>OX326999.1:21403132-26893132 GCA_946800695.1 Geum urbanum
AAACAAAGACTCTTTTTGTATTTTTATTTACACTTTTTATTTTTCTATTTTCTTCTCCCTAAAAGACACAAAAAAATAAAATTACTCAAAAAATCTTCGACAGGTTGAGACATATGCTCGACGGGTCAATGGTATGCTACTACCCAAAAATTGACACAATTTTGACGGGTCGAGAAAATCTCTCAAAATTTCGAGACTCCGATAACGAAAAAAAAAAACCAAAATACTTTCGATGGGTCGAGAAACATCCTTCGACGGGTCGAACTGGACTTCGGGACAATCCCCAAAGTGACTCCAAAAATCAAAAAACTTGACTCAAAAAAAAATTATACATAGACACTAAAAATATGATATAAATCCCACCCCAGTGGTAGATCTAGAGTCAAAAATTTAGGTGAGCGGAAAAAAAATCAACAAGAATGGTTAAAACTCTTTATAAGTCAAAACACAATTCTTACATAGTATTCATCATGAATACGAAATAGTTCAAAGAGTTCTTTGACACCTATAATAAGACATGACATTATAAATACAATATGCTCTATCTGAATTGCACTCTTCGATCTCTAATTGACTCGAAACGATCAATCACTACCTCTGAATCAATGTCGTCTACATATTCTTTTTCAATGTAGAGCATCATACAACCGAAAAGATATCCATCTTCCATCTTGTTTCTAAGACTAGTCTTTATAATGTTCATAGTTGAAAATGCACGTTCAGTAGTTGTAGTAGAAATAGGAAGTGTCAAGACTAAACAAATTATTCTATCAACCAAAGAGAAAAGTTTTGCTACATCTGTTTCGACTAATCATCTACATAATTGTGCAAGGGAAGATAATTTTTAAAAATCTCTATCAAAAACTACTTGATACTTATAGTGCTTTAACTGTAACCTCAAAGTTATTACCTCAGATGTATCAAAGTCTTCAGGATAAAACTTCTTAGCAAGTTTGTGTGACGACCCGAACCAGAATCAGTAGAGTAATCAGCGTAATCCACGAGTTAGTGCGTAATCGCGATTAATCGATAATTGTGTGGTTTGCCGGTTTAGTTCGCGACTTAATTATCGGCCAAGAATTTGAGTTGAGTCTCTTCTCGAGAGTTGTAGTTCTCGTGATTTCGAACTCGTGGGGGGTTCCGGATGATTTTTCTGATAACCGAGGAATATAATATGATTATTTAAAGTTTCGGTTTATCGACGAGTTTATCCGTTCGTATCGAGTTTATCCGAATCGTAATGGTTATCCGTTTTGGACCGTCGATCGTCCCGAGGCGCGAGTATAAATATCTGAAATAGTCAAAAATTGTCGCCGGAGGGGTTTGAACCACCGTGGCTTTCGAGCTGGATTCCAGCCACGGTGGTGGTTGGATGGTGGTGGTCCCTTCATTAAAGTTTTTTGCCTTGTTGAGATGTTTGTTGTGGTAGCTTGGTCACCGGGAAAACTCTCCGGTTGACGGCGCGCCGCCGCTGGCGGCGACGGTCAATGTCGGAGCTCCGGCGACCCGTTGACTTTTTCGATTTCGGTGTTTTTAATGTCGTTTTTCTCGTAATCCCGCCCCGATCGTCGCCTTGAGGTTTTCGATTTGATTTGGGTATCGAATTTTCACTCGAGGGTTTCGAGTGGAGATTTCGGGAATTTCGTCGGTTATTTTGTACAGTATTATATATTTCCGGGAACGGTTGGTTTCTGTGGTGTGGTACAGTGTTGTGGATTATGATTTTGATCAGATATATTTTATGACTGTTCAGGGGATCGAGATCGTGCTTCGGACGAGGGATCTTCTGCCGGACCACGTGATTAGCGCGAGTGCGCGCTCTGCTGATCTGTGAGTGGATATTTTTATATTTTCACAGTTGTTTGCGAGTTCGTGATTTTTCGTGAATTTCCGTATTTACTTTATACGATGTTGAGATATATGTTATTTTCGGAGGTATTATTTTATATTTATTGGTGATGGCATTACTGCATCGATGCTTCGGCTACTCGGCTGATCACCGGTAGTTCGTCAGAGTTGAGAGATTCCTCTGAACCAGAGTTGAGAGATTCCCTTGTATGCCGCCGGGGTTGAGAGATTCCCCTGGCCTATCACCGTCGGGTTTGAGCGATTCACCTGACCATCGGGCTTGAGAGATTCGCCTGGCAACCTCCATATATACTTTCCGAACTCGCATTGTTTTACATTGATTATGTATATAAACTGGTGAAAGGCATATGTTTATTTTCATCCACTCACTCTAACGTTTTATTTACCTTTCCCCTGGGCTTTTCGGTTTCCGTGCCCAGTTTGTAGTTCGGATTCTGGTGTCTCACGTCGTGGTTGGAGGCTAATTGTTCGAGCTACCTGTGTTTTCCAATAGGTTTCTTGTTTCGCCTACTGTTGTATACTTTGTATATATTTACACTAGAGGTCGCTCTGATACATTCTGATTCATGTTTTATTCGGTTTTTCCCGGATATACTATATATTACAGTCATGTTTACTGTTATTTGTTATTGTTATGATATTGAGAAATCCGGATGGGATTGGTGCCCACGGTTTGGCTTTTGTGGCATAGGATGAAGTGTTATTTTCTGGGTGCAGGTAATGGCAATTCTGTGTTAGTAGCGTTACTCTGCCGAAATTTTAATGGTTTTTGTTGGTTCACGTTTTCAGAAGGAGTTTGATTCCGGTTTAGGCAACTAAATCGGGGTTGGGTCCTTTCAGCTTGGTATCAGAGCATTAGGTTGTCAGATTCTGTAGACTCTTGTAATTGTGACGCTTAAGGTATTTGAGTTTGTACAGCATGACTAGAGTGATGACCCGACTGGCCAGCGGTACTCATCAATACTTCGGGTGTTGTGTGTTCTCAAATATCTGAGGTCTCATGATTACGTTCTTTCTGCTTGTAGCTAATGCTTGTCTTATATCAGTAGGATGCCTCCTCGACGTGGTCCCCGTGTTAATCAGGAAGAGGATCCTGATATGGATCGCCAGACGCACGACTTGCTGATGCGAGTGCTGCGTTTGGAAGAGCGTTTTGACCCTATGGTCAAAGCTCGTACTGCTGGTGCGACTGTCTTTTCGGGTTCAGCTGATCTAGAGATGTGTGAAGCATGGTTGGTTCAGGTTGAACGAGTTTGTGAGCGTCTGCGTTTTACCCCTGAGCAGATGACAGCGGCAGCAGTCGGATTACTTAAGTCTGATGCATATTTCTGGTGGGTTTGCACCGACAGAGTTCCAGTTGATACTCCGTGGACTTTGTTCCGAGATTTGTTTATGCGGAGGTATTTCCACCAGACTACCCAGCAGCGCAAGTATGAGGAGTTTATGAACTTGAGACAGGGCAGTATGTCTGTGCTTGAGTGCCGGGACAAGTTTACCCACTTATCTCGTTTTGCGCGTGACATGGTGGCTACTGAGGAAGCCAAGTGTCACAGGTTTGAGCTGGGTTTGAGTTTGAATATCAAGAGGACTCTGACTACGATGCCTCGGAACAACTTCGATGAATTTGTCAATGCAGCATTCCGAGGTGAAGATATCGAGAAGGAGAGGCAGCTGAGATACCAGCCTAGACGGTTTGAGGAAGGTGGACCGAGTCAGGGGCCTTCAAAGAGACAGAGTTCTGATACTTCCGGTTCGGCCTCATCCTCGGGCAGTGGACCTTATAGACTAGCAGCTGGTGCACCGAGACAGAGATCGAGATGGAGAAGAGATCGACTACAGCGACCACAGGCTAGTGGGGGTTCCAGCGGTTCTAGTTATCCTCGGCGTACTGGTGGCTCATTTATTGTACCGAGGGAGTACCCGTTGTGTAGTCTCTGCAGCAGACATCATTTTGGTCCATGTCAGCGAGGCCCTGTTACTTGTTTTCGCTGTGGCCAGGTGGGTCACTATGCGAGGGAGTGTTTCCAGCTTGATGGTGCTGGTGGACAGGCGGCCCAGAGTTCCGGAGGAGAGCGAGGTGCCACTTCGGGGGCTCGACCAGTGCAGTTTGCGGGCCAGGACGGACAGCAGGGACAGCCTCAGCGTGGACGACCAGCCGGACAGGTGAGGGTTCATGCCATGACTTTGCGAGAGGGCAGAGCTTCACCAGAGGTCGTTATCGGTATGTTGCATATCTTTGGTATTCCAGTACTTACATTGTTAGATCCAGGTGCCGCACATTCATTCATGTCGTATAGACTATCATCTTTAGCTACGGTACCTGCATCCCCACTTTCGGGGTTGTGGAGAGTGTTGTATCTATCTGGTGAGATTGTGAGTATTAGCTGGGTGTACCAAGACTGTGAGATTTTTATTGGTGGCCATGGGTTAGCCGCAGATTTGTTGTTGCTTGATATTTTTGATTTTGATCTGATCTTGGGTATAGACTTCTTGGAGACGCATTGGGCCATGTTTGACTGTCACAAGAAGGAGGTCGCGTTTCGACGACCAGGTTTTTCCGAGATATTATTTCACGGCGAGAAGAACACTTCATTACCGTGTTTGATTTCCGCGATGAGGGCGGATCAGTTGATGAAGAAGGGTTGTGTTGCTTACTTAGCTCATGTGGTAGACACTACGGCTACTGTGCTGGATCTTGGTGGTATTGAGGTTGTTTCTGAATTTCCGGATGTGTTTCCGGAGGACTTACCTGGTATACCTCCTGTTCGGGAGATTGATTTCACTATTGAGCTGTTGCTGGGCACGGGACCCATTTCTCAGGCACCGTATCGTATGGCGCCAGCGGAGTTGAAAGAGTTGCAGGTTCAGCTCCAGGAGATGCTGGAGAAGGGTTTTATTCGACCCAGTGTTTCACCATGGGGTGCCCCGGTTGTGCATTGACTACTGGAAGCTGAATCAGGTTACAGTGAAGAACAAGTATCCGTTGCCGCGGATTGATGATTTGTTCGATCAGCTCAAGGGAGCATCAGTCTTTTCGAAGATTGATCTTCGATCTGGATATCACCAGTTGAGGATCCGAGACTCTGATGTGGCCAGGAAAGCTTTCAGGTCGCGGTATGGGCATTACGAGTTTTTGGTTATGCCGTTTGGGTTGACCAATGCCTCCGTAGCTTTCATGGACTTGATGAATCGGGTATTCAGACGGTTTCTGGACAAGTTCGTGATTGTGTTCATTGATGATATTTTGATCTATTCCAGGAGTGTGGGCCAGCATAAAAAGCATTTGCGAGCGGTGTTGCGGACTTTGCGGGACCATCAGTTGTTTGCGAAGTTTAGCAAGTGCGAGTTTTGGCTGGACAGTGTGAAGTTTCTGGGGCATGTGATATCGGCCGAGGGAGTTACTGTTGATCCTGACAAGATTGAGGCCTTGTTGAATTGGTGTAGACCTACCACTGTACCGGAGATCCGGAGTTTCTTGGGTTTGGCAGGCTACTACCGGCGGTTTGTACAGGATTTTTCTCGGATTGGTACTCCATTGACCAGATTGACGAAGAAGGGCGTCCAATTTGAGTGGTCCGATGCATGTGAGGAGAGTTATTTGCTCCTGAAGGAGAAGTTGACTACCATACCGGTTCTGTCATTACCAGACGACAGCGGTGAGTTTGTGGTTTATAGTGATGTGTCGAAGATGGGACTTGGTTGTGTACTGATGCAGCATGGCAGAGTTGTAGCCTACGGTTCCAGGCAGTTGAAACCACACGAAGTCAACTATCCGACCCATGATTTAGAGTTGGCCGCTATTGTGCTAGCGTTGAAGAGTTGGAGACATTACTTGTACGGGGCCCAGTGTAAGATCTATACTGATCACAAGAGTTTCACTTACTTACTGACATAACCAGACTTGAGCATGAAGCAACGCCGGTGGATGAAGTTGATCAACGACTACGACTGCACTTTTGAGTACCATCCAGGGAAGGCCAATGTTGTGGCTGATGCACTGAGCCGGAAATCCGGAGCTTCGTTGTTCCATGTGTGTGTGGCTAGAGTGTCTATGTTGGCCGAGCTTCGGGCTACGGGAGCCGAGTTCGAGTGGGATGACGAGGGAGCTTTGTTGGCTAATTTCCAGGTTCGACCCGTGTTGGTTGATCAGGTGCGAGAGGCTCAGAATTCAGATTCCTACCTGTTGGGCAAGAAGACCATGATACAGAATGGTATGCCTCCAAAGTTTCGGTTGAGTGACGACGGTACGTTTCTTTTCAGAGGCAGGTTGTGTGTACCCCGAGACGAGAGCCTGAAGAAGGAGATTTTGGATGAGGCTCATAGTTCAGCTTGCGCGATGCATCCCGGTGGTACGAAGATGTTTCGTACACTTCAAGCGTATTACTGGTGGCGCAACATGAAGCGGGAGATTGCTGCATATGTGAGCCGATGTTTGATTTGTCAGCAGGTTAAAGCGGAGTGGCAGAAACCTGCAGGGAAGTTACAGCTACTGGAGATTCCGGTTTGGAAGTGGGAGCACATTACCATGGATTTTGTTTATCAGTTGCCGCGTACTTCGGCTGGCAACACTGGTATTTGGGTTATTTTGGATCGACTGACGAAATCCGCTCATTTTCTCGCACTTCCGGGGAAGATATCAGTGGGCAGATTGGCCAAGCTGTATTTGTAAGAGATTGTTCGACTGCATAGTGTGCCTGTGTCTATTATTTCTGACCGAGACAGTCAGTTTACTTCTGAGTTTTGGCAGGCATTGCAGCGAGCCATGGGCACGACGTTGCATTTTAGTACAACTTTTCATCCCTACACTGACGGGCAGTCTGTGCGAACTATACAGACACTTGAGGACATGTTGTGGTCATGCGTGTTGCAGTTTCACGGAAATTGGGATCAGCAACTGCATTTGATAGAGTTCGCCTACAACAATAGCTATCAGGCCAGTATCGAGATGGCACCGTACGAGGCCCTGTACGGGAGGCAGTGTCACACTTCGTTGTGTTGGAGTGAGGTGGGCGAGCGATGGCTTATTGACCCTGATCTGGTGAAGAGCACTATGGAGGACGTCCAGATTATCCGGGACAGATTGAAGATCGCCCAGGATCGTCAGAAGAGTTACGCGGACGTGAGGAGGAAGAGCCTCGAGTTTGATGTGGGTTATTGGGTCTTCTTGAAACTATCTCCGTGGAGGGGAGTTGTGCGTTTCAGGAAGCGTGGCAAGTTTCGACCACGGTACATTGGTCCGTACGAGATCACCGAGAGGGTTGGAGCTGTTGCTTACAGACTTGAGTTACCGGCTGAGATGGCTCGTGTTCATGATGTTTTCCACGTTTCGATGTTGCGGAAGTATATCTCAGATCCTTCCCATGTGTTAGCCCCACAGCAGTTACCGATCCGTGAGGATTTGACGTACGTGGAGGAGCCTGTACAGATTCTCGATCGTCGTGAGCAGGAGTTGAGCCACCGTGTGATCCCGCTAGTGAAGGTCTTGTGGCAGAATCACTCGATTGAGGAGGCCACCTGGGAGACTGAGCAGCGTATGCGGGAGCAGTATCCTCATCTGTTGACTTGACAGGTACGTAAATTTCGGGGTCGAAATTTTTTTAAAGGGGGTAGATTTGTGACGACCAGAACCAGAATTTGTAGAGTAATCAGCGTAATCCACGAGTTAGTGCGTAATCGCAATTAATCGATAATTGTGTAGTTTGCCGGTTTAGTTCGCGACTTAATTATCGGCCGAGAATTTGAGTTGAGTCTCTTCTCGAGAGTTGTAGTTCTCGTGATTTCGAACTCGTGGGGGGTTCCGGATGATTTTTCTGATAACCGAGGAATATAATATGATTATCTAAAGTTTCGGTTTATCGACGAGTTTATCCGTTCGTATCGAGTTTATCCGAATCGTAATGGTTATCCGTTTTGGACCGTCGATCGTCCCGAGGCGCGAGTATAAATATCTGAAATAGTCAAAAATTGTCGAAAATGCACTATTTGGAAGTTTGACCGACGTTTGACCAAAATTGGTGAGTTGACCCGCGTTGACCGAGGAGGAGAAACGGCCACCGTTTGACTCGCCGGCGACTTTCATTTTCCGGACATCTCCGGCGTTGATTTGGGTATGAATCGATTCCTCTCTTCATTTGCAACTGTTTAGAACTTGGATTTGCATGATTTGGTTGAGAATTGTGGGAGAAATTACAGTTTGAAATTTGAAGTTTTCCGGCCGGTTTTGGGGTTTCGGTGACGGAGGTGCTCCGGCCACGGTGGTGGCCGGAGAGTTGAGGGATCCTACTCGTGGGGCCACGACAGTCCTTTTGGGACAAGTTTCGAGGGGCTGCCGTGCGCCGCAGAAGGAGGAATGGCGGTGGACAGGTTCGCCGGAGGGGTTTGAACCACCATGGCTTTCGAGCTGGATTCCGGCCACGGTGGTGGTCCCTTCATTAAAGTTTCTCGCCTTGTTGAGATGTTTGTTGTGGTAGCTCGGTCGCCGGGAAAACTCTCCGGTTGACGGCGCGCCGCCGCCGGCGGCGGCGGTCAACGTCGGAGCTCTGGCGACCCGTTGACTTTTTGGATTTCGGTGTTTTTAATGTCGTTTTTCTCGTAATCGTGCCCCGATCGTCGCCTTGAGGTTTTCGAGTTGATTTGGGTATCGAATTTTCAGTCGAGGGTTTCGAGTGGAGATTTCGGGAATTTCGTCGGTTATTTTGTACAGTATTATATATTTCCGGGAATGGTTGGTTTCCGCGGTGTGGTACAGTGTTGTGGATTATGATTTTGATCAGATATATTTTATGACTATTCAGGGGATCGAGATCGTGCTTCGGGCGAGGGATCTTCCGCCGGACCACGTGAGTAGCGCGAGTGCGCGTTCTGCTGATCTGTGAGTGGACATTTTTATATTTTCACAGTTGTTTGCGAGTTCGTGATTTTTCGTGAATTTCTGTATTTACTTTATACGATGTTGAGATATATGTTATTTTCGGAGGTATTATTTTATATTTATTGTTGATGGCATTACTGCATCGATGCTTCGGCTACTCGGCTGATCACCAGTAGTCCGCCAGAGTTGAGAGATTCTTCTGGACCAGAGTTGAGAGATTCCTATGGGCAGGGTTGAGAGATTCCTCTATATGCCGTCGGGGTTGAGAGATTCCCCTGGCCTATCACCGTCGGGTTTGAGCGATTCACCTGACCATCTGGCTTGAGAGATTCTCCTGGCAACCTCCATATATACTTTCCGAACTCGCATTGTTTTACATTGATTATGTATATAAACTGGTGAAAGGCATATGTTTATTTTCGACCACTCAATCTAACATTTTATTTGCCTTTCCCCTGGGCTTTTCAGTTTCCGTGCCCAGTTTGCAGTTCGGATTCTGGTGTCTCACGTCGTGGTTGGAGACTAGTTGTTCGAGCTACCTGTGTTTTCCAGTAGGTTTCTTGTTTCGCCTACTGTTGTATACTTTGTATATATTTACACTAGAGGTCGCTCTGATACATTCTGATACATGTTTTATACGGTTTTTCCCGGATATACTATATATTACAGTCATGTTTACTGTTATTTGTTATTGTTATGATATTGAGAAATCCGGATGGGATTGGTGCCCACGGTTTGGCTTTTGTGGCATAGGATGAAGTGTTATTTTCCGGGTGCAGGAAATGGCAATTCCGCATTAGTAGCGTTACTCTGCCGAAATTTTAATGGTTTTTGTTGGTTCACGTTTTCAGAAGGAGTTTGATTCCGGTTTAGGCAACTAAATCGGGGTTGCGCCCTTTCAGTTTGCAAATCTTGTCCATGTCAAACTTCTTAAACTGACATTTAGTATCTAGTACAGAGCTCAAAATAAGTAGTTCTATAGCTTGCTCCGTGAACCTGTCATTTAGCTCCATCATCTTAGCATCTATAACAACATTAAATAAGTCAAAATTATAATAGTGTTCATTTGTAACAACGTCATATTGTTGACAGCCACGACATGTACCCATTGAAGATTCAAGCTGCAGCCATATTAGGCATTTCAAGGCCATGATCTTCCCCAAATTGCAGGACACTCTGCAAAAAACTATCCCAACCATCATCCCTCAAAGTACGTTAACCAAGTTCATGGCATTAAAAATATTTTGTGATTTCTTCTACAAGGCTTGTGAAAGTAAATCAGTAATCCTCATAACTTTGTTAATGAGCAGCAAACAAAACAAAAATTCAAATGCCCTTAATTCTTTAAGGAAAGCTTTTGCATCGCCTCTTACACTTTCAGTGAGCTCTTTATCAGTCATCATGCTTTGAATAAGTTGAGTAGTTTCTTTAAACACATGGACTAACATACTAAACGAAGCTAAGTGAGAATCCCATCATGTCATTCCTGCTTTTCAAACTATAGATCTGGTTTAGCTCTCTTCCAATTTTAAGTTCTCCATTTGCTAAACTTTTTGTAATTTTTGCTTCTTGAATATCTTTTAAGAGATTTGTACACTTCGATGAAGAGCCAACAAAACCAACAATGGAACTTAGCATTTGAAAAAATAGTTGCATATCATGAACATCTATAGCACATGCATTCAAAGCTAACTGTAATCGATGAGCGAAGCAGTGAATATAATCGACATAAGGGCAATCCTGAAGGAATAACGTTTTCAATCCATGAAATTGACCACTTATATGGCTAGCTCATTCATATCCTTGACCACGAATGTTTTGCACTTGAAGATACCCATCTTCATCAACAAAGCTGAGAATGATAACCATTTACTTCTGATGAGATACATCAAGTGACTCATGAACCAAGATACAAAACTTGGCATCTGTAATTTCTTGACAAATTTTATCTCAAATTTGGTAGCAATTATATTTAGGATCTTCTTCTGAATTGATGGTGCAATGTACATAACATGCTGGGGAGCATTTTCAAGTACAACTTTTGCAATCTCTTCATTCATATCTAGATAACCCTTGATCAACTCAACAAAATGTCCTCTATTAGCCGAGGTAGCAGATTCATCATGACCTCTAAAAGACAAGCCTTCTTTTCAAGATACTTCACAACTGCTATTGTTGGCTTCAAACGTAACTTGTTTTTTCTTACAATTTTTGGTGATAGTTTGTCAATCACTCTATCAATATGCTAAGAAGTTCTCAATTAGTTGCTCCAACTTTGAATGTTCTTGTTATAAGCAGACTTCATTTGCCAAGCTTGTTGTACACAAATCCGTTTCTTCTCAGCTAACATTCTACTCCAATTGCAACTTCCTTTAACAGTGCATTAAGGATGCCTTGGTGGATTTTTCTAAAAAGGGAAACAAGTAAAGCAGAACACTTTATCTATAGATAATGAATACTCTAACCAAGGATATAGTGCAAACCATCTATACTGAAAAAGACGATTATCACGTCCATCAAAAGTTTGTCAATAATTTTTTAACTTGGGTTGACAAGGTCCCATAAGGATATACTGCCTTTGAATATGATCTTGTTGATTGACCGAAAATGTATAAATCAACTAACGTGATCCAGGATCAGCTTGAACAAGGGAATTTTTTGGAGCATCAACTATGGGTGGATGGGAATCTATCTCAGTTTCTAATGGAGTTTCCATTTTATTCACTCGCAAAGAACCAGGACAATCAAAACAAGGCATTGGCATCTCTGATGTAACTCATGCTTTTTATTTTTATTTTGTATAAAGGAACCTGTATTAAAGCAGCTACAAAGGGCAACAAACAAACAAAACCAGCAAAAGCCAGTACACAAAGCAAAGCAAGAAACAACAACTGAAAGTAAGGCCTTAGCCAAATCAAATACCAATAAATCTGAGCATTCCACCTAACTCAAACCAAGGGAGGTATAGGACTGCCTAGAACACATTCAAAACCTCCTCCTCAATGTAGACAAGGACATCCATCACTTCGGAGAACACCAACAAGAGTAGGAGGTGACACAGTTGCCCATCGAATCTGATCCACCCTCTCGTAACAAAGCTTTGTAGCAGTGTGTGCTACTCCATTTGGTTTATGGGGAACCCACTCCCAGGACACTTTACAAAATGAAGAAGCAAGTCTTCTAATTTTGCAAATGATAGGGTAAATCTTCCAACTGCTTCTAACACTAACCTTCTTAATACAATTGATCACCATCAAAGCATCTGACTCCACAATGATATTATCCAGTCTCATATCTGCAGCCAATTCAAGGCCGTGCTCAATAGCAACTGCCTCACTCATCAAAGCTGACGAAGAATGCACCCGAACTGATAAACCAACAACCATCAGCCCCATATGATAACAAATAATCACACCAATACAAGCATAGTTTGTATTCGAGACCCAACCCGCATCATAATTCATCTTTAGACTATCATAAGGAGGTTTTCTCCAGACCAAATATGTCCTAGTCGAACTCGAAATCCCAATCAAAGCCAAAGTGTTCTCAATCACCCTCTCAAATTCACACTTGTTTTCACCTGCTTTGAGGATAACACTAAAAGGAGATACCTCCTTATGCTCATACATAAATCTACATCTCTCTTTCCATATCTCCCATCTTATAAAGCACACCATAGTAAGGATGTAATCCCTATCACTTGTTTCCATGGTTCTAGTAATCAGAGCCTTGATCCATTCCACTAGAGTAGTCACAACTTGTTTGTTGAGTGGAACCAAACCAAATCGCATCAACCCACAGGCACAAGAGGATGACATGCTCAATAGACTCTTCGCTAGCCCCACATATTTTCACTTCACCTCACTCAACTTTCTTCTAAAAAAATTGAGAAAGCAAGGAAAAGCCATATTAAAACACTTCCAAAAGAAACATTTAATCCTAGGCAATGCCTTGCAACTCCATAATATGTTCCCCATCTTTTCTTCAATACTTTGCGATGTACTCCTACTAATAGGGAAATTCACTGCCACCTTCCCATGAATCTAGTAATGATTTGACAGAATACCTCCCACAAGTATTCCAAGGCCAAATGAGTTTGTCCACATCAGATGCATCTCTCAAGGGTATACAGCGAATGAGGCACACATCCTCATGACAAAAGTACTTCTGCAACACCTCCATATTCCAGCAACTACCACTAGAGTTTATTAGCTCCCTAACCAAAACATGTTTAGTATCATTAGGGGAAATCTTACATGGAATAAATCTCCGGGAAGCACCATGAATCCAATTATCATCCTACACTCTGATCTTTTGGCCATTTGAAACCTGCCACCATCTCCATTCATTATGTTATCTCTAGCAGATACCAAACTACTCCAACTCCATGATGGACGGTACCCTTTTGTAGCCTTAAAACACTCTACCTTAGGGAAATATTTGGCCTTAAGAACCTGTGCCAACAAAGACTTTGGTTCTTCTATTATACGCCAAACATTTTTTTGCTTGAAGAGACACATTATAGACATTCAAATCTTTGAACCCCATCCCTCATTTCTTCTTAGACATACACAAATGCTCCCAACTCTTCCAGTGAAGCTTGTTCCTAGTATCAGAGTGTCCCCACCAAAAATTAGTCAACATTGATTCCACCTCATCACAGAATGCTGTAGGGTAATCTAAAACAAGTCAAAGGATATGTAGGAATTGACATCGCAACAAACGTAATAAGAATTTTCTTCCCCACCAAGGAAAGAGTATACTTCATCCAGGCTTCTATTCTCGACATAATCTTCTCCTTCATAAATCCAAGAGTTTATTTCTTCGATCTGCCCCACATCACTGGCAAACCAAGATACAAACCTGGATCAATAGTAGAGTCAACCCCAAAAAACAAACTCAATAGGTGCTGCATTTGCTGCTGGTTCGTATTGGTAAAGAAGAAAATACTTGATTTCTTATGATTAACATCTTGCCCTAATGCAACACAGTAACTCTTCAACAATGAAGCAAAAAAATTGCAGTTTGGCAGTGTTGCTCTTAAGAAGTACAAGGCATCATCTGCAAAATACAAATGAGAGAGAGTAGGACAAGTATTACTTAGCTTCATTCCTTGAAGTGAACCATCTTCAATTGCCTTCTTCACTCGAAGGGACAACACCTTACCAATTATCAAAAATAGTTAAGGAGACAAAGGTCCCCTTGCCTAAGTCCCCTTTCTGGCTTGAAAAAACTTCCCGGAGTGCTATTTAGGACAACAGAATAACTCACAGAATTAACACAACTCGTCACTAACCGAGTCCACCTCCAATCAAACCCAAATTTGAGAAGTGTATTCTCTAAAAAATCTCACTCCACACTGTCATAAGCCTTGATCATATCAAGCTTTAAGGGTAACTCATGTTTTCCCTCGTTCCTCTTCAACTTCAGATAATGAAAGCGCTCATGAGCTAGCAACAAGTTATCCTGTACGTATGAGACCATCAGGTACAAAGGCATTCTGGTTGCAGCAGATCAAATCAGGTAAGATCACTTTTAATCTATTGGAAAGTATCTTAGACAAGATTTTGTATGAGTTGTTACAAAGACTAATGGGCCGGAATTGAAAAGTGATCTTAAGACTAGGAACTTTGAGAATCAAAGCAATATGAGTCTTATTCAGAGTACTCATGGTCAACCTCCCCTTCATAGTAATGAGTAGTATCAACAATAATCTCATTAACAACCTCCCAATAGTTTTGGTAAAATAAACTGTGAAATTTGTCAAGTCCAGGAGCCTTTAAAGCCTCCAACTGGTATGCAACCTCCTTAATCTCCTCAATGGTGATAGTAGCCATCAATTGTGTGTTCATATCCACCATAACAATCTTCTTGACCCCTCCCATGGTATCACCCCACACTCTTGTGCCACTAGCCTTATACACCAATTTGAAGTGATCACCAAAAGCCTCTCTTATATTGCCTTCCCTTTTCTATCCATACACCGTTTCCATCCATAATTTTCAAGATCTTGTTTTTTTTTTTTTGCTTTCTACATAGTGTTGTAAGATGGAAGAATCAAGTATTTGCATCCCTTGCCATTAACCAGTTGACACGAGACCTTTGATGCCAAAAGATCTTTTCGTGATGCCAAAGATCATGTAACCTTGCAACAATCTCACCATGCCTCACATTATTATTACCCATACTAGCTGAGTCAGCTAGTATCGCTTCTAGTTCACTCAAACATGATTCGATCTCAATTTTTTTGTGAGGGAATTTCTTCTTGCTCTATTTTAGTAAAAGAACCCTACACTGAGTCAAGTTATCACCCTACTTCTGTTGACTCGTAATGGTCGTAGTACAGTTCCATCCTTGCTTGAAAATGCCCAAGCACTCAGCACTTTTAGCCCACAGTGCCTCAATTTTGAAAGTGAACTTTCTGCTACCAGGCTTAGGAAACGTGTTCAACAACAAAGGGACATGATCATATCCTACACGTGGGAGGTGTATGACACCTATCTCAAGCCAATGAAGCAACCAGTTTCCATAATATAACTCCATATCTAATCTTTCTTGTAGAGAAACCATACTATCTTCCTTTTTTACCCATGTATATTTCTGCCCTGAAAACCCCACTTCAAGCAAATCATACTTATCAATGAACCTCCTTAGATTAATGAGGTGATTAGGGTTCCACTTAGCTCCTCCAATCTTTTCATGATGCCACAAGAGTTCATCAAGGTTCCCAATAACTAGTCGTGGCGTGTCACCATTCCAGTTGCATAAATCACAAGCATTTCAAAATTCCTCTTTCTCCTCCATATAAGGAGGACTATAAACCCACGACATGCAAAATTTGAGCCTTCACCAGCAAGGTTCATAATAGTATCAATCAGGTTCTTTGTGTCGTTTACCACATCCACATCCATAGAAGGCCTCTACCACAAACTCAAACCTCTCGCAACCTACGGGATCAACATGCACACCCTTATTGTAACCACACTTCCCTGTTAGCCTATCAACATAGAAACTGATGTAACTAATGCTGATGCTTGACTATCGGCATCTTTCTTATAAAAATAAAAAAAGAGTCTTCATTCTTTAGGACTTAGGATGATGATTAGACATCTTATCCTATCCTATTTATAAGAATAAATTTGCAACAACTTAGCACGACAATAACAAAGTACAGTAATCGAAGAAAAGAATCTAGATTTTGGAATGAATGAGGTAAAATTATGTTGTTATCGTGACAAGTTAGATTAAATACGAAATTACGATGGCTGTAATATGTATCATTTGAAAAAGAGGAGCCTCACCTAATTCGAATAAATCTTATTCAGAAATTCAGATTGACAATAGAGGAGCCACACGCCTACACCTGATCTGAATAGATCTTTTACACAATCTTGCACAAAAGAGGATTTCTTTCTCACATAACAACTCAATTTACTTTCACTCTTTCAGACCAAAAAGAAAAGAAAAACAATTCAAATACTCAATGTACCAGATAGCTAAAACTAAATATACTAAACATGTGATGACAGTAGTTCATAACTTCATATATTGTAGTTGCACTACAAGAAAAACGCACTTAGACCGCGGAGCGTTTCCGTCGTCTAAGTGCATTTTTCCGTCGTCTAAGTACTTAGACGACGGCACCTCCGTCGTCCAAGTTCCGTGCTCCAAGTGTTGTCGTCCAAGCACTTAGATGACGAAGAATTTAATCTCCGTCGTCCAAGTGCACTTGGACCGCGGACATTCTCCGTGGCCCAGGTATGCACCTGGACGACGGAGATTAAATTCTCTGTCGTCCAAGTGCTTATTTAATTTTTTTTTTAAAAATTGTAATTAAATATTAATAATTTAATTTATTATTAATTGAATTTAAATAATGAAAAATGTTAAAATTAATTAAATAAACTAAATTTGTAATATTACTTAATTAAATAATTAAAATTAATTTGTACATACATAATCGAAAAAACCCATAAAAATTAAAATATTGTTCGGAATGCGGAAAGAAACGAGATAATAAACTACTAGCTGATACACTGGAGGAGCAGATGCGCCGCCGAGTCCCCCACCTACAGCCGGGTCGTCGTCGTCGGGGTATGGGTTCGGAGGAGGTTGACATTCTCCTCGAGATTGTTGCATGAGGGCGATGAGTTGGGTTATTTGTGCTTGTTGCTCATCAAGTCTTTGACGCATAGATTGATTTTCCTCTCGTGTCAGTCGAGGCTCTTGAATTGCTGCTTCGACGGCCGTAGCCTGAGTCCTTCTCCGCCCCGAACCTCCCGTAGATGATGAGTCGGAGGTCGTCGACAAATCTCGAACCACCTTAGGTCCAAAGTGCCTAACCTCCTTGCCAGCTCTATGACCGTAGACCTCATCCGTGATTGCAATTTGGCTCTCCATGGATAGAGGATGCAGGTCTTCCGGCGGCAAATCTGGGAACGCAAGCTGAGTGTTAGCCAATTCTTCATGCGCACGCTCTATCACCCTTGCCTACAAAAGAATAATTAAAAAATTATAATGAAATAATATTTAAATAATAATTACTACAATTAAAAGCACATATATATATATATTACTTACGCCGTATTGACTCGCTTCATTATCGAGCTCAGGCGTCACGTACGTGCTTATGCTTGCATAGAGATAAGGGTGTTTGGAGCCCTTATTCTTGTGTTCCTTGGCTATTTGAATGAGTTGCTTGGCGCCGGAAGTATGGTGTTTGTCCTTCTTCCCCCGGTTGGCTTTGTTGACTTCGGAGAATTTCTGTTAGACAACATAATTAAATCATTAAAAAATTAATAAGTAACTAAAATTTAAATAATTCAATTATCTTAATTGAAATAAAAAAAGTAAACACCTTAAATTCGTCATCCTGAAAGTGGTTACACAACTACTGCCACTCATCTTCTCTATCCTCACGCAGCTCTACGGGGGCAGGCACGGGACCGATATTTTCGAAGTACTGATGGAGCCTGTACTTCCAATCACGGTAGATGGAGTTGGCGGTTTGGTTGATATGCCTCAACATCGCCGGTGTCGGATCCACCGCAATTGTTCCTATCAGAAATAAATAGAAAATTATAATCGTATATATTATGAAATTATAACTAATATTAACAATATTATATAATAACTAAAATTGTACGTATTACGTACCGAAAGTTCTTTAAAGACTTTCGCCTTCTCATCATCCGGTACCTCCTTCCAAGTAGGGGCAGTGAGACGAACCCGGCTACGAAGGATTGACCCTATGCTATGCACCGAGAGACTTGCTAGCTGAGCTGTGGGAGGGCCACCAGTGAATTCATCGTAGGACAAGTCGATCTTTTTCCCGGTCGCCTTGCAAATTTTCTCCGTTTTGCCCCCTTTAACGAGACCGCGAGTCCTTTTCGGTTCCGGGTCAGTCGAGGCCCTCCTTTGCTTACGCCGGGCGCTGTACATGATAGATTCAGAGGTCGAGGACACCTAAGTACTTGCTGTTGAACCGGTACCGGGCGTCGGAGTTGAATAGGGGTCGACGTCATCACCGCTGGAGATAAATGGGGCAGCGGGAATTTTCCCAGAAGGCGCTGCCTTCGGACCAGATGAAGGGTCCGGATTGAGGGCGTCGTTGCCCTCCTGTTCAACCCAACCGACTTGGTCCGCCAAGAGGCGGAGCAGAGCATCTTCTACCTCCTGTTGGGCTTTTTTCTTGCCGGATGAAGCCATTTAAACCTAGGAGTACGTTGTTAAAATACCTACTTACCATAATAATTACAACTAAAAATTTACGCTAATTAAGTACGATTAAGATTTAAATAGAGTACACTAGCTTGGTTTTTTCGGTCGTTCAATGGATGTGCGACCCGCGCGATAAAGTGTAAATTTTCAATTAATCAGCCTTGGTTCAATCGAAAAACATAGCCAGTTAAGGATAGAGATAACGCGAGAGGCATGACTAATTTTGACAAAACACCCTGAGGCTAACCAAATGAATGGTATATACTCTATTGGTGTCATCTTTCTTAGATCCAAAACCTGTCACCAATCATAACCCGTTTCTAGACACCATGTCCGACATTCGGCCAATTTTTTGAAAATTTACACTCCCTCAAGTCCTTTGCAAACTCCGCCCTCAACCTCGTGTCCATAACTTCACTTAAGTTATGGTGTGCGGTGATGAAATCCACACATCACGAGGGGTTAAGGAGATAAGCTAGGAAAAGAGGCGCCATCTATTCCAAAGAGTGCGACTTAATAAACCAAGCTTATGTACTAAATTTAAATCAAAGACGTACTACCATGCAATTTACTAGAAAATACACGTAATTATCAATTAATTAAAACAATAAATAATGACAATAATGAATTATTATTTATCATGCATTTAATAATAATTATTCATTTACCAATATAATTAATTACTATTAACAATAATTATTATTAGTATTATTTAATTACAATAATTATTATTTACCAAATAACTATTATAATAACTAAATAATTAAATGATAACAACTAAATGATTATTATAATAATTATAATAACTAAATGATTACTAAATATTAATAATAACAACTAAATAATTATTATAATTACAACTATTAATTATTTAAAACTAATTATTTAATTATATTTAGAAATTAATTAATTAAATAAAAATAATGTTAATAAGGTAAAAAATAGAAATTTACCTCGCCGGAATAATCGGGAATATCGCCGGAGTTGAGTCGTCGGAGAGGAGGAACCACGCCGGAAATTGAGTCGCCGGAGGAGGAAAATCGCCGGAGGAGAGGAGAGGAGGAGAGGAGTTGAGATGGAATGAGAAAAGGGGGGGGATCCTGTTCTATATATAGGCGTTCACTTAGACGACGAAGCCCTATTTTCCGTCGTCTAAGTGCACTTGGACGACGGAAACGGGATTTTCCGTCGTCTAGGTGAAGCGTTAAATTTTTTCGAAGCGGGGCGTAATTAATGGGCGGGACGTTTCACCCACCATAAATTTGGACTTAGACGACGGAGAATTGATTCTCCGTCATCTAAGTGAAATTTCAAGCGGTGCCGAAAATTGAGGCGGCACATTGAACCGCCATAATTTTCAACTTGGACGACGAAGAATGACCATCTCCGTCGTCCAAGTGCAATTTACATTGAAAAAAAATATAAAAATTAAAATGAACCGCCATGGTAATTTGAACCTGGACGACGGAGATGGTCATTCTCCATCGTCCAAGTGAACACCTGGACGACGAAGAATGACCATCTCCGTCGTCCAGGTTCAAATTATGTAAAAAAAAATTTAAAAATTAATTCGCTAGGAATTTAGCGATCTGTCATTCGAGTGAAATAGTCGTACAATATCGATGAACGCATCGTATATATGAATAGTTAAATTTGAAACGATGAATAATTTTACGTCTTTAAACTTGTTAAGTATCTACTAATGTTTACGACTTAATGGTTCATACGTATAGGCTCATTTGCACCAGAGTATTAACGAAATTGAATTTGGACAAAAAAAAACCGTTGGATACGTTCGCCGTAACATAATATATAATTATAATAATTTTCAGAAAATAATAAGTTCGTGAAGGGTTTCATCGGCACAGTCAACCGCAAAACCGAGAATTTCACAAACCGGAAACGTGGATACAAGACATTTTGCAACTCCGATTTTTGAACCGTCGAAGCTCACACACCAAGAATTATTTACTCTAAAGTCTTGATGAAAAGAATATGCATTGGAAGAAGGTGTAGATGGTCGTTGTCTTAGAAAAAATTACAAAATCTGCACCTGGACGACGGAGATGAGCTTCTCCGTCGTCCAGGTGCAGAGACCCTGAATTCAAGGGTTAGGGGCCATACTGTTTAGGGCATAGGTCTCTGCACCTGGCCACGGAGAAGCTGCCAATCTCTGTGGCCCAGGTAAGCACCTGGACGACGGAGAAGCTCATCTCCGTCGTCCAGGTACAGAAACCCTGAATTCAGGGGTTCGGGGGCCTTAGGGTCTAGGGTTTAGGGTTTTACACTTGGATGACGCAAATTCCCTTCTCCATCGTCCTAGTGAGTACCTGGACGATGGAGAATGACCATCTCCGTCGTCCAAGTGTACAAACCCTGAATTCAGGGGTTAGGGCCTTAGGGTTTAGGTCGTCCCCGATCATTTGTGTGTCCGTTCAATTATTCTAATTCAAGAATATAATTAAAAAAATGATCGATCGATCCGATTTGCTAGATTTAGGGTCGAGGATTTAGGGAGATAGCTCAAGGTATTTATGTATGAACTTTCCTTCTCACATGATATATAGATTTAACGCCGTAATTAAAACAACATATATATATATACTACATTTGTGCTCATAATAATACTATCACATGTCGATCAACGTATATAATCAATCATAGAATAATATAGTATAATTTCTGAAACATTTATTTCATTAATCTCTCGCAATATATAATTATATATAGGGACCCATAATTAATCCAATTTACACATAAATATTATTTAAAAACAAATAAACGAACGAAAGCTTCTTGAGGAAGCTTCTTGGACATAATTATAGAAAGTTTTCACGTCCCTTTTTTACTACCCAAAACCCAAAATACCCAAAAGGCGAAATCTGGAATTAATTTCTCCGTTGTCCAGGATATATAATTTGGATTAATGAATTAATTTAATTTAATTTACGTACGTCGGTCGATCCGATCTGATCGAGCATGGACGCGTGTAATTAATTAATTAAGTACAAAAATATTAAGATCTACGTACATATATACATTCTCCTCCTTATACTATTTATATTAATTATTGATCGATGATGCATCGATCATATATTACAATAATTACATAAATTAATTACCAATTAATTTTTCTCGTCTTAGTTAAGTAGTCATCATCATAATCGTCATCATCCTCGTCCCCGGTATCCGATTGCTCATCCTCCTCATCATACTCAACATCGTCCGACGAATAACCTGAGTCCTCGTCCGCGTCCTCATCCTGCTCGTCTTCTTCATCTTCTTCATTAATGGCATCGATAATGTCATCTTCAGTTAGATCTGTACAACCATCAGGCATGGGTAACCGTTCACCATCTTGAACCAGGTCCATTATATCGGAGCGGATGACAGAAATATTAGGTTCTTGATAGGCAGGAATGTCTCTTTCTGGTTCAGCAGCATCTTCAGTCGTCGCCGGTGTCCTTTCAATTTTCTCTGTATTCCATATTCCTCGATAAGAGATATGGTTCACTATTTTCCACCCTTCACCGACTTTCGGATCGTCGAGATAGAACACCTGCCTAACTAAGGTGGCGAGAGCGAAAGGCTCATCCTCATACCAGCTTGAGTTTGTATCGACTGATAATAGTCCCAGGTCTTCCTTTGTACGCTTGAACCATCTGCACTTAAATAGGAAAATGTTGACATCATTCCCGTAATATAGATCATTGTCTTTCCCAACCGCTACCCCACTATTTTGTGTTCTTCTTCCTTCATCTCGTGCCAATGAATGGAACTTTACACCGTTCACAAAACATCTGGGATAAATATAGTGTTTAATCGGCTTCCCTGCTAGCAAGTGCTTTGGCCATGACCACCCCCCCCCCCCCCCCCCCGTGGTTTTCAGATTTTTGCAGATCAATCATCAGCGAAAAAGGGCAAATTAATATAAGGGTTTACTTTCTACAAACATGATCGATATGTATATAAATTACTAATTAAATACCGAGACGTACGTACGTACCCATTGGAAGAAATAATCAGGAAACTTCATCTTAACCATTTTCTCAATCCACGCCGAACTCTTGTTTTGATTTAACGCCTGAAGCCTCTCCCTGTATGACATCATGTACAGCTAAACTTCGTCACAGTCTCGCAACACTACCCAATGTGCCTCAATAAATTCTTCCCGTGTTAACGATTCCTTTAATACTCCTCTAAACGGTCGGACGACATTGGTGACGACAGAAAGATTGATGCGGGCACTGCGATCGGAGGCTGTGGGAGGTGGTGGATCTTTGAGGTACCTGTTGCAGTAAGTAACACACTCATGCATTAGGTATGTCTCTGCTATGGAGCCATCCGGGGCCGACCTGTTTTTGACGAATGACTTATACTGTCCAAGCTGTCTACAAATCAAACGTACAATAAGAATAAGTACATATAGCTAGCTAGTAATCTCCAGTGGAGCAAATTATGAATCGAAAAACCTGTATAATTAATTAGTGTACGTACCTTTCTTGAGGATATATACAAGTGTACTGGACCGGACCAGAAATGAGCACCTGCTCGGGCAGGTGGATCATTAGGTGAATCATTATGTCAAAGAAAGCAGGTGGAAAAATCCTCTCTAGTTTGCAAATGATGTGCACAATTTTTTGTTGCAATTCCACCACATCTGACTTCTTTAATTCTCTGTCGCATAACCTCTGCCACCATCTGCACAATGCCGCTATTGGTTCTACGACGTCACGAGGCAAGTATGGTCGAATTACCACTGGAATCAGACGTTGCAGCATAACGTGATAGTCATGTGTCTTTAGACCAACAAACTTGTGTTGCACCTCGTCCACTGCTCCAGTTATAGTAGCTGCATATGTAGCCGGATAACGAACGCCCTTAAACCAGTGAATTACAGAAAGTCTAAGTGTCGGCTTCACTGTGTAAGGTGCAGCTGGCATCTTGTTGTACACTCATTTCCTATCCCTCCTCAACCACAAGGGACGACGTAGATTCATTGATTCCAGATCTTTGCGCGCTTTGGGAGTATCTTTAGTCTTGAACTTAATACCGAGAATTGTTCCCACCACGCTGTCGCACACATTCTTTTCTATGTGCATCGCGTCCAAGTTGTCCCTCAGCTTCAACTTCGACCAGTAAGGGAGTTCAAAGAATATACTCTTGTGATCCCAATAGCTCAGATCATGTGGAGGAATTGGATTACATTTCTTTACATCCGCGTCATTGGTCAACACACCAAAGTCGAAATAGCTCAACCTCTCTAAAATCTCTTCGCCCGACCAACTACGGGGTTTAGGATTGTTCTCTATCGTCCCGTCGAAATGAGCTTCATCCTGTCGCCAAGTGTCACTTGGACCACGGAATAATTACGTTTCCATGGTGTAAGTGATGTTTTCTTATAGTGTTGTATTCAAATAAGCAAACATGAAATTTAAGTATTTAACCCATCATATCACAATTCAAATTATTCAATTAATAAGTAACAAGTTGTATTCGACCAAAACTACCATATCTATTCTAAGTTTATAACCTTAAAAATATAAAATTTAGTAAATTACAAACTTGAACAATTGAAGAAGTTGAAATAATGGAAGATACCTTTGTCGGCTTCATGGAGCTGTTTTTTGAGAAGATGAATGGAATGGAACGGGATGATTGGAAGTTTGGAACGAAGCAAGTTGAGTAACTTGAGTTGTGACATCTACTTTCTTACGTCACAACAAATCAGTGGTGCACTCAAGACTTTGAGGTTTTTTTTCTTTATTGTTGCAAGTTGCGTGGTTTCAGTTTGGACAGGGATTTGGATTGGGATTTTGACATCTGAGCTAGATTTCTTCCCAGCAGAAAAAATAAAATTTGCTTGATATAGTTTTAATTTGCCCAACGGCCGATCACAAGGATCCAAAATTGTCTCACCCCACACTTAAAATTTGCAGTGTCCTCAATGTAAAAACTTGAATCAAACCATTCAATAGAACAAACAAATATGAAATGGAACACATATCACACAAAAACATAATAAGTGGAGAAAATAAAGCAAAGGAGAAGGGATAAGAGAGAAAATATGGAAGCCACGCTTCTCCATCAACATGGGTTGTCTCCCAAGTAGCGCTAAGTTTAACGTCTTCAACCAGACGGAAAATGCAATCAATTCACACTAGGAGACGCGTCCTTAAGGTCAGCATACACAAACAGATGCTCCAATGATGACTCATAGAATGGCTTGAGTCGATGTCCATTCATTTTGAATGTCTTCCTATTTTTGAACTCATAATCTCTATAGCACCATGAGGGAAAACATTAGTGATAATTTAAGGTCTAGTCTATCTACTTTTGAGCTTACTTGAAAACAAGCATAGACGACTACTAAAGAGTAAAACTTTCTGACTAACTTCAAATTATTTTTGCTTGATATTTCGGTCGTGAAAGGCTTGAGTCTATTCCTTGTATATTCTGCTAGACTTATATGCATTGTATCTAATCTCATCAAGCTCATTCAGTTACAAATTCCTATGCAAGCCTGCTTCGTACATGTCGAAGTTAAACTTCTTTACTGCCCAATATGCCTTGTGCTCCAATTCCTCTGGAAGATGACAAGCTTTTTCATAAACTAACATATAAGGAGACATCCAAATAAGTGTTTTATACGTTCTCCTATACGCCCACAACGCTTCATTAAGACGTTGACTCCAATCTTTCCAGGTAGGCCCAATGGTCTTCTCAAGGATTTTCTTGATCTCCCCATTTGATACATTCACTTGCCCACTCGTCTGATGATGATAAGGTGTTGTCACCTTATGTGTAACATTATACTTCCAAAGCAAAGCATCAAAGAACCTATTGTAAAATTGAGATCCTCCATCGCTGATAATGTATCTAGATGTTCCAAATCTAGTGAAAATCTCCTTAAGAAAACTGAGAACAACCATATAATCATTAGTCAGGGTAGCCTTAGTCTTTACCCATTTAGAAACATAACAAACAACAAGGAGAATGTACAAGTAACCTTGAGAATTTGGGAACAATCCCATGAAATCATTACCCCACACAACAAATATCTCCACGGCAAGAATAGGTTGTGGAGGCATTTGGTCTCTTGGACCAAGATTACCTGTCATCTGGCATCTGTCACACGATTTATATATGACTTGGGAATCATGGAACAAGATTGTCCAATAAATCCACTCTCAAGCACTTTGAGAGCTGTCTTCTTTCTCCAAAGTGTCCACCACCTGCATGTGAGTGACAAAAGGCTAGAATAGATTGAAATTCATATTCGGGTATACACCTGCGGATGATGGCATATGTGCAATGTTTCTAAAAATATGGCTCGTCCCATATATAATACTTGGCCTCTTTGACAAGTTTATCTTTTTGGGCTCTGGTGAAGTCAGGTGAAACATACTTACTTACCTTGTAGTTGACAGTGTCAGCATATCATGGCGTCATATCTTGAACAGTTTGGAGCTGCTCATCCGGAAAGCTATCCATGAGAGGAAAGTTGTCTTCTTCTGCATTGGAACCATGGGTTAGTCTACTTAAATGATCCGCCACCATGTTTTCAAGCCTCTTCTAGTCATTTATCTCAATGTCAAACTCTTATAGCAAGAGCATCCATCAAATAAACCTTGGCTTAGCATCATGTTTGGTCATCAAATATCTCAAAGCCACATGGTTAAAAAAGATAATAACTTTAGTTTCTAACAAGTAACACCTATACTTTTCCAAAGCAAAGACCACAACTAAGATCTCCTTCTCAATAGTTGAATAGTTCAACTGTGCATTATTCAAAGTCCTGGAGGTATAATATATGACATGAGGAAGTCTCTTCGGACAGCGGCCAAGAACAGTGCCAACATCATAGTCTGAAGCATCGCATACGAGCTCAAAGGTGAGATTCCAATCCAGTGATTGTATGATGGGAGATGTAGTAGAAAACTCCTTGAGCTTGTTGAAAGCTTGTATGCATTCTTCAGTAAAATTGAAGGCTACATCCTTCTGGAGTAATACACATAATGGCTTGGCTATCTTGGAGAAATGCTTGATAAACCTGCAATAAAATTTTGCATATCCAAAAAAAGATCTCACCTCCTTCACAGTAGAAGAAGGTGGTCAAGTACGCACAATATCCACTTTATCTTTGTCTACCTCTATTCCCCTAGCATATATAATATTCCCTAAAACTATACCCTGCTCCACTATAAAGTGGCATTTTTTCAAATTAAGTACAAGATTATTTCCACACAATATTCTATGGCCGTTGATAAATAATGGAGACATGTCAAAAGAATCACCAAATACTGAAAATCATCCATAAAAACGTCAATAATTTTTTCGACCATATTTGAAAAAAAAAAATACTCATCATACATCTCTGAAACGTTGTATGCACATTGCATAAGCCAAAGGGCATCCTACGATAAGCAAAAGTACCATATAGGCATGTGAAGGTGATCTTCTTCTGATCATCCTTGTGTATGGCTATCTGGTTGTACCCGAATAATCATCCAAGAAACAATAATAGGCCTGACCTGCCAATATTTCCAACATCTGATCAATGAATGAGAGTGTAAAGTGATCCTTGCGTGTTATGACATTGAGTTTTTGGTAGTCAATATGCACTCTCCATCTCAATTGCACACATTGAGGTACCAATATGTTCTCTTCATTCTTAACCATTGTAATTCTTGAACGTTTTGGAACTATCTGCATAAGACTAACCCATTTGCAATCAGAAATAACATACATTATACCTGCATCGCGGAGTTTGATCACTTCTTTCTTGAAAACTTCCATCATGGGGTTTGGGGGGGGGGGGTGAGTCGACGTTGAGCTTCCCTTGTTAGATTAGCTCCCTTCTCTAGATGTATCATGTGAGTACACAAAGTAATGAAAATTCCCTTGATGTCTACTACTGTCCATCCAATTGCTTGCTTCTATTCCCTAAAACAATCAACAGCTTCTTCTCTTGTAATTTTGAGAGCTTTGATGAAATTATGACCTATAAAGTTTCACCGTCACCAAGAAAAGCATACTTTAAATGCTCGAGTAGAGGTTTAATGTCTAGTTTGGGTGATATCTGAATAGATGGTGCAAGAACATCAGTTGAAACTAGAAGAGGAATGGGTTTGGATGGCTTACCTTTCATAGATGGAAGGTGATTTGAATGCCTCTTCCAGAGCATAATACTCTTCTCCCATCTCAAGATCTCCGGCTGAAGCAATCTCATAAACAACCTCAAATTTGACGGGTCAAGAATTCTTTTAACAGGTCGAATGCATGCTACTGTCCAAAATGATCTCGTCTCTGTAAAGCTCTTCGAAGGGTCGGAGACTTGTCTCAATAGGTCAAATGCATGTTATGGGTTGTTTCCAGGAATGAATCTCGATGGTTCAAGATTTTTCCTCGACGGGTCTAGAGGTCTGGCTTGAATCCTCATTTTAGCCAGCCACTTCAATGACTTTCTGTAAAGGGTCCTCCTCTAATGAGTATTGAATGAACTCTCGCACAAAACTCTCAAACACATCAATGGAACAACAAGAGTACATATCATCACTATTTGGATGCTTAAGAGATTCAAATATTTTGAGTGGATCTTCTCTCCAACTACTTCTATACTAAGATAACCTTCATAACAATCAATCTTGGTATGAGTTATTCTCAAGAATGGTGTACCAAGAATCAATGGTATTTTAGAGGGCACATGTTCACCTTCCATCTCCAACACAAAGAAATCCGTTGGGAAAATCAAATCACCTACCTGCACTAGCACATCTTCAGTTATAGTTATATTTTTGGGTAACAGTTACATCTATTAGCAAGTTTAATGGTTATCCCAATACGTATAAGTTCTTCCATATTCATCCTATCATACATAGTATATGGCATCAAATTTATGGAAGCACCTAAATCAAGTAAAGCACCAATAAACCTGTGATCACCAATAGTGCATAGAATAGTGAAACATCCTGGGTCACCTAACTTTGGTGGCAATTTCCTTTAAAGAACAGTGGACACCCTCTCACTTAAGGCAACCATTACGGTTCCTTTGAACTTTCTCTTTATAGTGCACAAGTCTTTGAGAAATTTCGCATATTGCGGAATTTGCTTGATCACATCCAACAATGGGATGATTAGCCCAACTTTCTTGAAGATGTATAAGATCTTCTTTTCCTTATCATCTTTTACCTGCATTTTTAACTTCCTAGGAAAAGGCACATTAGGGGTAACCAAGGACGAGGGTTCGGGGCATACTTGGGATGATTTTGGACTTGGCAAAATTTTCGTTCTAGGTGCATTTTCGACGTGTCTAGAGTTTTCTTCGACATGTCGAATTAGGGTTCCTGTACTGGTGTTCGATGGCACATCAAACATAATTTATTCAATTACAGGTTCTTCCCACTTCTTTCTTGGCTTTTTAACCTCTAGGACTTCACCAAACACCTTTCCACTTTTCAAAATCATAGCATAAGCTTCATATTTTCCATTGGGATTAGGGATAGTGTTGTTAGGAAGACCTCCTTAGTTGACTTGAGAAAGTGTTTTCTGAATCTAGCTCACGTATCGTTGTAAAGGTCAAATTTCTTCCCTTGTTGCTGAGTTGTGGCTTTGTCCTCTTGATGAAACGCTCTCGTCTCCTATCGAGAAGCATTGTTCTCTTCCTTATCCTTCTTGTTGTCAAACAACATTTGTTGTATCAAAGATTCCAAAGTTCAATTTCTTGTTGATGTTTGAGCTGGAGGTTGTTGTTGTTGAGGAACACGCCTATGGCCAAATTGTTGCCAATCCCTTGTAGGTTATCTTTGCTTAAAGTTAGTTGGAGTAACGAGAGGCTTGAGCACATTATTGCTTCTATAGCTAAGAAATAGATGATCTTTATTCCCATTATATTTATTCGTATGCCTTTGCATGAAACTCACATCCTCTTCTTGGTTGCCTTCCTCATCCGCTATGAAATTGGGACAATCCTCTGCTAGATGATCTATAGCTAAACATAGGGTACAAACGACCTGAGTTAAAGCAACTATTGTCTTTTTGCTCACTTTCAGAGCACTAGCCATCAAAGCAATATCGTTGTCCATAGAACTCAATCTCTTCTTCATAGCTCCATCAATTGTGACTGCATTGAAGGATCTTCTACTTGCACCCATGGATCTATCTCTTTACTGAAATTGCCTTGAATTCTCTGCTTGATTCTGCACAATTTCTTTGGCTTCAATTCTAGTCATGTTCCACCAATTTTCACCATAAGCAGAATCAAGTTTTGACTTGTTGAATGAATTGAGTCCCTCATAAAAGTACTCCATGTGAGTGAGATCGAATTTGTGGTAAGGGCTTTGTAGACTCCTAAATTGACTCTAGGCTTCATGCAATTCATCTCCATCTTTCTGCCTAAATGTACTAATATGGTTCTTCAAGTTCTTGGTGCGAGAGGCTGATTAGAACTCCTTCATGAACTCAGCACACATCTTGTCCCATGTGTCAATAAATAAAGGAGCTAAAGAGATATACTATGCCTTTACTTGCTCATTCAGAGAAAAAGAGAAAAGAATAAGTTCGATAGTATTCTCATCCACATTCGTTGACTTTTGAATTCTGCACAACACTGCAAACTCATTGAGATAATCCTGAGGGTTTTCAGAATGAGTACCTCTGAAGTGTGGCAGATTCAAAATGAGAGATGGGGCAATAGCATAAGACCCAAAGTTTTATGGTAGCACAAACGACGAATCTGCTGCACTTATGCCTATGACAAAGGATTCTCTAGGCTTCGTGTTGTTTTCCATTAGTGGTGGTGATGGTGGCAGTGTTGGTATATGTTGTTCCTAAAACACTGACTCAGTATCACGATGTAATTCTTGCTCAGAATTCTCACCACCACTGTACTTGCACTCATCAACATTTGCCTATGTTATTTTCATTTTTGTCTTGCTAAGCGTTCAATTTTTAGATTAGGTAGTAAGGGTTCGAAGCTTGTAGAATGTCGAGTATGTATAAACACTGCTCCTGCATACAGTAAAAACTATAAGACTCAAAAAGAAAAAAGAAAACTTAAACAAAACTAAAAACAAAAGACACGATTAAGACTTAGAATTAAACAATGATCAGCGACACGGCGCCAAAATTTGATAGGTACAAAATCACCCTCAATTGTATCAATATAGTAATTAGTAAGTAGGGGTCATTACCCACAGGATTTGTGAAACTAAATCTTAAAACGTACACTTGTTAGACGCAAAAGTCAGCAAGCTGACAATTTTGACCAACAAGCACAAACACTACAATGAACCTAAGTTATATAACTCTAAATGCCGTGTGTATTTAACACAATATACTAAACTCTGTGTTGGAGTTCCACACAAAATTTGAAAGTTTTCTGATTTAGAACTTATGGCACTGATAACGGGCACACTTTTTGCTCGTGAGTAGCAGTTTACAACTGGAGATTTAAGCAAGGAAGTTGAAATGCTAGCTGCCAACAGTTTCTTTAACCTCAATTGAAAGGCTGCTAAGAGTTTAGCAAATCACATCTTCCGCATGATTCCTGCATGTACCTAGAAACTGGCAAGACTGGCTAATTAAGTCGATCAATGGCGACTTAATTGACTGTAACCTTATTACCGATTCAAACTGTAACTCTTTTGAATAATAAAAGAAAAATAGCAAGAACAAGCACCCAGTTCTTGCTTTGTTCAATTGACTTCTATGAGAGGATGCAGCAAAGACATACCTTCCCCAAACCCAACTTTTGTAACAATGACAAAAAGGCTACGTATAACTGGTATAAGCAGTGGAGTCCACCCAACTTCAGTACAAAAGTGGGGAGTTTCCACACATATCTAGACTCAAGTTCAATTGTCTCTGAAAGACCAGTATTGTACAAACCCTCTTCAACATTTCAATTACAATCAAAGTGAAATACAATTTCGACCATTCCATTTCATTATGCTGAGAGACGTTTTGCTTCTAAAGTAAGAAAGAGCATCTTGAAGTTCAGATCATAGTATGATCTTGTAAAGTGGAGATAATTTGACCACCACAAATTTATTTCTCTTTGGATTCAAAAAGTCACAGTCAATCAATACGCAGAAGGAAAAATACACAAGACACCATATTTGTATGATCTTGTAACCTAGGTTGAGAGCCTCTACAAGTCCCATGGCGTATAAGAATTTGGACAAAATAGTTGATAAACAACTTATCCACTACACTTTCAAAAGACTTGCTACACAGCATCCTTATCAAGATAAGGAGTAAGGAAGCCTTTCCTCTTGGATGTACTACTAACCCCAACTAATGCAGCAATTGTTGCTGTGTTGATCCAACCCCAATATGCTTAAGTACCTACAGCACACCCCGAACAACAGTAAGCCACCATAGATGTAGATACACAACAATAAAACACACACACCAAACAGTAGCTCCTTCAAAACAGAAGGGATACAAAACAAGTCATTACTTCGAACCTACATCCTGATTAAATAGGTAGAGCTAAAGATAGCAGTTTCGCCACTTATCTACACACATTATGAGCAGAACAGAGTCAAAAACAGAGCTCCTTATCGGTTAATGACTCGCATTGGTGCTAATCAGCACCACTTGTTCAGCACTCCCATTGATTCAGCTTTGGATATTAAACAGAAGATAGTTGTTCATTTCACCATATAGAAACTCTTGTATTTCAATCATAAAAGTTAGTATTAGTCATAACTCATAAGCTCAAGTAAAACCTCATCAAGCACAGATTATCATATTGAATTTGCATAAACTAAATTCATTCTCAACAATAGTTCACTTCTTCACAGATTTGAGAAGAAAAGGCAACGAAACTAAAAAGCAAACGAAACTGAAATCCGTACAATTACGATTTACGAACCCTGAGAGAGCTCGCAGAAAGCGCGAGCGGCAGCGGAGACGTGGCTGGTCAAACGAACTGAAGTGACGGCGCTGTGCAACGGCAGGAGCGACTGAGCGCAGGCAGGCTGTCCGATATTGGCGGGAAGAGAGAAGAGACTCCGGCGAGAGGTGGAGGAGGAGAGATTGCGGAGCGGAGGAGAGCGAGGGAGGGATGAGAGTGACGGAGATGATCGGACGGTGGCGGTTCTCGCGGTGGAGATGAGAGATCTCGATAGGGACGATCCGCAGCGCCAAGCCATGGTGGGAGATTTTGGAAACAAGGAAATTGGGAAGCAAGGGTTCAATGTAGGGTTTTGGGAATTTGAGTTGGGCAAGTTTCCCATTTGTGTGGGCTTATGCGTACGTTTCTGGTTTCTACTTTCTCTCTTCTTTTTTAGTTAAAAACAACTAAGATAAGATAAGATAAATTTGTTAAATCCAAAAAATTCGACCACAACATAATTTAGACAACTAAGGACACGGATGTAGACCTAAAATCATAGTATCAATATACCTAACCCATTTAACAGTTAAAAAGATAATTCTACCATCTTTATATATACAGAAGCCCTACCCCAAAAACATAGTACTCTCTCTCTCTCTCTCTCTCTCTCTCTCTCTCTCTCTCTCTCTCTCTCTCTCTCTCTCTAAAACATAAATGTAGTAGCAACTGGTATGGATTCCGCCGCCGCCCTTTGCCGACTTAGTCGCCAGTTGCCTGAACCTCGCCACCGATTCCTCATGGTTGTGACATCGTCGGGCTTTAGCCTCTCCGTCTCAGACACAAGCTTGCATCGAGACCACTTGGCTGCGCAGATTTAAATCGTAGTATCAGGCAAGATTCGAAAAACACATTCAATTTCAGTATCAAGTTCGAATCGAAACCAAGATTCGATATGAGGTTCAGGCTCACAAATTTAGTCTCGATTCAAAAAGGTTTGCGTTGTTACTACGTTTTTTCAACTTAGAAATCGTCTATTTCAGTAAGGATTTGTATCAGAAAATGCTACTATGTATGGGTTGTTGGAATTCCAAGCATTTTGACTTTCTATTTTGACTTTATTTTTGTTGATTTTGAGATGATACTGTTTTTAATTTCGTGATGATACTATGTTCGTTGTTTTTACTTGAATATCAATATATATTACACATCCTTGTATAGAAATTCACTAGTAAGCAGTGTGCTCAGTTTTATTTTTTGGGTTCTGATGATGCATGCATGATCTGATTCTTTGTTGTTGCTACTGAACTTTTCATGTTTGTTTTGTTTTGGATTGTGTTATACTGTATATATGTATGTTTTCTCCACTGCTACTATACTCACCAGAATTTGGAATCCCATTTCTCATGGTTGTTTGTTGTTTGTTTGAAAATTGTTTTTTTTCTTCACTCACTTGATAAAAATTGACTCTATATTTATTTTTGAATTGATGATACTGGGGAAAATGGCGAATAATCCTATTTGTGCATTAATCTCTGAAGATATGAAGAAGGTTGTAGACATTGATACTGAGCTTGATGATTGTGGTACAAACATGCAGCCCTCAGATGAAGACACTGATACTGAGATAGAGGATAGTGAAGATGAAATAAAGTCCTCAGAGGATACTGACACTGATACTTAAACTGATGAAAGTGAGGATGAAGTTGAGGATGAAATTGAATCGTCGAATGAAGCAATTGAGACTGATAATGTACAATATATTTTTATGTAAACAAGGAATAGAAATTATGAACTATGCTATGTAAACTTAAACAACTGCTACTAGTATTGTGTTACTTACTTTTCAGTCATGACTTATTCGTTTAAAAATACAACATTTTAAATCAATTTTAAAAAAAGGGTGAACTATTACTGAGTAAAATTTTCTGATGTTCAACATGTTATTGAGTAAATTGGACTGCTACTTAACTAGTTTAACTAGTTTTTGACATAACACCGGACTAGCCCATTAACCTCATCAAACAGACGTTCATACACCCAACATAACACTGAAAATCACGTCTTTTCGCTTCACTTCTCCAACCAGTGTCATTAATACTACAAAAACCTCTCGTCTACCCAAACTCCACACATCTGAAAACTGTGTTTTGTCACCGCCAACAACGATTCAAAAAATATCAGTCTCAGCCATGCTTTGGGACCACAATATCACCTTGTTCATCTTCGATCTCAAAAAGAGGTTTGCTACTGTGTTTTTATACTATGAAATCGATTATTTCAGTTAGGATTTTTTGTCTGGATGCTACAACGTTTATATTGTTAAATTTCTACACATCTTGGCTTTGTTCTTGATGGTTTTTAGATGATATAGTGTTCAATTTTGGGAGGGAAAGCTTCGGAAAGACAAACGTGTTTCTTTGTTCTTGGTAAATGATTATATGTAGATTATAATGTGTTTCTTATTAATGAAAGTAACTTTGATTTCACTGATTACTGTGTTTGTTTCTACACTCACTTGATACTATTGAGTTGATGAATATATTATTTTTAAATTGTTGATACTTGAAAAAGTTGATTTGTCAATGGTTGCTACTGAGCTTTTCATGATTTTGAATGGGTTATATTGAAAAAAAGAGTTGCAGACCCAGTTGCACAACACAGATGCGTGACATCTGCAACACAGGACCTCATGATTGGTGTAAAATTCGATTTCGGAACAAACGAAGCAGAAAACCAGCTATTGAGGGATAAGCTTTACTCCACACCTTTCAAGACCATACTCAGAGCATTTTACAAACAGAAAACGGATGCTGCTGAGAATAAATCAGGAAAAATGATGCATAAACTTCTTGAGACCTTTGACGAAAAGCAAAAGAAGTTCAGAATCGGAAAGGAAATGGGTTACATCAAACCTAAAGACGTGGCAAATATGTTCGACATTAGAAACTCAGGTAGATGAATAAAAATTTTGAGTTTTTTTGAATTGATGTTGATTGTTAACTGCTACTAATTACTTGTTTATTATCATTAGGAGCAATCGTCCCAATGGACAAAACTGATTTTAACAGACCAACAGATAGTCAGTTTATCAACCGCTATTTCGCCAAGTGTCCACTAAGGAAACCCATACAAGTTGCTTTGGACAATGTGATTTCAACACGTGCCGAAAATGAGCATTGGGTGGAGGACGCAACAAAGTTGATACTAACATATGTCTTCTGCACTTTCCTCTTTGCCAGCTCTAGATCCACATTGGCATGGTGTTTTGTAAAACTAATTGACAATCTTGACAACTTGGGGACATATAACTGGGCAGAGACTATCCTCAGATACTTGATTGATTACTTGACTGGCATAAAGAAAGACAAAAGTCTGAGCGGATGTATTCTTCTAGTAGCTGTAAGTACTAAAACTTATTCAAAAAATAAGATACATTTGTTGCTACTGGGAAAATAGAAATAAGACATGAAATATTGAGCTGATATGTTTGTTTTATTCTATTTGTAGTATTGGCTTTGTGAGAACAATACACTGATAGAGGAGAAAGAAGTTGAAGTTAATGCTGGAGATGAACCGATCAATGTTGCTTTGTCATGTGGGATTTAGGAAAACTATGGAAAAAGATGGAGATGACAAACATTGATGGCATTAAGGTAATATTGATGACATTAAGCTAGATGAAAAAAAAAGAATAAATTGTTGTGTTAATGTTACTAGTCCTAATAGTAATATTCTCTATTCATACTGATCAAATTTAAAAATAAAATAAAAAATCCAGCTTGCAAATTCAGCGATCAGCAAGGCAGCAAAATTGCTGACTCCTACTACTAAAGATGATGATGATGATTTTGCAACTCCAACTATAAAAAAAAGGGAAAGCCGTGATGAAGGACGAAAACTCAAAAAAAAAAGCAAAGAATGTTGAGAAAAGGCAAAAGAAAAAGGAAGCACGTGTTTCGGTAAAAAATATTACAAGCTACTACTTCCATTTTGCATTTATGTTTGTAGTAAAACTAACCATTACTTTATGAAAATTGCACAGGAGACATGCCGACAAAGAAAAGCTAAGTGTGGCAGAAAACAAGAAGAAGAAGAAGAAGTCAGATAAGTAGATTTGACATTAGCAGTATGGGTAGGTGCATTATGCCTCTACATTGTGACTTGCTGCTAAATATATGTTTGTTAAAATTTTAATCATAGATGCATAATGTGAAGCAGCGTGGTGATAAGCCGATATGTTCAATAAATCCTCCACGAAGTCCTTTAGTAGAGCCAACTTGGGAAGATGAAGATGGTGAAGGATCTGATGATAATGAAGCAGTATCAGACATTTACCCAGACAAGCAAGTGCCTCGAGATCATGAAGCTCATACTGAGCAAACAAAACCATCTTTACCTGTTATTGTAGCTGAGACGGGCAATAATGGTGATGATCCTGATCATCATGATGATGGCTTGGTATTTCCTAAATTTGACTTGGATAGCCTAGAAAAAGTAGCACCCATTATCACCAAAGACTTGTTTACTTCCAATTCCAACATTGGTGGAAAAGATGCGCATGCTACTGAAAAACCTCAGAAAGTTGTTGCAGATGAGGATCCCGAATCAAACACAGTTGCTGCTGAACATTCTGCATGAAACAAGACAGGTGCTACTACTGAAGCCTCTGCAGCAACTCAGAATGCTTATATGGACATTCCTAAAGCATATAAGGTTGCTACTAAAGCCAAGCTCAACAATGATTCAACCCAACAGTACAACTACCTAGACTTTTTCTATGATCCACACCCAAGTCCACTGGTTCAACCAAGTCCCCTGATTTCTCTGTTACTTAAATAGGGGTTGGAAACAACAAACATAGAAACTAATGTCGAGATCCCAAACAATGATCAAAGAAGATGCACCAAAGAGGAAATTGACGAATGGGAGGAGATGCTACTGCATGAAGCCAACCTCGAAACCCAACCAAACCTCTTTAAAGACCACATGTTGACCACAATTGCAGAGTGGCAGAAAAAAGCCAAGTTATAGCAAGAAATGGCCTACTGTGCAATAGAATCTTGCAGAAGGAAAAATGATTTCATCGAGAGGTTGTGGGAGAAAAAGGAAGAGTACAAAAACAGAACCCTTATTCTGACAAACATGTTGAATCCTAAGAACGAGGAGTTAGACGGAGTAAGGAACAGAGTCAAACTCTTGGTTCAACGAAAAAAGAGGATGAATAATGATATTGATAATGTTGCTACTACTAATGAGAAGGATTCAACAGATCTTGCAACATCGGGTGCTGCTACTATTGAGAAGACACTTGAGGATCTTGCAAGAACGGACGCTACTGATGCTACTGGGAAAGCTGTCATTGATGAAACTGAACTTATAGTGAGGTCATACGTCCGAAGGATCAAAACCAGACATGACAGAAAGGAGAAGACGATGCCAGAGTTTAAGGTCACAATGCCATGCAAAAGAAAAGTCGAGAAAGAGGTTATAGATATGGTGCACGAAGAAGAAGAAGTAGTGAAAAATGATGTTAAGGACAAGCCAAGCAAGAAGGGCGCACCTTTAAAATGGAAGAATTACCATGTTTACCGTAAATTGGATGGGGAGCACAAATCCTTGTTGAAAGAGTACTGGAAAAAGAAGGACCAATGGTAAGTAAAAAAATAGTTATAGAGCATCTACTTATCAAAAATATGTAGTTGACAGTAATATGTGTTCATTTTACGCAGCCTACCTTTCATAACGGGGGTTTTTCAGGATGACGTGGAAGATCTTTTAAAGGATGAAGAAATTTCAAACTTCATCATCAACACTTACATGCCTTTCATCCAGAAGCGTCAAACAAAACAATATTTCTACATGAAGTGCGAATACACTGTAAGTTTTGTGTGAAGTTGCTACTAACTTTTTTTGTTAAATTATTGTAATTTGCAAATGGTTGAGATTAAAAAATACTGGTATGTATGTGTTGCTCTGTGTGCATTGCTACTTCAGATGAAGCAACATAGAGATTCACATGAGGACTATGAACATGTTTACAAGGACATGATTCTAACATAGACAAGGGCAAGTCTGGAAGGGAAGAAAAATTTGTTTTTCCCAATTATGCACACAAAGTCTGACAACCACTTCAGCCTATTGGTGTTTGACACAAGCACTAGACAATGGACGCACTACAAATCCACAAGGAAAATACAAGAAGATGCGGAACACCCAGACTATAACAGAGCAATAACAGTGGTATGCGTGGAACTTATTTAATATATGCATGTTCAATGCTACTACTGAATAAATTATGATAATGCTTTTTTATTTATGATTGCAGAAAGATAAAACTAAAGGGTCTTCGTCCCAACAATATGAGTATGAAAAATTAGATAGATTGCATAAACTGGATGAAAAAAACACATTTGTTTTCCCAATCGCAAATCATCAGACATGTGCAAGGCAGGGGCCAACGTAAGTAGTTCAAAAAATATCTCTCCTTTGATATTGTTCTTTACTGCTATTGAACCAAACATTGAGTCTCCACCAACTCATTCTGTTCTTTGTATTTTGCAGTAAAGACCGGAATTTTTTTGCTGAACTTCATGGAGAAACTTTCAAAAGAGGAGACAATTCCATAAACATTTTCAAAACAAGATGTGCTCAAATATCGCACAAAGATTCTGAATGAGTTCATGGATGACAATGATAGCTATATGTCGAAATACATGGGGCATGAGATATAAGTGCTAGTACTTAGTATGTAGAATGTAGTTATACATATATAAATGTCTATAGAAAATTTAACATTTGAGACTGGTACTACTATTATTATGCTCAAGTTTAAGTATTGAAATCTCTGCTACTGAGAAAAAATAGTTCACAGCTACTAAGTGAAATTAAACTGTCATTGAAGAAATGTTCACCGCTACTGGTAACAAATGGTTGTAGATTTGAAAGAAAAAAAATCAATCAAGCAGCGTGCTGCTGCACCGCAGAACACAACCAAAAAAAATATTTCCGGCTGCTACTGAATATATGAAAGCTACTACTTAAATCAATTTTCAGGTTAAACATGACTTTGAGAGATGCACTGATATGCACCGATACTAAACTTGTAACATGCATTGATACTAAGAATGTACTACTACTGAAAAAAATACTGAACAGTCTTCAAAAAGCCACGTTAATACTAAGAATGCACTAATACTAAACAATGTAACATACATTGATACTAAGAATGCACTGCTACTGAAAAAAAATACTAAACAGTCTTCAAAAAGCTACATTGATACTAAGAAGGCACTGCTACTGATATGCACCGATACTAAACTTGTAACATGCATTGATACTAAGAATGTACTACTACTGAAAAAAATACTGAACAGTCTTCAAAAAGCCACATTAATACTAAGAATGCACTAATACTAAACAATGTAACATACATTGATACTAAGAATGCACTGCTACTGAAAAAAAATACTAAACAGTCTTCAAAAAGCTACATTGATACTAAGAAGGCACTGATACTAAACATGTAACATGCATTGATACTAAAGAAGGCACTGCTACTGAAAAAATCACTGAACAATCTTCAAAAAGCAATGTTAATACTAGAAAAATGAATGAACGTTGCTACTCGAATAAGAATGCACAATGATACTGAAGTAGAATGCACGTTGCTACTGGAATAAGAATGAACATTGCCTTTTGTTTTCTTATTAGCTATCCAATTAAGCAGCGTGCCGCTGCAACGCGGCCTAGAGAACGTTGCTACTGATACTAAAAAAATTAAGACACTAGCTGCTACTGCTACTGAAAAGAACACACATCTTCACAAAAATCTCAATGCTGCTGGAAAAAAAGGCATAAAAAGAACCATTACTAATGGAGTAAAAAAAATACATTGTTGATACTAGAAAAAGTATGTCGATTCATTACACATGAAAAAAAAAATCATTACTGCTACTGCTTCATAAAAGCAGAAATATTCAAAAAGATCAATGTCACTGCTATTGAATCAAAGCAGTCAATGCCAAAGAAATAAGAATTCAGAAATTATTATCGTAACATCAATCAATATGAATCAATCACAAAATCAGAAAACGCGCAGACAGTTGTATGCTATTCATGAGAGCGGGACATTGCACGAACGACTATTATGATGTCCAAGATGTTGCATCGAGCACAAACATAGGCCTTGATGATTCTCCAAAAGACTTAATTCTTCTCGTCCTTAGTCCACCAGAAGGCATCCTTGTGATAGGAGGTAAAAATGCACCATCTCCAAAACTATGCGGGGAGGGTTTATCCAAATCAGGAACTGGAAAGATGGGGAGGGCATAAGCTTGTCAATAGTACTCAGTTTTCCAATAGTCTTCAATATATGAGTAAGTAAGACTATGTGCCTTTTGGATAGCTTGTACAGCACGAGAGCAGGGAAAACATCAAAACTGCCACCAATTACACGAGCAAGTCCTTTCTGCAAGATGCACCATAAAGTAACTATCCTCAGTAATAATCTCAAAAACATCCTCACTGAAACGGATAACCTACACAGAATCCAAAAAAAACAATGCTACTCAGTGTCAATCAGATGCTATAAAGAAAGAAAAAAAACACTCTTACTATAAAGAAGCTCACCTTCCAGTTTTTTCCAATGTCAATCCTATTACGAAGATTTTTCTCCATTTTCAGACATAAGACACCTTGCCATTGTGAAGACACATGCTTCTTATGAGAAAGTTTCTCCATCAAGTTGACACGGATGTTCTCAACCAGCAGAGGTAGTGGTATACACATCTCATCCTTGATCATATTGTTGTAACTCTCAACAAGGTCATTACTAATCTCACCATATCCCTTCCCCAGAAAATACGAAATAGCATAATTTTCAGGCCGCAAGTTTTCAAGGAAGTCTTTAGCCAGACCATGACCAGCAACTTTAAATTCCTCGATTCTCCCTGGTTCTTGCATAAACACAATTGCTAAAAATTCTGAGAATTGCTTTCTTGAAATCAGCACCAAATGAACTACAATACTTCCCATTCAGATTATCTTTCAAGTTCTTATAACAGTAGGAGTGAGGAGAATCTGGGAAAACCTCAATCACCGTATTAAGAAGTTTTTCTCCACGATTAGTCATGAAAATAATGTTTTGATAATCTTCAGCCAATATAATAGTCAACTGCTCAAGAAACCACCTCCAGTTTTCTTTATTTTCAGCATCAACTATAGCAAATCCAACTGGGAATATTTCTATAGAAAGGAAAAAACATGAGGGGATTGTTACTGCTACTTCTGTATGTTGCCTATTGAGTACATAATTGATACTGGAAAAAAAACATAACTAAAAAACAAGCATACCTTTGTTACCATTTTTTTCTCAGGCACCTAAAAGCATTCATTTATACTTGTTTTTAATGAAGGTACCATCCAGAAAAAGCATTGGATAATAAAACTAAAACCCTTAAATAGATGCATGGTAAGAGACAAACGTAATAAACGCAAAATCCTTCCTCCATTATCTTCAAGAATAACATGAGAACCAGGGCTAGTTGCCTTCAATGCTTCTGTATACTATGGCAACATGGCATATCTAGTAGCTTCATCACCATTGAGAGCTCGATTGGCAAATTTTCTAGCTCGATACGCTGTGTGGTAGTGAATCTTGAAACCAAAAGTATCATTGAGATCTCTCATAATTTGCTTTGGCTTAACCAACGGATCAGATCAAACTTTATCAGCGACAATATTAGCAACAACATTCGCCCAAAGCCTTTTGGGGAATTTATGAGAAACCTCACAAACACATGTATTATCCACACCTACCTTCTTCAGATAAAAGTAACCATTAGACTCACACAAAGTAGCATGAACATACCACTTACAATGATCACTCTCCCTCTTTGCACAAGCTGATGTAACGCGAAACCAGTCATTCTTCACATAATCAAATTCAAAACCATTCTCAACAGAAAACTTGCACAGCTTGTCCCTGAACTCAACAGCTCTGCCACTATAGAACTGCCCAACCTCTAGTATATAGGCTGCCCATTCAGCACACACACAAAATTCCTCTTATTATTCCTTGAAACAAAATTGTCTAATATCAAGTTATTGTCCTCCTCGTAATTTGGATCATCGCTACTGATCTCATCATCAACAACATCTCATTTCTCATGATGTGTGATCCTTAAAGCAGAAGAAGCAGTAGCCCCACAAGCAGTATCAACACAAGATGGGTGTTCAACAGCAGATTCACACCTAGAACTAACATCAATAACATGAATATCTATCCAACTAGCATTGAGCAGATACTCAAATAACTCAACCATTACAATGATGTCTTCATTTGAGTCCAAAAAGGTATTAGGCGAATTGCTAAACGAGTACCTTAATATGAACTTCCCCAACTTCAAATTACGAAATCTAGAACATAGTTGATTGCACAACATATCGAACCTTGTCTCCTTAGTGATTGAGATAAGCACACTCTGCATTCCATCAGTAAACTTTCCAAGCTGAAACTGAAATTAAATAAGCAGCGTGCCGCTGCACCACGACCATCAACTCTAACTCATACAGTTATCAAAAAATGCAAAAGGAGCATACAAAAACACATGGCTGCTCAAAAACCATTGCTACTGTAAAATAAAACATCAGCTAAATAAAACCTTACACTGTTACTACGACTAAAAACATAAAAAAATCATATGAAAAATCTGTTACTGAACAGAAAAAAAGAACATTCATAATGTATATTACACCTATAACATAAACAAAATCATAGATACTGATACTGCAGTAACAACGACAACAGAAAAAATCACTGCTACTGAACATCAGCTGTTACTAGAAAAAAGTAGCATCAACCTCAAACAAACAGAAAAATCACTACTATTACAAAATTGCAGAAAAAATCACGAACAACAACACAACAAATAACAGCTATAGGAATAGAACGTCAAAATCAGCAAGATAGACTTCGACTGCTACTAAAAAAAATCATTGACACATCCCGAACAAAATTTAAGAACTGCAACTTAAACAAGTCGTCAACAAACAAAATAGCTGCAACAATCAAAACCCTAAACAATCGATGAACAACATATACATTGAAAACATGTAAACCGATACTACAATATTACACACGAAATGAAAAACCAAAAATGCACGCACTTGCTAGAATCAAAAACTCACTAATAAAAACGAGGAGATCAACTTCAACAATCGAATGCTTGATGCTCCAATCGAAACTGAACCCAATCTGAACCACTGCAACTCAAAATAGCATCAAAAAAGTCAAACCGCACCTTCAAACACATTAATCCTTCTAAAAACCATTAGATTCGAGATCCTCACTAGAAATACAGACAGAAACTAAGATGAAGCTGGAGCTCGAGCAGATGATACTGAAGAAATAGAAGAGAGCTCGAGCAGAGCTCTGGGTTTGATCGTGTAATTCTGATTTTATTTTATTTTAGAAAAGCTATTTATATGCCACATAAGTAAGGGTATAAAGGTAAAAGACCCAGTCATATGTGTCAGAATCTCAGGCTTCTATCCTTAACCATAAGATTTAGTCTTTAAGTGTTCAAATATTAGACCTTTGTCCTTAAATGCAAGCCAAACTTCTAGCTTGTCCTTACAAGTAGTATGCTATTTCTTTTCTTTTTTCCTGAATGAGTGTTCCTACTTCTATCTAGGGGTCACTATTTGACCCAACTGACCAAAAAGTCTGCGGGCATTTCGAGGCCCGAAAATTTTAAGTCTGGCCCGACCCAGTCCGAATTTAGACCTAAAAAGGCCCAGCCCTATGGATGTAGGGCCGAGGTCCCAAAGTCCATACCCAAACAAGTTTGGCCCATCAAGTCTCATCAAAGCCTGCCTGGCTAGGCTCATAGGGCAAAGCTAGCCCATTTATCCCATCAATTGTGTGTGTATATATATATATTATAGATTATTTTATCAATATAAACCTCTAAACTCTCTAATTTATCTTAATATTATTCATTCATATACTAATTATCAATTTGTTTAAGTTTATCTATTAGTTAGTGTATATAATTGTTCATATATTTGATAGTTAAACACTATTAATTTCTAAATTTTTTATTTAATACAAAAAATCTCGACCCGTCCCTAAAAGCCTGATAAGGCCTGGGGACTAAAAAGCCCGTGAGTGGCCTGTAGGGTTCAAATTTTAGGAAAAGACTAACCCGACTAAGATTTTGGAGAAGTTACGCTCAAGTCTGGCCCGGCCCAAGCCCGACGGGCTTGGGCTTGAGTGGCCCAGTACATTGCTGAGCCCTACTTCTATCTATATGTTAAAGTGGACTCACTAATTATCAGTGTTAAGGTGACAATTTTTTTTTGTTTTGTTGCTAAGAAAAATGAAAGTAAAACTACACAAAAAAAAAAAATTTGGACAGTCGGCACCACCAAGGTCAAGCATGCATAAATCTAGAAACAACTCCAAAAATAGTACTCCTCTAAATGGTTGTTTACAATTTGATTTTTACCTCACAAATGAGTCATTCATCACTTCGGTAACCCACTTTAAAAAATTATCACTTCGGTACCTCACATTCAAATCCATAATTAGGATAAGTACTTGCTGTTAGTAACACCATCAACTTGTTGAAAAATTACTGAAAAAATACCATTTTTTAAGAATCAAATATTTGATTGCATGAAGGAATAGAGGTAAATACACACATACGCACGCACGCACACACGCACGCACGCGCGCACACACACACACTTCCACTCAGTTATACATTTGTTGGGTCATTTTCAGGTATAGGGCATTATACCAACTTTTCAATCATATTTTACCATCTACACCATTAAGATCTTAGATCTTAATGTGTAGATCAAGTCTGTAAATTTTCAGCCAAAATGGTGATCGTTAAGGTATTCAAAACTGAAATTGAAGTTTATAAGTATGAACGGTTCAGGTTTGGCAGATTCGGTCCGTTCCTTGATTTAACCTAGTTCAATACCTTAACGATCACCCCTTTGGCTGAAAATTTACAACAATGATCTACTCATATTGACCTAACAATTGGACTGTGCAGATGTTAAAATATGATCAAAAAGTTTGTGTAATGCCCTATACATGAAAATGACCAAAAATAAGTATACCATAGCGGAAGGGCCCTCTATATATACACACACACACACACATATATATATATGTGATATAAAATAGAATAAGAAAACAAAAACTGGGAAAAAGTGTTCAAAATATAATTTTTTTTGAATAATTTTCAATGAGTTGACGGCGTTACTAACGGTAGGTACTGATTCTTAGTGGCATAACTAGGAATTGTAGTCAGCGTGTCAAGACTAAATACATATTTGATAGAGGTAGAAAGAACAAACCAAAAAACTAGAAGTATAAGACTCGATTAGTGAATAATACTCTTATAACTAATAAAAATAATCTAATTCCTTATTTTTAGGGAGCTGATATTGGCACTCCCCTCTTTATTCAAAAGTATTATTGGAACTCCTTTTTGAGTTTTAATTATTATTTTTTAAATATAATCTTTTCTTTTTTTTACGAAACAAGATATCATTAAACGACATTCTCGGCCGGAATAGTACAAACTAAAATTGAAAAGCCACCCTACTCCACTTAGAGTAAACAAAACTAATCAAAAGTAAATACTATTCTTTAAAACTCTACGCTCAACTTTTTTCGAGCTTACTTGCATCTTAAAAGTATAAAAATAAAAGCCATAAAAAGATGGAGATAAACATACCTCTAAGCATGCAATTGTGGTATGTATGTCATCCTCATAATATTCATCATCCAAAAAAGATGCAAATAAGCCGGCACTAAACAAGTTCATAAATAATCTTCTCCTTGGCCCTAACAGTAGGGCTAAGATTCATCATCTGCCAAAAAGCCCACACACAAAAAAAAACAAAACCTAACTCTAGGCCCAGAAGCCCAAGAGTTGAAGAAGCTCTCCCAGCTCCCAACTAGGGTAGGGGATTTCAGTGGGCTAGAAACCACTCTCCCCTAGCAGGTCAAAATCCCAAACCAACGGCCCAGAAAATCCTAGGAGTCTTGAGCAGTAGTGTTGCGCCGCATCAGACCCCGTATATACCGGTGACCACCCATCTTGCACACCACCAGCCCACGACGTCGCCACCAGAAGCCAACCACCAATAAACCAGGGCCAGATCCGGTCAAACCAATGCCCCAGCCTAGAAAAACTCCACCCAACCGAACTGGAACGCTTCCAAGGCTTGCGACGATCAGACTTCAGACAAAAGCCATGCATAAACCTCCATGACAGCTTTTTGAGACAACTCTCCTCCATGAGGAGACGCTCTAGTCGTGTTTCCCCAGTCAGAGTGCCCATGCTGCTCCAGTCACCAAAGAGTTCGGATCTCATAATTGGATCGTCGTTCCAAAGCCATGGACGCCATCCCACTTTCACCAACTCGTGCGTCAACCAAAGACGACCTCGCTTAGGCCGGAATCTACCCCCATCAAAGATCTCATCATTCCGATGACTCGCAGCAAAGTCCATCAATGGTTGACCAAAACTTGGATGCGGAGAGACATTGTTTTCCTAGCCCCATGACAGGAGGACAGTGAAGCAAGGACTAAGGAACAATGCCAAAATGCAGCGTCTTGGAGGCATAGTCGGAGAAGGCGACCGCAGATCAGAGCACGCGACAAGGCTAGACCTAAGTCGCCGCCAATGGAACCCTAGCATCGGTAGATAGATGCGTACACATAGAGAGAACTTGTTGATATTTCTCTTGAAAATTACTCCCGGTAAAAAATTTAAAAATATAATCTACTTGTTCTCCTTTTACCCTCTTCTATTCTATGTTTGTATTTTGTTTTTCCTTCTTTTTTTGTTTTTCCCTAATACGGTGGTCAAATTAAGTTTGGAACCAAACAAAAAAAAAATTAATTAAAAATTTCACTCTCCCAATACCATAAAAACTATTATCCAAAATGAAAATACTATAGAATCTCTTCCCAATATAATGAAATATATCAAAACTAAAGCAAAAACTACACTTTTAACTCACTAACTTAGTTAGCTAGCTTCACGCAGCACTTCCTTCGTTCTAGCACAATTTGACCAATATGTCAATGTCGAGCAAAAATAGAAAAAGTAACAAAATACATAAAACTGAAGAAAAAAAAACAGAAATGTAGATAAAATGAGGGTATTTCTATAACCATAGAAATTATATGTTATGAATGTGAATTAAAATAAAAAGGGGGTCCCAATAGTAATTTTGAGGATGAGGGAAATCCCAAAATCAGCTCTCTATTTTTAACGAAGAAGTTTAGACAATTTTACTTAATTGTTTTATTTCATTACAGTAATGGTGGGACTGTAAGAATAAAATGAACACAAAGTTTAAAGGTAAGTTTGTATTTTAATAAGAATTTTTCTAGTGTGTCTAATCTTGCAGTAGTCAATGTTATATTTAGAAAATGTTCAAATACATAAGCAATGGCATAATTGCAAACTCAGCAATGTCATTTGACACTGCTGGTTCTATAATGGCTACGCCATTGTTGATTCTTAATTATGGATTTGAATATAAGGTACGTATCGAAGTGATAGTTTTTGAAAGTGAGATACCGAAGTGATAAATGACTCATTTATGAGGTACTATTCATGATAAAAACTTCCAAGACTATAATGACATCAATGGAAAGTTTGCATCTCTAGAAAGTTGGTTGAAATTGATGGTATCAAATGAACTGATGTGAATTTTTGATTTTCCAATAGATTTATATCTTTCATTAATGGAATTTTTTTGATGTAGTGAGTAATAACTCTGGTTGTTCGTTGTTCAAGAATTACTGTTTAGGCAGTACATACCATCCATACATACGGTTTTGATTTAAAATTTTAATTCTTCCACTGACGCTCTTTAGGTCTTAGGTACTACTGGTAAGTCTTTAGATAATGGAACAATTACCATGGACGCAATTAATCACAAGTTTAGTCACGTTTGACAATGACATAATTGAAGCATTTTCTTCTTGCACGAATGAGGTTATCTGTTAATTAAGGCAGAAGCTTGAGCAATAGAAACGACAGCTCTTTCCATGCCTCTAGCCTCATCCATGATATGATTTCCATTAGATTGAGGGCTGAAAATTACACACATGAAAGGTAAAGGTGAAGGGGCCGAAAAGTAATGGTCTCGAAAAGCTGGACATGCTTATTGATCTTTTGGACCATGACGGATCATTGGGCCTGGGCAATCACATACGATTGGGCTAGGGTTTATTGGTTTATAGGACGATTTGGAAGCCTCGTGGAAAGGCCTCTCAATACCTAAAGAATTCTACAGATACATTGAATGTGGACAAAAGGAAAGGAGGAGTTTGTAGTTGGTTGAATTATGGGCTATGTGACTTAATGGAGGATGACGATCTGATAGAGTTGTGGTAGCTGGCAATCCCGATTAACCCTGAGTGGAGTCTAGTCTTGTGCACAACTTTCCTTACTCGAATGACTATGCTTAGACCCAATAAATTTTCTTTATACATGTTCATCCTGAGATGACAAGGTAACGTGTTCTTTCTTGGCCATACTAAGAACTTATGTTTAATTATTCACTAATTTAAGCATCGGAGGATCTAATAACGATACCACCTGTGCTTTGACTTGTTTTGCATGATTCATTGCAGAAGCTTTCTGCCCGACGGATGTCGACTCACAATTAGCATATGTCATATGTACTTCTGTTGTAATCAGTATAACAAAAAAAAAAAAACTATTTCAACAATCGATGAGTACATATACATTGTCATCTAGAATACAAATTGTCATGATAAATAAAGATATTCCCTTTTCTTCATATTGTTAAATGCTTATATTTCCATGAAAATTACATTGTACCTAAAGTACATAAAATTCAATTTTAATCTGAACTTAGATTATTTACACAATAGGACCGACGACTTTTCTTGGCAAGCCGACTCTTTTTTTTTTCTCATTCACCTCCCACAAACCCTACTCGTTTCCTCTACAATTTTGATCTGATCTCTCTCAGTTTTCATCCAATTTCCAATCGAATTTCATTTCTTTTCTCTCCATCTCAAGTCGATCATCCATATACCTTTGCATGTCAATCTTGAGGGAAGCGGAGGATGTTCCTCCTCCACCTGAAGCCAAGTTGGAGCCGCAACACCTAGCGGCGGCATTAGATGCGGTGAATCTCGCCATTTCGGATGACGAAGAGGAGAATGAGTGACTCTATGTGGTGTTGAGTCTCTTTTTCTTATCTCCCTTGGAGCCGGATAAGGTCCAAGGTTTCAAGATGCATATGTCGGGTCTTTGGCATGATGTTTCGGGCTCCGACAACATTAGGTTCAAAAAGATTGCAGAAGACCACTTTGTGTGCAAGTTTCGCTCGGAGGCTGACCAGAAGCGGGTTGTTGATGATGGGTGGTGGTACCATCACGAGGCCACAGTTATGGTTGAAAGCTTTGATGGGTCCTTTGGTGGTGAGCACTACTTTCAATATTGGCAATTCTTATTCTGTGAATGTTGTTGTGGATCATGAATGATTGAAAGGTTTTTGTGGTGACTGTGGAGCCTCCAAGCATGGCACGGGAGGTTGTCCGGGATCACTTGTGAAGCCAGTTCTGGGGTCGAAAAGCTCTCGTGGTGGGGGTAGTCCCTTGATTGGGTCTGAGAAGCAGGTTGCGGGTTCTAGTCCACATTAGGACGTTGGCCTAATACATGGTTTTCCCCATACTGTTTTGTTGCCGACACCATATAGTATGCCAGCATCAAAACAAGTTGTGGGAATGAGCCCTCAAACAGGAGCGTCTATTGCTAATCTTGATGTCGTTTTGCAGGTATCTGTTATGGAGTCTGGACATAATGTTCAGCCACCTATGAGGACGGTCCAGTCTGACGTTCTCAGCGAGATTCCACCGTCTAATTTCAAGAACCCTGTAAGTGTTACTATCATGCCCGCATGGGTTACCGTCATGTCTTCAGAGGATCAAGGGTCTGGTGAAGGTTCCACCATCCCATTTGATTAGTCTTGTCAGGAGATGATGGTGGATTTCCAGGATAATACTGGAGGAGCGAGCAATGTTGTGCATCGCCCCAACAATAGGAGGGACATATCCAGCCTTGGCCCTCGCGGGGGAGGAATGAAGAAGATGTCCCCTAAGAAGTCTACAATCATGCTACCAGTGGATATGAGTGTTAAGGATTTGTGCCAGAAAGTGGGGCAATAGAGGGGGTTCCTAGCTAATTAAGAAGTGGTGCTCCAAAAGTTTGACGGTTACTAGTGCTACTCCGGTTTGTTAGTATAGGGCATGTGTCACACAATGTTATGTAGTGTAGTACTACGATATGATTTCTCTTTTGTTAGGCCGGATAATCCGGTAGAATCCTGTATTACTACCATATTTCTCCTATAGTAGAATTTAACGACCCCTAAAAAAACATAAAATTCAATTTCAATATTCCATGAGTATACTTTAGAGGAAAATTTCGAGTTGTGGTGAAAGTTGCACACAATTATGGCGCGAAACATTTGAGTCACTACCAATAGCCAAGCCATGACCTCACCCAGCCCTTTGGTGACCACCACCGCTCCCACATACCAACCTCCATCAATCAACAGACTTGCCACTCGACAAGCCAGACTCCATCTAAGACCTCTTCCAAACCCACGTGCTTCTCCTTCGCCACAATCTCCACCGCAACTCAATCCTCAACTTCAAACTCCACCACCTCGATTACTCCACCGCCCTTTTCCGCCGTACCCAAAACCCCACCGTCTTCTTTTATAGCTCTATCATCAAGGCCCATGCCAAACTTGGCCTTCACGTATTGGCTCTCATGTACTACACCCAAATGATCATCAATGGAATCGACCCAAATTGTTGGGAAAATGTGTGGCTTAGATTTGAGCCATTTGGAATCCCACATAAAAAATGTGAAGAGTTATCTATTGTTGATAAGAAGTTGTACCATACACACTAATGCCGAGGTCTTTTGTGTTAAAAGCCCATACCCGTTAGATCCCGGGTGGCTAAATGGGGAGAGTATCGACATTTTTGACCTTGTGTGTGTGGTATTCGTCACTCACTTCACAACAATTGGTATCAGAGCCCAAGGCTACGCTTGGGATTTGGTCTCATATGATCGAGTTACAATTTGGTGGAGCTTTCCTTTATTTGGGGATCGCAAGGTTTGAAGCCTATACTTGTGGTCGAGGTGGAGCTATTGTAATTCGGATCGTGAGACATTTGGAGATTACTCTAATCACGCCAAGATGGAGATTGTTGAAAAAATGTGTGGCTTAGATTTAAGCCATTTGGAATCCTACATCAAAAAGGTGAAGAGTTGTCTATCATTGATAAAGAGTTAAACCACACACACTAATGTTGATGCCTTTTGTGTTAAAACTTCATACCCGTTGGATTCCGGATGGCTAAATGGGAAGAGTATCGGCATTTGTGACCCCGTGTGTGCGGTATTTGTCACTCGCTTCTGCACAACACAAATTGCTTCGCTTTCTCCGCCGTACCTAAATCTCTCTCGATCAGATCAGGAAAAGCCTTACATTGCCAAGCAATTAAATTCAGGTCCAATTCGGACCCCTATGTCGGGACTGGACTCGTCGCCATTTAAACCAGGGTCGGGGATGTTGTGGGTGCAAGACAGCTGTTCGATACAATGCCTGACAGAAGCTTAGTTTCCCTGACGGCCATGATTACCTGTTACGCGAAGCGAGGAGAGGTGGAAGAAGCGCGTAGGCTGTTTGATTAGATGAGTGAGAAGGATGCGGTGTGTTGGAATGTGATGATTGATGGGTATGCATAGCATGGGATGCCAAATGAGGCATTGTTGTTGTTTAGGGAAATGCTGGTGTCGAAAATGAAGCCAGATGGAGTGATGGTACTGTCTTTACTCTCAGGGTGTGGACAGCTTGGAGCTCTTGAGTCTGGTCGGTGGATTCATTCTTACATTGAAAACAATGGTATTCGAGTTGATGTTCAAGTGGCTACTACGTTGATTGATATGTATAGTAAATGTGGTAGTTTGGAAGATGCGTGGCTCGTTTTCGATAAGACTGGTGAGAAGGATGTTGTTGTTTGGAACTTGATGATTATTGGGTATGCGATGCACGGATTTAGCCAACAAGCATTCGACTTGTTCGATGGGATGTGTAGAATTAGGTACCAACCTACTGATATAACATTCATGGTGCTCGATGCAAAAATATCTCCCGCGGAGAGATCCTTCCGCGAAGCAGTCTCTTTTATTGGCTTCAGATAATTTGACCGCAGATATCAATTTATCCTGTATGTGCTTCGTATGTTGGCGTGCCACCGTTCTTCAACGGAATATAGAATGTAAAGCCGCCTGACTTCTTGATAAGTGATTAAGACAAAGAGAGCACCAAGCCTGTCCGAATAGGTCATTCTCACCTAGTAACCTAGGACTTTTGATATGTGTCTCTAGCAAAGCCTTCGAAATTGATACCTCACACTCCCTTATCAGTGCAAAGCAGAGCAATCTCTCTGACGATGTGTTGGGAACACTGATTCCTTTGGATATCCAAACTCTCACTCGATAGGTGACAAACCCTTCAATCATCCAGTCGTTATTGCTTCATTCTGATCGCAATACTCTCACTTGATAGGTGACAAGCACTTTGATCTGCTGGTTGCAAAGAAGATAGAATCTCTTGACGAGATGTCTGTCTAGGTGTACTTGGGTATAGCAAATGTATGTTTGATCGGGGACCTTTTCCACAAAGTTCTTACTGTCCTTATATAATGCTCAATAGTTGTCTTTCAATTCATTTGAACTTCTTATGCTCTTGCTCTTTTTGAATCTCAATATAACTCTAACACCAGCATACGGGTTTTAATCCTTATAGAACTTCAATGCTATCATAACTCCTTAATAAAAGAAACCTATCTAAAACAGAAAATGTATGATAGACATCCAAGCCGCATGGAATCAGCTAATTCATGAATTACAGTTCTAATCGAACTCTGTCTCTCACACTTGGCTGCTCGCCAAGCTATTATAAAATATGAGCCGCTCGCCAAGACTTCAGCCATCTTGGGCCGCTCGCCAAGACTTCAATCATTTAAGCCCAATATGAAATATTTATTTCAGGCCCAAACATTGCCCCTCAAGTCTTGAACTTGAATTACCTATGCAAGCAAAAAGACTTGAATATTACCTGACTAATGCGCTGTTAAACCAAACGGTAACATAACACCCAAGTGCCACGTTACACAACTCCTTTAAAAAGTTGCGTTAATCGACTGACGTAATATAAAAGCACCAGTCCACATCAACAAAATCTCATTCTCAACGAGACCTTCTCACTTACCTTGATCTTGCACCTTCAACCTCCTTAGTCAAAAACTAAGACCTTTCATTCTCACCGCCATTCATCTATTCCGACCTAGACAATGCCTCCACATAAAGACATCTCCATCCCTTACTTAGACCGTAACGAAGGTACTAGTCTACTTGGTCCCTTTCTGGATGTTCCAATTAATCCAGTGCTTTTCAATCTTCTCCACCATCCCATCTGCAAATCAGCCTTAATAGTCCAAGAAAATCCCAAGGCAGACCCCAAAGAATGGACCAGCAAAGATACCCTTGGCCTAATTGGGAGATGACCGCACCCAAACGCAGAGGATCTCGCTTGGTACCGGCGTCGTCACGGACAAGATATCAATCGATGGGAAGCAATTGGAATCACTCAACTCATCGACTTGTGCTTTTCTCTCCCAGTTGGTGGCAACAGAGCACCGTTCGCCACAACCATGTACTTTTGGGATTGCAAAGCCAACTGCTTTCGTCTCCCCTATGCTGATGTAAGCATTACAATCCTTGACTTGTACACCATTTTTGGAGTTCCAGCGTTTGCAAACTCCTGGTTACTCAATCAACACAACGGGACACCAGTTCAAGCCTCCCTCAATCGTCCTTCCTCCTACTCTTCCTAGGTTAAACATTTTGCTCAGGAGGAGAAAGATACAGACCAAGGAGGCATAGCCTTTTTGGAATACTGGCTATCAAAGTACATCTTCTGTCCATCTTCTGCAAAGGTCAACAGATGTTGGACCAACCTTGCCGAACGCCTCTTCAATTGTGAACAACTGGGCTTGGTTGAGTCTGTCATCGCCTACATCTACTATGGCCTGAGATGAGTCGTTCTTTCAAAGCTCGACCTTAATCAACCAGAACCGCTATGGATGGTGGAGCTCTGGTTGCATATGTACTTTCCTTTTTTCTGCCCTACAACACCTCCTGTCTTTGAAGATTAGAAGTTGTTGGGCCAAACATTGGTTTCCACACCAACTAGGACTAGAGTATGGTCCTATCTAGTCTGCTTCAACTACCTCTGCATATATAAAGACTTTCCAACCGCAACAGTTGAAGTAATTTTGAACCTCGCCATCCTGACATCCTCGCGAGTGAGTTTATACCCTCGCCAGAGCAAAACGCTATTGCGAGGAACTTCTTCCTTCAATGTAACACCTGTAAGGACCTGCCAGTCCCAGATTCAGCGAGTCCCGGGTACAAGCTCTATGCCCCAAAACACTTCACAAGACAGCTTGGGCTCACTTAAGACGCTCATATGCCCCTCGCTTGTTCTGTGAACAAGTATATTCTCTGGCAAGGGACAAATCATCCTACAGTAGCAGAAGTGCCGAATGAACACTTTGGCTTCCCAACAGTAATACTTCCTATCATAACGAAGCCACTAGTGATTTCTCAATCGACCACCGAGTCATACCAGGTCTAGCGCTCCCAACTTTGGGAAGATGTACGACACAAGGGACCGCTTGCACGTTTTGCCACTATCTTTTATGATTTTGGAAAGAGATTTTTGAATGAAGAAGACTCGGCTGCTATTAAGAAGTCGTATAAGAATATAAGCACTACTCCTTGGCCACAGGTATACTTCTTACATCCAAAAATGCCACATGTATTAGCAATTTCTTGTACCGTATCTAATTAACCTTTCTTCTTAAAAACAGGACGCCTTAGAGCCAGACGTGATTGTTGCCTTGCAATCATGCAAGAAGAAGAGGTCCAATCCTTCTGGGCAATCAATAAGTATTGCATTTATTTACCCAGAACAAACTGTTTAACTTTGTCACTGAACTGTAACTAACCCAATCTTTTGATAGTCTCATAAACGCAGGAAGATCCACTCCATGCCTGAGGAGCCTCCAAGTGGCATCTGGTTAGCCACAAAAATCACGAGCAGAGAAAAACAAGCAAAGCTTCAAGCTCAAGTTTTCCATGCCACTTTTGATCAAAGGAGTGACAATGCTTCTGGGGCAAGCGCCTGCTCGGCCTTGGTTTTCACCATTGCACACTGACTATGTGCAAATCCACACAGTATGCCCACGGTCTCTGAGTTTGATGACCTCCTGATCCAAGGTTCCTCGAAGTGGCAAGAACTATGCAAGGACGAGGCCCTGCAAGCTCTTACCCACTAAACTGTAACTAACCCCTCAACATTTTGATCTAGAGGTTATTTCGAAGGCTGACATCAGACCCTTGAAGTTCTCATCCGATAACTCCTTCATTGAGTATTTCAACCCAGAGAGGTTTACAGCCCTGACTAGTCTTGCATCTTTTGATACGTCATGGGAGCAAATCAGCAAGAGCCACAAGCCTCAACTATATATAGTGAGTTGGAATGATCACTTCTTCATCCTCAAAGCTGAAGACGAAGTCTATTATAATATTGACTCACTGGGGGAAAGGCTCTTCGAAGGATGCTGTAAAGCCTACATTTTGAAGTTCGATGATTCCAGCATTATATATGGAACTGAGGATCATGACACAGGACACGAAGTCATCAACAGCGGCAAAGAGTGCTGCAAAGACTTCATAGCCTAGTTTCTGGCTGGAATCAACCGAACAAAACTTGAGGAAGAAGAGAAGAACAAGCCTGTTGATATTGGCATTCTATTCCGGCGCTTTCATATTGAGTTTTAATCCTGCTTCATTCCTTCCTCCTCTGGCGAGGACACAAGTGCTCAAAATGACCAAGTCATTTTAGAGCAAGAACAACAAATTTCCTCCCCGCCAGAGCTCTCAGTCGCCAAACCCTAATCATTGGTTGAGGTTAATCCAAAACTCAAGGACCCAACTCCTTCCTCGCCAGAGCCTAAGCTTCAAGCGACTGAAGAAACACAGTTATTGTTCCCTGCCCAAGTAAGAACTTATCTACTTACTCTGTTATGTATTTTATTAACCTTAATTGGTCCTGACAACTTGTATTATTATTTTTTAGTCCAAAAGCGTTCCTTTGGACATCAATGAGATGACTCCTGCTTCAGCAACAAGTCCAAAGGAACACATGAGCTTGCCAGGCCAATCTTCTGAACTTCCTGTAATGGCCGCCATGGATCAGCCTGCTAGTTCACTATGTGTTAATGATGAAGACTCTGAACCTTCAATCAAAGAAACTACTGCACCGTCTTCATCACAAGAAGCTTCCTCTCAAGCACTCAAAACACAAGAAGCAGCAATAAAGTTGCAAAAACTTTATAGCAAACTGAGTACACTGAGCTCTCCTTCTGCAATCGATGTTGCCCTTCAGAACATTCTTTCTGGCAACCTGGACTCTCCTCAAGACATTTGACGCGTTTTGCGAACAAGTCAGAGAACTAAAGGCTATTGCCCTTACAGAACTTACTCAACATATCCCTGACCTGGAGGAGAAATTATACCAACTTTTGAGCCAAAGTGAAGACCACCAACGCCTGACACTTGAGTCAGACTGTAAAAAAGTAGCAGTGGAAACATTGGTCCGCCAAGCTAAAAAAAAGAAAAAAAGAATCCAGGTCGTTCTGAAGGACATGTCTACTCATGAAGAAGCTCTGGCAACCAAAAAGGCTAGACTAGCTATCCTTAAAGCTGAAGTGGCTGCCCTCGAAGCGGAAGTAGACAGTATGGTTGCTGATACCTCCAAAGACCAAGTCACCGTGTGCCAACTCATGAGTTAAGGAGAGAGCCAAGCACAACTATTGCAAGAAGCAACAGAAGAAGCTGCAGACACTCTACAAACACTCAGAAATGCCTGGCTGGCTCTTGAATATGCCAAGGTATCCATGAGGGGACAGACCCTCCTATTGGGCTTTCCATTTTAAGCCCCCTTTTGTTTGTTCCAAAACTCTTCAAGTATTTATTTGTTCAATCCAAATTTTGGAAACAAAGTGTGAATTGGGCCCGATAGAAAGACTGTGCCTCAGAATTAAGCCTTTTCAAACTAGTTCAAATTGAACTAGCCTCATTTATAGGCTCTAACTACTCGCTTGCTTTGATTGTCCAACATTAAATAAAATTTAATTCCATGCTTGGAATCCGTATCGCGTCAAACAATCAAATCTTCAAAATACGTTTTACCTGCCCAAAAATCTTTCATTCATCATTCTGTCCTTTGGGGTAGATAAACCGTAACTTGGCCCAATTCCAATTAGACGTGTGTCCTCTATTAATGGGTGTAATTACTCTCGCGAAGCCTTACTGCTGTGACTCCTTTCTATAAAAGGTTTCATCTTCCATGTACAGCATCTTTGGAATTTTTGCGTTTGCAAACTCCTGGTCGCTCAACCAACACAACCGGACACCAGTTCAAGCCTTCCTCAATCGTCCTTCCTCATACTCTTCCTGGGTAAAACACTTTGCACATGAGGAGAATGACACAGATCAAAAAGGCATAGCCTTTTTGGAATACTGGCTATCGAAGTACATCTTCTGTCCATCTTCTGCAAAGGTCAACAGATGTTGGACCAATCTTACCGAATGCATTTTCAACTATGAACAACTGGGCTTGGTTGAGTCCGTCCTCGCCTACATCTATTATGGTCTGAGACGAGTCGCACTTTCAAAGCTCGACCTTAATCAACCAGAACCGCTATGGATGGTGAGCTCTGGTTGCGGATGTACTTTCCTTTTTTCTACCCTACAACACCTCCTGTCTTTGAAGATCAGAAGCTATTGGGCCAAACTTTGGTATCTACACGAACTAGGACTAGAGTATGGTCCTACTTAAACTGCATCAACTACCTCTGCATACAAAAAGACTTTCCAACAGCAGTAGTTGAAGTAATTCTGAATCATCACCATCCTGACATCCTCGCGAATGGGTTTACGCCCTCGCCAGAGCAAAGCGCTCTTGTGAGGAACTTCTTCCTTCAGTGTCACACTTGCAAGGACCTGCCATCCTAGATTCAGCGAGCCCCAGGTATGAGCTTTATGCCCCAAACCACTTCTCAAGACAGCTTGGGCTCACTCAAGATGTTCCTATGCCCCTCGCCTGTTCTGTGAACAAGTATACTCTCTGGTGAGGAACAAATCATCCCATAGCAGTAGATGTGCAGAATGAACACTTTGGCTTCCCAATAGTAATACTTCCCATCATAACAAAGCCACTTGTGATTTCCCAATCGATCACTGAATCGTACCAAGTCTGGTGCTCCCAACTTTGGGAAGACATACGACACAAGGGACCAATTGCATGCTTTGCCACTATCTTTTATGATTTTGGCAAGAGATTTTTGAATGAAGAAGACTCAACCGCTATTAGGAAGTCTTATAAGAACATAAGCACTACCCCCTGGCCATAGGTATACTCCTCACACCCAAAAAATGCCACATGTATTAGCAAGCTCTTATACTGTATCTGATTAACCTTTCTTCTTAAAAACAGCACGCCCTTGAGCCAGACGTGACCGTTGCCTTGCAATCATTCAAGAAGAAAAGATCCAATCCTTCTGGACAATCAGTAAGTAATACAATTTATTCACCCAGAACGAACTGTATGCATTTGTCACTAAACTGCAACTAACCCAACCTTTTGATAGTCTCAGAAACGCAGGAAGGTCCACTCCAAGCCTGAGGAGCCTCCAAGTGGCATCTGGTTAGCTACAAAGATCACGAGCAAGGACAAATAAGCAAAGCTTTAAGCTTGAGTTTTTCATGCCACTTTTGATCAACGGAGTGACAAAGCCTCCAGGGCAAGCGTCTGTTCAGCATTGGTTTTCACCATTGTATACTGGCTATGTGCAAATCCTAACAGCATGCCCACGGTCTCTGAGTTTGATGACCTCCTTGTTCAAGGTTCCTCAAAGTGGCAAGAACTATGCAAGGACGAGGCTCTCGCAAGCTTTTACCCAGATCAACATTTTGACCTGGAGGTTATTTCGAAGGCCGACATCAGACCATTGAAGTTCTCATCTGATGACTCCTTCATTGGGTATTTCAACCCAGAAAGGTTTACAGCCCTGAAGGGTCTTGCATCTTTTGACATGTCATGGGAGCAAATCAGCAAGAGCCACAAGCCTCAAGTATACATAGTGAGTTGGAATGATCACTTCTTCGTCCTCAAAGCTGAAGATGAAGCCTATTATATTGTGGACACACTGAGGGAAAGGCAATCTGAAGGATGTCGTAAAGCATACATCTTGAAGTTCGATGATTCCAGCATCATATATGGAGCTGAAGATCATGACACAGGACATGAAGTCATCAATAACGGCAAAGAGTGATGTAAGGACTTCATAGCCCAGTTTCTGGCTGGGATCATCAGAAAAGAGCTCGAGGAAGAATAGAAGAACAAGCCTGTTGATATTTCAACTTTATTCCGGTGCTTGCAGATTGAATTCCAATCTTGTTTCATTCCTTCCTCTTCTGGCGAGGGCACAAGTACTCAAAATGACCAAGCCATTTCAGAGCAAGAACAACAAATCTCCTTCTCGCCAGAGCTCTCAGTCGCCAAACCACAGTCATTGGTTGAGGTCAATCCAGAACAACAGGACCCAACTCCCTCCTCACCAAAACATAAGCTCCAAGCGATTGAAGAAACTTAGTTGTTGTTCCCCGTCCAAGTAAGGATTTATCTACTTACTTTGTTCTGTACTTTATTATCTTTTAACTGGTCCTGACAACTTATTATATTATTTTTAGCCCAAAAACGTTCATTTGGACATCAATGAGATGACTCCTGCTTCAGCAACAAGTCCAAAGGAACACATGAGCTCGCTAGGCCAATCTTCTGAACTTCCTGTAATGGCCGTCATGGATCAGCCTGCTAGTTCACTATGTGTTAATGATGAAGACCCTGAAACATCAATCAAAGAGACTACTGCACCGTCTTCATCGCAAGGAGCTCCCTCTCAGGCACTCAAAACACAAGAAGCAACAATAAAGTATCAAAAACTTTATAGCAAACTGAGTACACTGAGCTTTCCTTCTGCAATCTAAATTGCCCTTCAGAACATTCTCTCTGGCAACCTGGACTCTCCTCAAAACATTCGACACGTTTACGAACAGGTTAGGGAACTAAAGGCTATTGCCCCTGCAGAACTTACTCAACATATTCCTGACCTGGAGGAGAAATTATACCAACTCTTGAACCAAAGTGAAGACCACCAATGCCCGACACTTGAGTCAGACCGTAAAAAAGAAGCAGTGGAAACATTGGTCCGCAAAGCTCAAGAAGAGAAAAAAAGAATCCAGGTCGTTCTGAAGGACATGTTTACTCATGAAGAAGCTCTGGCAACCAAAAAGGCTATACTAGCTATCCTTAAAGCTGAAGTGGTTGCCCTCGAAGCTGAAGTAGACAGTATGGTTTCTGATACCTCTAATGACCAAGCCACCGTGTACCAACTCATGACTGAAAGAGAGAGCTAAGCTCAACTATTGCAGGAAGCAACAGAGGAAGCCGTAGACGCTCTACAAACACTCAAAAATGCATGGCTGGCTCTTGAATATGCCAAGGTATCCGTGAGGGAACAAACCCTCCTATTAGAAGCATTGGGCTTCTAATTTTAAGCCCCTTTTTGTTTATTCCAAAATTATTTAAGTATTTATTTGTTCAGTCCAAATTTTGGAAGCAATGTGTGAATTGGGCCCGATAGCAAGACTGGGCCTCAGATTTAAGCCTTCTCAAAACTTGTTTGAATGGAACTGGAACTAGCCTCATTTATAGACTCTAACCGCTCGCTTGCTCTGATTGTCCAATATTAAATGGAATTTAATTCCATGCTTGAAATCTGTATCGCGTCAAACAATCAAATCTTCAAAATACGTTTTACCTGCCCCCAAAATCTTTCATTCATCATGCTCTCCTTTGGGGGTAAGTAAACCATGACTTGGCCCAATTCCAATTAGACGCATGTCCTCTATTAACGAGTGTATTTACTCTCGCAAAGTCTTACCGATGTGACTCCTTTCTATAAATGGTTTCCTCTTCCTTGTTTTGTGAACAACCTTCCAAACTTCTTTGTGAGAATGAACTCCCCTTTTGTGTTTTTGCTCTGGTTCTCTTACCTAAAGAAACCTCCAGATGAAACCTTCCATGTCGTATTCTTTAGATAGCAATATCCACGTCCAAACCTGGACTAGATAGCAATATCTACATCCAGGCGTTTCCTTGGCTGACCCAACTTGTGCTTCCATAAAAAGGGAAAGCCACAATCCTGAGGTTGAAAACCCCTCATCTTCCTCCTGTGCACCCGGTCAGTTTCAATATGCATAGAGGCTGTAAGCCCTATGGACATGGCTGCACAGAAGAGGAAAGACATGGACTTCAACCGGGTAAAAAGGCAACAAACGCCAAGTCTAGTTTAAAGGGTCTTTTGATCTGATGAACTAGCTTCCTTGGCGTTTCAAATCCTCTCCATCTCACCGCTTGAGGTCGCATTCTCAATGTGTGCATATTTGATACATCGACCTAAGGACTGGATATCAATTGTTTGAGGATTTGGAACAACAAACTGTATTTATCTTTCTGTTCTGTTGCTGATTTGTAGTTTGTTTCTCGTATGGTATTAGAGCTTGAGGCCGCAAAGCCTTTGTATTCTTCTAAATGATGAATGTAATATTTTCGTTTGAAGCAAAGAGTTCCTTATGGAAATTTATATTGATAAACTCAGATATAGTTTGTACATAACTTTGGCCACAGTAATTGGCTATCATGAACTCTCTTGACTTAGAAGAAATACAAAAAGTAAAAATTGGCCTCAAATATAGGCCCTGACTAAAGATTTAGCCTCAAGTATAGGCTGTTATGATGTACATAATCCCTGTGTGTTACCCCTCCAGTTTACTCATGCGAGTGAAATGGGATGAGCATGAATAAACTGGATTAAGCCACGGCTGAAGGGTTTTCATAATCCCAGATAAAACTTCTTAAGGAAACGACCATTTATAGGATTAGCGTGTATGGTGCCATTTCGATCTCGTAAACGAACTGCTCATTTACCCAGAAGTCGATCAACAATGTATGGTCCTTCCCATTTTTCTGACCATTTTCCTCGTCCTTCAGTCTTCTCGCCAACAGGAAAAATGACTCGCCAGACCAGTTCTCCTTCTACAAAACTCATGCCCCTAGTACATCGTTCGTCGGCACGAGCCACCTTTCGTTTTTTAGCGCATAGACTATCATAAGCTTGTATTCTTTGTTCATCCAAGTCTTCATGCTCTTGCCACATTACTTGTACATAATCTTCACTGATCAGGCTATGTTGTTTCATCACCCGTAAAGATTGAACGTTAATTTCTAGAGGCAAGACCGCATCATAGCCGAACATTAATGCATAAGGAGTGGTACCTGTGGGTGTCCTTTTACTTGTTCTATAAGCCCACAGGGTGTTGAATAATTCTTCATGCCACAATCTGGCATTCCTCGCAAGCATCCTTTTGAGGATATGGATAATGATTTTGTTGCTTGCTTCAGCTTGACCATTAGATTGGGCATAGTATAGAGAAGAATGTAGATAATGTATTCCAAAATCCTTCATATGCTTGTTTACATCTCCAGACATGAATGCTGCCCCACGGTCAGAAACAAAACTCTCAGGAATGCCAAACTTACAAATAATATCTTCAAATAAGAACTGGCAGATGGCATTTGCTGATGATACCCTGAGAGGTCGAGCTTCAACTCATTTTGTGAAGAAATCAGTTGCCACGATGATGAATTTGTGCCCATCAGATGAATGAGGATGAATCATTTCAATTAACTCCAAAGCCCATCCTCGAGCTGGCCAAGGCTTGATTATAGGCTGTAATAGTATTCTGGGCATATGGCTGATTGGACCATGTTTCTGGCATTCTTCACAACCTTTAGCAAATGTGATGCAATCTCTGAGCATTCCTGGCCAATAAAAGCCATGTCATCGTATTAACCATCTCATCTTAGGACTAGCCTGGTGTGCCCCTGCTATCCCAAGATGAACTTCCCTCATTAATCGCTTTGCTTCACGTCCAAAGACACAACGTGATAGTATGTCTTCCTCTCCTTTTCTATATAACTCATCATCCTTGAGTACATAGTTAGGAGCTAAAAAACGAATCCGCTTGTCCACCGGTTTATTAGGATTCTGGAGGTAGGAAATAATATCCTGTCTCCAATCCATATCAATGTGATCAAGGGTAGCAACATACCACTCATTTTTATCTTCTTGGCGAGCAAGGAAAGATGGAAGGGTCCTTCATTCGACCTTTAATATCCGTTCGCGTACTCCATCTTGCAAGCTCACCCCCGTTGCTAGTTGAGCCAACTCATTTGCTGCATAATTCCTCTCGCGAGGGATGTAGCTCAATTCCACCTCAGTAAACAACTTGAGTAAGTCATAGGCTCGCTTAGCGTATGGCTCTAGTATTGGTCCAGCCTTATACTTGGTTTCAAGTTGTCGGATCACCAGTTGGGAATCTCCATATACATGCACATCCGTGATCTCCATATCTAATAGAAGTTCTAATCCAATGATCAAAGCTTCATACTCTGCTTGGTTATTTGTGCATCTGAAGTCCAACTTGAAAGAATAAGAAAAAGTTTGGCCACGTGGAGAGACAAGTGCTACTTCTGCCCCAGCCATAGTACTCGTACTCTGCTTGGTTATTTGTGCATCTGAAGTCCAACTTGAAAGAATAAGAAAAAGTTTGGCCACGTGGAGAGACAAGTGCTACTTCTGCCCCAGCCATAGTACTCGTACTCGACCTATCAAAGTATAAACACCAAGGGGCCAAATCGATACGAGCAAGGTCCAGCTCTGACCCCTCATGAACATCCTCCATTGGATGATGGGCTAGAAAGTCGGCCACTGCTTGGCCTTTAACCGCCTTCTGGGGAACGTATTGCAAAGAAAACTCTGACAAAGCCAGAATCCACTTCCCAATCCATCCCCGGAGAATGGGTATGGACAACATGTACTTCACCAAATATGTTTGTCCTATAACGCACGTGGTGAAGGAAAGCATGTAGTGCCTCAATTTGCATCTTGAGAAATACAAAGCCAGGCACAATCTTTCCTTTGGAGAGTATCTCGTTTCACACTCATTCAAGGTACGACTCAGATAGAAAATAACATGTTCAGTTCCTCATATGTCGTCCTAAGCTAATAAACTCCCAATAGAAAGGTCAGTAGCTGAAATATACAGCTTAAGAGGAAACCCTAGCCTTGGAGGACCAAGACTGGCGGGTTCGTTAAATATGCTTTGATGGTCTCAAACGCCTCTAGGTGGATAGGCTCCCATACAAAGTCTTTCTGATTTTGAAGCTTGAGCAACGTTAAGAAAGGTTGTGTTTTCCCAGCAGCATTGGCAATGAACCATCGTAAGAAATTGATTTTCCCTAATAAACGTTGTAGTTCCTTCTTACTCTTTGGTGGGATTGCACTAAGAACCGCTTGTTTCTTGTCGTCTGGTATGTCAATTCCACGCTGATGAACCAAAAATCCCAGGAAATCTCCTGCTTGTACTCCAAATACACATTTAGCTGGATTCATCTTCAGTTGATGCTGCCTCATTCTGAGAAACACTTGCCGCAAGTCTTCAATATGATCACTTCTGCACTTCGTTTTAACTACCACATCATCTATATAGACTTCCATAGTCTTACCAATAAGATCATGGAAGATTAAGTTCATTGCTCGTTGGTAGGTTGTCTCTGCATTCTTGAGTTCAAATGGCATGTCCACGTATTCAAATACTCCTGCAAATCCTGGGCACCGAAACGTAGTCTTATGTCGATCTGATTCTACCACTAGGATTTGGTGGTAACCAGCAGTTCCATCCATGAATTTTAACATCTCATGACGAGCTACTGAGTCCACCAACAAATCTGCTACTGGCATTGGGTATGCATCTTTTGGAGTTGCATTGTTCAAGTCTCTATAGTCAACACACACTAGCATTTTCCATTCTTTTTCTTGACCGGGACTACGTTAGATAGCCACTCATTGTACTAATGGCCACATAGATTGACTCTTCATTTGTCCCAAGATTGATCTTTTCAATGGGATCTTTGACTTTAGAAGGCAAATCATCCAAAGCTGCTGGAGCTAATTTTATGTCTTCCTCCTCATCCAAGTCGTTCAGAACATCTTCATCCACATATTCCAATGCTGCTATCATTGGAAGCTTCTCGTAGGCTTGACTCTCCAACAGAAAATTGTGAAAGCGCTCGTGTAAAGAGTAACAAGCATCGGTCTCTATACTTGATAGAGACCCGATCATTGAGAATATTTGGATGGTAGCTCAATGGTGTAGGGTCTGCTATGATCATGATTCACTTGAATTATACCCCACTGAGCTAGTTCGGAGGCTGTAACACCAATTGGGCGGCCTTTGTTGTCAACGCCACATACCTCCAGTGGCCTAAGGTCACAGTGGTAATAACTGGCTTCTAAAAAATTAGCAAAAACGGAGTATGGACGATGATCGACATCAACTATCTCTGCATCACCAGACTCCATATTCCAGAGCAACATCTGTTGATGGAGGGACGAAGGTACACAATAGCTCTTGTGGATCCAGTCACGCCCCAGAATTGCACTGTATGGAGCTGTGCACTCTGCTACAAAGAACGTGTATGTACCGGTGGCTGGACTAATGTGTACCTGCAAAAAGACAATACCCAAAGTCTTGGAATTACTACCCTGAAATTTTGTAACGTTGAGCTTGGTGTCTTGGATAGCAGACTTGGAAACGCGTAGTAAGGCCATTGCTTTGATTGTGATGATATTCACCACTGCCCCTGAGTCCACTAAGAGTTTGTTGACTTGAATTCCATGGACATTTCCCGTTACATATAACAGCCGCATGTGCATGGCCATGTCAACGGTAGGCTTGGCGAACATCATCTGTCCCTTTATTGATGGTGAATCAATCTTTGATGTCTTGGCAAGCGCTGTTTGGTCTGTTAGTATTGGTTCATCTTATGGCACTACCAAGTTGTTAACGCTTCCGCACGTGATCGATTCATCCATCAATGCTAGTAGAGGTAAAGCATATTTGAAGGACAGAACGAACACCATGTTTACAGCGGTATCCTCCTCATCGACATATTCTTCAGCTTCTTCATCTTCACCTTCAACGTAATCCAACAACTTCTCATCATCTTCACAGTCTTTACCCTCAGCCTATTGTCCCTCGGAGTCCAAAGTTGTAGTGCCCTCGAGAGAAGCAACCTGTTGTAGGTGATCCTCAGGTATAGGATCTATGGTTGTTGGCATGAGTAGTGCTGGATTTTGCTTCTTGGGATGGGAAACAGGTTGACGGACCTTCTTTTGTTCTTCTATAATTAAAGGTCGCAGTCTCCATTGCCAGACCTTAGTCTCGCTTTGAGTGTTTTGCTTTTGAATGTGTTTCCCCTCCTTTGGAGGTGTATGTAGCCCCATTGTTTCCATCGCTTTATCATCAAAAGTGAGACGTCTTCTCACTGGATTTCGTTTCATGACTTCACGATGATCCTCAGGAATAGGTTTGGGCCGTTTTCCTTTAGACCCTAACTCTGGGTTACGGTCAAAGATACCTGGGCGTTGTGCTCTCACTTTGGGCTCGCGAGACTTTTTCCTGAAACCCACTAAGGGGTTTGCTGCAAGGGCCTTCATTCGCCTTTGCAACGTTTCTGGAGAACACACCAGTTCTTCTTCTTTGAGCAGGCCTACTTCATAAGCCTATAACGCTCTTTTGGCTTCTCCAAAGCGTCGTTGAAGATTTCTTCTTCTACTTGGAGTTACCTCTATAATCTTACCCTTCTCCTTCACATACCATACATTCTCCTTTGTGATGTTTCTTGAAGCTGGAGGAACATATGGCTTGGCGAGCGTGTCAGCAACTTCTGATTCAGACTTCTTGGCCTCACTGACCTTTTCTACTGCTAGCGAGCGCTTGGGAGCTGGAGAATCCCTTTGTCTTGCTCGCTGTGGGTTATGGGTTGATGATCTGTTTGTGAAAATAACTCTGGGAAGACCTTAGCTGCTTCAGCCAATTCTTCATAAGAAGTCTTCAACCCGCCTCTGAGTTTACGATGAGCACAAAGGGCTACGGGCGACTCTGCTTTTGGGTCCACTTTTTCTTTTCTTTTAACTAATTTTTTTGTTTGCTTGCTTGGTGGACTCTCGCCAGTAGTTTGATGACTGTTGGTCTGTTTACGTTTGTTTGATTTGTCTCTCGTTAGCTCCAACATTCCAACTGTCAATGATATATCGGTCTCCAAGCTTGGCGAGGGTTCTTGGTCTATCATTATTTCTCCCTCGTCAATCCACTGATGTATCTTGAATTTCAAATCACGATAAGCACTCATGGAATGGTGACCCCATCGATGATGGTATCGACAGTAGAGTAGACCCCTGACATCCTCAGGATGTGGGTCTGACGTTCCCCAATAATCATGAACTGTTGCTATCCCAGCTTGGATTAGCTCTTCAAATATTTCCTCTCGCTTGGACACATCGTACGTAATCTCAGCCCGCTTAGGTCGGACAAATGCTATATTGCGTCTAGGCCTCCTCCTTGAACTCTTCCTTCTGTAGGTCTGTTTAGATTCCTCATAAACGAAAACAGTGTCGGTGGAAGGAACTGTTGTATAGGGAGATGGTGATGTCCTATGATGATACTGTGGATGCCATTCCACCACTCCCTAGTAGTCAATTTTAATCACTTCCCAGTTGATCAACCCTTGAATCTTATCTCTTAAGGTCAAACACTTTGCTGTTGGATGACCAAACTGGTTGTGAAATTTGCAGAAATGTTGAGCTAGGCCCTCATACTTGTACGTTCCCTTAGATGCATTCCTTCTATTATCTCTTTCTTGCATGGTACTGTAAGCTTTAGTTACAGCCGTGATAAGCTCATTTAAAGTAAAGTACTTATTGTTTAAGAACAGTTTGTGGTATGTATCTTCCAAACCATTCTTGGAAATTTCTACTACTTCCTCTTTTCCGAGTGGAGTCTTGCATAGATTATACTCTGACCGGAAACAGTGCAGGAATGTGACTGGACTTTCTGTCGTCGATTGGCTCAAGGAAGCCAGCTTTCCAACATTGGTTTCAGGTCTAGCCATTCCAAAGTGGTCTATGAATAAAGCCTCCATATCCTTCCACTCATTGACCGAACCCTTTTCTAATCCCGTATACCATACGAGGGCCGATCCTGACAAGGATGATCCAAAGACTCTTAACTTGAGTCCATCATTATCGAAAAACTGCCCTAATTGCAGCGTGAAGTAAGCTAAGTGTGTTGTCGCGTTAGAATCATCGTCGCCAGAGAAAGTCTGGAAGGTCTGATGCCGGTAGAACTTTGGCCATTGCCAAGCATCGGGATCATCCTTCTGCAAATGAGGAAACAGTGTCTCATATGTATCATACATCTTGGCCAGATGTATGTCACAATCGTTTATAAACCTGTTTAACCGTTGCTCCCAAGCAGGAGGGAAAGACTCCGCTTGTCTAGTCTTTCTAGCAAGGTCGGATACAGATTTATTTAGAGACACTATGTCTCTATCTGTCCTTTGAGACAGTGTCACCGCATGCCGGCGATATTCATCCAAACTTGTTCCCAAGTGTTGTATGATGTATATCCATAATTTATCCTGACCTTCCACAAGACTTGATACTTGGGCTCTAATAGCCTCTATCTCCTCCTGATCTCTGTTGAATTCTACCCGTATCGCTTGGATTTCAGCTAACGCTGTGTCTATTAAATTGCCTTGGGTAGTAAGAAGAGTTGCTTGTCGTTCGATTCTTTCATCGAGAGCCGTATAGTAACTAGTCTGGTGTTCGTTGCGCCTAGCCGCGTAAGCTAAGTACTCTGGGAACGTAAGTTCCGCTATCTCCGCTTCACTAAAGATTTAAATGACATGATTGAATTAAAGTCTTTAGCGAAGATGATGTCAACCGCTTGATCACTCAATGAATGACACCGAGTAGATGTATGTTCACGGTAAGCCGGTTGAGGGTGCTTGTGACACTGAGGGTAATTCCTTCAGTAAGGATCCCCTATTGTCACTAAGAGACACAAAGATGTCCCACTGGACGTGCCAAAATATTCGATGCAAAAATATCTCCCGCGGAGAGATCCTTCCGCGAAGTAGTCTCTTTTATTGGCTTCAGATAGTTTGACCGCAGATATCGGTTTATCCTGTATGTGCTTCGTATGCTAGCCTGACTTCTTGATAAGCGATTAAGATAAGGAGAGCACCAAACCTGTCCGAATAGGTCATTCTCGCCTAGTAACCTAGGACTTTTGATATGTGTCTCTAGCAGAGCCTTCGAAATCGATACCTCACACTCCCTTATCAGTGCAAAGTAGAGTAATCTCTCTGATGATGTGTTGAAAACACTGCTTCCTTTGGATATCCAAACTCTCACTCGATCGGTGACAAGCCCTTCAATCGTCCAGTCGCTATTGCTTCCTTCTAATCGTAATACTCTTACTTGATAGATGACAAACACTTTGATCTACTGGTTGCAAAAAAGATAGAATCTCTTGACGAGATGTCTGTCTAGGTGTATTTGCGTATAGCAAATGTATGTTTGATCGGGGACCTTTTCCACAAAGCACTTATTGTTCTTATATAATGTTCAGTAGTTGTCTTTCAATTCATTTGAACTTCTTATGCTCTTGCTCTTTTTGAATCTCAATATAACTCTAACACCAGCATACGGGTTTTAATCCTTATAGAACTTCAATGTTATCATAACTCCTTAATAAAAGAAATCTATCTGAAACAGAAAATGTATGATAGACATCCAAGCCACATGAAATCAGCTAATTCATGAATTATTATTCTAATCGAACTCTGTCTCTCACACTTAGCCGCTCGCCAAGTTATTATAAAATATGGGCTGCTCACCAAGACTTCAGCTATTCAAACCCAATATGAAATATATATTTCAGACCCAAACACATGGACCTTCAGAATGCTTGTGCTTATGCTGGTTTGATCAGTGAGGGACAAGCTTTCTTCAGTTCTATGAAGGATGATTATGGGATTGAACCAAAGATTGAGCATTACGGATGCGTGGTGAATCTTCTCAGCCGTGCTGGGAAGCTAGAAGAAGCGTATGAGTTTGTCAAGAACATGAAGATTGAGCCTGATCCTGTGCTACGGGGAACTTTACTAGGAGCTTGTAGACTCCATGGTAACATTGCTTTAGGAGAGCAGACAGCAGAGTTCCTTGTAGGACATGATCTTGCAAATTCTGGCACATATGTTCTTCTTTCCAACATGTATGCCACAGCTGGGAACTGGAATAGAGTGGCAAAGGTGAGAACCTTGATGAAAAACAGTGGGATTCAGAAGGAGCCCGGCTGTGGCTCCGTTGAAGTGAACAACATGGTACATGTGTTCCTTGCCGGAGATAAGAAATGCCCAAGGAGCTAAGAGGTCTATACGATGATCGAGGAGATTAACGGCTGGCTCAAGGCTCACGGTTACACTCCGCAGACAGAAACTGTGTTGCATGATTTGGGGGAGAGGGAAAAGCATCTATCCCTAGAAGTTCACAGTGAGAAGCTGGCTCTTGCTTTCGGGCTGATAAGCACTCAACTGGGAACTACCCTCAAAATTGTAAAGAACCTCTGCGTGTGCTTCGACTGCCATGCGGTGACCAAGTTGATTTCGAAAATCACCGGACGGAAGATTGTAATGAGACACAGAAACAGGTTTCACCACTTTGTGAATGGTTCATGCTCTTGTGGCAATTACTGATAACTAATAAATTTCCAACCTGTGCCTGTCTGGTCCACGGTCAGCAAGGATGGCTGTCTCCAGTAGACTGCGCCGTCACTCTCTTCTTCGTCTCCTCGATCGCCTGGGAGACCACGATGATGACATGATATCATAGCTGGCATTACTGAATAGTACCGACACAGTAGCTCAGGCCTAGCAGCCTAGGTGATTTTAATTGGTCTTCACAAACGACGTACTTTAGCAGTCATTCCATATATAGATTTCTGATCACTGTCATTCACATGTACGTATACTTTGGGACCTGATCGATGCACCGTTGGTTACATGGTAAATGGAGGATCAGTGACATTGTAAAGATACACACTCCAAAATTTCTAACGAAATATAACATCCTACAAAGAACAAAAGCGTGCGCAGTTGTGAGATCTAGCCATGAACTATTTTCAGTACGTCTCGAACTCCTGAATCTTGGTACTGGTGGGGGGATGAATAGACCATTTCAACTTTTTCACTTAAAATTGTTCTCGGAGATAACAGAGTAGTGAACTATTCTGATTCTCAGATATATGAGTAATTGTAAAAGCGATAAGTAAAGAATAATACTAGAATATTTTTCTTTAATGCAGAAACTCTGCAATCAGGGAGAAAAACTGTGTGTCCCTAACTCTTAAGGGACAAACATTTCCACTGTGAACAACACTCATTTACAAGACTCTTGCACTCTACGGATACATAACCCGAATGTTATCCTGACCAGCCTCTCTACTAATTCTACAGAGCTACACTCTCTCTTGTGTCTAAATGTTTACAAATGAAAAGATTTCAAAAGCCTCGTCTAAGAACCTAACTATTTGTAAGCTAATTCTTCATGAGCAGCTTTTTGGGTTGAGCATATCCATACCAATCTCAATGCAATGCACAATGCATATGAGTTTTGATAAAATCTGGGTTTTTGAAATACTCTAAGTCTTACATGTAGTAAAATGGAAAGCTTAGAGAAAAAGAGTGAAGATAGAGAAGATTTAGAAAGAAGCATGAAAGAATCACTCACTCAACCAACCACCTAACAAAGATGCCCTACTTTCTTATATAAGGTGATAGAACCAAGTACTAAGGGCATCAACATGAAGCACAACAACAGTGTTTTGGGCGGTGGTCAAAAGCAGGTATTAGAAAGCTACAGATGCACATGCAGGCTGAAAGGAAACAGCACGCTCAAGCTTCCTAACACTCAAACCAAGAAAAATGTGCTTACTGCCGCCCACTCTAAGTAAAGACAAGTGTGTGCGCGGACCGAAATAAACCAAAGGGCAAAAGCCCTCCTTAAACGAGACTACGGTTCGAGACCAAGGTAAAAAGAGTTTACTACCACACACACACTCTAAGAAGAGACTACACCATAGAAGGGCAGAAACTCTTTTCCAGAATTCAAGGTAACTAGCCAATGCACAGAGGTCTACACACAAGCCCAGTTTTGAAAAGCTTTTCCGCAAACCCGAGGAGAAAGGTCAACGAGTTTGAGTAACAAACATGTTTTGAGTGATAAGCTATCTAAACCTTTTGAGTAGTAAAACAACGCTCATAGCTATCCTAAAAATAGCATTTTTCAACTGGAGAGAAGTTTTGAAAATGAACCACTAACATATATATATCATAGGGCAAACCAGACAGTTCTGAGATAGGTGACAAGGATGTCATCCTTAGTGAAAAAACATGATATGCACATGTATGAACTACCTGATTGTCATTGAGATTGGTAGTCTTCAATCATCTTTGTTGATTATTATTGAAATGTGTGTTTTGTTAAACGTTAGGAAGTGCCAACTAAACGATATGCCTTCATATTGAAGTCTTGAAGCTAGCTAGATATTTAGAGGGCTGAAGGAGAGTATCTACCTTCCAGCTAGTAAGATAACTAGAATTACAAGCTTAGATTTAAGTCGAGCTGTCTGTTATCTACGTGTTCCGATTGACCTTGTTGTGCAGTTGTAGTACTTGGAAGATTACTGTTATGGAGTCGAAGACTTCCAGGCCAATTCAAATTTGAATTCATTGCATCTTCAAGCATGAATGGCATCATCGTCCACGGCATTCCATAACCAGTGCTTTCATCACCACCAAATGGGGCCATGAGAGAAGACCCGAAATGTGTACTTTGCATATGGACAAGTGAATGAGCCCGAACACCTAGTGGACTACTAGCTGCTACATAGTTATAGGGAAATCCTAATATTGGTGTCATCGCCATCGTTTGAGATTGATACCTGCTATTTGCAGCTCTTCTTTCTCGTTTGTGTGCATTTTGATGACCACCCAATGCCTGTGAGCTATGGAACTTCCTCGAGCAGAAGTTGCATGAGAAAAGCTTGCGGCGAGTACTCCTGCCTGGTTTTGAAGATGGATCATTTTTATTGAGGCTCAAGCTCAACAAATCTCCCATATTATCATATGCATCGTCACGATCGGTAGCTACTCCGCTTTCCTCACCGTTGTTATCACTTTGCTTAGGCTCTGAGTCGACCTCTTCATCTTCTTCTCCCCCACTCTTGGAACTCATTGCTCCAGTTAATTACATACAAACTCTCAAGTTGATAAAGACAATTGTGTAGAGATCGAGCGGCTACGTACAAAAAAGCGGTGACATTAACTGCTCTTAAATAGACAGAGAAGGAAGAGGAAATAGACGAGCAGTGAATATATTTTTCACTATATTCGAATTCACTATATATTATTATTTATTAACCGTACATAATTTATAATTTTATCCGCGTTGGGCTTACATGAATAGTACATGAGAGAAACTAGACCGTAGATTACTCACTTGCACATTTATGTTCCGTACATTGTAGAATTATTCGCTTGCAACCTAGCTTTAAAGATTGAGGATTAATTTGGGATTATTGAGGTAAAAATATTTAATTTTAAAAAAACATAGTTCAAAAAAAGTAACTATTCACTTCTTTTTTCTTCTAATCATGATATTTGAACTAAAAAGTTAAAAATAAGTAGTTTTTATTATTTTACCAAACACTAGTTTCATCAAAATAGTTGAAAATAAGCGATTTTAATTTATCAAATTCAATCTCAAACGGAGCCTGAGAGAAAGAGCTAGCAGCCTCCCAAGGCGGGGCTCACATGGGAATGGGTGGAGCGGATCGGAAACTTTGTGGATAAGTACCTAAAGCATAATCCGGCTTTGCTTGCCAATAGAGCGATGAAGATCAAGGTTCGGCTTGATCTCCACCGAGGCGTGGCAGTCAAGAGAAAGATCCAATTTTCCTCGAAGTGTGTCCTGCTGGTTACTTTTGAATACCCAAAGCTGAAAGGGTTTTGCTCTCTCTGTGGCTTGTTCGTTCATGGTGCCTCCAGGTGTGTGGTGGAACGAGCCAGGGAGGAGCGGCGAGCTAGGAAGGCAACGGCTTATGCTACATAGGCGCCTCCGGGCTTTGAGAAGGGGGTGGTGGCCCATGTTATACAGCATGATAACCTCAAGCCTGCGGCGTAACCACAGCAGGCGGCAGCATCACTAATAACCTCGGAGGGAGTGAGCCAGCAATTGAGGCCATGCATACTGGACATGTGGCAATCATGCAAGGTCCTCGGGTAGAAGGTTTGGGACACATGTCTTACATGTAGGGTAACCCTCTTTTAGAGGGGGACCCACTAACCCAGTTTATTTTTTTGCAAATTCCAGTTTCAGCTGGTAATCTGCAGACAGGCCCAACAAGCAGTAAGGAATACCTCTAAGGGTATGAGATCTTATGTCAGGTCAGAGCAGTGCAAGAAAAAATGGCATCGCAAATCGTTTGCTCCTCTTTGAGGAAGATGACCTTGGTGCACATAGACAGGGCATCGTCGCTGAAGGTAGCGGACAACACACAGAAAGGGTGTCGTCGTTGACTTCTACAACATCGAGAATGGCTACTATGGTCTCGAAGTGCAGAAAGAAGAGAGGGATGCGGGAGGAGACCCCACCGCCAGGAGCTGTAGACAGAAAGGCAACGAGTGACAATGCAGTCGGGATATCCAAGTACGAATCCCCGCAGAAGAAGATGGCATTGACTCAAGCCACCGAGAAGATGGCTGAAGAGTAACAAGTGTTGCTATAGTTTGGGGTGCATACTAGATAGGATGTGGGTTTCTGAATTTTTTTTAGTCATTCCCTACGTCTAGTCCGTCTAGTTATGTGATGATAAAGAGGATGTAATAATTTATATTACTCTAAAAAAATTATTCTATCAGGCCAATAATCGATGTTCTCTTTATAATTTTTCAACCTAATCAATTATATCTTTCATCTAAAAAAACCAACAACCTCCTAGTTTAACCATAAATTAACCACAAACATGCGAGCTAGCTGGATAGTTGTCTCTCGAACGGCGTCACAGTCTCACTCACGTACAGTTGGAATTCTTGATTACCAAGAACAGAATTAAGTCCAACGATTGTACGGTCCTAGTGAAACAAGAAATTAAGAAGGAAAAAACAAATCTAATGCACATCTATTACTTTATCATCAACATTATACTGTACAGTCCAGTATATCACCTACAACGAATGTAGGTACGAATTTACAATTGAATTGTACAGGTTCACATTTTTCATGTTATTTGAAACAATTAACTACATGTCTTGACTTAGGGCTGTTGATCGGTTCTCGGTTATTAGGCTGAATTGAAAATCGAACTAAATTTTTCAGTTGGTTCGGTTTGTTTTTTGAAAAAAAATATTATATATTTTTTCTTTGAAAAATTATTGTTCTTCCCAAGTATAGATCTTCATTAACTACTTTTTTCAATAACTTTGTATTAAAAGTTTCTATCAAATCAAATCAACCTACATTATATATAACTACAGTCACAAATTCAAACCCACAATTACATTAAATTAAATTAAACTAGAAGAAACATAACTACAGTCCAAATTTTTAATTGTCTACAGTCAATCCAAATAAAATACAATCTAAATATCAAATAAAAATGTTAGGAATTTAGGGTAAACTGAAATAATTAGTACAAAATTGCGTCGTTTCATTTATTTCGGTTAATTTGGCTTGGTTCAGTTCTTCCGGATTGAAAATCGAAACGAACCAAATAAAATCGGTTCGGTTCGGTTTTTTGTATTTCGATTCGATTTTTGTTCGATTTCGGCTCGAGTTTTTTTTCGGTTTACTGTTCAGAAGTCATAGCCCTACTTTGACTCTTCTAAGTTCTAAGTTCCTTCAAGTCCTCTCGACTGCTTTCATGTCTTACTGATTACATGGAGTACGTAATTGCTTTTCTTAAACTTCGTTTGGTTCATAATTTTTGGCCCGATGCTTTGACCCTTCTAAGTTCTATACGAATTTCTACGTTTAGAATGGCTCAGATAATTTTTTTTGTCATGACCGGAATGAGATTTTTTAGCACGTTAGGAACCCTAATTGAATAAATAAATGTGAGGAACATCATGGAAAATACTTGGGTCCAAACTGAATTGGACACCATCCTCCAAAGTCCAAACTACTCATTATATATTATACAACTTTTGGTTAGTGATTTTTAAAATCAAAACTATTTAACATATAATTACCTCGTAAAGATCATGTATACAAAAATTTAATCAAATCAAAGATCGTTTGCTCATTAAATTTTAAAAAATAAATAGATGGTTGTTAATGCATGTAATGTTAAAATTCAACAATATCCATCCATTTATTTATATTTATAAGATACCCAAACAATTTTTCATTTTGATTCATTTTTTGCTAAGTTGATCTTCAACCCATAATCTACAAGATATGTGGTATCGATTATAAAATCACAAATCGAAAGTTGTATAATTGAGAATAGTTTAGATGATGGTGTCCAATTGAGTTTGAGACCCAAATATTTTCCGAACAATATTGAGATCCCTTGAGATCCATGATCTTTACGATTTTTGATTTTATTAAATTAAAACGGTTCAAATTGTTCAATTTTTGGTAAAAATTAAAACCAAACCAAATATTTTATTTTCGGTTCAGTTCAGTTTTTTCCTTTTAAAAAAAACCTGTGACTATTTGATTCGGCTCGGTTCAGATTTTTTTTCGGTTTTTTACATAATGCATAAAAGTAATTTTTTCAAAAAAAATTAAAAAAAAATTCTATAAAGAACCATTTTTTGAGTCACCAAACATTTTGATTCATCTTTATGAGAGAATTTGACAAGGATTGCGCATAAAGAAATTAGAATTTTAGGAGTTCAAAGTTTTCATTTTGCATATATTTATATAATATATTACAAAATACCTAAAACGATATCATTTTTTGCATACTTCGGTTTTTCATTTTAGTTCGGTTTTTGAAAATCAAAAACTGAAACCGAACTAAATGTCTCAATGTTTTCAATTTCAGTTTCTTTTGGGTTTAATTTGTATTGGGTTATGTTTTTCTCGGCCACAAATTAGTTTCAACTGGAGTATTTTTTTTCTTCGATTTTTTGTTACAATGTCCCAGCCTAGCTAGTACTCTGCAGAAAAATAATCTCCACTTCTTTGATGCTAAGTATGTAGGACACTGGACACATCAAAGAAGACTCTAGAGAGAACAGTAATTTTGGCTGTTGTGTATGTCGCTAAAAGTATTGGACCAATTAGTGGACCAATTTTAGTGTTTTTTCTCTGTGTGTGGAACTTAATTAAAGAACTAATCTTCATTTGTTTGTTGCAAGTTGGATCTCCTGATATACATAATATAAATGATGAAAAGGGATGAACATATTCAATAATTATGATTCAAAGACACAAATTATATTGGAATCATGTTAATTACTTTTAATCACAGTCGTTATATGTGCTCATCTATTTTTATCTCTTATATTATGTTTCTCGGGAGAGAAAGTCTCTCCCGTTTGTTGACATAAAAAGATAATAGATAGAAGCATACAATATTTATACAGCCTTCTTCTCTCTTCACAATGATGGAACACAACTAGCATAGCACCTACAGTTGGTCTCTATTGTTACCAACTATCAGCGCGCTGGAGTCTGTTTCGGAAAATGGAATGTTTCACACGGTAAACTCTCCGAACTATAGCACTTTGGAGAGGGCTCGCAGAAGCTGTTATATCTTATCTGTGTTATATACGGACCTGTAGGCGATCACATCATTATTGGAGATGAGCTTTAACAAAAAGCGAGAAAAACTTGTCAAAAATGTGAGATAGTGATCGACTATATGCTCGTCTCGAGCATCGAGGCCAAGTGGGAATTACTATGCTCGTCTCTTATATGCCTGAGAATCCAAACGTGATCGATATATCTGAGCTGGACTAGATTCTTTCAAAGAGCAAACACAGAGTTAACGCACAAGTGGAAGAAGAGACAACCAAGGCTTTAAGTGCTGCGGGGTAGAGTGCTTGGTGAGGCTCAAACACCAGCATGTGATCGACAAGAGAAAGAGAACAAATCACTATCATGTCCATTAGCAAATACCAAGCTAATGAGAAGTAGGAGCGGAGCGGAAATGAGGAGTAGCTTTAGCTCTACGTACACCGGCCAACTCTTAATGGCATTCTTTTTATCTCTTAACATTTTACCACTTACTAGTCCAGTACCACCCTAAAGAATGCAATAGGGAGGCACATAAGCTCATCATACGGTTAGTGACTGATAACAATGATGGCCGGAGAGTTTCGAGTTCCAGACCAGACTTGCAGGTATATCTAGATTTATGAGCGGCAAGTTCAATTGTCAAACAAAGACGAGTGCAATCTTCTCTAAGCAAGACAACACATATAAAGACGTGCAAATAGGGATGACAAAATAACCCAAACTCGCAGATATTCGTCCAAATTAAATCCGACCAAACTCGATTTTTAAGGCAAATAACGAGTATCAAATATTTACCAAATACTGGCGGATGGTGGCGGGTTCAGGTTGGATACGGATATACATCTAATGAACCTGAACCCAGACTCAAACCCGACCCGCTCATTTTTTTTAAAGAAATTTGTTATATTTTATAATTTATATTTAATTTCATTATATATTTTAATTTATAATTGTATATATAATCCTATTTATTATATATTTTTTAATTTTATTTATTTTTTATCCGTATAAACAAGTCGGGCTCGTGTATTATATATCCAACTAGTTCAAGTGGGATGAAAGTTCAAACTAAAATTTTTCGGATTCAATCAGAGATTAATTTCATGTTCGTTTTCGATTACCCAAAACTCAGTCCCGACCATGGCCATCCCAACGTGCAAAAAAAACTATGTCAACAAAAAACGATTTGATTGCACATGAACCAAGTTGCATGAAGCTCCGACTAAATTCTAGAGAGGGGCCTACATTTGATGAAATCAGACAAACAAATTGAGCAATCAAGCTTGAAATTTACCTTTATAGATAGCTTAAAGTCATTTGTCAAGCATCATTAGCATGTCAAACACAACTTCGACAGAAACAGGCTGCATTAACAAGTATATCTTAAACAGGTTACAAAGTTAATCAATCCTGTACATCCCCTAAAATAAGCCTGGCTGACAATTGAAATGACATAACTTAGAATGCAGATCAACGAGTAGTCCATCTGATCTATGGTCAAAATGCAAACGCCATCCAGTTAAAATAAACTTCTCGTGCATCCAAATCAATTCTACAAACTAATCTACTTGGACGACCAACTAATTCTAGAATACAAGATAATCACAGCTACTTCACTTCATAATCACATTCTGAAATCCAAAACGCAGACTGTATTGTTCGCAAAGCATGCAGCAATTTTGTCACCTTCCTTGTTCCAGCAAACTTCAAAAATACCACCATTGCCGGTGTATGTTTTTACAATCTTGCCTTCCTTCAGTGACCAGATATGCATGGATCTATCAAGAGATCCACTGGCCAAATACTCACCATTTGGGCTAAAGGCAACAGAATAAACAGGATCCCTGTTGATTCAATTGGAAGTATTAACACCAAAAAGAAGGGAAAAGACATAGTAGTATTAACTTGAGTATCATTTGTTTTAGGTTTAAAATAAGCAAGACATGCACGTTTGGCAGTAAATTAAAAGCATTCCTAATATGCATAACTAGAAATCAGCTTTAAGCAGATGTTCTGTTCAGGCAAGTACCTGTGTCCATTCAAGCTGTAGAGAAGTTTTCCTAGTTCCACATCCCATATCTTTACGGTGGAGTCAAATGACGCACTGCACGAGAAACAGGAAAAGCAGACTACTTAAAGCATTGGAAAGACGGAGAAAAGTGTTCTATCATAGAATAATAAGATGTTCTAGTGTTTTAACATAATTAAAACTAATATGCCCTTCTTGTTTGATAAATAAAGATATATTTTAATGTGGAGACCAGGACAGCCGCATACTTACCTTGCCAGAACCAACTGCTGGTTAGGGTTGTTTGTTCCTGGTCCAGTCGGACTCCACCTGATAGTGTATATTTCCTGAAAATAGAGTTCACATTCTTCAATGAATCTTTGAAAACATATTAAGTTATCCTGATTGAAAACCAAGAACTTGAATTTAAAAGAATGCAGAGGTGGAGAGTACCTTAGAATGCTCTCTTAAATCATGCACATACTTATCTTGCTTCATGCTCCATATCTACACCATCAATCCATAAAATTGTTAAGCAGAAGATACAGTACATTTCTCAGTAATGAGATCAAACATAAATATTAGATATATAAAGATGTTTCTGAGGATATGAGGCATCAAGGCCCAAGTAGAAATAAGACGATACAATTTGCACGTAGGACATAAAAGCTTCTAAGAAGCAGCTTTTGAGATTAAACTTAACAAGGCTATCCTATTCCCTCCACATATTGGCCATGCCACATTCCCAATGATGTATGCATTCGGAACACAGTAAGTATCCATAGTTAACCCAGCTATCTATCTTTATTCAAAAGCAAAGAATAGTATATCGTCCATTTAAAATGAACAAAGAATTGATAAGGTAATTAGATAACCTTTGCACTGATATCATCAGAACACGAAGCCAACAACGAGCCAGTTGGATCCCATTTCACACAATTAACTTCACCCTGAAACAGCAAAATTTCATAATTAGTTACAACACAGGCGAAACAGTTTTTTTTATTTTTATAAAAAAAAATCAGCCAGTCATAGCATATTTTTTCTAAAAGTCAAGAACTAGAAAGGATTGGTAGCCCAGGTTTTCAACTTGACTGATCAATGGTGGACTTTGTAAGCTTTTACAAAAGAAAAAAAACATTCGAGAAGGGAATGGTTAACCCTGCAAAGGTCATTCATCAATTGTTTGACTCAACATGAGCACAAGTGTCAAGGAAACGGAACACATATCAGGTTGAATCAGGTATTCCTGAATTTCAAACCTATCGGATCACTCTTAAATGAAAACAGAGTATGTAGTAAACAGAAAATTAATCTCTGGTTCATAAGCATACCTGATGTCCCGCAAACATTTTAATAGGGCAGATTTCCCCAATTTTGCAGACATATATCATATTGTCTGTGGAGCTCATTGCAAATGACAAATTGTTGCGCCAGTCAACATCAAGTGTTGGACCTACAGGATAGGGGATAACAGTGTTATTCACAATAATGGTAGATGTATTGAGCAGAAACAAACATTGGTTGTTTTGTAAAAACAAGAGACCTGAATGGAACTCAAACTGTTGTTTCACTTCTTCTGCCTTTACATCCCACACAATGGCAGTTTTATCACAGCTACCCGTAAGAAGATAATCTCCTTTCTTGTTCCATTTTAAAGAGAATATGGGTCCTTTATGTTTGTTCAATGTACTCCTTAGTTCACCTGGGAAAGGATACCACACCCAGATTAATGCCACGAAGCACTCCAAAAAACATGGTAAACCCAAACTCAAAATCATAGATCAACTGGAAACAACACAGAACAGATGAGATAGGAAAAGTTAATAAAGAAAGCTGATTATATGAGTACCATTTGTTGTCCAAATTCTTGCCTGCCCATCATATGAGCCAGTTGCTAATAGTGTTCCCTCTCCCTGCATGAAAGGACGGTTTGCTTAACTATATTATTTCCTCATTTAATTTTAAAGTTGTAGAAAGTACAGAAAAACAATGCACGCATTTATTGTGCTCCCAAGTCGAGGTGAAATTCACTCAATTTTTCTGAAAAGAAATTGATTTTGCAACAAATTTAAAGCAAAATCCAAGAGTATCATACTCACATTCCAATCCAGAGTTGTGACATCTTTACTCTTTTCATTTGTTCTACCCTTAACGTGCTTCAGCACCAATACATTCAAGGCACCATTTTGTAAACCAGATCTAGAGCTACCATCCGGAATGGGCCAAATGCGAGCTGTAGAATCTCCAGACCTAGAAAGTAATTACCCAACAGTGGAAAAAGAGCGAGGAAAAGGGTTGAAATACAATATAATTCAGAGTTTGCAAATGGAATGCCAAATTATTACAGGCAGGTAGTGCTGTGGCTTTAGAACAGCCCATATCACTATAAGCAGAAAGATAACATGATGATTCAATCTCGTTAAATAATGTCAATTTTGAGTGACGTTGCATTTTCTGAGAAAATAAAAACAATCAGAGATATATGATACTAATCATTGCATACTCTAAACTATATTGACCTATACAAGCAAAATACATCTAAATTAAATATCAGTTGCCAGAAGCTAAGAGGGTTAACATATTGCCCAGCAGGCCAGTAGTACATCACCGAAAGTATACAATAGATGAAATTAGGTCACTAACTATAGGCAATGAAATACTTACCCAGATGCAAGTAGAGATCCAGTTGGACTCCAAGCACAAGCACACACCTAATAACGAAAGAAAGAAATATTACTATTTACAGGAGGATATGCATGAAGAAACCAAATAAAATGGGGGACAGGAAACATGTCAAACCTCAGATGTATGCCCTTCTAAAATGGTCACGTCAGAACTGGGTATTTCACATGCCTGAGATGCTAAAGCTGTACATATATCCATTGGGTCTGCTCAAACAGAATGATGATTACCATAATTCAGAGGAACAGTCAAAAAAGTAACAGGAAGATATGGATAGTAATTATACACAGAAATCACAAACTCAGTAATGATGTCAATTTGCAGCTCCACAATGTAAAAAAGGAGGTTTACAACAAAATGTCTTTCCATGGACACTAGATTATGTCATTACTGATGCATAACTTGGTTGACCGTTGCTCAAAATGAAGCATACAGGGCAGCAGTTTTCATCCATGCTTATCCTAAAGAGGGACACTTCATGTCATAGCACAAGCTAATTCCGTATTAAAAATCTGCTTCTTACTTCCTACCCCCATGTAGGATTTAAACTACTTTACAACAGGCCAACAGTTAATACAGTATGAAAATATGTTTCTTACTTCATACCCCATGAAGGGTTTACACTTCCATATTTCCTTTGCAAACTCCTCCAACCTCGTACAGACAGATTCCAAATAATTCAGGGTAGTTTTTTTTAGCAAAATTGGGTTTTATCGTGGAGGATATAAATAAAATTCCTTGAAATAACTCAAACATTAAAAGTCACTTAGGTCCGCTCTATTAAAGTTCTAACTTCATAACACTATGGGACCATAGTGAACTACACAAACATGTCATGCCACAGTTTTAAATAAACTACAAGCATTTGTTTGCTTAGTCTTTGCACATTATTCAGAATATAGGTCAAATCCCAAGGATATATGGTACATTAAAATATTTTAAAAAAATAAAATAAAAAAACTCTGGTAAGTCATCGTTTACCTGCAGAAGCTCCATTTTCTTCCTGTTTGACATTGACCTTTTCTTCCTGTTCTATAGCCCTATCTCTGTCGTTACGGTCCTCATGATGCTTTTCTTGTTCCTTGTTCTTTTCTACCTCCTTATTCTTTTCTACTCTCTCTCTGCTCCTTTCAAATTCCTTCTCCCTTTCTAGTCTCTCCTTCTCTCTTACTCGTGTACGCTCCACTTCATGCTCTTTCTCAAATTCTTTGTCTTTATCTCTATCCTTCTGCAAATTTTTCCTTCTATCTTTTATAATTTGGCGCAGTTGATTAACATCATTTTGGATGAGATCCAGAGGTTGTAAAAGCGAAAAATCTTCATCCACTTCTGCATCACTCTGGCAAGCTTAAAGCAAACACTGATTAACATTGATTCAGAGATGTGTAGGAGTGCAGTGCACAGAAGAATTTAGCAAAACTTGACAATATATAACTCTCAAACCAAAAGAGCTGAAAACACTAACATTACTCAAGTTTGCTTCCATCTCCAAGTACTGAAGTCCTTTCTGAACAAATGTAATGAGAGCACCCGGTGGAATCAAATTCCCATCTATATTGCATTTGTTAATACTAGCCTCATATCCTAGAGCAAAAGCAGAGTGTGTGAAGCCTGCCAAAGTGACAAAACAAGAAACTAGTTAAACAACAGAATTGCACCATAATCTACAATCCAATGTTTGATCGACTTCAACACATTATTGCAGTTTGCTCTTTGCATCTTTGAGGACAAATGTACAACAAATCAAACTATCATAGTATGGGCATCTGCTTCTTCATAAATATTCCTTAGGATATACTGCACCTCATACTCCATCGTCGCAAATCAAAAGTCATATATTCTTATCAAAGTTAGTTTCTTTCCACTGATAAAAGGCATAGAATTTGGAATGACTGTAACTGTTAAACCAACCCTCAGCAGCATCAAAACCTAATATGACCTCCGAAAAACATAAAAGAAAAAAGGCTAAGACCTTTAAGTTTTCACAATTATGACGTCACCCCTCTGGAAAATACCCACAAATTAGAAAAAAAGGCTAAGACCTTTAAGTTTTCACAATTATGTTGCCACCACTCTGGAAACTACCCACAAATTAGCCATCAATAAGATAAATTCAATATGATTATTTAATTCCGATTATTGATAATACAAAAAGGCATAAAAACTACACTAAACTTTGAGAATTCCGGAGAAACCACACAACCAAATTACACCCATTAACGTTATCGGATCTATTAGCCAGCCTATCCTTTCTGCCCTTATCTAAAAATTGTAACTTTCAAACCTAAATATGTTAAAGCTGATAGCTTTACAGAAGAAATTGGATAATTAAAATTCTCAGTAATGCAGCTCAACTCTAGCCAAACCCTAGAATGCAAAAATCCAATTACAAAAATACGAAGTAAAAAAATATAAAGGAGTCAACTTAAGGGCGAAATCGAAAAATTGAAGGGGGCAAGAAAGCATAGCGTACCTGATTCCTGGAGGTAACGGAAAACGAGGAAATTGAGCTCGACGGAGGTGATGGAGGTCATCGTCGGAAAAAAGTCGCCGGCTTCGACGAGAGGGTCAAAATCTCATGTGGCCCAAGTATGAATTCGAAGACAGAGAGAGAGATAGATGAACAGGTAGAGTAGGGGATTATTTGTGTTGCAGAGTTTCGCGAACCTCTCAAGTCTCAACAAAGAAGAAGAAGGCTACAGATTTTTTGCTTTTTATTATTTATTCATTATGTTGGGGTTTAGTTACCCAGCCACCCGTCTTGTGCCATCTGGCATTATGGCAAAAGCGAATTCTACCCTCTAAAGTAGTCCGTTGGGCCTATCTGGCCCAAATTAGGTTTTACTACGGACCCAATTCACCAATTGTCTGGATTCTGAACCTTGGGAAGCCCATAGCCTATAAAGAGAGGAGTCCGTGTTACGCGTAAGTTTGAGGCATATGGGAAGCAAACTGAACCGGAACATGGAACTAGAACCGGAACGAAGTCTCACAGTGCTGTTCGTAACTGCCACTTCTTTTTCTTCTTTTTTTGATACAAAGAAGAAAAAGAGAGAGAGAAGGAGTCAGAGGCAGAAGCCTCTACTACAGCCACAACCACTCCTATCAAATAACAAAGCACTCCTAGCACAATCTGTAAACGAAACAATCCACGTTTGATCACCTACTTATCTTGTGACCCCAGTTAGCAATCTTATCAGCTATGAAGTTGGCTTCTCTATAGACATGGTGAATTGAGAACTCCTCAAAACCACGCAGAATGCTTTTGATGTCCTCAATAATGGTCCTTAATCTCCACGGAGTTTTGGTCCTCACTTTCACACAATCCGCGATGAGTTTTGAGTCACCTTTAGCAGAGATCTTGTGCAGGTCCATTCTCTGGGCATGAACTAAACCATCACGAAGGGCAATAGCTTCAGCAATAGGGATACTTGATTTTCCAAGGTTCATAGAGCCTACAATGATGGGGTTGCCACGGTGATCACGGATGATGAAGCCACTAGCAGCTTTAGCAGGGCCAGGACCAAGAACAGAGCCATCAAAGTTGATCTTAGAGGTGTCTTGATGAAGGGGCTTCGAAACAATCAGATCTTGCTGCTTCTTCTTCTTCTTAGTCTTGCACTTGGCATACTTAGAAAAATCTTGGAAGCTGGCAGCAACAGCAGCAGCAATGGAAGCTGGGGAGAATTTTCCATCTCTGAACATCTAGTTGTTCCTAGTTTTCCAAATCTGCCAAAGAATATAAATATATTTCTCAACGTATAAGGAATCATTAGACCCTTTAAGGATCAAATTAGACAACTTTTCATTCAAATTTCCACTTTCTTCACAGACATTCACTTTTGACAGCCTCCAAACCTCTTTAGTCACAGGGCAGTGACAAAAGAGATGGTTTAAAAATTCCTTAGCTGAACTGCAAAAAGGACACTCATTAGATTGAATCATTTCATATTTAAACAATCTATCTCTAGTTTTAAGTCTTCCACACAAAAGTAATCAAGCAAAAAGTTTCAATCTGGGGATAACATTCAGCTTCCAGATTTTATTTAGAGCAGGGCTTTAACATGCTTTTGTTTTTCATCATACTGGATCCAACAAGCAGACTTAATGGAGAAATCACCAGAGGGGTTAGGACCCCAAACTAATTTATCTTCCACGGGGTTAGTGGGAAGAGGAATACTACAGGTATGATCAACAATTTCAAGACTCAAAACAGTAAGAAGTTTATTTCTATTCCAAGCATTATTCACTATGTAGTCACTAACTGTATCATTCCAGGAATTAATAGATGAGGCATTCTTAATCAAATCATAGAGGAAAGTTGTAAGCCCAGTTATAGAACTAGAAGATAACCTTTTGACCATTCCCTACACTCCATCTGATACCCCTTATAATGATATCTCTACACTCTAAAATACCCGTCCAAGCTAAATGAGGCGTGACTAGTATTCTTGGCATCAAAGAAATTATGCTTTTTCAAATACTTACATTTCATAATTCTCACCCACCAATTATCTGGCTGGGATAAAAAATTCCAACCTAATTTAGCAATTGCAACCTTATTGAAAACATCAGGTCCTGATCGCTAAACCACCAAAGCATTTAGGTTTGCAGACATTATCCCATTTTACATGACAAGCTCTAGAAGAGCTTCTCCAAAAGAACTTCCCGGTCTCCCTCCTAATTTCCTTTGTGACCTTACCTGGGCATCTGAAATAGGACATCACATGATTAGGGATTTCAGAAATACAAGTATTAATTAGAGTGAGCCTACCAGCTCTAGAAAGGGTCTTCTGTTTCCAACCTGCAAGTCTGCTATTAATTTTCCCCAAAAGTTCTTTGGCATTAAGAGGATCCTTCCAAAAAATAATATTGTGAATGCCTAGATATTTCCCTATGGTGCTCTTCTGCTGAATGCCAGTGATATTAGTAATGGTATTTCTAGGTACCTTTGGAGAGAAATACAAAGAAGACTTATAGAAATTGATTTTCTGTCCAGAAGCTTTAGAAAACAGATATAGGAACTTCATCATATTCCTGGAAGCTTTAGGAGAAGCTTTCCCAAAAACAAGACAGTCATCTCACTACAAGAAAAATGCTCTCAGATGAAGGAACAGTAAAGATTCCGTCGTCTAAGTAGAATTTAGACGACGCAAAGAAATTGTGTCGTCTTAAACTTTTTTCCGTCGTCTAAGTGACTACTTAGATGACGAAAATGAGTCTGTGTCGTCCAAGTTCATGAGGATGAGACAATGTACCGACACACCGTTGTCTATGTGACTACTTAGACGATGCATCGGCTATGCGTGGTTGGAAGGACACAACCCCAATTTAGTTGCCTAAACCGAAATTAGGCCCTAACGACACCATAACTTACAAATTTTTTGCCAGAGTTTACTTTATAAAATATACAAACCAAAAACCTGCAAGAAGATTACACTTCACAGATAAATTTCCAGACACGCCGTGGACCACCATTGTCCATCCGGATTTCTCAAAATCCATATATATAATAAAACACAATGTTCACAAGAAATCCAGAAAGTATTCAGGAGTATAACTCAAACTAAACAACACTACACAAGTATTCAGAGCGACTTCTAATTACAAAATATACAAGACTAGCAGGTTACATCAGGAACCTACTAGAAGGAAAGTGTGATTTGAACTCTAGACCTCCTGCGATGACGTGCAACCACAGGAAAGATACTACAATCTGGGTAGTGAAAACCGAAAAGCCCAGAGAAAAGCATATGAATAATAAAACTGTTAGAGTGAGTAGACGTAAATCATAATATACCGCATAAAATAATCCAACATGCTTTTCACAATAAATGCACGTACATAAAATCATGCAAGTCAAAACAAACAAACTCAGGTCATGTGCTCATAAAGACTTAACTCTCCTGGGTACTGTGTGTGTGGAGGCAGTAACTTGAGTATGTTTCCCTCAAGTTACAATACGCCCGGGTCAAGTGCTTATAAAGACGTAACTCTCCCGGGTACTGTGAATCACGGGTCAGGTGCTCATATAGATGTAACCCTCCCGGAGCATCTCGGGGATCAGCCGAGAGGCCATTGCATCGATGCATCGTATATCTATACTCAGTGTAAAAACAAATCACATGTACCTCCAAATCAATGTATGCTCATAAAATGCATAATCATAAATGCATACTCGTAAATGCATAATCGTAAAGCATACTCATAGACTCGAAAATCCACTGTGAAAATCAAATGTATAAAAATTAGCGTGGGATAAAATGTCCACTCACAGATAACAGCTAGCCTTAAGGCCCAACGGAAGATCCCTCGCCACAAACTCAATCAAGATCACCTGAATAACAGGGATACGATCAATACATATTCGATTTCAATATAGGGAGCAAATACATCAAGAACCCCGCGTTCTCGAAAAGCGTATCACTTGAAATATCGACGAGGATAACAAAATTTCCAAAATACACCCAAATAACTCTCGTCCCAAGTTAACAAACTTAACTCAACTTGAAAACCTCACGACTACGATCGGGGCGCGATTACAAGCAAAACGACATAAAAATCTCTGAAAACCACAAAAGTCAACCCCTCGCCGGAGCTCCGCTGTTGACTGTTGCCGCCGCCGCCGGTACGGTGTCAACGATGACACACTCCGGCGAATCTTACCTCAAAACGTTCCTCTCCTCAAACCCAACCAAACCCCTAAAACCACAACTCCAAATAACCACCACCGTGGCCGAAATTCCCCTCGAAAATCTCGCTGGTTTCTCCCTCTCCGGTCACCACCACGAAACCTCTAAAACCTCCTCCTTAACCTAAATTAAACACCTAGAAATCTTCAATGGGTTGAGGGGAACCTAACCCTTAACCAACCCGACACCAAAACTCGCCGAAAACTGCCACCCAATTTCTGCGAAATCCATGAATTTCAACGAGTTTGAACTCCCTCAAATCTCAACCAAATCTCACAAATGAATACATGAATCAATAGGAAATCAAGAGAGCTTTCTAACCATACCAAGAACATGGCCGGAGGTGGCCGGAGGTGGCCGAAATCGTCGGGTCGGACGGCGGCAATGAAATGGGTTGGTGGAGCTAAATGGGTCAACTCGGTCAAACTCAGCCCAACTCGGTCCAAATGTGTGATTTTCTGATTTTTACGACAATTTGATATTTATACATCGCAAACCGACCAAACCCACGACTCGGATAACTTCAACACAATCAGATAAGTACGACTAACTCAACGACAATTTCAAATATTTATTTTATATTTTTCTATTATCCAAAAAATTCTCTGAAACCTCCAACGAGTTCGAAATCAAATCCTCTACAATTTTCGCGAAGGAACTTAAATCAAATTCTTACCCGATAATTTAGTCATTAACAAACCACATATGTACAATCTACTCGCGATAATCAAGTGTCGTGCCGATAATCACATACTCAAGGTTCGGTGTGACAACCCGAACTGGAAATGGTAGTTAATTGGCTTAATTCACGAGTTTCACGTATAATCGCAGTTTGTTGTAATTAATTGATTTGGCGGCCTTGTTTGCGACTAAATTATCGGGCGAGAATTTGATATAAGTTCCTTCACGAGAGTTGTAGAGTTTATGATTTCGAGCTCGTAGGAGTTTTTCAAGGATTTTTCTGATGTCCGATGATTATGTTATGAATATTTCCAACCGTTGGATTTAATCGTGTTTATCCGTTTGGTTTCGATTTGTTTTCGACCGTTGATCATTTTAGTCGCGAGTATAAATATCGAAATAGTCATAAAATTTTCGGAAAGTCACATTTGGGCCGAGTTGACCAAAATTGGACCGTTGACCAAGCATTGACCGCATTGACCGAGCCATTTCGGGAAGGATTTTGACCACCGATCGAGTTTCCGTTTTCAGCCATTTCTGACCTCAAGCTTGGTATGGTTAGCTTCCTCTCGTGATTTCCTATTGTTTTGAACTTTGTTTGAGTTGATTTGGTTGAGTTTTGAGGGAGAACCAACTTTATAAAGTTTTGAATTTTTGCCGGAATCAGGTGAACTTTTCTGGCCACTTTTGGGGTCGATGGGGTTGGGAGTTTTGCTCCTCTCAACCCATAGATGCTTTTGGGTGAAAGAATTTTGGAATTAGAGGCCGTTTGAAGCTCACCGAAATTAATGGAGGTTTGCATTTTGATCTCGGCCGGTGGGTTTCGAATTGGAGGTTGGTGTAGAAGGAAAAGTTATTGGGCTTGAGGAGTAGATGTGATCTAGAAATTTTCACTGGATTTAGCCACCGTTGTCGTCGCGCCGTCGCCGCCGGCGGTCAACGGCGGAGCTCCGACAAGTTGACTTTTTTGGAATTTTGAGAAGTTTTATACCATTTTACTCGTAATCGCACCCCGATTGTAGTATTGAGGTTATTGAGTTGATTTGGGTGATGGATTTTGTGTCGAGGGTTAAGTAGAGTATTTATGGGATTTTTGACGATTTCGTTGATATCCGAGTTATATGTTTCCGGAAATGGTTGGTTTCCGAGGTGTGGTTCAGAGTTTTGAATTGTGATTTTGATCAGTGGTATTTGTGATTATTCAGGAGGTCAGGATCGTACGCTTGGCGAGGGATCTTCTACCGGATCTCGGGATTAGCGTGTTTTCGCGTTGTGCTTGTCTGTAAGTGGACATTTCTTTTCACTGTTGGTTGCGAGTCTTTTATATATGTTTTACGAGTATGAGCATGCAATTATGATTATGAACTATACGAGCATGTGTTTTATGATTATGCATTTACGAATATGCTTTTATAATTATGCATTACGAGTATGTTTTTACATTACGCTTTATGCATTTGCATGGAAACCTTTATGATTTGGTTTACACAAAGTACAATCTCAGTAGTAGTTGTATCGATACACTTAGCATCCCGGCTGATCCCCGAGGATGTTTACCGAGGGGGGGGGAGCAGATACCCTGACCTGAGGCCCTTTCTGGCTGGAATCACATGAGAATCAGGGATCCCGTGATTCAGACTGTACTAGCGCAGATGTGTCTATGAGTGACCCCGCGGGATTTCTGATGCATGCTCTGTACGCGTAAGGAGTTAGAGTCTCCCTCGTGTACCATTTGATTTTATGCATCTAGACTCGCATATGTTTGATAACTTATATATTATTCGGCGAAAGAAATTTATTTTCGTTCACTCACTCTAACAGTTTATATGTCTTTCCCTGGGCTCTTTATTTTCAATGCCCAGTTTGCAATTTGGATTCAGGTGTCGCACGTCGAAGTTTGAGGCTTTGTATTCGAGCCACTTTTCCTTCTCAGTAGGTTTCTAGTTTGGCCTACTGTTGTGTATATATGTATATACTAGATGTCGCTCTGAATACTCTGATGCTTATATTTTCCACATGATTTTTTCCGGATTTCTGTAAACCTACAATTTTGTTTATTGCTTTATGTTATGTTATGCTTTTGAGAAATCCGGATGGGATTGGTGCCCATGGTTTGGCTTTTGTGGCATAGGATGAAGTGTATTTTCTAGTGCAGGTTAGTGGTAACTACGCGACATAGTGAAACTCTGCCAAAATTTCTATGATTTTTGAAAGTTCATGTTTTCAGAAGGGGTTTGATTCCGGTTTAGGCAACTAAACCAGGGTCGGGTCCTTTCAGCTTGGTATCAGAGTATTAGGTTTTAGGTTCTGTAAACTTCTGTAGTTGTGATGCTAAGGGTATTTGAGAATGTACAACATGTCTGGAGCGATGACTCGACTGGCCAGCGGTTACTCATCAATGCTTTGGGTGTTGTATGTTTTCAAATGTCTGAAGTTTCGTGATTATGTTCCTTGTGCCTTGTGACTAATGCTTTTCTTTAATCATTAGGATGTCTCCTAGACGTGGTTCCCGTGTTAATAGGGATATGGATCCTGATAAGGACTGTCGGACGCATGACTTGCTTATGCGAGTATTGCGTCTGGAGGAGCGTTTTGACCCTGTGGTCAAAGCTCGAACAGCTAGAGCAACTATTTTCTCGGGTTCAGCTGATCTAGAGATATGTGAGGCTTGGTTGGTTCAGGTTGAACAAGTTTGTGAGCGTCTGCGTTTCACTCCTGAGCAGATAACGGTAGCAGCAATTGGTTTGCATGAGTCGGATGCATACTTTTGGTGGGTTAGCACTGATAGAGTTCTGGTTGATAGTCCATGGACATTGTTCAGAGATTTGTTTATCCAAAGGTATTTCAACCAGGCTACTCAGCAGAGAAAGTGTGAGGAGTTTACCAACCTGAGATAGGGTAGCATGTCAGTACTTGAGTATCGGGATAGATTTACTCGTTTGTCTCGATTTGCTCGTGATATGGTGGCCTCAGAGGAAGCCAAGTGCCGAAGATTTGAGATGGGCTTGAACCTGAATATTAAGGTAACATTGACTACGATGCCTCGAGATAACTTTGATGAGTTTGTGAGTGATGCACTCTGAGGCGAGGACATTGAGAGGGAAAGGCAGATGAGATTCCAGTCTCGACGATTTGAGGAGGGTGGACCGAGTCAGGGACCTTCCAAGAGGCTGAGTTCAGGCACTTCCGGATCAGCATCATCATCTGGCAGTAGACCTTATATACATCTAGCTAGTATGGCTAGGCAGAGACAGAGATGGAGGAGGAATCAGCCACAGAGACCACAGTCCAGTGGGAGTTCCAGCGGATCCAGCTATCCTCAACGTACTGGTGGCACTTTTGTTGTACCGAGGGAGTATCCATTGTGCAATTTCTGCAACAGGCATCACTTTGGTCCTTGTCAGCGAGGCACTACCATTTGTTATCGTTGTGGCCAGGAGGGTCACTTTGCGAGGGAGTGTCTCCAGTCTGCTGGTGTTGGTGGGCAGGCAGCTCAAAGTTCAAGAAGAGATCGAGGTATTACTTCTGGAGCTTAACCAGTACAGTCTTCTGGACATGGCGAACAGTAAAGACGCAATCAGCGTGAACGACCAGCTGGACAAGCCAGAGTTCATGCCATGTCATTGTTACGTTGCAGAGCTTCACCATAGGTTGTCATTGGTACGTTGCATGTTTTGGTTTATCCAGTACTTACTTTGCTAGATCCAGGTGCTACGCATTCATTCATATCATTTAGATTGTCATCTTTTGCTATTATGCCTGCGTCTCCACTTCCGGGGTTGTGGAGAGTGTTGTATCCATCTGGTGAGGTTGTGAGTATTGGCTGGGTGTATAGAGATTGTGAGATCTTTGTGGGAGGTTATGGTTTAGCTGCGGAGTTGTTGTTGCTGGATATTGTCGATTTTGATGTGATTTTGGGTATGGACTTCTTGGAGACACTTTGGGCTATGTTCAACTGTCACAAGAAGGAGGTGGTTTTTCGGCGTCCAGGTTTTCGCGGTGAGAAGAATACTTCCCTACCATGTGTGATTTCAGCGATGAAGTCCGAGCGGATGATGAAGAAGGGTTGTGTGGCATACTTAGCTCATGTTGTGGATACAAAGGCAGCTGTACTAGACATTGGTGATATTGAGGTTATTTCTGAGTTTTCAAATGTATTTTCGGAGGAGTTACCAGGTGTTCCTCCAGTCAGAGAAATTGATTTTACTATTGAGCTTTTACCAGGCACTGGACATATATCTCAGGCACCTTATCGTATGGCACCAGCGGAGTTTAAGGAGTTGCAGATTCAACTTCAAGAGTTGCTGGAGAAAGGTTTCATACGACCTAGTATTTCACCGTGGGGTGCTCCTGTATTGTTTGTGAGGAAGAATGATGGTTCCATGCGGTTGTGTATTGACTACCGGAAGCTGAATCAGGTCACCGTAAAGAACAAGTATCCATTACCACGAATTGACGATTTGTTTGATCCGCTCAAGAGAGCTTCAGTCTTTTCGAAGATTGATCTCAGGTCTGGATACCATTAGTTGAGGATCAGAGAGTCAGATGTGCCTAGGACAGCTTTCAGATCACGGTACGGGCATTATGAGTTCTTGGTTATGCCATTTGGGTTAACCAATGCCCCTGCAGCTTTTATGGATTTGATGAACAGGGTGTTCAGGCGATTCTTGGACAAGTTTATGATCGTATCCATCGACGACATCCTGATTTACTCCAGGAGTGTGGGCCAGCACAAGAAACATTTGCGAGCTGTTTTGTGGACTTTTCGAGATAATCAGTTATTTGCAAAGTTCAGCAAATGTGAGTTCTGGTTGAGCAGCGTGAAGTTTTTGGGTCACGTAATATCTGCATAGGGAGTCAGCGTAGATCCTAACAAGATTGAAGCCGTATTGAATTAGAGTAGACCTACCATTGTACCAGAGATCAGGAGTTTCTTGGGTTTGGCAGGTTACTATCGGCGCTTTATGCAGGATTTTTCACGGATTGCCACTCCGCTTACCAAATTGACAAAGAAAGGCGTCAAGTTCGAGTGGTCTGATGCTTGCGAGGAGAGTTACTTGCTCTTGAAGGAGAAGTTTTCTACTGCACCGATTCTTACTCTACCTGACGATAGTGGAGAGTTTGTGGTTAATAGCGATGCATCAAAATTGGGTCTTGGTTGTGTTTTGATGCAGCATGGCAAAGTGGTGGCTCATGGTTCCAGACAGTTGAAACCACATGAAGTCAATTATCCTACACATGATTTGGAGTTGGCTGTCATTGTATTAGCCTTGAAGAGTTAGAGACACTACTTGTACGGAGCTCAGTGCAAGATATATACAGATCATAAGAGTCTCACTTATTTGCACACGTAGCCATATTTAAACATGAGACAGCACAGATGGATGAAGTTGATCAATGACTATGATTGCACCTTTGAGTATCATCCAGGGAAAGCTAGTGTCGTTGCTGATGCACTCAGTCGGAAATCTAGAGCTTCATTGTTTCATGTGTGTGTGGCCAGAGTTTCCATGTTAGCAGAGTTACGGGCTACGGAAGCTGAGTTAGAGTGGGATGATGATGGAGCTTTGTTGGCTAGTTTCCAGGTTCGACCAGTATTGGTTAATCAGGTCCGTGAAGCTTAGGATGCGGATTCCTATCCGTTGGACAAGAAGACCAAGATTCGGAATGGTGTGCCAACAGAGTTTCAGTTGAGTAGTGATGGTACATTGCTATTCAGAGGCGGACTTTGTGTACCCAGAGATGAGGGCTTGAAGAAGGAGATCTTAGATGAAGCCCATTGTTCTGCTTACGATATGCATCCAGGCGGTACGAAGATATTTCGCACACTTAGAGCCTACTATTGGTTGCAGAATATGAAGAGGGAAATTGCAGCGTATGTGAGCAGATGCCTCATTTGTCAACAAGTGAAGGCAGAGAGACAAAAACCTACTGGAAAGCTACAGCCTTTAGAGATTCCAGTTTGGAAGTGGGAGCATATCACTATGGATTTCATATATCAGTTACTGAAAGGACCCAACCCCGATTTAGCTTCCTAAATCGGAATCAAACCCCTTCGAAAACACGAACCAACAAAAACTTTTCGAAATTTGGGCAGAGTTTCGCTACTAACGTAGAATTTCCATTACCTGCACGCGGAAAATACACTCCATCCTATGCCACAAAAATCAAACCGTGGGCACCAATCCCATCCGGATTTCTCAATATATCAACAGTAAAGTAAAGTAGTAAATATATATGCACTTTACTGAAATCCAGTGTAAAATCATATAACGTATTCAACAGGAAGCTCAGAGCGACATCTAATACATAATCGTATACACATACCACAGTAGGTAGAACAATAAACCTACTGGATGAAACAAAGTAGCTCGAGCACTATGCCTCCGACCACGACGTGCGACACCAGATCCTGAACTGCAAACTGGGCACGGAAACCGAAAAGCCCAGGTGAAAGACAATAAACACGTTAGAGTGAGTGGAAGAAAATCAATGTCTTTCACCAGTTAATATATATGTTACAAAAACATATGCGAGTCCAGATAAATAAAAACAATATAGTACACGAGGTAAAACTCATACTCCTCCAGTGTACTGAGCATGCAAGTAAAATCCCACGGGGTCACTCATGGACTCCACCGTGCTAGTACATTCTGAACCACGGAGTCCCTAACTACCACGTGATTCTAAGCCAGAAATGGCCTCGGTTCCGGGGAATACGCCCCTCACCGGTCTGGTTGGGGAAACGCCCCTCCAGGCGGCCCTCCGTCGGGGATCAGCCGACGAGGCAAGGTGTATCGATACAACAACGTAACTGAGACTGTACTCTGTGTAAACCAAATCATAAACAGTTCGATGCAAATGCATAAAATAACGTATAAGTGTATGTATATTCGTATACGTATATCCGTATAAGTGTAATCGTATAATCGTATAATCGTAAACACATGCTCATATTTAATATAATCTCGTATGAAATCTCATGCCCGTAAATCATCATCATGCTGCATGCTCAAGTTCATAAAATCATATAAAAGACTCGCAAACAATCCGTGAAAAGAAATGTCCACTCACAGACTGGCGTAACGCGTTAACCCGTGATCCGACGGAAAGTCCATCACTAAACAAACGATCACGAACCCCTGTATAATCACAACGTCCAATATTCAAAGTCATAATCCGACAATTCGAATCAAACCACGAGAAACCACCGTTCTCGGAAATACACAATTCGAATACGACGAATCGTCGAAAATCCATATATACCACCTCAATACCTCGTTTTACGTTCGGACGCTCAACTCGAAAAATGAACCTCCCCACTGCGATCGGGGCGCGATTTCGAGTCAAATGACATGCGACTTGTCGAAAGTCAAAAAGTCAACTCTGACCGTTGACCGCCGCCGTTGACCGCCGTCCACGGCGGCGCCACTGTTGACCGGAGAATTTCAAGGCGGAGCTACCCCTATTCCACTCCAAATCACCCACTGAGCAACTTCCATAACTGCACCGAAGTCCAATTCTCACTCTAACTAGGTCAATTTCATGTAAAACCGAATTGGTTCACAAATTTCAATCTCAAAATTCTCAATCCACAAATCGAATTAGAACACCATGTTTATATGGTTAGAATCACAATGAAGAGGGCTACAAAACCCAGTACCTCATGAAGTTCAATTCGGCCGAATTTGAGGAACCCGAATCACCAAGTTTTCATCAATTTCTTGCCGGAAAATCCTCACTCCACGGTGAACCATACCGGAAAAGGAGGTTGGGGATGCACTCGGGACCTTGAGACGAAGAGAACAGGACCACCCCCACGCCGTGGGGTGGCCGGAGCAGCATCACCGCCGTGGAGCAACCAACACGCCGTCGGCCACCTCCTCCCACTCGGTCAAACCCAGTTGACCGGGTCAAAATTGATCAATGCAACTTTTGACTTTCCCCTTTTAGTAAGTTACTATTTATACTTTCCCGAAAAGGAAACTCATACATATCCATTTCGACGAACTTCAAACGCGCATAACTTCTTCGTCGTAATTCCGATTCCGATAATTCTCGCGGCCACAAACTCGTCTCGACATATTCTTCAATAATCACCCGAAGTCAAACACATCGGCCAATCGGATAAAAAGTCAACCCTTCAAAGCAACACACATTAAATCGACTAAATAATCAACAAACGGCAAAATCCGCAACTAATTCCTCGTAACTCCAAATCATGCTCCAGAAGTTCCCACGAACTCGAAATTAAATTCTGAACAACTTCCGTGAAGAAGCCGAGACCAAATTCTCGTCCGGTAATTTAGTCGCGAACAAACCCGCCATTTAAATCTGAACTTCAAATATTCATAATTAATTCCTCGGTCGTCCAAATAACGATCCGGAACCGCCCACAAACTCGTAATCACACGTACAACGACTCTCGAGAAGAGACCCAGCTCCAATTCTAGGCCAATAATTAAGTCGTTAACAAGCTTGGCGATTCCAAACAACTGTCGGATACCAGTGACTACGCGGTAACTCACGTACATAGCTGGTCGTTCTGCTGATACTGGTTCGGGTTGTCACAGTTACCGCGTACTTCTGCTGGTAACACTGGTATTTGGGTCATTGTGGACCATTTGACGAAATCAGCTCATTTCCTTGCACTTCTAGGGAAGATTTTAGTGGGCAGATTAGCGAAGCTGTATTTGGCTGAGATTGTTCCTTTGCATGGTGTGCCTGTGTCCATTGTTTCTGACCGAGATAGTTAGTTCACTTCAGAGTTTTGGCAGGCATTGCAGCGAGGTTTGGGGACCAGACTACATTTCAGTACAGCTTTCTATCCTCAGACTGATGGGCAGTCTGAGAGGACCATTCAGACCTTGGGGGACATGTTGCGGTCTTGTGTATTACAGTTTAGAGGGAATTGGGACCAGCAGCTTCATTTCATCGAGTTTGCCTACAATAACAATTATCAGGCCAGCATCGATATGGCACCTTATGAGGCTTTGTACGGGAAGCAGTGTCATACTCCATTGTGTTGGAGTGAGGTGGGGGTGTGTTGGCTCATTGGTTCTGATTTGGTAAAGAGCACCACTGAGGATATTCAGATCATCAGAGAAAGACTAAAGATTGCTCAAGATCGACAGAAGAGCTATGCAGATGTGAGGAGGAAGAGTCTTGATTTCACGGTTGGCGGTTGGGTCTTCCTGAAATTGTCTCCTTGGAGAGCAGTAGTTCGTTTCGGGAAGCGTGACAAACTTCGGACACGATATATTGGTCCTCATGAGATCATAAAGAGAGTTGGTGCTGTGGCATACAGGTTGGAGTTACCCTTAGAGATGGCTAGAATGCATGGTTTCTTCCATGTATCAATGTTGCGGAAGTACATTTCGGATCCATCGCATGTTTTAGCACCATAACAGCTTCCTATTCGGGAAGATTTGACTTATGTGGAGGAGCCAGTGCAGATTCTTGATCGATGTGTACAGGAGTTGAAGCACAGAGTTACTCCGCTTGTAAAGGTCTTATGGTAGAATCATTCAGTGGAGGAAGCCACTTGGGAGACTGAGCAACACATGCGGGAGCAGTATCCTCATCTTTTCAGTTAGCAGGTATGTAAATTTTGAGGTCGAAATTTTTGCAACGGGGGTAGATATGTAACAATCCGAACCGAAAATGATAGATAATCTGCTTAATTCACGAATTTCACGTATAATCGCAGTTTGTTGTAATTAATCGATTTGACGGCCTTGTTTGCGACTAAATTATCGGGCGAGAATTTGATATAAGTTCCTTCACGAGAGTTGTAGAGTTTATGATTTTGAGCTCGTAGGAGTTTTCCGAGGATTTTTCCGATGTCCGATGAATATGTTATGAATATTTCCAACCATTGGATTTAATCATGTTTATCCGTTTGATTTCAATCCGTTTTCGACCGTTGATCGTTTTAGTCGAGAGTATAAATATTGAAATAGTCGTAAAATTGTCGAAAAGTCACATTTGGGGCGAGTTGACCAAAATTGGACCGTTTTTGACAATCTTAACGTTTATATATATAATTAATTGTACGTTTGATTGATTGCATTGCATTGTTCGTAGATCTAATATTTATAATTAAGTTAGGTAATTGATTGATATAAATATATTAGTTAATTAATTAACTAGTATATATGCATGCATGGATGTTTAAAAATTTGGTTAATATTTAGTTAAAACATACATGTATAGTATATTCACCATTAATTAATAAAGGTAATTAATAAATATTTTAATTAATTATACGTTAATAATTAAGGTAGTTATTGAAAATTTGTATATATAATAGTTTAATAATTACTTGAAAATATGTATATATAATAGTTGACTAATATGATAATTATTAAATTTTGAATAAGTATAGACAAGAGTCGGATAAAGTTGCGCAATAGAAGTGATGTCCGGCATATGGATGGAATCAGAGAATTTGTGAATTTTGCGATAGAACATGGTCAGGGAAAGAAGAGTTTTAGGTGTCCGTGCAAAAAATGTCTTAACTATCAGTATGTGGAGGTTAATGTCATGATGCAACACTAGTACGAAAATGGTATGATGTGGAGTTACACTACGTAGAACGAGCATGGTGAAGCAGTAGACTTCAGTTCAGCAGACTTCAGCTCAAGGTACAGTTACCATGGTGCCTCATCCAGTGACAGTGGTGTCGGCCCCCCTGCTTGGAACCCAACTGCGGATTTGGTCCATGATGCGTTTTTGAAATTTAGTCATGATGGGCACCAACACCAAGAGGGGGGTTACAATACCACTTATGGGCATGATGACACATTCCCCGTTGCTAGCTTGGCCACTGACAAGTGAGATAGATAAGTACAACAAGATGCTACTTGAATCCCAGACCCCGGTGTACCCTGGATGTCGAGAGAATGTGTTGCAATATATGATGCAACAAATGCAAATAAAAGTGAAGCACAAAATGTCAGTCAGTGCTTTTGAGAAAATTCAGGAACAAATATGTAAGTTGCTTCCTGATGATCACAACTTCCTAAATCCTATTATAAGGTTAGAAATATCTTGAGCTACCTCAGCCTAAAGTACAGGATAATTAACGCATGTCCAAATGATTATGTGCTATTTTACATAGAGTATAAAGATTTAGACTATTGTCCCGTATGTGGCCAGTGTAGATATGAGCTGAATACGAAGAGTTTGAAAAAGAAAATTCTTATGAAGGTTCTTCGATATTTTCCATTGATTCCCAGATTGCAACATCTATACATGTCTCTATATATAACATAGGCGATGCGATGGTACGCAGAAAAGTGAATAGATGACGATGTGCTGAGACACGCCGCGGATGGGGAGGCTTTCAAACATTTCGAAAACGAATTTGGAGACTTTGCCACAGAGATTAGAAATGTTAGACTCAGACTATCTACAGACAGATTTAATCCTTGGGATAGTAATAGCTCTGCCGTCAACACTTGGCTAGTTATTCTGATACCGTACAACCTACCTCCGTGGATGTGCATGAACAAGGAATTTAATTTCCTTACTCTGCTAATTTCAGGTCCTAAATCTCCGAGGAAGTGCTTAGATGTCTACCTCAGACCTTTGATCGATGAGCTGAAACTGTTATGGGAAAATGAAGTCCCAACTTATGACAAATTCACTGACACGATGTTCATAATGATGGCAGCCATAATGTGGACTATCAATGATTTTCCGGCGTATGGGATGTTGGCAGCCTACAGGACGAAAGGATACAATGAATGTCCTATATGTTTGCACGACGTGAACTCTAGTTGGCACACAGGGAAGGTGTGTTACTTAGGTCACCGTAGATGGCTTCTTGACGATCACCCGTGGCAACAGAATGAAGCTTATTTCGACGGGACGGTAGAGAATAATCCTAAACCTTGTAGTTGGTCTGGCGAAGGGATTTTAGAGAGGTTTAGTTATTTCGACTTTGGTGTGTTGACCAATGACAATGATGTACAGAAATGCAATCCAATACCTCCACATGATCTCAGCTATTGGTGTTGGCGGTAGTATTGATATGCCTAAGCATCTCTGGTGTGTCATCCACCGCATATTGTTCCTATAAGAAAAGAATAAGAAACTATAATCGTATATCTTATGAAATTACGATTTTTATTGGTTATTAAAAATTGAATCGAAAATTGTATTACGTATTGAGAGTTCTTTAAACACTTTCCCCTTCTCCTCGTTCGGCAACTCCTTCCAGGTAAGCGCAACCATACGAACATTGTTGTGAATAATTGCCCAAATGTTGTACAATGAGAGACTAGCTAGTTGCGAGGTGGGAGGGCCATCGATGAAATTGTCGTACGACAACTGTATCTTTTGCCCGGTCGCCTTGAACAACTTCTCGGATGTTTCACCCTTTCCGAGTCCTTTGGTCATTTTCGGTTGAAGATCTGACGGGGCCCTCCAAACCTTGCACCGCGCACTGTAGAGAATACTCGGAGGAGGCCGACTCCTGGTCTGACATCAATGATGGGCGGAAGGGGTATCATCATCATCGGTCCGTATAACTGGGGCATCAGGAATTTCCCCAGTCGCCGCTGCAGAGGGACCAGCTAAAGGGTCCAGATGAGGCGCTACGTTGTCTTCCTGGCTCTGCCAACTCACTTACTCTGCGAAGCGTCGGAGTTGAGCATATTCTGCCTCTTTTTGTGCCCTTTTTTTATCCCACGGGGTCATTTTAACCTAGAAGTTGTAAAAATCACCTATTAAACATGTTTTACCCTTAAATATAACTATTTTACCATTTACTATTTTTAACAATTTATTAATTATTTTTTCTATATATTTCATATTTACCACAACATGTACTATATTTTAATATTTTTCATTTGTAAAATCATTTTTGATATTTATCGTTTATTAAAATTAACCAATTTATAATATTTAGTATTTATAATTAAATTCATAATAATTTACAGTAATTAAAATAATTAATGTTAAAATAAATAAATTCAAACTATTACAAATAATATTACTATTAATTAAAATAATTACCATAATTTACCATTCATATATACTAAGTACAATAATTATCATAATTAATAATTAACCATAATTACAATAATTACCATAATTAATATTTTATCATAATTACAATAATTATCATAATTATCAAAATTTACCATAATTAATAATTGACCATAATTACAACTATTATCAAAATTAATAATTAACCATAATTAATAATTTACAATAAATTACAATAAATATCATAATTATCAATTTATTATTTTTACTAATTTACTATAATTACAATAATTACCATAATTACCAATTTATTATTTTTACTAATTTACCATAATTACAATTATTACTATAATTACCATTTTATTATTTTTACTAATTTATTAATTTACCATAATTACAATAATTTACTAATTTGTTATTTTTACTAATTTACTAATTTACCATAATTACAATAATTTGTCATAATTACAATAATTTACCAATTTATTATTTTTACTAATTTACTAATTTATCAATTTATTATTAAACACAAATACACTATATTTATACATAAATACATGTATTATACCTAAAAACATTAAAAATAAATTTAAAATACATGTGTACGTAAAAAAAATTAAAAACTTACCGGCGGTGGAGATGGGCGGCGGTGAGATTGGGTGGCCGGTGGCGGTGACGGTAGAAGGTGGAGGCGAAGGGAGCGAGCGAGGATGATCGACGTATGTCGTGGAGGGAGTGATCGAACCACTACGGAGGAGGTGAGAGGCGGCGGAGGGAGGGAGTCGCCAGAGGTGGGAGGTTGGACGTACTATTTTGAGAGAGAGAGAGAGGAGTTTTGAGGAGAGGAATGAGAGAATGATCGAAACTGCCTATTAATATTGTTTCACTTAGACGACAGAAATGCCCATTTCTGTCGTCTAGGTTCACCTAGCCCATTTCTATCGTCTAGGTCAACCACCATAATTTTTAGAAATGCCACCAAATTAATTGGGCGGGTGGGAGTTGACCGCCATAATTTTTGGGAACGGTTCAAATTTAACTTAGACGATGGAGAAGGCCATCTCCGTAGTCCAGGTCAAATTTTGAATCGTTCCCAAAAAAATGGCAGTGAAATTTGGACCGCCTAAAATTTGAACCTGGATGACGGACATTGACCATCTCCGTCGCCTAGGTTCAATTTCCGTAAAAATAATTTTTAAAAATAATTCGTAAGGAAGTTTCCGATCTGTCATTCGAATGAAATTGTCGTAAAATATCAATTAAAGAATCGTATATATAAAAAGTGGAATTTAAGACGACGAATAATCTTACGTCTTTAAACTTGTTAAGTATCTACTAATCTGTATAACTTAAGTGTTATTAAGTATAGGCTCATTACACATCAATATTAACGAAATTGAATTTGGACAAGACAACCGTTGGATACATTCGTCATAAGACAATATATAAGTAGAATAATTTTCGCTAAATAGTAAGTTTATTAAGGGTTTCATTGGCACAATCACCTGCAAAACCAAAATTTTTACAAATCGAAAACGTGGATACATGAAAATTCGTAAGTCCTATTTTGGAACCGTCGACGCTCAAACTCCAAGAATTGTTTACTCTATTGCATCGACGAAAAAAATATGCATCGGCACATGGTCTACATGGTCGTTGTCTTAGATGTGAAAGTACGAAATAAGAACTTAGACGACGCAATGACACGTTTGCGTCGTCCAAGTATAAACTTAGACGAGGCAATGACACGTTTGTGTCGTTTAAGTGAATACTTGGACGACGCAAAGACACATGTGCGTCGTCTAAGTGCTTATTTTAGGGTTTAGCGCCTTAGGGTTTAGGGTTTATGGTATACTTAGACGACGATATGACCCTTTTGCGTCGTCTAAGATAAATTTTAAGGATTTAGGGTTATATAATAAATTACTATATATTTTAACTTTAATTACCTTGGTATGGACTATGAAAAGACGTTCCGTAGTCTAGGTTTTAGGGTTTAGGGAAAATGTGATTCTTGATCTGATCCTCCGGATTAATTAATTAATTTTAATTTATATTTCCATCAGTCGAAGCGACCTCGCTCTTTAATTAATTTGAATTTAATTATGCAAAAAAGTTATAATTAATTATTAAATTAAGTACAAAATTAATAATTGTACCAATTCCTCCTCATAATATATATAATTAATCATGCATCATTACGGAAAAAAGTTTAATTACAATAATTAATTACCAATTAATATTCCTCGTCGTTATATTGTACTCTTCATCATAATCGTCATCATCTTCCTCATCACTGTTATCTGATTGCTCCGCCTCCTCATCATACTCAACATCGTCCGACGAATATCTTGAGTCCTCATCCTCATCTTCATCCTCCGCCTCTTCTTCATCTACCTCATTAATTGCATCAATAATCTCATCTTCAGTTAGATCTGTACAACCATTAGGCATGGGTAAGCGTTCACCAGCTTGAACCAGATACATTATGTTTGAGCGGATGACAAAAATATTAGACTCTTGATATGCAGTAATGTCTCTTTGCGGTTCAACATCTTCAGTCGTCGGCATCCCTTCAGCTGTCGTGGTATTCCATATACCTCGATGAGAGATATGATTCACTATTTTCACCCTTCACCATTTTTCAGATCATCAAGATAGAATACCTGCCTAACTAAGGTGGCGAGAGCGAAATGCTCATTCTCATACAAACTTGAGTTTGTATCGACTAATAAAAGTCTCAGATCTTCCTTTGTACGCTTGAATCATTTGCACTTGAATAGAGAAACGTTGACATCCTTCCCGTAACATAGTTGAACGACATATACAAGAGCCTCGTAATATAGATCATTGTCTTTCCCAACTGCTGCCCCACTGTTTTGTGTTCTTCTTTCATCTCGGACCAATGAATGAAACTTTACACCGTTCACAAAATATCCAGGGTAAATACAGTGTTTAATCGATTTCTCTGCTAGCAAGTGCTTTGGCCAAGACCACCACCCCTCGTGGTTTTCGAATTTTTGTAGATCAATCATCTGGGAAAATGGAAAATATATATATATAATTAAAAGGTTTACTTTCTAAAAGCATGTATATAAACTAAATAAGTAAACATACATACCCATTGGAAGAAATAATCGGGCAACTTCTTCTTAACCACTTTCTCAAACCACGCCGAACTCTTGTCCAGATTTAAAGCCTGAAGCTTCTCCCTGTACGCAATCATGTAAGGCTCAACTTCGTCACAGTCTCGCAATATTACCCAATATACCTCAATAAGTTCTTCTCGTGTTAACTATTCCCTTAATACTCTTCTAAACAGTCGTACGACATTTGTGACAAAAGAAAGATTGATGCGGGCACTGGGATCGGAGGCGGTGGGAGGTGGTGGATCCTTGAGGTACCTGTTGTAGTAAGTAACACACTCATGCATTAGGTATGTCTCTACTATTGAGTTATCCGAGGCTGACCAATTTTTCACGAATCATTTATACTATCCAAGCCGTCTACTAAATCAAACGTTCAATTAATTAATTGTAGAATAAATACTATAGCTAGCTAGTAATCTCGAGTGGAACAAATAATGGATTGAAAAACCTGTATAATTAATTAGTTGTACGTACCTTTCTTGAGGATACATCCAAGTGTACTGGACTAGACCAGAAATAAGCACATGCTCGGGCAAGTGGATCATTAGGTGAATCATAATGTCAAAGAAAGCAGGGGGAAAAATCATCTCTAGTTTGCAAATGATGTGCACAATTTGTTGTTGTAGTTCCACCACATCTGACTTCTTTAACTCTCTGGCGAATAATCTCTGCCACCATCTGCACAATGCCACTATTGGTTCTACAACATCACGAGGTAAATATGGTCGAATTACAACTGGAATCAGACATTGCAGCATAACATGATAGTTATGTGTCTTTAGACCAACAAGCTTGTATTACACCTCGTCCACTGCTCCAATTATAGTAGCTGCATACGTAGCCGGATAATGAACGCTCTTAAACTAGCAAAATACAGAACCTCTAAGTGCCGGCTTCACTGTGTAAGGTGCAGCTGACATCTTGTTATACACACTTCTCCTATCCCTCCTCAACCATAAGGGACGACGTACATTTATAGATTCCAGATCTTTGTGTGCTTTGGAAGTATCTTTAGTCTTGAACTTAATACCCAGAATTGTTCCCACCACACTGTCGCACATATTCTTTTCTATGTGCATCGCATCCAAGTTGTTCCTCAGCTTCAAATTTGACCAGTAAGGGAGTTCAAAGAATATACTCTTATGATGCCAATAGCTGAGATCATGTAGAGATATTGGATTGCATTTCTGTACATCCTTGTCATTGGTCAACAAACCAAAGTCGAAATAGCTCAACCTCTCTAAAATCTCCTCGCTAGACCAACTACGGGGTTTAGGATTACTCTCTACCGTCCCGTCGAAATAAGCTCCATTCTGTCGCCACGGGTGATCATCAAGAAGCCATCTACGGTGACACAGGTAACACACCTTCACTGCGTGCCAACTAGAGTTCACGTCGTCCAAACATATAGGACATCCATTATATCCTTTCGTCCTACAGGCTGCCAACATCCCATACGCCAAAAATCATTGATCGTCCACATTACGGCTGCCATCATCATGAACATCGTGTCAATGAATTTGTCATAAGTTGGGACTCCATTTTCCCATAACAGTTTCAGCTCATCGATCAAAGGTCTGAGGTAGACATCTAAGCACTTCCTCTGAGATTTAGGACCTGAAATTAGCAGAGTAAGGAAATTAAATTCATTGTTCATGCACATCCACGGAGGAAGGTTGTACGACATCAGAATAACTGGCCAAGTGCTGACAGCAGAGCTATTACTACCCCGAGGATTAAATCTGTCTATAGATAGTCTGAGTCTAACATTTTGAACCTCTGCGGAAAAGTCTCCAAATTCGCTTTCGAAATGTTTGAAAGCCTTCCCATCCGCAGTGTGTCTCAGCACATCGTCATCTATTCATTTTTTCTGCGTACCATCGCCTCGCCTCTGCTGTATATAGCGACATGTACAGACGCTACAATCTGGGAATCAATAGAAAATATCAAAGAACCTTCACAAGACTTTTCTTTTTCAAACTCTTCCTATTCAACTCATATTTGCACTGGCCACATACGGGACAATAGTCCAAATCTTTCTACACTTTGTAAATCAACACACAATCATTTGGACATGCATCAATTATCCTATCCTTTAGGCCGAGGCTGTTTAAGATATTTCTAACCTTATAATGGGATTTAGGAAGATTGTGATCATCAGGAAGCAAGTTACATATTTGCTCCTGAATTTCGTCAAAAGCACTGATTGCCATTTTGTGCTTCACTTTTATCTACATTTGCTCCATCACATATTGCAACACATTCTCTCGACATCCAGGGTACACCAGGGTCTGAGCTTCAAGTAGCATCCTGTTGTACTTATCCATCTCACTAGTGTCAGTGGCCAAGCTAGCAGCGGAGAATGTGTCATCATGCCCATGAGTGGTATTGTAACCTCCCTCTTGGTGTTGGTGTCCACCATGACTAAATCCTAGAAATGCATCATGGATCAAATCCGCAGTTGGGTTCCAAGCAGGGGGGCGGCACCACTGCCGTTGGATGATGCACCATGGTAACTGTACCGTGAGCTGAAGTCTGCTGAGCTGAAGTCTACTGCTTCACCATGCTCGCTCCATGTAGTGTAATTCCACATCATACCATTTTCGTACAGGTGTTGCATCATGACATTAACCTCCACATACTGATAGTTAAGACATTTTTGGCAAAGGCACCTAAAACGCTTCTTTCCCTGACCATGTTCTATCGCAAAATTCACAAATTCTCTAATTTCATCCATATACCGGACATCACTTCTATTCCGCAACTTCATCCAATTCTTGTCCATACTTATACGAAATTTAATAATTAATTATCATATTAGTCAACTATTATATACACAGATTTTCAAGTAATTATTGAACTATTATATATAAAAAAAAATTTAACTACCTTAATTATTAACGTATAATTAATTAAAATATTTATTAATTAATTTTATTAATTATTGGTGAATATATTATACATCAATTACTTTAATATGTCTAACATGCATGTACATTTTAACTAAATATTAACCAAATTTTTAAACATCCATGCATATATACATACTACTGGGCTATATTAATTAACTAATATATATATATCAATCAATTACCTAACTTAATTATAAATATTAGACGTACTAACAACGCAATCAATCAAATGTAAAATTAATTGTATATATAAATGTTAAGATTGTCGAAAATTAACTACGTACGTACGTACCTAGCCTTCTCCGATATATGGCACATCGATGGTCGGAGCCGGAGATATATATATATATATATATATATAATGCTAGCTAGTTGTACGTGTGAGCAGAGTCTGATTGAGAAAGAATCAAATGATATGAGGATGAGGATGAGGATGAAAATGAGACGAGCGCACCGAGAGGAAGCTAGAGACTCCGACATGGACATTATATAATGCTTCATTTAGACAACCAGCGTTGGTGCGTCATCTAAGTAAATACTTATACAATGAACTAAGGAGTTTCTGTCGTCCAAGTGGTCACATAGATGACGCACCGACCATGCGTCATCCAAGTGGCCACATAGACGACGATGTGTCGGTGCGTCATCTATTTGACCACTTGGACGACGGAAAAAGTATTTCCATCGTCCAAGTGTGTCTTAGATGACACAAAATTTTTCTTGTAGTGAAATTAAACCCTTTAATTATATATATATATATTCTTTTCATTTTCACAAATGATTGATCTAAAAAAATCCGATAACCACGGGGGGCGGTGGTTCTGGCCAAAATACTTACTAGCAGGGAAGCCGATTAAACACTATATTTACCCTGGATATTTTGTGAACAGTGTAAAGTTTCATTCATTGGCCCGAGATGAAGGGAGAAGAACACAAAACAGTGGGATAGCGGTTGGGAAAGACAACGATATATATTACGGAGCTCTTGTATATGTTGTTCAGCTATGTTATGGGAATGATGTCAACATTTTCCTATTAAAGTGAAAATGGTTCAACTGTACAAAGGAAGACCTGAGCCTTTTATCTGTCGATACAAACTCAAGCTGGTATGAGGATGAGCTTTTCGATCTTGCCACCTTATTTAGGCAGGTGTTCTATCTTGATAATCAGAAAGCTGGTGAAGGGTGGAAAGTAGTGAATCATATCTTTCATCGAGGAATATGGAATACCATGACAGCTGAAAAGACGCCGGCGGCTAAAGATTTTGAACCGCAAAGAGACATTACTACATATCAATAGCCTAATATTTCTGTCAGCCGCTCCGACATAATGGACCTGGTTCAAGCTGGTGAACGCTTACCCATGCCTGATGGTTGTACAGATCTAACTGAAGATGAGATTATTGATGTAATTAATGAGGTCGATGAAGAAGAGGCGCAGGATGACGACGAGGACGAGGACTCAGGATATTCGTCGGACGATGTTGAGTATGATGAGGAGGAAGAGCAATTGGATAACAGTGGTGAGGAGGATGATGACGAGTATGAAAAAGAGTATAATATAACGACGGAGAATATTAATTGGTAATTAATTATTATAATTAAACTTTTTTTTCCGTAATGATGCATGATTAATTATATATATTATGAGGAGGAGTAAGTAAAATTATTAATTCTGTACTTAATTTAATAATTAATTAATTAATTATAACTTTTAACTTTTTCACATAATTAACTTCAAATTAATTAAATAGCGAGGTCGCTTAGACAGACGGAAATACAAATTAAAATGAATTAATTCTTACAATCAAGAATCACATTTTCCCTAAACCCTAAAGACGATGGAACGAATTTTCGTAGTCCATGCCAAGGTTAACACAGTATTAATTATATAACCCTAAATCCTTAAACTTTGTCTTAGACGATGTAAACGAGTCATACTGTCGTCTAAGTAAACCCTAAACCCTAAGCCTTAACCCTAAACCCTAAAATTTTAACTTAGACGACGCAATGACACGTTTGCGTCGTCCAAGTAAGAACTTAGACGACGTAAACGTGTCATTGCGTCGTCTAAGTGAGAACTTGGACGACGAAAACGTGTCATTACGTCGTCTAAGTGATGATATCGTAATTTCACATTTAAGACAACGACCATGTAGACCATGTCCCAATGCATATTCTTTTCATCGAGACCATAGAGTAAACAATTCTTAGAGTGTGAGCGTCGGCGGCTCCAAAATAGGAGTTACAAATTTTCATATATCCACATTTCCGGTTTGTAAAAATTTTAGTTTTCCGGTTGACTGTGCCGATGAAACCCTTAACGAACTTACTATTTACTGAAAATTATTCTACTTATATATTATCTTATGGTGAATGTATCGAACTATTTTTTTGTCCAAATTCAATTTCTTTAATATTGATGTGCAGTGAGCCTATACTTAATAACACTTAAGTTATACACATTAGTAGATACTTAAAAAGTTTAAAGACGTAAATTTATTCGTCGTCTTAAATCTCACTTTTTATATTTACTATTCTTTAATTGATATTTTACGATAATTCCATTCGAATGACAGATCAGAAACTTCCTTACGAATTATTTTTAAAAATTAGTTTTACAAGACATTGTACCTAAACGACGAAGTAGGAGGACTCTTCGTCGTCCAAGTGCTAACTTGGACGACAGAGATGGCCATTTCCGTCATCTAGGTTAAAATTTTAGGCAGTCCAAATTCCACAGCCATTTTATTTGGAACCGTTCAAAATTTGACCTGGACGACGGAGATGGCCGTCTCCGTCGTCCAAGTTAGCACTTGGATGACGGAGAGTCCTCATACTTTATCGTCTATGTACAATTAAGTTTTGAACCATTCCCAAAAAATTTGGCGATCAACTTCCACCTGTCAATTAATTGGGTGGAGAAACCGATGTTGACTTAGACAACGAAAATTTTCGTCGTCTAAGTGAGAACTTGGATGACACAAAATGAGTGCCCGTCGTCCAGGTGGATCTGGTTTCACTTAGACGACGGAAAATCAGCCTCCGTCGTCTAAGTGAAACAGTATAATTGCAGAATTCTGGGCAGTTTCCATTTGATCCATCACTTCCCCCCCCCCTCTCTCTCTCTCTCTCTCTCTCTCAAACTTCGGCGTCTCCCGCCCTCTGGCGACTCCCTCTGCCGCCTCTCACCTCCTCCACCGTCGGTGAGTTCTCCTCACTCCCTCTGTCACGTACGTCGCCCATCTCCTCGCTCCCTCCCTTCGGCCTCCCCTTTCTCCACCTCTCACCATCACCGCCACCAGTCGCCCAATCCCACCGCCGGTAAGTTTTAATTTTTTTTACGTACGTACGTATTTATAATTTATTTATAATATATATTTAGGTATAATACTATGTATTTATGTATAAATATAGTGTATTTATGTTTAATACTAAATTAGAAAATTAGTAAATTGGAAAATTAGTAAATTGGTAAATTAGTAAAAATAATAAATTGGTAAATATTATTGTAAATTAGTAATTATTGTAAATTAGTAAATATTAAAAAATAGGAAAATAATAGATTAAACAAATATTATTAATTGATAAATTTTGTAAATTGGTAAAAGTGATAAATTGATAATTATTGTAAATTGATGAATATTGTAAATAGAGTTAAAATCATAAATTGATGAAAATGGTGAAATAGAAACATGATAAAACTAAATAGTAAATAATGTCAAAAACTGTGAATTGTTAAAAAGGATAAAAATTATAAATAGTAAATATTATAAATTGTTCAATATTAAAAAATGATAAATATAAAAAATGGTAAAGTTTACAAATGAAAAATATTAAAAATAGTAAATGTTGTGGTAAATATGAAAAAGATAGAATAAATATATAGTAAAAATTGTTAAAAATAGTAAATGGTAAAGTAGTTATAATTAATGATAAAATAGGTTTAATAGTTATTTTTTACAACTCTTAGGTTAAAATGGCCTAGTGGAGTAAAAAGAAGACACAAAAAGAGGCGGAAGATGCTCAACTTCGACGCTTCATAGAGCAAGTGGGTTGGCAGAGCCAGAAGGACAATGTCGCGCCTTCTCCGGACCTTTCAGCTGGTCTCTTGACTGCGACGACTGGGGATATTTCTAATGCCCCAGCTATACAGACCGATGATGATAACACCCCTTCCGGCCCATCATCAATGTCAGAAAGTGCCAAGGAGTCTATTCTCTAGAGTGCGCGGCGCAAGGTCAGGAGGGCCCCGTCAGACCCTCAACCGAAAAGGACCCGAGGACTCGGAAATGGCTGTGACGACCCGAACCGGAATTGGTATATTAATCGGCTTAACCTGCGAGTTTCACGAGTAATTGTGGTTTATCGTAATTAATCGGATATGCGACTTAGTTCACGACTTAATTTTCGGGCACGAATTTGATTTGGGTTTGTTCGTGGGAAATGTAGAGAATCTGATTTCGAGTCCGTAGAAGCTTACCGAGGATTTTTCGGATAATCGAGAAATATAAAAAGAATATTTGAAATTATCGTCGAGTTAGTCGTGTTTATTCGTTTGAGTTTGAGTTATTCGAATTGCGGATATAGTTAATTCGCGACGTATAAATAGCTGAATAGTCGTAAAGTTATCGAAAAGTTCGAAAAATGGGTTGTTTGACCGAGTTGACCAGAGCTAGGCCGAGTTGACCGAGTCAACCCGTGTTGACTCACTGAGTTGTGACTCGCCATCGTGGTGGCTGCCGGAAAACGGCACGGTTGCCGGAAATAAAGGTAAGGTTTTGAAGCTTGGGACTTGGGCTTTCAATTGATGTATATATGGTATATTTTGGTGCTGGTTTGTTTGGAGATTTTTGAGGAAGAAAATGGACGGAATTGGGTTTAACGGTGAGGGGTGCTCCGGTGACTTTCCGGTGAGTTGTTGGGTTGGAACAGGTTGGGCTCGAGCCAAGGGTGAAAACCCCCTTGGTTTGAGGCGTGATGGTGCCGGAATCGGCCGGGAAAGATTTCCGGCGATTCTTGGTCGTGGAGGTTTTGAGGAGGTTTTGGAGGTGTTGTCGGCCGAATTGGGTCTTGGTGTAGGAGGGTTTTGGACTGGGCTTGAGGAGTAGAAGCTGTGGTGTCGCCGGCAGCGGTTAATGGTGGAGCTCTGGCGAGGCGTTGAGTTTTTGGATTTTGAAAAGTTTTATGCCGTTTTACTCGTAATAACGCTCCGATCGTCGCGTTGAAGTTTTCAAATTGATTTGAGTAATGGATTTTATGTCGAGGGTTTATGTGGAGTATTTTGGGATTTTTGGCGATTCTTTCGTTATCTGAGTTATATATTTTTGGAAATGGTTGGTTTCCGAGGTGTGGTTCAGAGTATTGAATTGTGATTTTGATCAGTGATATTTTGTGATTATTCAGGAGATCGAGATCGTACGCTTGGCGAGGGATCTTCCGCTGGATCTCGGGATTAATGCGTTTGCGCGCTGTGCTTGTCTGTGAGTAGACACTTTTCTTTTCACTGATCGGTTGCGAGTCTTTATTATATACGTTTTACGAGCATGAGCATGCATATGTGATTATGAATTATATGAGCATGTGCTTTACGATTATGCATCGACGAATATACTTTCATAATTATATATTACGAATATGCATTTACATTATGCTTTATACATTTGCATGCAACTATTTATGATTTGGTTTACACAGAGTACAGTCTTAGTATATGTGGTTGTATCAATACACTTGCATCCCGGCTGATCCCCGAGGATGTTTACCGGGGGGGACTGTGACCCTGACCCGATCGAGGCCTTTACCGGTGGGGGGGGGGGGAGATCTCTGACCTGAGGCCTTTCTGGCTTGAATCACGTGTGGGTCTGGGATCCCGTGATTCGAACTGTACTAGCGCGGATGTGTCCAAGAGTGACTATGCGGAATTTTCAATGCATGCTCTATACGCGTGATGAGTTAGAGTCTCCCTCGTGTACCATATCATTTTCATGTATCTAGACTCGCATATGTTTTATAACATATATTATTCGGCGAAAGACATTTATTTTCGTCCACTCACTCTAACGGTTTATATGTCTTTCCCTGGGCTCTTTGTTTTCAATGCCCAGTTTGCAGTTCAGATTCTGGTGTCACACGTCGCAGTTGGAGGCTTAGTATTCGAGCTACTTTTCTTTTTCAGTAGGGTTCTTGTTTAGCCTACTGTTGTGTATTTATGTATATATATTAGAGGTCGCTCTGAATACTCTGATGTTTATACTTTTATGTGATTTCCTCGAATTTTTGTAAAGTTACAGTTTTGCTTATTGCTTTACGTTATGATATATTTTTGAGAAATCCGGATGGGATTGGTGCCTACGGTTTGGTTTTTGTGGCATAGGATGAAGTGTGTTTTCGGGTGCAGGTTAATGGTAACTTCGCGATATAGTGAAACTCTGCCGAAATTTCTATGGTTTTTGAAAGTTCGTGTTTTCAGAAGGGGTTTGATTCCGATTTAGGAAACTAAATCGGGGTTGGGTCCTTTCAGGGCAGAAAATCAGATAAGTTGTTCTAGGCGACTGGGCAAAAGATCCAGTTGTCGTACGACGATTTCACCGATGGCCCTCCCACCTCGTAACTAGCTAGTCTCTCATCGCATAACATCGGGGCAATTATTCGCAACAAGATTCGTATGGTTGCACCTAGCTGGAAGGAGTTGCCGGACATGGAGAAGGGGAAAGTGTTTAAAGAACTCTCGATACGTAATACAATTTTAAATTTATTTTTTAATAACAAATAAAAATTCATTATATACGATTATAATTTTTTATCCTTTTCTTGAAGGAATAATATGCGGTGGATGACACATCGGAGATGCTTAGGCACATCAACACCACCGCCAACGCCATCTACCGTGATTGGAAGTAAAAACTTCACAAGTATTACCTGGAATTCAGCCGCTTGCCTACCCTGTAAAGCTTCGTGGGGATAGGGAAGATGAGTGAGAGTGGTTGGCTAACTACTTCGAAAAAGAATTTTATCGGGTTCATATTTTTTTATTTAAATTGAGGAAATCGAATATGTTTTTTAGTCATTTATTAATTTTTTAATGATTTATTATCGAGCCTCGTACAAATTTATAATTATTTCATTATTATTATTATTTTCAGGCGAGGTTGGTAGAACGGGCGCAGCAGGAATTGGCCAACACACAGCTTGCACACCCGGATTTGCCGCCAGAAGACCTACCTCCTTTATCGAGGGAGAGCCAAATTGCAATCACCGATGAGGTATACAGTTGTCGAGCTAGCAAGGATGTTAGGGGGTTGGGTCGCAAAGTGCAGCAAGATTTATCTTCTGATTCATCTACGGGACTCTCGGCGAGGACAAGTGCTCGGGATGTGGCAGTCCAAGCAGCCTTTGAGGAGGCTCGACTCGCACGGGCGGAAACACTGTCTATGTGTCAGAGGCTTGATGAGCAACAAGTGCAGATAGTCCACCTCATCGCCCTCAGGCAAAATCAGGTTCAACAAGATTGTCGTCCTGCTTCGACCCTACACCCCGACGATAACGACATGGCTGCAGGCGGGGGACTCGACAACGCGTCTACTCCTGCCGTATTTTAGTAGTTTGTACGTAGTTTATGATATATTATTTTTTCTGAACGATTTTGATGTACGTATAATTTTTAATTATTTAAATTAAATTTAGTATTTTAATTAATTTATTAATATTTTACTTTAAATTCAGACTTTTTAATTTAAAAAAATTAAAAGAAATAATTAAAAAGTTTAATTTATTAGTATTCACTTAGACTACGAAAGTATATACGCTTTTGTAGTCTAAGTCCTCACTTAGACTACGAAATCATATATGCTTTCGTAGTCTAAGTGATGACTTAGACTATAAAACATATATACATACGTGGTCTAAGTGATCACTTAGACTACGGAATAGTTTCATGGTCTAAGTCATCACTTAGACTACGCAATAATTTCGTAGTCTAAGTGATGACTTGGACGACGCAAATGTTATTTTTGTCATCTGATCCTCACTTGGACAACGGAATGATTGCGTCGTCTAAGACATTACTTGGACCACGTAACGGACTACTTCTATCGTCCAAGTGCTTAGACTACGACACTTGAACGACAGACTATAGACGACGGAGGTTTCGTAGTCTAAGTACTTAGACTACGGAAACACTAACCTAGACTACGGAAACACTAACCTAAACACTAATCAGCAAACATTAGATTAGAAACTCTTGGACCTTTAATAGCAGACAGAATACCCAACTGGGAATGAAAATTCTTAGCAAGCTGATTAAAATGCTTGATTAGAGGTTCCATGCAGAGAATGGAAATATAAGGAGACAAATGGTCTCCTTGCCTTATACCTCTAGAAGGTTGAAAGTAACCTTCAGGATTACCATTAATCACTATAGAAAGAGAAACAGTTGTAATGCAATTCATGACCAGCTTGATCCAATTCGTATAAAACCAAAAGCCTGCAGACAAGAATCAATGTAATTCCAATCCAAAAAATCATAAGCTTTTTCAAGATCAAGTTTAGCAGCCATCACTCTCACCTCACCTTTTTTTCCTCTTAAAGTCAGAAAATAATTCATGAGCAATTAGTATATTATCCTGAATTGCTCTCCTTGAGGAAAAAGCCCCTTAGTTGTCAAAAATACATTTAGCTAGAAGTGGTCGAAGTCTATTAACCATGATTTTAGTTATAATTTTATAAACAACATTGCATAAGCTAATAGACCTATAATGACTAACTAACTCAGGATTCTCCACTTTTGGAACCAGGGCTATATTAGTGTGGTTAATCTCCTTTTCAGAACAATTACTGCTAAAGAAACTTTGAATTAAAGGGATAACAACATTTCTAACCTCGGGCCAATTTTTCTGAAAGAAAATAGCATGAAACCCACCAGGGCCAGGAGCTTTCATACCCCCAATGAAATTTAAAGCTTCAAAAATTTCCATCTCTGATACCTGTAGTAAAAGATCATCATTATCTTCTTCAAAAATAATAGGGGATATAATTTTAGTAAAATTTGACGCATCCCTATTGTTAGGACAAGAAGTTCTTGTAATTCTCTTTCTAAACTCCTTAATAAACACATCTCTGATTTGATTCTGGTTAGTAATGTCCATGCTTTTCATTTTTAATTCTCCAAATAAATTTTCTTTTCTTTGTAACAGAAGCCTGAGCATTAAAGTACTTCGTGTTATCATCCCCTAGCTTAAGCCAATTGGCTTTAGCTTTTTGATCCCATAAAATTTCTTCATTTCTGAGTAGATCAATAAATTCAAATCTTAACTCCTTGTCCCTTTCTTGCAGGACATTAGAAAAAGGGTTAGCCATAAGTTGATCCTAGATAATAGACAATATCTCCTGGATCTCCTTGATCTTAATAAACAGATTGCTAAAAACATTTATGTTCCAATGCTTGGCAAGATCACCAAATCTATTTGCAATCATCATAAAATTTCTCATAGGGTTTGAGTCCAACTTGTCTCTCTAGGCAGAGGTAACCAAGGATTTAAATTCATTTTGGGAGAGCCAAATTGCCTCAAACTTAAATCTAGAGGGGAAATACTGCTTAAAGTGATCTAAGGTAAGGCAAATTGGGCCATGACCAGAACCTGTAATTGGAAAATTTTCAACAAACAACTTCGGGAACTTTGATAAACATGCAACATTAACACAAGCTCTATCTAATTTCCCAAAAATAATAGTGCTATCTTTGTGGCTATTAGACCAGGTGAAAGGAAGACCAATTGTTGGAGCAGACATAAAACCATTATCATCTAGAAACTTATTGAAATTTCTCATATAGACCGTAAAAATAAAATTGCCTCCAGACTTTTCACTTAGGCGCATTAAACTCTCCCATAAGGAAGTGAGGCTCATTATTTGCTGGTTTCCAGTTTGACATTTTATTCCAAAGGTCAAGTTGTTTCTCTTTTTGAGGACACATGTAGAGAAAACTAACATGGCAATGCTCATTAGTAACACGTTTTGTAACTAAACAGAAAATAAATCTACTATGCTTGAAGATTATCACTACAAAAAAACAGCACTTAGACCACGGAAACGTAATTGTTCCGTGGTCCAAGTGACACCTGGACCACGGAAAATACTCCGTGGTCCAAGTACCACCTGGACCTCGGAGTCTTCTCCGTCGTCCAGGTGATTACCTGGACAACGGACCGACACGCCGTCGTCCGAGTATACGTAACGTACTTCCACTTAGACGACGTACCGACACCTCCGTCGTCTAAGTGAAGCATTATATAAGCCCGATGCCAAACTGAATTCATTCCTCGATCTCTTCATTCCATTTGAAGAAGAATTGAAGGAGAAGGGAGAAGGAGAAGGGAGCTAGCTAGCTAGAAGGCCGAGAAGATGCAGGATCGATAAGGGATCTCCGCTGACTAGCTAGCTAGCTTAATTAACGTACAGATATTGAGAAGGCCAGCAGGTACGTACGTACGCAGTTAAAATTTGCTTAATTAATATATATTTAGTGAAAACATACGTACATATATACATGCAAGGATGTTAGCTGATGTTAGCTATATATATATATGTACAGATCGATTAAATTACGTACGTACGTAATTGATGGATCGATGTAGATCGAGTACGTATAATTAAGCGTAAATTAATGGACATATATATATATATGTAATAATTAATTAATTATAATATTTTGTAGCAGTATGGACAAGAGTTGGATGAAGTTGAAGAATAGATGTGATGTCCGGTATATGGATGGAATTAGCGAATTTGTGAATTTTGCGATAGAACATGGTCAGGGAAAGAAACGTTTCAGGTGTCCGTGTCAGAAATGTCTTAATTGTCAGTATGCGGAGGTTAATGTTATGGTGCAACACCTGTACGAAAATGGTATGATGTGGAGTTACACTACATGGAGCGAGCATGGTGAAGCAGTAGAGTTCAGCGCAGCAGACTTCAGCTCAGGGCACAGTTACCATGGTGCCTCATCCAGCGGCAGTGGTGCCGGACCCCCAGCTTGCAACCCAACTGCAGATTTGGTCCATGATGCGTTTCCGGGATGTAGTCATAGTGGACACCAACACCAAGACGGAGGTTACAGTACCACTAATGAGCATGATGACACATTCCCCGCAGCTAGCTTGGCCACTGACACCAGTGAGATGGAAAAGTACAACCGGATACTACTTGAAGCGCAGACCCCGGTGTTCCCTGGATGTCGAGAGAATGTGTTGCAATATGTGATGGAGCAAATGAAGATAAAAGTGAAGCACAAAATGTCAGTGAGTGCTTTTGACGAAATTCAGGAGCAAATATGTAAGTTGCTTCCTGATGATCACAATCTTCATAAATCTCATTATAAGGTTAGAAATATCCTGAGCAGCCTCGGCCTAAAGTACAGGATAATTGACGCATGTCCGAATGATTGTGTGCTATTTTACAAAGAGTATAAAGAGTTGGACTATTGTCCCGTATGTGGCCAGTGCAGATTCCAGTTGAATAGGAAGAGTTCGAAAAAGAGAATTCCTGTGAAAGTTGTTCGATATTTTCCCTTGATTCCCAGATTGTAGCGCCTGTACATGTCTCTACACACAGCAGAGGCGATGCGATGGTACGCAGATAAGCGAATAGATGACGATGTCCTGCGACACGCCGCGGATGGGGAGGGTTTCAAACATTTCGACAGAGAATATGGAGACTTTGCTTCAGAGGTTAGAAATGTTAGACTCGGCCTATCTACAGACGGATTCAATCCTTGGGGAAGTAATAGCTCCGCCGTCAGCACTTGGCCAGTTATTCTGATGCCGTACAACTTGACTCCGTGGATGTGCATGAACAAGGAATTTAATTTCCTTACCGTACTAATTCCAGGTCCTAAATCTCCATCGAAGTGCTTAGATGTCTACCTCAGACCTTTGATCGACGAGCTGAAACAGTTGTGGGAAAATGGAGTCCCAACTTATGACAAATTCACTGACACGATGTTCACGATGAGGGCTGCCGTAATGTGGACGATCAGCGATTTTCCAGCTTATGGGATGTTGGCAGCCTGCAGGACAAAAGGATATAATGGATGTCCTATATGTTTGGACGACGTGAACTCTAGTTGGCACGCGGGGAAGGTGTGTTACTTGGGTCACCGTAGATGGCTTCCTCACGACCACCCCTGGCGACAGGATGAAGCTCATTTCGACGGTACGGTAGAGAACAATCCTAAACCCCATAGTTGGTCGGGCGAAGAGATTTTAGAGAGGTTGAGCTATTTCGACTTTGGTGTGTTGAGCAATGACGCGGATATAAAGAAATGCAATCCAATTCCTCCACATGATCTGAGCTATTGGGATCACAAGAGTATATTCTTTGAACTCCCTTACTGGTCGAAGTTGAAGCTGAGGAACAACTTGGACGCGATGCACATAGAAAAGAATGTGTGCGACAGCGTGGTGGGAACAATTCTCGGTATTAAGTTCAAGACTAAAGATACTCCCAAAGCGCTCAAAGATTTGGAATCAATGAATCTACTTCGTCCCTTGTGGTTGAGGAGGGATAGGAAAGGAGTGTACAAGATGCCAGATGCACCTTACACAGTGAAGTCGACGCTTAGACGTTCTGTATTTCACTGGTTTAAGGGCGTTCGTTATCCAGCTACGTATGCAGCTACTATAACTGGAGCAGTGGACGAGGTGCAACACAAGTTTGTTGGTCTAAAGACACATGACTATCACGTTATGCTGCAACGTTTGATTCCAGTGGTAATTCGACCATACTTGCCTCGGGACGTCGTAGAACCAATAGTAGCATTGTGCAGGTGGTAGCAGAGGTTATGCGCCAGAGAATTAAAGAAGTCAGATGTGGTGGAATTGCAACAACAAATTGTGCACATCATTTGCAAACTAGAGAGGATTTTCCCCCCTGCTTTCTTTGACATCATGATTCACCTAATGATCCACCTGCCCGAGCAGGTGCTCATTTCTGGTCTGGTCCAGTACAGTTGGATGTATCCTCAAGAAAGGTACGTACAACTAATTAATTAATTTGTTCCACTGGAGATTATATATATACTAGCTAGCTATATGTACTTATGTAATGTGTACGTTTGATTTTGTAGACAGCTTGGACAGTATAAGTCATTCGTCAAAAACAGGTCGGCCCCGGATGGCTCCATAGCAGAGACATACCTAATGCATGAGTGTGTTACTTACTGCAACAGGTACCTCAAAGATCCACCCCCTCCCACTGCCTCCGATCGCAGTGCCCGCATCAATCTTTCTGTCGTCACCAATGTCGTCCGACCGTTTAGAGGAGTATTAAAGGAATCGTTAACACGGGAAGAACTTATTGAGGCACATTGGGTAGTGTTGCGAGACTGTGACGAAGTTGAGCCGTACATGTTGTCATACAGGGAGAGGCTTCAGGCGTTAAATCAAAACAAGAGTTCGGCGTGGATTGAGAAAATGGTTAAGAAGAATTTTCCCGATTATTTCTTCCAATGGGTACGTACGTATGTCTCGGTATTAATTATTTAAATACATATCGCTCATGTTTGTAGAAAGTAAACCCTTATATTAATTTGCCCTTTTTCGCAGATGATTGATCTGCAAAAATCTGATAACCACGGAGGGTGGTGGTCATGGCCAAAGCACTTGCTAGCAGGGAAGCCGGTTAAACACTATATTTATCCCGGATGTTTTGTGAACGGTGTAAAGTTCCATTCATTGGCCCGAGACGAAGGAAGAAGAACACAAAACAGTGGGGTAGCGGTTGGGAAAGACAATGATCTATATTAAGGGGCTATTGTATACGTGGTTCAGCTATGTTACGGGAATGATGTCAACGTTTTCCTATTCAAGTGCAGATGGTTCAAGCGTACAAAGGAAGACCTGGGACTATTATCAGTCGATACAAACTCGCACTGGTATGAGGATGAGCCTTTCGCTCTCGCCACCTTAGTTCGGCAGGTGTTCTATCTCGACGATCTGAAAGCCGGTGAAGGGTGGAAAATAGTGAACCATATCTCTCACCGAGGAATATGGAATACAGAGACAATTGAAGGGACACCGGCGACGACTGAAGATGCTGCTGAACCAGAAAGAGACATTCCTGCCTATCAAGAGCCTAATATTCTATGGTCCGCTCCGATATAATGGACCTGGTTCAAGATGGTGAACGGTTACCCATGCCTGATGGTTGTACAGATCTAACTGAAGATGAGATTATCGATGAGGTAGATGAAGAAGACGAGCAGGAAGAGGACGCGGACGAGGACTCAGGTTATTCGTCGGACGATGTTGAGTACGATGACGAGGATGAGCCGTCGTCTAATGGGGATGAGGACGATGATGATTATGACGAAGAGTACGGTCATACGACGAGGGAGATTAATTGGTAATTAATTACTGTAATTATTGTAATATATATATGATCGATGCCGGTTTACGGTAAGAAATTAATCCGAATTATATATCCTGGACAACGGAGAAATTAATTGCAGGTTGTCGCCAAATCTCAATCTCATATAAAACGTACCCTAGCTAAATCCTGGACCCTAAATCTAGCAGTTCGGATCAATCGATCAATTTTTAATTATATTTTTGAATCAGAATAATTGAACGGACACACAAATGACCGGGGACGACCTAAACCGTAAACCCTAAGGCCCTAACCCCTGAAATCGGGGTTTAGAACTTGGACGACGGAGAATGGTCATTATCCGTCGTCCAGGTACATACTAGGACGACGGATATGGTCATTATCCGTCGTCCAAGATCACAAACCCTAAACCCTAACCAGTAAGGCCCTAACCCCTGAATTCAGGGTCTATACACCTGGACGACGGAGAACGTCATTCTCCATCGTCCAAGTCAGAACCTAGACGACGGATAAATTCATATCCGTCGTCCAGGTGATTACCTGAACGACGGAAACACTCATTTCCGTCGTCCAGGTGCAGATATCGTAATTTTTTCTAAGACAACGACCATCTAGACCTTCTTCCAATGCAAAGTCTTTTCATCAAGACTTTAGAGTAAACAATTCTTGGTGTGTGAGCTTCGACGGTTCGAAAATCGGAGTTGCGAAATGCCTTGTATCCACGTTTCCGGTTTGTGAAATTATCGGTTTTGCGGTTGACTGTGCCGATCAAACCCTTCCCGAACTTATTATTTTATGGTCCTTTGAAGACAATTATATATTATGTTACGACGAACATATCCAACGGTTGTTTTGTCCAAATTCAATTTCGTTAATACTCTGCTGCAAATGAGCGTCTACTCATGAACACTGAAGTCGTAAAGATTAGTCGATACTTAACATGTTTCAATACGTAAAATTAATCGTCGGTTCAAATTTAACTGTTCATATATACGATGCGTTCATCGATATTGTACGACTATTTCACTCGAATGACAGATCGCTAAATTCCTAGCGAATTATTTTTTAAATTTTTTTTACGTAATTTGAACCTGGACGACGGAGATGGTCATTTTCCGTCGTCCAGGTGTTCACCTGAACGACGGAGAATGACCATCTCCGTCGTCCAGGTTCAAAAATCATGGCGGTTCAATTTTTTTTTGTGTATTTTTTTCATGTAATTTTCACTTGGACGACGGAGATGATCATTCTCCGTCGTCCAAGTCCAAAATTATGGCGGTTCAATTTACCGCTTTCGTTTTTGGGAACGCTTGAATTTTCACTTAGACGACGGAGAATTCAAAGTCCAAAATTATGGCGGATCAAAACGTCCCGCCAATTAATTGGCACCACTTGAAATTTTTTGAAACCGCCACTTAGACGACGGAAAACACTGTTTCCGTCGTCCAGGTGAACTTAGACGACGGAGAATAGTGCTCCGTCGTCTAAGTGCAACTCTATAAATAGAGTTGCACCCCCCCTCATTTTTTCATCATTCCATCTCCTCCTCTCCCTCTCCTCTCCTCTCCTCTCCTCCGGCGATCCTCCTCCGGCGACGCTCCGACGACATTTTTTCCGGCGTGGTTCCTCCTCTCCGACGACTCAACTCCGGCGATATTCCCGAAAACTCCGATTCAGTAAATTTCTATTTTTCCCTTATTAAAATAAATTTCATTTAATTAATTAATTAAATTCTAAATATAATTTAGAAGTAGAAATTAATTGATTAATTAGTTTAAATATTTAATAAATAATTAATTATTGTTATTAATTTATTAAATCATAATTATTGTAATTATTTATTATTAGTTGCATGATTAAATGAATTTATTATTAAATTTATTAAATGAATAAATGATTATTCATAATTTATTAAATGAATCAATTTTTTATTAAATGCATGATAAATAAATATAAATTATTGCATCTAATTAAAAATCATTAATTAATATTTACGTTAAACACTAGTAAATTAATTAGTAGTACGTGTTCGATTTAAATTTAGTACATATGCTTGGTTTATTAAGTCGCACTCTTTGGAATATATGGCGCCTCTTTTCCTTGCTTATCTCCTTAACCCCTCGTGATGTGTGGATTTCATCACTGCACACCATAACCTAAGTGAAGTTATGGACACGAGGTTGAGGGCGGAGTTTGCAAAGGACTTGAGGGAGTGTAAATTTTCGAAAAATTGGCCGAATGTCGGACATGGTGTCTAGAAACGGGTTATGACTGGTGACAGGATTTGGACTAAGAAAGACTTTTGTCGAAACTAGTCCTGCCTCTCGCGTTATCTCTATCCCTAACTGGCCATGTTTTTCGATTTAACCAAGGCTGATTAATTGAAAATTTACACTTTATCGCGCGGGTCGCACGTCCATTGAACGACCGAAAATGCCAAGCTAGTGTACTCTATTTAAATATTAAACGTACTTAATTAATTAGCGTAAATTTTTAAGTTGTAATTATTATGGTAAGTAGGTATTTTAACACCGTACTCTTAGGTTTAAATGGCTTCGCCAAAGACGACATCCGACAAGAAGAAATCCCAACAGGAGGCAGAAGATGCCATGCTCCGAATATTGGCGGCCCAAGTCGGTTGGGTTCAACAGGAGGGCAACGACGCTCTCAATCCGGACGGATCATCTCATCCGTCCGTAGCGCCCTCTGGGGAAATTCCCGCTCCCCCATTCTTCTCGAGCGGTGATGACGTCGACCCCTTCCAATCTCCAACGCCCGGTATCGGTTCAACGGGAAGTACTCAGGCGTCCTCGACCGCCGAATCAATCATGTACAGCGCCCGCCGTAGGCAAAGGAGGGCCCCCACTGACCCGGAACCGAAAAGGACTCGAGGTCTCGTTAAAGGGGGCAAAGCGGAGCGTATTTGCAAGGCGACCGGTAAAAAGATCGACTTGCCGTACGACGAATTCACCGGTGGCCCTCCCACAGCTCAGCTAGCAAGTCTCTCGGCGCATGGGATATGGTCAATCATCCGTAACCGGATTCGTATCACTGCCCCTACTTGGAAGGAGGCGCCGGATCATGAGAAGGCAAAAGTCTTCAAAGATCTTTCGGTACGTAATACGTCCAATTTAGTTATTATATAATATTGTTAATCTCGGCCTAAAATTTCATAATATATACGATTATAATTTTCTATTTATTTTTGATAGGAACAATTTGACGTGGATCCGACACCGGCTATGTTGAGGCATATCAACCAAACCGCCAACTCCATCTACAAAGATTGGAAGTACAAGCTCCATAAGTACTTCCAAGATGTCGGTCCCGTGCCTCCCCGGTAGAGCTGCAAGGGGAGAGAGAAGATGAGTGGGAGTGGTTGTGTAACCACTTTGCCGATGAACAATTTAAGGTATTAATTTATTTTTTTTATTTCAATTAAGATAATTGAATTATTTAAATTGTAGTTATTCATTTTTTAATGATTTAATTATGTTGTGTAACAGAAATTCTCCGGTGTCAACAAAGCCAACTGGGGGAAGAAGGAGAAACACCATACTACCGGCGCCAAGCAGTTCATTCAAATAGCCAAGGAGCACAAGGATAAGGGCTCCAAACACCCTTATCTTGATGCAAGCGTAAGCGCGTACGTGACGCCAGGGCTCGATAATGAAGCGAGTCAATGCGGCGTAAGTGATATATATATATGTGCTTTTAATTATAGTAATTATTATTTAAATATGATTTCATTATAATAAATTAATTATTCTTTTGTAGGCAAGGGCGATAGAGCGTGCGCATGAAGAGTTGGCTAACACTCAGCTTGCGTTCCCAGATGTGCCGCCGGAAGACCTGCCTCCTCTATCCTTAGAGAGCCAAATTGCAATCGCGGATGAGGTCTACGGTCGTAGAGCTGGTAAGGAGGTTAGACACTTTGGGCCTAGGGTGGTACGAGATTTGTCGACGACCTCCGGCTCATCATCTACGGGAGGTTCGGGGCAGCGGAGAAGGAGTCAGGCTGCGGCCGTCGAAGCAGCCATTCAAGAGGCTCGACTGGCACGAGAGGATAATGAGTCAATGCGGCAAAGACTTGACGAACAACAAGCACAAATAGCCCAACTCATCGCCCTCATGCAACAAAATCGAGAAGTATGTCAACCTCCTCCGAAGCCACACCCCGACGACAACGACCCGGCTGGAGGCGGAGGACTCGGCGGCGCATCTGCTCCTCCAGTGTATTAGCTAGCTAGTTAATTATCGCGTTTCTTTATTTTCGAGTTTCGAACAATATTATATAATTTTTCTGGATTTTTAATTTGGATGTGTATATATGTACAAATTAATTAATTATTTAATATTAAAAATTTAGTTCAATTAATTATTTTTGACTATTTTTCATTATTTAAATTAAATTAATAATATTTAATTTCAATTTTTTTTTTAAATTAAATATTCACTTGGACGACGGAGATTATGTTCTCCGTCGTCCAGGTGCAAAACCCTAAACCTAACCCTAAACCCCTAACCCCTAAACCCTAAACCCTGCCGTTCTCCGTGGCCCAGGTGTTCACCTGGACGACGAAGAATTAGTTATCCGTCGTCCAGGTGAACACCTGGGCCACGGAGAAGCTAGCATTATCCGTGGCCCACGTGTTCACCTGGACGACGGATAACTAATTCTCCATCGTCCAGGTGAACACCTGGGCCACGGAGAAATGAGCAATGTTAGTGGCCCATGTAGACACCTGGACGACGGAGACTTAGAGTTTCCGTCGTCCAGGTGTCTACATGGGCCACGGATAACGTCCGCGGTCCAAGTGAACTTGGACGACGGAGCACTAAATCTCTGTCGTCCAGGTTCTTGGACGACAGCACTTGGAGCACGGACCTTGGACGACGGAGATTCCATCGTCTAAGTACTTAGACGACGGAAAACTGTACCTAGACGACGGAAATGGTCCGTGGTCTAGGTGCAGTTTTCTTGTAGTGTATATTAACATGGATAGCAGTTGATTTCCACAAAAGCAAAATACCTCCACATTGACCAAGTGCATGAACTACACAGGAGCCATCAAAAGAGGTAAACTTCCTAGCTAAATTAGTCCCACTATCCTCATTAGTTCTGGTATCAACAATACACAGGATATCAATAGCTAGCTTAGAGATAAAACCCAAAATGTGTGCTTGAAAACCTGGCCAAACACTCCCTCTACTGTTCCATGTTAGTATCTTCATAAATTAGACATTGTTGTTTAGAGAAGAACCACCTTCTCCACCAGTTGCTCCCCAATAGCCTTAGTCACCTCATCATCATCAATCATGTCAACTATTTCAATATCAATTTTAATCAAATTGCTAAACATCATACTAACAAGCCTACCAACAGTTTGGTTAGTGAGGGAGAACATTCCCACTAATGGAGGAAACAAACCAAAATAGGTGGAAGCCACCTTAATGTGAGCCCAAATAAAGTCAATGAAAAAAATAAGAAAAGGTCCAAAAACATACCTGAGTGAAGGATACGATTAGGCAAAATTGCTTAAATGGTCATTAATTTTTGCCCAAAACGACAGTTTGGTAACTATCGTATGATATATGTCAAAATGGTCACTCATCTTTTTCAAAAGTATATCAAAATGGTCATTCGCCGGTTAAAAAAATATATATTTCTTTTCAAGGGTATTTTTATCTTTTTATCTTGACAAAATTGCATGAATAGTAATTAATCTTTGCCCAAAACGACACTTTAGTCACTATCGTATGGCATATGTCAAAATGGTCACTCCCACTAAGGTTTCATTTTCAAATTGGTCATTCAAGCTCAAAACGTCCGTTAAAAAAAGAATACTCCGTTTATTTTCAGGGGTATTTTTGTCTTTTTACCCTCATTTGACAAAAAATAATCTAAAAATCTAAAAAATCTAAAAAATTATCCTTTCCATCTCTCCTCCCCCGAGGCTCGCCATCACCGGCGACGGCTCGTCGATCGACATTTGTAGTAGCACCGCAACCGAAATCCATTGTCGATAGACCGATCTCTACCTTGACCAGGCTTGTTAGCACCTCAAGCCACATGCTCCGAGGCAAAGTGAGAAGCCTACGAGAGTGAGCTAAAGGCGAAGGCGGCAGTCGGGAAGGTCGAGAGGAGCTGGTCGTGGCTACGTCGAGCTCGGGGGAGAGATGGCGCAACGCTGGGGAAAGAGATGGCGCGACGCTTGGGTTCCTTCATTTGGCTAGCTGCGAGGAGGCAGAGGATGTCATGAGGTGACTGACTAGAGCGAGTTCGGGTTGGCGGCGATTGTGGAGAATCTAATGGCGGCAACGGGGAGGGTGAGGGAAGAGAGAGGTTTGTGGGTCCTCATCGTTTAGGGTTTAGGGTTTGCGGCTCCTCCGTGTTGTGCTCAGGCTCAGGTTCAATCTCCATCGGTCGGCGATTGTCGGGTGGAGAGAGAGAGGGAGAGAGTTAATAATTTTTTAAAACTTGTAATAATGACATTATTGTAAATAAATAAAATTAAATGATAAAAATACATTTATACCCCTTATATATCAAGTATTTAACGTCTAAAATAGATGGAGTGACTAAATTGATAGACGGAGAACAAAAATGAGTGACCATTTTGACGTATGTCATACGATAATGACCAAAGTGTCGTTTTGGGCAAAGATTAACGACCATTTAAAACTTTTAGTAATGACATTTTTATAAATAAATACAATTTAATTATAAAAAGTTAGCGATAATGACCAATTTGATAATGAAACGTTAGAAAGAGTAACAATTTTGACATATATCATACAATAATGATCAAATTATTATTTTGAACAAAAATTAATGACCATTTATTCTGCTTTTAGATTATGCAACTTGGGTTAACCATTTTATTAGAAATTCAAAAACCATCGCAGATTCCGAACGCTACGCTGTGCGAGCAGTGCCACTTCTTTGGGCTTCGAACGCTACGCTTTTTGTCTCGTTACTGCGTATACAGTGACGCAAATCACCCTATGATATGAGTAGGTGAAACGAATGGATAGGCAGAGTTGTAGAAGCAATACATTAAGGTCAATAATTTTACTAGATAAATTGTCGTTGGTAAAGTAGACTTATATCTCATGATTTATCCCGAGCTCGCCACAGGGGCCAAGCAAGTGAAACTGTGAAAGGAAGCAACAATGGAGAACATACTATTCTACACGGCTCTGTCACTCATCTTCATCCTCTTCTTCACCTTCAAGTTCCTATTCCAATCACAACGACGTCGTTACAAGAACCTCCCGCCGGGACCGTCTTCACTTCCATTCATCGGCCACCTCCACCTCCTCAAGCCACCAGTCCACCGCACCTTCCACCGCCTCTCCCAAACCTACGGCCCCATCTTCTCTCTCTGGTTCGGCTCCCGCCGCGTCGTCATCGTCTCCTCCTCCGCCGCCGTCGAAGAATGCTTCACCAAAAACGACGTCGTCCTCGCCAACCGCCCCCGCCTCATTCTCGGCAAGTACATAGGCTACAACTGGTCCACCATCGTCTCCTCCTCTTACGGCGACCACTGGCGCAACCTCCGCCGCATCGGCGCCGTCGAGATTTTCTCGTCTCAGCGCCTCAACGTCTTCTCCTCCATCCGCAAACACGAGGTTCAATACCTAATCCGCAAGCTTTCAACGAACTCGAGATCCAAGGTTGTTGAACTGAAGTCCATATTCAACGAACTGACTTTCAACATCATAATGACCATGGTCGCCGGAAAAAGATACTACGGCGACAACGTCCACGATTCCGACAAGGAGGAGGCCAAGGAGTTCAGGGAGATCATGAGGGACGTTTTTGCGTACAGCGGGGCGGCGAATCCGGCGGATTACTTGCCGATCTTGAATTGGATCGGAGTTGTTAGTGAGTACGAGAAGAAGTGTAAGGAGTTGGGAGCCAAGACCGATGTGTTTCTTCAAGGCTTGATCGATGAGCTTAGAGGAACTAAGCGAAACACCATGGTCGATCATTTGCTTTCTCTACAGGAGTCACATCCCGAATACTACACCGACCAAATCATCAAGGGGATCATGGTGGTAAGTCTATCCATTTCGTATGCTTTGTATACATGCATATATACTTGCTTCTAACGCCGAGTCTAATGGTATGGTTAAATTTTGTTTGTCAAATTTAAATTTGACAATTGACTTGGGGGACATTTTTGTCGAGTCTAATGATCAGTTATATATAATTATTTTTTGGAAAAAATTTACCGATAATGTCTGAACTCTTCGGGTCAAGTCAAAAAAGTGTCTGAACTCTAAAAACTATCAATATGGTGTCTATACTCTAAAAACACTATAAATGTGGTGCCTAAGCTCTATTTCTGTCATTGTTCCGTTTTCTTTGATGACGTGATAATTTTTTGAAAAGAAAAATAGATGAAAAGACTATATTGTCCTCTAATGTCATTTTTTATATTTTTTATATTGTAAACTCTCTCTCTCTCTCTCTCTCTCATTTAACCCGACCCGACCATCCAGTAATGACTGGAGCTCCAGCTGCTTCGAGACCCGACCCGCCATGACCAAGCAAACCAACATGGCTCGCCTCCCCCTCGCCCCGCTCACTCCACCATTCTCGTGGGCCATGCCATTGCCGGAGAACGTACAAATCATAGCGGAGTTTTCCTTTCCAGAATGGAATTCCCACATGCCGTCGTAGACTCCGCTCGGCAGCCTGAGGCAGTGGAACTTCATGACCTCGTTCCCGTCATCCACGTACCGCGCATTCTCCTCATCCCTGTACTCGGATACTATTTTTGGAACCCCGCCGCAGCAACCCAAGCACGACCAAAATCCCGAATCTTCTCTCCGGCCACTTCCTCATCACCATCGCCTCCTCTGCCACACATACAGACATCTAGACAACCCAAAATTCACACACAAAAGAACCAAAAAATCATAAAAATCAGAAGAGGCCAAGGTCGAGCAGATCAGAAAGGAGGTTTGCATCGGATCTCGGACATCGAATTTGTGATAGGGGCGGCATAGGTCGAGCAAAGTTTGCAGCGTCGGCAAGCAACGTCTTGAGCTTATCACAAGCTACTATCCTAAGCTGAGTTTGTAGGTGTTGGAGGAGAGGCGCGACACTGCTCTGTGCTCTCACGAGAGAGAGAGAGAGAGAGAGAGAGAGAGAGAGAGAGAGAGAGAGAGAGAGAGAGAGAGAGAGAGAGAGAGAGAGAGAGAGAGAGAGAGAGACTTTATAATACAAAAAATAAAAAATAAAAATAGAATTAGAGGGCAATACAGTCTTTTCACCTGTTTATAATACAAAAAATAAAAAATAAAAATAGAATTAGAGGGCAATACAGTCTTTTCACTTGTTTTTCTTTTCAAAAAATTGCTACGTCATCAAAGAAAACGGAGCAGGGATGAAAATAAAGCTTAGGCACCACACTTGCGTTTTGAGAGTATATGCACCATATCAATAGTTTTAAGAGTTTGGACACCTTTTTGACCTGATCCGAAGAGTTCAGGTACCATGGATAAATTTGTTCCTTGTTCTTTTTATTAACTTTTGTTAGTTTACGTAACTTGTTGGCCAACTACAAATCCAACAATCTGATCGTAAAAACTATAAACCCAAGTAATTAATGAAACCCAGCAAGTTCATCAGAAAGCTACAAAACCTAGAAAATAAAAATGAAACCCAAAAATATTTTCATTCATCTTCTCTTCAACAGTTCAACGCCAACCTTTGATCAATCAATGAAAATAAATACCAAGGAACCCATGACTTTGCAAAACTCCAATTCCATCATCGCAAAGAAACAAGATGTACTTGCTCAAACTTAGATTGGGAACCCATCTTCCTCTACTAATTCTCAACAGCTAAGAATAGCACCTCTCCAACCCAATTTCTTTCATCGCTCCCCCAACTCCTGACAATCTTTAACTCCCTAAATTAACCCGATCTTGACCACCTCTACACGAGCTCTTCTCACCACAACGTTGCGATCATCAGTCATTTCCATGCTGGTCCATTCGATCGGCATCCGGGTGCAGCAACGCAAACCAATGAGTCATCTTCAATGCTTTGGTCGTCCAAATCGATTGGTCATTTAACTTATTGGGGGGGGGGGGCGAGAGAGAGAGAGAGAGAGAGAGAGAGAGAGAGAGAGAGAGAGAGAGAGAGAGAGAAGTTTGACAGAAGCTGTCAAATTTGACAGAATTGTTCTCAATTGTCATCCACGTGGATTAGATTGTCAACCACGTGTAATTGACATAATCATTAGAGAAGCCAAATGGCTTTTTTTTTCATGTCAAATATTACCGTTTAACAGTTTAAGTGGCATTTGACCATACCATTAGACTTGGCCTAACATAGACCATGGTTCATCATGTTATAAATTATTCATTTTATTAGGGCTGGGCAAAGACCGCTCTGAAAAAGCAAAATGAGAACCGCACCGAATAATGTGGGTGTAAGTTCACCGAGAAACCGCACCGCTACCGAATTAATGGTGTGGTTGCAAGATGAGCAACCAAACTGCCCGAATATACCACATCGCACTGGATTCAATTTTTTAATATAATTTTTCATTATGTTTATATTTTATTAGTATATTTAATAAAGTTTATGCGTATCTACCTCTATCTAATTATGATTTTAATCACTTTTATTTTTTGTTTGTTTGAAAGTAAGGATAGGATAAACCTGACCTAAAATCTTAATAGTATATACATATCGGAACTATTAAACCCTTTAGTCACTTTTTTCTTCACAATTCGAGGGTTTAGAAAATAAATATAAAAGACACTCTACTCACTTCTCTATTTTCACCACGACTAAGTTAATGATTATTTAATATTTAAATTATTGATATTCTTAGACATTGATTATGTAATATTCAAATATTTAAATTTATTTGTTATTTTAAAATTACTAAATATAGGTTAAATACCGAAACTGTATCGGTCTACATCAAAGATGTGGTACACCGAAATATGGATGCGCCGAATAAGTAAAATGGTTGTAGTTTGTATTTTTAGAAAATCGCAATTTGTAGAGTGGTTAAAATTTGAATTTCAAATCGCACCGACTTAACTCGTGTTCACTCCTATATTTTATATGCATTTCTTGGTCAAACTTATAAATCAAGTAGTGGCTAACTAGCTGGTGCTTTCCAGGTAATCTAAGATGAAATCTTAGACACTCTTAAATATACAAAAATTAGAAGGGAAAGTAGTCGATGAATTTCTTTCTTGGCGTGTACATTTTCGATCAGGCTATATATGGGTTACTAATATAGAAAGGCTCATTTTTCAGGTTTTATTATTGGCGGGTACCGATACTTCAGCCGTGGCATTGGAATGGGCCATGTCAAATCTGCTTAACCATCCTGAAGTGTTGAATAAAGCCAGAGAAGAACTAGACTCTGTCCTCGGCGATCGATTAGTGGACGAGCCAGATGTCTCCAAACTACCTTACCTACAAAACATTATCTCCGAGACTCTACGGCTCTATCCGCCGACCCCGCTTCTAGTGCCGCACTATTCCTCGGATGATTGTACTATAGGGGGATTTGACGTGCCACGGGACACCATAGTATTGATCAATGCGTGGGCTATGCATAGAGACCCTGAGTTGTGGGAGGATCCAGAGAGCTTCAAGCCCGAGAGATTTGAGAATGGTGTGATCGATGTGTCACAGAAGCTCATACCCTTTGGCATTGGACGAAGGGCTTGTCCAGGTTCGGGCCTCGCGTATCGTGTGATAGGTTTGACTTTGGGATCTATGATTCAGTGCTTTGAGTGGGAAAGGGTTGATGAAAAAGAGATCGACATGGCTGAAGGGAAAGGACTTAGCATGCCTAAAGTTGTGCCATTGGAAGCTATGTGTAAGCCACGCCATATTGTGAACAATATTCTCACTTGAGCTCAACATAACTTGATTCACATCAGTATTGTAAGTGTTTTAATAAAATAAATACATAAAAAGTAGGAATGTTCTACTAGATTTCCGTTTTTTTTGCACCTTACAAAAAGTTATTGTACAATAATCGAAAGATTGAAACTGTACATTTATTCATTAATAATAGACATTAATATGTATATATATTACAATTAATGTTTCCGAATAATCGATGATTTCTAGCATCTTTATATCTAATATAATTAGGACAAAACATACACCGGAAAATATGGAATATATTTTCTTTAAACAGATTTTATGAGTAACTTTATAACATGAACTTGTTTAAGGAAAGTATATTACATATCTTCTGGTGTGTGTATTATCCTACTTAGATTAGTTACAGAAATTCTAGTAATCCTTGATTATAAGGGAATATTGATTGTATTGATTGTAATGTCTGTGTATAAGGTCTATTATCAATGAATAAAGATACATTTTATAGTCTACAGTTATTGTGTATCCTTCTATTCTTCAACACATTATAGTCTGAGTTGATAACCAGCAATCACCAAGGAGAAAACAAATAACCCTAACCCTAAAACACCTACACCGCCGATCACCAACCACCGGCCAACACCAACACCACCATCACCAACCACCGTCGTCGGTCACTATTGGCTTCCTACGTCACCATCGCTCCTCCGTGCACGTTGCTTTCACCTTATTCACAAGTCGCATCTCTTCCAACTCTACAATTGCTCGACTTCCCAAATCTCGTGTCAAGAGAGAGTTACCACCTCGTCGTCAATAAACTACAACTATAGTTATACCGAGCATAACATCGTACCACTCAAGGTAAATTCTTTATGATCTTACTTTAGAGATAAGGCTTACAAACTTAATTTCTGCAACACCCTAGATTTAATACTAAAACTTAATTTATGGTGCACCCTAGAATTTAGATTGTTTATTGCTTTGAATTATATTGTGAATCAAGAGAAGGGTATTTTATCACCCCTTAATAAAAAAGTTTAATTAGTGATAGTCATGGGGGAGTCATGGTATAAAAGAAAAGAAAAAGGGAAATCGATTACAAGTGATTGATTATGAATATCACAGTTTCTGGGTGTTGTATGCAACCACCATTTATCGACCATCGATTTTTATGATGATACATCTTGGATCGCGTTCTTATTCCCTAAAATTGATATAGGTCTCATCATTTGGCCCTTGGGCCTCAAGCCTCGTTCTAACCCGCCAAGTCGTTAGAGCCGAAGCCTAGCCTGACCTCAAGTTAAGGCGGGCCAGCTCAGCCTCTTTGGATTTAGGGTAGGACATGGGCTGTGTAATTAAAACCCGGCCCGGCCTCATGGTCCGACCCATTTGAGCCTCGTTGGCCTAACTCAGCCCGACCTCGTAAGCCTGGCCCGGCCTGGCTCGACCTCTTTTTAAATAAAAAATTAACTAATTAATACATATTTAAAAAATGAAAAAAGAAAATTATAACAAATAAAAACACGTGACCTAGCCTCTCTTTCTTCTCTCTCTCTTAAGCACATGGCCGCCCCACTTTATTTTACCATGCTCACCAAAATTTGCTTTCAACCATACCACGATCGTCTGCAACAAAACCCAACCACATGGAATGGTCTCCTTTTTCATTTCTATCCATGCCCTAAACAACGCCACCACCATGGCATCATTCTCTACACCAAAACAACTTAGTACTCTACCATTACAAAACCTAACCCCATTCAGAACAAAATCATCCTAAGCTCGATTCACACCAATGAGCACCTTGCGAGGCTTGCATAACCTTCAATTTTCTAACAGCCATGTGGCGTGGCAGAAGATCTCAGATTTTCGATTGAGTTTCACTTGATGACAAAACACCACTCTTGCTTCCATGGGTTTGGATCTTCAATTTGGTCATCGATGTTAGAGTTTGTTTGTATATTGTGGGTTTTATGATTATGGAGTCTGTATATAAGTAGTTTGTTGATAGAGATGTTTATTATCATCAATCATGTTAGATTTGTTTTAGTTCATATTTTTTGTTTATAAGGCCCAATTTGGCTCAACCTATAAAGGTCGACCCAGCCCAGCCTTGTTGACCCATGTAGCCTAGCCTTAAAGGGCGGGTAAAGGCTGCCATATTGCAACCTCGGCCTGACCCGGGCCGACCTCGTCTCTGGTTGACTTTGACCAGGCTCTGCCCTACCCGGCCCTGCTTTAAGCCTTAAAAATGAGTGATGACACTTAAGTTGATATTAGTAATCATGGTTTCTATACTAATTATCTCTCTAGTCTATTTTGTAGATGACTACAATTGAGCCGGCAAGGTCAGATGTTGACATCCTTAATCCAAAAGGAAAAAAGTATCAACGTTGGGTCTCCGATATAGAAAACACATTCATTACAAAGAGATACACCAGTACCATCAACGCACCGACATATGTAAATGTAGTCGGCCCTACTGATGAGATTAAATCTCAATCCCTCATATTTTTGAGGCGTCATTTCCATCCAACACTCAAGAAATAGTACTTAAAGAAAACCGATCCCAAGGATTTATGGGACATTCTGAAGCTACACTTCAACAATGTGCATGAGGCACGACTTCTAGAGTTGAAAGAGAGATGAAAAACCATCCGTTTCTAGATTATCTAAAACTTGATACTTACAACTAGTTTAGGTTGGATCTACAATCTGAGCTGAGTTTTTGTGGGGCTGACAAGACAGATAAAGATCTGATCGAAAAGACTTTGAACACTTTTTTTCATCCATTATAATACTTTCTCATCAATACCGGCTTGAGTATGAATAATGACAGATTAAGTCTTTCAATGATCTCATGAATATCCTGGCAAAGAAGGAAAAATATCATGAGATAATTCTCAACAACAATGCCCGTTGGGACCAAGAAAACACCTGAGAATTATAATACTAGAGTAAAGGTTTCTAAGCAAAAGAAAATTCATCGATTAGAGTCTTATAATAGTGGACAACATGCTTCACATAGGGGGACGAGAGGCCATGACAGAGGTCATAGTCGAAATTTGACTTGGGACCGCCATCAGAAGGACGACTCTTGTGCTTCAATTAAGAACTAGTCAGGTTCCAGTTCCAAGCATAAAGGAAATTCTTCACACTCTGTTCCATCTGGAAAGTATCCATATTTCAAATGTAGCTCTATTAAGCATATGCATGAGTAGTATCATGCAAGCAAGGAAATCTAAAATATCTACAAGAGGCACCCGCAATATTTGGCAGAAGAGGCTAACTTTGCTGGGGAGACTATGAGATGGAAGAAGATGTTAATGTCAATCTGATTGTAGTAGACAACAAGAAAGAGAGTCTTGAGACTCCGGATTTTGATTAGTCTATGTATTAGGCTGTTATCCTATTGTGTATTCTTTCAAGTTTAGTTTTTGACTTGTGTAATCATGTTTTTGAGACTTTGTTGTAGTCATTTTGGAATAAGATATCTTTGATATAATTGAGTTGGCAAATAATAAAATTTCTCTATTTTTAGGTTATATGAAAGTGTTGAAAATTTTATTTTACTCTATAATGCATGAATGGTTCATATACAATACTCCATGATACCACAAAAACACAGTTTTTTTTTCTTCTAGAATTCTGGTTGGGGTCAAGTTTCTACTCGTTAACCTAGAGTCCATGGAATGGTCTTCGACCTACCAAAATAATGGTATCATAAAGTCTATTTTCGGTAACATTTTTAACCCCTCGATGATATTTTTCGACCTACCCTGTGACGACCCGAACCAGAATCAGATGTGTGCTTGGCACAATTCTCGAGATTCGGTTATAGTTGTAGTTTTGCGATATTGCGCGGTTTGCCGTTTCGGTTCGCGACGATATTTTGGGTCGAGAATTTGGGTTGAGTGTCTTCACGGAAGTGGTAGAGTACGTGATTTCGAGTTCGTGGGTGGTTTCGGAAGATTTTTCCGATAACCGAGGAATATTTTAAGATTATTTGAAGTTTCGGGTTCCGACGAGTTTATCCGAATCATTCCGTATTTTCATTTTGGACCGTTGATTGACCCGAGGGACGAGTATAAATATCGAAAAGTTGAGAAATAGTCGCAAAAACACGGAATTGCATTGACTTTCCCGTTTTGGAAAGTTGACCAGTTTGACCGATAAAGGAAGTTTCCCAAACGGGAAGTTGTTTTCCGGCGACCGGATTCCGGCCACCTTGGGCTTCGAGGAAGGTATGGCTAGGTTCCTTGTTCAATTTTGAGTTGTTTGGTATATGTGTTGATGAGAATAGATGAGTTTTTATGGGAACCCGAATTGGGTAACCTTGCCGGAAATCGGCCTTAACAGTGGAGGACTTTCCGGTGGGTGTTGGAGGCCGAGGGGTGAGGGCTTCACCTCGCCTTGCCCCAAGGAAGCTTCCTATGTGTTTTGTTTGGTGTTTGGTGGAGGTTTGCTTGAAACCCGATTGGGTTTTCCGGCAAGGATTTTGGTTCGGTTTTGCTCGATTTTGGAAAGGTTAGAGTTGGAATTGGGTTTGGTGGTAGAAGAGAAAGTGGTTTGTGAGATCGAGATCTTGAAAACTGGAGAAGTTGGCCGTGAAATTCCACCGTTGACGGCGCGCCGCCGCCGGCGGCGGCGGTCAACGGCGGTCAAAAAGTCAACTTTTCAGATTTCGACGATTTTAGTGTCATTTTTCTCGAAATCGCGCTCTGGTTATCGTACGGAGGTTTTCGAGTTGATTTGATTAGCCGATTTTCAGTCGAGGTTTCGAGTGGGGATTTCGGGATTTCCGTAATTCATTTTGTACTGCATTTCGTATTTCCGGGAACGGTTGGTTTCCGTGCGTCAGTACAGTGTTGTGGATTACGATATTGATCAGTTATGTTTTGTGAATGTATTCAGGAGATCTGGATCGTGATCGTGCAACTGGCGAGGGATCTTCCGCCGGACCACGTGATTAGCGCGAGTGCGCGCTACGCGAGTCTGTGAGTGGACAGTTTATTTTCACGGAATTATTGCGAGTCCTTTATATACGTTTTATGAGCTTGAATATGCAGTATGATTATGATTTTACGAATATGAGTTTTCGTACGAGATTATGTTTATATTGAGCATGTGTTATGTGATTACTATTTATATGTTGTTATACGTCCACGAGTGGCCCCGTGTGATTTATACACATGCTCTGTACGCGTGAGGAGTTAGAGTCTCCCTCGTGTACGTATACGTGAGGAGTTAGAGTCTCCCTCGTGTACCCGGACGCGTGAGGAGTTAGAGTCTCCCTCGCGTACCATTTGTTGTTTATACTTTCGACTCGTATATGTTTTTATAACATATATATTACTTGGTGAAAGACATTTATTTTTTTCCACTCACTCTAACGTGTTTATTGTCTTTCACCTGGGCTTTTCAGTTTTTGTGCCCAGTTTGTAGTTCAGGTTTGGTGTTTCACGTCGAAGTTTGGAGGCTAGTGATCAGAGTCACCTGTGTTTTCCAGTAGGTTTCAGTTTCGCCTACTAATGTACATGTTGTATATATTTTACACTAGAGGTCGCTCTGATACGTTCTGATTCTTGTTTACACGGATTTTCTCGGATATACATATATATACTACAGTATGTTTACTGTTTGTTGATTATATTGATGTTGAGAAATCCGGATGGGATTGGTGCCCACGGTTTGATTTTTGTGGCATAGGACGAAGTGTGTTTTCCGTGTGCAGGTTAAGGTAATTCCACGCTAGTAACGAAACTCTGCCCAAATTTCGGAAAATTTTTTGTTGGTTCGTGTTTTCGAAGGAGTTCGATTCCGATTTAGAGTGCTAAATCGGGGTTGGGTCCTTTCAGCTTGGTATCAGAGCATTAGGTTGTCAGATTCTGTAGACTCTTGTAGTTGTGACGCTTAGGGTATTTGAGTTGATACAGCATGACTGGAGTGATGACCCGACTGGCCAGCGGTGCTCATCAATACTTCGGGTGTTGTGTGTCCTCAAATATCTGCGGTTTCATGATTACGTTCTTTCTGCTTGTACCTAATGCTTGTCTTGTATCAGTAGGATGCCTCCTCGACGTGGTCCCCGTGTTGATCGGGATGATGATCCTGATGAGGATCGCCGAACGCGCGACTTGCTGATGCGAGTGCTGCGTTTGGAAGAGCGTTTTGACCCTGTGGTTAAGGCTCGCACTGCGGGTGCTACTGTGTTTTCGGGTTCAGTTGATCCAGAAGTATGCGAGGCATGGTTGGTTCAGATTGAGCGTGTTTGTGAGCGTCTGCAGTTTACACCTGAGCAGATGTCAGTAGCCGCAGTTGGTTTACTTGAGGGTGATGCATACTTTTGGTGGGTCAGCACTGACAGAGTTCCTGTGGATACTCCGTGGACATTGTTTCGTGATCTATTTATGCGGAGGTATTTTAATCAGGCTACCCAACAGCGCAAATACGAGGAGTTTACGAACTTGAGGCAGGGTAGTATGTCTGTGCTTGAGTATCGGAATCGGTTTACCCGTTTGTCTCGTTTTGCACGGGATATGGTGGCTACTGAGCAAGCCAAGTGTCGTAGGTTTGAACTGGGGTTGAATCTGAGCATCAAGGCGACACTGACTACGATGCCTCGGAACAACTTTGATGAGTTTGTCAGTGCAGCTCTCCGAGGCGAGGACATTGAGCAGGAGAGACAGCAGAGGTACCAGCCGAGACGATTTGAGGAAGGTGGACCGAGTCAGGAGCCTTCAAAGAGGCAGAGTTCTGATACTTCCGGTTCAGCTTCATCTTCAGGCGGTGGGTCATATCGACCACCAGCTAGTGTACCTAGACGGAGGCCAGGATGGAGGAGAGATCGACCGCAGCGGCCACAGGATAGTGGAGGTTCCAGCGGTTCTAGTTACCCTCGGCGTACTGGTGGTACATTTCCTGTTCCGAGAGACTACCCTTTGTGCAACCTCTGCAATAGATATCATTTGGGCCCATGTCAGCGGAGTCCTGGTGCTTGTTATCGTTGTGGCCAGGTGGGTCACTATTCGAGAGTGTCCTCAGTCATATGGTGCTGGTGGACAGGTAGCTCAAAGTTCCGGAGGAGAGCGAGGTGCCACTTCGGGAACTCGACCAGCACAGTTTGCAGGCCAGGGTAGACAGCAGGGACAGCCCCAGCGAGGACGACCAGCCGGACAGGCGAGGGTTCATGCTATGACTATGCGTGAGGGTAGAGCATCACCGGAGGTCGTTATCGGTACGTTACATGTTTTTGGTATTCTAGTAGTTGCATTGTTAGATCCAGGTGCCACACATTCATTCATATCATTTAGATTGTCATCATTGGCTACGGTACCTGCATCTCCACTTTCGGGGTTGTGGAGAGTGTTGTATCCGTCAGGTGAGGTTGTGAGCATCGGTTGGGTTTACCGAGATTGTGAGGTGTTTATTGATGGTCATGGTTTAGCCGCTGATCTGTTACTACTTGATATTGTGGATTTTGATCTGATATTGGGTATGGACTTTCTGGAGTCGCACTGGGCTATGTTTGATTGCCACAGGAAGGAGGTCGCATTTCGACGACCCGGGTTACCGGAGATACTGTTTCGTGGCGAGAAGAACACTTCCCTACCGTGTTTGATTTCCGCGATGAGGGCGGATCGGTTGATGAAGAAGGGTTGTGTTGCGTACTTAGCCCATGTTGTGGATACTACAGCTGCAGTGTCGGACCTTGGTAGTATTGAGGTTGTGTCTGAGTTTCCGGATGTGTTCCCAGCAGAGTTACCTGGTATACCCCCTGTGCGGGAGATTGACTTTACTATTGAGTTATTGCCGGGTACTGGACCGATTTCCCAGACACCGTACCGGATGGCGCCTGCAGAGTTGAAGGAGTTGCAGATTCAGCTCCAGGAGTTGTTGGAGAAGGGATTCATTCGTCCGAGTGTTTCTCCGTGGGGTGCTCCAGTATTGTTCGTGCGGAAGAAGGATGGGTCCATGCGTTTGTGCATCGACTATCGGAAGCTGAATCAGGTTACGGTGAGGAACAAGTATCCGTTGCCGCGGATTGCCGACTTGTTCGATCAGCTGAAGGGTGCGTTAGTCTTTTCGAAGATTGACCTTCGATCCGGATATCACCAGTTGAGGATCCGGGATTCGGACGTAGCCAGGACAGCTTTCAGGACGCGGTATGGGCATTATGAGTTTCTGGTTATGCCATTTGGGTTGACCAATGCCCCCGCAGCTTTCATGGACTTGATGAATCGGGTGTTTCGTCGATTCTTGGACAAGTTCGTGATTGTATTCATAGACGATATCCTGATTTATTCGAGGAGTGTGGGCTAGCATAGGAAGCACCTGCGAGCAGTGTTGCGGACTTTGCGGGACCATCAGCTTTTCACGAAGTTTAGCAAGTGTGAGTTCTGGTTGGATAGTGTGAAGTTTTTGGGCCACGTGATTTCGGCCGAGGGAGTTAGTGTTGATCCTGACAAGATTGAGGCCGTACTGAATTGGAGTCGACCCACTATTGTGCCAGAGATTCGGAGTTTCCTGGGTTTAGCGGGCTACTACCGACGGTTTGTGCAGGATTTCTCCCGGATAGCTACACCACTGACCAGGTTGACGAAGAAGGGCGTCCAGTTTGAGTGGTCGGATGCGTGTGAGGAGAGTTACTTGCTCCTGAAGGAGAGATTGACTACCGCACCGGTTCTGACATTGCCAGACGACAGTGGTGAGTTTGTTGTGTACAGTGACGCGTCGAAGTTGGGCCTTGGCTGTGTGTTGATGCAGCATGGTAGAGTCGTGGCGTATGGTTCCAGACAGCTGAAACCGCACGAGGTCAACTATCCGACGCATGATTTGGAGTTAGCCGCTATAGTGTTAGCGTTGAAGAGCTGGAGGCATTATTTATATGGTGCTCAGTGTAAGATTTTCACTGACCACAAGAGTCTCACCTACTTGCGGACGCAGCCGGATCTGAATATGAGGCAGCGCCGATGGGTGGAGTTGATCAACGATTACGATTGCACGTTTGAGTACCATCCAGGGAAGGCCAACGTTGTGGCAGATGCGCTTAGTCGAAAATCCGGAGCCTCATTGTTTCACATGTGTGTGGCTAGAGTATCGATGTTAGCTGAGCTTCGAGCTACGGGTGCTGTGTTTGACTATGATGATGATAAAGCCTTGTTGGTTAGCTTTCAGGTACGACCAGTATTGGTTGATCAGGTGCGGGAGGCACAAGATTCAGATCCTTACCTGTTAGGCAAGAAGACCATGATACGGAATGGTGTGCCTACAGAGTTCCGTTTGAGCGACGACGGTACGTTGTTGTTCAGAGGCAGGCTATGTGTGCCCCGAGACGAGGACTTGAAGAAGGAGATTCTGGATGAGGCCCACAGTTCAGCGTATGCGATGAATCCCGGAGGTACGAAGATGTTTCGTACACTTCGAGCATACTATTGGTGGCGTAACATGAAGCGGGAGATTGCCGCGTACGTGAGTCGGTGTTTGATTTGTCAGCAGGTGAAGGCGGAGAGGCAGAAACCTGCAGGGAAATTACAGCCACTTGAGATTCCAGTTTGGAAGTGGGAGCATATTACGATGGATTTTGTCTATCAGTTGCCACGTACTTCGGCGGGCAACACTGGCATTTGGGTTATTGTTGACCGACTGACGAAATCCGTACACTTTCTAGCACTTCCAGGGAAGGTATCAGTGGGCAGATTGGCTAAGTTGTACTTGTCCGAGATTGTTCGCTTGCATGGAGTGCCTGTGTCCATTGTTTCTGACCGTGATAGTCAGTTCACTTCTGAGTTTTGGCAGGCTTTACAGCGAGCGTTGGGTACGAGGTTGCGGTTTAGTACAGCTTTTCATCCTCAGACTGACGGGCAGTCCGAGCGGACCATTCAGACTCTTGAGGATATGCTGAGATCGTGTGTATTACAGTTTCGTGGAAACTGGGATCAGCAGTTACATTTGATTGAGTTCGCCTACAACAACAGCTATCAGGCCAGCATTGAGATGGCACCGTACGAGGCTCTGTACGGGAAGCAATGTCGCACTCCATTGTGTTGGAGTGAGGTGGGTGAGCGTTGGCTCATTGGTCCTGACTTGGTGAAAACCATGATGGAGGACATACAGGTTATTCGGGATCGACTGAAGATTGCCCAGGATCGGCAGAAGAGTTACGCGGATGTGAGGAGGAAGAGCTTAGAGTTCGAGGTTGGTGATTGGGTCTTTCTGAAACTATCTCCGTGGAGGGGAGTTGTGCGTTTCGGGAAGCGTGGCAAGCTTCGACCACGGTACATTGGTCCGTATGAGATTACGGAGAGGGTTGGAGCTGTTGCTTACAGACTTGAGTTACCGACAGAGGTGGCTCGTGTACATGATGTCTTCCATGTTTCGATGTTGCGGAAGTACGTCTCAGATCCTTCACATGTGATAGCCCCACAGCAGTTGCCGATCAGAGAGGATTTATCATATGTTGAGGAGCCAGTGTAGATTCTCGATCGTCGTGAGCAGGAGTTGAGGCACCGTGTGATTCTGCTGGTGAAGGTCTTGTGGCAGAACCACTCAGTTGAGGAGGCCACTTGGGAGACCGAGCAGCGTATGCGGGAGCAGTATCCTCATCTGTTCACCTGACAGGTATGTAAATTTCGAGGTCGAAATTTCTTTAAGGGGGGTAGATTTGTGACGACCCGAACCAGAATCAGATGTGTGTTTGGCACAATTCTCGAGATTCGGTTATAGTTGTAGTTTTGCGATATTGCGTGGTTTGCCGTTTCGGTTCGCAACGATATTTTGGATCGAGAATTTGGGTTGAGTGTCTTCACGGAAGTGGTAGAGTACGTGATTTCGAGTTCGTGGGTGGTTTCGGAAGATTTTTCCGATAACCGAGGAATATTTTAAGATTATTTGAAGTTTCGGGTTCCGACGAGTTTATCCGAATCATTCCGTATTTTCATTTTGGACCGTTGATTGACCCGAGGGACGAGTATAAATATCGAAAAGTTGAGAAATAGTCGCAAAAACACGGAATTGCATTGACTTTCCCGTTTTGGAAAGTTGACCAGTTTGACCGATAAAGGAAGTTTCCCAAACGGGAAGTTGTTTTCCGGCGACCGGATTCCGGCCACCTTGGGCTTCGAGGAAGGTATGGCTAGGTTCCTTGTTCAATTTCGAGTTGTTTGGTATATGTGTTGATGAGAATAGATGAGTTTTTATGGGAACCCGATTTGGGTAACCTTGCAGGAAATCGGCCTTAACGGTGGAGGACTTTCCGGTGGGTGTTGGAGGCCGAGGGGTGAGGGCTTCACCTCGCCTTGCCCCAAGGAAGCTTCCTATGTGTTTTGTTTGGTGTTTGGTGGAGGTTTGCTTGAAACCCGATTGGGTTTTCCGGCAAGGATTTTGGTTCGGTTTTGCTCGATTTTGGAAAGGTTAGAATTGGAATTGGGTTTGGTGGTAGAAGAGAAAGTGGTTTGTGAGATCGAGATCTTGAAAACTGGAGAAGTTGGCCGTGAAATTCCACCGTGGACGGCGCGCCGCCGCCGGCGGCGGCGGTCAACGGCGGTCAAAAAGTCAACTTTTCAGATTTCGACGATTTTAGTGTCATTTTTCTCGAAATAGCGCTCTGGTTATCGTACGGAGGTTTTCGAGTTGATTTGATTAGCCGATTTTCAGTCGAGGTTTCGAGTGGGGATTTCGGGATTTCCGTAATTCATTTTGTACTGCATTTCGTATTTCCGAGAACGGTTGGTTTCCGTGCGTCAGTACAGTGTTGTGGATTACGATATTGATCAGTTATGTTTTGTGAATGTATTCAGGAGATCGAGATCGAGATCTGGATCGTGATCGTGCAACTGGCGAGGGATCTTCCACCGGACCACGTGATTAGCGCGAGTGCGCGCTACGCGAGTCTGTGAGTGGACAGTTTATTTTCACGGAATTATTGCGAGTCCTTTATATACGTTTTATGAGCTTGAATATGCAGTATGATTATGATTTTACGAATATGAGTTTTCGTACGAGATTATGTTTATATTGAGCATGTGTTATGTGATTACTATTTATATGTTGTTATACGTCCACGAGTGGCCCCGTGTGATTTATACACATGCTCTGTACGCGTGAGGAGTTAGAGTCTCCCTCGTGTACGTATACGTGAGGAGTTAGAGTCTCCCTCGTGTACCCGGACGCGTGAGGAGTTAGAGTCTCCCTCGCGTACCATTTGTTGTTTATACTTTCGACTCGCATATGTTTTTATAACATATATATTACTTGGTGAAAGACATTTATTTTTGTCCACTCACTCTAACGTGTTTATTGTCTTTCACCTGGGCTTTTCGGTTTCCGTGCCCAGTTTGCAGTTCAGGTTTGGTGTTTCACGTCGAAGTTTGGAGGCTAGTGATCAGAGTCACCTGTGTTTTCCAGTAGGTTTCAGTTTCGCCTACTGATGTACATGTTGTATATATTTTACACTAGAGGTCGCTCTGATACGTTCTGATTCTTGTTTACACGGATTTTCTCGGATATACATATATATACTACAGTATGTTTACTGTTTGTTGATTATATTGATGTTGAGAAATCCGGATGGGATTGGTGCCCACGGTTTGATTTTTGTGGCATAGGACGAAGTGTGTTTTCCACGTGCAGGTTAAGGTAATTCCATGCTAGTAACGAAACTCTGCCCAAATTTCGGAAAATTTTTCGTTGGTTCGTGTTTTCGAAGGAGTTCGATTCCGATTTAGAGTGCTAAATCGGGGTTGGGTCCTTTCACCTACGTACCGACCCAAATCTCCTAGTCATTTTGGACTCGTCGAGAATATTTTTGACAAGTCAAAAATCCATGGTGCGTTGATAGTCCTCTTTAGGATGTTGGATGTTGTTTAAACAATAGTTTTGGTTATTGTTATGTTCAGCACTGCATAAGGGTCACAATCCCTTGAAATTCTTTAAGTGTTCACTTAAAGTGTTTGTCATGTCTTGAGTTCAAAGACTGATGATGTCTGAAGGCGAGATTGAGTGTTTAGCAGACAATGATATTATCCACACTATTTTGCGCAATAGGAAATTATTTATGGATCTTATGTCATATAGTTTCTATGTGACAACCATGATTGGCTTAGCGTCGGTTATACAAGGGCATGGTTCTGCACAATTCTTGATGCCACATGACACTAGATTTTATGTCACTGATGTCTTATACGCGTTATAGGCTAATCGAACCTTACTAAATTTTAAGGACATTCACGCCAACTATTTTTACTTGAAAACTTATTGTGAGAATGGAAAAGAGTTTTTATGTGTAACTTCCGTATAATGTGGCCAAAAGTGCAAATTGGAGAAGTTTATGAGTATTCGTAATAGTTTATATCTTACTACAGTTCAGATCATTGAATCCAATGTAGTTACTTACAACATTGTGTGTAACTTTACTTCATATAAGCTTTCACATTATCGTTCGGGTCACCTAAATTGAGATATGATGATCAAGATATTGAAAATTCACATTCTCATTCGTTCTCATTACTTCTCAATCTCAATAAACTTCATTAAACTCTTGCAAAGTTTCGATTTAGTCATATTTCTGATCATATTCTACAAGAAATGGAGGGAAGGAAGGCATTTTCTAGTAGTGTTGATACATATACTTCTTTTGCGACGAAAGTAGGTACGTATACTTTGTGAGACGACATCTTAATTAATTTGTCTGTTAAAAGATCGAGAGATAGTAGTATATTTCGATCATTATGAACGTACGCACAACATCTGAAATTGGAACTTAATTAACTACAATCGATGTCATGTCGATCACTTAAGTTTAATTAGTTGGTGTTCTAAAAGCGTATTATAGTTATAGCCGAATCAGTTACGTACCACTTACCAAATATGCATGATAGTTTGTCATCTCTGCTCAACCAAATAGTTGCCTTGGCCTTTTGAGTGTTTGAAGTTATATCTATTTCGTTTGCTTCATAATGAATTGGGAGATCGTTGGATATCATGTACATATCAGCTGATGTCCCCCTCTCCCATGCCATTTGCGGACGACGCGTCTTCGAAAATCGGAAGCATATCTCGAAGGAATTGCTATGTCGGATTTTAAGTGCCTTATCAAACATTTGGATTGGCGTAGGTACGTTCAGTGGAGGGAGCTCTTTGTGCGGAGTGTCCGAGTATTGTGTCACCCTCTTGGCCAATGTTTACTCAACAAACTGTGTCATCTTCTCTTACAATAAAATAAACAATTAAAAATTAAACTAAACTCGACTAACATGGATAATTTTACCAAAAATTTGATATAATTTTCCCTCAAAATAAAGACAACTAAAAACCTAAAAACACATAAAATTGAACCATTCTAACACAAGAAACAGCTGCATTCTCAATATAACAACAAACAACCCCATAAACTGTATTTTAATGCTCAGTAAACACTATTGTGACAATAAAACCAACAATGGAAACGAAGTAAATTTCAATCAAACAAACAATGCACATAAAGTAAATTTTATCCGGTCACTATCTTCTAACCTATGTGCATACCAGAAGATGCTTCTAAGGTTATGGCGCATAAACATTCACACACAAAAGTTAGTTTCCGGTTGTTTCAAATTTAGTGGTTACTTACAGCATTCAGAATCGCATTCTTTTCCCCGGGCCTCACGTATGTATCTTTGTACGCGTCTAAGAATGGCACCTATGAACCCTTCTTCATATGTTCCATGACTAGATAGCTGAGCCAGTATGGTGGTTCTGAACCTTCTTATCCCAGTTGATTGTGTTCGCATTCGACCTTGTCTATTACAGAAAACATGAAAAAACAAATGAATAATAATAAACTATTCAAATAATAGAATTTCTATTCAATATTGAAGACTTTACCTTAAACTTTTCGCTCTGGAAGTGTTGGACCAACCATTGCCATTCGTCTGCCTGATTCTTGAACTCGTCAGAGGTAGGGGACCTGAACTCCTGATAGACCTTGTGCAATCTGTGCTTCCAATCAGAATATCTTTTTGTAGCTCGCTCCTCGATAAACGCAAATATCTTTGGAGACTCTGAAAAATCAAAGTGTACCTATAAAAATATGAAGAGGCATTGAATATATATATATATATATATTATAACTACTAACTATTTACATGTAATTAAATTTATTTAAATTGAAAGACTCTTACCGAGAGATAGACGTACACTTTGTCTCTTTCGGCATGTGGGAGCTTCGCCCAGGTTGGAGCTATCATTGCCACCTTGCTCCGTATGGCGGCCCAAATTTGGTGGGTAATCATGCTGCGCAACTACCTTGTCAGAAGGCCTCTTACAAAGTCATGGTATGTAACTTCGATCTTCTTACTTGTCATCTTAACCATTTGAGAAGATTTGCTCCCCTTACACAACCCTCGAGTGCGTTTCAGGACTGGTCTTACAACAAAAATTACAAATTTGGTAAGCATTTATTGAACACACTTAATCAATTTATAAAACCATGAAATATTGTACATATCGCATAAGAGATTACCCATAGTGTTACTTCCTTGGCGTCTAGCACTGATGTGCACTTGATCTGCTGAAGGAGTAGATGGTGATGAAGTCGTCTGGGTTGGAATATTTATGGGCGGGGAACTAGGCGCGCCTTCTCCTTCCCGTGGTTCTTGGTTCGTTGGATAATTTGAAGTGCCACCTCCATTTCTCTGACACGCCAATCGAAATCTTGCAAGTCTTTCTTCCTCTTATTGTTTCCTCTTCGATTTTCCACCTAGCATCTTTATATGCTAGCCACACGAAACAATCGATATGATTCAACTTCAAAGATATATGTCAAACTGGCAAGCTTATCAAGTAAAATTGATTACAGAATCAACAACAACAATAATCTCAAAATTTAGAATCGATAATCCCCAACAACACATCCTTACTGGTTATTAAACATGCTGCTTACTGTATTTAACATACCAACTATAACAATGCTTATATTTCTCAGCAACACTTCAACAATAATAATCCCTAAATTCTCACATCAACAACCAGAATCCCTCAATCAAACTACATATCAACAACAATGGCTGTCCCTAAAAGTCATCCATAATCTCCAAATTCTCACATCAACAACAATAACACATCCATAATCCCCAAATTCTTACATCAACCACAACACTAACAATCCCTAAATCGAACTACACATCAACCCTAATCCCTAAATTGAACTAAAAAATCTTGGTCGGAATACCTTGATTTTGTCGGAGATGGAGTCGGGTAGAGCAGACGGTGTCAGCTAGAGTCGGCGTCGGGCAGTATGGATGATGTCGGTCGGAGATGGCGTCAGAGGAGATGGAATTGGAGATGACCAGAGGAGTGGCGTAGGAGGAGATGGAATAGAAAATGGGCGGAGATGGAATCTGAGATGGCCGGAGCTGGAATCGTCGTCGGAGTGCGGTGGCAGTGGTTGCGTCGTCGTCCAGTGAGGGGGGGGGGATTTGAGGGATTTGGGAGAGAGATGGGGAATAAGATCGATTAGTATCGATCTTGTTTAGTTAAACTTAGACGACGTCTAAGTAAAAATATTTAAAAGTATTTAAAATTTTTCAAAAAAAGGCGCAAAAAATATACTGCCAAATATTTTGGTGTTAGACGAAGAAAAAAAAAATCGCCGTCTAAGCATTTTTGAACTTAGGCGAAGAAAATGTAAAATTTTTGTTGCCTAGATGTTATTTCATTTTAATTTTTCAGATAACTTATGAAAAAAATAAATTTTGGTACCTATTTATATACCATTTGGACACAAACTTACACTATATATACAATTTATAATTTTTTGTTGTTGATATTTTCGGGTAAAAACATGTGGGTTATATATATATATATATATATATATATCTACTAAGTCTGTATAATTTAAGTGTTTGCATATCTATATTCACACAACGTCAATATTAACCGAACTAAATTTGGACAAAACAACCGTTAGATATATTCATCACAACATAATATGTACGTAGACAAAATTTGGAGATTTAGAGTTTAGTAAGGCTTTGATCATAGTAGTCAACCATAAAATTGAATTTTCAATGACACGGAAACGTTCATAAACAAATCTTTTGTAATTCTATTTTCGGAACTGGAGACATTTACAGTCTCAGAAATGGTTAGCCTATGTCCTCGACAAAGAAAATATGCATTATAAGATGATACGTATAGTTGTGTCCTTTGAAGATTTGAAGTCAACTGGAACTTAGACGACGAATTTCTAAAGTTTTTCGTCGTCTAAGCTAAAATTTAAGTGACAAAAATAAGCATTTTCGTCGTGTAAGTTATCATGGTTTAGGGGTTGGGGTGTTTAGGGTTAGATTTTAGACTAGATTAGATGGTGAAATAGGTATGTTTGGTTGTCTAAGACTTCAGTTAGGCGACGAAGATACCAAATTTTGTCATCTAGGAGTTTGACCGATCAATAAAACCTTCGATGGGCCGAAGGTATGGCTCTACCCGAACTGACTAAATCTACGATGGATTGAGAAAAATCCTTGATGGGTCAAAGGATACTTTTGGGAATATTTTTGTATAACTTGTCTTAGATGATGAAATTTGTTATTTTCGTCGTCTAATGTCTTTCTTAGACGACGAAAATACCAAATTTGATCGTCTAAGTGTTCATCTAAAATAGAAAAAGAACCTTGATTTTTTCAAATCATTCCTGTAATGCTTTTGAAACAATCATTTATTCTCGCTTGAAATACTTAAAATCATTCATATATATCCAAATCATATCAATTTTGATTAACTTGATCAACTCATTTTATTAATTTCAAAAAAATAAGAATTTAATCAAACAAATTATTACAAATATGTATAGGAGACATCATTAACTTTCATAATCTATGTCATCCTCATCATTCTCACCGTCACCTGAGTCTTCCTCCATATATAAGTCATCATCGTCCTCTTCATCCATGTCATTGTTCTCTAGTTCCTGGATTTCAGTCAAGTTAAGCGGCCTTGACTCAAGTTCAAGTGTATTAGGGTCTTCATTCATGTGTATAAGAGTCGTGTCTGGTAAGTCAGAAATATCAAGCTCTTGATATGGATCACTGACATCATTCCTATCACGCTGTTCTGTATCAGACCTTCCCTTAAGTGTTGTTGCGCTCCATATATTTCGGTGACACATATAGTTAACTACTTTCCAACCACCACCCTCCTTTGGATCATCCAGATAAAACACTTGCTTAACCAAGGTTACAAGAACGAATGGCTCATCATTGTATCAGCTTGTATTTGTACTGATCGATAACAAGTCAAGATCCTTCTTCATAGTATTTCGTCTGTTTGGGTCAGTGTTGAATCATTTACATTTGAAAAGCACGACAGACATTCTATTCCCACATATTCACTTAATGACGTTGACAAGTTCCCCGCGGTATAAATCATCGTCTTCTCCCACTGAGATCCCACAGTTTTGTGTTCTCTTGCCTTCATCTCGATCTAATGTCCAAAACTTAACCCCGTTCACAACACATGTAGAATAAAGCTCATATCTTTGCTCGCCAAATTGTGCAACGTCGATGTGTACCACCCGTGGTGATTAAGTTTTTGGATTGTTGTCATCTGCAAAATTTTAAACAAGTAAAATAAGAAGATTATGAAACACTTGTGTACAGTTATTGATATTATTTACCATATATATGCACATACCCATTCGAGGAAATAATCCGAGAATAGCATCTTATGATGTGCAAACAACTATTTAGGAGTAAGGTTCGGATCATGTCTTTGAAGTGCCAACAAATGATCTTTCATGAAACGGTTGACCTCACCACAATCCCGCAACACTACCCAATATGCCTCAATTTGTTCATATTCTGTTAATCTTTCTGAAATTTGGTACACTGGTCCAAACACTCGTACAACATCTGCAATGACAAAAATATTATAGCGATTAAGTGTATTAGAGTAGTTAGAAAGATTTTAGTGATCAAGTATTGCAGTAAGTCACACATTCATGTCTAATGTATGTTTCTGCTATAGACCCTTCCGAGCTAGAGCGATTTTTAACATATCATTTATACCGTCCGAGTTGTCTGCAAAATTATGGTGAAATCAATATGTAAGAAACATATAAGCCATAAATAGTGGTGCAAAATTCGGTAGATAATGTACCTTTCCTGAGGATACATCCAGGTATAGTGTACCAGACCGGATAACAACACCTGTTCTGGAAGGTGGATTATTAGGTGAATCCTAACGTCGAATAAAGCAGGGGGAAATCCTCTCTAATTTGAAAAGGATGTACACAATCCTCTCATTTATACCGTCCGAGTTGTCTGCAAAATTATGGTGAAATCAATATGTAAGAAACATATAAGCCATAAATAGTGGTGCAAAATTCGGTAGATAATGTACCTTTCCTGAGGATACATCCAGGTATAGTGTACCAGACCGGATAACAACACCTGTTCTGGAAGGTGGATTATTAGGTGAATCCTAACGTCGAATAAAGAAGGGGGAAATCCTCTCTAATTTGAAAAGGATGTACACAATCTCTTCTTTCAATTCGACCACATCTAACTTCTTCAACTCTTTGGCACATAACTTCTGCCACCACCTGGGCAACTCTACTAAGGGCTGCACCACATCGTGATGCAACTATGGTCGAATTATCACTTGAAGAAGACGTTGTATCATAACATGATAGTCGTGAGTCTTTAGATTCGAGAATTTGTCATCCCCCACTTTTACACAATGAGATATATTTGCTGCATAGTTGGATGGATACTGAACACCATGAAATCAGGCGAACACTCCCTTCTTCTTGATCGACTTCACTGTGTAAGGTGCCATAGGTATCTCGGGTCCTCCTGACCTTGACTTCTTTAACCACAAGTGACTAAATTTTTTCATAAGTTGCAAATCTTGACGTGCTTTAAGAGTGTCATTATTCTTCTTATCAATACCGAGAATTGTTCCCACGATGTTGTCGAATACATTCTTCTTAATGTGTATGACATCTAGGTTGTTCTTAAGTTTAAACTTCGACCAATAAGACAGTTCAAAGAAGATACTCATGTAACTCCAATACGTAAGATTGTCGTCAACCACAAATTTGTTGGCCATCACAAGTAGACACTTGCTCAACACTCTAAAATCAACATATTAGAGCCTTTAGAAGATCTCATCACCAGACCACTCTCGGGGTTTCAGACCATTCTCTACCTTCCCATTGAAACTCGCCTTATCCAATCTTTATTGGTGATCCTTAGAAAACCATCTATGGTAACCCAAGTAACACAGTTTTCCAACGTGATAGCTAGAGTTGACGTCATCTAGGCATATAGGACAAGCCTTGTACCCTTTTGTCCTGCAAGACGCCAACATTCCATAAGCAAGAAAATCGCTAATGGTTCACATCACTGATGCTCTCATGATGAATGAAGTTTTAGTGTAGGTGTCCCAAATTTGCACTCATAATTCCAACACCTCCTTCAACTTGTCAATCAAATGTCTCATAAAAATATCAAAACACTTTCTAGGTGAGTAAGGACCTGGAATTAACAGAGTAAAGAAATTAAATTATTTTCTTATACACATCCAGGGAGGCAGATTGTATGGCATGACAATAACAGGCCAAGTGTTGTACATGCCATCATTATAAGGATGGAACCTATCTGTAGAAAGTCCTAGTCTGACATTTCAAACTTCTGATGCGAGTATGTAAACCTCATGTCAAAAGGTTTTAAGACCTCCTCATATGTGGGGTGTCTAAGCAAATTATCATCTAGCCACTTTTCACCGTGCCATCTTATTGCCTCTGCCTTGTACGGAGACATGTACAATCGCTCTAGTCTAAGAATCAACGGAAAATGGCGGAGCACCTTCCAAGGAATATTTTTCTTCTTATTCTTCTTCTTGAGGTTCCATCTTGAATCACCGCAAACCGGGTAGTGCTGGAGGTCTGCGTGTTCTTTAGAAAACAAGACACAACTGTTTTTGGAGACGTCGATTATCATGGATGACATGCCAAGGTCATTCTAGATCCTTTTTACCTAATAATAACTATCGGGAAGTTTGTGATCACCATGAAGCAACTTACATATTTGTCGCTGGACATGGTCAAATGCTGCATTCGACATGTTGTTCTTCACTTTATACCCTATTTCCTCCGTTATGACACTCAAAACAACCTTTACTCTATGGGTGTAATAGTGTCTGAGCTTCTAGTAGTAGTCTGTTATACTTATCGTAATTAGTGGATCTCATGAAGTCGGAGGCTTGAGAGGCTGTGTCATGATTGAGAGTATCGTAATGTCCCTTTTCAAACCCATATCTACTTGAATTATATGACAGAAATGCATCATACACAAGTTCGATAACGCGGTTTGGAGAAGGCCTGTTAGTATTGCTGAATGAGGCACCCGGGAAGCTTGATCTGAACTCTTCCATTATAGTTTCAACATTAGTCTTTGATTCTACACCGTGTTTGGTCCATGAAGTGTACTCCCACATCATACCGTATTCAGACAAGTGCTGAAATATTTGTGGAACTGAAAGATACTCTGAGTTATGACATCTCATGCACGGACACATGTTACACGTTTTTCCTCGACCATGTTCAATTGCAAAATGCATAAAGTCGTAAATTTCATGTATATACTTTGGATCACCTCTTTCAAACATTAACCAGCTCTTATCTGTATTCTACTTGAGTTCTAATGAGCGAAACAATAAATTGTCCAAATTTATTTAGAGTCATAATCATGCATTATTCAAGAACCTATATAGCTAATTTTGCCACATTTCAAGAACTTAGATAGCTAATTTTGGGACAAATCATGAATATAACCTACGTAGCTAGTTAATTACACATCGAAAATCATTCTTACATACACCCAATAATTAATAAATTCCGTAACCCAAATTAAATTAATTAATATATATGTATTTAATCCAAAAATTATTAAGGTTTCAACCTACTAATCGATCTAACATTTCATGCAAAAACATTATATTTATCATACGATTCTATACCAACAAATTCGCTGGAAATCTTTCTACTAATTTATTCACCGGTAAACTTCAAAATACACCCAAATATTTAAAAACAATCAAATAAATGATTATATACAAACACTAACCAATATAAAAAGATTAAGGAATGCTTTAGGAGACCTCGATTGAAAGTTTTTCATTAGAAATCAAAAAATCGCCGGAAGAGGTGTTGAGATAGTTTTTTAGGGTTGTGAGAAGATGAGGGTTCGATCTGGAATTGCTACTGTCTCTTAATAATTGTTTCACTTATACGATGAAACATTTATTCGTGTAGGAATATACATTCTTTGTCTAACTACTTTGTTAGGTGACAAAACATTTTGTCGTCTAACTACTTTCTTAGACAACGAAACTTGCGATGAATTTTGATTTCCGCCATTTGGAAGTCACTTAGACAATGAAAAATTAATTTGTCGTCTTAGATATTTTTTTATTCAATGAAATGACGATGAAACACATTTTCGTCGTCTAAAACTTTCTTAGACAACGAAAATATTAACTTAGGCAATGAAACATATATTCGTGGCCTAAATCTGTCTTAGACGAAAAAACTGAAAAGATTTTGTCGTCTAAGTTATGTATTCTAATAGTGCCATGAGATTGAGCAAATACAATAATAGCATCAAAGTAATCCATTATTTCCATTAACGCGTGGAGGCGACTTCGTAGCGGATGCAGCGGGATCGAGGACATCCGAAATCCAGTCATGAGCTTTAATGCCAACATAGCAAAGGAAAAACACAAGTACATAAATGGGAAAGGAGAAGCACAATAGCCATTATGGATTGTGATCGGGTGTTTTTTTTTTATCTGAAAGATGGTAGAGCTCTTTTTTTAATGAGAAAAATGGCGGAGTGATGCTGTTGTTGCTTCTTTTATACATAACCCAACATTAATTACTCCAATCCAAACTAGTAAGTTTTACATATTCTCTAATTAATTATATGTGAGGCACCAACCCCTTAAGCTGAGATTTGAGATATGAGCTAGTTATCAACATCCACCTTGCGAGCTCATTGAAGTAGGATTGATGAGCGCATCTGCGAGATTGAGGAGTGGGCGGAGGCGTGTATTATAGAGGAGAAAATGCGTTACGAGAAGCATCTTCGAGAGATGTAGGCAGTGACCGAGGCGCGAATTCGAGATGTGATGTTACATATGAACCCATCTTGGCATTCGCGAGACCACAACGACGATGAAGACAGTAGCGGGATTGGTGGGGGTGGGGGTGGTTCAAACACCAGTGTAGATATTGGCTATTTTGTAAATAATGTAGATATCGGTTATTATGTAGATATTTTAATCAATATTATATTTATTAAATATATTCTAAAATTTGTACTTTTTTATTAATTTAATGTTCAAGACGACGAAATAAAAATAATTTGTCATCTAAATAAAACTATTAAACGACGAAAACTATAACAGTTTCGTTGTTTAAAAGAGTATTCTAGACGACGAATTATTTTCATTTCGTCGTCTAGATGGCTATTCTTAGACGACGAAAATTTTATCTTCGTCGTCTAAGTTATGTTTTAGCGACGGAATAATTCGTCGTTTAAGCTTGAAAACTTTTGTGGTCTAGAGTTTTAGACGACGAAGCTGTATTCATTGTGTAAAAAACTTTTAAGATGACGAATACTATTTTTTCGTCGTCTAAGATCTATTATGACGAGGCTTAGGCGTTGGATGCTTCATCGTGTAAGTTTTTAGATGAGGAAATTTGCATCTTAAATGACGAATCAATTTCGTTGTCTAAGACATATATTCTGGTAGTGTGGCACTTCTTGTTCGTTATGCGATCTAGGTAAGTGCTAGAGTTGTCGGAATTCTTCTCAGGGGATTTGGGTACCTCCCACAGTAATGATGAAGCAATTATGAGAGTGAGAGAGGATAAAAAGCATATCAATAGTATATCTTTTATATTTAAATAAATTATATAGGCAAGGCCGGACCTGTGAATTTGAGACCTGAGGCGAAAATAGAAAAATGGTGCTCTCTCATGGTCATACAAAAAATAACAAAAAATATACAAAATTATGTTGCATAGGTATCCAAACTAATCCACTCTCATGTTGTTCTTGTATCTACAAGAACAAATTCAAGTCAACATGTACTAACATTTATGTTTGATTCCTTAATTATAAGTGAAACACAAAACTATAATCAATATTTATAAACCAAACCAATATATGTTGATGTTCTGGCATAGTACATAAAAAATAAAACTAAATGTTTAATTTGTTAATCACAATTCAAATACAAACGTATAATTAAGTATTTAAAATCAAACTAATATATATGTATAAATTGATGCTCCAACATAGTACATAAAATATATATAAAATTAACAATATTCTAACATTGTACATGAAAAGAAGACTGACATTCATAACAATACTAATAAAAAATAAAAGAAAACAATCTACACGGTTATAACTTCTTTTTGTTTAAGGGAAGTATATTCTGTATCTTTCGGTGTGTGTCTTGTCCTAATTAGATTAGAAGTATAGCTTCTATCAATCCTTGATTTATAGGATACTAATTGTAATGGATTGTAAGACATATAATTAAAGTCATCTATCAATGAATAAAGATACAGTTTCATTCTACAGTTATTGCTTTTACATTTATTCTTTAATACGCTATCAACAGTTCTTGAGTTGATAGCCATCACCTCAAACCCTAATCCTAAATCTCCAACACTGTCAACCACCATCGACAGCCACCTCACCACTGCCGACCACTTTTCCGTCGACATTGATTGCCAGAGATCCTCTTTCAAGCTTCTCGTTCTTCAAGTCGTCAAGATTGGTTGCTTATCCGCATCTCGCGTTTGACGAGCTCTTCCTCCTTGCACTAAATCTTTACCCATATCGAGTGTTGTCCAAGTAAATTTTCTAACCCTCTGAAATTTAGAAATTAAGTTGCAAAACTTAATTACTGCAACATCCTAGATTTAGGACTAGAATTAAGGTTGATTATTATTATGATATATATTGTGAATTATATGCGAGAGAAGAGGATTTCATCACCCCTTTAATAAAAAAAGTTTGATTTAATGGCGGTCTTGGGGGAGTCACGGTATGAAGAAGAAGCATTTTGATTGTCACTGTTTCTGGGTGTGGTATGAAGCCACTGTTTATCGAGCATCGATTTTTTTGACCATACATCTTGGTTATATTCTCTAAACTTGATATTAGTGATCGTAGTTCTCGATGGATACTAATTACTCCTTTATCTCTTTTGTAGATGACTTCAACTGAGCCAACAAGGTATGAATTTGACATCCTTGATACCAATGGCAAAGAGTACCATAGTTGGGTTTTCTATGTAGAGAATACCTTCATTGGAAAAGAACTCACCAATAATATCCACCAACCACCCGGTGTGAATGCACTACAATGTACTCTAGCTGGCAAAGCTCAAGCCCTCATATTTTTGAGGCGTCATATCCATTTAATTCTGAAGAAAAAGTATTTGAAAAAGGATGATCCCAAGGATTTATGGGATGTTTTGAAGAAACGCTTCAACAATGTGCATGATGCACAACTTCCAAAATTGACTGACAGATGGGATCAAATCTGTCTATTGGATTATCCGAAGACTGATTCCTTCAACCAAGTTATGTTAGAGCTACAATCGGAACTGAACTTCTATGGAGTTAACAAGACTAATTATGATACAATCGAGAAGTCTTTGAATACCTTCTCATCTTCTATGAGTATTTTAGCTCATCAGTATCAGCTTAAGTACAAGCAAGGAAGAAATACATCCTTCAGTGATCTCATAAATATCCTAGCTAAAAAGGAGAGATATCATGAGATAATTCTCTACATTAATGCAAGGCATGCTAGGACCAAGAAAACACTTTAAAATTATAACGTTGGTGGGAAGCCACACAAAGAGAAGAAGAAAAACCGTTCTGAGCCTTACAGTAACCGTGATAGGAGAGGAGAACATGGCAGAAGTCATGGTAGAGGTTCTCTGACTTGGACTTGCCAAGATGTAGGCCTAAGTAACTCTAACAAGAATAAGTCTGGTTTATGTCAAAGGAATGATGGCAATTCTTCACACTCTGCTCCATATGGCAAGTATCCATGCTTCAAGTAACTCTACTAAACATATGCACAAGCAATGTCGTGCAAATAAGGACATCTAGAATATCTACAAGAGGCATAAGAAATACTTGGCACAAGAGGCTAATTTTGTTGGAGGAGACTATGAGATGGAAGAAGACAATGAAGTCAATCTCATTATAGCAAACAACAAGAAGGAGAACCTTGAGACTCTGGACTTTGATTAATCTATGTATCAGGTTGTCCTTTCTGCTATGTAATCAAGTTTAGTTTGTTTTTGGTTTGTTTTAGTCATGTTTTGAGACTTTATCTTTAGTCTTCGTTGGAATAAGACATCTTTGATATAATTTGTGTTGGCAAGTAATAAATCTCTCTATTTTTGATATACGAAAGTGTGACGAATGTTATTTCACTTCATTATGCATGAATGATTTTAAATATAAAATGTTTCATGACACTATGGCACTAAAAACCAGGAAAACTAAAAGAAAAATGAGGACATTCTGATTTCGGACATTTCTACCTGTCGAGATTTCTTCTCGACCTGACGAGATGAACACCCTCAATTGTTTTTCACTTGTTTTTGACCCGTCGATTTTTTTTCATGTTTGTTCTTCAACTCGTCATAAATTGTCCTTCATTCGGGTTTTGAGTTGTTTCGACCCGTTGAAGAGGAGGTCTCGATCTGTCGAGATTGGTACCCTAGATCGTTTTTCATTCATTCTTCGACCCGTCGAGTAGTACCCTTGACTCATCGAATCGAGGACCTTGACCTCAACCTGAAGCTCTCTCAACCCGTCGAAAGGATGCCTCGACCCGTCGAACGAGGTACCCTAGATATGATTATGAATTATTTTCGACTTGTCAAAGATTCTTTCTACTCATCAAGGTTCATGCCTAGATTTGGTGTTGTTTTGATGTTGTTTGTACATCATTTTTGTCATGCAATGTCAAGCACTCTACAAGGGTCACCGATCATAACCCTTTGAAAATCTGTAAGTATTCACTTAAAGTGTTCGCCATGTCTTGAGTACAAAGACTGATTGATTTACATTCTTTTATAGATGTCTGCAGGCGAGATTAAGGATTTAACATATAATGGTACTAACCACACTATTATGCAGAATAGACAATAATTTATAGATCTTATGCCATATAGTTCTTCAGTGACAACCATGATTGTTCAACGCTGGTTATATAAAGGTGTGGTTCAACACAATTTTTGCTACCACATGGTACAAGAATTTATGTCACCGATGCCTTATACACCACAACCACAAAGACCAATTGAACCTTATTGAGTTTTAAGGACATTCGAGTCAACGATTTTCACTTGGAAACATATTGTGAGAATGAAAAAGAATTCTTATGTATTACCCTCCGTAGAATGTGGCAAAAAATGCATTATGGAGAAGTTTATGAGTATTTGTAGTAGTTTATCTGATTATAGTTCGGATCAATAAATCCAATCCAGTCACTCATACTACTGTGTGTGACTCAGACTCATACAAGCTTTAACATTATCGATTGGGTCATCCAGGTCGAGATATGATGATCAAGATATTGAAAAATTCTCATGGTCATATTTTTTTCAGAGCAAAGGAGCATGTGAGAATACCCAAAACCATCGGTTTAGATGGAGAGGATGAGATTACTCCCTTTAGTCTAGGCTCTATCTCCAAAACGAGTGCACCACAATCCCGAAAATATATTGCTGAGGCGCCGTGCGTTATCCCACTAGATTTCTTTGTGGCAATCTTTGATGCATACCGCTCGTTTTGCAAAGCTTGTTTATTAGCAAAGTTACAGGCACAACCTTCTTTTGCTGTAAATATAACTGAGAACATTATATTCTTATAATGAATGTAATGGGATATTTTTGAACCTATCAAACCTGAGTGCAGACCATTTAAATACTTTATGGTTTTTATAGATGTATCGATGCATTTTTCACACGTTGCTTTGTTATCCATAAGGAATGTTGTATTTACAAAATTTCTAGCTCAGATCATTAAGCTCTGGGCTCACTACCTGGATTACTCAATCAAGTTGATTCGATTAGATAATGCAGAAGTGTTCGCATCAAAATCTTATGATGACTATTGCATGTATGTTAGGATTGATGTTAAACATCTCATTCCCTATGTTCATTCACAGAACGGCCTTGTAGAAGCTAGCACAAATTATGTGGTTATAGCTTGTGGTTAGGGCTTTGATAATGCACACCAATTTGCATGTATCTGTTTACGGCTATGCAGTGTTACATGCAATAATGCTTATTCGTTTCAGACCCGTAGCACGTCAACCATTTAGTGTGTACCAATTGGTAACTGGATATGAGCCTGACATTTCATATCTACGAATCTTTGATTGCATTGTATATGTTCCTATTATACCTTCACTACATACATAAATGGGTCATTAGAGACGATTAGGTATTTATGTTGGCTATGAAGCTTTAACGATTAACTGCTATTTAGAACCTTTGACAAGAAATCTCTTTCCTGCTAGATTTCCAGATTGCCACTTTGGTGAGACATACTTCTCGTCATTAGGAGGAGATAAGAATGGTTATATTCTAGTTTAACATTAGGAATTGACGTGGTCAAAACCCACCATGTCTCATCATAATCCCCACACATCTCAAAGTGAGATAGAAGTGTGACGTATTCTTGATCTTTAGAAAGTAGCAGATTCGATGCCTGACTCCTTTACTAATATCATGAAAGTGACAAAATCAGATATGTCTGCTGCAAATGTTCCTACAAAGTTGGAAGTCCCTAGAAATGGGCAAGTTAACACATGGTGTTGGCCATTAACCTGAGCTAGGTAATGTTCCTCCTGCCCATTGTGGAGGCAAGGCATCATCCTGGGCTCCCACCAGGAAGAGGGGGAGACAAAATAAAAATCCAAAAATGAGCCGCTAATTAAAATGCAGGTCATCAAGGCACATAATGATCCATTTATCATCAATACTGTGAATCATTCACATGAGATTGTTCCTGATTATAATTATATCCTAGAATCATAATTGACAAATCTGGGGCATGCTTCAATGTCAATGGTGATATCAAAGAACAAAGAAATCTCAATAAGTAACATAAGTGTGCGCATTTTTATAGATAGATCTTCAATGTTAGTTGATGATACATTTACTTATTTCATCGCTTAAGAAATCATTGACGACGATGAAGTGGAATCTATCTCTGTTGGGGATTTTCAAAGTTGAGCAGATTGATCAAAATGGAAAGATGCAATCTAGGTTGAACTAGACTCTTACAAAAAAGCAAGTTTTCAGTCCGGTAGTACTATGCCACCGAATGTTAAGCCAGTTGGACATAAATGAGTCTTTGTTCTGAAGTGTAATGAGAAGAATGAAATATTGTGGTATAAAGCTAGACTAGTGGCACAAATATTTTCTCAACGGCCTGGAACTGATTATAAGGAGACGTATTCTCCGACCATGGACATCATTAATTTTCGCTACGTAATTAGTTTGGTAGTCTACAAAAAACTAAGTATGTAGCTTATAGATGCGGTTACAACATATCTCTATGGGCATCTTGATTTAGATATATACATGAAAGTGTCGGACGATATAGTTTTACCTAAATCAAGTAACTCTAAACCATGGAGTGCTCATGTGATAAGATTGAGATGTTCACTATATGGATTAAAGCAATTCAGTCGGATGTGGTACACACGTTTAAGTGACTACTTGATGGGGAAGAGATATAAGAATAATTTATGCCCATGCGTGTTCATTAGACGAACAAATTCAGGATTTTCCATTGTAGCAGTCTATGTTGATGATCTATACATCATCGGGTCGCTTGATGAGATTAATGAGACAGTTGACTATTTGAAATCCGAGTTTGAGATGAAAGACTTTAGTAGGACTCTATTTTGTCTCAGTTTAGAGCTAGAACATTGATTTGGTGAAATTCTTTTTCACCAGTCTGCTTATGTCCAAAAGATGCTCAGATGATTTAACATGGATAAAGCACACACTCTTAGCATACCAATGGTTGTTCGCAGTCTCGAACCCAAAAAGGATATGTTTCGTCCGAAAAATGACATTGAGGAAATTTTGGGAGCTGATGTTTTATATCTCAGTGTAATTGGAGTTTTGTTGTATTTAGCTCAGTGCACACGTTCACACATTATTTTCTCAGTGAACTTATTAGCTAAATTTAGCTCTGCGCATATGTAACATTATTGGAATAGAGTAAAATGTATCTTCAATTACATTAAGGAATCCATTAAGACTTGGGCTTATTATTTCCCTACAAAGAAATAAGAAAGAAACTGGAAATTTGGGTGAAAGGAATGCCAGAAATGCAGCTTACTGATTATGAAGTTTTTTACACATCGAGATCATCTCTTCACCTATCAAAGTAAACACCCTGGATGGATCATTAGACATTTCTTGACCCATCAAGAGAATCTTTCAACCTGTCGAAAGTTGTTGACATTGCACCTTCTTGCAGTGTAATCCCCTAATCGAGACATTAAATGATGTGTTGGTAGGATTTGCTAATGTCAGGTATCTCTTTAACCCGCATAGAGGACGTTCTCAAATGGGTTATGTTTTCACTATTAGGAACACGATGATTTCTTGGAGATCTTCAAAGTAAACCCTTATTGCTACTTCCTCGAATCATTATGAAATCATAACTCTCCATGAACCTGTTAAAGAGTGTATATGGCTTCCGTGTATCACACAATATTCAAGGGTCTGGTCAATTGCTATCTACTACGACAGCACCAACCTGCATCTTTAAGGATAATGCAGTTTGCATTGAGTAGATGAGGTTGGGACAATACAAAACACATCTCGCCAAAGTTCTTCTACAATCAATAACAACAATAGTTCTTGAATATCAATGTGAGCCCGATTGATTTTGCGGATAATGCTGCAGACTTGTTTACCAAGTCACTTCCAAAATCTAGTTTTGAGAAATATGTGAAACACATTAGTATGTGAAGTTTATTTGAACTCTAAGATTGAATCTGTAGTTTGATGCATTGTACTCTTTTTCTTTTAATTCGACCAAGTATTTATTTTTTCCATGAGATTTTTGTTTACTTGGCAATGGATTTAGTGAGACAACAAATTATGCATCATACATTATGAGCTCGACACAAGGGGGAGTGTCTAAGGAAAGTATATACCATATTTTTCGGTGCGTGTCTTGTTCTAATAAGATTAGATATAGAGATTTTAGCAATCCCTAATTCTCCAGGAACACTAATTGTATTGATTGTAATGTATGTATTTAAGATCTCTTATCAATAATTAAAGATACACTTTACAGTTTACAGTTATTGCATATCCTTCTATCCTTCAACAAAACTATATTTAATAAAATAAGTTAGGAATATGGTGATACACTTTTTAAAGCAAGAATTATTCGAATCCTGCATTAAGGTGTGCTCTATAGTTGTGTCCTAGCCTAAGAGGCTAATGCACAAGTGCGATACATCATTACAATTTGACCAACTTTTTTACTATATGTAGCTGATATTATACTATTGTCAGCCTACTTCTCAATTTTCCATTAGGAGAGACCTTCTATTTGATGAACAAAAGGTAATTTTGATGGAAAAACTGAGAAAATTTCTATAGAGTTTAATTATTGATGAATATTTTGAGTTAAACTAAGAAATCATTGTGATTTTGTGACATATAGTCACACGGTATATATAAATTTGGAAGATTCAATTATCATAAATTGATTTAGTGCGATTGATTTGCCCGTAATTCCTTTTCCTAAAGGTTGCATGTTCGATCATTTGTCTTGTTGTGGTTTTAATTGAGTTTTGGATGTATAAGATGTCGACATGTGACTTCTCTTATGGTATTTCGTGAGATATCGAGAAGATTTTGTATGTCAAGAACATTTTGATTGTGAGAAAAACAAAATATCGTGGAAATGATATTATGAAGATCTATATTACTATATGAGAAAAACCAAATTATCTGCAAAATATCATCGATAATCTTGATATTTCATTCCTCGACCTCACCCCTGTATCCCCATATTGTCCCACTCGTTGTTGTCAGAGTTCTGATTACTCATTGCCGTTGTTGTCAGAATTTGATTATCCCCATATTGTCCCACTCATTGTTGTCAGAATTCTGATTACTCATTGCCATTGTTGTCAGAATCTGATTACTCATCATTGTTGTTGCTAGAATTTGATTGCTCACCATCGATTAGATTTGTACCAACCAACAAGGTTGGAGGATATAATTAACACTAAGGGATGAAAAATGAGTATTTGAAGGAAGAAGAAAAAATCACATATTTGGGCGTGTACATTTTTTTTTTTGAGTTGAAACGGTAGAATAAAGAGATGGTAAGTTATAAAGGAGTCCACTGGTTAAGGAAAAGATAGAAAGAACCTCTTATGAATAACCTACATTATTATATTGATTATCTGGTACCAAAAACATAGCTACATGGTTTAGGCCCACCTAGGACAAAAGCTGAAAAAATTGGGGGGCCACACCCTATCTAGCTATGCACCCAAAACTATACAAACTATATTAAAGTCATCCAGCACTCTTCAGTTTGTATTTTTGGGAGTGCTACTGGATCAATTGCAACTTTCTTCTGAGGGGACTAAAGCTTGTAGATCTCCTTCTGACCTCCATTTGACGCATTCACCAACAATGACCTTTTATCTCGGGTTAGCCATTTCCCACCAGACAGAGGTGCTTCATGTGTATGTCGAGATGCTCCATCTACTTGTGAAGATGTCTCATCTACATATGACGAGGGTGTCCACATATCTTGAGTCTTTGTTTACTTTTTTAAGAAATTACCATAATAATACGAAAACTTCAATTTTTTTTAATGTACACTACTGTTTATTTAATAGCCATCTTAACGAATTTGAATCACAAAAATCGATTTCCAAATTTAGTTGAAATTTAACAAAGAGATTGATTGGGAGAATTAGAAAATACTCCCTGCACATTTATTTCTCTAAAATATAATCCAATGTACTTTTTATTACTATATTTATGATACTATTAAATATGACACTATTAAATGCTAAAAATCACATATTAGAATACAACAATCTACCTATATATTTAAGTAATTTACCATTAGTCTATATATATATCAATCACAGTACGTTCTTGAAAAGCTCATACAAGTTGAGACAACTCATGTAGGAAAATTCGGTTTATTTAGTAGTTAAACAAATAGTAAGTAAATTATTTACATTGTAGGTACATTCACTAAATTGGGATGTATTCACTATATAGGTACAATATTCTCCTAGATTTTTTTTAAAAAAAACTTATTACAATTCACCATGAACACTAAAATAAGAATTAATTTACCTAGTTCCTCTATTCAAAAGTTGATAATTTACCTAATTTGGAAAGATAAAAAAAAAGGTACTTCATGTAGGTATAGTAATTAACAAATTAAACAGATTATTATGTAGGTAAATTAAGAATTTACCTAGTTCCTCTATTTAAAAGTTGATAATTTACATAATTTCGAAAGATAAGAAAAGGTACTTAGATTAATCAAAAAACAGATTATTATGTAGGTAAATTAATCATGAACATAAATGTAGGTAAATTGATAATCAAAAGATCATAGGTAAACAAATTATGGAAAATAATTTTTAGCAATTTAATCAATTAAATTAAAACTTCTGGAAAGAAAGAGAGTTTTGTATTTAGAAACTCTCCAAACAAAATAAAAAAGGTATTATAGAAAGAATGTGAAATGATAGGACTGAATCATACGCATAAAAAGAAAAATTTATTGATAATTTATGACTGAGAGACTAAACCCTTGACAAAAAATGCACCTAAATTCTTTTCAAATATTTAATATTCTATTTTCAAATAGTTAATATAAGCATGGAGTTTTATCTAATTTCTCCTTGTTTTTTTTAGCCATGCAAGCTCCCGGTTGGAGACCACTCTCAATTCTAAACCAAAAGAAGAGCACAGAACACACCTCAAACTCACAAGAGTTTCCATCTCTTCTGGGCACTCTATCTCTTCTGGGCGCTCTTTTTTTTTGAAGAGTTTATCTCGTGACAGTGGCGATTCTATGTATTGGCTCACAAGGACTAGTTTTGAGAGATAGTAAATATATGTTGGAGATATTGACAATTGGAAGCTTCGGTTCAGTTGCCTAAATACTAATTATACCTTTATTATCTATGTGTCTATGGTTTGATTCTCAGAGATGGTCTTTCTTACAAAGTTACTTTCCATTTTCTATCTTCTTACTCTCTACTTTCTAATGTTTTTCTATTTTTTTTTCCACTTCTTCTTCAATACTTATAAGCAATTTAATTATTTGTTATACCTACAAAACAAAAAAATTCTTTTATAACTCTACAAAACGTAAATATTTTTTTGATAATTCTTTAAAACACTCATCCAAAAATTTTTTTTGTGTAAATTTTGGAAGCATTGCCAATTTTAACAAAAAAAAGGATAAAATTAGCCCCTCCAAGTATTGCATCCTGGAGTGGCTCCTGCCCGTGACCCTCAACTCTCAAGTCAAATATGATCTTGGATAGTGTCTTTAATTGCACATTAACTACTACTTTCACTTTCCTCTCGTTACATTACAAGTGTACTGCATCATCTGCTAGCTTCACATATTCACCATCGACGAAGCAGAACCAAATTAACAGCAATGGAAGTCATCTTGATCTACGCTGCTCTATCTCTCATATGTATCCTCTTCACCTTCAAAATCCAATCACAACGCCATCGTTACAATAACCTCCCGCCAACTCCGCCTCCACTCCCCATTTTCGGCCACCTCCACCTAATAAAACCCCCAGTCCACCGCACCTTCCACCACCTCTACCAATCCTACAGTCCCATCTTCTCTCTCTGGTTCGGCTCCTGCCGCGTCGTCATAGTCTCCTCCGCCGCGGCAGTACAAGAATGCTTCACCAAAAACGACGTCGTCCTCGCCAGCCGCCCCCGCCAGCTATTCAGCAAGCACATCGGCTACAACTGGTCCACCGTCATCGCTTCCCCTTACGGCAACCACTGGCGCAACCTCCGCCGCATCGGCTTCATCGAGATCTTCTCCTCACAGCGCCTCAGCATGTTCTACGCCAGCCGCAAACACGAGGTACGGTCAGACACTTGGTCCAAAAACTGGTTACGATCTCGAGTTGTTCTGGAAGCTTCTCGAAGGTGGAGCTGAAACCTTGTTCAACGAGCTCACCTTCAACATCATAATGACGATGGTCGCGGGAAAGAGGTACTACGGCGATGACGTCGCCGTCTCGGACACCGAGAAGGCCAGACAGTTCAGGGAGATCATGAAGAAGGCTTTTGCGTACGGCGCCGCTACGAACGTAGCGGATTTCTTGCCGATCTTGAATTGGACTGGTGCAGGTGGGTACGAGAAGAAGGTTGTGGACTTGGGGAAGAGGTTTGATTCGTTTCTTCAAGGCTTGATCCATGGGCATAGAGTAGTTGAGAGAAACACCATGATTGATTATTTGCTTTCTCTCCAAGGGTCCCAGGCTGAGTACTACACGGATCAAATCATCAAAGTAGGTTTGTCAATGGAGCGGATTTTAATCCGATCCCGCTTCAGTCTCGTACATATTAGGTGGATCTGGATCTGATTTTTGGATCTGTTGATCCTTTTGTGATCCGGACCTGTTGACCTTTTTATTTAACGGATCGGATCCGGATCACAAGCGATTTGATCCATTTATGATCCACCCGTTATTTTTTTAACTTATTAAATAAAATTTACTTTTATTTACATATAAAAAATATTTTTAACCTAAAACTCTCTTTTTAAAAACTAAAATATAGATATCTTTAGCAAAGTTATATAAAATTATTTATAAAATCAAAAGATTAAAAACCTAAAATAATTTGTTTCTTGTCAAGTTTCTCGATGTAAATGGAGATTTTTTATTTTGGTCTCTCTAGTTTGTTTTAATGAAATATTTTGGTTATGTAAAGAGATCATGTGACATATTGGTAACAATTAACATATTGATAAAAAATTTTTTTAGTAATTAGCATATTAATAAACGGGTCCGGATCTGCTCTGTTGAGCCGTTGATCCGCCAGATCCGGATTTGGATTTGATTATTAAATATCCGCTGAATAAACGGGGCGAGTTTGTTCTAATTAATTCTCTTTTTAAACGGATCTGGGTCTAGGTTGATCCGGTTCAGATCCGCCCCATTGACCGACCTACATCAAAGGGTTTATCATCATAAATTGATTAGAACAAATTTCTATTTCAGATATAATTTTATTTTTAATTTACTGAGATCACAAAGTTTCTCTAAATATTTTTGAAGTCCAAAATCTAAGTTGTGTCGTATCGGGAAAGAGATCATTGTCAAATTGCTCATATTTCAGGTTTTACTATTGGCGAAAACTAATACATCAGCCGTGACAATGGAATGGGCTATGTCTAATCTTCTCAACCATCCTCGAGTGTTGAAGAAGGCTAGAGAAGAATTGGACTCCATCCTTGGCCCAGATTGTTTAATGGACGAGCCTGATGTCTCCAAATTGCCTTACCTACAAAGCATACTCTCTGAGACTCTCCTCCTTTATCTGGCGGCGCAACTTTTAGTGCCACATTTCTCGTCCGACGATTGCAATATTACTGGGTTTGAAATGCCACGTGATCAATGCATAGACTATACATAAGGATCCAGAGTTGTGGGATGATCCCGATAGATTTAAGCCCGAGAGGTTCGAGAGTGGTAAAGATGAGTCGCTCATACCGTTGAAGAAACACACATAAGAGAGTTTGAGAATTGATCAGCCTGCCTACAGAGGCTCCAGGCAGTTCATTATATAGAGATTACAATATACAGATAAGTGTTTGTTACACCAGATAAGCTACAGAATACAAGATAATTAATCTACACAAAATATGCTGCTATGAGTTATCTCTAAGATTCTGACTGGGAGACGCAATCCTTCAGACTTGAAGACACAATCCTTGTTAGTTTAGGAGACTGTCTTATCATGCCCCCGCAAACTGATGGGGCGAGGAAGCACAGGAAGTTTGGTGAGCAGGAAATGAAACCTGGACGCAGAGAGTCCCTTGGTAAAAAATCTGCGACTTGATTTGTTGTGGACACAAACTGGACATCCAGCTCCTTATTAACGACCTTTTGGCGAACGTAGTGATAGTCCACCTCAACATGCTTCGTGCGGGCATGAAACACCGAATTTGAAGCAATAGCAATAGTGCTTAAGTTGTCACACCACACGCGAGGAAAATGTAGGAAGATACTGAGATCACGAAACATGCTGCGTAACCAAGAAAGTTCAGCAGCAGTGAAAGCGAGTTGCCGATATTCAGCTTCGGCACTTGATCGGGACACGGTTCTATTGTTTTAGAGCTCCATGAAATCAGATTAGAGCCTAGGTAAACACAGTAACCTCCAGTAGAGCACCTATTGTCAGGATCACCAGCATAGTCGGCATCAGTGTAAGCACTGAGAAAAAGAGAGCCAGGTCTGTAGTGAAGACCATGAGTCACAGTATACTTGAGATACCGAAGAATGCGTTTTACCGCAATCCAATGTGTAGTTGTTGGACTGTGCATAAACTTACAGACTTGATTTACAGAATAAGAGATGTCCGGCCGTGTGAGGGTGAGATATTGTAGGGCACCAACAACACTACGAAATTCAGTCGCGTCCTGCAGCTTAGTACCTGAATGTAAGCTCATCTTTTGACCAGATGGAGCTGGAGTGGAGCATGGTTTAGCCTCATGCATGTTCGTTCGTCGAAGAAGGTCTACTATGTACTTCTTTTGTGTGAGATAAAGAGAAGTGCCATGGTAGCTGGCTTCGATGCCGAGAAAGTAGTGAAGCTGGCCAAGATCTTTCATGGAGAATTCAGTACCAAGCATGGAGATAAGATGATGGAGATGAGAGGTGCTGTTGCCTGTAAGAAGGATGTCGTCGACATAGATGAGAAGTACAATGAACACACCACTTCGTGAGTACGTAAACATAGAATAATCGGAGAATGATTCTGTGAATCCCAGACTCTCAAGAAAATCAGCAAACCGTTGAAACCATGCCCTAGGGGCCTGTTTAAGACCATAGAGAGAGCGTTTAAGCTTACACACATGATGAGGGTATTGTGGATGAACAAAGCCAGTGGGTTGTTTCATGTAGACGTCTTCATGAAGATGACCATGGAGGAATGCATTATGAACGTCAAGTTGTCGAACATGCCACCCATTTGTGACAGCCAGGGCCAATATAAGGCGAATGGCAGAGTGTTTGACAATCGGACTGAAGGTTTCAGAATAATCGAGACCTTCTTGTTGGTGAAATCCATTGGCAACAAGTCGAGCTTTGTAACGTTCAATACTCCCATCGGCTTTGTGTTTGACTTTGTAAATCCACTTGTTAGGTAATACATTCATGGAGGAGTTGTATGGAACCAGTTCCCACGTACGATTCTGCTCTAAAGCTTGTAGTTCAGCTTCCATTGCTGTACACCAGTGTTTATGTGGGGCTGCCTTTGCAAAACTTGTAGGTTCTGTATCATCATGCACAAGTGACACACTCATAGCATATTTAGGATTAGGTTTAGTAATACCAGTCTTAGAACGAGTATGCATGGGATGAGCAGTGGAAGAGACTACCTGATTTGGCATGATTGCTGCAACCGTAGGAGTATCACCCGCAATGGGAGATGAAGGCATAGTGTGAGGTGTGTGTGATGATGGAGTAATTGAATTAGTTAAAGTGCATGGGAAGGCAGGAGATGGAGAAGACGTTAAAGAAGGAAGTGTAGATAAAGAGTCATGGTGTAACCGAGGTGAAGTAGGAATTGGAGGTGAAGTAGAATTATTATTGGGTAAGGGAGAGACTAGAGGAGATGTACCTGAGACAATCGAAAAGAAATATGGAGCAGGAGAGGAGGCACCAGACGAGGAGTGAGATGGCAGCTGCACAGAGAAAGGAAATCTCGCTTCATCAAACACAACATGGCGAGAGAGATAGGTACGCTGTGTAGTGAGATCAAGACACCTGTAACCTGTATGATCAAGAGAGTAACCTAGGAACACACACTCTTTAGACCTAAATTGTAGTTTAGATTTATTGTAAGGTCTTAAGTAAGGAAAACAAGCACAGCCAAATGTACGTAGAAAGGAATAATTTGGATCTTTGTGAAATAGTTTGAAGAAAGGTGTGAGATGATGGAGAAGAGGAGAAGGAAGACGATTGATAATGTAGACTGCCGTTTCACAAGCTTCAGGCCAGTAAGTGGATGGAGTTTTTGAGTGTGCAAGCATGGTGAGAGCTGTATCAAGAATATGTCGATGTTTTCGTTCGGCTAGGCCATTTTGCTCCGGATGTTTGGGACAAGAGAAACGTTGATGAATACCATTGGAAATTAGATAGGTGCGAAATGCGTTGGATGTGTATTCCCCTCCCTCATCACACTGAAAGGATTGTATAGATGTAGAGAATTGTTTTTCAACATATAATCGAAATTTAATAAAGTGTTGCAAGGTTTCACTTTTATACTTCATGGGATAGATCCAAGAGTAACGAGAGTAGTCATCAACGAAGAGCACATAGTATTTAAAACCTTGAACAGACAAAGTAGAACATGACCAAACATCAGAATGAATCAAAGCTAATGGTTTATTAGATACTGACTTGGACAGTACAAAAGGAAGCTTGGTACTTTTGCCAAGAGGACACGAAGAACAGAAAGATAACGACCTACTTCCGGCTAAAGGCACGGATTTATTTAACAATACTTTAGATAGAATTCTAGAAGATGTGTGACCTAATCGAGTATGCCAGATTTGAGCAGACACCTTTGCACCTAAAAAAGCAAATAACTTGACATCGGAAGCCCTACTTTGATGAAGAAGACGAAGAGGGTATAAGCCATTCTCACTTGGACCTTTATAGAGGGTCCTCCCCGTCTGGATGTCCTTGATAACAAAAAATTCAGGATAAATGAGAAGGAAGCAGTTGTTATCATGTGTAAACCGAGAGATAGATAACAAGTTATGAGTAGCAGAAGGACATAGAAGTATATCATTAAGTTTGAAATTGTGAGAGGGTGTAGTAATCACATTAGAACCTGTGTGCGTAATAGAAAGAGAAGTACCTATGCCACCAACTTGATCATTGCCAGTGTACTTCTCTGGTTGCTGCAAGTTTGCTAAATCAGAAGTGACATGAGAGTTGGCACCACTATCAAGTAACCAGTTGGAAGTAGAGGAAGGGGAGGTGGAGGCAGCCATGGCACTCAAGGTCTTAGATGGAACTCGGCCTTCATATGCTTGGTTCATTCGATTGTAACAATCAATAGCAGTATGACCAAGTCTCTTACATATCTGACATGTAGGTCAAGTTGAGACACCAGTAGGGTTGTGTGAGTTGAAGGAATTCGGTGCAGGACCAAGAACCGAACCACCACGACCACGGTTGGGAGAGCCACCACGACCAAAGTGAGGAGTAGACTGTCTTGGCATGTAGGAACTGGAGTTTGAACGTCCACGGCCTCTCCCACGTTGAGAGCTTATATGAGCAGCATGAAAGGCAGTTTGGAGAGAGCTGAGATCCCCAACAGCAGCCTGTTGATCACGCATACGGCTTTCAGCGGATATGAGAAGAGCTTCAAGTGATTCATAAGTGATAGGAGTGTCCCGAGCCTGGGCTGAGCTAACAGTGTTCTCAAAGGCTGGACCAACGTTATGCATGATGATGGACACAAGATCAGTATCTTGAACTGGACTCCCTGCAAGAGCAAGATTATCTGCAATAGAGTTCACCTTGTCAAGATAATCAGAGATAGACAAGTTACCACGCATGGTGCGCAAAAGTTCGCCACGAAGTTGAATGATACGATTTTGAGAACGAGAGGCAAAACGCCGAGCCAGAGAGGACCATGTGACAAAAGAAGAAGTTGAGAGAGACACAGTAGCCAAAACAGCCGGGGTGAGTGAGTTTTTAATCCACCCGAGGATCATCTGATCATTGGCCATCCAAGCATCATAGGCTGGATTAATTTCATCTGTGAGTTTGCCTGTGTCATCAGCTTTGAAGCACGGTGGACAAGGATTGGACCCGTCAACATAGCCAAGAAGGTTTCGACTCTTCAGGAGAGGAGTGATTTGAGCTAACCAGAGAGGATAGTTATTGCGGTCAAGTTTGATGGAGAGAAAGTTGGAGATGGACGAGTGAGATTCGTGAAGAGGGGGAGAGGTGTTTGCAGTGTTTGATTCAGAGGAGGAAGCCATTTGTAGAAGGATCGAGAAGAGAAAAAAAATATGTCGTTAGACTTGTTATGCTCGTGATACCATGAAGAAACACACATAAGAGAGTTTGAGAATTGATCAGCCTGCCTACAGAGGCTCCAGGCAGTTCATTATATAGAGATTACAATATACAGATAAGTGTTTGTTACACCAGATAAGCTACAGAATACAAGATAATTAATCTACACAAAATATGCTGCTATGAGTTATCTCTAAGATTCTGACTGGGAGACGCAATCCTTCAGACTTGAAGACACAATCCTTGTTAGTTTAGGAGACTGTCTTATCAACCGTTTGGACTTGGACGAAGGGCTTGCCCCAAAGCAGGCTTGGCCCAACCTGTGGTGGGCTTGACTTTGGGGTCCTTGATCCAATTCTTTGAGTGGGAGAGAATTAGTGAGAAATAGATTGACATGGCTGAAGGAAAAGGACTCACCATGCCTAAATCTGCAGCTTGGGAAGCTATGTGCAAGGCACGCTCCATTGTCAACGCAATTCTCACTTGACCCATGGATACATCTGGGGGTGTTAGTTTACTTTGGACGGAGGATTGTGTGGTGTCGTTGATTTCACTGGGAGTATCACATAGATGTGGTTGTAGGAGAGAGCTCGGATCCTAAACGGTGGAGGTTTACGGGTCTTTATGGTTGACCTCGAGTAGAGGATCGTCATTATACATGGAGTTTGTTGAAGGAACTAGTTGGTAAAAGTAAGTTGCTATGGGCATTAGGAGGAGATATCAATGAGCTTGCGTGGGGGTCAGAGAAGGATGGAGGAAGACATAGATCGGACGCACAATCTATAGTATGTGGTTTCCATAATCTATATTATAGTAGTGGTCCAAGCTATAGTTGGCGGGGCAATCAGAGTGGTGTGGAAGTAAAAGAAAGGTTGGATTGGTTCATTGTGTCGGAGAGTTGGAGAAAGTTGTTTGTGGCTTTCCAAGTGAAACACTTAATTCCAAATGAAAGTGATCACTTACCTATCGTGTTGGAGGTAAAGGAGCATCGTACGAGACGCCGAAAACGACGAAAGAAAAGGAGATTCAGTTGATTAAACCTATTTCGAGGGATGGGTTCTTTGTAGCTCTAAAACAAATGCATCTTTCGAAGGTACCGGGTCCAGATGGCTTCTCGCCGGGTTTTTACCAACGATTTTGGGCGATTGTAGGTGATTATGTTGTAGCAACAGTGCAAGCTTTTGTGGGATCAGAGGAGCTCACAAGGAATCTGAATGAGACTTATGTCACGTTAGTACCAAAAATAAAGAAGGCACAACATATGAGTGATTTACGGCCTATAAGCTTGTGTAATGTACGTATTATACAAAATTGGGTCGAAACTGTTAGCGAACAGATTTAAGCCTTTTCTTGATGGTTTAATTTCGCCTTATCAAAGTGCATTTGTGCCCGGCGGGTTAATCTTAGATAACTTGCTTGTGGCGTTTGAAATACATCACTTCTTAAAGAGGCCAAGGAGAGGTAAGAAGGGCTTTGGAGCGCTAGAACTTGATATAAGTAAGAACATATGACTAGGTAGAGTGGAATTTTTTGGAGATGATGATGCAATGTCTGAGGGTCGATGAAGTGTGGATAAATTTGATCATGAGGTGTGTGAGGTCAGTGACATACTAGTTTGTGTTGAATGGAGAGCCGCGAGGTAGAGTATTTTCGACTAGAGGGCTTCGGCAGGGTGATGCCTTGTCCCCATATTTGTTTTTATTATGTGCGGAATTTTTATCTCAAATTATTCTGAAAGCAGAGGAGAACGGGTTGCTAAAAGGGGTTTTTATTTGTGAGGGTGCTCCATCTATTAGCCATTTATTCTTCACTGATGATTCATTTTTATTCTTCCAGGTGGAGACATTGGAGTGTAGTCAGCTAAAGTGTATTTTAGTCTCTATGAAAATACAACAGGGCAACAAATAAATTTCCAGAAGTCCCAAGTCTCTTTTAGTAAGAATGTTAAGAGGCCACGTCAGGAGGAGTTGGTGCAGTGTTTGGAGGTCTAACGGGTTGACAAGCATGAACGTTACCTCGGGTTACCTACTAAGGTGAGTTATTCAAAAGGTGCAGCGTTTTTATTATTGTGGAGAGAGTTAAGAAGTGAGTAGAGGGCTGGAAGGAGCAGATGTTGTCGACTGCGGGAAAGGAGGTGTTGGTGAAGGCGGTTGCTCAGAGTATTCCTACCTATGTCATGGGATGCTTTGAAGTCCCTCTTCATATGTGCAATGACATGCAACGTGCTATGGCAAGGTTTTGGTGGGGTGATAGAGGTGAAGATAAGAAATACACTAGTTGGCTTGGAAAAAAAATGTGTGAACCAAAGTCAAAAGTAGGGCTTGGCTTTCGGGATATGCAAAGTTTAACATTGCACTCTTAGCAAAACAAAGGTGGCGTCTCATTCGGAAACCAAACTCTCTGGTTGCCAGACTTTTAAAGGCTCGGTATTTCCCATTGTGTGATTTCATTCAGGCTCCACATGATGCTGGGGCTTCTTTTATGTGGAAGAGTATTTTATCGGGTAGGAAGTTGTTGAAGCATGGGCTGCGGTTTCAGGTTGGTACATGGGAGATGATTAATATATGGGACAAACCCATGGTTTCCTGTTCCATATAGTTTTTGTCCTTTTTCCCTGCCCATGGTGAGGACTGAGTCGATGGTTGTAGCTGATTTGATTGATAGGGAGGAGCATGTGTGGATTATGGATGTGGTGCAGGATCTTTTTACGAAGGATTGTAGAGCTTATATGGCTTCTATTCGACTCTTTCGGGTACGCTCTATTTCTCATAAAGCAAATAGTATAGCAAATAGATTGGCTCACTTTGCTGGTTATAATGGTAGTAATGAGATTTAGTTAGGTGAGACTCCTTTTATTATCCGGGATGTTCTGTATGGTAAGGCTGTTATGTCACCATCTATTATATTTTTTCATTCAATAAATGAAATTAGGCGTGTGGATGAACCTCCTAGCATATCACTTGGCTAGGTTCCAAACCCTGTTACTTTCAAAAAAATAAGTTGGCACAACATATTTACAATATCGCGGCATTTTTTCTTCTATCATTTCTTTTTTTCTTCCATCTTTGAGTGAAGTTCTTGAGGATATCAATAATAGACATAGTGATTGATGTGTTCTATTTGGGCAAGCCTTCAAATTTACTCAATTTTGTTATGTACTTTAGTACAACGATATGTCCTCTGATCATGTATGAGTATCCTGTAACCAAACGGAAACAAGGAGCAAAACGCGGGCGGAAGGCCACATGCCAGTTTATGTTATCAATCCTCTAACAATATTATCAACGTGATCAGTGACGGACCCAGAAATTTACTTATGGGGGGGAGGGGGGGGGGGGGGGTAAAATTGAAAGAAATACAAGAATTTATGGGTAGTAAGGGCATATATGAAAGGACCCGACCCCGATTTAGTTTCCTAAACCAGCATCAGACCCCTTCTGAAAACATGAACTTTCAAAAATCATAAATTTTTTGGCAGAGTTACTCTATATCGCGTAGTTACCATTAACCTGCAGCGGAAAATACACTTCATCCTATGCCACAAAAGCCAAACCGTGGGCACCAATCCCATCCGGATTAACAAAAACATATCACAACGTAAAGCAATAAACAAAACTGTAGCTTCACAGAAATCCGGGAAAATCATGTGAAAATATAAACATAATAGTGCTCAGAGCGACCTCTAGTATGTACAAATATACAAAACAGTAGGCGAAACTAGAAACCTACTGAGAAAGGAAAAGTGGATCGAATACTAAGCCTTCAACCTCGACGTGAGACACCTGAATCGAAACTGCAGACTGGGCATTGAAAACAAAGAGCCCAGGGTGAAAGGACCCAACCCCGATTTAGCTCCCTAAACCGGAATCGAACCCCCTCGAAAACACGAACCAACAAAAACCATAGAAATTTTGGCAGAGTTTCGTTACTAACGTGGAAATACCATTACCTGCACGCGGAAAATACACTTCATCCTATGCCACAAAAAACAAACCGTGGGCACCAATCCCATCCGGATTTCTCAATATATCAACAGTAAAGTAAAACAATATATATATATATATACTTTACTGAAATCCGGTATAAAATCGTATAACATATACCACAGAAAGCTCAGAGCGACATCTAATACATAATCATATACGCATACCACAGTAGGCAGAACAATAAACCTACTGGATGAAACAAGATTGCTCGAGCACTATGCCTCCGACCACGACGTGCGACACCAGAGTTCGAGCTGCAAACTGGGCACGGAAACCGAAAAGCCCAGGGGAAAGACAATAAACACGTTAGAGTGAGTGGACGAAAATAAATGTCTTTCACCAGTATATATATATGTTTAAAATAACATATGCGAGTCCAGGTAAATAAAAACATCATGGTACACGAGGTAAAACCATAATCCTCCGGATTTCTCAATATATCAACAGTAAAGTAAAACAATAAATATATATATATACTTTACTGAAATCTGGTATAAAATCGTATAACATATACCACAGAAAGCTCAGAGCGACATCTAATACATAATCATATACGCATACCACAGTAGGCAGAACAATAAACCTATTGGATGAAACAAGATTGCTCGAGCACTATGCCTCCGACCACGACGTGCGACACCAGAGTCCGAACTGTAAACTGGGCACGGAAACCAAAAAACCCAGGGGAAAGACAATAAACACGTTAGAGTGAGTGGACGAAAATAAATGTCTTTCACCAGTATATATATATGTTTAAAATAACATATGCGAGTCCAGGTAAATAAAAACATCATGGTACATGAGGTAAAACCATAATCCTCCAGCGTACTGAGCATGCAAGTATAAATCCCACGGGGTCACACATGGACACACACCGTGCTAGTACAGTCCGAATCACGAGGTCCTTGGTCCCCGTGATTCTAAGCCAGAAATGGCCTCGGTTCCGGGGAAACGCCCCTCACCAGTCAGGTCGGGATGACGACGTCCCTCCTGGCGGCCTACCATCGGGGATCAGCCGAGAGGCAAAGTGTATCTATACAACAACGTAACTGAGACTGTACTCTGTGAAAACCAAATCACAAACAATTCGATGCAAATGCATGAAACAATATAAAAGTATATGCATATTCGTATACGTATATCCGTATAAGTATAATCGTATAATCGTAAACACATGCTCATGTAATCCGTAAACTCAATACGCATGCTCGAGTTCATAAATCATATAAAAGACTCGCAAGAATTTCGTGAAAAGAAATTGTCCACTCACAGACTAGCGTAACGCGATATGCGTTAACCCGTGATCCGGCGGAAAGTCCCTCGCCAAACGAACGATCACGAACACCTGAATATTCACAAAATTCCATATCTCAAAATTATATCTCGACAATACAAGACAAATCACGAGAAACCACCGTTCTCGGAAACACATAACTCAAAGTCAACGAATCGTCGAAAATCCGATATTCACACCTCGATACCTCGCTGTACTTTCGGATGCTCAAATCGAGAAACGAACCTCCCCACTGCGATCGGGGCGCGATTTTGAGTCAAATGACATGCAACTTGTCGAAAGTCCAAAAAAGTCAAACTGGACCGCCGTTGATGATCTACGCATTTTAGGCGTATTAATTAATGTGTTTTCTCGACATTTTTACTTTGATAATTGCTTAGTTTTATTAGTTTTAACTTATTTTGTTAAATTCAGGTGTTGACCAAAAGAGACGGAGTAAAGGAGTTTACAAGCACGCAAAACGCAATAAATCTGGAGAAGAAATAGTCCGAGGAATGGTCTTCAAATGGTTACTAAAATACATTCCCATATGGTGTCAAGAATTGGAAACCAAATGCCAAATAAAATGGATACCAAAATGGTGGACAAAAAGATGAAGACATTTCTCCTGCGCGACCCAGGAAAGAGCAAATATGGCGGAATATATGGAGCATATAATGGACGAATTTTTGAAGGATATTCCATGAAGAAAAATACCTTATTTGAGGGCCAAAATATGTGCAAGAATATGGTATATTCGGCCAAGAAGTATTGAGGAATAAGGAATGCAAGATTTGAAGATATAAAGATTTCCTTTTCCTTGAAGAAGAAGAAAACTGGGCAGTCAGGTCACTCAACTTCTAAAATCCGTAGTAAATTCAATTCAACTCCAAATATGGCGTTCATTATATGGATTTTATAGCCCTTTGAATAAGCTTTCCAATGAAACAAGAATCGGAATTTTCTGAGCTCTAGATCTCCCGGAAAAGACGTTTCAAGACAGGCTGGCAATTCTGCCCGAGTACACTAGGAAAACCTAGTTTGGAGAGGAAAGTTGGAATTCTTCACCTATAAATACAAGAGCTCGACTCAAAGCAAAGAGATCACTTATTCTATAGCCTATGCTCTGCCAAATACTCTCCTCCTCCCCACAAATTAAGCCGACATCCTCAAGAAGCCAACTACGCCATCAAACCGCCGCATCTCTTCTTCCACCGACGCATAGGGGATTCCGAACGTCATCCACCAAAGAAGTCTAGTTCTCTTGAGTATCCATAGGGGATTCCGAAGATATAAAAGTGTAACAATGACCTCTTTACTCCGTAGTCTCTTTTTGTTCATGAAACTTGTTTGTGTGTTTTGGATGATTGTATTTCGGTTTTATTACATACGTAAATTTCAATAACTTTTCCATGTGTTCCTTATTCTAGATTTCAATTTGCATGAAGTTAATTGGTTCTTAATGCTTTGGTTTTGATTTAGGGGATTCCTAGTCTAGATCAATGGTGTTTAGGGGATGCCTAGCACAAAATATGAATTATGCATGTTTAATCGAAATTTAGGGTTATGGGATTTCGGTAGTGTTGTTATTTGCATGTGTTAATAAATGAGTTAGATTATGGATTAAGTTGATCACTTGTATATAATTAATTAGGTTTTCTTTTTGTTTCAAACATGGTATGTGTTTTTGGGTCTTCTATGTGTTTTCTTGTCTATGAGTCAATGCATGTTAGAGTCCTAGGATTATGTGCTATGTTTGAGACGTTTTTAGTAAATAAACTAGGTAATTAAAAACAACTCTTTTATACCCCCCTTTTTACTACACAAGAATTGCATGCACCCTTCAATCCCCGGTTAGAACGATCCCTACTTGCTCAAAATACTACATCTATAGGGTTTTAAATTGTATATGGTTGAATTATGTGTTAAGTGTTTATTTGATGCATGTTTCCGTCATATCAATTTTTGGCGCCGTTGCCGGGGATTGTTAATTGTTTGTAATTTTTGTGTGTATATATGTAAATTTATACTTGTGCATATTACTAACCATTTTCTTTTTCAGGAATTTTCGAAGTATATATGCTAATTTTACTTACAAATTTTCGATGCCTTGTATATGTGCCCTAATTGATTTAATTTTTCGTAAATAAATACATGTGAATAAATGTTAGTGTAAATTTTAATTTTTTGTAAATATTAATCGGTGTTTGTATATATATATCTAATAATTGTTAAGCATGTTAAAGGATAGTCTTAGATTTACATTGATTACATGCTTGATTAATTAGGTCTCACTCCTTGGAATAGATGGTGCCTCTTTTTCTTGTTTATCTCCTTAACCCCTTATGTTTTACACATAAGGTTGAGGGCGGAGTCTACAAGAACTATGAGGGAGTGAATTCTTGAAAGTTTGGCTGAATGTCGGACATGGTGTCTAGAAACGGGTTATGACTGGTGACAGGTTCTGGATCTAAGAAAGACTTACACCAATAGAGTATATACCATTGGCCCGGTTAGCCTCGGGGTGTATTGTCGAAATTAGTCCTGCCTCTCGCGTTATCTCTATCCCCAACTGGCCATGTTTTTCGATTGAACCAAGGCTGAACAATTGAGAATTCATACTTTATTGCACGGGTCGCACGTCCTTGGAAAGACTGAAAAATCAATGTCTTGTAATCCTTGTAAATTTTTGGCGAAATCAATTTGAGACATGTGTGCTAAAAATCTCGAAAATTGTTTGAACATATAAAGGACTTTCCAACGTTGCAGGTACTTAGTTGCATTAACTCCCCTGCGGTTTCATGATGCTCGGATTTCATCACCGGGTACCCTAACCTAAGTGAAGTTAGGGACATGAGACCAATGGATGAGTCATTCTATTCATGATTGTTCATGTAACTTAGATGTTTTCTGCAGGTTCTAACCATTTTCTCTTATGCATTCACACCATTTTATCATCTAGGTTGATCTTGTTTGATGCATTTAGTTAATTCTTATTAAGTAAATGTGTGATACATGGTGAATCAAAGTGTGACATTGTGTGAAAGGTGCTGCAACATGTTCTTAGTTTGTTCCAAACGTGTGAAACAATTCTGACTTAGCTATGTATATATAATTTTTGCATATCATTCATTCATTCATGCATTACATAATTACATCATCTTGCATCATATTCATCATACATTTAATGCATATCATGCATTTGCATTGGATTTGATGATTGTTGAGTTTTGAAGGATACGAAGGAGGAACGTGCTCCAAGTGTTTTCATAATTCGCAGCTTCTGTCCAAAATAGAACAGTCAACTTTGAAAAGTCATAACTTTCAGCTCGTTTGGAGTTAGCACGAGTTCTTTATATGAATGGAAAGCTCGAGACGTCTAGTTTTCATTCATATAAAGATCACGAATTTCTGAGCTCTAAATCGTTCGGAATTCTAGTTTAAAGACACGGAGGTCAGAACATTAAGCTGCAAAGTGGAAAGAACAAATGGAGGAGATGCACCTTCAAGATCAGGCTGTTCCAAGAGCATAAATGAAGCATCATGTCTAGGCTGTAAGACAATAAAAAACAAGCGCTTGTTGGGAGGCAACCCAATGGAGGATCGACATACAGATTTGCTTTCTTTTCCCTTCCTCTTTATTAATTAGTTTGTTAGTGTGTTAATTAGTTAGTTATTTTTGGTAAATTCATTCTCCATGCTTGATTCTTTGCTTTTACTTTATTACATTGAGGACAATGTAGAATTTAAGTGTGGGGGAGGGGTTTACAACTTTATTTGAGTCTTAAAATCATAAAACCGGGCGGACAATAGAACTTCTCGGCGGATGATGCCCTAAAAAAAAATTATTTTTATTTAATTTTCGTGGGTTTTTATTTTTCTAAAATTTTAGGTAGTTTTTGAGTGCATTTTAGTGTTTTTCAGAGTCTTAGGATGCCCTTAACTCGTCGATGATGATATTTTTCTGAGACAATTTCGAGTTCATGGCTTTCATATTATTAAACTATGGAATTCTTTTGTTAATAGAAATGTTTTGATTGCATTAACATGTAGTGGATATAGATAGTAAAACTTGGTACAGAATTCGCATGTTAGAATAAGTTTTAAATCATACAAACCTAAAAGTGAGTTTTTGAGCCTACATTACTTCATTTGAGAGTGAATTTCGTGCATATGGTTTTCAAAAACAAAACATGCTTCATCTAATTACTTGCCATAGATTTTAATGAACTAGAGATTACTAGAACTTACTTATGTAGATTTGCAAAGCTTTTAAGTTGATATATGCTCTGATTTTGGATATGATTAAAGGCAAAATAGGTTACCACCACTTAAACCAAATGGCCTTGTGTCCCATTGTGCGCACGAGTTGCGACACCCTTAGATTACCCCTTTGTGCCTACATTAAGCCTTTTCTACAGCAGGGACAGCCTCACCGTGGACGACCAGCTGGACAGGTGAGGGTTCATGCCATGACTTTGCGAGAGGGCAGAGCTTCACCAGAGGTTGTTATCGGTACGTTACATGTCTTTGGTATTCCAGTACTTCCATTGTTAGATCCAGGTGCCACACATTCATTCATGTCATATAGACTATCATCATTAGCTACGGTACCTGCATCTCCACTTCCGGGGTTGTGGAGAGTGTTATATCCGTTAGGTGAGATTGTGAGTATTGGATGGGTATACAGAGACTGTGAGATATTTTTTGGAGGTCATGGGTTAGCCACAGATTTGCTGTTGCTTGATATCGTTGACTTTGACCTGATCTTGGGTATGGACTTCTTGGAGACGCATTGGGCCATGTTTGATTGTCACAAGAAGGAGGTTGCATTTCGACGACCAGGCTTTCCCGAGATACTGTTTCGCGGCGAGAAGAACACTTCATTACCGTGTTTGATTTCCGCGATGAGGGCAGATCGGCTGATGAAGAAAGGCTGTGTTTCTTACTTAGCTCATGTGGTAGACACTACGGCTGCTGTGCTAAACCTTGGTGGTATTGAGGTTGTTTCTGAGTTTTCGGATGTGTTTCCAGCGGAGTTACCTGGTATACCCCCTGTTCGGGAAATTGATTTCACTATTGAGCTATTACCGGGTACAGGACCGATTTCACAGACACCATATCGTATGGCGCCAGGGGAGTTGGAAGAGTTGCAGGTTCAGCTCCAGGAGTTGCTGGAGAAGGGTTTTATTAGACCTAGTGTTTCTCCATGGGGTGCCCCGGTTTTGTTTGTACGGAAGAATGATGGATCTATGCGTTTATGCATCGACTACCGGAAACTGAATCAGGTTACAGTGAAGAACAAGTATCCGTTGCCGCGGATTGATGATTTGTTCGATCAACTTAAGGGAGCATCAGTCTTTTTGAAGATTGACCTTCAATCCGGATATCACCAGTTGAGGATTCGAGACTCTGATGTGGACAAGACAGCTTTCAGGTCGCGGTATGAGCATTACGAGTTTTTGGTTATGCCGTTTGGGTTCACCAATGCCCCCGCAGCTTTCATGGACTTGATGAATCGGGTATTTAGACGGTTTCTGTACAAGTTCGTGATTGTGTTTATCGATGATATTTTGATTTATTCCAGGAGTGTGGGCCAGCATAAGAAGCATTTGCGAGCGGTGTTGCGAACTTTGCGGGACCATCAGTTGTTTGCGAAGTTTAGCAAGTGTGAGTTTTGGCTGGAAAGTGTGAAGTTTCTGGGTCACGTGATATCTGCTGAGGGAGTTAGTGTTGATCCTGACAAGATCGAGGCCGTGCTGAATTGGAGTAGACCTACCACTGTACCGGAGATCTGGAGTTTCCTGGGTTTGGCAGGCTATTACCGGCGGTTTGTACAGGATTTCTCTCGGATTGCTACCCCATTGACCAGATTGACGAAGAAGGGCGTCAAGTTTGAGTGGTCCGATCCATGTGAGGAGAGTTATTTGCTCCTGAAGGAGAGGTTGACTACTGCACCGGTTCTGACATTGCCAGACGACAGCGGTGAGTTTGTGGTTTATAGTGATGCGTCGAAATTGGGGCTTGGCTGTGTGTTGATGCAGCATGGTAGAGTTGTGGCCTACGGTTCCAAGCAGCTGAAACCACATGAGGTTAACTATCCGACGCATGATTTGGAGTTAGCCGCTATTGTATTAGCGTTGAAGAGTTGGAAACATTACCTGTATGAAGCCCAGTGTAAGATCTACACCGACAACAAAAGTCTTACCTACTTCCGGACGCAGCCAGATCTGAACATGAGGCAGCGCCGATGGATGGAGTTGATCAACGACTACGATTGCACGTTCGAATACCATCCAGGGAAGGCCAATGTTGTAGCTGTTGCACTTAGCCGGAAATCTGGAGCTTCGTTGTTTCATGTGTGTGTGGCCAGAGTGTCAATGTTAGCCGAGCTTTGGGCTATGGGTGCTGAGGGAGCTTTGTTGGCTAGTTTTCAGGTTCGACCCGTATTGGTTTATCAGGTACGAGAGGCTCAGGATTTAGATTCCTACTTATTGGGCAAGAAGACTATGATACGGAATGGTGTGCCTAAAGAGTTTAGTTTAAGCGACGACAGTACATTGCAGTTCAGAGGCAGGTTGTGTGTGCCCAGAGACGAGAGCCTGAAGAAGGAGATCCTGGACGAGGCCCACAGTTCAGCATATGCGATGCATCCCGGAGGTACGAAGATGTTCCGTACACTTCGAGCGTATTACTGGTGGCGCAACATGAAGCGGGAGATTGCTGCATATGTGAGTCGATGTTTGATCTGTCAGCAAGTTAAAGCGGAGAGGTAGAAACCTGCAGGGAAGTTACAGCCACTAGAGATTCCGGTTTGGAAGTGGGAGCACATTACCATGGATTTCGTTTATCAGTTGCCGCGTACTTCGGCTGGCAACACTGGTATTTGGGTTATTGTGGATCGACTGACGAAATCCGCTCATTTTCTCGCACTTCCGGGGAAGATATCAGTGGGCAGATTGGCCAAGCTGTATTTGTTAGAGATTGTTCATCTGCACGGTGTGCCTGTGTCTATTGTTTCCGACCGAGATAGTCAGTTTACTTCTGAGTTCTGGCAGGCATTGCAGTGAGCCTTGGGCACGAAGTTGCGATTTAGTACAGTTTTTCATCCTCAGACTGACGGGCAATCTGAGCAGACTATACAGACACTTGAGGATATGTTGCGGTCTTGTGTGTTGCAGTTTCGTGGGAACTGGGATCAGCAGCTACATTTGATAGAGTTCGCCTACAACAACAGCTATCAGCCCAGTATCGAGATGGCACCGTACGAGGCTCTGTACGGGAAGCAATGCCGCACTCCGTTATGTTGGAGTGAGGTGGGCGAGCGATGGCTTATTTGCCCTGATCTAGTGAAGAGCACCATGGAGGACATCCAGATTAATCGAGACAGATTGAAGATTGCCCAGGATCGTCAGAAGAGTTATGCAGACGTGAGGAGAAAGAGCCTCGAGTTTGATGTTGGCGATTGGGTTTTCCTGAAACTATCTTCGTGGAGAGGAGTTGTGCGTTTCGGGAAGCGTGGCAAACTTCGACCACGGTACATTGGTCTGTATGAGATCACCGAGAGGGTTGGAGCTGTTGCTTACAGACTTGAGTTGCCAGCTGAGATGGCTCGTGTTACTGATGTTTTCCACGTTTCGATGTTGCGGAAGTACATCTCAGATCCTTCTCATGTGTTAGCCCCACAGCAGTTACCGATTCGAGAGGATTTGACATACGTGGAGGAGCCTGTGTAGATTCTCGATCGTCGTGAGCAGGAGCTGAGACACCGTGTGATCCCGCTAGTGAAAGTCTTGTGGCAGAATCACTCGGTTGAGTAGGCCACCTGGGAGACTGAGCAGCGTATGCGGGAGCAGTATCCTCAGCTGTTCACTTGACAGGTATGTAAATTTCGAGGTCGAAATTTTTTTTAAGGGGGGTAGATTTGTGACGACCCGAACCAGAATTAGTAGAGTAATCAGTACGATTCACGAGATTATGCGTAATCGCGATTAATCTTTAATTGTGTGATTTGTCGGATTAGTTCGCGACTTAAATATCAGTTGAGAATTTGAATTGAGTTTCTTCACAAGAGTTGTAGAGCACGTGATTTCGAGCTCATGGGCGGTTCCGGATGATTTTTCCGATAACCGAGGAATATAATATGATTATGAAAGTACCAAACCCCGATTTAGTTTCCTAAACCGGAATCAAACCTCTTCTGAAAACACGAACCAACAAAAACCATAAAAATTTCGGCAGAGTAACGCTACTAACGCGGAATTGCCATTACCTGCACCCGGAAAATTTACTTTATCCTATGCCACAAAAATCAAACCGTGGGCACCAATCCCATCCAAATTTCTCAATATATCAACAGTAATGTAAAGTAATCAATAAAACTATACTTTATAGAAATCCAGGGAAAATAGTATAAAAATATACATCAGAATACTGAGAGCGACTTCTGGTATAGATATACAAATAGTAGGCCAAACTAAGAACCTACCATAAAAAAAACATAGCTCGAATACTATGCCTCCGACCACGACGTGCGACACCAGAATCTGAACTGCAAACTGAGCACGGAAACCGAAAAGCCCAGGGGAAAGACATGAAAATCGTTAGAGTGAGAGGACGAAAATAAATGTCTTTCGCCGAATAATATATGTTATCAAAACATATGCGAGTCAAATGTATAAAAATCAAATGGTACATGAGGGAGACTCTAACTCCTCACGCGTACAGAGCATGCATGGAAAATTTCACGGGGTCGGTCGTAGACACATCCGTGCTAGTACAGTCCGAATCACGGGATCCTAGACCCACACGTGATTCTAGCCAGAAAGGCCTCAGGTCAGGGTATCTGTTTCCACCCGGAACTACATCGGCACAAGGTACAGTTCTCCCCTGGTAGGCACCCTTGGGGATCAGCCGGGATGCTAGTGTATCGATACAACAACATATACTAAGACTGTACTCTGTGTAAACCAAATCATAAATAGTTCGATGCAAATGCATAAGATAATATTTAAATGTATATATGTAACGTATAATGGTATAAGCATAATCGTATAACACATGCTCATAAAAATCATGATCTCGTATGCATTCTCAAGTTTGTAAAACGTGTATAAAGACTCGCAATCATTCTGTGAAAAGAAATTGTCCACTCACAGACTAGCGTAACGCAGTTCGTGTTAATCCCGTGATCCGGCGGAAAATCCCACGCCAAACGAACGATCACGAACCCCTGAATAATCATAAAATCCATTTCTCAAAATCATAACTCGATACCTCAAATCAAATCACGAGAAACAACCGTTCTTGGAAACACATAATCCAATAATGACGAATTGTCGAAAATCCAATAATCACACCTCAAACCTCGCTATAATTTCCGATGCTCAAATCGAAAAACAAACCTCACCACTACGATCGGGGCGCGATTCCGAGCGATATGACATGCAACTTGTCGAAAACCCCGAAAAGTCAACCTTGACCACCGTTGACCACCGGCGGCGGCGGCGCAACCCAACCGTAAAATTCTCGGCGGAGCAACACCTATTCCACTCAAAATCATCCAACAAGCAACTTTCATAACTACACCGAAGTCCAATTCTCACTCTAACTAGTTCAATTTCATGAAAAACCAAAATCCCACACAAATTTCAATCCAACAATTCTCCATGTACAAGCAAAATTAGAACTCCATACTTACATAGGTAGCTTCATGGTGATGAGAGCTTCAAAGCCCAGTGCTTTAAGCATCTCAAATCGGCCGGAAAAAGTTCAACCAAAAACCCCAAATTTCATCAACTTTAGGCCGGAAAATCTTCTTCCTCCGGTGACCCACGCAGTGGAAGGTGGCCGGAAATGGGACCGGGACGTCGGGACGAGTGGATTGGGACCAAAGCCGAGCTCGGAGGTGGCCGGACGGCGAGCCACCGCCGGCGTGCCGTGGCCTCCGTCGATCTCCTCTCCTCCACCGAGTTGACTCGGTCAACCCAGTCAACAACATTAATGCACATATTTGACTTTCCCAATCAGGAAACCTCCATATATATACCTTCTTTTTTTGGAAACTTCCAATTACACTTTTCAATAAACTTTGAACACCCGTAACTTTCGCGTCGTAAATCCGATTTCAATAATTCTCACGGCAACAAACTCATCTCGACATGTTCTTCAATTACCACCCGAAGTCAAACACTTCGACAAATCCGATAAAAAGTCAACGGTTCAAACCATAACAAGCTTACCCGATTAAATAATCAACGATCGAAAATATTCGTAACTTAATCCTCGTAACTCGGAAAAATCCTTCAGAAGTTCCCACGAGCTCGAAATTAAATTCTCTACATCTTCTGTGAAGAATCCGAAATCAAATCCGAAAATTTAGTCACTAACGAAGCCGCCATATTAGCAGATTATGTCGAAATCACGACAAACCACGAAACTCGCAAATCAAGTCAATAATAATTCCATCTACTGTTTCAGTTGATCAACGGTCCAAAACGGATCACAATCACAATTCGGATAGACTCGAACACAAACGGATAAACTCCAAAATATACCAAAATTTCAAATATTCATATTATATTCATCGGTCGTCCAAATAATGATCTGGAACCACCCACGAACTCAAAATCACGCATATAACAACTCTCGAGAAGAGACTCAACTCAAATTCTTGGTCAATAATTTAGTCGTGATCAAAGCTGGCGATTCAATTATCTGGCGGAAGTCTGCGATTACGCATAACCTCATGGATTAAGCTGATTAATACTACTGATTCTGTTCCGAGTCATCACAAATCCACCCCCCTTAAAAAAATTTCGACCTCGAAATTTTCAAGTCTGCAGACTAATAGTAGAAGCACTGCCTCTGCATACAGCTCAACTTTCCAGTGGCAACCTCAACTGAACGACTCTGACAACAGACTCTACAATAGGAGATATCTCTGTACTGTAATCCCTGTACCCCCAAATCTCGAATCTAAACTGGTTCCATACAAACGCCAAGTCTTCCTGCATAAGGAACTGATAGGGTACAAAACACACAACAAATCTGAAATATAGTTCCACCACACGGAACACAACACACACAAAAACCAATGCTATAGGCAATGACGAACTATACGGCATAACACAAACTTGCCTATGATCACATACGGATCAAAATAACGTGGGAAATCACAACTCAGTATACTCACACCAACATAACTCAAACATCGAACTCGGGCAATTAGCATCCTGTTTCCGCTAATCCGAAGGTCTGTAGTAGCACATTCCACTAATTCAGGATCCAACGTCAGCTCACATCAAACTCGCTCCAACACAATGGAGTACAACATCGTTCCTCAAAACGACATCATGCAACATCAAAATCATAGTAGTCTACAAACTGGTACTGCAAGCAATCTCGAACAATTGAAACTGCCGGTCCCAAATCTCTCGGAACTGTAATACACAAGACCACAACATGCCCTCCAAGGTCTGAATAGTCCTCAAAGATCGCCCACCAATCTGAGGATGAGAATCTGTACTAACTTATAATCTGGTCCTCAACGCTCGTTGCAAAGCTTGCCAACACTCCGTTATAGCTGATTATCTTGGTTAGCAATCTGGAACACAGGCACATCATGAAATTGGACAACCTCCGCCAAACATAGCTATGCCAACCTGCCACTGAAATCTTTTCCTGAAAGTACAAGGAAAAGAATTAAATTCATCAAATGGTCCATAAAGACTCGACAACTGGTACCACCAAACCGAAGTGCGAACTGGCATACAAAATTTATAGTGACAAGCTCCAACTTCTAATTGGAAATCTCCAATGGCTGTTACTTCCCGGTAAGTCTCTGCCTCCTAGCCATCGCCTGCTGACAAATGTGGCATCTGCACACACAAGCTGCTACGTTCTTCTACAGGTTGCGTCACGAGTAGTAAACTCGAAGTATCTGATACATCTCTGTACCGCTAGTGCATAACGCACGCAAAACAATAAGCTTCAATACTAACACACTCGAACTCAGCTCCCATAGCTCGCAACTCGGCTAACATGGAAACTCGAGCCATACACACATGATACAATGAAGCTCCCGGTTTCTAAGTAAATGCATCAGCAATGACATCCCAGATGGATAATCAAAGTGCAACCACTAGCCTTTCTCGAACAAGCTCAAAGGTGCAGCCATAGTCGTTAGTTGACCCCATCCATCTACACTGCCTCAAGGTCAAATTTAGCTGAATATGCAAGTAGATGCAACTCAAGTGATCAGTGTACATCCAACACTATGCTGCACGCCGTAGCAGTACTGTCTCCAACTCTCCGATGCTAACACAAAAACAGCAACTCCCAAATCATACACAGGATACGCAACTTCATAAAGTTCCACTGCCTGAACCCATGAGCTACCGCTCTACTATGCTGCATCAAAGCATAACCAAATCCAAACCTCGATGCATCGCCATAACTCACGAACTCACCACGGTCGTCAGGTAGAGTCAAAACCGGAGCAACGGTCAACCATCCCTCAGGAGTAAGTAACTCTCCTCGCGTGCATCGGACCACTCGAACTTGACGCCTTCTTCATCAATCTGGAAAGTGGAGTGGCAATCCGGGAAAATCCTGCACAAAGCACCGATAGTAGCCTTCTAAACCCAAGAGACTCCTGATCTCTCGTACAATGATAGGTCAACCCCAAATCAACACGGCTTCTATCTGCTCAGGATCCACGCCGACTCCCTCGGATAACATCACACGGCCCAAAATCTTCACGCTAATCGACCAAAATTCCCACTGGCTGAACTTTGCAAACAACTGATCATCTCGCAAGGTTCGCAAAACCACTCGCAATTGCATCAGGTGCTGCCCACACTCCTAGAGTGAATCAGGATATTGCCGACGAACATGACCGCAAACTCGTCCAGAATCGTCTGAACACCTGGTACATCAAGTCCGTAAAAGATGCGGGGCATTAGTCAACCCAAAAGGCATGACCAAGAACTCGTAGTGCTCACACCATGATCCGAAAGTCGTCCTAGCCACATCTGACTCATCGATCCTCAACTGATGGTATCCGGACCCGAAATCCATCTTCGAAAAGACTGAAGCTCTCGTGAGCCAATCAAACCAATCGTCAATCCGAAGCGGAGGATACTCGCTCTCCTCTGAAGCCTGATTTAGCATCCGGTAATCGATATACCACTTCGTCGAACCATCCTTCTTCCGAACAAATAATGCAAAAGCACACCACGCAGGTATGCTGGGTCGCATGAAATCTCCTCCAACAACTCCTGGAGTTGAACCTGTATCTTCAACAGCTCCGCTGGCACCGAACGACAAATTTCCGGTGATATGAGTCCAGTGCCCGGTAAAAGCTTAATGGGGTAGTCGGTCTCCCGAACTAGAGGAATACCTGGTAACTCCTCCGGGACACACCTGGAACCTCTAGAACCACCTTAACATCGCCAATGTCAGGCACAGCAACCATAGTATCCACAACATAAGCTAAGCAAACAACACAACCCGTTTCCACCATCTGCTCGACCATCACCGCGAAACAGTATCTCGAGGAAAAGTCTGGTCGTCGAAACACAACCACCTTCTCAAAATGCTCAAACATAACCAAATGCGTCGCCAAAAGTCCATACTCAACATCATAACAAAATCAACGACATCAAGCTATAATAGATCTAGGGATAACTCATAACCTCCAACAAAGATCCCACAACCTCCGGATGGATGCAACACTCTCCAAAACCTCGGAAGTGGAGATGCAGGTACAATAGCCATGGATGTAAAGCGACGGTAACCTCAAAGAAACTTTGTCCTCATACAAGGTCGTGGCACGAACTCCGGCATACCCAACTAGCCGCCCACGTCAATTGTGACTTGCTGATTAACTCATCAAAAAAAACTACATTGGTTAAACTCCAGAAATAGCATCATGACCTCCTCGTGAACTCTGAGCTGCCTAACCGCTAAAACAGCTGGCTGAGGGCGCTTCCTCGCAACGTGATCCTCCTGGCCACCACAATGGCAACTGAAAGTGCTCCACGAACACAAATCACAGCGACACCTGCTGCGTGAAAGGATCATCAACGATCACCCAAACTCATACCATAGGAACAAGTCCGCTACTCTGTGATCTCCATCACCACCAAACGGATACTCTGCTTTGATCTGATGACCCCCAACATAATCGAAAAGTCCATAGCCTGATGGAGTCACTGATCCCGAGGTGCTTGAACTCAAACTCGTCACATATCTCGACTAAGTCCACTTCCCTCAAACCAACACATCGGAAACCGCGTAAACCTTTTCTCCTCAATAATCTCGCCTCTGAGTACAGCACATCAATCTCCTCACGGTTATCTCGAGGCATAACAGCAAAAATCCCTCTAATGCTCAGGTTCAAACTCACCTCGAACCTTGTGCACTGCTTCCTCTGAAGCCACATAACACGTGCAAACTAGGACAAACATTTGAACAATATATCTCTGCCTTAGGTGGGTAAACACTCCATATCTCCGTTGTTGGATAGCCTGATTAAACCATTACCGTATAAACAATACCCCAAATGTAGGCCATGGAGTCACAACAGGAGCTCACACAATACCAGCCCACCAAATGCAATGATCTGACTCAGGCAAAAACATCAACTGCCACAATTCTCTGCTCTGAGGTAACATGTAGACGCTCATACACACACAACCAGGCAAACCATGCCACACAAATCTCTGAATTCAGAATACTCATCCAAACCCACAATTCACTGGCAAATCGCGCGTCGATTGATCCTTAATAGGATCCACAACCGTACCGACACGGAAAGCACGTCAAGGAGGCATCCTAATGAATAAAACATCGTTCACAACAAGTAGAATGTAATCATGGAACTTTAAATATTTGAAAGCATACAACACCCGGAGTATTGATGAGTATCCACCGGCCGGTCGGGTCACCACTCCAGACATGCTGTACATTCTCAAATATCCTTATTAAACACGACTACAGAAGTCTACAGAACCTAAAACCTAATGCTCTGATACCAAGCTGAAAGGACCCAACCCCGATTTAGTTTCCTAAACCGGAATCAAACCTCTTCTGAAAACACGAACCAACAAAAACCATTAAAATTTCGGCAGAGTAACGCTACTAACGCGGAATTGCCATTACCTGCACCCAGAAAATACACTTCATCCTATGCCACAAAAATCAAACTGTGGGCACCAATCCCATCCGGATTTCTCAATATATCAACAATAATGTAAAGTAATCAATAAAACTATACTTTACAGAAATCCGGGGAAAATCGTATAAAAATATACTTCAGAATACTTAGAGCAACTTCTAGTATAGATATACAAATAGTAGGCTAAACTAAGAACCTACCATAAAAGAAACATCGCTCGAATACTATACCTCCGACCACGACGTGCGACACCAGAATCAGAACTGCAAACTGGGGAAAGACATGAAAATCGTTAGAGTGAGTGGACGAAAATAAATGTCTTTCGCCGAATAATATATGTTATGAAAACATATGCGAGTCAAATGTATAAAAATCAAATGGTACATAAGGGAGACTCTAATTCCTCACGCGTACAGAGCATGCATGGAAAATCTCACGGGGTCGGTCGTAGACACATCCGTGCTAGTACAGTCCGAATGACGGGATCCCAGACCCACACGTGATTTTAGCCAGAAAGGCCTCAGGTCAGGGTATTTGTTTCCACCCGGAACTACATCGGCACAAGGTACAGTTCCCCCCTGGTAGGCACCTTCGGGGATCAGCCGGGACGCGAGTGTATCGATACAACAACATATACTAAGACTGTACTCTGTGTAAACCAAATCATAAATAGTTCGATGCAAATGCATAAGATAATATTTAAATGTATATACGTAACGTATAATGGTATAAGCATAATCGTATAACACATGCTCATAAAAATCATGATCTCATATGCATGCTCAAGTTTGTAAAACGTGTATAAAGACTCGCAATCATTCTGTGAAAAGAAATTGTCCACTCAAAGACTAGCGTAACGTAGTTCGTGTTAATCCCGTGATCCGGCGGAAAATCCCTCGCCAAACAAACGATCACGAACCCCTGAATAATCATAAAATCCATTTCTCAAAATCATAACTCGATACCTCAAATCAAATCACAAGAAACTACCATTCTCGGAAACACATAATCCAATAACGAAGAATTGTCGAAAATCCAATAATCACACCTCAATACCTCGCTATAATTTTTGATGCTCAAATCGAAAAACAAACCTCACCACTGCGATCGGGGAGCGATTCCGAGCGAAATGACATGCAACTTGTCACCCTTAACCACCGTTGACCGCCATTGCCCACCGGCGGCGGCGGCGGCGCAACCCAACCGTAAAATTTCTTGGCGGAGCAACACCTATTTCACTCAAAATCATCCAACAAGAAACTTTCATAACTACACCGAAGTCCAATTCTCACTCTAACTAGTTCAATTTCATGAAAACCGAAATCCCACACAAATTTCAATCCAACAATTCTCCATGTACAAGCAAAATTAGAACTCCATACTTACATAGGTAGCTTCATGGTGATGAGAGCGTCAAAGCCCAGTGCTTTAAGCAGCTCAAATCGGCCGGAAAATGTTCAACCAAAAACCCCAAATTTCATCAACTTTAGGCCGGAAAATCGTCTTCCTCCGGTGGCCCACGCCGTGGAAGGTGGCCGAAAATGGGACTGGGACGTCGGGTCGAGTCGATTGGGACCAAAGCCGAGCTTGGAGGTGGCCGGACGGCGAGCCACCACCGGCGTGCCGTGGCCTCCGTCGATCTCCTCTCCTCCACCGAGTTGACTTGGTCAACCCAGTCAACAACATTAATGCACATATTTGACTTTCCCAATCAGGAAACCTCCATATATATACCTTCTATTTTTGGAAACTTCCAATTACACTTTTCGATAAACTTTGAATACCCGTAACTTTCGCGTCATAAATCTGATTTCAATAATTCTCGCAGCAACAAACTCATCTCGACATGTTCTTCAATTACCACCCGAAGTCAAACACTTCGACAAATCAGATAAAAAGTCAACGGTTCAAACCATCACAAGCTTACCCAATTAAATAATCAACGATCAAAAATATTCGTAACTTAATCCTCGTAACTCGGAAAAATCCTCCGGAAGTTCCCACGAGCTCGAAATTAAATTCTCTACATCTTCCGTGAATAATACGAAATCAAATTCTCGCCCGAAAATTTAGTCGCTAACGTAGCTGCCATATTAGCAGATTATGTCGAAATCACGACAAACCACGAAACTCAAAAATCAAGTCAATAATAATTCCATTTACTGTTCGAGTTGATCAACGGTCCAAAACGGATCACAATCACAATTCGGATAGACTTGAACACAAACGGATAAACTCGACAATATACCGAAATTTCAAATATTCATATTATATTCCTCGATCGTCCAAATAATGATCCGGAACCGCCCACGAACTTGAAATCACGCATACAACAACTCTCTAGAAAATACGCAACTCAAATTCTCGGCCAATAATTTAGTCATGATCAAAGTTGGCGATTCAATTATCTGTCGAAAATCTGCGATTACGCATAACCTCATGGATTAAGTTGATTAACACTACTGATTCTGTTTTGGATCGTCACAGATTATTTAAAGTTTCGGTTTATCGACGAGTTTATCCGTTCGTTTCGTATTTATCCGAATCGTACTGGTTATCCATGCCATTTTGGACCGTTGATCGTCCCGAGACGCGAGTATAAATATCGAAAATAGTCGAAAAATTGTCGAAAATATTGTTTAAGGTTTGACCAGGCGTTGACTTTCCATTTTGGGCAGTTTGACCGTTGACCCGTGAAGGAGACTTTCCCGTTTGATTTTCGCCGGCCGACTTGGATTTTCCGGCCACCTCCGACCACGTGAAGAGTATAATTCTTATCCTCTTGAGTTCTTGAGTTGATTTGTGTTTGAAATCATGAAATTTGATGGTGGTTTGGTTGAGTTTGAACCGGGTTTGGTTGCCGGAGTTCGCCGGTGACGAGGGGTAGACTTCCGACGAGCTACGGTGGCAGGGGAAAGAGGGTTTCGACTCCCCTTGCCCCAGGGATTCTCCCCATGGGTTTGAATTGGGTTAATGATGGGTTTCGGGTTGAACCTGTGGTGGTTGCCGGAGTGTTGCTCCGTTTCGGTTTCGAGCTGATTTGGAGGTGTTAGGGTTGGAATTGGGTGTTGTCCTAGTTGAAGGAATGGTTGGGCTTAAGGAGATCTTGAAAACTGGAGCTTCCTCGCCGGAGAAACTCTCCGTTGACGGTGTGCCGCCGGCGGCAGCGGCGGTCTACGGCGGCGCTCCGGCGAGAAAGTTGACTTTTAAGTTTTCGATGATTTTAATGTCATTTTTCTCGTAATTGCGCCCCGATCGTCGCCTTGAGGTTTTCGAATTGATTTGGGTATCGGATTTTCAGTCGGGAGTTTTGAGTTGAGATTTCGGAAATTCAGTCGATTATTTTATACAGTTTTATATGTTTCCGGGAACGGTTGGTTTCCGTGGTTAAGTACAGAGTTGTGGGCTATGATTTTGATCAGATGTGTTTTATGATTATTCAGGGGATCGAGATCGTGTTTCAGGCGAGGGATGTTCCGCCGGGCCACGAGATTAGAGCGAGTGCGCCTTTTTGCTCACCTGTGAGTGGACATTTCTTTTCACGGATTGATTGCGTGTCCTTTATATACGTTTTACGAACTTGAGCATGCCGTTTGATCATGAATTTTTATGAGCATGTGTTTTACGGTTATGCATATACGAATATACGTATACGAATATACATATATATATATATATATTATGTTTTATGCATGTGCATGGAAAGGATTTATGAGTTAGTTTACACAGAGTACAGTCTCAGTTATCAGGGTTGTATCGATACACATTGACTTCTCGGCTGATCCCCGAGTACGCTCCGGGGGGGGGACAGATATCCTGGCCCGAGGCCTTTCTGGGTAGGAATCACGTGTGGGTCTGGGATCCCGTGATTCAGACTGTGCTATCGCATGAGAGTCCATGAGTGACCCCGCGGTATTATGATGCATGCTCTGTACGTGGGTTGGAGTCAGCGTCTCCTCACGTACCATTTGTTTTTCATGCATTTGACTCGCATCTATTTTATAACATATATATTATTTGGCGAAAGACATTTATTTTCGTCCACTCACTCTAACGGTTTTCATGTCTTTCCCCTGGGCTTTTCGGTTTCTGTGCCCAGTTTGCAGTCCAGGTTCTGGTGTTTCACGTCGCGGTTGGAGGCTAGTGATTCGAGGTACCTGTGTTTTCCAGTAGGTTCTTGTTTCGCCTACTGATGTATATATTTTATATATTTACACTAGAGGTCGCTCTGATACATTCTGAAACATGTTTTATACGGATTTTCTCGGATATATTATATATTACAGTTATATTTACTGTTTATTGATATTGAAATGATATTGAGAAATCCGGATGGGATTGGTGCCCACGGTTTGGCTTTTGTGGCATAGGATGAAGTGTTATTTTCCGGGTGCAGGTAATGGTAATGTCGCGTTAGTAACGTTACTCTGCCGAAATTTTAATGGTTTTTGTTAGTTCGTGTTTTCAGAAAGGGTTTGATTCTGATTTAGGAAACTAAATCGGGGTTGGGTCCATTCAGTATAATACTGTGTATACATATTTGTGTATATATATTTGTAGACAAATTTTGTACATAAATTTTGTATATATATTTGTAGATATTTAAATTTTGTATATTTGTGTATATATATATATAGATTGATATTTTTTTAGATATATTTGTGTGTATATATATACTTAGATATGTATAATATTGGATAGTTGATATATTTAATTAGATATGTATAATTGGATAATTTATATGTGTTTAATTGGATAATTGATATATATGGATATGTATATTGAATTTTCGTGTTAATTAATATATAAATATGTTAATTTATATGTGTTAATGTGTGTGTGTATATATATACAGAAATATATGTGTTAATTGGATAATGTCGGTGATGATCGATTATATATGTATTGATGTGAATATATATATATATGCATGTATTATTAATGTGGTAATTAGAAAAATGTGCATATTTGGTTTTTTTTTTAATATTATTAAGATGTCGAAGAGGCACACGGCAAAAGACAAAGAATCGTGGCATCAATCTATCTTACGACAGATGGGTTGGGGGGAATTAAGTTTCCGATGAGTCGGATACGAGTTCGGCCCCTGAAAGGGAGATTCCACACGCTCTTTCTATTGACGACGTTGTAGCTGATCAGGGCGGTTCAGAGTCGACGTCACAGGCACCCCATTCTTCCGATGAAGATTCAGCTGTCGTTAGTGCGATACAGCGAAACAGGAGGGACCCCTCACTTCCACCTCCCAAACGCATTCGAGGAATTTGCAATGGAGGGAAAGCCGATCGAGAGCGTAGCAAAGACATCAGCAGGAGAGAGGATCGATGTACCTCTAAACGCATTCACCCGATGTCCTGAAGGAAAGAGGCTGACTAGTTTGACAGCTCACCAGATCGGAAACTATGTACGTTTTCACGTACGTATGATAGCCCCCACTTGGGAAGATTACCCTGAAGAGGAAAAAATGAACGTGTTCTGCGGACTGTTGGTAAAAAAATATTTAATATTATAGTTTTTTCATAATTGATTACAAATTCTAGTGTTTACTATTTCTAATTGTTTAATTTTTTTTTTGTTAGAACAATTTTAATTATGAACAGACTCCTTAGATGGTAGACTACTTCAACAAAACCGCTCATCACATTTTCAAGGATTGGAAGTGCACATTGCACAAGACATACAAGGCAGCCCCAGAAAGACTCCGAATGAGTTCAAAAAGGGAAGGGAAGATGAGTGGGAGTGGTTGAAAGCCCACTTTGAGTCCGAACCGTGTAAAGTTCGTAATTTATATTCCTCCACATTCATGTCGTTTTTTGGGAAAAATTCTATTCAATAATGATTAATTGCGTAATAATTTAAATTTTTGTGTAACAGGCACAATCACAGAGGAACAGAGCTAATTGGGAGAAGAAGTAGTTGCACCACGGATCGGGCTCCTGCAAAATGCTCAACCTGGCGCATGAGCACTTGCAAAAGGATTCGAAATACCCGCTCATAGCAGGCAGCATTTCTACTTACAATATGCCTGGGCAGACCGAAAATCTCGGCACTCAAGACGCCGTAAGTAACATTTTTTCCCAAAGTAATAACATTTAATTTTATTGTTGCTTCTTCACTTGTGCACAAAGAGATAAACTTGATAAATGAGGATATTATTTGTGTGATGCATATGCATGTGTGGTGCATAGGTGCATGCTGGATACATATGATGAACTTGAGAAATGTTAATGAGATTTAGTTTTGATGTCATTGGAAGTGTTTTGGTTTTCGTGCAGGATTTTGGTTTCTTCAATTTTTAGGGAAAATTATGTCAATTTTTTTGGGGACATTCATATATATATATATATATATTGTTCATGTTCATTTCAGGAGAGGTTGCAATAGTTGGCCGATGAGAGAATTTCGGATATGCAGTCCCACAGTCCAATGATCACGCTTGAAGAGCTGCCTACTCTCTCGACAGAGTCTCAGATAGAAATGGCAGATGCAGACTTCGACCGTCGACCTGGTAAAGAGGTTCGTGGTTTCCGATGGGGAGTCGAGCGAGATATGAGCCAGTCCACATCGTCGGGTAGTTGAAGCTTGAATGCGGCGGGACGAGAGCAAATACAAGCTTTCCAAGAGCAACCTCGAGTGGCCAATGACAATGCTTTAGTCACCCAGGAGGACGCTCGTAGGGCTTAGGAGGACACTTGTATGGCTCGGGAGGAGAGTCAAGCAGCTTAAGCTAGGATGGATTATATGGCTCAATTAATGTGCATTATGCCGATTAAGCTAGGCCTAGATCCTGATGCTGTTTGTCACCCGTTTGACTCTCCCTCTCCTCCAGGACCTGACAACGACGATCCGAGCGGGGTGAGATCGGCGGGGCCCATACGCCTTCTACTGCCGCTAGCTAGGTTTTTTATGTACTTTTGTGATCTTGATCGGAATCGAACAATATTTTATTAATTTTGTACGAAGTTTTATGTTTAATATATATTTTCAATTATTAATAATTATTTATTATTTATTTTTTATTTATTAATTTAATGTTTAAAATAGTAGATTAATTATATGTAAAAAAAATTAATATTTACTACTTAGACGACGGAATCAAGTAGATTCCGTCGTCTAAGTACTATCACATAGATGACCGCAAATTTGATTACGTCGGCTAAGGATATATGTAGACCACGAAAATATGCGTTGATCTAGCCATTCTGGTTCAGCAGTCTCAAAGGGTAATATCTCAAGGAAGATCCTCTGGATGCTTGGTTTAACCAGCGTTTCGACTTTGGGTGAAAATGAGCCTTGTGTTGTTTTGGCCGTTGCAAGACGCGCCAAAGCATCTACGTTAACATTCTACTCTCTTGGCACTTGAGTGATATTGTAAAATTTGAACTTGGAGAGGTAGTACTTTTCCAATGCTAGGTATGCGGTCATGAAATCATCTTTGGCTTCAAAGTCCCCTTTCACTTGGTTGACCATGAGCTGAGAGTCACTGAAGATGTTGAAGTCCGAAGCGTTTAAGATACATGCTAATTGCATGCCATCTATGAGTGCTTCATATTTAGCCTCACTATTGGATGCTTTGAAGTTGAATCGTAGAGCGTATTCAGCATGAGCGTCGTTTGGTCCGATAAGTATAATACATGCACCCGTCACCCTGCATTGGTCTAGAGAGTGTGGGAACGGAAGCTAGGTATAGCTTGATTTGTTGGAATGCGTTCTCACAGGCAGGCATCTAGTCAATGGAGCGCTTGTTATGGGCAAGGCGTATGACCTTGAAGAACGGCTCACATTTGTCAGAAAAATGAGAGATGAAACGGTTGAGGGCGGCAAACTTACCTATAAGGCTTTGTATTTCCTTCTTGTTCGCAGGGGTTTTTATATCCATGATGGCTTTGACCTTTTCAGGTTTGGCCTCGATACCCCTTTAGCTGACTATGTACCCCAAGAATTTGCTGGTGGTGACGCCGAACGTGCATTTTGCAGGATTGAGGTAGATGTTATGTTCCATTCGGATTTGGAAGACGATCCGGAGGTAGGCGGCGTGGCCCTTGGCCGTTTGACTTTTGACTAGGATATCATCTATATACACTTCCACAACGGAGCTATTGACGTCGCAGAAGATGTATATCATGAAACGCTGGTAGGTAGAGCCTGCGTTCTTGAGTCCGAATAGCATGACCACATAGCAATAGAGCCTCTTGTCAGTGGTGAACGTTGTAGCTTCTTGATCTTTCGGGTTCATAAAGATCTGGTTGTAACCAGAGTACGCGTCTAGTGTTGATAGGAGTTCATAGCCTGCTGTTGTGTCCACAAGCTGGTCTATCCTGGGTAGTGAAAAGCTGTCTTTAGCACATGCTTTGTTTAAATTTATGTAGTCGACACACATTCGCCAACTCCTGTTGCTTTTTGGAACCATGACTGCATTTGATAGCCATTTAGGGTAGTGGAAAGGGCGTATAAAACCCATATTTATGAGGCGTTCCACCTCAACGTTCATCGCGGCGTAACGCTCAGCGTTGTATGCGCGACGATTTTACTTGATTGGTTTGCTGTGTGGGGCAATACTCAATCTGTGAGAAATTAAATCGGTAGAGATACCAGGCATATTGGCGTAGGACCATGCAAAGACGATGTTGTATTCCTCAAGGAGACTGATCAAATCCATCCTAATGTTGACGTCTAAAGTGGCCCCGATACGAACCTTGCGTTCGGGGTGAGCTGGATCGATTTCAACTTCGATGATAGAGTCCCCAGTTTCAACATATCTGAGAGCGTTCACACCATCCCTTGGATCATTAGGCTTCTCCATTGTCATGTCCGAGACGGGTGTATTTGCCACCTTCATTATTTCGTGGCGTACAATGTGACTCGTTCAGGGGTTGATTGGGTGGGTTACGAAGTTGTATCCAGGTACAAACCCTGTGCCAAAATCCGTTGGAAATTGCATGTATAACATGTGACTGGCCGTAATAGCTCAGAATTTTTCGAGGGCCGGACGACCAAGAATTATATTGTAAGAGGAGTATAAATCTACCACAATAAAATCTGTAAATACTTCCCTTTGGGGAGAACCAAAGGTGCCCAGGCCTAGACGCATGTAATCGTTACCGAGAGGGTAGACGACGTCACCTGAGAAACTCATGAGGGATTCGTTGTCCTACGATAAGCAATGGCCAGGTCATTTCAACTGCTCATATGTACTGAGGAAAATCACGTTAGCGCCCGAGCCTAAGTCGATTAGGACGCGACTTACCTTACACCAATCTACAAAGGCGTCGATGACAAATGGAGCGTCCATGGGAGGAACTCCTAGCTCATCCGCGTCGAAAAAGGTGATTGGTTATCATGTACGGCGCTGAGCCTTAGGTTCAGAACCCGATGCGATGGACAACATTTCTCGAGAAAGGGTGTCCGCCCGCCGTTTTCCTCCATAGATCGTGGAAATTTCTTTTCGAGCCTCGATGAATGAGACCTGCTTACCTCCATCGACGCGATACTGGTTTAGCTCGCCTTTACCGAATAACTTTCGTATGATTTTTTTCAAAACGCTGCAATCTTCCGTGTTATGGGTTTCTGATTCGTGATATTTGCACCAACTGCTGGTGTTCTTCAGCGGTGCTTTGTAGATCTTGGGCTTAGGTTGAGCTATCAGGTGTTTATTGTTGGCAAAAATCTCTACATAGGTGGTGTTTGTGACAGTGTAGACTGTTCGATCAGGAGAACAATGCTTTTGAGATTTGAGTGGTTGTTGGGAGTTCCAAGTGGGAGAATGTTATCTTTCCGGAGCGCAATGTCTATTTCGAATAGGGGAACGGTGACGTTCTGGGGTATGATGCCTATACGGGATTTGCCTCCGCTCTGGAGTATGGGAACGGTGTTGCTTCTACTCGGGTGTGTGTGAGCAGTATCGCTTTCTTTGGTTGCCACATCGATTATGAGGTATATAACTGTCATGTTGGCCCCAGACACGGTTGTGGACATCATCCTTTTCTACCATCATATCGAGAATGGCCTTGTGTGTGAGTTGGTCTTTTCGGATCAGTTTTTCTTTGAAGAGTGAATGTGGGAGTCCCTCTACTAACGATGTCTGAGCCGTCTGCTTGTCTAAATTTTGACAAAACTGAGTAGCTTCCCTGAAACGGTTGATGTAAGACGACAAATTCTCAGAGCCTCCCTGCCGAACAGAGAAAACAGACTTGGCAGTGTTGTGACGTGTTTGTAATCGATATCGTTTGAGAAAAGTGTCTGTAAGTTCTTCGAACGATGATATGGATCCTAGGGCCAGTTCAAAAAACCAATTAAGCGTTTCACTTGTGAATGATTCAAGGAATAAGTAACACAGTATCGCGTTTTCATGTCTATGGTCAGCCGTGAAAGAAAGAAATCGGTCGAGATGAGTGCCAGGGTCTCCACGGCCAGAGTACCATTCATCCTTCTAACTATTTGCCCCTGGATGGCATCCCATATTGGTGATGGAAGGGGGGAACGGGTTTGTACACGGTGTGTAAGACACAGTGTGATGATGGTTACGGTTCTGCGTTAGTTTACTTTCCAAATCATTCAGTCGGGAAAGGATTTGGCCTGTTGCGTCCTGGGGAGCAGGTATCTTAATTTTGGATGAAGGACTAGGCATTAATGGATTGATCAGCTGAGCATTCATTTGGATCATATTGCGTCATTCCTCTCGACGGTCGAGTTCGAGCTGTTGAGCTTGCATGGTGCTCACCATGTCACTGAGACGCTCGTTGGTGCGTTAGGTCGCATCCCGCTCCGCCCTGAGCTCAGCGATTTGTGACAAGAGTTGGGCGTGAGTGATGTAGGTATCAGTGGGGATGCTAGATGCAATGATCTGGGCCGACGTTCCAACGCCGCTGGATGTATTTGCATTAGGGGGTCCTGATGAGATATTGGGCGTTAGGAGCGGCTCAAATGCTCGCAAGCGATCCCCAGCAGGAGTGATCATGCCATCATGTTCATTAGCGGCCATAAAGAAAAATGGGATAGGCCTTTTAATGTGGTGGAAAAAAAAACTATCAAATTCCCACAGACGGCGCCAATTGTTTTTGGCGAAATCTGTAAGGATCCCATCTCGAAGTGAGGAATATTTTAGATGTAGGATCGCTCGCAAGCGTCCCGGTCTGAGGCCTGGAACGCTTATTTTATGGTTATGGTTAACTCTTCCTTGGGGCAGCTGCCATATGTTTATGGTTAGATGATTTTTGACAACTCGAAGTGATTCTCGATGTGGGACTAGCCCTCCTACCATTTTGGTGTTTAGGAATGACTGATTTCCACATGAGAATGGCTAAGGGGTACGCTGGTCAATGGTTGCTCCATTCTGTACAGCTTATACGTGATGTGCGTTGTTCTCCATCATGTGCGTCGTACTAAATTAAGCTGTGGTGACCGAACTGCCCTTGTACGTGTTGTGAGGGTGCGCTGGTCATTCGACCTGGTAGATTGGTACATCCTGCATGTGACGCGTGCGGATGCGCCTCACATGCGATGTACGGCACGGGTTTGGAATGGCCAGACTGCCCCCGAGCCTGGTAAATAGCCTTTTCCATGGCGTTTCTAGGCTTCCTGAGTGTTTTCGTGCTAAGTAAAGTATGTTTTTTGGGTTTAGCACATCGTGTACTAACAGTTACTAATTAAACATGTTTCTCATAAATATACACATTTCTCATAGAAACACTTTGTTATACTTAAATACGTACATCTCTAACTAAGGCTGATAATCAGAATCATCGCTTGAGTCTGACTTGGTTTCGTAATTAATTTCTGGTATGATGTGCCGCTCCTGATCACCTGAGTCTTCGTCAGTTTCATATGGATTAACATCAAGAAGTTCTGCTCCAGAAATTCGAACCATAACACCCGATCTCACATTATTAAGGTGAATTGTAGAGGATTTCTGAATGTCAATTGCGTTTGTCTCTTAGTATGCAGTAACTTCTTCATCATTTGCGGCCTCACCAAGTGTAGCAGCACTGTATATGTTTCTAGGAACAATATGGTTAACTACTTTCCACGTGCCTCTGTGCACAAGATCATCAAGATAAAACACTTGTTTTACCGCTGTAACAAAAACAAAGGGGACATCTTCATACAAGCTTGTAGTAGTATTCACCAAAAATATACTGTAATGATCGATCCTTGTGTTCTTTGGGCTGGTATCAAACCATCTACACTTAAACAAGCACTTTCATGGCTTCCCCATAAATTAGTTCAACCACTGAATGGAGAACACCGTAATAGTTAACGCCATTCTGCCCACCATGCACCATTACCCTAGAATTTTGTGTCCACAGTCTGTCATCACTATGTTGACATATAATTTTCTTGTCATTGACCTTACACATCGGGTAAACATTTGAAGTTATCGTTTTCATCACCAAGAGCCTCAATGCGTGTGACCATTGTGGGTAACCTTCATCTTACACATGGTTCATCTGAAAGAAAACCATTCACTTTAAATATGAACATTGATATTAATTTGTATATATATGTAAGTGAATATATATATATATACACACACTTACCCATTTGCCAAAATAGTTTGGAAACATTTTGTTGTGGTACTCAACATTACCGACAATAGAAGGGTGTTGAAGATGGATGTCTTTCCAGTATTGAACTTCTGGACAGTTAATCAGTACCCACCAGTGGGCAATGACTACCTCATATGGCCGGTTCCAACTTGTATGACTTTGGCGAATTTCCATATACTTCAACATCATTGGAGATGATAGAAAGGTTGATCTGAGGTTGATCTACCGGCATATGCTGTTGAGGGTCCTCCATAGCTCTCAAATACAACTAGGTACGTTACGCACTCCTATACAAGATATGCTTCAGCGATACACCCTTCAGGTGCAGATTTATTCTTCACATAGTCTTTTTAGTCTCCCAGTTGTCTATCAAGTTAAAAAGTGCATATTATGATTATACTTAAATAAGTATTAATATATAAAAACATAGCCGAATGAAAATGTTGAATCGTATATACCTTTCCATTGGATACATCCGAGTGTAGTGTACCGGACCGGTAAGCAACAATTGTTCGGGAAGATGGATCATTAGGTGAGGCATGATGTCAAATTTGTTTGGGGGAAATATTGAAAGGACCCAACTCCGATTTAGCTCCCTAAATCGGAATCAAACCCTTTCGAAAACACGAACCAACAAAAACTTTTCGAAATTTGGGCAGAGTTTCGTTACTAACGTTGAATTACCATTACCTGCACGCGGAAAATACACTTCATCCTATGCCACAAAAAGCAAACCGTGGGCACCAATCCCATCCGGATTTCTCAATATCTCAACAGTAAAGTAAACAATACATATAATAGTACTTTACTGAAATCCGGGTTTAAAATCGTATAACATATACAATAGGAAGCTCAGAGCGACTTCTAATACATAATCATATACGTATACCACAGTAGGTAGAACAATAAACCTACTGGAAGAAACAAAGTAGCTCGAGCACTATGCCTCCGACCACGACGTGCGACACCAGAGTCCGAACTGCAAACTGGGCACGGAAACCGAAAAGCCCAGGGGAAAGACAATAAACACGTTAGAGTGAGTGGACGAAAATCAATGTCTTTCACCAAGTATATATGTTATAAAACATATGCGAGTCGAAATAAATCAAACCAAATAGTATACGAGGAGACGCTGACTCCAACTCGTAAATAGAGCATGCAAGTAAAATCTCACAGTCAGAACCACGGGGTCCCTAGCCCACACGTGATCCTAGCTGCAAAAGCACAGTCGGAACCACGGGGTCCCTAGCCCACACGTGATCCAGAACCACGGGGTCCCTAGCCCACACGTGATCCTAGCTGGTAACATCCTCGGGGATCAGCCGGGATGCAGTGTATCGATACAACCTCATAAACTACGACTGTACTCTATGGAAACCAAATCATAAACATTTCGATACAAATGCATGTAACAACATATCAGTGTATGTATACTCATATACGTATATGTATCATCGTAAAACACATGCTCGTAAAACCATAATCAAGCTGCATGCTCAAGTTCATAAATCATTTATAAAAGACTCGCAAAACAATCCGTGAAAATAAATTGTCCACTCACAGTCTGGCGTAACGCGTATCGCGTTAACCCGTGATCCGGCGGAAAGTCCCTCGCCAAAACAACGATCACGACCACCTGAATATTCACAAAATCCATATTCAAAATCATAATCCGACAATACAAATCAAACCACGAGAAACCACCGTTCTCGGAAACATGATATCCAAAGTCGACGAATCGTCGAAAATCCGTTTATACCACTTCAATACCTCGCTTTACGTTCGGACGCTCAACTCGAAAAACGAACCTCCCCACTGCGATCGGAGCGCGATTTCGAGTCAAATGACATGCAATTCATCGAAAATCCCAAAAAGTCAACCCGTTGACCGTTGACCGCCGTTGACCGCCGTCCACGGCGGCGCCACTGTTGACCGGAAAATTTCACGGCGGAGCCACCCCTATTCCACTCAAAATCACCCACTGAGCAACTTTGTCAACTGCACCGAAGTCCAATTCTCACTCTAACACATCCAATTTCAATGAAACCCGAATTGTACACAAATTTTCCAATCCAAAATTCTCCATGTATACATCGAATTGAAACACGAAACTTACAGGGAAGCATCAAGGGGATGAGAGCTTCAAAGCCCACTCAAAGTTTCAGCTCAATTCGGCCTAAAACGAGTAACCTGAATTCACTCATTTTCCTCCAATTTTTGGTCGGATTTCCTCCCTCCACCGTTCACCTCGCCGTGAACGGTGGCCGGTGCCACCTCGAGGAAGCCATGGCGAGTCGAACAAGCTAGGAGCCGAGCCCTAGGGTGGCCGGAGCAACATCACCGCCGTGGAGCATCAAGCTTGCCGTCGGCCTCCTCTCACACCACCGAGTTGACCGAGTCAACTCGGTCAAACACAATAAATGGTCATCTTTGACTTTCCAAAAGGAGAAAGTTACAATTTATAGCTTTCCCGATTAGGAAACTTCATACTTATCCATTTCGACGAACTTTAAACACGCGTAACTCTCTCGTCGTAATTCCGATTCCGATAATTCTCGCGGCCACAAACTCGTCTCGACATATTCTTCAATAATCACTCAAAGTCAAATACATCGGCCAACCGAATAAAAAGTCAACCCTTCAAAGCAACACACATTAAATCGACTAAATAATCAACAAACGGCAAAATGCGCAACTAATTCCTCGTAACTCCAAATCATGCTCCAGAAGTTCCCACGAACTCGAAATTAAATTCTGAACAACTTCCGTGAAGAAGCCGAAACCAAATTCTCGTCCGGTAATTTAGTCGCTAAGTAGCCCACCATTTAAATCTGAACTTCAAATATTCATAACTAATTCTTCGGTCGTCCAAATAACGATCCGGAACCGCCCACGAACTCGTAATCACACATACAACGACTCTCGAGAAGAGACCCAGCTCCAATTCTCGGCCAATAATTTAGTCGTTAAGAACTCTGGCGATTCCAATATCTGTCGAAAATTCGCGACTGCGCTGTAACTCACGAATCAAGCTGATTATACTTCTGATTCTGGTCCGGGTCATCACAAATATCCTCTCAAATTTTCACAGGATAAAAATGATGTCCTGTTGCATTTCCCACAAGTCTGACCGCTTCACTTCTCTGGTGCAAAACTTTTGAAAGAATCTTGACAACGCCACTAACGGCTGCACCACTTCTTTGGGCAGGTACCCTCGAATGAAAACAGGGAAGAGGCGTTGAAGCAGTACATGTCAGTCATGACTCTTTAATCCGTATATCTTAATTATTGTCCCAGAAGTTAACACATCGGCCTATAGTTCTTGCATAGACATAAGGATACCTGACATTACCCATTCAACCAAAAATTTCATTCTTCTGGTCAGGCTTGACGGTGTAAGGAGCTTGAGGCATTTTTTTTCCCTTCTCTCAACCACAAATGTTTCCGCAGTATCATTCTTTTCAGATCAGTGCATGCCTTAGGGCCATCTTTAATTTTCCCCTCCCAATTCAACACTGTGCCCACCACACTTTTAAACACATTCTTCTCTATATGCATGACATCTAAGTAGTGTCTGATCGATAACTTACGCCAGTGCAGGAGTTCCCAGATTATGCTTTTGTGTGTCTATAATTTATACCTGTGGGGTTTGTCAGGTATCGACGCCACTATTTTGGGATGATTGCTCAGCGGCTCAAAATCTTATTCATTTAACACTCCTAAAATCGGCCCTCGTCCTACTCTTGGGTTGCACACTCATTTCTACAGTCCCATCAAAGGCCTCATTATCCTTCCGAAATAGGTGATCATGGGGAAGCCAACAACGGTGACGCATCTGGACAATCTTCCTGCATTGAGGTCTGCAACACTCAACAGTCATACACTCTGAACAAGCCATGTATCCCCTAGTAATGTTGCCCGACAACATCCCGCAGGCAGGAAAATCACTAATAGTGCTAACAAGCATGACACGCAGCTGGAACATCTCATTTTTGTACTTGTCATAAGTGACATGACCAAATTCACTAAGGTTCTTAAGCTCCTCAATCAAGGGTCTCAAATACACTTTGAGACACTTTCTTGGATAACCCAGCCCTGGAATCAACAGAGTAAGCATATTGTATTCCTTCTTCATGCACATCCATGGAGGAAGGTTGTACGGTACCAAAATAACTGGTCATATATAGTATTGAAGACTCATGTTGCTAAAATGGTTGAATCCGTCAGATGAGAACCCGAGCCAAACATTTCGGACCTCTGATGCAAAATGAGAAAACTCCCTGACCATGTGCTTTCAAGCATCTCCGTCAACAGGGTGTATAAGGGTATCATTGTCAGGAAAATTCCTCTCAGCCCACCATCTCATAGCTTTAGCCGTGTGTGCATACATGAACAACTGTTCCAGCCTATCAAGCAGCGGGGAATACCGAAGTATCTTCACACCTTTCTTATTCTTTGCAGGAGTCAACTTATACCTATTTGTACCACATACCGGGCAAGCATCAAGGCTTTCAAGATCATTCCCATAAGCGTCTTCACCTCAAAAGAGAACGCAATCGATCATATTTGCATGCATGAATTTTGACGTAGGAAAGCCTAAGATCTTTCAGGATATGTCGCACCTTACGATGAGTGGTAGGAAGACGATGACCAGGGGGCAGCATCGAAGCAGTCCACTTCAGCCAATCGTCAATAGCGTTGACACTCATTTTGTTCTCCACTTTGAGCTTTATCACTCCCATGACACTTTCAAGAATAGTCTTATTACACCCGTTGTACAACAGAATCTGTTGCAATGCAATCAGATTGTTGTACTTGTCCATACCAATAGTGTTGACAACTCTAGGTAATTGCTGTAGTGGCTCAATATGAGGGAAGCCCCTAACGGCGGGAGGATCTTGTGCTTGAGAAAATACACTGCTCTCATAAGAAAACACATCGTTAGTCAACCTCGTTATTGGATCATTGGATGTACTGGAACTCTCAGCAAATTGCCCATGATCATGCATACCTGCTGATGATATTTCACCGTGATAAATCCAAGATGTGTACTTATTCCAAAACCTGTATTTCTTCAAACTTTCTGATACTTTTTCAATGGGAAAACAAAATCGGTCGTTGCTACACTGACAATTATTACACGGGCAATAATGAATTGGCATCCCTCCACAATTAGCCTTCACATATTCCACAAACATCTTAATTCCATGGGGGTATCTTACATCCCATCTTTCAAGCATCATCCAACTCTTGTCCATCCTGAAATTTTTTACTTTAACTTTTTACAATTTTGTGTTTTATATTTTAACAGTTCTAATTTTACTTTTACTTTTTAATATTCACACATCATTTTCACAGTATTATTTTTTAACAATATAATTTTTATATTTTACTTAAACTTTACAATAAAAAAATTATATAGATTTTGCTTAAATTCTTTGCATTAATTTTATTTGTTTTAACAAGTTTCATCTTTAAAGACAATTTCTACCTAAATCATAATTTCATTTATGCATCATTTCAGACTCTTTTTAATGTATATTTTCTACCTAAATCGTAATCTCATTTATGCATCATTTTCGACTCTTTTTAACGTAAATTAGCAATACTACGCATTTCGCGTGAACTATTCAATTATAGATTGTATGCCATGACTGTTGAGTTTGGGTTCGATTGGTTAAACAATGGTTATGTTTCTGATTTGAATATGATTATTATTTAAGAGATTAATATGATTCATAAGAACTTATGATTCATAGGTTTTCCCCGTCTCTTTCTGAAATCAAGTGTGATTTCTAGACAAACAAAAGCAGAAATTATCTTATTTAAAGTACTTTTGAAGGAAATAAAATGACATGGAGTTTTCTCTTTTACTAAGAGATTGCTCTATGATGATGATCCTAGCGTTGTAGAAAGCTTTAATGAAACTATGTGCGTTCAAGATACTTGCAAGAGACTAATAGTAAGATTACAAAAACCAATTCATCTTCTTAGAGTCCACAAGGTCCAGATTTGGTTTATGAATAGTGACGTTAAAATGCAGGGAAGTGCTATATCAGATTTTGTCTTATTAGAGGGTGCTAAATGGCATCAACATTTGATCAAGAAATACAGTCTCCATTTTTTTAGCGTGCCATTACGGAACAGGTAAATGAAGGAAGGTGATCAGAGAGCTTTTTTTTTATATATATAGCATGTTTCATATATAACTTAGGTAATTAGATATTTATTTGCAGGATGAATATCAGTGGACTAATTTCATTTGAACCTCAGGAGCTCAACCTCGATTTACAAATCCCTCATGTATGGGAAAAAGAAAAAAAAAATTGGAGGTTGGTCTGTTATCTTATCCAAGTATTATCTATTTTGTGTGAATTGATCAAACCCAAGGTTTCATATTTCATTTGGTGCTGCTTTGTGTTTTTTAGATTATTTTTATAGTTTAGTTTTTGTTTTCATTTTCTATACTCTAATCGGTCAATTATTAATAATTTCTCTCTTTCATGTAGATCAAAGAGCTTTGAGTATGCCTGTATGTGAATGACTTTTTTTTCTCTTTGAATTGAATTGGAATGAATTTCATTGCAATTGTTCATTGCTTTCTTCTCGATCAGAGGATCTCTCTTAAAAGGTAAGCTAAACCCAATAATCAGAATTCTTGAATCTATTTATTGGTGAGTCAAATTAACTAATCAAAATTTACCTTTAAGATTTTTTTCGAATGTCAAAGAGACACTGAAACTGAGTATTAAAGTTTCACAACAGCAACGATTGGTAAGCATCTCATCTCTTACACATTACATGACGTCTTGAGCTAAGTTAACTGATATTTTACATTGAAATGCAAATGATATTAAACATTTTTTTGTTTTTTGTTTTTGTTTTTGATGTAACAATAGATTATAAAGACGTCAAAGTGTTATTTGCGCACTGATTATAAGAAGACTTTGTTTTGACTCTTCGGATGAGACGACTTCATACCGCCATTTTTTTGGAGTGAATCAAACATGTCATTCATGTAAATATTACATAACATGTTGAAATTGTGCCAACTTAAAATTTCTCTTTATTTATTTTTTAGTTTGTCACTCATGCATATATTTTATAATGTAAAATATTTATTTTTTATACGTTTATGATTTTTGTAATAAAGAACTGCAAATCTTATCTTGCAATTCTTTTCTTTTATATATAAGTTGCAAGTACTACATTGAATATTACTTGATTTGTAAATTGAGCATTGTCTGTCTCCAAATAATTATGATTTGTACATTACGATAATCTAATTTCTAAATAAAGTTATACATTCAAATTAATATTTTGTTTCAACTATTGATCTTACTTCGACGACAAACCGCGTCTCGGCGAGGGGGACAACTCTAGTATATATATACATGCACTAATTAATTTAAAATTCACCATTATATATATATATCGATCTCTAAACTATAAATTACATAATTTAATTCTTCTACTTCCTAATTATAAATTTACATATATGTATATCGATCATATATATCAACGTACAATTAACATATATACATACGTACATATATATCAACAATCAACAATTACAAATTTACATATATACAATATATATATATACATATCCACAATTAATAAAAAAAATTACATATAATTATATATATATACATATTTTCATCGAATTCAACTCAACTGTGACGACCCGAACCAGAATCAGTAGAATAATCAGTACGATTCACGAGATTTTGCGTAATCGCGATTAATCGTTAATTGTGTGATTTGTCGGATTAGTTCGCGACTTAAATATCGACCAAGAATTTGAATTGAGTTTCTTCACGAGAGTTGTAGAACACGTGATTTCGAGCTTGTGGGCGGTTCCGGATGATTTTTCCGGATGAGAGCCTGTACGTTGTTGTTCAGAGGCAGGCTGTGTGTGCCCAGAGATGAGAGCCTGAAGAAGGAGATTCTGGATGAGGCTCACAGTTCAGCATATGCGATGCATCCCGGAGGTATGAAGATGTTCCGTACACTTCGAGCGTATTACTGGTGGCGCAACATGAAGCGGGAGATTGCCGCATATGTGAGTCGATGTTTGATCTGTCAGCAGGTTAAAACGGAGAGGCAGAAACCTGCAGGGAAGTTACAGCCACTAGAGATTCTGGTTTGGAAGTGGGAGCACATTACCATGGATTTCGTTTATCAGTTGCCGCATACTTCGGCTAGCAACAATGGTATTTGGGTTATTGTGGATCGATTGACGAAATCTGCTCATTTTCTCGCACTTCCGGGGAAGATATCAGTGGGCAGATTGGCCAAGCTGTACTTATCAGAGATTGTTTGTCTGCACGGTGTGCCTGTGTCTATTGTTTCTGACCGAGATAGTTAGTTCACTTCTGAGTTTTGGCAGGCATTGCAGCGAACCATGGGCACGAGGTTGCGATTCAGTAAAACTTTTCATCCTCAGACTGACGGGCAGTCTGAGCGGACTATCCAGACACTTGAGGATATGTTGCGGTCTTGTGTGTTGCAGTTCTGCGGGAATTGGGACCAGCAACTACATTTGATAGAGTTTGCCTACAACAACAGCGATCAGGCCAGCATTGAGATGACACCGTACGAGGCCCTGTACGGGAAGCAGTGTCGCACTCCGTTGTATTGGAGCGAGGTGGGCGAGGGATGGCTTATAGGCCCTGATCTGGTGAAGAGCACCATGGAGGACGTCCAGATTATCCGGGATAGATTGATGATCGCCCAGGATCGCCAGAAGAGTTATGCAGACGTGAGGAGGAAGAGCCTTGAGTTTGATGTGGGTGATTGGGTTTTCCTGAAACTATCTCCGTGGAGGGGAGTTGTGCGTTTCGGGAAGCGTGGCAAGCTTCGACCACGGTACATTGGTCCGTACGAGATCACCGAGAGAGTTGGAGCTGTTGCTTACAGACTTGAGTTGCCAGCTGAGATGGCTCGCGTTCATGATGTTTTCCATGTTTCGATGTTGCGGAAGTACATCTCAGATCCTTCCCATGTGTTAGCCCCACAGAAGTTACCGATCCGAGAGGATTTGACGTACATAGAGGAGCCTGTACAAATTCTCCATCGTCGTGAGCGGGAGCTAAGACACCGTGTGATCCCGCTAGTGAAGGTCCTGTGACAGAATCACTCGATTGAGGAGGCCACCTGGGAGACTGAGCAGCGTATGCAAGAGCAGTATCCTCAGACTGAGGTCGAAATTTTTTTAAGGGGGGTAGATTTGTGACGACCCGAACCAGAATCAGTAGAGTAATCAGTACGATTCATGAGATTTTGCGTAATCATGATTAATCGTTAATTGTGTGATTTGTCGGATTAGTTCGGGACTTAAATATCGACCTAGAATTTGATTGAGTTTCTTCACGAGAGTTGTAGAACACGTGATTTCGAGCTCGTGGGCAGTTCCGGATGATTTTTCCGATAACTGAGGAATATAATATGATTATTTGAAGTTGCGGTTTATCGACGAGTTTATCCGTTCGTTTTGTATTTATCCGAATCGTAATGGTTATCCGTTTTGGACCGTTGATCATCCCGAGACGCGAGTATAAATATCAGAAATAGTCAAAAAATTGTTGAAAATACTGTTTGAGGTTTGACCAGGCGTTGACTTTCCATTTTGGGCAGTTTGACCGTTGACCCGTGAAGGAGACTTTCCCGTTTGATTTTCGCCGGCCGACTTGGATTTTCCGGCCACCTCCGGCCACGTGAAGGGTATAATTCTTATCCTCTTGAGTTCTTGAGTTGATTTGTGTTTGAAATCATGAAATTTGATGGTGGTTTGGTTGAGTTTGAACCGGGTTTGGTTGCCTGAGTTCGCCGGTGACGGGGAGTGGACTTCCGGCGAGCTACGGTGGCGGGGGAAAGAGGGTTTCGACTCCCCTTGCCCCAGGGATGTTCCCCATGGGTTTGAATTGGGTTAAGGATGAGGTTTTAGGTTGGACCGTGGTGGTTGTCGGAGTTTTACTCCGATCTGGTATCGAGCTGTTTTGGTGAGGTTCCGGTGAGAATTGAGAGTTGTGCTAGTTGGAAATTATGTTGGGCTTGTGGAGATCTTGAGAACTGGAGCTTCCTCGTCGGAGAAACTCTCCTTTGACGGCGCGCCGGCGAGAAAGTTGACTTTTCAGTTTTCGATGATTTTAATGTCATTTTTCTCATAATCGCGCCCCGATCGTCGCCTTGAGGCTTTCGAGTTGATTTGGGTATCGGATTTTCAGTCGAGGGTTTTGAGTTGAGATTTCGGAAATTCAGTCGATTGTTTTATACAGTTTTATATGTTTCCGGGAACGGTTGGTTTCCGTGGTTAAGTACAGAGTTGTGGGCTATGATTTTGATAAGATGTGTTTTATGATAATTCAGGGAATCGAGATCGTGCTTCGGGCGAGGGATCTTCCGCCGGGCCACGAGATTAGCGCGAGTGCGCCTTTTGCTCACCTGTGAGTGGACATTTCTTTTCACGGATTGATTGCGAGTCTTTCATATACGTTTTACGAACTTGAGCATGCATACGAGATTTCGATCTATATGAGCATGTGTTAGACGATTATGCTTATACCATTATACATTACGTATATGCATTTATATATTGCTTTACGCATTTGCATCAAACTATCATTTACGATTTGGTTTACACAGAGTACAGTCTCAGTATATGTTGTTGTATCGATACACTCGCATCCCGGCTGATCCCCGAGGATGTGTACCGGGGGAGGCTGTGACTCCTGACCCGAGGCCTTTACCGGGGGGAGGCAGACCTCTGACCTGAGGCCTTTCTGGCTAGAATCACGTGTGGGTCTGGGATCCCGTGATTCGGACTGTACTAGCACGGATGTGTCCATGAGTGACCCCGTGAGATTTTTACTTGCATGCTCAGTACGCTGGAGGAGTATGAGTTTACCTCGTATACTTTATTATATTTATCCATCTGGACTCGCATATGTTTTTATGACATATATCAACTGGCGAAAGACATTTATTTTCGTCCACTCACTCTAACAGTTTTCTTGTCTTTCCCTTGGGCTTTTCGGTTTCTGTGCCCAGTTTGCAGTTCAGGTTCTGGTGTTTCACGTCGTGGTTGGAGGCTAGTTGTTCGAGCCACCTGTGTTTTCCAGTAGGTTTCTTGTTTCGCCTACTGATATATATTATATATATTTACACCAGAGGTCGCTCTGATACATTCTGAAACATGTTTTATACGGATTTTCTCGGATATATTATATATTACAGTTATGTTTACTATTTATTGATATTGAAATGATATTGAGAAATCCGGATGGGATTGGTGCCCACGGTTTGGCTTTTGTGGCATAGGATGAAGTGTTATTTTCCGGGTGCAGGTAATGGCAATTCCGCGTTAGTAACGTTACTCTGCCGAAATTTTAATGGTTTTTGTTGGTTCGTGTTTTCAGAAGGGGTTTGATTCCGGTTTAGGAAACTAAATCGGGGTTGGGTCCTTTCATCAACTCAAAATTAACAATCAATATATTACTCAAAATTAACAATTAATTCAACTCTACATCAACATTAATCAATGCAACTCTAAATCAACACACACACACACGCACGCGCGCGCGCGTTATGAATTAGTACGTGTTAAGTGCTGATAATTATTAACTAATACTTCTATTTTTATTTTTTGATGGCTAAAATGGCTAAGCCATCATGATTTTTGTACAATATATTACACATCACACATCACAAAATCAAATATACAAATACTTCAAAATCATGTAGAAGACCTATGAGGTTCGAATTTTTTTTCGAAAGTTTTTGAAAGTTTTGAAAATTTTGGGAAATATCGAAAATATTGCCGATATATTGAAAATATCGATAAAAATCAGGAGATATAGGGATATAATTGAGGATTTTTCAGGTGATTCAAAAACTGAAATATCGACAAAATATCGCCAGAAAATTTTGATTTTGCATTGCTTGGTAACACTATAGCCCAACTCCCATTCTCCCCTCATCATTTCAACCAAGCAGGAAATCATGGATAGCGTCATTGTTCTTCACATCTCTCTCCCTCATCTTTATCCTCTCTATCACTCTCAAGTACTTTTTCCGAGCCAAACATACTAACCTCCCACCAAATCCTCCTTCTCATCCAATTCTCGGTCACCTCCATCTCATAAGCCCCTCCTCAGTCCATCGTAACTTCCAACATCTCTCGTAGAAATATGGCCCTGTTTTCTCCCTCTGGTTTGGCTCACGTCATGTGGTCGTGGTGTCCTCATCCTCGTTGGCTACAGAGTATTTCACCAAAAATGATCTTGTTCTTGTAAACCGTCCTGGCTTCATGCTCATAGGCAAGCACCTGGGCTACAACTACACCACTGTGGTGGAGGCTCCCTACGGTGATCACTGGCGCAACCTGCACCGCATAGGTTATAGGAAAAATAAGTGATATTAAATTAAATATAATATACGAAATATTAATTAAACAATTAGTAAATTGTAAACATATGAACGAAGAACAAATTCTGGGTAAGAAGATGAACTAAGTTGAGTCACGTGTATCACACGCTTTCGTTAAGAACTTTTACGCCGCCCACAGGCTTGTATGTCGTTGTTCTCCCAGGGTAAAACAACTTCAAAGTTTTGTACCGCAACACAAGAACTTCTCATCAAACTGAAGAATACCTTACTCTATCACCGAATATGCTCGTTGTTGAGAGAGAGAGAGAGAGAGAGAGAGAAGTGATCAGAAGAGGAGATTGCTTTCTGATGGGATGAAGAATGAGAGAGAATATAACCTCTATTTATACATGGAGGTGATAGAGAATGACATTATGGCCGGCCACCAAAAGGTTATGAGTTACCACTCATTAACCATGCAACATAAATTTGACCAATTAAAGGTATAAATCGGCCAATAATTGAGAGAAAACCCACTATAATTTGGCCAATAAACCAACATAACTGGGTGCACACAAGTTCATATCGCATACTTAATTCAACCAAGATTTGTACCCCCCTGCGCGCATGAGAGAAAGTCTTTCTACTCACTTACTCATGATATACTAAAGTGCAATCATAAATAAAGACTTTCACATTCCTGATTTCTCCCATGTGTGATCACATTCCTTTCTTTTGTTTCAAGTGGCCAACTTTAGGTGACAATTTCTCATTCACTCCTTAACCAATTTAAACAAATAAATACATAATCTTTATGTACTCTTGTAGGAGAACACAAATTCATGTTTCCCTCACATCAAAATTAAGTGCAACACACTCAATTATTTTGTTTAAATCGTCATATTAAAATGGTGGTTAAGCGCCGCCGAGATCTACTCAACCATTAGGCTCAAAACACGTTTTCGGATATCAGAAAGAATGAAGTCAAGCAATTGCTGACCAAACTTTCATGCCACTGGCGTCAATGTTTTACAAAGGTGAACCTGAGATCTATGCTATCTGAGGTGACTTTTAACATCATAATGACAATGGTGGCAGGAAAGAGGTATTATGGGGATGACGTGACGTCGGACAAACAAGATCGGCCAACCCCTATCATGAGGGAGGCTTTCTCCTATGGCGGCGCAACCAACCCCTCAGACTTTGTGCCCATTTTGAAATGGATTGGGAGTGGTGGGTTTAAAAAGAAGGTGATGAACTCGAGTAAGAGGATGGACGCCTTCTTGCAAGGTCAGAATGAAGCGAGCAATATGATCCACCATTTACTTTACCTGCAAGAAACACGGCCCGAATACTACACTAACCAAATTATCAAAGGGCATATACTGGTAAGAACAAATTTTCTATGCCTGCTGCTTCTAGGTACATTTCACTGGCCTTTTGAGGAATATCCATCCATCTCTTGCTTTTAACATTACTGAACTATCCCCTCCCTTTTTTGTTGTGCAGGTATTTTCTTATGAAAAACCTTCCCCTTAATTCTTGAGGGAATAGGCCTTTACCACTTTTTCGTAGAGGGGGGGGGGGGTGAATAGGCCTTTACCACTTTTTCGTTTAATTCTGTTCTCGGGATAGCAAGATATTGTCCTATCCCAAGATACAGGTTACGAGTAATAAGGAAAGAGCAGAAAGAAAAGAATAACACCAGATGTTTTTGGTGACGCAGAAATCCTACAACCAGGATCAAAACTGCGTGCCCCTAACTCTTGAGGGACAAACCTTTCCACTAATTTGTAACTCACACAATTACAAGTTTCTGGCACTCTGAGGATACATAACCCTTATGCTATCCTGACTAGTCTACCCACTAGTACAAACAAAGCTACACTACTCTAATCTATGTGCTTACACTTGGAAAGAGAAACTGAAGTATCAATACAGATCTTTAACTACACTTTAAGTTAAAACCTTCTTGAACCACTTCATGGTTTGGGCATCTCCACACTTTATCTCAATGGAATGCACAATGCAATGATGCATATGGGTTTTCAAAACAGTTTTTATGCTTGAGAAACCATGTCTATTATGCACAGTTATGAGCAACCAAAAGACATGGAAGAGAGAGAGAGAACAGAAGAGAAACAACACACGAATGTGCTCTCAAAGAATGCCTAAACAGAATAACCCAAGATGCTCAAATAACTCACGCAACCAACACCCTTTCAGAACAGTGAGGACCCCTTATATAGACCATACGTAACAGCATCACAATGCAGCAAGTAAGGCAAAGCAAAAGGTCAACGCAAACTGAAAAGGGCACGTGTTATAGCAGCACACTGTGCTGCACAAAGCACAGTCCTAAAACAGAGCAAACCAAGTCTGCACACTTAATAGGACAACAACATAAGCAAAAGGAAGAAACAAGACAAAACAGCTTTTGTTCTTCCTAATACCCAGAAAACCATATCGGTGAGAAAACAGTACATAAGAGTTTAACATGGCACCGAATCACGTGGTCACTAGCATACAAGAGAGCTTATGGCTGACCAAAAACCAACACAGATTTGACCAAGCAGTTTTGACAAAACAGAAACGAGTTTCAAGACAAAATGCTAAGTCAACATCATTTATCCATTTTGGGTAAGTTGTGTTTTTGGGAGGGAACATGTTGTACACAGCCAATTTACCAGAAACAGCAAAGCAGCAGAAAGAGTATCACGTGAATACCAAGGCTATCCTGATTTCAGATTGTAAAGCACATGCATAAAGTAACACAATATCCTAAATATCACATGTTCATGTTGGCTAAACATATTTGAAACATAAGGTCAACTAGCAAGGACCAAGATACTAACAAAAGGTTTAACCTAGGCTACTGTAAGGCATATGTGCAATCAAACCAGATAAGAACATGTTCACAAGGAGTACCAGATCAGTAGGGATACAAGCACACAATCATATCCTAGATGGAAAACATGATATGCAATGAATGTACTACCTGATGTACCAAGGAGAAAAAGTTTGGAGATGTCAACAACCACTTGTTTGGATGAACAATGTGTTTTGTCAATCGTCAAGGAAGTGCCAATACGTGTGTATGCCTTCAATCTCCCCCTTTGGCATTCCTTGACAAAACACATAAATCCTGCAAAATCAAAGTGTAACGTAATATCCATACATACACTTAATATCCATACATACACAGGAGTTTATCCAAAGTTCAGAATATATACTCAGTACTCCCCCTGACTGGTTACCCAGGATAGGATCACGAGTACCTATCCCAGCCAGGAGAGGTCCTTTATCCATCAGTACCTGCATCACAATTTTTTCTCCCCCTTTTTGTCCAGGAAAGACAAAGGGAAATCACACATATAACAAAGGCCATAGATAGTCGTTCAATTTTCAAGGGACACATCCGCAAAACTAAAGCAAGAGTTCAAGTTGTTCAAGAAAAAGAGTAAAGAAAAGCAGAAGACAGAAAGAAAAACAAGTAGAGTGCAGGATAGAGTTTCAGATAGCAGCATCATCAGCGTCCTCAGCAAAGGCTCCCGTCTCTTCGATATGAATAGTAGCGCCGGAGTCAGAGGGAGACGAGGCAGCAGTGCTGTCCACAGGTGGAGAAGATACACTAGGCTGTGGATTAGGGCCTGCAGCAGTGCTGGAAACAAGCACAGAAATTTCATCTTTGAACTTCTCGAGCTGCTCCTCCAGATGCGCCTTCAACTCCGTGACAGCACCGGTGATCATGGACTGGACCGCTACCTTAAGAAACTGGTGGTCCATCGGCTCCACATACTCATTGGATTGGTGAGCAGACTTGTTGATCGTAAGAGCATCCACCAAGGAAGGTTCGGGGCCATATTGGTCACCATTCCACAAGGGAACCCGAGCATCACCGCAAAGCTTGGTGATGAGGCAGGGAAACACCAAAGCTTCTGCAAGCGAGCTGCGGTGGTTCACACCAGCAGTCCGGATGGCTTGGAACATGAAGTATTCGGCAGGTATGACAGGCCGAGGAGGATCATGACTGAGGTACGCCATTATAGTGGCATGCTTGACTAGGATCTTGCTCGTCTGAGATGCTGGATAAAAGAGTGTCTGAACAAGAAACCCCAATGCCTTGAACCATTCAGTTAAGAAGCGGCTGGTGAGAAATGTGCCAGTGACTGGTTCAGCTGGAGGAGAGGAATAGAGACGAGTAGCAAGCTCATTTATGGTGTAAGAATTTGAGTACTCAAGGTAGCTTTGCAAGACGCCATCAGTAGTGGTGGGGAGACCAAGAGCTTTACGTATCCCAGAGGGTGAGCAGTTTACTTGAACACCACGAACACATACCATGATTTGTTGCTTGGACCGAATGCGAACTTCTGAGGACACCGTGGTTGGGAAGTTGGCATAAAACTCCTGGACCAGGGTACGATTGTACCGAGGGAAGGAGCTGAAGGCCTGGACCCATCCCAGACGAGTGACCAACGCCAGCAGAGCAGGATGCAGAGTAGAAAAATCGATGGGTCTCTCAGCAACAATAGGGCGATTCAAGGCAACATAACCAAACAGACTGCGAGTGTCGGAAGAGATGAAGTGCATGACTGGAGGAAGAGTTTGATCACCAGAGACAGACTTGAAGGTTGACTTGGGTTTGGTCGAGGTAGATTTTCCCTTAGAAGCCGTAAGGGTGACCTTGGCCTTCGAACGAGTAACCCTTTGTTTCAGAGGTTCAGAAGAGGACGATCAGGCCGCTTGCGCTTTCTGAGAGCCGGTGGAACCCACGGAGAACGGGAAGGAGCAGTTGGAGGTAGATCAGGCTGTGATTGAGCAGTCGGAGAAGATGGAGAGACTAGAGTTTGAGGCATCGGGGGCTGAGCAATCAGAGGAGAGGTATCCATTTGAGTCGGAGCAACAGGAGGAGAGGAGACAGGTACGGGGTCTTCCATGGGAAGAGCAGGTGAAGGTTCAACAGTAGGAGGAGCAAGAGGGATCTGTGGTGAGGACGGTGGAGGTGAAGGCTCTTTGGAGACCGAGGGCACAGATTTGGGAATTTTGGCTATCTTTGCTGTGTTCTTTGGATTACGCCGTTGGCGTTGATAGGTGGAAGGTGCAGCAGAGGGCTTAGGATTTTCGGTGGCTGGCTTGGAGGGAGGCGATTTAGGAGGAGGAGGAGGTAAGCAACTGACTTCTTCTGGAATGAGAGGATCTGGGTTAGCCATGGGAGAGATGGAGAAGGAGAGAGCTTGAAAGGAAGTTTGTGGCTTGCGGTTCCTCATCCTCATAATTCAGAGATTAAAAAGGAATAGAAACTGAAGCGAACAAATGTAGTGGGAGAGAGAGAATGCAGCGAAAATCAAGACCACTCATTGATTGTTTTGAACCAGACAGTTTCTCCTCTTAAACACACCATCTCCATTCTTCACTTTCCAACTTCTGCAGAGTTAAATCAGAAGAAAACAGCAATAATAACCTAGATCTACGTGACACACACATGCACCTAGATATCTCCCCAAAAGCAGATAAATAGTCACCCATGCAGAGAGAACCCTAATTGCCATTGGATAATAGATGAGACCTGTGTACCCATCAATACAGGAGCAACTCCCCCTCACGTGAGGCACCCAAAAAAAAACAAATTTATGTAACCTGTCAGCTCATGTCTTGGGATGGAAACAGTCAGTGAAATCCCAACATATCAAGAAGAATTTAAGCATGACTCACAAAAATGTGACAACTAACTTCCATATGTCTTGATGGCTCAAATTTTTCCACATGAGTATATGACTATCAAGTAACATCAATACAATGATCTTACAAATCAAACCTTGAAACCAAAAGAGTGTGTGTGTGAAAAGGTTCAACTAAGGAGGTACAAGATCGGAGCATCAAATGATATGAGGATATCAAGAGTACCATGTGACTTTGTCACATCCTTTTGAGAGTTCTGGATATTCATTAACACAAAGGACTTTGTTCCAACTTGGCCTTTGGCCATTGTCATTTATGTTCAAGGCACTTTTGCCATTCTTTTTAAATTTTGTCTAAGAGCTCATCTGAGAAATACGTCCTCATAGGTCCATGTAGCAGAGTAGTTACCATTATGTCCTGAGCGCAATGCTCGAAAGAATAATGTGTGTTTCAAGGACACTCAGTGGGTAACTAGTCCGAACCCATCAAAGGATAGATAACATCTCAGGGATCCCCACTGGTTCCGGTTAAGGTGCACCCAGCAAAAGACTAGCCCATACCTTTACTTTAATCATTTATCAGTAAGCACCAGATTTTTACAACTCTTCAACAATGATTAGTTCAACTCACTCAGTTTTCTAGCTCAACCTTCATACACCCCACAAGAGTAACCTTTGTGCTCAATAGTTCTTTTGATTTCAAGAATGATTCAGATCACATGCACTCACATCCTTAAAGGCATAGATGCATATGCACATATGAAGAATGCAGGAAAAGACTATCAAGATATATGAAATAAGTACACAAAATTTTAGATCAAGTTCAGAAATACTTCTTGGGATGCGACCACAGACTCGTATCCCAATTATGAGCCAACAATTATTTTAAAAAAAACTTTGAAAAGAAAGAATAAACTTGGACGAGTGAGGGAGAGACCTCAAGTAATGGTACAGACACCAATGGCCTTCCTAAGACTTTCAAACCTCATATTATCCAAAGGCTTAGTGAATAAATCTGCCAATTGTTGCTCTGTTGGAATAAATGTCATTTCAAGCTGATTATCTTCAACCAAATTTCTGATGAAATGATATCTAATCTCTGTATGTTTGGTCCTAGAGTGCAACACAGGGTTCTTTGAAATATTGATAGCAGAAGTGTTATCACAGAATAGGGATAGGATACCTTGCTCAAATCCGTAATCACTCAGCATGTGTTTCATCCAAAGAAGTTGTGTGCAGCAACTTCCAGCAGCTATATACTCAGCTTGAGCAGTAGATAGGGACACACAGTTCTGCTTCTTACTGTGCCACGACACTAGGTTGTTCCCGACAAAGAAGCAACCTCCCGAGGTGCTCTTCCTATCCGTAGCATCTCCAGCCCAATCAGAATCCGAATACCCTGCAATCTCAGTGTTAGTGTCCGTGGTATACAGGATTCCAAAGGCATACGTACCTGAAACGTATCGAATGATACGTTTGACAGCCTTCACGTGGGATTCCTTGGGGTTGGCTTGATACCTGGCACAAACACCCACACTAAAAGAAATGTCGGGTCTGCTAGCTGTGAGATAGAGCAGGCTTCCAATCATGCTTCTGTATAATGATTGATCAGCACAGGTTCCCTCCAGATCTGCACTGATTCTGCATGAAGTCCCCATTGGGTTACGGATGGGAGAGGCTCCTTCCATCCCAAACTTCTTCACAAGCTCCCTTGCATACTTTTCCTGCGAAATGAACAGACCATCTTTCCTTTGCTGGACTTGTAGTCCAAGGAAGAAGTTCAACTTACCACACAAGCTCATTTCAAACTCTTGTTTCATTAGAGTGACAAACTCTTCAACAAGATCTTTAGAGGTAGAACCAAACACAACATCATCAACATAGATTTGAGCAATTATCATATGATGTGACACTTTCTTAACAAACATGGTTTTGTCTATAGAACCTCTTATGTACCCATGATCAATCAGGTGAGTGGACAATTTCTCATACCAAGCCCTAGGAGCAATTGTTTCAAACCATAAAGAGCTTTGTCTAACCTGTAAACATGATCGGGATGGGTAGAGCTCTGAAATCCCGGGGGCTGTTCCACATACACCTCTTCTTTCAAAATTCCATTCAAAAAGGCACTTTTCACATCTATTTGAAAGAGGTCAAATTTCAGAAAGCAGGCAATAGCTTAGAGTAATCTAACGGACTCAAGTCTTGCTACGGGAGCAAAGGTTTCATCAAAATCTAGTCCTTCAATTTGAGAATATCCTTGCACTACCAACCTCGCCTTGTTTCTGGTGATTATTCCCTTCTCATCAGTTTTGTTCTTGAACACCCATTTTGTTCCTATGATATTTTTATCCTTAGGTCTAGGCACAAGGTGCCAAACAGTACTTTTCTCAAACTGATTTAGCTCATCCTACATGGCAACAATCCACTCTGGATCTTTCAAGGCGTCTCTAATGTTCTTAGGCTCCACACTAGACACAAAGTCATAGCAAGCAATTCTATTTATAGCTAGCCTATGCATTGTAAGAAAGCTCTTGAGATTTACCTGATTACTCACATACATTTTGGACTTACTTCGGATCTGTCTTGGCTCGTCCACCATGCCGATCACATCCGAGGGAGAATGGTCTTTTTGCACTTGACGTTTCCCAACACGATGTGGCTTCTGGATAGTCAGGGTCTGATCTATCCTGGCGCCTTCAGTATCAGATTCCTCATCCTGGGATACATCATCAGGAATAGGATTCTGTTCATCAATGGGAGTCTCAACATCCTTGGGAGATGTCTCGGTGTTCACATCCTCAACCTGCACATTTCTAGAAGAATGGTTGTAAGAGCACACAAAAGAATCATTGATAGCCACATTCACGGTTTCTACAACTTTACAAGTTCTCTTGTTGTAGACCCGGTAAGCACGGCTATTCAAAGCATAGCCTAGAAAAACACCCCTATCACATTTGGCATCAAACTTTGTCAAATACTCACGGTCTCTATAAATAAAACAAGGGCTTCCAAAAGCTTTTAGATGTGAGATATTTGGTTTCTTGCCTTTCCAAAGTTCATAGGGAGTTTTACTATACCCGGTCTAAAGATTACACGATTAAGAGTGTAACACGCATTAAAGATTGCTTCGGCCCAAAACATATGAGGCAAGTCTGCCGAACTTAACATAACCCTCCCCATCTCAACTAATACCCTATTCTTCCTTTCAACAATCCCATTTTGTTGGGGTGTGATGGGGGCTGAAAACTCATGGTGCACATCATTTTCCTCACAATATTCAGCAAATGAGGAGTTTTCAAACTCAGTTCTGTGATCTGATCTAATCCTCAAAATGCATTTGTTTTCGGAAAGCTTCTCATTTGAAATTCGTTTTGCTAGTTCAAAAAACTTCCCAAAAGTTTGAGTTTTGTCACCTAGAAAAATGACCCAAGTAAATCTAGAAAAGTCATCTACCATAACAAGTACATATTTCTTTTTAGCAAGACTTTCAGTTTCTACAGGGCCTACAAGATCTAAGTGAAGTAACTCAAGAGTATTAGAGGTTGGTCTAGCATTTAGAACAGGATGGGAGGTTCGGGATAGCTTACCCATTTTGCAGTCTCCACACATACCTGCAGCTCTCCCGGACAGTTTGGGCAGACCACGAGCTCCATCCTTTGAAGACAGCTTCACCACATCTTGATGGTTAAGATGGCACATCCTTCTATGCCACAGATCTAGCTGGCTTTCTTGAGTTGAGGATAGGAAGCACATATCAGGTTCTGGTTTCTTGTTTGCACGAACACAGTAGCAGTGGTCACGGGACCTCTCCCCCTTCATCACACATCTCCCTTTCCCATCCAGAACAGTGCACTTGGATGTGTCAAAGGTTACTGTCTCATATTCGTCAACTATCTGGCTCACACTTAGCAGGCACACTTCTAAGCCTGCCACCAACAACACGTTCTTCAGGGCTGGGAGACCAGGAGTATCAACTGTCCCGCATCCGATGATCTCTACCTTGGCACCATCTCCAAACATGACATCACCAACTGGATGAGTGTTATCCATGGACGAAAACCATTTTCGTTCTCCTGTCATGTGCTTCGAACAACCACTGTCCATATACCAAGAGTCGGATTTCCTGGTGGAAAGGGCAGTCAAGGCAACGTTGCACACAGCTACAACATTCCTTGCAGGAACAGGTGAAGTCTTAGCTCTCGAGAGAAAGCAGACAACTTCTTCTGGTTTCTTCTTAACATCAGGGGATTTGGGAGGCATGACCCTTCTGGTATCCCGGGTTCCACGGGCAGATTTTCTGACCCAGTTAGCAGAAGCAGCCATATTCTTCTGCTTCGGGATAGCAAGTGAGTGTGCAATCCTCGTCAGTTCATTGAGGGATTTCTGAAAGTGAGCAAACAGATTGTTGTTTTGTGAGACTTTGGCAGGTACAGAGTTTCCTCTCAGCTTGTAACAGTACCGGCGAATGTGTCCACTGTTCCCACAGTGAAAGCACCTGATTTGCGAGCCTTTCTTGTGCTTTGACACCTTGGAGGTCTCTGGAGCACAAAAATCAACTGAGGTGGAGGCTTTCCCAACACCGAGCTGGTCCCTTTGACGAACGTGGTCTTGCCGAAGTCCTTGGATTTGTCACCATTCTCAAATCCTAACCCCTTCTTGCTGCCATCCAGTCTTCCCATTCCACAAATTTGGGACCGCTTTTCCGAGCCAATGGAGAACTTGGCAAACTGGTTCCGGGCATCTAGTAGGGCTGCTTCGAGCTTCAGCTTCTCAGTAGTCAGCATGTCTATGGTAGAAGACTGGCGGTCCAGCTCTTCCTTGAGGGAAGCCACTTGTTCTTCAAGTTGAGTCTTGGTAGATTTCCAGTCTGCTTTCTGGGATAGGAACTCCTCTTGTATCCTGGAATATGTCTCCTTACTCAATGAAAGCTCATTAGTTAGAGCTTCATTCTTAGCAAGCATAGACTTAGAGGCTTTGCATAAACGCACATACATATCATGCCCTTCATCATCGGAATCCTTGTCCTCAAGAGACTCATCCAATGTGACATGAGAGACAAAAGCAACTTTTTCATCTTCTTCTAAATCAGTTTCAGAAATGTCATTTGACTCACTGTCACTCCAAGTTGCTTTTAACACTTTGTGAGACTTGTTTCTCCTGTTAGCACAGTCCATAGCCTTATGTCCTATTCCATTACATTCAAAACATTTCATATCCGTTTTCGGGATAGAAGAGGGCCTAATATCCTGACCTTTTTGTGAGACCTTATTTCTAAAGGGCTTAGAGCTAGATCCTTTTGAGAAATTCCGATTTGAATTAAACGTTTTCCTTTTCCTTAAAAACGTCTCAAATTGCTTGGTTAGAAAGGCAAATTCATCATTGTCATCATCTTCATTTTCATGCAACTTTTCAACCTCAATTTTAACCGTACTCAAAGCAATGGATTTTTCATGCATGGGTCTCTTCTTTAGAGTTTCATAGGTCTTTAAATTTCCAACAAGTTCTTCTAAAGGATAACTGTCAAGATCATGAGCTTCCTCAATAGCATTCATCTTAGAGTCAAAGAAGGAAGGTAAAGCAGTTAAGAACTTCCTAACAATTTTCTTTGGTTCAATAGCCTCACCTAAGCTACGACATTGATTTGTGATAGTAAGTACACGACCATAGAAATCATCGATAGACTCTTTGTCACTCATGCTTAGACCTTCAAACTAAAAAATAAGACGTTGAAGCTTTTGTTGTTTAACACGAGTGTTACCTTCATGAGTGTTGACGAGCACATCCCATGCCTCCTTAGCAGTAGAGCAATGAATGATCCTTTGGCGCTCTGCTTCGGAGACAGCATTGAATAGACAGCTAAGGGCCTTGATGTTTGCTCTAGCCGCATCCTTGTCATCTTTCACCCATTCGGACCTAGGCTTTGAAACCCTTACGGTTGATTCAGCGCCTTCTGGTTTTGTGGGATGTGTCCAGCCTTCCTCTACACTTAGCCACAACATACCATCATCTTGGTAGGAGAGGAAGGCGCTCATCATGATTTTCCATTGAGAAAAATCATGTCCATCAAAAAAAGGTGGTACATTTATGGAAGAACCTTTTTCCCGATCCATAACGAACCCCTCAGAGGATCTCACTAGCAAAGGCTAGTGGCCGCTCTGATACCACTTAAAGGTCCTAAAGGGGGGGTGAATAGGCCTTTACCACTTTTTCGTTTAATTCTGTTCTCGGGATAGCAAGATATTGTCCTATCCCAAGATACAGGTTACGAGTAATAAGGAAAGAGCAGAAAAAAAAGAATAACACCAGATGTTTTTGGTGACGCAGAAATCCTACAACCAGGATCAAAACTGCGTGCCCCTAACTCTTGAGGGACAAACCTTTCCACTAATTTGTAACTCACACAATTACAAGTTTCTGGCACTCTGAGGATACATAACCCTTATGCTATCCTGACTAGTCTACCCACTAGTACAAACAGAGTTACACTACTCTAATCTATGTGCTTACACTTGGAAAGAGAAACTGAAGTATCAATACAGATCTTTAACTACACTTTAAGTTAAAACCTTCTTGAACCACTTCATGAGTTGGGCATCTCCATACTTTATCTCAATGGAATGCACAATGCAATGATGCATATGGGTTTTGAAAACAGTTTTTATGCTTGAGAAACAATGTCTATTATGCACAGTTATGAGCAACCAAAAGACATGGAAGAGAGAGAGAGAACAGAAGAGAAACAACACACGAATGTGCTCTCAAAGAATGCCTAAACAGAATAACCCAAGATGCTCAAATAGCTCACGCAACCAACACCCTTTCAGAACAGTGAGGACCCCTTATATAGACCATACGCAACAGCATCACAATGCAGCAAGTAAGGCAAAGCAAAAGGTCAACGCAAACTGAAAAGGGCACGTGTTATAGCAGCACACTGTGCTGCACAAAGCACAGTCCTAAAATAGAGCAAACCAAGTCTGCACACTTAATAGGACAACAACATAAGCAAAAGGAAGAAACAAGACAAAACAGCTTTTGTTCTTCCTAATACCCAGAAAACCATATCGGTGAGAAAACAGTACATAAGAGTTTAACATGGCACCGAATCACGTGGTCACTAGCATACAAGAGAGCTTATGGCTGACCAAAAACCAACACAGATTTGACCAAGCAGTTTTGACAAAACAGAAACGAGTTTCAAGACAAAATGCTAAGTCAACATCATTTATCCATTTTGGGTAAGTTGTGTTTTTGGGAGGGAACATGTTATACACAGCCAATTTACCAGAAACAGCAAAGCAGCAGAAAGAGTATCACGTGAATACCAAGGCTATCCTGATTTCAGATTGTAAAGCACATGCATAAGGTAACACAATATCCTAAGTATCACATGTTCATGTTGGCTAAACATATTTGAAACATAAGGTCAACTAGCAAGGACCAAGATACTGACAAAAGGTTTAACCTAGGCTACTGTAAGGCATATGTGCAATCAAACCAGATAAGAACATGTTCACAAGGAGTACCAGATCAGTAGGGATACAAGCACACGATCATATCCTAGATGGAAAACATGATATGCAATGAATGTACTACCTGATGTACCAAGGAGATAAAGTTTGGAGATGTCAACAACCACTTGTTTGGATGAACAATGTGTTTTGTCAATCGTCAAGGAAGTGCCAATACGTGTGTATGCCTTCATAAAGTGAATACCAATATCAATCCGAGTTTCCATTATGGTAATTAACCCAAATTCGAAGACACAGAACCCAATTTCTAGCATATAGTACCAACTTTGAAGCATATACTCTGAGAAAGATGATCCCTTTGAGATTTCAATACGCATCTGATTGTATATATACTTTTAGTTTCTTGTATGTATTCTGCCCTTAAAGATTCTTCGGCTTGTATAAAAAGAATTTGTTGGCTCTACCAGAAAGAAAAAAGAATCTGACGGTATCATTAACAAATTAACAATTGAGATAATAAATGAAAAAGAAAAAGGAAGTGCTTCACAGAAGAAAAGGTAGGAAATGGTGCATGATAGAGGTTTAGGTTGTTCCATTATCAGCTTCCATATAAATTTGTTCTGTTACGGCTATACTTCATATCAAGTCTAATTTCTAGCAATGATCTTCAGGTCATGCTTTTGGCCGGAACTGATTCATCATCCCTGACACTTGAATGGGCTATGTCCAATCTGCTTAACCATCCCAATGTGCTGAAAAAAGCTAGAGCTGAATTGGATGCAGAATTTGGACAAGAAAACTTAATACACGAACCAGATGTCTCTAAATTACCTTACCTACAAAGTATCATCTCCGAGACTCTGAGGTTGCACCCTACAGCCCCACTACTAGTACCCCATTATTCATCTGATGATTGCACAATTGGAGGATTCGACATGCCACGCGACACAATGGTAATGATTAATGCATGGGCCATACACAGAGATCCTACTCTTTGGGGTGATCCTGAAAGCTTCAAGCCAGAGAGGTTTGCAAATGGCGGAGATGTGTCACAGAAGTTCATGCCATTTGGGCAAGGAAGAAGAGCTTGCCCTGGTGCGGCCTTTGCCCAAAATGTTGTTGGCCTGGCTTTGGGATCATTAATCCAATGTTTCGAGTGGAGGAGAGTCAGTGAGAGGGAGGTTGATATGACAGAAGGTAAAGGACTCACAATGCCTAAAGCTGTGCCATTGGAGGCTATGTGTAAAGCACGCCCAATTGTCAACAAGGTTCTCTCTTTTTAGAACCAAATTACGGTACTGTAATCTGGTACAGTTCTTTCATACTTCTGCGTAGAAGTCTGGGGATGTGTTCAATTGAAATAATGTTGTTATGTGTAGAAAGCAGCACATTGTATCTTTTCTGTCTTTATGTTAAGGTTTGGTAAGATATCAGAACACCCCAGTGACTTCTACGACAACTGCTTGTTTTGTGAAATATTTTGTACTCCCATTCAGTTACTTGGATCTTTTAGTCACAGAAACGATGATCATAAGAATCTCAACCCACATCAAAGTACTCCCTTCTCTCTCCACCCTCTCAGTCTTCTTCCCAATTCAATTCAATATACTCTATGCAGACTCAATTTAGAATTCCAAAAAGCTCACTGCGATCAGTGCAATGCAATGCACACATTGAAAAAAATGACGGAGTACAATAGGCAGTAAGGCCTTTCTATGAATGTATTTACATAAAAAGTACTCCGGCGTTGTAGCAAGGACTTACCTTGGCCAAGGAGGGATCAAGACCAGTAAGCTATTTTCGCCGGAACTTGGATCGTATCTTCCTTGACTTTTGCCCCTAGAGGTGTGAGAAATGGAGTTCAAATTGACAAATTGCATGCCTCAATTAGCTCGAATGCCCCCACATTCATGGACACAACTGTACTTTGCACTTGCCTGTTTATACGCACCTTATTTTGCTTAGCTGGGATGATGGGTGGCCATTCAAACATCAAGCGCATTTGAGTTTTGATAACTCAAGATACTATATAAAACACAGGCTGCTGCTTTCTGTAGGACCATCGATGTTTCTTGTTCAAATGGTGAGGGGGGCCTTTGACCTTTTTGCTGTGATATACGCAAATGCAGAAGAAAGTTAGACGAGTCATCAAATCTTAACAAGATCAAGATGAATACTTAAATCAATTACTTAATAAACTACTAATCTAGACAGAAGGTCACTGAACTGAACACAGTCAAACCACATAACTTAACAGAACAAGATTAGACTTCTGCAAACTCAATCTATGATGAGGTACAAAATGGCAGCTTGGAGTTGTAAGAACTCCACCATAAAGAACAAATGCAGTAATAGACGACTGCCTCCCAATTCAACACAATGAACATTGTTCAGACTATATTCATTGCATTACTTCAGCAGCATTCTCACGTCTCTTCCTATATAAATGCATACCGTATCTTTGATATTCTTATAAACAAAGAAGAAAATCATGGACGTCACCTTCTGGACATTTCTTTCCCTTATCTTCATCCTCTTGATAACTCCAGTTTCTATTTCAAACTTTACAATTCCGTCATAAGAACCTCCCACCAAGCCCTCCATCTCTTCCAATTCTAGGCCATCACCATCTCCTAAAACCCTCAGTTCATCGAACCTTCCACCATCTCTCGCAGAATTATCGCCCTGTTTACTCCCTCTGATTTGGTTCATGTTGCGTTGTTGTAGTGTCTTCCACGTCATCTGCTGAAGAATGCTTTACAAAAAACGATGTAGTTCTGGCAAACCGTCCTCGGTTCATGCTTGCAGGCAAGCACATAGGCTACAACTACACTACTGTGGTAGCGTCTCCGCATGGGGATCACTGGCGCAACTTGCGCCGCATTGGCGCTACAGATATCTACTCTTCCAGTAGGCTCAACATGTTCTCGAGCATCAGAAAGGATGAAGTCAAGCAATTTCTGTTCAAACTCTCACACAGCTCACGTCAAGATTTTACGAAGGTGGAATTGAGATCAATGCTCTCTGAGATGACCTTTAACATCATAATCAGAATGGTGGCAGGGAAGAGGGGGTGATTGATAGGATATTAAGAACTGAGAGAGTATTCTTGAAGAAGAAGAAAGAGTCTATTGTTTGTGGTTGTTACAGAAACGAGAGTGTGTGACTGACTATATGCTACAGCTACTAACCAGCTCATGACAGCTGTAGACAGCTAACAGTACTAACTAACTAACAATACTAACTAACTCTGTAATAGACTAGAGTAACAATAATACTGAAAACTAACTGAGCTGAGTTAAGCAGCTATGGTTAATAGCCTTCCTCAAATTGATGATCCACAGCTAAGTTTAGTGTTGTTTGTTTCCTCTTCATCTCTACCTTCATTGCTGCACACAGTGCTAGCTTCCTCTTCATCTCTACCTTCCTTGCTGCAATCAGTGTTAGTTTTTGGAGATGAAATCAGCAAAACCTTCATCAAATAGGAGTGTTGAGGATAGCACAATCCTTTTGTAAACAAGTCTGCAACCTGCTCATGTGTAGATACAAACTGCAGCTTCAAAGAACCAGACTTCACCTGATCTCTTGTAAAGTGTACATCAACTTCAATATGTTTTAGCTTAGAGTGATGTACAGGATTTGTTGCCAAAGCAAGAGCTGAAATGCTATCACAGTACAGAGTAGGAATGATACTAAGACTGACATGCAGATCTCTAATCAATTGTGTCAACCACATTATTTCAGAAGTGGTATCAGCCATGCTTCGATACTCAGCCTCAGTGGATGATCTGGATATTGAATTTTGCTTCTTAGAGCACCAAGACACAAGGGATTGATTGAGCATTATAATAAAACCAGTAGTTGATTTCCTATCATTAGGATCTCCAGTCCAATCAGCATCACAGTATGCATGTAGTTGAAGAGGAAGTGAGTGTTTCTGAAACACAATTCCATGATCAATGGTTCCCTTCACATACCTGAGAATTCTTTTAGCAGCAACATAGTGTTGGACAGTAGGACATTGTAAAAATTGACACACAGTATTAACACTATAAGTGATGTCAGGTCTTGTGAAAGTCAAGTATTGCAAACATCCTACAATGCTTCTGAAGATAGGTATTTCAACAGATGAGAGTGGTGTACCTCCTTCCTTAATAAGTTTCACACCAGACTGGCTTGGAGTAATTTGAGAATGACATGAGCTCAAACCTGCCTTATGAATCAACTCAGTTGCATACTTCCTTTGTGATAGAAACAGACCTTCATCTATATACTTAATTTCCAGGCCAAGAAAATAATGTAAAAGACCAAGATCCTTCATATCAAACTCACTTTGCAATGCAGTTTTGACATCAGCAATCAACTTCTCAGAATTCCCAGTGATTATAATATCATCTACATATAAGAGTAGATAAATGACAGAATGATCAATTACCTTTGTGAATAGAGAGGGATCTGCATAGGAATCAGTGAAACCAATGGATGGCAGAAAATTGGTAAATCTTTCATTCCAGGCCCTTGGTGCCTGCTTTAGACCATATATTGATTTTTTTAGTTTGCAGACATATGACTTCAATCTCTCATCCTCAAAACCACTTGGTTGTGTCATATAAACCTCCTCAGTCAATATTCCATGTAAGAAAGCATTCTTAACATCCAACTGATGTAGATTCCAGCTAGATCTTGCAGCAAGAGCCAGAACCAATCTTACTGTAGTATGTCTAACAACAGGAGAAAAAGTTTCCTCATAATCAACTCCATATTCTTGTGAGAAGCCACGTGCAACTAGTCTAGCCTTATGTCTAGCCACAGACCCATCAGCATTCCTTTTTATTTTGAAGATCCATTTACAAGAAATTAGATTCTTACCATGAGGTAAAGGAACTAACTCCCAAGTCTGCTGCTGTATAAGAGCATTATACTCCTCCTGCATTGCATTTTTCCATACTGAACATGTTAATGCAGATTTGTAAGTAGCAGGTTCAATCATAGTAAGATCTGCTGAAGGAGTGTCCATTATTGACAGAAAACACTTTGGTTTTACAATACCCCTTTTACTCCTAGTAAGCATGGTGTGATCATTCATTGTAGCATTTGTGAGACCAGAAATTGGATGAAGAATATTACAATCTGAGACTTGAGTGATTACCCTGGAAGGAGAGCAATCTAAGGTCACTGAAACTCCAGTACCAGGTTGAGAAGCAACATTTAACACACCTTCATTCTCATTGAAATCAATCTGAGTATGATGATTGGAATTAAAAGCAGTGTTGATATTCAAAGAATCAGGAATAGTAGGTGCAGTCCATAATGGATCTTCAGCAGATGGTGCAGGTGAAACAATACCAGCAGTAGAAGTAATATCAGTTGGAGATGATATCCTCATATCTCCAGATGTGGATAAAGATTCATTAACAGTTGTTTCTAAAAGGTTAGAAATCATACCTGGTGTAGTAACAAGGGATGGAACCACTGAGTGAGACTGTGTAATAGGGACATTGGACTGTACTGTACTGCAACCTGTTGTGGAATGAAGGACTTTACTTGAGATGCTACATGAAGGTCTGATGTCAAGCTCTTTGCAGCATAAGGAAAAACTGATTCATCAAAGAACACATGTCTAGAGAGGATGTACTTTCTTGAAAGTGGTTCATAACATATATATCCTTTATATCCAGCAGCAAAGCCAATGAAAACACACCTTACAGTCTTAGGATCCAGTTTGTTGTGTCTATATAGAGTCATCAGTGGATATGCAGCACATCCAAAAACTCTGACAAGATCTACAGCAGGAATTTTCTGATATAGTTTTTCAAATGGTGAAATCATGTCAAGAACAGGTGTAGGCATCCTATTGATAAGGTAATTGGCCATAGCACAAGCATGATACCAAAAGAGATTTGGTAAAGAGGCTGTCTGCAACAATGTCACTGTTGTTTCTCTTAAATGCCTGTTTTTCCTTTTAGATGTACCATTCTGTTGTGGAGTACAGGGACAAGAAACTTGATGTGCTATACCTTTATCAGTAAGGAATTGCTTAAAAATATTTTCAGTGTATTCACCACCACCATCAGATCTCAAGCACTTTATAGATTTTTGAAAATGAGTAAGTACAAAGGCATGCAAGGACTTGAAGTAAGCAAATACTTCTGATTTATTTTTCATTGGAAAAATCCAGGTATACCTGGTACAGTTGTCTATGAACAGTACAAAGAACCTAAAACCATCAATTGAAAGATGTGGAGATGGCCCCCAAACATCAGAATGCACTAGATCAAAAGGTTCACAAGACTGAGAATTTGAAGTTTCAAATGGTAGTTTGTGAAATTTTCCTAACAGACAAGGTTCACATACTAAAAACTGATCACTAGAACTAGTAATCTGACATTTATTCAACATAGCACTCACAGTTGAGTTGGAAGCATGACCCAGACGTTTATGCCACAAAGAATGTTGCACACACTTTCCCAAGAATGCAGACTGAGTATACTGTGTTGTAGATGCTTGTGCTTGAGTATGAAACTGATCAGAAGCTTTATTATTATCACTGATACCTTGAACTTTCTTCTTGATTGGCAAATCAAATGGTATGGGGTACAGTCCCTGATTACACAGTCCTTGATAGATGGTGGTTCCCATCACCTTGTCCTGCACACACACCAAAAATTCATCAAACCAAACTCTGCAGTTATTCTGCTTGCAGAGTTGATAAATAGATAACAGATGAGCAGCTAATGTAGGTATTAAAAGGACATTATCAAGTTTTAAAGATCCTAGCAGTGCATTGCCAGTATGAGTAATATCAAGATGTGCACCATTTCCCACTTGAACAGACTCTGATGAAGTATAGGGTGCTACATTGTTGAGAAGACTTATTTCACTGGTCATATGATTTGTAGCACCTGAGTCTGCCAGCCAGAAAGAAGAGGAAGGATTGATGTTTGACCCAGCATCATGAGATGCAAGCATTGCAGTGGGAGGTGGTACATTGTTGTTCTGGTTCTGCAATAAAGCAACCATTGCTTGTTGAAAGGCTTGAGCAAGCTGAGCTGAGGATTGAGTAGAAAACTGAGAAGCATTGGTGGTTGGAGGCATAGAGTTATTGCCAGAGAACACAGCATCATTATGATTATTGATGTTGTTCTGATTAAAAACTCCACTGTTGGTACTATTAGGCTGACTGGAAACACCATTATTGTAGTTTGTGTTCTGATTGAGGCCACAATTGCCATATGATGAGTTGTTGCTTGCAAAATGATTCCTACCACCTTGATCAGGAAAACCATTGAGAAAATTGCACTGTGCCACAACATGATTATGCAGACCACAATAAGAATAGCCTCCACTATTAAAGCCAGGGTGACCATATGATGCAGACTGAGTCAGAATTCTGCAAGTGCGAGCAATATGACCAAACTTCCCACATGAGTTGCACTGAGAGTTATTAGCACATCCAAGAACATTGTTGTTACCAAAGCTGTTATGATTCTACTGCTGTTCAAATGATATATGATTATTTCCATTGTTGGTGCCACTGTTGTAGTCATAATGTGACGACCCAAACCATAATCAGATGTGTGTTTGGCACGATTCTCGAGATTTGGTTATAGTCGCAGTTTTACGACATTGTGTGGTTTGTCGATTCGATTCGCGACTATGTTTTTAGTCGAGAATTTGAGTTGGGTGTCTTCACGGAAATTGTAGAGTACGTGATTTCGAGTTCGTGGGAAGTTCCGGATGATTTTTCCGATAACCGAGGAATATTTTATGATTATTTGAAGTTTTGGGTTCCGACGAGTTTATCCGATTGTTTCGAGCTTATCCGAATCATTTGGTATATTCGTTTTGGACCGTCGATCGACCCGAGGGACGAGTATAAATATCGGAATAGTCAGGAATTGTCGTAAAATTTCAGTTTGAGCTTTGACTGTGTTGACCATCGTTGACTTTCTATATTTGGAAAGTGGACCAGCAGACCGAAAGGGAAAGTTTCCCATTTGGAAGTCACCGTCCGACGACCTAGATTCCGGCCACCTCCAACTTCATCGAGGGTATGGTTCGATTCCTTATTCAATTTCGAGTTGAGTGATGTGTGTGTTGATGAGAATTGGTGGGTTTTTAGTTGAACCCGATTCGGGTTAGGTTGCCGGAAATCGGCCTTGACGGGGGGACATTTTCCGGTGAGTCTCGGTGGCCGAGGGGTGAGGGCTTTGACTCGCCTTGCCCCAAGGAAGCTTCCTATGTGGTTTGTTTCAGAATTGGTTGAGTTTTGGTTTGAACCCGATTGGGTTTTCCGGTGAGATTTTCCGGTTGGTTTCGATGAAATTGATGGTGTTAGAGTGTGAATTGGCTTAAGAGGTAGAAGAGGAATGTGTTCGCCTGGATGAGACCATGGATTCTGGAGTTTCCCGCCGTGTGATTTCACGGTTGACGGTGCGCCGCCGTCAGCGGCGGCGGTCAACGGCGAAGAAAAAGTCAACTTTTCAGATTTCGATAATTTTAATGTCGTTTTTCTCGTAATCACGCTCTGGTTATCGTACAGAGGTTTTTGGGTTGATTTGGTTAGCCGATATTCAGTCGAGATTTCGAGTGGGGATTTCGGGATTTCCGTAATTCATTTTGTATCGCATTGCATATTTCCGGGAACGGTTGGTTTCCGTACATCAGTACAGTGTTGAGAACTATGATTTTGATCAGTTATGTTTTGTGAACATTCAGGTGATCGAGATCGTGATCTGGATCGTGATCGTGCTTCCGGCGAGGGATCTTCCGCCGGACCACGTGTTAAGCGCGAGTGCGCGTTACGCGAGTCTGTGAGTGGACATTTATTTTCACGGATTGTTTGCGAGTCTTTTATTTATGATTTACGAACTTGAGCATGCAGATTGATTATGATTTTACGAGCATGTGTTTTACGATTATGCATATACGAATATACGTATACGAGTATACATATATATATATTATGTTTTAAGCATGTGCATAGAAAAGATTTACGATTTGGTTTACACAGAGTACAGTCTCAGTATATGTTGTGGTATCGATACACATTGGCTTCTCGGCTGATCCCCGAGTACGCTCCGGGGGGGACAGATATCCTGACCCGAGGCCTTTCTGGCTAGGAATCACGTGTGGGTCTGGGATCCCGTGATTCAGACTGTGCTATCGCGTGGTAGTCCATGAGTGATTCCGCGATTTTATATTGCATGCTCTATACGCGTGAGGAGTTGGAGTCTCCCTCGTGTACCATTTCTTTACTTATACATTTGACTCGCATATGATTTTATACGTATATATTACTTGGTGAAAGACATTTATTTTCGTCCACTCACTCTAACGTGTTTATTGTCTTTCCCCTGGGCTTTTCGGTTTCCGTGCCCAGTTTGCAGTTCAGGTTTGGTGTTTCACGTCGCGGTTTGGAGGCTAGTGATCAGAGTCACCTGTGTTTTCCAGTAGGTTTCAGTTTCGCCTACTGATGTACATATTGTATATATATTACTCTAGAGGTCGCTCTGATACATTCTGACACATGTTTATGCGGATTTTCACGGATATACATATATATACTACAGTATGTTTACTGTTTGTTGATTATATTGATGTTGAGAAATCCGGATGGGATTGGTGCCCACGGTTTGATTTTTGTGGCATAGGACGAAGTGTGTTTCGCGTGCAGGTTAAGGTAATTCCACGCTAGTAACGAAACTCTGCCCAAATTTCGGAAAATTTTTTGTTGGTTCGTGTTTTCGAAGGAGTTCGATTCCGATTTAGAGTGCTAAATCGGGGTTGGGTCCTTTCAGCTTGGTATCAGAGCATTAGGTTGTCAGATTCTGTAGACTCTTGTAGTTGTGACGCTTAGGGTATTTGAGTTGATACAGCATGACTGGAGTGATGACCCGACTGGCCAGCGGTGCTCATCAATACTTCGGGTGTTGTGTGTCCTCAAATATCTGCGGTTTCATGATTACGTTCTTTCTGCTTGTACCTAATGCTTGTCTTGTATCAGTAGGATGCCTCCTCGACGTGGTCCCCGTGTTGATCGGGATGATGATCCTGATGAGGATCGCCGAACGCGCGACTTGCTGATGCGAGTGCTGCGTTTGGAAGAGCGTTTTGACCCTGTGGTCAAGGTTCGCACTGCGGGTGCTACTGTGTTTTCGGGTTCAGTTGATCCAGAGATATGTGAGGCATGGTTGGTTCAGATTGAGCGTGTTTGTGAGCGTCTGCAGTTTACTCCTGAGCAGATGACAGTAGCCGCAGTTGGTTTACTTGAGGGTGATGCATACATATGGTGGGTTAGCACCGACAGAGTTCCTGTAGATACTCCGTGGACATTGTTTCGTGATTTGTTTATGCGGAGGTACTTCAATCAGGCTACCCAGCAGCGCAAGTACGAGGAGTTCACGAACTTGAGGTAGGGCAGTATGTCTGTACTTGAGTATCAGGATCGGTTTACCCGTTTGTCTCGTTTTGCGTGGGATATGGTGGCTACAGAGGAAGCCAAGTGTCGTAGGTTTGAGCTGGGATTGAATCTGAACATCAAGGCGACACTGACTACGATGCCTCGGAACAAATTTGATGAGTTTGTTAGTGCTGCACTCCGAGGCGAGGATATTGAGCAGGAGAGACAGTGGCAGAGGTACCAGCCAAGACAGTTGGAGGAAGGTGGACCGAGTCAGGGGCCTTCAAAGAGGCAGAGTTCCGATACTTCCGGTTTAGCTTCATCTTCGGGCGGTGGGTCATATCGACCACCAGCTAGTGTACCTAGACGGAGACCGGGATGGAGGAGAGATCGACCGCAGCGACCACAGGTTAGTGGAGGTTCCAGCAGTTCTAGTTATCCTCGACGACCTTTTGGCACTTTTGCTACACCGAGGGAGTACCCATTGTGCAACTTGTGTAATAGGTATCATGTTGGTTTATGTCAGCGGGGTACTGTCACTTGTTACAGTTGTGGCCAGGTGGGTCACTATTCGAGGGAGTGTCCTCAGTCGTATGGTGCTGGTGGACAGGCGGCTCAGAGTTCCGGAGGAGAGCGAGGTGCCACTTCGGGAGCTCGACCAGCACAGTTTGCAGGCCAGGGCAGGCAGCAGGGTCAGGCTTAGCGAGGACGACCAGCCGGACAGGCAAGGGTTCATGCTATGACTCTACGTGAGGGCAGAGCATCACCGGAGGTCGTTATTGGTACGTTATATGTTTTTGGTATTCCTGTACTTGCACTGTTAGATCCGGGCGCCACACATTCAATCATATCATTTAGACTATCATTATTAGCCACGGTACCTGCATCTCCACTTCCGGGGTTGTGGAGAGTGTTGTATCCGTCAGGTGAGGTTGTGAGCATCGGTTGGGTTTACCGAGATTGTGAGGTGTTTATTGATGGCCATGGTTTAGCCGCAGATCTGTTACTGCTTGATATTGTGGATTTTGATCTGATCTTGGGTATGGACTTCCTAGAGTCGCACTGGGCCATGTTTGACTGCCATAGGAAGGAGGTCGCGTTTCGACGACCAGGGTTACCCGAGATACTGTTTCGTGGCGAGAAGAACACTTCCCTACCGTGTTTGATTTTCGTGATGAGGGCGGATCGGTTGATGAAGAAGGGTTGTGTTGTGTACTTAGCTCATGTTGTGGACACTACAACTGCAGTGCCGGACCTTGGTAGTATTGAGGTGGTGTCTGATTTTCCGGATGTGTTTCCAGCGGAGTTACCTGGTATACCCCCTGTGCGGGAGATTGATTTTACCATTGAGCTGTTGCCGGGTACTGGACCGATTTCCCAGACACCGTACCGGATGGCGCCTGCGGAGTTGAGGGAGTTGCAGATTCAGCTCCAGGAGTTGTTAGAGAAGGGATTCATTCGACCGAGTGTTTCTCCGTGGGGTCCTCTAGTGTTGTTTGTGCGGAAGAAGGACGGGTCTATACGTTTGTGCATCGACTATCGGAAGCTGAATCAGGTTACAGTGAGGAACAAGTATCCGTTGCCGCGGATTGATGACTTGTTCGATCAGCTGAAGGGAGCAGCAGTCTTTTCGAAGATTGACCTTCGATCCGGATATCACCAGTTGAGGGTTCGAGATTCAGATGTAGCCAGGACAGCATTCAGGACGCGGTATGGGCACTATGAGTTTTTGGTTATGCCGTTTGGGTTGACCAACGCCCCCGCAGCTTTCATGGACTTGATGAATCGGGTGTTCAGACGGTTCCTGGACAAGTTTGTGATTGTATTCATTGACGATATCCTGATCTATTCCAGGAGTATGGGCCAGCACAAGAAGCACTTACGAGCGGTGTTGCGGACTTTACGGGACCATCAGTTATTCGCGAAGTTTAGCAAGTGTGAGTTATGGTTGGATAGTGTGAAGTTTCTGGGCCACGTGATTTCGGCCGAGGGAGTTAGTGTTGATCCTGGCAAGATCGAGGTCATGCTGAAGTGGAGTAGACCCACTACTGTGCCGGAGATCCGTAGTTTCTTGGGGTTAGCAGGCTATTATCGACAGTTTGTACAGGATTTCTCCCGGATTGCTACACCACTGACCAGATTGACGAAGAAGGGCGTCAAGTTTGAGTGGTCTGATGCGTGCGAGGAGAGTTATTTGCTCCTGAAGGAGAGATTGACTACCGCACCGGTTCTGACATTGCCAGACGACAGTGGTGAGTTTGTTGTGTACAGTGATGCGTCGAAGTTGGGCCTTGGCTGTGTGTTGATGCAGCATGGTAGAGTTGTGGCATATGGTTCCAGACAGCTGAAACCACATGAGGTCAACTATCCGACGCATGATTTGGAGTTAGCCGCTATCGTATTAGCGTTGAAGAGCTGGAGGCATTATTTGTATGGTGCTCAGTGTAAGATTTTCAATGACCACAAGAGTCTCACCTACTTGCGGACGCAGCCGGATCTGAACATGAGGCAGCACCGATGGATGGAGTTGATCAACGATTACGATTGCACTTTCGAGTACCATCCGAGGAAGGCCAATGTTGCGGCAGATGCACTTAGTCGGAAATCTGGAGCCTCATTGTTTCACATGTGTGTGGCCAGAGTATCGATGTTAGCTGAACTTCGAGCTACGGGTGCTGTATTCGGATATGATGATGATGGAGTTTTGTTGGCCAGTTTTCAGGTCCGACCCGTGTTGGTTGATCAGGTACGGGAGGCACAGGATTCAGATCCTTACTTGCTGAGTAAGAAGACCATGATTCGGAATGGTATGCCTACAGAGTTCCGATTGAGCGACGACAGTACGTTGTTATTCAGGGGCAGGATATGTGTACCCAGGGACGAGGACTTGAAGAAGGAGATTCTGGACGAGGCCCACAGTTCAGCGTATGCGATGCATCCCGGAGGTACGAAAATGTTTCATACACTTCGAGCGTACTATTGGTGGCGCAACATGAAGCGGGAGATTGGCGCGTACGTGAGTCGGTGTTTGATCTGTCAGCAGGTGAAGGCGGAGAGGCAGAAACCTACAGGGAAACTACAGCCACTTGAGATTCCAGTTTGGAAGTGGGAGCATATCATGATGGATTTCGTCTATCAGTTGCCGCGTACTTCGGCGGGCAACACTGGCATTTGGGTTATTATTGACCGACTGACGAAATCCGCACACTTTCTTGCACTTCCAGGGAAGGTATCAGTGGGCAGATTGGCTAAGTTGTACTTATCCGAGATTGTTCGCTTGCATGGTGTGCCTGTGTCCATTATTTCTGACCGTGATAGTCAGTTCACTTCTGAGTTTTGGCAGGCGTTGCAGCGAGCTTTGGGCACGAGGTTGCGATTTAGTACAGCTTTTCATCCTCAGACTGATGGGCAGTCCGAGCGGACCATTCAGACTCTTGAGGATATGCTGAGATCGTGTGTGTTGCAGTTTCGTGGAAACTGGGATCAGCAGTTACACTTGATTGAGTTCGCCTACAACAACAGCTATCAGGCCAGTATTGAGATGGCACCGTACGAGGCTCTGTACGGGAAGCAGTGTCGCACTCCATTGTGTTGGAGTGAGGTGGGCGAGCGTTGGCTTATTGGTCCTGATTTGGTGAAAACCACGATGGAGGACATACAGGTTATCCGGAATCGGTTGAAGATCGCCCAGGATCGGCAGAAGAGTTACGCAGATGTGAGGAGGAAGAGTTTAGAGTTCGAGGTTGGCGATTGGGTCTTCCTGAAACTGTCTCCGTGGAGGGGAGTTGTGCATTTCGGGAAGCGTGGCAAGCTTCGACCGCGGTACATTGGTCCGTATGAGATTACGGAGAGGGTTGGAGCTGTTGCTTACAGACTTGAGTTACCGGCTGAGATGGCTCGTGTGCATGATGTCTTCCATGTTTCGATGTTGCGGAAGTACATCTCAGATCCTTCACAAGTGTTAGCCCCACAGCAGTTGCCGATTAGGGAGGATTTATCGTATGTTGAGGAGCCAGTGCAGATTCTCGATCGTCGTGAACAGGAGTTGAGGCACCGTGTGATTCCGCTGGTGAAAGTCTTGTGGCAGAACCATTCAGTTGAGGAGGCCACCTGGGAGACCGAGCAGCATATGCGGGAGCAGTATCCTCATCTGTTCACCTGACAGGTACGTAAATTTCAAGGTCGAAATTTCTTTAAGGGGGGTAGATATGTGACGACCCGAACCAGAATCAGATGTGTGTTTGGCACGATTCTCTAGATTTGGTTATAGTCGCAGTTTTACGACATTGTGTGGTTTGTCGATTTGATTCGCGACTATGTTTTCAGTCGAGAATTTGAGTTGGGTGTCTTCACAGAAATTGTAGAGTACGTGATTTCAAGTTTGTGGGCGGTTCCGGAAGAGTTTTCCGATAACCGAGGAATATTTTATGATTATTTGAAGTTTCAGGTTCCGACGAGTTTATCCGATTGTTTCGAGCTTATCCGAATCATTTCGTATATTCGTTTTGGACCGTCGATCGACCCGAGGGATGAGTATAAATATCGGAATAGTCGGGAATTGTCGTAAAATTTCAGTTTGAGCTTTGATTGTGTTGACCATCGTTGACTTTCTATATTTGGAAAGTGGACCAGCAGACCGAAAGGAAAGTTTCCCGTTTGGGAGTCACCGTCCGACGACCTAGATTCCGGCCACCTCCGACTTCGGCGAGGGTATGGTTCGATTCCTTGTTCAATTTCGAGTTGAGTGATGCGTGTGTTGATGAGAATTGGTGGGTTTTTAGTTGAACCCGATTCGGGTTAGGTTGCCGGAAATCGGCCTTGACGGGGGGACGTTTTCCGGTGAGTCTCGGTGGCCGAGGGGTGAGGGCTTTGACTCGCCTTGCCCCAAGGAAGCTTCCTATGTGGTTTGTTTCAGAATTGGTTGAGTTTTGGTTTGAACCCGATTGGGTTTTCCGGTGAGATTTTCCGGTTGGTTTCGATGAAATTGATGGTGTTAGAGTGTGAATTGGCTTAAGAGGTAGAAGAGGAATGTGTTCGCCTGGATGAGACCATGGATTCTGGAGTTTCCCGCCGTGTGATTTCAAGGTTGACGGTGCGCCGCCGTCGGCGGCGGCGGTCAACGGTGGTCAACGGCGAGGAAAAAGTTAACTTTTCAGATTTCGATAATTTTAATGTCGTTTTTCTCGTAATCACGCTCTGGTTATCGTACAGAGGTTTTCGGGTTGATTTGGTTAGCCAATATTCAGTCGATATTTCGAGTGGGGATTTCGGGATTTCCATAATTCATTTTGTATCGCATTGCATATTTCCGGGAACGGTTGGTTTCCGTACATCAGTACAGTGTTGAGAACTATGATTTTGATCAGTTATGTTTTGTGAACATTCAGGTGATCGAGATCGTGATCTGGATCGTGATCGTGCTTCTGGCGAGGGATCTTCCGCTGGACCATGTGTTTAGTGCGAGTGCGCGTTACGCGAGTCTGTGAGTGGACATTTATTTTCACGGATTGTTTGCGAGTCTTTTATTTATGATTTACGAACTTGAGCATGCAGATTGATTATGATTTTACGAGCATGTGTTTTACGATTATGCATATACGAATATACGTATACGAGTATACATGTATATATATATTATGTTTTAAGCATGTGCATAGAAAAGATTTACGATTTGGTTTACACAGAGTACAGTCTCAGTATATGTTGTGGTATCGATACACATTGGCTTCTCGGCTGATCCCCGAGTACGCTCCGGGGGGGACAGATATCCTGACCCGAGGCCTTTCTGGCTAGGAATCACGTGTGGGTCTGGGATCCCGTGATTCAGACTGTGCTATCGTGTGGTAGTCCATGAGTGATTCCGCGATTTTATATTGCATGCTCTGTACGCATGAGGAGTTGGAGTCTCCCTCGTGTACCCGGACGCGTGAGGAGTTGGAGTCTCCCTCGTGTACCATTTCTTTACTTATACATTTGACTCGCATATGATTTTATACGTATATATTACTTGGTGAAAGACATTTATTTTCGTCCACTCACTCTAACGTGTTTATTGTCTTTCCCCTGGGCTTTTCGGTTTCCGTGCCCAGTTTGCAGTTCAGGTTTGGTGTTTCACGTCGCGGTTTGGAGGCTAGTGATCAGAGTCACCTGTGTTTTCCAGTAGGTTCTTGTTTCACCTACTGATGTACATATTGTATATATATTACTCTAGAGGTCGCTCTGATACATTCTGACACATGTTTATGCGGATTTTCACGGATATACTATATATAGTACAACACTGTTTACTGTTTATGATTCATATATTGATGTTGAGAAATCCGGATGGGATTGGTGCCCACGGTTTGCTTTTTGTGGCATAGGATGAAGTGTATTTTCCGCGTGCAGGTTATGGTAATTCCACGCTAGTAACGAAACTCTGCCGAAATTTTGGAAAATTTTTGTTGGTTCGTGTTTTCGAAAGCGTTTGATTCCGGTTTAGGTAACTGAATCGGGATTGGGTCCTTTCATATAACCACTGTTGTTATACTGTCCATTATTCCCATTGAAACCATTACTCTGGTTGTATCCATTATGAAACCTTCTTGAGTTCCCACTACCAGCATTTGCATTGTTGGTGTTGTTTCTGTTGGCATTACCACCAAACTTCCCACCATTACTTGCAAGAAAACCAGCAAAGGCACCCTCAAACAATGAGTACAAATTAGTCTCAACATTAGATGACTGAGAGGTAGTGGAACTGAGACAGGGATTACTATTAAATCCAGGAGGAATACTTGGTGCTGGTGCAGCAACCATTGCAGTAAGAAGAGTTGGTGAAGTTTCTTCAAGACTCTAAGCCATGTCTGCTTCATCAGCTCTTAGAAAAGACTTGAGTTCATCAATAGAAGCATTTGCATAGGTAGTACGAATCTGACTCTTATAAAAGGTGTATTAAGCAGGTAACCCTCCAAGAATGGTGACAACCACATCTTCATCATCCAATACAACACCAACAGTCTCCAAAGCATCACGTGCCTCCTTGACACGTGATAGAAAGAGTTCAATAGAATCTGAGCCCTTCTTCAATTTCTGGAAATTTGACTTAAGTTGCATTATATTACGCTTATCAGGCATTGCAAACTTCATACGAAGCGTAGTCCATAAATCACGAGCAGTTTTACAACCAACAACACTTTTAATAGCTGCTTCACTTAGAGTTTGGCCAAGCAAGTTTACAATGGATTTATCTTGAGTACGCCACACATCATAGTCCGGATTAGGACATACAACACCATCAGAATTACAGATAGTAACCGCAGGACATGTAATTGTACCATCAACATAACCAAATAGTCTCAAGCCTTGAAGAAAAGACTCTACACGAAACAACCAAGATGGATAGTTTGTGGCATCAAGCAGTATGTTAGGTAAGTAGACAGTGGTGTGTACAGGTTGTGAAGAAGCCATGGCAGTACAAACAAGCAAGTACGATTCAGAGATATCAGATCTAGACTAGTCCACACCAAAAAATTGTGAGAATCAGAGAACAATTCAGCAATCTCACACAAAAACTCAGCTTCGATCGAAGTGAGACTACACAAATGAACAGTATGAACACAGAGAACAGATTGAAAACTATCTCAGTAGAGATGAAGTTTATCTGAAAAGCTTGAGCTGAAGAAGATGCAGATTTGAGCTGAAGAGGATGAAGATGATGATGATGAGACACAACAGTGATTGAGAGCAGAGACCAAGTCGATTGATTTGTACGGAAGCCCCAAGATCGATTAACCTAGGCGATTGATACCATGATAGGCCGGATATTAAGAACTGAGAGAGTATTCTTGAAGAAGAAGAAAGAGTCTATTGTTTGTGGTTGTTACAGAAACGAGAGTGTGTGACTGACTATATGCTACAGCTACTAACCAGCTCAGTGATGAGGACCTGTCAGACAGAGAAGAGGCCAAACACTTCAGAGATATGATGAACCAGGCTTTCGCATATGGTGGTGCAACGCATGCTGCGGATTTTGTGCCCATTTTGAATTGGATTGGAGGTGGTGGTTTCAAAAAGAAGGTGACGGAGCTGGGTAAGAGCTTGGATGCATTCTTGCAAGGTTTGATCGATGAGCAGCGGAGTCAAATTTCGTCAGATCAGAGTGAAGGAAGCACTATGATCCATCATTTACTTTCTCTGCAAGATACACAGCCAGAATACTACAGTGACCAAATTATTAAAGGGATTATACTGGTTAGTCCAATACAACCCTCACTTGATTTTTCCATTACTGAACTAATCCCCCATTTTAACAGGTCTTTCTCTATGCAACCCTTACCCTTGCTCAAAATGTCACTTATGCACAAGTTTTCATAATCTTTGTGTCGATTTAAGCTTCCAAATATCTTAGTTTCAAATACAAATGGTTCTCTAAGTCCTCCCTAGGCATCCAAAAGTACGTACTTGCTGATTTTCATCAGCCGCAAATTTCATTAGCTGCAAATAGATTTCCAAGAAGACACAAGAATCCATCACCACCAAAACACAAGTCAGAAACATTTAGACAAAAAGAAAAATCTTCTTTTTATCAATAGAGGTAATATTCAACATCAATCAACAAAATGCTAATAATTTCAGGCAAACATACACAGCACATTCTAGAAGTCATATCATGTTCACAAATCACAGAGAACCACCAACAAACAGGTCAAATGTACTTTACACAACTTAAGTGAGCACAGACACAATGGTTGAATAATGAAGCTGCATTCTATAATCGACCGAACTGAATACTGATTCCCAATACCAGTTTTTTTTATGAATGTTCCCTTATCAGTCTTATGAGTTATGGGCTTATGGCTATGCTTTTTAATACGGTCTAAATATCTTCAATGATTTTCAGGTGATGCTTTTAGCCGGTACTGACACATCATCCTTGACACTAGAATGGGCAATGGCCAATCTGCTTAACCATCCCCATGTGCTAAAAAAGGCCAGAGCCGGGATGCAGAATTAGGACAAGACCACTTAATACACGAATCGAATCTCATCAAAGTACCTTACCTACAAAGTATCATCTCCGAGACTCTCCGCTTATACCCTGCAGCCCCGCTACTAGTACCACATTACTCATTGGAGGACTGCACCATTGGAGGATTCCACGTGCCACGCGACACAATAGTCATGATCAATGCTTGGGCCATACATAGAGGGTTAGAGACCCTGCATTGTGGGATGATCCTGAAAGCTTCAAGCCTGAAAGGTTTGCCAGCAGTGGTAATGATGAGCCGTACAAGCTGTGCCATTGGAGGCAATGTGTAAGCACGCCCAATTCTAAGTAAGGAACTCTCTTAGATAGGTCATAGATATAAGAATACAGGACATAACTTCAGTACTGTAATGTGCATTTCATATAATAAGAGAGCACCTTGTATTGTGTCCAATCCTTTACATACTTCTCTTTAGCCTATTCCGTTGTCTCTGATCACAAAAATTTAAACCCAGTTCTAGTCTTTCCATTCCAATTCAATCTAATCGGATTCAGATCCAAATGCTCATCGGAGCTCAGTAAAACACTCGAAGGAAAAGATGACGGAATTTAATTTTTGGAAAAATGACTAAAATAATCATTTAAATTTATTATAATTGACAATTTAATCATTGAAGTTTAAAAAATATTAAAAAGGTCACTGAATTTTAACTTTGTTTATTAAATTGATCACTTTGCCCATGTTAGATGTTAATTTTTTTTATTTCATGGTAGTTTGCATATTTCTCCCAGTTATGCTATGTGCATTTCTCTTATAATCTCATCTATATAAACAAACTATTTGACAAATTAAAATATTTAAAATAAACAAAGTGATCAAAATAATAAATAAAATTAAAATTTAGTAGTTTTTTTGATATATTTTTAAATTTTAGTAATCAAATTATTAATTATGAGAAATTATCATTTGAATCATTTTTTAAAATTTTTTTATATGAATATCAACATAGAATAGTACCACGTGGTGCTCTTTGTAGAACTGGGTGTCCACAAATAGTTGTTCACTCATCTCTTCAGCCTTCAACGTCTGAGATTTCCCTAGTGATGAAAAAAAATGAAGCAAGACGAGAAGGTTGCAGAATCTGAGAGATCGAAACTTTATAGAGAAAACCAATCATACTTTAAGCCATCGAAGTTTTCTGGTTATTACGAGTCTGCCCTTTTTCCCTCTCCTTTTAGGCCAGAAGCAAATTATACAGTCAAAAGTGCAGCGAAGTTGTTCGATGAAATGCCTCACAAAGTGGTACTACCTACTTCTTTTATCTCTGTAACATCATTTTGATTATTGAAGCTTTGGAAAATAGTGGGCATTGCTTATTTATTAGTTCTAACTTCTAAGCATTTGAAAGGTAGTAGCTTTTTTTTTGCTTTGAGGAAGATCATGTGCCCAGAAAACGGCTGAGCTTATTTACAGTACTCATGTATACTCCAATTCAAGTTTTGATAATTAAATCTGAGCCTGAGCCTAATTTAAGTCACAAGCATCATTTAATTCCTTGTTTATTATTCATTATTTAGAGGCTGAGGAAAATGGAGTCAACTAATACTGATTCTTCTGGGGCCATTGATGTTACTGCTATTCTCATCCAAATACCAAAAGACATACCCATTCATGCCTAGTTGCCTTAGTATATAGATGAAACCTTTTTGATTAGCTTGCTGATTTTTCAGCCAATTATATGTGATCGTTAGACGTGAAGAATTCTAAAAACTCAAAATGTCCTGTGTTTCATCTGCATAGTGTATGATGATCAGGGATAAAAGAATCAATTTATCTCTAGTCTTGTATGGAGTTTTCTATTTCTACACTTGTATGGTTGATATTTCAACTTCCAAAGTTGGAAGACTTTTCATGTTTTATGTCTTCATTGGCATAGTGAAGTAGTAGATTCAACTCCAGTGTTGATAGTTCTAGTCCTGCTCAAAATCAACCAAAGCCATCATTTTCCATGGAGAATTTTCACAAGTGCAGAACCCGATCTGCTTGTGTTTCTGCTCCAGTTTTTTTCTCTTCAGTTCCTCTCTTTAGCTGATTATTTGATCAACTGTGGCTCAGATGAAAATGTGACCTTTCAAACATCTGGCCAGAATTTCCTCGGAGACTCGAAGTCTGCTGGTCCGTCTTTTACAAATAGCAAGGGTGTGACATCAGACATGAACCAATTACCTCTCTACCGGACAGCAAGAGCTTCCAGGCAACCATTCTACTACGAGTTCAACATCAATGAAAATGGTACTTATCTGGTACGCCTACATTTCTTAGCTTTTTCCTCATCCGCAGATGATCTCGCCAAAGCTGTTTTTGATGTTTCGGATTCTAATTTTACACTGTTGGGTAATTTCTCTGCTAAGAACAGTGCCAAGTCTCCTGTTATAAAGGAATTCTTTCTCCCAATTGATAGTACTGGCTCATTTAGACTGTATTTTATTCCTCAGGCCTCAACTCTTGCGTTTGTGAATGCTATCGAATTCTTCCTTGCACCTTCAAATTTCAGCCCTGAGAATTACACTGGTAGTCTCCATTTAAACACAATTTACAGACTCAATGTTGGGGGACCAAAACTCACACCGGATAATGACACAAAATGGAGAAACTGGGAAACAGATGACGGTTATCTGCTAGATAAAAACTCTGCTGTAAATAGGACAAAAGGTACACTAGGTAAACCTTTGGGTGTAAATATGGATGGTCTGGTTGCACCTAGTGTTTCTGTTGCCCCAGATTTGGTTTTCCTGACTGCTAAAGCAATGAATAATCGTACTGGCAGGTTGGCAAGTTCCTCTGTTATAACATGGGCTTTTCGTGTGAGTAGGAATGCTAGACATGTTGCCGGGCTTACTTCTGTGACATTATTAGTGATGCAACTGGTAATGTTGTATTTAACTTGTATTCAAATGGAAATTTCCAGAAGGAGATGGGTTCGGGCAACCTGCTTTCTGATCAGTTGGCTGTTCCTTACTACTATAATTTTGGTGAGTTCTAATGACTTTGAACTCATGAACATCAGCATAGGACCTAATATGACACTAATGACAGATACTCAAGTGCCTGATGCATTTCTAAATGGGCTAGAAATACTAGAGGTGATGGAGGCAGTAGCTCTAATTCCTAATGTGAAGAAGAAGATAAGTGTGGCTCTTGTAGTTAGTTCAGTTCTTGGAGGCCTGTTACTTGTGTGCATTTTAACAGCTGGATTTATGTTTGGTTTAAGACGACGAAGAAAGGCAGAAAAGCGTGTTGAAACTTCAGACTGGTCACCAATGCCTGAAAATGGAGGAGGGACTTCCCACACACAAGTGACTGACAGAACCATCACTGGATCACCTATGAATCTAAGAAATCTTGGGTTGAGGATATCATTTGCTGAAATTCCGTCTGCGACAAACAATTTTGACACGGAATTGCTGATAGGTAAGGATGGGTTTGGGAATGTGTATAGAGGGACTCTCTTAAATGGCACAAAAGTAACTGTAAAGAGAGCTTATAAGTGAGATGAGCACGGGTCAGGATCAGGCCAAGGACTTCCAGAATTCCAAACAGAAACCATGGTTTTGTCCAAGATTCGCCATTGACATCTAGTCTCTTTAATTGGATACTGTGATGAAAGATCTGAAATGATACTACTCTATGAGTTCATGGAAAAGGGGACCTTGAGAGACCATTTGTATGAATCAAACTTGCCTCATTTGTCATGGAAGCTGAGACTTGAGATTTGTACTGGAGCAGCAAGGGGTCTTCATTATCTTCACACAGGTGCAGCTGGGGAATCATTCACCGTGATGTTAAATCCACCAATATATTGCTTGATGAAAACCTTGTTGCCAAAGTTGCTGACTTTGGGCGTTCGAGATCTGGATCTCTTGATGAAACCCATGTCAGCACAAATGTCAAAGGCACTCTTGGTTACCTTGATCCTGAGTACATGAGGTCTGAACAGCTGACAGAAAAATCTGATGTTTACTCATTTGGTGTAGTTCTTCTTGAAGTGTTGTGTGGAAGACCTGCTATTGATCCAATGCTTCCGAGAGACCAAATGAACTTAGCCGAATGGGGAATGTCTTGTAAGAAAAAAGGGTTGCTTGAACAGATTGTTGATTCTCCTTTGAAGGGCCAGATTGAATTGAGTTCACTGAGAAAGTTTGGTGAGACGGCTGAGAAGTGTTTGCAATAAGATGCTTGTGATAGGCCTACGATGGGTGATGTGCTGTGGGATTTGGAGTATGCATTGCAACTTCAGCAAACAACAAAGCTCAAGGAGACCCATGAGGATAGCATAACCATTGATGCTTCATCAGCAGCATTTGATATGCCAAATGTTCAGCATTTTCCTTCACGTGTGGTTCGACAGTGAATGGAGATGATACGAGGGACTACGATTTGGACACAACAGAAAATGAAGTTTTCTCCCAGTTGAAAATGGGAGATGCCAGATAAATGTGAACATTGTCAAGTACTATTATTTGTAGTTTTCTTTCTCTAACCTGTTAGACTTCACTAGTTGTGTGCTTGTTAGTTTCATTTGCATGTTCTTATTTCTAAAATGTGATATAATGGTATTGATCGTGTATAAATAGAAGCAACATTAGATATCATCTTCACTCTAGCTTCTCCTGATATCACTTCAACTCTCATAGCTTAAACTCTGCGGTAATTGTCCGACGTTCAGTGATGCGGCCTCCGGCCAACCTGACTCGAGCAAGATACCCCTGTATAGCCTCAAACGGATTTAACTTGGGATGGCTTCCTAGTTACCGTTTACAGTAAATGAGACATCCATCCAAAATCAATTGATTATGAGTGAAGATCTCCTACAGCAAGCCATATTCTCATACACGTATGATCACAAATCTTAGTTCTAGTAGTGTTAGGATCTCATGGACATGAGCAAAAGTCACAGAAAAAACAAGTAGAGTAGGACAGAAATGAGGATGTAGATCATTTGACATGCTGTAGTAGCAACAAGATGATCGAGTACTAGCTAGCTAGCTTCTACTAGAAAAGTAACTTCTTTACAATTACTGCATAGCTGAGAGGTTACGAATAGATTACACAAAACTATTGTGGAAGCAATCTTTGTGAAACTGGATGATGTTAGAGCTCTAATGGCCAGAACCCTTTCTGCTAGGTCCAGAAGCCATAGTAAACATCTGATACCTTACTACAACCATCTCTCTCATCTTCTTTACAGAGCTAGAAAATACCAAAGTTCTTCCGTGGACCGTGTCCCTGTCAGCAGCACTGCGACTAGTAATCCTGGTCTTAGACTGCGATTGAAGAGCTCGGCATTCGACTAGAACGCCATTGGAGTTTGAGAATACCAGAATCATCATCACCAAGAGTATCGAAGGTAACAAGGAAATGTATCTTCTCATATTTGTTGGAGAGGTAGCTAGCCTTGGGAAGTGAAAAGTGTGTGTATGAGTAGTAACACAAACTATATATTAATTATGATTCTCTTGAATGAAATGATTCCCTCTCCAGGCCCTTGGCAAAAAGAATGGAGCAGAGAAAGATTGGTTTGGCATCTTGATTTATCTATTCAAATACAAGGGTTGGGCTAGGGGCTGCGCTGATATGAACGGCCTGTGTATGGGTGGCAAAGGACGGTGAACAACTTTTCATGATATGGGACCTTTAAAGAGGGGTATGTATGTTTGACCAAACCACAACCTTTTCCCATTCATGAGGTCCAGCCGCAGACATTGCAAGCTAGCTACTGCACGATCGAGCTTCCTAGCTCCACTTAATTTACGTTAATTGGATACCTGTGTCCGGATCCGATTTGACTTCAGAACAGGCACATATTCTTGCGTTTGGGATTTTTGGGTCGGAGATATTTTATATACGTTCTTTCGAAAGTATAAAAATGTAATAACTTCACCGTCCGGGATAAGAAAATGAAAACATAAAAATGAGGCGTGTGTATTTGGTAGAGTAACACAAACGAATTTTCGTAGTCCTGTGGTGTTTGAGCGAGATCATGGAAATATGAAGAGGGCCAAAGGTTTTTTTGTTAAACTAAAAATTGTTATAAAGATCTTCTTGTTATATAATTTTCTGAAGTATTTGGTCTATCTTTTTAATTGACCACATATCACTAAATTCAATTATACTGTTGAAATATTACTGAACTCAGGTGAAAGTAAAATTGATCTGTATTAATATTCGTAGTATACTTGGTACAAGGCACAAAGATCCTATTTATAAGTTACAAGTTAGTCCCTATTTGGTAAGGGAATATAGATACATAATGAGAAAATGTGCCTCATCCAGCGGTAATGACGCCCTTCTTGGAACCCCACTATTGATTTGGTTAACTGTGCTTTTCCATAATTTAGTCATGTTAGACATCAACACGAAGAAGGAGGTTATGATACTCTTCATTATGAAATAGTCCCTACAGCCTTGGTCATTGATACTACTGAGATGGATAAATACAACATGATGTTACTTGAAGCCCAGACCCCAGTGCACCCTGGATGTCTAGAGAATGTCTAGCGATCTGTAATGGAGAAAAATCAGATAAAAGTGAAGAACAAAATGGCAGACCTTGCTTTTGGCAAAATGCAGGAGTATATATGTAAGTTGCTTCCTGATCATCACAAACTTTTCAAAACCCATTATAAGGTAAAAGAGATCTTGAGCAGCCTCGACTTAAAATACAAGAAAATTCACGCGTGCAGAAACAATTACGTGTTGTTTTACAAAGAGTATGCACATTTGGACTACTGTCTTGTATGTAACCAGTGCAGATATTTGCACTGAGGGAATATGAGGATTTTGAAGAAGCAAATTCTTATGAAAGTACTTCGTTATTTTTTGTTGATTTCTAGACTGTAGCGTTTGTAAATGTCTCTATACACAAAAAAAAACGATGAGATGGTACGTGGAACAGAGAATAGATGATGATGTGCTCAGATACATGGAAGATGTAGAGACTTTTAAAGATTTTGACAGGATGTTTCCAAACTTTGCAGCAGAGGTTAGAAATGTTTGACTCAAACTTTCTTTAGATGTATTCAACCTTTAGGGTAATAATAACGCTTCCATCAGTACTTAGCCAGTTATTGTTGTGCCGTACAACATGTCTTCCTAGATGTGTATGAACAAGGAGTTTAATCTCTTTACTATGTTAAGTTCAGGTTCTAAGTCTCTTGAAAAGTGTTTAGATGTGTACCTCATACCATTGATTGACGAGGTGAAACACTTGTGGAAAAATAGAGTCTCAACTTATGACAAGTTCACTGAATCATGATGAGAGTAGCCGTAATGTGGACCATCAATGATTTTCCTGCATATATGATGTTGGTATCTCTCACAACTAAAGGGTATAATGCTTGTCCTGTCTACTTGGACGATGTTAACTCCAATTGGCACACAGGGAAGATGTGTTACACGAGTCACCGTAGATGGTTTCCTCATGATCACCAGTGGCGACAGGATAAGGAGAATTTTGACGGGATAACAGATAATAGTCTTAAACCCGACAATGGTCTGGTGAAGAGATTTTTGAGAGATTAAACGACTTCTATTTCGGTGTGTTGAGAAATGACAATCATGTGAAAAAGCTGAATCCACACCCTCCCGACCATCTTAGATATTAGAATCACATGAATATTTCCTTTGAAGTGCCTTACTGGTCGAAGTTGAAACTTAGAAACAACCTAGATGTCATGCAAATAGAAAAGAATGTGTGAGAGAACGTGGTGGGAAAAATTCTCGGTATTAAGTTCAAGACTAAGGATACTCCTAAAATGCAAAAAGATCTGGAATCTATGAATTTACGTTGTCCCTTGTGGTTAAAGAGAGATATAAGAGAAGTACATCAAGATCCCACATGTAGCTTACATAGTGAAGCCGACACTGAGGGATATCGTATTCAACTGTTTAAAAGTGTTCGTTATCCGTCTAATTATGCGGAGAATATATTTAGATGTGTCAACGTTGGAGAATAAAAGTTCATTGGTCTAAAGACTCATTACTGTCACGTTATGCTGCAATGTTTGATTCCAGTGGTAATTCAACTATATTTGCATTGTGATGTCGTTGAACTAGGAGTAGTATTGTATAGATGGTGGTAGAGGTTATGCCCTAGAGAGTTGAAGAAGTCAGATGTGGTTGAACTACAATACAGAGTTGTCCACATCCTTTGCAAAGTAGAGAAGATTTTTTTCAACGCGTTTTTTGACATCATGATTCACCTCATTATCCATCTTCCCAAACAAGTGCTGCTTTTTGGTCTAGCCCACTACACTTGGATGTATCCTTAGGAAATGTACAATTAATTATAACATGGTTTTCATAATATATATATATATATTTATTTTTCTACTATTCGTCAAATAACTAATTTTATCATTTTGCAGAAAACTCAAAAATTATAAAGGATTCGTCAAAAATAAATCTGTCATGAATGGCTTCATAGGAAAAGCATACCTAATGCATGAGTGTGTAACCTACTGTAATAGGTACCTAAAAGATCTAGTCCAAACCACCGCCTCTAATCCATATGCCTGTAACAATCTTTTAGTCGTCACAGATGTTGTACGACCGTTTAGAGGAGTATTATATGAAAGATTAACTTAAAAAGAACTTATTGAACCGCATCAAGTAGTGTTGCGAAACTGTGACGAGGTCGACCTGTATGTGCTAGCTTACAGGGAGAAAATTCAAATAGTCAAACCAGACAAGAGTCATAACTAGGTTAAAAAAAAGGGCTTAAGAAGAAGTTTCCTGATTATTTCCTCCAATGGGTATGTTTAAACCCTATAGGTTTGTGATTTATTTATTTTGAAATTGAGAAATCCGGATGGGAACAGGTGCCGACGGTAAATTAATTTGTTATTTTTGTGTTTGCTTATTCGAAATGTTTTTCCTTAATTTGTGCATACAGGTTTTTGGTTTCCTTTTGTTTTAGGGAAAACTATGTCAAATTTTTGGTAAAAATTAAATACACATTCATATATATTCTTCACAATTTTTCAGATGATCGATCTAGAAAAATTTGGTAACCACTAAGGGTGGGATGGTCATGAGAAAAGTATTTATTGGCCCATAAGCTGGTTTAACACTATTTTTATCGCAGATATTTTGTCAACGGTGTAAAGTTTCATTCATTGGACCGAGATGAAGGAAGAAGAATACAAACTAGTGGGATCGCGGTTGGGGAAGGGGTTGATATATATTATGGGATTCTTGTTAATGTCGTTCAACTACTTTATGAGAATGATATCAACGTTTTTCTATTCAAGTGTAAATGGGTCAAGTATACAAAGGAAGATCTGGGACTTTTATCAGTCGATACAAGCTTAAGCTGGTATGAGGATGAGCCATTCGATCTTGCCACTTTAGTTAGGCATGTGTTCTATCTCGATGGTCAGAAAATGGATGAAGGTTAGAAAATAGTTAAGCATATGTCTCACCGAGGAATATAGAGTGACACAACACTTGAAGAGATGTTAGTGAATGACACTAAAGCAAATAATGACAATACATATGTAACAATCCGAACCAAAAGTAACGCTAAACTTTACGATTTAGGTTTTCCACGAATTATATACCACGTAAAAATTTTGTTAACGACTTTTCTTTTGGGCGAGAATTTGATCCGAGTTTCTTCACAGAAGTCGTAGAGTATTTAATTTTGTACACGTGGGAATTTTCAGGAAATTTTTCGGGTTATCGAGCTATTTCTTTTGATTTTTGGAAGTTTGTTTGTGAAATTATGTATTTTAAAATATTTTCCTTGGCAGTTTATTTTGGGCCGTTGGATCTTGATCAGAGCAAATGGTGGACATTGATTTGATCTGAAATTTTTGGGTATAAATACTGAATTTTTGGTAGAAATACAGATTAATTCGTAGAAATACAGAAATTGTACGAAATACATATCGACCCGTATTTGGCCCCAAATGAATACCGATTTCGACCGACCGGAAAACGCCACGGTTGCCGACGTTGTTGGTATGGATTGGAAGCCCTTCATCTCCTCTTTCTATTGATGTATTTGTTTGTGAAATTTAATGAGTAAACCCGTGGGTTTTCGGGGTTGTTCGCCGGCGGCATTCCGGCCGTTTTCCGGCATGGTGGTTGGGTAGGTTCGGTTGGGTTTTTTCCAAGGATCAAACCCCCTTGTTTTTGGGGGGCGAGGTGCATCACCAGTGACGAAATCGACCAGAGAAGTTTTTCGGCGCCGTGGGCTTTCGAGCTCAATTCCGGTCAATCACCGTGGAATTGGGTCTCGATCCAATTACAAAAATTGTTGGGCTCGTTGAGATCTTTCCAATGAGTGGTCAAACACCTCCAACAGAGTTATTTGCGCCGGAGGCACGTGTGGTTCATGCACCACCGCCTGCGGCGGAGCTCCGGCGAGTCAAAAATCATATTTTTCCCGTGGGGTTTCCGGGATGGTTTCCGAGTTGTTTTTCGCACATTTTATCGAATTCTGAAATTAAATGAAATGTTATTTATTTAGGAAACCGCGAGAAAGATTTTGGCGAGGGAACTTTCGCCAGGCCTCAGGGCTAGCTGTTTCCTGTGAGTGGACACTTTGATTTTCAGAGTTGATTTGCGAGTCCATGATTATGCTTTTAAGATTAAGCATTTATGAGCTTGCATTTATGATTACCTATTTTATGAGCATATATTGTTTCGGAGGCACGTATGATTTGTTTTTACAAAAAGTATGGTTATTATGGATGCATCGATGCTATGGTCTCTCGGCTGATCCCTGAGATGCTCCGGGAGGGTTATAACAAACACTTGATCCATAATTTCACAGCACCCAGGTGGGTTAGGACAAACACCTAACCTGGGCATGATTGTATCTTAAGGGAAACGTACTGAAGTTATTGCCTCCACACATTACACGGTACCCAAGAGGGTTAGGACAAACACCTAACCTGGGTTTGATTGTTTTGACTCGCATGATTTTGATGTGCATTTATTGTGAAAAGCATGCATGTTGGATTTATAATTCCGATCTATGTGATATATTATTATTTTCGTCCACTCACTCTAACGGTTTTATTATTTATATGCTTTTTTTTGGGCTTGTCGGTTTCCTTCTTGCCCAGTTTGCAGTTTCTATCTTGTGGTTGCGCGTCGTCGTCGGAGGCCTAGAGTTCAAGTCACCGTTCTTTTCTAGTAGGTTCTTGGTTTTTGTCACCGTTCAAGTCACCATTCTTTTCTAGATGATTATTAGTGGCTTTTATCCATAGTGTTGTTCATTATGATTATGAGAAATCTGGATGGGAATCGATGCCCACAGTTTGTTTTTGGGATTTAGTTATCCGAAGTGTTTTCTTCATGTAATTTTTTGGTTTCCTTGAGTTATGGGGGAAATTATCCCAAAATTTTTATAGAGTTTTCATGAATTAGGGAACTGAGTAAGGATAGAAGTTCCCATAAGTTGGTCAAATGTCTATTTATGTTACAACCTTAGAATGGTCAGTCTGGGTCTTCAACTTGTATACCTTATGGCCATGAGGGTCACATTTATTGTGGGAGTGTCCGTGGAGGGACACCTCGGGTAGGCTTGTGGTGCAGGGTTCAAAAGGCGATCAGGAGCCACTTTAGGAGGTAAAACCGCACCAAAACCTAGACAACTGGCATATTAGGACCACAACTAAAATTTGGACTGACCGGACATGCCGACATCATTAATAGTACTTGCTAATAGAGTTGGCATGGATATCAAATATTTTAGGTGTTTATGTTGCAAAGTTTGCTTCAAGACCCTTTCATATTTCAGACTAATAGTGAGTAGTTGGTTGAGACTCTCAATAAGGAGAGCAAGACTTCGTAATAAAGCGATACATGGTTAAGGTATTACGGATAACCTCTCTCCGTTGTGGATGTTGTTGGAGAACCGAAAGAACTCATACAGGAGTAGTACCTGTTGGCACTTTACTAGTATCTGCATAAATTTCGAGGACGAAATTTTCTTAAGGGGGGTAGATTTCCTGTCCCGAGAATTTTCTTTTTAAGATTTGGTTAAGGTTAATCGAGAAGGTAATTAGTTTTTATCGTCGGTAATTTTTGATGGCCTTTATATCAGAATTTTATTGATTAAGTTTTTTGAGAAATTTCTTTGGGGAAATTCATAGAGTTTATTGTGACGAGTTCATGGCTATGCTAAGTGTTTAAATCAGAGTTACGATGAAGAAATTATGGTCAATGAAAGTTTTATTTGATTTACGAAACCAGTTAGTTGCAAATATAAATACCGATTTCTATTTTTGGAAAGTCAACATTTCATTTTGGGGGTCAAACTCTTTCTCTCTCTCTTAACCGGGTTTCTCTCTCTTCTCTTCCGCGTCTCTCCCTGTGGCCGGGGGAACTCGCCGGTCCGGCCACCAAAACAAGTGAGACTAGACTTAAATTATTCGTCTTTCCTCCCTCTTCCAAACGTGTATAGTTTCAATCTTGATTTCGCACGGTTGGAGAGGTGGTGAGCTCGAGAAAACTCAAAACCGAAGTAAAAACCTAGAATTTAGGGTCAATTGCTTTCGTGGGGATTTGGCCGGCGATACTGACTGGGCTTTGTAGCCCTTGTCACCACGAAGCTAACCATACTCATGTTGCCTTTCATTTCCACTGGAGTAGACGATGTGTTTGAAGTCAGTGACACATGTGACAACCCGGACCGAAATTGGTATATTATTGGCTTAATTTGCGAGTTCACGAGTAATTGTGGTTTATCGTAATGCGACTTAGTTCATGACTTAATTTTTGGACATGAATTTGATTTGGGTTTGTTCGTGGAAAATGTAGAGAATCTGATTTCGAGTCCTTAGGAGCTTTCCGAGGATTTTTCGGATAATCGAGGAATATTAAAAGAATATTTGAAATTATCGTAGTGTTAGTCGTGTTTTTCCGTTTGAGTTTGAGTTATCCGAATTGCGGATAGAGTTGATTCGCGACGTATAAATAACCGAATAGTCGTAAAGTTATCGAAAAGTTTGAAAATGGGCTGTTTGATTGAGTTGACCAGAGTTGGGCCGAGTTGACCGAGTTAGTCGCGTTGACTCACTGAGTCCATGAACTTGCCGTCGTTGTGGCCACCGGAAAATGGCACGGTTGCCGGAGTTTAAGGTATGGTTTTGAAGCTTGTCTGATGGGCTTTCGATTGATGTATGTTTGGTGTGTTTTGGTTGTGGTTTGGTTGGTGAAATTTGAAGGTGAAAGTGGCCGGAATCGGGTTTAATAGAGGGTGGTGTTCCGGTGACTTTTTGGTTGGCTTTTGAGGTGGAATGGACTGGGCTCGAGCCAAGGGTGAAAACCTTCTTGGTTTGAGGTGTTTTGGTGATGTGACGGTGCCGAAATCGGCCGGGAAAGTTTTCCGGCGATTCTTGGCCGTGGATCTTTCGAGGCGGTTTTGGAGGGGTTGCCGGTGGAATTGAAGGTTGGTGTAGAAGTGTTTTGGGTTAGGCTTGAGGAGAAGAAGTTGTTGTGGTCTTGGTCGCCGGAAAATCTCTCCGGTGACAGCGCGCCGCCGCCGACGGCGGCGGTCAACTGCGGAGCTCCGGCGACGCGTTGATTATTTGGATTTTGGAAAGTTTTAGGCCGTTTTACTCGTAATCGCGCCCGATCGTTGCCTTAAGGTTTTCGAATTGATTTGAGTGGTGGATTTTATGTCGAGGGTTTATGTGGAGTATTTTGGGATTTTCGGCGATTATTTTGTTATCCGAGTTATATATTTCCGGAAATGGTTGGTTTCCGAGGTGTGGTTAAGTGTATTGAATTGTGATTTTGATTAGTGATATTTTGTGACTATTCAGGAGTTCGAGATCGTACGCTTGGCGATGGATCTTCCGCCGGATCTCAGGATTAGCGCGTTGGCACGCTGTGCTTGTCTATGAGTGGACATTTCTTTTCACTGATTGGTTGCGAGTCTTTATTATACGTTTTACGAGCATGAGCATGCGTATGAGATTATGATTTATACGAGCATGTGCTTTACGATTATGCATTTACGAATATGCATTTACGAATATGCATCGACAAATATACTTTCATAATTATATATTACGAATATGCATTTATATTATGCTTTATACATCTGCATGAAACTATTTATGATTTGGTTTACACAGAGTACAATCTTAGTATATATTGTTGTATCGATACACTTAGCATCCCGGCTGATCCCCGAGGATGTTTACCGAAGGGGGGGGGAGCAGATACCCTGACCTGAGGCCTTTCTGGCTAGAATCACGTGTGGGTCTGGGATCCCGTGATTCAGACTGTACTAGCACGGATGTGTCCATGAGTGACCCCACGGGATTTTATGATGCATGCTCTATATGCGTGAGGAGTTAGAGTCTCCCTCGTATACCATATTATATTCATGCATTTAGACTCGCATATGTTTTTATAACATATATTATTCGACAAAAGACATTTATTTTCATCCACTCACTCTAACGGTTTATATGTCTTTCCCTGGGCTCTTTGTTTTCAATGCCCAGTTTACAGTTCAGATTCTAGTGTCGCACATCAAGGTTGGAGGCTTAGTATTCGAGCTACTTTTCCTTCTCAGTAGGTTTCTTGTTTGGTCTACTATTGTGTATTTATGTATATATGCTAGAGGTCGCTTTGAATACTCAGATGTTTATATTTTCATATGATTTTCCCGGATTTTTGTAAAGTTACAGTTTTGATTATTGCTTTATATTTTGATATGTTTTTGAGAAATCTGGGATTGGTGCCCACGGTTTGGCTTTTTTGGCATAGGAAGAAGTGTATTTTTCGGGTGCAGGTTATGAAAGGACCCAATCCTGATTCTGTTACCTAAATCGGAATCGAACCCCTTCTGAAAACACGAACCAACAAAAACTTTTCCAAAATTTCGACAGAGTTTCGTTACTAACGTGGAATTGCATAAACCTGCACCCTGAAAATAACACTTCGTCCTATGCCACAAAAGCCAAACCGTGGGCACCAATCCCATCTGGATTTCTCGACATCATATCATAATCAATAAACAGTAAACATACTGTAGTATATATATATATATCCGAGAAAATCCGTATAAACACGTATCAGAATGTATCAGAGCGACCTCTAGTGTAAAATATATACAATATGCACATCAGTAGGCGAAACAAGAACCTACTGGAAAACACAGGTAGCTCAGATCACAAGCCTCCAGCCGCGACGTGAAATACCAAAACCTGAACTGCAAACTGGGCACGGAAACCGAAAAGCCCAGGGGAAAGACATGAAACACGTTAGAGTGAGTGGACGAAAATAAATGTCTTTCACCAAATAAAATATACGTTATAAAAACATATGTGAGTCGAATGTATAAATAAAGAAATGGTACACGAGGGAGACTCTAACTCCTCACGCATACAAACACGAGGGAGACTCTAACTCCTCACGCATACATACAAACACGAGGGAGACTCTAACTCCTCACGCGTACAGAGCATGCATAAAAATCTCACGGGGCCACTCGTGGACACATAACAACATATAAGTGTATATACGTAATATATATACTAGTATAGGCAATATCGTATAACACATGCTCAAGTAAACCAAAATCTCATATGCATGCTCAAGTTCATAAAACGTATATAAAGACTCGCAAACAATCTGTGAAAAGAAATGTCCACTCACAGACTCGCGTAACGCGCACTCGTGCTAATCTCGTGGTCCGGCGTAAGATCCCTCGCCTGAAGCACGGTCACGATCTCGATCTCGATCCCCTGAATATTCGTTAAACATAACTGATCAAAACATAATCCACAACTCTGTACTTAACCACGGAAACCAATCGTTCCCGGAAATATGCAATGCGATACAAAATGATTAACGGAATTCCCGAAATCTTCACTCTAAACCCTCGACCGAAAATCCACTACCCAAATCAATCCGAAAACCTCTGGACGATAATCAGGGCGGGATTACGAGAAAAACGACATTAAAAACACTAAAATCCAAAAAATCAACTCCTCGCCGGAGCTCCGCCGTTGACCGCCGCCGCCGCCGGCGCGCCGTCAACGGTGGAATTTCACGGCAAAAATTTCCAGAACTCAAGATCTCAACAAGCCTAACCTCTTTCACAACTACCACCAAGACCGAATCAAACCGGAACCACCTCAAATCAAGCCAAAAACGAACGGAATTTCTTCCTCCGGTGACCTAATCGGACCTCCACAAAACCTCAATTTTAACTCAATCCAAACACATGGGGAGACTCACAAGGTCAAGGGGAGTCGAACCCCCCTAACCTCCACCATCGAGGCTCGCCGGAACACGGCCAACCAACACCGGCGACAAACTCCAAACCGACCCGATTCGGGTTCCACCAAAACCCCATCAATTCCCACAAATTCACATACTAATCAACTCAAAATCATGAGAGGAAGCTAACCTTACCCTTCACTTGGCCGGAGGTGACCGGAAAATGAACGTCGGACGGCAAAACCAATCGGGAAAGTTTCCCCCTTCGCGGTCAACGGTCAAACTTCTATTTTTGGAAAGTCAACGGTCTGGTCAACATCAAACAGTATTTTTCTGACTATTTTACGACTATTTCTGATATTTATACTCGCGCCTCGGGTCGATCGACGATTCGAAATGGATAACCATGACGATTCGGATAAACACGAAACAATCGGATAAACTCGTCGAAAACTGAAACTTCAAATAATCATATTATATTCTTCGGTTATCGGAAAAATCTTCCGGAACTGCCCTCGAGCTCGAAATCACGTACTCTACAATTTCCGTGAAGACACTCAACTCAAATTCTCGGCCAAAAACATAGTCGCGAATAGAGTCGACGAACCACACATATATCGTAAAACTGCGACTATACTCAATCTCGTGAATCGTGCCGAATATTCAACTGATTCTGGTTCGGGTCCTCACAGGTTAATAGTAACTTCACGATATAGTGAAACTCTGCTGAATTTTTTATGGTTTTTGAAAGTTCATATTTTCAGAAGGGGTTTGATTTCGGTTTAGGAAACTAAATTGGGGTTGGGTCCTTTCACAGATGTATAGGAATGCCGCCTGATAGGCTTTGGTTTGGTGGAAAGCACGGCCGATCACCGGATAGCCGGTCAAACCGGGTTAGTTCAAACACTCTGCCCAACCCAAATTATCTTGGGTTTAGATAAACACCCCAGACGATCCCATCATCTATAATTTTCATACATACAGTCATTCTAGGTTATGGCAAACACTCTGAATGACCACCTACATTTTATTTCAGGTTTTCGATATTGAACTCGCATAAGTTTTATCAGAAACAATGGAAAGGCATAAAGCTATAGTTTTCTATAGTTTTACGCACATCATATGATTATGGTTGTTTTGTTCACTCAATCTAACATTTTATGTTTTAATGCCTTTCCTTGGGCCCTTTATTTTAAATTATCCAGATTGCAGGTTAGCCGGTTAAAGTGTTGATCGTTTAGAGTACAATACATGACAGTTCATAGCTTTTGTTTTCTCAGGGTGTGTTCTCAGTTGAAGTTCAGGGTTTCTCTTGCTAGGACAATTAGTACCGTTTAGGCGGTGCTAGATACTCTAATACGGGTCCTGTAAGACTTATCCTTGATTATTACCGTAATTTAGGTGGGTCTTGTCATAAACCCTATACCCTAAACCATGAAGTGTTAGACGATGAAAACCCTAAGTGTTGTCGTCTAAGTGCTAGTTAGACGACGAAATTAAACCACTTTCATGGTCTAAGTAGAATTTCATAATCTGACCTCTAAGAGCACGATCAAGGGTACCATGTTAGATTGTGAATTGTATTCGTCTAGAGCATAGAGTAAACAATTTTGGATGATGAGTGTTGATGGTTCAAAAAATGGAGTTACGAAGATTCGTATATGAATGTTTCCATTTCGTACGTAGAAATTTTGGTTTTATTGTTGACTATGGTGATCAAATCCTTAACGAACTTTGTATTGAATGAAAATTCATCTACTTACATATTATATTGTGATAAATATATCTAACGGTTATTTTGTCCAAATTCAATTTTGTTAATATGGATGTGGAGTGAATACAGACATACAAACACTTAAGTTATACAACATTAGTAAATGTATAACAAGAATTAACTTGTCAATCTACTTTTTATGTCAAATTTCAATGATGAAAGAAAAAAAATTGTCGGCTTAGTAGTTTCTTAAACGACGAAGAAAGGTTCGTCATCTAACATCCAAGACCACGAAATAATGTAATTTGAAACCACGAAATATTTCGTCGCAAAAAATCAACCTAGACGAAGAATATGAAAAATTCGTCGTCTAGCTACAAATACTAAGATGATTAAATATTCCAAATTCTTCATCTAGTGTAACGTCTTAAACGACGAAAGTGATAAATCTTTCGTAGTCTGATTATTTAATTTAGATGACGAATTCGTATCGTAACCCAATCTCGCTACCTTCGGCATCGTCATTGTTTCCTTAGTCTTATGAATGCCGAGATGGCATGTCTGAACTGCAACCAGGCTGTATGCCCATCATTAACATCATCTCTCTATGGCTGCGTACCTCTCTTTGGTATATCGATCTAACTCCTCGGCCGCTTAAAGTCGCTCCTCGGCCCCCTCCTCGACCTCTTGGATGCGCTGATCGACCACACTTGAATGAGCTAACATGGTAGACGTTGATGACTAGCTCAAATCTCGAACGCCAGCTCCTCCAAGACTCCTAATCTCCTTCCCAGGTTGCATTCCAACTGTCTTCTCATACATCTAAAGTTGAGTAGGTAAATCGAGTGGAGGGAGCTCTTCACACGGAATGTCCGGGGTTTGTGCCGCCATCTTGGACAATTTTTCCTCAAACAAATGCTTCATGTTCTCCTACAATAAAATAAATAATTGAAAATTAAATTAAACTCTCAACTTAACTGGTAAACGAAGGTTAAAGCATAATGACTAACTCGGATAATTTTACCAAAAATTTGACGTAATTTTTCCTAAAAATAAAGGAAACCAAAAATCTGAAAACACATAAAATTGAACCATTCTAGCACACGAAAAACCTGCATTCTCAATATAGAAACAAACAACTTAATAACTGTATTTCAATGCTCAATAAACACTTTTGTGACAATGTCAATGAATTCAATAACCAAACTCAATTTTGATTCATCAATCAAATAAACAACACACATAAAGTAAATTTTATTCGGTCACCATCTATTCTAAGCTATGTGTATACGGGAGAGATGTTTCTAAGGCTTTTGTGCATAAACATCATTAAAAAAAATTAATTTTGGTTTGTTTCGAATTTAATGGTTACTTACAGCATTTTGAGTTGCCTTCTCTTCCTCGGGCCTCATGTACGTATCTTTATAAGCATCTAAGAGTGGCACCTGTGAACCCTCTTCCATATGGTTCAGGATCTTGTAGACGACCGGAGTTAGCGGCCCACGTACGTATCTTTCAGATCATTCATCCCCCAGTTGATTGTGTTAGCGGCCCACCTTTTCTGTTACAGGAAACATGAAAGAAACAATTAAATAGTAGTAAATAATTCAAATAATAAACTTTGTATTCGATACAACATTACCTTATACCTTTCGCTCTCGAAGTGCTGGACCCACCATTCCCATTCATCTTTCTGATCCATACTCCTTATAGATCTTGTGCAATTGGTACTTCCATTCACCATATGCATGTTTAGCTTAGCCCTCAATGAAATCAAACATCTCTTGACCTAATGTCAAACTGAAGTGTACCTACAAAAAATATGAGACATTAAATATATATATATATTATAATTAAAAATTATTTACATCTAATTAAATTCATTTATATTGAAAGAGACTCTTACCGAGATATAGATGTACATCTTTTTCTCTCTCGGCATGTGGGAGCTCCGTTCATACTGGAGCCTTCATTGTGGCATTGCTCGATACGGTGGCCCCAATTTCATATGTAATAAAGCTGCTCAATCGGAGGACCTCTTGTGAAGTCATGGTAGTCCACCTCGGTCTTCTTTCTCGTCAATATAACGATTTGAGCAACTTTAGTCCCCTTACACAACCCTCGGTTGCATTTCGGGGCCAGCCCTACAACAAAAAAATACAAAATTAATTAGTATTTATTGAACACAATTAATCAATTTATAAAACCTAAGGTGTTATGCGCTTTACACCAGGACTGATGTACACTTCATCGTCTGAGGGAGTAGATGGTGACGCAACTGTCAGGGTCTCAATCATCGTTGTCGGGGCCGAAGGCAGGCCCATTCCTTCCCGTGGTTGTTGGGTTGTTGGGTCAACTGAACTGTCACCTCCCATTTTCTGACAAAACAACTAATATGCATGAACTCTTTCTTCCTCTCGTTGTTTCCTCTTTCGGCTTGACATCTTTTTCTATATCCAAAAACATAAAGTAAATAACCAATTAAAAACCAATTCCTCATTGATAAGATTAAACAATCTTACATTACAAAAATCACTATAACTAAACATATGCCATCTAGGCCATTGCCAACATCATCCAACATCTACCTAAACATTAAACCCTCAACAACAACATAATACCCAGCTAAGAAAAGAAAACCAGAGATATAAGAACTTTTGTTGAACTTGTCACACTCCCAAATCGGGCCGATATTATACTGAAATATGGTTTTAGAATTTGTGATGTGAATAAAAAACCCAAATAATTTCAATTGTTAAGATGTCTGAATAGTAAATTGATTGAAAAGTGAAAACGTTAGTATTACAATACCGAAGTTTTAAAAATAATAGTAATTACATTTATTTAATTCAAAATACAAGTAGAAAATAATTCTTTTATTTAGTAAACAACGGATCCCATCCTCAAGCATCCTACTCATCACCTAAAAAGAGAAAGGTGTCGCATCATGAGTCACACCGACCCAATAAGTATAATTTACAAGCATATACTAAATTATTTCTAAGAAACATCAAACCGAACAACCAAATCAAAAAGGTGAAATAATCAAAATCGGTTATGTTCTTTCATACTTATACTTCCATCTTTATAATATATACATATAGGTACATAATATATGTATTTGCACAAATTCACATCTACACAAAAACATGTCAATACTTCCGAAGTGAATTCTTTGGATTAACTGATAATTACTCGAAAATCATGTGTTTAGTCTCACAATACCAACACACATGTAAAGCCACAACATACTAAGACCACCTGCCAAAGCATGTATACTCTCGATTTGACACAATTCATTCTTAAGAGTATAATAGTGCAATATTTGTAAGTGACTAGGGTCTTTAGCTAACTCCCATAATAACAAAATAATTTACCAGCAATTCACTTAAGCACGAGTTAATTCGTACTATACACCCGACTTCACACCTCAACATTAATGATCACAGACAAGTCTTTAGTTAAGACTATGTATATATAGATCATAGAGTGTGTGTATATATATATTTATATAATAACCTTGTAATAAATATATACGTAATAGAATTCGTAAAGAAATGATGATCAAACTTACAATTTTGGTCCAAAAGTTTCATTTGGCGGTAGTCCGCACAAAATCCTCCATTTGTTCTGCATTATACTTGAAAGTAAATATGCGATTGAATAAACTTGAAATGAAAGTACAAGGAATGAAATTAGTTATCATCGGTCAAAAAGTTTCATTCGGCGGTAGTCCGCCCGAAATCTTCCATTAGTCTCAAATCAAAGGTAAGAAGTAAATAATGCGAGTAAGTAAATAAATTCAAAGTAAAAATATAGAAGATAAAATTTATTAATCCTTGGATCAAAAGCATCATTCGGCGGTAGTCAGCCGAAATCCTCCATTTGACCCATTTTATAATTAATCCAAATTATGTTTAAAATAAAGAAGTGAGTACACCATCTCGAAGTGTTTTCGAGAGGAATCCAATGGCAAGAGTCGTAAAGTCTGATAAAGAGTTCTCAAATCCAGAAACAAAGATGTTTAACAACTGTCCAGAAATAGTTACACTTTGTATTAAGCTCATTTGCACAGATTAATTAATTACTAAGTATTAACTAATGCCTTTAAAACTTTCCATATTTATAGTTGAACTCCTAATCTTCATTTTGATATAAATAACATTAAATTTGGTTAAGAAATGAGTGAGATATGAATATTTCAAGTTAAGAGCATCTTAAGATCGAGTTTTCGAACAAGATTAAGGAAAAGATTAGCAAAAGTTGTTTTAGCCATAACTCTCTCATTACTTAACATTTTTGAGTGATTAAAAAGCCAAAGTTGAATAACTTTTTGTTTAGAATCTAAATATGTAAAAACATTTGACTAATTAAAACTTTAACAGAAAAAAAAATATTAAAACTAATTAAAGGCTCACTATTTCCCTTTTATTCTTAGCCATGCACTTTGATGTAATCCTAAAGATAAAAAATTATAGGAATGTACTCATGTAGTTACTCAAGAATTTCAGTAGATGAATAAGATATTTGATTAACTCAAGATGGCATTCTTGGAGAAAAGAAAGAGTTACTAAAATATGCTTAATAGGAAGGTTTTTGGTATAGGACTTTAGGTGTGTTGCATTGCAACTTTGGGAGAGGTTCAATCGGTGAAAACTTGATTGAAATTGTGTGTGATCAGATTCAATTCGAGGGGATGTATATATAGGCCTTGAGATGAGACATGAGAATTTAATTTACAACCATTTCTATTGACTTTCACAAGACAAGTTGATAGTGAATAGTTAGGCTACTTCTAGGGTAAATGTGTACTTGTAAAAATAATAGTAATGTTGTTGAAAAATATAATTGAAATGTTCACTTGATGCGATAGACATGTACATAGAGATATATGAATGTGAATGTAGAATAAATGGGTAAAGAAAATGTGTGATTTTACTAATAAAGTGTAATAGTGTAAAAAATGTAAAACACATAAACCAATAATAATTAGAACCAAATTAGTATCGAATTGATATATAAGCATGACCTATAAAAGTATGAATTATATTCTTAAAATACACAATTCAATTCGGAGAAAAAATACAAACAAGAAGAATTTGGTCATTTCGCTAAAATTTCATTTCCGAAAATCGGCTATTTAGAATTAAGGTTTTCTTACAGTTTCTAGCTCAAATAAAAATATTTTTATTATTTTTACTAACCTACGGCTTGGAATGTTTACGAATCCTGTTTCGTGGTCTCGAACCCAAAACCAAGGAGTACCTGACTTGAACTTGAGTATCCACTGGACCATTTGCTTCACTCCGTTAATGTTTCTCTAAAGCTCATTTTTTTATATTTTCTTCGCTAGACAATTTTTTATTGAATTTCTAATGGCTTTAAGGTTAAACTAAATTATGGTAATTTCTAAGTTTAACGAGTCATATAATAATCTAAATTATTATACTAATTTTCAAGGTATTACAGTCTACCTACCTTAAAAGAAAATTCGTCTTCAAATTTTACATACCTAGTTCTGTGAATAAGTGTGGGTATTTCTTCCTCGTCTCCAATTCTAACTCCTAAGAAGCCTCATTTTCATCATGTTGATCCCATTGTATCTTTACAACTAGAATCTATTTTGTGTGGAGCTTCCTCACCTCTCGGCCCAAGATGCGCACAGGTGCTTCGTTGTAAGTGGAATCTTCCGAGACTTCTAAGGTGCTATGATCCATGACATGTGATTTGTCTAGCTTGTATTCTCGCAACATGGATACATGAAAGAGATTATGTACATTGAAGAGGTTCGGTGGTAGATCTAATCGGTAAGCTACATTACCAATTTTCTCGACGATCGGGAAAGGCCCAATAAATCATGGAGATAACTTAGCGTTATTCTTACCAAAATGGACAACTCCTTGCATGGGTGAGACTTTCAATAAGACTTGGTCTCCATTCTTGAATTCAACATGTCTCCTATGTCGATCTGCATATCTCTTTTGTCGGCTTTGTGCTGTTTTCAGGTGCTCCTTAATTAGAGTGATAGTCTCTGCAGACTACTTGATAATCTTAGATCTTGGAAGAACTTCTTCTCGAACTTCATCCCAACACGTTGGAGTACAACATGGTCTCCCATAAAAAGCTTCAAATGGTGTCATTCCTATGCTCGAGTGATAACTATTATTGTACGCAAACTTGATCAAATACAGGTGATCCTCCCAACTTCCTCTAAAGTCTAAGATGCACAATCTAAGTATATCTTCGATCACTTGATTAACTCTTTTAGTTTATTCATTCGTTTGAGGGTGAAATGTAGTTCTTATAACCACCTTCGTTTCCATAGCTTCTTGTAAGCTAACCTAAAATTTAGAGGTGAATTGGGCATCACGATCAGAGAAAATTGAGACAGGAACTCCATGAAGAGGTACAATTTCTTTTAAGTACATCTTGCTTAAGACATCGATGGAATATGTTATTTTAATGGGTAAGAAATATGCTGACTTTGTGAGGCGATCGATGATAACCCATATTGCATCATTTCTCTTCCGTGTCTTTGGCAATCCCATGACGAAATCCATGGTGATGTTCTCCCATTTCCACTCTAGAACTTTGAGGGGTTATAGGAGTCCTCCTTTCCGCACACGCTCCGCTTTCACTAGTTGGCATGTAAGACATTTAGAGATGTATTTTGTGATGTCCCTCTTTATGTTGTTTCACCAAAGGTGTCTTCATAGATTCTTGTATGTCTTCACTCCTCCATCATGAATTGTGAACTTTGAACGATGCGCTTCATCTAGTATTTCCTCCTTCAATGGTACAAATTTTGGTACGCAAAGTCTTCCTTTAAAGCACATTCCTTCTCCATCTTGCATGCTTCAGTCCTCAGGATATTTTTCTTTCATTCCTCAAACATAATTCACAAGCTCTTCATCATCTTCTTATGCTTGGATGGTACGGGTAATAATAGTAGGATGCACTACTATATTCCCAATGAAGGTTCTACCCGCAATTGGCGATGGACTAAGATTGTACTCAATAAGAGTTTCCAACATACTCCAATTTTTCCTTAAAAGCAAGGCAAAGTGGCTATTATGTTTTTAGCTTAGAGCATCGGCCACTACATTGACTTTCCCTGGATGGTACTGTAGGGTGAAATCATAGTTCTTGATCAACTTCATTCATCGTTGTTGTCGCATGTTCAAGTCCTTTTGAGAGAAGATATACTTGAGGCTTTTGTCATCAGAGAATAGATTAAACCATTCTCCATACAAATTATGCCTCCAAACCTTCAAGGAAAAGACCACAGCAGCATATGGTCATGCGCGGAATAATTGTTCTCGTGTGGCTTCAATTGTCGAGAAGCATAAGTTGGCACCTTTCCATTTTGCATAAGGTCACAACCAAGCCCTTGATGTGATGCATCACTATAGATTACAAAAGGGACTCCACTTTCATAAATTGTGAGAGTTGGTGTCGTCGTCAGCTTCTCCTTCATTTTCTGGAAGGTTTGCTCACAATTGTTGTCCCATACGTACTTGAAATTCTTTTGTGTCAACCTCGTAAGTGGGAGAGCAATTTTTGAAAAACCTTCTATGAATCTTTGTACTTTGGTTGGGTGGTAGGAGCTTTTCATTCTAAGATTGATTCAATCTTAGCAGGATCCATTGCTATGCCTGATTGAGAGACTACGTGGCCTAAGAACTTGACTTCGTGCAGCTAAAAATCACATTTCTCAAACTTGGCATATATTTGGTGTGATCTAAGAAGATTTAATGTCAGCTCTAAGTGTTGTGCATGGTCTGCTTGGATTTTGGAATAGATCAAGATATCATCGATGAAGACAATAATGAATTGATCCAAAAATGGGCTGAAAACTCGATTCATCAAGTCCATGAATATGGTAGGTGCATTAGTCAATCCAAAAGACATTATCAACCACTCATATTGGCCATATCGCGTGTTAAATGCGGTTTTGTGGATGTCTTCCTTTTTTACTAAAAGTTGATGGTACCCAAAACGTAAATCAATCTTCGAAAATATTTGAGCACCTCGTAGTTGATTGAACAAATTATCAATTTGAGGTAATGGATACTTGTTCTTAATGGTCACATTGTTCAGATGCCGGAAGTCGACGTATAGTCGAAGAGACCCATCTTTCTTCTGCACGAATAAAACAGGTGCTTCCCAACCAGAAGAACTTGGGCGGATGAATCCAAGATTGAGTAACTCCTTAATTTGTACTTGCAACTCCTTCAACTCTTTTTGTGCTATTTTATATGGTGTAACAGAAATTGGCCAAGCTTAAGGTATTAAATCGATATTTAACTCAACATCACGTTTTGGAGGTAAACGAGTGATCTCTTGCAAAATGTCTTTGAAATAATTGACCACAGATATTTGGTCAATTAATGCCATGGATTTTTATATCTTGAGATGGGCAAGAAACTTGGAAGGTAGAGATTCACGATGTGAATCATCCTAAATTTTTCGAATAGGTTGGTTAGGAATTGAGAAAGTAATTATTTTCTCAAAGCAACTTACAAGGGCATGATATTTGACTAACCAATCAAATCCTAAGATTATGTCAAAATGTCCCACGTCTAAGACTATTAAACTTTGCATCTAATACATGTATGGGACATGATTTGCAAACTTTTGTTAGAATGGCTGATTTTTCTAACGGTGTTGTGACCATCAAAAATTCATCTAGTTTGAATGGTATCAAACCGAAACTAGCAAAAAATATGGAACATATGAAAGAATCAAATGCGCCAGTATCAAACAATATGCGAGCATGAGTACTATATACTGTAAGCATACTTTCCATGACAAGTTTCTCAAAGGCTATAGAATTCAACTAGACGGTGCAAGTTGGTGGATTATTTGCTTAGTTTGGAACATCACACTTGTTTGCAAAATGCCCTATCTTGTCATAATTGTAAAAAGACCCAGGAAGGCAACATGGCTTTGGACATGCATTAGACATGTGTCAAGTTTCTCCAAAATTGTAGCATCAAACTGGTGGTTTTTCCAACTCCTTTCCTTTTCCAGACGGTGTCGTCGGTTTCTGGAATGCCCATTTTCCTTTTTCCTGCTTCCATGGTTGCTCATTTTTCTGGTTAGGCATTGGATGTCTTCTTTTTCCTCGTCCAGTCTCTCATTCTTTCTCCATGCAGTACTTCTGATTCTCCCCCTCTTGAGTTAATGTTTTGTCCACAGCTTCCTCGTGGGTGATCCCACGTTGAGTGACCAATCTCCTTATGTTGGAGTTCAGCCCTCCGATGAAACGTCTTGCCTTCTTATAATCTAAATCTACCATGTGTATGGCAAAATGAGAAAGTTTAGTAAACTTGGTTTCATACTCAAAGACAGTCATTTTCTCTTAAGTAAGTTGTATGAACTCAAGCTCTTTCTTGTCTTTCTCAACTTGTGGAAAATATTTTTCGAGAAAATTTTCTTTAAAGGTTGCCCATTCCATAATTTTCATTGTTGCAGGTGGTGTTACACGTTTGACTGTGTCCCACCAGTAATGAGCGTCCTCTTCTAAAAGACAAGTGGCCAATTTCCGTAACTCTACTTGTGTGCATTCTAACATTTCAAAATGGATTTCAAGATTATAAATCCATTCCTCAGCATTGTGAGGTTTACCTCCAATGAACGTCTTCGCTCCTAGGTTCCTTAGGTGTGATACTAGTCTCGTCCTAGTCTTCCACCCACTTGATTTACCTCTATGCTTCTTGTGAAGGCTTCGACAAAGTCCTCAGCATCGACATGTGAGTTTCTCCTATAAGTCATGGTCCTATTTTAAGAGACGGATCTAAATGGTTAGAATTTGTCAAAAATACTTTTACGCAAAATATATTGCACTAATGTACATTTGAAGTACCAAACAATGTAATGCTAAATATTTTCTTTAGCTACTATCCGATTTGGACCATATTAAGGACACAAATGTTAGATTTTAGAGTGTCAACACTTGCACAATTCAAACTTTAGGCATAAAGCCAAGAGAAATAGACACATGTAGTCATATTATAAACACAAAGCAAACAATAGTAGTAACTTATCAACAAAGTTACACAACAAATCTATAACCCTCCCCCGTTCTTGTTAATCAAATTTTAGTTTCTAAAGAAAAAAAAAACCTTTCATTTTAGGAACTTTTAGCTTTGATACCAATCTTTGACACCCCCAAATCCAGGGCCGATATTATTCTAAAATATGGTTTTAGAATTTGTGATGTGAATAAGAAACCTAAATAATTTCAAATATTAAGATGTCTAAACAGTACATTTATGGAAAAGTGAAAACGTTAATATTATAATACTGAAGTTTTGAAAATAATAATCATTACATTTATTCAATTCAAAATGCTAGTAAAAAATAATTCTTTTATTTAGTGAATGACAGATCTCATCCCCAAGTTTCCTACTCATCACCTGAAAAGAGAAAGGTGTAGCATCATGAGTCACACCAACCAAGTAAGTACGGTTTACAAGCATATACTAAATTATCTCTAAGAAATTGATCTACGCATTTTATTGCTTGATTATTAATGTCTTTCTCTCTACATTTTGCTTTGTTACGAGCTTAGTAAATATGTTTCTAACTTGTTTTATGTTTTTAGGTAGAAATAAAGGAGGAAATAATAAAGGAGGCGTTTCGGAGCTAAAAGCGGGATAAGGACAAAGTTCCTAAATCCGGAGAAGAAATGGTACGAGAAATGGTCTTCAAATGGTTTCTAAAACGTATTCTCAAATTCCATCAAGAATTGGAAACCATGTGACAAATGAAAATGGTGCAAATAAAGATGAAGACATTTCTCCTGCGCGATCATGGAAAGCATGTTCTTGCCGAATTCATGGAGGATACTTGGGCCACATTTGTGGAGAATATTCCAATATGATTTGGATATGATTTAAAGCCCAAAATATGTGCAATTACATGGTATTTTCGGCCAATGAAGAATTGGAGAGAAAGAAGCCCAAAAGAAGAAGATGGACCGAAAGTTAGAAATCCAGAAATCTGTCGATGCAGATCAGCCCAATTCAACAGGCCACCAAAATCAATTGAAAACGAATTTGGACACATGTGAGGCATTCTTAGAAAGATATGGAAGTCTAGTTTCCAACCCCACTGGAATCATGCCGTTACAATGTGTAGATATTCAGAAATCTCGGATTTAGTGGGTACAGATCATTCTGCCTAACAGCCAACTTAAAATGGGCGTTGAAGGCGCGTCAGAAGGAATTATGGCACAAATAATGCATGGATGGAAATCCCTGGAAGTCTATTTTCTAGTGCCGAAAGAATCACGCCGTTTGAAGTTGTAAAACGTCCGAAACGTAGCTTTTAATACAAAAGGGTCAGATTTGACAGCTTTCAGAAGGTGGGAAGTTTCCTAATCTTCTTCTATATAAAGGGAAGCTCGACTCGTTCAAGGGGGATCACACATTTAGAGAGCCGAACCCCTGTCTCTACATCACCTCCTCTTACACTTAGCCAAGAGAATTCTCAAGAAACCGAAACACCATCTCCACCACCTTCCAAATAAACCTACCTTCACCCGCGGCCTCTCTTGCTCGATTTGGCTTTGAGTTCGTGCGACTTCATCAACCATCAAGGAGCTGCTACACTTGGAGATTGCGGAGCGAATATCCCTCGGATCAAAACGTGTAACAATGTCTTGTAATTTGTTTCGGTTTTGTAAAGAATTTTCCAAACTTTGTGTAGTGAGATTATGTTTTGTTGTAAGATGTTTATTTTCAGATTTGTTTGAAACATTCCATGTGTTCATAGCCTTAGGTTCGAATATGCATGCTAGTATACCAACACTTAATGCGTTAGAGCTTGTTAGGATGATACTCGAATATCCAGTTCACCCTCGCATGTTTTAATGAACTAATTAAAGATAAAATTGGACTTAGGTGGTTAACTCGATTTGGTTGCTCCCTACTTTCGATGTATACATGTGCGTATGTTTTAACTTGAGCTATGAATTTCGTTGGGATCAAATAAGGATGAGGTAAACGGCTAGGTTGAATAAATGTGATGATCACTTGTAAATAATAGAATTAGGATTTTTCGGTGTAGAAACATGTTTAGGGTTATGTGTTCTTGATTGTTTGCTTGTCTATGAGTTTAAACATGTTAGAACTTGTGATTTCTGGATGTGTTTCTAACCATTTTTCTTGTTTAATTTCGTAGATTATAGAAAACAAACCAACTTTGCACCCCCCTATATAACCTAGCATAGTTATGCATGCACCCTCAATCCCCGGTTAAGAACGATCCCTACTTATCAATGCTACATCAACAAAGAAGGGTTTTAATTGTATTCGTGTTTGATTAAGTGTTTAATTAAATTCTTGAAAAGATGTGAATCAGAAATATTAAACCGAACAACCAAATCAAAAAAGTGAAATAATCAAAATTGGTTTTACGTTATTTCATACTTATACTTGCATGTTTATAATATATACATATAGGTACATAATATATGTATTTGAACAAATTCACATCTACACAAAAACACGCAATTACTTCCGAAGTGAATTCTTTTGGATTAACTGATAATTACTCAAAAATGATGTGCTTAGTCTCACAATACCAACACACATGTAAAGCTACAACATACTAAGACCACCTACCAAAGCATGTATACTCCCAATTTGACATAATTTATTCCTAAGAGTATAATAGTGCACTATCTGTAAGGGACTAAGGTCATTGGCTAACTCCCACAATAACAAAATAATTTACCAGTAATTCACTTAAGCACAAGTTAATTCGTACTATACACCCAACTTTATACCTCAACAATAATGATCACAAACAAGTCTTTAGTTAAGAATATGTATATATAGATCATAGAGTATATATTTATATCATAACCTGGTAATAAATATATACGTAATAGAATTTGTAAAGAAAAGATGATCAAACTTAAATGCATTTACACAACTAACAATTTTGGTCTAAAAGTTTCGTTCGGCGGTAGTCTGCACAAAATCCTCAATTTGTTCCGAATTATACTTGAAAGTAAATAGGCGATTAAATAAACTTGAAATAAAAGTACAACGAATGAAATTAGTTATCATCGGTCCAAAAGTTTCATTCGGCGGTAGTCCGCCCGAAATCCTCCATTAGTTCCAAATCAAACGTAAGAAGTAAATAATGTGAGTAAGTAAATGAACTCAAAGTAAAAATATAGAAGATAAAATTTATTATCCTTGGATGAAAAGTATCATTTGGCAGTAGTCCGCCGAAATCCTCCATTTGACCCATTTTATAATTAATCCAAATTATGTCCAAATTAAAGAAGTGAATACACCATCTCAAAGTGTTTTTTGAGAGGAATCCTATGGAAATAGTTATACAGTCCGATAGGAAGTTCTCAAGTCCAGAAATAAAGATTTTAGCAACTGTCTAAAAATGGTTACGCTTGGTATTAAGCTCATTTGCACAGATTAGTTAGTTACTAAGTATTAACCAATGCCTTTAAAACTTTCCATATTTATAGGTGAACTCCTAAGGTTCGTTTTGATATAAAGAATACTAAATTTGGTTAAGAAATGAGTGAGATATGAATATTTCAAGTTAAGAGCATCTTAAGAGTTTTCGAACAAGATTAAGGAAAAGATTAGCAAAAAGTTGTTTTCGCTATAACTTTCTCATTACGTAAACCTTTTTGAGTGATTCAAAAACCAAATTTGAATAAATTTTTGTTTAGAATCTAAATATGTAAAAATCATTGACTAATGAAAACTTTAACAGAAACGAAAATATTAAATTTACACCAAGCCTCATTATTTCCTGTTTAATCTTAGCCATGCATTTTGATGTAATCCTAAAGATAAAGAAGTATAGGAATGTACTCATGTACTCAGTAGGTGAATAAGGTGTTTGATTAACTCAAGATGGCCTTCTTAGAGCAAACAAAGAGTTACTAAAATATGCTTAATAGGAAGGTTTTTGGTATAGGACTTTAGGTGTGTTGCATTACAACTTTGGGAGAGTTTCAATCGGTGAAAACTTGATTGAAATAGTGTGTGATCAGATTGAATTCAAGGGGATGTATATATAGACCTTGAGAGGAGACATGAGAATTTAATTTACAACCATTTCTATTGACTTTCACAAAACAAGTTGATAATGAATAGTTGGGATACTTCTAGGGTAAATGTGCACTTGTAAAAATAATAGTAATGTTGTTGAAAATCTGATTGAAATGTTCACTTGATGCTATAGACATGTACATAGAGATATGTGAATGTGAATCTTAATGTGAATGTGAATGTGAATGTAGAATAAATGGGTGAAGAAAATGTGTGATTTTACTAATAAAGTGTAATATAATGTAAAAAATGAAAAACACATAAACTAATAATAATTAGCACCAAATTATTATCAAATTGATATATAAGCATGACCTCTAAAAGTATAAATTGTAATCTTAAAACACAAAATTCGATTCGGAGAACAAATACAAACAAGGAGAATTTTGTAATTTCGCTAAAATTCCATTTCCGAAAATGACTATTTAGAATAAGGGTTTTCTTGCCGTTTCTAGTCCGAGTAAAAATATTTTTATTATTTTTACTAACCTACTACATAGATTGTTTGCAAATCCAATTTCGTGGTCTCGAACCCAAGACCAGGGAGTACCTGACTTGAACTTGAGTATCCATAAGACCATTTGCTTCGCTCCATTACTATTTCTCTAATGCTTGTTTTTGTATATTGTCTTCGCTAGATTATTTTTTATTGAATTTCTAATGGTTCTGAGGTTAAATTAAATTATGGTAATTTCTAAATTTAACGAGTCATATAATAATCTAAATTATTATACTATTTTTTGGGATATTATAGCAATAGCCTTGTTCTTTCACACTGTAGCATGAATTACATTTAATTATGACAACCATACTATTCTAGAGGACATTCTTGACAACAACACATAAACCATAATCCCTAAATCAACACATCAATAACATATGAGTGACCCCCTAGTGGCTAAATCAAACAACAACACAACAACAATAACAACAACACTTAAACTTGCTTCTTACCATCACTAATCCAAAAATTCTCACAACACATCAACAACAACCCTTATCCCTAAATTGAAAAACACATCAACTAAATTAATGGGTGTTTGAGAGAGAGAGAGAGAGAGAGAGAGAGAGGTTTACCTTGGGGTCGGGTGGAATCAGAAGAAGAGGCGATGAGGTGTGAGGCGATGAGGGATGAGGGCGCTGCATTACGAATGGAAGAGGAAGTGAGGATAGAGACCTCGTCGGGAAGAAGGAGGTGTCGGAGGGAGAGAGAGTCAAAGAGAAAGGAGAGGTGGCATCACGAACGACGTATTTTAGGGAATTGGGGGTCAGGGAATGCCATATTACAGGGAATTGGCGTCATGAACTGAGACTTTTGGGGATTCAAAGATTAGGGATTTCAAGGAATTGTAGAAGAAGATCGAATGAATCGATCTTATTAGGACAAACTTAGACAACGAACTTTGCTTCGTCGTCTAAGTAAAGCAATTCGTCGTTTAACAATATTTAAAATTTTCCCCAAAAAATGGCACAAAATATTAAGTGCCAAATATTTTGGTGTTAGACGACGAAACCAAAAGATTTCATCTTTTAAGAATTAGGTTTTGATAGTTAGACGAAATATTACTATTTCGTCGTCTAAGTATTATTTTCGTTTAATTTTTTAGATTATATCTATAATTTTAGTAGCTATATTTATCATTTGGATATAAATTATACACTATATATATATCATTTGGATAGAAATTAATGTAAATTTAAAATAAAAATTGGATGCGAGGATAAAAACTTGGGCGCTATATATCTACTACATTTGTATAACTTAACTGTTCGCATGTCTATATTTATTCTACATCAATATTAACAGAATTGAATTTGGACAAAACAACCGTTAGATATATTCGTCACAACATAATATGTACAAAGATATAATTTGGAGAGATACGAAGTTTAGTAAGGGTTCGATCATTGTAGTCAACCATAACCTCGAAATTTCATCGACACAAAAACATTCATAAGCAAATCTTCGTAACTTCGTTTTTCAAACCAGAGACACTCACAGTCTCAAAAATAATTAGCCTATGCCCTCGATAAAAAAAATATGCATTATAAGATGGTACGTATAGTCATGTACCTAGACGGTTTAGCAGTCAACTGAAACTTAGACGACAAAAAATGAGATATAAGACAACCTAAGACAATGAACTTTACTAATTTCCATCGTCTAACTCTTCATGGTTTATAGGTTGGGAATTGAGGTTTAGGGTTTAGGTTAGAGACTTAGACGACAAAATTGCGCAAAATTGTTGGGTTAGCTATTAGGGTATTTAGCGTAGGCGAAATTATCATTGTTCGTCGTTGAAGGTGTTACCTAGACGATGAATGTTCATTATTTTGCCGTCTAAGTGGTCATCTAAAATAGAAAGGAACCTTGGTTTATTTAAAATCATTCATGTACTTCTTAAAACACTCATTCATTCTTGTGATGTTTGAAACACTCAAAATCATAATATCAAAGAAATTTTAATTCAACTCATGACATTAGAATTATTACAAATCAATAAGAAACGATTGGTATGATCGAACAAATTATTACAAATATTTTTTACGGATTCTAATGCTTGAGATATAATAAAATTAATGAAAAACATCATTCACTTTTATAATTTGTGTCATCCTCATCATCCTCACCGTCATCTGAGTCATCCTCCTCGTATAAGTTCATATCGTCCTCTTCATCTGTGTTAATGTTCTCTAGTTCCTGGACCTCAGTCCAGTTAAACAGCCTTGACTCGAGTTCATCTGCAATAAGGTCTTCATTCATATGAGTAAGAGTTATGTTTGGTAAGTTAGATATATCAGACTCTTCATATGGATCACTGACATCATTCTTGTCACTCTGTTCTGTATCAGACCTCCCTTCAAGTTTTATTGCGCTCTATATATTTCAGTGATACATATGGTTAACTACTTTCCAACCACCACCCTCCTTTGTATCATCTAGAAAGAGCACCTACTTAACCAAGGTGGCAAGAGTGAATGACTCATCATTGTACCAGGTTGTGTTTGTATTGACTGATAACAGGCCAAGATCTTTCTTCATAGTATTTCGCCTGTTTGGGTCAGTGTTGAACCATTTACATTTGAAAAGCACAACAAGCATTCCACTCCCATATATTAACTTAACGACATTGATAAGAACCCTGTAGTATAAATCATTGTCTTTTCCTACTGAGATCCTACTGTTTTGTGTTCTCTTGCCTTCATCTTGATCCAATGTCCGAAACTTAACCCTGTTCACAACACATGTAGAATAAGTCACATATCTTTGTGACTTACTAGCCAAATTGTGCAATGCTGATGTGTACCACCAGCGGTGGTTACCTAATTGGAGTGTTGTCATCTGCAAAATTACGAACAAGTAAATCAAGAGGATTTTGAAACTATTATGTACAATTTTTGATATTATTTAACATGTATACGTACCTATTCGAGAAAATAATCCGGGAAGATCCTCTTATGATGTGCAATCAATTGTTTAGGACTAAGGTGCAAATAACCTCTCTGAAGCACCTCCAAATGATCTTTCATGAAATGGTCGACTTCGTCATAGTCTTGTAACACTACCCAGTGTGCTTTAATTAGTTTCTCTTCACTTAATCTTTCTAAAACTTTGTGTATTGGTCCAAGCACTCGTACAACATCTGTGACGACGAAAAGATTCTAGCGATCAAGTGTCTTGGAGGAGTCAGAAGTGGTTGGCTCGATGGTATCTTTGAAATACAAGTTGCAGTAGGTCACACTCTCATGTTTAATATATGTTTCTACTATAGACCCCTCCGGGCTAGAGCGATTTTAAAATATCCTTTATATTGTTTGAGGTATTTGCAAAATTGTGAAATGAATATGTAAGACATATATATAAGTGGTGGTGCAACATTCATTAGATAGTATATCTTTCCTAATGATACATCTAAATGTAGTGTACCAGACCAGATAGCAACACTTGTTTGGGAAGGTGGATCATTAGATAAATCATGACGCCAAAGAAAACATGGGGGAAAATCCTCTCTAATTTTCAAAGAATGTACACAATCTCTTCTTTCAATTCGACCACATCTAACTTCCTCAACTCTCTAGCACATAACTTCTGCCACTACCTGGACAATGCTACTAACGGTTTCACAACTTCACAATGCAAATATGGTTGAATTACCACAGGAAGAAGATGTTGCATCATAACATGAAAATCATGAGTCTTTAGATTCGAGAATTTGCTATCCCCTACTTTTACACAATGAGATATATTTGCTATATTTGCTGCATAGTTGGATGGATACCGAACACCACGAAACTAGGTGAACACTTCCTTAATCTTGATCGACTTCACTGTGTAAGGTGCCATAGGTATCGTGGATATGCATGTCCTCGACGTCTTTAACCATAAGTGACGACGTATATTCATACACTGCAAATTTTGACGCGCTTTAAGAGTGTCCTTATTCTTTTTTATCAAAAGTGAGAATTGTTCCCACCACGCTGTTGAATACATTCTTCTCAATGTGCATGACGTCTAGGTTGTTCCTGAGTTTCAACTTCGACCACTAAGAAAATTTAAATAAAATACTCATATGACTCCACTATATAAGATTGTTGTCAACCACATAATTATTGGCAGTTACAAATGGACACTTGCTCAACACTCCAAAATCAATGTCGTACAACCTCTGAAAAACCTCATCACCAGACTACTCTCGAGGTTTCATACCATTCTCTACCATCCCATCAAAACTCACCTTATCCGATCTCCAGGAAGCCATCTGCAGTGACCCAAGTAACACATTTTTCTCGCGTGATAGCTAGAGTTGACGTTGTCTAAGCAGATAGGACAAGCATTGTACCATTTAGTCCTACAAGATGCTAACATCCTATAAGCAAGAAAATTGATAATGGTCAACATCATTGCTGCTCTCATGATGAATGAAGTTTTAGTGTAGCTGTTCCAAATTTGCACTGTAAAATCCCACACATATTTCAACTCATATATTACAACTCGTCAATCAAAGGTCTCATAAACACACCAAAACACTTTCCAGACGAATAAGAACCCGGGATTAACAGAGTAAGGAAATTAAATTCCTTTTTTATACACATCCAGGGAGGCAGGTTGTATGACATGACAATAACAAGACAAGTGCTCTACGTGCCATCATTATAAGGATTGAACCCGTCTATAGAAAGTCCAAGTCTGACATTTCGAACTTCTAATGCGAAGTTTGTAAATATCATGTCAAAAAAATTTAAAGCCTCCCCATCTGCGGGGTGTCTAAACGCATCATCATCTCTTAATCTCTTCTCCCCGTGCAATCTCATTGACTCTGCCATGTATGGAGACATATACAATCGCTCTAGTCTAGGAATCAACTAAAAATGGCGAAGCACCTTCTAAGGAACATTTTTCTTCTTATTCTTCTTCTTGTGGTTCCATCTCGACTCGCCGCATATGGGGCAGCGGTAAAGGTCTGCATGTTCTTTGTAAAATAGGACACAACTTCTTTTGCAGTCGTGAATTTTCGTTGATGAAAGACCAAGATCGTTCAAGATCTTTTTAACCTTATAATAACTATCAATAAATTTGTGATCACTTAGAAGCAACTTAGATATATGTCAAAACCTGCATTCAAAATTTTGTGCTTCACTTTATACCTCATTCCTCCATTATGGCACTCAAAATAGTCTCTTTAGTCTATGGGTACAACGATGGCTGGGATTCCAATAGAAACATGGTGTACTTATCGTAATTAGTGGATCTCATAAAGTTGGAGGCTGGATGGGTTGTCTCATGGTCGGGAGTATCGTAATGTCCCTCTTCAAACACGTATCTACTTTCATCATACGAAAGAAATTCATTATGCACCAGTTTTATAATGGGGTTTCGAGAAAATCCGTCAGTATTGTTGGATGTGGCACCCTGATCTGAACTCTGTCATTAACGTTTGAATAGTAGCCTCTAATACTTCACCGTGTTTAGTCCATGAAGTGTACTCCCACTTTATACCATGTTCAGACAAGTGAACATTTATGGAACTAACAGATACTTTGAGTGATGACATCTCTTGCAAGGACACGTGTAACGCTCATTTCCTTGACCAAGTTTAATTGTAAACTTCATAAAGTCGTAAATTTCCTGTATATACTTTGGATTACCTCTTTCTAACCTTAACCAACTCTTGTTCATATTCTATAAAACATATCGTAAGTGTGTGAAGGTGTGCATAATGTAATCATTTGGTCAGGTGTTATCATATTCCACCAGGAATGTACTCGGTTATCAACTGAGTAGCCAATGCATCAATGCATTCATATATAAACATGAGTGCATGAAATCGTAAAATCATATCATATGGCCTCCGTGCATAAACATACTCATATCACATATGCGTAAGAGAAATCATGAGCATAAAAGATTTAGACTCGCTCAGTTTTATTTTATGTTTTCAGTGAAAGGCATAAGATTACATTTTATGATTTTTAAGATTATTTATTTGCATCCACTTGCTCTGACACTTTTCAAGTTCTATATGCCTTTTCCTTGGGCCTTTTGGTTTCAAATGCCCAAGTTTGCAGAGTTAATGTCGAGTGCGCACATTGTTCGAGGCATAGCAATTTCTGCCGTAAGAGCAGGTTGATCTTACGAGCTAGTATTTCAGTTAGCTTAGTTAGTTTAGATAGTCTGGTAGCTCTGACTAACCTGCAACTGGGCAATTTAAAACGAAAGGCCCAGGAAAACATAGAAAAATGTCAGAATGAGTATAGAAAAATGTCAGAATGAGTGGACAAAAATAACTGAACTACAAACTAAAATATAACTGTGTTCTCGTTGTCATATATAATAAAATATTAAGCGAGTCAAAAAGACTAACACTATAACATTTTTAGGTATAAGTCGCCGGCCTTTCTTTTTTGGTCGCCGGTAATACTCTCGCCGGGAATTTGGCGCCGGTGAAAGTATTACCGGCGACTTATTTTTCAAGTCGCTGGCAATGATGAAGGGCATCACCGGGGACTCAAGTCGCCGGCAATAGTGGGGCATCACCGGCGACTTGAGTCGCCGGTCATGCCTTGACCATTGCCGGCGACTTGAGTCGCCGGCAATGTTGCTCCGCTGTGGCCGGAAAATGAGGGGTATTACCGGCGACTTTGGTCCAAGTCGCCGGCAATACCCGGAGAAATTTGTCAAAAAAAAGCCGGTTCTGGATTGGGCCCAATTCCAGAACCTGCACTGAAAAACAGAAACCGTACAAATACAAGTTCAACAGTACACACATAATTGTCCAACGTACAGTACAAACAGCAACAATACGAAAATAAACTACAACTACACTAAGGGTCGAGGAAATCCATGTGGACGTAATCATTTGAACTCCGGTGGCTACCCTGCTCTTACTGTGGTGGTGACTGCTGCGGTGGTGGATCACTGTGGAACACAGGGACCGGGGGAGGTGTGGGGAGCGGTTGTCCGGTAGTCTGGCACGCGTACATCGTCTGCATCCATGTGAACATTTGTGTCTGCTGCTGGATCTTAATTCGGTGTTACTCGGCCATCACCCGGTACTCGGTATCTCTGACTGCCTGCTGCTCGGCCAATTGCCGCATCTCCTCCATCTGCCTCCTTTGCTCCTCCAACTCTCTCTGCGTCCTCTGAAGCTCCGCTGCTAGGTTAGAGTTCCTAGAAGTTCAAGTTCTTGACCCGCTAGAGTATTCCGAAGTGTTCTTCAATACTCCTTCGCCCGCCGAGCCCATTCCCCTACAGTAGTAGATATTCTTTCCAGTCCCGCACGTTTTTACCATGATCTGAGCCGTTATAGGGCGATCAAGCGGATCGATCTGAGAGTCATACTGGGTCACTTCTTCCTCCGAGCAATCAGGATGGTTGTTTCGAGGTATATTCATGGTGACTTCTGTGATCGCATCCTCCACTCTCGCCTAATTGAAAAGCGAATATGAATAACTTATTATTAAACAAAATAAATTAATAGAGAAAAATAGTTTTATTAACACATGCATATGTGAACTACAAAATAATGAGGCTAAAGACTTACCGCTTCTTCAGGGCACTGCGGATAGAACTTCTGATGAACAAACACCAACGGGTTGACTTCTTGTTGTTGCTGCGCCTTACTCGACCAACCCAAATAGTTGAGTGAACCGGCATGATGGGCCTTGGTGTTTTTCAATCTGTTCTCCCTGTTCGTCTTGAAAATCGCCTTGTTTGATAAACATATGTAAAAAAATTAGTAACTAACTATTTCAATGTGATACGATACATTAGGGTTGTAAAATATATTCAGGATGCATACCTTCGCTTTGGGGTGCTCGAAGTGGGCTACCAGCCACAGCCACTCGTACTCCCTAAACCGGAATTCGCTAGGGGTAGAACATCGGCCTAGCTCCTTGTACTGTGTGTAATGTTTTGAAAGCTCGTTCTTCCACTCTTTATACCTATATTAACACAAGAAAAAAAAGTTAGAGATATTAAAACACTTGATAAATAAAAATCTAACTCGATATATACTCAAATAACTCGAATCACATCACCTGATATGTAGTTGACGCTCTACCCACGGGTGAATAAGGCATTCATCCACGTCAAACCACAGCTGCAAGATGAATATATAAACGGTAAAATTATATATTTATTCGGACTTAATTAATAAATGTAAAATTTACGTAATGAAAATAGGATTTAACCCACACTCAGTGCATTATGTACTTGCATCTTCACGTAGCCAGGCATAGATCCCCAATCTGGCCACAGCATTGGGACCTTGTCCCGTACGACGGCCCCGGCCATGCTGGCATACTTTCGCGTGGTGTCAAATGTCTCCATCACCTCACCATGCTCATTGGCCCTAATGAGCGTTTTCCTTCCCCCGGTGGCCTGCTCAAGATTCTTCCCGGTGCAGGGGCCTCTAGTCTTTCGTTTTCCAGTGCCATTAACGAAATTGCCTAATAATACAATGTTAACAAATTGATATTATTAATTGAACATATCGTAAGTCTTAAGTAATAATTAAGTAATCAATCTTGTTAAATAAAATTTACCTACATCGTCCGTTTGTTGGTTGTTGCACCTCGCACTCCAAAGATACACGGGGTCGAACGGGATGAAGTTGTACGCCTCTTCCACGCTCAGGAACTCCGGCCGTCCTTCAATATAAATAGGCCTCCCCCTATCATCGAATTTAGGGATCACATGAATCTCGTCGGGCAGGAAGGGATCGGACGGCGGAGATAGACGAGGCCTGGACGATGAGGCGCCAGCACCATCTGCCTCAGATGATTCCCGTGAAACGGGAGTAGGCACCGGGCCAATGTGGGGCATTCGGATGGAGGGCGTTTCTGATGCGGCCGTTGAGTGTCGCTCGCTTGACTGTCTGGTGACTGAGGGACGTCGAGCCTAGACTGAGGGTTGCACGGATCCGGATCGTGCAGCTTCCTCCTCTTCTCGCGCACGTAGCAAAATTTGTGTGCGAGCATTCAGAATTAGGCCATTGCGCGTGTTGCTGACTGCGGCTGAGGAAGCTTAACTACTGCTCCCTCCACTGGATCTAGGCCCTCTCTGTTTGATGCCTCCAAGCCAATTTGCCGCAAAACCTCCTGCACATCCAACAATTAGTCCTGGATTCGGTTCTATGAAAATTAAGGATGGAACCGTTTGGAACCGATAACCGCTAGAACCGGAACCGGAACTGAAAGGTTCCGGTTCCAAACCGTTATCGGTTCCAACAATTAGTCCTGGATTCGGTTTTATGAAAAACCGGAACCGGAACCGGAACCGTTTGGAACCGGAACCGGAACCGGAACCGTTTGGAACCGGAACCGGAACCGTTCAGAACCGGAACTGTTCAGAACCGGAATTGTTCGGAACCGGAACCGTTCGGAACCGGAACCGTTCGGTTCTAGCGGTTATGGGTTCTCGTAGAAGATCCATTTGAAAAAGAAATCGACCATAATTATCATATCAAACATTAAATTAAATTACATCATATCATATCGATCATTACGAATATAATTATCAAAATATCAATTAATTATTACCCAAATGCTTATTTAACCAATTAATTAAGTTAACAAATATACCTTAAATTATCAACTATATCAATTAATGCAAATCACCTTAAATTACCTTAAATTACCTATATCAATTAATCCAAATCATCTTAATTTGCCCATGCAACACCTTAAAAATACAATATAATTATCAACTATATCAATTAATCCAATTAAATCACCTTAAATTACCTAAATATTTTCTACATATATACATACATACACTTGCCTAATAATTATCAAAAATTAAAACATCACCCAAAACTTAATTAAACAAGTTAATTAAAATGCATACAAATATAATTAAAATGCATATATATATATATACATAATTATAAAAAATAAAAATTGAGAGAGAGAGAGAGAGAGAGAGAGAGAGCTAGGGGATCGGACCTGTCATCCTCGAGCTCGGATTCCGGCGGCGGAGGTAGGGGAGGAGGTAGAGGAGGAGGAGGGGAGGAGAGGTAGGGGAGATTTCGGGTTTTTGGGTTTAGGTATTTTTGTGTGGAGAGGGAAGAGGGGAGGGGAGAGAGGAGGAGAGATTTGAGGAGAGGAAGAGAGGTTAATTTGTGGGCGGCGAGGTGAGGAAGAGATGGGGAGATTTTAGGGTTTTGAAGGAAGAAGGTGAAGAAATGAGGAAGCTCGAGCTGCCTCCTGGGAAATATCGAAGTATTGCCGGCGAGTTACGAGTTGATAAGCAACTCGTTGGTAATACTATTACCAACAAGTTGGTAACTAGTGGGTAATACTATTACCAACGAGTTATCAACTCGTTGGTAATGATAGTGATTCCCAGCCAAGAATTTCCGGCAAGTATTAATTCATAAATAACACCGATCGATATGACGTTGGCATGGCCAAATTTTTATAATTTCCGACTATAATTTCTGACTGTAATTTACGACTATAATTTCCGACTATAAATACGACTATAATTTTCGACTATAATTTACGACTATAATTTCCGACTATAATGTACGACTATAATTTCCGACTATAATTTCCGACTATAATTTCCCACTATAATTTACAACAATAATTTTCGACTATAATTTACGACAAGAATTTCCGGCAAGTATTAATTCATAAATAACACCGATCGATATGACGTTGGCATGGCCAAATTTTTATAATTTCCGACTATAATTTCCGACTAGAATTTCCGACTATAATTTATGACTATAATTTCCGACTATAATGTACGACTATAAATTACGACTAGAATTTTCGACTAGAATTTTCGACTATAATTTACGACTATAATTTTCGACTATAATTTCCGACTATAATTTCCGACTAGAATTTCCGACTATAAATACGTACATGCACGTTTATATATACTAAAATACGTACATCATTAATGTACTAAGGATGATAATCATAATCATCTTCATCACTTGAGTCTGACTCGGTTTCATAGGTAACCTCTGGTAATATGTGCCGCTTCTCGTCATCTGAATCAGTGTCAACTTCATTTGGATTAACATCGAGAAGTTCTATTCCAGTAATTCGAACCACACTACCAGATCTCACATTATTAAGGCGAATAGTAGATGATTCCAGAATGTCAAAAGCATTCGGCTCTTGGTATGCAGTAACTTCTTCATCATCTGCGGTCTCACCAAGTGTGGCAGCACTGTATATGTTTCTATGAGCAACATGGTTAACCACCTTCCACGGGACTTTGTTCAGAAGATTGTCAAGGTAAAACACTTGTTTTACTGATGTGGCAAGAACGAAAGGGTCTTCTTTATACCAGCTTGTAGCAGTATTCACCGAAAATATTCCGTACTGATCGGTCCTTGTGTTCTCCGGGCTAGTATCAAACCATCTACACTTGAACAAGTGCACTTTCATGCGGTTCCCATAAATTAGTTCAACAACTGAATGAAGGACACCTTAATAGTCAACGCCATCCTGCCCACTATGGACCATCACCCCACAATTCTGTGTTTTCAGTCGGTCGTCTCAATTTTCACATATAAATTTCACGCCATTGACCTGACACATCGAGTAAACTTTTGAAGCTATTGGTTTCATCGCCAAGACCCTCAATTCGTTTGACCATTCTGGGCAAGCATCATTTGCTACATGGTTCATCTGAAAACGATAAGAAACCAGGTACACCATAAATTATGAAAATAGAAAAAGAAAACCACGTACACACATGCTATATAAGGATATAAAAAATATATATATACACATATACCCTTACCCATTGACCAAAGTAGTTTGCAAACGTCCTGTTGTGGTAATCAACATTTCCGGCAATAGCAGGGCAGTGAAGATGATAGTTTTTCCAATATTGTACTTTTGGACAGTTAATCAGTACCGACCAGTGGGCAATGGCTACCTCATTTCCATCCAACTTGTACGACTTTGGCAAGCTTCCATGTACTACCACGTCATTGGAGATGATAGAAAGGTTGAACTGGGGTTCATCTATCGGCGTCTATTGTTGGGGGTCCTCCAGCGCTCCCAAATACAAGTTGGTGTACGTTACACACTCGTGCGCAATATATGCTTCATCGATATACCCTTCAGGTGCAGATTTATTCTTCACATAGTCCTTGTAGGCTCCCAATTGTCTACAAGTTAACAAGTGCATGTTATGATACTTAAAAAATTAGAATTTACATATAAAAACATAGGCAAACCAAATGTATGAATCATTTGTACCTTTCCATGGGATACATCCAAGTGTAGTGTACGGGACCGGTAAGCAACAATTGTTCGGGAAGATGGATCATCAGGTGAGGCATGATGTCGAAAAAATTTGGGGGAAATATCCTCTCAAGCTTGCACATGATAAAAATGATGTCATCTTGCATCTCCCTGAGATCTGACTTTTTAACTTCCCTGGTGCATAACTTCTGAAAGAATTTTGACAAGGCCACCAACGGCTCGATCACCTCTTTGGGCAGGTACCCTCCAATGAAAATAGGGAAAAGGCGATGAAGCAGTACATGGCAGTCATGACTCTTTAATCCGTACATCTTATTGTCCCGAAAGTTAACACACCTGCTTATATTTCTTGCATAGCCATAAGGATACCTGCATATATAGCCATAAGCAACAATTACATTTCTTGCATATAACCATATATAAGTAAAAATTATATTAATTTCCTGCATAACCATAAGAATATATACCTGACATTACTCAGCCACCTAAAAATTTCATGCTTATGCTTCGGCTTGACGGTGTAAGAAGCTTGCGGCATTTTTTTCTTACCATCTCTTAACCACAAATGCGTGCCTTAGGGATGTCTTTTGTTTTCCCCTCCAAATTAAGAACTGTGCCCACCACACTTTCACACACATTCTTCTCTATGTGCATGACATCTAGGTAGTGTCTGATATGCAACCTGGGCCAGTAGGGGAGTTCCCAGAATATGTTCTTGTGTGTCCAAAACTTATACCTTTCGGACTTGTCTAGAATTGACGCCACTATCTCAGGATGATTGCTCAGCTGGCCAAAATCATATTCATTCAACACTTCCAAAATTTCATTCCCTGTCCATCGCCTGGGTGCCACACTTGTTTCCACAGCCCATCAAAAGCGTCTTGATCCTGCCTAAATGGGTGATCATATGGAAGCCAACAACGGTGACGCATCTGAACAATTTTACTGCAATGAGGACTGCAACAATCAACAGTCATGCACTCTGAAAAAGCCCTGTAACCCCTGGTAGCGTTGCCCGACAACATACCGCGGGAAAGAAAATCACTGATGGTGCCAACAAGCATGGCATGCATCTGGAACATCTCCTTTTTGAACCTATCGTAAGTGGGGTGGCCACACTCACTCAGGTACTTAAGCTCCTCAATCAAAGGCCTCAAATACACATCGAGACACTTTCCTGGATAACCCGGGCCCGGAATTAACAGAGTGAGCATATTGTATTCCTTCTTCATGCACATCCATGGTGGAAGGTTGTACGGTACCAAAATAACTGGCCATATACTGTATTGAAGACTCATGTTGCCAAAAGGGTTGAATCCGTCAGATGAGAGCCCTAGCCAAACATTTCGGACCTCTGTTGCAAAATGATCAAACTCCCTGACCATGTGCTTCCAAGCCTCTCCGTCGGAAGGGTGTATAAGGGTGTCATCGTCAGGCAAGTTCCTCTCAGCCCACCATCTCATTGCCTCGGCCGTGAAAGCACACATGAACAACCGCTCCAGCCTATCAATAAGCGGGAAATATCGAAGTATCTTCACAGCTTTCTTGTTGCCTGCAGGAGTCAACTTATACCTTTCTGTAAAACATACCGGGCAGGCTTCAAGGTCTTCGAGATCTTTTCCCCAGAAGAGAATACAATCATATCTGCATGCATGGATTTTGATGTAGGAAAGCCCAAGATCTTTCAGGATATGTCACACCTTATGATGAGTGGTAGGAAGACGATGACCGGGTGGCAGTAGCGAAGCAGTCCACTTCAACCAAGAATCAACAGCTTTGACAAACATTTTGTTCTCCATTTTGAGCTGCATCACTCCCATCACACTTTCAAGAACAGTCTTACTACAACCGTCGTACAACGGAGTCTGTTGCAATGCAATCAGGTTGTTGTACTTGTCCATACCGCTTGTGTTGACATGACCTCCAGGTAATGGTTCGACTGGCCCGATATGGGGGAAACCCTCAACGACGGGAGGGACATTTGGTGCTTCATCAGCAAATACACCGCTCTCATGAGGAAACATATCATTGATTAACATCGATGTTGGATCATAGGATGAACTGCCCCTCTCAGCAAAATCTCCATGATCATAGCGTGGACTGGCCCTCTCACCAAATTGTCCATGATCATGCGGACCCGCTACCGATGTTTCACCGTGATAAATCCAACAAGTGTACTTATCCCAAAACCCGTATTTACTCAGGTGCCTCTGGACTTTATCAATGGGAAATCGAAATCGATCGCTGAAACACTTACATTCTTTACACGGGTAATAATGAAGTGTAGTGTCTCCACAATTAGCCTTCACAAAATCCACAAAACTCCTAATTCCCTGGTGATATCTGACATCCCATGTTTCGAGGCTCATCCAACTCTTGTCCATCCTGAAAATTCTAACAATTTTACGTATTAATCATATATATATATACACACATTCACTACTAATAATCGACGTGATCTCTCAATTCAACTCTAATTAAATCAACACATGCATGCATATGTATATATATCGATCTAATCTCTGAATTCGATTCAGTACTCGATGATAGTATTCTCCTTTTTTCAATTCAAAACGTATTTGACTGGGTAGGAGGAGGCTCTGTTAAGCCTGGCTCCGATAACAATACGATAATACCAGTCATTGATTCAGACACAAGATTAACTACAAGCTGTTTTCTCGTTTCGGTGACCGTACATCAACAACATTTCATATATATCTCACGAATTGGATTTGATCAACACACACACATATATATATACCACATATACGTATATATACACCTACGTACCTATATATATAGCTTCCCGAGTGATCGAGTTTTCGACGCGCGCCTTAATTTTGACAATATACCGAATGATCGATTTCAGAGCGTACGTTTTCCTTCTTTCGATTTCTCTGGATTTTTGAAAGGACCCAACCCCGATTTAGCTCCCTAAACCGGAATCGAACCCCTTCGAAAATACGAACCAACAAAAACTTTTCAAAATTTCGGCAGAGTTTCGTTACTAGCGTGGAATTACCATAACCTGCACGCAGAAATTAACACTTCGTCCTATGCCACAAAAAGCAAACCGTGGGCACCAATCCCATCCGGATTTCTCAACATCAATATAAACAACAAACAGTAAATATACTGTACTATATATATGTATATCCGAGAAAATCCGTATAAACAAGTATCGGAATGTATCAGAGCGACCTCTAGTATAAAATATATACAACATGTACATCAGTAGGTGAAACTGAAACCTACTGGAAAACACAGATGACTCTGATCACTAGCCTCCAAACCACGACGTGAAAACACCAAACCTGAACTGCAAACTGGGCACGGAAACCGAAAAGCCCAGGGGAAAGACAATAAACACGTTAGAGTGAGTGGACGAAAATAAATGTCTTTCACCGAGTATATATGTTATAAAAACATATGCGAATCCAGGTAAATAAAAACATAACATGGTACACGAGGTAAAACTCACACTCCTCCAGTGTACTGAGCATGCAAGTATAAATCCCACGGGGTCACTCATGGACACACACCGTGCTAGTACAGTCCGAGTCACGAGGTCCTTAGTCCCCGTGACTCTAAGCCAGAAATGGCCTCGGTTCCGGGGAAACGCCCATCACCGGTCAGGTAGGGATAACGACGCCCCTCCTGGATGGCCTACCATCGGGGATCAACCGAGAGGCAAAGTGTATCGATACAACAACGTAACCAAGACTGTACTCTGTGAAAACCAAATCACAAACAATTCGATGCGAATGCATGAAACAATATTAAAGTGTATGCATATTCATATACGTATATCCGTATAAACATAATCGTATAATCATAAACACATGCTCATATAATCCATAATCTCAATATGCATGCTGAAGTTCGAAAATCATATAAAAGACTCGCAATCATTTCCGTGAAAAGAAATTGTCCACTCACAGATCCGCTAGCGCAAACTCGCGCTAAACACGTGGTCCGGCGGAAGTACCCTCGCCCGAAGCACGATCACGATCCAAATCTCGATCTCGATCTCCTGAATATATATAAACATAACTGATCAAAATCGTAATCCACAACACTGAACGGATGCACAGAAACCAACCGTTCCCGAAAATACAAAACGCGGTGCAAAATGAATTACGGAAATCCCGAAATCCCCACTCGAAATCTCGACTGAAAATCGGCTAACCAAAACAACCCGAAAACCTCCGTACGATAACCAGGGCGTGATTACGAGAAAAATGACATTAATTACATCGAAATCTGAAAAGTTGACTTTTCCGGCCGTTGACCGCCGTTGATCGCCGCCGGCGGCGGCGGCGCGCCGTCAATGGTGGAATTACAAGGCCAAACTCTCCAGTTCTCAAGGTCTCGTCAAGGCGAGCATATTTCTCTTCTACCACGAAGTCCAATTCAGCCCGGAACCACCTCAAATTCACGGAACCCGACCGGAAATTTCCACCGGAAAACCCATTCGGGTTTGCCACCAAACTCAACCTCATCCAAATCTAACCACCTAGGTAGCATCTACAAGGCACGGGGAGCAAAACCCCCAACATCTTGTCCCTCGAAACTCGCCGGAAACATCTCCACCGACTCCGGCGACGGAGACGAATTCGACCCTAATCGGGTCCATCCCAAACGACACCAAAACCCAACAAGCCATACACCAATGTACTCGAAATCACATAAGGGCTCTAACCATACCTGTCCCGTGGCGGATGGTGGCCGGAATCCGGTCGCCGGAGTTCACTTTCCCGTTCGGGAAACTTCCCTTCTCGGCAGCTCCTCCACTTTCCAAAATAGGAAAGTCAACCAAAAGTCAAAGCTTGGTCAAAGTTCACAATGAAGTTTCCGACAATTCACGACTATTTTTTTGACTTTTCGATATTTATACTCGTCCCTCGGGTCGATCGACGATTCGAAATGGATAACCATCACAATTCGGATAAACTCGAAACAATCGGATAAACTCGTCGGAACCTGAAACTTCAAATAATCATAAAATATTCCTCGGTCATCGGAAAAATCTTCCGGAACCACCCACGAACTCGAAATCACGTACTCTACACTTTCCATGAAGACACCCAACTCAAATTCTTGACCAAAAACAAAGTCGCGAATCAAATCGGCAAACCACATAATATCGCAAAACTGCGACTATAACCAAATCTCGAGAATCGTGCCAAACACACAACTGATTCTGGTTCGGGTCGTCACAATTTTTTTCGCTCAAAATGATTGAATGATCGAGCTGCCCCATCCGGCATCTAATATAAGACACATTGCCGGCGACGGAGTAAGTCGCCGGAAATGAAGACATTACCGGCGACTTTACGCCGGAATCTCGCCGGTAATGTTCCAAAACATTACCGGCGACTCCAACCGGCGCCGGCAATGTCTAGGCACACATTTCCGGCGAAATTTCGGCCGAAAAATCGCCGGAAATGTGTGCCTAGACATTGCCGGCGATGGTTGGAGTCGCCGGTAATGTTTTGGAACATTACCGGCGAGATTCCGGCGACATTACCGGCGACGGGGTAAGTCGCCGGTAATGATGGACATTACCGGCGACTTTTCCGGTCGCCGGCCTTGTTGGCCGGAATCTCGCCGGTAATGACTCATTTTCTTGTAGTGAGAGAAAAAAGAGTGGCAAAATCATCCTAGAAAAAATTATATAGCCATAGGACTTAGAACACAACATGTATATGATATACTAAGAGAATAATGTAGCCAAATAAAAGTAAAAATGCATATTAGAAAATAATTTTACATGAGTTGTAAAAATATAAATTTACTTAAATAATATGGGTGTCATAGAAATGATAAAAAGCCCCAAAAGATAAAAAGCACTTGAAAGTGTTATTTTTGTGGTGAAATATGATACATTAGACCTAAATGTCTAAAATTAGGAAAACAGCATAGAGAGAAAATGCAATTACTTGAGCAATTTGATTTAGAAGAAGATGAGGATTTAGAGTCAATTTATAGTTTAGGAAATCTAAGCGATAATGAAAAAAATTATAGTATAAATATGTTATCTGAATTCGAGTCTGAGTATTCTGATAGTTTAGATAGTGAACTTGACTAAGAAATATGTCTGTTAGATGAACAAGAAGAAATTAATTATATTAATTTAGGATGGCCTCAAGAGTATAGAAAGTGTAAGAAAGTAGTAGAAGAAAAATATTATACAAAATAGATAATATATTCTGTAAACCTTGTTATAATAATAGAACCTTAGAAACATAAATACATTCAGTTGAAGAAGAAGAAATTAATAGGATACCAAATTTAGATTTAGAAAACATAAGATTAGTACCTTAATAACTATTAATTGTGAATTAGAATTAGCTAAGGATTATAATATTCAAACAGTAGCTATGATCAATACAGTTAGTACTAAAAGTGCAATAAGAGAAGAATTAGTACATATTCAGTATATTTAAACCAGTTAAAATATCTCAATAGGTTTCTAGAATTATACATATAACTCTCTTTTTTTTAAACATTATACCTCTTAGGATTGAAAAACAACAATTCAATCTACCCTTAATATTTGTATCACCCTCAGGATCTTAGCAATTTATATTGGGGTTAAACTTTATTAAAAGTTTACAATAATTTTACTATAATCCACCTGATATAACATTTTATAAGAAAACAATAACTACTACAGACCAAAGTAATTTATGAGAAGCTTATAATAACTTTAGCATAGAAAAGTAAAAGAATAGCAAGATGATTCTTTGAAAATATTAGAGAATGAAAACTTAGATGAACAAGATGTAGATGAGTCAATATTCGAGTTAAAATATTCATCTGTAGAAAAAATAGCACCTTATGAAATAATACAATCAGATAGACCTAAAACTTTAGGAAAGTTATTACAACTAGCAGAACAAACTATAATAATAGGAGAAGATCCATTGAAATAAAAATAAAATATCAGCTAAGTTCGATATTATAAACCCAAATTTAACAATTAAAACAACAGATATGCATTGTAATCTGTTTGATAAATAAGAGTTTGAACACCAGATAAAAGAGTTGTTAAACCTTAAGGTGATTAGACCTTTAAAATTTAGACATAGATCAACAACGTTTATAGTTAGAAAGCATTTAGTGCTTCAGAGAGGAAAAGCTATAATAATGTATAATTATAGGAGATTAAATGATAATACTTATGAAGATAGTTATAAACTACCAAATAAGGATGAATTAATAAATAAAATTCATGTGAGTAAATATTTTAATAAGTTTGATTGTGTGACGATCCAGAACAGAATCAGCAGTGGAATCAGTTTGATCTACGAGCTTGCGCGTAGTCGCAGAGTTATGACAGTTGTTTGAATCGCCGGACTTGTTAACGACTAAATCATTGGTCGAGAATTGGAGCTGGGTCTCTTCTCGAGAGTCGTTGTACGTGTAATTTCGAGTTCGTGGGCGGTTCCGGATCGTTATTTGGACGACCGAGGAATAAGTTATGAATATTTGAAGTTTTGATATAATTGGTTTTATATGTCGGATTTGTTAGCGACTTAATTACCGGACGAGAATTTGGTTTCAGCTTCTTCACGGAAGTTATTGAGAATTTAATTTTGAGCTCGTGGGAACTTCCGGAGTATTATTCCGAGTTACGAAGATTAAGTTATGAATATTTCTGATTGTTGGTTATTTAGCCGGATGAGTATGGGATGGTTTGAACCGTTGACATTTTATCCAATTGGTTGATGTGTTTGACTTCGGGTGATAATTGAAGAACATGTCGAGTCGAGTTTGTTGCTGCGAGAATTATCGGAATCAGAATTACGACGAGAAAGTTACGGATATTCGAAGTTTACTGAAAAGGGTGTTTGAAAGTTTCCTAAAATATAAGGTCTATAAATAGTGGAGCTGCCATAAATGGAAAGTCAACATCTTCATTTACTTTCTTTGACTAGTCAACTCGATTTGACCGAGTGGTGTGCGACGGTGGCGACGCCGTACAGCTCACCAGCGACGAAACCCGTCCGGCCACCTCTGGCCTTGGGGAAGGACCCCATCGATGCGCCTCGGCGTCCCCATCACATCCCCGGCCACCACACACGGCGAGGCTCGCCGGAGGAGGAGATATTTCCGGCCAAAAATGAAGAAATTTTGGTGAATTCGGGTTGTTTGAATTCGGTTGAATTGAGCTGCAATTTGGAGTGGGTTTTGTAACCCTCATCACTATGAAACTACCATGTAAGTTTGGTAATCCAATTCATCTTGTACATGGAGAATTTTGGATTTGAAATTTGTGTGAACATTCGGTTTTTCGTGAAATTGAGCTAGTTAGAGTTTGAATTGGCCTTCGATGCAGTTGACAAAGTTGCTCAGTGGATGATTTTGCATGGAATAGAGGTTTCTCCGCCGTGGAATTTTCCGTTCGGGTGGCGGCGCCGCCGTTGGCGGTGGTCAACGGCGGTCAACGGTCAAAGTTTGACTTTTTGGGGTTTTCGACAAGTTGCATGCCATTTCACTCGAAATCGCGCCCCGATCGCATTGGGGGGGGGTTCGTTTGTCGATTTGAGCATCCGAACTTACAGTGAGGTATTGAGGTGTAAATATCGGATTTTCGACGATTCGTCGACATTGAATTATGTGTTTCCGAGAACGGTTGTTTCTCATGATTTAGTTTGAATTGTCGAATTATGATTTTGAGAAATGGACTTTGTGAATATTCAGGGGTTCGTGATCGTATGTTTGGCGAGAGACTTTCCGCCGGATCACGGGTTAACGCGAACTGCGTTACGCTAGTCTGTGAGTGGACAAATTTCTATTTTCACAGTTGATTTGCGAGTTCGTGGATTTTATGATTTTCGTGTTTACTTTATACGATGATTGAGATATATGTTATTTTCGGAGGTGTTATTATATGTTTATTGGTGATGGCATTTATTGCATCGATGTACCAGAGTTGAGAGATTCCTCTGGGCAGGGTTGAGAGATTCCCCTGTATGCCGCCGGGGTTGAGAGATTCCCCTGGCCTATCACCGTCGGGTTGAGCGATTCACCTGACGTCGGGCTTGAGAGATTCGCCCGACAACCTCCATATATATATGTGTTCCGAACTCGCATTGTTTTACATTAAGTATGTTTATAAACTGGTGAAAGGCATATGTTTATTTTCGTCCACTCACTCTAACGTTTTTATTTGCCTTTCCCCTGGGCTTTTCGGTTTCCGTGCCCAGTTTGCAGTTCGGATTCTGGTGTCGCACGTCGTGGTCGAAGGCATAGAGCTCGAGCTACCTTGTTTCTTCCAGTAGGTTTATTGTTCTACCTACTGTTGTATACTTATATGATTATACATTAGAGGTCGCTCTGAGTATTCTGTTGTATATACTATATGATTTTACACCGGATTTCAGTAAAGTACAGATATATTTATAGTTTTACTTTACTGTTGACATATTGAGAAATCCGGATGGGATTGGTGCCCACGGTTTGATTTTTGTGGCATAGGATGAAGTGTATTTTCCGCGTGCAGGTAATGGTAATTTCACGTTAGTAACGAAACTTTGCCGAAATTTCTACTGTTTTTGTTGGTTCGTGTTTTCGAAAGGGTTTGATTCCGATTTAGGGAGCTAAATCGGGGTTGGGTCCTTTCAGATTGTGAGATAGAATTTTGGAAAATTAGATTAGTAGAGGAATCTATAGATTGGATAGCATTTACTTGTCCAAGAGGACATTTTGAATGGTTAGTTATGTCATTTGGACTGAAAAATGCACCTTCTATTTTTCAATAAAAAATGGATCAGATTTTTAAGAAGTACGATAGCTTTTGTAGTGTATATGTAGCTGATATATTAATATCTAGCAAGAATATAAATGAACATAGAAAGCATTTAAAAATAATTCTAAATGAGTTTATAAAAAATGGTATTATTATCAACAAGAAAAAAATAGACTTAGAAAAATAAGTAATTGAGTTTTTAAGAAATTATATTAACTCAAACATTGTACAGTTGCAAGTATATATAGCTAAAAGTGTCATAAAATTTTCATATAAATTAGAAGATAAAAGGCAATTAGAAGCATTTTTAGGACTTTTGAATTATGCTAGAAACTTCATTCCTGATCCTAGTAGGGAAATAGTAGTTTTACATAGTAGAACCAACAAGATAGGTCAAAAATACTTCAATATGGAAGATATTAAATTAGTATAACAAATTAAGCAAGAAACTACGCAGTTAAAACCTTTAGCATTACCTTTAGACGATACTTATAAAATAGTTCAAACAGATGCATCATCATTATGGTGGGCATGAATTCTTTATCAGAAAAAGAATAAAGATTTAGCAAAATTAGAAAAACTAATATGTCGATATGTTTTGGTAAGTTTAATGATATACGATCTAGATTACCAGCAATAGATTTAGAAATATTAGGAATAATTAATTCACTCGAAGCATTTTCATTATTTTTGCATAATAAAGATATTTTTTTGTAGTTCTTTTTCTAAATTGTTTAGAAATATATTTTCTTTTCTTAAAGGTCTTCGAAGGTTGTATATCATACCTTCTATTTTTCTTATAAGATTTATATTTCTTCCTATACCTTTATTTGCTATTAAATTTATCCTTTCTATGACACCCATATTGTTTAGGTTAATCTATATTTTTACAACTCCTATAAAATTATTTTCTAATCTGTATTTTTACTTTTATTCGGCTACATTATTCTCTTAATATATCATATACATGTTGTGTTCTAGGTCCTATAGCTATATCATTTTTTTAGGGTGATTTTGTCACTCTTTCAATATTTTTTCTTCTATAGGTCCTTTAATTTAAGGGGAAATGGAAAAAAAATGACCCATTTTAAACTTTCTCTTTACTCAAAAACTCAGCATATGTTTTTGATCCCAAAAAGGCCCATTTTGTTTTTAAATATGTAAGAGACCTTTGTTTTCGTCATTTTTACATAATTTGCTACTATCTATCTCTCGCGTAGTTCATAACTCACGTCAGTTTTTATTTAACATATCTTTCTCTCTCTTCATTTTGTGTCTCTTCATTTGAAAATCACCTCCGTCGTTTTGGCCGTCATGTTACTTTTCGCCACCGTTATTTTCGCGTCTTGTCCTTCTGTTCGTTCTCTTAGTCTTCAGCGGAGTTCATATTGTTTTCTGTAAGTAGAGAAATCTCTGTTTGGAAACCCTAAGTTTTTGTTTCTCTCTATTCGAAGCAGTTTCCATGGTCCTTTTCTTGTTTCTTTCTGTATTCGGTTGTTGTTGTTGATTTTCAGGGATTTTTCACTTTTTTTCATGATTTTTTTGTAGAATGTATGTGATGTAATGTGTTGTGAATGCTTTTTGTTTGTTGTAGTAGTAGTTGTTTGTTGTTGTGTTTGTGTTTGAAGGCTTTTGTATCTGTATGCATTTGTATGAGTATATGTCTGGGTATCTGTGTAGGTATCTGTCTGGGTATCTTTCTGTGTTTCAATTTCATGTTTTTGAAATGTTGTTGTTGTTATTGACATTTTTCTAAGGTTTTCATTTTCTTTTTTGTTTGTTTTACTAGTTTCCTGCGGTTGCGTTTGTTGTAGATGGTCTAGGTATCTGTTTGAGTATTTTGTTTTGGGTATCTATTTGGGTGTTTGTAAGTATCTGTCTTGGTATCTATCTGGGTATCTATTTATCTTACTATTTTTGGATATCTGTTTTTAATTTTTGTCTAACTATATATATATATGTGTTGATCATTTGCAGTTATTCTATAATCAATGGCGAAACGGAATACAGCAGTCCAAGATTCAGACAACGAAGATGAAAGAAGTCCTAGAATTCCTAGATCATCTAGGAAGAGAATAAAATAGTATGCTCAATCATCAGAATCTGATGTGCCTTCGCCTTCATCTTCTATCTCTTCTTTCTAGGAGGAGGAGCAGATTGTTTTAAGGGAAAAGGATTCGAAAAGAGTCAAAAGGAATATGGGAAGAAGAGTGGCTTCCTCTTCATCTCGTTCCGCTATTTCAGATGATCAGTTTGCTATAATTAAAGATCATGTTGCCAAGATGGTTAGGGAAAGTTTAAAGTAGGAAAAGTAGAAGAATGAGAAGGAGAAGAGGAAGAAGAAGAATGCGATGAAGAAGAAGAGCAAGGTTATGAAGAATGAGGAGATCAAGGGGAAGGGAAAGAAGAAATTGGAGTCTGAAGAAGAAAGTGAATCAACTTCTGATTTTGATTCAAAGATAGATAGTGAAAGGACCCAATCCCGATTTAGCTCCATAAACCGGAATCAAACCCTTTCAAAAACATGAACCAACAAAAACCGTAAAAATTTCGGCAGAGTTTCGTTACTAACGTGGAATTACCATTACCTGCACGCGGAAAATACACTTCATCCTATGCCACAAAAATCAAACCGTGGGCACCAATCCCATCCGGATTTCTCAATATATCAACAGTAAAGTAAAACAATAAATATATCTGTACTTTACTGAAATCCGGAGTAAAATCATATAATATATACAACAGAATACTCAGAGCGACCTCTAATGTATAATCATATAAGTATACCACAGTAGGTAGAACAATAAACCTACTGAAAGAAACAAGGTAGCTCGAGCACTATGCCTCCGACCACGACGTGCGACACCAGAGTCCGAACTGCAAACTGGGCACGGAAACCGAAAAGCCCAGGGGAAAGACATGAAAACCGTTAGAGTGAGTGGACGAAAATAAATGTCTTTCACCAAGTAATATATGTTATAAAAACATATGCGAGTCGAAATATAAATAAATCAAATAGTATACGAGGAGACGCTGACTCCAACTCATAAACAGAGCATGCATGAAAAATCTCACGGGGTCACTCATGGACACGTCCGTGCTAGTACAGTCAGAATCACGGAGTCCCTGACTTCCACGTGATTCATAGCCAGAAAGGCCTCGGTTGCGGGGTATTGCCCCTCGCCGGTCAGGTAAGGGTACTGCCCCTCCTGGTGGGCCTACCATCGGGGATCAGCCGAGAGGGAAGTGTATCGATACAACAACGTAACTGAGACTGTACTCTGTGTAAATCAAATCATAAACAGTTCGATGCAAATGCATGAGACAATATATATATGCATATACGTACTATATACTGGTATAGGCATAATCGTATAACACATGCTCATAATAAACATAATCTCGTATGAAATCTCATGCTCGTAAAACCATGATCATACTGCATGCTCAAGTTCGTAAAACGTATATAAAAGACTCGCAATCAATCCGTGAAAAGAAATTGTCCACTCACAGACTAGCGTAACGCAGTTCGCGTTAACCCGTGATCCGGCGGAAAGTCCCTCGCAAAAAGAACGATCACGAACCCCTGAATATTCACAAAGTCCATTACTCAAAGTCATAACTCGACAATTCAAAACAAATCACGAGAAACCACCTTTCTCGGAAACACATAATCCAATTACGACAAACTGTCGGAAATCCGGAAATCACACCTCAATACCTCGCTGTAAGTTCGGATGCTCAATTCTAAAAACGAACCTCCCCACTGCGATCAGGGCGAGATTTCGAGTGAAATGACATGCAACTTGTCGAAAATCCCAAAAAGTCAAAGTTGACCGTTGACCGCCGCCGTTGACCACCGCCGGCGGCGGCGCCACCACCCGAACTGAAAATTCCTCGGCGAAGCAACCTCTATTTCACTCAAAATCATCCACTGAGCAACTTTGTCAACTGCATCAAAGGCTAATTCTCACTCTAACTAGGTCAATTTCATGCAAAACCGAATTGGTACCAAATTTTCAAATCCAAAATTCTCCAAGCACAAATCGAATGAGAACTCCATACTTACATGGTTAGAATCATGGAGAGGAGAGCTTCAAAGCCCACTACATCTTGTAGTTCAATTCGGCCGAAATCGAGCAACCCGAATTCACCACATTTCTTCCACTTTCTTGCCGGAATTCTCTCCTCCTCCGGCGTCCCACGCTATGAAAGGAGGCCGGGAAAGGGTAGAGAGCATCGGGACGAAGAGAATAGAACCGGAGCCAAGCTCCGTGGTGGCGGGACGGCGAGCCTCCACCTTGGGCCGTCGCATCACCCACGTGAACTTCCTCCCTCCACCGAGTTGACTCAGTCAACTCGGTCAACCCCCAATGAATCATCTTTGACTTCCCAAAGTGGCAAGTCCACTATTTATACTTTCCCAAAATGGAAACTTCGTAATTATCTTTTCGACAAACTTCAAACCCACGTAACTTCTTCGTCGTAATTCCGATTTCGATAATTCTCGCGGCAACAAACTCAACTCGACATGTTCTTCAATTATCACCCAAAGTCAAATGCATCGACCAAACCGATAAAAATTCAACTGTTCAACCCAAACACATACATTAACCAACTAAGTGATCCACAATCGGAAATATTCGTAACTTAATCTTCGTAACTCGGAATAATGCTCCGAAAGTTTCCACGAGCTCGAAATTAAATTCTCAACAACTTCTGTGAAGAAGCTGAAACCAAATTCTCGTCCGGTAATTTAGTCGTTAAGAAATTCACCATTTTAACCCGATTCGGTCGAAACTTCAAATATTCATAACTTATTCCTCGGTCGTCCAAATAACAATCCGGAACCGCCCACGAACTTGAAATCACACGTACAACGACTCTCGAGAAGAGACTCAGCTCCAATTCTCGGCCAATGATTTAGTTGTTATCAAATCTGGCGATTCAAACAACCGTCGGACATCTGCGACTACGCGCAAGCTCGTAGATTAAGCTGATTTCTCATATTGTTTCTGTTCTGGGTCGTCACAGATAGTGATGACGATGTGTCAGTTCCGGTACCTGTTAGACAACAGTGTGAGTGGTGGATCATCCTGAAGTTGTTGAAGTGGTGGAACGGAATTGGAAGTGTCAGTTCCGGTGCTATTTGCTATATTTCCATAATTTCATTGCTAAAAACCAGGATAATATCAGCGAAGATGTAAAGAATAGGTTGAAGGAGACACCATTCAATGATCTACTCTAAGCATTCATTGATGGTGATATTGATCGACGTGACTTCTTTAAGTCGAATGATGCAATTGCTATTATGGTTTACGCATACAGCACATAAAATAGGGACTTTCATTTATATCCTTCTCGTGTTCTGTAACGACTCGAACCAGAAATGGTATGGTAATTGGCTTGATTTGCGAGTTTTGTCGTAATTGGTCGATATGGCAGGTTTGTTCACGACTTAATTATCGGGCATGAATTTGGTTTGAGTTCCTTCAAGGAAATTGTAGAGGACTTGATTTCGAGTTTGTAGGGGGTTTCAGAGGATTTTTCGGATAATTAGAGAATATAAAATAAATATTTGAAATTATCGTCGAGTTAGTCGTACTGATCCGTTTGGGTTTGAGTTATCCGAATCGTGAATTTGGTCGGTTCGCGACATATAAATATTGAAATAGTCGTAGAATTGTCGAAAAGTTGCATTTGGGCCGAGTTGACCAGTTTTGGACTGTGTTTGACTGAGTTGACCCGCCGAGGGAGTAACTCATCGCCGTGGTTCTTGCCGGAATACGACACGGTTGCCAGAAAGGAAGGTAGGGAAATGATCCCTTTGATCTAAGCTTTCTATTCATGTATATATTGTGATGATTTGAGGTGGTTTGGGTGGTGAATTTTGGAGGTGAAGTTGGACGGAATCGATGGGTTTGGGGGGAGGTTTTCCGGCGAGTTTCCGATGGGGTTTTGGGGTGGAATAGGTTTGGCTTCAGCTAGGGATGGAAACCCTTGAGTTTAGGAGGACGAGGTGGCTTTACGGTATAGACATTTCACCGGCAAAGTTTTCCGGCCAATTTGAACTCCATGGGTTTCGAGGCAATTTCCGGCCACGGTGGTGGTTAGTTGGTGGTGGTCCTTTGAGGAAAGATGTTGGGTTTGATGAGAAGAAGATTTTAAGGTATGGGTGGTTGCCAGAGAATGTCACCGTTGACGCCACGTCGCCGCCGGAGGCGGTGGTCAACAACGGAGCTCCGACGAGGTTGACTTTTTTGGACTTTTGGAGATTTTTATACCGTTTTGCTCATAATCGCGTCCCGGTCGTAGTCGTGAGGTTTTTGAATTGATTTGAGTATTATATTTTGGGGCGAAGGTTGTTTGGGTGTATTTTGGGAATTTTGTTATCCTCGTCGATATTTCGAGTGATACGTCTTTCGAGAACGCGGGGTTCTTGACGTATTAGCTTCGTATGTTGTGTTTCAATATGTATTGATCATGTTCCTATTATTTAGGTGATCGGGATCAAGTGTTTGGCGAGGGATCTTCCGCCAGACCTCAGAGTTAGCTTCGTACTGTGAGTGGACATTTTATTTTCACAGTTGAATTGCGAGTCTTGATTTATGCATTTTATGAGTATACATTTATGATTATGCATTTACGTTATGTATTTATGATTATGAACTTTACGATGATGCATGTGCATGGAAAGTATTTATGATTTGGTTTACACAGAGTACAGTCTCGGATATAGAAGTATGCATCGATGCTTTGGCTTCTCGGCTGATCCCCGAGATGCTCCGGGAATGATAGATATCCTGACCCGAGGTCTTTCAGACTTATAATCACGTGTGGGTTTGGGATCCCGTTATTAGACTGTACTATGCGGAGGAGTCCATAAGTGACCCCACAGGATTTTATGTGCATATTTATGGATCAGAGAAAACATACCTGGTCGGGATTTTCCTGTGCATTGACTCGCATTATGATTTTATGAGCATATATTTGGGAAAGAAATATTATTATTTTCGTCCACTCACTCTAACGATTTTATTTGTCTTCCCCTGGGCTTTTCGGTTTCCTTTGCCCAGTTTGCAGTTTAAGTTCCAGGGTTGCACATTGACGGTGGAGGCGTAGAGTTCATGTCACACTTTAGTTCGAGTAGGTTTTTTGTTCAACCTACTAGTTGTATATGATGTATATAGGCGTCGCTCTGAATACTTATGTTATTTTTTTAGTTGAGTTTACTCCTGAATGATTCTGGATTTCTTGTAACGCTTTTGGATTATTATATATGATGTTGAAAAATCTGGATGGGGAACAAAGCCCAACGGTTTGGCTTTTGTGGAATATTCGAAGTGTGTTTTTTTGCAGGTTCTAATATTGGTTCACGTGTTTCAAAGTAAACTCTGGCAAAAAAAATTTGAGGTCATGTTTTTGAAGGGGTTTGATTTTGGTTTAGGCAACTAAATCAGAGTCGGGTCCTTTCATGTTCACCATATCACTCCTGATTATGTCGCGTTTCTGTTGGGTTTGAGCATCAAAGGAAATACAATTCCATTAAATGACAATAATGTGAAGATTTTAGGGTGATTTCTTAACTTGTTTGGGGGCAAGGGAATCAGCAAGGGCCATATCTGCACTTTGTTGGTGGGAACGTTTGGTAAGAAAAAGATGGTTGACGAATGTGTTATTCTGTTGGTGTTGCTTCTTATGGCCTATGTTCTCCTGCCTAATTCGAAATGAACTTTGGTGGTTGGTTTTACAAATTGTGTGACCAGCATTAAACTAATGAAGCAGTTTTCATGGGCAATTGTTGTAGTCGACATGTTGTTCGATGCATTGGCCACTTATGCAAAGACCTTTGTTCCACAAGTAGCCATGAAGAAGGAGGAATCAAAGAAGCTGAAGGAGAAGAAGGCAGCTGGGAAAATGAAGGTAGTGAAGGCAGATAATGATGATTATGAGGATGAGTGTGAGTGTGATACAAAGCCTGAGAGAAGCAATGTGATTAATGTTGGTACCTGCAGCATTATTATTCCGGTAAATTTTCTTGAGTATCTGCTTGAGTATCTTTCTGAGTATCTTTCTGAGTATTTGTCCCTTATTTTTTTTTTCATTGTTATTTTTTGTATCAGTTTTATCTTGCTTCAATCCTTGATATTGTCAAACCAAGAAAAAGGAAGGAGCATTCTGTGGTTGGAATAGTCAAGTACAGCCTCTGTGATATTATGGGTCATTTCAAAAATATCAGAAGCTTGAAAATACTGAGGGTGAGTATCTAACTATTGTTTGTTGTTCTGAGTATCTTTTTGGGTATCTGTCTAAATAGCTGTCTGGGTATCTTTCTTGGTATCTGTCTAAATAGCTGTCTGGATCTCTTTTTCACAGACTAGATATTTTTTGAATTTGAGGACGAAGAAAATTAAAGCTAATACTAAAGCTGAAAAAGATGATGAAATAGTTCGCAGTTGAAGGAAAGTGAAGAATTTGGCTCCCATTTGCAAGATTATAACATGGAGATGAATGTGGAGATCCAAAAATTGCAGAAATCCAAAGTAGCTCTTTTGCTTGTCATTGATTTTTTGAAGAAAGATTTGAATTATCTCAAGAATGATAAGGAAAACTATGAGTTTGAAAAGGAAAAGAAGGAACGGGAGATTAAGTTTATGGAGATGGAGAAATTGTCTCTAGTGAACCAGATTAATTTTCTTAAGAAATAAGTATCAAATATTGATGATGCCACGGATGTGATGGCAGCAGTGATGACAGAGAAAGATGTTGCTGAAAAGAGATTAAAAGAGATGAAGGATGGTGCTGAAGCTGCTGAGAAGAAACTACTAGATGTTGAGACCAAACTTGCAACATCCCTTGAGGAGAAATTCGTGCTTGAGAACAAATTAAAAGAGGCGATGGATGTTGGTCAATCTGGTGTGAGAAATGTTTCTTCATAGGTTATGGATTTGAGAAAGATGCTCGTTGATGCATAACGTCAACTGAATGAAGCTCAAGGGAAGATACAAAGTGCTTATGTAGAAAATACTAAATTGAAGAAGCAAGTTGAAGATGGGGCTGCTAAAGCTGAAGCTGCTAAGGGAGAGATTTTGTCGTTGAAGAAGCAACTCGATGAAGCACAAGTTCAACTTGCTGTTCAGGGGAAGATACAGATTTCTTCTGAAGAAAATAGCAAATTGAATAAGCAAGTTGAAGATGGTGTTGAAGCACTTCAATCCTCTCAAGCAGAAAATGAGGATCTTCAGAGGAGACTGGATTCCTTACAAAGACAAAAGGATGATCTTGAGAAGGAAAAGATACAAGTTGAAGATGCAAAGAAGATACTTGATTTCTTTAATCAGTAGCTTGTTAAACAGAATGAGAAGTTGACAAAGCATGTTGCTGCATTTAAAAAATTATTACCTGGTACCGATTCTGACATTTGATGATAATAGATCTCAGTCATTTTATTTTTGTATAATTCGCCTAATATACTTGTTTTTTTTTGTGGGTATCTGTCTAAGTATATGTCTATGTCTATGTATACGTCTATATATGTGTATCTGTCTAGGTATCTGTTTTTTGAATATTTTTGTTCTGGACATGTAGTGTAATCTGTCTTTTTGTAAGTTTTTGTAACTTTCATTGAAGTGAATCCTTTTTTTCTTCTTTTTTGTATCTCTGTTAGGGAATTTGTCGCAAACGAATAAGAGTTCCCAATGGGTAGAGTCTGCACCAACTTTCAGTATAGGGATTACCCCTCCTTCTCCTCATCCTGTTACTACAGTTGTCTCTCCATATGTGGTTGAAAGCCTAGTGACTCCTCCTCCTCCTCGTCTTCCATCAGTCCCTCACACTAATTTGATTCACAAGGCAATTCCAGGCCCTGGTGTGAGACTCAACAGAGAAAACATTTATCTTTGTTCATATGTTAAGAGTTCAAACGATAAGTCCAGTAAGCCCTTGAAAACTAAGGAGATCTACTGGCGTCCTAGCGATATTGAAGGCATGGAAAAGCCCCAGACTAGAGTCGAGAGCAAAAACGTTGACCTAGTGCCCAATGGAGAGTTTACGATTCAGGAATTATCTTCATCATTGATAGTGAAATCGGTCAAGAAGAATATGGATGAGCCGAAAAGAATACGTGTGAGTTTGACCGATGAGCAGAAGAATTACATCGTGTTTCATCAATGTGATGTTATCCAGTACTTCAGAGAGAGCTACCAGACTGATTTAGTGATGTACTAGACAGAAACTGGGAAAAACAAGTGAGTATCTGTTAGTATATTCGTTTGGGTATCTGTTTATTTATTGTAATATTTTTAGGTTTTAATTGTTCTCTCCATTTGTTTTAGACAAGGAGGAGTTTTGGACTGGTACTCAGTCTTTAGAGTTCTTCAACCGTGAAGATTTAGAGTGTATTATTAATGCTCAAGAGGTCTCGAATTCTACGTTGGATTGCTATTCCGCTATTCTTGGTGAATTTAGGGATGATTTGGGAGATCAAAGTCCCTATGCCTTCCACACATTGGCTCATGTAATCCTTATGTTATTTTTTTTAGCCTCTGTGTGTTTTTAATTTGTGTATGTCTTTTTAGAGTCTTTTTTTTATTAATATTTTTATGTGTAAGTTTTTGTGTGCTACTTTTGACAGGTATCTGTATCTACTTTGAAAGTAAACATGATGCATGAACATCTTTTTGAGAAGTTGTTCAAGGTTTTGGGCATCTCTAGCAAGCTGATGTTCCCAATCCTTTCGCATGGACATTTCCACCTGTTGGTCTTTGATAAAAGTGTTCTGTGCTAGTATCATTATGACTCACTCAAAATAAAATATAAGTCGATGGACAAGCAACACTTTCAGGAGGCACTAAAAACGGTAATGTTTGGTCTGTCTTTCTTCTTCTTTTTTCTTTTTCTTTTCGGGATGTTTATTATTTACAGTTTACAGATGGGTTGACAGATTGTTTACTGTATTGATGCAGGTTCATTTGGTGTCCATGTGGATGGATTCTGTGAGGGATATGAGTGAGGATATGTTATCACAGAATATTAGAATGCTTGCATATGACAACAGCAAGGACAAGGTACTGAAGATGAGAGAAATCCATTTATTAGAAAAGGAACAAAAAAGCATTCAATGGGTCAAAGATCAGAAAATAGATTTTTTTTTAAAATTCGTTTGTTCTCCATCAGCAACAGTCCTCAACAACCTTTTGGCCTTGATTGCGGAACTAATGTTTGTTACCTCATGTATAGTATAGCTCTGGGCAAGCAAATAAAGCAAAACCTGAATAATGATAAAGTTGCTCAGTTCAAGGCCAAATTGTTAGAATCGTTTATGAATCATGATCTGTCATGGGTATCAAAGAAGAAACATGGAAGTTTATAGAATGAACTAGATCAAGAAGAAGGACCAGTTCAAGAAAAAGTGTAAGACAGGACAGTATCTAATAATAAGACAGTAATCAGTGTGTATATTTTTGTTTGTAGTGATCATTCTGTGAATAATGTTGTTAGTTTGTAATCAGAGTAGTATGGATGTAATCATATCTCTCTCTCTCTCTCTCTCTCTCTCTCTCTGAGTATCTGTGTTGAGTATCTGCTTTGAGTATCTGTTTGGATATCTATTTCTTTATTTGTTAGGGTATCTGTTTTGGGTTTCTGTCTCTAACACACGTGTTTTCCCCCACGTGTCATGAACAAGTGTATGTTTTTTGTTTGTAGTGATCATTATGTAATTATATGACCATTTCTTTTGAGTATCTATTTGTGTATCTGCTTGAGTATCTGTCTTGGTAATACTATCTGTGTTGTTCTTGAGTTTTACTGAAAGAGAGATTCAACGTATAAAGCCTTTTTGAAATGAAATGTTTGTTTTTGCACACTCTTATCCAATTTACAGCACAGAATCAACTCAAATCTTTGTGTATACTTGGTATAGAATCGCAGCAATCCATAAACCAACAAACATTAAAGACAGATACTTAGACAGATACCAAAACAGATACCCATGGTGGTTTATAAACGACATGTCATTTTTCTGTATGATTTACTGATTCCATCCAGATGTTTTCATTCCAAGTTTAGTGAAGGAGTGCAAACGTTGTGGCCAATGTAGCTTATGTGTAGTTCTTTCGGAGGTTGAATGGTTCCATCAGTTTATGTATAACAATAAATAAGTAATTCATATTTAGTTTATCCTGTGTAAGTAGTAGTGTAGTAGTTAGGTTTCGGTATTTAAAGATTTGGGATCAATTTTGCTTACCAGAAAATGTCCAGTTTTTGTGTTGTTTGTAATGGATGTTTTAGTTGGAAGTTAATGGGAAGAACTTTTTGAAATGACCTTTGTTTAATGGAATGTTGATCCCTTTTTACATATATGCATGAGTATCTACTTGAATATCTGTTTGGGTATCTGTCTGTGTTTCTCTTGAATGTTTGAATCAGAGAACTAATGTCTTAAGCCTATGAACTAAAGTGTTTGATTTACACTATTTGATCCATTTTACAAGAGAAAACTTACTCAAATCTCTTTGTATACTTGGTATTGAAATCCATCAGTCATAAACCAACCTTAAAGACAAATACTTAAACAGCTACTTAGGCAGCGAATTACACAGATACCCATTTTTGTTCATAAAATGACACGTCGTTTTCTGTCGTGTGTTAATTTTGAATGACAGGTACAAGAGCAGATATTTGAGCAAATAGGCTTTGAAAATGACAGAACAATATAGATTCATTCTTTAGACAACACTATTAATTCTCTAAATTAAAATAGATTCATTGATAATATGAAGAAAAAAAATACAATCGTAGAAATTATAGGAATACATAATAATCTGCAATGATTCATCTTCAAAGCTTCCTCTTCTTGTTGCTGCTTGCTCCATCAAATCCTGATGGTGTATGATTCTGCTTCGTTTCCATGCAGTGAGTTCATTGCTAATTCCTTTCCATACCACACCATCTTGTAAGGGACTTTCAAGCCAAAACTCTCTTCGATTTCTGTCTGTAAGGCCTTGGCTCCCTTGTTCGGGGAAGCGCGCAGTTTGTCCTTAACGATTGAGCTGAGTATTGAATAAATTACAAGTTTTAAGTATAGAAAACAATATCTCTAGACACTAGATTTTTTTTTTTTGGAGAAGTAGCTAGCCAGTGATGTTAGAAAAACGTATCATACCTAACAATAGAAGATCTCATCATCTCACTGGTCTATTTTTGGACTTTTTCTTTGTATGTATGATTATTATTTATTTCAGCGATGTAAAATGATCCATTCACGCAGAATAGTCTTGCCTTCACAAACTAGTTGCATTTATCACGCCCTTTGTATCTACAATATACACTTACGCGTGTGGGCTCATTCTTCTTGTATGTAAACTTGAATCCACTTTCAATTGAGTACTTTCTGTGTTTCAGCCTAAATTCAGTCACCCCCGCCTAAGAATTTTTGCCATTTATCTTGTATTAGTTTTAGCCCATGGTTTTGTCAAGTAATCATTTGTCTCCTTTTCTCAAAAGCATCCAAGACCGACTTTTGCAACATTACATATTTCCAAGCAACCATCCATCTGCACATCCTAACTTGAGTTTTCATTATGATTGCTACAGACCTCTGATTACTTGGAACTGATGTTTGCTGTTTGCTAAGAAGAGGAAACATATACATGTTTTAGCTTGACATAATATTGCAGCATATATTCAAACAGATATTCATTGAGTTTTTGGATGTTCTACCTCACTCAGATCAGTGATTCTAATCTCAATATATTTTGAATTGAGTCTTTGGATAGAAAGCATCATCAAAAATACGTCACGGTCAGTTTCAAGGAAATGTGTTCATCCTCTGGTGGGATACAGTATTTTTATGTTAAGACTGAGTTGTTGAGTGTTTTGAATCGTTGATGGACAATATCCACAATGTCAGCAAATGTGATATCGTCACTCAAAATATCCATCACACCTTCTCGACCATGAATATATTTCACAATGATTAGAGAAGGTGTTGTTTCCATTGAACATACCTACAAAAGAGTTACATAAACGCATATAAATGCTTTGGTAAACTGACAGTAAGTTCTGATACTTTTAACATAATAAATAGAGTTATAGATACTCAGACATATACGTTAACAGATACTCAAACAGATACAAAGATAGATATTCAGACAGATACATTGACAGATACCCAGAAAGATACTCTAACATATACTAAAACGTTTTTTTTTTAAACCAAAATCAGATCCAAACGTAATTAAGGAGATTTCAATATCGCAATGCATATAGTTTGAGTAGCAAAGTAATAAATACTATCATGAAATCGATTAATACACCGAATGGAAACAGATTCGTGTAACAACAATTGAAATAGTCTATTATATAGGAAAACAGAGTGAAAATTAGATGTACAACAGAATTGAACATATAAAATTCATCAATTTCTGTACAGAGATGACGAGAGATAACGAATCAGTGAGATAGATAGACAGAGATTTGAAAATTACAACGCTTGAAATTTTGTACGACGTCGAGATTGGACAGTTTTTGTTTCAGCGATTTCTAAAGAGAGAGAGGGGGAGAGAGAGAGATTTACTTTCCCAGCAAAAAAGGAGGAGGAGGGAAGAGACAGCTGCTTCACCGCTCTCTCTTATAGACAGAATTCAACTTAGGAAAGAAGGGAAAAATCATCAGAAAAAAAATGGGTTTTATAACTTATTATCCCTTTTTGGGAGAAAATAATGTCAGCTGAGTTTTTTTTGGAAAAAAATGTGTCATAAGTTTGGTATTTTTTACTTTGGTGTCATAAGCTAGTTTTTTTTTAAAACTTATCTCTTTTGGGTTTTTAAATAATTTCTCCTTAATTTTAATCATATAGGTATTTGGTAAATTAATATTATTAATTCTATCTGTTCTGTCTAAATACTTAGAGAAATCTGAAGTATATTCTCCTATATACGTACTGCAAATCACATATTTGCAGTTGTTCTAAATTTCGTGTTGCTCTAATTTACTCTTGTTCATTTTTTTTTCATCTAATCTATTTTGATCTAAAAATTCATATTTCATAAGATTAACAAGAATATATTAAGTCATTATCACCAAGAACAAAATAGACTTAGAAAAACAAGTTATATATTGAGTTTTTAAGAAATTATATTAAGTATAGCACTATATAGTTGCAAGAACATATAGCTAAAAAAAGTCATAGAATTTCTAGATAAGATAGAAGATAAAAGGCAATTACAAGCATTTTTAAGACTTTTAAATTATGCTAGAAACTTCATTCCTAATCTTGGCAGGAAAATAGCAGTTTTACATAGCAAAACCAACATGACAAGTCAAACATACCTCAATACGGAAGATATTAAGTTAGTACAACAAATTAAGCAAGAAATTACCCAGTTAAAACCTTTAGAATTACCTTTAGATGATAGTTATAAAATAGTCGAAATAGATACATCGTCATTAGGATGAGAATGAATTCTTTATCAGAAAAAGAATAAAGATTTAGCAAAATTAGAAGAACTAATATGTCGATATGCTTTTAGTAAGTTTAATGGTATACGATCTAGATTACAAGCAACATATTTAGAAATATTAGAAATAATTAATTCACTTGAAGCCTTTTCATTATTTTTGCACAATGAAGTTTTTACTATTAGAACATATTGTCAAAATATAGTATCACATTATCGCAAAATTACTACTAGCAGGCAAGCAGTCCGTAGATGAGTCAATTTTATTGATTTGAAGCATTTTCATTATTTTTGCACAATGAAGTTTTTACTATTAGAACATATTGTCAAAATATAGTATCACATTATAGCAAAATTACTACTAACAGGCAAGCAGTCCGTAGATGAGTCAATTTTATTGAATCTATTACACGAAATGGCTTTAAGTCAAAATTTGAACAGATAAAAGGAGTTGACAATACATTAGCAGATATCTCATCCTAACTCATTTTGTAAACATGTATACAACTCTTTCGACTCTCTTTGAGTAATCAACAAGCACAAAGTGGTAATCCACCACCAATGACAGCAAGACCAGCAATAATTACCCATTCATATAATAGTATTCAAGTTCAGCAAATCCGTGAACTATACCTCAGGTTTATTAGCTCACCCTTATTATTTACTAAGCAAAAAGTATTATTAGACAGCTTTTGGAATATTAGGATACCAATCCTTGGCATGAAAAAATGACAGGAAAAATTTGTCAAAGAGCAAGAGTTTTTAAGCAATCGAGCAGATAAAGAAGTAACAATAGAAGAATACCAAAAACTTCAAGCACATTATGCTAGAGTACATTCTCAGCTTGATAGTCTTCGTGAACAACATTATATTAATAAAGCACAATATAGTAGATTACAAGAAGAGCATAATACAATAAATGAGTATTTTCTTAGGTTAATTTGGGAATTTTCTGATCTAGATAGAAAACCAGATATATATTTCGTTGTAAAACCTAATTCACTATTGTTATTTCAGAAACATTAATGATATTTATCTACACAATTGGAAGTCAACTAAGTTCATTATACAATGACATACATTATTGTTAAAAGGTACGCGGGCCTAAACAGGTTCAGCTTGAACCTCAGTTAAAAACAAAGGTTTTTATAGTAAAAGTGACTTGAAAAGACTAAAAATCTCTTACTACTATTTACAATGAGATTCGACTTTTTCTTGTTGAAAGGTCACCGTCTTCTGCAATTTTTTTGTTCTTTCGTTTCTTCTTTTTTTACTGTTTTTTCTTTTTTCTTTGTCTTCTTCTTCTTCTATTTGTCGATCAACTTCCTCTCTATTTCTGATTCTTCTTCTGCTTCACCTCTTGTTCTTTTGTCTCTGTAATGTCTTGTTCTTGCTTATCTAATGCCTTTTCTACTTTGTTTATCCATTTTCTCTCTTATCATAATCTTGCTTCATCTTTGCATCATAGTTCCATCATATTGTCAATATTATGTTCTTCTACGTCATTCATTCTCTCCAGTAGGTAATTTGCTTGTCTTATAGTTGCTTCTGCTTCTAATATTCTGTTTCTCTCACAACTGCTTCACAAAATTCTCTCTCTATTCTCCAGGCTTCTGCTAATTCTTGCTTTTCTCTTTTCAGTTCGTCATATGTTTCTCTAGTAATTTCACTCATGGTAGTTTTGTATCTGTCACCTGATCTGGGAAGACTTTTATACAACTTACTTGTATACATATTTATCATGCTTGTTTGATAGACTAAGTACAAATCACTATCATTCTAGAATTCTTCTATGATCAATTGTGTTGCCTTAAACTTATGGATATCATCTAAATTGGGTATTGTTGTAGAGGTTTCTGATAATGCTAGAAGTTCTCTATAATTTTGGCGGGATAAAAGGATAAGATGTCTTGCTTTGTCGAAATACATACAAGTACGATGGTGTTGATGAAATACTAGTAAATTCTAACTTTATAGTAACATGTCTTGCTTCTTGTATTCTCCATATTTCTATATACTGTTCTATGTCAAGCCTAAGTTGGCGACACAAAGAACAGACATGATTTTTGCTTTTAACAGAAAGATAAACAAGAAAGCCATGGTATATTAATAAACTAGAGGCAACTAAAATTCTGCTATCATTATGCTCTAAGTATATTTCTTCAAATTCCTCCATATTTATGCTTACTAGTAAAATATAATATTTGGTTTTTTTTCATTTTCATTGTTTAGTCTAGAAAAATAAACTGCTCTTATGTCTGATTATGGATTAGAAATGAGGCTAAATAAAAAGTTTTGGATAGCTATTTGTAAAGAAAGATGATAATCATGTTGTAACCTTCCTGTATTATCTTTCACATCATCAGAAAGGTAAAAAAAATCTCTAATTTTTAAACCTTGTAAAAAATATGGATTTTTGGTTTGTACTTCTAACAAGAATGCAAAAAAATCTTGATCACTATCATGTATATATTTTTATCGATCTTGGATGGTTTAAGTTTAATTAAGTGGGATCATATCGATATTATAAGGATTGAGAATAATATATAAATATTGTCTTTGATGCACATCAAAGTTTTTTGGCGACGCTCTTATATACGACTTTACTTGTAATTAATCAATAAAATGTCTCTCTACTAGCTGTTGATATAGGAAGTTGGTGTCACTTAATTTTGTATCTCATTTGTTGAAAGGTTAGCTTCATCACCAGAAAATTAATGAAGACAAAGTATATTAGTTTCATCCATGGCAGTTTTGTGGACGTCTAAACTGTGTAGCCCAGTTATCCAAAACCGTTGGATGGATTGATGCCATAAAACCCTAAAATATATCATCAAGCAACTCAACCATATATAACTGGTTAGTAGTTCAATTCTTTTTATTTGTCAATAAAAGTGGGCTCTGTTGCCGTCCAATTATCCCCTTATGATAAGGAAAGACCAAAGAAACAATGTAGGCATATGATCTGTGACTAAATGTTTTCCATTCAAAGAATATGATATTTCTTTGACTGAATGTTTTATCACTTGGTGTGGGATGTACAAGTGTCGAAATAGAAGAAAAACTGTGGCTAGCTAGTTGAAGAAAAATAATTTTAAAGAAAACATATATGTATATATCCCACTCTCGCTTCAGACCTCAGTGCATGGTTCCAGTGATCAAGTCCTACTACACTTCTCTGTTGGAATTCAAACATTGCTAGTCTTTGAAGTTTTTCTGTCTACGGTCCCCGGGCAGAAAGAACTTTCCGATGGCTATTTGCAGCCGGCTACTGCCAAAACATTCAACTTAGTCTCATTTCAATCAAGTATTTCTTTTTTATACCCCTTCAAGTTGGACTCAAAATCTTCCATGTTTTTATATGTGCTTTTCTCCACGTTACCTTTAGACTACGAACCGTCCGTGTTGCTTCTACCTGCATGTATAGCATGCCGTGAAGATTGGATGTGTCACGTTTGGTTGATATGTACATGGTATTTTGCACACCTAAAATCTTAGTCAAAGGAAACCTTTTCAATCTGTACTATAGTCTTACTTGCATGTCAAGTACCAAAGCTATATAAATAGCACACACCGGCCAAAGGCTCCTCATCAACCTCATACTACAATTAAGCTCAATTACATAGAATTGCAGTAGCTCTTCCATCAAGTAGCTCCTCTCCAAAAATGACAATGAAATGCCTCGGTTTCCTTTTGGCACTTTTTGTACTCTTCTCCTCATTTCTTGCAGCTAATGCTCGTTCTTTCAATATCATGAAGCAACGAAACTTGTGTGGCGGAGCAATCGGGGATTTCTTTGACGGGCTATGTCTCGGATCCATCAAGGGGTCCGGTCCTAGTCCGGGCCAAGGAAACAAGTTCACTGACAAACGGACCCTCGGAGGAAGGAAGGTTTCTGGCCCTGGCGCCGGCAACGAAGTCACCGATCTTGAGACGCTCGGAGGGGCTAAGAAATCTGGTCCAAGCCCTGGTGCCGGACACAAATTTACCAACGTTGAGAGCCTCGGAGGGATAAAGGATTCAGGCCCTAGCCCTGGTACAGGAAACACATTTACAAATGATCATACTCTCGGAGGGATCAAAGCAGGCCCTAGTGCTCCTGGTACAGGACACAAATTTACAAACGTGGAGACTTTGGGAGGCATCAAGGAGTCGGGTCCAAGCCCTGGTATAGGAAACAAATTCACAGATAGCACACATCAATGAGTATTCCACTGTTTAGGTAGACTAATTAAAGAAATTCTTTATTCAAATTTCGTTGATCGATTGATCTTCTGGTTGGGTGATACTACGTACTGTATTGTTGTATCTTTTTATTTCTTTCATTCTTAAACTTTGTAATCAAACTTTTGTACCATTGTCCATGTACATTGGAAGAAACTTCGAATTCGATTTTTTATGGCACGATCTATACGTTTAACCTCTCAAATTATAATTTTGCATGGCTCCAGTAACACAGGTTTTCGTCATGTGCATCAATCATCACAAATAATACAAGCACCATAATGAAGCCCCCTCACTAACTGAAACTAGCTAATACAACACGTACTCTTTCCCTACAGTATCTAAATGAAAGGCATTGAAACTACTAAGAGATCCTCTCTGCTGCCAAGCCTAATTGAGAAGATTCAATTGTGTCTCCAAGATTGGTAATGGATCCCGCCACACATGTTTGAAAGATACATTCCTACAACTTACAGTAATGGCTTTAATTAGTATCGGCCACCAATGCAATTTCTTTTTCCGCCAAGAAGTCTGACTTTGAAGATTTATACGTACGTGCTGTCAATCAACAACTTTGAATTCCCCTGCATGCAACCTGAACTCGTTTGAAGTCACGAAGCTCTTAACCCCTGAGCTTCTGCCGAGAGAACATCTGTGAAACAAGAATTTTCAATATATATAGTAGAAGCAACAACGTACTGGATAGACATGCTCATCTCTTATAACAAAACTTGCAGCAGCCTTTTGATCCATTTTAACAGAACCACCAAAATTAAACTTAATCTAATTTGGAGGAGGAGGTGCCATTTAATCCAATTGAGACCGTGAATTCATTGGTCATTGGTTCGGTTCGTTAGAGCAAATCCCTGGACATTAAACTTAATGTTGCCTGATTTTGACATCATTCTAGTCTTGAGGAAGAAAAATGAAGAAGAAATAAAATACGAGTTTTCATCCTTTGAAATTTGTTGGGACTGTTTAAGGAAATAATATTTTTGATATCTCGGCATTAGTCTTGTCCTAATTAGAATAAAAATAGATATTCTCTCAATTCCTAATTTATAAGTGTTTAAGGAGATTAATTCTTCATAATTCTCGGTGTGTGTCTTGTCTTACTTAGATATGGATATTAATTAGATAAATACATGAAATCCCTGTTATATCGAGACATTTAATGTAACAGATTGTATCAACCTATATTTAAGACATTCTATCAATGAAAAAGAAGGAGTTTTACAGTTTTACATACTTTTCTCCTGCAACACGTTATCCGTAGCTCTCTGGGTTGATAGCCATCACCACCAAAAGAAGAAGAAAAAAACTCTAACCTTCACAAAAGGCCTCCACCGCCGACAGCCTTTGTCACTGCCAACCACCACTATCGGCCTCTTTCTCTCCATCGCCGGTAGCCCAAGTCACAAGCACAAGCTACTCAAATCTTCCTACGTCGTCAAGATTGCTCGACTTCTGAAGAACCGTTTCAAACGAGTTTCAACATCAAATGGATCAACAAGTGTACCGGTCATACCGAGCACAACACCCATCGAGGTAACCTTTTCTAAATCATCAATCTCTAGATCTAGGATCAAATTTACTTGCCGCAAAACTCTAGATCTAAAATGATGATAATTGTAATATGAGTTGTTTTATATTACATGTTTACCCTAGTTCTTATGGACCTATTCCATAGAGTATAAGTGACGGTTCTGGGGGAGTCACGGTTTAGAAAAGAAAAGCACTACCAAAATTTTTACTATAGCTGACGACGTAAAGTTGTCGGCTTGTTAAGAAATCTCGTCGGGTATACCTATAGCCGACGACGTCTCGTCAATTATACCATCGTCGGGTAAAGACCGTCGATGATACTATACCTGAAAGGACCCAATCCCGATTCAGTTACCTAAACCGGAACCAAACCCTTCCGAAAATACGAACCAACAAAAAATTTTCAAAATTTCGGCAGAGTTTCGTTACTAGCGTAGAATTACCATAACCTGCACCCAGAAATTAACACTTCGTCCTATGCCACAAAAAACAAACCGTGGGCACCAATCCCATCCGGATTTCTCAACATCAATATAATCAATAACAGTAAACAAACTGTACTATGTATATATGTATATCCGAGAAAATCCGTATAAACATGTATCAGAATGTATCAGAGCGACCTCTAGTATAACATATATACAACATATACACATCAGTAGGCGAAACAAGAACCTACTGGAAAGCACAGGTAACTCTGATAACTAGCCTCCAAACCGCGACGTGAAACCTGAATCCGAACTGCAAATTGGGCACGAAAACCGAAAAGCCCAGGGGAAAGGAAAATAAAACGTTAGAGTGAGTGGACGAAAATAAAAATATGCCTTTCACCAGTTTATATACATAAACCATAATAAGCAATGCGAGTTCGGAAAAACACAACACACACATATATATATGGAGGTTGTCGGGCGAATCTCTCAAGCCCGACGTCAGGTGAATCGCTCAACCTGACGGTGAAAGGCCAGGGAAATCTCTCAACCCTGGCGGCACTCAGGGGAATCTCTCAACCCTGCTTCAGAGGAATCTCTCAACTCTGGGCCAGAGGAATCTCTCAACTCTGGTAGCATCGATGCAATAAATGCCAATCACCAATATCACATAATAACATACCTCCGAAAATAGCATATATCACAATCATCGTATAAAATAAATTCGGAAATCAATAAGTCCACGAACTCGCAAAATCAACAGTGAAAATAGAAACTTGTCCACTCACAGGTGAGCAAAAGCACACTCCCTCTAATCTCGAGGACCGGCGGAAGATCCTTCGCCAGAAGCACGATCTCGATCCCGATCTCGATCTCGATCCCTTGAATATATTCATAAAACACAACGGATCAATAACGTAATCCACAACACAGTACTGATGCACGGAAACCAACCGTTCCCTGAAATGTGAAATGCGGTACAAAATGAATTACGGAAATCCCAAAATCCCACTCGAAACCTCGACTGAAAATCGGCTTACCAAAACGATCCAAAAACCTCTGGACAATGATCAGGGCGTGATTACGAGAAAAATGACACTAAAATTGTCGAAAACTGAAAAAGTCAACTTTTTGGCCGTTGACCGCCGCCGCCGGCGGCGGCGCGCCGTCAACGGTGGAATCACACGGCCAAAATCTCCAGATTCAAAGATCACATCCAGATGAACAATTTCCATAACTACCTCTAATCCCAATTCAAACCGGAACCCCCTCAATTATCCACCGAAACAGACCGGAATCCTCATTCCGGTGACCTACACGGGTTCCCCTAATTACACCAATTCATCCAAAATTAACCACTCAGGGAGCATCCTCTAGGCTAGGGGAACAAAAACCCCAACACCCCAACCTGAAAACCTCGCCGGAACCACCACAACCAACCCCGGCGACAAACACGAACCCGACCCGATTCGGGTCCAACACAAACACAATCAAATCTCAATAAATCATACATCATTCATTTCGAAATCATGTAAGGAAGATACTTATACCCTCGTCGAAGTCGTTGGTGGCCGGAATCTAGGTCGTCGGAACGGCAAGTCTCAAAGAGGAAACTTTCCTCTTCGGTCAAATTGGACAGCTTTCCAGTTTTGGAAAGTCAACGAATTTCAACGTCGGTCAACACCCAAAGTGAAGTTTTCGACTAATTCTCGACTATTCCGATATTTATACTCGAGCCTCGGGTCGATCGACGGTCCAAAACGAATATACGAAATGATTCGGATAAACACGAAACAAACGGATAAACTCGTCGGAACCCGAAACTTCAAATAATCATAAAATATTCCTCGGTTATCGGAAAAATCTTCCGGAACCGCTCACAAACTCGAAATCACGTACTCTACCATTCCCGTGAAGATACTCAACTCAAATTCTCGACCGAAAACATAGTCGCGAATTGAATCAACAAACCACACAATATCGTAAAACTACGACTATAATCAAACCTCGAGAATTGTGCCAAACACACATCTGATTCTGGTTCGGGTCGTCACAAATCTACCCCCCTTAAATAAATTTCGACCTCGAAATTTACGTACCTGTCAGGTGAACAAATGAGGATACTGCTCCCGTATACGCTGCTCGGTCTCCCAAGTGGCCTCCTCAACCGAATGGTTTTGCCACAAGACCTTCACCAGCTGAATCACACGGTGTCTCAACTCCTGCTCACGACGATCGAGAATCTGCACTGGCTCCTCAACATACGATAAGTCCTCCCTGATCGACAACTGCTGTGGGGCTAACACATGTGAAGGATCTGAGATGTACTTCCGCAACATCGAAACATGGAAGACATCATGCACATGAGCCATCTCAGCCGGTAACTCAAGTCTATAAGCAACAGCTCCAACCCTCTCCGTAATCTCGTACGGACCAATGTACCGCGGTCGAAGCTTGCCACGCTTCCCGAAACGTACAACTCCCCTCCACGGAGATAGTTTTAGGAAGACCCAATCACCGACCTCAAACTCTAAGCTCTTCCTCCTCACATCTGCGTAACTCTTCTGCCGATCCTGGGCAATCTTCAACCGATCCCGGATAACCTGTATGTCCTCCATCGTGGCTTTCACCAAATCTGGACCAATAAGCCAACGCTCGCCCACCTCACTCCAACACAATGGAGTGCGACACTGCTTCCCGTACAGGGCCTCGTACGGTGCCATCTCAATACTGGCCTGATAGCTATTGTTGTAGGCGAACTCAATCAAGTGCAACTGCTGATCCCAGTTTCCACGAAACTGCAACACACATGATCTCAGCATGTCCTCAAGAGTCTGAATGGTCCGCTCGGACTGCCCGTCAGTCTGAGGATGAAAAGCTGTACTAAATCGCAACCTCGTGCCCAACGCTCGCTGTAAAGCCTGCCAAAACTCAGAAGTGAACTGACTATCTCGGTTAAAAACAATCGACACAGGCACACCATGCAAGCGAACAATCTCTGATAAGTACAACTTGGCCAATTTGCCCACTGAAATCTTCCCTGGAAGTGCAAGAAAGTGTGCGGATTTCGTCAGTCGGTCAACAATAACCCAAATACCAGTGTTGCCCGCCGAAGTACGCGGCAACTGATAGACGAAATCCATCGTAATATGCTCCCACTTCCAAACTGGAATCTCAAGTGGCTGTAGCTTCCCTGCAGGTTTCTGCCTCTCCGCCTTCACCTGCTGACAAATCAAACACCGACTCACGTACGCGGCAATCTCCCGCTTCATATTGCGCCACCAATAGTACACTCAAAGTGTACGAAACATCTTCGTACCTCCGGGATCCATCGCATACGCAGAACTGTGGGCCTCATCCAAAATCTCCTTCTTCAAGTCCTCGTTTCTGGGTACACATAGCCTGCCTCTGAACAACAACGTACCGTCGTCGCTCAATCGAAACTCTGTAGGCACACCATTCCGAATCATAGTCTTCTTGCCCAGCAAGTAAGGATCTGAATCCTGAGCCTCCCGTACCTGATCAACCAACACGGGTCGAACCTGGAAACTGGCTAACAAAGCTCCATCATCATCATACCCAAACACAGCACCTGTAGCTCGAAGCTCGGCTAACATCGATACTCTGGCCACACACATGTGAAACAACGAGGCTCCCGATTTCCGGCTAAGTGCATCTGCCACAATGTTGGCCCTTCCTGGATGGTACTCAAACGTGCAATCATAATCATTGATCAACTCCATCCATCGGCGCTGCCTCATGTTCAGATCCGGCTGCGTCCGCAAGTAGGTGAGACTCTTGTGGTCAGTGAATATCTTACACTGAGCACCATATAGATAATGTCTCTAACTCTTCAACGCTAACACGATAGCGGCTAACTCCAAATCATGCGTTGGATAATTGACCTCATGCGGTTTCAGCTGTCTGGAACCATATGCTACAACCCTTCCATGCTGCATCAACACACAGCCAAGGCCCAACTTTGACGCGTCACTGTATACAACAAATTCACCACTGTCGTCTGGCAACGTCAGAACCGGTGCGGTAGTCAATCTCTCCTTCAGGAGCAAATAACTCTCCTCGCACGCCTCAGACCACTCAAACTTGACGCCTTTCTTCGTCAATCTGGTCAGTGGTGTAGCTATCCGGAAGAAATCCTGTACAAACCGTCGATAATAGCCTGCTAACCCCAAGAAACTCCGAATCTCTGGCACAGTAGTGGGTCGACTCCAGTTCAGCACGGCCTCGATCTTATCAGGATCAACACTAACTCATTCGGCCGAAATCACGTGGCCCAGAAACTTCACACTATTCAACCAGAACTCACACTTGCTAAACTTTGCGAACAACTGATGGTCCCGCAAAGTCCGCAACACCGCTCGCAAGTGCTTCTTATGCTGGCCCACACTCCTCGAATATATCAAAATATCGTCAATGAATACAATCACGAACTTGTCCAGGAACCGTCGAAACACCCGATTCATCAAGTCCATGAAAGCTGCGGGGGCGTTGGTCAACCCAAACGGCATAACCAAAAACTCATAGTGCCCATACCGCGTCCTGAAAGCTGTCCTGGCTACGTCAGAGTCTCGGATCCTCAACTGGTGATATCCGGATCGAAGGTCAATCTTCGAAAAGACTGATGCTCCCTTCAGCTGATCGAACAAGTCATCAATCCGCGGCAACGGATACTTGTTCCTCACCGTAACCTGATTCAGCTTCCGATAGTCGATGCACAAACGCATGGACCCATCCTTCTTCCGCACAAATAACACTGGAGCACCCCACGGAGAAACACTCGGTCGAATGAATCCCTTCTCCAACAACTCCTGGAGCTGGATCTGCAACTCCCTCAACTCCGCAGGCGCCATCCGGTACGGTGTCTGGGAAATCGGTCCAGTACCCGGCAACAACTCAATGGTAAAATCAATCTCCCGTACAGGGGGTATACCAGGTAACTCCGCTGGAAACACATCCGAAAACTCAGACACAACCTCAATACTACCAAGATCTGGCACTGCAGCTGTAGTGTCCACAACATGGGCTAAGTAAGCAACACAACCCTTCTTCATCAACCGATCCGCTCTCATCGCGGAAATCAAGCACAGTAGGGAAGTGTTCTTCTCGCCACGAAACAGTATCTCAGGTAACCCTGGTCGTCGAAACGCGACCTCCCCGGTGGCAATCAAACATGGCCCAGTGCGACTCCAAAAAATCCATACCCAATATCAGATCGAAATCCACAATATCAAGTAATAGCAGATCTGCGGCTAAACCATGGCTATCGATAAACACCTCAAAATCTCGGTAAACCCAACCGATACTCACAACCTCACCTGACGGATACAACACTCTCCACAACCCCGGAAGTGGAGATGCAGGTACCGTAGCTAATGATGACAGTCTAAATGATATAAATGAATGTGTGGCGCCCGGATCTAACAATGCAACTACTGGAATACCAAAAACATGTAACGTACCGATAACGACCTCCGGTGACGCTCTGTCCTCACGTAGAGTCAAAGCATGAACCCTCGCCTGTCCGGCTGGTCGTCCTCGCTGGGGCTGTCCCTGCTGTCTGCCCTAACCTACAAACTGGGCTGGTCGAGCTCCCGTAGTAGCACCTCTCTCTCCTCCGGAACTCTAGGCTGCCTGTCCACCAGTAGCATCATATTGATAACACTCCCTCGCATAGTGACCCACCTGGCCAAAACGGAAACAAGTGACAGGATCTCGCTGACAGGGACCCACATGATATCGACTGCAAAGACTACACAACGGGTACTCCCTCGGTACAGCAAATGGACCGCCAGTACGTCGTGGATAACTAGAACCGCTAGAACTCCCACTAGCCTGTGGTCGCTGCGGTCGATCTCTCCTCCATCTCTGTCTCCATCTGGGTACACTAGCTGGTGGTCGATGAGATCCACCACCTGAAGATGAAGCTGAACCGGAAGTATCAGAACTCAGCCTCTTTGAAGGCCCCTGACTCGGTCCACCTTCCTCAAACCGCCTCGGCTGGTACCTCTGCTGTCTCTCCTGCTCAATGTCCTCGCCTCGGAGAGCTGCACTAACAAACTCATCAAAGTTGTTTCGAGGCATCGTAGTCAATGTCGCCTTGATGTTCAAATTCAATCCCAGCTCAAACCTGCGACACTTGGCTTCCTCTGTAGCCACCATATCCCGCGCAAAATGAGACAAACGGGTAAACTCAAGTACAGACAAACTGCCCGATACTCAAGTACAGACAAACTGCCCTGCCTCAAGTTCGTAAACTCCTCGTACTTGCGCTGCTGGGTAGCCGGATTAAAGTACCTCCGCATAAACAGATCACGGAACAATGTCCACGGTGTATCAGCCGAAACTCTGTCGGTGCTAACCCACCAAAAGTATGCATCACCCTCAAGTAAACCAACTGCGGCTACCGACATCTGCTCAGGTGTAAACTGCAGATGCTCACAAACACGCTCAATCTGAACCAACCATGCCTCGCATATCTCTGGATCAACTGAACCCGAAAACACTGTAGCACCCGCAGTGCGAGCCTTGACCACAGGGTCAAAACGCTCTTCCAAACGCAGCACTCGCATCAGCAAGTCGCGCGTTCGGCGATCCTCATCAGGATCATCATCCTGATCAACATGGGGACCACGTCGAGGAGGCATCCTACTGATACAAGACAAGCATTAGGTACAAGCAGAAATAACGTAATCATGAAACCGCAGATATTTGAGGACACACAACACCCGAAGTATTGATGAGTACCGCTGGCCAGTCGGGTCATCACTCCAGTCATGCTGTATCAACTCAAATACCCTAAGCGTCACAACTACAAGAGTCTACAGAATCTGACAACCTAATGCTCTGATACCAAGCTGAAAGGACCAAATCCCGATTCAGTTACCTAAACCGGAACCAAACCCTTCCGAAAATACGAACCAACAAAAATTTTTCAAAATTTTGGCAGAGGTTCGTTACTAGCGTAGAATTACCATAACCTGCACCCAGAAATTAACACTTCGTCCTATGCCACAAAAAGCAAACCGTGGGCACCAATCCCATCCGGATTTCTCAACATCAATATAATCAATAACAGTAAACAAACTGTACTATGTATATATGTATATCCGAGAAAATCCGTATAAACATGTATCAGAGCGACCTTTAGTATAACATATATACAACATATACACATCAGTAGGCGAAACAAGAACCTACTGTAAAGCACAGGTAACTCTGATAACTAGCCTCCAAACCGCGACGTGAAACCTGAATCCGAACTGCAAACTGGGCACGGAAACCGAAAAGCCCAGGGGAAAGGCAAATAAAACGTTAGAGTGAGTGGACGAAAATAAACATATGCCTTTCACTAGTTTATATACATAAACCATAATAAGCAATGCGAGTTCGGAAAAACACAACACACACATATATATATGGAGGTTGTCGGGCGAATCTCTCAAGCCCGACGTCAGGTGAATCGCTCAACCTGCCGGTGAAAGGCCAGTGAAATCTCTCAACCCTGGCGGCACTCAGGGGAATCTCTCAACCCTGCTTCAGAGGAATCTCTCAACTCTGGGCCAGAGGAATCTCTCAACTCTGGTAGCATCGATGCAATAAATGCCAATCACCAATATCACATAATAACATACCTCCGAAAATAGCATATATCACAATCATCGTATAAAATAAATTCGGAAATCAATAAGTCCACGAACTCGCAAAATCAACAGTGAAAATAGAAACTTGTCCACTCACAGGTGAGCAAAAGCACACTCGCTCTAATCTCGAGGACCGGCGGAAGATCCTTCGCCAGAAGCACGATCTCGGTCCCGATCTCGATCTCGATCCCCTGAATATATTCATAAAACACAACGGATCAATAACGTAATCCACAACACAGTACTGATGCACGGAAACCAACCGTTCCCGGAAATGTGAAATGCGGTACAAAATGAATTACGGAAATCCCGAAATCCCCACTCGAAACCTCGACTGAAAATCGGCTAACCAAATCGATCCAAAAACCTCTGGACGACGATCAGGGCGTCATTACGTGCCGTCAACGGTGGAATCACACGGCCAAAATCTCCAGATTCAAAGATCACATCCAGATGAACAATTTCCATAACTACCTCTAATCCCAATTCAAACCGGAACCCCCTCAATTATCCACCGAAACAGACCGGAATCCTCATTCCGGTGACCTACACGGGTTCCCCCAATTACACCAATTCATCCAAAATTAACCACTCAGGGTGCATCCTCTAGGCTAGGGGAACAAAAACCCCAACACGAACCCGACCCGATTCGGGTCCAACACAAACACAATCAAATCTCAATAAATCATACATCATTCATTTCGAAATCATGTAAGGAAGCTACTTATACCCTCGTCGAAGTCGTTGGTGGCCGGAATCTAGGTCGTCGGAACGGCAAGTCTCAAAGAGGAAACTTTCCTCTTCGGTCAAACTGGACAGCTTTCCAGTTTTGGAAAGTCAACGAATTTCAACGTCGGTCAACACCCAAAGTGAAGTTTTTGACTAATTCTCAACTATTCCGATATTTATACTCGAGCCTTGGGTCGATCGACGGTCCAAAACGAATATACGAAATGATTCGGATAAACACGAAACAAACGGATAAACTCGTCGGAACCCAAAACTTCAAATAATCATAAAATATTCCTCGTTTATCAAAAAAATATTCCGGAACCGCCCACAAACTTGAAATCACGTACTCTACCATTCCCGTGAAGATACTCAACTCAAATTCTCGACCAAAAACATAGTCGCGAATTGAATCAACAAACCACACAATATCGTAAAACTGCGACTATAATCAAACCTCGAGAATTGTGCCAAACACACATCTGATTCTGGTTCGGGTGGTCACAATACCCAACGACATAGTAGGGTAATCATCGGCTATAGAATGAACTATACCCGACGACACATGCATCGTCGGGAATAACGTAGACTATTCCTGACAACAATGTCGTCGACCATTCCATCCCCGGGTCAAAATGTTGACCAGTTACGGACTATAGCCGACGACATTCTCTATAAATTTCGTCGGCTTTAACGTATGAATGTCGCCAGAAATTAATACTTTTAAAGTCGTCGGTTATAGTCTGGTGAATGGTAGTTTCTGGATTACTATAGCCGACGACATTTGTTTATGTCATCGGCTATAGTTTGTGAATTTTTTTTTAAAAAAAACTGTTGATTCTTGATTTGGCCTAATTCCAAAACCTGCAATTGCAAAATACAACACATATTTCTCCAACAACATTTTCATCCATACAAACAAAACACAACTACACTAAGAGTGATCAAAATTTATGTTGTTAATGTAATCAGAGTGGAGACTACCCTGGTCTTGCTGATCCCCCTACAACTGCGGTTGTGGAGCAGTGAAAAAGTTTGGAGATGGGGGTGGGATCTGGTTTCCAGCAGCCTGAAACTGTGGCATACACTGTTGCCACCATGTTGCCATAGATGCCTGCTGCTCGGCTAATCTCATATTCTGTAATGCAATCGTCTGCTCCATCTCCTCCATCTGTCTTCGTTGCTCCTCCATCTCCTCCATCTGTCTTCGTTGCTCCTCCATCTCCCTTGTCTGCCTCTAGAGCTGCTTTTGTAGGTGGGAGGTTCTGGAAAATCCTAACCCGCGGGAGAATTCGAGAGTCGTCTTCAAGGCCCCTTGGCCCTTCTTGCCCATACCCCTGATGTACAAGGTGTTCTTCCCAGGAGGGATCGCGGCTGCCATGATCCACGTAGCTATAGTCAGATCAGATGTATCAATCTGAGAGGCGTAATGGGTGAGCTCCTTATCCGAGGAGTTAGGATGAAGCTCTCGAGCTACCTAAGTTAACACTTGTGGGATAGCCTCCTCCACTCTCGCCTAATTGTCAAGGAAATATGAATAACGTATTAAACATACAAAAAAATTTAGAGAAAAAATATATATAAGCAAATATGTTAATTAATTTATGAGGGACTTATACCATCTTTAGGGCACTGCGGATACGCGTGATGCGTAGTAAACACCAACGGTTGGGCTTCTGGGTGTTTGGCGCCTACTTCTGGGAGTTTGGCGGCGGGTTCTAGGTGATGTGTAGTAAACACCAACCCGAATAAGATTTGGAACCACAATAATGGTTCTTGGTGTTTTTTTTCCGGGCTCTGGGAGTTTGTTTCAGAGATTGCCTTGTTGGATAAACATACGTCAAAAAATTATTAACTAATTATTTTCATATAATAGGATATAACACAAATATACTCAGGTTGCATACCTTTACTCACGGGTGGGTAAAGTGGGTTACCAACCATTGCCACTTGTACTCCCTAAACCGAAACTCGCTAGGGGTACCATCTCGGTAGCTGCAGTACTTTTTCCAGTACTTTTTGAGCTCAGAATTCCACTCCTTGTACCTATATTGATGCAACACAAATGTAAGATATTGAAACACTTGATCAACAAAAATCTAACTCGATATATACAATATAACTCGAATCACATCACCTGCTCCCTTGCACCTCATTTGCCCACGTGGGTCTGAGTATGATTTCAACGTGAAACCACATCTGCAAAGTATATATAAATGGTAAAAATTGTATATGTCTTCAAACTTGATTAATAAGTAGAAAATTTACATAATGATTCATAATTTAACTCACCAACAGTGCATTATGCACTTCCAACTTCACGTAGTTCCGCATAGAATTTCAATTTGGCCACAGCATTGGGACTCTATCCTGTATGATGCTTTCGGCCATGCTGGTGTACTTTCGCGTAGCATCTCCCTCGATCACCTCACGGTGCCTCTGGTCTTTTTTTGTTTGCCATTGACGGTGGTGCCTAAGACATAGTAAAAGGATGAAAACATAATTTAATTTACATATCGACTATAAGTTTGAAATTAAATAACAAAACTTGTTAATTAATATTTACCTGATTTGTCCGTCTGCTGTCCCTTAATCCTCGCACTCCAAAGAGATGTCTCGAAAGGTACATACACGTACGTTTGGTCCATCGTAATGAAAGGATCCTGTCCTTGAATAGGTCTCCCTATTTCATCGAAAGTAGGTATGGTTGGTATCTCATCGAGCACCAAGATGGTAGACGGTGGTGATAATCGCACACCGGCCCTTGAACTACCTGAAGCACATGCCTCAGATGATTAGGTCGTAGAGGGAGTAGGCTTTGGCTCGAGAATGTACGGCATACAGACCGATGGTTGAGATGTGCCACCCGTTGAGGACGTGTGGCTTTCCGAATAAAGCCTCCTCGTCCTAGATGGTCGACTGGCTGCCTGCTGCAGCGTCGCCCCCTGACCAAGTAGGGTAAGATGGCGAGAGGTGGCAGGGCCGCTATAAGTGTTGCTGATCGTAGCCAACCCGGACTGACTGGAGCTGCTAGTCTCATTTTCACTTTGGGTTCTCGACCCGGAACCGGACGAATTTTTTTTGCGAACCCAATTCATCTTCATATCTAATCAAATTCACATAATTCACATATATATATTAATCCAAATCTACTATATATCAAATATATAACAAATATATTTATATCCAAATTAATTCACATAATATATTAATCCAAATATATTCAAATCTAATATATTAATCTCAAATATAATTAAATTAATCTAAATACAATATACCCAAAATTAATCCGATATATTAATCCAAAATTAATACAATATAAAAAAATTTATATAAATTTATATATTGTGACGACCCGGACCAGAATCAGAAGTATAATCAGCTTGATTCGTGAGTTACAGCGCAGTCGCGGATTTTCGACAGATATTGGAATCGCCAGAGTTCTTAACGACTAAATTATTGGCCGAGAATTGGAGCTGGGTCTCTTCTCGAGAGTTGTTCTACGTGTGATTACGAATTCGTGGGCGGTTCCGGATCGTTATTTGGACGACCGAGGAATTAGTTATGAATATTTGAAGTTCGGATTTAAATGGTGGGCTACTTAACGACTAAATTACCGGACGAGAATTTGGTTTCGGCTTCTTCACGGAAGTTGTTCAGAATTTAATTTCGAGTTCGTGGGAACTTCCGGAGCATAATTTGGAGTTACGAGGAATTAGTTGCGAATTTTTCCGTTTGTTGATTATTTAGTCGATTTAATGTGTGTTGCTTTGAAGGGTTGACTTTTTATTCGGTTGGCCGATATGTTTGACTTTGGGTAATATTGGAAGAGTACGTCGAGGCGAGTTTGTGACCGCGAGAATTATCGGAATCGGAATTACGACGAGAAAGTTACGCGCGTTTGAAGTTCGTTGAATTGGATAAACATGAAGTTTCCAAAAATGGAAAGTCTATAAATAGAAGTTGCTATTTTGGGCAGGTCAGACCTTTCCTATTTGGGTGTTGACCGAGTTGACTCGGTCAACTCGGTGGAGAGAGGGTGAGTTCGACGGCTTGTGGTGGCTCACGGCGGTGGAGTCTTTTCCGACCACCCCAAGGCTTGGGGAAGGGTCTGTTAGGTGCGCCTCGGCCTTCCCGTGGTGGTGCCGGCCACCGTTTGTGGCGTGGGTTGCCGGAAAAGAAGGAATTTTCGGCCCAAAATTGGAGAAAATTAGGTGTATTCGGGTTCATGGTTTTTGGCCGAATTGAGCTACAACTTTGAGTGGGCTTTGAAGCTCTTATCCCCTTAATGCTTCCCTGTAAGTTTCGTGTTTTAATTCAATGTGTACAAGGAGAATTTTGGATTTGAAATTTGTGTGTTCATTCGGTTTTTCATGAAATTGACCATGTTAGAGTCAGAATTGGACTTCGGTACAGTTGACAAAGTTGCTCAGTGGGTGGTTTTACATGGAATAGGGGTTGCTCCGCCGTGAAATTCTCCGGTCAACAGTAGCGCCGCCGTGGGCGGCGGTCAACGGCGGTCAATGGTCAACGGGTTGACTTTTTGACTTTCGGCAAGTCGCATGTCATTTAACTCGAAATCGCGCCCCGATCGCAGTGGGGAGGTTCGTTTTTCGAGTTGAGCGTCCGAACGTAAAGCGAGGTATTGAAGTGGTATATACGGATTTTCGACGATTCGTCGACTTTGAATTATCTGTTTCCGAGAACGGTGGTTTCTCTTGGTTTGATTTGTATTGTCGGATTATGATTTTGAATTTGGGACATTGTGAATGTTCAGGGGTTCGTGATCGTTGTTTTGGCGAGGGACTTTCCGCCGGATCACGGGTTAACGCGATACGCGTTACGCCAGTCTGTGAGTGGACACTTTATTTTCACGGATTGATTGCGAGTCTTTATTTATGATTTATGAACTTGAGCATGCGGATTGATCATGATTTTACGAGCATGTGTTTTACGATTATGTTTATACGAATATACGTATACGAATATATACACATACGTACATATTATGTTTTAAGCATGTGCATAGAAAAAGATTTATGATTTGGTTTACACAGAGTACAGTCTCAGTATATGTTGTGGTATCGATACACATTGGCTTCTCGGCTGATCCCCGAGTACGCTCCGGGGGGGACAGATATCCTGACCCGAGGCCTTTCTGGCTAGAATCACGTGTGGGTCTGGGATCCCGTGATTCAGACTGTGCTATCGCGTGGAAGCCCACGAGAGTCTCCGCGATATGTTTTACGTTGCATGCTCTGTACGTGAGTGGTAGCCAGAGTCTCCTCACGTAGCATTTGATTTTCACGCATTTGACTCGCATATGATTTTATATGTATATATTACTTGGTGAAAGACATTTATTTTCGTCCACTCACTCTAACGTGTTTATTGTCTTTCCCCTGGGATTTTCGGTTTCCGTGCCCAGTTTTCAGTTCAGGCTCTGGTGTCGCACATCGTGGTCGGAGGCATAGTGCTCGAGCTACTTTGTTTCATCCAGTAGGTTTATTGTTCTACCTACTATGGTATGCGTATACGATTATGTATTAGATGTCGCTCTGAGCTTCCAATTGAATACGTTATACGATTTTACACTGGATTTCAGTAAAGTGTATATATATTTACTACTTTACTTTACTGTTGATATATTGAGAAATCCGGATGGGATTGGCGCCCACGGTTTGCTTTTTGTGGCATAGGATGAAGTGTATTTTCCGCGTGCAGGTAATGGTAATTCCACGCTAGTAACGAAACTCTGCCCAAATTTCGAAAAGTTTTTGTTGGTTCGTGTTTTCGAAGGGGTTTGATTCCGATTTATGAAGCTAAATCGGGGTTGGGTCCTTTCAGCTTGGTATCAGAGCATTAGGTTATAGGTTCTGTAGACTTCTGTAGTCTTGTTTACTAAGGGTATTTGAGAATGTACAGTATGTCTGGAACGGTGACCCGACCGGCCGGCGGATAATCATCAAATTCCGAGTGTTGTATGCTCTCAAATATTTGAAGTTCCATGATTACGTTCCACTTGTTGTGAACGATATTGTATTCATTAGGATGCCTCCTGACGTGCTTTCCGTGTCGTTTCGATTGTGGATCCTATTGAGGATCAATCGACGCGTGATTTGCCAGTGAACTGTGGATTTGGATGAGTATTCAGAGTTCAGTGAATTGTGTGGCACGGATTGCCTGGTTGTGTGTGTAAGAGTATACATGTTGCCTCAGAGCTGAGATTTATGGCAGTTGATGTATGCCTGAGTCATATCAGTGTATTTTGTGGGCTGTTATTGTGTGAGTACCGGTTGCGACTCCATGGCCTACATTCAGAGTGATGTTTACACGGTAATGGTGTTATCAGGCTATCCAGCAATCGAATGTGGAAGGCTTACCCACCTGAGGCAGAGATGCATTGTTCCTATGTTATTTCGGTTTGCACGAGTTATGTGGCTTCAGAGGAAGCAGTGTACGAGGTTCGAGATGAGTTTGAACCTGAGCATCAGAGAGATTCTGATTGATGTGCCTCGAGTTATCCGTGAGGAGCTTAGTGTGTTGCACTCAGCGGCGAGGTTATAGTGAAGAAAAGATGTACACGGTTTTCGATGTGACGGTTTGAGGAAGTGGATTCAGCAGTGAGATTTTTGATGAGGTTGAGTTCCGACACTTCGGGATCAGTGACTTCATCAGGCTGTGGCCTTTTCGATTATGTTGAGGATCCTCTGCTGGTCCGTTTGGCGATGGCGGAGATCACAGTGTAGCGGACTTGCTCCTGTGGCATGAGTTTGGGTGATCGTTGGTGATCCTTTCACGCAGCAGGTGTTGCGGTGACATGTGTTTGTGGAGCACTTTCAGTTGCTGTTTTGGTGGCCAGGAGGGTCACGTTGTGAGGGAACGCCCTCAGCCAACTGTGTTTGAGGTTCGACAGCTCAGAATTCGCGAAGGAATCATGATGCTGTTCTTGCAGTCTGATCAATGTATCATTTTGATGAGTTATTCAGCAAGTTGTGGTTGATGTGTGCGGCTAGTTGGGCATGTTGGAGTTTGTGCCATGACCTTGTTTGAGGACAGACTTTTCTCCGAGGTTACTGTTGCTTGATGTCCATGGCGATTGTACCTGCATCTCCACTTCCGAGGTCTTGGAGAGTGTTGTATCCATCCGGAGGTTGCGAGATCCTTGTTGGAGGATATGGGTTAGCCGTGGATCTGTTATAGTTGGACATTGTGGTTTTAGTGTGATTGTGAGTATAGACTTACTGACAACGCATTTGGCTGTGTTCGAGTACCTCGAGAAGGAGGTTGTGTTTCGACGACCAGATTTCCCCGAGATGCTGTTTCGTGGTGATGGTCGAGCGGATGGTGGAGACGAGTTATGTTGTTTGCCTAGCACATGTTGTGGATACTATGGTTGTTGTACCTAACATTGGTGACATTGAGGTGGTTCCCGAGTTTCCAGGTGTGTTTTGGAGGAGTTACCTGGTGTAGTCAGTCTTCCGAACTGGAGGAACACTTGTCGCCGGACTTATTTTACCGGCATCTTGTCGTTCGGAGCTAGCGGAGCTGATGGAGCTATTGTTTCGACTCCAGGATTTGCTGGAGGAGATTTCAGGAGACTTCGTGCGACCCCACATATTTGTGAGGTGTGCTCTTGCACTATTTACATAGATGTTGGACGATTTGACGAGGTGGTGCATTGACTACCGGAAGCCTGATTCGTTTCAGAGGAGAGTGAGTATCCTCCGCTTCGGATTGATGATTGGTTTGATCAGCTTGTGAGAGCTTCAGACTGGTCGAAGATCGATTTCGGATCCGGATACCATCAGTGGTGGTTTGATGAGTCAGGTGTGGTTTTCGGATCTCGGAGCGAGCATCTGGAGTTCTTGGTCACTTCATTGGTTGACCAATGCTCCGTAGATCGTGTGGACTTGATGGACCATGTGTTCAAACGGTTTCTGGACGAGTTGCGGTCATGTTCGTTGGCAATGTCCTGATGTACTCCGAGAGTGTGGACCAGTACCTGGAGCAGTTGCGAGCGGTTTTGTGGACTTCGCGAGACGATTAGCTGTTTGTGAAAGTTCATCCAGTGTGAGTTTTGGTCGATTAGCGTGAAGATGTTGGGCTATGTGATGTTATCCGAGGGAGTTGGAGTGGATCCTGACCAGTTCGAAGCTGTGTTGATTTGGAGTTTGCCCTACTACTGTGCCAGAGATTGGGGGTCTCTTGGGTTTTGCCAGGCTTGTACCGACGGCTTTGTACAGGATTTTTCCTGGATTGCCACTTCACTTTCCGGATTGACGAAGAAGGCGTCAGGTTCATGTGGTTCGATGCACGCGAGGAGAGTTGCTTACTCCTGCAGGTTAGTGACCGTTACTGCGGCTTTGACCTTACCTGACGATCGTGACGAGTTCGTGGGTTATGGCGATGCATCGAGATTTGGTTGGGTTATGCTTTGATACTGTGTAGCAGAGCGGTGGCTCATGGTTGCGGACAGTGGAAACCTTGAGTGGTTACGTATCCTTTGTTTGATTTGGGTGTAGCTGTCCTATTGTTAGCATCGGAGAGTTCGAGATTTTATAGCTACGGCGTGCAGCGTGGTGTAGGATGTACACCGACCATTGAGTTTCATCCACTTGCATTTTCGGCCAGATTTGGGCTTGAGGCAGTGTCGATGGATGGAGTCGACTGACGACTATGGCTGTACATTAGAGTTTGTTCGAGGAAGGCTAATGGTTGCACTTTGACCATCCGTTTGGGATGATGTTGCTGTTGATGCATTCAGTCGAGAGTTAGGTGCTTCGGTATTGCATGCGTGTATGTGTGGCTCGAGTTTCCGTATTAGCCGAGTTATGGGCTACGAGAGCTGAATTTGAGTATAATGATGTTGAGGCTTGTGATTTTGCACGTGTTTGGCGCTAGTGACGCGGAGAAATGTCAGATACTTCAAGTTTACTACTCGTGACGCAACATGAAGAGCGATATAGCAGCTTGTGCGAGCGCAGCATGTGTGTACTGATGCCACATTCATCGACTGGCGATGGCTAGGAGGCAGAGACGTGCCGAGATGTGTTAGCCATTTGAGATTTCCGGTTAGACGTGGCGGTTACTGTTGTGATCTCGTCTGTGTTTATACGCAGTTTGGTTTGTGATACCGGTTGTTGGGTTTTTGTGGACAGTTTGATAAACTTGGTCTGTTTACTTGTACTTTCAGAAATGATTTCAGTGACAGGCGGTTATGGCTATGTTTGGTGGAGGTTGTCCATCTACATGGTGTACCTGTGTCCCAGTTCGCCGATTGAGGTGATCAGCTACGACTGTGTGTTGGCGAGCTTTGCAGCGAGCATTAGGGACCAGATTACGAGCTAGTACCGGTTCTTATCCTCAGATTGGCGAGAGATCTTCGAGGATTATTCAGGCCTTGGAGGGCATGTTGTAGACCTCGGTGTTGCAGTTCCGGAGGATTCGGGACCAGCAGTTTCGGTTGTTCGAGGTTGCTTGCAGTACCAGGTTATTGTCCACTGTGATTTTGATATTGTTTGATGTCATTTTAAGGAACGATGTTGTACTCCATTGTGCTGGAACGAGTTTGGTTTGAGTATGAGTTGATGTTTATTGGGGATTTTGTGGAATGTGCTACCACAGACTGTCAGGTTAGCGGAAATGGGTTGATTATTGCCCGAGTTCGAAGTTTGAGTTATGCTAATATGAGTATGTGCGTTATGTTGATGAGTGTAGACTGAGTTGTGATTTGTTATGATGTATTGATCCGTATGTGGCCATAGGCGAGTTTGTGTTATGCCGTATGGTTCGGCACCGCCTATAGTGTTGGCTTTGTGTGTTGTGTTCCGCGTGGCGGAACTATGTTTCAGGTTGTTGCGTGTTGTGTACCCTATCTGTTCCTTATGTAGGAACACTTAGCGATTGTGTGAGCCAGTTCAGATTTGTGATTTGAGGGTACAGGGATTCTGGCACGGAATTATCTCCTATTGTGGAGTTTGTGATCAGAGTTGTTCAGTTGAGATTGCCGTTGGTGAGTTGAGCAGTATGCAGAGGCAGTGCTCCTACCTTATAGTCGGCAGACTTGGAAATTTCGAGGTCGAAATTTTTCTAAGGGGGGTGGATTTGTGACGACCCGGACCAGAATCAGAAGTATAATCAGCTTGATTCGTGAGTTACAGCGCAGTCGCGGATTTTCGACAGATATTGGAATCGCCAGAGTTCTTAACGACTAAATTATTGGCCGAGAATTGGAGCTGGATCTCTTCTCGAGAGTCGTTCTACGTGTGATTACGAATTCGTGGGCGGTTCCGGATCGTTATTTGGACGACAGAGGAATTAGTTATGAATATTTGAAGTTCGGATTTAAATGGTGGGCTACTTAACGACTAAATTACCGGACGAGAATTTGGTTTCGGCTTCTTCACGGAAGTTGTTCAGAATTTAATTTCGAGTTCGTGGGAACTTCCAGAGCATAATTTGGAGTTACGAGGAATTAGTTGCGAATTTTGTCGTTTGTTGATTATTTAGTCGATTTAATGTGTGTTGCTTTGAAGGGTTGACTTTTTATTTGGTTGGCCGATATGTTTGACTTCGGGTAATATTGGAAGAGTACGTCGAGGCGAGTTTGTGACCGCGAGAATTATCGGAATCGGAATTACGACGAGAAAGTTACGCGCGTTTGAAGTTCGTTGAATTGGATAAACATGAAGTTTCCAAAAATGGAAAGTCTATAAATAGAAGTTGCTATTTTGGGCAGGTCAGACCTTTCCTATTTGGGTGTTGACCGAGTTGACTCGGTCAACTCGGTGGAGAGAGGGTGAGTTCGACGGCTTGTGGTGGCTCACGGCGGTGGAGTCTTTTCCGACCACCCCAAGGCTTGGGGAAGGGTCTGTTAGGTGCGCCTCGGCCTTCCCGTGGTGGTGCCGGCCACCGTTTGTGGCGTGGGTCGCCGGAAAAGAAGGAATTTCCGGCCCAAAATTGGAGAAAATTAGGTGTATTCGGGTTCATGGTTTTTGGCCGAATTGAGCTACAACTTTGAGTGGGCTTTGAAGCTCTTATCCCCTTGATGCTTCCCTGTAAGTTTCGTGTTTTAATTCAATGTGTACAAGGAGAATTTTGGATTTGAAATTTGTGTGTTCATTCGGTTTTTCATGAAATTGACCATGTTAGAGTGAGAATTGGACTTCGGTGCAGTTGACAAAGTTGCTCAGTGGGTGGTTTTTCATGGAATAGGGGTTGCTCCGCCATGAAATTCTCCGGTCAACAGTGGCGCCGCCGTGGGCGGCGGTCAACGGCGGTCAACGGTCAACGGGTTGACTTTTTTACTATCGGCAAGTCGCATGTCATTTAACTCAAAATCGCGCCCCGATCGCAGTGGGGAGGTTCGTTTTTCGAGTTGAGCGTCCGAACGTAAAGCGAGGTATTGAAGTGGTATATACAGATTTTCGACGATTCGTCTACTTTGAATTATCTGTTTCCGAGAACGGTGGTTTCTCGTGGTTTGATTTGTATTGTCGGATTATGATTTTGAATTTGGGACATTGTGAATGTTCAGGGGTTCGTGATCGTTGTTTTGGCGAGGGACTTTCCGCCGGATCACGGGTTAACGCGATACGCGTTACGCCAGTCTGTGAGTGGAAACTTTATTTTCACGGATTGATTGCGAGTCTTTATTTATGATTTATGAACTTGAGCATGCGGATTGATCATGATTTTACGAGCATGTGTTTTACGATTATGTTTATACGAATATACGTATACGAATATATACACATACGTACATATTATGTTTTAAGCATGTGCATAGAAAACGATTTATGATTTGGTTTACACAGAGTACAGTCTCAGTATATGTTGTGGTATCGATACACATTGGCTTCTCGGCTGATCCCCGAGTACGCTCCGGGGGGGACAGATATCCTGACCCGAGGCCTTTCTGGCTAGAATCACGTGTGGGTCTGGGATCCCGTGATTCAGACTGTGCTATCGCGTGGAAGCCCACGAGAGTCTCCGCGATATGTTTTACGTTGCATGCTCTGTACGTGAGTGGTAGCCAGAGTCTCCTCACGTAGCATTTGATTTTCACGCATTTGACTCGCATATGATTTTATATGTATATATTACTTGGTGAAAGACATTTATTTTCGTCCACTCACTCTAACGTGTTTAATGTCTTTACCCTGGGCTTTTCGGTTTCCGTGCCCAGTTTTCAGTTCAGGCTCTGGTGTCGTACATCGTGGTCGGAGGCATAGTGCTCGAGCTACTTTGTTTCATCCAGTAGGTTTATTGTTCTACCTACTGTGGTATGCGTATACGATTATGTATTAGATGTCGCTCTGAGCTTCCTATTGAATACGTTATACGATTTTACACTGGATTTCAGTAAAGTGTATATATATTTACTACTTTACTTTACTGTTGATATATTGAGAAATCCGGATGGGATTGGCGCCCACGGTTTGCTTTTTGTGGCATAGGATGAAGTGTATTTTCCGCGTGCAGGTAATGGTAATTCCACGCTAGTAACGAAACTCTGCCCAAATTTCGAAAAGTTTTTGTTGGTTCGTGTTTTCGAAGGGGTTTGATTCCGATTTATGAAGCTAAATCGGGGTTGGGTCCTTTCATATATAAATCAATATATATATACACACAATCCAATATATATACATTTGTATATATAAATCAATATAAACCAATATACCGTAATATAATCCAATATATACAATTATATATATAAATCAATATAAACCATTATACCGTAATATAGCAATATATATATAATCCGATATAAATATATATAATCCAATATATATATATATACTCACAAAGGGAAGAGGAGATTCTGGCGGGGAGGAGGAGATTCCGGCAGGGAGGAGAGAGGAGGAGGAGAGAGAGAATTCGGCGTAGGGGTCGGCGGCGTGCAAGCTGAGGAGAGAGGATCCGATTTGTGCGTGGGGATTTTAGGGTTTGAGCGGTTGCGGTACGAGCTGGTCGTGTGTTGGAAATATATCACAGAAGTATAGCCGACGAGTTAAATAGTCATCGGCTATACTATAGCCGATGACATTCATGCAAAACGTCGTTGGTTATATGATTCACATCTTTTCAAGCATTTAATTAAACACTTAATCAAACACGAATACAATTAAAACCCTTCTTTGTTGATGTAGCATTGATAAGTAGGGATCGTTCTTAACCGGGGATTGAGGGTGCATGCATAACTATGCTAGATTTGGTTTATGGGGGTGCAAGGTTTGTTTTTACTAATTTTCCTACAAGATAGAACCTAAATTTACTATTTACATGTGATCATCTCAATTTTTCATTCAACTCTTTACACTAAGTCATATTATATGCAACCTAAAAGTTTTTAAGTCTTTAGCTCACATGTGATTCGTTTTCATGCTTCGGGAATTTGCCCTATGACATATCTATCAACTTGACAAGGAATTTGCCTTCGACTTAGTTGATGCATTAAGCACACATGCTTTGATAAAAGAAATAAACACAAGGTTAGATTACACAACATATTCGAAGAGTGTTTAACCAAAATACAATCATCCAATCCATCAAAAACCGAAGATAAATACAAGGAAACAGTAGAAGGAATTATGTTACACTTTTTGTAAGGGAATTTGCCCTCTACAAGAGTTATGCGACGACCCTTCAATGGAGATGGATGCACAGAGCCATCAAGGAATTTGCCTTCGAGTTGCGTCGGTGATGGAGACGATTTGTGACGATGGAGGAGGCGGATCCTTGTAGACCTTCGGCTTTGGGAGGAGAGGGAAAGTGTTTTGGCAGAGCTTTTTCTAGTTAATTGAGAGATCCCGATGAAAGAGTCGAGCTCCCCTTTATATAGAAGAAGATTAGGAAACTTCCCACATTGTGAAATTTGTCAAATCTGACCCTTCTGTATTAAAAACTACTTTTCGGACGTTTCACAATTTTAAATGGTGTGATTCTTTTGGCACTAGAAAATAGACTTTCAGGGATTTCCAGCTATGCATCATTTGTGCCAAAATTTCTCCTGACGTGCTTTGAGCATCCATTTTAAGTTGGCTGTTAGGCAGAATGACCTGTACCCACTAAATCCGGGATTTCTGAATATCTACACATTGTAACGGTATGATTTTAGTGGAGTTGGAAACTAGACTTCCATATCTTTCTAAACATGCCTCACATGTGTCCAAATTCGTTTTCAATTGATTTTGGTGGCCTGTTGACTTAGGCTGATCTGCATCGACAGATTTCCGGATTTCTAACTTTCGGTCCATCTTCTTCTTTTGGGCTTCTTTCTCTCCAATTCTTCCTTAGCCAAAAATACCATATAATTGCACGCATTTTGGGCTTTAAATCATATCCATATCATCTTGGAATGGTCTCCACAATTTTGGCCCAAGTATCCTCCATGAATTCGGCAAGAACATGCTTTCCTAGACCGCGCAGGAGAAATGTTTTCATCATTTCTTTTCCGGAATTAGGAACCTCCTCCTTAGCACGCTTTTAGCTCCAAAACGCCTCATTTATTGTTCCACTTTTATTTTCTACCTAAAAACATAAAATAAGTTAGAAACATATTTACTAAGCTCATAACAAAGCAAAATGCAGAGAGAAAGACATTAATAATGAAGCATAAAATGCATATATCAAATTCCCCCACACTTAGACTTTGCTAGTCCCTAGCAAATACAGATCAAAGCAATGGATTCTTTAAAAGAAAAATAATTAAAGGAAAAATGTGACACACATTTTTATAGGACACTTAGATGTTTCTTCTTTTCAAAGCCGCAAATTCTCATGTATTCATGTTTGAAAACGCAAGAAAACACTAAGTACACAAAACTAAGCCCTTAGTCGAAACTGTCTCAGAAGTTTTGTTTCTTTTTTTCAAGTATATGGCGATGGAATCACAATGTGTCAAGCATGAATGATCTTTGAATTCAATGGATAATAGAGACATGATCATGTTATGAACAAGTAAGACATAGAGAAAACAATGGTGAGTTTAAGTCTGTGCATGCTTTGAATGAAGTTCAAATCAACTCACATGGATGCTCTCATCATATTTCCACTCATGCAAAGGTTTCACTCAAAGTGTTTAAATCAATGAATGGAATGAATTACTTGCTCAAATGAACCAAAACCATATGCTTACTCATGCAACTTACTCCACAGATTGAAGGCTACTCATCTTAAGGATCAAAAATGACTTTTAAGGGTTGTAATGGGGCTGAGGTTAAGGCATTCGAAATTTGGATATGTGGTGATTAAGAACATTCTAAAGACTTAGCCAAAGCACCAGAACTTGATCAATTTTAAGCTCCCATCTTTACCAAAAAAAAACGTCACCATGCATAACTTTGAAGTACAAAGGCCGGATTTCATCGTGTTGGGCCCTATCTTCATTCTAAACTTTCCCTTGAGCTTTGTGAACAGGACAAAGGCCAAATTTTACATTGTTGGGCCTTCATTTCGAAACAAACTCCAAACTCACAAATATGGGGGACATTAATTCAAACAATGTACATTTAAAACCTATTGCCGTAGAGCTTTTGATCTTTCTTTTCTTTTCTTTATTTTCAGAAATTTCTACTTTAACAAGCTGTTTGAACAAGTCTATCCCCATACATACATTCCCTTACATGATTCTCACGCCATCTTCTTTGTTTTAGCTTCAAAAATCCCACCAAGTCTTTAGAACAAGGGTATGGATAATCTACACTAAGTATAAGTGTTTAGATTCATATAGGAATGAAAGAAAGGCTTAATGTAGGCTCAAATGGGTTCATCTAGGGGTGTCGCAACTCGTGCGCACAAAATGGGACACATGGCAATTTGGCAAAGTGGTGGAATACCTAAGCGCCTTTAATCACATCCAAAATCAGAGTATGTATCAACTATAAGCTTTGCAAGTCGACATGAGTAAGTTCTAGCATTCTCTAGTTCATTAAGATCTATGGCAAGTGAGTGTATGAATGATTTTGAGACCTATCATATGTAATGCACGAATTCACTCTCAAAGAAGTAGTGTTTAGGCTCAAAATCTCACTTTAAGGCTCATATGATTCAAAACTTTATTCTAACATGCGAATTTCTGTACCAAGTTTTGCAAACCATAACTACTACATGTCATAACACTCAAAGATGTCTCAATTAGCACATGAATTCATTCTCAATGATTTCCAATGCCATATGTGTTCTTTTATTTGTTCATTTTCATCATTAACTAACTAAGGGCATCCTAAGACTCTTTAAAACACTAAGTTAAACAAAAAAAACTCAAAAATACACTAAGTATGACTCAAAAGTTTTTTTTTAGGACATCATCCGCCGGAAAGTTCCATTGTCCGCCCGATTTTCAATTTTATGACTCAATAAAGTTGTAAACCCCTTCTCCCACACTTAAACTCTATATTGTCCTCAATGTACCAAAGTAAAGTCATAGAATTCAAGCATGGAAGCTAGGACTTACGAAAATCTATCTAAAAATGTAAAAGTAACGAAAATTAAAAGAGATAAGGGAAGAGAATGCAAATCTGTTGAAGACTCCTCCATTAGGTTGCCTCCCAACAAGCGCTTGTTTTTTAACGTCTTCCAGCCTAGACGTGATGTATTCTTCATGTGGTGGTAGTAGGTGGATCGTTGACCCTTGTTTCGTCAATGACTTCTTCTTTGAAATGTGCATAATACGGCTTCAAACGATGACCATTCACTTTGAACTCATTGCCGGATATAGGACTTTTGATTAAAACAACTCCATGTGGGAAAACTTCAATAACAATGAAAGGGCCGATCCATCTTGAGAGTAACTTTCCCGGAAAAAGCTTGAGATGAGAGTTGAATAAGAGAACTTGTTGACCAATCGCGAACTCCTTCCTTCGGATCACCTTGTCATGAAACATCTTTGTTTTCTCCTTGTAGATCCAAGCATTGTCAAACGCATCATTCCGGATTTCTTCTAACTCACATAGCTGCAATTTTCGATGTAATCCAGCTTCGTCCTTGTCCATGTTGAATTTCTTCACCGCCCACCAAGCTTTGTGCTCTAACTCCACTGGAAGATGATAAGACTTCCCATAAACAAGTCGATAGGGTGACATGCCTATAGAAGTCTTGTATGCTGTTCTATACGGCCATAAAGCATCATCCAAACACTGGCTCCAGTCCTTGCGGTTTGGCTTGATAGTACGCTCCAAGATCTTCTTGATTTCTCGATTTGATACCTCCGCCATGCCATTTGTTTGTGGATGATAGGGGGTAGAAACTCTGTGATTGACACCATACTTCCTCATCAACGCCTCTACTGTCTTGTTGCAAAAATGACTCCCTCCATCGCTGATTAGAACGCGCGGCATTCCAAATCTTGAGAAAATATTAATGTTGGTTTTGAGGAAATCTGCAACAACTCGCGAATCATTAGTACGGGTGGCTTTTGCTTCCACTCATTTTGACACATAATCAATAGCGAGTAAAATATACATGTAACCATTAGAGGAAGGGAAAGGTCCCATAAAATCAATGCCCCAGACATCAAAAATTTCGACATTAATGACATAATATTGTGGCATTTGATCTCGAGGTCCAAGGTTTCCAGATCGTTGGCACCTATCACACTTAGCACAAGAGTCATTAGAATCACGAAATAGGTTAGGCCAAAAGAAACTACAATCCAAAACCTTTAGGGCTGTTTTTCGTGAACCAAAGTGTCCTCCACATGCACCATTATGACAGAACTTAAGAATAGATGCAAACTCACTATCTGGAACACTCCTCCTTATTACTAAGTCCACACATTGTTTCCACAAGTAAGGTTCATCCCAAATAAAAGACTTAGCATTACTCTTGAGCTTATCACGTTGAGCCTTATGCATAGATGGTGGAAACTCACTGGTAACTAAGTAGTTAACAATATCTGCATACCATGAAGTTTCAGAGACACTTACCTGAAGTCCGAAGAGTTGCTCATCTAGAAAAGTCTCTTCAATTTCAACGTTGGACTTCTCAACAATCAACCTAGAGAGGTGATCAGCTACCACGTTTTCTACTCCCTTTTTGTCCTTGATTTCCACATCAAACTCTTGTAGAAGTAGTATCCAACGTATGAGCCTTGGCTTTGCATCCTTTTTCTGCATCAAATACTTCAAAGCTGCATGATTAGTGTAAATTATAACCTTACTCTGAAGTAGATAGGATCGAAACTTGTCCAATGCAAACACGACTGCCAACATCTCCTTCTCAGTTGTTGTGTAGTTGGCTTGAGCATCATCAAGTGTCTTAGAAGCATAGTAGATGGCGTATGGCTTCTTGTCTCTTCGTTGTCCCAACACAGCTCCAACAGCGTAATCCGATGCATCACACATGAGTTCAAATGGTTGAGACCAATCTGGAGCACAAAGAATGGGAGCACTTGTCAACAACTCCTTCAGCTTCTCAAATGCAATGCCACATTCTTCATTAAAGACAAATGGAGTGTCCTTCTGAAGCAGCTTGCACAAGGGACGTAAGATGTGGGAAAAGTCTTTGATGAACCTCCTGTAGAAACCTGCGTGTCCAAGAAAAGAACGAATCTCTCTAACCGAAGTCAGAGAGGGTAAGTACCTTACAAGATCTACTTTTGATTTATCAACTTCAATCCCTTTTTTCGACATTATATGTCTAAGAACAATCCCTTGCGTCACCATGAAGTGACACTTCTCCCAATTAAGCACTAAGTTCGTTTCAACGCATCTCTGCAAGATTAGTTCTAAATTTTCCAAGCATGCATTGAAATTTCTTCCAAAAACACTAAAGTCATCCATGAATACTTCAATTATTTTCTCAATGTAATCAGAAAAGATATAGAGCATGCAACGTTGAAACGTACCTGGGGCGTTACAGAGTCCAAATGGCATGCGTCGATACGCAAACGTTCCAAAAGGGCATGTGAACGTTGTTTTCTCTTGATCTTCCTCAGAAATGCTAATCTGGTTATAGCCCGAATATCCATCAAGGAAGCAGTAGTATGAATGTCCAGCCAATCTTTCAAGCATCTGATCAATAAATGGCAAAGGAAAGTGATCCTTTCGAGTGCTGGCGTTAAGCTTCCTATAATCGATGCAAACTCTATGTCCAGTGATAGTTCGTTGAGGCACTAACTCATTCTCCGCATTCTTCACAACAGTGATTCCAGACTTTTTAGGAACAACTTGCACAGGTGAGACCCAACGGCTGTCTAAAATTGGATAGATAACCCCACAATCTAAGAGTTTGATCACTTCCTTCTTCACAACGTCCATCACTGGTGGATGGAGTCTTCTTTGAGCCTCACGAGATGGCTTGGCGCCATCCTCAAGTAAAATACAATGAACACAAGTTGCAGGGTTGATACCTTTGATGTCCGCAAGGGTCCAACCAATGGCAGGCTTGTACTGTTGAAGCATTTGAACAAGCTTATGCTCTTGCTCCTCTTCCAACGTTGAAGAGATGATAACCGGTAAAGTCTCGTTGTCGCCCAAGTAAGCATACTTTAAATGATCCGGTAACACCTTGAGTTCCAATTCTGGTGCTTGAATGATGGAAGGAACAAGCTTGTTTTTGCCATAGACCAATGGAATAGGTGGAGGTCTTGACGTTACAAAGGCAGCTTCATTCAGTGCCAACGCCATTTCTCTAATTCTGGGCTCCAGAACTTCAATCAAAACGTCAACTAGGGCTTCATCCCTAGTGTAGGTCAGTCCAATTCCATCTTGAAGTACAGTATCAAGCTCATCCTCTCTAATAGTATCCAGGTGCTGCTGTGCCATATCTTCTACTAAATCCAACGAAATGCATGAGTTGACAGTGGCAGTAGGAACCTTCATAGCGTCAAGGATGTTGAACTCGATCCTCTCCCCATCAATTTCCATGGAGAATGTACCTTCAAACACATCTATCTTCGTTCTTGCGGTTCTCATGAAAGGTCGTCCAAGCAAAAGTGGCGTGGTATTCAATGAACTTTCCTCCATGTCAACAATGTAAAAGTCTGCAGGGAATATCAAGTTGTTGACTTGCACAAGAACATCTTCTACGTATCCCCTTGGATACTTGTGAGAACGGTCGGCTAGTTAAATGATGACATTGTCGTGCTTAAGCTCACCAAGCTCCATGGATGCATATAGATAGTAGGGCATAACGTTGATGGATGCACCCAAGTCAAGCATAACATCTTCGAATCTAGTGTCACCAATCACGCAAGGAACACTAAAGCTCCCAAGGTCCTTCAATTTGGGGGGTAACCGACGTTGCAATACCGCTGAAACGGTTGCATTCACCTTCACAACCTCATTCGCTCTCGTTTGCCTCCTTTGGGTGCATAGCTCTTTCAAGAACTTGGCGTAGATAGGAACTTGCTTAATGCACTCGATCAAGGGCAGATTCACTTGCACCTTCCGAAAGATGTCCAGAATTTCCTCATATTGATCATCTTTCTTTGATTTAGATAACCTGTGTGGGAATGGTGCACGAGCAAACAAAGCATTAGTATTAACTAAACTTGAAGGGGTAGAGTCAATACCTTTGATTGGGGAAGAGTGTGATGGTGATGGTAGTGGCAAAAGTGGCGCCACTTTCTTCTTTCTTCCTAGCTCTTCAGCAGCTGGATCTTCTTCAAAAATTTCCTCCACAACGACATCAAGTTCTGGTGATGACGTTGCCTTCTTTGGTATCTCCAAAACCTTCCCACTCCTTATAGTAAATTAATGAATGCAAAGGCTCTAGGTCATCCTAAAATGAATGCAAGTCACTAAGAACAAGTTATGTACATTTGTACAAGTATTCTGCAGGGGTTAGTTGTATAATTTACTAAGTCAAAAACGTCATATACATATTTGGCACTCAAGAGATGCAAGCACACCATAATTCACGAAATTCATGCAAGAATTCATTCAAACTTTCATTCAAAGTGCATCAAGCAAGAGTCCTAAGTGAAAGATGGAGTGAATGCATAAGAGAAAACGTTAGAACCTGCACAAAACACAAGAGTTACGTGCTAATTCCATGATGCAAACGTGACCACTCTCTTGGCCTCATGCCCCTAACTTCACTTAGGTTAGGGTATGTGGTGATGAAATCCACACATCACAAAGCCGCCAGAGGGTTATGCAAGCTACAAATGCAGGGTGGTTAAGCCTTTACAATTTCGTTGGCAATGTACAAGTATTTCGTTGGTTATGTACATGTATGGTTCATTGAGTTGTGCTTTAGATTTGAAGAGAGTACATTCGCTTGATCTTTAGGTCGTTCAAAGGACGTGCGACCCGCACGATAAAGTGTACACTTTCAATCGAATGGTCTTGGTTCAATCGATAAACATGGCCAGTTGGGGATAGAGATAACGCAAGAGGCATGACTAATTTCGACAAAGCAACCCGAGGCTAACCGACTATGGCAAGTAGACTTAGTCCTTATCTTCTTTGGGCAAACTCAACGAAATGGCCAGTTAGCGAGAGAGACCACGAGAGGTAGGACCGATTTGATATCTCGGATCCAAAACCTGTCATAGAAACCGTCACCTTCTAGACACCATTGCGTTGAGAATTTCTTACTCAAAGATAAGTATTCATCCACCAACCGAGTCTTTGGTATATACTTCAATGTTGCAAGTCTTTCTTAGATCCAAATCCTGTCACTAGTCATAACCCGTTTCTAGACACCATGTCCGACATTCAACCAAACTCAAGTCCAATGTAAACTCCGCCCTCAACCTCATGTCCATAACTTCACTTAGGTTATGGTGTATGGTAGTGAAATCCATACATCACGAGGGGTTAAGGAGATAAACATGGAAAAGAGGCGCCATCTATTCAACAATGAGTGCGACTTAATCAACCAAGCTCATGTACTCAATGCAAATCCAAGCTTCCTTTAACGTTATATGGCTGCAAAAGATATAATATGAACAAGTGTTAGTATAAATATGAACAAAAATTTCGTAGGTTTAATGTACAATTTCACATATTCACAAGAACACATGCAATTCCAGATTCTGGCAAACATGAACACAGAAGCTTGTCGAATTTTTTAGAATTATTGGCTCCGTTGACTGGGCTGACATTTTTCAGGCACAAACTAGACACATAACCAAACATTCTTGCAAAATTTCAGATTTTTGTGAGTCCTCTAGCTATGTCAGATAATTTACACAAAACCAGGCAGTGCACAGTTCCGGAAAACAGAAACTATAAACGTATTTACAAGCATAATCACACAATTCTTTACAATCCCCGGCAACGGCGCCAAAATTTATTCGCATATTTTCAAGCATTTAAATAAACACTTAATCAAACACGAATACAATTAAAACCCTTCTTTGTTGATGTAGCATTGATAAGTAGGGATCGTTCTTAACCGGGGATTGAGGGTGCATGCATAACTATGCTATATTTGGTTTATGGGGGTGCAAAGTTTGTTTTTACTAATTTTCCTACAAGATAGAACTTAAATCTACTATTTACATGTGATCATCTCAATTTTTCACTCAACTCTTTACACTAAGTCATATTATATGCAACCTAAAAGTTTCTAAGTCTTTAGCTCACATGTGATTCGTTTTCATGCTTCGGGAATTTGCCCTATGACATATCTATCAACTTGATGGAGACGATTTGTGACGATGGAGGAGGCGGATCCTTGTAGACCTTCGGCTTTGGGAGGAGACGGAAAGTGTTTTGGCAGAGCTTTTGCTAGTTAATTGAGAGATCCCGATGAAAGAGTCGAGCTCCCCTTTATATAGAAGAAGATTAGGAAACTTCCCACCTTGTGAAATCTGTCAAATCTGACCCTTCTGTATTAAAAACTACTTTTCGGACGTTTCACAATTTTAAATGGCGTGATTCTTTCGGCACTAGAAAATAGACTTTCAGGGCTTTCCAGAAATTCATCATTTGTGCCAAAATTCCTCCTAACATGCTTTCAGCGCCCATTTTAAGTTGGTTGTTAGGCAGAATGACCTGTACCAACTAAATCCGGGATTTCTGAATATCTACATATTGTAACGGCATGATTCTAGTGGGGTTGGAAACTAGACTTCCATATATTTCTAAGCATACCTCACATGTATCCAAATTCGTTTTCAATTGATTTTGGTGGCCTATTGAATTGGGCTGATCTGCATCGACAGATTTCCGGATTTCTAACTTTCAGTCCATTTTCTTCTTTTGGGCTTCTTTCTCTCCAATTCTTCCTTAGCCGAAAATACCATATAATTGCACGCATTTTGGGCTTTAAATCATATCCATATCATCTTGTAATGGTCTCCACAATTTTGGCCCAAGTATCCTCCATGAATTCGGCAAGAACATGCTTTCCTAGACCGCGCAGGAGAAATGTCTTCATCATTTCTTTTCCGGAATTAGGAACCTCCTCCTTAGCATACTTTTAGCTCCAAAACGCCTCATTTATTGTTCCACTTTTATTTTCTACCTAAAAACATAAAATAAGTTAGAAACATATTTACTAAGCTCATAACAAAGCAAAATGCAGAGAGAAAGACATTAATAATCAAGAATAAAATGCGTAGATCATTATACTATAGCCAACGACAATGTTGTCGGCTATAAATAGCATAACAGACAACATGTGTCAATGTCGTCGGCTATAATGTGTAATTTTATTGGCATAGCCTTCTCATGTAGAAACATGCTTCCTACAAATACCTGTTTAACTAATTGATTATTCGCATAGTTAGAATCATTTCTAATTAAACACGTTTCCCACAAATATAACAAACATACACGTTTATACTCAAAGACAATAACTAAGGCTAATAATCAGAATCATCGCTTAAGTCTGACTCAGTTTCATAGTTAATTTCTGGTAAGATGTGTCGCTCCTTGTCACCTGAGTCTTCGACAATTTCATTTGGATTAACATCAAGAAGTTCTGCTCCAAGAATTCGAACCACACTACCTGATCTCACATCATTAAGGCGAATTGTAGAGGATTTCGGAATGTCAATTGCATTCGGCTCTTGGTATGCAGTAACTTCTTCATCATCTGCAGTCTCACCAAGTGTAGCAACACTGAATATGTTTCTAGGAACAACATGGTTAACTACTGTCCACGCGCCTCTATGCACAAGATCATCAAGATAAAACATTTGTTTTACCGCTGTGGCAAAAACAAAATGGTCATTTTCATACCAGCTTGTAGCAGTTTTCACCGAAAATATACCATACTGATCGGTCCTTATGTTCTCCGGGTTAGTATCAAACCATCTACACTTAAACAATTGCACTTTTATGGCTTCCCAATAAATTAGTTCAACCACTGAATGGAGAATACCGTAATAGTCAACGTCATTCTGCCAACCATACACCATTACCCCAGAATTTTGTGTTCTCAGTCTGTCATCTCTATGTTGACATATAAATTTCACGCCATCGACCTTACACATCGGTAAACTTTTGAAGTTACCAGTTTTATCGCCAAGAGCCTCAATGCGTGTGACCATTGTGGGTAACCATCATCTTTTACATGGTTTATCTGAGAAAAAAAAAACCATTCACTTTAAATATGAACATCGCCATAATTTATATATATATATATGCAAGTAAATATATATATATACACACTTACCTATTTGCCAAAATAGTTTGCAAACGTCTTGTTGTGGTACTCAACATTACCGGTAATAGAAGGGTGTTGAAGATGGATATCTTTCTAGTATTGAACTTCTGGACAGTTAATCAGTACCCCCCAGTAGGCAATGACTAACTCATATGGTTCCAACTTGTACGACTTAGACAAATTTTCATATACTTCAACATCATTGGAGATGATAGAAAGGTTGAACTCGGGTTCATCTACCAGCATATGTTGTGGAGGGTCCTCTAACGCTCCCAAATACAACTTGGTGTACGTTATGCACTTATGCGTAAGATATGCTTCAGCGATACACCCTTCAGGTGCAGATTTATTCTTCACATAGTCTTTGTAGTCTCCCAGTTGTCTATCAAGTTCAAAAGTGCATGTTATGATTAACTCCAATAACTATTAATGTATAAAAATAAAGCCAAATTCAAATGTTGAATCATATGTACCTTTCCATGGGATAGATCAAAGTGTAGTGTACCGAATCGATAAGCAACAATTGTTCAGGAAGATGGATCATCAGCTAAGGCATGATGTCAAAAAAATTTGGGAGAAATATCCTCTCAAATTTGCACATGATAAAAATGATGTCCCGTTGCATTTCCCACAAGTCTGACCGCTTCACTTCTCTGGTGCATAACTTTTGAAAGAATCTTGACAACGCCACTAATGGCTCCACCATCTCTTTGGGCAGGTACCCTCGAGTGAAAATAGGGAAGAGGCGTTGAAGCAGTACATGACAGTCATGACTCTTTAATCCGTACATCTTATTATCCCAGAAGTTAACACACCGGCCTTTATTTTCTACATAGCCATAAGGATACCTGACATTAACCATTCAACCAAAAATTTCATTCTTATTTTCAAGCTTAACGGTGTAAGGAACTTGAGGCATTATTTTTCTTCCCTTCTCTCAACCACAAATGTTTCCGCAGTCCCATTCTTTTCAGATTAGTGCGTGCCTTAGGGCCGTCTTTAGTTTTCTCCTCCCAATTCACCACTCTGCCCACCACACTTTCGCACACATTCTTCTCCATGTGCATGACATCTAGGCAGTGCATGATCAGTAACTTAGGCCAGTACGGGAGTTCCCAGAATATGTTTTTGTGTGTCCAGAATTTATACCTATCGGGTCTGTCAGGTATTGACGCCACTATTTCAGGATGATTGCTCAGCGGCCCAAAATCATATTCATTCAGCACTCCCAAAATTTCATCCTCAGTCCATCTCCTGGGTTGCGCACCAGTTTCTACAGTCCCATCAAAGGCCTCCTTATCCTCCAAAAATGGGTGATCATGTGGAAGCCAACAATGGTGACGCATCTAAACAATCTTCCTGCATTGAGGTCTGTAGCACTCAACAGTCATACATTCTGAACAAGCCCTGTATCCCCTGGTAACGATGCCCGACAACATCCCGCGGGCAGGAAAATCACTAATGGTGCCCACAAGTATGGCACGCATCTGGAACATCTCATTTTTGTACTTGTCATAAGTGGTATGACCAATTTCACTCAGGTTCTTAAGCTCCTCAATCAAGGGTCTCAAATACACATTGAGACACTTTCCTGGATAACCCGGCCCTGGAATCAACAGAGTGAGCATATTGTATTCTTTCTTCACGCACATCCATGGAGGAAGGTTGTACGGTATCAAAATAATTAGTCATATACTGTATTGAAGACTCATTTTGCCAAAATGGTTGAATCCGTCAGATGATAGCCCGAGCCAAACATTTCGAACCTCTGATGCAAAATGAGAAAACTCCTTGACCATGTGCTTCCAAGCATCTCCGTCACTAGGGTGTATAAGGGTATCATCGTCAAGAAAATTCCACTCAGCCCACCATCTCATAGCTTCAGCCGTGTGTGCACACATGAAAAACCGTTCCAGCCTATCAATCAGCGGGAAATATCGTAGTATCTTCACAGCTTTTTTATTCCCTGCAGGAGTCAACTTATACCAATCTGTACCATATACCGGGCAAGCATCAAGGCTTTCAAGATCATTCCTGTAAGCGTCTTCACCCCAAAAGAGAACGCAATCATATCTACATGCATGAATTTTGATGTAGTTGTGACGACCCGGACTAGAATCAGAAGTATAATCAGCTTGATTCGACAGTTATTGGAATTACCAAGCTTGTTAACGACTAAATTATTGGCCGAGAATTAGAGCTGGGTCTCTTCTCGAGAGTCGTTGTACGTGTGATTACGAGTTCGTGGGCGGTTCTGGATCGTTATTTGGAAGACCGAGGAATTAGTTATGAATATTTGAAGTTTCGACGGAAACGGATTTAAATGGCAGGTTTGTTCGTGACTTAATTACCGGACGAGAATTTGGTCTCGGCTTCTTCATGGAAGTTGTTCAGAATTTAATTTCGAGTTCGTGGGAACTTCTGGAGCATGATTTGGAGTTACGAGGAATTAGTTGCGAATTTTGCCGATTGTTGTTTGTTTGGTTGATTTAATTGTGTGTTGGTTCGAAGGGTTGACTTTTTATTCGTTTGGCCGATGTGTTTGACTTTGGGTGATTATTGAAGAGTACATCAAGACGAGTTTGTAGCCGTAAGAATTATCGGAATCGGAATCACGACGAGAAAGTTACGCGCGTTTGAAGTCCGTCGAAATGGATAATTATGAAGTTTCCTTTTTGGGAAAGTATAAATAGTGGGCTTACTGTTTTGGGAAAGTCAAAGATAAACATTTAATGTGTGGACTGAGCTTTGACCGAGTCAAGCTCGGTGGAGAGAAGGTGGCGCGACACCGTCGGCCTCGTCGGCGACGTAACTGTTCCGGCCACCCCACGGCGTGGGGGTGGTCTTGTTCTCTTCGTCTCGAGGTCACGAGTCTAGCCCCGGTCGTGTTTTCCGGCATGGTGCACGGTGGAGTGAGAAATAGTGAGCCAAAGTTTGTGAAATTTTGGGTTAATGGTGGTTTTCGATTCGGGCAGAGTTGAACTTCAAGAGATACTGGGTTTTGTAGCTCTCTTCAAGGTGATTCTAACCATATAAACATTGTGTTCTAATTTGATTTGTGGATTGAGAATTTTGGGATTGAAATTTGTGAACCAATTCGGTTTTGCTTGAAATTGACCTAGTTAGAGTGAGAATTGGCCCTTGGTGCAGTTGACAAAGTTTCTCAGTGGGTGATTTGGAGTGGAATGGGGGTGGCTCCGCAGTGAAATTTCACGTCCGGCGGCGGGGCCGCCGTGGACGGCGGTCAACGGCGGCGGTCAACGGTCAGAGTTGACTTTTTGACTTTCGACAAGTCGCATGTCATTTGACTCGAAATCGCGCCCCGATCGCTGTGGGGAGGTTCGTTTTTCGAGTTAAGCGTCCGAACGTAAAGCGAGGTATTGTGGTATACATGTACGAATTTTCGACGATTCGTCGACTTTGGATTTCGTGTTTCCGAGAACGGTGGTTTCTCGTGGTTTGATTTGTATTGTCGGATTATGGTTTTGAATATTGGACATTGTGATTATTCAGGTGTTCGTGATCGTTTGTTTGGCGAGGGACTTTCCGCCGGATCACGGGTTAACGCGAACTGCGTTACGCAAGCGTGTGAGTGGACAAGTTTCTATTTTCACTGTTGATTTGCGAGTTCGTGGATTTTATTGATTTCCGTATTTAAATTATACGATGATTGAGATATATGTTATTTTCGGAGGTGTTGTTATGTGTTTATGGGTGATGGCATTTATAGCATCGATGCTACCAGAGTTGAGAGATTCCTCTGGCCCAGAGTTGAGAGATTCCTCTTAAGCAGGGTTGAGAGATTCCCCTGAGTGCCGCCGGGGTTGAGAGATTCCCCCGGCCTTTCACCGTCAAGTTTGAGCGATTCACCTGACGTCGGGCTTGAGAGATTCGCCCGACAACCTCCATATATATATGTGTTGTGCTGTTGTGTTTTCCGAACTCGCACTGTTTTATATTGAGTGTGTGTATAAACTGGTGAAAGGCATATATTTATTTTCGTCCACTCACTCTAACGTTTTATTTGCCTTTCCCCTGGGCTTTTCGGTTTCCGTGCCCAGTTTGCAGTTCGGATTCTGGGGTCGCACGTCATGGTCGGAGGCATAGTGCTCGAGCTACTTTGTTTCATCCAGTAGGTTTATTATTCTACCTACTGTGGTATGCGTATATGGTTATGTATTAGATGTCGCTCTGAGCTTTCTATGGTATATGTTATACGATTTTTAACCCGGATTTCAGTAAAGTACTATATTATGTATTGTTTACTTTACTGTTGAGATATTGAGAAATCCGGATGGGATTGGTGCCCACGGTTTGCTTTTTGTGGCATAGGATGAAGTGTATTTTCAGCGTGCAGGTTAAGGTAATTCCACGCTAGTAACGAAACTCTGCCCAAATTTCGAAAAGTTTTTGTTGGATCGTGTTTTCGAAGGGGTTTGATTCCGATTTAGGAAGCTAAATCGGGGTTGGGTCCTTTCAGTAGTTAAGGCCAAGATCTTTCAGGATATGTCGCACCTTACGATGAGTGATAATAATGTGATGACCGGGGGGGGGGGGGGGAGCAGCATCGAAGCAGTCCACTTCAGTCAATCATCAACAGCCTTGACACTCATTTTGTTCTCCACTTTGAGCTTTATCACTCCCATGACACTTTCAAGAACAGTCTTATTACACTCGTTGTACAACGAAGTCTGTTGCAATGCAATCAAGTTGTTGTACTTATCCATATCGGCAGTGTTGACCGCTCTAGGTAATTGCTGGAGTGGCTCAATATGAGGGAAGCCTCCAACGGCGGGAGGGATATCTAGTGCTTGAGCAAATATATCGCTCTCATAAGGAACACATCGTTGATCAACCTCGTTATTAAATCATTGGATGTACTGCCCCTCTCAGCAAATTGCCCATGATCATGCTGACCCGCTGATGATGTTTCACCGTGATATATCCAACATGTGTATTTATCCCAAAACCCATATTTTTTCAAGTGCTCGAATACTTTATCAATGGGAAAACAAAATTGGTCGCTGTGACACTGACATTACAAACACGACAATAATGAATTGGCATCCCTCCACAATTAGCCTTCACATATTCCACAAAACTCCTAATTCTATGGTGATATCTTACATCCCATGTTTCAAGACTCATCCAACTCGTGTCTATCCTGAAAATTCCAACAATATATATACATGCACTAATTAATTACAAATTCACCATTATATCTGTATATATATATATATCGATCTTTAAATTAACTACAAATTTAATAATTTAATTTTTCTACTCCCTAATTACAAATTTACATATATATATATACACGTACATATCAACAATTAACATATATATATATATCAACAATCAACAATTACAAATTTACATATATACATATCAACAATCGAAAAAAATTACATATATACATATTAAATTAACACATGCATATCAACAATTTTACATATAATTATATATATACATATTTTCATCGAATTCAACTGAACTCAACTCAAAATCAACAATATCAATTACTCAAAATCAACTCAAAATCAACATTAAACAACACACACATACACACACACACATATATATATATGTACCTATATATAGCTTCACGAACCTATTTTGGATAACTTCCGACAACACCCAACCATTTTAGAGCGTTTTAAGTTTTTCTCACCGAATTCTTTTTGAATGATTGAGCTGCTGTGAACTAGATCTGATATAAGAACTATAGCTGACGACATTAATGAGTCGTAGGCTATAGTTGAAAAATGTCGTCAGTATTTGTCAAAAACTATAGCCAACGACGGTCCTGTGATCATCACCGACGACAGGAAACAATGCCTGACAAACCGCGTTTGTTGTCGGGTATACTGGACTATACCCGACGACATCAAAAGTCATCAGCCTATTTTTCGTAATGTCGTCGGCTATAATACTTATTCTGGTAGTAAAGGAAAATCGATCATATGTGACGGTTAGTCACGGTTGCTAGGTGTGGTTTTTTCCACTGTTTATGATCGATTTTGTGACCATATATCATGTATCACGTTCTTATTCAATGTAACGACCCGAACTGGAAATGGTATGTTAATTGGCTTGATCTGCACATTTCACGATTAGTCGTAGTTAGTCATAATTGGTCGATATGGTGGGATTGTTCACGACTTAATTATCGGACACGAATTTGGTTTGAGTTCCTTCGCAGAAATTGTAAAGGATTTGATTTCGACTTTGTATGAGGTTTCAGAGAATTTTTCGGATAATCAGAGAATATATAATGAATATTTGAAATTATCGTCGAGTTAGTCGTACTTATCCGTTTGGGTTTGAGTTATCCGAATCGTGAATTTGGTCAGTTCGCGATCTATAAATATCGAAATAGTCATAGAATTGTCAAAAAGTTGCATTTGGGCCGAGTTGACTGTGTTTGACCGAGCCAGAACCGAGTTGACCGAGTCACTGAGTTGACCCATCCGAGTTGTTAATTCACCATCGTTGGACTTGCCAGAATACGGCACGGTTGCCGGAAAAGAAGGTAGGGAAATGATCCCCTTGGTCTAAGCTTTCTATTGATGTATGCATTGTGTGGTTTTGTGTTGATTTTGTTGGAGAAATGTGGAGGTGAAGTGGACAAAATCGGTGGGTTTTGGGGGGGGAGGTTTTCCGGCGGTTTTCCGATGGGGTTTTGGGGTGGAGTAGGTTGGGTTTGTGCTAGGGATGGAAACCCCTAAGGTCTGGAGGGCCGAGGTGGAGCGACGGCGCCGGAATCGGCCGGAGAAGTTTTTCGGCGATTTCGGGCTGAAGACTTTCGAGGGGATTTTGGGGTGCTTGCCAGCCGAATTGTTTGATGGTGTAGTTGAACTTTGGACTGGGCTCGGGGAGAAGAAAGTTTTGAGGTATGGGTCGCCGAAAAATGTCACCGTTGACACCGCGCCGCTGCCGCCAGCGGCGGTCAACGACGGAGCTCCGGCGAGAATTGACTTTTGGGGATTTTGGAGATTTTTATACCGTTTTGCTTGTAATCTCGTCCCGATCGTAGTCGTGAGGTTTTTGATTGAATTGAGTATTCTATTTTGGGACGAGGGTTAATTGGGTATATTTTGGGAATTTTGTTATCCTCGTCGATATTTCGAGCGATACGTTTTTCGAGAACACGAGGTTCTTGACGTATTAGCTTTGTATGTTGTGTTTCAATATATATTGATCGTATCCCTGTTATTCAGGTGATCGGGATCGAGTGTTTGGCAAGGGATCTTCCGCCGGACCTCAGAGTTAGCTTCGTATTATGAGTAGAGATTTTATTTTCACAGTTGAATTGCGAGTCTTGATTTATGCATTTTATAAGTATACATTTATGATTATGCATTTATGTTATACATTTATGATTATACACTTTACGATTATGCATGTGCATGGAAAGGATTTATGATTTGGTTTACTCAGAGTACAATCTCGGATATAGAGGTATGCATCGATGCTTTAGCTTCTCGGCTGATCCCCGAGATGCTCCGGGGGGACAGACATCCTGACCCGAGGTCTTTTAGACTTATTAATCACGAGGGGGTCTGGGATCCCGTGATTAGACTGTACTATGCGGAGGAGTCCATGAGTGTCCCCGTAGAATTTTACGTGCATATTTATGGATCAGGGAAAATGTACATGGTCAGGATTTTCATATGCATTGACTCGCATTATGCTTTTATGAGCATATATTTAGGAAAGACATATTATTATTATTTTCGTCCACTCACTCTAACGATTTTATTTATGTTCCCCTGGGCTTTTCAGTTTCCTTTGCCCAGTTTGCAGTTTTGGTTCTAGTGTTGCACGACAACAGTGAAGGCGTAAAGTTCAGATCACACTTCAGTTTCTATAGGTTTCTTGTTCGATCTACTAGTTGTATATGATGTATATAGGCGTTGCTCTGAATACTTATGTTGTGTTTTCAGTTGAGTTTACTCCTGAATGTTTATGGATTTCTTGTAAACCTTTGGTTTATATTATATATGATGTTGAGAAATCCGGATGGGGAACACAGCCCCACAGTTTGGCTTTTGTGGAATATTCAAAGTGTGTTTCTTTGCAGGTTCAAATAAGGTTCACGTATTTCAAAGTAAACTCTGGCAAAAAAAATTAAGGTCATGTTTTCGAAGGGGTTTAATTTCAGTTTAGACAACTAAATCGGAGTCGGGTCCTTTCAGTTGGTATTAAAGCATTAGGTTTTAGGTTCTGTAGAGTCTTGTAGTTGTGTTACTAAGGACATTTGAGAATATACGACATTTCGGGAGCGATGACCCGACCGGCCGGCGGATAATCATCAATGCTCTAGAGTGTTGTATGCTTTCAAACGTTTGAAGTTTCATGATTACATCCTTTCTGTCTTGTGACTAATATCTTTCATCCTTAGGATGCCTCCTCGACGTGGAATCCGTGCTGAACGGACTGGGGATCCTGATGAAGATCAACATACGCATGACTTGCTTATGTGAGTATTGCATTTGGTGGAACATATTGACCCAGTGGCTAAGGCTAGGACAGCGGGAGCAACTGTTTTTGTCTGGTTCCTCTGATCCTGAAGTGTGTGAAGCTTGGGTGGTTCAGGTTGAGCATGTTTGTGAGCACCTGCATTTTACTCCTGAACAGAAAACTATAGATGCAGTGGGGTTTGCTTGAGTCAGATGCCTATTTTTGGTAGGTTGGTACAGACAGAGTTCCTATTGATACTCATTGGCAGATGTTCAAAGAGATGTTCATGCGTCGGTATTTCAATCCAGTTACTCAGCAGCGGAAATATGAGTTTACTAATCTGATGCAGGGGAGTATGTCAGTGCGTGAGTATCAGGATAAGTTCACTCGTTTGTCTCGGTTTGCACGTGATATGGTGGCATTAGAGGAAGCAAAGTGCAGGAGGTTTGAGTTGGGTCTGAATCTGAATATCAAGGGGACTTTGACCACTATGCCTCGAGATAACTTCGATGAGTTTGTTAGTGCTACACTCAGAGGTGAGGGTATCGAGATGGAGAGACAAATACTGTTTCAGACGCATCGATTTGAAGAGGGTGGACCTAGCCATGGTGCTTCGAAGAGGTTGAGTTCAGGTACTTCTAGATCAGCATTATCTTCGGGTAGTGGACCTTACAGACATCCTACTATCACTCCTAGACAGAGTTATAGATGGAGGAGGGGTAGACCACAGAGGCAGCAGTCGAGTGGGAGTTCTATTGGATCGAGTTATCCTCGACCTTCCTTTGGTACACCAGCTCCACCGAGGGAATCTCCACTGTGCAACAACTTCCACAGATATCACTTTGGTCAGTGTCAGTATGGCACCTCTACTTGTTACCGTTGTGGCCAGGTGGGTCACTTTGCGAGGGAGTGTCCTCAGCTTGGCACTTTTGGTGGTGTTGCGGATCGGAGTACTAGACAAGATCAGGGTACTGCTTCTAGTGATCGTGTAACACAGTCTTCTGGACAGGGTCGTCAGCAGAATCGCGGCCAGCATGGAAGACCAGCAGGACAAGCCCGAGTTCATGCCATGTCTCTACGTGAGGGCAGAGCTTCCCCAGACGTTATCATCGGTACGTTGTACATTTTTGGTCATCCAGTTCTTACTTTACTAGATACAGGGGCTACGCATTCATTCATGTTATATAGATTAGCATCATTGGCTACTATACCTGCATCTCCACTCCCTAGTATGTGGCGAGTGTTGTATCCATCTGGCGTGGTAGTGTGTGTCAGGTGGGTATATAGAGATTTTGAGATTTTTATCAGAGGTTATGGGTTAGCCGCGGACTTGATACTGCTGGATATCGTGGATTTTGATGTGATTTTGGGTATGGATTTCTTGGAGAACCATTGGGCTATTCTTGACTGCCACAAGAAGGAGGTTGTTTTCAGAAGTCCAGGCATGCCGAAAATCTTGTTTCGGGGTGAAAAGAATACTACTTTCCCCTGTTTGATTTCAGCAATGAAGGCTGCTCGGATGATGAGGAAGGGTTGTGATACTTACCTTGCACATGTGATTAATACGAGTGTTCGTGTATCAGACATTGGTGATATTACGGTGGTTTGCGAGTATCCAGATGTGTTTCCCGAGGACTTACCTGGTATTCCTCCAGTCAGGGAGATTGACTTCACCATCGAGTTACTTCCAGGTACCGGACCTATTTCGTAGACCCTATCGTATGGCACCAGCGGAGTTGAGGGAATTGCAAATTCAACTTCAAGAATTGATTGAGAAAGGCTTCATTCAACCTAGTGTTTCACCTTGGGGTGCTCCAGTGTTGTTTGTGAGGAAGAATGATGGTTCGATGAGGCTAGGTATTGATTATCGGAAGTTGAATTAGGTTACGGTGAAGAACAAGTATCCACTCCCACGGATTGATGATTTGTTCGATCAGCTGAAAGAAGCTTCAGTCTTCTCGAAGATTGATCTCAGGTCTGGATACCATCAGCTACGGATTCAAGAGTCCGATGTGAACAAGGCGGTTTTTCGGTCACGTTATGGGCACTATGAGTTCTTTATTATGCCGTTTGGGTTGACCAATGCGCCAGCTACTTTCATGGACTTGATGAATCGAATCTTCAGACGTTATCTGGACAAGTTCGTCATTGTGTTCATCGACGACATCCTGATCTTCTCCAGGAGTGTGGGGCAGCACAAGAAGCATTTACATGTAGTCTTGCAGACTTTACGAGACGCTAAGTTGTACGCCAAGTTCAGCAAATGTGAATTTTGGCTAGATAGTCTAAATTTTTTGGGCCACATGATATCAGCTGAGAGAGTCAGCGTGGATCTAGACAAGATTGATGCGGTGCTGAATTAGAGCAGACCTACCAACGTGGCAGAGATACAGAGTTTCTTGGGCTTAGCAGGTTACTATCACCGATTCATGCAGGACTTTTCACGGATAGCGACACCGCTTACCTGTTTGACGAAGAAAGGAGTCAAGTTTGAATGGTCTGATGCTTGCGAGGAAAGTTACTTGACTTTGAAGGAAAGGTTGACTACTGCAACGGTGTTGACATTACCTGACGATAGCGGTGAGTATGTGGTTTACAGTGATGTTTCGAAGTTAGGTCTGTGTTGTGTCTTGATGCAGCATGGAAAGGTGGTAGCATATGGTTCGAGACAGTTGAAACCACACGAAGTTAATTATCCTACTCATGATTTGGAGTTAGCTGTTATTGTATTAGCATTGAAGAGTTGGAGATATTACTTGTACGGAGCACATTGCAAGATCTACACCGATCATAAAAGTCTTACCTACTTGCGTACCTAGCCAGATTTGAACATGAGGCAGCGGAGATGGATGGAGCTGATTAACGATTACGACTGCACTTTCGAGTATCATCCAGGGAAGCCTAACGTTGTTGTGATGCTATCAGTCAAAAACATAGTGCTTCACTCTTCCATGTACATGTTGCTAGAGTGTCATTTTTGACAGAGTTACAAGCAACGGGAGCAGAGCTGGAATGGAATGAAGATGGATCATTGTTAGCCAGCTTCCAAGTTCGTCCAGTGTTACTTGGTCAAGTTCGTGAAGCTCAAGATTCAGATGTGATAACGCGTAAAACATGCATCAAATATTAACACAAAGTAGACACTCAGCACATATCTCACACGTATACAATTTAAAACCCTTCTTTGTAGATGTAGCATTGATAAGTAGGTGAAAGGACCCAACCCCGGTTTAGTTGCCTAAACCGGAATCAAACCTTCGAAAACACGAACCAACAAAAAATATCAAAATTTCGGCAGAGTTTCGCTACTAACGTAGAATTACCATTACCTGCACGCGGAAAATACACTTCATCCTATGCCACAAAAATCAAACCGTGGGCACCAATCCCATCCGGATTTCTCAATATATCAACAGTAAAGTAAAACGATAAATATATTAGTACTTCACTGAAATCCGGTGTAAAATCGAACAACGTAAACAACAGATTTCTCAGAGCGACCTCTAATGTATAAACGTATATGTATACCACAGTAGGTCGAACAATAAACCTACTGGAAGAAACAAGGTAGCTCGAGCACTATGCCTCCGACCACGACGTGCGACACCAGAATCCAAACTGCAAACTGGGCACGGAAACCGAAAAGTCCAGGGGAAAGACATGAAAATCGTTAAAGTGAGTGGACGAAAATAAATGTCTTTCACCACATAATATATATACGTTATAAAAACATGTGCGAGTCAAATGCATGAAAATCAAATGGTACGTGAGGAGACGCTGACTCCAACCCACGTACAGAGCATGCATGGAAAATCTCACGGGGTCGCTCGTAGACACATCCGTGGTAGTACAGTCCGAATCAAGGGATCCCAGACCCACACGTGATTCTAGCCAGAAAGGCCTCGGTTCCGGGGTACTGCCCCTCGCCGGTCAAGTCGGGGTACTGCCCCTCCTGGTAGGCCTCCATCGGGGATCAGCCGAGAGACAAGTGTATCGATACAACAACGTAACTGAGACTGTACTCTGTGTAAACCAAATCGTAAACAAGTCGATGCAAATGCATAAAACAGTATATATAAATGTATATACGTAATATATATATATATACTGATATAAGCATAATCGTATAACACATGCTCATAATAAACATACTCTCATATGCAATCTCATGCTCGTAAAACCATGATCATATTGCATGCTCAAGTTCATAAAACGTATATAAAAGACTCGCAATCAATCCGTGAAAAGAAATTGTCCACTCACAGACTAGCGTAACGCAGTTCACGTTAACCCGTGATTCGGCGGAAAGTCCCTCGCCAAATGAACAATCACGAACCCCTGAATATTCACAAAATCCATTACTCAAAGTCATAACTCGACAATTCAAGACAAATCACGAGAAACCACCGTTCTCGGAAACACATAATTCAATGTCGACAAATCGTCGAAAATCCGATATTCACACCTCAATACCTTACTGTAATTTCGGACGCTCAACTCGAAAAACGAACCTCACCACTGCGATCGACGCGATTTCGAGTGAAACGACATGCAACTTGTCGAAAACCCCAAAAAGTCAAAGTTTGACCGTTGACCGCCGCCACCACCCGAACGGGAAATTTCTCGGCAGAGCAACCACTATTCCACTCCAAATCACTCACTGAGCAACTTTCACAACTGCATCGAAGGCCAATTCTCACTTTAACCATGTCAATTTCATGATAAACCGAATTGTCACCAAAATTTCAAATCCAAAATTCTCCATGTACAAGATGAATTGGAACACCAAACTTACATGGTAGCTTCTAGGTGATGAAAGCTTCAAAGCCCACTCCAAATTACAGCTCAATTCGGCCGGATTCATGTCGACTCGAAACCCCCAAAATCCTCCATTTTTGGCCGGTAAAATCTCCTCTCCACCGCCACCCTCGCCGTGAGGAGTGGCCGGAATAGACTCGGGATGCTGAGGCGCACCGTTTGGGACCAATGGCGAGCTCGGATGTGGCCGGAACGTGTCTCGCCGCCAGCGAGCCGTGGAGGTGTCGCGCCACCTCTCCTCCACATGTTGACCGAGTCAACACAGTCAACACCCATAATGGCAAGGTTTGACTTGCCCAAACAGGCAACTTCCATATATAGACTTACACAAAATAGAAACCTCCATAATTCATTTTTCGATAAACTTCAAATGCACGTAGCTTTCGCGTCGTAAATCGGATTCCAATAATTCTCGCGGCAACAAACTCGACTCGACGTATTCTTCAATTATCACCCGAAGTCAAACACTTCGACAAATCGGATAAAATGTCAACGGTTCAACCCAAACACATACTTAAACCGACTAAATAATCAACAATAAAAAATAATCACAACTTAATCTTCGTAACTCGGAATAATGCTCCGGAAGTTCTCACAAACTTGAAATTAAATTCTCAACAACTTCCGTGAAGAAGCCGAAACCAAATTCTCGTCCGGTAATTTAGTCGTTAAGAGAGCCACTAATTTAACCCGATTATATCAAAACTTCAAATATTCATAATTTATTCCTCGGTCGTCCAAATAATGATCCGGAACCGCCCACGAACTCGAAATCACACGTACAACGACTCTCGAGAAGAGACTCAGCTCCAATTCTCGGCCAATGATTTAGTCGTTATCAAACCTGACGAGTAAATCCATTATCGGAAAACTACGATGATACGCTAACTCGCGAATTAAGCTGATTTCACTGCTGATTCTGTTCTGGGTCGTCACAAATCTACCCCCCTTAAAAAAAAATTCGACCTCAAAATTTCCGAGTCTACCGATAAAAAGTAGGAGCACTGCCTCTGCATACTGCTCAACTCTCCAGTGACAACGTCAACTAAACAACTCTGATAACAAACTCCACAATAGGAGATAGCTCCGTGCTGAAATCCCTGTACCCTCAATTCTCGAATCTGAACTGGTTCTACACAATCGCCAAGTGTTCCTACATAAGGAACCGATAGGGTACACAACACGTAACAAACCTGAAACATAGTTCCGCCACACGGAACACAACACAACACACACAAAAGCCAGCGCTATAGGCGATGCCGAACTATATGGCACAACACCAACTCGCCAATGACCACATACAGATCAAGACAACATGGCAATTCACAACTCAGACTACACACACCAACATAACTCAAACATCGAACTCGGGCAATTATCAACCCGTTTCCGCTAAATCAAAAGTCTGTGGTAACACATCCCACAAAATCCGAATCAAACGTCAACTCAAATCCAAACTCGCTCCAGTACAATGGAGTACAACATCGTCCATAAGACGACGTCATGCAACGTCATAATCATAGTGGTCAACCAACTGGTACTGCATGCAATCTCGAACAGTTGAAACTGCTGATCCCAAATCTCTCGGAACTGCAATACACAAGGCCACAACATGCCCTCCAAGGTCTGAATAGTCCTCAAAGATCGCCCACCAATCTGAGGATAAGAACCGGTACTAACTTGTAATCTAGTCCCCAATGCTCGCTGTAAAGCTTGCCAACACACAGTCGTAGCTGATTACCTCGTTTAGCGAACTGGAACACAGGTGTACCACGTAAATGGACAACCTCCGCTAAACACAACTATGCCAGCTTGCCACTAGAATCTTTCTCAAAAAGTACAAGGAAACGTACTAAGTTCATCAAATGGTCCACAATGACCTAACAATTGGTACCACAAGCCGAAGTGCATACTGGCACACAAAACCACAACGACAAACTCCAACTACTAATCGGAAATCCCCAATGGCTGTAACTCTCCGGCAAGTCTCTGCCTCCTAGCCATCGCCAGTCGACAAATGTGACATCTGCACACACAAGCTGCTATATTGCTCTTCATGTTGTGTCACGAGTAGTAAACACGAAGTATCTGATACATCTCCGCATCACTAGCGCCAAATGCACGCGAAACAATGAGCTTTAACATCATCACATTCGAACTCAGCTCCCATAGCTTGCAACTCGGCTAACACGGAAACTCGAGCCACACACACACATAAAATACTGAAGCTCCCGACTTCCAACTGAATGCATTAGCAATAACATCCCAAATGGATAGTCAAAGTACAACCTCTAACCTTTCTCGAACAAGCTCAAAGGTGCAGCCATAGTCGTTAGTCAACTCTATTCATCTACACTGCCTCAAGCCCAAATCTGGCCGAAAATGCAAGTGGATGAAACTCAGGTGATCAGTGTACGTCCTACACTGCGCTGCACGTTGTAGCAGTAGTGACTCAAACTCTCTGATGCTAACACAAAGACAGCTACACCCAAATCATACATAGGATACGTAGCTACATAAGGTTTCCACTGCCTGAAATCATGAGCCACCGCTCTGCTACACAGCATCAAAACATAACCAAATCCAAATCTCGATGCATCGCCATAACCCACGACCACGAACTTACCACGATCGTCAGGTAAGGTCAAAACCGAAGCAACGGTCAACCATCCTTCAGGAGTAAATAACTCTCCTCGCGTGCATCGAACCACTCGAACTTGACACCTTCTTCGTCAATCCGGAAAATGGAGTGACAGTCTAGGACAATCCTGAACAAAGCACCGATAGTAGTCCGCTAAACCCAAGAGACCCATGATTTCTGGTACAATGGTAGGTCAACCCCAAATCAACACGACTTCAAACTGGTCAGGATCCACGCCAACTCCCTCGGCTGACATCACAGAGTCCAAAATCTTCATGCTAATCAGCCAAAATTCACACTGGCTGAACTTCGCAAATAGCTGATCATCTCGCGAAGTTCGCACAACCGCTCACAAATACTTTAGGTGCTGGTCCACACTCCTGGAGTACATCAGAATGTTGCCAACGAACACGACTGTGACCTTGTCCAGAAACCGTCCGAACACATGGTCCATCAAGTTCGTAAAAATTACGGGGCATTGGTCAACCAATGGCGTGACCAAGAACTCCTAATGCCCACACCGTGATTCGAAAGCTAACATGGCCACATCTGACTCATCGATCCTCAACTGATGGTATCCGGACCCGAAATCAATCTTCGAAAAGACTGAAGCTCCCTTGAGCTGATCAAACCAATCATCAATCTGATGCGGAGGATACTTGCTCTCCTCTGAAGCGAATCAGGTTTCCGGTAGTCAATGCACCACCACGTCGAACTATCCATCATCCGTACAAACACTGCAAGAGTACACCACGCAGGTACGCTGGGTCGCATGAAATCTCCTCCAGCAACTCTTGAAGTCGAACATGTAGCTCCATTAGCTCCACTGGTACCGAACGACAAGATGCCGGTAAAATGAGTCCAGTGCCCGGTACAAGCACAATGGTGTAGTCGGTCTCCCGAACTGGAGGAATACCTGGTAACTCCTCCGGAACACACCTGAAAACTCGGGAACCACCTCAACATCGCCAATGTCGGCACAGTAACTGCAGTATCCACAACATGAGCTAAACAAACAACATAACTCGTTTCCACCATCCGCTCGACCATCACTGCGAAACTATATCTCGGGGAAAAGTCTGGTCATCGAAATACAACCTCCTTCTCAAGGCCATCGAACATAGCTCAATGGGTCATCAAAAAGTCCATACTCATAGTCACATCAAAACCACGATATCAAGCTATAACAGCTCAGCGGCTAAGTCATAACCTCCAACAAGGATCTCGCAACATCCGGATGGATGCAACACTCTCCAAGACCTCGGAAGTGGAGATGCAGGTACAATAGCCATGGATATCAAACAACAGTATCCTCGGAGAAAAGTCTGTCCTCAAACAAGGTTATGGCACGATCTCCAAAATGCCCAACTAGCCGCCCACATCAAGTGCGACTTGCTGAATAACTCATCAAAAGGGTACATTGGTCAAACTTCAGAAATAGCATCATGACCTCATCGTGAACTCTGAGCTACCAAACTGCTAGAACAGCTGGCTAAGGGCGCTCCCTCATAATGTGACCCTCCTGGTCACCGAAACAGCAACTGAGAGTGCTCCACGAACACCAGTCATAGCGACACCTGCTGCGTGAAAGGATCACCAACGATCACCCCAAACTCATACCACAGGAGCAAGTCCGCTACACTGTGATCTCCGCCATCGCCAAACGGATCATCTGCTTTGATCTGATGACTCCCAACATAATCAAAAAGGCCACAGCCTAATGAAGTCACTGATTCCGAGGTGCCTGAACTCAACCTCATCAAAACCTCGACTAAGTCCACTTTCCTCAAACCATCACATAAGAAACCGCGTACAACTTTCCTTCTCAATATCCTCACCACTGAGTGCAGCACACTAAGCTCCTCACGGTTATCTCGAGGTATGTCAATTAGACTCTCTCTGATACTCAGGTTCAAACTCATCTCGAACCTCGTGCACCGCTTCCTCTGAAGCCACATAACACGTGCAAACAGGGACAAACATATGAATAATGCATCTCTGCCTCAGGTGGGTAAACACTCCTCATTCGATTGCTGGGTAGCCTAATAAAACCATTACCGTATAAACAACACCCTGAATGTAGGCCATGGAGTCGCAACAGGAACTCACACAATACCAGCCTACCAAATACACCCTGAATGTAGGCCATGAAGTTTACAGAATCCAAACTGCAAACTGGGCACGGAAACCGAAAAGCCCAGGGGAAAGACATGAAAATCGTTAGAGTGAGTGGACGAAAATAAATATCTTTCACCACATAATATATATACGTTATAAAAACATGTGCGAGTCAAATGCATGAAAATCAAATGGTACGTGAGGAGACGCTGACTCCAACCCACGTACAGAGCATGCATGGAAAATCTCACGGGGTCGCTCGTAGACACATCTGTGGTAGTACAGTCCGAATCACGGGATCTCAGACCCACACGTGATTCTAGCTAGAAAGGCCTCGGTTCCGAGGTACTGCCCCTCGCTGGTCAGGTCGGGGTACTGCCCGTCCTGGTAGGCCTCCATCGGGGATCAGCCGAGAGGCAAGTGTATCGATACAACAACGTAACTGAGACTGTATTCTGTGTAAACCAAATCGTAAACAAGTCGATGCAAATGCAAAAAACAGTATATATAAATGTATATACGTAATATATATATATATACTGATATAAGCATAATGGTATTGAGGTGTGAATCGTTGAAAATCCGATATTAACACCTCAATACCTCACTGTAATTTCGGACACTCAACTCGAAAAACAAACCTCACCACTGCGATCAGGGCGCGATTTCGAGTGAAACGACATGCAACTTGTCAAAAACCCCAAAAAGTCAAAGTTTGACCGTTGACCGCCGCCAGCGGCGGCGGCGCCACCCGAACGGGAAATTTCTCGGCGGAGCAACCACTATTCCACTCTAAATCACTCACTGAGCAACTTTCACAAATGCATCGAAGGCCAATTCTCACTCTAACCATGTCAATTTCTTGATAAACCGAATTGTCACCAAAATTTCACATCCAAAATTCTCCATGTACAAGATGAATTGGAACACCAAACTTACATGGTAGCTTCTAGGTGATGAAAGCTTTAAAGCCCACTCCAAATTACAGCTCAATTCGGCCGGATTCATGTCGACCCGAAACCCCAAAATCCTCCATTTTTGGCCAGTAAAATCTCCTCTCCACCGCCACCCTCGCCGTGAGGAGTGGCCGGAAATAGACTCGGGATGCCGAGGCGCACCGTTTGGGACCAACGGCGAGCTCGGAGGTGGCCGGAACGTGTCTCGCCGCCGGCGAGCTGTGGAGGTGTCGCGCCACCTCTCCTCCACGTGTTGACCGAGTCAACACAGTCAACACCCATAATGGCAAGGTTTGACTTGCCCAAACAGGCAACTTCCATATATAGACTTACCCAAAATGGAAACCTCCATAATTCACTTTTCGATAAACTTCAAATGCACGTAACTTTCGCGTCGTAAATCCGATTCCAATAATTCTCGCGGCAACAAACTCGACTCGACGTATTCTTCAATTATCACCCAAAGTCAAACACTTCGACAAATCGGATAAAAAGTCAACGGTTCAACCCAAACACATACTTAAACCGACTAAATAATCAACAATCGAGAATATTCACAACTTAATCTTTATAACTCGGAATAATGCTCCGGAAGTTCCCACAAGCTCGAAATTAAATTCTCAACAACTTCAATGAAGAAGCCGAAACCAAATTCTCGTCCGGTAATTTAGTCGTTAAGAGAGCCACTAATTTAACCTGATTATATCAAAACTTCAAATATTCATAATTTATTCCTTGGTCGTCCAAATAACGATCCGGAACCGCCCACAAACTCGAAATCACACGTACAACGACTCTCGAGAAGAGACTCAGCTCCAATTCTCGGCCAATGATTTAGTCGTTATCAAACCTGGCGAGTAAATCCATTATCAGAAATCTACGATGATACGCTAACTCGCGAATTAAGCTGATTTCACTGCTGATTCTGTTTTGGGTCGTCACAAATCTACCCCCCTTAACACCAAACCTGAACTGCAGCGTACTGAGTGAGTGGACGAAAACAAATGTCTTTCACCATTTAATATATATGTTTAAATTAACATATGCGAGTCTAGGTAAATAATAATAACAAAGTACACAGGGTAAAACCATAATCCTCCAGCGTACTGAGCATGCAAGTATAAATTCCACGGGGTCACTCATGGACACACACCGTGCTAGTACAGTCCGAATCACGAGGTCCTTAGTCCCCATGATTCTAAGCCATAAATGGCCTCGGTTCCGGGGAAACGCCCTTCACCGGTCAGGTAGGGATAACAACGCCCCTCCTGGATGGCCTACCATCGGGGATCAGCCGAGAGGCAATGTGTATCGATACAACAACGTAACCAAGACTGTACTCTGTGAAAACCAAATCACAAACAATTCGATGCAAATGCATGGAACAATATAAAAGTATATGCATATTCGTATACGTATATCCGTATAAACATATTCGTATAATCGTAAACACATGCTTATATAATCGTAATTTCGTATGAAATCTCATGCTCGTAAAACCATAATCATGCTGCATGCTCAAAATCATAAATCACATAAAAGACTCGCAAGATTTCCGTGAAAAGAAATTGTCCACTCACAGACTCTCGAAAACGCGCACACGCGCTACACTCTTGGTCCGGCGGAAGATCCCTCGCCTGAAGCACGATCACGATCCAGATCTCGATCTCGATCCCCTAACATATTCATAAAACATAACTGATCAAAATCGTAGTCCATAACACTGTACTGATGCACGGAAACCATTCGTTCTCGGAAATACGAAATGCAGTACAAAATGTATAACGGTAATCCCGAAATCCCCACTCGAAATCTCGACTGACAATCGGATAATCAAATCAACCCGAAAACCTCCATACAATAACCAGGGCGTGATTACGAGAAAAATGACATTAATTACATCGAAATCTGAAAAGTTAACTTTTTGACCACCGTTGACCGCCGTCGCCGGCGGCGGCGCGCCGTCAACGGTGGAATTCCAAGGCCAAATTTTCCAGTTTTCAAGATCACACAATTTCGAACAACTTTCCCTTCTACCCCGAAGGCCAAATCCAAACGGAAGTCCTCCAATTTGCCCAAAATCCGATCGAAATACCCATCGGAAAACCCATTCGGGTTCGAGCCAAAACCTAACCAATTTCAAAATCAATCATGTGGGAAGCTTCACAAGGTTAAGGGGAGTCAAACCCCTCTAACCTCCACCCTCAAAACTGACCGGAACCACCGTCACCATTACCGGTGACGTAGCCCGACTCGGTCCAAAACGGGTGCCCCAAAATCCTCATCAATTCTCATCATACTATACATCATTCAACTCGAAATCATGCAAGGAATCTAACCATACCTTCCTCGAAGTCCAAGGTGGTCGGAATCCGGTCGTCGGAAATCAACTTCCCGTTTGGGAAACTTTCCCTTTCGATCCCTTGGTCAGCTTTCCAAATATGGAAAGTCAACGAAATTGCAAGTGGTCAACGCCCAAAATGAAGTTCCCGACTAATTCTCGACTATTTTTCGACTTTTCGATATTTATACTCGTCCCTCGGGTCGATCGACGGTCCAAAATGAAAATACGAAATGATTCGGATAAGCTCAAAACAATCGGATAAACTCGTCGAATACCGAAACTTCAAATAATCATAAAATATTCCTCGGTTATCGGAAAAATCTTCCGAAACCTCCCACGAACTCGAAATCACGTACTCTACGTTTTCTGTGAAGATACTCAACCCAAATTCTCGACCGAAAACCAAGTCGCGAATCGAATCGGCAAACCACAATATATCGCAAAACTGCGACTAAACTCAAATCTCGAGAATCGTGCCAAACGCACCTCTGATTCTGGTTCGGTTCGTCACAGATTCTTCATCAAATAACCGAAACAAATCCAATACAAAACCAAAGAATGAAAATAGAAGGTCATGGTTACACTTTGAATCAGTGAATCGCACTGCAACTCTAGGTTCTTGATGACTTCTAGGGAGGATGGTTCTTACTCACAAGGGACTTAGCGTATTGTGAGTGATCTGAGGCTCGTTGAGGCTGAACACTTTGGCTTTGGAGAGGCTGGACAGCTTCTTTGTGGAGGAGAGGTATTTTTGCAGAGCTTTGGCTTTTAAGATGGGTGATGATCTGCTTTGAGACCGAGCTCCCCAATTTATAGAAGAAGATTAGGCCTTTTCCTACCAAAACAAGACTTTCCTTGTGTACCCAGGCAAATCTGACAGTCTGTCTTCAAACGCAATTTTCCAGAGTTATACATATCCGAATTGCATGATTCTTACGAAATTGGAAAGAACTTTCCGAGGGCTATAAAATATATTCATTAATTACCTCAATCGGAGTTGATATGCGATTTCTACAGCTTGTCGAAGTCTGCTGTCCTGTAACTTCAGATTTCCTTCCTTTTTAAGTATTAGGAATCCCAATCTCATCAAATCCTGGATTTCTTGCTCTCCAATTCTTCTTGTCCGAAAATACCATTTAATTGCACATATTTTTGGCCTCAAATCATATCCATATCATCTTGGAATATTTTCCAAAAATTTGGCCCAATGGTCCTTTATTAATTCGGCAATGTTGTGATTTCCTGAATCGCGCAGGAGAAATGTCTTCTTCTTTATTTGCATCATTTTCATTTGTTCTTCTTCAAGATCAATGGAATTTTGGCAACAATTCTTTACTCCTCTTTTTGCTCCATTTTACCACGCCTCAAATGTTTGTAGACTTCTTTACTCCGTCTCTTTTGACAAAAACCTAAAAACAACAAAATGAATCAAAACTAATAAAATTAAGCAATTAACAAAGTAAAAATGTAGAGAAAATATATTAATTAATACGCCTAAAATGCGTAGATCAAACTCCCCCCACACTTAGACTTTGCTAGTCCCTAGCAAATACTAAACAAAAGAAAAAATAAAATAAAAACAAAGGAAAATGTACAAACTAAAAACTAACACACTTAGATATTTCAACATTTCAAAGCCGCAAATCATCATGTTATTATGTTTAAAACGTTGAAAACTCTAAGTTGTGAAAAACACATCTAAGCCCTTGTCTCCAGAATTTTACAAAATATATGGCGATGGAATCACTAGATTTCGACGTGAATGCTCAATGATTTTGAAGAGATAATAGAGATATGATCATGCCATGAACAAGTAAGACTTGGAAGAAAACAATGGTGAAATTAAAGCTATGCATGTTTCGAACAAATTTAAATCAATTTCACATGGATGCACTCATCATATTTTCACTCATGAAAAGGGTTCACTCAAAGTGTATATGAATTGAATCGAAAACTTCATGAATATAATGAATTACTTGCACAAATGAACCTAAACCATATGCTTACTCATGCAATTTACTCAACCAATCGAATGCTACTCATCGTAAGGATCATAAAGGACTTTAGAAAGGTTGTAATGTGGCCGAGGCTAAGGCATTCGAAATTTAGATATGTGGTGGTCAAAAATGTTCAAAAGACTTAGTCAACACTTAGGCAATTCGAGCTCCTTCCTTTCTCATGTGTCAAACTTCAAAATGGGGCCAATTTTCATCTTTTTGGGCCATAACTTCATTCTAAACTTCCCTTGAGCTTTTGTAGACAGGACAAAGGCCATATTTCGTCACTTTTGGGCCTTCCATTCAATACAAACTCCAAATCCACAAGTATGGGGGATATTAATCCAAACAATGTACACTAAAAACCTATTGCTGGAGAGTTTTTGATTTTTTTCTTTTTACTCTTTTCTTTTTCTTGCTCTCGATTTTTTTTTCTTTTCTTCTTTCTATTTTCGGCAATTGCAAACTTTTTTCAAGGTATTTGGACAAGTCTATCCCCATACACATATCTCCTCATGATCTTCACACCATATCCATGATTCTAGCTTCAAAAATCCCCACCAAGTCTTTTGAACAAGGGTACGGATATTCTACACTAGGTTAAAGTGTTTAGATATGTATGGTAATGAAAGAAAAGCATAATGTGGGCTCAAATGGGTTATCTAGGGGTGTCGCATCTCATGCACACATAAAGGACACATGGCTGTTTGGTTTAGTGGTGAAAGACCTAAATGCCTTTAATCATATCCAAAATCAGAGCATTTATCAACTTAAAAGCTTTGCAAATCCACATGAGTAAGTTCTAGTATTCTCTAGTTCATTGAATATGGCGAGCAATTAGATGAAGCATGTTTTATTTTTGAAACCATTATGCACGAAATTCACTCTCAAAAGAATAATGTAGGCTCAAAAACTCACTTTTATGGTTTGTATGATTTAAAAGCTTATTCTAGCATGCGAAATCTGTACCATATTTATACAAACCATATCCACTACATGTCATGACAATCAAAACATCTCAATTAGCACTTGAAATCCCATGCAACGCCATATGTTTATTCTTTTCGGTCCATTTTCATCATAAACTAATTAAGGGCATCCTAAAGACTCTTTAAAACACTAAGTTAAACAAAAAGACTCAAAACAATATTTTTTTTAGGGCATCATCCACCGGAAAGTTCTATGGTCCGCCCGTTTTTACAATTTATGACTCAAATAAGTTGTAAACCCTTCCCCCACACTTAAACTCTATATTGTCCTCAATGTACTAAAGTAAAACATAGAATCAAGCATGAAGAAAATGATTTACGAAAAATCTAACTAAGAAAAATAAAAGATAGGAAAATAAAATAAAATAAGGGAAGAGAAAGCAAATCTTGTTTATAGACTCCTCCATTGGGTAGCCTCCCAACAAGCGCTTTTTTTTAACGTCTTACAGCCTAGACGTGTAGCTTTTCTCCTTCTTAACTTTTGACTCCCAACATTCTTGATGTTTTCTTTGCATGTGCACTTGCATGTACATGTTGGTGCCATCTCCTCTAACTCCTTTAGCTCGGCCTTCTTCTTCTTCTTCTTTGCGAGCTTGTTAGGGTTCATGATCCACGCAAAAATACATTAGTTAGTGATCAATTAACTAATCAATCATAAACGTAGCTCATGTAGCATTTACAACAAGTAGGTTTATCTTTCGTTACAAATTCATTACAACATGGTAGACAAATACAGTTTACCAAACAATGTTCAAATTGATTTTTCGCCAAAGATATATGATTATCACATGCATCTAGAATTTAAATTAAGACTTAGATGATTAAATTGTGTAATGGCTCGAAATCCGTTCTACTCCTTTGGGCAAGTTCGGAAATGGCCAGTTGGGATAGATGTAACGTGAGAGCACTACAAGAAAACTGCACTTAGACCACGGACCATTTCCGTCGTCTAAGTGCAGTTTTCCGTCGTCTAAGTACTTGGACGACGTAATCTCCGTCGTCCAAGGTCCGTGCTCCAAGTGCTGTCGTCCAAGCACCTGGACGACGGAGACTTAGTGTGTCCGTCGTCCAAGTGTACTTGGACCTCGGAAATTATCCGTGGCCCAGGTGTTCACCTGGACGACGGAAACACTAAGTTTCCATCGTCCAGGTGAACACCTGGGCCACGGATAATGGTAGCAATGTCCGTGGCCCAGGTGCTCACCTGGACGACGGAGACTTATTGTTTCCGTCGTCCAGGTGAGCACCTGGGCCACGGACATTGCTCGTGTGTCCGTGGCCCATGTGTTGACCTGGACGACGGAAACACTAAGTCTTCGTCGTCCAGGTGAGCACCTGGGCCACGGAGAACGACAGGGTTTGGGGGTTAGGGGTTAGGGGTTAGGTTTAGGGTTTGTGTACCTGGACGACGGAGCACATAATCTCCGTCGTCCAAGTGAATATTTAATTTATTTTTAAAAATAAATTGAAATTAAATATTATTAATTTAATTTATTATTATTTTAATTTAAATAATGAAAAATGCTAATATTAAATAAATAAACTAAATTTTGAATATTAAAATTAATAACTTATATATATAATTATTAAATAATCAAAGTAAATTAATTTGTACATACGAAAAAACCCATAAATTAAAATATTGTTCGGAATGCATAAAGAAACGAGATAATATACTACGTGCTAGCTAATACACTGGAGGAGCAGATGCGGGGCCGAGTCCTCCGCCTCCAGCCGGGTCGTTGTCGTCGGGGTGTGGGTTCGGAGGAGGTTGACATACTTCTCGATTTTGGTTCATGAGCGCGATGAGTTGGGCTATTTGTGCTTGTTGTTCGTCAAGTCTTTGCCGCATTGACTCATTCTGCTCTTGTGTCCGTCGATTCTCCTCTCGTGCCAGTCGAGCCTCTTGAATGGCTGCTTCGACGGCCGCAGCCTGACTCATTCTCCGCTGCCTCGAACCTCCCGTAGATGATGAGCCGGAGGTCGTCGACAAATCTCGTACCACCCTAGGCCCAAAGTGCCTAACCTCCTTGCCAGCTCTACGACCGTAGACCTCATCCGCGATTGCAATTTGGCTCTCTAAGGATAGAGGAGGCAGGTCTTCCGGCGGCACATCTGGGAACGCAAGCTGAGTGTTGGCCAACTCTTCATGCGCACGCTCTATCGCCCTTGCCTACAAAATTATAATTAATTTATTATAATTTTGTAATCATATTTAAATAATAATTACTATAATTAAAAGCACATATATATATATATCACTTACCCCGCATTGACTCGCTTCATTATCGAGCCCTGGCGTCACGTACGCGCTTACGCTTGCATCAATAAAAGGGTGTTTGGAACCCTTATCCTTGTGCTCCTTGGCAATTTGAATGAACTGCTTGGCGCCGGTAGTATGGTGTTTCTCCTTCTTCCCCCGGTTGGCTTTGTTGACACCGGAGAATTTCTGTTACACAAGATAATTAAATCATTAAAAAATGAATAACTACAATTTAAATAATTCAATTATTTTAATTGAAATAAAAAAAATAAATTAATACCTTAAATTGTTCATCGGCAAAGTGGTTACACAACCACTCCCACTCATCTTCTCTCTCCCCTTGCAGCTCTACAGGGGGAGGCACGGGACCGACATCTTTGAAGTACTTATGGAGCCTGTACTTCCAATCTTTGTAGATGGAGTTGGCGGTTTGATTGATATGCCTCAACATAGCCGGTGTCGGATCCACGTCAAATTGTTCCTATGAAAAATAAATAGAAAATTATAATCGTATATATTATGAAATTTTGAACCGAGATTAACAATATTATATAATAACTAAATTTAACGTATTACGTACCGAAAGATCTTTGAAGACTTTCGCCTTCTCATGATCCGGCGCCTCCTTCCAAGTAGGGGCAGTGATACGAACCCGGTTACGGATGATTGACCCTATCCCATGCGCCGAGAGACTTGCTAGTTGAGCTGTGGGAGGGCCACCGGTGAATTCGTCGTACGGCAAGTCGATCTTTTTACCGGTCGTCTTGCAAATACGCTCCGCTTTCCCCCCTTTAACGAGACCCCGAGTCCTTTTCGGTTCCGGGTCAGTGGGGGCCCTCCTTTGCCTACGGCGGGCGCTGTACATGATTGATTCGGCGGTGGAGGACGCCTGAGTACTTCCCGTTGAATGGGTACCGGGCGTCGGAGATTGGAAGGGGTCGACATCATCACCGCTCGAGATGAATGGGGGAGCGGGAATTTCCCCAGAGGGCTCTACGGACGGACCAGATGATCCGTCCGGATTGAGAGCGTCGTTGCCCTCCTGTTGAACCCAACCGACTTGGGCCGCCAACATTCGGAGCATCTCATCTTCAGCCTCCAGTTGGGCTTTCTTCTTGCCGGATGTGGTCTTTGGCGGAGCCATTTAAACCTAAGAGTACGGTGTTAAAATACCTACCTACCATAATAATTACAACTTAAAAATTAACGCTAATTAATTAAATACGTTTAAGATTTAAATAGAGTACACTAGCTTGGCATTTTCGGTCGTTCAATGGACGTGCGACCCGCGCGATAAAGTGTAAATTTTCAATTAACCAGCCTTGGTTAAATCGAAAAACATGGCCAGTTAGGGATAGAGATAACGCGAGAGGCAGGACTAATTTCGACAAAAGTCTTTCTTAGTCCAAATCCTGTCACCAGTCATAACCCGTTTCTAGACACCATGTCCGACATTCGGCCAATTTTTCGAAAATTTACACTCCCTCAAGTCCTTTGCAAACTCCGCCCTCAACCTCGTGTCCATAACTTCACTTAGGTTATGGTGTGCGGTGATGAAATCCACACATCACGAGGGGTTAAGGAGATAAGCAAGGAAAAGAGGCGCCATCTATTCCAAAGAGTGCGACTTAATTACACCAAGCCTATGTACTAAATTTAAATCGAACACGTACTACTAATTAATTTACTAAAAAATACACGTAATTACATGCAATAATTTATTTTCCATTTAGCATGCAATAATTAACCATTTAATTAATTAATAACAATAATTATTTATTTAATTAATTAATAACAATAATTAATTATTTATTTTATTTAATAACAACAAATTTACAATTATTCATTTAATTAGGAAACAATAACAATAATTATGATTTAATTAATAAATAACAACAATTAATCATTTATTAAATATTTAAAATTAATTACTAAATTAATTTAGAATTTAGAATTTAATTAATTAATAAAATGAAAATTATTTAAATAAGGGAAAAATAGAAATGTACCGAAGCGGAGTTTACGGGAATTTCGCCGGACTTGAGTCGTCGGAGAGGAGGAACCACGCCAGAAAAAATGTCGTCGGAGCGTCGCCGGAGGAGGATCGCCGGAGGAGAGGAGAGGAGAGGAGAGGAGAGGGAGAGGAGGAATGATGAGAAAATGAGGGGGGTGCTGTTCTATTTATAGAGCTTGACTTAGACGACGGAGCACTATTCTCCGTCGTCTAAGTGCACCTGGACGACGGAAACAGTGTTTTCCGTCGTCCAGGTGGCGGTTTAAAAAATTTCAATCGGCGCGTAATTAATCGGCGGGACGTTTTGAACCGCCATGGAATTGGACTTAGACGACGGAGAATGAATTCTCCGTCGTCTAAGTGAAAATTCAAGCGGTGCCGAAAACGGAAGCGGTAAATTGAACCGCCATAATTTTGGACTTGGACGACGGAGATGGTAAGTTTCCGTCGTCCAAGTGAAAATTACACGAAAAAATTAAACAAAAAATTATTTGAACCGCCATGATTTTTGAACCTGGACGACGGATAAGGTCATTATCCGTCGTCCAGGTGAACACCTAGACGACGGAAAATGACCGTCTCCGTCGTCCAGGTTCAAATTACGTAAAAAAAAATTTTAAAAATAATTCGCTAGGAATTTAGCGATCTGTCATTCGAGTGAAATAGTCGTACAATATCGATGAACGCATCGTGTATATAAACAGTTAAATTTGAACCGACGATTAATTTTACGTATTGAAACATGTTAAGTATCGACTAATCTTTACGACTTAAGTGTTCATGAGTAGACGCTCATTTGCAGCAGAGTATTAACGAAATTGAATTTGGACAAAACAACCGTTGGATATGTTCGTCGTAACATAATATATAATTGTCTTCAAAGGATCATAAAATAATAAGTTCGGGAAGGGTTTGATCGGCACAGTCAACCGCAAAACCGATAATTTCACAAACCGGAAACGTGGATACTAGGCATTTCGTAACTCCGATTTTCGAACCGTCGAAGCTTACACACCAAGAATTGTTTACTCTAAAGTCTTGATGAAAAGACTTTGCATTGGAAGAAGGTCTAGATGGTCGTTGTCTTAGAAAAAATTACGATATCTGCACCTGGACGACGGATATGAGAGTTTCCGTCGTCCAGGTGATCACCTGGACGACGGATCTGAAGTTCTCCGTCGTCCAGGTGCATAGACCCTGAATTCAGGGGTTAGGGCCTTACTGTTTAGGGTTTAGGGTTTGTGAACTTGGACGACGGAAAATGACTATCTCCGTCGTCCTAGTGTGTACCTGGACGACGGATAATGACCATCTCCGTCGTCCAGGTGTAAAAACCCCGAATTCAGGGGTTAGGGCCTTAGGGTTTACGGTTTAGGTCGTCCCCGGTCATTTGTGTGTGCGTTCAATTATTCTGATTCAAAAATATAATTAAAAAATTGATCGATCGATCCGATCTGCTAGGTTTTGGGTCCAAGATTTAGGGTTTTATATGGCGCCAAAGGTGAATCTGGCGGGGGACCTAATATAAACGTGGACAGAATTCAGGTGTCCGTTAAATTATTTTGAATGACCATAAAAAAATTAAATAAATGATGGATCGATCCGATTTGCTAGATTTAGGGTCGAGGATTTAGCTAGGGTACGTTTTATATGAGATTGAGATTTGGCGCCAATATTTATTAATTTCTCCGTTGGCCAGGATATATATATAATTCAGATTAATTTCTTACCGTAAACCGGCATCGATCATATATATATATATATATATATTACAATAATTACAGTAATTAATTACCAATTAATCTCCCTCGTCGTATGACCGTACTCTTCGTCATAATCATCATCGTCCTCATCCCCGTTAGTCGACGGCTCATCCTCGTCATCGTACTCAACATCGTCCGACGAATAACCTGAGTCCTCGTCCGCGTCCTCTTCCTGCTCGTCTTCTTCATCTACCTCATGGATAATCTCATCTTCAGTTAGATCTGTACAACCATCAGGCATGGGTAACCGTTCACCATCTTGAACCAGGTCCATTATATCGGAGCGGACCATAGAAATATTAGGCTCTTGATAGGCAGGAATGTCTCTTTCTGGTTCAGCAGCATCTTCAGTCGTCGCCGGTGTCCCTTCAATTGTCTCTGTATTCCATATTCCTCGGTGAGAGATATGGTTCACTATTTTCCACCCTTCACCGGCTTTCGGATCGTCGAGATAGAACACCTGCCGAACTAAGGTGGCGAGAGCGAAAGGCTCATCCTCATACCAGTGCGAGTTTGTATCGACAGATAATAGTCCCAGGTCTTCCTTTGTACGCTTGAACCATCTGCACTTGAATAGGAAAACGTTGACATCATTCCCGTAACATAGCTGAACCACGTATACAATAGCCCCGTAATATAGATCATTGTCTTTCCCAACGGCTACCCCACTGTTTTGTGTTCTTCTTCCTTCGTCTCGGGCCAATGAATGGAACTTTACACCGTTCACAAAACATCCGGGATAAATATAGTGTTTAACCGGCTTCCCTGCTAGCAAGTGCTTTGGCCATGACCACCACCCTCCGTGGTTATCAGATTTTTGCAGATCAATCATCTGCGAAAAAGGCCAAATTAATATAATGGTTTACTTTCTACAAACATGAGCAATATGTATTTAAATAATTAATACCGAGTCGTACGTACGTACCCATTGGAAGAAATAATCAGGAAACTTCTTCTTAACCATTTTCTCAATCCACGCCGAACTCTTGTTTTGATTTAACGCCTGAAGCCTCTCCCTGTATGACATCATGTACGGCTCAACTTCATCACAGTCTCGCAACACTACCTAATGTGCCTCAATAAGTTCTTCCCGTGTTAACGATTCCTTTAATACTCCTCTAAACGGTCGGACGACATTGGTGACGACAGAAAGATTGATGCGGGCACTGCGATCGGAGGCAGTACTGGGAGGGGGTGGATCTTTGAGGTACCTGTTGCAGTAAGTAACACACTCATGCATTAGGTATGTCTCTGCTATGGAGCCATCCGGGGCCGACCTGTTTTTGACGAATGACTTATACTGTCCAAGCTGTGTACAAAATCAAACGTACACATTACATAAGTACATATAGCTAGCTGGCTAGTATATATATAATCTCCAGTGGAACAAATTAATTAATTAGTTGTACGTACCTTTCTTGAGGATACATCCAAGTGTACTGGACCGGACCAGAAATGAGCACCTGCTCGGGCAGGTGGATCATTAGGTGAATCATGATGTCAAAGAAAGCAGGGGGGAAAATCCTCTCTAGTTTGCAAATGATGTGCACAATTTGTTGTTGCAATTCCACCACATCTGACTTCTTTAATTCTCTGGCGCATAACCTCTGCCACCACCTGCACAATGCCACTATTGGTTCTACGACGTCCCGAGACAAGTATGGTCGAATTACCACTGGAATCAGACGTTGCAGCATAATGTGATAGTCATGTGTCTTTAGACCAACAAACTTGTGTTGCACCTCGTCCACTGCTCCAGTTATAGTAGCTGCATACGTAGCCGGATAACGAACGCCCTTAAACCAGTGAAATACAGAACGTCTAAGCGTCGGCTTCACTGTGTAAGGTGCATCTGGCATCTTGTTGTACACTCATTTCCTATCCCTCCTCAACCACAAGGGACGACGTAGATTCATTGATTCCAAATCTTTGCGCGCTTTGGGAGTATCTTTAGTCTTGAACTTAATACCGAGAATTGTTCCCACCACGCTGTCGCACACATTCTTTTCTATGTGCATCGCGTCCAAGTTGTTCCTCAGCTTCAACTTCGACCAGTAAGGGAGTTCAAAGAATATACTCTTGTGATCCCAATAGCTCAGATCATGTGGAGGAATTGGATTGCATTTCTTTACATCCGCGTCATTGCTCAACACACCAAAGTCGAAATAGCTCAACCTCTCTAAAATCTCTTCGCCCGACCAACTACGGGGTTTAAGATTGTTCTCTACCGTACCGTCGAAATGAGCTTCATCCCGTCGCCACGGGTGGTCGTGAGGAAGCCATCTACGGTGACCCAAGTAACACACCTTTCCCGCGTGCCAACTAGAGTTCACGTCGTCCAAACATATAGGACATCCATTATATCCTTTTGTCCTGCAGGCTGCCAACATCCCATAAGCTGGAAAATCGCTGATCGTCCACATTACAGCAGCCCTCATCGTGAACATCGTGTCAGTGAATTTGTCATAAGTTGGGACTCCATTTTCCCACAACAGTTTCAGCTCGTCGATCAAAGGTCTGAGGTAGACATCTAAGCACTTCGATGGAGATTTAGGACCTGGAATTAGTACGGTAAGGAAATTAAATTCCTTGTTCATGCACATCCACGGAGGCAAGTTGTACGGCATCAGAATAACTGGCCAAGTGCTGACGGCGGAGCTATTACTTCCCCAAGGATTGAATCCGTCTGTAGATAGGCCGAGTCTAACATTTCTAACCTCTGAAGCAAAGTCTCCAAATTCTCTGTCGAAATGTTTGAAACCCTCCCCATCCGTGGCGTGTCGCAAGACATCGTCATCTATTCGCTTTTCTGCGTACCATCGCATCGCCTCTGCTGTGTGTAGCGACATGTACAGGCGCTGCAATCTGGGAATCAAGGGAAAATATCGAACAACTTTCACAGGAATTCTCTTTTTCGAACTCTTCCTATTCAACTGGAATCTGCACTGGCCACATACGGGACAATAGTCCAACTCTTTATACTCTTTGTAAAATAGCACACAATCATTCGGACATGCGTCAATTATCCTGTACTTTAGGCCGAGGCTGCTCAGGATATTTCTAACCTTATAATGAGATTTAGGAAGATTGTGATCATCAGGAAGCAACTTACATATTTGCTCCTGAATTTCGTCAAAAGCACTCACTGACATTTTGTGCTTCACTTTTATCTTCATTTGCTCCATCACATATTGCAACACATTCTCCCGACATCCAGGGAACACCGGGGTCTGCGCTTCAAGTAGCATCCGGTTGTACTTTTCCATCTCACTGGTGTCAGTGGCCAAGCTAGCTGCGGGGAATGTGTCATCATGCTCATTGGTGGTACTGTAACCTCCGTCTTGGTGTTGGTGTCCGCCATGACTACATCCCGGAAACGCATCATGGACCAAATCTGCAGTTGGGTTGCAAGCTGGGGGTCCGGCACCACTGCCGCTGGATGAGGCACCATGGTAACTGTACCCTGAGCTGAAGTCTGCTCCGCTGAACTCTACTGCTTCACCATGCTCGCTCCATGTAGTGTAACTCCACATCATACCATTTTCGTACAAGTGTTGCACCATAACATTAACCTCCGCATACTGACAATTAAGACATTTCTGACACGGACACCTGAAACATTTCTTTCCCTGACCATGTTCTATCGCAAAATTCACAAATTCGCTAATTCCATCCATATACCGGACATCACATCTATTCTTCAACTTCATCCAACTCTTGTCCATACTGCTACAAAATATTATACTTAATTAATTATATATTACATATATATTAGTCCATTAATTTACGCTTAATTATACGTACTCGATCTACATCGATCCATCAATTACGTACGTACGTAATTTAATCTGTATATATATAGCTAACATCCATGCATGTATGTACGTACGTTTTCACTAAATATATATATTAATTAAGCAAATTTTAACTGTGTACGTACCTGCTGGCCTTCTCGATATCTGTTAATTAAGCTATAGCTAGTTTGGAACCCTTATCCTGATCCTTCTCGGCCTTCTTTCTTCTCCGATATATCCTAGCTTCTCCTATCCTTCTCCTTCTCCCTTCTCCTTCAATTCTTCTTCGAATGGAATGAAGAGATGGAATATATATGAATCGAAGAGAGTTTGGCATCGGGCTTATATAATACTTCACTTAGACGACGGAGGTGTCGGTACGTCGTCTAAGTAGAAGTTACTCGGACCACGGCGTGTCGGTCCGTTGTCCAGGTGGCCACCTGGACGACGGAGATGGTATTCTCCGTCGTCCAGGTGATCACCTGGAGGACGGAGAAGACTCCGAGGTCCAGGTGTCCACCTGGACGACGGAGACGGTATTCTCCGTCGTCCAGGTTCCCACCTGGAGGACGGAGAAGACTCCGAGGTCCAGGTGATCACCTGGACGACGGAGATGGTATTCTTCGTCGTCCAGGTGGCCACCTGGACCTCGGACTCTTCTCCGTCCTCCAGGTGGGAACCTGGACGACGGAAATAGACTTCTCCGTCGTCCAGGTGTTACTTGGACGACGGAAAAGTCTCCGTCGTCCAAGTGGCACTTGGACCACGGAACAATTACTTTTCCGTGGTCTAAGTGCTGTTTTCTTGTAGTGGAGGTAGGACTAATTTCGAGAATATTCTCTTTCTTAGATTCAAATCCCGTCACAAGTCATAACCCTTCTAGTCACCATAACCAAAAAATTTCTTACTAAGAGCAAAAGTTCAATACGATATTACATCAACTCTTTCAATCAAAATCCAACTTAAAAACTAAATAACAAGTGATAAAAACATAGCTAAGACTTATTATTTAACATTTTACAAAATCGGAGAAACTGAATATAGCTACTTGCAGAATTTATCACACGTTGGAATTTCACGAAATTTACGAGAGGATACTAGACACATACATACATAAATCTGTAAATTTTCATAATTTTCCAAGACCTGCAACCACATCAGATAAATCACACAAAATAGCACATACACAGTCCCGAATTGAAATTAACACTAAAACTAAAAGAATTATAATCACATTATACAATAACAATGATGAATATTTTTACAGCAAAATGACTCCTTGACCTTAAACAATTGACTCTTTGACCTGCAAAAAACATAAACAAAGTTACAACATGCTTGGAACTCAAGAACACATGAAAATTTTCAGATTCGCACAAAATTGAACATAGCAGATTATCAAATTTTCCAGAATTGTTGGCTTGTCCGAATACAATAAAAATTTACAGACATAAACACCACACGAAACGCAACACTTTTGAAAATTTTCAGATTTTTCCAATACATGCAGCTATGTCAAATAAATTGTACAAAACAGATCAGTGCACAGTTCTGAAAACAGCAAAAAAAATTAAAAAAGATTTATGCATAAGTATAATATTTACATGATATGAACATATTTACAAAAACGAAATCACACAATAGATTTTTCAATCCCCGACAACGGCGCCAAAAATTGATAACGCGTAAAACATGCATCAAATATTGACACAAAGTAGACACTCAACACATATCTCACACGTATGCAATTTAAAACCCTTCTTTGTAGATGTAGCATTGATAAGTAGGGATTGTTCTTAACCAGGGATTGAGGGTACTAATGCATGACAACGTTTGTAAACATAAAATAAAAGGTATGGGGGGTTTGAAAGTTTGATTATTAATCTACGAAATATAAAGACAAAACATGGCAGAAAACACATAGAGAAACCCTAAGTTCTATCATGCTTCAACTCATAGACAAGCTAAAACAAACAAGAACATAGAATCCTAAACATGCTTTCTAAACGAAAAATAAAATCTAAGACTAACATATTTACAAGTGATCATCCCGTCTAATTAACCTAGCCGATTTCATGCTAGAAGACTTAGTAGACAACGAAATTCATAACTCTAAATCTAACTACACATGCTTGTTTATTGTATAGAAGTGCGACTCAGCGTCTTAACGTTGTTGCCAGGGATCGAACCCGGGCCGCCCACGTGACCAGCAGGAATACTTACCATTATACTACAACTAGCGTCTAAACACCCTAAACAATTTCATCTTAAATAAGTTCATCGAAACCTGCAAAAGAGATGGACTTAGCGTATCATCTAGAACATGGCATCGAAGCATTAGACTCAAAACAAACATATGTAAAAGACTTAGAATTATAAACACATGGAAGCTACAAAAGAAATCAAAACATATAGCTGAAAACCAAACTGATTCTTCATCAAATAACCGAAACAAATCCAATACAAAATCAAAGAATGAAAATAGAAGGTCATGGTTACACTTTGAATCCGTGAATCGCACTGCAACTCTAGGTGCTTGATGACTTCTAGGGAGGATGGTTCTCACTCACAAGGGACTTAGCGTATTGTGAGTGATCCGAGGCTCGTTGAGGCTGAACACTTCGGCTTTGGAGAGGTTGGACGACTTCTTTGTGGAGGAGAGGTATTTTTGTAGAGCTTTGGCTTCTAAGATGGGTGATGATCTGCTTTGAGGCCGAGCTCCAAAATTTATAGAAGAAGATTAGGTCTTTTCCTACCAAAACAAGACTTTCCTTGTGTACCCGGGCATATCTGATAGTCTGTCTTCAAACGCAATTTTCCAGAGTTATACATATCCGAATTGCGCTATTCTTATGGCATTGGAAAGAACTTTCCGAGGGCTATAAAATATATTCATTAATTACCTCAATCGGAGTTGATATGCGATTTCTACAGCTTGTCGAAGTCTGCTTTCCTGTAACTTCAGATTTCCTTCCTTTTTAAGTATTAGGAATCCCAATCTCATCAAATCTTGGATTTCTTGCTCTCCAATTCTTCTTGTCCGAAAATACCATTTAATTGCACATATTTTGGGCCTCAAATCATATCCATATCATCTTGGAATATTTTCCAAAAATTTGGCCCAATGGTCCTTTATTAATTCGGTAAGGTTGTGCTTTCCTGGATCGTGCAGGAGAAATGTCTTCTTCTTTATTTGCATCATTTTCATTTGTTCTTCTTCAAGATCCATGGAATTTTGGAAACATTTCTTTACTCCTCTTTTTGCTCCATTTTACCACGCCTCAAATGTTTGTAGACCTCTTTACTCTCTCTCTTTTGACAAAAACCTACAAACAACAAAATGAATCAAAAATAATAAAACTAAGCAATTAACAAAGTAAAAATGTAAAGAAAATATATTAATTAATACGCCTAAAATGCGTAGATCAAGATGCCTATCTGTTGAGCAAGAAGAATTTGATTCAGAATAGTGTACCGACCGAGTTTCAAATGAAGAATGATGGCACTTTGATGTTCAGGGGGAGATTATGTGTGCCCAGAGATGAGGATTTGAAGAAGGAAATACTCGACGAAGCCCATTGTTCTGCATATGCTATACATCCAGGTAGTACAAAGATGTTCTAGACACTGAAAGCTCATTATTGGTGGCGAAACATGAAGAGGGAAATAGCAATGTACGTGAGCAGATGCCTGATTTGTCAACAAGTGAAGGCGGAACGTCAGAAACCGGCAGGTAAACTACAACCTTTGGAGATTCCAGTGTGGAAATAGGAGCATATCACTATGGATTTTCTATATCAGTTACCTCGTACTTCTGGTGGTAGTACTGGTATTTGGGTGATTGTGGATCGCCTTACGAAGTCAGCTCATTTCCTAGCACTTCCAGGAAAGCTTCCTGTGAGCAGATTGGCGAAGCTGTACTTGAAAGAGGTTGTGAGATTTCATGGTGTACCTGTGTCTATAGTTTCTGATCGGGATAGTCAATTCACTTCCGATTTTTGGCGGGCATTGCAGAAGGAAATGGGGACTAGACTACACTTTAGCACAGCTTTTCATCCTCAGATAGATGGTCAGTCGGAGAGGACTATTCAGACTCTGAAGGATATGTTGCGATCTTGTGTCTTGCAGTTCAAAGGGAATTGGGATCAACAACTTCATTTGATTGAGTTTGCGTACAACAACAACTATCAGGCTAGCATTGGTATGGCACCTTATGAGGCTTTGTACGGCAAACAGTGTCGAACTCCATTGTGTTGGAGTGAAGTTGGCGAGAAATGGCTTCTTGGTCCTGATTTGGTGAAAAGTACCACAGAAGACATTCAAGTTATTCGGGATAGATTGAAGGCTGCACAGGATCGACAGAAGAGTTATGCTGACGTGAGATGGAAGAATCTCGAGTTTGAGGTTGGTGATTGAGTTTTCCTGAAACTTTCTCCTTGGAAGGGTGTTTGTTCATTTCGGGAAGTGCGGTAAACTTCGTCCGCGATATGTTGGCCCATATGAGATCACTGAGTGAGTCGGTGCTGTGGCATATAGGTTGGCATTACCTTCCGAGATGGCCAGGGTACATGATGTGTTCCATATGTCTATATTGCGGAAGTACATTTCCAATCCATCTCATGTGTTGACACCGTATCAGCTTCCTATACGGGAGGACTTAACCTATGTGGAGGAACCAGTTCAGATACTTGATCGGAAGGTCCAAGAGTTACGACACTGAGCTATCCCTCTTGTAAAGGTATTATGGCAGAATCACTCAGTTGAAGAGGCTACTTAGGAGACCGATCAGCACATGCGGGATCAGTATCCCTATCTCTTCAGCTAGCAAGTATGTAAATTTCGAAGATGAAATTTTTTTTAGGGGGGTAGATTTGTAACAACCCAAACCAGAAATGGTATGTTAATTGGCATGATTTGTACATTTCACGATTAGTCGCAGTTATTCGTAATTGGTTGATATGGCGGAATTGTTCACGACTTAATTATCGGACACGAATTTGATTTGAGTTCCTTCGCGAAAATTTTAGAGGATTTGATTTCGAGTTTGTAGGAGGTTTTAGAGGATTTTTCGGATAATCGGAAAATATAAAATGAATATTTGAAATTATCGTCGAGTTAGTCGTACTTATCCGTTTGGGTTTGAGTTATCTGAATCGTGAATTTGGTCAGTTCGCGACCTATAAATATCGAAATAGTCGTAGAATTGTTGAAAAGTTGCATTTGGGCCGAGTTGACTGTGTTTGACCGAGCCAGAACCAAGTTGACCGAGTCACTGAGTTGACCCGTCTGAGTTGTTAACTCGCCGTCGTTGGACTTGCCGGAATACGGCACAGTTGCCAGAAAAGAAGGTAGGCAAATGATCACCTTGGTCTAAGCTTTCTATTGATGTATGTATTGTGTGGTTTTGTGTTGATTTTGTTGGAGAAATGTGGAGGTGAAGTGGATGGAATCGGTGGGTTTTGGGGGGAGGTTTTCCGGTGGGGTTTTGGGGTGGAGTAGGTTGGGTTCTTGCTAGGGATGGAAACCCCTAAGGTTTGGAGGGCCGAGGTGAAGCGACGGCGCCGGAATCGGCAGGAGAAGTTTTTCGGCGATTTCGGGCCGGAGACTTTCGAGGGGATTTTGGGGTGCTTGTCGGCCGAATTATTTGATGGTGTAGTTGAACTTTGGACTGGGCTTGGGGAGAAGAAGGCTTTGAGGTTAGCTTCATCTTGTGAGTGGACATTTTATTTTCACAGTTGATTTGCGAGTCCTGATTATGCATTTACTTTATGCATTTATGAATATACACTTTACGATTATGCATTGTATTAGTGTGCATTTACAATTATGCACATACAAGTATGCATCTTATGATTTCATTTTACGATTATGCATGTGCATGGAAAGTATTTATGATTTGGTTTACACATAGTACAGTCTCGGATATAGAGGTATGCATCAATGCTTTAGCTTCTCGGCTGATCCCCGAGATGCTCCAGGGGGGACAGACATCCTGATCCGAGGTCTTTCAAACTTATTAATCATGAGGGGGTCTGGGATTCCGTGATTAGACTGTACTATGCGAAGGAGTCCATGAGTGACCCTGCAGGATTTTACGTGCATATTTATGAATCAGAGAAAATGTACCTGGTCGGGATTTTCATATGCATTTACTCGCATTATGCTTTTATGAGCATATATTTTGTAAAGACATATTATTATTTTCGTCCACTCACTCTAACGATTTTATTTGTCTTCCCCAGAGCTTTTCAGTTTCCTTTGCCCAGTTTGCAGTTTGGGTTCCAGTGTTGCACGTCGATGGTGGAGGCGTAGAGTTCGGATCATACTTCAGTTTCTATAGGTTCCTTGTTCGACCTACTAGTTGTATATGATGTATATAGGCGTTGCTCTGAATACTTATGTTGCGTTTTCAGTTGAGTTTACTCCTGAATGTTTCTGGATTTCTTGTAAACCTTTGGTTTATATTATATATGATGTTGAGAAATCCAGATGGGGAACGGAGCCCCACGGTTTGAGTTTTGTGGAATATTCGAAGTGTGTTTTTTTGCAGGTTCTAATAATGGTTCACGTATTTCAAAGTAAACTCTAGCAAAAAAAATTAAGGTCATGTTTTCGAAGGGGTTTGATTTCGGTTTAGGCAACTAAATCGGAGTCCGGTCCTTTCATTCAGTAAAACTTAAAAGTTTTTGTGATCATAGTTTTCAATCATTCCTGATACAACATCTTTGTGTGTTTTTGTAGATGAGTTCGAATGAGCCAGCTAGGCCAAAATTCAACATCCTTGACCTTCAAGGCAAGGAATACCACCCTTGGATCTCAGATGTGGAAACTACATTCATCGGAAAGAGACTGACCAATACCACCAAACCCTCTAGGCCATGAACAAATCTCCTGCCCCCCACTGATGTGTCAAAAGTTCAAGGCGTCATATTCATCACATTTGCGCATTTTTGGTTGCGCAGTTTATTTGCCAATAGCACCTCCACAGTTCCCTAAAATGGGTCCACAAAGAAGATTAGAAATTTATGTTGGTTATGAATCTCCAACGATAGTCTGCTATCTTGAACCTTCGACAAGAGATCTCTTTACTGCTAGATTTGTGGATTGTCACTTTGGAGTGACATATTTTTCGTTGTTAGGGGGAGATAGGAATGTTTCAATTCTGGTGGAACGTCGAGAATTGACGTGGTTTAATCCCACTGTGTCTCTTAATGATCCTTGCACGTCTCAAAGTGAGACAGAAGTGCGAAGAATACTTGATCTTCAGTAAGTAGCAGACTCTATGCCTGACTCATTTGCTAATATCGCTTAAATGACGAGATCAGATATACCTGCTGCAAATGTTCCTACAAGCTTGGAAATTCCAAAAAAAGGATTTGTTAGTAGCAACACTGGGCAAGGAGACGTTCCTCTTTCTCATGTAGAAGGTGTTGCGTCGTCCTTGGCTCCCACCAGGAAAAGGGGGAGACGAAGAAAATTCACTGATGAGTCGCCGGTTAAAAGGCAAACCATCAAGGCACAAAAAGATCCATTCATCATCAATATTATGAATCCTTCACATGAGATTCTCTCTGACTACACTTATGTCCTTGAATCACAATTGGCAAGTCTGGGGGACGCATCAGAACCTCTTGTGATGTCAGAGAACAAAGAAATCTCGCTTAGAACAAATGATGCGCACGTTCTTATAAATAGATCTTCCATGTTAGTTGATGATGTGTTTGCTTATTCAGTCGCTCAAGAGATTATTGATGATGATGAAGTGAAATCCCGCTCTGTTGTTGAATGTCAACGTAGAGTAGATTGGCCAAAATGGAAGGTAGCAATCCAGGCTAAACTAGACTCACTGAATAAAAGGCAAGTTTTCCGTCTGGTTGTGTTATGCCCACCAAATGTTAAGCCGGTTGGACATAAATAGGTCTTTGTTCGAAAGCATAATGAGAAGAATGAGGTCTTGCATTATAAAGCTAGGCTTGTAGTGCAGGGTTTCTCTCCGTTCCCTAGAATTGATTATGAGGAGACGTATTCTCCTATTATGGACAGCATCACCTTCCGCTACCTGATAAGCTTGGTAGTATCCAAAAAGCTTAACATGCAGCTTATGGATGTGGTTACTGCATATCTCTATGGTGATCTTGATTCAGAGATATTTCATGAGATAGAGTGCCAGATGGAATTGCTATAGCCAAATTAAGTAACTCTAAACCACGAAGTGCTCATGTTATCAAATTGAGATGTTCACTATATGGGTTGAAGCAATCCAGTATGATATAGTATACACATCTTAGTGACTACTTGATTGGGAAGGGATACAAGAATAATGACTTATGCCCTTGCGTATTCATTAAAAGAACAAGTTCAGGATTTGCTATAGTAGCTATTTATGTTGATGATATAAACATCATCGAAACTCTTAATGAGATCAACGAGACTGTTTGCTACTTGAAATCTGAGTTTAAGATGAAAGACCTTCGTATGACTCGATTTTGTCTTGAATTAGAGCTAGAACATCGAGTTGGTGGAATTCTTATTCACCAGACTGCTTATGTCCAAAATATGCAAAGGCGATTTAACATGGGCAAAGCACACCCTGTTAGCATACCAATGGTTGTTCGCAGTCTAGACCCCAAGAAAGATCTTTTTCGTCATGTAGATGATGAGGAGGAGATCTTGGGAACTAAATTCCATATCTTAGTGCTATTAGAGCTTTGTTGTATTTAGCTCAATGCACACGTCCAGATATTGCCTTCTCAGTGAACTTGTTGGCTAGATTTAGCTCTGCACCTACGCAACGTCATTAGAATGGAGTAAAACAAATCTTCAGGTACTTGAAAGGTTCCATTGACATGGGCTTAGTCTTCCCTTACAAAGAATACAGAGAGAAGCATGAAATTCTCGGAAAGGAGAAAGTTGAAACGCATTCTGGAGATTTTGACCTGTCGAGGGTTTCCCTCAACCCTTTGAAAATTGCACCCTGGATCAACTAGAGTGATTCCCTCGACCCGTCGAGGGATTATCTCTACCCGTCGAAAATTGGTCCTATTTTGGACAGTTTTCATGCTATCCCCTATTCCAAAACACCAGCTGATGTATTGGTTGGATTCGCTAATGCTGAGTACCAGTTGAGTCATTCACATACCGGTTATGTTTTCACTATGGGAAACACTGCGATCTCTTGGAGATCAACAAAGGTTTGTTTTCACAGACCGGTTATGTTTTCCCTTATTGCTACTTCCTCAAATCATTTTGAAACTATTGCTTTACATGAAGCTATTAGAGAATGTGTCTAGCTTAGGTCAGTCATAGGTCATATTCGAGGGTTTAGTGGATTTCCATTTACTGTTACTGTTCCCACTTGCATCTATGAGGATAATGCAGCATGCATTGAACAGATGAAGTTGGGTTACATTAAGGGTGACAATACAAACATATATCGCCGAAGTTCTTCTTTAATCAGCAACAACAACAATTGTTGAATATCCAAGTGAACCAGATTGGTTTCGTTGATAATACTGCGGACTTGTTTACCAAGTCACGTCCTAAATCTAATTTTGTGAAACATGTGAGAAGCATTGGTATGTGCAAGTTATCAGAACTCCTAGACTGAGTTTACAGTCAGGGGGAATTACATTTCTGTAGACATCATGGGGAGTCTACATCACATGTAGTAGCTTTAGTAGTTGGTGTGTTGTACTCTTTTCCCCTTAGACCAAGCTTTTTTTTTACCCATGAGGTTTTTGTTTACTTGGCGAGGTTTTTAGTGAGGTAACAAATCATGCATCATTCTTGAGGCTATCGACACAAGGGAGAGTGTTTAAGGAGATTAATTCTCCATAATTCTCAGTGTGTGTCTTGTCCTACTTAGATACGAATATTAATTAGATAAATACATGAAATCCCTGTTATATCGGGAAATTTATTGTAACAGATTGTATCAGCCTGTATTTAAGGCATTCTACCAATGAAAGAGAAGGAGTTTTATAGTCTTGCATACTTTTCTCCTGTAATAATAAGGAGATTGATTATAACATATTATAATATTTAATTAAAGTCATTTATTAATGAATAAAGTATAATTTAGATTATATCTTCTGCGTATCTATTTTCTCATTCAACACGTTATCAGCAGCTCTTGAGTTGATAGTCATCACCACCAAAGAAAAAAAAAATACCCTAACCCTAAACACAAAAGCCTCCATCGCCGGCCTCCTCCTTTGACGGAATCATCACCACCATCGACCACCATCGTCGGAGCTCTCCACCGCCGGTTTTCATGGACATTTGCTTCTTCAAAACTTTCCTTAAAGTTATTATACCGAGTATAATACCCTCGAGGTAAATTTTCTAACTTTCTTCGATTTAGTAATTAGGTTACAAAACTTAATTACCGTAACACCTTAGATCTAAGTCTACATTTAGGTTTATTATACCATGATTTACTTTTTATGCTCTAGTTCCAATGGATTAATACATGTTTATAAAAAGTTGAAATTGGTGACGGTCCAGGGGGAGTCCCAATTACAGGTGAACATCGCGGTTATTTGTGATTTCACATTGAAACAAAAAAACGAAGTCAATATTTGTGACTAATTGTGAAAGTCATGGTTTTTAGGTGTGATATGAAGCCACCGTTTTTACATCAATTTTTGTGACCAAACATCTGTGACGACCCAGAACAGAATCAGTATGAGAAATCAGCTTAATCTACGAGCTTGCGCGTAGTCACAGATTGCCGACAGTTGTTTGAATCGCCAGATTTGATAACGACTAAATCATTGGCCAAGAATTTGAGCTGAGTCTCTTCTCGAGAGTCGTTGTACGTGTGATTTCGAGTTCGTGGGCGGTTCCGGATCATTATTTGGACGACCGAGCAATAAAATATGAATATTTGAAGTGTTGACGTAATCGGTTTTAAATGGTGGCTCTCTTAACGACCAAATTACCAGACGAGAATCTGATTTCGACTTCTTCACGGAAGTTGTTGAGACTTTAATTTCGAGCTCGTGGGAACTTCCAGAACATTATTCTGAATTACGAGGATTATGTTGTAAATATTTCGACTGTTGAGTATTTAATCGGGTAAGTTTGTGTTTGGGTGAACCGTTGACTTTTTATCCGATTTGTCGAAGTGTTTGAGTTCGGGTGGTAATTAAAGAACATGTCGAGTCTAGTTTGTTGCCGCGAGAATTATTGGAATCGGAATTACGACGGAAAAGTTACGAGTATTTGAAGTTTGCCGAAAAGTGAATTATGGAGGTTTCCATTTTGGGAAGGTCTATATATAGAAGGTTCCTGTTTGGGCAAGTCAACCTTGCCATAAGGGGAGTTGACTGGTCAACTCGGTTTGACCGAGTTGGTGCGCGACGGTGGCGACGGTTGCCGGCGGTGATCCCTCGTCCGGCCACCTCCGGGCACGACCTTGGTGTCTTCCCACTCGGCTCGACCTCCTCATCCTCATGCCGGCCACCGTTCACGGCGAGGTGGACGGTGGAGGGAGAAAAATCCGGCCAAAATTGAAGAATTTTGGGGTTAATGGTGGATTTCGATTCCGGCCGAGTTGAGCTTAAACAAGGACTGGGTTTTGTAGCCCTCATCTCCATGATTCTAACCATGTAAGTATGGAGTTCCAATTTGATTTGTGCTTGGAGAATTTTGGATTTGAAATTTGTGAGATAATTTGGATTTTCATGAAATTGACCTAGTTAGAATGAGAATTGGCCTTCAATGCAGTTGTGAAAGTTGCTCAGTAGGTGATTTGGAGTGGAATAGTGGTCACTCCGCCGAGAAATTCTCCGATCGGGTGGCGCCACCGCCGCCGGCAGTGGTCAACGGCGGTCAACGGTCAACAGTTTGACTTTTTGGGGTTTTCAACAAGTTGCATGTCGTTTCACTCGAAATAGCGCCCCGATCGCAGTGGGGAGGTTCGTTTTTCGAGTTGAGCGTCCGAAATTACAGTGAGGTATTGAGGTGTGAATATCGGGTTTTCGACGATTCGTCGACATTGAATTATGTGTTTCCGAGAATGGTTGTTTCTTGTGATTTGATTTGAATTGTCGAATTATGATTTTGAGAAATGGACTTTGTGAATATTCAGGGGTTCGTGATCGTTCGTTTGGCGAGGGACTTTCCGCCGGATCACGGGTTAACGCGAACTGCGTTACGCTAGTCTGTGAGTGGACAATTTCTTTTCACAGATTGATTGCGAGTCTTTTATATACGTTTTACGAACTTGAGCATGCAGTATGATTATGGTTTTACGAGCATGAGATTGCATACGAGATTATGTTTTAGATGAGCATGTGTTATACGATTATGCTTATACCAGTATACATTACGTATATGCATTTATATATTGATTCATGCATTCGCATCGAACTGTTTATGATTTGATTTACACAGAGTATAGTGTGACGACCCGGACCAGAATCAGCAGTATGATCAGCTATATTCGTGAGCTACGGCGTAGTCGCAGAGTTGCTACAGTTGTTTTAATCGCCGAAGTTTCTTAACGACTAAATTATTGGCCGAGAATTGGAGCTGGGTCTCTTCTTGAGAGTCGTTGTACGTGTGATTGCGAGTTCATGGGAAGTTCCGGATCGTTATTTGGACGACCGAGGAATTAGTTATGAATATTTGAAGTTTCGACGGAAACGGATATAAATGACAGAATTTGGTTTCGGCTTCTTCACGGAAGTTGTTCGGAATTTAATTTCGAGTCTGTGGGAACTTCCGGAACATGTTTTTGAGTTACGAAGAATTAGTTGCGAATATTTCCGTTTGTGGATTGTTTAGTCGAATTAAATGTGTGTTTAGTTGAACAGTTGACTTTTTATCCATTTGGCCGATGTGTTTGACTTCGGGTGATTATTGAAGAGTACGTCGAGACGAGTTTGTGGCCGCGAGAATTATCGGAATCGGAATTACGACGAGAAAGTTACGCACGTTTGAAGTTTATCGAAATGGATAAGTTTGAGTTTCCGTTTTGGGAAAGGCTATAAATAGAAACTTTCTGTTTTGGGGGAAGTCAAACCTTACTATTTATGTCTTTGACTGGTGAGTTGACCGAGTCAACTCGGCCTTGGAGGAGAATCACGACGGTGGTGTACGGTGGCGACGGTGACTTACCGATCGGCCGTCTCCGGCCACGGGGGAGGTGGCAGTCGGTGCGCCTCGGCCTCCCGAGTCCTTCTCCGACCTCCCTCCACGGCGTGGCTCGCCGGAGGAGCTCGATTTTCCGGCCAAAGTTTTGAAGTTTTGGGGTTTAATGGTGGTTTATGATTTCGGCCGAGTTGAACTTAATCATGGACTGGGTTTTGTAGCTCTCCACTCAAGGATTCTAACCATGTAAGTATGAAGTTCTAATTCGATTTGTGGAAGGAGAATTTTGGATTTGAAATTTGTGTTTCAATTCGGGTTTTCATGAAATTGACCTAGTTCGAGTGAGAATTGGACTTCGGTGCAGTTATGGAAGTTGCTCAGTGGGTGATTTTGAGTGGAATAGGGGTTGCTCTGCCATGAAATTCTTTGGTCGGCAGCGGCGCCGCCGTGGACGGCGGTCAACGGTCAACAGGTTTGACTTTTTGACTTTCGACAAGTTGCATGTCATTTGACTCGAAATCGCGTCCCGATCGCAGTGGGGAGGTTCGTTTTTCGAGTAGAGCGTCTGAAAGTATAGCGAGGTATTGAGATGTGATTTCCTGATTTCCGACAGTTTGTTGTAATCAGATTATGTGTTTCCGAGAACGGTGGTTTCTCGTGATCTGTCTTGTGTTATCGAGTTATGATTTTGAGAAATGGATTTTGTGAATATTCAGGTGTTCGTGATCGTTCGTTTGGCGAGGGACATTCCGCCGGATCACGGGTTAACGCAATACGCGTTACGCCAGTCTGTGAGTGTACATTTCTTTTCACGGATTGATTGCGAGTCTTTTATAAATGATTTATGAACTTGAGCATGCAGATTGATTATGATTTTACGAGCATGTGTTTTACGATTATGCTTATACGAATATACGTATATGAATATATACATACGTACATATTATGTTTTAAGCATGTGCATAGAAAAGATTTACGATTTGGTTTACACAGAGTACAGTCTCAGTATATGTTGTGGTATCGATACACATTGGCTTCTCGGCTGATCCCCGAGTACGCTCCGGGGGGGGACAGATATCCTGACCCGAGGTCTTTCTGGCTAGGAATCACGTGTGGGTCTGGGATCCCATGGTTCAGACTGTGCTATCGCGTGGTAGTCCATGAGAGATTCCGCGATATGTTTACGTTGCATGCTCTGTACGTGAGTGGTAGCTGGAGTCTCCTCACGTTTTATTTGATTTTCATGCATTTGACTCGCATATGATTTTATATGTATATATATTACTTAGTGAAAGACATTTATTTTCGTCCACTCACTCTAACGTGTTTCATGTCTTTCCCCTGGGTTTTTCGGTTTCCGTGCCCAGTTTGCAGTTCAGGCTCTGGTGTCGCACGTCGTGGTCGGAGGCATAGTGCTCGAGCTACCTTGTTTCTTCCAGTAGGTTTATTGTTCTACCTACTGTGGTATACTTATATGTTTATATGATAGAGGTCGCTCTGGGAAATCTGTTGTTATGTTATACGATTTTACTCCGGATTTCAGTAAAGTATGTATATATTTATTGTTTTACTTTACTGTTCAGATATTGAGAAATCCGGATGGGAATTGGTGCCCACGGTTTGCTTTTTGTGGCATAGGATGAAGTGTATTTTCCGCGTGCAGGTAATGGTAATTCCACGTTAGTAACGAAACTCTGCCCAAATTTCGAAAAGTTTTTGTTGGTTCGTATTTTCGAAGGGGTTTAACTCCGGTTTAGGGAGCTAAATCAGGGTTGGGTCCTTTCATATAGTCTCAGTTACGTTGTTGTATCGATACACTTGCCTCTCGGCTGATCCCCGATGGAGGCCTACCAGGAGGGGCAGTACCCCGACCTGACCAGCGAGGGGCAGTACCCCGGAACTGAGGCCTTTCTGGCTAGAATCACGTGTGGGTCTGGGATCCCGTGATTCGGACTGTACTACCACGGATGTGTCTATGAGCGACCCCGTGAGATTTTCCATGCATGCTCTGTACGTGGGTTGGAGTCAGCATCTCCTCACGTACCATTTGATTTTCATGCATTTGACTCGCACATGTTTTTATAACGTATATATATTATGTGCTGAAAGACATTTATTTTCGTCCACTCACTCTAACAGTTTTCATGTCTTTCCCCTGGGCTTTTCGGTTTCCGTGCCCAGTTTGCAGTTCGGACTCTGGTGTCGCACGTCGTGGTTGGAGGCATAGTGCTCAAGCTACCTTGTTTTTTTCCACTAGGTTTATTGTTCTACCTACTGTGGTATACTTATAAGATTATACATTAGAGGTCGCTCTGAGTATTCTGTTGTATATATTATACGATTTTACTCCGGATTTCAGTAAAGTACAGATATATTTACTACTTTACATTATTGTTGATATATTGAGAAATCCGGATGGGATTGGTGCCTACGGTTTGATTTTTGTGGCATAGGATGAAGTGTATTTTCTGCGTGCAGGTAATGGTAATTCCACGATAGTAACGAAACTCTGCCGAAATTTTGTTGGTTTTTGTTGGTTCATGTTTTCGAAGGGGTTTGATTCCGGTTTAGGCAACTAAACCGGGGTTGGGTCCTTTCAACATCATTGATCACGGTTCTTATTCCCTAAACTTGATATTAATGATCATGGTTTTTTTTATCAGATACTACTTACATCTCTTCTCTTTTGTAAATGAGTGAGCCTGCTAGGCCAGAAATTTGACATCCTTGACATTCAAGGAGTAGAATACCATCGATGAATATCTGACGTTGAGAATACTCTTCTCAAAAAATGTCTTACTGATACAATCAAACCACTACCACCTTATATAAAAGCTAACGTTGACACTAAGGCTCAAAAAGCTCAAGCTCTTTTGTTTCTGAGAAGACATATTCATCTAACTTTGAGGAGGCAATACTTGCTAAATGATGACCCCGCAGATTTGTGGGCAACTTTGAAAGAACGGTTCAATAATGTGCATATGCACAACTTGCTATAGGTGTGGTTCAAAACAAACTCACAACAACTCCAACAAGAATCAAGCTAATTTTGGTCTTAGGAATGGTGAAAATTCTTCAAATTCTACTTCTACTTCTCACTTGTCACCTTACTATAGGTGTGGTTCTACCAAGCATATGCATAAACAATGTCATGCACCAAAGGAATTTAGAATACCTACAAAAGGTGTCAACAGTACTTGGCACATGAGACAACCTATGTTGAAGACTATGAGATGGAAGCTGTTGGTGAAGCCAATCTTATTGTAGCAGATGACATAAAAGAAAATCTAGAGACTACAGATTTTGATTAGTCTATGTATTAAACTCATGTTTCTGCTATGTAATCAAGTTTAGTTTATTTTGACTTGTTGTAGTCTGTTTTGTTTGGAATAAGGCAATCTTTTGATGTAATTTTTGATGTTGGGAAAGTAAGAAAAAATTTCTTCCTTTCGGTATTTGAAAGTGTTAAGAGTGGTTATTTTCATACATATTACTTGAATGGTTTGAAATATAAAATACTCTATGACACTATGACACCAAAATACCTTAAACGAGACAAAAAGAGAGGATGGTTTGATATCAGAGAGTTTTCAACCCGTCAAGAATTTCTCTCGACCCGTCGAAGAGTACACTCTGTATCAGTTTATGCAAATTTTCGATCCGTCAAAATTTTTTGCACTGTTTCTTTCAACTCATCGAAAGATGGTCCTCAGTTACCTATTTGCACCTTTGACCCGTAGAAACACCATCTCAACCCACCGAAGAGTAGCTATTATCTCCAAAATTGTCCAAATTCGACCCGTAGATGGAAATTTTTGACCCGTAGAAAAAGATATCATAAAATCATATCGGTTTAAGGTTTTTCTTTGACCCTTCGAGCCATTTCTTCAACCCGTTGAAGAGGTCACCCTCGACGTGATTTTGCTATTTTTTGACCCGTCAAACATTATACTCGACCTGTTGAAAATCGGTATCGAAAATTCATATTGATTTTTGGGTTTGTTTCGACCCGTCAAGTGGATTACTCGAGCCATCAAAAATCTAAACCAGAATTAGTATTTTTGATGTGTTTTATATCAGTTTTATTGAAAAATAAAGGCTCAGGAAAAAAATCGGTGTTCCTACAACAAATACCTACTACTGCACCTAATAATCTACATCAGATGTTGTTTGACATCAATTTTTGGATGTTGCTATGATCAAAACTCTAATCGAACTTTGCTAAGTTTTAAAAATATTTGTGCCAACATTTTTCAATTCGAACAATATCGTGAGAATGGAAAGAGTTTTGTATGCAACCTCCATAGAATGTTGTTAACGGCGCAATCTGTAGAGGTTTATAAGGATTTGTACTGGTTTATATCTTACTACGGTACATATCATTTAATCTAATGCAGTCTTTCATACTACTGTATCTGACTCTACCTCATATAAGTTTTTGCATTATGATGATCATAACATTGAGAAATTATCATGGTCATCTGTTCTTAAGAGCAATGAAGCATGTGGAAATACCTAAAACTATTGGTTTAGATGGGGGGACTGAAATTACTCCACTCAGTCTAGGCTCGATCTCCAAGACGACCGTAGCACAATCCTATGCATTTTTCCAACTGGGTGTCTTTATGGAAAAATCCAATGTACATCGCTCGGTTTGCAAAACTTTTTCATTGCCTGTAATGCTATTTACAGGCATGATCTTCTTTTGTTATAGACACAACTTTCATTCCTTCACAGATTCCAAGAATATATTTGTGGACCAATCAAATTGGTATGCAGACTATGTTATGGTTTTTGTTATTGTTTCGACAAATTGGTCACACGTCGCTTTGCTATCCATATGGTATGTTGCATTTGCAAAACTCCTAGCACAGATTATTAAGATTTAAGCTGACCACCCGGACAATCCAATCAGGTCTATTAGATTGGATAATGTATGAGAGTTTACATCAAATATTTTGGTAATTACTGCATGTCAATTGAGATTGAAGTTGAACATCCCATCCCTCATGTTTATTCACAAAACAGTTTAGCAAAGGCAAAAATCAAGTGTGACAGCTTTTGACCAGAGCTTTGGTAATGTATAATAATTTACCGGTATTTTCTTGGGGATATGCAGTGTTACATGCAACTATGTTTATTTACTTAAGACCCGTAAGACACCAACCATTCAATGTGTACCAGTTGATAACAAATATGACCCTGACATTTCACACATCTGCATCTTTGGTTGTGCGATATATATGCCTCTTACGCCTCCACAACGTACTACAATGGGCTCTCAACGATGTTTAGGCATCTATATTGGTTTAGGGGAGATAGGAATGGTCTCATTCTGGTTAAATGTCATAAATTTACATGGTATATTCCCACTATATCTCATCATGATCCCCTCACATCTCAGTATGAGATTGAAGTGCAATGTATTCTCAATCTTCAAAAAGTAACAGATTCAATGCCTAATTCCTTTACTGATACTGTGAAAGCGACAAAATCAATTATACCTACTGCAAACAATCCTACACGGTTGAAAGTCCTTGGACTTGGGCAAGTTAATGCAACACCCTAATAAGATAGCGTTTTCTCCTGCCTATAGTGCGGGGTGTAGTGTCAGTCAAAAATCCACTGATAAGTTGCCGGTGAAAAGGCAAGGCCTTAAGGCATAAAATGACCATTCCATCATCAACATATGAGATTGTTTCTACATATAATCATGTCCTAAAAGTAGGCATTGACAAAAATTGGGGGACGCCTCAGAGTTAATGACGATGTCTGAAAACAACAAAATCTCACCAAGTTAAACAAGTGCTAATGGTATTATGGATGGCTCTTCCATGTTCGATGATGATGTATCTTCCGTTTCTCAGGAAGTGACGACGATGAAGTGGAACCTCGCTCTATTGTGAATTGTTAACATAGAGCAGATTGACCGATACGGAAAGTAGCAATCCAGGTTGAACTAAACTTTCTTACAAAAGGCAAGTTTTCAGTCAGGTAGTGTTATGACCACTGAATGGTAAGCCAGTTGGACATGGATGAGTTTTTGTTCTGAAGCACAATAAGAACTTATGGCCGCAAGGTCTTCTCAATGCCCTAGTATTGATTATGAGGAGATGTATTCTTTGGATATGAACATCATTACTTTTCGCTACCTTATTAGTTTAGTAGTGTCCGAAAATACTGAGTATGCAGCTTATAGATGTGGTTACAACTGAAAGGACCCAATCCCGATTCAGTTACCTAAACCGGAATCAAACCCTTTCGAAAATACGAACCAACAAAAAATTTTCGAAATTTGGGCAGAGTTTCGTTACTAGCGTTGAATTACCATAACTTGCACCCAGAAATTAACACTTCGTCCTATGCCACAAAAGCCAAACCATGGGCACCAATCCCATCCGGATTTCTCAACATCAATATAATCAATAACAGTAAACAAACTGTACTATGTATATATGTATATCCAAGAAAATCCGTATAAACATGTATCAGAATGTATCAGAGCGACCTCTAGTATAACATATATACAATATATACACATCAGTAGGCGAAACAAGAACCTACTGGAAAGCACAGGTAACTCTGATCACTAGCCTCCAACCGCGACGTGAAAACACCAAACCTGAACTGCAACTGGGCACGGAAACCGAAAAGCCCAGGGGAAAGACAATAAACACGTTAGAGTGAGTGGACGAAAATAAATGTCTTTCACCAAGAAATATATATATACGTATAAAATCATATGCGAGTCGAATGCACGAAAGTCAAATGATACGTGAGGAGACATCAGCTACCACTCACGTACAGAGCATGCAATGTAAATGTATCGCGGAATCTCTCATGGACTACCACGCGATAGCACAGTCTGAACCACGGGATCCCAGACCCACACGTGATTCTTAGCCAGAAAGGCCTCAGGTCAGGATATCTGTCCTTCCCGGAGCGTACTCGAGGATCAGCCGAGAAGCCAGTGCGTATCGATACCACAACATATACTGAGACTGTACTCTGTGTAAACCAAATCATAAATCTTTTCTATGCACATGCTTAAAACATAATATGTACGTATGTGTATATATTCGTATACGTATATTCGTATAAGCATAATCGTAAAACACATGCTCGTAAAATCATAATCAATCTGCATGCTCAAGTTCGTAAATCATTTATAAAAGACTTACAAACAATCCGTGAAAAGAAATGTCCACTCACATACTCGTAAACTGCGCACTCGCGCTAAACTCGTGGTCTGGCGGAAGATCCCTCGCCCGAAGCACGATCACGGTCCCGATCTCGATCTCCTGAATGTTCACAAAACATACTGATCAATAACGTAATTCACAACACTGTACTGATTCACGGAAACCAACCGTTCCCGGAAATATGCAATGCGGTACAAAATGTATAACGGAAATCCTGAAATCCCCACTCGAAATCTCGACTGACAAACGGCTAATCAAATTGACCCAAAAACCTCTGGACGACGATCAGAGCGTGATTACGAGAAAAACGACATTAAAATCATCGAAATCTGAAAAGTTGACTTTTTCTCCGCCGTTGACCGCCGCCGCCGCCGCCGCCGCGCCGTCAACGGTGAAATCACACGGCGGGAAGCTCCAGATCACACCATCTCAACCATGCGAACCTCTTTTTCTTCTATCACTAAGCCCAATTCCAACTCTATCCCTTCCAAAACCAAGCAAAACCGAGCACAATTTCTTACCGGAAAACCCAATCGGGTTCGGTCCCAAACTCAATCTCGTTCAAAACTAACAACCTAGGGAGCATCACTGAGGGATGGGGAACGAAACCCCCAACAACCCAACCCCAGAAACTCGCCGGAAACCTTCCTCCCATCACCGACGACCAACACCGATTCGGCCCTAACCGGGTTCCAACAAAACGGAACCAATTCAACCCAAACCACACACCATCACACTCAAAATTCCAAGGGAAAGCGATTTGTACCTGTCCCGTGGCCGATGGTGGCCGGAATCCGATCGCCGGACGGTGAAGACCCAAAATGGCAACTTTCCTTTTCGGTCTGTTGGTTCACTTTCCAAATATAGAAAGTCAACGAAATTCAAAGTCGGTCAACGCCCAAAGTGAAATTTTTCGACTAATTCTCGACTAATTTGCTATTTATACTCGAGCCTCGGGTCGATCAACGGTCCGAAATGAAAATACGAAATGATTCGGATAAGCTCGAAATAAACGAATAAACTCATCAGAACCCGAAACTTCAAATAATCATAAAATATTCCTCGGTTATCGGAAAAATCTTCCGGAACCACCCACAAGCTTGAAATCACGTACTCTACAATTTCCGTGAAGACACTCAACTCAAATTCTCGACTGAAAACATAGTCGCGAATCGAATCGACAAACCACACATTGTCGTAAAACTACGACTATAACCAAGTCTCGAAAATCGTGCCAAACACACATCTGATTCTGGTTCGGGTCGTCACAACAACATATCTCTATGGGGATCTTGATTCAGAGATATACATGAGAGTGTCTATTGGCATGGTTATACCCAATTCAAGTAACTCTAAACTACGGAGTGCTCATGTGATCAAATTGAGACGTTCACTATTCTAAGTGACTACTTGATTGTGAAGGGATGTAAGAATGATAAGTTATGCATATGTGTGTTCATTACATGAACGAGTTGTTTAAGATGATAGACATTGCTAGGACTTGATTTTTTCTCGATTTAGAGATGGAGTATCAAGTTGGTAGAATAATTATTCACTAGTCTTCTTATGTCCAAGTCAAGTAATGGACAAAGCACACCCTCTTAGCACACCAATGGTTGTTTGCAGTCTGAAACCCAAAATGATCCATTTCATCTGAATGATGATGTTGAGGAACTTTTGGAGCTAAGATTACATATCTTAGTGCGGTTGGAACTTGGTTATATATAGATTGGTGCACACATCCAGACATTGCATTCTTAGTCTGCATCTGCGCAAAGTCATTAGAATAGAGTTATTCATAACTTCATGTACTTAAAGGATCCACTGACTTGGGCCTATTCTTTCCCTACAAAGAAAGTAGAGAAAAGCTTGAAATTCAAGGAAAAGAGATGGTTGAATCGCAACATGCAAATCCTAGGACTTTTGACCCGCCGAATGGATCTTTTGACCCATCAAATGTTGCACCCTGGATCAACCCGAAGCTACCATTTTACCCATCAAGTGAAAGCTTTGACCCGTCAATATCATCTCTAGTTACGAGCACTATTCCTCAATTCAGTGTGGTCCCCTACTCAGAGACACCTTGTGATGTCTTGGTTGATTTTGCTGATATTGGATACCTCTCTTATCCACAAAATTAACGCTTCCAAATAGGTTATATATTCAACATGGGAAACATGGTGAATTCTTGGAGATCAACAAAGAAAATCCATGTTGTTACTTCCTTAAATCATTCTGAGATCATTGCTTTACATGAAGCGATTAAGGAGTGTGTCTGACTTAGGTCAATCATACATCATATTCGAGGATCTAATGGATTTCCATCTATTATGATAGCACCAACTTATACATTTGAAGACAATGCAGCTTGCATTGAGAAAATGAAATTGGGATACATCAAGGGTGATCACATGAAACGCATTTCGTCAAAGTTTTTCTTCAATTAGCAATAACAGCATCTTTTGAAATTTATGTGAATCAAGTTTGTTCGGCAGATAATGCTGTAGACTTTTTTACCAAGTTACTGCCTAAATATACATTTGTAAAGTATGTAAGACGCATTGGAATGTAAAGATTGTCTGAACTCCAATATTGAGTTACTGTTCAAGGGAAGTTCATTTCGTAGACATCAGGGGGAGTCTACATCACATGTGGTTATTTATGTAATTGATGCGTTGTACTCTTTTTCCTTCTGACCAAGCTTTTATTTTTACCCAAATGGTTTTTTGTTTGCTTGGCAATATTTTTAGTGAAACAACAGGTTATGCATCATCCATTAAAATCGCGACACAAGGGGGAGTGTTGAAGGAAATAATATTTATAGTATCTCGGTGTGTGTCTTGTTCTAATTAGAATAGAAGTAGATATTCTATCAATCCCTGATTTATATGGAGATTGATTATAACATATTGTAATGCTTATTTAAGGTCAAATATCAATGAATAAAGTACAATTTCAGATAATATCTTCTGCATATCTATTTTCTCCTTCAATAGGGACAAGAATTGATTAAGGGTTGCTGGGAAGAATTGACTTGGGTCGTGATTCAGTTGTTATGTAGCGACTTAGAAAATTGCAACCTCTACAATCTCCATTAAATATTTCAATAAATAAAGGAAAACAATGCATGTATGGTACCTGAACTTTTCTCTGAAATCAAAGGATGGAGACCCCGCGCTCTTAACCTAAAAACACAGTTTAGAGCCCGTTTTCATTAAATAGCACTCGTTCTAGTTTGCGATCGAATCTTCACTGTGTTTGCCTAGAATCAAATCTTCACTGTGCGTGAGAATGGGAGACAAATAAAGGAACTTCATAATAGGTGGTACACGCCCTGATAGCAGTAAGTGTTGAGATTCCCTCTTTACTCAAAACAAATATTGTTTCACATGGGTTGTTTGAAAAGGAATATTGTTTTCCTTGGCTTGTTGTGTATATTAGTTCGATGAAGATTGGGTTTTAGTGACGGAGATGGTTATGAAACTAATTAACAATTGGGATTAGGTTTGAGGGATTTATTTATGTAGTGTTGGACATTAGTGGTGACTTGCGAAGCTTTTTTCTATACTTCATATATTGTTTAGGTTATCTTATTTATTGAACTGCAAAATTTCCAAAACCCTAGATTTTGTGGTGATATAATTGTTTGAATAATCTTTTACAAATTGAGTGTTATAGTAATTAAATTTGGTTTCGATTATTTCATATGCAGTACCTTATCATCTTTGCACAATGGAGATACACCACGGAGGTTATTTTCACTACTTACTTGATGGAACCATGAAGTACAAGATTGTCAGGTTCAATAGATTGGATAGGATTACTTACCTAGATGGACTAGATCCTCATATATTTTTTTATGAAAGACTTGAACAATATTGTTTCTACCAAATTCCGTAAGGGTTCTTAGCAGAAGAGCGGGTTGAGCTATTTCGGGCTGACCTGGTGAAAGGACCCAACCCCGATTTAGCTCCCTAAACCGGAGTCAAACCCCTTCAAAAATACGAACCAACAAAAACCGTAGAAATTTTGGCAGAGTTTCGTTACTAACGTGGAATTACCATTACCTGCACGTGGAAAATACACTTCATCCTATGCCACAAAAAGCAAACCGTGGGCACCAATCTCATCCGGATTTCTCAATATATCAACAGTAAAGTAAAACGATAATTATATATTAGTACTTCACTGAAATCCGGTGTAAAATCGAACAACGTAAACAACAGATTTCTCAGAGCGACCTCTAATGTATAAACGTATATGTATACCACAGTAGGTCGAACAATAAACCTACTGGAAGAAACAAGGTAGCTCGAGCACTATGCCTCCGATCACCACGTGCGACACCAGAGCCTGAACTGCAAACTGGGCACGGAAACCGAAAAGCCCAGGGGAAAGACATGAAACACGTTAGAGTGAGTGGACGAAAATAAATGTCTTTCACCAGTTAATATATATGTTTGAAATAACATATGCGAGTCCAGGTAAATAAAAATAACAAGTACACGAGGTAAAACCATAATCCTCCAGCGTACTGAGCATGCAAGTATAAATCCCACGGGGTCACTCATGGACACACCCGTGCTAGTATAGTCTGAATCACGAGGTCCTTAGTCCCCGTGATTCTAAGCCAGAAATGGCCTCGGTTCCGGGGAAACGCCCCTCGCCGGTCAGGTAGGGATAACGACGCCCCTCCTGGATGGCCTACCATCGGGGATCAGCCGAGAGGCAAGTGTATCGATACAACAACGTAACTGAGACTGTACTCTGTGAAAACCAAATCATAAACAGTTCGATGCAAATGCATGAAACAACATATAAGTGTATGTATATCCGTATACGTATATCCATATAAATATAATCGTATAATCATAAAACACATGCTCATGTAATCCGAAATCTCATACGCATGCTCAAGTTCGTAAATTATATAAAAGACTCGCAAGAATTCCGTGAAAAGAAATTGTCCACTCACAGACTAGCGTAACGTGATATGCGTTAACCCGTGATCCGACGGAAAGTCCCTCGCCAAAACAACGATCACGAACACCTGAATATTCACAATGTCCATTACTCAAAGTCATAACTCGACAATTCAAGACAAGTCACGAGAAACCACCGTTCTCGGAAACACGTAATCCGATAACGACAAACTGTCAGAAATCCGGAAATCACATCTCAATACCTCGCTGTAAGTTCGGATGCTCAACTCGCAAAACGAACCTCTCCACTGCGATCGGGGCGCGATTTCGAGTCAAATGACATGCAACTTGTCGAAAATCCCAAAAAGTCAAAGTTGACCGCCGTTGACCACCGCCCACGGCGGTGCCGCCACCAATCGTGAGATTTTCCGGCGGAGCAGCTCTTATTCCACTCCAAATCACCCACTGAGCAACTTTGTCAACTACAACAAAGGCCAATTCTCACTCTAACTAGGTCAATTTCATGATTAACCGAATTGGTATACAAATTTCAAATCCAAAATTCTCCATGTACACATCGAATTGAATCACCAAACTTACAGGGTAGCATCAAGGGGATGAGAGCTTCAAAGCCCAATCAAAATTGTAGCTCAAATCGGTCAAAAACCATGAACCCGAAATCACCAAGCTTCACTCCATTTCTTGCCGGAAATTCGTCACTTCACCGGCCACCTCGCCGTGAAAGGAGGCCCGGGCTAGACTCGTGACATCAAGGCGAAGAGAACGGGGTAGGAACCAAGCCACGGGGTGGCCGGATTAGGCTCGCCGCCGGCGAAGCCGTGAGCAAGTCGCCACCGTCTCCACAGCTCGGTCAAACCGAGTTGACCAGGTCAACCACCACTAATTGAAGTCTTTGACTTTCCCAAAGGAGCAAGTCCACTATTTAAAGCTTTCCCAATTTGGAAACTCATAATTATCCATTTCGACGAACTTTGAACACCCGTAACTTTCTCGTCGTGATTCCGATTCCGATAATTCTCGCGGCCACAAACTCGCCTCGACATATTCTTTAATAATCACCCGAAGTCAAAAACATCGACCAAACCAATAAAAAGTCAACTGTTCAGCCCAAACACATATTTAATCGACTAAACAAACAACAAACGGAAATATTCACAACTTAATCTTCGTAACACAGAATAATGCTCCAGAAGTTCCCACAAGCTCGAAATTAAATTCTGAACAACTTCTGTGAAGAAACCGAAACCAAATTCTCGACCGGTAATTTAGTCGTTAAGGAATTCACCATTTAAATCCGATTCTGTCGAAACTTCAAATATTCATAATTAATTTCTCGGTCGTCCAAATAACGATCCGGAACCGCCCACGAACTCAAAATCACACGTACAACGACTCTCGAGAAGAGACCTAGCTCCAATTCTCGGCCAATAATTTAGTCGATAACAAACATGGCGGTTCAAATACTGTCGGAACTCTGCGTTAGGAGTCTAGATGGGGTGTTCCTGCCTTCGACTCTCCGACGCTCTAGTTAGAATGTATGAAGTAGTAGTATTGGTAGAGTAACGGGCCTACCTTGTATCCGTCATAAATGTGTTGCTTATATTGATGGTTGAGTACGGAGTTTGTTGGTGTCCTTCGATGTGGGATCCTGCTTATCTTGTACATGGCCTGCCCTGATACTTTGCATTTTTCGTACCTAACGCGTGGACGTTCGGATGGAGTTGGTTCTTTGTTTAAAGTCAAAGCCTGTATTGATGCCTTTCATTTGGTATAAGCTGTGTTGATCCCTTTTTAGTGGCTAAGTGTGCGGTAATTGTGTGTTACGGGGTCACACGCCAACAAGTCCCCCAAGTCCCCAAGTCAAGGGATCAGCTCTTGATAGGGGAGTTGTAAAGCTTTTTCTCGATTTACGCACACATGGCCATTAGGGGAGGGGTCTGCGCCCCGGTACCCCCAAGTCCCCCAACTCTCTGATGAAGAGCTGGTCCAAGGTCGGATGTCGAATGTTCTTGATGTTGCTTGTTCGGGTTTGGACTCCGAGACTTGATGTTGCTGTTTGGAGCCACTTTCGTGGCGACAAGTGATGTTGATGTTGCTACTAGTCCCACGATAGTGCGAATGTTATTGTTGTTCGGCTATCAGGGTGGACTCTGAAACTTCATGTTGCTGTTTGGAGCCTCTTTCTTGGTGACAAGTGATGTTGCTACTTGTCCCACGATAGTGTGAATGTTGTTGCTGTTCGGCTATCGAGGTGGACTCCGAAACTTGATGTTGCTGTTTTCGAAGTGGCCTCCCCCATATCTCTTCGCATTCTGACCTTTTAACTGTGTAACGGTTACCTATCATTTGATATCCTCGTGTGTCAGAGACGTTTGACAATTGTTTGCTGCATGTGTGACGCGTGGCGCACAAAATTCTGAGCGGTAGGGTAATTTAATTTTGGCGGGAGCGTGTGGGACACGTGTCATAATTCTGTGGTAGGAAGCGCTGGAAATAACTGGTAGGCGTTCGCCTAGGGTTAGTTTTGTTGCCTATAAATAGTCTTGCTTTCACTTTTTACACTTTCGCTTTCAACTGAAACTCTGCCAAAACGCCATCCCAAAGCTCTTGTGATCAATTTGGAGTTTTAGCGGTCTCATAAATCTTCTTGTGGCTGTTTTTGTGGTACTATTGTGGTAAATTTCTGGATTTTGTGGTTTTGCTATTGTGGAGTTCGTTTGGCTGGGTTAGGTATTTCATTCCTTTATGTTGGTGCTTAAAAGAATTTCTAGGTTTTTGTTGTTTTCTGGGCTTTTCTGGGTATGTTACGAAAAACAGTCTTGTTCTTGAGGTTTTTGTTTCATTTGGGGATTTTTATCTGTTTTTGGGTGTTGCAAAATGATGGATACCTGTTTGTGCTATGTGAAGAACTAGGGTCGCGACATACTCCACGCGTTTGTCGTTTGGCTTATTCTCCAGTTTGCTTTTCTCTTAGGATCATGGAATTTGTAGCAGTTTCAAGCGATGAGTCCCTTCCACAAACCCCTAAGTTCCATATAGGGTCTAACGGTCATGCCATGCCAATAGTGTTTCTGACTCCTCGTCCGATAGCGTACTGAGCGTCTCCCCTCTGTTCGTTAACGCTGGTAGTGCTTTGCGTAGGTTACCCACCCCGAACATGGAGCATAGTGGGTCTGTAGTGGTGCGGTCCGAACGTCAAGGTGCCTCTGCGGTACCCAGTGGTGAAGTGTCTACCTCTTCTTCCGGAGGCTCACAGGGTTACGTGATCCTGCCTTGCAGTGATCAGGCGTCAGGGGCTGCTCTCCCCGTATTCGCCAGAGGCGGGCCCGTGCTTTGGAGTCTTGAGGATGGGCGGGCAATTCAAGAGCCAGAGGGGTCCCCATCCATACGTGAGATCGAGTAGTGGTACCGGGACTACCACATTCCTCGAACGGTGAAACTGAGGGCCCTCTGTGAAGGCGAATCATTCACACGTCCTCCTCGCAGTCACATCTGTGTGAACGAGTTCCAGCTCAAGGCTGGTTTAAAGCTTCCATTTCACCCATTCTTTCAATACGCCATCTCCCTCTTCAACATTACGTTGGGTGAAAGGACCCGACCCCGATTTAGTATCCTAAACCAGCGTCAGACACCTTCTGAAAACATGAACTTTCAAAAATCATAAAATTTTTGGCAGAATTACTCTATATCACGTAGTTACCATTAACCTGCAGCGGAAAATACACTTCATCCTATGCCACAAAAGCCAAACCGTGGGCACCAATCCCAGCTGGATTTCTCAAAAATATATCATAACGTAAAGCAATAAACAAAACTGTAGCTTTACAGAAATCCAGAAAAATCATGTGAAAATATAAACATAATAGTACTCAAAGCGACCTCTAGTATATACATATATACACAACAGTAGGCCAAACTAGAAACCTACTGAGAAAGGAAAAGTGGCTCGAATACTAAGCCTCCAACCTCGACGTGCGACACCTGAATCCAAACTGTAAACTGGGCATTGAAAACAAAGAGCCCAGGGAAAGACATATAAACTGTTAGAGTGAGTATACGAAAATAAATGTCTTTCGCTGAATACATATATATGTTTATAAAACATATGTGAGTCTAAATGCATAACAATCATATGGTACACGAGGGAGAATCTAACTCCTCACGCGTATAGAGCATGCATCAAAAATCCCGCGAGGTCACAACAGACACATCCGCGCTAGTACAGTCTGAATCACGGGATCCCTGATCCTCACGTGATTCCAACCAGAAAAGGTCTTGGGTCAGGGTATCTACTCCCTTCCCCCCCCCCCTGGCAAAGACCTCGGGTCAGGGTAACAGTCCCCCCCCCCCCCCGGTAAACATCCTCGAGGATCAGCCGAGATGCTAAGTGTATCGATACAACTACTACTGAGAATGTACTCTGTGTAAACCAAATCATAAAGGTTTCCATGCAAATGCATAAAGCGTAATGTAAAAGCATACTCGTGATGCATAATTATAAAAACATATTCGTAAATGCATAATCATAAAACACATGCTTGTATAATTCATAATTATAACTACATGCTCATGCTCGTAAAACATATATAAAATACTCGCAACCAACAGTGAAAAGAAATGTCCACTCACAGACAAATACAACGCAAAAACGAGCTAATCCCGTGATCTGGCGGAAGATCCCTTGCCAAACGTACGATCCCGATCTCCAAGTTTGTGGTCTGAAGTGGCCGGAATCAGAAAGTCAACGGCGGTGCAAAATCTCTTCGTTCAACACGGGTCAACGTCTGGTCAACGGTCCAATTTTGGTCAACTCGGCCCAAATGTGACTTTTCGACAATTTTAAGACTATTTTGATATTTATACTCGCGACTAAAACGATCAACGGTCGAAAACGGATCGAAACCAAACAAATAAACACGATTAAATCCAACGATCGAAAATATTCATAACATATTCATCGGACATCGAAAAAATCCTAGGAAAACTCTTACGAGCTCGAAATCATAAACTCTACAACTCTCGTGAAAGAACACATATCAAATTCATTACCGAAAATATCGTCGTGAACTAACCCCCCATATTAACCAATTATGACTAAACAGCGACTAATCGCGAAACTCGTAAATTAAGCCAGTTAACTACCATTTCCAGTTCGGATTGTCACAAATCTACCCCCCTTACAAAAATTTTGACCTTGAAATTTACATACCTGATAACTAAAAAGATGAGGATACTGCTCTCGCATGTGCTGCTCGGTCTCCCAAATGGCTTCCTCCCCTGAATGATTCTGCCATAAGACCTTCACAAGCGAAATAATTATGTGCCTCCACACCTGTACACGTCGATCAAGAATCTACACTGGCTCCTCCACATAGGTCAAATCTTCCCGTATAGGAAGCTGATATGGTGCTAAAACATGCGATGGATCCGAAAAGTACTTCCGCAACATAGATACATGGAAGACATCATGCACTCTAGCCATCTCTGAAGGTAACTCCAACCTTTATGCCACAACACCAACTCTCTCTATGATATCATAAGGACCAATATACCGTGGACGAAGTTTGCCACACTTCCCGAAACGAACTACTCCTCTCCAAGGAGACAATTTCAGGAAGACCCAATCACCAACCTCGAACTCAAGATTCTTCCTCCTCACATCTGCATAGCTCTTCTGTCGATCTTGAGCAATCTTCAGTCTATCTCTGAAGATCTAAATATCCTCAGTGGTGCTCTTCACCAAGTCAGGACCAATGAGCCAACGCTCACCCACCTCACTCCAACACAATGGAGTACGACACTGCTTCCCGTACAAAGCCTCATAAGGTGCCATATCGATGCTGGCCTGATAACTGTTATTGTAGGCAAACTCGATCAAATGAAGCTGTTGGTCCCAATTCCCTCTAAACTATAATACATAGGACCGCAACATGTCCTCTAAGGTCTGAATGGTCCTCTCAAACTGCCCATCAGTCTGAGGATGGAAAGCTGTATTGAAATGTAGTCTGGTCCCTAAAGCTCGCTGCAATGCCTGCCAAAACTCTGAAGTGAATTGACTATCTCGGTCAGAAACAATGGACACATGCACACTATGCAAATGAACAATCTCAGCCAAATACAGCTTCGCTAACCTGCCCACTGAAATCATCCTTGGAAGTGCAAGGAAATGAGCTGATTTCGTCAAACAGTCCACAATGACCCAAATACCAGTGTTATCAATAGAAGTACGCGGTAACTGATATACGAAATCCATAGTGATATTCTCCCACTTCCAAACTGGAATCTCTAAAGGCTGTAGCTTTCCAGCAGATTTCTATCTCTCTGTCTTCACTTGCTGACAAATGAGGCATCTGCTCACATACGCTGCAATTTCCCTCTTCATATTCCGCCACCAATAGTAGGCTCTAAGTGTGCGAAACATCTTCGTACCGCCTGGATGCATAGCGTAAGCAGAACAATGGGCTTCATCTAAGATCTCCTTCTTCAAGCCCTCATCTCTGGGTACACAAAGTCTTCCTCTGAACAGCAATGTACCGTCACTACTCAACTGAAACTCTGTCAGCACACCATTCTGAATCATGGTCTTCTTGTCAAACAGATAAGAATCTGCATCTTGAGCTTTACGGACCTGATCAACTAAAAATGGTCGAACCTGGAAGCTAGCCAACAAGGCTCCATCATCATCTCACTCTAACTCAGCTCCCGTAGCCCATAACTCTGCTAACATGAAAACTCTGGCCACACGCACATGAAACAATGAAGCTCCAGATTTCTGACTGAGTGCATTAGCAATGACACTAGCCTTCCTTGGATGATACTCAAAGGTGCAATCATAGTCATTGATCAACTTCATCCATCTGCGTTATCTCATGTTCAGATTTGGCTGCGTGCGCAAATAAGTGAGACTCTTGTGATCTGTATATATCTTACACTGAGCTCCGTACAAGTAGTGTCTCCAACTCTTTAAGGCTAATACAATGGCAGCCAACTCCAAATCATGTGTAGGATAATTGACTTCATGTGGTTTCAACTACCTGGAACCATAAGCCACCACTCTGCCATGCTGCATCAAAACACAACCAAGACCCAATTTCGATGCATCGATGTAAACCACATACTCTCCACTGTCGTCAGGTAGAGTCAGAACCGATGCAGTAGTCAACTTCTCCTTCAAAAGCAAGTAACTCTCCTCACAAGCATCAGACCACTCGAACTTGACGCCTTTCTTCGTCAATTTGGTAAGTGGAGTGGCAATCCGTGAAAAATCCTGCACAAAGCGCCGATAGTAACCTGCCAAGCCCAAGAAACTCCTGATCTCTGGTACAGTGGTAGGTCTACTCCAATTCAATACAGCTTCAATCTTGTCAGGATCCACGTTGACTCCCTCAGCAGATATTTCGTGACCCAAAAACTTCACGCTGCTCAACCAGAACTCACACTTGCTGAACTTTGCAAATAACTGATTATCTCGCAAAGTCCGCAAAACAGCTAGCAAATGTTTCTTGTGCTGGCCCACACTCCTGGAGTAAATCAGGATATCGTTGACGAATATGATCACAAACTTGTCCAGGAATCGTCTGAGCACCCTGTTCATCAAATCCATGAAAGCTGCAGGGGCATTGGTCAACCCAAACGGCATAACCAAGAACTCATAATGCTCGTACCGTGATCTGAAAGTTGTTCTGGGCACATCTGACTCTCTAATCCTCAACTGATGGTATCCAGACCTGAGATCAATCTTCGAAAAGACTAAAGCTCCCTTGAGCTGATCAAACAAATCGTCAATCCGTGGTAATGGATACTTGTTCTTCACCATAACCTGATTCAGCTTCCGGTAGTCAATACATAACCATATGGAACCATCTTTCTTCCTTACAAACAACACAGGAGCACCCCACGGTGAAACAGTAGATCGAATGAAACCTTTCTCTAGCAACTCTTGAAGTTGAATATGTAACTCATTCAACTCCGCTGGTGCCATACAATAAGGGGCTGAGATATAGGTCCAGTGCCTGATAAAAGCTCAATGGTGAAATCAATCTCTCTGACTGGAGGAACATCTAGTAACTCTTCCGGAAATACATCTGAAAACTCAGAAACAACCTCAATATCACCAATGTCTGGTACAGCAACCTTTGTATCCACAACATGAGCTAAGTATGCCACACAACCCTTCTTTATCATCCGCTCGGCCTTCATCACTAAAATCACACATGGTAGGGAAGTATTCTTCTCACCGCGAAACAATATCTCTAGGAAACCTGGACGTCAAAAAATCACCTCCTTCTTGTGACAGTCGAACATAGCCCAATGTGTCTTCAAGAAGTCCATACTCAAAATCGCATCAAAATCGACAATATCCAGCAACAACAAATCCGCGGCTTAACCATAACCTCCCACAAAGATCTCACAATCTTTATACACCCATCTAATACTCACAACCTCACCGGATGGATACAACATTCTCCACAACCCCGAAAGTGGAGATGCAGGCATAGTAGCAAAAGATGACAGTCTAAATGATATGAATGAATGCGTAGCATCTGGATCTAGCAAAGTAAGTATTGGATAGCCAAAAACATGCAACGTACCAAGGACAACCTCTGGTGAAGCTCTGCCCTCACGCAATGACATAGCATGAACTCTGACATGTCCAGCTAGTCGTCCACGCTGATTGCGGCTCTGTTGTCCGCCCTGTCCAAAATACTGTACTAGTCGAGCTCCAGAAGTAATACCTCGATCTCCTCCTGAACTCTGAGCTGCCTAACCACCAACACCAGCAAACTAGAGACACTCCCTCACAAAGTGACCCTTCTAGCCACAACGATAACAAATGGTAGTGCCCCGCTGATAAGGACCAAAGTGATGCCTATTGCAGAAATTGCACAATGAATACTCCCTCGGTACAGCAAAAGTGCCATCAGTACGTCGAGGATAGCTGGATCTACTGGAACTCCCACTGGACTGTGGTCTCTATGGCTGATTCCTCCTCCATCTCTAACTCTGCCTAGCCGTATTAGTAGGATGTCTATAAGGTCCATCGCCAGATGATGATGCCGATCTGGAAGTGCCTGAACTCAGCCTCTTGGAAGGTTCCTAACTCGGTCCACCTTCCTCAAATCGTCGAGACAGGAATTGCATCTGCCTCTCCCTCTCTATGTCCTCGCCTCGGAGTGCAGCACTCACAAACTCATCAAAGTTGTCTCGAGGCATCGTAGTCAATGTTCCCTTGATATTCAGGTTCAAGCCCAACTCAAATCTCCTGGACTTGGATTCCTCTGAGGCCACCATATCACTAGCAAATCGAGATAAACGAGTAAATTTATCTCGATACTCAAGTACTGACATACTACCATGTCTCAGGTTGGTGAACTCCTCATACTTCCTCTGCTGAATTGATTGGTTGAAATACCTCCGCATAAACAAATCTCTGAACAATGTCCATGGAGTACCAATCGAAACTCTGCCTGTGCTAACCCACCAAAAGTATGCATCAGACTCAAGCAAATCAACTACTGCTACTGTCATCTGCTCAGGAGTGAAATGTAGACGCTCACAAACTTGTTCAACCTGAACCAACCAAGCCTCACATATCTCTAGATCAGCTGAACCCGAGAAAACAGTTGCTCCAGCTATTCTAGCTTTGACCACAGGTCAAAAAGCTCCTCCAAACGCAATACTCGCATAAGCAAGTCATGCGTCTGGCGATCCTCATCAGGATCCACGTCCCACTTGACACGGAAACCACGTCTAGGTGGCATCCTAATGATAAAAAAAAAGGCATTAGTCACAAAGCACAAGGAACGTAATCATGAAACTTCAGACATTTGAAAGCATACAACACTCGAAGCATTGATGAGTAACCGCTAGCTAGTCAGGTCATCGCTCCAGACATGCTGTATATTCTCAAATACCCTTAGCAACACAACTACAGAAGTCTACAGAACCTAAAACCTAATGCTCTAATACCAAGCTGAAAGGACCCGACCCCGATTTAGTTTCCTAAACCAGCATCAGACCCCTTATGAAAACATGAACTTTCAAAAATCATAAAAATTTTGGCAGAGTTACTCTATATTGCATAGTTACCATTAACCTACAGCGGAAAATACACTTCATCCTATGTCATAAAAGCCAAACTGTGGGCACCAATCCCAGCTAGATTTCTCAAAAATATATCATAACGTAAAGCAATAAACAAAACTATAGCTTTACTTAAATCTGGGAAAATCATGTGAAAATATAAACATAATAGTACTTAGCGCGACCTCTAGTATATACATATATACACAACAGTAGGCCAAACTAGAAACCTACTGAGAAAGGAAAAGTGGCTCGAATACTAAGCCTCCAACCTCGACGTGCGACACCTGAATCCAAACTGCAAATTGGGCACTGAAAATAAAGAGCCCGGGGAAAGACATATAAACTATTAGAGTGAGTAGACGAAAATAAATTTCTTTCGCCGAATACATATGTATGTTTATAAAACATATGTGAGTCTAAATGCATAAAAATCATATGGTACATGAGGGAGACTCTAACTCCTCACGCGTACAGAGCATGCATCGAAAATCCCGCGGGGTCACACACGGACACATCCGCGCTAGTACAGTCTGAATCACGGGATCCCTGATCCTCACGTGATTCCAGCCAGAAAAGGCCTCGGGTCAGGGTATTTGCTCCCTCCTCCCCCCCCTGGTAAATATCCTCGGGGATCAGCCGAGATGCTAAGTGTATCGATACAACTACTACTGAGACTATACTCTGTGTAAACCAAATCATAAAGGTTTCCATGCAAATGCATAAAGCGTAATGTAAAAGCATACTCGTAATGCATAATTATAAAAGCATATTCGTAAATGCATAATCATAAAACACATGCTTGTATAATTCATAATCATAACTGCATGCTCATGCTCGTAAAACATATATAAAAGACTCGCAACCAACAGTGAAAAGAAATGTCCACTCACAGACAAACACAACGTAAAAACGTGCTAATCTCGCGATCCGGCGGAAGATCCCTCGCCAAACGTACGATCCCGATCTCCAAGCTTGTGGTCTGAAGTGGCCAGAATCTCTTCGATCAACACGGGTTAACGTCTGGTCAACGGTCCAATTTTGGTCAACTAGGCCCAAATGTGACTTTTCGACAATTTTACGACTATTTCGATATTTATACTCGCGACTAAAATGATCAACGGTCGAAAATGGATCGAAACCAAACGGATAAACACGATTAAATCCAACGATCAGAAATATTCATAACATATTCATCGGACATCGGAAAAATCCTTGGAAAACTCTTACGAGCTCAAAATCATAAACTCTACAAATCTCGTGAAGGAACTCATATCAAATTCATTACCGAAAATATCGTCGTGAACTAACCCGCCATATTAACCAATTACGACTAAACAGCGACTAATCGCGAAACTCGCAAATCAAGCCAGTTAACTACCATTTCCGGTTCGGGTTGTCACATTAGGCCAGTGTGGTCCCACATTGACGCGCGTGTTGATCACGTTTCACAACATTTGGAAGCTTAGTGGGTTGCAGTTCTCCACTCGTGCGGAGATCGAGCACTTCTTCCATTTGAAGTATTCCCCTCGTATGAAGGACAAGGGTACGATAACGGTGGATCCCCGAACGAAGTGGTGGTTAACGGAGCCCCCCTCTTCTTCGACTGCCTGGCGTCGGTATCATTATCTTATCGGGGGTGAGTGAGAGTTCGACAAGCCCAATGGTACGCTATCGTGCGGGCGCAATCAGATATATTGAGTCCCCGAGTTTTTTCAGCCGTTAAGTGTGGTGTTTGGTGTTGCCGGTTGTCTTCATTTGTTTGCTCAACTATTTTCGTGTTCGTGATTACTAATGCCTTCTGTTGTTTTGTAGATCAACGATCATACCCCCTCACCCGTTTGGAGGAAAGGCATTTGGCTCGAATGAGGTTTGCCTTCAACCCTCATCCGGACGCGAGGAACTTCTGGGCGGCCAATCACTGGGAGCTAGTTGAACGTTGCGGTCTTTCACGCCCTCCCGGTACGTTCATGACCTGTTTCTATTTCGTGTGTGTGCTTGTGCTGTTTGTGTGGCTTTCGAATTGACGTTCTCTTCTTTCTTTACAGCAAAAATGAAGAAGTCGCGTTCCTCCGCCAAGCAGGATGCGACCTAGCAGCGTATGCTGGTGCTGATGGAGAGGGCGAGACAGGCCCGGATGGTGGTCGATGATGGGGATGGCAACCCTGTGTAGGGCGACACTCCTCATCCCGTGCTCCCACCTCCTGATTGCAACCAGTACTTCGACTCGGCTCTCAATGATGAAGAGGTGGACGCCGTGGGTGCCGCTGGCAGGGATCAGGCTATACGGGCCGCTACTCCCGAAGATCGAGTGAAGGAGGCTACTCTCGACATCCGTCGAGGGCAAGAAGGTGCTCAGGCCCAAAAGGATAGCCTCCGCCGAGAGAAAGATGTGTGAAGCAAGGAGCGTCGTGAGCACTGGATCGAGCGCAGGAACAAGCTCCAGAGTGAAGGTCGACCACGGTCCTGTTCTCGGAGCAAGTCTCACTCGTCCATCAAGATCGTTTCTTCCAAGGGTTTGTTCGAGCTCTATCCCCTCCGTCAGCCTGGAGATAAGGGGGTGCCTAAGTCGGGGCTTACGTCGCGTCGGCCAGAGGATCAGGGGGCATCTAGTCGTCCTCTCAAATGTCCAAGGGGTCCATCCACCAAGGTTTCACCGGCCATCACTATTGCTGTGGTGGGCGAAGCTGCACTGTCCTCCGAGTTCCTTGCTCGTATCCAGAGTTTCATGGGTGCAGGCATTGAGTCTCTGCAGAAATGGTGTCAGCTCGGCGCGACTCCGAGCGAATCCCTAAATGTGGCATTTGACAGCTCCAGCACCAGCTCTTCCTCATCAAGGGCTTAGAGGGGTCGATGCTGCAGACTACCCTGTTGTTGAAGGTAAAAGCCGAGAGCAAGGAGCTTTCGGCCGAGGTCAGTAAGTTGAAGCAGGCTCTTACGAAGTCCGTTGATATGGCCAACGGTAAGGTCTCCCGGGTGAACGAGCTCGTTCGTCAACTTGATGAGGTGAAGAAGAAGCTGGGTGAGTCTCAGTCTGGGATCGCCATCTTAGAGACGGATCTTTCCTCTCTCCGGTCATCCAGTGCTGCTCGGATTGCGGAGCTGGAGCATGAGTTGGCTAAGGATCTCACTCATCCGATGACAGAGGATATTCGCAGGCAGATTGCGGAGGAGGCTATGGCCAAGTTCAAGGCGTCATCCGAGTTTGAGAAGGTTAAGGCTGATGCAGTCGAGACTTTCAAGAATTCAAAGGAGTTCGAGGACTTGGTTGCAGCTGAGGCCAATGTCCAGTGTGAAGAATTCTCTGCGCTCGTACTCCCGTTCATCAAGGTGGACGAGTACAAGGTGTGGCAAGCCGCTGAGGCCGAAAAGCTGAAGCGTTCACTTGAGGAGCCAGACGTCGGAGTACATGTTCAGGATGGGGTGTCGGAGACGGAGAAGGGTGGAGCTGATGCTGCTGAAGCCAACTATTTATCTTTTACATTTGCTTTCTCTCTCTCTTTTTTTGCTTTGTAGTATTTTGCTCTAACGCCTATGTGCGTTTCTTGAATGAGAGCTAGGTACAACTTTTGGAAATATATCTAACTACCATTGTTTTGTTTACAATGTTTGTCTGAATGCGTTTTATTTACATTAATACTTTCATAGTCATTGTCATTGGCTAAAAAAAACGTTACACAAACGTTGGATGTATGTACATCGGTGACAATCAAACGCAGACAGATAAACACTTAGTGGAAATATTTCCTCAAGTGCTATGTGTTCCAGAGACTGCTTAGCCTTCTTCCGAACATGTCCTTGATATAGAATGTGCCTGGGCTTGCGACTACGTCGATGATGTACAGACCTTCCCATGACAGGCATAAACTCTTTGGCTTTGTTTGGATTACCTTCATGACCCAGTCCCCCAGTTGGAGTGGGCGCTCCCGGACACGTTGGTTGAATAGCCGAGTGACTCGCTGCTTGTTCGCGGTGTTGTGAAGATGTGCCATGTCCCGCTTCTCTTCGAGGAAGCCGTTGTCAAGTCGTAGTCCTTCTCTGTTTGTGGTGGGGTTATAGCTTTCGATTCTTGGGCTTCTGTATGTGAGTTTGAGTGGTAGTATGGCCTTCATTCCGAATGTGAAGCTAAACGGGGTTTCTCCTGTCGTTGCCGTTGCAGTCATTCGGATTGACCATAGTATTTCGGAGAGGAGCGTGGGCCATCGTCCGTACCAGATGTCTCCTTTCTCGATGAGTTCGATCTTCTTCTTGATTCCCTCCTTGATGATCTTGTTGGCTGCTTCTACCTGTCCGTTCGTCTGGGGGTGTGCCGGTGATGCGAATAACAGGTTGGTGTCTTGCTTCCTGCAGAATGCCTTGAGCTCGTCGTTGTGGAATTGTGGCCCGTTATCAATGATGATGTTAAGTGGGGTGTTGTAGCGACAGTAGAGAAAACGTCAGAGGAATCTCTTGACCTTTTCGGTTGTGATCTTGAACATCGGTTAGGCCTTGATAAACTTGGTGTGGTAGTCAATGATCACGATGATGTAGCGATACTGGCCCTTGGATTTCAGAAGTTCTCCGATGAGATCAAGTCCCCATTGTGTAAACGGAAGTAGAGAAGTGGGGATCGATAGGGGTACTGCAGGCATATGGTTCTTGTGTGCGTATTGAAAGGATCCAACCTCAATTTAGTTTTCTAAACCGGAATCAAACCCCTTCTGAAAATACGAACTTCCAAAAACCATAGAAATTTTGGCAGAGTTTCACTATATCGCGAAGTTACCATTAACCTGCACCTGAAAATACACTTCATCATATGCCACAAAAGCCAAACCGTGGGCACCAATCCCATCCGAATTTCTCAAAATCACATCATAATGTAAAGCAATAAGCCAAAATTGTAACTTTACAGAAATCCAGAAAAACATATGAAAATATAAACATCAGAGTATTCAAAGCGACCTCTAGTATATATATACATAAATACACAATAGTAGGCTAAACAAGAAACCTACTGAGAAGGAAAAGTAGCTCGAATACTAAGCCTCCAACCTTGACCTGCAACACCAGAATCCGAACTGCAAACTAGGCATAGAAAACAAAAGCACAGGGAAAGACATATAAACCGTTAGAGTGAGTGGACGAAAATAAATGTCTTTCGCCAAATAATATATGTTATAAAAACATATGCAAGTCTAAATGCATGAAAACAATATGGTACACGAGGGAGACTCTAACTCCTCACGCGTATAGAGCATGCATCGAAAATTCTGTGGGAACACTCATGGACACATCCGCGCTAGTACAGTCCGAATCACGGGATCCCAGACCCACACGTGATTCTAGCCAGAAAGGCCTCAGATCAGGGTATCTGTTCCCACCCGGAAAATACATCGGCACAAGGTAACAGAGTCTGTTCCCACCTGAAAAATACATCGGCACAGGGTAACAGAAGTCTGTTCCCACCCGGAAAATACATCGGCATAGGGTAACAGTCCCCCCCCCCCGGTAAACTTCCTCGGGGATCAGCCGGGATGCTAAGTGTATCGATACAACAATATATACTAAGACTGTACTCTGTGTAAACCAAATCATAAATAGTTTCATGCAAATGTATAAAGCATAATGTAAATGCATATTCGTAATACATAATTATAAAAGTATATTCATCGATGCATATTCGTAAATGCATAATCGTAAAGCACATGCTCGTATAAATCATAATCTCATATGCATGCTCAGGCTCGTAAAACGTATAATAAACACTCGTAACCAATCAGTGAAAAGAAATGTGTCCACTCACAGACAAGCACAGCGCGCAAATGCGCTAATCCCGAGATCCGACGGAAGATCCATCGCCAAGCATACGATCTCGATCTCCTGAATAATCACAAAATATCACTGATCAAAATCATAGTTCAATACTCTGAACCACACCTCGGAAACCAACCATTTGCGGAAATATATAACTCGGATAACAAAAGAATCGCCAAAAATCCCAAAATACTGCACATTAACCCTCGACATAAAATCCATCACCCAAATCAACTCGAAAACCTCAAGGCGACGATCAGGATGCGATTACGAGTAAAAGGGCATAAAACTTTCCAAAATCCAAAAAGTCAACGCGTCACCCGAGCTTCGCCGTTGACCACAGCTGCCGGCGGCGGCGCACCGTCACCGGAGAGATTTTCCTATGGGGAAAGCCCAGAATTCAAGTCCTCCTTGAGCCCAATACTTTCCTCAACTACATCATCCCTCAATTCCACCGTGATTCAGCGGAAAATCGTTCGAAACCTCCATGGATTTCAAACCGGTCGGCGATCAGTCCATCACCGGAACTCCGGCCACGATGCACGGTGGTCCACCAAAACACTCACAAATGCTTTGTCGTGGTCCACCAAGCCTTTCCCCCCTAACCCCGGCCTCCGCCGTGGTCGGAGCACCGACGTCCGTCGCCCCCAAAACTCCTCCGTTTCACATTCAAAATTTCAACCCAAAAACTCCACCATACATCACAATACATACATTAAAAGGAAGCATAGATCATAAACTTCAATTCCCTACCTTTATTTCCGGCAACCGTGCCGATTTTCGGCAGCCACCACGACGACGAGTCACGGCTCAGTGAGTCAACGCGGGTTGACTCAGTCAACTCGGCCCAGCTCTTGTCAACTCGGTCAAACAGCCCATTTTTCAAACTTTTTCGATAACTTTACGACTATTTTGGCTATTTATACGTCGCGAATCAACTCTATCCGCAATTCGGATAACTCAAACTCAAACGGATAAACACGACTAACTCGACGATAATTTCAAATATTCATTTTATATTCCTCGATTATCCGTAAAATCCTCGGAAGGCTCCTACGGTCCCGAAATCGGATTCTCTACATTTTCCACGAACAAACCCAAATCAAAGTCATGCCCGAAAATTAAGTCGTGAACAAAGCCGTATATCCGATTAATTACGATAAACCACAGATTAACTCGTGAAACTCGCAGATTAAGCCGATAATATACCAATTCCGGTTCGGGTCGTCACCCGTATAACTGGCATTGGTAGCAGATCGTCGTAATTATGGTTGCGTCAGCATGGATGGTAGGCCACCAGAATCCGCTTCGGAGTGCCTTTTGTGCGATCGATCGTGCTCCTGCTTGATGGCCACATATGCCCGGATGGATTTCCCTCAGTATCATGTGGCCTCTTTCTGGTGTAACGCATTTGAGGTTGGCCCATGTCTTCCCCTGTCGGTAGAGGCTGTTGTGTCAAATGCTGAAGTTGACTGCTCTGGCTATGATGTTTCATGCATATGCCCGGTCTGCTAGAAGTTCGCCCCTGATTTTGTATTTGACTATTGGGTCCATCCAACTGGCCATGTGTGGCTCGATGATGAAGATCTTCTCTAGTGTTTTCACGATGCTTGGTCCTTTAAGGACTTCCACTACCCGTTGCCCTGGCCCCGTATGGACGAGCGATGTGGCCAATCGGGCGAGTGCATTTGCTTTGGTGTTTCGGCCCCTGGGGATGTGGTTGATGTTGAAAAATTTGGACTTGCTTAGCATTGTGTGAACGTGGCCGAGATATACCGTCATTGTATCGCCCTTTGTTTTGAAGTCACCCCGGATTTGGTTAACGACCAGTTGCGAGTCGCTGAAGATGTTGATGTTTGGGGCTTTTGAGTTCTAGGCTAGTTGCAGTCCAGCAATAAGGGCTTCGTTTTCAGCCTTGTTGTTTGTGGCTTTGAATTTGAATTTGGTGCGTACTCTGCTCGTACGCCCCCTGGCCCGGTAAGGATGATTCCGACCCCACTAGTCTTCTTGGTGCATGACCCACCTACGTAGAGGTTCCATGGTGATTCGGGTGTTAGAGGCTCCTAGTTGGGGATGTCTGTGCTGTGCTGTCGGGAGCAGGCTTTGCCGTATCTTCGGCTTCAGTGTACTAGGCTATGAAGTCTGCGACGACATAGCCCTTTATTATTGTCTGGGGCATATAATGAATGTCATATTCACTCAGCTTGACGACCCATTTTGTCAAATGACCACTGTGGTCTGGCAATTGTAGCACTTGTCGTAGTGAAACGTTTGTAAGAACGTGGATGTTGTGGGCCTGGAAGTACGGCATGAGTCATCTATCTTCCGTTACCAGTGCAAGTGCCACTTTCTCGATTGTTGGGCAACTGGTCTCGGGTGGTGTCATGCCCTTTCCGGCGAAGAAAACTGGCAGTTCCGAATTTTTTTCCCTCCGAACAAGGGCGTATCTAACGGCCGTTAGAGAAGCAGATAGGTATATATACAACGTTTCTCTTTTCACGAGCCAGGATAGGAAGGGGATTGAGGCCAGATATTGATTGATGGATGTGAATGCGGCTTTGCAGTTGGGTGTCCAAATGACGTTCCATTTGTTTGTTGTCCAGAGGGCCTTGAAGAATGGTGCGCACTTGTCAGAGTAGCGAGAGATGAAGCGATTCAGGGACACTAGTTTTCCCTTTAGGCTTTGGAGCTCGGCCTTGGTCGTTGGAGGTTGCATGTCTAGTAATGCCTTGACCTTCATGGTGGAAGCTTCGATACCCTGTTGGCTGATGATGTATCCGAGGAACTTGCTTGTCGTTACGCCGAATGTACACTTAGCTGGGTTCAATCGCATGCCATTCTTGATCAGGAACTCGAGTACGGTTCATAGGTGTTTAGGGTGGTCTACTTCTTTGGTGTTTTTTACCAATATATCATCAATGTAGACTTCCACGATTTCGCCCGTTAGCCCATTGAATATGATGTTCATCAATCTTTGGTAAGTGGAGACTGCATTCTTGAGGCCAAACGGCATGACTACGTAACAATAGAGTCACTTGTCTGTAGTGAAGTAGGTGGCCTCCTGGTCTTCGTGGTTCATGAGGATTTGGTTGTACCCTGAATACGTATCCATCAAGGATAACAGTTTGTGTCCTGTAGTGGCGTCTACCAGCTGATCGATCCTGGGCAATGGGAAGCTATCTTTCGGGCTGGCCTTATTCAGATTGCTGTAATCTACGCACTTGCGCCATGACCCATTGTTCTTCTTGACAACGGCGTTGGAGATCCATTTCGGGTAGTCAACCTTTCGGATGAAACTAATCTTCTACAGTCTGTCCACCTCCACGTGCATGGTCGTGTATCGTTCCTGGTCGTACGCCCATCGTTTTTGTTAGACTGGTTTCGTGGTTGGATTGATGCTGAGTTTATGGGAGATGATGCTTGGGGCGATTCCGGGCATGTCTGCGTAAGACCATGCGAACACCTGCTGGCAATCTGATAGGATCTGAACCAGTTTGGCTGCTATGTTTGGCTCTAGCTGGGCGCCGATGCAAATCGTGCACTTTGGGTGTTCGCTCGATAGGTGTATCATTCACAGCTCTTATCATTCTGTGGCTGGCTGGATGGCGTTCAGCCCATCCCTTGGGTCATCGGGTTGCTGTTCTTTAGGGGAGCTTTTTACCACTACGAGTACCTCTATTCGTGTGTTGTCTTCGTCCGATCGTGCAGCCTTTTTCATGAAATCATATCCTCTGATCGTGCCTATTCCGTAATCTGTTAGGAACTTGGCCAGGAGCATGTGACCTGTGATAATTAGCTTTAACTTTGAGATTCTGGGTCATCCAAGGATCATGTTGTAGGACGTGAAAATGTCTATAATGACGAAGTCCGTTCTGATCTCGTTCTGGGGGTTACCTAGCGTTTCGACGCCAAACCGCATATAGTCACTCCCGAAGGGATATGTGGTTTCTCCCGAGAATCTGGCAATGCTTTCGTGGTCCTGTGTCATCTTGCACCTCGGGCGTTTGAGCACGTTTTATGCCTCCCGGAAGATGATGTTAATGGATGCCCCGTTATCGATAAGGATACGCTTGACAAGATATTTGTCCACCATTCCGTCAATGACGAATGGCAGCGGGCTGTTCTGGTTGCTCTCTTCTTCGTTGTAGGAGAAAGTGATTGGAGGCTAATCCTTCCTACCGGCCTTTGGTGGATTCCCGGAATGTACTGCAAATACGTCTTTTGGGTTAGTCTCTTCCCGCTCTCGTGGGCATTCGGGCTTCCACTTCCCTTCTGAGATGTTGTTGATTGTACCCCTCGTTCGTATGTTTGTAACCTGTCGTTCGGTGTTCGGCCTCAAGAAGATTAACGTTCCCTGGTTGTGCAGCCGCTCAATTTCCCTTGCCAGGATTTCGCAGTCATTTGTGTTGTGGGTGTTTGAATCATGGTACATACACCACGTTCCCCTGTTATTTTGCATGGGGGTGATACCTAGTGCTCTCGGCATTAGTGGGCGGATCTGGCTTTTATTTTGCTTGAGCACCTCCTCGTTCGAGGACTGGGTGATCGAGAAGATTTCGCGGTGTGGGTGGAGATCTCTGGGTGGTGGTGGTGGGTTCTATCGGGCTGGGGGTTCGCGTCCGTGATGCGCTTGCTGATATTGTTTGTTGCTTTTGTGTTCGCGGTAGTGGCTCTCGCGTTTGTGGGAGGTTAATTCGGGATGTGTTTTCAGTGGTGGGATTTTAGCTATGTGGGGGGATGGTGGGTGGTTGTGTATGTAGTTGGGTGCTTTCGAGGGTAGAGCTGTGTTCGAACCTTGTTCCCCATATACACAGGTTTCCACCAGTGCCTTCTATGCGATCAGGTCGATGACCTCGCCGTACCCGAGGTGGTCCTTCCTGACTAAGTACTGGGTCCCCGCGGTAGCAGATTGATACTTGTCGATGTGTGTTCGTAGGTCTCCCTTCCCACTGAATCTGCTGATTTTGACTGTCTTGGAATATGGATCTCTGCCTTGTGCCATGATGAAGTCTGATAATGGGCTTACGCGGGGCGTGTACATTCCTTTTGGCCCCGTGTGCGTGCTTTTCTTTAGTGACGTGATTTCGGCCTCCATTTCTTCCATCCGTCGAAGCATGGCATCCTTGATTGTCGCAGTTGCTTCCTCGTCATCGTATTCCTGTATTCTTTCGGGCGGTGGGGTTGGTCTCGGAAGATGGTTAGTTCGTAGTCCTTATGGTGGGTTGATTATGATGACCTGCCTGCTTCCTCTATCAGTCCTGGCTCCTCGCATTGGGTCTCCTGGCTCCGGATGAAAGTATCAAGTCGTTCTTCCAATCGCTGTCGGGCCTGGCGTTCCTGATCTCTTTTGGTTCTGGCCGATTGGAGTTCCTTCACAACATGGGTTGCCACTTTATCCTTCGTTAGGTCGTTGATGTTGCTGATTGCGTCTACGGGTGTGTCTCTTGTCTTCCTGCATTAGGGTGTGATGTGGTCTGTCGCCATCTTTACTGCTGGTTTTGTCTTTCGGGCTCCCTTTTTTTTGCGTTTTTTTTACGTGGTTTACGATTGTTCGATTCCCACAGACGGCGCCAATTGTTTCTACCAAATTTCGTAAGAGTTCTTAGCAGAAGAGCGGGTTGAGCTATTTTGGGCTGACTTGGTCTGTCGCACGTATGTCGTCATTTACCTGCTGTTAAGAAGAATACACCAAACGGGCGTTAGGAGTCTAGACGGGGTGTTCCCACCTTCGACTTTCTGACGCTCTAGTTAGAATGTATAGAGTGTAACAGTAGTATTGGTAGAGTAACGGGCATACCTTGTATCTGTCATAAATATGTTGCTTATATTGCTAGTTGAGTATGGAGTTTGTTGTTGTCCTTCGATGTGAGATCCTGCTTATCTTATACATGGCCTGCCCTAGTACTTTGCGTTTGTCGTACCGAACACGTGGACATTCGGATGGAGTTGGTTCTTTGTTTAAAGTCGAAGCCTGTATTGCTGCCTTGCATTTGGTCTAAGCTATGTTGACCCATTTTTAGTGACTAAGTGTGCGGTAATTGTGTGTTACGGGGTCACATGCCAACAAATATTGCTTGGGATTTAGGTTACAGAGAAAAACCAATTGCCTATTACTTCAAATTTCCACGTACCAGCTGCAATGAGGGGTGGATTCCTTTAAAGAATGATGATGATGCAATGGAGATGGTTAGACACATTCACGCAAAGAGTAAGCAAATCAGTTTGTACATTATTGGAGGAGGTTGGAGAAGAAAAAAAGAGGCAGAAAATGATGATGGTGATGTTCCAGGACCTCTCTTTTGGTCAAATTCTCTCAACGATGTCACTCCAGCAGAGAGGGAGGAAATGTTTGTAGAAGCCAACTTTATGGCACTAGAATTGAATGAAGTAAGAAATGCATGTGAAGGAGAGAATAATATAGCTCAGGACAAAAATGCATATGGTATAGAAAAAGAAATTTGTGAAGATGAAGACATTAATGAAGATGGTGCATGATGGATTGATATAGGTGAACATGGTGGTTCAACAACTGAAGTAAATGTTGGTTTGGGGAGGCAAAGCCAGTCAACTTTTAGGGGTTTGGAAGACATCATAGAGAATGTGGGAGATTTGTTTGATGAGCTGGGTACAAATAGGATCATGAAAGAAAACTCAAGGGAGGTTCCTGTAAAACAAAGGCAATTGAGTGAGCATGGTATTACTATACGGAGCACTAAGAGGTTCAAACATTGTGGTCCTTTAAATGTCAGTGTTACCGGTCCAGAGCAAGATAAAAAAATACAAGTTCTACAACAACAAAAAAGGAAAGGACCTCAGGAAGCTCAAGAGCAACAAGTATAACTTTTTTCATTTTTTGTTTGTCATTTGTTTCCAGTTTAGTAATATGAAATATATTATACATGTGTTTGTAGATTACTTACTTTACATACATGTATATATATTGTATTCTTTACACCTGTGGATTTTTTTTTTGTTAGTGTGGTTCGTTCCTGGCTTCTTTTTAACATAACTATGTATATTCCATCATGAGTCACTGAATGTTTCCAAGTGTTGTTGATATGTTGTTTTTGGGTTCCTTTTTACCCTCGTGAGTTGCTTCAGCTTATTGAGCAAAAAATATCAGTGCAACCGAGAAAAGAAAATATATTTCCACAAATAGGGTCGTGAAGAAAACCCACAGACAAGGGAAGGAATTATAAGGAGTCTAGGTACAATACTAGAAACAGAGGGGGAAAACACTTTGATGGTGTGGAAGGGGCTGAAGTATGATGTTGACTCGACAGATGATTATAATGAGGAATGCTCAGACAATGACAGAGGTCCACATTTTTATGATGATTTTGATTATGAGATTGATGTTGAAGATGCTGCATATAATGATATTGTTGGTGATGATTTTGTTTTTGAACAAAATGTGCAAGATCCAACACATGTGGAGGAGTTTGAGGAAATGGAATTTAGAGGGGAGTGCTCTGATGAGTCTGAGGATTTCAAAAGCATGTCAGAGGAATCAAAGAAGGAAGAACATGAAGATGGGATTCCTCTCCAAAAGGGTAAAAAAAAAAAGACTTCAAAGTGTACCCCTGGAATAGAAATGTTGATCTCAAAAATCCTAAATTCATACTTGGTCATGCCTTTCCCAACTCAAGTATTGAAAGAAGTTGTCAGAGAATATGCATTAAGAAACCGTAAGGTCTCTAGTTTCGCAAGAATACCAAGTCTAAGGTGGAAGTCAAATGTCAGTGAGGGTGTTCTTTCTGGATGTATACTTCACAGGTTAAAAATCAAGGAGCAACACTTTTTTTGAAAACATTACAACGGAAGCACACTTATAATCCTGTGTTGACTAGTCATTTTCTGAACTACAATAGAGTTGCAAAAATGGTGAAGGAACAACTATTGGTTGATGAAAAATGGAGCAGTAAAGGTATGCAGCACCACCTTCAAACAATGTTCAAGTTAGGTTTGGAAATTCAAACAGTTTCGAGAGGTAAAGCTAAGAGATTGAATGAAGGTCATTACATTGAGCAGTACGACATGCTTGGTGCTTATAGGAAAGAGCTCTTAAGAACCAATCCTGGATCAACTGTTGAAATTAAGTGCAACTTGGAGAATGATGTATGTACATTTAAGAGGATATATATTTGTTAAACAGCATCAAAAAAGGGGTGGATCAAAGGTTGTAGGCCCTTAATTGAATTGGATGGCACTCATCTTAAACCGCCTAATACCAGACAGATTTTGACAGCAGTTGGAGTTGATTCCAACAATGGGATGTATCCTACTTTTGCGGTGGTTGAGGCAGAGATCCAAGAAACATGGTTTGGTTTTTTGAGTTGTTGAAATGAGATTTAAAAATAGAGAGAAAAAGTAACTACACATTTATCTCCAACAAGCAAAAAGGTTTGCAAAATGGGATAACACATTTTTTCCAACAATTGAGCATAGACATTGTGTGAGGCACTTTTATAAAAAAATTCAAAGGCAAGTTTCCTGGAGAAGGTTTGAAGCAATGCATATGGAATAAAGCAAGGTCAAGCACCAAAGTTTGGTTTGAGAGGCATATGGAAGAGCTTAAGAGGCAGAATCATGATGCATACAAATAGTTTTGGGAAAAGGAAGATAGACATCTTTCACACTATAGCAAGGCATACTTCAACAAGAATATCAAGTGTGACATACTACTCAATAACCTTTATGAAAAATGGAATGGAGTCTTTGTTGCAGATAGATGCCCATTATTACCATGCTTGAGAAGATGAGGATGGATATAATGCTTAGACATGCTAACAGAAGGGTAGCTTGTCAAAGATGGATAGATCCAGTTGGTCCAAGAATAATGATATTGGTGAACAAGTCTGTTGAGTTTTCAAGCAACTACAATGCCTTCAATGTTGGAGAACATGAATTTCAGGTCCAAGGTGGAGTAGAGAAAGTGAGCCAACATTCTATAGATTTGGGGCTTCACAAATGCAGCTGTAGAAGGTGGAACACTAGTGACATTCCATGCCATCATGTTGTTTATGTGATCAGACTTAAGAAGCTAGAGCCAGCACGATATTGCGACTCCTATCTAATGGCAAACAAATATGAGGAAGCATGTAACCCTATCATTCACACTATTAGTGGCCAAGAAGAATGGGAACCAGTACATTTTCCCATTACACCTCCACCATTTAGAAATCAGTTTGGGAGACTACAAAAGAAGAGAACTAAGGAACCTGTGGAGAAGCTGCCATCACCTGCTCCTAAAAATGGTGGGAATAAAATGCCCATAACCTATGTCAAGATGTCATGTCAAATGTGCTTCAATCAAGGTCATAACAAAAGAAGTTGTTCACTGAACAAGTCTACAAATGCAGCTATTATACGTGACTAACACCTATTCATTTCTTCTTGAATAGATATATTTATGCTTGCTTACATGTCATGGATTAAATGTTTATACTGTTTATGGGTGCACTTTTTTTCGCCATATTTTACTCACTATTTATGTTACGACCCGAACCAGAATTACACACTTATCGAATCGTATTAAGCTTTATCGCGGATTAGTTGCATTAATTAAATTATTAACGACTTTTTAACCGATCGTGATGAATTTGACTTGACTTTCTTCACAATAGTTGTAGATTATTTTATTTCAAGATTGTAGGAATTTTTGAGAAATTTTTCGAATAAACGAGGTATTTCTTATGTTTATCAGAAGTTGGCCCGATCGTGATGTTTATCAGCTATTTCTTATTTCTGGTCGGTTTAATCTCAACCGTTAGATCGTGATGAGATTGAATCTGAGCCATCGATCAAGTCAGTTGCTTAAGGGTATATAAGAGGAATTTTGGGCCAAACCCAACCCAAAAAACAACTTAGGCTTGACCCGTTTCAGCAGCTCACGACCCGCGCTGCGCCACCCGACCCGACCCGATCGGATTGCTGTTTCTCGGCCACCTCCGACGTCGAAATAGGTAGGAAATTGAAGCTTGATGCTTCCTTAATTGTTTGTTGGGTATTTTGTGAGTGTTGGTACATGATTTTGGGCTACCCGATTCGGGTTTTAATCCTCGAGTCATCACCGACAATGGAAGCGGTCGGGAGTTGAGGGGTATTGAACCTCTCTTCCTTCTAAGTATTTTTGGTTAGGTCTTGTGGTCCATCGAAGCTCCATGTCAAAGCTTTGATGACAGGGTGTTTGACCGCCGATTTTGGCTGGTTTCTTTCGATCGATTTTTCGGCGAAGTGGCTACGAATTAAAGCGTGTGATTTTAGGGGTTTGGTTGCGCTTGAGGAGAGGAAGGTTTTGAGGGGTTGATCGCTATCATTGGTGGCGGTCACCGAAAATAGGTTTTTCGACCTGTTTCTTTTAATTCCAGTCAAATGTCGTCGAATTGGACTCGGGCTAGTTATAAAAGTTGTTAGCCTCGTTGAGAGATTTCCAATGAGGTATTAATCGCTGTCATTAGAACAATACTTCTAGAGGCGCGTGGGACCCATGTGCCATAGCCTATAGAGGTGCTTGAGAGCCACGCGCCACCGTCCACGGTGGAGCTCTGATTAAGCAGGTTGTAGGTTTTATCGACATGGTTTTCGAGGTTGTGTTTAGAGCCGGTTTTCATAGTTTGCATGTTATGATATTATGTGATCTATATCAACAGGATATCGAGATTGCGACCCCAGCAAGGGGAATTCCACTAGACCCCAGAAGTAGTCCCAAACTTGTGAGTGGACTTTTATTTTCACAATCACTAGCTAGTTCATATTTTTATGCATTACGATTTACGATATGTTTTCAGAGCGTTTAAATATAAGGTTTATTTTGTAATGGCTTTATTTAGTTGCATCGATGCGTTTGCTATTTGGTTGATCAACGAATAGCCAGTCGGACTGGGTTAGGACAAACACTCTGCCTGACCTAGATTGTCTCGGGTTAGGACAAACACCCTAGATGATCCCCTCACCTTACTTTTTATATATATACAGTCGTTTCGGGTTAGGAAAAATACCTTGAACGACCACCTTCATTATATTTTAGTTTATGATATTTGAACTTGAATTATTTCACTGAAATCAACGGAAAGGCATGATACTTCAGTTTTATCGATTTACACAGATTATGTTATTTTTGTCCACTCACGCTAATATTTTATATTTTAATGTCTTTCCTTGGGCTCTTCGATTTTCGTCGCCCAGGCTGCAGTGTAGATCCTGTGAGTGCTTGGTTTCGTCGAAGGCTTTGAGTCCACAATTCATCTCTTCATCAGTAGGTTTCGGCTCACTATCAGTTTGTATCATATGTTTGTATAAGTCGCTCTAAATACTAGTTGTATTATGTTGCTTTATGTGTGGCTCATGTAAATATTCAGTTCCTTATGTAGTCGTTAACTTTACTTTTTCTTGTATTTAGAACCAGTACTTTGTAAATATGTTTCTAAATTCCTGAGTTAAGTTTCTTGTTTTGTTAATGACATATGTTGAGAAATCCAGAAGAACATCGGTGGTCCATGGTCTGTCTTTGGGATTTTTTTTTTCTGAAGTGTCATTTTCATGTAGGTTTTTGGGTTGTCTCAGTTTCAAGGGTGGTTATGTCAGAATTTTCGTAAAATTTCTTAGATTATGATCAGCCATTGGGACTTAATCTTAGTTTACTAGCTAAAATAGGGTTGGGTCCTCTCAGTTTGGTATCAGATCATTAGGTTACAGATTTTGTAGACTTTTTTGGTCATGTCAGTGCAAGCATTTGGGAATGTACAACACTCCCGGGAGGATGGCCCAACCGGCCGGCAGATCTCCATCATACTCCAAGAGGTGTGTATTGTTGGATGTCTAGAGTCTCATAGTCAAGCCAGTTTGTGACTTCTTCCAGTGTTGGATGATTAGAGTCTTATAGTCTCATAATCTATTTTTAGACTCGTAGATCATTATGCCTCGACAATTAGCCTAACAGGATGATACGCAGTCTTTTGGTTAGTAAATGCGTGAGTTAATTTTATGTATGATTCCAAGACCACGTGAAGATCTAATTACCTGGGCTAAGAAGGCAAGAGTCATTCCTTTTACTGGCTCCCATGACCCTGAGACTAGTGAGAACTGGCTTGTTGAGATTGGTCGAGTTTGTGAGCAAAGAACCAAGGTAGTTGCAGGTATTTTGTAGGAGCATGCTTATCATTGGTGGCAGTGTACTAGGAGGAATGCAGATCTCACACCGTGGACAGAGTTCACGAAATTGTTCATGAATCGCTTCTTCTGTGAAGCATCTGAGCAGCAAAAGTATGAGGATTTTATGAATATTCGACAGGGATACATGTCTATGATGGAGTATCGGGATCATTCCACTCGATTGGCCCAATTTGCGCCAAATTCAGTCAGGTTGGTGAAAGAGAAGTGTTGGAGCTTTAAACAAGGTCTGTGGTCAGATATTGCACTAATTTTGATGAGTTTGTTAGTGCTGCTATGAGATTCAAGGATAGGCTTCTTTTTAGGAAGGTGGGCCTAGTCAAGCTCCTTCAAATAGGGGAAGCTCAAGCACTTCTAGTTCCACTTCATCTTCAGGTGAGGGATCTCACACTCCTGCTCCTGTTGCACGGCATCTAAGTCAGTTTCTGAGGTGGAGGAGGAGTCGAACATAGAGGCAAGGATCTGGGGTCAGTTCCAGTAGGTCTCATTTTACTCCATCAGTGCCAAGAGATTTTCCTCTATGCAATAGATGTCACAAACGCCATCTTGGACAATGTCAGTTTGGGACTTCAGTTCAGTTTTGGCTAGACGGGTCACTTTGCGAGGGAGTGTCCGCAGAGGGACCCCTCATGTGGATTTTCGATGTAGAGTTCTGGTGGTGATCAGGGAGCCACTTCCGGGGTTAGAGTTGCACCGCGACCCAAACAGCCAACTTATCAAAACTGGAGCCAAAGAATGCAACCGGCTGGACAGACTGGACATGCCCGACTTCACCATATGACTTTACAGGAGGGTAAGGCATCTTCAGATGTGATCATTATTACGTTATATATTTTTGGTTATGTTTTTTATACTTTGATAAATCTGGGGGTGACATACTCTTTTATCTCCTGAGAATAATATCAATAATTAACATATTTGCCACTCTCTTATCAGTGATGTGGCGAGTGATATATCCCTCCGATGAGGTGGTTTTAGTTGGATTAGTCTATAGAAACTATAGTGTTATGGTTGGAGGTTTTGGTTTGTTTGCCGACTTGATACATCTTGGTGTCGTGGACTTTGATTTGATTTTGGGTATGGACTTTTTGAGCAATCACCAAGCTTTGGTTGATTTTCATCGGAAAGAAGTGGGGGTGTTTTGAAGTCCAGGATTGCCAAAGATTTTATTTTGTGGAAAAAGAAATGTTCTTTCTTCGTGCCTTATTTCAACTGTGAAGGTAGAGAAAATGATGTGAAAGGGGTGTACTGCATATTTAGCACATGTTGTTAACACTTGTGTTTCCACCCCTAACCTTGAGGAGATTGTTGTGGTCAGGGAATACTCTGATGTTTTTCCTAAGGAATTACCAGGTCTTTCTCCAGTAAGGGAAATATATTTCACGATTGAGCCTCTTCCAGGTATGGGAACCATAATTCAGGCGCCATACCGGATGGCTCCAGCTGAATTGAAGAAGTTATAAGTTTAGCTTTAGGAACTGATTGATAAAGGCTTCATCCGTCATAGAGTATCATCGTGGGGAGCTCCAATTCTATTTGTGAAAAACAAGGATGGGTCTATGAGATTATGTGTCGACTATCGGAAATTGAATCAGGTTATAGTGAAGAACAAGTATCCACTACCTCGTATTGATGATTTGTTTGATCAATTGTAGGGAGCTATGGTGTTCTCTAAGATTGATTTTCGATCGGGATACCATCAATTGCGGATTAGAGAGTCAGATATCTCTAAGACCGCGTTTTGATCACGCTATGGGCACTATGAGTTTCTTGTGATGCCATTCGGTTTCACAAATGCCCTTGCTACCTTTATGGCTTTGATGAATCAAGTATTTTGAGTTTATCTTGACAAGTTCATCATTGTATTTATTGACGATATTCTGATTTACTCAAAGGATGTTAGGCAGCATGCGAGACATTTACATGTAGTTTTGGAGACATTGAGAAAGTCTCAGTTATACGCCAAGTTTAGTAAATGTGAATTCTTGTTTGATAATGTTAAATTTCTTGGCCATGTGATTTCAGCTAAAAGAGTTTGTGTTGATCCAAACAAGATTGAAGCAGTATTGAACTGGAGCAGACCTGGGAGTGTGCCAGATATTAGAAGTTTTCTGGGCTTAGCTGGTTACTACTGTTGATTTGTGTAGGGACTTTTCATGGATTGCAAGACCTCTTACAAGACTCACGAGGAAGGGAGTTAAGTTTGAATGGTTGGAGGCTTGTAAGGAAAGTTTCCAGATTCTGAAGACAAGGTTGACCACAGCCCTAGTATTGACATTACTGGACGATAGCGGGGAGTTTACTGTTTTCAGTTATGCCTCCAAGTTAGGTTTGGGTTGTGTTTTGATGCAGCATAGAAATGTAATCGCATATGGTTCACGACAATTTAAATCTCATGAGGCGAACTACCCCACCCATGATATGGAGTTGGCAGCGATAGTTTTCGCATTGAAAATCTAGAGACATTACTTGTATGGTGCCAAATGTCAGATTTTTACCGATTATAAAAGTCTTATGTACCTCGTCACACAACCAAAATTGAACTTGAGACAGAGAAGGTGGATGCAATTAATAAGCGATTATGAGTGCACCTTCGAGTATCACCCTGGAAAGACGAATGTTGTAGTCGACACTCTTAGCCAGAAGTCTGGAGTTTCCTTGTCTCGTATACAATTGGCTCGGGTACCACTGCTTACGGAGTGGCAAGCCACTGGAGCAGTGTTATATACGAATGAGAATGAGGTTGTAATTTTATTCGCCAGTCTGCAGGCTCGAACCATTCTTTTAGACAGAGTATGTGAATTGCAAGATTTTGATCCTTCACTTTTGAAACTAAAGGAAGCAGTGCGTGATGGTAGATAACCAGATTTTACTTTAAGGAGAGATGGGTTGCTAATATTCAAAGGTAGACTCTGTGTTCTGAATGACGAGGAATTAAAGTGGGAAATACTCGATGAGCCTCATTGCTCAGCTTATGCTATACACCCTGGTAGCAAGAAAATGTACCGCACTCTCAGGGAGTATTATTGGTGGTCTAATATGAAGTGGGAGGTAATGACATATGTGAGTCAATTCCCTATTTGCCAACAAGTGAAAGGGGAGCAATAGAAACCTTCGGGGAAAATGCAACAGCTAGAGATTCCGGTTTGGAAATGGGAGCATGTCACTAGATTTCGTATACAAGTTGCCTCGTACATCCAAAGGTCATTCAAGTGTTTGGATGATTGTGGACTGCTTTAGAAAATTTGCACATTACATACCAATTTCATAGAAACTTTCGGTAAGTAAGCTAGCTATGTTGTATATGTAGAAGATCGTGAAGCTACACTGTGTTCCTATATCCATTATCTCATATCAAGATTCTCACTTTACCTCACAATTTTGGAGAGCATTACAGGAGGCTCTGGGAACCAAGTTACGATTCAGTGCAGCTTTTCACCCCCAGACAGATGGCCTGTCCGATAAAACTATCTAGACTCTGGAGGATATGTTGAGATCTTGTGTGTTGCAATTTCCAGGAAAATGAAATAAGTACTTGCATCTAATGAAGTTTGCGTATAATAATAGTTTACATTCTAGCATTGGAATGTCATCATATGAAGCTTTGTACGGGAAATAGTGTCGGACTCCCTTATGATAGAGCGAAGTAGGAGAAATGAGCCTCATTGGTCCAGACATAGTTCAGGAGACCACAGAGAATGTGCAAATCATTCGATTCAAGACAGATTGAAGATCACTCAGGATAGACAAAAGAGTTACGCAGACGTTAGACGAAAAGATCTTGAGTTTGAGGTGGGAGACTGGGTATTCCTAAAACTCTCTCCATGGAAAGGGGTGATGCGATTTGGAAATCATGGTAAGCTTCAACCACGTTACATCGGACCTTATGAGATTATAGAGCGTGTGGGTGCAGTCGCGTATCGTTTAGAGTTACCATCAGAATTGGCACGAGTTCATGATGTATTCCACGTGTTCATGTTACGGAAGTACATTCCTAATCCCTCTCATGTCATTATACCTCAGAAAATTCAACTACGAGAGGATTCAGTTTATATAGAGGAAGCAATGGGGATTCTTGACCATAGATAGTAGGTTCTCTGGAACAAGACCATACCTTTAGTGAAAGTTTCATGGAGGAATCATGTCGTAGAAGAAGCCACTCGAGAACCAGAATAGCATGAGGGAGAAATACCCTCATCTTTTCTAGTAGGTATGTAAATTTTGAGGATAAATTTTTTGTAAGGAGGGTGGATTGTAACGACTCGAACCAGAATTACGCATTTATCGAATCGTATTAAGCTTTATCATGGATTAATCACATTAATTAGGTTATTAATGAATTTTCCACTGGGTGAGAATTTAACTTGACTTTCTTCATGAGTTGTAAAGTATTTTATTTCAAGATTGTAGGAATTTTCAAAGAATTTTTCGGATAAGCGAGCTATTTCTTATGTTTATCGGAAGTTGGCGCGAGAAATTATTAAAAAAAAATCTATTTTGGTCGGTTTATTGTTGACTGTTAGATCGTGATGAGATTGAATCTGAGTTGTTGATCAAGCCAGTTGCTTAAGGGTATATAGGGGGAATTTTGGGCCAAACCCAACCCAGAAAACAACTCGGGCTTGACCCGTTTCAGCGGCTCGCGACCCGTGCCGCCCGTCCCGACCCGATCGTATTATCATTTTCCAGCCAACTCCGACATCGAAATAGGTAGGAAATTGAAGTTGAATGCTTCCTTGATTATTTGTTAGGTATTTTGTGAGTGTTAGTGCAGGATTTTGGGCTACCCGATTCGGGTTTTAATCCTGGAGTCGACGGCGGCGGCGGCGCTCTGACGTGATTTGGCGGTCGGGAGTTGAGAGGTATTGAACCTCTCCTCTTCTTGAGTCTTTTTGGTTAGGTCTTATGGTCCGTAGAGGCTCCATGGCGAAGCTTCGACGACGGGGTGTTCGACCGTCAATTTTGGTCGTTGCTTTTGATCAATTCTTCAGCGAATTGGCTAAGAATTGGGCGAATTGGAGCCATTTGGGGTGTTCGCTGGACCTCAGCAGTAGTTGCAGACTTGTGAGTGGTTTTTTATTTTCACAGTTGCTAGCGAGTTCATATTTTTATGCATAACGCTTTACGGTATGTTTTTGGGGCGTTTAAATATGAGATATATTATGTGATGGTTTTATTTACTTGCATTGATGCCTAATCGGTTGATCACTGGATAGCCAATCGGACTAGGTTAGGACAAACACCGTGTCCGAGCCAGATTGTCTTGGGTTAGGACAAACACCCTAGAAGATCCCATCACCTTACTTTTCAAATATATACAGTTGTTCCGGGTTAGGGAAAACACCTTGAACGACCACCTTCATTGTGTTTTATTTTATGATATGTGAACTCGCATTATTTCACGAAAATCAGTGGAAATGCATGATACTTCAGTTTTATCGATTTACGCATATTATTTTATTTTTGTCCACTCACATTGGCATTTTATATTTTAATGCATTTTCCTGAGCTCTTCGGTTTCCGTCACCCAGGCTGCAATGTAGATCCTGAGAGTGCTTGGTTTCGTCGAAGGCTTCAAGTCCACCATCCATCTCTTCATCAGTAGGTTCCAGCTCACTGTCATTTTGTATCATATGTTTGTAGAAGTTGCTTTGAATACCAGTTGTATTATGTTGCTTTTTATGTGGGGCTCATGTAAATAGTCAGTTACTCATGTAGTCGTTAAGTTTACTTTTCCTTGTATTTAGAACCAATACTTTGTAAATATGTTTCTAAATTCCTGAGTTAAGTTTCTGGTTTTGTTTATGACATATGTTGAGAAATCTAAAAGGACATCGGTGGTCCACGGTCTATCTTTGAGATTTGTTTTCTGAAGTGTCATTTTCATGCAGGTTTTTGGGTTGTCTCAATTTCAAGGGAGGTTATGTCAAAAATTTGTAGAATTTCTTAAATTATGGTCAATCATTAAGACTTAATCTTAGTTTACTAGCTAAACTATGGTTGGGTCCTCTCAATTAATAGGGCAAAGGAAGCTTGGTGCCAGCAAGAGCCAAAGGTCTAAAATACCAGTAGCTCCTAAAGCACCCAACAATGACACAACCAAGTACATAAGGTCTAAGCAAGACTTCAAGAGAATGAAGAATCTAAATGAAGGCTTGAGTTCTCAAAATGCGGCACAAACACCAACTCAAAGTAGCCAAAACAATGTAGCAAGGAAGGCACCACAACCTGAATGATGATGGTGAAGGGCACTAAGCATTTTGGTTCTCATTTTGTGATTTTTCCGCTTGCATTCTGTCAATTTGTGGGAAGATCTTATTTTGTGTAGACTTTTGTGTATTCGGATGGATGATGTTTACTTGAATCGAATTGTAATATGATGGAAATGTATTTTGTTAAGACATGGATGCTTAATTGCTGCAAAATGGATATGCTTAGTTTCAATGTCTATTTGCAGAGTTCTTTTCCTTTGGTCATCTTCATGTGCATAATGATTATGTGCATATTGCTTCTCAGGATCAATTATAGCTAGTTGGAATATGGTTATGTTTATTTGATAGATATATAATTAAAATCTGCAGAGAATGATAAAAAAAATATGTTCATAAAGTTGTGTTGTATCATGACTACCTGTAATCTGAGTTGTCAAAATTTCTGGGTTAAATTTATTTTGGGATGTATCCAGCACATCTATTGAGTTTTAGAGGAAAATTGGTATCAACAATCCAGTTTTTTTAGGGAACAATGACATGAAGAATTTTAAAGTCTTTTAAAGTCTTTTCAATGTTATTAACACGTCAGCTCATTAAAATTAACAGAATAGTTCTCTGAAGTATCCAAGGATATGAAAAATAAAGTCTTGATATGCGTTTAATAAGTTTGAAAACTCATGTATCAAACTCACATTTACTATCTAACAAAACTCGGTCGAAGGGTTTTCTGTTCATAACCTGTTCAAATCGTGCGACGCGTGCAGGCTGGTTTAACCCATCGACTTCTCTCTCTTCCCTCACCCACTCCGGCCTCCTATCTCTGGACCTATCGATCTCTCAAGCGACCGAACTCTCATCCCTCACCCACTCCTCCTTTCTATCTCTCAAGCAACTTCCCTTACCCACTCCGGCCTGCAATTGATCGCCTGCGTCGTCGATTGATGTTCATCGCTATTTTCCCTTTCTGATTGTGAAGTAATGGATCGGCCACATCCTTCATTACTCTTTGGCTAATGTTTATCTTCTGTTCTCCATTCGTATGCTCTCATCTCTCTCTTGCAATTGCCTTTTGCTCTCACCTCTCTTTGCGAGAACACGTCTGCCGCATCGTCATGTTCGTCTCCGTCGAAATCGTGGTTGTGGTTGTGCATTCCGGAAAATAGGGATCAGGGGTGATGAAGTCGTTGTCGTTTTGGGTCCAGTATGGGAGCGACACGAAGGCTTAGGCTTCTTCCAGGTCGTGGATTTGGAGGTACGTGTCGATGATTTTACAATCCTGCCTCCCAATTTTGTGGTTGTATTTTTGGATTTCTATTTTGTTCGATTTATTGATTATCTATTCGATGTTTATCGTGTTTGTCAGTTGGCTTCTGTTGCATTGATTGATATACCTTGGTGTTGTTGGATATGAACGCTCCTCCGTTTCTCAGCAGCTTAGCAGTGGTTAGTTTGGTTTAACCTAATGTTTTTATCTGTTTTTATTGTTGGATGATGCTTTCGTTGTGATTGGGATGTGATTTTGTCATTTGTGTTATTGGGTTTGATTCATTAGGTTGGGTGTGCTAAGCTTTAATCTTTTTTGTAATTTTTTCTCTCTGTTGGTAATAGAAAAGGTTTGCTGGGGGGTTTGCGAGTAAGGATGAATGAAAGAGGATCTGGGTATTGAAGAACATAGGTTCTGGGTGTTTAGATATAATTGGGGGCATATTCGTTGGTTGTTGTGTTTGCTAATTTGATGGGTATTACAGCCATATGGAGATCTATTATGTTTGGTTGGTTTAGTAGTCATACCAAATCCAAATGGAAATAGAGGGTCATAATGTGCATCACCAATGTTCATTGGGAGTTAGTTTTCTAATTTGAACCATGTACGCGCAAGCTTGCCGGTGCATCCATAGTTAGCAGAGAAAACATCAACAACACCTTGACGTTCAGTTTAAACTTTCCTTAGTGTTCTTGGATTTTTGTGGAGTGATAGTTGTCTCTGTTTTGTTTTGGTTAATGAAGATCTATTTCTGCAATTGGTATATTGTTTTAACCTCCGTAATTGGGTTTATGGGTGATTACAGCTCTGATAATGCAGTTAATTTGTTTACTTCTTTTCTTTGATTGGTAATAAAGGGTCATAATGTGCATCACCAATGTTCATTGGGAGTTGGTTTTCTAATTTGAACCATGTACGTGCAAGCTTGCCGGTGCATCCATAGTCACCAAAGAAAACATTAGCAACGCCTTGACCTTCAGTTTAAACTTACTTTAGTTTTCTTGGATTTTTTTGGAGTGATAGTTGTCTCTGTTTTGTTTTGGTTAATGAAGATCTATTTTTGCAATTGGTATATTGTTTTAACCTCTGTAATTAGGTTTATGGGTTATTACAGCTCTTATAATGCAGTTTGTTTACTTCTTTTCTTTGATTGGTATGCTATATTTGAAATATTAAGAAATTTGTTTAATTAAATGTCCATGCATGCGGGTGTAGGCGTTGACATATGGTTCCTTTTTTAGTGTTGTAGCCTTTTATCCAGCATCCTTCTAATGGCAACTTATTTTTTTGAGAAAACATAGGCTTCCTGATTCATTTGGAAGGTATTTTATTATGGCAATTCATGCCTCATTACTATGTATCATTGTATCCTACCGAGTATGGTATATTGAAGATAGTTAATGACAGCCTTGACATTTATTTCATCTTCTATTTAGTATTTAACAGTTGTGAATATCGAGTTAAGTAGTAGTTGGGGACGTTACTTCTAACACCTTATGGCCAACAAAGGTACTCAGTACTAGCCCTGTTTGATTATAATGATTTATCTGGGAGTAGTGTATTGAGTGCTTAGTATTTTTCCTGTAATTTTGGGCATGATTGATTATTGAAGTGATTAGTTATGTTAGATTGAAAATTCGTTTCTTATTTGTATCATTTCTCTCTCTTGGTTCACTGACTTATTGTTTTATGCGCTGACACTTCTTGGTTTTTCTTCACCTGCATGAACCTGTATCTTCTATTTTTTTTCCTTCATTTTCTATATTTCACTTATTTTCCTATTTTAATGGTTTTAGAGAGATTGATAATTTGAAAATATATTTTTTGTTATAATTATTGATATTTGCACTGCCATGTGATATTTCTTTGTTTATGATTTGCAGTTGCCTTATGCTTATTGGTATACTATTTTTGACCTATCGATCTCTCAAGCAACCGAACTCTCTTCCCTCACCCACTCCTCCTTTCTATCTCTCAAGCAACCGAGGACCATTAAGTCTGTTGCTCTGTATCAAACCCTGTTGCCCTCTCTCGATCTAAGATTTCTCCTTCGCCGATACAAAAGGTAACCGCTTCCCCAATTGCTAATTCATTTACTTTGTTTCAAATTAGGGAGTCAATGATATAGGTTAGTTTAGATAAAGTATTTTTTCGATTTGAATGTTTAGATAACTTGGGTATTTTAGTTTGGCTTGGATTAATCCAATTGTTTGTTTCCATTTGCTCAAACTACATGCATAATTGATCTGCCTTTCTTCCCTTCAAGTCAGATTCTTATCCTTGCAATCATTTCAATGTGTTTTGTTTTGATCTACATGTTTGATTTGATTGACAATATGATTTGTTTCTTATGCTCATAGCCAAATTTGAAGATCAGCCTGTCATTCCAGAATCTATTTTTCCCCTGTCTAGCCATATTTGCAGTTTTTTTCTTTCTGTTTATGCATAGAACGTCTCTATGCATGTTGTAGATCACTCATTAACTTTAGTTCAGTTGATATACTTAGAATTTAGTTTAGATGATATACTGAGAATGACTCTTGAATCTACTCCAACCTGCTTGCATTGCATTTGATGCGTATATGTCTTTGCTTTTTATTCCATGAGAAAAAAATGAGAAATAAAAGAACTAGACTGCCTAATTGTAATATTATACGGGCATGTTTGGTGTGCATGGCTTTTTTTTTACTGTAATGTAGTTCTGTAGACCTCATTAGCATTCACTAATTTTGTTCCCACGTTTGGTGCTGCATGGGATAAGAAAGCTAGGTTCTCAATTTAGTGATGTATGACGTTTGATGTTGTCTGGGATTATGAAGCTAAATTTCAATAGTGGTCTACTATGTTTGGTGTGTACAGGGCCAAGCCTAAGTTCTAATCATTTTTTTCTTCTTCAGAATTTATGTTTTATATGTAGACATAGCTCATAAAGAGAAGAGATGGAATCAACATATGAAGATCAAAACCTCTCTAGGTGCTCTCTGCTTAATAACAAAGATGTGATAATCATAATAATGCACTAGCTCATTTGGATAACAATTGGCACTATGAAGAAATGTACTCGACAATCACACGAAGTTGCATAAGAGATAGCTACAATAAAACTAATTATTCTATTAAAAAAACAACAGAATTGAAAAGCATCAACCTATATATACAGATCATATCATCAACAACAAACCAGATTCTAAAAACTTTGAATTTCCGTGTCTTTCGATCGTTCTGAAAATCAATTTGTTTTGGATTGCTCTTGCTCTAATTGTATCTAACTACACTGATAATAGCTCTCTCTCCTTCATTGGTAACAACACAGAGCTGGTACCTCTTTCTGACCTAATCCAATCGAAGCAAGCAAGGAAAGTCGCGCTCTCTGTCTCCTTCATTGGCAAGACCACAAGCAAGCGAGTCTCCGTCGTTTTCCATCTTTCCAGGTTTGAAATTAAAACCCCTCTTTCTTTGTTGTTGTTGTTGTTGTTGTTGTTGTTGTTCAAATCTGTGCTTGCTTGCGATTTTGTTGTTGTTGTTGTTGTTCTTCTTCTAGATCTGTGGGGATCATTCATCAAAGATATATCAATTGCTTTGAGATTTTTGGTTGTGCTGCTACTGAAACAAATCTCATATAGATATATCTTGGATTTGATAAATATGCCTGATATGGAGATTGAGTTCGTGTTTTGTGTGCTTATCTATTTGATATAGGTCATTCCGTTGATGTTTTCTGTATATACTGTTTTAGGTATACAGGTTATTTGGTGTGCTTCTGCTTTTGTGTCTAATTGATGTTCTTCTCATATCTATGTGCGTTGTTATATTGAGATTTGATAAGGTTTTTCAATAGTTAGTACAAAAGCATAAACACTCCAATTAAGATTTGTGCACCATGAATTCTAGACTGATAGATCTAAGTTAAAATCACATAGTTCTGATTGATATGATAATTGGAATATAGTGTTACCAAAACTCTGACAATTTGAAACAACTATTTATTCAATGTTTAAGTGTGGATATAGCATCAAACACCTTCCAATGCCATTAACTATGACCCTAGAGTGTTGTGGCTCTTTCTGGTTTATAGCATCTAGCACAAAAAGTAAAATAAAATAAAGAAAATTCCCTTCACTCGGGCTAAAACTGAGCAGTGGCAACTTGGAATAGCAATTGGCTTGCAATTAAAAAAGGGTGGTCTTGAGTTAGATTTTCTCTACAACTCTTCCAATTGGAATAGCAATTGGCTTGCAGACCTTTTATACTGAAAGATATCCGACCAAAAAAGAGCAACCTTATCAGTTGACTGAAATTGTCTTCCTTGGACAGCTTGAGAAAATTTAGCCCGCAGAATCTTTACACAGACAACCCAAATCCCCCTGATGAATAGTTGTTTTGTGTGCTACTAGATACGGAAAGCCTGGAGAAAGTGCTCTGGTCACTTGACTAATGCTGTGTCATTTTAATGTCAGTGAAATCAGTAACTAATCCAGGTTGTGAAATCCTATAGTTGTCATCCTTTTGCTTTGCTTTCTATCTCTTATACCAATTATGATATTTGTTTTCCGGTGGTTAGTTCCAAGTGACCTATTCCCCTTGGAAACAAGATCAGCGGGACAGAGTGTAGTGGTGTGTGCCAATCTCTTCTTCACAGCTTTGATAGCACAATGCTTCCTTGCATCGCTGTGCCATCTCCGATAGATAGTAGGAGATGGGGAGCAAATCAATCAAAATGAAAAGCAGCAGTAGTTTAGACTTTAGAATCTGTCACCAAGTAGGTGAATCAGGAATCCAACAGAAAGGAGAAAACAAAGGAAGAGATTCTAACCTTAATTTGTCCGAAGAACCAAACCGACGCTTAAAAGCAAATGACAATCTTTCAGCTCAAGTATTGTTTTGGGTGTTTATGGGTTTCCTTTTGTGCTCGCAGGAATTGGAAGGTTGTGACGTTGTTGCTCTCAAATCTAGCTCTCGCAATCTGCTCTCTCTTGCGATCTGCTCTCCTCCTCTCTGGACTCTTGGCTCTCTATCTCTCTTACATTTTGCTTCGGGTTAGTTCGCACCCGATACATCTATTTTCCTCTTGCTTTGTTGTTTTTTTTTTTGTGTGTTCGATGTGATTGTTGCTTTCGATTTAAATGTTAACTAACTCAAAGTAATATATTGCCAATCGTTATTATATTTCTTTCAATCTAAATGCTTAGGAAGATTGATCCGATTGGTTTCGATCTAAATGCTTGAGAAGATTGATCTGATTGGTTTGGGATTCTTATTCACTTTGGGATTAAAGATTGTTTTTTATAGATATATAGATATATGCTTTTTGTGTGTATAGCTACATAAGTGCTAGATATATATATATGCATGAAATAAAATTTTTAAGATTGAAGCTCGATCATATATGCCATTTAGTAATTTATATAGCTTCTAGGCCCCTTACATTTATATTAGTGTTTCAATGTTTTGTTAAGACAATTTACTAGAATAGGCTGACATTAAGGACTTCTATTTCTGTGAGTAAGGACCATTTGATTTCAGTGCATTTATTCATTTGCATTCAAACTTTTAATACTACAATTTATGAGTAGATTCAAATTTTAAATTTTAAAGGGGGGCCTCAGATTTGGGAAGTATATATATTGCTGAAGCAGCTATGGAGAAGTCGCCGATATTTGAATAATTTGTAGTCTTCCCATGCGGAGACTAGACTTTATACTGTTTCGCAAAGTGTTTGGGGAGGCCGAACAGCAAACCATATATATGGTGTGGCTTCACATATATATATATATATATATATATTGTGAATTTACTATCGAATTAGAAATATGTCAATCGACGTAGCCTATATATAATTGTGGGGATCAGTGGCAACTGAAATAGCAATTGTGGGGATTCCCAGTTCTTAGCTCTTTGTTCTTCAGTAGGTCACAAATGTTTCATTGCCCCGTAGTAAATGTCCAATGTTTAATTTTCAGAGTACACAGATAAGATTAATAACCAAACCCGAAGTAATGACTGACGGCTATAGATGGTCCTAAAGTTGTAGAGGCAAACATATTAGGTTCACATCAAATCATTCAACTACCTACTTTGAATCTTCAACAAACTTCAATGAGTAATTCATAACAAGTATATGGGGTAAATAAAAAATACCACCATCCCCGAAAATCAAGGCAGAAAACGAGAGAATAGCAATTTCCAACCTTAAGGTGTGTTATGCCCAAAGGTGACCGACTGTCTGCAACTTCCGTTTTAAGTTTCTCTGATCCAATTTTTGGTATCGATGGATTTGTTAATTGATCTGTGTTTTATGTGAAAAAGAGATTATAGGTTATGGGTATGTTTTTATTTTGCCTATGCTGCTGCTTTGATTGCGTTTTGTAGTTTGCTTGGGTCTGATTTCTTATATGTAAAACAACTTATATATATTTGACATTAAGACACAGGGTTAGTTATTAACAAGTATAGTTTTGCATATATATTCGAGTATACTTTTGTTATGTATAACAACTCGAGTATAGTTTTGCAACTCAAGTAGACGTCATCGTATTAACAGTTTCTATTTCAAAGATTATGCCGTTGTGGCCATTGTCTGCCTCAAAGATCTTCTGTTTGTTTAATCAATCTGTTACATTTACAGGTGACTATCAGCAACGAGAATGAAAATGACGAGCTGTCTTTTGGTAACAAAAAAATGTATATTTTGCTGAATTTTTGTACATGCTTGCAACTTCTAAGTAAATGTGCGATCAGAAATTATGGAATCAACTAATGTTGTGATTAAGAGTCGCTACTTGATCTGGGGGTTAGTTGTGTATTTTGATATGTAAAGAAGCTGTGATATGAAGTTCATGTGTGACATGAAGCTATGCTGTGTGTATGTATTATGGTATGTAAAAAAACTCTAATGTGTAGTGTGGATCAGATGTAAAGAAATTTTGTGATATATGCTTTATGTGTAACTATTTGTAATGCTTTTTTCAACTCTTCATATTAAAGAAATTAACGTCCTGACATGAAGGACAAAAGATATAGGAAGTAGAATTTACAATTTACACTATAGCGATAGTTTATAATTTACAAGTCATTCGTGAGCTTTATTTAATGTAATTGAACTCAGGTTTATTGAGTTGCATGATAAATATGTGTTGCATTAATAAGTTATTTTGTTAGTCACTCTCACTCTTAGCATGGAATACCGGATGGTTCTTTTTGAAGTTAACCACAAACAATTTTTCACATCATCTTCGTTCAACCGCGCCTCTGGCACGGGCCTCCACCTAGTGATATATAAAATTCAGGTATCGCATTTTTTCCATAAATAAAATAGTGATCATAACCCTAACCTAAACGGTGATTCGGTGAAAACAATGACGAATAAATGAACGAACAGATGGACACCAGAGGTTGAATATGTAATTTACGTGATGACCGGCTCAAATGACGGGTAGTCGGGTAGTGCCGTATCGGAGTGACAATTCGGATCCTATCGAGCGAGTATCCTCGTCAACAGCTGGTCCACACAAAATGGCTAGCTCCTCCGCCGACGGCGACGCTCCAGTCTCCGATTCCGGCCTCTACTTCGAGGGCGAGATAGTACTCGCCTACCACAGCCCTCGCATGACTCGCATCTACGAAGCCCAGGCACCTATTCTCTCTCTCTTCTCCAAGTTCCATCTTCGCTTAAATTACCTCTCTTGTTTCAATTGAGTTCTTAAATGTTTAGAATTTGATTCTAGGGCAGATTTTGATACCGATTAGTCCTTGCAGAGTTTTGATTTGGAATTGTAACCTGTGATCAATTTTTGATACTATTGCATGTTGTATGCTTCAATCTAATTACTCTTGACAAATCTAATCTTACCTGAGCTTTCGTTCCGATTCAAGAACCTAACTTGTTATCCGCTTCTAGGTATATTCCGTACTTCGGGTTCTAATTTATTTCCTGCTTTGTTTGAACTCTGATATAGCTCAAGAATGGATTTTGTTTCGATATCTCAGCCCATTCTCATCAGGTATCCCTTTTTTTTGTCCATTTTCAGGCACAAGGCATTACACCAACTTTTAGATCATATTTTGACATCTTCACCGTTCAGATTTTAGTTTCTAATGTGTAGATCATTTTTGCAAATTTTCAGTCAAATTGATTATCTTTTAAGGCATTCAAAACTGCAATTGAAGTGTATAAGTATGAACGGTTCATGTTTGACAAATTCGATCCATCCCTTGATTTAATCTAGTTCGATACCTTAACGATTACTATTTTTGGCTGAAAATTTACAGGAATGATATTCTCATATAGTCCTAATAAATGGACGGTGGAGATGTTAAAATGTGATCTAAAAGTTGGTGTAATGTCCTATACCTGAAAATGAACAAAAAAAAGGATACCTGAGTGGAATGGCCCTATATATATATATATATATATATTGAAAACTGAATGATTTGAGCTAATACATTTTAGGTTCAAAAGGTGGAGCTGCGCAACAATGAATGGAAATACTTTGTTCACTATCTTGTAAGTGCTCTATCCTCGAGCACATTATCAAAACTGTATGCATAATTATATCATGACAACATGTGAGCAAAGTAGTTTACAATTACTATGATTAATTGGTGCACTGGGTGATGTTTTGCAGGATTGGAATGAAGTGTATGTTTCCTTTTCTTTCCACCTTCTTATGTTTTTCAGAGTTCATAGTTCAAAGTTAAAGAGGTAAATGGTGCAGAATCCGAAATAGGTCATGACTTCAAAAATTAAGTCTCTATAGGTATAGATCTGGAAATAGCACACAAGTAGATGGTTCCACCTGGTTCAGCATATAAAGTCTTCTTGTTGTTATGTCACTTCCCCATTACATAGTTCAAAACAGCGTACATAGCCACGTGTATGAGCAAGGTCTGTCTGTTATTTATATGATAGACATTCTGCTTATGAAGAGTAATCTAGGCTTTATACTCTTAAGCTGAATTGGTTGTCCCTTTCTTCTTGGATTAAAATAATGATTACTTAATTACTATGACTTCGATATCTCTCTAGCAGTTGGGATGAATGGGTAGGTGTGGATCGCTTGTTGAAACTCAATTCAGAGAATATAATGAAGCAAAAATCTCTCAACAAGAAACAGGACGACAATATTACAAAGTCTGGACGTTCGACTCAAATGAAGCCAAAAACTTTTGCAGGTTAGCTTTGCTCCCTTATAATTTACCATTAGTTCCTCGACGCTAATAGGAGTTTTATCTGTCTGTATATGCTTGTCTCTTGTGTTTGTGCACCAGGAGGTGACAATGTTTGGTATAAACTTAAACACAGTAAGAAACTGTTATCTCCTGGGAAGTGGGAATACTATCTAATGGATTTATGTCTTAAAGACAAGACAAGCGCTCCTTCCCTCTTTTTTCCATCCGCTCAAGCAGCTTCACTTTTTTAACTATTATAATCTTTTGCTTTTATTTCTTTTTGGATCTTATAGATTAATATGAAAAAGAAAAGTCAAGCTCTCTATTTCATTTTCTATTAACGTTCAAGCAGTTGCACTTTCTTAACCTTTATAACTTCTCTTTTATTCCTTTTCTGTTATTTATTATTATAAAAATGCATGTTTTGAAAAGAAAAGAAAAATGATCTGTCTCAGTATGTTAATATTACTGCAGAGGCAGAAGGAAAGAAGCGAAAGAATGACTCCGCTGAGGTCCGGCAGGTATCAGACTGAAAATACTACTTTCCATCCATTTCACCCATTTTCCAGCTTGATTCATTCTTCTTAGTTATTACTTGCCATCTTTTTTGGTTCTCTGTACATACGTTTTTCCATAGGCTTGTGCACATTAATCTTTTCAGACGCATTCACAGTGGTATTTAAGCAACCAAGATAATGAAGGATAATATTCAAATACATACAAATTTCCCTACTTTTTAGTGGGGTTCAATTACTTATCTAGATGATTGGTGGACAGTTCATATTCATTTGTTCGTTGTCAATGAAAAACTGTATATGTGTTTGCTCACTCATGATAAATGCTCCCTTGGATAGGTCTTAAATTTCTTAATAAATTTGTCTATGGTAATTTCCTTGACGGTTGGCTAACTGTCAGGGTACTGTAATTATTAGAACACTGTTGCCTTGAAATGATTAGTCAAGATTTAAATTCCTTCAAAACTAAGGAAGCAGGTTGTTGATGATCGGAACATTGCTCCTCAGCTGGTTTAGTATATGTGTGCGGTGACTTCTTTTGGTTATATAGAATGATGATGTCATATATAATGTCTCGAGAAATCACATCTTGAGTGATTCACACTTTGATTATTTTATTAATTGTTTGAATCCTTGATCAATTGGATCCCCTGGAGGAATAGGTAGCAGAAATATTTAAAGAGTATCATTACAAGTATGCGTAAATTGCAGAAAACAGACATTTTTCTTTTTGAAGAACAATCTCTTGTTTGTACTTACTAGTTAATTGCAAATGAGCCGAGTTCAGGTAGGAATGATCTTTTACATGTCTCATCTAGATTATGGGTTAGGATTGGTTTCGAGAAAACTGGAAAAATCTAAACTAGACCTCATTTTCACTCCTCAAATTATACTACTGTTTCTATTCTTTAGACGAAGAAGGAAGAAGAAATTTTCATGCCATGCGGGAACAAAATATCTGAGTCATTCTGAATTCATTGTTACTGTAGTATCTAAAAAAATTGTGTTGCTAGTGATATTATTTATTATTGTCATTATGATTGGTTTTAGCATCAAATGTAATAATTAACTGGTAGGACGCTGTCCACCAGAAGTTTTCAGGAATGGATGCTGAGACAAATAAAAAGGGGAGTAGACGGATATGGACCATAGAGGAGGAGGATGCACTTTTAAGCATCTTAGAGGATCTAGTTGCAAAAGGTCATCGTCTTGATGATGGTACTTTCAGAAAAGGTACATTGATTCAGGTTGAAAAAGCCTTGCGCAACTTCTTTCCAGAGGCAGGACTGAAACTTAACCCCCACATTGAGTCAAAAATGAAAATACTGAAGAGGCAGTTCCGTATAGTTCATGATATGGTGAACAGGACTGGGTTCAAATGGAATGATGAAAAGAAATGTGTGATGGTTGATAGTGAAAAGACATGGAAAGCGTATCTTCAGGTACGATAGTACTAACTTCTGATATGTGGATTTTTTTTTCTCTGACAGTTGGGTGTCAATTGATGTGCCGGCTTATAACATACCTTTTTTGTGATCCTCAATACATATTACATGTCAACTAACATTTATATTATAGAATTGTAATCTAAGTGTTGATAATTAAATTTGTAGCATCACAAGGAGGCAGATGGGTGGAGGGGTAAATTTTTTCCACTATACGATCGGCTTGGTAATATATTGAAAGCAGACTGTGCAGTAGGAGATAGGTCCCAAACTCCAGCTGATATATTTGAGGAGATGAACTGCATTGTGGATAATACTACGTACTGTGGGATGGAGGATGATACAAATCAAAGATCAATTGACCAATTCACATCTACCAAGCAAACATATCAATCTCGTTCCACGAAAAGAAAGAGGAGAAGGCAAGATGATACAGGATGTAGTAATTATATCAATGAGACGTGTGAAAGAAGGGTGAGACGTAGGTGGACCGAGGAGGAGGAGGATGCACTTTTAGGTATTCTAGAGGATCTAGTTTCAAAAGGTCATCGTAACGAACATGGCATCTTCAAACATGGTACATGTATTCTTATAGAAGATGCCTTGGGCAAGTTATGTCCAACCTCAGGATTGAAAGCTAGCCCACATGTTGAATCAAAAATTAAAAAACTGAAAAGCCAATGCAGTATAGTATGTGACATGCTCAACGCTGATGGCTTTAGCTGGAACAATGAGATGAAATGTGTGGAGGTTGACAGTGAAACATGGAAAGCATATGTTCAGGTATGATCGTATAATGATCTTAACTTTGCCATATACTTATAAGCCTATTATTATCGTTATTTGTATTCATATCTTTTGGATCTGTAAGTTTACTCTCTACTCAATGCATGCATGCTCTATATTTATTCCCCTTGGGACTACATTCATGCTAATACTTGTGTATTGAACCTGTAGCATCACAAGGAGGCAGATAAATGGAGGGGAAAATTCTTTCCACTTTTTGATAGACTTATTCATATATTTGATCTGGACCTCCCAAATGTAAACACAATCCGAACTCCAGTTAAAATGGTTGAGAAGATGAACTGTGCCGAGGTTAATACAACCGACTCTGGGACAGAGAAGGACACTTGTCCAAGGTCAGTTGACCAAGTCTCAACTACCAAGAAAACAAATCAATGTCAGGGAAGAGAAGATGATATGGGAGGTAGTCCTCAATGCAATGTGATAAATAGAAGTAAGAGGAGACGTACATGGACCAGGGAGGAGGAGAATGCACTTTTAGGCATTTTAGAGAATCTAGTTGCTAAGGGTCATCGTTTCCATAATAAAACTTTCAGATCTGGTACATTGACTCTAATTGAAAATGCCTTGTGCCAAATATGTCCAGCATCGGGACTGAAAGCTTACCCACACGTTGAGTCAAAACTTAAGAAATTGAAGAGGATATACAGTATAGTATGTGACATACTAAACAGTGGGTTTGGGTGGAATGAAAGGACGAAGTGTGTGGTGGTTGAATGTGAAGAAGCATGGAAAGACTTTGTTCAGGTATTATATGAACTCCATAAATTTAATAGTGTATTTACTTTTTGAATTGCATTCTTTAAATGAAATGCCAACAAATGACCTATGTCTTACTTCTGTTCTTAAATTTGAATATAATTTCTTATCATCTTTACATTTGTTTGTTGAACTGTAGCGTCACAAAGAAGCAGGGAAGTGGAGATACAAACACTATCCACATTATGATAGGCTTGCTAAAATATTTGGAGTGGATTGCACACATGTGAAAGCATACGAAGCTCCAATTGAAGCAGCGGAGGCGATTAACAGTGATGAGGCAGAGTCAAGTGACTTGGGAATAGAGGAAAACACTAACTCAAGGTCTATTGACCAAACCTCAACAAACAAACAAGCAGATAGATCTCATTCCCCGCAAAGAAATAGCAGAAGACTAGATGGTGATGTAGGTGTTGTGTTAAACAAGTTCATGGGAATGATGCAAACTTCAAAGGAGCAAATGCGAGTACTAATTGAAAATATGCAATCCAAAGGTAATATTGAGTCCCTTCAATCCAAGGATATCAATGAATCTCAGCAATCCAAAGATAAGAATGAATCTCAGCAATCCAAAGGGAACGATGATTCTCAGCAGTCGACAGAGAATAAAACAGGTCAGTTACGATCTGAGCTTATAAAGTTAGGGCTTTCTATCAGTGATCGAGTGAAAGCGTTAAGACTACTTATGGCTGATACTTGGAATGCTGATTTTTTTCTTACGTTGGATGATGAAGAGAAATTAGAATTTGTAAAGCAACTCATTGATGAATCATCTAACAAGTAAGCTGTATATTGTAAGTTTTATTTGAACTAATAGATCTGATGTATATTACTCAACTTATCTTGCGTTGTTCTTAAGCCTTGTCATTATAATTTTGAAAATTTTGAGGGATGCTGCTAATACAAACTGTGTGCACCTGCTCCCAAGTCCTGAAGGCTATTGATAGCCAACTTCTTTATTCGAAATTCACACACATCAAAAATGCATCTCGAAGATTGACTTGATTTGTTTAATTTACGCGCTATAAATCTTGGTCACATCAATTCGTTACAGGAAATGACACTAGATGGGGCTTCCTGATTGACCAATTAGGAATGTCACGTCTAACATCTTCCATGTCACATATACTTTCATTAACTTTAATAAAACTCATGATTTGACGGTCAAATAAACATAAAACGTAATGATATATTAATTCATTTTACTCGTTTTTCTCTCGATCCTCCCCATAAAGTAGGTATGTTGGTCAATTTTATTTTATTTTTGAGTAATTATATTGGTCAATTTGATTTGAATAGATAAAAAATAAATAAATAAATGTGTCTATCTGCAAAACTGTTATTTATATCTCTAAAAAATTTAAACTTTTAATATTCCAATTTTAAGCCGAAATTCAAAAAACTCTATATAGTTGTTCATATCATGCAAACATGCTCTCTATCTTTCTCTCTCTGCCATCCATGTTGATTTTAATATGACCAGGAGGTGGCCGAGAGCCCTAGGACTTCTTCCTTTTATGCTTCAGGGTATGATCCTTACCATTTACCACATCATCTAGAAAAATCTTGGCCCAAGTTGCAGTATTACCCACCACAAATGTGCCACCATTCCATAACACCTCTATTTCTTTCAAACCATAATCGGATTTCTTTTGTCTCAATATTATTATATGTTCATTACATTGATTGGACTAGAAGATTGTAAATAATATTTTATACTTTTTGTTTCAATGGTTTGAAGGTTTAAATTAGTAATTTAAGAAAAAAATAAAGGTGAGAACTGAAAAAAAAGAAGGGATAAAATTATAAAATTAATAGTAAAAAATATGTAAATAACGATTTTAAAAGTATAAATAGACGCAACCTCTAAATCAAATACTGCCCACGCATCGAAAGGAAAAATGAAAAGGTCCAGTACATTTTTGCGGTCCCAAGATTTAACCCGAGTGAAATACAGTAAAAAAAAGAAGGGGGGGGGGGGGAAATCTGAGAGTGACGAATCGGACTCGCAATACATCTTTAATTTGAACACTCTCTCTCTCTCTCTCTCTCTATTTCTCATATACTGTTCTATGAGAGCAACCGCATCGTGACCGTTGGTCTGCGAATATGAGCAACTCCTCCAAAGACGTCTCCGCCACAGACGGCGACGCCTCCAGCGGCGGCGAAGCCAAAAAGTCCACCAATTCCAGCCTCTACTCCGAGGGCGAGAAGATCCTCGCCTACCATGGCCCTCGAATCTACGAAGCCAAGGCAAGCAACCACCTTTCACTTCTCTCTTCCATCTTCTTTTTCCTCAATCTCTCCGAACCCTAGTTTTCCTAGTTATTCTTTCTTTCATTCTTGGTCTTGGTGTGTTTGGTGTTGTGGAATTGTAGTCGAGTGTGGAGAAAAGGTTTGGAATTTGCGTTTAGGGTTTAAGATTTTTGCGGTCTCTGATTCAATTCTTGTTCTTGTGATTTGTGGAACTTTTTTTATTTTTCAAAGAAAGAAAGAAAGATTAAGAAAAGTTATTAGAGCTTTTGATTTCTTAGTTTATGCTGGAATATTATAAGTCTTTTATGCTGCTGCATCGATTTTCAGGTTCAAATATTCATGCTTTTGCAGATTGCAGTAGTATAAAGTTAAAAACGTTAGTATAAATAATTACTCTTAATGATTTACTTCTTCACCGGTAGGCAAAGCATTGGTAATTCGGCTATTGAATACGTTGTTAGCTTCTTTGAGTATTTGCTGAGAAATTTATACTGAACTAGACTCGGTGTGCCACACTATAGCTGCGTATAAAGAAGCAATTGTGCAGTACTATTCTACAATATCTTGAATTCTTTACTGATTGTGCAGTCTATGTTGTAGTTGTTATCTAAACAAGTTTAATCTTTCACATTTTTAGGTTCAAAAGGCAGAGGTGAGGAAAAATGAATGGAGATACTTTGTTCACTACCTTGTAAGTCAACCAACTTTTTTCCCAATACCTGTATGTATGTTACGGTGACTAACATTTTTGTAAGCAAAATAGTTTCTCATGAATATAACAATTGTTGTTCGTTTCTTGCTTTGCAGGGTTGGAATAAAAAGTAAGTGCTTAATTATCTCCCTTCTCTCTCTCTTTACATTGTTGGTTAAATTTTAGGAAAGAAGTTATTGAGGTAAACAATGCAAAACTCATAGCGTTCTCTCAAAGACAAACAGAGTTCAATGTTGATTGTTTATGTTTTTTAGTCTCCCTAGAATTAGCAGCTGTATGAAATGCGGTCACTTTATCCCCAAAGTTTTCCCAGTAACATACTTAACGATTAACAAATATGGTTTATGACTTCCAAATCTTAGAGGTTTATTATTCTACATCAGCATATGTAATAGAAGGATCACATTGTTTCATTTTTTTTTGTACATAAAGTTTTGGATTCGTATACCATGGTTAAGTGTATGATTAAAGAACTACATCTTATTTGGTTGCTCATAAACCTAGTATCGGAAGAAATGAAAATAGTGTTCTTTTGTATCTCATATGATATGTCATGATGTTGGTTGAGAAATTTAGTTTGATGTTCTCCAGAAGCTCCTAAAGCTATATAATGGTGCCTGCATGGCTGCATAACAGACCCATTTTTACTCTGCAGCTTTTAAAATTGGTCCACCTGCAGCTTTTTATAATAATTTTTGAATACCCTCCTTGCCAAAAGAAAAACAAATTGTATAGCATTTTTTAAGTTCTTTCAAAGTAATCTCCCAAAATGTTCATATATTGTTTTCGCTAACGTTGTATCGTCTTTAAGTGTTTCTTCCGTTAATTATAATGCCCTTTTTAAAAAGGGACACAGAAATCATTATTATGGCTTGGACATCTTGCCAACAGTTGGGACGAGTGGGTAGGTGTGGATCGCATACTGAAGCACTCTGAAGAGAATATATTGAAGCAGCAAGCTCTTGACAAGAAACAGGGTGTTGACAAGAATACAAAGTCCGGACGTTCGGCTCACACGAAGCCAAAAAGCTCTGCTGGTAGGCATTGCTCCCTTTTTCACTTGATGTTAGGGTATCTCAAAGGCTCTAGTAGTTGTTGCAAACTTCCACTTATTTGAAGCATTGTCTTTTTGCACTTGTGTGTGTGTATGTGTGTGTGTGGCCAAATGCACTTGTATTTCCCCAATGTGATAGATACCAATTATCACACCTATTCATACTAGTTATTTTCTGCTCCTTATGGTAGATGCGAAAGCGGAGAAAGAGGACCAAAAGAATAACAGTATGGTTTTCTGTTTCCTTTTATTGTAACATAATTTTCGCGCTTGAATAGAATTGTTTTGTCTTTTTTGGGTGAGCTAATACTGAAGTTCATTCCAGTGGTTAAAGGGAAGAAGCGAAAGAATGACTCAGGCACAGAGGTATAATTGTATATACATCTCTGTATATATCTTATGTATGTATTTTGCACCTTTGTATTTATAGATTATCTGGATACTTATTGTACATATGTATTGCTCTCACTTAAGATCTTTTATGTGTCCATGGCTTCATTTCTCGCATCTGATAGGCTTAGAAAAAATCCCTGTCCAGATATAAGATTCTTAGCTTTTGATGGTGGTTTCTGAGCTTCTCAAATTACAAAAAGAAATGTATTTAAATAAACACAAATACAGAGAAACAGTTAACCTGCAAAATAGTGATTCCTTCTTTCTTAATAGATATTTGTTTAATTGTTATTTAATTTATTCTTTCTGTTCATGCAAAGCAGAACACCTGCTAATCATTATAGATGCTTCTTTGATCACGCATTTGATTTTCTCAGTTAATTAAATGTCGAATTGACAGTTTTTATTTGACATTGATCTCTTTTTGGGTTTTATAATTGTTAGAAGGAGACTTCTGCTTTGGAAAAGCTTGTCAAGATTCAAATTCCTTTAACCTTAAGGAAGCAACTGGTAGATGATTGGGAGTTTGTGTGTGAGCAGGATAAGGTACATGTATGCTGATAATTCAGCATTTTTTGCTTTTCCAGTAGGAGTTTATGTAAATGATAGTCTGTCATACACGAATATCATTCACATGAAATCTACCAAACTATTTAGTGTAAATGTACCAGTATGATATATCTGTTGCTGAAAATATTTGTTTTGCAGCTTGTTAAACTTCCACGTTCTCCAACTGTAGATGACATTTTGCAGAAGTACCTGGACTATAGGACAAAGAAAGATGGAAAGTATGTTCAACTAACTGATCCTTGTAATAGCCAATCTCATATGAGTGCTTGTTTTTGCTATTTTCCACCTGTCTGATATGTAGTTATGCATAGACTCATCATGAACTATGCTCCTTATTTTTAATACAGGCTGACTGATCCGGTAGGAGAAATTCTGAAAGGAATACGATGTTACTTTGATAAAGCATTGCCAACACTTCTATTATACAAAAAGGAACGCAAACAGTTTCATGATACTGTTGTAGATGATGTCCCTCCATCAACAATATATGGTGCCGAACATTTACTACGACTGTTTGGTATGATAACCCACATTGTCAATTCTTGGAAATGTGTGTAGGCAAATTTAATGTAATGTCTCTGGTCTGGTTTCATAAGAAACTGGTTGGTGTTTGCTTGCATTTGATGTCTGTTAAGCTCCTGTTTCACTGTTTTTCAGACGTTAGTGATAATTTATTGCTGTTTGCAGTTAAGCTGCCGGAGCTATTAGCGTTTGTCAACATTGAAGAGGAAACACTGACCGGCTTACAGCAGCACTTGCTTGATTTTCTCAAGTATCTTACTCAAGCCTTATACATCAAATAAACTACGCTTTAGTACAGCTTAATGTAAATACATTTGAGTTGAACTCTGTCTTAACAATCACTATTCTAATGTGACGCAGATTTTTGCAAAAGAATCAGAGCATGTTCTTCCTTTCTGTTTATGATGGCTCTAAAAGTGTTGATGGGAAAGGCAAAGGAAAACATGAGTAATTTGGTACAGAAGTGGTTTTAACATCCGCTCTCTGCTGCCATTAGTAGACAGCCAAGGCAGTGCAGAGATTCATGACCATTCTTGGCACGTTATGGATTCGATCATCAAGACAATCTAGGGATATGGAACATCCAATCTGTTGTTGTAACATTAGCATTAATTCATTCTTTCTATTGTTGCTCTTTTTCTGTTTCTTATTTGAATACCGCAATCATCCTTGTAACCTTGGCAAGAAATTATTGTGTTTGTGATGCGCAATTTGTAAAAGCATGTTGGGATTATAGTGTAGGAGTTGATTTGGAAAAGAGGTCAAGTTTAATCTTCTATAGTCTTCTTTTTCTCTAGAATTTCATCATATGAGATCAATTGTATTGACTTTTAACTATCAAATTGCACAGCATAGCCAATATAAATTATGGCCAAGAATAAAGCTCTGGTTGGGCAAGAGTTTGTTCATGGGGAAGACTTGTGTACAGTCTTGTTCATTCCACTGATTCCAGGTTGCTTCCTGCTACATCCAGGACAAACCTAATCCTCACATCATTTCGTTCCATCTCTCGAATGCCTTGTTAGCATACTCCATTTTTATTATTTCTATCATTGTAGTCTAACCCTTGTCTGCCCAAAACTCCAGTATCTCCTGCTGTTCCTCCATGCTTCCGATGAAGCTCCCCAAAATGCTTCTTTCCTGTATGGCACCACAGAGTCCATTATATTATATGAAACCCAAGCTCATTAGGAAACCATGTGAAAGTTGGATATACAGTCATTGTTATACCTAATATTATGTCAACGGCATCAAACTGCAGAGGTTTAGGTACAGCAGCAACTATAATGAGCTTTCCATCAACCTTGAGCAGTGAAAGGTAAGAATGGAGAGGCTGGCAGTGTCAAGAATATAGTCAAGGCTACTAGCAGCTCCCTCCATATCAGTCTCATTGGAGCTCACAATAAAAGCATCTGCTCCTAAAATCTCCGAGGCCTCTTCCCTCTTCTCATTAGATGCTTATCACCGTCACATGGTGACCCATTGCCTTTGCTATTTGCACACCCAAATGACTAACTCCTCCTAAACCTAATATTCCTCCCCTAACAACCCTGTTAGTCCCCATGAATTGCTTCAGTGGACTATAAGCTGTAACCCCGGCACATAACAATGGGGCTGCCTGCTCCGGTGCTAGCTTTTCTAGTATCTTGACCACAAACCTGCATTGCATTGAAAGTGTAACTTGAAAATAAGGCCACAAGATAGAAGGAAATGTTACATGCATAACTTCCCGCACTAAAGTGTTTTTCGGAAAAGGTTCAAACAACAGAATTTACATGAATAGTTGTCGAGATTGCCAATGTAACAAACCGACTAACACAAAATGCAAGACTGACTTCTGGAATGGGCTACTTTTTGTTACATGCTTACTACTTTGGCTTACCTCTGAAGAACAACCATGGTGGAGGAGAAGCCCCCGCGAGCCGAGCTTCCATCTTTGTGGGTGCCATTGACAGTGGAGATTACGTTGGGGCAGTACTGCTCCATATTGAATTGGCAAGACATACATTCTCCACAAGACCCAACTATGCACGCAACTCCCACTATGTCCCCGACTCTAAATTTCTTCACTTCTGAGCCAAACTCCACCACTTCTCCCACTATTTCATGCCTACAAAGTTCATATCAAATATAACCAAGTAACTATCATATCCCGAACTCACTAGATATTGTTGCATGCATTGTTCATAGATTGTTATGTGGGACTACTCACCCTGGAACTGTAGGGTAATTAGTACTGTGAATCTCATTAATCATTTGATGAAGATCTGTATGGTCTAGTCCACAGTACAAGACCTTCAATACAACATCTTGAATCCATTTCCCTGTTCATAATAACATGCAAATTTCACTGAAGATTAACACTAGCTATATATTAAGACTACCTAATTAGTCAATATATATAGAGAGAAAGATGGACCTTAGATTAAATGAAAAGGGAGAGAGAATCCCAGAAGTGTCTCTGGCAGCCCAACCAAATGCCTTCCTTGCCTCCATTTCTTGTATCATATAATCAAAACAAAAATAATATGACTAAAACTTGCAAGGGTTTATGAATTATGAGGTTGATCGAAACTGATAAGTAATTAATAAGAAAGATTATTGGTGAAGCTCAAGTGTTGCTCTCTTGGTTTTTATATACATGTCGAGCTCCATCATATATATCTAGTGGAGCTAGCTCTAGTTGTTAAATGATCGAAACTAAAGAGAGAACGGTGCTGTGGCTGCTGGTGGAAAATTGGTCCAAGTTAACTTCATATTTTATTAAAATATATATAGTATGCCTTGAGCAAATTTGCTTCCGACTTGAACTTTATCTATACATTGAAATGAAACCTCATCACAAACGTCATACAGCTCGATCCTCACGGTAGATGAAGAGAAAAAGAGTTGGTCTCTTGACTCGACCTCTTCAATTCTATTGAAGTTTCGGCGGCCTTCATATATTGCTCCCCAAGAATCAATTCTATGTGAACCCAATCGAAACTATTACAAGAATCATAAGCATGGCTAGCTAATCGATGGGCAACTCGGCTGCAAATTCGAGGAACAAAGAAATGTTGTACCCTGTGGTTGAAGCAAGGCCTTGATGTCCTCTATTACCACACTAAGAGGGGAGAGATGCTAGCCTGATCCTTCTTGAGACACCATTGGACTGCCAATAAGCAATATGTTTCGATTATAGCTCTAGGTATCTCTAGGGCAATTAGGTAGTCTAAACCCCTCTTGATAGCTAACAACTCGGCATGTGCAGCATCTTTTTACTGCTGGGAAAAAAGAGAGGAAAAAGCAGCAACAAATTTGCCTCTGTGGTCACGTAGTACACCTCCTCCCCCACCATGCAGACCAGTTCTAACATATGCACCATCTACATTGAGTTTGAGATCGAGCATTTGTACCTGGCGGACTCCACCTCTTGTTGTGTACGTATGTGAGCTAGTGATGCAATGTGATTCCCGTTTATCCCGAGCCATCCAGAATTCCTCGAGCCTAGCCATTGCCGACACTACTATTGCCATTGCATATCCTTCGAAGTGTCTCGCCACAGTTTGCCATTCCTATTGAACCAGAGACTCCAAATGATCATTAAAAGCCGAGCAAAGCGGTCTTGCGACAAAGAGGTAGCCATGCTTAACATCCATTCTTTGAAGTCAAAAGACGTGTAACCTGGACACTCATAGAGAAGGGTGTTGCGCGCTGCTAAGATGTCCCTAGCTACTGGACATTGACAAAACAAATGCCCAACAGTTTCTAATCCATGAGGGTAGTATGTTTTTCATAGCTATCAAGGGTAGTAAAACATGCTGAGTTGTTAGCATAGCTATCAAGGGTAGTATCTTTTTCATAGCACATACTTTACCTCGATCACCTTGGATACCTTTTAGGCGTACCCGATCCCTTGTGGGGAGTATGTTATTACATGCTCGGCAAACACATATACAAACTTTGCCGGGAATTTTTGCATTCCATAGAGATTTCCAGATATCGCCATAAACGTTGCCCGAAGATGAAGATGACATAACATGCCCTAACACCATATCCCTAGCCACCCAGTATGCCGACTTCACAGAGAAGAAGCCATTTCTCTCTAGCTTCCACTTAACTCGATCAGTTGGATTTCTATTACTTAAAGGAATAGACAAGACTGCATTTGCCACTGCTGTAGGAAAAGAAGCTTTAACCACCTCTTCATCCCACTGTAATGAACCCGACTTCATTAGTTCATGCACATACAGAGGAGGACTACCAACTGGTTTGTGAAGGACAGATGGGGAAAAAGATGATATCCAATATATCATCTTCCCAAATACTTACCTCCTGACCGAACCAATTCTCCATGATAACCCATTAACCCAGCTTGTAAAACTGGTCTAGCTTCCATCAAACTATGCCACGAAGAGAAGGGGACTCGCCCTTATCAGCTTGAAGTATGTTTGGAGAGGAAAAGATGTCATTTTGATAAAGTGACAAAATAAATATAACTTATAAGTGATGGGACTAAATTTAATATTAATTAAAGTCTTGTATAAACACAACACATTCAAAGTGATTCAAGTTGGAACAATATCAGTTATATTGCGGGTACAGCACACATGTCACGTTCGTCACAGTTTAACATAGAATCATAGTAGGTCCCTCTTTAACCGCGTCACCCATCACGGCTCATCTCATTGGGCCTGAATTGGGTTTTTTCGATCTCCCCCGACAATCGTGCCAAGGTCAATCATGTCTCTCGATTTCAGATCGATGGTCATTCCGAAATCGGTTTTTCTAATTCTACGTGCATACCTAGAGCGATATTGTACGTGCAGGGACATATTGGAGAGGAAAAGATCCCATTTTAATAAAGTGACAAAGTAAATATAACTTATAAGTGGTTGGATTAAACTCAATATTAACCAAGGCTTTTTATATAAAACTCAACACCTTCAAGGTGGTTCAAGTTGGGACAATATCGGTTATATTGGGGATCCACATATCACGTTTGTCACAGTTTGTCGCGCTATAAGAGACTCCAGAGAGGTCATAATCGTCCAAATTTGCTTTGCTAGCATTGCCAAATTGTGAGCTTGAAGGCATTTGAAATCCACACCACCCTCCTTTTTTGTCGAACACATGCGCTCCCAAGAACGTTAATGAATTTTCTTGTTTTCCTTTGAGCTCCCCCAAAGGAATTCACAATAGAGTTGTTGTAAAGCGTCACACAAACTTTTTAGCAAGAGATAACAATGCATAGTGTAAGATGGAATAGTTTGTGTCACTGCCTTGTTAATTAGAACCTCCTTCTGCCTTAGTTTGATGTTTAGGACTTAAAACTTGATTCAGCTATGTTTATGTATTGTTAATTCATGTTTTTTTTTATGATGTTTGAATCTTAATTTATGTATATTTTAATTTTATAAATTAGGGCTAGGCAAAAATCGCTTTACAAGTGGGAACTATTCTACACCAATCCGAAAAAGTAAAACGGGAACCACACCAAATAATGTGGGTCTAAGTTCACCGAAGAACCGCACTGCTATCGAATTAACGAAGCAGTTGCAGGTTGAGCAACCATACCGCCCGAATATACCGCACCGCACCACATTTAATTTTTTATATATATAATGTAATTTTTCATTATGTTTATATTTCATTGGTATATTTAGTAGAGATCTATCTTTATTTAATTTTGATTTTAACCATTTATAAGTGAGAATATGACAAACTTGACCCAATTCTCCTAATAGTATATAAATATCAGAATTATTAAACTCTCTAGTCACTTTTTTATTCACAATTCTAGGGTTTAGAAAATAAATGTAAAAGACGTTCTACTCGCTTCTCAATTTTTACCATGACTAAGTTAGTGATTAAGTAATATTTAAATTGTTGTTTTAGACATTGATTATGTAATATTCAAAATTTTAAATTGACTTGTTATTTTAAAATTACTAAATATGGGTTAAATACCGAAACTGTATCGCTCCGCACCGATAATGTGAGTGCACCGAATAAGTAAAGCAGTTGTGGTTTGCATTTTTAGCAGACCGTAACAAGTAGAGTGGTTGCAGTTTAAGTTTCAAACCGCACCGATTTAACTCACTCTCACCCCTAATATAAATAAAAAATATGTATTTTTTACATATAAATTTAAGATTTAAAAAGCGTACACTTTACGCATCATAGTAGTAAGGTACATATTAAACCGAAGCTAAAATTCATGCGTTATAGTCACTATATGTATTATTTTTTGTAAGACACTATTTACTATTTAAAACATTAATTTCTATATGAATAAAATGATACTATGCATCCGATCTTTGTTCAATCCAGGAATAACGAACAAGTACGTGATAAAATGAAACGTAGCTGCAAGAGTGTAGATGTACAGTATTGGGTATTAATTTGTCACGAGAATAAACCCAAAGAACATGTATTTTTCCCTTTTTAGAAATAAGAAAATTCACAGAAAATGAGGTCATGGTGTGGACGACATGTCGCCAGCCTCACAATTGTTGTGGGCCTCCCCAACCCCAATTAACCCACAAGAGAGAGTGAGAGAGAGAGAGAGAGAGAGAAAGAGAGAGAGTGACCACCGGAATGAAACTCGGCCACAATGCTTTTTCTTCCCGCTTCAAATCTCCATCTCCTTCGCCGGTCAACCAACCCGTGATTTTTGACATTCCTTCCCCGCCGGAAATGGAAACCCTAAAGTATCCAATTTCAATCAGAGTCCCCAATTATTACACTACTAGACTCCGCCGCCACCCCACTAGTCTCAACTCCCCCAGACCTCTTCTCCACCCCCAATCCCTCCTCCGCTTCAAACCCTCCCTACTCTACTCTCCGCCGCGTAATCTCCTCTCTCTCCGCTGCGCCGTCGCCGATCACAGTCACGGTCAAAATCACGATTACGATTACGATTACGAGCACGAGTACCACAGTCACCATCACCACCACCACCACCGCGGCTCGGCGGAGCTGACTGGGACGCAGAAAGCGTTCCTAGGATTCGCAAAGGCCGTGCGATGGACCGACCTCGCCGATTTCCTCAGGGAGCATTTGCATTTGTGCTTCTGCTCCGCCGCGCTGTTTCTCGCCGCCGCCGCATGCCCTTACATTGTTCCGAAGCTCTCCGTCAAGCTCGTGCAGAACGCTTTCATGCTCCTTGCTTTTCCTCTAGTCGGGGTAAAACAATTGATCTCTACTATATGCAGTAATTAATTGAACCTGTGTTTGAATTTGGATTTGTGTTATGCGTTAGTTGATAGAATTTGTTGATAGGTCTCTGCGGCACTTGATGCGATTACTGACATTAGCGGTGGGAAGGTGAACATTCATGTGTTGATGGCTTTAGCAGCATTTGCATCAGTGTTTATGGGGAATGCTCTTGAAGGGGGCTTGCTTTTGGCTATGTTTAATCTTGCTCATATTGGTAAAGCATTTGAATTTTTTCTACTTCTTTGTTGTGGCAATGTCTGTTGATTAATGTGTGCTTTGTGTTCATTCAGCTGAGGAGTATTTTACAAGTCGCTCCATGATCGATGTGAAAGAGTTGAAAGAAAATTATCCAGATTCGGCCCTTGTGTTAGATATGGATGACGAGCAGGTTCCGGATTCATCTAATTTGAAGTACAAGCAGGTTCCTGTGCATGATCTAAGAGTCGGGACGTATATCTTGGTTGGAGCTGGAGAGGTATGGGAACCAAGTTTACTGTCTTAATTGAATGTCATTAGTAGCTTATAGTCAAGTTATGACTGTGGCTAGAACTAAGAGATAAGTATCGTTGTGTGCAAGTTCCACTAGTACAATGATTTTTCCCAAACCTTTCCTGGAAATAACTCTGTTCAGTGAAGTTCTTTGTTTACTTTCTCTTGAACCCTTTTCTGGAGATAAATGTTTAGTCATTCGTGACACCCTAAATCTGGTTTGTATCTTATGATTTTTTTTTTATGTAGCTGTGATCTTCTATTGCTATCAAGTTCTTGCTTTATATTGTACGGTATAACATGGAAGTATTGTAATTGGGGCTGGTATTGGGATCAGTCTGTGCCTGTAGATTGTGAAGTTTTCCAAGGTAGTGCTACCATTACTATTGAGCACTTGACTGGAGAAGTGACACCTTTGGAAACAAAAGCTGGAGACAGGATACCTGGTGGTGCTAGGAACTTGGACGGCAGGATGATAGTGAAGGTATTTTCAAGAATATAGTCTGTTATCAAACTTCTTAAGAACAGATATATGTATGTATATATATGAATGAAAACAGAAGGAATATGTGATAGATGCCACACTATCTCGTTACAAGTGATGTCCCTGATTAACTTCATTACTTATTTTTGGACATTACAGTCATTTTTCTTAATCCCTATGAATTTAATTCATCTTCATTAAACATATTGAGAACTCTTAAAGGTGTAATAACACAAGGGGAATTATCAGTGATAGCTAGGCTTTGGAGTTCTCGACATCTTGTGCTAGTAGATTTTTTTTGTGCTGATAATGATTGGATTCTAAATAGAATTGTTCTGCAGGCAAGGAAAAACTGGAAAGACTCAACCCTCTGTAAGATTATGCAGTTGACTGAAGAGGCACAGTTAAATAAACCAAAGCTTCAGAGGTGGTTAGATCAGTTTGGGGAGCAATACAGCAAGGTGGTTGTAGTGTTGTCAGTTGCTGTTGCTCTACTTGGTCCATTCCTATTCAAGTGGCCATTTATTGGTACATCAGGTACTGCTCTCTTTGACTACTTCCACTAGTGATTCTTACTCAAAACAGATTTGAAACTTTTATAAAAAGCAGGTTTGATTACGCACGTTCCTGGTCATTTTAGCTTACTGTAGCTCACATATAAACTGTGCAAAGGAAAGGGTTCAATGTGTTTATGGTTACTACTTCCTAGTACTACCTTTACAATTACTCTTAAGATTACTGTAGTGCAAACCATTTGCAATATCAAACTATAATAATTTACCCGAAAAGATTATATGAACTAGATGTATTTCTATGATAAATTATGTTTTAGTGAGGCGGTTATTTCTACCCCATGTTATTGTTTATGTATATCGAGGGTGTGGTCATCATTCATTTGGGTTGATGTCTGCTTAATCCATAGCTTGCAGAGGATCAGTTTATAGAGCACTGGGCCTCATGGTGGCAGCATCCCCATGTGCTTTGGCTGTAGCTCCACTGGCGTATGCTACTGCAATTAGCTCTTGCGCAAAGCAGGTATAAATTGTCATTGATGTATACTCAAAAACTTAGATTCTGCTGTTGTTCTCAGGATTAGATATGTGTTTTTCTGTGTCTTTTACCTCCATTAAAAATTTGCAAGTATATGTTATTTGGAATTAAACGTTTATGGTGTGCTAATTTCTTTTTAGGTGATTGTTTCCATTAACTTATAAACACTACATTCCTAATGTTACCGGGATTGTCAGGAATTCTACTCCGGTATTTTTTTTGGAAAAGAAACACTTCATTAAACGCCACGAACGGCAAAGACAGAAAAATCTGCCAACGAGAACATTACAACAAAATAAACATAATAGGAAAATTGCAGCCCAAACCTAAACCACTAGGTCAGGGCAAAGAGAACAACCCTAAAAAATAAAAGGAAAATATCCTACATCTAAACTACCACTGCCATCACCACCAAGTCGCATTGCCGTAAACATCCCCGCAATGAACACCAATGGTGTTGTCAGAGAAGTCAAATCCAAGGAATATAATCTCAACTGATACCAACAATATCCCAATACACACATCAAAAGATCACCAATACCAACAAGAGCACACTCTCCATCACCGGGACCAAGGATAATCCACGATTGCCGATTAGGATCAAGGATCCAAATCATAGAGAACAACAACAAACCAAAAACCGAGACAGATGGAAAATGGGGGGTGAAACACCCATGCGTGAGCACCCATAATCGCCGCGATCAGTGACTAGCACCGATAGATGGCAACCATAAGTACCCTCAGCCAATCCTCTCATTTCATTGAGGTTGGGGATAAGAAAGCACGAAACAATATGAGATTGACTGATCTTTGATGTGAAAACGTATGTGATAATAGAACTTAAACCTGGACATAGCCAGCACAGCCACCACAAGGGTGTACGATCTGGACAGAGCCAACATAATCACCACAAAGGGTGTAGATAATTTAGCAATACAAAGTATCACCAAACATATTATTAGACCTAAGCGCATAAAGTAATAGCTTTGTAAGCCTAGGGAAAACTCCCAGACCCAAAAACCACAAGAAACAGACTTCGGGTTAGACTTCCAGTCCAGTTTTAACAGTGACTCTGTTGTCCCATGCGCCATCATCGAAACAACGCTGCTGGTCAGCACCAGCCAGCCCAAACTGTTGCTTCGCCTTGCCATAACCCTGCATCCTCACCAACAAATTGCCAGCACAGGGCGTCAAAATGGTTCGAAACAACCGGATCTTCAGATCCCAGATCTGAAAAATCACCGAACTGTTGACACCACCATATTCAACCATGGATTCTCTGTACGCTTGTACAGGGGTGAGCAGAAGACATGAACCACCACGCCCTCTCCCCACACACCAATGGCTCCAGCACAGACAGATTGGGATGCCGACCAAACAGCATCTCTGTACCGAAACATCATAACCATCACTCTGTCCTTTACTTGAAACCCCGCCCATCTCAGGCCACCTCTCCTGTCCGTCTGCACCCGATTGGCATCGATGAGGCCAAAGCTGCCGTCCACAGGCCGCCGGACGAGACAACGAAAAAAAGTTTTGGGTGTTTTTATCACGTGCGTGCCACGCGTTCTAACGAAAAAACGAAAACGTTAAAAAAAGAACTCTTTACTACTCCGGTATTTAGATCAGCTGTCATACTTTTGATTTCTATCATTATGTCTATAACCGGTCAACACTTTACCTGATAAGTACAAGCAAATAGAAATGTGAAATAGTTCCTTGCTAAAGTATGGTGATGATGTGGTCTACCCCAGTATTATACTACTTTCATTAAACAGCCAAGTTGTCTTGGGATGCTTAGAACACAACACAGTACTAGAGGTCAGTGCTAAGCATACTATCACAGGAGTAGAGGTCTTCACCTACGAAACTTCACTATTCACACTAAAGCATGACTACAAATAAGCTCATTTTAGCCATATTGACTTGACAGTCTTTATTTTCTTTACAGGGGATATTGCTAAAAGGTGGTCACGTGCTAGATGCTCTAGCGTCATGTCATACTATTGCATTTGATAAAACTGGGACCTTGACAACTGGGGGCCTAGCGTTCAAAGCAATTGAACCAATATATGGACACTGTGTTAGACACAATAAATCAGAATTTTCTTCCTGTTGTGTGCCAAGTTGTGAAAAAGAGGCCCTTGCTGTTGCTGCTGCAATGGAGAAGGGGACAACTCACCCTATTGGAAGGTAACAGAAGCTTCCTGTCTTTTAAATCTTCAACTTACTCTCCCTTGCCGTTCTAATTTTTAAATTTATCGTCCGATTCAACATTTTCTTACATGTCAAAAATGGTACTGAGTATATACTATATATCCTATCGGAAGAATACAATATGGGTGGTGAAATTGACACCCCCTTTTTTACAAACCACATCTCCATTCTTCACATTTTCAAGCAAGTGTATAGAAAATACACAAAAAAATCAAAGGAGAGGAGTGTGGTTTGTAAAAAAGGGGGTGCCAATTTCACCTCCCATAGTATCTTTGATGTCTTATAATCAGTTATTAGGTTTGTTTATAAAGTAATTTTCTAGTAAAATTATATTACATCCTGAACCTAATATGTTCCATTCTACTCTATTTTTAATCATTTTTCAGAGCTGTTGTTGACCATAGTGAAGGGAAGGACCTTCCATCTGTTTCTGTTGAGAGTTTCGAGTATTTTCCTGGTAGAGGTCTAGTTGCTACTGTCAATGGCTTTGAGGTCAGTTTTATTCTACGGTAGAATAGATTTGTTCTTACATTTCAGCATTGTGGAAAAGCTGCACGTGATCTATGACATGTGCTATACATTATATTTACAACCACATTTGTTATACATTGGCCACTTGTAATCCATATTGATTTCTATTAGTTGAATAATTAATATCAAGAATTTTGTCTTTTATATGGGTTAGTTATTTTTCCATTGCTATCAACACTCTACATGCTGTACTTCATTATGACTTCCAGACGCTATCTTTTGCAACCACAATGTTATGTATCAGCCATTAGAAATCCATAGATACTTCTACCAGTTGCATGCTAACACTATTGCATGCTTCAACTAACCAAGTTCTTTTGGAATTTCATCAGATGTAGTAATAATACATGCAGCATTAGATTGCCTTTGTCATACATTTGTGTATTCGAATGTTAAACAGCGTACATTTATTTTTATTTCACCCCAGCCAATTAGCATTATTTTGATGTACATTGATTCTGTCTTGTTATAGTTAGGAACTGAAGGGGGTAAACTGTTGAAAGCATCTCTTGGTTCAGTAGATTTCATTACTTCCCTGTGTAGATCAGAAGATGCTTCCAAAAAGATCAAGGAGGCTGTTGATGCATCCTCTTATGGAACTGATTTTGTTCGTGCTGCTCTTTCTGTCGATGAAAAGGTGAGGTCTCTTTTAAAGGTTAATCATAAGCCAAACTATTCGTAGCTAAACTTTATCATGTGGTTTTGTCTATGCTGTGTCTTTTTACTTTTTGTTCAGCCTTTTTTTTATGGCTAGCTGATGGGGAAGTGAGAACTAAATTCTATATTCGTTGCAGGTAACACTGATTCACCTTGAAGATAGGCCTCGACCTGGGGTCTCGGATGTCATAGCAGAGTTACGAGATAAAGCAAAGCTCCGCATAATGATGTTAACTGGTGACCATGAGTCAAGTGCATGCAGAGTTGCAAAAGCTGTAGGTATCAGTGAAGTTCATAGCAGCTTGAAGCCTGAGGATAAGCTGAGTCATATTAAGGGTGTCTCAAGGGATATGGGTGAGTCATACATTCAGTACCTTAGATTAAGTTCAAGAGTGTAGCTTATGCTCTATCTAGTGCTTAAAGATTGTATGATGGTACCTCATTTTTTAAAGGGTTTACCTATTGTTCCAAAACATTTTGGTTAAAAAGATTTTTGTTAAAAAGTCTGAGAGCTCTTAGATTTCATTAAAAACAAAATTGTGGAAGGGCAAAAGAAAGCAAACCAGGTTTTCTCTCCACTTAATTTTTGAAATAAACTGTTTGAGGCTCACCAGAATCTTAAATTTACTACAGGGGGAGGTCTGATAATGGTTGGTGAAGGAATTAATGATGCTCCAGCTCTAGCAGCAGCAACTGTGGGGATTGTCCTAGCGCAACGAGCAAGTGCAACTGCTACAGCTGTTGCTGATGTGCTGTTGCTGCGAGACAATATATCTGGTGTGCCATTCTGTATTGCCAAGTCTCGCCAAACAACTTCCCTGGTACTTGCTTGATTTCTATCTCAATACATCATCACTTTTTTGTTAAGTTCTGTCATGATATTTTTTTCTTTATGTACATGCAGATTAAGCAGAATGTAGTCCTTGCTTTAACTTGTATAGTTTTGGCTGCTCTACCGTCTGTTTTAGGTTTTCTTCCTCTCTGGCTAACGGTATGAAATTTTCCACTTGTTCTGGTTGATCTTGGCAGCTTCTGAATGATCTGGTTCAACTCTTGGCCCGTCTAACCATATTTCCCATTTCATGGTGTCGTACAATGCAGGTTCTATTACACGAAGGCGGTACTCTTCTTGTATGCCTCAACTCCATCCGTGCTTTAAACCACCCAACATGGAGCTGGAAGCAAGTTATATTGAATTTATATATCGAACTTAAATCAAGACTCGAATTCTCGAGGAAACTTACAACGGGGACAAACCTTACCCAAGCTGCACCTCCTGTATCCTTATAATTCATTTAGTCATGTATAACAGCACAACAGTCGATCAAGTAAATATTTATTCTTTGGCTCCCACATAGCTTCAGTAACAGAGACTTGTAGAGAAAGATACAACAAAAATACTAAAGCCTTATATTGAACGGTACGGCAAGGTGAATCTATTTTTTTCTTTTGCAAATGCTCGTGGGGCGTACCAGGACAAAACACCCTCATTTTATGTGGTTGTCAAGCCTCTTCATCTTGAACAATGTTCAGGTGAGAACTATCCTATATCGAATACGGAAACTAACGTGGTTACGGGAAGACTTAATCGGCGGCGGCCGGAAGTCGTGTTTCAAAGCATTGCGCTACTAGCAACCTTCTTAAGCTAATCATTTCTTATACAGCTCGACTGTTATTGAACAAAACGAGGATAACGGAAACACTTGTATACTAATCGCTAACTGCAACTGCTTCTATTATTATTCTCCTACACCTATCAAGTCCACACCAACATTTTGATATTTTGCTTTCAGCTTTCCACCCAAGGACTTTCACGTTTAAAACCACAGAAAAATGTTAAGCTCCCTGCAGACCACAAAAATAAGACCGGCTATTTTATTTTACTTTTTCGTGTTGGACTTTCTAAAATTATCTAGTTGGGTGGCAGAGAATCAAAATCACCACAAGATATTTTTCTTATTTAGCAAGTAACGTAGAAGTACTTGGCCGTAGTCCCCGTCCCTCCCGCTGGAAAAGGATAAGGGACACTTTCTTTTTTCTTGTTTTGCTTAGGTGGTCACAGCCTTTGCTTTTTATAGCTAGGCATGAGCCATGAGCTGTTAAATGTTTCAAGACCTGGACTCCAAATTACTAAAAGGTACATTTATCACAAACATAATAGCACAGGAGTAACGCTGAGGGCATCACCTCAAGTTTTATTTTAAGGTCTTATACTTATTATGAGATTTTATTTTATTATTATTCATATGAGACCTTATCCATCTACGGCACTAAGATTTGAAATTTATTTTAGGATTAAGTCTTATAATTATAGGGTCTATTACCTTATTGTTGAACTATTGAAAAGCCCAATCCCTAATACCTCAAAAATTATAGAGATAATACTCCCCAAAATTATAAAAATAATACTCCCCATCTAAAGATGCCCTTATAATCTGGTGAATACTGACTCATTACCATCATCAGATGAGTACAACTAATCACGTACCAATTAATTATCGACCCTATCCATTATCGTAACATTATTTACCAAACAACAGTTTCACGACGTGTCGAAGATTCATGAAATATATGAACTGTCATTTTATTTGTGTGTGTGTGTTATTGTTAATTAGAAGAAAAACACAAAATATCAAATAAACGTGGGAGAAACTGTGGACGAAAGTTGAGCACGAAGTTTGCATGAAACTCGGCGCTTTTAGAAACGTAGCTGATTTTGTTAGGTGGAATTGCTTTTCGATCGGTCAGAAAATGAGAAACGTATCCCACTTGACATATATGAATAATATGATGGTCCAAATTCATTGTTTTACGGTTTCATCAGTCCTCGTCTGGAGCATTTTCCTTCTATACTAGGCATCCAATTTTTACCAATTTCTTTTGTCATCCTCACTTTAGGCAAACACATTTACTTTTTCATTTCCCATTCAAGATACGAACGTAACAAAAAAGCAGGAAAAGAAAACCGATTAAAAAGGAGAAATTATTGAATTATTTTTTTCCTAAATTTAAACCCGAAAGAAAGCGAGAAAAAAGAAAAGAAAACAACACGAGCCCAGTTCCTCTTTTTTTTTTAACTACTCCTCCCAGTTACCACCATTTTTGTTTGCAGTAGTCCCCCAGACTAACTAGTAAACTAGTCCGTTCCCGATGGGAAAAAGCCCAAAACCCTTTCGCATTGAGCTTCCTTCATTCATTCATGTCTTCCAATTTGAATCCCCCAAACTACTCTCCCACCTTAAGTCACTCACTGATTCTGCTGATCCCAATTCGTTTCACTGCAACATTCCTAAACCCATCACTGTGCTGCTTCATCTCCCCAAACCCATTGTGCTGCTCCAACCCTTCCATATAGCTCCTCACCTCCTTCTTTATCATCCCTTGCATCAGCTCCAACAGCTCCGCCGGAAAACTCCTCATCGGATCGAAAACCTGAGTTGGAATATTCTGCGTCGACTCGGCGGGGACGACTCGGGTCGACACTTCACACGTGTCGACTCCCGGGAGCGAGAGAGAAAGCGAAGTCGGAGGATCATTGTCGATGTGGTTTGTGTTGGTGTTGGAAGACGACGTCGTTTCTACTGGTGGTAGAACTCCTCCCGATCGCGCCACGGGCCTGTACACGTGCGAAGGTGACGACGCCGTCATCACCTGCACGCCGCTGGAGTCGCTGACGTCAGACCCGGACGGGCTGCCCGGGTTCATGAATAGTTCCGTGGACACGCCTACGGGCACGCCCGACCCGGCGCTGACCGATCGCTTCAGTGGCGGCTGGTGCTGGTCCTGCTCGTTTGTAAAATTACCGGCGTACCCTCCGCCGCCGCCGTTACCGGTGATGGAACAGCACTTGCGTTTGAGAGTGGAGTTCCAGTGGTTCTTAATGGCGTTGTCGGTTCGGCCGTTGAGTAGCCTAGCGATGGTGGCCCACTTGTTACCGAACCGCGCGTGGGCCCGGATGATGGTGTCGTCTTCTTCCGCCGTGAACGCCCTGTGCTCAACTTGCGGTGACAGCTGGTTACACCACCGCAGACGGCACGACTTCCCGGACCGCCCTGGTATCGCTTTGCTTATCAACGACCAGTTTCTCGGGCCGTGCTTCTGCACCAGGCTCTGCAACGCGTCGTCCTCCTCGGGGCTCCATGGGCCCTTGATCCGATCCATCTCCTTTCGGCTCATCGCCGCCATAACAAAAACTAATCTAATCTTATTATGCCAAAACTCAACCTCAGATCTAAAATTTGAAAGACTGAAACTTGGTTTTGTGTTTTGTTTTGGGTTGAAGGAAGAAGAGGATGGTTATTTTTTGGGGGGGGGCGAGAGGGGGGAAATGAGAAAGTGAGGGAAAGAGGAAGAGAGGGGGTTATAAACGAGAACGAAGGAGGAGAGAGGTGACCGGTGGAGCAGGTAATGGATTTGCTGAGGAAGGTTTGGATTGTCATGGAGAAACGGCACCGCTTCTTCCCAGACAATCGGTTTTGACTTTGAGTATGGGATACAGCTGGCTAAGTGACACGCGTCAAACCAGAACTGCGCTGATTTACATACACACATCACCGTGTCCTTTACACTCTTTTATTTTTCTAAATTTCTTTTCTTTTTTTCTTTAATACCGCTGCCGCTGCAGCTTCTTGGAAGCTCATTATTTTGGTGGATGCTACATTCGGGCTGATCTTGAAGGGAAATTTTATTTTATTTTTAGACAAAGGCTTAAAACTTGAAGAATTATGTCTTTATTTTTGTTAATATGAAGCATATAATCATAGGTACACAATATACGTTTATAAACATTCTAACTCGTACAATCATTGAAAAATGAGATACATCCAACTCGTCTGAACATTTGAACAAGGCAGTTAACTATCCGTCATCTTTGATGAATTAATTTTCCATTTCTTGAAAATGACTGAAATTAGTTATTGCTCAAACTCATAACCTGTCTTCCACAAGTATAGAGAAAATACATATATCTAGAAAATCAAAGAACATTAATTGAAGAGATAATGATGGTAAGTTGATAACGGTTGGGATTGGGTAGTCTTTGACTGAGAACAGCCAGCCTAGCATTTCGTGCAGGATATTTCCCCATCAAGTGCATACACAATGAATGAAATTCGAATTTTCATTTTAAATTTTTTGGAATATCCATTAAACGAAAATAGAAAAATAAAAAAATACTCCTAAAGTAGAGGTACTAGACGACAAAAGAAGCTCGAACCGAAGGAAGGGCCAATGATTTTACCGGCCATACATCTCAGTCGGCCCAGCCTGTAAAACCTGCCACCACCACCCGCCGCCACATCACCACCGGCAGTCCACCACCACCACAAACATTAACGGCCATTTAAATCTATCTCAGTCACTCCCCACCCACCGACATGTCGCAGACTCGACTCAATATATAAATCCGTACGAAAACTACACTCCCATGACCAGGCACCTTCCTCCCTCCGCCCCGCCCTGAAATTATTAAGTCGTTAATTAATCTCGAAGCCGAATCGGATTGTCAGTAATCACACGAGGTGAGATTCGGAGAATAAGATTTCCAAGAAGGATGATTGAATTAAAACCTCCGACCCAAACCCACTGGGCCAATTTGAATAATTGAGGGGATTTAATGGAAGGGATTCGGTGGTAGTTAACGAAACCGGATCCATCCGTATCTGTTTCGGTTGATATCGTACATCGTACCTACTACTACTACCACATTATGCTCCTCTTTGTGCAAAGATACACTCGCTATACGGAGATGAAAAGTAGTGCGGTCTTGTGGGGGCAAATGTGTTTTCTATATTGGCGGTGGTTAACATATATATATATATATATTAAAATTTAGATAATTTAATATTTTATTAAAATAATATTTTTTGTAATATTATTTTAATACTCGATAAATTAATAAATTTTGTTAATTTCGAGATTATTAATTCATCGAAATTTTACTATATATTTTTACTTTTATCTAAGAAAAAACCAATATATAACGTATAATGGATGCACTTAGTGCGCGATATACAAGTGTATATGACTCTTTTTTTAAAATAGTGTATATGATATTTATTATAATCTTAACTGTGTTAGGCATATATAAATAACAAATGAGAACAACTAGACAATATATTACATTCCTGCACATTTATATTCCACATAATAGAATTACTCATAATTTTAAACCTTAATGTTCCAATTAAAGCTCAATATCATGCTGTTAGTAATACATTGCGAAGTTGGGGATGAATTGGTATGATTCCTCTACGTCTAAGACACAAGAATATAAAACCATGAACAAAGAAAAATTATTGGCTAGAGTGACTGTGAGTCCAAATTCTTAGCTGATTGTCTTGGTCAATTGTGTTTCTCAATTATAATAATCTATATATTCAACTTTATAGTGGATATTGGCCAATATAAATAGAGAAAATTATTCGATTACATACGTTTATGGTTGATATTTTAAAATTTTAGGATTGTATTATGTAATGAATAGGATTTAATTTAAGAAAAAGTATATGCATGTATATTAGGCTTCAAACCTAACAGTACAATAAAGTTCATTGTGTGTTTACGTTTAGCTAAACAAAGGGAACAAATTTCATGTGCTTGATCATCACAAATGCTCGTCTAAGCACCTTCAACTCTAACACGTACGCAGTACGCACGATGCGTAGTGTATTCTAGTAGTAGTTCTACTAGACCTGCTGGAGGGAAGAGTGAATAAAAAGAAGCGGCTTTCTATCTTAAACCGCCGGGGCATGTGCGACAGAACCTTTATCACATGGGTAGCGCATAGGCCATGGGAAGCACACGTGCGCATTGCATCCTCGAGACCAACAAGAAAATCTTACCTGCCATATCAAGAAAGGTATGTAAATTTATATACCCTGGATTCAAAGAACAATTCACAATTAGCAATACCATATTTCATGTTGGGCCTCTAAAATGGCCGGTCAAACTCCGATCCGGGTCTAAGATATGTAGTCCATATATTGTCCGTTCTGAACTTTTTAAGCTTTAGTATAAAATGAGCAGGCATGGCCGATCTTATATTAATTTATGAAGTTCAAGTTTTGTCTATGGATCGATAAAATACGGGATTATAAAATTCGTCTGTGACCCGTCTTAATTTTAAACTTATACATTTGAAGAAATTATGTGCATTATTATTTAAAAAAGGGAATTAACTTTACGTCTTTACATCTATATATCTAAATTTTATAGTAAAAGTGATTTTTTTTAGATGAATCGATAGAATTATTAGAGATGATAAGTTATAAAGAGAACACCGATTGTCGGCTCGTTAGAAAGAACTCTCTACAGTAACCTATACTATTAAATGCTCATAGTTGGCTAGTTGTTTTCAAACTAATTATCCACTAAACCACTTCGGTTACATTTCAAAGTAAACCAATCAAGTGTTAATTATTTTACCTAATACATGTGATCAATTACCTAAATAGGTGATCAATTAAATATGAATCACATATCGTCGTTGAAAATTGATGAAATTTCATTGTTTTAGAATCCAAAATTAATTAAAAAGTTGATTATTAAATTGTAATTTTTATAGTTTAAATGAATTTTATTTCTTCATTAATCATCATTTACCATATATATTATTTGTAAAATTATATATTTATTTATTTTTGGGCCGGCCCGGCCTGACCCTAATATTATTTGTATGGGCAGAACTTCAAAAGCATCACTATACTCTGTCCTCTCCAAGATGGACCTTGCAAAGCTCACCCATTAGTTTAGGTAGAGCCAACCCTAAACTCAAAAAATAAGACCGAACATGGGCAGACCGATAGGCTTTGAGTCGAATTTACATGCCTATTTCATGTTCATCTTTGTTACTGTCAAACTATGGATTCAAGATATACTATTAAACATATGTGCATATAGATCAAGTTATATTTGTGCGTATGTAAGCACACTGTTAAATTTTCAACGGTAATCAATATTGATGATATCAAAAACATAGGAGAGTTCTCTAATGAACATGGTTAAGGGTGAACTTGATTTTGAACCACACACAAAGGGGTGGGGCCTGTAATTTTCTTGTGGGTCCCCATCTTTTACAAAGAAAAAAGAGGTTGTTAACAGAGAATTTAGTTCACCTCAACCGTATCGCAAAATATAACCTTTTATACAATTTTTTCAATCAGAAAATTACGATATAATTTGTAACACAAAAATTTAACCTTAATCGGAAAAACACCAAAATATTAAATTTTCATCTGTGTTCTAGGCACGGTTGTAATAGAAAGTGTCAAATAGTTAAACTTTTATTTTGTAATCTTAAGTCTACTTCAGGATAATTATTTCCGGTATCTCGGTGTTTATCTTGTCCTGATTAGAATAGAAGTAGATATTCCATCAATCCTTGATTTATAGTGATATTGATTGTATCAGATTATAATGCATATTTAAGGTCATCTCTCAATGAATAAAGTACAGTTTCAGATAATATCTTTTGTGTATCTATTCTATCCTTCAACACTTTATCAACACCTCTTCAGTTGATAGTCAACCCAAACCCTAAACAGAAAAAAAAAAAACTAAATTAAACACCTAAACCTCCACCGCTGGAATTACCCTCACTGTCGGAGCACCATCGCCGTCCGGCGCAGGATTTTTTGATTTCTCAAAACTTTTTAAGCTTTTCAATCCGAACGTAATACCCTCGAGGTGAAATTTCTCCATTTTTCAATTTAGAATTAGGTTGTAAAACTTAATTACCGCAACACCCTAAATCTAGGTCTAGATTTATATTTAAATATCGTGAATTATTATATGCCTCTAGTTCCTATGAATTATTGTATGTATGAGTGAAAGGGGATTTAATCACCCCTTCCTAAAGGTTTAAGATTAGTGACGATCCTGGAGGAGTCACGGTTATTAGTGAATATCTTGGTTAATTGTGATTTCACATTGGAAAAAAAAAGTCTATCATTTTGACTATTTGAAAGTCACAGTTTTATGGGGAGTGGTATAAAACCACTGATTTTGCATCAATTTTTGTGATCATATATAATAGATCAAGTTTCTTATTCCCTAAACTTAATATTAGTGATTGTGGTTTTTCAATCGGTAAACTAATTACATCTCTTCTTTTTTGTAGATGACTGAGCCGGCAATGCCAGAGTTTAATATCCTTGACATTCAATGAGCAGAATACCACAGATGGATATTTGACGTGAGGAATACTCTATTCGGTAAATGTCTCATTGATACCATCTGAAAGGACCCAATCCCGATTTAGTTGCCTAAACCAGAATTAAGGCCTAACGACACCTAAGTCAATAAAAAATTTGCTAGAGTTTCTTCTAAAATCAAGAAACTCAAAAACCTGCAGGGAAAACACACTTCTAAAATATCCACAAAAGCGAACTGTGGGCACTAAATCCCATCCGGATTTCTCAAATCAACCAACATATAAATTTACTATAAGTATACACAGTTTACAAAATGTGATAAGAAATCCGAGAACTATGTGGGAAATAAAACATAACAAAGTTAAACTCTATACAGTATTCAGAGCGACTTCTAATATACATATTATACAAGACTAGCAGGTTATGCTAGGAACCTATTAGATGAGTGCAGTAACACAAACTCTACATCTCCATCTCTGATGTGCAATCACAGGATAACAACTACAAACTGTGCGAAGAAAACTGAAAAGCCCAGGAAAGACATATAAAATAATAAAAATCATTAGAGTGAGTGGATGAAAAAAATATTTCACTTTTAACTGAAAATAATTAATGTGTATAATTAATGTGCATAAAAATAATACAGGTCTGAAAATAAACATCCAGGTACACCTGGATACTGTAAAATATGTGGAGGTTACGACTCGGGTCACCCGACCTCAAGTCCAAATACTACCCAGGTCAGGTTCCTGACCTTCTTGAGTGCTCTATAAATCCTCGGGTCAGGTCTCTGGCCCTCTCGGAGCATTTCGGGGATCAGCCGAGAGGCAGTGCATCGATGCAACTGTGTGACTGCTCAATGTAAAATCAACTCATGTACATGCCTCCAAAAGCAAATGCATAATCATAAATTCATAACTGTAAACTGTATAACTAAAGACTCGCATAACAACAATGAAAATAAAATGTCCACTCACAGTACAGAGGCTAGCTCCGTGGTCCGGCGGAAGTTCCCTCACGAAAATCACGATCACGATCTCCTGAATAAATAACACATATATTTAATACTGAAATTCGATAAAACGTGCGAAAATCAACTCAGAATGTACCCCGAAAATTCCCCAGACAATTTCGGAATTTTCCCTCGTCGGAGACCCGCCGTGACCGGCGGCGCGTGAGCCACACGCACCTCCCGGCCGAACAGCTCAGTTTGGAGCGTTTGACCCCTCGATCTCGTCCTCTTTTCAAACCCTGCATCTTTCCCTTCCGTGGCCACATCAAATTCCGGCGTATTTCGCCGGAATTCCACTCGAAAGTCGGTTGGTCCAAAACCCGACCGGAATCTTCTCGACGTTAATACGCCAGCTACGGCGCACGGCGGCCAACGAGGTTAAGGGGTTTCGACTCCTGGGACAGAACCCAGTCGAACCCACCCCACGCCGTCACCGGAGAATGGTCGGAGTGCCGCCACCCACGACGTTAATGGGTACCGCCTCAAAAACCCTTGCTCCAAATCGTACCTAAAAGTCTCAAATGATCACACCAAGCCACTCATGGGCAAGAAGAGAAGAAAATCCATACCTCAATCGCCTGAAGAGGTGGCCGGACGGTGAAGTTTCTGAAGGGTCAAGTAAACGGGTCGGCAAACCGGGTCGGGTCAAAGGGTGGGTCAACACCCAAACTGACTTTCTAAATCGGGTAACCTGACCAAATTGGGAAACTTGCTATTTATACGGGAAGCTCCACAATCGATCGACAGCTATTATTCGACAATATCGCCATCGTACGGTCACTAATTAACCGATAAAAAGTAAATTTCTTTTCGATTTATCCGTTACGACAATTTTTGATAAATATCGCGATAATTATCCGGAAACAAAAATTTCCAAAAATCATAACAAATAGCTCGCAAATCAAAAAAAATCTTCAAAAATTCCTACGACCTCGGAATTAAATATTCTACAACTCTCGTGAAGGAAATCAAGTCAAATTCTCGCCCGATGAAAAAGTCGTTAATAACTCAAGTGATACGTCTAATTCGCGATAATACAGTTTCGTGCTGATTTATACATGAACCTTGGTTAGATCTTTGCCAATGAGCATGCTTTGCAAAAAGAGCAATGGGCATCAAATATTTCCGTAAATGATTTATTCAAAGCCTGCAGGCTAGATCTTCATTTGCGGTTGACAACAATGACAACACACCATTCTTATAGAGAATCCACGGTGATATTTGTGGACCTATCAAAACGGAATGGGGACCATTTAAATATTTTATAATTTTGATAGATGTATCAACGAGATGGTCACACGTTGCTTTTTTATCCACCATAAATGCTGCATTTGCAAAGCTCTTAGCATAGATTATCAAACTTTGGGCTCACCCCCCGGATAACCTAATCAGGTCAATTAGATTGGATAATGCAGAAGAATTCACATCAAAGACTTTTGATGACTACTGTATGTTGCCATTTGAATGAATACTTAGCTTGTGTTTTCATGAATTGCTTTTCCATGCATGGAATTGGCTAGCGTGTCGGTTTGTAGTTGGTTGCTAGAAATTTACTTTCAAATTTGAAGTTTTTGGTGCCAACATCTTTGGCATGGAAGAGTTTCGAACGATGTTTAATGGATGGTGCTTGAGGAGCAAGTGTTTGCACTATGGCAGCTATGTATGATGGAGGTGTGCTAGCTTTGACAGGTGACACTTAGGTTCGAGGCTCTAACCTCGAAGGCACTAGCTTTCAGCGTAGGCGGACGTGATGGGAGGCGCCAGGTGGGCGGAGCGGAATGAACCTGTATAGCGGGCAGAGCCTATATGGCCGGCTTGGTTTGTAGTTCTCAGAGTGTCGAAAGCTTGACATGCATGTGCTCAGCGGGCGCTTGCGATGGCGATGATGAGTTGTGTTTGGCCTTGCATTGAGTAAACGGAGCAAACCCTAGTAGGCATTTGAAGACTTGCATGTGAGCGGGTTGCCCCTACGCTATGGATCGCCCCTGAAGACTTACAAGTGAGTCTCCAGTGTGGGCGGGACTACAAGGCCTCACGAAAGAGCTGGTGAGTGAGGTGAGCGAGCCTGAGTTCTTTTCAAGAGAGGAGATGCAAGCTACACTACAACAGGGTATACCAAGCGCCTTGATATGGGCACATCATGCGAACAATCTGAAGTGGGCGCGGGAACCAAATTTGCAATCCAAAATGGGGGATTCAAACGATCGGGCCGGACAAGCATGAGAGGTCAAACGTGATAATCCAAATGGGTTTGGAGAGACCGAAAAAACAATCCAAACGGACAGTCATAAGAGAGAAAATTGACAATCTAAATGGACGAGCATGAGGTCTAACGGTCATGAGAAAATGAACAAACTAGGTAATGGAACCTAGTGAGCTAGGTGGGATAAGCAAACAGACTAACTAGGTGATGACACCTAGTAAGCTGGGCGGGATGAACAAACAGACGAACTAGGTAGAGTGAACAGATTTTTTCTGATGAGGGGGAGAAAGAACCCATAAACAACTCCAAATGTTTCTACCAGAATCTAAACGGATACTGATGGAAACATCAAGGAAATAGAATGGATCTCTGAGCAGGTTGTTTTGTTTGGTTTTAACAAGTGGAAGTAATGGAATGAGATTAGTTACTTTGAGTGCAGTGAATGACTTCCTTTTGTAGGCAAAGGAAGACTTTCCTTTTCATCCTTCTCCAATGTGAGACAAAGTCTCTTTTAACAAATTCCCAGTGTGTTTTCCCTATTTCCTTTTTTGAACCAAGTGTATACAAAGCAGCGAACATAACTTCTTATGCTAACACAGAGGATGGTTGAACTACAATGAGTGGTTAAACGAAAGGTTGATTGATTATTTAGTACTAATTAAATTAAGTGAAAACATAAAGTAAGAGAAAAATAAAATGTAAATGTTTGGTTGGTTGGCTAGAGATGTCGCCACTAGCCAACTCAATATACCAACAATGTCCAAGTTATGAGTTTAGTCTGATTCACACATGTTTTGTCCAATTCGTGATCCTTTCGAGTCACCATTAGTTGTGAACCGAATCTTCTAAGCCATTAGGGCACTAGAAGTGTTCCGGTCCAACATTCAAATATAAAACAAACCAAAACTAGAATGTAACTCAATTACGAATCGTATCATAATCATACCATATGCCTAATAAGTTCAATATATGTTTATATATGATGAATGTGAATGGCTTTCCTTCCTAAGTCCCTATTAGAGGACATGAAAGTATGTTCTAATGACTTTCCTAATCCACACCTTTTATAATATGAATTAGAAAAAGTAACGATTAGCTACAAAGCCCCTTCGAGTCAATCAAATAAGGAGAAGGAGGAAAGGGATATAGACCTTAAGGCAAGCAATATAGATCTACCTTAAGGGGCTATTTGGTGGTGATGGAGAGGGTGCTTGAGGTGGAAGAGAGAAATAAAGGGATAGGGAAAGGTTGGGTGATATATGCATTTTAGGTGTATTAATTAATGTATTTTTCTCTACATTTGGCTATGTTAAATGTTTAGTATTTTTAGTTTTGACTTCTTTTGTTATTTTTAAGTGTAAAACAAAAGAGACGGAGTAAAAAGATCTACAAGCATGCAAGGCATAGCAAAAAGGGAGAAAAGAGGAGAGAATGAAATTCGGCTAAGATTTCGTGAAGGAAACATGAAGAAAATAAGAAGAAAAAGAAATTCTAGGTTAACTAGGAAAACCTTTCCTATGTTTACTAGAAGAAAGAAGCTTTCGGAAGAACCTTAGAAGAAGAACATAGTAAAATGGGTCAAATTGATTAGAAGACCATTTGAGAAGCCCAGGATTAAAGACCAAGTCAACTAATTTTTTGGAGAACGAGATTTGGCAAGAAAAAGATCTACATTTGAAGAGGAGAAGGAAATCATACAAAATAAGGAAAGAAGAATCTACCTGTATAGGTCATCCAACTTCAAACGACGACTGGGAACACCTCAGAAGGAGTTAGATAGTGATCGACCTATGGCTGGAAATCTCTTTGAGTCTTCTTTTCAACAAGTCAAAAATAATAATTTTTGGAGGTCTACAACTCCGGGAAAGTGCGATTCTTTGCAAACTTCTAGATCTACCTGAGTAGAGTAGGAAAACCTAGTTTCTTGAGGAGAACTCTTTTGTAAGTGCCTATATAAGCACACCTCGACTTACGCATTAGGTATCACTTATTCTATAGCCTAAGCTCTGCCAAAAAACTCATCTCCATCCCATAAATAAAGCCATCAACCTCAAGAGGCCGACTACACCATTCCACCGCCGCATCTTCACCTTCATTGACGTGTAGAGGATATCTAGCATCATTCATTAAAGAAGTCTAGTTCTCTTGAGCATTAATAGGGGATATCGAAGATACAAAAGTGTAACCATGACCTCTTTACTCTGTCTTTTCTTTTGTGTTTGAACCTTGTTTTTGTGTGTTGGGTGATTGAATTTTGGTTTATTACATATATGAATTTTAATAACTATCCATGTGTTCTAGTATTTTAATTTTCAATATGTATGTGTATTTGATTTTTAATGCTTTGATTTTGATGTAGGGGATACCTAGTATAGATCAATGGTGTGTAGGGGATACCTAGCACAAAATATGATAATATGCATGTTTAAATGGAAATTAGAGATATGATTTCGATAAGTGTTGATATTTGTATGTGTTAAAAAATGAGTTAGGTAAAAGAATAAGTTGATCACTTGTAAATAATTAATTAGTTTTATTTTTTTCATAAGCATGATTTAGATTTTTTAGGGGTCTTTTGTGTTTTCTTGTCTATGAGTGATGCATGTTAGGGTCCTAAAAATTCTTAATTATGTGTATGACGTTTTAATTAGATAAATTAGGTAATTAAAATAAACTCTTTTTACACCCCCCCCTCCATTTTTTCCTTACACAATTATTGCATGCACCCTTCAATCTTCAATCCCCTGTTTAGAACGATCCCTACTTGCTCAAATATACGACATCTATAGGGTTTTAAAATGTATGCATTGTGATTGAGTGGTTAATTTAATGCTTAGTTTAGCGATATCATTGAGGGCTAAATAAAGATACTAAAACTATGTAGAAGTGAGAAATGATGTGAGATATGTGTGCGGGATGAGGGGAATTCAATCCTCTAGGCAATATGGAGATATTTTTGGTCTATGAAATTTAAAATATATACTTAGACATGATCCTAAACTTTAGGCTTGTAGGTGGTCAAAATGTGTGACTCACCCTAAGTCATATGACTTGCATGTGTGTATCTCTTAAATATCTTCTATGTGAGCTTGTACTCTTGAGGCCTTAGCCCAAACTTGACTTAACCTTGCCATTGACCGGTGATGACTTTCCGGAGTTGACCGTTGACTAGTCAAAGTTGGTTGTTGACCCACGTTGACTTTTCGAAGTTGTCCTGCTTTTGCCCCATCTTCTCCAAAGGCTGTGGAAATGCACTCGACTTCTCCAAAAAGTGATTAATTTCTATCTCTTAGACCGTTTCCATGCGAACTGCCACTTTCCTAGCTTAACAAGGAAACATTGTAATAAACAATGCTTTATTGATAAAAGACAAGCAATAAGCATGACGTTATGGACATAATTAACACATAATTATGGGCCTAATAATATCTCTCTGACCCACATAAAAGACGTTCACAAACAGGTTATGTATTCACCATGTGAAACACGGTAATTTCTTGGAGATCAACCAAACAAAGTCTTGTTGCTATTTCCTCGAATCATTCTGAGATTGTTGCTTTACACGAAGCGATTAAGAAGTGTGTCCGACTTAGGTCAAACATACACCACATTCGAGGATCCAGTGGATTATCATCAATTACTACAACACCAACTTGTATCTTTGAGGACATTGTTGCTTGCATTAAGCAAATGAAGTTGGGATACATCAAGGGTGATCATACAAAGCATATATCGCCTAAGTTCTTCTTTAATCAATACTAACAACAATTATTGAACATTCATGTGAATCGGGTTTGTTCGGCAGATAATGATGCAGACTTGTTTACCAAGTCATTCCCCAAATCTACATTTGTAAAGCATGTGAGACGCATTGGAATGCGAAGATTATCTGAACTCCAAGATTGAGTTACTGATCAGGGAGAGTTCATTTCGTAGACATCAGGTGGAGAATACATCACATGTGGTTGCATTTGTAGTTGATGTGTTGTACTTTTTTTCCTTTATACCATGCTTTTATTTTTACCCAAGAGATTTTTTGTTTGCTTGGCAAGGTTTTTTATGAGGCAACATGCTATGCATCATATATCAAGATCGCGACACAAGAAAGAGTGTTCCAGGATAAATATTCCTGGTATCTCGCTGTGTATCTTGTCTTGATTAGAATCAGTTTTTTAAATAGCAAATAGTGTAACGCACACATTTTTGCTCCGTCTGCCTACCTTGGCACTATAACGCTGTTACGCGTACGCATTTTGCACACTAGATATATTATATAAGAAAAAAAAATCTCCATTTATAAAATAAAAATAGACATAGATTAACATCCGAGCTTCATAAAAATATGACATACTAGCACTTAAATATGGTCAAATTAAGTTTAAACTCGAAATTAGATAACAAACAACAAAAGAAAGATCATCTCTTCTTCTCTTTCCAATCTCTGGCTTCCTTGTCACTAAGATCACCCACATAAACATCACTATGAAATTCATCCCAAGTATTAAAGTGAGTAGGGTAATTTGTACTATCAGGTTACATAGGTTGATCTATGTCATCAAATTGAACCTCATCATCATCTTTTATTCTAGCCTTGAAATTTTGTCTCTGTTAAACTTCATAGAAGAAGGGTACCAACCTTGATGAGAAGTTTGATGATTACAATGCTTGAGCTTGATTGATTTGAGCAATTGTTAAGTTTTTGAGCTTAAGTCATGTAGTGAGAGAGAGATGAAGGCGAGAAAGAGAGAAGGGTTTGAGCTTAGGTCACAAATGAAGAGAAAGATGGTGGGTATTTTTTTTTCTTCTTCTTTAAACTTAAAAAAAAAACTCTAAAAAAAATACAAAAAGCAGAAATAGCAAAACGTTATGACTCGCCATGGTACTCTATAGGTCATAGCGTACGCTATATCAAAAATAGTGTACGCTATTCAAACATTTCCCTAAATTTAGCACGCATTGAGTCATTTTTGCAATGCTCGCTACGCTATACGCTTTTAACATGCTATTTTAAATAATAATTAGAATAGAAGTAGATATTTTTTTAATCTTTGATTTATAGGGATATTGATTATATTAGATTATAATACTTATTTAAGATCATCTATCAATAAATAAAGTACAATTTTATATTATATCTTTTACGTATATATTGTATCCTTCAACAAAGCCTACATTTTGATCCTCTAGGGCTGGAAAATTGAGCAAGAGTCTTCTAAGTTCTAAGTTTGTATAGATAACCAATCACTTCCTTCTGGGGTGGCATTGTGGCAATATGGAACATAGACAATTATGGACCCTCCAAATTCCAAAGTCCTTATACAGGATCCATACCCGCCTACCGCGCGAAACAAATCCAGCCCATACCCGCACGAAAAGTTACAGACCTACAATCATTCCTGGTTTCACGTGGAAAACGAGCTTGCACAATGAAAACAAATACGCACCGCGCCACGGACAAGGACAAAAAACAACAATTGTAAAGTAAGGCACAAAACTCCGACGTTGAACTCGTGCCACGTGTCCGCCTCTCTCAGATCAAAGTCCCATCGTACCCTTCCAACACACGTCACCAGGTTGTTGGGTACGTGCCGCCCCCACCGCTGTTCTCCGTCCAATGACGTGGCACCACCGTTAACCCAATATATTTAACCGTCCGATTAAGTTTTATTTATTTTTCCGCTTTAAGAAACCCGTTGATGTCTCCATTGGAACGGTCAAATATAGGATAAGACGGGAGGCCACGTCATGGGGATTGCCAGCTATAACGCATTTGTTTGTTTTTGGGTGGGTGAGTTTATCGAAAAGGACAGCATCTCTTTTATAGTTGGGTTTGGGGATTTGTGCTCGTTTGTGTTTCAGAGAGAGAGAGAGAGAGAGATATTCCCGGCTATTCTTAGCCGTATTCATCCCCACCGTACCGCCACCATCCCCACTATTCTCTTTTGCTTTGTCCTCTAGCGCCAACCTCCTGACGTCGTCGTTTATTAACCTATATAAACACCGCTTAATAAACTAATCTACTGGTTACGAGACGTGCATCACGTGACCTTACCTTAGCTAGATTAGGTTATAGTTATTATAGTTTGAGAGTTTTATTAGTGTTGATCTACGGAACCGTATAAAGTCGTGCGTGTTACTTAGTGATTAGGAAAGTACTGTATACACTCTCGTACTAACACATACTGTAGTTGAAGAAGAATTCTAAAATCCTGCATGGATAAGTGTTGTGCAAAATGCATGTTTCAATGGTCAAAGCTTCACGTTCCCGATCAGTTAGTAAGCCATTGGAAATCAAATTCATCCGCCTCATTAGCCTTTCGATCCAAAACATGCATAAAGGATAGCAGGTAGATTCAAGAATCATTATACAGCAAGCACCATAACTCCATAATTGTAACAAGGTTGACCGCACTGACGGCACAGTCAACTACAACATTAACCTATTTACTGAACATGACAAGTGTGAAAAAGAGAGACCTCATTACCCTTATCTTAATTACGAATCCGCCAGTTTGAAGTCCAATCAGCAGCAAATAATTCGATGTACAGTACGTACGTATTTACGTGGAATGATCGATCAAAAGGTTTCTAATTGGCATAGCCACTCGTTCAAATAGTTTAGATCGAGTATTTTATTTTCTTGGTGAAAAGTTTAGATCGAGTATTTGGATACACAAAAATAACAAAATTGTTCACTCTAGAGAACGAGTTGGTTTACTGTGTACATGTTTATTACTTTTTTTGCTGGTATTTTCATTGATGCTTATGCTTGTCGAACTTTAATTAGTTTTCCAACTTTCATAAGCATAATAAATAGGTATATCAACGTCCATTTTTTTTAAAAAAAAGAAAGGCGACGAAGAGAAGTGGGGGCCAGGGTAGACATGCCTCCCCCCTCCCCCCGCGAATTTATGTGGAAAAAAAATTAGTATACTGTTATTATTATATAATATAAATATTATAATAATTTGAAGTATATCTAAACTTCAATAACACGTATTAGTGCCTGACTAATTCCAATCCAACGACTTTATAAGAATATTATTATATATTATTAGGTCAATTATGATTCAATCTCTTACCAGGTTTATGATTTTATGATTTTTTTTCTTTATAAAAGTTCTACCGTTCCCGAGATTAAAATACTTCAAAAGAAAAGGAAAACCCTCTTTTTGTACTCCAACATCAGATGAGCAATCACCTACGAAAATTTAAAAGAAGAATAGTAACAATATGAAAAAGTCTCGTGCTGGATATATTACAGAAAAGTATCTATCGGATCACGCTAAACGCCCGCTAATTTCAAGTTATCATCCTAACATTCAAGAAGAAGTTTGAAGATATTATCTACAACAAGGCCCTTGTCAACCTAAAAATCATACTTTTCCTTTCACATAATTTGGGGAAAAAAGAAAAGAAGGTTTATTCGTGATTGGTTTATTGAATTTCATATTGGTTAGAGTACAGTATTAAAGAGGATGCTGCATTTTGTTTATGTTGTTATCTTTTCAAACCAGCTAATGGAGAACAAGGCGGTGGTGAAACTTTTATTGGTGATGGTCATGGATTCAGTAATTGGAAGAAAAAACAAACTCTAATATAACATTTTGGAGGATCAAATATTACTCATAATCAGGTTGCGAGTAATTGTGATGCTTTATCAAACAAAAAAAAACACATGAGACATTTTTGGCAAACTATACAGATTAAGATCAAATTGACTATCCTAACCGAGAATATTTTTTAAGCTTTTCATTTAAGCCTCCCCTTACCGAGAATCTTGGCTCCGTCCCTGAGTGCGGCAACCCTCAAGCTTTCATTAATGAAACTGCCGAATACATCCTCGGGGGGGGGGGGGGGGGGGTGAAAGGACCCAACCCCGGTTCAGTTACCTGAACCGGAATCGAACCCCTTCTGAAAACACGAACCAACAAAAATCTTTTCAAAATTTCGGCAGAGTTTCGTTACTAACGTGGAATTGCATAACCTGTACCCTGAAAATTACACTTTGTCCTATGCCACAAAAGCCAAACCGTGGGCACCAATCCCATCCGGATTTCTCAACATCATAATATAAGCAATAACAGTAAACATACTGTACTATGTATATATATCCGAGAAAATCCGTATAAACATGTATCAGATTGTATCAGAGCGACCTCTAGTGTAAATATATACAATATACACATCAGTAGGCGAAATAAGAACATACTGGAAAACACAGGTAGCACAGATCACTAGCCTCCAACCGCGACGTGAAAAACCTGAGTCCGAACTGCAAACTGGGCACGGAAACCGAAAAACCCAGGGGAAAGGCAAATAAAAACGTTAGAGTGAGTGGACGAAAATAAACATATGCCTTTCACCAGTTTATATACATACTCAATTTAAAACAGTGCGAGTTCGGAACACAACACACATATATATATGGAGGTTGTCGGGCGAATCTCTCAAGCCCGACGTCAGGTGAATCGCTCAACCCGACGGTGATAGGCCAGGGGAATCTCTCAACCCCGGCGGTACTCAGGGGAATCTCTCAACTCTGGGCCAGAGGAATCTCTCAACTCTGGTAGCATCGATGCAATAAATGCCATCACCAATAAACATATAACAACACCTCCGAAAATAACATATATCTCAATCATCGTATAAAGTAAACACGAAAATCATAAAATCCACGAACTCGCAAATCAACAGTGAAAATAGAAACTTGTCCACTCACAGATCTGCTAGCGCGAACTCGCGCTATTCTCGTGGTCCAGCGGAAGATCCTTCGCCTGAAGCACGATCACGATCTCGATCTCGATCTCCTGAACATACATAACATAACTGATCAAAAACATAATTCTCAACTCTGAATTTAATCACGGAAACCAACCGTTCCCGGAAATATGCAATGCAGTACAAAATGATTAACGGAATTCCCGAAATCTCCACTCGAAACCCTCGACTGAAAATCGGCTACCCAAATCAATCCAAAAACCTCTGGACGATAATCAGGGCGCAATTACGAGAAAAACGACATTAAAAACGTCGAAATCTGAAAAAGTCAACCCTCCACCGTTGACTGTGGTTGATTGCCGCCGCTGGTGGCGGCGCTCCGTCAACGGTGGAATTTCACGGCCAAAATTTTCAGAACACAAGATCTCAATGAGCCTAACCTCTTTCACAACTACCACCAAGACCGAATCAAACCGGAACCCCTTCAATTCAAGCCAAAACCGGACGGAATTTCTTCCTCCGGTGAGCTAATCGGACCTCTCCAAAACCTCAACCATAGCTTAAATCAAGCATACCATAAAACTCAGAGGGGCAAGGGGAGTCGAACCCCCCTAACCACCACCACCGTGGCTCACCGGAACCACCCAAACCGTCACCGGCGAAATCAGTGAACTTGGCCCGATTCGAAACCCACAAAAACTCCACCAATTTTCATCAAACCAAACACCAATCCACTCGAAATCAAGAGAGGAAGAAAACCTTACCCTTGCCGAAGTCAGAGGTGGCCGGAAAAAGGACGTCGGACGGCAAGCACCAAAACGGAAAGCTTTCCACTTCGGGTCAACGGTCAAATTTCCATTTTTGGAAAGTCAACGGTCCGGTCAAACTTCAACAGTGTTTTCGACAATTTTACGACTATTTCCGATATTTATACTCGTGTCTCGGGTCGTTCAACGATTCGAAATGGATAACCATCACGATTCGGATAAACTCGAAACAATCGGATAAACTCGTCGAAAACTGAAACTTCAAATAATCGTATTATATTCCTCGGTTATCGGAAAAATCTTCCGGAACCACCCATGAGTTCGAAATCACATACTCTACAACTTCTGTGAAGACACTCAACTCAAATTCTCGGCCGAAAACAAAGTCGCGAATAGAATCGACAAACCACACATTTATCGTAAAACTGCGACTAATCATAATCTCGGGAATCGTGCAGAATACACAACTGATTCTGGTTCGGGTCGTCACAAATCTACCCTCCTTAAAAAAATTTGACCTCAAAATTTACATACCTGTCAAGTGAACAGATGAGGATACTGCTCCCGCATACGCTGTTCAGTCTCCCAGGTGGCCCTCCTCAACTGAGTGGTTCTGCCACAAGACCTTCACTAGCGGAATCACACGGTGCCTCAACTCCTGCTCACGATGATCGAGAATCTGCACTGGCTCCACTACGTACGTCAAATCCTCTCTGATCGGCAACTGCTGTAGGGCTAACACATGTGAGGGATCTGAGATGTACTTCCGCAACATCGAAACATGGAAGACATCATGAACACGAGCCATCAACGCTGGTAACTCGAGTCTGTAAGCAACAGCTCCAACCCTCTCCGTAATCTCATATGGGCCAACGTATCGTGGTCGAAGCTTGCCACGCTTCCCGAAATGCACAACTCCCCTCCACGGAGATAGTTTCAGGAAGACCCAATCACCAACCTCGAACTCTAAACTCTTCCTCCTCACGTCCGCGTAACTTTTCTGCCGATCCTGGGCGATCTTCAATCGATCCCGGATAACCTGTATGTCCTCCATCGTACTTTTCACCAAATCAGGACCAACGAGCCAACGCTCACCCACCTCATTCCAACACAATAGAGTGCGACACTGCTTCCCGTACAGAGCCTCGTACAGTGCCATCTCAATACTGGCCTGATAGCTGTTGTTGTAGGCGAACTCAATCAAATGTAACTGCTGATCCCAGTTTCCGCGAAATTGCAACACACATGATCTCAGCATATCCTCAAGAGTCTGAATGGTCCGCTTGGACTGCCTGTCAGTCTGAGGATGAAAAGTTGTACTAAATCGCAACCTCGTGCCCAAAGCTCGCTGCAACGCCTGCCAAAACTCAGAAGTAAACTGACTATCTCGGTTAGAAACAGTAGACACAGGTACACCATGCAAGCGAACAATCTCTGATAAGTACAACTTGGCCAATCTGCCCACTGATATCTTCCCCGGAAGTGCAAGAAAGTGAGCGGATTTCGTCAGTCGATCCACAATAACCCAAATACCAGTGTTGCCAGCCGAAGTACGCGGCAACTGATAGACGAAATCCATCGTAATGTGCTCCCACTTCAAAACCGGAATCTCAAGTGGCTGTAGTTTCCCTGCAGATTTCTGCCTCTCCGCTTTCACCTGCTGACAGATCAAACATCGACTCACGTATGCGGCAATCTCCCGCTTCATGTTACGCCACCAGTAGTATGCTCGAAGTGTACGAAACATCTTCGTACCTCCGGGATGCATCGCATACGCTGAACTATGGGCCTCATCCAGAATCTCCTTCTTCAAGCTCTCATATCTGGGTACACATAACCTGCCTCTGAACAACAACGTACCGTCGTCGCTCAATTGGAACTCTGTAGGCACACCATTCCGTATCATGGTCTTCTTGCCCAACAGGTAAGAATCTGAATCCTGAGCCTCTCGTACCTGATCAACCAATACAGGTCGAACCTGAAAACTGGCCAACAAAGCTCCCTCATCATCATACTCGAACACGGCACCCGTAGCTCGAAGTTCGGCTAACATCGACACTCTGGCCACACACATATGAAACAACGAGGCTCCAGATTTCCGGCGAAGTGCATCTGCTACAACATTGGCCTTCCCTGGATGGTACTCAAACGTGCAATCATAGTCGTTGATCAACTCCATCCATCGGCGTTGCATCATGTTCAGATCCGGCTGCGTCCACAAGTAGGTGAGACTCTTGTGATCAGTGTAAATCTTACACTGAGCACCATACAAATAATGTCTCCAACTCTTCAACGCTAACACGATAGCAGCTAACTCCAAATCATGCATCGGATAGTTGACCTCATGTGGTTTCAGCTGCCTGGAATCATAGGCCACGACTTTACCATGCTGCATCAACATACAACCAAGCCCCAACTTCGACGCATCACTGTACACAACAAACTCACCACTGTCGTCTGGCAATGTCAGAACTGGTGCGGTAGTCAATCTCTCCTTCAAGAGCAAATAACTCTCCTCGCACGCATCAGACCACTCAAACTTGATGCCCTTCTTCGTCAATCTGGTCAGTGGTGTAGCAATCCGGGAGAAATCCTGTACAAACCGTCGGTAATAGCCTGCTAACCCCAAGAAACTCCGAATCTTCGGTACAGTAGTAGGTCTACTCCAGTTCAACATGGCCTCGATCTTGTCAGGATCAACACTGACTCCCTCGGCTGAAATCACGTGGCCCAGAAACTTCACACTATCCAACCAGAACTCACACTTGCTAAACTTCGCGAACAACTGATGGTCCCGCAAAGTCCGCAACACTGCCCGCAAATGCTTCTTGGGCTTGCCCACACTCCTGGAATAAATCAAAATATCGTCAATGAATACAATCACGAACTTGTCCAGGAACCGTCTGAACACCCGATTCATCAAGTCCATGAAAGCTGCGGGGGCGTTGGTCAACCCAAACGGCATAACCAAAAACTCATAGTGCCCATACCGCGTCCTGAATGACGTCCTGGCTACATCAGAGTCACGGATCCTCAACTGGTGATATCCGGATCGAAGGTCAATCTTCGAAAAGACTGATGCTCCCTTGAGCTGATCGAACAAGTCATCAATCCGCGGCAACAGATACTTGTTCCTCACCGTAACCTGATTCAACTTCCGATAGTCAATGCACAACCGCATGGACCCATCCTTCTTCCGTACAAACAAAACCGGAGCACCCCACGGAGAAACACTCGGTCGAATGAAACCCTTCTCTAACAACTCCTGGAGCTGAATCTGCAACTCCTTCAACTCCGCTGGCGCCATCCGGTACGGTGCCTGGGAAATCGGTCCTGTACCCGGCAACAACTCAATAGTAAAATCAATCTCCCGCATAGGGGGTATACCAGGTAACTCCGCTGGAAACACATCCGGAAACTCATACACAACCTCAATCCTACCAAGATCCGGCACTGCAGCTGTAGTGTCCACAACATGGGCTAGGTAAGCGACACAACCCTTCTTCATCATCCGATCCGCCTTCATTGCGGAAATCAAACACGGTACTGAAGTGTTCTTCTCACCGCGAAATAGTATCTCGGGTAACCCTGGTCATCGAAACGCGACCTCCTTTTTGTGATAATCAAACATGGCACTACAAGAAAACAGCACTTAGACCACGGAAACGTAATTGTTCCGTGGTCCAAGTGACACCTAGACCACGGAAAATACTCCGTGGTCCAAGTACCACCTGGACGACGGAGAATATCATCTCCGTTGTCCAGGTGGTCACCTGGACCACGGAGTCTTTTTCGAGGTCCAGGTGATAACCTGGACGACGGAGATGGTATTCTCCGTCGTCCAGGTGATCACCTGGACCTCGGAGTCTTCTCCGTCCTCCAGGTGATCACCTGGACGACGGAGATGGTATTCTCTGTCGTCCAGGTGATTACCTGGAGGACGGACCGACATGCCGTCGTCCGAGTATACGAAACGTACTTCCACTTAAACGACGTACCGATACCTCCGTCGTCTAAGTGAAGGATTATATAAGCCCGATGCCAAACTGATCGAATTCATTCCTAGCCTCGATCTCTTCATTCCATTTGAAGAAGAATTGAAGGAGAAGGGAGAAGGAGAAGGGAGCTAGGTAGCTAGAAGGCCGAGAAGAATCAGGATCGATAAGGGATCTCCGCTGACTAGCTAGTTAGCTTAATTAACGTAAAGATATCGAGAAGGCCAGCAGGTACGTACGTACGCAGTTAAAATTTGCTTAATTAATATATATTTAGTGAAAACGTACGTACATATATATACATGCAAGGATGTTAGCTGATGTTAGCTATATATATATATATGTACAGATCGATTAAATTACGTACGTACGTAATTGATGGATCGATGTAGATCGAGTACGTATAATTAAGCGTAAATTAATGGAAAAATATATATATATATATGTAATAATTAATTAATTATAATATTTTGTAGCAGTATGGACAAGAGTTGGATGAAGTTGAAGAATAGATGTGATGTCCGGTATATGGATGGAATTAGCGAATTTGTGAATTTTGCGATAGAACCGGTCAGGGAAAGAAACGTTTCAGGTGTCTGTGTCAGAAATGTCTTAATTGTCAGTATGCGGAGGTTAATGTTATGGTGCAACACCTGTACGAAAATGGTATGATGTGGAGTTACACTACATGGAGCGAGCATGGTGAAGCAGTAGAGTTCAGCGCAGCAGGCTTCAGCTCAGGGTACAGTTACCATGGTGCCTCATCCAGCGGCAGTGGTGCCGGACCCCCAGCTTGCAACCCAACTGCAGATTTGGTCCATGATGCGTTTCCGGGATGTATTCATAGTGGACACCAACACCAAGACGGAGGTTACAGTACCACTAATGAGCATGATGACACATTCCCCGCAGCTAGCTTGGCCACTGACACCAGTGAGATGGAAAAGTACAACCAGATACTACTTGAAGCGCAGACCCCGGTGTTCCCTGGATGTCGAGAGAATGTGTTGCAATATGTGATGGAGCAAATGAAGATAAAAGTGAAGCACAAAATGTCAGTGAGTGCTTTTGACGAAATTCAGGAGCAAATATGTAAGTTGCTTCCTGATGATCACAATCTTCCACTACAACATTTTTGCCCATTACCGGCGAGATCACCGGAGACAAGGCCGGCGACCGGAAAAGTCGCCGGTAATGTTCAACATTACCGGCGACTTAGCCCGTCGCCGGTAATGTCGCCGGAATCTCGCCGGTAATGTTGCAAAACATTACCGGCGACTCCAACAGTCGCCAGCAATGTCTAGGGAGACATTTCCGGCGATTTTCCGGCGGGAATTTCGCCGGAAATGTCTCCCTAGACATTGCCGGCGACGGTTGGAGTCGCCGGTAATGTTTTGCAACATTACCGGCGAGATTCCGGCGTAAAGTCGCCGGTAATGTCTTCATTTCCGGCGACTTACTCCGTCGCCGGCAATGTGTCTTATATTAGATGCCGGATCGGGCAGCTCGATCATTCAATCATTTTGAGCGAAAAAAATCCAGAGAAATCGAAAGAAGGAAAACGTACGCTCTGAAATCGATCATTCGGTATATTGTCAAAATTAAGGCGGGCGTCGAAAACTCGATCACTCGGGAAGCTATATATATAGGTACGTAGGTGTATATATACGTATATGTGGTATATATATATGTGTGTGTGTGTGTGTTGATCAAATCCAATTCGTGAGATATATATATATATATATATATATATATGAAATGTTGTTGATGTACGGTCACCGAAACGAGAAAACAGCTTGTAGTTAATCTTGTGTCTGAATCAATGACTGGTATTATCGTATTGTTATCGGAGCCAGGCTTACCAGAGCCTCCTCCTATATACCCAGTCAAATACGTTTTGAATTGAAAAAAGGAGAATACTATCATCGAGTACTGAATCGAATTCAGAGATTAGATCGATATATATACATATGCATGCATGTGTTGATTTAATTAGAGTTGAATTGAGAGATCACGTCGATTATTAGTAGTGAATGTGTGTATATATATATAATTAATACGTAAAATTGTTAGAATTTTCAGGATGGACAAGAGTTGGATGAGCCTCGAAAGATGGGATGTCAGATATCACGAGGGAATTAGGAGTTTTGTGGATTTTGTGAAGGCTAATTGTGGAGACACTACACTTCATTATTGCCCGTGTAAAGAATGTAAGTGTTTCAGCGATCGATTTCGATTTCCCATTGATAAAGTCCAGAGGCACCTGAGTAAATACGGGTTTTGGGATAAGTACACTTGTTGGATTTATCACGGTGAAACATCGGTAGCGGGTCCGTATGATCATGGACAATTTGGTGAGAGGGCCAGTCCACGCTATGATTATGGAGATTTTGCTGAGAGGGGCAGTTCATCCTATGATCCAACATCGATGTTAATCAATGATATGTTTCCTCATGAGAGCGGTGTATTTGCTGATGAAGCACCAAATGTCCCTCCCGTCGTTGAGGGTTTCCCCCATATCGAGCCAGTCAAACCATTACCTGGAGGTCATGCCAACACAAGCGGTATGGACAAGTACAACAACCTGATTGCATTGCAACAGACTCCGTTGTACGACGGTTGTAGTAAGACTGTTCTTGAAAGTCTGATGGGAGTGATGCAGCTAAAAATGGAGAACAAAATGTCTGTCAAAGCTGTTGATTCTTGGTTGAAGTGGACTGCTTCGCTACTGCCACCCGGTCATCGTCTTCCTACCACTCATCATAAGGTGCGACATATCCTGAAAGATCTTGGGCTTTCCTACATCAAAATCCATGCATGCAGATATGATTGTATTCTCTTCTGGGGAAAAGATCTCGAAGACCTTGAAGCCTGCCCGGTATGTTTTACAGAAAGGTATAAGTTGACTCCTGCAGGCAACAAGAAAGCTGTGAAGATACTTCGATATTTCCCGCTTATTGATAGGCTGGAGCGGTTGTTCATGTGTGCTTTCACGGCCGAGGCAATGAGATGGTGGGCTGAGAGGAACTTGCCTGACGATGACACCCTTATACACCCTTCCGACGGAGAGGCTTGGAAGCACATGGTCAGGGAGTTTGATCATTTTGCAGCAGAGGTCCGAAATGTTTGGCTAGGGCTCTCATCTGACGGATTCAACCCTTTTGGCAACATGAGTCTTCAATACAGTATATGGCCAGTTATTTTGGTACCGTACAACCTTCCACCATGGATGTGCATGAAGAAGGAATACAATATGCTCACTTTGTTAATTCCGGGCCCGGGTTATCCAGGAAAGTGTCTCGATGTGTATTTGAGGCATTTGATTGAGGAGCTTAAGTACCTGAGTGAGTGTGGCCACCCCACTTACGATAGGTTCAAAAAGGAGATGTTCCAGATGCATGCCATGCTTGTTGGCACCATCAGTGATTTTCCTGCCCGCGGTATGTTGTCGGGCAACGTTACCAGGGGTTACAGGGCTTGTTCAGAGTGCATGACGGTTGATTGTTGCAGTCCTCATTGCAGTAAAATTGTCTCGATGCGTCACCGTTGTTGGCTTCCATATGATCACCCATTTAGGCAGGATCCAGACGCGTTTGATGGGACTGTTGAAACTGGTGTGGCACCCAGGCGATGGACAGGGGACGAAATTTTGGAAGTGTTGAATGAATACGATTTTGGCCAGCTGAGCAATCATCCTGACATAGTGGCGTCAATTCCAGAAAAGCCCGAAAGGTATAAGTTTTGGACACACAAGAGCATATTCTGGGAACTCTCCTACTGGCCCAGGTTGCCTATCAGACATTACCTAGATGTCATGCACATAGAGAAGAATGTGTGTGAAAGTGTGGTGGGCACAGTTCTTAACTTGGAGGGGAAAACAAAAGACATCCCTAAGGCACGCATTGATCTTAAAGCAATGGGTGTGCGGAAACATTTGTGGTTAAGAGATGGTAAGAGAAAAATGCCGCAAGCTCCGTACACCGTAAAGCCGAAGCATAAGCACGAAATTTTTCGGTGGCTGAGTAATGTCAGGTATATATTCTTATGGCTATGTATGAATTTGTCCTTAAATTTTTAGCGGAGTATATATGGTTATATGCGAGAAATATAATTGGTCCATATATATGGCTTCATCTATATATATATGCAGGTATCCTTATGGCTATGCAGGAAATATAAGCAGGTGTGTTAACTTCCGGGACAATAAGATGTACGGATTAAAGAGTCATGACTGCCATGTACTGCTTCAACGCCTTTTCCCTATTTTCATTCGAGGGTACATGCCCAAAGAGGTGGTGGAGCCGTTGGTGGCCTTGTCAAGATTCTTTCAGAAGTTATGCACCAGGGAAGTTAAAAAAGCAGACCTGAGGGAGATGCAAGATGACATCATTTTTATCATGTGCAAGCTTGAGAGGATATTTCCCCCAAATTTTTTCGACATAATGCCGCACCTGATGATCCATCTTCCCGAACAATTGTTGCTTACCGGTCCCGTACACTACACTTGGATGTATCCCATGGAAAGGTACAAATGATTCATAAATTTGGTTTGCCTATGGTTTTTATATGTAATGACTTCTGGTTAAGTAAGTTAACATGTACTTGTTAACTTGTAGACAATTGGGAGCCTACAAGGACTATGTGAAGAATAAATATGCACCTGAAGGGTGTATCGCTGAAGCATATCTTGCGCACGAGTGTGTAACGTACACCAAAGTGTACCTCGAAAATGTAGAGGACCCCCAACAACATATGCCGATAGATGAACCCCAGTTCAACCTTTCTATCATCTCCAGTGACGTAGTAGTACAGGGAAGCTTGCCAAAGTCGTACAAGTTGGATGGAAATGAGGTAGACATTGCCCACTGGTCGGTACTGATTAACTGTCAAGAAGTACAATATTGGAAAAACTATCATCTTCACTGCCCTGCTATTGCCGGAAATGTTGATTACCACAACAAGACGTTTGCAAACTACTTTGGTCAATGGGTAAGTATATGTGTATATGTCTATTTTTATATATATATCCTTACATAGCATGTATGTATGTACGTGCTTTTGTGGTTTCAAGATGACATAATTTCTTCTGTACGTATTAATATATGGACGTTTTCAGATGAACCATGTAGCAGATGATGGTTGCCCAGAGTGGTCAAACGAATTGAGGGTCCTGGCGATGAAACCGATTGCTTCAAAAGTTTACTCGATGTGTCAGGTCAATGGCGTGGAATTTATATGTGAAAATCGAGACGACCGACTGAAAACACAGAATTGTGGGGTGATGGTCCATGGTGGGCAGGATGGCGTTGACTATTACGGTGTCCTTCATTCAGTTGTTGAACTAATTTATGGGAACCGCATGAAAGTGCACTTGTTCAAGTGTAGATGGTTTGATACTAGCCCGGAGAACACAAGGACCGATCAGTACGGAACATTTTCGGTGAATACTGCTACTACCTGGTATGAAGATGACCCTTTCGTTCTTGCCTCATCAGTAAAACAAGTGTTTTACCTGGACGATCTTCTTAACAAAGTCCCGTGGAAGGTGGTTAACCATGTTGCTCATAGAAACATATACAGTGCTGCCACACTTGGTGATACCGCAGATGATGAGGAAGTTACTGCATACCAAGAGCCGAACGCTTTTGACATTCCGGAATCATCTACGATTCACCTTAATAATGTGAGATCTGGGAGTGTGGTTCGAATTACTGGAGTAGAACTTCTCGATGTTAATCCATATGAAGTTGACGCTGATTCAGATGACGAGGAGCGGCACATATTGCCAGAGGTTACCTATGAAACCGAGTCAGACTCAAGTGATGAAGATGATTACGATTATCATCCTTAGTACGTTGGAAATTGTAGTCGGAAATTGTAGTCGGAAATCGTACGTAGTAGGAAAATGTAGTCGAAATTGTAGTCGGAAATTGTAGTCGTTAATCGTACGTATACGGAAATTGATAATCGAAATTTTAGTCGGAAAATGTAGCCGGAAATCGTAGACGGAAATTGTAGTCGTTAATCGTAGACGGAAATTGATAATGGAAATTGTAGTCGGAAAATGTGCATAGCTGGAAATGGTACGTACGTATACGGAAAATGTAGTCGTTAATCGTACGTATACGAAAATTGATAATCGAAAATGTAGTCGGAAAATGTAGTCGTTAATCGTACGTATACGGAAATTGATAATCGAAATTTTAGTCGGAAAATGTAGCCGGAAATCGTAGACGGAAAATGTAGTCGTTAATCGTACGTATACGGAAATCGTAGTCGTTAATCGTACGTATACGGAAATCGTAGTCGTTAATCGTAGTCGTTAATCGTACGTATACAGAAAATGTAGTCGTTAATCGTACGTATACAGAAAATGTAGTCGTTAATCGTACGTATACGGAAATCATTAATGGAAAATGTAGACGGAAAATGTAGTCATTAATCGTACGGATACGGAAATTGATAATCGAAATTGTAGTCGGAAAATGTAGCCGGAAATCGTAGACGGAAAATGTTGTCGGATATTCTTCGGGAAATATTGACATTACCAACGAGTTGAAGTCGTTGGTAATGACATTACCAACGAGTTATAAGCAACTCGTTGGTAATGACATTACCCACGAGTTAACTCGTCGTTGGTAATGTCATTACCAACGAGTTGCTTATAACTCGTTGGTAATGTCATTACCAACGAGTTAACTCGTTGGTAATGTCATTACCAACGACTTGAAGTCGTTGGTAATGACATTACCAACGAGTTATAAGCAACTCGCCGGTAATGTTTTCTGGTTTCCCCCATATCGAGCCCGAGCCTTTCATTTCTCCTCCTCTCCCTCTCCTCCTCCTCTCCCTCTCCTCTCCCTCTCCTCCTCCCAAATCGGTCCGGTGAGTGTATGTGCTCCTCCTCCTCCTCTCCCACTCCTCCTCCTTATCCTCTACTCCTCCTCTCCCTCTCCTCCTCTCCACCGATCCCCTCTCCTCTCCTCCTCCGAAAATCTCCTCCTCCCCTCCTCCCCTCCTCCCCTCCCCTCACCATTGTAGGTGGAAATTCATGGCAGGTCCGATCCTCTCTCTCTCCCTCTCTCTCTCTCTCTCAATTTTTAATTATTTTTTTGCATGTATATGTGTATGTGTATGTGTATGTGTATGTGTATGTGTATGTGTATGTGCATGTGTATGTGCATGTGCATGTGTATGTGTATGTGTAAATTAATTAGGGTGCTAAGTTGGAAATTAGGGTGATAAGTTCTAAATTAGCATGTATGTATATATGTGATGTATATATATATATATATATTTAGGTATGTGAATATGAAGTGATGTATATATATATGTGAAAATTATGTATAAATGTGGTTTGGATGAATATGTGATGTATATATATGTGGAAATTAAACCTAATTAAGATGCATGATATATATATGTGTGAAAAATGTGGAAAATTAATTAGGGTTTGTGATTTGGATGAATATGTGATGGATAAATTTAATTAAGATGCATGATGTATATATATATACACATCGAATATGTGTAGTCGTTAATTTAGGTGATATAGTTGTTAATTAATCGTATAAATGAAGGTGGAAATCGGGATCGGGACGGTTTAGAACCAGAACGGTTTTAAACCGGAACGGTTTGGAACGGGAACGGTTTGGAACGGGAACGGTTTGGAACCGGAACTTATTGTAACTGGAACCGTTATGTTACAAACGGTTCCGGTTACAAACAGTTCCGGTTTCAAACGGTTCCGGTTCCAAACCGTTCCGGTTCCGATTTGTTATAGAACCGAAACGGTTTGGAACCGGAACTTATTGTAACTGGAACCGTTATGTTACAAACGGTTCCGGTTCCAAACAGTTCCGGTTTCAAACGGTTCCGGTTCCAAACCGTTCCGGTTCCGATTTGTTATAGAACCGAAACGGTTTGGAACCGGAACGGTTTGGAACCGGAACTGTTTGTAACCGGAACCGTTATGTTAGAAACGGTTCCGATTTCAAACGGTTCCGGTTTCAAATGGTTCCGGTTCCGATTTAATATAGAACCGAAACGGTTTGGAACCAGAACTTATTGTAACTGGAACCGTTATGTTACAAACGGTTCCGGTTCCAAACAGTTCCGGTTTCAAACGGTTCCGGTTCCAAACCGTTCTGGTTCCGATTTGTTATAGAACCGAAACGGTTTGGAACCGGAACGGTTTGGAACCGGAACTGTTTGTAACCGGAACCGTTATGTTAGAAACGGTTCCGGTTTCAAACGGTTCCGGTTCCGATTTGTTATAAAACCGAAACGGTTTGGAACCGGAACTTATTGTAACTGGAACCGTTATGTTACAAACGGTTCCGGTTCCAAACAGTTCCGGTTTTAAACGGTTCCGGTTCCAAACCGTTCCGGTTCCGATTTGTTATAGAACCGAAACGGTTTGGAACCGGAACGGTTTGGAACCGGAACTGTTTGTAACCGGAACCGTTATGTTAGAAACGGTTCCGGTTTCAAACGGTTCCGGTTTCAAACCGTTCCGGTTCCAAACCGTTCCGGTTCCGATTTGTTATAGAACCGAAACGGTTTGGAACCGGAACTTATTGTAACTGGAACCGTTATGTTACAAACGGTTCCGGTTCCAAACAGTTCCGGTTTCAAACGGTTCCGGTTCCACACCGTTCCGGTTCCGATTTGTTATTGAACCGAATCCATGACTATTACGATGTCCAGGAGGTTTTGCGGCTAATTGGCTTCGGAGAGGTTCCCGAAATAGTGGAGGGAACAGTAGTCAAGCTTCCTCCTCGCCCGCAGTTAGCAACACGCCCAGTGGGCCAATGATGACTGCTCGCACGAGAGCCTTGCTAGAGGCGCGAGCTGAGGAGGAAGCTGCACGATCAAGAGCCGTGGAACCGGAATTCGAGGCTCGAGCCTCAGTCTCTAGACGCTCAATCAGCAGACGTCCCTCCGGTGGCAGAGCCTCAGACGAGCGACAGTCAACGGGGGCATCAGAAACTCCCTCAATCCGAATGCCCCATATTCGGATGGTGCCTACTCCCGTTTCACGGGAATCATCTGAGGCACATGGTGGTGCTGGCGCCTCATCGTCCAGGCCTCGTCTATCTCCGCCGTCCAGTCTCTTCCTACCCGACGAGATTCCTGTCATCCCTGAATTCGATGATAGGGGGATGCCTGTTTATATTGAAGGACGGCCGGATTTCCTGACCGTGGAGGAAGCGTATAACTTCCTCCCGTTCGACCCCGTGTATCTTTGGAGTGTGAGGTGCACCAACCAACAAACGGATGATGCAGGTAAATTTTATTTAACATCAGATTGATTACTTAATTATTACTTAAGACTTGCGATTGGTTCAATTAATGATATCAATTTGTTGAAATTGTTTTATTAGGCAATTTCGTTAATGGGACTGGAAAACGGAAATGGGCTAGAGGCACCTGCACCGGGAAGAGACTTGAGCAGGCCACCGGCGGAAGGAAAACGCCCATAAGGGCCAATGAGGATGGCGAGGTGATCGAGGCATTCGACACCACGCGCAAATATGTCAGCATGGCCGGTGCGATCGTGCGGGACAAGGTCCCAATGCTTTGGCCAGATTGGGAATCTGTGCCTATCTACGTGAAGATGCAAGTGCATAATGCACTCAGTGTGAGTAAAATCGTATTTTCATTACGTAAATTTTACATTTATTAATTAAGTCCACTTAAATATATAATTTTACCTTTTATATATTCATATTGCAGGTGTGGTTTGACGTGGATGAAGTTCTTATTCACACGTGGGTAGAGCGTCAACTACATAATCGGTGATGTGCTTCGACTTATTTGAATATATATCGAGTTAGATTTTTGTTTATCAACTGTTTTAATATCTCTAACTTTTTTTCCTTGTTTTAATATAGGTATAAAGAGTGGAAGAACGAGCTTTCTTCCCATTACACTGTATACAAGGAGCTAGGCCGAGGTTCTACCCCTAGCGAATTCCGGTTTAGGGAGTACGAGTGGCTGTGGCTGATAGCCCACTTCGAGCACCCCAAAGCTCAGGTATGCATCCTTAATATATCTTACAAGCCTAATGTATCGTATCAGATTGAAATAGTGTGAGATCTAATTTTTTTACATATGTTTATCAAACAAGGCGATTTCGAAGACGAACCGGGCGAATAGATTGAAAAACACCAGGGCCCATCATGCAGGTTCACTCAACTACATGGGTTGGTCGACTAAGGCGCAGCAACAACAAGAAGTGAACCCCTTGGTGTATATTCATCAGAAGTTCTATCCGCAGTGCCCTGACGAAGCGGTAAGTCTTTCGCCTCTCCATGTGTTAATAAAACTATTTTTCGATATTAATAGATGTTGTTAGTTAATACGTTGTTCATTTTCGCTTTTCAATTAGGCGAGAGTGGAGGAGGCGACCGCAGAAGTGACCATGAGTATAGCTCGGACTAACCATCCTGACTGCTCCGAGGAAGAAGTCACCCAGTATGCCTCTCAGATCGATCCGCTTGATCCCCCGATAGCGGCTCAGATCATGGCAAAAGCGTGCGGGACTGGAAAGAATACCTACTACTGTAGGGGAATGGGCTCGGCGGGAGAAGGAGTATTGAAAACCGCTTCACAATACTCTACCGGGTCAAGAAGTTCAACTTCTAGTTGTAACCTCGCAGCGGAGCTTCATAGGACGCAGAGGGAGTTGGAGGAGCAAAAGAGGCAGATGGCCGAGTACCAAATGCAGCAGACACAGGTGCAGGCTCAGATGTACACATGGATGCGGACGATGTACGAGGCTCAGACTACCGGACAACCGTTCCCCACACCTCCCCCGGTCCCGGTCCCGGTCCCTCCGTTCCCTAGCTATCCACCACCACCACCGCACCAGTCAACGCCAGAGCAAGACCAAGGAAGCCACCGGAATTCAAATGAGTACTTCGATTACTTCGACCCTGACTCGCAAGTTCCTCGACCCTGACGTGTAGTTGTAGTTAATTTTCGTATCGTCGTTGCTATTTGTACTGTACGTTGGACATTTATGTGTACTGTTGAACTTGTATGATTGTACGGTTTATGTCTTTCAATGCAGGTTCTGGAATTGGGCCCAATCCAGAACCGCGTTTTTTTTTCAAAATTTTTTCAGACATTGCCAGCGACATGGACCTCAGTCGCCGGCAATGTCACAAATTCCGGCCACGGCGGCGGAACCATTGCCGGCGACGGCGTCGCCGGTAATGTCGGAAACATCACCGGCGACTTGAGTCGCCGGTAATGTCTTGACATTGCCGGTGACTCAAGTCGCCGGTGATGTCTCCGACATTACCGGCGACGCCGTTTCCCGTCGCCGGCAATGTTAACACCGGCGGGAGATTTCCGGCGACGTCATTGCCGGCGACTCGTCGCCGGGAATGACATTTCCGGCGAAAAAAAAAGACAAGGCCGGCGACCTCCCGTCGCCGGTAATGTCTCCTTTTCTTGTAGTGTTCCTAAATCTCATTATAAGGTTAGAAATATCCTTAGCAGCCTCGGCCTAAAGTACAGGATAATTGACGCATGTCCAAATGATTGTGTGCTATTTTACAAAGAGTACAAAGAGTTGGACTATTGTCCCGTATGTGGCCAGTGCAGATTCCAGTTGAATAGGAAGAGTTCAAAAAAGAGAATTCCTGTGAAAGTTGTTCGATATTTTCCCTTAATTCCCAGATTGCAGCGCCTGTACATGTCTCTACACACAGTAGAGGCGATGCGATGGTACGCAGAAAAGCGAATAGATGACGATGTCCTGCGACACGCCGCGGATGGGGAGGGTTTCAAACATTTCGACAGAGAATTTGGAGACTTTGCTTCAGAGGTTAGAAATGTTAGACTCGGCCTATCTACAGACGGATTCAATCCTTGGGGAAGTAATAGCTCCGCCGTCAGCACTTGGCCAGTTATTCTGATGCCGTACAACTTGCCTCCGTGGATGTGCATGAACAAGGAATTTAATTTCCTTACCGTACTAATTCCAGGTCCTAAATCTCCATCGAAGTGCTTAGATGTCTACCTCAGACCTTTGATCGACGAGCTGAAACTGTTGTGGGAAAATGGAGTCCCAACTTATGACAAATTCACTGACACGATGTTCACGATGAGGGTTGCTGTAATGTGGACGATCAGCGATTTTCCAGCTTATGGGATGTTGGCAGCCTGCAGGACAAAAAGATATAAGGGATGTCCTATATGTTTGGACGACGTGAACTCTAGTTGGCACGCGGGGAAGGTGTGTTACTTGGGTCACCTTAGATGGCTTCCTCACGACCACCCGTGGCGACAGGATGAAGCTCATTTCGACGGTACGGTAGAGAACAATCCTAAACCCCGTAGTTGGTCGGGATAAGAGATTTTAGAGAGGTTGAGCTATTTCGACTTTGGTGTGTTGAGCAATGACGCGGATGTAAAGACATGCAATCCAATTCCTCCACATGATCTGAGCTATTGGGATCACAAGAGTATATTCTTTGAACTCCCTTACTGGTCGAAGTTGAAGCTGAGGAACAACTTGGACGCGATGCACATAGAAAAGAATGTGTGCGACAGCGTGGTGGGAACAATTCTCGGTATTAAGTTCAAGACTAAAGATACTCCCAAAGCGCGCAAAGATTTGGAATCAATGAATCTACGTCGTCCGTTGTGGTTGAGGAGGGATAGGAAATGAGTGTACAACAAGATGCCAGATGCACCATACACAGTGAAGCCGACGCTTAGACGTTCTGTATTTCACTGGTTTAAGGGCGTTCGTTATCCGGCTACGTATGCAGCTACTATAACTGGAGCAGTGGACGAGGTGTAACACAAGTTTGTTGGTCTAAAGACACATGACTATCACGTTATGCTGCAACGTCTGATTCCAGTGGTAATTCGACCATACTTGCCTCGGGACGTCGTAGAACCAATAGTGGCATTGTGCAGGTGGTGGCAGAGGTTATGCGCCAGAGAATTAAAGAAGTCAGATGTGGTGGAATTGCAACAACAAATTGTGCACATCATTTGCAAAATAGAGAGGATTTTCCCCCCTGCTTTCTTTGACATCATGATTCACCTAATGATCCACCTGCCCGAGCAGGTGCTTATTTCTGGTCCGGTCCAGTACACTTGGATGTATCCTCAAGAAAGGTACGTACAACTAATTAATTAATTTGTTCCACTGGAGATTATATATATACTAGCTAGCTAGCTATATGTACTTATGTAATGTGTACGTTTGATTTTGTAGATAGCTTGGACAGTATAAGTCATTCGTCAAAAACAGGTCGGCCCCGGATGGCTCCATAGCAGAGACATACCTAATGCATGAGTGTGTTACTTACTGCAACAGGTACCTCAAAGATCCACCCCCTCCCACTGCCTCCGATCGCAGTGCCCGCATCAATCTTTCTGTCGTCACCAATGTCGTCCGACCGTTTAGAGGAGTATTAAAGGAATCGTTAACACGGGAAGAACTTATTGAGGCACATTGGGTAGTGTTGCGAGACTGTGACGAAGTTGAGCCGTACATGTTGTCATACAGGGAGATGCTTCAGGCGTTAAATCAAAACAAGAGTTCGGCGTGGATTGAGAAAATGGTTAAGAAGAAGTTTCCTGATTATTTCTTCCAATGGGTACGTACGTACGACTCGGTATTAATTATTTAAATACATATCGCTCATGTTTGTAGAAAGTAAACCCTTATATTAATTTGCCCATTTTCGCAGATGATTGATCTGCAAAAATCTGATAACCACGGAGGGTGGTGGTCATGGCCAAAGCACTTGCTAGCAGGGAAGCCGGTTAAACACTATATTTATCCCGGATGTTTTGTGAACGGTGTAAAGTTCCATTCATTGGCCCGAGACGAAGGAAGAAGAACACAAAGTGGGGTAGCGGTTGGGAAAGACAATGATCTATATTACGGGGCTATTGTATACGTGGTTCAGCTATGTTACGGGAATGATGTCAACGTTTTCCTATTCAAGTGCAGATGGTTCAAGCGTACAAAGGAAGACCTGGGACTATTATCAGTCGATACAAACTCGCACTGGTATGAGGATGAGCCTTTCGCTCTCGCCACCTTAGTTCGGCAGGTGTTCTATCTCGACGATCCGAAAGCCGGTGAAGGGTGGAAAATAGTGAACCATATCTCTCACCGAGGAATATGGAATACAGAGACAATTGAAGGGACACCGGCGACGACTGAAGATGTTGCTGAACCAGAAAGAGACATTCCTGCCTATCAAGAGCCAAATATTTCTATGGTCCGCTCCGATATAATGGACCTGGTTCAAGATGGTAAACGGTTACCCATGCCTGATGGTTGTACAGATCTAACTGAAGATGAGATTATCGATGAGGTAGATGAAGATGACGAGCAGGAAGAGGACGCGGACGAGGACTCAGGTTATTCGTCGGACGATGTTGAGTACGATGACGAGGATGAGCCGTCGACTAACGGGGATGAGGACGATGATGATTATGACGAAGAGTACGGTCATACGACAAGGGAGATTAATTGGTAATTAATTACTGTAATTATTGTAATATATATGATCGATGCCGGTTTACGGTAAGAAATTAATCTAAATTATATATCCTGGCCAACGGAGAAATTAATAAATATTGGCGCCAAATCTCAATCTCATATAAAACGTACCCTAGCTAAATCCTTGACCCTAAATCTAGCAGTTCAGATCGATGGATCAATTTTTTAATTATATTTTTGAATCAGAATAATTGAACGGACACACAAATGACCGGGGACGACCTAAACCGTAAACCCTAAGGCCCTAACCCCTGAAATCGGGGTTTAGAACTTGGACGACGGAGAATGGTCATTCTCCGTCGTCCAAGTACATACTAGGACGACGGAGAATGGTCATTGTCCGTCGTCCAAGTTCAGAAACCCTAAACCCTAAACAGTAAGGCCCTAACCCCCGAATTCAGGGTCTATGCACCTGGACGACGGAGAACGTCATTATCCGTCATCCAGGTTAAAACCTGGACGACGGATAACTTCATATCCGTCGTCCAGGTGATTACTTGTACGACGGAAACACTCATTTCCGTCGTCCAGATGCAGATATCGTAATTTTTTCTAAGACAACGACCATCTAGACCTTCTTCCAATGCAAAGTCTTTTCATCAAGACTTTAGAGTAAACAATTCTTGGTGTGTGAGCTTCGACGGTTCGAAAATTGGAGTTGCGAAATGCCTTGTATCCACGTTTCCGGTTTGTGAAATTATCGGTTTTGCGGTTGACTATGCCGATCAAACCCTTCCCGAACTTATTATTTTATGGTCCTTTGAAGACAATTATATATTATGTTACGACGAACATATCCAATGGTTGTTTTGTCCAAATTCAATTTCGTTAATACTCTGCTGCAAATGAGCGTCTACTCATGAACACTTAAGTCGTAAAGATTAGTCGATACTTAACATGTTTCAATACGTAAAATTAATCGGCGGTTCAAATTTAAATGTTCATATATACGATGCGTTCATCGATATTGTACGACTATTTCACTCGAATGACAGATCGCTAAATTCCTAGCGAATTATTTTTAAAATTTTTTTTTACGTAATTTGAACCTAGACGACGGAGATGGTCATTTTCCGTCGTCCAGGTGTTCACCTGAACGACGGAAAATGACCATCTCCGTCGTCCAGGTGTTCACCTGAACGACGGAGAATGACCATCTCCGTCGTCCAGGTTCAAAAATCATGGCGGTTCAAATTTTTTTTTGTTTATTTTTTTCATGTAATTTTCACTTGGACGACGGAAACTGACCATCTCCGTCGTTCAAGTCCAATTTTTATGGCGGTTCAATTTACCACTTCCGTTTTGGGACCGCTTGAATTTTCACTTAGACGACGGAGAATTCATTCTCCGTCGTCTAAGTCAAAAATCATGGCGGTTCAGAACGTCCCGCCGATTAATTGGCGCCGATTGAAATTTTTTGAAACCGCCACCTAGACGACGGAAAACACTGTTTCCGTCGTCCAGGTGGACTTAGACGACGGAGAATAGTGATCCGTCGTCTAAGTGCAACTCTATAAATAGAGTTGCACCCCTCCTCATTTTCTCATCATTCCATCTCCTCCTCTCCCTCTCCTCTCCTCTCCTCTCCTCCGGCGACGCTCCGACGACATTTTTTCCGGCGTGGTTCCTCCTTTCCGACGACTCAACTCTTCCGATATTCCGGCGACATTCCGACGAGGTAATAATTCTATTTTTTACCTCTTTTACATTTTTGTTAATTAATTAATTATTTAATTAATAAATAGTTTTAATTTATTAATTAGTTTAAAATAATTAATAGTTATAATTATAATCATTAATGAGTTGTTATTATTAATATTGGGATAATTATTATTAGTTGTTAATTATTTGGTAATAATTTTATATTTGTTAGTAAAAATTAAATAATAACAATAATTATTATTGTTAATATTAATTAATTATATTGGTAAATGAATAATTATTATTATATGCATGATAAATAATAATTCATTATTGTAATTATTTATTGTTTTAATTAATTGATAATTAATTACGTGTATTTTCGAGTAAATTGCATGGTAGTACGTGTTCGATTTAAATTTAGTACATAGGCTTGGTTTATTAAGTCGCACTCTTTGGAATAGATGGCGCCTCTTTTCCTAGCTTATCTCCTTAACCCCTCGTGATGTGTGGATTTCATCACCGCACACCATAACCTAAGTGAAGTTATGGACACGAGGTTGAGGGCGGAGTTTGCAAAGGACTTGAGGGAGTGTAAATTTTCGAAAAATTGGCCGAATGTCGGACATGGTGTCTAGAAACGGGTTATGACTGGTGACAGGATTTGGACTAAGAAAGACTTTTGTCGAAATTAGTCCTGCCTCTCGCGTTATCTCTATCCCTAACTGGCCATGTTTTTCGATTTAACCAAGGCTGATTAATTGAAAATTTACACTTTATCGCGCGGGTCGCACGTCCATTGAACGATCGAAAATGCCAAGCTAGTGTACTCTATTTAAATCTTAAACGTACTTAATTAATTAGCGTAAATTTTTAAGTTGTAATTATTATGGTAAGTAGGTATTTTAAGACCGTACTCTTAGGTTTAAATGGCTCACCCAAAGACCACATCCGGCAAGAAGAAAGCCCAACAGGAGGCAGAAGATGAGATGCTCCGAATGTTGGCGGCCCAAGTCGGTTGGGTTCAACAGGAGGGCAATGACGCTCTCAATCCGGACGGATCATCTGGTCTGTCCGTAGCGCCCTCTGGGGAAATTCCCGCTCCCCCATTCATCTCGAGCGGTGATGACGTCGACCCCTTCCAATCTCCGACGCCCGGTACCCATTCAACGGGAAGTACTCATGCGTTCTCGACCGTCGAATCAATCATGTACAGCGCCCGTCGTAGGCAAAGGAGGGCCCCCACTGACCCGGAACCGAAAAGGACTCGGGGTCTCGTTAAAGGGGGCAAAGCGGAGCGTATTTTCAAGGCGACCGGTAAAAAGATCGACTTGCCGTACGACGAATTCACCGGTGGCCCTCCCACAACTCAGCTAGCAAGTCTCTCGGCGCATGGGATATGGTCAATCATCCGTAACCGGGTTCGTATCACTGCCCCTACTTGGAAGGAGACGCCAGATCATGAGAAGGCGAAAGTCTTCAAAGATCTTTCGGTACGTAATACGTCCAATTTAGTTATTATATAATATTGTTAATATTAGTTAAAATTTCATAATATATACGATTATAATTTTCTATTTATTTTTGATAGGAACAATTTGACGTGGATCCGACACCGGCTATTTTGAGGCATATCAACCAAACCGCCAAATCCATCTACAAAGATTGGAAGTACAAGCTCCATAAGTACTTCCAAGATGTCGGTCCCGTGCCTCCCCCGGTAGAGCTGCAAGGGGAGAGAGAAGATGAGTGGGAGTGGTTGTGTAACCACTTTGCCGATGAACAATTTAAGGTATTAATTTTTTTTTTATTTCAATTAAGATAATTGAATTATTTAAATTGTAGTTATTCATTTTTTAATAATTTAATTATGTTGTGTAACAGAAATTCTCCGGTGTCAACAAAGCCAACCGGGGGAAGAAGGAGAAACACCATACTACCGGCGCCAAGCAGTTCATTCAAATAGCCAAGGAGCACAAAGATAAGGGCTCCAAACACCCTTATCTTGTTGCAAGCGTAAGCACGTACGTTACGCCAGGGCTCGATAATGAAGCGAGTCAATGCGGCGTAAGTGATATATATATATATGTGCTTTTAATTATAGTAATTATTATTTAAATATGATTTCATTATAATAAATTAATTATTCTTTTGTAGGCAAGGGCGATAGAGCGTGCGCATGAAGAGTTGGCTAACACTCAGCTTGCGTTCCCAAATGTGCCGCCAGAAGACATGCCTCCTCTATCCTTAGAGAGCCAAATTGCAATCGCGGATGAGGTCTACGGTCGTAGAGCTGGCAAGGAGGTTAGGCACTTTGGGCCTAGGGTGGTACGAGATTTGTCGACGACCTCCGGCTCATCATCTACGGGAGGTTCGGGGCAGCGGAGAAGGAGTCAGGCTGCGGCCGTCGAAGCAGCCATTCAAGAGGCTGGACTGGCACGAGAGGAGAATGAGTCAATGCGGCAAAGACTTGACGAACAACAAACACAAATAGCCAAACTCATCGCCCTCATGCAACAAAATCGAGAAGTATGTCAACCTCCTCCGAACCCACACCCCGACGACAACGACCCGGCTGGAGGCGGAGGACTCGGCGGCGCATCTGCTCCTCCAGTGTATTAGCTAACTAGTAGTTTATTATCTCGTTTCTTTCCGCATTCCGAACAATATTTTAATTTTTAATTTATGGGTTTTTTCGATTATTCATGTATGTACAAATTAATTTAATTTAATTATTTAATAATTAAGTAATATTCAAAATTTAGTTTATTTAATTAATTTTAGCATTTTTCATTATTTAAATTAAATTAATACTAAATTAAATTAATAATATTTAATTTCAATTTTTTTTTAAAATTAAATATTCACTTGGACAACGGAGATTATGTTCTCCGTCGTCCAGGTGAAAAACCCTAAACCTAACCCTAAACCCCTAACCCCTAACCCCTAACCCCTAAACCTTAAACCCTGTCGTTCTCCGTGGCCCAAGTGTTCACCTAGACGACGGAGAATTAGTTATCCGTCGTCCAGGTGAACACCTGGGCCACGGAGAAGCTAGCATTATCTGTGGCCCAGGTAGACACCTGGACGACAGAAAATCTAATTCTCCGTCGTCCAGGTGAACACCTGGGCCACGGAGAAACGAGCAATGTCCGTGGCCCAGGTAGACACCTGGACGACGGAAAATTTTTTCCGTCGTCCAGGTGTCTACCTGGGCCACGGATAATGTCCGCGGTCCAAGTGAACTTGGACGACGGATCACTAAATCTCCATCGTCCAGGTGCTTGGACGACAGCACTTGGAGCACGGACTTTGGACGACGGAAAACTGCACCTAGACGACGGGAATGGTCCGTGGTCTAGGTGCAATTTTCTTGTAGTGTGGCCCAGTGCGTCTCCAAGAAGTCCATACCTAAGATCAGATCAAAATCCACAATATCTAGCAATAACAGATCTGCGGCTAATCCATAACCACCAATAAACACCTCACAATCTCTGTACACCCAACCGATGCTCACAACCTCACCTGACGGATACAACACTCTCCACAACCCCGGAAGTGGAGATGCAGGTACCGTAGCTAATTATGATAGTATATATGATATAAATGAATGTGTGGCACCCGGATCTAACAATGCAAGTACTGGAATACCAAAAACATGTAACGTACCGATAACGACCTCCGGTGAAGCTCTGCCCTCACGTAGAGTCATAGCATGAACCCTCGCCTGTCCGGCTGGTCGTCCTCACTGGGGCTGTCCCTGCTGTCTGCCCTGGCCTGCAAACTGTGCTGGTCGAGCTCCCGAAGTGGCACCTCGCTCTCCTCCGGAACCCTGGGCCCCATGTCCACCAGTAACATCATACTAATAACATTCCCTCGCATAGTGACCCACCTGGCCACAGCGGAAACAAGTGACAGGATCTCGCTGACATGGACCCACATGATGTCGACTGCAGAGACTACACAACGGGTACTTCCTCGGTACAGCAAAAGTGCCACCAGTACGCCGAGGATAACTAGAACCGCTGGAACTCCCACTAGCCTGTGGTCGCTGCGGTCGATCTCTCCTCCATCTCGATCTCTACCTCGGTACACCAACTGGTGGGCGATAAGATCCACCGCCTGAGGATGAAACTAAACCAGAAGTATCAGAATTCTGCCTCTTTGAAGGCCCCTGACTCGGTCCACCTTCCTCAAACCGTCTCGGCAGATATCTCTGTTGTCTCTCCTGCTCAATATCCTCGCCTCGGAGTGCTGCACTGACAAACTCATCAAAGTTGTTCCGAGGCATCGTAGTCAGAGTCGCCTTGATATTCAGATTCAATCCCAACTCAAACCTGCGACACTTGGCTTCCTCAGTAGCAACCATATCCCGCGCAAAACGAGACAAACAGGTAAACCTGTCCCGATACTCAAGTACAGACAAACTGCCATGCCTCAAGTTCGTAAACTCCTCATACTTGCTCTGCTGGGTAGCTTGATTAAAGTACCTCCGCATAAACAGATCACGGAACAAAGTCCACGGAGTATCAGCGGGAACCCTGTCGGTGCTAACCCACCAAAAGTATGCATCACCCTCAAGTAACCCAACTGCGGCCACTGTCATCTGCTCAGGAGTAAACTGCAGACGCTCACAAACACGTTCAATCTGAATCAACCAGGCCTCGCATATCTCTGGATCAACTGAACCCGAAAACACAGTAGCACCAGCAGTACGAGCTTTGACCACAGGGTCAAAAAACTCTTCCAAACGCAGCACTCACATAAGCAAGTCGTACTTTCGGCGACCCTCATCAGGATCCTCATCCCGATCAACACGGGGACCACGTCGAAGAGGCATCCTACTGATACAAGACAAGCATTAGGTACAAGCTGAAAGAACGTAATCATGAAACCGCAGATATTTGAGAACACACAACACCCGAAGTATTGATGAGTACCGCTGGCCAGTCGGGTCATCACTCCAGCCATGCTGTATAAACTCAAATACCCTAAGCGTCACAACTACAAGAGTCTACAGAATCTGACAACCTAATGCTCTGATACCAAGCTGAAAGGACCCAACCCCGGTTCAGTTACCTGAACCGGAATCGAACCCCTTCTGAAAACACGAACCAACAAAAATCTTTTCAAAATTTCGGCAGAGTTTCGTTACTAACGTGGAATTGCATAACCTGCACCCTGAAAATAACACTTCGTCCTATTCCATAAAAGCCAAACCGTGGGCACCAATCCCATCCGGATTTCTCAACATCATAATATAAGCAATAACAGTAAACATATTGTACTATGTATATATATCCGAGAAAATCCGTATAAACATGTATCAGAATGTATCAGAGCGACCTCTAGTGTAAATATATACAATATACACATCAGTAGGCGAAATAAGAACCTACTGGAAAACACAGGTAGCACAGATCACTAGCCTCCAACCGCGTCGTGAAAAACCTGAGTCCGAACTGCAAACTGGGCACGGAAACCGAAAAGCCCAGGGGAAAGGCAAATAAAAACGTTAGAGTGAGTGGACGAAAATAAACATATGCCTTTCACCAGTTTATATACATACTCAATGTAAAACAGTGCGAGTTCGGAACACAACACACATATATATGGAGGTTGTCGGGCGAATCTCTCAAGCCCGACGTCAGGTGAATCGCTCAACCCGATGGTGATAGGCCATGGGAATCTCTCAACCCCGGCGGCACTCAGGGGAATCTCTCAACCCTGCTTCAGAGGAATCTCTCAACTCTGGGCCAGAGGAATCTCTCAACTCTGGTAGCATCGATGCAATAAATGCCATCACCAATAAACATATAACAACACCTCCGAAAATAACATATATCTCAATCATCGTATAAAGTAAACATGAAAATCATAAAATCCACGAACTCGCAAATCAACAGTGAAAATAGAAACATGTCCACTCACAGATCTGCTAGCGCGAACTCGCGCTAATCTCGTGGTCCAGCGGAAGATCCTTCGCCTGAAGCACGATCACGATCTCGATCTCGATCTCCTGAACATACATAACATAACTGATCAAAAACATAATTCTCAACTCTGAACTTAATCACGAAAACCAACCGTTCCCGGAAATATGCAATGCAGTACAAAATGATTAACGGAATTCCCGAAATCTCCACTCGAAACCCTCGACTGAAAATCGGCTACCCAAATCAATCCGAAAACCTCTGGACAATAATCAAGGCGCGATTACGAGAAAAACGACATTAAAAACGTCGAAATCTGAAAAAGTCAACCCTCCACCGTTGACTGCCGTTGACCGCCGCCGCTGGTGGCGGCGCTCCGTCAATGGTGGAATTTCACGGCTAAAATTTCCAGAACACAAGATATCAATGAGCCTAACCTCTTTCACAACTACCACCAAGACCGAATCAAACTGGAACCCCTTCAATTCAAGCCAAAACCGGACGGAATTTCTTCCTCCGGTCACCTAATCGGACCTCTCCAAAACCTCAACCATAGCTTAAATCAAGCATACCATAAAACTCAGAGGGGCAAGGGGAGTCGAACCCCCCTAACCACCACCACCGTGGCTCGCCGGAACCACCCAAACTGTCACCGGCGAAATCAGTGAACTCGGCCCGATTCGAAACCCACAAAAACTCCACCAATTTTCATCAAACCAAACACCAATCCACTCGAAATCAAGAGAGGAAGAAAACCTTACCCTTGCCGAAGTCAGAGGTGGCCGGAAAAAGGACGTCGGACGGCAAGCACCAAAACGGAAAGCTTTCCACTTCGGGTCAACGGTCAAATTTCCATTTTTGGAAAGTCAACGGTCCGGTCAAACTTCAACAGTGTTTTCGACAACTTTACGACTATTTCCGATATTTATACTCGTGCCTCGGGTCGTTCGACGATTCGAAATGGATAACCATCACGATTCGGATAAACTCGAAACAATCGGATAAACTCGTCGAAAACTGAAACTTCAAATAATCGTATTATATTCCTCGGTTATCGGAAAAATCTTCCGGAACCGCCCATGAGTTCGAAATCACGTACTCTACAACTTCCGTGAAGACACTCAACTCAAATTCCCGGTCGAAAATAAAGTCGCGAATAGAATCGACAAACCACACATTTATCGTAAAACTGCGACTAAGCATAATCTCGGGAATCGTGCAGAATACACAACTGATTCTGGTTCGGGTCGTTACAGGGGGGGGAGGGGGAAATAAAACTTAAATCACGTATTGCAAGAAGCACATAGAGAATCTCTCGGATAATCACAAGATGACTCCTGATACATATGCATTCAGACCGACACCAATTAGCATAGAGTGCAACTACGGTTACTCTATTTGCTTTACAAATGTGGCGACACAATAATGGAAAGATCACGCGACTCAAGTGGCGCGTCGTGCAAATAAGATAGCTTTCTTAACCATGCTGCCGAAAGACGTTTAGATTTTCGATACTACGTTTCATCCTGCCACTAGGAGGATGCGACCATTTCACCATGTCACACACCATCACTAGGACAACCAGGCAAATAAGGTGCACACGGAGGCAAAAAGCCCAACCATCCCTCCGAGCTTGGATCAGGCCCAAAACCAGAGCCCGAGCCCAAGCTATTATTAGGGCAGAGTAGATACCAAGCTGGCCCAAGAACCAGACCCGACCTAGAATGGAGCCATTGTCCCCAGATCGCCGCCATGGTCGAGCCCTCAACCACAGTCCACCTATCTTGCGTCGCCTTGATGGAGGAGATCAAATCACCACCAGCAAGGGAAACCAATCAGAATCAGACAAAAGTCTAATGCTAATCAAAGATAACCCAACCTGCAGATCGAAGCAGCCTAAAGACTGCCCCGCCTCTCGCGACTTCCTACCGTCCACCCTCTTCTCCGACTTACCTGAAACCATAGCAGCAACCCAGAGAAAAAAAAATCCCAACCACTAGAGAAGAGTCCAAAACTCTCAGCCGACCCACGCCTACTCGCCCATCTCCTCATATCACTATAACCTAGATCGAGGAAGCTACCTCCGCAACAACGTAGCTCGACCGGACATAAGTCCTTCTCTCCCCATCCAGCATAAACCACGAACGTCGGCGAGGTCGAGCCCAGCGCCAAATGCCGGGCTGCCGGACGAAGCAGAACCTGTTGAGGAAAAATTAATTTTTATCTCGCACGTGTCAACGTGTTCGAAGAAAATAGATTCTAAAAGGGAAAAATATATATATATATTAAGTTAACAGAATATATATATAGCTGTTGTACTTGTAGGTAGAACTAATATATGGACCTATCTCCGAACAATTTCATGCCAGAATTATTCCATGGCTATGCCATCTCTTTTATATAAACGAGGAATCATTGTCCATATATAATCAAGTCCACCGCTTTCAATAATTCTGGTACGTTAGTGTTCGTGGTAGGGCATACGAAACACCCTCATTGTTATTGTGATAAAATTTGGTTTTGGTTGTTTCTGGAACTGGAATATTAATAGTTCAAACACATATATCTGTACAGTAAGAATACGATACGTCGTCTCTTCGATCTGCGATTCATATGAAGTTTAAATCGTCGTTCGTGCATATTTCTTCAACGACAATCAAATCAAATATGGAATTTCATATACAGAGGACTTGTCGTGATCGATCGATATCACTATAGCTAACTGCAACTAGCATTGTGGCATGCGTGAACCAACCAACAGTAACATTCTTCGTGCATTACTAGCTAGCTTTTGATATATGAATTCGGATCAGAATCGAGTCGCTATCCACAGTTGTTTTCCACTAGATCATATATATATATTGAGATGTTTATATGCGAACGAAACCATGCATAACCCATTACTTTTCTTTTATAATGAGCAACGACTCCATGCACTTATGAAAACTACTGATTAATGGACATGTATCACGTACAAACTAATGACAGAGATGGTCAAACACATTCAAACGCGCACAAATCAAATAGAAATCTAGAATACAGAAACACTTGTGGCCGATTTATTTTGAAAATAACTACATTTTTGAATTAAATTATTGAAATGCCTATATGTATTATTTTCCATTCTTGATTGTTTGTTTTTGTTGTTGGATTTATATTAGTTGGGAACTTTTAGTTCTGTTGTCATACTTTTAATTCTTCTAATTTTGTTAATTTGTTCTTGAACAAATTAATTATTGAGTAGATGACCTCTTTGGCATTTTTAGGCACAATTTGAAGTGCTCGATCCACGATGGAATGACTTAAAATTTGTGTGGTCTCTCTCCGAATTCCTATTTTCATATGAATTTCTGTTTTACATGTCAAATATATCTCCTGAATTCGTATACATGGGAAACTATGTGTTAATCTATCCGTGTGCATAACATGTTTTTAGATTATTTTTTTTTGAGGTGAAACGGTAGAATATGAAACTGATAAATTACAAAAAAGTCAATCGATTAACGGCACGATAGAAAAAACTCATCACGAGTAACCTACACAGCTACACTATTACAATTCAATAAGTTATCTCACATAACTAGGCGATCTATGTGTAGAACAAAGATTAAAAAAATTATAGGCCCTATATCCTGTCTAGCTATGTACTCCCAACTATGGCAACCACACACAGTTCGGAACTACTCACCTAAGTCGATGTCTTACACGAGTTAGGAGCAGTACAAAGACTAAATAAAAACAAGACCTGTCAACAAGAATCTCTTCAACATTTATTCTCAACAAAACAAAATAAATAAAAGATAAAACCAGGTCCAAGGCTATTCCCCAAGCCCAACTAAGATCTGACCCAACACAACAACACCAACCCAGCTAAGCAGCCCTAGCCCATTATCCATCTCTTCTTTTACCGTCGTCGTCAACCAGAATTCGGCCACTGCCGTCGTCACTCTATGCCGCCAAAACATCTCTCTGTCGTTGTTGAAGCTGCCCTCTCACAGCCAAACATCACAAGCAGAGCTGCACCCCACCATAACCAAGAGAGTTGCATGACCAGATGTGCTAACTAGGCATACAAAACCATAGCCTGTTCGGCAGAACTCGCGACGATGCGGCCAGAGGCCAACATCGAGTGGGCGAGTCGCGAGACAAGCCCTTTGGAAACCTAGACGTCGAAACTTTGTAGCTCCTCTCTTGATTTCTCTCCACAGGAGAAGTTTTGAAAATATCTTTCTCATATGTTTTTAGATCTATTAGTACTATGGTGGTGACGCATTTAGTGAATGAAGCCTTCCCTTTTCTTTTTTATATAAAAAAACATCTTTATAAATTAAGTTCCCAATCGATGTTCTACCAAAAAATAATAGTGCAACACTCTTTCTTTTTTTCATTTATCAGATGACAATGCATTATGCATTTTTTGTACGTAAAAAAAAAACTTTACGAAACTTAAAGTACCAATTAACTAGCTTGCTTACACTTGCAATTTTAAGCCTTCTCCATCAAACTGGACCTAAACCCTATTTTTTTTAACTTATAAAATAAAAGTCCTATATATGGATATATATAATGATGATGAGGGAGGAGCGGAGAACCCTACTCAATAATGATAGAAACCTGTGTTCCATTCTTACAAGCTAATTGTTTGATGATTGAGCCTACTTATGGATCATGACGCCATACTTTAATTGAGCATAATATTCACAGTTGTATGGCATTATATATGCATGACATTGAGGAGATACAGTACCATGTACATTTCTTAAAATTAGTCTATCCACTCCTAATTAAAATGAGTTAATTATGTGGGTGGGGTAGTCAGTTCATTCTCTAATATTTGCTTTTCTCGTACTAAATTACTAGTTGAAAGCTTACAATGTTTATATATATATGATTTCTAGAGCACACCTTGCAAGGCCAATGCAAGCTCAAGACTTATCATTCATTAAAGATCTATCTATCTATATATATGATAATAAGATGGCTATAACTAATTGTCCTCCTTTCCGTTCTGCTTTATTTCCAACTGAAAACTTGGTGCCTTTCTTTCCTACCACAACCAAGCAATTAGACACACTGATGGAATCTAAGCAACACTGTTCCCCATTATAATCTTGGCATTGAATTCATATATCTTCTCTACTTTATGAAGCATTCTACCTACAAGGCTATAATATATAACTACGTACATGCATGATGCGTTTTTGTGAAATATATGTACAAAGAAAGAATTCGAACAAAATATTCAAAGAGTAGTTTAATTACATTAACATTTCTAGATGTATATTGTTATATATACTATTAAACCAAGCGAAACCACAAAATTAATTCCTCTGCATTAAGTCTCCACAATATTATTAGACTCGTTCATGGGTTATCAATGGCATCATATTTATCACGTATCTTAATCAAAATGTATGTAGTTGTGCTTCTAACGAAGTATATTGAAAAGAAGTTGAGATATGAATAAACATACATACCTACCTACCTTGAAAAATTAGGTTAAAGAAAAGTCTTGTGAAAGAAGCCAGATACCAGATACCAGATACCAGATACCAGAAACTTGGAGGGGGTCCTAATCTCTTAATTAATATATATTGATTTCTGGTTTTTGTCAAAAGGGGTGGACGTGGATCCCTCTTGTATAGTTGTCTTGGGGCCTCTGGTTAGGTCAGAGGTCTACGATTGAGATATCAAGCTCGCTCATGGGCAGGATTACATACAGTACGTATGAGCTAGCTAGCTAATTTTATTACCCAGAAATCCAGAGTTGAATGCAATGCATGCATCAGAAATCAATTATTTCGATCAGTTTATATATATATATAACCAAAAGTGTACCCATCGAATGTTAATGATGACAGTTCAGAGCGAAAATAAACTCCCATATTTGATGGTTGTGAATGGCATCTTCTTTTGGAAACAGACCCCATTCATGGTTTTCGGTTTGTACGTAGTCAGTCGGTATATGCAAACAAAGAAGCATACGCACGAGGGAGTGTAGGTTCCAGCTAGCCAAATTCGTTTACGGTTCAATATCGACTGTGTAGGTATTCGGATCATCATCATGAAAGTCTAAAAGACTTGGAACTATATATGCACGCTGGCTAGAATTCGATCATGTCTATTGTACGGGTGTTTTGTTTGTGTAAGTGTCGGTAGCTAGCTAGAGAACTATAACTTGTTTTGGTTATCTATCCTAGTCTTTTCGAGGCCTTCATCGAACCTCTTGTTAAAGATTTTTTCGATCAAAATGTGCTCACTACCTCACTATTATGTAACAAATAGAAAACATAAATTCTTCCCCAAAGTGTGTATATATATAAATCTTATTCAGAGCAAAATTCGACTTTGAAATTAAAGTGTAAAACTCCTCTCTTATTCCTTAGATCAATTTACTGAAATTTAACGGCTCACAATTCACTCACTTTACCAAAATCACCCATAATAAAAAAAAAACATCAGCCGCTATGGAATTTCCACGCACAACCCATCTCCTATCTATGATCGATCTTCTTCTTCCTCCGGGTGCAGGCAAGACGACATGGTCCAAAATTGAGTTTTATCACTTTTGTGATCATGTGTTCATGGAGTTTTTTTTATCCAATATCTCTAACCTTGGGAAAAATTCAAGTCAAACTCACATGTAAATATGCTAGGGTTGTCGAAAGTGCCAGAACATTGAGAATAAAGATAACAATGGCTCCTATGATCCTTATAATCTTGTCCCCAGTTTTAAGGAGAATCAAAGTTGCAGCTCTAAAGTCCTAATCACTGCAAGGGAAGATCAATTGTGTCAGGTATGGGAAGCCAATTAAGATTTTGAATCGGCTCCTATGATCATTATAATCTTGTGCGCCTATTGTTTTGTTGTGAATTCCCAGTCGATGATGATGTCCAAAGTAACAACAATGTCGTCCTGCCTGCGCAGGAAAAAGAAGAGCGTTGGGAGAGAGAAGTAGATCCGTGTCTAGAAAACCCTGGCCGTTTTTTTTTTCTTTGTTAACTCATATTTAATGAGATAAATTGTGATCCATTAGATTTAAGTAAATTGATCCGAAAGCTAAGAAGAGTTTTGCACTTTAATTTTAAAGCAGAGTTCCACTATATATACACACACATATCTGAAAATGGACAAAAGGGATACTAGATGAGATGAGGGCTATATATATGGTCATTCCAATAAGGTATACCTATTTTTGGTCATTTTCAGGTATAGAGCATTACACAAATTTTTCGATCATATTTTAACATCTCCACCGTTCAATTATTAGGTCTATATGAGTAGATCAAACTTTCAGCCAAAATGGTGATCGTTAAGGTATCGAACTAAGTTAGATCAAGAGACGGACCAAATTTGTTAAATCTGAACCGTTCATACTTATAAACTTCAATTGCAGTTTTGAATACCTTAACGATCATCATTTTGGCTGAAAATTTATAGGCTTGATCTACAGATTAGGACCTAAGATCTGAATGGTGAAAATGGTAAAATATGACCGAAAAGTTGGTGTAATGTGTAGATCAAGCCTGTAAATTTTCATCCAAAAAGATGATTGTTAAGGTATTCAAAACTGCAATTGAAGTTTATAAGTATGAATGGTTTATGTTTGACAGATTTGGTCCAGCCCTTGATTTAACTTAGTTTGATATCTTAACGATCACCATTTTGGCTGAAAATTTGATCTACTTATATAGGCCTAATAATTGAATTGTGGAGATGTTAAAATATGATCGAAAAGTATGTGTAATGCCCTATACCTGAAAATGACCAAAAATAGGTATAACTTAGTGGAATGACCATCTCTCTCTCTCTCTCTCTCTCTATATATATATATATATATATATATATATATATAGCCCATCTCATCATGTATCCCTTTTTTGTCCATTTTTAGGTACAGGAAATTATACTAATTTTTAGATTATATTTTGGCACTCCACCGTTCAGATTTTAGTTTCTAATGCGTAGATTACTTCTACAAATTTTCAACCAAAATGGTGATCGTTAAAGTATTCAAAACTGCAATTGAAATTTATAAGTATGAATAGTTCAGGTTTGATAGATTTTGTCTGTCCCTTGATTTAATCTAGTTCGATACCTTAACGATCACCATTTTGTTGAAAATTTACATGAAACTTAATAATTGGATGGTAGAGATGTTAAAATGTGATAAAAATGTGATAAAAATAGATACATCTCTCTCTATCTATCTGTTTTTACCGGATTACGCGGGACATAATCTAGCAGAAGCAAGTACGAGTAATCCTCTCGCGTCCGAACGTTCGGGCTATTCGGATGATCGAGTGCTTCCTTTCTCTTCGGGTGTTCGGGTATTCGGGTGCTCGGCTTCCACTGTTAGAAGAATACAATAACAAATGGGCGGTCAGATGGTCAAGACAGGGTCGGCCTGCCTTCAACTCTCCGATGCCTAAGTTAGAAGATGTATTGGATATAACAGTTAAGCGAACGGGTAAGAAAGTGGGTTAGAGTATTAAATGTGGAGTTGAATTCAGTATATCCTTACCTGTAATAAATGCCTTACCTATATAGGTGGTTGGGATTGTTGCTTACTCGTGTTCTTCGATGTGGGATAGAGCTGTTTTGCTGTCATGTGTTCCGAACATTCGGATGTGCGTTTGTCGGGCGCGTGCCTGATTGGATGGGTTCAATCTTGCGGGTGAAGTTGTAGCCTGCTTGGTGGTCTTTTGGATGGTCGGGTAGGTATTGATCACCTGCTTAATTGGGTAAGTATGTTAATTAACGAACTAATGCTGCTATACTAACAAGTCCCTCAAGTCCCCAAGTCAAAGAGACCTTTCTTGATTGGGGAGTTGAAAAAGGGTTCGTGCGATTAAATAGATACTTATCCGATTGAGCAGTGATGCGTGGTCCTGTAACCCCCAAGTCCCCTAACTCTCCGATCAAGAAAGGGCTCGCCTGACGGAGTGGGTACCCGTGCGTCCGATCGTGTACCTGTTCTGGTGCTTTTGTATCCGGGTGTACGACTCCCAAATGAATGTTGCTGTTTTGGAGCCGTGTACTTGGGTGTGCGTCTGTGGAGCTATGCGAATGTATATGTATGTGTGTATGCGGATGTATGTCAGTATGTGGGAGTGAATGTGTGCATGTAGTACAGATATACAAGTAGGGGTGACTATGCGAATGTATGAGGATGTATGTGGATGTATGCAAATGTATGTATGGTCGTGCGATATGTTTGGGTGATTGGATGTGTTGATGTATGCGTGTATGCGGATGCATGGATGGTTCCGAGCTGACCCTGACTCCCCAACGAATTACTGTTTGGAGCCGTTAAGCCTCGGAACGGTCTTTCTTGAAATGCATGGGTGGATCCGAGCTGACCCCGACTCCCCAACGAATTAGACTGTTTGGAGCCGTTAAGCCTCGAAACGGTCGTTCTTGATGCATGGATTTATCCGAGCTGACCCCGACTCCCCAACGAATCGGACTGTTTGGAGCCGTTAAGCCTCGGAACGGTCGTTCTTGATGCATGGATGGATCCGAGCTGACCCCGACTCCCCAATGAATCGGACTGTTTGGAGCCGTTAAGCCTCGGAACGGTCTTACTTAGGTGCCCGAGAGAAGATCCTCACTCTCGTCGCCGACCTATCGTAGCGTCCACGGTGGGGCCCCGACCGTTACGTACATGTGTTGCAGCGCGCACGGAGGGACAATGACAGCATGCCCGTGTCGCGCATCGGTTTAGCGTGGGCACGAAAGGAACTTGCCGCTATCGTGCCGCCTAATTCGGCGAATGGTAACGTTACGCCCTCGGAAGAAATGGGGCCACTCCCGAGTCGCCCATCATTCGGCGCGCGCTTCGAAAGGTGCGTGCCGCTTTCGAGCCGCCCGAATGGTCCTGCTGTTGGCGCGCCCCGGAAGGTAACGAGTGACGTTAGCCACTTTCGTGCCGCGTAGCCCGAACGGTGGGTCACCTCTTACTGGGTGTCTAGGCGCGGACTCACAAGCGGCCGCTTGCGCTCTGGCTTCGCTAACAGAGTCAGGGAGACAATACCACGCGCTGTCTACGGTACATTTAGCGCGCGCACGCACGCCGAAGAGCGGACGAGGACCGTCAAACTCCTTCGAGACGCCTAAATGGTCTTGCTTTGAGCGCGTGCACGCCGAAAGGAAATGCGTGGCGTTGACCTCTTTCGGGACACCTCAATGGTCTTGCACTAACCTGGTGGGGTGGCGTTTTCTTGCCCGTGAGATTGTGGAGCGTTTGATCGTGCAGGCGATAGTCCGAATGGCTGGAGTCGTGACGTGTGTTTTGGTGCCTTGGGTGGGGTGATATTCTGTCTGACGAGACACTTGAGGTGACATTCCTTTTGACTTCTTCTTAGGAACCGTTGTGTAATAAATGCTAGCCGGCGCAATAAATGCTGGCGTGCCTGGTGTAATTAATGCTGGTGACGTAGTAACTGCTCGAAGGTCAGGCGTCACGCCCGTGGGATCGTGGGGTGCTGCATGGCTGACACGTGGCGAGTGGTGGGAGATCGTGCTAACCGAGGCGGGAAGCTGAAGGGTGAGCGCGGTTACTTAGGCTGGTAAGTAAACCGCCTCGTGGCCATGTGTCACCATCTGACGGTGGACACGCGAAAAATGAACGGCTGGCGTTTGTTCGCGTATGTCGTCGGATCAGTATAAATAAGGCTCTCTGGTGTCGTCTTCCTCCATCGTTTTCACTTTCACTGAAGCTCTGCCAAAAAGTTACCTTGCCCACTGTTCATCATCTTCATTCTGTGTTCTTGCTTTCTTGTCAGAATTTTCTCGTCGACGTTCATCCTCAAGTCTTCAATCTCAAATTCTGGTGAGGTTCTAACCTTTTTCTGTTACTTTCTGTTCTGTTTCTATTTTTTCGGCGTTCTTTCCCTTCTCTGGTTTTTCTTGTTTTCTGGCTTTTCATCTCAAGAACAAGGCGTGTTCTTGAGGTAGGGCTGTTTTGATCTGTATTGGGGTGGATTTCTGGGTTTTTTCTTGTTTTTGTTTGGATTTTTTTTCTAAGTGTTTGTGGGTTTTGCGTGCGTGCGTCTAGGAGATGGAACCGATAGAAGTATCGAGCGGCATGTCGCGTGAACGGGTGTACGTACTGGGGGTGGGGTGGTTTAGCTGTAGTCGGTGCACAAGCGGATCGGACTCCTCGTCCGACTCCGTGATGAGTGTGACGCCCTTGCGTTATATCCCTAATGTATCTCCTGTCGTGCAGCCGATGGAAGAGGGACGCGTACAAACGGCTGCCGAGGTGATCGGGTTGGGGGATTCTTCTTCTTCTTTGGGCTCATCGGGTGGGTCTTCCTCGTCCGGGCCGTGGGGTGAGGAGCGAGCGCGCAAAAGGGGTCCCTTGCCCCAATTGGCGGAGGGTGGACGCGTTCATTGGGTGCTACCGGATGGAGTACTTGAGCAGGAGCCCGAGCGTGCGCCCTTGGTGAAGGAGATGGCGCGATGGGCGCGTGACTATCATATACCCTCATCCGTGAAGCTGAGGGTCCCGGGGAAGAGCGAGACGTTCACGCGGCCATCACCTGGTCATATATACCTCAGCGAATTCCATCTAAATGCGGGTATCAAGCTCCCTCTGCACCCGTTCTTCCAGTACATGCTGGCGTTGCTGCGGATCACACTCGGTCAGTGTGGTCCCACGCTGACCCGAACGCTCGTGGCCTTCTTCAACGTCTTCCGCCTGAGCGGCCTCAACCACCTGACGCGGGCGGAGTTCCTGCACTTTTTCCGCCTCAAACACTCCTCCCGACGCAGGGATTCGGGCACCTTCACCGTGGAGCTTAGGGTGAAGTGGTGGTTGGTTGACCCGCCGAGCTCGTCGACCTCGTGGCGCACGATCAACTGCTTGGTCGGAGGCGACTGGGAGTTCGGGTCCTTCTCCCCAGAGTTCGCGGCCAACGCCCACCGCATTGATCGAGTCCCCCAGCGCTTTTACCCGCTGAACACCAACGAGTACCTGATGACGCCTGTGGAAGAGGCCAGGGTTGCTCGTCTGAAGTACGTCTTCAACCCGGCGCCCGAGGCAAGACACTTCTGGGTGGCGTGCCACTGGGACTTGATCGAGCGCACACGTCTCGCCCGAGCACCCGGTCTGTTTGGGCTTCGATACCTGTATAATTTTTGCATGCATACGTAGTGTACTTGATAATTTGCTTACTAACCTTTCGCTTATTTGTCTTGCAGCAAAAATGACTAAGTCCAAGGCCACGGAGAAGGATGAAGCCCTCCAGCGCCGAATGGAGCTCCTGCTATCGAGCATTGAGACCGTGCGACGGGTCGTCGACGAAGGGCAGGGTGGGTTGGTTGTTGGGGATACCATCCAGGCAAGGATCCCTGCGCCTGATGTGTTCGATCACGCCCCTGCCGTGCAGACGCCTGCTGTCATTGTGCCCCGGGTGCCGGTTACCTGTGCCACTGCTGAAGGGACCGTCCGTCTGCCTCCCGGGGGGTCGTGTGCTGCCCGGATCCACGACCGTGTGAAGCGAGAGCGACTTGCCAGCGAAAAGGAGCAGAGGCAGGTCGAACGTGTCCAGAGGCGTGTGAAGCAGAGGGATCGGCGGGAGGCCTCCCTAAATGCGGGCTCGAGGAACCGGGCTTCCCAGTTTAGTGGTGCAGATCTCTCTGATGGGTCGCCCATTCCTGAAGGCGAGTCCTCCTGTCCCCAGAAGCGCGCGCGGGCGGATGCTGCTGTTGCTGCCGGAGAGGGTAATACGGTTGGTTGCGCTGTCCAGGCCATCTGTTAGGCCCTTGGAGATGGGGTGTGTTCGCTCCAGCTACTGCTCCAGTCGAGCGCCGGCCCTGCTCCCGACAACCTTGAGCGGGTCTTCAACGCGTGCACCAAGCTGCAGCACCAAATCTTTCAGCTGCGCGCGCGAGAGACCTCCGTGGAGTAGACGAGGTTGAGAGCAGAAGCTCGTGAGGCTGTCGCGGCCAGGGAGAAGCTGCAGGCTGGGCTCTCTAAGGCCAATGAGCTGGCGGAGCGGAAGGCCACCCGGGTGAACGAGCTGACTTGGGAGCTCCAAGAGGTTGCTGAGCGGGAGACCGTGCTGAAGGCCGAACGTGATAGCGCCATACCCTAGGTGGAGCGCATGCGCGCGGAATCTGCTAACTGCGTTGCAGAGATGGAGTCCAGATTGATGGAGGCCGAGCGTTGCGCCTGGACGCCGGACCAGGTCGAGCTAACCCGTGCCGAGGCCGTTGCTGCCTTCAAGGAGTCTGATAATTTCTTGGAGTTGGTAACTGCTGAGGCGGAAGAGGAGGTAACTGCCTTCCGGTTGGCGGTGGCCCCCTTCATCGATGTGGCGCGCTACCGGGCTCACCTGAGCGAACGCGCGGTGGAGCTATTGGTCCCTCCACTCAGCAGCAGCAAGAGCAGCCAATGGACCAGGCGGGAGCGGGCGAGCGACCGGAGCAGGCTGGTGAGGCGGATGGGGCGGCAGAGGGGCAGACGGGAGCGGGCGTAGAGTAGTTGTTTTTTTTTTTCTCTTCTGTAATAATGTAGGTTTTGTAATTGGCCTCGTGCCCTTTTGATAAATAAAGTTCTTTTTCTTCCGTATGCGTGTGCTTGTCTCTTAATTCTTTTCCTTCCGTACACACAATTATTTTTGCTCTTTTTCACCAAGTGTTATATTAGTGCGAATAATCGATCCTCAGTCCCCGAGTATGCGGATGGGCAGATCAGGAAGATACAAAACGTAATAAAAGAACTTTGATGAAATAAGTACATAACACAACAAGACTTAATGAAAGTACTTCCTCAAGTGTTGGATGTTCCACGGGTGTCGCAGCCTTTGACCTTGCATGTCCCTAAGGTAAAAAGTGCCCGGGCTGACTACCTAGTCCACGACATACGGGCCCTCCCACGATGGACGGAGTGCCTTGACTTTCTGTTGTATTGCCTTCATGACCCAGTCCCCCTATTGGATCGGTCGAGCCCGAATACGCTGGTTGTATAATTGGGCGATTCTCTGCTTGTTCGCGACATTGTAGAGGTGTGCCGTGTCCCTCCTTTCCTCCAGTAGATTGTTGTTGAGTCGTAGCCCCTCCTCGTTCGTGTTCGGATCGTACCCCTCAATCCGTGGGCTCTGGTGGGTGATTTCTAAGGGTAGCACTGCTTCGGTTCCGAACGTCAGGCTGAACGGGGTTTCGCCTGCGGTCGTTCGGATGGACCATAGGATCTCTGGGATGACCTCGGGCCAGTGCCCGTATCCCGCATCTCCGGGCTCGATGTCTTCTATCTTCTTCTTAATGCCTGCCTTGATAATCTTGTTTGCTGCTTCGATCTGTCCGTTTGTCTGAGGGTGCGCGGGTGACGCGAATACGAGCTTCGTTCCCTGCCGCTTGCAGAAGGCTGTGAGTCGAGGATTGTTGAATTGTGGCCCATTGTCCGTGATAATGCTGATCGGGGCCCCGTACCGATAGAAAAGGAACCACCAGAGGAAGCGTTCGACTTTCTCTGTCGTGATCTTTATCATCGGCTAAGCCTCAATGAACTTAGTGTGGTAATCGATAATAACGATCAAGTACTTGTACTGCCCCTTCGACTTTGGGAGCTCCCCAATTAAGTCGAGTCCCCACTGTGCGAACGGAACTGGCGATAGGAGGATTGAGAGTAGGACGGCGGGCACGTGGTAATGGTGTGCGTGCAGCTAGCACTGGTGGCATTTATTTGTTAGTGTTGTGGCGTCCGCGTGGATGGTGGGCCACCAGAATCCACACCGGAGGGCCTTGTGCGCGATCGATCTTGCTCCTACATGGTAGCTGCACGTGCCTGAGTTTATTTCTTGTAGAATTGAGTTGCCCTTTGTTGGAGTGACGCACTTGAGGCTCGCCCAAGTCTTCCCTCGCCGATAAAGCATGTCATCGCGCATGCTGATGTTTGCCGCCCGTGCGACTATGGTCCTGGCCTCTCGCTTGTCCTCTGGTAACTCCCCCTAGCCTTGTACGCGATGAGTACGTCCATGTAGCTCCGTTCATGCGGTTTGATTGCTAGGATCTGATCTGCTCCCGAGATGCTTGGTCGTCGCAGTACTTCGACGATCCGCCGCCCTAGTCCCGAATGAACGGGAGACGTGGCCAATCGGGCCAGCCTGTCGACCTTAGCGTTGAGTCCCCAGTGTATGTGGTTGATATTGACGTATTTGAACTTGCTGATCAGTGCCTTCGCATGCCTGAGGTAGGCGATCATGGACTCCCCTTTTGCCTGGAACTCGCCCTCGATCTGGCTCATCACCAACTGTGAGTCGGTGAATATGTTTAGGTTGGGTGCCTCCGAGTTGTTGGCCAATTGTAGTCCTGTGATGAGCGACTCGTACTTGGCCTCGTTGTTGGTTGTCTTGAATTCGAATTTGAGGGCGTACTCCGCATTTACCCCTCCTGGCCCGGTTAGGATGATCCTGGCCCCGCTTGTCTTCTTTGTGCATGATCCGTCGACGTAGAGGTTCCACTCCGACAGCGGTCTCCCTTAGACCTCTGGCTTATCGGATGCATCTACCGTCGGGCCGCCGGGTGCACCAATTGGTGTTGTTTTTGCCTCCGTGTACTCGACGATAAAGTCTGCCACTGCTTGCCCTTTTATCACTGTTTGAGGTTTGTATTGGAGGTCGAATTCGCTGAGTTCGACCGCCCACTTCGCCTGGGGGCCACTGTGGTCGAGCGATTGCAGGATCTGGCGCAGGGGCGCGTTCGTGAGGATGTGGATGCTGTGTGCCTGGAAGTATGGCCTCAGTTGTCGAGCGGCGGTGATGAGTGCGAGCGCCATCTTCTAGATCGTGGGGTATCGGGTTTCAGCGCCCGTTATGCCCTTTCCTGAGAAGAAAACGGGCAGCTCCGTGTAGTCTTCCCTGCGGACGAGGGCTGAGCTGACCGTCGTGAGGGAGGCAGCCAGGTAGATGTATAGTACCTCCCCTCGGATGGGTCTGGATAGGAGTGGGATCGAGGCCAGGTATTCCTTGATCTGGAGAAAGGATGCTTCACATTCGGGCGTCCACAGGACGTCTCGCTTGTTCGTTGTTCGGAGGGCTTTGAAGAACGGGGCGCACTTGTTCGAATAGCGAGATATGAACCTGTTCAGAGATGAGAGCTTGCCCGTGAGGCTCTGTAGGTCTGCTTTCTTGACGGGTGGCTTCATGTCGATGATCGCCCTCACCTTGGCGGGTGAAGCCTCGATTCCCCTCTGGCTCACGATATACCCTAGGAATTTGCTGTTTGTGACCCTGAATGTGCACTTGGCCGGGTTTAGCCTCATGTCGTTCCCGATGAGGACGTCGAGCACAGTCCCCAGGTTTTGGATGTGATAGGCCGCCCGAACGCTCTTTACCAGTATGTCGTCCACATAGATGTCCACAATGTTGCCTATCATGCCATCGAATATCGCGTTCATGAGCCTCTGGTACGTGGAGCCCGCGTTCTTCAACCCGAATGACATAACGATGTAGCAGTAGAGGCCCTTGTTTGTGACAAAGCACGTCGCCTCCTGGTCTTCGGGGTCCATGAAGATCTGGTTGTACCCTGAGTACGCGTCCATCATCGATAGGAGTTCGTGCCCGGCTGTCACGTCTACCAACTGGTCGATCCTCGGTAGAGGGAAGTCGTCCATGGGGCATGCCTTATTGAGGTCGCTATAATCAATGCACATCCTCCATTTCTTGTTGTTCTTCTATACCATTACGACGTTGGAGATCCACTTCGGGTAATCCACCTTCAGGATGAACCCGATGCCCAGCAGTCGCTCCACCTCCTCGTGCATCGCCGCGTAGTGTTCGGCCTTGTATGCCTTTCGTTTCTGTTTCACCGCCCGCGTGCTGGTGTTGATGCTCAACTTGTGGGATGTGATATTTGTGCTGATCCCGGGCATGTCCTTGTACGACCACGCAAACACCTCCTGCTTCTCTTATAGCAACACGATCAGTCCCTTGGCTATCGCTGGTGCTAGCTGTGCGCTGATCTGGATCGTCCTCTCCGGATGGTCGGGCGATAGCTGAATCGTCATCAGCTCCTCGCGTTTGGGGACGGGGGATACTGCCATCAACCCGTCGCGCAGGTCATCCGGTGTCTCTACTTCCGGTGCCAATTCTTCCAAATCCAGGACCTCCTGCCTATTCCCGGGATTTGTTGCCTCCTCGTAATCGTAGCCCCAGACGTGCCCGACTCCGTGCTCCGTCGGGAACCGGCCCAGCAACATGTGTCCTGCGATGATCAACTTCAGCTGGCTGATTCCCGGTCTTCCTAGTATGGCGTTGTATGGGGAGGGCGTGTTCATGATGATGAAGTCTGTTCGGACCTCGCTATGTGGGGAGTCGGGGGCATCGATCCCGACCCGAATGCTGTCGCTCCCGATTGGGTATGATGTTTTGCTGGTGAAACTTGTGACGCACTCGTGGTCCTGTGTCATCTTGTGTGTGGGTCTGCCCAACGCCGTGTACGAGTCCAGATAGATCACGTTCATGGACGCCCCGTTGTCCACCAGCACTCTTTTTACGAGGAATCGGTCTATGATTGCGTCGATCATAAACGGTAGGGTGCTATTTTTCGGGCTTCTTTCCTCGTCCTCTGTCGTGAAGCTGATGGTTGGTGGTTCTCTCTTCCCTGCTTTGTTCGTCCTTCCTGCCCCGATCGTCAGCACCTCCCTTCTCGGATGATCGGGCGACGAGGTCCCCTCCTTGCGCTTTCCCCCAGATATCGTGCTGATAGTTCCCCTGGTCTCGATGTTCGCCTCCCGTGGGTGCTCTTCGGTTCTTGGGAGGGCGATCCATTCGTCTCCCTGCATGTCCCTGAGTACTTTCTTCAGCATCACGCAGTCGTTGGTGTGGTGAGTGGTGGTGTGGTGGTATTCGCACCATCGGTCCGGGGTCCGACCGATCGGGGCCCTCTCTTTCGAGACGTTGTTTAGCGGTTGGATCTGCCGTCGATGCTGGGGGAGTAGCTGCTCGTTTGATTGTTGATTGATTGCGTAGACTTCTTGCTCGGCCGGTCGGTACCGAGGGGCCTCTCGGGATTGGAATCCCCATGGTGCTGGTGCTCTTGCCCGGTCGTTTCGGGCGCCCTGGTGGCTGCGGTAGGTTGGCCTCTGGTTGTTCTGTTCGTGCGTACCCCAATTTCACTTGTAACTTCCGCTTGGCTCTTCCCTGTCGTCGGTGTTTCATTGTAGTTGGATGTTCGTGCTCTCTGGTTGGTCGGTGTCGGGTTTGGAGGCGGTCCCGTATACTCGTGTTTCCACTAGTGCCTTCTGTACGATGAGGTCCATGATCTCGTCGTAGTCGAGATGCTCCTTCCTTACTAGCTTATCTACGAACGGTGTTGCAAGCATGTTGTCCATCAAGGCGACCTTAGCCACCTGCTTATCGAGACTCCTGCATGTGCTCGCCAGCGCTCTCCAATCGGTTGATGTAGCTGGATAGGCTATCGTCCGTCCCCTGGCGGACCTTCAGGAGGATGCCCATGGTGTTGTATTTGCCCTGGAGCCTGTATCGTTTCTGGAAGCTCTTCGCCAGCTCGAGGAACGAGTGGATGGAGCCTGGCGGAATCTCGTAGAACCAGCTCCTCGCCTCTTCGGACAGCGTCTCCTGGAATAGGAAGCACAAAGTTGAGTCCGAATACCTGGTTCCATCCGTGGCGGATCGAAATTCATCGATGTGTGTGCGGATATCTCCGCTTCCGTCGAACCAAGTGACCTTCGTCGTTTTCGCATTCAGGTCCCTGCCCCTTTCTAGTATGTGCGCTGAGAACGGACTGACCCATGGGGTGAACATCCCACCTTGCCCGGCAAGCTTGTCCTTCCGTAGGCGCGAGACCTCCTCCGCCAATTCCTCCATCCTCCGAAGGATCAGGGTGTTATCCGCCGGGGGTGCGGATTCCCCCGCTGGTGTGGGCGCTCGGATCGTTCGGGGGTCAGTCCTGCCGAACGGGTGTTGCTCTTCGTTGTTGGCGGTCTCTTGGATCCGTTCATGTTGTATCTGCTGCTGGCTGACGAGCGCATCCAATCGTTCTTCCAGCCTCTGCCTGACCTGGCGCTCATGGTCCCTTTCGAATGCTGCCTCTCGCAGCTCCTGGAGCAGGCAATCGACACACTCCTCGCCGCTGCTGCTCGTCCCCAGCTCCACTACTTGCCGTGCCCGTGCGCTCGGGGGTGTTTCCTCGATGGGTGTGTCACTGACGTTTGTCTCCTGGGTATGCATGTGGGCTTTTGGTTGGTGGTGTTTATACGAGGTTTGCGATTTGTAAGTTTCCCACAGACGGCGCCAACTGTTTCTACCGGATTACGCGAGACGTAATCTAGCAGAAGCAAGTACGAGTAATCCTCTCGCGTCCGAACGTTCGGTCTATTCGGATGATCGGGTGCTTCCTTTTTCTTCGGGTGTTCGGGTATTCGGGTGCTCGGCTTCCACTGTTAGAAGAATACAATAACAAATGGGCGGTCAGATGGTCAAGACAGGGTCGGTCTGCCTTCAACGCTCCGATGCCTAAGTTAGAAGATGTATTGGATATAACAGTTAAGCGAACGGGTAAGAAAGTGGGTTGGAGTATTAATTGTGGAGTTGAATTCAGTATATCCTTACCTGTAATAAATGCCTTACTTATATAGGTGGTTAGGATTGTTGCTTACTCGTGTTCTTCGATGTGGGATAGAGCTGTTTAGCTGTCATGTGTTCCGAACATTTGGATATGCGTTTGTCGGGCGCGTGCCTGATCGGATGGGTTCAGTCTTACGGATGAAGTTGTAGCCTGCTTGGTGGTCTTTCGGGTGGTCGGGTAGGTGTTGATCACCTGCTTAATTGGGTAAGTATGTTAATTAACGAACTAATGCTGCTATACTAACACTATCTATCTATCTATTTATCTACATAAGATATTTTTAAATGTGGACGTCCGCATGGTGCGGATGGTAAGGTTTCGATTATTTTGATCTTCTCACATCAGTTTAAATCGTTGATGTTATAAATATCATTTTAAGGAGTAGACCCACAAAATTTCAGCAAATTTGGTAATCGTTTGGTCATAAAAATGGTGAAACATTACTAACGAATAAGAAACGTTGGATAAATGCTGATGATATATAAATGACAAATCAAATGGCCAAACGATTTTCAATTGGACTCAAAATTTGTAGGTGATTTAGTTGAAGTAGTGTCTATATTATGAGTGATTTTGATTGTTAAGATTTTATGTTTAAGTGAGATAAAACGAAAAAAATTGCACCGTGCAGATGTCTTTAGTTGAAAAAAACTGTATATATATAAGCACATGCACATCTCATATTAGAGAAATAAGAAATATAGTTAATCGTTTTTGCAGATTAACTATCCAGCCAAAGACCACATATCACATATCTTATATATATAAGCACACATCTCATATTATTATAGGAAGAGGGTTTGTTTTCCTAAATTATCTATTTATGTCAAATTTAACTTTTTTCTCTTTAATTGTATTAAATAAATTAAAGTTAATATTGCAATAGTCAAATTAGACATAATTTTTTTTTTGAAAAAAACACCTTGTTTTTTCTCCACTCTCTATGCCACATCGATTTGTAGAGTCTCTGCAGCAAGGACGAAGCTAGGATTTTATAATGAGGGGGATTATTTTTTTTTATCAAATAAGTTTACTCATAATGTACGAGTTAGATGTATAAATTTACGGAAGACTAATGTTCAAAATTTGAAATTTTATACTAAAAATTAAATTATAAATAAATTTTTTTAAAATTTTAAGGGGCTGTAACCCACTGTAATCCATATGTAGTTATGCTTTAATCGACTGGAGTTGCTATCGCTCACGTACAAGTCCGCAAATGGCTGGATGTGCTTCGGAACGTTGGTTTTTGCAGTCCCAAAAAGCACAAAGTGGGAAGGATTACAAAGATCAAATTTCGTTAAACCTCAAGTTCTCATGTCTCTTGGATCCTTTTCCGAGCTTTACATTAGTTGGAAACCAGAATTAGTGGCAACGCAATGATCACTATTACCAACAAGTCAAGAACTAAAGCCGCCTAACATAGCCAAACTCGCGCGGCCGGCCATGATTTTTCAGGCCACTTATTGGACGGTGGGTTTGGTTTTCTTGTAGGGACGGACATGTAGCTGATCAAAATTGAAATATCTCTATTCTCTGTTTCACCACTTCTCTCATTCTTTGTTGGTTTTGAAATGAAGTGTAGGGTCTAGTGTTTACCTATCTCTCTCTCTTTACGATGGTTCTTCCCTTCTTTCTTGTTCGTTTGTGGCTGCTGATCCAACTCTATGTATAATTATTGGAGTTTCCTCTTTGTTTTTTTTGCTAGCTACTGACACAATATATGACACTGACTCATAACTGCTTGGTTGCATTTTTTTCCCTTCTTTTCTCTTCATTTTCCAGTTGTCTTTTGAATGACGATGTGGTAGGCACCCATGATAATTCCCTTTTTGACTTCGTTCTTATAAATTTATGGTGACTGATTGACCGGAGAGCTCCATTTCTTTTTGTACAGTGAACTTCTTTGCTTTCTGGACTTCGAAGAGACCAGACACTACTGTTGATAATGTTGTTTGATTGTTTGTTGCAAACAAAAACTTTTCTAAAGGTGAAGAGTAAAAGACATTAGTATTGTGTCATCACCAACTCCATTGGCCGAAAGCTCTTCATTTTTAGTGGTAGCTAGGCATCATTTCTTTGAACTAGCTGGATATACTATTTAGGTTGCAGCTATGTTGGTATAGGTGATTGTAACTACTATACATCTTTTATTATTTACTTATTGTATTTAATTACTCTCGGGTTATATCTCGAATACTAAGTTACTAGGTGGTTCACCGCGCATTGCGCGGTTATACGATAAAATATTGATTTAAGCATTTCAATTAAAAATGTTAAGACATATTGAGATCATATGAACGTACTATTTGTACTGTGTGATTGAACGTTAAGACCGATATGAAAAGTTATTTAAGTTTAATTTCAAAAAGAATCATCTAATATTATTCCATTACTTTTACATCATGACATAATCCTAACAGATGGTATCAATGATTGATTTTGCCTAATATAAGTTTTTTAATCTAATCTCAACCTTTTAGAATAGAAAAGAGATTAGCAAGATGGAAACAGGAATACCAAACTTTTTGCTCATAAAGTTTACAGAATCTAAAAAGTGCTTCATATATATTACATACATTATAGTGATAGTAAAAACCTGATAGCATTCTTGAAAAACAGAAATTACATATATATTATTGACATTGCAGCGGTAATACAATTCGAATAGTGTTCTTAAAAGGCAGAATTTAGCCGATTATCTAGCACACATAGAAGTTACAAAACATAGACAATAGATTACAATCATTACATGCATTGAGTAGTGGTCTTGATCAACAAAAAGGTAACTTCTTTTGACATTAACAGTGAGTCCTGTATATTTGAGAGAAATAGTTATTCTGAAGAAAGAGAGATATCATTAGGTTAAATGAAAAGCCTATTAATGACTTACCCTATGCTTGTATCCATATTTACTGATAAAAATGAGAGATTTGTTGATGGTGTATAGACAAATTTACCAATTGTTATGCATACAAATTATCTTACAAATCCAGGGTGAATATTTATCATATTCTCTACAAATTAATCTATCATTGAGGGTATTCACAGGATATTGTCATACACCATAGATACATTAAAATGAAAATTTACAGATATAAGAGCACCAAAGTTGAACATGATTTTGTGTATATTATGCATCATTGTTGTTTGATTCCATTTCATAAACCTTTGAGTTAGTCACAATTTTTAATTCTAATTTTCTGCACACACTCCCTCTCGTAACGTTTTTACAAAATATTTTGAGATCAGTAAAAAATTTGGATTCTTATATCAAACTGAATTATCTTTCAGTCATCTTTATAAGGATATAGGCATAATTTTAATATTATTTTGAACATGAACTGAATTACCTTTCAGTCATCTTTATAAGGATATAGGCATAATTTTAATATTATTTTGAACATGGGCAATAGATCTTCGATTATGGAGAACTACGTATACATAGAGTAGAGAGGGACTCCTAACTTTATAATGTAGCTAGCTAACCAAAGATGCTTACTCTATGTTTCAGACTCTCTTTTCTTCCCCTCACATTTCTGATTACTTATGCAAATACCATAAGGTTCATGTATACTTATGGCATGTATACTTTCCTCAGTTTTGATAAACAGGAAAATGAATAGTGATTCGCGTGTAGTGTACAGTAAGGTTCATGCTTGTTATATAGGAAACGATAGTGAAAACAGATTTGAAATTCACCAAATTTTATGACAAAAGAATAATTAGAAGGTTCAAGACATCCGAAATAATACTTGTATGCTACATAACAGAAAGAATCAAAACACTAAGATCATAACAACATTTCAATTATAATTAACATGGAATTCTAGAAACACCAATGACCAAAAAGAATTCTCCAAAGTTTATTGGAAGTAAGGAGATCAAACAGTATTAGAAAAACCGAAAACGACATGCCAACTACTCCCAAGAAACACAATTAGTCAAGCAATAACAATCACAAATCAGTTTGTTGATTTGTCAATAAATAAAACTTGGGAAGATAAAATCATAAACTATATAATGAAGAAACTAAGAAAGCTATACATTCAAAAGCACATGTGCAAATCACTCAGAAACTTAAACAATCTAATCTATAATCACAAATCGATTTGAAATGAACCCAAGAAATTACTGTAAATTTTTTACTCTAAAATAGGCAATAGAGGATCTTGGACAATAGCAATTCCCTTATCAAGATTGCAAGTTAAGCTATATCATACTTGCTTCTACTATTCATCTCATTTTTCTTCTTTTCATACCTGGCTTCTCTTTTTGATCAGAAATCTTTGTACTCATCATCATTGTTCAAGCAAAACCTATACTGAGATACTAAAGACATATTAGAAATTGATAGAAATAAACATACAACTCCTTGTAGTTATTGATCCTGAACGTCGATAAGTAGACAATCAAAGAATGACAGAGAACCCCACCTTTAAATCTAGTCATCTTCAATAATAGATGCTTCAAGAAATCAAGAATGAATTAATGAGGAAAAAGTAAAGTAAATTACTCTCATTAAACCAAAAATTGATCATATGGAGAAGAAGAAAAAAAAAATTCAGACCTTTGGAGCAAAAACATAAGCTAAAGTTCCAAAGACAACACCACCGACCAGGAAACCAGCAAGAAAGTCAGCACCACCACCTCTGTTATCATCGCTGCTGAGAAATGTGTTGAACAACTCCCCCATACATATACATATAGCTAGCTACCTATTGTCGGAGCGAACAGAGAAATTTCTGGGAGAGTTGTTCCTCTGGCTGTTCTTCAGGCTCAGTGACTTGCCGCCGCACAAACCAATCTCACGCACTTTGAGCTGCTGCTGAGATCCACTGCCTGGTAATGATATTGATGATACTGATACTGATACAGATACAGATAATTAGATATTCAACAAACTCCCAATTAATGAATGCACACACACACACAGACTCGATCACTCGCTAGATACAATCAAGACACTGAAACTATTACCTGAGAATGATGTAGTAAGACCGCCGAGCAGTGCCTACAGTATACAGAAAATCAGCAAGTACATTTTGTTTTTAGTCCCAAAAGCTGCTTATGACTCTATATAACATAAACCAACTCGGTGCCTGCTACCTACCATTCAGTTAGTATCAAAATCATGTAAAAGGAAGATGCATGTAACGATATGAGGAGCTTGGTTCAACAAAGCAATATCCAGGAGTCCAGCAACAACTTCGTAAGGCCAGAACCAGATTCTTAAACCTGCAGTCCAAAATAACAGCAAAAACGTGGCACATTCCCATAAATAAACTATCAGGTAGACGTTACGAATCATCAAGCATAGAATAACATCCCAACAGAAAATCTCACATGATACATACGTTAAATAACTCGCTACCAGAATACCACATTCGCAAGTGGCCCAATTTGGTTTAACAGTCCCAAAATCTAAACATAAACCATTCACAGCGAAGGAAAACAATTTTGGTGCCAAGTAACTCACCATTGCTTGTAGTTTATCTCCCCTTGGTTTTTCAGAGAACTGAACAATTTAACCTCCTCTTCACCTATTCATTTTTATAGTTTTATTTTCATGAGAACCATACAACATATAAACACTCAAACCTTTCAATCTTTGAGACTATGATTCAACAAAAAAAATAAAAGTTCCAATCTTTACACACATATGATAGCTTTAACACAGACCTGTCTTCTAAATCGCCAGAGTACAAAACAAAATAACTCAAAACCATACAAAGAAACCAAGCAATTATCATAAAGCACAGAACTTTAAACACTGTAAACCACAAAGCTCACCTCAAATGGAAAAATTGGGCCTCAATGGCTTCCGGGTCTGTCCAGAACTGACTCACAAAAGGTCGGCGGCGGAAGGCTCGGCTCTCTGTGCCATCAAAGAGTCGAGCTTTGTTTCTGTTTTGAGAGAGATGGGGGAGATTGGCGGTTCGAGAAGCAGACTTCTGCTTGAGCTCGTGAACCTTGATTCTGGCTGTGAAAACATTCAAAAGCTAATAAGATTAGAGATGGGTTAATAGAAAAAGAAACGAAATCGATGAAAGGTATGAGTGTACCCATTGGTGGTGTTTGGGTGTGACTTTTTGCAACGGTTTTTAGAGAGAGGAAGAGAGACGGGGTTACAAAAATGGCCTTTATGCTTTTGTTTGCTCGATTAGTCAGAAAACACACCTAAACGTTGAGCACCACAGCAACTCAAAATCGACCAAATCGCAGAGGACCCATAAACCTAAATCAAAAAAAAAGACGGAGAAAATCATTGAGAGAGAGAGAGAGTAAATCAGCCAAATTGTTGAGATAGAGAGAAAGAGTAATTAAGAAAAGTTACCAACAGTGGGCGTGGGCGGCGGAGCTCAAGTATGATTCCGCAAGAACATGGTTGATATCTCCTTATTAGTTTTCAACGTGGTTAGAGTAGGGTTGGGTCGCTCCATCAACTCAAACGGTGGGTCTTAGACAGATGCCCGTGGGGGCTCGTTGTAGTTGTTAGGGCTGGGTCTCGAAGCCTCGTCGATGTGATTCGCACTCAGCCTTGGTTCTCTCTCAGCGTGGCTCTCGAAGTAGATCGACTAAAGGCTTGGGAGCCGGCGTGCCCATATCGAGTATAGATGGCGCTAGAGATGCGATGAAGTAAAAGAACGACGACTGCAATGATGGGGCTCGTTGCCGGAGATCCTCACGAAGACCGAGTGTGTGTAGAGAGAGAAATGAGAGAGAAAAGGTCAGTGTTTTTTGTTTGACGCGCTATGGGGGAAGAAGAGAAATTTGATGACTGAATATTGGAGAAGCGAATGGGGAAGAAGCTAAACTGGAATAAGATGCAAACTGGAATCTGAAATCGTCCAGAGAGAGAGAGAGGGAGAATCGAGAGAGAGAAAGAGAGAGAGATGGTTCTATCTGATCCAAAACAGTGATCAGATCAAAGAGTGACTAATATTGCAGGAGATGAAAGTGATCGCGAAAGTGGAAAGAGAGTTAGGTTCGCACGGGTCGCACGCTCAAAAAATTATGACCAAAATACCCTCACATGAACAGTCTAGGAACAGTGCTTCACCGTTGTTATATAGTAAATTATTGGTACGAATACCCTATTTTATGGGCAATCAACTCTTGATATCTAATGATTAGAATTTTTTTAAAAGAGAAAATTTTAGCAACGACACCTCAAATATAGATCATTCATCACTCATGTACTTTAACTTTCGAGACAATTAGATATGCACCTCAACTTTGTAAATTTATACAAAAACAGTACCTGCCGTCAACTTTGGTGTTAACTTTTTATAAGGTGTTAAACTTTTGAGGATAAAATAGTTCAACCAACTCTTGACACCAAAACTCTACATTAGTATTTAATTTTCTCCAAAAATGTAGACAACTCATATTTTTTCCCTCCAGAATTAAAACACCCTATCTATTTCTCTTCATACAATCAAAAGACCTAGAATTTAAAAATAGGTGGACTAAAAAATAATTTAAATTTTTTGGAGTGGTTGAATTTTTAATTTTAATATTTTGAACTAAAATTAAGCTATGATATATTTTTTTAGTTCAAAGTATGAAAACTTTCCTCAAAATTTTCTCTCCATACAACCAAAAGATCTAGAATTTAAAAATAGGTGGGCTAAAAAATAATTTAATTTTTTTTGTAGTGGTCGAATGTTCAATTTTCATATTTTAAACTAAAATTAATTAAGCTACGATGTTAGTTTTTTTTAGAAAAATTTAGGAAAATAGATGAGGTGTTCTAATTCTGGAAGGAAAAAGATGAGTTGTCTACATGTTTGGAAAAAATTAAATATTAATGTAGAGTTTTGGTGCCAAGAGTTGGTTAAACTATTTTACCCTTAAAAGTCTTTATAAAAAGTTAACACTAAAGTTGACGGGTAGGTACTGTTCTTGTATAAGTTTACAAAGTTGAGGTGCCATATCTGATAGTTTCGAAAGTTGAGGTACATAAGTGATGAATAACCTATATTTAAGGTGTTGTTGCTAAAAAAATTTCTTTTTAAAATGAAGATTATGCGGTAAAAAAAATTCCAGAAAAAGAAAGATATCAATATGCATTAAGTAAACTAGCCTTCCTGCACGCGCATATGCGCGTGCGAAAGGCGTCGCGCTCGTGCGTGCGACTTATCGGTGGCATATTTAAAAGTGTGCAATTATATCGTCTTCACTTAATTGGCCAAGTTCATTACTCACGATAGATACTATCGTATATTTTCAGACCCATCTCTATTATTTGAATACTGAGCTATTGAGATCTCTATTATTCGAACACATCTCTCAACTATGACAACTTCGAATTCCGCCCCAAATCGTCGGAATTCAGCTCAAAAGGCTCATGGCCGAGAATCGCCGGAAAACATAAGACATATGAGCAAGGGGAGTCACTACAGAGCGGGCACTTCGTCCTTTCGGCCCATCACCATCCTCGACTGCATATACCAAAGAGTCTTCCCCATTCTCCCCAACCAATGGTAAACCCACTGCTGTTTTAGTTTTCTTTTGGAATGATCGAGGAAGGACATCTGCAACCTTTATATTGTTGTTTCCAATTGACATTCCATCCAGCGCCTGTCACATAGATATTTTGATATGTCAGTCCATTGTAGACTGGTTTCCAGAGTGTATCAGATGTACATAAGCCAACCCTATCAGAATCCTTCGTTTAATCTCCAAAAAAGAAACATATATATCTTCACAACACACAATTATACAACACCAATATGTATCTAGTAACATATATTCGAGGCTCTTCCATTGACAGCAGAGTCTACATTCTTATATTCGAAGCTTTTAGAACACTTCTATACTCTACTGAAACACCATTGGTTTTTAAAAGTGCCAAATTGTCAAGAATATTTCTCTCCATCTCTCCATCTCTCTTCTTTCTTGTTTCCTCTTCTTCCTTCATTCAATTCAAGCTACTTTTGATTCGACAGTACTTAAGCTTCCCTTTAAACCACTCCATCCAGTTCCTACTAATCATCACAAAAAAAAAATTCTATTACAAATTCGTAACACATTAATATATTTGTACCTTAACAGCCGTTTCTAGTTGTTCTTTACTCTCAAAACTGATAAACCCCAAAGCCATGCCTGGTTTCTTCTTTGCCGATTTATATCGAATGCCCTGCCATTACGCACCAACTTTACACAGTCAGAAACTGAAGGTAATGAAAAGTAAATGTAAAAAATAGGGGCCACTACTCGCCTGCTCACTAAGCAAGTCTTTGAATTTCTCCAACTTCCAGTTCCTGGGCAAATGGATCAGGCATTTACTAAGAGCAAGATCCGACCCGAGCCCATCATCACCATCCATCGCCTCCGTCATCATCACCTCATCAACTTCCGCGCATTCTCTCTCATCCTCCTCACCCGACTTGTTCGCAGCTTTCTTGGCCCGCTCGGAGGTCGGGTCCCACGTGTTGTCGGGTCGGGGCCGGAGCTCCGCCTCGCTGTGAGCGAACGGGCAGCCGGTTCCGTGTTCACACGACGCGTCCTGGCGCCTGAAGAAGGAGCACAAGCTCGTCTTCCACAGCGGGTGCTTCCCGGGGCCGCCTTCCTCATCCTCTCGCTTCCGCTTGACTCCGGAAACGGCGTCGTCTTGTGGAAAAGCTTGGGTTTCCGGGTCATGCGCGTTGATTGGTGGTTGTTTGGGCTGGTCAGTTGTAGCCTCCATTTTGAAGAGTACACAACTGCTGCTGCTGAGATCCCGGTTCCTTCTAAATCAACTGGTGACCAGATCTCTTCCGTTCATTTTGAAGAAGTTGTCAGAGTATTGCCGCTGGTGACCAGATCTCTTCCGTTCATTTGAGTCTGCAACTGGGAAAATCTCCTAAATCAAAATTGTAGATATCTTGATCGGAACAGAAAACAGATTTATAAATATCTCAGAATCTGAAACTGTCAAGGTAAAAAATACGGAGAGAAAGAGAATATTACCCTGAGGAGAGTGATGGATTCGCAGAGAGACGTTGTCGTCGTCTTTTGATCTTTTCCTGGGAAGACGGTAACTCCCCAAGCCGTAGAAATTTGTGTCGTCCTATAATCTTTCATGTAGTGCAAGCAGTTTCTTCTGCCTATTTTTATTCTGAATCAGTTTTCAATCCTTGGTTTTCCTTTTTTGCCCATTGTCAGTATATTTTTGCTGTTTAGAAATCTAATAAACCAAGGATAAAAGGAGGGTTTTTGAAAGTTCTACCTTCTCAACTGCCGTAAGGAAAGTTTGCTTAATTAATAGAGATAAGAATGTGCAAACTAGGAAAGTAAAAAAAGGAATGTAGACGTTTTCTCCACGACTTTATCGTTCTCAGAGGTGCTGCACCAAAAAGACACAGAAAGGGGCTCTGATTTTCTTTTTAATGTCCTAAAGCCCAAGTGTGAGAAAAAGGCCGAGCCTATGTTGTATTTTTTTAAGAGAAAAGTCAGAAAACTATACAGAGTTGTTGCAAGTTTTGTATATCTTTCTGAACTGGGCCTTCAATGTTTTATAAAAAAAATAACAAAAAAACTGGGCCTTCAATTATCTTTATGTTTTCTTTTCCGTGAGATGCCAAAGCTAGCCCACGTGTCACTTCATTACGAAAGCACAAAAACCAGTTGACACAGAAGCTATAGCGGTGACAACACCATCACCGCTTCGAAGCTCACGCTTATTACACTCTCTCCATTTCTCCGACGAACCCGAACCGCCAAACCAATTCTTATCCGATCATCCTCATCATCATCACCAATGGACTCACACTCTCACTATCCCCCAAGGCGCGTGGTGGTCTACGGCGGCGGTGTAATCGGCGTCTGCACCGCCTACTTTCTCGCCAAAAACGGCGCCGCCGTCACCCTCGTCGTGCAATCCTTGTCTCCTGCGCCACCTCCGGAAAAGCAGGCGGATTCCTCGCACTCGACTGGTGCGACGGCGGTCCCCTCGAGTCCCTCGCACGCGCCAGCTTCAATCTCCACTGCTCGCTCGCCCAAGAGCTCGACGGCGCCGAATCGTACGGCTACCGTCCGCTCGACACTCTCAGCCTCACAATAACCGAATCCCAGACCTCTTCCAACCCCACCCGGTCAAGTCCAATTTACCAGCTTGGGTTGACGGGCCCGAGAACAATTGGGTCGACCGAGACCACGGCCCAGGTCCACCCTCAGCTATTTTCCCGGGCTTTAATCTCCAAAGTCGTCGAGAATTACGGGGCGGAAGTCGGGAGGAGGTTGGAAGGAGGCCGAGTTATTGAAGCGGACGACGTCGTTTTGGCACTTGGGCCGTGGTGTGCGAAATTTGGGTTATTGTCTTCTTTGTTCAGAGTGTATGGTATCAAAGCTCATAGCATTGTGTTAAGGCCCAAAGAGTCTATAACACCTCATGCTTTGTTCTTGAGTTATTATCCAGCTCAGGGAGGTAAGCCGTTGGACCCAGAAGTGTATCCACGTCGGACCATTAATTTTCTTTATATGATATTTGGGTATTTGACATGTTACTTGGTTTTGTAGTAAAACTGTTTGAATTTTGAAGTTAACCAACATGGTAATGTTTGGCACTATACTGATTACTGACTATAGTAATGTAATTTTAGAAAGGGTAAGGTGAAATGAGTAAAACATGTTTTGAAATTTCGAAACTTATTGCGTGGAGATGACACATTTTGGATTCTTTGAGAATTGTCTTATGTAGGTACGTATTGTCTCTATTGATTTGATACGTTTTGTAGTTTGTTTGAGTGACATTTTGAAGGTTTCTGCAAGTCTATCAATATTTTTTTGATCTGTATAGCATTTAGTAAAACATGCACGGTAGTTCAGACAATTATTTAGCTTGACAAGCCTCGTCTCTGGCATGAGTCGTGGACTAAATTGAAAGCTTTTTATTTTTAGTGGCCAAGCAGTTGATTGGATTCGTGTATCGACACTTCGACAGGTAGTTTGCTTAGTTATGGAATCTGTTTGAAATTGGCAATGAGAGGATACAAAGCAGTATAGCATTTGCAGATTTAACTTTAACAGAACAATGTGACATCAACGTGATAACAACTTTTAAATGTAGTGACTATATGGTTGTGGGTTCATGGAATGGCAGTTGAGGTGTACATTTGTGGAATGTCATCTGAGGCAGGGGTACCGAATGATCCCGAGGAAGTAGTAGGCAATCCAGAATCAATAGAAGTGCTGAAGAGGGTGGCAAGCAGTGTTTCGAGCTACTTAAGGGATGGCGAGGCAGAGGTTAAGGCTGAGCAAGCATGCTTCCTGCCTTGTACGGATGATGGAGCCCCTGTGATTGGGGAGGTTCCAGGGATTAAGCGATGTTATGTGGCTACTGGTCATAATTGTTGGGGATTTTTTAATGGTCCTGCTACTGGTGCTGCAATGGCTGAGCTTGTACTTGATTGCCGTGCAAGCATTGTTGATCTCAGTCGATTTAGTCCCGCCTGATTTGTCAGCATAAGGAGGAAGGTTTAAGACGTTAATATAGTGTAAACAGAATTGTATCATGATATAATGAATGGTATAGAACTGTATCATGAATATCATCATGTAAATGATAGTAACAGCTTCAGTTTCATTTTTATTTCAGAATGTACAAGCGCATCACATTGGAAAGATGAACTCATGAAAGACTCTGAAAGCCCAATGGTAATTTAGTGTCTTTCTCTGAAATGAGTGAAATCCCTATGAGGACATGAGGTGATGTACTTTCAGACGTGTTGGCTAAATCAGCATGGGTTGTCGAAGCAGTCGAACTATGCGAGGTCAGCACGGAGATCAGTCAGTTTAGATTTCTCCATTGTCCGGGGCGAATTGCACGTCATATTTCTTTGTTTAGATGCACTTTTAAGGAACTAAATAAATATTGTTAGTAATTATCGGTGAGTCATATTTTGGTGAGGTGGGAGTCCGTTCGTTGGTGGTTAGTTGGCTCGTGTGTAATGAGATTTAAGATTAAGTTGTGTTTGGACGAGGGAAAAAGAAATGCGATTTTATTTAAAATCAGAATTTATTAAATTTTATGAAAAATTAATAATTAGAGACTTCTTAATTTTCGCGTGGGCATCAATATGATGTTCGGATTTTAAAAATTATTAAAGTGGTGCACAGACTTTCAAAATTACATTTACATAATACCTAAACCCATTTTTCGTCACTGAGTCGTTTATGTTGATAAACGTGACAATAAGAGAGAAGATTTTAATACCCTTAATATTTCTTTTAATTTTTTCTTCTTCTTATTTCTCCCTCCTTCTCTCTCCATCTCTCCAACCCCGCTGCGTCTTTGTCCTTCCCCGTCGCCGCCACATTGCGACCTCCACCCGAGCCCGGTCGGTGCTTCACTCCCCTCACCGTTCACCATAAGCTCGAGCGTAGTCCACTGCCCTTGATTTCAATTCGAAGAACCAGTCCAGATCCTCGATCAAATTCACTGACTTGGCTGCCTTCAAGTAAACGACGTCGTTTTTCTCAAGAGTCTTTAGAATGCTAACATATTGTTGTCGGCGGAGACGGAGGAATCGACAACTTAGCCGTAGTTCTAGAAAGTGTTGTACTGCTTGTGAGAGTAGATTCTGTCGACCCTCAAGCTCGCTCCTTCGTGAACCTGCAAAACAAGTCTGAGCACGGTGTGGTACCATGCAAAGACCCTCAAACGTTCAAGTCAGTAAAGATACTCGAATAATAGTGTATATTCGTGTAGAAAGCGACACCTGAATGTCTCCCCTAGCTCCCTTTATATAGAGAAGGGATGAGAGATGTCTTTGCTCCTATTGAATAAGGAGATTGAGGTAGATTAGGAATTTGATTTCTTTCCTTATTCAGGACCAATTGGGTTTTTTCAATTATCACAGGCTCTTTCGCCAGTATCTTGGCCAAGTTCATGACCATATCTCGATAAGATTATGGAATCCTCAATGTCTGAGGATTCCACATTTTCAAAATATACGGTATCATGCTGCCGCGGACCTCGAGGGAACGTCCTGCTGTCATGGACATCGAGGGATTGTCTTGCTGTCGTGGACCTCGAGGGGTTGTCCTACTATCGGGAAAACCTTGATGGATTACATTGCTGAGAACCCCACATCAGTGGATTCACTTGGAATATTCTAGTTTTCAAGAATGGCCAAATTCGATGCCCACAAATGCCCCACAGTCATAGCAAGTCGAATGGTATCCCACTTGGTGTGGCTGCGTGAGAAAGGCATCTCCAAGAAAGTTTAGCATCATCTTCTCCACGTGACATAAGAACCTGCAAAACAGAACCTTCAAACTTTCCTTTGATATCCCAGAATCTCTCGAGCTTTCCAGATTTTTGTTGAGTATGAAGTTTTTCTTGCTTTTCGACCTCAAGGTCGAATATTAAGAGCTTCATGTAAATTAGACTGGAGTACAGGTGATACCATGGATTGCCTCAGGTGTACCTCGCCAGAATTGATATTCTATTGCCGAGCTCAGCTCTCGGAAGGATAAACTGGCTGGAATCATTCCCTTTGTACCACCTCATTTAGCGTGCGTAAGTAGGCACCACAGTCATGATCAGGGCTTAGCATCAAATGTTTTTTATCTACCCACTATCAGGTCCATACTCGACCTTTGCTAAGGATATAGTAGTGGCGTAAGGGCCTTAGGGACAGTCAATGCCGAGCTAGAGCGAAGACTTCATACTGAAGATAGTTTGGAACTTGTGCTAGTTTTTTTGTAAATTACATCATCCCCTAAGAGAACCAAGCTTCAAGTCACAAAGTCAAAAATCTTGGGGATCATTTACCTCAAGGGTACCGATCATATTCTGCCTAGCAACGCAAACCTTCAGCAAGTAAGATGTTGCTAGTTTTTATCCACATGACTCGAGGAAATTTTCACCTTGTTCGCTTATGAGTGTCTTCCATAAGGTAAAAGGTTTTTGCATATAGTATCTCATATGCCTTCCTTGAGCAATCCAACCCTTTTCTCAAGCATTATTAGTACTAGGGTTCCTGCACGGTTCTTTGTGCATACACGTTTCTTTGTGCCCCATTAATAAAAATAAGCTAAATATAACCAAAACAAGAGTATTTTTCATATAACTGATAAAAAATTACATATAGCAAGGAAGCTTCTCGGAGGCCTCGTCAAACTTGTTAGGAAGAGTACCAACCCACTTCTATTTGTCAAAACTCTGAGTTCTGGACATATGCCATACTCCTACTACAGTTTTCTCCCTTAACTAAGCTGGAGAAGTTTTCTCCCACAACTTACAAAGTCATACATGGTTTTCAGCTCTTTTTCATCTAGCTATCCATGAACTCTGAAGTCGGAACTCGAGGAAACTTTGGGGGTCTAGTTCTTGGCCAAGGGGATTCCCTTATACGCTTTGTTTCTGGCCTCTTCCTGCTGCCTGCTACTCGGAACTAGCATTCCTTGAGGCCTCTCCTAGGTCTCCCTCCCAGTCTGCTACCCCGAGCTTTCTAGTCGTGGATGAGAGGGTTCTCTTGTCCTTAAGGATTCTGGCACCAGCTGAATGGTGTACAACATTGGGTAATCATTCATTGGTGGGGGACTAGGAAGAGCATCTCCATCCAGTGATTGGCGCATTCTTTTACTGTCTGTGTGATCCTCCCCTATTGTTTCCATAGTATTCCCTCAAAGTCAAGGCTCATACTTTTTTCTGTACATGTCTTCCACATATTCCTAACATAACCCTTTCTCTAGAAGTTCTGCCAAATGTGCCCGTAGAGCTTTACAATCTCTGGTCTTATGCCCTTTACTTTTGTGAAAAGCACAATAATCTCTTGATTTTGATACTTCTTTTGTGGACAACTAGGGTGACCTCTTCACATATGGCTCGTTCTCGATGATATGCAGAATTCGGTGAACTTGCATCTTTAGTGGAGCATTAACATACCTCGAGATTTCTTGCCCACGTCCTCGAGCATTCTAGGATCTGAAACTTGATCTATAAGAATCAGTTCTCCTGCTCGACCTCTCTGACTCATCTCGCTCTTGCCCCTCAGCGCGTTGAGCATCGTCCCACTTAACATATGATAACGCCTTGTTGTAGGATTAGGCTAGTGTTATCTTCTCCACCGGCATAGCTGGTCATATAATCCATGACCTCTTGGCAGATCATTCTTGAAAGTTAGTGCATCAATTCGGTTATCTAAATCTTCCACACTTGCAGCTTCAATCTGGAACCTCTTGACGTAATCTCTGATGGACTCATTCCTCCTCTGTTAAACATTATTTAAGTGATCCATGTCATTCATGAACGTCCCATTTCCTTTATATCTTTTGAAGAATCGTGCTTGAAAATCCTCAAAACTAACCATAGATTCTTGAGGTAAGTCCCTGTACCACCTTAGGGCTTGTCCTTCCAAGCTTGAATGGAATATGCGAGATAGCCGCACATCATCATTGTCCCATGCAACCATCGCTACCATGTGAGTGTAAGGGTTTGAATCTCCCTTAAACTTCATGAATCGTGGCATACTAAATCTCTCAGGTGGATCCACCTCTTGGATGTGTCGTGCCAAAGGGTTCCTCAAGATCCTCGCAACCTTTTCTTCAACCTTCTTTTCACGAGGATCTCGATTGGCCTTCTTGAGCTCTTCGGTCTCGCTAGTGAGAGCAACCCTCCACCTTTTGTCATCTTCTTCTGACTCTGGTGGCCGTTCCTGGTCATACTGTTCCCCTAGGTCGTCCTCGAGCTCTTCCAGGTCATCATTGAGCTCTTATTCTAGGTGAGGTAAATCTCCAGGTGTTCCCACAGATTTCTAACAATGCCCCCTGCTTTCTGTGTTTTGCCCTTCAACTTTATGGATTTCGTCCCCCCAGCTTTCTACAGAAATCCTGGTTCCGTTTCAGGGATCCCAGTGTTTCGACAAATCCCAGAATAGTATTATAAATTTCCCGCATAGCTTTCTGCATCTGTCCAACATTCTCGGAAAGCTCCAAGTTTTGTTATTGTAGTATGGCCTGGTTTTCCTGGAGTTGACACAGTTGCTGAAGTAGATCCTCCTTGTCCAGGTTGTGGTTGAGGTTTCTATCGACATTCGATATCCCGCTATGGAAGCCCAAACCTGCGGAGCTCGAGGGTGTCCCCACATGAAGTGTCCCTAAGGTTGGGTTCGTTTCATTGGTAGTGCTTCCTGCACCATTCTGGTTGTTAGGTTGATTTTGTAGAGTCTCAACTCACGTGAGTTAGCCTTGAGTTCGACTTTCAATGAAAGCATCAATTTGTGAGAGTAGATTCTGTCGACCCTCAAGCTCCTTCCTTCATGAGGAATATGATTTCTTTCATTATTCAGAACCAATTGGGTTTTCCCATTTACCACAGGACCTCTCGCCAGTATCTTGGCCAAGTTTATGACCATATCTCAATAGGATTCTGAAATCCTCAATGTTCAAGGATTTAGCATTCTTTGAATATATGGTGCCCTACTACCGTATACCTCGAGGGAACGTCTTGCTGTAGCGGACCTCGAGGGATTGTCCTGCTGTCGCAGACCTTGAGGGGTTGTCCTACTGTCGTGGAAACCTTGAGGGATTATATTGTTGAGAACCTCACATCAGTGGATTCACTCGAAATATTCTAGCTTTCAATGATGGCCAAATTTGACGCCCACGTTGCTCATCGAAGATGAAGAGCTCGATGGCGGTGTCCTCGACTTGGGCATCTCATGGACGAGGCCATCCTTGGCGTAAGGGTGGGAGGGACCATAGATTAGGGCCTGTAGCTAGTCGTAGGTCGGGTTGGAGTCAACAAGGTGCTGGGTCGAGTCGATGGAACAGGTTAGTATGCCACGGTTCTTGGTGACAATTTTTCTCCATTTTTCAAGATTCTTCACCATAGTATGTGCTTAGTTTGAATTGGATTATGTAGCCATAGCAATTTCTTTGGTAAGTCTTCAAATTTATATAATTAGATGCTTTTCCAATCTTGTTAGTTTGGTAACCTGTTAGTAATGATTGTAATGTTTGATGAATTGGAATTGTTTGAAAACTGGTTTAGTAAGATTGTAATGCATCCATCCTTGTTACGAGGGTTCACGAAGTTGTACAAATGGTATGTCAAATTTAATTGCTTATGGAGCGCTGACAAAGGTTGGAGGCTGCATCGGTGAGGAGGGACGGAGTGTCTGTGGCGGCATTGGAGTATCTCAGCTACTGTGTTTGTGGTAGAGAGAGAGAGAGAGAGAGAGAGAGAGAGAGAGAGAGAGAATTAAGAAAAAAATATTAAGGATATTAAAGTCTTTTCTCCTATGTTTTGAAAAAGAGTTGTCACATCATCGACATAAATAGCTCATTGATGGAAAATAGGTTTAGGCATCATGTAAATGTAGTTTTGAAAGTTCGGGCATCATATTGACTCCCCCATGATAGTTCAGACCCTGGTAGTGATTTTTTTTCCTAAATTCTATGAACAAAGTTCTTCGTTTGACAAACAACTGTCGAGAAATTAAGAAATTCAATGGAAAAATAAAAGAGAATTTGAATACTTAAATTTCTGAGTTGAAATTCCACTTATATATGTGTAATTTCCAAATTCTATTATTTATCACTACATTATCATATTTCAATAACATTATTTAAAAAAAAAATCATATGCATGACTATCTAAACACTGGAAAACTATTTTATTGGAAATCTAAACACTGGAATTATAATTCTCATCATTTAAGATTCATTACGAAATTCAAAACTTGTCCATCCAAACATATATAGCCTTAGTAAATTTCTGCATGATTTGGATTTTGGTGGGGTATTTAAACCTAGTACTTTTACTAACTCGACTATCTTAATTAGTTGTGTTCAACTATTTTTAGAGGGAAACTCTTCATTCAGAACCCTTATAATTAATGAGGACTTGGTGAGTACCTTCTCATTAGACCCATTTTTTCTTCATATTTTGACAAATATACCGTTGGTTTGATAGATAATGATGAGTAGATCACTCATGCAAAATTTTTTCAAAATTAAAAATCGTTAAATTATTCATAATCAAGATTTATCACTTATGAACATGAGCGGTATATGTTTGACAGTTTTGATTCGTCCATTAATTTAATCTTGTTCGATACCTTAATGATTTTCAATTTGGATGAAAATTTGTAAGGATGATTTACTCATGAATATCCAAACATTTAACGGTTAACTTTGTAAAAACATTATTGAAAAATGACTCTTATAACTATTAAAATGTCCTCACCAAGTCTCATTATAAGATCTCAATAAAGAACTTCCCATTATTAGATATGGATTGCATATTTAGGGATAATAAGATGGGTTTCAACTATTCTCTACTGCTTCATCATTAGGTTGAAATTGGAAAACAATTGACTTCAAACTATTCAAATAGTCAAGCTTAATTGACTATCAGAAGTTCAGAACATCATTGCTATTGGGCACTTTGTTAGAAGAGAATCAAGAGACATCATGCATGTTGAGCTAGCCATATCCGTGGGAGTCGGTTTTGGCCCCTTGAGCTGGGGAAAGATGAGCTCGGGTGACTTGATTCCGGATGAGGTCCGATAAGGCTAGGAATGAGCCTGGGTTTGGATGACTAGGGTTTCGAATAAAGAACGAATTATCTAGAGGTTTCTGGAAGTATTTGGAATGTTGTAGGGGCTTCTAGAATATTTGATGGCATGACAATCCCAAGGTAAGATCGGATCTCGAGGAGGCTGGACAATCTGACTATGATGGACTTCGATCGGACCTCAGGGGTGGCAGAATCTGAGGGGAATAAGGTAAGATTCACGAAAGAGGAGGAAGATTTTGATTTATATATGGTGAAGGGGTATGAAGTGATGAGGAGTGACTATTTGGAGAGAGAGATGGTTTCATTTTTTGAGGGATACGATTGGGTTTGAAAAGAGGTGGAAATGGAAAGGGTTACATTCGTTGGGAAGAAGCGTGATGGTGGACGAGATTTGATGACGCATGCATCATGATGAAGGCAGCACAATAAAGGCACGTGCTTGGGATAACAACAAGATAGAAAAGCTGAAGCGCTTTCGAAAACCGAAGTAGTAAGGCTTTGGACAAACAGTACCGCTAGGTCAACATGTGTCGAACCTCACACTGCTGTGGGGGTATTTTTGTGGGAGTCGATTTTGCCCCCCTGAGCTCGGGAAAGATGAGCTCGGGTGACCTGATTCCGGATGAGGTCCGAAAAGGCCAAGAATGGGACTGGACTTGGACGACTAGGGTTTCGATTAAAGAACGAATTATCTAGAGGCTTCTGGAAGTATTTGAAACGTTGTAGGGGCTTCTAGAATGTCCGATGACATGACAATCCCAATGTAAGATCAGACCTCGAAGAGACTGGACAATCTGACTATGAGGGACTATTTGATTGGACCTCCGGAAGAGGGGGGGGGGGGGGGGTTGACAGAATCTGAGGGGAATAAGGTAAGATTCATCATATATCCGAGGAGATTATGCCAAAGGGCCTGTGGTAATCATAAAGATTTGATTGGCCCTGGATATGGAGATTCATTCCTTAATGAGTTCCTCCTTTCCTAATATAAAATAGCCTGGTTCAATAAGGACTATACTTAGACCTAACAAGATCTCTATATATAGACCGATCATACATGGTCTCAGGTAACGTTATTCTGCCCTAATCACCACTATATTCTGAACATAAAGTTATGACTTTAGCTTTATAGGGTCTAAGCACGGTACCACACCGTGCTCCGACTTATTTTGTAGGTTCACGAGGATCTAAGCTGTAGTGAGACAAATCTGCTCTCACAAATTGGTGCTTTCTTTTAGAGTGGAACCCTAGGCTAACTCTTGTTAACGGAAAAACGTGGAAGACGTCACCGACACGAGTAACCAGCATGACAAGGAAACAACCCCGCCAGCGGAAAACAATCAAGTTACCCCCAATATCGGGGCATCGAGGCTTAGAAGTGCCCCACGCACCAGGTTCGGTCGAGAAACCTTGCGAAAGAAGGGCACATGAGCGAAGAAGAAGTATCCGATCAAGAGAAAAAAAGGAGCCAAGGGGTGGAGGGACAAGGTCAATCAGGACCTTCACCGGGCTGAGGAACGGTATAGGAATCTGAGGATTGATATGGCAGCATTACAAAAATCTACTGAATGGGCCGCCAGAAGCACGAATGAGCTGGCGAGCACCGTGGCTGTCGTCCAGGCCACCCTGCTGAATCTGGTAGAATTGTTAAAGAACCAAGGATTGGTCACGCCCGACCCACCTACGGTGGAAGTACAGAGAGCCCTAGCGGCCGAGCAAAATAACCAACAGAAGGTACGTAGCAACCGACACTGACACCCCAGAGGTCGCAGCTCTCAGGAACTTGATGGAGGAGTTTATGGAGACGCAGCGTGCCCATAACATCTAGACCAACCAAGAAACTGAGAAGTTGAGGAAGGAAGGAATGTCTAAAAAGGAATCAGAGGTAGAGTAGAGGGCTCGAAGAACATCCCAAAACCCCCTGACTCAGTTCATCCAGGATGCTGAGCCCCCTAAGAAGTGGAGCCACATCAAGTTCAACAAGTACTCGGGGGTTTCAGACCCTTACCAGCATGTAAGGAACTACCAGTCGGCAATGGCTACCAGCCAATTGAACAATGCTTGGATGTGCAAGATGTTCTAGGCTAGTCTGAAGGACCATGCTCTGCAGTGGTATGAGACACTCCCCCCAGGTTCAATAGAGGATTGGAAAAGTCTGAGAGCGGCCTTCTTTAAGAGCGGCCTTCTTTAAGAGGTATGAGAGCAATGCCAAGGGAACGAAGGACGTAACCTACCTCACATCCCTCAAGATGAAGTAAGGAGAGAGCCTGAGGGAATGAGTCACGAGGTTCAGGAAGGAGTATGCAATAATCGATTGCAAGGATGATACTATGGTGGCCACGACGTTCATCAATGGTCTGGACATGGACTTAGAGTTGTCTAGCAAGCTGATCAGAAAGAAGACTAAAGACCTATCCACGGTCTATCATGAGGCCTTAGATTATGCTCGGGTAGTGGGTATGAGGACCTACAGTAGCAGGGGTTCCCCAATGAAGAAAAGGTCTAGGGGTGGAACCAGCTCGAGGAGGAACACGACCAGCAGCAATACGAGCCAGGGGAGAAGTAGTTACACTAACAAGAGGAAGGCCTCAGGGCACCAGCCTGCCAGTCAGGGTGAAAAGTTGTTCATTCCCCCCACAACGATCCCGATTTCGACCATACTCCACCACATCAAGAACAAACCATGGCTTAAAAGGCCACCACCGATGACGAGCAAGAGCAACTCCAGGGACTTTTGTGCTTACCATAAGGCCAACGGGCAGAAAACGATCGATTGTGGAGTCCTCAAGCGGTACTTTGGAGAGTTGGTAGACCAGGGGTGTTGTTGGAAATACCTGACAGAGGATTACAAGAAAAAGTTCGAAGATTCATTAAAGCCGTAAGGTAATGGTAAACGTCAAAGGAACAATGAGACCTTACCACCACCACTTAAGGGCTAAGAGGAGAAGTACCCAATGCTGAACTTTATCCTTTAGGCCTCTGAGTACCCCGAGAATACTATCTTCCCCAGCCTGAATTGTATCATGGTGAGGCAGAGGAGATAAAGGCAACCCTCAAGGAGAGAGAGCACGAACTGAAGAGGCACAAGGCTGGGGGGTGAACCCAAGGCCAGAACCAAGAAGAATATGCTCGAATTTTTAGATGTAGACCTCCCTGAGGAGGAGGAAGATCATGATAACGCCTTGGTCGTCAACATCAGAATAGCCCACATAACAGTGGCTAGGGTCTTGATCGATAACAGAGCTACTGTAAACGTCATGTTCAAAGATGTTGTGGAGAGAATGGGCTTGATGGGGGCAATCCATGATCATCGAACAACCCTCATGGGATTTGAAGGATCGAGGGTAAGGACCCTAGGGACCATTCCCCTCCAGGTGGAGACGCCCTTCACCAACCCAACCACGCGGTTCACTGTGGTCGACGCCCCGTCCCCCCATAACGCCATCCTGGGGAGGCCATGGCTCCATAGGATGAGGGTGGTAGCATCGACCTTAAGTACCCAACTTTAGAGGGCCTCGTCACCATCAAGGGAGACAAAGATGCAGCGAGGTTGTGCACGGTGCTAGTTACTCAGGGCATAAAAAAAATGAAAGGAGAGGCTGGGGACACGGTTGCCCTGATCTATGCATTTTATGCTTGATTCTTAATGTCTTTCTCTCTACATTTAACTTTGTTTTATGCTTAGTAGATATGTTTCTAACTTATTTTATGTTTTTAGGTAGAAAATAAAGGTGGAACAATAAATGAGGCGTTTTGGAGCTAAAAGCGGGATAAGGACAAAGTTCCTAAATCCGGAGAAGAAATGGTACGAGAAATGGTCTTCAAATGGTTTCTAAAATGTATTCTCAAATTCCATCAAGAATTGGAAACCATGTGACAAATGAAAATGGTGCAAATAAAGATGAAGACTTTTCTCCTGCGCGATCATGGAAAGCATGTTCTTGCCGAATTCATGGAGGATACTTGGGCCACATTTGTGGAGAATATTCCAAGATGATTTGGATATGATTTAAAGCCCAAAATATGTGCAATTACATGGTATTTTCGGCCAATGAAGAATTGGAGAGAAAGAAGCCCAAAAGAAGAAGATGGACCGAAAGTTAGAAATCCAGAAATCTGTCGATGCAGATCAGCCCAATTCAACAGGCCACCAAAATCATTTGAAAACGAATTTGGACACATGTGAGGTATGCTTAGAAAGATATGGAAGTATAGTTTCCAACCCCACTAGAATCATGCCGTTACAATGTGTAAATATTCAGCAATCCCGGATTTAGTAGGTACAGGTCATTCTGCGTAACAGCCAACTTTAAATGGGCAGTGAAGGCGCGTTAGAAGGAATTATGGCACAATTAATACATAGCTGGAAAGCCCTGGAAGTCTATTTTCTAGTGCCGAAAGAATCACGCCGTTTGAAGTTGTAAAACGTCCGAAACGTAGCTTTTAATACAGAAGGGTCAGAGTTGACAGCTTTCAGAAGGTGGGAAGTTTCATAATCTTCTTCTATATAAAGGGAAGCTCGACCCTTTCAAGGGGGATCACACACTCACCGAGCCGAAGCCTTGTCTAAACACTAACCCCTCTCATACTTAGCCAAAATCAGCCTCTCTTAGTCGAAATACCATCTCCACCACCTCATAGACACCCTTCCTCCATCCGTGAGTGTTCTCTCGCTAGATTTGGCTTTGAACACTTGCGTAGCCATCATCCACCAAAGGGACGTGCGCTCGAAGCTTGCAGAGAGACGAATTCCTCGGAGCAAAAAAGTGTAACATGGCCTCTTTGTATTTATTTCGACTTTGTATTGGTTTTTCAAGGCTTTGTATAGAAAGACTAATGTTTTGGTGTAAAGATGATTATTTCTAATTTGTTTTGAATTCTTCCATGTGTTTATAGGTTGATTGGAACGTGTATGTATGCTTGCCATGTTCTTAATGCTCTGGAATTTGCTTAGGATGACACTAGATGATTTGGTTCACCCTATGCATGTTCCACCGATCTAATCAAGATAAAATTGGGTTAGGGAGTTTGCTAGATGATTTGGCTGCCCTCTAATTCGATGCAAGTGTATGTTTATGTTCTAATTAACATGTGAATTTCGTAGGATTCAACCAAGGAGGGAGTAATCGGCCTAAGCAACTTGATGTGATGATCACTTGTAAATAATAGACTTAGGAACTTATTTTCGGCTAGATGCATGTTAGGGTTATGTGTTCTTGATTGTTTGCTTGTCTATGAGTTTAAACATGTTAGAACTTGTGATTTCTTGATGTGTTTCTAACCATTTTTCTTGTTTAATTTCGTAGATTATAGAAAACAAACCAACTTTGCACCCCCCTTTATAACCTAGCATAGTTATGCATACACCCTCAATCCCCGGTTAAGAACGATCCCTACTTACCAATGCTACATCTACAAAGAAGGGTTTTAATTGTATTCGTGTTTGATTGAGTGTTTAATTAAATGCTTGAAAAGATGCGAATCATGCCCCAGCTTTGCCAGCATAACAACCACAGAGTAGGGGTCGAGATGGCACGATCGACGAGATAGACATTGAGCTCGACCCCCAGGAACGGCCTTTCAAGGAGAAGGCAGAGGAAGACGTAGTTTTCGAACCTTTTGACCAAAATTGACCTGATCGATGCGCAATGATTGGGTCAAGCCTAGGCGGAGATGAGCATAAGGGCTTGAAAAACTCGTTGAGGGAATACAAGGACGCGTTCACATGGTCGGCACGAGACATGCCAGAGTTTGATAGGAAGATGATCGAGCACCGGCTTCATATAGATCCTAGGGTGATGCCCGTAACGCAGAAGAAGAGAACCTTTGCTTCTGAACGTAACAGGATAATCGAGCAGGAAGTGGAAAAACTGCTAGCAGCAGGGTTCGTTAAGGAAGTCCCGCATTTTGAATGGCTATCTAACGTTGTTCTTGTCAAGAAGAAGAACGGTAAACCTAGGGTTTGTGTTGATTTCACAGACCTCAACAAGGCATGACCTAAGGACGGCTTCCCCTACCTAGGATTGATCAGCTGGTGGATTCCACTGCAGGTCACGAACTCCTTAGATTCATAGACGCAGATAACAGCTATAATCATATCAAGATGGCAGAGGACGATGTGGCAAAAACGGCATTTGTAACTCAAAAAAGAGTTTATGCCTACGAGGTAATGCCCTTTGGATTGAAGAATACATGAGCAACGTACCAGAGGATGGTGTACAAGTTGCTCAAGCCCTTATTCGGGGATACAATGGAGGTATACGTGGATGATATGCTGGTCAAAATCAAGAATAGGCGGGACCACGTGTATGACCTAAGGGGGTGTTTCGACCTCCTGCGATGGGACATCATGAAGCTGAATCCTGAAAAGTGTACGTTTGAAGTGGGATCCGATAAGTTCTTGGGGTACTTGGTGACGCAGCGTGGGATAGAGGTGAACCCGGACCAGGTGGTGGCGATCGTCAAGATGAAATCCCTATCCACAATCAAGGAAATCCAGAGCTTGAATGGGAAGCTAGCAGCACTAAGAAGGTTCTTGTCCAGATCGACAGATAAGTGTAAGCCATTCTTTGAAGCACTCAAGAAGACCAAAAAGGAACTTTGGACAGAAGAGTGTGAAAGAGTGTTTCAAGAATTTAAGCACTACCTTGTCTCTCCCCTTATCCTCAGCAAGCCCGTGTTGGGGGAGGACCTATGCTTATACTTAGCAGTTTCTGACGTAGCAGTGAGTAGAGATCTGGTTCGAGAAGATACTAGGGGGCAGCTACCTATGTACTACATGTCTAAAGCTCTCCTCAACCCAGAGACCCGCTATCCTAAGCTGGAGAGGTTGGTACTAGCTTTGGTTATGACATCACGTAAGCTCCGACCATACTTCAAGCTTTCAAAATCATCGTCATGAACGAGTTCCCACTGAGAACGATCTTGCACACCCCAGACTCCTTCAGCAGGATAACCAAGTGGACCATCGAGTTAACACAACATGATATCGAGTATCGGCCTCGAACAACGATGAAAAGGCAAGCCTTGGAAGACTTCTTAGCTGAGTTTACGACCCCCGAGCCAAATGTCTAAGAAAGAAGAAAGAAGGAAGAAGGAAGAAGGAAGGGAAAATAGATGTGCTATGGGTAGACTACTAGACAATGTACACAAACGGTTCATCAAAAGACAAGGGAGACGGAGTTAGTGTAGTACTAATGACGCCAAACGGGACAATCATGGAGCAAGCCCTAACCCTGGGGTGGAAGGCCACAAACAATGGAGCTAAATACGAGGCCCTCATGGTAGGACTGGTGTTCTGTGACTCATAGCTGATTTCCAACCAGGTCCTAGAGGAGTACGCAGCTCACCATGCATCCATGGAAGCATATCTCAGATTAGCTAAGGGTTTGGTTACCCAGTTTGAAGAGTTTTCGATCATGCAGCTCCCAAGGTCTGAAAATACACACGCAAATGCCTTGGAAAATTTGGCCTCCAAGATCGATTATTAGCTCAGAAGGACAATCCCTGTAGAGCACTTGCCTAATCCAAGCACGAACGAGGAGGAAGTTGTGGCGGTAATGCCAGTTTAGCTGGGACCCTCTTGAATGGACAAAATAATGGATTACATATAAATGGGCACCCTACTAGAGGGAAGGGTGGAGGCTAGAAGGGTGGTACGGCAAGCAGCAAGGTATATCAGAGAGGGAAGACTATATAGGCGATCCTTCGATGGACCAGACTAGACCAGCTGGCAGTATACCCCACCCAGATTAGAACGATTATGCAAGAGCTCCATTCTGGAACATGTGACATGCATATTGGGGGAAGGAACCTTGTAGTACGATGTTTGACCGAGGGATACTACTGGCCCACGATGAAGAACGATTGCATGGAGTACGCCAACGCTTGTGAGACCTGTCAAAGGCATGCCCCTCAACCACCTTTGCACCGAGAAGAGCTGCACCCGATTTCGATATCGTGCACCTTTGCATGGGGGTTGGATATAATGGAAGAATTCCCCACAGGAGCTGGGGTCAAACAGAAAAAATATCTCCTTGTTGTCATGGACTACCATTCTAAATGGATCGAAGATAAAGCCCTGACAAAGCTAAGAGGAACAGAGGAAAAGACCTTTATTTGGAAATTAATTATATGCAGGTTTGGAATCCGACAGACGATCATAGCAGACATAAGCTAAGAGGTCAGGGATTACTGTACCGAGCATGGTATCAAGATCAGGTTCTTTACCCCAAGGTTCTTTACCCCAAGATCAGGTTCTTTACCCCAAGGTACCCTCAAGGTAACGGACAGGCATAAGCTTCGAACAAAACGATATTGCAAGGTCTAAGGAGGAGGCTCGATCAACTAACAAAGGGGCAGTGAGTGTCCCAGATTTCAAACGTACTTTGGGCATATAGAACAACAAAGAGGAAACCCACTGGGAAAACTCCCCTTGCTTTGGCGTACGAAACAGAAGCTGTCATCCCCATCAAACACAAGATCCCTAACCTCAAGCTGGCAGAACGAACAGTGGAGAACAACATAAAAAGCCTGAGGCATGAGCTGGACCTACTAGAGGAGCGAAGAGAGCAAGATCAAGTTCGGGTGGCCTCCTACCAGTAGAAGATAAAAGTTTATTACGATAGAAATGTTTGACCTAGAGTTTTCCTCCCTGGCACCCTGATCTTACGCAAAGTGTTTGAAAATACCAAGGTCCTAGGAGAGGAAAAACTGGGAATGACCCTACAAGATCGTGGGAGAAGGCTACAATGGGTCGTACGAGCTGGAGAACCCTAGAACTGGAGCCTTAGTCGATAAACGATGGAATGCCCTTTACTTGAAGGAGTACCGCTCGAAGCAGAGCTGAAGACCTGAAGATAGAAGCTAGCAAGCGTCTAGAAGAGGCACGTACTCTTCCTAACCAACTTGGTTTTTATTACGATTATTTTACAAGCTGGCAGATTTAACAAGGCGTGTCAGATACTTCCTTGCTCATGAGATAGACATTGTACGATATACACGACCATTCAATAAAAGCTTATGTTTTAAATAACTATGCTTTTCATTGTGTTCTATATTCGATCTCATGTTTTGTCTAACACAAAATAGTGGAGTTACCATATTGATCGATGTGTACGATTAGGAGAAACTTAAAGCCCAGGAAAGACAACGAGCTCGAGTAGGGCAGATGACGTTGGTTCTTGTGGGAATGATCTTCACTCTACGAGCTAGCCAATCCTCCCAAAGGTAAAACATCCCAAGGGGGGAAGGGTTAGGGAATTGAGATAGACACCCATGGATAGACCAAAATATCCGGACTAAAAGCTCACAACAGCTCACAGTAATCTTAGGTCGGTAAAGCCCTCGGGATCAGGTTTCATAAGATCAGAGTGTATGAGGTTAGATCCACATGAACACCCCAGTGGTGGCTCAGCCATATCCTGAAAATTTGGGCATTCTAAGTCTCAAGCGTTCACACCTGACGTCGCCCAAGGGATAAGTCAAAGTCGATATATAGAGTTCTGGAAGACCCTAACTCGATATTGTAGACAAGTACCCTTGGTAGGACTCAAGCCAGAGGACAGCCCAGGTGCGGTCTTTGTGATAGCATCAGGTGCCCTATGAAGGCCGCTCCAAGGAGAAGGAATTTGGTCGTGGGAAGGGTCTGGAGTACGGTGGTCTTCATATAGACCTAGGGATAAGCATGCACAACCCTTACTAGGGAGGCAGTCTTAAAATCGCGAGCACATCCCAGAAGACCTTAAGGTTACCGAGGATCTCCTTAAACCTCTTCCGAGAGCATTAACTTAGAAAGATCCGGGGGTCCGAGAGTCGCACTGAGGCCACAGACACTCAGAGGCAGACCCCATGGACCCATATATAAGGTTAATGGGCACAAAGTAAAAAGCACAAAACAGTTAAGTATAAATACGATAAACTAATCACGATAATATTTACTCTTGGCATAAGAGTCATCTGAGCTAAAGGCCCAGACCAAGATTAGCAAAAAGACTACATAAGTCAAGAAAGATAAGATATTGTTCGATAAAAGGACTCTAATACTATTACAGAAATACCCCTTTAACAGGCAGGGGGCTTTACTCTGACTCGATCTCAGAAGCAGCAGAAGGATTGTAGGCACGGATAAGCTCCTTACACTCTTACTCCCAGTCCACTCGTTGACTCTTGAGCTGAAGCCCATGAGTCTCCGCCAAAGCACGAAGACGATCCTCACACTCAAGGTTCTTGGCCTCCAGAGTCTCATTGAGTTTGGCCTCAACCGCCTTAGCCACCTCCTTAACCTCGACCTGAACCCTCTCAAGGTCGGACCTCAAGGCTCTCACCTCCCCCTCATGGATGGAGCACTCGTCCTCGAGAGCCCTTTCATTTTCATCGATAATGCAGCACTCGTCATTTAGATTACTTATTAACATACGAAAATTTCCATCTGTTAACGAGTAAACTAAACGACAAAATCTTGCACCATAAACCGTCCTTTTGGCTGAAACATTCATCGACGGAAATAAACATTTCCGTCTGCCAAAAACTTTGTCAAACGACCATTTTTTTGTCATTAGAACCTAAAATATACCGTTTCTTAACAATAATGCAACGGAATAATATTAGTCTCTCAAAAAAGGTTGTTAGACAACGAAATTTGTAATTTTCGTTGCCTAACCAACTTCGTGACATCGCTTAGCAGACGAATCTTAAACAACAAAATGGGCGTTGCCTCAGGAATTTATGCAACAGAAAATCTTTGTTAGGAAATGGATTTGGTCCGTCTGCTAATAAAAGAATTTTGGTAGTGACATATTCACATGTTACTGGACTGTATAAACAATAATAAAATTGTGAATATGTGCATGCTTATGTTTCCACAAATTGAAACAGTGAACCGCTAATTCACAAAGGATAAGAGGTAGTTTAAATTATAGAAAATTAGTTATTATCACTTTTAATCCTCTGAGTCTGAGACACAAACAACATATATTCGTTCTTAGAACATAAATCATACAAAAAATCTACAGCAGCTACAATGCACGACAACCCAGAAAGCTCAAATGTTTCAAGTATGGCATACAAATCAAGATTCCCGTTAATAAACTTCTAAGTAACATGTTTGTATTTCACAGAATCTAATCGGCTGGTACTAACACTTGAATGCAATATCTAGTTTGCAGAAAAAGCTCGACTTCATCTCAACATAAGCATTGGAGATATGTTTCTAGAGATGTTTACCATGGTATCAGTATGTTTAGAGGCCGATGTTATAGGCATAAATTTGCTCATCTTCACCCTCACCGACATCGGCTGAATCCCCATTTGACTTGACGCTCTTGTGTATTTTCGGTTCAACATCAACTTCAATCCCTGGCACCACCAGTTGCACTGGTAACATCTCATAAGTAAGAATTCTAATAACCACATCACCTACTACTAAACAACACCTCATCGGATACGATTACTCAACATCTATCATAAATTAGCTCAAAAATTCCCAACCGATTTCTTCGGATATGTCAAAACAACAGACTATAAAACATCACAAAAAGAAAAACAAATTCAAATTGACACTCTAAGTACCTAGTTTATTATAGCAGCCTCCGCAAGGTCCGCGTTAAGCCCATAATCTCCCAATTATTCTCTGTGGACAGCAAGATCATGTGCATAGTCACCTTCGCCACATTTGAAAGAGCATGAAGCTGAACCGAGTCCCAAACAGAACATTAAATTGAAATCCCAGATCATTAAACTGAAAACAAAATAAGCTTTACAACTCAAAAAAATTACTACTAATCCGGTCAATCGCCCTCATCTTCAAGCATGAATAATAGAAACTAAGAGGCAGAATTATGTTAAACCAATAAGAATTCAGAAGCCTTTAGACCTGTTAAGAGCACCGAACATGCGGAACCTGTCTTCAACATGTGAGGACCAAAGTTGTCAGCATATACCTGAGTTGTCATAGACGTCGCAAAAGCACTATATGACCTGAGAAAGAAAATCGACACGAACACAATCAGATCGGAGAGCCTAACTGTCCTACTCGAAGATGGGGCTGGCGACCGTGATCTTCGCTAACAAAACAAAAGAGAGAGCATAAAGAGAGGATGATTACCCAGTAAGATTACTAATGTCAAACCCTAGCAGTAGCGACGACGGCGGATGAATCCCCATCATTGGCGGGAGCTAGGGTTCGGGAGCTCACGATCAAATTCCAGCAGAGCAAACACCGATGGTGAAATGGGAACCAAGTTCGAAGATCAAGAGGCTGGGTTTTAGACGGCGAATGAGAAACAGGAATAAAATCAGAATTGTTGTTGAAATGGAAGGAAATTGAGGCTGGGTTTCAGATGGAGATTGAAAGTGATCGCGAGAGAAAGAGAGAGAGAATCAGAAAGATCTCTATGATTCTCTCTTTCTCTCTCTCGAGCGATCAATCGATTAGGTTTGGCCAAACCCTGACATGATCCACACACTGACAATTTTAGGATGAAAATACCCCTTCAAACAGTAAAAGGTACAGTAAAATTCTGCTCGAGAAATGTTATATAATAAATTATAGGATAAATTATACATAAGGTTATTTACATAAGATTTATACTAAATTGGGTCACTTAACATTTTTATCCCAAATCAAATCATTTTTATAACAAACATAACTTTAAAATTTTAATTATTTACGGTCATGTCATCATTGTCATCTCTCTCTCTCTCTCTCTCTCTCTCTCTCTCACACACACACACACACACACACACACAGTAGCGAAGCCATGGCAAAGGCAAAGCACAAAACCAGAAATGAAGGAAGGAGCAGGAATGACAGTATCAACAAGAAGCCAAAAACGAACAAGAGAGGCAAGATCACTGATAAGAGAGAACGAAAAGTCCCTCGTATTCCTAACAACTCCGACGAAGAGATCGGTTCTGACGAAGAGGTTTTAGGCTAGGATCTCTACGAGTATGAAAAAGCGTCGCTGGAGGAGAAGTCCAGGAAGAACTGCCAGTTTGGCCCCATTGATAACCTCGATTACGAACTACCTGAAGATTTTAAGGTCTAATGGAGTTTGATTTTATTCAATACTAGCTCATAGTTTGCTTCTCCAATTCTATAGATTATTACATGGATTGCTTTGATAAATTATGTGATTGCTGGCATGGATCTAGGGTTTGTTTATGTTGAAAATTAGTGGTGTGTTTTGGTTGTTATGCAGTAGTGTCTACGTCAGTCTGTGACAGTGTGTATGTTAGTCTGTAGTAGTGTATACAAATTGGTGTGCTTTGGTTGTTACGTAATAGTGTCTACGTTAGTCTGTGGTAGTGTGTATGTTAGTCTGCGGTAGTGTATATGTTAGTCTGCAATAGTGTATACAAATTGATGTGATTTGGTTGTTACGCAGTAGTGTCTATGTTAGTCTGTGATAATGTATATGTTAATTCATAGTAGTGTATACAGATTAGTGTCTACGAATAAAAAAAATACCCAAAGGCGTGTGCAAAATAGCACAAGTCGCCGGAGGCGTGCGTTTTTAACAGCGAGGCGTTCGCTTTATGTGCAGTTTTTCGCGCAAGAAAATAAGTCAGTCGCTGCTTTCCCAAGCTTAGATTTATAAACTTCAATTTATAACAATGGCATAAACTAAGTGGGGAAGGAGGTAGACGGCGAGTCTGCAATCTAAAACAGTAAGATCAACCAAAACTACATCGATATTGATACGAAACGGTACCGTTTTAGTGAGAAGGAGAAGACGTCTCCAAAAACTGCCTGGAACCATTTACCAATCATTATCTCTTTTAGCCGTTTGTGTTGCCTACGGCTTATAGAGCATCTTTAATAACAAAGAAACAAAAATAAAATATAAAATGAGATGACAGAGAGAAAATTCTCAATGAGAGGTTCAGAAACTTAAGATTATGTTTTCTTGCTCATATTTGTGATCGAATTCGTTTATGTATTCAGTATGCATGCTTTACTTTGCGGATGATTAAATATGATTCTATTAAAGTGAAAATTTATTTATTTTTAAGTATAATATATATTTTACATTTATTTTGTATAAACATTTACGCTTTAAGCATACATTGCCTCGAGGCTTACGCTGAATCTCGAGGCTTACGCTGAGCCTCGAGACTTACGCTGAGCCTCAATGAACCTTGAACGGTTTGCCTTGCGCTTTTTCCTTTTAAAAACATTGGGCGTGACATGAAGTAGAAGGAAGAAGCATGATCTGTTCATGGTGGGAAATAAAGAGTTGCTTAGCTAGATTGCTTGCTATTCGATCATGTATGATGCACTACAAAATAGATAAGAAGAAAACCAGTAAAACACATTTGGGTCGATCTGGAAAGCTGGTATGCAATTGTATTGCTTGCTATTCATGTATGATTTAGTGAAGTTTAATAAATTTGGAGTTGAATGTCAGCCCCTATGTTTACATTATGTATGTGTAACCAAAGTACATATCGTTCGCATTGAATTCTTTGAATGAGAAGATTGTCAGCGTTTAACAAACAAAAGAACTAGAGAAATGTCCACCTACTTTGTTTAACTATTCCCTAGCTAACTAAACTAACAATGTTGGACACATTAGAGATCAGACCAATGTACTTAAATACAAGCTGATGCTAAACAATTACAGATGATACATTCTGTAGATGTCATTGTTTATCCTTTGGTAGATCTAAATTGACATTTTGGAAAGCTGCTTCTTCTTTAGGTGGTCTTCCTCAAACATCCATGACCCAACCACCCAACTCCAACAGTGCACCATTTCTGGCTTTCTCTCCCATCTATAGCATCTGTAACCTGCTTTCTGAAAATAAAGGAAAAGATGAGCCTGCTTTGGAGCTTTTAACCCATTTTATTCCTTGAACCAAGTAAGTGATAGATCTCAATCTCAAAGCTCCTCAAAGCTCCTCAAAGCTCAGGCGTAAAAGGAGCTTTTGCTAACGAAGATACTGAGCGCAAGACTATCCTAGTCTTTGTTATCCATGCAAGAATGGTCCACCTATCAGATCTTGGATTAATTAAACACAAAACGGATCACCTAACTCACTCTTTTATCGAGTATTTTTCTCCATAAAAGGCCAAAAGGGTTAGTAGAGCGGGTTGTCTCATAAACAATCATAGAAGGGAAAGGGGTAATTGATCAAGTGTAATAATGCATTCCACAAGCATTAATTTTCAATCTTGTAGTAAAGAATCTCATTGTATCAATTTTATCCTTCATTTGTATTGAAGATAGACAGGAATAGCTTATGAAAATCATATTTGTATCCCCCTTTCTTGTTCTTCTCTATAAGAAAGAGAGAGCATTATATGGGGAACATAGTGATTGGCAGGCAAGTTCCTAGCTACATGCAGCGAAGGACCAGAAGCAGAGGCAAAAATAGAGTTGGGTGCCAAAATGCCATAAATTCTATGGGTTTGGTAATATCAAAAATTATAATAAAACCATGGAAAAGAAGATATGGTGGTCCTCTGGAGCCTGTGCACTCATCAAAGTGAGGACAGGTTGGAGCGACCAAATGATAGCAGAACCTCTTTTCAATTTCTGGAGAAGTGAAAGCAGACTTCTGTTGCATTGTGCTTAAATTGCTTCATTACAAAGTTTTGTGTCTCCAGTGTGTGCAAATAAGGTGTATTTACTTGTACCATGTTAGTGAACTCGAGTCGTCTGGACAAAAAACAATTCTGAATCCGCCACTAAATAGAGATACAAGTGCATTTTACTCCAGATGTTACTGCCCAGTAATATTATATTTAAAGAGAGTAAATAATAAAATACAACAAGAGGGGTTTGCAAAAGTCAATCTGAATCTAAGAGGAGGGGGATTCTGTAGCCTCCCTAACTCCACCTACATGTCATGTAGCCAAGATGCTATGCTCTCCTCCTCCCCCATCCTTTGTTACTTAAATGAGAGCAACACAGAGTCGCAGAGAGGAGTAGAGCAGCCAAAAAACAAAAAGGGTGAGTGCATTTAATCATTTCTCAGAGCTCATAATTAATATATATATATATATATATATCTGCAGCCTCAGCAGATCATCTTCATATTATTTACAGAGGAGCATTTTGGTACCCAATCCTAACTGTAGTAGTAGTAGTAGTATCCAAACCCCCTTTCCACATGGCCTCCCTTACTCTCCCATAAGTCTCACACTCCTCTTTTCTCTCTGTGTTTTTCTTCAGAGAAAAGAAGAGAGAAATGTGTGATATGAATCACTCTTTAGCAGAATCATGAGCTTCACAAACACCACCCTGCAACTTCTTATTCTTCTTATTACATTTCTAGCTCAATGCTGTTCTGGGCTGGACACAGATGGGCTTCTTCTTCTCTCCTTTAAGCTCTCTATTCTCCAAGACCCTCTCTCAGTTCTTGAGACATGGAACCCTTACGATCAGACACCATGTTCATGGCGAGGTGTGACCTGCGCCACAATTCTCTACCCTCCCGAGAATATCTACTACCCTAGAGTTGTAGGGTTGGCTCTCTCTGACTCTCAGCTCCTAGGTTCCATCCCAGCCAATCTTGGTATGATCCAACACCTCCAAACCCTCAATCTTTCCAACAACAACCTCAATGGGTCTCTCCCTGAATCGCTGTTCAACGCAACCGAGCTTCAGGTTTTGGACTTGGCATTTAATCGAATACCTGGTGTGCTACCTGAGAGCGTTTCACAGCTCGCCAATCTCAACTTGCTTAACCTCTCTGACAATGCCTTGGCGGGAAAGATACCCGGGAATCTTTCTTCTCTGAGAAACTTGACGGTGATATCTCTCAAGAATAACTACTTCTCCGGCGAAATTCCGGGCGGGTTTGCTGACGTGGAGGTCCTGGATCTGTCGTCCAATCTCATCAACGGATCCCTGCCGTCGGATTTCGGCGGTGACAGACTGGTCTACTTTAACGCCTCCCACAACGGAATTTCCGGCGCGATTCCGGCGGGGTTCTTCGAGCGAATCCCGGGGAACGCGACGTTCGATGTTTCCTTTAACAACCTCAGCGGGGAGGTCCCGGAAAACGCGGCTTTCTCGAGTCAGGAAACGGCGTCGTTTCGCGGGAACCCGGATCTGTGCGGCGGTGAAACCAAGACGCCTTGTCCTATTCCCTCTTCGCCTTCCTCCAATGTCTCATCCGCTGCCAACTCTCCCCCGGCTTTCGCGGCGATTCCCCGGAGGCTCAATTCGACAGACAACGACGCCGTTTCGCCCAACTCATCGTCCTCGAAATCGCAGACCGGCCTCCGACCGGCGACGATCGTTGGAATCGTGGCCGGCGACCTCGCCGGAATCGCAATCATCGCGGCGGTGTTCTTGTACATGCACAGGCTGAGGAGGAAGAAGAAGATGAAGGAGATGACGACCAAGGGTGACGTCACGACGCTGAAGAAGAAAGAGGCTACGACGAATCCGGTGGTGACGGACTGGTCTTCGTCGTCGTCGTCGGCGGAGGAGTCGAGAGGGTTTACGCGGTGGTCTTGCCTGAGGAACAAGAAAGGCGAGGCCGACGAGCGGAGCTCCGACACGACGAGCTCCGCCGACAGCGACGAGGAAGCGATGGCGGAGAGGGAAGGAGGCCAAAACGGAGGAACCGAGAGCAAGCGGGAGCAGCAGCAGAGCAAAGGAGGCACATTGGTGACGTTGGACGGCGAGAAGGAGCTGGAATTAGAGACGCTGCTGAAAGCGTCGGCGTATATTTTGGGCGCCACCGGTTCGAGTATAATGTACAAGGCGGTTTTGGAAGACGGGAGTAGCTTGGCGGTTCGGAGAATCGGGGAGCAGAGTGTGGACCGGTTCAAGGATTTCGAGAACCAAATCCGGCTCGTGGCCAAATTGGTCCACCCGAACCTGGTTCGTGTTCGTGGCTTCTTTTGGGGCGTCGATGAAAAGCTCATCATCTATGATTTCGTCCCCAATGGCAGCCTCGCCAATGCTCGTTACAGTAAGCTCCCTCACTCCTTGTTTTTTTTACTATGAATTGTTTACCGTGTGTGAGGTAATTATACGCCGGAATTTCGATATTTTTGGAGCACGAAAGATCTTGAGGTTTTGCTATGTTTGTCTCACTTGTGTGTACGTTACTTCGACGGTGGAGTTACACTAGCTGATGGGTAGCTTTCAATTCAATGAAAGTCAGCCATCACTGCGGTGGTCGTTTTCACTCTTCTGATCTTTGTGATGGTGATGCTGGGTAGCCAATAGTTTTTAGGAACACCTAATATGAAGTGTTTGGGTCTTCGTCACTTTCCCTATATGGTCGTGTTGTTCTTGTTTGATAGAGTGCGTCACATAATGTGGACAATTGTGCACCGTGTCTTTCGATAATTGAGAGACCGAGAGTTTTCGAAGCTGATTCTGGATTCTGTGAAAATGTTTCAGGGAAGGTGGGCTCGTCGCCTTGTCATCTACCGTGGGAGGCTAGGCTGAGAATAGCCAAAGGGCTGGCCCGTGGGCTCGGCTACCTCCATGAGAAGAAACACGTGCATGGGAATCTCAAGCCCACCAACATTCTCCTTAGCGCCGATATGGAGCCCAAGATCGGAGATTTTGGACTCGAGAGGCTCTTGTCTGGCGACACGAGTTACAAGATCGGAAGCTCGACGCGAAATTTCGGGAGCAAGAGGTCTACGGCTTCGAGGGATAGTTTTCAAGACTTTGGACTGGGGCCTAGTCCAGGCCTTAGTCCGAGTCCGAGTTCGATGGGGACATCACCATATCCTGCACCCGAGTCGCTTCGGAGCCTAAAACCCCACCCCAAGTGGGATGTCTACTCCTTTGGGGTCATATTGTTGGAGTTGATAACGGGTAAAGTTGTGGTTGTAGATGAGGTGGGCCAAGGTCTTGGGCTTTCGGTCGATGATCCGAACCGCGCTTTCCGGATGGCGGATATGGCGATTCGAGGCGAGTTGGAGGGCAAAGAGGAGCCCTTGTTCACTCTGTTCAAGTTAGGGTACAGTTGTGCATCACCAGTTCCACAAAAAAGACCAGCAATGAAAGAAGCCTTACAAGTCCTCGAGAAATTCCCATGTTCACCTTCATCATCTTGCTATTATGGCCACTGATAATAATGTTTTGAGCCCTTACTTTGTAGAGAGTTGTATGTATTATTGACTAGTAGTTCCATCATTTTCTCATTGTTGACCTCAAGGTCTTTCTAGTTGGTTCATCACCCTTCACCATTTCTTTCTCAGTATCTTGGCTCCCTGTGTTTCGAGTAGTTTGGCCGAGCTGGTCAATAGGTTGGAAAATTATTTTTTTGGGTAATTGTTTGGAGTTTGGGTAGAGTTGAAATAATATTGCGTATGCAGTATTATGCGGTGATCTAAGTTTGTACATGATCTTATATCATAACATATTATATTATAATATCGTAAGAGCATTCCCAAGAGTTGTTATTTAAAAAAATAAATTATTTAACTATATTTATAGCTTTTTGTTTTTTAGCAAGTGCCCTACTAAAGTTATATTTAATTTTTTGTTAAATTTTTTGCCAGTGAGAAAAGTATGATAAACTGAAAACTATAACTCTTTCATTGATAGAATGCCTTATATATAGGCTGATACAATCTGTTACAATAATTGTCCTTATAAAAAAGGATTCTTTGTATCTCAATCTATATTAAACTGTATCTAATTAGGACAAGATACACACCAGAAGTTATAGAGAATAAATCTTATTAAACACTCCCCCTTGTGTTGATCGCCTAAAGAATGATGCATGATCTGTTGCCTTACTAAAAACCTTAACAAGCAAACAAAAACCTCATGGGTAAAACAAAATCTTGCTCTAAGGGAAAAAGAGTACAACGCATCAACTACATAAGTGATCACATGTAATGTAGACTCCTCCTGATGTCTACAGAGATGTAATTCCCTCTGACTGTAAACTCAGTCATGGAATTTAGATAACCTGCACATACCAATGCGTCTCACATGTTTCACAAATATAGATTTAGGTAATGACTTGGTAAACAAGTCCGCAACATTATCCGTCGAACCAACTCGATTCACATGGATAATCAATAATCGCTGCTATTGCTGATTGTAGGAGTACTTTGGTAAAATAAATTAAGTATGACACCTTTAATACAACCCAACTTAATTTGTTCAATGCAAACCACATTATCCTCAAAGAGGCAAGTTGGTGTTGTCATAATAGATGGTAATCCACTAGACCCTCGAATGTGATGTATTACCGTCCTAAACCAGACACACTCATCAACCGCTTCTTACAAAAATTTTAATCTTAGAATAGTTCGAGGAAGTAGCAATAAGAGTTTAAGAGGTATACTATATGTATATGCATATTAGAGCTCCTTCTAACAACCTATGCATTTGCGTATCGTTTCTAATTAGCTGATCCGTTAATGTAACTAATGGAGAATTATAAATTGATAAATTTTTTTGATTTTTACTGGAGACTCGAAATAGATGGAGTTTCTATAGGACCCATTTTACTAACAAGATTTATCACAACTTTAGCTACTTTAGCCGCTTGGCCCGTTACTCGAGATTCCTGACTATTTCATTTCTTAATATTAGCAATGTATAGCGGTCAAATAGGATCATTTTCTTCTCAAGACCTTTTACTTTTTTTCATCATGTGGGAGTTAGAATTAATTCCTGTTTATCTACTTCTATCCATGTGGGGAGGAAAGAAACGTTTGTATTCAGCTACAAAATTCATTTTGTACACTGCAGGAGGTTCCATTTTTTTATTAATAGGAGTTCTAGGTATTGGTTTATATGATTTTAATGAACCAACATTAAATTTTGAAACATCAGCTAATCAATCGTATCCTGTAGCACTAGAAATAATATTTCGCATTGGGTTTCTTATTGCTTTTGCTGTCAAATCACTGATCATACCCTTACATACATGGTTACCAGACACCCATGGTGAGGCACATTATAGTACTTGTATACTTTTGGCCGGAATTTTATTAAAAATTGGAGCGTATGGATTGGTTCGTATCAATATGGAATTATTACCCCAAGCTCATTCTATATTTTCTCCCTGGTTGATGATAGTAGGCACCATTCAAATATTCTATAAAGCTTCAACATCTCCTGGTCAGGGTAATTTTAAAAAAAGAATAGCTTATTCCTCTGTATCTCATATGGGTTTCATAAATATTGGAATTGGTTCTATAAGCGATACATGGCTTAATGGGGTCATTTTACAAATAATTTTGCATGGATTTATTGGTGATGTGCTTTTTTTCTTGGCCGGAACAAGTTATTGTAGAATACGACTTGTTTATCTCGACGAAATGGGTGGAATGACTATCGCAATTCCAAAAATATTCACGACTTTCAGTATCTTATTAATGGCTTCGCTTGCATTACCAGGCATGAGCGGTTTTGTTGCTGAATTGATAGTTTTTTTTGGAATACTTACTAGTCAAAAATATCTTTTAATGACAAATATTAATTACTTTTGTAATGGCAATTGGAATGATATTAACTCCTATTTATTCATTATCTATGTTACGCCAAATGTTTTATGGATACAAACTTTTTAATGCAAAAATATCTTACTTTTATGATTCTGGACCGTGGGAGTTATTTGTTTCTATTTCTATCCTTTTACCTGTCATAGGTATATATTGGTATTTATCCCGATTTCATTTTCTCATTATCAGTTGACAAGGTCGAAGCTATTATATCGAATTATTTTTCTAGATAGTTTTTGTGAATAAAAAAATCTGTTGATTTTAAAAATAATTCATTGTACACTAAAAAAGGTTTTTTTTCTACTCTTAAGTTAAATAAAAAAATGGAAATTCTATTATAATCATATAACCAGATATTTTTGATATTTTCGAGAACCATTTGAATCAAGTAATGGAAATGGAATGATTCAAATGATTCTTGATGCTTTACATGAGGTTTTCATATTCTGCTGTTACTGTCCTATGCTTCTAGTCGTCAAGTAATCTATTAATTAGACGGAAATGTAAATGAACCATAACTATGAAAGCCTATTCCTAATAGATTTACTCCAAAATAGCATATCCAAATTATAAGAAAGCCCATTGAGGCTACAATTGCAGAATTTACACTTTCAAATTTTTTATTTGTTCGGATATGTAAATAAACCGCGAATATGGTCTAAATAATAAATGCCCAAGTCTCTTTTGAACCCCAATTCCAATAGGATTCCCATGCTTCATTAGTCCATACTGCTCCCGAAAGAATACCTATGGTTAAAAGGATAAAACCAAAACTAATAATGCGAGAACTCCACCGATCCAAATGTTGAATTAATTGATACCTATTATAATTCTGATAAGACAATAAGGAAGTGTCTTGTAAGACATTATTTTTTTCATTCACGTATTGAATCTCACCAAAGGAAAAAGACTCTGTTAAAGTTAAAAAATTATTGCTTTTACTAAAAATACTTATGAATTTTTGAAATGTAATGACTAGAAGAATAGCACATGGCGCGGTTATTGCGCTTAAATAGTTTTTATTTTATTTTTAAATAAGGAATTATATGAATAATGGAATAACCCCACGAAAGAAAAATTAAGGATTCATATAAATCACTTAATCGTAAATGCCCAAAATAAATCCAACGAGTAATTAATAATACTGTTATGCAGAAAAAAGTAACTAGCATCCATTTTTCTGATGAATCGTATAATCCGACGATTTCATCGACTAATAAAGTTATCAAATGAATTGTAATTACAATTAAAATTATCGAAAAGGATATATGAGTTAATATATGTTTTAAAGTTGAAAATATCATAAAAATTATTAAAAGGAGCTCCCTCAATTATAGGAATTGAAATCGGGAATTGAATTTATTATAGGGCTTACTTTACTCTTTTAGTATCATTAAAAGTTATGCCGCAATTCGGACTCGAACTGAGATGCTCTAGCACTACTTTCTAAGAGCAGCGTGTTACTTTTGTGTTCTCCAAGAAATTATTATGTTCCTCATGGTAAATACATAACTTGTTTGGGAACATCCTTTATGTGGGTCAGAGAGGTACTCAGCATCAGCTAATCCGCCAACACATCAACCGGTATTTTGAACTAGGAGACATCAGGAAAACTGCTCGCAGTAGGTTCAATGTTCGATGGATCGAACAATTCCTTTATGGATTGAAGGCATGATTTAGGTTCGTCCAGGGAACAATCTTCGATGGATTGAAGGCCTTGGAATCTGCATGATGCGATTCAACCATCCATTTTTCCGAGAATTTCAAGTTTCTCTTTATATTCTTTGTAAGGGAAGAATAAGACTAAGTCAATGGTTATCTTCATGTACCAGAAGGTGTATTATACTCCAATCCAATGACTTTATGTTACTGCATACCAAGAGGGCAATGTCTAGATCTGAGCACCAAACTATATTTAACCAAGTTCTAACAACATTAAGATATATAATTTCAACTCCAAAAGATCTTTACCATCATCATCCCAATGAAACAGATCTTTTTAGGTTCCAGACTGTAAACAACCATTAGTGTTTTAATAGGGTGTGCTTCGTCCATTGCTTGATTTAGACATAAGCAAACTGGTGAATAATAATTCAACTAACTCGATATTTAGTGGGGAAGGGTGGCAATATTTATATGATGTGATTGATATGAGAGAGTATGGTGCGTATACAGAGAGAGATATGGAATGGTAATTATGAATGGCGATAAGGAACGCCGCATTAGGTGTCAACGAAGTTGCTTTTAGATCAGTTGAAGGATAGTTAGGGTATTATGTTTTCCATTTATTATTGTCACTGCTTGGGAGGAATAACTGAAACTATAACTTTTTCATTAATAGAATGTCTTATATATATAGGCTGATACAATATGTTACAATAATTGTCCCTATAAAATAGGGATTCTTTGTATCTCTATCTATACTAAACTGTATCTAATTAGGACAAGACACACACCGAAAGTGACGGAGAATAAATCTCCTTAAACACACTCCCTCGTGTCGATAGCCTAAAGAATGATGCATAACCTGTTGCGTCATGAAAAACCTTGCTAAGCAAACAAAAACCTTATTGGTAAAACAAAATCTTGCTCTAAGGGAAAAAGAGTACAACGCATCAACAACAAAAGTTAAGACATATGATGTAGAATCCCCCTAACGTATACCGAAATGTAACTCCCCTTGATTGTAAACTCAGCCGTGGAGTTCGGATAACTTGCGCATACCAATGCGTCTCACATGTTTCACAAATATAGATTTGGGTAATGACTTGGTAAACAAGTCCGCAGCATTATCCACTGACCCGGTTCAAATGGATAATCAATAATCACTGCTATTGTTGATTATATGAGTACTTTGGCGAAATGAGTTACGTATGACACCCTTAGTGTAACCCAACTTCATTTGTCAACTATAAACCGCATTATCCTCAAAGATGCCAGTTAGTGTTATCGCAGTAGATGGTAATCCATTAGACCCTTGAATGCAGTGTATTACTGTCCTAAACCAGACACACTTATCAACTGCTTCATACAAAGCAATGATATTTAGTATAGTTCGAGGTAGTAGCAACAAGGGTTTACTTTGTTGTTCTCCAAGAAATCGTCAAATTCTCTATGGTGAATACATAACCAGTGAGGGAACATCCTTTATATGGGTCAGAGGGGTACTTAGAATCAACAAATCCAACTAACATATCAACCAATGTTTCAAAATAGAGGACAGCAGTAAAACTGCTTGCAGCAGGGGAGGCACTCGATGTGTCTAAATCCTCACTCAACGGATCGAACGAATGGTTATGTTTAATCTAGGGCACCGGATTCGACGGGTCAAAGCTATTCCTCGATAGGTCACCTTCGGGTTATCATCGTTCGTCGCCTTTAACGGGTCGAGAGATATGCTCGACGGGTTGAAATTCCCAGAACATGAATCTTGCGATTCAACCATCAATTTTCTGGAATTTTCAAGTTTCTCTCTATTTTCTTTGTAGGGAAAGAATAAGCCCAAGTCAATGGTTACCTTCAAGTACTATAAGGTGTACTATACTCCATTCGAATGACTTTGCGTAGGCGCATACCGAGAATGCATGTATGTATATGTGCACCAAGCTATATATAACCAAGCTATAAATGCACTAAGATATAAAATTCCATCTCCAAAAGATCGTTACCCTATCATCATCCCAATGAAACAGATCCTTTTGGGTTCCAGACTACAAACAACCATTAGTGTGTTAATAGGGTGTGCTTTGTCTATTGCCTGATTTAGACATAAGTAAACTTGTGAATAAGAATTCAACCAACTAGATGTACTGTCTCTAAAGTAAGACAAAATCAGGTCCTACCAAGGTCTATCATCTCAAACAACTTGTTCATCTACTGAACACGCATGAGCATAATTTTTCATTCTTGTATCTTTTTCCAATCAAGTAGTCACTAAGACATGTATACCACAACCTACCAGATTATTTCAATCCATATAGTGAACGTCTCAATCTAATTATATGAGCACTTTGTGGTTTAGAGTTACTTGAATTGGGTAGAACCATGCCAACCGGCACTCTCATGTATATCTCTAAATTAAGATCCCATAGAAATATACCGTAATCACATCTATAAACTGCATACTTAGTATTTTGGATATTACCAAACTGATAAGGTAGTGAAAAGTGATGATGTTCATGACGAGAGAATACATCTCCTCATAATCAATACTAGAGCGTTGAGAGAATTCTTGCACCACAAGTTCTTCTCATACAAAGACTCGTTTGTGTCTAACCGACTTACCATTCAGTAGTCATAGCACTACCATACCAAAAACTTGCTAGTTGTAAGAGAGTCTAGTTTAGTCTAGGTTGTAACTTTCCATATCGGTCAATTTGCTCTACATTAACAATTGACAATCTGCAACAAAGCAATGTTCCACTTCATCGTCATCAATTCCTAATCAATGGAATAAATAATGCATCATCAACGAACATGAAACAAACCATCCATAATAACACTAGAATTTGTTTAACTTGGTGAGATTTCTTTGTTTACTGACATCGTTATTGACTTTGAGGTGTCCCTCAGTGTTTTTCAATGTCGACTTTTAGACACAATTACAGTCAGAAACAATCTCATGTGTTGATGATGAATAGTTGTACCTTGATGGCTTGCCTTTTCACCGATAACTTATCAGTGAATTTTGATCGATGCTACACCCCCACTATGGGTCGGAGAAACACTACATTGCCCGGGTGTTGCGTTAACTTGCCAAATTCCAGGGAATTTTAACCTTGCAAGATTTGCAACATATATAACCGATCTCATATATATATATATATATATATATATCAAATCTACTACTTTCTGAAGATCAAGAATAAATTGCACTTCAATCTCACACTGAAATGTGTGGGGATCATGATGAGACATAGTGGGGACATACCACGTCAATTTTTGACGTTTATCTAGAATAAAACCATTCCTATCTCCCCCTAACAGCGGGAAGTATGTCTTATCAAAGTGACTATCTTCAAAACTAGTAGTAAAGAGATCTTTTGTCAAAAGTTCTTAATAGTGGACAATCGTTGGAGAATCATAACCAACATAAATTCATATTCGTCAGTGATGACCCATATTTGTACGCAGTGGAAGCGCAGTAAGCACATGTACCATGCAACCAAAGATGCGAGATATCAGACTCATATCCAATTACCAACTGGTACACACTAAATGGTTGGCGATTTATGGGTATCAAGCGAATAAGCATAGATGCATGTAATATTGCATATCTCCAAGCAGATACCAGTAAATTAGTATACATTACCATGTCTCTAGCCACAAGCTTTAACCAGTTAATTTGTGCATCTGCTAAACCATTCTATGAATGAATATGAGAAACTATGATGTTCTACTACAATCCCAATCAACATGCAATGATCAACAAAATATTTTGACGTAAACTCTCATGCATTATCCAATCTAATTGACCTGATTGAGTTGTATTGGTGGTGAGCCCAAAGCTGAAAAATCTATACTAGGAGTTTGGTAAATGCAGTGTACCATGTGTATTGCAAAGACGTGTGGCCTATACATCGATGCAACAATCAAAACCATATATAAATAGTCTGCATACCGGTTTGATTGATCCACAAATATATGCTTGGAATCTGTGAATGAATGGAAGTTGTGTCGACAATAAAAGACAGTCATGCATGAAAACATCATTATAGATAGAAACAAGCTTTGCAAAACGAGTGATGTGCACCATATATTACAACATATGAATCTGGTAGGATAATGCACGATGCCACATCGATTTTCCGAGATTGTGCTGCACTCATCTTGGAGACCGAGCCAGGAATGAGAGGAGTAGTCTCATCCTCTCCATCTAAACTGATGGATTTATATATGCCTCTTTGCTGTAAAGAACTGATGACCATGAGAATTTCCCAATATCGTGATCATCATAATGCAAAAGCTCATATGAGACCAAGTCCCACATAGTAATATCAGTAACTACATTATATTCAATGATCCTAACCGTAGTAAGATATAAATACTACAAATCTTCATAAACCTCTCTAGATTGTGCCGTTGGAAGCATTCTATGGAGATGGGACACAAAATCTTTTCCATTCTCACAATAATGTTCCGAGTGAAAACCGTTGGCACAAATATTTCCAAAACTGAGTAAGGTTCGAATAGGCCTTTGAGGTGCATATAACACTCATTCTCACAATCATATATCAACAAATCAATGTCAATCAATCCATCTTTGAACCCAAGACATGGTGAGTACTTTAAGTGAATACTTAAAGATTTCAAAGGGTGTAACCCTTATAGAGTGTTGATATGGTATGATAATACCTAAAACTCGATATATAACAACATTAACGGGTCATAATTACCTTTGTAGATTAAGTCACATGGCATGACAAGAATTGATGTAAAACCACATCTGGTGCAGAATTCCAGGTTGATCATTTTAGACCGATGTATTATACATCAAAAGCACCATAAACTGGGTAGAACCTTCGATGGATCGAAAATCTCACAAACCTACCCGTGGGATACCTTCGATGGATTGAAGAACAATTCCTTAATGGATTGAAGAAACTCAAAATAAATTTTAATTTTCCGATGCCAATTTCCGATGTGTCAAAGAAAAGCTTCGATGGATCAAAGAACTTGACCCATGATACTTCTTCAATGGATCGAGAAAATTTCATGATGGATAAAAAAAATGCAACATAAAGACCCGAGGATAGCCTTTGATTGATCGAAGTACACATTTTTGATGGATGAAAAATGTCAGAAACCGACCCAACCTGTGGGAGTCCCTCGATGGATCGAAGGCTCCTCGAGTTCAAAATAACATTCTCCCATATGTGTCTCATTTTTACTATATCATTGTGTTATTATGTCATATGTTAATATAAATATCAAACCATACACTGAATTAGTATAAAAATAACATTCTCAACACTGTCATATACCCAAAAATAAAGAAAATTCTATTATTTGCCAACTTTAAAAATTACATCAAAGATGAATGGTCAAAACAAAGATGTCTTATTCTAGAACTGGCTAAAACAAAATCTCAAAACATGACTGAAACCAAGTCAAAAAGAAAACAAAACTTGATTACATAGCAAAGACATCATCCTGATTCATAGACTATTCAAAAACTGCAGTCTCCAGACTTGCTTTCGTATTGTCTGCTATTATAAGATTTGCTTCACCGCAATCTTCCATCTCGTAGACTTCAGTGAAGTTAACTCTCATGTACCAGATATTGCTTGCACTTCTTATAGGCATGTTGAATATCCTTAAGTGCATAACATTGTTTGTGAATGTGCTTGGTAGAACCACGTCTATAGCAAGATGACAAGCACGAATTAGAAGCAGAATTTAAAGAATTTCTTCCATTCCTAGGACCAGAATGATTCCTGTTGGAGTTGTTTTGGCCATTGTCATGGTGAGTCAAAGTCAAGTTCCCACTATATCCTCTACCACGGACTTTGCCGCGCCCTCCTTTTCTACTATGGTTATTGTAAGGCTCAGAATGAAAGTTCATCTTATCCTTACGTGCCTTCCCACTAGTATTATATGACTCATGGATCTTTTTAGTATCGGCTGGCCGAGCATTATCGATGAGAAGAGTCTCACGATACTGCTCTTTCTTGGTCAGCATATTCATGAGATCACTGACGTCTTTGCGCATAATCGATGCGATATTGGTGTGCATGGTTGTCTATAGAGGTAGGAAAAGTACTTAAATACTTCTTGATCATAACCTGATTGGTCTTTACAATGCCACAAACACTCATCTCCGATTGAAGCTTTAACATAGCTTGAGCATTAATACTTGGATAATCCAATAACCGGATTGAATCTCATTTTTTTCACAGTTCAGGAAGTTGTGCATTATACACATTATTGAACCTGTCTTGTAAAGTCACCCACGAAACCATGGGGTCATTCTTTAGTAAATATTTTTTTTAGTACTAGATGTATATATCGCCTCAAAAATATGAGGGCTTGAGTTTTACAAGCTAGAGTTGCTGGCTCAGTACCAAGTGGTGGTGGTTGGATTGTATCCATTAGATTCATATTAAGAAGCGCGTTCTCAGCATCTGACACCCAACAATGGTATTTTGTTCCTTGAGGATCAAGGATATCAAATTCAGGCCGTTCTGGTTCAATTGATATCATCTACAAGAGAGATAAGAGATGTAATTAGCTTACCAATCAAAAAACTACGATCACACTAATATCAAGTTTAGGGAATAAAAAACCATGATCAATGATGTTTGGTCACAAAAATAGATTATTAATAAACAATGGCTCAAAACCACACCTAGAAACCATGATGTGATAAGATTTTTACACCCCCCAAAGATATCCTTATTCTTTTGTAATGTTTATCAATGTTTACTATATGAAAAATAGGGGTCATTACCTACTAAAGACTAGTGAAACTAAGTATTAAGATACAAACAAACACTAAAACTAGTTTCCTGGTAGACTCGATCTACAGACACAAACCTAATTAATTACCTAACTTAAACTCAACCAAAAATCACGAAATTAATACTAGACATACTAGACACAGTGATGGACTACCACAAAAAATTTCACTTGATTCGGAGTTTATGTTCTATGCAAAAACAAAATTAGACAAAACAGACGAATGCAGAAAATCAGCTTAATAAATATGACGAAAATCAATGGAAAAATTAGCTAAGGGGTTTTGCCATCCACCACCGTCACTCCATCTAGACAACATATGCTCAACTTAACAATGTCATGCCTATAGATAAAAGTTCTCAGGAAGATTCAATCGTTATGAACACAACCTATTACCTAATCCTTACAATTACATCGGTGAAGGTACGCTTATCACTGATTACTATCCCTCAAAAAACACAAAAGTCACGGACTCGGATTTACTAAGAGAGAAGCATTATGATCTGGAAAATATGTCAGAATCTACAATGCTTCACAAGTACACTAAGGGCGTGCCTTGCTAAACTTAGGGTTTCTTATAACTAAAAAGCTTGGTTTCTACTAAAGAGAGATTGAGGAAGATAAAAAACAATCACCATGCATCAAACCCTCATAGAATTTGATCCCTAAACATACATACTAAGCATGCACTCAAAGCATACAAGATAAACATCATCAATAGAAAACTAACAAAGAAACCTCATCCAAGAACAAAGCAAAATTAGGTCAAAGTGTATATATAATCTAGACTTTATGTACGAGACTTCAAAAAAATCTCTTAACAAAGTATTTAGCTATTCATGAAATAGAAAATTTGTTATAACAAATGTAAGAAAGAACACAGATTTACGTGGTTTACTAACAATATGTTAGCTACGTCCATGGGCAGAGGAGAACAGTTTTATTATCCTTGAGGAAAATGGATTAAAGATTACAGATACCACACTAGGTTAATAACCTAAAAGATATATATATACACCTCCGAATTGTAGACCCAACAGAAAACCAAAGCCCAGTGAGACCCCCGTATGCTGGCAGTATACATACCTGATTCAAGGCATATTCTAACAAAATTGAAACAAAACAATCCATAGAATATAACACAAACAAGATGGAAGATGAAGCTCTGGCGGCGTGCGTTTCTCCTTTACCTTTGTTATCCCCAGCTCCGTCCTCTAGTCCCAGTATATATGCGGCATTTTTATTTTTTTTCCTTATATATGTCTGCTGACTCATGTTAAGATCAAACTAGGTTAATTACGTAGTTGCTCTAGTCCTCTTCACATGCCCCATAACAAATATGTGGACTGTCTTCCTCTTGTAGCCCACCGAACCCACATCAAACTAGCTTAATAAGCCTAGTTAAATAAAGCTCAAGTGTTACTCCAAAAGGGATGTGGACTCCTTTCATCACATGGACTTATCAAATAGCCCATTAATTAAATCCTGCTTGTAATAGGAAAGCTCCAATTGATCCATTTTTCTTTATTTTCTCCAAAAATCTACAAAACAAATAAACATTAATAAATACACAAAAAACATAACAATAATACTAAATATCCGGTGCAATTAAGCATAGATACATTACACATTTATGCAACTATCATGATGAACCATCACATAATATCGATTTCCTTTTCTTTTCTTTTCTTTTTCTTTTTCTAAACGGTGAGTCTCCCAGGACCATCACTTATACTTTATGGATATAGGTCTATAGGAACTAGGGTTAAAACATGAAATAATTACAATATTACAATCCTAAGATCTAGGATTTTGCAAGAATTTTTTTTTATTCCTAAATCAATAGATTGACGGTTTAGAAAATTTACTTCGAGGGTGTTATGCTCGGTATGAAAACTTTGTAGTAAAAGTTCAAAAAAACACAAAAAAAAAATCCAACAACAAGCTTCCTACAAGGGGAGCTTCGTAGAGAAAGCCAGATGCAATTTTTTCGAGATGCTTTGGCTGTGGGTGAGTTAGTGTACTTAGGGTCCTAAGCTTCCTACAATAGATGATTGTTGGCGGTGGAAAATTCCATCAAGGGGAGCTTCGTAGAGAAAGCCAGATGCAATTTTTTCGAGATGCTTTGGCTGTGGGTGAGTTAGTGTACTTAGGGTTTACTGGCATTAAGCATACATGGCAGGGTGGAGGTGTTCGATGCTGTCTGGATAGGGTAGTTGCTATGAGGACTTGCTTGGATCTTTTTTTGGCTACTATGGTTCAAAACTTGATGCCAATTCATGGAGATCATGTGCCTATCTTGACTAGTGTCCTCGCGGTGGTGGAGGTAGAAAGACAACGTTATTAGAAAAGATTTTGCTTTGAAAGCTTTTGGACATCTCATACAAAATGTGAAGAGATGGTGACAATTGTATGGGTGCCTTAAAGACTTGGCACTCCTATGCATGAAACGGTTCAACGTATCACAAATACTCGGAGAGTGTTAGGGCAATGGCAGAAGAAATTTTATGGTAACCGACAAAAGGAGATTGATGGTTTTAGGCACCGACTTTTGGTCTTACGATCCTTGCCTATGACAGAGGAGTTCTTGAAAGAACATTATGTTCTATCCCTACGGTTGGATGTCCTATTGGTTGAGGATCACGATTATTGAAAACACAGATCCAAGGTGATATGGATGAGAGAAGGAGAAGAGAATATTTAATACTTCCATAAGAAAATATCTAATCGACGTTCAAAAAATAGGTTAACAAGGTTGTTTGATGATTCAGAGGTATTTTATGACTCAAGCGATGGTATGGAGAAAGTGGTATTGGATTATTTTTCTCATATGTATGCAGAGAGTTCACTGGATGTTACACATATGAATGTTATGGTTAGCTTGGTCCAACCTAAGGTCATATCTGCTATGAATTCATATTTGATGTTACCATACTCGTCTACTGAAATCAGAATAGCATTATTTCAGATGTATTCAACTAAAGTCCAGGACCTGAAGGTATGCCCCCATTGCTCTTTCCAAAATATTGGGACACTATTGGTGTTGATGTGATTGGAGCAGTTACCAGCTTTTTACAAACTGGACAACTGTTAAAGGAGATCAATTATACTCATGTGTGTTTAATATCAAAGGTTGCAAAACTGGAAAATATGGCAAATTTGAGACCTATTGCTTTAGACAATGTTATTTACAAACTTTGTTCGAAAGTGAAATAGGTTGAAGAGGTATTTGGACCAGATTATATCGCAATTTCAAAGTGTCTTTATTCTTGGAAGGTTAATTTCTGATAATATACTGGTGGCAAATGAGGTGTCACACTTTATTTATACCAATCCATCGAAATCAGAGGGAATATTTTCTCTAAAACTTGACATGAGTAAAGCTTATGACCGAATGAAATGGTGTTTTCTAGAAGCTATGCTATGAAGACTTGGTTTTGCTGAAGGATGGATCAAGATGGTGATGCAGTGTATTTCAACAGTGAGGTATTCTTTCCTAGTGAATGGAGCTCCAAAATGGTATTTTGCGTTGACAAGAGGATTGTGGCAAGGGGATCCTTTATCTCCTTTCCTTTTCTTACTTGGTACGGAAGTGTTTTCAACTATTTTGGAGAGTCGGGCAATAGTGGGTAATCTGCATGGAATCTCTATGTGTGAAGGGGCTCTTACTGTTCATCATCTTCTTTTTTGCAAATGATAGTTAATTGTTTGGAAGTGCCTTTACTGTTGAATGTGCAAATATCCAGGCAACACTGATGGATTATGAGATGGCTTTGGTGGCAAAAAATCAACTTTGATAAGAGTAGTATAGCATTTAGTAACAGAGTTTCGGAGGAGGTGAAAACAGAATTGACAACTATTTTAGGCGTTGTGGTCATCAATAGACATGAAAAATACTTAGGCTTGCCTACCTATGTGGGGAGAAAGAAGACGGAGACGAAGCTGAAGAAGAGGATGACTTTGCCATAGGTAACATCATAAGAGATATTAAGTTGTTGCTTGGTGAGTTTGATAATAAGGAGTTGCACCATATCTTTCGCGAGGCGAATGTAGCTGCTCATAGATTAGCGAAGGTTGCATTATTGCAAAAAATTAGTTGTTTTGGGGTTGGAGATAGTCCAACTATTATTAGAGACTTGGTCCTTGATCTTTGTAACTGATCCTTTTAGGTTTTAATTCATAACAAAATCCTTTAAAAAAAACACAAAATATAGTATCAGAAAACCTAACCCACTAAATAGACAAATTGATGATTCTACCCACGTATGTATTCTTAAAACCCTAATATGCTACTAATCATTCTCTCTCTCTCTCTCTCTCTCTCTCTCTCTCTCTCTCTCTCTCTCTCTCTCTCTCTCTCTCTCTCTCTCTCTCTCTCTCTCTCTCTCTCTCCCTCCCTCTCCCCCTCCCTTCCTTGTCGAAATGTAGTAGCAACTCAATATGAAAATGATAGCAGCTTGCTACCGCCACCCGTCGACATCCACCGTGCCCCACGACTCGCAACCCCTCCTCCTTGGCCTCGCGCCGCCGCAATCTCCAGCAACATTGCAACAACCTCGTTGCGATACCTGTGACACTGCACAACGTATAAAGGACCTTCGACACAGCAAAACCTCAACCTCAGTAGCAGTAGCCAGTTGCGGAGCCAGGAATTGGTTTTGGGGGGGGGGGGGGGAGGAGCGCACAAAATTATGTGAAGAAAATACAGATAATAGTATAAGAGAAAAACGTATATATACATAGAAAATAAAACTGGAGAAAAAAAAGATGAAGAATTATAATTAGTTTTGGTAAACCGTAAAAGAGAGTGACAAAACAAAAAAAATGAAGAAAAATAAAAGAGAAGAAGAAGAATATTGACTATTTTTTATAAACTGTTAAAGAGAGCCAAAAGCCAACAAAATAAACTGTAAAAGAGAGGCAAAAAATGACATAGATAATGTAAAGACATGTGCTATAGTGGAGATTCGAACCTAGCAACAAGGACCCCGTTTTTTTTTTTTTTTTTGAAGATGGCCATGCCCAGCTTTAAAAACATAAACTTTTCACTGCACCAAGACAGATTTCCATACACCCCCGTCGTCTTCAAGTGGCTCCGCCACTGGCAGTAGCTCTTCTCCACCTCGCTGCGTCCACCTTGCAACTGCAGATCTTCTATTCCTCGAGATCGATGACGTTGCCTTGCCGTCGATCAACGTCGTGGCTTCCAATTCATACAGACTCAAAGCGCCGTGTGCGCCGCTCATGACTCCAACAACTCCACCTCGTCGCGTGGCTCATCCTCGACCTCGGCGTTGGACGAAAGTCACGAAACCCTTGGCGTTTACTTTCTTGAGTTTCTTCGCATCTGAATGCAACCTCCCTAAAAAGAAAAAAGCAACAGTAGCAGCATGGTGAAGTTTGATGAAATCTGGTGTTGATTTGATTAGTTTTTGCATCGATTTGTTGGCGTCGCTTTGGTCGATCGTTTATCACTTTATGGCCGGGCCGTGAAAGTTAGCACGGAGCCATGGCTCAACCTCAGTTGCAGACTTGCAGCGTAGTTCAAAGACGTTTGATTCAACATTTTCATTCTTTTTGTCGTTAACGTGCAGTAGAAACTGTTTGAATTTTTTTTTCTTCTTTTACTTTTTGTTGTCGATAACATTATGGACATTGTTTCTTGTTCTTTTGTTATTAAAATCAAGCAAAAGTGTGCAAGCTTATTGTTAGTATTGTATCATTAGTTGTACGATTAACATACTTATCTGCTTAAAGCAGATTAGCAACACCTACCACACCACACACAAGACCACCAAGGAGGCTCCAACTTCACTCACCAGACCCACCCCCTCCGGGCGCGCACGCGCCCGTGGGGGGCACGCCCGAATAAGCAGAACACACACCAGCAGAGTGCAGGTTATCCCACATTGAAGAACACCACCAGGCTCTAAAACTCAACCACCTATATATATCAGGTATTTATTACAGGTAAGATCATCCCATCGAGAGCTAGTTGACTCACTCGATTCGTATCACACTACTCGCACGTTCGCTTGACTGTTATATCCAATACTTCATCTGGCTTAGGCATCAGAGCGTTGAAGGCGGGCCACCCCGTCTCAACCCCTGACCGCCTGTCTCGTTGTTGTATTCTTCTAACAGCTGCACCCGAACGCCCGAGAGGAAGAGGAAGCGCCCGACAGGAGGATTCATCGCCCGAAGGAAGGAGCCCGCATGCACGAAGGAGGAGAGAGAGCGCCCGCCCATCCGAACAGCCCCAGCGTTCGGACGCACCAGAGGAAGGAGGAGGAGGAAGTGTATTCGTGTTGCTTCTGCCCCGTTACGCCCCCGCGCGTAATTCGGTAGAAACACTTATTAAAATCAAGGGAGTTTTTTTGTTAAGGATGTCAATAGTGAGAATTTGATGAAGACTTTTAATTCAATGGTTAATAAGATTTAATTTTAGATTATATTTTGATAAAATAATCGTTAGATGTTTAGCTATATATGAGTAGATCATTTTTGTAAAGTTTCAACCAAATTAGATGTGACGACCCGGACCAGAATCAGCAGTTTGATCAGCTATATACGTGAGTTACTGCGTAGTCGCAGTTGTCCGACAGTTATTCGAATCGCCGAACTTGTTAACGAATAAATTATTAGCCGAGAATTGGAGCTGGGTCTCTTCTCGAGAGTTGTTGTACGTGTGATTACGAGTTCGTGGGCGGTTCCGGATCGTTATTTGGACGACCGAGGAATTAATTATGAATATTTGAAGTTTCGACGGAAATGGATTTAAATGGCAGGTTTGTTCGCGACTAAATTATCGGATGAGAATTTGGCTTCGGATCCTTCACGGAAGTTGTTTAGAATTTAATTTCGAGTTTGTAAGAACTTCCGGAGCATGATTTTGAGTTACGGAGTTTAAGTTGCGAATTTTTCCGTTTGTTGATTGTTTGGTTGATTTAATTATATGTTGATTGGAACAGTTGACTTTTTATCCATTTGGCCGATGTGTTTGACTTCGGGTGATATTGGAAGAACATGTCAAGTCGAGTTCGTGGCCGCGAGAATTATCGGAATCGAAATTACGACGAGAAAGTTACGCGCGTTTGAAGTTCGTCGAAAAGGATAATTACAAGTTTCCATTTTGGGAAAGGCTATAAATAGAAACCTGCTAATTTGGGCAAGTCAAAGACTTACCATATTGGGGTTTGACCGAGTTGACCGAGTCAACTCGGTGGAGAGAAAAGTTGGCGACGGGATGCACGGCGGCTCGCGGTGGCGATCGATTCCGGCCACCTCGTGGGACGGGGTTGGTCCCATTCGATGCGCCTTGGTCCCTTGAGGGTGACTCCGGCCTCCTTTCACGGCAAGGCTCACCGGAAATGGAAGAAAAATCCGGCCAAAATGGAGGGAAAACTTGTGAATTCGGGTTCCATTTTTTACACCGATTCGAGCTACAATTTGGAGTGGGCTTTGAAGCTCTCATCACTAGCAAGCTACCATGTAAGTTTGGAGTTCTAATTCATCTTGTGTATGGAGAATTTTGGAATTGAAATTTGTGAACCAATTCGGTTTTGCTTGAAATTGACATGGTTAGAGTGAGAATTGGCCTTTGTTGCAGTTGACAAAGTTGCTCAGTGGGTGATTTTGAGTGGAATAGGGGTTGCTCCGCCGTGAAATTTTCCGGTCAGCGATGGCGTCGCCGTGGGTGGCGGTCAACGGCGGTCAACGGTCAAAGTTTGACTTTTTTTGGACTTTCGACAAGTTGCATGTCATTTGACTAGAAATCGCGCCGCGATCGCAGTGGGGATGTTCGTTTTTCGAGTTGAGCGTCCGAACGTAAATCGAGGTATTGAGGTGTTATATACGCATTTTCGACGATTCGTCGACTTTGAATTACCTGTTTCCGAGAACGGTGGTTTCTCGTGGTTTGATTTGTATTGTCGAGTTATGACTTTGAATATTGGACATTGTGAATATTCAGGTGTTCGTGATCGTTCGTTTAGCAAGAGACATTCCGCCGGATCACGGGTTAACGCATATCGCGTTACGCTAACGTGTGAGTGGACAAGTTTATATTTCACAGTTGATTTGCGAGTTCGTGGATTTTATGATTTTCCGTTTTTAAATTATACGATGTTGTGATATGTATGATTTTCGGAGGTATTGTTTTATATTTATTGGTGATGGCATTACTGCATCGATGCTTCGACTACTCGGCTGATCACCGGTAGTCCACCAGAGTTGAGAGGTCCTCTGGGCAGGGTTGAGAGGTCCCCTGTATGCCGCCAGGGTTGAGTGGTCCCCTGGCCTATCACCGTCAGGTTTGAGCGATTCACCTGACGTCGGGTTTGAGAGGTCGCTCGACAACCTCCATATGTATATGTATTCCGAACTCGCACTGTTTTATATTGATTATGTATATAACTGGTGAAAGGTATATGTTTATTTTCGTCCACTCACTCTAACGTTTTTATTTGCCTTTCCCCTGGGCTTTTTGGTTTCCGTGCCCAGTTTGCAGTTCGGACTCTGGAGTCGCACATCGTGGTCGGAGGCATAGTGCTCGAGCTACCTTATTTCTTCTAGTAGGTTTATTGTCCTACCTACTGTGGTATACTTATATGATTATGTATTAGAGGTCGCTCTGAGTTTTCTGTTGAATATGTTATACGATTTTAAACCCGGATTTCAGTAAAGTATTATTATATGTATTGTTTACTTTACTGTTGAGATATTGAGAAATCCGGAAGGGATTGGTGCCCACGGTTTGCTTTTTGTGGCATAGGATGAAGTGTATTTTCCGCGTGCAGGTAATGGTAATTCCACGCTAGTAACGAAACTCTGCCCAAATTTCGAAAAGTTTTTGTTGGTTCGTGTTTTCGAAGGGGTTTGATTCCGATTTAGGAAGCTAAATCGGGGTTGGGTCCTTTCAGTTTGGTATCAGAGCATTAGGTTATAGGTTCTGTAGACTTCTGTAGTCGTGTTTACTAAGAATATTTGAGAATGCACAGCATGTCTGGAATGGTGACCCGACCGGCCGGCGGATAATCATCAAATTCCGGGTGTTGTATGCTTTCAAATATTTGAAGTTCCATGATTACGTTCCACTTGTTGTGAACGATATTGTATTCATTAGGATGCCTCCTGACGTGCTTTCCGTGTCGTTTCGGTTGTGGATCCTGTTGAGGATCAATCGACGCGCGATTTGCCAGAGAACAGTGGATTCGGATGAGTATTCAGAGTTCAGAGAATTGTGTGGCACAGTTTGCCTGAGGATGTGTATATGAGCATCTATATTTTGCCTTAGAGCTGAGAATTGTGGCAGTGATGTTTGCCTGAGTCAGATTGTTGTATTTGGTGGGCTGTTATTGTGTGAGTTCCGGTTGCGACTCCATGGCCTACATTCAGGGTGATGTTTATGCGGTAATGATTTTATCAAGCTACCCAGCAAGCGTTATGTGGAGTGTTTACCCACCTGAGGCAGAGATGCATTGTCCACGTGTTTGTCCTTGTTTGCACGTGTTATGTGGCTTCAGAGGGAGCTATGCACGAGGTTCGAGGTGAGTTAGAACCTGAGTATCATAGAGAGTCAGATTGTTGTCCCTCGAGCTTAGTGTGTTGCACTCAGTGGCGAGGCTATTGTGAGGAAAAGATGTATGCGGTTTTCGATGTGACAGTTTGAGGAAAGTGGATTCAGCAGAGATGTTGTGATGAGGTTGAGTTATGATACTTCGGGATCAGTGACTTCATCAGGCTGTGGTCTTTCCGATATTGTTGAGGGCCATCAGATCAGGCAGATGATCCGTTTGACGATGGATCAGATCACAGAGTAGCGGACCTGTTCCTGTGGCATGAGTTTGGGTGATCCTTTCACGCAGCAGGTGTCGCTGTGACTTGTATTCGAGGAACACTCTCAGTTGCTATTTCGGTGGCCAGGAGGGTCACGTTACGAGGGAGCACCATTGGCTAGTTGTTGTAGCGGTTCGACAGCTCAGAGTTCATGAGGAGATCCTCATGTTGTTCCTGCAGTCTGATCAATGTACCCTGTTGATGAGTTATTCAGCAAGTCGCGATTGATGTGGGCGACTAGTTGGGCATGTTGGAGTTCGTGCCATGACCTTGTTTGAGGACAGACTTTTCTCCGAGGTTACTGTTGTTTGATCTCCATGACTATTGTACCTGCATTCCCACTTCCGAGGTTTTGGAGAGTGTTGTGTCCATCAGGAGGTTGCGAGATCCTTGTTTGAGGTTATGGGTTAGTCGTGGATTTGTTATAGCTAGATATTGTGGTTTTTGGTATGTTTGTGAGTATGGACTTACTGACGATGCATTTGGTTGTGATCGAGTACGTCGAGAAGGAGGTTGTGTTTCGACGACCAGATTTCCCCGAGATACTGTTTTGTGGTGATGGTCGAGCGGATGGTGGAGACGAGTTGTGTGGTTTACTTAGTTCATGTTGTGGATACTGTGGTTGCTGTGTCCGACATTGGTGACATTGTGGTGGTTCCCGAGTTTCCAGATGTGTTTCGGAGGAGTTACCAGGTGTTCCTCCAGTTCGGGAGACCGACCATACCATTGAGCTTGTACCGGGCGCTGGACTCATTTTACCGACACCTTGTCGTTCTGAGCCAGCGGAGCTGATGGAGCTACAGTTTTGACTCCAGGAGTTGCTGGAGGAGGTTTTAGGAGATTTCATGCGACCCCGCGTATCTGCGTGGTGTGCTCTTGCATGGTGTGTACGGATGTTGGTTGGTTCGACGAGGTGATGCATTGACTACCGAAGCCTGATTTGTTTCAGAGGAGAGTGAGTATCCTCTGCTTCGGATGCGTGAGTGGATTGATCAGCTCGCGAGAGCTTCAATCTTGTCAAAGATTGATTTCAGATCCGGATACCATCAGTTGTGGACCGGTGAGGCAGATGTGGCTATGTTGGCTTTCGGATCTCCATGCGGGCATCACGAGTTTTTGGTCACACCATTGGTTGACCAATGCCCCGTAGATCGTGTGGATTTGATGGACCAGGTGTTCAGACGGTTTCTGGACGAGTTTGTGGTCATGTTCGTTGACAATGTCCTGATGTACTTCGCGAGACGATTAGCTGTTTGCGAAGTTCAGCCAGTGTGAGTTTTGGCTGTTTAGCATGAAGATTTTGGGTTGTGTGATGTTATCCAAGGGAGTTGACGTGGATCCTGACCAGTTTGAAGCCGTGTTGATTTGGGGTTGACCTACCCGTGTACCAGAGATCAGGGGTCTCTTGGGTTTAGCAGGCTTGTACTGACGGCTTATACAGGATTTTCCCGGATTGCCACTCTACTTTCCGGATTGACGAAGAAGGCGTCAAGTTCGAGTGGTTCGATGCACGCGAGGAGAGTTATTTATTCCTAAAGGATGGTTGACCGTTGCTTCGGTTTTGACCTTACCGATGATCGCGATGAGTTCGTGGGTTGTGGCGATGCATCGAGGTATAGATTTGGTTATGTTTTGATGTTGTGTAGCAGAGCGGTGGCTCATGATTTCAGGCATTGGAGACTTTATGTAGCTACGTATTCTGTGTATGTTTTGGGTGTAACTGTCTTTATGTTAGCATCAGAGAGTTCGAGATACTACTACTATGGCGTGCAGCGCAATGTAGGATGTACACCGACCATTGAGTTTCATCCACTTGCATTTTCGGCCAGATTTGGGCTTGAGGCAGTGTAGATGGATGGGGTCGACTCATGACCATGGTTGTACCTTTGAGTTTGTTCGGAAAAGTTAGTGGTTGTACTTTGACCATCCATCTGGGATGTTGTTGTTGATGCATTTAGTCGAGAGCCAGGAGCTTCAGTGTTCTATGTATGTGTGGCTCAAGTTTCCGTGTTAACCGAGTTGTGGGCTACGAGAGCTGAGTTTGAGTATGATGAGGTTGAGGCTCGTGGTTTTGTGCGCATTTAGCGCTAGTGATACGGAGACGTGTCTGGTACTTCGAGTTTACTACTAGTGACGCAACATGAAGAGCAATGTAGCGGCCTGTGTGTGCTGATGCCACATTTGTCGACTGGCGATGGCTAGGAGGCAGAGACTTGCCGAGATGTGTCAACCATTTGAGATTTCCGGTTAGACGTGGCGGTTGCTGCTGTGATTGTGTGTGTTTGTACACTTTGGTTTGTGATACCAGTTGTGAGGCCTTTGTGGACCGTTTGATGAATTTAGTACGTTTCCTTGTACTTTCGGAGACGATTTCAGTGGCAAGCTGTCATGGCTGTATTTGATGGAGGTTGTCCATCTACGTGGCGTACCTGTGTCCCAGTTCGCTGATCGAGATAATCAGTTACAACAAAGTGTTGACGAGCTTTGCAGCGAGCATTGGGGACCAGATTACGGTTTGGTACCAGTTTTTATCCTCGGATTGGTGGGCGATCTTTGAGGACTATTCAGACCTTGGAGGGCATGTTGTGGAACTTGGTATTGCAGTTCCGGAGGATTCGGGACCAACAGTTTTTCTTGTTTGAGGTTGTTTGCGGTACCAGTTTGTTGACCACAATGAATTGACGTTGTTTGATGTCGATTTGAGGTACGATGTTGTACTCCATAGTGTTGGAGTGAGTTTGGTTTAAGTTTGAGTTGATGTTTGGTTCTGATTTTGAGGAATGTGTTACCACAGACTGTCAGGTTAGCGGAAATGGGTTGATTATTGCCCGAGTTCGATGTTTGAGCTATGCTGATATGAGTGTGTGAGTTATATTAATGTGTGAACTGAGTTGTGAATTGGCACGTTGTTTTGATTTGTATGTGGCCATAGGCGAGTTTGTGTTATGCCGTATGGTTCGGCACCGCCTATAGTGTTGGCTTTTGTGTGTGTGTTGTGTTCCGTGTGGCGGAACTGTGTTTCAGATGTGTTTCGTGTGTGTGTTGTGTTCCAGCCACCTCGTGGGACGGGGTTGGTCCCATTCGATGCGCCTTGGTCCCTTGAGGGTGACTCCGGCCTCCTTTCACGGCAAGGCTCACCGGAAATGGAAGAAAAATCCGGCCAAAATGGAGGGAAAACTTGTGAATTCGGGTTCCATTTTTTACACCGATTCGAGCTACAATTTGGAGTGGACTTTGAAGCTCTCATCACTAGCAAGCTACCATGTAAGTTTGTATGTAGATATATCTACTTGTATATATGTATGTAGATATATAACGGTTAATCTTTCAAAATATTATCAAAAAGTACGAATTTAAGAAGGTACTCACTAAATCCTTACCGTAGAGGTCCTCAATAAAGAATTTCCCTTAAAATCAATCCAAAGTTTGCACACTTGCACTCACCTATTTAGTTGTCAAAATGCATTTGCGTCGTTTTCAAAGGCTTATATATAAGCAAAATTGTGTTTTTCAAAGTTGTGTGTTTATCGAAGATGTTAATGGTTTATTGAAATTGATATTTAGTTTTATTGAAGCTGAAATTGAGAATTTAGTAAATTTGTTACATGATTACTAATTTGCATCATAATTTTCTTTTTCTAAAGTTATTATTGTGCTACTGTGTTTTTTCTAGCCTACTACTGTGTTTGTTACTGTGTTTTTTTCTAGGCTGCTACTGTGTTTGTCAGGGTGCTAATGAATTTTTTTAAGTTGTTATGGCTATTATTTTTTTTCTTCAAGTTCTATTGTGTTATTGAAAACTAATACTATGTTTTTGAAAATTGCTATTGCTACGATTTTTTAAATTATTACTGTATTTTTCAAGATGCTACTGTGTTTTTTCTAAATGGTTGCTACTATTTTTTCCAACTGCTATTGTCTTTTCAAACTGATGCCATTGCATTTTTCAAATTGCTACTGGGATACTCAAACTACTGCAACTGAATCGTTAGTTGAGCTGCTATTAAATTGTTAGTTGTGCAGCTATTGCATTGTTTGTTGAGTTGCTACTGAAGTTTTGTTGAGGTGTTAACTACTGCATTTTTCGTCGAGATGCTATTGAAGTATTACTAAAGTTTCGTCGAGCTGCTAATGAATCCTTCTTGAAGTGGTACTGAATTTCTTGTCAAGATCACCATTGAATCGTTCATTGAGTTGCTACAAAAGTTTTGTAGAGCTGCTACTGCATTGTTTGTCGAGCTGCTACCAAAGTACTAAAGTTTCGTCTAGCTACTACTAAATCTTTCTCGATGTGCTATTGAATTATTTTTCGAGACCGTTATTAAATCATTAGTCGGACTACTACTGAATTGTTCGTCGAGTTGTTACTAAAGTTTTGGTGTATTTGTATCAGGTGATACTAATTTTTCTTAACACTGCCACTGAAAATTATTTGTTATTGAATGTAAAATATGGAAATGTCACGGAACTTTTATCAAAATATTTGATATTGATTTTGATTTTGATTAAAGGTGTTACTGAAGCTAATACCGATACTTAAAATGCCTTAGAAGAAAAAAATTGAATGAATGAAAAAAAAAGTTGAACAAAAATAATTTGAATTAAAAAAACAGGTGAATTAAAATATTAATTTTTTTTTAATTTTTGAATGAAAATAAAGTAAAAATAATTATTTTGAAAAAATAATACATGAAAAACAAAATAAGGGTAAACATATAAAATTGTATCTGCCACATGGCAGCATATACAGTTTTTATCCTTATGTATAAAATTTTGTCTTTAAATGTCCAAATATAAGGGTTTTGTCCTTAATTGTATATGACATATATATATTTTCGTAATTTACATAAACATTGTATTTTTCAAATATAAATTAAATAAGAACAATCTATTTACACATTGACACATGTCTTGGTATAATTTACTTATCTACCCTATGCTACCTATATAAAGACTTTTTCTCCTGAAATAAAAAAAATCAAACAAAACCCTCTCTCCCTTACTCTAGCAGAGAAAACACAGTAGTGGTCTCGATGCCACTTCCACGTTGTCGTGGAAGTTGTCCCTCGTCGTTTGCGCATTACAGAAGCTCGTTGACACTCGGAAAACTTCGGTGTACCTGACAAGGCAGGTAAACACCTCTTAAAGATACCATATTCACAACCTGGATATATCAATGTAGTAAAATAAATAGTGGTTATCGAACACAAGGAATTTGTGAAACTAAATCCTAACAAACTACTATGCTGATAGACTCGACTACAGTACACTAATGATAACGCGAGCCTAAGCTAGACATACTCAAATACTACGAAATTTGGACACAATTAACTAGACATAGTGGCAGACTACCAAACAAAATTTGAGGGTTTTCTGAGTTGTTTTGGTTACCGAAATAAATCGGATAAGCTACAGCTAATGCAGAAATCAGTAAATTGCAGAAAGTAAATTGTTGTAGATAATCAATGAGATATGAATGTTAAGAACTTCTCTCCACCTTAGACATACTTACGACCTCCCTAATATAATTGAACTAACCATGGATGAATACTCCCCACACAGGAGCTTTGGTTAAGTCATCTTGTGTATTACACTCTCTTACTTGGCATGAAAGAGGGAGGGACAATCTGCTCGATCTTGATCCCCAATTAATCGACTTATACATATGGTGATGTAAGCCTAGAGAACTGAAGTCATTATGTTTTAAGAATGTTTGAAGAATAACAGAGCTTCAAGGGTTGATAAGGTGGTCACCATTTTATCACTAAGGCTTGTTTCACACAAATTCATGTTTATCTCTAGAGAATATGCAACAATAAGGTGATCATATACATAATCAAGACTATAGATCCTAAGCCATGCATCTAAGCGTGTACTCAAAGAAACATGAACATAGAAAACATACGGTGAGAACACAGTGAAACAAAACTCATCCAAATAATTAATAGAATCAAAAGGGGTTCAAAATCGTAAGCATATCTAGGGCTTCAATCAGCCCATAACAATGAAAATTTAGCTACACATAGTTTTAAATAATAACATTGAAGAATTCATGAAGGAAAAACTAAGAAGGAGAAGAAATAAACTCTTAATCCCCGTCGGGATCGTATGCTTGCAGTTCGGTTCCTTTTTCCTTTCACTTCTTCTTCTTTCTGTTATTCTTTATTTGTTATTCGTCTTATTCTCCTACTCTCCAGCCGTCCCTTTAATCAGCCCCCCACTTGCTATTTATATATGCAACAAAGCTAGGTAATTAACCTAGCTAGTTGATCACGTGCATAGCAATCCAAAACCAAGCCAACTTCACCTTTATTTTCCTCTTGCTCACCTCTCGCCAAGCCACCGTACGTACTCTCCTTTAGCTAGCAATCATATATATATATATATATATATAACTAGGCAATTAACCTAGCTAGCATGCAACACGTGCATGCAGACTTCAATTCCAAGTCTCCCTCTTCTTTCCAATGTCCAATTGTAAATGGACTTCTCTTCTTTGTCTTATCTTGGTCTTCAAGTCCACTTCCAATTCTTCTTACTATTCCTCGCCAAGCAACAGCACCGCTTCCAATTAAATATATATATATATATATATATATCACATCATTTGGCTTGATTAAACTGTCTCTTCTCGCCAAGCTCCAAAATATATTATTTAATCTCCTTTTCTTCATTAATCTCCAAAATACTTAAAAACAAATAAACATAATTAATTCACTCGATTAATAACAATAAACTAAATATAGGGAACAAATTAAATACCAAATAGACGCATAAATATGCGACTATCAAAATACCCCACAGTTAGACATTACTAGTCCTCGAGCAAAACACTAAACTAAGACCCTGAAAAGACTCAAAGACTCTAACTACATGACTCTAACGCCCTCAACAAATTGTCTCAGCAATCTTCCACAATTGTAACACCAAGATTAATGTGACTCCAAATTAACATTCCGCAAAGTTTCGAAAGTTAAATTCAATGTATGATACACATGTAATATGTAGGACGAAGACATAATCATGGTGAATGTAAAGCTGTAGCATGCGAAAAACAAGTCAAGATTCAACCTTACTTAGATATATGCTCTCAAAAGTGTTTCTCTCAAAATATGTCTAAGGTATTCACTCGACTCAATTACTTGCCAAATGGACCACATCATATGCTTACTCATGTGACTAATCTCCACAGATCAAAGGCTGCCATCTTAAGGATCAAAAGGACTTTCATGGGTTGTAATGGGACTTGGCTCATAGGTTAAAGAATAAATGGATAAGGAATTCAAATATGATTCTAGAACCCAGTAGAGCACCAAATAAGAGATTTCTTCAAACTTTACAACCATGAACTTTCTCACTTTTGTGGCCGAATTTCATCTTGTTGGACATTCACATCATTGTTTTCATCAACAGTTAACTCGGGTATCAAGGTAGACATCACATTTTTTTCTTTTCTTTTCATTCATATATATATATATATTTTGAAACACTAGCTTGATACCCCACACTTATTTCTTTGCATCACTTTTCGACATTGTCGTCGTCTTCACATACTTCACTACAAGAAAAGGACTCATTACCGGCGAGATTCCGGCCAACAAGGCCGGCGACCGGAAAAGTCGCCGGTAATGTCCATCATTACCGGCGACTTACCCCGTCGCCGGTAATGTCGCCGGAATCTCGCCGGTAATGTTCCAAAACATTACCGGCGACTCCAACCGTCGCCAGCAATGTCTAGGGAGACATTTCCGGCGAAATTCCGGCCGGAAAATTGCCGGAAATGTCTCCCTAGACATTGCCGGCGACGGTTGGAGTCGCCGGTAATGTTTTGGAACATTACCGGCGAGATTCCGGCGTAAAGTCGCCGGTAATGTCTTCATTTCCGGCGAATTACTCCGTCGCCGGCAATGTGTCTTATATTAGATGCCGGATGGGGCAACTCGATCATTCAATCATTTTGAGCGAAAAAAATCCAGAGAAATCGAAAGAAGGAAAACGTACGCTCTGAAATCGATCATTCGGTATATTGTCAAAATTAAGGCGCGCGTCGAAAACTCGATCACTCGGGAAGCTATATATATATATATAGGTATGTAGGTGTATATATACGTATATGTGGTATATATATATATATGTTTGTGTGTTGATCAAATCCAATTCGTGAGATATATATATATATATATGAAATGTTGTTGATGTACGGTCACCGAAACGAGAAAACAGCTTGTAGTTAATCTTGTGTCTGAATCAATGACTGGTATTATCGTATTGTTATCGGAGCCAGGCTTAACAGAGCCTCCTCCTACCCAGTCAAATACGTTTTGAATTGAAAAAAGGAGAATACTATCATCGAGTACTGAATCGAATTCAGAGATTAGATCGATATATATATATATATACATATGCATGCATGTGTTGATTTAATTAGAGTTGAATTGAGAGATCACGTCGATTATTAGTAGTGAATGTGTGTATATATATATAATTAATACGTAAAATTGTTAGAATTTTCAGGATGGACAAGAGTTGGATGAGCCTCGAAAGATGGGATGTCAGATATCACGAGGGAATTAGGAGTTTTGTGGATTTTGTGAAGGCTAATTGTGGAGACACTACACTTCATTATTGCCCGTGTAAAGAATGTAAGTGTTTCAGCGATCGATTTCGATTTCCCATTGATAAAGTCCAGAGGCACCTGAGTAAATACGGGTTTTGGGAAAAGTACACTTGTTGGATTTATCACGGTGAAACATCGGTAGCGGGTCCGCATGATCATGGACAATTTGGTGAGAGGGCCAGTCCACGCTATGATCATGGACATTTTGCTGAGAGGGGCAGTTCATCCTATGATCCAACATCGATGTTAATCAATGATATGTTTCCTCATGAGAGCGGTGTATTTGCTGATGAAGCACCAAATGTCTCTCCCGTCGTTGAGGGTTTCCCCCATATCGAGCCAGTCGAACCATTACCTGGAGGTCATGTAAACACAAGCGGTATGGACAAATACAACAACCTGATTGCATTGCAACAGACTCCGTTGTACGACGGTTGTAGTAAGACTGTTCTTGAAAGTGTGATGGGAGTGATGCAGCTAAAAATGGAGAACAAAATGTCTGTCAAAGCTGTTGATTCTTGGTTGAAGTGGACTGCTTCGCTACTGCCACCCGGTCATCGTCTTCCTACCACTCATCATAAGGTGCGACATATCCTGAAAGATCTTGGGCTTTCCTACATCAAAATCCATGCATGCAGATATGATTGTATTCTCTTCTGGGGAAAAGATCTCGCCGACCTTGAAGCCTGCCCGGTATGTTTTACAGAAAGGTATAAGTTGACTCCTGCAGGCAACAAGAAAGCTGTGAAGATACTTCGATATTTCCCGCTTATTGATAGGCTGGAGCGGTTGTTCATGTGTGCTTTCACGGCCGAGGCAATGAGATGGTGGGCTGAGAGGAACTTGCCTGACGATGACACCCTTATACACCCTTCCGACGGAGAGGCTTGGAAGCACATGGTCAGGGAGTTTGATCATTTTGCAGCAGAGGTCCGAAATGTTTGGCTAGGGCTCTCATCTGACGGATTCAACCCTTTTGGCAACATGAGTCTTCAATACAGTATATGGCCAGTTATTTTGGTACCGTACAACCTTCCACCATGGATGTGCATGAAGAAGGAATACAATATGCTCACTCTGTTAATTCCGGGCCCGGGTTATCCAGGAAAGTGTCTCGATGTGTATTTGAGGCCTTTGATTGAGGAGCTTAAGTACCTGAGTGAGTGTGGCCACCCCACTTACGATAGGTTCAAAAAGGAGATGTTCCAGATGCATGCCATGCTTGTTGGCACCATCAGTGATATTCCTGCCCGCGGTATGTTGTCGGGCAACGTTACCAGGGGTTACAGGGCTTGTTCAGAGTGCATGACGGTTGATTGTTGCAGTCCTCATTGTAGTAAAATTGTCTCGATGCGTCACCGTTGTTGGCTTCCATATGATCACCCATTTAGGCAGGATCCAAACGCGTTTGATGGGACTGTTGAAACAGGTGTGGCACCCAGGCGATGGACAGGGGAAGAAATTTTGGAAGTGTTGAATGAATACGATTTTGGCCAGCTGAGCAATCATCCTGACATAGTGGCGTCAATTCCCGACAAGCCCGAAAGGTATAAGTTTTGGACACACAAGAGCATATTCTGGGAACTCTCCTACTGGCCCAGGTTGCCTATCAGACATTACCTAGATGTCATGCACATAGAGAAGAATGTGTGTGAAAGTGTGGTGGGCACAGTTCTTAACTTGGAGGGGAAAACAAAAGACATCCCTAAGGCACGCATTGATCTTAAAGCAATGGGTGTGCGGAAACATTTGTGGTTAAAAGATGGTAAGAGAAAAATGCCGCAAGCTCCGTACACCGTAAAACCGAAGCATAAGCATGAAATTTTTCGGTGGCTGAGTAATGTCAGGTATATATTCTTATGGCTATGTAGGAATTTGTCCTTAAATTTTTAGCGGAGTATATATGGTTATATGCGAGAAATATAATTGGTCCATATATATGGCTTTATCTATATATATGCAGGTATCCTTATGGCTATGCAGGAAATATAAGCAGGTGTGTTAACTTCCGGGACAATAAGATGTACGGATTAAAGAGTCATGACTGCCATGTACTGCTTCAACGCCTTTTCCCTATTTTCATTCGAGGGTACATGCCCAAAGAGGTGGTGGAGCCGTTGGTGGCCTTGTCAAGATTCTTTCAGAAGTTATGCACCAGGGAAGTTAAAAAAGCAGACCTCAGGGAGATGCAAGATGACATCATTTTTATCATGTGCAAGCTTGAGAGGATATTTCCCCCAAATTTTTTCGACATAATGCCGCACCTGATGATCCATCTTCCCGAACAATTGTTGCTTACCGGTCCCGTACACTACACTTGGATGTATCCCATGGAAAGGTACAAATGATTCATAAATTTGGTTTGCCTATGTTTTTATATGTAATGACTTGTGGTTAAGTAAGTTAACATGCACTTGTTAACTTGTAGACAATTGGGAGCCTACAAGGACTATGTGAAGAATAAATATGCACCTGAAGGGTGTATCGCTGAAGCATATGTTGCGCACGAGTGTGTAACGTACACCAAAGTGTACTTGGAAAATGTAGAGGACCCCCAACAACAGATGCCGATAGATGAACCCCAGTTCAACCTTTCTATCATCTCCAGTGACGTGGTAGTACAGGGAAGCTTGCCAAAGTCGTACAAGTTGGATGGAAATGAGGTAGCCATTGCCCACTGGTCGGTACTGATTAACTGTCAAGAAGTACAATATTGGAAAAACTATCATCTTCACCGCCCTGCTATTGCCGGAAATGTTGATTACCACAACAAGACGTTTGCAAACTACTTTGGTCAATGGGTAAGTATATGTGTATATGTATATTTTTATATATATCTTTATATAGCATGTATGTATGTACGTGGTTTTGTGGTTTCAAGATGACATAATTTCTTCTGTACGTATTAATATATGGACGTTTTCAGATGAACCATGTAGCAGATGATGGTTGCCCAGAGTGGTCAAACGAATTGAGGGTCCTGGCGATGAAACCGATTGCTTCAAAAGTTTACTCGATGTGTCAGGTCAATGGCGTGAAATTTATATGCGAAAATCGAGACGACCGACTGAAAACACAGAATTGTGGGGTGATGGTCCATGGTGGGCAGGATGGCGTTGACTATTACGGTGTCCTTCATTCAGTTGTTGAACTAATTTATGGGAACCGCATGAAAGTGCACTTGTTCAAGTGTAGATGGTTTGATACTAGCCCGGAGAACACAATGACCGATCAGTACGGAACATTTTCGGTGAATACTGCTACTACCTGGTATGAAGATGACCCTTTCGTTCTTGCCTCATCAGTAAAACAAGTGTTTTACTTGGACGATCTTCTTAACAAAGTCCCGTGGAAGGTGGTTAACCATGTTGCTCATAGAAACATATACAGTGCTGCCACACTTGGTGATACCGCAGATGATGAGGAAGTTACTGCATACCAAGAGCCGAACGCTTTTGACATTCCGGAATCATCTACGATTCGCCTTAATAATGTGAGACCTGGGAGTGTGGTTCGAATTACTGGAGCAGAACTTCTCGATGTTAATCCATATGAAGTTGACGCTGATTCAGATGACGAGGAGAGGCACATATTGCCAGAGGTTACCTATGAAACCGAGTTAGACTCAAGTGATGACGATGATTACGATTATCATCCTTAGCTGAGTAATGATGTAGTCGGAAAATGTAGTCGAAATTGTAGACGGAAATTGTAGTCGTTAATCGTACGTAGACGGAAATTGATAATCGAAATTGTAGTCGGAAAATGTAGCCGGAAATCGTACGTATACAGAAATCGTAGACGGAAAATGTAGTCGTTAATCGTACGTATACAGAAATCGTAGTCGTTAATCGTACGTATACGGAAATCATTAATCTAAATTGTAGTCAGAAAATGTAGTCGTTAATCGTACGTATACAGAAATCGTAGTCGTTAATCGTACGTATACGGAAATCATTAATCTAAATTGTAGTCGGAAAATGTAGTCGTTAATCGTACGTATACGGAAATTGATAATCGAAATTGTAGTCGGAAAATGTAGCCGGAAATCGTACGCGGAAAATATTGTCGGATATTCTTCGGGAAATAATGACATTACCAACGAGTTATAAGCAACTCGTTGGTAATGACATTACCCACGAGTTAACTCATCGTTGGTAATGACATTACCAACGAGTTGCTTATAACTCGTTGGTAATGTCATTACCAACGAGTTAACTCGTTGGTAATGTCATTACCAACGAGTTGAAGTCGTTGGTAATGACATTACCAACGAGTTATAAGAAACTCGCCGGCAATGTTTTCTGGATAGATGCATGATAGCCCGAGCCTTTCATTTCTCCTCCTCTCCCTCTCCTCCTCCTCTCCCTCTCCCTCTCCTCTCCCTCTCCTCCTCCCAAATCGGTCCGGTGAGTTCACCTCCTCCTCCTCCTCTCCCACTCCTCCTCCTTATCCTCTACTCCTCCTCTCCCTCTCCGCACAGTTCTCCACCGATCCCTTCTCCTCTCCTCCTCCGAAAATCTCCTCCTCCCCTCCTCCCCTCCTCTCCTCCCCTCACCATTGTAGTCGATCGGCAAAGCATTGTAGGTGGAAATCCATGGCAGGTCTGATCCTCTCTCTCTCCCTCTCTCTCTCTCTCAATTTTGAATTATTTTTTTGCATGTGTATGTGTATGTGTATGTGTATGTGTATGTGTATGTGTATGTGTATGTGTATGTGTAAATTAATTAGGGTGCTAAGTTGGAAATTAGGGTGATAAGTTCTAAATTTATATGCAATGTATATATATGTGATGTATATATATATTTAGGTATGTGAAAATGAAGTGATGTATATATATATGTGAAAATTATGTATAAATGTGGTTTGGATGAATGTGTGATGTATATATATGTGGAAATTAAACCTAATTAAGATGCATGATATATATATGTGTGATAAATGTGGAAAATTAATTAGGGTTTGTGATTTGGATGAATATGTGATGGATAAATTTAATTAAGATGCATGATGTATATATATATACACATCGAATATGTATAGTTCTTAATTTAGGTGATATAGTTGTTAATTAATCGTATAAATGAAGGTGGAAATCGAGATCGGAACGGTTTAGAACCAGAAAGGTTTTAAACCGGAACGGTTTGGAACCGGAACCGTTATGTTACAAATGTTTCCGATTATAAACAGTTCCGGTTTCAAACGGTTCCGGTTCCAAACCGTTCCGGTTCCGATTTGGTATAGAACCGAAACGGTTTGGAACCGGAACTGTTTGTAACTGGAACCGTTATGTTACAAACGGTTCCGGTTCCAAACAGTTCCGGTTTCAAACGGTTCCGGTTCCAAACCGTTCCGGTTCCGATTTGTTATAGAACCGAAACGGTTTGGAACCGGAACGGTTTGGAACCGGAACTGTTTGTAACTGGAACCGTTATGTTACAAACGGTTCCGGTTCCAAACAGTTCCGGTTTCAAACGGTTCCGGTTCCAAACCGTTCCGGTTCCGATTTGTTATAGAACCGAAACGGTTTGGAACCGGAACGGTTTGGAACCGGAACTGTTTGTAACTGGAACCGTTATGTTACAAACGGTTCCGGTTCCAAACAGTTCCGGTTTCAAACGGTTCCGGTTCCAAACCGTTCCGGTTCCGATTTGTTATAGAACCGAAACGGTTTGGAACCGGAACGGTTTGCAACCGGAACTGTTTGTAACTGGAACCGTTATGTTACAAACGGTTCCGGTTCCAAACAGTTCCGGTTTCAAACGGTTCCGGTTCCAAACCGTTTCGGTTAATTACCGAATCCATGACTATTACGATGTCCAGGAGGTTTTGCGGCTAATTGGCTTCGGAGAGGTTCCCGAAATAGTGGAGGGAACAGTAGTCAAGCTTCCTCCTCGCCCGCAGTTAGCAACACGCCCAGTGGGCCAATGATGAGTGCTCGCACGAGAGCCTTGCTAGAGGCGCGAGCTGAGGAGGAAGCTGCACGATCAAGAGCCGTGCAACCGGAAGTTGAGCCTCGAGCCTCAGTCTCTAGGCGCTCAATCAGCAGACGTCCCTCCGGTGGCAGAGCCTCAGACGAGCGACAGTCAACGGGGGCATCAGAAACTCCCTCAATCCGAATGCCCCATATTCGGATGGTGCCTACTCCCATTTCACGGGAATCATCTGAGACACATGGTGGTGCTGGCGCCTCATCGTCCAGGCCTCGTCTATCTCCGCCGTCCGGTCTCTTCCTACCCGACGAGATTCCTGTCATCCCTGAATTCGATGATAGGGGGATGCCTGTTTATATTGAAGGACGGCCGGAGTTCCTGAGCGTGGAGGAAGCGTATAACTTCCTCCCGTTCGACCCCGTGTATCTTTGGAGTGTGAGGTGCACCAACCAACAAACGGACGATGCAGGTAAATTTTATTTAACATCAAATTGATTACTTAATTATTACTTAAGACTTGCGATAGGTTCAATTAATGATATCAATTTGTTGACATTGTATTATTAGGCAATTTCGTTAATGGGACTGGAAAACGGAAAGGGGCTAGAGGCACCTGCACCGGGAAGAGACTTGAGCAGGCCACCGGCGGAAGGAAAACGCCCATAAGGGCCAATGAGGATGGCGAGGTGATCGAGGCATTCGACACCACGCGCAAATATGTCAGCATGGCCGGTGCGATCGTGCGGGACAAGGTCCCAATTCTTTGGCCAGATTGGGAATCTGTGCCTATCTACGTGAAGATGCAAGTGCATAATGCACTCAGTGTGAGTAAAATCGTATTTTCATTACGTAAATTTTACATTTATTAATTAAGTCTGAATAAATATATAATTTTACCTTTTATATATTCATATTGCAGGTGTGGTTTGACGTGGATGAAGTTCTTATTCACACGTGGGTAGAGCGTCAACTACATATGAGGTGATGTGCTTCGACTTATTTGAATATATATCGAGTTAGATTTTTGTTTATCAAGTGTTTTAATATCTCTAACTTTTTTTCCTTGTTTTAATATAGGTATAAAGAGTGGAAGAACGAGCTTTCTTCCCATTACACTGTATACAAGGAGCTAGGCCGAGGTTCCACCCCTAGCGAATTCCGGTTTAGGGAGTACGAGTGGCTGTGGCTGATAGCCCACTTCGAGCACCCCAAAGCTCGGGTATGCATCCTTAATATATCTTTCAAGCATAATGTATCGTATCAGATTGAAATAGTTGGTTACTAATTTTTTTTCATATGTTTATCAAACAAGGCGATTTCGAAGACGAACCGGGCGAATAGATTGAAAAACACCAGGGCCCATCATGCAGGTTCACTCAACTACATGGGTTGGTCGACTAAGGCGCAGCAACAACAAGAGGTGAACCCGTTGGTGTATATTCATCAGAAGTTCTACCCGCAGTGCCCTGAAGAAGCGGTAAGTCTTTCGCCTCTCCATGTGTTAATAAAACTATTTTTCAAGATGGAAATAGATTTTGTTAGCTAATACGTTGTTCATTTTCCCTTTTCAATTAGTCGAGAGTGGAGGAGGCGACCGCAGAAGTGACCATGAGTATAGCTCGGACTAACCATCCTGACTGCTCCGAGGAAGAAGTCACCCAGTATGCCTCTCAGATCGATCTGCTTGATCCTCCGATAGCGGCTCGGATCATGGCAAAAGCGTGCGGGACTGGAAAGAATATCTACTACTGTAGGGGAATGGGCACGGCGGGCGAAGGACTATTGAAGAACACTTCAGAATACTCTACCGGGTCAAGAAGTTCAACTTCTAGTCGTAACCTCGCGGCGGAGCTTCATAGGACGCAGAGGGAGTTGGAGGAGCAAAAGAGGCAGATGGCCAAGTACCAAATGCAGCAGACACAGGTGCAGGCTCAGATGTACACATGGATGCGGACGATGTACGAGGCTCAGACTACCGGACAACCCTTCCCCACACCTCCCCCGGTCCCGGTCCCTCCGTTCCCTAGCTATCCACCACCACCACCGCACCAGTCAACGCCAGAGCAAGACCAAGGAAGCCACCGGAATTCAAATGAGTACATGGATTACTTCGACCCTGACCCGCAAGTTCCTGGACCCTGACCTGTAGTTGTAGTTAATTTTCGTATCGTCGTTGCTATTTGTACTGTACGTTGGACATTTATGTGTACTGTTGAACTTGTATGATTGTACGGTTTATGTCTTTCAATGCAGGTTCTGGAATTGGGCCCAATCCAGAACCGCGTTTTTTTTTCAAAATTTTTTCACACATTGCCGGCGACATGGACCTCAGTCGCCGGCAATGTCACAAATTCCGGCCACGGCGGCGCTATCATTGCCGGCGACGGCGTCGCCGGTAATGTCCGAGACATTGCCGGCGACTTGAGTCGCCGGTAATGTCTTGACATTGCCGGCGACACAAGTCGCCGGTGATGTCTCCGACATTACCGGCGACTCCGTTTCCCGTCGCCGGCAATGTTAACACCGGCGGGGGATTTCCGGCGACGTCATTGCCGGCGACTTGTCGCCGGGAATGACAATTCCAGCGAAAAAAAAATACAAGGCCGGCGACGGGAGGTCGCCGGTAATGTCTCAATTTCTGGTAGTGCTTGTCTCATGTATAGCTCTACCAAGTCCTAGAACAAAGGTAAAGATATAACTATTATAAAGTTTAAGGTCAGAGATATGTGGGTGATGACAGAAAGTTTAAACATGTAGGCTCAAAGTGGTTAACTAAGGGGTGCACATCTTGTGTACACAAAATCAGGACACAGGCTTATATAGCTATGGTGGTGTCCTCTAAATGCCTTTATCACTTCCTCAATCAAAACATGTATTGATAATAAGCTTTGAAAAGTACAAGAGTGAGTTCTAGTAATATCTAGAATTCATTAACTTAATCTGTGGCAAGCAATTGACACTCAATAAAGAAAGCATGTGTATTCACATATAGGCTCAATCGCTCACAGGTTAAATGAATCTCAACAAAGTTTAAGCATGCAAAAATCTGTACCATGTTAACTCATTTCTACATCCACTGCAGATTCGCATATGCAACATATATCAAGATTAATCAAAGAAACTTCAAATAACATGATCATCTTTCAGTCACAATTCCAGAAGATATAATCACATCATGGACTAGTTAAGGGCACCTAAAACTCAAAACAAGAGACTCTTTTTATGTTGCTTTTCTTGACACTTTTTATTTTTGTATTTGGTTTTTCAAATAAGACACTAAAACACACAAGAAAAACAAAGAAAAAACTCAAAAATACCAAACTCTGGTGAGCAACTCGCCAGACTCCCTATACTGCGCACCTCCACTCGCCAGAATTTTAAAACATTAATTACACATCGTAATGGGCTGAAATTTTGTGAGCACCAACTACACACATGTACAAACCTTCAAGAAATATTTCAGAAAATTACGAGACCCTTAGCTATAGAAAATAAATGACACGATACAGGATACTGCTCAGCACCGAAAACTGCCGCTCGCCAGACTCAGCTCCACTCGCAAGAATTATATAGAATTAATGACTGAGTGGAATGAGCTGAAATTTTAAGTGCATAAATTCGACACATGTGAAAACATTCTCTCAAAATTTCAAAAATTTACGAGACCTCTAACTATGTCAAATAATTTACACAAAATAGCATACTATACAGTACCGAAAAAATGAAAAATTTATACATAGACGCTAAGGATATGATATAAACCCCACCCCACACTTGAAATTTGCATTGTCCTCAATGTAAAACGAAACTAAAACATACAATACATCAAACAAGCATGGAATGAGACACATAACACATCACAAATCACACAAAACATGGAGAAAAATAAAACAAAGGAGAAGGGATAGAGAGTTAAGAATTTCAAATCTGGTTTTCCACGCTTCTCCATCAACATGGGTTGCCTCCCAAGTAGCGCTAAGTTTAATGTCTTCAGCTAGACAGTGCACACCGTCATAAGTTTCAATTCTCTAGTGTAGGATCTTGAAGAGGAATCTCTTCCACGTCTCGCACTTGAGACAGCTCATAGAATGGCTTGAGTCTATGTCCATTCACCTTAAATGTGCTGCCATCTCTTGGATTCAGAACTTCAACTGCACCATGACCAAACACATTACAGACAATATAAGGACCAGTCCATCTGGACCGTAGCTTACCTGGAAACAACTTCAGCCGCGAGTTGAATAACAACACTTTTTGCCCATTGACAAAAGTTTTTTCCTTGATCATGTTGTCATGAAATATTTTTGTCTTCTCCTTGTAAATGCGGCTAGATTTATAGGCATTATTTCGAATCTCAGCAAGCTCATTCAGTTGCAACTTCCTATGAACACCGGCATCATCAATATCAAAATTGAATCGTTTCACTGCCCAATATGCCTTGTGTTCAAGCTCTACTGGAAGGTGGCAGCCTTTTCCATAAACCATCCGATAGGGAGACATTCCAATCGGCATTTTGAAAGCTTTTCTGTAAGCCCACAACGCTTCATCCAAGTGTTGGCTCCAATCCTTCCTTACTGGTCCGACAGTTTTCTCCAGAATTTGCTTGATCTGTCGGTTAGATACTTCTACTTGCCCACTCGTTTGAGGGTGATAAGGTGTTGCCACCTTATGATGCACATGAAACTTCTTGAGCAATGCTGCAAATGACTTGTTGCAAAAGTGAGAACCGCCATCACTTATTATGTACCTGGGAGTGCCAAATCTCACAAAAAGTGATTTTAAGAACTTCAAAACAACAGCAGCATCGTTAGTACGAGTGGCTACTGCCTCCACCCACTTTGAAACATAATCAACTGCAAGTAGAATGTAATTATTTTGAAAGAGCTAGGAAAAGGACCCATAAAGTCAATACCCCACACATCAAAAATCTCAACCACTAAAATTGGGTGTTGGGGCATTTGATCCTTAGGACCTAAGTTACCTGTCAGTTGGCATCTAGCACATAATTTATGAAACTTATGTGCATCACCAAACAGTGTTGGCCAGAAGAATCCACTCTCAAGTACTTTCATTACAGTCTTCTTTCCAGCAAAATGGCCTTCTGCTACATGTGAGTGACAAAAAGATAAAATAGAATGAAACTCAGTTTCAGACACACACCTTCTTATCAGCAAGTCTGGACAGTGTTTCCACAAATATGGCTCATCCCACACATAGTACTTAGCTTCCTTGACAAGCTTGTCCTTCTGCGCTCTGGTGAAGTCTGGTGGAATATATCTACTTACCTTGTAGTTAACAATATCAGCATACCAGGGCTCCACAGCTTGAACAACAAAGAGTTGTTCATCTGGAAAGCTATCTCTGAGAGGAAGAGTGTCCTCTTCGGCTGTAGACCCATGGGTGAGTCTACTCAAGTGGTCTGCCACCACGTTTTCAGTGCCATTCTTGTCTTTGATCTCAATATCAAACTCCTGAAGTAAGAGCATCCATCGAATCAACCTGGGCTTGGCATCCTGTTTAGTCATTAAATATCTCAAAGCAGCATGGTCAGTAAATATGATAACTTTAGTTCCTAACAAGTAAGACCTAAAGTTTTCAAGAGCAAAAACCACTGCTAAGAGCTCCTTTTCTGTAGTTGAGTAATTCGATTGTGCATCATTTAAAGTACGGGAGGCATAATAGATCACATGAGGTAACTTTTGTGGTCGTTGGCCAAGAACAGCACCAACAGCATAGTCCGAAGCATCACACATGAGCTCAAATGGTAGACTCTAATCCGGTGCTTGAATGATGGGAGCTGTAGTGAGCAAATCCTTGAACTTATTGAATGCTTGCAAGCACTCATTGGTGAAGTTGAAAGCTACATCTTTCTGGAGCAATGCACACAATGGTCTGGATATCTTGGAAAAATCCTTGATAAATATGCGATAAAATCCTGCATGTCCAAGAAAAGATCTCACCTCCTTCACAGTGGAAGGAGGGGGTAATGTACGCACAATATCAACCTTAGCTTTATCAACCTCAATACCTCTAGCTGAAATAACATGTCCCAAAACTATAGCCTGCTCCACCATAAAGTGGCATTTTTCCCAATTAAGTACAAGGTTATTTTCTACACAACGCTCTAAAACCATAGCTAGATTATGAAGACATATGTCAAAAGAATCACCGAAAACAGAGAAATCATCCATAAATACCTCAATGATCTTTTCAACCACGTCTGAGAAAATACTTACCATGCACCTCTGAAATGTGGCAGGTGCATTGCATAAGCCAAATGGCATCCTCCTATAAGCAAAAGTGCCATAGGGACATGTGAATGTGGTCTTCTCCTAATCATCCTTATGTATGGCTATCTGGTTGTATCCTGAATAACCATATAAGAAACAGTAATATGCATAACCTGCCAACCTTTCCAACATCTGATCAATGAATGGGAGCGGAAAGTGATCTTTTCTTGCGGTGGTATTGAGCTTGCGGTAGTCAATACACACTCTCCATCCCGTTTGGACTCTTTGAGGCACCAACACGTTCTCATCATTCTTTACCACCGTGATTCCTGAACGTTTTGGCACAACCTGCACAGGCTAATCCATTTGCTGTCAGAAATAGCATAAATGATACCTGCATCTCGAAGCTTGATGACTTCTTTCTTGACAACTTCCATCATGGGAGGATTAAGACGACGTTGAGCTTCCCTTGTTGGCTTAGCTCCCTCCTCCAGATGGATCCTGTGGGTACACAATGTTAGGCAGATGCCCTTGATATCGGCTACCGTCCATCCAATGGCGGCCTTGTACTCCCTAAGTACATTCAGCAACTTTTCCTCTTGTAACGTTGAGAGCTTGGAAGAGATGATGACTGGAAGTGTATCAACCTCTTCTAGGAAAGCATACTTCAAATGCTCGGGTAGAAGTTTCAGCTCTAAAGTGGGTGCTGCCTGTATAGACGGAACAAGAATATCATCCGAAACTGGAAGAGAAATGGGTTTAGAATATTTACCTTTCATAATTAGCAGGGATTCAAGTGCTTCTTCCATTGCATAATACTCCTCTTCCATTTCAAGATCCACAGCCGAAGCTATCTCAAAAATAGGTTCAAATTTCTTCTCCTCGCCAAGCTTCAGTCCTTCCTCGCTAAGCTTCTTGACAAACTCACCAAGCTCCAGACATGGAACATCTTCTTTCTCAGATACCTCTATGACCTTTCTCAAAGGATCCTCCTCCAATGAATATTGAATGAATTCCTGCACAAAACTCTCAAAAGTGTCAATTGAACAACATGAATAAGCATCATCACTATTTGGATGTTTGAGAGCTTCATAAATATTGAAGTGGATTTTCTCCTCAGCTACTTCCATACTCAATGATCCATCAAAACAATCTATCTTTGTACGTGCTGTTCTGAAGAACGGTCTCCCAAGAATCAATGGTATTTCTGATGGCATTGGCTCATTCTCCATCTCCAGCATAAAGAAATCTGCTGGAAAAATCAAATCTCCCACCTGCACCAAAACATCTTCAATAATACCTTGAGGGTAACAGTTAGACCGATCAGCAAGTTTAATGGTGACACCTGTAGGAATAAGTTCTCCCATTTTCAACCTGTTATAGGCAGTGTATGACATTAAATTAATACAAGCACCTAAATCAAGTAAAGCACCCGCAAACCTGTGATCACCAATGGTACATGAGATCGTAAAACGTCATGGATCACCCAACTTAGGTGGAAGCTTTCTTTGAAGCACAGCAGATACTCTCTCTCCCAAAGCCACAGTCTCAGTTCCATAGAAATTTCTCTTTTTTGTGCACAAATCTTTCAGAAACTTTGCATACTGTGGTATCTGCATGATCACATCCAACAAAGGGATGTTTACTCCTATCTTTCTGAACACATCCAAGATCTCCTTCTCTTTTTCAATCTTCACCTGCTTCTTCAACCTGCTAGGAAAAGGTAAATTAGGAATAATAGAAGGAGACGGAGTAGAGGATACCTGACCTGATTTTTGATTTGTCAGTTTTTCTGTTTCAGGTGCATTTTCGATGGCTCGAATTGGGGTTCCTGCAGAATCTTCTGACGGCTTGTCCAACGGCTTGTCAGGGATAAGTTGTTCAAGCATGGGCTCCTCCCACTTTCTCCTGGTTGACTTAGGTAATTCTTCCAACACCTTTCCACTCTTCAAGGTCATTGCATGAGCTTCATATTTTGTATTGGGATTGGGAAGAGTATTGCTAGGAAGACTTCCTTCCTTGACTTAAGCGATTGTTTGCTACATTTGGCTCATTTGTCTCTCAAGCAAGTCAATTGCCTTCCCTTGATGCAGAGTTATAGCCTTAATATCTTGGCGAAAGGAACTACTCTCCTCTCGTTCCTTCTTGTTGTCAAACATCATTTATTGCATCATGGCTTCCAAAGTAGAATTTCCTGATGATGTTTGAGCTTGAGCTTGTTGTGGCTGAGGCATACGCCTTTGGCCAAACTGCTGCCCATCCCCTGTAGGCTGTCTCTATTGAAAACCTGGTGGAACAATAGGAAGATTGAGCACATTATTGCTCATATAGCTCAACAGGTCTCTATTTCCACCATATGTGTTGGGTTGTCTTTGGAAGTAATTTGCTTCTTCATCTTGGTCAACCTCTTCATCTACTCTAAACTTGGGACAATCTTCTGCTAGATGGCTTGCAGCTGAACATAAAGTGCACACAACCTGAGCTGCAGCAACGGTTGTCTTCTTGCCCACTTTCAGACTACTAGCAATCAGAGCAATATCATTCTCCATAGAGCTTAATCTTTTTTTCATGGCTCCATCGATTGTAACTGCATTGAGAGACTGTCTACTTGCTCCCATAGATCTATCCCTTGACTGAAATTTCCTTGAATTTTTAGCTTGATTCTCAACAACTTCCTTGGCCTCTATTCCAGTCATATTCCACCAATTTCCCCCACAAGCTGAATCAAGCTTTGACCTGTTAAAAGAATCAAGTCCTTCATAGAAGAACTCCATTTGAGTGTTGATGTCAAACTTATGGTGAGGGCATTGTCGAAGAAGACTCTTAAACTGACTCCAAGCTTCATGTAATTCATCATTGTCTTTCTGCCTGAATGTGTTAATTTGCTTCTTCAAGTACTTGGTGCGAGAAGCAGAATAGAACTCTTTCATAAATGCAGGGCACATCTTCTCCTATATGTCCAGCTAAAGAATTATACCATGCTTTTGCTTACTCCTTCAAAGAGAACGAAAACAAGAGGAGCTTCACAGTATCCTCTTCCATATTAGTCGATCTCTGGATTCTGCACAATGCTGTAAACTCATTGAGATGGTCCTGAGGGTCTTCAGAAGGTGTTCCTCTGAAGTGTGGCAGATTCGATATAAGTGATGGGGGAATAGAATAAGCCCCCAGATTTTCTGGCAGTACGATCGGTGAATCTGCTGCACCTATGCCCGGTATAAAGGACTCTCTCAGCTTGGTTGCATGTGCCATTCTTTTTGGTGATGGTGGTGGTGTTGGAATACTCTATTCTTCCTCAAATTCAGATCCTGTATCAGAATGTATTTCTTGCTCAGGTTGACCACCACTGATCACGTTCATGGACCGTTGTCCCTGATGCTTCCTGTTTTGCCTTGTTGAGCGTTCAATCTCTGGATCAAGTAATAATGGCTCAGCGCTTCTTGTGTGCCTAGTATGCATACACAATGCTCCTGCACACAGAAGAGACAGTAAGACTCAAAAGAAAAAGAAAAGAAAAGAAAAGAAAACAAAACTGAAAATTAAAGACTCTATTAGGACTTAGAATTAAGCAATTCCCCTGCAACGGCGCCAAAATTTGACAAAGTGGGTAAACACCTCTCAAAGATACCCTATTCACAACCTGGATATATCAATGTAGTAAAATAAATAGGGGTTAACGAACACAAGAAATTGGTGAAACTAAATCCTAACAAAGTACTATGCTGACAGACTCAACTACAGTACACTAATGATAACGCGAGCCTAAGCTAGACAGACTCAAATACTACGAAATTTGGACACAATTAACTAGACATAGTGGCAGACTACCAAACAAAATTTGAGGGTTTTCTGAGTTGTTTTGGTTACCGAAATAAATCGGATAAGCTACAGCTAATGCAGAAATCAGTAAATTGCAGAAAGTAAATTGTTGTAGATAATCAATGAGATATGAATGTTAAGAACTTCTCTCCACCTTAGACATACTTACGACCTCCCCAATATAATTGAACTAACCATGGATGAATACTCCCCACACAAGAGCTTTGTTTAAGTCATCTTGTGTATTACACTCTCTTACTTGGCATGAAAGAGGGAGGGACAATCCGCTCGATCTTGATCCTCAATTAATCGACTTATACATATGGTGATGTAAGCCTAGAGAACTGAAGTCATTACGTTCTAAGAATATTTGAAGAATAACAGAGGTTCAAGGGTTGATAAGGTGGTCACCATTTTATCACTAAGGCTTGTTTCACACAAATTCATGTTTGTCTCTAGAGAATAAGCAACGATAAGGTGGTCATATACTTAATCAAGACTATAGATCCTAAGCCATGCATCTAAGCGTGCACTCAAAGAAACATGAACATAGAAAACATACGGTGAGAAAACAGTGAAACAAAACTCATCCAAATAATTAATAGAATCAAAAGGGGTTCAAAATTGTAAGCATATCTAGGGCTTCAATCAGCCCCTAACAATGGAAATTTAGCTACACATAGTTTTAAATAATAACATTGAAGAATTCATGAAAGAAAAACTAAGAAGGAGAAGAAATAAACTCTTGATCCCCGTCGGGATCGTATGCTTGCAGTTCGGTTCCTCTTTCCTTCCACTTCTTCTTCTTTCTGTTATTCTTTATTTGTTATTCGTCTTATTCTCCTACTCTCCAGCCGTCCCTTTAATCAGCCCCCCACTTGCTATGTATATATGCAACAAAGCTAGGTAATTAACCTAGCTAGTTGATCACGTGCATTGCAATCCAAAACCAAGCCAACTTCACCTTTATTTTCCTCTTGCTCACCTCTCGCCAAGCCACCGTACGTACTCTCCTTTAGCTAGCAATCATATATATATATATATATATATATAACTAGGCAATTAACCTAGATAGCATGCAACACGTGCATGCAGACTTCAATTCCAAGTCTGCCTCTTCTTTCCAAAGTCCAATTGTAAATGGACTTCTCTTCTTTGTCTTATCTTGGTCTTCAAGTCCACTTCCAATTCTTCTTACTGTTCCTCGCCAAGTAACAACACCGCTTCCAATTAAATATATATATATATATATATCACATCATTTGGCTTGATTAAACTGTCTCTTCTCGCCAAGCTCCAAAATATATTATTTAATTTCTTTTTCTTCATTAATCTCCAAAATACCTAAAAAAATAAACATAATTAATTCACTCGATTAATAACAATAAACTAAATATAGGGAACAAATTAAATACCAAATAGACGCATAAATATGCGACTATCAGTACCTAATTCAAACTCCGCTCATCGATGAGGAGATCGACGCCTCCTTCCCCGTCGCGTCTCCGTCGTCTCAAGCCGCAGCTAGGCTCGCTTCTTCCTTTCATTGCTCCGCTACACGCTTCTCCAACGTTGTCTCACGCAGCCACGATCCTACTCGGATGAACCCTCTCTCCGGTCAATCTACTCACAGCTCAGTAGTAGAGCTTGCCTCTATAAGCTCTCAACGATATTTTTAGATTTGAGTATGTTTGTGAATTTTTCTGAAATTCAATAAATTTTGTTAATGCTTGTGAACTTTTAGTGTTTATTGGTCATTTTAGAAAGTATAGTTTTTGTAATTTCTTGTTGGTGTTGTAATTGTACTAGTTTTCCAGTAGCAGTACATGAGGAGGCCTTCCTCAAGTTTCTTCATCATGTCAGGTATTCCTTATACTTGAGACCCTTGTGTACATACTTTGGTGTTGTATAAGGATCTAACAAAATTAGTTTGTGTGATTAGATTTGGTTTTGTTTGCAGTAGCAGAGCATGTGATTTGCAGTGACAAAGCATGTGTGATTTGGTTCTTTATAAAAAATTTGTGATTTGGTTTAGTTTTATCGAATGTGTGTTGATTTGGTATGATTGATGATAATGGAGGAACAATAGAGACGATTTTTATAAGGTGCTACTCTATTTTTGTAAGTTGCTACTACGATTTTTAAAATTGTTACTGTTTGATTTTTATAAGTTGATCATCGTTGCTACTACATCCTGCACAAGCCACCATCACAAAGTCTCTGCCCTTCGGCTCACAAGATACCTCGGTCTGAAGCTCCATCGTATCCCTCTGTGTCGTACCAATAACTATGTGATCTTTCAAATTTCAAAGTGAGTTTTTTTTTTCTGAAATGATTGATTGCTACTGTGGATGCTTTTGCTTTGAGCCAAACTTGATTGTGTGCAAATTCGGTTAGATGTTATTGTTACTTAGCTTTTTATATATTTTTTCATTAAAAAGTAATCTGAAAATTGCTACTGAATATGTAGAATATGTGATTTGCATCCCCCAATGATGTTACTAATAATTTTCCTAAAGAAAATTGTGTTATGAAACAACAATTCAAAAAATAATATACGTTACTGAACATGGATTGGTTTTGTTACTGCTACTGAATATGTAGAATTTGTCACTACAAGTTTTATTTTTTCCGAAGATTGTCACTGGAATTGTTTAGTTAGTCACTGTTATTGAATATACGTTTAATTCATTATTTTTATTGTGAAATTTTTTTGTTGTTCAATTTTGCATAAGGTCATGTGATATGCTACAGAAATGTTGCCTCATAATTTTTGGTATGTTTTTGTCAATATTGTTACTATGTACTTTTTGCTTTTTGTTGAAACCATAAGTTGAGTGTTGACAATGTGTTTGATAAGTGAAGCATTGTAGGTGAGAACTTTACTGATAGTTTGTGATCTCTACTTTGATTTCAAATCTGTTACTGGATTAGTGGTAAAATTTGATTAGAATTGTTGTTGATTTGAAAACCCATGGTATCATCGAAACAAAAATGATGTATGGACATTGTCCATTTGTTAGCAAAAATAGAGCTTAAGGAGTTTACTGCAGGGTTGAAGCATGGATAATGCTACTCTAATCGACTGATCTGCTTTTAACATCCACCAAGATCATGTACTTTTTGATGATTATGTGTCAATTTTGATTCGAGATTGCTACTAGATTTTTCAGTTCAAGATTACTACTGCGTTTTTTGGTTCAGGACTGCTATTTTGATTTTATTTCGGGGGCTACTACTTTGTTTCAGGAACTACTACCTGTTTTTTCCAGAACTTTGGAAGTTGAATTATATTTTTATTACTAATGGATTTTGTACTGGAATTTCTATTGAATGTATCAAAATTTCTAGTGAATTTGTATGAAAAATAATTTTAAAATTTTCCATAATGTGTTATTGAATTTTGATGTGCTGCTATTATATTGATGGATGTTGTAGACTACTATTGAAAAAAGAATGCATAATGCTGCTAAAAATAATGCACACTGTTAGTAAAAAACAGTTCACAATGTTTTAGCTACAAAATCCTAAAATCCTATACCCTAAATACATTATAACCTAAAACTCTAAAACACCCTATAACTCCTAGACACACACTACTACTAAAAAAGAATGCACTTTTGTCAAGCTGCTACTAAAATTGCTCGTTAACCCTTATACCATATACCGTATAATTCCTATAATTGAAACTAAAAGATAATAGTTTAGTTGAGTTGCTATTGAATTATCCTCTAAGTCTCTAAGTGTAATTGAAGTTTGGTTGAGTTGCTACTAAATCAATTTCAAGCTGATACTAAATCATTTTTATAATTTTGTTAGGCTTCTACTGTTTTTCTTATAATTGAGTTTGTGTGATAATAATCCAATAACACATACAAAAACTTTTTATACAAATTCAATAGGAATTTTGAGTACAAATTTACTAGTAGTTGAGATACAATTCAGTCTCCAAAAAATGAGTAGCAATTCCTAGAAATGTAGCTCCCCAAAATGCAGTAGGAGTCCTTGAATCAAAAACACAGTAGCAGTCATGGAGCTGAAAACACGGTAGCGTATCCCGAAATAAATAAATAAAACGTTGTATTGATCCACGAAGTCAAAACTGTCGTAGCACTTCCCGAAAATGCAATAATAGTCCCAAAGTAGCAGCAGTTTCTAAAAACACAATAGCAGTCCACGAAAATATAGTAGCATTCCTTGAGTCGAAAACGTAATAGCATTTCTAAAAATACAGTAGTAGTCCTTGAACCGAGAACACAGTAGCAAATCAATCCCAAAAATTAAAAAATTAAAATGCAGTAGCAGTCCCTTACTACGATTAGTAAAGTACTACTAACTGAAAACTTAGACATGTCTGCTGCTGCTAATGTGCATAAAACTCACAAGTACACTTTGTTCTTGAAACAAAAAAAACCAATAAAAATATAAACAAAAACACAGTAGCAGCACATCTATGGCACTTTCTTCTCATCTCAACTTTAACTGTAGCAACAACACTTTATTGAAGCATATGCACATACAATCAAACAAAGCAGCACATACAATTAAACAAAACAACACATCTGTAGCATGCGAGGTGCCATGGGTGATTAAAGGGAGCAAATGTAATGTTTGTCCACCTGCTATTGTACATATTAAAGTCATCAAAAGTTTGTCCTTGTCGCAAAAAAAAAAAAAAATACAGTAGCACTTATCAGCTTCTTCTAAATTCTTCTATATTGTAGCAACAGCACAATATTCTTCTTGTGAAGCACAAGAACATACGATCAAATGAAGCAACACCATCTGTAATATGCAATTGGAGAAGCATTTTATAGACAGTAACTGAACTAAAAAATGCAGCTAGTAGCAAAAATCCAGTTTTAGAACAAAAGAAAATAATATAAGAACAATAATGCAAATGTATACAAGTCCGAGGTGTTCAGTATCAGAGAATAACTAAACCAATCAAGCATAAAAAGCAATAACATCATAGTAGCAGAGGTGTTCCACCACTAGCAAACCTATTCAAAACCACATGACTTCTGGTAAATTTCATGACCTTTGTCAACAACAACAATTTTAAAAGCTAAAAAATAAAAAGTAAAGTTGTAGTATTAGTACTCCGAGACAATCTTTATGTTTTGTTTTTTGCTTGATATAGTTTGGTTGTCAACCTCGACTGCCATCACCAAGACATCAACCCCTCAATCTCTTACAAACATACATTATGAGTTGATTCCAAAATCGAAGCCTAAATTATAAAGATAACCTGCAATATCCAACCAAAAGATCTAAAATATTCAATAACAAATCAAAACCCATCTGCCAAAAAATGCAGAGACCTCCATAATTGAATTGCCTAGTTGGTGCAACATGTTACAGGACAACGCTTCCAAGTGGAGGCGTGGTGCTACTAAAAGATGAGGTTAGAGGTGCTACTAGAGGGTGCCGTCATCCAAACACATGAAGATCTGTTTGGGGATGGACTTGAGGCTTTGAGGAGCTTGCCTAACGTGTTGCAATGTGGTTAGGGTTGTGCTGCAGTGCGGTGAAAGTAGAAAATTTAAGGCAGGTTCATCATCGAAGCAGGCAGAGGAGGCGCACAGTGTGGCGGTGATTGACGCGAAGTAGATCTACTTAGTGTGCATTAACAACGTCGAGGTAGGTGGAGGCCAAGCTTCGGCAGCTAAGACTCGGGAGCGGCGAACTCGAGGTGGATGCGTGAAACATCTCAAGATGCTACTGGTCTTAAAAAGTGCACACGCTTAGGTGAAGCATTACTAGAAATGAAGGACTATCGATGATGCAAGGTCTAGCCAAGGAGTGTGTGGCGATGCGAGGCTATGTAGGAGGTACGGCGACAATTCACCGGCCAAAATGGAGGTGAAGCCGGCTCGGCGAAGTGGGGCTAGAGGCCATGAGGTGAAGTGGCGTGGCGACGCGCATGAGGTGGAATTAGGGTTGCAAGGCGCGGCGCGATGCGACATTGAGCTTAAAGAGCGTCGCGGTGGTGGATAGAGACGAAGGCTAGAGGCGAAGCTATCCACTGCTACTGCGTTACTATTTTGAGTGAGAGAGAGAGAGAGAGAGAGTCAAAGGACCCAACCCCTATTTAGTTTCCTAAATCGGAATCAAACCCCTTCTGAAAACATGAACCAACAAAAACCATAAAAATTTCGACAGAGTAACGCTACTAACGCAGAATTTCCATTAACCTGCACCAGGAAAATACACTTCATCCTATGCCACAAAAATCAAACCGTGGGCACCAATCCCATCCGGATTTCTAAATATCATAACAGTAATGTAAAGTAATCAATAAAACTATACTTTACAGAAATCCGGGGAAAAATCGTATAAAAGTATACATAAGAATGCTCAGAGCGACTTCTAGTATATATATACAAATAGTAGGCCAAACTAAGAACCTACCATAAAAGAAACATCGCTCGAATACTAAGCCTCCGACCGCGACGTGCGACACCCGAATTCAAACTGCAAACTGGGCAAAGAAAACGAAGAGCCCAGGGAAAGACATATAAACCGTTAGAGTGAGTGGACGAAAATAAATGTCTTTCACCGAATAATAAATGTTATAAAAACATATGCGAGTCTAAATAAGTGAATATAACATAGTACACGAAGGAGACTCAAATTCCTCACGCGTACTGAGCATGCAGCGTAAAACTCTGCAGGGTCACTCATGGACACGTCCGCGCTAGTACAGTCCGAATCACGGGATCCCAGACCCACACGTGATTCTAGCCAGAAAGGCCTTAGGTCAGAGGTCTGCCCCCCCCCCTCTCGGGTCAGGGGTCACAGCCGCCCCCGGTAAACATCCTCGGTGATCAGCCGGGATGCAAGTGTATCGATACAACAACATATACTGTGACTGTACTCTGTGTAAACCAAATCATAAATAGTTCTATGCAAGTGTACAAAGCAATATGTAAATGCATATACGTAATATATATAATTGTATAGGCATAATCGTATAACACATGCTCATATAAATCATAATCTCATATGCATGCTCAAGCTCGTAAAACGTGTATTAAAGACTCGTGATTAATCAGTGAAAATGAATTGTCCACTCACAGATGAGCGTAACGCGATACGCGTTAATCCCGTGATCTGGCGGAAAATTTCTCGCCAAACGAACGATCACGATCCCATGAATAATCATAAAATCTACTGCTCAAAATCATAACTCAAAACCTCAAATCACATCACGAGAAACAACCGTTCCCGGAAACATATAATTCAATAACAACGAAATCGTCAAAATTCGATAATCACACCACAGAACCTCGCTATAATTTCCAATGCTCAATTCGAAAAACAAACCTCACCACTGCGATCGATGCGCGATTCCGAGTGAAACGACATACAACTCGTCGAAAAACATGTCGGACGAAAAGTCGCCGCCGCGCATGACGGCGCCGCCGCCGACCGCCGGAAATCCAAACCTGCCCAGAAAAATTCAATCTACACATGGATTTGAAGATCTCAACATTTCCAACAACTTTCCAGTTTAAAGTTAAGGCCAATTTTGATCGGAAAACCTCCAAAATTCAACTCAAAGTTTCAAACCCTTACCGGAATTTCAAACCGACCGATCTCCCTCCTCCGACCACGGCAACCTTCAAGACCACTTCCAATAGCTTCCTCTCCTCATGGCTAACAAAACCCCTCAAGGTTCCACCACCATCTCGGCCTCCAAGCCGTCACCCGAAATCAAAGAAAACTCGCTGGAAAACCACGATCTTCACCGCGCCGATTCTCCCTCCTCCGGCCACCTCACGGGTCGATCCACCAACCAAGTTGAAGAGCAGCTCGAGCCCAACAAGTCTCATGAAAAAACCTCGCCCAAACATGGCCGAATCGGCCTCAACTCCGGCGAAACCATTTCGGCCAAAACGGGTTATTCTTGACCCGTGGTCAACGCGGGTCAACCCAGCTTTCTATTTCTGGAAACTTTCCCAAATCGGCATGTATCGTTTCCGTATTTATACCGTACGCGTATCGAACCCCAAACGGATAAATACGACAATATTCGACGGACGAAAATATTCACAACGTATTCCTCGTATCTCGGAAAAATCCTCCGGAAGTTCCCACGAGCTCGAAATTAAATTCTCTACAACTTTCACGAAGGATCCCAAATCAAATTCTTGCCCGAAAATTTAGTCGCTAACGAAGCCGCCATATTAACCGATTACGTCGAAATCGCGACCAATTGCGAAACTCGCAAATCAAGTCGATAATCATTCCAATTTCGGTTCGGGTCGATCGAAGGTCCAAAACGATTCACAATCACGATTCGGATAGACTTGAATACGAACGGATAAACTCAACGATATTCTGAAATTTCAAATATTCATATTATATTCCTCGGTCGTCGAAATAATAATTCGGAACCTCCCACGAACTCAAAATCACGCGTACAACAACTCTCGAGAAGAGACTCAACTCAAATTCTCGGCCAATAATTAAGTCGTGATCAAGACCGACAATTCAATCAATTATCGAAAAACTGCGATTACGCGCTAACTCGCGAATTAAGCTGATTACACTACTGATTCTGTTCCGGGTCGTCACACACATAGAGAGAGAGAGAGAGAGAGAGAGAGAGAGAGAGAGAGAGAGAGAAATGAAATAGCTGTTTAGGGTTTCTATTATATAAATAAGGGTGATTATGTCATTTTAATCTATTTAACGGGGTGGTTGCTGATATTACATTTTGGGTCTTTGGCCAGTATCTTGAGTTTTCTAAATACTAGACTGGTTGAGTTTTTTGTATTATTGATACTATAACTGTCATTGGCTGTCATTTTCTATAAATTAAACAGAACATTCATATATGGTAGTTCATTGTGTTTTAGCCAAGAAGCAAAAATTTGACTATTATATCCACTAATAATCTTTTTTTTTAAATAATGTTAGGCGATCTTATACGATGAGGATTGTGACTGTACCTTCGAGCGCCTAGGCGGGTTCTGAGCGGCCTAGACGGGCTATAGGAGTCGCTTAGATCTCCAAGGTTGCTCACTTTCTTGCGCCTAAACAATCTTCTAGACTTTTTTTTTTAAGAATAGTGCTAATAAACGATAAATTTGATCTTGTTATTGCAATTCAAGTTAGAATATACCATTAAACTTCAATTTAAAGTGATGATATAAAAACAATCAAGATATATGAGGAATTTGAGAATAGGAGATCCATACCGGCGTATGCCAAGTAGAGAAAGAGCTATGTTGAACGGAAAATAAAACTTTCGTTGAAAGAGAGAAGTTGAGCGTAAGAGAGGAGCGAGAAATTTAAGAGGCGTTATAGCATTATGTACGTTAAATACAAGGTATTGTGATTTCTTTATAGAAACAAACTTTGATTTATTTATATTTTCGAGGCACAACTCTCACAAAAATTGTAGAGACTTGCGTGTTTCTGATTCCCTTGATATATTATAGTTTGGGATTTTACTCCCATCAATGTCGATGAAATTCAAATTAAGGTGGGTTTTAAATTTTAAATTTTTATCTGCTCGACCAAATAATTATTTATCACTACTAGAAATATGCACTTAGATGACGAAATCTTAACTGTTTCGTCATCTATGTAAGTGTTAGACGACGAAAAATTAATTCGTCGTGCAAGCAAATAATTTGTCGTCTAGGTTGGACTTAGACGATAAAATACATAATTCGTCATCTAAGTTTGTGCTTAGATGACGAACCATGATATTCGTCATCTAAGTACAAATTTAGTTGACGAATCATGTGTTTCTTCGTCTAAGTTGAGTTTTTAGATGACGAATAAAATGTTCGTCGTCTAAGTACAACTTCTTAGACAACGAAAATATTTTTCTTCGTCTAAAAGCTCAACTTGGACGACTACTTACGTATTTCATCGTCTAAAAGATAACCTAGTTGACGAAACTATATTCTTCGTATAAGTTTGTACTTAGACGATGAAGTGTTATAGTTAGACGACGAATTAGTTTATCGTCTAAGAAAACTTAATTATTTAGATTATATTCCATTTACAAATCGACATTTCATCTCTCTCTCCTCTCAACTTCTCTCAAAAGCTCTCAACACCACATCTGGTCACAATTTCAATTTATACGGTTTTCTCACCTCCGGAGTTTTAGTTTACTCACTTATCACCTTATTGGTGAAAGTATTACCTCGTTTCTCTCGATTAACTTTTTTTGAATTACATACGTAATAACGTACAATGATAGAATTCTCCGGTGAAATATTCTGACCACCTTGTTTGCATATTGCATTAATTAATTATTTAATTGTTAAGCTAATTGTATATATGTGTTGGTTAATTATATATATGATTAAATATGTTAGATTAGTTAGTTGAAAAAATTATATATAATATGTAAATGCATATTAATGTGTTATGGAATTTAATAATATAGTATATTAGATTAATTAGTTAAAAAATTATATATTGTGATAATTAACTTACGCAGAAATATTGACAAAAGTTGGATACAATTGGTGAATAGAAGTGATGAGAGGTATATGGACGGAATCATAGAGTTTATATTATTTGCGATGCAACATGGTTAAGGAAAGAAGCGTTACAAGTGTCTGTGCAGAAAATGTCTTAACCATCATTTTGTGGAGATTAATGTTATGTCTCAACACTTGTATGACCATGGTATGATGTGGAGTTACGCTACATGGAGTGAGCACGGTGAAGTAGTAGACTTCAGCTCAGGACCAGACTTCATCTCAGGGTACAGTTATCAGGTTGCCTCATCCAGCGATAGTGGCGCCCCTTCTTGGAACCCCACTGTGGATTTGGTCCATGATGCTTTTCTGAAATTTAGTCATGGTAGACACCAACATGAAGATGGAGGTTATGATACTCCTCATTATGACATAGTTCTTGTAACCTTGCCCACTGACACTATTAAGATGGATAAGTATAATAGGATGCTACTTGAAGCCTAGACCCCGGTATATCCTGGATGTCCAGAGAATGTGTTGTGATATGTAATGGAGGAAATTAAGAAAAAAAGTGAAGAACAAAATGTCAAACCATGCTTTTGACAAAATGCAGGAGCATATATGTAAGTTGTTTCCTGATTATTACAAACTTCCCAAAACCCATTATAAGGTTAGAAAGATTTTGAGCAGCCTCGACCTAAAGTAAAAAAAATTCACGCGTGCAGAAATGATTGTGTGTTGTTTTACAAAGAGTATGCACTTTTGGACTACTATCCTGTATGCTAGTCCTGTATGCAACCAATCCAGATATTTGCACCCTAATAAGAGGAGTTCAAATAAGTAAATTTTTGTGAAGGTGCTTCGCTGTTTTTCGTTGATTCCTCCACTGCAGCGTTTGTACATCTCTATACACAACAGAGGCGATGAGATCGTACGTGGAATAGAGAATAGATGACGATGTGCTCAGACACGTGGCATATGAGGAGGCTTTTAAAGATTTTGACAGGGAATTTCCAGACTTTGCAGCAGAAGTTCAAAATGTTAGACTCAGACTTTCTAAAGATGGATTCAACATTTGGGATAATTATAGCGCTCCCATCAGCACTTGGCCAGTTATTGGCATGTCGTACAACCTGCCTCCATGAATGTGTATGAATAAGGAATTTAATTTCCTTACTCTGCTAATTCAAGGTCCTAAGTCTCATGGAAAGTGTTTAGATGTGTACTTCAAACGATTGATTGGATAGCTGAAACACTTGTGGGAAAATAGAGTCCCAACTTATGACAAGTTAATTGAAATAATTTTCATCATGAGAGTAGTCATAATATGGACCATCAGTGATTTTCTTGCATATGGGATGTTTGCATCTTGCATAACCAAAATGTACAATGCTTGTCCTGTCTTCTTGGATGGTGTCAACTCCATTTGGCACACAAGGAAGGTGTGTTACATGAGTCACCATAGATGGCTTCCTCGTGATCACTAGTGGCGACATGATAAGGAGAATTTTGATGAGACAATAGAGAATAGACCTAAACCCTGATAGTGGTCTGGTGAAGTGATTTTTGAGAGGTTAAATGATTTCTATTTCAGTGTGTTGAGTAATGACAATCGTGTGAAAAAGCTGAATTCGCACCCTCCCCATCATCTTACATATTGTAAGCGCATGAGTATTTTCTTTGAACTTCCTTACTGGTCGAAGTTGAAACTCAGGAATAACATAGATGTCATGCACATAGAAATGAATGTGTGCTACAGCATGGTGGGAACAATTCTCGGTATTAAGTTCAACACTAAGGATACTCCTAAAGCGCGAAAAGATCTGAAATCTATGAATTTACGCCGTTCCTTGGGGTTAAAGAGGGAAAGAAGAAGAGTGTACAACAAGATGCAGATGCACCTTACACAGTGAAGCTGACACTGAGGGATACTGTATTCAACTGGTTTAAAAGTGTTCGTTATCCGTCTAGTCATACTGCGAATATATTTGGATGTGTCAACGTTGGGGAACAAAAGTTCATTGGTCTAAAGACTCATGACTGTCACGTTATGCTGTAACGTCTAATTTTAGTGGTAATTTGACCATATTTACCTCGTGACGTCGTCGATCAAATAGTAGCATTATGTTGATGGTGGCAGAGGTTATGCGCTAGAGAGTTGAAAAAATCAGATGTGGTCGAACTACAATATGAAATTGTCCACGTTCTTTGCAAATTATAGAGGATTTTTCTTCCTGCTTTCTTTGACATCATGATTCACCTTCCTGAACAAGTGCTTTTTTCTGGTCCGGTCCACTTCACTTGGATGTATCCCCAGGAAATGTACAATTAATTATAACATGTACGGTTTTTCATCATTTATACATATGTTTTGTGTTTCTACTATTAGTTAAATAATTAATTTTATCATTTTGCAGACAACTCAGACAGTATAAATGATTCGTCAAAAATAAATCTGCCCTGGATGGCTCCATAGCATAAACATACCTAATACATGAGTGTTACTACTGCAACAGGTACCTCAAGGATCTAGTCTAGATCACCACCTCCAATCCATATGCCCGCAACAATCTTTCAGTCATCACATATGTTGTACAACCATTTAGAGAAGTATTAAACGAAAGATTAATTCAATAAGAACTTATTAAAGCGTATTGGGTAGTGTTGCGATGACAAGGTTGACCCGTACGTGCAAGCTTATAGGGAGAAAATTCAAAAAGCCAAACCGGACAAGAATCATAACTGGGTTGAAAAAGTGCCTAAAAAGAAGTTCCTTGATTATTTCCTCTAATCGATATGTTTAAACCATATAGATTTGTGCTTTCTTTATTTTGAAATTAAGAAATCCATATGGGAATAGGTGTCCACGTTAAATTAATTTGTTATTTTGGTGTTTGCTTATTCGAATTTTCCTTAGTTTGTGCATGCATGTTTTTGGTTTCCTTTTGTTTTAGGGGAAACTATGTCAAATTTTAGGTAGAAATTAAATACACATTCGTATATCTTCTTCACAATTTTGTAAATGATCGATCTAGAAACATCCGGTAACCACGAGGGGTGATGGTCATGGGAAAATCACTTATTGGCCTATAAGTCGGTCCAACACTATATTTATCTCTGATGTTTTATCAACAGTGTAAAGTTTTATTCATTGGACCGAGATGAAGGAAGAAGAACACAAAATAGTTGGATCGTGATTGGAGAAGGCGCTAATCTATATTACGAGGTTCTTGTTAATGTCGTTCAGCTACTCTATGGGAATGATATCAACGTTTTTCTATTCAAACGTAAATGGTTCAAGTGTATGAAGGAAGATCTATGCCTTTTATCAGTCAATAAAAACTCAAGCTGGTATGAAGACAAGTCATTCCCTCTTGTCACCTTAGTTAGGCAGGTGTTCTATATGGATGATCCGAAAGTGGGTGAAGGTTGGAAAATAGTTAACCATCTGTCTCACTAAAGAATATGGAGTGCCATAACACTTGAATGGAGGTTAGCGATTCGACATTGAAGCAGATAATGACGATGCATATCAAGAGCCTAATACTTCTATCAGCCCTAACATAAGGGAACTGATTCGGTCTAACGAACACTTACCATACTTGATCACGCCATGAATATTACTCAAAAGGAGATCGACGTCACCCGGAGAAGAATGCCTTTGAAGAGGAGCTGCAGGATGATGACGACGACGTGGTATACGATTCAGACAATGGAGATTATGATAATGAAGATCATTCAGTTGGAGTGAGAAGGATGATTCAAACGATGATGATTATGATGATGGAAGTACTGATATATAAATATATGTAATACATAATTATAATTAATTAATTGATGGAGATAATTCGATCGAATTCTAACTTAATTTGTACGTACACACACGAACTTGAATATGCGCGTGCATTATAAAGCACTAATTAAATGAGGTTTATTTAAAGAGTTTGTAATAATTATTATGTCTTAAGTAGGAATTATTTTATAATAAATTAATACAATATGCTTTTCTGATAAAGATGACATCTTAGATGACGAAATCATATAATTTTGTCGTCTAAGAACTACTTAGACGACGAACATTGTTTTGTCGTCTAATAACTACTTAGACAACAAACATAATATCATTTTGTCGTTTATGTACATTTATAAATCCTATATCCTAAGCCCTTAATTCTTTCCCCTAACCCTTGAAAGTGTTAGACGATGAAAAACCTAAGTTTCGTCGTCTAAGTACGAAATTTAACCACTTTCGTGGTCTAAGTAGAGTTTCACAATCTGACCTCTAAGAGCACGACCATGTGTACCATATTAGATTGCAGACCATATTCATCGATGGCATAGAGTAAATAGTTCTTGGACTCTGGGTGTCAACGGTTCCAAAATTGGAGTTACGAGGATTCATATATCAACATTTCCATTTCGTTGAAATTTTGGTTTTATAGTTGACTACACTGATGAAACCCTTAACGAATTTTGTATTGAATGAAAATTCATCTACTTACATATTATGATGAGATAAATATATCTAATAGTTATTTTTTCCAAATTCCATTTCGTTAATATGGATGTGGAGTGAATACAAACATATGAATACTTACGTTATACAACAGCAGTAGACGTACAACAAGTCGTTATTCTTCCATCCAATGTTGTTCTCAAATGTTAATTAATTTCTAGCTAGTTGATAACTATAGTTTTTACATCAGTGGAAACACTCAAAACTTTGAAAATGGTTTACGAATTATATTTTTTGATCGTTTCCGTCTTTTAATTATTTGTCAATAATTACACATCAAAACAATCGAATCCTAAACAAATCCGAATTGGGTTAGACTTTTTTCTACAACATTATATGAATGTAATGGTTACATCTGACAGTTGATTTATGAAGATTCTTAAGCAGGTACAAAAAAATTAATTGTTCAGATATAATCTAAAAAATCAAATAAATTCATTCTTAGGCGACGAAATCCTTTTTTTTTGTCGCCTAAGACCAAAAACTTAACACTTAGACGACGAATTAATTTGTTTTCATCGTCTAATACATAATATTCTAGCGGGTATTCTTTTGCGCCAAAAATTTTGGGGTATTTTAAAACCACTTAAATGACAAAATGACCTCACTTAGATGATGAGTTCATTGCGTCGGCTAAGTGGCTTTATTAAGATCGATTTTATCGATATCATTCATCCCCAAATCAATCCATCTTCTCTCTCTCAATTCATCCCAATCAATCCAGCCTCTCTCTCTCTCTCTCTCTCTTGGATTTAATGAATTTGTTAGATTGTGGATTGTTGCTATATATAGTAAGTTGTATGAATTTGTTGGATTGTGGATTGTTAGATTGTTGATGGAGATTATGGATTGAATGAATTTATGAATATGGATTGTGGATTGAATGAATTTAAGATTACGTATTGTTGTTGATGGAGATTATGTAGACTTGTTGTTGATGGAGAGATTATGTAGATTATGTAGAATTGTTGTTGATTATAGAGATTATGTAAAAATTGTGTTCTGATTATGGACATTATAGAGATGATTGAGATTATGTTCTGATTATGGAGTTTATGTAGAATTGTTGTTGATGAATCTTTTATGTACTTTGTTGAATGATAATGGATAAGGCATGAATGAATAAGGAGGAACATATCAAATTTAGTTTGTGCTTGATGAATTTTAGTTGTGTTGGATGAATCTAGGCATGTAATGAGATTTAAGTTGAATATGTACTGGATTAAATGAATTTTTTATTTTTGGTATGGATGTGTTTTGATGAATATAGTTTTGATGAGTAAAAGATGTCTGACAGGAGGAAGAGACGCACTGTACAAGAGAAGAATGCCAAATTCAATCCATAGCACGACATTTGGGTTGTGGTTAAACCTTAGAGGAGACCATTACAACTCTGGTAGCTCTTAATAGGTCATAGACGATACTGAATGCTCCCAATGTAGCGATGACAACCTATACAGTCGAGCCAGACATTTCTGCTTTGGAGGCATCACAAGCACTCCAAGAATCCGTCGACGAATCTATTTGCTATAGCGCTTGACGCAAAGTGAATAGGAGGAACCCTCAGACCCGGCCCCCAAACGCACTCGAGGACTTGTGAAAGGAGCTAAAGTCGAGAAGATAGTAAAGTCAATGAGGAAGAAGATCGAGGTGACGTTTGAGAGTAAACCATAGGCCCTCCGATGCTAGAGCTGAGCAGTTTGTGCTTGCGCAACATCAGATCTATCATACGGAATAACATACGTATGAAGGCCCTTTCTTAGGTTGCGCAACATCGGATCTATCATACGGAATAACATACGTATGCGCAACCAAATAAATTGTGACGACCCAGAACAGAATCAGTAGTGGAATCGCATAGTCGCAGATTGTCGACAGTTGATTGAACCGTCAGGTTCGTTAACGACTAAATTATTGGCCGAGAATTGGAGCTGAGTCTCTTCTCGAGAGTCGTAGTACATGTGATTTCGAGTTCGTGGGCGGTTCCGGATCGTTATTTGGACGACCGAGGAATTAATTATGAATATTTGAAGTTTCGACGGAATTGGATTATAATGGCGAGTTACTTAACGACTAAATTACCGGTTAAGGATTTGGTTTCGGCTTCTTCACGGAAGTTGTTCAGAATTTAATTTCGAGTTCGTGGGAACTTCCGAAGCATGATTTTGAGTTACGGAGTTTAAGTTGTGATTATTTCCGTTTGTTGATTATTTAGTCGATTTAATGTGTGTTGCTTTAAAGGGTTGACTTTTTATTAATTTGGCCGATGTGTTTGACTTCGAGTGATATTGGAAGAATATGTCGAGACGAGTTTGTGGCCGCGAGAATTATCGGAATCGGAGTTACGACGCGAAAGTTACGGGTGTTCAAAGTTCGTCGAAATGGATAATTATGAGTTTCCGTTTTGGGAAAGCTTTAAATAGTAACCTGCCTAAAAGGGAAAGTCAAAACTGAAATTATTGAGGTTGACCATGGTTGACTCGGTTTGACCGAGTGGGTAAGGTGAGTTGCGACGGTGGCTCACGGCTTCCACGGCGGCGATGAGATTCCGGCCACCACCCGGTTTGATTCTGGTCCCATCCAACTCGCCGTGACCTCCTCTATCTCGTGCTGGCCACCACGCACGGTGTAGCTCACCGGAAAAGAAGAATTATCCGGCCAAAAATGGAGGAAAACTTGGTGATTCGGGTTTGGTGATTCGAACTGAATTGAGCTACAACTTTGAGTGGGCTTTGAAGCTCTCATCACTAGCAAGCTACCATGTAAGTTTGGAGTTCAAATTCATCTTGTGTATGGAGAATTTTGGGATTGAAATTTGTGGAACAATTCGGTTTTTCGTGAAATTGGATGAGTTAGAGTTTGAATTGGACTTTATTACAGTTATGAAAGTTGCTCATTGGGTGATTTTGAGTGGAATAGGGGTTGCTTTGCCGTGAAATTCTTCGGTCGGCGGCGGCGCCGTCGTGGACGGCGGTCAACGCCGGTCAACGGTCAAAGTTTGACTTTTTTGGACTTTCGAAAAGTTGCATGTCATTTGACTCGAAATCGCGCCCCGATCGCAGTGGGAAGGTTCATTTCTCGATTTGAGCATCCGAAAGTACAGCGAGGTATCGAGGTGTGAATATCAGATTTTCGACGATTCGTTGACTTTGAATTATGTGTTTCCGAGAACGGTGGTTTCTCGTGATTTGTTTTGAAATGTCGAGTTATGACTTTGAGTATTGGATTTTGTGAATATTCAGGTGTTCGTGATCGTTCTTTTGGCGAGGGACTTTCCGCCGGATCACGGGTTAACGCGATACGCGTTACGCCAGTCTGTGAGTGGACAATTTCTTTTCACGGATTGTTTGCGAGTCTTTTATATGATTTTATGAACTTGAGCATGCAGCATGATGATGATTTACGGGCATGAGATTTCATACGAGATTATATTAAATATGAACATGTGTTTACGATTATACATATACGGATATACTTATACGAATATACATACATTTATATGTTGTTTCATGCATTTGCATCGAACTGTTTATGATTTGGTTTTCACAGAGTACAGTCTTGGTTACGTTGTTGTATCGATACACTTTGCCTCTCGGCTAATCCCCGATGGTAGGCCGCCAGGAGGGACGTCGTTATCCCGACCTGACCGGTGATGGGCGTTTCCCCGGAATCGAGGCCATTTCTGGCTTAGAATCACGGGGACTAAGGACCTCGTGATTCGGACTGTACTAGCACGGTGTGTGTCCATGAGTGACCCCGTGGGATTTATACTTGCATGCTCAGTACGCTGGAGGATTATGGTTTTACCTCATGTACTTATTGTTTTATTTACCTGGACTCGCATATGTTGTTTTAAACATATATATTAACTGGTGAAAGACATTTATTTTCGTCCACTCACTCTAACGTGTTTATTGTCTTTCCCCTGGGCTTTTCGGTTTCCGTGCCCAGTTTGCAGTTCAGGCTCTGGTGTCGCACGTCGTGGTCGGAGGCATAGTGCTCGAGCTACCTTGTTTTCTTTCAGTAGGTTTATTGTTCTACCTACTGTGGTATACTGATATGTTTATACATTAGAGGTCACTCTAAGTAATCTGTTGTTCACGTTATACGATTTTACATCGGATTTCAGTAAAGTACTATTATATCTATTGTTGTACTTTACTGTTGAGAAATCCGGATGGGATTGGTGCCCACGGTTTGCTTTTTGTGGCATAGGATGAAGTGTATTTTCCGCGTGCAGGTAATGGTAATTCCACGTTAGTAACGAAACTCTGCCAAAATTTCTATGGTTTTTGTTGGTTCGTGTTTTCGAAGGGGTTCGATTCCGGTTTAGGGAGCTAAATCGGGGTTGGGTCCTTTCAGCTTGGTATCAGAGCATTAGATTATAGGTTCTGCAGATTTCTGTAGTCATGGTTACAAAGGATATTTGAGAATGTACAGCATGTCTGGAATGGTGACCCGACCGGCCGGCGGATAATCATCAATATTCTGGGTGTTGTATACTTTCAAATATTTGAAGTTCCATGATTACGTTCCACTTGTTGTGAACGATATTGTATTCATTAGGATGCCTCCTGACGTGCTTTCTGTGTCGTTTCGGTTGTAGATCTTATTGAGGATCCTTCGACGCGCGATTTGCCAGAGAACTGTGGGTTTGGATGAGTATTCAGAGTTCAGAAAATTGTGTGGCACGGTTTACCTAGTTGTGTGTGTATGAGCATCTATATGTTGCCTCAGAGCTGAGAATTGTGGCAGTGATGTTTGCCTGAGTCAGATTGTTGTATTTGGTGGGCTGATATTGTGTGAGTTCCTGTTGCGACTCCACGGCCTACATTCAGAGTGTTGTTTATACAGTAATGGTTTAATCAGGCTACCCAGCATTTGACTGAGGAGTGTTTACCCACCTGAGGCTGAGATGCATTGTTCATATGTTTGTCCCTGTTTGCACGCGTTATGTGGCTTAGAAGGAGCTATGCACGAGGTTCGAGATGAGTTTGAGCCTAAGCATCAGAGGGATCTTGACTGTTATGCCTCGAGTTAGCCGTGAGGAACTTAGTGTGCTGCACTCAGTGGCGAGGCTATTGAGAAGGAAAGGTGTACGCGGTTTCCGATGTGATGGTTTGGGGAAAGTGGACTTAGTCAAAATTTTGATGAGGTTGAGTTCCGACACCTCAGGATCAGTGATTTCATCAGGCTGTGGCCTTATCGATTATGTTGTGGGCCATCAGATTAAGCAGAGAATTCGTTTAATGGTGGCGGAGATCACAGAGTAGCGGACTTGCTCCTGTGGCATGAGTTTGGGCGATCGTTGGTGATTCTTCCTCGCAGCAGGTGTCGCTGTGACTGGTGTTCGTGGTACACTTTCAGTTACTATTTCGGTGACCAGGAGGGTCACATTGCGAGGGAGCGCCCTCAGCCAGCTGTGTTAGTGGTTCAACAGCCCGGAGTTTACGAGGAAATCATGATGCTGTTTCTGGAGCTTGATCAACCCAAATTTCTAGACGAGCCATTCAGCAAGTCGCAATTGTTGTGGGCGGCTAGTTGGGCATGTTGGAGTTCGTGCCATGACCTTGTGTGAGGACAGACTTTTCTCCGAGGTTACTGTTGTTTGATATCCATGGCTATTGTACCTGCATTTCCACTTCCGAGGTTTTGGAGAGTGTTGCATTCATTCAGAGGTTGCGAGATCCTTGTTGGAGGCTATGGTTTGGCCGCGAATCTGTTCTAGCTGGACATTGTGGTTTTGTTGTGATTGTGAGTATGGACTTACTGGCGACGCATTTGGTTGTGTTCGAGTGCCTCGAGGAGGAGGTTATGATCGACGGCCAGATTTTCCCGAGATGTTGTTTCGCGGTGATGGTCGAGCGGATGATGGAGACGAGTTGTGTTATTTGCTTAGCTCATGTTGTGGATACTATGGTTGTTGTGTCCAACGGGTGATATTGTGATGGTTCTAGAGGTTCCAGGTGTGTTCCGGAGGAGTTACCAGGTGTTCCTCCAGTTCGGGAGACCGACTACATTATTGAGCTTGTACCAGGCGCTGGACTCATTTTACCGGCATTATGTTGTTCGTAGCCAGCGGAGTTGATAGAGCTACAGTTTCGACTCCAGGAGTTGCTGGAGAAGATTTCATGCGACCCCGCGTATTTGCGTGATATGCTCTTGCATCAGTTGTGCAACTGTTTGTATGGTCTGACATGGTGGTGCGTTGACTACCGGAAGCCTGATTTGCTTCAGAGGAGAGTGAGTATCCTCCGCTTCAGATTGACGATTGGTTTGATCAGCTCGCGAGAGCTTCAGTCGTTTCGAAGATTGATTTTGGGTCCGGATACCATCAGTTGAGGATCGATGAATCAGATGTGGTTGGAACAGCTTTCGGATCTCGGTGCGGATATCAGGAGCTTTTGGTCACGCTGTTTGGTTGACCAATGTCCCCGTAGATCGTGTGGACGTGATGGACCAGGTGTTCAGACGTTTTCTGGACGAGTTGCGGTCATGTTCGTTGGCAATGTCCTGATGAATTCCAAGAGTGTGGACCAACACCTGAAGCAGTTGCGAGCGGTTTTGCGGGCTTCGCGAGATGATCAGTTGTTGGCAAAGTTCAGCTAGTGTGAGTTTTGGCCGATTAGCGTGAAGATGTTGGACTGTGTGATGTTAACCGAGGGAGTTGGCGTGGATTCCGATCAGTTGAAGCTGTGTTGATTTGGGGATTGCTATACTATTATACCAGAGATCAGAGGTCTCTTGGGTTTTGCAGGCTTTTACCGACGGCTTGTGTAGGATTTTCCTGGATTGTCACTGTACTTTCCATATTGACAGAAAAGGCGTCAAGTTAGAGTGGTTCGAGGCACGCGAGGAGAGTTACTTACTCCTGCAAGATGGTTGACCGTTGCTTCGGTTTTGATCTCACCTAACGACCGCGACGAGTTCGTGGGTTATAGCAATGCATCGAGGTTTGGATTTGGTTGTACTCTGATGCTGTGTAGCAGGGCGGTGGCTCATGGCTACGGATAGTGGAAACTTTATGTAACTACGTATCCTATGTATGATTTGGATGTATCTGTCATTGTGTTAGCATCAGAGAGGTCGGGACACTACTACTATGGCGTGCAGCGCAGTGTAGGACGTACACCGATCACTTGAGTTTCATCCACTTGCATTTTCGGCCAGATTTGAGCTTGAGCCAGTGTTGATGGATGGAGTTGATTAACGACTATGGCTGCACCTTTGAGCTTGTTCGGGAAAGACTAGAGATTGTACTTGGACTATCCGTTTGGGATGTTGTTGCTGATGCATTTAGCCGAGAATTGGGAGCTTCAGTGTTTCATGTGAGTGTGGCTCGAGTTTCCGTGTTAGCCGAGTTGTGAGCTATGGAAGCTGAGTTCGAGTGTGATGATATTGAAGCTCATTATTTTGCGCGCTTTTGGCACTAGTGATGCGGAGTTGTGTTTGATACTTCGAGATTACTACTCGTGACGCAACATGAAGAGCAATATAGCAGCTTGTTTGTGCAGATGCCATATTTGTCGACTGGCGATGGCTAGGAGGCAGAGACTTTCCGAGATGTGTCAGCCATTTGAGATTTCCGGTTAGACGTGGCGATTGTTGCTGTGATTGTGTGTGTTTGTATGCACTTGGTTTATGATATCAGTTGTTAGGCCTTTGTGGACCATTTGATGAACTCAGTACATTTCCTTGTGCATTCGGAGATGATTTCAGTGGCAGACTGGCATGATTGTGTTTGACGGAGGTTGTTCATTCCCGCGGTGTACCTGTGTCCCTGTTCGCCGATCAAGGTAATCAGCTACAACTATGTGTTGGTGAGCTTTGCAGCGAGCTTTGGGGACCAGATTATGAGTTAGTACCAGTTTTTATCCTCAGATTGGTGGGCGATCTTTGAGGACTATTCAGACCTTGGAGGGCATATTGTGGACCTCGGTATTGCAGTTCCGGAGGATTTGGGACAAGCAGTTTCAGTTGTTTGAGATTGCATGCAGTACCGGTTTGTTGACCCCTATGATTTTGATGTTGCATGATGTCGTTTTGAGGAACAATGTTGTACTCCATTGTGCTGGAGCGAGTTTGGTTTGAGTTTGAGTTGACGTTTGATTTTGATTTTGTGGAATGTGCTACCACAGATTGTCAGATTAGCGGAAATGGGTTGATTGTTGCTCGAGTTCGATATTTGAGCTGTGTTGTTATGAGTGTGTGAGTTGTGTTAATGTGCGTAGACTGAGTTGTGATTTGTTATGTTAGTTTGATCCGTGTGTGATCTTAGGCGAGTCTGTGTTGTGTTGTGTAGTTCGGCATCGCCTATAGTGTTGGTCATTATGTGTATTGTGTTCCGTATAGCGGAACTACGTTTCTGGTTTGTTACATGTTGTGTACCTTACCTGTTCCTTATGCGGGAACACTTGGCTATTGTGTGGAGCCAGTTCAGACTCGAGATTTGAGGGTACAGGGATTTCAGCACGGAGTTATCTCCTGTTGTGGAGTTTGTTATCAGAGTTGTTCAGTTGATGTGATCACTGGAGAGTTGAGCAGTATGCAGAGGCAGTACTCCTACCTTGTAGTTGACAGACTCAGAAATTTCGAGGTCGAAATTTTTCTAAGGGGGGTGGATTTGTGACGACCCAGAACAGAATCAGCAGTGGAATCGCATAGTCGCAGATTGTCGACAGTTGATTGAACCGTCAGGTTCGTTAACGACTAAATTATTGGCCGAGAATTGGAGCTGAGTCTCTTCTCGAGAGTCGTAGTACATGTGATTTCGAGTTCGTGGGCAGTTCCGGATCGTTATTTGGACGACCGAGGAATTAATTATGAATATTTGAAGTTTCGACGGAATTGGATTATAATGGCGAGTTACTTAACGACTAAATTACCGGTTGAGGATTTGGTTTCGGCTTCTTCACGAAACTTGTTCAGAATTTAATTTCGAGTTCGTGGGAACTTCCGAAGCATGATTTTGAGTTACGGAGTTTAAGTTGTGATTATTTCCATTTGTTGATTATTTAGTCGATTTAATGTGTGTTGCTTTAAAGGGTTGACTTTTTATTCATTTGGCCGATGTGTTTGACTTCGAGTGATATTGGAAGAATATGTCGAGACGAGTTTGTGGCCGCGAGAATTATCGGAATCGGAGTTACGATGCAAAAGTTACGGGTGTTCAAAGTTCGTCGAAATGGATAATTATGAGTTTCTGTTTTGGGAAAGCTTTAAATAGTAACCTGCCTAAAAGGAAAAGTCAAAACTGAAATTATTGAGGTTGACCATGGTTGACTCAGTTTGATCAAGTGGGTAAGGTGAGTTGCGACGGTGGCTCACGGCCTCCACAGCGGCGATGAGATTCCGGCCACCACCCGGTTTGATTCTGGTCCCATCCAACTCGCCGTGACCTCCTCTATCTCGTGCCGGCCACCATGCATGGTGTAGCTCACCGTAAAAGGAGAATTTGTGACGACCCAGACCAGAATCACCAGTATGATCAGCTATATACGTGAGTTACTGCATAGTCGCAGTTGTCCGACAGTTATTCGAATCGTCAGACTCGTTAACGACTAAATTATTTGCCGAGAATTGGAGCTGGATCTCTTCTCGAGAGTCGTTCTACATGTGATTACGAGTTCGTGGGGGGTTCCGGATCGTTATTTGGAAGACCGAGGAATTAGTTATGAATATTTGAAGTTTCGACGGAAACGGATTTAAATGGCAGGTTTGTTAGTGACTAAATTACCGGACGAGAATTTGGTTTCGGCTTCTTCACGGAAGTTGTTCAGAATTTAATTTCGAGTTTGTGGGAACTTCCGGAGCATTATTTTGAGTTACGAAGAATTAGTTGCGAATATTTCCGTTTGTTGTTTGTTTAGTCGATTAAATATGTGTTTGGTTGAATGGTTGACTTTTTATCCGATTGGCCGATGTGTTTGACTTTGGGTGATATTGGAAGAATATATCGAGACGAGTTTGTGGCCGCGAGAATTATCGGAATCGGAATTACGACGAGAAAGTTACGAATAATTGAAGTTTGCCGAAAAGCGTGTTTGTTGGTTTCCTTATTGGGAAAGTTTCCATATTGAGCATGTATATAAATAGAAGGTTTCCTTAATTGGAAAGTCAACATTTCATTTAATTCTTTGACCCGGTCAACTTAGTTTGACCGAGCTGTGGAGAGGTGGTGCGACGCCGTACGGCTCGCCAGCGGCAAGGGATGTTCCGGCCACCCCACGGCGTGGGGGTGGTCTTGTTCTCTTCGTCTCGAGGTCCCGAGCTCACCCCCGGCCTCATTTTCCGGCATGGTCCACGGTGGAGGAAGAATTTCCAACGAGAAAATGGAGGAAAACTTTGTGATTCGGGTTTGGTGATTCGGACCGAATTGAGCTGAAATTTTGGGTGGGCTTTGAAGCTCTCATCACTAGCAAGCTACCATGTAAGTTTGAAGTTCTAATTTTGATTGTGGAAGGAGAATTTTGGATTTGAAATTTGTGTGTACATTCGGTTTTTCATGAAATTGACATGGTTAGAGTAAGAATTGGACTTCGGTGTAGTTATGAAAGTTGCTCAGTGCATGATTTTGAGTGGAATAGGTGCAGCTCCGCCGCGAAATTCTCCGGTCGGCAGTGGCGCCGCCGTGGGCGGCGGTCAACGGTCAAAGTTTGACTTTTTGGACTTTCGACAAGTTGCATGTCGTTTGACTCGAAATCGCGCTCCGATCGCAGTGGGGAGGTTCGTTTTTCGAATTGAGCGTCCGAATGTAAAGCGAGGTATTGAGGTGTTATATATAAATTTTCGACGATTCGTCGTATTCGAATTACGTGTTTCCGAGAACGGTGGTTTCTCGTGATTTGATTTGTATTGTCGAGTTATGACTTGGAGAAATGGATTTTGTGAATATTCAAGGGTTCGTGATCGTTCGTTTGGCGATGGACTTTCCGCCGGATCACGGGTTAACGCGATACGCGTTACGCCAGTCTGTGAGTGGACAATTTCTTTTCACGGAATTCTTGCGAGTCTTTTTATATGATTTTCGAACTTGAGCATGCGTATGAGATTTCAGATTACATGAGCATGTGTTTACAATTATATATATATATATATATATACGGATATACGTATACGAATAAACAGATATGAGCATATTTACGAGATTACGATTATTATGAGCATGTGTTATAAACGATTATGTTACGCATATGCATTTTTATGCTGTTTACTGTACATGCATCGAGATATTTGTGATTTGATTTTCACAGAGTACAATCGTAGTTCATGTTGTTGTATCGATACACTCGCATCCCAGCTGATCCCCGAGGGTGCTTACCAGTAGGGGTACCGTACCTTGTGTCGATGTAGTTCCGGGTGGGTACTGGTTTCTGTACCTTGTGCCGATGTAGTTCCGGGTGGGTACAGATGTCTGTTTCTTGTGCCGATGTAGTTCCGGGTGGAAACAGATACCCTGACCTGAGGCCTTTCTGGCTCGAATCACGTGTGGGTTATGGATCCCGTGATTCTGACTGTACTAGCACGGTGTGTGTCCATGAGTGACCCCGTGGGATTTTTACTTGCATGCTCAGTACACTGGAGGAGTATGAGTTTTACCTCGTGTACTTATTATTTTATATTCCTGGACTCGCATATGTTTTTATAACATTTATATTAACTGGTGAAAGACATTTATTTTCGTCCACTCACTGTAACGTGTTTATTGTCTTTCCCCTGGGTTTTTCGGTTTCCGTGCCCATTTTGCAGTTCAGGCTCTGGTGTCGCACGTCGTGGTCGGAGGCATAGTGCTCGAGCAATCTTGTTTCATCCAGTAGGTTTATTGTTCTACCTACTGTGGTATGCGTATGTGATTATGTATTGGATGTCGCTCTGAGCTTTCTGTGGTATATGTTATACGATTTTATACCGGATTTCAGTAAAGTATATATATATTTATTGTTTTACTTTACTGTTGATATATTGAGAAATCCGGATGGGATTGGTGCCCACGGTTTGCTTTTTGTGGCATAGGATGAAGTGTATTTTCCGCGTGCAGGTAATGGTAATTCCACGCTAGTAACGAAACTCTGCCCAAATTTCGAAAAGTTTTTGTTGGTTCGTGTTTTCGGAAGGGTTTGATTCCGATTTAGAAAGCTAAATCGGGGTTGGGTCCTTTCAAATTATCCGGCCAAAAATGGAGGAAAACTTGGTGATTCGGGTTTGGTGATTCGAACCGAATTGAGCTACAACTTTGAGTGGGCTTTGAAGCTCTCATCACTAGCAAGCTACCATGTAAGTTTGGAGTTCTAATTCATCTTGTGTATGGAGAATTTTGGGATTGAAATTTGTGGAACAATTCGGTTTTTTCGTGAAATTGGATGAGTTAGAGTTTGAATTGGACTTTGTTGCAGTTATGAAAGTTGCTCAGTGGGTGATTTTGAGTGGAATAGGGGTTGGTTCGCCTTGAAATTCTTCGGTCGGCGGCGGCGCCGCCGTGGACGGCGGTCAACGGTCAAAGTTTGACTTTTTTGGACTTTCAACAAGTTGCATGTCATTTGACTCGAAATCGCGCCCCGATCGCAGTGGGGAGGTTCGTTTCTCGATTTGAGCATCCGAAAGTACAGCGAGGTATCGAGGTGTGAATATCGGATTTTCGACGATTCGTTGACTTTGAATTATGTGTTTCCGGGAACGGTGGTTTCTCGTGATTTGTTTTGAAATGTCGAGTTATGACTTTGAGTATTGGATTTTGTGAATATTCAGGTGTTCGTGATCGTTCTTTTGGCGATGGACTTTCCGCCGGAACACGGGTTAACGCGATACGCGTTACGCCAGTCTGTGAGTGGACAATTTCTTTTCACGGATTGTTTGCGAGTCTTTTATATGATTTTATGAACTTGAGCATGCAGCATGATGATGATTTACGGGCATGAGATTTCATACGAGATTATATTAAATATGAACATGTGTTTATGATTATACATATATGGATATACGTATACGAATATACATACATTTATATGTTGTTTCATGCATTTGCATCGAACTGTTTATGATTTGGTTTTCACAGAGTACAGTCTTGGTTACGTTGTTGTATCGATACAATTTGCCTCTCGGCTGATCCTGATGGTAGGCCGCCAGGAGGGACGTCGTTATCCTGACCTGACCGGTGAGGGGTGTTTCCCCGGAACCGAGGCCATTTCTGGCTTAGAATCACGGGGACTAAGGACCTCGTGATTCGGACTGTACTAGCACGGTGTGTGTCCATGAGTGACCCCGTGAGATTTATACTTGTATGCTCAGTACGCTGGAGGATTATGGTTTTACCTCGTGTACTTATTGTTTTATTTACCTGGACTCGCATATGTTGTTTTAAACATATATATTAACTGGTGAAAGACATTTATTTTCGTCCACTCACTCTAACGTGTTTATTGTCTTTCCCATGGGCTTTTCAGTTTCCGTGCCCAGTTTGCAGTTCAGGCTCTGGTGTCGCACGTCGTGGTCGGAGGCATAGTGCTCGAGCTACGTTGTTTTCTTTCAGTAGGTTTATTGTTCTACCTACTGTGGTATATTGATATGTTTATACATTAGATGTCGCTCTGAGTAATCTGTTGTTCACGTTATACGATTTTACATCGGATTTCAGTAAAGTACTATTATATCTATTGTTTTACTTTACTGTTGATATATTGAGAAATCCGGATGGGATTGGTGCCCACGGTTTGCTTTTTGTGGCATAGGATGAAGTGTATTTTCCGCGTGCAGGTAATGGTAATTCCACGTTAGTAACGAAACTCTGCCAAAATTTCTACGGTTTTTGTTGGTTCGTGTTTTCGAAGGGGTTCGATTCCGGTTTAGCGAGCTAAATCGGGGTTGGGTCCTTTCATAAATGCCCAAAGCCAACCAGTTCAGAGTGTACTGCAAACTCTCGGAAATAGGTTCTATTTAATTTTATTTAATTTTATAATTAATTACAAAGCATAGGGCCATAGGGTCTAGGAATTTTATTTTAATTTTATTTTTCTTATGTACATTATGACTATGAAGGCAAACTAGAGATGTGGAAATTCGTAGAAAAGACGGCTACGGGTATTTTACAAGGATTGGAAGCACGACCTACACAAGCACTCCAAGGAACACGGCACCTCGAGTGTCCCAATGGAGTTGTTGACAGAAAGGGAAGACGAGTGACAATGGTTGGGTCGGGCACTTTGAGTCCGATAAGTTTAAGGTTCATCTTCCTCTTTTTTAATGTAATGGAAATGAATCATTTCTTAGTTTTAAAATTTATTTATTATTTAATTTTCCTTGTTGTGAAACATAGAAGGTCAGCGGCCAATACTGCTAATCATGAGAAGAAGACGATGCACCATAAGTCAGACTCCAAAAGGATGAACAACATCGCAAAGGCTCACAGAGATGCGAGTTTGAAACACTGTTTTCTTAATGTCAGCGTGTCTTCTTACGTCAGGCCCGAACAAAAAGATATCACGATTGAACATGGCACACGTAACCCATTTTTCAAAATTGATTGAGTTTAATCTTACTATTGGTTTGAAAAAATTGAATCATGATTAGGACATTTATTAGGTTGTGTTATTGGAATTTGGTTTAGTTGTCTAAATGAAACATTATTCTGAACTTGAGAAATCCATATGGGAATCAGTGCATGTGGTTTGTTATTTTGGAATTAGTTATTCGAAGTGTTTTCTTTCAAGCAGGTTTTGGTTTCCTCCATTTTTAGGGGAAACTATGTCAAGTTTTTTTTTTTTTTATAGAAATGGATATTCATATATTGTTCACAATATTAATTTGAGGAGAGGTTGATACAATTGACCAGAGAGGAATTGGCACGCGCACATTCCCAAAACCCGGAGATGACGCCAGAAGAGCTGCCCCCTCTATCGAAGGAGACTCAGATCCATATTGCAGATACAATTTTTGGTCGCCGACCTGGGAAGAAGATTCATGGTCTTGGACGGGCAGACGAGCGAGATTTGATTCATCATTCGATTTCGTCGAGTAGGCGTTCGAGTGTGGCGACTACCGAGGAACGGGTCTGAGCGGCTGAAGAGGAGGCTCGAGCGGCCTAGACTCAGACTGATACGTTACAGACTTAGATGGATCATATACTCGAGTTCCTCAAGACTAGGCTAGGTATGGATCTTGATTTCGTTTGTCATCCGAATGTCACGCCTTGGGATTGTGGACACGATGACGACGATCCAAGCACCGGGGTCTAAACTCCCGCCGATGTCGATATTTCTAGTTAGTTTCGTATGTAATTACATTATATTTCGATCGAAATGGTACAATTTTTATGTACAAATTTAATATTTAATATATTCAATGAGTATTTTCAAGATAAGCTAATTTTTATGTTCTGGTCAACGGCTAAAATTGAGGTTATTGTTAGATCGGATGACTGAAAACAAACAACCAATGGTAGATTTTCAAATATTAACTGTTAAACTCAAAATTTCTAAAATTCGTAATAATTAGCTCAGAATTTCAAAAAATAAATAAAAATACGCACGAGTTCGTAATAATTCCTTCTACAACTTTCATGATGAACGTGAATCGAGAATCATTACTTCAAAAATGTCTATTTTTAACTTGCAACTATATGAATAATCTCAATAAACGTGCTAAAGCTGGATCGACATAATCATAAGCTCCATGAATAAGGATTAACATGGTAATTTAGGTTCAGGCTGTTACAGGAATTTTCGGTGAATGGAATGCCAGAAACGCAACTTTTGGATTTTGAGATTTTTGACCCGTTGAGACAATCTCTCAACCCGACGAACCAAACTTTCTGGAAGGATCATCCGGAGCCCATCGAATTAATGATGCATATACTTGCAGTGTAGTCCCCTATTTTGAGACACCCAATCATGTGTTGGTAGGATTTGTTTATGTTGAGTTTCTCTCTGACCCATATAAAGAATGTTTTCAAACTAGTTATATTTTCATCATTAAGAACACGACAATTTTTTGAAGACCTACAAAACAAACATTTGTTATTACTTATTCGAATCGTTCTGAAATCATAATTATGTATGACTTCGGTCAATTATATATCATATTTGAGGGTACAGTGGATTACCCTGGACTCTCAGAAGTTGGTACTTCAATTCGCAAAACAAGTGGCTGCCCATTGGTAATTCAGAAGTTGCTACTTCAGTTCGCAGTTTATCTCCGAGACCAAAATCTCTTCCCAATTGTGTCTCAAAGTCATGGCCTTAATCTCCACAAAAGCCCAAATCCTAAATTCTTCTCCTATCTTTTCTCTTCTCCCTCCCTCGTCTCATTTCCGCACTGCCCAATCTCCTTCAATCTCACCTCGCAATCTTCGCCCTCTCTCCCTCTCCTGCACCCCAAAATCATCACCACAGTCTAGCGCTAGACGACTTGTCGTTTCCAGAGCAGCCGCGGCCTCCGCCTTGGATTACAGCCCAACCATCGGTGACGTCCTCGGCGAAGTTGGTATTTACACCGCTGCTGGTGATTACGTTCAGTTCAATGATCTGTTGGATCAAAACGAGGTTTTTAACTCTCAAACTTCACAAATTAATTACTGTTCTTTATAAGAGTTTATTTAGTTCTCAGCAGCTTGATGCTTGATAGTAATATTCTCTTTTATGGGCTTCAAAGATTCAGTCTTTTGCGTATAAGAGATTTTCTTTGTTTCATTCTGCTGTAAATTAATGAAATTACAAGAGGGAAAGTGCAATGATTTATGAAACTGATCAATCTCAACTAGTAAAAATGACACTTTCGGGAGCTCCAGGTAATAACGTGAAGAACTTTACTGTAAAGACCAAAGAGTGACGACGGTGACGAAAGTTGTATACTATCATACTATAATGAGTGACATAGTCACATACACATGAACATCTGTATAATTGGTTGGTACGATGTGGTGCATTCTGAATTTCTGATGAAGTAGTTTCTTAATGCATTATGTTTACAGGGGATAGTTGTGGTTGCGCTATTGAGGCACTTCGGATGCATTTGCTGGTAAAGCATCTCCTTAAGAAGTGATCTAGGAAAATTTTCGGTGGAGAATATTATGATTATTTTCTTTATGTGCTTTCTTTTAGTTGGGAACTTGCTTCAGCTCTAAGAGACTCAAAAACTAGATTTGACGCAGCTGGTGTGAAGCTAATTGCAGTTGGTGTTGGTACTCCTGATAAAGCACGTATCCTTGCAGAACGGGTATTTTTTTTTTCTCTCATTTTTGTGCAATCTTTCTGAAGTTGCAGTGTTCAAACTCCCTATAAAGTTATATTATGCTGCTTGACAAGAATGATGGGAATGTGTTAAATAGTGATATGGTTGTAATGGATATGACAATTCAAACTTGTTCAGAGGTAGGAAACTGTAATGTTTGTAAATGCAGCTACTCATTTTTCGGATATAGATTGAGTGGAGTGGGAAGACGAAAGTAAAAAGGGTAGTTGTTCAATTACTGTCAAAATTTGGTTTCTGGAGACTTCGCGTTGACATTGTATAACCATGACGATCCATGCTTTTTTGTGTTCATCTTGTGTGCAGTCACATATGGCCAGGCACTTTCATGTCTTGTCACTTGTTTGGTTAAAAGACATTTGTGTTGAAAGAGTTTGTTTAAGATAAGTTACAGCTGATGAATAACAACATATTCGATGATTTGTTCAGTTTATTAATTTATTTTCACCTGTTTCAAAGTTCCTAATTTTGTAAATCTTTGGAGAAAGGAATATCATTTGGTGAACTCTCATCGCAAACATGATAGATAAGCTGTCATTTGACATAGTAATGGTTGATCCTACTTTCTACATTCGGAAAGATCTTTCCAGATACTAGTAGCCAGCTATGTCAATACTTACTCTGCTGGGAAAAGTATTCTGCCTACTAGGAACTGAGAGTCCCAGGGATCATATCCAGTACTAGTTTGACTTGAGTAAAAGGCGTTTCTTATGACATTTCTTTTCTGATAAATTTGGGGTGGATTATATCAGAATATGGGATCATGCTATTCTTTTTCATTGAAAGAAAGTGGGTCAAAGACTTTTGAGCTTTCAGCAACAGAATCTTTTATTTACTTTTCAATGTCCAAAGTTGTTTCTGCAATATATTCTATCTAATTTGATGGACTTACTGATTCCTGGAGCTCTTATTCTTTTGCCTTTGATTTAAACAGTTACCATTTCCAATGGTGATCCTTTATGCCGACCCTGATCGTAAGGTATTGATATGTGCTACATTACATAGATTGATTTTAGTAAGTGAGTCTCTTATTTGTGGTGACCGTCTCTAACTTGACACTCATGACTCATATGAAAGGCATATGATGTTTTGGGCTTATACTATGGGTTGGGTCGAACATTCTTCAATCCAGCTAGTGTAAGTTTTCCTCCATCTTTCTGCTTAATTTTTCAGATTCAATTCCCGTTTCATATTTATATGAGTTTGGCATGCATATTTAAAAAATTCTGATATGACAGGCAAAGGTGTTTTCAAGATTTGAGACTCTGAAGAAAGCTGTAAAGAACTACACCATTGAAGCCACTCCAGATGATAGAAGAAGTGTATTGCAGCAGGTTTGACCCTCTCTATCTAAATTTCAATTTCCATGACATGGTTTCTTACTTTGCTCATTTCTATTTCTATTATGAATTAGGGAGGAATGTTTGTCTTCAGAGGGAAGGAGTTATTGTATGCTAGGAAAGACGAAGGAACAGGTGATCATGCCCCATTTGAGGATATCTTGGATGTTTGCAGTAAAGTTCCTGTCTCTTGAAACTGTACTAGCTACAAATTTTTCAAGGCTTGACATTGAAATCTGAACCAAACGTTTGGTTCAGCAGTGGGAATTGGGAAGAAATCATATACGTATAGTTAAACTTTCGAGGTGTGTTTGGATGTATATTTGCAGTATGTTTATGAACAGCAGATTTGCATATACCATCTACAGATTTTCAGGGCCTGACACTGAATTTGCAGATTAATTTCTTAGAAGTTTATCATTCACCTGTATTTTTTTTTTACCTATTGTATGTTTTAAACATGCTGCGTTGCTGACTGAACAAAATTTGATAGAGAAAGAAGAAAGCATCGATCCTCTCTTATGACTTGAACTATTAGCAATTGGGCTCATAAAGAAGAAGTGTTGAACTAACTAGTAACCATATTAGCTAGACATTATTTGTGAGGCTATATCCATGCCATTCTTCAGTCTCGCAGATCAGATGGTGAATGCAAGATACTATAGCGATGTGTGGAAGATCGGCCTGGTAGAGTAGAGTGGTAGATGCGTTCAATCAGTTCATCGTGACCGGCCAAATCCTACACCCCAATCGGTGTTCCAATTTATCAAGTATTTCAGGACTCGAAAAGAAAAAACAATATGATAGGACGGGATATGCAAGGACTTGAGGACGGTATTTTAGTGAAAGAAAAGGTGTATTTAGCATTATTAGTATTTGAAAAAAAAAAGTTGGAGGACCAATTAGTAAATAAGGTCTCCTAAGTGTGGGTACGGGATAACATGGGACTGTCTCGACAAAAGCCCATCCTGTCCCATTTTATTTTTATGGGGCTGGGCTGAGATGAGACGGTACGGTATTCATGGTGCTAAAATTAGAACTCGGATGGACCATACCGTACAGATTCGGGACGGGATTGGCCTAGCATGGATTCCCGAATTTGCTTTTGTTTTCAAAATTGTATAGTATTCCTTGAATCATAAATAGATAGCAATAGAAACAACAAGAACTCATAAATATTGCAAAAGATTTCATCCAAATACAGTATGCATTACAATTAGGAATAGACATTTTCTAGTGTTCAGATACACAAAAGTTTCTTTGATGTCGATATGGTTGGTTTGAAGTGCTTTTTGAAGACTTTATTTGGATGGCTAAGGAGGAGGGCTGTAGACAATAAACTTGATGAAGGTCTGAGCCAAATGATTCAAAAACTCCCTTTGTATCAACAAGTTATAATGCTTAATTGGTTTGACAGATTATTAAGAAGGCATGGCACAACAAGCTCATTCGCAAATAATAAGAAGGTATTCACAACAAGCTCACCTGAGATTGAAAATCGTAAGATCCGATTGGCTTGCATGACAAATTGCAGATCAACAGCGCCATCGCGAACTAAGTTGATGCTCGGGTTTATCGCATAAGGGATTGAGTGATGGCTTATATGTTTGGGATTTTTGGTCAATCTATTGTGGGATTGAAGTGATGAGCTAGAGTGAGAAAGACTGAATGGGTCGACTCAATGGAGGCTAATGAACTCGATGAAGTGAGGAAGACTGAATCTCGCGAAGGAGTTGGGGTTATTTGGTATTCCAGCAAAATATATTAAGGGCGTGTACGTATCGAGAATTGATATAGAAAATTGATTATGATCATTGTTTAAAATAGCGTGCTAATAGCGTATAGCGTAATGAATATTTTAACAATGTCTCAAGATGTACTCAATTTAGAAAAATATTCGAATAACGTACACTATTTTTTATATAGCGTACCATAGCGTGTTATAGCGTTTTGCTATTTCCTCTTTTTATTTTTTTTATAGTTTTTTTTTTAAAAAAGTTTAAAGAAGAAGAAAAAAATAATATCCACTCTCTTTCTCTTCATTCGTGACCTAAGCTCAAACCCTTCTCTCTTTCTCGCATTTATCTCTCTCTCTCTCTCACTACATGACCTAAGCTCATAAACCTAACAATTGCTCAAATCAATCGAGCCCAGACGTTGTAATCATCAAATTACTCATCAAGGTTGGTACCCTTCTTCTATGAGGTTCAACAGAGGCAAAATCTCAAGGCTAGAACAGAGGATGATGATGAGGTTCAACTAGATGACATAAATCAACCTATGCAATCTGATAGTGCAAATTATCCTACTCACTTTGATACTTGGGATAAATTTCATAGTGATGTTTATGTGAGTGATCTTAGTGATGAGGAAGGTAGACATTAGCAAGAGTAGAAGTGATAAATTAGATCTTTCTTTTGTTGTTTGTTATGTAATTTCGAGTTTAAACTTAATTTGACCATGTTTGTGCGCTAGTATGTCATATTTTTATGAAATTTGGATGTTAATCTATGTCTATTTTTATTTTATAAATGGAGAATTTTATTTTTCTTATATAATATATCTAGTGTGCAAAATGCGTACGCGTTACCGCGTTATAACGCCAAGGCAGGCAGCCAGAGAAAAAATGCGTGCGTTACGCTATTCGCTATTTAAAACACTAATTCCGATTGATGAGTATTGTTATGTTTGCTTGTGTAAATTAAATTTAGAATGAAATGTAACTCACACTTTCACTAGGAATGGATTCTTGGAAAATCTTGGACTTGATGCCCAAGTGGGGGTACGTATTTGATATGCAATCACCTGAAATCAATTTTTTATACTTAAATTATCCAAATAAAAATCCATAATTTCTAAATTGTCCTTCACTTATAAATTAAAAACTATTCATAGTCTTCTATTTTGACTTATAATAATTGGTTTACATATTACTCTTGAATACATATTTTTTGAATGATTGTTATTGTAAATTTATAATTTGGGTGGAAGACTTGTGATAATACGTAGACATGTTGCTATTTATATTTGATGGATATACTGGTAATTTACTTAAATCTCATTCGAATTTATGAGATAGATAAACAACAAAATTAGGAACTAGCAACATTTTTATTTCATTTCCTTATGGATGGTAAACAAGTAAATGAGAATGATTTATTCCCTTACCAATTTCTTATAATACCCATTGATTTTGATTCCTATTCACGAACTAATTCATTCCAGGTAAGAAACATGCCCTAAGAAAAAAAAGAAACGGGCCGAGACAAGCCTTTTCGAGAGTAAATTCTAAAGCATGTGATCCGTCTCATTTATTGTACATGTGGACCAGAACAGAACAGGATGGCCTAAGCAAAAATGAAGTCCTGTCCCGTCCTGGTACAAGCCGGCTTTTCACGGGCCTTGTACCCACCCCTAAGGTCCCCATAATAAATTTGGAAGTATGAATATGCATGCCAACTCTAAAAAAAATGCATGTTAAAAAGTTAAGTTGCATGGAAGCTTCAAAGTGAAAATCTCTACCGTTTTGGAAGCGAAAGGCTCTCAAAAGTACGATTCCAAAAATATTATTTTTAGAAGTTTCTTAAAAATAAACTTTATTCTTTTCTTTGTTCTTTGATTATTTAAGATATTATCTTGATATATCTTTAAAAATATATATATTTTTAATCATAGATATATGTTTAATATCCGATATTTTTGTGTATATTGTATGTCAAAGAATTTATAGAATAAAGAAAATAAACTTTTAATTAACAGATAATCCTTCCCGCCACACAAAAAAGAGGTTGGGCGTTGGTACAGTCCTTGATTGGTGATACCATTGAAGAGCCATGGGCCCTTGGCTCAGTCCTGAACTACACCCTCTTCGACCTCATCCATCTTCCTTTCTCATTTCAACGTCTCTCTCTCTCTCTCTCTCTCTTTCTCTCTCTCTCTCTCTCTCCACTTCAACACCTAAAATCGAAAGCACTGTCTCAGTTTATAGCACTAGCAAATTAACTTTTCTTTCCAGAGCCAGCCACCATGACCTCTCCTTTGGATTCCATCCCCAGAATCGGCGACGTTAGCATTTTCACCGCTGCTGGAGACCCCGTCCAGTTCAAGGACCTCTGGGACCAGAACGAGGTCTCTTCTATACCTTCAGTCTTTTCTTAACTACTTATTTGTTTTAGTATCGATCATCAGAAATTATCTGTCATTTGATTAACATTCACACGGATTTAGAAAGTCGAGTGGATTTCATTTTTAGAGTTGAGGGTAGATTGGAAGGAATAAGCCCAAGTGGTGAAATCACAAATAAAAGCTTTCTCTGTTCTTAACTTGTGATTTTGGTGTCATACACTCATACCTACTCATACACATGTGTGCACAGATACTCATATATAACGTGTGCCATATATAGCTATGACTTTGATAGAGTTGTAACTACATATTATTTTGATGCGATGAGGGCTTTTATTCTTGAACTTGTTTCTGATTCTCAATGCAATTCCAGGGTTTGGCTGTTGTTGCACTATTGAGGCACTTTGGATGCTTCTGTAGGTAAATTAGCTTCTAAATAATTACTTTTAATTTAGAATGGATTTTTCATCAGTTCATGAGTTGGAGGATATTGTTATCAAATCATACATGATAATTATATAAGTTGCTTGTCCATTGTAGTTGGGAACTTGCTTTAGCTCTCAAGGAAGCAAAAGAGAAATTTGACTCAGCTGGTGTGAAACTAATTGTGGTTGGTGTTGGTACTCCTGATAGAGCTCGCATGTTTGCAAAAAGGGTAATACTCCTTCACGTCACCAAAATGGTTTGAAAGCTTTACTTTTCAACTTTTGATGTATATATTATCAGCAAGCAACTTTTCAATTGCTGATTTGATCACTTAATTTGTCTTCATCTTTTTGAAACATTTCAATTTGTAATCTTTGGACAAAGGAATACATACCGTCTAGTCAAAGATGTGGGACTAATTGTTGGATCATTCCTTAAAATACTTGGGTGCATGGTTAATACTTGATTCCAAGTGGATGGTGTTGTTTCAGGCTTTCAGCTACTGCTTTCAAATTGTTAATTGTGTCATTACAGACTGAAGGACTGAATTTCTTATTCTTTTACAGTTGCCGTTCCCCATGGATTGCCTTTATGCCGATCCTGATTGTAAGGTGATCTTAACTGCTACATGTATTTTGCTATGTAATCAGTGCAACAACTTCTTATTGTGGTAATTGTAGGTTTGTAACTAACTAAAACTTGACAGGCGTATAAGGTTTTGGGCTTATACTATGGATGGGTTCGAACATTCTTCAATCCACTTATTGTAAGTTGGTTTCCTGCTTTCTGATTTCGTTTTTGAAGTGAATTGTTTCATCTATATATAAATTATGTAACTATGTATGCATATTTGTGAAATTGGAACATAACAGGCAATGATGTTGTCAAGATTTAGTGCTATTCGGAAAGCTATGGAGAATTATACGCTTGCAGCCACTCCAGCTGATAAGAGTGGTGTGTTGCAACAGGTTTGATCTTTCTACAGAATTCCTGGTCTTAAAATTTAGTTAAATCCAACTTTTATGAAAAGATGTCTTAACTTATGCATGTCATCTTCATTATTTCAGGGAGGAATGTTTGTGTTCAAGGGTAAGCAGTTATTGTATGCTCGGAAAGACAAAAGAACAGGTGACCATGCCCCAGTAGATGAAATCTTGGATGTTTGCTACAAAGTTCCGCCGCTTGAAATTGCACCGTCGATTCATACTTCGTTGAGCAGTAGTTAAACAACATATATATATATATATAGTTCCTATCAAGTGTGAAGCTTCACACTGAAATTTCTGTGTGAAGTTGCATTTTACAAAAAATCGACAATGTGATTTGATAATTGAAGTCAATCATCTTTTAGATATATATGCAACGATCGTGCGTATAAAATTTCAGCTTAATCGGAGATGTTTTAACCATTTGATCATCTCGTTGTTTAATAATACACATGAGTTGTCCAATTTGGCTCAAATTTTGAGTGTATGATCAAATGGTCAAAACATCTTCAATTGGGCTAAAATTTTGCATGCATGGACCTTCTATATGTATCTAAAAGGTGATTGATTTTAATGATCAAATTATTTCATCGATTTTATGTAAAATTGAACTTCACACCAAAGTTTCAGTGCAAAACTTCACACTTGATAGGATATATATATATATATATATTCAGATAGATATAGTTAAAACTGCAGAATGTATGTATGAATTGAATACCTGCATATGTGTGTTTGTAATTGCATTATAACGTTTGCTAGGAATGATAGTTTCGTGCCAAATGGAGGAGAATGATAACAATGTGTACTGAACACATCTGAGCAAACTATTGAAGTACATTATATAGCTGAAATATTGGACATCTGAGTTTGCTGATCTATTTAGAAGTCAACACTGACTTCTCCTCAGAGGTTAGTAGGCGATCATCAAGGCCGAGTATAGTTAGGCCGAGTATTGGATTCCACCAAACAATGACCCCTTGAGCATATATCTGCTGGAATCAACCCTGTCAGGCTCATCTTTTTTACTGCCATACCTTATCAAGCAGTTGGGATCATCCCAAGAGTACCTAACTATACTCGTATCTGAACAGAAAGCTGGAGTCACCAACCGAGGAGTCTCATCGACAATCTTTAAAGAGCTTAGTCCTTGGTCCAGTATTCCCTCACGGCCCATAATTGAATGGTATGTGTTCCGATCCACCAGACCTGTTCCAAGACGTTATAGAGAGACATTTCCCATGTACATATACAACCCCTACGTGATTATAGAATTCCCAACCTTGTTCCAGACTAGGCAACGGAATTTGACGAAAACTCCTTTGCTAAATCGAATGCAATCAGCCGTTATTTAGAACGTGATAATATATGGAGCATATGAAGAGTTTCATTTGAAAGAGTCCCATTCGACGCGTCGATCCCGTAAGCGTAAAACTTGAGAGGGGCTTCAATCCTAGTCCAACCGTAATTGTTGTTGGCTCCTGGCAATAGCAAGGATAACATCTCGACGTCGAGATATTTAGATGACTTTGTATTCATCAGTAGCCGACACATAACCAAGACCCCCACTTTGCAAGTTGAGGGCATATTGTTTTAGTTGGTAGTTATTATTAATTAACAAAACATATTTTTTAATGGTAATCAACAAAGAATGATCGAAAGCTCTATCAATCTCAATAATAATCAGGTAGTTCATTCATATGTATATCAAGATACTTTTCACTGAGGATGTCATCCTTACCACCTATCTCAGACATGTCTGGGTTGCCCTAAAACATGTAGCCGTTAGTGGCTCGTTTTTAAATTTTCTAGTACCTCGTTCCCAAAACTTTTCTCCAGTTGTAAAAGGCTCTTTAGGACAGCTATGATCGTTGACTTACTTCTCAAATTGGATTAGATAGCTTGTCACTCAAAATGTGTTGGTTACTCAAACCCGTTGACATTTCTCCTCGGGTTTGCGGAAAAGTTTTTTCAAATATGAGTTTTCGTGTTGACCTTTGTGCATGGGCTGGTTACCTTGGTTTCTAGAAAAGTGCTTATGCGTTTCTATGGTGTAGTCTCTTCCTTGAGTGTGTGGCAGCAATCTTTCTTATCTAGGTCTCGAATCGGTGTTTCATGCAAGGAAGGCTTTCCCCACTGGTTTCTTTCGGTATCGCACACACTCTTGTCACTTCGTGTCTCTACTTAGAGTGGGCGGTAGTTGCACGTTTTCCTTGGTTTGTGTGTTGTTTCCTTTCAGCCTACATGTGCAACCATACCCTCCTAACCTCTGCTTTTGACCACCGTCCAAAACATGGTTGCTGGGTTTGTGCATGGGTTCCCTTAGTACTTGGATATATCACCTATATAAGGACGTAGAGGTTCCTTAGTGAGTTGGTTGGATGAGTAAGTTATTCTTTTAGACTTTCAATTCTAATCTTCTCTATCTTCACTCTTTCTCTCTAAGCTTTCCCTTCTACTGCATGTAAGACTTAGAGTATTTCAAAACCCAGGTTTTATCAAAACTCATATGCATTGTGCATTCCATTGAGATTGGTATGGATATGCTCAACCCGAGAAGCTGCTCATGAAGAATTAGCTTGTTGATAGTTAAGTTCTTAAGATGAGGCTTGTGAAATCCTTTCATTTGTAAACACTAGACACAAGAGAGAGTGTAGCTCTGTAGAACTAGTAGAGAGACTGGTCAGGATAGCATACGGGTTATGTATCCCCAGAGTGCAAGAGTCTTGTAAAGAAGTGTTGTTCATAGTGGAAAGGTTTGTCCCTCAAGAGTTAGGGGCACGCGGCTTTGTATATTTGTAAATTAGAAGTCGCTCTGAGTACTATGTTAGTTTATTTTCTTTTGTAATGCTTTCCGAGTACTTACTGGATTTCGAATAATAAGTGTAAGAAATACTTTTACTATTATTCAGTAGTTTGTGAATTTGAGAAATCCGGATGAGAATTGGCGTCCCACGGTTTAGCTTTTGTGGACTATCTGGAAGTGTGTTTTCATTGCAGGTTTTTGGTTTACATATTTTATTAAGTAAACTCTGGCGAAATTTTTTAAAAAGTTGTAGTGTTATTAGGATCTAATTCCGGTTTAGGCTACTAAATCGGGGTTGGGTTCTTTCAGTAGTAGTTTAGGAGAGGCTATAGAGTCTAAAAAGATTGTTAGAAAATTTCTGAGTGCTTTACCACCTTTCTTTGATTCTAAAATGAATGCTATAGATGAATCTCATGACTTAGATACTTATCCTCTAGAAGAACTGGTTGGAAACTTGAAGACCTATGAGACACTTAAGAAAAGAACCAAAAATGAAAAGAGTGTTGCTTTAAGTACGGTTAAAACCGAAGAAGAAGAAGAAAAGGTTCCTGAATTTGTTGAGTATGGTATTGATGAAATTGCTTTCATAGCTAAACAATTTGAAAAATTTCTCAAGAACTCAAAAAGAAAGTCGTTCAACTCAAATCAAAACTTTTCTAAAGGATCTAGCTCTAAGTTTTCTAAAAACAAAGATTCAACTAAAGATCGGAATACCAAGTCCTCTTCTATCCCGAGGCAGGACAACAAGTGTTTTGAGTATAATTGTGTGGGACATAGGGCTGTTGATTGTGCAACCAAAAAGAATAAGTCCCACAGAGTGCTCAAAGCAACTTGGAGCGACAGTGATTCCGATCCTACCACTGAATCTGAAAAATAAGTAGATCAAAATGTTGCTTTTATTACTGAGGTCACATTAGATGAGTCTCTTGAGGACAAGGATTCTGATGATGAAGGTCAAGACATGTATACTGAGTTATGTATTGCTTCTAAGTCTATGCACACTAAGATTGAAGTTCTAACCAATGAACTTTCAAAAAGTGAGGAGGCACAGTCTAGGATACAAGAGAAATATGTATCCCGAAAGTCAAAATGGAAATCTAATAAGTCTCGGCTTGAGGATCAAGTGATTTCTCTCAAGAAAGAACTTAATCATCAAACTGGATTGGTGGAAGCTCTAATTGCAGAATATTTGGCTCTGGAAGAATCTCTAAGAGACACCAAAGCTAATTTTACCAAGTTCTCCATTGGTTCTAAAAAGCTATCTCAACTGCGCGGGATGTGAATGGTGGACGGTAACAAGACAGGTTTGGGTTTTGGAAATAGTGAAGAATCCAAGAACCCCGGAAAGAATGTGTTCATCAAGAGTACGAGCTCCATCCTGGGAAAGCATCCCTTGCCACTAGTGATCAAAAAGGCTGAAGCTCCCAAATTGCCCAAGTTTGTAAAGTCTCCTCCACGAAGGTGTTACCATTGTGGTAACAGTGGGCACATTCACGGGTTCCGCTACAAACTAAGAAGAAGCCCTCCTGCTGCAAAGACCCCATAGAGCAACAGTCTGCTTGTCTCCTTTCAAAAGTCACTAGAAGAGCTGACCAAAATAGCTCAGTCACTTTCCATCCCCAATCAGAAGAAGGTGTCAAGCAACCCAACCTGGGTAAGGAAGTCAAATATTTAGGATACGAGCGCCACCACCTCTCCCGAAGGATCTGAAGAAGATGTTGTTTGCTTCCTTTTAAGACTTAGTGCAGCTCCAACACATGAAAGAAATATTGTGGCCATATGTAATGTCGCTTTGACTGCCTTATCAACCCAGAAGTCAGATTCTTGGTACATGGACAGTGGATGCTCGAAGCATATGACTGGTGATAACAAGTGGTTCACCTCCATGAATGACACACACCCCATTGGAGATGTTATTTTTGGTGATGGTGCCAAGGCATAAATTGTTGGGTGTGGGATGGTTGATACATATGGTCTCCCGAGCTTGAAGAATGTTCTTCTAGTCAAGAGGTTAGAAGTCTCCCTGTTAAGCGTAAGCCAGATCGTTGATGAACATGAGACTGTGATGTTTGATCGTGTGAAGTGCACTGTCCTTGATGGAAAGGGAATGAGTGTCATGAAGAGGGAAAGAACAAAGGATCACCGCTATTGTGTTCGAGCAAACAAAAGATTCCAACCCGAGCTGTGTTTTTGGTCGCCAACACAGGAAAGTCCACTTGATCTCTGACACAGAAGGATGTGCCACTTGAATCACCAAGACGTGGTGAAGCTATCCGAAAAAGAAGGAACTCGAGGTTTGCCTAAACTTACCGAAAAGGCGAAAAGTATGTGCGGGGATTGTAAGATGGGTAAGCTATCCTAAACTTCTCATCCTACCTTGAATGCAAAACCTACTTCTAATATGCTTGAATTGCTTCACCTAGACTTGGTAGGACCTGTTGAAACTAAAAGCATATGTGGAAAGAAATATGTGCTTGTTGTGGTTGATGATTACTCTAGGTTTACATGGGCAATGTTTCTAAGTGATAAAACCCAAAGTCAAACTTTTGAAAAGGTTTTTGAGCTTGCAAAAAGAATTTCAAATGAAAATTTTTTTGAAAATAAGCACATCATAAGGATTAGGACTGATCATGGAACCAAATTTGAAAACTCTTCTGTTGTTGATTATTATGAGGAGCATAGTGTGCATCATGAATTTTCTGCCCCCATTACTCCACAACAAAATGGGATTGTTGAAATGAAAAATAGAGTTTTGGTTGAAATGGGTAGAGTAATGCTTAGCTTGGCTGATTTACCTCATATGTTTTGGGCTGAAGTGGTTTACAATGCATGCTATACAATTAACCGTGTGATTCTTATGCATGGCACAAACAAGACACCATATGAACTATGGAAAGGGAAGAAGCCCAATATGTCGCACTTTAAAGTCTTTGGTAGTCCTTGTTTCATTTATAGAGATAGGGAATACTTGACAAAATTTGATGCCAAATATGAACGATGTATATTTCTGGGTTATGCCTTGAATAGCCGTGCTTACCTTGTTTACAACAAAAGAACTTGCAAAATCATAGAAACGGTAAATGTGGCCATCAATGATTCTTTTGTGTGCTCTCACAATCATTCTCCTACAACTGTGTAGGAAGAGGATACAAGCACTAATGCTAAACAGCCCCTGCTGCTGTGGACACGCCCATTAATGAGCAAAATCCCATTCCAGATGATGTATACTTAGATACGGAATCTAACTCTGAAGGTTTTGGGATAGATTAGACCATTGCCATCCAAATGCCACGGCACACTGGTAAGAGACAAGTTTAGAAGGACCACTCTATCTCTGATGTGAAAGGTACTGTTGATGAACAAAGAAAGACGAAAAGTAAGGTGAACAAGTTTGTAAGTAACTCTGTTACTCTCAAAAGTTTTCTTACTATATATAGGTTGGTCATTAATCGAATCTCTTGCTATGGTTTTGTTTCAAATGTTGCACCTAAAAACATTAGGGATGCCCTTAAGGATTCAGATTGGATTGTGGCCATGCAAGATGAATTAAATCAATTTGAGAAAAGTAAAGTGTGGCATCTTGTTTTGAGACCTAAAGAAAAAAATGTTCTTGGTACTAAATGGGTATTTAAGAACAAAATTGATGAAAATGGGATCATAACTAGAAACAAGGCTAGGCTTGTTGTTCAAGGTGACTCTCAAATAGAAGGTCTAGATTTTGATGAAAGCTTTGCTCCCATAGCTAGGCTTGAATCTGTTAGACTTCTCTTAGCCATTGCTTGTTTTCTAAAGTTTGATCTGTTTCAAATGGATGTCAAAAGTGCCTTCTTAAATGGAATCCTATCCTGACCATGTTTTCAGGCTTGACAAAGCTTTTTATGGGCTGAAACAAGTTCCTAAGACTTGGTATGAAAAATTGTCCACACATCTGATTGATCATGTATATGTAAGAGGATCTATTGACAAGACCATATTTGTCAAAAGTACCTCCCAACATATGATTATAGCACAAGTGTATGTTGATGATGTGGTTTTTGGTTCTACTTCCCAAAAACTTGTGGAAGAGTTTGTTTCTCTAATGAAGCAGGAATTTGATATGAGCTTATGTGGTAAACTGAACTTGGATTAGATAGCTTATGTGTAAAAGGCTCTTTAGGACAGCTATGATCGTCGACTTACTTCTAAAATTGGATTAGATAGCTTGTCACTTAAAATGTGTTGGTTACTCAAACCCGTTGACATTTCTCCTCGGGTTTGCAGAAAAGATTTTTCAAATTTAGGTTTTTGTGTTGACCTCTGTGCATGGGCTGGTTACTTTGGTTTCTGAAAAAGTACTTATGCATTTCTATGGTGTAGTCTCTTCCTTGAGTATGTGGCAGCAATCTTTCTTATCTCAGTCTCGAACGGGTGTTTCATGCAAGGAAGGCTTTTGCTCACTGGTTTCTTCCGGTACCGCACACACTCTTGTCACTTCGTATCTCTACTTAGAGTGGGCGAAAGTTGCACGTTTTCCTTGGTTTGTGTGTTGTTTCCTTTCAGCCTGCATGTGTAGCCGTACCCTCCTAACCGCTGCTTTTGACCACCGTCCAAAACAGGGTTGCTGGGTTTGTGCATGGGTTCCCGTAGTACTTGGATATATCACCTATATAAGGACGTAGAGGTTCCTTAGTGAGCTGGTTGGTTGAGTAAGTCATTCTTTTAGACTTCTTTCTAATCTTCTCTATCTTCACTCTTTCTCTCTAAGCTTTCCCTTCTACTGCATGTAAGATTTAGAGTATTTCAAAACCCAGGTTTTATCAAAACTCATATGCATTGTGCATTCCATTGAGATTGGAATAGATATGCTCAACCCGAGAAGCTGGTCATGAAGAATTAGCTTGTTGATAGTTAAGTTCTTAAGATGTGGCTTCTGAAATCCTTTCATTTGTAAACACTAGACTCAAGAGAGAGTGTAGCTCTATAGAACTAGTAAAGAGACTAGTCAGGATAGTATACGGGTTATGTATACCCAGAGTGTAAGAGTCTTGTAAAGAAGTGTTGTTCATAGTGGAAAGGTTTGTTCCTCAAGAGTTAGGGGCACACAGTTTTTCTCCCTGACTGCTTGGTTTCTGCATTAAAGAAAAATATCCTAGTGTTATTCTTTACTTATCGCTTTTACATTTACTCGTTCATCTGTAAATTGATATGGGTAACTAATATGCTATCCCTGAGCGCAGTTTTAAGCGAAAAATTTAAAAAGGGCATATTCACTCCCCTTCTAGGACCTTTACAAGTAAGAATCATTATTCTGAGACACAAAACCCTATGGTCCGATAAATTCCTCAGGTATCCGGTTGATGGATTCCAGATATGGAAGTCTTTTTCAGAACAAAGAGTTCGAAGAACGAGTCTATTGTAACTGCTGAGCAGCTTGATATATTGCAAGGCTAGCTCATTGAATGAGCAAGCGTTTAGCTTTCTGATAGACGATGACGAGTTGTCTTTGAACGAAGGCTTTTCCAAGTCTATTGACAGAATTTGAGTGTTGTACGTTGAAAAACATCAGTTGGTGGCAGCCAAGGGTTTTCTAACGAGAAGTAAATTCTAAGTGGAATTTGGCGAATTTTAGATCATCGAGTATAAGATGGTGCCAGCGGTTTGAAGCAGTAGTGAACCAGATTAAAGATTTGACAGGCAACCCAGTGAGGACTTTCGGGGACGGTACTGCTTGCTTGCCATTGAAACCTCTAATCGAAGAAGAAGAGGTTTTACATGTTCTTGTAATCTGAGTTGGGCTCTTTTTAGTGAAAAGTAAAAACATAGAAGAGCCTAACTCTTTTATTATTACTAGCCTTCCTGCACGCGCATATGTGCGTGTGAAAGGCGTCGCGCTCGCGCGTGCGACTTATCGGTGACATATTTAAAAGTGTGCAATTATATCGTCTTCACTTAATTGTCCAAGTCCATTGTGCAGCTGACAGATACTATCGTACACTTTCAGGCCTATCTCTATTATTCGAACAATGATCTAATTGAGATCTCTATTATTCGAACACTGATCTAATTGAGATGTGAGATGAATTACCAATGATTGATGATAAATTTTGTAAAATAATATTGGCCTACTTCATGTGTACCAATGATTGATGATAAATTTTGTAAAATAATATTAGCCTACTTCATATTAAGTCAACACTATGTAAAAAATAATCAATCGCTGATAATAAATGCAGTGTCAGTGCATATGAAAATAGAACGATTAATTGCCCAAGTCCATTGCTCATGATAGATACTATCGTGCACTTTCAGGCATATCTCTATTATTATTCGAATAATAATTTAATTGAGATATCTATTATTCGAATACAGATTTAATTGAGATGTGAGAAGAATTACCAATGATTGATGATAAATAAAAAATTACATATCAAATGGAGATTCAAAAAATCCATATGTGGAAGGACCCAACCCTATCAAATAGTGTGTTCCTTTATTACAGATCTAATAAAGGACAGACAGAATCCATAAATCAATCAAATGAATAATAAGAGGAAGAGGATCGAAGATTACTGGATATGGGAGTTGTGGAGGTTGCAGAGAAGTTTGATAACAACCACTCGCCACTAACCAATACATGCTCACCTGAGTCACCTCGCCACTAAGATAGCTATCAATCGAAGTTGAAATTGAAACCAAATTATCTTAAGGGAATGGCCCCATCCTCTCCCATGGAGAAACAGCTATGGAGAGAAATCCGTATCAGAGGAGGCGTTGTCGCTTTCTGGTGGTGGTGTAGTTTCAGTGGCGAGTGGCGATGACGTGCCACTGGATCCTTCGGCCTTGGAAACTGGTTCGGCTCCTGAACAGGTCGCTTGCTGGGTTTGGGAAAGGTGGGAGCAAGCTATCTTTCAGTTTGTTACTTGGGTTCAAAATGCAACATAATAGTGTGATCTAAAATAAACGAAATTGAAATCAAAAGCAAACTTGAAATTGGATATGTGGAAGAGAAATCGGAGGATTAGTAGGAGTTACCAAGGCTTTACTACCTCGCGGATCACAGAGGATGACCTTCTGGAGGAGTCAACACCGTCGTGCGAAGGACTAAGCCACCGAGAGTGGTTGTAGCAGAAGCAACCTGATAAACACTCGCTCAGTCAGACCCTCTTCACCCAAGCCCAGACCTCTACCATACTACCGCTATCTCTTTTCGTTTCCCTGTAAACAACAGTTGCAAACATCAATATAGCATTCACCTCCTATAACACAGACTTTACAGCCATTACTCTCTCCCATCACTTTCAGATTAAGCATAAATTCACGATCAAATTCCTGAGCTAAACAGATCTAAAACATACAATTATGAAAGACTGCATCAATCGAAAGAAGCAAATCAATGTAAATAAAAGGAAATTGTATCGAAAACAAAACTTCAGTTTCATTCCACACAAAAAAAATAAAGCTACAATTTGTTCTAGACCTGAGAACATAAACGGCTCCCCGACAGTACAAAAAGATGACATTTACCTCCTCCTACAATGTAAATGAGCCAACTATGCCTCGCAAGAAAACTCAGCACTCTTCAAAGTTTAAAAACAACACAATATATCTTCCAATCATCCATCGGAAACATCATCATGATGATTGATGAAGCTAGCATTGTTTTATTTTTTCTGGTTTCTTAGTTCTTTAAACCAACACACACCATATCCTCTAAAACTCTAACTTCGTCAACCCCAACTCTTCAGATCATAACTGGGCAGCAGAAGTACCTTTAATATATACTTGTACAGTTATACTAAACAATTGAGTTCTGCAGATACATTACACATAAACACAACACATCATAGCTGTCAAATTCTATTCAACAGAAATTGCCATATGCAGCACACTTTTTCAACTAATCTTAGTGCCATCAGAGAGCACTCTAGCCAAAACAGGAATCTCATACTGATAAGCTCTCTCCCATTCCGGATTGCTTGTAATATCCCTCACCTGAAAAAAAAAAAAAGGGATCGTAGTTAAGCTTCGATCTAGTCACTTTTTAGTTTTTTTTTCCTCTCATACTGTACATTTAGAACTACTCCATATTCTTATAACAAAAGGGATACAAAGTTACGTTTGCCAACAAAGACGAACAACCAAATAATTCATAAGCTTAAAAGACCTCCATTACAACTAAGTCATACACAACAGAATTGATATGAACATGCTTTTACATTCGTGATCTAATCATAGTCTAACTTTGATCAATATTCTAATAGTTTGTACCAAATGCAAATAAAAACCAATTTTGAAAAAAGATGCAGTTGAAGATCTCTCAAGCTCCATGTCTATCAGATAAAAAAGATGCAGTTGAAGATCTCTCAAGCTCCATGTCTAGTAGCAAAACTGGAATGATGCATGAGTGTATCTTCATACCGCTGTATCTAGCTTCCATTTGAAAAAGTAATTCCCTGGATTATATTGATTTCAGAGTTTCGGTGAAATTGCAACAATAAGCAGTTGAAAACCAACTGCTCCATGTCTAATAGTTTGACTAAATATGCTACAGAGAAATAAGCAGTCAAAGGAATTCCTACTATGTCGGTACTCGTAAGACGTAACCCTACAGCACCGAACCCAAACATCTGCTACCCTCACACTCTACCCGGCCACCCCAATTGCTTAGTCATGATAAATCATTTTTCAACTTTACATATTTTGAGCTTTAGATAACTTTTTGCTCCACTAAAATTATCTCCTATTTATGTCCATCGATGTTATCTGAACTGTTCTAAGTTTTCAACACAGTTACATTAAAGGAGCAGAAGAAACACATTCTAAAATTCAACCCGGTCACAGTCCAATCTTAACATTCGATACGAAACCAACACAAAATCAAATTGACGTCAAAAGCATGCTGCAATAACAACACCTGAAGATGCAAAATTCACACAGTTTTATAGTATTGCAACTCTCACCAGAATTAACAATCCATTACCAATTGAAACTCACTAAAGTCATACCAATCGAAATTTAACCAAGTACTTGGGTCAAAGAAGCTTTATTTATCACTGATCATACTTAAAGTAAGCATTTTTAACTCAAGTATTTCAGAAGTTCAGAGTTCAGATCAAAGATAAAGTTTACTGCTTTACGATCGGACGACAAAACTCAATTCACAAACCGAGCAACGGTTAGATGTGACTGAAATCGTTACCTCTTGGAAGCAGAGACGCTGGACGATTCTCCTCTGGCAACGGCAGGAACCGACGACTTCTCTTTAGTACCGGATCGCTACGCGTTGCGAAGCGAAAAAGCTTCCCTGAAATCGAAACCGTACAAAATTTTCAAAACACTGTTTTCGCAAATATAAAAATCATAATCACAACTACAAATCACAGTGGTGAAGAGATATAGTACCAGATTGAGCAGACTGTGCAGATTGGGCATCTTCCATCGATTCAAAATCATAATTTTGGCTTTTAAGAAGGGTATGATATCTCTTCACAGCTTTCTCCTATTTGATTATCAAAAGTTTGGTATCTTTCTTCGTTTGAACTCGACAAAGTTATCAAAATTGATTGTTGGGAGATGTTTGGCACTTCTATCCTTGACTGGGAACAAACACAACAAAGAGCACTAATTAGCTCCTGAAATGTAACATAAAACGAAAATCAGCAAAACTAAACCAAAAGAAAGGAAGTTCTTTCAGTATAGAACAGACTTGACAATTCTATACACATAATCTTCCAAAACCATCAGACAATTAGCTTGTTGAAAAGGATACTATAGTAAAGATAAACCTTTCAGGCTTTTCTTTGAATAAAAACATAAAATGAAGTGAAGTTACACATTTATGCTAACACTATCTATAGTGACTATACAGTATAGACATCTAGGTTTCTGCAAGGTAGTAGCATTGTATTATAGATTTTCAGAACCCACTGGGGTTACACATTTATGCTAACACTATCTATAGTGACTATACAGTATAGCATCCAGTTTTCTGCCAGGTAGTAGCATTGTATAATAATTCTAGGCTGCTAGAACATGTAAAGCATATAAGCAAAGTTACCTGAGTGAGGAAAACTATTCCTGGTTGTTGTGAATGAAGCTGACGAAGGCCAGTTTTGAATGGAGGAATAAGACTATTTGCATTTTGATAGTGATCTTGTAACAATGTGGGTAGCCGCAAAATCAGCTTTGCTAATTCAGAGAGTACACCTCCAAACCATTTCTCAGAATCCTCCCTGGACATAATCTGCAACAACAATCCAATCCAATCAAATTCACATGACATGATGACATAATGATCATTCAAATTCAAATTCAAATTGTATTTTATACCTCATCGAAGAAGAGGGCGTATCCTTGACTGGGAAGGCTAGTAACAACTGATTGAAGGTAGATCTCTGCACAGGGCTTGACTTTGCCGTCCATAGATATCCAACGTGAGTATCAAAGCTGCAACAAAATCAAGCACAACGAAACTGAACATTACCATTTGATTATCTGATGAATCCAACAAAATGGCCGTCAAAGCATCCAAACACACACCTTGCTCCGACACTCCTCTGGTCGGCAGTATATTCATCAACACCTAAACAAAATCAAAAAAACTTCATCACACTCAAATTTCATCACCACAACATTACATCAGAAACCTTCAACCATTCAATTTTTAATACCTGAATAGCCTTGTGCTGATGAGCCAACACAGCACTATCCCTATGAAGCAAACAGCAACCTTCCAGAACTCGAAGCGCAAGCGAAATCTCAGAGTCCGTCGAAGGCGTCGTGATCTTCATAGGCTCGACTCCGAAAATCGGATCCAAACTCCTCACGATATCATCCTCTGCCTCTTTCAGCGAGTGTTAAAACAGCACCGGCACCACTGTAAATCCAAAACCACACACACACACATACCAATTAACATCACCATACAGCACGTTCAACAACACATGAAACAATTTAATAATCATAAACCAAAAACTGGTTTTCACTTACCCATAAACCGTAGACGGTCAAGTTCATATATTTAAAAATAATTAGTTCAAGAGAAAACGATTTTAAAGAAAACCAGATTATTCAACATCAATACAATGAATTTCATTCACTCAACAAAATGTGAGAATTACTCACCTCAGGTCAGCTACATATACTCACACTATTAACTCAAACTACCAACACACCTAACAAAATTGTCTTATCAAACACCTAAGCAATCACAAATTCTGCTTAGCAACACAAACATTACGTTGTCCTATATTTACTGCAAACTGAAACAATCAATGCCTCTTAACCCAATCTTCAAGCCCTTTTTTTATATTTATTTGCTTTAACTAAGCCTTTAGATTAACTAATTCCAAAAAAATCCAAATTGTGAGTTCATACGGGAACCATCGTCAACCACCCCATTTAAAAACAACTAAACCTCTATTGTGAATCATCAACTCCCAATCACTTTAGCTAACAACCGATTTAGATTTTCACCTGGAACACCAACTCAACCAATAATTCAAGTCAAAACCCAAGCTTCACAGTACCAAATACCCATCTATAACATGATCACGTTAATCTCTTTAATCAATTCCAATTATCAACCAAATCAAACAATAAATTTCTAGGATTAAGACCCTTACCTGTTGGGAATTCAATCTAGAATGAAGTTGTCGCCGCACCCCAACACTGCTCCTTCGTCGATATTCAGTCTCACACTTCGACGTCAAAACCTCATATCCAAAAGAAAAGAGAAATGAGGAAGAAAGGGAAGAGACGTATGCAATGCTCTTTGATCCCTTCAATCTTGCGTGCCACCAACTCTCCTTAATCTCTCTCTCTCTTTCAGTTCTTTCTTTCCCCTTTTTTTCTTCGTTTTGTTTTTCTTCACTTCCTTCTCTTGGAGCTGACACCTATGTTTAATTAGATTTTTTTTTTCTTCTTCATTCCTATTGCTAACGTAGGCTCACTTTAGAATGAGCTAATAGATTCAAATAATCCAATCTCTAAGAACAACAATATAGCATTCACCTCCTATATAGCATACGAAACTTAACAAAATCAAGCACAACGAAACTGAACATTACCATTTGATTATCTGATGAATCCAACAAAATGGCCGTCAAAGCATCCAAACACACACCTTGCTCCGCCACTCCTCTGGTCAGCAGTATATTCATCAACACCTAAACAAAATATAAAAAAACTTCATCACACTCAAATTTCATCACCACAACATTACATCAAAAACCTTCAACCATTCAATTTTTAATACCTGAATAGCCTTGTGCTGATGAGCCAACATAGCACTATCCCTATGAAGCAAACAACAACCTTCCAGAACTCGAAGGCTCTACTCCGAAAATCGGATCCAAACTCCTCACGATATCATCCTCCGCCTCTTTCAGCGAGTGTTGAAACAGCACCGGCACCACTGTAAATCCAAAACCACACATACACACACACATTTCAAATTCCGAATTCCAAATTCCAAATTTCAATTTCGATTTCGATTACCTTGGAGGTCGGGGATGGATTGGGTCTGGGAGAAGAGGTTGATGGTGGAATCGGACTCGGCGACGGATCGGAGGAACTTGAGGAGAGAGCGGAGGCCGCGGACGCGGAGAAAGGAGAACTCGGCGCGGAGGTCTCTGAGGCCGCTACGAAGGGCGAGGGTAACCTCGCAGTAGACACGCTGCGTGGTCAAAGAGTTGACCAGATCGGTGACGGCGGTGGCGGGAGAATCTGATGTGGACTCCGGCGAGGAGGGCTTAGGTGTTGTTATTCCCTCAATCCATTGGGGCTTCTTCAAGTACATAATTGCGCACTGCCTTCGGTGAGAGACAGAGAGACCAGGGAATTGTTCTGTCTTGTTTTCTGATTCGTTATGATGGAGCCGTTAAGCAGAGAAACTTAGATTGCAAAAGAGAGAGAGAGAGAGAGGATCGAGGGAGTAAGGAGTGAGAGAGAACTCACGATAGTATTCCGGAGTGATACGAATCATGGTGCGATGGCCTCCTGCAAGGTAAGTAGTCGCCGGAGCCGTCTTGTGCCACCGTTCTCACTTGTGCCATTCGAGACCTAGCAACCTCTCTTGCCGTGCTTGTTGAGAGAGAGAGAAAGCAAGAGAGGCCGATTTGAGTTCAATGAAGAGAGCACAGGAGCGTAGGTCGGGAATGGAAGGCTAAAAGCAGTTTTCTAAGTTCTCAATTACTCTTTTGTCCATGCTTAATAGAGATCTGTGTTTGACGAATTATAAAACCCAAGGACAAAATTAGGGATGTTGAAAGTTCTACCTTTCAACTACCTTAAGTTTCCTTTCCTTAATTAATAGAGATGTGCCATTCGAGACCTAGCAACCTCTCTCGCCGTGCTTGTTGAGAGAGAGAGAAAGCGAGAGAGGCCGATTTGAGTTCAATGAAGAGAGCACAGGAGCGTAGGTCGAGAATGGAAGGCTAAAAGCAGTTTTCTAAGTTCTCAATTACTCTTTTGTCCATGCTTAATAGAGATCTGTGTTTGACGAATTATAAAACCCAAGGACAAAATTAGGGATGTTGAAAGTTCTACCTTTCAACTGCCTTAAGTCTCCTTTCCTTAATTAATAGAGATAATTACATATAAAAATAAAAAATAAACTTTGAGAGTTGAGACCCATTTCCAAGGCTACATAATTTCCTGGACTCTCGGCCCATTTGTTTTTACATGAAAATAAAAAATAGATTGGGACCGTTTATGCAGCTAACTTTAATACGTTTTTTTTAACCTTGTTAGGCCAAACCAACCGAAATGGGCCTAATCAAACCGAAATTTTGGTAAACCGGTGGTTTGGTTCGACTAAACCGAGCTGAAGCCTATTGTATGGTTTGGTTTCAGTATAAATTGTTGGATGATCTGGTTCAACCAAACTGACCAAATTCAAAAATCTCTCAATCCTTACAAGCCTCCTCCCAGGCCGCTCGAATCTCCTCCTAGTGCACAGCAATTGAATGTCAACTCCCCGACAGCGACGACTTGCTCAAATCTCGCTCCACACCCCGGCTAGGCCCATGATCTTGCTTCCCAGGTCGACGGCCATAGACGTCATCTGCAATGTCTATCTGAACATCCTACAAAAGAGAAGGCATAACTGCAACCGGCACCTCTGGAGACTGGGACTGCGTCTCCGCGAATTTCTCCTCGGCTATTCGTTCCAGCCGATCTTGAAATTAACATGAATATATGAATGTCCAAAAAAATTTAGCATAGTTTCCCCTAAAAATAGAGGAAGCCAAAAACCTGCACGAAAACCAAACCACTAAAAATAACCTCATCAACACCAATTCCAATTCGTTCTCAAGTTCATTTACATACCATATCACGAATATAATCATAAAATATGCACATAATTAAATAAACATACATTCGATTCTATATCGTACCTATACATGGTCGAAAATAACTTATTCAATTCGATAAACTAGTCATGCATACTTATTTCACATTACAAATCAATCTCAATATATAGTCAAGTATAAAAAATAACTTCATCAACAACCTTCAACACATATTTTATTTAGCTAACTAAACCAAATTCTAAGATAACTTAACCAAATTAAGTTGATGTCTTAATTAATCATGATCCAAATTCTACATAACCAACAATTAAATGAAATTCACTTAATTTTGAAAAAATCGTTACTTACGGTGTGTTGAGTCCCAAGATATTCGTCATGTCCGGCTCTCTTGTAAGCGTTTGCCCTTCCCTGAACCAGCAGGAATTTTGAACCCATGGTAGATCCCGATCCGTGGTGTTTCTTCTTGGCACGATTAGCCTCGTTCTTCTCTGAATGTTTCTGTTTCATAACAATGTAAAATATTATACAGTTAGTCATTATTAAAAATTCCCCTCTTTTTAATCATTATTTAAAGTTTCTTGCGTGTATACCAAATTATAGATGGGTCATGATAAAACTATATAGGATCTTATTTATAGGGCAAAAAATATGTGCATGAATCAAAACATGAACTACGAACCTTGAACGTATTAGACTCAAAGTGCAATTTCATGAAGGTCCACTCGTGCTGCCTTTCTGGCACGTCAAACTCATATGGTATCTTGTCGGGATTCTCCTTGTAAGTCTTGTGTGAGTGCTTCCATTCCTTGTAGATTTGAGCAGCGGTCTTCTCTATGTACTGTAACACCTCAGTACTATGTTCGAAAGCGAAATGTACCTAACAAAAAATATATGTAACTGATGTTAGAACAATAAACCCTATAATTTATAAAGTTAGGAAACTAAATAAAATTAAATACTCTATCTATTGTCGACAGCTCTCTTCCTTCAGGCAATTCAGTGAATTCATTTAACTTTAAAGGCATCGGTTTCCACGTTGCCTTCAAATAATTCTCAAGGGTGTTTCCATTGTAAGTTTCCCAAGTGTGTTTGGGGGGTGGAAGTGAGGGGTCCTTCCTGTGTCATCGCCTCACGCTAACAAGAGCTTCATCAGAAGTTGAACCCGGCTCCCATGACGACGCCAACGTGTAAGGATTCACCATTGCTCCATCATCGAGAGTGTACGGAATCACCCCTGATGGACTACCCATGTCGGACTCTCCCTATGGTTGGGTTAGTGGATGTTCACGATCCCAACCTAGTTTTAGTGCCAAGAATTCATAATCTTGAATGCTGTTCTACCAAAATACAACAAAAACATCAACCATTATGTCAAAAACCTCTATCTACCAAACTCTCATAACTCACATCAATCTATTCATTATCACAACCATTACCAATCCTAGACATTCCCAAAAATACAATTCTGCCTCAACAATACATTACCACATCCCATGCCATTAGCAAAAATAAACATTCATTCCAGCTACTCGGGTAGATACTGAACGTGTTGATCATGAGGTCATCATTAGCTGGGGCATAAAATGATGTATCACTGGCTTGTTCCAGATGACGTTGCTCAGCCGAAGTGAAATCGGCCCTACTAGTATCGTCGTCTTAGTTATGTTCTGGATAATCATCCTGGTATTCCTCATCAAATTGGTCACCATTCTGATCACCATCACTGTAAGCCACCTCTTCTTCAAGGTATGTGTCGTCAACGGATCGTAGGGCATAATATTGGTGTCCATCTTGGCCATTGTCATCTTTTCCACCGTCGTCTTATTGGTTTCCATGGCCATCTTGGCCAAGGTTTTCAATGACTACTTCATTTGTCTGATTATTTCGGTCGTCAAGGCCGTTATTATCTTTTTCGTTGCCAGTAGAGTGATCATCTTCTGATGACTTAATAAATTGCTTCTCTCGACGTCTTCTTTTGTCACGAGCTGTATCATCAAAATGAGCTACCAAACCCTTTTTTAGCGGAGTTAAGCCATAAGTTTCGGCAGTAGAGATGACTTTATGATACTTTCTTAGGAACCTTAGATCTTTGAACAATAACAGGTCCGTGTTAGCCTGAAGCTCAACACACTCATATGCAGCTTGATGTAAAACCTTTAGGCCCAGACTAGCGTCTCAGTCTAAAAAGTTCGAGGCTTTAGAGGGGTGGTCCTCGATCAACTTTAAGATGCCAGCATACTTATTCATTGGTCTTTAGATAGCCAATGCTGAGTGGGTCTGATGATATTTTTTAAGTTTATCGAGCCCTTTTGCTGAGAATGGTGGCGTTAAGTCCTTATGCACTTGGACAAGGGAGTTATCCTCATCAGTTTCCTAAAGTGGAGGTTTCCTGAGTGCACTACGTCTGTCATTCAACTTCTTCATTTCTCGTTCGAACTCGTTGGCCAACCTTTACTACTCAATCGTCAAACCAAAAACATCCTCAACTAAATGTTCTTTGAAGTACTTTCTTAGAAATGTCAAGTCGTCCTCTACAATCAAAAGGTTCTCAAAGTTGTCCGGATAATATGGCTCACGATGTCTCTGTTACTCAGCTCTCGTCCCTCTAGTCATGCTAAGCAACATCAGATCGTATGGTGTGTATTCCCAGTGCGTATTTCCTCCAATTCGATTACTTGGTCATTTGTTAAACCATATAGCACTATGGCTGAATGTAACATGTAGTAATCTCTCATGGTAACAAAACCTTCCTTTGAAAATGGAGGTTCATGCTTTCTATCCACAATGAATAAGGGAGGAGGACTCGGCTCTCTGAATTTGGCCTTCGAAATCTCTGATGCGCTCCTTCTCAGACTCGGTCACCTTTTGATTCAATGACGATCCATTCATAAAAACTTGATCCATCCAATCACTACGATCTTTTCATTAAAAGTTTTCTTTACCCGAATGGCAAATTCTTATCAATAGACTCAAATCTAACTCAGTCTTGGTCGAAACCCAAAAATTCACCCGACCAAATCACATTAGAGCTCCGCCCATTTTCGACACCCAGCACTTGTACGTCAGTCTTCTGGATCCATCATGCCCAATTGATAAATGTTTGGTTCTTTAGGTCTAACGTCTCTGTTGGACAGCATGATAAACTGTTCCTTGACCTGGTATCACCAAATAAGCCACAATTTTCCTCAAACATGGCCCGAGAGAATATCTTAGTCGACATAAAGTCATCACGTACAAGGCGAAAACTCATAGTGAGCAGAATATCAATTTTTCACCAAATATTTTTCCGGATAATTTGAGTAAATCGAGTACATCGACAAAGTTACCAGAGAAGAGTCGATCGAATGTGTCAACCAAGTAAATAAAGTCGACCGAGTGTGACGGCCAAGTATAACAAGTTGGCCGAGTCAATCAAGTATAACAAGTCGGCCAAGTATAACAAATCGGCCCAATTGGCCAAGTATAACAAGTCGGCAAAGAAAAATGAGCCGGTCGAGTCTACCGAGTATAACAAGTCGGCCGAGTCGGCCAATTAAAATGAATCGGCCGAGTTGACTAAGTAAAATGAGTCGGCCATAAAAAGTAATGTTGGTCATAACAAACCACCTTGAACCTTCGTTGGCCGAAAACAAACATGCATCGGCCAGTGACCCGCTCGCAAATACAAAATTGGGTACAAACATTGCCCCCCTAGTCTCATGAGCTTCGGTTCGCGAGCTGAATGGTTATAAGACTAAAGCATGAAAATCAACTCCACACTTGACCATATGGTTAAGTCGCCAACTTTACACTTGACCGCCTGGTTAAGCTACCAATTTTAGATTCTACCGCATGATTGAATAACAACGAAGTTTGTTCGTCCGGAGATCTTCTTAAAGGTAGAATGTATGGAGAATCAACCGATTGGTTTGCTCACTTAATGTCCAGCATACGTTGCTCAAATCATTGTCTTCCATTAACCAAATACTATGCCCAAGAAAAAAAAACTCTTCCAAGACGAATGAATCGACCGAGTTGAACGAGTGAAAGGAATGGGCCGAGCAAAGCGAATCGGCCAAGTGAAAACAAGTCAGCCGATCAAAAAACAATCACCTAAGCCAAACGAACTCGTCAAAGCAAAAAAAATTAACTCCTCCAAGTGGAACGAGTCGGTCGAACTCGTCCAAGCAGAACGAGTCGGCCGAGAAAAACGAATCAGCCAAGTCAGCCGAGCAAAATGAACTCACCCAAACAAAATACAATCGCCCAAGAAAAATGATTCACCCAAGCAAAAAAATGAACTCGTCCAAGCCGAACGAGTCGGCCGAGCTCACCCAAGAAAAATGATTCCCCCAAGAAAAAAAATGAACTCGTCCAAGCCGAACGAGTCAGACAAACTCACCCAAGCCGAAACAGTCAGATGAACTCGCCCACGTTGAACGAGTCGGCCGAGCAAAACGAACTCACCCAAGAAAAAAATAAACTGGCCCAAGTAAAATGATTCGCCCAAGAAAAAAAAATCGACCAAACAAAAAATGAATTTGCCCAAGACAAACAAGTTAGACGAACTTGCCCAAATCGACGGAGTCAGCCGAACTCGCCCAAGCTGAAACGAGTTAGTCGAGCAAAATGAATTGGCCAAGTGAAAATAAGTCGGCCGAGCAAAACGAGATTGACAAAGGAAAATGAACTCGCCCAAGAAAAATGAACTCGCCCAAGTAAAAACTGAACTCGTCCAAGCCGATCGAGTCAGCCGAGTGAAAGGTGTTGGCCGAGCAAAATGAATCGGCCATGTGAAAACAAGTCAACCGAGCAAAACGAACTCGCGTAAGCCATTGGAACTTTTCGAAGCAAAATGATTCTCCCAAGCCAAACGATTCGGACAAACTTGCCCAAGCCGAACGAGTCGGCCAAGTAAAAATAAGTAGGCCAAGCAAAACAAACTTGCCCAAGTAAAACGAATTGGCCGAGTAAAACGAGTTGACTGAGTGCATCGTCTAACACTAAGTTGGTCGTACAGAATAGCCAAACATCAAGGAGTCATGGAAGTACAAAAGTTGGTTGAACAATGAAAGTCAACTGACGCGGCATTTACGGGTGAGGTCAAAGTTATGTTTAATGATACATAGTGAAATAAACGAAGAAGTTACCAGTTTTATAATGATGTACAATTGATCAGCCAAATTTACAAACTTGTCATTCGGTCGCTGAAACAACTTAGCCTATTACAAACCCGACTAACGATGTCGATCGAAAGGTTCATGTTCCCTCATCTCCCATGTGGTTGGATAGTACTTCTTGATAAATTGGTCATTTATAGACATGTTATGTAGCTCACCGTCTTGGTCTTTCAACTGATATGAACATTTGCCCATATTCTGATGAATGATGTATGGACCTTCCCACCTTCACGATCATTTTTCGAATCGTCTATCTTTAGTCTCTATAGGTAGAACCGTTTTCCACATCACTCACATTCAGCTAACAACTTGAATTTGACTATTTTATTATATGCACAAGCCACAGTTTTCTTTTGAGTTCTCCATGTGATTGTACACTTCCATTCTCTCTTAGTCGAGTTCTTCTAATTCTTGTATCATTGGTTGAGAGTATTCATCTTCTCCCATCCAATACTGAGCCGCGACCCGGAGAGCTTGAAGTTTTACTTTGACTGGCAACATAGCGTCATGCCCATATGTTAATGCACATGGCGTTATTCCAATGGTTGTTCTTTTTGACGTTCTAAATGCCCATAATATTTCAGACAACAAATTGTACCAATCTCTTGGGTTGTCTTTGACCATTCTCTTGAGAATGTTGATGATTCCCTTGTATGGTGTGGAATGCGTCAATTTTATGCCTAACTTTTTGGTCATCTCATGCATGACTTTGGATATAAAAACTAATCCTCGGTCAACCAATATGGTCTCTGGAATCTCAAACCTATGTATGATGTACTCCTCTATGAACTGAATCACTGTTCCACTTGTAATTGTAACATATTTTTTTGCTTCGACCCACTTGGTGAGGTAATATGTTGCAACCAGGATCCATATGTGTCTTTGAGGACGGTGGTCTAATGGTTCCGATGATGTCTATTGCCTAACCAATGTTTAACTATTGGGTGAAGGATGTCAGCTAGCACTCTTTGCATTGAGTCATGAATTTGACACTTCTTGCAACCTTTGGCGAACTTAATGCAATCTTTCAAAATTGTAGACCAATAAATTCCATGTCGCCTGAGCAACCATCTCATTTTGACTTCGGCTTGATGAGCTCCGCATATTCCCTCATGAACATCGCGCATGACTTCCAAAGTGTTTTGCCCCCCTTATACAAAGGAGTAGTATGTCCTTCAATCTGTAAAGGTATACTGCTTCTTTGTCTTTGATGAAGTTCCTCGCAAGATATTGAATCTTTCGGTCGTGTTGTCCTTCTGGGTTATTGAGAAATTTGACAATCGGGTATCGCCAGTCATCATGCTCAAAGTCAATAGAGAAAACGTCGTCGGACACTCCTCTGTCATCTAGAGCGAGGAGGAGTCGTCTTTCAATTTTGACTACTTTGCTACCTTCATGGTCTAGAATATGAATCCTGGATGCCACTAGGGTCATCTCATTAGCTTCAAAGTTGGCCGATCTAGGCAGATGAGTGAAAGATATTCGGTCGAATGTGTCTTCTAATTAGTCAACCATAGCATGATAGGCCAAATGTGTCTTCTAATTTGTCTTCTAATTGGTTGAATGTGTCTTCTAATCCCAACTTGTGCACTTGTACTCTCTATTCATTTGTTTGATAACTAGTTGTGAGTCACCATAATCCAACACTCTTTTAGCACCCATCTCTTGGAGGATCTTGAGTCCGATGACAAGTGCCTCATACTCAGTTTAGTTATTTTACATTTGAGATCTAATTAAAAGGTGAAATAGAATTTCTGGCCTTCGGGCGTCTCTATAACAACCTCGATGCTTGCAACAAATTTTGTACTTGATTTGTCAAAAAACATCATCCAATGGTTACTAACCATTGAGGCCACATAAACCTCATCAATATCGAAATCTTCAACCCCTTCAATATCTATAGACGGGTGGTGGGCAAGAAAGTCGGCCAAACCTTGTTCCTTGACCGCCTTTTGTGGCACATATTGGAATATAAACTCTGATAATGTCATTGTCCATTTTCCTATTCAACCTTGGATGATTGGCTGAGTAAGCATGTATTTGATCAAATCGGTCTTTGATATAACTTGGACAATGGACGGTACCGTGTAGCGTCGAAGCTTGGTTGCCGAAAAAAACAAAGTCAAGCATAAATTTTCAAATGATGAATAACGAATCTCCACTTCGGTCAAAACCCGATTCAGATAATGGAGGAAAAATTCTTTGCCTTTCTCATTGTCTTGTGCAAGTAGACTTCCAATGGAATTGTTTGAGGCCGAAAGATACAACTTCAATGGCTAATCTCGGACTGGGGGTACCAACACTGGAGGATTGGATAATTATCGCTTGAGCTCATCAAAAGCTTCTTGATGCTCCACTTTCCACACAAAGTCGGCTTCACTTTTTAGCCGAAGAAGCAATGAAAATGGTTGAATCTTCCCAATCGAGTTAGAGATGAACCTTCTCAGAAAATTAACTTTCCCCAAAAAATATTGGAGCTCTTTCTTATTAGTTGGTGGAAGTGTTTCTATGATAGTCCTTGTTTTGACCTCGCCCACTTCAATACCTTTTCGGTAGATTACAAAACCCAAGAACTTCCTAGCCGACACACCAAAGTCACACTTCAATGGATTCATCTTGAGCTTATGAGCCCTCATTCTTTCAAATGTTTGGGAAAGATCAGCTATGTGATCTTGTCTTTTGGCCGACTTGACAATGACATCGTCAATGTACACTTCCATGGTTCGGCCGATGAGGTCATGAAAATCATATTCATGGCACGCTGATATGTTACCCCAGCATTCTTGAGAACAAAAGGCATGACCAACCATACGAATGTACCAATTGGCCCAGGACAACGAAAAGCCGTTTTATGAACGTTTTCTTCGGTTATAAATATTTGGTTATACCCAGCATGTCCATCCATTAAGGAAAGGATTTTGTGTCTAGCTATTCCATCAACGAGTTGGTCAGCCATGGGCATAGGGTATTCGTCCTTTGGTATTGCTAAATTCAGGTTTCTAAAATCTACACATATGCGTAGCTTCCTATTCTCCTTCCTAAAAGGCACAATGTTAGATAAGCACTCAACATAACGGGCCGTTCGAATGAAATCGGTCTTTAACATAGCGGGCGTTAGATCACCGAGGTGGTTGCCTATAAGGCTTACAAGCTGGATCTAAGTTTAATCTATACTCAACTACATTCCTATCAAAGCCTGGCATCTCATGGTAACTTCAAGCAAAGCAGTCTTGAAACTCTATCAGTAAATCTATTAGTTCATTCTTCAGCATTGGGGGAAGAGCTTGCTGATCTTGACCATCTGTGGTTCGTCAGTTGTTCCCAAGTTTAATTCTTCCATTGGGTTAATTACTTCGAACAAATCTTTCTCCAATTCGGCCGATGTCCACAAACTCTGGTTGGTCGTCTTGCGTTCCTGCTGTAATAAAATCTAACAAATTTATGGTCAAATCACTCGTAATCGAGTGTTCGGCCCAATAGGCCAACAATCTATTCGAAGTCGATTTGAATGCAGCCTCTCGTGCATTAATCTCTTGGTTGTTATCCATGGATGATTGAGTCAAACAGATACACCAACAATGGCCGCTCCGAGTCCTCACAGACAACCTCTGCGCTGAAGGCCAAACCCTTTTCTCAGTGTGATCCTTGTGATTCGACCAGTATCACTGTCACGTTGTAGCTTAAAACATCCAACATCATCTTAATAGTATTTAGCATCAACCTCATTGGCCGCTGCTTTCAAAGGTGCAGCATTGGCCTTTACCACTTCAACCGTATCACCATTCCAAAGCATAAGAAGTTGATGAAATGATAATGGGATTCACATACTCTAGTGAATCCAATCTCGGCTTAAAATGGCATTGTAGCATGGTTTTGAATTGATCACTAAAAAACAAGTCATCATGCTTTTATTTCCAACTGTGACTTCAATAAGTAGGATTCTACGAATCTGCTTCTTTTCATCCGAAAAGTCACTGATTACCAAGTCCGTTGATAATATGTCTTGGTCAGATTTTTCCAATTTCTCTACAACCAACCAAGGTATGACGTTGACAGTTGCTCCTTCATCCACTAAGACCTTAGAAATTAGATATCCCTTTAACTGAGTCATGATGTATAATGGCTTGATATGTTTGGACATTGCCATAGTTGGCTTTTTAAAACACGCTTTGGCCGCCTCTATGACTTGAACCTGATGAACACTCTCTTCTATAACATCGCCTTCTATCATTCTTATTTGCCCTGGTTGAGCTTGAAATTCAGACGGGGGGATATACGTCATGTTGATGGTCGTATCTTCTTAGATCCTTGGGATTACAGAGTTGATAACCTCGATCTTATTTCCTTTCCATCTGACCAAGAGTTGGTGTAACAAGGATGGGATGCACATGTTCTGATGGATCCATTCACGACTAAGGAGAGCCTTGTGAGGAGTATCCACCACAAAGAAATAGGTTGTTGTATGACATCTCCCAACACTAGTTTCGATAGGAAGAACACCGTTCAGTTGAGAGTTTTTTCTGGTATAGTCGAACAAATCCACAGTAGAAGGGACAAAGTCTTGTGTGGTCTTATGAAGTTGAGCCAAGACCGAAAGAGAACTGATGTTAATAGCCGAACTTCCATCAAAAAAACACCGGCGAGACCTCCTTCTATCATAGCGGTGATGTATAGAGGGTTGCATGACCCGGTCATATATTTATTCAGTTTGCTGAAATAAACTCTCGCGGTTCTCTTGTCACTTGAAGTTTGACCCACAAGTACTCACAATCCATTACCAATCAATATTATTCAATACTAAATCATTCCAGCAATTTATTACCACAGCATATTCACATCACAACCCTGACTAATCATCACATACCCACAACCATCATCTAATTCACAGTCCCTCAGTCCCTAATCCTATAAGCAATTGATAGTAGCAAAAAAAATTAACAAAATTCCTAAGCTACAACACAGCCATGTAATCATCGATATCACAAAATTCCCAAAATTAATCTTAAACCCTAAAATTGCCACTGACATAATTGAGAGAGAGCGAGAGAGAGAGAAACCTAAAATTTACAACTGGCGGTAGAAAGTAAAGCAGGGTCGAGGCGGGGGAAGGCATCGATGATTGAAGGAGGGGCGGCGACGGCGTCAGTGGTGATCCAAATTGGCTGGAGGCTTATGCAATCTGGACTTAAACATCACAGGCCTTTTGTGGTGTCGGCGAGTTTAGGAAGGGGATTATGCAGCGTGTGTAGGCGGCGTCAAAGGTGATTAGGCAGTGTCGGCGATAAGTAGGCGGCGTCAGCGTCACCGATTTGATGGAATCAGACGGAAGGAGATAGAGATAAGGGATTTTGGGAAGTTGGGGTAAAATGGATTTGGGATTGAGCTGCCTAGTTATACGAATGATTTAGGCGACGAACTTGGAGGTTTCTTCCTCTAAGTGATTTAAAATGACTTAGACAACAAAACTTGTCAAATTCGTCATCTAAGTGAATTTTAAAATGGGCCACAAAATTTTGATAGGTGGGTCTGACTAGCCAAAAAATTGGGTTTAAACAACGAATATCAAAATGTTGTCGTCTAAGTAAATATTGTTAGACGATGAAATGCATACATTTTTTCGTCTAACAAATACAGGGTTTAGGGTTTAGGGGAAGTGTCTTAGATGACAAATGTGATATTTTTCATCATTTAAGACACACGTAGACAACGAAATTTAGTACATTTCGTCGTCTAAGTAGACTCCCTTCAACCAAATTCTGATCCTCACTCGTTTTTTCTAAAATCATTCTTGAGTAAGATATATAAAACAAAAATACTCTAAATGTAAAAATTCAAACAAATTAAACAATTCGATCATGATCGATCAATCACATGGGCGCGTGTGCATTCGATCGATAAAGTTCTTACTTGGATCGATTAATTATTTACGGTTCGAATAGAATCTAATTGTCTCGAACAATTAATTAGTTATATATAATTACGTACTGCATATATATGTTTATATCAATCACTTTCATCAGCATAATCCTCATCAATGTCTTCCTCTTCATTCTGATCGTGTGCTTGATCCTCATAATCATATTCTCCATCATGTACGACGGAATCTTCGTCCACCAGCTCCTATTTAGTATCATAAACATTGTCTACGTCCTCGATCTCTTTTTGAGTAAGATTTGTATCGCCATCAAACACAGGTAAGAGTTCGTTAGGTCGAATCAGCTTCCTTGTGTCGGATATGACAGAAGTACCAGCCTCTTGATATACATCCGCATTATTCCCTTCAAGTGTTGTGGCACTCCGTATTCCTCGATGAGACATATGGTTTACTACTTTCCAACATTCATTAGCTTTCAAATCATCCATATAGAACACCTGCCAGGCTAAGGTGGCAAGAGCGAATGACTCGTCTTTAAACCAAATTGAGTTTGTATCAACTCATAAAAGGACAAGATGTTCCTTCGTATGCTTGAACCATTTACAACATGAATAGAAAAACTTGTATGTCATTCTTATATAGCAGTTGAATGACATAAAGAAAAACCCCATAATATACCACATCACCTTGTCCTACTGCGATCCATGTGTTCTGTGTTGTTCTTCCTTCATCTCGGTAGATTGAATGAAACTTTACACCATTCACCCAACATCCAGGGTAAATACGGTGGCCGATCGGCTTATGGGCCAAATTGTGCTTTTCTCATGTCCACCAGCCCTCGTCGTTATCCGACTTCTGTAGAGTAATCATCTGCAAAATGCCAAATCAAGATATATCAATGTCTATTAATTTAATTAATAAATTGAAAGGACCCAACCCCGATTTAGTTGCCTAAACCGGAATTAAACCCCTTCGAAAACACGAACCAACAAAAATCGTAGAAATTTTGGCAGAGTTTCGTTACTAATGTGGAATTACCATTACCTGCACGCGGAAAATACACTTCATCCTATGCCACAAAAAGCAAACCGTGGGCACCAATCCCATCCGGATTTCTCAATATATCAACAGTAAAGTAAAACAATATATATAAGTGTACTTTACTGAAATCCGGAGTAAAATCGTATAACATAATCAACAGATTACTCAGAGCGACCTCTAATGTATAAACATATAAGTATACCACAGTAGGTAGAACAATAAACCTATTGGAAGAAACAAGGTAGCTCGAGCATTATGCCTCCGACCACGACGTGCGACACCAGAGTCCGAACTGCAAACTGGGCACGGAAACCGAAAAGCCCAGGGGAAAGACATGAAAACTGTTAGAGTGAGTGGACGAAAATAAATTTCTTTCACCAAGTAATATATACGTTATAAAAACATATGCGAGTCGAAAGTATAAATAATCAAATGGTACACGAGGGAGACTCTAACTCCTCACGCGTCTGAGTACACAAGGGAGACTCTAACTCCTCACGCATACGGAGCATGCATAAAATCTCACGGGGTCGCTCGAGGACACATCCGTGCTAGTACAGTCCGAATCACGGGATCCCAGGCCCGCACATGATTCTAAGCCAGAAAGGCCTCGGTTCCGGAGAAACGCCCATCGCCAGTCAAGTCGGGGTAACGCCCCTCCTGGTAGCCTACCATTGGGGATCAGCCGAGAGGCAAATGTATCGATACAACAACGTAACTGAGACTATACTCTGTGAAAAATCAAATCATAAACAGTTTGATGCAAATGCATGAAACAACATATAAGTGTATGTATACTCGTATACGCATATCCGTATATGTATAATCGTAAAACACATGCTCATGTAATCCGAAATCTCATATGCATGCTCAAGTTCATAAAACGTGTATAAAGACTCGCAAACAATCCGTGAAAAGAAATGTCCACTCACAGACTAGCGTAACGCAGTTCGCGTTAACCCATGATCCGGCGGAAAGTCCCTCGCCAAACGAACAATCACGAACCCCTGAATAAGCACAAAATCCATTTCTCAAAATCATAACTCGACAATACAAGACTAATCACGAGAAACCACCGATCTCGGAAACACGTAATTCAATGTCGACGAATCGTCGAAAATCCGATATTTACACCTCAATACCTCGCTGTACTTTCGGACGCTCAACTCGAAAAATGAACCTCCCCACTACGATCGGGGCGCGATTTTGAGTGAAATGACATGCAACTTGTCGAAAACTCCAAAAAGTCAAACTTTGACCGTTGATCGCCGTTGACCACCGCCGGCGGCGGCGGCGCCACCCAATTTGAGAATTCCACGGCGGAGCAACCCATATTCCATGCAAAATCACCCACTGAGCAACTTTGTCAACTGCAACAAATGCCAATTCTCACTCTAACTAGTCCAATTTCAAGCAAAACCGAATTGAAACACAAATTTCAAATCCAAAATTCTCCATCCACAAATCGAATTAGAACTCCATACTTACATGGTAGCTTCAAGGTGATGAGAGCTTCAAAGCCCACTCCAAATTTCAGCTCAATTTGGCCGGAAAATACAAACCTGAATACCTCGATTTTTCTTGAATTTTGGCCGGAAATATCTCCTCCTCCGGCGAGCCTTGCCGTGAAAGGAGGCCGGGGACACCACCAGAGGGCCGAGACGAAATGAAAGGGACCATTCCCGAGCCGTGGGGTGGCCGGACGGTGAGCCACCGCCGTGGCCGCCGGTCACCGTCGCGTTTCATCCTCTCTCCACCGATCTTTGACTTCCCAAAATAGCAAGTTCACTATTTATAGCTTTCCCAAAATGCAAACTTCGTAATTATCTTTTTCGACGAACTTTAAATACCCGTAACTTTCACGTCGTAAATCCGATTCCAATAATTCTCGCGGCAACAAACACGACTCGACATATTCTTCAATTATCACCCGAAGTCAAACACATCGACCAATCGGATAAAAAAGTCAACGGTTCACCCAAACACACACTTTAATCGACTAAATAATCAACAATCAGAAATATTCACAACTTAATCTTCGTAACTCAGAATAATGCTCTGGAAGTTCCCACGAGCTTGAAATTAAATTCTCAACAACTTTTGTGAAGAAGCCGAAACCAAATTCTCATCCAGTAATTTAGTCGTTAAGAAATCCACTAATTTAACCCGATTCCGTCGGAACTTCAAATAGTCGTAACTTATTCCTCGGTCGTCCAAATAACGATCCGGAACCACCCACGAACTCGAAATCACACGTAAAACGACTCTCGAGAAGAGACTCAGCTCCAATTCTCGGCCAACGATTAAGTCGTTAACAAGTCCGGCGATTCAAACGACTATCGTAACTCTGCGACTACGCGCAAGCTCGTAGATCAAGCTGATTCCACTGCTGATTCTGTTCTGGGTCATCACATAAATTCTTTAAAAAAAATTGACATAGCATCCCCTAAAAGTACATAAAACCGTAAACCTGCATGCATGCACAAATTAAGGAAATACACTAAGGGGGAACAAACACAAAATATTCAACATCCGAATTGCTCAACATTATATAAAGTAAGCACAAAACTTGTAGACTGAGATTTTAACATACCCATTCTCAAAAATAATTAGAGAACCTCTTCTTAATTCATCTTTCAACCCAAAGATCATCCTTTTTGCGGTTCCTTGGCTTGAATTGTTTCCATGTAACCTTTCATGAAGTGCTCAACCTCGTCATAGTCTTGCAACACTACCCAATGGGCTTCGTCAAGTTCTTCCTTAGTTAAACTTTCTTTTAATACTCCTCTAAACAGTCATATCACATCTGTGACGACTGAAAGATTTAGCGTACGATTTGTGTTGGAGGCGGCGGTCTCGACTAGATCGTTGAGGTACATATCGCAGTATGTTACACCGTCATGCATTAAGTATGTTTCGGCTATAGAGCCATCCGAGGTAGATTTATTTTTGACGAATGCTTTGTACTGTCCAAGTTGTCTACAACAATATGAGTCAAAATTTATTTCACATTATGATGAAATGATGAAAGCCATATTTAACAAATTTAATTAGTTACATTTCAAAATTGTACCTTTCCTAAGGATACATCTAAGTGTACTGGACCGGGCCAGAAAGAAGCATTTGTTCGAGAAGGTAAACCATGAGGTGAATCATGATATAGAATAAAGCAGGTGGGAAGATCCTCTCGAATTTGCAATGGATGAGGACAATTTTGTAAGTCTAAAACATTCGACTTCTTCAACTCTCTGGCGCATAACCTCTGCAACCATTTGCACAATGCAACTATTGGTTCATGGACATCTTTTGGCAAATAAGGTCAAATTACCTCCGGAATCAGGCGTTGCAACATGATTTGACAATTATGAGTATTTAACCTAATGAACTTGTGATCCCCAACATTGACACATCAAGATATGTTTGATGCATAATTAGACATATACCGAACACTTTTAAACTAACTTAATATAGTTTCCCTCTGTGCAAGCTTAATAGTGTAAAGTGCATCAGACATCTTCTTGTTCACACCATTTTGATCCCTCTGTAACCATAAGCTGTGATGACCCGAACCAAAATCAGTTGTGTATTCTGCACGATTCACGAGATTATACTTAGTCGCGGTTTTACGATATATGTGTGGTTTGTCGATTCTATTCGCGACTATATTTTTGGCTGAAAATTTTAATTGGGTGTCTTCACGGAAGTTGTAGAGCACATGATTTCAAGCTCGAGGCCGGTTCCGGATGATTTTTCTGATAACCAAGGAATATAATACGATTATTTGAAGTTTTAGTTTTCGACGAGTTTATCCGATTGTTTCGTGTTTATCCGAATCGTGATGGTTTTCCATTTCGAATCGTCGATCGACCCGAGGTGCGAGTATATATATCGGAAATGTCGAGAAATAGTCGTAAAATCACAGTTTGAGCCTTGACTGACGTTGACCACCTGTTGACTTTCCAAATTTGGAAAGTTGCCCGTTGACCCGTGAAGGAAGTGAGCGACCCGTTTGGGCTCGTCGGCCGACCCGAATTTTCCGGCCATCTCCGGCCAAGCTGAGGGTACAGCTCGAATCCTCTTGTGTTCCTCTTTCGTTTCATGCTTGAATTTGTGAAAATTTATAAGGTTTTGGAGGAGAACGATTCGAGGCCGATCGGGGTAATTCGCCGGTGACGGGGAGCTGTGCTCCGGCGAGTTGTGGAGGTGGGGAGGTTGGGGTTTCAACTCCCCTAGCCTCATAGATGCTTGTGGAGTGGTTATTTTGGAACGAGAGGGTGTTTTCCGGCGAACCCGTGGTGGTTGCCGGAGGAGGAATTCGATTTGGGTTTGTATGAAATTGACATGGTTTTGGTTTGAATTGGCCTTAGTGGTAGTTGAAGAAGATGTTAGGTTGGAGGAGGGCTTCATTTCTAGAGCTTCCTCGCCGGAAAATGTCACCGTTGACGGCGCGCCGCCGGCGGTCAACGGCGGTGCTCCGGAGAGGAGTTGACTTTTTGGATTTCAGTGTTTTTAATGTCGTTTTTCTCATAACCGCGCCCTGATTATCGTCCAGAGGTTTTCGGTTTGATTTGGGTAGTGGATTTTCAGTCGAGGGTTTCGAGTGGAGATTTTGAGAATTCCGTTAATCATTTTGTGCTGCATTGTATATTTCCGGGAATGGTTGGTTTCCGTGGTTAAGTATAGAGTTGTGGGCTGTGTATTGATCAGTTATGTTTTATGAATGTTCAGGAAATCGAGATCGAGATCACGATCATGCTTCAGGCGAGGGATCATCCGCCGGACCACGAGATTAGCGCGAGTGCGCGTTACGCGAGTCTGTGAGTGGACAATTTCTTTTCACGGATTGATTGCGAGTCTTTTATATACGTTTTACGAACTTGAGCATGCAGTATGATCATGGTTTTACTAGCATGAGGTTGCATATGAAATTATGTTTATTATGAGTATGTGTTATATGATTATGCTTATATTAGTATATGTATTACGTATATACATTCATATATAATGCTTTATGCATTTGCATCGACTTGTTTACGATTTGGTTTACACAGAGTACAGTCACAGTTATGTTGTTGTATCGATACACTTACCTCTTGGCTGATCCCCGATGGAGGCCTACCAGGAGGGGCAGTACCCCGACCTGACCGGCGAGGGGCAGTACCTCGGAACCGAGGGCCTTTCTGGCTAGAATCACGTGTGGGTCTGGGATCCCGTGATTCGGACTGTACTAGCACGGACACGTCCATGAGTGACCCCGTGAGATTTTCCATGCATGCTCTATACACGAGTTGGAGTCAGCGTCTCCTCGTATACTATTTGATTTATTTATATTTCGACTCGCATATGTTTTTATAACATATATTACTCGGTGAAAGACATTTATTTTCGTCCACTTACTCTAACGATTTCCATTGGACTTTTCGATTTTCGTGCCCAGTTTGCAGTTCAGGTTCTGGTGTTTTACGTCATGGTTGGAGACTAGTGATCTAAGCTACCTGTGTTTTCCAGTAGGTTCTTGTTTCGCCTACTGATGTGTATATTGTATATATTTACACTAGAGGTCGCTCTGATACATTCTGATACATGTTTTTATGCGGATTTTCTCGGATAAATATATACACTACAGTATGTTTACTGTTTATTGAATATGATTTGATGTTGAGAAATCCGGATGGGATTGGTGCCCACGGTTTGGCTTTTGTGGCATAGGACGAAGTGTTATTTTCAGGGTGCAGGTTTATGCAATTCCATGTTAGTAACGTTACTCTGCCGAAATTTTGAAAGATTTTTGTTAGTTCATGTTTTCAGAAGGGGTTCGATTCCGGTTTAGGCAACTGAATCGGGGTTGGGTCCTTTCAGCTTGGTATCAGAGCATTAGGTTGTCAGATTCTGTAGACTCTTGTAGTTGTGACGCTTAGGGTATTTGAGTTTGTACAGCATGACTGGAGTGATGATCCGACTGGCCAGCGGTACTCATCAATACTTCGGGTGTTGTGTGTTCTCAAATATTTGCTGTTTCATGATTACGTTCTTTCTGCTTGTACCTAATGCATGTCTAGTATCAGTAGGATGCCTCCTCGACGTGGTCCCCATGTTGATCGAGAAGCGGATCCTAATGAGGATCGCCAAACGCGCGACTTGCTGATGCGAGTGCTGCGTTTGGAAGAGCGTTTTGACCCGGTGGTCAAGGCTCGTACTGCTGGTGCTACTGTATTTTCGGGTTCAGTTGATCCAGAGATATGTGAGGCTTGGGTGGTTCAGGTTGAACGTGTTTGTGAACGTCTGCAGTTTACCCCTGAGCAAATGACAGTGGCAGCAGTCGGATTACTTGAGGGTGATGCATACTTTTGGTGGGTTAGCACCGACAGAGTTCCAGCTGATACTCCGTGGACTTTGTTCCGTGATCTGTTTATGCGGAGGTATTTTAATCAGGCTACCCAGCAGCGCAAATAAGAGGAGTTTACGAACTTGAGGCAGGGCAGTTTGTCTGTACTTGAGTATCGGGACAGGTTTACCCGCTTATCTCGTTTTGCGCATGATATGGTGGCTACTGAGGAAGCCAAGTGTCGCAGGTCTGAGCTGGGATTGAATCTGAATATCAAGGCGACTCTGACTACGATGCCTCGGAACAACTTCGATGAGTTTGTCAGTGCGGCACTCCGAGGCGAGGATATCGAGCAGGAAAGGCAGCAGAGGTACCAGCCTAGATGATTTGAGGATGGCGGACCGAGTCAGGGGCCTTCAAAGAGGCAGAGTTCTGATACTTCCGGTTCAGCTTCATCCTTGAGCGGAGGATCCTATAGACCAGCAGCTGGTGCATTGAGGCAAAAACCGAGATGGAGGAGAGATCGACCGCAACGACCACAGGCTAGTGGGGGTTCCAGCGGTTCTAGTTATCCTCGACGTACTAGTGGATCCTTTGCTGTACCGAGGGAGTATCCATTGTGCAACTTGTGTAATAGGTATCATCTTGGTTCATGTCAGCGAGGTACCCTCAACTGTTATCATTGTGGCCAGGTGGGTCACTATGCGAGGGCATGTCCTCAGTTGGTTGGTACTGGTGATCAGGCAGCTCAGAGTTCTGGAGGAAAGCGAGCTGCCACTTCGGGAGCGCGACCAGCACAGTTTGTGGGCCAGGGTAGGCAGCAGGGACAGCCTCAGCGAGGACGACTAGCCGGACAGGCGAGGGTTCATGCTATGACTCTACGTGAGGGCAGAGCTTCACCGGAGGTCGTTATCAGTACGTTACATGTCTTTGGTATTCCAGTACTTGCATTGCTAGATCCAGGTGCCACACATTCATTCATATCATATAGACTGTTATCATTAGCCACGGTACCTACATCTCCACTTCCGGGGTTGTGGAGAGTGTTATATCCGTCAGGTGAGGTTGTGAGCATCGATTGGGTGTACAGGGACTGTGAGGTGTTTATTGGAGGCCATGGTTTAGCCGCTAATTTGTTATTGCTTGATATTGTGGATTTTGATCTAATCTTGGGTATGGACTTCTTGGAGACGCACTGGGCCATGTTTGATTGTCACAAGAAGGAGGTCGCGTTTCGACGACCAGGGTTACCCGAGATACTGTTTCGTGGCGAGAAGAACACTTCACTACCGTGTTTGATTTCCGCGATGAGGGCAGATCAGTTGATGAAGAAGGGTTGTGTCGCTTACTAAGCCCATGTTGTGGACACTACAGTAGCCGTACCAGACCTTGGTAGTATTGAGGTTGTGTCCGAGTTTCCGGATGTGTTTCCAGCGGAGTTACCTGGTATACCCCTTGTGCGGAAGATTGATTTCACTATTGAGTTGTTGCCGGGTACAGGACCGATTTCACAGACACCGTATCGTATGGTGCATGCGGAGTTGAAGGAGTTGCAGATTCAGCTCCAGGAGTTGCTAGAGAAGGGTTTCATTCAACCGAGTGTTTCTCCGTGGGGTGCTCCGGTGTTGTTTGTACGGAAGAAGGATGGGTCTATGCGTTTGTGCATCGACTACCGGAAGCTGAATCAGGTTACGGTAAAGAACAAGTATCCGTTGCCGCGGATTAATGATTTGTTCGATCAGCTCAAGGGAGCAGCAATCTTTTCGAAGATTGATCTTCGATCCGGATATCGTGGCAAGCTTCGACCACGGTACATTGGTCCGTACGAGATTACAGAGAGGGTTGGAGCTGTTGCTTACAGACTTGAGTTGCCAGCTGAGATGGCTCGTGTTCATGATGTCTTCCATGTTTCGATGTTGCGGAAGTACATCTTAGATCCTTCACATGTGTTAGCCCCGCAGCAATTGTCGATTAGAGAGGATTTGACGTACATAGAGGAGCCTGTGCAGATTCTCGATCATCGTGAGCAGGAGTTGAGGCACCGTGTGATTCAGCTAGTGAAGGTCTTGTGGTAGAACCATTCAGTTGAGGAGGCCACCTGGGAGACTGAGCAGCGTATGCGGGAACAGTATCCTCATCTATTCACTTGATAGGTACGTAAATTTTGAGGTCGAAATTTTTTTAAGCGGGGGGGTAGATTTGTGACGACCCGAACCAGAATCAGTTGTGTATTATGCATGATTCACGAGATTATGCTTAGTCGCGGTTTTACGATATATGTGTGGTTTGTCGATTCTATTCGCGACTATATTTTCGGCCGAGAATTTTAATTGGGTGTCTTCACGGAAGTTGTAGAGAACGTGACTTCGAGCTCGAGGGCGGTTCCGGATGGTTTTTCCGATAACCGAGGAATATAATACGATTATTTGAAGTTTCAGTTTTCGACGAGTTTATCCGATTGTTTCGTGTTTATCCGAATCGTGTTTATCCGAATCGTGATGGTTATCCATTTCGAATCGTCGATCGACCCGAGGTGCGAGTATATATATCGGAAATGTCGAGGGATCATCCGCCGGACCACGACATTAGCGCGAGTGCGCGTTACGTGAGTCTGTGAGTGGAAAATTTCTTTTCACGGATTGATTGCGAGTCTTTTATATACGTTTTACAAACTTGAGCATGCAGTATGATCATGGTTTTACGAGCATGAGGTTGCATATGAAATTATGTTTATTATGAGTATGTGTTATACGATTATGCTTATATCAGTATATGTATTACGTATATACATTCATATATAATGCTTTATGCATTTGCATCGACTTGTTTACAATTTGGTTTACACAGAGTACAGTCACAGTTACGTTGTTGTATCGATACACTTGCCTCTCGGCTGATCCCCGATGGAGGCCTACCAGGAGGGGCAGTACCCCAGAACCGAGGCCTTTCTGGCTAGAATCACGTGTGGGTCTGGGATCCCATGATTCGGACTGTACTAGCACGGACGTGTCCATGAGTGGCCCCGTAAGATTTTCTATACATGCTCTGTACACGAGTTGGAGTCAGCGTCTCCTCGTATACTATTTTATTTATTTATATTTCTATTCGCATATATTTTTATAACATATATTACTCGGTGAAAGACATTTATTTTCGTCCACTCACTCTAACGATTTCCATGTCTTTCCCCTGGGCATTTCGGTTTCCGTGCCCAGTTTGCAGTTCAGGTTCTGGTGTTTCACGTAGTGGTTGGAGGCTAGTGATCTGAGCTACCTGTGTTTTCCAGTAGGTTCTTGTTTCGCCTACTGATGTGTATATTGTATATATTTACACTAGAGGTCGCTCTGATACATTCTGATACATGTTTTTATGCGGATTTTCTCGGATATATATATATATACTACAGTATGTTTACTGTTTATTGAATATGATTTGATGTTGAGAAATACGGATGGGATTGGTGCCCACGGTTTGGCTTTTGTGGCATAGGACGAAGTGTTATTTTCAGGGTGCAGGTTTATGCAATTCCACGTTAGTAACGTTACTCTGCCGAAATTTTGAAAGATTTTTGTTAGTTCATGTTTTCAGAAGGGGTTCGATTCCGGTTTAGGCAACTGAATCGGGGTTGGGTCCTTTCATAAGCTACGGTGCAAATTCATATCTTTAAGATCTTTTTGCGCTTTTGGAGTATCCTTACTCTTGAGCTTAATACTAAGAAAGTTCTCACCATGCTGTCACACACATTCTTTTCTATGTGCACGACATCTAGGTTGTTCCTGAGTTTCAATTTGGACCAGTAAGGCAGTTCAAAGAAAATACTTATGTGATGCCAATAGCTGAGATCGTGTAGAGGGTATGGATTGAGTTTCTTCACATTTTTTTCATTGGTGATCACACCAAAATAGAAGTTGTTTAACCTCTCAAAAATCTCTTCACCATACCACTTTCAGGGTTTAGAATTATTCTCTACCGTCCCATCGAAATGATCCTTATCCTTTCGCCTCTGGTGATCAAGAGGAAGTCATCTACGGTGACCCATGTAACACACATTCCCCGCGTGCCAACAAGAGTTGGCGTCGTTGAAGTAGAAAGGAAAACCACTGTATCCTTTAGTTGTGCAAGATGCCAACATCCCATATGCAGAAAAATCACAGATGGTCCACATTACAGCTGCTCTCATCCTGAACATTGTGTTAGTGAACTTGTCATAAGTTAGGACTCCAGTTGTCCACAACAGTTTCAGCTCGTCAATCAATGGTCTGAGATATACATCTAAACAATTGCCAAGAGATTTGGGACCTGGAATTAGCAGAGTAAGGAAATGAAATTTCTTGTTCATACACATCCACGGAGGCAGGTTGTACAGCATGAGAATAACTAGCCAAGTACTGACGGTAGCTCTATTAATACCCCAAGGATAGAATCCATTCGTAGAAAGTCTGAGTCTAACATTTTGAACCTCTAATGCAAAGTCTTTCAATTCTCTGTCAAATTTTTAAAATCCTCCCCATCAGTCGGATGTCTTAGCACATCGTCATCTAGTCTCTCACATTCTGCGTGCCTTCTCATTGCTTGTGTTGTATTTAGAGACATATACAAACGCTGTAGTCTGGGAATCAACAGAAAATAGTGAATCACCTTCACTGAAACCTTCTTCTTCGAACTCCTTTTATTTGATGTCTGCCGCCTAGACTCGTTGCATACAAGACAGTTGTCCAACTTTGCATACTTCTTGTAAAACAGCACACAATCATTTCTGCATGCTTGAATTTTCTTGTACTTTAGACCGAGGGACTTCAAGACCTTTTTTACATTGTAAAGGGATTCAGGAAGCTTGTGACCCCTAGGCAGCAAATCACATATATTTCGTTGGATATCATTGAAACATTCATCCGAGATTTTGAGCTTAACTTTGTATCTCATTTGAGTCAACAAACTAGCTCTCACATGCTATATAATTAAATTACATAGAAATATATATATATATATATATATGCATTTACACATAAAGTAATATATAATTATCAATAATAAATTAATCTAGCTAGCTACCAATATTTATTCATTTATACATATAATTAATAAATACATGAAGGATATGCATAATTAATAGCTAGCTAACAACTAATGCATGCTCTATTGTAGTCGCCGAAAATTTTTTTCGGATTAGTTTGTCAAATAACTTCATCAGTCACCGTATACGTACATAATTAAATTCAAAAAAGTAATTAATCAAGAGGAACGAGTTAATACCTTCACCATTAAGGAGATATGTGGGTAAACTTGAATCCGAAGGTGGAAAAACTGCATATAAATCGAATTGTGGTCGGAGGTGGTTTGGGAGCTTTTTTTCGCCGAAACCGGGTTTGGGATATGTTTTGAGATGAGAGAGAGATATGACTGCGATCTGGATAGGAAATCTGATCTAATAATTGAATTCCACTTGAACGACGAAATACTTCGTCGTCTAAGAAATTACATTCCATCAGCTAACACAAACTAATACGACCTAACTGTTTTCATCATCTAAAACAACACTTAGACGACAAAATATTTATTTCGTCGTCTAAAAATGACACTTAAACGATGAAAAATATTTTTTTTGTCTAAGTGTTGTTTTAGACGACGAAAAATATTCCGTTGTCTAAGTTCACTTGGACGACGAATCTTTTAAGCTTTCGTCGTCTAAATGAAGTTTTCTAGTGTCTCACCATCACCACAAACGTCGTATTGCTGATTATCAGAGATTCGGTTTATACTGAAACCAATTTTTCGATTACCGATTTTCACGGCTCGGTATTGATTGAGATAGATGATAACCGAACAATTCGGTTCGGTTGAAAATTCTGACAAAAACTCATCGGTTGGTAACCAAATCCAATTTGAACTCATTTAGAGACCAAAAAATGTATGATGTTATAATTGAATAAAAAAATTTAGAAATATTCATAAAAAAAAAAAACAATAGTCAACTTTTGTCATATGGACATATGCTATTTATATACCGAAAGAAAGAAAAAAGTCTCTATTATAGTAATTTTACGCCCACTTTCATGTCCATCATTCGGATCTAATCGCGCTAGGCAGGGTCATGCTTTTCATATATCAAATAAAAAGCCTAGAAATAAATAGTATTAAATATCATTATGCATAAGTTAATATATATAAGCTTAAAATTGATAATTAGTATATACATAAATGAGGTAAACTAGAGATTTCGAAGTTTATAGCTTTTGCGTAAACAAAGGTGAACTAGGATTACAAACTGAGGGTTTCATTTTTCATTGTCTTGTGGCGCCTCTTCTTCGATGTCACGGTTGCATCGTTGTCATATGATGGTTGCTGCAGAACGGCCTATGTGGTTGGATTGGTGGTGGTCAACATGGGTGGGATTTCTCAACACATCGATCAGGTTTGGTCGAATGGAGGAGTGGTTTCCTTTGGTCACTTTAGCTTGGGCCTCAGATGTAAGCGCATAAGGGGTTTCATCGGTTGTTGCAGGGAAGTGAGATGTGATGGTCACGAAGGGTGTTCTTTGTTCAAAGGAACTTTGTGGTCGGTGGGGTATCGATTTTGGCATGATGTAGAGGCTGTGGGTTCAGCTCTTAGTGACAACATGAGGTTTGAGGTGGTGGAGGCAGTCTGGCTAGGATGGCGGTTGTTCCAGGTGTTGGTTTACGGAGCAACAGTAGGGTGAAAGATGAAGATGTGGCTGGATCCTGGGCCTGAGCTTTGGGGTGAGGTTTTCTTGGGGGGCTATGATATGGATTGGGTATGAGTTTTCTTTGACTTGTGCCATCTTCAAAACTTGGAGGGTCAAACTTGGGCCATGGTTATAATATAGTTTAAATAAATTATTTTTTTATTAATAAGATAGTGACCATCTCCAGTAAAATAGAACCAAATTTTAGCATTTTTGAATATTTTATTATTTATATTTTATTTTCAATTTTATAATGTTATTTTATCATGATAATATTTTAATTTAGACAAAAGTAATGTGTATGTTTGGTTGAAGAATTTTAATTTAGAAATTTTGATTTAGATAACAATTTAATTTAGAAAAAAAAAAATATTTTTTGTGTGTATATATGGTTGAGGATTGAGGTACATATGGTTCGTGTCGATAACATTTTTGGATAAAAAATTCGTCACGTATTTTTTTACAAATAAATTTTTAGATTTAGAATTGGATATAATAGTGACATGAAAACTAATTATTATGACCCCTTTAAAAAAATTATTATGAATTTTATACATATTTTTTGGATATAATAGTGACATGAAAACAAATGCATTTGGATCAACTAATTATAAGTTGACACTTGTCATTTTCTTTATCTATTTTCATCAACTTATATATTTTTTTTAATATCAGTTGTGGTCCCCAATTATTTGCACCGGGCTACCTAAAGGGCCAAATATAAACATTTTTTTGTTGCTCTTTTATCACCCTTTGACTTGACCCTTGTAACTTGTTGGAGATCAAAATAGGGTTAAATTATAGTTTTTGACCCTTTAGACCCCTTTGTTGAAGATGGCCTTAGCCCAACCTATCTTTTGCCAGGTTTTTTTAGGTTTCATTTTCTTTTTAAGGTAGGTTTTGTATGTTTTAATTTTTTTTGTTTGTGTCAATGTTGAGATGTTACGTGTTGAGATGTTGAGTGTTGAGAGGTCTTGTTTGTCATTTTAAGGTAGTTGGCTTGCCTATGGTCACTACTAGAAAAACCCTTAACGTCTAAGAGACAGTTTTCTTCGTCTAAGAGCCAGTTTTTGTCTAAGTACTTAGACGACGAAATAAAATCTTCGTCGTCTAAGTCACATTATAAACGACGAAACATATGTCGTCATCTAAGTTTCAAGACAACGAAATTTTGCTGAAAAAGATGACGAAATTTTTCGTCGCGTAAAATTTCTTAGATGGCGTCTAAGTTTTATTACTTCGACGGCGAACCGTAGTGTTTATTGTCTAAAGTAAACACCTAAATAACGAATACTGAAACTGTTTCGCCGTCTCAGTAACTACAGCTACACTATGAAGCCTATACGTTCATCGTCTAATTAATCTATTCAAGACTACAAAAAATTTTCTGTCGTCTTTAAGGTTCTTGTTAACAATTTCGTCATCTAACATGTTTCATCTAGACTACGAATTCTTCCAATTTCTTGGTCTAAGTGTTATTTTTTTCTATAATTATTTCAAAATTAGAAATTGAATTAAAAACTAAATATTAAATTAAGAAAATATTTATTGAATATATTAAGTAAAAATTTGTACATAAAAAGTGTATCAATCGAAATATAAACTACGAAACTAAACAAAAACATCGATACCGTCATAAGGAGTTTGTATCCCGTTGATTCCCTCGGTGCTCGGATCATCGTCATCGTGTCCAGAATTCCGAGGCTTGACATTTAGATGACAAGTGGGAGGAGTCGTGTCCATCAACGTGAGGTAATTGACCATATAATCTATATGAGCCTCTAACGTATCAATCTGTGTACGGCTTATTAAGCCACCTCCTCGACCGCTTAGACCCGCTCCTCGGCAGCCGCCACACTCGAACGCCTACTCGTCGAAACTGATAGCTGGGTCAAATCTCGTTCGACTGCCCGTCCAACCCACGAATCTTCTTCCCTGGTCAGCGGCCAAAAACTGCATTTGCAATATTGATCTGAGTCTCCTTTGATAGAAGAGGCAGCTCTTCAAGCGTCATCTCCGGGTTCTATTACCTTACGCGCACAATTGCCTCCTCAACCAATTCTTTCAACTTCACCTAAAATTAATTAAGTGAACAATATATCAATGTCAATTTCTAAAGAAAATTTGATATAGCTTCCCTTTAAAATGGAGGGAACCAAAAACCTGCAGAAAAGAAAACACTTCAAATAACCAATTCCAAAATAACAATCTGTGGGCACTGATTCTCATCCAGGTTTCTCAAGTTTAGAATGATGTTCAGCCAACTAAACCAAAATTCTAAGACCACAACCTAATTAAATGTCCTAATCATGATCAATTTCTTTGATCTAACCCACAATAAGATTAAACTCAATCAATTTCAGGAAAAAAAAGTTACATACAAAATTTTGACTCGCCATATCTTCTTGCCCGTGCCTCACATAACAAGTCTCATAGGCTTCAAGATAAAACTGCCTCGAACCCGCATTTATGTGAGACTTTTCCTTGTTCATCATCCTCTGCGAGCCCTATTTATGGTGTAGCGCCTTCTTGTCACGATTGCTCGTGTTGACCGCCGACCTTTTCTGCTTTACAACAAGGAAACTTAAATAATAATTAATTTTTTAAAAACTAATAAATGATTCATTACCTTAAAGAAAAGCCCGACGAACCTTAAACTTATCGGACTCGAAGTGCTCGACCAATTAATCTCTCTCATTTGTCTTTTCAGACAACTTCATTGGGACACTTGCGTCGTCATGTGCCTTGTAGTGTAAGTGCAGCCGATACTTCCAATTGGAGAAAATACTCGAAGTCGTCTGCTCTAAGTGGTGACGCATTTCCTTAATTTGAGCATAGTTATAATGAACCTAGGAAAAAATAAAAATAATTAATTCCTAAACCCTAGAATTTGTAAATAATTATAAAATAAAATAGACTCTATTACCGAGAGTTCGCGATATACTCTGAACTTTTTAGCCTGATCCAGCTCGCTCCAAGTGGGGGTCTTCATATGTATGTGGTTCTGTATACTAGACTTGATGTTGTGCGATTACAAACGGCTGAGATCCGGCATCGAAGGGCCTTTTGGTGAAATCGTCGTACAACACCTCGATCCTCTGCCTCGTTGAGTTTTCCATCTTCTCGACTTTAGCTCACTTTTACAATTCCCCGAGTGCGCTTGAGGGCCGGTCTTGAGGGGTCTCTATTCACTCTGCGTCGGGCGCTAAAGCAAACAGATTCGTCGAAAGGTGGGGGAGGTTGTGACGACGCTGCTTCTGAAGCAAAAATCTCTAGCTCGACTGTATATGTTTTCAACACTTCAAGGGGAGCACTAGGAATCGTCATTGGCCTCTCAGGATCCGTAACGGTCTCCTCTGACCTTTGACTCCAACCTATTTGTCAATTTTGAGCTTCCCATTCGGCATTCTTCTCTTGTCCGATCTACCTCCTCCCCCCGCTAAGTATCTTAAGCGCTACAACTAAAACTAAAAAAACATTCTCTCTATATGCATCTACAACTTCAAGTTTGACTTATATGCATCAACCAATATAGTAATCCAGTAGAAAAATAGCAATCCAACCTTACTATCCAATTACACATATGCAATAACCAATATAACAATCCAGTACCAATAAACCAATCCTAATAACTATCCAAAACACACACATATATGAAACACCCAATGAATCAAGCACCTATAAACCAGTCCAGTACCTATCTGTCTCTTATCCGGCCAGTACCAATAAATCAAACTCTTCGATCCAATACTAGAAAATCAATTTCTTATGTATCAATCAAGTACAATTCTTAAATCAACTTTAACCACCAAATCATAAATCAACTTTAACCAACAATTTGACAAACGATTCATACACACAGAGAGAGAGAGAGAGAGAGAGAGAGGGTCTGACCAAAAAGAGAGAGATAAAGGGTGCACCGAGTCAGAGGTAATTGAGAGAGACGACGGTGATGAGGTATTACTAGTCGACGGCAGCAGTGAGGTATGACCGAGAGAGGCGGCGACAGTGGTGACTAAGTGGGCCAGAGCGAATGGGAGATGGCGGCGTCAGTTAGAGATAGGCCACAGTGAGGCAAAGAGAATATGAGGAGACAAGCTATGGCGTGCACAGCTTGGAGGCCACAAGGCGCACGACACGAAGCTCTTGGAGAGAAAAGTCAGCGGGTGCAACAAGGCTCGAGCTAGTGGTGAACGATTGCTGATGCCGAAGATGGAGCTAGTCGAGCAGAGACTCTCCGACTGCTACTGCGTTGTTTTTATTTTGAGAGAGAGAGAGGCGTCGGGAGGGGGGTTAGGGATTTTAGAGAATTTGGGAATTTTGGGGAATTGGATCGAAGAATTCAATCTTATTCATGGACTTAGATGACAAAGCAAGCCACTTCATCGTATAACTAGTTTTTAAAATTCACGAAAATATTTGGCGGAAAAAAAAATTCGTTAAATATTTGAGGTTAGATGACAAAACTACATAATTGCATCGTCTAAGATATAATTTATTTAATTTTTGAGATATATCAGAAACAAAAATATTGGGTACCTGCCTAAAAATTATAAGAAACCAACTGTCAGAGATAACCGTTTCATTCATATCACATTGCAGAAAAAATTTGAAGTCAATTCGGTGGGTGTTCGAGCTCGATCGATATACTTTTGTGATTATCGTCAAATGTTTGAAATGCGGAAACAATTGTAAATTATTAATCGTAAACTCATTTCCGAAGTTCTGAGCATTTCCACTTACATCATTCCTTTATATATCAATTAAACATAAATTAATTGAAATTTGACAGAGAAAACGTATTAATAACTAAATACTTGTTATACATCTACTAATTTTGTATAACCTAAGTGTTCGTATGTCTATATTCACTTCACATCAATATTAAAACAATTAAATTTGGACAAAACAACTGTTAGATATAATCATCACAACATAATATGTAAGTAGACGAATTTTCATTCAATACAATGTTCATTAAGGGTTTCATTCAATACGAATTTTTTGTTTCAACGAATTGAAACGTTCATATACAAATCTTCATAACACAGGTATGGGTAAATGCTCATTATAGCGAATTAGTTGCATTGTGTCGGGGATGACATAAGTATTAGACTCTTGATATACATTGACATTATTTGCTTCAGTGTCAGTCGTTAACATCCCTTCAAGTGTTATGGCACTCTATATTCCTTCGTGAGATATATGGTTAACTATTTTCAACAATTTCCCCACTTTCAGATCATCCAGATAGAATACTTGCCTAACTAAGGTGGCAAGAAGGAATGGCTCATCTTCATACCAATTTGAGCTTGTATTGACTGGTAAAAGACTCAGATCTTTCTTCATACGCTTGAATCATTTACACTTAAATAGAAAAATATTGATGTCATTCACATATAGTAGTTGAACGACATTAATAAGAACCATGTAATATACATTAACGCCTCCCTCTACCACGATCCCACTATTTTGTGTTTTTTTTCATTTATCTCAGTTCAATGTATGAAACTTTATACCGTTAATAAAACATCCAAGTAAATATAGTGTTGGACCGGCTTATTGGCCAAAAAGTCATTTTCCCATTATCACCACCCCTTGTTGATAAAGGATTGTTCTAGATCCTTGATCTACAAAATTGTGAAGAGGATATATGAATGTCTATTTAATTTCTACCAAAAATTTAACATAGTTTCTCCTAAAACAAAAGGAAACCAAAATTCTGCATGCACAAATTAAGGAAAAACATTTCGAATAAGCAAATACCAAAATAAAAAATTAATATACTATGGACGATGGATTTTTCAATTTCAAAATAAAGAAAGTACAAACCTATATAGTTTAAACATACCCACTGGAGGAATTAATTAGAGAACTTATTCTTAAGAACTTTTTCAACCTAATTATGACTCTTATCCGGTGTGGCTGTTTGAATTTTCAACCTATAAGCTTTCATGAATTCCTTGACCTCGTCACAGTCTCACAATACAACCCAGTTCACTTCAATAAGTTCTTCTTCACTTAATGTTTTTTTAATACTCTTTTAATGGTCATACAACACTTGTGATGACTGAAAGATTGATGCGGATATGTGTATTGAAGGTAGCGGAAGCAGCGGTTTGAACTGGATCTTTGAGGTACAAGTTTTAGTAGGTTACACACTTATGCATTAGGTATGTTTCTGCTATAGAGCCATCCGAGGAAGATTTATTTTTTACGAATCATTTATACTGTCTGAGTTGTCTATAATATGATAAAATTATTTGACAAATTGTAGAAAGACAAAAATATATATAAATGATGAAAATCATGTTTTAAATCAATTTAAGTTACATGAAGTATTAATTGTACCTTTTCTGAGGATACATCTAAATGTAGTGGACCGGACCAGAAAACAGCACTTGTTCGGGAAGGTGGATCATGAGGTAAATCATGATATCAAAAAAAACAAGGAGAAAAATACACTCTAATTTGCAAAGGATGTGCACAATTTCATATTCTAGTTCAAGCACATCTGACTTCTTTAACACTCTAACGCAAAACCTCTGTCACCATCTACACAACGCTAATATTGGTTCGACAACGTCACAAGGTAAATATGGTCAAATCACCACTAGAATCAGATGTTGTAGTATAACGTGATAGTCATGAGTCTTTAGACCAATGAATTTGTATTCCCCAATGTTGACACATCCAAATATATTCTCTGAATAATTAGACGGATAATAAACACTTTTAAACCAGTTGAATGCAGTATCTCTTAGTGTCATCTTCACTGTGTCATCTCTTAAATTTTGGTGCATGTTTGATTTTCTACAATGCCTTTACTTTAATTGAAAGAAAGGCCTCCCCCGTAACATCCTTCCTTCGCAGACATTTAGGAGAAATTATATAATGAGCTGCCCAGTGATGTGGGATTCATTTCCATGAGTATGGCCAAGACAAATCTCAACTTGCACATCGATGTACTTGCACACCCAAGATGCACTCCACATTTATGGTTTTTCACCTCTTTGTTAATAGAAGGACAATTCTTGGCTACCCAGCCATGGGTAGCTTGGGTTGCGCACACCCAATAAATAGTTTACATCTATCTTGTTTTTTTTAAGAACTTTCTTTCTCTTCCATGATTCCATCAACTCTTCTGTATTCATCTTCTTCTTAGATCAACCCACGTGATCAATAAAGCTTTAAAAGCTCGTTGCATAAAATGACTTCTAAGAGACAAGAATATGCATGGCTTCTACCTTCTTGTAAAAATAGAAGAGATGGGGAAGACTGAAGACAGGATATCTTCCATGGAAGATAGTGTTTCTCAAAGGAAAATGAGAAGTTAGAACCCATGCTCTATTTTTATTGCTGATGGGCAGCCCTTGCTACCCATGGCTGGATAGCCAAGATTTATCCTTAATAGAAAATATGGTTCTTGATTGCCCATGTGTGGCAGCAATTCTTACCCACGTCAAATGGCTAGGTGATAACTGTCCAATTAAAGCACTTGGATCAATTAAAGCACTTGGATCAATTTCAAGTTTTCAACAACACCTCTCTCACTCGGCTCCGTCTCCGATCAAATATGGCATTGCATGTTGTTATTACTGTGGTGGAGAAAACAACGACAAAGAGCTCATCAACGGCGGAACAATCAAAACATACTCTCTTCCCATAATCTTCTTCGCAGTTGCTACGTATTTCCTGATGGTCGTGATTCTCAAATCCTTCCCTCTGTCGCATTACGACGATAACTCTTACACCTTTCACACTCATTCCTATTTTACCGTTGATTTATCTCATGTTGCTTACTGGTTGTAATTGTCATGAAATCAACGTACGATGAGGTTGTTTGATTGTCTACAAGGGAGAGAAGGGTGTTGTTGAAATTAATCAAATACTCTAATTGGACACTTGTCACCCAACCATTTGATAGAAGTAGGAACTGTTATCCACTCATGGGCACACTATAACAGAAAGTGTTTTTAGCGACCAACTTTTTTGCGATGATAATTTTTTAGTCTCAAAATGTTACTATCTACGAGAAAAATATTAGTTCCTCACTTAAGATCATTATGATTTTTGAGAGGAACATATTTTTCTCAGGGAATATTACATTTTACGATGAATATCCAAGTTCTTCACTACAAACATAGAAATTTAGACGACCAAAATATAATGTTATTAGTGAGAAAATATGAGACTTTAGCGATGATAATATTCCTCACGCAAATAACATTTGGCAAGAAAATAAAGATTTCCTCGCTATTGATTTGGCGCCAAGTTTATTAGTGGCAAAAACTTGGTTTCCTCTCTTAAACTTAATTTCTAACAAGAAAATATTTTCTCGACAATAGGTATTTCTACGGAAAAAAATTTTCATAAGTGTTTTGGCGTACAAAATTTGTTTGATATGAAAAATTCAAAGGAATAGACTACTGTGTCATGGTCAGATTAAAGTTGAGAATATGTATTATGCTTGGAGATAGTCTCTTTGCAAGTCTCTTGTTTTTACTTTTCTTTTTTTGTAATAATATTTAGGATATTTTTCTTTGAAATTTTAGTAAACTTTTTTAAACAAATAAAACACTATGTTTGACCCTCTACTGCTTCCCACGCGTATCTTGTCTTAGCTTCTTCTCTTTATTTTGTCCTAATTTTAGATTTCAGTTTAAAAAATTGAGGGTTTTTTAGTATACAGTTTTGAAGTTTGGGGTTTGGGGTATGATATTGATTTATTATATTTTATCGGAAGTAAGACCATCAAATTTCTAGTACAATTATATAATGTGCTATACAAAAGTTGTTTAATTTGTTTCACTAAACCGTTACTCATTAATTTTTTGGTCCTTTTAAATACGTAAGTAAAAGCATAGCGTGCATTGGAACATGTAAAATTATGTCCCTCTATAGTGGTCAAGTTCTACAACTTAGAACATAGATAAAGCTCATATAATTTTATCATAAATAAGAAATTCCATAGGGAACCATTTATATAAGTACCATATCCAAATACAATATAAACATATAAGTAATATAGGTTGAAAAGTTATCAGTGGGGATGTATTAACAAGATTCCTCGACATGTAAGTAGACTGACTTTGATACAAGCAGTGACGGATCTAGGAAAAAAATTCAGGTTGGGCAAGACTCTATGAACTCTAATTTTCAAAAGAAATAAAACTTATATTACTAGAATGCTAGGTAATTGTAACAACCCGAACCGAAAATGGTATGTTAATTGGCTTGATTTGAACATTTCACGATTAGTCGCAATTAGTTGTAATTGGTCGATATGGCGGGTTTGTTCACGACTTAATTATCGGACACGAATTTGGTTTGAGTTCCTTTGCGAAAATTGTAGAGGATTTGATTTCGAGTTTGTAAGAGGTTTTAGAGGATTTTTCGGATAATCGGAGAATGTAAAATGAATATTTGAAATTATCGTCGAGTTAGTTGTACTTATCCGTTTGGGTTTGAGTTATCTGAAATGTGAATTTGGTCGGTTCGCGACGTATAAATATCGAAATAGACATATAATTGTCGAAAAGTTGCATTTGGGCTAAGTTGACTAGTTTTGGACCGAGTTGACCAAGTCACCAAGTTGACCGAGTCACCGAGTTGACCCACCGAGTGAGTTAACTCGCCGTCGTTGGACTTGCCGGAATACGGCACAGTTGTCGGAAAGGAAGGTAGGGAAATGATCCCCTTGATCTAAGCTTTCTATTCATGTATATATTGTAATGATTTGAGGTGGTTTGGGTGGTGAATTTTGGAGGTGAAGTTGGACGGAATCGGTGTTAATGGGGGAAGGTTTCTCCGGCGGTTTTCCGTTGGGGTTTTGGAGTGGATTAGGTTGGGCTTGAGCTTGGGATGGAAACCCTTGAGTTTGGGAGGACGAGGTGGCTCCACGATGGAGTATTTCACCGGCGAAATTTTTCGGCCGATTTGAATTCCATGGCTTTCGAGCTCAATTCCGGCCACGGTGGTGGTTGGATGAGGTAGTGACTTTGAGGAAAAGTGTTGGGTTTGAACAGAGGAAGATTTTGAGGTATGGGTCGCCCGAGAATGTCACCGTTGACGTCACACCGCCGCCTGCGGAGCTCCGGCGAGGTTGACTTTTTGGGATTTTGGAGATTTTTATACCATTTTGCTCGTAATCATGTCCCGATCGTAGTCGTGAGGTTTTTGAGTTGATTTGAGTATTTTATTTTGGGACGAGGGTTGTTGGGTGTATTTTGGGAATTTTTGTTATCCTCGTCGATATTTCTAGCGATACGTCTTTCGAGAACGCGAGGTTCTTGACGTATTAGCTCCGTATGTTGTGTTTCAATATGTATTGATCGTATCCCTGTTATTCAAGTGATCGGGATCGAATGTTTAGCGAGGGATCTTCCGCCGGACCTCAGAGTTAGCTTCGTACTGTGAGTGGACATTTTATTTTCACAGTTGATTTGTGAGTCCTAATTATGCATTTACTTTATGCATTTATGAATATACACTTCACGATTATGCATTGTATTAATATGCATTTACAATTATGCACATACAAGTATGCATCTTATGATTTCATTTTACGATTATGCATGTGCATGGAAAGCTCTTATGATTTAGTTTACATAGAGTACAGTCTCGGATATAGAAGTATGCATCGATGCTTTAGCTTCTCGGCTGATCCCCGAGATGCTCCGGGGGGGACAGATATCCTGACCCGAGGTCTTTCAGATTTATTAATCACGAGGGGGTCTGGGATCCCGTGATTAGACTGTACTATGCGGAGGAGTACATGAGTGACCCCGCAGGATTTTACGTGCATATTTATGAATCAGGGAAAATGTACCTAGTTGGGATTTTCATGTGCATTGACTCCCATTATGATTTTATGAGCATATATTTAGGAAAGATATATTATTATTTTCATCCACTTATTCTAACAATTTTATTTGTCTTTCCCTGGGCTTTTCAGTTTCCTTTGCCCAGTTTGTAATTTGAATTCTGGGGTTGCACGTCAACGGTGGAGGCGTAGATTTCAGGTTACACTTCAGTTCGAGTAGGTTCCTTGTTCGACCTACTAGTTGTAAACCACAAACTCTCCACTGTCGTCAAGTAGGGTCAGAACCGGTGCAGTAGTCAACTTTTCCTTCAAGAGTAAGTAACTCTCCTCACATGCATCGGACCACTCGAACTTGACACCTTTCTTCGTCAATCTGGTAAGTGGAGTGGCAATCCGTGAAAAATCCTGCACAAAGCGCCGATAGTAACCTGCCAAACCCAAGAAACTCCTGATCTCTGGTACGGTGGTAAGTCTACTCCAATTCAACACGGCTTCAATCTTGTCAGGATCCACGCTGACTCCTTCAGCTGATATCACGTGACCTAAAAACTTTACGCTATCCAACCAAAACTCACACTTGCTGAACTTTGCAAATAGCTGATTATCCCGCAAAGTCCGTAAAACAGCTCGCAAATGTTTCTTGTGCTGGCCCACATTCCTGGAGTAAATCAGGATGTCGTCGATGAACACGATCACAAACTTGTCCAGAAACTGCCTAAACACCCAGTTCATCAAGTCCATAAAAGCTGCGGGGGAATTTGTCAACCCAACGGCATAACCAAAAACTCATAATGCCCGTACCGTGATCTGAAAGCTGTTTTGGCCACATCTGACTCTCTGATCCTCAACTGATGGTATCCGGACCTGAGATCAATCTTCGAAAAGACTGAAGCTCCCTTAAACTAATCAAACAAGTCGTCAATCCGCCGCAACGGATACTTGTTCTTCACAGTGACTTGATTCAGCTTCCGGTAATCAATACACAACCGTATAGAACCATCCTTCTTCCGCACAAACAGTACAGGAGCATCCCACGGTGATACACTGGGTCGTATGAAACCTTTCTCCAGCAACTCTTGAAGTTGAATCTGTAGCTCCTTCAACTCCGCTGGCGCTATACGATAAGGTGCCTAAGATATGGGTCCAGTGCCCGGTAAAAGCTCAATGGTGAAATCGATTTCCCGAACTGGAGGAATACCCGGTAACTCCTCCGAAAATACATCTGGAAACTCAGAAACCACCTCAATATCACCAATGTCTGGCACAGTAGCCGTAGTATCCACAAAATAAGCTAAGTATGCTACACAACCCTTCTTCATCATCCGATCAGCCTTCATCGCTGAAATTACACATGGCAATGAAGTATTCTTCTCACTGCGAAACAGTAACTCTGGGAACCCTGGACGTCGAAACACAACCTCCTTCTTGTGACAATCAAACATAGCCCAATGTGTCTCCAAGAAGTCCATACCCAAAATCACATCAAAGTTGACAATATCCAGCAATAACAAATTCGCGGCTAAATCATGAACTCCAACAAAGATCTCACAATCCCTATGCACCCAACCAATACTCACAACCTCACCGGATGGATACAACACTCTCCACAACCCCAGAAGTGGAGATACAGGAATAGCAGCTAAAGATGATAATCTATATGATATGAATGAATGTGTAGCACCTGGATCTAGCAAAGTAAGTACTGGACAGCCAAAAACATGTAACGTACCAATAACAACCTTTGGTGAAGCTCTGCCCTCACGCAATGACATGGCATGAACCCTAACCTGCCCGGCTGGTCGTCCATGCTGAGGGTGACTCTGCTGTCCGCCCTGACCGGAAGACTGTACTGGTCGAGCCCCAGAAGTGGTACCTCGCTCTCCTCCTGAACTCTAAGCTGCCTGTCCACAAACACTAGCAAGCTGGAAACATTCCCTCGCATAGTGACCCTCCTGGCCACAACGATAACAAACGACAGGGCCTCGCTGACATGGACCAAAATGATGCATGTTGCAGAGATTACACAATGGGTACTCCCTCGGTACGGCAAAAGTGCCACCGGTACGTCGAGGATAACTGGATCCGCTAGAACCCCCACTAGACTGTGGTCTCTATAGTCGATCCCTCCTCCATCTCTGTCTCTGTCTAGCTGAACTAGCTAGTGGTAGATATGGTCCACTGCCAGATGATGATGCCGATCTGGAAGTGACTGAACTCAGCCTCTTAGAAGGTTCCTGACTCGGTCCACCCTCCTCAAATCGTCGAGACTGAAATCTCATCTGCCTTTCCTTCTCGATATCCTCGCCTCGAAGTGCAGCACTCACGAACTCATCAAAGTTGTTTCGAGGCATCGTAGTCAGTGTCCCTTGATGTTCAGGTTCAAACCCAGCTCAAATCTTCGACACTTGGCTTCCTCTATAGCCACCATGTCACGAGCAAACCGAGATAAGCGAGTAAATCTGTCCCGGTACTCAAGTACTGACATACTGCCCTGTCTCAAGTTAGTGAATTCTTCATCCTTCCGCTGCTGTGTAGCCTGGTTGAAGTATCTTCGCATAAACAAATCCCTGAACAATGTCCACGGAGTATCAACCGGAACTCTATTGGTGCTAACCCACCAGAAGTATGCATTTGACTCAAGTAAACCAACTGCTGCCACTGTCATCTGCTCAGGAGTGAAACGCAAATGCTCACAACCTCATTCCACTTGAACCAACCATGCCTCACATATCTCTGGATCAGCTGAACCCGAGAAAACAGTCGCTCCAGCAGTTCGAGCTTTGACCACAGGGTCAAAATGCTCCTCCAAACGCAACACTCGCATAAGCAAGTCATGCGTCTGGCAATCCTTATCAGGATCCACATCCCTATTAACACGGGAACCACGTCTAGGAGACATTCTAATGATAAGAGAAAAGTATTAGTCACAAGACACAAGGAACGTAATCATGAAACTTCGGACATTTGAACATATACAACACCCGAAGCATTGATGAGTAACCGCTGGCCAGTCGGGTCATTGCTCCAGACATGTTGTACATACTCAAATATCTTAAGTACCATAACTGCAGAAGTCTACAGAACCTAAAACCTAATGCTCTGATACCAAGCTGAAAGGACCCAACCCCGATTTAGTTTCCTAAACTGGAATCAAACCCCTTCTGAAAACACGAATTTGCAAAAATCATAGAAATTTTGGCAGAGTTTCACTATAACACTGAATTGCCTTTAACCTGCACCCGAAAACACACTTCATCCTATGCCACAAAAGCCAAACCGTGGGCACCAATTCCATCCGGATTTCTCAATATTATATCATAATAGTATAAAGTAATAAGTAAAATTGTAATCTTTACTGAAATCCGGGAAAAATCATATGAAAATGTAGACATCAGAGTATTCAGAGCAACCTCTAGTGTATATATACATAAATATACGACAGTAGGCTAAACAAGAAACCTACTGGAAAAGAAAGGTAGCTCGAACACTAAGCCTCCGACTGCGACGTGAGACACCAGAATTCGAACTGCAAACTGGGCACGGAAACCGAAAAGCCCATGGGAAAGCAAATAAAATCGTTAGAGTGAGTGGACGAAAATAAACATATGTCTTTCACCATTTATATAACATAAAAACAATGCGAGTTCTTAAAATAAATGGAGGTGTCATGTGAATCTCTCAAGCCCGAAGGTGATAGACTAGGCGAATCTCTCAAGCCTAGTGGGCACATCAAGGGAATCTCTCAACCCTGGAACTAGACTACCGGTGATCAGCCGAGTAACCAATGCATCGATGCGAAATAAATGCCATCACCATAAAATATAAAACAATACCTCCAAAACAATAAATAATCTCAATACTGTACTGAAAATAAATACTGAAATCAAGAAATCGCTACGACAGTGTAAATAAAACTCCACTCACAGATAGCACAGCGCGCAAACGGGCTAATCATGAGATCCGGCGGAAGATCCCTCGCCCAACGTATGATCTCGATCCCCTGAATAATCACAAAATATAACTGATCAAAATCACAATTCATTACTCTGTACCACACCTCGGAAACCATCCATTTCCGGAAACATATAACTCAGATACAAAATAATCGACGAAAATCTCCAAATTCTCCACATAAACCCTCGACTAAAAATCCGATATCCAAATCAACTCGAAAACCTCAGGGCGATAATCGGGGCGCGGTTACGAGCAAAATGGCATAAAATTCGTCGAAATCCAAAAAGTCAACCGGTCGCCGGAGCTCCGCCGTTGACCGTCGCCGGCGGCAGCGGTGCGCCGTCACAGGAGGAATTTCCCGGCGACCAAGAACCCAAAATGATCTCCTCCTCAAGCCAAGCCTATTTCCCTAAAGAGTCACCACCGTGGCCAGAAATCGCCCCGAAACCTCAAAAACTCAATACGGCCGGAAAACTTTTCTGGCAAAAATCTCCACCGTGAGGCCACCTCGGCCTCCCATCATCAAGAAACTTCATCCCCAGCTCGAACCCAACCTTTACCACCCAAAATCCCCTTCGGAAAGTCTCCGGAAAACATCCCACCATTGAACCCGATTCTGGCGAATTTCAAGTTCTCCGTTCTCCCTCAATCCGTGACCAATTCAAACCAAACCAAGTCCTAAACAGTTGCAAATCACAAGGGGAATCCATACCTTCCAAAATCGTGGCCGAAAACGTCAAGTCCGACGGTGAGTCAAACGGTGGTCCGGTTTCCCCCACGGTCAACGTGGTCAACGCCAATTTCTTGGTCAACGGCGGTCAAACTTCCCAAAACAGTGTTTTCGACAATTTTTCGACTATTCTGATATTTATACTTGCGGCTCTATACAATCGACGGTCCAAAACGAATCATAATCACGTTTCGGATAACTCAAACTCAAATGGATAAACACGACGAAATTACGCGATTTCAAATATTCATAACATATTCCTCAGTTATCGAAACAATTATCCGAAACAGCCTACGAACTCGAAATCATGCGTACTACAATTCTCGTGAAGAGACTCAACTCAAATTCTCGCCCGATAATTAAGTCGTGAACCGAACCGCCAATTCGATTAATTTACGATAAACTGTGATTACTCATAAACTCGTGGATTAAGCCGATTACTATATGGATTCTGGTTCGGGTCATCACAATTTATGTATCTATGTGGTCTACTTATATATACACTATGAATTAATACTCGACACATCTTCAATTCAATATTTATGACAACATAAAATTAGTACTAGTTAATACATAGATTCTTAATTTCCAAACCCTAATCTCTAGACCCCTAAACCTCAAATGTTAATCCCCAAACCATAAATGAGGAGTATATTTATTTGCAACTCTAATATAAATGAAAAGAAATTGTCAAAAATGCCCATCACTCTCATGTAGACCAAAATCGAGTTATGTGAAGTATACCAATGAGGGTTATTATTGTAAACTTTCAAATACATACATATCTGTATTAAACTCAAATTTTCGCAAGTGCCATGACACATATAAACAATAAACGACCGGTATGTATTGTACATAGAAGGGATAATATTGTAAATTTCTAAATGACTGAATTCTCTTCTCTCTTCCCCGCTGCCTGCAAATTGGGAGAGCTACAGGAGAGAGAGAGAGAGAGAGAGAGAGAGAGAGAGAGAGAGAGAGAGAGAGAGAATGCCGGAGCAAGGGGAGGATCGACTAGGTCTTCTGTTGGCAGCGATGATATCAATGGAGGTAATCAAGGGTCAGCTGAACGGTCTGGCTTCATCCCCGTCGAGATATGGTAATAGCCACCGTGAAGAAAGGTAGTCGAATCTGAGGAAGAAGGTGTTGTCGGCTGCGGTGGTCCAATAGAGGAGGTCTTGGCGCCGAAAGGACAAAGTATTCGTTAAATTTGAAGACAAATCCTGAGTGAAAAGATGAAGGGATCGGTGATCACTGTAGCGATTGGGAAAGAGTTTGCTGATCTGTGGCCCATGATTGGCAGCTCTCCTAATGCTATTTTTTGAGAGGATGAGACTAGTAGTACTTAATTTGCCCAGGTTGCTCAAGATGTGGTGTGAACATGGGAGAGTATTTCTGCGGCATTTGCAAGTTCTTCAATGATGAGGTAAGGCTGTACTTACTCTTGATTGGTTGTATTTGGATGGATTGGTTAGAGGTGTATTCGAATGTAACTTTGTGCACAATCGATTTTAGTGTTGAATACCTCTAAATGTTTATAATACAGACTCAAAATGGGCAATTTCAAATCAATGTATGTGGAATTTGTAGGTAAAAAAACTTGTTATCTACCTAGCATTTATTTTACTTTGGTCTTTGATGCCTTTTCATTGAATGAATATTGAATCATCTCCGTCTCAAATTTTGGTTACTAGAGTTGGTGGGCATGACAATTTTTTCCATTGTCGAAAGTGTGGTACGAACTCTATTTTTATACTCGTCTCTTGTCAGACATTCAATTCTTCAAATGCATAAGCTTTATGCTATTATACAAATAGATCTATCACTACAATTCACATGACCCAGGAATTTCTGGATATGCTCAAAGATAAGATTTACCGGATATAAATTATGGCTAAGGCCATGATAATGAGAATTGGAATCACCCATTTCGGATTTTATTGCAAAGCTTGAATATCTGTAGTATATAGTAGATGCAACGTACTGAACTCTATTAGACCGAGATTCTTAGTATTTTTCTTGTACATAGGATCTTATTATAGGGTGGATCTACACGATAATCACTTATGCGTAGAGGATTCCATGAAGAACCACTGCCATGTCTACTACGAGGTCTTTCTTTTGCACTGTGTATTTGTTCTTTGACTCATGTAGAGAGGAAGAATGTCTAACAACCTTTATATGAATCTATGACAGTACCTTTTTGACTCGGTTAAAGGGACATCAAATATGAGCTATGGACACACGATGCATACAAAGCGCTTAGTTCAGATGCATTCACAGACTCAGTTGAGCATCATTTTAATTCTGTAGTTTTGATGTTACAAATAGTATTTGGTTGCTTGTACAATTTAGCATTCTGGAATTATCATCCAGGTATCGTTGTCCACTTTTCTCCAAGACAATGACCAACATAACTCGGTATTGGAATATGTTGGATAAGGAGGTAAGCAGTATCACTGGTTTTTCTGCATCAATAATTTATTATTATTATTATGAAAAATGGCAAAAAATGTCACTCAAGTATGACACGTTCTAAACTTTACTCACTCATGTATGGCAAATATCACTTTACTCACTATCGAATGAGCAAAATATGACTTGGCTCACTATCGAATATCATTTTTCTCACTTTTGAATTACACTTTTACTCACTTTGATCACTCTGAACCGGAGAAATTGGCCATACATGAGTGAGCAAAGTGATATTTGAGTGATCAAAGTGAGTAAACTGTCATTCGATAGTGAGCAAAGTGATATTTGCCATACGTGAGTGAGCAAAGTTTGAAACTTGTCATACTTGAGTGACATTCATAGCCATTTTCCCTTATTATTATTTTGTTAGGTGTCTGGTGTCTACTGGTCAGTGTAGTATTTTGTTTTGTCATGCTCCTCACAAATCTTAAGAATTAACTAGTCGTTCCTCATCCTGCTCTTACAGCATGTGTATTTATCTTCACCAGACTTCACTTGAATTCTCTTGCTTACCATTCTTCTCATATTGTTGTCATGTTCCAATAGTGACTTCTCAGTGTAGTATTTTGTCTTTACTTCCAAAGTTAGTTGTGCATCTTCATTCTTTACATTAGGAGTACTTCGTTTGACATCTTTATATTCTTTTTATTTTTTGGAATAATACGTCTATGAGTTGTGATCTCTTCTGCTTCTTACTATATATACATATATATAGTTTTCATCAAGTGCGAAGCTTTACACTGACACTTCAGTGTGAAATTGTATTTTATACAAAATCGAAAATGTAATTCGATCATTGAAGTCAATTATCTTTTAGATATACATGTAATGATCGGACATGCAAAATTTCAGCTCAATCGGAGATCGCTTAGCCATTCGATCATCACATTCAAATTTTGAGCTAAATCGGACAATCTATGTGCATTGTTAAACGATGTCACGATCAAATGGCTAAACGATCTCTAATTGAGCTGAAATTTTACATGCCCGATCATTGCATATATATCTAGAAGATGATTGACTTCAATGATCTAATTACATTTTCAATTTTGTATAAAATGCAACTTCACACCAAAATTTCAGTATAAAACTTCGTACTTGATGAAAACTAATATATGTGTATGTTGTTTTGTGAGATTATGGTGAATTTCTGGTTAACTAGTAACTATCTCAGATATTAGTGGACTTTGTACAGAGAAGTGCAGTATCCTGTACATAGCGACTCAACGAGAGAATTTAACTTACATATGGTGTTATCTGAAAGATTGCAGAGTAGGCTATCAAGCAAGTTGACTAATATTATATTATAATTAATTTGATAGAAAGAAACCATTTTAGATTATAATTGCAGTGGTGTACACTCCGTGTTACTCTTCAGTTCAAGTTCACTCCATTTTAGATTAGTTTTATTATTAATTTGACTATTTTGAATACTTGTTATATATTTTCATTTAATATAATTAAATATTAGTTTCCAAGCTGAAAATATACATATTAATAAGAAAATAAATTGATCACAAATTATAATTTACCAGGACATTACCTTTCCTCATAAAAAGTTCTATCAGTTAAATGACCAAGAATTTGTTGCAGTAGTATATATCATCATTTTTAATTATATTACGAATTAATATTAATATTTTACTATTTGCGAGAAAATAATTTTTTTAGAAGGAAATGACTATCTACAAGAAAGTGAAATTTCCTCATCAAAAGTGACTTAGTAGCGAGGAAATCATTAACTTAGCGACAAAAATTGTTAATCTAAAGTGGGAAAATATATTATCGCTAAAGCATAATGTCAACAAAGTTCAATTTCCTCACATAAATTGTTTTTTGATGAAATAATTTTTTTTCTCAAAGAAACTTTCCTTGACAATGCTACTGTGAGGAACTGACGACCAAAAATTTATCCTCGCGTAAACGCAACAGCGAGGAAATTCTGTGAGGAAATAGTTCATCACGGGTGACCATTTTTGTTGTAGTGGCAGCCAAGAACCATACTAATAGAAAACCTAGCTGTAGCAAGGCTAACAATGCTAAGCAAACGAGCAAGAAGTGTTGCTTCTTTGGAAGCTACATAAATGTAGCTGTGGAGAGAGAATGTACGTGCATTGTGTTATGAATGTGACGTGACAGAGTAAGGATTGTAGAGGGTAATTAAGAAGCCATTAAAGAGACAGAGAACAATGGAGGGTTAGGACTTAAAAAGAGAGCTGAAGAGAAAGCAAGCTTAGGGTGTTTGTCTTGGTCTCTCATAAAGGAAAAGAGGGCAGAGGGCTTCTAGTACGTCCTCAATGCTATGCATACAGTAGGATTACAGTGCACTGTAGCAGCACGAACAGTAGTACCAGTGTGAGGCTAGAAGCTGTGGTCGCTCTCAGCTGGGATTGCCATCTCTTTTGACCATGTTTGCTACCCATTGCTCTGCAGAACTTTGGCTTAGATATTGATTGGAATCTATGGCCTCGCGAAATGCCATGTATGACTGTCTTGCATCACTTTCAGTACTTGGGTTCATTCATTGTTTCATTTAAATTGTACGTGGTGCTTGCCAAGGAGAAGGAATTGCTATATATAGTTAGGGTATATCTGTTCAAATTTCAGAACTTAATTAATTTAGTTTGAGAAAAATTAGCTTGATCCCTTAATTAATGACATATTGACATTATGAATGCAAATTGAACATGATGATTAAGCCTGGCCTTATATGTAACGACAATCACATACTCCAAATTATAGCCGGCCATTTATAAACTAAAACAGCATATGTCTTCAAGTTAATTAGCATATCCATATGACTTTAAGCATATATGCATAAAATTATGATTAACAAGAAATTTAACGTCTTGGCGGAACTAACATGGTGCCTCTATATAGTATATCGGATCCATATATACATCATTCTAATTCTAATTTGGTGAGGATTGTCCGAAAGATGAGTGACTCAAAGGTTGTTCTAGTCACAGGTTGTGCCAAAGGTGGCATTTGCTACGAGTACTGCAAAGCATTTGTTGAGCAGAACTGCAAAGTCTTTGCGAGTGACATATCTCAACGCATTGGCGACATTGAGCTCAACGCGTTACATAATTACGACATAAACACGCTCGAGCTCGATGTGCCCTCGGATCAAAGCGTGGACGCGGCCATCAATACTATGCCGGGATGTATTGATGTGGTGATCACTGATCAACAATGCCGGAATTGGAAGCACGGGCCCTTCGGCCGAGCTTCCTCTAGAAAGTATACGAAGGGCATGGGAAATTAGCACGTTGGGGCAATTGCGGTTGGTTCAACGAGTGGTACCACATATGGCGTCACGGCGCACTGGCAGCATCGTAAATATCGGGAGAGTTGTGGGCAAAGTGCCGACTCCGTGGGCAGGGTCCTATTGTGCAAGCAAGGCATATGTTCATGCCATGTCAAACACTTTGAGGGTGGAGCTGAAGCCATTTGGGATTAATGTGGTGATTGCAATGCCAGGGGCAGTAAAGTCCAACTTTGGGAGTGCTAATGTTGAGAGATTGGCGAATCATGATTGGAAACTCTACAAAAATTTTAAGGAGGCAATTGCAGAGAGAGCTGCGGCTTCTCAAGGGAGTAAAGCTACCGAGGCTAGTGTATTTGCTAAGCATGTGACGCACAAAGTTCTGGGTCCTAAACCACCTAGGCTAATTAGTTTCGGTCACATGACTGGCTTGTTTGCTGTTCTTTCTTACTCTCCTCTTTGGGTGAGAGATCTTTTCTTCTCGACTCGTTTCAACTTAAACAAGAAGTTGTAAGACTACTGCCTACGTACATACGGTGTTATGCAATTATAGCGTCGGATGATTTAAACTTAACCCTAATTGGTTAATTTTTGAACTTGGAAGCTCAAGTAGTTAGTTTATTAAGGTTACGTATCGAGCTGGCGTGAAAAACTTGGACCAAATAACATGTATATGTCTACTTAACTTACAAACATTTTTGGTCTACGTCGCGCTGATATGGCCGACACACGTTCCCCACCTCACTTCAAGTGGCCCAAGTGCATTACAAAATTTCCAAAATACATTTTTTTTAATTAAACCTTGAAAACTTAAAATAAAACATTTTATTTGTAAACGGGCCAAAAAGACCAAAACAATTTAACTCAAATTATTTAACAAAAAAGGAAAAATAATTAAATAATTAATTTTCTTTTTTGTTAAATAATTTGAGTTAAATTCTTTTGGGCTTTTTGCCCATTAACAAACAAAATATTTTTATTTAAGTCTTTAAATTTAATCAAGGTTTAATTGAAGAAAAAAAGAGAGAATATTTTAGAAATTTCATAATGCACCTGGCCCACGTGAAGTGAGGTGGCGAACGTGTGTCGGCCATATCAGCGCCATGTAGACTACTTAACACCGAATTAACCAGGGTCGTTGCGGGTTGAGCAACCAAACTGTTTGAATATATTACACTGCACTGCATTTAATTTATATATATATAATATAATTTTTTCTTATGTTTATATTTTATTGGTATATTTAATAGAGCTTATGCGTATGTACCTCTATCTAATTATGATTTTATATATTTTTTTGTATGTTTGAAAGTGAGACAAACTTGACTCAAAATTCTTATAGTATATAAATATCGGAACTATTAAATTTTCTAGCCACTTTTTTATTCACAAATCAAGCATTTAGAAAATAAATATATAAGATGTTGTGCTCACTTCTCTATTTTTTACTTTGACTAATTTAGTGATTATGTAATATTTAAATTATTTATATTCTTATATATTTATTATGATTTTAAATCTTTAAATTTACTTATTATTTCAAGATTATTAAATATGGGTTAAATATTCAAATCGTATCACTTCTTACTTAAAATGTGATGCACTAAAATATAAGTACATCAAATAAATAAAACAGTTTTGATTTATATTTTAATAAACTGTAATAAGTGAGGCGATTGTCATTTGAACTTGAAATCACACCCATTCAACCCGCGTAGATCCCTAAAGCCACCCCTAAAGTTAATGTACTGCCAATTACGCTAATTAACGATCTAACCTCAAGCGTGGTAGGTGACCCTGCCCCCTGGGGACCTGGTCCGATCTAATATCCGCACATCCCCCCTTTGTCATGTTGTAGTTTAGTTGTTGATGTGATTGCTGCTCACCCCGCTGGCCCACTCCATATATTTAGGGTCGTTCTCGGGTTCTTTTTCCTTGTTAATTTAATGAATTCCCTTCTGACCCAAAAAATGAAGAAGGGATCATCATGTACTAGTTGTATTGCGAATATATTTTAACCAAGGAAGCAATCCGAATACTCCTTGGGTGGTGATTCACTAGCTTTCGAATTCGATAAAAAAAAATGTAACAAACAAGTTAAACAACCAAAGTTGGATCAGCATTGTGCTCTGAGTTTAATAAACTGTATAATTATTAGCATGATATAAAATGTATATCCCACAAAAAGAATGTTCCCAAAGGGTTCTTCGTTCATCATTGCAAGCATATCAACTTTGATCAAAGCTCTCCCCAACGTTCTTTAACATGCATGCATGTTTGTGCATGCATGCATCCGTTAGCAAGAGGAAACAAATCCATGATTAAGTTGCCAGATTAAACATATTATTTTAGCTCATGGTGTCATCACCAAACATCTGTGCCGACATTTTTTTTTCTTTTTTTTTTTGGTATGGTGTTGTATCATATATATAATTAAGTAGAGAATTAACAAGTTTCTAATCGCATGACTGCTAGCCTCTTAGAACAACTCCCATAGTTTAGTTAAATAACTTTTTCAAATTCAAATTTAATATATGAGTTGACATTTCTTTATTTAGACAGATTATTCGTCCAATTAATATGCCAAATATATACAATATTTTATTTTATATTCTATTATTTCCTGTTTTTTTTTCTTTTTCTTTTTTCTTTCTCTTCCTAGTTCATTGTTTCTCCAGTTCTGCTTCCTTTTTTCTCGACTCTGTAATCCTATTCAATCTATATCTCATGTGCTGCTCTCATTCTTCCCAATTATTTATCATATCGTCTTCTTCTGCTCAATTAACAAATGATGTTCATCCCATCATCAGGTCTTCATTTTCTAGATTTTATCTTGTGAATCTCAATTTTTCTTTTTTTGGGTTTCTGGGTTTTGAATATCCTTTGTGCTTTGATTTTACGTGGGTGAAGGATAGAGAGAGCTGAGATAGGAAGAGAAGAAAGAAAAACAATAGTAAAGAAAGGTTTGACCGTACGGATCAATTTTGAAATGTTATACATGGTGGATTTGGCCATTCTATTGGAGATCCCAAAATTTTTCTTTCATCTGTCAAAAGTTATTGTTAAATTGCCATGTAGACTTTTGACATAGGAGTTCGAGTTGCTCTTGTTAGTAACTCAACGTGCATGAGTCATTAGCATAAGGCAAAATGAAACGTACCATTTTGATCGATAAAAAAAGATCGAGTGAAATCGACATCTCCGATGAAGATACCAAACTAATATGTCAAATTTGAACTTTGGTATAAGAGTTACAAAAATTTAAATTGATATTTTACCTCTCTAACCCTTATGTTAAAAATAAATATTATTTTATTAAACATCAAAGCAAGTTCATCCGGACGAAGAAGAGAGAATTGAAAGAAGAAAAAAAAAAAGGAAAGAGAAACAATAGTAAACAAAAAATGACATATTGGTTTTGATATGTCAAATTTGGTATATTGAGTATTGTATTTCATCTACTATGCCTTTGACATAAGACCATTTCCAACCATCAAGGTCTCATACCCTATTATGAGACCTTGTAAAATCACTATTCAATATAGGACATTCACATCTCCAACCATTAAGGTCTCATACCTCATTTTAAAACTCATCTTCTCTCTCTTTGATTCTTCCTCTTTCCTCATGGCCCACCAAAATTGTCAAGGTTCTATACCTTATATTAGGTCCTATTATAGAACCCAAAATAAGGTATAGGACTTAATTTTAAGGTATATAACTAGGATCTTCATGAATTGGAGATTGAGTTTTTCCCAAAAATTATATTATGAGGTATAGAAGATTCACCATTGGAGATGGTCTGAGGGTTGAATGACAACAACTATACTGCTCCGAGCAGTGGTGCTCTGTTAAGTAGTCCAACTTCACACTCTACACGCGCCCTCCAGGATGGATCCATTTTGTTTTTGTCTACAGGCTTAGGAAGTTTCCGGTTGCTGAAGTGCTAAAGTTATCTAAGAAGCGAGTTAGGTGAATGGGTCCCACTTTGACCTAACGAAAGAGTTACTCAAACAATCAGGCACTTGTCAAATTCAATTAAGTTTGAGCGAACACACTCCTTTTGAACATTCTGCCCAAATTCTTCTTCCAAACTGAAATTTGAGCATAAATCAAGTATGAGGACAAAAAAAACTTAATAAATAGTAAAACAGGTGAACGATTTTGTATAGGCATTGACGTTGTGCTCTGGGCACCCATGCCACTTGCCACTTGCCTCATCTTTGTTGCCTCGTGAGTCATGAATGGTGTCAACAGCCGTCCACCACCAGCTCGAGCTTCTTGCACCCGCTGCCTTTTCTCTCCAAAAGCACCGCGTCGCGCACCTTGTGGCCTCCAAGCTGCGCACACCTCTTCTCGCCTCCTTCAATATTCGTTGTTGCCTCTCCTCCGTGCGGCCTCCATGCGTGTCGTGCAAGCCGCCACTCGCAGACCTCAGTGACCATGTACGACGGGCTGGGATGGCCGGTTTCGGTGCTGAACTCCAGTCGGCCTCGCTTGAACTCAGTGACCACGGTTTTGGTTTTATTGTTTTTTAGGGGTTAGAGGTTAGGGGTTAGGGCTAAGTTAGGGATTTAGGTTTGGACATATTTAAAAATATGTTACATAAAAAATATTTTGAATAAATATTTCTTTTAATAAAAATAGACCGTTCGGATTAGATCAGCTCTTTTTCGATGGTCAGGTTGCATCAGATGATACGCTGAAAGACTTATATACCTTTTGACATATATACTCATTTTCTTATGGGAGAGTAATTAAATTCGAATTATTTTATTAAGTTTTTTTATATGGTATGATAAATACGAACCACGAGAGTGTGTGTGTGAAATTTGATCTCAAATTATTTTTTAAGCAATGAAAAATCTCGTTTTAATCATGAGGACATTAATGTCTCAACGGCTGGAAGCATATATCGAGGTTTAATTCAAGTCGAAAATATTTAATTTTTTCCAACGTGCTAAGATTATTCTAATCATCACATCCAATTATCAGTTTCACAAAATAGTTATTCTTTCATGATTTAGTATTACAATAGTTTGCATTTGCATAACCAACAAACAAAGTAAATCACATTAATAGCTATATATGTTAACTTTGAGACATGAGAAATTAGTCAAATGAAAAATGAAAAATGAGCAGATACTCATAAATTCTTCCAGTAGCTGTGTTAAATAAGTAGGTTCGTTGGAGTTTATTTAAATCCTGGTCAATGATGTCAAACAATTTTATGAACTTACTTAAATATTCATTCACTACCAGCAGAACCACTATATTCGACGAGCTGCCGAAAAACAGACCGACGAGAAGGGATTTCGTCGGTTATAGTTAACTATAACCGACGACAGGATTATCTCGTCGGTTATAGTTTTATGACCGTCGAGATTATCATGTCGTCGGTTATAGTCGCCGGAATCTCGTCGGTCATAGTTTTCGACTATGTCCGACGAAATTTTTGGACTATAACCAACGATTTTTTCATATCGTCGGTTATAGTTTCTTATTTCAGATCTGGGCAGCAGCTCGATCTGTCATTCAAAAAACTTTCCATTTTTTCAACAAATGCTCTGAAATCGATATTTGGGTGATGTCGAGAATGAGTTCGTGATGATTCGTGCGCATTATATATAACTAGGTACGTGCTTAATTAATATATATATATATATATATATATATGTGTTGTGCATGCATGTATTGCTTAATTTGTTGAATTAATAGATGGATCGATCGATCGAGTTAATTAATTAATTGATTCTTGAGTTTGAGTAATTGATCGATGGTTGATTTTGATTACGTATGCGTGATTGATCGTAAATATATATATATATATTAATTGTTGTTAATTTTAATTTGATTATTGTGAATATATATATATATAGCAATTATATATATATATTTAGATTTTTGTGATCGATTATATATATATATAGTTAGGGTGTACGTGTGTGTGTATATATATATATTAAAATTATGGAAATTAAAATAATAAATATTTATATGTAGCTATGAAATTTGAATTAATAAGATCATGGGTATATATACATGCATGCAGTTATAATTTTGAGGATGGACAAGAGTTGGATATGTCTTCCAAGATGGGATGTAAGATATCACCGTGGAATTAGAAGTTTTGTAGAATATGTGAAGGTTAATTGTGGAGGGATGACAATTCATTATTGTCCGTGTACGAAATGTCAGTGTCGCAGCGAGCGATATCGTTTTCACATCGATAAAGTATTGGAGTACTTGAAGAAAAACGGGTTTTGGGATAAGTACACATGTTGGATTTATCACGGTGAGAGCTCAACAGTTGGTCAACATGATCACGGACAATTTTTTGAGAGTGGCAGTACATCCAATGATCCAACAACAAGGTTGATCAACGATATGTTTCCTCATGAGAGCGGTATATTTTCTCAAGCACCGGATATCGATATCCCTCCCGCCGTTGGAGACTTCCCTCATATTGAGCCAGTCCAGCAATTACCTACAGCTGTCAACACTGCTGGTATAGAAAAGTACAACAACCTCATTGCCTTCCAACAGACCCCGTTGTACAACGGGTGTAATAAGACTGTTCTGGAAAGTGTTATGGGAGTAATGAAGCTCAAAGTGGAGAACAAAATGAGTGTGAAGGCTGTTGATGATTGGCTGAAGTGGTCTGGTTCATTGTTGCCCCCCGGTCATCGTCTTCCTACCACTCATCGTAAGGTGCGACAGATCCTTAAACATCTTGGCATTTCCTACATCAAAATCCATGCTTGTAGATATGATTGTTTTCTCTTCTGGGGTGAAGATGCTTATGGGAATGATCTTGAATCCCTTGATGAATGCCCGGTATGTGGTACAGATAGGTATAAGTTGACTCCTGCCGGAAACAAGAAAGCTTTGAAGATACTTCGGTATTTTCCCCTGATAGATAGGTTAGAACGGTTGTTCATGTCTGCACACACGGCTGAAGCTATGAGATGGTGGGCCGAGAGGAATTTGCCCGACGGTGATACGCTTATACACCCTGCTGACGGAGAGGCTTGGAAGCACATGGTGAATGAGTTTTCTTATTTTGCATCAGAGGTTCGAAATGTTTGGCTGGGGCTTTCATCTGACGGATTCAACCCTTTTGGGAATATGAGTCTTCAATACAGTATATGGCCAGTTATTTTGGTACCGTACAACCTTCCTCCATGGATGTGCATGAAGAAAGAATACAATATGCTCACTATGATCATTCCAGGGCCGGGTTATCCAGGAAAGTGTCTCGATGTGTATATGAGACCCTTTATTGAGGAGCTTAAGTACTTGAGTGAGCATGGTCATCCCACTTATGACAAGTTCAAAAATGAGATGTTCCAGATGCATGTCATGCTTGTTGACACCATTAGCGATTTTCCTGCTCGCGGGATGTTGTCGGGCAACGTTACAAGGGGATACAGGGCTTGTCCAGAGTGCATGACGGTTGAGTGTTGCAGACCTCATTGCAGGAACATTGTACAGATGCGACATCGTTGTTGGCTTCCACATGATCACCCATTTCGAGAGGATATGGAGGCATTTGATGGGACTGTGGAAACAGGTGAGCAGCCGAGGAGATGGACGGGGGATGAAATCTTAGAAGTGCTAAATGAATACGATTTTGGGCAGCTAAGCAATCATCCTCAGATAGTGGCGTCAATACCTGACAAACCCGACAGGTATAAATTTTGGACACACAAAAGTATTTTTTGGGAACTTCCTTATTGGTCCAAGTTGCTGATCAGACACTACTTAGATGTCATGCACATAGAGAAAAATGTGTGCGAGAGTGTGGTCGGCACAGTGTTGAATTGGAAGGGAAAAACTAAAGACGGCCCGAAGGCACACATTGATCTTAAAAGGATGGGACTGCGAAAACATTTGTGGTTGAGAGATGGGAAGAAAAAAATGCCACAAGCTCCTTATACCGTGAAGCCTGCCCAGAAGAGTGAAATCTTTGGTTGGATGGGTAATGTCAGGTATCCTTCAGGCTATGCCGGAAATATAAGTCGATGTGTTAACTTCAAAGACAACAAGATGTACGGACTAAAGAGTCATGACTGTCATACACTGCTCCAACGCCACTTCCCTGTTTTCATTCGAGGGTACCTGCCCAAAGAGGTGGTGGAGCCGTTAGTGGCTTTGTCAAGATTCTTTCAGAAGTTATGCACGAGAGAAGTGAAGAAATCGGACTTGTTGGAAATGCAACAGGACATCATTTTTATCATGTGCAAATTCGAAAGGATATTTCCTCCAAACTTTTTCGACATCATGCCTCACCTGATGCTCCATCTTCCGGAACAATTGTTGCTTACTGGTCCAGTACACTACACATGGATGTATCCTATGGAAAGGTACGTAATGCATCTCTGAATCTGGCTATATATATGTCGATCTTTAATATTATTTATTCACTTATATATTGTTGCAATAAGCATAACATGCTCAATCTGTAATTACCCATTTACAGACAATTGTGGGACTACAAAGACTATGTGATGAACAAATCTGCACCCGAATGGTGTATCGCTGAAGCATATATTGCGCATGAGTGCGTAACGTACACCAAGTTGTATTTGGGAGCGTTGGAGGACCCTCCACAACATATGCTCGTAGATGGAGGGCAGTTCAACCTTTCGATCATCTCCGATGATGTTGAAGTTTCTGGAAAGTTGCCCAACTCGTACAAGTTGGAACCTTATGAGCTCGTCATTGCCCATTGGTCGGTATTAATTAACTGTCCAGAAGGTCAATATTGGAAAATTTTGCACCTTTACTGCCCTGCTATTTCCGGTGATGTTGAGTACCACAACAAGACGTTCGCAAACTATTTTGGCAACTGGGTAAGTTGATACTTAAATTGACCTGTATATGATCGATGTTAAGTGCATGTCTCGCATCCTATTTATACGTACTTAATAAATGATTATTTTCAGATGAATCATGTACAAGATGATGGTATCCCTCAGTGGTCACACGAATTAAGGCTCTTGGCGCAGAAACCGGTAACTTCCAGAGTTTATCCTATGTGTAAGGTTAATGGCGTGCTATTTATTTGTGAACATAGAGATGTCAGACGAAAAACACAGAATTCTGGGGTAATGGTGCATGGTGGGCAGAATGAAGTTGACTATTACGGTGTTCTCCATTCAGTTGTCGAATTAATATATGGGGAAGGCATGACCGTGCACTTGTTTAAGTGTAGATGGTTTGATACCGACCCTCAGAACACAAGGACCGATCAATACGGGATTTTTTCGGTGAATACTGCCACAAGCTGGTATGAAGATGATCCGTTTGTGTTGGCAACGACGGTGAAACAATTGTTCTATCTTGATGATCTTGTGCATAAAGGCGCGTGGAAAGTGGTTAACCATGTTCTTCCACGAAACATATACAGTGTCTCCACCCTTGGTACTGTGACCTCGGATAATGAAGAAGTCAGTGCATACCAAGAGCCGAACGCAACTGGTATTCCTGAAACCTCAACAATTCGTCTTAATAATGTGAGACAGGGCAGTGTGGTACGAATTCCTCAACCGAATCTTCTTGATGTCAATCAAAATGAAGACAATGAAGACTCAAGTGACGAGGACATACACATATTACCTGAAATTAACTCGGAAACAGAGTCAGACTCAAGCGATGATTCTGATTATGCGCCTTAATTAATTAATTAATTAGTGTATATATATATGTATGTTATTTTGACTTAGAACGTGCAATGTAAAATGAATTTTATTCGATCATATTATCGATCGACTTTAAATTGTCGATCGGGAAAAAAATACAGCCGATCGATTAATAATTAATATCGATCGATCGTATTATTAAATAATTAATTTTGCTTTACTAATTTCGTATTAACTATTAATAATTTCGTATTAATTAACTATTAATAAATATATATATTAAAACACTACACATTTAATTAGTTTACCGGCCGGCATAAATGAAAAATAAAAAAAGGAACTATATCCGACGAGTTGCATAAGTAATCTCGTCGGATATAGTTGAACCGAAACTATATCCAACGACATTCATATGAAATCTCGTCGGATATAGTTTCGTTTCAACTATAACCGACGAGATTACTTAACTCGTCGGATATAGTCTGTTTTATATCCCGATCTGGGTTTCGATTTGGGGCAGAAACGAAACTGCCCCAAACCGGAACAGTCGCCTCCTCTCCGCCTCCTCTCGATTTTCTACGCAATCTTCGTGTTGGAAGCAAGCAATCGAAGGTCAAGTGCTATTCCATCGATCCTCAAGCCAAATTCCTCATCGATTAGTGAAAAAACAGGTTTCAAATCCCTAATTTCAAATTTTCGAATTTTTTGAATTCGGTTGCATACCAACGTTGTGGAATGTGTTGATTGTCAATGTGGATGCATGTATTGATATAGTTGTGGAATTTGTGGATTTTATGCATGTATTGAGTTATATTAGAATAATTTTGATTTTTAGGTAAAATTTAGGTTATTTTAGGTTAAATTTGCATGAATATTTGTAAATATTATGTTAAATTTAGGTTAAATTTGCATGAATATTTGTAAATAATATGTATGTTAAATTTAGGTTAAATTTTGATTTTTTTGAATTTTATGCATGTATTGATATATATTGGAATAGTATGAAATTTAAGGTGAAATTTAGGTTAAATTTGGATTATTTGGTTAAATTTTGAATTATTGGAATTTTTTGCATGTATGTTTATATAGTGGAATATATTGGAATTGGAATTGAAATTGAAATTATTGTTGGAATTGTTGGATTTGGAAATGGAATTATTGTTGTTGGAATTGGAATTATTAATTGGAAATGGAGTTATTATTGTTGGAATTGTTGGAATTGTTGGAATTGTTGGAAATGGAATTATTATTGTTGGAATTTGAATTATTCTTGTTGGAATTTGAATTATTGGAATATGCATGTGCTAGATTTTTTGGATGAATTAGGAATTTTTTTTAATTTTAATAATTTTATAGCTACGATGCAATGGTTTAATTGCGGACCTTCCCGAGGGGCCGGGTCGAGTACTTCGAGGGGGAGGTCCAGAGGGAGAGGGAGATCGGGACGTGGGGATGAGGGCTCGGGAGCTGGGGATCTTGATGGCATCGGAAGTCGGTCCGCATCAGGATCCACCAGTGTCCCCAACACTTACAGTGTTCCGCTGACCTCTCGACACCGTCGGCTGATGGACAAGGGACAACCTCAGCAGCAGCAGCTCGAGCCGGCTCGATCCTCAGGCGCAAGGAGGGTTCAGCAGGTCAGTCGCAAGCCGGAAACGGATAGTGCGACTCAATCCTCGGTCCGAATGCCGGACATTCATCGCGAGGAGGGTTCCCCCGTCATCCACCAGACAGCTCCTCATTCTTCCGAGGAGGCTGGTGGATCTATTCAGTCCTCGGCGAGGATGCGACTGTGCCCGCCGCCTACATTATTCTTACCGTTGGAAATCCCGACGATACCTCACGTCGATTCCGACGGGATGCCTATTCCGGGACAGCTAGGGTTCATTACCCCGGAGCAGGCATATGCGTATATACCCTTCCCGGCACCTCTCTGGAGTGCAAGGATTCCGGGACAACGCATCGACGAATCAGGTAAATATTAATTAGTGATATATTTTTACTCCCTAATATTTAAATTCAATTAGGTGTTGATGTTTACAAAATCGTCTACATATATATGTGATAGGCGAGATCGTGTCCGGTGCCAAACAGAAGAGAACCAGAGGCCCCTTCGTCGGCAAGTTACTGGACGAAGCCATTCAGGCTAGCGGTAGTGGCCAACTTATGATTCCGACCAGGGATAGAGGGTAGGTGATCGAGGGAAAGGTCACTCGAAAGTACGCGGGGATGGCGGGCAGCCTCATACGGGATAGAGTCCCAATGTTGTGGCAAGATTGGAATTCAGTGCCACAAGCCGTCAAACATCAGCTGAATAATGCGTTGTCGGTGAGTTGAATTGTATATTCATTATGAAAATTTTCAATAATAAATTTTTAATATTATTGATATATATATATATATATATATATATAAATATATGCATTGCAGAGGTGGTTCCGCGGGGATGAAGACATTAGACCCACGTGGGCGGATGAAGTGCATGGAAGCAGGTTTGCAGACGACCATTTGTTTCAATTTTTTTGTTTCTTTTGATTATGTTCATACAATGTTGTTAGTTACTAACGCTTGATTTTATAGGTATATATAGGTATAAGGAGTGGAAGGCCGAGCTGAAGAAGCATTGGAAAAAGTACGGGGACGATCGTGAGGGTACCCCTAGCGAGTTTCGTTATAGGGAGTACGAGTGGCGATGGCTTGTGGTTCACTTCAACAACCCTCGATTGAAGGTACGCAACCTTCAATCGATTTAGTTTTGGTTTTATCGTACTTCCCGTAAATTATTTGGCTAATGAGTGTTTTTTTATGTTGACTTAATCGCGCAGGCTCTTTCTGAAATCAACGCAAGGAACCGGGCCAAAAACACAACAAATCATCATGCCGGTACCAGATCATACTCGGGTTGGATCGAGGAGGCGGCCAACCACCCAGAAGATGATCCCCTTGTCTATACGATGCAGCACGCGTATCCGCAGAATCCCGAATATGCTGTAAGTGTCCTTATAACAAAATAAACTTATTTCTTATTTATTTAGATTGTTTTTTTAATTAATATTTTATTGTTCTTTGTCAATTAGGCGAGAATTCAGGAGGCGATTCCGGAGGTGTTGACTCAAGTGGCGAGAGAGCTCTATCCCGACACCCCCGATGCGGAACTCCCGATTGATCAGATTGATCGATCTGATCCGATCGTCAGGGCCAGGATTACGTCAACTGCGATCCCTCCAGGGAAGAACACATTCTACTGCAGGGGTTCCAGAAAATGGGGTCAAGGGCTGCTGAAGCAGACCCCTGAATTCTCTCGCGGATCGGGATCATCATCATCATCTTCGAGGACTAATGAGCTAAACGACTGGCTTTATAGGCAATCAATTCAGATGGAAGCTCAACGGCATCGGATAGAGGAGATGGAGCAAGCGCAAGCTGCAAAGCAGAATCGGTTGGCCGAACAGCAGCAGCAAATGGGGACATGGATGCAGCAATGTTATGCACAGTTGCAAGCATCTGGAATCCAGATACCTCCCCCGCCCATATTCGATGAGTCACAGCCACAGCCTCAGCCTCAGCCGCAGCCTCAGCCACAGCCTCAGCCTCAGCCGCAGCCTCAGCCACAGCCAAACCAGGACCAACCTACTTATGACGACCCGTTTGACCACATAGACTTAGGACGAGGACCCCCCTACATTTGAACAATTATCGGTTTCATTTTTATTTTCATTATTTACTACGCATATGTATATAGATTTGAACTATTTCAGTTTTTTATTAATTTATTTATTTACTACGTACTCTAGTTTCAATGGTTGTTGATTTTCAATTTGAACAATATATAGATAGCGTGATTTTTTGTGAATGCAGGTTTTGGGATGAAACCCAAAACCTGCAAAAAAAATTAAAATTTTTCCACTATATCCGACGACATGTGTCAATATCGTCGGATATAGTTTTCTCCAGAGTCAACCATTTTGACCATGGAGAAAACTATATCCGACGATGACATCGTCGATTGTAGTTTAAAACTATGACCGACGCAAAACCGTCGTCGGATATAGTGTATCCTTTTTCCAACGATAACCCTAACTGGTCGTCGGATATAGTATGACCGACGGTCTATTACCGACGCTACTATATCCGACGACACATCGTCGGATATATCTATGACCGACGAGCAGCCCAAACAGACCGACGACACCAAGTCGTCGGTCATAGTAATTGTTCCGGTAGTGATTAATGTATTTTGCTTATTTTTTTCATGGGGGGAGTACCTAAATCGACTTTTTGTTGTCAATCCTTTTGATATGAAGAGTTAGATATAAACCCTACGAGAATATGTGTGTGGTACTTCATCTCAAATTTAATTTTTTACGGAGTGGTTACTCATATTTTAGTCCTAAGGGAATTAATTAGGGTGATAATGGTTGGACATACGAATCGAGGTCAAATTCAAGTAAAAAATTCTAATTTTTTTCCAACATACATAGATTATTCCAATCGTCACATTCTACGGTTGGATTCGCAAAATAATTATTTATTTATGATTTAACATTATAATGGTTTACGTTTACATATAACCAACAAACAAAATAAACAACATTATTAGTCATATGGTAACTTTGAGACATGATAGTTGAAAATAGTCCAGTGAAAAATGAACTCATACTCATAAGTTCCTCTAGTAATATGAATTATGTTAAAAAAAAAATTAGGTTTGTTTAAGTTCATATAGATCCCGGTCAATGTGGTCAAACAATTTTAAGAAATTACTTAAGTACATTAGTGTATTTTTCTCATTTTCCCATGGGAGAGTAACTAAATTGATTTTTGTTGTCAAATTGTTACATATAGTGAGGCGGATACGAACTCCATGAGAATATTTGTGTGAAACTTGTCTCAAATTAAATTTTTACGGAGGGGTTATTATCATTTTAGCTGTAAGAGCACTAGGGTCACAACTACTGAACGCACGGATGGAGTTCTAATTTAAGTCAAAAAATTCTAATTTTTTTCTTTATGTTTAGTTTAATTCGATCATCACATTCTATAGTCGGTTTCGCTGAATAACTAATTATTCAAGATTTAATATCACAAATACTTGTATTTCTATATAATTAACAAAGTAAACAATATAAATAATAATACGATAACTTTGAGATATATAAAAAATTGATATGGTCTAATGAAAACTAAAACGTATGTATCTTTTGTTTACACCCAAGTTGTTGTTGCACAAAATATTGACACTGTTGCAGGAGAAAGTAGAATAAACAGAAAGTAGTTACTTTTCTTATTGATAGAATGCCTTAAATATAGGCTGATACAATCTGTTGCAATAACTATCCCAACATAACAGGAATTCTCTGTATCTATCTAATTAATATCTGTATCTAACTAGGACAAGACACACACCGGGATTAATGGAGAATAAATCACCTTAAACACTCCCCCTTGTGTCGATGGCCATAAGAATGATGCATGACTTGTTGCCTCATTAAAAACTTCGCCAAGCAAACAAAAATTTCATGGATAAAACAAAAGCTTGGTCTAAGGGAAAAAGAGTACAACGCACCAACTACTAAAGCTACTACATGTGATGTAGACTCCCCCTGATGTCTACAGAAATGTAACTCCCTTTGACTGTAAACTCAGTCTAGGAATTCTGATAACCTATGCATACCAATAAATAAATTAAAAACAAGTGGACCAAATGTCAGTTAAAAAATATATTCTTCTTCTTATAAGTGGATATCCACGTAAAAATAAATAAATTAAAAACAAGTGGACCAAATGTCAGTTAAAAAATATATATTCTTCTTCTTAACAACTACTCTCGGAAATTTTGTAAATTAAGAAATATTAACCAAGGAACCAAATCACCCATATATGTATAGAGGTAAAGGTATAAAAAAATAAAAAATCATTAAGATGCATATACGTATATTTTAAAAAATATTTATCTTATCAAGAAGAATTATTTCTTACGTGTATTTGTAACTTGTTAAAAACCACATTATTGATTAAATGCAATTTGTTTAAATGTAAATTTGAAATGATCTTTAATATAACACTATCATAATTAAATATAGAAATTAACAAATAATAATGTTCCATTTGTTACGTACTATCTCTCTAAAGTCTAAACATAGCAGATTGAGAGATACGACCCTCAAAGGTTATTTGACAACGTATCATTCTCATTCTTATGAGTCTAAACAAATTTAGTCACATATTTTGTAAGTATCATTCTAGGAAATAAATTTGCTTAGACATAAACGGGCATAATCAAACTAAATCTAGCACCATAACTGTCTCCAACATTGGTAAACATAGTATATGAAGTCATTTACAAGTTTTTTTTTCCTTAAAAAAAATCCCTTTCTCCATCTTCCCCTTTCAAATCAAAATGGAAAAATGAAAATAATTTCTAAAGATGTCCTAATTAATTATTGATTAGTGAACACTGTATTTAACTACGTGTTGCAGGAGAAAATAGAATAGACAGGAAGTAGTTACTCTTCTTATTGATAGAATGCCTTAAATATAGGCTGATACAATCTGTTACAATAAATATCCCAACATAACAGAGATTCTCTGTATCTATCTAATTAATATCAGTATCTAACTAGGACAAGACACACACTGAGATTAATGGAGAATAAATCTCCTTAAACACTCCCCCTTGTGTCGATGGTCATAAGAATGATGCATGACTTGTTGTCTCATTAAAAACCTCGCCAAGCAAACAAAAATCTCATGAGTAAAACAAAACATTGGTCTAAGGAAAAAAGAGTACAACGCACCAACTAATAAAGCTACTACATGTGATGTAGACTCCCCCTGATATCTACAGAAATATAACTCCCCCTGACTGTAAACTCGGTCTAGGAGTTCTGATAACCTGTGCATACCAATGCTTCTCACATGTTTCACAAAAGTAGATTTAGGAAGTGACTTGATAAACAAGTCCACAGCATTATCAATGGAACCAATCTGGTTCACTTGGATATTCAACAACTGCTAATGTTGCTGATTAAAGAAAAACTTCGGCGATATATGTTTTGTATTGTCACCCTTAATGAAACTCAACTTCATCTGTTCAATGCATGTTGCATTATCCTCAAAGATGCAAGTGGGATCAGTAACAGTAGATTTCAATCCACTAGAGCCTCGAATATGACCTATGATTGATCTAAGCCAAACATATTCTCTAACTGCTTCATGCAAAGCAATTATCTAAGAATGATTCGAGGAAGTAGCAACAAGGGTTTGCTTTGTTGATCTCCAAGAGATCGCTGTGTTTTCCATAGTGAAAACATAACCGGTCTGTGAATGATCTTTGTATAGGTCAGAGAGGTACCCAGCATAAGCAAATCCAACCAACACATCAACCGGTATTTTGGAATAGGGGATAGCATGATAACTGTTCGAAATATGACCATTTTTCGACGGGTTGAGAGAATCCCACTACGATACGAATATCCTTAAAACTTAGCAAGGTTTCCAAGTGAAATCCGTTGGCACTAATATCCTTAAAACTTAGAAATGTTCGATTAGCTTTTGACGCATATAAGGCATCAGTGATATAAAATTTTGTACCATGGGGTAGCAAAAACTTTGCACTACCATGCCCTTGAATAACGGGCACTGCACCAATCATAGTTGTCACTGAAGATTTGTATGGAAAAAGATCCACAAACAGATTCCTATTCCACAAAATGTTACGAGTAGTACCACTATCTGCTAGACACTCAATTTCGCCTTGAGACATCTACAAAATCAATGTAAACAAGTAAATCTTTGTAGCAAAGACGGGGCGCACACTTCAAGTATATACTTAAAGATTTGAGAAAGGTGTAACCCTTCTTGGGTGCTGATATGGTATGACATAAACCGATGTAATAACAATATCATAAGCCAATGAAACAGATGAAAAACTCATCTAAAAACATCACATCCGGGTTGCATTTTCGACGAGTAAAAAATAAAGCCAAAATAACTTGTGATTTTCTGATAGCAGAAATTCCACCGGTCAAGAAAATTTTTAACGAGTCAAATTTGGACAAATTTCAGGACAGAAGAATGGCTTCGATGGGTCAAAAATTGTACAGTTCAATTTTTTGACGGGTTGAATTTGAACCAATTTCGGGACAGAAGTATGGCTTTGACAGGTAAAAAATTGTATAGTGCAATTTTTCGACGGTCGAATTTGAACCAATTTCGGGACAGAAGCATTGCTTTGACGGGTCGAAAATTGTATAGTGCAATTTTTCGTATGATCGAATTTGCTCTGTGAACTGCTTCAAGTTGTTTTTCAACGTTTTTTTTCTTCTTCTTTGTCAAAATGGTATCTTGGCTTGCTTTTGCCATATATATGTAAACATCGAACCATACATAAGAATCGTATGAAATAGAACATTCTCAAACACTTTCATATACCAAAAATAGAGAAATAGTAATTGTTTGCCAACAAAAAGTACATCATAGATGTGTTCTTATTCATAAAACAAAGATAAGTGTCTTTAAAAATTCTTGACCAAAAAGTAAGCCAAAAACGAAACTAAAACTTGAAAAATTACAGAGACAACTGTCTTTTATATAGGCTTAATCAAAATCCGGGGTAGCAAGTTCTTTCCCCTTGTCATCTACTAGAACTAGGTTGGTGTCAACCTCCATCTCATAATCTCCAATGTAATTCGACTATTGAGCCAAATACTCTTTGTGTTTCTTGTAGATATTCTGGATTTCTCTACTAGTATGACACTATTTGTGCATATGTCTAATAGAGCCACACTTGAAACAACCAAGGTTGCCAGATTGTTGATACTGTTGATCATCAGGAACCGAACTAGACTGGTTCTTTTGAGAAGGGGCATTCTGATTTTTATGCCTAGTCATATTTTTGCAGCGGCCTTAGCCACGCCCACACCCTCCTCTTCCCCCACGTGGAGCATGTCCACCACGACTATAAGGTTCTGAACGAGCAACCTTCTTATCTTTTCAAGCATTTCATCATGTATTATAACTCTCAGGCTTTTTAGCACCAGCCGGTCTTGAGTTATTATTAAAGATGATCTCATGATGCTTTTCCTTAGTCGCAAGACTATTAATGAGATCTCTGAATTCGGTAATCCTCCCTTGCTCATACTCAATCCGGTACTGATGAGCTAGAAGACTCATTGATGTAGGGAAGGTTTGTAACGCCTGCTCAATCATGTCTTTCTTAGATTTTTTCACACCACAAAAGCTTAATTCAGACTGCAGATCGAGCATCGCTTGGTTAAAAGCATTGATATTTGGGAAATCTACCATTCTGGTGTTGTTCCATTTCACAGTCAACTCAGGAAGCTGTGCATTATACACATTATTGAACCTCTTTTTTAGAACATCCCACAAAACCATGGGATCTGTCTTGTTCAAATAATGGTGCTTCAGAGATGGGTGAATATGATGCCTCAGAAACATGTGGGCTTGAGCTTTTGTCTCTTCATTTGGTGGGATGAGGTTTGTTCCAGGCCCAGTGGGTTTGATGGTGTTGGTAAGTCTCTTTCCGATGAATGTATTCTCTACATCAGGGACCCAACGATGTTACTCCTTGCCTTCAAGGTCAAGGATCTCGAATTCCGGCCTTCCAGGCTCATTCAAACTCATCTACAAAAACACACAGAGATATTTTATTAGAAATGATTGAGTACTACGATCACAAAACTTTCAAGTTTAATTGAATAAAAATGTGATCCATAATGCATGGTCACAAAATTGATTATAAAACGGTGGTAAAAACCACACCCCGCGACCGTGACACAACAATCACATAAAATTATTTTTCCTTTTCTTTTCTTTTCCAAACCGTGACTCTCCCATGAACGTCACGTATACTCTATGGGTATATATATATATATATATATATGTCCATAGGAGTTAGGATATAAACATGTAATATAACTCATATCACAATATCAATAGTCCTAGATCTAGGGTTTTGTTGTAACTAAGTTTGGCCTAGATCTATGATAATGCTTTTTACACCCTCAAAGATATCCATTTTATTATGAAATGTTTATCAATGTAGTAGTATGAAAAATAGGGGTCATTACCCGCTGAAGATTGATGAAACTAAGTGTTAGACACAAACAAACACTAAAACCAGTTTCCTAGCAGACTCGACCTACAGACACTAACCTATTTAATTACCTAAGATAGACTCAACTAAAACTTATTAAATTAATATTGGACATACTAGACATAGTGATGGACTACCACATAAAATTTCAATAGATTCGGAGTTGATTTTCTATACTAACAAAAATAAACAAAACATATAAATGCAGGAAATCAGCTTTGGAAAAGTGATGAAAATCAATAAACAAAAGAGTTAAGAGGAATGTTCTCCACCACCGTCAATCCATCCAGACAATGTATGCTCAACCTAATAATGCTATGCTAATGGATGAAAGTTCTAAGGAAGATTAAATTACGCTTAGAACACAACCTATTACCTACTCCTTATGATTACACCGGTGAAGGTTCACTTATCACCGGTGACTATCTCTCAAAGAACCCAAAAGTCACAGACTCGGATTTACTAAGAGAGAAGCATTATGATCTAGAAAATGTGTGAGAATCTACAAAGCTTCACAAGTACACTAAGGGCGTGCCTTACTAGACTTAGGATTTCTTATAACCAAAAAGCTTAGTTTCTACCAAACAGAAATTGAGGAAGATCAAAGACAATCAACATGCATCAAATTCTCATAGATTTAGATCCCTAAATATTCATACTAAGCGTGCACTCAAAGCATACAAGATAGAAATCATCAATGTAAAATTAACAAAGAAACCTTATCTAAGAACATAACAAAATTAGGTCAAAGTGTATATATTATCTAAACATCATGTATGGGGCTTCAAAACCACCCCTTAATAAAGTATTTAGCTACTCATGGTCTTAATAAAAGAATAAATCAAGTCATAGAGTTGATACAAACAAACGAGATGAAGAAGAACTCTGGTCGGCCGTAATTCAACGGGTCGAGGACTTCTTCGACCGGTCGAAAACGGGACAGGTTGATTTCCTTGCGGCTTGCTCTTTTCTTGCTTGAAGTTTTCTCTCCAAAAATATTTATTAGCCTTTTCCAAAACCTAAAATAGGTTTATATACATCCCACAATTGCTCTCCTAGAGTCCACATTGGAATAGACTTCTATAATTGCACATAACTCCTTCTTTTCTCCGTATTGAGTTAGGAATCCTTCTTTTATTTCCTTTTCCTTTATTTCTCCACAAATCCTATAAAAATAATAAAAATAATTAAATCACTCAATTAATAGCAGTAAACTAAATATAGGGAATAAATTAAATATTGAATAGACTCATAAATATGCGACTATCAATCTATCAATAGACGGTTTAGAAAATGTTTACCTCAACAGGTATTATGCTCAATATGACCGGTACACCACCAACCTCCCTCCTTCTTCAACGAATCCCAAAAAGTTTCAAAAGTTGACAAAATTGCATAACTTCCAAGGAATTATTGCAAAAGAACTTCTTCCAAAGGCATAATCGAACCTTGTTAAGTTTTAAAAATATTCGTGCCAACGAATTTCACTTGGAAACCTATTGTGAGCATAGAAAAAAAAAATTGTGTTTAAACTTTCTTGATTGTGGTCGCAAACGCATTCTACAGAAGTTTCCGACCGTGACTCACATTACTACGTGTGATTCTAATTCATATAAGCTTTGGCATGTACGACTGAGACACCCAGGTCGTGATATGATGATCAAAATCTTGAAAAATACTCATGGTCATCCATTCTTTAGAGCCAAGAAACATGTGGGATTACCTATTTCCATCGGTTTAGATGGTGAGGATGAGACTACCCATCTCAATCCTAACTTGGTCTCCACGACAAGTATAGCACCTTCCCAGCAATATACTGTTGAGGCATTGTGCATTGTCCCACCAGATTCTTATGTTGCAATCTCTGATGTGCGTCACTCGTTATGCAAAGCTTGTTTTTTAGAAAAGTTACTGGCTTGTCCCACATTTGCTGTTGATAATAATGAAAACAATCCATTCAAAACTGAATGCGGACCATTTAAATATTTCATAATTTTGATAAACGCATCAACGCGATGGTCACACGTTGCTTTGTTGTCCACAAGGAATGTTGTGTTTGCAAAACTCCTAGCTCAAATATTTAAGCTCCGGGCTCACCACCCGGACCATCCAATCAAGGCTAATAGATTGGATAAGGCAGGAGAGTTTACATCAAAATATTTTGATGATTACTGCATGTCTCTTGGGATTGATGTTGAACATCCCGTTCCACACGGTCATTCTCAGAATGGTTTAGCAGAGGCTCATATCAAGCGGTTACAGCTTGTGTCTAGAGCTTTGGTAATGCATACAAATTTACCGATCTCTGCTTGGGGTTATGCAGTGTTACACGCAGCAATGCTTCTTCGTTTTATACTTGTTTCCCATCAACTATTCAGTGTGTATCAGTTAGTAACTACATATGAGCCTGATATTTCACAATTACACATTTTTTGTTGTGCGGTGTATGTGCCTATTGCGCCTCCACAGCGTACTAAGATAGGTCCTCAACAAAAATTGTGCATTTATGTTGGTTTCGAATCGCCCATGATAATCCACTATCTTGAACCTTTGACAGGAGACCTCTTTACTGCTAGATTTACAGATTTTCAATATGATGAAACATATTTCCTTTCGTTAGGGGGAGATAGGAATAGTTATATTCCAGTTCAACGTCAAGAATTGACATGGTTTGATCTCACTGTGTCTCATCATGATCCACGTACGTCTCAGAGTGAGATAGAAGTGCGTAGGATACTCGATCTTCAGCAAGTGGCAGACTCCATGCCTGATCCATTTGCTGATATTGCTAAACTAATGAGATCAGATATACCTGCTGCTAATGTTCCTGCAAGGTTGGAAATCCCGGTAAAGGGATTCGTTAATAGCAACACTGGGCAAGGAGCCGTTCCTCCTGCTCATGTGGATGGTGTTGCTTCGGTCTTGGCTCCCACCAGAAAAAGAGGGAGACCAAGAAAATCCACAGATGAGCCGCTGGTTAAAAGGCAGGCCATCAAAGCACCAAAAGATCAACTTATCATCAACATTGTGAATCCTTCACATAAGATTGTCTATGATTATGGTTATGTCCTTGAATCACAATTGGCATCTTTGGGGGATGCTCCAGAACCTTTTGTGATATCAGAGAACCCAGAAATCTCACTTAGATCAAATGATGCACACATTCTTATGGATAGATCTTTGATGTTAGTTAATGATATGTTTGCTTATTCCGTCGCTCAGGAGATTATTGACGACGATGAAGTGGAAACCCGCTCAGTCGATGAATGTCAACGTAGAGAAGATTTGCTGAAATGGAAGGAAGCAATCTAGGCTGTACTATACTCTTTGAATAAAGGCAAGTTTTCGGTCCAGTTGTGCTATAGCCACCGAATGTTAAGCCAGTTGGACATAAATAGGTCTTTGTTTAGAAGCGTAATAAGAAGAATGAGATCTTGTGTTTCTAAAGAAAGACTTGTAGTGCAAGGTTTCTCTCAGCGCCCTAGAATTGATTATGAGGAGACTTATTTTCCTGTTATGGACATCATCACCTTCTGCTACCTGATAAGCTTGGTAGTGTCTAAAAAGCTTAGTATGCAGCTGATGGATGTGATTTCTGCATATCTCTATGGGGATCTAGATTCAGAGATGTACATGAGAGTGCTCGATGACATTGCTATACCCAAATCAAGTAACTCTAAATCACGGAGTGCTCATGTTATAAAGTTAAGACGTTCAGTATATGGATTGAAGCAATCCGGTAAGATGTGGTATACACGCCTCAGTGACTACTTGACTGGGAAGGGATATAAGAATGATGATTTATGCCCATGTGTATTCATTAAAAGAACAAGATCAGGATTTGCTATAGTAGATATTTATGTTGATGATATGAATATCATCGAAACTCTTAAAGAGATCAATGAGACTGTTTGCTACTTGAAATCTGAATTTGAGATGAAAGAGCTTGGTAGGACTTGATTTTGTCTTGGATTAGAGCTAGAACATCGATTTGGTAGAATTCTTATTCACCAGTTTGCTTATGTCCAAAATATGCTCAGGCGATTCAATATGGACAAAGCATACCAATGATTGTTCGTAGTCTGGACCCCATGAAAAATCTGTTTCGTTTTATAGATGATGATGAGGAGATCTTGGGAGCTGAAATTCCATATCTTAGTGCTATTAGAGCTTTGTTGTATTTAGCTCAGTGCACACGTCTAGATATTGCATTCTCAGTGAACTTGTTGGCAAGATTTAGCTCTGCACCTAGGCAACATCATTGGAACGGAGTGAAACAACTCTTCAGATACTTGAAAGGTTTTATTGACTTAGGTTTATTCTTCCCTTACAAAGAATACAAAGAAAAACATGAAATTCTCGGAAAAGAGAAAATTGAAGTGAATTCTAGGGATTTCGACCCGTCAAGGATTTTTCTCGACCTGTCAAAACCTGCACCCTGGATTGACCACAGTGATTCCCTCAACCCGTCGAGGGATTCTCTCGACCCGTTGAAAAATGGTCATATTTCTAACAGTTTTCATGTTATCCCCTATTCCAAAACACAGGTTGATGTGTTGGTTGGATTTGCTGATGCTGGGTACCTCTCTGACCTACACCAAGGTCGTTCACAGACCGGTTATGTTTTCACTATGGGAAACACGGTGATCTCTTGGAGATCAACAAAGCAAACTCTTGTTGCTACTTCCTCGAATCATTCTAAGATAATTGCTTTGCATGAAACAGTTAGAGAATGTGTTTAGCTTAGGTCAATCATAGGTCATATTCGAGGCTCTAGTGGATTGAAATCTACTGTTACTGATCCCACTTGCATCTTTGAGGATAATGCAATATGCATTGAACAGATGAAGTTGAGTTTCATTAAGGGTGACAATACAAAACATATATCGCCGAAGTTTTTCTTTAATCAGCAACATTAGCAGTTGTTGAATATCCAAGTGAACCAGATTGGTTCCATTGATAATGCTGTGGACTTGTTTATCAAGTCACTTCCTAAATCTACTTTTGTGAAACATGTGAGAAGCATTGGTATGCACAGGTTATCAGAACTCCTAGACCGAGTTTACAGTCAGGGGGAGTTATATTTCTGTAGATATCAGGGGGAGTCTACATCACATGTAGTAGCTTTATTAGTTGGTGCGTTGTACTCTTTTTTCCTTAGACCAATGTTTTGTTTTACTCATGAGATTTTTGTTTGCTTGGCGAGGTTTTTAATGAGACAACAAGTCATGCATCATTCTTATGACCATCGACACAAGGGGGAGTGTTTAAGGAGATTTATTCTCCATTAATCTCAGTGTGTGTCTTGTCCTAGTTAGATACTGATATTAATTAGATAGATACAGAGAATCTCTGTTATGTTGGGATATTTATTGTAACAGATTGTATCAGCCTATATTTAAGGCATTCTATCAATAAGAAGAGTAACTACTTCCTGTCTATTCTATTTTCTCCTGCAACACGTAGTTAAATACAGTGTTCACTAATCAATAATTAATTAGGACATCTTTAGAAATTATTTTCATTTTTCCATTTTGATTTGAAAGGGGAAGATGGAGAAAGGGATTTTTTTTAAGGAAAAAAAAACTTGTAAATGACTTCATATACTATGTTTACCAATGTTGGAGACAGTTATGGTGCTAGATTTAGTTTGATTATGCCCGTTTATGTCTAAGCAAATTTATTTCCTAGAATGATACTTACAAAATATGTGACTAAATTTGTTTAGACTCATAAGAATGAGAATGATACGTTGTCAAATAACCTTTGAGGGTCGTATCTCTCAATCTGCTATGTTTAGACTTTAGAGAGATAGTACGTAACAAATGGAACATTATTATTTGTTAATTTCTATATTTAATTATGATAGTGTTATATTAAAGATCATTTCAAATTTACATTTAAACAAATTGCATTTAATCAATAATGTGGTTTTTAACAAGTTACAAATACACGTAAGAAATAATTCTTCTTGATAAGATAAATATTTTTTAAAATATACGTATATGCATCTTAATGATTTTTTATTTTTTTATACCTTTACCTCTATACATATATGGGTGATTTGGTTCCTTGGTTAATATTTCTTAATTTACAAAATTTCCGAGAGTAGTTGTTAAGAAGAAGAATATATATTTTTTAACTGACATTTGGTCCACTTGTTTTTAATTTATTTATTTTTACGTGGATATCCACTTATAACAGACTAACAGTTGGTCATATGTCTTGTGGGCCAGGCTCCTACTTGACAATTGAAAGGCTATGGTCATCCCTTCAGAAGAGTTGAACGGCCAATATCAATCAAAATAAATCAACGGTCTATAGTTATCAAGCACCAGTGCACGGAGCATTCACGAATTTTTGAGGTTGAAGGCTCTAAAACCTTTTTTTTTCTAGTCAAATTACTCTTGAGTGCCACCAACAATTTTGACATAACCATTGGATGCTCCAATTACAGTGACCCACGTACCCACGTAGCACTCAGGCAATTCACTTTTCTTTTGAGTTGTTGACTACAACGAGTGATGAACAAAGACCTAGATATAAAGCACTGTACAATATCTTGCTCATCAATAATTCCAGGTTTTGCTCTTTGTCTCCATTCTCCGATCTCCAGAGGTCGATCGGTGACGAGTTATAGACACTTATGTGAGAAGAAACAAAAAAGCACCTCTTTGGTCCTTGACCCTTATAATTTGGGGTCACTATATATAGAATGAAGATTATTAATTAATTCCATAAGTCCGTATGGTGGAGAAGTTACTTACGTATCATGTAATCTTATATTTTTTTTATATTTTAATATTCGATTGATTAATAAATTAATTAAAATATTTTTTTAGGACTCAATTTAAGACAACGTGATAAATTAATAATTTATTAAATTTATAAGATAATAAAAATTTAAAAATTCATATAGTACCCTTGTAATATATAAATTAATAATGTCTTTAATATGTGTAATTAATTATTCATTTATGATATTTTCATAAAAAATAACTTAAGTGTGACTTGTTACTTCTTGAAATTGATATCACATTGAACCTCATCTTGGATTTTTCTCAAGAGCCTCAACAATTTCACTATAATGTCTCTATTTTTTCTATAGAAGTAAAAAAAAATAAGATATATTTTTTTTGCCTCAACTTCAACAAATTTCTCACTTTGCAGATTTTATCATTCTTTATCATTTTCTTTCTTTTTTTGAGGTGTCTATTTTCTTCCTTAAAAATATAGAGATTGCTGTACATATAGAGAGTGTTGTTTTCTCTCTCATTGCATTCCATATTTTAGAAAATGTGTTTAGGAAATGTGTTGGAGAAAAACAACCAAAATATTTTCTACAGTGGAGAAAAACTCAAATACAGAGAAACTGTTGGAGTTGATCTAACATAGTATTAATTTTTGGTGGTGTTTTGTCATAGCACATCTAATAATATAACACAATATATTTAAAAAATGATGTACATTGAACAAAATACAACAACAATAATTTTTTACACTAATAAAATAATAATATAAATAAATTATTATTTTATCGAATAATTAATATATCGTTAAATTAATTAAAAAATTCAGTCCCAAAGTTATTAATTTATAAAAATTTAGGTGTATCAGTTTAATTTAAAGCAATTTGGTTTCTGTTGCAGGAGAAAGTAGAATAGACAGAAAGTAATTACTCTTTTCATTGATAGAATGCCTTAAATACAGGCTGATACAATCTGTTACAATAACTATTCCAACATAACAGGGATTCTCTGTATCTATCTAATTAATACCCGTATCTAACTAGGACAAGACACGCAGCGGGATTAATGGAGAATAAATCTCCTTAAACACTGTGTCGATTGCCATAAGAATTATGCATGACTTATTGTATCATTAAAAACCTCTCCAAGTAAACAAAAATCTCATGGGTAAAACAAAAGTTCGGGCTAAGGGAAAAAATAGTACAACACATCAACTACTAAAGCTACTACATGTGATGTAGAATCCCTTTGACTATAAACTTAGTCTAGGAGTTCATATAATCTTCGCATACTGATGCCTCTCACATGTTTCACGAAAATAGATTTAGGAAGTGACTTGGTAAACAAGTCCGCAGCATTATTAACAGAACTAATCTAGTTCACATGAATATTCAACAGCTGTTGTTATTGCTGATTAAAGAAAAAATTCAACGATATATGTTTTGTATTGTCACCCTTAATGAAACTCAACTTCATCTGTTCAATGCATGCAACATTATCCTCAAAAATGCAAGTGAGATCAGTAACAGTAGATTTCAATCCACTAGAGCCTCGAATATGACCTATGATTGACCTAAGCCAAACACATTCACTAATTGCTTCATGCAAAACAATTATCTGAGAATGATTCGAGGAAGTAGCAACAACAGTTTGCTTTGTTAATCTCCAAGAGATCGTCGTGTTTCCCATAGTGAAAACATAACTGGTCTGTGAACGATCTTTGTGTGGGTTAGAGAGGTACCCAGCATTAGCAAATCCAACCAACACATTAATTGGTGTTTTTGAATGGGGGATACCATGAAAACTGTTCGAAGCAGAACCAGTTTTCAAGGGGTCGAGGGAATCACTCTGATCGATCCATGGTTCAGATTTCGACGGGTCGAGGAAAATCCTCGACGGGTCAAAATCCCCAGAATTTGCTTCAACTTTCTCTTTTCCGAGAATTTCATGTTTTTCTCTAATTTCTTTGTAAGAGAAGAATAAACCCAACTCAATAGAACCTTTCAAGTATCTGAAGAGTTGTTTCACTCCGTTCCAATGACGTTGCATAGGTGCAGAACTAAATCTTGCCAACAAGTTCATTGAGAATGCAATATCTGGACGTGTGAATTGAACTAAATACAACAAAGCTCCAATAGCACTAAGATATGGATTTTCAGCTCCCAAGATCTCCTCATCATTTTCTAATGGACGAAATAGATCATTCTTAGGGTCCAGACTACAAACAACCATTGGTGTGCTAACAGGGTGTGCTTTTTCCATATTGAATCGCCTGAGCATTTTTTGGACATAAGCATACTGGTAAATAAGAATTCCACCAACTCGATGTTCTAACTCTAATCCAAGACAAAATCGAGTCCTACCAAGGTCTTTCATCTCAAATTTAGATTTCAAGTAGCAAACAGTCTCATTGATCTCTTTAAGAGTTCCGATGATATTCATATCATCAACATAGACAGCTACTATAACAAATCCTGATCTTATTCTTTTAATGAACACACATGGACATAAATCATCATTATTATATTTCTTCCCAATCAAGTAGTCACTGATGCGTGTATACCACATCCAACCGGATTGCTTCAATCCATATAGTGAATGTCTTAACTTTATAACATGAGCACTTCGTGATTTAAAGTTACTTGATTTAGGTATAGCAATGCCATCTGACACTCTCATGCATGTATATATCTGAATCAAGATCCCCATAGAGATACCCAATAACCACATCCATCAGCTGCATACTAAGCTTTTTAGACACTACCAAGCTTATCAAATAGCGGAAGGTGATGATGTCCATAACTAGAGAATACGTCTCGACATAATCAATTACAGGACACGGAGAGAAACCCTGCGCTACAAGTCTAGCTTTATAACACAAGATCTCATTCTTCTTATTACGCTTGTGAACAAAGACCCATTTATGTCCAATTGACTTAACATTCGGTGGCCATAGCAAAACCGGACTGAAAACTTGCCTTTTATTCAGAGAGTCTAGTACAGCTTGGATTGCTTCCTTCCATTTTGACAAATCTTCTCTACGTTGACATTCATCAACTTAGCGGGTTTCCACTTCATCGTTGTCAATAATCTCCTGAGCGACAGAATAAGCAAACATATCATCAATTAACATGGAAGATCTATCCATAAAAACATGCGCATCATTTGGTCTCAGTGATATTTCTGGGTTCTTTGACATCACAAAAGGTTCTGGAGCATCCCCAGAGTTGCCAATTGTGATTCAAGGACATAACCATAATCAGAGACAATCTCATGTGAAGGATTCACAAGTTGATGATAAGTGGATCTTTTGGTGCCTTGATGACCTGCCTTTTAACTGGAGGCTCATCTGTGGATTTTCTTGGCCGCCCTCTCTTTCTGGTGGGAGTCGAGGTCGAAGCAACATTATCCACATGAGCAGGAGGAACGCCACCTTACTCAGTGTTGCTATTAACGAATCCCTTTACCGGGATTTCCAACCTTGCAGGAACATTAGCAGTACGTATATCTGATCTCGTCACTTTAGCAATATCAGTAAATTAATCAGGCATGGAGTCTGCCGCTTGTTGAAGATCGAGTATCTTATGCACTTCTATCTCACTCTGAGACGTGTGTGGATCATGATGAGACACAGTGGGATCAAACCACATCAATTCTTGACGTTGAACTGGAATAGAACTATTCCTATCTCCCCCTAAAGGCGGGATATATGTCTCATCATATTGACAATCTTTAAATCTAGCAATAAAGAGATCTCATGTCAAATGTTCAAGATAGTGGATTATCTTGGGTGATTCGAAACTAACATAAATGCCCAATCTTTGTTGAGGACCCATCTTAACACGATGTAGAGGCGCAATAGGCACATAGACCGTGCAACTAAAAATGCATAAATGTGAAATAACAGGCTCATATCCTCTTACCAACTGGTACGCACTGAATAATTGACGGAAAATAGGTATAAAACGAAGAAGCATTGCTGCGTGTAACTTTGCATAACCCTTAGCAGAGACCAATAATTTTTTATGCATTACCAAAGCTCTAGACACAAGATGTAACCACTTGATATGAGCCTCTGCTAAACTATTCTGAGAATGAATGTGGGGAACAAGATGTTCTACATCAATCCCAAGAGACATGCAGTAATCATCAAAAGACTTTGATGTAAACTCTCCTGCATTATCCAATATAATAAACTTGATTGGGTGGTCCGGGTTGGAGCCCGGAGCTTAATGATTTAAGCTAGGAGTTTTGCAGACGCAGCATTCCTTGTGGACAACAAAACAACGTATGACCATCACGTTGATGCGTCTATCAAAACTATGAAATATTTAAATGGTCCGCATTCAGTTTTGAATGGAATGTTTTCATTATTATCAACAGCAAAAGAGGCACAAGCCGTCAACTTTTCTAAAGAACAAGCTTTGCAGAACGAGTGATACGCATAAGAGATTGCAACATAAGAATCTGGTGGGATAATGCACAATGCATCAACAGTATGTTGCTAGGAATGTGTTATACTTGTCGTGGAGACCAAGTTAGGATTGAGATGGGTAGTCTCATCCTCACCATCTAAACCAATGGAAATAGGTAATCCCACATGTTTCTTGTCTCTAAGGAACGGATGACCATGAGTATTTTTCAAGATTTTGATCATCATATCACGACCTGGGTGTCCCAGTCGTACATGCCAAAACTTATATGAATCAGAATCACACGTAGTAGTGTGAGTCACGGCATTGGATTCAATAATCTGAACCGTGGTTAAGTACAAACCACTACGAATTGTCGGAAACTTCTTTGGAATGCGCTTGTGGCCACAATCAAGAGAGGTTATACACAAAAATTCTTTTCCATGCTCACAATAGGTTTCCAAGTGATATCCGTTATATTCTTAAAACTCAGCAAAGTTCGATTGGCCTTTGGCGCATATAAGGCATCAGTGAAATAATTTTGTACCATGAGGCAGCAAAAACTTTGCACTACCACGACCCTGAATGATGGGGGTTGCACCAATCATGGTTTCTACTGAGGATTTGTATGGAAAAAAAATTCACAAACAGTTGCCTATTCCGCAGAATGTATGTGTAGTACTACTATCTGCTAGACACTTAATTTCACCTTGATACATCTACAAAATCAATGTAAACAAGTAAGTCTTTGTAGCAAAGACGATGCACACACTTCAAGTATACACTTCAATATTTGAGAAGGGTGTGACCCTTGTTGAGTGCTGATATGACATTACATAAACCGATGTAATAACAACATCATAAGCCAATGAAATAGATGAAAAACTCATCTAAAAACATCACATCCGGGTTGTATTTTTGACGGGTCGAAGAAAGTCCTTGACCGGTCGAGCTAGAAAACTCAAAATAACTTGTGATTTTTCGATATCAGAATTTTGACCAGCCGAGAAATTTTTCGACGGGTCGAATTTGGACCAATTTTGGGACTGAAGTATGGCTTCGACGGGTCGAAAATTGTTTAGTTCAATTTTTTGACGGGTCAAATTTGAACCAATTTCGGGACAGTATCATGGCTTCAATGGTCGAAAATTGTTTAGTTCAATTTTCCGACGGGTCAAATTTTCTCTGTGAACTGCTTCAAGTTGTTTTTCAACGTTTTTTTTTCTTTGTCAAAATGGTATCTTGGCTTGCTTTTGCCATATATATGTAAACATCGAACCATACATAAGAATCGTATGAAATAGAATATTCTCAAATACTCTCATATACCAAAAATAGAGAAATGTTCATTGTTTGCCAACAAAAATTACATCATAGATGTGTTCTTATTCATAAAACAAAGACAAGTGTCTTTAAAAATTCTTGACCAAAAAGTAAGTCAAAAACGAAACTAAAACTTGAAACATTATAGAGACAACTACCTTTGACATAGGCTTAACCAAAATCTGGGGTATCAAGTTCTTTCCCCTTGTCATTTGCTAGAACTAGGTTGGTGTCAACCTCCATCTCATAATCTCCAGTGTAATTCGACTCTTGAGCTAAATACTGTTTGTGATTCCTGTAGATATTTTGGATTTCTCTACTAGCATGACACTGTTTGTGCATATGTCTAATAGAGCCACACTTAAAACAACCAAGCTTGCCAGATTGTTGATACCGTTGACCATCAGGAACCGGACCAGACTGGTTCTTTGTGGAAGAGACATTCTGATCTCTATGCCAAGTCATATTTTGACTGTGGCCTTGGCCACGCCCACACCCTCATCTTCCCCCACGTGGAGCATGTGCACCACGATTATAAGGTTCAGAACGAGCAACCTTCTTATCTTTTCGAGCCTTTATTCCTGTATTATAACTCTCAGGCTTTTTAGTACCAGCCGGTCTTGAGTTATTATTCAAGATGATCTTACGATGCTTTTCTTTAGTCGCAAGACTGTTAATGAGATCACTGAATTCAGTAATCCTCCCTTGCTCGTACTCAATCCGATACTGATGAGCTAGAAGACTCATTGATGTAGGAAATGTTTGTAACGTCTTCTCAATCATGTCTTCCTCAGATTTTTCTACACTGCAAAAGCTTAATTCAAACTGCAGATCGAGCATAGCTTGGTCAAAAACGTTGATATTTGGGAAATCCACCATTCTGGTGTTATTCCATTTCACAGTCAACTCAGGAAGCTGTGCATTATGCACATTATTGAACCTCTTTTTTAGAACATCCCACAAAATCATGAGATCTGTCTTGTTCAAATAATGCTTCTTCAGAGATGGGTAAATATGATGCCTCAGAAACATGAGGGCTTGAGTTTTTGTCTCTTTATTAGATTGGATGAGGTTTGTTCCAGGCCCAGTGGGTTTGAGGTGTTGGTAAGTCTCTTTCCGATGAATGTATTCTCTACATCAGAGACCCAACAAGGGTACTCCTTGCCTTCAAGGTTAAGGATCTCGAATTCTGGCCTTGTAGGCTCATTTGAACTCATCTACAAAACACACGGAGATGTTTTATTAGAAACGATCGAGTACTACGATTACAAAACTTTCAAGTTTAATTGAATAAAAATGTGATCCATGATGCATGGTCACAAAATCGTTTATAAAACGGTGATAAAAACCACACCCAGCGACCGTGACATAACAGTCACATAGAATTAATTTTCCTTTTCTTTTCTTTTCTTTTCTTTTCCAAACCGTGACTCCCCCATGGCCGTCACGTATAGTCTATGGATATATGTCTATAGGAGCTAGGGTAACAATATGTAATATTCATAACTCATATCACAGTTCCAATAATCCTAGATCTAGGGTTTTTCCGTACGTAAGTTTGGCCTAGATCTATAAATAGAAGGTTTAGAAAATGTTTACCTCAACATGTATTATGCTCGGTATGACCAGTACACTTGATGAAGAAGAAGTTCTTCTGAAACGATTCCTTGGAAGTCGTGCAATCTTGTCAACTTTTGGAACTTTGTCGGATTCGTTGAAGAAGGAAGGAGGCCGACGGTGGGACTTGGCTGCCAGCGGTGATTGGTGGCGGTGGTCGTGTTCGGCGGCGGTGATACTTTCTCTAAGTTTTAGGGTTTTTCTATCAGTTCTAGGAGTCGTGCTGATAAGGTGTTACATGAGAAAGTATAATAGACAGAAAGTAGTTACTCTTCTCATTGATAAAATGCCTTAAATACAATCTGTTATAATAACTATCCCAACATAACAGAGATTCTTTGTATCAATCTAATTAATATCCGTATTTAACTAGAACAATACACATACTAAAATTAATGAAGAATAAATCTCCTCAAGCGGTTTCTATATTCTTTGCTTCATCTCCATTGTATTGTGTAACTGTAATAGAAAGATATACATAATTTTTCGATAGAAAATGTGTTGTAAATTTGGTTCTTGGTCCAAGCAAAAGATATGTATTCATTGGATGTGGCATCTCTCCCCCTCAAGTCCTGGCTAACTCCACAGAGAAAAAACGTATTGACCTTGTGAACGTACAATGGCGAAGGTTTCCAAGAAAAACGTTCAGAAGTACTTGAAGGATCCAGGGGGCCAAGCCAAGACGGCCAGTCAGTCAAAGTTAGCTGGTTTGATCAAGACGGCGTCGTTAGAGCCTTGTACTACACTCCAGCTCTAAATACTGGTTGGGATCTGGCATGGATATGCATCAAATCTAATACAAAGATACCCTGCAAATCTTAAGAAGCAGCCTAGCTAGCTACGTACCGTAGCCCTAGCTGCGAGTGTGTTGGTAGTAGAACAAGTAGGTCCAGTACTAGTACTGCAGAAGCAATGCAGCAACTGCCCACTGTTATCTTCTACTGTGATGAAGTGACTCGAGGGACAGTTTGTCTTGTGCCCGTGAAACCTGAAATTTCGAAAGCCTGAGACAACCATTAAATCCAGAACCGAGTACCATAAATAATGGTTCACCCACTAAGCCACATTAGTCAAAATATTTTGAGAAAAGAGAAGATTGGTTAATTAAGTAAGGATGTGTATACCGCTGGGTTTTAACAGGGACTCCTATTGAATCTGCAGGTTTACCCACATGAGAAAATGAGGTCTCAATTGGGTACCCTAGCTCCAAAAAAAAAAAAAAGGTGCCAGAAATTAAAGGCAAAAAGAAAAGGACTTTCTCACATTACAGATGCCTATAGAATGAGGGAAGGATGCCCAGCATTGCTTGCTCTTGGACCCTTCATTCTTTTTGTTAGTTTAAAGAAGCTTGTTTTGTTCTCTTTATATATATATATATATATCTTTTCAGAGAGAGAAGCTAGCATAGATTCAGTTGCAGGAGTTGGGATTTGTTTTTAGATGAGTGTTGGATTGGGACCAATCACTTGTTCTGCTGCTACAAAACAAAAATTCCAGTTTCAAATATAGGGAGTGAGAAAAAGAGAGAGAGGATATCATGCTCAGCAAAACCAGTAGTATCTCAAAGCAATGCAACGAAGTGGTGACGGTATGATGATTAGCTTACATGTACCCCAATGATTGAGTGCAGGAAGGGAAGAGTACTCAACAAGATCTCTGCTTCTACTCAAAAGCTTGAGTGACCATGAAATCCTTGGGTAATGATAACACCAACAGTAGCAATAACTGGTTGGATTTCTCTCTCTCTCCTAATATGACTATGGATCATGTTCTTCCTTCAGACACTCACCACCAGATTTCTCAGAACTCTTCTCCTTCTTCTATTCCAAATGCCTTTTTCAACTGCTCACCTCACTTTAACTATGGAGTATACTATGGAGTTGATCAAGGTGATAATACTGGGGGCTTGTACTCTGCTCTGCCCATGATGCCTATCAAGTCTGATGGCTCTCTTTGCATAATGGAAGCTCTCAACAGCTCTCAAAATCCTCAAGGTTAGCTTAAATCAAACTAGTACTACTTCTACTCATACCTTGTTAATTTGTTATGATTTCTTGGGTGTTATTTGAAGTTCTTGACTTTTTTTGTTTGTGTGAAGGGATGGTGACAAGTAGCTCTAGTTCAACTCCCAAACTAGAGGACTTCTTTGGCGGTGCGACCATGGGGACCCATAACCATTATAACAACAATGACAGTGTAGCTATGGCTCTAAGCTTAGACAGCATGTGTTACCAACAAATTCCAACCCATCATGATCACCATGAGCCCAACAACAACAGCCAAACCTTGCTCAATCAAGAACATGAGTCCCAACAGCAACATTACTCTTCTTACTACCTTGGTCTAAGAACCCATGAGATGATGTTTGAGAACCATCAGAAGCAGCAAGTTCAGATTGAGAATTACAACAATGCCCAGAACCCAAATTTGGGGCCACTTGATTCCAGCATTTCTGATATGAAGAATTGGGTTTCCAGAAATTTCCTTGCCAACGATAGTCATGGAGTGTTGGAGCAGAACATGATTGGGTGTATGAGTGAGAACGGGACTGAGTCTGCAGGGTCTATTGGATCAATGCCTTATGGGGACTTGCATGGTTTGAGCTTGTCAATGAGCCCTCAATCAAGCTGTGTTACTGGCTCACAGCAGATCTCACCCCCTTTGACTACTAATACTGAATATGTAGTCACAGTGGAGTCTTCCAAGAAAATAGCGCCTGAGAAAGTTGACCAAAAGCAAATTGTTCATAGGAAGTCACTGGATACATTTGGACAGAGAACATCTCAGTACAGGGGAGTCACAAGGTTAGTCCTTTATAGGTTTTAAGAATTGTTCGAGTAGAAAGCTCCTAACTTTCAAATTGGGATTTGCTCTGTTTCTTCAATGTTCTTATTTTTTGCTCTTGGATTTTTGATAAGCAGGCATAGATGGACTGGTAGATATGAAGCTCATTTATGGGACAACAGTTGCAAGAAAGAAGGTCAGAGCAGGAAAGGAAGACAAGGTTGGTGAACCAATCTCTATATTCAACCCACAATGATGTTTTTACTTCAGTAGGATGTGCATATTTCTTGGTCACATTCTGCCTTTTGACCTGATCGTTGCTCAATGTTACTAATTGTTTGCCTGATTGTTTGTTGGATTTGTTGCTTGGTTGCCAATCAAATGATGAATTTTAGTGTACCTGGGTAAGCCTTTTTCTGTTCTTGTGATTAATCTGGTTGAACATTTTTGTAGTCTTAGAATAGTGCTGTTTTTTTTAATCTAATCATTCTTGGATTTGCGTTTGTTAGGAGGTTATGATATGGAACTAAAAGCTGCAAGAGCCTATGATCTAGCAGCACTTAAGTATTGGGGACCATCTACTCACATCAATTTCCCAGTAATAATTTCTTTTTTCTTTCGGGTTATTCTGTTTAGTAGTATAGGCCTGTATGGCCGTATTTCTCATTTGGTTACTAATTTAGAGCTCTGGTGCTGATTTGTAGTTGGAAACTTATGAAAAAGAGCTTGAGGAAATGAAAAACATGAGCAGGCAAGAATATGTTGCTCACTTGCGGAGGTATAACTTTGATCTGTTATTTTATTTATGCAACTAATATTGTATCTTTTTAGTTGAATAGATAGACGAAATTTATTCTTTACAGGAAAAGCAGTGGATTCTCTAGGGGAGCTTCAATGTACAGAGGAGTGACAAGGTCTTATTAGAAGCTCAAATACAATTATTCACAAAAGAAAAAAAGTAGTCAATATCTGATATTTATGTCTGTGTTTAACTGTGTAGCAGACATCATCAACATGGAAGATGGCAAGCTCGGATAGGAAGGGTTGCTGGGAATAAGGATCTGTACCTTGGGACATTCAGTGAGTCACTTTTAAACTTCACTTCAAATTAGACTTAAAACCAAGTTCTGTTACATTGTAGCCAAGTAACTGAACTGTGTAGTCTGTTGGTCAATATAACTTGGCAACTAAGCTTTGTTTAAATTTAGCGCTCACATTTCTGAGTTTGAGGAAATGCCTAGTATTTGACTATTCGTAATCTGTAAATTAGGCACTCAAGAGGAAGCTGCTGAGGCTTATGACATCGCAGCTATAAAATTTCGAGGACTGAATGCTGTGACCAACTTTGACATAACAAGGTATGATGTGGATCGAATCATGGCAAGCAGTACCCTTCTTGCTGGAGACAATGCCAAGCGCAACAAGGCACTGCCCCGACCAAGTGATGAAGCTACTAACCATATCAGCAGTGGTGAACAAAGCATTACTGTCGTCAAAAACACCACTGAAGTTGAGAAATGGAATATGATGCAGCTCTTTCAGTCATCCCAGCAAGCTCTTGACCACCAAACTGGGTTTCAAGCTGATCATCGAGCAGAGGAGTCCGCAACAATGAGGGCTACTACTCACTTGTCCAATGCCTCTTCATTAGTCACTAGCTTGAGCAGCTCAAGAGAAGGAAGTTCCGATAAGTCAACCCAGCCAAGTTTCTTTGGAATGCCTCCAACTGCTTCCAAGTTCTTCACTAGTCCCAGCACAAATAATACGGTTAGTTCTTGGATCCCAGTAGTCCAGTCCAGGCCAGGGCTAACCCTTCCTCACTTGCCAGTTTTTGCTACCTGGACTGATGCTTAGTACCGTTAGTAGGCTAGGGGATTAATAGTTCATGTAGTAATCATGATGGATGCCGTTTTGTGAGCAATGTAAAACTTAACTAATCATGTTTCTTTTGGCTATCCTACCTAGTCAAAATCATGAAAGTAATTTGGAGAATGAAAATGAGTAGGATGGAGCTTGAAGTTACTTTTCATGGCTAATCCATTATGTGGTATTAGCTTTATTTCTGTGTAAATACAGGACCATCTCAGTTTGTGTTTATTGCTTTGGGGCATTGACGCCATCATTACTTCATTTCCTTTTTGCCTGAGCTTTCTCCAAAGGTAGCAGAGGGTGAGAGATTCCTTCCCCATAATTCAAAGAAAAGAGGTGGAATATGGATTTCCAAGATCAAATCTTTATGAGTTTGTTTTAAGGAAAAAAATCATCTAGATGCCTGAATTCTTTCGGTCAGGTTAGAAGGGTGTTCGAATTCTAAAAACTATTAAAATGATGCATGGATTCCTTAAACGCTTTAAGTGTGGTGCCTCGCATCCTTTTCCCTCACATTGCCATCAACTTTGCAAATAGTGCATTTTTCTCGAATAAAAAAAATTCAAATGATCTTGATGTCCTTCTATTTTTCAATTTTCTTTTAATTCTCTCTCTCTCTCTCTCTCTCTCTCTCTCTCTCTCTCTCTCTCTCTAAGTCATTGACTCTGACGAACCATCATTGGCTGACCACCAATTTGGTCGGCCTTAGTGTCTAATTCACCTCAGCTTCCTCTTTCATTCCCCCAATATGTGGAACTCCAATATCAGTTGACTGCAAGCAGAAAATAAAGTAAAATTCAAGTGTTTTGGCTCGAAGTCGTCGTCATCTGCGGCGACGTTCAAGGCTGAGATACCCTCATCTCTGGTTATCCAAACCCACAAGCAGCACCAATGCGTTTCCTTCTCCATCCTAGACCCTTTCTTCATCCAAAGCCTATCCGTTAAACGCAATCACAATCTAACTACACTTTACATCGACGAAACACAATTAGTCCAAAATTCGATTCCGGTCGGCAATCAAAACCAAATTAAAAAAAAACAATTAGGCTCAGAAAAGCCGAGAAGGACCGAGAAGCCGAGGACAATGAGCCAGACGATGTGGACCAAGAGCAGGGATTGAGGTGCAAAAATGACGTGCGACCTCGAAAAACCTAAACTTGCATCATGTGCCTTAGAGATATGGTCTATTGGTCCCGACACTCCACAAAGGTAGTAATCAAATTCTCTCTCTCTCTCTCTCTCTCTCTCTCTCTCTCTCCCTTTCTTTGAATTGGTCGGTTCCCATCTCGAGCCATCGTCATTGGCCATGCCTCCGTTGCACAATGAAGCCCGTCGGCAACCTCCACTTGATGGATTTAGGCCTCAAGGTTGGGTGCTTTAGGAAGTTGGGAACAAGGGCTTCAAAATGAGAGAGGGAGAGAGACAATAGTTGCGATATGAGCGATTTGAGGTTGTTGGTGTTGAAGGAGAGGCGTGACACTTCTTTGTGTTCTCACGAGAGAGATGAGAGAGAAAGAGAAGAGAGGGAGAGAAAAAAAATGATGCTTTGGGCTTATCATAAGCTCTTTTTTTTTAAAGATCAACAGCTAAAATGAAGTTTTTTTCTTTCAAATAGGTGTAATTGACCATAATACCCTTATTTTCAAATAATAACTCTTCCACATCATAGTGAGCAACAAAGCCGTGATGGAAAAGGATGCGAGACACCACACTTATAGTGTTTTAGGAGTCCGAGCATCATTTTGATAGTTTTTAGAGTTCGGGCACATTTTTAACCTGACCGGAAGAGTTCAGGCATAATGGGTAATTTTTTTCCTTGTTTTAATCATTACAATGTCGAATTAGTACCGGCAGTCTGTCTGGCGTTTTGTGAAATCGATCAAATTATCTCATGTTGGAAAGCCTTAACAATGTGTTTAGATGAGAGTGAAATCCCAGAATTTTAATTAAATTCTAGTAATTTAGAATTTCATCATTTAAATTAGCGTGGTTGGATAAACTTATTGAGGATTTTATAATTTTCATCATTTTAAATGAAGAGAATTTGAGAGCTCAAATTCCTTGTTTCAATTCCCTCAAAAATAGGTGTCATTTTATAATTCTCTCAACTTACTCATAAAAGTTTGAAATTCTTGTTATAATTAAATTTCTATATGAAAAATCTCAAACATTAGAATTTACAAATCATAGAATTTAAAATGATGAAATCTAATTTCCATCAATTGTGAATTCTAATCAGAATAAAAAAATATTTCATTTAAACACACAGAAAAAGTTGTTTCTTCCTATTCTAAACCCATTTATACTTGCACTGAATATTCAATGATGCCGGCTTAAAAGCATTCCCATGTCCTATTGTTTGCTACTACAACCTAATGAATTCTATCTTCACAGGTATGTGTGATAGTAGAAGTTGTCAGTCGGTGTGAATCATGAGTTATCATTTTCCAGAATCATACCCTCCTTTTCTGATCAATGTTTAGGTTCACATTTGATGAGATTGCTTTGGTACGAAGTAATTACCGTAGAACATACCGCTAGCTAGCTAGAATTTTCCTTTCTTGCATTGCTGACATTTCCAGAAATTCAAATCCTCTCTCGAAATGGGTAGCTCAATGCAAGCTCCGATTCAAGGGCGTGTGCTGATTGCTGATGCGGGTAGATATAGTAGTCATTGTTGTTAGCATCAAAGCAATCATGAGTTCTTGGCTTCTTGCATTTATTCTACGAGATGAAGCTGTTTTGCCTGAAAAAAGGCACCTAAAAGGAAAAGAATGAAGTGATATTGTTGCTGTTTCTGAGTCGTTTTGATTCCTTTGCGCAAGCAAAAGGTCATCCACAACGTGCAATGTCAATCAAATTGGAGGATGTGAATTTCATGTCGATGAGTTTGGACAAAGAATTTGTGAAAGGATTTCGACAGCGAAAGTAAAATCTTAACTGCCCCGCCACATATATATAGGGCACGCCTAAAAATGCTTTCGTACTGTGTGAAAATTGGAATACTGGAAGATAAAGAAAAGTAAGCTCTCCTTGCTAAGTTTGGTGAAATAATGATCATTTGGATTGAGATCGATGGCTTTTGATCTAGGAGAAGCATCTCAGATTCTCAGTTCATATATTCTTAAAGGGTAAAAGCTAGCTAAGGGTGTGTACGTACTGTGTAGGAGTGCTCGAGTAAAGTTTGGCCCAGAATAGGAAAACAAAGAAAAGAAACATATCAAACGAGTTCGGTTACTTTCCATGCCCAATTCTGGCATGCTTTAGAAATTTAGAAAAGTAGCCACGTGTTGCAATGTTATTGGCTACTCTTTATCAACATTGATTAAGCTTATAATAAACTTAGTGAACGAAATCTTCGCCCTCTCTCTCCCTCTTCCCGTTGGCCGTTGCCCTTGGATCTGCTTTGAACACCCAGAGTTTATGGGCACCTAGAGCTCGGCCGTCGATCGATCTCTCTCCTTCTTCTTCCTGCTTTGATTCCACTTGTTGGATATCGAGTTCGAATGGTCTGATCTTCCATAGAAACCCGAGAGCTTCGTCATCGGTCTCGGAGGATTTGGCATCAGTGATGGAGAAGGCAACCAAGACGAGAAGGAGGAGAGTGGAGGTGGCGGTGAGGAGTGGTTGAAGTGAGTCGGTGAGGTGGAGGTGGAGGCGTTCATCGAGAACGACGAGGATGCCGAGACGTCGGACAATGAGGATGTTGAATGATGTCGTTCCATGGGGATGAACGGCCCAGAAAAGAAAAAAAAAATCGACGGGTCAGATGCACCCAAATTTAATTTTCTTATTACAAATTTTTGTAATTCGAATCTTTCTAAAAAATAAAAGAAATTAGTCACGATTCCGAAAAATTCAACAAAAAAATTTCACAGAACCATTTTGAGCCTCTATATTATTCTGAAATCATCGAACACGAAAAAAATTCAACAACAAATGAATCGTTCGATTATCATTCATTGATTATAATAAGATATAATTGTTTGTAAAATCTACTAATAGTTAAAAAAACAAAATAAAAAAATGGACCATACAATTAGATCTATGAATTATTTTGAGGCGCCCAAAAAACTTTAAGCAATTTCGGCTACCTTTTTGAGTTCAATCGACAAACTCGAGTGTTATTTTTAATAAAATTGTTAATTTGATACATTCAAAAATAAAAAATAATTAGCTAGGTTATCGGAAAAATTAAATAAAATATGCACGGTCATCTTATGGTGTCTATTTTCACTAAAATGACATATTGCAGGAAATTCACAAATTCGTGTCGAATAATTGAATAAACTGATGATGTGTCTAGCTATTAGTGTTGTATAACTTGTAGAATGATTTGAACTAATAAGACACTTCGAAAGTAAAACAAATTAGAACTAAATGGAATATTAAAAAATGGACCGTAGGATAGAGACATACAACTATTGTATACATAGTATATTAATTTGAGTTGGTTTAGTCATCCTTTGGACCTCGATCCACACAACCAACCTCGACGGTTATTTATGCCCATATTTTCATTATATAGAAGTCTCAAATGGAAACACTATCACACATCCATTCGTGAAAGTGAAATGTGATACTTACACAAAGAGGCACCCATTACGATGTCATGGACGTCAGGAGAGCGAAAATTGACTTGTCAAAGTCATCAATAAGACAAAATTAGCGAAAATAAAAAATAGGAGCATAAATGACCCTCGCAATTGACCGAACGGATCGAGACCGAAGTCATGACGAAACCTCCTAAAATATTAACAATATTTTCTAAATAGTTCAACGATCGCTTCGTAAGGTCGGTATATTAAAATATGTTATTTTTGTCCTCGATCGGCGTGGTCAACCTAGACAGTCATTTATTCCATGTTTTTATTATCTTTGAATCACAAAAAAAAAACTACACCACACCATCTTTGGGCATAAAAAAAATTATTCAAATATATAGAGTTACCCAGTGGGATGTCGTGGTCACAAAGATATCTAAAATTGAATGTTCGAAACACCTAATAAGGCAAACTCGGTGAAAATAAATAATAGGGGTATAGACGACGTTCAAATTGATCACACAGACCGAAGTAAAAAGAATATATATTTTAATAAACCGACTGTGTGATGCGATCATTGAACTATTTAAACAAAAAGTTGTTACAATTTTGGCAGGTTTCGTCATGATTTCGGTATCGATCAGTTCGGTCAATCGCGACAGTCGTTTATGGCCATTTTTTAAAAAAAAATTTCTAATTTTTTCTTATTGTCTACTTCGGTAATTCAATTTTCGCTCTCCTTGCATTCGTGAGATCGTAATGATTTCCTCTACTTCACTACTAGAAAAACGTACTTAGGCGATAAAATTTTAATGGTTTCGTCGTCTACGTACGACTTATACGACGAAACTATACTTCGTCGCCTAAGCCAAAAATTTGTCATCTAAGTGTTAGTTAGACAACGAAATTAGAAATTATTCCCCAAGTGACAAATTTCGTCGTCTAAGTGAAACTTAAAACGACAAAAAATTTTGGCGTCGTAGTAATCGTACTTAGACGAAGAAATGGTTACCAATTTTTCGTCTAAGTCCATACCCTAAAACTAACCCCTAAACCCTGACCCGTAAACACTTAGGAGATGAAAATCAGTATTTGTCGTCTAATTTCTACTTGGTCGACGATTAGTCTCCAATTCGTCATCTAAGTCCATACCCTAACACTTACCCTTAAACCCTGAACCATACACACTTAGACAATGAATGATACCCATTTCATCATCTAAGATGAATTTCATCATTTCCGATCAAAGAGCACGATCATGCTAGTTATTATGAATTTTGGAAGTTTCAAGTAAAAATTAATTAAATCAGAAACCTACTACTTGATAAATTTTGTTGACCGTCCGATCTTGATTGATTCTAATCTGAGCCGTCCATTTGAATTAGTGTGAGGTGGATTTTTTTTACCTGAGTTGGGTTAAGCGCAACCATTTTTTCTCTTCTTTTCCTCTCTCTCCCCAATTCTCTCTGTTTGCCTCTCTCTCTCTCTCCCCGCGTACGATCGACATCAGTAGTGCACCACAAACCGTCTACCTATTTGGTCAGTCTTGGTGTCAAAACCTTCATCTCGTTCTCATCTTCCACTCCAAAGCCACAAAATTTCCATGCACTAGTTATGTTGATCGAATCGAAGACTTGAAGTGTTGTATTCGGCCGCATTTTGTCGTCCTCGGTGATAGAATTTTGATCAAACTTGGACGACAAACCCATGGGGATTTTTAAATCCATCAACCAAGGAGCCGATTGAGACCTGTCAAAAGCCTCGCCATGGCCTGACGTCGCCGAACGGTTAGCATAAAAATCTAGCGAGGGTTCGAGATATCAAACTTAAATTTGGATGTTTTCCAGTGGGTTTTAGAAGTTGCCTTGTATTGAAATGTTGTTGGAAATGTTGAGGTGAAAGTTTTGAGGTTTATGGGTTCAACTATAAACGAATAGGTCATACCAGATTTTCTGTAGAAACTCTTTTGACTTAGGGTCATTGGAATTACCTCTTTCTTCGATCATCAATTAGTAAACAACTTTCTTCGAGATCTGTAAATCAGTTGAGTTTGAGAGAGTTATTGAAAGGACCCAACCCCGATTTAGTTACCTAAATCAGAATCGAACCCATTTTGAAAACGCGAATCAACAAAAACCATTCAAAATTTCGGCAAAGTAACGTTACTAACGCGGAATTGCATTAACCTGCATAGTGCTCTTCACCAGATCAGGGCCAATAAGCCATTGCTCGCCCACCTCACTCCAACACAACGGAGTGCGACACTGTTTCCCATACAGAGCCTCGTACGGTGCCATCTCGATACTGGCCTGATAGCTGTTGTTGTAGGCGAACTCTATCAAATGTAGCTGCTGGTCCCAATTCCCGCGGAACTGCAACACACATGATCGCAACATATCCTCAAGTGTCTGTATAGTCCGCTCGGACTGCCCCTCGGTCTGAGGATGAAAAGCTGTACTGAATCGCAACTTCGTGCCCAAGGCTCGCTGTAGTGCCTGCCAAAACTCAGAAGTAAACTGACTATCTCGGTCAGAAACAATCGATACAGGTACACCATGCAAGCGAACAATCTCTGATAAGTATAGCTTGGCCAATCTGCCCACTGATACCTTCCCCGGAAGTGCGAGAAAATGAGCCGATTTTGTCAGTCGATCCACAATAACCTAAATACCAGTGTTGCCAGCCGAAGTACGCAGCAACTGATAGACGAAATCCATCGTAATGTGCTCCCACTTCCAAACCGGAATCTTTAGTGGCTGTAGTTTCCCTGCAGGTTTCTGCCTCTCCGCTTTAACCTGCTGGCAGATCAAACATCGGCTTACGTACGCGACAATCTCCAACTTCATGTTGCGCCACCAGTAATACGCTCGAAGTGTACGAAACATCTTTGTACCTCCGGGATGCATCGCATACGCTGGACTGTGGGCCTCGTCCAGAATCTCCTTCTTCAGGCTCTCGTCTCTGGGCACACATAACCTGCCTCTGAACAACAACGTACCGTCGTCGCTCAATCAGAACTCTGTAGGCACACCATTCCGTATCATGGTCTTCTTGCTCAACAAGTAGAGATCTGAATCTTGAGCCTCTCGTACCTGATCAACCAATACGGGCCGTACCTGAAAACTGCCCAATAAAGCTCCCTCATCATCCCACTCGAACTCGGCACCCGTAGCCCGAAGCTCGGCTAACATCGATACTCTGGCCACACACACATGGAACAACGAAGCTCCAGATTTTCGGCTAAGTGCATCAGCTACAACATTGGCCTTCCCTGGATGGTACTCGAACGTGCAATCGTAGTCAACCTCTCCTTTAGGAGCAAATAACTCTCCGCACATGCATCAGACCACTCAAACTTGACGCCCTTCTTCGTCAATCTGGTCAGTGGTGTAGCGATCTGAGAGAAATCCTGTACAAACCGCCGGTAATAGCCTGCTAAACCCAAGAAACTCTGAATCTCCGGTACAGTAGTAGGTCTACTCCAGTTCAGCACGGCCTCGATCTTGTCAGGATCAACACTGACTCCCTCAGCCGATATCACGTGGCCCAGAAACTTCACACTATCCAGCCAAAACTCGCATTTGCTAAACTTTGCGAACAACTGATGGTCCCACAAAATCCGCAACACCGCTCGCAAATGCTTCTTATGCTGGCCCACACTCCTGGAATAGATCAGAATATCGTCAATGAACACAATCACGAACTTGTCCAGAAACCGTTTAAACACCAGATTCATAAAGTCCATGAAAGTTGCGGGGGCGTTGGTCAACCCAAACGGCATAACCAGAAACTCGTAATGCCCATACCGCAATCTGAAAGCTGTCTTGGCCACATCGGAGTCTTGGATCCTCAACTGATGATATCCGGATCGAAGGTCAATCTTCGAAAAGACTGATGCTTCCTTGAGCTGATCGAACAAATCATCAATCCGTGGTAACAGATACTTGTTCTTCACTGTAAACTGATTCAGCTTCCGGTAGTCGATGCACAACCGTATAGATCCATCCTTCTTCCGCACAAATAACACCGGGGCACCCCACGGAGAAACACTAGGTCGAATAACGACCGATAACTTACCGATAACGACATGTAACGTACCGATAACGACCTCCGGTGAAGCTCTGCCCTCTCGTAGAATCATGGCATGAACCCTCGCCTGACCGGCTGGTCGTCCACGCTGAGGCTTGTCCCTGCTGCCTACCCTGGCCCGCAAACTGTGCTGGTCGAGCTCCTGAAGTGGCACCCCGCTCAGCTTCAGAACTCTGGGCCGTCTGTCCGTCAGCGCCAAACAACTGAGGACACTCCCTCGAATAGTGATCCACCTGGCCACAACGATAACAAGTGACAGGGCCCCGCTGACATGGACCAAGGTGATGTCTGTTGCAGAAGCTGCACAATGGATAGTCTCTCGGAACAGGAAATGTGCCACCGGTACGCCGAGGATAACTAGAACCGCTGGAACCCCCACTAGTCTGTGGTCGTTGAGGTCGATCCCTCCTCCATCTCGGTCTCTGCCTCGGTGCACTAACTGGTGGGCGATAAGATCCACCGCCTGAGGATGACGGCGAACTGGAAGTATCAGAATTCGGCCTCTTTGAAGGCCCCTGACTCGGTCCACCCTCCTCAAACCGTCTAGGCTGGTACCTCTGCTGCCTTTCCTGCTCAATATCCTCACCTCGGAGTGCTGCACTGACAAACTCATCAAAGTTGTTCCGAGGCATCGTAGTCAGAGTTCCCTTGATATTCAAGTTCAAACCCAGCTCAAACCTGCGACACTTGGCTTCCTCAGTAGCCACCATATCACGCGCAAAACGAGATAAGTGGGTAAACCTATCCCGGTACTCAACCACAGACATACTGCCCTGCCTCAAGTTCGTAAACTCCTCATACTTACGCTGCTGGGTAGCCTGATTGAAGTATCTCCGCATAAACAAATCTTGAAACAAAGTCCACGGAGTATCAACTAGAACTCTGTTGGTGCTAACCCACCAAAAGTATGCATCACCCTCAAGTAATCAAATTGCTTCCACTGTTATCTGCTCAGGGGTAAATCGCAGCGCTCACAAACCACCCATACCTCACACATCTCTGGATCAGCTGAACCCGAAAACACAGTAGCACCAGCAGTACGAGCTTTGACCACAGGGTCAAAACGCTCTTCTAAACGCAACACTCGCATCAGCAAGTCGTGCGTCTGGCGATCCTCATCAGGATCCGCTTCCCGATCAACACGGGGACCACGTCGAGGAGGCATCCTACTGATACAAGACAAGCATTAGGTACAAGCAGAAAGAATGTAATCATGAAACCACAGATATTTGAGAACACACAACACCCAAAGTATTGATGAGTACCGCTGGCCAGTCGGGTCATCACTCCAGTCATGCTGTACAAACTCAAATACCCTAAGCGTCACAACTACAAGAGTCTACAGAATCTGACAACCTAATGCTCTGATACCAAGCTGAAAGGACCCAACCCCGATTTAGTTATCTAAATCAGAATTGAACCCCTTTTGAAAACACGAACCAACAAAAACCATTCAAAATTTTGGCACAGTAACGTTACTAACGCGGAATTGCATTAACCTGCACCCTGAAAATAACACTTCATCCTATGCCATAAAAGCCAAACCGTGGGCACCAATCCCATCCGGATTTCTCAATATCATTTCAATACCAATAAATAGAAAACATAACTGTAATATATAATATATCCGAGAAAATCCGCATAAAACATGTACCAGAATGTATCAGAGCAACCTCTAGTGTAAATATATACAATAACTACAATATATACATCAGTAGGCGAAACAAGAACCTACTGGAAAACACAGGTAGCTCGGATCACTAGCCTCCAACCGCGACGTGAAACACCAGAACCTGGACTGAAAACTGGGCACGGAAACCGAAAAGCCCAAGGGAAAGACATGAAAACTGTTAGAGTGAGTGGACGAAAAATAATTGTCTTTCGCCGAATAATATATATGTTATAAAAACATATGCGGGTCCAGATGCTTAAATAATCAAATGGTACACGAGGGAGACTCTAACTCCTCACGCGTACAGAGCATGCATAAAAATCCCACGGGGTCGCTCGTGGACACATCCGTGCTAGTACAGTCCGAATCACGGGATCCCAGACCCACACGTGATTCTAGCCAGAAAGGCCTCAGGTCAGAGGTCTGCCTCCCCCCGGTAAAGGCCTCGGGTTAGGAGTCACAGCCTCCCCCGGTACACATCCTCGGGGATCAGCCGGGATGCGAGTGTATCGATACAAGAACATATAATGAGACCGTACTCTGTGTAAACCAAATCGTAAATAGTTCGATGCAAATGCATGAAACAATATATAAATGCATATACGTAATATATACTAGTATAGGCATACTCGTATAACACATGCTCATGTAAAACATAATCTCGTATGCATACTCATGTTCGTAAAACGTGTATAAGACTCGCAATCAATCCGTGAAAAGAAATTGTCCACTCACAGGTGAGCAAAACGCGCACTCGCGCTAATCTCGTGGCCCGACGGAAGATCCCTCGCCCGAAGCACGATCTCGATCTCGATCCCCTGAATAATCATAAAACATAACTGATCAAAATCATAGCCCACAACTTTGTACTTAACCACGGAAACCAACCGTTCCCGGAAACATATTAAACTGTATAAACAATCGACTGAATTTCTGAAATCTACACTTGAAACCTTCGACTGAAAATCCCATACCCAAATCAATACGAAAACCTCAAGGCGATAATCAGAGCGCGATTACGAGAAAAATGACATTAAAATCATCGAAAACTGAAAAGTCAACCCTCTCGCCGGAGCGCCGCCGGCGGTGGCGCGCCGTCAACGGAGACTTTTTCCGGCGAGGAAGCTCCAGTTCTCAAGATCACAACAAGCCCAACATAATTTCCAACTACACCAAAGTCCAAATCTCACCGAAACCCCATCAATTTCAGCTCGAAACCCAAACGGAGTTCAACTCCGGCAACCTATTCGGGTTCATCCAAATCCACCCTTTCAACTCAATTCAAGCATAGGGGAAGCATCACTGGGGCAAGGGGAGGCGAAACCCCCACCTCCCCGCCACTGTGGCTCGCCGGAAAACCTCAACCGTCACTGGAGAAAATCCCAAACCTAACCCGATACGTTCTCATTCAAACCTCCATCAATTCCTATAATTCCAAATGCAAAACAACTTAAAATCACAAGAGGAAGAGATTCATACCCTTCACGTGGCCGGAGGGGGCCGGAAAACCCAAGTCGGCTGGCGAAACCAAACGGGAAAGTTTTCCTCCCTCGGTCAATGGTCAAACTTCCAAAAATGGAAAGTCAACGCTTGTCAACTCCCAAACAGTGATTTACGACTATTTCTCGACTATTTTCGATATTTATACTCACGCCTCGGGTCGATTGACGGTCCAAAACGTATAACCAAAATGATTCGGATAAATACGAAAGGAACGGATAAACTCGTCGATAAACTGAAACTTCAAATAATCATATTATATTCCTCGGTTATCGGAAAAATCATCCGGAACCGTCCTCGAGCTCGAAATCACGTGCTCAACAACTTCCGTGAAGAAACTCAATTCAAATTCTCAGCCGATAATAAAGTCGCGAACTAAATCGACAAACTACACTTATAACGCGAAACCACGACTATACGCTAACTCGTGAATCGTGCCGACAATACTACTGATTCTGGTTCGGGTCGTCACAGTTATACTTAAGTATGTTCTATAATATTATGTGTGGATCTTCATGTTGTCTGGCGAGGCAAGAAAAACTATGAATGCAGTTTTGCACAGACATTATTAATCAGATTTTTCGTACACGTTATTTATTTTGCGTGAACGTAAGGGCTCGGGGTTTTACATGGTACCAGCATCTTAAGGAGTCATATTAATTATTGCCTAAAAATTCTTTTGAATTGGCATATCTAAGCTTATCGGTACGGTGATTTTGTAGTTCGAATTATATTACATTCATCGAGTTTCCTTGTACTCGATATCTCGTGTAACTATGCAGGATTCATGTTTGAGTAGATTCAAGAGATATGATATATATTTATTCATTCTCTCCTCTGGAAGTTATCATGTGATTTACCTTTTTTGAAAGTTATCACATGTAGAGTCATTCTTTAGAGCTCAAACTTTGATTTGTGGATGTCTTTTCCTTGAAGACTAAACACTTTTGATTCACCAGTCATTGTGGCATTTTGGATACGCGGTTGGATCAATTTTATGGCTTAGCTCGTACGTCAGTGTCATAGTGAATGATGATGCAAGTGGAGTTATGCAGAGAGAATTTTGTTTACGGTAGTAGCGGTTTGTCGTTTTGATGTTTTCATTCATAAGAAAATGATATATTTCTTGAGGTGTTGAAAACATGAATTTGTAGAGCTATTCTAAGCATGATGACATTTTTATATCAAAATATCAGTGTTAAATCCTCGCCATCGATCACACAGAAGGTGTAATTGGAATTGCATAAATATGGTATATAAGAAGTCATACAGTGAATTTTAAAGCAACGATTATGACATCTGGTTCTCATTGTATGGATTTATCGTGATGTAAATTTCGAGGGCAAAATTTTTATTAGGGGGGGTAGATTGTAACGACTCGAACCTAAATTAGTGAGTTAATCCTTGTTAGTCGCGCTAATTAGCAAGCTATACATCTTTCGTAACGTTTGTCGAGATTAATCGCGACTAAAATTGACTTTTTATAAATTACTAGTTTTGACTTGCTTCTTTCACGAAAGTCATAGAGGAAATTATTTCGAGTTCGTGCATATTTTATTGTATTTTTTGGAGGTCAGAGCTAATTATTATAAATTTTGGAAGTTTCAAATGAAAAGTAATTAAATCAGAAACATACTATTGAATAAATTTTGTTGATCGTCCGATCTTGATTGATTCTGATCTAAGTTGTCCATTTGAATTAGTGTGATGTGGATTTTTTTTACCTGGGCTGGGTTTAGCTAACCAATTTTTCTCTTCTTTTCCTCTCTCTCCTCGATTCTCTCTCATTCCCTCCCTCTCCCTACATACGATCGATATGCATCACCAACTGGCCACCAATTTGGTCGGTCTTGGTGTCAAAACCTCCATCTCGTCGTCCTCTTCCACTCCAAAGCCACAAAATTTCCATGCACTAGTTATGTTGATCTAATCAAAGCCTTGAAGCCTTGGATTCGGCCTCGTTTTGTCGTCGTCAATGACAAAATTTTGGCCAGACTTGGATGGCAAGCCCATGGGGATTTTTAAATCCAACAACCAAGGAGTCGATTGAGACCCGTCTCAAGCCTCGCCATGGCCTGACGTCACCGAACAGTTAGCATAAAAATCAAGCGAGGGTTTAAGATTTCAAACTTAAATTTGGATGTTTTCGAGTGGGTTTTAGAAGTTGCCTTGTATTGAAATGTTGTTGGAAATGTTGAGGTGAAAGTTTTGAGGTGCAGGTCGGAGGAATCGATGCTAGTCAAAATCTGGACGTCGCCTGTGGTGGCGTGTGGGTCCCAGGAGTCGCCGTATGCAGCGGTGCTCCAGCAACTAGAACATTATTTTCTTCATGGGAAGTTTTCTAGACCATCAAGCTATAGTTTTCGCATAGTTTAGTGTTGTGTAATCATATGTGTGATGCTTCGGCTATGCACAGGAATCAGAGTGACTCGATACGCCAACTCCATCGCTCTTGGCATGCCGAGACAAAACGTGATCTTGGTAGAGTACGAACTTTGAAGCACGATAATTAGAATTAAGGCATGGCCATCAAGTACGGATGAGTCGATTGCGTTACTTTACTATTGAAAATGAATTTGAGTATTTTGATTAACGTGTTGATTCAAGTTCCTCTATTTACTTTAGTTGTATGATAGTAACCTTCATTAATTAATTTAGATCTCTAGTTCGCTTTAGGAGCACCGCTTACGAATATCGAACTAGTGGATTGACGGACTACTTTTCTACCAATCCAGGTGAGTGGACTTTATTTTTCCTTGTTGCAGAGCGAGTCTATTTTATGCTCATGATTTCTTTTACGATTATAACTAAATATGATGATACGAGTATGTTTATTCATGGAGGCACTACATTATATTTCACAATTTTTATGCATGTCACGTACACAATTATGCATCAATGCATATGCTACTCGGCTGATCACTGAGTATGCTTCGGGGAGGACTAGAAATGCGTTACCCGATGACTCATTCGGGGAGAACTAGGAATGCCTTACCCGATGATTTATATGTTTCGCCTCCACACGCTTGCATTACTTTTATTCAGACTCGCTAAGCTTTATTTTATACTTTTGTCGGTGAAAGGCATAAGATTAGGCTTTATAATTTTTTTAGGTTGTTATTTTTCGTCCACTCACTCTGACGCTTTTTATACTTTGTATGCTTTTTCCCCTGGGTCCTTTAGTTTCTACCGCCCAGATTGCAAGTTTTTAGTTGAGGTTGAAACATGCACATAAATCGAGGCATAACAATATCTGTCATAGGATTCAAGGTCGATCCTACGAGATAGCATCTTAGATGGCATAGGTAGCTTAGAGAGTCTAGCTACTCTAGTTTCATAAACAATGTTAAGTTCTTGGTTTTGTGAATTTACGAATTATTTCTGGAAAATTAATTTGTCTAATTCAAGATTTTTGAATCCTCATTTTTCCTTCGATTTTCTTTCAAACTAGCATATTTAGGTTCTAATGGTCATTAAAGACCTAATCTAAGTTTAGGAAGATAAATTGGGGCCGGGTCTTTACAGTTGGCATCAGAGCTTTAGGTTATAGATTATGTAGACCGTACTAGGCCGCTTTTATTTTCGTGTTTGATTATGCTCAACATCTCCCGAGTGATGGCCCGACCGACCGACGGATCCCCATCAATACTCAAGGTGTAGAACATTGTCAAATACTTGGCAAATGTGTCTAAGTACCAACCCCAGCCTATGATTTTGTGCCCCCTAGTCACTATGCCTCGTGTGCGCCGACCTCAATCTGTATTCCAAGGTAAAAGTTCTTTTCGAGAAAGTTATTAGTAAGTATTTTCAAGTTTCAAGTAAGATAAATAGGTTCAATTTTGACGTTTGCCTTACGACGTTAAATTATAAGCATGTCACGTAAAGTTAAAGCGTAGCAAAGTACGTGGCAACTTCTGTACCGTTTGTCTCGGTGTAAAGGTTTTTGAATACTTGTATGACGATATAGATTTTCTGAATACTCTCTTAATAAGCTATAAGAAATTTGTCCCGGTAATGGGTATAGAAACTCTTGCGACACTTTCTTTTCATTCGGATGAATTGTGATTCGATATGGATTATATGATTTAAGTTATGAGGAGTTCAGTTGAGCAATTTTGGTTCACAATTTGTATATGAGACTTGATATTATCATAGTGTGATCTCCCTGTAGGTATTGGTTGATCTTGAATTTACAAGGAGGTTATGTCAAATTTTTGGTAGATCATAAGTTGTAACAAGTCGCGCATTATGAGAAACGACAAGACGAGAACGTTGACGGTTTGTCATTAAATCGATGACTCATAAGACAACTCGTAGCATCTAGCTAGTACATTATTAGCTATGTTAATGAATCAAGTGCGCTACTTTCCTTTCTTTCGCCATGTCTAATTTTGCATCTTCCTTCATCAAGATGAACAAAAAGTTTCGAGGGTCTTGTTTCGTTTTCCTGCTTGCCACTTCGCGTTTAATTTTTCAGCTTCATTCTCCACGATCATTGGTGATCACATTAACACCTTATGAGCTTCGATATGTTATGTAATTGGATATTGTAGCAATGTCATGTTGAGTCATGGAGTCTCTTTAATTACATTCAGCTACTAGCTTCGTGTGATGTGTAAAACTCTTCAGCCTTTTGTTTGCGTTAAACTTTCTAGCTTCGTGTGTCATATTTGTGAAACTATTCGGATTACTCACTCCGCAATAGGGTCCTTTTGGGAACATCTGTGACGGCCCGAACCAGAATCAGTATAGTAATCGGCTTAATCCACGAGTTAGCGCGTAATCACCATTTTTCGTAAATTGATTGATTTGACTGTTCGATTCACGACTTAATTATCGGGTGAGAATTAGAGTTGAGTCTCTTCTCGAGAGTTGTTGTACGCGTGATTTCGAGTTCGTGGGCGGTTCTGGTTAATTATTTCGACGATCGAGGAATATGTTATGAATATTTGAAATTGCAGAATTTCGTCGAGTTTATTCGTTCGTGTTTGAGATATCTGAAACGTGGATGTGTTCCGTTTTGGACCGTTGATCGTATCGAGCCGCGAGTATAAATATCGGAAATAGTCGAAAAATTGTCGAAAACTCTGTTTCGGGAAGTTTGACCGCCGTTGACCAAGAGTTGATCGTTGACTTTTTGTTGACCGGAGCTCTACCGTGCGAAACGGGCTGCCGCCGTCGGGTTTTGCGATTCTGGCCACTTCTGGTCTTGAAACTGGTATGAATAGATTCCTCTCTCCATTTGCAACAGGTTAGAACTTGAATTTGCTTAAATTGATGATGTTTGGAGAGAGAACGAGCTTGAGAAAAATGGGGGTTTTCGCCTAATTCGGGCGGCCGGCTCCGATCACTTTTGGGGTTGGGTGTTTAGGGGGAAAGGTTCCCTTCAACCTCTACTTGCTTTGGGTGGAAAGAATTTTAGGATGGATGCCGTTTTGGAGCTCGCCGGAAAGTCACCGGAATCAATGGATTCCGTGACTTTCGAAGCTTTTTTCGGCCACTGTGGTGGTGGGATGAAGTTGGTCCTTTGACAGAAGTTGTTGGGCTTGGAAGGAAGATCATTTCTGGAAAGTTTCATTTAGTTTGGACGTCGTCGCCACCGCGCCGCCGCCACCGGCGGTGGTCCGGCGAGGTCCGGATTTTTGAGATTTTTATGTGTTTCCGACTCGTTTTCGCGCTCCGAACGCAGTCGTGAGGTTTTTGAGATGATTTGGGTGCCGAATTTTTAGTCGAGGGTTTATGCGGAGAGTTTTGAGAATTTCGTCGATTATTTTGTACCGAGTTATATGTTTCCGAAAATGGTTGGTTTCCGAGGTGTGGTACAGTGTGATGAACTATGATTATGATCAATTATATTTTGTGATTATTCAGGGGATCGAGATCGTACGTTGGGCGAGGGATCTTCCGCCGGATCTTGTGATTAGCGCGTGTGCGCGCTGTGCTCACCTGTGAGTGGACTTTTCTATTTTCACTGTCGTAGCGAGTTCCTGATTTCCGTATTTATTTATATACGATGTTGAGATTATTTATTGTTTTTGGAGGTATTGTTTTATATTTTATATGGCGATGGCATTTATTTAGCATCGATGCATTGGCTACTCGGCTGATCACCGGTAGTCAGATCCAGGGTTGAGAGATTCCCCTGATGTGCCCGCTAGGCTTGAGAGATTCGCATAGCCTATCACCGTCGGGCTTGAGAGATTCGCCTGGCACCTCCATTTATTTTCCGAACTCGCTTTGCTTGATTTTATGATATATGTAAATAGTGAAAGGCATATGTTTATTTTCGTCCACTCACTCTAATGATTTTATTGCCTTTCCCCTGGGTTTTTCGGTTGTGAACTCATCTCTTTCTTGTTCAGCCAGAGTTTTATCTTCTAGCCAACTCTATTCTTGAGCAGCAATTCGATTATTCAATATGAAGGTTATTTGAAAGTCGAATTCTTGAATTCAGGATCTACTAATCATACGTAGTGTGATGATCAATACTATGTAATTTATCTGACATGTTATATATGGGGATTATCCAGATTATTATAGACAGTTGTGTGGTTTTGTTAGATCAAGAGGTTATACTACTTAAATCTAAATATAGGTGGTAGTAAAAGTATGTGAGTTTTGTTGGAACTATTTGTTGTGATGCAAATAATTGTATGTTGGTAAAACTAATCGTTTGCAAGTTTTATGGGTTCAACAATAAATGAATAGGTTATGCCTAATTTTCTGTAGAAACTCTTTTGACTTAGGGTCATTGGAATTACCTCTTTCTTCGATCATCAATTAGTAAACAACTTTCTCCGAGTTCTGTAAATTGGTTGCATTTGAGAGAGTTATACTTAAGTATGTTCTATAATATTATGTGTGGATCTTCATGTTGTCCGGTGAGGCAAGAAAAACTATGAATGCAGTTTTGCATAGACATTATTAATCAGATTTTCTGTACACGTTATTTCTTTTGCGTGTACGTGAGGCTCGGGGTTTCACATGGTACCAACATCTTGAAGAGTCATATTAAATATTGCCTAAAAGTGCTTTTGAATTGGCATCTCTATGCTTATCGGTACGGTGATTTCGTAGTTCAAATTATATTATGTTCATCGAGTTTCCTTGTACTCGATATCTCGTGTAACTATGCAGGATTCATGTTTGAGTAAATTTGAGCTTACAAGACAAGAGATATGATATATAATTATTCACGCTCTTATCTCGAAGTTATCATGTGATTTACCATTTTTGAAAGTTATCACGACATGTAGAGTCATTCTTTAGAGCTCAAACGTTGATTTGTGGATGTCTTTTCCTTGAAGACTAAACACTTTTGATTCACGAGTCATTGTGGCATTTTGGATACGCGATTGGATCAATTTTATGGGTTAGAGTATCATAGTGAATGATGATGCAAGTGTAGTTATGTGGAGGGAATTTTGTTTACGGTAGTAGCGGTTTGTTGTTTTGATGTTTTCATTCATAAGAAAATGATAGATTTCTTGAGGTATTTAAGACATGAATTGGTAAAGCTATTCTAAGCATGATAAGCTTTTCATATCAATCACACAGTAGGTGTAAATGGAATTGCAGAAATATGGTATATCAGAAGTCATACAGTAAATTTAAAGCAACGATTATGACATCTGGTTCTCATTGTATGGATTTATCATGATGTAAATTTCAAGGGCAAAAATTTTATTAGGGGGGTAGATTGTAACGACTCGAACCTAAGTTAGTGATTTTATCTTTTTTACCTGGGTTGAGTTAAGCCCAACCATGTTTTCTCTTCTTTTCCTCTCTCACCCCAATTCTCTCCCCGCGTACGTTCGACATCGACGGTGCACCACCAACCGGCCACCAATTTGGTCGATCTTAGTGTCAAAACCTTCATCTCGTTTTCCTCTTCCACTCCAAAGCCACAAAATTTCCATGCACAAGTTATGTTGATCAAATCAAAGCCTTGAAGCCTTGGATTGAGCCGAATTTTTTCGTCATCGGTGGTGGAATTTTGGCCGGACTTGGATGGCGAACCCATGGGGATTTTGAAGCCCATCAACCAATGAGTCAATTGAGACTCGTCTCAAGCCTCGTCATGCCCTGACCTCGCCAAACGGTCAGCATAAAAATCAGGCGAGGGTTCAAGATTTCAAAGGTAAATTTTGATGTTTTTCGGTGTGTTTTCGAAGTTGCCTTGTACTGAAATGTTGTTGGAAATGTTGAGATGAACGTTATGAGGTGCAGGTCGGAGGAATCGATGCTTGTCAAAATCTGGCCGCCGCCTCTGGTGGCACGTAGGTCCCACATGCCGCCTTACGCGGAGGAGCTCCGGCAACCAAAACGTTGATTTCTTCACGGGAAGTTTTCTACACCATCTAGCTATAGTTTTCGCATAGTTTGGTGTTGTGTAATCATGGTGTGACACTTCAGTAATGCACAGGAATCAAAGTTACTCGATACGCCAACTCCATCGTTCTTGGTGTGCCGAGACGAAGTGTGATCTTGGTAGAGTACGAACTTTGAAGTACGATAATTAGAATTAAGGCACAGCCATCAGGTACGGATGAGTCGGTAGCGTTAGTTTACTATTAAAAATAATTGTGAGTTTTTCGATTAACGTGTTGACTCGAGTTTCTATATTTACATTAGTTGTACGATATTAGCATTCATTAATTAATTTAGATCTCCAGTTTGCTTTAGGAGCACCGCTTACGAATATTGAACTAGTGGATCAACGACTACTTTTCTGCCAATCCAGGTGAGTGGACTTTGTTTTTCTTTGTTGGATAGCGAGTCTATTTTATGCTCATTATTTATTTTATGATTATAACTAAATATGATATGATATGAATATGTTTATGCATTGAGGCACTGCATTATATTTCACATTTTTTATGCGCACCACATACACAATTATGCATTGATGCATAGGTTACTCGGCACCTTCACAATTATGCATTGATAAATAAATATTTCACAATTATTTATGACACCAGAGCAGCTAGACTCTTTAAGCAAATCGAGGCGTAACAATATCTGCCATAGGATCCAGCATCTTAGATGGCATACGTAGCTTAAAGAGTCTAGCTGCTCTGGTGTCATAAATAATGTTAAGTTCTTTGTATTGTGAAATTACGAGTTATTTCCAGTAAATTAGTTTGTCTATCCCAAGATTTTTGAATACTTATTTTTTTCCTTCAATTTTCTTTCAGATTAGCATATTTAAGTTCTAATGGTTATTAAGGACCTAATCTCCGTTTATGAAGCTAAATTGGGGTCGGGTCATTACACACCTCGACACCACCACCACAACCTCGGCACCACCACCACCACCACCACCACCACCACACCACACGCCGCTACCACCTCGGCACCACCACCACCAAAACTATTAAATTATTTATTTATTACAAATTTTGTATTAATTAATAATTAGAATATAAAGAATTAATTAACATTTGATGAATTTTTTATTTTTTTAAAAAAAATACGACGAAACTACTACAATTTCTTCGTCTAAGTGATTTATTTAATAATTTTTTTTAAAAAAAATTCAACCACTTAGACGACAAAAATTCTAAAATTTTGATGTCGACGTTCGAGGTGGTCATCGTCCTCGGTGTTGATCGTCGACAGACGACATTGGTGACGAGAGGCGCCGTAGACTAGCGGGAGTGAGCCTTCGGAGTCTGGAGCCCGACGAAGCAGATATGAGTTCGGGAGCCGACGACTCGGCACAATTCATTGCGGCCAGCCGATCCCGAAATCCTAGCTGATCCTGAAATTTCCATTGAGGCCCTGAGTCGTTGTGCTGAAGAGGCACGATGCCAGGGACGAGCTACTTGGAATTTTAAAAATAACGATCTCTGTGGGTATCCAGAGAAGAGGCCGACGACAACAGAGAAAGAGAGAAAGCCAGGGGAGGAAGAGAGAAGGATAATGGTTTAGTATTTTGTATACCGAGCTTATTGTAAGCTCAATCAAAAACTTATCAATGGTCAAAAATGTGACACGTGTCGTAATATTGGTGGGCAACATCAGGCGTATGAAGAAACGGCGTGGAATGCAGCCTCAACATGAGACATAAGATGCATGAGACATAAGATAGATGGATCGAAGATTAAAATTAAAGAATATACAGATAAAAACATCCTAACATATACAGTATATACAGCAAGTCATCTAGGTCTAACATACAGAGAAATGAAAATGTTGGAATACACCTCAAGGCTAAACACCCCCAGGCTAATTTCAAAAAGGAACACGTGTCGCTCTATAATTGGTTAAAAGTTTCAACATTTTCTAAAATTGATCGAGCTTATCATAAGCTCAGTGCACCTAATTCCTAACCTCTCTCTCCCTCCCTTATCCCCCCATGAACCGCCACACTTCGGATTCGGTTGGCTTGCCTCCCCTGCCATTCCCGACATCGCCTCACGCCTCCTCTTTGCGCCAAAAACTGCCAATCTCAGACACGCTTCCTCCGGTCAGCCTTTTCTCCACTTCGCGCCACCACACCAAACACACCGGTGCTGATGCAATACCCACGAGAATATCATTGCTCTCTTAGTTCAATCTCGATATCGAATTGAAGCCTTGCCAGAAGCCTCCTCAGCCTCGCCGGTGTTGAAAACTTTACTGGGATGAGGTTGATAATTCCTATTTGAAGCATCCATAGAGTAAATCACTTCCAAATGGATTGATGAATGGAGAGATTTTTCCCAAAAAATTGTCATGGTAGATTTTGTGAAGGTAGTTGAGAAGGGTCCATATATTATCCTTGTTGTCCAGAGATGGGAACAAAAAATCTTGTGAGTACCTCTTACTTGATACATTATGGGATGATTGCTATAGTGACAGAGTTGCATGATACATCACCTTTAAATCTATAGTAGATAGAATTCCCTTCAGATCTTCATTTATGAGCACCATCATGCGATGTGCAATGGGTGCCTAGAGTAACTCTGGGTATCCAAAGTCGAGGTCCAGAATCGAGGAGAAGAGGGTCAGCGCGACGGAGAGGGAGGAGAAGGGTTTTCGTGATCTAAGGCGGTGGCGGCGATGAACTCGGTGACGGTGGTAGATTTTTCTAATGGCGGAGACGAAGTGCTTGTATGTGTAAGGTGTTATAATCCATCACAACTACCTAATTGTAAGCTTAGTCATATAAATAAAATATTGACAAATATAACAAATAAAACATGTGTTGTAGTATTAAAAATAGTCTTGGGATGCTTAGAATCCTGGGTGCACAACAGCTTGATCCACGGAGTAAAAGGAAATAAAGAGAGAACATAATGCATGTATTTGGTGAGATCAAAAGGAATGGAACGAACAATTGGACGTGGAAAAGATGGCGAAAGTGAATCAAGCCAACTATTGTCCTTATTGCTGAAAGGTTAACCGTGAATGTACGGCTTCAATGAAGGAACATTTTTCAGGTAAGGGTCATGAACTCATTTTTTTTCTTTTAAAAATTCGTGGGCCCACCAAAACAATGCACCCCCTCTCCGTGTGTGTGGTTGTGAAACATGTTCAGCCTGACCGTTCAGGTGAGAACTCTCGAATATCAAGTGTTTTTCAAGGTTCATGATCAGATGTGAATTGAATTCGAACGAAAACTGGCCTTCTAAGTTAGAGAAAATTAATCAGGAATATGTAAAACATGTGTTGTAACATTGTAGCTAAATATAACATCTTTATTAGTAAGATTCAATGCATGGAATTACTTGCTAAAATACAAGTTAATTGAGTCGACACATCATTGCCAATTTGTTAAAGATCGGATTTGATATTGGGTCTCACATAAGGTGCATGCAGATTAATTTTTTTTATATCGTGTACTCAACTTGTGCTAGAATAAGTTGAACAAATTGAAGCAAAACCTAGCCACCTAAGTTTTGAGAACCTATCTCTCTTTAAATCGATGTCGTCTACACTGGTCCCTTCGCCTGAGAATATGAGTAATACTTTGACCGTGGCTGGCTCTGGTCGCACGTCCTTTGGCGTGAACGGAGCAGCAGGGGTCTCTGACCACTTCTTTCTTGTAGGAAGGTTGCTTTCAGTATGAGGGAAGACCAACCCTAACACCGTCGTTGGTGCTCTTGGTGTGCTGTGGGGTTTAGGCCGGAAACTAAAGATCCAGCTTGTTGAAGACCAGCTTCTCATGGAGTTCGTGATGGAGACAGATGCCATGGTTTTTTAATAAATCCACCTTAGTTTTAGCAAGGTTCAGTGGCCGTGGTGATGTTTTGGGGGTCTCGTTATTGTCGATCTCAGTTTGTGTAACTATTTTTGGCCTGGAGCCGATTGTCTTCACACAGCGTGCCATTAAGATGTTTGGTAATGCCATTAGCGTGTTTGAGGGGTTGTGCGAGCTGAGCTCTCAACGCGGCATGGCCAAGGTACGCCTGCGACACCCGGTTCAGTCTAGGGCTTGGCGGGCTTTCACAGAGGGAGCTTTTTCGACTTTAAGGATGGAATAGTGGTGAAGCTCTGGTTCAAGTATGACGGCAAGCAAGACTACTGCGACACCTATAGGCTTTTGGAGCACCCAAAAACGGGGTGTATTTGGGCGTCGAACTTCTCCAAGAACATAATTCTTGAATCAGCAGCGACGCTCGTAGGAGAGGCTTCGACATTGCATGGGGAGGAGGATGTATCAGATCAGGTTCCAAACCCTAACCCTAGCTTTGATTCTAATAGAACTATGGTTAAGCAGGTACCACAAGCTTCTTTATCGAGCCAACTCATGTTTCATGTACTGGGGTTACACTTGAGATCTTTACGGTAATATATTCAGCGTTGCGCAATGTGGCCATCTCACACGCTCCAAGGAAGGATCCTCCGAAGCGCAAGGGAGATGAAGAGCTAACCATTGCTCTCAAGAAGTCGAAGCTGAAATCTAAGCCAAAGTTGTTGTTTCCGGCTCCGATCTTGTGATTCTGGAGAAGAACGACCTCTTGATGAATCCCCAATAAAGAAGAAAAGGAAACGAAGACCTGCAGGTTCCAAGAACAAGGTGAAGAGATGCATTCTGGAGGATGATGACATTGAGAATCAAAGGAAGATTGTGGAGGTTTCGGCCTCGAAGAAGAAAGCAGGTCGAGGAAGCATGAAGGTAGGGGAAATCAAGGAGACTGAGGTAACCCCCATACCTAGTTCATCTGTAGAATCGGTCACTAAAGAGGCCAACTCCTCATGGAGATGGTCTATTAAGGTGTTCGATCTTGAGCCACCTACAGAAGGTGGGGAAGAGCATGATATGGAGGTCGAGGAAGGTGAAGAGGCGCGGGAAGTTGTGGCAGCGTTGGAAGATGAAGCAGCGTAGGAAGATAGGGAGATTTCCTCCTCGGACTAGGAGTACTCTGGTGCCCTATTTATGTTTCTGTTTTTTATTCTGCATTTTCTTTGGTTTTGGACTTGTATTGGCATAAGTCTGGTTTTTGCTTTGAACTTACAGTTGGTCCCGAAATAGGTACTCGTACCGTCTCGGGATCCGCTACGTCACTTGTTATGAACTTTGAGGTTATTGTTAGGTCTCGGATATTTGGTTAAGTGGGTATTTGTTACGGCTAATTTCTCTCGGCGCTCTTAAGTGTGTAATCATAGTTGTATTCGATACTACATTCTCATTCAATGAGAACTAACGTCTCCCGCGTGCTTTCAAAAAAAAAACTTGCTAGAAAACACATATGTAGTCTTACATAACGTATTTTAAATAAAAATAATATCGAGTGATATGTCTGATTCAATAGTTATAATCAATAAATTAAAAACTCTTACTCAAATTAAATGCTACCTCTATCTCGAAAAAATATATTAGAATTAGCTATTAATCGAAGCACCATGTGTGACTTAGCTATCGGGCCAACGAGTTTTAGTCAGGCAACTTGACCGCCAGAGTTTCCATATTCTGATGAGATGTCAATGAGTATAGCAAAGCCTGTACAATATATGTTTATTGGGCTCAACCTATTCTACCCATGCCATTATGATACCATTCTACATGATCTGTTTATTTTTTAGGGCTAGGCCCAACTTTTACATCATTTCGTCATGATAGCAGAAATGCATGCATGGATATCGGATAGCCTCGTAGCCAGAAGTCAAACATGTAGGGCCGGCCCGACGTAGGGCAGGCAGGACAATGATCCAGAGTCCAAAGATTCAGGGGGGCTCAAAGTTTTTTATTGCCCAGTAAAAAATAAATAATCTAAAATATTAAAAATCTCGTAGAGCAGTACAACATATGCTCTTCGTAACTTGCATCGTTTCTTCGCCTTCTTCTGATTCTTCTCTTTTAGTCTTCTCAATTGTCCTCTTAATTCCAAAAAAAATGGGCTTTAATCAAGGAGAATTAGCCCGTTATGTATTTATGTATTTATGTATTTAAGGAGAGGGCAATTTACAGTTCAAAAATCTCCTTATAAATTGGGCATCACTTCTCCAAAATATAATTTGTATCTCAATCTTCTCTCTCAATCATTTCGATTTGGGTGTTTTGCTTCTTTGGGGCAGATGCCCAAATAATCAATTACAATTGGTTAGTTGGGGGCTTGGGGTACACGACTGAGACGATATTTGGCCATTTGGAATTTTTAGACAGAGGTCAATTACAATTATAGTTGCCCAACTTGTGTGTTTTTGAGTATGTTTCACTCCCTGATAGCTAGCTTTAAGTTTTGCTGTTTTTTTTTCCTTCCATGCTTATTAGTTGTGTACAAACTGATGGAAAGAATTTAGGATTATGTCGACAGACTTGCAGTTTACTGGTTACATTTTTTGTTGGTTTGGTTCCAGTTTACTTATTGAATTTAGAACTATATTAGTAGACTATGTCATTTCTCTCATTTGGTTGCAGACTTAGACTTACAGTTTGCTTATTGCATCAGTGCATAACATATGTTTTCTTATTTAGTCGCTTACATGCTAGAGCTTGACAACTTGATCACCTAAATAGCATACAAGAATTTCAAGATAGATTGAATGATTCAGTACACAAGTAGTGTAATATTTATAAAAATAAAAATAAAAAATCAATGACTTTGCATCTAAAAAATACGAGAAAAGTCATTTTAATTGAGATTTAATTTGTTTTAAGTAATGTAAAATTCATTTTTCAGAAGATTGATTTAATGTCACTCTGGTTTTTCGTTGTGTAATATTTTTTCTTTAAAATATTTTTTTTATTTCCTTTTATATATATAAAGGGTCCAATTTTATTCTTCGTCCCGAGCCTATAAATACCCAAGACCGGGCCTGCAAGCATGCCGCAGCTTACCGGAATTAATTAAGTAGCAAATTTTACTTGTATATATACGAGTTATGGACTTATGGGATGATTTATTTATTTGTTCTCTTGACCTTTTCTTTTTGAGGTTTAGGAGTACTAGCAATCGGCACCACAATATCCGATCCTGATCGAATGCCATACTGCTCATGAAGAAGCGAAAGCCCACCAAAAAAAGAGATTTGTTGTTTCGCAGAATCAAAATGGAACCTATAAAGCCAATCAGCAAACAAAAACTACCACAGAATCGAAGCTTGGGTTTGGTTGCTAGCTAGCCAACTTCAATTAAGCCATAAATTCCTGTGACGATCTGTGGCGTGTGTGTCTCAGCTTCATCTGGAATTCAACATCTTAATTAAATAGACCCGGCCAGCAGAGAATTGGCATGTCGAGCACATTCCAGCAGTAGTCATATTCTCACACACACGAACAAATCTCTTCCATATAATTTTGTCCCGTGCCCCCCCGTGCATCGGTGCATGCTTATACGATAGCTAGATATGTTCTGTCCACATATTAGAGGATTTAGGCCCCAGATGATATTAATTCATTTGGCTTCCTAATCATATGTCTAATATGGAAAGAAGAGGATGAGAGTCGATTTTTGGCAGTGCTCACAGCACATTATATTATTGTACCAATGCTATGAAAATAAATAGACAAAATTAATGTCCAAACTGAAGTGGATGTTAAAGTCTTAACTACTTATTATTTTATAAATTTTGGTTTGTGATGTTATTTTGAAATCACCTTTCACATAATTTATTATTATTTTATAAATTTTGGTTTGTGATGTTATTTTGAAATCACCTTTCACATAATTTATTTCGTAATTATCATGTATGCAAAAATTTGATTAAATCAAAGATTGTTTGTTCATTAAATTTTATAAAACAAATAGACGGTTGTTAATATAATGTTAAAATTTATAATAATCGTCAATTTATTCAATAAAATTAGATACTCAAATGAACTTCATTTTGATTTATTATTATGTGAATTGATCTTCAACTCATAGTTTATAACATATGTGGTGTCGATTATAAAATGACAAACCAAAATTTATATAAATATGAATAATTTAGACCTTGACATCCAAATAAATTAAGTTTTGTCCAAAATAATATGAGATAGTACGACCTAGTGTCCACTTTAGTGTCCGCTTCTCGATCCGGCTAATTTGATATGGGAGGGAAGCGAAACGAGCATTACTCTTCGAATTAATAACTAAGCAAGAGAAATTTTGAATGGAGAGGACTAATAGGGTTTTTTTTGGATGAACAGAAGGAAATACACACAAGACTACACCATGCATAGACTTCAAAAATTAGGGTTCCATATAATTTCCATTAGTATATCAATTTCTCTCTCATGCTCAATATGTACGTCCACTACTCTAGCTAGTTTCTGATCGACATAAACCACAAAATCCTCGCGAGAAAATGACAGGACTCATGAGAGAGAGATGGTCGATCATCCCAACAATAGGATATTTTATTGTCTGGGTGGGGGTCCAAATTGATTGGGTTTTGTCGATCCTATAATTTAGAGGCGGAAGACGCACATAAAAGAAAGGACCTTATGAGTTTAGGGATCCAAAGTACCCCCATGTAAGTCACACATATATAGTTCATTAGGGCCCTTGAAAGATTCATCGGAAGTCCTTCACTTTCAGTCGGTCTACATGACCTTTCTAAATTCTAATGCTTCGATAACTCTCCAACAGAATGTTGGTCTGTATGCACCCTTGTTGGGGCTCATGTTACTTCAACTAGATCCAGCCAACCAAACCCAAAGTAATTAATGGGGCCATTACTTTAAGCCCAAATTCATAAATTCTTAGCAATATTTGAAAGAAAGGACATTCTCAAAGTTAACACTAGAGGATATGCATATCTAATGAGTGTGTGAGGGAGAAGATAATTCATCTGAAAAGAGGTAGTAATCACAGAGAACATAAAACTTGTTTTGTGAGAGGAAAAGTTATTGCAGAGAGAACGAAAAAAGTAGTCAAATAGTGGAGAGAACATAGATTTAAAAATAATATTTATTATTGATAAATATCTTGTTAATTATTATAATGACCTTAATATATTATATTTAACTAAAATAAAAATGACATAATTGGAAGAAAATGAAAAATATGGGAAACAACATGGCTTCCTTTTAAAGAATAGTATAGATATTTAATTAATTACTCAGTTTTCTTCAATTAAACAAGCTACAGTATGTATTCATTCATCTGATTTCTACCGCCACAGCAACACATTATTCAACTAAATCATTGATCTGTGTAAGAATTAATATGTGATTATTGGTTTTGAGGAAAAAATAATAATCTGCGATTATTGAGTGATACATACAATACATTACGTAAAAAAAATGTATAACAGATAATAATTTCTCATTTATAAATAAAAATTGTTGATGTAAATCACAATGAAAAAACTCTCCAAAATTTACCTTTTGCATCATAAGATTCCACAAATTGCTAGTTGTACTTCCGCATTAGTTTTAGCATCATAAGACTCCACAATTTACTTACCTAATTCATAAGAATAATAGGCAACGAGTATGTGTCTCAGTGTGTACGTATAGAGTTTGTAGTCACCAAAGAAAGGGGTATTTATTGATACGATTGATCTATGTTCACCCAACGAAACTTAATCCAAGCTTTATACTTGATTAAGGATTACGTCAAATCAAAAAAGTCAAATTTCAGATCGCATAGAATCGATAAAAACGAGAGAGATATATACACGAAGAGTTGACGTCCAATATGAGAAAAGTTTACAATTTTGCTTAGATAATGTAAATTTCAATCTTTGTGTTCTGTCATGAGGGTTTGTGGGCTTGGTACTTGGTACTTGGTAGAATCACGTTAAGAATGATTTTCATTATCATTGCATATATCACAGAAATCCAAGCCCAAGTCCGTCCCACGGCCTGACTGGCCGAGCCTATTGTGGATTTTTTTTCGGGCTGGGTTGAGTTTGGGCTTCTTGAGCCTCCATAGGCCTCTAAGGTTGTGGGCCAAATGATGAGGCCTATTGGCGCATGGCTCGAAGTATTTAGGTTTGTTGGCATTTCTCGTATTTGACAGACTCTTTACTATTGGGGGCTTATATTGGGATTTCCCAATTTGTTCAAAACTACTACTTGCACTCCCTTCTCTATTTTATATAGGGAAACAATTCATTCATAGTGTCTGAACTCTTCGGGTCAAGTTAAAAAGGTATTCGGACTCTAAAAACTATCAAATTGATGTCCAGACTCTCAAAACGCTATAAGTGTGATGCCTAAGCACTATTTATGTCATAGCTCCATTTTCTTTATTGACGTGGCATCACTTTTGAAAAAAAAGGTTAATGACACTTATGTCCTCAATTTTTTTTTTATATAATTTCTCATATTTCAAACTTTGCCATGTGTCATTATTGCATTGGCTTTTAATTCATAATTGATTGAGCTTACAATAAGCTCAGTCCATAAGATCCGAGTTTAAGCTCTAGATAAATCGGATCTGCCATTTCCTTCACCTAAGTCCGAGCTCAAGCCCCAACCAAATCAGGACTCCTCTATATTTTCCTTCTCACTGTCGTCGTTCGCCAACCACGACCAAGAGGCGCGCGTGCTCAAGAAGAACAACGACGTGAGGTGTAACGACGAGGCAGACAGAGGCGCTCGCTCGATGCAGTGAGGTAGGAAGTGAAAATCGGAGGCAGTTACGAGTGACCTAGGGTTCACAGTGATGCATCGAAAAAGGCCGAGGGTGGCGCGCACGGTAGGCAGAGATCGATGATGATGAGTTGGGGGAGCTCAGGACAGTTGCACCAATACGTCACATCATTGGCTGAGGGCAGCACAACGATGCAAGTCGAAGGTGCAGGGCTCGAGGAGAACCAAGGACAATCTCATAGGGCCAAATCGAGGTCAAGCTAAGGATAAGGCTCTGGCATCGATCACTATAGATCAGAGATAGTTCAATACAATTCGGCAGAGCGGAGGTCAAGAATCAGGATCGGGATTTCTTTTCTTGGGCTCACTTAGTATCACTACTGATGGCACGACACTCTTTGAGGCCATTCACGTCATTTAGAGTAAATAAAGGCTGAGGCGAAGCTGCAGTTGTCGTCACCAAAGAGGCGGAGGTCGACGGTTTGAAGAGAGAGAGAGAGAGAGAGAGAGAGAGAGAGAGAGAGAGAGAGAGAGAGAGAGAGAGAGAGAGAGAGAGAGAGAGTTTACAAATAAAAAAATGGAATTAGAGGGCAATATAGTCTTTTACCTGTTTTTCTTTTCAAAAAATTGTCATGTCATCAAAGAAAACAGAACAGTGAGGGAAGAGAGAGAGAGAGAGAGAGAGAGAGAGAGAGAGAGAGAGAGAGAGAGAGAGAGAGAGAGAGAGAGAGAGAGAGAGAGAGAGAGAGAGAGAGTTTACAAATAAAAAAAATGGAATTAGAGGGCAATATAGTCTTTTACCTATTTTTCTTTTCAAAAAATTGTCACGTCATCAAAGAAAACGGAACAGTGAGGGAAATAGAGTCTAGACACCACACTTACAACGTTTTGAGAATATAAGCACCATATCGATAGTTTTGAGAATTCGGACATCTTTCTGACCTGATTCGAAAAATTCAGACAACATGGGTAAATTTTTTCTTTTAAATAATTTTCAACAAATATAATTGTGTCTATTCCATTTTTACCCTTTTTCTAATTTTCAACAAATTATTTAACATAAAAAGGAGAGTACAAGAAAGTCACAATATCAGTTCCCTTACTATTATTAGATGAGGAAGTATTTAAACAAACAAAAAATATAGGATGCTCTCCCTAGTGAGTAATGACCTAATGTTAGTTACACTTGCACATAGCCCACGTTATTTATGGATGTCCTTTCTCCCATTCACATTTTGTACCACTCTCCGCCAGTGTGTCCTTTTTAACGTCCCTTCCCCATCTCGCTGATTCGTACTCCCCCCTATCACATTTTCCCAGTTTAACTGACACACGCCGTCCTTCCCTTCTCTCAATCTCCCCATAATTACACCCACAGCGCAGAGTCAATAATAACCCCCATCCCAAACCCAAAAGTATGCACATCACACGGCCCATATCTTCCATCGCAAGCCATCTCTTCCTTCCCCGCCCTCCGCTCTCTCTCTCCCTCCACCTCATCGACTTCAGAGCATATAGACCCGTGTAGCACGTATTCACATTTCACATGCTATTTGAGGAGAGATGCAATTCTTATTTTTCGCGTAGAACTGAAAAAAATAGCATCCTTTATTATTATTCATTAATTTTTATATAATTTAAATTTATATTTCTTAGTAATATTTTTGACGAATAACTAGACGACACTTGTCAATGCTATGTGATGTTATTGTCTAAATAATTAGACGCGTTATTAAGTTATTTATTTCGTTCCGATTTAAAATTGACATATTTTAAAGTTATGATTTTGGACTCACTTTCTTCACGAAAGTTGGAGAACTATTTATTATAAATAGTGAACTATTAGAACTCGTGCGTAGTTTTATTAGATGTTTCGGAGATCCGAACTATTTATTATAAATTTTAGAAGTTTTTGAGTAAAAATAGTTTATTAGAAAATTTACCAAGTGTCAATATTTATTCACCATTAGATTAAATCCATGAAGAATTATAGCTCAAAAGTCTTCTACACTCCAGGGTGAAATCCCTGAAATCTTCTAATCAAATCAACTCCGAAATTTTGTCTATGACTACTTCACTCTCGCCGCCAATTCACCGATTGTGGTCATGAGGCCATCATCCAGATCATCAAAATCCACTAGCCGAGCATCCCGCTAGTGAGTTCGACCAGTCCAGATCGCCGAGTTCCACTAATCGAGTTCCACCAAGAGCGACAATAGGATTGGAAGTCCGAATCCCGTCAGTGAGTCATAGCTGATAATGAGTCCGAGGCGAGAGCGGCCACAGAAATATGGAATTTGAATTTTGAGGCCACATCACCACATGTGGGCATTGAGCTCCACAAGTTGCTCATGCTCTCGCGCGAGCAAAAACTACTCAAGTAGTAGGTCAATGAGCGGTCGTCGCCCTGTCAACCGCTGCATCCGTTTTCCAGCTTGCTCCTCCTATTATTTGGCCAGAACCGCCTTTGCTCGTGTTATTTCGAGCACCGGTACAGATGCTCTCAAAGAGCCTCTGTTGGGCGCTGGTTCCCCAAAACTATAACCCCCTTAAATTTATCAAAATACCCCCCGCGTATTGTCACTGTCGACCACCGCACTCAGAAAAAAGAAAGAAAAAATAAGCATTCAATACTGACTTACTTCATTATTTTCTCTTTTCTCTCGCCACATTAGAACAACTCAGTTTATTTTCTCTCTCTCTCTCTCTCTCTCTCTCTCTCTCTCTCTCTCTCTCTAGCTCACAACTCAGAATTATAAAAACACACAATCCCTCCTCATAAAAACAGAACATAACAGCAGTTCACATATCACAAAAGACATAGACACATACATACCAGTAGAACCAAAACATTAGACAATAGACACCATTCTCATAAGGTACCATTAACCTCCGGTCGTTTTTCACAAAAGGGTAATGGGCGGCGGCGATTGTGGTCGTCCTCGTCATCGAAGAAGAAGTACAACTAGTTTCACCCTCATTTCCCTACTTGTTGCGACCGTCTTAACCGGCGTCGTCTTATCAGATCCGAGCGACGAAGCATGTCTAACTCACCTCAGTCAATCTCTCGAGGACCCGAACAAGTCTTTACAGAACTGGACCAAATCCACTTTCGCAAACCCATGTGGCGGATTCACTTCCTATCTCCAAGGCGCCACTTGCAACAATGGCCGAATCTACAAGCTCTCACTCACCAACCTCTCTCTAAAAGGCACCATCTCACCCTTCTTAGCCAACTGTACAAATCTCCAAGCTCTCGACTTGTCTTCAAACTTCATCACGGGTCCAATTCCAGCCGAGCTTCAGTCCCTCGTCAACCTCGCCGTCCTTAATCTCAGCTCGAATCGTCTGGTGGGTCCGATCCCGCCGCAGCTGACGTTATGCGCTTACCTCAACGTCATCGACTTGCATCAGAATCTACTCACGGGCACGATTCCGCAGCAGCTGGGCTTGTTAGTGAGGCTCTCGGCGTTTGACGTCAGCAACAACAGGTTGTCGGGTCAGATTCCGCCGACGTTGGGGAACCGGAGCGGGAGCTTGCCGAGGTTCAATGCGACGTCGTTCGTAGGGAATAAGGAGCTTTATGGGTATCCTTTGCCGCCGTTGAATGCGAAAGGGCTTTCAGTTTTGGCTATTGTTGGGATTGGATTGGGGAGTGGGCTTGCGAGCTTGGTGCTTAGCTTTACTGGGGTTTGTATATGGTTGAAAATTACGGAGAGGAAGATGTCTCTTGAAGAAGGCAAAATCACTCAGCTCATGCCTGAGTATTAAGCCATTAAGTTATTCAGGTTCTTCAATTTATATTGGGTTTTTGCTAGTTAGAATTGTGTCCGTTAATCTTGATCGGTTTGGGTAATCTTTTTTTATCGATTTGCTTTAGTTAGGTCGCTTTTGTTTATTTTCCTGGTTTGGAATCTCTATTAACCTTTCTTCATCAACAATGTACGTACAAACCCCAATTCAAAACACGAATTTGCAGCTAACTAGCTCTATAATGTCTCTACTTTCCTTATTTTCCAACCCCTCTTATGAGTCTCAATGATGTAATATAATTTGTAACTGAGATAATATAGTGGATTTCTGATTCTCTCTGTGGTGCCAAATGCCAATGTCCTTGACTCTCCGTGATTCTGTGTGCGAAGTGCGGTAAGTTTTGGGGAAAAAATAGGGAGAGATTCGCTTGGTTTGGAGGTCTTGTTCTTGACCATTGTGAGCTGGTAGGAGACCAACATAACCACATCGGATGGAAATTGTCGACACCTTGAGCCTGTGGAAAGGTTTTTAATATGGCTTAGGCCAGCATTCTGCGCAACCCTGCTTCTCATTCTATTAGAGTTTCGAGTAATTGTACTCAAATGTTACCGCAAAAGTTAACAGAGCAGTGCATTTGGAAAACGAGAGCATCTTCAGTGCACCGAATTTATAACACCGTTTGGTTAAAAAAAATTATCGTAGAAAAACTAACTACAGTAAAAACATTCCTCTCTCTCGATCTCTCTCTCTCTGGCGGCCACTGGCCACTCAACGCCACCCCGAGCCCTCCTCGCCGGAAGTCCCCAACGCCGATACTGCTTTGCCGTCGAGGCATCAAATCTGTTTTCGCTCTCCGTCTCGCCTCTCCACCTTACGCCGCCTCTTCTCTCCCTCCTCCAAGCCTTCTCTACCGGTGCGACTGACTCGATCGCAACTACAAACCTAACTCTCTCTCAAATCTCGATCGACGGTGGCAAAACGATGTCGCCTCCCAAGTCCCAACCTCGCCCTAGGCTCTGGCGAAACACGATGTCTGCTGGACTGAATTGGGTGTCCAAAGGATATTATGTTAGTGCCAAAATCAATTGTCTGGCTGCCCAAAGAGGGATTTGAAGTGTCAAAAAAAATTTTGTGGGAAAAAAATTAAAATACCCCTCATAATATGCGAAATTTGTTTATCTCATACCCCTCATACCCTTCAATTTCGTATTTGAGTGCCTATGCGATATTTTTTTAATATTAATTGAGATACTATTTTTCAATTTATCTCTTCTTCTTTTTTAAAGGCAATTTATCTCTTATCATGAATAGTATATTGTCAATATAGAATTTTTTTATTTCATTATTATTAATGTTTCAAACCGAATGAAATACACCATCATTATGGCCCCTTAATTTTTTGCTACATATATATGAACATATATATATATATATATATCGACACTAATAATGTAGAGGAAAAATAAACTTACTAATTAGACTAAGGTGGACTCGATCCCAACAGTTCAATTTTTAGACACTAACTGATAATCGAAACCGAATATACAATTTTTTATTTAATAGAACCGAAATCAATAAAAATATATAAGAACCGTTTTTGTTGGTTAACCTAACATCGGTTCGGTTTCGGTTACAAAATCGAATATGCTTTAATTTATATATTTCACACTTAAACAAATCACATAAAAAATAAAAATATCAAAGTTGTAAACTATCAATACTTCAAATAAGTTACTTGAATGAGTAAACAAGTAATTGTTAGGAAAATAAAAAATAACTTTTATACATCATTCATTTGAAACCTCTAATATTGATATATAAAAAAATAGAAGACTACATGAGTACATGCATGAGAGAGAATTAAGCTAGACTTAAACATTTAAAAATATGATCATATTTGTGGAAACCTACTATTTGTAACTCATAATCAATAAGAACATGACATGTAATGTAAAATTAAGTATTAATATGTAAATGAATACATGTCGGTTTAGTTTCGTTTAATCGGTTTTTAGGAAGTTGCTTGGTACCGAAAACTGAAGTTGCACTAGTTGGTTTGTGCAAATTCCAAAATCGAGTGTCTCGGTTATTTGGTGTCGGTTCAGTACGATTTTGATCGGTTTCGATTTTTTTGGTGCCTAAAAGTTTACCCCTAAAATAGACCCGACTAATGTTTGTGATATAGAGCTTAATTTGGTATAAGATTTATGGTTTACGGTCTAGGGTTAAGTGATTTGTATTTTAAGGTTTAGAATATAGAGTTGGGGTTCATCAAGGTTTAGAGTCTTGGATGTATGCTTTTGGATTTAAAGTTTATGGTATGTGATTTATAGTTTAGGTTATAAAGTATAGGGTTTACTAGGGTTTAATATTTTTGGGTTTAGGGTTTATTAGCTAGGGTTTAAGGTTTTTGGATATATGATGTAGGGTTTAAGGTTAATGTTTTTTTTTTATGGTTTAGGTTAAGTCTTCAGAGTTTAGAATTTAAGGTACAAGTTTAGAGTTAAATGTAAGGTTTAGGGTTAAATGTAAGGTTCGAAAGTTTCTTTAATTTAAAAAACATATATAAATCAGATAATGGGGGTGTTTGTTTAAACATAATTAATTAGATAAAATAAATGGTTGAGATTATATTAAAATTGTTGGTGCATTTGCACATGCCACCATGGAAGAATTTTTCTTGGAAAACTCAATCAATGATCGTGTTTATCTAACTCGGTCCAATAAAATGTCAAGTTGAGAGTAAGAATGGCAGACCGGAGAATGTAAATGATGACCAAAGACCCAACAGTGAACACAATTCTGAGATTGAGAGAGTAGAGACATTACATTAAAATTTGATTGGGGTCGGACAGACGATTCCCACCCTAGTTTTGTATACTTTGTATTGATTCGTTAAAAAGTACAGTGGTTCACATTATTGTGGCTTGTGAGCTACTTGGTATATTATATCGGACAGCCCCTTTCGTACCCACTAAAAAATTTCGTACTTGTTTTCTATTTAGTAACGTGGGTCTAGAGGACTATGATCTTAGCTAGTTTGAGATTTCTAAGAGCATCCACCCATGCAACATTTTTTATTCAAGGACGTGCAGTTATTATTTTGATGAGCAGTATCTGTTTAGATTTTGAGAGTGCGTCTATTTATATTTTTAAAATTATTATTTATATTTTTAATTTTTTTTGAATTTTTATAATTATATTTTTAATCCTAATTCAATTTCTTTTAATTATTTATATAGCTAGAATTTGAGTTCTTGATACTTTTTGTAGAAAATAAATCTCTCTCTCTTTCTCTTTCTCTTTCTCTCTCTCTCATATTACGTGTTCTTAGTGTTAATTCATCATCTTCGATTTATATATATATACTTTTTCTTGATAATTTCAAGTTGAATTTGATAACTACAACCTAAAATATGAATGAATTATTTTGAAAATTAAAATTGGAATCAATCTTTATAGTATTTTTTTTTTCGAATTTTTGAAGTTCGGTGAATCGATCTTAATTTTATGGTTGCAAGTCATTTTTTTCAATTATTTTTGTTAAGGTCAATGTTGTTATATGTTCTTCAACACGGATCTGGGCCATAAGATTCCAAATAATATTTCATAGTTCTGTGTTTCAATGGTTGAAGGTTTAGATTCATGATTTTTTTTTAAACGGAGGTGGTGAGAAAAGAAAAAAGAATGAAGGATAAAATAGTAAGATTAGTGATAAATATTTAGAAGAAAGTGTAAATAACATTTTTGGAGGTGTGAATAGACGCACCATATTTGTTTTTCCTATAGCGGTGCAAAAAAATAGCATCTCCTATTACTGTTTATTAATTTTAAATATTTATTTTTGGTAAGATTTTCAACCAATAACTAGACGATCTGTATCATTATTGTCTAAATAATTGTACCACATTCCCAGTAAGATTTTTGACTAATGACTAGACGGCATGTATTATTATGTCTAAATAATTGAACCAATTTTCTGATAAAATTTTCAACCAATCACGAGATGACACGTGTCACTTCCACGTGTCATTACCTTCTAAATAATTGAAGAATATTTCTGGTAAGATTTTTGACCAATCATGATGTGACACGTGTATTCATATTCAAACATCAGATAATCTGAAATTAGTTATAAAAGTATCATATATGGTTCCTTGTATAGTCACACCATCTACAAGTCACTTGCTATTCTACCCGAAAACACATTTCTTCACATTCCCGCATTAGTGAGATGAATCGTTTCCATTTCCATAATTTTTTCAGTGGGAGGCGACAACAACGCAGACAAAATGTCAAAATGGCTAATGCTTTCGTCACTGATGCGGTCCAGGTAGCTACAGCGCTTGATAATTCTGATGAACCACCTCGCCGTCGTCCAAATCAACCAAGGCTGAGGGAGTCAAGGAGAAATAATTTGCTGGAAGATTACTTTATCGAACGCCTTATCTTCAACGAGCAACATTTTCACAGGAGGTACCAAATGAATACGAACTTATTCAACCGTATCATAAAAAAACTATGCAACCACGACCAATTTTGGCATCAAAGAGCCAATGCCACCAGAATGCTTGGACTTGTTCCCCAACAAAAGATGACCGGTGCTCTACAAATGTTGCATACGGTTCAACCACAGATTAGTGTGCTGAAATCACAAAGATGAGGGAATAAACAACACTAGAATGCATGAAGAAGTGGTGCACCCAAGTGTATGAGCATTATAAAGACCGTTACCTCCACGCTCCATATGCAACAAACATCACTCGACTTCTAAGAAGGGTCAGGCAACGGGGATTACATAGTATGATTGGAAGCATCGACTACATGCACTAAGAATGGAAGAACTGCTCAACAGCTTGACAAGGGTCATACTCAGGGCAAAATATGCGTCCTACTATTATCTTAGAGGCAGTGGTCTCATATGACACGTGGATATGATACAGATTCTTCGGGGTGCTTGCACAAAAAATGATATTAACGTGCTCTACCAATCAGATATTTTTTGATAAGATCCTTGCTGGAAGAAGCCCGCATGCGACTTATAAAAGCCTACGGTATGATGTACCACAACACCTATTATCTAGCTGACAAAATATATCCGAGATACTCCTCGTTTGTCAAAACAATTTTCAATCTCGGGAGCTACCATAGAAGTTGTTCGCCAAGAAACAAGAGGCATACCGCAAAGATGTGGAGAAGTATTTTGGCATATTGCAATCTCGTTGGATAATTATTCGTCATGCAACTCGATGTCACCACCCATTGACATTAAAAATGATCATGTTGGGTTGCATCATAATGCATAAAATTGTTGGGGAATTATTCGTCATGCAGTTCGATGTCACCACCCATCGACATTAAAAATGATCATGTTGGCTTGCATCATAATGCATAACATGATTGTTAAGGAATAATTTGAGGAGAACGAGAAGAAGATCTATAAAACTGATAGAGTGTTTTCACAGTTTATGATGAGTCAGTGGATTAACATGGTAATCGAATTCCTTTTGAGCTAGTTGGAAGAGATGGACAACATGAATAATGGTTTCGCGACCGTGTGTTGATCTCTAATATGCTTATATACTTGGAGAACTTCATAATGACTTAGTGAAGCATTACTGGTTTATTGAAACCGGTGTACAACTCTACATATGTTGTTTTAATTTTATGTACTTGCATTTTGTGTGTTCGAATTTTGTGTGTTTGCATTTTATGTTGTTTGATTTAAATTTTTTATGTTTTAATGTAATGTGTTTGAATTTTATCTAAATAAAAAAGTACGTTTTTATTTCTCAAAAATTTAAATTACATAATGATAATCCAAGCCTAAATTTATTATGAAGACAACAAAACAAATCACTAAATTCAACTGGGTGCGGACGATAACAATTTGAAAATGTTTCTTCACTATCTTCTCCATCATTGTCTTCTCCTTGCTTATTAAGGATTTTGCTTTCCTTTTCGTGAAATACCTCTTTATTTTTTGGGTCATAGCCTCCATATCCATTGTCATGATCCTTGTTTCTTTCGCTAAAACCCTCAAATTGTATTATCTTTATTGAAGGTTGAGGTGCTCTTTGTATAAAGTAAGCTCACTATCATCACTTACTTTCATGCCAGATTGCCAAATTTATTGATTATCCAAAATATTTTTCAAAGCCTCATTTCGTACTTCATTTGTAGGAGTCATGACTATTTTCCCCTTTCTTTTTGCTTCTTTGACCGCCTTCACTCCCATTGGTCTTATCGGACTCGAGGGACCTTAAAGGTTGCTTTGTGGTATTGCAATCACTTCATCCTCATCCAAATCGATGGTAGAACGCATTTCGCTAACAGAAAGATTAGCTTCGGAGTTGGCATAGTAAGAAGGTGGAGTACTAGTTCGACGAAGATAAAATAATGATGTTTCTTGACCACTTCTCAACATTCAAACTTCGTAAACTCCTTCTTGTGACACATACCATGATTGAGCTAGTTTTAACTAACAAAATAACGAATTTCTATGTCACAATAGTATCAAATAAAATGGAGATGACAAAATTATAAGGACTCATCTCATCTTGCAAATTTGTGCCGGATTGTGGATTCCTTCATGCATAACTAAGAGCATCACCCCAAGTTTTCAAAATCGGCCTCAACTTAGTAAAACGAGAAGAAATCATGGTTTGGGTCCTATGCTCTGACTTTGATTCACCATGAGCCATCTCCCAATTTTTCTTATAATCGACATAAAAAATTTTCCACAATTTGTTGACCTTTTGTTTGTTGCCGGTGAGAGGATCAATACTATGACAACAAGAAGATATGCACAATTGTAAATCTTCGGAAGGAAGCTAATTGAATAATTTTTGCAAAAAAATCAAAGGATTGAGAGATGGGATGGAGGGAGATGATAAATTTGTTGTGCATGAATTGGTATGAGAGATGCATACAATGGATGTAGTATTTATAGAAAAATGGTAGGGTTGTATTTACAATTTTTAAGGAATTTTTTTTCCAACTTTTTAGGTTTTAAAAAAAAATGTATTTGAGTTCTGCCCGTTATTAAAAAGAATACTTGTTTCAATTGAATCTGGGCCGTCAAATTGAATTTTCAAATCAAGATCAATGACCCAGATTGATTAGACCGTTAGTAGTGTTGTGGCAGACAACAGATAACCTCCCAGGGCTGGCTCTGTGTTTCAGGGAGCTCTAGGCAGGAAAAATATTTGGAGCCTCAGACGTTTGAAAAAAAAATTGAGGTTGTCAACAAAAACTCTAATGTATACTAAAACATCGCATTTTTACAAAACTAAAATAATTTTCTAGTTATTCAAAAGAACACTACTCATAAAAAAATTTCTAAGAAAATTTCAGTTTTCTATAATTCTATTTGAGATATGCAACTTGGCGTGTAGCATGTACGTCACTGTATATCTACGTTTGGGTTTTTGGCCTTTTAGGATTTTAGCTATTGGTTACGTACATATTTGTATAGTTTTTTTTTTCAATATATATAATATATAATTTAAAATTTGGGGACTCTAGACCCATGCATATAAGACCTATACTCAGAGTCGGCCCTGCAGCCTCGCCACGTGACGAATTATCATTGGCGCGTTAAATTTTTTATTGACGCCTGATATAAAAAAAATTGACTCGTCTGATGTCACCCACTAACAAGAATTGCTCGCCGCCTTGCTGATTCTCTCGATCAACGAGCGGTCTCTCCCATCTCGCCATCACCATCTCTTGTTGTTTTTCCGACGGGCTCTCAAGGATAAGAGCTTGTTTTCAGTCTTTGTTTAATAGAATTAGGATATTCTGAGAGTCGTGAGATTTGTTTGTAATGGAAGCTTTGCATATGTCTCTTTGCAATGCATCCCCTAGATCCTTGTAAAGGCAGAATATTTATTCGTGTCAACTCTCTTTTCTATACTTACGATTTACTCATGGGGCTGGTGGAATAACGTGAACGAGTCCCAACATCTTAGGCAACTAGGGAACTTTAATTTTTGCATCATGACCAGAATATATGGCTCAACGGGGAGGTATATGTTTCAGGTCCAAGTAAAATGGTAAATTTTGTAGTGTCAAAAATGAAGAAAGAGTTGCATGTTTCGTACTATGTTATTTGGGGTTTGCTCAAATGCATGTCTTAAAAGTATTCTTCTTATTATTATTCGAGATGTTCTGATAATTTAACTTATTGTAATACGATGTTTAAACCTTATGTCTCTCTCCCTCCTCTGGTATGTATTCAACATTTTCATTAATAGAGAACGAGCTCCCACACCGTCTTTCTTAAAAGAAAAGAAAAAGAATAAACATTGAAAACAAGTAAGTTTTATCTCTAGGTCTATAAGAAAGTATATTGAGGTAGAATAGTTATTTCATTGATGTACGAAGAATATATACAAGTGGTGATCTTGTACAGCAAGTAAAATCCCTACAACACAAGGATACATAAAGAAAGAATCTTGAACTGATATAACTACAAAGATTACAAAGATCTTAACACTCCTCCTCAAGTTGGAGAGTGGATGTCAAGAACTCCCAACTTGTGCAACAACATGGTAAAATTTTCCTTTCCCAGAGCCTTTGTAAACATATCTCCTAATTGTTGCAAAGTTCCAACATGTCTAGTAATAATCTTGCCTTCTAATATTTTATCCCGAATAAAATGACAGTCCATTTCAATGTGACGTGTTCTTTCGTGAAATACTGGATTAGTAGATATATGCAAAGCTGCATGATTATCACAATAAAGTATAGCAGGCCCTCAAATAGGTAATCACAAATCTGCCATCAAATAATGAAGCCAAGTGAGTTCACAACAAGTACCAGTCATCGCTCTATATTCCGTTTCTGTACTAGATAAAGATAATGTCTTTTGCCTTTTTGTTCTCCGTGAGATAAATGAATTTTCCAAAAACACACAATAACCAGTGGTAGATTGGTGAGTAATAGGGCATCCAGCCCAATCGGAGTCGCAATAAACTCTAAGACGTAAGTCATTATCAGAACGCAGAAGCAAACCTTGGCCGGGAGCAGATTTGAAGTAATGTACAACCCGAAGGGCAGCTGACCAAGGCAGTTATCATGGCTCATGCATGAATCTTCTAAGAATATGAACACAATGAGTAATGTCAGGCCTAGTAATGGTAAGATAAATTAATCGACCAACTAATCTTTGATACTTGGTTGGATCCTTGAGTAATTCTCCTTTATTTGACAATTTTGCCTCTTCCATAGGGAACTCAATTGGTTTTGCACCCAAATAGCCACTGTCTTTGATTATCTCCAAGGTATATTTCCTTTGAGTGATGTAAATTCCTTACTTTGAACGAGCTATCTCAATGCCAAGAAAGTACTTCAAATCACCCAAATCTTTAATACGGAAGCGAGCTTGAAGAAATTGTTTTACAACATTGATGGATTCTAAACTAATTCCAGTAATAAGGATGTCATCAACATAAATTAGCAACACTATAAGACAAGTACCATCTTTACAAACAAAGAGGGAGTAGTCAGCCTTGGACTGAGTAAATCTGGCAGCAATTATGGCTTCAGTAAATTTAGCAAACCATTGTTGAGAGACTTGTTTTAAACCATAAAAGTGATTTATTTAGGCGACACATAAAATTCTCCCCCTGTCGCCCAAGACCAGGAGGAGGTGACATATATATTTCCTCAAGTAAATAACCATTAAGAAAAGCGTTATTGACGTCTAACTAATAAAGAGACCAATTCTGACAAGCAACAATAACAAGTATGCAACAAATAGTAATAATCTTGGTAGTTGGAGAGAAAGTTTCATCAAAATCAATACCAGCAGATTGAGTGAAACCTTTGGCGACTAATCGAGTTTTATAGCGTTCGATGGAGCCATCAGCCTTATACTTGATATGATACACCTATTTGCAACCAATTGGCCGTTTTCCTGGAAGGAAAGGGACCAGTGTCCAAGTGCAGTTATCATGTAAAGTCGGAAGTTCAGATTTCATGGCAGCACGCCGGTGTTGATCAATAACAGTATCCTACTAACAAGTAAGCTCCAATTTTTGACTAATTTGAGCAACAAAAGACAAATGTGGAGCAGAGTAACGATGATATGATATATAGTGACATAGTGGATACCTTCTACCTTTACAAGGATAAGGTTAGATGATGTGGGGGGAAAATCACATGCGAGCTACTGTAAGCTTTGAGACGAACATTGGACATTTTCTCTCCCAGGGAATGACATAGAGGTGTTGAAGGAGGTGTTGGCTGGGTTGAAGGCAATTGAAGAAGAGAGGGGTCAGTTTGATGAGGAATGGGAAAAGATGATGGTGGAGCTGTGGAAGAGATCGTTGCATCAATTGGGGAATTGGAGTTCGGCATGGTAGTGGATGATGTCGGCGCAACGCCAGAGGTTGATGGAGCGGCGCCAAAGGTCGAGGGCTTGACACTGGCGGCTGAGGGCACGACGCCAGAGGTTGAGGAGATTGGGGTAGGTGCAGCGTCGCTGGGAGCAGAAGAATGAATTTTGGTGGAGTTAGATATGTCGATCGAGATCGTTCGATCGATCGAGATCGAGATCGAGATCGTTCGATCGATCGAGATCGAGATCGAGAGAGAGAGAGAGAGAGAGAGAGAGAGAGAGAGAGAGAGAGAGAGAGAGAGAGAGAGAGAGAGAGAGAGAAGAGGTGGAAGAGAAGGCTTATGGGCCTGGTCCTCTAAAAATATAGAGTCTGGGCTTGTGGGACTAAAATCAGATGATGAGAAGTGGAAAGTGTCCTCAAGAAAAAAAACAACATCCCGATTTGTAAATATTTTTTTGGTAGTAAGGTTAAACAACTTATAAGCCTTCTGTCTCATTGGATATCCAACAAAGACGCATTTTTTAGCACGAGGGGCGAATTTGGAGGAATGATGAACAGAAGTAGCAAAAATAACACAACCAAAAATACGCATATGAGAGTACTAGGGAGGCTTATTGTATAAAATTTTAAACGGTGTTTTCTTGTGGAGTAAAGGAGTGGGTAGTTGATTAATTATATAGGCCGCAGTGATAAATGGGATTGAAAATGGAGGGCACGAGTAACTTTGAGTAGGTGACGATGTTTTCTTTCGACAACACCATTTTGTTGTGGTGTATAAACACATGAATGTTGGAAAATTATCCCATTTTCTTTAAAAAAAAACCTTGCAAAGAAAGAAACTCTGCCCCATAGTTGGAATGTATTTACTGGACCCGAGTATTAAATTGGATACCAACATAGGCAAAAAACATACGAAGTAAATTTTGTGTCTCACTTTTTCAGCGCATTAAAAGTACCCATGTTTATCGAGAAAAATCATTCACAATAGAAAAAAAATATGTAGAAATTGTACTAGAAAAAAATGGTTTATGAGTTTACTTTTCCAAGGGAAAAATGTCACAAATTTGATTGGAATTAAAAGAAAAATTAAGAGAATTATTGGCTAAATATTGTAGACGAGTTGTGGCTGAATATTGTAGACGAGTTAATGAAGATGTCCTAAGCGCCTATGCCAAAAATTAGAAGATATGGTGAGGTAACAAGCAAAGTGAGTTGATGGAAGGTTGGAAGCCAACGCCACAAGGTAGTAGAGGTCTTCGCGTTGCTTACCCACACCAATCATCATCCTCGTAGCCAAGTTCTGCAAGATACACCAAGATGAGAAAAATGTCACTGAACAACGTAAATCATCGGTGATTTTTCCAACAGATAAAAGATTAACTTCAAAGCTTAGCACACATAAAACATTATTCAAGGAAAATGAATCATTGAACTGAATTGTTCCAGTCATGGTTATGTTAGCCCTTTCTCCACTAGGCAAAATGACCGGTGGCAGTGTGGAATGATGAGTGTTTGTCAATAAATTTGAAGAAGATGTGATATGATGAGTTGCTCCACTATCAATTATCCAGTGACTTGGTGCTACTGGCAACAAACCTGAGGCAACTATAGAGGCAAAAGTAGATGTAACATTGACTTGAGGGATCACAGGTTGTGGATGCAAGGCAGCAATGACTTGTGTATATTGTTCCTTGGTAAGGTTATGCAAGGTGGATTGAAACTCCTTGAAACTTGGAGTTGAATCTACATGATGCACCGAAGGAGTGGCATTGGTAACTGAAGAGGAGGAGTTGTTGTGACTGCCTTGTCTTTGGTTCAGCCTATAGCGAGGATGAGCAGGTGGATATCCATGTTTCTTATGACAAGTGACCTCAGTGTGATAGAACTTATTACAGTAGGTGAACTATACGGGATCTTTAGTACTTGTTTTTCTTTGATGTTGTTGTGGCTCGGAGTTATTATTTCCTCAGATGGCCATGGCTGCCATGTCAGATTGTATATGAGCTGTGGATCCCAACATGCGCTGTTTCTCTTCTTGAACAATGGATGCATATGCTTGTTAGATAGAGGGTAATGGATTCATCAACAAAAATTTTCCACGAACAACTGAATATGATTCATTTAATCCCATAAGGAATTGCGTAAGCTTTGTGCAGTCATTTTGGTTTCCACAATTGCAAGTCATTGAAGAGAAAGAAGCAAGCTCATCCCAAAGACCCTTTAGTTTGTGTAGTATATAACAATGCTCATCTGTCCTTGCTCAATTCCGTAAATATCACATTGAACTTCAAAGATGCGTCGTGCAGTACCCAAGGAAAGAACGGAAAGAACGGAATCAGCGATGTTTGACTCAAGGGAGTTGAGAGTCCATGAGAATACCATGTCATTGCATCTTTGCCAAAGTGCATGCTCATCTGGTTTCAAGCCTGCAGAGGGCTCGTTAATCTTACCGATGATAAAACCGCTTTGTTCTTGGCACTTGGGCAGATTTTCATGGAGCGACACCAAGAATTTAAGTTGTCGCTGTTCAATTTCTTGGAAACGAGCAATAGACCAGAATGGTCGGAATGATGAAGAAAGAAAGGGCTAGCCGCAACAGTGGCGGTTTTGTTACCTTTAAAAGGTTCTCCGTCAATAGCCTTGAGGGGTAGAAAGAAGGAAAACTAGAAAAGAAGAGCTAAGGTTGATTGAACCTGCTCTAGTACCATGTAAGAAAGTATATTGAGACAGAGTAGTTATTTCATTGATCTACGAAGAATATATACAAGTGGTGATCTTGTACAACAAGTAAAATCCCAACAACACAGAGATACATAAAGAAAGAATCTTAAACTGATATAACTACAAAGATTACAAAATTTTTAACAGGGTCTATTATGGTAATTTCAAAACACATTAAGGGTGTGTTTACTTACATGGAATGAGTATGAAAAATCAGGGTTCGATTCCAATTGATGAGTATTACTGTGTTTACTTGTGCAAATTGAATTTGGAATAAAATGGGATCCATCTTTCATCTGGAATTGATTGCTAAAGAAACTCTCGACTTGATACCCAAGTGGGGGTATGCATTTGGAATGCAATCACCTGGAATCAAATTTTTATACCAAAATCAAAATTCATAATTTTCAAATTGTCCTTCACTTTTATAACAAAAATCCTATTCATAATCTTTTATTGTGACCTATGCTTGACTTACTTTTATATTTTAAATGATTGTTACTGTAAATTTGTAACTTGAGTGGAAGACTCATGATGATATGTAGACATGTTGTAATGTACGTATATTTGATGGATATAGTAATAATTTACTTAAATCTCATTCCAATTCATGAGATAAGTAAACAACACCAATGTGAACTAGTAACATTTTTATTCTATTTCCTTATAGATGATGAATAATTGAATGAGAATAACTATTCTTTTACCAATTTTTTATAATACCCATTAACTTTGATTCATATTCATTAATTAATTTATTCCAAGTAAGTAAACACGTTTTAAACTTGACTAACTCGACCAAATTAGACAAAGATCCGTCCGAGAGACCAAGACACGCACGATTTAATACTTTTGGAGAACAAGGATCATCAATAACCCATGCATTGTCACATTCAACACTTGTATACACTATAGCCAGATTTCTTCTTATCTAATCGATCAAAACCACCTGATCCAATGGCTGTAATCCTAGACAGTTGCTTTCCTTTTGTCTTGTTTTGCAAGTTTCACACCGAAAGCAAAGAATGGTCAAATGAGCTTTCACTTCCTCTCATCAATGGGCATGCAATTCATCATGGAGGTTGGGACCCTTCTCTCCCCCATTATCATTATATGTTAGTGCAATCAAGTAGGGTTTTTTATCTTTGGATTGATCGATCTCCAAAACCCCAAGTTGATATTATCATGCATGCTAAGATCGTAACCACTAAATTAGTGGCGGCTTGGCAAATTGACTTGCGAGTTTCCAGTTTGGAGCAGTAGTTACAAGGAATGTGTCGATGATTTTTGCGGGTTTTTGGCATTTCCAACTTTGAAGAAATTTGTCACCTTATATGGACTCTATTGGCTTCCATGCGGCCATTCTTGGGTCGATTTTGGATGGGCTGGGCTCCGGTATGCTTGTTTGGGCTGGGCTTGTGGGCTCATCATAGAGCATGGTAATTGACTTGTTGGAATGTTTAGGGTTAAAATTTAGATTCTAGGCATTGTGATCGGAAGCAATTCGGAAGACGTTAGTGTAGCTTTTTTGCTTTGTTTACTTTCTATAGAAATATGTTGGTGATTGAATATGTATTGTTTACCGTTTATGTGTTTTTTTGAGCTTATTTATTTTAGTTCGATAATATGGGCAAGATATATGAATTGTCGTATATCTCATTTTGACTGTTGATTCATACTACTGTGCCCTTGAAAGGGTAGTCATAGTTGTAATTGTAATAGTTATTGATTGTTACATATTTATGCAACTAAATTATGCTTAAATGATCTTGATATTTGGTTTTATTGTTATGTTTTCGGTAAAATTATATATGTTTATTTGTTTTCGTAGATTTGTGGAGTAAATACAAAAAAAAGAGTTAAATGAAGGGTTCCTGGACCAAAAAGGATTTAAAGATGTGATGTCACTTGCAAATAAAAGAAGATAAAACTTAAATGGACAAGAACTAGCCCAATCAAGTTAGTATACAATCTCTCTTTAGGGTTTTTAAGAAGGCTAATCAACAATTTTGAAGCTAGAGACAAGCAAGCAAGAACAGCCAACAGAAGGAGCACTTGCCACCCAAGTTCAATGAGTCGAGACATATTTTGACGGGTCGAAATTGCGTCTGCAAAAATTCTTCTCCTCTTTGTTTGTACTAGTTTATCCATGGATTGTTTTGATTCATTTTCATATACTATGAATAACTAAAGGAAAAAAAGTCACTCCCAGGGTCTGATCTTCGATCGATGTATCAATATAATGCCCGAACTTCAAAAAATTTCAAAGTGGTGCCCAAACTCTCAAATCTACATGTTCATGGTGCCTAGAGCTATTTTCTGTCATAGTATCGTCTATAACGATAACGGGGTAATTTTTTTTTTTCAAAAATAGGAGAAAAGACTGTAATACCCTTCCAATTTTCATGTTTTCTACTCTCTCTCTCTCTCTCTCTCAGCGTCGAGCTTGCTGGAGATAAACCACCCAAAATGGCGGTGTTAGGTATCAATCTCTTCGTCTCAGTCCCCTCTATCTTTTTCTCATAACACCAACAATCATCTCTCATTTTTTTTGCTCGAATTTGGAGAGAAAGTTCAAAATTTTGAAGAACCCTAGAAATTTGGTGTCGATTGATTCAACATCAATTTGGACAAGGAGACCTACGGGGCTTTATAGCCCTATTCCTTGTGAGTCTTTACATACCAAGGGCAAGCTTCAATTCAAACTGAGGATGGAGAATCGACGAATTGAAGATTTAGGGACTTTTGGGTTTGCTTGGATTCAAAAGGTAATTCAATGAGTTCTATTTAGAATTGGACTTAGATGTAGTTTAGAAAGCTGTTGGGTTAATTTTGGACAGGTATGACTTCTAGTCGCTGGAATTTGAGTGTCGCCGCCTCCGACGGTTGTTTCTGGCGGTACATCCGACTGATGTCTTTCGGCAGATGTTTAATGTCGTTTTGTTCATAATTACATACTCGTTACATCGAAGAGGTTCTCGAATAAATTGGACTTAGTTTGTTTGAGACTTAAACTTTATCAGAATAGTAATAAGATTAATTTATAAATTTGTTGGGATTTCAAAAATCATGTTGTTCGAGAGTGCAATATTTCCGACGAGTAACGAGTTTAGTTAATCGATAATATTTTGGATGGTTCATCTCCTGCGAGTTCAACGACGAGTGAGAGATGGAGAGAGAGAGAGAGAGAGGAACAAAAATAAAATAGAAAAATAAAAAAGGATAAAAAAAATATTAAAAATTAAAATTACAAGGGTATTACAGATCCCGTGGGTAACTAAGTTTGGCTTGACCCGGTTGGATTGGATCTGACCTGATGCCTAAGTTAAATTGGGATTTAGGGTTTTCGACCCAATTGGATCGGCGGAACTTGCGGTGCTCGTCCGGCGGCGGGGCAGGACGTGAGGCCGACAATCCGGTTGGCGGTGGAGCAAGGACGGAAAACCAAGCCGCCGCAGCAGTGGGAGGCGCAAAAATGGTTTCTGTCTCAAGCAAACCCAGTGGTTTCTCCGAGATATCTCGTTGGAGGCGAGGGTTTTCGGTATCGGAGGTTTGCCGGAGTCACAAGTTTCACCGGGGTGGCGCCAAGTTCGCACATCCACGGTGGGAGGTTGTACGCTCCAAATCGGAGGCAGAGGTGACGCGACTCGATCGTATCCAAGATTGATTCGATCTCTGATTCATTTGGGAATGCCCGAAGCCATCACCGGAGGTGAGCGGCGGGTTCCCTGATTTCAGCTGAGTTCCGAAGTCGTCTTCCGGGGCTCACCGGAAGTGGGTTGCCAGAGGAGTGCGATTATTGTCCTCGGGTGCCCAGAAAATGTTTTATGGGTGCCACGAATGAACTTCCCAAAAAGTTCAAGGGCTCAGATGCAGACTTTGAGTTCTGAAACGTTTCACGTTTCAGTCCCTGCACTTTCTGTTTTTCCAGTAGTCTCCTGCAATTTGAGTTAAACTAAGCGTCCGGAATCGAAAACGTAGCAGTGATGAATTCCTTAATAATTTGAAAACATACTCTCGTAGGTGATGTAATTTAAGAACTAAAAACACATTAGTTTATGTAAACACATCGTTGGTTTGAATAATCTTAGTGTAGAAGACAAATCAAAAAATCGTAACAAAAGCATGTTTTGTTAATCGCTAACAATATTTAGACATTATTCGGTTGTGTATAATCTTTCATCTTGTAATATAAGATCTATAATTGTTCGGGTAACTCTTTTCATTCATGACCAGGCTGAGAGATCGATGTAGGCAGGGAACTAGTCCCTCTCAAATGCACTGTTATCGAAATCTCTTTCTAGATATCATGAACTACTAAGGTGAGTCGTACTAGATTGTAGACTATCAACCTTGAAAGACCATTATTACAAGGGAGACTAAGGCGCTGAACTTAGAGCAAATCTGGATTAAGAATGGGGAAAACTTTGAGAATCACATTCGTAAGCGACGAAACACGTTATGGTGGCTCAAGTCCTCAAATCCTCTTCTTTTTTCATGTTTGATCTTCTAACCCTCACAAGGGTCTTTAACTTTAGATAAGGTACACTTGGCCTAAGCCATTCGTGGGCAAGTGTACGGGGGATGTTGATAACATGCATGTCCCGTCGTTGGCGGTTCCTCGATGGAGGAATCAACGACATCAAGTTGAAGTTGTAGCTCTCTTTCGATTTCTATCTTTACCATATTCACATACCTTGTGGTGGGTGGTAAACAACATAATAGTTCTTTACAATTTCTCCTTTGTTTTGTAGAATCCACATATTCAGAATTGGTAAATTATGCGATTCAACTCTATGGCAAATTCATGTCTTGCTTGGAATTTTCTATAAAGTAATCTCCATTAGTTTTCCATCGAATACATGAAGTACATCAAATCGATTATGGAGTTTAATCCATAAAGTCGATTGCTCGATCATCATAAGAAAATTCCTTCATGGATATTGAACAATTTGTTCTCACCGCATTGCGTATAGGTTATGATTATGAATTGGAGAATTCAATGGCATAATATGGTCTAATAGACCACCATTCTTTGAGATGATAAATCTCAACAGAACATCATATTTCATAACCTAAGCCTTTAGAGATAAAAGGAGTGAAGTCCAGGTGCGATCTCTAAAAGGCAAAGAAGAGCTTTTTTTTTTCTAGGTCTGAATTTAGTAATCGGAACATGTGTTGGTCACGTGCATGGAACACACAGATCCCTTCATTTAATTTTTTTTAACTTCTTCGATTAAAGAAATCGGGAAGACAATCTTTAGCGTCTTATATTGAAGAAACCGGTGAGACGATCTTTAACATCTCCGATTGAAGAAATCGGTAAGACAGAGTAGGATAAAGGTGTTGTAAGTCCTGAAGAAAAAGAATCGCAAAGTTGCGAGGGGGGAGAAGAGAAAACTTCATCACAAGGAAACTTACCTTTCTTCTTCTTTTCTGGGCATAATGACATTCTTTACTAAAAAGACCACAACTTACTCTAAAGACATGATAATCACGATCTGGAGAATTTTATGGAAAGTAGACATCTGGGTTTTCCATGTATATAAAGATCTCCTTTCGATTCATCCTGAGTTATTCACAGTTTTCTATCGAAATTGACTATTTTGTATAGGCTGTGAGATCGAAGTAGTTAATCTCGAATTTGGGGATAGGAAAAGTGTTTACGTTTTGGAACAAAGCTCTGGGTTAGAGTCTCGTGCTGATATCATGTTGGAATGTAAAAGGAAACAATCATAAACTGGAGAGCAAAGTTCATTCATCTTTATTCATAGAGATTGGCCCCTATACATAGGAAAACCATACGTACATAGTTGATTCTAATAAGGAATGATATTTACACAACAAGAAAACATAATTCAATATATAATCTAAATACTATTCTCTATGAGATACAGTATCTAGATACGGTAGGAAATATTGCACCAAATCTAGACTTGTTGCAACACTTTAGGCTTTTTTATTTGTTGGCTTATTTTGTGTTAGAAATAAATTTTGATGTCATGGGATATGTCAGGAGGTCTAAGAGATCTGCCTATGTGTGCACTCTACGCGCCTTGTTGACTCTAGGGTAGAGACGAGCATTGGTAAAATGGTCTCTTCCTCTTAGTAGTTGGATGAAACAAAGTGTTGACGTTTGGCGTCGGCAACATAGTGGAAAGGCTGGTACAAATTGGATTTAGATGCATCGCAGCTTTACCTTTCCAGTGTGTCACCATATTTGGAAAGCGGATAGAGTAGTTTATTTTTTAGTATTTACTAAATGGTGCGCCATTGGTTACATAGTTAGTGTATGGTGTTTTGTTATTATTCGAAGTGCTCTACTCGGGCTCATTGTAATACGGGATTCAGGTCTAATGTACTCCACGGTTTCATTACACAAGGTTTGAGGACTATCGCACATCTTATTTAAAAAAATAAAAATAAAAAGATTATAGATGAAAAAAAGGCTTACAAAGCAAATTGATGTTATAAAGGGCCTATCTAGGGTTGGGTCACTCTGTGGGGCATAGATGTGAAGTGTAAATTGGTTAGGCCATTGGGGTTAGACTCTTTCTTGTGTTTCGTCCTTTTGGGTAACATGTAGTTACTAATTCGGGCCAATTTTGGGACTCAAATTAATTTAGGCTAGCATATCAATGCAGAGTCGGTACAATATCCAAAAAAAAAAATATTCTTCCACAATGAATGATTGATCATGTTATCATCTCTATGTGCAGTCCAATTACTGGTAGTGCAATGGCTGACCGTCCTGATATTATTTTCATATATAGAGATGTCAGAGGTTCAATGCCCTGACAATCATGTCTATGTGGAGTGTGGACGGTGACTTCCTTTAATTAATGGCTACACACGGACAATGTGTTCGTCTTTTCATAACTTGTTTTGCAAATTTAAAGCCCAGGAGCAGTTTGTAAATTGTTAGACCAACATTTTAACATATCAACTCTTCTATTAACACACGTTCTTCTAATGTTGGATTAGTGAAATTATGTCGACATACACCGGTGTAGGGGTCACAATTAGACTAATAGGCCCAAAAAGTCCGTCGAAGAGCCGAAGCTCAGTCTATCCCGAAAAAGTCTAGCCCAATGGGCAAAAAGTTGGGCTCGGCCGAGGTCCCAAAGCCCATGGACCCAAAAAAGCTCAGCCGGCCCAACCCTTAAGGCTAAGCCCATCAATTGTATATATATTATAGATTATTTAATCAATATTAACCTCTAAACTCTCTAATTTACCTTAATTATATACTAAATATCAATTTTGAGGCCTATATATTATTTAGTTTATATAATTGTTGATATATTTGATAGTTAAACACTCATAGTTTTAAAAAAAAAATATTTAATACAAAAAAAACTGGTCCGGCTCGGCCTTATAGGCTTAACCCGGCTTGACCCTAAAATCCCAATAAAGTCCAGGGCCCAAAAAGCCCATGGGCAGCCTGTGAATTTTCAATTTTCAAAAAAATCTAGCCTTACCCGACCCAAATTTTGGAGATGTGACGAAAAAGTCCAGCCCGACCTATTGCCGACCCTACATCGATGATCGGTAAAACTTCACATACCAATCGGAAGTCCAGCTCAATATCCTGAAATACGCAAGTACGCTTTACATATGCATTTTTTATCAGAAGCTTTCCATTTTTTCTTTCCAACCACAAATCTAATGCACCTCCATGTGAACATGTGAATTCCCATACAAATAGACCAAAAGCTTCAAAAGCTCAAATCTTCAATGCCGTGGGGCGTACTGGCTGGCTATGATGCTACATTTGGTGCCACATTTTCTGGTAGCTGACGGTAGAGAAAACCTCACTTGTTGGCTGTTACAAATGCACAGAATAAAAGTGAAGGTCCGTATATCCCCACGTACATGGCTGTTTTGCCAATCAAGTATCAGTTTTAGATGTCAATAATTGCTTACGGCTTACCCAATATCTAAGGTTTTTGTAAAATTAAGATCTAGTTTCATTTTTTATCCTAAATCTGAACAACTAGAATTCGTAATTAGTTTAACCCTTAACACCACAATGCCACATCGTTGCTGAAGTTCTATTTATTTTTTGTTTGTGTGAAGGTGTTAAGAAAGTAACAACAATAGACATTCGGGGCAAGGGGTCGGAATAGAACCTCAGACAGCGAAGATTAACCCAAATGACAACGCCCTCCATTCCGTTCAAATCAAACAGACAGTTAACATGCAACTACAAAAGCCCATCTTCTACACTCCTCTAATTCCACAACCATCAGATTCACAGCTTCTTCACCTTTCTGTTCCCATCCTTCTTCCCCATAACCATAAACCTCTCTTTCGCACATTCTCTCTCGGCTCTCATAAACCCAAAAGCTCCACAATTTCCACCTGCATTTCTAAACCAACACAGACCAAACCCAAAGACAGAACCTTTTCTTCTTTATCATCATCTGGGCCTTGTAATCCGTCGCTTGATTTGAAGATGGCAACAGTGGTGGCGATTGATCCCTACATTGTGTGGACATTCTTCGCTTCTCTACTGGGTTTCCTTCTTCTCTCAATTCTCCGTCGCGGGAATTACGGTAATGCCCAGGAAAAAGTAAAAAACAAGAACAATCTTGTCTCCGAAGAATGTGTGAAAAGCTCCGGCGACGGTGACTTCCGGCCGGTTTCCGGCTCCGGTTCTGACGTCATCATCGTTGGCGCCGGTGTTGCTGGTGCTGCTCTCGCCCACACCCTAGGCAAGGTGAAACCAAAAAAAAAAGGGTTTTTACTTTTTACTTTGGTAAATGGTGAAAGATGGTTTCTTTTTGTCACATGAAGTCATCAATTTGGCATGTCGAATTGTCAATTATCTTTATTGAGATTTTGGGTATGATTGTGTTTCTTTCCAATTGGTAGATGAGTTTGGAAAGTTGATGACGCAGTTGAGTTTGGTAATGGAGTCTTGTGGTTATCTAAAACGTGTCAGTTTAATTGTTTACAGAACAATACAAGTGGCATAGGAACAAACTTCAGTATTGTTTGTTGTACAAGTTACTTAAAAGAGTTAGGATTTAGGTCACTGCAAGACTACATGTATAAGTTTGGAGACTTACTTTAGCTGATGCTGATCTTAGGAGGGAAGACGTGTTCATGTGATTGAAAGAGACTTGACTGAGCCGGATCGGATTGTCGGCGAACTTCTCCAGCCTGGGGGATACCTGAAACTAATTGAATTAGGACTTGAAGGTAACGAAAGATACTACATTTGGGTCTTCTAAGCTAATTATATATATAATTTAGCCTCATACAGATGCCTATCTATTGTCAAGAATTTTTGGGTGTGATATGTCTTGGTATTGGTTTTAGTTTTGAATTTAAACCTGACATATATGAGCATTGGCTTCAGACTGTGTGGAGGAGATAGATGCTCAAAGAGTACTTGGATATGCTCTATTTAAGGATGGGAAGAATACTACACTGCCCTATCCCTTGGAACAGTTCCATTCAGATGTGGTGGGTAGAAGTTTCCATAATGGGAGATTCATACAGAGGATGAGAGAAAAAGCTGCTACTCTTCCCAAGTAATGTTTCTTGCCTCCTCGTTTGAATGAACCCTCGTTTTACTCTGTCAAGTTAATCTTAATTTCAGTAAGGTTCCACTATTGTGTCGCAACCCTTTCTGTGTTCTCTTGCGCCAATAGAGTTCTTATCCTTGTGGGTAAATTTGCTCAATGTGTTATCAGTGTACAACTGGAGCAAGGTACAGTCACCTCCCTGCTTGAAGAAAATGGGACAATTAAGGGGGTTCAATACAAAACTAAGGATGGTCAAGAACTTAAAGCTCACGCTCCCCTTACAATCGTCTGTGATGGTTGCTTCTCAAATCTGCGCCGCACTCTATGCAAGCCTCAGGTAATTTTGCATTCTTCTGCTCTTGGGATTTCTTACTTGGTCTAATTAGAATGCACTTACAGAAACCTCCTGGTAGAAACAGTTGACCCATTTATTTGTTCATCTCCCAGCATCACCACAATTCCACAAATATACTCAACTTAGATGTTTAACATAACTTCAAGACTTTATACTGACACAGATAATGTCAATCTCCAATTCAACAGGTAGAAGTGCCCTCTTGTTTTGTAGGATTAATTCTGGAAAATTGTGAACTCCCTTTTGCCAATCACGGGCATGTTATTCTTGCTGATCCATCTCCGATCCTGTTTTATCAAATCGGTAGTACCGAGGTTCGTTGTTTGGTTGATGTGCCCGGCCAGAAAGTACCTTCCATTGGTAATGGGGCAATGACTACCTATTTGAAGAATGTGGTAGCTCCACAGGTATATTTTAATAGGTAAAAATTCAGTAGTTAGAGAATGCAACATAACAAAGAAATGGTGTTGGGTCCTATTGTATCAAAAGCACTTTGTTTGTAAATGCAGTTTCCATTTTCGACGAGAACACTTTTACTTGCCTTGTTAGTTTCTTTTGTTCTTTTTCACTTGATCCTGCTTCTTCTACTTTTGATTAATCATGAAATTATCTGTTTCAGCTTCCACCTGAACTTCATGATCCTTTCATATCCGCAATTGAGAAAGGAAATATTAGAACTATGCTGAATAGAAGCATGCCGGCCAATCCACAGCCAACTCCTGGAGCCCTTTTGATGGGAGATGCTTTCAATATGCGCCATCCTTTAACTGGTGGAGGAATGACTGTGGCACTATCAGACATTGTTATACTCAGGGACCTTCTTAAACCATTACGTGACATAAATGATGCCTCTTCATTGTGCAATTACCTAGAATCCTTTTATACGTTGCGGAAGGTAACCTGTGGAATAACTTATGATAGGGTTTTAAATAAATTGAAAGTAAATTATATACTAAAAGTACTAATATCAAACAAAAGGATCAACATGAAAGAAATACAAGAATTTGAGTTCTGTTGAAGGAAACGTTTTTAGTATTCAATATTGTTTCGACTCTACACAATATTACTGATCCCCTGTTGTTTGATGTTGCTTTAGCAGCCGGTTTCATCTACAATAAATACCTTGGCAGGCGCTCTATACAAGGTGTTCTCTGCCTCCCCTGATCAAGCAAGGAAGGAGATGTGCCAAGCATGTTTTGATTATCTGAGCCTTGGAGGTGTGTGTTCAACCGGACCAGTGGCTCTGCTCTCTGGTCTAAATCCCCGCCCGCTGAGTTTAGTTCTCCACTTTTTTGCTGTTGCCATATATGGTGTTGGCCGTTTGCTCATACCTTTTCCTTCACCGAAACGCATGTGGATTGGGGCAAGACTTATTTGGGTGAGTCTTTGTGCCCTTAATTTTCACTGGTTTCATTACCTTCCATACAGTTGTTCAAAGTATGAATTGGATTTATTTCTCTTATTGTTTAACAAAGATCTTGTTCTTTCTTTTCTCAGAGCGCATCAGGCATTATATTTCCTATCATCAAGGCAGAAGGTGTAAGACAGATGTTCTTTCCTGCTTCCATTCCAGCTTATCACAGATCTCCTCCTGTTTGTTGAGATCGTGAAATAGCTGGGAATAATGATATGCAAGAGTAAAGTGATTTATTTTTGCTATTAGATAAAGAGGAATTCCAATTCCATATATCTGATTTACTGTACAATAGTGTCTATTTGATTGTGACTCTCAGTGTATGAACAATCATTCGTGTAAAAACTCAAAATTTGTAAATGTGTTAGTTAGTAAGAATAAAAACAAAGTAGTCCTGTAAATGAACAGAAAATTACCATCTTTTCAGGATAGTAAACAAATATCAGTAAGGGTGGTAGTATTGTAGACAGAAAACTACAGGTGTCCAACCTTTTGCACCAAATGGATGGTATTGTCCTTTTTATCGCACAATCGTAACATCTGTACTTCAATTACAGATAGCACATGCCAACCAGCTTTGTGATGTTGATATTCTACTTATAGCAATATAGGCAGACAAGTTCTTGTAACATGGTGTTGACGTGTTGTAGTCTTGTACACTTAGTCTAGTATACAAAAAATATTTCTGGTGGAAGAAGGTTTGAGGGAGAATTCAACGATTTCATTCATCTTAATTTGGAGTTAATAAAGATGTACAATTGATTTCTTAATAGGAAAGAATATTTACATTCCTATCACATCTATACAACTTTAATTCTAATTACAAAACAATATTTACCATAATACTTTCCAACACTCCCCCTTAAGTTGGTGCATAGATATCAATCACGCCCAACTTGTCAATCCATCCAGCAAATGCATGGTGTGACAACTCTTTAGTGAGTACATCCGTCAACTTCTCTTCAGATGTTATAAAAGGGAAACATATATTCCTCTTATCAAGGTGATTCCTGATGAAATGTCGATCAATCTTCACATGCTTGGTTCGATCATGCTGTACAGGATTATATGAGCAATTTCAATTGCAGCGATATTGTCACAATGTAAGTCCATGGCTTTTATGGAGCTTGAATCCTAGCTCATTCAATACATTTCGAATCCACAGTAGTTCACACACTCTATTTGTCATTCCTCGGTATTCAGTTTCAGCACTAGAATGGGCAATCACATTCTGCTTCTTACTGCGCCAAGTTACTAAACTTCCTCCAATAAATGTGAAGTACCCAGATGTAGACACCCTATTTATTTGTCACCAGCCCAATCTGCATAAGAATATCATGTGATACCAAACTCACCATCCTTGGAAAACAATAGATATTTCCAGGTGAAGACTTCAAGTACCTAAGTATTCGCGTCACAACTTCCTTATGCTCTTCACTACGATCATGCATGAACTGACTGACAACACTCACAACATATGCAATATCAGAACGAGTATGTGACAAATAGATTAACCTCCCTACTAATCTTTGATATCTGCCTTTGTTTGTAGGAACCTGTCCAAGACACAACTCTAGTTTGTGGTTCATCTCAATAGGCGTATGAGCAAGTTTACAATCCAACATTCTGGCCTCAGTAAGAAGATCAAGTACATACTTTTGCTGTGACAATGTGATTCCCATATTTGATCTTGTAACTTTAATTCCCAAGAAATATTTCAGCGGATCCAAATCCTTCATCTCAAGTTCTTGGGACAAACGCTTTTCAAATCTTCCATTTCAGCTGGATCATCACTTGTAACAACCATGTCATCGACATATACAATCAGAGAAGTTATCTTACCACCATTGCGTTTAATGAACAACGTATGATCAGAGTTGTTCTGTCGATATTCAAACTTCCTCATGGCTCCAGAAAATCTCCCAAACCAAGCTCTAGGAGATTGCTTCAATCCAAACAATGACTTCTTCAATCTGAAGACTTTTCCAACATCACATGGTTTACAGTTGACACCTGGAGGAATATCCATGTACACCTCTTCCTCTAAGTCTCCATTCAAGAAAGCATTCTTCACATCAAATTGGTGCAATGGCAAGTCATGTCTAGCTGCTACACCTATGAGAATGCGTACAGTGATGATCTTTGCTACTTGGGTGAATGTTTCTTGATAATCTACTCCATATCATTGAATGAAATTTTTGCAACTAGACGAGCTTTATACCAATCAATGTTTCCATCTGCCTTTAGTTTCACTACATAAACCCATCTACATCCAACTGTCTTCTTTCCAGGTGGAGCAGGAACAAGCTCCCACGTTCCATTTTTCTGTAGGGCTTCTAATTCTTCATTCATTGCTTGCTTCCACTTTGAATCCGCCAAGACATCCTGCACATTATTGGGAATAGCTACTGTAGATAATTGATTAATAACAAGTGCATGTGATCCAGACAACCTATGGTGGGATACAAAGTTAGCAATAGAATATTTGGTTTTTGGTTCTATGGTTGGTTCATATTGTTTCTTTGCAACCCCTTTTGTTTCCCGTTGTGACCTCCTAGGCACACTAATTTCTATATTACCCAACTCATTTGTATCAATACTTACCTCAGGTGAGACATTTTGGGAAAATTCTTCAGTTGATGGAGTAGAAGGGGGGTCTTCATGGAACACTATTTCAGAAGAGGATTGAACTTCAGGTAATATTGTCCTAGCTACAGTCCTCGACGGGTCGAGAATTTCTTCATGAATTTCTCTCGACGGGTCGATGGGAGTAAACTGTCCCGTTTATGGTCCTTTCCTTGACAGGTTGATGAGAGCAAACTGTCTCTTTTTGGTCCTTTCCCCAACGGGTCGAGGGGAGCAAACTATCTGGTTTCGGTCACTATTTTTGACGGGTCGGGAAGAATTTTTCGCCCGGTCGAAAATTTCTCCTGTACCTTTTTTCGCTTGATTTCCTCCAAGTTGTTCCTCCACCTCCCCAACTCCTCAAATTCATCCAAATTCAGAGGATTGCCTTCATGTATATTCCTCCCCCCCCTAAAGGGAAAACTCTGAAACTCCTCCTGAGTAATAAGGGTCAGATTCACGGAAAGAAACATCCAAGGATACATGCATCTTGTTTAGAACTGGATCATAACATCGGTAACCCTTCTGGAATTTAGCATAACCAACAAACACAAACTTTACAGCACGCGGATCAAGCTTTCCTCACAACTCTTTGTTGATGTGAACATTCACAGTACATTCAAAAACTCTTGGCTCCAAATTGGGCAAAGATGACACATTCATCAACGCATGCAACTTCTGATAAGGATTATGAAACTCAATCACACGAGAGGGTGTGCGATTAATCAAGTATGCAGCAGAACATAAAGCTTCTCCCCACATATTTTGAGGCATATTCATTCCAAACAAGGAAGCACGAACAACTTCTAACAATTGTCTATTTTTTCGTTCATCTAATCCATTCTGTTGAACAGTGTAAGCAATGGAAGTCTGGTGTCGGATCCCAATAGTGCTTAAGTAAGAGGACATCTCACCGTTCACATATTCTCCACCATTGTCAGACTGAAGAACCCAGATTTGCTGTTGGTACTGGGTCGTCACCATCTTGTGAAATTCAGTAAATCTATGAAACACATCACTCTTACACTTCATCAAGGAGATCCAAGTCATTCTTGTGCATTCATCAATAAAAGTCACAAAATAGCGATATCTAGACCGAGAAGAGGTTCGTGCAAGACCCCAGACTTCAGGATTATGTGTTTCAAATTCAAGAATTCAGGTTTCAATTTCAAGGGTTTCAATTCAGGGATTTCAAGTACAGTGGAAGAAATAATTCAGTAGTAATTTAGGGTTTCAATTCAATTCAAGGTTTCAAGGTCTAGTAATTTGGCTCTGATACCAAGTGAAAAAATGTTTCAGGGAGAATTTGATGATTTCATTCATCCCAATTTAGAGTTAATAAAAATGTACATTTAGTTTCTTAATAGGAAACAATATTTACATTCCTATCACATCTATATAATTTTAATTCTAATTATAAAAAAAAAATTTACCATAATACTTTCCAACATCTCTCTCCATCAGTTTCCATTTACAGTAAACAAAGAGAAGCTTCGCCAGTAGCAGCTGCATTCTGTTAGTCCAGTTGAAGAAACTGCCAATGTTGATCTCACTGGTATCGACATTCTTCACTTCTTTATTCGGTTTATTTCTTCTCTTTGCTATCCGTCGTAGCAATTATGGTAATGCCATTGCCATAGAAAAGGGAAAAGTAAGAGGCAAGAAATCCAAGAATGATGTTTCAGAAGAATGTGTGAAGGGGTCCCGCAGCACTGACGTAACCATCGGTGGTGCTGGTGTTGCTGGCGCTGCTCTGACGCACACCCTCGGAAAGGTTAGAAGGAAAATGGGAATGACAAGGTTCAGAAACGATCTTAATTGTTATGTTTGCTTTGCTATAATGGCCGGCTTATTACAGTATGCTTAATTATGTCAGGATTGCTTGTTACAGAAGTTATCTACAGTTTATGTATCAGTGAGCTCCCTTCAAGAGTATCAATGCCGAAACTTACTTTATTATGCTAATTAATAATTCTAGGACGGAAGGCGTCTTCGTGTGATTGAAAGAGATTTGAAGGAGCCAAATCGTATTTTTGGTGAATATCTCCAGCCTGGTGGATACCTGAAATTAGTTGAGTTGGGTCTTCAAGGTAAAAGCTATGTTATTTTTTTATAAATCTTTGTACTCTACTTCGTATGTAACAGAATTTGGCCCATTGAAATGCCTAAGATCTTTCAAATGCAAGGTTTTTCTTCTTGAGAAAGCATTCGGAATGTGTATAGTCAAGAATTAGTTAGTGGGGTTGGACTGTTAAAGATCCTAATTCTTGGTATCTGTTCTAGTTGTGATTTTGAAACTACTGATCGAGCATTGGTTCCAGATTGCTTGGAGGAGATTGATGCTCAGCGAGTGCTCGGATATGCTCCTTTTAAGGATAGGAAGAGTACTAGGCTGCCCTATCCCTCGGAAAAGTTCCACTCAGATGTGGCCGGTAGAGGTTTTCACAATGGGCCATTCATACAGAGGATGAGATCAAAAGCTGCTACTCTTTCCAAGTAAAACTTCTCATTTTAAAGATCCATTTTTCGTGCCACAATCCTTCTTTTTAGATGCCATCTTGCACATAAAATATACTCATAATCTCCCTTTTCTGTTCGTGGTGTTTACTAATCCAGTGTACAACTGGAACAAGTTACAGTCACATCCTTGATTTTTTCCTTAAAGGAAAAAAATAGAGAATTTCTATTAAGACCTCTAAAATTACTTTTGTACCTTCTCTTTCAATTTTTGACCTTGAAGTTCCTCTATTACCCTTGACCAGACAAAATAAAATAATTATATCAGAAAATTTGAAAACTACGAACATAAATTGATCGAAAAAAATAAGATTGATCACAATCAATTAATTACATGACAACATGTTCAATACATACACGAAAGAATCAAGAATAGTTTAGAACATATTCAATTCATATTTGAAATTTCAGTGCCATCGAATTCTAATCATATGATCGTATTGGTTTCAGTATGCTAACAATCAATCTTTGGAATCCATTGGAGTGAAGGGGGAAGCACTTTGCTTTGAATAACAAAGATGTACAATTAGGATTTATGGCTAATCCGATGTAATCAAAGAATTCTTAAACCTATAAATGAGTTGTGGACTCTATCCAATTCTCTCATAGTAAGAGCTCACCGCTTACTCTCAAGCTATGATTACAACAAATATATTATTTTTATTCAATAAATTGATGAACTAAAGAACCATAAACATTAATTGATAGGCAACCATGCCGTATCCAACTATCAATCGGAGAAGAAAAGAAACGGAATTCGAATTACAGTAGGGTTGCGTTACACTATATTTTTAATTTTTAACTGTGATGGGTAAAATCAAAATTATAAAAATATATAATTGGAAGGATGTCACTTGAGTAAATATGGAGATTCCAATAGAAAGTCTCAAAAAATAAGTGCATGTATGGTACTTGAACTCTCACGGGTATGTGAATATGATACATGAATTCTCAAAACTATTAATATGATACATGAATTCTCAAAACTATCAATATGATACCTACACTCTCAAATCTCTATCAATGTGATACTTATGTTAAAAAATATGTCATTTCTCCGTTTTGTTAATGACGTGGCTTAGTCGTTAATTTGAATTTAGGGGTATTTTAGTCATTTTTCGTTCATTTTAATATCACTTTTTTGTGTTAATCTCTCTCTCTCTCTCTCTCTCTCTCTCCATCTATCTCTCTTCCACTTTCCCAATTCTTCTTCTTCCATTCTTCTGCAACTAAGCAAATTTCTTTACTTGATATATCACTACAGATATACTTAGGTGTACTCTTAGGTTCGGTGAAATCAATCAAGAACTGCAAAGCTATATGCTCTCCTTTGGTCTTAATGATTCTTCTGTTTCTCAGAACAACGTAGAAAGCAACATATTAGTATGCTTGAGTTTGTGAGGGTGCTGAAGTCAAGGGAGTGGTTGGTGGTAAGATTTACCATCTGACTTGAACAAGATTTATAAAGCCAAGGTCTGGGGTCAAACCATGGATCAATTTCAAGTAATTGCAAGAATTTAAGTTCACCCGCGATCTCATAATACTTAGGAATCATGGGTCATTGGTTTACCATCTTAGCAAATATACAACCTACTGACCATACATCAATTGGTGTAAAGTAATGGTGATCTCCACAGTGTGGGTGACACTGAACCTTACCCCGAGTTTGATTCTCAACTTTCAAAACCAATTGACGGAGACGAGACTTAACCCAGCCTTTCCATTTTCTAAAATCAGCATCATCTCCTGCCTTGATTTCTATATGCATATAATTTGTCTATGCTCCAAAGAAACGATATGGCTCAAACAGGGTTTGCCAATAAGCTAATTCCTCATTTTCATCCTCCATAGACTTACAGATTTGATCTCCTCTCTTGAACTCTGCTAACATGATGCTCAATGTACTTTCGGAGACATTGTAGCTAGAGTTCATGCAAGGGTACAGTAAACCAGAGTAATTATCGACATAACATAAGACATTTCCTTTTGATTTCTTCTAGGATCCCAACCCTGTTGTCCAAAAATAGATGGCCCTTCTTTGAGAGCACTCGTGCGGCGATCTCCACAATGTGGGACGTGTCCACATGAACGAGCCTTAGCCCAAGGTCGGCGGAGTTGAGGCAGACAATGAGCTGGTAAGGATGCAGTCAGCGCTCGTGGAGCGTGGTAGGTATGGGGGGGGGGGGGGAGACTAGAGCAGGACGATGGTGGTGGACTCGTTTGTTCCGTCGACAAGGCAGCTAATTGGTCAGGGATTGACGACGTGACCCCGACGAGGCTCTCTTGCTTCATGGCAAAGCCTTCTATGTAGTTGAAAGCCCACGATTTAGAGCCGAATCAACGTTGGCGTCGTCATCGATTTGGAGCCAACAAGGCCAATCACAAGGACCTGATGTGCATAAATGAAAGTGAGAGTATTATGGTCTTTTCAACTCCAAATTAAATGAGAAATGTGACACGTCATTGAGTTAACGTTGAAACAACAAAAAAATTAACGGAGGTATCATATTGATAGTGTTTTAGAAATTTGGGTACCAAATTGATAGTTTAGAGAGTTTAAGTACCATTTTGACATATCCGTGAGAGTTCAAGTACCTCTCATGTATTTTTTCCTTATAGAAAATGAGACAGTTAAGGGAGTTCAATACAAAACTAAGGATGATCAGGAAGTTAAAGCTCATGCAGCTCTTACAATTGTTTGTGACGGTTGTTCTTCAAATCTGCGGAGCCCTCTGCGCAAGTCTCAGGTATAGTTGCCTTCTTCTACTCTTGCTTGGGCTGATTAGGAGAAACAAAGCTAAATCATTTGTTATCACACAGCAAAATTTTTTTTGAACTTTCCATTTGATATATTAGATTCCTCTTTGCTCCATATACAACTATCCATTGATGCAGATGATATCTATCACTCTACTTCTCAACAAGTAGAAGTGCAACTTTTTTTTTGTAGGAATAGTTTTGGAAAGCTGTGAACTCCTATATGAAAATTTTGGGCATGTTATAATAGCCGATTCATCTCCCATCGTGTTCTATCCAATCAGTAGTACAGAGGTCCACTGTTTGGTTGATGTGCCCGGTCAAATAGTGCCTTCCATTGCTACTGGTGAAATGGCAAACCATCTGAATAATGTGGTAGCTCCACAGGTAACTTCTTTTGGAATTGTTCTTAAACTTAAAACTTCTGAAGCATATTGCTTTACCACTTGTATAGAAAATTTTCAGCAAGACATCTATTACATTCCTTGGAATTTTTCTTTGTTCTTTGGCTTGAACCTGCTTCTCCTAATTTTTATCAATCAATAACATGTATATTTCAGCTTCCACCCGAGCTTCATGACGCCTTTATATCCATTATTGTGAAAGGAAATATAGAACCAGGCCCGGTCCTGGGCTTTCATAGGCCCGGGGCGAAGAACAAATTTGGACCCTTTATATAGAAAAAAAATATATTAATTAAAAAAATTACAAAATGGAGGAGGCATAAATCAATACTCCGGTATATAAAAATTACATTGTTTAAAACTAAAAAATTTCATCTAAAATGACTTCTCCTCGCATTTTTAGATGCAAAATCATCAAGTATGTGTTTAACATCGACATTCTTCAACAATTTCTTCTCTATACTCAAAATTGCTAAGCCATTCAATCTATCTTGAGTCATTGTTGACCGCAAATAAGATTTTATTAGCTTTAGTTTTGAAAAACTTCTCTCCGCAGATGCCACTGTAACAGGTACAGTTAATAAAATCCTGTAAGCAACCAAAATGTTTGGAAACATGTCCATTTTTTTGCAAACTCCATAATTTTAATAGAATTCCATGGTTTTCCAGTATCATATGCTTCATTTGGTAGCATCTCCTGCAACATTTCTAAGTCAGAATACAAATATTTTGCATCAATATCAGACAAATCACCCTGTTTCAAAGCAAGTTCAAGTTTCAAACAACACTTTTTCATTTCATTTCATCACCATCCAATGAAAAAAAACCTTGATGCATCAAATAAAAAGCCAAATATAGATTCAAAGCTTTCCATTTGTTCAAATCTACCATTCAATTGAGAAAGAGCCATATCAACTAAAACAAGAAAGTAATCAGTTCTAAAATTTTCTTGAGCTGATTGTTGTTCTCTATCAGTATTAGGAATTTCATCAAAATGTCTATTTCTTATAACTCTACGTCTCAGAGGAAATACAGGATCAATATCTATTTCTCTTGCAATTTCTTTAGCATCAATCATAGCATAAATAAATCCATCTTCTCTATATTTTTCAAAAAAAGAAATCAACCCCTTTTAAACTTTTAGTAGCAACATCAAGAATCATATCTCTAGCTTGAAAATTCTTGCTCACCATGTTTATTTTGTGCAAAATATCATGCCATATAACCAAACTTAAAATGAACTCAAAGTTGGAAAATTCACCATCAAACAATTTACCTGCTTCCCAACTTGAATGATTTTCATATTCATCACTAACTTCATTAAGTTTGAGTAAAGCTTATCTTATTTTGGGAAATTGATTCTTTATCACTTTCATACTTTCAATACAACTCTCCCACCGTGTAGCCGACTAAGATTTCAAAGTTAACTCATCTACGTATTGAAGTAAAAGATTCCATCGCCTTGTTGAATTAGCAAACACATTATAAATTGCTTGACATGCTCCAAAAAATTGATTTTCCTTTTGCACAAGAGTTTGCCATATCACAAAGTACTAGATTAAGAAAATGACAATCATATGACATATAAAAAGCTCTAGGATTTATATCAAGTAATCTTTTCCGAACGCCTTGGTTTTTCCCTTTCATATTAGAACCATTATAATAACATTGTCCTCTCACATTATCAATATCTAAATCAAGAGAGCTTAGAACAACTTTTAGTTCATCAAAAAGATCCAAGCCCGATGTATCTTTTACATTTAAAAACTCCAAAAATATTCTTCTATTTTAATAGGATGACTTTCAACATCTACACACCTTATTATCAAAGTCATTTGCTCTTGATGACTAGCATCAGGAGTGCAATCAAAAATCACAGAAAAAAATCTAGCATCTTTAATCTTCTTTATAATCCCACTCTTGACACTTGATGCCAACGTAGCTATCAATTCATTTTGTATTCTATGACTAAGATAATGACAATGAATCTCTTTCTCTTGAATGAGTCGAAAATACTGTTTCATTATTGGATCAAACTCTCCAATTGATTCAAGAAATCCAAAGAAATTTCCATTTGAATCCTCAAATATTTTTTCATTTGTTCCTCGAAAGGCTAAATTATTCATAGCAAGACTTTTGACAACAACAATTACTCTAACCATTACTTCTTTCCAATACTTGGTATCCTTCTTAATTTTCTCTTGTAATTCTTTATCAATTGTTTGACTTGTGCCCAATCTCACACGCAACTCATTCCAAACCCTAAGGTTAGAGAGATGTTCACGACTCTTTTCATGTTCTCTAAGCTTCTCCCCGAAATGTTTCCAATCATCAATTCCTTCGGAAGCTAATTTACTTCTAGAATGAGTTTTTCTTACAACTTTACAACAAAAACAAAATACTTTATCTAAGTCTTTTGAGTAAACTAACAATTTTGTATTGGAAACTTCACCATTATTCCCAACCTTTTGGGAATAATAATCTAAAGAAAACCCCCTATTGAATTTATCGTTAGGAAAAATAATATTCAATTCTCTCACAGAACCCTTTTCAACAAACAAATCTCTCATGTTTCTATCTAAACTATCCCAAAATCTAGGATAAAATATGTTTAAAGGTATTGTACTTTGTGACGGTTCACTCACATGATTTGTTTTAATATTCTCATTTTCAAGCACACTTGATTCTTCCATATTTTCGGTTTGAATATTTTCATGTTCATAGATACTTTGAACATTTTCATTCTCACATATATCAACTTCTTTGACGACCTCCTTTTCACCTTGATTTTTAGAAGAAACACTTATTTAAAAAAAAATTTATCTAGAGAACCTCTTTGTGAGTTTATAAAATCCTCTTCCTGTTTTTTTCTTTTCCTTTTTTCAAAACCTGAAGCGAATTTTTTCATAACGCTAAGATCTAATCAACAACAAATATCAATTAAACAAATAAAACAATAGAACATGATTTTTTTTTCAATGCGAATTATGGAACTTGGAAAGACAAAAACTTGAATGGCTGAATTCCTCTGCTGCTCTGCCAGTGCCTACAACCCACTCAACGTGACCTTAAGTCCCTTCTCTGTAATATAAGCAACAAAATAATCAAACTTTTTATTTTTTTTAATAATTTTTTAAGGGATACAATTTGGTCATCATCATCATCTAAGAAATTTTGGTCATCTTCATAAAAAAAAAAATTCAAATCTTAATGTAGCATAATGAAGAATTTTAAAGAAAGTCCTGCTCTCATCAAACAAAAATAATGCACACATCCACAAGAGCATAATAACATAAAAATCAAATGGGAAGAGGGAGAATTGATAATAAAAAAAACTTTATTACCTTGGATCTCAACTCTCAAGAGTAGTAGATTGTAGAGCTTTCAAGTTTGGGTCTCAATTCTCAAGCAGAACGATTAATTGAGAGAGAGGGAGAATCGAGTTATCGAGATGACAAGAGATTAAGAGAAAAGATGAAAATTTTGGGATAATATCTTATACCTAACCCTATTTATATTGAAGAAGGGAAGATGAAAAGATGAAGATTGAAAAAAATTCAGCAAAATTTAAAGAAATGAACGGCTAGTTTTGAATATTTCAATTTTTTTTTTACAAAAAAAAATTTGGGCCCCTTGTATTTTTGGACCCTGGGCCTGTGTCCTGAGCCAGGACCGGGCCTGATCAGAACTATACCAAGTAGAAGTATGCCAGCCAATCCACAGCGTACCTCCTGGAGCTCTTTTAGTGGGAGATTCTTTCAATATGCGTCATGCTTTCACTGTCGGAGGAATCACTGTGGCACTGTTTGATGTTGTTATTGAAATGATTTAATCTCGATTTAACTAGTAAACTGAAATCAAATCCTAACGATTCACAAGAAAGCAAAAAATTCTACTGAAATTTTGACATTACCTCTCCATAAACAGAAGAATACCAAAAACCTGCACATAAAGAATACTTTAAAACAAATCCCACAAACAATACCGTGAGCCACCGATGCTCATCCGGATTTCTCAATTTAGCAAACTACATACTCTACTATAAATATACTGAATTCATAATTATATAAGAAATCTGATGACCATTAAGGTATACAACACAAATGGAAGCAAACTAATACATGATATCCAGAGCGACCACTAATTTACATAATATATAGACTAGTAGGCAAGCCAAGAACCTACTAGGGAAGAAATGTGACACGAACTCTAAGCCTCTGACAGTGACATGCAACTATAGGATAGAAACTGCAAACTGGACAACGAAAATCAAAAGGCTCAGAGAAAGGCATATAAAACAGAAAAAATCGTTAAAGTGAGTAGACAAAATCTAATAATCGAGAACACGACGAGCAAAATAAATAGTATGCCTTTCCACCGATAAAGATATAAAAAGTAGTGAGTCAAAAATACTGTAAAAATAATAAAAGATACATCGAGGGGGACACCTGACCCTTCTCGAGTATCATGTGCTAGTGGAGGCGATGGACCAGAGTTTTTAGAACTCTGGCCACCTAAAGTCGTCTGGTGATTCCTGACACAAAGACGACGTGAATGCCAGGGGGAAGTGTTGTTCCTTCCCTGGAGCCACTTGGGGATCAGCCGAGTAACCAATGCATCGATGCACAACTAACTGAAACTAAAATTAGCCTCCAAAATATATGCTGAATACTGAAATCTCAAATTGATTGAAATAAATAATAAATAGACTCGCTAATTGATTGTGAAAATAAAAGCGTCCACTCACAGTAAACAGGTAGCTCCGAGGTCAAAGAGAAGTTTCCTTGCCCAAATCTCGATCACGATTTCCTGAATCAATTATAACGAAATCATTCAATACAATAATTCAATAAAGTACGTGAAACTTTCTTAGAAACTACCTCGACAACTCACTGAACAAAACTGTGTTTCTGCCTTACCGGAGCTCCGTCGTGGACGCCACGCGCTACCTTCGACGACCCCCAACTTACACAGCTAGCTTCCTTATACAATTCTAAACAACTTTTCCTTATTCACCGGAGTCCAATTTGACGGCGTTGTGGACGAAATCACATCCACAGCCGTGAACCACCACCTCCGGTAACTGTCACCAACGGCGGCGCCCCGAAAATTGATCCTCACACCAAGCCCAACCAAACCCCCTATCCACGTGCTCCAATTTGACAGCAGTCAGCCACCACGAACCCCGAAAGCCACGGCGACCGAAATCGCCGATTTAGGGTTTCGGCGTCGCATCGCCGCCGCTGAGCCTCGTCGGAGCGCAGGGCTATACCCACAATGCTTAGGAGGACGAGACCTACGAAAATCCCTTATCCTTGACCTCTAAAACTCGTCGGAGCACCACCGCCTATGGTGGCAGTACCCTTATGGACAAAATCCCATTGGTTACCTCATCACACCACCTGAAACGCACAAAATAACCCCAAAAACACAATCAAGAAGTCAAGAGCTTCAATTCCATACCTAAGGCGGCGAATTTTGTGGTCGGCTGACGAAGATTCCGGCGGGTCAGGTCGGATTGCGAAATGGGTTGTCGCCAGAGTAATAGGACAAGCCCGGTGAAAGTTATGGTTTAGATTTCAGCCCAAAATCCCTTATAACCCATGAGCAATTGATAGGAATCAACGGTTGAGGTTTGATCTCAGCTGAAAATAACGGCTGAGATCAAATTACCAATTATAAATTCATTTTCTTATTTAAAATTCGCTTAACTTCAAATATTTTTAGAAATTAGCTCGATTATCTGAAAAATTTCCCTAAATTTTCTACGACCTTGAAATAAAATTCTCTACAACTCTTTAGAAGAAACTAGAGTCAAATTCTAAATTGATTAAAAAGTCGTTTATTAATCTCACATTCACGACTAATTCACGATAAAGCTAATCCAAATCATTAAGTACGCCATTTTGGTTCGGGTCATTACAGCTGTACTCAAGGATCTTAAGCCACTGTGTGACCTAACCGACGCAGGTTCAGTGTGCAAGTACCTTGAGTCCTTTTATACCTTGCGCATGATAAGCTTCTAAGTTGTGCTGCTGTGCAGGTGTCCGTTTTATATCACTGACTACGCCACTGTGAATAGATAAACTATCCAGGTGACCGAGGAAAGTATTTCTGATGAGGTTGTATCCTTATTAAAAGGATTGGATCAGCATGAAATATGTACAACATATATGCATGTGGGAGTGATGTTCAAGGAAGCATTGCTTGTAGCTGATATTTGATGTTGCATCTACAATAAATACCCTGGCAGAAGCCTTATACAAGTTGTTCACTGCTTCTCCTGATCAAGCAAGGAAGGAAATGTGCCAAGCATGTTCTGACTATTTATGCCTCGGAGGTGTCTGTTCAACCGGACCAGTGGGTTTGCTCTCCGGTCTATATACTAGCCCTCTGAGGGTAGTTCTCCATTTCTTCGCTGTAGCGGTATATGGTGTTGCTCGTTTGCTACAACCATTTCCTTCACCGAAACGCATATGGATTGGAGCTAGATTACTTTTGGTGCGTTTCCCGTCAGCTTACTTTTCCATGAAATGATCTGTTATGAAAAAAGAAAAACATCCTTTAATTTTGCATACTAATTCCGATATATGTGATATAAGAAAACCATTTGGCTAGCTTCTTGCAACCGTAGTTCACATATAGACATTCTTGCAACCATACATTCACATATAAACATCCCTAAAGAGGCTGTATATGTTCTTGCCAGAGCATATGGCCTTATAATGGAACTAGGTTTTCTGAAATTTTAATGAAGACTTCCTTTTGTTTTCCAGAGTGCTTCAGGCATAATATTTCCCATAATCAAGGCAGAAGGAGTAGGGCAGATGTTCTTACCTGCAACTATTCCAGCTTTATATCGAGCTCCTCCTGAACAAGGCTTGAAGCTCCTACCCGAAACTTCATTTCCATTCTGTGAAATAGAACAGAAAATTGCGTTTGTATTACATCGAATTAGTCATACACGTTAAGTTGTTTACGATCATTCTCTCAGTATATGAGCAAGGATTTGATCTCACTGAATTTTCTTGTAGTATACATTTCCAGGAAAAAAGGAGAAATGTACTCTATGTTAGATACTGGAATAACCTATGGAATCCAGCTGCATCCAGGTAACTTGGCCTCCCCAGTTCTGCACATCATTTCTCTCACATTTGCTGCTTCTTCCCACTGACCAGCTGCTGCATATATACTTGCCAAAAGCACATAAACTGACGGATTATTTTGTTCAGTTTCGAGTAGATATCCAGCTACTATTCTCCCAAGCCTTAAATTACCATGGGCTGCACAGGAACTAATTAGTGTCCACCAAATGTTTGGATGTTCCTCAATTTCCTTGCTGTTTATAACTGATTCTGCTTCATCTAGATACCCGGCATGGCCTAGAAGGTCAACTATACAAGAGAAATGATCTACTTCTGGCATAAAGCCGTAATCAGTAATCATGGAACTGAAAATTCTTGTACCATCGACAACTAAACCAGAATGGCTGCAAGCATTAAGAACTGCAGTAAATGTGGCCTGATCTGGTTTGATGGTAGACAATTGCATTGCTTCAAAACAGCCAACAGCTTCCTTTCCCTTCCCATGCTGTGCATACGCTGATATCATGGAATTCCAAGAGACTATATCCTTTTCACTCATTGCTCTGAACACCTTCACCGACCAATCTAGAACCCCGCACTTGGCATACATGGTAATGAGGGCATTACCTATGCAAATGTGCTGAGAAAACCTAAATTTGAGTATGTATGCGTGAACCAGTTTTCCATATCTCAAGGATGTTATGCTCGCACACATGCTCAAGATTATACTCAGGGTATACACATCTGGACTGAGCTCTGACATTATCAGCTCATGAAATTGTTCCAAACCTTCGTTTGCCATTCCATTAAACAAGAATCCAGAAATCCAGGATATCAAATTCTTGTGACTCATACCTTGGAATGCCTGATAGGCCAGATTCATCTGACATTGATTGGCATATGCAGAAACCATAGCATTTGAAACATGGATTTTGAGGATAAGCCCGTTCTTGTGCGCAAGAGCCTGAACCATTAGCACAGTTTCAACAAACTCAGAGCTCGCTAACAAACTTCCAAATGTAAACTCATCTGGTTTCTCTCCTGCCCTCTGCATTTGCAGGAAGACTGAAATGGCTAAGTCACAGTCATGCACTTGCGCATAGCTCGATATCATGGCATTCCATGATATAAGATCTTTCTCTTCCAAACCCCAAAAAACCAGGTAAGCCGCCTGCAAATCCCTACAACCAGAATACATAGTTATTGCTGCATTGCTCACAGACGTAAAAGCTTCAAAACCCAACTTAATACTTTGAGCATGTACATGGCTGGCAACTCTCGCAGTTGAACAGGAGCTCATGACACTCACAAAAGTCAGCTCAGTAGGCTCAAGACATGCCTCTTGCATCCCTTTGAACATTGTCAATGCCTCTTCGTCTCTTCCAACGCCCACCAAACCATCAATCGTCACATTGAATGTAATCTGATCATACACCCCACCACCTCGTACTTCTTCAAACACCTCAAACGCCTCTGCGACACTCGCGTAGTTAAAATACATAGTAATCAGAGCATTAACAACCGAAACTCTCCCCAAAAACCCACTTCTAATTACCAAACAATGCACCTGCCTCCCAAATCCTAGAGCCTCCAAACAACAGACTCAAAACACTAGCCACGCTATAATTGTCATACTCAACATTCATCCTACGCATCTCACAGAACAAACCAAAGTAATTTCCATGGACCCATTCTCGGCGCCTCCGGTAATCATCGCGTTCCAAATTGCCACGTCACTCCTCTGAGGCATTTCATCAAACACCTTATGGGCATATTCTACATCCCCCAGTTTCATACAAGCAAATAAAAGCGTCGTCCACGAATAAACATCTGGGTATCTAATCTCATCAAAGGCCAATTTTAGAGACTTCACACCCTCAGCTTTGGCGTAGAGAGATAGTAATGGGTTGGTGACGTGAGGGTAGGCTCTGAGGCCGGACCGGATGGCGTAGGCGTGGAGTTGGGTCCCCAAAACGACGTCGCGGCAGTTGGCGGTGGCGGTGGCGGTTACGGCCGCCGAGAGTGTGTAGCGGTCTGGTTTAACTGACCGAGATGAGTGGATTTGCGTATAGAGCTGGAGAGTCTCTCTGTAACGATGAGAGCGATTGAGCTTCACGAGCCTCTGGTTCAACTTTAAGAGTTCTCCGTAGTAAATGAGCTTCATAGCTCATTTTTTTCAATCCCCTTTCAAAATGTTGTTCACAATTTCTCTGCAGTGGGATTATGTGAAGAAGATGACTACGCGCCTTTTGGGCTCTCCCGCCGGAGTCTTTAAAATTCTAAATAAGTCACCACACGACGTCGTAATTGGTTCTGTCCCAAAACGCACCGTTTTTGTCTTTCTTCTCCAAACTGTTACTGTACGAGAGAAACGAGCTTTGGGTTACAGAGGCGAGGGTGAGAGAGACATAAAAATGCGAAGGTTGTATCAGAAATCCATCTCTCTCTACAGAAATCTCAATCCTTCAATCTCGTCCAAACCAAACAGTCCTTTACATCTCTATCACACATTTCACAAACCCATAAAACAAACCACCGCCGCCGTTCATGAAAGAAGATCTGGACTCGGGTTGGTCCGCCTGGAGTCCGACCCGGAACCAATCCCCGATGACCCGGCCCACTGCGAGTTCACCGCCGACGTGGAGAAGGTCTACCGAATACTACGGAAATTCCACTCGCGGGTCCCAAAATTAGAGCTCGCGCTTCAGCAATCCGGCGTCGTGTTACGCGCCGGGTTAACTGATCGAGTCTTGAACCGGTGCGGCGACGCCGGGAACTTAGGGTACAGATTCTTCGTGTGGGCCTCGCAGCAGCCCAATTACAGACACAGCTACGAGGCCTACAAGGCCATGGTGAAATCCCTGAGTAAAATGCGGCAGTTCGGCGCCGTCTGGGCTCTGCTGGAGGAGATGAGGAGGGAGAATCCGCAGCTGATCACGCCGGAGATGTTCGTGGTTCTGATGCGGCGATTCGCCTCGGCTAGGATGGTGAACAAGGCAGTGGAGGTGCTCGACGAAATGCCTAAGTACGGATGCAAACCCAATGAGTATGTGTTTGGTTGCTTAATGGATGCTCTGTGCAAAAACGGTAGTGTGAAAGAGGCGGCGACATTGTTTGAGGACATGAGAATCCGATTTACGCCGAGCATTAAGCATTTTACTTCTCTGTTGTATGGTTGGTGTAGAGAAGGGAAGCTTATGGAGGCAAAACATGTGTTGGTTCAGATGAGGGAGGCTGGTTTTGAGCCGGATATTGTGGTGTATAATAACTTGTTAGGAGGGTATGCGCAGGTCGGGAAGATGGTGGACGCGTATGAATTGTTGAAGGAGATGAGGAGGAAGGGGTGTGAGCCCAATGCGGCTTCGTATACGACTGTGATTCAGGCACTTTGCGGGCAGAAGAAGATGGAGGAGGCGATGAGGGTGTTTGTGGAGATGGAGAGGAGTGGTTGTGTGGCTGATGCTGTGACTTATACTACTTTGGTTACTGGGTTTTGTAAGTGGGGGAAAATTGTGAGGAGTTATGAGATTTTAGAGAGTATGATAGAGAAGGGATATACGCCGACTCACAGCACTTACTTGCAGATAATGTTGACTCATGAGAAGAAGGAGGATTTGGAGGCGTGTATGGAGTTGATGGGGGAGATGCGAAAGGTTGGTTGCATTCCTGATCTTGGTGTATACAACACGGTGATTCGGCTGGTGTGGAAGTTGGGAGAGGTGAAAGAAGGTGTTCGGCTTTGGAATGAAATGGAAGAAGCAGGGTTTTCTCCGGGGCTTGACACATTTGTCATTATGATTCATGGGTTTCTTGAGCAAGGTTGTTTTGTTGAAGCTTGTGATTACTTTAAAGAAATGGTGGGCAGAGGTCTTCTAGCTGGGTCACAATATGGTACTTTGAAGGAGTTGATGAATGGTTTGTTGAGAGCTGAGAAGCTAGAAATGGCTAAAGATGTTTGGAGTTGCATGGTGACCAAAGGGTGTGAGTTAAATGTGTTTTCGTGGACGGTTTGGATTCATGCACTGTTTTCAAAGGGGCATGTGAAGGAGGCATGCTCATACTGCTTGGACATGATGGAGGCTGATGTAATGCCACAGCCGGATACATTTGCAAAGCTCATGCGGGGTTTGAAGAAACTTTATAACAGACAGCTTGCTGCTGAGATCACAGAGAAGGTGAGGCAGATGGCTGCTGATAGAAAGATCACTTTCAAGATGTATAAAAGAAGAGGCGAGAGGGACTTGAATGAAAAGGCCAAGGAGAAAAAAGATGGGAGGAAACGCAGGGCTCGAAGAAGACAATGGCCTAGTAACGCCAAAGCCTTGTAGTTGGAACCATTTGAATTCACTTTACAGGTTGTGGAGAAGAGGGAGCATCATTAACATGAAAATGGTGCCGCAAGCTGTTCCAGTAGACAGATGTGTACTGTGACCAGTTGTTTGCGAGGCCAAATTTTTTGGATGCCTATAATTCCTGAATTCAATAGGAAGCAACTCTGTGATGTCCAAAGACTGGTAAAAGCTATTTTGTTGAATCAAAGATTAAATGTTTTATACAATGGGTATTTACAGAGGTGAATATTGTTCCCGAGTGTCAATTTTATGTTGTAATGAGTGAAAATGGTATCCCTCTGCTTGTCAATTTACATATGTTGTGTTCCATATGCTGTGCTAATGTGTGTCATCTTTTTGAAATTTGTTTTAGTTGCAAGTTGCAAGTTGCAACAGTCATTTTCATTGCGTGCGAAATATAAATTTTATGCTAGGGTTGGCAGTAAATGTTTCTTTGAGTCATCAAAGTAATCATGTCATTTTGTTACACTTACAACCAACTGACCAAGTAGATCATGATTTCATATTTTGATTTTCTCTCTGGAAGTATTTTCTTATTCATTCTTTTATACTTGGTGGAGCTAAATGCTTTTCACTGTTTACATATTGCCTCAGGTAGATATTAATTGTTGATATTGAGATGTAAAGCTCATGTAACTTCTCACGTGCTATATATTTCAGGGAATTTTACACAATGTGTGCCAGAGGTTTGGTTGTCCAGTTTACAGTTGTTACTTCTCGTACTTCTGTGGTGCTTTGTATTTGTGTCTGTTCTTTTTCTTATTCATTGTCAAGTTGGTCCTGTTAGTTCAGTAATATATTAAATAAAAACTGAAGCTCTACACGTACATAATCTAATATCAATGTGTATATATCTTTAGAAGTAATTTCAGTTTTGTACATACTTTATTAAACAACTTCACTTGATATTTCGGATTCAACTTAACCATAATTGTGAAGTTCATTTTTGGCCATATTGATAGCGTGTGACATTTAGAATAAAGGTTAGTCCTTGATTCAAATGGTTTATTTATATTCCACGTACAAACTTACTGTATTCATGACATTTGATCAGTTTATTTTTCTGTTTTGAATTGGTGCTAACTGTTTGCAAGGTTTCAAGGTCCTTGTCTGCTATTTGAAATGTGAGGGCTGGTTGTGGTTGATTACTGATTTACTTCAAGTGTTGACATCTATTCAGGATTTTTTTGTTTCTTCGGAATGTTTTCAAGAATTTTGTCAAGGCCAAGACACTGCTTCTAGTTTTCAGAATCAAATGGCCGATAACTCTGGTTTAGATAATCAGTTCCATTATGATCAATATATCAATGAAGAGCCGTTCAGTGTGGGGACAACATGAAACAGCTCAAAGAGGATGCCATGCCAAATGTTTTGCCAGTCAACTCTCCAACAGAACCGTCTTTTGTAAGGCCAAGATGTGCTCTTTGGGATTGTTCTAGGCATGCAGAATGTGGAGAGGACTATTGTTGTAGCTTTCTTGTTGAATCATCACTGAAGGACGTTGAATCTGGCATTTGTATATGAGGTCAACAAATATGGGTTCAAGCTAACAGTTTGGCAGTGCAAAGGATAGTATTGAAAGAGGTTGCTGATCTGCAAAAGAAATTGGGAGAAGCTCTGTGCTGAGGTTGCCACTGATGATGCAAAAACTGCCGGAGGGAAAGCTAAGAAAAAGACTGATGCTACAAATCTGTTTTCTTCTGCAACTCCCTAAACCCTCATCTGTCTTGGAAATGTTTGCTCAAAACTAGATGACTGGTACAACTGCAAGGGCTTAGAGTTATGGTTCGAGAGGTTCATACGACCTTCTTACACTAATATCACCGACTATTGTAGGTGTACTTGGTTGACAGAAGGTGAAAAGAATCTAACAACATTGAACTGTATTTTTTCAAAGATTGATTATTGATACAGGGCCCAAGGGATCATCGCATACAGTAAGGGCTTAATGCGGTTGCCTTTCCAACCATCCATCTTGCTCTACAAAATAGGCTGTATTTGTCAAACGTCCGACTTCATCGGCGGATAACCTCTTCTCCCATGGAATACGACTCGACATGTTTGCTCCAGGTCCACTGCATTTTGCCTCTGAGAATGTGATAGATTCCCAGTTCAGTTTTGTCAGAAAATCAAAAGTTAACAGTCTGTCAAGTTTGAGTAAGCTATAGGATGTTTGCATATGTGTTGGTAAAAAAAGTCCATCGATTCACCAAGCCAAACTTGGGAAACTGAACCTTACACTGGTTTAACTTCCCATTCTGACCAACCCTGGGGTGAAATAATGTTTTCCATATATGTCCCAGAGAACAGCACTCTTGCGTACGCTCTGTATGCTCTTCCCAGAAGTACAGATCCTGATCCACTTACATGGCAATCTTTGAACACAAACCCAGTTGTTTCGTCAGGTTTAACGTGACCCTGCGCAGTGATGCAACCACCACCCTGGCCTAGTTCCTGGGCTAAAGAATTTATCTGACATTTCTGCAACGAATTCGATCAAGTGAAAACACATGCATACATACTGTATATCTAGCTTAAAGTGTGTTAATATGGGAAACTGCAGGTTATTTTCACCCCGTAGATTGACTGGCCATTTCCCCAGATGAAGTCTATAACACCTTGAATGTAGCAGTCATAGAAATAGTGACGACTTTTGGCATCAGTCGGTGTATCTTGTAAGCTAATGAAAGTGCAGTGATAGAAACTTGCTTTGTCTCCAGCTATTGCAGCAGCAGGTGCCCAAGTAGTTTGCCACCCATTCAGATCCGATTTCATAATAAGGCGGTCTTATGTATTCTGTTCATTAGAACCAAAATTCAAGACCAGATACGAAAATGGCCAACTAATCTATCTCAATAAGAAACATACAAGGGAATTATGAACAGAACACATAATTTAGCAATGTATTCTTATTGACGGTGATCGTTCTTGAAACATCATCTTGTAGATCATATCTCATTGGATCAAAAATTTAGCAAAGATAACGAAGAGAACCGATATTACAGTAAGAAACTTCATCTTGCTAAAAAATTTCATAAAGCTTACTTAGTAGACTCTGAAACACAGTAGTGTGATCAAAGATCTTCTACTTCTAAAGAAATCGTTCCTCAGAATCTTCAACATTAAATTGGGATCTGTCTCAATCATCCATGTTCATTAAGTTGCAATCTATTTTAGAATGGAACAGTTCCTTTGCCTTTATCTTTTGACGAGGAACCATGCACCAACAGGCTGATCCAAGTCAGTCATTCAACTAAATTTTGCTTATTTGATGAAAGAAAACAAAATTAAGTTGGAAAATACTATGCCATGAACTGCTTCGCTATCCACTTGCACAATCCGAACATAACAAACAGATCGAGAAAAGATTGGAACAAATTGGAAAACTGCCCGACTAAGATTACTTGCATGATCAAGAAACATATATAGTTGCCATGAGAGATTTGGCTCTCTAACAAAATTTCATATATGTACTCAATATCGTCTACTCCTTAATTAGAAGTTAATTAGAACAAGGCTACCTACCTAGCTTAGGTTATTTATCGTGTTGCAGGTGGTTGCCCTACGCTTGCATAGTTGCATTTATCCATGTACTTCTGACTCAACAACGTTCTTTAAGCTTGGACACATAGCACTAGTCTCTCTACATTATTGCTTGGTTGTAGATTGTTACAATAATGCACATTACGATCTAGTAGTTGATCATTAATTGATATCTTCAATGAAACTGGTTATTGATAACTGCCTTCCCAACCAGTCTTCACGATCTATGAAAGAAGCTGTGTTTGTCAAAAGCATCACTTCCTCATTGGACAGCCTCTTCTCCCACGAGATCCGCAGGGACATGTCTGCACCAGGTTCTCGGCAATTCGCCTCCGAGAATGTGATTACATTCCTATTTTATTTTGTTAAAGATAACTGAATCAAATTGTACGCCTATATAGTAACGAAGCTTCAGACTAAGAAAATGAAAGAAGATCACGAAATTGTACGCCAACTACCATTTGACTCCAAAATTTCTCTGCGTAGAGAGTCTCTTGTAAATTGTCTCTTTTACTGATTTCGGATAGTATAATTGCAGGTGTCGGTTTATCCTGTTTGTGCTTCGCGTGCTGGCGTGTCACCGTCTCTCAACGGAATATGGAATGTAAGTTGCCTAACTTCTTGATTTAAGCGATTAAGGTGGGGAGAGCACCGACCCTGCCTGAATGGGACATTCTCGCCTAGTGAACTAGGACTTTGAGGTTTTGCGTCTCTAGTAGAGCCACAGAAATTGATACCTCACACTACCTGTGACGACCCGAACCAGAATCAGTAGTATTGTCGGCACGATTCATGAGTTAGCGTATAGTCGTGGTTTCGCGTTATATGTGTGGTTTGTCGATTTAGTTCGCGACTTAATTATCGGCCGAGAATTTGAATTGAGTTTCTTCACGGAAGTTGTAGATCACGTGATTTCGAGCTCGAGGGCGGTTCCGGATGATTTTTCCGATAACCGAGGAATATAATATGATTATTTGAAGTTTCGGTTTATCGACGAGTTTATCCGTTTGTTTCGTGTTTATCTGAATCGTTTTGAATATTCGTTTTGGACCGTCGATCGACCCGATGCGCGAGTATAAATATCGAAAATAGTCGAGAAATAGTCGTAAATCACTGTTTGGGAGTTGACCATAGTTGACTTTCCATTTTTGGAAACTTGACCGTTGACCAAAGAGGAAACTTTCCCGTTTGGTTCTCGCCGGCCGATTTGCTTTTTCCGGCCACCTCCGGTCATGTGAAGGGTATGGTTCGCTTCCCCTTGAGTTTCTTAACTGTTTTGCATTTGGAATTGTGAGAATTGATGAGGTTTGGAGGAAACCCGAATTGGGTTAGGTCGCCGGAGTTCGCTGGTGATGGGGGGAGGTTTTCCGGTATCGGATTTTCAGTCGAAGGTTTCGAGTGGAGATTTCGGAAATTCAGTCGATTATTTTGTACAGTTTAATATATTTTCAGGAACGGTTGGTTTCCGTGATTAAGTACAGTGTTGTGGACTATGGTTTTGATCAGATGTGTTTATGATTGTTCAGGAGATCGAGATCGAGATCGTGCTTCGGGCGAGGGATCTTCCGCCGGGCCACGAGATTAGCACGAGTGCGCGTTTCGCTCATCTGTGAGTGGACAGTTTCTTTTCACTGATAATCGCGAGTCTTTATACACGTTTTGCGAATTTGAGCATGCGTACGAGATTATGATTTATATGAGCATGTATTATACGATTATATTATGTATATGCATTTTATATATTGCTTTATGCATTTACATCGAATTATTCATGATTTGGTTTACACATAGTACAGTCGTAGTTTATGTTGTTGTATCGATACACTCGCATCCCGGCTGATCCCCGAGGGTGCCTACCAGGGGGGAACTGTACCTTGTGCCGATGTATTTCCAGGTGGGTACAGGTTTCTGTTTCTTGTGCCGATGCATTTCCGGGTGGAAACAGATACCCTGACCTGATGCCTTTCTGGCTCGAATCACGTGTGGGTCTGGGATCCCGTGATTCGGACTGTACTAGCACGGATGTGTCCATGAGTGACCCCGTGGGATTTTTACTTGCATGCTCAGTACGCTGGAGGAGTATGAGTTTACCTCGTGTACTTTATTATATTTATTTACCTGGACTCGCATATGTTATTTTAACATATATCATCTGGTGAAAGACATTTATTTTCGTCCACTCACTCTAACGATTTTCATGTCTTTCCCCTGAGTTTTTTGGTTTCCGTGCCCAGTTTGCAGTTCAGGTTCTGGTGTTTCACGTCGTGGTTGGAGTCTAGTGATCCGTGTTACCTGTGTTTTCCAGTAGGTTCTTGTTTCGCCTACTGATGTATATATTGTATCTATTTACACTAGAGGTCGCTCTGATATATTCTGATACATGTTTTATTCGGATTTTCTCGGATATTATATATATTACGGTGTGTTTACTGTTTATTGATTATGATATGATATTGAGAAATCCGGATGGGATTGGTGCCCACAGTTTGGCTTTTGTGGCATAGGATGAAGTGTTATTTTCAGGGTGCAGGTTAATGCAATTCCACGTTAGTAACGTTACTCTGCCGAAATTTTGAATGATTTTTGTTGGTTCACGTTTTCAAAAGGGGTTCGATTCCGGTTTAGGCAACTAAATCGGGGTTGGGTCCTTTCACTACCCTTTACGAGTGCAAAGCAGAGCAACTTCTTTGACGGTGTGTTGGGAACAATGCTTCCATGGATATCCAAACTCTCACTCGATATGTGACAAGTCCTTCAATCTTCCAGTTGCGTTGCTTCCTTTAATCGCGATACTAACACTCGATTGGTGACAAACACTTTGATCGTCTGGTTGCAGGATAGAATCTCTAGACGAGATGTCTGTGTATTTGCGTATAACAAATGTTTTGTATTTGATCGGGGACCCTTACTCTATTACTCTCGCTCTCCTTATATAATGCTCAGTAGTCGTTCCTCAATTCACTTGTACATCTTCAGCTCTTTGAATCTCAATACAACTCTAACACTTACTACCACACGGGTGTTATCTTTATATAGTTTCAATGTTATCGCAATTCCTTTCATGAAGGAAACCTAACCAAAGCAGGAAAGGTTCGATAAACATTAAGCCGCATAGATCAGCTATCTGAATTTACAGTCCTAAACCGATATGAAAATGGATTCTTTTATAATACTTGGCCTCTCGCCAAGCTTCAACCTAATCGAGCCGCTCGCCAAGATTTCGGCTCACTTTGGCCGCTCACCAAGACTTCAGCCTTCCAAGCCCAATATGAAATATTTATTTCAGGCCCAAACATTGCCCCTCAAGCCTTGAGCTTAAATTACCAATGCAAGCGAAAATACTTGAATATTACCGAATGACGCACTCTTATTCCAAACGATAACATTACACGCAAGCGCCACGTTACATAACTGCTCTAAAAAGTTGCGTCACTCTGAATGATGTAATATAAAAGCACATGTCCACATCCATCAAATTTCACTTCCCAATAGAACTCTTTCGCTTTCCTTGCTTTCAATCTTTCAGCCTCCTTAAAGACTAAACTTTTCATCCTCGCCGCTGTCTATCTTTTCCGATCAAAAACCATGCCTCCTCGTAAAGATATATCCATCTCTTAGTCAGAACAAGACGTCGAGAACTTCACCAAAAATATCAAAGCCGTTGCCAGACGACAAAATCCAGAGGCCATCATTCAACTGAGGATCGCCTCAAGCAATGGTACTGGCTTGCTTGGCCCCTTTCTGGAATCTCCAATAAATCCCGAAATTTTTCCTCTTCTCCGCCACCCTCTTTACAATTCAGCTTTAATCTTCCAGAAAAATTCAAAGGTAGAACCCAAAGAGTGGACCAACAAAGACACTCTTTGTCTAATTGGTAAATGGCCGCACCTAAACAAAGAAGACGTCGCTTGGTACCGGCTCTGTCGCGAAAAAGACATCGATCGATGGGAAACAACCGGCATCTCCCAACTCATTGATTTATGCTTTTCGCTTCCTGCTGGTAGAAACTAGGCTTCGTTCCCCACCGCTAGGTGCTTCTGGGATTGCTCCGCCAACTGCTTCCGTCTTCCCTGTGGCGATGTAAGTATTACAATCCTTGACCTCTACACCTTATTCGGAATTTCTGTGTCCAACAACATCTGGCTTCACAATCACACACACGGAACGAAAATTCAAGCTTTAAAAGATCGACCTCCCTCCTACTCTGCTTGGGTTGATCATTTTGTGAAGAAGGAGAAATACACCGATCAAGGAGGCATAGCCTTTTTGGAATATTGGCTAATTAAATATATCTTCTGTCCTACCTCCGCCAAGGTCAACAAATGTTGGACCAATATTGCCGAACGTCTTTTCAACCGTGAACAACTGGGCTTGGCTGAATCCATCCTCGCCTATATCTATTATGGCTTGCGACGATTTGTTCTTTCAAAGCTCCACCTTAATCAACCAGGACCACTCTGGATAGTCTAGTTTTGGTTAGGGATGTACTTCCGCCATTCTACAATCCCTTCCTTCGAAGAGGAAAAACTTCTGGGCCAAACCTTTGCGACCGCATCTCCTGGGACCCAAACATGGTTCTATCAAGCCTGATTCAACCACCTCTGCTCGCATACAAATTTTTCCAACCACAGCAGTTGAAGTAATTTTGAATCGTCGCCATCCCTGTAACCTTGCGAGTGGATTTATGCCCTCACCAGAGTAAGATGACTTTGCGAGGAACCTATTCCTTCAAAGTCACACCTACAATGACCTGCCAGTCCCTGGTTCTTCATGCCTCGGGTACGAGCTATATGCTCTGAATCATTTTTCCAGACAGCTCGGGCTAACTCAACATGCACTCATGCCCCTCGCATGTTCTTTGAACAGATACCGCCTTTGGCGAGGGTTTGGACATCCTTCAATGCATGATGTTCAAGATGTACACTTTGGCTTCCTAGTCATGATGATCCCTATTTTGACGAAGCCACTCGTCATCTCTCAATCGGTCATTGAGACGTATTTGGTATGGCGTTCCCAGCTTTGGGAAGACATACGACGGATAGGACCGCCTGCTCTCTTTGCCAGCATCTTCTATGATTTCAAAAGAAGATTCACAAATAAAGAAGATTTGGCGATAATAGGGAGATTATACAAAAATATCACCAATGCTCCTTGGCCACAGGTATACTTCTTTTCGTTTAACTTTGCCACATGTGTTAGCAATCTCTTAATAGTGTTTGACCGATTTCCTCTCTCTTATGATCAACATCATGCCTTGGAGATAGACATGGCCGTCAGCTCGCAAGCCCCAAAGAAGAAAAAATCCAACACTTCTGGGCAATCAGTAAATATCAAAATATTCCTTACCTATTCATCGTTCTTTCTTTCCAACTGGTTATAACTGACTCGTTTATTTTCTCATCAGTCAAAGAAGCGCGCGAGGACTGACTTTTCTTTTGGAGAAGCACTTAGGACCCGAGGCTCCAAAGCCACTCGCCAAGATGTATCCCAGTCTCCTTTGGCTTTGGAAACTTTCCCAAGTGGTAATTGGGAAGCAACAGAGATCGTGAGCACTAAGCCAATGTCTTCTATGCCTCTTTCGATCAACGAAGTAAGAAAGCGTCCGGGGTAAGCGCATGTTTAGCATTGGTTTTCACCATTGGACATTGGCTACTTTCAAATCCAAATGCTATGCCCATGGTGTCCGAATTTGATGACCACCTTGTCCAAGGTTCTTCGGAATGACAGAAGCTCTGCAAGGATGAGGCCATTTTGCCAGCTCCTACCTTGATCAACATTTTGATCTTGAAGTGATTCTGAAGGTAAACATCAGACCTCTGAACATTTCTTCTTATGACTCCTTCATCGGATACTTAAACCTAGAGAAATTTGCAAACCTGAGCAATCTCGCATCATTTGATCAAATCTGGGATAACATCTACAAGAGCACCAAGCCTCAGGTGTATCTGGTGAGCTGGAATGATCACTTCTTTGTCCTCAAGGCTGAAGCTGACGCTTATTACATTGTTGACTCGCTGGGGGAAAGGCTTTTTGAAGGGTGTCATAAAGCCTATATCTTGAAGTTCGATGACTCCAGCATAATACTTGAAGATAAGGACAATGAAACAGGGCTAGAAATTATAAACAGCGGGAAAGAGTGTTGCAAAGATTTCATTACGAGATTCCTAGCTGGAATAATGTTATGGGAGCTTGAGGAAGCCGAGAAGAAAAAAGGAATTGATCACTTAACTCTCTTCCAGCACCTACAGTTCGAATTCCAATCCTGCTATCTTCCTCCCTCCTCTAGCGAGGACAACAGCTCCCAAAATGACCAAGTCATTTCGGAACAAGACGTTCAGATTCCACCCTCGCCAGAGCACTAAGCCACAATTGAGGAACCACAGAAGTTGGCTAAAGTTACCGTAGAGCCAAAGGTCCAAGCTTCGCCTTCGCCAAAGCTCCAAGTCCAATCGGTTGAAGAACCAAAGCGATTGGTTACGTCCCATGACTTGCCCCTTTTCAGGTATCACTTCACTTTATTTACTCTGTCTATCTATTAACTTCTTTTGATTGAGCCTTAACACCTTGCGTTTCGTTCTAGACTACGCCTATCTCTCTGAATAGCGACACAATCATTCTTGAACAACATGATAGTTCAAAGGAGAAGGTAACCTCTCCAATTCTCTAAGATCAGCTTCAAACGCCCAATCTCCTTCCTCAGTCTCCTGAGCTCACAACAATGGCCACGGTGGACCAGCCTTCGAGCTTGCCAAATGATGAAGAACCAAATATTTTCCATGGAGAAAGTGCTGCTCCGTCTTCATCAACGGGACCTTCCACTAAAGCACCTACCCTTCAAGATGAAATTTTGGTTTTGCAAGAGCTTTCGACTAGGTTAAGTGCTATAAGTTCCCCTCCAGCCGTCACCATTGCCCTTCAAAATTTTCTATTCGCTAGCCTGAATTCCCTCCAAGACATCAAACAAATTCAAGAACAGGTCTGAAATCTACAGGCCACTGCCCCTGTTGAATTCATCCAGATCATATCTGACTTCGAGGAAAGGCTTCATGAGCTCCAAAACCAATACGAAGCCCATCATCGTCTGAAGCTCGAAGTCGATTGCAAAAATGTGGCGGAAAAAACATTGGCTCGCCAGACACAGGAGGAAAATAAACGAATCCTAGCACTCGTGAAAAACACCTTGTCACAACAAGAAATTTTGGCAGCTAAGGAGGCTGACTTGGCAGCCATCCAAGCTAAAGTGAACCACCTGCGTACAAACACTCACTCCAATCAGGCCTCTGTTCGCCAGCTTCTGGATGTAGGAGAGAACCAAGCTCAGCTGTTGCATGATGCAAAAGAAGAAGCCGCGAGCGCTCGACACTTGTACAGCCAATCCTGGCGAGACTTCGAACTTTCAAAAGTATCTTTGAGGGAAAAAGCCCTCTCATTATAATTGCTGGGCCTCAGGGATTAGGCCATTTCTCTGTATTGTGATACTCCAAAATATTTCTACCAACTTAAGTATTTTCTTTGATCGTTCTGCTTTTTGGTATTTTTGCGCTTCAATTGGGCCCTAAATATCCTGTTGGGCCTCAGACATAGGCCCGTTGTGGATTACCCTAGCAAAATTAGGCATGTTTAGAACCTAACTGCTCGCCTACCATTGTCATTTGACTTAAATGGTCTTTATTTTCAAACTTGGAATCCGTAGCGCATCGTCCCATCAAATCTTCAAAATACGTTTTACCTGCCCAAAAAATCTTTCACTTATCACACCTTCATCTCGGGGTAGATAAACCGCTCCGTGGTGCAATCTCCAGTAGACACGTGTCTTCTATTAACGGGTACATTTAATCTTGCAAAGCCTTACCGCTACGGTTCAGTGTAGTTTCTTTCTATAAAAGGCATCCTCATTCATTGCTTTTTGTCATACTCTCTAAGCCTCTTCGCAAGATGAACTCCCTTTCTTTATGTTTGCTTTGGTTTTCCTATCTGGAAAATCCTCCAGATAAAACCTATTGTTACAGACTTTAGATAGTGATAACCATGTCTAAACTTGGACTAGATAGTGATATCTATGTCCAGGTGTTGCCTTAGCTGAATCATCCTGAGTATCTACAGGGTGACGAAGCCACAATCCTGAGGAAAAACTTCACCTTGTCTTCCTCGGCAGCAACCACTCAGTTTCCATATGTATATAGGGTGCTCTGGAGAGGAACAACATGGAGTTAAACCCAGGGTTAGGCAACAAACGCCAAGCTTGCTTCAAGTGGTCTTTTAGGCTGCTGAACCAGCTTCCTTAACGTTTCAAATCCTCCTTCTTTTGTCTCTTGAGGTCCCATTTTCTATGTATGCATATTTGATATGTGTACCCAATAACTGGCTATTAACTGTTTGAGAATTTGGAAAGACACACTATATTTTTCTTTCTGTTCTGTTGCTGTAGTCTATCTTCATATGGTATCAAAGCTTAAGGCCGCAAAGCCTTTGTAATATGATTATATTCAAAGTAAAGAGTTCCCTTATGCAAAATGTCTTTTGTATTGATAAACTCAGATATAGATTATACAATAACTTGGCCACATCGATTGGCGAGCATGAACTCTTTAATCAGAGAAAATAAAAATTTAGCCACAAGTATAGCCTGAAAGAAAATTTTAGCCACATGTATAGGCTAACTACGTCTAAATCCCCATGTGTTGCCCCTTCAGTCCAATCAGGCGAACGTCACTCAGGAGCATGAATGAATTGAATTAAGCTATTGTTGGCAGGTCTTCATACTCCCAAACTGGCTGTATATACTTCTTAAGGAAACGTCTGTTGATAGGGTTAGCCTGAATTATTCCATCTCGATCTCATAAGCGAACAACTCCTTTACCTAAGAATCGATCGATAATGTATGGCCCTACCCACTTTTTCGACCACTTTCCGCGGCCTTCAGTCTCCTCTCCAAAAGGAAATATCACTTGCCAAACCAATTCTCCTTCCGCGAAACTCATACCCCTAGTACATTTTTCATAGGCATGAGCCACCTTCCGTTTCTCAGCACATAAACTGTCGTAAGCCTGTATTCTCTTTTCATCTAAGTCTTCATGGTCCTGCCACATAGCCTGCACATAATCTTCACCGATCAGAGTGTTTTGCTCCATTACTCTTAAAGATTGTACCTTAATCTCCAAAGGCAAGACTGCATTGTGGCCAAACATTAACTCATAAGGAGTGGTGCCCGTGGGCTTGTTCGATAAGCCCATAGTGTGTTGAAAAGTTCTTTATGCCACAATATGGCATTGCTCGCAAGCATTCACTTGAGGATGTGTATGATAATGTTGTTGCTTGCTTCAGCTTGACCGTTGGATTGTGCATAGTATGGGGAAATGGAGAAAGTGTATCTCGAAATCGTTCATAAGCTCATCGACTTCTCCAGACATGAATGTTGCCCATCTGTTTGAAACAAAACTCTCAGGAATACCAAACCTGCAAATGATATCTTCAAATAAAATTGGCGAATGACCTTCGCTAATGAAACTCTGAGAGATCTAGCTTCGTCCTATTTTGTGAAGAAATCAGTAGCCACAATGATGTACTTGTGCCCGTCGGATGAATGAGGATGAATCATTCCAATTAAGTCCAAATCCCATCCTGGAGCTGGCCAAGGCTTGATTATATGTTGTAATGGTATTCTGGACATGTGGTTGATTGGACCATTTTATGACAATATTCACAACCTTTTGCGAACGTGATGCGATCTTTGAGCATACCATCCTGGATGAATGATGATGAATCATTCCAATTAAGTCCAAATCCCATCCTGGAGCTGGCTAAGGCTTGATTATAGGTTGTAATGGTATTCTGGACATGTGGTTGATTGGACCATTTTATGACAATCTTCACAACCTTTTGCGAACGTGATGCGATCTTTGAGCATACCTGGCCAATAATAACCATGTTGTCATATCAACCACATCATCTTTGGACTGGCCTAGTGTGCCCCTACTGCCCCTAGATGGACTTCCCTCATCAATTGCTTAGCGTCATGTCTGAAGACACATCTCAAGAATATGATTTCCTCTCCTCTTCTATATAACTCATCATCCTTGAGTATATAATTAGGAGCTAAGAAACAAATCCGCTTGGCTGCCGGATCACCAGGATTCTGGAGATAGGAAATAATAGGCTGTCTCCAATCTACATCAATGTGATAGAGTGTGGCAACGTACTACTAATTGTTTTCCTTTTGGTGAGTGATGAAAGAAGGCAGGGTCCTTCGTTCAACCTTCAATATACGTTCGCGTACTCCATCTTGCAAGCTCACCTTCGTTACTAGTTGTGCCAACTCATTTGCTGCATAATTCTCCCCGTGAGGGATATAGCAAGTCACAGGCTCGACTCCACTTTGGTGAACAACTTGAGCAAGTCACAAGATTGTTTGGCATAAGGTTCTAAAACTGGTCCAACCCTATATTTGGTCTCAAGTTGTCGAATTACTAACAGGGAATCTCTGTAGACGTGCACATCTGTAATTTCCATATCTAGCAAAAGTTCCAATCCTATGATAAGTGCCTCGTATTCCACTTGGTTATTTGTACACTGGAAATCCAAGCTGAAAGAAAAAGAAAACGTATGGCCGCATGGAGAGACCAATGCCACTCCTGCCCCAGCCATAATACTCGTGCTTGACCCATCTAATATAAACACCAATGTGCTAGATCAATACGAGTTAAGTCCAACTCCGGCCCTTCGCGAACATCTTCCATTGGATGATGAACCAAAAAATCATCCACTGCTTGTCTTTTGATTGCTTTCTGGGGAACGTACTGCAAAGAAAACTTTGACAGTGTAAGAATCCACTTCCCAATCCTTCCCCTGAGTATAGGTCTCAAAAGCATATACTTCACCAAATCGGTTTGCGCTATTACATATGTGGTGAAGGATAACATGTAATGCCTCAACTTGTGAAAGGACCCAATCCCGATTCAGTTACCTAAACCGGAATCAAACCCTTTCGAAAATACGAACCAACAAAAAATTTTCAAAATTTCAGTAGAGTTTCGTTACTAGCGTGGAATTACCATAACCTGCACGCGAAAATTAATACTTCGTCTTATGCCACAAAAAGCAAACCGTGGGCACCAATCCCATCCGGATTTCTCAACATCAATATAATCAACAACAGTAAATAAACTGTACTATGTATATATGTATATCCGTGAAAATCCGCACAACATGTATCAGAATGTATCAGAGCGACCTCTAAAGTAAAACATATACAATATGTACATCAGTAGGCGAAACAAGAACCTACTGGAAAAACACAGGTGACTCTGATCACTAGCCTCCAAACCGCGACGTGAAAACACCAAACCTGAACTGCACACTGGGCACGGAAACCGAAAAGCCCAGGGGAAAGACAATAAACACGTTAGAGTGAGTGGACGAAAAATAACTATCTTTCACCAATTAATATATATGTTACAAAAACATATGCGAGTCCAGGTAAATAGAAACAATAAAGTACACGAGGTAAACCATAATCCTCCAGCGTACTAAGCATGCAAGTAAAAATCCCACGGGGTCACTCATGGACACACACCGTGCTAGTACAGTCAGAACCACGGAGTCCCTGACTTCCACGTGATTCTAGCCAGAAATGGCCTCGGATCCGGGGAAACGCCCCTCACCGGTCAGTCGGGGATACGCCCCTCCTAGTATGGCCTACCATCGGGGATCAGCCGAGAGGCAAGTGTATCGATACAACTACGTAACCAAGACTGTACTCTGTGTAAACCAAATCATAAACATTTCGATGCAAATGCATGAAACAGCATATAAATATATGTATACTCGTATACGTATATTCGTATAAGTATAACTGTATAATCGTAAATCACATGCTCATGCAAATCCGAAATCTCATACGCATGTTCAAGTTCATAAAACGTATTTCAAGACTCGCAAATAATCCGTGAAAAGAAATTGTCCACTCACAAATGAGCAAAACGCGCACTCGCGTTAATCTCGAGGACCGGCGGAAGATCCCTCGCCAGATGCTCGATCACGATCACGATCCCGATCTTGATCCCCTGAATATATTCGTAAAATACAACTGATCAATATCGTAATCCTTAACACTGTACAAATGCACGGAAACCAACTGTTCCCGAAAATATGAAATGCGGTACAAAATGAATTACGGAAATCCCGAAATCCCAACTCGAAACCTCGACTGAAAATCGGCTACTCAAATCAACCCGAAAACCTCCGTACGATAACCAGGGCGCGATTACGAGAAAAACGACATTAAAATTATCGAAATCTGAAAAGTTGACTTTTTCCCCCACCGTTGACCGCCGCCGCTGGCAGCGGCGCGCCGTCATCGGCAAAATTTTCCGGCGGAAAACTTCCAGAACTATAGACCATCACCAGGCGAACAACTTCCATAACAAACACGACCCCTAATTCAAAACAAATCCTCACCAATTTCCCCTCGAAACAGCTCGGGTCCATTTTCCGGTGACCAAATCGGAGCACCACGAATTCTCCACCAAATCACAAAAGAAACCCATGAAAAGCACCACCAGACCAAGGCGAGACAAACCCCTAACCTTAAGGCCACCAAGGCTCGCCGGAGAACCACCCCCCGTCACCGGCGAACCAACCCAGTTCGGCCAACCACGAACCCACTCAAAACTCAATCAATTTTCACATTTCAAAGTGTAAACCTACTCGAAATCAAACAAGGAAGCTGATTATACCTTTCACTTGGCCTGAGGTGGCCGGAAAATGGTCGCCGGATTTCAAAGCCCAAACGGGAAACTTCCCTTATCGGGTCAACGGGTCAAACATACCAAAAATGGAAAGTCAACATCTGGTCCAAGCAAAACAGTATTTCTACGAAAATTCTCGACTATTTCGATATTTATACTCGTCCTCGGGTCGATCGACAGTCCAAAACGAATATACGAAATGATTCGGATAAACACGAAACATTCGGATAAACTCGTCGAAACCCGAAACTTCAAATAATCACAAAATATTCCTCGGTTATCGGAAAAATCTTCCGGAACCGCCCACGAACTCGAAATCACGTACTCTAGACTTTCCGTGAAGACACCCAACTCAAATACTTGACCAAAAATAAAGTCGCGAATCGAATCGACAAACCACATAATATCGCAAAACTGCGACTAAAACCAAACCTCGAGAATCGTGCCAAACACACATCTGATTCTGGTTCGGGTCGTCACAACTTGCATCCTGAAAAATACAAGGCTAGGCACAATTTTTCCATTGGTGAGTATCGTGTTTCATAATCATTCAAAGTACGACTGAGATAGAAGATAACACATTTTGTTCCTGCCGTCCTGAGCTAATAGACTCTCAATAGAATGATCAATAGCTAATATGTATAGCTTAAGAGGAACCCTGGCCTTGGTGGAACCAAGACTGGCGGGTTCGCTAAGTATGCTTTGATGGTTTCAAAAGCTTTTTGATGAGTAGGCTCCCATACAAAGTCTTTCTGATTCTGAAACTTGAGCAACGTTGAGAACGGTTGTCTTTTTCAGCAGCGTTGGCAATAAACCGTCTCAAGATGTTGATCTTACCAAATAAATGTTGTAGTTATTTCTTGGTCTTTGGCGGGACTGCATTAAGAATTGCTTCTTTCTTGTCATCCAGTATCTCGATCCCGCATTGATGAACCAAGAAATCCAGGAAATCTCTTGCTTGTACTCCAAATACACACTTAGCTGGATTCATCTTCAACTGATACTGCCTCATCAGGATGAACACTTGCCTTAATTCTTCAATGTGATCAGTTCTGCATTTCATTTTAACTACCACATCATTGATGTAGACCTTCATAGACTTGCCAATAAGGTCATGGAAGATTAAGTTCATTGCTCGCTGGTAGGTTTCCCTTGCATTCTTGAGTCCAAACGGCATGTCCACTTACTCAAATACTCTTATAAAACCTGGGCACCTAAATGCAGTTTTATGTCTATCTGCTTCTGCCACTGGTATTTGATGATAACCAGCCGTCTCGTCCATAAAAGATTGCATTTCGTGACGAGCCATATAGTCTACCAATAAATCGGCTACTGGCATAGGGTATGCATCCTTCGGAGTTGCATGATTCAAGTCTCTATAGTCAACACATACTCGCATCTTTCCATTCTTCTTCCTGACTGGGACTACGTTTAATAACCATTCATTGTATTCTCTGACTTGAGCATTTTTTTCTACTTCTTCTTTGACTAGAATTGTTGTTTCTGTATTCATTCGATGCATCTCTTGTTTCACCGGCTTCTTTCCTTCCATGATAGGTAAGCTGTGACAGACCAATTATGGTGATAGTCCTGGCATGTCGTCATACTTTTCTATAAAACAATCAGCGTACTCCTGTAGCAATCCAATAAGCCTCAATTGTTCTTCAGGCTGTAGGAAGGTACTAATAGCCACAGATATTGGCTCTTCTGAACTCCCAAGATTAACCTTTTCAATGGGATCTTTGACTTTAGGAGGTATATCATCTAAGGCTGCTGGTGCTAATCTGATCTCCTCCTCCTTGTCAGACTCATTCAGTACATCTTCATCCATATATTCCAATGTCGTAATCATTAGAACCCTCTCGTAGGCTTGAGTCTCCATCAAAAAATTATGGAAGCGTTCGTACAAAGAGTAACAAGCCTCGACCTCTAAACTTGATAGAGACCTAATCATTGAGATGATTTGGATGGTAGCTCAATGGTATAGGGTCTGCCACTATCGTGATCTACTTGAATAATACTCCATTGAGCTAGTTTAGAGGCTGTAACACCAATTGGGCGGCCCTTGTTATCGACGCCACATACTTCCAGTGGCTTGAGGTCATTGTTGTAATAGCTGGCCTCTAAAGAATTGGCAGACACGGAGTATGAACGAGGATCTGCATCGACAATTTCTGCCTCGCCAGACTCCATGTTCCAAAGTAACATCTCCTGGTGAAGGGACAAAGGAACACAATAACTCATGTGGATCCAGTCACGTCCAAGAATTTCACTGTATGGAGCTGTGCACTCCGCTACAAAGAATGTATAGGTCTCAATGGCTGGTCCAATGTGCACCTGTAGAAAGACGATTCCCAAAGTCATTGATATGCTACCCTGAAAGTTTCTGACGTTAAGGGTTATTTCTTGGATAGCAGACTTGGGAACGCCTAGTAATGCCATCGCTTTGACGGTGATGATGTTCACTGCTGCCCCTGAATCCACTAAAATCTTGTTAATCTGAATTCCCTGGATCATCCATGTCACGTATAGTGGCCGCATGTGCATGGCCATGTTCAAGGTGGGCTTCGCGAATATCATTTGTCCCTTAGTTGATGGTGAATCAATCTCTGATTGTTTGGCGAGCACTTGCTGTTTCGAATGTGTTACTTGATCTTCTGGCATCGCCAATTTATTGACATCTCTCCTCAAGACTGGTTCAACCACTGTTGTCTTCTGTGAAGATATTGCATACTTGGAGGATAAGACAAACACCATGTTTATATTAGTGTCTACCTCATCTGCGTATTCTTCTACTTCTATATCATCTACTTCATCTTCATTGTAGTCCAACAACTCTTCGTTATCTTCGTTGTCATCGTCGGGCTTCCCTTCTTTAAGATCCATGTTTGCGGTGACCTCTAGGGAAACGACTTGCTGCATCTGAACCTCAGGTGTAGGTTCTATGGTTATTGTCATAAATACTCCAGAACTTTGTTTCTGGAATGGGGGAAAGGTTTTGTCCAAGCCGGCTTTCTTCTTTTCCTCTGCAATCAAAGGCTTCGGTCTCCATTGTAGGCCTTTGGTCTCGCTTACGATGATGTGTCCCTTGTCATGTTCTCTCTTCCTGTGTGGACTAGTCAACCCCACTGCTTGCATCGCTTCATCGTCAAAACTGAGACGTTGTCTTACTGATCTACATTCTCGGACGTCACGATGAACCTCAAGAATAGGTTCTAGTGTCTTGTCTCTAGCCCATAGTTCTGGGTTACAGTCAAAGACACTTGGTCACTTTGTTGGCACTTTAGGCTCGCGAGACTTCTTCCCAAAAACCACCAAAGGGTATATTTCAAGTGCATTCAATCGTCTTTACAGCTTTTTTGGGGAATAGACCAGTTCTTCTTCTTTGAGAATGCCCATCTCATAAGCTTCCAATGCTCTCTTAGCTTCTCCAAATCGTCGTTGAAGGTTACGTCTCCTGCTTAGAGTCACTTCGATGGTCTTCCTCTTCTCCTTCACGTGCCATACGTTCTCCTTTGTGATGTTTCTTGAAGCTGATGGAACATATGGCTTGGCAAGTGTATAAGCTATCTCTGATTTGGACTTCTTTGTTTCATTGACTTTCTCTGTTGCTCGCGTTCACTTAGATACTGGAGACTCCCTTGGGCTATGTGGTTGATGATGTTCTAGACTTGAAAATAACTCTAGAAAGACCTTGGCCGCCTCCACCAACTCTTCGTAGGAGATATTCAAACCGCACTTGAACTTACAATGAACACAAAGAACCACTGGCGACTCTGCTTTTGGATCCACTTTCTCTTTCCCTTTAGCTGATCTTGTCGGTTGTTTCTTCGGTGGACTCTCGCCAATAGTATGGGTATCGATGGTCTGTTTTCTCTTGCTTGGGTTGCCCCTAGTCAACTCTAATATTCCAACCATCAATGTTTCTTTGGTCGCCAAGCTTGGTGAGGGCTCTTCTATCAGTATTTCTCCCTCCTCAATCCACTGTTGAATTCTATACATTAAGTTAATGCACTCACTCGTGGAATGGCGATCCTATTTGTTGTGGTACTGGCACTAAGGTAGACCCCTTACATCTTCAGGATTCGTGTCTGGAGTTTCTCAGTTATCGGAAACCACTGCTACCCCTGCCTAGAGTAGCTCTTCAAAAATCTCTTCTCACCTAGATGCATCATATGTGATCTCAGCTCGCCTAGGTCCGACAAACGTGAAATTGTGTTTAGGCCTTCACCTTGATCGTTTTCTTCTTTGTGTAGGCTCAAATGCATTGCGATAAAGGAACGTTTTTGGGGAAGGTAATGGTGTTTGAGGATACCATGCTACTATTCCTTCCTGGTTAACTATAATCACTTCCTAGTTGATCAAACCTTGAATTTTATCTTTCAAGGTTAAACACATTGTTGTTCGGTGTTCGAACTTGTTGTGGAATCTACAGAAATATTGGCCTGGCCATTCATACTTTAGATGTTTCAGTTTAAATACTGCCCTGTCCAAAATCTCTTCCACCTTATCGTGTGGAAAAGTATAACGTGGAAGGATCGATATGTCTTCCTCCTCAGCTCCTCCTGCATGGCTAACGGTTGGCGACCAACTGATATCGATCATATTAACTTGAGATGCTGGGAAAGATTGAGAGTCTACTAATGTTGCCGCCTTTGATGTTCCCTCCAATTCTAGCCCTTCGTTGATCCACTTCTGGATTTGATCCTTCAGCTTAATGCAGTCTTTTGTGATATGATTCCATGCTCCATGAAATTTGCAATACTTTTTACTCTTTCACTGCTCGGCTGTGGGGAGAGGTCTCAAGTCTGCTTTGACAGCTTTCATGTTGTAAAGCTCATCTAGGATTTCATGAGCCATATTGGCATCATACGTGTACGTTTCAAACTCTGGCTTAGTAAAAGCCACTGTTGAAAGCTTAATGGGGCCCTTACTCTTCTGAAGCTTGCGGAGTTTCAAAACCTTGTTTGTTGATAAATCCACTGCCCCTACCTGGTCTTTGTCAGAGTCTGAATCCAGGTCGTTTTCCATTTCTTCTATATAAGCCACGGTATTTGGCTTTGGTCTGTCGTAAGACCTAGCGGTGTACGTTCCCTTGGACGCATTTCTTCTGTTGTCTCGTTCTTGCTTGGTACTGTAAGCTTTAGTTACAGCCGTAATAAGCTCGTTCAAGGTAAAGTACTTGCTATTCATGAACAATTGGTGGTACGTATCCTCCAAACCATTCTTAGGCATTTCTCCTATCTTTTATTTGCCTAGTGGAGTCTTCCATAGATTATATTCTGACCGGAAACGGTGCAGGAAGGTAACTGGACTTTTTGTCGCCGATTGGCTCAAGGAAGCCAGCTTTTCAACACTGGTTTTAGGTCTTGCCATTCCAAAGTGATCTATAAACAAGGCATCAATGTCCTTCCACTTGTTGATCGAACCCTTTTCCAATCCCGTATACCAAACGAGGGCTGATCCTGACAAAGATGATCCAAAGACTCTTAGCTTGAGTCCCACATTATCGGCGAACTTCCCCAGTTGGAGTGTAAAGTACGCTAAGTGAGTCGCCGCTTTAGAATCATCGTCGCCAGAGAAAGTTTGGAATGTTTGATTTCAGTAGTATCTTGGCCATTGCCAAGCATCCGGATCGTCTTTCTGCATGGGAGGGAAATGAGTTTCGTATGATTCATACATCTTGGCGAGATGTATGTCACAGTCGTTCATAAACCTATTTAACCTCTGTTCCCATTCCGGCGGGAAAGACTCAGCTTATCCAGTCTTTCTAGCAAGGTCAGAAAAGGATTTCATTAGAGACGCAATGTCTCTATCTGTCCTTTAAGACAGTGTCGCCGCGTGTCGACAGTATTCATCCAAACTTGTTCCCAAGATTTTCATGATGTTGATCAGCAATTTGTCCTGACCTTCCACAAGGCTTGCTACTTGGGCTCCAATTGCCTCTCGTTCCTCCTGATCCCTATGGAGTTCTACCCTTAGCGCTTGGATTTCAGCCAACGCCGAGTCTACTTTCTCGCTTTGAGTAGTGAGGAGATTCGCTTGTTATTCAATTCGTTGACCAAGAGCCGTGTAGTAGTTTGTCTGATGTTCGATGCGACTAGGTATTCTTGGAACGTGAGTTCCATAATCTCTGCTTTGTTCAAAGATTTAAACGACATTTTTGAGTGATATTCTTTAGCGAAGATGATGTCAACCGCTTGATTACTTAATGAACGACACTGAGTAGAAGTGTGTTCACAGTATACCGGTTGTGGATGTTTACGATACTGAGGGTATTCCCTTCTGTAAGGATCCCCTATTGTCACTTAGAGACAAAAAAGATGGTCCCACCGGACGTGCCAAAATGTTTGACTCCAAAATCTCTCTGCGTAGAAAGTCTCTTGTAAACTATCTCTTTTACTGATTTCGGATAGTATAACCGCATGTGTCGGCTTAACCTGTTTGTGCTTCATGTGTTGGCGTGCCACCGTCTCTCAACGGAATATGGAATGTAAGCTGCCTGACTGAAAGGACCTGACCCCGATTTAGTTGCCTAAACCGAAATCAAACCCCTTCTGAAAACATGAACTTTCAAAAATCATAAAATTTTTGGCAGAGTTCCACTATAACGCGTAGTTACCATTAACCTGCAGCGGAAAGTACACTTCATTCTATGCCACAAAAACCAAACTATGGGCACCATTCCCATCCGGATTTCTCAAAAACATATCATAACGTAAAGCAATATACAAAACTGTAGCTTTACAAAAATCTGGGAAATTATGTCAAAATATAAACATAATAGTATTCAGAGCGATCTCTAGTATAGACATATATATACAACAGTAGGTCAAACTAGAAACCTACTGAGAAGGAAAAGTGGCTCGAATACTAAGCCTCCAACCTCGACGTGCGACACCAGAATCCAAACTGCAAACTGGGCATTGAAAATAAAGAGCCCAGGGAAAGACATATAAACTGTTAGAGTGAGTGCACGAAAATAAATGTCTTTCGTCGAATAAATATATATGTTTATAAAACATATGCGAGTCTAGATGCATAAAAATCATATGGTACACGATGGAGACTTTAACTCCTCACGCGTACAGAGCATGTATCGAAAATCTCGCGAGGTCACTCATGGACACATCCGCACTAATATAGTCTAAATCACGGGATCCCTGATCCTCACGTGATTCCAGCCAGAAAGGCCTCAGGTCAGGGTATCTGCTCCCCTCCCCCCCCCCCCCCTCCCGGTAAACATCATCGGGGATCAGCTGGGATGATAAGTGTATCGATACAACTACTACTGAAACTGTACTCTGTGTAAACCAAATCATAAATGTTTCCATGCAAATGCATAAAGCGTAATGTAAAAGCATACTCGTAATGCATAATTATAAAAGCATATTCGCAAATGCATAATCATAAAACACATTCTCTTATAATTCATAATCATAACTGCATGCTCACGCTCATAAAACGTATATAAAAGACTCGCAACCAACAATGAAAAGAAATGTCCACTCGCAGACAAGCACAACGCGAAAACGCGCTAATCCCGTGATTTGGCGGAAGATCCCTCGCCAACCGTACAATCCCGATCTCCTGAATAATCACAAATACCACTGATCAAAATCACAATTCAAAATCCTGAACCACACCTCGGAAACCAACAACTTCCGGAAACATATAACTCGAATATCGACGAAATCGTCGAAAATCCCATAAATACTCTACTTATCCCTCGACACAAAATTCACCACCCAAATCAACTCAATAACCTCAAGACTATGCTTGGGATGCGATTACGAGCAAAACGGTATAAAACTTCCAAAAATCCTAAAAAGTCAACCTCGCCGGAGCTCTGCCGTTGACTGCCGGCGGCGGCGGCGGCGCTGCGTCAACGGTGGCCAAATCTGGTGAAAATTTTTAGATCACATCTACTCCTCAAGCCCAACAACCTTTCCTTCTACACCAACCTCCAATTCGAAACACACCAGCCGGAATCAAGCTCGAAAATTCAAACCTCCATTAATTCCGGTGACCTATTCCGGCGAACTTCAAACGGCTTCCAATTCTAAAATTCTTTCACCCAAAAGTATCTATGGGTTGAGGGGAGCAAAACCCCCAACCCCATCGACCCCAAAAGTGGCCGGAAAAGCCCACCCGATTCCGGCAAAAATTCTAAATTTATTGAGTTGGTTCTCCTTCAAAACTCAACCAAATCAACTCAAACCAAGTTCAAAACAATAGGAAATCACGAGAGGAAGCTAACCATACCAAGCTTGAGGTCTGAAGTGACCGGAAACGGAAACTCGATCGGTGGTCAAAATCCTTCCCGAAATGGCTCGGTAAATGCTTGGTCAACGGTCCAATTTTGGTCAACTCGGCCCAAATGTGAATTTTCGACAATTTTACGACTATTTCGATATTTATACTTGTGAATAAAACGATCAACGGTCGAAAAAGGATCGAAAAAAAATAGATAAACATGATTAAATCCAACGGTCGGAAATATTCATAACATATTCATCGGACATCGGAAAAATCCTCGGAAAACTCCTACGACCTCGAAATCATAAACTCTACAACTCTCGTGAAGGAACTCATATCAAATTCTTGCCCGATAATTTAGTCACAAACAAGACCGCGAATTAAGTCGATTAACTACCATTTCCGGTTCGAGTTGTCACACTTACTTCTTGATTTAAGCGATTAAGGCGGGGAAAGCACCGACCCTACCTGAATGGGCCCTTCTCGCTTAGTGAAGAAGGACTTTGGGGTTTTGCGTCTTTAGCAGAGCCATATAAATTGATACCTCACACTACCCTCTACGAGTGCAAAGCAGAACAACTTCTTTGACGGTGTGTTGAGAACATTGCTTCCTTACACAGTGAAGCCGACGCTTAGACGTTCTGTATTTCACTGGTTTAAGGGCGTTCGTTATCCGGCTACGTATGCAGCTACTATAACTGGAGCAGTGGACGAGGTGCAACACAAGTTTGTTGGTCTAAAGACACATGACTATCACGTTATGCTGCAACGTCTGATTCCAGTGATAATTCGACCATACTTGCCTCGGGACATCGTAGAACCAATAGTGGCATTGTGCAGGTGGTGGCAGAGGTTATGCGCCAGAGAATTAAAGAAGTCAGATGTGGTGGAATTGCAACAACAAATTATGCACATCATTTGCAAACTAGAGAGGATTTTCCCCCCTGCTTTCTTTGACATCATGATTCACCTAATGATCCACCTGCCCGAGCAGGTGCTCATTTCTGGTCCGGTCCAGTACACTTGGATGTATCCTCAAGAAATGTACGTACAACTAATTAATTAATTTGTTACACTGAAGATTATATATATACTAGCTAGCTAGCTATATGTACTTATGTAATGTGTACGTTTGATTTTGTAGACAGCTTGGACAGTATAAGTCATTCGTCAAAAATAGGTCGGCCCCGGATGGCTCCATAGCAGAGACATACCTAATGCATGAGTGTGTTACTTACTGCAACAGGTACCTCAAAGATCCACCCCTCCCACTACCTCCGATCGCAGTGCCCGCATCAATCTTTCTGTCGTCACCAATGTCGTCCGACCGTTTAGAGGAGTATTAAAGGAATCGTTAACACGGGAAGAACTTATTGAGGCACACTGGGTAGTGTTGCGAGACTGTGATGAAGTTGAGCCGTACATGATGTCATACAGGGAGAGGCTTCAGGCGTTAAATCAAAACAAGAATTCGGCGTGGATTGAGAAAATGGTTAAGAAGTTTCCTGATTATTTCTTCCAATGGGTACGTACGTACGTACGACTCGGATGAGATTATTTAAATACTCATGTTTGTAGAAAGTAAACCCTTATATTAATTTGCCCTTTTTCGCAGATGATTGATCTGCAAAAATCTGATAACCACGGAGGGTGGTGGTCATGGCCAAAGCACTTGCTAGCAGGGAAGCCGGTTAAACACTATATTTATCCCGGATGTTTTGTGAACGGTGTAAAGTTCCATTCATTGGCCCGAGACGAAGGAAGAAGAACACAAAACAGTGGGGTAGCCGTTGGGAAAGACAATGATCTATATTACGGGGCTATTGTATACGTGGTTCAGCTATGTTACGGGAATGATGTCAACGTTTTCCTATTCAAGTGCAGATGGTTCAAGCGTACAAAGGAAGACCTGGGACTATTATCAGTCGATACAAACTCGCACTGGTATGAGGATGAGCCTTTCGCTCTCGCCACCTTAGTTCGGCAGGTGTTCTATCTCGACGATCCGAAAGCCGGTGAAGGGTGGAAAATAGTGAACCATATCTCTCACCGAGGAATATGGAATACAGAGACAATTGAAGGGACACCGGCGACGACTGAAGATGCTGCTGAACCAGAAAGAGACATTCCTGCCTATCAAGAGCCTAATATTTCTATGGTCCGCTCCGATATAATGGACCTGGTTCAAGATGGTGAACGGTTACCCATGCCTGATGGTTGTACAGATCTAACTGAAGATGAGATTATCGATGAGGTAGATGAAGAAGACGAGCAGGAAGAGGACGCGGACGAGGACTCAGGTTATTCGTCGGACGATGTTGAGTACGATGACGAGGATGAGCCGTCGACTAACGGGGATGAGGACGATGATGATTATGACGAAGAGTACGGTCATACGACGAGGGAGATTAATTGGTAATTAATTACTGTAATTATTGTAATATATATATATATATATATATATGATCGATGCCGGTTTACGGTAAGAAATTAATCTGAATTATATATCCTGGCCAACGGAGAAATTAATAAATATTGGCGCCAAATCTCAATCTCATATAAAACGTACCCTAGCTAAATCCTTGACCCTAGCCGGCCTAAATCTAGCAGTTCGATCAGATCGATTGATAATTGAACGGACACGTACACAAATGACCGGGGACGACCTAAACCGTAATCCCTAAGGCCCTAACCCCTGAAATCGGGGTCTATGCACCTGGACGACGGATAATGGTCATTATCCGTCGTCCAGGTGCACACTAGGACGACGGAGAATGGTCATTCTCCGTCGTCCAAGTTCACAAACCCTAAACCCTAAACAGTAAGGCCATAACCCTTGAATTCAGGGTCTATACACCTGGACGACGGAGAACGTCATTCTCCGTCGTCCAGGTTCTAACCTGGACGACAGAAACGCACAAATCCATCGTCCAGGTGCAGATATCGTAATTTTTTCTAAGACAACGACCATCTAGACCTTCTTCCAATGCATTTTCTTTTCATCAAGACTTTAGAGTAAACAATTCTTGGTGTGTGAGCTTCGACGGTTCGAAAATCGGAGTTGCGAAATGCCTTGTATCCACGTTTCCGGTTTGTGAAATTATCGGTTTTGCGGTTGACTGTGCCGATGAAACCCTTCCCGAACTTATTATTTTATGGTCCTTTGAAGACAATTATATATTATGTTACGACGAACATATCCAACGGTTGTTTTGTCCAAATTCAATTTCGTTAATACTCTGCTGCAAATGAGCGTCTACTCATGAACACTGAAGTCGTAAAGATTAGTCGATACTTAACATGTTTCAATACGTAAAATTAATCGGCGGTTCAAATTTGACTGTTCATATATACGATGCGTTCATCGATATTGTACGACTATTTCACTCGAATGACAGATCGCTAAATTCCTAGCGAATTATTTTTTAAATTGTTTTTTACGTAATATGAACCTGGACGACGGAGATGGTCATTTTCCGTCGTCCAGGTGTTCACCTGAACGACGGAGAATGACCATCTCCGTCGTCCAGGTTCAAAAATCATGGCGGTTCAAATTTTTTTTTGTTTAATTTTTTCATGTAATTTTAACTTGGACGACGGAAACTTACCATCTCCGTCGTCCAAGTCAAAAATTATGGCGGTTCAATTTACCGCTTCCGTTTTCGGCACCGCTTGAATTTTCACTTAGACGACGGAGATGGTAAGTTTCCGTCGTCTAAGCCAAAAATCATGGCGGTTCAAAACGTTCCGCCCCTTAATTACGCGCCGTTTCAAAATTTTGAAACCGCCACCTGGACGACGGAGAAGCCCGTTTCCGTCGTCCAAGTGCACTTAGACGACGGAGCAGAATAGTGCTCCGTCGTCTAAGTGAAACTCTATAAATAGAGTACGGCTCATCTTCTTTTCCTCATCCCTTACAATTCTCTCCATCTCTCCTCTCCTCTCTCTCTCAATCTCATTCCGGCGATATTCTCCTCCGGCGACGACGCTCCGACGATACAACTCCGGCGTGGTTCGATTCCTCCTCTCCGACGACACAACTCCGGCGAAATTCTCGAAAACTCCGATTCGGTAAATTTCTATTTTTCCCTTATTTAAATAATTTTCATTTTATTAATTAATTAAATTCTAAATATAATTAATTAGTAGAAATTAATTTAGTAATTAGTTTTAAATATTTAATAAATGATTAATTGTTGTTATTAATTAATTAAATCATAATTATTGTTATTTAATACTAATTAAATGAATAATTGTAAATTTGTTGTTATTAATTAAATAAATAATTAATTATTGTTATTAATTAATTAAATAAATAATTATTGTTATTAATTAATTAAATGGTTAATTATTGCATGCTAAATGGAAAATAAATTATTGCATGTAATTACGTGTAGTTTTTAGTAAATTAATTAGAAGTACGTGTTCGATTTAAATTTAGTACATAGGCTTGGTGTAATTAAGTCGCACTCTTTGGAATAGATGGCGCCACTTTTCCTTGCTTATCTCCTTAACCCCTCGGGATGTGTGGATTTCATCACCGCACACCATAACCTAAGTGAAGTTATGGACACGAGGTTGAGGGCGGAGTTTGCAAAGGACTTGAGGGAGTGTAAATTTTCGAAAAATTGGCCGAATGTCGGACATGGTGTCTAGAAACGGGTTATGACTGGTGACAGGATTTGGACTAAGAAAGACTTTTGTCGAAATTAGTCCTGCCTCTCGCGTTATCTCTATCCCTAACTGGCCATGTTTTTCGATTTAACCAAGGCTGATTAATTGAAAATTTACACTTTATCGCGCGGGTCGCACGTCCATTGAACGACCGAAAATGCCAAGTTAGTGTACTCTATTTAAATCTTAAACGTACTTAATTAATTAGCGTAAATTTTTAAGTTGTAATTATTATGGTAAGTAGGTATTTTAACCCCGTACTCTTAGGTTTAAATGGCTCCGCTAAAGACGACATCCGGCAAGAAGAAAGCCCAACAAGAGGCAGAAGATGCCATGCTCCGCCGCTTGGCGGACCAAGTCGGTTGGGAATTACCACCGGAGGGCAACGACGCTCTCAATCCGGACGGATCATCTGGTCCGTCCGTAGCGCCCTCTGGGGAAATTCCCGCTCCCCCATTCATCTCCAGCGGTGATGACGTCGACCCCTTCCAATCTCCGACGCCCGGTACCCATTCAACGGGAAGTACTCAGGCGTCCTCGACCGCCGAATCAATCATGTACAGCGCCCGCCGTAGGCAAAGGAGGGCCCCCACTGACCCGGAACCGAAAAGGACTCGGGGTCTCGTTAAAGGAGGCAAAGCGGAGCGTATTTGCAAGGCGACCGGTAAAAAGATCGACTTGCCGTACGACGAATTCACCGGTGGCCCTCCCACAGCTCAGCTAGCAAGTCTCTCGGCGCATGGGATATGGTCAATCATCCGTAACCGGGTTCGTATCACTGCCCCTACTTGGAAGGAGGCGCCAGATCATGAGAAGGCGAAAGTCTTCAAAGATCTTTCGGTACGTAATACGTTCAATTTAGTTATTATATAATATTGTTAATCTCGGCCTAAAATTTCATAATATATACGATTATAATTTTCTATTTATTTTTGATAGGAACAATTTGACGTGGATCAGACACCGGCTATGTTGAGGCATATCAATCAAACCGCCAACTCCATCTACAAAGATTGGAAGTACAGGCTCCATAAGTACTTCAAAGATGTCGGTCCCGTGCCTCCCCCGGTAGAGCTGCAAGGGGAGAGAGAAGATGAGTGGGAGTGGTTGTGTAACCACTTTGCCGATGAACAATTTAAGGTATTAATTTTTTTTTATTTCAATTAAGATAATTGAATTATTTAAATTGTAGTTATTCATTTTTTAATGATTTAATTATGTTGTGTAACAGAAATTCTCCGGTGTCAACAAAGCCAACCGGGGGAAGAAGGAGAAACACCATACTACCGGCGCCAAGCAGTTCATTCAAATTGCCAAGGAGCACAAGGATAAGGGTTCCAAACACCCTTATCTTGATGCAAGCGTAAGCGCGTACGTGACGCCAGGGCTCGATAATGAAGCGAGTCAATGCGGCGTAAGTGATATATATATATGTGCTTTTAATTATAGTAATTATTATTTAAATATGATTTCATTATAATAAATTAATTATTCTTTTGTAGGCAAGGGCGATAGAGCATGCGCATGAAGAGTTGGCCAACACTCAGCTTGCGTTCCCAGATGTGCCGCCGGAAGACCTGCCTCCTCTATCCTTAGAGAGCCAAATTGCAATCGCGGATGAGGTCTACGGTCGTAGAGCTGGCAAGGAGGTTAGGCACTTTGGGCCTAGGGTGGTACGAGATTTGTCGACGACCTCCGGCTCATCATCTACGGGAGGTTCGAGGCAGCGGAGAAGGAGTCAGGCTGCGGCCGTCGAAGCAGCCATTCAAGAGGCTCGACTGGCACGAGAGGAGAATGAGTCAATGCGGCAAAGACTTGACGAACAACAAGCACAAATAGCCCAACTCATCGCCCTCATGGAACAAAATCGAGTATGTCAACCTCCTCCGAACCCACACCCCGACGACAACGACCCGGCTGGAGGCGGAGGACTCGGCAGCGCATCTGCTCCTCCAGTGTATTAGCTAGCTAGTAGTATATTATCTCGTTTCTTTCCGCATTCCGAACAATATTTTAATTTTTAATTTATGGGTTTTTTCGTATGTACAAATTAATTTACTGTGATTATTTAATAATTAAGTTATTAATTAATATTCAAAATTTAGTTTATTTATTTAATTTTAGAATTTTTCATTATTTAAATTAAAATAATAATAAATTAAATTAATAATATTTAATTTCAATTTTTTTTTTTTTTTTAAATTAAATATTCACTTGGACGACGGAGATTATGTTCTCCATCGTCCAGGTGCAGAACCCTAAACCCTAAACCCTAAACCCCTAACCGCTAACCCCTAAACCCTAAACCCTGCTGTTCTCCGTCGTCCAGGTGTTCACCTGGACGACGGAGACTTAGTTATCCGTCGTCCAGGTGAACACCTGGACGACGGAGATTGTTAGCTTCTCCGTGGCCCATGTATGCACATGGACGACGGATTACTATTTATCCGTCGTCCAGGTGAACACCTGGGCCACGGAGAAGCTAACAATCTCCGTCGTCCAGGTGTTCACCTGGACGACGGAGACTTAGAGTTTCCGTCGTCCAGGTGGCTACCTGGGCCACGGATAATGTCTGAGGTCCAAGTGCACTTGGACGACGGATCACTAAATCTCCGTCGTCCAGGTGCTTGGACGACAGCACTTGGAGCACGGACCTTGGACGACGGAGTTTCCGTCGTCTAAGTACTTAGACGACGGAAAACTGCACCTAGACGACGGAAATGGTCCGTGGTCTAGGTGCAATTTTCTTGTAGTGGAATGTGCTTTCTGCCACATTCTACAGAGGTTACACACAAGAACTCTTTAGCATTCTCACAATATGTTTTCAAGCGCCTGAGGATCGAGCAGGCTCGACCTGCTGCTGCTGAAGTTGTCCCTCATCCAGAAGTGTATGGTGCCGAGAGGTCTGCGGAAGACTATAAGTGTTGCCGACGCTGGTGGATTCTGATGCGGACCGACTTCCGGTGCCCTCATCCCCACGTCCTGATCTCCCTCTCCCCCTCGACCTTCCCCTCGAGCTCGACCCCCCTCGGGAAACACCGCAATTTAACCAATTCATCTTTGCTAAAATTAAAATTAAAATTAAAATTCTTCCACTCACATAAAATTTCCATTATATCACCTAATTTCATTATATATTAATTCCTTCATATATAATTCTACTAAATTACAAAAATTCAAAATAATTCCAATTAATCCAAAAAGTCCACGCCCAAAAATGAGCACACAAAAATTCAATAATATCCAATAATTAATTAAGCTCATCTATATATATAATTCAATAATTCTAATTAAAAATCCAAAAAATCAACAATAATTTCCAATATAATCCAATAATTCCAACAATCCAAAAAATCAACACTAAAAATTATATTCAATAATATCCAATATAATTAAATAAGCTCCTATATATATATGTATATAAACCAATAATTCTAATCCAACAATCCAAAAAATCAACAATAATTCCCAATATAATCCAATAATTCCACCAATCCAAAAAATCAACACAAAAATTCCAATAATTCCATCAATCCAATATATAATCCAATAATTTCACCAACCTCCTATATATATAATCCAATAAATCCCAAAAATTAACAACAATTCCCACAATCAACAAAATTGAAGAAAAATCCAATATATATTCACACAATTCATCCAAACATCCACATTATCGATAAACAAACTAAACAAATTAAAATCTAACCTAAAAAAATTGAAATTGGGGATTTAGGGATTTAGAACCTGTTTTTGGTTTTAGAATCTGAAAATGTTGATGATGGACGACAGCGGCTTGATCGAGATATATTGATGTCCTTCCTCATGCTTGACAGACGGCGGCAGAAATGGGATCGGAGGAGGAGAGGAGAAATGTGTTTGCAGAAACGGAACTGCCCAAAACGGCAGCAGTTATGGAATATATCGCGAACTATAGCCGACGATATAAGTATTATCGTCGGCCATAGTATACCCGAAACTATAACCGACAATATTTGATATGAATATCGTCGGTTATAGTTTTTTATTTTTTTTCATATGCCGGTTATATATAGTGTACTTAATATTTATTAATATTTAATAATACGAAATTATTAGAAAAAAATGGAAATTATTTAAAAGCCTAATTAAATTAAGTAGGCATTTAATTTTTTTGGCTATATTTATTAATATTTAATAATACGATATTAATTCGAATATCGTCGGTTGTAGTTTTTTTTTCGATCTCTCGATATCTCTCTCTCATGATCGCTATTTAGCAATTTAATCGACACAATTTAAAGTCGATCATCTGAATATAATTCATTTTACATTGCACGTTCAAACTCAAAATAATATACATACACTAAGGCGCATAGTCAGAATCATCGCTTGAGTCTGACTCTGTTTCCGAGTTAATTTCAGGTAAAATGTGTATGCCCTCGTCACTTGAGTCTTCATTGTCTTCATTTTGATTAACATAAATAAGATTCGGTTGAGGAATTCGTACCACACTGCCCTGTCTCACATTATTAAGGCGAATTGTTGAGGTTTCAGGAATACCAGTTGCGTTCGGCTCTTGGTATGCACTAACTTCTTCATTATCCGAGGTCACACCAAGGGTTGAGGCACTGTATATGTTTCGTGGAAGAACATGGTTAACCACTTTCCACGCGCCTTTATGCACAAGATCATCAAGATAGAACAATTGTTTCACCGCCGTGGCCAAAACAAACGGATCATCTTCATACCAGCTTGTAGCAGTATTCACCGAAAAAATGCCGTATTGATCGGTCCTTGTGTTCTGAGGGTCGGTATCAAATCATCTACACTTAACCAAGTGCACGGTCATGCCTTCCCCATATATTAATTCGACAACTGAATGGAGAACACCGTAATAGTCAACTCCATTCTGCCCACCATGCACCATTACCCCAGAATTCTGTGTTTTTTGTCTGACATCTCTATGTTCACAAATAAATAGCACGCCATTTACCTTACACATAGGATAAACTCTGGAAGTTACCGGTTTCTACTCCAAGAGCCTCAATTCATGTGACCACTGAGGGATACCATCATCTTGTACATGGTTCATCTGAAAATAATCATTTATTAACTTAACTATAAATAGGATACGAGACAAGCACTTAAATTCATATACCAGTCAATATATCTATATACATACCCATTTGCCAAAATAGTTTGCGAACGTCTTGTTGTGGTACTCAACATCACCGGAAATAGCAGGGCAGTAAAGGTGTAAATTTTACCAATATTGAACTTCTGGACAGTTAATCAATACCGACCAATGGGCAATGACTAGCTCATAAGGTTCCAAATTGTACGAGTTGGGCAACTTTCCAGAAACTTCAACATCATCGGAGATGATCGAAAGGTTGAACTGCCCTCCATCTACTGGCATATGTTGTGGAGGGTCCTCCAACTCCCCCAAATACAACATGGTATACGTTACGCACTCATGCGCAATATATGCTTCAGCGATACACCCTTCGGGTGCAGATTTATTCATCACATAGTCTTTGTAGTCCCCTAATTGTCTGTAAAGTGGTAATTAAATAAGCATGTTATGCTTATTGCAAAATAAGTGAATAAATAATATTAAAGATCGACATATATAGCCAGATTCAGAGATGCATTACGTACCTTTCCATAGGATACATCCATGTATAGTGTACTGGACCAATAAGCAACAATTGTTCCGGAAGATAGAGCATCAGGTGAGGCATGATGTCGAAAAAGTTTGGAGGAAATATCCTTTCAAATTTGCACATGATAAAAATGATGTCCTGTTGCATTTCCAACAAGTCCGATTTCTTCACTTCTCTCGTGCATAACTTCTGAAAGAATCTTGACAAAGCCACTAACGGCTCCACCACCTCTTTGGGCAGGTACCCTCGAATGAAAACAGGGAAGAGGCGTTGAAGCAGTATCTGACAGTCATGACTCTTTAGTCCGTACATCTTATTGTCTTTGAAGTTAACACATCGACTTATATTTCCAGCATAGCCTGAAGGATACCTGACATTACCCATCCAGCCAAAAATTTCATTCTTCTGGGCAGGCTTGACGGTATAAGGAGCTTGTTGTATTTTTTTCTTCCCATCTCTCAACCACAAATGTTTTCGCAGTCCCATCCTTTTAAGATCAATTCGTGCCTTCGGGCCGTCTTTAGTTTTTCCCTCCCAATTCAACACTGTGCCGACCACACTCTCGCACACATTTTTCTCTATGTGCATGATATCTAAGTAGTGTCTGATCAGCAACTTTGACCAATACGGAAGTTCCCAAAAAATACTTTTGTGTGTCCAGAATTTATACATGTCTGGTTTGTCAGGTATTGACGTCACTATCTCAGGATGATTGCTTAGCTGCCCAAAATCGTATTCATTTAGCACTTCCAATATTTCATCCCCCGTCTATCTCCTCGGCTGCTCACCTGTTTCCACAGTCCCATCAAATGCCTCCATATCCTCCCGAAATGGGTGATCATGTGGAAGCCAACAACGATGACGCATCTGTACAATCTTCCTGCAATGAGGTCTGCAACACTCAACCATTATGCACTCTGGACAAGCCCGGTATCCCCTGGTAACGTTGCCCGACAACATCCCGCGTGCAGGAAAATCGCTAATGGTGCCAACAAGCATGGCATGCATCTGGAACATCTCATTTTTGAACTTGTCATAAGTGGGATGACCATGCTCACTCAAGTACTTAAGCTCCTCAATCAAGGGTCTCAAATACACATCGAGACACTTTCCTGGATAACCCGGCCCTGGAATTATCATAGTGAGTATATTGTATTCTTTCTTCATGCACATCCATGGAGGAAGGTTGTACGGTACCAAAATAACTGCCCATATACTGTATTGAAGACTCATGTTGCCAAAAGGGTTGAATCCGTCAGATGAAAGCCCCAGCCAAACATTTCGAACCTCTGATGCAAAATAAGAAAACTCCTTCACCATATGCTTCCAAGCCTCTCCGTCAGCAGGGTGTATAAGCATATCACCGTCGGGAAAATTCCTCTCGGCCCACCATCTCATAGCTTCAGCCATGTGTGCAGACATGAACAACCGTTCTAGCCTATCTATCAGCGGAAAATACCGAAGTATCTTCACAGCTTTCTTGTTTCCGGCAGGAGTCAACTTATACCTATCTGTACCACATACCAGGCATTCATCAAGGGATTCAAGATCATTCCCATAAGCATCTTCACCCCAGAAGAGAACACAATTATATCTACAAGCATGGATTTTGATGTAGGAAAGGCCAAGATGTTTCAGGATCTGTCGCACCTTACGATGAGTGGTAGGAAGACGATGACCGGGGGGCAACAACGAACCAGACCACTTCAGCCAATCATCAACAGCCTTCACACTCATTTTGTTCTCCACTTTGAGCTTCATTACTCCCATAACACTTTCAAGAACAGTCTTATTACACCCGTTGTACAATGGGGTCTGTTGGAAGACAATGAGGTTGTTATACTTGTCCATACCAGCAGTGTTGACAGCTGTAGGTAATTGCTGGACTGGCTCAATATGAGGGGAAATCTCCAACGGCGGGAGGGATATCCGGTGCTTGAGCAAATATACCGCTCTCATGAGGAAACATATCGTTGATCAACCTTGTTGTTGGATCATTGGATGTACTGCCACTCTCAAAAAATTGCCCGTGATCATGTTGACCAACTGATGAGCTCTCACCGTGATAAATCCAACATGTGTACTTATCCCAAAACCCGTTTTTCTTCAAGTGCTCAAATACTTTATCGATGTGAAAACGATATCGCTCGCTGCGACACTGACATTTTATACACGGACAATAATGAATTGTCATCCCTCCACAATTAACCTTCACATATTCCACAAAACTTCTAATTCCACGGTGATATCTTACATCCCATCTTGGAAGACACATCCAACTCTTGTCCATCCTGAAAATTATAACTGCATGTATATATATATACCCATGCCATAATCTTATTAATTAAAATTTCATAGCTAGATATATATATATATATCGATATTCAAACTATAAATTACACGTACGTACCCCCTAACTATATATATATATATATATAATCGAGATCACATAAATCTAAATATATATATATAACCACACTATATATAATTAATTACAATTAACCGATCGAAACATCACAATAATCACGTACAATATATATTATACCCATAATAAATAATCACAATTAATACTATAATAATCAAAATATATAATGCAATTAAAATTTTAAATTAATTAATCACCCTAGCTTGCAAGCTATATATATATAATCCAATAATCAACACAACAAATACGTACTACCGTACTCCAACTTAACTATCAATCATGCACGTACTCAAAATCAACCATCAATTATTCAAATTCAACAATCAATTAACTCGATCGATCAATATATATATATATATATTCAAAATCAACAATCGATCAACACACACATGCATATATATAATATATATTAAGTACGCACCTATATATAATGAATCATCACGAACTCATTCTCGACAGTTTTCCACATCACCCAAAGATTTCAGAGCATTTTCAGTTTTCGCGGGAGATTTTTATTTGAATGACAGATCGAGCTGCTGCCCAGAATGGATCTGAAATAAGAAACTATAGCCGACGATACCAATAAATCGTCGGTTATAGTCTGAAAAAATCATCGGTATTTGTTGAAAACTATACCCGACGATTTTCCGGCGACTATATCTGACGACAATATTATCTAGTCGGTAAAAAAACTATAACCGACGAGGTAATCCTGTCGTCGGTTATAGTTTACTATAACCGACGAGAACCCCTGTCGTCGGTCGTTTTTTGGGAATCTCGTCGGGTATAGGCATTCTTCTGGTAGTGGCTGACAACTACAAAGAGGATGAGCAGTTGGTGGATTACAGTGAAGATGAAGATGAAGAAGCAGTAGATTGCATTAAAGAAGACGATTTCGCCATCAACATGGTGTTTGTCTTATCCTCCAAATATGCTTTATCTCCGTCAGCCTCGACAGTTGAATCCATTACAAGCAAAAGCGTCAACAACTTGGTATTACCAGAAGAAGAACCGGATCTAACAAGTGGTCCGACATTAACCGAAATACCAGAGCTGGATTCAGCACACACGAAATGACAGATGATGTTCCCCAAACCCACTATAGACATGGCCATGCACATGCGGCCGTTATACGTCACATGAAAAGTCCAAGGGATTCAGTTAAACAAACTCCTAGTGGACTCGGGGGCAGCGGTGAACATCATCATAATCAAGGCAATGGCCTTATTAGGCATCCCCAAGTCTGTTATCCAAGAAACCTCGTTGAGCGTCAGAAATTTTCAGGGTAGCATAACCAAGACTTTGGGCATTGTTTTCTTACAGGTACACATCGGTCTAGCCTCAGGCACATACACATTCTTTGTAGCAGAGTGTACATCTCCATACAGTGCAATTCTGGGACGTGACTAGATTCATTGGAGCTATTGCGTACCTTTTTCCCTCCATCAGTAAATGTTACTCTGGAATATGGAGTCAGGTGAAGCAGAACTTATCGATGCTGACCCTCGACCATATTCCGTTTCTGCTAATGCATTAGAAGCCAGATATTACCACAGTGACCTTAGGCCATTGGAGGTATGTGGCGTCAATAATAAAGGCCGCCCAGTTGGTGTTACGGCCTCTGAACTAGCTCAGTGGGGTATAATTCAAGCAAATCAAGATAGAAAAATACCCTACGTACACCATTGAGCTACCATCCAAACATTCTCAATGACTGGGTCTCTATCAAGTATAGCGGCCGAGGCTTGTTACTCTCTACACAAACGCTTTCATAATTTTCTGCTAGAGAGCCAAGCCTTTGAGAAGGTTCCGATGGTTGCAGCCTTGGAATACGTGGATAAAGATGTTTTGCAAGACTTCGAGGAGGAGGACGAGATTAAATTAGCTCCAGCAGCTTTAGATGATTTACCTCCTAAAGTCAAGGATCCCATTGAATACATCAATCTTGGGACAGATAAAGAGCCAATCTCTGTGGCCATCAGTACCTTCCTGGAGCCTGAGGAGAGACTCAAGCTTATTGAATTACTACAAGAATACGCAGATTATTTTGCAGAAAAATACGACGACATGCTAGGACTGTCACCAGATTTGGTTTGTCACAACTTGCCCATCATAGAAGGGAAGAAACTTGTGAAACAAGAGATGTGTCGCATGAATACAGAGACGGCAATTCTAGTCAAGGAAGAGGTCGAGAAGATGCTCAAGTCAGGGATCATACGTGTAGCCAAATATAATGAGTGGCTTTCTAATGTAGTCCCGGTTAAGAAAAAGAATGGAAAGATGCGAGTGTGCGTTGATTACAGAGACTTGAACAATGCAACCCCAAAGGATGCATACCCCATGCCAGTAGCAGATTTGTTGATAGACTCAGTTGCCCGCCATGAAATGTTGACGTTTATGGATGGCACTGATGGATACCATCAAATTCCAGTGGCTGAAGCAGATCAACATAAAACAGCGTTTCGGTGTCCAGGATTTGCAGGTGTTTTTGAGTACGTGGATATGCCATTTGGACTTAAGAATGCAGGGGCAACTTACCAAGGAGCAATGAATTTGATCTTCTATGATCTTATCGGTAAAATCATGGAAGTATATATTGATGATCTGGTAGTCAAAACGAAGCGCAGAAGTGACCATTTTGAAGACTTACGGCAGGTGTTTCTCAGAATGAGGCAACATCAACTAAAGATGAATCCAGCCAAGTGTGTGTTCGGCGTCCAGACATGAGATTTCCTGGGTTTTTTAGTTCATCAGCGTGGGATTGAGATACCGGACGACAAGAAACAAGCAGTTCTTAATGCAGTCCCACCACGGAGTAAGAAAGAACTACAGCGTTTATTGGGAAAGATCAATTTCTTACGACGGTTTATTGCTAATGCTGCTGGGAAGACACAACAATTCTCAACTCTGCTCAAGCTTCAAAATCAAAAGGACTTTGTATGGGAGCCTGTACATCAAGAGGCTTTTGATACCATTAAAGCCTACTTAACAAACCCACCCCTCTTGGTGCCCCCAAGACCCGGGGTTCCTCTCAAGCTGTATATATCAGCTACCGCACTCTCCATTGGAAGTCTACTAGCTCAGGACAACACGTCAGGAGTTGAATGTGTTATTTTCTATCTAAGTCGTACCTTGAACGATTGTGAAACAAGATACTCTCCAATTGAAAGACTCTGCCTAGCCTTATACTTTTCAGGGTGTAAATTGAGGCACTATATGCTTTCCTTCACTACGTGTGTCATTGCACAAACAGATTTAGTGAAGTACATGCTGTCCAGACCGATTCTCCGGGGGTGCATTGGGAAATGGATTCTGGCTTTGTCAGAATTTTCTTTGCAATATGTTCCCCAGAAGGCGGTAAAAGGCCAAGTCGTGGCTGATTTTTTGGCATATCATCCAATGGAAGAGGTTGTTGATGGGACAGAACTGGACCTTGCTCGTATTGATTTGGCTCTTTGGTGTCTGTACTTTGATGGGTCCAGTACGAGTACTATGGCTGGGGCAGGAGTAGCTTTAACTTCCCCACGCGGCCAAACTTTTTCTTATTCTTTCAGGTTGGACTTCAGATGCACAAATAATCAAGCAGAATATGAAGCTTTAATCATTGTATTAGAACTTTTGTTGGATATAGAAATCACCGATGTGCATATTTATGGAGATTCCCAACTAGTGATCAGGCAACTTGAAACAAAGTATAAAGCAAGCCCAGTCTTAGAACCTTATGCTAAAAGAGCGTGTGACCTGCTCAGGTTGTTTACAGAAGTGGAGTTGAGTCATGTTCCTCACGAAAAGAACTATGCAGCCAATGAGCTGGCTCAACTAGTAACAGGTGTAAGTTTGCAAGATGAAGTACGCGAACGAATATTAAAGGTTGAAAGAAGAACCCTTCCATCTTTCTTTACACGACAAGAAGATAAAAACGAATGGTATGTTGCTACACTTGATCACATTGACGTGGATTGGAGACAGGAAATCATCTCTTATCTCTAGAATCCCAATAATCCGGTAGACAAGCGGATTCGATTTTTAGCCCCTAATTATGTGCTCAAGGATGTTGAGTTATATCGAAGGGGAGAAGAAGACATACTGTTGCGGTGTGTCTTTGGACGTGACGCTAAGCGGTTAATGAGAGAGGTTCACCTTGGGGTAGCAGGGGCACATCAGGCTGGTCCCAAGATGAGGTGGTTAATAAGAAGACATGGCTTCTATTGGCCAGGAATGCTCAGAGATTGCATCACGTTCGCAAGAGGTTGTGAAGAATGCCAGAAACATGGTCCGGTCAACCATCTGCCCAAAATACCATTACAGCCAATAATCAAGCCTTGGCCAGCTCGAGGATGGGTTTTGGACTTAATAGGAATGATTCACCCTCATTCATCTGAAGGGCACAAGTTTATCATAGTGGCTACTGATTTCTTCACAAAATGGGTTGAAGCTCGACCTCTCAGGGTATCGTCAGCAAAAGCCATCCGCCAGTTCCTATTTGAAGATATCATTTGTCGGTTTGGCATTCCTGAGAGTTTTGTTTCAGACCGAGGGGCAGCGTTTATGTCTGGAGAAGTGGACACACTTATGAAGGATCTTGGGATTCACTTTCTTCATTCTTCTCCATATTATGCCAAATCCAATGGTCAAGCTGAAGTAAGCAATAAAATCATTATTCACATTCTTAAACGGATGCTTGCGAGCAATGCCAGACTGTGGCATGAAGAACTATTTAATACCTTGTGGGCTTATAGGACTAGTAAGAGGACACCCACAGGTACGACTCCTTATGCACTAATGTTTGGGCACGATGTGGTTTTGCCTTTAGAAATCAATGTTCAGTCTTTACGAGTAATGGAGCAACACAACTTGATCGGTGAAGACTATGTACAAGCAATGTGGTAGGAACATGAAGACATAGATGAGAAACGTATACAAGCTTACGATAGTCTACATGTTGAGAAACAGAAGGTGGCTCGTGCCTATGACCAACGTAACAGGGGCATGAGTTTTGCAGAAGGAGAACTCGTCTGGCGAGTCATTTTGCATGTTGGCGAGAAGACTGAAGGACGAGGAAAATGGTCAGAGAAATGGGAAGGACCATACATTATCGATCGATTGTTGGGTAAAGGAGTTGTTCGTTTGCGAGATCAAGATGGTTCAATACACGCTAATCCAATAAATGGTCGTTTCCTCAAGAAATTTATACAACCAGTTTGGGAGTGTGAAGATCTTCCAACTACAGCTTAAATCTAGTTTATTCATGCTTTCACATGAGTAAACTACATGGGAAATACATACCGAGGATCATGTACATCATAACAGCCTATTCATGGGGCTAAATAACTAGAGCCTGTATCCGAGGCCAATTTTTTAGAAAATTTCTGTATTTTTTCTAAGTCAAAAAGTTCATGTTAGCCAGTAACTGTGGCACGAGTTTTGAACAAACTATATCTGAGTTTATCAATATAAGGAACTTGTGTGCTTCAAATAAAATATTACAGTCAACATATTAGAAGAATACAAAGGCTTTGCGGCCTCAAGCTCTGATACCATGCGGAAAAACAAACTATGAATCAGCAACAGAACAGAAAGATAAAATAGTTTGTTTCTCACAAATCCTCTTAGTTGATAGCCATCCCTTGGGGTCGATGTATCAAATATGTACACATGGAGATCGACCTCGGCGAAGGGATATAGAGGATTTGAAACACCAAAGACTTGGCGTTTGTTGCCTTTTTTCCCGGGATGACGCCCCTATCTTTCCTCATCTTTACAGGCCATATTCAAGAGGCCTACCACCTCCAATGCATATCGACACCGAGCGGGTGCACTGGAGGAAGACGAGGACGTCTCTACATCGGGATTGTGGCTTCTCCCTTCTTCCATTGATTCAAGTTGGGATAGCCAAGGCAACGCCTGGACGTAGATATTGCTATCTAGTCCAGTTTTGGACGTGGATATTGCTATCTAAGGAACACAACATGGAAGGATTTATCTGGAGGTTTCTTTAGATAGGAAGACCAGAGCAAATAAATAGAAGGGTAATTCATTCTTGCGAAAGAGTTGATTCATAACACAAGGGAAGGGAAACCTTTTATAGGCAGGAGTCACAATGGTATGGCTTCACGAGAGTAATTACACCCAAGAATAGAGTACACGTGTCCAAATGGAAGTGGACCACGAAGACTGTTTATCTACCCGCAAGAAGTGCATGATAAATGAGGAAATTTCTGGGGCAGGTGAAAAGTATTTCAAAAGATTTTGATTGTTTGACGCGATACGGATTCCAAGCTTGGAATTAAAATTCCATTTATTGTTGAACAGTCAGAGTGGTCAAAGCAGTTACAGCTTAAATATGAGGCTGGACCAAAGGGGCTTATTAGAGAGGCCCAATGTGGTCTTTGGGCCCAGTTCATGCTTTGTCGTTGGAATCAATTTGAATACATAAATAGTTGAATAGTTTTGGACAAATAAATAGGACCTACATCTAAGGCCCAAAAGATTTACAATAGGAGGAAAAAGTTCTTTACTGAGATTTTGGCAATCTCTGAGGCCACCCAGGCTTGTTGAGCTGCTTGGCTAGCATTGTTGGCTTCTTCGCGTGCCTCTTATAGGAGTTGAGCTTGGCTCTCGCCTTCTATCATAACTTGGTGCATGGTGTCCTGATGCTTTGAGGTGTTAGCTTCCAGTGCACTTACTTCAGCTTCAAGGGAGGCACGTTCAGCTTTAATAGCATTTATTCTGGCTCGCTTGGCTGCTAAAGTTTCTTGCTGGGTAGAATCATCCTCCAATATTTTCTGTATTCTCTCCTTCTCTCTTTGAGTTTGTCGCTCCAAAGCCTCTGCTGCTTCATTCTTACGCTCGACCTCGAGCTTTAGACGATGGTAGGCTTCATTTTGACTCAGGAATAGAGAGAGATTCTCCTCAAGTTCATCTAGACGAGGGATGAAATTTGCTGGGGCAGTGACCTTTATGATTTTCACTTGTTCATAGATAGCTTGAATGTCTGGTGGAGAATCCAAGGGCCCAGAGAGAATTTTTCGAAGCATGACATCAGTGTCAGAAGGAGTGCTCCGCGTACCCAGTTTGCCTACAAGCTCTTGTAACTTTGTGGTGGTTTCTTGCACACTGAGTAGCTGAGGGTTGCTTTCTTGCGATGAAGTTGGTATGAGATTTTCTGTGATTTGAGGTACAGGATCTTCATCGTTGACACTTGAAGGATTGCTAGGCTGATCCTCGGCGGCCACTATAGGAGATTGGCCTGATGAGCTTATCTGGTTCTTGGGACTGTTGGAGGTTATCTCGCGAACAGCCGGGTCCACAGGAACATGTTTGGACTACAGTATGAATAACAGAATTTCAGGACCAATTAAGAAGTCATTAATCCAGAAGTGAGTATAGAAAGTTCTTACTTGTTAAGGAGACAATAATTGTGTTCCTTCAGTTGCTTGAACTTGGGGCTCTGGCGAGGAAGGACTCGGTTCCTCGCGTTCTGGATTACTCTAAGCCAAAACTGGTGGTTGTGTGACTAAGTGCTCTGGCGAGGAGAAGATTTGACGCTCAGGCTCTGAAATGACTTGCTCATTTTGAGTGTTGGTGCCTTCGCCAGAGGAGGAGGGAATGAAGCAAGATTGGACTTCAATTTGCAGACGCTGAAACAAAACGGCGGAATCGACAGGCTTTGTTTTCTCTTCTTTCTCAAGTTCTGTTCGATGGATTCCAGCCAGGAATTAGGCTATGAAATTTTTACAGCATTCTTTGGCGCTGTTGATAATTTATGGGCCTGTATCATGATCTTCATTGCCAAGTATGATGTTGGAATCATCGAACTTCAAAATGAAAGTTTTACAGCATCCTTCAGAAAGCCTTTCTCCCAGTGAGTCTATTATGTAATAAGCTTTGTCTTCAGCTTTGAGGACGAAGAAATGGTCGTTCCAACTCACTATGAATACTCGAGGCTTGTGGCCGTTCCATATTTGCTCCCATAAAGCATCGAAAGAGGGGAGGCCGTTCAGAGCTATAAACTTTTCTGGGTCAAAGTACCTAATGAAGAAGTCATCAGATGCGAACTTTAATGGTCTGATGTTAGCCTTCAAAATTACGTCCAGATCAAAGTGTTGATCTGGGTAATTGCTTGCAAGGGCCTCGTCCTTGCATAGTTCTTGCCACTCTTTTGAACCTTGAATAAGGAGGTCGTCAAATTGGGAGAGTGTGGGCATGCTGTTCGGGTTTGCACATAACCAGTGTGCAATGGAGAAAGCCAAGGTTGAACAGGCACTGGCCCCCGAGGCTTTGTCATTCCTCTGATTAAATGAAGCAAGAAAGACTCGAGCTTGGAGCTTCGCTTGCTTATCCATGCTGATGACTTTTGTATCTAGCCAAGTTCCACTTTGAGTCCCTTTGGGTTTCAGTATAATCTTTCTGCATTTTGGAGACTGTCAAAGGATTGGGGTTAGTTACAGGGTCAGTGGCAAAATCAGATGGTTCTGGGAAAAACAGGTTTAAATACTTACGGAGGACCTAGAGGGGTTCGATCTTTTCTTCTTGAGAGACTGAATGGCCACAGTCACGTCTGGCTTAAGGGTGTGCTGTGCAAGGAAGATTGAAGAAAAGGATGGTCAGTTACGATATGAAGGATTGCTAATTCATGTGGCAATTTTTAGAGTGAAGGGACATACCTGTGGCCATGGAGTGGACTTTATGTTCCGGTATGATACATTTATTGCAGCCAAGTCTTCTTCATTTGAAAATCTCTGGCCGAAGTCACAGAAGATGGCGGCAAAACACGAGAGCGGTCCCTGGTGTCGTTTTTCTTCCCAAAGCTGGGAGCACCATGCGAGGTACGACGGGGTGACCGATTGAGAGATCACTAGTGGCTTTGTTATGGGTGGAAGCATTATTGCTGGAAAGCCAAAGTGTTCGTCTCGCACTTCTGCTGCAAGAGGGTGACCGTTTCCTCGCCAAAGAGTATATTTGTTAACAGAGCAGGCGAGGGGCATGGGGGCATCCTGGCTGAGCCCAAACTGTCTGGAGAAGTGATTTGGGGCATAGAGCTCATACCCGGAGCTAGCTGAATCTGGAACTGGCAGGTATTGGCAAGTGTTGAATCGAATGAAAAGGTTTCTCGCAAGAATGCTTTGTTCTGGCAAAGGCATGAATCCACTAGCAAGGAGGCCAGGGTGGCGACGATTCATGATTTTCTCAACTGCTGTAGTTGGGAAGTCCTTATGCAGACAGAGGTGCTTGAAGCAGTGGAGGTAGGACCATTGTCTGATCCTGGGTGGTGCAGAGACCAATGTCTGGCCCAGCAGCTTGTGTTCTTCATGGACAGGGGGTGCTGAGGGACGGAAGAAAGGAAAGTACATCTACAACCAGAGCTCTACCATCCAAAGTGGTCCTGGTTGGTTCAGGTCAAGCTTTGATAGTGTGACTCGCCTTAAGCCATAATAGATGTAGGCGAGAACGGATTCAACCAAGCTTAGTTGTTCACTATTGAAAAGGCATTCAGCGAGGTTGGTCCAGGATTTAGTGACCTTGGCGGAGGTTGAGCAGAAGAGGTACTTTGCCAGCCAGTACTCCAGAAAGGCTATTCCTCCTTGAGCCGTGTCTTTTTCCTCGCGAGCAAAATGTTTCATCCAGGAGGAGTAGGAAGAAGGGCGTTCAGGGGAGGCTTGGACTGGTGTTTTGTGGTGTTGTTGAAGAGACCAGACATCTTCAAAAGCAGGAACTCCAAATATGGTATACAGGTCGAGCATTGTGATGCTCACATCACCACATGGAAGACGGAAGCAGTTAGCCGAACAGTTCCAAAAGCACATGGCTATGGCGAAAGGAGCTCTGTTGCCTCCAGCTAGGAGAGAAAAACATAAGTCAATGAGTTGGGCTATTCCAGCTGTCTCCCATCGGCCGATATCTTGCCCACGGCGGTGCCGGTACCAAGCGAGATCTTCTGCACTTGAGTGTGGCCATTTTTCGATAAGACAGAAAGTGTCTTTGTGGGTCCGTTCCTTTGGGTCTGCCTTGGGGTTGTCTTGGATTATGAGGGATGAGCTACAGATGGGTTGGCGGACGATATTGAAAAGCTCTGGATTGTGGAGTGTCTAAAAAAGGACCGAGAAGGCCTGTATTTTCAACAGGAGCTATAGAAAGGGTACAAACAGCTTCTGGGTTGTGTCGTCTGGCGACGACTTTGAGTTGTTTGGAGAACTTCTTAGCGTCATGGGATTCATAAAGGTTGCGAATGTTTTTGCGAGGAGGCATTTTTTCTGGAGTGTGAGGATTGACGGCGATGAGAAGGAAAGGTTTGAACTTTTTGACTGAGAGGGTTAGAAAGTGGAGGACTAGAGCAGGTGAAAGGGTTTCGTTGAAAAATGAGATTTGTGGATATGGACTGGTGCTTTTATATTGTGTCAGTCGAGTGGCACACCTTTTTGAGAGGTTGTGTGACGTGGCGTTTAAGTGATGGGATACCGTTTTAAAGTCTTAGCACGTTAGTCAAGTTATATTCAAGTCTTTTCGCTTGTTCAGGAAGTTCCAAGTTCAAGACCTGAGGGGCAATGTTTGGGCCTAAAATAAAGTATTTCATTTTGGGCTTGGATGGCCGAGGTCTTCGCGAGCGGCCCACTATATTATAGACGCTTAGCGAAGGGTCAAGTGGGAACAACGCCTGGCGAGCGTTCGCCAGGAGCAGGCTTTGAGTTCTGTTAAGAACTATGTCTTATTAATTAGCCGGTTCCACGAGGCTTGGATTCTATCATAGCTTGTTCTATTTTAGATACACTTCTTAGAGGAGTTATGATAGTATTAGAAGATCTACGAGGATTACAATACGTATGCTGGTGTTAGATTCAGACTGTGATTACGAGAGCAGAGAGAGTTTGAAACAGAGTGAATGACTGTTGTTTAAGCGAGTATATAAGGAGAGTAAGAGCCTTGTGGAAACGGTCCCCGATCAAACATACAAACATTTTCTATACGCAAGTACACCTAGAAAGACGTCTCGTCTTCGAGATTTCTATCTTCTTTGCAACCAGAAGGTCGAAGAGCTTGTCACATAAGGGTGAAAGTTCGGGCACACGAAGGAAGCAGTGTTCTCAACACTCTGTCAGCGGGATTGCTCTGCTTTGCATGGATAAGGGCGTGTGGAGTATCGATTTTAAAGACTAAGCTAGAGATTCACATATCAAGTCCTAGGACACTAGGCAGCAAGGACCTATTCGAGTGGGGTTGGTGCTCTCCCCATTCTAATCGCTTATATAAGAAGTCAGGCGGTTGTAAACAGTCCATATTCCGTTGAAAGACGGTGGCACGCCAGCATACGAAGCACAAGCAGGATAAACCGGCTCACGCGGTTAAAACATCCGAAATCATAAAAGAGACTGCTTCACGAGAAGGACCTCTCCGCGAGAGATATTTTTGCATCGAACAATACTAACTTTCGTATCCCACCCAGCGTGAATCTTAGGACGCTTAGATAAAGGAAGAATTTTATGAATTCCCCGGTGGGTTATTCTTGAGTCTACTTATGGCATCTTCGAAACGGTTTCACGATGTGACGACTCGACTTATTAGAGTATCATTTAAATCGATAAAATAATTAATATATCAAGTACTCTATTAAATCGAGTCGAAACACTTTCTGATTAATCCGTTACGACAATAAAATCACAACAATATGAAACACTAAATTACTCTGTCGACCGCACCGTCACTGGCAGAGACACGTGTCACCACCACCCGTCCACAAGATCGACGATATCTAAACGCAAATTAAAGCTCACAACTATACTCGTGATGTCATTAAGATTCTAACATCTTTTCTGCCCACCCATATATAACTTGACTGATTCCATACATCTTTTCGTCCAGAAGCGCCCCCACAGATGGTGGCGCGTGCAACCCACGCGCCACTACCAACGATGGAGATTGATACCTCAATCTATTTCTCTCATCAACCCTAATAATTTCGACAACTATAGCTAAACTTGATTCCGACTCCACTGGCTGGAATCAGACTCGAAAGTCGATGCATCAAAAAACCATCGAAAACTTCCCAGCGACACTACACCGCCGTCGAGCCACCCCGTCATCCGTCATAAATAATCACCATCATAAAGGCTTGGTGCAATTGACTTAGGGCGAGGAGAGCTACCAAACCCCTCTAATCTCGCCATAAATAATCATCGTCATCCACCATCTCAATCAAGGAATTAAAAATCAAAATTATCACCGAAATATCGAGGATAATTTCATTTTTCTCACCTGGCGATATAAATCCTTCATTCCTCTAATTTCTCGTCGAAATATCGCGATATTTTTTATATTACCGATATTGACCACGAATACTTCGTTGACCAACCCAAATATCCCTAAGACCTAACAACCAATTTCGAGATGGCAAACTTTTCCACATAAATAGGGATCGAACCACCAACTTACTAATTGATAGCAACCAGCCTTAGCCAACCGAGCTAGAGTGAGTTGTTGTCCATTCTTAGACATATTTATATATATTATAATAGAATGTATATATTTGGTAAATGAAAAAACTTGTTAAAAGTCTATCACAAACAACTTGTCAAGGTTTCAAACCTTGTTCCCCTTTTTGGCAACTAAACTTTCTTACCAATCATACTAGACAATTAGTTGTTATATAGATAAAAGTTTTTATATATACCCAATTAGTGGAAGAGTTTGGTAAATGTCTAACCCATATCTAATTTTTATTTACCTAAATTTTAATTCTAACTTACTATTCAAGAATTTACCCTATAAATATATGCACTTTCACTCAATTCATTACACCATTCATTGATCACAACTTCTTTCACAGAAAACAAAATTATTATGCACTTGAAATTTGAATTATAATACATGATAAGGTATGTAATTACAATTTAGATTACATATTTCTTCTACTTATTGTAAATATAATTTTTTTCGTAAATTTGATCTTGATATATTTATGTTAAAATATTTAATTTTTTTCATGTCTTAATAAGCTCCTACACAGGCCATGTATGTATGTAAGAAAACTACCATGTTAATTTTTTATTTTATTTTTTATAATCAAGTCATTATAATAAACTTATTTTGTGCACATTATATTGATTAAAATTTGGAATTATTAAATTATATTTAAATAATTATCAACACTCTGCACGTAGTAATTCATATAACATTGTAACAAATTAATATTTTTTTGATTTTATCAATATTTTCTTTTGATATAAGGTAGATAATATATCATATAACAACATCAGTAAGTTTTAATATAAATTTCCATGTATTTCTTTTAATTTTCGTCATTTTTGTCAAAAAAAATTAATGGATCGATATTTCCATCGAAATATCCGTATTTTGAAACATCGATATTTCCTCGATATCCGATATTTTACTCCTTGGTCTCAATCATCGCTAGAGGTATCGCCTGCAACGGTGGCGATTACTAGCCGAAACCCTAGTTTTTCTCTCCTTTGATTCTCTCATCTCAGCCATTAAAAATCAAGGCCAACCCGAGGTAGAGGATGACGAGAGGAGTCAATCTCAACCAGAATCACAGCCTGAGGTGGTCGGCCGGAGTCTTGTCGTCGACGAGCAGCCCTGCTACGATTTTAGGTCGCGAGAGAAAGTGTTAACACCGGTCAATGGGGTCAATGGCCAGAATGGGAAAGTCTCCCTTACTAAATCGGGTAAGCTTTATTTATAGTCCCGTACTTTCGTTTCATAAATTCACAACAAACTTTCGTTGACCATAATTTTTATGTCGTAACTCCATTTCCAACGCTCCACACATCGACGAACTCATCTCGATGAATCCTACGACTTCCATCCGAAGTCAACTGACATAATCAAATCGCTAAAAATTCAACGATAATACTTGCGATCTTAACTGTCGGTAAATATTATTTACAATGCTCACTAAATCAAATTAGAAACATCACCAAATACGACTATATGGAAAGTTAGGGATATCACAGACGTTGCCCTTGCACCTTTTCATGAAATATGCCTTAGCGCACATTAATTTATCGCTAGGGTAGTGCGGTCTGTTAATCATAAAGATATTGCAAGTGATGTTCATCATGTTCAATATATTTGGTTTGGAATATCCAATAGCCACCGAGATTATGTCTTTTGAGAAGTTGGAATATTCGAAACGGGCAGGAGATACTGGTACGGCTATTTTTGAGTCAAAGAGGAGGGAGTGGTTTTGGTCTGAGATGCCCTCGTCTACCCCAGTGGTGCCATTTTTGTCTGTCTTGTGGGTGGAGACTGGGAGTTTGGTCCTGATGTACCGAAGGCCAACTGAGCGAATCTTCTCTGAGTCCCCACACATTTTCAAATAATAGGTAGCATGATGGAAAATCACTGGGGAATAATAGGCATTGATTGCGATAAAAAGTATCGCTTGAGTATAATAAACGTCTTGTTTCCTTGTGCAGGTAACCTGGAATTTCCCATAAGCCGAGTAGAGAAAAGTCACTTACTTTGATTGTTGCACATGTGGAACAAAGAGTACGCTTACCGAGACTTCTGAGCAGCACACCACTGGGATCTTCTTGAACAAACGGGGTTGAGCCTCAAGCCAAGTAAGAAATGCAAACTTGTTTCTAATTTAAAGCATAACGAATTAGATATGAACCATACAATGCTGGCTTGTGTAATGAAAGTTTTAAAGACGCAGACGGACAAGAAGATGAGTGAGCAAAGAACATGTTGCAATTATTGATAAGGCAAGCGCTGCAGCCAAAGAAGCTTGCAGCCAAAGATGGCAGAGGCTTCAAAGTTGGACAAATGGAGATGGTGGTGCCTGTACCAGACTTGTCCCTACAATGAAAGCCCATTTTGAAACGGAGGGAGATGGAAGAGCAGGCGGAGGGGCCACTGATTGTGGAATAAGTGGAAGGCAGGGAAGAAACACAACAATTACCAGTAGAGGAACATGAGGTGCATGATGTGGATGATGATACAGTTAACTGTCAACGCTCAGCGGGGGTACATGAGCAAATTGAGGCGGAGAAGAAGATGGCCGCCCTGAGGAGGAAAGAGGAAAATGAAGAAGGCGAAGATTGATGAGCACTATAGGAAGAAGGAAAATTCATCTTTCACTTTAGTCACTCTGTTTGTTTTAAACCGTGACAGTGGGCATGCACAACACATGTGACTTTATTTTAGGGATGCTTTAGTCATTGTCATGTTATTTGACTTCAAAAGTCAAAACTGGAAAAACAAACTCTGCATCTTGTATATTTTTTCTTCTTCGGTATCTCTAGGAAGTCCCTCACAACATCTCTCTCATCCACATCAGCGCCGTTCTCCCCTCTACTGCCTCCGAGGAGCCGACGACCAGCTCGATGGAGGTCAACGTACCTCACCGAAATCATGTTCGCACATGACTGCAACTTTGCTGAGACACTCCTTTCAAATCCCGACGCACAAGCACATTCAATGATACCGTAGACGACAGACTGTCGGTGTTCTGCCTTGATGACGATGCATTTAAGGCATTCCTCCCGAAGTATAAAACCTCTCGGCCCCAAGAAAAGCAGTGTTGCTGGAGTATCAGGGCGCCCCCATGTACCAATCCATGTCGCCAATTGTCGAGCCCGACCTTCAGTTGTCGAGTCCATGTCGTGTACCAGAACAAGTAAAGAGATTGTTGTTTGCAGAAACGATGAGATTTAGGACATATTGGAAGTAATTCAGTGACTTTGTGGTTTGATCTTTCTACCTGAGATGCACTTAAGATTGGGTTGCTTGTTGAGGGTTGATTTTGCATAGTAGAGTAAACAATCGCATAATAATATCCATGCCCAAAACTAGAAATGATGAACGAGAAGGAAAAATTATTAAGAGACAAGAATACCCTCTAAACTAACAGAAAAACAAAGAGTTAGCGTTTGTTTCGAAGATGGTGGCTAAATTTTTATGTGGTATATTAATTTAGTGACTAAAATAATGGTTTAGAACGTACAGTGACCAATATGCCGAACGTGATCATTTCAATAATTTTTTTTTTTTCATTTTCCTCGATAAACTGTACGACGTCGTATTTTACCCGCAACGTCGTAGCCACCACGAGTTCCCGACTCTACTACAGAAAGAAAAGAAAGAACGAAAAAAAAAAGAAAAAAAGAAACGCAGTAAGAGCAGGCTAGCAGCTAAGCTTTGCTTCATCTTCTTCTTCTTAAACCAAATGATGAGAACCATCTCCATCTCCCGTACTCCTCCTCTCCGCTCCCTCTTCCAATCCCGACCTCCCCATTTTCCAATCACCCCACCCCCTCCGATCCCCTATTCACTCTTCTCCACCTCATCAACAAAGCAAGACAAGGAGGACCACCGAAACGAGGTCGTTTCACTTGTCAACAGAGACTCGAATGCCCCTCCGAAGCTGTTCGTGGTCCAACCCCGACTCCGACCCGATACCGTCCTTCAGGCCAAGCTCAACGAAGCTCTCAGCCTCGCCAACTCCCTTGAAGAACAGCGAGAAGGAACCTTCCAGAATGAACTCTCTGATAAGCAAACACCGCCTCATGTTGTTGTTCAAAACCCAATTGTTCGCCACCAAACTCGCGCAGGCTCGTATTCATTATTCACATCAAAATTTGGGTTTCTTCATTTCTGTTATGACGAATTTTGATGAGACCTTGTTTGTTTGTGCAGATACATATTTCGGAAAAGGGACTTTGGAAGCTATTAAGTGTTATGTGAATGCCGCCGAAGAAAAGGTTTTGTCTTCTGCTCTATCTGTTTTTGTTCTGTTTTCGTTGTTGTCTTCAGTTTCAGTTCAGTTCGGATCATGTTAATGTGCGTGTCGTATATATGTAATTTTTCAACAGGAGGAGGTGGATGCTATTTTTGTGAATACGACACTGTCTGGGATTCAGCAGAGGAACTTGGAGGCAAGTTGGTCTGCTTGATCAATTCTCTTGCTTTATCTGTTTTTTTTTGTTGGTGGAGAGATTTTGATTGTTTAGCAGTGGTGCTTTGAATGACAGAGAGTGCTGGGGAAACCAGTATTGGACCGAGTGGGTCTTATAATTGAGATATTCAATGCTCATGCCTGTACGAAGGAGGGGAAGCTGCAGGTATTATCGCAATGTTTGTTTGAGGAACTAGTATGTGGGTGAAATATTTGAATGATCTTAAATTATTGTTCAGGCCGAGTTAGCAGCGCTGATGTACAAGAAAACGAGGCTGATACGAATGCGTGGCCCAGGTGGGCGCTTAGGTTTTGGAATGGGTGGGGAAGCCGAAGTTGTTAGTGCCCGAGGGTAATATATCGTCTAACTTGGAAAAATAAATAAAGTAATTTAATTTAATTACACATACACAATTAGAAATGTTTTAACTGTTGATGGTTGTGAATTTTAGGAGAGGAAATGCTGGAGCGGGATTCATTAGTGGTGCAGGAGAAACTGAACTTCAACTTCAACGACGAAGGTTCATTTCATGATACTGATTCTTATGTTATTTTTATACTGAATGCTTTATTGCTGATGTGCCTCGAGTCAAGAGGCTCTTTATCTGCTTATGAAGTCAAAGAACTCAATCTTCATAAATTCAGATGTTTGACAAGTTTCTGATTAGATAGTGTCATTGGATAATTTACAGGCAAGTCAGTTATAATAGGTATTTGGTGTGCATCAGCCCCTTAACTTCCTGAAATGAAAGTTCCTTCCTTTCTGATTCATAGGTTTCCTCAATACAGTAGTTTAGTTTCCTATCGAACTTCATAGTTATGTTATTGAAAATCACATTTCGTATGAGTGAAGTCATTATCACTGCTATTTAGACTTCTTTATGATATGTCTTCCTTTGCATACTTATCTACTAATATCTCTATCATCTCAGAATTATAGAAAGGAGGAGTATTTTACTATCACAAATTAAGGACGTTCGTCGTACTCGAGCTGTGCAACGTACTTCTCGCAAGAGGCATGGAAGCTCTGGTCAAGGCTTAGCTACTGTTGCTGTTGTGGGTTATACAAATGCTGTAAGTGGTCTAGTTTTGTTCTAACTCTCTTGTTGCTATTACACAAGGGTTGAATATAACATGTATCACTTGTTCTGATAGGGGAAATCAACATTGGTGAGTGCCCTCTCTCATAGTGATCTCTACAGTGATTCTCGGTAAAATATTTGACTCGTACATTCCTTGCTTTTTAAAAATTATATAGCTATTTAAACCTTGTCGTTCGTTTGTAATATTTTTTTGACGATGTATTGTATTTTTTTTTTCTAGACTGTTTGCAACAGTTGATCCTAGACTTAGAAGTGTTGTTCTTCCTTCAGGGTAATTGCACTTTAACAATTTAATGAGCACTTCCTTGGATCGCTTTCTAGAGCTTCTTTACAACTAAATGTGAGTGTCTAATGTTCAGGAGGAAAGTGCTTGTTAGCGATACTGTAGGATTTATATCAGATTTGCCAGTGCAGGTATATGAAAGCCTTGTTCTCTATTTTAGTTGATTTTCTCTCATCTTTTCTCCTATTCTCTTCATAACTTCTAAAATCTACTTTTGCAGTTAGTGGAAGCATTTCATGCAACTTTAGAAGAAGTAGTGGAAGCTGATCTGCTTGTGGTATGACTACTTACTTTGTCATTTGGGAAAAGGGTCTTCCACCAGTTTACATTTGAACTGGATCTTATGATGATGCAATAAAATGAAGTTAACTTTTTACATGTCTCTCAGCTTCTGTTTAGATTCCCTACATTTTATGAGTTGAATTGACCATAAAATCCATAGAACATGGCAGGGAGATAAAGTAACTTACTACAGAACATGACATCTCTAACGGCCATTTCATCATCCTTGCAGCATGTGTTGGATTGCACTGCTCCTAATCTTGAGGAGCACCGATCAACTGTATTTCAAGTTCTTGAGCAAATTGGAGTATCAAAGGAGAAGCTTGAGAATATGATTGAAGTTTGGAATAAGGTATTGCCACTATCTTGCTTGTACCCTTTTACCTAAAGAGAATGAAAATTAGAAATGCTGATGCAATTATGTATATTTCAATTCCGCAGATTGACAGTGAGGAAAAGGATGGGGGCGTGAGTGTTGTTGAATGTCTTAATGATGGTGAAGATGTTGAGGTGAGCAGCCTCTCAGTAGAAGACGATGATGTTGAATCTGAGTTCTTACTAGGAGAAGAAAACGACAAGGCTGATGATCCTTTGTCTGAGCTGCCACCGGAGAATCTTGAAGCCATGGACGACCAAGATGACTGTCTGTTGGAATCAGACGATGACCAAGATCTTTGGGGTGAAGAGGGTGGTTCCTGCAAGGGCTCTATGACTGTAGATGACCAACAAAGTGAGTATCCAAAGGACTGGGCCAGGGAAAAGCAATCACAAGTTCCATCTGGACCACATGTTAGAACATCTGCCATAACAGGAGTTGGCTTGCAAGAATTGTTGGAGCTTATAGATGATAAACTGAAGGTCCCAAATGTTGTCGAAAGGGGTACATTTTATCGAAAATGGAGGCCCCCTCGTACTGGGGAAGACGGTATTGCAGTTGAACAATGACAAAGTCTTATGAAAATATGATCATTCAGTTCTTCCATATCTGAAGAGAGATGGGCAAATTGTTGTTTGGCTCATTGTCCGTAGACAGGGGTAACCAACAACTACCGAGCTCTTCTTCAAGAAGCAATGTTGGCCTCTGGGGAGAACAGAGTACACGTGCTTGATCATTTCTTCAAGCCTTGGGAGGTTCCTCCCAGTTCCCTTTCATTACTTGCACACCAAGAAAATAAAAGCAATTTCGGGGTTAGAAAATGCGGAATGCAAACAGGTTTGCACTTTACACACTTCTCTTGTACAAGAACGAGAATGTAAAGCTTAGAATTTTTGTACTTTATACCTAAACAATTGGACTTGCATCAACCAAACAATACGTAGTAAATTCAGATTATTTCAAGTTCGCTCTCATTCCACAATCAAATTAGTTATACTGCACGAAAAAAATAGGTGAGCTAAATGAGTGGAGTCTTGTTTATTCGCTGTTTTCTGAAGCTTAAAATTGGTTCATTTTCACGTGGTAGTTTGATATTGTGATTTCTCCGGTCAGAATCATCACCAATAGCCGATGCCTATAAATTCATGTGTATATGATCTCCAAGATTGGATCGTTTAGAACGAACATTCATGAGTACATATGGCTAGTAAATAAATCTTGTGATTGTTTAAGGAGATTTATTCTCCGTAATTTTCGGTGTGTGTTTTGTCTTAATTAGACACAATTTAGTTTAGATAGAGATACAAATAATTTCTGTTTTATAGGGACAATTATTGTAACACATTGTATCAGCCTATATATAAAGCATTCTATTAATGAAAGAGTTATAGTTTCAGTTATTCATTTTGAACACGTTATCAGCACGAGATTCTAACCCGAACCTTTGTGTCAAAACCTAAACACTTATCTCATCCCCAAAATTCGAGATTGATCACTTCAATCTCATAGCCTGTGCACATCTATCAACTTTGACAGAAGATTTTGAGCAGCTCAGGACGAATCAAAAGGAGATCTTCATATGCACGGAAAGTCCCAGATGTCTAGTTTCCAGAACATCTTCTAGATTGCAATTCAGATATGTCTAGAGTGAGTTATGATAGATTTAATGTACGAAGATCAGTCTGCCTGAAAAAAAATATATATATATCATAAACACCTCCACCTCCACCAATGACCTCCCCTTTGAAGGAATTCTATCTTCCAACGTCGGAGTTCATAGAGCTTGTTATTCCTATGCGACGAGCATCTTCTCCAATTTTTAACAAACTATAGTTACGGTTATACCGAGCATAACACAATCGAGGTAAATTTTCTAAATCGTCAATCTCTAGATCTAGGAATAAAACTTACTTCCTGCAAAACCCTAGATCTTAGGATTGTGCTATTGTGATATTGTGATTATTGCATATTTGTGTCCTAGTTCTTATGGACATATATCCATAGAGTATAAGTGACAGTCTTGGGTGAGTCCCGGTTTAGAAAAAGAAAAGAAAAGAGAAATCGAAACTATTTCACGGTCTGTCACGGTTGTTGGGTGTGGTTTTTGAGCCACCGTTTATTGATAATCAATTTTTGTGACCAAATATCATTGATCACGGTTCTTATTCCCTAAACTTGATATTAGTGATCGTAATTTTTCGATTAGTAAACTAAGTACATCTCTTGTCTCTCTTGTAAATGATATCAATTGAGCCGGAAATGCCTGAATTTGATATCATTGATTATCAAGGAGCATAATATAATCATTGGGTGTCGGATGTTGAGAACACGTTTCTCGGTATGAATCTGACAGATACAATCCAACCACCACCACCACCTGGTACTGAGCCACCAATTCCAGCTCGCAAAGCTCAAGCCCTCATGTTTTTGAGGCGTCATATACATTCAGTTCTAAAGAAACAATATTTGCTAAAGAATGATCTCGCGGTTTTGTGGGTGACTTTACAAGATAAGTTCAATAATGTGCATAATGCATAACTTGGAGAACTGCAAGAAAGATGGGATTCAATCCGGTTATTGGATTATCCAAGTATTAATGCTTTTACTCAAGCTATATTAGAGTTTCAATCAGAGTTGAGTGTTTGTGGAATTATAAAAACCGATCAGGCTATGATCGAGGAGTCTTTAAGCACATTTTCTACCTCCATGGAAAACCTTGCGCACCAACATTGCATGAATTTTGCGCAAGGATGACTTAGATTATTCAGTGATCTTATGATTGTGCTGGCCAAGAAAGAGCGGTTTCACGATATTCTTCTCATCAATAATGTTCGGCTAGCTGGTACTAAAAACTATCCATGAGTCATACAACACTGGTGGGAAGATACGCAAGGATAGGAAGAACAGTCGTTCCGAGCCTTACAATAACCATGGTGGAAGAAGAGGACGTGGCAAAGTTCGTGGTAGAGGATATAGTCAGAACTTGACTTGGACTCACCATGACAATAGTCATAACTCCAATAAGAATCATTCCGGTCCTAATAATGGAAGAAATTCTTTCAATTCCGCTTCTAATTCGTGTTTATCATCTTGCTATAAATGTGGTTCTACCAAGCACATGCACAAACAATGTTATGCACCCAAGGATATTCAAAATGCCTATAAGAAGTGCAAGCAATATCTGACACATGAGAATTAACTTCACTGAATTCTATGAGATGGAAGATTACAGTGACACAAATATTATAATAGGAAAATAAAAATAAAAAAAATAAGAAAGCAAGTTTGGAGACTGCGGTTTTTTAGTAGTCTATGTATTAAGTTGATGTTTATGCTATGTAATCAAGTTTACCTTTATTTTTTACTAGATTTTAGTCATGTTTTGAGCCTGTTTTAGTCGGTTATATTTTGATGTAATTTTTTAAATTTTTTTAAAAGTTCGCGAGTCATGAAATTTTCTCTATTTTTTGGTATTAAAGTGTTAAGAATGCTACCTCATTACAAAATTACGAGTATGGTTCGATGTTTACAATTACATATGGCATAATGACACAAAGATACAGTAAAAACAAGACATAAAAAGAGAGGTTGTTTTTTTTTATCTCAAACCTCCTTCGACCCATCGAGATTTCTCTCGACGCGTTGAGGGCCACTTTCTGGATCGGTTCACATATCTTTCGATCAATCAAAGGTTATCCTTGGTTTCCTACATTTGCACCTTCGACCTGTCGAGGTTATTTTCGACTCGTCGAATGGACACTTCTGTCTCCGAAATTGTCCAATTTCGACCCATCGAGGTCCATTCTCGACTCGTCAAAGAAGATACTGTAAAATTGATTATTTTTTTTTTAGGTTGTTCTTCGACCCGTCGATGTTAATTTCGACCCGTTGAAGACTGTACCCGAATGTGGTATTTTTAGATGTGTTTTACATTGGTTTAATTGGAAAAGGATGAAAAAAATTGACATCAGATTTTTCTAAATCGACCAACCTGGAATTCTGCAATATATTTGGTTTTACATCGGTTTTTGTCATGTCATGGAACATAATCTACAAGGGGCTAGAAGGCTATTCGAACCTTACTGAGATTTGAAAATATTTGTGCCAACGGTTTTCACTTGGACTAATATTGTGAGAATGAAAAAGAGTTTTGTGTTCAATTTCCGTTGAATGCTGCCAACAGCGCAATCTGCAGAGGTTTATGAGGATTTGTAGTGTTTATATTACTACAGTTATGATCATTGAATCCAATGTATTCACTTATATTACTATGTATGACTTGGCCTCATATGAGCTTTTGCATTATGATGATCAAGATATTGAGAATTTAGCATAGTCATCGGTTCTTTAGAGCAAAAAAGCATTTGAGACTACCTAAATCCATCAGTTTAGATGGGGAGGATGAGACTTACCCCTTTCATTCCTGGCTCAGTCTCCAAGACGAGTGCAACATAATCCTGGTAACATACTGCTGTGACGTCGTGCGTTATCCCAACATATTCATTTGTTGTAATCTCGGATACACATCACTCGTTTTGCAAAGCTTGTTTCTGTTTGTAATGTTGTTTTCATGTATGACGGTCTTTTGTTGTCAACACAACTTCCATTCATTCAGAGATTCCAAGCATATACTTTTGGATCAATTAAACTGGTATGTGGACTGTTTATATATGGTTTTGATTGCTGCATCAATGCATATGTCACACGTCTTTGCAATCCACATGCTACATTGCATTTGCCAAACTCCTAGCAAAGATTTTTCAGCTTCGAGCTCACTACCCGAACAACTCAATCAAGTCAATTAAATTGGATAATGTAGGAGAGTTTACATCAAAATATTTTGTTGATCATTGCATGTTGATTGGGATTTTAGTTGAACATCCTAGTTCCCCATGTTCATTCATTGAACGGTTTAGCAGAGGCACAAATCAAGCAGTTAAAGCTTGTGGCCAGAGCAATGGTAATGTATACTAATTTATCGGTACATTTTTGGGGATATGCAATATTACATGCAGCTATGCTTATTCGCTTGATACCCATAAATCACCAACCATTTAGTGCATACCAGTTGGTAGTTGGATATGAGCCTGATATCTCACATCTACGCATCTCTGGTTGTGTGGTACATGTGCATACTATGCTTCCACTGCGTACAAATATGGGTCATCAATGATGAATATGCATTTATGTTGGTTATGATTCTTCAATGATTACCCGCTATTAAGAACCTTTGACAAGATATATTTTTACTACTAGTTTTGCAAATAGTCAATTTCATGAGACATACTTCCTGCTGTTAGGAGGAGATATGAATGGTTCCATTCTGGATAAATGTCGAAAATTGACGTGGTATGTCCTCACTATGTCTCATCATGATCCCCGTACATTCCAGTGTGAGATTGAAGTGCAATATATTCTTGATCTACAAAAAGTAGCAGATTCGATGTTTGAATTTTTTACTGATATTAAGAAAGTGATGAGATCGATTATATATGCTGCAAATCCTGCAATGTTGAAAGTCCCTGGAATTGGGCATGTTAACGCAACACCCGGGAAATGTAGTGTTTCTCCTGCCCATAGTGGGGGTGTAACATCAGTCAAAATTCATTGATGAGTAGCCGGTGAAAAGGCAAGCCATAAAGGCACAACTGTTCATCATCAACACATGAAATTTTTTCTGACTGCAATTGTGTCTAAAATTCGACATTGACAAACACTGGGGAACACCTCAAAGTCAATGATGATGTCAGTAAACAAATAAATCTCACAAAGTTAAACAAATGCTAGCAGTATTATGGATGGTTCTTCCATGTTCGTTGATGATGCATTACTTATTCAGTCGATCAGGAATTGACGACGATGAAGTGGAGCATTGCTCTGTTGTGGATTGTCAACGGTTAATGTAGAGCAAATTGACCAATATAAAAAGTTACAATCTAGGCTGAACTAGACTCTCTTACAAATGACAAGTTTTCGGTATGGTAGTGCTATGACCACCGAATGGTAAGCCGGTTAGACACAAACGAGTCTTTGTTTGGAAGCACATTGAGAAGAACTTGTGGCGCAAGAATTCTCTCAATGCCCTAGTATTGATTATGAGGAGATGTATTCTCTGGTCATGGACATCATCACTTTCTGCTACCTTATCAGTTTGGTAGTGTCCAAAATACTAAGTATGCATCTTATAAATGTGATTACTATACATCTCTATGGGATCTTAATTCAGAGATATACATGAGAGTGCTGGTTGACATGGTTCTACCAAATTCAAGTAACTCTAAACAAAGTGTTCATGTAATTAGATTGAGATATTCACTATATGGATTGAAACAATCTGGTAGGTTATGGTATACATGTCTTAGTGACTACTTGATTGGGAAGGGATACAAGAATGAAAAGTTATGCTCATGCGTGTTCAGTAGATGAACAAGTTGTTTGAGATGATAGACCTTGGAAGGACTTGATTTTGTCTTGGTTTTGAAACGATACATCGAGTTGGTTGAATTCTTATTCATTAGTCTGCTTATGTCTAAATCAGGCAATAGACAAAGCACACTCTATTAACACACCAATGGTTGTTTGCAGTCTAGAACCCAAAATGATTCGTTTCATCGAGATGATGATGGTAATAACCTTTTGGAGCTGAGATTCTATACTTTAGTGCAGTTAGAGCTCAGTTATATATAGCTTGGTGCACATATCCAGACATGCCTTCTCGGTATGTGCCTATGCAAAGTCATTGGAATGAAGTATAATACATCTTCTAATACTTGAAGGTAACCATTGAGTTGGGCTTGTTCTTTCCCTACAAAGAAAATAGAGAGAAACTTGAAAATTCAGGAAAAAGTGATGGTTGAATCGCAACATTCAAGTTTTGGGCATTTTAACCCGTCGAGCATATCTCTCAACCAATCAAAGGTGATGAACGGTGATAACTCCAATGTGTCTTTAGACCCATCGAGAAATGGTTCCGACCCGTCGAAGCTGGTGCCCTGGATCGAACAAAACCATTCGTTCGACCTGTCGAGTGAGGATTTTGACACGTCGAGTTTCTCCCCTACTGCAAGCAGTTTTACTGTTGTCCCCTATTTCGAAACACCAGTTGATGTGCTAGTCGGATTTGCTAATTCTGGGTACCTCTCTGACCCATATAAAGGACGTTTCCTCACTGGTTATGTACTCACCATGGGCAATATGGTGATTTCTTGGAGAACAACAAAGTAATCCCTTGTTGCTACTCCCTCGAATTATTCTAAAGATCATTGCTTTATATGAAGCGGTTGATGAGTGTGTCTGGTTTAGGACAGTACTACACTATATTCGATGGTCTAGTGGATTACCATCTACTACGACAGCACTAACTTGCATCTTTGAGGATAATACAGTTTGCATTTGACAAATAAAGTTTGGTTACATTGAGGGTGTCATACTTAACTCATTTTGCCAAAGTACTTTTACAATCAGCAATAGCAGCGGTTCTTGACTATCCATGTGAACCGGGTTAGTTCGACGGATAATGCTGTGGACTTGTTTACCAAGTCATTACCCAAATCTATATTTGTTAAACATGTGAGATGCATTGGTATGCGCAGGATCCGAATTCCATGATTGTGTTTATAGTAAGGGGGAGTTACATTTCTTTAGACGTTAGGAGGAGTCTACATCACATGTCTTATCTTTTGTAGTTGATGTGTTGTACTTTTTTCCCCTTAAACCAAACTTTTATTTTACCCATGAGATTTTTGTTTACTTGACAAAGTTTTAGTGAGGCAACATGTTATGCATCATGCTTTAGGCCATCGACACAAGGAAGAGTGTTTAAAGAGATTTATTCTCCGTAATTTTCGGTGTGTGTCTTGTCTTAATTAAATACAGTTTAGTATAAATAGAATTACAAAAAATTTATGTTTTATAAAGACAATTATTATAACAGATTATATTAACTTATATATAAAATATCCTATGAATGAAATAGTTACGATTATAATTATTCCTCCAAGAAATGGAAACATAATATCGTAACTATCCTCCAACCGATCTCGAAGCAACTCCGCCGACACCCGTTGTATTACCATTCCATATCTCTCTCTCTCTATACGCACCGCACTCTCATATCAATCACATCGTATAAATACTGCCCCACTTCCCCGCTATACATAAGTCACTCCATTTCCCTCTCCTTTCAACTCTCTCTCTAAAAAAAACAAATCGAAGAGAAAAGAAACAACACTCTTTTTATGCTCTCTTCTTTTAGCTCTCTACAGATCTAAGATCCAGAAGGATTTGCCAAATCGTCAATGCGGTGCTGCTGACGTTTCTCGATCTCTCTCAGGTCAGATTTCCTATTCCCATTTCTCCATTCTATTCAAAGCTTCGCGGGAAAATTGAGCTTTGATTTGTTGTATGGATCTGTTCGAATACATTTGTGGCTGATTTTTGTATTTTGAATCAGCGTGAGATAGTCTTTGATTCGTTTCCCTGCGGAAGAGGAGAAGAAAAGAGAGAGCCATGTCAAGGAGGCAGGTGGGATCCACGCGCCGGAACGGGAACTTTCCGTTCGCCGGAGCTTTCAATTCGAAATCCAAGTCGTCGCCGTTGCTCTCGATCGGACTCGTAGTTGTGGTAATTGTTCTTCGGTTCCGTTGTCAATGTATGTGTTACTGTAATTTCACTGTGCTTTAATTCTCATACGATGTGTTGTTTTTGGTGGTTGAAATTTTTGCAGGGAGCTATATTGATCATCGGCTACGTTTACAAGGGATCAGGTTTGTGAGTTTATATAATTATATTGCATTTAGTTTTAAATATTAATTATGTTCTTTTGATAATGATTACATCTAGAGGCAAGTGAGATTCTTTCTTTACATGTGGATTTATTAGCTGAAATGTTTGCATCTTTTAAATGCAGGAGCTTTTGGGGGTAGCAAGATAGTTAGCAGAGTTGAAGGTAACCCTCGAACAATCTTTTGTTTGTATTGTTGGAAAATGTTCATCGAATCTGATATATAGGATATGTAGTATACTTAGACTGATATTGTATTTCTGTAAATAGGGGATGTCTCCTGCACGGCGGAAGTTCAAAGAGCGATACCATATTTACAGAAAGCTTATAGTGGCAGCATGCACAAGGTTCTGCATATTGGCCCCGACACATGTTCAGTTGTGTCTGCATTATTGAAAGAAGAGGAAACTGAAGCATGGGGTGTGGAGCCGTATGAGATAGAGGATGCTGATAGACATTGCAAGAGTCTTGTGCGCAAAGGCATTGTGCGTGTGGCAGATATTAAATTCTCTCTACCATACAAAGCAAAGTCTTTCTCGCTTGTGATTGTGTCGGATGCTTTAGATTACCTCTCTCCGAAGTATCTGAACAGGACTCTTCCAGAAATTGCAAGGGTGTCTATTGATGGTCTTGTTATTTTTTCAGGTACCTTACTTTAGTGCGGTAGCCTCTGAATTAGTTGCCAAATTTTCATATCTTTTGTAGATATATAATAACTTTGTCAAGAGCTAATTAGGAAACCGAGATAACTGCATTATTGTCGATCACTCTGAGATATGTGTCATCTTAAAATGAATGCAAGGATGATTACGAAGACACATGCACACACCCCCGCCAAAAGCTTTTATTGTAATTGTATTTTGTAGCTCGAATCTTCAATATAAATTTACCAACCATACTGGCTAGAAGTGCCTTGATTCTAGATCTTTCACACCGAAGTTTTTAGATCTATTACAGCAAATTTTATTTCCTTATTAGATACACATAGGATTAAGCTTATGACGTTTGCCATTCCATTAAGCCAGATGGCATTCAATCTTTTAGCTCATCAATTTGACATTATTGTACACTTGAAGAGTATTAATTTTTCTTGATATTTCTTGACATTATGGAAATATCGATGTCTGATGTCATTGCCATTGTATATATTTTCAGGTTTCCCTGGTCAACAGAAAGCTAAAGTTTCTGAGTTATCCAAATTTGGACGCCCTGTAAGTACTTTATGTTGTTTCTGCTCTCTTCATATGTTACTTTCGGTTTCTTTACTTCACCGATCGGGAAGAGAATATTTAGTAGATGTCACTCTCATTAGGCATACCTCTAACTTGAGTTTTAGTTATTAAAGCACTCACCATGTTGATGTGGATTAAGATTAATCTATTTTGTGGATTCCATCTATAAAAGGCCTTTTGGGTTAATATTAGTTCTTATCTGCATTTGGAACTAATGACATTTGTTTCATTTCATTAGGCCAAAATGAGAAGTGCTTCTTGGTGGGTACGCTATTTTGTCCAGACCAGCTTAGAAGAAAATGAGGCTGCAAGCAAGAAGTTTGAGCAAGCAGCAACACAAGGATCATACCAGCCAAGCTGTCAAGTGTTTCACCTCAACTCATACCACTAATTTAAAGATTATTACACTTCAATTCGTAAGTTTTGGTACCACAAGGCCGCCAAAGACAAAATTGTTTAGCTGTCAAATGAAATCAGGTTCTTTGTTTAGCCGTCATCTGGGTCATTTGAGGTATAAGATATATTACAGAATGTCAACTTCTATAGTGAACAGTTACTATTTATGGATGTAGTTGATGGAATATATAGGGTGATTGGTATGCTGATTCAATTAAATTGTACTTTGATATAATTATTGTATTCATGAATTTGATTTTGCTTTTGTTCATTGCAACTCTTTTGGAATACTTGCAATTGTGTTTTGTAACGTATTATCTGTTAAAGTTCCTTGATCAAGAGTTTAATGGTCAAGCCAGCATATCTTTTCACTGGTCTGGTAAAATCAGTTTTCTAATACACAAATTTGGATCAAGAAGCAAAATAAGGATCAGAAGTTTATATCTTTTCACTTGTCTTAACTCTTAACATCAACTTGGTTGCAGAATTCTGATGCACAATTTTGGCGATGGTCTTGCAGCCACCACTTCTAAGCTACTTCCTTTTGTTTTGTACTTGCTCACGCTTGCAAAAGCCGATCTTCAATTTTCGGCAATAGATAACTGAAGGTGACACAATAATATCACCAATAATCCTCACAAGAGCACTGCCCATCCTTGAAGCAATGAAACCTATGGGCATCTCTCACAGTGATTTCCCTCTGAGCAATGGCAGATATAAACTTGATTGCATTGTGGCAATCACCGCATATTCTCAGGTTCTTCACCACAAGTAGAGGCTCCCCCTCTCTTGTCGAGATCAAACCGTATGCAACTGCTAACTTTTCGCTGTGATGCCCCAACATTATCTCCTTCTCTCCTTCTGATGTTTCATCGTCCTTTACCAAGGCCCATCTTACATCAGGCACATACCCGGCTTGCTTAATCTTCCTCGACATCTCTTCCAAGTAGTCATGAATTTGTTTTATCATTGGGTGGGAGCTTTCTTCGGCCACAAAGATATGCACCCTCTTATTGACCTCAATCCAACTAAGACCTGGTTTCTTCTTTACTCCTCTATCACGCATCAGCTTTCTCATTCTTGCTACCTCATCCCATTTGCCAGCTCTAGATAACATATTCGATAACATGACATATGGAACAGCATTTGAAGGTTCCAACTTAAGAAACTGATCGGCTGCCTTCACTGCTAGTTCAATATTGCCATGCGTTCTACAAGCACTGAGTAATGTAGCCCAACCAACGGTGCCAGGGCTGAATGGCATTGTCTCGATGAGTCTCTCTGCTTCGCGTAGTTTGCCTGCTCGACCTAAAAGATCAATCATGCATGAATAGTGTCCTACTTCTGGTTCGATATTAAATTTCTTCTGCATCATATCGAAATACTTCTGACCCTCTTCAACTTTTCCAGTGTGAGCACAGGCAGAAAGAACAGAGACGAAGGTTATACTTGTAGGAACAACACCGGTCTGAAGCATATGTTCAAAAAGGGATAGTGATTCCATTCCAATCCCATGCTGGGCATAACCTGCAATCATCGAATTCAAAGAGACAGTATTGTGCTCCGGCATTCTATGAAATAACCTCCTTGCATCACGGAGATTCCCACATTTCGAGTACATTGCAACTAGCGCATTATTCACTGAAATTCTATTTGAAGGGATCTCGGATTTGATTGACAAGGCGTGTATCTGCTTCCCCTGAAAAGGTGATGACAGATTAGAGCATGCACTAATCACACAGACAAAGCTGCAATCATCAGGTCTATAACCAACACGCTGCATCTGCCGCAAACAATCAATAGCGTCTTCAGAAAATTCGTCATTCTGCGAGTACCCAGAAATCATTGTGTTCCAAAGAACCAAATCAGGCACAGGAATCTCTTCAAACACTTTCCTACAATCTGCCATGCCACCAGCACACTTGGAATACAAATCAATCAAACCACTCCCAACATGTGAATTCTGGTGGAAACCGGTTTTGATCAGCTTTGCATGAAACTGAAGTCCACCCACTAAGTCCTCCACGCAAGTAAAAGCAGTCAAAACACTAGCCAAGGTAAACATGTCAACACTAAACCCCCTCCTCACCATTTCCTGAAACAACCCCAGCGCTTTCAACCCTTTCCGGTGCTGACCATACACCACAATCATCGAATTCCATGTCACTTCATCTCTCATTTCTCCCATCACATTGAACACCCTCTTTGCCTCCTCTAAAAACCCATTTTTACTATAGTAAGTCAACAATGCATTGTTCACAGAAACATAGGAATCAAACCCACCTGACAGTATCACCTTATGCACTTGCCTAATCAAACCAACATCATCACAGCATCCGGTGATCACCGCCGAGATGGTAAACCCATCCGGATCGAGACCCGCGTCTCTCATCCCAGTAAACAAACCCAATGCCTGCTCAGTCTCGCCGCGCTCGGCATAAGCAGAGATTAAAGTGTTATATGAGACCAAGTCTGGTTGAGGAATTTTGTCGAACAGTTGCTGGGCAATGCGGGTCTGCGATTCTTGAGCGTACGCGGCGATGATGGCGTTGAAGGAGAAGACATTGGGTTCGAGGGTGACGTGGAAGGCGTTCCGGGCGGCGGAGAGACGGCCGCATTTGGAGTAGAGAAGGATGAAGTGGTTGGAAATGTAAGTTGAAGAAGGAATGAAAGACTTGAAGTATAAGGCGTGGAGGGGTTTGCCTGTGAAGAGGTCTCGTTCGGCTATGCATGTTTTTAAAACGTTGCGGAAGGTGTGCAAGGTCCATGAGACTTGGTTCATCTAACCAAGTGTGGTATACGAAGCGACCCTCGTCAGATTTTAGTCTGGTCACTGTGACACTTTATTATATGAACAAATTCAGACCATTTTCTAGAAGTTTTTTTTTTTTCGATGAGGAAGAAAAACAACAAAATTAAACAAACTACAGAGACATGCCACGAGGGCAGCCACCATCCCTAAGATCAAAATTATTGGCTTGAGTGGCCTCCGGAGGCAGCCTAGAACACCAGATGGTTAAGGAGGTCCGATTGTGATCACATTTCGCCAGGCTATCAGCTAGGAAATCAATTTCTGCAAGTTGATCTGATATTTTTTGCAACAGTATTTAAATGTTTCTGAAAGGTTTCCATGCGGTCTAGAAATACAAATAAAACATGCATGCTCCAGATCATTTGGTAATGAAATTTCAAAAGTATACGGTAAAAGCAACTCTACCTATCGATAATAGCCTGGTTGATGCATGGATATGGCCCCAAAAGCAAAAAATAACGAATCCATGGGGCACTTCCAGCCTTATAATCTGATATGTTGCCATGTTGCGGTCGTTGCCGCTCCTTATTCTTGGTCATATATACCATTCGTTCATGCCAATCTCGGCGGTGATCACCGGATGCTGTGATGATGTTGGCTAGTGTTCAATCGGTGGCAAGACTTTTCTTTACCGAGCTTAGACGCAAAACATGCTACCAACAGAGGGAACGAGAAGATTGATGCATCAACTAATTGAGATCTTGGGTTCCAGAGAACATAGAAGAGAGTTTGCTGGGTGCCCTATTCTGTAAAACAATGTTACATATTACATTAGGAACTTAATTTAGTGAAACCAAAACCATGCCCTATTCCATAATGTAAAATTTTACTGGAGTTTAAAGCATGCATTACTGCAAACAAATATTGAATGCCAAACATTGATGTTGGTTAATCTACATTATACATTTTATTTTAGCATATGGAGAATGTTATAGAGATACGCATTCTGTTTTACTTTGCTGCAATGAGATTCATCATAAACAGTGTCAGTTAAAGGTGGATTATAGATAGTAGCCGTTAGCAATTCGAGAAATGAAGAATTAGGAATAGAAGTTTTACTAAAGTTCTTGCTGAAATTCCCAGATTCCTTGAAGAGCTGCTCGAAATGAGGTTTGCAGTAGAGGATTCCATCCATAGAGGAATAGGCAACATCTGCCGAACCTGTGAACCACTTTATCATTTGCACTTTGATGATCCAAATCATAATTCTACAGATATACACATAAGTCTCATTCGTGCTAGTGCAATTGAGAGTCATTCGATTAGGATGCGCATAAACGAAAGCCAAACTTGACAAGTACAAAGAACATACATATAGCGTTAAAAGGTGTTATGACAGAAATGTGTACGGAAAGAAATCCTTTGCAGTGGCTGCATTTGAAGCAGGACTTCTGTTATGGCACTCCTTCAAGGGACAACATATCAACTACATAGACAGTCTTATCACAAGCCTTGCATTTATCCAAAGTTCCTGTAAATGCCATTGTTTCTTTCTTATACAGTTAGATCCTAAAATCCCAAAAGTTCGGTGAATGTTGTGTGTTTTTTTCTTCTTGAACTCGGGTGTGAGGATCGGAGACAAACTCTAACAAGGGAAGAAGCACCGCGCTTGTTACCGGTACCTCAGATAAAATCGAAATGGGATTGAACAAAGTCTTTAGTTTGTCTGCATAAAAGTAGATTTATATCAGATTGTAATGGATAGTCATGATAGTAAATAGAAGCAAGTGAATGGAGACCAATACAATGATGTTATGATGGAAAATTTGTTGCTCAAGTTACGGATGCTATCCTATTGGATTGGAGTGAAACAAGGTTGGTGTTCTGACCTTTTCAAGAGAGCAAAATGTTTATGATGACAAAATGATAGCCAGCCAACTGGTTTACTATTTGGTTGTTGGTAGTTATGTCAGTTAAAAATAGTAAGGGCTAAATGTGTGAAAATTAATCCAAAGTTTTAATTGTGAGGATTAGTAATGGCAAAAGATAGTGTTGAAGCAATGGGTGACCCAATGGTCCATATTGGCCACATCATTAAAGAGCTGCTAGACAAAATTGCAAGTGAAACTGTTGTGAAATGAGAATGAAATAGAGATCGTGAAGGAGAGAAATGAGAGGAGACAAACATGAGTCATGACTGTTACACAAGACCATAACCATTTTCATATATATTTTCCTCGAGTAGAGATTCCTAGAGAAATTACATGGACCAGACGTAACTAAAAATTAACATAACCATGAACTTTGATAGTACTTTGGCGCCCTAACTAAACTAAACCTGAAACATATATGCATCAGTAAATCAAGTTATAAGAGTTCAATGCCGACCCAACCATGGAGGCAATACAACTTGCTGACACAGTATGAGGTCTGAGATGGTCTTTCTATGCCGATCAATTCTTCTAGAGCAGTTTACACCACCATCAAGAATGTCCCTAACCACTACATTCAAAGCTTGAATTCCCTTCACTTCATAAATTTCCACCTTTACATTTTCTTCAACCCATTTGTCTCTTTCATTGATGGCATCCATATCTGGAAATGAAGAGCAATTTAGGAGAGTTGACACAACTTCTGCGGTCTTATAATACTCTTCAGCCTCTTTACATCTGGAGGAAAATGTGGGATCAGAGAAAAGTTCATGTCATTCCCTTTGTCTCCTGTTCAGCTATATGCTACACTAGGTGGTTCACCGCGCGTTGCGCGGTTATACGATAAAATGTTGATTTAAGCATTTCAATTAAAAATGTTAAGACATTGAGATCATATGAACGTACTATTTGTACTGTGTGATTGAACGTTAAAACCGATATGAAAAGTTATTTAAGTTTAATTTCGAAAAGAATCATCTAATGTTATTCCATTACTTTTACATCATGACATAATCCTAACAGATGGTATCAATGATTGATTTTGCCTAATATAAATTTTTTAATCTAATCTCAACCTTTTAGAATAGAAAAGAGATTAGCAAGATGGAAACAGGAATACCAAACTTTTTGCTCATAAAGTTTACAGAACCTAAAAAGTGCTTCATATATATTACAGACATTATAGTGATAGTAAAAACCTGATAGCATTCTTGAAAAACAGAAATTACATATATATTATCGACATTGCAGCGGTAATACAATTCGAATAGTGTTCTTAAAAAGCAGAATTTAGCCGATTATCTAGCACACATAGAAGTTACAAAACATAGACAACAGATTACAATCATTACATGCATTTAGTGGTCTTGATCAACAAAAAGGTAACTTCTTTTGACATTAACAGTGAGTCCTGTATATATGAGAGAAATAGTTATTTTGAAGAAAGAGAGATATCATTAGGTTAAATGAAAAGCCTATTAATGACTTACCCTATGCTTGTATCCATATTTACTGATAAAAATGAGAGATTTGTTGATGGTGTATAGACAAATTTACCAATTGTTATGCATAACAATTATCTTACAAATCCAGGGTGAATATTTATCATATTCTCTACAAATTAATCTATCATTGAGGGTATTCACAGGATATTGTCATACACCATAGATACATTAAAATGAAAATTTACAGATATAAGAGCACCAAAGTTGAACATGATTCTGTGTATATTATGCATCATTGTTGTTTGATTCCATTTCATAAACCTTTGAGTTAGTCACAATTTTTAATTCTAATTTTCTGCACACACTCCCTCTCGTAACGTTTTTACAAAATATTTTGAGATCAATAAAAAATTTGGATTCTTATATCAAACTGAATTATCTTTCAGTCATCTTTATAAGGATATAGGCATAATTTTAATATTATTTTGAACATGAACTGAATTACCTTTCAGTCATCTTTATAAGGATATAGGCATAATTTTAATATTATTTTGAACATGGGCAATAGATCTTTGATTATGGAGAACTACGTATACATAGAGTAGAGAGGGACTCCTAACTTTATAATGTAGCTAGCTAACCAAAGATGCTTACTCTATGTTTCAGACTCTCTTTCCTTCCCCTCACATTTCTGATTACTTATGCAAATACCATAAGGTTCATGTATACTTATGGCATGTATACTTTCCTCAGTTTTGATAAACAGGAAAATGAATAGTGATTCGCGTGTAGTGCACAGTAAGGTTCATGCTTGTTATATAGGAAATGATAGTGAAAACATATTTGAAATTCACCAAATTTTATGACAAAAGAATAATTAGAAGGTGCAAGACATCCGAAATAATACTTGTATGCTACATAACAGAAAGAATCAAAACACTAAGATCATAACAACATTTCAATTATAATTAACATGGAATTCTAGAAACACCAATGACCAAAAAGAATTCTCCAAAGTTTATTGGAAGTAAGGAGATCAAACAGTATTAGAAAAACCGAAAACGACATGCCAACTACTCCCAAGAAACACAATTAGTCAAGCAATAACAATCACAAATCAGTTTGTTGATTTGTCAATAAATAAAACTTGGGAAGATAAAATCATAAACTATATAATGAAGAAACTAAGAAAGCTATACATTCAAAAGCACATGTGCAAATCACTCAGAAACTTAAACAATCTAATCTATAATCACAAATCGATTTGAAATGAACCCAAGAAATTACTGTAAATTTTTTACTCTAAAATAGGCAATAGAGGATCTTGGACAATAGCAATTCCCTTATCAAGATTGCAAGTTAAGCTATATCATACTTGCTTCTACTATTCATCTCATTTTTCTTCTTTTCATACTTGGCTTCTCTTTTTGATCAGAAATCTTTGTACTCATCATCATTGTTCAAGCAAAACCTATACTGAGATACTAAAGACATATTAGAAATTGATAGAAATAAACATACAACTCCTTGTAGTTATTGATCCTGAACGTCGATAAGTAGACAATCAAAGAATGACTAAGAGAACCCCACCTTTAAATCAAGTCATCTTCAATAATAGAACTGTGCCCACTGGTTCCTTTAGATGCTTCAAGAAATCAAGAATGAATTAATGAGGAAAAAGCAAAGTAAATTACTCTCATTAAACCAAAAATTGATCATATGGAGAAATATATATTTTTTTCTTTGTTCGATGCAGATACGGAGAAAAGTTAATGTATATATTTTATCATTCAATCAAGCACAATGAGATAAAATCACATAAATTAGAGCTTATATCCCCTCAGATAGTATTAAAATTCATTCTGTATAAATAACTGAAATGATTGTTCAAAACCAACTCGGGTCGCACGGGTCGCACGCTCGAAAAATTATGACCAAAATACCCGGCCTCACATGAACAGTCTAGGAACAGTGCTTCACCGTTGTTATATAGTAAATTAAAATTTTGTTGTCTTGACAGCTTTCCCGAAGGCCATATCCTAGTTTTATGGAAACGGTACAGCAGCAAGTAGAAGAAGAAAAAAAAAATTCAGACCTGTGGAGCAAAAACATAAGCTAAAGTTCCAAAGACAACACCACCGACCAGGAAACCAGCAAGAAAGTCAGCACCACCACCTCTGTTATCATCGCTGCTGAGAAATGTGTTGAACAACTCCCCCATACATATACATATAGCTAGCTACCTATTGTCGGAGCGAACAGAGAAATTTCTGGGGGAGTTGTTCCTCTGGCTGTTCTTCAGGCTCAGTGACTTGCCGCCGGACAAACCAATCTAACGCACTTTGAGCTGCTGCTGAGATCCACTGCCTGGTAATGATATTGATGATACTGATACTGATACTGATACAGATACAGATAATTAGATATTCAACAAACTCCCAATTAATGAATGCACACACATACACAGACTCGATCACTCGCTAGATACAATCAAGACACTGAAACTATTACCTGAGAATGATGTAGTAAGACCGCCGAGCAGTGCCTACAGTATACAGAAAATCAGCAAGTACATTTTGTTTTTAGTCCCAAAAGCTGCTTATGACTCTATATAACATAAACCAACTCGGTGCCTACTACCTACCATTCAGTTAGTATCAAAATCATGTAAAAGGAAGATGCATGTAACGATATGAGGAGCTTGGTTCAACAAAGCAGTATCCAGGAGTCTAGCAACAACTTCGTAAGGCCAGAACCAGATTCTTAAACCTGCAGTCCAAAATAACAGCAAAAACGTGGCACATTCCCATAAATAAACTATCAGGTAGACGTTACGAATCATCAAGCATAGAATAACATCCCAACAGAAAATCTCACATGATACATACGTTAAATAACTCGCTACCAGAATACCACATTCGCAAGTGGCCCAATTTGGTTTAACAGTCCCAAAATCTAAACATAAACCATTCACAGCGAAGGAAAACAATTTTGGTGCCAAGTAACTCACCATTGCTTGTAGTTTAGCTCCCCTTGGTTTTTCAGAGAACTGAACAATTTAACCTCCTCTTCACCTATTCATTTTTATAGTTTTATTTTCATGAGAACCATACAACATATAAACACTCAAACCTTTCAATCTTTGAGACTATGATTCAACAAAAAAAATTAAAGTTCCAATCTTTACACACATATGATAGCTTTAACACAGACATGTCTTCTAAATCGCCAGAGTACAAAACAAAATAACTCAAAACCATACAAAGATACCAAGCAATTATCATAAAGCACAGAACTTTAAACACTGTAAACCACAAAGCTCACCTCAAATGGAAAAATTGGGCCTCAATGGCTTCCGAGTCTGTCCAGAACTGACTCACAAAAGGTCGGCGGCGGAAGGCTCGGCTCTCTGTGCCATCAAAGAGTCGAGCTTTGTTTCTGTTTTGAGAGACATGGGGGAGATTGGCGGTTCGAGAAGCAGACTTCTGCCTGAGCTCGTGAACCTTGATTCTGGCTGTGAAAACATTCAAAAGCTAATAAGATTAGAGATGGGTTAATAGAAAAAGAAACGAAATCGATGAAAGGTATGAGTGTACCCATTGGTGGTGTTTGGGTGTGACTTTTTGCAACGGTTTTTAGAGAGAGGAAGAGAGACGGGGTTACAAAAATGGCCTTTATGCTTTTGTTTGCTCGATTAGTCAGAAAACACACCTAATCGTTGAGCACCACAGCAACTCAAAATCGACCAAATCGCAGAGGACCCATAAACCTAAATCAAAAACAAAGACGCAGAAAATCATTGAGAGAGAGAGAGAGAGAGTAAATCAACCAAATTGTTGAGATAGAGAGAAAGAGTAATTAAGAAAAGTTACCAACAGTGGGCGTGGGCGGCGGAGCTCAAGTATGATTCCGCAAGAACATGGTTGATATCTCCTTATTAGTCTTCAACGTGGTTAGAGTAGGGTTGGGTCGCTCCATCAACTCAAACGGTGGGTCTTAAACAGATGCCCGTGGGGGCTCGTTGTAGTTGTTAGGGCTGGGTCTCGAAGCCTCATCGATGTGATTCGCACTCAGCCTTGGTTCTCTCTCAGCGTGGCTCTCGAAGTAGATCGACTAAAGGCTTGGGAACCGGCGTGGCCCATATCGAGTATAGATGGCGCTAGAGATGCGATGAAGTAAAAGAACGACGACTGCAACAATGGGGCTCATTGTCGGAGATCCTCACGAAGACCGAGTGTGTGTAGAGAGAGAAATGAGAGAGAAAAGGTCGGTGTTTTTTGTTTGACGTGCTATGGGGGAAGGAGAGAAATCTGATGACTGAAGATTGGAGAAGCGAATGGGGAAGAAGCTAAACTGGAATAATATGCAAACTGGAATCTGAAATCGTCCAGAGAGAGAGAGAGAGAATTGAGAGAGAGAGAGAGAGAGAGATGGTTCTATCTGATCCAAAACAGTGATCAGATCAAAGAGTGACTAATATTGCAGGAGATGAAAGTGATCGAGAAAGTGGAAAGAGAGTTAGGTTCGCACGGGTCGCACGCTTGAAAAATTATGACCAAAATACCCTCACATGAACAGTCTAGGAACAGTGCTTCACCGTTGTTATATAGTAAATTATACCAAGATTAAGGAGTGACAACGTGGGAACAAGTCCGGGGTAGATGATCTACATATTTTATTTTTGATAATTGCCATATTATTCTCTACATTTTATTATGTTATGAACTTAGTATTATTAATTTTAACTTGTTTTATTATTTTTAGGAACTAACAAAAAGAGACAAAGTAAAGAAGTCTACAAGCACGCAAAACGCAGCAAAAATAGAGAGAAAATTTCGGCCAAGAAAATTTCATAAAAATTATAGAGAAGAAAAATAAACTCTGGGTTGACTAGGAAATGATTTTCTTAGTTGACTAGAAAATGGAAGCTTCCGGACGATTCTTGGATGAAAACTAGAGCAAGATGAGCCAAAATTAATTAGAAGACCATTTTAAAAGTCTAAAATAAAGTCCAAGTCAGGTCAAACACTGAGGGGTATTTTTGGAAGGACAATGATTCCTAATTAAATCTAGAGGAATGGGGAAATGCACCAAGAAAAAGGAAAGAATAATTTGCTTGTGCAGAATAACCAACTTCAACCGATAACTAGTAACAAATCAAAAGGATTTAGACGGAGATCGACCTATGGTTGAAAAATTATTTGAGTCTTCCAACGAGCCAAAAATAATAATTTGTGTAAGACTGTAGCTCCTGTAATGTTCAATTTAGTGAAAAAAGGTCAAATCAGCCGAGTTTCACAAGGAATCCTAATTCTTCTAGAAGAAGGTCACTATCCTCACCTATAATTAGAGGGGCTTGAACAACATTCTGGACCATCTCTTTTCTAAGCCTTAAGCCTTTCCAAATACTCTCCAAAACTCTCCAAGCACCGAGTTCATCAAGTGCAAGTTGTAGATTAGTTCACCACCACCAAATACATCCCTTCCCATCTTTAGCTTTTGTATATGTTTAATCCCTTCATTGGCTATTGTACCATAGTTTTTTCATTGTTCATTCTTGGTGTTTATGGCATTTAGCGGATCATCAAAAGTATAACCATGAAATATTTACTTCGTAGACTCAATTTGTTCTTGTTCGTTCTATGCGTTTTGTTGCTCTTTAGTTTGCTTCTTTGATTTTCAATGCTTTCTCTAATATATCTTCCATGTGTTTATAGTTCTAGTTTGAGTTAAGCATACTATGTTACGTACTTAATACTTTGATTTGTATGAAGATGATTGCGTTTAGCCCCTCTCTTGTTATATGGGTCCTTTAATTTGTGATTAGAGTGTTTAGACGTTTAGTTGCACTTTAATTCAAACACATATGTAGGTTAAACTTAAAATTGGACGTGTAAATTTCATAGGTAATTAGGGGAAGAGTCGAAATTGGCTAGGGTAAAGAAAAGATGATCACTTGTAAATAATTAGGTTTATTTTTGTCATCACATAAATTAGAGTTTTTAGGGGTCTTTTGTATATTGCTTGTCTATGAGTTTATGCATACCAGAGGCCTAGGAATTTTGGTGTATGTTTATGACATTTTTAGGTTGTAAATTAGGATAATTAAAACTAACCTTTAAACTCCACCCCCCTCCCTTATTTTACACAATTATTGCATGCACCTTTCAATCCCTGGTTAGAACGATCCCTACTTGCTATGAATATTACATCTATAGGGTTTTTGATTGTGCGTTTCGATTAGATATTAAGTGTTTAATTTAATACTTAGTTATAGTGTATCAGTAGAACTTTAGAAGGCTAGAATTTTTCCAGGATCAACCTAAAGGAGTTCTTACCCAGAAAAGAAAATACTGGCTGAGATAAATCTTTTCACCTTTTCATCTTTGATCTACGTGATAAAGGGACTCTAATGACACCGGTGGAGTTGCTCTAAAGGAGGTATTATTGTGTGAGTTAAGAAACTCAATGACTAGGATCATACCCATAGTCATGTCATTAGGATCTCCAATGATGGCAACCACTAAATGGTCTTTAAGCACTTGTTTAAAGTCATTCTTGTACACAGGTGTTGGTCCAAGGATAGAGTCTTCTTCAAGACTTGAACTTCTTCAAGCTAGACGTGAACTATCTACACTAGGCTGTGAAACTCCAATTGGGTGCATTATGTCCTCAAAGAAATATTTTATCTACTTTGTAGCTGCATCATCAATTGAGACATTGATGGGTTCCATGAGAATCCTGGTTCTCTTGTAGTAGACTCGATAAGGTCTACTATCTGAAGCATAACCAAGGAAAATCTCTTTGTCACTCCTTGCATCAAACTTGACAAGTTCTTCTCTATATCTATAAATGTAGCAGGGACTTCCAAAAGCATGCAGATGCTTGATGTTTGGCTTCTTTCCTCTCCATAATGCAGAGGGTGTCTTTATAGTGTCTGGTCTAAGAAACGTTTTGTTGGCTGTGTAGCAACCAGTGTTGATTGCCTCAGCCCAGAAGTGACCAGTGGTACCTGTGGAATGCAGCATAACCCTAGCCATAATGATCAACACCTTATTATTTCTCTCTACAATGCAATTTTATTGTGGTGTCTTCACATATGAAAACTCATGAAAGACACATTCCTTATGGAATTTCAGCAAAGGAGGCATTTTTAAACTCAGTACTATGATCTAACCTAACTGTCAGAATAGTTAAGTTGGATGACTTTTTCTCATTTGTCAGTCTTCTACTTAAACCAGCAAATTTTTCAAAAGCATCACTCTTCTCTCTCAAGAAGCATACCTGGTGAACCTGGTAAAGTCATCAACTATAACAAGTATATACCTCTTTCCACTAAGACTCTCAATCTGTACAGGTCCAACCACGTCAATATGAAGTAGTCCCAATGGCTACTTGGTGACCTCAGAGTTGATTGCTTTATGGGATATCTTTGTCATCTTGCCAACTTTGCATCCTTCACACATTTTGCTAGGCTTGCCTTTCAAGATAGGCAACCCTCTACGAATGTTGCGAGCTTGTGCAGTTCCTCTTCCAGTAACCTCACATTTTTTACCATCACCAAACACCACACCTCCAGTTGTGAAATCATTTGACATGGAAGTGAACCAGTGTTTGTTGTCTATCATGTGTCTAGAGCATCCATTGTCTATATACCATATATCACTTCTTTCTTATTACAAAGTAGCAACTGCCACTAGACAAGTAATTTCAATATGATGACTTGAAGTTTTCTAGGAACTGCACAAAGCAAACTGAGCAGAAGGCTTAGACAATTTAACATTAGCAAACAAACAAGTTAAAATTTTCTCATCTCTCTAGGTTCTCTTTCTGTCTGAGTTGGAGATCTTAGAGGTAGATAGTCGCTCAGTCAATTTTTTTATTAGTTTAATGTGTTCATGCAACTCTTGTTGAAGAGATAAAGTAATAGAAGAGCTTTCATATATCTTTTGAGCATGAGTTTCACTCCTGAGAAGATTACACCTCGAACAAATGTGTCTTACTTCTCCACAAAGTTGACAAACAGGTATTGAATGTTGATCTAACTGATCAAGCTTTACATGTTCATGAATTTTTTGATTAGAACTTACCTTTTTCTTGAAGTCATACTTTTGATATGGAACAACATGGTACTATTTCTTCTCAACGGCTTCCTTTTTCTCTTCACCCTTGGATGTGATTACTTCTCTAACAAACTTAGTCTTGTCAGAAGCTAATCCCTTATTGCCAAGACCAGCAGTGTCGCCTTTTGGCCTACTAGACTTGCATAATTGGGACACCTTATCTGAGCTTGCTTGGAACTAGTTAAACTTCTCCTTGGTTTTCCCAAGTTCAATTTGTAAGGACTCAAGTTAACATTTAAAACAGACTGAGCTTTTACCTCAACTTTCAAAGTCCTGATTTGATGCTAAAGCTTAGCTTTCTCAATTTCCCAATTCATGTAGTAATCTTCTTGTGCTTCCTTAGGCAAGTTTTCAACCAAGTTTTGTTGATCTGTTTCCCATTGACTATAAACAGTTTCAGTTTTCTATGCAGATCATCCCTTGCTCTTCTAGTTTCTTTGAGTTCTTCATCAAACAGGTTGTTCTTTTTCAGCACAATTTGTGAAGCCTCATACAACTGCTTAAATCTGGTGTGATGTTCATCATCTGATCCTTCTGAATCATCTCCTAACATATCAGAGTCCTCTCCTTGCAAGGACGGCATAAGAGCAAGATTTTCACCAACATTTACTACAACTGCTTCATCTTTCGAGTCATTCCAAGTGGACTTGAAGGCTTTTCATTCCTGGAAGAAAATTTTTTGTTTCCACAATCAGTACATGTGACCAATGCCACCACATCCATAATATTTAGGTTTCATAACATTTAGGTTTATCTACTTTAGACTTACCTTGACCAGACTTCACATACACATTTTGTTTATCACTCTTTTTATCAAAATGTTGATTAATCTTTGAAGAATAGCCAGACTTAAAGTTCTTTTGATTTTTCAGAATTTTTTTGAACTCTTTTGAAATCAATACCAAATTATTTGGTTCCAGAGGTTCCACTTCTTTTTCTTTTTTCACAGAGGTCAAAGCAATGCTATTAGATTTTTTTCCAGGCTTGTCTAGCTTCTCTCTGATCTCATAGGTTTTAAGGTTTCTCACCAGCTCTTTTAAGCTGTAATTTCTCATATAATGAGTTTCCTCAATGATAGATCCCTTCACTCTCAACTTACCATTTAGGGCCCCAAGAAATTTTGAGACAGCTTTGTATTCTTCGATTGGCTCACCTAAACCTCTAGACTATCCAGTTATGGTTAGAAGTCTCAGATAGAAGTCATCTATTGATTCCTCTTCTCCCATGACCAAATTATCAAATTCACACATAAGCCCTTGTAATTTTTGAGCTTTAACCCTACTGTTTCCCTCATAGGTAGTTTGAAGTATTTCCCAAGCTTCCTTAGAGGTATTATAGTGAGTTATCCTTCACCTTTTTCTAGGAGATAGAGTTGTGGTTTTAGCCTTACAATCTAATTGGAGATCAAGTGTGTCCTGCTCAGTCCACTACTCTACAGGTTTTAGTGTGCCAAAAGAATTAGTGGGTTTCCCATCAACCTTGTCTTTTCTAACTAGTGGTTTCCAACCTTTCACTAGCATATCCCATAACTTAGGATCATGCCCATAGAGAAAAGCTTGCATCATGATTTTCCATGTTGAATACTCCTCACCGTCAAAAGATGGAGGAATATTCATGGAACTTTCTATCTTTACACTTTTTGTGTCCATCCTAAATCAAGATCTTTGCAACCCTCAAAAAATAGGCTATGATACCACTTATAGGACTAGACAAAGTGTAGATAAAGAAAAATGAACAAGCCAACACAAGAAATTATTTGCGCGGTAAAAATCTCTCAGGGAAACAACTGTGGGATCTCACTCTTGGAGATACTAAAAATTATTTCACTATGAAACAAATATTTTACGGATTACAACAGCAAGTTATAATCAAAACTTGAAACTGCAAAAACCTTTGTAGATCTATAATCTGATGAACAACATATCGGGAACTGAAACTCTAAAGCACACACCAGATTCTTCAATCCTTCTTTTGGCTCAAACTCAAAACTATATACAATGCATATGCAATGAAGCAATACTCATTCAACAAGGAACAATGAGGATAAGACAATCTATCAAGTGTTTGATGACCGTTTGTTAAGATAAACACAAATCTTTTTAAGAAAAAAAACATCAACCCCTAACATAGGCATTATATATATATATATATATATATATATATTGGAAAGCTCCCTCATAGATGGAGCATTCACAATTCACAATCAACAACATACCAATTACAACTATGAGGGTTTTAGATTTAAGTAGAGATTAAGCATAAATTGAGATAATCATCTTAATCTTGTAACTCAAATCATGAAATAGGCATAGAGCGGTTTGGCGTGGGAACTAGAAAAACACTGCGGTGGTTGAAAATTTGAAGATTTAGGGGTTTTTGGACAAGAGATGAATGAGATTGAATGGAATGTGAGGAAGGGTTGTGCTTGAAGATTTGAAAGCTTGGTTTCAATGTGACGGATGTTCTATGTTGGATGGATTTATGACAATAGTGCTCTATTTATAGGCATTTTTTGGGAAGAGTTGTCGTCTCTGGTATCTTCTCTACTGCAGAGAATCTCAAGTAAAACAAGGAAGAAGGAAGCTACTGCAATAATAGGGTCATGGTAGTGTTTCAGTGCTGTATGAAGGTAATTTGCCGGTCTCGAGGATTTTTATGTTAGGCAAGACGTGCGGCTCCACGTCAATAGGAGGACGTCTGTGTCGTTCAAGGAAGAGGTTTCTTCCATGGAAAAGAAAAGGGAGAAGCACTCGTTTTCCCAACGTTCCTTCCACTGCCATGGTTGGTTTTAAACGAGAAGATGACGATTCCAGGGTTACTTTTAATGAGATATCAACTAAATTGTTTGGGTTGGCCTTTTTGGATGAAGTGTAGTGGTTGGTTTCCAAATTTGGCTTTTTTTAATGCATTTTTGGGCATTGCGTTTTAAAGAAGGTCTAACTCCCAAATCACTATTAGCCTTTGACTTAAACTATTAGGCACGAATTTCGGGCCCAAGACCAAAAATACCAATTGTTTAAATCAATGACACACATGTGTATTTCTATTACCTTACACACCATACTCACGATCATAAACCCTAAATAGTGCATGAATGCAGCTTTAGCCGCACTAAGAGTACAGTTGCTTAGTCAAAACGTAATTATGAATGGCTTATTGTGTTTTTGCGTTATGGCATTAACCGAGCAACTTGTCTTCAATTTGGGCTTGTTACATAATGGGCTTAATGATTTTTTGGGTATCAACATTAGCTCCTTGATTATTTGGTACAAAATAAAAACGAATACCCAAAAATATTTCCCTTTTTTCTTTTGGGCTTGTTGAATAAGGGAGCCCAACCCAATTATAAGGTAACCAGATTAAACCCTTGCATTAGAACTTGCAACACCTTGTAGCAAAGACGACGTCTCTTCTCTTATTCTTACTTTCTACAACAATTTCTTCCTCAATTTGTCAACAGTGACTTCTGCATTTACTGAGAATATCATAATCTAAGAGGAGAGTTTCTCGCGTAAGCTTCGAAGTGAAAATAAAAAGGAGAGAGATTGTCTAATCTTTTGGATTCTGCATCCCAAAAGTAATCTTCTTGAATCTTTATTATCAATACTCCCTCGTAGGACTTGTGAAAAAATTGATTGTGGATTTGTGCTTGCTTGTTGATTGATTATGAAGTGATCAAGCATCTCTTCTTAGTTTGCATATTGCATGTGTGTTCTGCTACAAGCCACTTTTAATATCTTCATCACTGTGGGAAAATTCATGCTTGAGTAATTGAACTGAATAGAAAAGGAGGCACATTGGATTTGGTCGATGTTAAAGAAATTGATAATATAAAGGCACAATAATTGAATTGAAAGAAGAAGGCATGTTAAATCAAAAGGCATTTGAATAAAGACCCCTAGCCTCTTCTCCTTTGTTCTTTGACATGTTGGGTTCTTCCACTCCTTTGTTCTCTCTTTTTTGTTTTGTTTAGAGAAATCTGTGTTTTCTTCCTTTTGTTGTTTTCTTTTTTATTTTCTTTATGTGTATAAAGCATGGTGTATTATCGTTCTACACTGAAAAGCTACCTATCGTGTACTCGGATCTTGATCTTCATCTCTTCCAACTCGTTTGCATTACCACTATCGTAGTCAATGCAGTAAGCCCTTTTTTCTATTGAAAGAAGCTGCATTTTCTTTTTTTGGGAGAGACATGCGTTTACTTCCTTTTTTCTATGTTGCTCATTTTTTTTGTATGTATAAAGCATGAGACAAGCCTGGTGTATATGCATTTAGATTTTCCTGAATGGAGATGAATAAGATTTAGTACTGGATGATTCTTTATTGTGTGTTTCGACCTAGAATTCAATCCCCAAACACAAGTGGTATGTAACGATCCAAACCAAAAGTTACGCTAATTTTTACGATTTATGTTTTCTGCAAATTTTGCACCTCATGAAATTTTGTTAACGACTTTTTCTTCGGGCGAGTTTTCTCAAGCTCACCACCTCTCCAACCTTGCGAAATCAAGATTGAAACTATACAGGTTTGGAAGAGGGAGGAAAGATGAATATTTTAAGCCTAGTCTCGCTGGTTTTGGTGGCCGGACTGGCGGCAGGGAGAGATGCAAGAGAGAGGAGAGAGAAACCTGGTTAAGAGAGAGAGAGAGAAAGAATCTGACCCCCACAATGAAATGTTGACTTTCCAAAAATGGAAATCGATATTTATATTTGCGATTAACCGATTTTGTAAATCGAATAAAACTTTCATTGACCGTAATTTCTTCATTGCAACTCTGATTTAAACACTTAATGTGACCACGAACTAGTCATGATAAACTCTACGACTTTCCCTAAAGAAAGTTCTTGAAAAAATTAAATCAATAAAATTTTGATATAAAAGTCATCGATAATTACCGACGATAAAAACTAATTACCTTCTCGATTAACCTTAATCAAATCTTAAAAAAAAAAAAATCTCGGGACGAGATGTTACAATGAATTAGAAGAGTTCATTAAAACCGACTTCCACGTCCTCTAATAGGGACTTAGGAGGGAAAGTGACTCACATTCATCATATGCGTTTGCAAATTGAACTATTAGGATATGATTCATAATTTATTCATATCTTAATTTTGGTTTTCCTTATACTCGAACGGTGGACCAAAAACTTTCTAGATCCTTGATGGTCTAGGAGCTTATGTTCACAACCAAACGTGACTAGAAAGGAGCACGATTTGGACAATCGCATGTAAACCAAACTAAAACTTATAACTTAAACATTGTTAGTACATTGAGTTGGTTAGTGGCGACATCGCTAACCAATCAAATATTTACATTCGTTTTGCTTTTACTTTATGATTGCATTTAGTTAGTTAATCAACCATTCAATCGTTTAATCGCTCATTGTACTGACATCACCTCTTATTTAGCTAAGTGTTCAAAGTGCTTACTTAGGTAAGATACATTTGCATTCCATGTTTTATTTGTCTTAGAGCCACATCCGGTGTCTAGATTTATCAAGCAGTTTGGGTCTAAACTGGTTAGAGGTTAGGAAATCGAGTGATCAATCCTCATGGGTTCAACACTCGATTTCAATATCTATATTATTACTTGACTTCATATATTTGTGGGTAGGGATTTTAACTTCATCTAAACTAGTTTATAGTTTAAGGTGATGGGAAATAAATCTTCTCTAACAATCATCAATTCTCCCTAAAAGATGATCTTACATTAGGTGTTGCTGCAGTAGAGCGTGATGATAATCTAGAGTGAGGGAGTTTTATTGTACCAAAGAATACTTCAAGACTATGTATTGAGCATGGAGATTTCTCTGCAGTTCATATCTGTTTTCGCGTTCCTTTAGAGGCACCAGATAATTAGTCACTTTCGGTTGCTGAGGAGGCGACAAAGGAGGAGGAGAATGACATATTCGCTCTTTCAGGGGTGAAGGATTCCTTTCTTTTCTTAGCATTGTTTATGACATCTTTAAGGACGGGCTTAATCTTCATCATGTAGTGCGTACATGGAGCCGCGATATGCATACTTTTGTGTGTGCAAGGGGGGAGTTTACTTCTACCTTGGAGGACGTCCATAACATTATAAGGCTCTTAATTCTTGGAGCTAAGGGCTCTCTTGATATGGTATTAGATGATGATCAGAAAAAGAGGTTAAAGGAACTTCAAAGGGGCGCGTGGGATTGTTCTAAAAAGTTTAAGTTTTCCGACTGGATATGACAATTTTATGAGGAGTGGCAAGATGAGTCTAACTTTAATCCTGGGAAAGGCCATGATTCAATTTGCGGATTGGATGCCTTATTTGCTTACTGGTTGAGTTTGTTTGTTCTTTTTGAATACCCCCATGAAAAAGTGCAATAACGACTCCTTCTCTTAGCTGTAATGTTGGCTTTTGGCATCTAACTTCCGCTGGCTCCTATATTCCTTGGTCACTTATACTCGATGCTTGATCGTTTATCCATCGACGAGCGTGAAGGTGCTGGCCGTTATGGGATCTATGCATTGGTGTCCGACATGTTTCTCCAAATGTTCTTATATGAACGGTTTTAAGATCCCGTACTGAGTCGTTTTAGTGACTCTTAGTTACGTCCTTACTTATTGGAAAATATGGGACACTTCAATATTATAAGGCTCCTTTGAGCTGTTGGTGGTTTAGGATAAAGGCCAAGAAGGGAAGTTTCAACCCTGCCATTTTTGATGATATTGAGAAATTCAACTTTGTGCAGTATTTTGGTCATGGTGAGTTTGTGGTCAGACCTTTCCTTTATTCCACCATGTTCGTGACTCACGATGTCATGTATGATGCGACAATCCTTCAACATATTCCTTCTTATGATGACTCGTTTTAGCTGACTTTGGTGAAGTACTCACCTCACAGAGTGATGAGGTAGTTTGAGGTTGATCAAAATATTCCTATGGACATCCCTGGTGGTATGTCTTTGAAAGAAATCACAAATATCTTCACTTCAATGAGTGGGGTTACACCTTTAGAAATTCTTAAGGCCCTTGGTGATGAGTTGGTCAACAACAAAACAGCGGGGAAGGCCACTTCTTCATGTGCAAGTTTCTGGGAGTTACAACTGCTCAAATTCATACAATTTGTGGCAACCAATGTCATCAAGTCAGCTGCAAATGAAAGCCTGTTTTTAATAGAAAAAAATAAGTGATTTTTGCTTTTTACAACTATCACTGGTCATATGTTTAGGCATGGCCTTCCTGGGAGTTACAACTGCTCAAATTTAGAGAATTTATGGCAACCAATGTCATCAGGTCAGCTGCAAATGCTAGTCCGAAGCATGTTCTTAATAGAAAAAATAAGTGATTATTGCTTAGTACAATTTCACAAGTTATATGTTTAGGCATGGCCTTCCTTATCCTCATATGTACTCAAATGGGATAAAGTGCATTGTCGGTAATTGTAATAAGGATTTGGATGAGTCTAGAAAAAGGGTATTAGAGAAAGTGAAAAGAAGTTCAATGGGGGCTAGAAAAGTTACCAATGCGAATGAGGTCGCCATGGTGCTGCCTTCAAGCATTTCACACCAGAAAGAGAAGAAAAGGAAGGTCGTGTCTATAAGTGTCGATCCAACACGAAAGCGAAAGACTGCTTCTATTCAAGTGCGATGTAGTTCTCGTTTAAACAAGTCTGAGTCTTTGGACAAGGATCCTCCTTGTGATAATCTTGTCAATGACAAGTCTGCAACTTCTGTAGGAACTCTACCAAAAGACCCTCTCAATTAGGTATGTTTTATTTTTTGTTCTCCCCTTTCCTTTTTCTGAATAATGTATGTTGCATGGCGTGACATATGCACAATATAATATTTTATAGGCTAGGTCTCTTCACAATGAGGGTTGCGGAGGAAGCGGCGTCGAGGTATTCATGTGTGTCTTATATCCTTGGCATGTTGTAAGCGAGGAGGAAAAATTGGCGTTGATTGGCCTGCATGTTTTTTTTGTGATTTTCCTTTCAAGTTACTTCTCCTGCCATTGAGATGCAAGAGACCAATTTTTATGCTGATTCAACTATACTTAAGATACATGAGATGACCCTGCAATGCAAACTGTGGCAGACCCCTCGAAAAGGAGAGTCCATGGCTGCTTCTCTTCATTTATGAGTATTCCAACCATTTGTGGTAACTCCCCACAAACCTTTGATGTGAGTGAGATCTCTTCGCTTCCAGGGAATGAAGCAAGCATATTAATAACAATTTGTCCTTTGATAAAACTCTTAGAGCTGCAGCAACCACCTTGCTAAACGACATGTCAGTATTGGCCTTGTAAGAAAATATCTCACTGGATCTGCTTTCACCATCAAATGAAGTTTGTGAGCAAGGAAGTACTGGCGCAACCTTTGTGCTGCGTAAATGAGTGTGAGACAAATCCTCTCCGCCTTGAGGTATCTTGTTTCTGCTCCTCCTAGTAAGAAACTGATGTAGTATAAAGTTCATTCTTCACCTTCTTCATCATCCTAAGCACGTAAAGCTCCCACCGTAGTGTTAGTTACAACCAAGTATAATTTTAAAGGAAAACCTGGTCTTGGAGCCCTTATGGTTGGGAGTTTGGTAACATGTTGTTGCACCTTCTCATAGGACTTCTTGCATTCATCACTTCATACAAACATGGTACCTTTCTTGAGAAAATGAGTGAAAGGTTTGATCACTGCAGCAAGACCTGGTACAAAACGCCTTATATATGATAATCTTCCCAGAAAACTCTTTAGCTCCTTCTAATTAGATGGTTGTGGTGTAGAGGCTATAGCTCATGACGTGGCCAAATCAACATCTATTCCTCTAATGTGCACTATAAAGCCAAGGAGTTTGCCAGATGACACCCAAATGCACACTTTTTGGGGTCCATCCTTATCTTGTACTACCTACACCTGATTAGTACCCTCTTTAGTATATCCTAATGGTGCTCTCTGATCTTTGACTTCACCACTAAGTCATCGACATAATCCTCCACTTCGTTCCCCATTAAATCATGGAAGATAGCCATCATTGCGCACTGATATGTAGCGCCTGCATTTATTGCCTAATGACATAACTGTATGATGAAAGTTCCCAAATGAAGTGTGGAATGATGTATTTTCCACATCTCTTATGGTCATCTTGATTTGATTGTATCCACTGAAACCATCCATGAAAGATAGCTTGTCTTGACCAGAGGATGAATCAATCACTAAATCCATAATCAACAGTGGGAACTCATTTTTAGGGCAAGCTTTGTTTAGATATCTATAATCAATGCAAACTCTTACTTGTCCATTCTTCCTTCGTACAAGTACAATGTTTGCGAGCTACGTGGGATGCTTGATGGGTTTTATGAAACTGGAGGCCAAAAGCTTCTCAACTTCTTGCTTGATTTGAGCTTCATCATTCGGATGGTAATTTCTCTTTGATTGTACCATAGGTCGAGTCCCATACTCCACATTAAATGTATGGCGTACCAAGTTTGGATCTGGGCCAAGCATTTCTTCATAACTCCAAGCAAATACATCTATGAACTCCTTGAGTAATGCAACCAAACAGTTTCTTTCTTCAAATGACAAAGGTGTACTGATGAGAATAGACTTTTATACTGCCGGGTCACTACTCAAGTTTACTGATTCTAACTCTTCAGCCACTGCAGTGGATCCATCTTGCATGCACTGTGGCGCTGGAAAAGCTTTTTGAAGGGTAAGAGGATCAAGTGCCATAGATATCCCTTTGTTGATGTGAGCACATTTGTTCTCCATGACACCTCTTGGTATCAGGTCCTTTTGCAAGCTGCATCCAGACCCCACATCCCATCATAAGTTATAGATGGTACAACCATCAGGCAGTAACACTCTGGAACACCACGGTGATGGTCGTGCACAAGCCTCGCTTCCTCCATTTTGCCACCTTGCTTGCTCAATTTCCTTGGGGAGATCTTGATCACTCAAGTCCCTGATATCATGCTATAATGGAAGTGGTATGCCAAAGACTTGAGGAGGGATTGATGCTTCACCTACAGTGAACTTACAATATAATCTTGCCTCTTTATAGTGAGTCTCACTCCTATGGAATGGTGCTTGATTCCCTGGTATCCTAATTGGTTTGAGCCCAATTCTTCCTTTAACACACTGATGGTAAGTGGATGGGATCAACTTGTGTTTGTTGATCCATGGTCGTCCTAATAAAAGGTGGTAGCTTGTGTTGATATCCAGGACGTAAAACTTAGTTAGAGATTGAATAGGCTCGACCTTCAAATCAAGTTATATATACCCCACAGAGACCTCATCGTATTAGCGAAACCTGATATCCTCACCTCAGATCTCACAATTCTTGAAAGTGCGATCCCTGCAGCCCTTAGTACATAGAGTGGCATTATGTTAAGTGAAGAAGTAGTGTCTACTAGTGCTCTTATCACGAACACATCATTGATTTAAGCCTTCAAGTAAATAGGTCTCCTGTGATCAGGTTGTGGCACCTCCATGTTCGCATCAGTAAAAATGATAGCATTATAATTTTCTAGCATGGATAAAGTTTCTCTGCCTTTTAGAAGCAAAGCATTGCAGTCCATACTCCTTAGAAACTCGCATGAGAGCTTCTGCTGTATCTTGCCTAGCTTGTGGTCCATACTCCAAATGATCAAATAGAGATATGAATTTGGGGTTTCTCTGAGTACTTGTGCTGCACTGGGTTTGTGGTTCTTGTCAAGGTAGCGCTCTATCACCTCATCTACCTCACTGACATGATAATTCTGGCTTGATTTACTGCGGCAGCATGGCCTTTTGGCATTGCTGTAGCAGTGTGACCCATCTTCTTTTCCGACATAATCCATTGAAGCCCCCAAATGTTGGCTTTTATCATTTGAGAAGTCCAAGAAGTTTGTCCAATCTCCTGCTTGAGACTATAGAGTGTCATAAGCCACAAGTTCAGAGTATTGGTACTAGGTAGACTAATCAATACTTTGAGCGCCTCTTGGTACTAGCATATAGCATTCTGGTAAGACAATGCATACTCCTCCATTGAGTAGTCATCATCTGCATTGATGACAACACAAACTTCTTTCCCTTTCCATTTTGACAATAGATCATCATCAATAGTCTGCTTCTTAGAAGACAACTGTAATGTCCTATTGTTGATCTTCTCATGGTGGAGATGGGTGCCCCACAAATTGGTGGTAATGGTAGTAGCAAGGATCACTCTTCTCCTCCCTTTAATGGAGGCTTTTATGGCGAGGTCATTTGATAACACCATCAGCAAACAAGGTATCAAGAATGGCATGGAATTTTTCATTGCTACAAGGGATGATTGGATAAATTTCTCTCCTCTTATTTGGAGCTTCCATCTGATATTGATACTACTATTATTATGCTAATTATAACTATTGAATCTCTGCTATTGGAAAAAAAAGAAGTTCATTGCTACTGAAAAAAAAGGTTGAGTGTTTGACAGTTTATATTCTCTGCAGCTGAAAAGAAAACTTCACTACTACTAAAAGAAAGTAAACTGCCATTAAATAAAATGTTCACTACTATTGGTAACATAGGATTGTAGATTTGAAAAATTATTTTTCCAATCAAGCAGCGTGCCCCTGCACCCCATGACAAACAATAAAAAAATATTATTTTTCAAGTTGCTACTGAATCAATATCAAGGCTGCTACTTAATCAATTTTTAGTTGCTACTGAAGTGCAACTGAAGATTAGTCGAGCTGCACTTCATATATGAACTAATACAGTACAACCATGACTTTGATACTGTGACATTAAACTTGGCAGCTCCCATCAATGAGAGATGCACTAATACTAAACATGGGGACATTCACTAATAGTGCACATGCACTGTTGCTCGGTATACAATCACTAAAACTAGACTATTACTGTATTCATATACCTCCATTAATGAAAACAGAAGTGAAAATGAAACATCCATAGCAGCTTAAATCATAAAAATTAAATAGGATTCAAAATAGAAATCCATTAAAACAAAAACAAAAAACATAACATAATTTGATGCATTAGAAAAAGACATAGAAAAACAAAAACAAAAACTAAATAACTTCAATCTTAAGAAATAAGAGCAACTTCAGAGTCCTCTGCCCTCTTAGCTTGTGGTTGGCCATTATTGCTTCTTGCTTCACCCTCTTAGAGATCTTGAAGAGCACGCTGCAATTCACGGATATTCTCATTGATTGCTCGAAGGCTAGCTACCACAGCTGAATTCTGGCTAAGTTGTGTAGCCTAGATATCCCTCAAAATGAAACTATGGTGGCTGATAATGGAGTGGAACATGTGGTCCATAGCGATAAGACGATTGTAGATGTGGGTCTCTGACGGAGTAGTAGCAGGATGTTGAACACCATAAAGAGGGCAAGGGGGTCAAGAAGGCTGAGGTCGAGCTGGATGATTCTAAGAGCCTCTAGCAGCACTGTGGTTTTTCTTTGCCATTTTGAACAGAAAGAAGAATAGTAGATACTTGAGAGAAAGATGGAATAGAACAAGATTGATGAAGAATTAGGGTTTCATTAGGTTTATATATAGCAGGTTTTGAATCTTGATATAGTTTAGAGGAGTTAAGATAGCGCATAGAAGAATTAGTTTTTTTTCTCATTAAAGCCAGAAAATTTGGATTTCGAGATGGAGTTATATGGGTTTCAAAATGGGAAAATTTTCAAGATTCCCTAAAAAATGGCGGGCTGAAAGGACCTGATCCCAGTTTAGTTGCCTAAACCAGAATCAAACCCTTTCTGAAAACATGAACTTTCAAAAATCATAGAAATTTTGGCAGAGTTTCACTATTTCGTGCAGTAACCATTTGTTAGTATAGCATCATTAGTTGTCCGATTAAATATACTTATCCACTTAAGCAGGCAATCAACACCTACCAGACCACCCGAAAGACCACCCGAAAGGCTACAACTCCGCTCACAAGGCCGACCTCATCCGAGCACGCACGCGCCCGACAGGCGCATATCCGAATATGCGGATCACATGACAGCAAGTGCAGAGCCAGTCCCACATCGAGGAACACAAGCAAGCAGAAAACTCAACCACCTATATATGTAAGGTATTTATTAAAGGTAACGATATCGAATTCAATCCAACGTATTCAATTCACAAAACACTTCAACCTACTTTCACGCATGTTCGCTTGACTGTTATATCCAATACATCTTCTAACTTAGGCATCGGAGCGTTGAAGGCATGCCACCCATGTCTCGACCATCTGACTGTTTGTTTGTCGTTGTATTCTTCTAACAGCCATACCCGAGCACGCGTACCCGCACACCCGAAGGGAGAAGAAGCGCTCGAACATCCGAACAGCCCGAACGTTCGGACGAGAGGAAGTAGAACCCGTACTTGCTTCTGCTAGATTACGTCCCACGTAATCCGGTAGAAACAGTTGGCGCCGTCTGTGGGAAGCTTACAAATTGCAAACCTCGTATAAACACCACCAACCAAAAAAACACATGCCTATCTAGGAGACTAACTTCAGCAGCACACCCGTCGGGGAAACGGCCCCAGGCGCGCAGGAGCGGCAGGTGATAGAGCTAGCAACGAGCAGCAGCGAGGAGCGCGTCGACGGCCTACTCCGAGAGCTGCAGAGGGCAGCGCTCGAGAGAGCAGAGGAGTGTCAGATCAGGCAGAGGCTGGATGAGCGACTGGACGCACTCGTTGGCCAGCCGCGAAGGCAACGCGAACGGACCCAAGAGACCATCAACGAAGAGCAACATCCGTTTGGCGGGGTTGACGCCCGAGCAGCCCGCACGCCCACACCAGGAGGGGAATCGCCACCCCCAAGGGATAACGCCCAAATCCTCCAGAGGATGGAAGAATTGGCGGAGGAAGTATCGCACCTACGAAAAGACAAGCTTGCCAGGCAGGGCGGGACGTTCACCCCTCGGGTCAGTCCGTTCTCGGCGAATATACTGGAGAGGGGAAGAGACCTCCACGCGAAGACGGCGAAGATCACCCGGTTCGACGGGAGTGGGGACCCTCGCACGCACATCGACGAGTTTTGATCCACCACAGACGGGACCCGATATTCGGACCCGACCCTGTGTTTTCTGTTCCAGGAAACACTGACCGAAGAAGGCCAGGAGCTGGTTCTACGAGATCCCGCCAGGCTCCATCCATTCATTCCTCGAGCTGGCGGAGAGCTTCCAGAAGCGGTACAGGCTCCAGGGGAAATATAACACTACGGGCATCCTCCTCAAGGTCCGCCAAGGGAGGGACGAGAGCCTGTCCAGCTACATTAATCGATGGAGGGCGCTCGCAAGTACGTGCAGGGACCTCGACAAGCGAGTGGCCAAAATAGCCCTGATGGACAACATGCTCGCCACGCCATTCGTAGAGAAGCTGGTGCGAAAGGAACATCTCGACTACGACGAGATTATGGACCTGATTATACAGAAGGCGTTGGTAGAGACGCGAGTGTACGGGTCCACCTCCGAGTCTAGCACCAACAGACCGGAGAAGGCAAGCGCCCAACCACGACGATTAGCGGACGACGAAGAACCAACCGGGGGCTATAAGAGGAGCCGGGACGCGCAAGGACAGAATCACCAGAGGCCATCCTCCTGCAACTATCACAACAACCGCTACAACCAGGCGAGGGGATCAGCGCCACAGGAAGCCCGTCTACCGTCAGCACCACGGTACCGACCGGCGGGCCAGGAGGTATACACAATCAACCGACAGTCGAACGCACACTTGCTCCGCCAATACCGACACCAGATCCCACCGCCAAACAACATGTCGAAGGCGAGGGCCCCGGTCGGCCGAATCCCGGACATATGGTGCGAGTACCACAACACCGCCACCCACCACACCAACGACTGCATCATGCTAACAAAGGTCCTCACAAATATGTAGAAGGACGAACGGGTCACCCCTCCTAGGGCGGAAGGGCGACAGCGCGAGGCAAATATCGAAACCTGGGGGACTATCAACACGATATCTGGGGGAAAGCGCAAGGATGGCACCTTGTCGCCCGTTCGCTTGAGCAGGGAAGTGCTGACGATCGGGGCGGGACGAGCGCAGAAGGAAGGAAGACGGGAGGCACCCGCCATTAGCTTCACGGCGGAGGACGAGGAAGGAAGCCCGCAGGACAGCACCCTACCATTCGTGATCGATGCGATCATCGATCAATTCCTCGTAAAGAGGGTGCTGGTGGACAATGGGGCGTCCGTGAACGTAATCTACCTGGATGCGTACACGGCGCTTGGCAGGCCCGCGCATAAAATGACGCAGGACCACGAGTGCGTCGCTAGCTTCACGGGCGAAACGTCGTACCCGATTGGGAGTGACAATATCCGGGTCAGAATTGGCGCACCCGACTCCCCGCACAGCGAGGTCCAGACAGACTTCATCGTCATGGACACCCCCTCCCCATACAACGCCATACTCGGGAGGCCGGGGATCAATAAGTTAAGGCTGATCATTGCGGGACATATGCTCCTGGGTCGATTTTCGACCGAGCACGGGGTCGGATACGTTCGGGGATACAACTATGAAAAAGCCGCGAAGCCCCGGAACCGGCAGGAGGTCCTCGCCATGGAGCATGCACCAGGGACAGATGTACCAGACGACCCGCGTGACGGACTAATGACGGTATAGCCCGTTTCCGAGCGCGAAGAGCTGAGGACGATTCAGCTATCCCCCGAACACTCGGAGAGGACGGTCCAAATCGGAGCATCACTGGCTCCCGCGATAGCCGAGCGGCTGGTCGCGCTGCTGAAGGAGAAACAGGAGGTGTTCGCATGGTCGTACAAGGACATGCCCGGGATCAGCACAAACATCATATCCCACAAGCTGAGCGTCAGCGCCGGCGCCTGGGCGGTAAAGCAGAAGCGACGAGCGTACAAATCGGAACACTACGCGGCGATGCACGAGGAGGTGGACCGACTGCTGGGCATCAGGTTCATTCGCAAGGTGGACTATCCGAAGTGGATCTCCAACGCTGTAATGGTGCTGAAGAGCAACAAGAAATGGAGGATGTGCATCGATTACAGCGACCTCAACAAGGCGTGCCCCAAAGACAGCTTCCCTCTACCGAGGATCGACCAGCTGGTGGACGCGACAGCAGGACACGAGCTCCTCTTGATGATGGACGCATATTCGGGTTACAACCAGATCTTCATGGACCCCAAGGACCAGGAGGCGACGACATTTGTCACGGACAAGGGCCTGTATTGCTACGTCGTCATGCCATTTGGGTTGAAGAACGTTGGCTCCACGTACCAGATACTCATGAACGTGATGTTCCACGGCCTGATTGGCAACATTGTGGACGTGTACGTGGACGATATACTGGTGAAGAGCGTTCAGGCGGTCAACCACGTCCAGAACTTGGGGACTGTGCTCGACGTCCTCATCAGGAACGGCATGAGGCTGAACCCGGCCAAGTGCACGTTCGGGGTCACGAACAGCAAATTCCTTAGATATATCGTCAGTCAGCGGGGAATCGAGGCCGCGCCCGCCAAGGTAAAAGCGATCATCGACATGAAGCCGCCAGTCAAGAAGGTAGACCTACAGAGCCTCACGGGCAAGCTCGAATCACTGAACCGGTTCATATCTCGATACTCAGACAGATGCGCCCCATTCTTCAAGGCTCTCCGAACACGAACAAGCGGGAGGTCGCGTGGACACCCGAGTGCGAGGCATCTTTCCTTCAAATCAAGGAGTACGTGGCGTCCATCCCACTCCTCTCCAGACCCGTTCGAGGGGAAATATTGTATATCTACCTGGCCGCCTCGCTCACAGCCGTCAGTTCTGTCCTCGTCCGCCGGGAGGACTGTACGGAACTGTCCGTTTTCTTCTCAGGAAAGGGCATGACGGGCGCTGAGACCCGATATCCGACGATCGAGAAGATGGCACTCGCGCTCATCACAGCCGCCAGACGGTTGAGGCCATACTTCCAGGCGCACAGCATCCATGTCCATACGAACGTGCCTCTGCGCCAGATCCTGCAATCGCCCGATCACAGTGGCCGCCTAGTAAAGTGGGCAGTCGAGCTCAGTGAATTCGACCTTCAGTACAAACCTCGAACGGTGATCAAAGGACAGGCAGTGGCAGACTTCATCGCCGAATACACGAAAGCAGAAGTGGCGTCGGTCAACGCATCTGACGGCCCGACGGTAGAGGCATCTGACAAACTGGAGGTCAAGGAGGGACCATTGTCGGAGTGGAACCTCTACGTCGACGGTTCATGCACGAAAAAGGTGAGCGGCGCCGGAATCATCCTAACCGGACCAGGAGGGGTAAACGCGGAGTACGCCCTCAAGTTCGAATTCAAGACAACCAACAACGAGGCCGAGTACGAAGTGCTCATCGCATGCCTACAGCTGGCCAAGAACTCGGAGGCGCCCGACCTCAACGTATTCAGTGACTCACAATTGGTGGTGAGCCAGGTCGGAGGAGAATTCCAAGCGAAGGGGGAGTCCATGATCGCCTATCTGAAATACGCGAAGGCGCTGATCAGTAGGTTCAAGTACGTCAACATCAACCACATCCACCGAGGACTCAACGCGAAGGCAGATAGGCTCGCCCGAATGGCCACGGCCCCCGTGCACACGGGACCAGGGCAGCGGATCGTCGAAGTGCTGCGACGATCGAGCATCTCAGGAGTAGAGCAGGTTCTGGAAATCGAACCACACGAGCACAGCTACATGGACGTGCCCATCGCTTACAAAACAAGGGGAGAACTTCCAGAAGACAAGCGAGAGGCCAGAACCATCGTCGCACGGACGGCCAACTTCAGCGTACCGGATGGAGCGCTATACCGACAAGGGAGGACTTGGGCAAGCCTCAAGTGCGTCACTCCAACAAAGGGCAACTCGATCCTGAAGGAAATCCACTCGGGCACGTGCAGCCATCATGCGGGCGCCAAATCGATCGCATACAAGGCCCTTCGATGTGGATTCTTGTGGCCCACTATCCACGCAGATGCTACGGCGCTGACAAGCAAGTGCCACCAGTGCCAGCTCCATGCGCATCACCACCACTCGCCCGCCGTCCCACTGTCCATCCTCCTGTCACCCGTACCATTCGCACAGTGGGGATTGGACCTAATCGGGGAGCTCCCTAAGTCGAAAGGGCAGTACAGGTACTTGATCGTCATCATCGATTACCACACGAAATTCATCGAAGCCCAGCCAATGGCGAAGATCATGACAGAAAAGGTCGAGCGCTTCCTCTTCTGTCGCTATGGGACACCGATCAACATCATAACGGACAACGGGCCACAGTTCAACAACCCTCGGCTCATGGCCTTCTGTAAACAGCAAGGAACGGACCTCATCTTCGCATCACCAGCGCACCCCCAGACGAACGGACAGGTGGAGGCAGCCAACAAGATCATCAAGGCCGGCATCAAGAAAAAGATTGAAGATATCAAACCCGGGGATGCAGAATACGGGCGATGGCCCGAGGTCATCCCAGAGATCCTATGGTCCATCCGAACGACCGCCAATGCCGCCACAGACGAAACCCCATTCAGCCTGACATTCGGAACGGAAGTTGTGCTACCCTTGGAGATCACCCATCAGAGCCCACAGATCGAAGGGTACGATCCACGCACCAACAGCGAAGGGCTACGACTCAACAACGACTTACTGGAAGAACGGAGAGACACTGCGCATCTCCACAACGCCGCGAACAATCAGAGGATCGCCCAATTGTATAACCAGCGTATTCGTCAAGCGCTCACAGAAGGCGTGCATCTCCACCAGCTTGCTGGCCGCTTCCGTCTTGGCCTCCTCAAGCGCTGTCCCGCTTCGCCTTCAGAAGTGCCTCACGCTTCGCGGCCTCATGGAGCTGGCGGTCCGCCACCTTATTGGACTTAGAGAGCGCATGCTGCGACTTCTTATTCGACGAAGTCAGCTCGCCCAGCTCCGCCTTCAGCACCTCCGCCTGCCGATCATTCGCCTCCCGCTGGCGCGCCCTGAAGAGCCTATGCTGCATCGTCGCACAGGCGTTGTAGGCCCGGTCAATGTCATCCAGGACATACTGACCCTGTGGAGGCAGCAGCGCACCGGCGGACTTCATTATTGTGGTCACGGCGGTAAGGAAGGGCTTACAGAAGGCGTGCTGACCCCCAGTGGCATCCGTCCGTGGCCGTTTTGGCGGACACTCAGCACCGCCCTCCTACTCGGGCGCTCTGGCAGGAATCTCAGCCGGACTTGAAGGTGGACTTGAAGACTGAGGCATGCCGGCAGCAGGATTTGAAGACTGAGGCATACGGCTGGCCTCCCGTCTGTCCCTCTGCTCTACCTGATCTGACCGGCGCTGATCACGCTCCACCTGGAGCTGCTCTTTCTCGCGATGGAGGCGATCACGCTCTGCTCGGTCTTGGGCCTTGGAAGCAGCAGAGTTGCCTGGAGGCGAGCGGGGAGTATTCATCTGAGGCGCCCGGATGGGTTTGGCGAAGTCGGCAACATTGGGGATTGAGATCTTCACCTGGGTGCTGCTTCCCAGCACGAGCCCACTATGCCCGTCATCTGCCACCTTGCGGACCTTCTCAGCAGTGGAGAGCAACGCCGCCATCCGGCGCTTGAGCGCTTCATCCTTCTCAGTCGCCTTGGACTTCGTCATCTTAACTGCAGAACACACAAACGGAAGGTTAGCAAACAGATACAACACTTGGTAAAATTCTATCTCTTCCATTCTTACTATTGGCATGCAAGATAACTACACAAGCCACAGACCGGGCGGTTTGGAGAGATGCGTGCGCTCGATGAGATCCCAATGGCACACGGCCCAGAAGTATCTTGACTCAGGCGCGGGGTCGAACATGAACTTGAGGCGAGCTATCCTGGCCTCTTCAATAGGCGTGAGCGAATACTCGTTCGTGTCAAGCGTATGGAAGAACTGGGGGACTCGATCGATCTTGTCGGCATTGGCGGCGTATTCGGGAGGGAAGGCGCCGAACTCCCAATCTCCCCCCCACCAAGCAGTTGATTGTGCGCCAGGAGGTTGATGAGCTTGGCGGGTCCACCAGCCACCACTTCACGCGGGGTTCCACCGTAGACGGAAGAAATGGAGGCACTCCGCCCGCGTCGGTTGATCCATTCCGCTCACCCGGAAGATGTTGAGCATGGCAACGAGCGTCCGGGTGAGCGTGGGACCGCACTGGCTGAGCGAGATCTTCAGGAGCGCCAGCATGTACTGGAAGAACGGATGCAAGGACAGCTTGATCCCGACCTTCAAGTGGAATTCGCTCAGGCATACGTGGCCGAGCGGAGGGCGGGTGAACGTGTCGCCCTTGCCAGGGATCCTCAGACGCACGGAGCTTAGAATATGATAGTCGCGTGCCCACCGTGCCATCTCCTTTAAGGACGGCGCGCGCTCTGGCTCCTGAACCGGCGTACCATCTGGCAGCACCCAGTGTACGCGGTCGCCTTCTGCGAACTGGGGAACGGACGCCTCCTGCTGCACGTCATCCTCGCCCCACGGTCCAGAAGCGGACGAAGACCCGCCCGACGACCTCGACGCATTCCCTAACCCTGCGGATGCGAGCGCTTGCTTGGGATCCATTGGCTGCACCACAGGAGAAGTGTTAGGGATGTATCGCAGAGGCGTCACACTCATCACGGACTCGTACGAAGATGTACTCGATCCGCTCGTATCAGACCCACAACTAACCCACCCCGCCCCCGGTATGTATATGCGCTCACGCGATTGTCCGCTCGATATCTCTATTGGCTCCATCTCCTAGACGCACGCACACGAAAACCCACACTTAGCAAAAAAAAAACCTACCAAAAACACCAAAAACCCACAAAATCTACCCCAAACAGGATCAAACCAGGCACGCCTCAAGAACACGCCTTGTTCTTGAGACGCAAACCCAGAAAAAGACAAAAAAAAACCCAGAAACCGTGGAGGAGAAAAACAAACAGAAACCAGAAAAACCAAAAACAGGAAAAAAAGCAAAAAGGAAAAACAGCAAAAACAGGTTGAGAGCCTCACCAAATTGAGATTGTAGGTTGAAGCAGACGTCGACGTAAGATTCCGGCAAGAAAGCACGAACACAGAAGATCAGAGAAGAACAGTTTGCAGAGTGAATTTGGCAGAGTTTCAGTAAATGTCAAAAGTGATGAGGAAGACGACACCAGAGCCCCTATTTATACTGACCACACGGAACACACCATCGAACGCCAGCCGTCCATTTTAGCGTGTCCACCGTCAGATCACGCCACGTGGCCCCGAGGCGGTTTACTTACCCGCCTAAGTAACCGCGCCAACTCTTCAGCTTCCCGCCTCGTTTTCAAAACCTTAGCACGATCTCCCACCTCTCGCCACGTGTCATCCATGCAACACCCCACGCTCCCAAGCACCTCGACAGACAGAATCACCCCACCCAAGGCAAGACAACACACGCCACGTCTCCCGCCATTCGTACTGGCGCACACACCACCCGCACGACCACCACCCGCACGACCATGTGCAGGCAGACGATGAATGCCTGTGATCTCCTTCTGCCTGCAAACGCTAAACGAAGAGATCACCGCCACGGGCGTGGGGCATCTCCCCTCCGTGCGCGTGCCGGTAAGCAACTAGTGAGCCGAATTAGGCGGCAGAAGCACGGGGTCCGTCCCCTCTTTGCGCGCGCTAAGCCTGATGGGCGGTACGGGTGTGGGGTCCGTCCTCTCCGTACGTATAACGTTAACGATCGACTCGCCGACTTAGGCGGCAAGGGCTCGGGGTCCGTCCCCTCCTTGGGCGCACTAAGACCGATGATCGTTCTGGGTATGGGGTCCGTCCTCTCCGTGAGCGAAAATGAGCCGGATTAGGCGGCAAAGACATGGGGCCGACTCCTCTTTGCGCGCGCTAAACCGATGGGGGGCACGGGCGTGGGGTTCTTCTCCTCCGTGTGCGCAACGTTAACGATCGATTCGCCGACTTAGGCGGCAAGGGCACGGGGTCCGTCCCCTCCTTGGGCGCACTAAGACCGATGAGCGTTCCGGGTATGGGGTCCGTCCTCTCCGTGCGCGAAAGCAAGCCGGATTAGGCGGCAGAGGCATGGGGCTGACTCCTCTTTGCACGCGCTAAGACCGATGAGCGGCACGGGCACGCGTTCGTCCCTCCGTGCGCGCTGCAACACATGTACGTAACGGTCCTGATCCCACCGTTGACGCTACAGCGTACGCAACGGCATCCCCGTTGACGTTACGGCGTGCGCAACGGCATCCCAACGTTGGCGTTACGATTATGAGCAACAAGCGTACGCAACGACATCCCCGTTGGCGTTACGAACGTACGCAACGGCATCCCAACGTTGGCGCTACGACATACATTCGCATACATTCACGCATCATAACATACATTCACGCATTCGCATACCTATATATCTGTATTGCACCCATCTGTGTTTACCAGGCAAACTCCACGGGCGCGCGGGTCCAAATAGCAAGATTCGTTTGGAGGTCGGGCCCAGAATGCAGGACCTCACGAACAGGTACACGATCGAACGCATAGTTACCCACTCCGTCATGTGAGCCCTTCCTTGACCGGAGAGTTGGGGGACTTGGGGGTTACAGGATCATACATCACTGCTCAATCGGATAAGTATCCTGTTTTAATCGCACGAACCCTTTTTTCAACTCCCCAGTCAAGAAAGTTCTCTTTGACTTGGGGACTTGGGGGACTTGTTAGTATAACATCATTAGTTGTCCGATTAAATATACTTATCCACTTAAGCAGGCAATCAACACCTACCAGACCACCTGAAAGACCACCAGGAAGGCTACAACTCCGCTCACAAGGCCGACCCCATCCGAGCGTGCACGCGCCCGACAGGCGCATATCCGAATATGCGGATCACATGATAGCAAGTGCAGAGCCAGTCCCACATCGAGGAACACAAGCAAGTAGCAAACTCAACCACCTATATATGTAAGGGATTTATTACAGGTAACGATATCGAATTCAATCCAACGTATTCAATTCACAAAACACTTCAACCTACTTTCACGCATGTTCGCTTGACTGTTATATCCAATACATCTTCTAACTTAGGCATCGGAGCGTTGAAGGCAGGCCACCCCTGTCTCGACCATCTAATTGTCTATTTGTCGTTGTATTCTTCTAACAGCCATACCCGAGCACGCGTACCCGCACACCCGAAGGGAGAAGAAGTGCTCGAACATCCGAACAGCCCGAACGTTCGGACGAGAGGAAGTAGAACCCGTACTTGCTTCTGCTAGATTACGTCCCGCGTAATCCGGTAGAAACACCATTAACCTGCACCGGGAAAATACACTTCATCCTATGCCACAAAAGCCAATCCGTGGGCACCAATCCCATCTGGATTTCTCAAAAACATAACATTACGTAAAGCAATAAACAAAATTGCAGCTTTACAGAAATCTGGGAAAATCATATGAAAAATATAAACATCAGAGTATTCAGAGCGACCTCTAGTATTTACATATATACACAACAGTAGGCCAAACTAGAAACTTACTGAGAAGGAAAAGTAGCTCGAATACTAAGCCTCCAACCTTGACGTGCGACACCTGAATCCAAAATGCAAACTGGGCATTGAAAACAAAGGGCCCAGGGAAAGACATATAAACCGTTAGAGTGAGTGGATGAAAATAAATGTCTTTGGCCGAATAAATATATATGTTTATAAAACATATGCGAGTCTAGATGCATAAAAATCATATGGTACACGAGGAAGACTCTAACTCCTCACGCATACAGATCATACATTGAAAATCTCGTGGGGTCACTCATGGACACATCCGCGCTAGTATAGTCTGAATCACGGGATCCCTGATCCTCATGTGATTCCAGCCAAAAATGGCATCGGGTCAGGGTATCTACTCCCCCCCCCCCCCGGTAAAGACCTCTGGTCAGGGTAACAGTCCCCCCTCGGTAAACATCATCGGGGATTAGCCGGGATACTATGTGTATCGATATAACTACTACTGAGACTATACTCTGTATAAACCAAATAATAAATGGTTTCCATGCAAATGTATAAAGCGTAATGTAAATGCATATTCGTAATACATAATTATAAAAGCACATTCGTAGATGCTTATTCGTAAATGCATAAACGTAAACACATGCTCGAATAAATCATAATCGCATATGCATGCTCATGCTCGTAAAATGTATAATAAAGACTCGCAACCAATCAGTGAAAAGAAATGTGTCCACTCATAGATAAGCACAACGCGAAAACGCGCTAATCCCGAGATCCGGCGAAAGATCCCTCACCAAGCGTACGATTCCGATCTCCTAAATAATCACAAATATCCCTGATCAAAATCACAATTCAAAACTCTGAACCACACCTCGGAAACCAACCATTTCCGGAAACATATAACTCGGATATCAACGAAATCGTCGAAAATTACATAAATACTCTACTTATCCCTCAATACAAAATCCATCACCCAAATCAACTCAATAACCTCAAGACTACGATCGGGGCGCGATTACGAGTAAAACGGTATAAAACTTAACAAAATTACAAAAAGTCAACTCTTTGCCGGAGCTTCGCCGTTGACCGTCGGCGGCGGCGTGACGTCACCAGTGAGATTTTCTGGCGACCAAGACCCCCAGAGCTTCCTCTCCTCAAGCCCAGTCCATCTCTCTTCTACACCAACACCCAAAATGGCCGGCAACCACCCCAAAAGTGCCCCGAAAGCCCACGGCCCGAAATCGCCGGAAAACTTCTCCGCCGATTCCGGCGCCGTCGCACCACCATAACCCCTCAAACCATAGGGGTTCCCTTCCTTAGCTCAAACCCAAGCCATTCCAACCCAAAATTCCACCAGAAAGCTGCCGGAAAACCCCCCCTCCGATTACCCCGATTCTGTTCACTTTCTCATCCAAATTTCTCCAACCAAAATAGTACCAAAACACACAATAAATACATCAATCGAAGGCCAAGGAAAGAGCTTCAAATCCATACCTCAAACTCCGACAACCGTGCTGTTTTCCGGCGGCAACCTCGACGGTGAGTCAACTCGGTTCAAAGCTGGTCAACTCAGTCAAACAGCCCATCAACTTTTGTGACAACTTTACGACTATTCCGCTATTTATACGATGCGAACAGACTCTATCCGCGATTCGGATAACTCAAACTCAAACGGATAAGCATGACTAACTCAACGATAACTTCAAATATTCATTTTATATTCCTCGATTATCCGAAAAACCCTCTGAAACCTCCTACGAACTCGAAATCAAATCCTCTATATTTTTCGCGAATGAACCCAAACCAAATTCGTGTCCGATAATTAAGTCGTGAACAACGCCGCATAACCGATTAATTACAACTAATTGCGACTACTCATGAAATGTGCAAACCAAGCCGATTAATATACTAATTCCGGTTCGGGTTGTCACACGGGCCTACTGAAAAGACACTATTTACTGAATGAAAGGACTGCTACCAGAATGAAAGCACTACAACTGTTACTGAATGAAAGCACTACTACTGAAAGCACTTCTACTAGAATAAGAATGAACAATGATACTGAATTAGAACACATGTTACTACTAGGAATAAGAATGTACGTTTCTTTCTATTTTCTTATTAACTATCTAATTAAGCATCGTCCCGTTGCACCGCGGCTGAAACACTGCTATTGATACTAAAAAGAATGATATTAGCTGCTTCTGATAAAAAACACACTTCTCTTTACAAAAAATTGGTGATACTAGAAAAATATATATAAATTCATTACACATACAAATGAAAAAACCATTACTAATACTATTTCAGAGAAGCAGATTTACTCAAAAATCACTCCTACAGAATAAAGTTTGCTATGAAAAAATCATAATTCAAAATTCATCGTATCATCAATCAATATAAATCAAACAAAACTCAAAAAACGCGCACAGTTGTATGTTATTCATGTGAGTGCGACGTTACATGAACAACTATTATAATGTCCAACCTGGTGACATCCACCACACATCATAAGTCTTGATGATTATCCAAAAGACCTAATTCTTCTTGTCCTTTGTCTGCCAAGAGAATTCCTTGTGATAAGAGGTACCAATGCCCCATCTCCAAAGCTAGCCGAGAAGGGTTTATCTAAATCAGGAACTGAAAAGCTGGGGAGAGCATGAGCAAGTCGATAGTAATCCATTTTCTAATAGTCTTGATTATATGAGGAGGTCAGACGTTGTGCCTTTTGGATAACTTGTACAACATAAGAGTAAGGAAGCATCGAAACTGCCACACATTGCACGAGCAAGTCCTTTCAGTATAATGCACCATAAAGCTACTATGCTTAGTAATAACCTCAAAAACATCCTTACTCGATCGGAAACCAACACAGAATAAAAAAAATATAACAATAACTTCAGCAAAAACCACTGACCACTGCTACTGCATGGAAATCTGATGCTGTAAAGAAAAAAAAGATCAAAAAAGTTGAAGCATTGTTGCTCAAGAAAAAAAACATCAACAAAGCATAAAAGCACTATTACTGAAAAGCTCACCTTCCAATTCCTTCCAGTATCAATCCTCCTACGTAGATTTTTCACCATTTTCAGACATAAGTCACCTTGCCATTGTGATGACACACACTTTTTTATGAGAAACTTTCTCCACAAGTTGACACGGATGTTCTCAACCAGCAGAGGTAGTGTCATACACCTCTCATCCTTGATCATATTATTGTAACTCTCGAGAAGGACATTACTAATCTTATCATATCTCTTCCTTGAAAAATAAGAAATAGCATAATTTTTAGGCGACAAGTTTCAAGGAAATCTTTAGCCGGACCACGACCAACAACTTTAAATTCCGCAATTCTCCGATCAAAAATTTCTCTGATTCTTGCATAAATGCAATTGCTAAACATCCTGAGAATTGATTTCTTGAATTTAGCACCAAATGCACTAGAATACTTCTCATTCAGATTATCTTTCAAGTGCTTGTGACAGTAGGAATGCGGAGAATTTGGGAAAACCTTAGTCAAAGTCATTTTCCGCAATAACTCATGAAAACATTGTTTTGATAATCTTCAGCCAGCATAATAGCCAACTTCTCAAGAAATAAACTCCAATTTTCTTTATTTTCTACATCAACTGGGAATATTTATGTAAGAAACAAAAAAAATATATAAGGGCATACTACTACTGCTATTGTCATGGAAAGCTGTTCAAAAAACACAAATCTTGCCTACTAGGTTCAAAATTGCTACTAAGAAAATAAAAACTAAAAAATAAACATACATTTGTTACCATTTTTGGCACATGCACCTAAAAGTATCCCTTTATACTTGTTTTTTTATGAAGGCACCATCCAGAAAAAATATTGGATAACAAAACTGAAAACCTTTAATATATGCATGGTAGGAGACAAACAAATGCTGAAACCTTCCTTCGTTATCTTCGAGAATGACAAGAGAACTAGAGTTAGTTTGACAGAGCCCATCCCAAATTAACACGTAATCCGAAGTGAATCATGTGGGACTCGCATTAGGATGACTCGCACCGAAGAATCGATATCAATAACCCCAATATGAGTAACCCAAAACTTCCACTACGAATCTAAACTATGAAAAAGGAACTGATAAACAGTCATGCCTTGTACCCTGGAAGGTCGCGACTTCAGCTGACTAACCTGTAAACTAGGCAATTAAAAATGAAGAGCCCAAGAAAACATAGTTTAAAAACCTTTGAGTGAGTAGACGAAAATAAACTGAACTAAAAACTAGAATATAATTGTGCTTCCTCTGACATAGGTAATAATAAAATAATAAGCGAGTCCGTAAAGTCTCGAAAATGTAAATGATACATTGATATAAGCTCATTAAACCCACCATTCTCGAGTACCGTGCAATGGAGGCGTCGTCAAGGGCCACCTAACCCAAGGCAACATATCAAAGTAAAGTGGTAACTAGATTAATTAGACCTATAGTCACCTAAAATCGTCAAGAGCCACCTAACTCAGATGACGTGAATGCCGAGGTAGAGCCACCTAACTCATTCCGGAGCTACTCGGGGATCAGTCGAGTAACTAATGCATCAATGCAATATTAACTATCTGTAATAATGTCTAGCCTCCAAAACTAAAAATTAAACTCAAACTGAATGAACATATAATATGCAAGACTCGCTAAACGACTGTAAAAATAAAATGTCCACTTATAATACTATGTCGTGATTTCCACCAAGCCAAAGTCTGTCTATCAGTGTTTTTATACGTCTAACACTGGTTGCTAACACATCACCCTGAAACAATGATTAATATCTAATAACTACTTGCCGAAAGTTATATCGAATAAATAAGCTCGTTCACCAACGAGCATTGCAATCGAGAACATCGCATTCTCAAATATCATGGTTTCCAAACTAAATACAAGCTTTAATCTAATTCCAATTTCTAAATCTTGAATCCTTTTAAAGACGTAATGCACTCCTTGAAAGTTACACAACTCAAGGTCGAGTCGACGTTCAACTCGACCGATCAATACTATTGTAAAATTATTTAATTAATATTTGATTAAAAACACGTCTTACACAACTATGTCCAAATCAAATCAATAACCTCTTCATTATAATCGGTACGTAACTACGAGCAAAACTGTATAAAAATTATGTCGAAAATTCTCCGTCAAATCTGCCGGCGGCGCTAGTGACTTTTTCCAGCAACCCGAACACCAACCTATGCAAAATCAACTCCACAACAACTTTCATAACTACACCAAAGTCCAATTCCAACTATAACTCACCGAAATTGGGAAGAATCGCAAAACATCATGTAAAAAAAACTAAAGGTAGACGTACCTAACCACTCTAACCCATTCAACAATATCATCATCAATGATGATCACTGGAAGCATCCTCGTGTACTCGACTCACTTGTAAATCAATTTAAGGGATTGATAACTAAACAAACTACTGGCATAGTAATTCTCAGGTTGTAGTAATTCTCAGGTTGCAGTCGTAAAACTAAGAAGCAATCTAGATAATCATTATCTTTTTGCTCTTAGCAAACGTGTTGGAAAAGAAATCTGACACCCAAATGAAAACGCATGGTATGCAATCATGATGGTGAAGTATCCTGTCGATAACATCACAATACTTCTCAATCAACGTGAGGTAGCTGGTCTAATACTTGATTACACCATTCCACATGCAATCCTATCATGTGCATATCTCCTTGTCGAAAACTGACTATTCTTAAGAAGTCGATTATTTCTAATCATTTCACCAGGTTCCTCTTATCGTGGGGTAGTGCATAAGCACTTCCATAAGTCTGATATGTGAAAACGAAAGGCTCAAGGTCTAATCTACTAAGCTTACCTCTCCCTCTAGAGGTCGAAAAGATAATCTCATCGTCAAGACTATTAACTAACGAGTGTAGGTGTGGAAATCGTCGATCACGTCCATGAGGCATGACACTAGAAACCGAAGAGACTTACTATCAACTGCGACACATCTAGAAGATTATCTTATACTATTAGTGATCTAAATGCCTGAAGACATGCGATGGAAACCGCTGCAGTCAGACCATCGCATACTAAGATCACTAAGAATATAAGATAATCGACAAGATCTGGAAAACTTAAGGCTCAAATTAACACGTAAGCTAGAGTGAATCCTTTGCATTAGGATGACTCGCACCAAAGATTCGATACCAGTAACCCCAATATGAGTAACACAAAACTTACACTACAAATCTAAACTATGAAAACAAAATCAATAGACTGTCATGCCTCGTATCCTGGACGGTCGCGACTTCAGCTGACTAACCTGCAAATTGGAAAATTAAAAACAAAGAGCCCAGGGAAACACATTTTAAAAACGTTAAAAAGAGTGCAAAAAAATAAACCAAACAGAAAACTAGAATATAACTGTGCTTCCTCTGACATAAGTAATAATAAATAATAAGTGAGTCCGTAAAGTCTCAAAAATGAAAATGATGCATCGAGAGAAACTCATTGAACCCTTCCTCGAGTATCGTGCAATGGAGGCGTCTTCAAGGGCGACCTAACCCGAGGCAACAAATCAAAGTGAAGTGGTAACTAGAGTAACTAGACCTCTAGTCACCTAAAATTGTCAAGAGCCACCTAACTCAAATGACGTGAAAATAAAATATCCACTCACAATAATGTGTCGTGATTTCCACTAAGCCAAAGTCTGTCTGTCGGCATTTCGATACGTGTGACACTGGCTTCTAACATGTTATCCTGAAACAACAATTATTATTTAATAACTAACAGCTAAAAGTCATATCGAATAACTAAACTCATTCACCAACAAGCATTACCGTTGAGAACACCGCGTTCTCGAATATCATGCTTTCTGAACTAAATACAAGCTTTAATCTAATTCCAATTTCTAAATCTTGAATCCTTTTAAAAGTCATAGCACACTCCTTGAACGTTACACGACTCAAAGTCGAATCGACGTTCGACTCTACTGATCAATATTATCATAAAATCGTTTAATTAATATCTAATTAAACACACGTCTTACACAACTATGTCCAAATTAAATCAATAACCTCTTCATTATAATCGGTACGCAACTACGAGCAAAACAGTATAAAAATTCAGTTGAAAATCATCTACTGGCGGCGATGACGCGACGGCGACGGTGACTTTTTCTGGCGACTTCAACCCAACAACAACTTTCATAACTACACTAAAGTCCAATTCCAACTATAACTCACCAAATTTTGTTTCGAACTCAAGAACACCAACTTTTCCCAAAAACTTCAAATCGTTTATTCTCCTTGCTCGGGTAAAATTGGGACGTGACCTTGGTGTCTATAGCTTCGTGTTGAAGAGGCCTACAAAGCCCAATGAATTTCTTCAATAAATATAACCAAGAGAGCATTGTACTTAAATTCTAGGGTTCTTGGCCAATTTCAAACTTTCTTCCTCAAATTTGAACGAAATAAAGGAGAAATGAGTGTTGAGATTAAGGGGAAATGATAGAGGGGGTTAAAAGGAGAAGTTTGATACCTTTTGTGGTCCGATTGGGTGGCCGGTTGGCGAGCTTAGTTGCCAATGACCTTTGCCGCGCGGAGAGAGAGTCGAGAGACAGGGGAGAGAATTGTGAGATGGGGTCCATGCCCAAAATGGAAATGTTGACTTTCTAATTTTGTTATAATGTATTTATACATGTAAGTTGCGACTAACCAAAACCATAAAATTGCACAAAATTTTCGCTGACCATTATTTCTTCATCGTAACTGTGATTTTAACACTTGACATGACCACGAACTCGTCTCAATGAACTCTACAATTTTCCTCCATAAAATTTATCAGAAAACTTAACCAATAAATATATGCTCGATAAGGCCTTCAATAATTACTTACGGTAAAAACTAACTATTTTTCTCAAATAACCTTAATCGAATCTTATAAAAAAAAATCTTGGGACGGGATGTTACATAATTGCCTTCAATGCTTTTGTATACCATGGCAACAAGGCATAACCAGTGGCTTCGTTACCATTGAGAGCTCGAGTGGCATAAATTCTTGCTCGATACGTTGTGTGGTAGTGAATCTTCAAACCAAATGTATCATTCAGATCTCTCATAATTTGCTTCGGCTTAACCAACGGATCAAATCAAACTTTATATGTGACAATAGTAGCAATAAGAATAGCACCAAGCCTTTTTGAGAATTTAAGAGTAACCTCACAAACACATGTATGATCAGCACCTAGCTTCCTCAGATAAAAGTAACCATTAATCTCACATAATCAAGCATGAACAGGCCACTTACAATGTCCACTTTCCCTCTTTGCACAAACAGCTGTAACGTGGACAAGTCGTTCTTGACGTAGTCAAATTCAACCTCGTTCTCAATAGAAAACTTGTACAACTTATCTCTGAACTCAACAACTCTACCATTATAGAACTTCCCAACCTCAAGTATATAGTCAGCCCACTTAGCACAGAAAAACTTCCTCTTATTCTTCCTTGACACAAAATTGTCCAATATCAGGTTATTATCCTCCTCATAATTTGAGTCATCACTACTGATCTAAGCATCAACATCATCTTTTTTGTCATGATGTGTGATCCTCATAGCAGAAGAAGCAGTAGCACCACAAGCAGTATCGACACAAGCTGGTTGTTCAACAATAGATTCACACTCAAAATTAACATCTATCACATTCATATCTATCAAACTAGCACCATGCAGATACTCAAATATCTCGATCATTGCAATGATGTCTTCATTTGAGTTTAGAAGGGTATTAGGAGAATCGTTGAACGAGTACCTCAATATCAATTTCCCCAACTTCAAATTATGAAACCTAGAACATAGTTGATCGCACAACATGTCAAATCTCGTCACCTTTGTGATTGAGATAAGCACGCTCTACATTTCTTAAGTAAACTTTCCAAGCTTCGAAACTAACATTGCTAAAAAAATGAAACACAAAAATGTCACTTCATATTGCTGCTGAATGAAAACAAAAAAATGCATTATATTGAAATAAAAATAAGTAGTGTGCCGCTGCACCGCGACCACCAACTCTAAATCATATTGTTATCAAAAAATGCAAAGGAGCATACAAACACAAGAAAAAAAATCAGTGATAGTGTACTAAAACATCAGCCAATAACCCTTTTCACTGCTACTGGGACAAAAATCAAAATCATATGAGAAATAAAGCAACTGCTACTGAACAGAATATAGCACATCCATAATATATAGTACACTTGAAACATAAAAAAAATCATAGATATTGATACTATAGTAACAACAAAAACAAGAAAAAGTCACACCTGTTTAGCAATACAACTGACACTGGAGTAAAAAACATCAAAATCAACCAAATGAAAATTAAACTGCTACTGAACATAAGCATCAAAAACAAAACCATGAATTATAAAAGAGCATGTTCATAACAAACTTCTACTGAGCATTCAAAATCAACAAAAAAATCAGATGCTACTGCAATAAAACACCAGAAACAACAATGAAAATATTAACTGCTACTAGAAAAATAAACATCAACAACAAATAAACTGATACTAAAACAGGAAAAAGACATTCATCGTAGATGAACCACACACAAAAACAACAATAACAATCAGATGCTACTGCAATAAAATATCAAAAATAATGAAGAAAAACATCAGCTGCTACTGGAAAAAATATCATCAAACTCAAACAACAGAAAAATAAACTGCTACTATATATTGTAGCTAAACAGTAATGAAACACAACAACAACAACAACAACAACAACAACAACAGCAACAACAAACAATTGCTACTGGAATAAAACGTCAAAATCAAAAGAAAAAACTTCAACTGCTACTGAAAAAAACATCGAACAGTAAAAAAAAATCTAAGAATGAAACGTCAACAAACAAATTACTGCAAAGATCAAAAACCTAAAACATTGAAGAACAACATATACATCAAAAACATAGATCTGATACTAAATTATTACAACAAAGTGAAAAAACAAAAACGTACGTGTTAGAAAAAAGAAATCAATGAGAAACATGAAGAGAACGACTACAAAATTCAAACGTGTGATGCTCCAGCATCAACATAAGACAATACAAACCTGTACAACTCAAAATAATTACAATACCCTCAAATTACACCTTCAAAACACGATAATCCTTCTAAACAATATTAGGATACGAGATTCTCACCAAAAATACGAACAGAGTAAGGATGATACTGGAGAATTCGAGGATGATACAAAAAAATAGAAGAGAGCTCGAGCAGTTTCTGATCGTTTGAATTTTCTTTTTCCAGAAAAAAATGTTCATATACAGGGTACGTAAGGGTATAAAGGTAAAATACAAGGGGACACATGTCAGAATCTCAGCCTTTTATCCTTAATCCTAAGATTTAGTCTTTAAGTGTCTAAATATTGGACCATTATACTTAAATGCAAGCTAAACTTCAAGCTTGTCCTTATAAGAGCAAGTCTAGTGGTTGTGTCAAACACCACCAGACTCCTCAACGGTTACTTTTGGCAAATGAAATCCCTTTCATTGGATTTGCCAAAGACATGGTAGATGACATATGGTACACGGTGGATGGAAAAGAAGAGACACGTTTGTCAAATTTGACAGATTGAAACCAATCTGCCAAATCTATTTCTCTTCTGCACTCTTTTTTCTTCCCCCGATGGAGCAACGCATTCCAAGTTTGAACTTTAATGATTTTCTTCCATGGTTTGGGTTTTCATGGCTCCCAATCACTTTTTTGTGCTCCTTCTATCAATTTTGATTCCCGACTTGATTTGATTATACTTCTTCCGCGATCGAATTTTATTTAGAGAAGAGAAAGAACTCATTTTACGTCGACAATCAATTTTCTTCTAAAGAAGAGGAAGAGATCGATAATGGATGTGGAGTTGGTAATCCCTTCCGATTGGGAGTTAATTTCATCTTCTTGCTTTCATTTGGTCGATGATGGAATTGAATTCACTTATAAGAAGTGTATGGAGACAATTATGGGTTTCATTGTTTCTTGTTAATTTATGAATTTCTAGGTTCATGTGGGTGGGTTTAGAACACTACTAGAAAAATTCATTTAGGCGACGAAATTGAAAGGACCCAACCCCTATTTAGTTTCCTAAATCGGAATCAAACCACTTCTGAAAACACGAACCAACAAAAACCATTAAAATTTGGGCAGAGTTTCGTTACTAATGCGGAATTACCATTACCTGCACCCGGAAAATACACTTCATCCTATGCCACAAAAATCAAACCGTGGGCACCAATCCCATCCGGATTTCTCAATATCATAACAATAATGTAAAGTAATAAATATAGCTATACTTTACAGAAATCCGTGGAAAATCGTATAAAAATATACATCAGAATACTCATAGCGACTTCAAGTATACATATACAAACAGTAGGCCACACTAAGAACCTACCATAAAAGAAACATCGCTCGAATACTATGCCTCCGACCACGACATGCGACACCAGAATCTGAACTGCAAACTGGGCACGGAAACCGAAAAGCCCAGGGGAAAGATATGAAAACTGTTAAAGTGAGTGGACGAAATTAAATGTCTTTTGCCGAATAATATATGTTATAAAAATATATGCGAGTCAAATGTATAAAAATCAAATGGTACACGAGGGAGACTCTAACTCCTCACGCGTACAGAGCATGCATGGAAAATCTCACGGGGTCGCTCGTAGACACATCCGTGCTAGTACAGTCTGAATCACGGGATCCCAGACCCACACGTGATTCTCGCCAGAAAGGCCTCAGGTCAGGATATCTGTTTCCACCCGGAACTACATCGGCACAAGAAACAGTTCCCCCTGGTAGGCACCCTCGGGGATGAGCTGGGATGCGAGTGTATCGAGACAACAACATATACTAAGACTGTACTATGTGTAAACCAAATCATAAATAGTTCGATGTAAATGCGTAAAGTAACATGTAAATGTATATACGTAATGTATAATGGTATAAGCATAATTGTATAACACATGCTCATAAAAATCGAAATCTTGTATGCATGCTCAAGTTCGTGAAACGTGTATAAAGACTCGCAATTATTCTGTGAAAAGAAATTGTCCACTCACAAACTAGCGTAACGCAGTTCGCGTTAATCCCGTGATCCGGCGGAAAATCTCTCGTCAAACGAACGATCACGAACCCCTGAATAATCATAAAATCCATTTCTCAAAATCATAATTCGGTACCTCGAATCAAATCACGAGAAACAACCACTCTCGGAAACACATAATTCAATAACGACGAACTCGTGAAAAACCAATTATCACACCACAACACCTCGCTAAAATTTCGGACGCTCAATTCGAAAAACAAACCTCACCACTGCGATCAGGGCACGATTTCGAGTGAAACAACATATAACTCGTCGAAAACCACGCCGGGCGAAAAGTCGCTGCTGCCTCCGGCCACCGGAAAATCCAACCTGCCCAGAAAATTTCGTGCTACACATGGTTTCAAAGATCTCGACGATTCCAACAACTTTCCAGTTATAAGTTAAGGCCAATTTTGATCGGAAAAAGGTCCAAAACTCACCTCAAAGTTCCAAACCCTTACCGGAATTTCACATCGACGGATCTCTCTCCTCGGCCACGGCAACCTCCCAAACCACTTGCAATAGCTTCCTCTCATTGAGGCTAACAAAACCCCTCAAAGAGGAGCCACCACCTCGGCCTCTAGGCCGCCACCCGAACGCCACAAAACTCGCCGGAAAATCCATAATTTTGCCGATTCGATTCTCTCTCCTCCGGCCACCCCACGGGACGATCCACCTACCAATTCGAAGAGGAGCTCGAGCCCAACAAATCTCATGAAGAAGTCGTGCCCAAATATGGCCGGAATCGAGCTCAATTCCGGCGAACCATTTCGGCCTCCAAAAGGGTTATTCTTGACCCGTGGGTCAACGTGGGTCAACCGAGCTTTCCCTTTATGGCAATTTTCCCAATTCGGCCGGTATCGCTTCCATATTTATACCGTATGCGTATCGAACCCCAAACGGATAAATACGACAATATTCGGCAGACGAAAATATTCATAACTTATTCCTCGCTACTCGGAAAAATTATCCAAAAGTTCCCACGAGCTCGAAATTAAATTCTCTACAACTTCCACGAAGGATCCGAAATCAAATTCTCACCCGATAATTTAGTCGCTAACGAAGCCGCCATATTAACAGATTATGCTGAAATCACAACAAATCGCGAAACTCGCAAATCAAATCGATAATCATTCCATCTACGGTTCGGGTCGATCAACGGTCCAAAACGGATCACAATCACGATTCGGATAGACTCGAACACGAACGGATAAACTCGACAATATACCGAAATTTCAAATATTCATATTATATTCCTCGGTCGTCCAAATAATGATCCGGAACCGCCCACGAACTCGAAATCACGCGTACAACAACTCTTGAGAAGAGACTCAACTCAAATGCTCGGCCAATAATTTAGTTGTGATCAAAGTTGGCGATTCAATCAATTATCGGAAATCTGCGATTATACGCTAACTCGCAAATTAAGCTGATTACGCTTCTGATTCTGTTCTGGGTCGTCACAGAAATTAATAAGGTTTCGTCACCTAAGTACCACTTAGATGAAGAAACAACACTTCATCGCCTAAGACAAAAAATGTTGTCGTCTATGATATCTTTAGATGACGAAATAAGAAATCGTCGCCTACGTTACACAGTTCGTCGTCTAAGTTACGCTTAGATGTCGAAAAATGTCGTCGCCGTAGTAATAGTACTTAGACGAAGAAATAGTCAACAATTAGTCGTCTAAGTGCATACCCTAACCCTAAACACTTAGACGAAGAATATCCTCATATTCGTTGTCTAAGTCCATACCCTAAAACTAACACTAAACATTAACCCCTAAACCTGAACCCTTAAACACTTGGACAAAAAAATTGGTATAAGAAAATCTCTCGTCAAACGAATGATCACGAACCCCTGAATAATCATAAAATCCATTTCTCAAAATCATAATTCGGTACTTCGAATCAAATCACTAGAAACAACCATTTTCGGATACACATAATTCAATAACGACGAACTCGTGAAAATCTAATTATCACACCACAACACCTCGCTAAAATTTCGGACGCTCAATTCGAAAAACAAACCTCACCATTGCGATCGGGGCGCGATTTCGAGTGAAACGACATATAACTCGTCGAAAACCACGCCGGGTGAAAAGTCGCCGCTGCCTCCGGCCACCGGAAAATCCAACCTGCCCAGAAAATTTCGTGCTACACATGGTTTTAAAGATCTCGACGATTCCAACAACTTTCCAGTTATAAGTTAAGGCCAATTTTGATTGGAAAAGGTCCAAAACTCACCTCAAAGTTCCAAACCCTTATCGGAATTTCACATCGACGGATCTCTCCTCCGGCCACGGCAACCTCCCAAACCACTTGCAATAGCTTCCTCTCATTGAGGCTAACAAAATATGGCCGGAATCGGCCTCAATTCCGGCGAACCATTTCGGCCTCCAAACGGGTTATTCTTGACCCGTGGGTCAACCCAGCTTTCCCTTTATGGCAAGTTTCCCAATTCGGCAGGTATCGCTTCCGTATTTATACCGTACGCGTATCGAACCCCACACGGATAAATACGACAATATTCAGCGGACGAAAATATTCATAACTTATTCCTCGCTACTCGGAAAAATTATCCGAAAGTTCCCACGAGCTCGAAATTAAATTCTCTACAACTTTCACGAAGGATCCGAAATCAAATTCTCGCCCGATAATTTAGTCGCTAACGAAGCCGCCATATTAACAGATTATGCCGAAATCACAACAAATCGCGAAACTCGCAAATCAAATCGATAATCATTCCATCTACGGTTCAGATCGATCAACGGTCCAAAACGGATCACAATCACAATTCGGATAGACTCGAACACGAATAGATAAACTCGACAATATACCGAAATTTCAAATATTCATATTATATTCCTCGGTCGTCCAAATAGTGATCCGGAACTGCCCACGAACTCGAAATCACGCGTACAACAACTCTCGAGAAGAGACTCAACTCAAATGCTCGGCCAATAATTTAGTCGTGATCAAAGCTGGCGATTCAATCAATTATCGGAAATCTGCGATTATACGCTAACTCGCGAATTAAGCTGATTACGCTTCTGATTCTGTTCTGGGTCATCACAAATCCACCCTCGTTAAAAAAATTTCGACCTCGAAATTTCCAAGTCTGCCGACTAAAAGTAGGAGCACTGCCTCTGCATACAGCTCAACTTTCCAGTGGCTACATCAACTGAACAACTCTGACAACAGACTCCACAATAGGAGATATCTCCGTACTGTAATCCCTGTACCCTCAAATCTCGAATCTGAACTGGCTCCACACAATTTCCAAGTGTTCCTGCATAAGGAACTGATAGGGTACACAACATACAATAAATCAGAAATGTAGTTCCACCACACGGAACACAACACACACAAAAACCAACGCTATAGGTAATGCCAAACTATACGGCACAACACAAATTCGCTTATGATTACATACGGATCAAAATAACGTGGCAATTCACAACTCAGCCTACTCACATCAACATAACTCAAACATCAAACTTGGGCAATTATCAACCTGTTTCCGCTAATCTGAAAGTCTGTGGTAGCACATCCCACTAAATCAAGATCCAACGTCAGCTCACATCAAACTCGCTCCAACACAATGGAGTACAACATCGTTCCTCAAAACGACATCAAGCAACGTCAAAATCTTAGTGGTCAACCAACTGGTACTGCATGCCATCTCGAACAATTGAAACTGCCGGTCCCAAATCCCTCGGAACTGCAATACACAAGACCACAACATGCCCTCCAAAGTCTGAATAGTCCTCAAAGATCGCCCACCAATCTGAGGATAAGAACCAATACTAACTTGTAATCTGGTCCCCAATGCTCGCTGTAATGCTTGCCAACACTCTGTTGTAGCTGATTATCTCGATCAGCGATCTGGGACACAGGTACACCATGTAATGGACAACCTCCGTCAAACACAACTATGTCAGCCTGCCACCAAAATCCTTTCCCGAAAGTACAAGGAAAAGAATTAAATTCATCAAATGGTCCACAAAGACTCGACAACTGGTACCATAAACCGAAGTGCGTAGTGGCACACAAAACCACGGCGACAAACTCCAACTTCTAATCGGAAATCTCCAATAGCTGTAACTTCTCGGCAAGTCTCTGCCTCCTAACCATCGCCTGCCGACAAATGTGTCATCTGCACACACAAACTGCTACATTACTCTTCATGTTGCGTCATGAGTAGTAAACTCGAAGTATCAGATACATCTTCGTACCAATAGTGCACAACGCACGCAAAACAATGAGCTTCATCATCATCACACTCGAACTCAGCTCCCGTAGCGCATAACCTGGCTAACACGGAAACTCGAGCCACACACACATGAAACACTGAAACTCCCGACTTCCGACTGAATGCATCAGCAATAACAATAGCCTCTCTCTCGGATAAACTAAAATGTGCAGCCATAGTCGTTAGTCGACCCCATACATCTACACTGCCTCAAGCTCAAATCCGGCTGAATATGCAAGTGGATGAAATTCAAGTGATCAGTGTACGTCCTACACTGTGCTGCACGCCGTAGCAGTAGTGTCTCGAACTCTCCGATGCTAACATAAGGACAGCTACACCCAAATCATACACAAGATATGCAACTACATAAGGTTTCCACTGCCTGAAACCATGAGCCACCGCTCTGCTAAGCTGCATCAAAGCATAACCAAATCCAAAACTCGATGCATCATCATAACCCACGAACTCACCACGATCGTCAGGTAGAGTCAAAACCGGTGCAACGGTCGACCTTCCTTCAGGAGTAAATAACTATCCTCGCGTGCATCGAACCACTCGAGCTTGACGCCTTCTTCGTCAATCCGGAAAGTGAAGTGACAATCCGAGAAAATCTTGTACAAACAGTCGGTAGTAGCCTACCAAACCCAAGAGACCCCTGATCTCTGGTACAATGGTAAGTCAACCCCAAATCAACACAGCTTCTATCCGGTCAGGATCTACGCCGACTCCCTCGGATAACATCACACAGCCCAAAATCTTCACGCCAACCAACCAAAACTCATACTTGCTGAACTTCACAAACAGCTGATCATCACGCGAAATCCACAAAACCGCTCGCAATTACTTCAGGTGCTGGCCCACACTCCTGGAGTACATCAGGATGTTGCCAATGAACACGACCGCAACCTCGACCAGAAACCGTCTGAACACCTGGTCCATCAAGTCCATAAAAGCAACGGGGGCATTGGTCAAGCCAAACGGCACGACCAAGAACTCCTGATGCCCGCACCGTAATTCGAAAGTCATCCAGACCACATCTGACTCATCGATCCTCAACTGATGGTATCCGAACCCGAAATCGATCTTCGAAAAGACTGAAGCTCTCGTGAGTTGATCAAACCAATCGTCAATCCGAAGCGGAGAATACTTGCTCTCATCTGAAGCCTGATTCAGCTTCCGGTAGTCAATGCACCACCTCGTCGAACCATTCAACATTCGTACAAATAATGCCAGAGCACCCCACAGTGATACACTGGGTCATACGAAATCTCCTCCAGCAACTCCTGAAGTTGAACCTGTAGCTCCATCAGCTCCGCTGGCACCGAACGACAAATTGCCGGTGATATGAGTCCCGCACCCGGTAAAAGCTCAATGGTGTAGTCGGTCGGTCTCCCGAACTGGAGATATACCCGGTAACTCCTCCGGAACACACCTGAAAACTCGGGAACCACCTCAATGTCGCCAATGTTGGGTACAACAACCGTAGTATCCACAACATGAGCTAAGCAAACAACATAACCCGATTCCACCATCCGCTCGACCATCACCGCGAAACAGTATCTCGGGGAAAAGTCTGGTCGTCGAAACACAACCACCTTCTCATGACCATCGAACATAGCCCAATGCGTCGCCAAGAAGTCCATACTCATAATCACACCAAAATCAACGATATCAAGCTATAACAGATCCGCGGCTAAGCCATATCCTCCACAAGGATCTCGCAACCTCCGGATGGATGCAACACTCTCCAAAACCTCGGAAGTGGAGATGCAGGCACAATAGCCATGGATGTCAAGCAACAGTAGCCTCAAAGAAACTCCGTCCTCATACAAGGTCGTGGCACGAACTCCAACATGCCCAACTAGCCGCCCACGTCAATTGCGACTTGCTGATTAACTCGTCAAAAAGGCTACATTGGTCAAATTCCAGAAATAGCCTCCTCGTGAACTCAGAGAAATAGCCTCCAACATGACCTCCTCGTGAACTCTGAGCTACCGAACCGCTAAAACAGCTGGCCGAGGGCACTCCCTTGCACCGTGACCCTCCTGGCCACCACAATAGCAACCGAGAGTGCTCCACGAACACAAGTCACAACAACACCTGCTGCGAGAAAGGATCACCAACGATCACCCAAACTCATACCATAGGAACAAGTCCGCTACTCTGTAATCTCCACCACCACCAAACAGATCCTCTGCTTTGATCTGATGACCCCCAACATAATCGAAAAGGCCACAGCCTGATGAAGTCACTGATCCCGAGGTACCTGAACTCAAACTCAGCAAATATCTCGACTAAGTCCACTTTCCTCAAACCAACACATCGGAAACCGCGTACACATTTCCTTCTCAATAGCCTCACCTCTGAGTGCAGCACGTCAAGCTCGTCACGGTTCTCTCGAGGCATAACAGTCAAAATCCCTCTGATGCTCAGGTTCAAACTCATCTCGAACCTCGTGCACTGCTTCCTCTGAAGCCACATAACTCGTGCAAACAGGGATAAACATGTGAACAATACATTTCTGCCTCAGGTGGGTAAACACTCCTCATTCGAATGCTGGGTAGTCTGATTAAACCATTACCGTATAAATAATACCCTGAAAGTAGGTCATGGAGTCACAACAAGAACTCACACAATACCAGCCCACCAAATGCAATGATCTGACTCAGGCAAAAACATCAACTGCCACAATTCTCTGCTCTGAGGCAACATGTAGACGCTCATACACACAACCAGGCAAACCATGCCGCACAAATCTTTGGACCCAGAATGCTCATCCAAACCCATAATTCATTGGCAAATCGCGCGTCGATTGATCCTCAATAAGATCCACAACCGTACCGACACGGAAAGCATGTCAAGGAGGCATCTTAATGAATAAGACATTGTTTGCAACAAGTAGAACGTAATCATGGAACTTCAAATATTTGAAAGCATACAACACCCGGAGTATTGATGAGTATCCACCGGCCGGTCGGGTCACCACTCCAGACATGCTGTACATTCTCAAATATCCTCAGTAAACACGACTACAGAAGTCTACAGAACATATAACCTAATGCTCTGATACCAAACTGAAAGGACCCAACCTCGATTTAGTTTCCTAAACCGGAATCAAACCCCTTCTGAAAACATGAACCAACAAAAACCATTAAAATTAGGGCAGAGTTTCGTTACTAACGCGGAATTACCATTACCTGCACCCGGAAAATACATTTCATCCTATGCCACAAAAATCAAACCGTGGGCACCAATCCCATCCGGATTTCTCATTATCATAACAGTAATGTAAAGTAATAAATATAGCTATACTTTACAGAAATCCGTGGAAAATCGTATAAAAATATACATCAGAATACTCAGAGCGACTTCAAGTATACATATACAAACAGTAGGCCAAACTAAGAACCTACCATAAAAGAAACATCGCTCGAATACTATGCCTCCGACCACGACGTGCGACACCAGAATCTGAACTGCAAACTGGGCACGGAAACCGAAAATCCCAGGGGAAAGACATGAAAACTGTTAGAGTGAGTGGACGAAATTAAATGTCTTTCGCCGAATAATATATGTTATAAAAACATATAACTTGTCGGGGCACGATTTCGAGTGAAACAACATATAACTTGTCGAAAACCACGCCGGGCGAAAAGTCGCCGCTGCCTCCGGCCACCGGAAAATCCAACCTGCCCAGAAAAATTCGTGCTACACATGGTTTCAAAGATCTCGATGATTCCAACAACTTTTCAGTTATAAGTTAAGGCCAATTTTGACCGGAAAAGGTCCAAAACTCACCTCAAAGTTCCAAACCCTTACCGGAATTTCACATCGACGGATCTCTCTCCTCCGGCCACGGCAACCTCCCAAACCACTTGCAATAGCTTCCTCTCATTGAGGCTAACAAAACCCCTCAAAGAGGAGCCACCACCTCGGCCTCTAGGCCGCCACCCGAACGCCACAAAACTCGCCGGAAAATCCATAATTTTGCCGATTCGATTCTCTCTCCTCCGGCCACCCCACGGGACGATCCACCTACCAATTCGAAGAGGAGCTCGAGCCCAACAAATCTCATGAAGAAGTCGAGCCCAAATATGGCCGGAATCGACCTCAATTCCGGCGAACCATTTCGGCCTCCAAACGGGTTATTCTTGACCCGTGGGTCAACGTGGGTCAACCCATCTTTCCCTTTATGGCAAGTTTCCCAATTCGGCCGGTGTCGCTTCCGTATTTATACCGTACGCGTATCGAACCCCAAACGGATAAATACGACAATATTCGGCAGACGAAAATATTCATAACTTATTCCTCGCTACTCGGAAAAATTATCCAAAAGTTCCCACGAGCTCGAAATTAAATTCTCTACAACTTCCACGAAGGATCCGAAATCAAATTCTCGCCCGATAATTTAGTCGCTAACGAAGCCGCCATATTAACAGATTATGTTGAAATCACAACAAATCGCAAAACTCGCAAATCAAATCGATAATCATTCCATCTACGGTTCGGGTCGATCAACGGTCCAAAACGGATCACAATCACGATTCAGATAGACTCGAACACGAACGGATAAACTCGACAATATACCGAAATTTCAAATATTCATATTATATTCCTCGGTCGTCCAAATAGTGATCCGGAATCGCCCACGAACTCGAAATCACGCGTACAACAACTCTTGAGAAGAGACTCAACTCAAATGCTCGGCCAATAATTTAGTCGTGATCAAAGCTGGCGATTCAATCAATTATCGGTAATCTGCGATTATACGCTAACTCGCGAATTAAGCTGATTACGCTTCTGATTCTGTTCTGGGTCGTCACAGAAATTAATAAGGTTTCGTCACCTAAGTACCACTTAGATGAAGAAACAACACTTCATCGCCTAAGACAACAAATGTTGTCGTCTATGATATCTTTAGATGACGAAATAAGAAATCGTCGCCTACGTTACACAGTTCGTCGTCTAAGTTACGCTTAGATGTCGAAAAATGTCGTCGCCGTAGTAATAGTACTTAGACGACGAAATAGTCAACAATTAGTCGTCTAAGTGCATACCCTAACCCTAAACACTTAGACGAAGAATATCCTCATATTCGTTGTCTAAGTCCATACCCTAAAACTAACACTAAACATTAACCCTTAAACCTTAACCCTTAAACACTTGGACAAAAAAATTGGTATAATTTGTCGTCTAAGTGGTCACTTAGACGATGGAATTATTTGGATTCGTCATCTAAGTGAACACTTAAACGACGAATTACACCAATTTCGTCGTCTAAGATGAATTTCATGCTTCGATCAAAGAGCACTGCTATGTATACAATCTTAAAATCTATATTTTTTTCATCGGGGGCATGGAGTAAACATTCTTGGACTGTGAGTGTCAGCGGTTTGAAATTCAGAGTTACAAAGATTCGTATATCAACGTTTCTGTTTCGTTAAAATTTCAGTTTTATGGTTGACTACGCTAATCAAACCTTTAACGAACTTTGTATTTACTGAAAATTTGTCCACTTATATATTATGTTGTGATGAATATATCTAATGGTTGTTTTGTCAAAATTCAATTTCGTTAATATGGATGTGGAGTGAATATAGACATACAAACACTTAAACTATACAACATTAGTAGATATATAACAAATTCTTTAGTCTTAAATAAACTTTTTATGTCGAATTTAAATTAATTTCTATTTAGTTGATAAATTAAGTTTTACGATAAGACAAACATCCGTAACTTTAAAAACGGGTTTAGGAATTATATTTTACGATCGTTTCCGTCTTTTTAAGTATTTTTCGATATATAATCACTAAATTCAATCGATCGAATCCTAAACTAATCCGAATAGGGTTGAATTTTTTTCTCCAATATTGTATAATGTAATGGTTATATCTGATTATTGATTTTTTTTTTTTGATTTTTAAGCAATTACCCAAAATTATTTTTTAAAATATTTTAATATAAAATAAAATTCACTTAGGCGACGAAACTGTATAGTTCCGTCGCCTAAGTGAATTTTATTTCTTTTCTATTTTTTTTTAAAATATCTGAAAATTGATTTTTTAAATAATTAGAAAAAAATAAAAATTCACTTAGGCGAAAAACTATAATTTTTTTCGTCCTCTAAGTATTTTTTTTTATAAATATCTAAAAATTAATTCAAAATTTAAAACACTTAGAAGACGAATTTGTAAGGTTTCGTCATATAAGTTAAAAAATTTAACATTTTTTTTTCATTACGCGACTAAACTATAAAGTTTCGTCATCTTAGTCCAAAAAGTGGGCGGTTTTTTTTTCACCAAAATTTTTTGGCAAAAATTCAAATCACTTAGGTGAAGAAATTACTATGTTTCGTGGTCAAAGTAAAAAAATGGCGGGTTTTTTTGAAAATTTAAAATACTTAGGCGATGAAATTATTAGGTTTCGTCGCCTAAGTCCAAAAAATTAGCGGGTTTTTTTTTCGGCCAAAATTCAAATTACTTAGGCGACGAAACATGTTGGTTTCGTCACCTAAGTTGTCAGCTATAAAATACAATTTATCCACCATTGTGCATTCGTCATCTAAGTATTCACTAAAACAACGAATATTTTCGTCATTTTTTCAATAAACTTTTGTCGCCTAAAAACCTACACAACGAAGTTTGTTTCGTCATCTAAGTACTTAGACCACAACACTTAGATGACGAACCTTAGGTGACGATAAAATCACTTAGGAAACGAAAATGCTTCGTCGCCTAAGTGATCGAGTTTCTCTGGTAGTGGAAACAAGCACAAGATGATGAGATCAAACTATAACATTTCTCATTGATTAATCAGCTAGGCATGACCGATCTATAGGTAGTAGATGAGCTAATATTTTCCCACAAGATCGAATTGGCTAGTGTAGATGTATTGATGCACAAAATCTTACTACTAATATATAACTTTCTCTTTTGATATTTGCGGATCTGGTTCCAAATTGCTTGTTTCCATTGATCAATGAAATCTCTAGTTTCTAAACAACAATAAAGCTAAGGGCTTGCGAGGAAGGCTCTCGAGGTATTGGAATTTAACGTTCGGTGAACAACTATAAATTGATAGGAAGCTCAATTGCTCCAAATTGTTGTCCTATGTTTTGCAAGCTCAATTGCTCAAAACTAGACTTCGTGCAGAAAGTTGAAAGACATGATAGTATTTTGGTTTGACATAACCATTAGACTTGCATTTGGTTTAGATAACAAATAGCCAACTCAACCTTCAAATTTGAATTGCACATTATTAATTAGACATAACCATTAGACTTAGTTTGCTAAAATTATTTTGATTGGAAAAGGCATTGAAAGGAAAACGATAGTGCGCAAACCTCTCTGATAAAAAACACGCCAAAAACGGCCACATATTTCAAAATATTTACGTCCCATGCCAGCAAATTTGAATTGTGCAGTCTTAGTTAGACATAACCATTAGACTTAGTTTGCTAAAAACATTTTGATTGAAAAAGGCATTGAAAGGAAAACGATAGTGCAAAAACCCTCCAGTCAAAAAACACGCTAAAAACAGCCTCATATTTCAAAATATTTATGTCCCCTGCCACTGTGTAAAATCGCCCGCTCTCTCTCTCTCTGGGTCTCACACTCATTCACTCATTTTTGTCCAGGACCAGACCGACCAGTATTTTACTCTCTCTCTCTCTCTCTCTCTCTCTCTGAAAACTTCGTCGTCTTCTTCGCGTCATCTCTGAAACCCTATATCTGCTCCAAAACCCTAAATTTTAAGCCACAATGTAGGACATCGAGACGTTCGCCTTCTAGGACGAGATCAACTAGCTCCAGAGTTTGATCATAAACACTTTTTCCAGCAACAAGCAGCGACAGAGATTCCAGACGTCAGAGGTGGAACGGTAGCAGAGAGCTCGACAGGGAGGCTAAGTGACGTATAGCCTTAACCCTAGGTCCCTAATTGTCTGAGTATGGAAGCGCACCGAAGTCGTTCAATTACAACTTGCACATCATCGAAGCCGGCGTCGTCGACCACAGCGCTGCACTCCACGCCATTGAGAAGGTATGATCATTCATACTCAAACTCATATATAAATTGGGATTTAGATTTGTTCACAACGATAATTTCCTCACATTTTGCAGTAATTTGATTTTGATTGAAGTATATAATCAGACCCCGAAGATTAGCTATAGTTATCCATCTATAAATAAGTATTGAAAACGTACACTAGTTGTTCTGACATTTAGTTTACTGAATTATATATACGGTGCTTAGTTGTTATAGGTTCTCTGAAGTAGTAATGATAATGTGACTTGAATATGAAAATGATTCAGATCAGGCAATTGAATGGAAAAACAAGTGTTATCAATATGCGTCTGCTGTGATTATCTCACCACATATTGTAATGTGGACTTATGTAGATGTATATAAATTTTAGTACTGATGAATTTTTTTATCATCTGTGTTTAGACGGAGTTGCTATATATATTTGGTATTTATATTCTGTTAGAAAAGCACCAATAGCAGAAATATTATCTTTTTGGTAATCGTATTATTCCAATATTTTGTGTAGGCTGGGGCTATCACTGTAAGACGAGTTCAGAAAGAAGATATGTTCAATGTTGCTTAAGCTACCGGTTCTATTTTTGTGGCATCTTTGTCTTCTTCTATTTTTGAATTAGCATGGACCTTCCCTCTAGTGAATGTTTTGTAGTTAATTGCATTTGTTCAGTCACTGCCCTTTACAATTTGGTAGTTGTTTTACTAGTGCTTACCGTTTTACATTACAATTAATCAATGTGTTCTTTGTCATCCTCTTGCGTGTTCTTTTATTTAGTTGATATCTCATATATTTCCTTATCTGAAATTAAAATTATGATACCAGATTTGTGTTTTGAAGAAAATTTCTAAGATTGCTTATTGTGTTGTCTGATGATGCTGAATTGTGATTAGGTGGAGACTTGTGAGGAGGTTGATCATGGCTGACTATCAAGATTATGATTCTAAAAGTAGCTTTGTCCTTGTGAGTGATGGTTCTTCCGTATGAAGTGATTTTTAGAACTTTGTCATTGTGGATACTGTTGGAAAGTAAATATTATTTTGTAATTAGGATTAAAGTTGTATAAATGTGATAAAGAATGTAAATATTCTTTCCTATTAAGAAACTAATTGTACATCTATATATCCCCAAATTGGGATGAATGAAATCAATGAATTATCCTTGAACCAAAATTCCACTTGGTATCAGAGCCAAATCTTGAACCTTGAAACCCTGAATTGAAGTTGAAAACCCCTGAATTTCCATCACCACTGACTTCCATTATCTGTCTATTCTTCCTTTCAGCTAATCCATTTTGTTGAGGAGTGTAACCAATGGAAATCTGGTGGTGAATCCCATGAGTACCTAAATTGTCATTTCACCATTCACATATTCGCCACCATTGTCAGACTGAAGAACCCGGATTTGCTGCTGATACTGGGTTGCCACCATCTTGTAAAATTTAGTAAATCTATGAAACACATCACTTTTACACTTCATTAAGGAGACCCAAGTCATTATGGTGCATTCATCAATAAACGTCACAAAATACCTAAAACCAGAGCGGGTGGGAACTTGTGCAGGACCCCAAACATCAGAGTGAATATTCATAAAAGGGACAAAACATTTGAATAAACTTGGCGAATAAGTACTACGGTGACTCTTGGCAAATTCGCATGTTTCACATTGAAATTCTGAGATATTTACACTTGAAAAGAGTTGAGGTTGAAGCTTCTGTAGATATTAAAAATTCAAATGACCCCCAATCGACGGTGCCATAACCATACATCTTCCTTAGCTTTATCCAAACTGATGGTATTATTCGTCTGTCCCGATGATTTCAATTGTTGACATGCTCTCAAAGTGTATCACTCATATGTGTTTAAGGTTAACGCTCAATTCAACTACTTTCCAAATGGACCAAACCATATGCTTACTCTTGTGACTAATCTCCACAGATCAAAGGCTGTCATCTTGAGGATCAAAAGGACTTTCATGGGTTATAATGGGTCTAGGCCCACAAGGTTCAAGAAAACAAGGATATGGAATTCGAAAACAAATTCTAGAACCTAGTAGAGCACCGAATAAGAGACTTTTCTCGGATCTTGCAACCATGGAACTTTTGATTATTGTGGCCAGATTTTACTTTGTTGGGCCTTCACATCATTCTTTTCATCAACAGTTAACTCAGGTATCAAGCTAGACATCATAATTTTTTTTCTTTTTCTTTCTTTTATTTTTTTTCTCTTTTTTTTTCACAAATAGCTTGATACCCCACACTTGTTTCTTTGCATCACATTTCGACATTGTCGCCGTCTTCACATACCTGTCTCATGTATAGCTCTACCAAGTCCTAGAACAAGGGTAAAGAAATAACTATTCTAAAGTTTAAGGTTAGAGATATGCGGGTGATGACAAAAAGTTTAAACATGTAGGCTCAAAGTGGTTAACTAAGGGGTGCACATCTTGTGTACACAAAGTCGGGACACAGGCTTATATGGCTATGGTGATGTCCCCTAAATGCCTTTATCACTTCCTCAATCAGAACATGTATTGACTATAAGTTTTGAAAAGTACAAGAGCAAGTTCTAGTAAACTTTAGAGTCCATTAACTTAATCTGTGGCAAGCAATCGACACCCAATCAAAGAAAACATGTATTTCTCATAAAGGCTCAAAAGCTCACGGGTTAAATGAATCTCAACAAAGTTTAAGCATGCTAAAAATCTGTACCATGTTAACTTGTTTCTATATCCACTACATGTCCACATATGTAACATATATCAAAATCATCTAAAGAAACTTGAATAACATAATAAACTCTTAATCACAAATTGGAAAGATATAGAATCATCATTGACTTTGTTACGGGCATCCTAAGACTCTTCTTTTTGATATTTTCTTGACATTTTTTACTTTTGTATTTGGTTTTTCAATTAAGACACTAAAACACACAAGAAAAACAAAGAAAAATTCAAAATTACCAAACTTTGGAGAGGGACTCGCCAGACTCCCTATACTGCGCAACTCCACTCGCAAGAATTATATAGAATTAACGACAGAGTGGAATGAGCTGAAATTTTGTGAGCACCAACTAGACACATGTAGAAACCTTCCCAAAAAATTTAAGAAAATCACGAAACCTCTAGCTATAGGAAATAAATGACACGATACAGGATACTGCTTAGTACCGAAAAAAATGAAAAATTTATACATAGACGCTAAGAATATGATATAAACCCCACCTCACACTTGAAATTTGCATTGTCATCAATGTAAAATAAAACTAAAACATAAAATACATCAAACAAGCATGGAATAAGACACATAACACATCACAAATCACACTAACATGGAGAAAAATAAAGAAAAAGAGAAGGGATAAGAATTCAAATCTGGCAGCCAAGCTTCTCCATCCACATGGGTTGCCTCCCAAGTAGCGCTAAGTTTAACGTCTTCAGCCAGACATCTTCAAAATCATCAGGTAGCTGTGGTCTTGGCTCGATCAAGTGCTTGGTCCTTAACAATGATGTCATATGAGCTCTACCAAGTAACTTGGGTACCCTTGGACTCCTACACACACAAGACTCCAAGTGTCTTCTTTCTTTCTTCTTCTTTATCCAAAGCATCCTCCTCTTGAGTCCAACAAACAAGGTAAAGAGAATATCCTTGTTGGACATATGGTGATCAGGTACCACCATCTCAATATGCTCCAAAATATAAGGGGGCTCGGTAAGTAAATCCTCAAACTCAAGTGTTTCTTTGGTGCAAGGAACATGTGCGGAACTTGAGTTTGGCATTGATAGCTCATGTGGTTGTTCATGTAGTGGCAGCACCATCTCAATATGAGGAATTTCGATGGACTCCTCCTCAAGGAATTCACATATCTCATCATCATCAAAGAATGTATCCCCTTCTTCCATTGCAATTTCAGCCCCAGTAGTCAAATTCGCAGACCTATATTCAAGAAGAGCTTCGAGCTCATCCAATTCTTGCTTGATCGGCTTCCATTCTTCAATTTTTGGCTGACTTGATCCAAACACTGTCTCCAAAATATCCTCATTCTCATTCACCGAGTGCTGCATAAATTCCTGCATAAAATTATCAAATGTATCAATAGAAAAACAGGAATACAAATCATTATCACTAGGATGCCTCATTGCGTCGAAGATGTTGAAGCGGATCTTCTCTTCATCTACTTTCATGGAGAGGGTACCATTGAAACAATCTATCTTGGTCCTAGCGGTCTGTAAGAATGGACGACCAAGTATCAGTGATAGCTCTGATGGTTGAGGCTCTGCCTCCATCTCCAAAACGAAGAAATCAGCTGGAAATATCAACTTACCTACCTGCACCAAAACATCCTCAACAAAACCTCTAGGGTAGCAGTTAAATCGATCAGCTAATTTAATTGTAACACCAGTTTGTTGTAATGCACCAATATCCAAAGTTTTATACACAGAGTAAGGCATTAAATTTATTGATGCACCCAAATCAAGTAAAGCTCCAGTAAAATTAGTGTTACCAATTGTACATGGGATGGTGAATCGTCCAGGATCACCCATCTTGGGTGGTAGCTTCCTCTGAAGTACTGCTGACACCTTCTCACTCAAGGCCACGGTCTCAGTCCCTGTGAACTTCCTCTTCATTGTACAAAGTTCCTTAAGAAACTTTGCATACTTCGGTATTTGCTTAATCGCATCAAGCAACGGAATGTTCACTTCCACCTTCCGGAATGTATCTAGAATCTCTTGCTCCAACTCATCCTTCTTTTTGTTTTTCAACCTACCAGGAAAAGGAACACGTAAAGGAATTGAAGGAGAAGGTGCAGAAATTGACTTACCTGATTTGTCATTTGATGAATTTTTCTGTCCAGATGCACTATTCTCTCCCTGATCCTGCAGTAGTGGTGGAAATGGCAGCACCTGTTCTAGGACCGGTTCATCTTCCTCTACAGACTTTCTTGTAGGCTTTTCAATCTCTTCAATCACTCTTCCATTTCTTAATGTGATCACATTAGCTTCATGTTGAGATCTTGGGTTCTTAACCACGTTGCTTGGAAGAGTACCTTGTTCTCTTGTTGACACTTGTTGCTGCAAGCTGTTTAGCTGCTTCTCCATAAGCTCGAATGCCTTGCTAGAGTTCTTGTTGTGCATCTCAATCTCCTCTAGCCTAGCCAATATTGCTGCCATAATAGGATCAGGAGATGGAGCTGCAACCGGCTGTTGTACCTGCTGAAATTCAGGTCTTACCTTGAATCCGGTGGGTGGGTTCAGCACATTGTTTGTGTTTCCATAGCTGAAATTGGGATGATTCCTCCACCCCGGATTATATGTGTTTAAGTAGGGATCATTTCTTGATGCACGTTGTTGCACAAAATTCACCTGCTCTTCTTCAAGAATAAAAGGACAAGATTCATTAGTGTGATCTGACATAGAGCAAACAAAACATACCTGAGAAACAGATGATGATGATGTCGTTTGGCTCTTGATGGCAGTAGCAATGGACTCCAACTTCTTCTCCATTGCTTTCATTCTCTTGTCCATGTCTGGGTTGGTGGCAACCTCAAATACAGCTTGTTATTTCTTGCTCGCCAACGTTCTCTCTCTTGTATAGAACTGCTTAGTGTTCTCAGCCAATTTCTCTATGGTATCATGAGCTTGCTGACCTGTTTGGTACATAAACATACCTCCACAAGCGGAATCCACTCTTGTCTTGTTAGATGGCTCCAGACCTTCATAAAATAAAGTCATCCTGTCCTCAAGATCATACCCATGATGTGGGCATTTCCTCAACAGCTCCTTGAAATAACTCCATGCCTCATGAAGCATGTCACCATCTTTTTGTATGAAGCTATTAATCTCCTTCTTCAACTGCTTAGTCTTCTGGGCTGAGAAATACTCCTTCATGAACGTTACCTTCATCTCATCCCATGACTGTATAGATCTTGGAGCCAAAGAATTGAACCACATCTTCGCTCCTTCCTTCACAGAAAAATGAAATAAAATTAGTTTCAACACATTAGATTCAACATTTTGTAAGTTTTGTGTTGATGCTAAAGCTTCAATCTCAGCCAAATGTTGCTGAGGGTCCTCTGAAAATACCCCCCTATAATGAGGTAAGGCAGAAAGTAATGCATGCGGCACTGAATATGTCCCAAGAGCTGGCAACACTATTGGTGATGAATTCCCCTGAGCACTAGGTACAAAGGAATTCATCAACATCCTTGGTTGTTCTCCCATTGCTGCTCTTTGTGGTGGAGATTGAGGAACTTCTTCTTCTGAATCTGAACTTGTTTCCACCTCAATCTCGGGTTCTAACACAGTGCCACTCATGTTTCCAACCTCCAATTCTGCTCGACTCTTCTGCTTCCGGTTTTGCTTAGCTGAGCGCTCAACCTCTAAATCAAGCAATAAAGGCTCAGTTCTCCTTGACCTTCGAGTATGCATGCACTAAGTACCTACACACAAGAGACACATACACTACAAAAGAAATGAAACAAAACAAAACAAAATAAAACAGAAACAAAAGACACGTTAGAATATAAAGACTAGATCTTTCCCCGGCAACGGCGCCAAAACTTGATCGGTGTTTAACAACCGTCAAAATTACCCTATAATGAAATCAATATGCTTGTCAATGCAGTACAATAGTATAGGGGTCAATCCACAGGGAAAGATGAGACTTAATATTCTAAACTACAAACAGACGCGAAAGTCAGAAATCTGACAGACTCGACCACTGAACACAATCGTAATTAATTAAAATATCTAGACTCAACATAAAATCACGAAATTAATACAGAACACTATAGACACAGTGGCGGACTACCACACAAAATTTCAATACAATCGGAGTTGGTTTGGTTATTGAAATAAATTCTACAAACTAGATTACGAAACTGAAACAGAAAACAGAATAAGAGTAAAACGAGAATTCAATAATAAAATGGGTTAAGGGAAGTACTATCCACCACCGTCACTCCATCTAGACGACAAATGCTTAACTAAACAATGCAAATGTTATGAATGAAAGACTCCCAGGAAGGTCCCGAGCTGTGAACACAACCTATTACCCAATCCTTACGTTTACAACATTGAAGGTCTGCTTATCAATATTGTCTATCCCTCAAAGAACCCGAAGTCACGGACTCGAATTTACTAAGAGAAAAGCATTACGATCTAGAAATGGTTTGAGAATCTACAAGGCTTCATAAGTACACTACGGTCGTGTCTTACTAGACCTAGGGTTTCTTATACCAAGCATGTATGGGTTCTACGATTGAAATTTGAGGAAGGTAATAATCACCAACAGCCATCAATTTTCTTAGAATTAGATTCCTAAACATGCATACTAAGTGTGCACTCAAAGCATACATAATCAAGAATCATCACGGTATAAATAACAAAGAACCCTCATTCAAATAACAAAAGCAAAACTTAATTAACGTGCATAAACAATCTAGATATCATGAACGGGGCTTCAAAACAGCCCCTTAACAATGAAGTTTAGCTCACCATAGAATCAGAAATTAAACTAAAATAATTCATGAAAGAAATTGATACAAACGAATAGAGGAGAAACTTGCGCTCTTGCTTTCCCGGATATCTTCTCTTCCCGTCCGTATTCCCCCCCCCCCCCCCCCCCCCCCCCCCCCCTCCCGTCTTTTCTCCCAGCTATATATATATAGCTAGAGTCCTTGATTAATCACTCACGTCTTCTTCCTATCCGTACGTTTCTTGTCTCTTCTTTAGCTAGCCAGGTGAATATATATACATGCAGCCCTTCTCACGTCTCTCCCTTCTCTAATCACTATATATATATATATATATATATATATAAAATAAGCATGCAGCCATTCCCACGTCTCTCCCTTGCAAGCAATATATATAAGTCAATTAACTAAGTTAATTGACCAAGTTGTTCATGTGCCAGAGACCAAATTCTATTGCAAATAGAATTCCTTGTTTCCTTTCTTTTAATCCAAGTCCAAGCCTTCTTCTCTCTTCAATTGCTAGTCCAATTTTCTCCTTGTTGCACTAGGAAAGCTCTTTTTAATTCATTTTTCTTTATTTTCTCCAAAAGCCTATAAAACAAATCAACATAATTAATTTACTTAAAAACGTAACGAAAGAACTAAATATAGGGTAATATTACACATAGAAACGTTGCATAATTATGCACCTATCATGTCATTGAGTTTCAAACTCCTTATCAGAAGTTACATCAGTTGCTGAATGTGCCATCCTTGCAAAATTTGGAGCCAAGAGTTTGTGGGTGTACTGTGTATGTTCATATCAACAAACAACTGAGAGGCAAGCTTGATCCATGTGCTGTGAAGTGTATTTTTGTTGGGTATGCTGACTTCCAAAAAGGTTATCGTTGTTATGACCCGTTCCATAACAAGATGCATATTTCTTTGGATGTCACCTTTCATGAATCTGAACCATATTATTTAGGGGGAGTTTCATAGTCTTCCCTTCAGGGGGAGAGAAGTATACATGAAGGAAATTCTCTGAATCTACCAGAATTTGAAGAAGTAGAAAACTTGGAGAGAAGTCATGAAGGTGGAAATTCAGGTGCAAACCCGAGCCCCTCTTTCGATGGATCGAAGGAAACTCTCGATCCATCGAAGACTGAAGGAGAGATGAACGCGAGGGCATCTTTCGATGGATCGAATGAAATTCTCGATCCATCGAGGACTGTAGAAGTAACGAACCCGAGAAGAACCTTCGATGGATCGAAGGGTATTTTCGATGGATCGAGAATTGAAGCTGAAACATCACTACCTGAATATCAAACCTCTTCTGAAGCAGTACCTCATGAAGATCTCCCTTCTACTCCATCAACTAAAAAACCTTTCTAGAACGTCTCACATGAGGTATGTACTAATAATATTGAATCAGACACCGTAGAGGTTGCTCCAAGGAGATCTCAACAAGAAACAAGGGGGGTTACAATGAAGCAATATGAGCCAACTATGGAAGCCAAAGCCAAATATCCTATTACTGCCTTTGTGTCTCACCATAGGTTGACTAGAGCATATGCACTTGTTGTTAGTGAATTATCTATAGTATCTATTCCCAGCGCACATGATGCTTTGGGAGATCCAAAATGGAAACAGGCCATGAATGAAGAACTAAAGGCTTTACAAAAAAATGGAACATGAGAGACTGTTTCTGCACCACCTAGAAAGAAGACTGTTGGATGTAGATGGGTATTTACAGTGAAGCTGAATGCATATGGAAGCATTGATAATTATAAAGCTCGTCTAGTTGCAAAAGGTTATACTCAGCGATATGGAGTCGACTATCAGGAGACATTTGCTCCCCGTACCAAAGATCAGTACTGTACGCATCCTCATTGCCTTAGCAGCACAACATGACTGGTCATTACACTAATTTGATGTGAAGAATGCTTTCCTGAACGGAGATTTAGAAGAAGAGGTGTACATGGATATTCCTCCTGGTGTTATCTGTAAGCCATGTGATATTGGAAAAGTCTATATATTGAAGAAGTCACTGTATGGATTGAAGCAATCTCCTGGAGCGTGGTTTGGGAGATTTCTGGAGCAATGAAGAGGTTTGGATATCGGCAAAGCAACTCTGAACCTACCTTGTTCATTAAACGCAAGGGTGGTAAGATTACTGCTCTGATTGTATATGTTGATGACATGGTTGTTACAGGTGATGATCCAGCTGAGATGGAGGATTTAAAGAAGTGGTTATCCCAAGAATTTGAGATGAAGGATTTGAGTCCACTAAAATATTTCTTGGGAATTGAAGTTGCAAAATCCAAGTTGGGAATCACCTTGTCTCAACGGAAGTATATGCTTGATCTTCTTGCTAAAATAGGAATGCTGGATTGTAAACCTGCTAAGACTCATATTGAAATGAACCACAAGCTAGAGTTGTGTCCTGAACAGGTTCCAACAAACAAAGGCAGATATCAAAGATTAGCAGGGAGGTTAATCTATTTGTCACATACTCGTCCAGATATTGCGTACGTTGTGAGTGTTGTCAGTCAGTTCATACATGATCCTAGCGAAGAGCATATGGAAGTTGTTATGCGAATACTTAGGTACTTGAAGTCTTCACCTGGAAAAGGTTTATTGTTTTCCAAGGATGGTGAGTTTGGTGTCATAGGATATTCTGATGCAGATTGGGCTGGTGACAAAATGAATAGAGCATCTACATCTAGGTACTTCACATTTATTGGAAGAAGCTTAGTATCTTGGCGTAGTAAGAAGCAGAATGTGATTGCTCATTCTAGTGCTAAAGCTGAATACCGAGGAATGGCAAATGGAGTGTGTGAACTGCTGTGGATTCGAAATGTATTGAAGGAGCTAAGATTCAAGCTCCATAAAGCCATGGACTTACATTGTGATAATACTGCTGTAATTGAAATTGCCCACAATCATGTACAACACGATCGAACCAAGCATGTGGAGATTGATCGACACTTCATCAGGGATCACCTTGATAAAAGAAATATTTGCTTCCCGTATGTAACATCTGAATAACAGTTGGCAGACGTGCTCACTAAAGGGTTGTCACACCACGTGTTTAATGGATGAATTGACAAGTTGGGCATGATTGACATCTATGCTCCAACTTGAGGGGGAGTGTTGGAAAGTAAATATTATTTTGTAATTAGGATTAAAGTTGTATAGATGTGATAAGGAATGTAAATATTCTTTCCTATTAGGAAATCAATTGTACATCTATATTAACCCCAAATTGGGATGAATGAAATCAATGAATTATCCCTGAACCAAAATTCCACTGATACATAGTTGTTTAGGTAGCATAATAGCTTCTAATCAAAATCTGATCTCTGGAACATTTCAAACTATGAATTTGAATCATGTATGAATTTGAAATCTTGTATTATTGAATGGATGTGTAAGTTTTTACTTGGTAATGGTTTGAATAAAGATCTATATTGTTTATAGAATATATGACAAAAACAATATGTCTTTTACAACATACTTTTGATGTTATTTACGACGAGCTAAAATGTCATTTACGACACGCTTATTGCTATTTGACAACATGCTCAAAAGTCTTTTACAACATACATAATTATCTTTTGTGACACGTAAATTAGTTTTTTGCGACACACATAGACGTCGTTTATGACGCATATAACCGTCTTTTACAACTCACTTTATATTTATTTTACAATGCACGTACTTGTGTTGTGAGTAAAACTGGTCTTTTACGGCGTGGTCATTTACGACATGCGCATGTATGTCGTGAATATATCTTTTGTGATACACGTCGCACTATCGCAAAAGACTATTTCTCCCGTAGTGTATCTATGTTCATATTCACAAGCTTCTTCATGGTAAACTTGATCGTTGCGTTGTGAAGTGTATCTTCATTGGTTATGCTGACTTCCAGAATGGTTATCGGTGTTATGATCCTCTCATCAAGAAAACTCATGCCTTCCTTGATGTCTCTTTTTGAGAGTCTGAACCTATTACTCAGGGGAAGTTTCAGTGTCTTCCCTTCAGAGGGAGAGAGGATGTGAAGGAAATACTCTTAATTTGCCAGATTTTTAAAAGCTTGAGCAGTTGGAGGCATGATTTGGAAGATTAGGGAATTCTGAAACTGAAACGGAGACCCCTATACACAGCTTCGACCCGTCAAGTAACTCTTCGAAAATAGTGCTCCGGAGGGACAAAAGCTTACCTTCCACCCGTCGAGTGATATGTCTCGGCCAGTCAAAGATGGTACATCGGAGGGACAAAAGCTTGTTTTCGACCCGTCGAAAATTCTGCTGACAGAGAAGAACTACCAATTACACAGCATCGAGATAGTACTGAAGCACCTGCTCCCCTGTCTACATCACATACTAAGATCTTCGTTCAGAGTGCTCCATCTGAGGTACATAAATCTAATCTAATTACTAAGGAAGTTCTCAAACAACAATATGAGTCTAGTATAGATGCCAAAGTCAAATACTATATTTCTAATTATATCTCCCACCATAGGTTGTTTGAGTCTCATGCACTTGTTGTTAGTCAATTATCTTCAGTGCCTATTCCTAGCAATGTACAAGATGCTTTGGCAGATCCCAAATGAAAACAAGCTATGAATAAGAAGTTAGAAGCCTTGTAGAAGAATAAAACTTGGGACATGGTTCCTATGTCGCCTGGTAAAAAGATTGTTGGATGTCGTTGGATGTTTGCTGTGAAATTTAAAGCTGATGGAAGCATTGATCCATATAAGGCTAGATTAGTTGCCAAATGTTATACTCAGAAATTTAGAGTTGATTACCACGAGACTTTTACACCTGTTGCCAAAATTAATACTGTAAGAATCCTTATTGGCCTTGCAGCTTGTTATGATTAGCCTTTACACCAGTTTGATGTGAAGAATATTTTCCTGAATGGCGACTTAGAAGAAGAAGTATACATGAATACTCCACGAAGAATCAGTTGCAAACCAGGTAATGAGGAAAATGTATGTCCTTTGAAGAAGTCTCTCTATGGTTTGAAGCAATTACCTAGGGCGCGGTTTGAATGCTTCTTTAAGGCAATGAAAAAATTTGGGTATCGCCAGTGCAACTCTGACTACACCTTGTTTGTCAAATGGAAGGATGGTAAAACTACTGCCTTAATTGTGTATGTTGATGATATAGTTGTTACAGGAGATGATCCATGCGAGATGACAAGTTTTCAGAAACAGTTGTCACATGAATTTGGCATGAAAGATCTGGGTGATTTAAAATACTTCTTGGGAATTAAAGTTGCATGGTACAATCAAGAGATAATATTGTCCCAAAGAAACTATGTTTTGGATCTTCTTGCTAAGACATGATTGTTGGACTGTAAGCCTACTGCTACTTCTATTTAAAAAAATCACAGGCTGAAACTTCTCTCAAATCAGGTTCCAACAAACAAGGGCAGGTATAAGTGTTTAGTTGGGATACTTATTTATTTATCACATACTAGACCTGATATTACATATAATGTTAGTGTGATGAGTCATTATACGCATAGTCTTGGAGTAGAGCACATGAGTGATGTCTTATGTATTCTTAGATATTTGAAGGACACACCCGGTAAATGTTTGTTATTTGCAAAAAAACACTAGTGAAATGTGTGTTTCAGGTTAGACTAGTGAGATGTGTGTCTTAGTCTACACTTATACAGATTGTGTTGATGATCATACTAACAGAGCGTCTACTTCTGGGTACTTTACTTTTATTGGTGGAAGTTTGGTAACGCCTCTGCAGTAAGAAATAAAATGTGATTTCTCATTCTAGTGCAGAAGCTGAATATCGTAAAATTGCGAATGGAGTATGTGAATTATTGTAGATCAGGAATGTGTTGAAAGAATTAGGCTTCAAGCTTCAAAACCCTATGGATTTACATTGTGATAGTACAGCTACTGTGAAAATTGCTCATAATCCAATGCAGTATGATAGAACCAACCATCTGGAGGTTGATAAGCACTTTTTAAGGGATAACTTCGACAACAAAATTATTCGGTTCCCTTATGTGGCATCTAAATATTAGTTAGCTGACGTTCTAACTTAAGGGTTGTCACATGAAGCATTTAGTAAATTGTTGGACAAGTTGAGCATGATTGACATCTACGCTTCAACGTGAGAGAGAGTGTTTGCAAATATTGATCTTGTAGATATATATTTTAGATTTCTACTGTAATTAGAATTGATTTATTCTTTATTATAGATATTCTCTACTTATTAAGAATATGTAAAACTGTATATGTACCAAATTTAAGAGTGAATGAAAATATTACATTTTACCTTAAACACTTTTACATATATTTTAACCCATATTTTTCTACTATAGAGTCATGGGAGGATGATGGAGTCTGCTCGATAAGATATGACTGTAAAAAAGATGAGCCAGACAAGGTTGATTCCAGCATATATATTCCTCGGGGGTCTTTTCGACGCAACGGGATATGATGAAAGTCTACTTGGCCTTGATGATCGTCTTGAGGACAAGTAAACTACTTTGCTACATTTCACACAGTACCCTGTAATTTTTTGTTTCTTTCATTCTTTCTTTATGAGTTTATGTGGATGATGAAGATTGATTTGTTTTGGTGATTACTGCACATCAATTAGTACTTCCATTTTTGCTATGCACACTCGATTTGGTAATATATACCATGTTACTCATGTAGTATAAATCTCCCAGTAGAAATGAACTGTGATCGAGCATAAGAGTTCGTTAAACATGACACTTCATGCTATTTGCCGCAGTTTCCACCTTATTTGCTTCTTCTCCATACCTATTGGGCTTGTGTAATCTTTTCATATATTGTAGTCTTGTAGATCTCTGTATCGATATTCTTTCTTTTCTTTTTTTTGCTAAGATCTCTATCATTGTGGCGGTAAATAAGCTGTGCACGCTACAAAGTCAGGAACTATCAAGCAATAGTCTCAATTTCTTTTTATAACTTTTATGTGCAACCTAGCGGACGGTTATATTCAACACTCAGATTAAGGCGTGCAACTGTGCAACGCTTGGTTTAGCCTAGCTTCTTGTAATTTGGATGAAGCCTCAGATAAGCCACTTTGGCCAAAGTTTGCAATGGGCCCTTTTCCAAACAAAGCTTGGAATGGGCTGGTCTACAACATATCGTACGAAAACTCGAAAAGCAAAGGGAGATTCCACTTAAAAATTGTATACTCTAGTTTGTTCAGGCCAAGGATATAGATCCAATTTGGAATGATTGTGTTGTGAAAAAAATCACCTGTAATTTATAGTTTATAAAAGGTGTATATTGTCAACTTCTAAAAGTTGTTGTAGCTTATAACTTTTATATAGAATTTGTGAAATAAGCTACGTCTATTTTAGTTTGTCAAACACCTTAAAATGCTTAAAGTTTAATATAAGTTACAAAAGCTGATTCTAAACTGTGTCAAATTGGGCCATAGTGTGTGTGTGTGTGTATATATATATATATATATATATTTCTTTGGGTCCAACTGATGAAACTCAAAATCTCAGTTCCTTTATGGTTGTCCAAATTTAGTAAAGTAAAAATTTTATTATTGAAAATGGAACGGAAACACATTCTAAACTATTGAAGTGCTGGCCTAGTTAGTTAATTCTCGAATAAGAAGTGCTAGCCTAGTTAGTTAATTCACGAATTATTCGCGAATTGCCGAATTTTAAAAAAAAAAAACGTCTGTTTTCCGAATTTTTCGAAAGATTCGGGAAAAAACACTACCAGCAGAAGCAGTATACCCGACGAGATTCCCAAAAAACGACCGACGAGAAGGGTTCTCGTCGGTTATAGTTTTTTGACCGACAAGATATTCTTGTCGTCGGTTATAATCGCCGAAAAATCGTCGGTTATAGTTTTCCACTATTACAGTCGATTTTTTTTACTATTAGCCACGATTTTTTTCTATCGTCGGCTATAGTTTCTTATTTCAGATCTGGGCAGCAGCTCGATCTGTCATTCAAAAAAATTTCCCGCGAAATCTGAAAATGCTCTGAAATCGATCTTTGGGTGATGTCGAGAATGAGTTCGTGATGATTCATTATAGATAGGTACGTACTTAATATTATATATATATATATATATGCATGCATATATTGATTTTGGGTGTACGTGTGTTGAATATTGATCGATATATATTGATTTTGAATATATTGATCGATCGAGTTAATTGATTCTTGAGTTTGAGTAATTGATCGATGGTTGATTTTGAGTACGTGATTGATAGTTGATCGAGTTGGAGTAGTACGTAAATATTGTTGTGTTGATTATTGTGAATATATATATATAGCTAGGATGATTAATTTATTTAATTAATTGCATTATATATATTGTGATTATTATAGGATTAATTGTGATTATTAATTATATATGGGTATAATATATATTGTGATTATTGTGATGCATCTGTTTCGGTTAATTGAGATTAATTATAGCTAGTGTGGTTATATATATATTTAGATTTTTGTGATCGATTATATATATATAGTTAGGGTGTACGTGTGTGTATATATATATATATTAAAATTATGAGAATTATAATAATATATATTTATATCTAGCTATGAAATTTTAATTAATAAGATCATGGGTATATATACATGCAGTTATAATTTTCAGGATGGACAAGAGTTGGATGTGTCTTCCAAGATGGGATGTAAGATATCACCGTGGAATTAGAAGTTTTGTGGAATATGTGAAAGTTAATTGTGGAGAGATGACAATTCATTATTGTCCGTGTACGAAATGACAGTGTCGCAGCGAGCGATATCGTTTTCACATCGACAAAGTATTGGAGCACTTGAAGAAAAACGGGTTTTGGAATAAGTACACATGCTGGATTTATCACGGTGAGAGCTTATCAGTTGGTCAACATGATCACGGATAATTTTTTGAGAGTGGATCTACATCCAATGATCCAACAACAAGTCTGATCAACGATATGTTTCCTCATGAGAGCGGTATATTTGCTCAAGCACCGGATAACCCTCCCGCCGTTGGAGACTTCCCTCATATTGAGCCAGTCCAGCAATTACCTACAGCTGTCAACACTGCTGGTATGGACAAGTACAACAACCTTATTGCCTTCCAACAGACCCCGTTGTACAACGGGTGTAATGCATCTGTTCTCGAAAGTGTTATGGGAGTAATGAAGCTCAAAGTGGAGAAAAAAATGAGTGTGAAGGCTTTTGATGATTGACTGAAGTGGTCTAGTTCGTTGTTGCCCCTCGGTCATCGTCTTCCTACCACTCATCGTAAGGTGCGACAGATCCTGAAACATCTTGGCATTTCCTACATCAAAATCCATGCTTGTAGATATGATTGTGTTCTCTTCTGGGGTCAAGATGCTTATGGGAATGATCTTGAATCCCTTGATGAATGCCCGGTATGTGGTACAGATAGGTATAAGTTGACTCCTGCCGGAAACAAGAAAGCTGTGAAGATACTTCGGTATTTTCCGCTGATAGATAGCCTAGAACGGTTGTTCATGTCTGCACACACGGTTGAAGCTATGAGATGGTGGGCCGAGAGGAATTTGCCCGACGGTGATACGCTTATACACCCTGCTGACGGAGAGGCTTGGAAGCACATGGTGAAGGAGTTTTCTTATTTTGCATCAGAGGTTCGAAATGTTTGGCTGGGGCTTTCATCTGACGGATTCAACCCTTTTGGCAACATGAGTCTTCAATACAGTATATGACCAGTTATTTTGGTACCGTACAACCTTCCTCCATGGATGTGCATGAAGAAAGAATACAATATGCTCACTATGATAATTTCTGGGCCGGGTTATCCAGGAAAGTGTCTCGATGTGTATTTGAGACCCTTGATTGAGGAGCCACTACCAGAAGAATTATTATACCCGACGAGATTCCCAAAAAACGACCGACGAGGAGGGTTCTCGTCGGGTATAGTTTACTATAACCGACGACAGGATTACCTCGTCGGACATAGTTTTTTTTCTGACTAGATAATCTTGTCGTCGGTTATAGTGGCCGAAAAGTCGTCGGGTATAGTTTTCAATTAAGACCGACGATTTTTTCAGACTATAACCGACGAGTTATTGGTATCGTCGACTATAGTTTCTTATTTCAGATCCAATCTGGGCAGCAGCTAGCTAGCTCTGTGATTCAAAAAAAATCTCCCGCGAAAACTGAAAATGCTCAGAAATCTTTGGGTGATATCGAAAACTGTGAAGAATGATCATGAGTTCGTGATTCATTATATATAGGTACGTACGTATATATATATATATATGTATACGTGTTAATTAATCGATTGTTGATATATATGATCATATGATGTTGATTTTGAATGGATCGATCGATGGATCGGAGTTAATTGATCGATTGTTGAGTTTGAGTAATTGATGGTTGATTAATTTGAGTACGTGATTGATAGTTGAGTTGGAGTACGTACGTAGTACGTAATTGATTATATATATATTGTGATTATTAATTATAGGATTAATTGTGATTATTAATTATGCATGGGTATATATAATATATATTGTGATTATTATTGTGATGGTGATGATATATGGTACGTGGGTGGTTTGATTGGGGGCCGGGGGAGAGATGGAGAGGGCCGGGAGAGAAGGAGAGGGAGAGAGAGGGGAAAAAATGAGTCTTTGGGCGGAGGTTGGGTTTTATATGGGAATAAGATTTGGCGCGAAATGAGTATTTTTTGGGGTTTGGGTTATCAAATTTCGCGGTTTTTAATCCCTGCTAATTTTACCTCTCATTGTTGGCGCCAAAGGTGAAAATGGCGGGGGATTAGCTCGATCAGTGTTGTAATTAATTAGGTAGCTAGCTAGTTAAGGATCGAGTATGCTAGATCGAATAATTAAATTATGTAATTTAATTATATATAGTTTGAATATCGATATATATAGATATATATATATATATCTAGCTATGAAATTTTAATTAATAAGATCATGGGTATATATACATGCAGTTATAATTTTCAGGATGGACAAGAGTTGGATGTGTCTTCCAAGATGGGATGTAAGATATCACCGTGGAATTAGAAGTTTTGTGGAATATGTGAAAGTTAATTGTGGAGAGATGACAATTCATTATTGTCCGTGTACGAAATGACAGTGTCGCAGCGAGCGATATCATTTTCACATCGATAAAGTAGTGGAGCACTTGAAGAAAAACGGGTTTTGGAATAAGTACACATGCTGGATTTATCACGGTGAGAGCTCATCAGTTGGTCAACATGATCACGGATAATTTTTTGAGAGTGGATCTACATCCAATGATCCAACAACAAGTCTGATCAACGATATGTTTCCTCATGAGAGCGGTATATTTGCTCAAGCACCGGATATCCCTCCCGCCGTTGGAGACTTCCCTCATATTAAGCCAGTCCAGCAATTACATACAGCTGTCAACACTGCTGGTATGGACAAGTACAACAACCTCATTGCCTTCCAACAGACCCCGTTGTACAACGGGTGTAATGCATCTGTTCTCGAAAGTGTTATGGGAGTAATGAAGCTCAAAGTGGAGAACAAAATGAGTGTGAAGGCTGTTGATGATTGGCTGAAGTGGTCTAGTTCGTTGTTGCCCCCCGGTCATCGTCTTCCTACCACTCATCGTAAGGTGCGACAGATCCTGAAACATCTTGGCCTTTCCTACATCAAAATCCATGCTTTTAGATATGATTGTGTTCTCTTCTGGGGTCAAGATGCTTATGGGAATGATCTTGAATCCCTTGATGAATGCCCGGTATGTGGTACAGATAGGTATAAGTTGACTCCTGCCGGAAACAAGAAAGCTGTGAAGATACTTCGGTATTTTCCGCTGATAGATAGCCTAGAACGGTTGTTCATGTCTGCACACACGGCTGAAGCTATAAGATGGTGGGCCGAGAGGAATTTTCCTGACGGTGATACGCTTATACACCCTCCTGACGGAGAGGCTTGGAAGCATATGGTGAAGGAGTTTTCTTATTTTGCATCAGAGGTTCGAAATGTTTGGCTGGGGTTTTCATCTGACGGATTCAACCCTTTTGGCAACATGAGTCTTCAATATAGTATATGGCCAGTTATTTTGGTACCGTACAACCTTCCTCCATGGATGTGCATGAACAAAGAATACAATATACTCACTCACTATGATAATTCCAGGGCCGGGTTATCCAGGAAAGTGTCTCGATGTGTATTTGAGACCCTTGATTGAGGAGCTTAAGTACTTGAGTGAGCATGGTCATCCCACTTATGACAAGTTCAAAAATGAGATGTTCCAGATGCATGCCATGCTTGTTGGCAGCATTAGCGATTTTCCTGCACGCGGGATGTTGTCGGGCAACGTTACCAGGGGATACAGGGCTTGTCCAGAATGCATGACGGTTGAGTGTTGCAGACCTCATTGCAGGAAGATTGTACAAATGCGTCATCGTTGTTGGCTTCCACATGATCACCCATTTCGAGAGGATATTGAGGCATTTGATGGGACTGTGGAAACAAGTGAGCAGCCGAGGAGATGGACGGGGGATGAAATATTGGAAGTGCTAAATGAATACGATTTTGGGCAGCTAAGCAATCATCCTGAGATAGTGGCGTCAATACCTGACAAACCCGACAGGTATAAATTCTGGACACACAAAAGTATTTTTTGGGAACTTCCGTATTGGTCCAAGTTGCTGATCGGACACTACTTAGATGTCATGCACATAGAGAAAAATGTGTGCGAGAGTGTGGTCGGCACAGTGTTGAATTGGGAGGGAAAAACTAAAGACGGCCCAAAGGCACGCATTGATTTTAAAAGGATGGGACTGCGAAAACATTTGTGGTTGAGAGATGGGAAGAAAAAAATGCCACAAGCTCCTTATACCGTCAAGCCTGCCCAGAAGAATGAAATTTTTGGCTTGATGGGTAATGTCAGGTATCCTTCAGGCTATGCTGGAAATATAAGTCGATGTGTTAACTTCAAAGACAATAAGATGTACGGACTAAAGAGTCATGACTGTCATATACTACTTCAACGCCTCTTCCCTGTTTTCATTCGAGGGTACCTGCCCAAAGAGGTGGTGGAGCCGTTAGTGGCTTTGTCAAGATTCTTTCAGAAGTTATGCACGAGAGAAGTGAAGAAATCGGACTTGTTGGAAATGCAACAGGACATCATTTTTATCATGTGCAAATTTGAAAGGATATTTCCTCCTAACTTTTTCGACATCATGCCTCACCTGATGCTCCATCTTCCGGAACAATTATTGCTTACAGGTCCAATACACTACACATGGATGTATCATATGGAAAGGTACGTAATGCATCTCTGAATCTGGCTATATATATGTCGATCTTTAATATTATTTATTCACTTATTGTTGCAATAAGCATAACATGCTCAATCTGTAATTACCAATTTACAGACAATTAGGGGACTACAAAGACTATGTGATGAACAAATCTGCACCCGAAGGGTGTATCGCTGAAGCATATATTGCGCATGAGTGCGTAACGTACACCAAGTTGTATTTGGGAGCGTTGGAGGACCCTCTGCAACATATGCGAGTAGATGGAGGGCAGTTCAACCTTTCGATCATCTCCGATGATGTTGAAGTTTCTGGAAAGTTGCCCAACTCGTACAATTTGGAACCTTATGAGCTAGTCATTGCCCATTGGTCGGTATTGATTAACTGTCCAGAAGTTCAATATTGGAAAATTTTGCACCTTTACTGCCCTGCTATTTCCGGTGATGTTGAGTACCACAACAAGACGTTCGCAAACTATTTTGGCAAATGGGTACGTTTATAGATAAATTGAAATTATATATGCTGTTAAGTGCATGTCTCGCATCCTATTTATAGTTAAGTTAATAAATGATTATTTTCAGATGAATCATGTACAAAATGATGGTATCCCTCAGTGGTCACATGAATTGAAGCTCTTGGCGCAGAAACCGGTAACTTCCAGAGTTTATCCTATGTGTAAGGTAAATGGCGTGCTATTTATTTGTGAACATAGAGATGTCAGACGAAAAACACAGAATTCTGGGGTAATGGTGCATGGTGGGCAGAATGGAGTTGACTATTACGGTGTTCTCCATTCAGTTGTCGAATTAATATATGGGGAAGGCATGACCGTGCACTTGTTTAAGTGTAGATGGTTTGATACCGACCCTCAGAACACAAGGACCGATCAATACGGCATTTTTTCTATGAATACTGCTACAAGCTGGTATGAAGATGATCCGTTTGTGTTGGCCACGGTGGTGAAACAATTGTTCTATCTTGATGATCTTGTGCATAAAGGCGCGTGGAAAGTGGTTAACCATGTTCTTCCACGAAACATATACAGTGCCGCAACCCTTGGTTTGACCTCGGATAATGAAGAAGTCAGTGCATACCAAGAGCCGAACGCAACTGCTATTCCTGAAACCTCAACAATTCGCCTTAATAATGTGAGACAGGGCAGTGTGGTACGAATTCCTCAACCGAATCTTATTGATGTTAATCAAAATGAAGACAATGAAGACTCAAGTGACGAGGGCATACACATCTTACCTGAAATTAACTCGAAAACAGAGTCAGACTCAAGCGATGATTCTGACTATGCGCTTTAGTGTATATATGTATGTTATTTTGAGTTTGAACATGCAACGTAACGAAAATTATATTCAGATGATCGACTTTAAATTGTGTCGATTAAATTGCTGCAGGCCAACCGACGATATACGAATAAATATCGTATTATTAAATAGTAATAAATATTAATATTTAAACATATATATATAGCCAAAAAAATTAAATGCCATTTTAATTTAATTAGGCTTTTAACATAATTTCCCTTTTTTTAATAATAATTTCGTATTATTATATATTAATAACTATTAAGTACACTATATATATATAACCGGCATATGAAAAAAATATAAAAACTATAACCACTACAAGAAAAGGAGACATTACCGGCGACGGGAGGTCGCCGGCCTTGTCTTTTTTTTTCGCCGGAAATGTCATTCCCGGCGACGAGTCGCCGGCAATGACGTCGCCGGAAATCTCCCGCCGGTGTTAACATTGCCGGCGACGGGAAACGGCGTCGCCGGTAATGTCGGAGACATCACCGGCGACTTCAGTCGCCGGCAATGCCAAGACATTACCGGCGACTCAAGTCGCCGGTGATGTCTCCGACATTACCGGCGACGCCGTCGCCGGCAATGGTTCCGCCGCCGTGGCCGGAATTTGTGACATTGCCGGCGACTGAGGTCCATGTCGCCGACAATGTCTGAAAAAATTTTGAAAAAAAAACGCGGTTCTGGATTGGGCCCAATTCCAGAACCTGCATTGAAAGACATAAACCGTACAATCATACAAGTTCAACAGTACACATAAATGTCCAACGTACAGTACAAATAGCAACGACGATACGAAAATTAACTACAACTACAGGTCAGGGTCCAGGAACTTGCGGGTCAGGGTCGAAGTAATCCATGTACTCATTTGAATTCCGGTGGCTTCCTTGGTCTTGCTCTGGCGTTGACTGGTGCGGTGGTGGTGGTGGATAGCTAGGGAACGGAGGGACCGGGACCGGTGGAGGTGTGGGGAACGGTTGTCCGGTAGTGTGAGCCTCGTACATCGTCCGCATCCATGTGTACATCTGAGCCTGCACCTGTGTCTGCTGCATTTGGTACTCGGCCATCTGCCTCTTTTGCTCCTCCAACTCTCTATGCGTCCTCTGAAGCTCCGATGCGAGGTTACGACTAGAATTTGAACTTCTTGACCCGGTAGAGTATTGTGAAGTGGTTTTCAATACTCCTTCGCCCGCCGAGCCCATTCCCCTACAGTAGTAGGTATTCTTTCCAGTCCCGCACGCTTTTGCCATGATCTGAGCCGCTATCGGGGGATCAAGCGGATCGATCTGAGAGGCATACTGGGTGACTTCTTCCTCGGAGCAGTCAGGATGGTTAGTCCGAGCTATACTCATGGTCACTTCTGCGGTCGCCTCCTCCACTCTCGCCTAATTGAAAAGCGAAAATGAACAACGTATTAACTAACAACATCTATTAATATCGAAAAATAGTTTTATTAACACATGGAGAGGCGAAAGACTTACCGCTTCGTCAGGGCACTGCGGATAGAACTTCTGATGAATATACACCAAGGGGTTCACTTCTTGTTGTTGCTGCGCCTTAGTCGACCAACCCATGTAGTTGAGTGAACCTGCATGATGGGCCCTGGTGTTTTTCAATCTATTCGCCCGGTTCGTCTTCGAAATCGCCTTGTTTGATAAACATATGGAAAAAAATTAGATCTCACACTATTTCAATCTGATACGATACATTAGGCTTGTAAGATATATTAAGGATGCATACCTGAGCTTTGGGGTGCTCGAAGTGGGCTATCAGCCACAGCCACTCGTACTCCCTAAACCGGAATTCGCTAGGGGTAGAACCTCGGCCTAGCTCCTTGTATACAGTGTAATGGGAAGAAAGCTCGTTCTTCCACTCTTTATACCTATATTAAAACAAGGAAAAAAAGTTAGAGATATTAAAACAGTTGATAAACAAAAATCTAACTCGATATATATTCAAATAAGTCGAAGCACATCACCGATTATGTAGTTGACGCTCTACCCACGTGTGAATAAGAACTTCATCCACGTCAAACCACACCTACAATATGAATATATAAAAGGTAAAATTATATATTTAAGTGGACTTAATTAATAAATGTAAAATTTACGTAATGAAAATACGATTTTATTCACACTGAGTGCATTATGCACTTGCATCTTCACGTAGATAGGCACAGATTCCCAATCTGGCCAAAGCATTGGGACCTTGTCCCGCACGATCGCACCGGCCATGCTGACATATTTGCGCGTGGTGTCGAATGCCTCGATCACCTCGCCATCCTCATTGGCCCTTATGGGCGTTTTCCTTCCGCCGGTGGCCTGCTCAAGTCTCTTCCCGGTGCAGGTGCCTCTAGCCCCTTTCCGTTTTCCAGTCCCATTAACGAAATTGCCTAATAAAACAATGTCAACAAATTGATATCATTAATTGAACCAATCGCAAGTCTTAAGTAATAATTAAGTAATCAATCTGATGTTAAATAAAATTTACCTGCATCGTCCGTTTGTTGGTTGGTGCACCTCACACTCCAAAGATACACGGGGTCGAACGGGAGGAAGTTATACGCTTCCTCCACGGTCAGGAAATCCGGCCGTCCTTCAATATAAACAGGCATCCCCCTATCATCGAATTCAGGGATGACAGGAATCTCGTCGGGTAGGAAGAGACCGGACGGCGGAGATAGACGAGGCCTGGACGATGAGGCGCCAGCACCACCATGTGCCTCAGATGATTCCCGTGAAATGGGAGTAGGCACCATCCGAATATGGGGCATTCGGATTGAGGGAGTTTCTGATGCCCCCGTTGACTGTCGCTCGTCTGAGGCTCTGCCACCGGAGGGACGTCTGCTGATTGAGCGTCTAGAGACTGAGGCTCGAGCCTCGAATTCCGGTTCCACGGCTCTTGATCGTGCAGCTTCCTCCTCAGCTCGCGCCTCTAGCAAGGCTCTCGTGCGAGCAGTCATCATTGGCCCACTGGGCGTGTTGCTAACTGCGGGCGAGGAGGAAGCTTGACTACTGTTCCCTCCACTATTTCGGGAACCTCTCCGAAGCCAATTAGCCGCAAAACCTCCTGGACATCGTAATAGTCATGGATTCGGTTCAATAACAAATCGGAACCGGAACGGTGTGGAACCGGAACCGTTTGAAACCGGAACTGTTTGTAACCGGAACCGTTTGTAACATAACGGTTCCGGTTACAAACAGTTCCGGTTCCAAACCGTTTCGGTTCTATAACAAATCGGAACCGGAACGGTTTGGAACCGGAACTGTTTGGAACCGGAACCGTTTGTAACATAACGGTTCCAGTTACAATAAGTTCCGGTTCCAAACCGTTTCGGTTCAATAACAAATCGGAACCGGAACGGTGTGGAACCGGAACCGTTTGAAACCGGAACTGTTTGTAACCGGAACCGTTTGTAACATAACGGTTCCGGTTACAAACAGTTCCGGTTCCAAACCGTTCCGGTTCCAAACCATTTCGGTTCTATAACAAATCGGAACCGGAACGGTTTGGAACCGGAACCGTTTGAAACCGGAACTGTTTGGAACCGGAACCGTTTGTAACATAACGGTTCCAGTTACAATAAGTTCCGGTTCCAAACCGTTTCGGTTCAATAACAAATCGGAACCGGAACGGTGTGGAACAGGAACCGTTTGAAACCGGAACTGTTTGTAACCGGAACCGTTTGTAACATAACGGTTCCGGTTACAAACAGTTCCGGTTCCAAACCGTTCCGGTTCCAAACCGTTCCTGTTCCAAACCGTTTCGGTTCTATAACAAATCGGAACCGGAACGGTTTGGAACCGGAACCGTTTGAAACCGGAACTGTTTGGAACCGGAACCGTTTGTAACATAACGGTTCCAGTTACAATAAGTTCCGGTTCCAAACCGTTTCGGTTCAATAACAAATCGGAACCGGAACGGTGTGGAACCGGAACCGTTTGAAACAGGAACTGTTTGTAACCGGAACCGTTTGTAACATAACGGTTCCGGTTACAAACAGTTCCGGTTCCAAACCGTTCCGGTTCCAAACCGTTTCGGTTCTATAACAAATCGGAACCGTAACGGTTTGGAACCGGAACCGTTTGAAACCGGAACTGTTTGGAACCGGAACCGTTTGTAACATAACGGTTCCAGTTACAATAAGTTCCGGTTCCAAACCGTTTCGGTTCTATAACAAATCGGAACCGGAACGGTTTGGAACCGGAACCGTTTGAAACCGGAACTGTTTGTAACCGGAAACGTTTGTAACATAAAGGTTCCGGTTACAATTTCCGTTCCGGTTCCAAACCGTTCCGGTTTAAAACCGTTCTGGTTCTAAACCGTCCCGATCCCGATTTCCACCTTCATTTATACGATTAATTAACAACTATATCACCTAAATTAACGACTATACATATTCGATGTGTATATATATATACATCATGCATCTTAATTAAATTTATCCATCACATATTCATCCAAATCACAAACCCTAATTAATTTTCCACATTTTTCACACATATATATATCATGCATCTTAATTAGGTTTAATTTCCACATATATATACATCACATATTCATCCAAACCACATTTATACATAATTTTCACATATATATATACATCACTTCATATTCACATACGTAAATATATATATACATCACATATATACATACATGCTAATTTAGAACTTATCACCCTAATTTCCAACTTAGCGCCCTAATTAATTTACACATACACATACACATGCACATACACATACACATACACATACACATACACATACACATGCAAAAAAATAATTAAAAATTGAGAGAGAGAGAGAGAGAGGGAGAGAGAGAGGATCGGACCTGCCATGAATTTCCACCTACAATGGTGAGGGGAGGAGAGGAGGGGAGGAGTGGAGGAGGGGAGGAGGAGATTTTCGGAGGAGGAGAGGAGAGGGGATCGGTGGAGAGGAGGAGAGGGAGAGGAGGAGTAGAGGATAAGGAGGAGGAGTGGGAGAGGAGGAGGAGGAGCACATACACTCACCGGACCGATTTGGGAGGAGGAGAGGGAGAGGAGAGGGAGAGGAGGAGGAGAGGGAGAGGAGGAGAAATGAAAGGCTCGGGCTCGATATGGGGGAAACCAGAAAACATTACCGGCGAGTTGCTTATAACTCGTTGGTAATGTCATTACCAACGACTTCAACTCGTTGGTAATGACATTACCAACGACGAGTTAACTCGTGGGTAATGTCATTACCAACGAGTTGCTTATAACTCGTTGGTAATGTCATTACCAACGACTTCAACTCGTTGGTAATGTCATTATTTCCCGAAGAATATCCGACAACATTTTCCGTCTACGATTTCCGGCAACATTTTCCGACTACAATTTCGATTATCAATTTCCGTATACGTACGATTAATGACTACATTTTCCGACTACATTTTCGATTAATGATTTCCGTATACGTACTACGATTTCCGTATACGTACGATTAACGACTACATTTTCCGTCTACGATTTCCGGCTACATTTTCCGACTAAAATTTCGATTATCAATTTCCGTATACGTACGATTAACGACTACATTTTCCGACTACATTTTCGATTATCAATTTTTGTATACGTACGATTAACGACTACATTTTCCGTATACGTACGTACCATTTCCAGCTATGCACATTTTCCGACTACAATTTCCATTATCAATTTCCGTCTACGATTAACGACTACAATTTCCGTCTACGATTTCCGGCTACAATTTCCGACTACAATTTCGATTATCAATTTCCATCTACGTACGATTAACGACTACAATTTCCGTCTACAATTTCGACTACATTTTCCGACTACGTACGATTTCCGACTACAATTTCCGACTACAATTTCCAACGTACTAAGGATGATAATCGTAATCATCTTCATCACTTGAGTCTGACTCGGTTTCATAGGTAACCTCTGGCAATATGTGCCGCTCCTCGTCATCTGAATCAGCGTCAACTTCATATGGATTAACATCGAGAAGTTCTGCTCCAGTAATTCGAACCACACTCCCAGATCTCACATTATTAAGGCGAATCGTAGATGATTCCGGAATGTCAAAAGCGTTCGGCTCTTGGTATGCAGTAACTTCCTCATCATCTGCGGTATCACCAAGTGTGGCAGCACTGTATATGTTTCTATGAGCAACATGGTTAACCACCTTCCACGGGACTTTGTTAAGAAGATCGTCCAGGTAAAACACTTGTTTTACTGATGAGGCAAGAACGAAAGGGTCATCTTCATACCAGGTAGTAGCAGTATTCACCGAAAATGTTCCGTACTGATCGGTCCTTGTGTTCTCCGGGCTAGTATCAAACCATCTACACTTGAACAAGTGCACTTTCATGCGGTTCCCATAAATTAGTTTAACAACTGAATGAATGACACCGTAATAGTCAACGCCATCCTGCCCACCATGGACCATCACCCCACAATTCTGTGTTTTCAGTCGGTCGTCTCGATTTTCACATATAAATTTCACGCCATTGACCTGACACATCGAGTAAACTTTTGAAGCAATCGGTTTCATCGCCAGGACCCTCAATTCGTTTGACCACTCTGGGCAACCATCATCTGCTACATGGTTCATCTGAAAACGTCCATATATTAATACGTACAGAAGAAATTATGTCATCTTGAAACCACAAAAGCACGTACATACATACATGCTATGTAAGGATATATATATAAAAATAGACATATACACATATACTTACCCATTGACCAAAGTAGTTTGCAAACGTCTTGTTGTGGTAATCAACATTTCCGGCAATAGCAGGGCAGTGAAGATGATAGTTTTTCCAATATTGTACTTCTTGACAGTTAATCAGTACCGACCAGTGGGCAATGGCTACCTCATTTCCATCCAACTTGTACGACTTTGGCAAGCTTCCCTGTACTACCACGTCACTGGAGATGATAGAAAGGTTGAACTGGGGTTCATCTATCGGCATATGTTGTTGGGGGTCATCTACATTTTCGAGGTACACTTTGGTGTACGTTACACACTCGTGCGCAAGATATGCTTCAGCGATACACCCTTCAGGTGCATATTTATTCTTCACATAGTCCTTGTAGGCTCCCAATTGTCTACAAGTTAACAAGTACATGTTAACTTACTTAACCAGAAGTCATTACATATAAAAACCATAGGCAAACCAAATTTATGAATCATTTGTACCTTTCCATGGGATACATCCAAGTGTAGTGTACGGGACCGGTAAGCAACAATTGTTCGGGAAGATGGATCATCAGGTGCGGCATTATGTCGAAAAAATTTGGGGGAAATATCCTCTCAAGCTTGCACATGATAAAAATGATGTCATCTTGCATCTCCCTCAGGTCTGCTTTTTTAACTTCCCTGGTGCATAACTTCTGAAAGAATCTTGACAAGGCCACCAACGGCTCCACCACCTCTTTGGGCATGTACCCTCGAATGAAAATAGGGAAAAGGCGTTGAAGCAGTACATGGCAGTCATGACTCTTTAATCCGTACATCTTATTGTCCCGGAAGTTAACACACCTGCTTATATTTCCTGCATAGCCATAAGGATACCTGCATATATATATAGATGAAGCCATATATATGGACCAATTATATTTCTCGCATATAACCATATATACTCCGCTAAAAATTTAAGGACAAATTCATACATAGCCATAAGAATATATACCTGACATTACTCAGCCACTGAAAAATTTCATGCTTATGCTTCGGCTTTACGGTGTACGGAGCTTGCGGCATTTTTCTCTTACCATCTCTTAACCACAAATATTTCCGCACACCCATTGCTTTAAGATCAATGCGTGCCTTAGGGATGTCTTTTGTTTTCCCCTCCAAGTTAAGAACTGTGCCCACCACACTTTCACACACATTCTTCTCTATGTGCATGACATCTAGGTAATGTCTGATAGGCAACCTGGGCCAGTAGGAGAGTTCCCAGAATATGCTCTTGTGTGTCCAAAACTTATACCTTTCGGGCTTGTCTGGAATTGACGCCACTATGTCAGGATGATTGCTCAGCTGGCCAAAATCGTATTCATTCAACACTTCCAAAATTTCGTCCCCTGTCCATCGCCTGGGTGCCACACCAGTTTCAACAGTCCCATCAAACGCGTCTGGATCCTGCCTAAATGGGTTATCATATGGAAGCCAACAACGGTGACGCATCGAGACAATTTTACTGCAATGAGGACTGCAACAATCAACCGTCATGCACTCTGAACAAGCCCTGTAACCCCTGGTAACGTTGCCCGACAACATACCGCGGGCAGGAAAATCACTGATGGTGCCAACAAGCATGGCATGCATCTGGAACATCTCCTTTTTGAACCTATCGTAAGTGGGGTGGCCACACTCACTCAGGTACTTAAGCTCCCCAATCAAAGGCCTCAAATACACATCGAGACACTTTCCTGGATAACCCGGGCCCGGAATTAACAGAGTGAGCATATTGTATTCCTTCTTCATGCACATCCATGGTGGAAGGTTGTACGGTACCAAAATAACTGGCCATATACTGTATTGAAGACTCATGTTGCCAAAAGGGTTGAATCCGTCAGATGAGAGCCCTAGCCAAACATTTCGGACCTCTGCTGCAAAATGATCAAACTCCCTGACCATGTGCTTCCAAGCCTCTCCGTCGGAAGGGTGTATAAGGGTGTCATCGTCAGGCAAGTTCCTCTCAGCCCACCATCTCATTGCCTCGGCCGTGAAAGCACACATGAACAACCGCTCCAGCCTATCAATAAGCGGGAAATATCGAAGTATCTTCACAGCTTTCTTGTTGCCTGCAGGAGTCAACTTATACCTTTATGTAAAACATACCGGGCAGGCTTCAAGGTCTTCGAGATCTTTTCCCCAGAAGAGAATACAATCATATCTGCATGCATGGATTTTGATGTAGGAAAGCCCAAGATCTTTCAGGATATGTCGTACCTTATGATGAGTGGTAGGAAGACAATGACCGGGTGGCAGTAGTGAAGCAGTCCACTTCAACCAAGAATCAACAGCTTTGACAGACATTTTGTTCTCCATTTTTAGCTGCATCACTCCCATCAGACTTTCAAGAACAGTCTTACTACAACCGTCGTACAACGGAGTCTGTTGCAATGCAATCAGGTTGTTGTACTTGTCCATACCGCTTGTGTTGGCATGACCTCTAGGTAATGGTTCGACTGGCTCGATATGGGGGAAACCCTCAACGACGGGAGGGACATTTGGTGCTTCATCAGCAAATACACCGCTCTCATGAGGAAACATATCATTGATTAACATCGATGTTGGATCATAGGATGAACTGCCCCTCTCAGCAAAATCTCCATAATCATAGCGTGGACTGGCCCTCTCACCAAATTGTCCATGATCATGCGGACCCGCTACCGATGTTTCACCGTGATAAATCCAACAAGTGTACTTATCCCAAAACCCGTATTTACTCAGGTGCCTCTGGACTTTATCAATGGGAAATCGAAATCGATCGCTGAAACACTTACATTCTTTACACGGGCAATAATGAAGTGTAGTGTCTCCACAATTAGCCTTCACAAAATCCACAAAACTCCTAATTCCCTCGTGATATCTGACATCCCATCTTTCGAGGCTCATCCAACTCTTGTCCATCCTGAAAATTCTAACAATTTTACGTATTAATTATATATATATATACACACATTCACTACTAATAATCGACGTGATCTCTCAATTCAACTCTAATTAAATCAACACATGCATGCATATGTATATATATCGATCTAATCTCTGAATTCGATTCAGTACTCGATGATAGTATTCTCCTTTTTTCAATTCAAAACGTATTTGACTGGGTATATAGGAGGAGGCTCTGTTAAGCCTGGCTCCGATAACAATACGATAATACCAGTCATTGATTCAGACACAAGATTAACTACAAGCTGTTTTCTCGTTTCGGTGACCGTACATCAACAACATTTCATATATATATATATATATATATATATATCTCACGAATTGGATTTGATCAACACACACACACACATATATATATACCACATATACGTATATATACACCTACGTACCTATATATATAGCTTCCCGAGTGATCAAGTTTTCGACGCCCGCCTTAATTTTGACAATATACCGAATGATCGATTTCAGAGCGTACGTTTTCCTTCTTTCGATTTCTCTGGATTTTTTTCGCTCAAAATGATTGAATGATCGAGCTGCCCGATCCGGCATCTAATATAAGACACATTGCCGGCGACGGAGTAAGTCGCCGGAAATGAAGACATTACCGGCGACTTTACGCCGGAATCTCGCCGGTAATGTTGCAAAACATTACCGGCGACTCCAACCGTCGCCGGCAATGTCTAGGGAGACATTACCGGCGACGGGCTAAGTATATGTGACAAAACCGGCAATCTCGCCGGTAATGTTGCAAAACATTACCGGCGACTCCAACCGTCGCCGGCAATGTCTAGGGATTATTTTGTGACATTGCCGGCGACTCCAACCCTCGATAAACATTACCGGCGAGATTCCGGCGACATTACCGGCGACGGGCTAAGTCGCCGGTAATGTTGAACATTACCGGCAACTTTTCCGGTCGCTGGCCTTGTCTCCGGTGATCTCGCCGGTAATGGGCAAAAATGTTGTAGTGAACCGACGATATTCATATCAAATATCGTCGGTTATAGTTACGGGCCGGGTATACTATGGCCGACGATGATACTTATATCGTCGGCTATAGTTGGCGTTATATCCCAGAACTGGCACCGTTTCGGGCAGTTTCATTTCGATCTTCATCCATTCTCTCTCAATCTCAGTCAAGCTCTCTTGTTCCATCAAGCAAGATCGAGGAAGGTTCGATTCTCTCAATCTCAATCAAGCCCTCCATCATCAACAGGATCTCTTAAACCAAAAACAGGTTTTAGCAAAATCCCTAAATCCCTATATATGTTGATTTTAGGTTAGATTTTAATTTTTTTACTTTGTTTATCGATAATGTGGATTCATTATGTTCATTGTGTGAATATATATTGGATTTTGCTTGAATTTTGTAAGTAATGGGAATTATTGTTAATTTTTGGGATTTATTGGAATTATTGTGTTCTTTTTTTGGGATTTGATGGAATTATTGGAATTTTTGTGTTGATTTTTTGGATTTTTGGGAGTTATTGGATTATATTGGGAATTATTGGATTATTTTTTGGATTGTTTAAGTGTAGAATTATTAATTAATTGGTTTATATACATATATATATATTGTGTTCTTATTAATTTAATTATATTGGATATTATTGAATATATTTTTTTGTGTTAAATTTAGTGGATTGTTGGATATTATTGAATATATTTTTTTGTGTTGAATTTATAAATTGGAATATATATTGGATTTATATATTGAATTATTGGAATTTTTGTGGAATATTTATATCTTGGATTATTGGAATTATATATATTGGATTTTATGGAATTTTTGGAATTTTTGGATATATATATTGGAATATTTATGTATTGGATTATTGATATATATTGGAATATGAATTCGAATTTTTCGATGAATTAGGAATTATTTTGAATTTTTATAATTTTATAGCAACGATGAATTGGTTAAATTGCGATGCTTCTCGAGGGGGGTCGAGCTCGAGGGGGAGGTCGAGAGGGAGAGGGAGATCGGGACGTGGGGATGAGGGCACCGGAAGTCGGTCTGCATCAGGATCCACCAGCGTCGGCAACACTTACAGTCTTCCGCAGACCTCTCGACACCGTAGACTGATGGGCGAGGGACAACCTCAGCAGCAGCAGTTCGAGCCTCCTCGATCCTCAGGCGCGAGGAGGGTTCAAGAGGTTAGTCGCACGCCGGAAACGGATAGTGCGACTCAATCCTCCGTCCGAATGCCGGACATTCATCGCGAGCACCCTTCCCCCGCCATCCACTAGACAGCTCCTCATTCTTCTGAGGAGGCTGGTGGATCCACTCAGTCCTCGGCGAGGATGCAACTATGCCCGCCGTCTACCTTATTCTTACCGTTGGAAATCCCGACGATACCTCACGTCGATTTCGACGGGATCCCTGTTCCGGGACAGCTAGGCTTCATTACCCCAGACCAGGCATATGCGTATGTACCCTTCCCGGAACCTCTCTGGAGTGTGAGGATTCCGGGACAACGCACCGACGAATCAGGTAAATATTAATTAGTGATATCTTTTTACTTAGTAATATTTAAATTCAATTAGGTGTTGATGTTTAAAAAATCGTCTACATATATACGTGATAGGCGAGATAGTGCCCGGTGAGAGACAGAAAAGAACCAGAGGCCCCGTCGTCGGCAAGTTACTGGACGACGCCATTCAGGCTAGCGGTGGTGGCCAAGTTATGATTCCGACCGGGGATAGAGGGCAGGTGATCGAGGGAAAGGTCACTCAAAAGTACGCGGGGATGGCGGGCAGCCTCATACGGGATAGAGTCCCAATGTTGTGGCCAGATTAGAATTCAGTGCCGCAATCCGTCAAATATCAGCTGAATAATGCGTTGTCGGTGAGTTGAATTGTATATTCATTATGTAAATTTTTAATATTATTGATATATATATATATATGCATTGCAGAGGTGGTTCCGCGTGGATGCAGACATTAGACCCACGTGGGCGGATGAAGTGCATGGGAGCAGGTTTGCAGACCGGCATTTAATTTGTTTCAATTTTTTCGTTTCTTTTGATTATGTTCATACAATGTTGTAAGTTACTAACGCTTGATTTTATGGGTATATATAGGTATAAGGAGTGGAAGGGTGAGCTGAAGAAGCATTGGAAAAAGTACGGCGACGATCGTTCGGGTACCCCTAGCGAGTTTGGTTATAGGGAGTACGAGTGGCGATGGCTTGTGGTTCACTTCAACAACCCGAAATTGAAGGTACGCAACCTTCCATCGATTAAATTTTTGTTTTATCTTACTTCCCTTAAATTATTTCACTAATGAGTATTTTTTTGTTAATGTTGGATTAATCGAGCAGGCTCTTTCTGAAGTCAACACAAGGAACCGGGCCAAAAACACCAAAAATCATCATGCCGGTTCCAGATCATACTCGGGTTGGATCGAGGAGGCGGCCAACCACCCAGAAGAGGATCCCCTTGTCTATACGATGCAGCACGCGTATCCGCAATCCCCCGAATATGCTGTAAGTGTCCTTATAACAAAATAAACTTATTTCTTATTTATTTAGATATAATTTTTTTAATTAATATTTTATTGTTCTTTGTAAATTAGGTGAGAATTCAGGAGGCGATTCCGGAGGTGTTGACTCAAGTGGCGAGAGAGCTCTATCCCGACACCCCCGATGCGGAACTCTCGATTGATCAGATTGATCGATCTGATCCGATCGTCAGGGCCAGGATTATGTCAGCTGCGATCCCTCCAGGGAAGAACACATTCTACTGCAGGGGTTCCGGAAAGTGGGGTCAAAGGCTGCTGAAGCAAACCCCTGAATTCTCTCGCGGATCGGGATCATCATCATCTTCGAGGACTAATGAGCTACAGGACCAGCTTCATAGGCAAGCAATTAAGATGGAAGCTCAACGGCGTCGGATGGAGGAGATGGAGCATGCACGAGCCGCAGAGCAGAATCGGTTGGCCGAACAGCAGCAGCAGATGGGGACATGGATGCAGCACTGTTATGCACAGCTGCAGGCATCTGGAATCCAGATAGCTCCCCCGCCTATTTTCGGTGCGCCACAGCCACAGCCACAGCCTCAGCCTCAGCCTCAGCCTCAGCCTCAGCCAGACCAGGACCAACCATCTGATGACAATCTGTTTGATCACATAGATTTAGGACACCCGTAGATTTGAACAATTTTCGGTTTTTATTTTAATTATTTACTACGTACGCATGCATATGTATACAGATTTGAACGATTTCGTTTTTTTTATTTATTTATTACTATAGTTTCAATGGTTATTGATGTGCAATTTGAACAATATTTGTGATTATTTGGGAATGCAGGTTTTGGGATAAAACCCAGGACTTGCAAAAAAAGTTTTATTATTAATAACTATAACCAACGATATGTGTCAACATCGTCGGCTATAGTTTTCTCCACGGTCAACCATTTTGACCATGGGGAAAACTATAACCGATGATGAGATCGTCAGTTATAGTTTGAAACTATGCCCGACGATAAACCATCGTTGCCTTTAGTCTCCCTTTTTTTCCAACGATAACCCTAATTCATCATCGGTTATAGTATCACCGACGGTGTATTACCGACGAGACTATAACCGACGATGTGTCGTCGGATATAGGGTATGACCAACGATGAAAGGGAACAGACCGACGACACCAAGTCGTCGGCTATAGTTATTCTTCTGGTAGTGAGCTTAAGTACTTGAGTGAGCATGGTCATCCCACTTATGACAAGTTCAAAAATGAGATGTTCCAGATGCATGCCATGCTTGTTGGCACCATTAGCGATTTTCCTGCACGCGGGATGTTGTCGGGCAACGTTACCAGGGGATACAGGGCTTGTCCAGAGTGCATGCAGGTTGAGTGTTGCAGACCTCATTGCGGGAAGATTGTACAGATGCGTCATCGTTGTTGGCTTCCACATGATCACCCTTTTCGGGAGGATATGGAGGCATTTGATGGGACTGTGGAAACAGGTGAACAGCCGAGGAGATGGACGGGGGATGAAATATTGGAAGTGCTAAATAAATACGATTTTGGGTAGCTAAGCAATCATCCTGAGATAGTGGCGTCAATACCTGACAAACCCGACAGGTATAAATTCTGGACAAACAAAAGTATTTTTTGGGAACTTCCGTATTGATCCAATTTGCTGATCAGACACTACTTAGATGTCATGCACATAGAGAAAAATGTGTGCGAGAGTGTGGTCGGCACAGTGTTGAATTGGGAGGGAAAAACTAAAGACGGCCCGAAGACACGCATTGATCTTAAAAGGATGAGACTGCGAAAACATTTGTGGTTGAGAGATGGGAAGAAAAAAAAATGCCACAAGCTCCTTATACCGTCAAGCCTGCCCAGAAGAATGAAATTTTTGAATGGATGGGTAATGTCAGGTATCCTTCAGGCTATGCTGGAAATATAAGTCGATGTGTTAACTTCAAATACAATAAGATGTACGGACTAAAGAGTCATGACTGTCATATACTGCTTCAACGCCTCTTCCCTGTTTTCATTCGAGGGTACCTGCCCAAAGAGGTGGTGGAGCCGTTAGTGTCTTTGTCAAGATTCTTTCAGAAGTTATGCACGACAGAAGTGAAGAAATCGGACTTGTTGGAAATGCAACAGGACATCATTTTTATCATGTGCAAATTTGAAAGGATATTTCCTCCAAACTTTTTCGACATCATGCCTCACCTGATGCTCCATCTTCCGGAACAATTGTTGCTTACAGGTCCAGTACACTACACATGGATGTATCATATGGAAAGGTACGTAACACATCTCTAAATCTGGCTATATATGTCGATCTTTAATATTATTTATTCACTTATTTTGCAATAAGCATAACATGCTCGATTTGTAATTACCACTTTACAGACAATTAGGGGACTACAAAGACTATGTGATGAACAAATCTGCACCCGAAGGGTGTATCGCGGAAGCATATATTGCGCATGAGTGTATAACGTACACCAAGTTGTATTTGGGAGCGTTGGAGGACCCTCCACAACATATGCCAGTAGATGGAGGGCAGTTCAACCTTTCGATCATCTCCGATGATGTTGAAGTTTCTGGAAAGTTGCCCAACTCGTACAATTTGGAACCTTATGAGCTAGTCATTGCCCATTGGTCGGTATTGATTAACTGTCCAGAAGTTCAATATTGGAAAAAATTTCACCTTTACTGCCCTGCTATTTCCGGTGATGTTGAGTACCACAACAAGACGTTCGCAAACTATTTTGGCAAATGGGTACGTATATAGATAAATTGACTGGTATATGAATTTAAGTGCATGTCTCGTATCCTATTTATAGTTAAGTTAATAAATGATTATTTTCAGATGAACCATGTACAAGATGATGGTATCCCTCATTGGTCACACGAATTGAGGCTCTTGGCGCAGAAACCGGTAACTTCCAGAGTTTATCCTATGTGTAAGGTAAATGGCGTGCTATGTATTTGTGAACATAGAGATGTCAGACGAAAAACACAGAATTCTAGGGTAATGGTGCATGGTGGCCAGAATGGAGTTGACTATTACGGTGTTCTCCATTCAGTTGTCGAATTAATATATGGGGAAGGCATGACCGTGCACTTGTTTAAGTGTAGATTGTTTGATACCGACCCTCAGAACACAAGGACCGATCAATACGGCATTTTTTCGGTGAATACTGCTACAAGCTGGTATGAAGATGATCCGTTTGTTTTGGCCATGGCAGTGAAACAATTATTCTATCTTGATAATCTTGTGCATAAAGGCGCGTGGAAAGTGGTTAACCATGTTCTTCCACGAAACATATACAGTTTCTCAACCCTTGGTGTGGCCTCGGATAATGAAGAAGTTAGTGCATACGAAGAGCCGAACGCAACTGGTATTCCTGAAACCTCAACAATTCGCCTTAATAATGTGAGACAGGGCAGTGTGGTACGAATTCCTCAACCGAATCTTATTGATGTTAATCAAAATGAAGACAATGAAGACTCAAGTGACGAGGGCATACACATCTTACCTGAAATTAACTCGGAAACAGAGTCAGACTCAAGCGATGATTCTGACTATGCACCTTAGGGTATGTATGTTATTTTGATTTTGTATGTGCAATGTAAAATGAATTATATTCAGATGATCGACTTTAAATTGTGTCGATTAAATTGCTAAATAGCGGTCATGAGAGAGAGAGAGATTGAGAGATCGAAAAAAAAACTACAACGTACCAACGATATTCGAATTAATATTGTATTATTAAATATTATTAAATATAGCCAAAAAAATTAAATGCCATTTTAATTTAATTAGGCTTTTAAATTATTTCAGTTTTTTTTTCTAATAATTTTGTATTATTAAATATTAATAAATATCAAGTACACTATATATATATAACCGGCATATGAAAAATAAATAAAAAAACTATATCCGACGATATTCATATGAAATCTCGTCGGATATAGTTTCGGTTCAACTTATATCGTCGGCTATAGTTCTGGTTTATATCCAGAACTGGGTACGTTTTGGGCAGAAACGAAACTGCCCAAAACTGAAGAACTCCTCACCTCGCCTGATTTTCTCCATTTCCGGTGTGTTGGGAGCAACCAAGCAGTCCTCAAGCCAAAGCCCATCGATCCTCAAGCCTTTATTCTTGGATTCTAAACCCCAAAAACAGGTTTGAAATCCCTAATTCCCTAATTTCGAATTTTTTTTATTTAGGTTAGATTTGAAGTTGTTTCGTTTGTTGATCGATAATGTGGATGCATGAATGAATTTTGTGATTATATATTGGATATTGTTGAATTTTATGGAATTATTGTTGATTTTTGTGAAATATTTATATATTGGAATATATATTGGATTATTGGATTTATATATTGGATTATTGGAAGTTTTGTGGAATATTTATATATTGGATTATTGGAATTATATATTGATTTTATGGAATTATTGGAATTGTTGGATATATATATTGGATTTATATATTGGATGATTGATATATATTGGAATATATATAGTTAAATTATTGGATTATATATATATTCGATGAATTATATTGGATTATATATATATATATTGTAATTATTGTGGATTTTATGGAATTATTGTTGATTTTTGTGGAATATTTATATATTGGAATATATATTGGATTATATATATAGAGGAGTTTAATTAATTAATTTTTGGAATTATTGGATTACGAATTCGAATTTTTGGATGAATTAGGAATTATTTTGAATTTTTGTAATTTTATAGCAACGATGAATTGGTTAAATTGTGGTGCTTCCCGAGGGGGGTCGAGGGGGAGGTCCAGAGGGAGAGGGAGATCAGGACGTGGGGATGAGGGCACCGGAAGTCGGTCCGCATCAGGATCCACCAGCGTCGGCAACACTTACAGTCTTCCGCAGACCTCTCGACACCGTACACTGCTGGGCGAGGGACAACCTTAGCAGCAGCAGGTCGAGCCTGCTCGATCCTCAGGCGCGAGGAGGCTTCATGAGGTCAGTCGCACGCCAGAAACGGATAGTGCGACTCAATCCTCGGTCCGAATGCCGGAGATTCATCGCGAGGACCCTTCCCCCTTCACCTACCAGACAGCTCCTCATTCTTCCGAGGAAGCTGGTGGATCGACTCAGTCCTCGGCCAGGAAACGACTATGCCCGCCGTCTACCTTATTCTTACCGTTGGAAATCCCGACGATACCTCTCGTCAATTCCATGGGGATGCCTGTTCCGGGACAGCTAGGGTTCATTACCCCAGACTAGGCATATGCGTATGTACCCTTCCCGGAACCTCTCTGGAGTGTGAGGATTCCGGGACAACGCACCGACGAATCAGGTAAATATTAATTAGTGATATCTTTTTACTTAGTAATATTTAAATTCAATTAGGTGTTGATGTTTAAAAAATTGTCTACATATATATGTGATAGGCGAGATCGTGCCCGGTGACAAACAAAAGAGAACCAGAGGCCCCATCGTCGGCAAGTTACTAGACGACGCCATTTAGGCTAGCGGTGGTGGCCAAGTTATGATTCCGACCGGGGAAAGAGGGCAGGTGATCGAGGGAAAGGTCACTCGAAGGTACGCGGGGATGGCGGGCAGCCTCATACGGGATAGAGTCTCAATGTTGTGACCAGATTGGAATTCAGTGCCGCAATCCGTTAAATATGAGCTGAATAATGCGTTGTCGGTGAGTTGAATTGTATATTCATTATGTAAATTTTCTAAATAAATTTTTAATATTATTGATATATATATATGCATTGCAGAGGTGGTTCCGCGTGGATGCAGACATTAGACCCACGTTGGCAGATGAAGTGCATGGGAGCAGGTTTGCAGACCGGCATTTGTTTCAATTTTTTTATTTCTTTTGATTATGTTCATACAATGTTGTAAGTTACTAACGATTGATTTTATTAATATAGGTATAAGGAGTGGAAAGGCGAGCTGAAAAAACATTGGAAAAAGTACGGCAACGATCGTTCGGGTACCCCTAGCGAGTTTCGTTATAGGGAGTACGAGTGGCGATGGCTTGTGGTTCACTTCAACAACCCGAAATTGAAGGTACGCAACATTCGATCGAATAAATTTTTGTTTTATCGTACTTCCCTCAAATTATTTGGCTAATATATTTTTCATGTTGGATTAATCGAGCAGGCTATTTCTGAAGTCAACACAAGGAACCGGGCCAAAAACACCAAAAATCATCATGCCGGTTCCAGATCATACTCGGGTTGGATCGAGGAGGCGGCCAACCACCCAGAAGAGGATCCCCATGTCTACACGATGCAGCACGCGTATCTGCAGTCCCCCGAATATGTTGTAAGTGTCCTTATAACAAAATAAACATATTTCTTATTTTTTTAGATTGTTTACATTAATTAATATTTTATTTTCCTTTGTCAATTAGGCGAGAGTTCAGGAGGCGATTCCGGAGGTGTTGACTCAAGTGGCGAGAGAGCTCGATCTATCCTAACACCCCCGATCCGGAACTCCCGATTGATCAGATTGATCGATCTGATCCGATCGTCAGGGCCAGGATTATGTCAAGTGCGATCCCTCCAGGGAAGAACACTTTCTACTGCAGGGGTTCCGGAAAGTGGGGTCAAAGGCTGCTGAATAAGACACCTGAATTCTCTCGCGGATCGGGATCATCATCATCTTCGAAGGCTAATGAGCTACAGGAGCAGCTTCATAGGCAAGCGATTGAGATGGAAGCTCAACGCCGTCAGATGGAGGAGATGGAGCAGGCGCGAGCCGTAAAGCAGAATTGGTTGGCTGAACAGCAGCAGCAGATGGGGACATGGATGCAGCACTGTTATGCACAGTTGCAGGCATCTGGAATCCAAATAGCTCCGCCGCCCATTTTCGATGCGCCACAGCCACAGCCACAGCCTCAGCCACAGCTGCAGCCTCAGCCAGACCAGGACCAACCAACTTATGACGATCAGTTTGACCACATAGACTTAGGACCCCCGTAGATTTGAACAATTTCGGTTTTTTTTTTTGATTATTTACTACGTACGCATATGTAAACAGATTTGAACGATTTCGGTTTTTTATTTTATTTATTTACTACTATATATAGTTTCAATGGGTACGTTGTTGATTTTCAATTTGAACTATATTGGCGATTTTTTGGGAATGCAAGTTTTGGGATAAAACCCAGAACCTGCAAAAAAAATTAACTATTATTAACTATAACCGACGATGACATCGTCGGTTATAGTTTGAAACTATGCCCGACGATAAACTATCGTTGCCTTTAGTCTCCCTTTTTTCCAACGAAAAACCTAATTCATCGTCGGTTATAGTATCACTGACGGTGCATTACCGACGAGACTATAACCGACGATGAGTCGTCGGGTATAGGCTATACCCGACGATAAAGAGGAACAGACCGACGACACCAACTCGTCGAGTATAGTAATTCTTCTGGTAGTGAAAAAACACATTTTTTTGACTCAGCCGAATTATTCCCGAATTTTACGTTTTTTTCAATAAAAAATTTAAAATATATATTTTTTATTTTTTTTATTAGATTTCCCTAGTTTTCTTTCTCTAAAAATTTTTTTAAAAAAAAAAAATTGGCCGAATTTGTATGAATTTTATTCATATAAAACCACTGAATTATACACATAAGTATTTTTGGCGTTTAATTCGCGTACCGTTTTTTACTAAGAAAGAGTGGTAGTGGGTATGTTTTATAGAAAACAGCTCGAATAATGTTCATGATGTTTCTCAAGTCCTAACAGACTACATGTTTACTAAATTTTGCATGGGTTAGCTCCAGTCGGTGTGGTTCCGGGCATGAATATATATGTTAGCTACTGCAGGCAGTAGCAGCCAGAGCAATATAGTGAAAGCAGTAAGCCGGCCAGGCCGTTTTTGAGGAATTAAATTAGCAACTATATGCTGCTATAGTATGCCAAGACTGATATCACTCTCAAGCTTTGCTGGATGAGTCCCCATCTGAAAGCCAATAAGGAGGTCGACCGATCACTACATCCATGATTCGGCTTCGATCGGATTAATTGTTTGAATTGGATGGTTTGCTGCAGCACGCAAATAATTAATTAGAACTAAGGTCATCAATGAACGAGTCCCATTATTGATGGGAGATCAAGGTACACTCCATGCTTGACTGTTACCCCCACTGAGGATATAACCAGACAAAACTTGACCTGGTCTGAAAGAACCATGTACGACTTTGAGCAGCATAGATGGTCCCCTCGATCTGCTCATAACTAGCTAACTAGCTTGGAGTAGACGAGTGATGCTAATTGTGACTTCGATCACAGCTTGATCCAATTGACTTTGCATGTTTTTATTGTACAGGATAGATCTACGTTATTTTGATTATATATGGTTTTTGTCAACCATGCATGGGTTGCTTTCTGGGTTATCATAATTGAATTCCATTGTAATGTCATTTATGATAGAGGATGAAGAACAAGTAATATGGCATATTAATTAGTTTGATTTTGTTATAGATCACACACCACTGAAGAACAAGATCGAAGACGTACGTACTATCTGTACGTACAGTTTCTTCTTAAGACTATATATCTCTACGTACGTAGCTGTAGAAATATGTGCTCATGATATACTCCTCACTTATATATAACGTAGCTAGTAATATAATTATCAGTTAAAACTTGTGATCGACGTTGTCTAATATTTAGTTATCAACCATGCATGTCCGAAGCAAGTAATCATAAACATATATATATATATATCTTAAATTGTGCGCTTGAGGAGCAATTGCCAAATTCTGTGAGCATAAGAGATAGCCTCATAACCTAATACATTATTTGATCTAATCTACATAAGCTCATATCGACTGTAGCTAAAATTCTTCTTATTAATCTACATAATCACGCAGATGAAATAGGACACGTACATAGGTATAGCTCTACAGATAACATATATACACATGCATATGCACAAGAAGATTGAGCTAGATCAATCATCAGCGCATTCATGAACCTTAGTAATCGTCTTCAAATCTAAGATACGTCGTCGTCTCCTTTATCCAGATCGAGTAGTTCAATCAACAAAATGAGCAAAGACTCATCACCAAATTATAGCAACACATAAATGTTGCTTGGTTCATATCACGTATGCCAATTTGGTGCAAGTAGGTCGACATTTCAAACGTAGAAATCGATAGATTTGTGTCAATCTAGCTAGCAACTTCAACATTGGATAATTTTATGGAAACCTAGCACACTAACTGGAACATGCATGCACAATTCCACAGCTACCGGCCAAGCTAATTCGTATATACAAACCTACGATTACACATTTACACTTAAATATACATGAGATCGCTTCCTTTCCAAGTTAGACACCCAAGGATAACTAGTAGTTAGTACACATATATAACTTCGAAGCAGGTTAAAAATGCATGGAACTAGTTCTTCCTCTCTTTCAGGACTTTTCTCAAAGTCAATGGCCCCAAATTAAAAGGAAAACTTAGGAACTTAAATATGTATAGAATCTGCTTCTACTGATCAAGTGGCTACGTGTAGCTTTCGTTGACATTTTACATGGGTTAGAAAAAAAAATATATACAATATCTACTAAATTGTGCATTCTTTTTAAGTTGTTCTTTGTTTGATTTGTTGACTGTTTTTGCTGTCTTGCTCGGATATATACGAAATTCTTAAGCGTAATGAAGTGACCCCACGAGGTTGAAGAACGGGAGCAAATTGGTCCATGGCAGTGTCTCTTAGGAATGGACTAACGTGGAGGATCATGTTAGTTGTCAACAATGGTATAAGTTTCTCATGGTCCCTAATTTCTTAATGTGCGATCGGAATGTGGGGCGGGGGGCACTTAAACGAGGCTTTCACATGCCCTAATAACCCCTCTCTACTACAAACCACGTGGTGTACGTACCATCACATATTATCTCCTAGATGAACTCGATTAATCATCTACCTATACAAAACAATCGCAATTTGTACGTCTTTTATACAAGACATTGAATTATCTGGACGTTATCTTGTTAACTATAACTGTAATTGACCGGTATACATTTTTCTTTTTAAATTCAATCCATCCCAAAATTAATTTTATGAAGACTTCCTTTGATAGTTAGCTATATACATATATTTAGCTATATCCAATTACTGTATGTGGGGACTTCGATCATTTGGAAATTAGATTTTTTTTTTTTTAAGATCAAAACTGGTTTAGGGACTTGGCCAAGAGTAGAGCCAAGAGTCCCCACCCTAATTCCGACTATATTATTAGAATGCATAAGTAGGTTATAAAATTATTGCAGGGGACGTAATACTTTCACCCTGAGTTACATATAAATTCTCTTTAATATTCTCGTAGAGAATATTTCGAATAATATTAGGACTCTCATCTAACCATACCTCATCAACACCTCCTACTCTAGCGAGGTGGGCAAACCTATGTGCCACGCCATTCGTTTCTCTATGGATATGACAAATACTCTACGATGATAAAACCTGTAGATAAGCTTTACAATCATCTGGCATCCGTCCTATTTCGTTCAACTCGTTTCCTGCTCTTGACAACGCAGGCACCAGTTGTGCCTCCTACAATTTTATTTTTTTTGGTAATTAGATTATACTTGAGATAATTGAATTGGGTAACGTTAGTTTTTGGTAAGAATTACTTAAGTTGATAATTGTATAACAAATGCCTCCTACAAAATTTGGTTGATTTTGTCATTTGGATTCTCAAATAATACGTAATGGTCACTATCACAATTTTTTTATGTTTAATCATATGTCATATTTGTCGTGCTATAACAACGACAATTACAAGTGGTCCGACCTCTTATTTATCATAAAATGCATCAATCATATCATATGTTCATATTAGACAATTTAGAGAGCAATTGAAAACCCTTAGAACAAGTGCACCCGTCGGTAACTGATCGAGTAAACCGAAAAACGGAATGCAGCGGGCCAAAAAAATCAGCCGGGCTGCTCGTTCACCCGAGCTCAAGCTCCGGATCGAGCTAAACCGGGGCGAGCTGCTAAACGAGCAGCTGGCGGAGCCCATTGGTACGTAGGTGACGTTGGTTTTTTTTTTATTTGCTCCAGTAAAAGGTGAAAAAAATAAGTTACCAACCAATCATGGGCTGACACGTGGTCTTACCGAACCGGAAAAAAAATCCAACGGGCCAGTTGATCTAGGCCGTTGGTTTTGAAATCAAAATCTGATCCAACGGCTGATATTCAAACAGAACGGTAACTTATTTTTCAGAATGGATATAAACGAGAATACCCAAAATATTTACAAAAAAAACCCTAAAAAATTGCAAAAAAATCCCAAAAAATTACATAACACCCCATAATATTTCCCTATAAATACTACACCATTTATTTCACAACTCACACTAATTTGTGCACAACAAATTTTACATCTCCATCCATCTCTACTCTCATTTTCTTGAGCATTTTTTCGAAAAAATGGCCACCCATTGGCTTCCTTCCAAAGATTTACAAATGTGATCTCTTTTGCAAGTTATAGTATTGATGAATTCAATGGCAACAAACAAAGGAAGGATAAATTGTGGGAGAAAATTCATGCTGATTACATGCAAAATTGGATGTCATCGAAAGGAGAAACACCTCGAGAGGAGCCTAGGTCTCAAATTGCGCTTGCGTCTCACTACAATAAATTCAAGATACCATTGCAAAAATGGGGTCAATGTTTGCGAGACGCAAGTAAGCGTAGAGCTAGTGGCACTTTTCACATGGATGAGGTAACTCCTTATACTCATCATCTCATTTTTATTTAATTTCTACTATGTAATTAATTTAGTGAATTTTTAATTAACTTTTTATATGTCATTTTAATCTAATTAATTTACTACATTTTTTTAGATTAAGCAATCTCAAGCATACTACTATGCCGCTAAGAAAAGACCGTTCACTCACTTTGAATGTTATGAAGTTCTTAAGGACCATCCAAGTTATCGAGATGTTGAACCAAGTACTCCGTCTTCGTATGTAAGCTCATATGAAGAGACTCCCTTGGTTACCGAATCATCTCCAATCATAAATTTGGATAACGAGAAAGTGAATGAAGCACTACCGGCCAACGTTGGCACTGGTCCATCGAGTCCTGTTAGACCAATGGGATGCAAGGCGGCAAAGGAAGCAACGCGTCAAAAGAAACAAAGTAAGACTCATATTGATCAACGCACTGAGGTTTTACAAACCATGGCAAGTGATCAAGCATCATGACATTCCGCGAGGAAGATGCATAATGAAAGTGAGCTCAATTATTACAAAGTGTATATACAACTTCAACAACAAAAAGAAGCAAGGGCAGCAAGTGAGCTCCAACTTAAGAAACAAGAGGAAGAAACAAGGATCATGACAATGAATTTGGAGGCTACGATCCCGATCTCCAAAAGATACTTTACCAAGAGGAAACTAGATATCCTTAATGAATCAGAAGATAAGGAAGGTGAAGCTGCAGATGATACATTTGTGATTGTTATCAACCACGCGTACTCTTTCCAGAGTCATTTTAGCAATTGTATTAAAAATAAATGTTGTCATTTTATGTTTCCATTATGTTTTCATTATGTATTTAAATTTTTGATAAATAAAAATTACAATTCCTTTATGAAATTACTTGTTAAAAAAATACATCATATTTATTTTGTCGAAATCACAATTCGGAGATGACACGTGTCACGCCCTCATTCGGTCACTAAATAGTAACTGCTTGAGCAATTTGTGAACTGCTGCATTCTGTTTTGGAACTGCTCAAACAGTTTGGTAATTTCAAACTGCTCAAGTAGTTTGAATAATTGTTTGAGCAATTTCTCAAACAATAGGTGCATTTGCTGTTATCGATCTACTATATTTGACTAGCGTGGGCACTAATTAAAGTATCCATGCATGTATTGTCTAATCATTAAATTGATCGATAAGGTTAATATCAAATTAATTCACTGAAGGTTAGCAATTTAGGAAGAACAACGTCAAATTTTGGATGGTCTATTTTTCTGTATTAAGTTGAGAAACGATAATTTATTGATAATGTGTACTGTACTTTTGTAAGCCTATGTGTGTACTTGACAAGTTGATTAAGTGCGCTAGTGTAGATCAGATATACGGTGCCGTCGGAGTTGCTCGATTTGGACCACGAAAACGGCATCAAGAACTGCTGCTCGGTGTGCTCGTTCGATCTAGTCTAGGTCGCAGCTGTATGACGAGGTTTCGCAAGATCGGGATGGTCGAGATTGGAGAGGATACGCCGCCGGGTGAAGATCGCGCTTAGTCTGTTCGAGACCGACCGCTGCCACTACTGCTCGGACCAGATCAGAAAGTGCTGCTTCGCGGTGGTTGGCACTCAATTTTCCGCTGCTGGTGCATGGTTGTCTTCGCACGGTCTGGATCTCGCTTGATCGGAACGACGGACCTCCTCCGCTGGATCTCTCTCTCTCTCTCTCTCTCTCTCTCTCTCTCTGTGTTCCCCGACAAAAATTTGAAAACTGATTTTGTCTATTGGTTTCTGTTGGTGAAAGACGATATAGAGAGAAAGAGTGATTGAGATGAAATAGAAAAGCAAAAGGAGCTGTGAAAAGTAAAATCTATGCGGAAGGTACCCTCCTCAACCTTTCTGCGATTGACGTCGGCATCGTCATTGATTTGGAGCCAGCGAGGACCGATCACAAGGACCCAGCGCTCTCCATCGCCGTACATTTATAGAGATTAGCGGTGAAAGCCATCTCTAAGCTCCAGACTCTCCTCGGAGACGAGCGTTCATGATCGGTCAAGAATATCGATCCGTCATTCTAGGTGGGAATGGGAAATAATTAAGGGTACTATGGTCTTTTTACAATAATATGGAAAAAAAAATCTCGTGGCACAACAGCTAGAAGACGTTTGATTGAGGAATTTATTGACGATAGTATTATATTGATAAAGATTTAAAATGTTGAATATTATATTGACAGAGATGTTAGATATCACACTTATTTTTTTCTTGAATAAATTATGAAATAATTAATTTAACGAAACTCACATCAAAGAACACGACAATTTTCATATATAGACATTCAATGTATTTGTTTTTTTCATCACTTCATTTGACTTAAGAAAAAATAAATCATGTGCAGTGCCTTTGTAGTTTTTATTAATTCCCTTCACGGAACAACTAGGACTACATATATAATCTAGCTAGGCAAATTACATTGGAATGGTTCAAAAATCAGGTAGCAGAAACTAAGGGCGGGGGGGGGGGGGGGGGGGGGGGGGGGGGGGGTGGGGGTGATGATTACAAAAGTTGTTAAGAATCATTACTGCTTGCTGTAATACTTTCCTCATCTACCCACTTAAATATTTTCTTCAAATATATATGCATTTTATTAGTATCTCGAATGCTCTATCATTTTCATTTTAAGGTTTTGAAAAAGAAACGCCAGACCCCACTGGCCAAGAGGCAGAAGCATTATCATGCAAATACGACTATGAGAGATTTGCTACTCAATGTTTGGGCAGTCCAATCAAAATCGCAATCAGTTCGATTCAATATTTCTTACTTTATTTTAGTAGTGCAATCATATATGTTGTGACCCCCTTAAATAAATTATAATATATACTGATAAAACTAGAGGTTCTCTAATCTTAACTATAAAATTCATAATTATTTTAAAGTAGATAAAATTATTTTATCTATTTCACAACACTCTATAACAGATAATTATATCACGAATATTATTGAGAATACTGTTGAAAATCGTACTAGATTAGCAAACAAGAGTAGAACAAAGATTATCAAATATACACAACCGTAGAGACTCGTTCCTTAACTAATTAGGTGTTATCTCTATTACATTAAACTAAAACACGTATGTTCTATTACATCTGCTTTTGAAACTAGTTTCATTTGTTATATCATATGCAATATTGTTATAAAATGATGGAGAGACACAACATATATTTTATGTTGGTTTGGAACTTTGGATGATTCTACATTGAAATAAGAAACGAGGAATTGTAATTTAAAAGTGGGTGTGTTAGTTTTAATTGTGTAGAGGTCTTTTGAAAAAAAAACTAAACTCCTTAAAGGTGGTCAAGTTTGGACAATATCGATACAATGATGGACCCTATGTGCTAATCTCCGCTATTCTATAGTCGCTCTACCCTTGAATTCTAGAGTGGAGTGACTCTACCATAGATTTTATTTACTAATTTTGTTGTTATTATTGTAAAATGAGATGATTTTTTTAGTAATTTTGTTCAACTTTTTATAAATATTCCAATGAGAATATTTTTACAAATTTGAGAACAAATTGTTGTCAATTTTGTATTTTAGTTTAATTATTTGTAAATGATAAAAAAAATGATCGTAATTTTATTTTAAATGTAATAATATTTAATTTAAAAATTTATAATTTTGTTCAACTAATTATAAATAGATATTTAAAGCAGATATCCCTTACCATAACCTTACCGGTTAGATTGAATTGGTCCTCATATGAAGATTACAGTCTGTTAATTGTTAAAAGTATTTAGTAATGCTCTAGTGATATTTTGTTTCGATCTGATTGTTTATATACAGCATCTCTTGTTCTCCAAAACTACTCAAAACCAAAATATATGTAATGAACGTACTAGATTCTTCATGCATTTTCAGTAGTCACTATTTATCTTCTTCTTGAGAGAGAGAGAGAGAGAGAGAGAGAGAGAGAGATTCCAAGTGTTTGACTCGAATGAACAGAAGATTGTTCGCTCCCGATCAAAAAAGAACAGAAAAAAAGAAAGGAGTTTGTTTGCTCATAAATTGTGAAACGAACAAGAGATCGAGCTTATAAGAAAACAAGTTAAAAAGTGCAGAGAAAAATGGCCGACAATATTAGCTGTGGCTACTCCACAGTCAAGCAGCATATGGCCCCGTCGCACAGTCTTGGGTCGGACCTTATGGGTCACTTCACCCATTTTCTACGGTATTTGCTTGTCGGTAAGGCCGCAAGTGTTTCTCAACAATACTAGACCCATAGTCTTAATTCTTGTTTCCTTGTTTTCTCACAATATTTCACTATTAATCACCTCGTCAATTCTCGATTACTAATTAATTTGAAGTCCAACGCGAGCTCTTAGATGGTGCATCACACTCTTCTTAGCTAATTGATCGATTCTGATCGAGGAATACTTGGGAGTGTCGAAGTCTGCTCCTCCATATATTTGCTTTGTTTTGGGACGGTGGAACAAAGCGCGTACAATTATTAATCGATTAGATTACATGGATGATCAATTAAGCAAAAACAGAAGCGAATATCCGATATGTATAATACAACTTGCTATATATAGCCCCTCATCTCCAACGCCCAATAACCATCATCTTCAACATCCCCAATTCAAAACACAACACAAAAATCTCCACTCTCCCTCTCTCTCTACACCTCCCTCTATCTCTCTCTACCTATATTTCTGTTTTGCACTATATACACAAAGCTAGCTAGCAAAAATGTGCATGTTGTCAACAAAAGTTACGTGCAACTCCCATGGCCAGGATTCTTCATACTTCCTAGGTTGGCAGGAGTATGAGAAGAACCCCTTTCATGAGGTCCGCAATACGACCGGGATCATTCAGATGGGACTTGCCGAGAATCAGGTAATTAATATTCCCGGCCACAATTATCTCAATTATTGTTTGCTGTCGCATACACTCCTCAACCTTTGCAGGCATCTTACGTCAATGTTCCGTTCTCTTTTCACAGCTCTGCTTCGATATTCTCAAGTCGTGGATTGCCAACAATCCAGAAGCATCGAACTTCAAGAGAAATGGAGAATCCATTTTTGGCGAGCTTGCCCTCTTCCAAGACTATCACGGCATTCCCGAGTTCAAAAAGGCATTGGCGGATTTCATGTCCGAAATCAGAGGAAACAAAGTGAGCTTTGATCCCGACCACTTAGTCCTCGCAGCCGGTGCAACTTCGGCCAACGAGACTCTTATGTTCTGCCTCGGCGAGCCTGGAGATGCATTTCTCCTTCCTACTCCATACTACCCAGGGTACGTACGTACGTACTCATTTACGTAAATAGTAGGTCAAAAATAATACACGTGCTTTATTTATGTACTCAACGTATAGTTACTGATCTTAGTTACTTGCATCTCTTGCAGATTTGATAGAGACCTCAAGTGGCGTACCGGGGTTGAGATTGTGCCCATTCATTGCACGAGCTCAAATGGCTTCCAAATTACTGAAAGCGCTCTCCAACAAGCTTACCAAGAGGCCGAAAAACGTAACTTACGAGTCAAGGGCGTTTTGGTCACTAACCCATCAAACCCATTGGGTACAACCATGACGAGAAACGAGCTCAACATGCTCATTGACTTCGTTGAGGAGAAAGGCATCCATCTAGTTAGCGATGAGATTTACTCCGGCACTGCTTTTAGCACCCCGAGCTTCGTAAGCGTCATGGAAATTCTCAAAGAGAGAAACTGTGACGAGAATGGTTCCGAAGTATGGAAACGAGTTCATGTGGTTTACAGTCTCTCCAAGGATCTAGGTCTTCCTGGCTTTCGAGTAGGTGCCATTTACTCCAACGACGACATGGTCGTGTCTGCAGCTACTAAAATGTCTAGCTTCGGGCTTGTGTCTTCCCAAACTCAGTACCTCATGGCCGCCATGCTATCCGACAAGAAGCTCACCAAGAACTACATCTCCGAGAACCACAAGAGGCTTCAAAAACGTCAGAAGAAGCTAATCTCGGGTCTTCAGAAAGCCGGCATAAGCTGCCTCAAAGGCAATGCCGGTTTGTTCTGTTGGGTAGACATGAGGCACTTGCTCCGGTCCAACACCTTCGAAGCCGAAATGGAACTGTGGAAGAAGATTGTCTACGAGGTCCGGTTGAATATCTCTCCCGGATCCTCTTGCCATTGCACGGAACCAGGCTGGTTCCGTGTGTGCTTTGCCAATATGTCCGAGGACACATTGGACTTGGCACTGCAACGTTTGAAAGCATTCGTCACTGAATACTACAACGTCCCCGAGCTCAATGCTCACCAGCAAACCAGCCGCTTATACCACTCGAGAAGAAGGTCACTCACCAAGTGGGTTTTTCGGCTATCCTTCGACGACCGCAGCCCTATCCCCGGTCGTTGACAGATAGCTTGGTTCGACCACCTAAAATAGGCAGAAAATCATCAAAAGGGGGATCACATTTTTAGACTACGTACATCGGTCTGTACGTGAAATACTTTAAGCCAGAATTTTTGTGGTTGATTTTTTCTTTTATCATTATTATCATTTTTTTTCCAAATGTACGTAGAAAGTGCACTCGGTCCAGCTTGTGGATTTGAAGTGGCTTTAGGTTCATTTGTAAAACTAGTTTGATGAGAGTCACAGCGTGACATTTCGAAACTATGATGAAATGTCCATTGTGATTAACATGTATCAAGTTTAATGATTCAAGACCGAACGTTCTGTATCTCAGAGATCAATTATATTATGTACTTCAAATCATGTGACTTGAATGCTAACTTAATCTCTTGCTTAATTGCCACTTTTCATATAGAAATAGCACAAGTTATGCCGCCATCGTAGTTTGCGGCTTCAGAGTAAGACGGTACGGTGTCGACGCATGCATATCATCACCGCCGAAGTTGGCCGGCGGATCTCCACTAATTCTTGGTCGACCGCCATGTATAGCTTTACAGTTTTCAAGCCGTTTGTGTAGGAAAGTTTATGTATTATTACTTGTTAATACATTTTAGTTTACAATATGCATGAGATTGTGTACTTTAGGGGCCAAACGGTCGGAAGCCAATCAGCTGCGGATATGTGTGGTTAGGGTTCCACTAATATTCTACGTGTTTAATAGTGTTTGAGAGAAACAATGGGAAGTGGAAAGTTTTTGGGATGTTCAAATAGGTGGAAATATATCTTAGCGCCTACGTAATTAAGGTGAGGAAGAGTCGCTTGCTAGAAAGGTAGAAAAAAAGGTTCATGATTAAAGGGCGCTCTATGAACTTTCTGGCTGGAAGTGATACGAGTACGGGTATACGCGGATTTCCCCGACAGGAAATGAAGGCTCCATCAGTGTAGTATAATTAGATGTCTCCTTTTGTTTTTGTTCTGATATCACATGCCAATTGTATACATATTTTTCTTCTTCTTCAAATTATACAAATAGTCGAAATCAATTACGAAAATTCGTTAATGAATAGTAAAACTACATAATTAGCTTGGTTGTTGAATTTTCCTATTCTTAATCTTTCGTGAGATTATTTTTTCACGTACATCTCAATACGCTCTTGTATGTATGACGAACTTTCAAGCTAAACACAATTGGTCGAGTGATGGTGAGGATGTGTTGTTGTTTGTACACAGGAATTAAAACATGGCTATGATCCATCATTTGGATTTCACAATCAAAACTAATTGACAATGGTTGAAGATGACAAAATTTATTGTTTATCCCAATACAGTTAAACTCAAATAGAACACAAATGTTTGAGAAATTTGTTGATATACTGATCAATCCTGAATTGGATATATATACAAGCATACTTACAGTTATAGAAGGAAACTTAATCAATTACAGAATCTTACTTAATTACATAATATACACTTCCTAAATATACAAGGAGTGTGATTCACTCACACACTCCTCCTCAAGTTGGAACATACAAGATTTGAATGACCAACTTGTCAAGTGAGTCACTAAAAGTCCTGGACAAAACAGTTTTGGTAAGGATGTCAGCTAATTACTCATCTAAATGAACAAATAGGAATGAGATAATACGAGTATCTAGCTTCTCTTTAATGAAGTATCTATCAATCTCTACATGCTTCGTTCGATCATGCTGAACATGGTTATGTGCAATTTCAACTGCACCAATGTTGTCACAATAAAGAGGCATGAGTCGTTTTTGCTTGAAACCCAAGTTTGCTAGTAAATACTTCAACAATAACAACTCACAAACCCCTTGAGCCATATCTCTGTACTCTGTACTCTGCCTCTACACTAGAACGAGGTACCACATTCTGCTTCTTGCTCCTTTGAGTAACTAAATTTCCACCAACAAATGTAAAGTAGCCAGAAGTGGAACGCCTGTCAGTAATGTTGTATGCCCAGTCTGCATCAGTGAACCCACTAGTCTCCAATTCTCCATTCTTACGAAACACAAGACCTTTACCAGAAACAGACTTCAAGTACCTCAAGATTCTTATTACAACATTCATATGATCCTCACTAGGATTATGCATATATTGGCTCACCACAATAACAACATAAGCAAAATCAGGTATAGTGTGTGATAAGTAAATTAATCTTTCAACTAACTTCTGGTACTGAGACTTGTCTGTAAGAACTTGATCAGGATATTCTGCAAGTCGATGATTATGCTCAATGGGTATATCAACTGGTTTATACACTACCACATTTTAACCCATTGCCGGCGATTTTTAAATCGCCGGCAATGTATTTTTTTTTTTAACATTACCCGCCGGCAATGTCCCGCCGGTAATTAAAAAAAAAAGACATTGCCGGCGACTTAAATGTAAGTCGCCGGTAATGTTTAAAAAAAAAGAAGACATTACCGGCGACTTAAAGTAAGTCGTCGGCAATGTCTTTTTTTTTTTTTAATTACCGGCGGGACATTGCCGGCGATTTGCCGGAAAAATCGCCGGCAATGTTAAAAAAAAAAAAAGACATTACCGGCGATTTTTGGGGAAAAAATCGCCGGTAATGATAAAAAACATTGCCGGCGATTTAAAAATCGCCGGCAATGGTTAAAGTTGTGGTAGTGATAGTAAAACATACCAGTTTCTGTCAATAGTTCTAGAACATATTTCCTTTGACTCGACATAATACAAGCTTTGTTCCGATCTACTTGAATACCCAAGAAATACTTCAAGTTCCCAAGGTTCTTCATTTCAAATTCAGAAGACAACTAAGCTTGTAGTCTTTTGATCTCATCAAAGTCATCACTTGTCACGACCATGTCATCCACATAAATAATTAAAGATGTTAACTTTCCTTATCGATGCTTCAGGAACAGAGTGTGATCTAAATTACTCTGCCTATACTCAATCTTCTTCACGAAAGCTGTGAACCTTCCGAACTAAGCTCTTGGAGATTGTTTCAATCCATACAAGGACTTCTTTAATCTGTACACCACCTTCTCACTTGTAGAGGTAGCATATCCTGGAGGGAGATCCATGTAAATCTCTTCATTCAAATCTCCATGAAGAAAGACATTCTTTACATCAAACTGCTGCAAGGGCCAGTCCAGATTAGCTGCCAAAGACATGAGGAATCGAATAGTATTGATCTTTGCTACTGGTGAAAACGTCTCATCATAATCCACTTTATAGTTCTGGGTGTATCTTTTTGCAACAAACCTTGCCTTATACCTGTCAACTGATCCATTTGCATTATGCTTCACAACATACACCCATCTACACCCAACAGTCTTCTTTCCAAGTGGTTATGGTACCAAGTCCCAAGTACCATTCTTGTTGAGAGCATCCATCTCAACTTCCATTGCTTTGGCCTACTTCTCCTCCTCGATTGCATCCTGCACTTTTCTAGGAAGATATATAACAGATAATTGATTCACAAAGGCTACATATGGTTTAGACAATCTATGGGTTGACACATAATTACGTATAGGATACTTAGCTTTAGCTGATAAGAGAGGTTCATATATTTTTGAAGGTTGACCACGGGTTGACCTAGAAGGTAAGACTCTTACAGGAGTACTAAAACTAGACAAAGAAACACTACTACATACATCAGGTGATGACAGGCCAGGAGAGATCGGTGATGGAAAGGGAGAGACTGGACTTGCATGTACACCTTCACCAACTGGTGGCTGATTACTGACTAATTCTCCTCCTTTCAACGTGTCAGACACTTATTCGACATGTTAAACATATTTAGAACTCGGAGTAATCACATCTGTGTGGAAATTTTTGACGGGTTGAAAACTGCTTCTGGCTGGGACACTTTCAACTGAAATACAATCTTCTAGTTCTCCAAATTGATTTTCATAAAACACATTCTTATCCTTCTCAAGAAGAGTTGCTGAAGGAGAGAAATAACACAAGTCTTCACTAAAAGTGACATCCATGGTAACATATAATTTATGAGATAAAGGATGATAAAACTTGTATCCTTTCCAGTGAGTACCATAGCCAACAAATACATACTTAATAGCACGACCCTCCAACTTAGATCTTTGATTCTTATAAAGATGAACATATGCCATATACCCAAAGACACGAGAATGAAATTTGTTAAGAGATAGGATGGTAAAGAATTTAGACAATACCTCAAAGGGAATTTGATTCTGAAGAGCAGCAGACGGTAAACGATTGATGAGATGAGAGGCACACAACACATCTTTTCCCCACAAAAACTTGGGCATGTTAGAATTGAGTAAGAGAGCCCGTCCCATGTCCAAGAGGTGACAATTTTTCCTTTCTGAAACTCCATTCTACCCTGGTATCTGAGGACAAGTAGTCTGATGAACAATTCTATGATGCTGAAAATAGTCTTTAAAAGAGTGGTTGACAAACTCTTCTCTATTGTTAGATCGAAATATTTTTACACAAGCATCATACTGAGTTCAGATGAGACAATGAAAAGCAGTGAAGGCAGAAAATGCAACATCTTTCTTTTCCAGCAACACAATCCATGCTAATCTTGTAAAGCCATCGATAAACAAAACAAAGTATTTCATTCTTGACAGTGTTGAACTTTTGGACTGAACCCATACATCAAAATGAATCAACTCAAATGGTGTTAAACTAGAAGACAGACTAGGAGAATAACTAGATTTATGACTCTTAGCAAAAACACAAGTTTCACAATTGAGACTTGACTCCTTTATTCCCAAAAACAAAGATGGCATAGATTTCTTCATGAACCTAAAAGATGGATGACCCAATCGACGATGTCATAGCCAAATTTTCTTTACTCGATCAGAACTCAATGTCAGGACAATATTTGGTGACGACGCTCTTGTCTCCCTGCTGTACATGCAATCTAAGTGAAACAGTCTCCCCCTCAGATCTCCCTTGCTTATTATCGACTGAGATGATAGATCCTAAGAGATGACATACATAGGAAAAAAAGTTACAGAGCATTTATTTTGTGAGTTCAATTCAAAGACAGATAATAAGTGATGAGATAGAGAAGAAACATAGAGGACGTTATGTAACACAATAGTGGGAGTAACTTAGATTGACCCTATACCTAAAACTAGGAAAGACACATCATTTGCTTTAGACACTTTAGATATGGGAGATGAAGACAGACTCGAAAACAAAAATTTATCAAAAGTCATATGATTAGACGCACTAGAATCAATTATTCATGTATCCACCACTAGTAAAGCTAAAGACTTGTAACACAATACTAATTTTACCTCTGCTCTCATGAGCGCAAATACCTATAGTGAGATCTTACCCCTCTACACCATAGAAATCAGGTTCTTGAACCAGTTGAACTGCAACCTTGCTATTATAATTCTAGTCATATGTGGCACCTTGACTTGTTTTCTGAGGACATGAGCTCTTGTAGTATCCAAACTCCTTTCAATAGAAGTACGACATATTACTTTGATCTGGTCCACGAGCAGGTTGAATCTGCAGTTGATTGTCTTGGTTCTTGGGCTTCCAACCTTGTTGAGGTTTCGATTGCACTACGAGACTTGATACCTTAGTGTGGACCTCCTTGGGTTGATTGGATTCATCATTACGAACATAGGCATATGCTTATTCAAGAGTTGGTGGTGTGACTTATCGTAGTAGCTCTCCTTTAGCAATAGCAAATTCTAAATCCAGCCCTTTCAGAAAGATGTGGACACGCATCTTATTAGTGGTTATGTTGTGTGTAGCAATATCAAGATCACACACCATAGGATTTGGATCTCTTTCATCTAGTTCTTGCCAGATAGCTTTCAGGTTTGCATAGTATTCTGCAAGAGGTTGACCATTCTGGGTGGTTGCAAAGGCTTGGCAAGTCAACTCATGTACTCTGGAAAAATCATTACCATCATAATATGTGGTTGCAGCAACATCCCAAATGGCCTTTGGAGATGAGTAGCTAGAGAACAACATCATAACCGATCTTGTCATAGATTTTAGGAGAGTCATCATTGTGTTGGAATTCTTAGTATCCCACAAAGCTTGTTCTTTGCCAGCTTCTTTAGGTCGCGGTAGAGTACCCGCCACATATGGTCACTTTCCACCACCACCAAGATGTATCTTCATCAATCTTCGCCACAACTGATAATTGGTGCCATCCAATTGAACTCCACATCTTGTGTTCGCAATCTGAAGAGCCATCTATTGTTCACGAGTAACTTCAGGTTGTTTAAAGTGTGTAAGATCCATTGCAAAACAGGTTCAGATGTCAGATCAAATAACAAAATTGCCAGAGAACAAGTTCAGATCGTTAGGTTTCGACAAGTCAAGGGTAGCTTTCGATGCATCGAAGAGGGATTCAAGTTCAGGTCAGACAGCGGAATTCAGGTGTAGGTCAGATTGCCAGGATCAACTTAGGCTCTGATGCCAAATTAAATAGAGCACAAGTGTTTGGAAAATTTTCTGATATATTGATCAATTTCGAATTAGATATATATACAAGCATACTTACAGTTATAGAAGGAAACCTAATCAATTACAGAATCCTACTTAATTACAAAATATATACTTCCCAAATATACAAAAAGTGTGACTCACTCTAACAATTAAAGTATATTGCAATGTAGGATTCTATCTCCCTAGATTCTCAACAACACATTTTTTTGAACATAATCGCAAATTATGAAAGTGATCTGCAGAATAATATACGTCTGGTCAAAGTAATTTCAGCAAGCTATAGCTAATTTCAAACATCCAGTTTCATTCCCATCACTACCCTATGAAAAAAAGTATCATGCACCAACTCTTATTCCATCAATTCTTAATTAGACTTTTAAACATACAAGTTATATGGATCCAAGCAACGACTACCGAAACTTTGTTTTGTTAATTAACTTTGACTATCACTTGATTAGTTACTATTTTAGTTAAGCCTGATTCACTTAGTATCAACAACCACTTCGATCCCATGTGACAAAGATTTTATATTGTTGCCACCCCTTGTTGACAAATACCGTGATAATAAATAAAGTACGTACATGAGAAATTGATAATGATCTAGTTACAAAATTGATCCGAACTGTATAATAATTCTACTAAATGGTTAATTAATTCATCTACTCTGGACCAAACCCTAGTTTTCTCTCTTCTCTAAAACTAGCCGTCAAGTTTCCATCTCTTCGAGATACCATCTCGTCCGACGGCCCTAGTTTGAATGGCGGTGCATTTAGGCCACGTCGGTACTACTTGGGTGCATCAGACGAGAGTGATGTCCATGTTTGAAGAGCGAGTCGCAGCGACAAATGTGAGGTGAGATTTTTGCCGAGTTGTTGAGAGAGATTTTGGTTGACCTCGGACTAGAGTGTTTGGTAGGTAATGGAATTGATCAAGACTGCTTGATATTACGGTGTCAGAGTTTTTCCATCGGTTGGTTTCTTGTTGTGAGTCTGAGGCATGAGGAAGGCGTTCCAGGGTGGGATCGGAGAAGCTGCATGTCAAGTTTAAGTGGTGGGATGGACTCTTGGCTGTCGGGGCAACGACGATCTAGGAGAAAGGATGACTAAGACGACTGGCATTGGTTCAGAATAGCCAGAGGATGGATCTTTTTGTTTTCAACTAGGCTGGGTCTTGCTTTTGGTCTGTGGCTGGTGGGTTGAGTATTAAGGGTTGTCAATTTCCTTAGGCTCAACTAGTCTGCCTTTTCTTCTTCTTCTTCTTCTTCTTCTTAGGCTTAGTTATTAAGAGTATAGTTCTCTGGTGGGCATTGACCCAAGTTTTATTTGCCAAGTTCTGATTTCTTGAGTTTGCTAGTTGTTGTGAATTAGTTTTCTATGTGCTTCATTATAATGCATGATAAGTTGCTGCTTAGTTTAGAATTGCCTCTCATTAAGTTAGAGAGAGTTAGTCTAGATGTCTTTTGATGAATCTGTCAAATGATGTCTAATGAAAGTTGCATTCTTGTAAAAAAAGAAAATAATAATTCACCTGACATGCTTATTTTAAATTGAGATAAAAATTTGGTTATGACTTATTAGGAAGGGAAGGAATTGAGAATTCTTTGCGATTCTAGAAATATATAACTTCCCCAAGGGCCCATGATCTTTGCATGTGAAGCAAACAATTAGTTAGTACTCATTATTCATGACGGAAAATATATTAATTAGTAAGTTGGAATATAATTTGTATCAATTATTCAATACCACAATAACCATATTTTTTTTGAGGGATGATCATATTTTTTTAGGCTTATTTATAATGTTTACAACTAATCAGATCACATTTACAACTTTGATAACAATTGGTTCAAAAGTTGTAATTAAGTCTCTAAATAAAGTAATTATCTCAAATAAAACTAAATAATCCCAAAAATAACTCATATTATCACAATAACCGCTAAATTTATTCTCAAGTGATAAAATAAAATTATCATACATCCTAGTCCCGACTTATAAACAGCGGGGGTCGGACCTGTGTGTCCAGCCGATTCCATTCCCGAGGTGATCAGCCGCCCTTGGAGCTTGTTTTCTTTGTAGTGGTATGCTTGTATACTTTTTTCTTACTCGTCTCCCTTGTTTGTAGTTTCTCGTTACTATGCCCTTTGCGTTACCGAGAATCGGCGCTGTCATAGGGTAGAAAAGGGGTACGCTGAGAAATTTAGGAGCGTGTACCTTCTAAGTGACTACCGCGTAATGGAGTCGGTCGGCCTTGCTAAGACGTCCAGTATGTTATCGGCCGTTTGATGATTGTTTCATAGTGTTCTACGTTTTTTACTTTGTTTACGTATGCAGTCTCTGGTTTTGGTGTTAGTTGTAACGCTTGTTTTTATGTGTGCAGTTGGTTATACTAACATCCAACGAGATAAGAAGATGGTGATCTTTATGGCAATATTGATGACCTGATTGCTGAGCTTGAAGACCATGGTCGAAACACTCAAGTCATCGATCTCGATGTGCGGTCGGGCAATACCATTACTCTCTGAGCCGACGCCTATTGATCCTCCGAACGAGGTTGAGACCGACCGCATTGGGACTAATGGTCCCTCGAGGGTCGTTGTTGCTTCTGCCGCTGCCAGAGCCCCTGGGCGTGTGGAAAATAGAAAGGAGGCCCCCTCCAGCACTTCGCAGAGGCCTATAAAGAGGTTCATCGCTCCTCCTGCTGCTTCATCGCCCGATGTTGTCACAGTTGCTGGTCAGTTGGGCGATGCTGATGACCACTCGACCTTCAGCATTGAGGAGATTCCCGAGGGTCGGTCCATTGTTGACGTCGATCCTCTTTCCGATCAAGAGGCCGACCGCTCCGTCCTCGCATCCTACTTTGAGGAGGTTCTAGAGAGCGTCGTCATACCCCGTTCTGACAGCTGGAAGGGGCCGCCTCTTTACTCTGCTCAGATTGTCTCCCTTCTCCCACCGGAGATCCTCACCATTGCCGACATTTCAACGGGAGCCGATTAGTGCCTCATCTCTGTTGCTGCCGGCCTTCAACTTTTGTGCCATTAACGCCAGACTTTGGTATCTTCCTCTGAAAAGCTGGCCCGTGTTAGCGGAGAGTTGGCTAAGAGGGAGGAAAAGCTAGTGCAGGCCAGCGAGCAGTGGTAAGAGCTGCAGCAGAGGTGTGAGCAGTTGGAGGCTCGCTTGGAGGAGGCTGACCACTGCTTGGATGACTCTATCAAGCAGTCCAAAGGGCTGGAGCTCGAGCTAAGGAAGGAGCGCCAACGATTGACTGAAGCTGAGCTCCAGCGATCCAGGGACGTGCAGGTCACCGCGCTACGGGGTCAGGTTAATGAGCTTGAAGAGCGTCGGGAGCAAGAGCTTACTGATGCTGTTGAAGACTTCCGAGCCAGTGTTGAGTATCGTGAGGCACTGTAGTCGGCCTTCCGACAAGGTCTGCAAGAGACCCGGAATCAGTTTTTCGGGAATGGGTGGGTGAACGAGAAGTACTATACTGATACCGCCCAAATAAACGAGGAGTGAAGCGCGAGGCCGACCAGCTTGCTCTAGAGAAGCTAAAGGAGGAGGAAGAGGCAGAGAAAGAGCGGCAACGCAATCATGTGGCGGCAGGTATGACTCCCCATGGTTTCCATCCTTTAACTCTTTAACCCATCACCTTCAACTGCTCTAACGTTTCATATTCGTAATGTTGAGGGCGTATCTCAAGAGCGGAGCAGGGAGATGGCGGCCAACTATCATGAGGGTCAACGCCAGGTTGAATAAGAGGACCTGCGGTGTGGCAGAGCTCATGATCCAACGTGAGGTCTGGTGCCCCTTATAATAGTATTAGCCCTCCCCTTTTTTTGAACAGCCAATTTTGTGATAATACACTGCCGCTGAGGCTTTTGTTTGTAAAGTGATATGGTTGGTTTTGTTAATATTTCCCAAGTATGCTTATATATCGCTGATTAATGAAAGGTCGATCTGAAGGAAATTCGTTTGCTTGTACCGTACGCCCGTCTCTTGTATGGGTGAAAGTAAATGTAGCTAGTCTGTCGGTGCTAATAGGAATAAACATGCACCTTGGGTTTTTTTATTTATTTAAAAATAGTGGTTTTGGGCCCAAGCGTCCTTTGATTTTACAAGTAAAGGTATGAAGAATTTTTGTTTCTTTATCGACAGTATATAGTCATACTTAGGTGCGCTTTGCTGAAAGAACCTGTTTTACTGGTGGCAATATCGGAGGTGCTGCGCGTTCCAAGTCCTTGGTACTCTGACGCCGTTTTTGTCTTCGAGGGTGAACATGGTCGGTGTTAAGATTTTGATGATTCTGAATGGTCCTTTCCATGTTGGTCCCAATCTGTTTGGTTTTGGGATGACTTCCCTTCAGACTATGTCGCCAATGAGTAGCTTCCGGGCAAAGACTTGGTGGTTGTGCTGTCAAGTGACTCTTTGTTTGTTTGCTGCCAACGCGATATTGGTTTCGTCTTCCCACTCATCTCGTAATATGTTTGCCATGTTGAGCCCGTCCGTGTTGGTGTCCCTATTGTATATTTCGAAGCGGGGGCTTTTGTGCGTGATCTCAAATGGTAGGACCGCCTCTGCTCCATACACGAGCGAGAATGGTGAAGCGCCCATTGCTTATGTTGGTGTAGTTCTAATGGACCATAGTACCATGTAGAGACACTCCGCCCACCTGTGGCTGTAGTCCTCCATCCCTCTCTTTAGTCCTTCTTTGATTTTTTTTGTTGGCCGCTTCCACCTGTCCATTAGTCTGAGGGTAGTATATTGATGCGAACACTAGCCTGGTCCCTAGGTCGCCCGTGATTTTTTTTCATTTTGTCGTTATTGAACTGCTTTCCGTTATCGGTGATGATGGTGAGCAGCGCTCCGTATCAGCAGTATATGTCTTTCCATAGGAAGTTGATCACCTTCGGCGTAGTGACTAGTACAAGCGGTCTTGCTTCAATGTATTTAGTGTGGTAATCGATGCAAACGATGATGTATTTGAATTGGCCCGTTGAGGTTTTTAGTGGCCCGATCGATAAGATCCAGTCCCCACTGTGCGAACGAGATGGGGCTGATGATGATTGGCATTGGGGCTGCTGGTGTGTGTATTCTGGTTGCGTGTTGGGCGCAAGACGCACATTTGTCCACAATCTTCCTTAGGTCTTCCCTAATTCCTTTGTAGTAGAATCCATAGCGAAGTAGTTTGTGGATGATGGTGTTAGGCCCGCTATGGTTCCCGTACTTACATCCGTGGACGTCCTTTAGTAGGTCTTGGCCTTCCTTCGTTGTGTCGCATTTCATAATGGGGAAACCTCTCTTGTTTAAGTATAGTTGGCCATTGTTCATGCTGTAGAACACCGCTCGCCGAGTTAGTTTTCTTGCTTCCGTTCAGTCTACTGGTAGAACCCCATTGACTAAGTAGTTTGTTATGCCTGTTCTCCAGTCCTCTGTTGGTGGTAGTGTGGCTATCGTGAGCGTGAATAACTCTTGGAAGCTTTTGGAGATGCTCGGTTTTTCCAGCATTTCTACCATAGTGTGTCCCTTTGCCGCGTGTAGTGGCGCCGTTGCTAACCTTGCTAGGGCGTTGGCCCTTGCATTCTGCTCCCTGGGGATATGAGTGATGTTATAAAAAGAGAATTTACCTAGAATTGCCTTGACGTATCCTAGGTATGCCGTAATCTGCGTTCCTTTTGCCTCGAAGTCCTCGCTGACCTGGCTTACCACCAGCTGGCAGTCGCTGAAGATATTGATGTTCTTTGCTCCAAAGTCGGTGGCAAGTTGTAGGCCGGTAATTAGGGCTTCGTACTCGGCCTCGTTGTTTGATGCTGGGAAAAGGAATCAGAGGGCATACTCGATGTAGACCTTCCCTAGCCCAGTTAAGATTGCTCCTGGTCCTGCTGTGTCGGACGTTTTTGACCTATCGACACGTAGGTTCCAATCGGCCGATTGTGGGGTCGAAATTCCTGGCAAACTTTGTTGGTCGTTCGCTGTCGGTGTCAGTTCTGCTATGAAGTCTGTCACTGCTTGACCCTTTGTTGTCGGCCGTGGTTGGTATTTAATGTCGAACTCGCTGAGTTCTATTGCCCACTTGGTTAGCCTTCCCGAGTGGTCCGGGCTCTCCAACACTTGTCATAGTGGTTGGTCCGTTAGGTTATGGATGGTATAAGACTGGAAGTACGGCCTGAGTCGTCTAGACGATATGATTAATGCTAAAGCTAGTTTCTCCAGGGTCGGGTATCTTGTCTCTCCCCTGTCTAGGCCATTTCCTGAACACAAAAAAACTGGCAATTTTGTGTCCGCATCTCACTGGACGAGAGCGGAGCTAACGGCGGTCGTAGAAACGGCTAAGTAGATATATAAGATCTCACCTGGTGTTGGAGTAGATAGGAATGGGATATGGGCGAGGTAAATCTTGATTCCTGTTAAGGTCGCTTCGCATTCATCGGTCCATTCCACTGTTTTCTTCTTTGTGACCCTTATTGCTTTGAACAACGGGTTGCACTTGTCGGTGTAGTGGGAGATGAATCGTGATAGTGATGCTAGCTTTCCGGTTAGGGTTTGGAGGTCCCGCCTTGTCACCGGTCGTGTTGTGTTGAGGATTGCTTGGATTTTCTCTGGGTTGGCCTCTATGCCCCTTTGACTCACCCTGTACCCTAGGAATTTGGCTGCCGAGACGCCAAAGTTACATTTTTCTGGCTTGAGCCTCATCCTACTTTTGATAAGGGTGTCCAGCATTGCTTTGAGGTTTCTGACGTGGTTCTGCCGGTGCCTGCTTTTCACAATCAGATCATCGATATGGAACGCTACTGTGTCGTTGTCCAATGGTGTTAGTAGCTCCATCATGAAGCGTTGGTAGATCACCCCTGTATTTTTCATCCCGATTGGCATAACCTTGTAACAATACAGTCCCCGACCGGTAATGAAGCACGTCGCTTCAGCATCCGCTGGGTCCATCCTTATCTGGTTGTACCCTGAGTAACAATCCATTGTGGAAAGGAGTTTGTGTCCGCTTGTCGCGTCTACGAGTTGGTCTATTATTGGTAGCGGGAAGGAGTCTTTTGGGCAGGCCTTGTTGACGTTGGTGTAGTCAATGCACATCCTTCACTTGCTATTGCTTTTTCTTACCATAACAACGTTGGAGACCCATGTCGGGTACTGAACCTTCCTGATGAATCCTATGCTGAGGAGTTTGGTTACCTCCTCCTGCATGGCGGGGTACTGCTCCTCGTTGTAAGCCCTGTGCTTCTGCCTCTTTGGTACCACACCTGGCGAGATACCTAGCTTGTGTGATACGATACTGGTTGGTATGCCTGGCATATCGGCGTAAGACCATGCGAATACGTCGCTGCACTCCCTAAGGATGTTGATGAGGGCGGTCTCTATGATTGGATCCAGGTTGGCCCCAATCTTAACCGTTCGATTAGGGTGCTCGTTCGATATTGAGATGAGCTTGGTTGATTCTTCGCTGCTGGGTCTGGCTATGAGGGGTCCACTTCTTGGGTCATCCAGTGTTTCCATTGTTGGGTCGGTGGTGAGTAGGCGTACCTCTCACCAGGGCAGGTGGTATTGTTTGGCGATCCAGGAAGATCGGGCATTGCTCCTCGTAGCGTGCATATGCCGCTTGTGGTGGGGAACTTCATAAGTAATGCCCGTTGTGACACTATAGCACTGATTCTGCTCAGTGTGTTGCATCTGATGATGGCGTTATAGTATGATGGGGCATCTACTACTAAGAATTTGATGTGGGTTTCCGCTCTACATCCTTCCTGATCCAGGGTGATTCGTAGGTAATCGCTGCCTAGCGGTTGAATTTGGTCACCCGAGAAGCTGAGCAATGGGAAGTGGTCTTGCTTAAGCTTTGAGGGGAGCCTCTCTAGTTTCTCGTATGCGTGCAAGAATATGACGTTGACAGAGGACCCGATATCTACTAAGCATCTTCCGACGCTGCAAAGGTCGATGGTGGGGTCGATTAGGATTGGGTAATCTTTCGACACCGGGGGGCGGCTGTGTTCTTCTAATTCGTAGAATGTGATGGATCCCCAGGCTGTTCTTGCTATTTTTGCTGGTCCCTGCTGCGCACTACACACCGCTAGTTCGATCTTCCGCTCTGCCTTAGATTTCCCGCCAGTGATCGCACTAATTCTTCTGATGCCATCGATTTCCTGTGCCGATGGTGTCTCGTTTCCGGATTTAAACCTCATTAGGTTGCCCTTCTGGAGTTGCGCTTCTACCACTTCTTTCATACTATAACATTTCTTGGTGTCGTGCGACTCATTTTGATGGAAGTTGCACCACTTCCCAGTTTTCCTGTATGTCGTAGCCCTGTATGTCTTTTTTGGCATCGGGAATAGGTTCGGAAGAGCCACTAGTATGTCGGCATACTTCGTGTTGAGTACGCTGAAGACTTGCTGCTCTATTTGAGGTCGCGTGGTGATGCCGTTGCGAGGCCGATCGCTTCTGTCTTCGCGGTACCTTTTCTCGTTGTTGTTATAGTTGTCATTCTCCTGATATTGCCTCAGGTGCCTTTCTCCGCTTTGATTATCTCTTCTTCTATCCCGGCGGTCCTAGTCCCACGATCTGGGCTGATGGGGCGATCTCGTCGGTGTTGGGTTTGGGCCTGGGAGCGCGCTTTGCACACTTGGAACTGTGGTATTAGAAAAAGTGTTTACCTGTTGTGTGGGTGTGGGGTTAGAACCAAACGTTTGCATCTTTAGTTGGGCGTGCGAGGTTACACGATCCAGTAGGTCAGCGTAAGTGATTGCCGGGTGCTCGTTGAGTTTCCACGTCAGCAATCCTGGTTGTAGAGCGTTTCGGAGTACGCAAAAAGCCGAGTCACTCGAAATGTCGCGACAACTGGGTATGGCGGTGTTCTACCGGGAGATGAATGTGGACAATCCTTCTGATGGTTCTTGACGCACGGCCTGCAATTGGTTATAAGTGAGAGAGAAGTTAGCCGATGTAATGTATCTTTTCAGGAATGTTCGAATAAGTTCTTGAAAGAAGTTGATGGATCTTGGTGGTAAGCTGAAGAGCCAGCTCAGGACCTCGCCGGTGAGGCTTTCCATAAACAGGTAGCAGTTCGTTGTGTCGTCATATCCTCTACCGGTTGTTGTCGAGACAAAGATGTCGATATGGAGGGATGGGTCCGTCTTGCCTTTTCATCGCTCCATATTTACCTTGGTTAGCGGGTGTCGACCTTGGAGCATGATATCGGCTGAGAAAGGTTCAACCCGGACGGTGGGCAAAGTTTGATCTAGGTAGCTAGCTTTTGGTTGCGCCAGCTGCCGCACCATGGCTTCCAGCTCGGCGATCCTTGCCGCCATGCCCCCTCCTCCTGACATATGGTTGGCGCGATTCTGGGCAAGGGTAGCGAAGGTAGCAGTTGGATCCAGACGGGTGGGTCAGGTGTGTTGGCAGCATTGTTTAACTCTTCTTTGAGATTTCGTTGCAACCTTTCCGGGGTCGGGGGCCGCCCCGCGCCTTGCCGATGCGGAGGGAATATTGATGATGGGATGAATACCTCCAGTTGTGGTATTACCTCGCGAGGCTCCATGCTTAGGGATTCCGCCATAAACTCCGGATTAAACCGCCCCCGCTCGGTGATCCTCAGTCTTGACTCGGACTGCATGTATCGCTGATGCTCGAATTCTCGGGCTTTTTCGAGCTCGAGGCACTTTCGCATTGCTAGCTCGTACCGCTGCTCCATATCGCTTGCATGCCTTTCAGTGTTGGTGACTGCCTGCTGATCTTCGATGGCGCGCTGCTTTCTTGGCCGTTGAACGAAGGTAGTCTCATCGGCGTTTACGTGTGTGGCGGGTGTTTCGTGGAGTAGTTCCTAACAGGTGCTCGGTGTCATGTCGAGGGTCAAGAAGGTATCCATGTTTGCTGTTTTGGCACTGCGTGGGTTAAAAAAAAAAATTCGATCTCGTTCCCACAAACGGTGCCAATGTTAATATTCAAAACCACAAGGTAGTTAATATTTAAATGGAGAGAACAAATTAAATTAATGTCGCTAGATCGCTCTCGCTTCACCGGGATCGATATCGCTGTCGCTCCACCAGGGTCGCTATCGCTGTTGCTTTATTGGGATGGATGTCACTGTCGCTTTTTGTTGTTACTCGGGTCGCTGTCGCTCTTGGTGTTACTCGGGTCGCTGTTGCTCTTGTTACTACTAGGATCGCTCTCACTGCCAAGACCAACAATCGTTGAGGAGAGACCGGATGTGCTGGCCTTCAACCCTCTGGTGCCTAAGTCAAAAATGAGATAGTATTTTGATAGATTAACGGCGTAAAATAGTAATGAATGCGTATCATTAATGTTGAACCGTTAGGCTTATGAAGGTGGTTGGATCCAAGGCTCTTACCACTTCTTTGATGTGGGATCAGTGTGCATTCTTTTGCTGAGGTGCTCCCTGGTGGGATTTTGAACGGGCGCGTGAGTGGTAATGACGCCGACTTGGGACTCGGTCTTGTCATCGAAATTGTGAGCCTCTTATCAGTGAGCGCTGTTATGAAAGCGGTGAGATATAATAAAAAAGTATTTGAGGGCGTTAAGTACGTACGATTTTAGCCAAGTATGTGTACAGTCGTTTATGCATGTGGCCTCTGAAGTACGTACCTGGTTTTTGCTGCATAATTCTGCAATAATCTATACAGTTCAATTCAGATTAACTAATTCTGTTATAGAACTGAAGATCAACTGGAAAATCTCAGGTAGGTCTAGATCTACCATCCTGTGATCTCCATTATTAAGATTTTTCAACGCGTTTCCGTTAAATTATGTTCTTCAACGAGTACATCCAATCCGATCCTGGGCGGCAGTTGGAAGGGAACTGGTCGTTTAGAGCAGTTTTTAATTAGACCCCTTAAACATATACGCTAATTATCAATCACTTTTTAAATTGGACCTCTGACTCAATCCCAATCGCTTTGTCTTAAAGAAACCTACACTTTGAGTCTTTAATCTTGCTTGGCCAGCTTTGGTGCAGGTAATTTAGCACGGCATTGGTGGAAGAGTAATTATAGTCTTTTACTTTATGTTAATTTCATACACAGAGTTGTTAAACTTCAACAGCTTTGAATTCTGTACGTGCATGCCTGCTAGGTCTGAGCGAATTCGATCCACCACGAACTATTTAGTGAATGTTGAATTTTCGCTGTTGGAATCCTCCTTTTCCCTCTACAAGTCATAAACACAATGGAAGAAACATAAATTGAGCTAAGTTTTAATCAGTATATTAAGCCTAGATAGCTAGGCCGACGTAGGCACTAGGCAGTGTTTAAACATCAAGAGCTAAGACGGCTAACTAATTGGCTTTTCATGCTGACAACGAAAAAATTCACAGACATGAAAACCTTTTGAGGCTTTGACAAATGAAGTTGTTTCCCGACAAAGTAACAGACACAAACCCGTAAAAGCTATAGTGTCCTCTTTACCAATATCATACAGGGACATTGAAAAGAAAGCTGATCGAGGTAGAGAAATTAACAAAAGAACTGTCTAATTAAACTGTAAACTACTATTAATCAGTCGGAAAATATATACGATGTTGTTATTGTCTTCAACGGATTTTCAACAGACTAGTTCCCGGGTAGTTTTTTCCGGTTGACACCAGGATATGACGACAATTTTGATTACGTGGGTATGGGTGACATGTGGGTTTCACATGAGCAAAGGCCATGCCAGGATAGCACATGGTAGGGGAACATAGAACACCTGCTTGTATATTATCAACTTCAAATCTAGAATTGTAGACTCTGAATATTCATGAAGATTTGAGGCCCGGTAGGGTTTTAGAGTCTTGTTCGGAGGCTCATTGAGAGGAGCAACCTGGTATGCCCTCCCTTTGCCCATGCTCACGTGGATGGAGACAATGAGGGTCAACATGAACATGGCTCATTACCTCACTATTGATCCTCATGGCACTTATGCCTCCTCGCCCACTTCCCATACCAAGAAAACCTGTATATATCATACAATCCTACATTACCTACCAGGTCTCATATATGAGGCTCCACAGATAGATTAGTTCTGTTGGAATTATCTTGTGAATTCATGATTGGACAATGAGATATTTGTCATCATTTACAGGCATATGATAGAAATGTTTTGTTATTTTCCGATCGCTAATTTTGAGCTGTATTCTTTCCACACCGCTCTGTCCCTTGAACTTTTTTTTTTCCGTTCTCTATGAGATTCAAAGGGAACCTGCCTAAGAAAATATGTTAGCAACTAATTAAATAGCTAGAACTGGCCAATGACTATGTTTCATAATTAGTACGTAGTAGTAGTAGCACTGTAACAGCAGTGAAAGTTCTCGTATGAACCGACCGGGTTAATCAATCAACAGCAAAATTATGAAAAATAGATAGAATCATTAACTGTCCATACAATCTGGATGATCTGAATAGTGAGATTGAGATTAGTTCAAGTTGAACCAGGTTCATTCAAGTCATAGCAGTAGATAAAGTAGTAATGTATTTCTATGATGTTTTGAAGTAAACAGAGCCCGAGGTAGTGATGATCAACTTTCCGGTCTTTCCCCATGCCAGATCCCAAGTCTGAAGTCTGAAGATATGAAACCCGGAACTAACTTGGACCCAAATAAATTGACAATTTACTGAATTGAGTATCCTAAGCCCAAACGACTAGGGCTAAAAACTCTAGCTAGATATCTATCTCCAAACCCAAACAGTGGTGGACATAATAAGGCGGGCCTTTATTTTGTAACATACACCACGAGGTGCAGGTTTTTGGAAGCAAGTAACAACCGTAACATGCCTTACCTTCAACAACCGCTCGATCGCTGGTTAACTTGGATCCGAATCAAGTATAAAATTCATGAGGAGAGCCTTAACCCTATCAAAAGAAACGATGAGATGTTACGGTCTTCCGTAGACTAATCACGGATATCTAATTAATCATATGATTACGTACGCTCCGAAAGCCTAATTATATTCCACCACAACCGCCATCAATATATATATATATCGCTTCCCACCAATGCCATTGATCCTCCCAAAAACCTCCAGATCGACCTTGCCGTTTAAACTCGACAGCTAGGCGCCAATGAACAACACCATTATATTGGTACTTCTGAGTGGAGATGGGCACTATTTTAGTTGACTTGATTGAGAAGTATTGGTACAAAATCTAGCTCAAATGCCACAAACTCGATCATAGACCCAAAAGCACAAGGAAAAGTGGAAAACTTTTGTTGATGTCAAAATTTCAAAATTGAGGTGGTTAATTATTCCAAAGATGAGTAGCCCCAAGGCCCAGAAGAGTTGCAGTGATCGAGGAGTAGCTTTGGATAGGCCTGGATTTGGTTCGGTTCTGATACAAAATTTTAAGATCCAGCACCAGAACCGTTTGCTTACAATCAGTTCGGTTCTGTAAAAATCAAGGATGGAACCGTTTGGAACCGAAACGCTTCGGTTCCGATTCCGGTTCTAGCGGATCTCGGTTCTCTTAGAATATCCATTTGAAGAAAAAGAACTGCAAAAACCAAAAATTTATATTTTGTACATTTGACTAACATATCAAATCATCATTCAAGAAGATCATATTGCATCATATCAGACTATTATCAGTCACCAAAATGAGTTTATAGGCCTATACAAAGTTTAAAACTTTGAATCAACTTCATCTATGTCACCAACAAAGTGAGCATATTACAAAAAAAAAAGAAAAAGTTCACAGGCCATAAATACATAGTTCATTAGTTTATAAAAGTTGAAATCTAGTACAGTGGTACTCTTGACCTTGACCTCTGATATTCTCTTGACCATCAAAAATTTCATTGTAACCTGACATCACGCACATAAGCATCTCAATAATCATAACAAAGACTCATAATAACAATACAATTTTTAACAAACAGCTGAGATGTTTAGAAAAACAGAAATCAATAGCCACAGTTGATGTCTTCTAAACTTGGAAATTGATTAAAGGGGACAGCTCCACATTCCTACAACGAATCTCAGTTATGGATCCCAAATTCACCAAACAGCTTATTTAAATATAGAAACAAGTAAATGATGCTTACATTTAAGTTTTATATATCTAGACTCAAATTAGTACACAACATGCACCAATGATTAATTAACTCATGATGCATGTACTGTTAACGTGTCTGTTTCATATTATCTAGCTAGTAAAGGAGGTTGTAAAAAAAGCTACCCACTGTGATGTTAGCCGAATATTATTAAGCTGCCGACAAGAGTTATTATATCAGTACAGACTACATAGTACATACTACAGCCTACAGGCTACAGACTATCAGAAAATCAAGAAAATCAGTTTTCACATACTCTGTTATCTTTGTGAATGTTTGGCTTGCTTGGCTTTGGACGGTGATTTAGGTGGCATTGAGATAGATTCATATTCCTCTCTTTCCGCTTGTTCTTGTTCTAACAGGCACAAAACAACACATTTAACAATTTTATAATTTATATTTGACATAAGTTGCATAAACAAATAATCATTTTCATGCCTCTTTCCATTTCTTCCAACCAACAATATTCCTCCGGTGTAGGCTCATAAGCCAAGTTAGAGAAGCTATCAGATTTGAGCCAATTTTGCAAGCAAATGAGAGCCTCCACAGATGTAGGAGTTAATGAACTTCTGTGTGGATCAATAACTCTTTTTCCGGTGCTAAAACAAGATTCACTAGCCATAGTTGATACTTGAATAGCAAGAAAATCTTTAGCCAATAACTGTAGAGTAAGATACTTATCACCATTGATCTTCCACCAATTCAATAAGTTGAAATCACATTTTGGATTCTCTATACCATCCAACAGATATCTATCTACTTCAGATGACACCACCACTGCGTCTAAGCTCTTAAGTTGTTTATTCCAATCATCCTCCAATTTAGCCATTTTCCCAGTGTAACCCTTACTTGTCTCCGCTCTCTTACTTCCGCTACTTTGTGTGTTTTAAGTGATGGATTGACAACCAGAAGAGTTTGATGATGCATACACGTCAACAAAATCAACTATCAACTCCTTAAGTTATGTTATTTTCCTCCTCTGATCATCATAATTCAAGGCCACTTTACACACTCTGCCATAACTTTGCAATTTGTATCTTGGATCAAGTACCAAAGTAACCAGAATGAGCTGGTTAATATCCTCTACTTTCTCAAAATACTTCTTAAACTTCTTCTTCATCTTCACAGACATATTATGCAACATATGGTCTGTTGCATGTGATGTCGAAGTGAGTGGATTCTTTGAAAGCTCCTCAATCTTCCAATGAATTGCAGCTATGTCGCGAAAGTTTTTTGGGGTAGTGGGCTCATTTGTGGCACTCACCCTTTTTGTGACATCAAAGACGATCTTTAAGAACTTAACAAACACAGCAGCATTTTTCCAATGCACCTCTTGTGGTAGTCCTACCCTCTTTGAACTTGCAGGTTGTATTTCTTCATCCAACAAGTCTTCTACCGGCTCCTCTTCATCAAAATATCCCTTATAATTATTTCCTTCTTTTTCAGCCAAGCAATCAAATGCATCTTTAAGCTCTAATGCAGTTTCCAACATAATATAGGTCAAATTCCACCTTGCTGGCACATCCAACACACATACTTTCTTCACGTCAAGACCCTCTTTCTCTACACATTTTTTGAAAGCGTTAGTCCTTGAAGCTGAAGTTCTCACATATCTAACTGCATTTCTAAATGAAGCTACTGCCGTCTCCATCACTGACAAACTAGACCTCACAATGAGGTTCAAAATATGTGCTACCCCGATACTTGGTACAGCTCTGTATTACGTGTTTTCTCATAGAAGATGTTCCATTAGCCGAAACATGTGTTATCTCAGATTTACAGTACTTACAAAGAGTTTTTGTAGTTTGACCAACCTGTACTTCGACTCCATTCTCCTGCTTCATAATTGGAATTGAGGTCTTCACGAAATGATCTCAAACCATGCTTCTTTTCGAAGAACTCTTTGTAGTAGAGTCTGGCTGCTTCTTTTTTCTAGTAGTCTTACTTTTTGATGCCTCTTCACTCCCTTGGACAATTACTGGACTCCTGGAGACTGCTTCATTGACAATAGAGAGACTATGAAGGGAAGGTTCTCCCATTTCTAACAAAAATAAAGAAAGATATGAAAAAATTCAATCAACTTAGAATAACATACTGCCAAACATAATTGAATCTATTTGACATTAAATCAATACACAACTACCAAAATTATCTAATGAAATAGAAATATCAAATATTCAACTACTAGTCTGTAAGTCTGATACCTCAATCGATTTGTTGTAAACAAAGAATCAGAACTTCAGAAGTCGACAAATCGCGTGGAAGGTCGTGGAGGGCCTGAGATCGCTGGCTCGTGGAGGAAGAAGGTGTCGCGCGACTAGCACCGGTAGGACAGCCCAATCGTCATCTCGCCGACTCACCGCGCCACCGTGTAATTAAAAAAAATTTGGGGTTTGTTTGTCTGGCTAAGAAGTAAGAACAACGTGAAAAACTGAAAATGGTGAAATGAGGTTTTGTTTTGATTGCGACTATGAAATGAGGTTTTGTTTTGAAAGTTGAAACCTCAAAGAATCGATTCTTTGTTTTTGATTTGTTGTAAACAAAGAATCAGAACTCAATGAGGTTTTGTTTTGATACCTCAATTGAGGGTTTGATTTAGGCTGTCGGGAGTGCCGGCTGCTTTAGGTGATTAGGTGATTGGATTTTTTAAAATTAAAAATTTGTGTGTGGGTTGGGCTGCTTAGGTTGGGCTAATTAACCTAATTTATTTGGGCCTTTAGGGGTTATGTGAGTTATTAGTTATAAGTTATAATACGGTTCTTCGGATCTAGTTATTTTTTAATATTAGGTCCATAATCGATTCAGAACCGTGACAGATCCGGAACCGAAATTTAAACAACACAAATTTTTTTAAAGATCTGAAACCAAACCGTACGGATCTGGTTCTTTCGGATCTCGTGGCCAGGCCTAGCTTTGGATGGCCATGTTCCTTTCTTAATTAACCTAGCTAGCTAATCTCTTGATCGAAGTCTTCTTGAGATGTTCACTGAAACCTGTTCTAGCTTGTCCATTGAAAACAAGAATTATTGTGTGTGGTTTATTTTTATTTTATCTGAAAAAATTTAAGATGACATGAAATTTATTGCAAATTACATCCTTAATTAGAAAACCCTAGCCTCGATCAGCTCTAAAGTGTGATCTTATATATTTGTGAGAAATCAGAACATCTTCTTTTTCTAGCTAGGCAGGTCTTTTCTAGAAAAATCTCGGAGAAATTAGATAAAAACTCCCTACCAATATTAAAAATTTTTGAAAAATGTTCAAATGCATTTTTTTTCAAGAGTTTAGTCCTTCAATCATAAATTATCTAGTAAATTTTTTTTTCAAATGTATGACTCAGCCTTATCATTTCATGTTCTTCCTATAATACCCTTTTTATTTTGTTTGGAGAGTTTTTAAATACAAAACTCTCTCTATCTAGAAGTTTTAATTTACAGTAATTGACTAAATTGCAAAACAATTATATTCCATAATTTGTTTACCTAAATTTTTTTATTGTCTATTTACCTATAGTTATATATGTTCATGATTAATTTACCTACATAATAATCTATTTGTTGATTAATCGATGTACATGAAGTACGTACCTATTTTTTCTCATCTTTCAAAATTAAGTAAATTATCAACTTTTGAATAGAGGAACTAGGTAAATTCTTCATTTACCTACATAATAATCTATTTGTTAATTAATCTATCTACATGAAGTACCTATTATTTTTTGGTCTTTTGAAATTAGATAAGTTATCAACTTTTGAATAGAGAAACTAGGTAAATTCTTATTTAAGTGTTCATCATTCAGATAGGTGAATTGTAATAAGTTAAAAAAAGAATTTAAGAGAATATTATACCTATACACTTATACAGTGAATACATCCCAATTTAGTGAATTTACCTACAATGTAAATAATTTACCTACTCTTTGTTTAACTGCTAAGTAAACAAAATTTACGTAGGTACATGACATGGGTTGTCCTAATTTGTCTGAGCTTTTCAAGAACTGGGATTGATATGATCAAAGGTATTTGGTTGAATTTGAAAAACGGTTAAAGAAATAAAATTTATTAATGAGACTAAATTTTGGGAATTTGAAAGATAATGAATATAGACTAATTAATGACAAATACATAAATATATAGTTACATTGTGGTATTCTAATATGTAATTTTTAGTATTTAATAGTGTCCTAAATCTAGTAATAAAAAATACATTAGATTATCTCTTATTGTGTGTTTGGATAAAATATTTTTGATTCCTATTGAAATTCATAATTGATGGAAATTGGATTTCATCATGTTAAATTCCATGATTTGTGAATTCTAGTGTTTTGAGTTTTTCATGAAGAAATTTAATTATGACAAGAATTTTAAACTTTTATGAATAAGTTGAGGGAAAATATTGTAGAATGACACCTATTTTTGAGGGAATTAAAACAAGGAATTTGAGTTTTCAATTTCCCTATTTTTAAAATGATGAGAATTATAAAATCCTTAGGAAACTTATCCAAACACATAAATTTAAGTGATGAAATTTTATATTACTAAATTTTAATTAAATTCTAAAGATTTCACTCTCATCCAAATACACATTTGGAGAAATAAATGTGCATAGAGTATTTTCTAATTCTCCCAAAAATTTACGGTACTGCACAATGAGCATCGTCGTTGTCATTACCTCCTTTGTGTTCATTGTAAGTGATCTTAAGCTCACCCAAATGGATAATACTGTAGCTCCATTTCAAATTAACACAATTTTCCCATAATTGACATCTTTTACAAATAGATATATGGAAAGAAAATTATTAATATTTTGCAAGAAATTTATAAATTATTAAAGGGAAAAAGTAAACTGAATAACTGTAGATTGAAACTGTATCTTTATCCATTGATAAATGCCTTAAATACATGCATTGCAATCAATTACAATCCATATCCCTATAAATCAGAGATTGCTAGAATATCTACTTCTACTTTAATTAAGACAAAACACACATCAGGATACCATGAATATACTTTCTTTGAACACTCCCTTTTGTGCCGAGCTCCTAATGTATGATGCATAACTTGTTGCATTGCTAAAAACCTTACTAAATAAACAAAAACCTCATGGGAAAAACAAAGACTTGGTCGAAGTAAAAAATAGTACAACGCATCAATTGCAAAAACTATTACATGTGATATAGACTATCTCTGATACCTACCAAAATGTGGCTCCCCCTGATTGGTAACTCAATCTCAGAGTTCAGATAAACGTCGTATACCAATGCGTCTTACATGTTTCACAAATGTAGATTTTGGAAGAGACTTGGTGAACAAGTTCGCAGCATTATCTGCTGAACTAATCTGGTTCACATGGATATTCAGTAACTATTGATGTTATTGTTGACAAAATGTGTTTAGTATGATCATTCTTAATGTAATCCAACTTCATTTGTTCAATGCAAGCCTCATTATCTTCAAAGATACAAGTTGGTTCTGTCGTAGTAGATGATAATCCACTACACCCTCGAATATGGTGTATAGCTGACATAAGCCAGACACACTTTTAACATCTTCATGCAGAGCTACGATCTTAGAATGATTCGAGGAAGTAGCAACAAGAGTTTTCCTTGTAGATCTCTAAGAAATCACCGTGTTTCCCATGGCAAAAACATATTGAAAGGACCCAACCCCGATTTAGCTCCCTAAACCGGAATCAAACCCTTTCGAAAACATGAACCAACAAAAACCGTAGAAATTTTGGCAGAGTTTCGTTACTAATGTGGAATTACCATTACCTGCACGCGGAAAATACACTTCATCCTATGCCACAAAAATTAAACCGTGGGCACCAATCCCATCCGGATTTCTCAACATATCAACAGTAAAGTAAAACAATAAATATATCTGTACTTTACTGAAATCCGATGTAAAATCGTATAAACATATACATCAGAATACTCAGAGCGACCTCTAATGTATAATCGTATAAATATACCACAGTAGGTAGAACAATAAACCTATTGGAAGAAACAAGATAGCTCAAGCACTATGCCTCCGACCACGACGTGCGACACTAGAGTCCGAACTGCAAACTGGACACGGAAACCGAAAAGCCCAGGGGAAAGTCAAATAAAAACGTTAGAGTGAGTGGACGAAAATAAACATATGCCTTTCACCAGTTTATATACATACTCAATATAAAACAAAGCGAGTTCGGAACACAACACATATATATATAGAGGTTGTCGGGCGATTCTCTCAAGCCCGACGTCAGGTGAATCGCTCAACCTGACGGTGAAAGGCCAGGGGAATCTCTCAACCCTGCTTCAGAGGAATCTCTCAACTCTGGGCCAGAGGAATCTCTCAACTCTGGTAGCATCGATGCAATAAATGTCATCACCAATGAACATATAATAACACCTCCGAAAATAACATATATCTCAATCAACGTAAAATAAATACGAAAATCATAAAATCCACGAACTCGTAAATCAACAGTGAAAATAGAAACTTGTCCATTCACAGACTAGCGTAACGCAGTTCGCGTTAACCCGTGATCCGGTGGAAAGCCCCTCGCCAAACGAACGATCATGAACACCTGAATATTCATAATGTCCATTACTCAAAGTCATAACTCGACAATTCAAAACAAATCACGAGAAACCACCGTTCTCAGAAACACATAATCCGATTACGACAAACTGTCGGAAATTCGGAAATCACACCTCAATACCTCGCTGTAATTTCGGACGCTCAACTCGAAAAACGAACCTCCCCACTGCGTTCGGGCGCGATTTCGAGTGAAATGACATGCAACTTGTCGAAAATCCCAAAAAGTCAAACTTTGACCGCCGTTGACCGTTGACCGCCGCCCACGGCGGCGCCACCACCAACCTGAAAATTTCTCGGCGGAGCAACCTCCATTCCATGCAAAATCACCCACTGAGCAACTTTGTCAACTACAACAAAGGCCAATTCTCACTCTAACTCATCCAATTTCAAGCAAAACCGAATTGTTCCCAAAATTTCAAATCTAAAATTCTCCATCCACAAGCAAAATTAGATCACCAAACTTACATGGTAGCTTCTAGGGGATGAAAGCTTCAAAGCCCACTCAAAGTTGTAGCTCAATTCGGCCTAAATCATTGAACCCGAATTCACCATGTTTCCTTCATTTTCATGCCGGAAAATTCCTCCTCCACCGTGAGCTTCGCCGTGTATGGTGGCCGGAATCAAGATGAGGGAGGTGAGGCGAAGAGAACGGGACCGGTAGCAAGCCGTGGGGTGGCCGGACGGAGGACCACCGCCGGCGAGCTCACCACCTCGGTCAACCGAGTTGACCAAGTCAAGAAAACAAATGAAATGTTGACTTGCCAAAATAGGAAACTCCACTATTTATACTTTCCCAAAAAGGAAACCTCCAAAAATACATCTCGGCAAACTTTAAACATCCGTAACTCTCGCGTCGTAACTCCGATTCCAATAATTCTCGCGGCAACAAACTCGTCTCAACATGATCTTCAATTATCAGCTGAAGTCAAACACATCAACCAAACCGATAAAAAGTCAACTGTTCAAACCAACACATAATTAAACCGACTAAATAATCAACAATCGGAAATAATCACAACTTAATCTTCGTAACTCAGAATAATTTTCCGAAAGTTGCCACGAACTCGAAATTAAATTATAAACAACTTCCGTGAAGAAGCCGAAACCAAATTATCGTCCGATAATTTAGTCGTTAAGAAGATCACCATTATAATCTGATTCTGTCGAAACTTCAAATATTCATAATTAATTCCTCGGTCGTCCAAATGACGATCCGAAACCGCCCAAGAACTCAAAATCATACGTACAATGACTCTCGAGAAGAGACCCAGCTCTAATTCTTGGCCAATAATTAAGTCGTTAACAAGTCCGGCGATTTAAACAACTGTCGTAACTCTGCAACTACGCGCAAGCTCGTAGATCAAGCTGATTCCACTGCTGATTCTGTTCTGGGTCATCACACATATTCAGTTTGGAAACATCCTCTATGCGGGTCAGAGTAAGAGATACTCGGCATCGAAAAATCCTACCAACACATCATTCAGTATCTTGGAATAGGGGATTACAATGAAATGTGCTTCATTTCTTGCAACTGGAGCATCCTTCGACAAGTCGAAAATATCACTCGATGGGTTGAGTTACCATTTCTGATTCGTCTAGGGTGTAGTCTTCAACAGGTCGAGAGACATGTTCGACGAGTTGAATTAGGTAGAGTCTCACAGCTGCGTTTCAACAATTCCTTTTTTTGAAATTTCAAGTTTCTCTCTTAGTTCTTTTTAGAGAAATAACAAGCCCAAGTCAATGAATCCCTTCAAGTACCTGAAGATATGCTTTACTCCATTCCAATGACGTTGTGTTGACATAGAACTAAACCTAGCTAACAAGTTCACAGAGAAAGGAATGTTCGAATGTGTGCACTGAGCTAAATACAACAAAGCTTTGATAACACTAAGATATGGTACCTCAGCTCCTAAACGTTCCTCATCATCTTTCAGACGAAACAAATCTTTTTTGGGTTCTAAGCTGTGAACAACCATCGGTGTGCTAAGAGGGTGTGTTTTGTCCATATTAAATCGCCTGAACGTCTTTTGGACTTAAGCATACTGGTAAATAAGAATCCTTGCTGGTTTTAGTTTTCCTGAGTAGTCTATCCTACAGATGGTGCCGTGCGAGCTCTAGAAGTGGCACCCTGATCTCTAGGTGCAGCTGGTGTGTAACTCGATCCGCTCGAACTCACATCCGATTGTTGTCTTTGTGGTCGATTCCTCCTTCATTTCTGGGTCCTACCTTAACCAAAGTTGCCAGAAGAAAATTTGTAAGATCAACTACCTGAGCAAGAGGCTTAACCAGAGGTACCAGAACTCATTCTCTTCAAAGGACTCTGGTTGGGTCCACCTTCCTCAAATCAATGAGTCGAAAACTGCATCCATCTCTCCCTTTCTCCATCCTCACCTCTTATTGTTGCACCAACAAACTCATCAATGTTATTCTGAGGCATAGTGGTCAGAGATCCTTTGATGTTCATATTCAAGCCTAAATCAAACCTCCTGCATTTTGCCTCTTCAGATGCAACCATGTCACACATAAATCGAGATAGGCAGGTAAACTTGTCTCAATACTCAAAAGCTGACATTTTCCCCTGTCTCAAATTGATGAACTCCTTGTATTTCCGCTGTTGAGCTGCTTGATTAAAGTATTGATGCATAAAAAGTTCCTTGAACAAAGGCCATGAGTTGTCAATAACAAGTCTCTTAATGCCATCCCAATAGAACTAAGTATCCTAACAACTACCACAGTCCACTACTGTGCAGTGAAGTGCATACGCTCACATACTCGCTCAATATGAACTATCCAAATCTCACATGCTTCAGGATCAGTGTAACCAGGAAAATTGGTTGCTCAAGATTTCTTTGGCTTTACTACAAGATCAAAATGCTCATCTAAACGTAAAGCTCGGGCGAGTAACTCTCACGTTCGACGGTCCTCATCCTGATCATCAGCCCTATTGGCTCAGGCTCCACGTCAAGGCATTCATATGGATAAAAACACACTAGTCGCAAATCCCCGAAGGATGCAATTATGAGACTTTAAACATTTGAAAGCACACAACACTGTGATTTTGATGGGGATCCGTTGTCCGGTCGGCCCATCACTCTGGAAGTGTTGTACATTCTCACATGTCCTCAGTAACACAACTACGGAAGTTTACAGAAATTGTAACATAATGCTCTGATACCAACTAAATAACCCAATCCTGATTTAAATAGAAAACCTATATCAAATCCTAACGACATAAGAAAATAGGGAAATTCTACCAAAAATTTGGCATAGCCTCCCCGTAAACTGAAGGCTACCAAAAACTTGCATTAAAAAATACTTCTAAACACAAATCTCATAAGCCAAACTGAGAGACGTTGATGCTCATCCAGATTCTCAACTTAACAAACTACTTACATTAAGTATTGAATTCCAAAAGATACAAAATATGTTGATTATTTAAGAACACAACACAAACGGAAGAAAACTACAATATAGTATTCCGAGCGACATCTAATTTATATAATACACAGATTAGTAGGTTAAGCCAGGAACCTACTAGGGAAGAAGTGTGACTCAAACTCTAAGCCTTCGGCGATGACGTACAACCACAGAATAGAAATTGCAAACTATGCACGAGAAACTGTAAGGCCCAGGGAAATGCATATAAAACATAAAAATTGTTAAAGTAAGTGGGCAAAAAGCAAATTTTGTAATGAAATGAAAGACTTAACTAAAATGCCTTTCACCGATAAATTATCACTATATAGTATCGAGTCTAAAATCATAAATATATGTGGAGGCTGTAGCTATAATCACCCGGGTTAGGTGTTGATCCCAACCCCCCTGGGTACAATGTGAATCATGGGTCAGATGTTTGTCCTAACCCTCCCGGAGTGTCTCGGGGATCAACCGAGAAACCAATGCATCGATACAATACTGACTAAATAAATGTGAACAAAAGCATAAACATAGGTTCCTCCGTGCATATGCATAAACATAAACTAAATCATAGTAGCATTGCGTAACTAAAATCATATGCATAAAAATAGACTTGCAAAGAACAGTGTAAAACAAAATTTTCAATGGAAGTTCCCTTGCCCAAATCTTGATCACGGTCTCCTGAATCAACAATAAGGAACGCATTCAATATAGTAATTCGATAAAGTACGCGGAATTAGCTTGGAAACTACCTCGATAACCCGTTGGACAAAAATGAGTTTCTGGCTCGCAGGAGCTTTTCCGTGGACGGTGCCGCGTGGCAGTAATGTGCCACATTTGACAAATTTTTCGGCGACCCCAAAGCTCACACATCTAGCTTCCTCCCGACAAATCCAACAATTTTTCCTTCTTCGCCGGAGTGAGATTAGGTGGCGTTGTAGCTGAAACAACAGCAACAACCGCGAACCACTACCTCCGACGACCATCACCAACGGTGGCGACCCACCCCCAATCTTTTCCTCCCTCCAAGCCCAATAACTTATCCTAAAGCACCATCACCCAACGATACCTAACTTAACCGGAATTTGGCTTGAAAGTCGATGGGGCCGGAAACCTTTAAAATATTCTCGGAGTCAGAACGTCGCTGGCAAGCCTCCACAGTGCTCGAGTCCAGACCCAAACGATGCAGGAGATAAAGGGCTACCAGAATCCCCACCTTCCGCTGACCAAAAATTGTCGGAGCACCGTCCACCACAATGGCAGTACACTGACGGCATAAACCTCCTCGATTACCTCACCTCACTACCTAAAACACTCAAAATAAACCCAGAAACATAATCAAGAAGTCAAGAACTTCAATTTCATACCTAGGGCTTCTCAAATGGAGGTTGACCAGTGAAATTTCAGGCGGGTTGGTATATCCAGTCGGGTTGGGCGACTGCGTGGGTCGTCTCTACTTAAACGGGTCGAGCCCGATCAAACTTATTGTTTAGGGTTTCAGCCCAAAATCATATTTATAACTAGAAATTCCTCTCTAAATTAACGGGTGGGATTTGATCTCAGTTGAATCCAACAGGTGTGATCAAATCACAAAATATAATTTTTTTTCTTATTTAAAATTCGCCTAACTTCAGATATTCGCATAAATTAGCTTGATTATCTGAAAAGTTTTCCGAAAATTCTTATGACTTCAAAATAAAATTTTCTACCACTCTCTAGAATAAGTCAAATTCTAAATTGATTAAAAAGTCGTTAAATGAGCTAACACTTACGATTAACTCGCGATAAAAATAATATGAATAATTAAGTGCGTCATTTTAGTTCGGGTCGCTACACGTGTATACCACATCCGACCGGATTACTTCAATCCATATAGTGAACGTCTCAATCTAATCATATGAGTACTTCGTGGTTTAGAGTTACTCGAATTAGGTATAACTATGTCATCCAACACTCATATATATATATATATATTTCTGAATCAAGATCACCATAGAAATATGTTGTAACCATATCCATAAGCTACATATTAGGTTTTTCGGATACTACCAAACTGATAAGGTAGCGAAAAGTGATGATATCCATGACCGAAGAATACGTCTTCTCATAATCAATGCCAGACGTTGAGAAAATCCTCTTGCCAGAAGTCTAGTTTTATACCACAAGACTTCATTCTTCTTATTACACTTCCCAAAAAAGACCCATTTATGTCCAACCGGCTTAATATTCAGTGGACACAACATTACCAGACCGAAAACTTGTCTTTTCTTTAGAGAGTCTAGTTCAGCCTAAACTGCATCTTTCCATTTTGGCTAGTCTGCTCTATGTTGATATTCAACGACAGAGCGGGGTTTCATTTCATCGTCATCAATAATCTCCTGAGCGATAGAAAAAGAAAATGAATCATCAACTTACGTGGAAGATCTCTTTATAATAACGCGTGCATCATTGTTACTTAGTGAGATTTCCTTGTTCTTTGACATCACAAATAGTTCTGAGCCATCCCCCAATGATGCCAGTTGTGATTCTAGGACATAACTGTAGTCAGAAACAATCTCATGTGAAGAATTCATAATGTTGATGATGAAAAAATTATCTTGTGCTTGGATGATCTGCCTTTTGACCGCCTTTTCACTGGCGGCTCATCTGTGGATTTTCTTGGTCTCCCCCTCTTCCTAGTGGGAGCCAAGGCCGACACCACACTGTCCACATTGGCGGGAGGAACATTTCACTGCCTAGGAGTGGCGTTAACTTGTTCTTTTCTAGGGACTTTTAACCTTGCAGGAATGTCTGTAGTAGGTATATTTGATCTCGTCACTTTCACGATATCAGTAAAGGAGTCAGACATCGAATCTGCTACTTTCTGAAGATTGAGAATATGTCGTACTTCAATCTCACTATGAGATGTGTGGAGATCATGATGAGACATAGTGGGGTTAGACCACATCAGTTCCTGACGTTTAACCAGAATATAACAATTCCTATCTCCCTCTAACGACGGGAAGTATGTCTCATCAAAGTGACAATCTGCAAATCTAGTTGGTAAAGAGACCTCCTGTCAAAGGTTCTAAATAGTGAAATATCGTTAGATATTCATAACCATCATAGATGTCTAATCGTCTTTGAGGACCCATTTTTGTACACAGTGGAGGCGTAATAGGCACGTACACCACACAACCAAAAATGCGTAGATGTGAAATGTTAGGCTCATATCCAGTTATTAACTAGTACATGTTGAATGGTTGGCATGCTACATGTCTAAAACGAATAAGCATAGCTGTATATAACACTGCATATCCCCATACACATATCGGTAAATTTGTGTGCATTATCAAATCTCAGGCCATAAGCTATAACCGCTTGATTTGTGATTCTGCAAGACTGTTCTGTGAATGAACATGGGGAATAGGATGGTCAACTTCAATCGCTTTTGACATGCAGTAATCATCAAAATATTTTGATGTAAACTTTCTTGCATTATCCAATCTAATAGACCTGATTGGATTATTCTTGTGGTAAGCCCGAAGCTTAATGATCTGTGCTAAGAGATTTGCAAATGCATCATTCCTTGTGGATAGCAAATCAACGTGTGACCAACGCGTAGATGCATCTACCGAAACCATGAAGTACTTATATGGTTCACATTCAGGTTTGATAGGTCATAAATCACCTTAGATTCTCTGTAAGAATGGTATATTTTCAGTGTTGTCAACAACAAAAGAAGAACATGCTTGTAACTTTGCTAATGAACAAGCTTTGTAAAACGAGCGGTGTGCATCAAAGATTGCCATAAAGGAATCTGGTAGAATAACACTCTTCCTGAAGACCGAGCCTGAACTGAAAGGAGTAATCTCAGCCCCTCATCGAAACTGATGGTTTGGATTATTCTCATATGCTTCTTTGTTCTAAAGAACGGATGACCATGATAATTATTCAATATTTTGATCATTACATCCCGACCTAGGTGTCCCTTTCTAAAATGAAAAAACCTATATGAGGCTGAGTCACACACGGTGGTGTGAGTGACTACATTGAATTCAATAATTTGAACTGTAGTTAGATATAGACCACTACAAATGCCAAAAAACTTCTTCAGAATGTGATTTCAACCGCAATCTACAGAGGTAATACACAAGTATTCTTTTACATTCACACAATAAGTTTTCCAGTGAAAACCGTTGGCTCTAATGTCCGTAAAACTTAGTAAGCTTCTGACAAGGCGGATAAACACCTCTCAAAGATACCCTATTCACAACCTGGATATATCAATGTAGTAAGATAAATAGGGGTTATCGAACACGAGGAATTGGTGAAACTAAATCCTAACACACTACTATGCTGACAGACTCGACTACAGAACATTAATGGTATGCGAACCTAAGCTATACAGACTCAAATGCTACGAAATTTTGACACAATGAACTAGACACAGTGGTGGACTACCACACAAAATTTGAGGGTATTCGGAGTTGATTTGGTTACCAAAATAAATTGGCTAAGCTGCAGCTAATGCAGAAAATAAATGCTGAAAGTAAATATGCTAATGAATGCAAATGGGTTTAAACTATATGATTAAAGAGTTAAGAGGAATGCAATCCACCACCGTCATTCCATCTATCTAACACATAATTAATCTAATGCACATATCCAATGAATGAAAGTTCCCAGGAAGAGTTGATCGTTACAACCACATCCTATTACCTAATCCGTATGCCTATGCAGGTTTGTCACGGACCTCCCCTACATCTATCCCTCTATTGAACCCATAGTCATGGACCCCAAGGTTTACAAAGAAGAAAGCATTAAGTTCTAGAAAAGGTTTGAGAAGCAACAAGGGTTCACAAGTACACTATGGGCGTGTCTCGCTAGACCTATGAATTTCAATCTCCCGACGGTAAAATCGGTGCATCACTATAGAGAATCTGGTGGAAGAAATTATCTTCAGTCGCCCGTATCTCATGAAACTAGAACCCTAGCATGCATACTAAGTTGGCCACCAAAGAAAACATATAAGAATTCATACGGTGATCATTCAGAGAAAGAAACCTCATTCATAAAATATGCAAAACTAGATTAAAGTGTATGTATTAAAAAGACTTCATGTACGGAGCTTCAAGCAGCCCCTTAACAAAGGAAAATTAGCTACTAAAAGTCATAAATAATAAAATCAAAGAGTTCATGAAAAATAAATAAAAGAAAGAGAAAAAAGAACTCTCGACGACGTCGATATCACAAGCATGCAGTTTGGTTCTTCTCTTCTCTCCGCTTCTTCTCTCCAATTCTTCTCTTCCTTCCGTACGTTGCTCTTTCCAGCTATAAATATATATAGCAATCATCACGTCTCCCTTCTCCAATCAATCACTTCTCTCTCTTAATTGATCTCACAATCCCACATGGACTCCCCTTTTTGTTAATCACGTCCCTTGCCTTTCCAAAACTAAGTTAATTAACTTAGCCCAATTCTTTGTTAACTTAGGAAAGTCCAATTAATCATCTTTTTCTCATTATTCTCCATAAACCTATAAAATAAATAAACAATATTAAAATACTAAAAACATAACAAAAGATACTAAATATAAGGTAATATTACACATAGAAACGTTGCATAATTATGCACTTATCAGAATACCCCACACTTAGCTTTTGCTAGTCCTCGAGCAAAACACTAAACTATGACTCTAAAACAACGAAGTAATTTACAAACACTACTCTAATGCCCTTAACAAATTTGTCTCAGCAATCTTCCAAAAACTGTAACACCAAGATAGAATGACTCCAAATTTATATTCCGTAAAATTTCGAAAGTTAATTTCAATGCATGACACACATGTAATATGTAGGACGAAGACATAATCATGGTGAATGTAAAGCTGTAGCATGCAACAAAATTGGCAAGATTCAACCTCACAGGTATATGCTCTCAAAAGTGTTTCTCTCAAAATATGTATAAGGTATTCACTCAACTCAATTACTTGCCAAATGGACCACACCATAAGCTTACACTTGTGACTAATCTCCACAGATCAAAGGCTACCATCTTGAGAATCAAAAGGACTTTCATGGATTGTAATGGGGCTTGGCTCATAGGTTAAAGAATAAATGGAATAAGGAATTCAAATATAATTCTAGAACCCAGTAGAGCACCAAATTAGAGACTTTTTCAAACTTTACAATCATGAATTTTCTCACTTTTGTGGCCGCATTTCATCTTGTTGGGCATTCACATCATTGTTTTTTATCAACAGTTAACTCGGGTATCAAGCTAGACATCATTTTTTTCTTTTCTTTTCATTTGTTTTTTTTTATTCTTTTTTTCTTCAAACACTAGCTTGATACCCCACACTTAATTCTTTGCATCCACTACAACATTTTTACCCATTGCCGGCGACTTTTAAGTCGCCGGCAATGTTTTTGGACATTACCGGCGATTTTTGCCGGAAAAATCGCCGGTAATGTCTTTTTTTTTACATTACCGGCGACAAAAAATCGCCGGTAATGTCCGTCGCCGGCAATGCCTCGATGGTAATGTAAAAAAAAAAAAAAAAACGACATTACCGGCGACATACATTTATGTCGCCGGTAATGTAAAAAAAAAAAAAGACATTACCGGCGACATTAATTATGTCGCCGGTAATGTCTTTTTTTTTTTTTTTTTTTTTTACATTACCATCGAGGCATTGCCGGCGACGGACATTACCGGCGACAAAAATCGCCGGTAATGTAAAAAAAAAAAAAAAAGACATTACCGGCGATTTTTCCGGCAAAAATCGCCGGTAATGTCAAAAACATTGCCGGCGACATAAAAGTCGCCGGCAATGGGTAAAAATGTTGTAGTGATCACTTTTCGACATTGTCGCCGTCTTCACATACCTGTCTCATGTATAGCTCTACCAAGTCCTAGAACAAGGGTAAAGATATAACTATTCTAAAGTTTAAGGTCAGAGATATGTGGGTGATGACATAAAGTTTAAACATGTAGGCTCAAAGTGGTTAACTAAGGAGTGCACATTTTGTGTACACAAAATTAGGACACATGCTTGTATGGCTATGGTGGTGTCCCCTAAATGCATTTATCACTTCCTCAATCAAAACATGTATTGACTATAAGCTTTGAAAAGTACAAGAGCAAGTTCTAGTAATATCTAGAGTCCATTAATTTAATCTGTGGCAAGCAATTGACACTCAATAAAGAAAGCATGTGTAATCACATATAGGCTCAATCGCTCACAGGTTAAATGAATCTCAACAAAGTTTAAGCATGCCAAAAATATGTACCATGTTAACTTGTTTCTACATCCACTACACATTCGCATATACACCATATATCAGGATTAACCAAAGAAACTTAAATAACATGATCATCTTTCAGTCACAATTACGGAAGATATAATCACATCATGGACTAGCTAAGGGCACCTAAGACACAAAACAAAAGACTCTTTTTATGTTTTTCTTGACACTTTTTACTTTTGTATTTGGTTTTTAAAATAAGACACTAAAATACCCTAGGAAAACAAAGAAAAACCTCAAAAATACCAAATTCTGGCGAGGAAACCCTTCCACGACGAACTAGTCGTCGGAAAAGACTCCCTCAGGCTCGCCTGCGCACTCTACTCGCCAGATTTTTACAAAATTAATCAAGCAGTAGAATAATCTGAAATTTTAGGACCAAAACATAGACACATATAAAAACACTCCCTCCAAATTTCAGAAATTTACGAGCCCTATAACTATGTCAAATAAATTATACAAAACATCAAACTGCACAATACAAAATACGAAGCTCGCCAGAGACTCATTCCCCTCGCAAGAATTTTACAGAATTGATAGAACATTTGAATGAGCTGAAATTTTAAGAGCACAAATTAGACACATGTAAAAACATCCTCTAAAAATTTCAAAAATTTACGAGACCTCAAACTATGTCAAAAAATTGACACGAAACAGCATACTGTACAGTACCGAAATAATGAAAAATTTATACATAGACGCTAAGGATATGATATAAACCCCACCCCACACTTGAAATTTGCATTGTCCTCAATGTAAAACAAAACTAAAACATACAATACATCAAACAAGCAGGGAATGAGACACATAACACATCACAAATCACACTAAACATGGAGAAAAATAAAGCAAAGGAGAAAGATAAAGAGTTTAAGAATTTCAAATCTAGTGTTCCACGCTTCTCCATCAACATGGGTTACCTCCCAAGTAGCGCTAAGTTTAACGTCTTCAGCCAGACATCTTCAAAACCATCAGGTGGTTGTGGTCTTGGCTCGATCAAGTGCTTGGTCCTTAACAATGATGTCATATGAGCTCTTCCAAGCAACTCGGGTACCCTTGGACTCCCACACACACAAGACTCCAAGTGTCTCTTTTCTTTCTTCTTCTTTATCCAAAGCCTCCTCCTCTTGAGTCCAACAAACAAGGTAAAGAGAATATCCTTGTTAGACATATGGTGATCAGGTACCACCATCTCAATATGCTCCAAAATATAAGGGGGCTCGGTAGGTGATTCTTCAAACTCATTGGTGCAAGAAACGAGTGTGGAACTTGAGTTTGGCATTGATAGCTCATGTGGTTGTTCATGTAGTGGTAGCACCATCTCAAAATAAGGAATTTCGATGGACTCCTCCACAAGTGATTTGTCCATCTTATCATCATCAAAGAATGCATCCCCTTCTTCTAATGCAATTTCAGCCTCAGTAGTCAATTTCATAGGCCTATATTCAAGAAGAGCTTTGAGCTCATCCAATTCTTGCTTGATCATCTTCCATTCTTTAATTTTTTGCTGACTTGATCCAAGCACTGTCTCCAAAGTATCCTCACCCCATCCATATTGAAGATAATCCTCGTCAAGATGGTCTTCCTTGTATTTTTCTTCTTTCCCTAGTTTTCTTAACCTGCTAGGAAAAGGCACATTAGTGGTAATTAGAGGTGAACATAAAGGACATACCTTAGTTGGTTTCGGTTTTGGCACAACTTTCATTCCAGGTGCATTCTCAACGGGTTGAGTTGGGGTTCCTGGATTGACTTTTGATGACTCATCAAGCACAATCTGCTCTATTACAGGCTCTTCCCACTTTCTTCTTGGCTTCTTGATTGTTGGAACTGTCTCCAACACCTTCCCACTCTTCAAAGTCATAACATGAGCCACATATGGCCCCTTTGGGTTGGGAAGAGTGTTGCTGGGGAGTCCTTCTATGTTGACTTGAGCCATTGTTTGTTGTATTTGGCTCGTTTGTTGCTCAAGCAAATTGATTGCTTTACCGTTTCGTTGACTTGTGGCCTTGAGTTCTTGGCACAAAGCACTCATCTCCTGCATAAAAGCACGATTCTCCTCTCTTTCTTTTTGTTTATCCACCATGATTTGCTGTAACATACTCATCAATTGCTGCTCTGCGTCATCTGATTGTTGAGGATAGTCATAGCCAAAGTGATCATCCCATGTAGGAGTATAAGGAGGTGTATAGTATTCACTTTGCATGGTGGAATAACTTTGATATGGAAAATATGCACATTCCTCATTTGAGTGACCTGCCATTGAACATCTTGAACAAACCACAAAGTTAGAATACATAATATACAAAGGTTAATATACAAGTTAAATTTACAGACTCTATTAGGACTTAGAATTAAGCAATTCCCCGGCAACAGCGCCAAAATTTGACAAGGCGGATAAACACCTCTCAAAGATACACTATTCACAACCTGGATATATCAATGTAGTAAGATAAATAGGGGTTATCGAACACGAGGAATTAGTGAAACTAAATCCTAACACACTACTATGCTGACAGACTCGACTACAGAACACTAATGGTATGCGAACCTAAGCTAGACAGACTCAAATGCTACGAAATTTTGACACAATGAACTAGACACAGTGGCGGACTACCACACAAAATTTGAGGGTATTCGGAGTTGATTTGGTTACCAAAATAAATTGGCTAAGCTGCAGCTAATGCAGAAAATAAATGCTGAAAGTAAATATGCTAATGAATGCAAATGAGTTTAAACTATATGATTAAAGAGTTAAGAGGAATGCAATCCACCACCGTCATTCCATCTATCTAACACATACTTAATCTAATGCACATATCCAATGAATGAAAGTTTCCAGGAAGAGTTGATCGTTACAACCACATCCTATTACCTAATCCTTATGCCTATGCAGGTTTATCACGGACCTCCCCTACATCTATCCCTCTATTGAACCCATAGTCATGGACCCCAAGGTTTACAAAGAAGAAAGCATTAAGTTCTAGAAAAGGTTTGAGAAGCTACAAGGGTTCACAAGTACACTATGGACGTGTCTCGCTAGACCTATGGATTTCAATCTCCCGACGGTAAAATCGGCGCATCACTATAGAGAATCTGGTGGAAGAAATTATCTTCAGTCGCCCGTATCTCATGAAACTAGAACCCTAGCACGCATACTAAGTTGGCCACCAAAGCAAACATACAAGAATTCATACGGTGATCATTCAGAGAAAGAAACCTCATTCATAAAATATGCAAAACTAGATTAAAGTGTATGTATTAAAAAGACTTCATGTACGGGGCTTCAAGCAGCCCCTTAACAAAGGAAAATTAGCTACTAAAAGTCATAAATAATAAAATCAAAGAGTTCATGAAAAATAAATAAAAGAAAGAGAAAGAAGAACTCTCGACGACGTCGAGATCACAAGCATGTAGTTTGGTTCTTCTCTTCTCTCCGCTTCTTCTCTCCACTTCTTCTCTTCCTTCCGTACGTTGCTCTTTCCAGCTATAAATATATATAGCAATCATCACGTCTCCCTTCTCCAATCAATCACTTCTCTCTCTTAATTGATCTCACAATCCCACATGGACTCCCCTTTTTGTTAATCACGTCCCTTGCCTTTCCAAAACTAAGTTAATTAACTTAGCCCAATTCTTTGTTGACCTAGGAAAGTCCAATTAATCATCCTTTTCTCATTATTCTCCATAAACCTATAAAATAAATAAACAATATTAAAATACTAAAAACATAACAAAAGATACTAAATATAAGGTAATATTACACATAGAAACGTTGCATAATTATGCACTTATCAGCTTCGATTAGCCTTTGACGCGTATAAGACATCAATAACATAAATTCTTGTACCATGTGGTACCAAAAATTGTACTGAACCACGCCCTTGTATAACCGACGTTGAACTAATCATGGTTGTCATTGAAGCACTATATGGCATAAGATCTATAAACAATTACATATTCTGTAGTATAGTGTGGGTAGTAGAACTATCTTCTCAACACTCAATTTCGTCTTCAGACATCTACAAAAGAATATAAACAAATCAGTCTTTGTACTCCACGCATGGCGAACACTTTAAGTGGATACTTAAATATTTGCAAATTTTTGTGACCTTTGTAGAGTGCTTGACATGGCCTGACAGAAACCGATGCACAAAACAATATCAAAATAACATCAATTCTAGACACGAACCTCGACGGGTCAAAAATGGTAGAATATGGGTCCAGGGTACCCCCACGATGGGTTGAGAAATTACCCTCGATCGGTCGAGATTTTGGGTTCTATTTTGTAGGGTCAAAATACATCTCGACAGGTCGATTATTTTTAAAAAATCAATCCAGAAGCTTAGTCTCGATGGGTTGAGTCCATCATTCGACTTGTCAAAGGTGGTTGAATATGGACGGAGGATTATCTTCGATGGGTCAAAGGAAAACCAAGAAAAAAATGTGATGGGTCAAAAAACATGTCAAAAGCGATCCACGAGCTATGTCTCGATGGGCCGAGATGCTTGGGATAAGAACGTTCTCTCTTTTCTTTCTCATTCTTCTGGTATTTTGTGTCATATTGTCATGTAACCGTGTATATTTCGAACCATTTTTGCATTATAAAGTAAAATATCATTCTCAACACTTTCATATACTGAAAAAAAAATTCATTATTTTGCCAATACAAAACTTACATCGAAGTTGTCTTATTCCAAAACCAACTAAAATAAAAGTCTTAAAACATGACTAAAACAAGACAAAAATAAACTATACTTGAAATACATAACAGAACCAACAGTCTAATACATAGACTACTCAAAACCTGAAGTCTAAGAACTTGCTCTTTTGTCATCTGCTACAATAAGATTCGCTTCACTACCATCTTATAGTCTCCAGTAAAATTAGACTCTTGTGCTAAGTATTGATTGCACTTCTCGTATGCATTATAGATATCCTTGTTTGCACGATATTGCTTGCACATATGCTTCGTAGATCCACAACTATAGCTTGGGTACATGCCTGATGGAGTAGAGCGTGAAATTCCATCATTCCTATGACCGAAATTGGATTGATTCTTATTGGAGTGACTAAGGTCTGCGTCTTGGCGAGTCTAAGTCAAACTCTGACTACGACCTCTACCACCACGATTACTGTAAATCTTAGAACAATTATTCTTTTTCTCCTTACGTGCCTTTCCACCGGTGTTGTAATTCTCGGGTATTTTCTTGGTCCCAGCGGGCCTTGCATTGTTGTTGAGAATCATCTCATGATGCCTCTATTTTTTACCTAGGATGTTCATGACATCACTGAATGATTTAATTCGTCCTTGCTTGTTTGTGCTCAATTCGATATTAATGACGAGAAGACTCATGGAAGAAGGCAAGATGTTTAAAGACTTCTTGAACATAACATAATCAGTATTTTCAACTCTACAAAATCTCAGCTTCGATTATAGGTCTAGCATAGCTTGGTTGAAGGAATCAACCTTCAAAAAATTCAGCAAACGAATGGTGTCCCATTGCTCAGTCAAATCTGGTAGTTGTGCATTATGCACATTGTTGAAACGTTCTTTTAAAACATCTCATAAATCCTTGGGATCATTTAAAAAAAAAACTACTTCTTCATAATTTGGTGGATGTGACACCTAAAAAATATGAAAGTTTGAGCTTTACAAGCTGGAGGGAATTGTATAGCATTCACACCGGGTGGTAGGTTAATAGTACTGGTGAGTTCTTATCCGATGAATGTATTTTCCACATCAGAAATCCAGCGATGATACTCTTTTCCAGTGGCATCAAGGATGTCAAATTCAGGCCGAACTGACTCAGTCGAAGTCATTTACAAAAGAGACAAAGATATCATTAGTATCGATCGAAAAACCACGATCACTATTATCAAGTTTAGGGAATAAGAATGTGATCAAAGATGTATGATCGATGCTTGATAAACGGTGCCTTCATACCACACCCAGAAATCATGACAATCAAAATCCATCACAAATATCGATTTCTCTTTTTATTCAATATCGTGACTCCCTCAAGACCGTCACTAATATCAAACTTTTTTTATCAAAGAGGTGATGAAATCCTCTTGTCTCATAACATGTATTAATTCATATGAACTAGGGCATATAATATATATCACAATAATAATCAACCTAAATATAGTTCTAGATCTAGGGTGTTGGGGTAATTAAATTTTGCAACCTAATTTCTAAATTCAAGAAGATTAGAAATTTTACTTCGTATGGTGTTATGCTCGGTATGGGAAGAGATTTAAAACAAGGAGGAAGAACTCGTCGAATACACAAAGTGGGAAGACGACCAATCTTGATGACTAGTAGAGAGGATGTCTTAAAGAATGGTGCGCAGGGGGTACCGACGACGGTGGTGGTCGGTGGTAAGGAGGGCCAAGAGTGGTAAAGATTTTTGGTGTTTTAGGATTAGAGTTTGGGGTGATGGCTATCAACTCAAAAATTGCTAATAACGTGTTGAAAGAGAAAAATAAACTGAATAATTGTGGACAGGCTGAAACTGTATCTTTATTCATTGATAGAAGACCTTAAATACATGCACTACAATCAATTATAATCTATATTTCTATAAATCAGAGATTAATAAAATATATACTTCTGCTCTAATTAAGATAAATCACACACTAAGATATCAGAAATATATTTTCTTTAAAACATAAATATGAATAATTAAGCTTGACGAAGTATCGCCATCCCATCATCGATGATGACACTCCTGCCTTCCACTCCCAGATTCAATAACAATTAACAAAAACTGTATACGTTTTTCTTCCTTGGAAACAGAATATTAATGGATATTGCATATTGGAGACATTGAGAAGGATCGTAAATTATGGAAAGTATGGATGAAAACAAGGATTTTTTTTAGAAAACTATATTTCTCATGTTAGTCAGTGTCAATATCACTACATAATTAAACAAAAAAGGTAGGGTTATGATTAAGTAATTATTAATGTAATTATAATTGTACTTAGTTTCATATATATATATATATATAATAATGAAAAGCTTGCAAGAATGTCGTCTGGTGGTTTTTGTCCTCTCATTGGTAACCAGCACAAGGCTGAAGGCTTCAATCCAGGCTTATTTGTTTGTTAACTTATTATTTACTAATTTGTTTTCTTTTTATCACATCTATTATACGGCGCATGTTCTTAAAAGTAACCAGCTCAGAGAGAAGTGCTTTTGGTTGTTTGTATGTTTGAAGCTCTTTCTCTTCTGCTTCTTCTCGCCGAGGATTATTCCGCTTCACTGTACACAAGTAAATCGCTGTACCTGAAAGCTTTGCCACTGGTGACAGTATTTAAAATTAAATTTCTTGTTTGGCACTGCTCGCATTGTCTTAAAATTAAAAGCTTAATGTCATCTTTAGCAAGAGAATCTAAAAGACTATATGTTAAATTATTTTGAACTCCAACAAAAAATAAAGGTTAAGTCAAAGACTAAAGTACCATAGAAATGGCCAAATATAGCCTTTGACTAGCCCAGGCCAAATATTTGGGGACACTTATCAGATGAAAAATATATATTTGTGGTTGAAAGTGGACAAAGATAAAAACAAGTGTCATATTTTAGTTGATAAATGTGTATATATTACTCAAAAATTGATTAACTTCATAATTTTTATGTCAAATTTCTAATATCTGATTCGAAATTTATTTATAAATTAAAAAAATATATGTGGCAAATTTATTCATAATTTGCTTGTAAAAGATACGTGACAAATTTTCTATACAAAAATATTTTCAGCAAGATTCACATGTATCATAATTTCTCAATCGAACATACACACAAAAAATTAAATTGTTTCAGAAACTAGTTTCGGCTAAATTAGAATATTATCATAATATAATAACATCATAAAACTAAAAAGAAAATTTAAATAATAAAATATTTGAAAGGGCTAAAATTTGGCTCTATCTTGTTGGAGATGGTCACCAAACTTTTAATAAAAAATAATATTTCTTGGGTTATATTATAGCACTGGCCCAGCTTAGCCCTCCCTTGCTGAAGATGGCCTAATGCATACTCTGTTCCCAGGCTCACAAGCTATTGCACGAAATTGCTATTTAAGTTGCCACCACCATGATAACACCAAATTGTCTTTAAAAGGTTAATTTTTTACAACTTTTTTTTTGAACGTCAAACCTTTATATTAAAAAATCAAAAATTAACAAGACAGAAAACCAAAAAAATAGAACTACTATACAATATGAGACATAACCAAACTAAGTAAACAAGTATAGGAAATGGAAGGCCGATTAACCCAATCCGCCGGACATTTTCTTTGTCTAGCCAAAGAAGCTATGTAGTTAATAGCTTGGTTGGCATATCTGTTGGTCCAACCCCCAGCTATGATAAGATTCATCAACTGTTAATGTTCTAACCTGTTCCAAAATAGGCAGCACAGCTCAATCCAGAGTTGGAATTTCATGGTTCATAAACAAAACAAGTTGCAAGGAATCAACTTCAAAATGGAAGTGAGAAGCTGACAGTGTGCTGGCCAATTGAACTCCTAGATGAAGTGCTAAAGCCTCAACACACAAGGGTGTTTGTGCATAAGTTGAACTAATATCTTCTGCTAGCAAGGTGCCAGAAGCATCTCTGGCAAGAGCTGGTAGTCCAGTTACACCATTTGCCCAAGAAGCATCACAATTGATTTTGATCTGAGAAGGAGGGGGAGTCGACCAGTTCGGTTTAGGTGGAGGTCGTGTAGAAATTCCACTGCCTAATCTTCCAATAGTTGAAGCCTTTGAGATGTTGAGAAGAAATTCATTTGAGGCATCAATTGCTTGTCTTGCCACCAAACTTGGAATGGGATCAACATGGTTGAAAATACAGTGGCACCTATGCTTCCAAATTCCCCAAAGTACAAAACTATGGTGAGTGAGAAATATACATATTTCATTCTTTGATTGGTTTGGGAAGACACTGAGCTGTCGTATCCAAACATCCAGAGTAGTTAATTGCTGTAAATTTGGTTTGTAGGCCAATGAGTGAGCAAACCATGCCATAAGAGTCCAAGGGCATGAAAGCAAACCATGCTCCATAGTTTATGGGTGTTGTTGACAGAGAGGAAATATTGGTGTAGTAGAAAGTTTTCTTCTAAACAAGTTTGTCATAGTTACCATGATGTTGCCAATTGCTTTCCAGAAGAAAAACTTTATTTTTGGAAGAGATTTGAGATTCCCAATAACTTTCCAAACAGCTACGTCAATTATATGTGAAGATTGAGGGTGAAGTCTACTAGGATTGGTGGTAGTACCATGTGCCACATGATATCCACTGCGAACAGTGTACAATCCAGATTTGTTAAAAGACTAGATCATTTTTTTTCCTTCGAAGGAGAAATCAACATAATTTCTTCAATGAATTTTCTTTCTGTCACTGATGTAGAGTAAGAAATGTTGGTGAGGTTCCAAGAATTTGAAGACCAGTTGATGAGAGAATCTACTCTTAAAGAACAGTTATGAACTGTCAGTGGCTGAAGGTGAAATCCAGGTAGACTAGGAATCCAATTGGCTAGTATTCCAAATAGCCAAGTCTTTCCCATTTCCAATTTGCCAAAGTATGTTGTGATCAAATAATCCTCTTCCAAAAAGAAGACTCGTTCATAACCAAGAGGGAGAAGATCCTTGAATAGCCTGGAGAGAGGTAGAGTTCGGGAACTAACGACCTTTATGCACCCGTACCCAAAGAGAAGATGGTGTTAGACAGAGAGGTCTCTTGGTTAACTAGCTCAGCATAATATCTGTGTTAGCTAGAACTGTTAGTTAGCGATGTAGTAATACTTGAGTTAGTGCCTAACAGATGGCTACGCACGTGACATAGATAGGACCTTATCCCTTAGTATATAAGCTGCTTTTGTAACAAGATGTTTCTAAGTTTGGCTAATACAATACTACACAATTGTTCTTCTTCTTCTTCTTCTTCTTCTTCTTCTTCTTCTTAGTTATACTCTAAATCTCTCTATGCAATTTCTTAGTTATACTCTAAATCTCTCTATGCAATTTCTCTATGCAATCTCTATTGCTAACATGGTATCACGAGCTCAGGTTCTTCTGGTGACCTAGATTTTACTATAATCTCTTCAGATAAGCATTCTCTGCTACATCTACATACTCTACTATGTTTCTGTGTGAATTTGATTCTTCGATGATTACATGATTATTCAAAATCCAAGATCTATTGCTTGTGTGTTGAATCGAAGCTATGATTTTGTATACTGAGCTAGTTTATATCTGAGATTGAAGTTATTTATGAAGTGCTTACTGCTGAAATTGAATCTGCTATTTGTTTAGCCTTTGAAACCCTTAGATCTACTGTTGATTTGTGTGATCGAAGCATTGATTTGTACCGTTGAACCGATTTGTGGAGTATGGTAGCCAGAACTCGATTTTTGTAGCCAAAATTATTGTTATTTACCAAACCCTAACCATGTCACCCTCTCTGATTGTTCCTTCTGCCTCTCTAAGTACTAATACCACAGTTAGATTACCTAACATTCTACTTGATGATACAAACTACTTCTCCTAATTATTTCATCTCGAATTGTTCCTTCATGGTCAGAACCTGTATGATTACGTTGATGGTTCACTACCATGGCCACCTCAATTTATCAGGTCTCAAGATGGCCTAACTAAATTAGCAAACTCTATATACATTGTGTGGAAGACTACAGATCAGAATATAATGCACATGATTGGGGAAACTTTGAGCGGTCCAGCTGTTTCATGTGCAATTCGTGGAAAATCTTCACGGGAGATGTGGGAGAATCTCAAATTGAAGTTTACAGCTCCAAATCGACAGAAAATTATGCAGCTCAAGTCAAATCTTCAGAGCTTGAAGAAAGGGAATGATTCTATTGAGGTGTTCTTAGACAAAGTGAAAGCTGCAAGGGATGCTTTGGCTATTGTTGGAGTGTTCTTAGATTATGAGGATGTCATTGTTTCTGTGCTTTGAGGTCTGCCATCCTCTTATGCTGCTATTAGAACAGTCATTCATGCTTAATTTTTTAATTGTACAATGAAATACCTTAAGGATTTGCTCAAAGTTGCAGAATCTGATATTGAAAGTAACGTCGATAAGCATGCTAGTCTCACTATTATGCTAGCTACACAACAGCTTCACACTTTTCCAGCATCCACATCTTATGCAGATCAATCATCTAATGTTGTGCTAACCACACAACAATCGCACACTTTACCAGTATCCACATCTTATGTCGGTCAATCCTCCAATGTCAATCAGTCATCCACTCCATCTGTTCCATTAGGATTTTAGTCTACATTGCCCCAGCCTATGAGTGCTCTGTTCTCTACACAAATGCCATATGTGTCTATGCCTATGACACAGTCTCAACCTACCTATCCACCTTTTAGCTTTTCCCTCATTTACACCAACCTATGACACCTCAAGTCTTATCATGCAAGCATTCTTTGCTGGAAGAGGTTGTGGCATGTCATCAACTAACAGGAACAATAATCGATTCGGTGGTTTTAGACCTTTCACACCAAACAACAATTAGTTTGGAGGTGATAGATATGGCAGAGGCAATGCTGGTTTCAATGTGGAATACACTGTTAGTTTTGGTGAAGGTCATAACTTAGGCCACGTGTGCCAGTTTTGTGACAAACTAGGCCATGTTGCCAAGAATTGCATATCACTCTCAAACCTTCAACAAGGCAAGTTTTGTCAATATTTTTGTTAACTCAATCATGTTACAGAATGATGCTTCTACATCATTATCTTTCCTGTAGGCCATCCCTTGTATGAAGCTCAACATAATGGCATACTGCATCCACCACCATTTCAGCTCATGCAACAACAACAACAAATGACTACTGCATCACAAGTGCAGGCTCTACCAATCTCACATCAACAACCTCAAGTGCAAGCTCAGGCTATGGTTGTGGTTGTCAATCCAGGAACTCATTTTTGGTTAGCCGACAATGGTGCTACTAACCACATGACAAACGAGATTCAACTCCTTACTGATGTTGCTCCCTATCCAGCAGGAGATAATGTGCAAGTTGAGAATGGTAATGAACTTGCGATAACACACTCAGGAAGTGTCATGATTGGTTCTCTCAAACTCAAGAACATTCTTCTCATTCCTGAATTAGTTGCCAATCTTTTATCTATTTACCAACTGTGTAAACATAATAATTGTTCTATGTGGTTGGACGAATTTATGGTTGTGATATAGGACAAGGTGCGGGGAAGAATGTTGTGCAAATGGCTGAGTAGTAAGGGTCTCTATCCCATTCCGTTTGAGCTTCCTCTTCTTCTAGATCAGTCTTTCTCTCCATCTTCATCACAGTCAAGGTCATCTCCAACACAATTTGCTTATCTTGGAAATGTGGTATCTCATTTGTCGTGGCACCAAAGATTAGGGCATCCTAGTAATGAAGTAGCTAACAACATGTTGAATAAATGTGGCATTTCTTTTCCATCTTATGTTGTTCCAGCTTCATGTGAATCATGTCTCACCGGGAAGTTTCACAAGCTACCATTTGATTCATTTAATTCTCAGTGTTCTTATCCTTTTGAAGTTGTACACTTCGATGTGTAGGGACCTTATCCTCATTCATCCATCAATGTACTTTTTGTTGATGAATGTACTCGATACAGTTGGATATTTACTACGAGACACAAGAATGAGACCTTTGGATATTTTCAGATGTTATGTGCTTTTGTTAAAAATTATTTTTCAATATCTATTAAAACATTTCAAAGTAATGGTGGGGGTGAGTTTACTGGAAACAGGTTTAAGGAGTTCCTTCAAATGTAAGGCATTCTCTATCGAATTTCTTGTCCACACACACCAGAGAAAAATGATGTGTGTGAACATAAAAACAGGCATATCAAGGAAACCATAGTGACATTATTGCAACGTGCTTCTTTACCATCTTAGTTTTGGTATCATGCATGTGCAATCTTTACATTCTTGATCAATAGAATGCCTTGTCGGTTGCTTAAGATAAAGTCACTATTTGAATGCTTATTCAACAAAGTACCCTCTGTGTTTTAGGAAATAAGAATATGGAGAGAATAGTTTGAAGCAATGAGTTCTGTAACTTTATTAATGAAGGAGCAACTCCTATATATAGGAGAGTACAAGAGGTACAATCAGGAAAGTAATCCTATTATAATAATGGATAAGTTATACTTGACATATCCTGTAATCTCCACCATAACTAGGAACATCAAATATCCTACAACACTCCCCCTTGTGCCGGTGTATGGTGGTGATGCCTCTTCATTTGCTTCATTGGTGCCTCATCAAAAACCTTGTCGAGCCAAAAACCTTTGCAGGAGAAAAATCGGTCTCGCCAAGTAAAAAGAGTGCAGATCGTCGTAGACAATGATATGACACATAGCTATGTTGCCTCATTAAAAACTTGCTAAGTAATAAAAACCCAGTGGGATAAAAACAATCTTAGTCAAGGAAAAAGAGTGCAACGTGTCCTTCACATTCAGAAACGCTCATGTGTATGCTAGACTCCCCCTGATGTCTGCATCTATCCTTGATACCAATAATCAAGGCAGCTTAGACAAGCTGAGCAACCCTATGCTCTTCACATGCTTCTGGAATGTGGATTTGGGCAATGACTTAGTAAATAAATCTGCCACATTGTTCTCAGATCGAACTTGGTTAATCTGAATCTTGAGAAACTCTTGTTGTTGCTGATTATAAAAATACTTAGGCGATATGTGCTTGGTATTGTCGCCTTTGATGTAACCTTGCTTCATCTGCTCAATGCAGGCCGCATTATCCTCATAAATGCATGTAGGTTCATCAGTAGTGGATCCCAATCCACAAGTCTCACGAATATGTGTAATAATGGACCTCAACCATATACACTCCTTAATTGCCTCATGAAGAGCAATAATCTCAGAATGATTCGTGGATGTAGCGACTAGGGTCTGCTTTGTAGACCTCCAAGATATCGCGGTGTTTCCCATAGTAAAGACATATCCTGTTTGGGAACGACCTTTATGTGGATCAAAGAGAAATCCAGCATCAGCAAAACCGGTCAACACATCACAAGGATTGTTGGTATAGGGGGTAAAGGGAATAGCGTCACCATCTTCAATGGCACGACCTTTCGATACGGTGGCTTTCCGTCTTGTCTATCTGTAGGGATAAAACAAGCCCATATCTATCGTACCCTTCAAGTACCTGAAGATATTCTTAATGCCTGTCCAATGACGTTGCGTGGGCGCTGAGCTAAATCTAGCTAACAAGTTCACAGCAAATGAGATGTCCGGTCTTGTGCATTGAGCTAAGTACAGTAATGCACCTACTGCACTTAGATAAGGCACTTCAGCCCCTAACAGTTCCTCGTCCTCATCCCTTGGACGGAATGGATCCTTTTCTGGATCTAGGCTGCAGACTACCATGGGGGTGCTATCAGGATGTGCCTTGTCCATGTTGAACCTTCTCAACATCTTGCGGACATAAGCAGCCTGGTGGACTAATATTCCACTACTACGGTGTTCTAGCTCAAGGCCTAGAAAAAACCGTGTCTTCCCAAGGTCCTTCATCTCAAACTCGGATTTCAAGTACTTCGCAGTATCCCTTAATTCATCAAGGGTTCCGATGAGATTCATATCATCGACATAAACTGCTACTATTGCAAATCCGGAACTTGTTCTTTTAATGAACACGCAAGGGCATAGCTTGTTATTCACATATCCCTTCCCACTCAAGTATTCACTTAGGCGGTTGTACCACATACGCCCGGATTTCTTCAATCCATATAGTGACCTTCTCAATCTTATAGAGAATGCGCTCCGTGGTTTAGAGCTACTTGACTTGGGTAATTCGAATCCATCAGGGACTCTCATGTATATCTCTGAATCTAGATCCCCATAGAGATATGCAGTAACCACATCCATTAGCTGCATGTCCAGTTTTTCGGAAACTACCAAACTGACAAGGTAGTGGAATGTTATGACATCCATTACGGGAGAATACGTCTCCTCGTAGTCAATACCAGGGCGTTGTGAGAAACCTTGCGCCACAATGCGAGCTTTGTATCTTACAACCTCATTATTCTCATTACGCTTTCTAACAAAGACCCATTTATGTCCTACAGGTTTTACACTTGGCGGGGTTAGCACTACCGGGCCAAACACCTGTCTCTTTGTTAGTGAATCTATTTCAGCCTGGATTGCATCTTTCCATATGGGCCAATCTGATCTCTGTTGACACTCTTCAACAGATCGAGGTTCGATGTCATCATGTTCTATGAGTTCATGTGCAACTGAGAATGCAAATGCATCGTCAATGATCATAGATTCTCTCTCCAAAATCTCATGTATGCTAGCATAATTCATCGAAATTTCTTTATTCACTGAACTAAGATCAACCGTTGGAACTCCCTCCAAATTGGTTGTCTCAAGGACATAACTGTAGTCAGGAATAATTTCATGAGATGGATTCTGAGAGTTGATGAACAATGGATCTTGTTGTGTCGATCTCCCCCTCTTCCTAGGGTGAGTATCCATCGAACCTACAGGTCTCCCCCTCTTCCTTTGGGGAACCGTGGCCTCAGCCACCACACGTCCACCATGTGTGGCGGCGCTGCTCTCTCCCATCATAGGGATGGCGGCATGACATCCTCCCTGTGGGATGTCAATCCTTGCAGGCACATTTGCAGCAGGTATATGTGATCTTGTCACTTTAACAAGGTCAACAAACGTATCAGGCATCGAATCTGCTACGTTACCAAGCTCTATAATTCTCCTTACTTCACTATCTGCTAGTGAGGAGCGGGGATCAAGATGAGACAAGTTAGGGACTGACCATGACAATTCCTGTCGTTCATGTGTCCTTCCTCCCCCTAATGACGGGAAGTTTGTCTCATCAAAGTGACAATCCGCAAATCTTGCGGTAAATAGATCGCCTGTCAAGGGTTCTAAGTAGCGGATTATAGTTGGTGAAACAAAACCAACATATATGCCCATTCGTCTCTGAGGACCCATTTTATTGCGTAAAGGTGGTGCAATTGGCACATAGACTGCACAACTAAATATGCGTAGGTGCGAAATATTCGGCTCATATCCAGTAACCAACTGGTATGCAGAAAATGGTTGTCTAGCAGCGGGTCTAAAACGAATAAGCATTGCTGCATGTAATATTGCATAAGCCCAAGCAGAAGTGGGTAGGTTGGTACGCATGACCAAAGCCCGTCCAACCATTTGAAGTCTTTTAATGGTGGCTTCTGCGAGACCATTTTGGGTGTGTACATGGGGAACTGAATGCTCGACATCAATCCCGATGGACATGCAATAATCATCGAATGTTTGCGATGTAAACTCCCCAACATTGTCGAGACGGATCGACTTTATAGGATGATCGGGGTGGTGAGCCCTCAAACGAATAATCTGGGTAAGGAGTTTAGCATATGCAGCATTTCTTGTGGACAATAATGCGACATGTGACCAGCGTGTCGAAGCATCCACCAATACCATAAAGTATCTAAATGGTCCGCATGATGGGTGGATGGGTCCACAAATATCACCTTGGATACGTTGTAAGAATGGAATATTTTCTTTAGTGTCTTTAGCGTAAGAGGGTCTCGCTCCTACTTTGGCTAAAGAGCATGCTTTGCAGAACGAGCGATGAGCATTAGACATCACCAGTGAGGATGTTGACGTTTGCTCAAGGTCTCCATGGACTTGGGAAGCATCATAGGGGACGAGAGCACCACTCTTGGTGTCAAGTCGTCTCCTCTTGGGTGAGGAGGTGTCGGTATGAGGCCGACCATGGATGGTGGCGCCACCCCTCTTGGTGCCCACCTCCATATTTGTGTGAACCGCTCTTTGGTTCTTGCTTCCTTTCGCTCGAAAGAATGGATGTCCGTTTGAATTCTTCAAAAATTCGGATCATCATATCACGACCTGGGTGTCCCAGCCTGTCGTGCCAAAGCATATATGTGTCTGAGTCCCATAGGTCATCTCTTATGACATGGTGTGACTTTACAAACTCTCATAGTTCTAATACATAGCCCATTTGGCTGACACATGAGCTTCTCTAGTATTCGGTTCTGCCAGAATCACTAGAAGTAATGCATATATATTCTATTCCATTCTCACAATGAGTATTGATATGAAATCCGTTGGCTCGGATGTCGTGACTACTCAGTAGGGTCCTGGGAGCCCTAGGAGCATAGAGAGCATCATCAATGATGAGTTTTGTTCCATTTGGCATCCCCTCGAGTTTTCCTCAGGTTTTGGCCTTCCTCGGGCAAACTGACCTCTGAGTACTTAAATAGGCATAACTTTGTCTATAAAATAGGTTTTGACATTCCGGATGAAGTTCTAGAAACTAGATATCCGTAGCTTTCCGAGCATATAATACTCATATGCTGGATCGTTTTGAATCAATCCCAGATTCATGTCAAAGCTAAGCAATCTGCACAGCCAAATACGTTATGTCGGTTTCAGACCTCTGTCTAGTAAAACGGGCACAACTTTTTCTAGAAAATAGATATCGACGAGATGGACATAGTTCTAAAAACTAGAAGTCCGTATATTTTCAGCCATATGCCATCCATATGTTGTTTTATTCTGAAAAAATTCCAGTTTGTCGTCGATGTCAACTGATCTGCAGAGCAGATTCTGTTGTGCCCTGTTTCTAACCTTTGTCCAGTAAAACAGGTATAACTTTTTCTAGAAATTAGCTATCGACAATCCGGAGGTAGTTCTGAAAACTAGACATCCGTACCTTTTAAGCCATATGTCACTCATATGCTGAATATTTCTGGAAAATTCCCAGTTCGTTGTCGAAGCTGGCTAATAGTGCAGCAGATTCTGTTTTCTGCGATTTTGGGGATTTATAGCACTCTTAGCTATCCCAATAGATACATGGACGAATTTGTAAGTTTGCTAGGACATCTAAAGTCGTTTGGGTAGCTCTTTTCACTTATGACCAGGTGAAGAGAGATCAATGTAGGTGAGACATAAAGTCCGCTCAAATACCTTTATCGAAATCTCTTGTCCTAGACATCACAAGTTACTAAGGTGAGCCCTAGTAGACGATAGGTTTGTAGCAATCACAAAACATGTATATTATACAGAAAATGTAGACAAGCCTATTATTAATAAGTCAAAACAATGCCTTTATTAATAATGCCAACGAGTTATATCAAAGTTTACTAATCCATAAATTTGACGAATTACAATGTCAATAATAAGACTTAGGCCACATGCCTTTATTAATGGAAAACATAAAGCTCTAATCAAAATCCGGTGTCTCAGAAATTGAGTCCCTGCCAATTCTGAAGCTTGCTTTAACGAGATTAGCCTCTGCTCCATCTCTTTCTTCTGTTTCATTGTAGTGAGCTTCTAATGCAAGCTTTTCGCGGTAGGCTTTGTAGTGATCTGCAAGTCCCTTGCTTGCTCTACAGTTCTTGAACCAGTGGTCGCTTGCTCCACACCTGTGGCAAACGCCATCACCGCGCTTTTCTCCCTTGTCTCGAGATTGTTGGACTTTGGCCTTGCCTTTATCAACAGTGGTGCCACCGTTTTGGCTGCCACGGCCACCATAGCCTCCACGGCCTCTGTTGGTGGCTCCCCTCTCACGGTTTCCACGTGGTTCGTGGTCCGTCTCTTGGCGGTTGTAGGGACCTTGACGTCCCTCACGTTTTCCCTTTCTTCTAGGGTTCCGCTCCTTGCGCCTTGCGCTTCCATAGTTCGCTTCAGGAACTCTCTTTGTCCCTAAAGGCCTTGAACTATTGTTCACAAGTACACTATCCTGCTTCTCTGCAACAGACAGAATCTGTATAAGCTGATTGTACGTTGTGATATTCCTGGTTCGTACCTCATTACGGTATTGGTTGGCAAGTATTCTTGCAGCGACCGGGAATGTAGAGAGGGTTTTCTCGAGCATATCTGCTTCAGTCACATCCTGATTACAGTATTGAAGCATGGATCGAAGCTTGAGCATTTCAGCATCAAAATCTGCTATGCTCTTGAAGTCTTGGAACCTAATGTGGGTCCATTTGTCCTTCAGATCCGGGAGTAGGGTGTCTGCGATATTTCCAAATCTCTCAGCGAGGGCCGTCCACAATGCTCTAGGATCATTTACGTTCAAGTATTGCCATAGCAGTGGTGCCTCAAGGTGGCGTTTCATGATGATGATAGCTTGCGCCTTCGCAGCTAAATTTGGTGGAAACGCGAGATCTGGATTATCTGGCTCAATCGTGGGGAGTATAGACTTTGCTGTCAACGCATTCTTGACATCTCCACACCAACGATGATACTCGATGCCTCTTTGGTCCAATTTACTAAAATCGAGTTTTGTTTCAGACATCCTGAAAATAAACAGAAGATATATTAGTTTCGCAGTCATAAAAGACTTCCTCGACAACTAATTAGTTTTCCAATCGTCTTTGGATTAGTACTTCACTTTGAAGTATGTGGTCTCGCGAACAATCTTTGTTCGTCTTAATCGATGCTTTTCTTTATTCTCGATTATGTGAACGCTCTTAGTTCACTTTATGAACACTCTTAGTTCATGTGGGAACACTCTTAGTTCCATAAATGCCCACCTTCAAGAAAGATGCGGTGTAGAAAGGAGGGATGAGATGTTATCCCGAAATCCCTACGGAAAAATCCAAATTTCCCAAAAGAGTAGGTTATTTTGAAAAAGACAAAGTTGAGTTTATAAAACTTACTTGTTGTTATTATAGAACTATTCTTTTTCTTCCTCCTTTTCTCTTTGGAATCACAACGGCGGTCGGCTGCAGTGGAGTCGGCAGTGGTGCTCGATTTTAGGGTTTCGTGCTGATAACGTGTTTTAGGAAATAAGAATATGGAGAGAATAGTTTGAAGCAATGAATTCTGTAACTTTATTAATGAAGGAGAAACTCCTATATATAGGAGAGTACAAGAGGTACAATCAGGAAAGTAATCCTATTATAATAATGGATAAGTTATACTTGACATATCCTGTAATCTCCACCATAACTAGGAACATCAAATATCCTACAACACTCTGTGGATATGTTTCGTGTATTTGGTTGTGCTTGCTATCCACTCAAAGCTGTGTATCGTTCAAACAAATTACAACCCAAGTTGTGAGGTGCATTTTTATTGGGTTTTCAGCAAGGTATAAGGGATATATTTCTTATAACACTGTGACTAAGAAGTGTATCATTAGTCTGCATGTCTTTTTCAATAAGGACTTTTTCCCTTATGCTTCTGATCAAGTGGTTCAATATCAAGCTGCTACAAATATCACTCCAGCTCCAGAATTCGTTTCAAGACCCCTTATCACTCACACTTAGTTCTCTTGTACTCTTCCACAACAACTGCCCCCTTTTGTCCACCACCAACCTTCATCTTTAATGTCACCAGGTCAGTCTTCTACTCCTATCCCACCTACTGAATCACTTAATAACTCACATGCTACAATTTCATTCTCTGATCAATTTATCGAGCCTCTTGAGGGGTTTGAATGCTCTGGAAATCATGCTCTTGACTCCAATTTTTTTCCAGTACCTTTTAGGCCAGAGGCACACACACAAATCACCCTTGAAGAATAAAAGGTCTAGTTGATGTTCATGCTCAATCTGGAGATGGTCTATACATTGTATTTGAGTGTTCCTCTTCTCAACCTACTCATCATATCTCGGATGCTAATGTGCTTCATCCTATTGAGGGAGTTGCTTCTGCTACATCTAACTCTCACTCTATGCTTACTCGAAGTAAGCATAGCATTCACAAAAATAAGTGTTTGTTGGCCTATGTTACTTCCTCTTCTCTTGATACATCAGACACAAAGCCATTGAATTATAAGGCTGCCCTACAACAAACAATGTGGTCACAGGCAATGCATGAGGAATATAATGCTCTTATGGCACAGAGAACATGGGAACTAGTTCCTCTTCCACTTGGAAAGAACCTTGTATCATGTAAGTGGATCTTCAAGATCAAATGTAATGTCGATGGATCAATTACTAGGCACAAAGCTTGATTGGTTGCACAAGGTTATAATCAAGAGTACGAGGTTGATTATGAGGAGACATTCTCTCTGGTTGTTCGACATACCATAGTGTGACTAATCCTTGGTATGGATGCTTCTAATGGTTGAAAACTTCATCAAATGGACGTGAAAAATGCGTTCTTACATGGTTTACTTCAAGAAGAAGTCTATATGGCACAACTAGGAGGCTTTGAGGATTCCACATATCCTACACATGTTTGTCAGCTTCTCAAATCTCTCTATGGTCTCAAACAAGTTCCTAGATCTTGGAGTGAGTGTTTCACGAGCTATTTGTCTTATATTGGTTTTCAATCACCTTATGTAGATCCCTCCTGTTTGTGAAAATTACATCCAAGTCTCATGTGTATCTTTTGTTATATGTCGATGATATCATACTGACAGGTGATTCGATCTGAGGAGTCCATTGCTGAGACAAAGTGTGCTTTGCAAAAGAAGTTCGACATGAAGGATTTTACTCTCTTACATTTCTTTCTGGGACTTGAAATTCGGTATTTTCCCACAGGTTTCTTTGTGTGCCAGCAAAAGTATGCTAGAGATTTAATACACGAGGTTAGGTAAGATGCTTGCCACACACATATTACTCCATGTCAGCATGGTGTTAAACTATATAAAGCAGGTTCACCAGTGTTAAGTGAAATTGATGTCACTCATTTTCGGAGTATTGTAGGTTGCCTACAATATCTGACATTCACATGTCTTGAAGTCGCATGTAGGGTCAACTCTGTTTGCCAATTCTTACATGCTCCCATAAAGGCTCATTTAGTTGCTGCAAAGAGGATTCTTAGATATGTCAAAGGAACCCTGGATTATGGTTTCTGGTTTGGCAGAACCTCTACCTCCTTCTAAAGCTGCACAACTTCTTGGTTTTTGTGACACCGATTGGGCTAGCGATCTAAATGATCGCAAGTCTATGACTAAGTTTGTAATCTTACTCATTGATGCTCTTATATCATGGTGTAGCAAGAAACATTCATCTGTTTGTCGTTGTTCCACAGAAGTCGAATACCAGAGCATAATCAATACCACATCTGAGTTATAATGGCTTTCACACTTGCTAAAGGATCTTCAGGTTCCTCTTGCCTCTATTCCAGTGTTGCATTGTGATAACATCTCAGCATTGGTGCTTGCTACAGCATTGGCGCTTGCTACAAATCCGATATATCATTCAATATTAAAACATGTCGAAGTTGGCATCCATTTCACCAGAGAAAAAGTAAAAGCAGGGTCACTTCGCCTCCAGTTCGTCACCTCTCAAGAGCAATTAGCTTATCTCTTTACTAAGGATTTATGTTCACCGCAACGTACATATCTTTGTTCTAGCTTGATGCTTGGTTCCCCTCCCCATCAAGCTGAGGGGGGCTATTAGATAGAGAGGTCTCTTGGTTAATTAGCTCAGCCTAATATCTGTGTTAGCTAGAACTGTTAGTTAGCGACGTAGTAATACTTGAGTTAGTGCCTAATAGATGACTACAAACGTGACATAGATAGGCCTTATCCCTTAGTATATAAGCTGCTTTTGTAACTGGTGTTTCTAAGCTTGGCTAATATAGTAATACATAATTGTTCTTCTTCTTCGTTACTCTAAAGCTCTCTCTGCAATTTCTCTAAGCAAATCTCCATTGCTAATCGATGGATTCTGAAGGATCCTCTATCCTTGTTTTGCAGGAAGAGTTTGATTGAAACTTTGTAGGTCTTAGAAGCCTAAACCTCCTTGAGATTTAGGAAAGCTACAATTAGACCAAATTTTCTAGTGTATACCATTTCTAGAATTATTCCCCCACTAAAAACTTGCTATTGCAGACTCAATTTTCTTGCATATGATTTTAGGAAATCTGAAACATCATTAGATATGCTGGTACTACTGTAGCAATGGATTTGATCAAAATTTGTTTGCTTGCTTGGTTGAGCAATCCTTTTTTCCATCATTGTAATTTGCCAGCTATTTTGTCACGAACATAAGCTAATGCTGAACACTTTGATCTACCCCAAATTGTTGGAAGTCCAAGATATTTTCCTGGATTGGCAACACAAAAAATACCAAGCTGAGAAGTAATTTGAAAGATAGTAAGATGATCTGTATTTGGACTAAAGGAAAAAGTGGACTTGGAATGATTTACTTGTTGGCCAGAGGCATCACCATAAACTCGTAACCAATAGAAGAAAGTAACTGCATTAGTCATAGTGGCTTCAAAGAAGAACAAAGAATCATCTGCAAATAGTAAGTAGCTGATCTGAGGCCCTAGAGTGAAAATTTGCATAGGACTTAAACAATGAACATCACAAGCTTTTCGCACCAAATTAAAAAGTACATCACTGACAAAGAGGAATAAGTAAGGAGAAAGATGATCTCTCTGTCTTAAACCATGAGTAGGCTTGAAGAACTCAAAAGCATTGCCATTCACTAAAACTAAAAAGGAGACTGATCTAACACAGTTCATTATTAACATAACCCAATGAAGATTGAAACTAACTTTGAGTAGAACTGCTTGTAGGAAATCCCATTCAATAGTCTTAAGCCTTTGTAATGTCTGAGAAGCGTTATATGATGAGAAAATTCATGAGCAATTATCACATTGTCCTGTATTTGCCTCCCTACTACAAACGCTGATTGAATCTCCGAAATCAGTTGTGGCATAAATACTTTTAATCTGTTCACCATGATCTTTGAAAGAATTTTGTAACTAAAGTTACAAAGTCCGATTGGTCTAAATTGAAAAGCATGTTCTGAATAAGGTACTTTAGGAAGAAGTACCAAATGAGTGCGGCCCTAAACCCTTTTTTGGCAACTTGGCCAACATAATTTGAACATAGTTCTCTACTTACATTTTTGATTCATATCCGATCCCTTTATTTGGTCACTTGTAAGATACGGAGTCCCAATATATATTTGTAAAACATATAAAAGAAATATGAAAAATAGGGTTATCAAAATAGTGACAATGTTCTCACTATTTTTTTGTTGTTGACAAAACGACGATGGTAGTCTATCGATATCGATAAAATTGATAATTTACAAGTTCACGGGCTCATCGGCCTGACCCCCTATATAACCTATACTATAAGTTCGCACTTGTCTTAAATTAGGAAATTCTTATATCGTCAAAGATTACAGACGACTATCTAAATACAAGATCCAGAGCCTTAATCTGAATTATTCATCTTCTTTATCCTGAGGAAAGATATGTCGCAGACCCTTTTGACATATTGCATTGAGATGGTAGGCTAGCTAGTGTGTGTGGTATGAACTGTGAAGCAGCCCATCTGCCTTTGGTAACTTTCTTCTTGATTGATGTCACTGCTTACACAAAGTCTTTTGGAGAACCTAGCTTTTGAATTTCGTACTTTATAATGTGGTTTCTTGGTCTTCACAAGTAATAAACCTTGAGCTACATGATCATCACCATCAGTATTATTAACTACATCCTCAAACTTCTACTTCTTTTCTATTCACATGTATTTGACATATAGAGCAGTTGTACTCCTCGGATACAGAATTACATTTCTTTTAATTGCAATGCAGAAAGAAGCAGTGGTTAAAGTGATACGATTGGAGCTAGCTCGTATGAAATTGAACACTTCCAACTAACCAAAATATCCACACAAGAATATAAATCTTAAGAGATCGATTTGGATAATACTTGGCTGCGCCTGGTCATATCATATTAGTATGTTCGTGTCGGTATCACCTGATTATGCGATTGCTAATTTCTCGATGAATTGACAAATCATCCAAGAATTGTCAAAGTATGTCAACATATTGGAAAACTAAAAAGGAAATATAGCCAACCAGCAAGAAAGTACAGAAGTCAATTAAGAAGATGTTTTTTTTAATTAGGTTTAAATAACACCAAATGCCATATCTTAACATCCAATTATTTGAGTCGGCACTGTTTGGAAAGATTTCAATTAAAGTTGGCACAGCAACAATATTGATATCAATTATTTTCAACTTTTTCACTCAAGAGTCATGTTTTTCTTGTTACGATCAAGGACATTGCATTACAACCATATATAGCGTCAAATCATGACCTACATACAAGAGAAAATGGGGTCACAAATCTATGGGATCGATAATCATGTTTGGAACGGTAGAAGTATAATATTAAGGACAATCTTGAGTACACAAGGGTATATATGATATATTCTAAATTACATATAATCAAACAAAACTACAATATAGCTGAACAAAAACTAATTACATTAGTGCCCGCAATATATTTGGATAAATACTTTCAGTATAATCATGGTTTGAACATGACCTGTTCTTAGGCTGAGGCTGCTCTAATAATGATGCATAGAATTGATTTACAAACCAGTCAAAACTTATATACATTGATTTGCTAGCTCTTTAGCTAGGAAGTATTCTTTTCATGAGCTATTGTGGAATAAATGATGAATTGGTGATCAAACCCAAATCTCGAAATGTCATGGACTGAGATCAAGAATCAAAACATGAGAGAGGCGAGCAGAAGGTTGGTTACCTTGTTGACTGCTTAAAAGTTAAGACTACCTCAATCAGTTCGACATCGCGTATTGTTTTTGACAAATATTACTTACTATTAACAAGAGAAAATAAATTCCAAAAACTACAACTTGAAATTGTTTTACTCAACAAATTAAAGTTTTAAACTTGGCCTAAATCTAATAAAAATAATGATAAGATAGTACTCACTAATGAATGATCGAAAGTTGGACCTCAGTACATATCCAGGCCATGAGGCACATCTGTAGTCTGGTTCTTTTCTTTTGCCAAGTCTTCTGGTCTGGTTTAATATATCTAAGAGACATCAACGTAAGGCGAGCTAGTGTATATGTCTTTATGTTAAAGTTCAGCCAATTATATATCAAAAGACTACTACGAGTGATTGACTGGGTTTATGTACACTTTTGAGCTTGACTATTGGGATCAATTAGCCTGGCTAGCTGCTCATAATTAACTTGGTCAATCTTGTTTAACTCGGTGCTTCTATCTTCTTTTACGATCTCCTTTTGACTTGTGAATCGTGGAAGCATATATATATAGACAAAGAGATATACTATTCTTGAATTGATGTCGTCGTCTGAGACATATATTATGGTTTACTTTGCTGTCATTTGATCTCTATCCATATCTGTCATTTGATCTCTATCCATATATTATGGTTTACTTTGCAAATGATCGAACATCAAGACACTTATGAGTTAATTATGAGTCATGACTAATGATCGAGATTCTAAGTACCAAAAGCTTCGTACATACTTCGCCATATATTTCTTGCGCCTAATTATTACATGGATACCTCTGAATTAGCGGCACACCATTTTAGCCGTCCAAGTATGCTTGAGATCGGTGAAACTATATATATATATACATTGGTGAAAAAAAACAAAGAAAAACAAAACGCAGAGAAATCAAACAAAAGGCCTCACGGGGGAGGAGAGACAGCATCCAATAGCAAGATGTGGGGGAGAGGGGACGGGAGGCTACGAAATCAGTCTGGAGAATGCACCAGATTAACTGTTAAATTAGCTGCACATTCGGTAATACTATTACCAAATCTACTGATCTAATGTCAGTTAACTTTAGAGAAGCAAGATACCAGAGAGCGAACTGGCGGGAGCCAGTGGCAGACTGACCAATTTGGGGATATCTTGGGGGATTTGATCGCCGATATGACAGAGAGACAAAAGGCTTCAAGAGTAAAGGTGGTGAAACTATGTATATATGAACAAAGGAAAAAAAAGTTTGCAAAAAATTAATAATTCTTTTAACTCATGTACAATCTCATATTTCTACTCTAATATATATATATATATAACACACACTCAGTCTTTATTCAGAGTGGAGCGAACCTTTGAAAAAATGGAGCAAATCTTTGATTTTCACAAGATTGACAAAGTTGTTTGACAATTGAAACCACTCATTTTTTTATTACTATTAGACGATCATGCTTACAAAAAAATCAGCCCAATCGGCGCGGAGATAATTTGACCATTTGATTATCGCATTAAAATTTAAGCTATATTGAATTAACTGTATTCATCAAAAATTGAATATGATGATCAAATGGCCAAATCATCTCTGATTATGTTGATTTTTTGTAAGCATGATCGTTTAATAGTAATTTAAAGAATGCGTACTTTCAATTGTCAAAAAACTTTGTCAATGTTGTGAAAATCTAAATTTTGGTTCCGTTTTTTTAAAACAGAGCTCCGCTCTAGATAAGGATCGTATATGTATATATACCTATATTCATTTCCTTCATATTCTCAACATAAGTGATGCTGTGCATGCATGCAACCTTTGGTCTTTGCAAATTAATAAATGAAAAACATGATTATTGGTTCCCAGCCTAGCTAGCTAGAGATGGAAATACAACGTACTATATATACTCTAATATCACTGTAGCTAGGGTACTGCAACCAACCAATTATAAAACTGTAGTGATAACATTACTTCTAACATCATATCCATTGAGATATTCTTTAAACTGATGTAAGGTCTCTTACGCGATTTAAACTATATATAGTTCGATCATGCTAGCTACTTGGAATTTCACATGATCAGGAGACATATAAAGAGTAGAAAATGTTTTTTTTTTCTGAGGCTCTGCTGTTATTGCAGACACAAAGAAAACTATAAAGGAATGCATCCACGTACAGTGTGATACCCTATATGCTAAAGCCGAACCGGTTATGGCCAAAACGTCGATCATAGCACTTTGCAACACTTTATTGTATCGTGAGGGCCGAGTTCGTAATTCACAGCTACTTTCTGTTCCGATGCATGAAATTCAAACCCATTTGAAAGTACCTAGCTTTGTTACCATGTAGTTGTGTATATATAAGTTCAAATTTGCAGAAGTAATTAATTCCTCAAAGTACTGCATTACTGCTGCATCAGCATGCAGATCGCTAGCTAGTCCATAGAATGTGGTATCCCAACATGACTGCACTCAGAGTTGGACCCATGCAACTGCACGAGAGCACAGTTAACTATATATATGTACATTTCAGTGACCTGCAGACCCATCGAGTTCTTACTGTCTGGGCAAAACAAAGACTCAGAGACTGAGAGAGGCATACATGGCATAGTAGCTCTATCTATTGTGCTCTCTTCTGAGGCGTACTGCATACACAATATTGAAGTGCTTAATTTGACCCCATGACCTTAACAATGCATAGATTTATAATAGTGAATGCCTTTCATAACATAACTTACCCGAAATCTAACTGCATGAGCATGGTTGCGTTTGTATTGTTTAATTCTCCGTCAACGTACGTACAGTACTAATATTAGTAGTAACTTTAGAAGAAATTGCATGTAATATATTTATTCACTGAGTTACCACGTACTGGATACAAATCTAACAAATCTAAGACCACAACTTACCAAGTCATGCGTACATTTTATGCTCCTTTCCTAGTAGTAAAGTGAAGTTATGAACCACAATATATATATATATATATATATATAAACAGCTTACAAGCCACTTCGAAGAACAATTTAGATCGATAAGCTCCGACTTGACTTGACGTATATAACATCTTAAAATTAATGTCTAACAAGAGGAAGATTTGGGAGACTTTGTACTAAAGAACCACCGTTCTAGAAGTCGCTTCATAGAAGTCATCACTTCAGCATCAAACTCGTCGCTTCATTTTTTTAGCGACGACATCAATTTATAGTCTTTGCTTAAATTAGTTAAAGCGACGAAGTTATGTTTTCCTTTTCATTCTTCGTCGCTTGAATAAAGATATTCAGTAGTGAATGTACACAGGCAATTTAGAAAAACTAAAGCTGTTAAAATATGATTAAATTCCCTTAAAAAAATATATGATTAAATTCAATATCTAGATATTGCAAATTAAGTAAGAAATCCTAGTGATGGCATGGTTCCTCAATTCATGATGGCTCTCTGAAATTCAGACACCTAAACCCTGTGGTCTAATTTACAAACCCCCGGCCAACACCAAACCATGTACATTAGTGTTGCTATTTCATGCCAAAATAGGTTGACTCGGCAAAAGCAGAATCCAATGGCCGCGCACCTTGTTGGCAACTATTTTCATAGTCAGAAACCATTGAAGTGGTAGTACTATAAACCAGAGAGTTTATGTCTCCCCAACTAATTTCACTCTCCGCAGAAGTACTAGTTCCTGCAGTTGTGCTACAGTTATTCAAAGTCTCCATTTGATAAAGGCCACCCAAACCGTCAAATTGCTGATGAGAGTGGATGTTGCCGTAAACTATTTCGCTTAGCTCGGCCTCTAGATTACTCCTCTGATGATCAACCCCATGAAACATGATCGGACTTGAACTTGGACCCATCTGAGCGTAGTTACTGTTGGCTGCTGGTGAACTAATAAGCATCTGATCAATATTGGAGCTCTGTAAAAACTGTTCCGATAGGGTAGCAGAAATGTGATCATTAGGATACACAGAATTTGTGGTGTCAGAAAACCTTCCTCCAAGTTTGATCAGCATGTTCTTGATGGATTCCTGATGGTGGTCATTGAGTACTTGAGGATCATGGGTTTGATAATTCATCACTTGAATATCTGCTCCTACAGGTAGCTGCTCTGGTGCCCAGAAAGGGTTCACAAAGCCCTCAGGAGGAAGATAGAAACTTGTTGTAGTAGTGCATGTCTTGATCTCTTGCTTTTGGCCGGCGGCGGCGGCGGCGGCGGCTCTTCTATTCTGAGCTTGTTGCTCTTTGCGTTGCTTCCCCAAGAGCTTCTTCTTCAGCCGTGTGTTCCAGTAGTTCTTAATATCATTATCAGTTCGCCCTGGTAATTGCGCTGCAATGATAGACCACCTACACATGCACATAACCTAAATTTACTCAACCTTTAATTTTGGATCAATCAAGTGAAACAACACAACTACTATTGAAAAAAAATCAGAAGGGTAGCCTTGAAAATTTAGTGGTGTTACCTGCTTCCTATATTGACATAGAGGCTGCAGATGATGTTATCTTCTTCATCAGAGAAGCCACCGTGCTTGATATTGGGCCGGAGATAATTCAGCCACCGGAGACGACAGCTCTTTCCGCATCTCTTAAGGCCTGAGGATCAGCAGTGCAACAATGGTAATGATAAGCTAGCTAACATGATTGTCAGTTCAGTAGAGGACTCGTAATTAATTTGAAGGGAGATTATTAATCACTGACCTATCTTCTGGGGCAAGGCAATCCAGTTGCCACCGGTGCCGTGCTTATCAATGTAAGACTTGAGTTTGGCGTCTTCTTCAGGTGACCACGGGCCTTTCTTGACCTTGGTTTTGTCACAGCAAGGAGCTCTCCCCATGGCTTCTTCTGATCTGGGTTGTTATGATGAGGAGGTTCTAGTAATAAGCTCGATCAGCTACCTCTATATATGTATCAGACCAATGCCACTAGATGATAACGATAACGATAATATTGTTATTAATATATCTACTATAAGTTGAGGGAGAGAGAGAGAGTAATAGCTGGAGAGGAGGGGACTGGGACATGGAAACAGTGGAAATGGTCACAGGATTTCAAAAGTTGAAGTGGAAAAATGGATCAGCCTTTTTCTTTTTTGTATAAAAATGAATAATATAAGGAAGAAATTGGAAATTCCAGAAGAGGAGACCAGGGTTTTATCTCGTTGTCCTTCTTAGTCCGGAATCTGCAACACATAATCAGCTAGCCATCCCACCTTGACTCCCTCTCTCTCTCTCTCTCTCTCCCTCTCTCTCTGCATGATAGTGGATGATGATGGTGGTGAGGAATTGAGTGACGAAGTACTAGAAGGTTAAAACTTAAAAGGGTACGTTGAAGCAAACAAACCAGACATCAGCTGAGATTGAATTGTTCCTCGATTGATCTGTGTACGAAGGTTCCTCATCATTTTAACTGCCTTCAATAGTAAGTAAGAACGATTCATTCTTCATCCGTCGTCATGTGACTGCATCATATATAACACAAGGGCTTAGTCAGAAAATTATTATTTTCACTTCTAATCTAGGTATTTGGATGCATGGATGTCATATAAAGATATCAAATTGATAAGTGGGTAAACACCTATACAAAGATCCCTTATTCTCAATTCAGATATATTATTGTAATACTCAATAATAAGGGTTATCGAATACAAGGAATTTGTGAAACTAAATTCTAACACTAAATAACAATGCTGACAGACTCGACTACAGTACACTAATGACACTACTAACCTACTCTAGACAGACTCAAATGACACAAAATTTTTACACAATATTATAGACACAGTGGTAGACTACCACACAAAAATTTAGGGTAATCGGATCTGTTTTGGGTACCGAAATAAATCGGCTAAAGTACAGCTATTGTAGAAATCAGTAAATTACAAAAAGTAAATTGTTGGAGAAAATCAATGAGATATGAATGTTAAGGAATTCTCTCCACATTAGACATACTTACGACCTCCCCAATATAATTGAACTAACCATGCATGAATATTCCCCACACAAGAGTTTTGGTTAAGTCATCTTGTGTATTACACTCTCTTACTTGGTATGAAAGAGGGAGGGACAATCAGCTCGAACTTGATCCCCCAATTAACTGACTTATACGAATGGTGATGTAAGCATAGAAAACTGAAGTCATTACATTTTAAGAATGTTTGAAGAATTACAAAGCTTCAAGGGTTGATAAGGTCGTCACCCTTACATCACTAAGGATTGTTTCACATAAATATATGTTTATCTCTAAAGAATATGCAATGAAAATGTGGTCATGTACACAACCAAGACTCTAGATCCTAAGCCATGCATCTAAGTGTGCACTCAAAGAAACATGAACATAGAAATCATCGGTGAGAAGAACAGTGAAACAAAACTCATTCAAATAGTTAATACAATAAAAAAGGGTTCAAAATTATAAACATATCCAGGACTTCAATCAGCCCCTAACTAAGGAAATTTAGCTACTCATAGTCATAATAACATCATAGCAAAACATGTTGGAAAAGAGATGCAGAACCAAGAATCCTAAAAAACTCGGCAGGGTACTTTCGACCCGTCGAAATTGTCCGACTGCTCTTCCTCCAAGGCTGTGCGTCTCTCTTATTTGTGTGTATTTTTCTAAAATCTCCAACCTTGATTATTTCCTGAAAATTTCTTTATATAATGTTGGTTTTTTGAGCCTTTTCCTCTCCCAACAAAGCTTAGACTTCTTTCCATGTGGACTTCCAAATCTTTAATCCAATTGCCTTTTAGATTTCCATTTTATTGCTCATTTTAGTAAATCTCTCCATATGACCTGAATAAATAAAAACATAAATAAATATCGAAAACTAAACAGTTAAGCTCAATATTTTCATACATACACAATAAAGTTGCACATTTATGCAACTATCACAAATACAATTATCAAGTATAAGTATCAATGATCGAAGTATCTGTCATGTACGTCTTCACTGCGAATAGAATCATACTATATCGATTGAAAAATTGTACTATGATCATGTGTGCATACACAAACCGCATCAGATGCTAGATACAAGTATCTAACATTATTCATTACACTGAGGTGCGAAAGCACGTTGTAGCATAGCTTGACAACATATAAACCCTAATTTACTTAATTAGTTACCAAATCATGCGTACATGGCTTACATTTTTTTTAATGAACGCTAATTAATTACATCAAATCGATCCTACTACTTCAAAAATGAGTATAAATTTAGGAATCACCTCAGTGTTATTTTGCTATCTTAGGATTTATAAACTTGTCAATTTGTTACATTGTTGTCTAATTATTTGAATTTCGTCAATTTATTCATCAAATTATAAATATTTGAAAGTAGTTTGGTACTATAAATCTTCTATTTTATTGATTTGAACGAAAAAAACATGAAAAACTATCAAAAAATTTAAAGCCAGAGTAGCAAATTGGCAGAAAAAATTCCTGAAATAACAAATTGACACAAGCATCATTCATAGAGTAACAAATTGACAATTATGCCTTGGATTAAATTTTTACTACTCAATTATCTTTGTTTTATATAAAATTGGATTAATATTGTATTTTCCTAACTTGAAATCTAGAAGTCGAAATGAGTTTGTCTACTTGTCAAGTATCAGTATCACAATATATATATATATATATCTCATGTATATGTACATGTACATGGAATATACTGATCGTGGTTTATTTTTCGAAATGTTAGGTAACCAATTCACCACTAAGAAGAAGTCACCATGAAACTAGCTACCTTCCTTTGAGATCAAAGCATGAAAGTACGGTGATGTGATAGTAACATTTGGACCAATATATCATACACATGCTGTGTATGAGAAGTCTTACATATAACCAAACCTAATTAGTAACAAAATATTAACAGCTCGCTAGAGTCTAGATCTTACCAAAGATATTAAAAAATAGTGTTAATTTGATTTACTTGATTAAAAACATACTGGACCAATTTAGGAGAAAGACTGGCAGCAACCAATTATACCAATGACACATGCCATTTTTGGGGCCAAAGTATTATCATCAGACTTTAAGAGTTTTAGGAGCTAAAGGTACGTACTGACTTGTTTATATTTTGCAGTCAGCCAGTAGACAAGAGAGGAATCCCACTGTCACCTCACATATTGGACCTTCTTGTATGTCGTTTCTCGAGTCGCAACATTATTGCGTAGCTTTCCACTTGCAAAATATATATATATATATATATGAGCCTAATTGGATCACGTTGTTATAATAATTCCATCTCTAAGTTATTTTTGATACAAGATGTTTGTTGATATTTATACAAATCTAAACTATACATATAAATCTTTACACAATGATTTGTAAACATCTCGTATCAAAATTCAACAAATATTTCACAAGGGCAACAAGGCAATCTATGCTATTATGGTTTGCGAATCGGTATTTTTTGCTAGAAATTGAGCTTGATTCGAGGAAACCATAAAAGAACAAAACAAAAAAAGGACACTAGAAACGGAAGAAAATGAGCTAATTAATTGACTGCATATACTACAAGAAAAAACACTTTTAACGACAAGCTTGTTTTGTCACCAATGTGTGATATTTAGTCACCTCTTTTTATTAGTGACAAAATCAATTTGTCACCAAATTTGTCACAAAAAAATTGTAACAAATACTTTTAGGTGACAAATAGTAAGTTTCTCATCCAAAAAGGTATAAGTGATGAATTAAGTATGTGACCAATTCATCCTTTTTTGTCACCTATTTTCTTCCAAAATTCAATTTTTTTTTCAAATATGTTGCCAAAACTATTTACCCGTCATATCATGATTTTTTATTTTACTATTTATTAAACATCTGAAATTATAAAAGCAAATCACACATAATTGGAGAAGAACTATTGAGAATATCAATTAACATAAATACAATGAAATCTTCATTCCGTTTTTCAAATCCATCAAGTCAAAGATGACTAATTAATACACATTTTTTCGATGAGAGATTGATTAATATACATGGAATGTCATGGTTCCGAATCAAATCTCACTATCAAAAAACTAATCACTAGTACACAATCAAATCTTCATTCACTAATACATAATCAAATCTTCATCTTCATCACTCATTCCCATGCTCCTTGACCAGATCATGAATACGCACAACCTCCTCTGAAAATAGACACCAAACCTTAGCCAATTTCCTGCTGAACAAAAAACACAAGCTTTATTTAAGGTATGTACATAAATGAATGCTACAAAAGGTTTATCTTAATGGCATCATCTTTGAGACTCTTCAATGGCCTAACCATCTGCACAAATATATAAATAAACAACTTATCATAAAAAAAAAACTAACAAAGGAATCTCATTGAACTTCAAAGAGATTAAAGACCAACGGAAACTCTCAAGTCATCAACTTAAAAGCTATAGTAGAAAATAAAAGTATGACATATGGATTAAATGAATTCAAGGAAAACAGAAGTTAAGTCAGCATATTTGAAGCCAAGATATCCAAAAAACATAAGATACATGAACTCAATCTCATTGATGCTGGCCACGAGTACAATTGCAAAGAATGCAAATTCACTCATTAAACGCATCCAATCACATACAATTCAAGTCAATCATTCTCTTACCTCTGCACAATGAATTGTATATCTCAAATTAGGGAAACATTACATAAAAGTCATGATTATCACAAACTACTCAGCAATAGCTACAGTTTCACATGTGAACTAACATAAAGTCCAACACAAATAAAGCATAGATAACTAATAAAAACAAGAACGGGTACTTAGAAACAACATAAATTTTCAATCTTTAGCACAAGAAAAGGACTTGCTATATGCATTGAGAGACAAAACTGCTCCGCAAAGTCTAACAACAAAGCAGAACAGCCTGAATCTTCTACAAATGTGTGTAGCATGGTGTTAAAAACTACTACAAACTGAGTCTAGTTTCTCATTTATGTATTTAATCAAAGAAATAAAGCACAAACGAAAAGGACTAAGAAAACCGACCTGGAGACGATGATATGCAAAAAAACTCAAATTTTTCAGTTTCATATTGTCGTGGTCGACTCAAACGTCCCAAACTCCCAATTTCAATAACGTCGAGGAGTGAGCTTGGGAGATCAATTAACAAGATTGACTCGATTCTCTGAAAGAAAATTAACTGCAAGCCCACATAGTTATATATTTGAAGACATCAAAAACAAGGTTATGAAACAAACCCAATTGATTATGAAACAAGGTTACAAAACAAACCCAATTGCAAGGTTACGAAACAAACCCAATAGGAAACCACAAAATAAATCGGAAAAAAAAATGAGAATCTATTCAAGTGGAATCTAATATTGTTGACGAATTGATTTTGGCTGGATTTAGGAAGTGTGTGATTACAAACCCAAATAAAGGAAAAAGAGTGTGAAATAGAGAAGAGCGATTGATCGAAAGTAGCTTCGAATTCAGTGGAAAATATGGGGTCGTTGTGGATTTGCAATAGTGCAGCCCTCTTGAACCTCTTATCCGCAACAGGTTTTACTACATAAGGAAGATGAGCCGAAGCAACGTTGAAGAAGCGGTTGAAGCCAATATTAAGGATGGCTCCGATCATTTCTTGATGGAGTAAAACACAGTTAGATTGCGTTGAAGTTTTAACTGTGCGCGGGTAGATAAGTGTTGCACATCAGTTTCTATGTCAATCAACTGCTCTACGTAGGAGGAACGGAAATTTAGATTTTACATCATTAACCCTCCTAGGTATACTAGATATTAGAGAATGGCTTTTACGGAAATTCAATTTTGTTAGAGTATAGGTGACAACCTTTTTTGTCTTCTATTCTTATAATTTTGTCATGTAAAGTCTAACTATAAATGACAGACTTTAGGTGACAAACAAGAAAATTTTGTCGCTTATAACACTCATAAGTGATAAATATACCTTTATCACCTTTAGTTTTATCACTAAAAGCTTATTTTCTCGTAGAGTTATGAATGGGATGAGAAGTCAAAGGTTGGGTTGTACAATATGCTTGTTGAATTTTAAAAATTTGCATTATGTCTTGTATTTTAATTGTGTTGGATTGTCGTATGCATATTTTCATGGCCTCTCACACTTTCACCAAGTCTTTAAAGTTCTATTAGAAAAAGGTCGAAGAAGAGAAAGTCTCTACAAAAAAAATGTAAATAAGGTAAGTGTGAAGGACGTACTGTTTCTACCAAAATCTGTAATAGTCTATGGACAGAAATGTAATAGTTTGATACAGAAATTGTCCGTAGCGTTTGGTTTCGTATAGCCAGAACACTGTCATGTTTTCTACAAAACACTAAACTCTTGGGTAAGAGATTGAGACGGGATTGGCCCGCCTTTAACGCTCCAATGCCTAAGTCAGAAGATGTCTAGCCAAAGAAGGAACTGAATAGTATAGTCCAAGATGTTTTACCTTGGGCGTGGAATAAATGCTTCTTTTTATAGGTAGTTGGGGGAGGTAACTCCTGTTGGTTTTCGATGTGAGATTAGATGACATTTCCTTTTGGTACAAGTTGACATAAGAACAAGGGCTAGTCGACTGATGCACAGAGTGGCTTACGGCGTGACTCGTGTGCCGCGTTTGTACTCTGGGTGGAGTGACGGGTTGGCCCTTGTCAGCTTCCATACTTAGTCATTTTTGACATTTCTTTGGTATTGTTACTGAATAAGGCTATCTCTTCATGGGATTAGCACGTGGTATATTAACACGTAGGATACGCTAGCTAAACGTTCACATGTAAAGAAAGACTTGGTCTTCCATGCAAATAACCTGTCCATCTCATTCAACTCCCTCAGGTTTAATGGAAACTTCCGGGCTGCCTCTTCTCTTCGTATCGAGTGTACTAGTTTGAAAGAGCTTCTAATTATGTGCATGTTCAGAGGATTACAGCTAAACTTTACCAGCTTTCCTCTTCAGGCATTTTCTAACTCATGGCATTAGGAAGATCGAGCCAGTACATTGACCAGGGGCGGATCCAGGATTTCTAAAGAGTGTGGGCTATATTGTGCGCATAGCGCACAATTTTTTTTTCCTTGCGCGCTCAATTTTTTTCTTTGTCTAAGGTTTGTAAATGAACGGATGGCTCATCCTCGTGTCAATGTCTATGTACTAAAGTTAATTGAAATGTGTAAAATACATATATAATCAAGACTTAATGAAATATATCTAACGGTGTCGGTTGATACATACCACACACATGATTATTTGATTAAATGAATGGAGCAATCCCATCTCTATCAATTTTACTACCCAAATCTCATGATCATCTCTTAATTTTATTCATTAGTGAGACTGTGAAGAAAGCTGAAAATAATTCTTGGTTGCTATTCAAAGGACTTTGAGCAAAGAAAGTAAAGGAATTAGAGGCGTAAGAACAAAAAACAACTAAACAAGAGCATATAAACAAAAACATAACTTGCTTGAAGAGATATTAAAGTAATAATCCTTAATTTTATTTATCCATATGTCTGTCAAATTGACTATGCAACTCAAATACTCAATTATACCTATACTCTTAGACATCTTGTCGAAATTTTGCCGTGGGCTGCAGCCTACACAGCCCTAGGCATGCATCCGCCCCTGACATTGACACGTGCATGCAGGTGTGGAAAATTAAAATTGTAGCAACAAGAATTTATCATATTTTGACCCTTGTTGCAGAAGAGTGAAATGATATGATCCTAAACCCTTCCAGCTGAACACAAATTTCGTCGAGCTAGTCCATAAAAAAAATCCCAGTCCGTTGCATAAACCCTAACTAGGGTATCTTATGTTCCACCAGATCGATGATGCTTACATTGCGAAACTTGGCGATTTCCATGACACGTACATAGGCAAAGAAGAGGAAATGTTGACAGAAATCAAGAATGTAGTAGATACATATTGTGAAACAGAAGTATTTCTCGGTCAGGACATATATGCCCATATATACAAGCTAGCTAGCTAGTAATTTGTTGAAGGATGATCATTATATATTTGGCATGCAATCCTGCTATAAAATGGTAATTTGGCATGCACACAGTTATCTCGATTAATTTATGAAATTGTTGGAACAAAGTTTGCTTCTGTTGAAAGTGATCGATGCGACATTTTACCACCTGAAATATACCATAAGAACAAGCTAGAGGATGATATCGATCACAATGTATAGCGATAGCTAGGTTACTCTGTCATGCATGTTTCCCCTGGCCGGTCTGCTTCTGTTTCTAGAAATATTCTTCCATTTTATTTGTTTCTGTCTCCTTTGGAGTCTACTGAAAATTAATTGCAGTCCAGATGGTCTAGACCAGTGTTTTAAAATGTCGCGTTTAACGTGCCTTAAAACGCACGATGTGGGAGAAAACTGCAGTTTTTACGGAGAAACGCGAGAAAAGCGTAAAAAGCGATCTTCAAAATGCGTCAAACGCATAAAATTTGTACGCGTCTCGATTTTTTTTTGCGCCTACTTTGCGGTACTGAAAGTCGTCCTCGGGTGCAGAATAAGCAAGAACGGTCCAACAAACTCCTTCAAGGGCACGTCCCAATTCCAATCCATCTTGATTTCGAACTGACGCGAGATTGATTCCCAAATGAATTCTGATTGGGGTCAAACTCATTCCGTCTATGCTTAAAGGAAATGGGAAACTGATGATTAAACAAAGATGAAATATGGCGTGAAACTTATCAAGAAAAAGAAGCAATCTGGGCTTCTGGGCAAGAATGATTAATTAGCTAGTGCTGTGTTTGGCTGCAGATGAAAGAAGATAAGAAGGGAAACTGTGTTGTTTGTTGCGAGAAAAAGAAGGAAGAAGAATGGAAGCATGGCTAGTGACGTGCACATGTGGAGCAAAGAGAAAGAAAAGAGGAAATAAAAAAAAATGAGAGAGAAAAATGGGATAGGCCTCATCAGAAAGGGGCTTTGAATAACACTTCAACTTTTCAAGCAAGAAAGTTTCACTATTAGAATAACTATTATAGTCGATGAAATGACGATTTATGTCGTCGATTGTACTATAGTATAACTGACGATAAAAATGGTTTATCGGTTATAGTTTTCTGTTGTCGACTATAATATTATAACAAAACGATGAAAAAAAATGTTGTTGGTGTTTGTGAAGGAATAATCGTCGGCTATAGTTTCGACTAAAGCCGACGACATATTTAACTATACCCAATGATATTATTAAGTTGTCAGCTATAGTTCTTTATTACAGATCTGGACAGCAGCTCAATCATTCAAAAAAAATATCGGTGAGAAAAACACAAAACACTCTTAAATCGTTGGGTGTTGTCGGAAGCTGTCCAAAATGAGTTCGTGAAGCTATATCCTGCTACATATATATAGGTGTGTATGTGTGTGTGTGTGTGTGTGTGTGTGTGTGTGTGTGTGTGTGTGTGTGTGTGTGTGTGTGTGTGTGTGTGTGTGTGTGTGTTGATTGTTGATTGTTGATTTTGAGTTGTGTTAAGTTAATTTTGAGTTGAATTCAATGAATATATATATATATAATTATATGTTAATTATTGATATATAGTATGCATATATATATGTGTTAATTTGTAATTAAGGAGTAGAAGAATTAATGTAATTTGTAGTTTAAAGATCGATATATAGATATAATGATGAATTTTTAATTGGTGTATGTGTATATATATATATACAGTTGGAATTTTTAGGATGGACATGAGTTGAATTTGCCTTCCAAAATGGGATCGAAGATATGACATTGGAAGGTGGAGTTTTGTGGAATATGTGAAGGCTAATGCTAACGAAAAAACAATTCATTATGGCTCGTGTACAAAATGTCAGTGTCGTAACGATTTGTATCATTTTTCTATTGATATAGCTAGTATGGAAGCACCTGAAGAAAAACGGGTTTTGGGATAAGTACACATGTTGGATTAATCATGGTGAAACATCATCAGCGGGTCAACATAATCATGGACAATTTCCTAAGACGGTCAATACATCTAATGATCCAACAATGAGGTTGATCAATGATGTGTTTCTTTATGAGAGCGGTGTATTTGCTCAAGTACAAGATATCCCTCTCGCCGTTGAGGGTTTCCCTCTTATTGAGCCCAGCCCAACAATTACCTAGACCTGTCAACACTGCCGGTATTGCCAAGTACAACAAGAACAGACCCCGTTGTGCAACGGGTGTAATAAGACTGTTCTTTAAAGTGTCATGGGAGTAATGAAGGTCAAAGTGGAGAACAAATTGAATGTCAAGGATGTTGATGATTATCTGACGTTGACTGCTTCGATACTGCCCCAAGGTCATCGCCTTCCTACCACTCATCGTAAGGTGCGACATATCTTGAAACATCTTGGTCTTACCTACATCAAAATTCATGTATGCAGATATGATTGCGTTCTCTTATGGGGTGAAGATGCTGAAGGAAATGATCTTGAAAACCTTGATGTCTATCCGGTATGTCACACGGATAGGTTTAAGTTGACTCTTACGGGGAATAAGAAAGCTGTGAAAGTACTTAGGTATTTCTCACTGATTGATAGGTTGGAACGTTTGTTCATGTCTGCACACACGACCAAAGCTATAAATGACACGCTGAGAGAGATTTGTCTAACAATGATACCCTTATACACCTTGCTGGCGGAGAGGCTTGGAAGCACATGGTTAGGGAGTTTTCTCATTTTACATCAGAGGTACGAAATATTTGGCTCGTGCTCTCATATGTTGGATTCAACCCCTTTGACAACATGAGTCTTCAATACAGTATATGACCAGTTATTTTGGTACCGTACAATCTTCCTCCATGGATGTGCATGAAGAAGGAATACAATATGTTGACTATTTGAAAGGAGCCAACCCCGATTTAGTTTCCTAAATCGGAATCAAACCCTTTCTGAAAACACGAACCAACAAAAACCATTAAAATTTCGGCAGAGTAACACTACTAACGCGAAATTGCCTTCACCTGCACCAGGAAAATAATACTTCATCCTATGCCACAAAAGCCAAACCGTGGGCACCAATCCCACCTAGATTTCTCAATATCATATCAATAGCAATAAACAGTAAACATAACTGTATAATATAGAAAATCCAGGAAAAACCACATAAAACATGTATCAGTATCGTATTAGAGCGACCTCCAGTGTATATATACAAAAATATACATCAGTAGGCAAAACAATAACCTACTGGAAAAGAAAGGTAGCTCGAACGACTAGCCTCCGACAACGACGTGAGACACCAGAATCCGAACTGCAAACTGGACACGAACCGAAAAGCCCAGGGGAAAGGCAAATAAAACGTTAGAGTGACTGGACGAAAATAAACATATGCCTTTCACCAATTTCATATACAATAAACAAGTATAGCGAGTTCGGAAAATATATATATAGAGGTGCCAGGCGAATCTCTCAAGCCCGACGGTGATAGGCCAGGGGAATCTCTTAACCCCAGCGGCATAACAGGGGAATCTCTCAACCCTTCCTAGAGGAATCTCTCAACTCTGGTCAGGCTACCGGTGATCAGCCGAGTAGCCGAAGGATCGATGCAAGTATGCCATCACCATAAAATATAAAATAATACCTCCGAAAATAATAAATAAGCTTAACATCGTATATAAACAAATACGGAAAATCACGAACTCACACGACAGTGAAAAATATAAAAGTGTCCACTCACAGGTGAGCTAAGCGCGCACTCGCGCTAAACACGTGGTCCAGCGGAAGATCCCTCGCCCGAAGCACGATCACGATCCCCTGAATAATCATAAAATATATCTGATCAAAATCACAATTCACAACACTGTACCACACCTCGGAAACTAACCGTTCCCAGAAACGTATAACTGATACAAAAATAATTAACGAAATTCCCGAAACCTCCACTCAAACTCTCGACTGAAAATCCGGTACCCAAATTAACTCAAAAACCTCAAGGCGACGATCGGGGCGCGAATACGAGAGAAACGACATATAACTAGACATATTTCCAAAAAAGTCAACGGTTGCCGGAGCTCCGCCGTTGACCGCCACCGCTGGCGGCGGCGCGCAGGCAACCAGAGAGATTTTCTGACGGCCAAACTCACCGAAGATTCATCTCAACGAGCCCAACACATCTCTCAACTATGGCTAAGTCCAATTCCGGCCACACACGCCGGAAATCAGCTCGATCAGTCCAAATCCCTCACCGGCCGAAAAATGCTCCTCCTCCAAAATCCGTCGCCGTAAGGCTATCTCGGCCTCCCAACTTCAAGGGTCCACCTACCTACCTCAAGCCCAACAATTTCCAACACAAACCCCCCCCCCCCTCGGAAAGTCGCCGGAACACCCTCCACCGTCGAAGCCGATTCTGGCAAGTTTCCCCAAAATTTCAACTCGATCGTTCTCATTCAATTTCAACTCAAATTCTAAAATTCCAAGTTCCATTTGATAGCAAATCAAGAGAGGATTCAAAATATACCAACAATAAGGCCGGAGGTGGCCGGAAACGGAGAGTCGCCGGCGAGTCAGCCGCGGTGGAGTTTTCTCTCTTTGGTCAACGCGGGTCAACGCGTCAGAGTGGGTTAACGCCGATCAAACTTCCAACAGTGCTTTTTCGACAATTTTTTGAATATTTCCGATATTTATACTCACGTCTCGGGACGATCGACGGTCCAAAACGGATAACCATTACGATTCGGATAAGCTCGACACGAATGGATAAACTCGACGATATTCCGCAACTTCAAATATTCATATTATATTCCTTGGTCGTCGAAATAATTATCTGGAACCGCCCACGTACTCGAAATCACCTGTACAAAAACTCTCGAGAAGAGACTCAACTCAAATTGTCGGCCGATAATTAAGTCGTGATTAAAACCGGCAAATCAATCAATTATCGGAAAATAGTGATTACGCGCTAACTCGTGAATTAAGCTGATTACTCTACTGATTCTGTCCCGGGTCGTCCCAAATCTACCCCCCCCCCCTTAAAAAAAAATCGACCTCGAAATTTACGTACCTGTCAAGTGAATAGATGAGGATACTGCTCCCGCATACGCTGCTCAGTCTCCCAGGTGGCCTCCTCAACCGAGTGATTCTGCCACAAGACCTTCATCAGCGGTATAACATGGTGCCTTAACTCCTGCTCACGCCGATCGAGAATCTGTACCGGCTCCTCCACATATGTCAAATCCTCTCGGATCGGTAGCTGCTGTGGCGCTAACACATGCACTACTACATTTTTAACCATTGCCGGCGATTTAAAATCGCTGGCAATGTTTTTTTTTTTTTTTTATCATTGTCGGCGATTTTTCCGGCAAATCACCGGCAATAGTCTGCCGGTAATTAAAAAAAAAAAAATCATTGCCGGCGACTTAAATGTAAGTCACCGGCAATGATTTTTTTTTTTTAATTACCGATGGACCATTGCCGGCGATTTGCCGGAAAAATCGCCGGCAATGATAAAAAAAAGAAAGCATTGCCGGTGATTTTTGGGGGAAAAATCGCCGGCAATGATTAAAAGCTATTGCCGGCGATTTAAAATCGTCGGCAATGGTTAAAAATGTAGTAGTGATGCGATGGATCTGGGATATACTTCCGCAACATCGAAACGTGGAAAACATCATGAACACGAGCCATCTCAGCTGGCAACTCAAGTCTGTAAGCCATGACACCAACCCTCTCGGCGATCTCATACGGACCAATGTACCATGGTCGAAGCCTGCCACGTTTCCCGAAACGCACAACTCCCCTCCACGGAGATAGTTTCAGGAAGACCCAATCGCCTACATCGAACTCGAGACTCTTTCTCCCCTCCACGGAGATAGTTGCAGCACTGCCTCCCGTACAGGGCCTCGTACGGTGCCATCTCGATACTGGCCTGATAGCTGTTGTTGTAGGCGAACTCTATCAAATACAGTTGCTGGTCTCAATTTCCTCGAAACTGCAACACACAAGACCGCAACATATCCTCAAGAGTCTGTATAGTCCGCTCAGACTGCCCGTCAGTCTGAGGATGAAAAACTGTACTAAAATGCAACCTCGTGCCCATGGCTTGCTGCAATGCCTGCAAAAACTCAGAAGTAAACTGACTGTCTCGGTCAGAAACAATAGATACAGGCACACCGTGCAGTCGAACGATCTCTGACAAATACAGTTTAGCCAATCTGCCCACTAAAATCTTCCCTGGAAGTGCGAGAAAATGAGCGGATTTCGTCAATCGATCCACAATAACCCAAATACTAGTGTTGCCAGCCGAAATACGCGGCAACTGATACACGAAATCCATGGTAATATGCTCCCACTTTCAAACCGGAATCTCCAGGGGCTGCAACTTTCCCGCAGGCTCCTGCCTCTCCGCTTTAACCTGCTGACAAATCAAACATCGGCTCACATATGCGGCAATCTCCCTCTTCATATTGCGCCACCAGTAATATGCTTGAAGTGTATGAAACATTTTCGTACCACCGGGATGCATCGCATACGCCGAACAATGAGACTCGTCTAATATCTCCTTCTTCAGACTCTCGTCTCTAGGCACGCACAACCTGCCTCTGAAAAGCAACGTACCATCATCACTCAACTGAAACTCTGTTGGCACACCATTCTGAATCATGGTCTTCTAGTCCAACAGGTAGGAATCTGAATCCTGAGCTTCCCGAACCTGATCAACCAACACTGGTCGAACCTGGAAACTGGCCAACAAAGCTCCATCGTTGTCCCACTCGAACTCGGCATCCGTAGCCCGAAGCTCGGCTAACATAGAAACTCTGGCCAAACACACATGAAATAACGAAGCTCCGGATTTCCGACTGAGTGCATCGGCAACGACATTGGCCTTCCCTGGATGGTACTCGAAAGTGCAATCGTAGTCGTTGATCAACTCCATCCACCTGCGCTGCCTCATGTTCAAATCTGGCTGCGTCCGCAAGTAGGTGAGACTCTTGTGATCGGTGTATATCTTGCACTGAGCTCTGTACAGGTAATGTCTCCAACTTTTCAACACTAACACAATAGCGGCCAACTCCAAATCATGGGTCGGATAGTTGACTTCGTGTGGTTTCAGCTGCCTGGAACCTTAGGCCACAACCCTACCATGCTGCATCAGCACACAACCAAGTCCCAACTTCGATGCATCACTATAAACCACGAACTCACCGTTGTAGTCTGGTAAAGTCAAAACCGGTGCAGTAGTCAACTTTTCCTTCAGGAGCAAGTAACTCTCCTCACATGCATCAGACCACTCGAACTTGACGCCTTTCTTCTTTCAATCTGGTCAGTGGAGTAGCAATCTGAGAAAAATCCTGCACAAATCGCCGGTAGTAGCCTGCCAAACCCAAGAAACTCCGGATCTCCGGTACGGTGGTAGGTCTACTCCAATTCAACACGGCCTTGATCTTATCACGATCTACGCTGACTCCCTCAGCTGATATCACGTGGCCCAGAAATTTCACACTGTCCAACCAAAACTTGCACTTGCTGAACTTCGTAAACAACTGATTATCCCGCAGAGTCCGCAACACCGCTCGCAAATGCTTTTTGTGCTGGCCCACACTCCTAGAATAAATTAGGATGTCATCGATGAAAACGATCATAATCTTGTCCAGAAACCGTCTGAACACTCGGTTCATCAAGTCAATAAAGGCTGTGGGGACGTTGGTCAACCCAAACGGCATAACCAAAAACTCGTAGTGCCCATACCGCGATCTGAAAGCTGTCTTGGCCACATCAGACTCTCGGATCCTCAACTGATGATATCCGGACCTGAGATCAATCTTCGAAAAGACTGAAGCTCCCTTGAGCTGATCAAATAAGTCGTCAATCCGCGGCAACGGATACTTGTTCTTCGCAGTGACCTGATTCAACTTTCGGTAATCGATGCACAACTGCATGGATCCATCCTTCTTCCGCACAAACAAAACCGGGGCACCCCACGGCGAAACACTGGGTCGTATGAAACCCTTCTCCAACAACTCCTGAAGTTGAATCTGTAGCTCTTTCAACTCCGCTAGCGCCATACGATATGGTGCCTGAGATATGGGTCCCGTACCCGGTAATAGCTCAATGGTAAAATCAATCTCCCGAACTGAAGATATACCCGGTAGGTCCTCCGGAAACACATCCGGAAACTTGGAAACAACCTCAATACCACCAATGTCTGGCACAGCAGCCGTGATGTCCACAACATGAGCTAAATAAGCAACACAGCCCTTCTTCATCATCCGATCCTCCTTCATCGCGGAAATCACACATGGCAATAAAGTGTTCTTCTTGCCGCGAAACAATATCTCGGGAAAACCTTGTCGTCGAAACGCAACCTCCTTCTTGTGACAATCGAACATGGCCCAATGTGTCTCCAAGAAGTCCATACCCAAAATCACATCGAAATCGACGATATCCAGTAACAACAAATCCGCGGCTAAACCATGGCTTCCAATAAAAATCTCACAGTCTCTGTACACCCAGCCAATACTCACAATCTCACCGGACGGATACAACACTCTCCACAACCCCGGAAGTGGAGATGCAGGTATAGTAGCTAAAGATGATAGTCTATACGACATGAATGAATGCATAGCACCTGGATCTAACAATGTAAGTATTGGATAACCGAAAACATGCAACGTACCGATAACAACCTCTGGTGAAGCTCTGCCCTCGCGCAAAGTCATGGCATGGACCCTGGCCTGTCGGGCTGGTCGTCCACGCTGAGGCTGTCCCTGCTGTCCGCCCTGGCCCGCAAACTGTACTGGTCGAGCCCCCGAAGTGGCACCTCGCTCTCCTCCGGAACTCTGGGCCACCTGTCCACCAGCGCCATCAAGCTGGAAACACTCTCTCGCATAGTGACCCACCTGGCCACAACGAAAACAAGTGACAGGGCCTCGCTGACACGGACCAACATGGTGCCTGCTGCAGAGATTACACAACGGGTACTCCTTCGGTACGGCAAAAGAGCCACGGGTACGCCGAAGATAACTGGAACCGCTAGAACCCCCACTAGACTGTGGTCGCTGCGGTCGATCTCTTCTCCATCTTTGTCTCTGTCTCGGTGCACTAGCTGGTGGTCGATATGGTCCACTGCCCGAGGATGAAGCCGAACCGGAAGTATCAGAACTCTGCCTCTTGGAAGGCCCCTGACTCGGTCCGCCCTCCTCAAACCGTCTAGGCTGGTATCTCATCTGCCTTTCCTTCTCGATATCCTCACCTCGGAGTGCTGCATTGACAAACTCGTCGAAGTTTTTCCGAGGCATCGTAGTCAGAGTCCCCTTGATGTTCAAGTTCAAACCCAACTCAAATCTGCGGCACTTGGCTTCCTCAGTAGCCACCATGTCATGCGTAAACCGAGATAAGTGGGTAATCCTGTCCCGGTACTCAAGCACAGACAAACTTCCCTGCCTCAAATTCGTGAACTCCTCATACTTTCGCTGCTGGGTAGCCTGATTGAAGTATCTCCGCATGAACAAATCTCGAAACAAAGTCCACGGAGTATCAACAGGTATCCTATCGGTGATAACCCACTAGAAGTATGCATCTGACTCAAGTAACCCAATTGCTGCCACTGTCATCTGCTCAGAGGTAAAATGCAGACGCTCACATACGCGTTCAACCTGAACCAACCATGCCTCACACATCTCTGGATCAACTGAACCTGAAAAGACAGTCGCACCAGCAGTACGAGCTTTGACCACAGGGTCAAAACGCTCCTCCAAACGTAACACTCGCATCAGCAAGTCGTGCGTCTGGCGATCCTCATCAGAATCCACTTCCCGATCAACACGGGGACCACGTCGAGGAGGCATCCTACTGATACAAGGCAAGCATTATATACAAGAAGAAGGAACATAATCATGAGACCTCATATATTTAAGAATACACAACACCCGAAGCATTGATGAGTATCGCTGGCCAGTCGGGTCATCGCTCTAGACATGCTGTATGTACTCAAATACCCTAAGCATCACAACTACAAGACTCTACAAAATCTGACAACCTAATGCTCTGATACCAAGCTAAAAGGACCCAACCCCAATTTAGTTTCCTAAACCGGAATCAAACCCCTTCTGAAAACACGAACCAACAAAAACCATTAAAATTTTGGCAGAGTAACACTACTAACGCGGAATTGCCTTAACTTGCACCCGGAAAATAACACTTCATTCTATGCCACAAAAGCCAAACCGTCGGCACCAATCCCATCCGGATTTCTCAATATCATATCAATAGCAATAAACAGTAAACATAACTGTATAATATAGAAAATCCGGGAAAAACCACATAAAACATGTATCAGTATCGTATCAGAGCGACCTCTAGTGTATATATACAAAAATATACAGCAGTAGGCAAAACAATAACCTATTGGAAAAGAAAGGTCGCTCGAACGACTAGCCTCCGACCGCGACGTGAGACACCAGAATCCGAACTGCAAATTGGGCACGGAAACCGAAAAGCCCAGGGGAAAGGCAAATAAAACGTTAGAGTGAGTGGACAAAAATAAACATATGTCTTTCACTAATTTCATATACAATAAACAAGTATAGCGAGTTCGAAAAATATATATATATGGAGGTGCCAGGCGAATCTCTCAAGCCCGACAGTAATAGGCCAGGGGAATCTCTCAACCCCAGCGGCATAACAGGGGAATCTCTCAACCCTGCCCAGAGGAATCTCTCAACTCTGGTCAGACTACCGGTGATCATCCAAGTAGCCGAAGCATCGATGCAAGTATGCCATCACCATAAAATATAAAATAATACCTCCGAAAATAATAAATAAGCTCAACATCGTATATAAACAAATACGGAAAATCACGAACTCGGACGACAGTGAAAAATATAAAAGTGTCCACTCACAGGTGAGCTAAGCGTGCACTCGCGCTAAACACGTGGTCCGGCGGAAGATCCCTCACCCGAAGCACGATCACGATCCCCTGAATAATCATAAAATATATCTGATCAAAATCACAATTCACAACACTGTACCACACCTCGGAAACCAACCGTTCCCAGAAACGTATAACTGATACAAAAATAATTAATGAAATTCCCAAAATCTCCACTCAAACTCTCTACTGAAAATCCTGTACCCAAATTAACTCAAAAACCTTAAGGCGACGATCGGGGCGCGAATATGAGTGAAACGACATATAACTCGACACATTTCCAAAAAAGTCAACGATCGCCGGAGCTCCGCCGTTGACCACCTGTGACGACCCAAACCAGAATCAGCAGTATGATCAGCTGTATACATGAGTTACTGCGTAGCCGCAGATTGACGACAGTGTTTGAACCGCCAGGGATTGTTAACGACTTAATTATTGGCTGAGAATTGGAGCCGAGTCTCCTCTTGAGAGTTGTTGTACGTGTGATTTCGAGTTCGTGGGCGGTTCCGGATCGTTATTTGGACGACCGAGGAATTAGTTATGAATATTTGAAGTTTCGGCATAATCGGATTATAATGGTGAGCTACTTAGCGACTAAATTACCGGACGAGAATTTGGTTTCGGCTTCTTCACGGAAGTTGTTCGAAATTTAATTTCGAGTTTGTGGGAACTTCCGGAGTATGATTTTGAGTTACGAAGATTTAGTTGCGAATTTTGCCGATTGTTGATTGTTTGGTTGATTTAATTATGTATTGGTTTGAAAAGTTGACTTTTTATCCGTTTGGCCGATGTGTTTGACTTCGGGTGATATTGGAAGAGTATGTCGAGACGAGTTTGTGGCCGCGAGAATTATCAGAATCGGATATACGACGAGAGAGTTACGAGGGTTTAAAGTTCGTCGAAATGGATAAACATGAAGTTTCCTAATCGGGAAAGGCTATAAATAGCAGGTTTCCGAAAAGGGAAAGTCAGCACTTGCCATAATGGGTGTTGACCAAGTTGACTGAGTCAACTCGGTGGGAGGAGGAGGAGGCCGACGGGAAGCCACGGCTCCACGACGGCGAGGAGGATTCCGGCGATCCCACGCCTTGACTTTGGGCTCTTTCCCTCCGCCTTGATGTCACGAACTCATCCCCGGCCTTGTTTTCCGGCGTGGCTCACCGGAGTGAGTGGAATTTCCGGCAAGAAACGGTGAGAAAATGGGTTGATTCGGGTTCATTAATTTCGGTTGAATTGAACTATGATTTGGATTGGGCTTTGAAGCTCTTCCCTCCACGAATCTAACCATGTAGGTTTTGAGTTTCAATTCATCTTGTGTATGGAGAATTTTGGGTTTGAATTTTATGTTCCAATTCGGTTTATCATGAAATTGATGTGTTAGAGTAAGAATTGGACTTCGGTGCAGTTGACAAAGTTTCTCAGTGGACGATTTGGAGTGGAATAGGGGTGGCTCCGCCGTGAAATTTCACGTCCGGCGGCGGCGCCGCCGTGGACGGCGGTCAACGGTCAACGGTCAACGGGTTGACTTTTTGGACTTTCGACAAGTTGCATGTCATTTGACTCGAAATCGCGCCCCGATCGCAGTGGGGAGGTTCATTACTCGATTTGAGCATCCGAAAATATAGCGAGGTATTGAGGTGTACATATCGGATTTTCGACGATTCGTCGACATTGAATTACGTGTTTCCGAGAACGGTGGTTTCTCGTGATTTGTCTTGTATTGTCGAGTTATGATTTTGAGGAATGGATTTTGTGAATATTCAGGTGTTCGTGATCGTTCGTTTGGCGATGGACTTTCCGCCGGATCACGGGTTAACGAGAACCGCGTTACACTAGTCTGTGAGTGGACAAGTTTTTATTTTCACTGTTGATTTGCGAGTTCGTGGATTTTATGATTTCCGTATTTATATTATACGATGTTGAGATGTATGTTATTTTCGGAGGTATTGTTATATGTTTATTTGTGATGGCATTTATTACATCGATGTACCAGAGTTGAGAGATTCCTCTGGACCAGAGTTGAGAGATTCCTCTGGGCGGGGTTGAGTGGTCCCCTGCGTGCTGCCAGGGTTGAGTGGTCCCCTGGCCTATCACTGTCAGGTTTGAGCGATTCACCTGACGTCGGGTTTGAGAGGTCGCCCGACAACCTCCGTATATATTTATATGTGTTGTGTTTTCCGAACTCGCATTGTTTTATATTGAGTATGTGTGTAAACTGGTGAAAGGCATATGATATTTTCGTCCATTCACTCTAACGTTTTTATTTGCCTTTCCCCTGGGCTTTTCGGTTTCCGTGCCCAGTTTGCAGTTCGGACTCTGGTGTCGCACGTCGTGGTCGGAGGCATAGTGCTCGAGCTACCTTGTTTCTTCCAGTAGGTTTATTGTTCTACCTACTGTGATATACGTATATGATTATGTATTAGAAGTCGCTCTGAGCTCTCTGTTGTTTATGTTACGCGATTTTACTCCGGATTTCAGTAAAGTACAGCTATATTTATTATTTTACTTTACTGTTGATATATTGAGAAATCCGGATGGGATTGGTGCCCACGGTTTGCTTTTTGTGGCATAGGATGAAGTGTGTTTTCCGCGTGCAGGTAATGGTAATTCCATGCTAGTAACGAAACTCTGCCCAAATTTTGAAAAGTTTTTGTTGGTTCGTGTTTTCGAAGGGGTTTGATTCCGATTTAGGAAGCTAAATCGGGGTTGGGTCCTTTCACCACCACCGCCAGCGGCGACGCGCCGTCAACCGGAGAGAATTTTCGGCGGCCAAGCTCACTGAAGTTTCATCTCAACGAGCCCAACACATCTCTCAACTGTGGCTAAGTCCAATTCCGGCCACACACACCGAAAATCAGCTCGAACAGTCCAAATCCCTCATCGGCCGGAAAATGCTCCTCTGCCAAAATCCGTCGCTGTGAGGCCATCTCAGCCACCCAACTTCAAGGGTCCACCTACCTACCTCAAGCCCAAAAATTTCCAACACAAATCCCCCTCGGAAAGTCGCCGGAACACCCTCCATCGTCGAAGCCGATTCCGGCAAGTTTCCCCAAAATTTCAACTCGATTGTTCTCATTCAATTTCAACTCAAATTCTAAAATTCCAAGTTCCATTCGATAGCAAATCAAGAGAGGATTCAGAATATACCAACAATAAGGCCGGAGGTGGCCACAAAAGGAGATTCGCCGGCGAGTCAGCGGCGGTGGAGTTTTCTCTCTCTGGTCAACGCGGGTCAACGCTTCAGAGTGGGTCAACGCTGGTCAAACTTTCAACAGTGCTTTTTCTACTATTTCCGATATTTATACTCGCGTCTCAGGACGATCGACGGTCCAAAACGGATAACCATCACGATTCGGATAAGCTCGACACGAACGGATAAACTCGACGATATTCCGCAACTTCAAATATTCATATTATATTCCTCGATCATCGAAATAATCATCCGGACCAGCCCACGAACTCGAAATCATGTGTACAACAACTCTCAAGAAGAGACTCAACTCAAATTCTTGGCCGATAATTAAGTCGTGATTAAAACTGGCAAATCAATCAATTATCAGAAAATAGTGATTATGCGCTAACTCGTGAATTAAGCTGATTACTCTACTGATTCTGTTCCGGGTCGTCACACTATTTAATTCCAGGGCCGGATTATTCAAGAAAGTATCTCGATGTGTATTTGAGACCCTTGATTGAGAAGCTTAAGTACCTGATTAACGTTGGCTATACCACTTATGACAAGTACAAAAACGAGATGTTCCAGATGTATGCGATGCTTGTTGGCATCATCAGTGATTTTCCTACCCGCAGATTGTTGTCGGGTAACGTTACCAGGGGATACAGGGCTTGTCTAGAGTGCATGACTGTTGATTGCGGCAGACTTCATTACAGGAAGATTGTACAGATGCGTCACCATTGTTGGCTTGGACTTGATCATCAATGGCGGGAGGATGACCAGACATTTGATGAGACTATAGAAACTGATGTGCCACCCAGGAGATGGACGGGGAAGGAAATTTTGGAAGTGCTGAATGAATACGATTTTGGGCAGCTCAGCAATCATCTTGATATAGTGGCGGCAATACCTGACAAACCTGACAGGTATAAATTTTGGACACACAAAAGCATATTCTAGGAACTCCCGTACTGGTCTAAGTTGTCGATCAAGCACTACCTAGATGTCATGCACACAGAGAAGAATGTGTGCAAAAGTGTGGTGGGCACAATGCTAAATTGAGAAGGGAAAACTAAAAACGGTCATATGGCACGCATTGATCTGAAGAATGGGTATACGAAAATATTTGTAGTTGAAAGAAGAGAAGATAAAAAGGCCTTAAGCTCCTTACACCGTCAAACTTGAGCAAAAGAATGAAATATTTAGGGTAGATGGGTAATGTTAGGTATCTTTCAGACTATGCAGGAAATATAGGCCGGTGTGTTAACTTCCGGGACGATAAGATGTACGGATTAAATAGTCATGACTACCATATACTGCTTTAATGTCTCTTCCCTGTTTTCATTCGATCATACCTGCCCCGTCAGGTGGTGGAGCCGTTAATAGCATTGTCAAGATTCTTTCAGAAGTTATGCACTAGAGAAATGAAAAAAATCAGACCTGAGGGCAATGAAACATGACATCTTTTTTATTATGTGCAAATTTGAGAGGATATTTCCTCACCTGATGATCCACCTTCTCGAATAATTGTTGCTTACTGGTCTAGTACACTACACTTAGATGTATCCCATGGAAACGTACGTACGATTAAACATCTGAATTTGTAGTATGTTTTTATATAATTATATTTTTCAATAATCGATCATCACATGCACTTTGTAATTTGATAGACAACTGAGGGACTACAAAGACTATGTGGCTAATAAATCTGCACTTGAATGAGATATAGCTGAAGCATATCTTGCGCACGGGTGAGTAACGTATACCAAATTATATTTGGGAGCGTTGGAGGACCCACTCTCCACAACATATGCCGGTAGATGAACAACAACTCAATCTTTCTATCATCTCCAATGATGTTGAAGTATATAGACAATTGCCAAAGTCATACCAGTTGGAACCAGATGAGCTAGTCATTGCCCATAGATGGGTATTGATTAACTGTCCAGAAAGTTCAATACTGGAAAAACAACCATCTTTACTACCCTACGGTTGCTGGTGATCTTGAGTACCACATCAGGGAGTTTGCAAACCATTTTGGTGGCTGGGTGATGAGTGGAAACTACCTCTCAAAGATACCTTATTCTCAATTAAGATATATCATTGTAATAATCAATTATAAGGGTTATCGAACACAAGGGGTTAGTGAAACAAAATCCTAACACTAGACTAAAATGCTGATAGACTCGATCACAATACACTAATGACACTACGAACCAAAACTAGACTTTTCTAAAAGCTACGAAAAGTTAACACAAAGTACTATACTCAGTGGAAGATTACAAAACCAAATTTGAGGGTATTCGGAGTTGATTTGGTTTCCAAAATAATTCGGTGAATGTACAGTTAATGCAGAAAAATATAAATTTCAAAAAAGTAAATGTTGATGAAAATCAGATAGAGATGAATGTTAGGAACTTCTCTCCACCCTATAAAACCTATGATTTACCCCAACTCTAATCTAGATAACCATGGATGACTCCCACAATCAAGCCAATGTCGGTAGGACACCGATTGTATTACACTCTCTTACTGGCCGTACTAAGCAGAATGTCGGTATTGTCTTAGCTTGATCTTTAACTAATAGGTTGGTACATGTTAGCATCCTAATCTATTTAATAAAAGTCATTAAGTTCTAAGAGTGTTTGAAAGCCACCAAAGCTTCTAAGGTTGATATAGCGGTCGCCTTAACATCACTAAGGAATTGTTTCACACATGAGCATGTTCTGTCTCTATTGAACATACATTGATATAGCGGTCAATCACACATCCTAGACTCTAGATCCTAAGCCATAAAACTAAGTTTGCAACTAAAGTAAAATGAATGTAGAAATCATCAATGGAAGAATAGTGAAACAAAACTCATCCAATAGTTATTAAGATCAAAATGGGTTCGAAATCGTAAGCATGTCTAGGGCTTCGATCAGCCTCTAACTAAAAGAGTTTAGCTACTCATAGTCGTAAGAATACAATAGAAAAATATGATGGAGAAGGAGGAGTAAATCAAAAACTCTAGAATTCTCGGCAGGGGAATTTTGACGGGTAAAGGAATTGGCTCGACTGGTCGAAATCAGACGGCTGGCTAGTCTTCTTGGCGGCTCTCCCTCTCTTCGTAGGCTTCTGTCTCTGAAAATCAACAACCCCAATTTGTTCTTCAAAAGATACTTATATAGGTATGATCGTGGGCCATCTCCTTATTAACATAGGGTTGAGTCATCGCCACATGGACTTGTCACATCACCAATCCTTCTTAATTGGAATAGAATTCCCTTTTTATTGCTCATTTTTGTATTTTCCTCCAAATAACCTAAATAAATATAAACATAATTAATTACTGAGAACTAAACAAATAAACCAAGTATTTTTAGAATAATTAAGCACAAGAAAGTTGCATATTTATGCAACTATCAAAATACCCCACACTTAGCATTTGCTAGTCCTTGAGCAAAACACTAAGACTCTGAAAAGACTCAACAAACAAACAAACTACAAAACTCCAATGCCCTTAACACATTGTCTCAGCAATCCTCCTACATTGTAACACCAAGTTCACATGTTATTTCAATTCAATCCACAGAATTTTGAAGGTTAATGTTAATGCATGGCATACATGTAATATGTAGGACGAAGACGTAATCATGGTGAATATAAATATGTAGCATGCAATAAACAAGTCAACATTCAACCTCACATAGATATGCTTTAAAAAGTGTTTCTCTCATAATATGTCTAAGGTATTCACTGAACTTAATTACTTGTCAAATGGACCGAACCGTATACTCAACTCTTGTGACTTATCTCCACAAATCAAAGGCTACCTATCTTGATGATCAAAAAGTACTTTCAAATGTTGTAATGGGGCTAGACTCATGGGTTTATAGAACAAAAGGATATGAAATGCAAATAAAAGTTATAAAACCTAGTATAGCATCAATAAGAACAGACTTTTCTCGAACTTTATGAAAGGACCCAACCCCGATTTAGTTTCCTAAACCGGAATCAAACCCCTTCTGAAAACGTGAACCAACAAAAACCATTAAAATTTGGGCAGAGTAACGCTACTAACGCGGAATTGCCTTTACCTGCACCCGAAAATAACATTTCATCCTATGCCACAAAAGCCAAACCGTGGGCACCAATCCCATCCAGATTTCTCAATATCATATCAATAGCAATAAACAGTAAACATAACTGTAATATATAGTATATCCGGGAAAAACCGTTTAAAACACGTATCAGAACGTATCAGAGCGACCTCTAGTGTATATATATACAAAATACACAACAGTTGGCGAAACAAGAAACCTACTAGAAAACACAGGTAGCTCGAACAACTAGCCTCCAACCACAACGTGAGACTCCAGAATCTGAACTGCAAACTGGGCACGGAAACCGAAAAGCCCAGGGGAAAGACATGAAAACCGTTAGAGTGAGTGGACGAAAATAAATGTCTTTCGCCGCATGATATATGTTATAATAACATATGCGAGTCAAGATGTATAAATATAATAAAGTACATAAGGTAAATTCATACTCCTCCAGTGTACTGAGCATGCATGTAAAAATCCCACGGGGTCGCTCATGGACACATCCGTGCTAGTACAGTCCGAATCACGGGATCCTAGACCCACACGTGATTCTAGCCAGAAAGGCCTCAGGTCAGAGGTCACAGCCTCCCCTGGTAAATATCCTCGGGGATCAGCCGGGTCAGGGTCAGGGGTCAGCCCCCCCCCCCCCCCCCCCCCCCCCCCGGTAAAGGCCTCGGGTCAGGGGTCACAGCCTCCCCCGGTAAACATCATCGGGGATCAGCCGGGATGCAAGTGTATCGATACAACAACATATACTGAGACTGTACTATGTGTAAACTAAATCATAAATAGTTCGATGCAAATGTATAATGCAATAAATAAATACGTATACGTAATGTATAATGGTATAGGCATAATCGTATAACACAGGCTCATATAAACCATAATCTCGTATGCATGCTCATGCTTGTAAAACGTGTATAAAGACTTGCGATTATCAGTGAAAAGAAATTATCCACTCACAGGTGAGAAAAACGCGCACTCGCGCTTATCACATGGCCCAGCGGAAGATCCCTCGCCCGAAGCACGATCTCGATCCCCTGAATAGTCATAAAATATATCTGATCAAAATCATAATTCCCAACACTGTACCACACCGCGGAAACCAACTGTTCCCGGAAATATACAATACTGTACAAAATAATCGACGAAATTCACGAAATCTCCACTCGAAACCCTCGACTGAAAATCCGATACCCAAATCAATTCGAAAACCTCAAGGCGACGATCGGGGCGCGATTACGAGAAAAACGACATTACAAACATCAAATTCCAAAAAGTCAACGTCCTCGCCGGTGCGCCGTCAACGGAGGAATTTCACGGCGAGGAAAGCCCAGTTCTCTAGCTCTCCTCAAGCCCAACACAAACTATAACTACCACAAGCCTCAATTCTCACTCAATTAACTAGAAAACAGCTCGAAACCGAATTGGATCCAACTCCGGCAACCACCACGGGTTCCACCGGAAAACCTTCCTCGTCCAAAATCAACCACCCAGGAAGCATCAACGAGGCTAGGGGAGTCGAAACCCCATCACCCCCGCCACCGTAGCTCGCCGGAGAACCTCCCCCCGACACCGGCGAAATCAGGATACAAAACCCGATTCGAAACCACCCAATTCTTAACCAATTCACATAATTTCAAACACAAATCAATAGAGGAGCTCAAGGGGAGTCTATCCATACTAAGGGCGTGGCCGGAGGTGGTCGGAAAATACGGGTCGGCCGGCGAGCTCAAACGGGTCGCATTTCTCTTCACGGGTCAACGGTCAACGGGTCAACAGCTCGGTCAACACCGGTCAAACTTCCCAAATAGTGTTTTTCGACAATTTTTGACTATTTCTAATATTTATACTCGCGCCTCGAGACGATCGACGGTCCAAAACGAATAACCATTTTGATTCGGATAAACACGATACGAACGGATAAACTCGTCGATATTCCGAAATTTCAAATAATCATATTATATTCCTCGGTCATCGGAAAAATCATCCAGAACCGCCCACAAACTCGGAATCACGTGTACTACAATTCTCGAGAAGAGACTCAACTCAAATTCTTGGCCGATATTTAAGTCGTAAACAAAACCGGCAAACCACACAATTATCAATAAACCGCGATTACGCACTAACTCGTGAATCATGCTGACTACTCTACTGATTCTGGTTCGGGTCGTCACACTTTACAACCATTGAAGCATCTTGACCATTGAATTCTTTCAAATGCATCACCATTATGGCCAGATTTCATCTTGTTGGGTCTTCACGTCATTCTTTCCATCAACAGTTAACTTGGAGTATCAAGCTAGACAACACTAAAGAACTTTTTTTTTCTTTCTTTCTTTGCCGATTTTTTTTTCATTCGGCTATTTTTCGATACAACATAACTAGCTTGATACCCCACACTTGTTCATTTGCATCATCTTCATAAATTTCGCCTTGGTCTTCATGTAACTGTCTCATGTATAGCTCTACTAAGTCCTAGAACAAAGGTAGAGATATAACTATTCTCAAGTTCGAGGTTGATGACAAAAAGTTCAAACATGCAGGTTCAAAGTGGTTAACTAAGGGGTGCACATCTTGTGTACACAAAGATATGGGACACATGCAACATATGGCAATGGTGGTAGATCCTAAGTGTCTTTATCATTTCCTCAATCGAGACATGTAATGACTATAAGTTTTGAAAAGCATAAGAGCAAGTTTTAGTAATCTCTAGAGTCCATTAACTTAATCTGCGGCAAGTAATTGACACTCAGCAATGAAAGCATGTATATAACATTTAGGCTCAAAAGCTCACAAGTTAAATGAATCTCAATAATGTTTAAGCATGCTCATAGGATCTGTACCAAGTTAACTTGTTTCTACATCCACTACACATTAGCATATGCACCATACATCAAGATTAACCAAAAAAATTCATATAACATAGTCACATGTTTCACTCTTAGTCATAATTTTGGAAGATATAATCACATCATAGACTAGTTAAGGGCTCCTAAGACTCAAAACAAAAACTAAAAGACTCTTTTTGTGTTGTTTTTCTTGACACTTTTTTATTTTTTGTATTTTTTTCATATAAGACACTAACACACATAAGAAAAACAAAGAAAAACTCAAAAACACCAAAATTGGGAGCAGAACCCTTCCACGACAAACTGGTCATCGGAAAAGGTCCCACATTCGACGGGTCAAAAATTTCCTAAAGAAAATTCTCGACCGGTCGATGCTATGCCCCTGTCCAGAAAAGTGCACAATTACGATGGGTCGAGGATTTCCCTCTATCGGTCGAAAACGATATCGATAATTCCCTAAAAACAAAAAGAAAAACTTTCGACGGGTCAAAACTGGAGCTCATGGGAAACCCAAAATGACTCAAGAATTCAAAAAACAAGACTTAAAAATGAAAAATTTATACATAGACGCTAGGGATATGATATAAACCCCACCCCACACTTGAGGTTTGCATTGTCCTCAATGTAAAACAAAACTAAAATATGCAATACATCAAACAATCATGGAATGAAACACATAACACATCACAAAACACACTAAACATGGAGAAAAATAAGAAAGAATAAGGGTTAAGAATGCAAATCTGGTTTTCAAGCTTCTCCCTCAACATGGGTTGCGTCCCAAGTAGTGCTAAGTTTAACATCTTCAGCCAGACGGTAAGCTTCAAATTCACTCCATTGTAGAAGGATCTTGGAGAGGTACTTCCTCCACATCCCTTATTTTAGACTGCTCATAGAATGGCTTGAGCCTATGTCCGTTCACTTTGAACGTATTTCCGGTTCTTGGATTTTGGACCTCAACTGCACCATGAGCAAACACGTTAAGGATAACAAAAGGTCCACTCCACCTAGATCAAAGCTTATCTGGAAACAACTTCAAACGTGAATTGAATAGCAAAACCTTTTGTCCTACAACAAAAGACTTGCCATTGATCATCTTATCATGAAAAGTCTTGGTTTTTTCCTTGTAAATCCGACTAGACTCATTTGCATTGTTCCGAATCTCATCTAGCTCATTCAACTGTAATTTCCTATGAACACCTGCAGCATCAATATCAAAGTTAAACTGCTTAATAGCCCAATATGCCTTGTGTTCAAGCTCCACCGGAAGATGACATCCTTTCCCATAGACCATCCGATAAGGAGACATCCCAATCATTGTCTTATATGTCGTTCTATATGCCCATAACGCCTCATCCAAGTGCTGACTCCAATCTTTCTGGGTTGGTTTAACAGTCTTCTCCAGAATTTGCTTGATTTCCCTGTTGGGGACTTCTACTTGCTCACTCGTCTGTGGACGATAAAGTGTTGCCACCTTATGATGAACATTGTATTTCTTGAGCAGAGCTGCAAAAGACTTATTACAAAAGTTGGAACTGCCATCACTGATGATGTACCTAGGAGTGCCAAATCTCACCAACAGTGATTTCAAAAACTTCAAAACAATAGCTGCATCGTTAGTTCGAGTGGCCACTGCCTCCACCCACTTTGAAACATAATCAACTGTAAGTAGAATATAAACATTCTGTTGGGAGCTAGAAAAAGGACCCATGAAATCAATACCCCACAGATCAAAAATCTCTACAACCAAAAGTGGGTGCTGGGGCATTTGATCTCTAGGACCTAAGTTACATGTGAGCATACATCTAGCACATGATTTATGGAAATCATGTGCATCTTTGAACAATGTTGTTCAGAAGAAACCACTGTCAAGTACCTTCAATTCAGTCTTCTTACCAGCAAAGTGACTGCTTTCTACATGTGTGTGACAAAAAGATAATATCGATTGAAATTCAGTTTCAGGAACGTACCTTCTTATCAAAGAATCCGGGCAATATTTCTATAGATATGGCTCATCCCACACATAGTACTTTGCTATCTTCACCAACTTGTCATTTTGAGCTCGACTGTAATCACTTGGTATTCTTTTTGACAAAAGATAGTTGACAATATCTGCATACCAAGGCTCAGAAATATTGAGAGCAAACAATTGCTCATCTGGGAAGCTGTCACACAGAGGCAATGAGTCCTCTTCTGCGTTGGATCCATGAGTGATCTGGCTCAAGTGATTTGCCACCACATTCTCAGTGCCTTTCTTTTCTTTGATTTCAATATCAAACTTCTTAAGTAGTAGCATCCAGCGAATCAACCTGGTCTTGGCATCCTGTTTAGTCATCAAGTATCTCAAAGTAGCATGGTTAGAGAAAATAATCACTTTAGTTCCTAGCAAATAAGACCTAACTTTTTCCAAAGCAAAGACCCCAGCTAAGAGTTCCTTTTCAGTAGTTGAATAATTCAACTGTGCATCATTTAAAGTCTTGGAAGTATAATAGATGACATGCGGCAACCTAGTTGGGCGTTGACCCAAAACTTCACCAATTGCATAATCAGACGCATAACACATCAATTCAAAAGGTAAATTCCAATCAGGTGCCTGTATGATGGGAGCAGTTGTCAGAAGCTTCTTGAGTTTGTTGAATGCCTTCCAGCACTCATCTGTGAAATTGAAAGCTACATCTTTCTGGAGCAATGCACATAACGGTCTGGATATCTTAGAAAAGTTCTTGATACACCTGCGATAAAATCCTGCATGTCCAAGAAAAGATCTCACTTCCTTCACAGTTAAAGGAGGGGGTAAGGTACGCACAATATCTACCTCGGCTTTATCAACCTTAACACCTTTAGTAAATAGTACATGTCCCAAAAATATACCTTGTTCCACCATAAAGTGACATTTTTCCCAATTCAAAATAAGGTTAGTCTCAACACAACATTTCAAAACTATGAGTAAATGGTGTAGACACATATCAGAAGAATCACCAAAAACTAAAAAATCATCCATAAATACCTCAATGATTTTCTCAACCATGTCTGAAATATGCTCATCATGCATCTCTGAAACGTTGTTGGAGTATTGCACAAACCAAACGACATCCGTTTATAGGCAAACGGGCCAAACAGGCATGTGAAGATGGTTTTCTCCTGATCATCTCTATGAATAGAAATCTTATTATAGCCAGAATAACCATCCAAGAAGCAGTAGAAAGCATGACCTGCAAGACGCTCTAACATCTGATCAATAAAGAGTAAGGGAAAGTGATTTTTTACGTGTGCTTGCATTTAGTTTGCGGTAATCAATGGAAACTCTCCATCCAATTTGTGTTCTTTGAGGTACCATCTCATTTTCATTATTCTTCACAACTGTGATGCCAGATTACTTAGGAACAACCTGTACATGAATTACCCATTTACTGTTAGAAATATCATATATAATACCTGTATCTCGATGCTTTATGACTTCCTTCTTCACCACATCCATCATTGGAGGGTTAAGACGGCGTTTAGCTTCCCTTGTGGGCTTAGCTCCCTCCTCAAGATATATCCTATGAGTGCACAGGGTAGGACATCACTACTAGAAAAAGTATTTTAGACATCGCACCTTTAACATCGGTTGGAAAAACCCCTGATGTAAAAAAGTTTTTAGACATCAGATTTTTAAAAACCGATGTCATTTGTATAATTTACATCGGTTTTAAGTCAGACTGATGTTAGGTATCCCATTATTGGTTTTTGAAAGCGCGAAAAAAAAACCTAAGTGTCGGGCGGGTTATGTTGGAGGGAAACAAAATTTTCATTCCCTCCCAAAACTTAGGGTTCTATTACTTAGTTTTTTTCGACCTCTCTCTCTCTCTCTCACACAAACCACTGACTTCCTCTCTCACTCACTCTCTCATTTCCTCTCACCTCCATCTCCTCCGACGCCACTCTCCTCCTCCGACGCCGCTCTCCTCCTCCTCCGACGTAGCTCTCCGACCACGACCCCGATCTCCGACCACGACGCACCTCTCTGACCTAATTTAACTCTCAGTCTCTCACCCTCACAGCCCATACTCACTCAGCCCTAATTTTCATCCCTCTCCTCAGCCCGAGCCCTAACTACAGAACTGAGAAGTTAGGTACCCACGGCGGCTCAACCTCTCCTCAGCCCTAAGCCTCGCCTCCCTCGTCCACTCTCGGCCTCCCTCGTCAACTCTCAATCCCAAAATTCGGAGCCCCATTTCGGAACCCACGGCGGATTTCAGGGCGGCTTTCTCTCTCGGAGTCTCCTCGTTCACTTTGGTTCATCGACCACCATAACTCTCTTAACTTGAGTTACAAGCTCGGTCTCAACAGATTTGCTGATCTCTCCAACGAAGAGTACCGGTCAACGTACCTGGGGACCAAGACCCGGCCTCAGAACAAGCTCAGGAACAAGAGCGATCGTTACGCGCCACGTGTTGATTGGAGGAAGGAAGGCGTTGTTGCCCCTATCAAAGACCAAGGCCAGTGCGGTGAGCTTCCTCTACTCTCTCTAGCAACGCTTGTTTTTCTTATTTGATTTTGTTTATTATCTATTTGGTTTTGCCATCATCATTCATGTTTACGTGCGTAGTCATTTTTGGTTTAGACTTTTGGTTTGCTTGGTTTTACAGCAAAAATATGCAGATTAGGATCAGTTGACTTTGATAATCGGCGTTTTTTTGTCTCAATCAAAGAAAAGGAATTGAAGAGTGTGAACCGACCAGTACTGAAAGTTTGAAAGAGGAAGGCGTTAGATTGTGAGAATTGAATTGAAGATACTCTGCGGGATGGGGAGGGCACAAAAGCTGTGTAATACTTGAGATGGAGTGACTGGATGGGGAAGATAGGTAGATGTTAGGCTCCATTACTGGAAGAAAAGTAAAGCAATTACATGCATCATATTTTGTGAGTGGCTTCTGCCTTATTTGAGTGGCTTCTGCCTTGTTTGATTATTTCTAATCTTGCATCATATTTTGTGATCAATAGAAATGCAATAGTAATACTTGAGCACGTACCAACCTAACTATTACAGCCCTTCTTTTACTGTAAGTTGGGACTGATCCCAACCTAACTATTACTTACAGAGTGGTAGCTCATGTTTGATCAATTGGTAGTTTTAGTTGTAAAATTTGTGGTTTCCAGCAATTGATGAATCTATTATCAGTTCAGAATGCAGAATATATTCTATACTTAAAAGAAACATGATCAAATGCAGTTTGTTGGTGTTGTTAAGCATATAGAGATATATCATTTTCATTCATGTATAAAAGAACTGTTTGAAAGTGCAGATGAACTATGGTAACAGATTAGTGATATATGAAAGAAACTATGCACATGTGAAGGTGATAATAATCTTTGTAGAGTATAGTTCAGATGATGTGTTTAGAATATGGTAAAATTAGAGTTCTTCAACCTGTTCAAGTTATTCCACTGTTTTCTCATGCATCAATGTTTCTTATAGTGTCATTTTTTTTCCGAATCAGAGTCAGTTATTCACTTATGATGTAGTGTTACTTATCAGCCTTTCTTTTGGTCATATTTGGCCGTTGTTTTGTAACTGTTTGATTATGGATTTGTAACTGTTTGTTCGATGAATATTCTCAATATGCTTCAAACTATGCTTAGATATTTCTATGTTTGAACTGTTCTTGTCAACAGGCTTCAATACTTCTTTCTTGTCCTTCTTCACAGTTCCTTTTCCTTTAGTGATCAGAGCTATAACCCAAGACTATGGTATTGAATGCAGATAGCTAGTCTTTAAGAATCAATCGAGGATAGAGATTTTATATAGTTTATACCTAATTGTAGGAAGTCTAGTTTATCACTTCAGGCTGGAGGTTGAGTGGTGCAACTTTCTTATTCTCTACTAGGCTTTGAGCATTCTCGTCTTTTTTCTCCTAGTAGTTCAACTTATCCAGAACAATTGCTTTATATGTGCAGGTTGAGGAATGTAGCCTGAGAACACATATTCTACAACAGGAACGTGTACCTTCAAGCCGCACAGCAGAAGTGTAAAGCTATATGATATGGTTGGTCTTGTGGTGAATTACAAACAGCAGAGTGCTAAAGGCCTTTGTTTGTTTTGAGTTACGCGGAACAACTGATTTTACATGCATCATATATAGCAGGAAATTGTGTAGTAGCCAAACATCAAATTAATTTGTACACCCTTTGCTTTTTCCATGAGTCTAGACTCTGGAATATATATATATATATATGTATGTAAATATATCAGTAGTGATGCTTTTAACTTAGTCCGTTAGTTTTTTAAGCTATGTATATGTACTGTGGTGAGTGCGGCTGCGGTGTTCATACAATTTTCATTATGTTTTCCTACAATTCTTAGTCGTCTTCTACTTTTTCAACTGGATACAGAGCTGGAAACCAAAAACAACCCAAATTCTGATGTCAAATATAGTTTTCAACATCAGGTACAAACTCAACATCTGATGTATAAGATACGAACTAGAACCAAAAAAACCCAAAATCTGATGTCAAATATAGTTTTTAACATCAGGTACAAACTCAACATCTGATGTCAAAAACGATATTTAACATCAGGTACAAAAACAAAATCTGATGTCAAAACATACATCTTACATCGGTTATAAATGGAATATCGATGTAAAGGTAATAAATTGTAATGTAGACTTCGATTTCATTGGGTCTTTCACTCTAAATATGAATGTTTGAAAGTACCTACACACACTGGAATAGTGAGATGTACATAAGCAACCGATGTCTATTGTAACCTTTGACATCGGTTCCTAACCGATATCCCGTTTTTCCGATCTTTTACATCACCCACTAAGACATCGGTCTGGTATGATTTTTTACATCGGTTCTGAACCGATGTCTGAAATACTTTTTCTAGTAGTGACATATGCCTTTGATATCTGTTATAGTCCATCCAATGGCTGGTTTATATTCCTTAAGAACAGTCAACAATTTCTCTTCCTACAATTGGATTAGCTTTGAAGAAATAATAACTGGCAAAGTGTCACCATATGCCAAGAATGCATATTTCAAATGCTTAGGTAGCAGTTAAGTTCAAGTTCAGGGGCTACCTCAATGGAAGGACAAAGAGCTTTATCAGAGATCGGTAATGGAATGGGTTTTGAAACCTTACCTGTCGGCACAAATGGTCTCGACTCAAGTTCTTCTATTTCTTCATAGAATGCCCCTTCCATGGCCAAGTCTTAGAAAGACTCAATCCTCAAACACTCATCATCATCGTCCCACCCCACACTTGAGGGTTTGTATCCCAGTTTTGCCTCAATTTTGTCCAATTCTACTCTGATCTGGTCGTTTTTTACGGGTCGAGTGTTTCTCTCAACCGGTTGAACTGGGACGGATGGAACGAATCTTCCAACTTCTAGAGCTTTCTTCAGAGCATCTTCTTCCATAGAGTATTGTATGTATTCATGCATGAAACCATCAAATGCATCAATTGAATAATAGGAATAATCATTGGCATTACCTAGATGCTTCATGGCTTCAAAGATGTCGAAGCAAATCTTTCTCTCATCTACTCTCATTGTTAGAGTTCCCTCATAAAAGTTAATCTTTATCCAGGCTGTCCTCAAGAATGGATGACCTAGAATCAATGGAAGCTCTGAGGGCATTGGCTCTCTTTCCATCTCCAAGATGAAGAAATCTGCTAGAAGGATCAAGTCACGTACCTGCACTAAAACATCCTCAACAACACGTAATAGGTAGCAACTAGATCTGTCACCCAATTTAATAGTTATTAATGTGGGTTGCAACTGTTGAGCCAGGTTCAATTTTTTATAAACAGAATAGGGCGTCAAATTAATAGAGGCACCTAAATCTAATAAAGCACCAGAAAACATGTTATCTCCAACAATGCATGGAACTGTAAAACGACTGGGATCCTCCATCTTAGGAGGTAGCTTTCTTTGCAGCACAGCAGACAATTTCTCACTCAAATCTACCATCTCGGTTGGCCTGTACTTCCTCTTAGTGGTACAAAGTTCCTTGAGAAACTTTGCATACTGCGGAATTTGCTTAAGTGCTTCAAGAAAAGGAATGTTGACTTGAACCTTTCTAAAGATCTCCAATATGTCATTGGTCTTGTCTTCCTTCTCTTGTTTCTTCAATCTGTTAGGAAAGGAATGGGAATATCAGTGGAGGAAGAAGGTTTAAAAGATACCTGCCCGTTCTTTGAAACTGTCGCTCCAAAAGAATTTTCAACGGGTCGAAAATTTCCTGAAGGATTTTCTCGACCGGTCGATGCTTTGCCACTGTCCTAGTTTTGCACTTTTTCGACCGGTCGAACTAGAGCTGCTGAAATTGGTATGCCGAATTTTCTAACACAATTTGCTCAAGGACCGGTTCCTCTAACGCTTGCATTGTGACCCCTTCTTAGGCTCTGAAACTTGTTCCACAACCTTTCCACTCCTCGATTCTATGGCATGCATATCACGCTCATTCTTTGAATTAGGCTCAGTTTTGCTAGGGAGTGCTCCAAAGTTCTGTTGAATCAAGAGTTGTTGTACATGACTCATCTGATACTCAAGAAGCTCAATGGACTTCCCATGTTGTTGAGTGGTGGCATTGATATCTTGGCGAAAAGCACTACTTTCTTAGCGAAAAACACTACTTTCTTCTCGCTCTTTCTTGTTATCAAACATCATCTGTTGTATCAAGACTTCCAATCCAGAGGTACTTGTTGGTGTTTGAGGTGATTGGAGTGGTGGAGCTTGATATTGCAGTTGTTGTCTCTGACCGTACTGTCCATCTCCTCTAGGTTGTCTTGCTGGGAAGCCAGGTGGATTGGTTGGAGGGTTAAGCACATTGTTGCTCCTATAACTCAAAAGTGGGTGATCCTTGTTTCCTCCATAAGTATTGAATTGTCTTCCAGCAAAATCCACATCTTCTTCTTCTGTTTTTGCTTCACCTGTAAATTTAGGACAGTCTTCGGCTAGATGATCTGAAGTAGAACATATGGTGCACACAACTTGAGTTGCAGCAACATATTATGACCGCATTAAGAGATCTTCTACTTGCTCCCATGGATCTATCCCTTGACTGAAATTGCCTTGAGTTTTTGGCTTGGTTCTCAACGACTTCCTTGGCTTCTGGTCCAGTCATATTCCACTAATTTCCACCACAAGCTGAATCAAGCTTTGACCTATTGAAAGAATCAAGTTCTTCAAAGAAGAACTCCATTTGGGTGTTGATATCAAACTTGTGATGAGGGAATTGTCGAAGAAGACCCTTAAATTGACTCCAGGCTTCATGTAATTCATCTCCATCTTTCTGCCTGAATGTGCTAATTTGCTTCTTCAAGTTCTTAGTACGGGAAATGAAATAGAATTCTTTCATGAATGCAACACACATCTTCTCCCATGTGTTAATTGATCTACGCATTTTATGCTTGATTATTAATGTCTTTCTCTCTACATTTTACTTTGTTACGAGCTTAGTAAATATGTTTCTAACTTGTTTTATGTTTTTAGGTAGAAAATAAAGGAGAAATAATAAAGGAAGCGATTTGGAGCAAAATACGTGCTAAGGAAGACGTTCCTAAATTCCGAAGAATAAATGGTCACGTAGAATTACATGGAGCTTTGCATGGAGTTAATTGCATGAAGATGAGCTAAATTAGTGATTGCATGACTTGCATGGTTTTGACATGGAGTGGTGATGCATGATAATTGCATGGCATAAATGGAGCTTAATTAAAGCATGGAGCAAGTGGTGATAAAAAGCTGAAACGGATTATATTGCATGGAGAGTAACGGATGTATAATTGCATGGAAACGGAGGTGAGCAAAGCTGAAACGGGAGCTTAATTGCTGAAACAGTTTTTGAGAGGAGGCTTAATTGCTGAAACGGCATGGAGCAAGTGGTGAGCAAAGCTGAAACGGATTATTTATATAGGCAAATAACGGAGGCTTAATTGCTGAAACAGTTTTTGAATGAGGCTTAAAGGCTTATAACGGAGTGCTAAAATCAACTACTATATAAAGAGAACTTTGGGGGAAGAAAATGGGGATCACACATCATAGAAGCCGAAACGCTGTCCTAAACACTCCTCCCTACATACACTTCGAATCCCTCTCAAAGCCGAAGCTTCCATCTTCCTCGGATCAAGAATAATTGGCGCGCTTCGTCTTGTTCTTGAGAATCATCACTTGGCGTTCGCAGTGCGCTTCACGGAATTAAAAGTGTAACCATAAACTCTCTATCCCATCTTCGGTTTTGTAAGGATTCTTTGTTTTTTTGTATTGAAGTTTGTTTAAATTAAGGATATACATTTTGACTAATTTATTTATCTTCCATGTGTTCTTAGTTTTTAATCTTGATTTGTATGCATGTTTGTATGCTTAAAGCTTCTTAATGTGTTGGGTGATACGCGCTTCGTTCCTCCCTAGCATATTTTGTATGAACCTTAGAATAAATAAGGTGTTGGCGCGCTTCGTCCACCTTAAAAGCATATGTATAACTTGCAGGTTGAAAGGTGAGAATTTCGTAGATGGTAAGTGGTTGAAGTATGAAACCGGTGGAGGTTGACATGATGTGATGATCACATGTACATATTAGATTAGGGTTTAATTTTCGTAGGAACTTAGAAAACAAACCAACTCTGCACCCCCCTAAACAAACCTAGCATAGTTATGCATGCACCCTCAATCCCCGGTTAAGAACGATCCCTACTTACCAATGCTACATCTACAAAGAAGGGTTTTAATTGTTTTCGTGTTTGTTTGAGTGTTTAATTAAGTGCTTGAAAAGACATGAATCATTAATAGATAAAGGAGCTAAATAATTGTACCATGCATTTGCTTGCTCCTTCAGAGAAAACGAAAATTAGATGAGCTTCACAGTGTCTTCCTCTACATTTGTTGATTTCTGGATTCTGCACAAAGCTGTGAACTCATTGAGATGATCCTGAGGGTCTTCAGAAGGTGTTCGTTTGAAGTGTGGTAGATTCGATATAAGTAATAGAGGAATAGAATCAGCCCCCAAATTCTCTGGTAGAACGATCGGTGAATCTACTGCACCTATTCTCGGTATAAAGAACTTTCTCAACTTGGCTGTAGCATTTGTCATTATTCGTGGTGATGGTGATGGTGTTGGAATGTGTTGCTCTTCCTCAAAATCAGACTTGAAACGGTTATTCTGGCTAAGATGGTTCACCACCACTATTCACGTTCATGGACCGTTGTCTTTGTTGCTTTCTGTTTTATTTCGTTGAGCGTTCAATCTCTAGATCAAGTAATAATGGCTCAGCACTTTTAGCATGCCTAGTATACATACACAATGCTCCTGCACACGGAATAAACGATAAGACTCAAAAGAAAAAGAAACTAAACAAAACAAAACTGAAAATTGTAAACTCTATTAGGACTTAGAATTAAGCAACTCCCCGGCAATGGCGCCAAACTTTGTTGAGTGCAAAACAATCTCTCAAATATACCTTATTCTCAATTAAGATATATCATTGTAATAATCAATTATAAGGGTTATCGAACACAGGGAGTTAGTGAAACTAAATCCTAACACTAGACTAAAATGCTGATAGACTGGATCACAGCACACTAATGACACTACGAACCTAAGCTAGACTTTTCTAAAAGCTACGAAAATTTAACACAAAGTACTATACTCAGTGGTGGATTACAACACCAAATTTGAGGGTATTTAGAGTTGATTTGGTTTCCAAAATAATTCGGTGAATCTACAGCTAATGCAGAAAAATATAAATTTCAAAAAAGTAAATGTTGATGAAGATCAGATAGAGATGAATGTTAGGAACTTCTCTCCACCCTAGACAACCTATTATTTACCCCATCTCTAATCTAGATAACCATGGATGACTCCCATAATCGAGCTAATGTCGGTAGGACACTGATTGTATTACACTCTCTTACTGGCCGTACTAAGCAGAATGTCGGTACTATCTTAGCTTGATCTTTAACTAATAGGTTGGTACATGTTGGCATCCTAATCTATTTAATCAAAGTCATTAAGTTCTAAGAGTTTTTGAAAGCCAACAAAGCTTCTAAGGTCGATATAGCGGTCGCCTTAACATCACTAAGGAATTGTTTCACACAGGAGCATGTCCTGTCTCTATTGAACATGCATTGATATAGAGGTCAATCACACATACTAGACTCTAGATCCTAAGCCATGCAACTAAGTTTGCAAACAAATTAAAATGAATGTAGAAATCATCAATAGAAGAACAGTGAAACAAAACTCATCCAATAGTTATTAACATCAAAAGGGGTTCGAAATCGTAAGCATGTCTAGGGCTTCGATCATCCTCTAATTAAAAGAGTTTAGCTACTCATAGTCATAAGAATACAATAGAAAAACAGGATGGAGAAGGAGGATTAAACCAAAAACCCTAGAATTCTCGACAGGGAAATTTCGTCGAGTCGAGGAGTTGGCTCGACCGGTCGAAATCAGACGGCTGGCTAGTCTTCTTAGCGGCTCTCCCTCTCTTCGTAGTCTTCTATCTCTGAAAATCAACAACCCCAATTTGTTCTTTAAAAGATGCTTATATAGGTATGATCTTGGGTCATCTCCTTATCAACATAGGGTTGAGTCATCGCCATATGGACTTGCCACGTCACCAATCCTTCTTGGAATAGAATTCCCTTTTTATTGCTCCTTTTTATATTTTCTTCCAAATAACCTAAATAAACATAAACATAATTAATCATCGAGAACTAAACAAATAAACCAAGTATTTTTAGAATAACTAAGGACAAGAGAGTTGGATATTTATGCAACTATCACTGGGTACGTCTATATATATATATTTACTTCTATATATATAAATTAATTTCAAGGTTCATATTTAAAGGTAATGGTTACGATTTTTTGTTTAGATGAACCATGTACAATGTGATGGTGACCCACACTGATCACATGAATTAAGGATTAAGGTTTTTCGCGATGAAGCTGATAACTTCAAGAGTTTATCCGCTATGTAAGGTCAATGGAGTGCAATTTATATGTCAACATAGAGATGACTAATGGAGAACACAGAATTCTGGGGTAATGATGCATGGTGGGCAGAATGGCATTGAGTATTATGATGTTCTACATTCAGTGGTTGAACTAATTTATGGGGAAGGCATGACAGTACACTTGTTTAAGTTTAGAAGGTTTGATAATAACCCAGGGAACACAAGGACCGATCAGTATGGTATTTTTTCGGTGAATACTGCTACAAGCTGGTATGAAGATAACCCTCTTGTTTTTGTCACATCGGTAAAACAAGTGTTTTATCTTGATGATCTTGTGCACAAAGTCGAGTGAAAAGTAGTCAACCTTGTTATTCCTAGAAACATATACAGTGCTGCTACACTTGGTGAGGCCGCAGATAATGAAGAAGTTATTACATACCAAGAGCCGAACGCAATTGGTATTCCTAAATCCTCTACAATCCGCCTTAATAATGTGAGACCGGGTAGTGTGATTCGACTTCCTTGAGCAGATGTAAGTCTTATTGATATTAATCCAAATGAAGACAACGAAAACTCCGGTGACGAGGAGCAGCACATATTACCATAAATTAGCTCGGACACCAAGGAAGACTCGAGTGATGATTCTGATTATGAGCCTTAGTTAAACATAAATTTGTGTTAAATGTGTTTGTTGGTCATGAGTATGTTTTTGTAAAAAAAATTCACACTTCTGAAAATAGTGATTAGTCTGATTATGTTCTTTAATTAGTTAAACAGGTATTTATGGGAAACATGTTTTCACATGAGCCTAATTATTTAAATTTTTTTCACACTTTACCTGACGACATTGGCTTATGTCATCGGCTATAGTTACTATAGACGACGACTGTGACACTTGTCGTCGGCTATACTATAGCCGACGACCTTCATGTATGATGTCCTTGGCTGTATTATAGCCGACGACTTTTTTAAGTCACCGGCTATAGTTTTCGGGTTTATATCCCAGGACAGCCCAGAAAAGCCGCTCTTCTCAGGAAATAAACCCTAAAATCCTAATCTCTCCATCATTCCTCTCACCCAGAAACGTCGCCGTTGCTCATCTTGCCCCCAGCCGGGTTCTCTCTCTCTCTCTCTCTCTCTCTCTCTCTCTCTCTCGGATTAGATTAGGGTTGTGATTATAAACACATACTATTTAGGGTTATGTGATTATGGGTTATGTGATTATGAATTATATATTATGTGATTATGTAGTTATGAAATTATATATAGGTTATGTGAATTTGAGATGTGATTTTGTGAATTTTGTGAATTTTGTGAATTTTTGTGATTTTGTGAATTTTTGTGAATTTTGTGAATTTGAGATGTGATTTTGTGAATTTGATATGTGAATTTTGTGAATATGTGAATTTTGTGAATTATTGAATTTGTTTGGTGATTTTGTGAATTTTGTGTTAGCATTGTGATTGAGGTATATGAATAATATTGTGTATGCTTGAAAGTGTTGGATGGTTGTGTTATATTTGATTAGATTGGTATTGGCCGATGTATTAATTTGTGTGATTTATGGGTGGTTATTATTTTAAAAATCATGAATTAGTTAAGCCGGAAGAATTCGAAGGGATCTAAGAAAGGAAACGGGTGTAGCGGTGATAGTTCCTCGTCCGCCTCTATCAGCAACACTTAAAGAAGCCCTATGACCTCTCGACACCTAGAACTGCTTTAGCAGACGTCGCAGCAGGAAGTAGTGGCCCGCCGACCTATTAGCACGAGGCTGCTCTAGAACGAAGAAGGCCCTTCCAGGCCTTCACCGACCGGCTCTACATGTCATGTTCCTTTAAGTGTACGTATGCTACACATTCACCGGTCGGAGCCTTCTATCTCTACGGCTCAGGCTCCGCATTCCTCTGAGGATGGTTCTTCAGATAGTTCCTCGGAGGGGGTACGTGGTCCGCCACCTCACCTCTTCTTGCCTCGGGAGATACCTGCCATACCTTCTCTCGATGATTGCCGAGTGCTTTTTCCAGGACAGCTTGGTTTCACTACCCCAGAAGAAGTATACGTCTATGTGTTGTTTGATACACCTCTATATAGTGCGAGGGTATCCAAAATATCGACGTCAGAATCGAGTAAATATTAACAACCTTAGTTATTTAATTTCAAACTTATTAATAATTTGTATATTAAATTAGATGCTTATATTTTATTCTTTTTACCTTGTCTTAGCCGAAATAGACGTCGGAGGTAACGAAAAAAAAGACTAGAGGCCCCGTCATCGGCAAGCTACTTGAGAGGACGATCAACGACAGTGGAAAAGTGGTCACAGAGACCGAGCATGATGGATCAGTGATTTTGGGAAAGAATGCGTGCAGGTACTCCGGTCAAGTAGGAAGTATGATACGTGACAAAGTCCCAATTCTGTTGGCAGACTGGTCCTCTATGCCACAATGTGTGAAGGACATGGTGAATAATGCAATATCAGTGAGTTAATTATATATTCATTAATTATGTATGTCTACCCTTATTAATTAAGTCTGAAAAAATATATAAATATTATCATTTATATGTACATTTACAGGTGTGGTTTATTATGCCGGATGAGCTCAAATGCACGTGGACAAATGACGTGCAAGGAAAAAGGTGATGGGATCCATGTTATATTTTATATGTCGAGTTATATTGTTTTGATCATTTATTGTCAATTTCTAACATTTGTGTTGCATTAATATAGGTACAGGGAGGGAAAAAGTGAGCTCAAAAAGTATTGGAAGAACCACGGCAACCTCCATGGGGGTACCCCTAGCGAGTTTATGTATAGAGAGTACGAGTGGCACTGACTTTTAGCCCACTTCAACAACCCAAAATTTGAGGTATGCAACATCATATATGTGTTTACTTGTATCGTATTTGAAAAAAATAGTTTCCTAATTAATATTTGTTGATATATGTTTATCCAACAAGGCCATTTCTGCAATAAACGCGGCGAACCGGTGAAAAAATACGAAGAACCATCATGCCGGTTCTAGATCCTTTGCGGGTTGGATGGAGGAGGCAGCCCAACACCCTGAAGTCCTCCCGTTGGAGTATATATTAGAGAAAGCGTATCCTCAATGCCCCAAAGATCTTGTAAGTCTTATACCTTTATAACTTAATTAAAATATTATATATGTATTTTCTCTATAAAAAAATAACGTATGTTTACTAATATGTTATTTTGTTTTCCTTGTCAATTAGGCGAAAGTGCAAGAGGTGACTCCGGAGGTGTTGACTCAGATCGTGAAAGAGCAGTGGCCTAAGACCCAAGATGAGGACCTCCCCTAGCCATCTCTCAGATTGATCACTCTAACACGATGATAGCGGCGACGATCATGATTCACGTTTTTCCACCACGAAGAAACACCTACTACTGCAGGGGTCTAGGACAGAAGGGCGACAGAGTCTTGAAGAACACTCCCAGTTTCTCATGTAAGTTGGAAACTTCCAGGGCTTCTCAGCTACAGGAACAGCTTCAGAGGCAGACGACGGAGCTTCAGAGAGAGATGGAAGAGACTCGGAGATGAATGGAGGAGATGGAACGGGCGAGATTAGTCCAGCAAACTACGTTGACTTTCTAGTTTCAGGATTAGACTGCACAGCTTCAAGCTTCTGAAATTCCGGTCCCAGCCCCACCTCTATTCCCTTTTCCTGCTCCACAGCCGTAGGAGGATCTGCAAACTCCTGGTAGTAACGCCTCTGTTTTCGATCACATAGATTTGGATAGCCCTTAGTGTAGGTCTAATGTGGGTGAATATATATTTTGTTGGTGAGGATGTATTTGTTGGTGAATATGTGTTGTTGGCTATTGTGTAAATAAAATTGTGGAATTGCAGGTTCTGGAAATAGAAATCCATAATTTATATTTTTGTTTTCTTCAGAAATCACCAACTATAGCCGACGACATTAGTCTCACTCGTCGGCTAAAGTGTTTAATAAAAATTATAGTTCCATACTATAGCTGATGATTTGCATACTATAACCGATGATGTTCAAATACTATAGCCGACGAAATAAAATCTGACTCGTCGGCTATAATCTTATTCGGGTCAACCATTTTGACCACCGGGGAAGGTTTTGTCGACGACATTATCGTCGGCAAAAGTTTTAACTTATTACCGACGACTTTTTTGTCGTCGGGTATAGTCTAAACTATAGCCAACGACAGCCACAAAAGTCATCGGCTTTACTTTCACCGACAACCTTCTTCCGACGAGGCTAAAGCCAAGGAAGTGTCATCGAGGTTGACTATAGTCGATGACTTCTTCTAACAAGTCGACGACTTTTAGTCGTCGGCTTTTAGTCGTCGGCTATAGCCATTATTCTGGTAGTGTTGGTGAGACTTTTAATGTTTATTTTTATTGAATTTACAAACATTATTCTTTCTTTTTTAAATTTCTTTTACGCATTTTATATATTTCACGTCACATTTTTCACATATAAGAACTATCAATTTTTCGCGTCTGGTCGAATTTTACATTTTAAAACATTGGTATAGACTACACCAGACGCCATGCATGCATTTTCCTCTGAAGAAGAACAACCTCTGCTCCATTATAAAGACTAGCTAATTAGTTTATTAGTATAATCATGTATGGTAATCTAGAACGACGACGAAAAGTGTCTTCGAGAAATCAAATCTGATGTTGAGACTTGATATATCTCCGTGATCTAAATTATATATGAGCATCTAGAAACAAACGAAATACTCTATGATTTTACAACTAGATCGGGTGCGAGCACCATCTGGTTAATCCGACTCCAGAAGAATGAAATGCATGGCAATACCGTATTTCAATTTTCAAAAGAACTTTGAAGCTTACGAATTCTAAATAGTGTAAAAACATTGATCTATCACTTCATCTTAAGCTTATGCTATGGTTTAGCTTCTTGTAGAAGCATGCATGATTGCTCTAATTTGGCTTGAGCTTGATCATTTCACTTGAGCCAATTATTGAACTGGCTCGCTGGTTGGCATGACAGTCCGACGTCTGAGTGCGACAGATGTCTTAATAATATATATAAAACCCCATACATATATATTTATATATTGCCAGAATTGACTCTAACTATAATGAGCAATTTCACCTTTTTCTCTCTATAATGAGCTCTAACTTTTCACTAGGTATTTGGCTTTGCTTTCCATTAAAAAAACAAGAGTCAGCAACGCGGTTTCTTCCATTGTTCATGATGCTTTGTCAAGTTCCGAAAGCTCCTATCTTGAAATTAAAGAGAAGAAAAGCTTAGAGCAGAAAGCCATTGAAGCACAGACAAGACAAAAATGTAGGTATAAAATAAGAGTGGTAATTCATATCTTAACGTGTATGCTTTCCAAGATATTGGAGCTAATGGCGCCGCTTTCATATTAGCTTTGAATGGATTTTCCTGGTGATTGTGTTCTGGGGAGCAAAATCCTCCATTGAAATGAGAACGCCATTTGAGCTGTTACCCAAAAAAGAATGCAATCGAAGTCCTGCAGAAACGACAAAGTAGCGATCGATAGGTTTTTGTCTGTGATTATAATTTTGTTCATGAAAAAAAAACAGATTTACGTACATGTTGTGAGAGCGAGATAAATAACCACTCAATTGTTTATATAATTAGCGGTGTAATATATGCTACATGTAATAGTCCTTAATGCAGGAACTTGAAGGCGTTAAAATTGTTTGTGATCCAACATGATATACTCTAATTCAGAAGATTGGGTTAATTCAATTGCTTATATACTCTAAATATACAAGCCGTGCCGTTTACGGTCTGATGACCACTAATCCGGCATATCCGTCTTCAAAGTCAGACATGACGCTCATCAGCCAAATAACCTTTTATTTGGTATGCAGTTAGTTAATGGACATGTTATTGGAGCAGCGATATGATCACAATGTCGGCTACTCCTTCCACTTTCGTGGCACTTGCCGGATTAGTGGTCATTTTAGCAGCCTCGTGGTGTACTGAGATGTCTGTGGCTCAGTCCCAGTTCTGGCCTTTAGATGGCAGATGCTGTATATTTAGTTAGAACTTGGAACATAATCACAGGACCCTAGTCCTTGTGACAGTCTATTTAATCAGAACTTACAAGTACTTGAGTTATACTATCTATTGCTCCCGATTGATGCCTCTCCTACTGGAACTTTTCAATCTGAATCAATCAATGAAATCCATCTATGTGATAGAAGAACGACTAGCTAAGTAGTCATCCTCTGTTTACAACATATGCACACCTTACTTCATGATAGTAGACCGCCCAACAGAACAAGCTTTACTGTGTTGGGCACTCGAGCCCATACCCTAATTCCTAACTGGTTTGTGCATACATGGATGATGGATGTGCATCTGAATCCCTACTATGAAAGAAAATAAGGAACTTGGATAGTACATAACTAACTTTAACGGAAAACGTGGGACACCAGTAAAGTACTACCTACAAACATAGAAAACAAATACAAACTAGGAAAACATTTTATAACTGAAGTTCAGGAAAATGGATTGTGCTTTGCAACCCTGCAGTCTAGTTTAAACTAGAAGTACTATTTCACTATGTCTTTGCTGGCTTTAGCTGCACAGTCCAGTCCATCATGTCCTCTATATGACCCATCTGCAATCTGGTAAGTACAGAGTACAGCTTCTGAGACACGGCACCAAAGCCATCCTCTCCGTACGACACCCTAGTAATTCAAAACCAGAACAAATTATGAGATGGGAAGTTTACTCGTGACCAACCAACATTTGAGCATTACTGGATTTTCACTTCCGCATGATTTTGCTTGCATTAGCTCAGTAGTACATGTCATGATTTCTATTCAATGGTGGGCAAAACATTTCTTTCCCATTCAGGTAAATTTTAATTATGTTGTTGAACAGACAGAAACTAGTTTTCAAAGATCCACTACTGGACATTAAACTTTACCTTCTATCACGGTAAGTAATGCTGCCCACTGGTGACACAACCACAGCTGTTCCCGTACAAAAGACTTCATCAGCTTCAAGCAATTCATCTACATCCACAGCACGCTCCTCAACCTGCAAATCGTTATATTACATTCAAGAAATCTAGTTACTCAACCACATATTCAAGCTATGGCTAAAACACTGGTATTATATGTTGCATAACATATGACCAATGCAACTATTGGAAATCCTGGCAACTACATTGACTTTAGGCACATACAACTTACACCACAACCATCCCTCACTCCGAAAAAACCAAACATAAGTACCTGGAATCCTTGGCTACGAGCAACATCAATGATACTTTTTCGAGTAATGCCCGGCAGGATTGTCCCCTTAATTGCAGGGGTCGAGATAACATTACCCTGGGAACACATGGAAATTGAACATAAATTAGCTGTAATCACCTCAAATAATAACAAAATATTGGGGCATTGTTGTTACTAAGGAGATGATAATTATATCAGTTAATGGGTCAACTAGGCAGCATGTTAATTCATGATGTAGTGGGGCTTCCTGATTGCTGTTCAAATAGAGTACAAAGACATGATGGTGAAATTTATCCAGAATTAAAAAGACAGAACTTCCTCTTTCAATGTGAAAGATGGAAGCTACAATATCTGTTGTGGTATAGTCAAGGTTTTGAAGTTGACTTCAGTGCTTAAGATCATTTGATAAGCCAAGCAACCATAAAATTGATAAATATTGTAATATAACTTGTGGTACAGCATCACCAGACACTTATGTGTTAGTGTCATAACACTAATCAGGTGCTATGAGTACCAGATAGTGATAAAATATGTCAAAAAAAAATGGTATCAAAGCTCATATAACTCTGCTCCATTGGTAAGGTGGTTGAATAAAAGTGTCAGTCTGTACAATGCTGCATTTGAATATAATGCAGCATGACTATCAGATCATAGAGAACATAGGGTGGATGATTTTGTGACATACCACTCCACAGAAGATTTGCCAGACCCAAATCTAATGAGTCATACAGTATTTTTGAACACCAATAACAATAATATTAAAGTTGTGAGAACAATCAAATCGAAATCCAGTCACAATACCTTCACAACGAATATGTTACAGGATGAAACCTCTTCTAGATATTTTTTGTGAACACAATCAAGATACAGAACATCCGAGTAGCCTTTTGCTTTAGCAGCAGACTGCGCCTTTAGAACCTATAAGTATATTCAACATATTCAGATCAAGATGCTAGCAGCTTTATACCATACTTCAAAGTTCTAGAAAGTAGAATCCAAAATATCATGCTCTCAATTGACCACAAAAAGAAAACTAGACAAGATTACTAAGTAAATAAGGAAATATGGTTGGAATGTGGCTTTGTTCAGTCAATGACATCTCAGGACTAATGAACTGTTTGTCACAATATTTCATTTCACCGAGCCTATCAATGGAGTCTCATACTTGATGAGACAACATTATTTCTTATTTGATCACTGTAACATTATTTCTTTAAAAATAAAATAAAATTATGAAATTCTACTTCTAGTGGTTGGGTATGCTAGCAGAATTACAACCATTTGTTGAAGGAAGGAAAAAAAAATACGAACTAAAATTACAACTTCAAAGCAACAAATTATTTGTGGACCAAAATTTAGGGTAGCAGATGAACAATCTCCAAAACCAAAATTGGCAGAAAGATGCCGTGAAACACAATAGCTTACCGCAGCATAATTCCCAATAGTCTTAACACCTCCAGTACCACCAGGAGTAGCTCGATGCAATTCATGCTCAACAATCAAGTTTATAGGAGCCACGCCTTCCTGCCACCAGAAGTGTAGATAAAAGATGCACAATGAACAAAGGTAGGAAGAGCACCTAAACTATGTACAAATTACAGAGCAAAAAATAAGAATATTTTAGTAAAAAAAACAAATAAATAAATAAGCCATCTAAGTGAACAATAATGAGATCAATCAGATGCCCTAATAAACTCTAAAATTGACAAAACAAAACAAAACAAAGCAATAAGATTCAATTGTTTCCCATTTATCAGATTTAGGCAACGGTATTATGATGAACCCAACCATTATGACTTGTTGATAATGTTTCAAAACATCCAGAAATTGAATTTTTCGAGCATGCCTCTAGCAGGGAATGAAGCATGAGTAGAAGCCAAACCAATAACTTACAATAGAAATCTTTAAGGAATGGACATAAGAAGGAAAAAAAGTATAAAGTTAGCAATCACGCTGTTAAAATAAATAATTATTTTAAAGAACAATATATACACGAGAATTACCAAAATCAAGAGCAGTGACAAGGTACTTTGCAAGAGGAAATTTAACTGCAGGCTTGAAGCAGTAGAGTAAGTTACAACAAACCTTAAAATAGTTTCCAACAGGTGAAACGTAAATCAGAAATGTGTATTCAGGAGCAGGTGCAAGACCTAGAACAGCACCACTTCCCATTAGCAATGGCCTGATGTACAGGGAACCTTTGCCTGGAGGGGGAACCTGAAATGAGGTATTGACAAGGTCTTATAAAAATTACAAATCTAATATTAACAAAAAAATTATCTTACAAAAGCATCATGGCCGTGCACTCTACCCAACGGTTATTTGCTAAAACAGTAGCCTTCACAGCTTCCACAAATTGTTCAATAGTAGGTGAGGGCATGCACATCCGCTCAGCACCCAACCTCATTCGTGATGCATTTTCTTCCGGACGGAACAAGAGTATATTACCATCTTGCTTCTTGTAGGCTTTCATACCTTCAAACAAACCCTAATGAGTCAAACAAGAGAAAGAATAAAGTAGGATTAGTTCATTGTTTAAGCAATACGTTACTTATTCAAACATGTTATAACCTTTTGTTTCAGTTTAACTCCATTTCTCATGTTATCAGATCAATTTCAATTAACACTATATATCTCTGCCCAACATTCAGAGTAAGAAATTTAGAGCCAGAGAGAACTATAAAACCTGGTGAATTATGACTCCACTCTTCAACATTCTGGATAAATTTCTAAAATTCATCAGTCAAAGCTCAGCAAGCAGTCAAGCACTATATGCAGATGGAACCCCAATGAGCTTATCCCATAAAGAAAAAAGTAATATTGTCATTTATGCATGCTCGATTTTACAAACAAAGTGTGAAACTTTTTCAGTGATATGGAAAACAGAACTCGGATAACATAAGACAACTACAAGTACATTCTCCATCAGTATAGACTTCAAGACTCACGTAAAGAGTTGCCTTAATAATTTTGCAAACAGAACTTACAGAACATTATAACTTTTGCAATGAATGAAAACAAAATCAGAGTATAAAGATTCAACCTGCCCATAATTCAAGACCCCGGATGAAGGGCTCAACTCAATGTTCCCAAAACGCTGCAATTCACCATCAGAGAAGCTGCCGCCTTGAGCACATTTCATTACATACATATAGTCGGTCGGAATAAATCCGAATCCAAGGTTGTCCCATTCTATGTCGGCTGATTCACTTGTTTCAGTGCTGTGTCCACCGAAACCAATCACACCAATCAAGCCAACAACACAAAACAGCAACAAAACCAAGAACAATATGTCAACAACTGTACGGAAGGCGAGAATAACTAACCATTAACTATGTCACGTTTGATCAAAGCACAAAATAAATCATAATAATGAATATCAAAAGAACCCCCAAAAAAAGCCAAGAAAAAGGCGATTACTGGAGAGCATCGGACAATGTGACATTCCGGCGAAAAGGGGAGGGCGGAACGGCTTGGTAGCAAGCCAAAGGAAGCTGCTTTTGAAGCTGCAAATGAAAGAATGGTGATCAATAACCAATATCAAGTTTCAGATAAAACAATACCAATCTAAAAATCCAAGTTTGTTAATGGAGACGAGTATTTACCTTGAGAGAGAAAGATGCAGAGGAGGAATGGTGAGTGGAGAATGGGAGGAGAAGAGAAGAAGAAGAAGAAGAAAGATTGCGTGAGGGGCAAAGAAGGTAATTTTGTTGAAGGCCTGCGATGACGGCGCTGCTGCTCTCCATCTCAATCTCAATCTCAATCTGAAACCCCCAAAACTCAAGTCTGAACTGTCTTCTGTTACAAATTTCCAAGTAACTCAACTAAACCCTGTTTGTGTCTCTCACTTTCTCGCTCTGGGCGGAGATAATAAAATTTTGATAATTTAATATTTAATTAATTAATAATTTTATTAAAATAATATTTTTTATCGATTATAATTTAAAATTTTAAGTATAATTTAATAATTTGGGGAGAGAGAATTGGGCCGAGACCGAGAGTTGTTCATTTCAATTGGCTTTTGCTTATACCTTTTTTTATATTTGTTGTCGTTATCCAACAAATTTGGAAATTTAGAAACGTGTAAAAAAAATTTGAATTAGGCAAGTCCCTTTTTCTTTTTTATTCTTTAAAATGATCTCTTTTCATTGGAAGGTGATTTTCGACAGACAGTTCTTATTTAAATGAAGAGATGCGAGAAATGGAAAGAGGAGAAATCTCACAATCTTCTGATTCCCTCTTTTGCCTTAATAGCAACAGAAGAGGAGTCGAGGAAACAAGAAGGATAATGGAGGCTGGTATGGATGAATACAAGGAAAACCTCAATAAGACTCGTGTAGGAAAAACTCTCGCAAAGATTGATCACAGTACTAGACCAGCTAGATTAAGTATCTTGCACAGAGAAATAAGAAAAGAAAGAAAGGCCATGTTAGAACAAGGAAACCACAGAAGAGATTCAGATCTGCAACTTTCCACTGTTTCTGCAATGAGAAGAATAAGATAACTCGGCAATGGTTCTTCAGCAATAGTTCACATGACCCATCAGTTATGGTTGATGATAATGTATCCCCAAAGCGAATAAAACATAAGCACACACGACGCAACATTCCTAAAGTTGATTCAGCAGTCACAAACCGGTTAACCTGTAAAAGTGACAAAATCTCAACTCTGAAAGAATAAAGGTGTCGCCGAATAGCACACCAGCTGACAATCCATGATCATCCACAAACGACACTAGACAAGATCCTTCATATTACAAACAGGTGTCATACAGCACTCCAATACTCCATTTGGTTTGCCCAACATAACCCTCCAAAGACCATTTCAGATCAACAGATCAATCACAGATCTCTTCTACATCACTACTTTACACTAACTATAACTACTCATCCAACATACAAGCCAAGCAAACGAAGCATAGTTATATCTCGACAACTTCTGTGAGCGATGCACCTACAGATATAGATATAGTTAGCAAGCTTCACTTACTATCCACCTCAGTACCTTAATTTGTATTCAAAAGTGATAATAACAAGGATGGCAGGAAGTATACCTGCTTTCCAGAATTATCTGTCCATATCTAAGCTGCTGTACAGATTTTGACTATCATCTCACTGGGAATGAGCAAACGAACCAATATCAACAGAAATAGTTGACAGAATATAACCAAACTAATATACATATAGAAGAGCCTGCATTCTACAGGAGACTTTTTTCTCAAACAAAATGTAATGTTTCATATCGACATGCAAAAAGTTTAGGATAGGTAGCAATCGACGTTACCTTATTATGGTCTATACCTACTCCAATGTCTCCCAAGTCTGATTCTTTTGTTTTTTCGTGAGCCTCAGGCTCAGAGGATACACCATTCTCTATATGGTTTGGTTCCACAGCAGAATTTTGAGCAGATAATTTGTCCTCATTCGCAAAACTAACAGTTTCAGTTCTTTCGCAAATCACTTCTGTTACTTCTATGACTTTATCCACCACTACAACACTATCACCTACTGCCCCTTCACGGACTTGATCAGATGGCAATGATTCATGGTGCTCCTCTTGAACTTGTGTCTGGGTTGATACAACGCTGAAACAATATGCACAAATACAGAGTTTAAAGTTGGACAAACAATCAATAATTATCAATCATCAAGATACCACCAAGTTTAGTTGACAAAAATTTTACCGATGGGTAATGACATGTTCTGTTGAATTCACAGAGTCACCATGGTGCCTCATTTTCTTACTGTTCTGCATAGTCTCAGGTACTGAATCAAAACAGTCACCAGAAGAACATTCCTCAACTCTTCTTTTCCTTCCTCCCTGGACAACTTGTTCAGTAATTAAAGGGGTACACCTTTCACCGGCAGATTGAGAATCATGTGTTGACTCATATTCAGCATCATTTGTTGATTTCATATTCTCACCAACAGGCACTTCAACTATCACCTTTGGCTCGCCAAAAGCATTTTGCCTCCTGCTGAAAATTTGAGAGTTGCCATTTCCCATGTACCTGTCCCCATCATATTTACTTGATGTCTCTAACAGTTCAGTTCTCAACAAGCTTGAATTTTTTTTAGAAGTCAGAGGACTTTCTTCATATGTCATTTGTTGCTTCTCAGGAGATTGTTTGAAAACCAATTCTTTGCACCGTTTCAACCACGCAAAACGTGCAGAACTGGGAGGAGAAAATCCTGGTTTTACTATAGATTGGGTGCTCACTTTGGCAACATTTACTTCATCATGTGAATTGTGGTCACCTTCCCGTACCGATGTTGCCTGCTTCAAATGTCTCGAAGAAGTTTTCGGCTTGCCAGACACTGAATCAGATTGTTGCATCTCACCCTCTAAAGCAGCCTTCAAACTCTCCAATTCCTTCAAATGTTCAATTTGACACTGAATCTCTTCTCTATCTGTATGCAATAATTCTCTCTGCTTCTTCAGCTTCTCCCTCTGAACCCTTAGTTCCTCAATTGAATTATTTAGCTCAGCCCATTCCTGATTCCTTCGCTCACGATCCAGATTAATCTCCACTCTCTCAGTTTCAAGTCTTTTCCTTTCCAAAGCAACCTGTTCCATCTCTTTTGAGGCTTTTTCATTGAGAGAGCTGATATACTCGAGCTGACTTTTCTTTTCTTGCTCAAACATCAACTCCTTTTCCTTCAAAGAACATTCTAATTCTTCATGTTTTTTATCAATACAGTTCTCCAACTCCCTCCTCCGCATGTCAATTTCCAGCAAGAAATCAGCACGTTCTTGCTGCATCTTGCTGAACAATTCAGAACGCTCACGGGCCATGTTATTCATGAAGTCTTGCCGCTCAATAACAAGTAATTCAGCATCACGTTTGTACTGATCTTGCATTTCATTCTTCTCCTGCTTTAGATTATCATGCTCTTCTTTGATGAACTTGGAGAACAACAACCTTTCCTCTGCTACATGCTCCGCTTCCTTCCGCAGCACTTCCCTCTTGTCATCAAGTGATTCCCACTCAGATTCAAACTTGGCCATTTCTACAGCCAATTTTTCAGCCTCAGACATCAGCTCTTGCTTTTGAGCTCGGACTAAATCAATCTCTTCCTTGAGTTTCAACTCGAGATCTGAAAGCTCACTTGTTTCAGTTTTCAAAACCTCGAAGTGCTCTCTGGAACTATCAAGTTGTCTCTTTTTCTCTTCAAGTGAATCTAAGGAGTTCTGCAGCTCTACCTTCAATTTAATAATTTCCTCTTTTTCTTTCTGCAAAACAGCATTATTCTGCTCAAATTCCTTCTCAGCAGCTCTCAAAGTTTTTTCTCTCTCATCAACATGATTTGACATCTCTGACAAATCTTTCTCCCTCTCCAACAATAACCTCGACTGAACTTCCAAGTCATGTTCCCTTTCATGCAATAAGTCCTTTTGTTGATTAAGATCCACCTCCTTCAACTCCCAAGCCCGTCTTTTGGCTTCAAGTTCAGCTTCAACCAGTTTGCGCTTCTCCTCCAGCTCTGCGTCAAATTCAGACTTCTTCTTATTCAACACAAATTCTTGACTTGCAACCACTTTCTTAATCTCAACCTGAATCGGACAAATGAAGAATGAGGATGAAAAAGGATTAAATAGTTACTTGCCAGACAATAGCCAAAATGTTACAGCCTAACAGAACAGAAGAAAATAAACCACAATATATGGCCAAGAATAATGACTGACTAAACTAAAAACTCACAGATTCCTTGCTGGATAATTTTTCCTGGAAAACAAGAAGCTCTTTTTCTTTTTTGTCCAACGAAGCTTCTCTTCTATTTAAAGCCTGCAAAAACAAAAAAGAATTAAAAAATCAAACCACATTAGTCCAGCATTTAACAAGGCGAATAACAAACATTCACATTTACAGAAGTGTTAAAAAGAATATGAACCTCTTCTCTATTAGTAAGGGAAGTCTCAGTCAGCTCCAGATTAAACTTCTGATCATTTAGGGCTTTACGCTCCTCTTCAATATTCAGTTTTAGGTCCTCCAACTCTTTTTCGAGTCGATTTAGTTCATCAGATCGACCAAAAATAAAATCCTCCCTTTGGTTAAGCAGAGCTTGAGCATCCAGTAATCTATCTTGTTCTTGCTGGAGAGACTTCTGCCTTTCACTCAAAGATTGTCTCTCAAGGCTCATCTCCTTTTCTTTTTCATCACAGCTGCAATTAAATGAAATTATTCAGCAAACCATCAGCTTCGAGCCAACAAATCATCATTTCATGTCTGGAAAAAAATTGGGGCCTTCTCGGGAAAAGGCCAAAGAAGAAATAGCATGAATTCCAAGCAAAAGATGCTGCTGGGATACCCTGGTACCACACCCATACAAGAAGTTCTCATGGGACTATATGTTATCAGTGGAATTTTCATTTTCCTCTAGCCTATATTCTTAGGTGAAGCAGAGATTAAGTCCAACAGGAACATAGCAAAAACTAAAAATAAAAAAAATACTTCAGAAAAAAAAAATAGAATACATACTCAGTCTTGAAAGATAGAATGTTCCTCCTAAGATCATCCTCACGGGCTTCAACTTCTAGCATCTTTCTTTCAGCAACACGGTGATATCGAGAAGCTTCTGCTTGCAAAGATTCAGCAAGGACCAGTTTTTTTTCAGCTTCAGTGAATTTCTTCTGAGCATCCTCCACCATACTACGTGCTTCAGCCAATTTAGTCTCAGCGGCAACCTTTGTTTCAGCAGATTCTGCACGCATCTCATGCATCGACTTCTCGATCTGCACAAAAACCCGCATAAATATATCGTGACATGCAAGGAGAAGAGTGTTTGCATTAACGAGCTTCAATTCATCATCTTACGCTTGCTATACACTCGTCCTTGACTCCAACTGCCTTCTTCAGTCTTTCCTCTCGTTTCCTTGCTTCGGCCAACGCAGATGCATGTGCAGCTTGATCACGGTTATACCTAAGTTCAGCTGTCTCAGAAGAGGCTTTAAGTTGCTCATACTCAGAATCCAACCTCTTCTTTTCCAATATGATCAGACCCATTTGGTTTTGGTGGTCGTAAAGCTGAATCAAGCTAAATTGATTAGCAACAAATAGAACACCCTCATGGAAAAATATGAATCAAACTACTCCAATTTGTCCCATTGTAGCTAAACAAGTGAATAAATATGAACATCATCAATAGAAAGGTTATACTATACAAGAAAAAACAAGAGCATAAAATCAGAGGATATACAAATGGTTGTGATTCCATCGACTGCATAATCTGAAATGTTAAGAATGTAGTTTCAAAGAAACTGAAAATCTCTCCGCTTGTTATGATGGCTTTTATTAAACAAGTAAAAACTGATGAAACTAATCATCGATGAAACCTATGCTCTTATGCTGTTTCTTATTCAGGATCAAACAAAGCTTATTATATACATATATGTAACTGAATATCCTAGCAATGCACTTCCCTTTTCTATACACGAAAAGTTGGGAACAACCAAACCTCATTCCGAGTAATAAAATATATCTATAACACATCATTCCTACCACAATTGCCACATAAATAAATGTAAGGAAATACAAACACAAGAGAAAAGACAATAATAAGAAGTTCTTGTATCAAAACGCACAATTAAACCAGTAGAACTGCATCCAACTCATTACACCTACTACGCACATACCATTGCTTTCGGAAAATCAGAACCCGAATTACATTGCTTTCTTCTTAAGCGAAATATTCATCCAAGAAATTAAACTACCTAAATTTTTTTTTTAAAATGTAAAATTCAAAATTGCAGAGAGAGTGTAAAAGAGAGTACCTCAAGTTCAAGCTTGGCAATATACTTAATGAGCTCAGCCTTGTCCCTACGCTTAATGGAGTCTTCATCGAAGCCAGCGTCCTTGAGACGCTTCCAGATCGCTTCGTCGCTGACAGGACTCTGCAAGATTCTCGACCCCGGAGTTGTCGACAGAGGTCTCCTTGCCGACCGCGGACTCGCCATTTTCAAAACGACAAGTCGTATCCGCCGGAAGCGAAACCCTAGATTGCCCTCCTTTTCTTTTCTCCGGTGGAAACTTTACCAAATTCCAAACAGCACTAGTACTAATGATCTAAAATACACTCGCAGCTCCTCTTTTCTGTTTCGCTCTCTCTCTCGCTTTTTCTGCGTCACAGTAAAAGAGAGAGACCCGTGCTTTTGGCTCTGACCTGCTTGGACTGAGTTGGCTGTGAGATTTGGGTGTTATCCAACGCGAGACGAGTGAGCGACGTCGTTTTTGAAAACGGGTGGGGTAAAACGTGCCCGGGTTTTTAATTTTTTAAAAGTAAATTAAGATCGCCGAGTCTTGCACGTCGTTTTTCTACTGCCTGATGTGTCCAACTTCGTGTTGGGCCGATGTATCTATACTATTGGGTCGGACTTACTTTTTTGGCCCAATGGATTTGGGTAAAAAATGAATTTGTACTCCAAAAGACAACTCCAGCACTAGTGCTAAACTTGTAACCTCTCGGCCATAATCGTCTTGCGTTCTCAGGTATATCAAGAGTTGGGCAGCAATTCGCAACAAAATTGTCATTTGATCAACCCAACATCATACAGAGTCGATAGATAAAGTAGACGATTACCAATAGATGACTCGCATAATCAAAACAAAACTCCGCTAACAATCATCAAACAAATTCCAGCAGAGATGATCAACTCTTTGTATTGACCAAGTAAATTATCCAGGATCAACAGGAGAAGAAAAAAGAAGCAAACAAGTCAAACAAGGAAATTCACAAACAAACCGAGACATCAATCCATCCTCTAAAACTTTTACATGCACGTTCACAACCAATAACATCTCCAGTTTCTGAACACCACCTTGGATGACATGTTTCCGTAAATGGAAAAGGTTCATTAGAGACAAGAAACATGTTTCAGCTTCAGCATTCACACAACATCAAGTGCTTCTTCCCAATGCCGTATGTGTCAACTTAATCTTCAGTTGTCCGCGTAACTCTGCGCAAGTAACAAGACAAACAATTGGTAACCAAATTAAAGGGATCAACAGAACTGAAATTATTTTTCAATGTCTCAATGACATCCAACTATTATAGATTAAATGGCGTCAGTAAAAGAGATCCAATGCAAGGACTAAATCACTAACCTTTTAATCAAAAACTAGGACTTGCTAACACCAAACCTCCCAAATAATGTTCTGACCAAATCATCAACTTCTGGAAGGTGTTGTACCTTCGTATGATCCACACCTCCTTCTCGTATGGACTGTATGAGTTGCATTGAAACAGATCCCAATTGCAAGGTTTCAAGACTAGAAAGGTGTTCAATACCCCACATGGTCTTTACTTCCATGCAGCTATCAAGCATCAAGAACTGCAGCTTTGGCATCACTCCTTTCACTATAGTTATATTACTCAGTAAAGGGAAATTACATAGCCGCATATGCAGAAGATTTGTGAAGCCTGATCTGAAATGCAGGTGTGTTCCAGTATACGCATTGTAAAGAATAAGGCTTCGCAGGCTAGGCAGTGCTTCAATATGCGGTAGTAGATCTTCATCAAGTCTAGACCATTGCAGATTCAGATATGTGAGGCTTTGAAGTGAAGACAACCAACATGGTACCGTTTCCAGCATTCCAGCCAACTCAAGTTTACGTAGATGAGCCGGAGGTGAGGATAAAGCATTGAGTCGAAGACATTCCTCTTCGTCAGAAACCATTAAAAGCAATTGGTTGAGGAGCTCCATCTTTTGAATTGAACCACATAGGTCCATCTCATCACTTCCTTTTACATTTGTAATGCCAATCCTGGTAAGTTGGGTCATGTTCCCAACTAGTCTAATAATGTTTCCTTCTGATTCAACACATGCCAAAACCTGCAATCTCTTCAACTTACAAATACCTTCTGGAACTTTTGTCCCTTCAATATATCTGAAGCCCATATGTACTCCATTGTAATGGTACATAAGCAGATGGCGTAGACTAAGTAACTTCGAAACTTCTCTTGGAAGTGTCTTTATGTTTGAATCCCTTATGTCCAAAATTGGGAGACTGTGAAGCCGTCCTATGGATTTTGGAAGCTCCTTGATTGGAGTTTTCCTCAAATTTAGATATCTTAAGTAGAATAAGTACAGTACTTCGATCTGGCAACTTACTAATTGGGGCCTGTTCCAAATCTAGAACCCTCAACAATTTCAATCCAGAAGGCAGTATCTCAGATGACGAGGATTTCTTTGTCGTGACAAAGACAAAATAAGAACGAAGATGTGACATACCACTTAGTGGTTTGAAATCCCCATCAATTGTCTTAATTGACAAACGACGGGCACCCACTTGTTTCATTACCTCCTTCCCATCATTCACAGTAGCAAAGTTCTCTGATCTTGATTCTGATAGAGCAAGCTCCCGCATAAGATCATGCATCTTGCATGTCCTTGGCATTCCGGTTTCATTTCTTGTTACTACTTGTAGCATGCTACGAGAAACAAGTTCGAAAATATAGCTCTCTGCAATCGCTTCTGGTGTAACCCCTTGGACATGCTCAATAAATCCTTCAGTAATCCATAACTTAATGAGCCTATATTTTCCCATCACGTAATCCTCTGGAAATTGGGAACAATATAGGAAGCAGTGCTTCAACCGATGTGACAAACCGTTGAAACTGAGCAACAAGATGATCTTGATGGATTCTAGCAAAGGATTGTTACTTAGATGCCAATTGAAGCTGTCGAGAACTTTATTCCACTCTACCGGAGATTTTTTTGAGGACAGAAGACCACCTAAAGCCACGATTGCCAGAGGTAGGCCCTTACACTTGTCCACAAGTTCCAGAGTTAATGGTTCGAGCTCTGTTGGGCGTGTATTTTGATAAGTATGGAAATGCCTTCTTGTAGAAGAGCTCATTGGCCTCGTCACTTTTCAAGAGTTGAATACGGTCAACATGGGTTCTAACTCCAAAAGAATAAGATGCTGCTATAGCGGAAGTAATTGAATGTAAGAACAAACACACAATTACGTGGTTCACTAACGTGAGTTAGTTACATTCACGGCAGAAAGAGAACAGATTTATTATTTTGGAGAACCAGATTACAGAGTATCACACTAAGTTAGCCAACCTATGATTACAGAATACAGAATATCTACCACGCTAGGTTAAGCCTAACCTACACGATAGAACCAGATTTCATTCACCTTCTTTCTTAGCTAATACCCTTGTATATATATAGCCTAACAGAGTCCTGAATACCAGAGGAATCCCAAACTCAAACGTCTGAGAAAACCTAAACCAGAATGATTGAGGAATCCTTATTCCTTACGGAAACCTGAGTAGAAGTCCTGCTCACCAGAGACTCTAACTCTCTTCGCCAAAGACTGCTCGCCAAAGACTCTCTCGCCAGAGACTCTTACTCGCGAGACCCTCTCGCCAAAGACTGCTGCCTTAGCGAAACCTGCTTGCGCCGACGCCATACCTGATTCAAGGCATATTCTAACAAATCTCCACATTGACTTGAATCCTTTCCCAGATAACCAGATGTACCAGAAGTACCAAACTCTCCTCGGCCCCAGATGTCGTTCCTCCAAAGACGAACCCAGATGTTGCCTTCTCCCAAAGAAGGAACCCAGATTTTGTCCCTCCCATAGAAGGACCCAGATGTTGCCCCCAACGGGCAACTAACAGCCTCTGACATTCAGCAAGTTCAAACAATGTTGGAACTTGCTATGCGGAACCGGCTTGGTAAACATGTCTGTTGGATTATCAGCAATACCCACCTTATTCACCTTGATTCTCTTCTTACTCCTTAGAAAATGATACATGACATCGATGTGCCTAGTCCTTTCATGATGAACTTGATCCTTGGCTAAACAGATTGCACTCAGACTATCACAATACATTATAGCCTGATCGTGATGTAGACCCAAGTCACTAACCAGTTCTTTCAACCAGATTCCCTCATTGGCTGCCTCTGTCAATGCCATATACTCTGCTTCAGTTGTAGACAAAGTCACTGAAGGCTGTAGAGTAGCATTCCAACTAACAACAGACCCACTAAGACTGAAAACATAACCAGTCATAGATCTTCTAGTGTCAACATCTCCAGCATAATCTGAATAACCAGTTACTAAACACCCTATATCACCTCCATAAATGAGACCAACATCAGACGTACCTCTAAGGTAACGAAAGATCCTCTTCATAGCATGCCAATGCTCCTTCCCAGGCTCACCCATAAACCTACTGACAACACTGACAGCATGTGCAAGATCCGGTCTAGTGCAGACCATAGCATGCATCAAGCTTCCTACTGCACTACCATAGGGAACTCGAGACATGTACTCCTTCTCCTAAGCAGATTTAGGTGCAAATGCATTGGACAAATGAATGTTCGCTGCACTTGGAGTATTTAAGAATTTTGCTATAGACACGCCAAACATTGACAATATCTTCTGAATATAATCCTTATGTGATAAGAACAGCCTCTTCTGACTCTTATCCCTGTAGATCTCCATTCCCAGAATTTTCTTAGCTGCACCCAAATCCTTCATCTCAAACTCAGCACTGAGAAGACCCTTCAACTTCTGAATCTCTGACTTGTTCTTTGCAGCTATCAACATATCGTCTACATACAGGACCAGATAAATGAAAGACTCATTTGAAACCTTGTTGTAGTATACACAACAATCATACGGACTCCTACTGTAGCCAATCTCTATCATATAGCTGTCAAACCTCTTGTATCACTGCATCGGTGACTGTTTTAGTCCATATAAATATTTCTTCAACTTACAAACATAATCTTCTTTACTAGGAATTTGGAAACCCTCTGGCTGAGTCATGTATATCTCTTCCTCCAACTCTCCATGCAGAAAAGCTGTTTTTACATCTAGTTGCTCAAATTCCAGATCCTGATGTATGACTATGGCTAGTAGCACCCTGATAGATGTATGGCTGACCACTGGCGAGAAAATCTCATTGTAGTCTACACCTTATTTCTGATGAAACCCTCTTGCAACTACACAAGCTTTATACTTGATACCCTCAGCAGGTGACATCCCTTCCTTCTTCTTGAAAATCCATTTGCAAGTAATAACCTTTCTCTCCTGAAGTCGCTTGGCCAATTCCCAAGTCTGGTTCTTGTGAAGTGATTCAATTTCATCTCCCATTACAGCAAGCCATTGGGCAGACTCAGTACATGTAACTGCTTCTTTGTAAGTGGATGGCTCGTGAGGATCCACCTTTTCAACAACCTAAAGTGCATAAGTCACCATGTCCTCAAAACCATACCCCGTGGGCAGTTTCCCAAAGTTTGCTCTCCTCAACCGATTAAGAGACAAACTATGCTGGTTAACTACTAGTGGCTCTAATTCTGAATGTGAGTGTTGATCTCCTTGCTGTGGTTCACTCTCATCTTGAGTGACTTGATGCTCCACCTGTTTCTCAACACTACCATTCTCTGATACAACTATGGACTTCACAGTAGGGTTAAACATAGAATTTTCATCAAAGACTACGTTTCTACTGAGTATAACCCTCCTTTCAGATGGAGACCAGATCCTATATCCTTTAACTCCATCCCCATAGCCTACAAATACTCCCCTTCTAGCTCTTGGTTCAAGTTTACCTTCACTTACATGATAATAAACAGTGCAGCCAAAATCTCTCAGATTTGAGTAATCAGCAGACTTTCCAGACCACATCTCAAGAGAAGTCTTGAGATGTATACCAGTGTAAGGTCCATGATTTATCAGATAACAAGTTGTACTCACAACTTCTACCCAGAACCTCTTCTCTAGTCCAGCATTAGAGAGCATGCACCTAGCCCTCTCCAGAAGCGTCTGATTCATCCGTTCTGCCACACCATTCTGCTGCGGTGTGTCCCTGACTGTATGATGCCTAGGAATCCCTACATTCATGCAGAACTCATTAAAATCAGAACAGCAGAATTCCAGACCCTTATCAGTTCGCAGGCTTTTGATCTTCTTCCCTGTTTGATTTTCAACCAACGCCTTCCACTGCTTGAAGTTCTTAAAAGCGTCACTTTTATGCTTCATCATAATCACCCAAGTCATTCTTGAGAAATCATCAATCATTGACACAAAATATCTGTGACCTCCTAAAGACTCAACGTGAGACAGACCCCTAACAGTCTGAATAGATGTAATCAAGTGTGCCTTTTGTCTTGTGAATTACTTTGGGAAACTTGCTGCGATGTAATTTCCCGAACACACAATGTTCACAAAATCCAAGGTCCTTTACCTTGTGGCCACCAAGAAGATCTTCTTTAGCCAGAACTTGCATTCCTCGTTCACTCATATGGCCGAGTCTCATGTGCCATAGCTTGGTCATATCCTTCTTGTGAACTTCCGAAGATGCAACAGTAGCAGAACCCGACAGCGTAGAACCTTGTAGAATATACAAAGTACCCACCTTTCAGAACCACATTAGAACCCTTGCAGACACGTAGAACTCTGCCTTCTCCTTTGAAACTGTATCCATTGTTATCCAAATAACCCAGAGATATCAGATTCTTAGTCATGCGTGGAACATGCCTAACTTCGTTCAATGTACAAAATTTACCATCATGTGTCCATAATTTAATTGAGCCCATTCCAACCACCTTGCAGGCAACACTATTGGCCATCGAGACATCTCCTCCATTTACCTGCTCATAAGTTAAGAACCACTCCCTGTGCAGACATATATGATAAGACGCCCCGGAATCTAGAATCTACACATCATTGTGATGTACATGTTCATCAGCAACTAGGGCAATATCCTCTTCTGAATTGGTGTCATCTTCTGCTACAGCAGCAGTACCTGATGGTTTCTCTTGCTGCTTCCTGTTTGGACATTCCCTTTTCCAATGCCCCCTTTCTTTACAGTAGTTAGAGACATTGTTGGATTTAAGACCCTTGAAACTTGGCTTCTTGAATTTCTTCTTATCCGAGTTTCCATGTCCTTTACTTACACTGACTACTAACCCAGCAGCCTGATTATTTAAACCTATACCAGTCGCCTTATGGCGCAGTTCTCTGGTATGAATAGACGATCTAATCTCCTTAAGAGTCACCGTATCCCTCCCAACAATAAAGGATTGCACAAAATTCTCATATGATAACGGTAAAGATACCAACAGAATTAAGGCAGCATCCTCATCATCGATTTTAACATCAATATTATGCAACTCTAACAGAATTATGTTCAGCTGATCCAAGTGATCTCTCAGAGGTGCACCATCTTGCATACGCAGACCAAACAGACGTTGCTTCAAAAGCAACTTGTTGGGCAACTTGTTGGTTAAAGACTTTGTCATGTATAGACTCTCAAGCTTCAACCACAAACCAGATGCAGATTCTTCTTTTACGATTTCGGTGATGATATCATCTGCAAGACACAGCATGATTGTCGAGTGTGCCTTCTCCTCCAGACTGGCCATCTCAGCAGATTCGGGACCTACTGCCTTCTTCATTAACGGTGCCCACAACCCTTGTTGTTTTAACAAGGAACACATCTTGATCTTCTATAAACTGAAACTGTTCCTCCCCGTGAATTTGTCAATCTTTACATTTACCGCAAACATCCTGAGCTTAAGCTCTGATACCAGTTTGTTATAGCGGAAGCAATTGAATGTAAGAACAAACACAGAGTTACGTGGTTCACTAACGTGAGTTAGCTACATCCACAGCAGAAGGATAACACATTTATTATCTTGGAGAACCAGATTACAGAGTATCACACTAGGTTAGCCAACCTAGGATTACAGAATACAAAATATCTACCACACTAGGTTAAGCCTAACCTACAGGATAGAACCAGATTTCATTCACCTTCTCTCTTAGCTAATACCCTTGTATATATATAGCCTAACCACACTAGGTCGCTCTGATACATTCTGATACATGTTTTATACGGTTTTTCCCGAATATACTATAAATTATAGTTATGTTTACTGTTTATTGTTAATGATATGATATTGAGAAATCCGGATGGGATTGGTGCCCACGGTTTGGCTTTTGTGGCATAGGATGAAGTGTTATTTTCCTGGTGCAGGTAATGGCAATTCCGCGTTAGTAGCGTTACTCTGCCGAAATTTTAATGGTTTTTGTTGGTTCATGTTTTCAGAAGGGGTTTGATTCCGGTTTAGGCAACTAAATCGGGGTTGGGTCCTTTCAGCTTGGTATCAGAGCATTAGGCTGTCAGATTCTATAGACTCTTGTAGTTGTGACGCTTAGGGTATTTGAGTTTGTACAGCATGACTGGAGTGATGACCCGACTGGCCAGCGGTACTCATCAATACTTCGGGTGTTGTGTGTTCTCAAATATCTGAGGTCTCATGATTATGTTCTTTCTGCTTGTACCTAATGCTTGTCTTGTATCAGTAGGATGCCTCCTCGACGTGGTCCCCGTGTTGATCGGGAAGAGGATCTTAATATGGATTGCCAGACGCACGACTTGCTGATGCGAGTGTTGCGTTTGGAGGAGCGTTTTGACCCTGTGGTCAAAGCTCGTACTACTGGTGCAACTGTCTTTTCGGGTTCAGCTGATCTAGAGATATGTGAGGCATGGTTGGTTTAGGTTGAACGTGTATGTGAGCGTCTGCGTTTTACTCCTAAGCAGATGACAGTGGCAGTAGTCGAATTACTTGAGTCTGATGCATATTTCTGGTGGGTTAGCACCGACAGAGTTCCAGTTGATACTCTGTGGACTTTGTTCCGAGATTTGTTTATGCGAAGGTATTTCAACCAGGCTACCCAGCAGCGCAAGTATGAGGAGTTCACGAACTTGAGACAGGGCAGTATGTCTGTGCTTGAGTACAGGGACAGGTTTACCCGCTTATCTCATTTTGCGCGTGACATGGTGGCTACTGAGGAAGCCAAGTGCCGCAGATTTGAGCTAGGTTTGAACTTGAACATCAAGGGGACTCTGACTACGATGCCTCGGAACAACTTTGATGAGTTTGTCAGTGCAGCACTCCGAGGTGAGGATATCGAGAAGGAGAGACAGATGAGGTACCAGCCTAGACGGTTTGAGGAGGGTGGACCGAGTCAGGGGCCTTCAAAGAGGCAGAGTTCTGATACTTCCGGTTTGGCTTCATCCTCGGGTAGTGGACCATATAGACCAGTAGCTGGTGCACCGAGACAGAGACCGAGGTAGATGAGAGATTGACCGCAGCGACCACAGGCTAGTGGGGGTTCCAGTGGTTCTAGTTATCTTCGGCGTACTGGTGGCTCACTTGCCGTACCGAGGGAGTATCCATTATGCAGCTTCTGCAACAGGCATCACTTTGGTCCATGTCAACGGGGCCCTGTCACTTGTTTTCGCTATGGCCAGATGGGTCACTATGCGAGAGAGTGTTTCCAGCTTGATGGTGCTGATGGACAGGCGGCCCAGAGTTCCGGAGCTGAGCGAGGTGCCATTTCGGGAGCTCGACCAGCACAGTTTGTGGGCCAGGGCGGACAGCAGGGACAGCCTCAGCGTAGACGACCAGCCGAGCAGGCGAGGGTTCATGCCATGACTTTGCGAGAGGGCAGAGCTTCACCAGAGGTCGTTATCGGTACGTTGCATGTATTTGGTATTCCAGTACTTACATTGTTAGATCCAGGTGCCACGCATTCATTCATGTCATATAGACTATCATCATTAGCTACGGTACCTGCATCTCCACTTCCGGGGTTGTGGAGAGTGTTGTATCCGTCTGGTGAGATTGTGAGTATTGGCTGGGTGTACAGAGACTGTGAGATTTTTATTGGTGGCCATGGTTTAGCCGCAGATTTGTTGTTGCTTGATATTGTCGACTTTGATCTGATCTTGGGTATGGACTTCTTGGAGACGCATTGGGCCATGTTTGACTGTCACAAGAAGGAGGTCGCGTTTCGACGACCAGGCTTTCCCGAGATACTGTTTCTCGGTGAGAAGAACACTTCATTACCATGTTTGATTTCCGCGATGAGGGCAGATCGGTTGATGAAGAAGGGCTGTGTTGCTTACTTAGCTCATGTGGTAGACACTACGGCTGCTGTGCCGGACCTTGGTGGTATTGAGGTTGTTTCTGAGTTTCCGGATGTGTTTCCAGACGAGTTACTGGGCATACCTCCAGTTCGGGAGATTGATTTTACTATTGAGCTGTTGTCGGGTACATGACCCATTTCACAGGAACCGTATCATATGGCACCAGCGGAGTTGAAAGAGTTACAGGTTCAGCTCTAGGAGTTGTTAGTGAAGGGTTTTATTCGACCCAATGTTTCACCATGGGGTGCCCCGGTTTTGTTTGTACGGAAGAAAGATGGATCCATGCGGTTGTGCATTGACTACCGGAAGCTAAATCAGGTTACAGTGAAGAACAAATATCCGTTGCCACGGATTGATGATTTGTTCGATCAGCTCAAGGGAGCTTCAATCTTTTCGAAGATTGATCTTCGATCCGGATATCACCAGTTGAGGATCCGAGATTCTGATGTGGCCAGGACAGCTTTCAGGTCGCGGTATGGGCATTATGAGTTTTTGGTTATGCCGTTTGGGTTGACCAACGCCCCCGCAACTTTCATGGACTTGATGAATCGAGTGTTTAGACGGTTTCTGGACAAGTTCGTGATTGTGTTTATCGATGATATTTTGATCTATTCCAGGAGTGTGGCCCAGCATAAGAAGCATTTGCGAGCGGTGTTGCGGACTTTGCGGGACCATCAGTTGTTTGCGAAGTTTAACAAGTGCGAGTTTTGGCTGGATAGTGTGAAATTTCTGGGGCACGTGATATCGGCTGAGGGAGTCAGTGTTGATCCTGACAAGATCGAGGTCGTGCTGAATTGGAGTAGACCTACCACTGTACCGGAGATCCGGAGTTTCTTGGGTTTGGCAGGCTACTACCAACGGTTTGTACAAGATTTTTCTCGGATTGCTACCCCATTGACCAGGTTGACGAAGAAGGGCGTCAAGTTTGAGTGGTCTGATGCATGTGAGGAGAGTTATTTGCTCCTGAAGGAGAAGTTGACTACTGCACCGGTTCTGACATTACTAGATGACAGCGGTGAGTTTGTGGTTTATAGTGATGCGTCAAAGTTGGGACTAGGTTGTGTGCTGATGCAGCATGGCAGAGTTGTAGCCTATGGTTCCAGACAGTTGAAACCACACGAAGTCAACTATCTGACCCATGAGTTGGAGTTGGCCGCTATTGTGCTAGCGTTGAAGAGTTGGAGACATTATTTGTACGGAGCCCAGTGTAAGATCTTCACCGACCACAACAGTCTCACCTACCTACGGACGCAACCAGATTTGAACATGAGGCAACGCCGGTGGATGGAGTTGATCAACGATTATGATTGCACTTTTGAGTACCATCCAGGGAAGGCCAATGTTGTGGCTGATGCACTTAGCCGGAAATTCGGAGCTTCGTTGTTCCATGTTTGTGTAGCTAGAATGGCTATGTTAGCCGAGCTTTGGGCTATGGGTGCCGAGTTTGAGTGGGATGATGAGGGAGTCTTGTTAGCCAGTTTCCAGGTTTGACCCGTATTGGTTGATCAGGTTCAGGAGGCTCAAGATTCAGATTCCTACCTGTTGAGCAAGAAGACCATGATACGGAATGGTGTGCCTACAGAGTTTCGATTGAGCGACAACGGTACGTTGTTGTTTAGAGGCAAGTTGTGTGTGCCCAGAGACGAGAGCCTGAAGAATGAGATTCTGGATTAGGCTCATAGTTCAGCGTATGCGATGCATCCCGGAGGTACGAAGATGTTTCGTACACTTCAAGCGTATTACTGGTGGCGCAACATGAAGTGGGAGATTGCCGCATATGTGAGCCGATGCTTGATCTGTCAGCAGGTTAAAGCGGAGAGGCAGAAACCTGCAGGGAAGTTACAGCCACTGGAGATTCCGGTTTGGAAGTGGGAGCACATTACTATGGATTTCGTTTATCAGTTGCCGCGTACTTTGGCGGGCAATACTAGTATTTGGGTTATTGTGGATCGACTGACGAAATCTGCTCATTTTCTCGCACTTCCGGGGAAGATATCAGTGGGCAGATTGGCCAAGCTGTATTTGTCAGAGATTGTTCGACTGCATGGTGTGCCTGTGTCTATTGTTTCTAACTGAGACAGTCAGTTCTTCTGAGTTTTGGCAGGCATTGCAGCGAGCCATGTGCACCAGGTTGCGTTTCAGTACAGCTTTTCATCCTCAGACTGACGGGCAGTCTGAGCGGACTATATAGACACTTGAGGATATGTTGCGGTCTTGTGTGTTGCAGTTCCGCAGGAATTGGGACCAGCAACTACATTTGATAGAGTTCACCTACAACAACAGCTATCAGGCCAGTATCGAGATGGCACCGTACGAGGCCCTGTACGGGAGGCAGTGTCGCACTCCATTGTGCTGGAGTGAGGTGGGCGAGCGATGGCTTATTGGCCCTGATCTGGTGAAGAGCACTATGGAGGACGTCCAGATTATCCGGGACAGATTGAAGATTGCCACTACAACAAAAAAAACCTTTTGCGACGGCACATTGCCGTTGCAAAAGAGTCAAATGCCGTCGCAAATGCTCTTTTGCGACGACAAAATGTGCTTTTGCAACGGCAACCCATCCGTCGCAATTGGTGGCGACGCAATTGATATTAGCAACGGTTTTTACTGTCGTCCTTATTCTTTTGCGACGGTAAACCTTTGCCGTAGCTATTGATTTATTTTGCGACGGCAGTTTACCACGACTAACACCGTCACAAAAATTTGACAAGGCGTAGTGTTAAAATCATTTTTTGCGACGGTAAGGGTGCCGTCGCAAAATATTTTCCCTCCAGAATTAGTTTGGCGCCAATACTTGCAACGGTATGCATGCCGTCGTAAAAACATTTTCCGCCAAAATTAATTTTGAGATGGTATTTGCGATGGTAAAATCTGTAATGCAAAGTCAATTCAAACTGCTTATAACAACTACTGATTACAACATCTAATTCAAAAGAATTTCTCAAGTCATACAACATCCAATTCACATTAGATGCATCAGTAATCTACCTATATTGTTCTTAACTTACATGAGTTCAAACTTACATTAATTCATAAACTTACATCAGTTCCAATCTCTGCAACTTACCCAACTTACATCAGTTCACCACAGTACACAAAATAGATCAAAATAACAGTACACTGAATGAGCAATCTAGCCAATCTAGATTTTTTTGCAACTTTGTGCTGTATACTTCAGATTTCTGGCCAACTTACAGCAGTTCAATTTTCTTTGTGACTTTCTGCTGTATCCCTCGCATTGCTGGCCAATCTTGATTTTTTTGCCATAATCATCTATGCAATAATACATAACATGCATCATAAGTGTCTGTCAATCTGTTTAATGAATTGATTGAACACACATCATAAGTGTTCCATGAGTTGACTCAAAGAAACATGTATATCAATCTGTAATGACAAATGGTGTGCTAGTCATACTTTAAAAATGATGGACCATTAATTAGTCCATTTCATAAGTACCAGTCTGTTCACAGCACCCTGTGTTTTCCAACTCAGAGGTTAATGCTATGCATGTCTCTGTAACCTCAAGGATATTTTGATTATGCAGTACTTACAAGATGGAAAACATACACAAAGCTGATGAGTTAGCTACTTTAACATTTCACAGATCAAAGCAAACACGAGGAAGCCACATTATTATGTAAATTGCCAACCAATGAACCTGTTTATGTGAATCAGACAAGCAGAATCAATTTAGAGTTCTCCAAATACTTAATGCTTCTTATCATGTAAATTGTCAATTTGGACTTGTTTCCGCAGACCACACAGCACATTTACAGCTAATACTTACATCTGAGAACACCATGTAACATTACATACAGATATATATACCTGCTATATAAGAGCATATATGCTCCCTGAGAAAGCACCTCTTCCAAATCAATTGATGTAACCTATGAAAGATAGCAACATAAGTCAGCAATCCAGTTGCTTAGGTATGTTATAGACTTCATCAAAGAGAGATATACCTTGCAATCATCAACTATGTACCAGTCTCCATGAAAATCCTTGGTATAACAGATCTAATGGCCGAAATATGATGCATTCAACATATCCACATGGACCGCAACACCATAAAGGCTATATATATCTGTACCATCTCCAACTTCACTCATGTAGGGACTAAGATCTAAAGTTGCAGGGAATGTAACTCAACTGATGTAACCTATGAAAGATAGCAACATAAGTCAGCAATCCAGTTGCTTAAATATGTTATAGACTTCATCAAAGAGAGATATACCTTGCAATCATCAACTCTGTACCAGTCTCCATGAAAATCCTTGGTATAACAGATCTAATGGCCGAAATATGATGCATTCAACATATCCACATGGACCGCAACACCATAAAGGCTGTATATATCTGTGCCATCTCCAACTTCACTCATGTAGGGACTAAGATCTAAAGTTGCAGGGAATGTAACTCTCTTGTTAATCTTCCCAAAACGCCCACTCTGAAATGTTTGTCCACATAAAAATTTCAGGCAGCCACTGGGTAAACTAATATATACAACTTATATGTAATCACTACGAGATTAAAACAAATTAATATAGAAACATCAATGACCAACTTGAAGTCGATGCAATTTTTAGTAATATTATTAATGTATTCCTCATTCAGAAAACTCCTAGATATGCATCGGTGTGTGCAATGAGAACCATCATTCTCATGTGATAGAGACAGTTATTAAGAAACCCAAAGTGACCATGTAACCTTCATCTATCCAAATAAGAACTGTGTTTCTAATCGTGAGTACCATAATGATAAATAAGATGTGGTAGGTGTTGCAAGATCTCATTTGCCCTGATTCAAGATCCGGTTCATAAACACTATATTTTCAGCTGAATTCCCCTACCAACAAAGAGAGTGACAACGGTTTCATTACTTGATGTAGGCTTTTCTTTAAAGTCAAGAAGGATCCACTAGAAATGGAATGCAAGTCAATTACCCAAAAAATAAAAATACCGAGTATACAGTTCAAACCTGAAATCTTTTCAATGAAATGGTCAAAACATTTGGAGCGTGGGCAGAGAATGTACCCAAAAGTCAACACAAGTAGAACTCAAGCTTCTTTCCTAGTTATCCTGTAATTCAATAATTTATTATAAGTTACCATCGTAACTTTATAAGCAGCGTGGACACTCCTTGATGTGAAGGAATCCAGATTGAGTGGATACAATAAACTATAGTCCAAGTCAAACAATGAACATAATACCACAATTCAAAATGTCTTGGTCTGATTTATTTGACCCTGGTATGTAAGGCAACAAAATGCCAAAAAGTATGAAATAAAAAATGACACACTTTACTGCAATACCATATTCTCACCTGAAACAATAGATACCCAAGGCTGAGGTGATTTCATGAATGACTGATGTTGCAAAATGAAGATAGAGCGCCCCTGTACTTGAAACAGCAACAGCCGGTCATGATAACATATAAAACATGATATGAGATTAACAAGTAGACACTTGATAACATATAAAACATGATATGAGATTAACAAGTAGACACTTGATTCATTTCACACCGCAGCTGCATATTGCATCTTTGGAAAAGATTCTAAAGACTGACAGTTTTTTTTTCCTTTCTAAAAAGGGGCAGTAAATTAAGAAAGCATCTATAAAATGTCATGAGCAAAAGGAACATTGTGCCATGGTTTTCCATAAAGGATTATCCTACCTGTAAATCCACAGTAACCAAGAAGAACTAAACTGTCGTCGACCAATGGGACGCTGCAATAGATGGTGAACAGTGTTAGTTCAAGAGACGAGACACATCAGGACAATCAATAACAGAAGAATAACATTTCCACGACGAAAGCATAGTATATCGAATTCAACTTACCCATCATTCAGTCTAGCTGTGAGCGCATTTGCAATAGCAAAAGGGAGGTACAACAATGACTGCATATAACAAAGGTAGAATCTCACAGGAGGAGGTAGTAAACAAAAGGTAGAATCTCAACATAAACCTAAATACTCAACCCCAAAAAAACATAAACCTACATACCATGCACATTCCAGTTTTCAAGCCTTTTGGCTCATCGCACAAGTGGGCAAGAATCATTCTTCCCTGCCAAAGCAAACTTCCTTCAATAACAAAGGTATATAAAGAGCTTGATTGTTCAAATGCCACTTAGAATGGTGCAAGTAGATATATAGGACTTCCAGGGCAGCAATATCAGCAACCCATTTAGAATGATTGAAATAAGAAACTTTATTATATGGGTTATAATGAGACAGATATCTTACCACAAGATAACCAAAAGCAAGTCCAGTTCCCATAACGACTAAATGTGGATAGTTCCTCATGATGTCAGATGGTGACAAATAATCCCTAAAGATATATGTAATTGAAGCATCAATAAGCTACTAATTTGAGTTACTTCTTTCTTTACATGGAAAGAAAATGCAGGAAGGGAAGCACAAAAAAGGGGGACATACCATGCCAAAACTACTCCCAAAAGAACAACGAAAGGATATAGCTGGGAAGAAAAATACGAAACACATTAAGCCTATTGGGTATGAAGAATTAATATATAAAAACAGAAAAGATAATAGCATTATCATAGCTAGTGCCAGTAGCATACTTCCTTTCTTTGTTTGGATGACCTTATAAACATTCATCATACTGCACATATCACAGCATGACTATTCAAAAATGTATATTTTTAGCTATAACAATTCATATGAATTAGAGTAGAAAAAAATACATTATGTAAAGCCACTGAGCCAAAGAAAAATAGTATAAACTATAAACACTGCTTTTGAAACTTCTCCACATGCTACTACACTTACAGAAGAATGGATATCGATTTATAGGGCCACAGAGAATTAAAAAAAAAACAGAAAACAAGTTACCCCCGAGTTGAAAAAGACATGATGTATGCAAGAGTTCTGGAATATATTGTCAAAAGAAAGAACAAGGAATATCAATTCAAATTTCAGGAATGATGGCTACGTACTTGAATGTTACTGTTGGGACCACAGCAAAAATTATCATCAGAAGTAACACAGCATTGGACATCGTAATTTCTGAAGCGAACAACAAAATGATAAATTAGTGAAACAATTGGACAAAAAGAGCAGGGACTACACACTTCTAAGTTCTGACTTGATAATAGGTCATTGAGCTAAGCAACATTATAACGTATCAGTAACTGTGTGAAAGATGACCAAGTTATCTTATAAATAATCTCATGACAAAGCCTGAAGAAATGTGGATCATACATGTGTTTGATGCCAAGTCACAATTAAGTTAAAGTCTTACCACTTAGAAAAGGTACCCATGCCAACTCAAAAATGACAGAGACTTTCCAAATGGTTGAGCCCACCACTTAGAACCTGTAAAGATGTAAAACCAAAGTTATTATGGAGAAACAGAAAAGTGAATGAAACAATATCCAAACTCAAATTAAAGATATACTCTCAAATTATACATGTGTATGTTTAGAGAAGCAAGACAAGTTGTAGGATTTTACCAACAACAGCTGTGAAACAATGACTCAAATATATCAGCATGAGGCCCTCCGTGGGCCCATTGAAGGCAGGAAGTATTAGGGTATTGGTAAAGTAACTGCATCAACAACATCAGATATTAACACTGCTAAAAATAATCCAATCGGCATATAAGATACTTTAAGAAGTAATAGCAGAGTCTTCTATTAGGGTATTGTTAAAGTAACTGCATCAACAATGTCATATACTAGTACTGCTAACAATAATCCAATCGTCATATAAGATACTTTCAGCAGTAATAGCACACAGTCTTCTATTCAAGTAGTACCAATTAAATGGTCCCCAAATTCTTTTCTCCCAACAAAGTGGAGAATGGAGATACAGAAACATTATAACTTGAGACCGGGGTTACTTAATCATATAACTGGATTTTACTTAGAGGCACGAGAATGCACAAACTCAATATAAATTTAACTCAGTTACTCACCTCTCCCAAGTTGCAAAGTAAAATGGAACAGCTGAAATCACCCAGAACCAGAATGTGTTTCCAGCACACATTGCAGTGCTTCCGAAAGCCAATGCTTCGAGCTATACAAAACCACAGGCAGTTTAAGTTGCATACGGACTTATATGAGAAGGACTAAAAAGATGGATTAAGACACATACCGCACATGCAAGAGCATCACATCCTGCAATACAAGTATGTGTGTGAACACGATGGAAGCTAAGGTCAACTCCGTCCATGTCTCTTCATAGACGATGATTTTCGTCCAGAGACTGAGAGATTACGATTGAGAATTGAGACTGAGAGATCAAGAGAGAGAGAGAGGAGAGTTCAACAGAGTGGAGATAAGAGAGAGAGAGAGAGAGAGAGAGAGAGAGAGAGAGAGAAGGAAAAAAATGGGTTCAGGTTTGTTATATTTGAAATTGGGCTCATTTTCCGATGTGTGCGTCCCCAAGATATTCTCACAAATCAGAAGATTACCGGACCAAACAACACAGTCGATTACACACAACATACTACCACATATACTACACATATCAATCAATGAATCTGTAACACACTCCGATTACAGATCCACTCCATTTTTAAGTCTACGAAACACTTCATGTGTTAGATGTTTTAACTTCTTTCCCCGTTCCTCAATTTCCTGATCACAGATATAACCTACTATGACCAATTGATTAAGCATAGATATAGATAAAGATCACTGAAGGAAAATCTAGCAGCAAAGCAACAAAATTTTCACACAAAAATGACGCATCTCCTACAACTAAATTCTAATCATGAATCTTAAGTGACTAAGCTACAATTTCAGACTGTAGATCAACAAAGCAAGAAGTGATCTCGTACATGTTTAAGGCAAGTCGGAAACATAATTTTTTCCATTTGCCGACGGCGTTCTGACGATCTCTTTAGTAATATCTCTCCACCGCTTACATACACAAGCACAAGCGACGACGTTTTGTCGATTCGGCCACTTGTCCTCGCTGTCTTCCACTCGCCGTATGATCTCGTTGAGCAGCTCCGGTAGAAGAGTAGACCACGAAGACGCTGTCGACGACTCTACACAGTTCGCCGAGACCCGATCAAACTCGATGGCCGCCGAGGAGTCGCGGCGATGGTCGCTGTTGTTGACGTCCGGCTGCTGCAACATGAACTCTCTGAAGGATTTGGAGAATTTTCGGGAGAGACAAGACTTGAGAGACATGGGCGTTTTGGAATTGGGAATTAGAGATTTGGGGGATTTAGGGTTTCGATCGCTGTCTTCTGAACGGAATAGTCTTTCCTCGACGGCTCCTCCCGGTCCGGTAGCCACTCGATGGTGAGCGACAGCCACTCTAGGGCATGCGAATTCACCAGATCGTAAAGAAATGGGGTGTTCTTCTTCCATATCTAGTACTCCTCGTTAACTAGCCTCATTGATGAGGATTGTTTCATTGACGGTAATTATATATTTTTCATTTTATTTTTATTAATTTTTTAGATTTAGGGTTATGATTTAGGGGTTAGGGTTTATGGTTTAGGAATTGAGGGTATGGGTTATGGTAAATATTTTTATATGGTAAGATAGATATTACCCTCGCGAGAATGTGTGTGAGGTACTTCGTTTCAAATTATTCTTAACGGAACGGAAAATCGCATTTTATTCTTAAGGGCAATATGGTCACATCGATTAGACACACAAATCGAGGTCGAATTCAAGTCGAAAAGTTCTAATATTTTTACAGCATGCTTAGATTAGTCCGATTATCTCATCAAATGGTCACATTTTCAAAATGATTACTTGTTAGTGATTTAGTTTCATAAAAGTTTAATTTTCATATAACCAACAAATATTTGTAAGTAACATTAGTAGCTATAAATGGATTAAAGACATATGAGAAAACCGAATAGTCTAATGAGAAATGTGTCCATACACATGCATCAACCTCGTAATAACATAAAGTTTTTAATAAATTTACCATCGTCGAAATTCGTTTAGAGATCAGTCAATGAGGTCAAATCTTACCAAAAGACTAAAATAGCCCTTTGGATTTTGCTCATTCTTCTATGGAAGGAGTGCCTAAATTAAGTTTTTTTGGTTATTTTTTCACATAGTAAGATAGATATGAGTTCCACGATAATACATGTCCAGAAATTGATCTCAAATAATTTTTTTACATAGTGGCAAATTGAGTTTTAGTATAAAACGTCTTAATTAGGAACACAACAATTTAATGCACGGATCAACGTCGAATTCAAGTAAAAAAATTATAATTTTTTAATACCATACTTAGAGTATCCTAATCATCCCATCCAACGGTCGTTTTTGCGTAAAAAAAATTATTTTTCGGCAAAACTAATTTTGCGACGGCGTTTCTTTTCCGTCGCAATTGATGAAACTTTTTGCGACGGCGTAAAGTGCCGTCGCAATTGGTGAAACATTTTGCGACGGTAAAAATTATCGTCGCAATTGATGAATCATTTTGCGACGGCATCGGTTTGCCGTCGCAAAAGGTCTACCCATTCGCGACGGTAAGTTTGCCGTCGCCATTGGTAGGTATTTGCGACGGCATTCATTGCCGTTGCAAAAAAGCGTAGCAAATTGAATTTTTTGTTGTAGTGTGCCCAGGATCGGCAAAAGAGTTATGCGGACGTGAGGAGAAAGAGTCTCGAGTTTGAGGTTGGCGATTGGGTCTTCCTGAAACTATCTCCGTGGAGGAGAGTTGTGCGTTTTGGGAAGCGTGGCAAGCTTCAACCACGGTACATTGGTCCGTATGAGATCATCGAGAGGGTTGGAGCTGTTGCTTACAGACTTGAGTTGCCAGCTGAGATGGCTGGCGTTCATGATGTTTTCCACGTTTCGATGTTGCGGAAGTACATCTCAGATCCTTCGCATGTGTTAGCCCCACAGCAGTTACCGATCTGAGAGGATTTGACGTACGTGGAGGAGCCAATATAGATTCTCGATCGCCGTGAGCAGGAGTTGAGGCACCGTGTGATCCCACTGGTGAAGGGCTTGTGGCAGAATCACTCGATTGAGGAGGCCACTTGGGAGACTGAGCAGCGTATGCGGGAGCAGTATCCTTATCTGTTCACTTGACAGGTATGTAAATTTCGAGGTCGAATTTTTTTTAAGGGGGGTAGATTTGTGACGACCCAAACCAGAATCAGTAGAGTAATCAGCGTAATCCACGAGTTAGTGTGTAATCGCAGTTTATTAATTATTGTGTGGTTTGCCGGCTTCGTTTACGACTTAATTATTGGCCGAGAATTTGAGTTGAGTCTCTTCTCGAGAGTTGTAGTGCATGTGATTTCGAACTCGTGGGCGGTTCCGGATGATTTTTTCGGTAACCGAGGAATATAATATGATTATTTGAAGTTTCGGTTTATCGACGAGTTTATCCGTTCGTATCATGTTTATCCGAATCGTATTGGTTATCCGTTTTGAACCGTTGATCGTCTCGAGGCGCGAGTATAAATATCGGAAATAGTCGAAAAATTGTCGAAAACACTATTTGGGAAGTTTGACCGTCGTTGACCAGGAATTGACCGTTGACTTTCGTTGACCGGAGGGGAGAAAACGGACCGTATGGCTTTCGTCGCCGGACCGGCTGATTCCGGCCATTTCAGGCCACGGCCCTTGAAGGAAAAATGTTCTCCTCGTGATTCTAAACAGTTTAGAACTTGGAATTGCTTGATTTGGTTGAGATTTAAGGGAGATATTGTGATTTGAAAATTGGAGATTTTTGGCCAGAATCGGCCTCGACGGAGGGAGGTGCTCCGGTGACTTTGGTGGGTTTTGTTGGGTTTTTGATGGTGATCATTTGCCCTTTGGTTTGGAGGGACGAGGTGGCGCGACGACACCGGAATCGGCTCAGGAATTTTTCCGGCCGGTTTGAACCTCCGTGGCTTTCGAGCTGATTTCCGGCCACGGTGGTGGTTAGATGGTGGTGGTCCCTTTGTTAAACTTGTTCACCTTATTGAGAAGATCATTGTGGCAGCTCGGTCGCCGGGAAAACTCTCTAGTTGACGGCGCGTCGCCGCTGGCAGCGGCGGTCAACGCCGGAGCTCCGGCGACCCGTTGAGTTTTTGGATTTCGATGTTTTTAATGTCCTTTTTCTCTTAATCGTGCCCCTATCGTCGCCTTGAGGTTGTCGAGTTGATTTGGGTATCGGATTTTCAGTCGAGGGTTTTGAGTAGAGATTTCAGGAATTTCGTCGATTATTTTGTACAGTACTATATGTTTCCGGGAACGGTTGGTTTCCGTGGTAAAGTATAGTGTTGTGAGCTATGATTTTGATCAGATAATATTTTATGACTATTCAGGGGATCGAGATCGTGCTTCGGGCGAAGGATCTTCCGCCGGGCCACGAGATTAGCATGAGTGCGCGTTTTGCTCACCTGTGAGTGGACAATTTCTTTTCACTAATAATCGCGAGTCTTTATACACGTTTTACGAGCATGAGCATGCATACGAGATTATGTTTTATATGAGCATGTGTTATACGATTATGCCTATACCAGTGTATATATTACGTATATGCATTTATTTATTGCATTAAACATTTGCATCGAACTATTTATGATTTGGTTTACACAGAGTACAGTCTCAGTATATGTTGTTGTATCGATACACTTGCATCCCGGCTGATCCCCGAGGATGTTTACTGGGGAAGGCTGTGACCCCTGACCCGAGGCCTTTACAGGGGGGGGGCAGACCTCTGACCTGAGGCCTTTCTGGCTAGAATCACGTGTGGGTCTGGGATCCCTTGATTCAGACTGTACTAGCACGGATGTGTCCATGAGCGACCCCGTGGGATTTTTACATGCATGCTCAGTACGCTGGAGGAGTATGAGTTTACCTTGTGTACTTTATTATATTTATTCATCTGGACTCGCATATGTTATTTTAACATATATCAGCTGGCGAAAGACATTTATTTTCGTCCACTCACTCTAACAGTTTTCATGTCTTTCCCCTGGGCTTTTCGGTTTCCGTGCCCAGTTTGCAGTTCAGGTTCTGGTGTCTCACGTCGTGGTTGGAGGCTAGTAGTTCGAGCTACCTGTGTTTTCCAGTAGGTTTCTTGTTTCGCCTACTGATGTATATATTGTATATATTTATACTAGAGGTCGCTCTGATACATTCTGATACAGGTTTTATACGATTTTTCCCGAATATACTATATATTATAGTTATGTTTAATGTTTATTGTTAATGATATGATATTGAGAAATCCAGATGGGATTGGTGCCCACGGTTTGGCTTTTGTGGCATAGGATGAAGTGTTATTTTCTGGGTGCAGGTAATGGCAATTCCGCGTTAGTAGCGTTACTCAGCCGAAATTTTAATGGTTTTTGTTGGTTCATGTTTTCAGAAGGGGTTTGATTCCAGTTTAGGCAACTAAATCGGGGTTGGGTCCTTTCAGATATCACCGACAAACAGCACCATAAACTGATCAAGATATGGACTGAACACTCAGTTCATCAAATCCATAAAAGTTGCAGGTGCATTGGTTTACCCAAAAGGCATGACAACAAACTAGTAATGTCCATACCTGATCCTGAAAGCAGTTTTAGGAATATCCTACTCCCTCACCCTCAATAGGTGATAACCTAATCTCAAGTCAATCTTAGAGAACATCGCTACTCCTCTAAGTTAGTCGATCAAGTCCTCAATCCTAGGTAATGGGTACCTACTCTCAATCTTAAGAGACACATTTAGGAGGATCAGTCGCTAAAAGGTCTGTGAGTGAGCGAAGTGCGCAATGTGACCTACGCTCAGGCCGTTGGAGGCCACCTAACGGTTAACAATGACTCTAGGGCTTTCTCGAATTTGAGAGGAGTTTAAGTCCCCAGGTAGCCAATGCCACTAGGTCGACGACCATGTCAGGGGACATCCCATCCAGGGTGATTAGCCGTCGGGGGAGTCCGTATGGGAGAACGATGGGCGCTGGGTGCTAGCCGTCTATGATTGTTAGGTATCCATTATAGTGCTTATGTCTCGGGGGAGCTTGCATGAGGTGTAAGGCACATCCATATGGTGTGCCTACTGTTCCAGCAGGTCAAGTTATAAGACCAAAGTGTTGTAGGCATCAAGTGTGTTTGTTTGAGCGGGGTGAGGGCTAGCGAGGCAGTAGTGGCAGGCCCACACTCTCAGAGTTTGAGGCTATGATGAGGTAATAAGGAAGGTTATGTGCATGCGTGACACTTGTAGGTTAGCACTGGACTTGAGGAGTCAAAGGTTGATCAACAGGCACGTGCATTGATGACATCATAATTGTAAAGTATGAAGAAACATTTGCGTTTTGAAATTCAAACGATGTGGGACATGTGTTGAAGATCAACGGTGGTGGGGAAAGAAACATAGATGGTAAAGAAACAATTAGTGTTAGAGGCAGCTTAGTATATAAGGGCCTTAACCCCAGCTGTTTTCCCATTTCGCACTTGAGGATTACTTTAGAAAATTCTGCAAAACGTTCACAGTGCTTTGGTGAAGATTTACCTTTGTGGATTTCCGTTGCCTCTTCGACTTTCAACGTATTTTGAGAAAAGTGAGATTAAAATTTATACTCTTCTCCTTGTTCGTTGTTTGTGATTTCCTATGTTATGCTTTCAATTCTAGAGTTGTCATAATGTAGGGTACTAGTAGATGGCTTATTGTAGATGTAGGTTTAAAGACTTCCTTGTTTTATAGAAAAATCGGTGGATTTATGGTGGGGAGAGAAATAACTATGTGAGCATATCTGTTGGTGGATGCAGAGCGCTAGCGCGCTCTGGGATTAACAAATATCTTTTGTTTGATAAGTTGTTCTCGCTAGCGTGATAGACCCATCAACGCTAATGGAGATATCGAGCGACGAGTCATATATGATTGTAAATGGTAGGAAGCGGCGTAAGAGAGTGAAAAAATCTATGAGCAAGTTGGGTTGAGAAAGAAGAGTATCGGTGATGTCGTATAGTATTAGTCAAACATCGCTGTCGATGTCTAGCGCTAATTTGAGTTTGGTGCCATTGAGTCTGGATCCGTTGAGTGTGTATTACCCTACTGATGTGCCAACCCTATTCTTGACTGCAGCGCCCAATATTGTATCAGAGCGCCAAGGCGGGGTTGGATCATCAACAGACATAGAGAGAGATGCATCAAGATGAGAGAGTGAGGCATCCACCTTCTGAAGCGTTTGAAGGTGCGCTACTGCGATATACTAGCAGGCTAGTGCCTAGGCATTTTGATGATAGGGAAACGGTATAGGAGCCAAAGGCATCGTTTAGTACGAAGGAATGTGAAAGCTTATATGAAAAATACAACATACCCCGCTCGGTGCATCTGTGCTTGCTAGGTCTTGGGAAACGTTTACTGATCCACCACAGAGCCACACAAGCGTTCATGAGTGGCACCTGCGTAATGGGATTCATTTATTGCTGCACCTCTTCTTCCAGTATGTGTTGTCACATTTCAACATTGCTCTGGGGAAGTGTGATCCAGCGATGATGAGGGTGCTAATAGTGCTCTATAACATATTTAAATTGTCGCGCCTGGACCTGCCAATGATGCTAGAGATTAATTACCTACTTTTGCAATACAGCTTACGCCAAGCGGGACTGGGATTATGGCACCATAACGGTGGTACCAAAGAAGCCAAACAAATGGTGGTTTTTAGATATGTAATTGTCAGTGACTGTTTGACACCATAAGGCCTGCCTGGAAAGCGGGAATTAAGAATTTGGTGACCGCCAGAGCATTGAGGGATTTCCCCTTATGCCTACTTCCTTTCAACTGCTAGGTGGTGTTGAGTCGTCTAATATTTTGGTTGATTATGCCTGTTATAATGAAATCTGGTACACTTATGCCACTTGTTGCTTTGCATGTATTTTTGTGTTGTGCAGTAAGATACAAATCTGTCCCATGCCAGAGGGAGGAACAACGGTTGGCGAAGATTTTGTACTATTGGGACCACCCAGAAGTCTGTTGTGATTACTGGGCGCTTAATCATCCTAACATTATCAAACAGACATGGATATTTCACAAACCTGGTGTATGTTTGGCTTCGTAGGTTGTTACTTTTTTTGTTTTGCTATATAAATAGGTGGTGGCTAATCAATATGTGTTGCACTCGTTTCCTTGTAGCCAAGAGCACCGCGGTTACCACCGATCAAAAGATGAACAGGGCGAAGCTTGCAGGGAAATAGGGGCACCTAATGGCACATGCCGTGAATACCGCCAAGTTGGTACAAGGTCCAGGTGACGCCTTGGTGTGAGGAAACGAAGAGCGAGATACAACTATTCTGTCTTTTGTAGAGACACATGAAGCTGAAATCGTTTGGCCAAATGAGGAAGAGGAGCCCGAGCGGGCAACGCGGAAGTAGCGCCACTAAGAGAAAACTGTAGAGGGCAAAGTGAAAGTGCTTGGTGCAGACGAAGTGATGGGTCAAGACACGATGCAACCCATGGCTGCCCAAGTACTGGTCTAGTCGGAGCGTATTCGGGCGGAGTGTGAAGCTAGGAAAGCGAGAAGAAAGCATTTTGGTGGGAAGAACAAGTCATCCACGCCTTCTATCCAAGAGGGGGGGGGTCATCGCTCGCCAATATTGCAGCAGCGGACATCGTAAGAGGTATAGGTCGAGGAAGGGTGGGAAGAGACATATGATAAAGAGTCAGATGTGGAAGAGAGGACACCTAATAACTCTCTTGTCTGCAATTCCCTTGTTCATAATTCACCCACTCGCATTTTCTCCCGCTCACCACCCTTAACGTTGTCGGTGGGGGGTGGGGGACCCTGGAGCACCTGAGATGTTTGATGAGGCGGCCAAAAATCTGCTAGAGCGGTATGTGAAATTCTCATCCAGAGCAGTAGCTCTAGACTTGGTGGCTAAGCAGAGGAAGCAAGCGCTGACCATGGATAACCGCAATCACCATATCCACCTGTGTATGGAGGCAATGCAGTGGGTGCATGACCTACACCAGACCATGCTTCTGGAAGAGCCAAACTAAGCGCCAGGAGAGTTGGCGATGGTCAAAGAGAAAGCGTGCCAACAGGAGGAATCACTCAAGCAGAAAAAGACGGTGATGATGACTATCAACGCCTCACTCATGAAGTATAAGGGTATGGAGGAACAACTTCGAGAAAGGGTGAGGGTCCTGCATGTGGGCATTGAGGAAGCACTAGAGTCCAAGCAAGAGCTGCAAAACAAATATGATGAAAATGGAGATGGAACGGGACCTACTGCAGGGGGAAAAGTGCTCGCTTGAAGGCTTTTGTGCACAAGATACCGAGAGGGTGAAGCAGCTGTTGGCGGAGGTGGATGCACTGACGGCAAATGTGGGGTCCTTGAACATGCGAGTGTTGGATGAGGTCGCTTGTCATCAGCTGGAGGTAGATTCCTTTGAGCGGAGCCTCGAGGAAGCCGCAGATGTCGCCGTTGACACCATGTTCGACCTACTGAAGGAAAATCCGTACTTTGACTGGGAACGATATAAGAAAGACCAAGAGGAGAAAAATCTAGTGGGGTTTTGAGTTTAGGCGCCTTACGCGTGGTAAACAGTTTGCTTGATGTAAATCAGAACAGTATTTCCCTTTGTCTTTATTTTCGTATTGTGATGTAAAAAGTTTTTCTCGGTGGATAATGAAGTGCTCTGGGCTTTGCAAAAAGTTCCCCTTTATGATATTTTTGGTGAAGTGTTACTTGAATATGTCATTGTTGACCCGTATACAGCTCTTGCTTGAATTGTGATTTTGTAGTGTCACGTTGACTAAAATGAAAGTAAGCTTGATGAATGATTGTGCCTGCAAGACATTATTCAGACATAACGTACTAGCATTTGAAGAAAGTGTTAACAGGATGTTTATGAGAAATAACACAATATGGGCATACGCATAATCTTACTTCATTTAGAAAAGCATAATACACTGGAGAGTACATGGATGGATTAAGAATACTACAACGTATTGAACCAAAGTCTGAGCGAGGCACTAATGGTAGTACTTCTGTAGGTGAGCGTAGTTCCAAGGGTGAGAGAGGACGATTCCCTCTTTATCGCTCAATTGGAATGTGTTAGGGCTAACAACGTCCATTATTTTGTATTGTCCTTCCTAAGATGGACGGAGGGTCTTGACATTAGTTTGGATTGCCCTCATGGCCCAATCACCAACCTATAACATACATGCTCTAATGCGTTGATTGTAAAGGCGGGCGATCTTTTCCTTGTTGGTGGTGTTAAGGAAGTGAGCGGCATCACACTTTTCCTCAAGAAGATCATTGTCCAAGCGGAGTCCATCATTGTTGGTGACTAGATCGAATGCCTCTACCCTTAGGCTTTGGTGAGTGAGTTCGAGTGGGAGTAGCGCCTTCGTGCCAAACATTTAGGTGTATGGTGTTTTCCCAGTGGCGGTTGGGGCAGTTGTGCGGATGGACCAGAGTATGCCAAAGAGCAATTTGGGCCAACGCCCGTAATTGGGGTGACCCTTTTTCATGGTGGTCAACTACTTCTTGAGGCTATCCTTGATGATTTTGTTGGCCACCTCAACTTGCCCGTTGCTCTGGGGGTGGGCGGGAGAGGAGAAGAGCACATTACTGCCTTGTCGCTTGCAGAACTGAATAAATTATGGGTTGTTGAACTGAGTGTTATTGTCCGTGTTGATGTTGATGGGGGCGCCATAACGACATAATAGGGCAGTTCTTTATCATACACGTGTTCTGCCTTGTGATCTTTATCATTGTGATTTTAATAAGCGGTTCTGCCTTGATGAACTTCGTGTGAGAATCAATGATAACGACCACGTAACGGAATTGACCCTTGGCCTTGGGCAGTTCTCCAATAAGATCCAGGCTCCACTGGGCAAACGGGATGGGTGACAATATGATGGAGAGAGGGACAGCTAGAGATTGGGCTTTATGAATATGAAGCTGGCAAGCTTCGCAGATGCTGGTGATCTCGCTTGCGTCAGCGTGGATGGTGGGCCACCAAAATCCATAGTGCAAGGCCTATGGATTTCCATGGTGTCCACGTGGTATCCGCACTCACCAATGTGGATTTCCCCTAGGAGTGAGCGCCCGACAATTATGGTAAGGCATTTAAGGTTTGGCCATGTACACCCCTGCTTGTACAGTTTCCCACCCCATATGCTGAAGTTTGTGGTGCGTGCCACGATTGTTCGCGCCTTCGTCTTGTTAGCTAGGAGGGCACCCCTCGTTTTGTAAGCATAGATAGGGACCATCCAGATGGGTTCAGCGAGCGTGATGGGTAAAATCTCATATAAGCTTTTAGAAATACTTAGCTTGTCCAGTACCTCAACTTTTGTATGAGCGAGAGATGTGGGGATTGGCGTTGTGGCAAGGCGGGCAAGGGTGTCGGCATTAGCGTTCTGGGCACAAGCAACCTAGGTGATATTGAAGAACTTGAACTTGGAAAGGTAGTGCCTAGCGAGTGCTAAGTAAGTAGCCATGGATCCGCCTTTTTCCTTGAAGTCCTCAGTTATCTAGTTAACGACAAGCTGTGAATGACTATAAATGTTGATGTCAGAAGCATCTGATAAGCACGCTAGCTTTAATCCTGCAATGAGTGCTTCATATTCCGCTTTGTTGTTAGAAGTCTTGAAGTTCAACTTGAGGGAATATTTTGCATGAACACCTCCTAGATCGGTGAGGATGACTCCAGCGCAACTGGCTAATTGATTTGTGGACTCATCCATGTATAAGTGTCATTGTGATTGAGGGTGTGTAACAGTGAGCTGTGTAGATTCATGCTGGGTGTGCTCGTCCTCGGCCTCCATGTACTCGGCTATGAAGTCTGCTACCGCCTGACCCTTAAGAGCAGTGTGAGTTTTGTAGTCAATATCAAATTCGCTGAGATCGATGGCCCATTTGCTAAGGCGTCCGCTGTGATCAGAGGTCTGGAGCACTTGGCAGAGTGAAAGGTTGGTGAGGACTTATATTTTATGTGCTTAGAAATATAGGCAGAGAATCCGGGCGACGGTGACTAGAGTAAGCGCCCACTTGTAGAACGTTGGATAACATTTCTCAGCGCCCGTAAATCCCTTACCAGTAAAAAAGACAATGAGCTCATTAGTAGTGTTATGCCTTACCAGGGCAAAGCTAACAGCTGTGAACGAGATAATGAGGTATGGATATAGTGTTTCCCCGTTGATAGGTCTGGACAAAGTTGGAATAGAAGTGAGATAAAATTTTATCTGTTGGAAAGAGTCCACGCAAGCAGGTGTCTAGTCAATAGAGCGCTTGCTGGTGAGACGGAGCACTTGGAAGAAAGGCTTTCACTTGTCTAAGAAGCATAAGATAAACCTGTGTAAAGAAGCAAGTTTACCTGTGAGGCTTTGAAGTTCCTTCTTGGTAGTTGGCAGCTTCATAGTCATAATGGCTATGATTTTCTTAGGGTTGGCCTCGATTCCCCGCTAACTGATAATGTATCTCAAAATTTTACTGGTGGTTACACCAAATGTGAACTTAGTAGGATTGAGGCAGACGCCATGTTCCATTATGATCTGAAAAATTATGCGGAGGTTTGCTGTGTGGCCTTTAGCTGTAGCTCTCCTTACCAAGATGTTAATGATGCAGGCTTCCACAATGGATCCTTTGACATACCTGAAGATGTAGGTCATGAAACGTTGATATGTAGACGCAACATTCTTGAGGTCGAACAGCATGACCTTGTAGCAAAAAAGGCCCTTGGGCGTTGTAAAGGTTGTGTCTTCTTGGTCGTCTGGATGCATGAGGAGTTGGTTATAGCCTGAATAGACATCCAGCATGGAAAGGAGCTCATGGCCAACTGTAGCATTTACTAGTTGGTCGATACGAGGGAACATGAAGCTATCCTTGAAGAATGCCTTGTTGAGGTTCGTGTAATCAACGCACATCTGCCAGCTACCATTGCTTTTCTTGACCATTACTGCTTTCGAGATACACTTGGGGTAATGAACCAGGTTCGATGAAGGGTCTACCTCAACGTTCATTATGGTGTAGCACTCTACATCGTATGCCCACCACTTTTGCTTGATCGGCCTGGTGGTAAGTGTAACATTTAATTTATGAGAAATTAAATTAGTAGATATACCTGACATATCGGTGTAAGACCAAGCAAAGATCCTCTGGTAATCAATTAGAAGTTGCGTCAGCTCTACTGCAATAACATGATCAAGTTGGGTGGCGATTTTCACCTTACGATCGAGATGGGCAGGATTAAGCTCGACCTCGAGAAGGGAGTCCCTGCTATTAACTGGTCTTAGGGAGTTGACACCATCTTATTGATCAACGCATTTCATACTTGATTCTTAACGCAATTCTCTCTACATTTAACTTTGTTTTATGCTTAATAAATATGTTTCTAATTTACTTTATGCTTTTAGGTAGAAATAAAGGAGAAAATAATAAAGGAGGAGTTTTGGAGCTAAAAGCGTATTAAGGAGGAAGTTCTCAAATCCGGAGAAGAAATGGTCCGAGGAATGGTCTTCAAATGGTTACTAAAATGCATTCCCATATGGTGTCAAGAATTGAAGACCAAATGCCAAAAGAAATGGATACCAAAATGGTGGACAAAAAGATGAAGACATTTCTCCTGCGCGACCCAGGAAAGAGCAAATATGGCGGAATATATGGAGCATATAATGGACGAATTTTGGAGGATATTCCATGAAGATAAATACCTGATTTGAGGGCCAAAATATGTGCAAGAATATGGTATATTCGGCCAAGAATTATTAGGGAATAAGGAATGCAAGATTTGAAGATATGAAGATTTCCTTTTCCTTGAAGAAGAAGAAAACAGGGCAGCCAGGTCACTTAACTTCTAAAATCCGTAGTAAATCCAATTCAATTCCAAATATGGCGTTCCTTATATGGATTTTATAGCCCTTTGAATAAGCTTTCCAATGAAACAAGAATCGGAATTTTCCAAGATCTGAAACTCCGGGAAAACGCGTTTGAAGACAGACTGTCAGATTTGCCCGGGTACATAAGGAAAGTCTTGTTTTGGTAGGAAAAGCCCTACTCTTCTCCTATATAAAGGGGAGCTCGACTCATTCATCCTCATCACTCATTCTAGACTTCTAAGCTTGCCAAAGATCAGCTCCTCAACCTCCAAACACTCGGCCATCCCCTCAAAATCCGAAACACCACCAACTTCATCCCGTAAACACTCTCCTCCACCTCAAGAAGGACTTTGCTCGCTTTGGCTGGGAATTCTTGGGCTCGTCATCAACTAAGGAGTAGCTACACTTGAAGATTTGCGGTGCGCTTTCACGGAGTCTAAAAGTGTAACATGACCCCTTTTTATTTTGTTTCGGTTTTTGTTTGGATTTCCTTTGTTTGTATTTTGAGAACAAGTTTTGATAAGAGGCTTTATATTTCTAAATTCTTCTAAGTTTCTTCCATGTGTTTTTAACTTTGATTCGAATACATGTGTGTGCTTATATGTTCTTAATGCTTGAAACTGTTTTTAAGTAGATACTCGCTTTGGTTCTCTTTTAAGCATGTTTCACGAACTAATAACAAAGATAAAATTGGATTAGAGAGTTAGCTCGCTTTGGTTGCTGTCTTGTTCAATTATAAGCATGTGTGTGTGTTTTGATTAGAGTTAGGAATTTCGTTGACACTTAGGGAGTCTAGGTATAAAACGGCAAAGGATGAAAGAATGAGTCGATCACATGTATATAATAGTTTAGTGTTTATTTTCGGTTTAGTAAGCATGTTTAGGGTTCTTTGTTCTTGTTTGTTTTCTACTTGTCTATGAGTGAAGCATGATAGAACCTAGGATTTCTCTATATGTTTACTAACCATTTTCTTTCTTTATTTTCGTAGATTATAAATAACCAACTTTCAAACCCCCCTTTCAAACCTTAGCGTAAATATGCATGCACCCTCAATCCCCGGTTAAGAACGATACCCTATTTACCAATGCTACATCTACACAAAAGGGTTTTAATTGTCTACGCGTTTTTGTTGATTGTTAAGTGTTAATTTAATGGTTGCAAATGCGTTGTATCAATTTTGGCGCCGTTGCCGGGGATTGTAAAGAATTGTGTGTTTATGCTTGTAAATATGTGAATCTGTGTAAATAAGTGTGTATATGTATATGTAAAGTGTCGAAAATTGTTATACATGTTCATAATAAGTTTCATTCTAACCTTTTGTTTTGCAGCCATGTAAATAGGTACATATTAAAGGAAGTCTTCGATTTACATTGAGTACGCAAGTTTGGGCGATTAAGTCTCACTCATTGGAATAGATGGCGCCTCTTTTTCTTGTTTATCTCCTTAACCCCTCGTGATGTGTGGATTTCATCACCGCACACCATAACCTAAGTGAAGTTATGGACATGAGGTTGAGGGCGGAGTCTACAAGAACTTGAGGGAATGTCTTTCTCGAGATTTTGGCTGAATGTCGGACATGGTGTCTAGAAACGGGTTATGACTGGTGACAGGTTTTGGATCTAAGAAAGACTTACACCATTGGAGTATATACCGGTTGGCCAGGTTAGCCTCGGGGTGTATCGTCGAAATTAGTCCTGCCTCTCACGTTATCTCTATCCCCAACTGGCCATGTTTTTCGATTGAACCAAGGCCGATTGATTGAGAATGTACATTTTATCGCGCGGGTCGCACGTCCAATGAAAGACCTAAAGGCTCAATGAACGTATTCTCTTTAAATCAAGGGCGAAACTCAATGAACAAAATACTTGTGCATATTACTTGTAAATTTCGTGTGCCTTTTAACTTGTAAAGAATTAACCACGTTGCATTTAGCTTGCATAACCTGCCGGCGGCTTTGTGATACTCGGATTTCATCACCGGGTACCCTAACCTAAGTGAAGTTAGGGGCATGAGGCCAAACGTATGGTCACGTTGCATCATGTATTTAACACGTAACTTTGTGTGTTTTCTGCAGGTTCTAACGTTTTTCTCTTATGCATTCACGTCATTTTTCACTTAGGCTCTTGTTTAATGCATTTGAATGACGATTTAAGTGTTTTGAGCATGAATTTGAATGAAACGTTATGTGCTTGCATTACTATATATGTTTCTAAATCTTTGCATTGTAAATATGCCTAATTTTGCAGAAAACGTGTAAATTGAGTCTTAACTTATTCTATAAACTTTGCATTCATTTTAGGGAGTCTAAAGCCTTGCATTCACGTTTACAATTCTTGAAGTGTCTTAACTTAGTGTTTTACAGCTTTTGTGTGTTTTTGGTGTGTTTTTGGTTTGTTTTTCTTCGTGTGATTTGTTTTGGTGTGATTTTGTGTGTTTTTATTGCTTTCTTTTAATTTTCAACGTTTTTGGTTAGTGTCTTGCATTACTTGTATATTATTTTGATACTAACACTATTTTGAGGAGGAAGACTTAGAAGAAGATCCGGCTACTAAAGAAGCCGAGAAGAATGTGGCTCCTCACGCCACTAAGGCACAACCCTCATCATCACAATCTGCCCCAAACAAAGGTATTAACTCTATCCCTTCAAGTTTGGTTAATACTAATGCTTCGTTTGCTCGTGCACCATTCCCACATAGGTTGACGAAATCTAAGAAAGATGATCAATACGAAGACATTTTGGACATCTTTCGGAAGGTGCAAGTAAATCTGCCCTTGATCGAGTGCATAAAGCAAGTGCCTATCTATGCAAAATTTCTCAAAGATTTATGCACCCAAAGGAGGCAAACGAGAGCGAAGGAGGTTGTGAAGGTGAATGCAACCGTCTCAGCGGTTTTACAGCGTCGGTTACCCCCCAAATTGAAGGATCCGGGGAGCTTTTCTGTTCCTTGCGTGATTGGTGACAACAAATTCGAAGATGTTATGCTAGACCTTGGTGCATCCATTAACGTAATGCCTTATTACTTATATGCATCCATGGATTTAGGCGAGCTCAAACAAGATAACGTCATCATTCAGCTAGCCGACCGTTCGCATAAGTATCCTAGGGGATACGTTGAAGATGTTCTTGTGCAAGTCAACAACCTGATTTTTCCAGCGGATTTTTACATTGTTGACATGGAGGAGAGTCCTTTGAATACCACGCCATTGCTTCTTGGACGACCTTTCATGAGGACTGCAAGAACGAAGATAGATGTGTTTGAGGGAACGTTTTCCATGGAGATTGATGGAGAAAAGATCGAATTCAACATATTAGATGCCATGAAGGTTCCCGCGGCAAGTGTACATGCCATATTTTCAATGGATATGGTGGAAGAGGCAGCTCAACAACACTAAGACATCATTGAAGATTCACGGCTTGAGGACCCAATTCCGTCAAACACAACATGAAGAACTATCACGTCTAGGCTGTAAGACGTTAAAAAACAAGCGCTTCTTGGGAGGCAACCCAATGGAGGAAATCGCCAAGGCTTTGTTCTCTCCTCCCTTATCTTTTTAATTTCATTGCTTATTTACTTTCCTTAGCTAAAATTTTCGTGGGTCTCTCCCTTCATACGAAATTCTATGATTCCCTTAAATACATTGAGGACAATGTAGAGTTTAAGTGTGGGGGAGGGGTTTACAACTTTATTTGAGTCTTAAAATCATAAAACCGGGCGGACAATGGAACTTTCCGGCGGATGATGCCCTAAAAAAAATTATTTTATGTCTTTCTATTTAGCTTAAGGTTTTTAAAGAGTCTTTTTTCATTTTTAGGATGCCCTTAGTTAGTCTATGATGAAAATGGACCGAAAAAGAATACATATGGCGATGAATAAGCACAAAACTGTTTTCGTGTGATAAGTGAGATATTTTGATTGTCATAACATGTAGTGGATATGGTTTGATTAAACATGGTATAGATTTCGCATGTTAGAATAAGTTTTAAATCATACAAACCTAAAAGTGAGTTTTTGAGCCTACATTACTTCATTTGAGAGTGAATTTCGTGCATATGGTGTCTCAAAAACAAAACATGCTTCATCTAATTACTTGCCATAGATTTTAATGAACTAGAGATTACTAGAACTTACTCATGTAGATTTACAACGCTTTTAAGTTGATATATGCTCTGATTTTGGATATGATTAAAGGCAAATTAGGTTACCACCACTTAAACCAAATGGCCTTGTGTCCCATTGTGCGCACGAGTTGCGACACCCCTAGATTAACCCATTTGAGCCCACGTTTAGCCTTTCTTTCATTACCACATTATATCTAAACACTTAGCCTAGTGTAGAGTTCCTACCCTTGTTCTAAAAGACTTGGTGAAGAATTTCGAAGCTAGCACAATGAAAGTAGCGTGAAGATGATGAAAAGATGTGTGTATAGGGATAGACTTGTCCAACAAATTTTGTATTTGAATGCCAAAATTTTCGAGATAAAAAAGAAAAAGAAGAAAAATGTATAAAAATCTCGAGGCATTGTGTTTAGATTATATAAGTTTGGATTAATGTCCCCTATACTTATGAATTTGGAGATTGCTACGAATTGAAGGCCCAAAAGTGAAGAAATATGGCCTTTGTCCTGTTCATAAAGCTCAAAGGAAGTTGAGAATGAAGTTAGGGCCCAAAAAGATGAAAATTGGCCCCCGATCTTGAAGTTTGACACAAGGAAGTGTGTGGAGAGGATGAGCCACGAATTTGAAGGATTCTAAGTGCTAAACTAAGTCTTTGGAACGTTTTTACACCACCACTTATCTAAATTTCGAATGCCTTAGCCTTAGCCTCATTACAACCTTTCTAAAGTCCTTTATGATCCTTAAGATGAGTAGCCTTCAAATGGTTGAGTAAGTTACATGAGTAAGCATATGGTTTGGTTCATTTGTGCAAGTAATTATGAGGTATTTTGATACAAAACATATACATTTTGAGTAAACCTCTTTTCATGAGTGAAAATATGATGAGAGCATCCATGTGAGATTGATTTAGACTTTTTCGAAACATGCATAGCTTTAACTTCACCATTGTTTTCTCCAAGTCCTACTTGTTCATGACATGATCATATTTCTCTTATCTCTCGAAAATTGTTAAACTTTTCACTATGGAATCGTGTGATTCCATCGCCATATACTTAAGAAAATTTCTGAGACAAATTTTGCTAAGGGCTTAGAAGTTGTTTTTATTTTATTTGAGTCCATGAATTTTGTTCAACGTAAAGGCTAGCCTCATCGTTGGAATTTTGTTGCTTGCCTTCTCGTTTCCTTTATTTTAAGTTTTTGCTAGGGACTAGCAAAGTTTAAGTGTGGGGGATTTTGATCAACGCATTTCATACTTGATTCTTAACGCAATTCTCTCTACATTTAACTTTGTTTTATGCTTAATAAATATGTTTCTAATTTACTTTATGCTTTTAGGTAGAAATAAAGGAGAAAATAATAAAGGAGGAGTTTTGGAGCTAAAAGCGTATTAAGGAGGAAGTTCTCAAATCCGGAGAAGAAATGGTCCGAGGAATGGTCTTCAAATGGTTACTAAAATGCATTCCCATATGGTGTCAAGAATTGAAGACCAAATGCCAAAAGAAATGGATACCAAAATGGTGGACAAAAAGATGAAGACATTTCTCCTGCGCGACCCAGGAAAGAGCAAATATGGCGGAATATATGGAGCATATAATGGACGAATTTTGGAGGATATTCCATGAAGATAAATACCTGATTTGAGGGCCAAAATATGTGCAAGAATATGGTATATTCGGCCAAGAATTATTAGGGAATAAGGAATGCAAGATTTGAAGATATGAAGATTTCCTTTTCCTTGAAGAAGAAGAAAACAGGGCAGCCAGGTCACTTAACTTCTAAAATCCGTAGTAAATCCAATTCAATTCCAAATATGGCGTTCCTTATATGGATTTTATAGCCCTTTGAATAAGCTTTCCAATGAAACAAGAATCGGAATTTTCCAAGATCTGAAACTCCGGGAAAACGCGTTTGAAGACAGACTGTCAGATTTGCCCGGGTACATAAGGAAAGTCTTGTTTTGGTAGGAAAAGCCCTACTCTTCTCCTATATAAAGGGGAGCTCGACTCATTCATCCTCATCACTCATTCTAGACTTCTAAGCTTGCCAAAGATCAGCTCCTCAACCTCCAAACACTCGGCCATCCCCTCAAAATCCGAAACACCACCAACTTCATCCCGTAAACACTCTCCTCCACCTCAAGAAGGACTTTGCTCGCTTTGGCTGGGAATTCTTGGGCTCGTCATCAACTAAGGAGTAGCTACACTTGAAGATTTGCGGTGCGCTTTCACGGAGTCTAAAAGTGTAACATGACCCCTTTTTATTTTGTTTCGGTTTTTGTTTGGATTTCCTTTGTTTGTATTTTGAGAACAAGTTTTGATAAGAGGCTTTATATTTCTAAATTCTTCTAAGTTTCTTCCATGTGTTTTTAACTTTGATTCGAATACATGTGTGTGCTTATATGTTCTTAATGCTTGAAACTGTTTTTAAGTAGATACTCGCTTTGGTTCTCTTTTAAGCATGTTTCACGAACTAATAACAAAGATAAAATTGGATTAGAGAGTTAGCTCGCTTTGGTTGCTGTCTTGTTCAATTATAAGCATGTGTGTGTGTTTTGATTAGAGTTAGGAATTTCGTTGACACTTAGGGAGTCTAGGTATAAAACGGCAAAGGATGAAAGAATGAGTCGATCACATGTATATAATAGTTTAGTGTTTATTTTCGGTTTAGTAAGCATGTTTAGGGTTCTTTGTTCTTGTTTGTTTTCTACTTGTCTATGAGTGAAGCATGATAGAACCTAGGATTTCTCTATATGTTTACTAACCATTTTCTTTCTTTATTTTCGTAGATTATAAATAACCAACTTTCAAACCCCCCTTTCAAACCTTAGCGTAAATATGCATGCACCCTCAATCCCCGGTTAAGAACGATACCCTATTTACCAATGCTACATCTACACAAAAGGGTTTTAATTGTCTACGCGTTTTTGTTGATTGTTAAGTGTTAATTTAATGGTTGCAAATGCGTTGTATCACTTATGGATCATCAGCAGAGGAGGACAGAGCAGAGTCACAGTCAATCTTCATAATTTCTTACCGTGCTACATGCCTCGTTCTAAGGTCCACAGAGCGCTCGATGAAGTCGTAGCCACAGAAGAAACCCGTTCCAAAATCTGTTGGAAATTGGAGGTAAAGCATGTGGGTGGAAAGGATGACCTTGAGTTTTTTTATGGCGGACCTGCCAAGTATAACGTTGTATGAGGAATGTAGATTGACAACTATGAAATTAGTAAAGACCTCCTTCTATGGAGTGCTCGTAGCACCCAAGCATAGGTGCATATAGTCACTTCCCATGGGGTAGACGACGTCACCTGTGAAGCTTATCAATGACTCGTTATCCTACGTTAGCTTACTCCGTGGGATTCTTAACTGGGTATATGCCTTATAGAACATAATGTTGGCAGCCAAGCTGGAGTCGATGAGGACACGCTCCACTCTAAACTTATCGATCAGAGCGTCACGAACGGAGCATCCGAGGCTGGGGTACCACGCTTGTCAGCTTTGGAGAAGGTGATCGGGTCCCAAGATCGTCATGGCACCTTGATGCTTAATCCATTGGCGACTGAAAAGACCTTGTGAGGAAGGGCGCATGCCTTGCATTTACCCTCGTAAATAGTGTTAATGACTCCTCGATCCTCGATGAGCGTTACCTCCCCTAGACCTTTAGCTCTGTATTAATCCAGCTCGCCCTTGTCGAATAGTTCTTGGATTATCTTGTTTAGAATGCCATAGTCCTCAGTATTGTGTGTTTCAGATTCGTTGTACTTGCACCAGAATCTAGTATTCTTGAGCGGGTCCTTCCTAGCTTTATGCTTGGGCTGGGGGATAAAATGTTTGTTATTGGCGAGGATTTCCGCATATGTGGCATTGGTAACGGTGTACACCGCTTTGTCAGGGGAGTAACGTCTGGGAGCTCTCTGATGACGGAGTGGATTTCTAACAGGAGATCATTCACGCTCTGCAGTTCAGCGGCGCTCGGGCGTGCGTGATCGAGGCTTCTTGCCATGTTGACAGTGTCGACGTGGAGAGGCTGTGACAACCCGAATCAGAACTAGCACGATAATCCGCTTAATCCACGAGTTAGCGAGTGATTACAGTTTCCGTAAATCAATTGAATTGGCGGTTTCGATTACGACTTAATTATTGAGCGAGAATTTGAGTTAAGTCTCTTCACAAGAGTTGTGGTACGCATGATTTCGAGTTCGTGGGCGGTTTCGAATAATTATTTCGACGACCAATGAATATGTTATGAATATTTGAAATCGCGGAATTTCGTCGTGTTTATCCGTTTGTATTTGAGTTATCCGAAACGTGATTGTGACTCGATTTGGACCGTCGATCGTATCGAGCCGCGAGTATAAATATCGAAAATAGTCGAAAAATTGTCCAAAACACTGTTTCGGGAAGGTTTACCGTCGTTTGACCAGAGAATTGGCGTTGACCTGCGTTGACCGAGGAGAAAACCGGCCACCATTTGACTCGCCGGCGACCTTTCGTTTCCGGCCACCTCCAGCTCCGATTTGGGTATGAATCGATTCTCCTCTTGATTTCCTATAGTTTAGAACTTGGATTTGTGTTAACTGATGAGGATTTGAGGGAGAACGAGTGAGTTAAAGTTCATTGTTTTCCGGCCGGAATCGGGTTTGATGGGGGCAGCACTCCGGTGGCTTTCCGGTAAGGTTCCTGGGTGGAATTGATTGGGTTTTTCTCAAGGATGATTTCCCCTTTGATTTTGAGGGACGAGGTGGCCTGCCGGCGCCGGAATCGGCCGGGAAAGTTTTCCGGCGATTCTCGGCCGTGGATGTTTCAAGCTGAATTCCGGCAAATCGCGGCGGAATTGATGGTTGTCACAGTTGAGATATGTGTTGGGCTTGAGGAGGAGAAGCTTCGGTGAGCTTGGCCGCCGGGAAATTCCTCCGGTTGATGGCGCGCCACCGGCGGCGGAACTCTGGTGACCCGTTGACTTTTTGGATTTTTATGATTTTTATGTCGTTATGCTCGTAATTGCGCCCCGATCATCGTCTTGAGGTTTTCGAGTATATTTGGATGCCGAATTTTTAGTCGAGGTTTTGTGTAGAGATTTCGTGTGACTGCCCAGAATAGAATCGACAGTGAAATTAGTTTAGTTCATGAGGTTATCGCGTAGTCGCAGATTTACGACAGTTATTTGAATCGCCAGGTTTGTTAACAACTAAATCATTGGCCGAGAATTGGAGCTGAGTCTCTTCTCGAGAGTCGTTGTACGTGTGATTTCGAGTTCGTGGGCGGTTCCGGATCGTTATTTGGACGACCGAGGAATAAGTTATGAATATTTGAAGTTTTGATATAAACGGTTTTATATATCAGATTTCTTAGCGACTAAATTACCGGACGAGAATTTGGTTTCGGCTTCTTCACGGAAGTTGTTGAGAATTTAATTTTGAGCTCGTGGGAACTTCCGGAGGATTATTCCGAGGTATGAAGATTAAGTTACGAATATTTCCGATTGTTGATCACTTAATTGGTTAATGTATGTGTTGGGTTGAACAGTTGACTTTTTATCGGGTTTGTCGAAGTGTTTGACTTCGGGTGATAATTGAAGAATACGTCGAGTCGAGTTTGTTGCCGCGAGAATTATCGAAATCGGAATTACGATGAAAAAGTTACGTGTGTTTGAAGTTTGTCGAAAAGATAATTGCGAAGTTTCCATTTTGGGAAAGCTATAAATAGTGGGGTTGCCATTTATGGAAAGTCAAAACTGCAATTAAATGTGTTGACCGAGTTGACCGAGTCAACTCGGTGGAGAGAGGAGAGGTGCGACGTGCTCGGCGAGCTCCACGGCGGCGATGGGTTTCCGGCCACCCTAGGGCTCGGCCTAGGGATGGTTCTGCTCGGCGTGGTTCCCTCGTGGTGGTGCCGGCCACCGTTCACGGCGAGGTGGACGGTGGAGAGAGAAATTTTGGGTGAAAGTTTGGGATTTTTGGAGTTTTTTGGGTGATCCGATTCCGGCCATGTTGAGCTGCAATTTGGACTGGGTTTTGTAGCCCTCATCACCTACAAGCTACCATGTAAGTTTGGTGATCCAATTCATCTTGTACATGGAGAATTTTGGAATTGAAATTTGTGTGAACATTCGGTTTTTCATGAAATTGACCTAGTTAGAGTGAGAATTAGACTTCGGTGCAGTTATGGAAGTTGCTCAGTGGGTGATTTTGCATGGAATAGGGGTTGCTCCGCCGAGAAATTTTCAGATTGGGAGGCGCCGCCGCCGCCGGCGGTGGTCAACGGCGGTCAACGGTGGTCAACAGTTTGACTTTTGGGGTTTTCGACAAGTTGCATGTCATTTCACTCGAAATCACGCCCCGATCGCAGTGGGGAGGTTCGTTTTTCGAATTGAGCGACCGAAAGTACAGCGAGGGGTTCGTGATCGTTTGTTTGGCGATGGACTTTCCACCGGATCACGGGTTAACGCGAACTGCGTTACGCTAGTCTGTGAGTGGACAATTTCTTTTCACGGATTGATTGCGAGTCTTTATACACGTTTTATGAATTTGAGCATGTTTACGAGATTATGATTATTATGAGCATGTGTTATACGATTATGTTACGTATATGCATTTATATGCTGTTTATTGCATTTGCATCGAAATATTTATGATTTGGTTTTCACAGAGTACAGTCGTAGTTTATGTTGTTGTATCGATACACACGCATCCTGGCTGATCCCCGAGAGTGCCTACCAGGGGGAAACTGTACCTTGTGCCGATGTATTTCCGGGTGGGTACATTTCTCTGTACCTTGTGCCGATGTATTTCCGAGTGGAAACAGATATCCTGACCTGAGGCCTTTCTGGCTCGAATCATGTGTGGGTCTGGGATCCCGTGATTCGGACTGTACTAGCACGGACGTGTCCATGAGTGGCCCCGTGTGATTTTTACTTGCATGCTCTGTACGCTGGAGGAGTATGAGTTTACCTCGCGTATTTTATTATATTTATTCATTCGACTCGCATATGTTTTTATAACATATATATTATGTGGTGAAAGACATTTATTTTCGTCCACTCACTCTAACAGTTTTCATGTCTTTCCCCTGGGCTTTTCGGTTTCCCGTGCCCAGTTTACAGTTCGGACTCTGGTGTCGCACGTCGTGGTTGGAGGCATAGTGCTCGAGCTACCTTGTTTCTTTCAGTAGGTTTATTATTCTACCTACTGTGGTATACTTATATGGTTATACATTAGAGGTCGCTCTGAGTATTCTGTTGTATATATTATACGATTTTACTCCGGATTTCAGTAAAGTACAGTTATATTTACTACTTTACATTATTGTTGATATATTGAGAAATCCAGATGGGATTGGTGCCCACGGTTTGATTTTTGTGGCATAGGATGAAGTGTATTTTCCGCGTGCAGGTAATGGTAATTCCACGTTAGTAATGAAACTCTGCCGAAATTTTGTTGGTTTTTGTTGGTTCGTGTTTTCGAAGGGGTTCGATTCCGGTTTAGGCAACTAAATCGGGGTTGGGTCCTTTCATTTCGGGAGTTTATGTCGATTATTTTGTATCGAGTTATATGTTTCCGGAAATGGTTGGTTTCCGAGGTGCGGTACAGAGTAGTGAATTGTGATTTTAATCAGTTATATTTTGTGATTATTCAGGGGATCGAGATCGTACGTTGGGCGAGGGATCTTCCGCCAGATCTCGTGATTAGCGCGTGTGCGCGTTGTGCTATCAGTGAGTGGACCTTTTATTTACACTGTCGTAGCGAGTTCTTGATTTCCGTATTTATTTACGATACGATGTTGAGATTATTTATTTTTTTTGGAGGTATTGTTTTATATTTTATATGGTGATGGAATTTACTTAGCATCGATGCATTGGCTACTCGACTGATCACTGGTAGCCCAGATCCAGGGTTGAGAGATTCCCCTGATGTACCCACTAGGCTTGAGAGATTCGCCTAGTCTATCACCGTCGGGCTTGAGAGATTCGCCTGACACCTCCATTCATTTTATGAACTCGCTTTGTTTTATGATATATATATATATATATATAAATGGTGAAAGGCATATGATTATTTTCGTCTACTCACTCTAACGATTTTATTTGCCTTTCCCCTGGGCTTTTCAGTTTTTGTGCCCAGTTTGCAGTTCGGATTCTGGTGTCTCACGTCACAGTCGGAGGCTTAGTGTTTGAGCTACCTTTCTTTTCCAGTAGGTTTCTTGTTTTGCCTACTGTTGTATATTTTTGTATATATACACTAGAGGTCACTCTGATTACTATGTCGTTATACTCTTACATGTTTTTCCCCGGATTTCTGTAAAGTACAGTTTTGATTATTACTTTACATTATTGTTATAATATTGAGAAATCCGGATGGGATTGGTGCCCACGGTTTGGCTTTTGTGGCATAGGATGAAGTGTGTTTTCGGGTGCAGGTTAATGCCAATTCCATGTAGTAGCGTAACTCTGCCGAAATTTTTATGGTTTTTGCAAGTTTGTGTTTTCAGAAGGGGTTTGATTTCGGTTTAGGAAACTAAATCGGGCTTGGGTCCTTTCATTTTGGCATACTTGAGGTAGGCGGGGAATCCTAGCGGGGGGCTGGTGAGGATACATGCTCGGGCGGGTTTCGAGCATTGTGGCTCCAAACCCTGTAATGAATGTCCACTTTCTCAAAGATCAAGTCAACGACCTCCTCGTAAGTTAAGTACTCTTGCTAAATAATTTTCTCCTTGAAAGAAGAAGGTTGCAGCCCCTAGATTAGGTCGGACATGGCAGTCTATTTGTCCAAGTTCTGACAAAGTTGAGCGGTCGTGTGAAAGCGGTTGATATGACGACAATGGCTCAGATCCACCTTAGCAGATAGAAAATAAGGAGTTGGCTATGTGGTGACATCCCTATGACCAGTAGTGCTTGGGAAATGCATTGGTGAAATATGAGAAGGAGTCGTTGGAACGAGGTTCAAGCTCAAAGAAGAGGTAGCATAATGTGGCATCTGTGTACTGGTGACCAGCTGTGGTAGAGAGGGACTTGTCCACGTGCATGCATAGATCCCCATGCCCACTGTAACGCTTGTCCTTTAGTGTCTTAGCATGCCTGTCGTGCCCAACATCTGTGATAACCGAGAAAAATGGTGTTACGGGAGGTTTGAGTTAGCGGGATGCCAGACATGACGAAGTTCGCCCTCAATATCGGCCAAGCGGGTTAAAATCTGGGAGGTGGCATCGGAAGCCTAGTGTTGTGGTTTCAGACGGGGAGAGTCTTCTAGAAAAAAGGGTTTAGAAGATGGGAATTCATGTGAACCATGCTGCACCGTTCGTCCCTCCTTCCTAACTTCAACTACTGGCCTTGGAGGGTAACAAGGGCCTTATGTAGGCATTCATTTCTACGGAAAGTGGCATCGCGTTCCGCCTAGAGCTCTGCTAGCTCCTGTAGTAGATGGGCATTATCGTCGCCGAGAGTAGTGTTGGTCGCTCCTCCATCCATGGTGTCGGTCTCTATGGACCGGACAATGGGGGTTAGGAGCAGGTTGACTTTATGCAAGAGATCTCTGGCCAGAGTTACGAAATCGGTGTGCTTAGGGGGATGCATCACGATAAGGAGAAGAAATGGATGGAACAGAAAAAAGGTTTTTAAGTGGGTGGTAAAAAAACGAGACCGTAAGACGGCGCCAAATGTTTCTACCGATTCCATAAAGGGTTCCGCTAGAAGGGTGAAAGATATTGGGGATGGATCACTCTAGAGTGCTTGGGCATGTGGCCTCTCGCGCTCCGCTTAACTACAAATAAAGACAAGCGTTAGGAATTTGAGACAGGATTGGCCCGCCTTCAACACTCCAATGCTTAAGTCGATGGTGTAATGATAGTAAACGCCTAGTGAACAATAAAGATAAGTTTGTTATATGTGTCAGAAGGGCGGAAGATATTGGGGATGGATCACTCGAGCTTGTGGCCTCTCACGCTCTGCTTAACTACAAATAAAGACAAGCGTCAGGAAGTTGAAACGGGATTGACCCACCTTCAACTCTCCAACACTTAAGTCAGATTGTGTAATGACAGTAAACGCCTAGCGAACAATAAAGATAAGTTTGTTATCTATGTCTTATCCTAAATACCTTCCTTATATAGGTAGTTGAGGGTGACTATTCCTTGTGGTCATCGATATAGGACTGATGCAATCATTCTTCTTTGGTATAAGGAATGGCAGATTAGTCTTTCTTGCAGGTTGTACCATTCGCCTGCTGGCTAATGCGCATTGCGTGCTGTGGTACCGAGCACGTGTGGTGCACTCCCCGAGTGTGCCTTTTATTTTATGCTCTTGTAGCTTTTATGACAATTGATTTTGGATGCTAAGTAAGGTATATTTTATGGGTTAACGCATGGTGTACTAACAACCGGAATCCGTGCCTCCCTCGCCGGAACCTCACCCGCCTTTTGTTCTCCTAACCTATACTCGCCGACCCAAACCTTCCTCTCAACCCGACATCACTATTCCAACCAAACCAAATCCGTCTGCCTCGCCAATGACACTTCCATCTCCACCTCCGACCGACGAGTCCTCCCTTCTCCCCACTATGTTGCCCCTTCCCTTACCAGCACCAATTGTATCCTTACCCGACCCACCTCTACGGTTGCCTGAACCTGTCTCTCCCTCACCTGCACCTGCTGCTCCTCCTCTCCACCGATCAACTCGTCAAACCACGTCTTTTGTCAAGCTTGTCGTTTACGTATGCTCTAATGTCACCATGCTTACTTCGAATCCATCATCTCTTTCTTCTCTAGCCTATGCAAGGGAACCCGCTACCTACTGTCCAATTTTGTTTCATACCGTTGCTACACGACGGCATATAGCTCCTTTGTTGCTCAAATCAGTCAAGCAAAAGAACCACAGTCTTACTCTAAAGCATCTGAAAATCCCGAATGGCAGGCTGCTATTAAATCCGAGATAGAAGCTTTACAAGCCAATAGACTTGAAGTCTCACCTTTCTGCCTCCAGAAAAGAAATGATTGATTGTCGTTGCGTTTATAAGATCAAGCACAGGTCTGATGGTTCGATTGAGCAGTAAAAGGCATGATTAGTCGCAAAAGGGTTCACACAATTAGAGGGCGTTGACTATTGACTATCATGACACTTTCTCTCCTACTACCAAAATCATTTCAGTTTGTTGCTTACTTGCCATGGTTGCTGCTCGTGGTTGGTTCCTTCACCAATTGGATGTCAACAATGCGATCCTTCATGGTAACCTCCACAAAGAGATCTATATGTCTCCTCTGCCGAGGCTTTGGAAGTAGGGGGAGGAGCACTTAGTTTGTCGATTACACAAGCCTCTCTATGGGCTGAAACAAGCATCTCATTAATGGTTTTCCAAGTTCTCAGCGGCTATTCGTTTGACTTGTTATGAACAATGTTGGACTGATTACTCTTTACTCACCAAGAAGAAATGCAAGTCATTTACTACTTTTTGATCTAAGTTGATGACATTTTGATCATTGGGAATGATTCAAATAGTATTGTTGCGCTTAAGAAGTTTCTACACTAGTTTTCATCTTAAAGACCTTGGTAAAGTGAGATACTTTCTGGGAATTGAGATTGCTTCTTCAAGAAAAGGAATTTTTATTTCTCAGCGCAAATATGCATTAGAGATCATTAAAGATGAAGGTTTATTAGGCGCTACCCTTATAGACACGCCTATATATGGACAGAAATTTGAAATTGTCTGATAAAAGTGATTTTCTCAAGGATCCAATGCGTTATAGAAGGTTAGTATGCAAGTTGATATATCTGACAGTTTCAAGCCCAAACATCACTTATCTTATCCATGTTTTAAGTAGGTTCATGCATTAACCTAGAAAACTTCATATGGAAGTTGCTCTATGAGTTGTTCGGTACTTGAAAGGTTCACCCTGGCCAAGGTTTGTTCTTTTTCTGCAAATAGTGATATCAGATTAAGGGCTTTTTGTGATTCAGATTTAGCAAGGTGTCCTCTTACTAGGAGATCCACCACTGGTTATTATGTCTTTCTGAGGCTTTGTTGATATCTTGGAGGTCAAAGCGGCAGAAGACAATCTCTCTTTCTTCAACTTAAGCTGAATATCGTGCAATGACTGGTGCTTGCTGTGAGTTGACTTGACTTCGTCATTTACTAAAAGATTTGGAATTGCGCATCATGAATCTGCTCTTCTTTGTTGTGACAACATGATTGTCATGCACATTGCAGCCAATTCAGTATTTCATGAATGTACAAGGCATATAGAGATAGATTGTCATTATATTAGAAACAAAATACAAGATGGTTCAGTGATTACAACTTTTGTAAGTTCCAGGAATCAATTAGTTGATGTTTTCACTAAACATTTGAGAAAAGAAGTTAGTTTGTGTCCCCTAGTTCAATTAGGTGTGATGAATCATGAATGTCAGAGTTGTGGAAAAGTCTTTTCCATAATTTAGAACAGATGTGCAAAGTTGTTCCTTGAAGTTGGAACCTCACAAGGAAGCTGTTGTTCGCCTCTTGCAAAAGACTTATTTATACGGTTATACTAACTCTATGATCTATGCCATAAAAGTTCTTATTTTGCTTGAAAAATTATTACATTACAAATTTACTATAACACAATTGTGGTCGCACTGTTCATTTGAGCCGAAGAACAGTGCAGTTGAAGCAGAGCCATTTTTTTGAATTACTATTTTGCCCTTTTTCACGTTGAAGACTTGAAGCAAGTTATGCTCATTTCATTGTCGTCGATCTGCTTTCCTCTTTGTTGACCCATTTTTTTTTTGAATTACCGCCTTTATTGCTCTCTCAACTCCGGAAACGTCGAGCTCGAGGCCTTAGTCGCCGAAATCAAATCAAACAAAGCTCCGAGATTCTTCTCTCAGTCGATCGTCACTGAATCTCACTCTCAATCTATGTGTTTCTGATCGTAAAGAACAGCTAATTTAGTATCCATCTCCTTTTGTGTGTTCTTTTTTGGATCTTTCAACTTGATATGAGGTAATTTAAATCTAAGGGAGCATGGGATAGAGTCGGATGGTGCTGTATAAAGTTTAGATATTTAACCAAATCCATGCACTTACAAGGTTTTGTAATCAAATCGGTTTTTATGCTCACATATCTTCTTGAAGGCTATGAAGGGGAAACTATGATCTAGGATTATTTTTGTGATTAGATTGATTTCTTTTCTGACTAAAAACTAATGTTACATTGCAAAGATGTTTTTCATTTGGAGTTTTGAGATCAGACTGCATATGTGGTCCTCTTCTACTTAGATTCTTCGCATTTGGGTTTTGTCTCAAGGAGGCACATATCATCACACATCAGACTATGATCATTCACTTCTTAGTACATAGGTTCTACTGTTGAAAAGATTTCAATCTTTAGTTGGTTTTGGAGTTCCAAGTAGCTGAAAGACTGTTACTTCATAAGTTGTCTTCTTATTTTTGTCAATGTTTATGCTCTGTTGAGTTATCCTTTCGTATTTTGGCATGTTGAAATTATGTCACCAATGATTTGCTATTTTTTCTTCATCAAATGAACCTTACGTAACTCTGCTAATTCTACCATGTTGTGCTTTTTACTCGACATTGAAACCTATATTCATGTCAAAGAAATAGTTGTTCTACATTGTAGAAAAAGTAAGACTTCAATCCTATTTGTTCTCTTCATTGATTTGTTTGACAGCATCTCAACATACTCGATGTGTGAACTATTTTCTTTATTGTTTCTCTTTCGTTATTTCGGTGTTATCAGTTTAGTATTACTAATAAGTTTTGAGGTTGGATCACTTGATTAAAATAGCGATGATAAAATATAATAGACTTATAGTTCCATTTGATTGAAATGGGGTTACTATATTTTATGGCTATTCTTTTCAATGTAAATTGAGTTTGTGGTTACGTGATGAATCTCATACAATTATGTATACGGTATAGTTCCTAAACTATATACTGTATTCTGCAGGGGATCAAGGTTTTATGCAAAAAAAATCTCGACTGTGCTGTTATTGTTTCTCTGTGTGTTATCCTGTATTATTCCAATTTCACTCCATAGCTCATATATAGGTATTTGTCATTTCACAGTTACTAGATCTATTTGGTGCTATATAGTTAATAGATACAAACTGTTATAGACTGAAATTATTGATTTCAATATGGCTCAGATTATAGACCAAATTTTTATACTGTTATAAGATGTGAATAACTATTGATTTCAATATGGTTTAGATTATAGAGCAAAAATTATGTTGAGATACAACAAATTGGATTGAGTTGATTGGCATAGCTCTGTTTTTTTGTACTTATTAGTCTGCTTTTGAATTTTGTTGTGTTTAAATGGTTGATTTTATCATCATCCTTATGATTTTGTATTCCCTGTTTCATATAACTTTTTTGTCTTGTCCTTGATTTTTATATTTCCAATCTTTAGTTTGTGAAGTTGGTAATGGTGTTGGTTGCATGTTTATACATAATTTGAGGCGATCAATGTCAGTCGTACTTGCAATAATTATCCTAAAGTTTTTGTATATAAAGATGTTTTGATTACCTTGTGAGAGAATTCCTTTTTGATGATGAGTTACCGTTTGCTTGGTTATGCACAAGTTCAAAACGAGAATATGAAGTTCACCCAAGGATCAAATAAGAAATACGTGATACATTTACAATTTTGATTTGGAATTGTGTTTGATTTCGGACCATTTTGAGGACTGTATTTGTTTGGTTTGATTTTTTTTTTGTCTATGACATGTTTCATTAAGAAATTCAAAGTATGAAATCATATCATGAAAATGCCATCATTAATTGTCTATTCTATATAACTATCTTCTCAATTGTTACCCATTAGGTTGTATGTTGCCATTTTTTTACATCATTGTCTTCTAATTTGCTATATGAGAAGGAAATGATGCATCAACATCATGATCTACTTCAATCCACCAAAAAAAAGGAAGGATGACTAAATGCTGAAGAAACCCTCTATGACTTTTGTAAGAATACCAAGACTCATATGTTGCTCACATCAGAAACGACAGTAGTTGCTATTTTGGAACAATAGCATTTGAGATTACATAAGATTAACAAGGTTTTTGAAGAGTCTTACTATGTATGTAAATGTAGTATCTTCCCAGTATAAATGTACTATGTGTAAACAACTCCTATGTGTGCAAATGTATTATCTTTCCCGTGTAAGTGTATAATCTTCCCACAATGTAGCACAACCAACATATAAGTGATATATCATCGTTTTAATACATTTGACGACTTAAGTGATAAGTAATGAAGGAACCGTTGTTGTTGTGAGAGCGTAGCCTTGGAGAACCCAATGTAGAGAAGTTCTTGGATAGGACGATTGCCTGCCATTTTCTCTTACGGGCCCAATCAAAAGCATAGTAGGAACTTGAACTTTAACTTTAACTCTAACTCAGTAGATGTTGAATGTTTCGAATATTTGACTTCTTCTTGGTCGGGCCTTAGAGCATCCGCACCGGCGTCTGTTTTGCTTGAGCAAACGGTGGGGTCGGTCGGTTTTTGCTCGAGCAAACTGGAAAGGGAGACTCAACGGTGAGATCGGGCCGGATAGTGCAAGAGAAAAATGGTGATCGAGTAATTGCTCGAGAAAATAATGCTTAGGCATTTGCTGCAGCGTCTAGAGGAGCCCACCGCACTTGTGTGGCGTCAGGAGCATGAAAGGACCCAACCCCGATTTAGTTTCCTAAACCGGAATCAAACCCCTTCTGAAAATACGAACCAACAAAAACACACAAAAATTTCGGCAGAGTAATGTTACTAACGTAGAATTGCCATTAACCTGCACCCGGAAAATACACTTCATCCAATGCCACAAAAATCAAACCGTGGGCACCAATCCCATCCGGATTTCTCAATATCATAACAGTAATGTAAAGTAATCAATAAAACTATACTTTACAGAAATCCGGGGAAAAATCGTATAAAAATATAACATAAGAATACTCAGAGCGACTTCTAGTATATATATACAAATAGTAGGCCAAACTAAGAACCTACCATAAAAGAAACATCGCTCAAATACTAAGCCTCTGACCGCGACGTGGGACACCCGAATTCAAACTGCAAACTGGGCAAAGAAAACGAAGAGCCCAGGGAAAGACATATAAACCATTAGAGTGAGTGGACGAAAATAAATGTCTTTCACCGAATAATATATGTTATAAAAACATATGCGAGTCAAAATGAATGAATATGATATAGTACACGAGGTGAACCCAAACTCTTCCAGCGTACAGAGCATGCATAGAAAAATCCCACGGGACCACTCATGGACACATCCGTGCTAGTACAGTCCGAATCACGGGATCCCAGACCCACACGTGATTCTAGCCAGAAAGGCCTCAGGTCAGGGTATTTGTTCCCACCTGGAAATACATCGGCACAAGGAAAAGAAATCTGTACCCACCCGGAAATACATCGGCACAAGGTACAGTTCCCCCCTGGAAGACATCCTCGGGGATCAGCCGGGATGCAAATGTATCGATACAACCATATATACTAAGACTGTACTCTGTGTAAATCAAATCATAAATAGTTTCATGCATACATATAAAGCATAATGTAAATGCATAATCGTAAAGCACATGCTCGTATAAGGCATAATCACAAACGTATGCTCATGCTTGTAAAATGTAATATAAGGACTCGCAATCGATCAGTGAAAAGAAAGGTCCACTCACAGACAATCACAGCGCGCAAACGCGCTAATCCCGAGATCCGACGGAAGATCCCTCGCCAAACGAACGATCACGATCCCCTGGATAATCATAAAATACACTGCTCAAAATCATAACTCGAAACCACGAATCACATCACGAGAAACAACCGTTCCCGGAAACATAAAATTCAATATCGACGAAATCGTCAAAATCCGATAATCACACCACAAAATCTCACTATAATTTCCGATGCTCAATTCGAAAAACAAACCTCACCACTGCGATCGGAGCGCTATTCCAAGCGAAACGACATATAACTCGTCGAAAAACACGTCGCCGGAAAAGTCGCCGCCGGCTGCCTAAAAATCACACCGGCCCAAAAAAATGCAACCTACACATGGATTTGAAGGTCTCGACATTTCCAACAACTTTCCAGTTCAAAGTTAAGGCCAATTTTGACCGGAAAAGGTCCAAAACTTACCTCAAAGTGACAAACCTTTACCGGAATTTCAAACCAACCGATCTCCTTCCTCCAGCCACGGCAACCCTCAAGACCACTTCTAATAGCTTCCTCTCCTCATGGCTAACAAAACCCCTCAAAGGGCCACTACCAAATCGGCCGGAACGCCGCCACCCGAAGCCAACAAAACTCGCCGGAAAATGCCGTACTTTGCCGCCACATTTCTTCCTCCTTCGGCCACCTCACGGGTCAATCCACCTCTCAAATTGAAGAGGGCCACGAGCCCAACAAGTTCCATGAAGGGACCCCGGCCAATCGTGGCCGGAATCAAGCTCAACCACCGTGAGAACCGAACGGCTCCAAACGCACAAAACGGGTCGCCCCTTGACCCGTGGTCAACGCGGGTCAAGGCCCAGTTTCCCTTTATGGCAAGTTTCCAAATTCGGCAAGTATTCTCCCGTATTTATACCGTACACGCATCGAATCTCAAACTGATAAATACGACAAAATTCAACGGCTAAAAATATTCACAACTTATTCCTCGTAACTCGGAATAATCCCCCGGAAGTTCCTACGAAGTCGAAATTAAATTCTCTACAACTTTCGTGAAGAATCCTAAATCAAATTCTTTCCCGATAATTTAGTCGTTAACGAAGCCGCCATATTAACCGATTACGTCGAAATCGCGAAACTCGCAAATCAAGTCGATAACCATTCAAATTTCGGTTCGGGTCGATCGACGGTCCAAAATGGATCACAATCACAATTCGGATAACTTGAATACGAACGGATAAACTCGACGATATTCCGAAATTTCAAATATTCATATTATATTCCTCGGTTGTCAAAATAATAATCCGAAACCGCCCACGAACTCGAAATCACGCGTACAACAACTCTCGAGAAGAGAAGAGACTCAAATTCTCGGCCAATAATTAAGTTGTGATCAAAACCAACAATTCAATCAATTTACGGAAAACTGCGATTACGCGCAACCTCGTGGATTAAGCCGATTACACTATTTATTCTGTTCCGGGTCGTCACAGCACATCAAATATTTTTTTTCTTTTAGTGCACACGCCAGTAACAGAGTAAAAAATAAAAGTAATGCATGAATGGGAGAGCGACACGTGTATGAGCCGTTAAGAATTTTACCATGCAATAGTTTAATGGATCTGAACCTTGGATTTTGAATCTGAAATTTGATCCAACGGTTAAGATTTAATCAAAACGGGTATTTTTTTTAACGAAAATAAATGAAATATTTGCACAAAAAAACCTTAAAATTGCAAATAAATTCATAAAAATTACAGAAAACACCCTAATTTTTTTTCTATAAATACTACAAATTATTCACCACTCACACCAATTTATGCACAACAAATTTCACTTCCTCTTCCATCTCTTCTCTCATTTCCTTGAGTATTTTTCCCAAAAAAAAGGGTACCCATTGGCTTCCATCCGAAGATTTGAAAATGTGCATCTCTTTCACATGTCATAATGTTGATTAATACGATGACAACAAACAAAAGAGGGAGGAATTGTGGGAGACAATTCATGCTGCTTTTATGCTAAATTGGGAGCCAATGCAAGGTGAAACTCCTCCGACGCCTCCTAGGACCCAAGTCGTGCTTTCGTCTCATTACAATAAGTTCAAGCTACTCTTACAAAAATGGGAGGAATGCTTGCATGATGCACGAATGCGTATAGCTAGTGGCACTTTACATATGGATGATGTAAGTTTATATTCTTTTATCATATATGAATTAAATTATGGAATTGATACATCTAATTTGTTTCAATATGTAGTATGTTGAAATAACTAATATTTATTATATTTTAGATCAAGCAAGTTCAATCATTTTACTATGCGACCAAGAAAAAATCGTTTACACACTTTAAATGTTACAAAGAGATTAAGAACCATCCATGTTCTGTTGTGGTGCTACCAACTACTTCGTCTCCATATGCAAGCTCTCCATATGCAACGAATTTCGAGGCTATTTCTTCCCTTACCGAATCATCTTCAATCATCAATTTGGGTGACAAGGAAGTGAATGATACATCTCAAAGCAACGTGGCCGCTCCCTCGAGTCCGGTTAGACCAATGGGATGCAAGGCGGAAAAAGAAACAAGGTAAGACTCTTATTGAGCAACGAGTTGAGGTTTTTCATACTATTGCAAATGATCAACCATCGTGGCATGCCTCAAAGAAGATGCATAATGAAAGTGAGCTTAATTATTACAAAGAGTACATAGAAATTTAAAATCGAAAGCTAGGAAGCAAGGGCGCCGATGAGTTCCAACTCAAGAAACAAGTGGAGGAACAAAGATCATGACAATGGATTTGGAAGCTATGACCCCAATCTCAAAAAGGTATTTTACCAAGAGGAAACTAGAAATCCTTAATAAAGGAGAACCTAGAGAAGGAGGAGCTACCGATGAAACGTTTTCGGATTGTTATCACCCATGCAATATCTTTCCATAGTTGTTATAATATTGTCTTAAGAATAAATCTAAGTTTGGCTTGTCATTAAATAATTTAAATTTTTAAGAAATAAAAATGCAATTTATTTATTAAGATGAAGTTGAAATGCATATTTGTTACACATATTAAAGTAAAACACATACTAAAATTGAAGACACACACACACATTAAATTAAAACACATGAGAGAATTGAAACACATATTTAGACTCTTATTTAGAGTATTTCACTAGTTTCAAGCCTCTAACTGTGCTTCACTAACTCCTTTTGAAGCTCTCTATGGATATAAATGGATTCGAGATCGGCAATACGGTCATGGAACCATTGTATATTATGTCCATCTCTTCTCATTGGCTCAAAACGAATTCGATTCCCTTGTGCATCCACTGGACCATCATAAACCTGAAAAGGTATTTATGAGTTTTTCATATCTTCTTCTTCGTTCTCTTCAAGCTCTTCCTCCACGAACTCTTCCTCAACAATCATGTTATACAATATGATGCAAGCTAATATGATGGATGTGATTACCAATTTCTTGTGGAATGTAAAACTGCGACGAATAATTGCCCAACGAGATTGCAATATTCCAAAGCACCTCTCCACATCTTTCTGGTATGTCTCTTGTTTCTTTATGAAGAGCTTATCTTGTGGCGACTGAATATTGGATATTGTTTTAACAAATATAGAGTACCTCAGATATACTCCATCAGCTAGATAATAAGCATGAGAGTACCTCTCTCTGTGGACTTCAAAGACGACATTTGGGCTTCTTCCAGCAAGGATCTCGTCGAATACATCGAAATGGTGGAGCACGTTAATGTCATTTTGAGCTTTAGGTACACTGAAGAAACTGTGTCATTTCCACATATCATATGAGGCCATCACCTCTAGGATAATAGTGAGTCGAGCCTTCCGCCCTGACTATGCCCCTTGATGTGCGGTTGGACAGTTCTTCCATTCTCAATGCATGCAGTCGATGCTTTCAATCATACCTGAAAACCCTCGAAGATGACCTTTATTTGGGAGCCGAGTGAGGTCCTCTGATGTTGGAGTATGGAGGTATCTTGGACCATAAATATCAACCACTTGGCAGCAAAACTTCTTCATACATTCTAGTGTAGTAGATTTCCCCATTGTTTTAATTTTAGTACACTGATCTGTGGCAGCACCGTACACCAATATTCGTAGAGCATCAGTCATCTCTTATTATAGTAGAAACCCTAGCATTCTAGTGGCATCTGCTATTTGATGCCAACATTGGTCATGGTTGCAGAGATCCTTCATGATAGTGTTGCATCTGTCTTTGCTCATTCGGTACATCCACCAAAATTCTTGCACGTTGAAGATGGTGCACTCAATGAAGTAATCTTCTATAAGATTATGTCCCCTCTCCTCCTTATGTCTTGGTCGATTCGGTTTTCAACCACGACGTGAATCACGACGTTGTGGTTCATCGTCATTAGGTGCCTCCTCCATGACCACCTGATTCACGAAGGATTGCTCCATATCATCATCCTCTTGTTGTTGTTGTTGCATCCGCCTGAAAAAATTGTTGAAGCTAAAAGGATTCATCAAAGTGATTTAGGAAATCTTGAGAAGTGTTTAAAAAAATGTGTTATTTGCTTGGATTGGTGCAAGTATAGAATGCTTGATAGATGAACATTTTGTAGCCAATTATAGATAATCTGATATTTGAGGATGAAGACACGTGTCACATCATCATTGGACAAACATCTTACCGAAAATTTGGTCCAATTATTTTGTCGATAACACTATCTGGAAGTGACACGTGTCACATCGTCATTGAACAAAAATCTTACCTGAAATCTTGTGGAAATTATTTTCTCGACAAAATCATTGGACACGTATCAATTGCATGTGTCATGTTTTTGTCAAAAATCTTATCAGAAATCTTGTATATTTATTTAGTTGATAAATACACATGGCAATGACACGTGTTGCATTGTGAATGGTCGAAATCCAATCAGAAAAATAATTTATTAACATTTTTCAACATGATGAATAGTAATTACTCTTGAAAATTGTGTGTTGCTACATTTAAAAACTGATTTGCTCTTGCAAATTGTAGATTTAGTTTGCTCTTGCAATTGCTCTTTCATGGGTGCAGATGCTCTTATGGTCATCTTTTTCCCAACCCAAGAACTGTGCGGGCGGAGAACTGCCCCAAAACATACCTTAAAATCTCAAATGGCCACCAAAAGGATTGAAGCTCACCTTTGCGTGTGGCGTCACCGACAAACACCGACAATAGAAATATAGCATCTGACGTTTAGGGTTCAAAGAGAGTAGGGCTCTTATATTGTTTTAAATGACAAGTCTTGTTTCATGTGAAACAGATAAGAGCAAGTCTAGTGGAGATGTCAAAACTGTTTAGCCAAACTCAAATTTGAAGTATGAGACGGCAATTAGTCATTTTCGACATATTTTAACTCTAGCTGATATGTCAAATAAATATGAGAAGTTTTGAAAATAAATAGTTTTTACCCTCATTACTCATAGTTGTTAAAAACTGACCATATACATATTCAAAATGTTTGCTATACCCTCATCGATGTGGTGCTTTCATGAAATTTCCTACACCACTCCATAAGGGAACAAATTTGCTCGCATGGTTCTTGTTGCATGTTATTATTCAACTCTCTATTTTATTTGATCATGGCAAAGAAAAATTGAACACCGAGAGATTGTCTTCCACTCTTCCTAATAATTATTTTTCATTTTTTCTTCATCTCCCCTGCGGAACACAAAAAACCCAGAAATCCATCAATCCTATTAATAAGTTTCTCTTTTTCTCTTCTTATATATACTTAGAATCTAAACTCATAAACAATAACCAAAGAGCAATCGTCAAATTCTTTGTTTTCATCTTTTTCCTTGTTGTTCTCCTTTGCTATTCTCTAATTAATTAGTTGGATTTGCTTAATATGTTGCAACTTGAGTGCTTTAGTTCAAAATATTTAGACTTGGGTATAGCTCTCCTATGGATATATATATATATATAAGATTCATGGTTTAGGAAACACATATATCTAAGGATCAAATCAAAACCAAAAGCATAATCTGTTTGAGGTGTTATACATAATGAGAGTGAGGTAGTTGCTTAAAATCAAAGAAGTAACCGGAAAAAAAAATGAAGAGATTTTGAGGGAAATCATGATGGGAGACACAAAAGGGTATTGGAGTTTTGCGTTTCATGTACTACATGGTTTTTCAACAGACGAATTGGAAAGAGCTAGTGATCGTAGGAAAAAATAATAATACTATCAACTCCTAACTTCAAGTTTTGGTGTAGTTTGATTGAAACTCATTGTTCAATTTGTTTGACTTGATTCATTTGCTGCAAATTACTATAGAGGGTATAATAGTCTGTTTGTATCAATATTTGGTCAATTATTAACAACTATGAATAATGAGGGTAAAATCCATTTTGATGACCCAATTATGGGTATTTTCCAAAATTTCGCAATCTCAATAAATATACTATTTTATTCAAAGAGATGAGATTTAGAGATGAGAGGAAGAGAAAAAGTAAGGAGAGAGAATAGAAAAAAGAGAAAAATAATAATAAATAAACATTTGGCATATTTATTTGCTCATGTCAAATTTAACTAGAGTTTTCATATATGACATCTATGTAGGTTCATATATGACATCTATGTAGGTTGCAAGTAAGATTTTGACATATCCATTAGAGAGAATAAAATTAAGTAAATGTCAAAACTAAACCTCCACCTAGACTTTAACATATCCATTAGACTTGCTCTAAGATCAAGTTCACTGGTGCTTATTTAACCTGTATAGCCCAAAAAGAAGAAAAAGTGAAAAATTAACTTTCCACTAGTGTTTTTTTGCCCGAGTCAATTCTTGAGGCTATTTTAATTTTCTGACTTGACCCAGTTGCCATGGTGGCACTCTTAATCTTAGCCGTACAAACCTCCAGACGTTCTCGCAGTGGTTCATCAACTCTTCCTCTCCTCAGCTAGAGCCCCGTCGTGAGGCCAAATCCATACTCTCTGGATTCTCCCAGAAGCCAAATTACGACCTCGCCGTTCTCTGCCTCGTTGTCGACCTGATCCCTTGGGCCCCGCCGTCCTCAATGTAAAGAAGGGCCACACTGATCCCGAAGCTCATTGCTAACCTCCACAAGGCCTCCGAATCCCGCGACTACACCTCCATTAACCGTACTCTCTGTACAGCCAACTTTATATTTAAGAAGTTTCATTTTCAGTTTTGTTGAACCGACGTGATCTCCATATTGGATAGTGAACTTAGTCTAAGATATATATGGGAGAAAGGACACCTAAATTAAGACATGGAAATGTGTTCATAATTGCATTTGAAATCTGGTTTGAGTTGAATGTGTATCAGTGTATGCATATTATGGTTTTTGTTTTACTCTACATGTATATATAAAGAAGCTGCATAGAAGGTGTTCGATAAAATGCCCAAGTGGGATGTAGTTGCTTGGAGTAGTCTGATTTATGGGTTTGGTCTGTAAAATGTCAACTGGTATGAGTCCTAGTTTGCTTTTCATGTTGGAAATTTAATTAATAGGAAGGTAAAATATACTGAAACATTGATGTAGATGTATTGATCTTCATGTTTGTATGGGACTTGAACTTACTAAGGTTTTCTTGGTATTTATGCTTGTAGTGGCTTCAATTGTTTGTTACTCCGAGGTCTAAATTCAAGACTAAAGATTATTGGCAAGCATAAGTAATCGATCATCCAGAACCCCTTCTACATTCAACACTTTGTTCATGAAGCCACTCTCCCCCCTGATCCTGTTGTTTGCCCTTATTTTCTAAAGAACTTGTGAAGTGAAGGCTTGCATGATGAGGTTACTATTTGATTAACATACCAGTTGTTAAAAAAAAAATTATGGTAGATAATTCATTCATCTAGCTCAATTTCTGTAAAAATTAATATGATCAAGAAAAGAATAGAAAAGTAAAAAGAGTGAGATTTGAGGATTGAGGAAGGGAACGGTGCATCCTGCAGCCTTTCACATCTACATTATTAAGCTATTCCGATAGTTCTGCAATGTTGTGCATGAAATGTGATGGCGCATTAGGTATTTCAATTACATTTTACACTTTCAGCCTAGCATCACACATCGACAAAAGAGTTCTCTTTTGAAAAAAATTTCACCAGAACATGATTATCAGTTTAGCTATTCATGGACATCATATGTATAGGATTGTATAAGTACAAATATTAATTTTGTACAAGTATTTGTCATTTATATTAATTAATATATCATTTATATTTATTACAAATAAAGATTTTTCATTAAATAATATAAAAATAAAGTTCCGACTCAAACCCAGACCCAACGGGTGGAAACATATTTGAAAAGTGAATGACACATCACTGACTTAAAACCTTGGTGCCCCAGCAACCCTAATCCGGTGACCCAACGGGTGAATTTGCTCTAAAAAGATCAGTGAGAATTTACAGTTATACATGACTTCTACAAGTCAAAAAGCTGCTGTCTTTTCTTTATAGAAGTTATCTAACCAGCCCTGTATCAGCTTAGTCTCACTAGCCCTTTGCTGTACCAACCAGTCAGGATCGTTCTTAGTAGAAAATCGCAGATCTATGTGATGGGTACCTGATACACAACAATTGCAACTACTATGAGAAATTAACGACTTTCAGCAGCAAGCTACTGGCTAAGATGCACATGCACCTGGCTGCTATAAGCTTAAGCATCTTACAGGCTGAATTGAAAATACTTGAGCAATTATAATTCACGTAATATGAGCTTAAATCACAACATAACTTAAGAGATCGAATAAATTATAATGAACTCATCTGTAAGCCTCAGTCCGTCTACGAGTTGAAAGAACCCTTAGGTAGTTACGTCCAATAATAAAGAAGCAAGAGTCATAAAATGCGATTTGATTACACATATATATGACTTAAAAAGCAACTGCTAATATTAAGATGTACCTTCTTCAGTGATGAGAGCAACGATAGATTCAGATACATTCTGGAGAACACTGCAATTATATTTTCACAACCACTAGGAGTTAGATAAAACCCTTTGACTGCACTGATGATTGAAACTGATTGAATACATTACTACCTGCCACCACTCCATGGATCCAATAAGCCGTTGGAGAATATGATGTTACTTCCAAACATTTCAAAGTGGCCATAATATACTTCAAAGTTTAATAACCAATAACATCAGTTTATAGTTTTTCAGAAGAAAAATAAAAAAACTATGTTATGATTATCTCTACACAACTGAACAGGCAGATAGCTAAGGGTACAGCAACAACCCATACTGTTCAGAGAGCAGATGAGCACTTCTATGAACCTCAAAGATCAAAGACTACCTCTAAAGCAATCATATTAGGAAGTTCAATCAACTACAAAGTATTAACTATGACTTTCTAATGTCGAGATTTGAAGAGGATTGAAGTAGTAACAAATGTAAGATCAATTTGATTATAACAATAGCATGAAGGAAATCATAGTTCCTCCCACATTGAGCGTGACAATTAATGATCGATTATTGCTGTATGGTCATAAAGTGCAAGACTAGTACGTACATAGTGGAAACTTAGATTATCCAGAAACAAAATTCAACAAGTCATAACTCCTTATTTTCCGTGGGCATTCAATCATCAAATGCGGGTACTAGGAGGATTAGATGGTATAGGAGTAACACCTCTAAGATGTTACCAAAGGCTAAGGGAGAGAAAACAAGATCATTCACTCAACCAAAATACCTAGAGATTGAGTTTTATCAGTGAAATAACAATAGAATTGTACTATGAAGTGGAAACAATAAAGAAATAATTAGCTGATCATTCTCTTACATGTCCACCGAACTCTGTTGTTATCCATGTCAGCCTTGGTTTCGCATTGAATTCCTTCCAGCACCATTCTTGTAAAGAGGATAGATTGAAATCATACATTGGAAACATGCTCTTATCCCGACTACTAGACATTGACATAACCATTTCTGTACAAGCCTGTATGAAACGAACAAAACAAATGATGGAAACAGGCATTCAACTTGTAAAATGTTCTACAAAGTAAAATCTGAGTTATGAGGACTGTCATTATTTTAATTAAAAAAAATGATACATAACAGTAGTGCAAATTGACCTGCCAATTCCAACCATCCGTGCCGACATCAGAAGTATCTTCCAGCTCAAAGCATTCAGCTTTTCCAGTGTAATTGTAGTATATACTTATGCCTTCAAATATGCGCTCCAATGTGCTAGTCCCATCAGGACAACCATCAATCTTTCTGCATAGCTACAACAAGAACTTAATAACTAATTCGATTTACAGTAAAGGTAAACAGATAAGGCGTATCCTGCTTAACGCCTTAACTGAATTCAGATAGATGAAGAAAACACAGCAACAAAATTGAAGACTAAAGAAGGAAACAAGAGTTCATAAGATTATAAGCATATATGCTAGTGTGTGCAAAGAACCACCTAACCTCTCTTATTGGGTGTCCAGGCAAAGGCACTATAAATTCTGAACCATACGGGTAGTTCACCATTGCCAAATAACTATAGGCAGAATCCAACCAATCCGCAAGATCTTCTGTCTTCTTTAATTCTCTGTCAAATGGTTTTAATCAGCTAAAGACAGTAGCCAATGAAAAATATTGAAAGTACAAACTAAACCATCTCCCCACTGAAATCAACAGGTAAATGAGGTAATGCATCATATGGTATGAATTCCCATACCACATAAACGAAAAGTCTTCGTCAGCTGAAGCAGGCCATTCTGTTTCTGACCTTCAGTTATCAACACATCTCACGACTCTTTTATAGTGTCAAAGCAGCTGCTACTCTCACGCTGCAAATATCGAATCCAGTCAACACAAAAACATAATCACAATGTGGGACATCACACCACAACAACAATTCAACAAACATATACCTTAAAATCATTAGAGACAATGTCATAAAACGTCTCAGTCGGCACAATATCTTCAAACTGAAGAATCGGAGCCGAAGAAGCAAGTGCACCGATCGCAATGTGAGGATACTTGAGCCTCATCCACGCTGCCAACACTGTTTTCCAAAATCAAAATGACAAAAGTTACCTCTCAACAAATTCCGATCATTTCCCATATTTAACTATACCATATGTAATTTACCTACTTCCGCCATAAGAACCACCAAAGAGCACCACGGGGCAGCCCTCCGCCAACATATTCCGCTTCAGCTCAGTGATCAACACAGCAAAATCGGCCAGGGCTTGCTCGGCAGTAAGAAACGACATCGTACTGGCATTCTTGTACGCCGCGTCTTTATTTCCGTACCGCATCGACTCTCCATAGTAACGATGCTGTCGATTTCATAACAACCTTAAAATATAAACCAAAGTCGGGTACTTTTGTCTTTCTTTGAATCATTAAATTTCACGACAACTGAAACAAGCAAAAAGAAGAGAGGGCGTACTTCAGGAAAGAGGACCATGGCCCTCGTTGCCGCAGTACAGGAAGATTGGGCCTTGGCGTTGTGGGCCGACCCAGTGATCGGTGTTGACGGGGTACCGCTGTTGGAACTTGTGGCTTTCGGAGAAGCTGAAGTGGTCGAGGTCCTGGACTCCTGGGCGAAGTATCGGGTTTCGTATTGGATTCGAGATATATTGGGGTGGAAGAAAGAAGCGAGAACTTTCCGAGGAAGCGTGGATTGGATGCGAGGGATGAAGATGCGATTGTGGTGATGATGAAAATGATGAGATGAGGAGGAATAGAGAGAGATTGTAGACTTTGAGTTTGGCCATGTCTGAGGTTGCAGTGTGGGAACTCGAAAGTCAGCTGAGAGTGGAGTTCAGGTGACTTGCAAGAGCTTTCTAGACTGAATTCCAACCGATTTTAACTGTCATGTTTTTGTGGTGGGTTGAGTCAGTTGTGGGCTTGTGGCATGGTAGAGAAAATGCAATTTGGGCTTCAGGAAATAGGTCTGCTTACATTACGCAACAACTCCCTTGGGTTTCTGTAAAGATCTCGTGGATTCTCAAATGTTTTGTTCCGGACGTTGTGATCATTTGTTTGGGCCGAGTTACTTCATGAGTATGCTCTTCATCATCTTCATAATTGTTTACGAGTCTTTGAATGACATTAATATGAACTTGCAAGGGCGATGTATCTAAATAAGACTTGACCATAAAAAAATCAAAAAAAAAATCTAGCTCGAGGAATGCGCCTCATGCGCGGGTAAATTCTTTTCTTTCGCAAATTTTTGTCTCGTTCGGCGGCCCTCCTTCTGGCACTGACCTTGGCCTCACCAGTGTTTGAGGGTGCAGCCGGATGGGGCTGGGTAACCCAGTGTTTGGTGGTGGCGCTTAGGGGCGTCAATGGTTACCTCGATCTCAAGTATGGATATCTGAGATGTCGGGTGAATGGCAGATGCTTGGTGACTGGAGTCAGATCCAACTCTGGTCAGTGCGATCTGTTGTGTGTGGCTGCATGTCCCGATGACTGTGTTTGTGGCGGGGTCGGGAATGGAGGGTGGAGCATCGTCGATGGTGTAGTATTACTCTGACCACGATCTGCATTTTTGGTCTGTTCTAATGGCTCGCGAGGAAGTCCTTGTCGATGCTATGCTTTTCCCATCGACTTTGAAGGTTCCCACATCTCGACTGCCTGCGGTTGGTGAGCAGCGGCGGACAACTCGATGGCGGTGGCGACACAGTGGTAGAAGACTGAGGCAGTGTTGGGCTTGGTGTTTGGGCTGAGGTTTCCTCTATTTTGCCATAATAAAAGTTTAGGTTTGAGCTCAATTATTGGGCCTGACCCAAACTTTATTTAATTTTCTTAAGTTTATTTATTTTTGTTTTCCGTTTTTAGTTGTTTATTAGAAAATAAACCAATTCTCGTCGGCAGCATAGTTGGAATACTGGTCAGAGTGAATTGATGCGTCGCGTTGTCTTTCCAGTACTGTGTCGCCTTAACCGCGTTGTCTTTCCAGTACTGTGTCGCTTTAAATGTAAAGCAAATGCAGTAGTCTTTGTTACACTCTTTGCTAATTGGTACAGTTGATGATATAATGTATTGATCGAGTTGCCTGATAGTATTTTGGTCTGGTATTTTTCTTCTTATGGATTTTATGTCCTCCCTTTATATTCTACAATTTCATTAATCGAGACTTAAAGATAGCAGAAAGTCCTTATTGAAAAAAATATATGAAGAACTTGCAAGATAAACTTGCCAAAACCAAATGAATACAAGTTACAAGAAACATAATATATCTTCTAATGTATGATACAGCCTTACAAACCAAACAAACAATGAAGATATGTATGATCGATAGCACTTAGAAGAGAGACAGCACTAACGGGGAATGAAGTTTGCCGACCATAGGGGGAATTGGTCATACGACCAAACCAATTAGGTCTCACCACGTGGTTTTATCTCTTAGCCATAATTATAGATAATCGTTGTAAGGATTACTGGATAAGACCACATGGCAAAAATTGATTGATCTGGTCTAATGACCACTTTACTCATGAGATCGGCAAATTTCATTCTGCAAATGGTCGAGAGAAATGTGTGTCAATAATGGCAAACTATATTGGATGCAGTATTAAAATGAGTAGTGTTCACACAACGTCATTACAAGTGTGCATCATAACACATAGGTGATCTCTCCTTTGCAAATATGAATTGGGAAAAGCACCATCTTAGAAACAAGGAGGCTTGTCAATTGGTACATTATTGAAGACTAGCAACTGTACCTGCACGATGTTGCGGGAAATTGAATCACAATTTGAGTTAAACGTCCATCTCTTGTGTTCCCATTTCTAGAAGTGTAACAAAGTGTTAAGCTTCAGTAACAACAATTGAGACACATATATACATACATCCCTCCAATATGTTGTTTTTAGTAGTATTTCTTTTTCCAATCCAAAGTGTAATGAGAAAACTAAAACATAAGTAGGCATAATTGCCAATCCGTGGAATCAACTGCCAGTGAGAAGGACACCCATGAACAAAGAATTGGAGCTTGGAATCATAGTGCACATACCAGACGAAAAGATCAAAATCCACCTCAATTTTTGTAAAGATGAAATAATATTCTCTGCAACATAGGGATTGTGTAGCACAAAAAACATACAAAAACAAACTCGAATATTTAATGGAATTATAAATAAACAAAGCCATAAGAAATACGAAGGATGAGGCTGCGATCTTGGATGAATAAATAAGAATAGTCACAAATCTTCAAATACTAGGACGATAGACTTGACATTGCATTCAAACAAGTAGTGGTATCATTCTTTGGAAGGTAATTCAACGCCACTACAACTCGATCCTCAAGTATTCTATCTGCTTCAAGAAAAACAACCTTGGATCTGGTTCTAAAATCACACTCGCTGAGTCAGTAAGCTTAAGAATGAATCAAAATAACAAACTTGCAGATTAAATATACAAACCATGAGGAGGATATTTAGGTATGAACACAGGTACTTCTCACTACCGGTTAAATAACATAGAAACACATGAAGTATTCATTCAACTAAAAAATAAAAAATCGCATATTAGTATCTCATAAACTAAACCATGGAAACACATTGAAGTATATCAACCATACTGAAGTGAACATTGTCACCCTTAACATTGTTTCTAATTGAAAAATATCAAAGACGAAGTGAAATAAAATTAAAAAATCACAGAAAATTAATGAACTATATGGGGAAACCATGCAGGTCAACTAAATAGTAACTACTCAAAGTGAAACTCGCTTGCCTCTTCCGTGAAACCGAACATCTTCACAGACTCACAATTTCACTCCGCACCATGAACAAACGACTGTGTTCAAACACACAAAGACCAATTCAAGCATAACTGGAAAAGGAGGAGATAACAAATTCAATAATATAGCAAAGCTAACATTCAATCCCAACTTTAGAAGACAAAGTGAGAGAACATAATGCAATAATGCCAAGCATACGATCATGAACCATCAAACCAAAATTTAAGCACCTAAAAAAGACAAACTCAATTATCAAAATTATATCTTTTATCTTTCAAGCATTTGCACAACAGAATAACTCTGAATAAGATCGGATGCAAGAAGTCATGAAACACTCTAAAATCCTTATTCAAGAAGTGCATGCAAGATAATTCCCTTTTTTAATTTGTATGGATGAAATTTGAATATTGATTAAACCTGAACATGTTGCAAACAAAAATTTCAAACTTACCAATTTTAAGTTTGTCGACTCCAAATTGGGAGGCTTCTGAAATGAATTTGAAGCCTTAATGGGAATATGGCTTATAGTCGCAGAGCATTCAAAATTTCAAGTCGGTCAATACACAACCATGAATCCCCCAATTTTGTGGCTCAACATTCACTAAAGAAAATATGCTTCCCAATATCTCCACGTAAGCTTGAATGATGGCTCAAGCTTCATTGGGTTGACAGACCTTTGAAGCGATTTTGATGTCGCACAATAAAGTGGCGAAGAAAACCACAAAGAATGTCGGCGTCAAGCAAAAGGAAGAAGTCGGAGATGATTAGTAATCTTATACAGACAGTGGCATATGTCATAATTATATATGTAGCTAGATAATCTAAACATGATTGGATTTGCAACCATGGATGCTTGATTGTGTTGTTGGGGTTGCGAATTCGCCGGGGAAGACATACATAACTCGAGAAGAGAGAGATGAATGGAAATTGGGCGGTGAAGATGTCAGTGGCATGATGTATAATTAAGTCAAAAATATTGGATAAAATTAGAAATCCACTGTGCTTAGGAACAATGAATTCCAAACAACCATTTCATATAGATATAATGCTTGTTTGGAATAGATTCCTAAAAGTGATTTTGATTAGTAGCATTTTCTCTCGTAGCACTTCTATAATTAGCGCTTTCAATAGAAAACAGTTTGGTGTTTTAGCACTTCCACATCATTTTTACAAGGAAGCATCTCTCATGTGCTTCCTCAAAAATCACTTCCAGAGGTCCCAAGTGGTTGTAAAGTGATTTTTATTTATTGCCAAACACCACAAAATTGGACTAGAAGTAATTTTATGGATATGGAAGTGTTTTTTGTCACTCTACCAAATAGGTCCATAACTAGGGCACTGCCCGCGCCAGGCGCGGTTTTACGACAAACTTATATCTAAATGAGAAGGATATAATTTTTCAGAACTTCAGATGGTTGGTTGTCACATGTTAATAAGAGATGTTACCTATAATTACAAATGAGAAAAACATAAAAACAAATTTATAAACGTAAAATGTCTAAAAAAATTCGTGAAACTGAATACTTGGGCAATCTTGCAACAATGGGAACTTAAAATAAAAAAAATGAATTGATTTGAAAATGAAAACATAAGCTTTACTCAAAGTAAAATTACAAACATACTATGCTTATATTATTTTTTTTCCGAGCAATCATCATTTATCATTCCTGGTGTTGAGCAGTAGTGAATATAAAAGACTACCAATTTTCACTAAACTATATCATTTAGAGCCAACTTACTACGCTAAATCCAACATGTGACTTCATTGCACAATCTATATAAACCAGTAACCAAACCAATGAAAAGATGAAAAGGCTTCTAAAGTTGTTAGACAGGAACACCTCATGGTAGAATTGAAGGCTTATGAACATGATAAAATGAAATTCAAAGCAGATATATCGATATAGCAGACTGAAAAAATCTGTGCGCGAGGCACAAATGATTTGTTCAATAAGAAAAAGAGATGTGAAACCCCTCTGATTGTACAGAAGATGCTACACCCAGTGGCAGATCCACGTATAGGCCAGGGTGGGCACTTGCCCAACCTGAAATTTAGAGTTATCTCAAGTTTTCTAGATCGAGTAGTGTTAATTTGGACAAAAATGTAGATAACCCAGGCAAAGAATAAACTGAGGAAGAAGATGAACAGTAATCTTGCACAAAAACACGACAAGAACGACGACATAGAATAGAAACTTAACAAAACGACATCGTTCAAACTAGATCAATGACATAGTAGTTTCATTCTTTTGATTTTTTTATGGTACTGTGGTAAAAATCCTCAAAAATTGCGTGGGTGCTACAGTGTTTGAAATATTTTATTTTATTTTATTTCACATTCACACGGGTGGAGATTTGCCAGATTTGACTTTACTCTTTTATTTCACACATTTTTTCTTGTTTGTTTAATAAGCTCTCTTCTATGGACTATACTTATTTTGCAGTCTAATTTGGTCACTAGTTTTACGTCTTGCACTCCTACATTAAGGTATTAACTAGTCTTTTAGCAATAGCGTTTTTTTATCTTCTACAAATTTGCTTATATTTTTTTTGACTATATCGAGTCTTGCCCAGCCTAATTTTTTTTCTAGATCCGCCACTAGCTACCCCTACTAATTGCATTAAAGCTTCCATGAGACAAACCTTTAGTAGTCCAAAATTAAAGATCATAATTGATTAAATTTCTATATACTGCATATTCTGATTACATATACAAATAAAAGTAAAGCTCCTTGATTACTTATATAACACATACGTCTTCATCTGATACCTTAAATTCCAACGTATAGGCCATTTGCAATGCTGATTAACAACAATAAGACCTGCAATGATTTGAGAAACATCAACAAAGTTTGAAGAAAGATTAGGCATGCTTCTTTATATAAGATGATAGTCCTCATAAATCTTTTACAATAGATGAGTTCCATATTTAGATGAGGAAGCAGACAAAGTCAAAGTCTAAAATGGAGAACTATAACCATCTTTTTTGAAGGGCTGGAACCTCCCATGTCACTATGAAACAACTGAAACTAAAAGATAGGAAATTTGGTATGTTATAGAGAACCACATAATCCACATAGTTATAGTAAATTACCACATAATCTAGTTAACCATTATTTTTGTTTACACAAAGTACGAAAACCTAATTAAACCAATCTCAATTAAAGCTTGATCGAGGCTAAATACAGTTTCAGTTTTCTTCAGACTTTCTTGATTCATCTACAAACCATACAATTCCCAACATGGATTACAACTAATCTCGAATCTTCTTAGAAAACAAAATTTAATCCAATTAGATTTAATTGTTACTCACCTAAATGAAATTGATAATATATCCTATGCTCATTTTAATACTGTTAACCAAGTATACTAATTCCAATTTGTAGTATCTAGTATGGTATTAAACCGGAACATGCTACCATCGTCACTAAAGTCTGAATCCATCATAAACTCACTTATTTCTAAATCCTCCTCATCAAATCATAGAAAGACCACTAATTTCACCACTTGTAAGACATTAATCAAGAACCAACACAATAAATTAAAACTTGACGGCAATGAAGGACTTCTTAACTGAACCGAAATCAATACCATATCTGGAGCATAGTTTTATTCGGGTTTACATAAGTGACTATGTCTCATGACTCATCAATCCCTATGACTGAAAACTGTAGATATATCAAAAACAGCAGACTGCGAATAAGATAAAAGTCACAATTCCTCATGCATATACCATTAAAAATTGAAAATTTAAGTTTATTGAATATAATGCACCCAAATACTACCTAAAGAAAGAGATAAAAACGTTGCAGATCGAGATTAAAAGCTTACGAATCCCTAAGATTAACACAACCACTAATACCCGGCCAAAAGAACAATCACAGATATGTGTTTCATTCTATATCGTACAAAATGTTGAAAAATGGCAACATCCTAAATCTTATGTTTGACTTGAATCTACAAAAAAGTCAAGTATTTTTATACCCAATCCTTTATATAGAACAAAATCTCAGACCCTTAATGGCAATACAAAAAGGGCAAATATCCATTCATACACATTCCTACATATCCTAAATACACACCAACATTCCCAAATCCATCAATATGCCATTATTTTCAGTCTGCTAATAACATGAAACACAATTGAACACACTAATTTTGGAAGTTAATGCCTAACATAAATGATTATACATAAAAAAGCTAACAAAGTTTCATTCACTATAAAACTCAAACAATGGAGGACTGACTCAATAAAGGGCATTAATTTATTTCCTGTAACATTGTTGAATTGAATTCAAACAGTAATAATGTTTTTGTATTACTTACCTTTTGGAAGAATTGTCCAAGTTGTGAGCTTGTCCTCTATATCAGCAAGAATAGGATCCTACACAATTGTTCAATTTGTATCAAACACATAACATACATCTTAATCACAATCAGATGCAATACCTCTATATGAATCCACATAGCCTAATCTAATCTAATTTAGTCAAACATTTCAAACTGAAAACCAGAATCTCATCATAATACCATAATATCTACATGGGAAAGTCTGAGTGGTGCTAGCATTTTGCTGGTAACATCAAACATTAACTATATTCACAATTTGTATGTGCATGTCACATTAACTATATTGGTTATCTGAAAGCATTATTCACAATCATAAATGGAAGTTAATGTAACCTATTATAGTATAACATATCCGTACTAAGAAGTCACATAAGTCATTGGTCATTGGCCATTGGTGAATCAGACCTACCTTGGGGTGGGTAACCACTTATTATTATGCATAACAAATGTTTTTAGAACGGAAAAAATTATCTAGCTTGATGCTTGCCGCTTGGGGCAGTGTTACCACAATTGTGGCCTTGACCACCAAAATCAAACACAATGACTCTGCACATACAAAAACATAAAAATAAAATAAAATATTACCACTTAAACCTACCAAAACAATAAATAGAATACCACACATATAGTGCTCTTACTTGAATGAAAACCAACACAAAACCAAAGTAATATCAATGCTCATTGATTTACTAAAAAATTGGACAATCAATAAAACATGAAGCAAAAAATCAATCTAAATTACGAAAATCCAAAATAGTGAAAAAAAAAGCAATCAACTATAGTGGCTCTAATTATTATAACCAAACACAATGACTATGCATTTACACACACATATCATATAATTCATTACTCCCACTTCGACCAACCATAGAAATAAATAGAATAGCACATGTATTCCTCTTTCTTCACTCAAAATTACTTAACATTCATCAACCAATTTCTTTTACCAAAAAAATATAAATTAAAAAACTCAGCCCAAGATATCAAGAAATAACATATACAAATCACACATACCAAACAATATTTACAAATCAGCATACCTTATTATCACAATATGACTGGAAATAAAACACTATCACAATTAGCTCTGACAACAAAGCAGTTCCTGAAAGCACAAAAAAACTCGTAAAAATGACCAAAAAACTACAAAGGAAAAAATATAGGCTACAAACCCACTCACCGAAGAACAAAATAAGCAAGACTCCATTGAAAGCAATCAATACAACTCAGCAACCTAAATAAAACAACCCCAACAACCACACGATCATACCAACAAAAAATACAATATATATACATCAAATATAATTCCCTTATAGTAAAAAGACAAACATGAATCTCACTATTAAACCAACAATATTCAACATGAAATAATTAGTATCTTGGAATAAAATAAAATGCAAAAATCATAGTTACCAAAAACCAAAATAAGCAATTCTCTGCTAAACAAAATTAGCATAAATCAACAACAATCTAATCACATCATCACATCAACTATAACATACAAAATATACATCAAATATAATTCCTTTTTAATAAAAAAAAACAACATGAATCTCATTATTACATCTAACAATACACATCACAAAATAATTACTACCTCCGCATAAAACGCACTCAGGACAACTTAAAAATAAACTAAGATCTGTGCTAAAATAATTAAAAGAAACTTCAACAATTTGCAAGATATAACATTCACCTTCTCTTCAACTATACACTAAAGAAGCTTTCGATCCCCAAATTCAATCTTACCTGAGATTAAAAAACACAAAATATACTCAATACCGAACATGCTACAACATTCATCGGTTACATAAAAAAATAACACATAGACAGTTTCATAACTACAAAAGCTACTAATCTTCAATCAAAATGGCAATAAACAAATCATAACAAATAGACTAATACAAACACCTAATAATAAAAATAACACACAAACTTAACTAATACAAACACCATTATTCATTACCATATTAACACATAACTAGTAGTTAAACGGCATATTTGTTTACATATTCACAATGGATGCATGCTTTGATTGCTTATAAATATCAAATAATTAGACACCAATTAAAGACACAAGAACAATCATATTGCTTTGACTCCAAAAATAAACATTATTCACTTTACCACTAAAAACATATATGATAAACATCACCCCACATGCAAGTACTACTACTCAAAGAACAGATAAATAAAACACAATGTCAAATACCAACCCACCAACTTAAACTCAAAATTAGACCCCAAAACAAACTATTATTGACTTCAAGTCACGACGAAAATACCCTAAACCAAAAATATACAAAATCAGAAAACAACTTTAGTCGATACTACTTACCACAACTCGAGTGAATAGCCCCACCCAGACAATCAACAATCCAAGGTCACATTCATAAACACTGAACCCTATTATTAAGAAGATGTATAATCATTCTATAAGAAAATTGCTGACATTAAAAATACATCTAATAAATTACCAAAGCAAAAATAAAAAATGTATCATGTACTAATGCAAGTCCTCAAACCACATCTATATAATTCAATTATTATTAGCAAAATACGAAGGTATGATCACCATAAAAATCACAAAATGACAATAGCAAAAAAACAACAAATTCTACCAATTTTCATTTGTCAATAGAGAAATACAGACGCCTAACACCACAACTAACACACAACAAATCAACAAAGGCAGAGAGAGAGAGAGAGAGAGAGAGAGAGAGAGAGAGAGAGAGAGAGAGAGAGAGAGAGAGAGAGAGAGAGAGAGAGAGAGAGAGAGAGAGAGAGAGAGAGAGAGAGAGAGAGAGAGAGAGTAGCTAGTATAGAGAAACGATCGTAAGCCTAGTGTTTGTCGAAATCGGCAAAATCGATTTAGATCTTGGTGTTCGTCGAGACGCAGATTTTAAGAAACAATACAAATAGGCGAAATTGATTGTCGACACGCAAAGGTTGAGAAATAGCATGGATCGACGACGAAATCGATTTAGAGCAAGAGATCACAGAGAGAGTCGGTGTTTTGGTTTGGGAACAAGTAGACAAGAAGTTACAGATGAGAAAGGGAGGCGCAAAGAGCGTAGCTTTTGTTCTTATTTTTGCTTCAGTAACTAAAATACTTTTCACTTATGAACAGTGAATTCAGTGTATTAGATGTCCAGTGAACCCAAAATTATTATATAATAAATTTGAGTTAATCCATGTTGCATTATAAATTAATTTTGATTATAAACCTCATGTTACTTTGTCATTTTCCGCTCTATGTATGTGTTTAGTCTTCACAATATTAAGTTTTAAAGTCTCTCTAGAGTCAGCAAAAGATTTATTTCTCTCTCTTCGTGAGAGATTATCTTTCCTCGTGAGAGCTTTCCCCTCTTTGTGAGTTTGTTTCGTGTGCGCCGCCACCACCTTCAACTTATCAACAACTTCGATTTTGATTTTCTCACCCGCCTTCATTCCGTTCAAAAATTACCCATTCCTTTCCTTGGCTTATCACCTTGCTTCATACATAATGTAATCTATGTGTGCAGTCATTTTCTCAGGGACTGTATGCTTATGCATGTTCCTATCCCTTTCTAACAAAATTCCCTAGTTCATGTAGAGAGCTCTTAATTTTCTTCTTTATTCAGTTTAATCTAGCTGTGTTTTGGCTTCTTTAATGCATTACGCATGGTGTAATGAACTCGATTGCATGGGAAATAACCCCTCTTCATGTTTGCCTCAGTTTTGTGTACTATCAAACCAAACCACTCAACATCTGAAACAGAAACATTCCAAACAGAAACCATGTCACTGGAAAGTTAGTACTCGACTTCAATCCACCTCTGCCAAACCTCTGCCAAGATTGGATGATGGGAGTATCTTTCTGTACATATACCTGGTTAATTACCTTATTCTGTACGTACTTAACATTCTTCATTACTTTATAATTATATATTACCGCCAACATAGCAGCATTCATCGGCAAGAGACCAACACTTTTGTTGACCAACCCGAGTTCTATCTCGGCATGATTAGCACTCACGCACCCATCAAAAAACCCATCAAAAAGCACTTTAATAAAAAAGTAAGAACACTGATCCCACATCAAAAAGTTGGTAAGAGCTCTATTCTCAATCACCTTTATAAGCCTAACGGTTCAACATTAATGGTACGCATTCATTACCATCTTATGTTGTTACTCTGTTTAAATGATATCTCGTTTCTGGCTTAGGCATCAGAGGGTTGAAGGCCGACACACCCACTCTCTCCTTAACGGTTCTCATTCTTAGCAGTGAGAGCGATAAGGCAAAGCGATATCGATATGGCGACAACGGTATAGATCAAAGTCAAAGCGACAGTGATATAGATCACAATCAAGCGGCAGCGATATATGGAATCTGGAATAGACTCATATTAATCTCATCCGTTCAATATCAATTACCCCTTTGTGGTTTTAGATATTAACATTGGCGTCATCTGTGGGAATCCACACCAGAAATTGTTTTCCAAACCACGAAGGACATAACGAGCGATAAGCATGGATACCTAACTGACACTGGGTATGACACCAAGCACTCAGCGAGAACTCCTCCACTAAACGCCCGTCACAAATGAGAACAACGAAGAGCCCGCGTTCGTACAGCGAGCAGGAAAGCAGCACGCTACTGGGGATCAGCAGGCATTAGCCGATGCTGAGAGATGAGCTAGCGATATGGAACTACGATACCAGCTGGCAATGCAGAAGTGCATAGAGCTCGAGAGAGCCCGGGAGTTTGAGCACCAATAGTACATGCAGTTCGAGTCAAGGCTGATGGTTGTTGAGCAGAGGCGACTTAACTCGGAATCCACGGTGGACTCCCTGAGCATGGAAACTTATCAAGTGATCCGCCAGATGGGCCATCTGGTCACCCTTGCGCCCTCATCACTTGCAGAATACGAGGTCACCACCGGTACCGGAAAGGCTGCAACGGAACCTCGAGCTGAAATTGAACAACATGGCACACCAACCCGATCTACCTATCTGGGCACAACCATTACCGCTACCACCCCCACTCGAGATCGCACCGGCAATACAACAGCTGGACGCGGGAGTGGCAGCAAGAATCGTCGGGTTAGAGGCTATGGTACGCCAGCTAACGCAACCTAAGACAAGTTACCTAGACCAAACGCTGCCAATGGTCTGTGTCGAGCTGTTCTCGACCGAAATCATGCTCCTAGGCCGGCACCCATTGGCCAAGGTGAAGGTTGAGCGATACAGGAAAAAGACAGACCCATCCCTACACATCGATATTTTAGTCTTGGCAACGACTGGCAGAGGATACGACGATGCGACAAATTTTTATTTGTTTATGGAAAGCCTCACCGGTGATGCATTGAGCTGGTTCTTTAGCCTACCACCGAGATCCATTAATTCCTTCCAAAAAGTCATTAGGCCTTTTTTGAAATGGTACATCACATCAGCTATGTTCCCTTACTTATAATTAATTGCAGGCCATTTGGCAAGATTCATCTGAATGATTGTCTATATTTGTCTCGCGATGGAACACTGCCATTGCCAATTGTCGGACATCACTTATGATTCAGCCTTCTGCATACTCCGGAATATGCTATAGACGGGACTATTAACACGGAAACTTAACGAGAACCCGACACTCATCTACGATGAGCTACTGGATCGTGTGATGTTGCATGCCCAATTAAAGCTACAGACTTTCGGCTCTACCCTACACCAACACAACAGGTAAACACTTTTTCTAGCGTCACGGTTCCTAGTGTGCAGAGCGAGCTCCCCGCACCGGAACCAATGAAAGTTGCATCGCCGGAGTATCGGGTCTTGCGCGACTACAACAGCAGGGATTGGAAAAAAAGACAACCACATATCAGGAAGCTATCAAAAGAACTATAACGATAGAAGTAGCTACAACAGCAACAACAAACGGTACATCACAGGATAGAACAACAGGTCTTCAGAGTGCTTAACACCAAATACGCCAATATCTTAGCAACATACCCGGACTTGTTCCCACTACCAAAAAAGACTTTCAGGGCAATGACGTACAGAGAAACCGGGAGATGGTGCAAGTTCCACCAAAACGAGTCGCACGATACCAAGAGATGTCACAGCATGAAGGAGCTAGTGGAGGCACATCTCAAAAAGGGCAATCTCACAAAGTTCAAGTCAGGGAACGAGACGCCACTGGTAGAAGGGGTGGCACACATCAGGAGAATCAAAGCGATTACCGACGGCAGGTTTAAGCTGGAACGAAGAAACGAGTGAGCAGTATGTAGCATGCAGCAGGGCCCGGTAAAGGTAGCCAGGGCAGGCTAGGGGTCCATCATGTTCTACGAGTTTGAGGAGTGCGATCGACCTCCGGTATAAGAGGATTACCCATTTTTAGTCGACGCGGTTATCAACTTATGCAGCGTCTGGAGGTGCCTTGTGGACACCGAATCCTCCGTCAATGTCATATTCTGGTATGCGTACGAAAAACTCGAAAGACTCCCCTTCAAGCTAAAGCAGGATCATTTCCCGCTGCTAAGATTCTCGGGCGACCAAATCCAGCAGGTTGGGAAGTGACTACCTACGGGTTGCCCTAGGGCTGAAGGGCTGCAGCACGGAGAATTTAGGAAAAAGTAGTGATATTAAACTAATAAATACCAAAAATACTAATTAATTAATTAATTAATTAGTAAAATATACAAATGAACGGACGAAGAACATATTCTTGAAGAAGATGAACTAAGTTGAGTCACGTGTATCACAGGCTCTCCTTAAGAATTTTTACGTCGCCCACGGGCTTGTATGGCGTTGTTCTCCCAGGATATAACAACTTCAAAATTTTGTACTGCAGGACAAGAACTTCTCGTCGAACTGAATAGTATCTTACTGTATCACAGGAATTCTTTTAGAGAGAAGAGATCAGAAGAAGAGAGGAAATTGATTCTGATGGGATCGATTGAATCCATGAAATGAGAAGAAAAATGTCGCCTTATATAGGCTTCATTGGGGACAAGCCACTTATTGTCGAGTTTAATACCAAAACCGTTTCTGGTCATTAACTCGACATCAATTGACAGTTACAAGATATTTAATTTGTCGTCAATAATGTTTACGAACGGTTACAAAACAATCCATTTAGTAGGCTTTAATTGTATTTCATAACTAAGGTTTATGAGCGGTTACAAAACCGTTACAAACCATTTAGTTTGTTATTCAATTGCTTGCCATTAGTAAGGTTTATTAGTCGTCATAAACAATTTAATTGACAATTCGAAAGCCTTTAGCTTGCTTTGGGTGATAATTTCTCATTCACCAATTTAACCATTTGAATAAGTAAATATCTTAATTTAATTGCCTCAAAATGGTTAGATATAATAGTGTTTAAACACTTATTTTTCTAACAATTCCCCACATGAATGAAATTAGCGACCAAAGACTCGATGGACTTGGTGATAGATTCTACGGTTGAAAACCTGCATAGGATAGGTAGGGGTTAACCCTTTGAACCTTCCCTTGTGAAAACATGCTTACTTTACTAACTAAATAGTAGACGCGATGTCTTTGAACTATTTGATATTTGTGTAAACGATGACATACTTCACACAGGTATCTTCCTAATACTTTCAGTTCTCACTGTTGTGTCCGTTTTGGCCCTAGACACGCTCCTGGTTCTGTAAGAGCTTGACAGGAATTGTGCCCTGAACAATTCCCTTAGAAGCGGCCCTACTTCCCTCTTACATATGTGATTTCTTAATTAAGAGTAACCCATATTACTCCGCTCGGATTTCCGACGCATAAGAATCATTAAAAGCTTTAAGCTTAACCTCATTCCTTACGAGCATCGCTGTTTTCATCATAGGAATAGACTTGGGGAAAATCCTCATAGTGATCTGACACGATCTCTACAATTTAGTTGTCCATTTTGAACCTAGATCTTGGGATCTCCATTCAGCTAGGTTGGGTATCCACTATAATGATTTTAACTCATGGGCTTTAGTCTCATTCCCCTCGATGATTTATCAACCAACTCTCTATTTAACCCTTTGATTAACGGATCCGCTTTGTTATATTTTGACTTCACATAGTCAATAAAGAGAATACTAGTAGAGAGTAGTTGTTTGATGGTATTATGTCTTTGACGAATATGTCTTGACTTACTATTGTACATATTGTTTTGTGCCCTTCCAATTGCAGATTGACTATCGCATTATATGCAAATTGCAGGAACAGGTTTCTTTCATTTTAGAATATCCTCTATGAATTGGCATAGCCATTCAGCCTCTTCCCCACATTTGTGTAGGGCAACAAACTCAGATTTTATCGTGGATCTGGTTATAATAGTATGTTTTGAGGATTTCCAAGATACTACTGCACCCCCAGTGTAAATACATACCCACTAGTAGACTTTGAGTCTTTCATGTCAGAAATCCAGTTTGCATCGTTGTACCCTTCTAGGACATCTGAATATCTGGTATAGTGCAGCCCATAGGTACAAGTATACCTTAAGTACTTGAGTACTCTTGCAATTATTTGCCAATGCATTCCTCCAAGATTACATGTGTACACGCTTAGCTTATTCACAGCATAAGCATAGTATGGCCTTGTACAACTTGTTAAGTACATTAGGCTTCCAATGACTCTAGAGTTTTCTAATTGAGAAACACTCTCTCCTTTATTCTTCGAAAGATGAAGAGTCATGTTAATCGAAGTTCTGGCAATTTCAAAATTCTCCTTGTCACATTTCCAAGGATATTCTCCACGTAATGTAACTAATTTGATATCATCCCTTTTAACATTCTTGTGATGTTTTCTAAGGATTCAAATGCTTTTGCATTCTCAAATAGTACATGAACGACTTTGCTGTTAATTATAAATTCTATAATCATTTGGGTAACTCTTTTAACCAGGCTAGGAGAAATTGATGTAGGTGGGGCGAGGCCCGCTCAAGTACACTATTATCAAAAATCTCCTTTTTCTAGACATTATGAGCTACTAAGGTGAGCCCTATTAGAAAATAGAGTCATAAAAACTGCAAATCGAGTATGTATCTATATCTTTATTTGACCAACTTATCATTGCTTCCAATGATAAGCATGTCATCTATATGCAGACACACAAAGAAATATTCTCTCTCTGTGTATTTGACATATATAAATGATCACATTCATTGGTATTGAAACCATTGGTGATCATGTTGTCAAATCTTCTATGTCATTGCATTTGTGTTTTTCTAAGCCATATAATGACTTCACCAATTTACTTATTTTTCCTTTTGACCGAGAGCCGAGAAACCCTCAGGTTCTTCTATATAGATATTATCTTCTATATCTCCGTCCATGAAAACTATTTTTCATATCCATTTGATATACTTCACAGTTGCCTAACGTGGCAATAACAAGTACTATTATGATGAAAGTCATTTCGTCACTAGAGATTTAGTGTTGAAATCATCAAAACCTTCTTTTTGTCTATATGACTTCATTTTTCTTTTGAAAATCCACTTTGAAACTTAAAGTTTCATAACCAAGTGGAAGATCCACAAGTTTCCAAGTATGATTCGTAAAGTCAAAATCATATTTTAGTGGCATCTTCCTAACCAGGACAGTACACAAGGTACCTATCCCTTAAAGATTTAAGTTTACTCTTAACCATATATGTTAAGAGTTGAAACCTAAAGATTTTCCAATTCTTATCTCAGTTCTTTGATTCTGGAAGATCCTCATTTATTATGCTTCATTTAGAAAGTATAACACTGAATAACACAAAATAAGTTCTGAATAACACAAAATAAGTTTTGTGTTGATGACTTTAAACTTATCTGTTACTCTCATTTATTTAACGGTTCATAAGTCATTAGTTTGCTCATCAACTAACCATTATATGGTTGTTCCAAATATTTTATATTGATTGCTATTTAGCTGATTGTTACAGGCTAGTGATTTAGCTGTTACAGTCCATCATCAACAATAAGTTAGATGTACTCGAAAATACATCTTCAAAAAATGATGTAATTTTCAGAGTTCCTTATCATGTCTTGTGTTTGTTATACACAAGAGATCGATAATTCTTATAATTATGTTCATATCAAATGCAATTGACTATTTTCACATAATTTTCCTTTTTGGGTAGAGATTCTCCACCTTGACAAAACATCCCCACATTCGCAAAGTAATTGTAGGATGACTTTCTTCATTTCCATATTCATATAGAGTCGTTTGTTCAACAAACTTTTTAGGTATCTTATTTAAAAGATATTTAGTCAATAAAATGGCATCTCACCACATGCTTGGTGGCAATGCAAAGCTAAACAACATTGCATCCATTATATCCTTTAAGATACAATTCTTTCGTTCAATCATATCATATGATTGTGGTGAATAAGGTGTTTATTCATGTATGATCACATACTGAGTACAATACATAAATAGTGATTCATACTCACCTCCACCGTCAATTACTTTTTATGACCTTAATTGTTCAATTGAGTTGATTTCTCATCTCGTTTTATAGAGTCTAAATTTCTCTATAGCCTCATCTTTACTTTTTATGAGGTACACAGTGATAAAATACTTATTACTACTTCTGTTTGAGATGCCTTTAAATCAAGGGGTTCATTATTTCTTTCAATGTTTTTGAAAGATGATTTCCTTTGTTTGTCTCAACACAAGTTTCAATCTTATGCTTGAAACATTGGTAAACTTCTTCAAGTTAATTGACATCCGCAGAGTATTATTATTTACTTGTCCTTGCTTACCATACCAAGCATTGGTAGGCACAAAGGTGGAAGCGCTATCATTGACCATGGTCATTATATTTCAATTTTTAATTTCCACCGCTTGTAGCTCTATTGCCAATATAAATTCTCTGTTAAAACAAGAATTTGTTTTTATTTAATCAATAAGCGAAAGTCATTTTCACTGAGCCTCAACTCAATTCTTAAGAACATACAGTACATTGTTTAGTTCCTTTCTAGAGATCATCATTCAGACCTCCTTTCTTGACCCTTGGCTTGGTCATATCACAGTTCCAAGTCTTCCATCTCACAATCATAATCTTTGACTGCTTCCATGTCATGGGCGTCGTTTATGACGTCATTTGCCTTGACATATCCTCATAGCAAGATATTACCTATTTTGGCCAACCGCTCACGATTTTGCTTTTGGGTCTCATCCCAAAATGTCTATTGCTATAGAGAGGTAAGTCTCCACATATAAGGCATATCACCTCATCTTCTCCAAGTGATGTTGGATCTCACATCATCTAGTGTAAGCTACTCATAGTTTGCATTAATTAACACTCATTATCACATCCTCATTTTCAACCAAAGGACTCGATGTGGCCTATAACTCTTTTAGTGTTTAAAACATTTCGTTGCCTTTTTTTTTCTTCTGAAAATACACACAACGTGTTATTTTCTTAATCAATAAATAATATATGATATTATTTCTCTATTGATTTCATAGTCAAATTCACAATGAATTTCTTATTGAATATCTCAATATTCATTCACTTGAATTTGACATATAACCAAATCATAATGCTTCATTATTACAAGGAAACCTTTTCTTATCTTTGAAAAAATCCTCATTGCGTAGGTAGATAATCAATAATTCATTTGGAGTCTATTTCCCTTAGGCAACGTTTCGTATTTCACAACACAATTCCAAAGGAAACCACTTTCTTAAGGAAACATTATTTTGGTTCAATAACCAATTCCTTGAGCCAACACCCTTCCATTAGGCAACCATTTCCTTAAAGAAACCACGTTAGTCAATATCACATATAAAAGTTCTTAAGATTGTAGGAAAAAGTAGTGATATTAAACAAATAAATACTAATTAATTAGTAAAATATACAAATGAACGAATGAAGAACAGATTCTTGAAGAAGAAGAACTAAGTTGAGTCATGTGTATCACGCGCTCTACTTAAGAACTTTTACGCCGCCTACGGGCTTGTATGGCATTGTTCTCCCAAGATAAAACAACTTCAAAGTTTTGTACCGCAACACAAGAATTTCTCGTCGAACTGAATAGTACCTTACTCTATCACCGAAATTCTTTGGGAGAGAAGAGATCAGAAGAGGAGAGGAAATTGATTTTGATAGGATCGATTGAATCCATGAAATGAGAAGAAGAATGTCGCCTTATATAGGCTTCATTGGGGACAAGCCACTTATTGTCGAGTTTAATACCAAAACCGTTTCTGGTCATTAACTCGCCATCAATTGGCAATTACAAGATATTTAATTTGCCATCAATAATGTTAACGAACGGTTACAAAACAATCCATTTAGTAGGCATCAATTGTATATCATAACTAAGGTTTATGAGCGGTTACAAAACCGTTACAAACCATTTAGTTCGTTATTCAATTGCTTACCATTAGTAAGGTTTATTAGCGGTCATAAATAATTTAATTGGCAATTCGAAAGCTTTTAGCTTGCTTTAGGTGATAATTTCTCATTCACCAATTTAACCATTTGAACAAGTAAATATCTTCATTTAATTGCCTCAAAATGGTTAGTTAAAATAGTGTTTAAACACCTATTTTTCTAACAAAGACCCACATTGAATTTCTAATTGTGGACGCCGCGTCATATTACAATGCCATCATCGAGTGCAACATGTTAAGCAGAATCAATGCCATCGTATCACAGTGGATGCTGCTCATGAAGTTCCCCACACCTACCGGTATATGCACGCTCCCGGGAAAAACGCACATGCAGAAAGGATCATCCAACGACGTCAACTACCCGACAAGGGAGGTGTGCCTACTCACAAGTGACCTGTCGACCGAAATGCCAGATGACCCAAGGGAAGGACCCCTAACAGCAAGACCCGTCAGCAAAGAATCCACCAAGCTTATCCCAATATCGGACGAGTACCCTGAGCGAACAGTTAGAATCGGGGAAAATTTGGACCTAGAAATCGAAATCGCCCTCGTCAACATTCTCAGGGAATGCAGCGATGTCTTCGCATGGTCTTACGCTGACATGTCGGGCATTTCCACAGATATCATATCGCATAAACTGGGTATTTCACCGGAGGTAGTACCCAAAGAAGCAGAAGCGTAGAGCCTATAACGAGGAACAGTATACCGCCATGCAGGAAGAAGTAACCAAACTCCTCAAGATAGGCTTCATTAAAAAGGTCCAGTATCTGGCATGGGTCTCGAACGTCGTCGTGGTCAGAAAGAGTAACAACAAGTGGAGGATATGCGTTGACTACACTAATGTCAACAAGGTTTGCTAAAAAAACTCCTTCCTGTTAGCAAGCATAGACCAACTGGTGGATGTAACCAATGGTCGCAAACTCCTATCAACAATGGATTGCTACTCGTGGTACAATCAGATAAAAATGGATTCGGCGAATGCGGGTAAAAAGCAATAAAATGCAATCTACGTTGACGACCTCGTAGTAAAAAGCAAGCTCAGGCAGAACCACCTAAAAGACTTGAAGGCGATACTAGACATCCTTATTGATAGCGGAATGAGGCTCAACCCAGCGAAATGCATCTTTGGAGTCTCAGCGACTAAGTTTTTAGGATGCATGGTAAATCAAAGGTGCATCGAGGCCAACCCAGAAAAGGTGCAGGCTATCCTCAGCACGACATGACAGATAACAAAACAAGAACTCCAAGACTTAATGGGGAAACTCGCGTCACTGTCACGGTTCATCTTCTGCTACACCGACAAATCTTACTCGTTCTTCAAAGCGATAAGGATAACAAAAAAGAAAGTCTTAGAGTGGACCGACTAGTGCAAGGCGGCCCAAATCGACATTGAGCAGTATCTCCCCCATATCCCATTCTTATCGACCCCAATACCGGGTGAGATCTTATACATTTATTTGGCTGTCTCTCTAACCGCCGTTAGCTCCACCCTCGTTAGGCGAGATGCGAATACAGAATTACCAGTATTTTTTATAGGTAATGGTCTAGATAAACTAGAGGCGAGATATCCGGCACTAGAGCAGCTAGCCTTGGCACTGATTGTGTCAGCAAGGCAGCTAAGACCGTACTTCCAATCACACACCATCCATGTCCTCACGGATCAACCACTCCGGCAAGTACTCGAGAGCCTGGACCACTCTGGAAGGCTAGCCAAATGGGCAATAGAGCTCGCGAGTTCGATATCAAGTACCAACCAAGGGCCAAGTGGTGGTTGACTTCATAGTAGAACTCATTCCAACGCCAGCCGACCAAACAGAATTACCCACACCGGTATCATCCGCAACAGCATCACTAACACCTCTGATACGGTAGTCTAATTGGAACCTATACGTTGATGGCTCACACACATCTGATGCAGTAGGGGCGTGAGCAATCTTGACTGAGCCAGGCAAAGTCTATGCCGAGTATGCTCTCTTATTCCTCTTTCTAGTCTCAAACAACGAGGCCGAGTACAAAGCGTTAATCGCCGGTCAACTTGCCACCGATTCGGGAGCAATAAGCGTTAACATTTTCAGCGATTCCCAGCTCATAGTAAACCAAGTCATCAGGGACTTTGAAGCCAAAAGAATGCAAATGTTGGCATACCTAGAGTACGTAAGGGCAGTTTAAAGTAAATTTTCTTTTTATAACATTATTCACATCCACAGGGAGTAAAACGCAAAGGCAGATGCTCTAGAAAGACTAGCAACGACACCGCTACACACCACGAGAAGGCATACCATGGTGAAAACGTTTGAAAAACCTAGTATCTCCAAGAATTTCCTTGAAGTATTCACGCTCACACTAGCTGCCCCATCACCAACAGAGGATTGGAGAACAAACTTAGTCAACTACTTGGCCAACGGGACACTACCTGCAGATCACCCGGAAGCAAGGAAGCTAACACAACGAGTGGCGTTCTATAGCATGCACAATGGCTAGCTCTACATGAGCAAGAGGGGATTCCCTATACTCAAGTGCATCATGTGAAAAGAAGACTGGGGACTGCTAGAGGACATCCATAGATGCAAATATGGGAACCACATCGAACCAAACACTACTATCCATAAGCTCCTCCGCTACGGGTTCTACTACAAAAAAAATTAGGGAAGACGCGAGAGAAATTATGGACAAGTGTGAATTATGTGCCCAGTATACAACTAGAATACACACTCCAGCAACCCCAATGTCAATAATCATCAGCCCCATTCCGTTCGCACAATGGGGACTCGACCTTATCGGGTCATTAAATGCATCATCATGCCAGTTTAAATACATCATCGTCTGCATCAACTATCACACAAAATATATTGAGGCAAGGCCGCTAATGCTCATCACCACGCAAAAAGTAATCAACTTCTTATGGAGGGATATATACTGCCGATACGGATCTCTACTCACTTCGTCACCGATAATGGGAAGCAGTCCAACAACAATGAAATAAAAAAATTCACAGGCAACCTAAGGACTCAGTTGGTGTTCGTATCAGTATATTACCCCCAGACCAATGGACATATGCAGGCGGTCAACAAAAAATCAAGGCGGGACTTGATCTACGCATTTTATGCTTGATTCTTAACGTCTTTCTCTTTACATTTAGCTTTGTTTTGACCTTAGTGCTTTCATTTCTTACTTACTTTGTTGTTTTTAGGTAGAAATAAAGGAGAAAATAATAAAGGAGGAGTTTTGGAGCTAAAAGCGTATTAAGGAGGAAGTTCTCAATTCCGGAGAAGAAATGGTCCGAGAAATGGTCTTCAAAATGGTTACGAAGATGCATTCCCACATGGTGTCAATAATTGGATACCAAAATGGTGGACAAGAAGATGAAGACATTTCTCCTGCGCGACCTAGGAAAGAGCAAATATGGCGGAATATATGGAGCATATAATTAACAAATTTTGGGAGGATATTCCATGAAGATAAATACCTTATTTGAGGGCCAAAATATGTGCAAGAATATGGTATATTCGGCCAAGAAGTATTGGGGAATAAGGAATGCAAGATTTGAAGATATGAAGATTTCCTTTTCCTTGAAGAAGAAGAAAACTGGGCAGTCAGGTCACTTAACTTCTAAAATCCGTAGTAAATTCAATTCAACTCCAAATATGGCGTTCATTATATGGATTTTACAGCCCTTTCAATAAGATTTCCAATGAAACAAGAATCAGAATTTTCTGAGCTCTAGAACTCCCGGAAAAGACGTTTCAAGAAAGGCTATTTCCAGCTGGCATTTCTACCCGAGTAAACTAGGAATCCCTAGTTTGGAGAGGAAAGTTGGACTTCTTCCCCTATAAATAAGAGGGCTCGGTTTCATTCTCATTCATCACTCATTCTAGACTTCTAAGCTTGCCAAAGATCAGCTCCTCAACCTCCAAACACTCGGCCATCCCCTCAAAACCCGAAACACCACCAAACTTTATTTTCGTAGATTATAAATAACCAACTTTCAAACCCCCCTTTCAAACCTTAGCGTAAATATGCATGCACCCTCAATCCCCGGTAAAGAACGATACCCTATTTACCAATGCTACATCTACACAAAAGGGTTTTAATTGTTTACGCGTTTTTGTTGATTGTTAAGTGTTAATTTAATGGTTGCAAAATCGAGTATCAGGACTCAAGAGAAGAATGGATGACTACAACCACAAATTGGCGGAATGTCTCTAAGAGGAGCTATCATCAATCAGAACTACGTTGACTGAGGTAAAAGGAGCTTCGCCGTTTTCACTAGTCTATGGAGCAGAAGCGGTCCTGCCACTAAAGGTCACGCACCGAAGCCCCCGCTTTGAAGGATATGATGAAGACACAAACAAGGAAGGGTTCAATATGGCAAACATATTACGAGAAGAACATGAAGATGAAACCAACGTCGAACTAATGGAAAACAAGCATTTGGTTGCTCGCCACTACAATTGCCGAGTCAAGGCACGAAAGCTCCTGGTGGGTGACATGGTGTGGAGTGAGGTCATCCCAAAACCAGAAGGATTGTCACCAATATGGGAAGGACTATTCAAGATCATCAAGACCCTAACTCCAACCACGTTCATCCTTGAAGACAAAAGCGACGCCAAAGTACCAAGAACGCGGAATGCTGAGCATCTCCGATATTGTCACCGTTGAAGCAGGTTCAACTATTTCGGTATTTCTGGCGTTAGAAATTTTTCTCTGCTATACTGGTGACTATACCGTCTTTTGTATCATTACCATATCGCCTTCAATGAAACAAAAATGCTTCAACCCTTCGATAGAACGGGCAAACGGGACAAGCAAATGAATTTCCTTCATCCCTTTCATTGATCAGTGATATGTAATCTTAATTGGAGAAATTTTCGTAAAATCTTCATTAATAGCATATCGGTAATATTCATGACCAACGGTCACCGCATTGACCGAAAAGCAAAAGACCACAACGGTGCGAAGAGTTGATATTACATAGGCAAAATATAGTTAAGATTGTTCAAAATATATATATAAATACCAATACTATTACAAAAGCGGCACCAAGCATTAGGGGTAGCGTTCAACAAGAAACTCTTTTCACTATCCAAGGCGACAGAATAGACGCAGCATTAGCTGAAATCCAAGCATTAGGGGTAGCGTTCAACAGAGATCATGAGGAGAGAGAGGCAATTGGAGCCCAGGTAGCAAGTGTCTTAGAGGGTCAGGACAAATTACGGATTGATATCATACAACACTTGGGAACGAGTTTGGATGAATACCGCCGACACGCGGCGACACTGTCACAAAGGATAGACAGGGACATAGCGTCTCTAACTAAATCCATTTCTGACCTCGCTAGAAAGACTAGACAGGTAGAGTCTTTCCCTCCTGCTTGGGAGCAGCGGTTAAACAGGTTCATGAACGACTGCGACATACATCTGGCCAAGATGTATGATTCATATAAGACACTGTTTCCTCCCATGCAGAAAGACGATCCAAATGCTTGGTAATGGCCAAAGTACTACCGGCATCAGACCTTCCAGACTTTCTCTTGCGATGATGATTCCAATGCGGCAACACATCTAGCATATTTCACACTGCAATTGGGACAGTTTGCCGATAATAAGGGACTCAAATTAAGAGTCTTCGGATCATCTTTGTCAGGATCGGCCCTCGTATGGTATACGGGATTAGAAAAGGGTTCGGTCAATGAGTGGAAGGACATGGAGATTTTATTCATAGACCACTTTGGAATGGCGAGACCTGAAATCAGTGTTGGAAAGCTGGCTTCCTTGAGCCAATCGGCAACAGAAAGATTAGTCACCTTCCTGCACCGCTTTCGGTCAGAATATAATCTATGCAAGACTCCACTAGGCAAAGAAGAGGTAGTAGAGATGGGTAAGAATGGCTTGGAGGATACATACCACCAGCTTTTCTTGAATAGCAAGTACTTTTCCTTGAACGAGCTTATCACAGCTGTAACTAAAGCATACAGTACCATGCAAGAACGAGATAATCGAAGGAATGTGTCCAAGAGAACGTACACTGCTAGGTCTTATGATAGACCAAAGCCAAAAACTATGGCTTCTATAAAAGATATATATGACCAAGATTCGGACTCCGATGGTGAGCAAGTGGGAGCTGTGGATTTAGCAACAAATAAAGTTTTAAGGCCCTACAAGCTTCAAAAGACTAAGGGTCCTATCAAGCTTTCGACAGTGGCTTTCACTAAGCCAGAGTTCGAAACATACACGTACGATGCTAATATGGCTCATGAAATCTTATATGAGCTCTATGGAATGCGAGCTGTTAAAGCAGATTTCGGACCTCTTCCTTCGGCTGAGCAGTTAAAAAGCAAAAAATATTGCAAGTTCCATGGAGCATGGAACCACATTACAAAAGACTGCATCAAGCTGAAAGATCAGATCCAAAGGTGGATCAATGAAGGAAGACTAGAGCTGGAGGGAGCGAACAAAGCAGCTACATTAGTAGATTCGAAACCCTTCTCGCCTCCTCAAATTAATATGATTGACATCGAGTGGTCGTCACCCGACATTTGCATTGAAGGTGTGGAAGATTGGAGTCGGCCTGTCTTTGTCGGCTATTCTTTCAATTACGACAAGTTAGAAAATATCTTAGACAGGTTGCGAGACATAGGTTTGATCTTCTATTACCCGGTACGTGAACTCAGACATTTACGGTATGAAGGTCCGGCTCAACATTTCTGCAGATTCCATAACCAGTTTCGTCATCAAACAGCAAAGTATTCGACCTTGAGAGATAAGATTCAGGGGTTGATCAACTAGGAAGTAATCAAAGTCGATTACAAGGGAGTGGTGGAATGGCATCCACATTATAATAGGGCATCACCGCCTCCCTATACGCCATTTCCTTCCACCGACACCGTTTCCGTTTGTGATGAATATGAACAAACTTATAGAAGGAAAAGGTCAGGGCAGAGGTCTGGACGTAATATTGCATTTGTCCGACCTAAGCGGGCTTAAATAACTTATGATTTGTCTAGGCGAGAGGAAATATTTGAAGAGCTAATCCAAGCAGAGATAGCTACAGTTCCTGACAATTGGGGAACACCAGACCCACATCCTGACGATGTAAGGGGTTTGCTTTATTGTCGATATCATCATCGATGGGGTCACCATTTCACGAGTGTTTGTCGTGTTTTGAAGTTCAGGATTCAGCAGTGGATTGACGAGAGAGAAATAATGATAGATCAAGAGCCCTCACCGAGCTTGGCGACCGAAATGTCCTTGACGGTTGGAATGTTGGAGCTAACAAGAGACAAATTAGGAAAACGCAAGCAGACCAACAGTCATCAAACTACTAGCGAGAGTCCACCAAGCAAGCAAACGACAAAATCAACGAAAGGAAAAGAAGTGGTGGATCCAAAAGCAGAGTCGCCAGTAGCCCTTTGTGCTCATTGTAAACTCAGGGGCGGGTTGAAGATTTCCTATGAAGAATTGGTTGAGGCAGCTAAGGTCTTCCCAAAGTCATTTTTACAAACAAATCATCAGCCCCATAGCCCACAGCGAGCAAGACAAAGGGACTCCCCAGCTCCTAAGCGTTCGCGAGCAACAGAAAGGGTCAGTGAAGCCAAGAAATCTGAATCAGAGATTGCTGACATGCTCGCTAAGCCATATGTCCCACCAGCCTCAAGAAATATCACAAAGGAGAACGTATGGTATGTGAAGGAGAAGGGAAAGACCATCGAGGTAACTCCAAGTAGAAGACGAAATCTTCAACGTCGATTTGGAGAAGCCAAAAGAGCATTAGAGGCTTATGAAGTAGGCATGCTCAAAGAAGAAGAATTGGTGTGCTCCCCAGAGATGCTGCAAGGCAATTAAACCCTCTTGCAGTAAACCCCTTATTGGTTTTTGGGAAGAAGTCTCGCGAGCCCAAAGTGCGAGCACAATGACCAGGTGTCTTTGACTGTAACCCAGAGTTATGGTCCAAAGACAAACAGCCCAAATCTATTCATGAGGATCGTCGTGAAGTCATGAAACGTAAGCCAGTGAGGCAACGTCTCAATTTCGATGATGAAGCGATGGAAACAATGGGGCTATACACACCACCAAAGGAGGGAAAACGTGCTCAAGAGCACAACACTCCAGGCGAAGCTAGAGTTTTACAATGGAGACCAAGACCTTTAATAATAGAGGAACAAAAGAAGGTCAGTATTAACCAGAATATATCCCTCCCCAAAGGACAAGGTCCTGAACTACTTACGCCAACGACCATAGATCCTATACCTGAGGATCAGATGCAACAGGTTGTTTCTCTGGAGGTCACTGCAACTTTAGATCTTGAGGGACAGAAGTCTGAGGATAACAACGATGCAGATGATGAGGAGTTGTTAGACTACGGTGAAGATGAAGAAGCTGAAGAATACGTCGAGGAGGTGGATACCACTGTTAATATGGTGTTTATTTTACCCTCCAAATATGCGTTACATCCACCAAAATCAATGGATGAGTCACTCGCAAGCGGAGGCATTAACAACTTGGTGGTGCCAGAAACATAACCAACATCGACAGACCAATTAGAACTTACCAAGACAACAGAGTTTGATTCATCAATAACAAAGGGACAGATGACATTCGCCAAACCTACCCTGGACATGGCCATGCACATGCGGCCGTTATATGTGACAAGAAACGTCCAAGGAATTCAAGTCAATAAACTTTTAGTGGACTCAGGGGCAGCGGTGAATATCATCACAGTCAAAGCAATGGCCTTATTAGGCGTTCTCAAGACTGCTATCCAAGAGACCACACTCAATGTTAGAAACTTTCAAAGTAGCATTTCTAAAACTTTGGGCATTGTCTTTTTGCAGGTACACATTGGTCTAGCCACCGGTACATACACATTCTTCGTGGCAGAATGCACAGCTCCATACAGTGCAATTCTGGGGCGTGACTGGATCCACAAGAGCTATTGTGTACCTTCGTCCCTCCATCAGCAGATGTTACTTTGGAATATGGAGTCAGGAGAAGCAGAGATAGTCGATGCTGATCCTCGTCCATATTCCGTTTCTGCTAATTCTTTATAAGCCAGTTATTACAATAGTGACTTAAGACCACTGGAAGTATGTGGCGTCAATAACAAAGGCCGCCCGTCAGTGGGGTATGATTCAAATAAGTCATAATCATAGCAGACCTTACACCATTGAGCTACCATCCAACCATTCTCGATGATTGGTTCTCTATCAAGTATAGAGACCGAGGCTTGCTACTCCTTGTACGACCGTTTCCACCATTTTCTGTTGGAGAGCCAAGCCTATGAGAAGGTTCCAATGATTGCAGCGTTGGAATATGTGGATGAAGATGTATTAAACATGAGGAGGAAGAAATCAAATTAGCCCCAGCAGCTCTGGAGGATTTACCTCCTAGAGTCAAAGATCTCATTGGAAAAGTCAACCTTGGGAATAATGAAGAGCCAATTTCTGTGGTCACTAGTACCTTCCTAGAGCCTGAAGAACGACTAAATCTCATTGAATTGCTACATGAATACGCTGATTGTTTTGCAGAAAAGTATGATGACATGCCAGGACTGTCACCAGATTTGGTTTGTCACAGCTTACCTATCATAGAAGGAAAGAAGCCGGTGAAACAAGAAATGCGTCGAATGAACACAGAAACAGCAATTTTAGTCAAGGAAGAGGTCGAGAAGATGCTCAAATTATGGATCATACGAGTAGCCAAATATAATGAGTGGTTATCTAACGTAGTCCTGGTCAAAAAGAAAAACAGAAAAATGCGAGTATATGTCGACTATAGAGACTTGAACAATGCAACCCCAAAGGATGCATACCCAATGCCAGTAGCAGATTTGTTGGTGGATTCAGTGGCTCGTCATAAGATGTTAACATTCATGGATGGGACGGATGGTTATCATCAAATCCCAGTGGCAGAAGCAGATAGACATAAGATTGTGTTTCGGTGCCCAGGATTTGCGGGAGTATTTGAGTACGTGGACATGCCATTTGGACTCAAAAATGCAGGGGCAACCTACAAACGAGCAATGAACTTAATCTTCCATGATCTTATTGGTAAGACTATGAAAGTCTACATCGATGATGTGGTAGTTAAAACAAAATGCAGAAGCGATCATATTGAAGACTTGCGGCAAGTGTTTGTTCAGATGAGGCAACATCAACTAAAGATGAATCCAGCTAAATGTGTGTTTGGAGTACAAGCAGGTGACTTCCTGGGATTTCTGGTTCATCAACGTGGGATTGAGATACCGGATGACAAGAAACAAGCAGTGTTTAGTGCAACCCCACCAAATAGTAAGAAAGAACTACAACACTTATTAGGAAAGATCAATTTCTTACGACGGTTTATTGCCAATGCTGCTGGAAAAATAGAACCATTTTCGACGTTGCTCAAGCTTCAGAATCAGAAAGACTTTGTATGGGCACCCGTCCATCAAGAGGCATTTGAAACTATCAAAGCATATTTGACAAACCCGGCAGTCTTAGTACCTCCAAGACCAGAGGTTCCTCTCAAGCTGTATATTTCAACTACGGAGCTTTCTATTGGGAGTTTATTAGCTCAGGACGACACATCAGGAACTGAACGTGCTATTTTCTATCTCAGTCGTACCTTGAACGAGTGTGAAACGAGATACTCGCTAATGGAAAAGTTGTGCCTGGCTTTATATTTTTCAGGATGCAAGTTGAGGCATTACATGTTGTCTTTCACCACATGTGTCATAGTACAAACAGACCTGGTGAAATACATGCTCTCCAGACCTATTCTCCGGGGATGGATTGGGAAGTGGATTCTAGCTTTGTCAGAATTTTCTTTGCAATATGTTCCCCAAAAAGCGGTTAAAGGCCAAGTAGTGACCGACTTTTTGGCCCATCATCCAATGAAGGATGTTAGCGAGGGGCTAGAATTGGAACTCACTCGTATTGATTTGGCCCCTTGGTGTTTATACTTCGATGGGTCGAGTACAAGTACTATGGTTGGGGCAGGAGTAGCGTTAGACTCTCCACGCGGCCAAACTTTTTCTTATTCTTTCAGGTTAGACTACAAATGCACAAATAACCAAGCAGAGTATGAAGCTCTTATCATTGGCTTGGAACTGTTATTAGATATGGAAATCAATGATGTACATATATTTGGAGATTCCCAACTAGTGATCTGACAACTCGAAACTAAGTATAAGGTTGGATCAATACTAGAACCATACGCTAAGCGAGCCTATGACTTACTCAAGTTGTTTACTGAAGTAGAGTTGAGCCATGTCCCTCGCGAGAGGAACTATGCAGCAAATGAATTGGCCCAACTAGCAACGGGGGTGAGCTTGCAAGATGGAATACGTGAACGAATATTACTGGTTGAACGCAAGACCTTTACAGCTTTCTCTGCTTGCCAAGAAGATAAAAATGAATGGTATGTTGCTACCCTTGATCACATTGACGTGGATTGGGGACAGGATATTATCTCTTATCTCCAGAATCCTCATAATCCGGCCAATAGGCGGATTCGGTTTTTAGCTCCTAACTATATACTCAAAGATGATGAGTTATATAGAAGAGGAGAGGAAAGCATACTCTTTCGACGTGTCATTGGACGTGAAGCTAAGCGATTAATTAGGGAAGTTCATCTTGGGGTAGCAGGGGCACACCAGGCCGGTCCAAAGATGAGATGGTTAATACGACGACATGGCTTTTACAGACCAAGAATGCTCAGAGATTGCATCACGTTCGCTAAAGGTTGTGAAGAATGCCAGAAACATGGTCCAATCAGTCATATGTCCAGAATACCATTACAGGCTATAATCAAGCCTTGGCCAGCTCGAGGATGGGCTCTGGACTTAATTGGAATGATTCATCCTCATTCATCAGACGGCACAAGTTCATCATCGTGGCTACTGATTTCTTCACAAAATGGGTTGAAGCTCGACCTCTCAGGGTATCATCAGCAAAGGCCATCCGCCAGTTTTTATTTGAAGATATTATTTGTAGGTTTGGCATTCCTGAGAGTTTTATTTCAGACCATGGGGCAGCGTTCATTTCTGGAGAGGTAGACGAACTTATGAAAGATTTTGGAATACATTTTCTACATTCTTCTCCATATTATGCCCAATCTAATGGTCAAGCTGAAGCAAGCAATAAGATCATCATACATATCCTTAAATGGATGCTTGCGAGCAATGCCAAATTGTGGCATGAAGAATTATTTAACACTCTGTGGGCTTACAGAACAAGTAAAAGGACACCCACAGGTATTACTCCTTATGCATTAATGTTCGGCCATGATGCGGTTCTGCCTTTAGAAATTAATGTCCAGTCTTTACGGGTGATGGAACAACATAGCCTGATCGGTGAAGATTATGTACAAGCTATGTGGCAAGAGCATGAAGACTTGGATGAGAAGAGAATACAAGCTTATGACAGTCTATGTGCTGAAAAATGAAAGGTGGCTCGTGCCTACAACCGATGTACTAGGGGCATGAGTTTTGCAGAAGGAGAACTGGTCTGGCGAGTCATTCTGCCTGTTGGCGAGAATACTGAAGGCAAGGGAAAATGGTCAGAAAAATGGGAATGACCATACATCGTCGATCGCCTTCTGGGTAAAGGAGCAGTTCGTTTACGAGATCGAGATGGAACCATTCACACTAATCCTATCAATAGTCGTTTCTTTAAGAAGTTCATACAACCGGTTTGGGAGTATGAAGACCCTCCAACTGTGGCTTAATCCAGTTTATTCATGCCCATCCCATTTCACTCGCATGAGTAAACTGCATGGGCAACACACAGGGATTATGTACATCATAATAGCCTATAATTGGGTCTAAATTTTATTTTATTTTGTATTTCTTCTAAGTCAAGAGAGTTCATGTTAGCCAAACCACTATGGCCAAAGATATGTACAAACTATATCTGAGTTTATCAATATAAATTGATTGTTTACACAAGGAACTCTTTGCTTTAAATGAAAAATTACATTCATCATCCAGAAGAATACAAAGACTTTGCGGCCTTAAGCTCTAATACCATATGAGAAACAAACTACAATCAGCAACAGAACAAAAAGATAAATACAGTTTATTTTTCCAAATCCTCAAATAGTTGATAACTAGTCCTTGGGTCCACATGTGAAATTTGCACACATGGAAAAGAGAATGCGACCTCAAGTGATGAGAATGAGAGGATTTGAAATGCCAAGGAAGCTAGTTCAACAGATCAGAAGACCATATGAACTAGACTTGGCGTTTGTTGCCTTTTTCCAGTTGAAGTCCCTGTCTTTCCTCTTCAGTGCAACCATGTCCATTGGGCTTGCAACCTTAATGCATATGGATACTGGGAAGACGAGGTGATTTCAACCTCGGGATTGTGGCTTCGTCTTCCCGTGGAAACACAGGTCGAATCGGCCAAGGCAACACCTGGACGTAGATATTGCTATCTAGTCCAGATTTGGACGTGGATATTGCTATCTAAAGACTAAAATATGGAAGGTTTTATCTGGAGGTTTCTTTAGATAGGAGAACCAGAGCAAACACACAAAAGGGGAGTTCATTCTCCCAAGGAAGTTTGAAAGGTTGATCACAAGATAGTAAAGAGGAAACCTTTTATAGAAAGGAGTCATAGCGGTAAGGCTTCGCGAGAGTAAATACACCCGTTAATAGAGGACACGCGTCTAATTGGAATTGGGCCATGTTGCGGTTTATCTACCCCCAGAGGAGAGCATGATGAATAAAAGATTTTTGGGGCAGGTAAAACGTATTTTGAAGATTTGAGGGTTGACACGATATGGATTCCTAGCTTGGAATTAAATTCCATTTAATCTGGATTATCTGGACAGGTGAGCAGTTAGAGTCTATAAATGAGACTAGTCTCATTCGAATAAGTTTTGGGAAGGCCTGATTTTGAGGCCCAGTCTTGCTGTCCAAGGCCCAATTGACACATTGCTTCCAAGATTTGGACTGAACAATTAAATACTTAAAGAATTTTGGAATAACAAAAAAGGGGCTTAAAATCTGTAGCCCAATAACTACAACAAGAGGATTTTTTTCCCTCACGGATGCCTTTGCGATTTCAAAAGCTTGCCAACATTATTTGAATGTTTGTAGAACGCTTGTGGCTTCTTCTTTTGCATCCTGCAATAGTTGAGCTTGGTTCCCTCCTTCAATTATGAATTGGCACACGGAGGCTTGATTTTTAAAGGTATCAGCACGCAGACCGTCTACTTCAGCTCGAAGGGTAGCCACTTCAGCTTCAAGGACAACTAGTCTAGCTTCTTTGGTTACTAGAGTTTCTCGATGAATAGACGTGTCCTTTAGAAGGACCTGGATTCATTTTTTCTCTTCTTGAGTCTGGCGAACCAACGTCTCTACCGCTTCTTTTTTACGCTCTGCCTCGAGTTTTAAGCGTTGGTGGGCTTCACTTTGACTCAAGAGTTCATAAAGTTTCTCCTCAAGGTCAGGAATTTGATGGATAAATTCTGCAGGGGCAGTGACCTTTAGATCCCTGATTTGTTCGTGAACGCGTTGGACATCTTGAGGAGAATCCATGTTGCCAGAAAGAATGTTCTGAAGGATGATATCAATTATGGAAGGAGAGCTCAGTGCACTCAACTTAGTATAAATTCCTTCCAATATTATTGCTTCTTCTTGTGGTTGGAGTGCCTGAGATGAAGGTCCTTGTGATAAAGACGGTGCAGTAGTTTCTTCAGTTGCAGGTTCAGGGTCTTCATCACTAATACATAAAGAACTGGGAGGCTAATCCATCGCGGCCATTTCAGAAAGTTCAGAAGATTGGCCTTGTAAGCTTAGTTTTTCCTTTGGACTGGTTGGTAAATCAGGAACCATCTCACTGATTTCCAAAGGAATGTTTTTAGACTAAAAAATAGTATTACAAGATGTCAGGGCCAGTTGGAAGAAAATAAAATACAGAACAAAGTAAGCAAAGAAATTTCTTACTTGGTGAGGGAGTATCTGCTGTGTTTCTTCAGTCGCTTGAAGCTTATGCTTTGGCGAGGAAGGAGTTTGGTCCCTTAGTTCTGGAATAACTTCAACCAATGACTGTGGTTTGATGACTTAAAGCTCTGGCGGGGAAGAAATTTGACATCTTGCTCTAAATTGACTTGGTCATTTTGAGCACTTGTGCCCTCGCCAGACGAGGAAGGAATGAAGCAAGATTAGAACTCAATCTGCAGGCGCCAGAACAGAATTGCAATATCAGCTAGCTTGTTCTTTTCTTCTTCCTCGAGTTCCTTCAGGATGATTCCAGCCAGAAACCTGACTATGAAGTCTTTGCAGCACTCTTTGCCGCTGTTGATGACTTCTAGTCCTGTATTATAATCTTCAGTTCCATACATAATGCTGGAATCATCAAACTTTAAAATATAGGCTTTGCAGCATCCTTCGAAAAGCCTTTCTCCGAGTGAGTCAATAACATAATAGGCTTCGTCTTCAACTTTGAGGACGAAGAAATGATCATTCCAACTCACTATATACACCTAAGGCTTGATGCTCTTGCTGATCTGCTCCCATATCATATCAAACGATGCAAGACTATCTAAGGCTTTAAACTTTTCTGGGTTGAAGTACCCAACGAAAGAGTCATCAGATGAGATCTTCGGGGGTCTGATGTTGGCCTTCGAAATAACCTCGAGATCATAGTGTTGATCCGGGTAAGAGCTGGCGAGGGTCCTGTCCTTGCATAGTCTCTGCCACTCCGAAGAACCTTGAACAAGGAGGTCATCAAACTTGGAGACCATGGGCATGCTGTTTGGATTTGCACATAGCCAGTGTGCAATGGTGAAGACTAATGTCGAGCAAGTGCTTGCCCCGGAGGCTTTGTCGCTCCTTTGATCAAAGGTGGCATGGAAGACATGAGCTTGAAGCTTGGCTTGTCTGTCCCTGCTAGTGATCTATGTAGCTGTCCAGATACCACTTGGATGCTCTTCAGGCCTAGAGTGGATCTTCCTGCGCTTATGAGACTATCAAAAGATTGGGTCAGCTGTGGTTCAGTGACAAAATTGAAAGTTATTTGTTTTGGGTAAATAATGTGCAATACTTACCGTTTGCCCAGAAGGATTGGATCTTTTCTTCTTAAAAGATTGCAAGGCAACAGACACGTCTGGTTCTAGGGCGTGCTGTTTTTGAGAAGAAAGGGTTAGCCAGATACAATATGAGAAATTGTTAATATATGTGGCACTTTTGGATGTGAGAAGTATACATGTGGCCAGGGAGTTTTACTTGTGTTCTTATATGATTTCCCAACAACTTCCAAATCTTCTTCATTCTAGAACCTTTTGCCAAAGTCATAAAAGATGGTGGCAAAACGGGCAATTGGTCCCTTGTGTAGTACATCTTCCCAAAGTTGGGAGCGCCAGACTTGGCACGACTCAGTGATTGATTGAGAAATCACAAGTGGCTTCGTCAAAACAGAAATTACCACTGTTGGGAAACCAAAGTGCTCATCCTGCGCCTCTGTTGTTGTAGGATGGCTCGTCCCTCGCCAAAGGGTATACTTGTTCACAGAGCAAGCGAGGAGCATGGGAGCATCTTGAGTGAGCCCGAGTTGTCTTGAGAAATGGTTTGGAGCATAGAGCTCATACCCGGGGCTCGCAGAATCTGGGACTGGCAGGTCCTTGCAGGTGTGACATTGAAGGAAAAGGTTCCTTGCAAGGTTATCTTGCTCTGGCGAGGGCATAAATCCGCTCGCGAGGCTGCCGGGATGACGACGATTCAAAATCACTTCAACTGCTGTGGTTGGAAAATTTTTACGCGAGCAGAGGTGGTTGAAGCAAAGTAGATAGGACCACATTCTAGTCCTAGTTGGTGCAGACACCAAAGATTGGCCCAACAGCTTGTGATCTTCAAAAGAAGGAGCTATTGTAGGGAAAAAGAAAGGGAAGTACATCCGCAACCAGAGCTCTACCATCCAGAGTGGCCCTGGTTGATTAAGGTCGAGCTTTGAAATGACGACTCGCGTCAGACCATAGTAGATGTAGGCGAGAACGAACTCAACCAAGCCCAGTTGTTCACAATTGAAAAGGCGTTCGCAAGGTTGGTCCAGCATCTGTTGACCTTTGCAGAAGGACAGAAGATGTACTTTGATAGCCAATATTCTAAAAAGGCTATGCCTCCTTAGTCGGTGTCTTTCTCCTCCTGTACAAAATGTTTAACCCAGAAAGAGTAGGAGGAAGGACGATTGAGGGAGGCTTGAACTGGTGTCCCGGTTTGGTGATTGTGTAATCAGAAGTTTTCGAATACTGGAGCTCCAAAAAGGGTATATAAATCAAGGATTGTAATGCTCACATCACCACAGGGAAGCAGTTGGCGGTGCAATCCCAAAAGCACATGGCTGTGGCGAACGATGCTCTGTTGCCACCAGCTAGGAGTGAAAAGCACAAGTCGATGAGTTGGGTGATTCCAACCGCTTCCCATCGATCGATATCCTGTCCATGACGGTGCCGGTACCAAGCAAGGTCCTCTGCGTTTGGGTGCGGCCACTTTCCAATTAAACAAAGAGTATCTTTGTTTGTCCATTCCTTGGGTTCTGCTCTGGGATTTTCCTGGACTATTAAGGATGAATTGCATAGGGGATGGCGGAGAAGATTGAAAAGCTCTGGATTGATTGGAACATCCAGAAAAGGACCAAGTCGGCCAGTGCCTTCGTTTGGGTCTATAGTAAGAGAGATGATTGCCTCTGGGTTCTATCGTCTGGCGACGACCTTGAGGTGTCTGGAGAACTTCTCGGCGTTACGTTCTGTGTAAGGAATGGAGATGTCTTTACGTGGAGGCATTGTTTCAATCGGAATAGACGAACGGCGGTGAGAGTGAAAGGTCTTAGCTTTTGACTAAGGAGGTTGAAAGTGAAGGATTGAGGCAAGTGAGAAAGTCTCGTTGGGGAATGTGATTTTGTTAAGGTGGACTAGTGCTTTTATGTTATGTCAGTCGAGTGATGCAACTTTTTAGAGGAGTCGTGTAACGTGGCACTTACGTGTGATGTTACCGTTTGGTTTAACAACGCGTCATTCGGGTAATATTCAAGTCTTTTCGCTTGCATAGGTAATTTAAGTTCAAGACTTGAGGGACAATGTTTGGGCCTAAAATAAATATTTCATATTGGGCTTGAAAGGCTGAAGTCTTGGCGAGCGGCCCATATTCTATGAGAGCTTGGCGAGCGGTCAAGTGAAGGAACAGAGTCCGTTTCCAAATCAACTTAGGACTGTGAATTAGGATAGTTGATTCATGTAGCTTAATGTTTATCATACCTTTTCTATTTCAGATATGTTTCTTCTAGGTGCAGGAGTTGTGATAGCATTAGAACTATATAAAGAAACAACCCGTATGCTGGATAATGATAGAGTTATATTAAGATTCAAAGAGCAAGAGCAGAAATGATTTAAGAGAATTGAAAGACAACTACTGAGCATTATATAAGGAGGATACGAGCATTGTTGAAAGGTCCCCGATCAAACATACAACATTTCCTATACGCAAGTACACCTTGACATCTCATCAAAAGATTCAATTTCTTTGCAACCAGCCGATCAAAGTGCTTGTCACCTATCGAGTGAGAGTATTGCGATCTAAGGAAGCATAGCGACTGGAAGGTTGAAGGGCTTGTCACGTAACGAGTGAGAGTTCTGATATCTAAGGAAGCAGTGTTCTCAACACATCGTCATAGAGATTTCTCTGCTTTGCACTGATTAAGGGAGTGTGAAGTATCGATTTCTAGGGCTCTACTAGAGACACATATCCAAAAGTCCTAAGTTACTAGGCGAGAATGACCTATTCGGGCAAGGTTGGTGCTCTCCTTGTCTTAATCGCTTATCAAGAAGTTGGGCAGCTTTAGTTCTATATTCCGTTGAGAAACGGTGGCACGCCAGCATACGAAGCACATACAGGATAAACCGATACCTGCAGTCTAACTATCCGAAGTCAATAAAAGAAACTGCTTTGCAGAAAGATCTCTCCGCGGGAGATATTTTAGCATCAAACACTAGGAAATTGTGAGTTTGCATGGAAACGAGCTTAAAGATAGAGATTAAACGATTTTTGAAGAAGCCAAGCAAGTTTCCTAAGCATTTAACAAAGAATGACCAAAACCAGGAAAAAGAAAAAAAGTCAACCACCGGTCAACAGTCATCTCCGGCGAGTCTTCACTGGTTAATGACCAGGTCAAGATACGATGGCCTAAGACTTCAAGGCCTAAGCCCACAAGAGCCCACATGAGAAGTTATTTTGATGTGGAGACATGCACATGCAACTCACATGACATGGGTGAGTCAGTTTAAGACCATCACTTAAAGCCTAAAAATGTGGATCATGTCTAAGCTTCATTTTTGAATTATTTGCATCCAAAATATCTCTCAAAAACAGATAGGGTCGAGCGCCCCCCCCCCCCCCCCCCCCCCCCCCCCCAAAACACACATACATCTCACCTCATTTTCATATTTCTCGTAGTTTTAGTCTCTCTCTAGACCCCTTATCCTTATCACAACCCTCTAGCACTCTCTTCTACCTCTTCTCCTCCCTTTCTAGCCAAAACACCTCCATAACCACCACCATTAGAGACCTAGATCTTTCCTCTTTTGGGTAGTGTCGAACCTCTCCATCACCACACCATCACTTTGGCCTATTTGGGTGTTCCTCCTCTCATCTTTGCCTCTAGAGTTTGGTTTGGTCTTTAAAGTTTTCTCAAAGGAGTGGGAAGTAATTCCTCTTCCCCTTAACTCCTTGGAATCCTAAGGACTTCCCTATTTGGGTGTTCCTTCTCTCATCTTTGCCTCTAGAGTTTGGTTTGGTCTTTAGAGTTCAAAGGAGTAGAAAGTAATTCCTCTTCCCCTTAGTCACTCAACTAAGGAAGATAAGCATGTAAACATGACTTAAGTTTCATTTGAGAAGATGGGCCTAAGGTTTGATTTTCACTGGGCTTGAGCATGGACCAAAGCCTTCTTGAAGTCCAAATGACTCAAGGAGCTTCGGTCAAGCTTACATTGACTCGAAGGGGCTTTGTAGATAATTGTTACTTCTTCTAATTTATGTTCTAAAAGGTGTGGATTAGGAAAGTCATTAGAACATACTTTCATGTCCTCTAATAAGGACTTAGGAAGGAAAGTCATTCACATTCATCATAAGTGAACACATATTGAACTCATTAGGCATGTGGTATGATTAGAATACGATTCGTAATTAAGCTGCACTCTAGTCTCGGCTCGCTTCATACTTCAATGTTGGACCGGAACACTTCTAGTGTCCTAATGATCTAGGAGAATCGGTTCACAACCAATGGTGACTCAAAAAGATCACAAATGTGACAAACATGTATGAATCGATTTAAACTCATAATTTGGACATTGTTTGTACATTGAGTTGGCTAGTGGCGATATCTCTAGCCAACCAAATATTTACATTTAGTTTTGTTCTTATTTTATGTTTTCACTTAATTAGTTAGTAATAAACATTCAATCAATCTTTCGTGTAACCACTCATCATAATTCAACCATCACTTGCAATGTTAAGTCTCCAAATGACTTAGTCATGTGAGATACACTTCTACATCTTGCTTCAATTTTAGTGGCATGTCTTGTGTCTAGTTAATCCGTTGTTTCAAGTGCATAATCGAGTCAAACTAAGGAGTTTAAGTGGTCAATTCTCGTGGGTTCGACACTCGACTTCCTTACAAATATTATAACTTGACCCTGTATACTTGCGGGTAAGAAAAATTCATTTAACCTTAGACTAATCAATAATCAAAAGATTAAAGGAATAAATTTCATGAAGATCGGTCTATTTCATCATTACATTCTTCATTTTTTAGTTTATATACGATAGATATTCGGTCAACGTAACTATATATTTGTTTTGGCCAGTTTTATAAGATTGCAAGCTATATAGAGCTATATGCTTATATGCCTAAACCACTGTGATGCATGCAGAAAACTTGGATGAAGAAGTTTGACCTTTCTTTTTCTTGATTGTAGTCCATGGTTGCTTCTGCTTCAGGGATGTCTTGATTGATTAGCTCCTACCATTTCCTGTAAATTAAACAGTAGATGCCTGAAAGTGATTATGAAAAAAATAAATAAGATATTGTGCAAGCAAGAGTACACGTGGGAGTAACATATATTCTAGTCGGATCACAAAAAATTGATTTACATTACTGGAAAAAGAAATGACTATCTGTCGGCTATTGATTTATTTATAAGAAATTTCAAAAAAAAATTATATTTGAGTTTTTCTCTATTTAATGAAATATTTTGATTGTTTTACTCTAACAAATTATGTAAACATATTTCATATTTTAGAGAATATGGTGAAGAGAAAGTATCCTTCTTTATATTTATAACATTCCTTATATTTTTAGAAAAAAAATAGAGAAGGACAATAAAATCTGTAAAATAGAGAATCTATTAGAATTGAAACATAAAATGAATCATAAACTATATTTCTTGCTCCCATATAATAAAGAAAGTTAGGCAATGGAGATACTCTAATTCATAAAATACATTTTGACATAGAATTTTACATCTTTAATGTTTTCGTAACAAGATTCATATTCCTACTGAACGCACTTGTCTGAGTTAATTATGCACTTGATCTATATCGATCTACTAATTACTCTATATATGCAGCATGCATGGTTCAAATCGTATATAAACATGCCACATGCATAGCTAGCAAACCACATTGCTCAAGCCTCAAGAGTACATCAAGCCAGGCCCACTTTTATCAACATGCACTATATGATCGAATATTTTTCTTATTAATAAATGTGATTAATTAACTTGGCATCTCTCCTTTCACAGATTACACCATTTTCTTCGCATATTCAAGTAAAAATGTATTAAAAATACATACATAAAATAAAGAAAGAGGATGTGGTTTATAAATAATTAATGAAGTGCCAATATCATCTCTCTTAATAAGATCTATTACCTATATATTAATATAATGGTCATGCATAAATATATGTATGTACGGCATGGTTTATGCAATGCTCTGGTCCTTAGGATCATGCGCGCCCAGTACCACCGCATGTAGAGTTGTTCATACACACCGAGGCAAGCATGAAGAATGCTCCTCCAGCAGCAACAACATCAGCAACCCCATACATATATATATCATGTGGTTTATCAAAACTGGAAAGGAAAAAGAAGCTTATAAATATGTGAATGCATGAACCAATGTATCATATATGATGATAGATCTGGTCTATCCTTCTTTTTTTGGGGAAAAGATCTGGTCTATCCTATTTGTTATAGGAACTCTCATATATGTGTAATTTTGTAGGACCCTAAAGCGAGCCCTTAACTTTGTGCCCCTCTCTTGCCGGCAAGTTCAATCGTTCCAACCATTTTTGCTCCTCATCCGCAACCCGCTAGTTAATTTGGCCATGCTTCCCCAACCCCATTTTTCATTAACAATATGCTTTCACTTATCATAATTCTTTTGGCGTCTTAATTCTTAATAAAATATAAAAGTTAATTATATCTACGATTGTAATGTTTCTGTAATAGATCTTCTGAATTATAATTGCACGTCTTGTTATTGCATGCTCTAGATTTTATTTTCACAAAATATAATAATACTTAATATAGTATATGGTTCCAAAAAGAATTACTATTGTCAAAGCACAAAGATCGTTGATGAACAAATAATCCAAATTAGGGGTATAAAATTCCCAATCTGTGGTAATCACAACCAATGACGATAACTTGAGGCAAAAATTTAAATGATAACCCCGGCCAAGTACAATCAGAAACGCATGTTAAAGCTTGCAACTATATATTGTAAAAAAAAAAATCTTTTCTTTTTTGGATAATGAAACCTGTCTTCTTGATAAACATGAACTTGAATACTAAAGAGGGGGAGCAGAATAATGAAAATTTTGAGTAACATCCTCATTTAGGGGTACGGTTGAACACGAATTACTACTTGAAGACTGTAACTTCTCCAAAGAGAATTGGTTTATATATTTTGAGTAACTCGATATTAGAGTCGACGACATTCGACAATTCTCATATAATGGGATATCAAAGATAGAGCTAGAAAACCTCTGGCGTGAGAGTGACATGGGTCTCAATGCTATCTTTGAGTTTGAAAGCATGATGGCTATGTGAGAAAAGACTCGGGCCAACAAGTCTTGCTGTCTTGTTGGCATGGCGAAGAGAGTTCGAGTGGGGCAAGCCAGAGCCTCTTTTGGCTTTTCCTTTAGCAAAGTCGGTGCGTTTGTTCGATACTCGGATTATTTGATCCCATCTAATAAAATATTTCTCGTCACACTCCATAAGATTAATCACTTGAGAATCATGACCATTTGATCCATTCTGTTTAATGAAAATCTGCTTCAAACATGAAATTTGAGGAGATTAGTTCTTTTGAATTAATTCTTCTAGAAAAATAAGATGAGTTGGAAAAGAATGATAACATATTGTCTGCCTGCCACCTTGCGATTTTTAGAATATATCTAACTGAAGCAAGAGTACGTATGTGTATATGTTTGGGTACGTACGTATTCTGACTTCTTTCGTTAATGTAATATTCTTGTTCATCTGATAACTCGCTTTTGTGAGTCAGACACAAATGTACTCACTCTTTTGTGCTTTTACCGCCACAGACTTTCAACTTTCTAAATCTCCCTTTCCCTACAGAACTACTGTGATACTGTTGCTGGATGCATGCATGATGCGATGATACTCACTAAACAGGTTCGTTAGTTTGATAATAACAGATCCATGAACACTTTCTTATATATATCCACTGTTCAAGTTGCTGTCAATTCATGTGTGTTATCCTTTTCTTTCTGTTGGGTAGTTAAAAGGCGATGAAGAGAACTTCTTGTATAAGCTAGCAATTATAATTGGTGTATCCACTGTTAGCTAGCTTTTTGTTTCTGATCAATCGACCTCTACTCTAGCTTTCTGTTTTTGATGATCAATCTCAACTCTAACTTATACAACCATCAAGGAAATGTATGAATATGTTATGAACCAGGCAAGGAGAATAAACCATGATAATCCTAATTCTAAATCCTCACACTTTTCTTAATTTGTTTGACGAAAAGCTCATTCTCAAATTTTCAATCAGGAGACACTAAAATTAACGTAATGGGGAAATTGGTTTTACAATGAAAGATGACTCAGTCTCTCTCTCTCTCTCTCTCTCTCTCTCTCTCTCTCTCTCTCTCTCTCTCTCTCTCTCTATATATATATATATATATATATATCAGCGTATATAATGGCACGCCATTGCCTATGCTCACCTCTATCAGGAGGAAAACTCCCGTAATTAAAATGGCGCTCATTCACATGTGTCACGTACATGATCCATCGATCAAGACATCAGATCATATAAATATATATATATATATATTCATAGCGTAGATAGTTAATTAACGCAAATTAATATGAGCTCAAACATCATATGCATGCAACTTCATACTCTTGATCGTCCAGCTGCGCGGATGACGTGTACGTAAGGTTAGGGCTACCGGGGTCTATATATAATCAGTTTTTATCTCGCTCCCAACTTACCATCTAGGGTTTAGGTCTTAAACATGTGTACGGCCATGTGAATACACTATAATATAACCAATTACGGTAAGAATAGCAGTATCTATCATAAAATTTATTTATAATTAATTGAACAAAATTATAATTTATTAAACAAGAATTTATTATATTTAGAATAAAATTACGATAATTTTTTTGTATCATTTACAAATTATTGAACTAAATTATAACATTGACAGATTTTGTTCTCAAGTTAGTAAAAATATCTTCGTTTATGTACTTACAAATAATTGAATAAAATTACACAAAATTAACTTATTTTACGATAATAATAATAAAATTATTAAATATAATTTAGATAGATACACCTTAACCCTAAAATTTTCTAATTATATATATACAAGTACGTAATATATATACATCAAAGAAATTTTGGGCAGTAGTACGTACATAACTATATACATATTTGCCGACTGTGTGGGCACCGTGTGCGGCGGCGGAGATGCATATTATTTAGAACTGTGTTATCACGGTGCTCACGAACCCATAGTGACCGAAAAGCATGAGCTAAGGGCAACATGGTCGGCTGGGCTTTAAAGTTGATGAACACTCTTCAAAAAAAAAAGTTGATGAATAAGAGAGACATGTCCCTCACAAGAAAACCTTATCCCAAATTCTCTCCCTCCATCATTGCCAACTTCTGCGCTTCCATAGTAATCATCAAACCTACCCTCACAGAATCAAATGCCCCATCATACCAAATCATTGGTGGGCCCCTACCCGTCTTCTCTAACGCTAAATACTTAATTGTTTCTTACCTTACCCTTAACACGTGTCTCTCTCTCTCTCTCCGCTCCACACCCATCCACGCTTAATTGTCCACTAGAAAAACAAAATTAGACCAAAGGGGTGGATGAAGGTGGCGATGACACATGCATGATCGAGATCCACCACTAGTTTATTTTGGTTTTATCTCAGGATTAATTATAAAAGTCCTCCCGAATTATGGAGTTATTTTTATTTTAGTATTTTGATACTTGCAGTCCAGTACCTTACGTTACCACCACCGTTTGATACTTTGGTACCTCTGTCAATTACCCCGTTAAAATTGACTGTTTTCTGCTGACGTGGCTGTAATGAACCCACAAACGTCAGGTTCCACTAAATAATTGGGCTAGTTTCGTCATTCCATTCCTCCTCACCCACATACATCGCTTGTGCGGTCGTGCCAAACTGCCAATATCGTACCGGCGAGGATGACGGCGGTGACCCGACCCGACCCGACCCAGTAACAAATATGGGCTAACAAATACAATGACTGAGATTCGCGAGATCGGAACCCCCGCACCCGCAAAATTAGCAAAAATTGTCCAAGTAGCAACAATCCATCAAAATCCCAGTATCAGTAACTCCACTGAATCATCGTCATGCTTGCTCAAAACAGATGATGGCGCAGCATCGACGACGGTGGGTTGTAGGGTGAAATTGCATCGGAGTCGACGGCGAGCGAAGAGGTCTTGGGATGAGAGTGGAGAGCAAAACCATCGTTCTCGATCGAATATCCCGATCCGCAGAATGCGACTCTAGCTTGCGAATTCTCAAACGATCCCCAGGACAAGTAATCAGCTCTTCTTATCTCTCTATCTCAACTCTCCATTTTCGATTATGTTTGTTTCGTTTCGCAATCGCCCTCGTGTTGTTATGGTATTGGAAATCTGTGATTACAGTGTTATTGATGTTGTTTCCGGAGTTGGTTTGGGCATGTGTTGCTCCATATACTAATTAACTTTTGAATTTGGGAGAAAGTGATAAGACCACCGAGTGACCGACCATCACAATGAGAACCGTCCATGAATAGGTTCATCTCCAAATATTTTAGGAAAATGAAAGTATTGCTACAGAGTTATAGTGGCCATTTTCTTTCTGTAATCTTGTTCAAAAGCCTCTTCATAGAGCCCTGGGGACTCATAATAAATTCCAGGCCATGAAAGATGTTCGATTGCTTTTTTCTGAGAGAGCATTCATTCCGGACTGAGGGACGACGAAGACGCACGAACCCAGAATTGTCGAAAAGAGATAATATTAGTCTTAGAAATGAAGACTGGAATGAGGAAACTAGCCCGGCATTTAATAAAAGCTGACGATTGTGGGATTCATCAAAGCCACGTCAGTAGAAAACGGTCAAATTTGACGGGGTAATTGACAGAGGTACCAAAGTGTCAAACAGAAGCAACGCAAGGTACTGGACTGCAAGTTTTTGATACTTGCATAATTCAGGAGATCTTTTGTAATTGATCCTTTATCTCTCTGACTAAGTAAGCAAAATGACGACGATAAATTAGACTCCATAATCGAAATCAATTTCACAAATTTGTTGTTGGTTTTAAACATAAAAAGGACTAAAATGGTCCCATATTTTCGAGTTCACATATGAGCTAATATTATTTCGGTCTATCAACGTTCTCAACTATTTGTTATTCAAATTAGCTAGATAAGTCGAAATTATTCCTCTCAAAATGCATTAAAGTTCTTACAGTTCCCTCATTTTGATTAATTGAAAAGTGATAACAAATTTTTCAGAATTTGTCAAAATGCCCCAATTCACACCTTTAAAGCGAAAGCTACTGTATATCTGTGTTATATGTATATTATTGCATTTTGTATACATCTAAACTAGTTTGATATTCTCGCAACATGTCGAAGTCAATGCCTATCAACTTGCGGTCCAAAAGTAATGGCTGCAAACTTTTCCATTTTCAGCCCACGAGAGCTTTAGATAATCCTTTGAAACCAGATACAAATATTAATTATTCTGCTTGAGGTTCCACAAGACCATGGTTCTAATATTTAAACCCAAAAAAAGAAATTTTAAGAAAGAAGTTGAGAAAATGGTCATGCATAGTGCCTTCAATTTCGAAAGTTCTATCGAACTTGTGCTTAATTGTAATGGCTGTAGTTAGAATTGTTCCTTAAAATCCAGAAGCATCGTATCTTATCATTTGGTGATGTGAATTCGTTTAGTCCAAGTCTCTAATTATAGTCTGAGCTTTGAATATTAGGTGTACGTACGTCAATCTTAAGTGGGAAAATATGGAGATGTGCACGTTCTTTGAACATTTGGATAGCGGTCCAATATGCGTTTTCTTTTTCCAAATGAGCCTTATATAATCAAGAAGTCAATTTTTCTCGACTTGCAAATGTTACGTTGATTCTTATTTCCAAAAGAAACATGGCGCCACTTCTAGTTAATGTTCTAAGCTAGGTGCCTAGTTCCCGGACAACTCCGTCACTGATCCTCAGTGCCAGTGTGCCACCATAGCTTTAGCGGCCGCCTAGCCTTGTACTAGAACCTCAAAGCCGCATCTATATGTACTTATTGATTGCATAATTGGTGTGATCATAACTTCATAACAGAGATGGAGGCAAAATATCTGACCTAGGATAGCCGAAAGAAATAAAAAGAAGATTATATGGTACGTAGTTTAAGTTTACGATCCTCACTGTCACCATAGCTTAATAGCTTAATTTAGCAGCCGGCCGCCTTGTACGTGCTGTGCCTCGTAGCCACATCTATATGTACTTGTCGGTTGCATCATTGGTCTGTCTGTCTGCAACACAGGTGGAGGCGAAAAATGACTTCGCATCGGTTTGCCGGAAAAAAGATGATCTAGTTAGTAGCTGTCGTTAATTAGATATCACACGAACTAAATGTGGTAGGCGTAATGCATATATGTCAAATACTTCTATTATTGTAGACTGGCTAGGTTAAAAGTTTCATCTATATATAATGTCACTCGATCTAAGCAGTCCTTCTTTCGTAGCTCAAAAAAGATTGCTATATATTAATATTGTAGTTTACATGATACGTATCATCGAAATTTCTAAACTACAATATACATATGTGCTAATGTAATTACTAATTAATTAGTCTTTAACGTTCTTGTCGATCAAGAAAGTACTAATTTAGCATGCGAGCAATCCCCTTTCCAACTTGAACAGCTAATGAAAAGCACTCCAATCTCATAATCAATTAATTATTGGCATTAAATCATATCATATAATATATATATATATATATATATATATATATATATATAGCGTGGAACAGCACCAGCTAGAACTGCATGCGCCACACAATTTTGATCGATGACTTTGTTCCGGGGACCTTATTATTTGCTTAGTTAAACACTATAACTTTCCTCTCGAACTAATTTATAAGTTGCTCCTTAAAAAGATTATGGTGGGAGTTAATTGTAAACATGCAATAGAAGCTTTGGTGTCTTCTTTGCCTCGCCATTTTTTTTGGTTTATCTTGTTTTATGGGTGACCTAACTACTCATCAGCTTCGCCGACAAAGCAACTACTATTGGAAGTGCTTATTATTGGAAGTGCTTACACGAATAGGGTCCCAGACACACACACACACTACTAGCTACTACTTCACATCAACTTTCTAGTTAAGCAAAGATATTCCCGATTCTTGTTGATGAATCATATTCTCATGGCACCATTATAGCTCTTTTGAATTCAATTCAAGTAACTCACCAATGGTGCATATGTGATATGTCTGTCTTCTACCTACCTTCCTTTTTCCCTCTCTTTTCCTTTGCCACCAAAAAAACAAGGAAACAAAGAAGATAGCTTAACCAGTGGCACACTGATTACATGTATGACATTTTTGGATGTATGGTACGTGGCTGCGTGCACATCTCTGTCTAATACTTCTTGATCAATAAGCAAGAAAAAGTCGGGAAAAAAAATCACGTACCTACTAATCCAAATATCAAATGTGTATACAATTAGCGTGATAGAATAACGCTAAAATGAAATTGCGATGGATGTATCATTCAACTCAAATGCAAGTACAAATTAATTAATTAATCCTCCAACATTTTCTTAAATTTTCAAAATATAAATTATGTATATCCAGATGTATTATTAAATATTAGATAAATATGTACTTTTAGATACAAGTGATATTTAAATGAATGTATACTTAGAAAACTCCACAATTCCCCCAATTCAATCACTAAGTTTATAAAGTAAAGCTTAATGCAATCTTATTGTGAAGCAACGAGGTGTGACACATATATATGATGCATGTTCCGTATCTCTAGCAAGTTGTAGGAGGCATGGAGTGGGAGACAGTTCATGGGGGTATGTTTTGTAAAAGGAACTTATTAGTATCCAATCATGGACTTGTCATCTATTTTTATTTCTTTTTTGCCAGTCAGCTTAAGAAAATCTTTGAAGGAGCAAAAACCCACATCCTAATTGGCATGGATATTATTATTAACAATATATCCTGTAAGAATGACCCAAAATTAAAATAGTATCACACACATGTACAGTATACTAGTAGTTATGGGACACAACACAAGCAAAGCATAGCAAAACTGTATCCAATAATTGACACATGCAAAGGGAAGGAACCTAATTTTATTATTAACATAGTGAAAAAAATTAAAGTGGCAGTAATAGTTAAATTTGATACGCTAATGGGTGGCCAAGCTCGAGCGAATCATCTTCTTGATGTGTTCCCCACTGCCATGATATTCTAGCATATGATATGAGAGACGGATTGTTCATGGTTTCTTTGTTATTATTTGTGTATAATAATTTGGTAGTGGGGCTCAAATGGTCAACCTATGTAGAGGGAGATAGGTAGCGGGAGATAGGGAGGTTGAGTTGAGGTACCCTCATAATTTTCCCTCAGATTCGTTTCTATACTCATTCTTTGGTTTGATTAATAATCATAGCTACCCACCCACCACACCCAAAAGTCTCATTTCTAATTCTCTCTTCTTTGCTACCGAGCTAGTTTTCTTTCTCCTCCCTTCACAGATCTTCGTATATATATTGACCTTCGCCCTCCCTCAATTCCTCATTTCAACACAACACAAAAAAGAAAGAAAGAACACAGTTACCTGCTCTCTTAGCTTCCAAATGGTTTTTGTCGACGACCACCATGCTTGTAACACAGGCCTTGTCTTAGGTTTAGGTCTCACAACAGCTGCTTCCCAAGAGAGCGCTAGTCCCACTCCACGGAATAAGGCTCACCATCTTATAGTGAAGAATAAACCCAGTTCCTTTGAGCCATCTTTAACTTTGGGTCTCTTCGGAAATAGTTTTCCTGAGGATGATCCTCATCAGCATCAAGGGAATAGTCTTGATTTGTATAGGCAAGGATCTCCTCATAATAGTCATAGCGCAGTTTCTAATTCCTTCTCCAGTGGTAGAGTGGTGAAGAGGGAGAGAGACCTCAGCAGCGAGGAGGTTGAGGTTGAGAAAGTCTCTTCCAGAGTCATTAGTGATGAAGATGAAGATGGTCCTAATGCGAGAAAGAAGCTCAGGCTCACCAAAGAACAGTCTGCCCTCTTAGAAGAAAGCTTCAAACAACACAGCACTCTCAATCCTGTACGTAATTCATTTCTCCCTCCCTTTTCCTCTTTATCATCTTTTATTTCCTTTCTGTGAATCTTATACTAACATTTATAATATGGGGTTTAATTACAGAAGCAAAAGCAAGCTTTAGCCAGGCAGCTAAGTTTGAGGCCTCGACAAGTAGAAGTTTGGTTCCAGAATAGGAGGGCAAGGTAATTATATATAAATCTCATCTCTAAGATCATCTTCAACAACTCAGAAACCAGTATTGCTTTCTTTTAAATGAAAAGGAAAAAAAAAGGACCCATTAATAGGTATTTTGTGTGAACCACGTATCCTAATTTGAGGTGAAGCAGGTGGATTCTGTGTGACTGTGAGCTCAGAATTACATGGGTAAAAGTAACTCAGTTGTTATTTCTTGTTACTTGGTTGCAGGACAAAGCTTAAGCAAACAGAGGTAGACTGTGAGTTCTTGAAGAAATGCTGTGAAACTCTGACGGATGAGAACCGGAGGCTACAGAAAGAGGTACAAGAGCTCAAGGCACTGAAGCTCAGCCAACAACAACCGCTGTTCATGCACATGCCGGCGGCGACTCTCACCATGTGTCCTTCCTGCGAAAGGATCGGCGGTGTTGGAAGCGAAGGTGCTAACTCAAATACGATCCCCTTTTCCATAGCTCATCCAAAGCCTCACTTCTATAATCCCTTCATCAATTCTTCAGCTGCTTGTTGATTTAAGTATAAATTATATTTAGGGTATTAATTATCTAAATACTTTCTTAATTAGGAAAATGTAATAGATGAAAAGCAAGAGAGATATCGATCCAACCCCTCCCCCATAACCCCTATTTTTCTTTTGGTTAAGGGATTGTAATCAATGGGTTTATTGTAATTATTCTGTAGATAATATAGTAATTACCAATGAATTGAATTACCTCTATTTTTTTTAGAGTTTTTCTTTCTATCTAATATGTCTGTAAATCGTTGATGAACAATATATATGAAAGATCTATTACTATCTATCTTTTAATTGTAATTTTCTTTTTTGGGAATTATATTTCATGCAAAGCTTCCACATGTTACGTTATAATGACCATATATATGATCGATAACGTTTGAGGGGCATAAATAAGTTGAGACAAACAAGGGGTACACACGCATGATCGAGTTGGTTGATTGAATTTGAAGCTTAAAATGAAAAATAGAAGTTGCCTTGTATGTACGTCTGTACCTGCAGCAGAACTCATCTTCGATCTACTGCAAACTCATCGTAAACTCAATTATGTGAACCAAACAACCGTTAGGTATTTTGGATAATTCATTATCTGGATATAAAAAGTATCTACCCCAAATGCCTTCGTATGCATCTCAATATTAAGATAAATTATTGAAATTATAACCATGAATTTTGGGAGGTTGTCACTATTGTTCTAATGTTTCGGATAATCAAGGCAATCAGCTAATTATTCCTCATTGCATCTAGACAATCAGATAACATGGTCAAATTCCTTAGTATGCATGGTTGTATTCAACTCGATCGCTTACCTGAACTAGCGTAATTATATTCTTTTGAACTCGAATCACATAAATCGATTTTATAGCTAGAGATATGAACAACTAATTGAATTCTATTTTAGACTCCAAGAGTACGTGTATATAATGGCCATTACACTAAGCTTTTCTTATTTAGCGGTTAATGCTGTTATTAGCTAGATTAGGTTGAGTCAAATTATGACACGCTTGACCAAAGAAACAATATAACTTTGTAGAGAGTTGATGATTGAATTGAATAAGAAGTAAGCGTGGGATTAAGAAATGAGACGTTAGCTCACATGTTTCTGTCTGCGAATCAGTTGCTTGAGTACAGATAGAGGGTGAGGAAGGAGGGTCTACTACTCCCACCGGTACTTTTGCTTCTTCTGAAAATGGGTGGTGAGAGATGGAGGAATTATGTAGTAATATTTGTTAGGATAGTAAAGTGAAGCAAGAAAAGTGTGTTTGTTGTATTGTAACCAGAGAAAGTTATACAGCAGCATATATATATGCATACTATTCAGCTGTATATAGACAGTTGTAAACAATTGGACAAGGTAACAAAACTACAAATAATTATAGGCTAATGATAGGTGAATAATGAAGAAATGATTGTTTACTATTAACAAACTCCCTCAACTTAATGGTGAGTGGTAATCATTAAGTTGTTCTTCAAGTAATTGTGTTGAGGACTGCATAGGTCTTTTGTAAACAAATCAGCAAGCTGCTCATGTGTTGTAACAAACTGTAATTTGATCATTCCAGCTTTAACTTGATCTCTGGTGAAGTGTACATCAACTTCGATGTGTTTGAGCTTGGAGTGATGTACTGGATTAGTAGCTAATGCCAATGCAGATATGTTATCACAGTAGAGTGTAGGAGTTGCAGCTAGACAGACATGAAGATCTCTGAGTAAATGACTAAGCCACATAACTTCTGAGGTTGTGTCTGCCATGCTACGTTACTCAGCCTCTGTAGAGGACTTGGACACTGCATTTTGTTTCTTTGAACACCAGGAAATTGGAGATTGATTGAGTAAAATCACAAAACCAGTAGTTGACTTCCTATCATTAGGGTCCCCGGCCCAATCTGCATCTCAGTATGCATGTAAAGTAAGAGGCAATGTGTTCTTATAGAAGTGAATACCATGATCTATAGTACCTTTCACATATCTAAGTATTCGCTTTGCTGCAATAAAGTGATCATCTGTAGGACAGTGTAGAAATTGACACACAGAATTAACACTGAATGTGATATCTGGCCTTGTGAAGGTGAGATACTGTAGACATCCAACAATGCTTCTGGACAAAGAAGCTTCATGATCCTTAAGTGAGTTGATGCCTTCTTTAATCAGCTTGAGTCCTGATTGACACGAAGTGACTTGAGAATGACAATTGTCTAAACTTGCTTTGTGAACCAATTCAGAGTCATATTTCTTTTGACACACAAACAACCCTGTGTCAAAGTAGTGAATTTCAAGACCAAAAAAATAATGCAGTTTTCCAAGGTGTTTCATATCAAATTCATTCTGAAGAGCTCTCTTTATGTTAGCAATAAGTTGTTCACTCCCTCCTGTGATGATAATATCATCCACATACAGCAAGAGATAGACAGTGACATTGTTGGATGTTTTTGTAAATAATGAGGGATCAGAATAGGAACTCTGAAAACCAAGAGAAGGAAGAAAAGATGTAAACCTCTCATTCCAGGCTCTTAGAGCTTGCTTAAGGCCATAGAGGGATTTATGAAGCCAACAAACATGAGTTCTTAGACCTTCATGCTCAAAGCCACCTGGTTGATCTATATAAACCTCTTCTGTAAGTATACCATGTAAAAAGGCATTTTTTACATCCATTTGATGCAATATCCAGCCATTGCCATTATAAGCAGCAAGAGCCAAGATCAATCGCACTGTGGTATGTTTGACCACTAGAGAGAATGTCTCATCATAATCTACCCCATGTTCCTGAGAGAAACCTCTTGCTACCAATCTAGCTTTGTGCCTTGCAATACTGCCATCTGAGTTTCTTTTGATTTTAAAAATCCATTTACATGAGACTAGATTCTTACCAGAGGGTAAAGGAACTAAACTCCAGATTTTTGTTGCAACAAAGCATCATATTCTTCTTGCATTGCTTGTCTCCCTACTGGAGACGTCAGAGCTGTCTTATGAGTACTAGGTTCAATGTCACTGAGCTCAGTTGAAGACATAACAAAAAGAAAACACTGAGGTTTGAATATGCCTCTCTTGGCTCTAGTAAGCATTGGATGATCATTCATATCTGCATTGGTTAAACCAGCTACAGGATGTAGGATATTAACATCTGAAACTTGTGCAATAGGTCTAGAAGGTGAGCACTCCAGTACTACAGAAATACCACTTCCTGGTTGTGTATGGACATTAATGTTCCCTTCCTCCTCTTGAAACTCAATCTGCGTATGAAATTCTGGATCAAAGACAGTATGATTCTCAGCTGTTGAATTAGATGAGGTTGATACCCACAATTGTTCAGGTATATGCATAGTGGATGGAGTAGCAGAAGAGTGACCATGACTAACTGAGGTTGAAGAGGAAACAGTATCCAATAACCCTGCAGTAGTACTATCATTAGAACTAGATACATGAGGATTCTGAGAGAGAGTGTGTGTGGACCTGTTTGTGTTGTGACAAAGTGAGCGACTTGAGTGTATGACTGTGTAAAAGATAAGCAAGGTTGTCTCATATTTTCTTTTGACTGTTGTGGTGAAGTCTAAACCTGAACACTTGACTGAGTAGATTTTGGAGCAGCAGACCTGGATATAGCATAAGGAAACATAGTTTCATCTAAGAAGACATGTCTGGAAATGATAAACTTCTTACTCACAGGTTCATAGCATATATATCCTTTGTATCCTGCTGCAAAGCCAACAAACACACACCTAACAGTTTTAGGTTGCAACTTAGTATGCTTTATGGGAGCTAGAAGAGGATAACAGGTACAACCAAACACTCTAATGGCATTAACAGAATGCACTTAATGATATAGTTTTTCAAATGGTGACTGCAATTGTAGAACCTGAGTTGGCATTCTATTAATGATATATACTGACATAGCACAAGCATGATACCAAAAACAAGCAGGCATTGTTGCAGTCTGCATTAATGTTACAGCAGTTTCCCTCAGATGCCTATTCTTTCTTTCAGAGATGCCATTTTGTTCAGGTGTATAAGGGCAAGAAATTTGGTGAAGTATGTCTTTGCTGCTGAGAAACTGCTTAAATATAGAATTTGTATATTCCCCTCCACCATCTGATCTCAAACATTTTATTGTAGTGGAAAACTGAGTTTGAACAAAAGCAAGCAAGGATTAAAAATATGCAAACACTCCATTTTTATTTTTTAATGGAAAGATCCATGTGTATCTGGTACAGTCATCTATGAATAAAATGAAGTATCTATATCCATCTATAGAGACATGAGGTGAGGGTCCCCATACATTTGAATGAACAAGATCAAAGGGAAGAGCACTCCTAGAATGAGAAGCTTCAAAAGGCAACTTATGAAACTTTCCTAAAAGACAATCTTCACACACTTTAGAATCTATAGAATCACTGACAATGTTGTTCTTCTTCAGCATAACATTAACAATTGTATCAGAAGCATGCCCCAATCTCTTATGCCATAGTGAATGTTTGACACACTTGCCCAAAAAAGCAGATGGTATAGATTGTTTGTCTGTAGTAGAAGTAGATGCAGAGTTCCTTGTTTTGTTCATTGCAGGAATGTCAAATGGAATGGGATACAAACCTTGCTTACACAATCATTGATATAGAGTTTGTCCTCTCACTTTGTCCTGCACACAACACATAAACTCATCAAACCAGATTCTACATTTGTTTTGTTTGCACAGTTGATAAACTGAAAGTAAGTTTGCTGCCATTTCAAGTATTAACAAGACTATATCAAGTAATAGAGGTCCTAGAGTAGCATTTCCAGTGTGAGTGATTGATAAATGTTCACCATTCCCAACTTGCACAAAGTCATTGCTGGTGTAGGGTGCAAGCTTAGACAACAGATTCACTTCATTTGTCATGTGATTTGTTGCACCAGAATCAGCAAGCCAGTAGTGAGGTGATGGTGATGCAGAACCAGTAATATCATGTGAAGCAAGCATAGCAGCTGGAGGAGTGGGATTTAAGGGAGTAAGTAAGGCAGCTAATGCTTGCTGAACTGCTTGTGTCACTTGAGTAGTGATATCAGGTGTTGAAGGTGCTGAATGAGAAGTGCTGTTATCATTCCTTTGGGAGCCAGGAAAACCATGTAGAAAGTGACAGGTGTTGATGACATGATTTTGAATACCACAATGACTGCATCCATTGGTGTTGAAAAAGTATGAACCATTCTGTAGAGCTTGAGTGAGAAGTCTACATGTCCTGGCAATATGACCTTTTTTTCCACACATTTGACATATGGAATTCACAACACATCCAAGAATCTGAATGTTGTCATTAATTTCAGTATTGCTGTTTCTGAAGTTGCTGATGTTATTGTTGTACCTCCTCTGATTGTTTGAACCATTTGATCTTCTATTGTTGTTTCCAAAAACACCTTGATTATGATTAGCTAAGAAGCCAGTAAGAGCATTCTCCACCAACGTAGTTACAGTTGAGCTCAAATAAGTAGAAGTAGATGAATGCTGAGCTGGAGTAGAACTGGAACTGAAGTTAAAACCAAGAGACACAGTGGGAGCAGACATATGAGTTGATGATACACCAGAGGCTACCATAGCAGTGAGAGGTGAATCAGTGATGTTGGCTTCCTCAGCTTCAGCCATGTCTGCTTCAGCAGATTGCAAGAAGGAATTTAGTTCATCCAATGAAGCACTGACATAATTGGTTCGAATCTGAGTTATATAGTAAGTATATGATGATGGTAGTCCTCCTAAAATGGTTACCACAACATCTTCATCATCTATGAATACTCCTACAGTCTCTAGTGAATCTCTAGCATCTTTAATTTTCTCCAAACACTCCTCAATTGTATCAGTCCCCTTTTTCAGTTTCTGAAAATTGCTCTTGAGTTGCAAAATGTTTGTTTTATCAGGGGTTGCAAACTTCATCCTCAGCTTTGTCCAAACTTCCTTTGAAGTTCTACAGCCAACAACACACTTTGTTGTAGCAATACTCAGTGTCTGCCCTATCATATTCATGATAGACTTATCCATCACCTTCCATGATGTATACTCAGGATTAGACACAGACCTTCTCTCAGAGTCTACCACAAACTCAAGTGGACACAGTTTTGAACCATCAACAAAGCACAACAAATTTTGAGCACCAAGAAATGAATCAATCCTGAATAACCATGATGGATAGTTCGTAGAGTCTAGTATGATGTTTGGCAAGTACACTGTAGTATGTGTAGTGCTGGAAGAAGCCATGTCTTGCTATGAAAAATTCAAGATCTTAGGGTTTTAGCTCGTAAAATGTACACGATCAATTACAAGTCACCACAACAAATTACCAACTCTGAGCTCAAACACAAGTCACCAGCATACAAAACCTTAGCTTCGATGAAGATAATCAAAGTAGAAAAACGTAGCAGAACTCTGTAATTAGAAATAGCATAAGTCTGAGTTGAGATCTGAGTCAAGAAGAACTTAGCTAACAAGGGAATTTGTGCAGCGGAAGATGAAGATACATCTGTAATGAGCAGCAGTGGCTGTGAATTTGAGCAACAGTGGCTGTAGTTGAAGCTTGGCAACTATGGCTGCTAATGACATCACAGAATCAAAACCTGGCTCTGATACCATGTTAGGATAATAAAGTGAAGCAAGTGTGTTTGTTGTATTGTACCCAGAGAGAGTTATACAGCAGCATATATATATATATATATATATATGCATACAGTCCAGTTGTATATAGACAGTTGTAAATAGCTGGACAAGGTAACAAAACTACAAACAATTATATGCTAATGATAGGTGAATAATGAAGAAATGACTGTTTACTGTTAACAATATTTATCAAATGTGGAAATATTAATCAATTTAATTAATTATATTAAACAAAATTTTAAGAATAAAATACAAGAAACTATGAACTTATTACCGAATGGTTAATAATGATAATCTGAGTATGAAACGAAAGTCGAGTCACGTGTACCACACGTTTTTCTTAAGAACGTTTACGCCACCTCCGGTGCAATAGGCTTACTTGATATACGACTCCCAAGTTACAACGACTATTTAAATTTTGTGTTTGCATTACATAGCAACTCCTAAACGAACTGGAGAACACATTTCTCTATCACCGAAACTATAACTCAACAGAACTCGTTGGAATGAGACTTTGAGAGGATTAGATGCTTTTTGAATGAGTGAGTTAAAAATGAGGAGAAAAATGTCGCTATTTATAGATAGAGAAATTTGATGGTTGTCTACCGAAAGGTTTTTCCCTTACAAAAATTAATGGATCCATCCTTAATTCAATCATAACCGAAGTATATGAAATACCAAAGATTTTTCATTTAATTCAGTAACTTATTCCAAGAATATAAAAGACCAAAGGTCTATCTACTTAATTAAGTAACTATTCCCATAAGAGGAAAAATTATTTTTCTTACCTTTAAGTAGCTATCTAGCCATTTTTGGGTGACGATTTTTCATTCACTCCTTTAACCATTAGAGAAAATAAATATATTAATTTAATTATCTCAAAATGGTTATTTAAAATAGTGTTAAACACTTATTTTTCCAACAATTCCCTACATGAATGAAATTGGCGACCAATGATTCGATAGACTTGGTGATAGAGTTTGTGGTTAAAAACCTGCATAGGATAGGTATGGATAAACTTTTGAGCATTCCCTTGTGAAAATATGTTTACTTTACTGACTAAACAGTAGACACGATGTATTTGAACTATTTTTCGTTTGTGTAAACGATAACGTACCTCACACCGATATCTCCCTGATATTTTTAGTTCTCATTATTGTGTCCGTTTTGGCCCTGGACACACGCTTGGTTCTATAAGAGCTTAATAGAAATTGTGCCCTGAATAATTCTCTTAGAAGCGGTCCCACTTCTCTCTTACATAGGTGATTTCTTAATTAAGAGTAATGCATTACTCCGCTCAGATTTCTGACGCATAAGAATCATTAAAAGCTTTTAGCTTAACCTCATTCCTTACGGGCATCACCGTTTTCATCATAGGAGTGGACTTGGGGTAAATTCTCACAGTGATCCGACACAATCTCTACAATTTAGTTGTCCCCTTTAAACCTAGATCTTGAGATCTCTAGTTAACTAGGTTGGGTATTCACTATAAAGATTTTAACTCATGGACTTCAGTCTCATTCCCTTTGATGATTTGTCAACTAACTCTCTATTTAACCCTTTGGTTAACGAATCCGCTATGTTATCTTTTGAATTCATGTAGTCAATGGAGATAACTTTAGTAGAGAGTAGTTGTCTAATTATATTGTTTCTTCGACGAATGTGTCTTGACTTACCATTGTACATATAGCTTTGTGCCCTGCCAGTTGCAAACTGACTATCGCAATGTATGCAAATTACAGGCACATGATTTGTTCATTTCAGAATATCCTCTATGGATTGGTGTAGCCATTCTGACTCATTCATACATTTGTGTAGGGCAACAAACTCAGATTCTATCGTGGATCTGGTTATAACAGTTTATTTCAAGGACTTCCAAGACAGTGTTGCACCCTATAGTGTGAACATGTAGCCACTAGTAAACTATGAGTCTTTCATGTCAGATATCTAGTTTGTATCGCAATATCCTTCTAATACAGCTGGATATCTCATACAGTGCAACCCATATGTATGAGTATACCTTAAGTACTTAAGTACTCTTGCAATTACTTGTCAATGCATTCCTCCAGGATTACTCGTGTACCTACTTAGTTTATTCCCAACGTAAGCTAAATTTGATATTGTACAACTCATTAATGAGTCATATCTATAAGAGTTCTGGAAACTCCAGAATTCTCCTTGTCATATTTCGCAAGGATATTATCCAGGTAATTTGTTTGATTTAATATCAACTGTTTTAGCCTTCTTGTAATATTTTCTAAGGATTCAAACGTTTTTGCAATCCCAAATAGTACATAAACGACTTTGCTAGTAATTATAACATCTATAATCGTTTGGGTAGCTCTTTTCACTCATAATCAGGTTATGAGAAATCGATGTAGGTGGGGCGAGACCCGCTCAAATACACTATTATCGAAAGTCTCATTTTCTAGACATTATGAGCTACTAAGGTGAGCCATATTAGAGAATAGAGTCATAATCACTAAAAATTAAGTACTTTATAACATTATCTTGTTTGACCATGTTATCATTTCTTCAAACGATAAATATGTCATCTACATATAGACACACAGAGAAATATTCACTCTCTGTGTATTTGACATATACAAATTTATCACCTTCATTGGTGATCATGTTTGTCAAATGTTCCATGTCATTGCATTGTGCTTATTTTAAGTCATATAATGACTTCACCAATTTACATACTTTCTGTTTTTGACCAGGTGCCGAGAAACCTCCAGGTTCTTCTATATATATATATATATATCTCCATCCAGGAAAGCTATTTTCATATCAATTTAATGTACTTCAAAATTTCCCAACGTGACAATAGCAAGTACCATTTTGATCAAAACAATTTTCGTCACTAGAGAGTAAGTGTCGAAATAATCCTGGTATTTTTTATGTCTATAGACTTTAATTACAAATTTTTCCTTGTATTTTGTCTATCATCACATTTGCCTTCATTTCCCTCTTGAAAACCCACTTGGAACTTCAAAGTTTCATAACTAGGTGGGAGATCCACCAATTCCCAAATATGATTCCGCAAAGTCAAAATAGTATTTTGGTTTAGTAAAAAAGGTAGCTATCCCTCGATGATTCAAGTTTTACTTTTAATCATACATATTAAGAATCGGAACCTAAGGATCTTCCGATCCTTATCTGGATTCCACCTCAGACTCAGTTCTTTGATTCTCAAATGTCATCATTTATTATGCTTCATATGAAAGCACAACATTGATTACCACACAATCATTTTTGTGTTGATGACTTTTAACTCGTCTGTTACACGCATTCATTCAACGGCTATAAGTCATTAAATTGTTCATCAACTAACCATTACATGGTAGTTTCAAACATTTTGCATTGATAGCTATTTATTTGATTGTTACAAGTTATTAATTTAGCTGTTACACTCCATCACCAACAATAAGTTGGATGATTTACTCGAAAATACATCTTCAAAGAACGATGTAATTTTCAGATTTCATTATTGTGTCTTGTGTTTATTTAATTTGCACACAAGAGATCAATAATTATTACAATTATGTGCATATCAAATGCAATTAACTGTTTATACATAATTTTTCCTTTTAGGTGGAGGAATCTCCACCTTAGCAATGCATCCCTATAATTTCGAGTAGTTGTAAGATGACTTTCTTCATTTTCATAATTTATAAGGAGTTTTCTCTTCTTTCTTTTTGGGTATCTTATTCAAAAGATAGTTAGCCGATGAGATGACATCTCCCCACATGTTTGGTGGCAAACCAAAACTTAACAGCATTGCATTCATTATATCATATACGATAAATTTCTTCTGTTGAGCTACATCGTATGATTATGGTGAATAAGATGTTGTTTCATGTATGATTACATACTAAGCACAGTCAGCAAATAGTGATTCATACTTAACTCCGTGGTCAGTTCTTATGACCTTAAAAGTTCTTTTGAGTTGATTCTCATCTCGTTTTATAGAGAGTAAATTTTTCTATAGCCTCATCTTTACTCCATGAGGTACACATAACAATACTTTGTGCTATAATCGATAAAGGTGATAAAAATTTATTACTACATTTTGTTTGTATTGATTTTAAAGAAAGAGTCACATTGAGTCTTTTGGTTGAAAAGAAGGATGTGATAATGAGATTATCAATGCAAACTATGAGTGACTTTCACTTGATGATGTGAGATCTCACATCAGTCGAGAAAGATAAGGTGATGCGCCAAATATATGGAGACTCACCTCCATATAGTAAGATGTGTTTTGGGGTGAGGCCCAAAATCAAAACCGTGAGCGGTTGGTCCAAAGCGGATAATATCTTTCTATGAGAATTGTGTTGTGACAAATGACGCCATAAATGACGAACAAGGCATGAAAGCAGTCAAAGAATATGACTAGGGGATGGAAGACTTGGAGCGGTGGTATGACCAAGTCAAGTTTGATGAAAAATCAAGGGTCAAGTAAGAAGGTTCAAATGTTAATCTCTAGAAAAGAACTAAAAAAATATATTGTATGTTCCTGAGGATTGAGCCGAGGCTCAATGATAATGATTTTCGTTTATTAAAAGAAAATAAATTCTAGTTTTCAGACTTAGAATGTATGTTGGTAATAAATACATGAGTGGTGGAAAGAAATGTAATGATCATGGTTAATGATATGGATAAAGCTAGCACTTACACCTTTGTGTCTACCAATGTATGCTATGGTAAGCAAGGACTTGTTAATTATGATACTTTGCGGAGGTTAATTAACTTGAAAAGTGTACCAGTTTCAAGCATAAGTGTGAAACTTGTGTTGAGACAAACCAAACGAAATCATCTTTCAAGAGCATTGAAAGAAACAATGAACCCCTTGATTTATCCAAAGTGATATATGTATTTTTACACCTTATGTTGTCTTTTCTGAAAATACACACAACAATGTATTATTTTCTTAATCAATAAATACTATCCGATATTATTTCTCAATTATTTACCTGGTCAAATTCACAAGGAATTTCTTTTTGAATATCTCAATATTCAATCACTTGAATTTAGCATATAACCACATCATAGAGCTTACTTATTCCAAGGAAAATTTTTCATTATTCTTGAACTCCCATTAGCGTAGGAAGCTAATTGGTAATTCCTTTGGAGTCTAATTCTCTTAGGCAACGTTTCGCGTTTCGCAACACAACTCCAAATGTCACAATTTTCTCAAGGCAACCATTTTTCGAATTGGCAACGTAATTTTGGTGTAGTAACCAATTCCTTAAGGCAACAATCTTTCGTTAGGTAACCACTTCCTTTAAGCAACCACGTTAGTCAATGTCACACGTAAACGTTCTTAAGATTGTAGGAAATATGTAGTAATATTGACCAAATTCGGAAATACTAATTAATTTAATTAATTAGATTAAACAAAATTTCAAAAATAAAATTTAAGAAACTATGAACTTGTTACTGAAGGGTTGATGATGATAATCTGAGTAGAAAGGAAAGTCAAGTCACGTGTACCATACGCTTTCCTTAAGAACGTTTACGCCGTCTGCTCCGGTGCAATAGGCTTGCTTGACATACGTCTCCCAGATTACAACGACTATTTGAGTTGTTGTATTTGCACTATATAACAACTGCTAGACGAACTGGAGAACACATTTCTCTATCAACAAAACTAGAACTCAAAAGAATTCTTTGGAATGAGACTTTGAGAGGATGAGATACTTTTCGAATTGCGTGAGTTAAAAATGAGGAGGAAAATATTGTTATTTGTAGATGGAGGATTTTGATGGTTGGCTACCGAAAAGTTTTCCCGTTATAAAAATTAATTGATCCATCCTTAATTCAATCATAACTGAAGTATATGAAATGCTAAAGGTTTTTCCATTTAATTCAATAATTTATTCCAAGAATATAAAAGGCCAAAAAAATTTGTACTTAATTAAGTAACTATTCCCGGAATACGAAAAACTATTTTCTTACTTTCAAGTAGCCATCTAGCCATCATTGAGTGACAACTTCTCATTCACCCCTTTAACTATTAAAACAAATAAATATATTATTTTAATTGTCTCAAAATAGTTATTTAAAATAATGTTAAACATTTATTTTTCCAATGAGAGAAAGTGTGAGGGAGAAATAAAGGAATAGATGATGATTCAAGTCGGAAATACATCAAAGAAGAACTGAAGAAGATGGACGAAGACTACAGTCTCGTGACATGTTATGCAGACCCGATCTTGACGGAGGGCTGGCATAGCGATGGCCTAGGTCCCAAATATTTAGGGGGCCCAAAAATTTTATTCTCATTTAGTAACGCAAGAAAAAAAATTCATATTTGAAGCAGTCTTTTTCTCGCGTTCCAGCCGTCTGTTCCTCAACTTTCTCTTTGAGTCTTTGCGCTATCGACTGTCTTCTCTCATCTTCCCTCTCAATTATAGAGAATCATTAATGTTCATTGGGCCCATACTCAATTACAATTCCATTCGTTTTGTTTCTCATCGTTGCTATTAACTTCTATGCAGCCGGATCTCCCCATATATCAAAAATTTAGAACCCATTTCGTAGAACCCATTTGAGGGCTATGCTCCGTTTGTTTCCTCTCTTAATCGCTGTGCTTACAAACCTAGAAAGGAATAATTACATTTCAAGGTTAGTTCTTTTTAACAGTTCATTTGATCAATATTGTGGTTTGATTTCTGAGGATTGACGACCATTTTTCTCAAATATCAGTTTAGGCCATGTCCTTTTAGGAGTTTCTTGGAAATTCAATTCTAAATTATTAGACGTTTATGTATTCATGAAGTTGAAATTGATATTCATTTGGGTGAGTGAGAAAGAGGTTGCGAATTTGAGGTTTAGAATTTAAAGTTATCTTGGTTTTGATATAATTAGAATTATCTTATGCAATTAGGCTACAAACTCTATGAGATTCGTTTCATATAAAAAGAAGAAACTACATAATGCGTTGTTCTTCTATTTTGTAATCTCTGAAATAATTTGATGTATTTTGTCTTTGATTAAATGTACTAGAACAACATTTGATGGGGGAATTGATGAAATTGGACTTGGGATTCATATCAATCTGATGTTGTTCATGATCACCTTGATGTTTATTTAATCTTTAATAGACTAATACATTGTACTGTTATAATGTTATTATGTTATTGTAAATGATTTGTATAAACTATACTCTCTTTATCTTCTCGTGCTCTTTCATGTGCTTTCTTTCGGAGTCGTGGATTTTTTTCCGATATTAGGTTGTGCTCGTGCCTCAAAATTTGAGTTCGATTTATTTATAACATCTATTTTAGGTATTGGTCATGTTTTAGTCTGGATATGGGAAGAACACATATTATTATGTTATATGATTCATGGTAATAAAGACATTATAAACTCAATACATGGTAGCTTGAATTTTCGTAGTCTCTTAAAAAAATTAATAATTTTATTTTACAAGGGCCGAAATTCATGTTTTGCCCGGACCTTAAAATTTTCAGCACCGGGCCTGATGCTGTGGCTTTGAGAGGACCAGTAGGGTCTTATCCCACGTGATGTGGCAATGGCCTTTAGCTTAGCCCTCTATTTCTCTCATTTCTTTCTATCTTTTACAAAATCTTATCATGAGATTTTGTATCAAAGTCGGACAAGCCTACTTCCAATTTGATGAAAAAATGGGACCTCCTAAAACTCCATCTTGAAAAAAGCCGGGATCTATATATTCTAACTTTACAATGAACTCTAATATTGTGATTGAGAAAAATACAATACTATTACAGATATTATGTCAAATCATGATAATTTTATTGAACTCAATCACAATTTTAATTTTACTGAATACCTTATAGTTTCTATACTAAACTTATTAGTCATACTCATACATGACATCTTAAAAATGAACCGAATAAAATTTTATATATCTGTAACATGTGATCGAAGTATATATTTTCATCAGTTTAGTCTTTTATATAAATCATTCTAAACGAGTAAGTTAATCAAACATGTTTATATTCTTGGTCGGACCTTTTCATTTAAATCATAAATAGTTTAGTAATTTTGACTATCGAAATTTATTTTTTGATTGATAAAGAGCAAAGCTTCACACTTTATTTTGAAAGTGGAACTAATTTTCATAATTCTCTCTAGAATTTTACCCCCCAAAAAATCTCTCTAAAAGATCAATGATTAATTATATGATCATATGTCGGTTATATTTCAGCAAATCATCTTACAAATACCATTTCACAATCAAATTGAAAATTGTTAATTTGGCAAAAATCTAATTAAACCAATAAGTGCCCTCGCTAACATCTTTACACCCGCAATTCCATAAGTGGAGTATAAGTGTATAACTGTATATGACTACTCAAATGATCTCGATCTAAATTGAGAGGAGAACCAGCTAACTTAATTTTTTTTACATGTTTATGTTATGGGCACGCAATGAAGGAAGAAGAGAAATGTTGTTCGATCCGAAATAGTCCACACATCACTCATAATGGATGGTGTGGAGTATGGACCGAATAAATCATGAGGGGAACTTTCCAGGAAAAAAGAGTGCACTTTCCGGGAGAAAACCTCATTTGTCTTATGGTCTCATCATCACTTTCATCCCCCATATTTTCTGTCGCCATCGATCATCATACATGTATGAAACTCCCTTCAACTATCTCCCTTGAAATCCAACCTCGAATAATTGGTATTTTGATTTGCCAGAGACTTCTGAGAGCTATGTGCGCGCACCTAGTGCGCTCTATTTGCGTTTGTTGACATTTTTTTCGTTTTATACCTCTTTCGCTACTTTATGATATATATTTTTTATTTGTAAGTACTATTTTAGGAGAAATTATTTGTTATCTTGTGACTAGAGGGGTAAAGGAGACAAGCAAATAACAATATTAGAGGCAAAAGTGTAGGGTCGTGCATGCTTTATAATAAAGATTTTGATGCTTAATCTTTGCCCTAATTCCATCTGCGTGTGCACATACGTATGTGTTAGTATTGTATCATTAGTTGTACGATTAATATACTTATCCACTTAAGCAAGTTAGCAACACCTACCGGACCACCCGCAAGACCACCAAGGAGGCTTCAACTTCGCCCACCAGACCGGCCCCATCCGAGCGCGCACGCGCCCGTGGGGCGCATACCCAAACGCACGGATCAAATGACAGCAAGCACACCAGTCCCACATCGAAGAACACCACCAAGCTCCAAACTCAACCACCTATATAGGTAAGGCATTTACTACAGGTAAGGACATTCAATCTCATCCCATTCGTTCCATCTTAACGAATCCGACCAATTCACTCGACCAGAATACCACTCGCACGTTCGCTTGACTGTTATATCCAATACATCATCTGACTTAGGCATCGGAGCGTTGAAGGCGGGCCACCCCGTCTCAACCCCTGACCGCCTGTTCATTGTTGTATTCTTCTAACAGCCGCACCCGAACGCGTGCACCCGATCATCCGAAGGAAGAGGAAGCGCCCGAAAGGAGAGTCAGCCGACGGAAGAGAGAGAGCCCGCATGCCCGAAGGAGGAGGAAGCGCCCGTCCATCCGAACAGCCCCAACGTTCGGACGCACCAGGAGGAGAAGGAAGTCTATCGTACAACGAGGAGGAAGAAGGAGCATTCGTGTTGCTTCTGCCCCATTACGCCCCCGCGCGTAATTCGGTAGAAACAGCTGGTGCCGTCTGTGGGAAACTTACAAATTGCAAACCTCGTATAAACACCACAAAAACCAAAGGTCCACATGCTCAACCCGGTGACTAACGACAGCAACGCGCCCGATGGGGAGACGCCGCCAGACTCGCAGGGGCGGAATGTACTAGCGACCGACGGGACCGATAGCGAGGGACGCATCAGCAGCCTGGTCCAGGAGTTACGGGAGGCGGCGCTCGAGAGAGCAGAGGAGCGCCAAATCCATCAGAGGTTGGAAGAGCGGCTGGACGCACTCATCAGCCAGCAGATGGAAAAGCACGAGGAGACCCAGGAGACCGACAGCGAAGAACAGCACCTGTTCGACGGGACCAACGCCCGGGCGGCCCGAGCGCCCTCACCCGTGGAAGAATCGGCGCCCCCGACGAACAATGCTCTGATCCTTCAGAGGATGGAAGAACTGGCGGAGGAGGTCTCGCGGCTGCGCAAGGACAAGCTGGCCGGTCAGGGCGGGACGTTCGCCCCCCGGGTCAGTCCGTTCTCGGCGCACATACTGGAGAGGGGAAGGGACCCCCACGCGAAGATAACGAAGATCGCTCGGTTCGACGGGAGCGGAGATCCACGCGCGCACGTGGACGAGTTTCGATCCACCACGGACGGAACCCGGTACTCGGACCCAACCTTGTGTTTCTTGTTCCAGGAAACGCTGGCGGAGGAAGCGCGGAGCTGGTTCTACGAGATCCCGCCAGGATCCATCCATTCATTCCTCGGGCTGGCGGAGATCTTCCAGAAGCGTTATCGGCTCCAAGGCAAGTACAACACCACGGGGATCCTCCTCAAGGTCCGCCAGGGGATGGACGAGAGCCTGTCGAGCTACATCAACCGATGGAGGACGCTCGCAAGCACATGCAGGGACCTTGATAAGCGAGTGGCCAAGGTAGCCCTCATGGATAACCTGCTTGCCACTCCATTCGTAGACAAGCTAGTAAGGAAGGAGCATCTCGACTACGATGAGATCATGGACCTGGTTGTACAGAAGGCGTTAGTGGAGACGCGAGTGTACGGGTCCGCCTCCGAGTCCAGCACCAACAGACCGGAGGAGAACGCTCAGCCTCGACGGCCCTCGGACAACGGAGGGGTACCAACCGAGGGGTACAAGAGGTACCGGGGCGCGCCGGGGCAGAATAATCGGAAGCCGTTCTTCCGCAACCACCAGGGCAACCACTACAACCGGCCGAGGAGACCGGCACAGCAGGGCGCCCGTCTACCGCCAACGCCACAACACCGACTAGCGAGACAGGAGGTCTTCACGATCGACGGGCAGTCGCCCGAGCAGCTTCTCCGCCTGCATCGACGCCGGCTCCCACCACCAAGCAACGTGACAGTAGCAATGGCCCCGGTCGGCCGAATCCCGAGCATTTGGTGCAAATACCACAACGCCGCCACCCACCACACCAACGGCTGCCCCATGTTAAGGAAGGCCCTCGAGGATATAAGGAAGAACGATCAGGCCACCCCTCCTGGGACGGAAGGACGACAGCGCCAGACGAATGCCAGAACCCGTGGGACTATCAACACGATATCCGGGGGTAAGCGCAAGGAGGGGACGTCGACGCCCGATCGCACGAGCAGGGAAGTGCTGGCGATCGGGGCAAGGAGAGCACCCAAGGCAGGAAGGAAGGAGACGCCCACCATTAGCTTCACAGCAAGGGACGAGGAGGAAAGCCCGAAGGATAGCACCCTACCGTTCGTGATCGACGCGATCATCGACCGATTCCTTATGAAGAGGGTGCTGGTTGACAATGGGGCGTCCGTGAACGTGATCTACTTTGACGCATACAAGGCGCTCGGAAGGCCCGCACGCAAGATGACGCAAGACCACGAGTGCATGGCCAGCTTCACGGGCGAGACATCGTACCCAATCGGGAGCGACAGCCTGCGGGTCGAGATTGGCGCACCCGACTCCCCGCACAGCGAGATCCGAACAGACTTCATCATCATGGACACCCCCTCCCCCTATAACGCCATACTCGGGAGGCCAGGGATCTGCAGGTTGAAGTTAATCGTCGCAGGATACATGCTCTTGGGACGCTTCCCCACCGAGCACGGAGTCGGATATATCCGGGGATACAACAGCGAGGAGGCAACGAAACCCCGAGACAAGCATGAGGTTCTCGCCCTGGAACCCGCGCCAGGATCAGAAGTGCCCGACGATCCACGCGACGGGCTGATGGCCGTATCACCCGTCCCTGAACGCGAAGAGCTAAGGACGATTCAGCTATCCTCCGAACACCCGGAGAGAACGGTCCAGATCGGAGCATCGTTGGCTCCCACGATAGCTGAATGACTGATCGCGCTGCTAAAAGAGAAGCAGGAGGTGTTCGCTTGGTCGTATAGAGACATGCCCGGGATCAGCACGAATATCATATCCCATCGAATGAGCGTCGGCGTCGGCGCCCGGGTAGTAAAGCAGAAGAGACGGGCGTACAAAGCAGAGCATTACGCGGCCATGCATGAGGAGGTGGACCGATTACTGGGCATTGGGTTCATCCGGAAGGTGGATTATCCCAAGTGGATTTCCAACGCTGTGATGGTGCAGAAGAGCAACAAGAAGTGGAGAATGTGCATCGATTACAGTGATCTCAACAAGGCGTGCCCGAAAGACAGCTTCCCGCTACCGAGGATCGATCAGCTGGTGGACGCGACGGCGGGGCACGAACTCCTATCGATGATGGACGCTTACTCGGGCTACAACCAGATCTTCATGGACCCCGCGGACCAGGAGGCGACAACGTTTGTCACGGACAAAGGCCTTTATTGCTACGTTGTCATGCCTTTCGGGCTGAAGAACGTCGGTTCCACGTACCAGAGGCTCATGAACGCGATGTTTTACGGCCTGATCGGCAATATCATAGACGTGTACGTGGACGACATACTAGTGAAGAGCGTCCAGACGGTCGACCACGTCCAGAACTTGGGGACTGTGTGTTTCTACCGAATTACGCGCGGGGGCGTAACGGGGTAGAAGCAACACGAATAGACTTCCTTCCTCCTCCTGGTGGTGCGTCCGAACGGTGGGGCTTGTTCGGATGGGCGGGCGCTCTCTCTCCTCCTTCGTGCGTGCGGGATCCTTCCTTCGGGCGATGGATCCTCCTGTCGGGCGCTTCCTCTTCCTCTCGGGCGTTCGGGTGCAGCTGTTAGAAGAATACAACAACGAGACAGGCGGTCAGGAGTTGAGACGGGGTGGCCCGCCTTCAACGCTCCGATGCCTAAGTCAGATGATGTATTGGATATAACAGTCAAGCGAACGTGCGAGTAGTGTGATATGAATCGAGTGAGTCAGCTGGCTCTCGATGGGATGATCTTACCTGTAATAAATACCTGATATATATAGGTGGTTGAGTTTGGAGCCTGGTGGTGTTCTTCGATGTGGGATAACCTGCACTCTGCTGGTGTGTGTTCTGCTTATTCGGGCGCGCCCCCCACGGGCATGTGCGCGCCCGGAGGGGGTGGGTCTGGTGAGTGAAGTTGAAGCCTCCTTGGTGGTCTTGTGTGTGGTGTGGTAGGTGTCGCTAATCTGCTTAAGTGGATAAGTATGTTAATCGTACAACTAATGATATAATACTAACAAGTCCCCCAAGTCCCCGAGTCAAAGAGAACTTTCTTGACTGGGGAGTTGAAAAAGGGTGTGCGATTAACAAGAATACTTATCCGATTGAGCAGTGGTGTATGATCCTGTAAACCCCAAGTCCCCGAACTCTCCGGTCAAGAAAGGGCTCGCCTGACGGAGTGGGGCCTGGGCGTCCGAGCGTGTACCTGTTTGTTCACTCGTGTACCTGTTCCTGTATTCTGGGCCCGGCGTCCAAACTGATCTTGCTAGTTTGAACCCGCGCGCCCAGATGGGATCGGTTTTGCAAGTATGTACAAGTACAATAGATGTGCAGGTATATAAGTATGCAGGTGATGATGTATGAATGTATGGTATGATGTATGAATGTATGGTATGACGTGTGTGTATGCGAATGTTTTTCATAACACCGGCATTGGGATGGCGCGGTGCACCGCGTACATCAACGGGGATGCTGTTCCGTACGGTATAGTGTCAACGGAGGGATCAAGACCGCGACCTATAAGTAACGCGCTCGGAGGGGACGGACCCCATGCCCCTTCCGTTCTTCGGCTTAGCACCCTCAGAGAGGGGACGGACCCCATGCCTCCGTTATGACAGCTGGCTTATATTTCGCGACCGGGGAGTTAGCCCGCGCTCATCAATCCCGGAACGTGCAAGGAGGGGTCGGACCGCACGCCCTTGACGTTCCGAGTCGGGGTCGAATGTTAACGTTGCGCTCACACGGAGGGGAAACACCCCACGCCCGTGCCGCCCATCGGCTTAGCACGCCCAGAGAGGAGTTGGCCCCATGCCTCTGTCATGACAGCCGGCTTGCTCTTCGATCATGTAACGGTGCGCTCACGGAGGGGACGGACCCCATGCCCGTGCCGCCCATCGGTCTCAGCGCGCGCTCAGAGAGGGGGCGTGCCCCATGCCTCTGCCGCCTGATCCGGCTTGCAAATGCATGCGCGTACGTAGAGGAAGAACCCTATCCCGTACGGTGCAGCTCTTCACTCGGGGCACGGCCAAAAGGGAATTTAGGCGTTAGCCCTCTTTCGGGGCGCCCGAGTGGTACGTGTACTAACCTGATTGGTATTTTGCGAGCGCTCGGTTGTGTAGGTGGTGCATGCGCCAGTAGAGATGGTTGGTGTCGTGGCGTGTTGTCCTTGCCTTGGGGTTGGTGGTGCTCTGATGAGACGTTTTTTGAGGTGACATTCCTTTTTTCTCTTTGGGAACTGGTGTGATAAAATGCTAGCCGTCGCATTCAATGCTAGCGTGCCCTTGCATTAAATGCTGATGTTGTGATGATTGCTCGGAGGTCAGACATCACGCGCGTGGGAGCGTGGGAGTGGGGCATGGGCGCCACGTGTTTGGGCTGTGGAAGATCGTGCTAGGGTTTGAAATCGAAGTGGGAAGTGGAAGAGTTGGCGCGGTTACTGAGGAGGGCAAGTAAACCGCCCTGGCCACGTGTCACGATCCGATGGTGGACACGCGAGAAACGGACGACTAGCGTTCGTTCGCGTATCCCGTCTGAGTAATATAAATAGGGTTCCCTTGCCTTCGTCTTCTTCATCACTCTTATAACTTACCGAAATTCTGTCGAAATCATTCTGCGACCTGCACCCGTTTGAGCTTTTCTCTGTGTTCGTGTCCTTCGTTGTCGGAGTATCTGCTCAATCGTGAAAGTTTTTAGCCCATAAACCAAATCTGGTGAGGCCCTCGTCCCTGGTGTTTGTTTGGTGCCTCCTTTTTGGTTTTTGTGTGTTTTTGGATTTGTGGGTTTGTTTTGGGTGCTTCTGTTTGTTTCTCTCAAGAACATGGCTTGTTCTCGAGGTGGGGTGGGTTTGATCTGTTTTGGGTGGTACTTGGTGGGTTTTGGTGTTTCTGGTGTTTTGCTATTTGCTGCGAAGTGTTTTCCCTTTCGCCCGTGGGCCAACGTACCCTGGCGCACCCCATACTGGCGGAAGTCCCCCAGTCCTCTGGTACGCTTGGTACGGGCGGATGCCTGTCGGGCGCTGGCGTGCTACCAGACCGCCCGGGTGTGTTGTAGTGTAGCAAGGAATAGAGTAATTTTATCGAAGTGTTTGTCTGTTTGCTAACCTTTCGCGCGTTTGCAGTGAACATGGATGAAGCGGTCAAGCGTCGTTTGCTCAGAATGCGGAGTGTTGTCGCGAAGGTCCACGGGGTGGCGGGTGATGGTGGTGGCTCTTCTGTCCCGGTGGATAGTACCCCAACCAAGATTCCTGTTGCGAATGTGGCTGCTCCTGCCCGCTCGTCCAAGAGGTGCGAGCGGACTCCCCATGCCTGCTACGAGGTGATGCAGCGGGGTCCAAAGCGCAGGCCGAGCGAGATGATGTCGGGGGCAGGCGGGAGGTTGTTCTGGCGCTTTCGTCGTCAAGTTGTGCGCCTGTGGCGCCTCCAGCTCCAAGTCGACTTTCAAGTCCTCCACAATGCTCTTACTCTCCAAATCCCTCGCTCCTGTCCTTAGGTGCGCCAAAGTCTCCCCCGCAAGGAAAAGGCGGGGAACGGACGCGGAAGCGGGCGCGGGTGGAAGGCTCCCCTCCCGGCCCCGCTCCAGGGTCGGGCGATGATGTTGTGGATGGGCTGCGCCGTTCGCTGGCGGATGATGCTGCCGCGCTTGCGTCCCTGCTGCCTCCAGTGGAGGATGCCCCTTTTGATGGGCTAGATGCTGTTTTTGGCTCGTGCACCCGCCTGATGCAGCAGGTCTTCCTCTATCGCTCTCGGGAGATTGCGGAACTTGCACGCCTCAGGGCTGACGCGCTGGAGCACCGGAAGGTGGTGGATCGGTTGGTGGCCAGTCGGGACAAGGCCAACGACCTGGCGCGGCGGTACGTCGCTCGTGCGGACGAGGCGAATACCCAGGCGGAAGAAGCTGCTGCCTGTGAAGCCCTGGCCAAGATTGATCGGGATAGGGCTCTGGTTGAGGTGGATTGGTTGCGCGCCGATCTGAAGCGCGTTCGTGCTGAAGCAGCCGCTCGGGAGGCGTTCCTGGAGTCTGAGGTTGAGAAGCTAGCGGGTGCCGAGGTTCCTGCGTATGAGAGAGTGGCGGGGCCTTCCAGGGGACCTGCTGAGGCGGAGCTGGACCCGGTGGTCATGCGAGTAGATCCGGGCGAGCAGGCGGAAGCTGAGGTGGCGTCGTCAGAGAAGGGTGAAGAGCTGGATGTTGATACGGGGGTGGAGTAGAGTAGCTTTTCCTTTCCTGTCTTTTGTAATAGAGTAGGTTTTTGTAGTCGGGCGAATGAATGAAACTTCTTTTCTTTCCGTTTGTGTGCCTTGATGATTTTTTTATTTTTTTATTTTTTTGGCATCTTTTGAATAACTCGCGCCAACGCGCGCCAATTCCCTTGCTTTGAATGGCCATGGTCTTCAACCAAGTGTTATTTTTACGCGAGTAGCCTATCCTCAGTCCCGAGTCCCCCGAGTACACAAGCGGGCGGGTCAAGGACGAGCGGGCGCGAAAATATAGGCAAATGGAAAGAGCACAATAGAAGTACAATATCAATATGATAAGTCTTTAACAAAAGTACTTCCCCAAATGTTGGACGTTCCATGGGCGGGGGGTCCCTCTTCCGTTGGATTGCTTCTCAGTCCCCTGGTTGGATTGGTTGGTTTGTGGATGCGCCTGTCTGGACGATCGGGCGGCCCGTTTCCTTGCCCGTTCAATAGATTACTTGAGGTGTGGTCCCTCGGCGTTCGTGCGTGGATCGTACCCTCTGGTCCGTGGGTTCCAAGGTGAGAACCTCTTGCCTGCCCCGAGGCTCCGCGGTTTCTTCGTGATTGTATCCCCGAACGTACCCGATTCCACGCTCGGTTGGGAACCTTCCCAAGAGCAGGTGCCCTGCGATGATCAATTTTAGTTTGCAGATCCCTGGCCTCCCGAGTATGGCGTTGTAGGGGAGGGGGTGTCCATGACGATAAAGTCCGTCCGGATCTCGCTGTGCGGGGAGTCGGGTGCGCCAATCTCGACCCGCAGGTTGTCGCTCCCGATTGGATACGACGTCTCGCCCGTGAAACTGGCGATGCACTCATGGTCCTGCGTCATTTCGCTGGCGGGCCGTCCGAGCGCCGTGTACGCGTCGAAGTAGATCACGTTCACGGACGCCCCACTGTCTACTAGCACCCTCCTCACGAGGAATTGGTCGATGATCGCGTCGATCACGAACGGTAGGGTGCTGTCCTTCGGGTTCTCCTCCTCGTCTCTTGCTGTGAAGCTAATGGTGGGCGCCTCCTTCCTCCCTGCCTTGGGCGTTCTTCCTGCCCCGATCGCCAGCACTTCCTTGCTCGTGCGATCGGGCGATGATGTCCTCTCTTTGCGCTTGCCCCCGGATATCGTGTTGATAGTCCCACGGGTCCTTGTGTTCGTCTGGCGTCGTCGTCCTCCCGTCCTGGGACGGCCGTTCTTCCTCATGTCCTCGAGGGCCTTCCTTAGCAGGGGACAGTCGTTCATGTGGTGGGCGGCGGCGTTGTGGTATTCGCACCAAATGCTCGGGATTCGGCCGACCGGGGTCATTGCTGCCGTTACGCCGCTCGGTGGTGGGAGCCGGCGCCGATGTAGGTGGAGCAGCTGCTCGGGCGACTGCCCGTCGATCGTAAAGACCTCCTGTCCTGCTGGTTGATGGTGTGATGCTGGCGGCAGACGGGCGCCCTGCTGTGCTAGTCTCCCCGCCCGGTGGCAGTGGTTGCTTCGGTTATTGCGGGGAAAGGGCTTCTGATTGTTCCATCTTGGCGTATCCCGGTACCTCTTGTATCCCTGGAATGGCGCTCCTCCGTCGCCCGAGGGCCGTTGAGGCTGAGCGTTCTCCTCTGGTCTGTTGGTGCTAGACTCGGAGGCGGACCCGTACACTCGCGTCTCTGCTAACGCCTTCTGCACAACTAGGTCCATAATCTCGTCGTAGTCGAGATGCTCCTTCTTCACAAGCTTCTCTACGAAAGGGGTGGCGAGCAGATTATCCATCAGGGCGACCTTGGCCACTCGCTTGTCAAGGTCCCTGCACGTGCTGGCGAGCGTTCTCCATCGGTTGATGTAGCTGGACAGGCCCTCGTCCATCCCCTGGCGGACCTTGAGGAGGATGCCCGTGGTGTTGAATTTTCCCTGGAGCCTGTAGCGCTTCTGAAAGCTCTCCGCCAGTTCGAGGAATTAGTGGATGGACCCTGGTGGGATCTCGCAAAACCAGCTCCGTTCCTCCTCCGCCAGTGTCTCCTGAAACAGGAAACACAAGGTTGGGTCTGAGTACCGGGTTCCATCCGTGGTGGATCAAAACTCGTCCACGTGCGCACGCGGGTCCCTGTTCCCGTCGAACCGAGTGATCTTCGTTATCTTCGCATGGGGATCCCTTCCCTGTTCCAGTATGTGCGCCGAGAACGGACTGACCCGGGGGGCGAACGTCCCACCCTGACCGGCCGACTTGTTCTTGCGCAAGCGCGAGACTTCCTCCGCCAGCTCCTCCATCCGAAGGATCAGGGCGTCGTTTGTTGGTGGTGCCGACTGTTCCACGGGCGAGGGCGCACATACCGCCTGGGCGTTGGTTCTGCCGAACGGGTGTTGCTCCTCGCTGGCGGTCTCCTGGGTTTCCTCGTGCTGCTCCATCTGCTGGCTAATGAGCGCGTCCAGTCGCTCCTCCAACCTCTGACGGATTTGGCGCTTCCCTGCTCTTTCGAGCGCCGCTTCCCGTAGCTCCCAGACCAGGCTACTGATGCGTCCCTCGTCGCCGTTCTTGTCAGCCGCTAATGCATTCCGCCCCTGCGAGTCTGGCGGTGTCTCCCCATCTGGCGTGTTGTTGCCGTTAGTCACCGGGTTGAGCATGTGGACCTTTGATTTCGGTGATGTTTATACGAGGTTTGCAATTTGTAAGTTTCCCACAGACGGCGCCAGATGTTTCTACCGAATTACGCGCGAGGGCGTGACGGGGTAGATGCAACACGAATAGACTTCCTTCCTCCTCCTGGTGGTGCGTCCGAACGGTGGGGCTTGTTCGGATGGGCGGGCGCTCTCTCTCCTCCTTCGTGCGTGCTGGATCCTTCCTTCGGGCGATGGATCCTCCTGTCGGGCGCTTCCTCTTCCTCTCGGGCGTTCGGGTGCAGCTGTTAGAAGAATACAACAACGAGACAGGCGGTCAGGAGTTGAGACGGGGTGGCCCGCCTTCAACGCTCCGATGCCTAAGTCAGATGATGTATTGGATATAACAGTCAAGCAAACGTGCGAGTAGTGTGATATGAATCGAGTGAGTCAGCTGGCTCTCGATGGGATGATCTTACCTGTAATAAATACCTGATATATATAGGTGGTTGAGTTTGGAGCCTGGTGGTGTTCTTCGATGTGGGATAACCTGCACTCTGTTGGTGTGTGTTCTGCTTATTCGGGCGCGCCCCCCACGAGCGCGTGCGCGCCCGGAGGGGGTGGGTCTGGTGAGTGAAGTTGAAGCCTCCTTGGTGGTCTTGTGTGTGGTGTGGTAGGTGTCGCTAATCTGCTTAAGTGGATAAGTATGTTAATCGTACAACTAATGATATAATACTAACACTGTGCTCGACGTCCTCATCAAGAACGGCATGAGGCTGAACCCCGCCAAATGCACCTTCGGAGTCACCAACAGCAAGTTTCTGGGGTACATTGTCAGCCAGCGGGGGATCGAAGCCGCGCCAGCCAAAGTCAAAGCGATCATCGACATGAAGCCGCCTGTCAAGAGGGTGGACCTGCAGAGCCTCACGGGCAAGCTCGCTTCCCTGAACCATTTCATCTCGCGTTACTCGGACAGATGCGCCCCGTTCTTCAAAGCCCTAAGAACCACGAACAAACGCGAGGTTGTGTGGACGCCCGAGTGTGAGGAGTCTTTCCTCCGAATCAAGGAGTACCTGGCATCCATTCCGCTCCTCTCCAGACCCGTCCGAGGGGAAGTTTTGTACCTCTACCTAGCTGCTTCCCTCACGGCCGTCAGTTCTGCCCTCGTCCCCAGGGAGGACCGCACGGAGTTGCCCGTTTTCTTCTCAGGGAAAGGCATGACAGGCGCTGAAACACGATATCCAACAATCGAGAAGATGGCGCTCGCACTCGTAACCGATGCCCGACGGTTAAGGCCATACTTCCAGGCGCACAGCGTCCACATCGTCACCAACGTACCCTTGCACCAGATACTCCAATCGCCCGATCATAGCGGCCGCCTGGCGAAGTGGGCCATCGAACTTGGCGAGTTCGACCTCGAGTACAAACCCCGCACGGCAATCAAGGGACAGGCCGTGGCGGACTTTATCGCCGAGTATACGGAGGCAGAAGGGGCGCCAGCCCAAGCGCCCGGTGGTCCGACGGTAGAAGCATCCGACAACCCGAAGGTCAAGGAGCGACCGTTGTCGGAGTGGAACCTCTACGTCGACGGGTCCTGCACAAAGAAGGTGAGCGGCGCCGGCATAATCTTAACCGGGCCAGGAGGGGTAAACGCGGAGTACGCCCTCAAGTTCGAATTCAAGGCAACAAACAACGAGGCCGAGTACGAGGCGCTCATCGCAGGCCTGCAACTGGCCAAGAATTCAGAGGCACCCGACCTCAACATATTCAGCGACTCACAGTTGGTGGTGAGCCAGGTCGGAGGAGAATTCCAGACGAAATGGGAGTCCATGATCGCCTATTTGAAACATGTGCAGACGCTGATCAAGGGATTCAAGTACGTCAACATCAGCCATATACGCCGGGGATTCAACGCGAAGGCAGAAAATTGGCCCGACTGGCCACAGCGCCCGTGCACAAGGGGCCAGGGCAGCGTATCGTCGAAGTGCTGCGACGACCCAGCATCTCAGGAGCGGAGCAGGTTCTGGCAATCGAACCACACGAGCATAGTTACATGGACGTGCTTATCGCTTACAAGACGAGGGGAGAGCTGCCAGGGGACAAGCGAAAGGCCAGAACCATCGTCGCACGAGCGGCCAACTTCAGCATACGGGATGGAGCACTTTATCGACAAGGGAGGACTTGGGCAAGCCTCAAGTGCGTCACTCCAACAAAGGGCGACTCGATCTTAAAAGAAATCCACTTAGGCACGTGCAGCCATCATGCGGGCGCCAGATCAATCGCGCACAAGGCCCTTCGGCATGGTTTCTGGTGGCCCACCATCCATGCGGACGCCACAGCACTGACAAGAAAGTGTCATCAATGCCAGCTGCACGCACACCACCATCATGCGCCCGCTGTCCCACTTTCCATCCTCCTGTCGCCCATTCCATTCGCGCAGTGGGGACTGGACCTGATCGGAGAGCTTCTGAAGTCGAAAGGGCAATACAGATATCTGATCGTCATCATCGACTACCACACGAAGTTCATTGAAGCCCAGCCCATGGCCAAGATCACCACGGAGAAGGTGGAACGCTTCCTCTGGCGCTTCCTTTTCTGTCGCTATGGGACACCGATCAGCATCATCACGGATAACGGGCCGCAATTCAACAACCCCAGGCTGATAGCCTTCTGCAAGCGCCAGGGAACGGACCTCATCTTCGCATCGCCAGCGCACCCCCAGACGAACGGACAGGTGGAAGCAGCGAACAAAATCATCAAGTCTGGCATCAAGAGAAAAATTGAAGACATCGAACCCGGGGATGCGGGATACGGGCGCTGGCCCGAGGTCATTCTAGAAATTCTATGGTCCATCCGAACGACAGCCAATACAGCTACAGGCGAGACCCCGTTCAGCCTGACGTTCGGAACGGAAGCCGTGCTACCCCTGGAAATTACCCATCAGAGCCCACGGATCGAGGGGTACGATCCGCGCACGAACAGTGAGGGGCTGAGACTCAACAATGATCTGCTAGAGGAACGAAGAGACATGGCGCACCTACACAACGCCGTGAACAAGCAGAGGATCGCCCGACTATACAACCAGCGCATACGGGCTCGCCCAATCCAACTGGGGGACTGGGTGATGAAGGCGATCCAACAGAAGGTGAAGGCGCTTCGCCCATTGTGGGAAGGCCCGTATGTCGTTGACAAGGTGATAAGCGACAGCACTTTCTACCTCAGGGACATGCAGGGTCAACGGCTACGCCACCCATGGAACATCCAGCACTTGAGGAAGTATTTTCATTAGATCTCGCTATGTTGTACTTTCTGTGTAATTATTGTTGCGTTTGTTTGTCCTTACTCCGCCCGCCCACATACTCGGGGGACTGGGGATAGGCTACTCGCAAAGATGAAAAGCGGAAACGCGCGTCCGCACAAGTTACTCAAAAGATGCCAAACAAAATTCAAAAAAAAAAAGACAAGGCACACAAACGGACAGAAAAGAAACTTCATTCATTCTCCCGGTTACAAAATAGGGCTGGCGAGAATCAAAGGCACGAAGGCCCGATTACAAAAATTCTACTCTATTACAAAAAAAAGGGAAAAGAAAAAGCTACTCTACTCCGCCCCTGCACCATCCGCGCCCGCACCACCGGCTCCGCCCGCCAGACCCGCCTGCTCCTCTAGGAAGGCACTGTACTTCTCCATATCCAGGAAGGGCGCCACCACCTCCTGGAACTGAGTAACCTGAACATCGACCTCAGCGTCCACCAACTCCTTGAACTCCGAAGAATCCTTGAAGCAGGCGACCGCCTCCGCTCGTGCCTTCTGGACTTGGGCCTGCGCTTCAGCCATCAGGCGGGACTCCACCTCCGCCACCCGGTTGGCCGCCTCGGCCTTTGCATCTTCCAGGGCAGCAAGGGCAGTGTCACGTTCGGCCTTATGCAGCACCTCCCGCTCACTCACCTCCTGGCTTCGTCCCGTCGCCGCCCGGACTTCTTGACGCAGGCGTTCCGCCAGCTCATCATACTTGGCCAGCTCATACTCGTGCTTCTTACTGGCCTCAGTAAGCTTGCGTATCTCCGCCTGCGCCTCCTCTGCATAGCGCCTGTTGGCAAAGCGCTCACGCGCCAGGTACATCTTGTGTTGCAGCACCATGCAGAGATTGAAAGCCTTATCCATCTCATCTCTACCGCCCTGCAGCACCTCCGGTGCCATCCCATTGACGGCCTTCACGCTCTTATCGATGATCTGCGACAGCGGTGTACAGAAGGCGAACGGATTGACGGACAGATCGGCGGACGGATGGGCGGCCGGATTATCCATCCTGGGACGCTTCAAGGAAGGCTCACTGGCTCCTCCCTGCTCCGATACCTGTGGGGGGCTGGACGGACGAGCGGACGCTTGAGGCGTAGGAGAAGACCGAGCGACGGTGTGGGGCGGGCGAGGTGTCTCCCGCCTGTCTCGTTGCTCATCCCGGTCCTGCCGTCGCTGGTCGCGACTCTCCTGGCGCTTTCCCCGGTGCTGCTCAACACGTTGGCCAGCACGATCAGCCTTGGCCTGCGCCTTCGAACCACCAGCGGTACTTGACGGCGGGCGAGGAGCATCCGCCCGGGTAGCTGGAGCAAAGTTAGCCACATTGGGAATGGGGATCTTGGGCTGTGTGGTCTCCCCCAACACCAGACCGCCTCTCCCATCATCCGCCACCTTTCGGACCTTGGCGGCAGTATCTCGAAGGGCGGCCAAGCGGCGCTTGAGCGCATCATCCATATCGACGTTCTTGCCAGACATCTTCTTCTTAACTGCAAAGACAACAAACGGAAGGTTAGCGACAGAAGAACAGTTGGTATCTTACTCCTGCTCCTAGACCACTTGCAACAGCTCATCGTCTCGCGAAGTCCGCGAAACCACTTGCAACCGCTTCAGGTACTGGCTCACACTCCTGGAGTACATCAGGATATTGCCAACGAATATGACCGCAAACTCGTCCAGAAACCGTCTGAACACCTGGTCCATCAAGTCCACAAGATCAACGGGCATTGGTCAACCAAACAGCGTGACCAAAAACTCGTAATGCCTGCACCATAATCTGAAAGCTGTCCAAACCACATCTGACACATCGATCATCAACTGATAGTATCCGAATCCGAAATCAATCTCCGACAGGACTGAAGTTCTCGCGAGCTGAACAAACCACTCGCCAGTCCGAAGCGAAGGATACTCACTCTCCTCTGAAGCAAATCAAGCTTCCGGTAGTCAATGCACTACCACGTCGAATCATCCAACAACCACACAAACAATGCAGGAGCACACCACGCAAATATGCGGGGTCGTATGAAATCTCCTGAAATCTCCTCCAGCAACTCCTGGAGTCGAAACTGTAGCTCCATCAGCTCCGCTGGCTCCGAACAACAAGATGCTGGTAAAATGAGTCCAGCGCCCGGTACAAGCTCAACGGTGTAGTCAGTCTCCCGAACTAGAGGAACACCTGGTAACTCTTCCAAAACACACCTGGAAACTCGGGAACCATCTCAACGTCACCAATTTCGGGCACAGCAACCAAAGTATCCACAATATAAGCTAGGCAAGCAACACAATTTGTCTCTATCATCCGCTCGTCCAACACCGCTAAACAGTATCTCGGGGAAACCTGGTCGTCGAAACACAACCTCCTCCTCGAGGCACTCGAACACAGCCAAATGCATCGTCAGTAAACCCATACTTACAATCACAACAAAATCACAATGTCCAGCTATAACAGATCCGCGGCTAACCCATATCCTCCAACAAGGATCTCGCGACCTCTGGATGGATGCAACACTCTCCAAAACCTCGGAAGTGGAGATGCAGGTATAATAGCCATGGATATCAAACAACAGCAACCTCGGAGAAAAGTCCGTTCTCAAACAAGGTCATGGCACGAACTCCAACATGTCCAACTAGTCGCCCACGTCAATTGCGACTTGCTGAATAACTCATCAAAGGGTACATTGATCAGATTTCAGGAACAACATGAGGATCTCCTCGTAACTCTGAGCTACTGAACCGCTACAACAGCTGGCTGGGGGTGCTCCCTCGTAACGTGACCCTCCTGGCCACCACAATAGCAACTGAGAGTGCTCCACGAACACAAGTCACCGCAACACCTGCTGCGTGAAAGGATCACCAACAATCACCCAAACTCATGTCACCGGAGCAAATCCGCTACTCTGCGATCTCCGCCATTGTCAAACGGATCCTCTGCCTGATCTGATGGCCCTCAACAATATCGAAAAGACCACAGCCTGATGAAGTCACTGATCCCGGGGTGTCAAAACTCAATCTCATCAAAATCTCGACTAAGTCCACTTTCCTCAAACCATCACATCGAAAACCGCGTACGTCTTTCCTTCTCAGTTGCCTCGCCACTGTGTGCAGCACACTAAGCTCCTCACTGATAACTCGAGGCACAACAATCAAACTCTCTCTGATGCTCAGGTTCAAACTCATCTCGAACCTCGTGCATAGCTCCCTCTAAGCCACATAACACGTGCAAACAGGGACAAACATATAAATAATGCATCTCAGCCTCAGGTGGGTAAACACTCCTCAGTCGAATGCTGGGTAGCCTGATAAAACCATTACCATATAAACAACACCCTGAATGTAGGCCATGGAGTCACAACCAGAACTCACACAATAATAGCCCACCAAATACAACAATCTGAATCAGGAAAACATCACTGCCACAATTCACAGCTCTGAGGCAACATATAGACGCTCATATACACATCCCCAGGCCAACCGTGCCACACAATTCTCTGAACTCGGAATACTCATCTAAATCCACTGTTCTCTGGCAAATCGCGCGTCGATTGATCCTCAACAGGATCCACAACCGAAACGACACAGAAAGCACGTCAGGAGGCATCCTAATGAATACAATATCGTTCAAAACAAGTGGAACGTAATCATGGAACTTCAAATATTTGAAAGCATACAACACCCGGAATTTGATGATTATCCGCCGGCCGGTCGGGTCACCATTCCAGACATGCTGTATATTCTCAAATATCCTTAGTAAACACGACTACAGAAGTCTATAGAATCTGACAACCTAATGCTCTGATACCAAGCTGAAAGGACCCAACCCCGATTTAGCTCTCTAAACCGGAATCGAACCCCTTCGAAAACACGAACCAACAAAAACTTTTCAAAATTCCGGCAGAGTTTTGTTACTAACATGGAATTACCATTACTTGCACGAGGAAAATACACTTCATCCTATGCCACAAAAAGCAAACCGTGGGCACCAATCCCATCCGGATTTCTCAATATATCAACAATAACGTAAAGAAGTAAATATATATGTACTTTACTGAAAATCCGGAGTAAAATCATATAACATATACAATAGGAAGCTCAGAGCGACTTCTAATACATAATCATATACGCATACTACAGTAGGTAGAACAATAAACCTACTGGATGAAACAAAGTAGCTCGAGCACTATGCCTCCAACCACGACGTGCGACACCAGAGCCTGAACTGCAAACTGGGCACGGAAACCGAAAAGCCCAGGGGAAAGACATAAAACACGTTAGAGTGAGTGGACGAAAATAAATGTCTTTCACCAAGTAATTTATAAGTATAAAATCATATGCGAGTCAAATGCACATAAAATCAAATGGTACACGAGGGAGACTCTAACTCCTCACGCGTACAGAGCATGCAACGTAAAACATATCGCGGAGACTCTCGTGGGCTTCCACGCGATAGCACAGTCTGAATCACGGGATCCCAGACCCACATGTGATTCCTAGCCAGAAAGGCCTCGGGTCAGGATATCTGCCCCCCCCCCCCCCCCCCGGAGCGTACTCGGGGATCAGCCGAGAAGCCAATGTGTATCGATACCACAACATATACTGAGACTGTACTCTGTGTAAACCAAATCATAAATCATTTCCATGCACATGCATAAAACATAATATGTACGTATGTGTATATATTTGTATACGTATATTCGTATAAGCATAATCGTAAAACACATGCTCGTAAAATCATAATCAATCTGCATGCTCAAGTTCGTAAATCATTTATAAAAGACTCGCAAACAATCCGTGAAAAGAAATGTCCACTCACAGACTGGCATAACGCGTATCGCGTTAACCCGTGATCCGGCGGAAAGTCTCTCGCCAAAACAACGATCACGAACCCCTGAATATTCACAAAGTCCATTATTCAAAGTCATAATCCGACAATACAGGACAAATCACGAGAAACCACCGTCCTCGGAAACACGAAATCCGAATACGACGAATCGTCAAAAATCCATATATAACACCTCAATACCTCGCTTAACTTTCAGACTCTCAAATCCAGAAACGAACCTCCCCACTGCGATCGGGGCGCGATTTCGAGTCAAATGACATGCAATTCGTCGAAAACTACTCCGGGCGAAAAATTGCCACCGCCGGAAAATCCAAACCTGCCCAGAAAATTTCGTGCTACACATGGTTTCAAATATCTCGACGATTCCAACAACTTTCCAGTTATAAGTTAAGGCCAATTTTGACCGGAAAACCTCCAAAAATCAACTCAAAGTTCCAAACCCTTACCGGAATTTCAATTCAACGGATCTCTCTCCTCCGGCCACGGCAACCCTCAAGACCACTTGGAAAAGCTTCCTTAGCTCAAGGCTAACAAAACCCCTCAAGGTAGAGCCACCAACTCGGCCTCCACGCCGCCACCCGAACACCACAAAACTCGCCGGAATTTCACTAACTTTGCCGAGCCATAACTTCCTCCTCCGGCCACCTCACGGGACGATCCACCTATCCAATTGAAGAGGAGCTCGAGCCCAACAAGTTTCGTGAATGAACCATACCCAAATATGGCCGGAATCGGCCTCAATTTCGGCGAACAAAATCGGCAACCCAAGGCACCCAAAACGGGTCGACCCACTTTGGTCAACCCAGTCAACAGACCAAAATGAAAAGTGGACTTTCCCAAATGGGAAACTTGCTATTTATAGGCCTTCCCAAAATGGAAACCACATAATTCACTTTTCGGCAAACTTCAAATACCCATAACTTTCTCGTCGTAATTCTGATTCCAATAATTCTCGTGGTCACAAACTCGACTCGACATGTTCTTTAATAATCACCCGAAGTCAAACACCTTGACCAAACGAATAAAAAGTCAACTGTTCAAACCAACACATTTAAATTGACTAAACAATTAACAAACGGAAATATTCGCAACTAATTCTTCGTAAATCAAAACAATGCTCCGGAAGTTCCCATGAGCTCGAAATTAAATTCTGAACAACTTCCGTGAAGAAGCCGAAACCAAATTCTCGACCGGTAATTTAGTCGTTAAGTAGCTCGCCATTATAATCCGATTATGCCGAAACTTCAAATATTCATAATTAATTCCTCGGTCGTCCAAATAACGATCCGGAACCGCTCATGAACTCATAATCACACGTACAACGACTCTCGAGAAGAGACCCAGCTCCAATTCTTGGCCAGTAATTAAGTCGTTAAGAAACCAGGCGAGTAAATCCATTATCGGAAATCTGCTATTAACTCATAATCTGTCGGACCCAGCTGATGACACTGCTCAATCTGTTTCGGGTCGTCACAAGCATTAGCAAGCCGGATCAGGCGGCAGAGGCATGGGGTCCGGCCCCTCTCTGAGCGCGCGCTGAGCCCGATGGGCGGCATGGGTATGGGGTCCGTCCCCTCCGTGAGCGCACCGTTACATGATCGAAGAGCAAGCCAGCTGTCATGACAGAGGCATGGGGCCAACTCCTCTCTGGGCGTGTTAAGTCGATGGGCGACACGGGCGTGGGGTGTTGCCCCTCCGTGTGAGCGCAACGTTAACATTCGACCCCGACTCGGAACGCCAAGGGTGTGCGGTCCGACCCCTCATTGCGCGTTCCGGGATTGATGAGCGGGGGCAAAGGTACGCCCTCCCCGGACGCGAAATACAAGCCGGCTGTCATAACGGAGGTATGTGGTCCGTCCCCTCTCTGAGGATGCTAAGCCGAAGAACGGCACGGGCATGCGGTCCGTCCCCTCCATAGCGCGTTACTTGTAGGTCGCGGTCTTGATCCCTCCGTTGACGCTACACCGTACGTAACGGCATCCCCGTTGATGTACGCGGTGCACCGCGCCATCCCAGCGTCGGTGTTACGAAAAACATTTGCATTCATTTACACATCATATCATACATTCATGCATCATACCATACATTCATACTTGCATATCTATGTCTGTATTGTTGCACTTATTTGTGTTTACAAGACCAACCCCATCAGGGCGCGCGGCTCCAAAATAGCAAGTCTTGTTTTGGAGGCCGGGCCCATAGGTACACGAACGCACGAACAGGCAACACCCCATGGGCATGCGGCTCCAAACTATCAACATCCATTTGGACGTCGGGCCCAGAAAACATGTACAGGTACACGATTGCACGAACAGGTACACGCTCGGCCGCCCAGGTCCCACTCCGTCATGCGAGCCCTTCCTTGACCGGAGAGTTGGGGGACTTGGGGGTAACATGATCATACACCACTGCTCAACCGGATAAGTATTCCTCTTAAACGCACGAACCCTTTTTCAACTCCCCAGTCAAGAAAGTTCTCTTTTGACTTGGGGACTTGGGGGACTTGTTAGTATTGTATCATTAGTTGTACGATTAATATACTTATCCACTTAAGCAGGTTAGCAACACCTACCGGACCACCCGCAAGACCACCAAGCACTACCAGAAATTGAGACATTACCGGCGACCTCCCGTCGCCGGCCTTGTCTTTTTTTTTCGCCGGAATTGTCATTCGCCGGCAATGACGTCGCCGGAAATCCCCCGCCAGTGTTAACATTGCCGGCGACGGGAAACGGAGTCGCCGGTAATGTCGGAGACATCACCGGCGACTTGTGTCGCCGGCAATGTCAAGACATTCCCGGCGACTCAAGTCGCCGGCAATGTCTAGGACATTACCGGCGACGCCGTCGCCGGCAATGGTAGCGCCGCCGTGGCCGGAATTTGTGACATTGCCGGCGACTGAGGTCCATGTCGCCGGCAATGTGTGAAAACATTTTGAAAAAAAAACGCGGTTCTGGATTGGGCCCAATTCCAGAACCTGCATTGAAAGACATAAACCGTACAATCATACAAGTTCAACAGTACACATAAATGTCCAACGTACAGTACAAATAACAACGACGATACGAAAATTAACTACAACTACAGGTCAGGGTCCAGGAACTTGCGGGTCAGGGTCGAAGTAATCCATGTACTCATTTCAATTCCGGTGGCTTCCTTGGTCTTGCTCTGGCGTTGACTGGTGTGGTGGTGGTGGTGGATAGCTAGGGAACAGAGGGACCGGGACCGGGACCGGGACCGGGGGAGGTGTGGGGAAGGGTTGTCCGGTAGTCTGAGCCTCGTACATCGTCCGCATCCATGTGTACATCTGAGCCTGCACCTGTGTCTGCTGCATTTGGTACTCGGCCATCTGCCTCTTTTGCTCCTCCAACTCCCTCTGCGTCCTATGAAGCTCCGCCGCGAGGTTACGACTAGAAGTTGAACTTCTTGACCCAGTAGAGTATTCTGAAGTGTTCTTCAATAGTCCTTCGCCCGCCGTGCCCATTCCCCTACAGTAGTAGGTATTCTTTCCAGTCCCGCACGCTTTTGCCATGATCCGAGCCGCTATCGGAGGATCAAGCGGATCGATCTGAGAGGCATACTGGGTGACTTCTTCCTCGGAGCAGTCAGGATGGTTAGTCCGAGCTATACTCATGGTCACTTCTGCGGTCGCCTCCTCCACTCTCGACTAATTGAAAAGGGAAAATGAACAACGTATTAGCTAACAAAATCTATTTCCATCTTGAAAAATAGTTTTATTAACACATGGAGAGGCGAAAGACTTACCGCTTCTTCAGGGCACTGCGGGTAGAACTTCTGATGAATATACACCAACGGGTTCAGCTCTTGTTGTTGCTGCACCTTAGTTGACCAACCCATGTAGTTGAGTGAACCTGCATGATGGGCCCTGGTGTTTTTCAATCTATTCGCCCGGTTCGTCTTCGAAATCGCCTTGTTTGATAAACATATGAAAAAAAAATTAGTAACCAACTATTTCAATCTGATACGATACATTATGCTTGAAAGATATATTAAGGATGCATACCCGAGCTTTGGGGTGCTCGAAGTGGGCTATCAGCCACAGCCACTCGTACTCCCTAAACCGGAATTCGCTAGGGGTGGAACCTCGGCCTAGCTCCTTGTATACAGTGTAATGGGAAGAAAGCTCGTTCTTCCACTCTTTATACCTATATTAAAACAAGGAAAAAAAGTTAGAGATATTAAAACACTTGATAAACAAAAATCTAACTCGATATATATTCAAATAAGTCGAAGCACATCACCTCATATGTAGTTGACGCTCTACCCACGTGTGAATAAGAACTTCATCCACGTCAAACCACACCTGCAATATGAATATATAAAAGGTAAAATTATATATTTATTCGGACTTAATTAATAAATGTAAAATTTACGTAATGAAAATACGATTTTACTCACACTGAGTGCATTATGCACTTGCATCTTCACGTAGATAGGCACAGATTCCCAATCTGGCCAAAGCATTGGGACCTTGTCCCGCAGGATCGCACCGGCCATGCTGACATATTTGCGCGTGGTGTCGAATGCCTCGATCACCTCGCCATCCTCATTGGCCCTTATGGGCGTTTTCCTTCCGCCGGTGGCCTGCTCAAGTCTCTTCCCGGTGCAGGTGCCTCTAGCCCCTTTCCGTTTTCCAGTTCCATTAACGAAATTGCCTAATAATACAATGTCAACAAATTGATATCATTAATTGAACCTATCGCAAGTCTTAAGTAATAATTAAGTAATCAATTTGATGTTAAATAAAATTTACCTGCATCGTCCGTTTGTTGGTTGGTGCACCTCACACTCCAAAGATACACGGGGTCGAACGGGAGGAAGTTATACGCTTCCTCCACGCTCAGGAACTCCGGCCGTCCTTCAATATAAACAGGCATCCCCCTATCATCGAATTCAGGGATGACAGGAATCTCGTCGGGTAGGAAGAGACCGGACGGCGGAGATAGACGAGGCCTGGACGATGAGGCGCCAGCACCACCATGTGTCTCAGATGATTCCCGTGAAATAGGAGTAGGCACCATCCGAATATGGGGCATTCAGATTGAGGGAGTTTCTGATGCCCCCGTTGACTGTCGCTCGTCTGAGGCTCTGCCACCGGAGGGACGTCTGCTGATTGAGCGTCTAGAGACTGAGGCTCGAGGCTCAACTTCCGGTTGCACGGCTCTTGATCGTGCAGCTTCCTCCTCAGCTCGCGCCTCTAGCAAGGCTCTCGTGCGAGCACTCATCATTGGCCCACTGGGCGTGTTGCTAACTGCGGGCGAGGAGGAAGCTTGACTACTGTTCCCTCCACTATTTCGGGAACCTCTCCGAAGCCAATTAGCCGCAAAACCTCCTGGACATCGTAATAGTCATGGATTCGGTATAGAACCGAAACGGTTTGGAACCGGAACCGTTTGAAACCGGAACTGTTTGGAACCGGAACCGTTTGTAACATAACGGTTCCAGTTACAAACAGTTCCGGTTCCAAACCGTTCCGGTTCCAAACCGTTTCGGTTCTATAGCAAATCGGAACCGGAACGGTTTGGAACCGGAACCGTTTGAAACCGGAACTGTTTGGAACCGGAACCGTTTGTAACATAACGGTTCCAGTTACAAACAGTTCCGGTTCCAAACCGTTCCGGTTCCAAACCGTTTCGGTTCTATAACAAATCGGAACCGGAACGGTTTGGAACCAGAACCGTTTGAAACCGGAACTGTTTGGAACCGGAACCGTTTGTAACATAACGGTTCCAGTTACAAACAGTTCCGGTTCCAAACCGTTCCGGTTCCAAACCGTTTCGGTTCTATACCAAATCGGAATCGGAACGGTTTGGAACCGGAACCGTTAGAAACCGGAACTGTTTATAACCGGAAACATTTGTAACATAACGGTTCCGGTTACAAACAGTTCCGGTTCCAAACCGTTCCGGTTTAAAACCGTTCTGGTTCTAAACCGTTCCGATCCCGATTTCCACCTTCATTTATACGATTAATTAACAACTATATCACCTAAATTAAGAACTATACATATTCGATGTGTATATATATATACATCATGCATCTTAATTAAATTTATCCATCACATATTCATCCAAATCACAAACCCTAATTAATTTTCCACATTTATCACACATATATATATCATGCATCTTAATTAGGTTTAATTTCCACATATATATACATCACACATTCATCCAAACCACATTTATACATAATTTTCACATATATATATACATCACTTCATTTTCACATACCTAAATATATATATACATCACATATATATACATTGCATATAAATTTAGAACTTATCACCCTAATTTCCAACTTAGCACCCTAATTAATTTACACATACACATACACATATACATACACATACACATACACATACACATACACATACACATACACATACACATACACATACACATACACATACACATACACATACACATACACATGCACATGCACATGCACATGCAAAAAAATAATTAAAAATTGAGAGAGAGAGAGAGAGGATCAGACCTGCCATGGATTTCCACCTACAATGCTTTGCCGATCGACTACAATGGTGAGGGGAGGAGAGGAGGGGAGGAGGGGAGGAGGAGATTTTCGGAGGAGGAGAGGAGAGGGGATCGGTGGAGAGGAGGAGAGGGAGAGGAGGAGTAGAGGATAAGGAGGAGGAGTGGGAGAGGAGGAGGAGGAGGTGAACTCACCGGACCGATTTGGGAGGAGGAGAGGGAGAGGAGAGGGAGAGGAGGAGGAGAGGGAGAGGAGGAGAAATGAAAGGCTCGGGCTATCATGCATCTATCTAGAAAACATTGCCGGCGAGTTTCTTATAACTCGTTGGTAATGTCATTACCAACGACTTCAACTCGTTGGTAATGACATTACCAACGAGTTATAAGCAACTCGTTGGTAATGACATTACCAACGACGAGTTAACTCGTGGGTAATGTCATTACCAACGAGTTGCTTATAACTCGTTGGTAATGTCATTATTTCCCGAAGAATATCCGACAACATTTTCCGTCTATGATTTCCGGCTACATTTTCCGACTACAATTTCGATTATCGATTTCTGTATACGTACGATTAACGACTACATTTTCCGTCTACGATTTCCGGCTACATTTTCCGACTACAATTTCGATTATCAATTTACGTATACGTACGATTAACGACTACATTTTCCGACTACAATTTAGATTAATGATTTCCGTATACGTACGATTAACGACTACGATTTCTGTATACGTACGATTAACGACTACATTTTCCGTCTACGATTTCTGTATACGTACGATTTCCGGCTACATTTTCCGACTACAATTTCGATTATCAATTTCCGTCTACGTACGATTAACGACTACAATTTCCGTCTACAATTTCGACTACATTTTCCGACTACATCATATTTCCGACAACAATTTCCGACTACATCATTAACGTACTAAGGATGATAATCGTAATCATCGTCATCACTTGAGTCTGACTCGGTTTCATAGGTAACCTCTGGCAATATGTGCCTCTCCTCGTCATCTGAATCAGCGTCAACTTCATATGGATTAACATCGAGAAGTTCTGCTCCAGTAATTCGAACCACACTCCCAGGTCTCACATTATTAAGGTGAATCGTAGATGATTCCGGAATGTCAAAAGCGTTCGGCTCTTGGTATGCAGTAACTTCCTCATCATCTGCGGTATCACCAAGTGTGGCAGCACTGTATATGTTTCTATGAGCAACATGGTTAACCACCTTCCACGGGACTTTGTTAAGAAGATCGTCCAGGTAAAACACTTGTTTTACTGATGAGGCAAGAACGAAAGGGTCATCTTCATACCAGGTAGTAGCAGTATTCACCGAAAATGTTCCGTACTAATCGGTCCTTGTGTTCTCCGGGCTAGTATCAAACCAACTACACTTGAACAAGTGCACTTTCATGCGGTTCCCATAAATTAGTTCAACAACTGAATGAAGGACACCGTAATAGTCAACGCCATCCTGCCCACCATGGACCATCACCCCACAATTCTGTGTTTTCAGTCGGTCGTCTCGATTTTCACATATAAATTTCACGCCATTGACCTGACACATCAAGTAAACTTTTGAAGCAATCGGTTTCATCGCCAGGACCCTCAATTCGTTTGACCACTCCGGGCAACCATCATCTGCTACATGGTTCATCTGAAAACGTCCATATATTAATACGTGCAGAAGAAATTATGTCATCTTGAAACCACAAAAGCACGTACATACATACATGCTATATAAAGATATATATAAAAATATACATATACACATATACTTACCCATTGACCAAAGTAGTTTGCAAACGTCTTGTTGTGGTAATCAACATTTCCGGCAATAGCAGGGCAGTGAAGATGATAGTTTTTCCAATATTGTACTTCTTGACAGTTAATCAGTACCGACCAGTGGGCAATGGCTACCTCATTTCCATCCAACTTGTACGACTTTGGCAAGCTTCCCTGTACTACCACGTCACTGGAGATGATAGAAAGGTTGAACTGGGGTTCATCTATCGGCATATGTTGTTGGGGGTCCTCTACATTTTCCAGGTACACTTTGGTGTACGTTACACACTCGTGCGCAAGATATGCTTCAGCGATACACCCTTCAGGTGCATATTTATTCTTCACATAGTCCTTGTAGGCTCCCAATTGTCTACAAGTTAACAAGTACATGTTAACTTACTTAACCACAAGTCATTACATATAAAAACATAGGCAAACCAAATTTATGAATCATTTGTACCTTTCCATGGGATACATCCAAGTGTAGTGTACGGGACCGGTAAGCAACAATTGTTCGGGAAGATGGATCATCAGGTGCGGCATTATGTCGAAAAAATTTGGGGGAAATATCCTCTCAAGCTTGCACATGATAAAAATGATGTCATCTTGCATCTCCCTGAGGTCTGCTTTTTTAACTTCCCTGGTGCATAACTTCTGAAAGAATCTTGACAAGGCCACCAACGGCTCCACCACCTCTTTGGGCATGTACCCTCGAATGAAAATAGGGAAAAGGCGTTGAAGCAGTACATGGCAGTCATGACTCTTTAATCCGTACATCTTATTGTCCCGGAAGTTAACACACCTGCTTATATTTCCTGCATAGCCATAAGGATACCTGCATATATATAGATAAAGCCATATATATGGACCAATTATATTTCTCGCATATAACCATATATACTCCGCTAAAAATTTAAGGCCAAATTCCTACATAGCCATAAGAATATATACCTGACATTACTCAGCCACCGAAAAATTTCATGCTTATGCTTCGGCTTTACGGTGTACGGAGCTTGCGGCATTTTTCTCTTACCATCTCTTAACCACAAATGTTTCTGCACACCCATTGCTTTAAGATCAATGCGTGCCTTAGGGATGTCTTTTGTTTTCCCCTCCAAGTTAAGAACTGTGCCCACCACACTTTCATACACATTCTTCTCTATGTGCATGACATCTAGGTAATGTCTGATAGGCAACCTGGGCCAGTAGGAGAGTTCCCAGAATATGCTCTTGTGTGTCCAAAACTTATACCTTTCGGGCTTGTCTGGAATTGACGCCACTATGTCAGGATGATTGCTCAGCTGGCCAAAATCGTATTCATTCAACACTTCCAAAATTTCTTCCCCTGTCCATCGCCTGGGTGCCACACCTGTTTCAACAGTCCCATCAAACGCGTCTGGATCCTGCCTAAATGGGTGATCATATGGAAGCCAACAACGGTGACGCATCGAGACAATTTTACTGCAATGAGGACTGCAACAATCAACCGTCATGCACTCTGAACAAGCCCTGTAACCCCTAGTAACGTTGCCCGACAACATACCGCGGGCAGGAAAATCACTGATGGTGCCAACAAGCATGGCATGCATCTGGAACATCTCCTTTTTGAACCTATCGTAAGTGGGGTGGCCACACTCACTCAGGTACTTAAGCTCCTCAATCAAAGGCCTCAAATACACATCGAGACACTTTCCTGGATAACCCGGGCCCGGAATTAACAGAGTGAGCATATTGTATTCCTTCTTCATGCACATCCATGGTGGAAGGTTGTACGGTACCAAAATAACTGGCCATATACTGTATTGAAGACTCATGTTGCCAAAAGGGTTGAATCCGTCAGATGAGAGCCCTAGCCAAACATTTCGGACCTCTGCTGCAAAATGATTAAACTCCCTGACCATGTGCTTCCAAGCCTCTCCGTCGGAAGGGTGTCATCGTCAGGCAAGTTCCTCTCTGCCCACCATCTCATTGCCTCGCCCGTGAAAGCACACATGAACAACCTCTCCAGCCTATCAATAAGCGGGAAATATCGAAGTATCTTCACAGCTTTCTTGTTGCCTGCAGGAGTCAACTTATACCTTTCTATAAAACATACCGGGCAGGCTTCAAGGTCTTCGAGATCTTTTCCCCAGAAGAGAATACAATCATATCTGCATGCATGAATTTTGATGTAGGAAAGCCCAAGATCTTTCAGGATATGTCGCACCTTATGATGAGTGGTAGGAAGACGATGACCGGGTGGCAGTAGCGAAGCAGTCCACTTCAACCAAGAATCAACAGCTTTGACAGACATTTTGTTCTCCATTTTTAGCTGCATCACTCCCATCACACTTTCAAGAACAGTCTTACTACAACCGTCGTACAACGGAGTCTGTTGCAATGCAATCAGGTTGTTGTACTTGTCCATACCGCTTGTGTTTACATGACCTCCAGGTAATGGTTCGACTGGCTCGATATGGGGGAAACCCTCAACGACGGGAGGGACATTTGGTGCTTCATCAGCAAATACACCGCTCTCATGAGGAAACATATCATTGATTAACATCGATGTTGGATCATAGGATGAACTGCCCCTCTCAGCAAAATGTCCATGATCATAGCGTGGACTGGCCCTCTCACCAAATTGTCCATGATCATGCGGACCCGCTACCGATGTTTCACCGTGATAAATCCAACAAGTGTACTTTTCCCAAAACCCGTATTTACTCAGGTGCCTCTGGACTTTATCAATGGGAAATCGAAATCGATCGCTGAAACACTTACATTCTTTACACGGGCAATAATGAAGTGTAGTGTCTCCACAATTAGCCTTCACAAAATCCACAAAACTCCTAATTCCCTGGTGATATCTGACATCCCATCTTTCGAGGCTCATCCAACTCTTGTCCATCCTGAAAATTCTAACAATTTTACGTATTAATTATATATATATACACACATTCACTACTAATAATCGACGTGATCTCTCAATTCAACTCTAATTAAATCAACACATGCATGCATATGTATATATATATATCGATCTAATCTCTGAATTCGATTCAGTACTCGATGATAGTATTCTCCTTTTTTCAATTCAAAACGTATTTGACTGGGTAGGAGGAGGCTCTGTTAAGCCTGGCTCCGATAACAATACGATAATACCAGTCATTGATTCATACACAAGATTAACTACAAGCTATTTTCTCGTTTCGGTGACCGTACATCAACAACATTTCATATATATATATATATATATATATATATCTCACGAATTGGATTTGATCAACACACAGACATATATATATATACCACATATACGTATATATACACCTACGTACCTATATATATAGCTTCCCGAGTGATCGAGTTTTCGACGCGCGCCTTAATTTTGACAATATACCGAATGATCGATTTCAGAGCGTACGTTTTCCTTCTTCCGATTTCTCTGGATTTTTTTCGCTCAAAATGATTGAATGATCGAGCTGCCCCATCCGGCATCTAATATAAGACACATTGCCGGCGACGGAGTAAGTCGCCGGAAATGAAGACATTACCGGCGACTTTACGCCGGAATCTCGCCGGTAATGTTCCAAAACATTACCAGCGACTCCAACCGTCGCCGGCAATGTCTAGGCAGACATTTCCGGCGAAATTCCGGCCGGAAAATCGCCGGAAATGTCTCCCTAGACATTGTCGGGGACGGTTGGAGTCGCCGGTAATGTTTTACAACATTACCGGCGTGATTCCGGCGACATTACCGGCGACGGGGTAAGTCGCCGGTAATGATGGACATTACCGGCGACTTTTCCGGTCGCCGGCCTTGTTGGCCGGAATCTCGCCGATAATGACTCCTTTTCTTGTAGTGAATGAGGCTTCAACTTCGCCCACCAGACCGGCCTCATCCGAGCGCGCACGCCCGTGGGGTGCATACCCAAACGCACGGATCACATGACAGCAAGCACACCAGTCCCACATCGAAGAACACCACCAAGCTCCAAACTCAACCACCTATATAGGTAAGGCATTTACTACAGGTAAGGACATTCAATCTCATCCCATTCGTTCCATCTTAACGAATCCGACCAATTCACTCGACCAAAATACCACTCGCACGTTCGCTTGACTGTTATATCCAATACATCATTTGACTTAGGCATCGGAGCGTTGAAGGCGGGCCACCCCGTCTCAACCCCTGACCGCCTGTTCATTGTTGTATTCTTCTAACAGCCGCACCCGAACGCGCGCACCCGATCATCCGAAGGAAGAGGATGCGCCCGAAAGGAGAGTCAGCTGACGGAAGAGAGAGAGCCCGCACGCCCGAAGGAAGAGGAAGCGCCCGTCCATCCGAACAGCCCCAACGTTCGGACGCACCAGGAGGAGAAGGAAGTCTATTGTACAACAAGGAGGAGGAAGAAGGAGCATTCGTGTTGCTTCTGCCCCATTACGCCCCCGCGCGTAATTCGGTAGAAACAGTATGTGTATAAACAAACGGGACCAAAGAACACATGTCTTCTATTGACCGGGATATTTGGATATAGTTTTAGCTAATTAATACGTCACATATCATGATTAATTTTTTTGAAACAAATATCATGTTTAATATATACATGACAAAGTGTGACATAGATCAAGTGGAAAGACCGAAAGAGTGTTATTACTTGGTCATTTAAATTTCGGATTTGAGTGTGAAAAAAATTACTAAAATTATGTCAATATCTTTTATAAAAAAAATACATTAAACCAACTAAAATCGTTTCTTTTGTAATTTCATGTTATCCCATTTAGGTTTTACACACGTAAAACATTTTTTTTCTTCGAAAGTTTTTATATCGATATTGCCAACTCTCAATGATTGATCAACAACATTTTTTTAGTCTCATTATATTACACGTATGAGTTATAACACACCTCGCTCAAGACCTTAAATATGGGAAAGTTCTATGGTAAGGGCATCTACTTAAATTTTATTCAATAATTTTGTTAAAATTGTTGTAAAATATGACAATTTTTGTGTAATTTTGTTTAATTTTTTTGTAAGTATTTCAATGAGCAATTTTTAATAAATTTGAGAACAAATTATTGTTAATTTTATAATTTAGTTAAATTGTTTGTTAATGATATAAAAAATAATCGTAATTTTATTTAAATATAATAAATTCTTGATCAATAAATTATAATTTTATTCAACTAATTATAAATAAATTTTTAAAATATATGGCTCCTACTCTAGCCTTACATTACGAGTTATTAGTGATTCGACAGGTTTTCTTAATTAGTTTCACATATAAGTTATAACACGCCTTCCTACTTAAGGGTGGCATTCATACTCATGGTAAGTGTCCTGAATGAACAAGTAAACAATAAACAATAGAAGACACATGTACTATATATACTTGAGAACGAAATAACTCTATTGAGATCAATTCAATTTCATGTGAGGAGACACGAACTGATAGATAACAACACGTTTCAGGTTAATTTTACGTGGATCATATTGTGTTTTGTATTATTATAATGTCTTTCAATTCCTTCATCACGTAATATCTAATACTTTAGTACATAGTCTAATCAGTCATCCTCGATAGCAACTTGGCCTAGCTGATTCATCACATACCTATTATTTGATGACTTTTACATATATGAGTAGGTTCAGATCTAATTTTCTGATGTAAATAGGTATATTGCTCAAATGAACTCAATTTTTGTTTTAGAGTAAGTCTGTGTATTGTGCTTCTCTTTTATGAAAGTTCTTTATTAATAGAAAATGATGACATAGATATTGTCCTGTTGACAAATGGTTTGAGCATATGCTGAAAAAGAAATAGGCTCATGGCCAATAGTTATGTTCTGTCCATGCTCAGCACAAGCCAAGAAGAAGGTAATCAATATTATATACATATGAACTTTGAAAGTGAAAGTGTCTAAAGTGAACCTTGCTTGGAAAAGCTTTATTAGTTTGAGCTTGTGCCCTAGATTTGGTCTTTAATAGTCTTTCGTTGTATGTCCAACTACTTTTGGTCTTACAGTGGCATTGATTACATTTGTTATACATACAGGAAGATCTATTAAGTAATGTTGTGAATATGATAGGAAGTTGCCTTTTGTTAAACACCAAGGGAAGAGTCTATTTTGTGTGGAGGCTCTATCAAGAACCTGCAACTTCTTTGCTTACTTAAGTAGTTGTTTGTGTTCATGTTTTTGTTCTTTTTAATATGTAATCGGACAACTTAATCCAGCTTATGTGGTGATCAAGAATGACTTGATTTGGAGATTAGTTGTTTTGTATGTTTAGTTATGTAATTAAGTTATGATCTTTACTTTCACGTGTTAATATGAAACTCATTACTAGCTTTTTATTGAGCTCATATTATAGTCGGTGTGTATCTTTAAGTTACAGAACATAGATGCACATTGACTTTTGGATTGTGTTGGGTAACTTTGAATTATAGTGGACTGTTTGGAGCTTTGTAGTTCGCACCACACAAATTTTTATCATCATTTTATAGTCTACGCTGCACAATTGTTTGACCTCTAACACTTTAATTTTTCTCTAACACCACACCGAGGCGCGGATAGCCACCTAGTATAATACAATCAAGATATAAGGATAAAGAAGAGGTACATATGAAGAGAAGGCTGTACATTACTTTTATATGCTGACAATACAAAGTCCAATTTATTCTTCATCATTTGCCCATGAGTGACTAATATATGTGGCTATACAGTAATCTGACCATGCTAATGTTTGTTGGGTAATAATTGTCAAAATATTTACTCAACATAATCTCACTCTATCTTATTGAACGAAATAACGTTTTGTTATTTTGAGTTCGACCCATTCAAGATAAAAAAAAGAATTCTTTTAATTACGACTCTTAAATATTTAAGAGAAAACTCTTTGATTCCGAACATGAAGTAAACAAGTTTGAAAAAGTGGGATCTTGGTATTTTTGTAACTGCACCCAAGGGGTATGATGGGTTACCTACGTATCCCCAGAAGGGATCAAGTCACTCGTAGTTCAAAGAAAAAAATGGGTATGGACTTTCAATGAATGAATGACCCATCGAAAGATTTAGAGTTTGTTTTTTTTTTGGTGTCTCTTTGGACTTGTGGTAGACTTTTGTGGTCATTCGGGTTCGTTTGCCATTCTGTGGTGGAGGTATTTCTGGTGGTAATGAAATTTGATTTTAGAAGTGTGGTTGCGTCCAGAGTTTTTACGTCTAGACTGTCTACATACCCTTTGAAAAGATAAAACCATTGTAATTCCGGCATTTGGAAATTTGGGGTAGGCTTTGCTTTTTGTGATGCTATAGCGGTATGGCTAGAGGTTCACTTTTATGCTGGTCAAATTTGAGTGGTGGAATCATGGATTCTGTTTTAAACTATGGTTGCATCTAGTAGATCGTTAGATTGCCTATATACCCTTTTGAAAGGGATCAAACAATCGTAGTTCTTTGGCGTTGAGTTTAGGCTTTGTGCCGTAAGAATTTTGGTTACAAATATATGTTATTTCTCCTTTCGAAACTTGCAAATATTCACTTGAAATTGGAAGTGCTCGTCAGACTGATCTTTGTGACTCCGACTTCATGAATTATTTGAACTTTGTTTCATGCTTGGGCTTTATATCTCTATTAATTATGCAAATAGTGCTTAAGGTTAAATTTTTAAAAATCCATTGATTGCCCTTAGATAGTTAACCACTACTTAGTTATAATATTGATTGTCCAATGACAAAATAGTGAAGTGCAACTGCACTGGAGAAAAATGGAGAATAACGTTAATGAAATTCGATGGCTGAGATTAAAACAGAAATATAACCTCTCTCTCTCCCTCCCTCTCTCTCTCTCTCTCGCTCTCTCTCTGCCAAAACCAGAACAGCAGAACTCGAGCAACCTCTGCTTAAAACCCGATTGATTGAGCCTAGCCTAGCCTCGCCGTAGCCGTCACGCCGCCCAATCCTCCTCACTCTCTTTCGCACTACACTATAATAAACATTGTCTAGGCACCCAATGGGTTTGGGAACCCAAGTCATTTACCAACGCAAATCTCATCTCATTATCTTAAGTGCTCATAACATTATTTTGGGACTGTTGCTGCCGTACTCCTCCGATTGAAGTCGCACCTCTTTATGGCTGATGTAACTACTTTTGGGTATTTTTTATTTTATTTTTTATGTTGAACTAGATTCGGTGACTTATCATATATGGGCGATGTAACTGCCATAGTTATAAGAGAATCCAGATCTGGTATATTCACTATTTCATGTAGTTATATCCGAGTAAATATATTGGGGGATACAAGCTCAAGTTTATTTCTTTGTATATACTTTGATATTGCCATATTCGTGGATTTGGGGAGTCTTGGCCTCTCAACTTCAAAGTATTTCTGTGAGCATATCTAAGCCGGTTAAGAAAGTTTGCGTGAGAAGGGATTCTTCTATTCGAATTAGCTTGAGTTGCAGTTAAAAAGATTATTCATCACTTAACAATGAAAAAAGGTTGTTCATCGAGTTAATCAAGAGACAAGAGGTGGTTGGCTGTTTTTGTTGCTTTGGCCGGAGACGAGGTGCTCTGAGTAGCATCAGAGAGAGAGAGAGAGAGAGAGAGAGAGAGAGAGAGAGAGAGAGAGAGAGAGAGAGAGAGAGAGAGAGAGAGAGAGAGAGAGATCTCAGCCATCGAATTTCATTAAAAGAGATCTGCCGGCTGAGAGCACTATCCCGGAAAATATCCAAAATCAGGTATACCTAGAAGGAGCTTATATATATAGGGCATGCAACTATGTATTTAGAACCATACTGTTATTCCGTTAACGAAGACTTCACTGTCGAGCTGTCAAACGATCATATATTTAAAGGGAAAAGACAAAGGGCAGAGGTACCTAAGAACTAATTTAACTTGAACATCAAACTCATCAAATTAAGTAACATATGAAGTGCTCCAAATTAAGCTGAGAGTTCGCCATGGAGATTGGAAATAGTACAAAAAGACGTACATTAATAGAGATATAGTATAGATATGTACATTAATACCAGCTAGCAGACATACGCGTACATTGAATCTGATGTAAAAACAACGTACCATCATACTGTATATATGTAATTTACACCGAGAACAGTGTACAACCCCACTCTTATCGTTTCGCTGGCATTGGTGACACAATAAACTCATTTCCTGTTTGGTTTTCTTAGTATTAACCTACAAATATGCAAGCCTCATTACACACATGAACCTTTTCAACCAATTGAGCACACATAAAACATAAATCAAATTTCTCACCTTTGCCTCTATTAATTTACTCTTCTTCAGAAAATTACCAGAATCTGCAGGTTTCACTGAGCTTTTACTACTATTACGACCTTTCACCTTTTCTTTCGTTATCCGACTCTTCAACTCGAGCTCAAACTCGGACTCACTCGCACTCGAGACATAAGCATTGATAGTCAACATAAATTTATTTGCAAATAACTAAAAGTTAACTTATGTTTTTTACAGTTCTACAAAAAACGTAAAAATTTAGAATAAATTGATCAGGTAATTACGTAACGCATTCATGTTCAACCTATACATGTATGTGACCATTTATTCATTTGTTTTAACTCTCCTATATTTTATTTGTAGTTGGAGTGACAATTCGTTCTACATGGTGATTAATGTGGTTGGACTTCGTTGGACATATCGACGTCAACATAGTTAAAACTTTTGCTATTTTTTTAAATAGTTTCTATTCGTGTGTTTTTTGTTCTATTTTCATATGCACTGACACTGCATTTATTATCAGTGATTGATCATTTTTTACATAGTGTTGACTTAATATGAAGTGGGCTAATATTATTTTACAAATTTTATCATCAATCATTGGTAATTCTTCTCATATCTCAATTAGATCTGTGTTCGAATAATAGAGATCTCGATTAGATCAGTATTCGAATAATAGAGATAGGCCTGAAAGTGTACGATAATCTTTGTCATGAGCAATAGACTTAAGCAATTAAGTGAAAACAATATAATTGCACACTTTTAAGTATGCCACCGATAAATCGCACGCGCGAGCGCGACGTGTTTCGCACGCGCATATAGCGCGTGCAGGAAGGCTAGTTAGTAATAATTAACATATTGATAAAAGAAATAAATTTAGTAATTAGCATATTGATAAACGGGTCTGGATCCGCTCCGTTAATCCGTTGATCCTTCGGATTCGGATTTGATTATTAAAGATCCGCCGGATAAACGAGGCGAGGTGGGTCTAATTTTTTCTCTCATTAAACGGATCCGGATCTAGGCTGATTCGGTCCAGATCCTCCTCATTAGACCATATGGGAGGGAGGGGGAGGGGGAGAGAAAATTTTCTTTATTTTTTACATTTTGTGCAGGCAGTAGGCCTATTAATAGGGCGAGTTTTGATCCGGATCTACTCCGGACTGGTACATATTAGGCGAATTTGGATCTAATTTTTGGACCCGTTGATCTGTTTGTGGTCCAAACTCGTTGACCCATTTATTTAATGAATTGAATCCAAATCACAAGCGATTTGATCCGTTTATGATCCGCCCCGTTTATTTTTTAAAACTTATTAAATATAATTTGCTTTTATTTACATATGTGAAATATTTTTAATCTGAAAATATATTTTTAAAAAATAAAATATAAATATCTTTATCAAAGTTATAAAAATTTTATTTCTAAATTAAAAGATTAAAAACTCAAAATGATTTGTTTCTTGTCAAGTTTTTCAATGTAAATGGAGTTTTTTTTTCTCTAGTTTGTTTTAATGAAATACTTTATTTATGTAAAAAGATTATATGACATATTAGTAATAATTAACATATTGATAAAAGAAATAAATTTAGTAATTAGCATATTGATAAACGGGTCCGGATCCGCTCCGTTAATCCGTTGATCCTTCGGATTCGGATTTGATTATTAAAGATCCGCCGGATAAACGAGGCGAGGCGGGTCTAATTTTTTCTCTCATTAAACGGATCCAGATCTAGGCTGATTCGGTCCAGATCCTCCCAATTGACAGGTCTAATTCCATATGGGAGAGAGGGGGAGGGGGAGAGAAATTTTTCTTTACTTTTTACATTTTGTGCACGCAGTAGGACTGTTAATAGGGCAAGTTTTGATCCGGATCCGCTCCGGACCGGTACATATTAGGCGGATTTAGATCTAATTTTTGGACCCGTTGATCTGTTTGTGATCCGGACTCGTTGACCCATTTATTTAACGGATCGAATCCAAATCACAAGCGATTTGATCCGTTTATGATCCGCCCCGTTTATTTTTTAAAACTTATTAAATATAATTTACTTTTATTTACATATGTGAAATATTTTTAATCTAAAAATATCTTTTTAAAAAATAAAATATAAATATCTTTATCAAAGTTATAAAAAATTTATTTATAAATTAAAAGATTAAAAACTCAAAATGTTTTGTTTCTTGTCAAGTTCTTCAATGTAAATGGAGATTTTTTTATTTTTATCTCTCTAGTTTGTTTTAATGAAATATTTTAGTTATGTAAAGATGTCATGTGACATATTGATAATAATTAACATATTGATAAAAGAAATAAATTTAGTAATTAGCATATTAACAAACGGGTATGGATCTGCTCCGTTGATCTACTGGATCTAGATCCGAATTTGATTATTAAATATCCGCCAGATAAACGGGACGGGACAGGTCTAATTTTTTCTCTCCTTAAACGGATTCGGGTGTAGGTTGATCCGGTCCTGATCCACTCCATTGACAAGCCTAGCAGGTAGATTAACTCACTTAACTACACTATTTGGTTGGAGGCAAGGTCTTCCACAACGCAATTAGTAGTTGAGCCACAAACACCTCTATCGGTGACAAGTTTGTGTGTGGCTATTGTCCTATTCTTGTGGTGAACGGAATTGCTTTAGCTTGCTCCTTAGAAGTTAAAACCAATTATGGGTATCTCTAGCTTTTGTTGCTCTTCATCTACAAAACTAGCAAATGAGGAATTGAAGATTTAAAATTTAAAATTTTCAAACTAAGGAAACCACCAGATACATGCCTACATTGCTCTCTCTGACAACCTAATTCTCGTTACCATCATTATGACCATTTTGTCTAAATTCTGTAAGTCAAGAGACCAAATCAAAAAAAAAAAATTCTTCAATGTCTAGAAACCGTTAATGCCCAAAAAAGTTCAGACATGACACAATTATGAAGGCTACTACATCTCTATTAGAGTCATGGTCATGAAATAACTGCCCATGGCTATGATGTGAATCTATTAGAGAAAGTTCAAAATGAAAGAATTCCATAGGAGAAAAAGATCGAGCATAGAGAAGAAAGAAAATGTAACAGAGGAATTGAAGAATCAGAGATGATCAAGAAGGAAAAAAAAAGTGCTATCTAAAATACTAAAATACTCATCAATTTAAGAGTAGTGACATGAGTTTTGGTTGACGTCAATAACAATGTAGAGCTCACCATTTGACCCATAGGCAAAACAAACCTGTGGGCGGTCAAAGGTCTGAAAAGTCTAAGCCCGGTCCGACTCGAAAAAGCCCGGTCTTATGAGGTTCCAAAACTTATGGACCCAAAAAAGTCGGGCCGACCCGTAGGGCCAGGCCCGTCTAGCCCATCAATTATATATATATTATAGATTTTTTATCAATATAAACCTCTAAACTCTTTAATTTACCTCAATATAATTCATTCATATACTAATTATCAATTTGTTTAGGCTTCTATATTATTTAGTGTATATAATTGTTGATATATTTGATAGTTTTACACTATTAATTTCTAAATTTGTCTATTCAATACAAAAAAGCCAGGGTCAGGCCTTATAGGCTTAGCTCGGCCCGGCCCAAAAAGCCCCGATAAGGCTTGTGGACTTCAAATTTTTGAAAAAGCCCGGCCCGACCCATTACCTTGCCTTAAACAGTAGGTACTAAAGTTAATACGAAACTTAAACTTCATATACTAATCTTATACTTTTGAAAGTTGAGGTACTAAAGTTATATGTCGTCTATAGTTGAGGTACTATTAATGATTTTCCCCATTCTTTTATAACCAATAGTTGAGGTACAGATAAAACCAGAGGTAAACTCTCGAGCGCCGCCTGATGACACAAAAGCAGTTTGTAACCTTCTCTCGTCCGACGGCCCCTGACTTCGTCGGCGGTGGCCTCTGACCTCGTCAGCGTGCCCTTTGGAGTATAGCCGGACAGGTAAAGTTCTCCGCTTTAGTGATCGGTGTCGGACGAGATTGGAGGTCCTTGCGCGGTAGAGGATAGTTTCGGGTTTCAGCAGTTTGCAGCGGGATCAATGAAGAAGAACGATGGAGGGATAATGGTAAGGGGAGGAGGCTAGATTTGTCGTTGTTGTCTCAAACTCACCTTGTTCGAGTGTCAGGAATGATGGGTTATATGCCAACAGAGCTTGGAGCTCATCAAATCATGGCTTCGAGGGCTCAGCTGTTGGTTTACTCTGATGGTCATGGAGAAGACAACTATGATGGGGTGATGGTGAGTCGTCCCTTGATGCTCTATTTTGAGATGTCGGTTGGTGGAAGTTCAATGAAGGACGACAGTGTGTGGGATAGAGAAGGGATATTGGGGACTGTTGTGGGCTGAACTGCCACAAGACTATGTATTGGGCTCCAATAATGAGCCCGGGTAAAAACCCTAGGTCTTATCTATATTTACTTATATTATTTAAAGTTTAATTATTTTTATGTGTTGTCTTTATTTTTTTTCCGGAAATAAGCCATCCGTATGAGATTCGCAGAAGTGGGCTATGTCTTGGGTTGTGCACCTTTGGTGTCTTATTTGTCCTAGGTAGGTTTTGGTTCGTCAAGTGGGTGTACCCTCTTAATGACAAGATAAAATGTAATGCCGACGAAAGTTTCGTTTGACAACATAGTTGTGAAGCTATTCAGGGTGAATTAATGTGTAGTCGGAATCGCGTTTTCTTCCCAATACTGTGTCGCCTTAAATGTAAAGCAAATGAAGTAGCCAATGATGTACTATTTGCTAAATAGTGCAGTTTACGATACAATGTATTAGTTGAATCACCTGATAGTATTTCAGGTGTCTCTCTTCTTATGAAGTATATGCTTTATGTCCCCCATGTGTTCTATTATTTTATCAATCAAAGTTTAAGGGTAACTACACGTCCTTATTTAAAAAAAAACTTGGTTTTAAATTCTAAAAAGGAACAAACTTCGAAACATATTATTATTTTTTGTATGAATGAAGTTTTAATTAACCGAACTCATCAAAAAATTGTAATATAGACTCAATCAAACAATTACTTTCTTAATAAGCAAGAACGACGAATTTATTTTTGATGTTTTTTATTTTATTGTGATTTTTTTTTTAATTTCTTTTTTGGTTTTTCTTTCGCCCGTTTGATTTATGGCTCTCCCGGTCGATGACTCGTTGTTGTTGACAAATTTTTCGTTCACATTGAAATTGCAGTGTTATTGCAACACAGTGAAAACTGAAAACTGAAAAAATGAAGAAAAAAAATAGAAGCCAGTGTTCCCAGTTCCCAGCAATTCTAGTGGGCTAGTCCGCAGAGTTATTGGGCTACGGTCAATGATCCTATACAAATGATACGCCTGAAGTCTGTTGCAAGGTCCGACCCGTCATTTGCATAAATCCATAGTGAAACTCCCAAAATGGCTCAACCTTTACTGGGCTGCGTCCTGCGACGACTATAGTGACATCTCCTGATCTTTCTCTCCGAGCTTGGTAAGTCTTCTGCTTCCTTTCTTCTTCTGTTGCTTAGGTTTGCTCCTGTTTTGAATGTTCGTGAACTTAGTCCGTGGTTGTATGTGCAATTGTCTCAAAAGTGAAGGATTAAGAAAAGAATGTCCAGCAAATGTTTGCTGAAATTCCATATTTTCCATCTTAGGTTAAATTCATGTACTTATTAGAGAAATGTGGCTGCTTAATTGAGGACTATAATCTTAAGAGACCCAATGTGGAGATAATGTATTATCCGGTTGATCCCAATTTTTGGTATATTTTATGCTTTTTATATAATTGCAGTTATATGTATGTGCTGATGATGTATGTGAATGATGAATGCCCTTATGCTCCAAGAATGTAGTGAGCAGAGTAGATGCAAAGAGCTGGCCAAAGCATCTAGCTTTTACCGTTCAGTGTCTCAGAGGTGAATGAGAACTCATAGGTTTCTGCTACTTTTTGTCGAAAGTTTTTATGTTTGTATCGAAAACAAGTATTTTCATCTGTGTAAACTTGAAAGAAGTTATCTTAAGGTGAAAATTATTCATTAATTTATATTCTTTAAGGGCTGGTACTTAAGTACTTTGGTTAGCATTAGCGCATAAGCTTTAGTATTGCTGTTTATATTTTTAGGATAAGAGCCTTGACTTGATGATAATGTGGATGTAAATAGAGGAGGTTGGGTGGGAGCATCTCGTGAGGTTCAGTGGAGACCTAACATCTCTCAGCTTTTGGGTTTTGTAAGTCGATTGTCACTGATTCACTGATGCTTTATTGTCCATTTTGCATTTTTCAAGAAGAAAAAGTAATTTGTTGGTACTTACAACGTACTTTTTGTAATGTTGAGGAGATTTTCTGCAATACTTGAGATCATTGGTTACAAAATAAGATGCCGATTTTCAATATCAGAAAGTTGTAGATATGTATAATCAAACATGTTTAACATATACTTGATGGTGTAAACACATTCTCTACTCCCTAATTGTAATTTATTGCAAAAGGTGAGTCGTGTTCTGGAAACGTGGTAATGTGGACTAGACCAAGTTCTCTTTATCTGAATGTAAGCAAGTGTTGGATAAGTCTGGAAAACTAGTTCAGAACTAGGTTTATTTTAGTCCACAACCTGGGCCTGCTTGATTGTGTCCAACTTGTGCCCTTCCATAATCCTAATTCATTTATCCTAATTCGAAAGTCATTTTAAATTAGGAAATGCTAGGTGCTTATGCAGTAAGCTTATGCAACTTTGTTTACTTTCCAAGTATCGGACTTGACTTGACGTCTAATACTTGGCATAGTATCCCAATTAATTCAATGGTATGAATCCCTCTAAGGTTGTTGGTGCAATAAGTTGTTTTCTAAGCCGTAAACATTTCATTTTAATTATTCTATTAGATTATCGTTAAACTATTCTCTTTTTATGTTATCCAAAACAAAAACAATAAATTTGGCTTCATTGATCGCTATTCACTTCTTATCAGAGATTGTAAGGGGAGAGTGCATGTTATTGAAATTCAGTTGGATGAAACCCACCCTACCTCTCCTCCTTCAGTTTCAGCAGTATGTTTTCTCTAATATCATTGATGCTTAAAATATTTCTTTGGAACATTAATAAAGAATACAATTTTCTTCCCCAGGATGTCCCATATTTGTTTAGTCTGAAATGGTCATCAAGTTCCAGATTGAAAGACGTGGTGCAGCAATTTAAGAAGGTAATTATATTCTAAAAACTCATGTGAGATGGTGCATCAGGTTGTTGTAGTTGCATCTACGTACATTAGTTATCTTAGCATCTAAATTACTATCTTGGTTAATTATGTTAAAGTCTCAACTTCTTCTGTACTCAGCATCTGGAGAGGCTTTAGACATTTTGGTCCATTTTGGATGATATTGATGGGTCACTTTGGATTATTATCCTAAACAAGCATCTCGTGCTGAATCCTATTGCCAAGTCATTATAGGTGAGTCATCTTGTTTGTTAGTTTTGATAATTTGTATTCATCATGCTGATGTCAAGTCTTTCGAGGTCTTTTTCTTTTCAGGAAATGACGGTTTCCTCGTGCTGTCTATTAATGCCACTGATCCAAGATCTTTAACAGAGTAAGATTTCATCTCGAGTCAGTTACTACTTACTAGTGCTGTACATTCTCTAGCCTATAATTTCATTCAATTGGGAATATGAAGATGTATTGGGTGTCGTTTTGTTGGTTCAGGTCAAATCGTGAACTTGTTAAGAGACAGATGGCAGAGAAATAGCAAAAGATGGTAGTGTTGATTACTACTATGTATTTGGTACTTGTTCTGTAAGGTAGTGCTCTTGATTTTCGCAGCACCTTCTCAGTACATCAGCTTCAGGCTAAAAGCTGGAAATCAAAATAACTATGCAAGGTTAATATCAATTTGTTCCTACTTTTAGAAATTTCGCAATGATCTTTTATTTTATTTCATTTCAAAAAAGAAAATCAAAGGTTAGCCTCGCTAAAACATGTTTAACAATCATTTTTACTTTAATTTCATGGGATAGAAGACAAAAATATTCTGGAAACTCTTGAATGTCTTCTGGAGACTCAGCTGCCAAGACCCCCAAATGATGAGTCATGTGAGAAGAATGATCAACTAGTGGAATGCGGAATTTGTTATGCTCAGAGTCTTCCAGTTGGTAAAACAATGAAAATAAATTTGTAGCTGTCGACAAATTTATTTGTCACTGACTTGGAAAAATTTATATGTAGATGATGAGCTCAGAGATAAAAGTGGAAGTGGAACTGACTATACTTGCAATAATGCCAGTTGCAAGAGGGCTTTTCGTAGCATATGTCTTGTGGACTGGCTGCATTCCATTACCACATCGAGACAGTATGTTGCTGTTTTTCTGGTTGACTAGCAATATAACTAGTTTCACTTGCCATTCTGAAACTTTTTGTACCAGGCCCTAAACCATAAATGTAAAAAATTATATAGCAGTACATCATGATTCATGACTTAATACAATGACCTGAAGTTGACATTCATGTTTGATGACAATATCATTAACTAGGAATAGCGCTGTTACTTGCTCTTACTAGTGGTGTTCACATATTTGTTCCCATCTTGTTATTTTGATTCATGGACATTTATGGTTCATTAGCATCAGGGATAGCCTACTAAGTATTCAAACTGCGTCTGGCGTCGTTACTCCTCTAGATTCTTCAAACAATCTCTTACAATTGACCATCACAATACTGTAATCACTGACACATTTTGACATTGAGAATTATTTGGTCTGCATCTGTTAGTCATGTGAAATCATAACCTACAATTGTGAACATAGGATTCCTTTTATAGTTGCTCAATTTTCTCAATTTATAATTTGCTTTTACTATGTATTTGCATTGCAGGTCATTTGATGTACTATTTGGAAGCTGTCCATACTGTTCGGAACCATTTGCAGTGAAAATAAATAATGTGAAGAAGTGAAATAGGTCTTTTAGTACCTTCAAACCAACGATCTTCTGATCTGCTCCTTTCCTGGGCATCCTTCAAGTTCAGACGCGGTGATGTTTCTTGCTTATCCTTGGATTTATGTTTTTGCTTATCTTAAGTTTTCTAGTACTAAGAAGATGTAAAAACTAATATCCTTTTATATATCAAATGATTGAACTTTTGTTTTGCCAATGCTACAACAGAAGCCTTTCTCTTTTCCTGTATTTCTGCTATTTTCTTTTTGAGCTCCAGCTATTAGTAGTTTACAACATCATCTTGATACAACTAGTCTTATAATTTCTTGCACTGTATCCCATCAAAGCTTCGTACACGTATCATTTCTAGTTCTCTGTTTGCCCAAGAACCTATCAATTATTTGAAAAGCTTTTTTCACTCCATTATATGTTCTGTCCAAATCTTATCCTCTGTTGTCCCATCGACTTCAATAGTTGCATGTTTCACATTGTACCTCTGAAGAGTGATTTGGAGTTACCCTCGTGGTAAATTGATTTGCATATGGACCTTTAGTTGCAGCATTCATATCTTCGTCTGTATATGGCACCAGGTCTTGTGCCTAAGTACCCTTATATTGATACAGACGGGCAGTGTGTAAGCCCTTGGGTTCAACCATCGCTGAACGGAGCCAACCACATCTCTTTTAGAGCATCCGCACTGGTGAGCAAGAATAGCTCGAGCAAGACCGACCAGACCCACTCAAAGAGCTCGAGCAACAACTCGTCCAAGTTTTGCTCGACTTTTTGCTCGAGCAAGCCTTCCGTCAACGACCGGTCTTGATAGAAATCTCACCGCTGCATTCCTCCTTGATTTTGCTCGAGCTCCATCTCAGCCAGGCCCTCCAACAGCTCGAGCACCACCCTGCCGGTGCATATGCTCTTAGGTACATTGACAGTTTATGTCCGTCGACCTTTTGCTAACCAATTTCTTGTACCAATTCTCAAGCAAATTTTCCCTCCATGGATTTCTGAATTATGAAGCTTTCTACATACTGAATGGTCCTTTGTTTTCACTGCGCAAGTCAAAATCTTTCAGTGATTAGGGTCCCTCTGTTTTTATGTCTCTTGTCGACCCTGTTGGATTGGGGGTCCCCAATTATTTAGGGCTGCCGAGATCATTATGATATGTTAGGATGTCATTGAATTCTGGCCCTGACTTGTGAAAAAAAAGAAAAAGAAAAATCTCGTTTACACACGCGGCAGAGCTGCATAGAGTTCGAGGCAGAGTTTCATATTTGTATAGGTTGATGTTGTTCACGCTCACAGAATTTATGTTGCAAAAATTGGATAGATCATATCTCTCTTTCTCTCGCAGTGGGAGTCGGATGAAACAACATTACCCATTTGTATTCAGATTGAAAGTTTACATCTTTCCAGCAGCTGTGTAACCAAAATCGAGTGGCTCACTCTCTACTAAATTCTCTTATCTACTTCCCGTCTATTTAAAATAATGTTTCTATCTCTCAAATAACCATTACAAGGCAAATTACACGATGTGAGTTCTTATGAGCCACACGTGTTCATGCAGCAACCGATTGAGACTACTCGAGGTGTTTCAGGTTTGGATAGATCATTGTTCTTGAAATTTTAAGATAGATGGGAAATAGTGATATAGAGGCCATACGTACATTGCATACTTTTGGTTCGATTCAGACTCTCATCAGTGAAAACAAGGCTAATGCATCCATCCAATCGATCTCAGTTTCTCGGCTCGTGTCAGAATGGACCAATTTCTTCCTTTTTAGCGTGCAGTTGAAGACGAGGAAATTTTTGCTTCATATTTGAAAATTGATAATAGAGTTCAGAAGTATATCCCTTTCACAATAACGCAAGAGCTTTATTGGTACAATAATGGGAGCTGGATACAGACACAAGTAGACATTGACATTTGCTCACTTCTAGAACAGACTTGCTAGGCCTTCACCCACATATACAGAACAACAACAATTTCCATATTTTTCTTTATACCCTTTACTATTCATCGACCACTTAATTCACACCAATGGAATGTACGTCACGTATTTTGCTGAGAATATAAAATCTCGCATCGGAGACTTGTAGCCTTGCACTGTATGTAACATCCCGGACCTCTTCACCGAGAATCACTACTCAACCATGGACTCCAGTATAAGTTACTAAATGGTAACTGGCAGCAACTTAGATGCCGGCGACGCACTCCGGTGGGGTTACATGGTACCGGGATTTGTCGGAGCAGTAATCATAGATGAGGTGGTTCATACGAACCCACTTGTATCTTCTGTATTCAAGGGCATTGAGTGCTTGGTAGGCAGAGCCTTCCCACCAGTTACTGGTGCTTGAAGCACAGTTGGCTGGTCCTGGTACAGTGCATCCCTCAATATCGAAGTCCTTGTAATAAGCGTAGAAGGGGGCTTTGCTCCAGTTTATCTTCTCAAGGCCTCCTCTTGTTGCCCAATCATCAGCTTCCCACAGTGTTGAGAACACTCCCATTGCTTGGAGCTTCGGGTATGGGATTCCCTTAGCTTCATTGTTCTTGTACAGCCTAATAGGTACATCGTCCACATAGAAGCTGCACAAACCACAAACATATATATATGACATATAAACACCATTCAAATTGCAGAAACTTAGGAAATAAAAAAATATACTTGATCATATGTATAGTGTACGTTGGCAATTTTCTCTTACACAATATGGTGGTGGTTCCAGAGAATTGTGTAAGTGTGGAAATCTGCAGCAGGGTCAAACCAAAGGTTGACTCTTTCCTCCCTATTACCCTGTCCATGAGCATAGATGTTGGTCTGGACTGTATAAGGTTGGCCACTCCTGTTCCCCAAGAACTCAAAATCAAGCTCATCACGTACTGCATCAGTGTCCGAGTTCATCTGCCACACACAAATAACACAAAACAATAACACCCCATTAATTAAAGAAAGGTCGGTGTGGAATGTCATCAGGACTAACTAGGTGTGAAGTACTAACATAGAAAGCGGTGACAGTTCCGGCAGAGTCTCCGGGGATGAGCTTGATCTTCATGCTCACACGCCCAAACAAGTATTTGTATTTAGACGAAAAGCCACAACCTGAAATGTTTAATGATAATTAGTAGTCAAAACTCATATTATTATCAGTAAAACTTAATATAAGTTGACCCGAATATATATGATTGAGGAGGAGTATCATATCTTACCAGAATTTTGGTCAAGAACGAGCTGGATGGCCCTCCCTCCATCGATTTGCCTGATATGAGAATCAGACCATGTGACTCGGAAGTCCTGAAGAAAAGTGGCTGGTCGTGCAAAGGCTGAGAGAGAAAGTAGTGAAAGAATACAAAGGAAAAGAGAAGCAACAACAACAGTGATCCTCGAAGAGAGATACATGGCTATGATTCGGTCGAGAGGATCGTATAGTGGGGAATGATTTGCATGAATGTGTGATATAGAGGAAGAGTGGTATGCTATTTATACATGCATCTATGCATATATATAGTTGTGACTTGTGGGAGAGTACGTGATGATCGATCGAGGAGACTCAGGAGAGAGTTAGTGAGACTATTGCACGCTTCGATTCTGGCCTAATGGAAATAAGGGGCCGTCGTCATCACTAGGTTTGCTTTCCATACAGCTAATCGGAAGCCAGGCTATGGCTTCGGTTACTCGGTTAGGCCCTACCCAACAGTTTGTATTCTTCTTTCGCGCTACTCTCCCACCGAGCTCAATTTACATACACCTAAATATATTATCATTAATTCATTATATTCATCTTGAATTGATTGATACAGTGTACGCTAGCTAGGGTTGTGTAGCCCGATCGATAGAGTTTCTGTAACTTGCAATCTTGCATGGGTGCGGACGACGTACGAAATGATCACGAAAGTATTGCTATGCACGAGGACACGACAAAGAAACTAGCAAGCCAAACTGGATCGGTATGCATGCATATGTTTGTGTTTTCCCAACTTTTAGTAGTGTTCTTTTCCTCATTTTATAATTGAATTAGATCCGATGGTGATTATTCATTCAGATTTTGTCGGTTAGTTACTTATAATGGAAAAAGAAGAGAAAATAGAAATATTGAGGTTGGGAACACTTTTAATACTCTTCTTTCTTTCACGGACTAGACTTAATTTTTAATTTTGATTGAGATTGGACAGAATTTTAATTTGGTATCGGATGATAATCAAATATATAACCTAACTTAATGATCACAATAATTACTACTGGATTACACCGATAACGAGACTTCATTAAAGTTTTCGATATAATGTAATATACAGGAAATTCTCTCTCTATCAAAACTAGTTAAAACTAATTGATACCCTTAATTAGAATAAGTCAGTAAGATCTAATTTAGTTGGCTAATTAAGTTGACGACAATATAATTTGTTAGTCTTATTCGGATGGTTACGTGTGCAAATTGAAGGACGTAAGTACGTATTACACGTAAAAACTCCTCAATTCATATATCCTATTCCATAACGCACAAAGTCTGACAAAAAAGAGCTAGCTAGGAGGCTGGGGTTGGTGATTGTGATATATTGCAGGAAGAAAGTGGGGAATATTGCTAAGCTATTGGATCATGTTTACGTAACCACCTAGCTCACAGGGACTAGGGACTAAGCTATACATAATCACTGCTGTAGATAATATAAACATATATAGATTCTATCCAAAATGGAACTTTGCTTTAAAAAAATAGACAGAAATTTCAATTTTTATAAGATTTATAAAAAATTTTGACGACTAAAACTAATATCATTTAGCTTATTACTGGGAGATTACGCTTGTAAAAAATCATCACAATCGGAGATGATTTAACCATTTGATTATTGCATGCAACTTTTTATGAATACAATTCATCTGATATAGCTCAAAAGTTGAATATGATAATCAAATGGTCAAATCATCTCTGATTGAGCTGATTTTTTGTAAAGATGATCGTCTAATAGTAATATAAATGATGATTGGTTTCGATCGTCAAAAAAATTTATAAATTTTATGAAAATCAAAACTTCGTTCAATTTTTTCAAAACAGAGCTCTGTTCTGGATAAGAACTATATATATATATATAATGTACATCAGTGATTAGAACTTATCGATATATAGCTTATGCCTTGTGAGTTAGGTGGGTATGTAAATATGATCGATATATATATATAGTTCATATTCAGAACAGAGTTTTGTTTTGAAATTAAAGTGCGAAGATTTGCTCTTAACCCTGAGATCAATTTATTTAAATCTAATGGATTATAATTCACTTCTCCTCCTGACTAAGGTCAAAACATACAGGTTAACAACAACAACAAAACAACCGCACTAAAATCATCAAGTGGAAACCCCTAGTTAATGATGTGATTAAGATTAATTTTGATGGTTCTGTCATCTTTAGAGGAGACCTTCATGCTGCAGGAGGATTTGTTCTTCGTGATACCTTTGGAACAGTGATTTCTGCTTGTACTAGTAACTTCAGATTTACCAATGTTCCTCTTGCCGAAACTTTAGGTCTCAGGGAAAGCCTTCTCCTTGCTAAAGCTGCTAGTATTAATTAAAAAGTTGGTGATAGAAGGAGACTCTCTCCTAATCATCAATTGCATTAATCAGAAATGCACTATTCCTTGGAAGTTGCATATGATCATCCAAAATATCAAGCACATAGTCACTGCTTTCGATTCTATCTTTTTCTCGCATGTTCTCAGAGAAGCAAACTTTGTTGCTAACCGACTTGCCTGTGTTGATCAGTCTACTATCTCTGCCAAGATTTGGATTCACTCTCTCCCATCTGCTGTTAATCGTGTTCAGCTATTTGATATTGCAGACAACAACTGTCCTACGACCTTTCTTTGTTGTAATTTTTTTCTCTTTCAGCAAAAAGAAGAGAAAAAAAAAACGTTTTCCCTGGCCAGACGTCTGTTTCTCTTCAATCTCCCTAAAGTCACTACGCTCCATTGACTCCATAAGCAAAAGATGCATGATAGCTAGCATCGAAGGAGTATATTGTTCTGATCTGATCGACCTCAAATCAATCCCCTATTTCCTATGAATAAAATATTGGAGCATCTCTCACACTAGCAAATATGACAAATATGCAAGTAATCGAAAGAAAAAGACAAATCTGTATCTTACACAACCAAGCAATGGAAATCTGATTAATTATACAACCAAGCGATTCTGTCACTTCAAGTCCCAAGAAACTTAAAATTGGATAACCTCCTACTTTAAAGGTCAATACAAGCCCGTACATCAAATGCAATTGGAACAATTTGATATCAGGAGATATACATAGAGTAACGTCCTACATAGAACTCATTACCGCCGGAAGGGTTTATATGAAGGATTGGCCAATGGTTGGTCTATGAAGGATCGGATCGAGAAGAGCATAGAGAAAGAAGACGAGACATCTGCGACTGGTGTTTTTTGTTTGTTTGTTTACCCATGTGTTTTGACGCTAGTTTAGAAAAATGAATTGTCATCTATTAAATTTAAATAAATTAATTTAAGGACTAAAAACAAAATTTCGCATTTTAATTTTAATTTTAAAGCGGAGTTCCATATAGATCCTAGCTGGTTACTAGTTTCTTGGTCCTATATCAAAGTTAAAAGTTAGGAATCCAATCAAAACTTCGTCCTATATATATCACTCACTATATATGTATCTTTGTGTATACAGCGAGTAGAAGCTGATTGATATTGAATTGCCGACTAGCCATTGTTCTAATATATATGGACCCCAATATTATATGTTGCTCTCACATTACAGCCTGTGTTTTGTTCGTTCTTAAACACATTTTAAAGCTCGATCAATATCATCCTTCGAAGTACTAAAAAATAGTAAAATTAGACCTAACGACTGTATAAGTACGTGGACATAATTCATTCCACCTAGATTTTTACTAGTCGTCAATAAATTTCTAACCATGTATCAAGCTCTCGTATTTTACATACACAAGCAAACTCTATCATTAGAGCACCTGCACCGGTGCCAGCACAAGCAGGTGACATTGGCGGGTTAGGGTGGTCGATAGCACGAGCAGGAGGAAAAGCGACATGTAACGGCGATGGAGCTCTCCGGCGACCGGTCATTAACGAGCACCCTGAGCAACTGCTCGAGCAGTCTGTGCTCGTGCAGTCTGTGCTCGTGCTACCTGGTGGAGCCCACGCACGTGGGTGACGCCAGATTGAGCTAATTTTTTTTTACGTCCCACGCGTGTATTGGTTAAAAAATAATTATGGGTCAATGGGATAGTGTCACGTGGAGAGGCCGGATGGATTTGATGCCCAACGGTCAAGTGGCTGTGGACCGTCCATTTCAAATCTATAAATTTGATCGGATAGCTAAGATTCAATCGAAACGGCTACTTCAAAAATTTCTGCTATTTTGCAAAATAAACCCTAAAAAATTACAAAAAAAAAACCAAAAATTTCAAAAAAAATTGCAAATAACACCATATAATTTTTCTATAAATACTACATCAATTTCATTCACATCTCACACAAATTTGTGCACAACAAGTTTATCCTCTCCTTTCTCTTCTCCTTCATTCTTCTCTCTCATCCCTTTGTATTTTAGTTCCCAAAAAATGTTCAATTGACTTGATTCCAAAGATTTGCAACTTTATATTTCTTATTGTGGGAAAAAGTCTATACCGATTATAAGAAAATTGGGAGATTGCGCGTGGTGAATCAAGGCCAAAGCCTAGGACCCAAACCACGGTGTCTTCTCGTTTTACAAACCAAGTTTTAGAACTTGGGGTGCCGCTCTTGCATATGCACGAAGGAATGCACAATCCGGCTCAAATTTGCAAGATGAGGTAAGTGTTAATAATTTTGTCATAAATTTTTTATTACATTTATTTTAATCAATGTTGACATCTCCATTTCCTCAATATTATTTTGACATATAATTTTTTTCCCCTAGATAAGAAAATCTCAATCATGGTACGTAGCACAAAAGAAGAAAGAGTTTACCAAGTTTGAATGTTGGAAAGTGATGAAGAACCATCCAAATTTTCGGCTCGTCGAACCTAGTATACCACCTCCTTCATATTCCAACTCCACAACTACTCCTCCCTTTACCTCAATGCATCCCCCCCGTCAACATGGAGGATGATGAAGTCATTGCAACACAACAAAGCAACGAAGAAGAAGTATACTCTAGTCCGGTTAGACCAATCGGAGTGAATGCGACTAAGGAAGCTAAAAGAAAGGGAAAAAGGGCCATGCCATCTTCAAATGAGGTAATTAAGAGATGAGGTTTTGAAAACCATGATGAAAAATCAAAGATTGCATGTCGCCGGGCAAAAAGAAAGTGATGCCACCAAACTAACTTTATACCAAAACCAACTCGCCTTTAAGGAGAAAGACTACAAATTAAGGGCTCAAGCGGAGGAATCAAGGATTATGACAATGGATACGGATGCTATGACCCCAAAATTGAAGAGGTGTTTTTCGAAGAAAAAAAAGAATATCCTTAAGAAAATGGAGGAAGAGGAAGGAGATGGTAGCGATGAAGCATTTTCAAATTTTTATCGCCCATTATTTCAATAGTTTGGTTTTTGTTTGCCATTATGAAATTATGTACTTTAAATTTCAATAATTTTATGCTTTGATTGAAATTATGTACTTTAAATTTTCAAGTAATAAAAACACACTTTTTTTATTCTATTAAAGCTCACGCACATTACAATAAAATATAGTGACTTAAAATCAAACACGCATCACTCAAACACCCAAAAAGAAAAAGAAATAAAACAAACATGTTGCAAACCAGGTTAATTAAAATTACACACACATCATTTAAAGTCATTCGCCCGTGTCTAAATACCAATTATGCTTAACTAAGTCCTTTTGCAACTGTCCATGGATGTACGCAGATTGGAGATCTACAACACAATTGTCAAATTGTTGTTCATTTTGTCCATCCCTTCAATTGGCCCAAAAGGAATGCGATTACCTTGTTCATCCACTGGTCCATCATAAATTTTGAAAGCATTTGATGAGTTTTGTAGATCTTTTTCTTCGTTCTCCTCGAACTCCTCCTCCAAAAATTCTTTTTCGACAATCATGTTATGCATTATAATGCAAGCCAACATGATGATCTTCAATGTCAATTGGTGATGACACCTAGCTGCATGCCGAATAATTCCCTAACGAGATTGCAAAATCTCAAAGCACATCTCTACATCTTTGCGGTATGCCTCTTGTTTCTTTGCGAACAGTTTCTATGGTAACTCATGGGGATTGGAGATTGTTTCCACAAACGAGGAGTACCTAGGATATATACCGTCAGCTAAATAGTAAGTATTGTGGTAAGTCATACCGTTGACTTTATAAGTTGCACTCGAACTGTTTCCGGCAAGGAGCGAATTGAATATGTTCGATTGGTGGAGCACGTTGATATCATTTTGTGATCCGAGTATCCCAAAGAAGCTGTGTCATATCCACGTGTCATATGAGGCCACTGCCTCTAAAATAATAGTTGGACGCTTCTTCCGCCCCAAGAATGCCCCTTGCCAACCTGTGAGGTAGCTTTTCCATGCAATTAATGCTTCCGATCGTACCAGAAAATCCGCGATGCCTTGCTTTCTTTAGAAGCCGGGTTATGTCTGTGGCATTTGGAGCACGGAGATAAAGATCACCGTAAAGCTCGTATATATGCATACACCACTTCTTCATGCATTGTAGTGTTATGGATTTACTCATCCTTGTTATTTCTGCACACTGATCTGCGGCTGCGCCGTACGCTAACATACGAAGAGTGCCAGTCATCTTTTGTTGTGGAAGAAGTCCAACCAATCCGGTGGCATCAGCTCTTTGGTGCCAAAATTGGTTGTGGTTGCAGAGATTCGTCATTATACGGTTGAATAAGTTTGTACTCATTCGGTACCTTCGACGAAATGCTTGTTCATTGAAGACGAGACGTTCGATGAAGTAATCCTCCATCAGATTATGTCCCCTAGACTCCCTCATTCTTTCTTCATTTGGTCGGTGGCGAGGTGGTTCATCATCAACCGTGATCGCATCAGTGATGAAAGCATTAACAAGTTCGGTATTTCGCCGACGTTGCTGTCGCCTCTTTTGGAAAAAATTGTCAAAACTGAAAGGATTCATCTTATCGGAATCTAGAATATATGGTTGAAAAGAGTGTAAGTGAACAAGGAGCACCGATATATAAATTTATAGCCAAGTCTAGATATTCTGATGCCTGAAGATGATGACACGTGTTGTCTTCCAATTGGTCGAAAATATCTCCGGGAATCTTTTACCAATTATTTGGACGATAACGATACGTGGACATGACACGTGTTGGCTCGTGATTGGTTGAAAATCTTATCAAAATTTTTCTACAATTATTTAGACGATAACGTTCTGTCGGTGTGACACGTGCCAACTCGCCATTGGTCAGAAATTTCATCCAAAATCTTATTCAATTATTCATACGACAACGACACGTGTCGTTTATGTATTGGTTAAAAAAGAGAAAAAAAATTACATAAAAAAATAATTTATGAACAGTAATAGGAGGTGCTATTTTTTGGCACCGCTACACGAAAAATAGAAACTGTATCTCCTATTTGATGAATAGTGACTGCTCCACCTCAAACAGTGAATAACATGAGCAATCTCAATTTACCGGTGCAGGTACTCTTATAGTTTTAAATAGTGTCCGTTGATCAAGTGTTTTTTAGTAAAGTTATCGCATACAAATCTTCTTTACATGCCAGTACGTACGTGATGCAACAAAATGTAAAGTCTTCGACGAAGTTTTTCCCTACTGAACATTTAGACATAACATGTCCCCGCAAACTTTGACCAAATGTTTAGAAGGTTTTTGGTCAATCAGTATCTGACCGACTGCTTAAACCCTAAACCTCACCCAGGACCTTCTGAAATATGCATGCAACGATGATTTGGACAGTGATATATATACGCGTACGTGGCAAAATAAGCGCCAATGGAAAAGCATCGGTGGTTCTGGATATGGCGTCTGCCGGCAAATAGTAAGGTTTTGGATAATGATATGCCAGAGCACAGAGTAGAGCCAAACAGAAATCCTCCCATATATTAGTGATCAATGGCAAAAGAAAAAGACAAACAAATCACTTTTCCTCTTGGCGATACTTCGTTTTCTTCCAAGAGATCGATGGCTCGCTTCTATTTTACCCCCTACTCTATCTGGAATAGTCGATCGGATTTATAGCTAGTCATCTGAAAACAGTAACTAGGTTTTTTTTTTGGGTATGAAAACTAATGTTCATGAAAAAACATAATTATCGGGTGCTCAGGTTGTGTCAGATGGTAATGAGTGGTAGAGCTAGCTACACAATTTACAAACATATATGGAGCTGGTGGATTCTAGTTGGATTGGAAAAGATACAGCATATATAGCCTGGTAATTTATAGGCCAAAAATTGGTGGACTCGATCACTTAGCTTTCTGATTAGAATGAAGAAATGCTTATTGCCTTCCAGATTTGCTTATGGCTCTTAATATTAATACTGCCTTAACTTACTGGTATACTGTCTTGTCTGTCTAGGAACTGAAGAAAGACAATTCAATCTCCGATCGGATTACATTATTGAGATTTGAAGAAAATGAAACAAGAGAATAGCTCCAGGAAAAACCAGTGTACATGGCAATTATCAGAAGTCACCAAACGTGTGGCCGGTTTCCTAGCTTGAATTGTTTACGTGTGGCCGGTTTCCTATATTTGCTGTTCGTTTTCGCAAAGTACCTATCAGCTGCTAGGTTAATTACTGACAAAAGAGAAATATAACTGTACAACGTACTCACTTCAATTCACATGAGTATGAAGGAGACCGAAAAGAACTGCTTTGATGGGGATATATATCTTGATTAACTTTCAATATACTGAAGCACCAAGTCTGATATGACCCTCATGGCGGCCTCATGCATTCAAAGCCATCATGGCCAACTTTTAAACTCGAAAACGAAATCTAATAATAATAAATAAATAAAAACAGAAAGAAAAAAACCCTCGCTCCATGCGTCAACTTCTCGATGTATCTGTGTGTTTCACATCAAAATAATGTATATTGTCGATTTGCAATTACTTGTTATTTCAATCAAGTTTTAGTCCATCAAATTAAGGTAAAACTTAAGACGGAAAAAGTCCCTGCAATAGTGCAATACATGTATCTGTTGCAGTGTTGCCTCAACTTGGAATCGACGATAATATATGTGATCGATGAAGATCGAAATTAAAAGAATGAAAATCACCTGGAAGACTATACTACAAAGCACGTACGTACTGTATATTGAAAAGGCCATTGCTTATGTGTATGGTCGTTTTCAATACATATATATAAACGGATCATGCACGAATACATAGATATTTACGGGAAAAAAAATTCACCCATGATACATGTACTTTTGGTGTTATACTTAAAAGGTCTTGAACTTTAAAAGTAATCAACAAGTTACCTAAACTCTAAAAACTTATGGAGGAGATACTTGGAACGATTTTCCGTGTGCTCTCTATCTATATTAGTCAAAATTGATGACATGACATCTGAGATTTTCAAAATGAAGAGTGAAAAGACCTCAATACCCTTATTTTAATTTTGTTTCGTATGTATGTATATTTTATACTCTCTCTCTCTCTCTCTCTCTCTCTCTCTCTATGGATGAGAATATTCCTTCACCATCAGATATCTTGCCGGAGCTTGACCTTGACGACCTCAAAACCATCTGAGTCCTCGGCAAGGGCGCCATGGGCACCATCTTCTTAGTCCACGATCCGAAATCTGACCCATTCCCCTTCTCTCTCACAAAGTCTTCGACAAAGCCCTCCTTCACACCAAGCTCGAAGTCGAGCGCCGCACTGCGTAGGAATTCCACGTCCTCACCTGGAAAACCTCTCGACTCGATCTTACCTTGATTTACAGATGCAGATTGATTGGTTATATCAAATTTGATTTTGGGGATCCTTACCTTGATTCCCATAAGACCCAGTGCATCACCAAGGGAGCTCCAGATGTGGCGTGCGAGACATGAAGGCTATGAGTAGAGGCGTGCAGTTCGAGGGGGCGGACGAGTTATAGGTAGCACAAAGCCAGAGAGAGAGGCAAAGGCCAACAATGCAAAGCGAGATCTATGGGAGAAGCTCGGGCGGCGACGATCGGAAACGAGGCGAGGCTGGAGGAAGCGTGACGACACTCGATCGAGGCAGAGGCGCGGAGTTGGAGGCGTCGAGGCAGAGGCTTCCGTGCGAGGGTGAACCCTCAGAGGTTGTGAGTCTCGAGAGAGAGATCGAGAGAGAGAGAGAGAGAGAGAGAGAGAGAGAGAACAACTGTTGGATTTTTTTTAATGAGATTGACGGTAGAAATTAAATTTTAAAAAGAGAAATAAAAAGGAAATAAAAAATAAGGACACTAAAGTCTTTTCTGCTTAATTTACAACAAATACTGACACATCAGCAAAATTAACGAAGAGTGAACGAAAAATTGACAAAGATTGATGCGTTTTTAGAGTTTGGATACCTTGTTGATCACTTTTAAAATTCAGAAGCCTTTTAAGTATATCACGGAGAGTCAACTATTATAGATGAATTTTTTCCATATGTATACAAATTAACATCAACATCAATGCAAGTAGAATGGTTTTATTGATCACAACCTCTCCTTGGGCTACCATATAATTTGGGCCATTAAATGGTTGACATTTCACCTATGCTTTTATACATATGAAGATAATATACATGTATTGGTGTGTTGTGTCTGCATTATGAGAGAGTGTGCATTAACTTCTTTTTTGTCATTTCGGAGGAGGATTTCGAACTAAAAATGGAAAACACTTTTGTATTCGTTTTTTTTTTCTTTAGTTACCTTTTGTTTTACCATTTAGTATTGGTTTAGATGAACTTATGCCGAAGTCAAAGCCGCAACAAAGTTAACATATATATAATACTCAGTCACCATTTGTGTGGTTGAAGAGTTCGTATATCATATTGTGATCATGTTTTCTTACATTGTTAATTAGTTGGAGTGAATCCTCTAACTTTTATCTAAATAGTATCGATCTATACGGCTATTCCCAGAACTAGAAGCCATCGCAATTATTTTAGGTTGAATGGATATTTTGCCATTGTTTTTGAGTAGCTGATCGAATTGCTCCAACTTAACATGCACCACGTCGAGACCTGCGATTTGGACTAACCACATGGAACAAGGTCAATTACATTTCCAATCAAGTACGTCGAAATAGTCCTTTTTCGATCGAAGGCGATCAATCTAGTTTATGTCAAAACAACTACTAATAATGAAGAGGCTGACCGTCAATCTCTATTATTGCATGCAATGGAACGGATTAACGTACTAAATATAGTTATTCTGGTATTTAAAAGAAAACTAATCACATCAAACATTGTTGATCGATGACGCAATTTTCACGATCCGTTGGCTTTAGGTGAAGAAACAGCCTTAAGATATGTTTTGCTTTGCCGGTTATTATTTGGGTGGCTAGAGAGATTTGACTAACCAACTACACTAATACTAGTCTAACAGGGTTGCTAATGACAATGCATACCTAGCTAGTTAGTTATCAGCTTTCATTTTCAGAGTAGTGTTTTCCTAGTCAGTCGATCATATGGCACTTTCCTATTATATTTTCTACGTGTTAACGGTACAAATAGGATCGAGGATATATCATCGGTGATTTCCAATCCTATTGGTGTTACATTGACGTTACAATGCAATCTATATCAGTTCATGTTGCTTCGGCATGGTTGCTCAAATAGTTCAATCTTGAAACTGTTATGCAATACTCGCCAACAATACATAAGCTGATCTAGCACTTTTCCACAAGTAATCCTTTTCTATCGACTATGATGCTCAAAGGCATGTAGGTTAGGACCTACAGTTTATCGACGTTAGGAAAAAGAAAAAGAAGAAACGAACATTTTGAAACACTCTCGATCGATCAGCACGATCCCACACGCTTTGTGTTTGGCCACCGATTTATGCAAAGAAAGTTGAATTTGATTTCTCATTATGAGAATAATAGATTCCTTAAATACAATGGAGCCTGCAGATCGATATTGCAACTCGAATAATAGTCTGTATATATACAAAAAATAATAGTCAGAAACGACTCTCAGAATCATTTTGGTATTTTTGGAAGAGCATGGCATGGACACACCCCACATTCCCCACAGATACAGTCACGGATAAGAACGATCGATCCATCCATCCATCTATATGAGCCATTTGTGGTTTGTGAGGCTGCAGCTTAATGTTCTCTGTTAATTGTTTGCTATATTAATTTCATCATCATATATAGATCATGCCCGTACGAAAATGCATATGGATAAGAAAGCTAGCAACTACTCGCTAGCTAGCACTTCGCCATTTTCTTATAGAAACAGCTGTAGCTAGGTTAACATGCATGTTCTAATTTATTTTCCATAATTGTGATGTGCATGGGATAACCACCATAGACTTTGATCGATAATGGTATTGTCAGGTTCAAGCTCTTAATTTACGCTCTAACTCATAATTCATGCATAATTATTAAGAGTGCTCTAAGCCTCTTATTCAGGCACCCAAATCGATCGTTCCTTGTGATGATAAGAGAGGATGTTATGCCAAACCCATACATAAATATTTAGGTCATCTTCCAGGGATCATTAATTCGATTCAAAGCGGAAACTTTTCCGTAGTCATGAGCTCAGTCTTCCTAATGGAACTACATCCATGACCATGACGACCATGACGGTACTCGAGTAGATGATCGATCATCCAACGATTTCTAATTTAGCAAGCAAGTAATATATAAGTGGCCCATTTGGCCAGGGGGTACTTGCAAGTGCCAATGATCATAATATATTGCTATTGGTTGGGTGAGGGCAACCTTGTTCCGTATTCATCGGGCACAGGATACGTCGGACTAATTTTTACTTGTTTTTATTTTTATTCTGAACGGGACAAGATTAGATATTTTAAAAGTCCGTCCTAATCATCTCGAAATCTGAATGAGACGGAATGGGATGGGATGAGACGAGTTCAATTTTGGGCTAAATTTAAAATAAACATTTACTAGAACATTTAAAAATAAAAATCTGAATGAGATGAGACGAACCAAATTTCAGGCTTGGTATAAGATAAAAATAGTTTGATATGACCTAGAAGCTTGCAACCACACAAAGTAATATTGTCTTAATTACTTAATTTTTAGTTAAAAGCAATAAAACTACAAAAAAAAATTATTTCATGTATAGCTGATACATTTAGTTTATAATACAAGTAGTATAATACGTTGATTATTGTAGAGTATTTTTTGGTTGAATATTATTTATTGTTTGATAATTCAATATATCAATTCTTAATAAAACAAATGATAAAGATAAAATATATTATGCGGGACGAGACGGGTCTATCGGGATCCCAAAATCAAGACATGATCCCGTCCCTAAAAAAGAGAACGGGTTGGGACAAGATGGAATAGTGAAAATTTTATTTTTTCGTCATGTCCCATCCCTTGCAAGATTGGGACAGGATCGGGTCAGTTTCGGGATTTGCTGAATGAGGCCAACAATACTTCTTGGATTAAAACTAGGCATGTTAATTTGAACACAATCTAATGATACGACTCGAAACTCATATGACTTTAAGTGGGTTGAACCTGCACAATTATAAATGGCTCATGAGTGGGTAAATTCGCTCATGACCAACTTTTTAAATGGGTTAGTCTCGGGTTAACTCAATAACACAAAAATAATTCGCGTAACCCGTTTACTTTAATTAATTATTATTTATATAAAATCAATTAGGAAATATTTATTCAACATTGTTTCCCTATTAGGGTTTAGATGTACGGGTACATCTATAAATACGGTATATAACTCTATTAGGGTGTGAGAGTGTTGAATAGCCCATGATTTTGAGGTATTTAATATTTAATAATAAAATTTGTAATTTTTGTATTGCACATTTATTAAACGGGTCAACCGGAGACTAACCCGTTTATAAATATGTTGAGTTTGAATTTGTATTTTCGACGTAATAAGTTAAGTGAATTAAGTTTAAGTTTGTACATTTGACACGATAATAATCGTACATAGCCCGACACAACACGATTCATTGACATGTCTAATTAAAACCTTCAAAATGTATTCTATACACAACAGTGCACTTGCATCGTCTACGTGACAAGTTTTAATTGGCTCAAACTTAAACAATAAAAAAATTGGATCATAAATTAAAAACAAAAAGTTGAATTTCCTTTTTACCCTCATTTACATCATTTACATACCCTCATTTACATCATGTTTACGGAACTTCTTCCTTGAACAGGTTCAGCTTGAACCTTCTCACACAAAAAAGAAATTGGGAGGTTCCAGCTGAACTTGTTCACCCAAGCCGTACAGGTATGTTTACAGCTCCCTTTCCCCCACCGAACTACTACTGCAGGAATGCCTGCAGGATATTGAGATATTCCAAAGAGTAAACTGTTAGTATTGTATCAGTAGTTGTATGATTAACATACTTATCCACTTAAGCAGATTAAACGACACCTACCACACCATACGCAAGACCACCAAGGAGGCTCCAACTTCACTCACCAGACCCACCCCCTCCGGGCGCGCACGCGCCCGTGGGGGGGCGCGCCCGAACAAGCGGATCACACACCAGCAGAGTGCAGGTTGTCCCACATCGAAGAACACCACCAGGCTCCAAACTCAACCACCTATATATATCAGGTATTTATTACAGGTAAGATCACTCCATTAGATCCCATTCGGACCAATTCACATCCAAGTACTCCAACTCGCACGTTCGCTTGACTGTTATATCCAATACATCATCTGACTTAGGCATCGGAGCGTTGAAGGCGAGCCACCCCGTCTCGACCCCTGACCGCCTGTTTCGTTGTTGTATTCTTCTAACAGCCGCGCACGCCCGATCACCCGACAAGAGAGAGGAAGCGCCCGAAGGAAGAAGAGCCCGCACGCACGTAGAGAGCGCCCACCCATCCGAACAGCCCCAGCGTTCGGACGCACCAGGAGAAGGAGGAAGCTTATTCGTGTTGCTTCTGCCCTTTTACGCCCCCGCGCGTAATTCGGTAGAAACATCTGGCGCCGTCTGTGGGAAACTTACAAATTGCAAACCTCGTATAAACACCACTACCCAAAAGACATGTGTTCCATCTGTTGCTGCTAAGGTCGACCCGATCACGCACGATCATCCCGATTCCGCACGATCATTCCGAGCGACATCTTGGCGCCCGTCACTCCAAAAGATAAGTATTCTTGATTTCACACCACTCTTATGCTGAAAGTGTATTCGTACTCCACCCGCACGACCGTTCCGAGGCCTATTCTTGGCGGACTCCGAACAGCAAGACCCGTTCGGGAGTCGCGCGCAAGCGGCTCGGATCCATTCATGCATCATGTACAAGTCCGTTCCGAGGCTTAACGGCTCCAAACAGCAAGATTCGTTTGGGAGTCGGGCGACTCCAAACAGCAAGATTCGTTTGGGAGTCGGGCCCATAGGTACACCAACGCAGCGCTCGGAACCATCCATGCATCATTCGTAAGACCGTTCCGAGGATTAATGGCTCCAAACAGCAAGATTCGTTTGGGAGTCAGGGTCAGCGCTCGGATCCATCCATGCATCATTCGCAAGGCCATATTCGCTCGTTCGCATAGCACGATCATGCAAGTCAGGCATAATACGCAATACTCGCCAGGTACCCGATTGTGCGCAGGCGCGCGAGTATACGATCAGGCGCGCGAATAAACGATCACGCGCACGCGCAGGTACACGATTGGCGCGCAGGTGTGCAGGTATACGATTGGCGCGCAGGTGCACAGGTACACGATCAGGCGCGCACGCGTACGCGCAGGTACACGATTGGCGCGCAGGTGTGCAGGTACACGATTGGCGCGCAGGTGTGCAGGTATACGATCACGCGCGCGAATAAACGATCACGCGCACGCGCAGGTACACGATTGGCGCGCAGGTGTGCAGGTATACGATTGGCGCGCAGGTGCACAGGTACACGATCAGGCGCGCACGCGCAGGCGCACAGGTACACGATCAGGCGCGCACGCGCAGGTGCACAGGTACGCGATCATGCGCACATGCGCACGATCGGACGCACAGGTACCCACTCCGTCAAGCGAGCCCTTCCTTGACCGGAGAGTTGGGGGACTTGGGGGTCACAGGATCATGACCACTGCTCGAGCGGATAAGTAGTCTTGTTAATCGCACACCCTTTTTCAACTCCCAGTCAAGAAAGTTCTCTTTGACTTGGGGACTTGTGGGACTTGTTAGTATTGTATCAGTAGTTGTACGATTAACATACTTATCCACTTAAGCAGATTAAACGACACCTACCACACCATACGCAAGACCACCAAGGAGGCTCCAACTTCACTCACCAGACCCACCCCCTCCGGGCGCGCACGCGCCCGTGGGGGGGCGCGCCCGAACAAGCGGATCACACACCAGCAGAGTGCAGGTTGTCCCACATCGAAGAACACCACCAGGCTCCAAACTCAACCACCTATATATATCAGGTATTTATTACAGGTAAGATCACTCCATTAGATCCCATTCGGACCAATTCACATCCCAGTACTCCAACTCGCACGTTTGCTTGACTGTTATATCCAATACATCATTTGACTTAGGCATCGGAGCGTTGAAGGCGGGCCACCCCGTCTCGACCCCTGACCGCCTGTTTCGTTGTTGTATTCTTCTAACAGCCGCGCACGCCCGATCACCCGACAAGAGAGAGGAAGCGCCCGAAGGAAGGAGAGCCCGCACGTACGTAGAGAGCGCCCACCCATCCGAACAGCCCCAGCGTTCGGACGCACCAGGAGAAGGAAGAAGCTTATTCGTGTTGCTTCTGCCCCTTTACGCCCCCGCGCGTAATTCGGTAGAAACATAAACTTCAAGCTGATTAGTGGGTATCGTACAAAGCAAAAGTTTAGAACAAATCGGTTTCAAAGCTGCATTTGTCACGCACAGAAATGTTTACCCTGTAGTCCAACATTAGAGATTGCCTTATTATCACCTTGGAACTCTTTGAGTTCCAAAAAATAAAAATAAATCATGCTTTTGTGTGTAATATTAACATAACTTTGTCTACGTGTGATTACATTTCAGAAGAGGGAGATACACTAGCTGCAGATGAGCATAAAGCCAAACTAAAGCCTTCTCCTAAACCAGTAGGATACTATGACTCGGTGGAATGACGAGCACAGCGGCGTACCCTCCTGCAAATTTCCACAAAGAAAGTCAGCTTAAAGCACAGAAAGGAAAACTAATTACTTCTGAAAAAAATAAAAGTGAATATAAAGGCAAATGATTAAATAGTGCACAGACTTGTTGTAAGCTTTTATGTCATGCTGATACATTTGAGCAGCCTCAGGGTTTGCAGGACTTGAAGGATTTGGATCAGTGAGAAGCGACTGCAGCAATTTGCTTACTCGGTAAATCAATAGTCTCAATGTTAATGAAAGATGTGGAACAAAGAGAATTTTGAGATTAGAAACTCACTTGAACAGATGCTAAAATTGTTGATACATTATGACAGGGTGACCATGCATCTTGAATTATATCCATGCACAGAGCGCCATCATGGTAAACTACACAACCCACATAAGTGATGAAAATTTGCTTTTTCTGTCTTTAGAACAAAGGAAGAAATAAAGTATCCATTATGAGGCACATAAACTGCAAGCATAGTGGAAATTTTAGAATTCAAGACTGAATAATATGTAGACAGATCTATAACAAAGATGCAAGTAATTTGTTTTTTGCTTCAATAGTATATATGCTCTCTGCGAGTAGTGCTCATCTATCCTATGAAATATGAAATTTCAAATTAATATAGGCTAATATTTTCTCTAATCACTCTCAGTGAACCCCTCTGGCACCGCCACTGTGCTTGCTACAATGACTAAACAATACTTCCCCACAAACCAATTAATGACGGACCCAAAATTTTAAATTGGCGTGGGCTAAATGTGTCTTTATCCAAAAATGAAAAAATGATTTATAAATTGAATATATACGAAACAACCAAGTAATTGACCAACTAAAAGAATTAACAATTACATTTAATAAAAAATTGTCAACATAAGTTTAATAATGAATAACGTATTACTCAAATTGTACCATTTAATCTTGAATAAAATATGTTAGTTTGCTAAATTGAAAAAAGAAGAGACATGTCAAGCACGTGGGTGTTGTAACCCAAGAAGAAAAATAAGACGTATAGATATACGCTCCAAAGCTATTAAAAAAATTATTTTATGATGAGTTTATAAGAAATTTTCCAATTTTAGTCAATAAATAATATTAAAATATGTGGGTTAATTTTAGAGTGGATCAATTTTGGGATGGACTAATTTTATTTTTTAAAATTTTAAACTAAAATTAATGTACAAAATAATATTTTTCAAAATTTTGGAGTGTACTCTAGGTCCGTCTTTGCCACAAACTAATTAAACGTAATGCGTAAAGAATGTACATAAGATATCATATATTGTAGACAACCCAAACCTGAACAAGATTAAGCAAAGTTCCTAGGAAGGTCAACTAGTAGCATAAATAGGCCCAATGAAAACCTTGTTTTCTAGTGTGGCCATCTAGTTATGCAGTTTCAATTCGTAACTTTATCCCTCGTGTCCCTAGCCTCTCTGAAATGTAACGACTAGTCATAAAAGGAGGAGCAACTTGCAGTAGTAGTTATGAATCAAATCTTCCTTCATCTTTACAATAGTAACTCCAGTGATGTTTAACAACACCTCACTCATAGGACATCAAGCATGAAAAAAATCAAATGGTCTTTGGACATTTGGACAAACGGAAGTCTCAGCCTACATTAACTTTAGATTTGTCACACTACGATCAAAATTATGTATATCAGGATCCTCTTTGATAGCATAAAAGGCCAAACTAGGTACACTTTCGGCTATTGACAAGCTTACTTTTCCGAAAATTCTTGCATTGCTCAGAGTTCTGATAATCAGCCACGTCACTATTAATATAAACCATCAGATTATGAAATTTGATGATAGCCATAGATAAAAGATACCTGCACCTTCTTTGACTCCTGAGAATTTATTGACATGTAAAATAGTAAAAATTAATCTACTTTTCTGGTTGGATCACAACATTGTAATAAATTATTACAGTCACATTATTTAATTGTAGCCCAACTAGTTGACTGCTTTTAAACCCTAGACCTCAAATCTTAAATCCACGAAATTGTAAAATCAATATACATTTATGCTTCCCAAAGCTAGTTATCGAGACATGAAAGATTTTTGAATTTTTAACACGAGTTGATACATATCGTTTCCACGAGTGTTCGCCATCATAAGAAAATAATGGGTTTTATTGACCAAGTTTTTTACGAAAAAGAATTCTTATTGCTGCATACAACCTTTTACAAAATTTTTTTTGATTCTCACTCAAGGATATTAAGGTTTTGGGATGAACATAATTTCCTCGGGAACTAGTGGTTCACAAGAAATACAAAAATTAATTTGCTAAAAATCTGATAATAGCAAATAATAATGCTATTAGCAAAAGTATGCCATATGCTTTAACGTCAACATAATTCATCTTCCCTTCCACCTTAGATACTAAATAGATAATCTACATCCTCACTCAAAGATCTTTCCGATTAAATTGCATCCAAATTTTGATGATATTTTAAATATTTCTATGTCTATTGAATTATTCAAATCCAACACATATTATATATTTTGTAATCAAACTAGATTAATCGAATTTACATAGCAATCACAAGCCATAAGTCCAAGTATATAAATTATTCATCCAAAACCTCAAACCTCAAACACCAAACCCTAAACCTCGATACCTTCAAATTCTAAACCTCAAACTCTAAACTTAAAGCCCTAAATTTAAACCATTTATAAATTCCAAATCTTAGAACTCAAGCTTATTTTATTTTTAAACATACTTATGCTTATTTCATCAGGGTTAATAAATTCAGGGAATATCTCTAAATATAAAGATTTGCCAATCAAAAAATTAGGCCTGGGACTTGGGCCCGGAATACCGAACCGAACGGCCCGAAATACCAAACCAAATCTGCTTGGCCCGAAAGTCACGGATCTGAACTGATTTTGGCCCGAAACTGAATCGGCCCGAAACCGAAGTTTTTATTCGGTACGGTTTCGGTTCCTGCTAATCCCGAACCGATTAATACTGAAAATTGAAATACCACGCGTTGACTATCTAGGGGTGTTCTATTTATCTTATCGTAGACCTGCTCGCACTCTATCTTCCACATATATATATATATATATATATGCAAAAAATTACCCTAATTTTCATTTTTCAGACCAAACCCTCGATCTCTCCGTCTCTCTCTGAATTTGGAAAACCAAACCCTCACCGATCTCCAATCTCCTCTCGATCTCGATCTCATCTCTGATCTCATCTCTCTATATCAAACACCGATCTTCTGCTCTTTGAATAGCCATGAGTCCCTCACAGCCTCTCCCTGATCTTCGATCTCATCGCTCTGTAGTCTGTATCAAACACCGATCTCTCCTCTTCGATCAAGTCACCGATCTCTCGGTTCTATTCCGAAGAGTTCAGGGTATCCTTCCTTGACAATACCAAGGTCACCGATTGGATTGTCACCATCATCAAGAAATTTCAAAAAGTCGATCCTTCAAGGGTACTCTCTCTCTCTCTCTCTCTCTCTCTCTGAAATTTAATTTTTCTGTGACTTATTCATCCTTCTTCATAAGTTGAGTTAGTCGGTTAGTTAATTTAGATTTGTAATCTGTTTTGCAAAACTAAAATGATGTTTACTTGTTTAGTGTTCTGCTTTGGTTGTACTTAATGATTGTACTTTTTGCTAGGGTTAATCTGTTCTGATTTCTGACCCATTGATCTTTGGAGAAGGTGCACCGTGCACACGTTTGGATCTATAACTGGAGGTTACATTTGGATATGAAGGTATGTCGATCAATATTAAAATGAAGTGATTGATGTTGAAATGATTGTTGTTTTGAACTGAAAATAGAATTGAGTTGCATGTTGTGATGGAATTGAAATGAAATGGTTAACTAATTAGGTATAGCTTGGTATATTGGATTAAGCATACACCCGGCCAGCCATGCATGAGGCTGCCATTGCACACTGATTGTCCTCTGCTCCCGTACCAAGCCTAGTTTTTTCTTAAAATGAACTGAAATTGTTGGTTTTAATTTAATTGAGTTGCATGTTGTGATGGAATTGAACTGAAAAGGTTGTATACTGATCCTAGTTTGTGTTGACTGTTGCGAGACATGAATAATAGGCCCTGTATTTGATGAAGAAGTAGGTTGTGAAGCGACTCAAGCAATTCAAGTGGCCTGAAGGTACACTGTCAAACACTGCTATATATATTAACAGGCTGAAGTACTTTTTTTTACAGTCAAGATGTGTACATTTAGCTATATTTCTCTCTGTTTCAGAACTTTGAATAATCCCTAATGTCATTTTTTTTAGGATTCATGGTGGTTGACTTGTACAATTGTTGTTGTCTTGCTAGTTTTGGTTAGTGATTGACGTAGAGATTTTCAGACTTGTTTTGAGCTATGGTGAAACTCAATGTAAGTATCTAGTCCGCATATATAATAATTATGGCATGTATGTGGATTGTGGCATAAGTATTTGTGGCATAAGCATAACTTGAATGATGATGAAGCTTAAGTAAAGAAGTATATTAGTTATTTGTGTGTTTGTTTTGTGCTTGGATTCATAATTTGCTGAATTCTTTAGCATTTGGATAATCTGTATATCTTTGTGTCATAAATATAAGTGTGTTAGTGATATATAATAAGTGAAGAAGTGCATTACTTATCAGTTGATAGGGGCTGTAATGTGTTAGTGATGTGTATGTGTATGTGATGTGCATAAGTGTTTTAGCGATGCGGTTGTGAAGTGCATAAGTGTGTTAGCGATGTGACTGTGAAGTGCATACTTGTGTTAGTGATGTGCATGTGTCATATGTTTGATTGATAGGGGTTGTGATGTGTGTGTCATAAGTTATAAATGATGGATATGGGCTGCATATGATAGTTATCAGTTTCAAAAACAGATTCATCACAAAGTAACCATTTCTGAATATGTTTAATTAACCTGTTTAGATGGTGTATTAACATGTTTTTTCTCTCTCTTATATCAGGTTAAGAGGTGCAAGAAGAACAAAGGTATCCCTCAAGGGATAAAAGATATAGCTCAGAGTATCGATGCTTCTTCAATTGGGACTACTCCATCAGTTCCATCAGTCACAATGACTGAAGCTGAGGCTGCTAAATCTTCTGTGAGTTCACTTATCGAATCTAGAAAACGTAATTTGGTATGATCCCATTTTACTAAATATTGGCATATAAAGTATGTTCAGCAAAATGGACAACTTTCTTAAAGGAAGTTGAAGAAAGAAGAGCTAAATGTGATTATTGTCCTAAGGGTCTTAAATGGGATTATGCTGTTGAAAGTGAAAAAAATGGGGAGGGAGGGGCGGGGGGGGGGGGGGGGGGGGGGGGGGGAATGGACACATGAAAGGTGGGTGTAAGTATATAAATATGAAGAATGAAGTTGATAAATTTCAGAAAACTTTGGTTAGGGATAAAACTAAGGGTAACAAAATGCGAACCACAGTTTTAATCCCAAAGAAGTGATGTAGGCTTGTGTCAAAATGGTTGTAATTGATGAACTACCATTTAATTTTGTTGAGAAGTTGGGGTTTAGGAATTTCTGTAGTGTTGGCATGCCTGAATTTGATGTTCCTTGTAGAAAAACACTTGTGAAAATTTTTCTGAACCTTTATGACAGCAAAATGATAGAGCTTGGTACGAATTTGCTTAAGCATAGAATCTGCCTTACCATTGACACTTGGACGAGTGTTCAGAAAATTAATTATATGGTGCTCACTGCACACTTCATAGATAAGAAATGGGAGATGCATAAGAGGATTATAAATTTCTTCCCTATTCATAATCATAGTGGGAACTCAATTGGGTATCTTATTGATGAGTGCATGATTAAGTGGGGTATAACTAAGATTCTTACTATAATAGTAGACAATGTAGCAGCCAACAAGTGTGCTATTAAGTATGTTAGGGCCAGGTTGAATAGGGTTAAGAATTCCCAAGCTTTGTTAGATGGAAAACATATGCATGTTATGTGTACTGCCCATATCTGTAACTTGATTGTGGGAACTGGGTTGAAGAAGTTGAACAAGGCTGTGTTAGAAATTCGGAATGCTGTTAAGTTTGTTAAGTCCTCACCTCATAGGTTAGATGTTTTCAAAACAGCATATCAAAAGAGAATATTTCATGTAGAGGGCTGGTAGTGATGGATTTGCCATAAGGCGGAATTCCATGTACTTGATGTTGGAAGCAGCCCTGAAGTTTAAGGCTGCTTTCAGAAGAATGTGGGAGGATGAAGAATGCTTTATCGCATACTTCAAAGAGCCAGAGGAGGAATATGATGAGGGCATTGAACTCATTCCTCCGCTGCCGAATTAGAGAGGGAAATGTGGACCACCAAGTGATGATGATTGGCATAATGTAGAGGATTTTGTTTTGTTCCTCAAAGTATTTTATGAGTTAACAATGAGGGTTAGTGCATCCACACATCCTACTATACACACCACTAACCATGATGTGGTGGGTATTGAAGCAAAAATTGAGAAGATGATTGTGGATCCAACTATCATTCAAGACATAACTGTTACGGAGAAGGTGATGAGTAGTGAGATGGCAGTAGGTATGTTGAAGAAGTTCAAGAAGTATTTTGGAGGTACGGCAGATATGAATCCATTCATTAGTCTTGGTTTGGTTCTAGATCCGAGATTCAAACTTATTCATTTGACTCATCTGTTCAAAGTTGATGGTTATGATGATGTGGAGGTTGCGAGAAAAACTAAAGTATTTAGGGAGTTCTTCATGTCTATGTATAATCAGTATGTTCAGTCCGCTGATAAAAAACAAACAAGTGAGAGGGAATCTGTCCAAAGCGTAATAGTTAGCAAAAGGGCAGTCGGATCTGGTTTTAGGTCTAAACTAATTGGTAACTGGAAAGATTTGGTATCTTCAGTAAATGATGCAGCCCCGATCCATGAAATAGATAAGTACCTTGAAGATGATCTTGAGCCAGTGGTGGAGAATGGTGAGAAGTATCCTATTTTAGCATAGTGGAGGCTGAACGCATCAAAATATCTAGTGGTGGTAAGAATTGCTCGGGATGTGCTAGCTATACAAGTGAGCACAGTTGCATCCGAGAGTTCATTTAGTACCGGTAGGAGGGTCATAGAAAATTTTCGGAGCTCTTTAACTTCTAGATCAGTAGAAGGTTTAATTTTCCCGCAAAGTTGGCTAAGGAGTGGATGATATTCCAACCATTAAAGACACTGAGCTATATGAAACTTGTGAAAAGGGTAAATGTCAGTTATATTTTCTGTTGAGTTTTATCTGTGTAAATTTTTTAGCTTTGATTCATGACTGATTTGCTATTTATTTTTTGTTTTTTTGTGGGTTCGATATTTTCAGAGCATATAATTGACCCAGAAGATACTACACAATCCGTTGATAAACTGCCAGAAAGTGTGGATTTAATTGAAGATGACTCAGATGAAAATTGCGAAGAAAATGAAGATGATGACGAGGTTAGTGAAGATTCTGAGGAGGAATCAAGTTGAATTTAGTGTTAAATTTTAAATGTATGGACTACAATTTGCAAGTGCTTGAGTATTCTTATTTGGGACTGTAATTTGAAATTGCTTGAGACTATGAGACTGTAATTTATGTAGTATTTTGTATTCTTATTTGTGATTGTAACTTGTAAGTGTTTGAGACTATGAGACTGTAATTTCTAAGTTTCTGTAGGTTGCTTCAGTTGAGATTGTTATTTGAAATTTCTGGATTGTTTTTAGTGTTTTTAGTCATTTGACTGATTTGAGACTGTTGGGTGTTACAGTATTAATATAGTATGTAGTATTAATATAGTGTTTTTGGCCATTTTTGCAGATTTTGAATCGTATTTTGGTCAGTTTTAATCAAAAACTAAAAATGTGAAAAAAAACCCAGATTTTGCTAAAAAAATCGGTACAGTCCCAAATTGGGTTGAACCGTCGTATTTTAGCCAGTTTTAATCAAAAACTAAAAATGTGAAAAAAGCTCAGATTTTGCTAAAAAATCGGTACAGTCCTGACTTGGGCCGAACCGAACCAAAAATATTCAGTTCAGGCCCATTCAGTTTTTACTAAGAAATTTTGATAAACCATATCGACCCAAACTGAAGTTTAATTTCGGATCGATTTTGGATCAGGCCCAAACCCGGCCCGATCTGAACCAATCCCAAGCCTACAAAAAATTCAATATATGCCGCAAATGCCCATCACGGTGACAGATTCGTTATGCTGTTATGAAGTATATGTATAGGGAGTAGTATTGTAAAAACTCAAAACAAAATATAATAGAACTAATGGAAAATATAAAGTCGGTCCTCCTTGACTCAGTTGGCAGACTAGTAAAAGCAACATCCGGCTATTATGTAGAGAAGCTCTGACCGCCTGTTGAACAGAATTTCGAGCTAGACGGAGATGAATAAGAGAAGCCAAGTCGCAATGAAGAAAGCGTCTGACTTTTATTGGGTCTGAGGTCTCGTCCTACCCATCAATAATAGTAATCAATAATCACTACTCTCTTTCTCTTACTAATGGTGTTTTGGGTTGTTTTTAAGTTAAAGGGAGAGGTTGTTGAGCTGCTAGTGCACCGTAAAGCAATAGAGGGGAGCAATGGATGAGAGCCATGCAAATATTTAGATGAGGATGATGAGTATTCTTGAGTGTTATAACTTCTTCGTGGTGTAGGCATGGAGTGAGGAGGGAGAATTGAAGCCTGAAAGCTTCGGGTCTTTCGTCAATTCTTCAGTTTTTTTTCCAGTGACTCTAATTGTTATAACGAATGTAAGAAAGAACACAGATTTATGTGGTTCACTAACGATATGTTAGCTACGTCTACGGGCAGAAGGAGAACAATTTTATTATCCTGAGGAAACCAAATTACAGATTATAAAATACAACACTAGGTTAAATAACCTAAAAGATATATATATATATATATATATATATTTACACACACACACACACACACACACACACACACACACTCCCGAATGGTAGACCCAACAGAAAACCAAAGTCTAACATGACTCGGATTACATTTCTCGTATGTTACCGGCATACAAACTTAATTCAAGGCATATTAACAAATCTCCACCTTGACTTGAATCCTCTCACAAATAACAAGATGTACCATAAAAGTGTCAGATGTATGACCATCTCCTCTGCCCCAGATGTTGCCCCCAAAGGGCAATTAACAGCTTCTAATATTTAGCAAGTTCAAACAATGTTGGAACTTGCTATGTGGAACTGACTTGGTGAACATGTCAGCTGAATTATCAGCAGTACCCACTTTGTTCACCTTAATCCTCTTCTCACTTCTCAAAAAATGATACCTGACATCAATGTGCTTAGTCCTCTCATGATGAACTTGATCCTTGGCTAAACAGATTGCACTCAGATTATCACAATACACTATAGCCTGATTATGATGTAGACCCAAATCACTAACCAATCATTTCAACTAGATTCTCTCCTTGGATGCTTTTGTCAATGCCATATATTCTGCCTCTGTAGTAGACAAAGTCACTGTAGGCTGCAAAGTAGCTTTCCAACTAACAACATAACCACCAAGAGTGAAAACATAACTAGTCATAGATCTTCTACTGTTAACATCTCAAGCATAATCAGAATCTGAATTACCCGTTACTAAACACTATGTATCACCTCCATAAATGAGACCAACATCAGTCGTACCTCTAAGGTAACGAAAAATCATATTCACAGCTTGCCAATGCTCCTTGCCAGGCTCACCCATAAATCTACTGACAATACTGAAAGCATGTGCAAGATCAGGTCTAGTGCAGACCATAACATACATCAAACTTCCTACTGCACTAGCATAGGGAACTCAAGACATGTATTCCTTCTCCTCAACAGATTTAGGTGCAAACGCAGTAGATAGATGAATGTTTGCAGCACTTAGAGTATCTATGAGTTTTTCTGTAGACATGCCAAATCTCGACATTACCTTCTGAATATAATTCTTCTGTGATAGGAAAAACCTCTTTTGACTTCTATCTCTGTAGATCTCCATTCTCAGAATTTTTCGAGTTGCACCCAAATCCTTCATCTCAAACTCAACACTAAGAAGACCCTTCAACTTCTGAATATCTGACTTGTTTTCTGCAGCTATCAACATATCATCTACATAGAGGACCAGATAAATGAAAGATCCATTTTTTACCTTGTTGTAGTAGACACAACAATCATATAGACTCCTCGTGTAGCCAATCTCTATCATATAGCTATCAAACCTTTTGTACCACTACCTCGGTGACTGTTTTAGTCCATACAAAGATTTCTTCAACCTGCAACACATAGTCTTCTTTTTCAGGAACTTGGAAACCCTCTGGCTGAGTCATATATATCTTCTCTTTCAACTCTCCATATAGAAAAGCTGTCTTCATATCTAGTTGTTCGAGCTCCAGATTCTGGTATGCAACTATGACTAGTAGCACCCTGATAGAAGTATGTCTGACTACTGGCGAGAAAATCTCATTGTAGTCCACACTTTCTTTCTGATGAATCCCTCTTGCAACTACCCGATTTTTATACTTGATACCGTCAGTAGGTGACAACCCTTTTTTCTTCTTGAAAACCCATTTGCAAGTGATAACTTTTCGCACTTGAGGTCATTTGGCCAATTTCCAAGTCTGATTCTTGTGAAGTGACTCCATCTCATCTCCCATTGCAGCAAGCTATCGGGTAGACTCAGTACATGTAATTGCCTCCCTGTAAGTGGATGGCTCGTGGGAATCCACCTCTTCAGCAACCTGTAGTGCATAACTCACCATGTTCTCAAAACCATATCTCGTGGGAGGCTTCCCAAAGTTTGCTCTCTTAGGCCGATCAGGAGCCAAACTGTGTTGGTTAACTACTAGTGGCTCTGTTTTCGAATGTGAGTGTTGAAGTTGATCTTCTTGCTGTGATTCACTCTCATCTTGAGTGTTTTGCTGCTCCACCTGTTTCTCAACACTACCATTCTCTGATACAACAATAGACTTCACAAAAGTGTTAAACATAGAATTTTCATCAAAGACTACGTTTCTACTAAGTATCACCCTTCTTTCGGATGGAGACCAAATTTTGTACCCTTTTACTCCATCCCCATAGCCTATAAATACTCCCTTTTTAGCTCTTTGTTCTAATTTACCCTCACTTACATGATAATAAACAGTGCAACCAAAAGCTTTCAGATTTGAGTAATCAGTAGGCTTATCATACCACACCTCATAAGGGGTTTTGAGATGTATACCTGTGTGAGGTCCACGATTTATTAGATAACAAGTTGTGCTAACCGCTTCTGCCCAGAACCTTCTTTCTAGTCCAGCATTAGAGAGCATGCATCTAGCTCTCTCTAGAAGTGTCTGATTCATACGTTCTGCCATACAATTTTGTTGCCGTGTGTTCCTGACTTTGTGATGTCTAGCAATCCCTTCATTCTTGCAGAACTCATTAAACTCAGACAAACAGAATTCTAGAGCATTATTAGTTCGCAGCCTTTTGATCTTCTTTCCTGTTTGATTTTCAACTAATGCCTTCCACTGCTTGAAATTCTTAAAAGGGTCACTTTTATGCTTCATCATAATCACCCAAGTCATTCTTGAGAAATCATCAATTATTGACACAAAGTATCTGTGACCTCCTAAAGACTCAACGCGAGAAGGACCCCAACAGTCAGAATGAATGTAATCAAGTGTGCCTTTTGTTCTGTGAACTGCTTTAGGAAACTTGCTGCGATGTAATTTCCCCAGGAAACAATGTTAAAAAAATCCAAGATCCTTGAACTTGTGGCCACCAAGAAAATCCCCTTTTGACAGAATTTGAATCTCTCTTTCACTCATGTGACCGAGTCTCATGTGCCATAACTTGGTCATATCATTCTCGTGAACCTCCGATGATGCAACAGTAGCAAAACCTGACAGCGTAGAACCTTACAGAATATACAAAGTACCCTGCTCGACACCTTTCAGAACCACATTAGAACCCTTGCAGACACGTAGAACTCCACCTTCACCTTTGAAACTAAAACCCTTGTTGTCTAAATAACTCAATGATATCAGATTCTTTGACATGCGTGGAACATGCCTAACATCGTTCAATGTACAGAATTTACCATTATGTGTCCGTATTTTGATCGAGCCTATTCCAACCACCTTGCAAGCAAAATTGTTAGCCATAGAAACGTTGCCTCAATTTACCTGCTGATAGATAGTGAACCACTCCCTGCGCGGACATATATGATAAGACACCCCGGAATCTAAGATCCACACATCAATGTGATGTGTATGATCATCAGTAACTAGGGCAGTATCCTCTTCTGAATTGGTGTCATCTGTTGCTACAGTAGCAGTATCTGATGGTTTCCCCTGCTTCTTCTTCTTTGGACATTCCCTTTTCCAATGTCCCTTCTCTTTACAGTAGTTATAGACATCGTTGGATTTAGGACCCTTAGAACCTGGTTTCTTGAAGTTCTTCTTCTTAGAGTTTCCATGTTCCTTACTCCCACTGGCTACTAACCCAGCAGCCTGATTATCTGTACCTGTACCAGTCGCCTTATCAAGCAACTCTCTGGTATGAAGAGATGATCTAACCTCCTCCAGAGTCACAGTATCTCTCCCAACAACAAAGGATTGCACAAAAATCTCATATGATAATGGTAAAGATACCAATGGAATTAAGGCAACATCCTCATCCTCGATTTTGACATCAATATTACGCAACTCTAATAGAATTGTGTTCAACTGATCTAAGTGATCTCTTAGATGCGCACCTTCTTGCATTCGCAAACTAAACAGACGTTGCTTCAGAAGCAACTTGTTGGTTAAAGACTTCGTCATGTATAAACTCTCAAGGTTCAACCACAGACCATATGCAGTTTCCTCCTCTGTGATCTCGATGATGATATCGTCTGCAAGACACAGCATAATTGTCGAGTGTGCCTTCTCCTCCAAACTGGTCATCTCAGCGGTTTCGGGATCCCCTGCCTTCTTCTTCGTCAGCGGCGCCCACAACCCTTGTTGCTTTAACAAAGCTCGCATCTTGATCTGTCATAAACTGAAACTGTTCCTCCCCGTGAATTTGTCGATCTTCACATTCAACCCATACATCCTAACTTGGCTCTAGATACCAATTTGTTATAACGAATGTAAGAAAAAACACAGATTTACGTGGTTCACTAACGATATGTTACCTACGTCCACGGGCAGAAGGAGAGCAGTTTTATTATCCTGAGGAAATCAGTACAGATTACAGAATATCATCCTCGGTTAAATAACTTAAAAAATATATATACTTACCCCCGAATGATAGGTCCAACAGAAAACCTAAGTCTAACATGACTCGGATTACATTTAACTTTGGAGACATTGCCCCCGATCCTCCACCAGGGCGCAGCCCCGTATGCTATCGACCTACAAATCTGATTCAAGGCATATTAACACTAATCATCTATATATTTGCATTGTAATACTAGATTTTGATTAAATATGTAACTGGAGAACTGAATTGTATGTAAGAATTTGTATAACTTCTATCACCAAACCAAATTTCGGTAACTAGTTGAAGAAAAAAACATTTTCTGGGAACTGGGTTTGGTTTATTACTATGCAGAGGTGAGGTTGTGGGGTTGGAACAATGGGCGATCGATGTGGATGGGGTGAAACCGGAAACGGGCACTACCATTTTCACTGTATTTTCTCTGAAAACTTACGGAGACGTGACTGGCATGTTGTTGGGCCCCATAATTATGAGTCGTTTCCTTACTTTTCTGCTTCAATCTTGTAAAACTATGGAAACCAAACTGCCCTGTATATCTTATCTCCAAGGACTAAGATTTCCACTTTAATTTACTTAACTCCAAGTCAGTCAAATCAGGTTTCTAACCATACAATTCCATACATAACCAAGTCTCAAATGGAAAAACACTCACTTAATTAGCAAATCAATACATTACTGATAAAAACTAACCATTTGGATGGAACATCTCGGACGTGAACCGAACACGCGGCGGCTAGTCGGGATAGCGCTCACTGAATGTCAACCTCAAACTGAAAACACCACCTGAATTTCAATTTCATTGCCCAAATCACATCAAAAACTTTTCTCTCCTAACCAAAAAGAAAAAGACGCTAGAAGAAGAGAACACAAACCGGGCCAGATCTATTACCTTCCCATGGGGTCTCATCGGGACCAAATATGGTAGCACTCCATACGAATAGGTTCTCATCGGACGTAGGACTGGCACTGCAACCCTAAAAAAACCCACAAAAACAAAAATGAAAAATTTGATCGGAATTTCGCGTAATTTGAAAGTGGGTTTTTGTTTATATACCTCCGGAGGTTCGTTAACGATGATTTTGAGGTCGGACATGAGAGGGAGCTGAGCGGACGATGACCCCATATCGAATAAGCAGGACACACGGGAAACCGAACCGATCTAAAGCCAAAGAGAAGAAGAAGAAGCGGATTTGGATTGGGATTGGGATTGGGATTTGGTATATGTTTCTCTAAACAGATGGTGAGTTGGGTTGGGTTGGGTGGCCGGGTGGATGAGAAGGAAAGGCTTCGGACAAAAGAAGAGAAAAGGAACCGGAAAGGCAGCAGCCGACTGTAGGTGTCTGTGTGTGTGTTTTGTTTGCTGGCGGAGTAGATGCTGCTGAGCTATAGCTTCTTCATAGCGGGGCTCTCTTCTTCAAGATTTGTTTAATTGCTTTGACTTTTGAGCTTCCCTAGTCTCTAATATTCGTTTCCGGTTTGGTTTGTTTTTGGTGGGTAGATGCTGCGTTTTTTGGCGGTAAAAGAAGTTATAAGAACATAACGCAATCATGGCCTTTGGGCCTCCATCGTTGATGTATTAATTCTTAAAGCTCAAGTACTCGATCCAGGTTTTGTAATTTTTTATGTTTTGTAAAAATTTTTGGTTACAACTATTTACACTCTAAATTTTATTCTTCTCACCCTATTATTCACTACACTCCATAATAATTTTAAAAAAATGCTGAATAACAACCCCCTTTTTACTAAAATAATATTTTGGGGTATACATATTGCAGAAGAAAAACAATAAAAAATTACATACCAATTCTTATTCACACCTCAACATAAACGCATTTATGAGATAATAATAAGTTTATTAAAGTCTTAACAAACACATTCATTATCACTCATTAAGATCCGATAAGCACTACTGCAATGAAACTGGAAAACTATGAATGTTTGTAACTATGAACAATTTACTACAATGTATATAGAGTTTAGAGATACTAACAGGCTGATACTCTTTGTGCTATTTGACCATCTCCTAGATCCACTTAATAAATCCTCAGTATGTTGATGGGACAATATGAAGTGAGAACACGTTGTGTCCTAACAGAGATCGTTTATGGCTTATATCCTATATTAATACTAATATGAGATAGTTTATTGAGTCTCTTTCCATTAAGAAAATTACAACACCTGTTTGAATGGATTAGACTCAATAACTGTACTGTTTGAATTTGAAATTCAGAATAGATTGCACAATCCAAATGTTTAATCGTTTGGACCAATCGTATTGCTCCCACTGCAGTCTATTAGTAAAACTTTAAAACAACAGGTACATGAGCTTATTTGTCAAACGTATTATTTGATTCCTGTAAATTAACAATCTCCCCCTAAATCAGAGAAACAGTGTTTGAACAATCATATAAGATCTATTTTAATGAAGTGTGTACAAGCTTCATACTACATAATCTGTTCCTCAAAATTCTGTCAATTTCATTAAACCATATTGAGTTGCAGAAAACTTTGATGAATTAGGAAAACATCATTTCTCTACAACTACAGTATATAGTACAATAAAACCACATGAATTACCTCAAGTATAATGCGCATAAACATATGTTATATAAAGTCGATTATAAGTTAACATATTGATCCTGAATTCCTATGAGTAAGTTTCATTTCTGTGTTCATAAAAACCTCACTGCAATATATCTTATATTCATAAATAAAATTTTAACTAACGTAAGAATCATAAATATGTTTCATATCAATAAGTAATGATACATATAGTTCACAAATAGATAGTTTATGCATGCTTCATAAATAAAAATTAGCTCATATGACTTGCAAAACTTGATACTGGTAATGCTTTAATCAGGGATCTGCTAATTGATCTTTGGTTCCAAGTTTCACAACCTCCAATTCATTGTCTCTAACACTTTCTCTAAACATGAAGCACTTCACATCTATGTTTCTAGATGCTGAAGTTCTCTTGTTATTCTTTGAGAAAAATATTGCAACAACATTATCGTAGTAAATAGTTAGAGGACTTTCAATGGAATCCACAATCTTGAGTCTGGACACAAAATTTCTTAACCACAATGCATGAGTTGTGGCTTCAAAAATTGCTACATATTCTGCCTGAAATGTTGAAGTGGCTGTGAGTCCATGCTCATTTATTTTTCAAGACACTGCACCTCCAACAAGCATACAAATGTAACCTGATGTTGATTTCAAATCATCCACATCTCCCTTGCATGAAGCATCTGTGTATCCATCCAACTTTAATTATTGATCTTCCAATTTTCTATAAACCAACATGTAGTCTTTTGTCCTTTTTAAATACCTCAAAACTTTCTTTCTAGGCACCCAATGTTCATGACCAGCATTAGATTGAAATCTAGACAGCATACTGACTTCAAATGCTATGTCTGGTATAGCGAAAACTTGTGCATACATCAAACTCCCCACTAATATGGCATATGGGATCTTCTCCATGTATTTCTTTTGGAGTGCATTCTGTGGACATTGGCCCTGTGTAGTTTATCATCTTTTGAGATTGGTGTCATACCATTCTGGTAGTTCTCCATCTCAAATCTTCACAATACTTTCTCTAAGTAATTTATTTACGAAAATCCAGGCACATTTTCACTTTTGCCCCTTGTGATTTCAATACTAAGAACAAATCTGGCCTTTTCCATATCCTTCATGTCAAAATTCTTCATGAGAGAATCTTTAGCGAATTTTAACATATCAGTATTACTTCTTGGCAATAATATATCATCAACGTAAAGTATCAGAAATACAATTTGGCTCCCACTGACCTTGAAGTAAATGCATTCATCTAGTTGGTTCTCAACAAACCCACATTTGGTAACTACATCATTAAATTTAAGGTACCATTGTCTAGATGCTTGCTGTGATCTTTGAAGCTTAGAGATTTTTTTTCTCATATTTTATAAATCCTTCAGGTTGCAACATGTAAATATTTTCATTGAGTTCTCCATTCAAGAATGCTGTTTTGACATCCATTTGATATAACTTCAAATTGTAATGAGCTACTAAAGCCATCAAAACTCTAAATGCATCTTTGGTTGAAACTAGAGAAAATGTTTCATTGTAGTCAATTTCTTCTTTCTGATTATAACCTTTTGCAACCAATCTAGCCTTTTGCCTTTCTATTTTTCCATCAGCATCCCTTTTAGTTTTAAAAAGTCATTTGCATCTTATTGGCTTCATGTCATCTGTTATGTCCACTAAACTCCAAATTTGATTATTACTCATGCTCAGAAGTTCATCTTCCATTTTCAGTAACCATTTGTCATTATTTTTGGAGCTCATTGTAGCTTTCAGTGTCACCGGATCATCTTCTTGATCTCCAGACTAGAACTACTTCCTGATTCTGAATGTGCACATTCTCTATTGCGGCATCTTCCACTACAACAACATTTTATACTGCATAGGCTACATTGTCTGCATTCTGATCTTCTTCCGCGTGAATTTGATTTTCATTTGCCACTGATGCTGGATTAACAAGTAAATTTGCTCTAAATAAAGATTCTGTACAGTTTGAATTCTCATGCAACAAATTTGGATAAATGAACCAAGTATCCATATTTTCAAACTTTGCATATTCATCAGAGATATCAAACACAACATCACCATTGTCAAAAACTTCATCATAAAACGTTGCCCTCTTTGTTTTAAAAATTTGAGTGTGTATAGTTGGAGAATAAAATTTGAATCTCTTTGATTTGTCCGAATTACCTATAAAGTATGATCTTATAGATTTGGAATCAAACTTGTCATTCTTCTCCAAGCTATAGGCTCTAGCTTCATTCTTACAACCCCAAACATGCAAATAATTTAGGCTAGGTTTGTAACCACACCATAATTCAAAAGGAGTACATTTTACAGCTTTAGATCATGTTCTATTACAAATGTAGTTTGCTGTTTTCAGTGCTTCTTCCCCAAAAAATTTAAGAAGATTTGATATGATAAATATGCTCCTAATTATATTCATCAAAGTTCTGTTTCTTCTCTGAGAAATTCCATTCTGTTGAGGAGTATATGGAGTTGTGTATTGAGCAATAGTACCATGTTCCTCCAAATACAAAGCAAAAGGTCATTTGTGTTGACCCATTTATAAATATTTTCTAAAATATTCATCTCCTCGATCTGATCTCACAATTTTGATAAACTTTTATGTTTGTCTTTCCATTTCAGTTTTGAAAACCTTAAAAAAAAATCTAAGACTTGAGAATTTTCAAAAATTAAATAAACAAAACACCATCTTGAAAAATCATCAATAAAAGTAACAAGTATGAATTTTTGCTTAAAGTAGACACTGGAAAGGGCCATAGACATCAGTATGAATCAGACCAAGTATAACTTCACTTCTCTTGGAATCAAAGTTTCTTAAGTTGGTCATCTTTCCCCTTGAGCAGTCTATATAGGTTCCAAAATCACTGAAGTCTAGTTTTGGTAAAATGGCTTGTTTTACAAGTTACAGCAATCTATACTTTGAAATATGTCCTAATCATTTATGCCAAAAAAAAAAATCTTGCTGACTTTATCTTTTAAAACTGCAATCTTTTTCAATTGACAGAATTGTAAAGACTTTGTTTTCCATGGAAATATTTTTGCAGTTCACACGCCAATAACCATCTAAAATTACATTGTCAGCAAAACAAACACCATTTTTATAAAAATACATATCTTTATTATTAGTGCAGAAATCCAAATCATCATGAAATACAAACTTTGAACTAGATATTAGGTTCTTATTTATACTAGGAATACAATAGACATTGTCCAATACTAATACAAACTTATTTTTAAACAATAGCTTAACTACTCTTATAGCTTCAATTGCCACTCTTTGGCCATTTGCTGTGGAAACTCTTGTCTCATTTCTACTCGAGATTTTATTTTTTTTAATCCCTGCAATGAGTTGACAATATGAATGGGTGAAGCAGTATCAAAATACCATGAATTGTCAAGCTCTGTAGTAGTGGAATTGAAGACAAAAATAGATTTTGAAAACAAAATACCTTTTTTGTTAGACTAGTTCTAGAAGTGTAGGAAAAATAAGTGATATTAAATTAAATATAATATAACAAATACTAATTAAATAATTAGTAAAATGTAAACATATGAATGAAGAACAAATTCTGGGTAAGAAGATGAACTAAGTTGAGTCACGTGTATCACACGCTTTCCTTAAGAACTTTTACACCGCCCACAGGGTTGTATTGCGTTGTTCTCCCAGGATAAAACAATTTCAAAGTTTTGTACCGCAGTACAAGAACTTCTCTTCGAACTGAAAGACGCGGACGCACACAAGTCCAAACCAGGACGACAATCGTGTCCGCAGGACGCGGGCGCACACAAGTCCATATCGCATACTCATTTCATCCAAGATTTGCACCCCTCCCCTGAGCGCGTGAGAGAGAGCCTCTCTACTCACTTACTCAAGGTATACTAAGATGCAATCATATATAAAGACTTCCACATTTCTAATTTCTCCCATGTAGGATCACATTCCTTCCTTTTGTTTCAAGTAGTCATCTTTGGGTGATAATTTCTCATTCACCCCTTAACCAATTTAAACAAATAAATACATAATCTTTATGTACTCTTGTAGGAGAACACAAATCCATGTTTCTCTCACATCAAAATTAAGTGCAACACACTCAATTATTTTTTTAAAATTGTCATATTAAAATGGTGGAAAACCACCATTTTCCAACAAGAAGTCCTCACAATCCTTCTTGAAAATCCCAATCTTTTTACAGAAAAAGCATTTCACAGGTCCTTTGAAGAAATTGTTCTTATTGCGGTCAGAATCAGTGTTCTTTGATAAACTTGCCTGAGATTTATTATTGCCAGAATTTTTCTTAAGTTTTGACTTTCCCATAAGGTTGATTCCTAATGCCTTCTGCTTTTTATTAATATCATCATCTTCTTGCACACAGACGGAAATCAACTTATTAAGACTCAATTTTTCCTTTTGTGTGTTGTAGAGTGACTTAAGATGACTATATGGATCATGCAATGAGTTGAGCAACAGATGCACCAGGATTGAGTCTTCCATATTCATATTCAGTCTCTTAAGTTTTCTTGCAGTGTCAATTCCTTTCATGATATATTCTCTAATGATACCTCAATTGTACTTCATCTTTACAAGAGTATTCATCAGATTTCCACTTTCAGCCTTGTCAGAAACTTTGTATTTCTCTGCGATGAAATCAATGAATGTCTTTTCAAACTTAGAATCTGGTAATCCTCCCCTCACAGGATCTGCCATGCTTTTCTTCATACATATCAGTGCCAATTTTTTGTGCATGTGCCATTGAGCATATTTGTCTTTGGTCTCCTTACTTGCATTGGTAGTTGGAACTTCAGGTGGATCTTCCCTCGGAACATGATCATACTCCAGAATTCCCAAGTTGAGTTCAATGTCATCCTTCCATTTCTTGAAAATTGATCCATTAAGCAACTCAATCAGATTGATGCCTAAAGGAAAATTCATGGTTGTAGTGAAATTTTCTCAAGTTAGTCAATGAATGTCCCAATGTGCTATTTTAAAATTAAACCAACACTTTGATGTAGTACATATAATTTGATAAATGAATACATGTTATGTTCAAGATTTGGTATCATTTGTGATACACTATACTCTAATAACACCATAAGTTCATTCACAAGCATAAATATTGATTAAAAAAACTAGACGTGCGAATAATTTCTTTGGAAATATGAATTCAGATTTAAATTTTAGGTTTTATGAATATGAGTTTTCTATCTTATGATACTAATCATATATATACTAAGCCATTTTGACAGCATGAAATATGTTTATCAATCATATTTGAGAAAACTATCATTGCAGTGTTTATATAAACTGTTATCATGACTACTTTGGCAGCATTATGAATATCATGGAAATATACTGATCTTAAACTTAAATTAGATTGATTTTAGAAAGAAAAAACCACCCCCATTGTTTGAATTTTCGCCAATGTATCAATATGATGCATGAACTTCAAAAACTATCAAAGTGATGCCCAAACACTCAAAACTACATTTACGTGATGCTTAGAATCATTTTTCGTCACAACACCGTCTATAACGATGACATGACATTTTTTTTAAAACAAAGAAAAAAAGACTTTAATACCCTTATAATTTTTATTTTTAAAAAAATTATTATTTTTTTTCAAATGATAGTTTGAGAGTTTGGGCATCACTTTGATAGTTTTTAAAGTTTAAGCATTATATTGACGACTTAGCGAAAGTTTAGACTCTAGGAGTGACTTTTCCTTGGATTTCCTCTCCATCTCTCACTCGTCGTCGAGCTCGCCATAGACGTACCACCCAAAACGTTATCGATTAACTAAGCTCATTACCCCATCAAAAATATCGTACTTTCGAACTACGTGATTTCTAAAATCTCGATAAATTTATAAACTAATCGTATTATTATTCCGATAAAGTCTAAGTCTCAATCAAGCTAAGTCTAATTGATTCGAGAACATCTTCAATGTAATCAGTAAGTAATTACGAACAAAACGACATTAAACATCTGTCAAAACACATCAGCCGGATGCACTCCCAAAAACCACCGTCTGCGGAGCTCCAAATTCTGGCGATCATAAATTACTTGTCCAAAATTAACCCAACAACAACTTTCTCAACCACACCTAAGTCCAATTCCAAATAGAACTCCCCGAATTACCTTTTGAATCCAAAAACACCAAAAAATCTCCAAATCTTCAATTCGTCGTTTCTCCCTCCTCGGTTTGAATTGAAGTTTGTCTTTGATATGTAAATACTCACAAGAAACAGGGCTATAAATCCCAGTAGGTCTCCTAATATGAGTAAAATAAAGGAGAGATGTGTAATACCCCAAAAATTAGTATAATAGTTTAGATTATTGTATGACTCGTTAAACTTAGAAATCACCATGATTTAGTTTGACCTTAGAGGTTTTAGAAATTCGATAAAAAAAATTGTCTGGCAAAGACAATGTATAAAAACGAGATTTAGAGAAATATTAACGGAGTGGGGCAAATGGTCCAGTGGATACTCAAGTTCAAGTTAGGTACTCCCTGGTCTTGGGTTCGAGGCCACGAGCTGGAATCGTGAAACATTCCATTTTATAAGTTAGTAAAAATGATAAAAATATTTTTACTCCAGTTAGAGACTGTAAGAAACTCTAATTTCAACTAGCCGATTTTCGGAAATGGAATTTTAGCAAAACGACCAAATTTTCCTTGTTCGAATCTCTTCTCCGAATCGAATTTTGTATTTTAAGATTGCAATTCATACTTTTAGAGGTCATGCTCATGTATCAATTTGGTGCTAATTATTATTGGTTGATATATATATATATATATATTACACTACATTACACTTTATTAGTAAAACCATAAATTTTCACACATCACATTACGTATTGCATCCACATGCATACATAATCACATTTCAACATTTCAATCAGATTTCCAACCACATTACTATTGTTTTTACAAGTGCATTTTAACCCTAGAATTAGTAGCCCAACTATTCCATTGTCAACTTGTCTACAAAAGTCTACAAAAATGGTTATGAATTTATTTCCCATGTCTCCTCCCATGTCTATATAAATCACCCTTGAGTTCAATCTAATTTTTACACCACTACAATCTTCCCCTTATGTGCTGATTTGAAGTCCTCCCAAAGTTGCAATGCAACTCCCCTAAAATCTCACACCAAACTACCTTTCTTCCAAGTACTTTAGTAGTTAATTCATTTGCTTCAAGAGGGTCACTTGAGTTAATCAAATACCTCCATCACCTACTGAAATTCTTGAGTAAGTACATGAGTACATTCTTAAACTTCTTTATCTTTAAGATTACATCAAAGTGCATGACTAAGAATAAAAGAGAAATAATCAGCCTTAGTGTAAATTTAATATATTTTTTCTGTTAAAGTTTTAATTAGTCAAATATTTTTATATATTCAGATTCTACACAAAAAGTTATTCAACTTTGGCTTTTGAATCACTTAAAAAGGTTAAGTAATGAGAAAGTTATGGCTAAAACAAGTTTTGCTAATCTTTTCCTTAATCATGTTCGAAACCTCTAAATGTGCTCTTAACTTGAAATATTCATATCTCACTCATTTTTAACCAAATTTAGTGTTCTTTATATCAAAACAAAGCTTAGGAGTTTAACTATCAATCTGGAAAGTTTAAAAGGCATTAATTAATACTTACTAACTAATTAATTCGTGCAAATGAGTTTAATAGCGAGTGTAACCATTTTTGGATAGTTGCAAAACATTTTTATTTCTGATCTTGAGAACTCCCTACCGAACTTTGTGATTATTACCATTGGATTCCTCTCAAAGAACACTTCGAGATGGTATACTCACTTCTTTGATTTGGACATAATATGGATTAATTATAAAACGAATCAAATGGAGGATTTCGGACGGACTACCGCCGAATGATACTTTTGGTCCAAGGATTAATATATTTATTTTCTGCATTTGTAATTTATTTTTATTTACTTACTCGCATTATTTACTTCTCAAGTTTGATTTGGGACTAATGGAGGATTTCAGACGGACTACCGCCGAATGAAACTTTTGAACCAATGATAACTAATTTTTATTTCAAGTTTATCTACTTAATCGCTCTATCTATTTACTCTCAAATATAATTTGGAACAAATGGAGGATTTCGAGCGGACTACCGCCGAATGAAACGTTTGGACCAAAAATTTTAATTAATGAAATACGTTTAAGTTTGATCTTTCTTCCTTTACAAATTCTATTACGTATATATTCATTACAAAATTAAGATGTAAATATATACTCTATGATCTATATACATAGTCTTAATTAAAGACTTGTTGTGATCGTTATGGTTGAAGTGTGAAGTCGGGTGTATAGATGAATTAACTTGTGCTTAAGTGAATTGCTGGTAAATTGTTTTGTTATTGTGAGAGTTAGCCAAGGGCCCTAGTCCCTTACAGATGGTGCACTATTATACTCTAAGAAATGAATTGTGTCAAACCGGGAGTATACAAGATTTGGCAGGTGGCCTTAGAATGTTGTGGCTTTATATGTGTGTTGGTATTATGGGACTAAGCACATGATTTTTTTTGAGTAATTACCAGTTAATCTAAAAGAATTCACTTCGGAAGTATTGGCGTGTTTGTGTGTAGATGTGAAGTTGTGCAAGTATATATATTATGAACCTAATTGTATATATTACAAAGACGCAAGTATAAGAATGGAAGAATAACCGGTTTCAATATTTCACCTTTTTGAATTGGTTGTTCGGTTTGATGTTTCTTAAAGATAGTTTAGTATATGCTTGTAAGCTGTACTTACTGGGTCAGTGTGACTCATGATACTACATCTTTCTCTTTTTCAGGTGATGAGTAGAATGCTTGGGGAAAATGGGATACGTCGCTTACTAAATAAATGAATTATTTTCTACTTGCATTTTGAATTGAATAAATGTAATGACTATTATTTTCAAAAACGTCGGTCTTGTAATATTAGCAGTTTCACTTTTCAATAAATGTACTATTTAGACACCTTGATTTTTGAAATTATTTGGGTTTCTTATTCACATCACAAATCCTTACACCATATTTCAGTATAATAGTGACCTCGGATTTGGGGGTGTGACAAGATGAGTGCTAGGGTTATGGAGAAAAGATATATGGGACTGAAACGAAGAGATTCATACCAACACCGCTATTTTGGGTGGTTCATCTCTGACGAGCTTGTCGATGTCGAGAGAGAGATGGATAGGAGAGAGAAAAAATTGGGAGAGAGAGATAGATAGAGAGAGAGAGAGAGAAAAAATTGAAAAAAAAATAGTAAATTCAAAATTCAAAAAAGAAATAAAAGGTAATGAGCTTAGTTAATCGATAATATTTTGGGTGGTTTGTTGTCGGCGAGCTCGACGACAAGTGAGAAATGAAGAGGAAAACTGAGGAAAAAAGTTACTCCCAAGGTCTGAACTTTCGCCGAGTCGCCAATATGATGCCCGAACTTAAAAAAAAAACAAAGTGATGCCCAAACTCTCAAACTATTAAAGGAAAAAAATTAAAAATTGAAAAATGGGTATTTAAATCTTTTCTCCTCTGTTTTTGAAAAAAAAAATACCACGTCATCGTTATAGACGGTGTTGTGACAGAAAATGGCTCTAGGTATCACATAAATTCAGTTTTGAGAGTTTGGGCATCACTTTGATAGTTTTTTAAGTTCAGACATCATATTGATACATCGGCAAAATTTCAAACCCTAGTAGTGATTTTTTCCTTTTATTTTAACCAATTTCATGTGAATGTAACATGTATGTGATGCAAATATAGTGATAGTTCAAGGAATCACATAAAACCGTAGAACTCAAAAAAACTGCATATGCATATATAAACTATCATTTGTAGTTAAATAAATTGCAGTGATTTAAAATAATCAACATCAATTTGAGCATATGTTGTTTTGATACCAATTGTTAGATTCATTATATGAATTAGACTGCTTAGATTATAACTATGCCAAATAGAAATTGATAAGCACTACTGCAATGAAACTAGAAAACTATAAACGTTTGTAACTATGAACAATCTACTGCAATGTATATAGAGTTTAGAGATACTAACAGGCAGATGCTCCTTGTGCCAGTTGACCTTCTCCTACATTCACTCTATAGATTCTCAGTATGCTAATGAGACAATGTGAAGGGAGAAAACGTTGTGTTCTAGTAGATGTCGTTTATGGCTTGTATTATGTATTAATACTGATATGAGACAATTTTTTGAGTCTCTTTCCATCAAAGAAATCAAAACACATGTCTGAATAGGTTAGACTTAATAATTGTACTATTTCAATTTGAAATTAAGAATAGATTGCACAATCTAATCTATTTAATTGTTTAGACCAATCGTATTACTCCCATTGCAATATATTAGTGGAGCTTTAAAACAACAAGTACATAAACTTATTTGTCAAACGTGTTATTTGATTCCTACAAACTAATAATCTTAACAAATAAATTACTTTTATTTGTCAGGACTTACATGAATGACATATTGCAATTCGTTAGGACACAAGCGAAAAAAATCATATGTTCGTTAGGAGTCTGACGAACGAAACCTTCATTATCTAAGGAAACTGATAAGACAAAATACTCTATATTGTCGTTTGTCAGGACTTTGACAAAATGTGTTCTTTCTTCAGGACCTTGACGAATGTTTGATCTTTTATTCACTAGGACCTTGACAAATATTGTGCAATTGTTTGTCGGGACTTCGATGAATAAGGTACAACTGTTTGTCAGGAATTTGACAAACATCATCCAATATTATCCTACGATTTGTCAGAATTTTGACGAACGATCTAATTCTTAAACATCCCTCATTAATAATGACATAAAAAAAATAGAAAAATGATCTACCCAAGGCTTTTCACGCGACTTGTTGTGTGATAATTTTTTAAAAATTATCTGAGTACGACTCTTGAATGTATTATATTTGTTTGGGGAGTGGAAGTAATAGAAAATGTAATTTTAAGGAGAATAAAATAATAATTCAATAATTCACATGATATGGGGTGAGAAGAGTAAAATTTGGGGTGCAAATAGATGCAACCATTTTTTTTTCTTAAAGGAATGTCTTGTAATTTATTTATCTTTAAAATTAATTATATCATTTATTGTTATGACCTGAACCAAAATTATGCACTTATCGAATCGTATTAATCTTTATCGTGGATTAGTCGCACTACCAAAGTTATTAACGACTTTTTTATCTGGCAAGAATTTGATTTGACTTTTTTCACAGAAGTTGTAGAGTATTTAATTTTTAGCTTATAGAAATTTTTGGAAAATTTTTCAGATAAGTGAGATATTTTTAGTGATTATCGGATGTCGGTAGGAGAAAATATAAAAATTACTTCATTTTTAGGTCGGTTTAATCGCAGCCGTTGGATTTTAATTAGATTGATTTTGGACCGTTGATGTCAGCTGCTTAGGGGTATAAATAAGTGTTTTTTTGAATTTTTATTTCAAAAAAATCAGAAAACACCACGGGCTCAACCTATTTCCTCCTTCGCCGACCCGAAATTTTTGACCCGACCCGAATCGCCATTTCCGGCCACCTCCAGCGACGAAACAGGTAGGGAATCAAAGCTATGTGCTTCGTTGGTTGTTTTGTGTGAATTTTTTTGGGATTTATGTAGGTTTTAGGGTCACCCGAATCGAGTTTACCCCGTGGGAGTCACCGCCGTTGGTTGCGGTGCTCCGGCGTGTATTGGGAGTCGAGGGTTGAGGGCTTTTGAAGTTCTACCCATCCTAAGTCTATTTGGGTTGGCTGTTTGTTCTGACGTAGCTCCACGGCAGAGCTTCGACGCCACAAAATTTTCCGGCCGATTTCGGGTCGTGGCTTTCAAGGCCAATTCCAGCCACGTAAGGTTGAGTTGGAGCGAGTAGACTTAGAGGTTAGGTTGGGCTTGAGGAGATGAGTGTTTTTTCGACGTGTTTTAGGTTTCTTCGGCCAAACGCCGTTGAATTAGACATCGGTCTTGTTCTGAATGTGGTAAGGCTCGTTGAGAGCTTTCCAACGAGAGGGAGAATGCCAACCCCCACCCCCCCAATTGAAGAAAGTTCACCAGAGGCGCGTGTGACCCTTGCGCTGCTGCTTATGTTGCCCAATGTGTAGCTCTGGCGAAATAGTTTTTTGAGATTCTTCCACGGGACTTTCATGGTTATTTTTAGGGATGATTTCTGTAGTTTACACCTATTTTGATATTGTATGATCTGTATTTACAGGACATCGTTATCATGACCTCAACAACGAAGGGAAGTCCGCTGGACCCCAGCAGTAGTCGTAGACTTGTGCTTATTTTCACATTCGATAACGAGTTCATGTTTTTATGCATTGCGCTTTACGGTATATTTTTAGAGCATTTATTCAGAGGTTTACTCTTTGATGGTTTATTTAGTCGCATCGATGCCCTAGTTATTCGGCTGATCACCGAATAGCCAGCCAAACCGGGTTAGGACAAACAGTATGCCCGACCCAGATTATCTCGGGTTAGGAAAAATACTCTAGACGATTCGATCACCTTAATTTTCATACAACAGTCGTTTCGGGTTAGGACAAACACCATGAACGACCACCTCCATTGTATTTCAGTTTATTTGATTTGAACTTGCATTATTTCATGGAAATCAGCAAAAATACATGATATTATAATTTTGTCATTTTATGAAGATTATATTATTTTTTTCATTCATTCTAACGTTTTATATTTTAATATATTTTCCTAGGCTTTTCGGTTTCCGTTGTCCAAACTACAGTGTAAATCCTGAGTTTGCGTGGTGTCATCGAAGGCTTTGAGTCTACCAGTCAGCTCCTCATTCAGTAGGTTCCAGTCCGCTGTCAGACTATTTATTATGTATTATATGTTTATAGAAGTCGCTCTGAATATCAGTCGTATTATGTTGGTTTTAGTTACTCGAGTAGTAGTCGAGTTTACTCTCTTTTGTATTCAGAACCAACACATTGTAAATATGTTTTAAATTTCTGAGTTGAGTTTCTGGTTTTAGTTTATCTTATTTGTTGAGAAATTTGGATGGACAATCGGTGGTCCACGGTTTATTTTTGGGAATTTGGTTTAGAAGTGTTCTCTTCTTGGAAGTTTTAGGGTTGTTCAGTTTTTAAGGGAGGTCATGAAAGGACCCAACCCCGATTTAGCTCCCTAAACCGGAATCAAACCCTTTCGAAAACACGAACCAACAAAAACTGTAGAAATTTTTGGCAGAGTTTCGTTACTAAAGTGGAATTACCATTACCTGCATGCGGAAAATACACTTCATCCTATGCCACAAAAAGCAAACCGTGGGCACAAATCCCATCCGGATTTCTCAATATATCAACAGTAAAGTAAAACAATAAATATATCTATACTTTACTGAAATCCGATGTAAAATCGTACAACGTAAACAACAGATTTCTCAGAGCGACCTCTATTATATAAACATATAAGTATACCACAGTAGGTAGAACAATAAACCTACTGGAAGAAACAAGGTAGCTCGAGCACTATGCCTCCGACCACGACGTGCGACACCAGAGCCTGAACTGCAAACTGGGCATGGAAACCGAAAAGCCCAGGGGAAAGACATGAAACACGTTAGAGTGAGTGGACGAAAATAAATGTCTTTCACCAGTTAATATATATGTTTAAAATAACATATGCGAGTCCAGGTAAATAGAATAACAAGTACACGAGGTAAAACTCATACTCCTCCAGTGTACTGAGCATGCAAGTAAAAATCTCACAGGGTCACTCATGGACACCTCCGTGCTAGTACCGTCTGAACCACGGAGTCCTTGACTTCCACGTGATTCTAAGCCAGAAATGGTCTCGGTTCCGGGGATACGCCCCTCACTGGTCTGGTTGGGGAAACGCCCCTCCAGGCGGCCCTCCGTCAGGGATCAGCCGACGAGGCAAGTGTATCGATACAACAACGTAACTGAGACTGTACTCTGTGTAAATCAAATCATAAACAGTTCGATGCAAATGCATGAAACAACATATAAGTGTATGTATACTCGTATACGTATATTCGTATAAGTATAACCGTATAACCGTAAACACATGCTCATAATAGACATAATCTCGTATGAAATCTCATGCTCGTAAAACCATAATCATGTTGCATGCTCAAGTTCGTAAAAACGTATATATATGACTCGCAATCAATCCGTGAAAATAAATTGTCCACTCACAGACTAGCGTAACGCGATATGCGTTAACCCGTGATCCGGCGGAAAGTCCCTCGCCAAACGAACGATCACGAACACCTGAATATTCACAAAATCCATATCTCAAAATCATATCTCGACAATACAAGACAAATCACGAGAAACCACCGTTCTCGGAAACACATAACTCAAAGTCAACGAATCGTCGAAAATCCGATATTCACACCTCGATACCTCGCTGTACTTTCGGATGCTCAAATCGAGAAACGAACCTCCCCACTACGATCGGGGCGTGATTTCGAGTCAAATGACATGCAACTTGTCGAAAATCCAAAAAGTCAAATCGTTGACCGTTGACCGCCGCCCACGGCGGCGCCGCCACTCACCGGAGAATTTCACGGCGGAGCAACTTCTATTCCATGCAAAACCACCCATTGAGCAACTTTGTCAACTACAACAAAGGCCAATTCTCACTCTAACTCATCCAATTTCAAGCAAAACCGAATTGTTCCCAAAATTTCAAATCCAAAATTTTCCAAACACAAATCGAATTAGAACACCATACCTATATGGTTAGAATCCTTGAGAGGAGGGCTACAAAACCCAGTCCATGATTGAGTTCAACTCGGCCGAATTCACCGAACCCGAAATCACCTAAAAATCCCCATTTTTGATTGGAAAATCCCTCCTCCTCCGTGTGGTTGGCCGTGCGTGGTGGCTGGATATGGATTCGGGGTGTCGGGGCGAGTGGAACGAGACAAGAGTCAAGCCGTGGGGTGGCCGGACGGAGCTCGCTGCCGGCGAGGCCGTACGACGTCGCACCACCCACTCCACAGCTCGGTCAAACCGAGTTGACCGGGTCAAAGAATTAAATGATATCTGTTGACTTTCCCTTTACGGCAAGTTACTATTTAAATCTTTTCCAAAACGGAAACTCATAATTATCCATTTCGACGAACTTTGAACACCTGTAACTTCCTCGTCGTAATTCCGATTCCGATAATTCTCGCGGCAAAAAACTCGACTCGACTTATTCTTCTAATATCACCCGGAGTCAAACATATTGGCCAATCGGATAAAAAGTCAACTGTTCAACCAAACACACATTTAAATCGACTAAACAATCAACAATCGGAAATAATCACAACTAAATCTTCGTAACTCAAAATCATGCTCCGGAAGTTCCCACGAGCTCGAAATTAAATTCCGAACAACTTCCATGAAGAAGCCGAAACCAAATTCTCGTCCGGTAATTTAGTCGCTAACAAACCTGCCATTTAAATTCGTTTCCGTCGAAACTTCAAATATTCATAATTAATTCCTCGGTCGTCCAAATAACGATCCGAAACCGCCCACAAACTCAAAATCACATATACTACGATTCTCGAGAAGAGATTCAGCTCCAATTCTTGGCCAATAATTAAGTCGTTAACGAGCCTGGCGATTCAATCAACTGTCGGCAATTCTGCGACTATACGATAAGTCATGTATACAGCTAATCATACTGCTGATTCTGGTCCGGGTCGTCACAGGTCATGTCAAAAATTTTGTAGAATTTTCTACATTATGGTTAGTCGTTAGGACTTAATCTTAATTTACTAGCTAAACTAGGGTTGGGTCCCCTCATTTATCTAAAAAAAAGTAATTATCTCATATATTTAAACTTTTCTAGAGTCTCTTGAAAAACATTCTCAACTATATTATATATTGCGCACGTGATGGTTTTTGAGTGTTGTAGGCTAGTTAGAACCTATGTAGCACCAACACTATATTTTATATTTTAGTTCCATGTCACGTGTCCAACACTTGGAGTCGTTTGGGGACGCCCTGACTAAAGTGTCACGCGGTGTATCCTAAAATATTGTAATTTAGACACTTGTGGATACTCTTTAGACAGTCGAGAACACTTCTTCAACACTCGAGACACTTTAGCACATCAAATAATATATAATATTTTTATATTTTTTTCGTAGAAGTCATATTTATTATGGAACTAGAAGATTGAGTTGGAGGTAAATATAATCTTGAGTTGTATTAAGGTTAAAAGTATTCATACACGAACAAAATTATTTTAACCCGTACTCTGTTGCTGTCTCTAGCTTCATCTTTTGTTCAATGCATACTTTTTTATTTTTAAAGATGTGTTCAAAAATAATTTTGATTACTTAACTTAATTTTAATTTATTAGATATCAAAATGTATATTAATTTAATTGTTGTGTCCCTGCATGTCTGTATTATGGTATGATTTTGTCGTGTTCCGTGTCCCTTTTGTCTGTGTCTGCAATGGGCCAAAACAAATTTAAGCCAAATACACATATGACATGTCTATACACACAACATATATATGCAAAGCATTTGTGAGACAAATGAAGATAGCTTGCTCTCCTAAGGGATTCATATTAATGGATATAAATGGATGAGCAAAACTAATGACTGTGATTGAAAGTAATTAACACTACCCCACCATAGTTTTTATGTCTTTGAATCACAACTGTTGGATGTGTTTATCTCTTTCTATTCCTTAGAATGTGCCCCTTAGGAGATCAAACTTGGACAAATGAATGGGTAATACATGCATAATAAATAAATAAGTAATTTGATGCTTCTGTGTTCTGTGTATTAGTTATACACAATTCAGTTTGGGGGACAAAGTCTAATGACTGGCTTTCATTATATGAAACTGTGTACCACTAAACAACAGACGCAAAATAAATATTAATACCCATAGCGGGCCCTGAGTTTAAGTGGCTTTAAGCGATAATTGTTCTATATGTATGAAGAAAAAAAGTGGAAATACGAGTGATACAAGGTTGTTCTTATACAAGGGTTGTTTTGCTATGTTATGCTCATGAACTATAGTCATAAACAAAGAAAATAAAGAACAAGAAACATCGGATAGTGATCTTTTCTCTTGGGAAATGAACAAATCATGCAAATAGGGTCCATGATAGATGAAAGGCTGTCGAGGGTTCATAGTTGTGATCTCTTGGTTCCAAAATAGATAGCTTGATGCTATCTTAGGATCCATGATAGATGAAAAGCTGTCGAGGGTTCATAGTTGTGATTTCTATTGAAGATGAAATATCTTACATAAGAAAAGTGATAAATAAAATAAAATTTATAAGTGGATGAATTGAATCTAATATTAACATACTTTTTTTGTATAAAATTCAACACCTTTAAAATGGTTCAAGTTAAGATAATGTATCTTAAATTCACATGTCATGTTTGTCGCCGTTTAACATGTGAACACCTACAAGGAAGTGTTTCTCCTTTTACCTCGAGCAATTATTTATACTTCTAATAAAATGAAGTATAATTGTATAAACGCTTTTTTCGACTATATGGAGAACAACATGTGCGTGCATGTGATTACACTATCATGATTGAGAGTACAATGTATGTCCTCTCATTTTCCCAACTTCCATTTCACATATATAAATAGACATGGCGTCTGATAATGCAGGACTGCTCATCCCAAAATGCCACAAAAATTCAAACCATCTAATACAAAACCAAATACAATTTGCCGAGACTATACAAATCTCAAAGGAAAACGAAAACTCAAAACACTCCCACAGCTGTATATGCACATCTTTTAGCCTCAGGAACTGATCCCCATATCTTGTGGGGTTAATTTTCTTCTGTGGCCTTTCGCTGTTTGGGTTCCTTGTCCTCTTTTTATCCAATTTATGTTCTCTCTCGCTTTGCAGCTTGGGACTCCACTCTCTCTCTATTTCTGTAATCGAGACTCCGCTCCATCTTTTCCCGCTGCTTTTGCCTCTGCACATTTCTTGTATTTGTATTTGTACACATTTCGTCCCCTCAAAATTTCCACGGAGGAAAATTCAAATATATGTGGGGGTTATTATTTGACTCATAGATTCAAAAAATTTGCGGATGATTCGAGACCCGAAAAGTTCAAATCTGGCCCGACCTAAATTTAGGCATAAAAAGTCTGGCATTATAAGCTTAGGATCGGGCTTGAGTCGAGGTCCCAAAGTCCGCGGGCTCAAAAAAATCCGGCCCGACCCGTAGGACCAAACCCGTCTAACTTATTCATTGTATATATTATATATTATTTAATAAATATAAATCTCTAAACTCTCTAGTTTACCTTAATATAATTCATTTATATACTAATTATCAATTTATTTAGGCTTATAGTAAAAACTCTCTACAGTCATAATGTTGGGCATACTAAAATTTATTTTTATATAGAGGTGATTCTTAAATAAAGGTTTACTTATAAATTAGTTCACAAATAGTATGAAAGTAATATATTTGTAATTTAAATGGGAAACTTATATGATTAATAAAAGAAACTAATTTATTTAAATTTTTCTTATTGACATTATATTTTCTAATCGTTCTACAATAATTTTTTGTTTATAAATAAAGATATTGTGTTAGTTGTAAGTCAAACTCAGTTAAAGTATTTAAGTCATTTCAAATCAAACATGCCACTGCGAACACAGTAACTGAAAAGATACGAATCAAGATGTGCAAAAAAAAAGAATCAAATCTCAGATGGACTCAAAATGAACTTGCGAATTGGTTAGAGAAAGATTATAACATTAAAGTTTCTCAAACAGTATCTAAGACACTTAAGCGATCATCCGATGTTCTTCAAGAAGATATGTCATTGAAACTAGATGCAAAACGTGTAAAGATGGCAATGTACCCTTTAATGGAGACTACTCTCTATGAATGGTTAACGTGCAATCGAGATCATATCGACATGAATGGAGATCTCTTGAAGAAGAAAGACAATTTATTCCTAAAAATACTTTATCCTAAAGCTACCACATTTGAGTTTTCAAATGGATGGTTGGGGAAGTTCAAACAACGTCATGCTATTCAATCCTACCGATGCTTTACAGAGAGTGGTTCAGTGGACATGGATAAACTTGAAGCTAACTTGCTACCAATAAGAGAAGAGCTAAACAGTGAGCTTGAAAGGACATCTACAATATGGATGAAACTGACTTATTTTACCGAATGCAAGTTGATAATTCTCTTGCAATAAAAAAATTAGAGGGTCGAAAGCGAAACAAAGAGAGGGTTACATTAGTTATTTGTTCCACTTTGGGTCATAGGCAAATTTCAGAATCCAAGATGCTTTAAAAATGTCAATTGTGATAATCTTAACTACAAGTATCGAGCAAATTCAAATGCATGGATGACATCTTTGATTGTTTTGGAGTGGCTCAAGTGGTTTTATAGTCGATTAAATAGGAATGTCTAGCTGATTATGGACAATTACACTACCCATGAAAAAAAGAGAGAATCTTCCCCAGCTTAAACACACAACTGTCATATTTCTACCACCAAACAACACTTCCAAAATCCAGCCTTGTGATGCAGGTATAATCATAAATTTCAAAGGTTACCATCGTAAATGGTTCAATCATGAACTTTTGAAACAAATAGAAACTCAAGTCATGGAACCATCGAAGATAAGCATCATTGATGAAATTTTCAACACAGTTACTGCAAGGTCAATGGATGTGAAGCTAGAGACAATTGAGAATTGTTTCAAGCATTGTAAGATTAGGACTATTGATGACTTGCATGCTACAAATGAAGTGGATCAGGAGCATGAGAGATTAATAAGAGAATTGAATAGTCAGATGCAACAACTTTACCACACTAATCCAATGGATACCAACGTATTTCTTCATTATCCTAATGAGCAACAAGTTATGTAGTCTTTAACGGAAGAAAAAATTATTACCGCAATTAGAGAAGAATAAGAAGAAGATAATCCGGAGGACGAGAGTGTAGAACTACCAAAAGTTTCAACTAAAGAAGCAATCGACGTGTTAGAGAAGTTGAAAACATTTTGGCTTCAACAACAAGGTGAATATGCCAACGAGTTACTACGGACCTGCAAACTCAAAGAGGTGATTGCAACAATTAAGCATAAATCATTGTCTCAAATTAGTATAGATAAATATTTTAATTCTTCTTGAATAATATTTTATATATTATTATTATTATTATTGACAATTATTATTATATGAAGGTAACTATTCTATATATAGGACAAAAAAATATTATAACTTATCATAATGTAGAGGTTATTCTTATTTATAACAGATTTCGATGTAGATCTGAGATTTTTTATCACTATAAAAATATTATTCTTTATAGAGTATTGTTAAATCGAGTTTTTACTGTATATATTATGTAGTGTATAATTATTGATATATTTGTTAATTAGACACCATTAATTTATAATTCTTTTCATTCAATACAAAAAAAGTCTAATACAGCCCAGCCCGGCGCGAAAAGTCCGACAAGACCCGGGGCCTAAAAAGTCCATGAGTTTCAAATTTTTGAAAAAAGTCTGGTTCGGAATTTGGAGGTAATGAGTGAATGGCTAGCCTATTGATATATTTGTTAATTAGACACCATTAATTTATAATTCTTTTCATTCAATACAAAAAAAGTCTAATATAGCCCAGCCCGGCGCAAAAAATCCGACAAGCCCCGGGACCTAAAAAGTTCATAAATTTCAAATTTTTGAAAAAGTCCGCCTCGGAATTTGGAGGCGATGAGTGAATGGCTGGCCTATTGCCGAGCCCTAAATATATGTATGTATGTATGTACGAGGCCGTGTCAATTATTCTATTACTGATTTGACTTCCTCTATTGGTTTCCTTCCTTTTAGACCTTTACATTACAATAAATTGGCAACACACACTTCCATTCAGTCCAGCTCTCAACTCCTCTCTAACATGGGTTTCTGCCAGAGTCTACACTACAGCGCCATTTCTATCATCTTTCTGATGATTCTAAGCTCCACCCTGATGAGCTTCATGGCTGAAGGCAGAGCATTTCTCCAAAAGGATGACACTTCACAGGTGAGTTTTATCAATATCACTCATTCACTCTTTCTACTATATATTCTACTTACAAGTTTCATCTTTTGGATTAAGTATCATAAAATGTCTAATATTTTGGTGCTTGTGTCTATGGAATTTGGACAGAGAGTGAATGAAGATAGTAAGACAAGGCTGAGAGCACAAGTTGGTTCAAGGCCTCCAAGGTGTGAAGGAAGGTGCAGCTCCTGTGGCCCTTGTCAGGCCATTCAAGTTCCTACAAATGCTCAAGCCAAACCTGGAATGAGGAACACTGCAAAAGTTGTGTCCACCATTGCGTACGCCAGAGGAGATGAGAATTCCAGCAATTACAAGCCCATGAGTTGGAAATGCAGATGTGGAACCATCATCTTCAACCCCTGAAGAACATGTATTCGTCCATCAACTTTCTCATCACAAATTGATCAGGTGGATTTGGAGCATACCCTTTGTTGGGTTTTTGTAAATGGATGATACTAGTAGTTCAAAATTGTTACATTTAGGTTCTTGAATCCATCATTTATGCCGTCCAAGCTGCGCCATTACCCTTCAATGCTCCCCCTGTTTCTATTAGGGCCTCTGTTTTCATTAACTCTGGCATATTTTGTAATCTTAGCGCTTAATCAACCTATAATATATACTAGCGATATCATTTGCTTGGACCCTGGTTTTTGTTGCGTTTTGTTGTTTCTTTCTCTTTTGATGTCATCTTTTTCTTGGTCGCTGTGTAGTTTGGAAAGTGACCATTATGAGACTTGTGATGAGGCGATTTCACAGGTCACTGAGAAAGTAGATGATGGGCTATACGATACGACTCATACGAGTATGCAAAATCTTGTGGTTTTGAGTACTGACCTGTTAACCACGCCATGTACCGTTCCGTTCTCCCAAGAAGAGACGATCCATTTGCATTTGCTTTCTGAAAGAGATAACGTAACCAAGTAACTATATTACAGTTACCGATAGTAAGACTAGCTAGCTTGTAGCCTTGTAGCGACTCCTTTTCTTGATCTCAATGACTATTGCTGACTTAGGAAAACCAGCTAGTTTCCGAGTTGTTCGAGACAGACTATGGACCGCCAATTAAGCCGTTGAACTAGTCGCGGGGTACAACACAAACAATCTGCAAGTTCCGGTCTCAAAGTTACAATGCTCCGGAACACTACGTAAGTTCGGCTTCAATAGCATCATTAACTTTGGAAATGTGTTTATTTAGCAAAAATCCAAGAGAGGAAAGATATTAGAGGCTTTTGATTTGAGAGTGAATGAGTGACGTGTGGGAGTGGAACTGAAATGCTGAATTACGGTGTAAAATGGGAATGTTGGTTCAAAAGTCCGGGACATGCAAAACTGAAAAAGGCAGAGGCTGGGGACAGCGAAAGTTACAGATTCTGATTCTCCATGCCTATCCCTCTCAAGTTTTTTGTGCATTCTATTTTCTTTTTTCCTCACCGGAGATTATAATAAAGAGGAAAAGAACTTGTACATCCCTTGGCCATGGACAAACAGTGCTGCTATGTGTAGGTTGCTGTGTGATAAAGAAGGTGGAGTCTGTGAGCTCTATCTGATATACCGTGTTAACGGCTACCGTTAAGAGCACCAGCTGAGTGATCTAATCGCAGCTTTCTACTGTTTTTGAAAGATGGGATTTCCAATGCAAGTTTGTGTTGAAAGAAGTGCAGTAGCAGTAACAGATGGTAACTTATGCAGTGAATAACAGTACGTACTGTGCTTTGATGTTACTGAACCTAGAGAGTGGCCAGTGGCGACTGCTCATTCTTACTTGATAAGCCGCAGGTGTGCCAAATTAAGCAAAGCTATTATAGGCATATTTTCCAATAACCTACGCCTTTCGAATCCAAATTTAGTTGCTTTTACCAGAGATTCTCCAAGGCATCAACCCAGAGGCAGTCTAGTTCAATTCTAATTATCTGATTTGAGGCAGTCTAAGTGAATATTCCAATACCCAATTGCACATGCCAATTACACACTGTGTAGTATGGACCTGCAGATTTATCCCGTGATCCCAACGAGTTCGCAAGGTATGAGATGAGCTACGCCAGAGCAGCAACATTCTCATAATCTCATTTGAAATCAACTTAGACCGCTGGATAGTCTCACAGCTATTTGGATCAGTTAGGAGCCTAAATATGGTCTCATATCAATGATATCATAGATCACTGGTGTGGTGGAGTAAGATATGACAGGCTTGACCTTTTGATCAGTAGAAATGCATGCACAGAGAGGTTCTCTAAATAAGATGGTAGAGCTGTATCATAAAGAGACCCAATACTGATGTCAAGACTAGTGAAAGTAATGTTCTTCTACCTTGGAGGTAAGAGCCACAATGCCAGAATGAGAAAGAAAAATTCAACATCTCCATTTACAGTCCAGTAATATCTTGCTAGCTAGATCCATCCTCTCTGGAGTTTGATGTTCTATAGCGTTTATCCCTTGTCAAATTGCAGCGAAATGTCACATGGAGATCAAATCATAAAACACTATAACCTCATGCCGAGTTGCAGTATACTACTGATTGAAGGATTGCACTTGTTCGCTACAATTGCAGCACCATCATTGTGCACGATTCTGTTGAACTTCGCATGTCTATCTATTGCATTTTTTATTTCTCTCCCTGGAGGCATCGACATATGTTCATAAATATCATGTAAAAGCTCTATCTCATTGCTAATCTCCCAAGTTGTGCCGACTTTTTGAATGCCTAGTCTGCACAATGAACCTAGTATTATGAATTTTAGATTTTCATAAATTTACAGCATACCAAACACCACGTCACTGGGAGCATAAGTAGTTTCATAAGCATCTTGACTGTGATTTGGGAATTATTATCAACATCTACACTAAGAGGCTGTTTGAGCCTCTTAGAACACATATCAATAACCGAATGTACATGGACTGCAACTGCGACTGTATAATGCAGGGCAGAGGTGCTTGTGCATTGTTATAACACCAACCAGCTGTTGTTATTGTCCAAATCCTCCCCACTAGCACATTAGCATAAGCCTTAACATGATCCTTTTCAAGAAGCTGCTGAATGAGAAATGCAAACTATTTGCCTAAATCATTTGAAATCCATGCAAAATAAAACCAAAACTTGCATACCTCGTATGCTATTCAAAAGAACAAAGTTAGAATCCACTTGTTTTCAACCCAGTCCTGGGTTGCAAGTTGAATACCCCCTCTGCTTTAGAAAAATCAGGCCAAATCGATCGTATTCAAAGAGTTTTTGGTACAAACAAATTTCAGAAAAAATGGTGATGATACTCGAGTGCTTGACCATCAACACAGCATTTACCTTTCTAGAGATATCCTTTTGTTTTGGACTTTTGGACAAACAGCTGGGTAAATGCAATGAAAGTTGCACAAAAACTTAAATTATGTATGCCTGAATTTTTGCTTGAATTAACGAACCAAAAATGCAATGTGAATGACGAAAGCATGTTTTGTGTTTTTGAAGAAGATGAGTAATGAGACCAGCTGGTATTGAGCCTAGATAAGTCTTCCCATTACATGTTATATTACTTGTATGTACAAAGCACATATATTATCCAATTCAGCCTAAAACTGAGGCAAGAAACAACTAGTAAACTATGTTGCACCGACAGGACGCAACACTGGGACACGGCAAATCTCAAAAATACAAGTCTTGACACGGCAAATTATTAATAAATATATATGTATTTTTAAATATAGCAAAATACTAGAAACTTGAAATATATTCATTAAATTACCAAATTTAACCATAAAACTCAATTCAATTCATAGAAAATAACATCAAACAAAGCTAAATGCAAATGATAAACTAAGATAATGGTGCTTCTGATAGATAACAGAATAGTGGCTGGGTAATTAGAGTTTTTTTTTTGGGTCTGTTTTTTTATAGGAATTGATGACATGGCATGTCGCACTAATGATGTGGCGTGTCCATTTGATGATGTGGCATGCCATCAAAGTGTCACAAAAGTCAACATTTTCCAACACGTGGCGTGTCGGGAAGTGTCGGACACTCTGACGCTCCAGTAACAGAGCTAGTAAACATTTCCAAGCATATATGCAGCCAATGCAGGATTATGTAAAGAACTTCAAACTACTCCTTTATTCAAATACTACTATTCACCACACATATCATATGTCACAATGTCACATATGATAACTTATGCAATGAAAGAAAATCTATTCAACATGATACATAAATGCAAATACATAAGATTAAACATCAGACCCAAAACTCTACCATCACCTATCCTGCATTGGCTGCAAAAATATATAGTGATAGAGTAACTAAGGAGTGTTGTCAAAGGCATTAACGAACAAGGATAGCAAACTGACCCATGAATTCTCCATCTCCACTTGATCAGCTGCAGCTCACAGTGGTTATGTATACGAGCTGCTTCCCTAACTTCCTTTTTTAAATATCCTTCCTCAATGCTGTGACCACTCGATCTTCTTAATATCGATACCTTCCTGCGCCATTTCATAAAGCGGACTCAAATCCCTCAGCTTCTTCACCTGATGCACCGTAAGCTCAACCGCCTTGTCAATCTCCTCCTCAGTAGTAAACCTTCCAATCCCAAACCTAATGGAAGTGTGTGCCATGTCCTCATCCACCCCCAACGCCCTCAACACATACGAGGGCTCCAAACTCGCACTAGTACACGCACTCCCACTCGACACCGCCACCTCCTTCAATCCCATGAGCAAGCTCTCCCCCTCCACGAAAGCAAACGAAATGTTCAAGTTCCCCGGATACCTCCTCTCCTCACTCCCATTCACCACCACCTGATCCAGCTGCCCTCTAATCCCATTCAACATCCTCTCCTGCAATTTAGTGACCCAATTCCTATCATACTCCATTTCCTTCTTCGCAATCTCGCAGGCCGCCCCCATCCCCACCACAAGAGGAGTCGGAACCGTCCCGCTCCGAATCCCCCTCTCTTGTCCTCCTCCATTCATCTGCGGCTCCACTCGAATCCTCGGCCTTCGCCTCATGTACAATGCCCCAACTCCTTTGGGGCCATAAACCTTATGCCCACTCAACGACATCAAGCTCACATTCCACTTATCCACATCGATCGGAATCTTACCCAACGCCTGCGCCGCGTCGGTATGAAACGGAATCTTGAACTCCTTACATAGCTCCCCAATCTCCTCCATCGGCTGAATCACTCCGATCTCGTTATTCACCGCCATCACCGACACCAGCCCCGTATCCGGTCGAATCGCCGCCCTCAGCTCCTCCAGGTCGATCAGCCCGTCGGGCTTCACAGGGAGGTAAGTGACGTCAAACCCTTCCTGCTGGAGGTGGCGGCAAGAATCGAGGACACACTTGTGCTCGGTCTGGGTGGTGATGACGTGGCGCTTCTTGTCTTTGTAGAAGTGCATGACTCCTTTAACGGAGATGTTGTTGCACTCGGTGGCGCCGGAGGTGAAGATGACTTCTTTGGGTGAGGCGGCGATTAAGTCAGCGACTTGTGCGCGGGCGGTTTCGACGGCGGAGTCGGATTCCCAGCCGTACATGTGTGTCCGCGAGTGAGGGTTGCCGTAGCGGCTGAGGTAGTAAGGGAGCATGGCGTCCACGACTCTGGGGTCCACCGGCGACGTGGCTTGCATGTCTAGGTATAGCGGCCGTCCCGAGATTTTGACCCCCTTCATCGACACCCCCTCTTCATAGGGCTCGGCGACGGAGGAGGTGAGGGTGGCTCGGAGGAGGCGATGGGGCGGAGCTAGGGTTTTGCGGAGAGCTGAAGCCAGAAGCTTAGAGGAGGCCATTTTTTCTCTTCTTCTGGGTTTTGTTGTTCTCTTTGCGGCGGCGGCAAAGTCTCTTAAGCTCACTCGCACACGTGGCACGTTGTAAAACCCTGAACTATCGAAACGACGTCGTTTCTCATTTGATCTCTGAAAGTTGTGGGACCCGTTCGGCTTTGTTTTAAATAACATCGAAGATCGAGTCATTTTTTTCTTTTACGCTTCTTTTTTTGCATTCCCAGATTTCAGATCCAAAGTTTTAGGTGGGAAGAAGGAAGAAGATTGAAGAAGACAATTGCTTCGAATTGAAAGCCTACCTTTGTGTATAGTAGTTAATAAAGGTGGAGTCTTTTTATAGTGAAGTACCGCCATTTTTTGGCAGACTGGCAAATACTTCTTCAGTGTTGGTAACTCTCTCCCACCGGCACCAAAAATGTTTACTTAGGCTTGGAAGAACCCAAGGGCTGCAATTCCTTCTGATATGTATTTTCCCTCCTTAAATTTGCACTAGTCTGTTAGCATTGTGAGGTTCTTTTGACAATGTTTGATGAATTTAGATTTGGGTTCAGTTATCTCTAGATGCATGCATTGATTAGATCGTGCTGGGTTTTCTCATTAGCTTAGGAATTCATTGGTTACTATATACTCTTTTGGATCGCTTATTCAAAGAAAATTGTTGTTGAATTCATCAAGTGTGTACTACAGTCACGTTTTCTTCTTTCTGCATGATATGTGGATCAGCTTAATTGTCAAGTTTTTGGTGCTTTGAATCTTGATTTGTGAAGCTAAGAACATTGTAGATCAGTCAGAGATGTGTTAAGTATCGTATGATTTGCTGGTTGATTGTATATTTTTTTGTTTGTTTCCCTCATCTGGAATGCAGTTGGTGAGAAGTGGACATAAAGGTGAAACTTGAAGATAATCACAATGTTCAAGCTATCGCCACGGAGGAACCCCAGATCTAAAGGTTTTAAGGTGAAGCATGTGTTACAGATATGTCTTTTGGCGGGTGTCTGCGTCTGGCTGGTTTACCAAGTCAAGCAGTCTCAAGTGAAGAAAGCCCAGTTGGCTGCGAGCATAAACGATGGGGATGGAATTATAAAGTTGGGAAGAAAGGACCTCAATCCTCTTCGGGAGCAGACTGTAGTTGAAGATGCAAGGCACAAGGAGGAGGAGGAAGAAGAGGAAAACAAGAACGTGGAAGAGCCAAACAGGCCTGAAGAGAATGATAATGTAAATGGAGGCGGTGGCGGTGGAGATGACGGGATAAATGAAAATGATCAGCAGAAAGTGGAGGAAACGACAGATGATCATATTGATTCAGCTGGCGGAGAAAAAGAAAGGGACGTGGCCAAGGAGAGTTCTGGCGAGGGTGAGAGCAAGGAGGATGGGGATGCAAACAAGAATGAAGACGAAAGAGAGAAGGAGAATGAGGAAAACAATGAAAAGGTAACCGAAGAGATCATAGAGAAAGGAAGTGGTGATGTGAAGGAGACTGAAGGGGCTACAGAAAATCAAAGTGAAGAGGTCAAGGAGACTGAAGCGAGCACAGAAAGAGAAAGTGAAGTGGTGAAGGAGAATGAAGAGACCAAGGAGGAAGGAACATCAGAGGAGACTCAGGGAGATGGTAATAAAGAGGAGGAGGAAGAAATTAACGAGGCAGATAAAGAAAAAGAGGCCGAAGAGAAGGAAGGAGATAAGATTGAACAGGTGATTTTATCAGAGGACCGGGTTCAAGATGGAGGTGTGAAACACAATGAAGCAGCAAGAGAAGAGCATTACAAGGCTGATGATGCTTCCAGTGCTGTGGCTCATGAAACTCAGACTGTATCAGCTAATACTGAGCAAGGTGATTCAGAAAACAGTAATGAGTCAGAGCAATCAGTTGACAAAGAGAAGCATGAGATTCAGCAGGAGAACAATGCAAATAGCACTGTAGTGGATAATGACCAGAACAAGTTGGTCTCAAATGTGGGAGAAACAGCCACCGAAAGGAACGATAACGAAGATGCTACATTGACTGAAGCTGTTGTTAAAGAGAGCAATCCCTCCAATTCAACAGTAGCTACAGAGTCATCAGAGCAGCTGCCAGTGGACACCAAGAAAGATGACTTTGAACAACAAACTGTTCTTAAGGAGCAAACTGAGAATTCTGATGTAGCTTCTAATGGTGAGCAACATGACTCTAGCACAACAGCTTCTACTACAACCGAGAAGAAAGGCACAACAAATGGAGAATCAACAGATGTGACAGATGGTCAGACTGTCAACTCCAATACATCTACAGAAAATAAGAGTGGTTCTGCATCTTCTGACATGAACATTGTTCAAAAGACAAACAGCGACACCATTGTAGAAGGGACACAAGAAAGCGTACTATCTCAGAAAACAAATGACAACATAGAAACTGGTTCCGAGCAACAAGTCGATTCATCAAATTCTGCAGAACAGCAAGTGAACAATGCATCCTCAAACACAAATAACAAATCTGATGCCGGCCAGAATGAAAATGACAGTGCTGTTCAAAACAATGACGGTGCAAATGGCAATGGTAATACAGATGCAGGCAAAAATGAGAATGACAGTGCTGTTCAGAGCAACACAAATGACAATGCAAATGGCAATGGCAACACAGATGCAGGCCAAGGGGAATTAGTTAACTCTTCTAATTCGTCAACATCAGAAGAGAAAGAGCAATCTCAAAACGCAGACAACAATGCTGTTTCTGAAAAGAAAGAAAATGAGAATGTTGTTCAAAGCGACACAGAAGCAGGTCAAAAAGAATCAAGTGATTCTTCTGTATTCTCAGACACCAATGCTGAGACTGTGCAACATCAAAATGAGGAAGTGGCTCAGAGCAACATAAATGAGAGTGTCAACCAGAGCAACGCAAATGAGAATGACGTTCGGAGCAACACCAATGAGAATGTTGTACAGAGCAACACAAATGTGAATGCAGGTGCAGGGGGAGAAGAATCTGTTAGTGCACAGAAGGAGAACGAGGCTTCCATCGAGGCCCAGAATGTAACTGATGACTCTTCGAAGTCTTCACTCCCTGAAGAAGAGAAAGAGGCTCGTATAGACCTGGATACGTTACCTGATAGCAAAGTCGAAGTTCAGAACAACGATGTTACTGCTGCAGAGTAACACTTGCTCACCTCCTTAATTGCTCTGCCATGTTGTCCTATTTTTTTCTTTTCCAAAACCGTTTCTCCTGAGTAATTAGACGTAGACCTAATATTCATTGTTCACTGTGTTTATACTGCTAAATATATCAACTGTCAAACAAGTTCTAAGGTGCTGTTGTGCTCTACGTTTTTAAGATCAATTTTGGAAGTATTTTTCTCTCTTCTATATAAAAGTTCTTCAGGTCGGTATAGGTACTGTGATTGCATATATGCTAAGGTATCGAGGATCTCTTATTTGGTTGATACGCAATAGAAGTTGACTCTTTTCAATGAAGTATTACCTCGTCCTCATAAACACGTGGAAGTGATATTTAGGTTATTAAGCACGCTGAAGGAAAAAAACTCTTTAGATTATAAGACGAGTGAATATACGGTGGTCTATGCAGCGAGTTTCCACTTTTGCTTCCGTCCCAATTCAGCGAGTTTCCACTAGGAATCTTGTGGTGGTCTAACAAGATGTTCAAATATATATCATAAAGTTAAACGGACAAGAACATCTGCACTTCCGGCGCAAACAAGTGGTAAACTCAAGCAAAAACTAACCGTTTGCGCGTCGGAAGTGCAGATGTTCTTGTCCGTTTAACTTTTTGCACTTAAAACGGACGAGAGCATCCTAAACCCTTAATCTGATTTTGAGGTTAGTTTTTGCTTGGTTTGCGAAAGAGGTAGGTTTTCGTGAGGCAACTCAAGCTTGAATTCTCTCATCTGCGCTTTGATTCTGATCTCTGACTAGAGTCTACAAAAGAGGAGGAAGTTACCTCTGCGTCAAACTGCATTTCCTACTCTCTTAATTTCTGGTTTCGTACGGATGTTTTTGAGTTGTTGAAGCCTCTGTGCTCATTTATGACCAGTTAAGATTGGTCTTTTTCTGTTATCCTTCTCTGAGGAGTAAGGCTTTGTCCCCCTTTATTGGTGGTGGTTGTTCGTGAGCTTTGTCTCCTACTTTTCTGACTCTTATGACGTCCTCTTCGTATTCCCGTGAGGAGATTCCGTACGAGGATGAGGATATTATCGAAGCTATGGCATGTAACTTTGAGACTAGTGTTGATACACTAAATCTTGAACATGGGATAGATCTGATTGCTCTTCTGATTGCAGACAGCGAGCCAAACCCGGTTGGAGTCAAGAGCAGCTTGCAAGGTATGTGGAAACTCCTGGGTCAGATTCGGATTGTCCCACTGAAAAAGAATGTGTTTGCTATTACAGTAGGATCTGAGAAGCTAGCAGGGAAGTTGATTGACTCTAGCCCTTGGAGCATGAAAGGTTTGAGCTTCTCGGTTATGCTCTGGCCTAGTCATTGCTCGGTGGATGATATTGAACCTGATCGTGTTACTTACTAGGTCCAGGCTCATGGTGTTCCAAAAGACCAGCTTCTGGTCGGAAACGGAAGAAGGTTGGATGTATGATTGGGTCTGTTTTAGAAGTTGAGGATCCTAAAGAAGTGGGGCATCCAGGATACTTGCGTATGCGTGTGGATTTCAAAGCTAGAAAACCTCTAGCCACCTTCTGCCAGCTCCCAAAGGGGGGTGGAACCATGACGAAGATCAGACTCAAATATGAGAATTTGAAGAAGTTTTGTTACAAGTGTGGGAGGTTGGGAGATGTTGTCATGGATTGCACAGTTTGCACTAGAGAGGTCCATCTTGTTCTCATCAAGCTCGGGGTTGTATATGATCACAATTTGGTGGCGGAGCAGCCACAAAAGCCGGTGTTTACTCAAAAGCAGTTCCCTATTGAATTCCCGTATGTTCTGGTAACAAGGTTTGTTAATCTGGCAACTTTCTGGTGGCTGGTTCAGAGTGAGGAGACTAGGGATTTTGAATCCAGAGATGAGGTTGAACGGCGTGCCATTGGAAGAGACATTGCACTTGCTAGTGATATGGTTAATATGGCTACGTCGACTGGTCTTGGTTTGCATGGGGAAGAGGTTGACCCCAATTTTTCTCCTTTGCCCAAAGCTTCACGCAAAGTCAGCTATCCTTACTCTTACCACCGATGGGATTTAAGTGTCAATGGGGCCTATTATAGAAATGGCAGTGTTACGACTGCTTGTAATGGGATTGGAATTAACACTCGAAGTTGGGCCGACCCAACAACTATCCCCCCATAGGCTTTCAAGAGAATGGAGGATTATTTTAAAGCAAACCCTAACTAACCTGTGCCAGATTTTGCTGAGCAGAAGATCGAGCCAGCTCAGGTACTATCGCTGCATATGTTGAGGAACCTGTTGAAAATCCTAGCTTGGGGAAAAGACGTAGGGATGACAAAGTTTATAATGGGACATCAAGAAGGCAACTAAGAAGTCAAATGGGGCGGCTTCTGTTTGACCTGAAATAAATATTTCATATTGGACTTAAAATGCTGTAGTCTTGGCAAGCGGTCCGATTAGAAGTGTAGCTTGGCGAGCGGTCAAGTGAGTTAATAGAGTCTGTTTCTAGATCAACTTAAGATTGTGGATTTATGATAGCTGATTCATGCGACTTAATGTCTATCATGCCTTTTCTATTTCAGTTAGGTTTTCTCCAGTGAAGCAGTTGTGATAGCATTAGAACTATATAAAGAAAAGACCCGTGTGCTGGATGGTGTTAGAGTTATATTGAGATTCAAAGAGCAAGGACGTTCAAGAAAATTGAAAGACGACTACTGAGCATTATATAAGGAGAGTAGGAGCATTTGGGAGAGGGTCCCCAATCAAATACAAAACATTTGCTATACGCAAGTACACCTAGACATCTCGTCAAGAGATTCTATCTTTGCAGCCAGACGATCAAAGTGTTTATCACCGAACGAGTGAGAGTATCACGATCAAAGGAAGCAACGCGACTGGAATGTTGAAGGGCCTGTCACATATCGAGTGAGAGTTCAGATATCCAAGGAAGCAGTATTCTCAACACATCGTCAAAGAAGTTACTTTGCTTTGCACTCGTAAAAGGTAGTGTGAGGTATCGATTTCTAGGGCTCTGTTAGAGACATAAAAGAACCCCAAGTCCTAGGTTACTAGGCGAGAAGGACCCATTCAGGCAAGGTTGGTGCTCTCCTTGTCTTAATCGCTTAATCAAGAAGTCAGGCGGCTTACACATTCCATATTTCGTTGAGAGACGGTGGCACGTCAGCACGCGAAACACGAACAGGATAAACCGACTACTGCAGTCAAACTATCCAAAGCCAATAAAAGATATGATTTATGAAAGGATCTCTCGTCGAGTGATATTTTGAGCTCAAACATTTTGGCACGCCCAGTGGGACAATCTTTTTGTCTCTAAGTGACAATTGGGGATCGTTACCGAAGGAATTACTCTCAGTGTCGCAAGCATCCACAACCGGTATACCGTGAACATACATCTACTCGGTGTGGCTCACTAAGTAATCAAGCGGTTGAAATTATCTTCGCTAGAGAACATCATCCAACCATGTCATTTAAATCTTTAAGTGAAGCGGAGATCAGGGAACTTACGTTCCCGGAGTACCTAGCTTACGCGGCTAGGCGCGATGAACATCAGACTAACTACTACATGGCTCTCGGTAAAAGGATCGAACAACAAGCAACTCTTCTCACTACTCAAGGGGACAAAATTGATTCGGCGTTAGCCGAAATCCAAGCGTTACTGGTAGAACTCCATAGAGACCAGGAGGAGAGGGAGGCAATCGGACCCCAGGTAGCGAGTTTGGATGAATACCGCTAACATGCGGCGACACTGTCTCAAAGGACAGACAGGGACATAGCGTCTCTAACAAAGTCCGTATCTGATCTCGCTAGAAAGACTAGACAAGCAGAGTCTTTCCCGCCTGCATGGGAACAAAGGTTAAATAGGTTCATGAATGACTGCGACATACATCTTGCCAAGATGTATGAATCATACGAGACACCATTTCCTCCCATGCAAAAAGACGATCTAGATGCTTGGCAATGGCCAAGGTATTACCGACATCAAACCTTTCAGACTTTCTCTAGCAATGATGATTCCAATGCGGCAACTCATTTAGCATACTTCACACTGAAGTTAGGGCAATTTGCCGATAACGATGGACTCAAATTGAGAGTCTTTAGATCATCTCTGTCAGGATCGGCCTTCGTTTGGTATACGAGATTGGAAAAAGGCTCGGTCAACGAGTGGAAGGATATGAAGGCTTTGTTTATAGATCACTTCAGAACTGCTAGACCTGAAACCAGTGTTGGAAAGCTAGCTTCCTTAAGCCAATCGGCGACAGAAAGTCCAGTCACCTTCTTGCACTGTTTTCGGTCAGAATACAATCTATGTAAGACTCCATTAGGTAAGGAAGAGGTAGTAGAAATGGCCAAGAATGGTTTGGAGGATACGTACCACCAACTGTTCTTGAATAGCAAATACTTTTCCTTGAATGAGCTTATCACAGCTGTAACTAAAGCTTACAGCACCATGTAAGAACGAGATAACAGAAGGAATGCGTCCAAGGGAACGTACACTGCTAGGTTTTACGATAGACCAAAGCCAAAAACTGTGGCTTATATAGATGACATAGACGACCAGGATTCAGACTCTGATGGACAACAAGTGGGAGCTGTGGATTTATCGACAAATAAAGTTTTAAAACCCCGCAAGCTTCAAAAGAGTAAGGGCCCCATTAAGCTTTCAATAGTGGCTTTCACTAAGAAAAAGATCTAAGATGGAGGTCTAAACGCAATATTGCATTTGTTAGACCTAAGCAGGCTGAGATCACTTATGATGCATCTAAGCGAGATGAGATATTTGAAGAGCTAATCCAAGCGGGGATAGCAGTGGTCCTAATAATTGGGGAACACCAGACCCACATTCTGAAGATGTTAGGGGTCTACCTTATTGTCGATACCATCATCGATGGGGTCACCATTGATCGAATGCCTGTAATGATCTAATGTTCAGGATTCAGCAGTGGATTGACGAGGGAGAAATAATGATAGACGAAGAGCCCTTGCCAAGCTTGGCGACCGAAGTATCATTGACGGTCGAGATGTTAGAGTTAACAAGGGGCAACCCAAATAAATGCAAACAGACAGTCGATCTCCACACTACTGGCAAAAATCCACCAAGCAAACGAACAGTCAAAACAGATAAAGGAAAAGAAAAGATGGATCCGAAAGCAGAGTTGCCAGTAGCCCTATGTGCTCATTGTAAGCTCAATGGCGGGCTGAAGATTTCCTATGAAGAATTGGCAGAAGCAGCCAAGGCCTTCCCGGAGTTATTTTTACATTTAGATCATCGTCGGCCACGTAGCCCATGCAAAGCAAGGTAAAAGGACTCCCCAGCACCTAAGCGTTCGCGAGCGACATAGAAGGTCAGTGAACCAAAGAAATCTAAATAAGAAATAGCTGACACGCTCGCCAGGCCGTATATTCCACCAGCTTCAAGAAACATCACTAAGGAGAACGTATGGTACGTGAAGGAAAAATGAAAAACCATTGATGTAACTCCAAGTAGAAGAAGAAATCTTCAACGATGATTTGGAGGAGCTAAGAGAGCATTGGAGGCTTACAAAATAGGCCTGCTCAAAGAAAGAAGAGTTGGTCTGCTCCCCAGAAATGCTGCAAAGACGATTGAATGCTCTTGCAGTAAACCCCTTAGTGGTTTTTGGGAAGAAGTCTCGCGAGCCAAAAGTGCGAGCGCAACGACCAAATGTCTTCGACCGTAACCTAGAACTATGGTAAAGAGATAAGACACCGGAACCTACTTATGGGATTCATCATGAAGTCACCGAGCAGAAGCCAGCGAGACGACGTCTTAGTTTTGATGATGAAGCGATGGGAGCAGTGGGGCTCCATACTCCATGGAAGGAAAAAGAACCTGTTAAAGGGTATATCACTATAACTGAGACTAAGGTTCTACGATGGAAACCAAAGCCTTTGATTATGGAAGAACAAAAGAAGACCAGTCTTGACAAGACTTTTTCTCCACCTGAACAACAAAGTTCTGGAATATTCATGCCAACAACTATAGAGCCTATACTTGAGGATCAGAAGAAACATGTTGCTTCTCTTGAGGTCACTGCATCCATGGATCTTGAAGAGGAGAAACCTGAAGACGCCAATGATGAGGATGATAAAGAGTTGTTGGATTATGGTAAAGGTGAAGAAGAAGAAACAGAAGAGTATGCAGAGGAGGTGGACACTAATGTGAATATGGTGTTCGTCTTATCTTCAAAGTATGACCTTTCTTCACACAAGCCAACAGTGATTGATATAGTCTTCAACAGAGATGTAAATAATTTGGTAGCGCCAGAAGATGAATCAGAATCGACAGTACAGTCAGCGCTTGCCAAACCCTCAGAGACTGATCCACCATCAACCAAGAGACAAATGATGTTTGCAAAGCCTACCTTGAACATGGCCATGCACATGCGGCCGTTATATGTGACAGGGGATATCCAGGGGTTCCAAATCAACAAATTCTTAGTGGATTCTGGGGCAGTGGTAAACATCATTACAGTCAAAGCAATGACCTTATTAGGCGTTCCCAAGTCTGCTATCCAAGAGACCACCCTTAACGTTAGAAACTTTCAGAGTAGTATTTCTAAGACTTTAGGCATTGTCTATCTGCAAGTACACATTGGTCCAGCCACCGGCATATACACGTTCTTTGTAGCAGAGTGCACAGCTCCATACAGTGTAATTCTTGAACGTGACTGGATGTCTGGATCTACAGGAGTTATTGTGTATCTTTGTCCCTCCATCAACAGATGTTACTTTGGAATATGGAGTCTGGTGAGGCAGAGATTGTCAATGCCGATCCTCGTCCATATTTGGTGTCTGCTAATTCTTTAGAAGCCAGTTATTACAACAGTGACCTTATGCCACTGGAAGTATGTGGCATCGATAACAAAGGTCACCCAGTTGGTATTACGGCACTGAACTAGCTTAATGAGGTATCATTCAAGCAGATCGTGATACTAGTAGACCCTATACCATTGAGCTACCATCCAAACAACCTCAATGACTGGGTCTCTATCCAGTATAGAGACTGAGGCTTGTTACTCTTTGTACGAACGCTTCCACAATTTTTTGATGGAGAGTCAAGCCTATGAGAGGGTTCCACTGATTGCAGCATTGGAATACGTGGATGAAGATGTGGTGAATAACATGGGTAAGGAGGAAGAAATCAGATTAGCACTAGCAGCCTTAGATGATATACCTCTTAAAGTCAAAGATCCCATTGAAAAAGTCGATCTTGGAAACAACGAAGAGCCAATCTCTGTGGCTATTTGTACCTTCTTAGAGCCTGAAGAACGACTGAGGCTTATTGAATTGCTACAGAGTACACTGATTGTTTTGCAGAAAAATATGACGATATGCCAGGACTGTCACCAGAATTGGTTTGTCACAGCTTACCTATCATGGAAGGAAAGAAGCCGGTAAAACAAGAGATGCGTCGAATGAATACAGAAACAACAATTCTAGTTAAAGAAGAGGTGGAAAAAAAATGCTCAAGTCAGGGATCATACGAGTAGCCAAATATAATTAGTGGCTATCCAATGTAGTCCCGGTCAAGAAAAAGAATGGTAAAATGCGAGTTTGTGTTGACTATAGAGACTTGAACAATGCAACTCCAAAAGATGCATACCCAATGCCAGTAGCAGATTTTTTGGTGGACTCAGTCGCTTGTCATGAAATATTATCATTCATGGATGAGACAGCTGGTTATCATCAAATCCCAGTGGCAGAAGCAGACAGACATAAGATTGAGTTTCGGTGCCCAGGATTTGCAGGAGTATTTGAGTACGTGGACATCCCGTTTGGACTCAAGAATGCATGGGCAACCTACCAACGAGCAATGAACTTAATCTTCCATGACCTTATTGGCAAAACCATGGAAGTCTATATTGATGATGTGGTAGTTAAAACAAAATTCAGGATTAATCACATTGAAGACTTGCGACAAGTGTTTATCCGGATGAGGCAACATCAACTGAGGATGAATCCAGCTAAATGTGTTTTTGGAGTCTAAGTAGGAGATTTCCTGGGATTTTTGGTTCATCAAAGCAGGATTGAGATACCGGATGACAAGAAAGAAGCGGTTCTTAATGCAATCCCGCCAAAGAGTAAAAAAGACTTACAGCGCTAATTGGGAAAAATCAATTTCTTACGACGGTTCATTGCCAATGCTGTTGGAAAGACACAACCATTTTCCACTTTGCTCAAGCTTCAGAATCAGAAAGACTTTGTATGAGAGCCTATCCATCAAGAGGCTTTTGAAACCATCAAAACATATTTGACAAACCCGCCAGTCTTAGTACCACCAATGCCAGGGGTTCCTCTCAAGTTGTACATCTCAGCTACTGACCTTTCAATTGGGAGTCTATTAGCTCAAGACGACACATCAGGCACTGAACATGCCATTTTCTATCTCAGTCGTACCTTGAATGAGTGTGAAACGAGATACTCGTCAATGGAAAAACTGTGCCTGGCCTTGTATTTTTCAGGATGCAAGTTGAAGCATTACATGTTATCTTTCACCACGTGCGTCATAGCACAAACAGACTTGGTGAAATACATGCTTTTGAGACCCATACTCAGGGGACAGATTAGGAAGTAGATTCTGGCTTTGTCAGAGTTTTCCTTGCAATATGTTCCCCAGAAAGCAATCAAAGGCCAAGCAGTGACTGATTTCCTGGTTCATCATCCCATGAAAGATGTTCGAGAGGGGCCAGAACTAGAACTCACTCGTATTGATCTGGCACCTTGGTGTTTATACTTTGATGGGTCAAGTACGAGTATTATAGCTGGGGCAGGAGTAGCATTGATTTCTCCAAGCAGCCAACCATTTTCTTATTCTTTCAGGTTGGATTTTTGGTGCACAAGTAACTAAGCGGAGTACGAGGCACTTATCATTGGCTTGGAACTTTTACTAGATATGGCAATCACAGATATGCATATCTACGAAGATTTCCAATTAGTGATCCGACAACTTGAAACCAAGTTTAAGGCTGGACCAGTATTAGAACTATATGCTAAGCGAGTCTGTGATTTACTCAAGTTGTTTACCGAGGTTGAGTTGAGCCATGTTCCTCGCGAGAGAAATTATGCAGCAAATGAGTTGGCCCAACTAGCAACGGGGGTGAGCTTGCAAGATAGAGTACGTGAACGAATATTAAAGGTTGAACGAAGGACCTTGCTATCTTTCTTTGCTCGCCAAGAAGAGAAAAATGAGTGGTATGTTGCTACCCTTGATCACATTGACGTGGATTGGAGACAGGCTATTATTTCCTACCTCCAGAATCCTAATGATTTGGTAGATAAGCGGATTCTTTTTTTAGTTCCTAATTATGTACTCAAAGATGATGAGTTGTATAGAAGAGGAGAAGAAGGCATATTCTTGAGATGTGTCTTTTTTCGTGATGCTAAGCGATTAATGAGGGAAGTTCATCTTGGGATAGCAGGGGCACACTAGGCAGGTCCAAAGATGAGATGGTTGATTCGACGACATGGCTATTATTGGCCAGGAATGCTCAAAGATTGCATCACGTTCGCTAAAGGTTGTGAATAATGCCTAAAACATGGTCCAATCAGCCATATGAACAGAATACCATTACAGCCTATAATCAAGCCTTGGCCAGCTCGAGGATGAGATTTGGACTTAATTGGAATGATTCATCCTCATTCATCAGACGAGCACAAATTCATCATCGTGGCTACCGATTTCTTCACAAAATGGGTTGAAACTCGACCTCTCAGAGTATCATTAGCAAAGGCCATCTGCCAGTTTTTATTCGAAAATATTATTTACAGGTTTGGCATTCCTGAGAGTTTTGTTTCAGACCGAGGGGCAGCGTTCATGTCTGGAGATGTAGACAAGCTCATGAAGGGTTTTGGAATACATTTTCTACATTCTTCTCCATACTATGCCCAGTCTAACGGTCAAGCTGAAGCAAGCAATAAGATCATCATACATATTCTTAAACGAATGCTTACGGGCAATGCCAGATTGTGGCATGAAGAGTTATTTAACACCCTGTGGGCTTATCGGACAAGTAAAAGAACACTTACAGGTACCACTCCTTATGCATTAATGTTCATCCATGATGCAGTTCTGCCTTTGAAAATTAACATCCAATCTTTAAGGGTGATGGAGCAAAATTCTTTGATCGGTGAAGATTATGTGCAGGCAATGTGGTAGAAGCATGAAGACTTAGATGAAAAGAGAATACAGGCTTATGACAGTCTATGTACTAAGAAACGAAAGGTAGCTCGTGTCTATGACCGATGTTCTAGGGGCATGAGCTTTGCAGAAGGAGAATTGGTCTGGCGAGTCATCCTTCCCGTTGGCAAGAAGACTGAAGGCCGAGGTAAGTGGTCAGAAAAGTGGGAAGGACCGTACATCGTCGCTCGACTTTTAGGCAAAGGAGCAGTTCGCTTACGAGATCGAGATGGAATCATTCATGCTAATCCTATTAATGGTCGTTTCCTTAAGAAATATATACAACCAGTCTGGGAGTATGAAGACCCTTCAACAGTGGCTTAATCCAGTTCATTCATGCTCATCATTAACACTCGCATGCTTGAACTGAAGGGGTAACACATATGGATTATTTACATAAAAATAGCCTATACCTGTAGCTAAAATTTTAGTTTTTTCGGCCTATACTTGGGGCCAAAATTTTATTTGTTATCTTTCTGATTAAAGAGTTCACGCTTGCCAAATTCTGTGGTTAAGCTATATACAAACTACATCTGAGTTTATCAATATAAATTAATTATTTGCATAAGGGAACTCTTTGCTCTAAATAAAAATATATTACATTGATCAGAAGAATACAAGGGTTTTGTAGTCTTAAGCTCTGATACCATATGAGAAACAAACTACAATCGGCAACAGAACTGAAAGATAAATACAGTTTATTTTTCCAAATCCTCAAACAATTGATAACCAGTCTTTGGGTCCACATATCAAATACGGATACATTGAAAAGAGAAAGGGACCTCAAGAGACAAAAAAGAGAGGATTTGAAACGTCAAGGAAACTAGTTCAGCAGAACAGAAGACCATTTGAAGTAGGCTTGGCGTTTGTTGCCTTTCCCAGTTGAACTTCTTGTTCTTCCTCTCCAGTGCAGCCATGTCCACAGGGCTTACACCCTCTATGCATCTGAAAAATGAGCGGGTGAATGCGAGGAAGACGAGGTGAGTTGTCCCTCGGGATTGTGGCTTCGTCACCCTATAGAAAAACTGGGTGAGTCAGCCAAGGCAACACCTGGACATAGATATTACTATCTAGTCCAGGTTTGGACATGGATATTATTATCTAGACTCCATAATATGGAAGGTTCTAACTGGAGGTTCTTTTAGATAGAAAAACCAGAGCAAACACACAAAAGGGGAGTTCATCTCGTGAAGGAGTTTGGAAGGTTTGATCACAAAGCAGTGAAGAGAGAAACCTTTTATAGAAAGGGGTCATAGAGGTAAGGCTTTGCGAGATTAAATGCACCCGTTAAAAGAGGACACATGCCTGATGGAAATTGGGCCATGATACGGTTTATCTATCCTTAGAAGAAGGTGTGATGAATGAAAGATTTTTGGGGCAGGTAGAGCGTATTTTGAAGATTTGATGGTTGACGTGATACGGATTCCAAGCTTGGAATTAAAGTCCATTTAATCCGGATTATCAGGGCAGGCAAGCGGTAAGGTTCCGTAAAGGGACTAGCTTGGTTCGTTTAATTCTTGGTAGGCTTAATTCTAAGGCCCAAAAGGATGTCTAAGGCCCAGTTAACATACTGATTCCAAAATTTGAATTAGAAGGACATATACTTAAGAAATTTTGGAATATCATGAATAACAGAAAAGGGCTAAACTTCTGTGGCCCAAAAATTACAATAGGAGGGTTTTTTTCCTCAATAATATTTTTGAAAATTCAAGGTCTCGCCAAGATTGTTTATACATGTGTAGAGTGCTTGTAGCCTCTTCTTCTGCATCTTGCAGTAGTTGAGCTTGGCTCTCTCCTTCAATCATAAGTTGGTGAACAGACGCTTGATTTGAGTGAGCATTAGACCTTAGGCGGTCCATCTCAGCTTGGAGGGCAGCTAATTCAGTTTCTTTGGCTGCCAAAACCTTTTGCTGAGTTGTTGCGTCTTCCAGAAGGATCTGGATTCGTTAGTTTTCTTCTTGTGTCTGGCGAGCCAATGTTTCCACCACCTCTTTTTTACGTTCAGCTTCAAGTTTCAGACGGTGATGGACTTTGCTTTTTACCTAGAAATTCATGAAGTTTTTCCTCAAGATCAGAGGTAGTATGAAGGAATTCAGTAGGGGCACTGGCCTTTAAATTCCTAACTTGTTCTTGAACGCATTTGACGTCTTGAGGAGAATCCAGACTACCATAAAGCATCTTCTGAAGGGCAAAATCCATAGCAGAAGGGAAACTCATTGCACTCAGTTTGGTTGAAATCCCTCGCAGGATTTTAAGTTCTTCATCGATAACACGTAATGAGCTGGAAGGCTGGTCCATGGCGGCCATTATGGAAGGCTCAGAAGAATGAAGTTGGCCTTGCAAACTTGCCTCTTCCTCTAGATTTGCTTGTGAAGCAGGAACCATTTGGTCGCTATTCAGAGAAGCGGGTTTGGACTAAGATGAAATACAAAATGTCAAGGGCCAATCAAAAAGAAATTAACATACAGAATAAACTAAGTAAATGGAAATTTTACTTGGACGGGGGACAAGTATCTTGGTTCTTCATTCGTTTGGAGTTCAGGCTCTGGAGAGGAAGGAATTAGAGTCTCTTGCTCAGGAATGACTTGGTTGTTCTGAGAGCTGGTGCCCTCTCCAGAGGAGGAGGGAATGAAGCAAGATTGGAATTCAATCTGAAGACGCCGAAATAGAACAGCGATATCAACTGGCTTCTTCTTTTCTTATTCCTCAAGTTCCCTCAGTATGATTCCAGCTAGAAACCTTGCTATGAAGTCTCTACAACACTCTTTACCGCTGTTTATGACTTCCAGTCCTATTTCTTGGACTTCAGTTCTAAACATGATGCTGGAATCATCAAACTTTAGAATATAGGCTTTCCAATATCCTTTGAAAAGCCTTTCCCCGAGTGAGTCAATAATATAGTAGGCTTCATCTTCAGCTTTGAGGACGAAGAAGTGATCATTCTAACTCACTAGGTATATCTGAGGCTTGGTGCTCTTGTTGATATTGTCTCATATTTCATCAAATGATGCAAGATCACCCAGGTTTACAAACTTCTTTGGGTTAAAGTACCCAATGAAGGAGTCATCAGAAGAAATCTTCAAGGGTCTGATGTTGGCCTTCAGAATAACTTCAAGATCAAAGTGTTGATCTTGGTAGGAACTGGCGAGAGCTTCATTCTTGCATAGTTTCTGCCACTCCGAGGAACCTTGGACTATGAGGTCGTCAAACTCGGAGACCGTGGGCATGACGTCCAGATTTGCACATAACCAGTGAGCAATGGTGAAAACCAATGCTGAGCAGGCGCTTGCCCTGGAGGCTTTGTCACTCTGTTGATCAAAGGAGACGTGGAAGACATGGGCTTGAAGCTTGGCTTGTCCATCCCTGCTTTTGATCTCCGTAGCTGTCCAGATACTGCTTGGGGGCACTTTAAAAATGGAGTTGGCCTTCCTACGTTTATGAGACTAATGAAAGTTGGGTCAGCTACGATTCAGTGATAAAGTTGAAAAAGCAATTATTCTGGTTAAAGATTTGCAATACTTACTGATTGCCTAGAAGGATTGGACCTTTTCTTTTTAAGGACTTGCAAGGCAATGGTTACGTCTGTGTCTTGGGCGTACTGTTGATGGTAAGGAGAAGGATTGAGTCAAACATAATATGAGAAATTGCTAATACATGTGGCAAATTTAAATGTAAGAAGTCTACCTGTGTCCAAGGAGTTCTACTTGTGTTCTTGTACAACTTCCCAACAACTGCCAAATCTTCTTCATTTGTAAACCTCTTGCCAAAATCGCAAAAGATGTTGGAAAAACGAGCAAGCGGTCTTATGCATCGTGTATCTTCCCAAAGCTGGGAACGCCAAACTTGGTACGACTCAGTGACTGATTGAGAAATCACAAGTGGCTTCGTCAATTCAGGGATTATCACCATTGGAAAGCCAAAGTGTTCATCCTACATGTCAAGTGCTAAATGATGATCTGACCCTCGCCAAAGAGTATATTTGTTCAAAGAATAAGCGAGTGGCATGGGAGTGTCTTGGGTAAGCCCAAGCTGTCTCGAGAAATGGTTTGGAGCATAAAACTTATATATGGGGCTCGAGGAATCAGGGACTGGTAGGTCCTTGCAAGTGTGACTTTGAAGGAAGATGTTCCTCGCAAAGTCATTCTGCTTTGGCGAGGGCATAAATCCACTCGCGAAGCTGCCGGGATGACAACGATTTAGAATTACTTCAACTACTGCGATTGGAAAATCCTTATGTGAGCAGAGGTAGTTGAAGCAGGTTAGATAGGACCATACTCTAGTCCTAGTTGGTGCAGACATTAAGGTCTGGCCCAGAAGCTTGTTCTCTTCAAAAGGAGGGACTGCTGAAGGGCGAAAGAATGAGAAGTACATCTGCAACCAGAATTCTACCATCCAAAGTGGTCCTGGTTGATTAAGGTCAAGCTTTGAAAGAACAACTCGCCTCAGACCATAGTAAATGTAGGCGAGAACGGATTTAACCAAGCCTAGTTGTTCACGATTAAAGAGGCGTTTGGCAAGGTTGGTCCAGCATCTGTTGACCTTAGCAGAAGAATGACAGAAGATGTACTTCGATAGCCAGTATTCCATGAAGGCTATGCCTTCTTGGTCGGTGTCTTTCTCCTATTAAACGAAATATTTAACCCAAGAAGAATAGGAGGAAGGTCGATTGGGGGAGGCTTGAACCGGTGTCCCGATTATGTGGTTGTGTAGCCAGATGTTTTCAAAAGCAGGAACTCCGAAAACGGTATAAAGATCAAGGATTGTAATGCTCATATCATCACAGGGGAGACGGAAGCTGTTGGCGGTGCAATCCCAAAAGCACATGGTTGTGGCGAACGGTGCTCTGTTGCCACCAGCAGGGAGTAAAAAGCATAATCAATGAGTTGGGTGATGCCAACCGCTTCTCATCGATCAATATCTTGTCCACGACGGTGCCGGTACCAAGCGAGGTCTGTGATAGCATTAGAACTATATAAAGAAAAGACCTATGTGCTGGATGGTGTTAGAGTTATATTGAGATTCAAAGAGCAAGGACGTTCAAGAGAATTGAAAGATGTCTACTGAGCATTATATAAGGAGAGTAAGAGCATTTGGGAGAGGGTCCCTGATCAAATACAAAATATTTGCTATACGCGAGTACACCTAGACATCTAATCAAGAGATTCTATCTTTGCAGCCAGACGATCAAAGTGTTTGTCACCGAACGAGTGAGAGTCGCGATCAAAGGAAGCAACGTGACTGGAAGGTTGAAGGGCTTGTCACATATCGAGTGAGAGTTCGGATATCTAAGGAAGTAGTGTTCTCAACACATCGTCAAAGAAGTTGCTCTGCTTTGCACTCGTAAAGGGTAGTGTAAGGTATTGATTTCTAGGACTCTGCTAGAGACACAAAAGAACCCTAAATCCTAGATTACTAGGCAAGAAGGACCCATTCAGGCAAGGTTAGTGCTCTGCTTGTCTTAATCGCTTAATCAAGAAGTCAGGCGGCTTACACATTCCATATTCCATTGAGAGACAGTGGCACGCCAGCAAGCGAAGCACGTACAGGATAAACCAACGACTACGGTCAAACTATCCGAAGCCAATAAAAGTGACGGTTTACGAAAAGATCTCTCGTTGAGAGATATTTTGAGCTCAAACAGGCTCAACATGCCTCAGGCTATCGAAGAATAGGGGCGAGGACTCAACGTTGAAAGGAAAAAACAAGAGTGTGAGTAAGAACTCAAGGAAATATGATGATTGTGTACAAGAAGACCAAGAAGAAAGTGGTGACAAAGGTATGGAGGATTTGACCAACCTTTAGGGCTGTGGCGGCTGGCCGAAATCAGCTGCAAGGAGACAATGAGTTACATTTCTTGGAACTGTCAAGGCTTGGGGAAGTCTTTGACAGTCCAAACCCTAAGGGAGGTTACCCGCTCCCACATGCCAGACATGGTTTTTCTTTCGGAAACTCATCAAGGTAGTAGGTTTGTGAACATGGTTAGGAGGAAGTTAGGTTTTCATAGGAGTTTTACTGTCGATCCTGTTGGAACGGCTGGAGGGCTTAGTCTTTGGTGGAGACATTCTTTGAAGGTGGAAATTGTTAATTTTTCAAAGAATTGGATTGGTAGTGTTGCCAGTGACGACGAAGTTGGTAGTGTGGTTTGGATTTCTCGGTTCTATGGCCCCTCGTATCAAGAGGAGAAAAAGGATTTTTGGTGCAGCCATGAGATTAAAAACTGGTAAGATATTATTCCGAAATTAGTAATTGGTGATATGAATGAGCTGTTGTGGCATTTTGAAAAGGAGGGAGGAACAGTTTAGTGCACTAGAATAATACGTTTCCTTTTTGACTTTATGGAGGAAATTTTTTTACCAGTGGGGTCTATAATGAAGATTGGTTGCTAGCCTGGCCTAGGTCGACGGTGACCCACCTTCCTCGGATTGGATCTGATCATTGCCTGCTTCTTTTTGAGGTGGATCCTAAGTTCCGTAAAAAGAAAAAAGCGTTTAAGTTTGAAGCTTACTGGACGTCAGAGGAGAAGTGCAAGGAAGTGATCAAGGATAATTGGAAGGGTGTGGAGTCATCTAGTGTTGGAAGGTGCTGAGATTCTAACTTGGCTAGATGCAGGCATAAACTTAAGAGGTGGAGCTCTATTAAATTTCCGAATTTTAGAAGTGAGATTCGTGAATGTTTGGAGGAGCTTAACATTTGTCAATGCAACCTTGGGCCTAATGGAGATGTGCGGCAGACTGCAATAAAAGAAAAGCTAGGGGATCTATGGAGACGAGATGAGGTTTATTGGCAACAAAGGTCGCGCATTCTGTGGCTTCAAGTTGGAGATGAAAACTCTAAGTTTTTCCACCTTGCTACTCTTCATAGAAGGAGGAAGAACACTATTTTAAATATTGTTGATTGTGCTGGGAATTGTATCTCTGGTGAGAGAGCGGTTAGAGAAGAGTTTGAGAATCATTTCAAATCAGTGTTTTCTTCTGGAGGTCAACGAAATTGGGGAGATGCTATGAGTAGAGTTTCTCGGAGGGTGACTGATGAGATGAACTGTGAGTTGCGTGCTCCTTTTTCTCGTGAGGAGGTGAAAGAGGCTGTGTTTCAAATGAGAGCTTTAAAATCTCCAAGACCAGGCGGCTTTCCTGGGTTGTTTTATCAAGAGTATTGGGACGTGGTAAATGAGGTGGTTTTCCAAGCTTCTTCTGAGTTCAAGGAAGGACGGTTGATGTTGGAGAAGCTTAACCGTACTCATATTGCTTTAATACCGAAGGTTCCAAATCCAGAGAGCACAAATCACTTTAGGCCTATCAACTTATGTAACTTCTCTTAAAGGGAATTCTCTAAGCTGCTTGCAAATCGTTTAAAAGGTTTTCTTCCAAATCTGATATCCTTCGATCAGAATGCTTTCGTTCCAAGTAGACAAATACAAGATAAAATTTTCCTTGAACATGAATTATTCCACTACTTGAAGCTAAACGAATTGGAGGTAATCATGAGTTTGGGTTGAAACTAGATATGAACAAAGCCTATGATCGTGTTGAATGAGATTTTTTAGAGGTAACTTTAGTGGAGTTTAGTTTTGCAAGAGACTGGATCAGGCTAGTGATACTTTGTGTAACTACAGTGTCCTTTTCTGTGGTTTTAAATGGGAATGCTGGTGGTTTTTTCAAACCCAGTCGTGGCCTTAGACAGGGTGACCCCCTTTCTCCTTATCTCTTCCTTTTGGTTGGAGAGGTCTTGTCCATGCGGGTTACTTAGGATATATCTTATGGTTATTTGGAGGGTATCAGCATAAGCCAGAGTTGCCCGATTGTTTCTCACCTCTTTTTTGCGGATGATGCCTTGTATTTTCTGAAGGCAACGCTAGCAAATTTTCAAAGATTTGCTTGGTTGATTAAGACTTACTGTGAGGCTTCTGGTCAACTAATCAATTTTGACAAGTCGAGCTTGTTCTTCTCCTCTAATACTCCAAACCAGATGTGTAGGCTTATGAGTCTACTTCTTGGAGTTCCTGCTTCTGAGAATCCGGGAAATTATCTTGGTCTTCCTATGATTTAGGGTAGATCAAAGAAAGCTGCTTTAGGTTTTGTTAAAGAGAAACTTCAGAGAAGAATTGGTGGTTAGAAGATGTGCTTGCTCTCACCAGCTGGTAGAGAGGTTTTATTGAAGTCAGTGGCCATTGCTATCCCCTCATACCCCATGTCTTGCTTGAAATTTCCTTCTACTTTTTGCAACGAAATCAACTCAATGCTGAGTAATTTTTGGTGGGGATCCTCTGATCTTGGAAATAGGTGTCACTGGAGAAGTTGGAAGTTTCTGGGACTGGCCAAGGAGGATGGAGGGCTAGGTTTTAGATGCATTGAGACTTTTAATCTAGCTCTTCTTGCAAAGCAGGTGTGGAGATTGTTACAAAATCTTGAGTCTCTTTGAGCAAGAGGGGTTAAAGCAAGGTATTTTCCCAAGTGCAATTTCTTTGAAGCAACTAAAGGGAGTAGGCCTTCTTGGGGTTGGTCTAGTTTGCTTCAAGCTAGAGACTTGATGGCTCTCAGTGGCTAGTGATGAACGGCCATAGTGTTTGAATATGGGAAGACAAATGGCTTACTGATGGTAAGCTTTTGCAACCAGTTGGGGAGATTGTTGGTGTTCCAAGGTTGGTGAAGGATATTATTGATTCGGATTCTCTGGGGTGGAATTTGTCATCTATCCAGCTTCTATTTCTGAGGAGGATAAAGTGAAAATCTTGTCAATCCCAATTAGTGGCGGAGAGGATGTTGACAGAGTCATTTGGCCTCATAATAGGAATGGATGCTACTCGGTGAAGTCGGGGTATCACTTGCGGCATGAGAAAGTGACTAGGGGAATCTCTTGGTCAAATCATTGGTCTACGAGAGTGGAGAAGCTGGTGTGGAAAGGGATTTGGAGAGTTAATTCTCTTCCAAAAATTAGGAGTTTTTTGTGGAAGTGCCTTGTTGGGGCTGTTCCTTGTATGCTTCAACTGTTCAGAAGAAAGCTATGTGCCTCCCCAATCTGCAGGATTTGCGAATGTGAAGAAGAATCCGTGGAGCACGTACTCTTTCTTTGCCCATGGATAATGTTATTGTGGAGACCGACTCTCTTGAAGTGGTCAAGGCCATTGATCAGAGGTCAAAGGATGTAAGTTGGCAGCTATCACCTTATTTGGCTAGAATTCGTGCTAAATGCACTGCTTTTAGGTGTATCCAATGGCAGTGGATCCCTAGATCGGCGAATATGGTGGCTCATGAAGCGGCAGCGCTAGGTTGGTCGGAAGATCCTTTAAGATGGGTTAAGATACCACCTCCAACCTTGGTCAGAGTTCTTCGTAACGATGGATGCCCTTGCCCTTGCCCTCATGGTGTATTGTAGCATAGTCTGTTGTACTGGTGTCTCCTTCTTGCCCTGTCTGTGTTGGAGTACGTGGAGTTGTAGATTGCCCCTGTTATTTGTTGTTCCTCTCTCTTCGTTATGAATGAATGCCTTTGCTCAAAAAAAAAAAGGTGGTAAACACCCGAACATGGTGGTAAGTTTGTTGTGAATAAGTTACCTACCAAACGCATTTCCCAAGTGATGGAAATAAAATCAATCAGCTAATAGGGGCAAAACTATCAGTATCATCTTATTTTTGTGTGCCAGTGATTACAGGCAAATATAGAACAAACGACCAAACTTGACAAAGGTCCTTAACCCAGAACTTAAAATGCAAAGAAAGTGCAAGCATCGATATCCAATGTAATTTCCCCAGTAGCCTACTGAATCTGTTTTGGCAAGGAAAAGACTAACGAGAATTATTCCAATTGGTATCTTAACAAATGTGCAAAACGCCAGCTTAATGATCCTCGTGCTTGACTTCAAATAGGCCATCAGGACCTGAATGCCACACAGAAGAACATGTTAGAAATCCCAAGTCCTAACAATACTACATTTCAGGCCATGTTAGGCAAAGGATTGAAATTAAACAAAAGAAACAGATTGTTCTCATGAGCCGTGACCCAAAACCCAGACTGTTTACTCATGAGCCATTTAGGACCCTAGATTTGCTTACAGGAAATTTAATAACTCTCAGCATTTTAAAACACAACAAAGAGCACACGAAGTTGCAGTGAGGAATATGCAGAAGTTAAGAAATAAGTGATGGCCACAGGAGCAATATAACTTTCTGTGGTTCGGGTTTAGGGTCTGCTCATCTATTGTATCCATCATTCCATCTACGTAAATTTCAAATACAGATATGTGCCATATCTGACCCCATCCCAGGAAAGACCCATGGAAAGAAAAAAAAAATAATAATAACAATTCAACTTCCATTGCCACACCCTCAATCTAGTTGGAAACCTAGGTAATAGGGGCCAAATACTCCAGCCTCCATTCAGATAACTAAAGTACATAGAGGGGTCCCGAAAACAATTCAGAAATTTTCATCAGACACCTGCCTCTCCCACATGTGGGACCAAAGTTCTTCACTAGAAACACTTACTAACTGTTGCCAAAACCCAAAGCAACAACTACTAGCTAAAGAATATTGTCATGTGCATAAGAATGTTTTGCTACATGCAACAGTCTAACATAATTTCAAACCAAACAAATACCGCTAAAAACCCCCTAACTGATAAATGTTCTATAATAATGGAAAACGAACGTCCAATTAGACAAAAGATACATGAAATTCAGAAACATACCCCATGGGAACTCCTTGTTGCGGATGTGCAAGTACGAGTACGCCTGCAAAATACAGACAATACAAGACACAAATTACTACAAAGAAAATAATACAAAAGTAACGCATACCAAGGAATCTGTACTGCAACAATAATTTAAAAAAAAAAGGCAATCTAGACTTAAACAGTACAGCATTTGGCACCAAATTACACAAAGTTATACACAGGGCTAAAGAACAATGCTCACGGGGGGAGTATCGTAGTGATGATGGCCCTTTGACAGAATGTAAGCCGCCAACCCAGTGCAGGCAACAATGCCTAAGTATGTTATCTTCTCCCACTTAGCCGTCTCGTCTAACAAAATCAAACAGATAGATCAACACAAGGCCAAACAATGCATCTCAGAGCCTAAGCTGGGTCGTTCACTATCCAAATCCAAAATCAACCTAAACAGAAAAAGCAACTTTCAATTTTATCAGAGGCTAAGGTTTCTACATAATGCCTCGATAAAAACCCCAAAATATGATTCATACAACTACCGAAAACATAAATGACCAAGGGAAAACACTAATATGAATCCTAGCACCGAAATGTAAATTAAAGCTTCAGATAAAATGAATTCTAACAAAGATTAAAACTTCTCAATATCAAATTGTATAATCTATGACTAATGGAGAGAGAGGGCTTAGAAATCTACAAGCATCGTCGTGACCGGCGGAGGAGGAGAAGGAGCGCTTGGAAGGAGCCGAGTTCTTAGCGCCGCCGCGCATGGCGGTTCGAAGAGCACCAGATCGGAGCATCGCCATCGCCATCTTCTCCTTGTCTTCTCTCTCAGAAGCTCGAGCTGGCTATTCAATGACGGAAAACCGAAACGTGGAAATGCATCTCTGTAATCCCCCCTTCTTCTTATGTGTTCTGTTTCACAAACGACGTCGGGAAGAAGCCAATGGGCCGAATATGGGCTTCTTGATTCAGAACTTAAGGCCCATAAATAGAATAGCGGATTTATGATCCAATCACAATCCTGGTCGTACTAGGAATCTATCAAGAGCTCTCTTTTCCAACCTTTAGGATAAGGACTCGGCTGTTCCTTGCTTCCAATCTTTTAACTGTAAGACATCGATCAGCTTCCAATATATAGCTTGCAAGGTCCCCCTTTGACAAGTTAATATTGAAAAGTGAAGCGAAACATAGAGCAAAAAATCTTCGTTATGAAGCCATGCCAGTAATTAAAAAACAAAGACGTCAACAAAAAGAAGAGAATTCGAATGGTACCAAGTCCTACAATATTCTTCAGCTGCCAGACCACATAACAATTGAAATCTTTCAAAAAACCCTGCCGAAACACTACTCGGGTGTGGCCGCGTATGCAAAAGTTGGCGTAGATGCCTTTCAGATTCAGACCCTCAGTTCGCCAAAGACCTATATTCACAAACACCTACTCGCCTTTACATCCGGTGCCATAGTGGAAACAAGTCAATCTTGGTCAACCTTGACAAATCCTCAAACCCGAACTTTCCGGTGAAGCTTTCTGAAGGTACAAGTTTCCCCCATGCTGACATTGTGGGTTCGATCATGCAATGGCCTAGTCTGCTTAGATGTGCTTATTGGGTACCGTACTGCTCCTTGCCAAATAAACTATACGTGTCCAATCCTATTACAGGCGAGCGAGCTCTTAGCTCTACCGGAGCTAGGTTCCTGAAAAGTTATGTAGGAAGCGTGTTTTTGGGTTCGGGTTTAGTCACACTAGTCATGTGTATAAAGTGTTGGTGATGGGGTCTCCGGCTCATAGATCAGATAATGAGGCCGTGGTTATAAGTGTTGGTGCGTAACTTTCACAAGTTGCTGTCTATGTTCCAAGTTTTGTGCCGCTGAAACATATCATCGTACGTTAAAGCTCAAAGGCAGCTCGGCTTAGTGTCAATAGATGTGTCTGTTAGCGTTGTGGAAATAGAATCATGCTAAATGTTGATTTTTTCAGTCAGTTGTATCTACTTTTGAATTAGTCTCTACACTACAAGAAATTTATCTTTTAGTGACAAAATTATTGATGACAAAATCATATTTGTCGCTAATGAATGTTATTTGTGACAAATTTTTGTATTTTGTCACTTAAAAATCGTCAATTTTAATTAAATTTACATAATCTTTATGTGGCAAAATAAAAGGAGTAGATGACAAAATCTTTTGTCATCTATTCCTTAAAGATATTGAGTTTCCGTAAAAACCCTTAACGGGTATCTAGTGTATCTAGAAGAGTTATTGATGTAAAATTCAATTTTTTTTTGTTTGAATAAAAATCCAAACATCTTTTAATTTCTAATGATATATAATCAATAAGGGTGAAATAGGAATATTCAAAATAATTCAATATGAAATTGGTATAAAATAACAAAGGGAGTCCTATTAGTAATTTTCAAGGAGGAGGAGAGTCCTGATCAATTCCAAAAAAAGAGGATTTTTAGTGGAAGAGCCTGTTAATATATTCTAGCCGACTGACACAGTAGCGCGTGTACCATGTTAATGGCTTATGTAGGTCCAATTACAGAACAAAAATCTAATCCTTTAATTATTTACTTTTCTTATAGGAGGGAAAAATGGGATTGAGTCCCATTATGAATTTATGATGAACCGAAAGGACAGAACGACCACTAAGTGACGAACTTGAATTGTCTTCTATGTTGAGTCCAATCGATTACAAACTACCTGTATGTAGTTGCATATAGTTGCAACCAATTGGTTTAACATGCTGTAGCCTAGCGCGCACGATCTCTTGTAAGTCTCACTATAACGTAACAGTTTTTCATATTTAGCAATTTTAGCTTTGGATATTCAAGTCTTGAAAGTGACACAAAGGTGTGTGTGCTAATAATTCAAACCAAGAACCTGAAATTTTGTGCTGTGGCCAGATTTTAGGGCAATAGACTAAAAATAGTACACAACTAGAACATCGTCTTGTAGTTCATAGTCGTTATATATACACCCCTGGACCTTATTAGGAGGAATATATGCGACTCGTTTCCCTTTGTCGTAGGGCGTGAATATGAAGGGTTTACCTTTGTCTCTCTGTTCTTCAATAGTACGACTTATAGATGTATCGTGTGTCGATCATCAGAAACAAACAATAGCTGGCTTCCCTACGACAATGCATTAGTTGAAGTTTAATAGATGGCCATATTTTCAAGCGATCGGAAGAGGGCCATGTATGAACGAACTATGAGCCCCAGACCCTTTGCTAATCATCTATGATTATGCGGGTAATCTTACTAATTTGGTTATAATTTAGATGACAGAGATGGATGGACTGGCTGTTTTTACAAGCAGAAGTTCTGCTTGTGCGGTGATCTTGATCGAGTAGTGATCGAGACAATTTATCCGCACACTTCCGAGGTGTGGATTTGTGTTGTAGTGACAGTACTGTATAATGTTGGAGCATTCGCAATTGGCTCCTTTTTTGAGATTTCTAGATAGACTAGAGGAGCTATATTTTTTTCGCTACATATACTGTAGAGTGTCCTTGCCTGATCAAGCTAAAATTTTAGCAAATATAGATCGAGGAAGAAGGAGAGTGGGCAGTTTCATATTAATACTGATTAGGCGTGCATTAGAGACTTGCATAGTTTTTGCCACATCCTGCTCACTACAAAATTTGGGCAAAATATTATGCAGCAGAATATTTCATGATCCATATATCAAATTCTAATCCAACTCTAGATTCAGACCATTGGATAATTCTGTCACAAGTTATCCGGTGGAGCAGGACTGTTGGTGTTAATTCCTACTCTACCTAGTACCTTCATTCATGTAATCATGTTGAAGTCACCCTACCCTCATTGTTTGTTTGAGCAACTATGTCTTCTCCCGAGTTGGATTCATCTTCCATAGTCTCCTCATTGGCATTCTTTCCTGATGGCCACGGCATCATCCAGCTTTTCTGAAGCATTCTCTTCATTTACAAAACTCCATCCAGGGATGATATGGCCTCCATGAGTAATTTCAATACCACCATTGTCCAAACCCTGAGAACCTAAATTTAGTTCATTTCTCTCAGCTTCAGAGGTATAAGGCAATGTGATGTTTTGAGGAAAGATGGGGTATTGCTTTCATTGATATCAGTACCGTTCGAAGAGGTAGGATTCCCATTTCCACATGTTTGGACACCTGGAAGTTCAGGCTGAAATTCACAGTCGAATGCAGGCATTGTGGAATTGACTGTTAATCTCCACATTGCCACCAGAATGTGTGACACCATTTGAGGCATTGTTCCCTTGCTCTACAGCAGCTGTAAGCTGACAGGTCTTTTCATTATTTTCCACTTTGTTGAGGATTACTTTCTCAAACAAATGTGATTTACAATCAAACTGATCGGACTTGCTTGATGCAGGTTTTCTGCCACGAGGTCGTCGATGAGATTTGTCAGGAGAATGTACTGCATCAACTGACGGAGCTGATTTCTTTGGTCTCCCTCTTTTTGATGGCTTTGTAGATAAAACAGCCGCACTATCTCGAGCAGTGGTTTCTAATGCCCCTGGTTTCAAAGAAGATACTGCTGCCTCGAGCTTTGTTATGCAGCTTTTGTACTCGGTTACTTCTGATTGCAAGTGGTAAATTGCACTCCATAGCTGAACATTTTCTGCAGACTACAGTCTCGAAACAGGAAAATGCAGTTTATGTCATAAGCTTTAGAACATGTAATCATATTGAATAGGTTCAAGGAAATAATGTCATACTTGAGCATTCCACAGTTGCTGGTGTTTCTGAGAAAGTTTTGCTGGTGGCCTAATAATTCCTTTTTGAATAGCCCAGGTATTGCAGAACAGCTAAGCAGCGATGTCGGTGGTGAAAAGATGTAGCCTCCTGGAAATGAATATGGGCATGGAATATGTGCTTGTACTTAACTCGACCAAGATGAGGGATCACATGGACCTGCAAACAAAAAAGCTCCAAGTTCATATGTGATATCACTTAAATTCAGTAACATGTTGATAATCTAAATATCAGACTATAATTGGTAACCAAACTCACATTTTACAGAAACTACAACGATAACCTTAATGAAGGATTAAACGTTTTTTCCTAGTCATGCAGTAGTAAGTTATAGTACCTCAAAGAAGTATGTGATGATGCAAAACAAGGAAACTAAATTGACATTTTTACCAGGAAAAGCCAGATATGGGTACCCGACATGGTAATAGAAATTAGGAATCTGAGGTTGGTTTGTTGCTGAAGTTCCACTGTCAACAGCTGCGGCATTTTGGCAGCTACTATCAGTAGCTCCAACGGCAACAAATGGCAGGAAATTTGATGATGCATTGGAGGCAGGCACTGGATAACCACGTTGCTGTGGTAGCCAAAAGGGAGCAGCTGGGTGGGAGTGACTCCTCAGTGGCTGGTCGGGCTGAACCAGATAGTTAGAGTGATTCTGATGGAGATGTGGAAACTGTGACCATTGGTTTATAATACCGGGTGATTGCGTGTGCGGCCATGGATAAGTTGCTGCAAATTGGTGACTTAGGGAAGGTGCATTGTCATTTGGTTGACTATCAGTCTTCGCAGAAAGTGCAGCATTAGGTTGGCCTTGGCCATCCTTGGATTCCTTGTTCTGTGTATGTACAGATTAACCATATGTTACCTTAGAAGGCGAAAGTTTATGAATTGAGATTTCTGTTTACTAAAATCACTCAAACAGTCTACAATAACATGCATTGTGAAAGATCATTTGATCAATAAAAACAGAAGGAAATAACTCAAAGAATCCTCAATTTCTCATACAAGGAAACCTATTAACGGTAACATCTACAAACTGCCAACATAAAAACAAGCAAAGAGGAATGGGCTACTGTCATTTGAAATAGATGAACTATGATACCCAGCTGAAACATATGAGAGGATCCGAGCCCAGAGATGAAGGGGTTTCACAGAAGCCTCAAAAGATAACAACATCTTTGGGGTATATCGCTTACAATATACTCCAAGATTCGCACTAAACCTAAAAGAGAAAAGAAAATGATACAACCATAAACACTGAAGCTCAAACCCCACAAAAGGTTTAACTCAGCATTGTACTTTTGGCCTTGCAAGGCCCTAGGTTGAACCGAGAATTAGATACATTCATAAACCATTGCAGAAACATGAACAAAAACAATTGAAGAGAGAGAGAGGAAAATGAGTTTCATACAAGGATATGGTCCGTCTGTAGTTCTTGACTATTGGTGCAAGCAACCTTGTGATCCTGCTTCCTCTTCTTCACCATGGCGATGGCATGTAACCAAACAGTCCTGCAGCTTTTTTTTCACCCAGGAGAGAGTAAAGTTGCCTACTGCTGTAGAATAGAGCGTAGTAGTTTTAGTAGAGAACATCGGAGAAGAGACAAAAAGAAGGTCAAAGCTAGTAAAAGAGCCAAAATGTCTTCAACCCCGGAATATTGTGAAAGGAATTTTTTTCTTTTCAGGCATTTCTGCTTCTTGTTCTTGCTGCAGACTCATCCTACTGGCTCTTGGACCAACTATTGTTGTGCAAGAAAAAAACTTGGTGAAGTTCTACTCCAAGAAAAAAACTTGAATAAAATATCTGTGGAAACTGGGAAGTATTTCACCTACCCTGCATATATATTTGTGTTTTTTCTGCTAGAGAATAAACCTTAATAAGAGAGGAGGAAACAAAATCAAATGGTAATGAACAAAACAACATAATACGAAGAGTCGAATTAAAGATAAAAACATGATCGAATAGTACTAGGATGAACTTCAACATCAAAGCAACGAGTTTAACAGCACACAGCAACATCAGTCTAGTACATCAAAGTAATACACCACAAACACACAGATTTAGAGAACAACAATCTAACAGGCTAGATACGGATGATGATATAGGTTCTCAGTACTCATCTCCCTCATCACCATCTTCGCCTTCATCAGCCTCAGCACCGACCTCCTCATAGTCTTTCTCCAGGGCAGCAAGATCCTCACGGGCTTCAGAGAACTCACCCTCCTCCATTCCCTCACCGACATACCAGTGGACAAAGGCCCTCTTAGCATACATGAGGTCGAACTTGTGGTCAATGCGCGAGAACACTTCAGCAACGCTAGTGGAGTTTGAAATCATGCACACTGCTCTCTGGACTTTGGCGAGATCACCACCTGGGACAACAGTTGGGGGCTGGTAGTTGATACCACATTTGAATCCAGTGGGGCACCAGTCAACGAATTGAATGGTACGCTTAGTCTTGATGGTGGCAACAGCGGCGTTAACATCCTTGGGCACCACATCACCTCTGTACATGAGACAGCAGGCCATGTATTTGCCATGGCGGGGATCACACTTGGCCATCATGGAGGATGGCTCAAATGCGCTGTTGGTGATCTCTGCGACTGAAAGCTGCTCATGGTAGGCCTTCTCAGCTGAGATAACAGGGGCATAAGATGAAAGCATGAAGTGGATTCTTGGGTATGGGACAAGATTGGTCTGGAACTCAGTCACATCCACATTCAAGGCACCATCAAACCTCAGAGATGCAGTCAGAGATGAAATCACCTAAAGCAAACAGCAAAAGAACATTAGTTTCCACACCCGCAAGTGTTAAGCAAAAACAAGAACACAAGACAAGACAACACCTGTGAGACGAGGCGGTTGAGGTTGGTATAGGTAGGGCGTTCAATGTCAAGAGAACGCCTGCATATGTCATAGATGGCCTCATTATCCAATAGCACAGAAACATCGGTGTGTTCGAGGAGTGAGTGGGTAGAGAGAACACTGTTGTAGGGTTCAACCACAGAAGTAGACACTTGTGGAGAAGGGTAGACAGTGAATCCAAGCTTAGACTTCTTTCCGTAGTCCACTGAGAGACGTTCCAGCAAAAGGGAGCCGAGACCTGATCCAGTGCCTCCACCCACTGCATTGAAAACCAGGAACCCTTGGAGACCAGTGCAGTTATCAGCAAGCTTTCTGATGCGGTCCAGACACAGGTCAACAATCTCTTTCCCAACTGATAACAAAGACAAAGAAACATAAGACCTTTTGATACTCAACAAGGCAAAAGTGTGAAAACACCAACAAAGTAGAGAATAAATTAGTAACTGGTATAGTGGCCACGAGCAAAGTTGTTAGCTGCATCTTCCTTGCCACTGATGAGCTGTTCAGGGTGGAAGAGTTGGCGGTAAGTTCCGGTCCTCACTTCATCAATGACAGTGGGCTCCAAATCCACAAACACCGCACGAGGCACATGCTTTCCAGCCCCAGTCTCACTGAAGAAGGTGTTGAAAGCATCATCACCTCCTCCAACAGTTTTGTCACTTGGCATCTGGCCATCAGGCTGTCGAAGACATTATACACAATCGCCAGCATCACATTGCATCATAACCATCCATTTAGTAAACTCCAATTGCAATAAAGCAACCGGATTTATAACCAAGCAATCCAAGTACACTAAGCTTAATATAATCCTTCACACTCAACATCTCCGAGAAAAAATACCAAGTCATGACGAAAAACTTGTTTGAAGCTTATGTAAAGGTATCAGGACTGCATGCGATTCTTTATTCTTCACTATTGAAGCGCTACTTAAAATAAGTCAAATAACTAATGACAATGCAGGTCAATCCTACAAGAATTGCTAACTACTACAAAAATTTCTAGTACAGATTTAACATATACACAAGGGACAAGTGCTCACTTTCTACCACAAGCTTTTGAAGCAAATGAATATAGCTTACATATGCCACATTATTTATCAGAACCTAACAGATCTAATCAAAATGAAAGAGAACACGTGCTCTATGTATGATTTCCTATCATACAAACCAGCACAAACACTAGATCTGTCCACAGAATCACAAATCCAGTGATCTATCAGCAAATCACAGCCAATTTCAGTTGAAACTAACCGCTAATTCCCTCCATGTACATAGAATAAGGACTAATACAGCAATAATTAAAAACCCTAGATCAAGCACAAAACGAACCAGATCTAAGAAATGATGCAACAAAAGCTACAACAGAGGCATAGATCTCACAAAATGAAGGAGCGAAATTGAGAGAAAATAGGTACCTGAATTCCATGCTCGAGGCAGTAAAGCTCCCAGCAGGCGTTTCCAACCTGAATACCGGCCTGACCGATGTGGATCGAAATGCACTCCCTCATTTCCGGCGGCTATGCGGCGGAGATACGAGGCGTCGAGATCGGAAAGAGAGATAAAGGAACGGCGGGGCGTTTATTAAGACGCCTGAGAGGTTTGGAGAGAATGGCAATGATGAGACTTGGCTTCTATCATGTGGCTTTTATAGCTGGGGATTAGGAGCGGGAAGGGTTTTATTTTTTTTTATTTTTACAGCGGTGAATAGTTATTTTATGTTGCTGGCGTGAGTTAGGATTGAACCGTTGGAGCGGGCATTTCTCCGCATTTCTTTTTTTACGGTTCTATCTAGCGTGGGGCTAACTGTGACCCTCATTTCACGCGACGGTTTTCATTTATGGGTTTAATTCAAATTTTTCAAAAACTTTCTGGGTATCTCTGTCAGTCTGTTGGCTGCACGCGGAAGCATGTGCATCATTCTATTCATAGGCATTTAAAAGCGGTAGCTTATTGAAAGTTTGTCGGAAGCTCTCAAAAATACGATTTCAAAAATATTTTTTTTGGAAGCATTTTAGAAGCATGATTCCAAAAATATATTCATTTCTGAAACTTGATGTTCCATATTCAAAGTACTAAACCGTATTTTAAAAGAATTATGAGAGAAATTTACTATTATTTATATATGAATCATATTATTATGTATGTACTTGTTTGAAAACAATTAAATTGAAATTAAATTATAATCATGTCTTAAGTTATTTATCAAATTCTATTTTTCTATGTATATATACTTAAATTATTATATATTAGATGCTTTCTTTGTATACCCGCTTTCACTAGTTTTTGAAAAAAAAACGCTTCCGCGTTTCCTCATGCTTCGCTTCCACGCATATGTATCTGCTTCCATACAACCTAAAAAAAAAGAAGTAAAAATCTAATTTTAGTCAAATGATAAAAAGATTTATCTCCCAACTATGGTCTATGTTGTGGCCAGTAGTCTTTATTACTAATAAAGCAGTCATGTTCTGGGGGTCAGTGAGTTTGTGATTAGTTGTGGTTAATTACCGTTAGATCTACATCCAACAGATGATATTAAATTATCTTCCAGCTGTTTTTAATTACCTACCACAGTTGACCACAACTGACCATAGAACTCACTAAGAGCATCCCCAATAGTAGTTATATTTTCTAGTCAAATTTATCACAGAGTTAAATATAACCACCATATTTTTAACTTTTACTCTAACAATTCTAGATTTTTTTAAAGTCAAATTGAAATATAGCACTATGAAAAGAGAAAAATATTGGAAGGAAAAGTTTAACTATGAAATAAATTTGACACATAATTAACTGCCACAAAGATGTAGTTCATTCTGTGGGAGCATGAAAATGGTCCCGAAAACTCAATTACCCACACATCAAATATCTCGGTTTTAATCATTGAGTTCAAAGGCATGTGGTCTCTTAAGGTGATCTTTCCCACAGTTGACATCGGTAACAAGATTTCACAAATGCCTGGAAAAGATTAGGTCACTATAACCAGCTTAAATGACCTTATAAGCAGTTCTGGAGGGTCATTAGTGTCCTCCACACTCCAAAACAAGAAAAAAGGTGGGAACACTATAATACTCCTTGTCTGGTATGCACTTCCTTATGATACCATCTCTCCCCACCTTGCAAAAGTATGAGTCATCCCAAATGAATTCCCGGCTAACCCTCTTCAACATTTTCCTTTAATCACTTGAGAAATGGGAGGGAATGTAAGTGAACTTACTTGATAAATAGTTAACAATATCTGTGAACCATGGAAGGTCGGAAGTAGTGTACACTTCTTTGATGGAACAATTGCTCATCCGGAAATTCCTCATCGAAACCACCTACCACTTCAATTCTAGAAATGTGATCCATAACTAAGTTGTGCTTGCCGAGCTTGTCTACCATTTCTAAATCAAATTCTTGTAAGAGAATCACTCATTTCAACAACCTTACTTTGGATTCGGCTTTTGTAAGTAGATACTTTAGAGCACTATGGTTGGTGTGCACTATGACTTTGGATCCCACAATGTAAGCCTCGGCAAAGGGCCGGGCTAGGTTTTTTCAAAAATTTCAAGCCCATGGGTGGACCACGGGCTGAGCCTTGACGAACTTTTCGGGCTGAGCCTTGACGAACTTTTCGGGCCGGGCCGGGCCTATTGGACATTTTAACATAAAATTATGAAAATTAAAAAAAATTATAATTTATGTTCTTTTAAACTCTTCAAGTGAGACTACGATAAAAGAACTCTTCAAATGAGACTTTATTGCTACTCTAATAATTAATAGACTTTTTTGGAGCAAATGTGAAATATGATAGAACGTACTGTAAAGAAAAAAAACAAATACTATAAAACTAAAATTTCTATTATAATACTAACATTATAATTAGTTAATTAAATATCACTATACTTAGTTAATTCTAAGATTATAAAACTATAAAATTATAGTTAATTAAATATCACTATACTTAATTAATTTTTGAGTGTGTAGTTTAGTGATATATTAATCATTACTATGTGGCTTTTGCCTTTTATTGTTGTTGTTTTTGTTGTTGTTGTTGTTGTTGTTGTTGTTGTTGTTGTTGTTGTTGTTGTTGTTGTTGTTGTTGTTGTTGTTGCTGTGTATGACTATAAATGATAATGTATAATTGTATATATAACAAATGGTTCATATATAATGTATTTGTTCATGGGCTTGTCGCCCTGGGACGGGCTTTTAACGAACCAGCCTTTTTCGAGCCTATGGGTTTTGGGACCTCGGCCCAAGCCCGACCTTATGCCCATTAGGCTGAAATTTTTGGGCCTAAATTCGGGCCGGACCGAGCTTGAGCTTAATGAGCGTGGGGCCGCCCAAGGGATTTTCGGGCCTATGGGCCAAATGGTGACCCCTACCACAATGTAACTTCGAAACTTCTCTAAGGAGAATACTACAACTAACAACTCCTTCCTCTATTTGTGGTGTAGTTTCTTTGATCCGGGTTGAGAGTCTGGGAGCCATATTAGATCACTCCAAGAACATTGTCCCTTCTTTGTCCAAGTAATGAGCCCAAAGAATAGTCACTAGCATCACACATGATTTCAAATGGAAAACTTCAATCCGACTTCATGATGATGGGAGTTGAAATCAATGCTTGATTAAGCTTCTTGAAAGCTTCCTCACACTTTTTGGTGACAATGAAGGGTGCCTCTTTAGCAAGTAAATCCATAAAAGGCTTAGCAATCTTACTAAAATCTTGAATAAACCTTTTGTAAAACCCAGCATGCCCCAAGAAGCTTCTCACCTCTTTAACATTAAGCAAAATGGGTAATCTCTCAATTACTTCCACCTTGGCTTTGTCCACTTCAATGCCTCTTGAGGAGATGCTATGCCCAAGAACTATTACCTCTTGCACCATAAAGTGACAATTCTCCCAATTGAGCACAAGGTCCTTGTCACAACACCTCTCTAAAACTAGCTCAAGATGGTGCAAGCACTCCTCAAAACTATATCCATATAATGAAAAGTCATCCATGAAGACCTCAACAAACTCTCCAATCATGTCGGAGAAGATAGCTTGTATACACCTTTGGAAGGTTGCTGAAGCATTGCATAGTCTAAAGGACATTCTTCGAAAAGCAAAGATCCCTTAAGAACAAGTGAAATCAGTCTTTTTTTATGCTCCCGGTTGATAGCTATTTGATTGAAGCCGCTATATCCATCCAAGAAACAATAATATTCATGCTTGGATAACTTCTATGGCATTTGATCAATGAAGAGCAAAGGGAAATGATCATTATGAGTGACCACATTTAGCTTCCTATAGTCAATGCAAAACCTCCAACTATTGACAATTCGTAGAGGTATCAACTCTCCTTGAGCATTGGGCACTACCGTCATTCCCTCTTTCTTAGGTACCACTTGGGTAAGAAAGATCCAAGGACTATCCGAAATGGCATAGGTGATCTCATTATTCTCCAACTTCATCACTTATTTGCTTGCTACCTCTTGCATGTTGGCATTAAGTCGCCTTTGTGCTTATTTAATTAGCTTAACATCTATGGCGGTGTATATTTGGTGCTCACAAATGGTAGGGCTTATCCCCTTGATGTCACTCAACGTCCAACAAATTGCTCACTTGCACTTCCTCAAGACTTCCACCAATTGACATTCTTGATACTCACTCAACAAAGATGATATGATAACCGGTTTCTTCCTTGGAGCTTCCAAGAAAACATACTTGAGTGTCTTTGGAAGTTGCTTTAGTTCAAGGTCGGGAAGTATAGAACCATCTTGTACGGTAAGCAACGTATCATGGATGTTGACCCGATCCACCGTATTCTTTGAGTAGTAGTTCCATGCCAATACCCTTGGTCCCAAATCGGTGAATGGGAGAGGCTTATATGTGATCTTAGGTTCCCAAATGGCATGTGTGGACATCACTGAACTTAAGTCTCCAAGCCCCAAACTAGTTGATGGCAAATATGGCTCCTTGTCACTCAATACCAACGCCGCTTATACTCCTTATCGGTGCTTTCCTCCATATAAATTTGAGAATCTAGCTCATCAATATCTTCATCTATCTCCTTCTTAATAAATTTGATAACAAAAGCTTGCAAAGTAGGGATTGGCTTTGAGTCATTGAAGATCTTAAATGTCATGGTCTTGTCAAAGACCATCATAGTAAGCACACCCACCTTGACGTCTATTTTTGTTCCGGCCGTAGCTATAAAATATCTTCCAAAGATGATAGGAATATCCTCATACCCTCTAGGCTCTTCCTTGTCAATGATCACGAAGTCGGATGGTATCACAAAGTCACCAATCATCACTAACACATCTTCAACTATACCCCTTGGATGCACCACACTTCGATTGGCAAGTTTCAATGACATACTCACCGGTTTGATTCTCCCCAAACCAATCTCTATATATCGAATATGGCATCAAGTTGATAGAGGCCCCAAGACCCATCAAAGTTCTCGCAAAGTATTTCGTTCCAATAGTACACGACACGGTGAAGTTTCTCGGATCCGCTAACTTCTTATGTACCTTTCTTTATATGATTTCTGAAACTGTGGTATTAAGCTTCACTTTCTCGGATCTTTCCTCCTCTTGTATCTTATTCTTAAATCTCCAGTTGGTACAAAGATCCTTCAAAAACTTGAAGTACATGGAAATAGTTTGAATCATATCAAGAAGAGGTATATTATTTTCCACCTTCTTGAAGACATCCAAACATTCTTTTGTCTTTTGATCCATGTTAGCTTATGTTATCTCCTTGTTCTTGACTTAGGAAAAGGGTAAACATACATCCTCACCCCTTGGAACCCGTCTAGAATGCTCCTCCGACCTTTCTTGGAAATTCTCTTTGACAGGTCGAGATGATGTTTTCGACGGGTCAAACTGCTTACCCTGAAACATTCCAGGGTGCACCTCTCAACCTGTCGAACTGTGGGAGCCTTTTTCCTAAAAATAGTCCTGAAGTGCTCTCTATCCATATCCATACCTTCTAAACCTTCCAACAATCCCACATCGACTCAATCCACTATCGGAACCCTCTTGCTCAACCTCAAACTTGGCTTCTTCCCAATCTGACTCATCCCCTTATCAAACGGAATTAAAGCAGTTGCTCTTCAAATTGCACAACCTTATCGCCTTTTGTAATTCCCTTCTTAAGTTCGGGAGGGATCTTAGGCAAAAGTGGTTTGTCCAATTCCTCCTCATCATCACTTTCCACTATGGGAGCATCTCTATAATTGTTATATCCCATTCCGGATCTCAACACCGCATTCACCATATTTACTTGATGCTTAGGAATTCATGAGCTTTTCGGCTTCCTTGACCTTGATGTGCCATTGCCAATTGATTCACTCGAGTCTCCAACTTGTGGATTTCACTTTGGCTCTCCTTCCTCATGCTCATGAAGATATCAAGGTACTTCTTTCTCTCCTCCTCTTGACTCATGATAAGCGTAGCTACCAATTCATCCGTGCTCGGCTTTGGTGCCTCCAATTGAGGTGGAGGAAGTGGCACTTGAAGCAATTGAGGTTCTTGTTGTGCTTTAGGAACAAAAAGTTCTCTTGGTTGGTAAGTGTTACCACCCGAAGCATCAGAAAATCCTCCATAGGACTCGGTGGGAACCCGAGATCTCCTTGATGGTTTGAAAACTCCTTACTTCCACTACTAGAGGCACCACAATTGTCTTGATTACTGTTAGAGAAAATATTCCCCTTCACTTTAAACTATGAACTAGTTTAGATGAAGTTAAACTCCCTACCCACAAGTATACGGGGTCCAGTAATAGTATAGATATTGAAATTGAGTTTCGAACCCACGAGAACTGATCACTCGACTTCCTAGCCTTGATCCTGTTTAGATCCTAGACTACATGATAAATCTAGACACCGAATGTGACCTTAGAAACAAACTAAAACATGCAATGGAAAGATATCTTACCTAGCTAAGTTTTTTGGTAACATAACTATATAAGGGGTGGTGTAACTAAAATAAGTGATTAAACGATTGAAGAGTTGATTAACTAACTAAATACAATCATAAAGTAAAGCGAAGCGAAAAAAAATAATGTAAAAGTTTGGTCAGCTAGAGATATCACCACTAACCAACTTAATGTACTAACAATGTTTAATTTATGAGTTTTAGTTTGGTTTACATATAATTGTCCAAATTGTGCCCCTCTCGAGTTGCGTTTGGTTGTGAACCGAAGCTCCTAGACCATTAAGGATCTAGAAGGTTTCCGGTCCACCAATCGAGTATAAAGCAAACGAAAATTAAGATGTGAATCAATTTGCAAACGCATGTGAGGAATGTGGTTGGCTTCCCCTCCTAAGACCCTATTAGAGGACATGAAAGTAGGTTATAATGAACTCTCCTAATTCACATATTTTAGAACATGAAATAGAAGAAGTAACGATTAGCTACAAAGCTCATTCAAGTCAATATAAGCTTGACCAAAGCTCCTTGAGTCATTTGGACTTCAAGAGGGCTTCGGTCCATACTCAAGTCCAATGAAACCAAACCTTAAGCTTTAAGTTTAAACTTAAGTCATGTTTACATGCTTATCTTTCCTTAGATAAGTGACTAGTTCACTTAGGTTCATTTTTAGTTTCCATAAACATACTTCAACTTGGTCATGACTAAGACATGTAAATGAAAATCTTGAATCAAGTCCAAACATGCAAACATATCACAATACATCACATACTTATCAAACTCATTCATAACATATAATACACTAAAATAAATTTTTTAAGTGAATTTTTATTTTTTTTTAAATTTTTTTTAAATTTTTTTAAAAAAAAAAATTTTAATTTTTTTTAATTTTTTAATTTTTTATTAGAAAATCAAAAAATTATTTTTTAAAATTAAAAATTAAAAAAATTCACTTAGACGACGGAGATGGTCATCTCCGTGGTCTAGGTGAAAATTCCGTAAAATTATTTTTTAAAAATAATTTGTAATGAATTTTTGGACCTGTAATTTGAATGGATCGGAATTGTCGTAAAATATCGATTAAAGAATCGTATATATAAAAAGTGGGATTTAAGACGATGAATTAATTTACGTATTCAAACTTGTTAAGTATTTACTAATATGTATAACTTAAGTGTCGGTACGTATAGGCTCATTGCACATCGATATTAACGAAATTGAATTTGGAAAAAACGACCATTGGATATACTCACCATAACACAATATATAAGTAGAATAATTTCCACTAAATACTGAGTTCGTTCAGGGTTTCATCGGCACAGTTAACCGCAAATCCAAAATTTTTACAAACCGGAAACCTGGATACACAAAAATCCGTAAGTCCTATTTTAAAACCGTCGACGCTCACACTCCAAGCATTGTTTACTCTATGGTCTCAACGAAAAGAATATGCATTGGGACATGGTCTAGATGGTCGTTGTCTTAGCTGAAATTACAAAATTTTCACTTAGACGACGGAAATGTGCATTTCCGTCGTCTAAGTTCTTACTTGGACGACGGAAATGCACATTTCCGTCGTCTAAGTGAAAACATGGTTTAGGGGAAAGGGCCTTAGGGTTTAGGGTTAAAGTACTTAGACCGCGGAAACTTTCTCCGCGGTCTAAGTGAAATTTTTAAATTTTTGAAATTTCACTTAGACGACGGAAAATCACTTCTCCGTCGTCTAAGTGTTCACTTAGACCACGGAGAAGTTTCCGTGGTCTAAGTGTTACTTAGACGACGGAACCTTTAAGGTTCCGTGGTCTAAGTGCATTTTTCTTGTAGTGTAAATTGCTTGATATGCTCTAAAAAATGATTTTGCCTTTTGCACAGGAATTTGCCATATCACAAAGTACTAGATTAAGTGAATGACAACCACATGACATATAAAAAGCTCTAGGATTTATATCAAGTAACATTTTCTGAACGCCTTGGTGTTTTCCTTTCATATTGGAACCATTATCATAACTTTGTCCTCTCACATTATCAATATCTAAATCAAGAGAGCTTAGAGCAACTTTTAGTTCATCAAAAAGACCCAAGCCTAATGTGTCTTTGACGTTTGAAAACTCCAAAAAATGCTCTTCTATTTTAATTGGATGACTTTCAACATCTACACATCTTATTATCAAAGACATTTTCTCTTGATGACTAGCATCAAGAGTGCAATCAAGAATCACAGAAAAAAAAATATAGCTTCTTTAATCTTCTTTACAATCTCACTCCTAACACTTGATACCAACGTAGCTATCAATTCATTTTGTATTCTATAACTAAGATAATGATAATGATAATGAATCTCTTTTTCTTGAACGAGTCGAAAATATTGCTTCATAATTGGATCAAACTCTCCAATTGATTCAAGAAATCCAAAAAAATTTCCATTTGAATCCTCAAATATTTTTTCATTTGTTCCTCAAAAGGCTAAATTATTCATAGCAAGACATTTAACAACAATAATTACTCCAACCATTACTTTTTTTCAATACTCAGTATCTTTCTTTATTTTCTCTTGTAATTCTTTATCAATTGTTTAATTTGTGTCCAGTCTCACACACAACTCATTTCAAGCCCTAAGGTTAGAAAGGTGTTCACAGATCTTTTCATGTTCTCTAAGTTTTTCCTCCAAAATTTTCCAATCATCAATTCCTTCAGAAGCAAATTTACTTCTAGAATGAGTTTTTCTTACAACTTTACAACAAAAACAGAATACTTTGTCCAAATCTTTTGAGTAAATCAACAATTTTCTATCAAAAACTTCACCATTATTCCCAACATTTTGGGAATAATAATCCAAAGAAAACCCCATATTAAATTTATCCTTAGGAAAAATATTCTTTTCTCTAATGAGACCATTTTCAACAAGCAAATCTCTCATGTTTCTATCTAAACTGTCCCATACTCTAGGACCTATATGTTTAAAGGCATTGTACCCTGTGACGGTTCAGTCACGTGATTTGTTTCAATAGTCTCATTTTCAAGCACATTTCATTCTTCCATATTTTTGGTTTGAACATTTTCATGTTCGCCTATACCTTGAACATTTTCATTCTCACATATATCAACTTCTTCAACGACCTCCTTTTCACCTTGATTTTCCGAAGAAACACTTTTTAAAATAAATTTATCTAGAGAATCTCTTTGTGAGTTTATAAAATCGTCTTCCTGTTTTTTTCTTTTCCTTTATTCACAACCAGAAGCAGATTTTTTCATAGCTCTAATTAACAACAAATATCAATTAAAGAAATGAAACATAAACCTAATTTTTTTCAATGGGAGTTTGGATCTTGGAAATGCACGACAGCTTAGATGGTTGAATCCCTCTGCCAGCTGTTGCCTCTGCCTAGTGCCTACTCAAGTACTCAACGTGACCCTTCTATGTGATAAGCAGAGAAAACAATCAAAATTTTACCTTATATGAACTAATAACATAGAAATCAAATTGGAGAGGGAGAATTGATAGAAATTTATTACCTTGGGTCTCAAGAGCAATAGAGCTTTCAATTTTGGGTCTCTGATTTATCAACAAACCGAACAATGTAATTGAGAGAGGGAGAATCGAGAGATCAAGAGAGAAGATGAAGATTTGAGAAAAATCTCTAGCCCTATTTATACCGAGATTTTGGAGAAGAGAAGATGTATAACGGGTATATTATCCCATGATTACAGGCTAATTATTGAGAATTGATAGGAATTGAAGAAGGGAAGATGAAAAGATGAAGAACCTAGTCAATCCTAAATTTTGACGAGTCGGGCGAAAATAGAGAAAGAGAAAGAGAAAGAGAAAGAGAAAGAGAAGGACAATGACTTGCTTAATTTCTTCTTCTCTGTGTCTTTTGTTTTTTATTTTTACATTACTTAAAATAATAATTTTGGGCCCCAGGCTTGCACCCTGCCTGCCTTGGTCCATGACCGGGCTTGGCTAGCACTCAACTTGAAGAGGAGGTAAGGAGAACCTCTAAGACTTCAAGAGGTCAAAGAGAAGAGGGGTTACTTCCCACATCTTTGAGCTTTAGAAATTTAACCAAACCCTAGAGGTAGAGATGAGAGGAGAAATATTAAAACTAGACCAAAATAATGATGGAGGTGAGGAGAGGATTAGACACCTTGTAGGGAGGAAACTAGGTCTTTCAAATATGGATAGAGATGATGATGATTAGACCTAGGTAAGGGTGAGAGAAGGAGGAAAGTATTGTAAAGGGTTGGGAGAGAAAATGGCTAGAGAGAGGAGAGCTAAACTTGAAAATGTGAAAAATGAAGTGTGTTGTATATGTATGTGATGGGGAGCTCGAAAATTATATGGGAGAAGAAATATTTTCAGATATAATTTGAATTTAAAATGTGAGAAAAGGTTAAGACATGATCCACAATTTTAGAGATAAATGTGGTCCTAAGGTGAGGTGTCACAAATGTGACTCATCTTGTATGTTCATATTATGCGTCTTCATCTCACTTAAAGTTTATTTGCATTTGGCCCCAAAATATCTGCTATGTGTGGTTGAAGTGTTGACCAAGACCTTGACCGGCGTTGATCACCGGAATCTTTGAATATTCCGGCGATACTTTTTCGTCACCTAACCAAAGTTGCTCCATCTTCTCTCGTGACTTTAGAAATACATACACATTCTCAAATAAGTGTGTAATTTTCATTCTTTAGTGCATTTTTGAGTCAAACCATAATTTTCTAGCAAAAATAGGAAATATCATAAGAACGATGCTTTATTCATGAAAAACAAGTAATAAACGTGAAGTTAGGACCATATTAGACACATAATTATGGTCATAACAAACTACCTTACACTTAAGCTTTGATTGTGCTCAAGCAAACACAAAAAAAAAATGAAAATAAAGCTATGCTAGACTCTACATGAAAGAAATACACAATCACACAAAAGCATACAAGTGTCCCATAATGGTGAACATTTCTTTCAAAGAACCATGGCTAATGGATTGAACTCCTCTTAAGTATTATTAGAATATAAAATCAATGTATGTTTAATAAGCCAAACATGCTATATGCCAAACAAAATGCATGCATTGAGATGTATTCAAACCAACATGTTCTCAACCATCTAACTCATAAGATATCACTCAAAGCAATCAAGTATTTAGAGGATTAGTGTTTGCACTCAAAAAATCAAATTGGTTACGTGTTTTCCATATGCTTGATTTTCAACCAAATAGTCCAACAATTCCACACACAAGAGTTTCAAATTAAGATGACTTTTATTTAGGTTGTAATGAGGCTTAAATAAGGGGGTTTAATGAAAGAGAGGGATATGATAATTAAAGACCAAGCAACCTAACACGCAATTCACATGTTGACATTCCTCTAAACTAATTCTAGGTGCTACTATTTTCCTTTTTTAAAATCAAACAACTTCCAAACATATTTATTCTTTATGTACAAAACACACTATTTTTTTGTATTTACTTTGGTTTTCAAACACAACTCTTTTTTTGTGTAGAACTCTTCTCTTTTATATTTTTTCTCTTTGCTTTTCTTTGGTACTCTTTTTCATTTTTTTCTTTTCTTTTTGGACTACTAAACAACTAAACAAGCACATGGCCATCACACGACCTCCTCCACCTCACGCTTATCTCTTGACATTTTTTTTGGACTACTAAACAACTAAACAAGCAAATGGCCAACTAAACAAGACATCTTTGATGTAATTTGTATTGGCAAGTAATTAAATTTTTCTATTTTTAGTATATGAATGTTATTTTACTTCATTATGCATGAATGGTTTGAAATATACAATATTCCATGGCACTATGACATCAAAAACCAGGAAAATGAAGGGAAAACAAAGAGGATGTTCTAATCCCAGGCATGTTAACCCGTCGAGAGTCTCTCTCGACCTGTCGGAGACATACACCCTGGATCATTTTTAACATGTTTTCGACCCATTGAAATTTTTTCATGTTTGTGCTTCGACCCGTTGAAGTGGAGTTCTCTGTCTAGTACATCTCAAACTATCTTGACACATCAAGGGTAGGACTCGACCCGTCGAGACTGATACCCTGGATAATTTATCACCATTTTTTGACCAGTCGAGATGTATCCTCAACCCGTCGAAACCAGGGCCCAGATTCCGACACGATATTGGAACACTCTCGACTTGTCAGGAGTTATGCCTTGACCCATCGAGAAGGGTACCCTGGACCCAAAGTGAACTAGTTTCGATCTGTCAAAGATTCCTTCGATCCGTCGAGGTTTGTGCCCAGAATTCGTATTGTTTTGATGTTGTTTGTAGATTAGTTTTGCCATGCCATGTTAATCACTCTACAAGGGTCATATATAACCCTTTGAAAATCTTTAAGTATTCACTTAAAATGTTCTCCATGTCTTGAATACAAAGACTGATTAACTTACATTTTTGTAGATGTCTGAAGGTGAGTTTGATTGTTTAGTAGATAGTGGTACTACCCACACCATTCTGCAAAATATGCAACTGTTTATGGATCTTATGCCATATAGTTTTTCAGTGACGACCATGATTGGTCTAACACCGGTTATACAAGGGCGTGGTTTAACACAATTTTTGTTACCGTATGGTAGAAGAATTTATGTCATTGATGCCTTATATGGGCTAAAGGTCAATCAAACTTTACTAAGTTTTAAGGACATTCGAGCAAACAGTTTTCACTTGGAAACATATTGTGAGAATGGAAAAAAAAAATTGTGTTACCTCCGTAGAAGGTGTCAGAAAGCGCATTATAGAGAAACTTATGAGCATTCGTAGTGATTTATATCTTACTACAGCTCGGATTATTGAATCCAATGCAGTCACTCACATTACAATGTGTGACTCTGAATCATTTAATATTTAAACTTATCAACTGGGTCATCCAGGTTAATATATGATGATCAAGATATTGAAAAACTTCTCATGGTCATCCGTTCTTTAGAGCAAAGAAGCATATGGGAATACCCAAAACCACTGGTTTAGATGGAGAGGCTAAGATTACTCCTCTCAGTCCAGTCTCGGTCTCCAAGATGAGTGCCGCACAATTCTGACGACATATTACTGAGATACCATGCGTTATCCACACCAGATTCTTTTGTGGCAATCTCTGATGCACACCACTCGTTTTGCAAAACTTGTTCATTAGCAAAGTTACAGGCACAATCTTCTGTTGATGTTGACAACACTGAGAATGTACCATTCTTACAAAGAATCCATGGTGACATTTGTGGACTTATCAAACCTGAATATGAGCCAATCATTCAGTACGTACCAGTTCGTAACTGGATATGAGCCTAACATTTCACATTTCACATCTTTACATATTTAGTTGTGCTGTGTATGTGGCTATGATGCCTCCACTGTGTACAAAAATGGGTCTTCAATGACAATTAAACATCTATGTTGGTTATGAATATCCAACGATAGTCCGCTATCTATAACCTTTAACAGGAGATCTCTTTACTAGTAGATCTGCAGATTGTCACTTTGATGAGACATACTTCTTGCTGTTAGAGGGAGATAGGAATTGTTTTATTCTAGTTGAACGTTAGGAATTAACGTGATCAAACCCCACTATGTCTCATCATGATCCATACACATCTTAGAGTGAAATATAACTGCAACGTATTCTTAATCTTCAGAAAGTAGCAGATTCGATGCCTGGCTCCTTTCTGATATTGCGAAAGTGATGAGATCGGATATGACAGTTGCAAACATTTCCGCAAGGTTCAAAGTCCCCAGTAAGGGGCAAGTAAATGCCACACCAGGGTAAGGAGATGATCCTTCAGCCCATGGTGGAGGTGTGACATCGACCTCGACACCCACCAGGAAGAGGGGGAGACTAAAAATATCCACATATAAGTCGCCAGTTAAAAAGGAGGTCATCCAGGTATAAAATGATCATTTCATCATCAACATTTTGAATCTTTACATGAGAATGTTCCTGACCACAATTATGTCCTAGAATCACAATTGGCATCTCTGGGGGACGCTTCAGAGTCATATGTGATGTCAGAGAATAAGAAAATCTCACTAAGTAACAATGATGCACACTTTATCATGGATAGATCTTTTATGTTATTGATGATGCATTTGCTTATTCTGTCGCTCAGAAGATCATTGACGATGATGAAGTGGAACTTCGCTTCGTCGTTGAATGTCGATGCAGAGCAGATTGACCAAAATGGAAAGATGCAATCTAGGCTGAACTAGACTCTCTGAAGAAAAGTCAAGTTTTCGGTCTAGCAGTGCTATGTGTTAGGACCAAAATTATGCTATAATTACGCTCCTAACTTCATGATTATTGCTTGTTTTTCATGAATAAAGTATCACTCTTATGATGTTTCCCGTTGATGTTATGAAATCATGGTTTGGCAAGGAAATTGGCTAAAAGACGATGATTATGCACTTTCTGATGAAGGTGAAGACATTTCTGGGGTTGTGGGAAAAGATGGAACAATGTTTGAAAAAAGATGAAAAAACAATCGCCGGAGCTTTGCTGGAACATTTCTGGGGTTGAGACCATTTGGTGACTCATTTAAGGACCACTTAGGCCTAATTTTTAGGATCATGTCTCTAGCATTTTAATTTGAATTTGAAAACCAAAATATTTTTGTGTGCTTTATATTTTCGATCTCACCCATACCCTAGCACACAACATACATCATTTTTACACTTTTTCAAAGTTTAAGCATCTCTCCTTAGTCTTCATTCTCTCCCAAACCCTCTAGCCCTCTCTCTACACCTTTTCACCAACAAAAAGCCTATGAATCCTCCATAACCACCACCATATTCTCACATCCATCCTCTCATCAAGGCCTAAGGTGGTGTTATCCTCTTTATTGAAACTAGAAGCAAGAAAGGAGAAAGAAGTGGAGGAAGAGCTTGAAGATCTTAGAAGCTTGACTTTGGAGACTCTTGGGTTATTTTTATTCACTTATCTCTCTCTAATCATGTATCTATACTCTATTTTAGCTATGAGTAGTGAGTATGGGAGGCTAGGGGTCAAATCCTAGCCATTTGATGTAGAACAATGATACTTTAATTAATTTATGTAATGAGTATGTTTTGAGTGTTTTATGTTATTGAATGTGTTTGTTGTGTGTGTGATGTGATTATGGCATGTTAAGATATTGGTGCTCAATGATTAGTTTCACTTATGCATGTCTTAGCTTTGACTAAGTTAAGATTTGTCCAAGGGACTAAGAAATGACACTTAAAGGAACTAGCCATTCACTTAGGTAAAGATAAGCATGTAACATGACTTAGGCTTAGACTTAAAGGTTAAGCTTAGGATTTGGTTTCCTTGTGCTTGAGCATGAATTGAAATATTTTTGAGGTTCTAGTGGCTTAAGGGTTTTCAGTTAAGCTTACATTAAACTGAGAGGCTTTGTAACTATTGTTGATTCTTTCGACTTGTAACTCAATAGGTGCAAATTGGGAGGATTCATTAGAACCCATTCTCAAGTTCTCCAATAGAGGCTTGGGAAGGGAAACCATCCATAATCTTCACATGTATTTGCAATCAAACTCATTACGCGTGAAATACATTAAGAATCTAGAACTAAACGTCTAGATCCTAATCTTGGTTTACTTTGTGCTTCATGGATGAACCAAAACCTACTAGAATCCTTAAAGGCCTAAGAGTTTTGGCCCATAACCTAGCGTGACCCGAGAGGGCATGATTTGGACAATGAAAAGATTTGTTCTTATGATCTAAAAAATGTTTGAGCATGTAAACTGGACTAAACAACTCATGACCTTAAATTCGGCATTGTTTGAGCATCAAATGGTTAACGAGGGCATCCCTAGCCAACCATTATTTTATCTTGAATTTGTGATCATTTTAATTTATCATCTTTTCATTAGTTTTAATGAACCAATCAATTCATCGTTAAATCACTTACCGTAGTTTAATCATCTCTTGCAATGGTAAACCTCCAAAGGGTTTTGCGTTGTGAATTTTGCATTTCCATCTTTTGTTTTTCTTTGTCGCATCATTTGTTTGTGATTAATGCACCAAAAGGACTTAATCGAACTTAATGCAATGGAATCAGGTTACTCAATCCTCGTGGGTTCGACACTCGACTTCTATACAAATTATATTACTTGACCCCGTATAATTACGAGTAAGAGAATTTCACTTAATCTTAGACTAATTAATAGTCAAAAGGTCAGGGGAATTAAATCTCTTAACACTATACCCACCGAATGTCAAGTCAATTAGACTTAAATGGGTCTTTGTTCGGAAGCGCAATGAGAATAATGAAGTCTTGCTGTATAAAGCTAGACTTGTGGCACAAGGATTCTCTCAACACCTTGAAATTGATTATGAGGAGATGTATTCTCCAGTCATGGACATCATTACTTTCCGCTACCAGATCTGTTTGGTAGTGTTCGAAAAACTAAGTATGCAGCTCATGGATGTGGTTATAACATATTTCTATGCGGATCTTGATTCAGAGTTATAAATGAGAGGGCCAGAAGGCATAGTTGTAGCCAATTCAAGTAACTCTAAACCACAGAGTGCTCATGTGATAAAATTGAGATGTTCACTTAATGGATTAAAGCAATCCGGTCGGATGTGGTACAAACGTCTAAGTGACTACTTGATTGGGAAGGGATACAAGAATGAAGATTTATTCCCATGCTGTTCATTGAACAAACAAGTTCAGGATTTGCCATTGTAGCAGTCTAGTTAGATGATATGAAGATCATCGAGTCTCTTGATGAGATTAATGAGACGATTCGCTACTTGAAATCCTAGTTTGGGATGAAATATCTTGGCAGGACTTAATTTTGTCTCGGTTTAGATCTAAAACATCTAGCTGATGAAATTCTTATTTACCAGTCTGCTTATGTCTAAAAGATGCTCATGCGGTTTAACATGGACAAAGTATACCTTCTTAGCATACCAATGGTTGTTAGCAGTTTGGAACCCAAGAAAAATTTGTTTCGTCCAAAAAATTATGATGAGAAACTCTTGAGAGCTGAGGTTCCATATCTTAGTGTTATTGGAGCTTTATTGTATTTGGCTCAGTACACACGTCCATACATTGCCTTCTTATTGAACTTATTAGTTAGGTTTAGCTCTGTGCCTACACAACATCATTGGAATGGATTAAAGCACATCTTCAGGTATTTGAAGGGATCCATTGACTTATGCTTATTCTTTCCCTACAAAGAAGCAAGAGAGAAACTTAAAATTCCAGATAAAGGAATTGTTGAAATGCAACTTTCTGACTCTGCACAGTTCGACCCATCAAACTTAGCTCTCAACCCATCGAACCATATGTTTGGCACAATTCTGCCAAAGTCATTCAACCCGTCGAAGGTCGTTCTCTAGATCGATCAGAAGATGTATCTTGACCCGTCGAAGGATGCTCCAGCTGCAAGCACTAATTCATCCTTCAACGTAGTCTCCTATTCTGAGACACCAAATGATGTGTTGGTAGGATTTACCGATGTTGGAATCTCTCTGATTCTCATAGAGGACGTTCATAAATAGGTTATGTATTCACCATGAAGAACATAGCGATTTCTTGGAGATCTACAAAGCAAACTTTTGTTGCTACTTCCTCGAATCATTATGAGATCATAGCTCTGTATGAAGCTGTTAAAGAGTGTGTTTGACTTAGGTCAGTAAGACACCATATTCGAGGGTCTAGTGGATTATCATCTACTATGACAACACCAACAACAAATGAAGTTGGTTACATTAAAGGTGACAATACTAAGCACATTTCACTGAAGTACTTCTTCAATTAGCAACAACAGTAGTTGCTGAATATCCACGTGAGCCAGATTACTTCATAAATCTACATTTGTGAAACATGTGAGATGTATTAAAATGCGAAGATTATTTGAACTCTGACATATAGTCACCAATCTGGGAGAGTCACATTTTTTGGTAGACATCAGGGGAAGTCTACATCACGTAGAGTATCTTTTGTAGTTGATGCGTTGTACTCTTTTTCTCTTCGACTAAACTTTTGTTTTACCTATGAGGTTTTTGTTTGCCTAAGGTTTTTAGTGAGTCAACAAGTTATGCATCATACATTAAGAGCTTGATACAAAGGGGAGTGTTTAAGAAAAATATATTATGTATCTTCGGGTGTGTGTGTCTTGTCCTAATTAGATTAAAAGTAGAGGTTCTATCAATCCTTGTTTTACAGGGATACTGAATGTAATTGTTTGTAATGCTTGTATTTAAGGACACTTATCAGTGAATAAAATTATAGTTTTCAGTCTATATTATTGTATATCTACTTTCTCCTTCAACAATTTCATTATTTTCATATATGCGGATTTTACCAACTCTCCTGATTAACCTTGTTTACTCTTTTTTTAAACGGGTTTCATCTACTACTTAAATTTTTCCATAGCAAAATTTTCTACCTAAATTCTAATCTCGCTTATGCGTCATTTCTGACTGTTCTCATCGTATATTAGCAATACCGGGATAATTTTTAGGTACCCAAGGGGTATGAAAATTTTAATTTAATACTTGAGAACAAATTTGGTGATTATTATTGTAATCTGAGTTATTATTTATGTAATTTAGTTGTATTTGAAATAATTATTTATTGGAGAAACTCAATTACAACTTTGAATAAATTATTCTCAAAGTTGTAAATATCATAAATAATTATAAAAATACGTAATCATCGTGATAATATTTGTCTTAAATATTATAAATCATGTTAAAAAAAAAGAAGTCCGAACAATCACTACCACATTTTTAACCATTGCCGGCGATTTTTAAATCGCCGGCAATGTTTTTTATCATTACCGGCGATTTTTTCCCCAAAAATCGCCGGTAATGTCTTTTTTTTTTAACATTGCCAGCGATATTATATGAATAACAAGTACTGTAAAGATTAAAGTCTATGTCAAATAGAAACTGAAAACAGTGTGCATAAGAATAGATAGAGAAACTGACAGCCAGATGCAGATTGTGTCATTGTTCTTCTCTCAATTCCACTTCTGTTTTCAAGATTATCGATGGGACAAATCTGTTCTGAAAGTAAGTGTATTGACAGTGTCACAATGATATGAATTGATCCCTATTTATATAGTCTTAAGAGCAGCAGTTACATCCATCAAGTAACTGTTTTCTTATCCTGATCCTATAACAGATTACATCATATATACATAAGCAAAAACGATCTGTTATACATGTATATACGTATTTATCTTTGAACCCTTTGATATTTCAATTCACAGCTGTTAAGCTAAGTGAATTGCTAATTCTATCTTACAATCTCCCACTGAATTAGCATATCACTTAATCATAAACAAATGACTTGAAACATCACCTGAATTGTGCACCTGAGTTCATAAATTCTAATATGTTTCAAACTTTGTCAATTTCCAACACTGTATAGAATTAAAGAAGATGTTGATGAAATAAAATTTCATCCATCTTCAGAAATTACGTATTCAATCTTTGAAATCACATAAGTTACCACAAGTATAATTAAGTATAGTGTTTGATAAACTTAAGATCGAAATTTCAAACACACATATTCATATCCTTACTGTATTAATTTCTAAAACAAGCAATTCTGCATAATTCTGATTTTTCAATCAGACAGTATACATTTTAACATAAAAATGCATTTTGCTCATAAATTAAGTAAATGAATAACTCTTTACTATTTAATATGTTCATAGTAATACAAGCTCTTTATATCAAATCTATTCAGATTCAACATCAGCATATATCCCCATATTTCTAACATGATTCTTAAAAACTGAATTTGGTAGAGCTTTAGTAAAGGGATCTGCCAATTGCTCCTTAGTACCAATTTTGATTACTTCTATCTCCTTGTCTCTGACACTTTCTCTTACTGAAAAACATTTGACATCTATGTTTCTTGAAGCTGAGGTCCTTCTGTTGTTCTTTGAGAAAAAGACTGCTGCTGCATTATCACAGTATATAGTTAATGGTTTTTCTGCAGAATCCATGATTCCAAGTCTGGAAACAAAGTTTCTTAACCAAATTGCATGTGATGTGGCCTCAAAAACTGCAACATATTCAGCTTGAAAAGTAGATGTTGCTGTGAGTCCTTGCTTGTTAGTTTTCCAGGACACTGCACCTCCAGCAAGCATAAATATAAAACCTGATGTAGATTTCAAATCATCTGCATCTTGCTTAAAAGAAGCATCTGAGTAGCCCTCCACTGTCAGTTCTTGATCTTCTTGTCTTCTGTATACCAGCATATGGTCTCTGGTTCCTTTTAAATATCTTAGGACTTTCTTTCCTGCTATCCAGTGCTCATGGCCAGCATTGGATTGATATCTTGATAGCATATTTACTGCAAATGCTATGTCTGGTCTGGTACAGACTTGTGCATACATTAAACTTCCTACTAACCTTGCATATGGCACATTCTCCATGCTTTTCCTTTGAAATGCATTCTGTGGACATTGACCTTTGTGCAGTTTGTCTCCTTTAGACATTGGTGATTCTCCAGACTTGCAATTCTGCATCTCAAACCTGTGCAATATTTTGTCAATATAGGTTTTCTGAGATAATCCCAGTGTGCAAAGCTGTCTGTCCCTTTTGATTTCGATTCCCAGAACATAATGAGCTTCCCCCATATCCTTCATATCAAAGCTGTTCTTAAGAAACTTCTTAGTTTCATTCATTAAATTGGTACTGTTGCTTGCCAACAAAATATCATCTACATATAAAATCAGAAAAATGTAGCTACTCCCACTGATCTTATAGTATATGCATTCATCCAATTGGTTTTCTTTGAAACCAAATTTTGAAATGACAGCATCAAACTTTAAGTACCATTGCCTTGATGCTTGTTTAAGGCCATATATTGACCTTTTAAGCTTGCAGACTTTCTTGTCATCTTCAATGAATCCTTCTGGCTGCATCATGTATATATCTTCAAACAAATCACCATTTAAAAATGCTGTTTTAACATCCATTTGATGTAAATCAAGGTCAAAGTGAGCCACCAGTGCCATTAAAACTCTAAATGCATCTTTAGTGGAAACAGGTGAAAATGTTTCACTGTAATCTACACCTTCTTGTTGAGTATAGCCCTTGGCAACAAGTCTTGCTTTGTGCCTTTCTATTTTCCCATCTGCATCCTTCTTAGTTTTGAATACCCATTTGCAACCTATTGGCTTCATGTCTTCATGTTTATCTACCAGAATCCATACTTCATTTTTGAACATGCTTTCAATCTCATCTTCCATAGCTTGCCTCCATTGTACACTTGAATTTGATTTCATAGCTTCTTTTACTGTTCTTGGATCATTTTCTTCCCCCAAATCAAATTCAACTTCAGTGGCATATAAATTATAATCTTCTGAAATTGCAGACCTTCTCTCTCTGATTGATCTTCTTAAAGGAACATGAACTTCTTCATTTTGGTGACCAGGAACAGGAATTTCTTCATTTAAATGTTGATCTTCATGTAGAGCTTCTATCTGTATATCTTCATTATCAATATTGTCATTAATAACAGGAACTACTGGTATCTGATTTCCCAGATGTTGATATTCATCAAAAATTGCTGTAGGATGTAATTCACTATAAACAAACCATTGTTCCATATTCTGAAATTGTTCAGTTGTAGCATCATTTATCTGCACATCATGATCAAACATTTCATCATAGAAGGTTGCTCTATGTGTCTCAAAAATCCTAGTGCCTCTTCCTGGATTGTAAAATTTAAATCCTTTGGATTTTTCAGAATATCCAATGAAATGTGCACTAATGGATCTTGATTCCAGTTTGTCAACTTTGTCTAAATTGTTCACTCTAGCTTCTGCCTTGCACCCCCAAACATGCATGTGGTTTAAACTTGGTTTATATCCACGCCATAACTCAAAAGGTGTACCTGTAACAGATTTGCTTGGTGATCTGTTGCAAATATAGTTGGCTGTCTTTAAAGCCTCTCCCCATAGGAATTTAGGGAGTCCAGACCTTATGAACATGCTTCTAACCATGCTCATCAAAGTTCTGTTCTTTCTTTCTGAAACACCATTCTGAGTTGGTGTATATGGTGTTGAATACTGAGCTACAATTCCACATTCTTCTAAATATGTGGCAAAAGGTCCCTTTTGTTGTCCCTTTTTAGTGTATCTCCCATAATATTCACCACCTCTATCTGATCTGACCACTTTAATTAGCTGTCCAGTTTGCCTTTCTACTTCATTTTTAAAAATTTTGAACATCTCTAAGACTTGTGATTTTTCAGAAATCAAGTAAATGAAGCAATATCTTGTAAAATCATCGATGAAGGTAACAAAATAAGAGTTGTCACAGATGGTACTGACTGGGAAAGGGCCACAGACATCTGTATGTATCAATTGAAGAATTGATTCTGTCCTTTTTGAACCAAAATTTCTGGAATTGGTTAGTTTTCCTTTTATACAGTCTATGCAAGTCTCAAAATCATTGAAATCCAAATTTGGTAGGATTCCCTGCTTGACTAAGTTCATTAATCTGTTCTTAGAGATATGTCCCATTCTTTTATGCCACAGATAAGAAGAGATTTCCAAAGTTCTTTTCCTTTTCAATAGTCCAGGCTTTTCAATGGATAGAACAGATTTAGACATGCTGATTTGTGAGAAATTTTGCAGACAATTAACATGCCAGTAACCATCTATTAAACTTGCATCACCAAAACACTTTGAATTTTTATAAAAACACATAGATATATTATTACCATAGAAGCTATAATCATGATTCAGTACAAATTGAGAACCACTAATAAGGTTTCTCTTTATTGAGGGAATACAATACACATCACTTAGTACTAAGACAAACTTATTTTTAAATATTAGTTCAACAATTCCTACTGCTTGTACTGCCACCCTTTGACCATTTGCTGTGCAAACCTTGGTCTCATTCCTGCTTGGGATTGTTATCTTTGTCAATCCCTGTAGAGAATTCACAATATGAATTGGTGAAGCAGTATCAAACCACCATGAATTGTCAATTATATCTTTATTAGATTTCAAAACAAAAACAGATTTTGTAGAAAACGTACCCCTTTTGTTCAGCCAATTTTTAAAACCCTCACAGTCCTTCTTAAAATGACATGTCTTCTTACAGAAGAAGCATTTCATAGGTCCTTTAGGTTTGAAGGATTTCTTGACAGCATCAGTTCTTTTGTCAGACTCAGCTTTTCCAGAATTCTTTGATGTGTTTGCCTGAAACTTCTTGTTTTCATAATGTTTCTTGGCTTTCCCTTTGTTAATAGCATTAACATCCACAGCCTTAGCATTTTTAGTCACTTCATTTTCCTCCTGCACACAGATAGAGATTAATTCATTTAAACTCCATTTTTCCTTCTGTGTAATGTAAAGGGTTCTGAGATGCTTGTATGGATCTGGAAGGGAATTCAGCATTAGATGCACTAGAAAAGAATCTTCAATGTTCATATTCAGGTCCTTTAGTCTCCCAGCAATGTTAATCCCTTTCATGATGTACTCTCTTATGCTTCCTGAAGTATATTTCATCTTCACAAGATTGTTCATCAAACTGCTTGTTTCAGCTTTGTCTGATACTTTGTACTTTTCAGCAATTGACTCCAGGAAAGCTTTAGCATATTCAGAACTTGGTATTCCTCCTTTCACAGATTCAGCCATGCTTTTCTTCATGCATATGAGTGCTAATTTATTGTGCCTTTGCCACTGTGCGAACTTGTCTCTTGTTTCCTTAGTTGAATTGACAGAAGGTACTTCTGGTGGATCCTCCCTCAGAACATGATCATATTCTAAAATACCAAGGTTCAGTTCGATATCATTCTTCCATTTCTGGAAGTTTGATCCATTGAGCAGTTCAATATGGTTGATGCCTAAAGGAAAAGACATGGCTGTGACAACAAAACTGAATCAGTTATTCACAAATGTCCCAGAAAATGTTTAACTCCAATGAATCAACATTTAAATTAAGTATATATGTACATATGAATGAAATTATGTTGATTTTAAGATACAGATATCATTTGTGACATACAGATCTCTATCAACACCAAAATTCTCATCTGTGTACATATATCAGTATATATAACCAAATGTTTGAGTTTAAGTTTCTTTGGAAACAAAAATCAATTTTAAATTTTAAGTTACATAAACTGAAACATCTTCTGAATGACTAAAATTATGAAACTTTCATTAAGCCATTTTGACAGCATGTAATGAGTTCATAGTGTAGTCTGAGATGTGTTTTTCTTTATGTGTCGTATGTTTATTCAAAGCTATTTTGACAGCATGATGAATTCACTTATGACTTACGTATTCAAACATAATACATGTAGATTTTGCAAGTAGTGTTATAATCAACAATACGAGATATTAACAGCAGTTTTATGCATCTGTTGCAGTACATGGTAAGCCATAAAATAAAGGAACTCATTTATACTTTATTCCCAGAATCGTAATTGTATGATTCTTACTTTCAATTTCAATTTGAGCATAGATTGCTCTGATACCATATTATATGAATAACAAGTACTGTAAAGATTAAAGTCTATGTCAAATAGAAACTGAAAACAGTGTGCATAAGAATAGATAGAGAAACTGACAGCCAGATGCAGATTGTGTCATTGTTCTTCTCTCAATTCCACTTCTGTTTTCAAGATTATCGATGGGACAAATCTGTTCTGAAAGTAAGTGTATTGACAGTGTCACAATGATATGAATTGATCCCTATTTATAGAGTCTTAAGAGCAGCAGTTACATCCATCAAGTAACTGTTTTCTTATCCTGATCCTATAACAGATTACATCATATATACATAAGCAAAAACGATATGTTATACATGTATATACGTATTTATCTTTGAACCCTTTGATATTTCAATTCACAGCTGTTAAGCTAAGTGAATTGCTAATTCTATCTTACAAGCGATTTTTCCGGCAAGTCGCCGGCAATGTTCCGCCGGCAATTAAAAAAAAAAAAAGACATTGCCGGCGATTTTTGGGGAAAAAATCGCCGGTAATGATAAAAAATATTGCCGGTGATTTAAAAATCGCCGACAATGGTTAAAAATGTGGTAGTGAATACCGTATCTTAGGCGCGGACTTTCCTTCTAGTCTTTAATATATATGAAATTATGAACACTGATTAATCTTCCCTACCGTCGAGAGCCATTGATGAATCATGACCGTGTCCATTTGCACGATGTCACCCTACATATGCTTCTCTTGCTTCCTCGAGTAGTACGTAGTATAGTTTTTTCCGCATTTTCACCAAGTATAACACAAATAAACAAACATTTTGGCACCCACTGATTCTCATGGAGATCTACTGATATATAGTCGTTTAACTTAATATTGATTATATCTGTACTACTTGCTTTTAACTGAGAATGTAGTGCAACAATCATCTAAGCCAGTGGGATTACACGTACTGGCCCCGGAGTTCACAAGCGAAAGTACCGTTCTGCTACAAAATTCCCACATATAGGAGCAAAGCAAAAAAAATTAGTACGGTTCATCATTTTTGACGAGAGGGTTTCTGATCTTTTAGCAATTCAACTACTCTTCTCATGGAGGGCCTATTAATTGGGAATGCAGAGGTACAAAGAAGAGCCACACTCAAAACCTTCTCAATCTCTTCAAAATCGCTTGTAAATAGGTTCATTCTGGGGTCAACAATCCGGCTAAGATCAATCCCGCAGCCTAGCTCATTTTCACCATCGCCATCTGACGAGGAAGGAGAACACAATGCAGCCTCGGTAACCCACTTCACCATGTCCTTGTTCTCCCCGAAGGATGTGTCGTTCGGCCTCTTACCGGTTATCAGTTCCAGTAGCACCACACCGAAGCTGTAGACGTCGCTCTTCTCAGTCACTTTGAGCGTGTAGGCATATTCTGTTAATAGATTTAGCAAAGTATGAGTTGTTGTGTAGGCAAAACAGCACATCAAATACACACTTCTAGGTTGAGATTACCATAGAAAATCAAATCATAATCCCACACAAACATATATATGATCCTTATCATAAGATATGTACATATACACATATTTAGAGAGAGAGAGTAAATTAATAATCAAATCCTTTTATATTACAGAGAAATTATAGAAGATATGTACATATACACATATTTAGAGAGAGAGAGTAAATTAATAATCAAATCCTTTTATATTACAGAGAAATTATAGAATGTTTTAACACATGATATATATGCATTAAATTTAAATTTGTAAAATGAGTATCTCAATTTTATAATTTTTTGAATAAATTTTAAAATTAATACATCATATGTGTTAATTCATGATAAAAATTTTCAAATATTACATACATCAACAACTAATTAATAATCATTTTGCCACGCACCTCATTAAAAACATTATCAGTTGATAGCTAGCTATACGGAGCAATATATGTCATGATCGAATTGGCTAAAAGGATTACACCCTAATAATTAAGCCCAAGAAAAGAAATAAACTAATCACGTATTCACGTTCGCCAAGTGGTGTATAGAGAAATATGTCGAGTCAACTATACATGAGGTCAGTCACCCACCATAACAGCTGGACAGCGAAAGATATACTGAAAGAGCATTTGTTGCTTCTAAAATTACGACCAAATGTACCAACATTATCTTGGCCAGAGAGTGGTATGAATCATGCATATAAGTCACACAAATGAGCTGACACACTAATTATCAAATTCAGCCAAATTCTCCATAACTTTTTTTTTTGAAAGGTAATCAGAAATGCCCACAAATTTTTTTCATTAAGCTAATAAATGCAAAACGATATTTAGGTTTAGAATTTAGAGACCAACGTACCAGGCGCAATGTAGCCGCAGGATCCGGCTACACATGACATGTCCCCATGCTCCAACGTCTTCGCCAGACCAAAATCTGCAACGCGCGGCGTCCACTCCTCATCGAGCAATATGTTGTTACTCTTGACATCCCGGTGGACGATGGCCGGATCACAGTCGTGATGGAGATAAGCCATCCCGTGGGCCGAACCCACAGCAATGACGAACCTTGCGGCCCAGTCCACTAAAGGCCCAAGCTTCTCCCCATGCAACACATCCCCCAAGCTCCCATTCTCCATGTACTCATAGGCCAACACTCTACAATCCTCCCCGCTACAACAAAACACCAATTTTACAATATTGCCATGTCGGATCCGACCTAGCGTCTCCACCTCGGATTTAAAAACCGCTTCACTTTCCGGTTTCCTGCTGCTCCCGCCCCATAGCTTCTTTACCGCCAACACTTGACCCGACTTCAACCTCACTCTGTAAACATGACCCGACCCGCCAGTTGCTATTAGATTCTCATTGTTTAGCGACGGTAACACATCGTCTTCATTGAACCCGACCGGCTGAAACGACGTCACACTGTAAAGACGCCGTTTCGATTTACAGACAAATACTTGTGCCCTGATTTTGATATACCAAACAATCGACCCGACTAGCAGTACGACACAAATGGATAGAATCACACCCAATAAGACAGTTGGGGATTTGCGTCTCGTGCATGGATGAATCGTCTTCAAATTCGAACTGCAGAGATTCGGGTTACCCAATAGACCGGAGGCGAAGAACTCGTAGTCCATCCCTGTAGGTATCTTTCCGTACAGTTTGTTGTCTGAGAGATTGAACTGTCCGAGCTTAAGCCTTGTCAGTTCCACCGGAATCGGACCGGTGAGTGAGTTATCAGAGAGATCTAAGTAGTTGAGTCCCCGCAATTCACCAAGCTGTGGAGGGATTGGACCGGAGAATCTGTTTTTGGAGAGGTTCAGTTCAGTCAAATCCTTCCACGAACTTAATTGACTAGGAATCTGACCACTGAACATGTTCTGTTGCATACGAAGATTCTGTAGTTTCTTGAGCCCTGTTATGCAAGACGGAATCTCGCCTGAAAACTGATTGTCGCTGATGTCCAGCTGCACCAGAAATGACAGCTTGCATATCTGCGGCTGGAGTTCGCCGGTGAATAAGTTGCTGGAGATTTTGAGCACTTCGAGACCATTCGAACCGAAAATCGAAGACGAAACGGTGCCGTTGATTCTGTTGTTGTGCATTCGAAGATCAGTGAGCAGAGGCAGACCCCAGAACTTCTCCGGTACTTGGCCGGAGAATTGATTGTGCTCCATCCGAACGTAGATGAGGGACCCACAGTCGCTCAATGAGTCCGGTATATTTCCCGTGAACTGATTGCTGAATGTGACTAAAGAACTGAGATTGTTGCCGTGGCAGAGATACTGAGGCAGCTGGCCGGTGAACTTATTGGTGGACACGTCCAAGTCTTGCAGAGCTGAATTTCGGCCGAGATTTTGGGGAACTGTACCGGAGAAGCTGTTGTTGAAGAGATGCAGTGTAAGCAGATCGGGACTAGAGGCCAGAATCTCCGGAACAGAGCCTTCTAGAAAGTTGTCGTTGAGTTGTAGAGAAACAAGACGAAGTGCGGCGATTCCGTCTGACAATTTGCCTGTGAATCCGTTCTGGGACAAGTCCAAGTTCTGCAGATATGTCAAGTTCGCAATACTCTCCGGTAATTCGCCGTGGAGTTGGTTAAAGAAAAGCTCGATTTGTTGTATACTTTTTAATCTTCCGATGGTGTCTGGTATTGTGCCGGATAGAGAGTTTTGTGAGAGGTCGAGATTCTTGAGCGAGACAAGGTCGCCGATTGAGTCCGGAATTCGACCGATGAGATTTGTTTGAGAGAGAAAGAGCCACTCGAGCTTGGTCAAGTTGCCGATTTCCGAAGGTAACACACTGGGCTTCATATCTGGGTTGTAAGCCAGATCCAATTGAGTCAACTCACTCAAATTGGTTAAGAACGGTGGAAATGGACCGGTGAGCAAGTTCCCGGAAAGCTTTAAAACTCTCAGCTGAGGCAACTGGACCAAACTCGCCGGAATATCTCCGGTGAAGTTGTTACCTTGGAGGTCAAGGACTTGTAATTCGGTAAACTCCGGCGAGAATTCCGGCAATTCGCCGAAAATAAGGTTGTATTCGAGCTCTAGAACATGAAGGTGTGAACAGAGAGAGAGAGACGTAGTGGAGAGCGTACCGTTGATGTAGTTGTTGGATAAAGAGAGGCTCTTGAGGGTCCGAACCCGGCAGAACCCGACCGGAAACGCGCCGAAAATATTGAAATCGGTTAAGTTTACTGAAACAATAGAGAGGTTCTTCCCTTCGCAAGTGATTCCAGTCCAGTTGCATGGACTGTGACTACTGCCGGCAATCCAGTCGTCGAGTTTTCCATCCGGGTCGTCCAGTTGGGCCTTGACCCAAAGCAAGCTCTGGGTATCTCCGGCAGAAAATGCCATGACGTAAGAGGAGCATAACAAGAGAGAGCAGAGTAGTATTAGCACCAAAACTGTCAACATTTTCTGAAACAGAGACACAAAAGGTTTTGGTTAGAGAAAGTGAGCTAAGGTCGACATTTTTTAAGACACAACGACGATGGAGATTGGTGGAGTGAACGAGGTGAAACAAGAAGAGAGTGTTTCTGTTAATGGAGGAGGGATTGAGGGAGTTTGAATCATTTTGAAAAGGGGATTCACATGGAAGGTGCTTAGTTGGTTACTATGGTTTTTGGGATTAAGTTGAAGAAAAACAGAAACGGAAGGGGATTTGATCAAGTATGGAGCAAATGAAACGTGATTTGGTTTTGGATTACTACGAGAGGAGTGGACCTTATGGGACTTGCGAGTGTATAAAGTAGAAGAAGATTATTAAATAACGCCAAGAGGAGGGAGTCTGAAAAATCAAAATAGATTTAAGAAAATAACGTTGATGGGTGATTTTGTATTATTTATGGGGGCCATTGCTTCTTTTTTTCTTTCCAGAAGGAGGTGAACTTGATCTTTTTGAATGTGGAGGATAGTTGAAGAACAGGGACAGGTTCTAAATTTTAGTGGCTAGAGAATCAGAATCAATGCCCGAATGGGAAGCCTTCGATTCACTCGTTCTTTTACTGGATTTGCAAATTGCAATGAAATGTGATGTTTGAGGAGCTTTTGGGACTTGGTCATATTCATTGCTTGGGTTTCAGGTAAAGAAGGATTGGGATACATATATATGGGAAGGTTGCATGCATCTTGGAATGAGAATGATATATAAATCCAGAGGTGGCGCAATTAAGGCCAGGAGAAACAATGGCAATTGGCAAAGGTTTGATTGGGGAAGTTAAAGTTCGGAACAAATTCCATTGTTCTCTTTGATCGCTCTCGTCTTTCTTTCTCTTTTGACCATGAAATCCGATTGATCGTGAATTTTATTTTTTTGTACAATTTCCGAAAACATTGTAGAAGAGAAGTACTTCAAATTTAGTGAATATTTTCATCAATTGCATGTATTGTGGTTGCAGTTTTTCTGCAACTGAATACTCCAATGTGAAAGAGCAAGTTGCACATATTATCAGGAAGCTAATCATATATAAAGCTTCAAGGAGCATTTATATTGAGATTTGAATACTCCTGTGTGAAAGAGTTGGACCGAAACACCTATATATGTATTTCTTATTGTTTAAGTAATTTGATGTAATCAATTAGTCAGAGTCATATTGTAAGGCTATTTCATGTGCTTGTATGGTTAGTATATTACTGTAATACAAGTCCATATCCATATTGTACCTGATGTGGTGTCTCATACTACATTAATTAGTTAGTGTTCTACTGTACTCAGTTATGAGTTAGGTGCCAGATGATCACTATATATATATGAGGCTCTAGTCCCTATTTTTGTTACACAATAATAATAGTCTTCAGCTCTTCCCCATTAAAGAAGCTAAACGTAGAAGAGAACAGAAGACTTAAGACTCAATCTTTGCATATCCAATGGCCATCTCTACCAACGCAGCTGTAAAGCTTCTATATGCTACAGTGTTGTTTCATGTTATGAGTTATGTGTTTATGATGATGATGATTAAATTTTCAGTACATTCTTCAATTGGTATCAGAGATTTGGCTCAAAATCATCACATAAATTAATTAAGAAAAACTCAATCGTAAAAGCAATTAGGTTTGGTGTTTTTGAAACAAAAAAATGCTCATCGCATCTCTTCATAAAAGGTTGGGTTTTGTGAGCTTTAGAAGGGCCAAAAGATACTTGTTACTATTTTAATTTCAGTCTTCCGCTCACAGTAGCAATTTTAAGAAGCAAAAGGTCAGATTTTCAGATTTTCATTTGATTTCAATTTTGGGTTTTTGATTGAGCACTTGTTAAGAACCCTAGAGCATTCTCGGCGTGCACTTAGGTTAGAGTACATGGAGGCCCGATGAAACTTACGATTTATGTTCTTGTTGTGCATACTTGATTGGTTGAAATTGTGTGCAGAATTGAATTGTGTGCTGCATCTATATATTGTTGTTTGCTTCCGCTAACATTGCAACGTTGTGAGCAGAGGCCAATGTATGTCATGTCATTTTAATTTCGTCTTTGTTCTAGAAATATGAGCATATGTTGGACATAAGATTAGTGTAAGAAACTGAAATCGAAAATCATGCTGTATAAGTGACAAATTAGTAGAATTGGCAATCTGTTTAGACTATTGTAGACATTTGTTTGATTGATTGAGCATATGTTATCTCCCTATATGCATATATTGTATGTAATAATGGAATTTTGTGTTTAAAATCAAGATTAAGTAATGACTTGAATATAGAAAAACATGACTTTGAATTCCAAAATTGAAACTATGGTTTACTGTAGTATATAATGATATATTGCACAAAGCAAAATTGTTTTATGCTGCTGCATCCAATTATGATAGTTTCAATAACTTGTGTTATCAATTTTAAAGTTATACATATTTTGGCTTCCAAAGAAATATTCTTGCATAATTTTAATTTAGAAACAACATCATGTAGAGTTCATATTTGGATAGTCTGAATTTTTCTACTGCCATAAAGGTGTTGAGAATCTTAATTATAACTTGAGTTTGTGTGATATGGTATGGTGATACATATTCAGTTTTCTTAATCTACTGCTCAAAAGTGTAGTTGAAAATGTAACTTAAGTATTGGGGTGTATTGATATTGTCTGAAAATTGTATTTTAGCTTTTGTTTCTGTTTTTATGTTTTTATTTGTTTATTTTAGATAAAACACAGACATAAAACACACAAAAAAAAAATACTCTAGACTTAAAATATTGGCTTTCATAAACACGTTTTCAATAACAAGAACTAATTGATTTTTTCTTTTGTTTACTCTTAGGTAACCAAATTGTAACCTTGAACACCATAGTACTTTTAACTGGTTCTAATTTCAAGGTTTGGAGGCGTTAGATAGATACCTACTTCAGCAACAATAATGATTTAGACATAGCTCTCTATCAAAATATTCCTGAACCTGTCTCAGAAGAAGATAAGGGTTTGTATCCTGAAGAATATAAGCAGTATCACTATTGGCATAGGAAGAATGACTCTACTAAAAATATTATAAGGGCCTGCGTTTCAAACACTGTAGCTGAGACTATACCTGAGGTAGAGTATGTGACTACCTGGTGGTCATTGAGGAGAAATTCAAGGAATCTGACAGGATTGAGAGTGCATCATTGTCTCAACAATTCAATACCCTCCAGTATAATGATGTTGGAGGTGTTAAGGAACATCTTTTGAAAATGGAGGACATTGCACTTAAGTTAGCTAACCTAGATATAGTTATGTCTAATGAACATGTGGTCAACACAACTCTCCAGTCTCTGCCTAATAAGTTTGGGCAGCTCAAGACAAGTTATAACACTCTAAAGGCTAAGTGGACCATGAATGAACTCATTGTCATAATTAGTACTAAAGAATCTAGGATTTAGAAAGAAGATCCCACCTATGAAGCTGCACTAAAACCTAAGGCTATTGTGAACCTTGTAAGCAAAAAGAACAAATGGAAGAAGCAGAGGTTAGGGTCAAAGAAAACCATCAACAAACAACTTGCAGTTGCTAGAAATCCTAGACCCAACCAACCAAACCAACTTGATCAACCATTCAGATTCAAGTGTTTCTTCTGTAGAAAACTAGGACACATGAAAAAGGACTGTAATGGTTTTAAAGCATGGATGGTTAAGAAGGGTAGGTGTCTTAAACCTTTTAATTCATCTATTTTTCTCTTAATTAGTTTTTTAGAAAGAAATTACATAAATGATCAGCCAAATACTTTGTTGGCTTGATTCTGGCAGTCTCTTACATATAGTTAACTCTCTTCAGGGCTTCACAAGCAAGAGGAAACCAAGAAGCAGTGAACTATACATAGATACACATAAGTGTGGCTAATGGCATGCCTGTGGCAGTCAAGAAAATAGGCACCTTAGTTTTAGATTTAGGTTTAGGAAGTTTGGTAGTTCTTGATGATGTTTATTTTGTTCTCTCTTTTAAGAGGAGTTTAGTTTCTTGGGATCTTTTAAATTAAGAGAATTGTAGTTTTCTTTATGATTTCAATAAAGTAAAAAATTTTAAAATTATGTTCATATTGGTTCAACTATAAGAGTGAATGTTTATTTACAAATTATCAGCAATTTACCTTCACATATTTTATTTTAAATTGAAAACACGAAAGCATCAAGTACTAACAACATCGTTGGTGTTAAAAAACCAATCTTTAATGAGAAATTTACATATTTATGGCACAGGAGACTTGACCATATATCAAAAGATAGGCTAAACACTTTAGTTAAGAACAAAATTTTACAAGAACTAGAATTTTCTGAGCTAAATGAATGTATTGAATGTTGTTTGGAAAAAAATGACAAACAAATCAAGAAAAGGAGCATATGAAAGTCATAAATTGTTAGAATTTATTCACATTGACATATGTGAACCTCTAAAATATAAGATAATATGTGGAAATGTGTATTTTATTATATTTACTTATGATTATTCCAGATATTGTACAATTTGTTAGATGTCAGAAAAATCACAAGCTTTAGACTATTTTAAGATCTTCAAAATTGAGGTTGAACTTCAATTACAAATGAAGATCTTAACTGTGAGATCTGACAAAGAGGGGAAATTTTATGGTAAGTACACTGAGCAAAGACAACATATGGGACCATTTGTTGCCTATTTTCAAGAAAACACTATTAATGCTTAGTATACCACACCTTACAACCCTCAACAAAATGGTGTTGCTGAAATGACTCTAATGAGCATGGTTATGCCTATTGAGCATGGTTAGGTCTATGATATATATCTCTGGTTTACCTAAATTTTTGTGTGGAGAAGCTTTAAGAACTGCAAATTATATTTGTAATAGGTCTCTATCAAAAGTTATGGAAAAGACACCATTTGAGTTATGGTGTGGCAGAAAACCAAGTTTATATCATTGTCATGTTTGGGATTGTAAAGCTGAGGCTGGACTATATAATCCAGACTTAGGAAAGCTTAAAAATAGGTTTGTGTCTTGTCATTTCATTGGTTACTGTGAAAAATCCAAAGACTATAAACTATACTCAAGTAATCATTCACCTAGAGTTTTTGAAACTCACTAGGTTAAGTTTTTAGGTGAAACAGTTCATAATACAAACTTTGAAGATTTATCTTCTGATTTTAAGGAAATTATACAATCTGGGGACAATCAATGTACTTCCTTTAGTTTTAGATCAAGAACAACCAACTGAAACTAATGAAGTGGGAGAATAAATAAATAACGAGCCAGAAAATATTTTTCAAGATAGCATTGTAGAACTTGAAACACATTTAGAAACTGTGTCTGCAAATCATTTAGATGATGCAAACGTCACTGTAACCTCAAAAATTCCATAATATATAAATTTAGACAACTCTGAAAACTTAAAAACGCTTTAGTCACCACTTAAAATTGTGCAAGAGCCATCATGCATATTAATGTGAGGGAGATAGAGCTTCTACATTTGGTGCTCAAAATGATTATTTAGAGTTTTCTCAAGAAATTAAGAAAACTCTCATTGAGGAATCTGATCCTACATTGTTCACTGAAACAACCAAAATCTTCCCTAAAATGGAGAAAAACTCAAATATGAGGAAGCTGTAGAAGTTGCTCTTAGTAAGGCAGAAAACTGGAGTTGATTAGAGTGTTATGGACATGCATGACCAGTGACCGGAACAACTCAAAACCTAATCGGCTGACCTACTTAGTCTTCTCTACTCGATCTTCTCAAAGCCATATGTGATAAAAATCAGAGGATAGCAAGTTACACATATGATCAGGAAGCTAATCAAATATATAGTTTCAAGGAGCATTTATATTGAGATTTGAATACTCCTATGTGAAAGAGTTGGACTGAAACACCTATGTATTTCTTATTGTCTAAGTAATTTGATGTTATCAATTAATCAGAGTCATATTGTAATTCTATTTCGTGTGCTTGTATGATTAGTATATTACTATAATACAAGTCCATATTCATATTGTACTCTGATGTGGTATCTCATACTACATTAATTAGTTAGTGTTCTACTGTACTCAGTTATGGGTTAGGCATCAGGTGATCACTATATATATGAAGCTCTAGTTCCTATTCTCGTTACACAATAATAATAGTCTTCAACTTTTCTCCATCAGAGAAGCTAAACGTAGAAGAGAACAGAAGACTTAAGCCTTCAATCTTTGCATATCCAATGACCATCTCTACCAACGCAGTTGTAAAGCTTCTATACTCTACAATGTTGTTTCATGTTATGAGTTATGTGTTTATGATGATGATGATGATTAAATCTTCTGTACATTCTTCTAGGCTTGGGAGTTTAGAATCAGGAATTGCATGTAATACCGATTCGAATTGGAACCGTGCGGTTCGGTTCGATTCCAAAATTTTAGAGTGTATATTTTCTCAGGAACTGAACCGTATTTGGGTGGTTCGATTCGGTTACGGTTCCTTGTTTTCATTTTACAAAGAACCGTTTGTTGTCTATATTTTAACTTAATATTAGAATTATATATGATTATATGATTTATATAATCATACATGAAGGATTTGTTCTTTTGTTTGTCATTTAAATCACAAAGTTGCTGAGTATGTCATTTGTTATTTTATGTATGTCACTCATATGACTTATTTAGTGATCAACAGATCATGAATCAACCCCTTTATATGAAATTGTGTGATATTTTTAATTTTTTTTATGTCATTTAATACTAGAACTAACTACAAAATATATTTGTATGTTAATGTTTATCAATAAATGTACTTTGATGAGTATAAACTTATATAAAGTAGAAATAATAATCACATATATTAGTTCGGTTCTAAATTGAAGAACTGTGGAACCGAATCGGTTCCTGAAAGTTCGCTTTCAAACGATTCTATCTTTACTTTGAATATAAGGAACCGAACAGTATATACATCGAAAGGTTCAGTTATAATTCCTAAATTTTTTTGATAGGAACCCAACCATTCCCAGGCCTACATTCTTCAATATTCTTCGATATGTATACCTAAATTCAAGAGATATAATACTACGTACATTATTTTGCTGCATGGGATCCTTGTTCCTTCGGAGAGCATCCAGCAGGCAAAACATGAGGGCCTCTGCGTCTCCGTGAAGACTCGGTTGTTTTGATTCGAAGCTGTCGAACCTTTATGTTCCCAGAAGCTTCAGCTTCCCCATTTTGACTTCATATATAGTTGGTATACTATTTCATGCCATATTTGACAATCTGCAAATTAAGCCTTAGAATGCGCCTAGATTGGAGCAACTCTGTCCCTCTTTAGGGTAGCTATCCCAAATGTATGTGAAACCTAATCTGTAGCTCAACTCCAATTCTCAGGTGAAAAAACTTGTTTAACCATCGTTAATTTGATCCAACTCTTGTACATGTTTTCAAAATAGTACGTGGAAGCGCCTTACAACTAATTTGTTGAGATGAAAACAATAATTACTTGAAAATATAATATCAAGACGAATTTTTTCATTAGCGAATCGAACACCATTTTCATCGATATCTCATAGATATCAATGATCAATCCTATGCACATCTTGATATCTGTAATCATAATTTATTTACAGTAAATTTAAGTAACTATATGAATGCCACGTAGAAATTATTCGAAGCCTGATCAATGTGGATTTAACCAAGTTTGGATTTAAATCATTTTTTTTTTCCGGAAAGAGGATTTGAAGCTTAAGCTTTACTCCAAGGCGTCCAGGCCAATATATTCTGATGCAGATGGATAGTTAGGCCACTGTTAACTGGAAAATCTCGCAATTTTCCCCCTCCACTTAGGTGGACCATCATCAATTTGTTGGTTATCTATATAATCTTTATCTGAATAATGTTATTTGTGATGACAGTCTCACAGTCATGACACCAAGCCAAGGTTGTTGAGCTAAGCCACTATGCTATAATCACCTATGCCATCATGTTCAAATATCAAAACTCATCTGTCTTCTTCTTTCTTTATCTTTTGGTCAGTTTTGCTCACACGAGCGACTCTTTTTGACGATAAGAAACGAACTGAATCTTAATTAACGATATATAGACCCAAGTTGAAATTAAGAAGAACAAAACTGTATAATGTGTGTATTTAATCTCAACGTACTGTAGTTCCCTAAAACTGTCACTCATATGAGCATAATTGTTCTTCTGATTTCTAATATTTCGGGGTATCGATCACTGCTGCGACTAATAATTAAGACGGAGATGTTGGACTCAGAAGTGATCAAGTAGCTAGACGATCAAAAGATTGGGTCTAGCTGGTGACCATTTTTGACTTATGGTACCAATACATGTATAAATCAAACTTTGGTGTGATGCTTTCGGCACATCGTGTTCTAATGTTCTATGTTCTAATGACAAGCACATCTTTGACTGGAAAATTTAGGCACACACAAGATATTATATGCAACCATGTGTTTTCTTAATTATGATTTGTACTTTGTAGTCGTCCTTAATTTAGTGCATCTTCTTTTGACTCCTTTCTACTGAGAATTTTCTGCTCAGTTACTTAGCAGTTAGCCCTTAGCATGCATATGCTGTAGAATCAATGTGGCTAATTAAGATAAGATCAATATGTGCGAAAAATGACAAATGTATGTACGAGCTGCATTGCCATGCCATGTGCATTCGTCCGTCCCTAGCTATATCATGTCGGATGATTGTTAGATGCTCATGAATATCGGTTATCATTTGAGAATAAATTTTATGATCGATCATGACAGTAATCCGAGTTTTTCCTTATATAATTTTAACAGTATTTTAAGTAATTATTTTATTTTAAAATATAATTACAACTTTTAAAAGAATTATTCTCAAAATTATAAGTTTGATTTAATTAGTTTTAAATATCATAAATAATAATAAAAATATGTGATTATTGTAATAATGTTGTCTTAAATATTGTAAATTTGAATTCATATAAATTGTAATTTTAGTTTTTAAGTTGTAAATAAGGGTATGGTAAATATCCTTGGTACCTATATGTTGTCTAGTATTTACCAATTGCACTGATGAACAACCTGTCTTGCCAACAAAAAAAATTATGAACAAGCTAGCTGCTAGTACAGTAGTGCTAGGAACTAATCAGTAAGAAAGACTAAGCTGCGAGCCAAAGAATTCAAACCATGCATGTCACAGTATACTGGTACGTACCAAAGTTATAACAATTACGTACTAGTACATGTTACAGCCGTCGTCTCTAAGTTCCATATATATTACAGGTGACTCATTATCGATCAGTAAGTCGATCTCTGGCAGTTGAGATCTTGTCCCGACTAGCATGGTAAACGTCACAAAGCACTGTACGAGCTTTGTTTCGATCCTAATCACCCCTACCCTAGTATGAGAGAAACAAGAATTAATTGAAAAGAAAAGAAGAGAACAATTAATGGCAGAAAGATGATTCTTTCATTGATACGTACGTAGATATATGCTACAGTTAATATCTAAGATTCCTACAGCCATAATTAAGGACTATACATGATAAGTATCCCATACAATTACTCCTAATACTATAACACTTATGATACATACATTACTGGAGGAGGGCTTTGGAGCGACGAAGTTACATTTTTTCGTCGCCCCAAACTAAATGAAGCGACGAAGAATGGAATGGTAGCCTCAGAAATTACTTACATCGCTTCAACTGAGTGAGGCGACGAAGATTGATATTGGTCTCTTCAATAACATGAGGCGACCACTTTTTTTCATTCCAAGCGACGAAGACATTCTTGTTCCCCGAGTGCAAATTAGGTTGTTTAGATATGTGTGCACTCGGGGAATTGTAGGGAGATGCTGCTGAAATTTCCCTAAACTGAAGCTGAAACGCATGGGTGCAAGAGGGTTGACAAATGTCGTGTTCCCCTGAAGGAGATAGGACCTAACCCAGAGGCATAAGACGAAGAAGTAGGGTTTTGGTTGAATCGTAACTGTGGCGTGGTAACTTTGTTCATATTGATTGTTTATGTTGACAGGAAACATGGAAGGACACCCAGACAAAATTTGGATGACATATCCTCATGCTGATCCAAGGTACATCACAGGTATATTCGAGTTTATGAATTTTGCCCGGCGACATAGTAACAGAGCCGATTATCACTTCTGCCCGTGCAAACGTTGTAAGAACGGTCCGTTCAAGGTTACTATGGATACCATGTATCATCACTTATCACACAGTGGTTTGAGTCCGGATTATACTGTCTGGCACCTTCACGGGGAAGTTTCTAGTGAACCGGCAATGCTCAGTCAACGAAGACAGTGGCTTCAAGACAGAGTCGGTCCTTCTAGTGATGCCGGTCCTTCAGTGAACCCGCAGTTGGAGATTCTACATGATGCATATCCATATTATCTTGGATACCATGCAGATGGACCCCAACAATTTGTGGAAGATAATTCTCGCATGAACTTCAATGACATGGTAGACGATGATTATGAAAAGTACGATAGATTATTGAAGGAGTCACAGACCCCATTATATGAAGGCAGTGAGGAAACTGTTTTGAGTGCCATATTAGATGCAATATAAATGAAAAATGAAAATGGATGGTCGGACACAAGTGTTGACTCTTTATGTATTTACATTAATAAACTTCTTCCTAAAGGGCACACATTCCCCTGTTCATACTCGAGAATTAAAAAAATCTTAAGTGATCTTTCACTCGGTTACGAAAGAATTGATGCGTGTGAGTTTAACTGTGTGTTGTTCAGGGGGGTGCTTGTAAACGAGAGGATTTCTCCAGTGTGTAATTCTGAAAGATATAAGCCATATACGAATGACATTCCAAAAAAAAAATGATTTGTAACTTCCCTCTAACACCAAGGTTGAAGCGTTTGTTTATGTCCCCACACATTGCCAAGCATATGCGATGGCTCGGGGAGCGGATATGCGTGGCTAGTAGCCTCAGCCATCCAGCTGATGGAGAAGCGTTTCAACATTTTGACAGAACTTTTCCAGGTTTTGCACGAGACTGCAGGAATGTGCGCCTTGGAGTTGCAACAGACGGTTTCAATCCATTCGGAACAATGGGAACTTTGTATAGTACATGGCCCGTTGTTGTGATGCCGTACAATCTACCACCGTCAATGTGCATGAAGAAGGAATATAACATGTTATCAGTGTTGATTCCAGACCCTAAATCTCCTGGAAAGTGCCTTAGTGTACTCATTGAGCCAATGATCGAGGAACTAATACATTTATGGGTCGTTGGAGTGCATACTTTTGATCGAGTAGACAATGAGGTATTCTTGATGAAGGCAGCGGTGATGTGGACTATCAGCGACTTTCCTGGCTTAGGGATGCTTGCGGGGTCAACAGTGAAAGGGCACAAGGCATGTCCAATTTGTCTAGATGAGCTCACTACAGAGCATATATGTGGGAGGATAGTTTATGAAGGTCATCGAAAGTGGCTCCACCAAGACCACCCTTGGCGATTGAGTAAGGCATTTAACGGGAATGTGGAGTTTCGCGGAAGACCCTATCAGAAGAGTGGAGATGAAATTTTGGAGGACGTTAGGTCACACGTTTACCCTATTCTTAGCCAACATGATGACTTGAAGTGGCCATACAATCCGAATAACAGACAGTGTTGGACTCACGAAAACATATTTTGGAAGCTGCCTTATTGGTCATCATTGAAGATCAGACATTGCTTAGATGTCATGCACATTGAAAAAAATGTGTATGACAACATCCTTGGAACCATTTTTGCGATTGATAAGAAGTCTAAGGATGATCCAAAAGCTCGCGCTGCTTTGAAGAAGAGGAATGTGCGAAAAAACCAGTGGCAAATAGAGGGTGATGAGGGGAGGGCGAAGGTTCCTCATGCACCCTTTTTAGTTAAAAAGGATGCTCTAGAAGATGTGTTCCAGTGGTTCAGGGATGTTAAGTATCCTCTTGGTTATGCAGGTAGTTTGAGAAGTAAGGTGAAAGTGAGTTCCCCGTCACAGTTTTATGGATTGAAGACGCATGATTGCCATGTATTGCTTCAACGTCTTCTTCCAGTGGTTATCAGAGGGTTCCTGCTAGAAAACGTTGTGAAGCCATTGATAGCACTGTCAAATTGGTTTCGTCAACTATGTAGTAGAGAGCTTAAGAAGGAGGTTGTGCGTGACATGGAAACTGAGATAGTGATGATTCTTTGCAATTTGGAGCTCATTTTTCCTCCACATTTTTTTACATCTATGGTTCATCTCATGGTTCATCTGCCCGAACAAGTATTCTTTACAGGTCCAGTACACTATACATGGATGTATCCAATTGAAAGGTAAAATATTATGTTAATATTATGTTAGTTATGTAATATGTAGGCAATTTGTTTCAATATTGTACTCACCCTCTATGTGTTTTTGCAGGCAATTAGGAAAATATAAAAAGTCTATGAGGAATACACGTTACCCGGAAGGTAGTATTGTTGAACGGTACCTCATACATGAGTCAGTGACGTATTGTAAGTCTTATCATAGACAGAAAGACCACGAAGATATCGACACTCCCCCAGAGTGGAATATCAGCCGTGTTTCACTCTTAGTAAGACCAGATATTATCGAGACTCGTTGCCAGTTCAGGTTGACTGAGGCAAAGACTGCTGAGGCTCACTGGCAAGTCTTGGTGGAAACAGACGAAGTTAAACCTTATCTAGAAGAACATTTCAGAAGGTTCAAGGCTAAAAATGGTGAAGATTTCGACGATCTTCGTCGGATGAGGAGTTTTCTTCGATGGTTCTTAACATGGGTATATCTAACTATTAATTGTTGTAAGGTTCTTTGAGGGTTTATAACACTTATCTTTCACTTAGCAAACGCTTATCTCTTAGGTGTCCCTTAAGGAACAAAACTTGGACCAGAGCTTGGTTGCAGGAATGAAGTCATTAGCTCAACGACCTCAGCAATTTCGGGTTTATAAGTCGTGTTATGTGAACGGTGTCAAGTTCACCTCGTATGATAGGGATCAAAGAACCGTGACTCAAAACAGCGGTCTCATGATAGACATGGGTACATCCAAGTTCTACGGCCATGTTAACTACGTGGTCGAAGTATTATATGCAAGCCGCATGCCAGTGGTGTTGTTTAAGTGAACATGGCACAACTCCGACGACGAAGACGATCTTGACACCGTTATAACAGATCATGGACTAATATCAGTGGATACAAACAACAGTTACTATGAGGATTCACCGTTCATAATTGCAACCAAAGCAAAACAAGTATTCTACATGGACGATCCAAAGGCCGGTGGTACTTGGAAGGTAGTACAAGAAATGTCGCACCGCAATGTCTACAGTGCTGAAGTACTTGCCATAGATGAAAACATATTGCGTACAAGAGATCATATATTCGAGCCTTACAAAGAGGACACTTCCACGGTGATACAATTTTACCAAGATCTTCAACTACTTTTGGATGAAGAAGGAGACGAGGACGAGGACGAGGACTAGGACTAAACTAATATTATTATGGATTTGAAAACTAAACTAAATTCGTATTGTCTTATTTCGCATACATTAAACATTATGTATTTGAAAAAATTATTTCTATTTCGGAATCACGAATATTTTGGAACATATAAATACTGACCGTTTTTTAGGTTCACATTATGCCATTTTAGGTTCACATTGAAGCGACGAAGATTGCAATCTTCGTCGCTTCGGTTAGGGTTAATTGTCAATGAGGCGACCAATATTGACAACTTCGTCGGTTTGATTAGGGTTAATAGTCATCGAGGCGACCAAGTACGGATCCCCTAGGTAACCCTGTGAATACAATCTTGGTCGTATCAATCAATTGAAGCGATGAAGAATTGAATTTTTGTCGCTCAAGTACATTGAAGCGACTAATATTTCATTCTTCGTCACTTGAATGGATTGAAGCGACTAATATTCGATTCTTCGTCGGCTCGGTGTGATCATAATTTCAGGTCAATATATTTAATCCATTCAAGTGACCACTATTGTGTTCTTCGTCGCTTCAATATATTGAAGCGACTAAGTTTGCAATATTCGTCGCTTCGGTGTGATTATAATTCCAGATCACAGAAACTCAAATCAGTTTTCTATTCTTCTCTTCTTCTTCGTTTCTCCCTAAATCAGTTTTCTCTTCTTCTTCGAAACGCTATATCTCTTCGAAACTCCGATACCCACATCGAAATTGGCGACCCACTCCCGTGAATAATCTGGCGGATAGTTGTGAGTTTTTTTTTTCTGAATTCTTGATAAGTATATCTTCTCTATCGCTTTTTGTGCATTTTGGTTTGGCTTTTTATACCAGTTCTTATTGATTTACAGTTTGCTCTATGCACACTGTTTCTTATTGATTCTTACAGTTTGCTCATATCCGATTAGGTTGAAAGTGACCTTGCCGACTTGAAATTGATTAGAAATTACTCCAACTCTGGGCATTTCAGATTTCACAGTAAAGTCTTGTGCTTTGTTTTGACCTTGCCGATTGAAATTGTTTCACAATTGTTTTGAATGCTGTGTGTATACTGTTTGTGTATTCTCTTTATGCAAATGAGGAAAGGCAGTGCAGTAGTAATTGAGGAATGTCTTTGTTTGGGAGCAGACTGAATTTAAGCGCCCTATTTAGTATAAGTTGAACTTCAAAATGGAATGTTTTTGTTTGGGAGCAGATTGAATTTAAGCGTCCATGTAGAGAATGGAATCTCCATTCTTTTGTTTTTCTCTCCTTTCAGATTAACTTTTTGATTTCTTTATGGATGAATGCAGTTTTGCTATATGCGTAGTGTTAAAAATTGCAAATTGATTTTCGATAGATATACAAAGAGTTTTTCTTTCGATAGAAAAACAGAGAAATGATATAAACTGCTTTTCATTGTGAAACTGGAATCTTGTCTATATGTTAAACAAACTGGGAATACAATTAGGAAATGGATGACATTGTAATGAGCTGTTGTAGAAATGTTAGAGGGTTTTGGTTTGACATTGTTGGTCATGCAGAATTGAGTTACTTTAGTGGAAATTGTTTAGCACTCAAATGTGGAGAACTGATTGAGATTGGAGTTAGAAAGGAAGATTTCTCGTAGACTGTTTTGAATTTATTAATCTTATATGATTATTACTTGATGTTGTTGATTGTGTTGCTTCTTGATGAAACATGTGCAACACCTATTCCCTGTAGATGAGCCTCTCCCTACTGCGTATCTGGCTTCCATTGGTTTATAAGTTAAGATTGTTACCACAAGATAGTGTTTGATACTTCTTTGTTTCTTTATTTCATTGACATAAGAACTGAATTGTACGAAATGAATGCCTAGCTAAAGTAAACTTTTGACAGTTCCAGTTAGTGGTGAGTTGGCTTCACTTTTGCGTTCATACATTTGTGGCATCTCTCACTTGATTCTACTAGCATGGTTGTGTTTCTATTGTTTCTTTCAAAGCCTAGATGAGATGGTATGCAATGCATTATTTAAATTGCAGTTCAATATGTCAGATTCTGATAAAAACTGTGAGCCCTATTGGCTTTGTTTTTATATCTAAATTTTCTGTTATACCGTCAAAACTCAAAAGTGACTAATTCTTTTATTTTTTTTGTGCATATCAAATATGGCCGAGGGAAAAGTTTTAGATCATAACTAATTCTTTGTTTGTTGTGTGTGCAGGGTAAGTTAACATCAAAGCCTAATCTCATCGTAGTGAAGGTCAGTATGATGAGCCCAATACTAGTTGATCATCTGTTGAAACCACTGTTTACTTGCAATTTGGCTTGTACTTTTCACTGAAGTATACCACTACATGGGATCTTCCAAGTTATCAGGCTTTATAATCCATAGAGGACATGTGATTAAATCTATTCATATATGGGGATGGATGTGTTATTGTGTTTCTCTTGATGTTATTCGGTCTGAACCATGCGAAACCTCATTTCAGTTTGCATAGTCTTAACAATTTTTTTTAATGTTTTAACAGAATGGCTCCCGGAAGTACAAGTCACAAAAAGAGGAAAGCAGCGCTCCAGCGTCGTGAAGCAGCGGCGGCAGCGGCGGAGGCGACGAGGCAAGCATTGAGCGGAGCGGGTCCTTCCATGTCGGGCTGCCCCACGGGACAATCCGGGACCTCGTCGGGACATCAGGGCGAGGGTTTAGGGGGTTTCACATCGGCCCCAATGCTTGAGGACGCCATTCCATTAGTGGAAAACAGCGACGCCACTACCGCCTCAGAGCGCCTTCCCGCCCTCAGCATCCGGTGCAAGAAGACCAAACTCCCTGACATGGTGGACATGGCAACCGGAAACGGGACGACGGCGCAGCGCGGGGTCGTTTTCGGGACAAAGACTGAGTATCTCGTCCGGATGAACAACAATAAGCGACTAAAGGTGGAATACTCTACGAGGCATTGGGGGCCTGCGACGAGAGAGTTTAGGAGTCTGTTGTCTCGAGACATTGGTAGCATCATACGCAGCAAAGTTCCAATGGTTGCGCCCACCTTTTTGTCACTTAGCGATCTGCAACGCGACGCCGTCAATACCGGTATTGAGGTATATTTACTGCGCTTAGCTTAGTTTGTTACTTTACGGTTTATGTAATTATAACTTTTAATTAACACGATTTACATTTTTGTGCTAGACGAAATATGACATCCTGGCGACCGATGTGGAGATGTGGAACTTTATTGATGCGACGGCGCAAACAATCTACAAGGATTGGAAGTATGATTGCCATCAACATTATCTCCACGTTAGCCAGGAGACTCCTGCCGAGTTTTAGGGAGGGAAGAAGAATGGGCATGGTTAAAAGGCCACTTCGAAGACCCTGCTTACCTGGTAAGCTTCATAAACTATTCGAACTCTTTCTCCAATGATTTAAAATTTACATGTTTATCTATTCTTATTTTTAAATGATTATTTTGTGTGTCAGAAACTGTGCGAACGGAATCGAGGAAACCGAAACAAGAACAAGGAGCAGCAGCTCAACCACCATTCGGGATCCCTCGCCCTCTCATACCGAAGCGAGGTGTTGGAGAATGGGGGTTCATAGAGCGCCAGCCGTCCAGACTTAGATTGACGTATACCAGCCGGACAAGAATGCGGCTGAGAAAGTGGTGAGCGATAATATATTGTAATATTATGTTACGTTATTACAATTATTTTCGTAAACCATATTGTAATATTATTTAATTAATATATTTTAATTGAGCAGGCGACAGTGAAGCGAAGGCTCGACGAGGTCTTGTCGCAACAAGATAGTGCAGCGGGTGCCGATGACGGCGATGTGGTTTCCCGAGACCATCCTCTTCCTCTTGATACACAGATAAATATCATAGAGGAAGAGATGGGTACAAGGCCCGGGACCTCTATAAGAGGTAATACTATAAAATCTGTGGTCGTTTATCTCGATTTACGTTTTGCTCGCTTTTTGTGTACTATTCAAACATATTTATTTGTTCTTGTTCGACGTGACAGGAGTGGGGCGCGCAGTCACACGCGACCTCAAACCCAGAGGAGGGGCCCGGATGACCGACAATGTAGAGGAAACCCAATCCCTAAAAAGGGAAGTCGCTGAAGCCAGAGAGGAGGCGCACAAATCCAGAGAGGAGGCGCGCAAATCCAGAGAGGATTATAATGACCTCGCCCAAAGGGTGCAACAAATGGAGGCCTTCATGCGATCGTTCCAAGCTGGGAGTCAACAAGCTCCAGTTCCTCCACCTCCTCCTGACACACAATCCAGCTGCAACGCCGTCCCCGACCATGAGTCTACTTTGTGAACAATAGTATTTAGGGTTTGTATAAACTGTGTACGTTTTGATTTGCGGTTTATTTTTCTATCTAACTTGATTTGTGGTTGAATGAATTTGTTTATCATATATTGTGTTTTGAAATTGTGAACTGTCGTAACTTGGTACGTTAATATTTAATTATTTTTTTCCCTTTCACCAAATGGAGCGACGAAGATTGATCAATCTCCGTCACCTTATTTACACCGAAGTGACGAAGATTGATAAATCTTTGTCGCCTCACTTCAACCTAAGCGACAAAAATTGAGATACCTTCATCGCATCAATTAAATAGAAGCGACGAAGATTGAGCAATCTTCGTCACCTGATTTACAATCGAAGCGACGAAGATTGAGAAATCTTTGTCGCTTAAGTGAAAGTGAGGCGACAAACATTGATCAATCTTCGTCGCCTCACTTACACTTAAGCGACAAAGATTGCTCAATCTTTGTTGCCTCATTTCTACTGAAGCGACAAATATTGAGCAATCTTCATCGCCTCATTGACAATGAAGTGACGAAGATTGCTCAATCTTCGTCGCTTCGATTGTTGCCCTTGGTCGCCCCACTTTCATCAACGTTGGTCGCTCACACAGTGGAGCGACAACTCCTATATTCGCGGCACAAATTCGACGCGATGAAGATTGACTTTGTCGCGTCAGATAAACGAAGCGACGAAGTTTTATCAATCTTCGTCGCTCCAATAGTGAAGGGACCAATATGAAGCGACGTGGAGCTGGCGACGAAGACTTGGTCACATCTCATCGAGGCGACCAAAAACTGATCCAAGGCGACCATAAAGCTTCGTCGCCTCGAATCTCTTCTCCAATGGTGATATATACTATAAGAATCACATATATATAGTTAATTGAAAGAAAAAATGACCCAAAGATCACTCAAGTTTGTCATAATCGACAATTTGATTAATGAACTTTGGAATATATTAAAAAGGTCATTGAACTTTAACTTTGTTTATCAATTTGATCACTTTGTCTATTTTAAACATTCTAATTTGTATTTAGCTTATATAGATGAGCTTATGAGAGAAATGCATATAGCATAACTGGGAGAAGTATGAAAACCACCATGAAATAAGAAAAATTGACATCTAAGATGAGCAAAGTGACCAATTTGATAGACAAAGATAAAATTCACTGACCGTTTTGATATTTTCTAAAGTTCAGTGATCAAATTGTCGATTATGACAAACTTGAGTGATCATTTGAGTCATTTTTTCTAATTGAAATGAATACTTTCCTGGCCCAAAAAGGAAACAGTAGTCTTTCTTACCTTAGTGCTTTTGCATTGTTTGCTTTAGCTGATAAATTAGATACATGTTCTCTTTTTTTTTTGTGGTTAACGATAGTCCATTAATGAAGCTAATAGTACATAAGAGATCTACCAGATTCTTGACTTGATAGATGCGAACCTCTTAGAGTATATTAATTGTACAATTCAAGCCAGTACCTAACATAGTTAAACGATCTAGGTATAAGATATATGATTAAACAAAATCTAGGTCTCACACATTATCTAACTATACACCCCAAACTACATAACCCACAATAAACTGCTAGGCCCAAACTTGAAACAAGCCTATAGGGTTTCGGAAAAAACTCTAACCTCCACTATTTAACACAATAGCCAACCACACCATCTCCTCCATGGACGAGCACATCACCTTCGGAGCCGCCGCGAGAGAACAGCTCACAGCCTCCATCTTAATTATCAAAGTCTCGAAAACCTTGGAGAGCAGAGACTCAAAGTCTCGAAAACCTACCGACGTCGTTACCAACATAGGGATCTAGAATTCTTAAACTCTCAGACTATATAACTGAATTTGCCAACCCCCCCCCCCCCCCCCCCAATTATCATATGGCCTCTAACTTTTTTCAATCAATGAAATAATAGCCATAGTTTCTAAATTATCTCCTCTATTTCCTACAAATTCTCTTAATTGTAGATATTAATTGTAACTCATAATTTCTAATTTAACTCCTCTATTTCCCAAGCAAAGATCCAAGTAAAAATAAGAGGATCGAAAAGTTGCAGCAACTCCTTTGGATCCTAGTAGTAGATTGAGGGCCTAACATAGTCCCTCTTCCAAGCCCAAGCCCAGCAAAAAATCTCACCAAACCCAAGATGGGCCCAAATAAAAACCCTAAGCCCAGAAGACCACAAAGGTTGGGAAATCTTCCGACCAATGCAGTCTCTTGGATCGTCCTCACATGAAAAAAGACCGGCAGAAGCATTGATGTCGACGATTCCCTTTCATTTCCGTCGTCACCTTTGCCGCACCGTAGCTTCTTGTCTTCTTCTCCCAAGTGAGGCCGAGCTAAACTAGAAAAGCCCCAAACAACCAATTAGCGTTGGAACTCTTTCTGATGCTCCTTCAACCAAGCTCTGCTTGGTCTCGAGTACCCTCCAGCCATAAGAGCCTGAAATCTCATCCCTTGCCGCGCAAAGTCATCACTTATCAGGTGAGGAGTCTCTTTCCAACGCGGTATATCCGAATCTCTCCAAGCCAAGGCAAAAACTGGATCGGATCGTCGAGAAACAAAATCATAAACCCATCAGGAAGAGAGTTGTGTGACGCCAAAACATGATGTCCAAGATACAACGTCAAAGGAAAGAGCCAAATAGGTATTGCGACAAGGCTGAAGGAGGACCTCCGTGGCTGCGAGTATTGCTAGGTTAGAGAGAAAACACATATATAGCCCTACTTTGGATCTAAAGGTTTTGATGCTTTATCTGTCCCGAATGTTAAGAGCATATGTGTGTGGAATATTTTTTATTATACTATATATTCTCTTTGTTTGTTAGTATATTAACCTAACTATATATATTTCGTAGCCAAAAAACACAGTAATATGTAAAAAATTCTATATAAAAGGTTTATACTTGTTAAAATTCAATCTTATATAATATAAAAAATTAATTTAAAATTAATCATAATGTTAAGTAGTTATTAAGTACTACACATTGAAATTTGTTTGGCCCTTCCTAACGAAGAATCTTGGCTTCGCAAACCTAAAAAAAGAAAGAGTGGTGCTAGATTTTTTTTTCTCTCTAGTTTCTTCTCTTTGCACAACGATTGGCAATCCTGGTGGATGTTATTGCCGATCATTTTTCAGAGTCACTGGAGATATTTGGCCCGGGGCACATAACCTTTGGGGCGGCCGGGAAGGCAGCTTTAACTAAACATTGCATTGTGGTGGGTAGAATACTCACCACAAAGAAACCAACATATCCAAGAGGTTTCATGGGAACAACTGGATCGGTCTAGGAATTGAAGAACCAACAGTCGATTAGGGCAGAGAGAGATCTTTTTGTGTTTACCTTTGTTTTAGTAGCAAAAAGGGATTGAGTTTTGAATGGCGGTCAATGGTTTTACAATCGCTCAACCCTAACCTTGGAGAAGTATGATGGCCTTTCATCGGTTCTAGTGGTTCCATTTTGGTTTGGGTGGAGGCGATAAGTTTGTCGCCTGCTTTGCTCATAGAAACAGCAGGGAAAATTCTAGGGTTATCCGTGGGTTCATACATTAATGTGGACCGACCTGGATTTCTTCATGGACGTATGAGGATCCACATCAACCACCATGTTGCAGCTCTTGTGTAACAAGCTTTTCCGATGAGGGTTTGACTTCAATGTCGAAGTTATGGTGCTTGTTCAATTTAAGTATGAGCACATGGAAGGCTTCTGCAAGGACTGTGGTTTGCTAGAACATAAGGCAAAGTTTAATGGGATTCCTGATCTGGGTAAGCATATTGATATATCAGGAATTCTTGAAGGAAGAGGTACGGATCTTGCGGTGCAGCAAAACTCTAACCCGACACCAGTCCCAGAAAAGATCCATGGCTTCTCATGTGATGATAATTGGTTGAAGCCGAAGAAGATCTTACCGAAAGGAAGGCCATTAAGTTTGTTGTTATGGGAACTGGGGCTTCCAGCTATGAACTCGGTACTGAGCCTTCAACTGCTAGTCGTATTAGCTGAGACATATGGTAATATTCTGTAGAGGGTTGCGAGGCTTTAAAGTTAGTGGTGTATAATAAAAGGTTGAAGAACCTCAAGGGCACTGGTACATTTATGTCAGGTTTATTCCGGAGGTAGAGTTGCCCGAGGAGAATGGTGTTATCACCATGTCTCTGGCAAAGAGAAAGCATAGGGGTTGACCAATTGGGTCCAAGAACCGAGTGAGGACTAAGGAGATTCTTCCATGGAGAGTGGACAAGGAAGCTCGCAAAAAGAAAGTCCCAAAGAAGTCGTTGCAAGTGAAACGGCATAAGGTGCTGAGGACACTCATAGATGATTCTATAGATGTGGGAGTTGAAGAGACCACCCTGCATATGGAGCCTGAGGATATAGAGAATGAGGAGGAGGATGAACCCCAACTTATGTTGGAGGTTGGTTCTGTCTTAGAACCTTCTGATGTGAGAGAGGGGATCATGAATAAGGTGGAAGAAGGTGCCGAGGATGGCATGGTGTAGTCCTCAATGAGTTGAGGCTTAGTTTGTCGGTTGGTCTGCCCGTCCCGACAATGTCACTTAATCATGGTCACATGGTTTATTTTTGCGCTTCATCCTAGTGGTTGCATTTCAGTGTAAGTCATGTTAGATCACATAGGTTCTTTAGGAATGTTAGTGTTCCCTCGGTCGTGCCTAGGGTGGATCTATATATAATGTAACCCATTATTTGTTGAATGTGACGAACATTTTGTTTTTTTAAAAAAAGAATCATGGTTCTGCCACTGCTTGGACGAGAGAACTCTTGAAATCATAATGATTTTACAGTTCCTCAGTTTATTGTTTAAGATTCTTATATTTCCGTATGTACGAATGTTGGTCAATTGTTAATCGATCTATAAATTGAGACATTGAGACTGAATGTATATATGGCATGCATTCAACTCAACCTTGTAGAAAATGAACTGCAACTAATATTCTTGCTGTAGTTGATTTTTCGTTGATTTGGTTGTTTTCATCATTTGTACATCAAGCGAAATACAAGTTCTTAGAGCATCTCAAATGATGCTCCCTATATTTTAAATAGATTTGTTGAAAATATATCTAAAACCTACATTTTTAGGGAGCAAAGAAATTTGTGTTCCAACCATATTAGTGAAATAGAGAGTATGAATGTCATATTTATGGTAAGTTTATTACAAAAGAAACTATAATATAAGTTTAATTAATGCATTTGGAGTCTCTTGGAGCTCCCTAGATTTAAGAGCTCCTAGCATCCTTCTTATCTTAGGAGCGTAATAAGAATTGTGAGTAGAGTAAATATTTTTAGTTTTTCTCTAAAATTTGGCTAAGGAGCTTCAATAGGGAGTCCCATTCGAGATTCTCTTAACACATATATGTGTCATTGTACGTACGTACTCGATCTCAAAAGTGATTGAGCTCAGCTCCTTTTGTCTGCTCATCTACCCGTTGTCTTATGGCATCATCGATCTATAATAAATTTGTTTCTTCCGGCATATGAATGGGTTTGTTTGGCAGGTCTAAAGGCTACTTTTGCAGCATCTTTGAAAATCTCCAACTTGCTCCAAATAGCGTCTACTGTCAAACATTTTGAGCCAGAATGAAGAGCATATATAGGTTCATCTCTGATCGATACCTTCGATGTACGTACGCGTACTCGGTCAATTGTGGGAGGGTCAAATGGTCAATGCTCTAGATGCTTGATCGGTATATATATGTATCTATACTATTATTTAGGGAACCTATTTTGTTTCCCCATTTTTCTAAATTTTTCGATTTTAGTCTTCTCACTTAAGTGTAATTAAATTAAGTCAAGGTTTTTATTGTAATCAACAAATTACATTTAAAAAGAAAAAGTGTAAATCCTTTTTTCTCTTCATCGTGTTCCTATGCAATGGAGATCTATCCAATAATAGTTTACAAACCAAATAATGTACATAATGAAAAAATTGTTTTTGTTTGAAAAAAAAAACATTTCATTCATTATTCACATTCAACATCTCTACAAATAAACTAAAAATTATTTATTCTTAATCAAAATACACACATTTAGTGTGCACTTACTCTAGTAGAAACAATACTCTGTAAATTTGTAACTCCAGCATGTATGGTTCCTCAAGAGCATATATAATGTGCTCAACCAGGGCAAAATCATGCATCTGTTTGCTCAAAAATCATCATGGCTAAAATCAGGACGGCCGGTAGACTTCTGGTTAAATGTGTCCTTCTGATAACGCGAGGCGTGCCAACTCGCGGCATATTGGCTAAGCGAGGTTTTGATATATTGCGCTAAATCTGACTCTTCAAGTGATTGATGGCTGAGGAAGGAACCCTATCAGTCGTTGGTTCGAATGCCTTGTACGAAAGGACATGAAAAAGGCACTAATCTTGGTTCTCGATCACGTCTAAGTTCTGAGTAAACTCGAAAGTGCGCATGACTAACGAGAAATCAACCGGACTAATGTACTCACAAATCACAATGAAGGTGAAGGTGAAGTGAACTCGGTCGTTGAATCTTTGGGAAGTGATGTGAGTGTGAACAACGAATCGCATCAACCCAATCTGAACTCCCCGAAAGAGATCGATCAGCAGAGAGTGCTAACTTAACCAACTACTCCTATGTGTAAGGAATTGAAGTGCAAAAAACTGAAGAACATAAAATAAATAGCAAGAATGTAAATTGGCAAAAGTTGAATCTATATTATCAAAATAAATGACGAATAAGGTAAAGTACCTATAGAAACAAAAGCAAGAAAACTTGTATGTGAGTTTGTGTATTTTTGTGCAGGACCCTTTACAATGTGCTATACAAGTTTTATATATACAACTTGTACAAAACCCTAGATTGACTGAATCGCCCGCTTGGCCAACGAATTCCAATAGAACTCGAACTTCTTGATTTCAGCTGAGTAAAATCTTCCCTATCTCGACCATCACCTGATACATTCCCTCTTAGACTCGGTCATCTCTTGATTCAATGACGATCCATTCATAAAAACTTGATTCGACCAATCACTTCGATCTTTGCATTAAAAAAATTCTTTACCCGAATGGCACATTACTATCAGTGGACTCGAATCCAACTTATTTATGGTCGAAATCCAAAAAGTCACCCGACCAATTCACATTAGAGCTCGGCCCATTTTCGACGCCCAACACTTGTACTTCGATCTTCTGGATCCATCATGCCCAATTGATATATGTTTGGGTCTTTGGGTCTAGCGCCTCTATTGGATGGCATGATAAGGTGTTCCTTGATCTGGTATCACCAAATAAGCCACAATTTTCCTCAAACATGGCCCGAGAGAATATTGCAGTCATCACAAAGTCATCACGTACAAGGTGAAAACTCAGAGTGAGCAGAATATCAATTTTTAACCGAATATTTTTCCGGATAATTTGAGTCAATCGAGTACCTCGACCAAGTAAGTAAAGAAGAGTCGATCGAGTATGTCGGCCAAATAAAATGAGTCACAAGTCGACCGAGTATAACAAGTCGATCAAGTAAAACATGTTGGCCGAGTATAACAAATCGGCCCAATTGGCCAAGTATAACAAGTCGGCCAAGTAAAATGAGCCGGTTGAGTCTGCCGAGTCGGCCAATTAAAATGAGTCGGCCGAGTCGGCTAAGTAAAATGAGTCAGCCAATAAAAGTAATGTTGGTCATCACAAACCACCTTGAACATTCGTTAGCCGACGACAAACATGCATCGGCCAATGACTCGCTTGCAAATACAAATTGGATACAAATGTTGCCCCTCTAGTCTCACGAGCCGAATGGTTATAAGACTAAAGCATAAAAATCAACTCCACACTTGACAGTATGGTTAAGTCGCCAACTTTACACTCGACCACCTGGTTAAGCTACCAATTTTACATTCTACCGTATGATTGAATAACAACAAAGTTTGTTTGTTCGGAGATCTTCTTAAAGGTAGAATGTATGGTGAATCAACCGATTGGTTTTCTCACTTAATGCCCAGCATACGTTGCTCAAATCATTGTCTTCCATTAACCAATTATTATGCCCAAGCAAAAAAATGAACTCTTCCAAGTTGAATGAATCGACCGAGTTGACCGAGTGAAAAGAGATGACCGAGCAAAGCGAATCAGCCAAGTGAAAACAAGTCAGATGATAAAAAAAAATCGCCCAAGCAAAAAAAAAGAACTCTTCTAAGCTGAATGAGTCGGTCGAAGTCGCCCAAGCAGAATAACGAGTCGCCTAAGTCGAACGAGTCAGCCGAGAAAAATGAATCGGCCAAGTCGGCCAAGAAAAACGAACTTGCCCAAGCAAAATAAACTCTCCCAAGAAAAATGATTCGCTCAAGAAAAAAAAATGAACTCGATCCAAGCCGAACAAATCGGCAAAACTCACCCAAGCCGAACGAGTTGGCTGAACTCGCCTAACCAAAATGATTCACCCAAGCAAAAAAATAAATTCGTCCAAGCCGAACAAGTCGGACAAACTCGCCCAAGCCGAAAGAGTCGGATGAACTCGCCCAAGTCGAAAGAGTTGGCCGAGCAAAGTGAACTCACCCAAGCAAAATGATTCGCCCAAGACAAAAAAATGAACTCGTCCAAACAAAAAATGAACTCGCCTAAGCCAAACGAGTCAGACGAGCAAAATGAATTGGCCAAGTGAAAATAATTCGGCTGAGCAAAACGAGATCGCCCAACCTAAACGAACTCGTCCAAGCAAAAAATGAACTCGTCCAAGCCGAACGAGTCATCCGAGTGAAAGGAGTCGACCGAGCAAAACAAATCAGCCAAGTAAAAACAAGCTGGCCGAGCAAAAAGAACTCGCGCAAACCATTGGAACTTTCCCAAGTAAAATGATTCGCCCAAGCCAAAAAATGAACTTGCCCAAGCTGAACGAGTTGGCCGAACTTCCCCAAGCCAAACGAGTTGGCCAAGTAAAAACAACTCGATGGAGAAAAACAAACTTACTCGAAGTAAAATGAATTGGCCGAGTAAAACGAGTTGACTGAGTGCATCGTCTAATACTAAGTGGTCATACAGAATAACCAAACATCAAGGAGTCATGGAAGTACAAAAGTTGACTAAACAATGAAAGTCGACTGACGCGGCATTTACAAATGAGGTCAAAGTTATGCTTAATGACACATAGAGGAATAAACGATGAAGTTACCACTTTTATAATGATGTACAATTAATCGGCTGAATTTACAAACTTGTCATTCAACCGCTGAAACAACTTAGCCTATTACAAACCTGACTAACGACGTCAGTCGAAAGACTCATGCTCCCTAATCTCCCATGTGGTTGGATAGTACTTCTTGAAAAATTGGCCATTTATAGGCATGTCTCGGTCTTTCAACTGATATGAACATTTGCCCACAATCTGATGAATGATGTATAGACTTTCCCACCTTGGCAACCATTTTTCAAATCGTCTATCTTTGGTCCCTATAGGTAGAACCGTTTTCCACACCACTCACCTTCGGTGAACAACTTGAATTTGACTCTTTTATTATATGCACGAGCCACAATTTTCTTTTGAGCCTCCATGTGATTATATGCATCCATTTTCTCTTGGTCGAATTCTTCTAATTCTTGTATCATTGCTTGAGAGTATTCATCTGCTCCCATCCAATACTGAGCCACGACCCGGAGAGCTTGAAGTTTTACTTTGACTGGAAACATAGCGTCATGCCCATACGTTAAGGAAAATGGCGTTGTTCCAATGGTTGTTCATTTTGACGTTCTAAAGGCCCATAATGTTCTAGACAACAAATTGTACCAATCTCTTGGGTTGTCTTTGACCATTCTATTGAGAATGTTAATGATTCCCTTGTTACTTGCTTCAGCTTGACCATTTGCTTGAGCATAGTATGGTCTGGAATGCCTTAATTTGATGCCCAACTTTTTGGTCATCTCATGCATGACTTCGGCTATAAACACTAATCCTCGGTCAACCGTTATGGTCTTTGGAATCCCAAACCTTTGTTTGATATACTCCTCTATGAATTGAATCATTGTTGCACTTGTAATTGTAATATATGTCTTTGCTTCGACCTACTTGGTGAAGTAATATGTTGCAACCAGGATCCATACATGTTGCTTTGAGGATGGTGATTTAATGGTTCCGATGATGTCCATTGCCCAACCTCAAAATGGCCAAGGTTTAACGATTGGGTGAAGGATGTCGGCTGACACTCTTTGCACTGAGTCATGAATTTGACACTTCTTGCAACCTTTAGCGAATTTAATGCAATCTTTCAAAATTGTAGGCCAATAAAAACCATGTCGTCTGATCAACCATCTCATTTTGACTCTGATGTGCCCCACATATTCCCTCATGAACATCACACATGACTTCCAAAGTCTCTTGCCCCCCCCCCCCCTAATACAAAGGAGTAGTAGGTCGCTCAATCTCTTGTGGTATGTTGCTTCTTTGTATATGATGAAGTTCCTCACAAGATATTGAATCTTTCAGTCGTGTTGTCCTTCTGGGTTACTAAGAAATTTGACAATCGGGTATCGCCAGTCATCATGCTCAAAGTCAATAGAGAACACGTAATCGGACACTCCTCTATCCTCTAGAGCGGGGAGGACCCGTCTTTTAATTTTGACTACCCTACTACCTTCATGGTCTGGAATGTGAATCCCGGATGTCACTTGGGTCATCTCATTAGCTTCAAAGCTGGCCGATCTACATAGATGAGCAAAAGATATTCGATTGAATGTGTCTGCTAATTGGTCGGCCATAACATGATAGGCCAATAATGCCCAGCTTATGCACTTATACTCTCTATTCATTTTGTTGATAACTAGTTGTGAGTCACCATAATCCAACACTCTTTTAGCACCCATCTCTTGGAGGATCTCGAGTTCGATGATAAGCGCCTCATACTCGGTTTGGTTATTTGGACATTGGAAATCCAATTGAAAGGCGAATTGAAATTTCTGGCCTTCGGGTGTCTCTATAACAACCTTGGCGCTTGCAGCAAATTCAGTGTTTGATCTGTCAAAAAACATCGTCCAACGGTTGTTAACCATCGAGGCCACATAAACTGTACCAATATTGAAATCTTCAGCCCCTTCTATATCTGTAGACGGGTGGTGGGCAAGAAAGTTGTCCAAAGCTTGTCTCTTGACCATCTTTTGTGGCACATGTTAGAATGTAAACTCTGATAATTCCATTGTCCATTTTCCTATTCGGTCTCGGATGATTGGCTAAGTAAGCATGTATTTTATCAAATCGTTCTTTGATATAATTTGGACAACAGACCGTACCATGTAGTGTCGAAGCTTGGTTGCCAAAAAAAATAAAGTTAAACATAACTTTTTAATTGATGAATAACGAATCTCCACTTCGGTCAAAACCCAACTCAGATAATGGACGACACATTCTTTGCCTTTCTCATTGTCTTGTGCAAGTAGACTTCCAATTGAATTGTCTGAGGTCGAAAAATACAACTTCAATGGTCGACCTCGAATTGGGGGTACAAAAAATGGAGGATTGGATAATTATCGCTTGAGCACGTCAAAACATTTTTGATGCTCCTCTTTCCACACAAAGTCGGCTTTACTTTTTAACGGAAGAAGCAATGAAAATGGTTGAATCTTTCTAGCCGAGTTAGAGATGAACCGTCTCAAAAAATTAACTTTCCCCAACAAATATTAGAGCTCTTTCTTATTGGTTGGTAGAAGTGCTTTTCTGATAGTCCTTGTTTTGACCTTGCCCACTTCAATACCTTTTTGGTAGACTACAAAACCCAAGAACTTCCCAGCCGACACACTAAAGTCACACTTCAATGGATTCATGTTGAGCTTATGAGCCCTCATTCTTTCAAATGTTTGGGGAAGATCAGCTATGTGATCTTTTCTTTTGGCCGACTTGACAATGACATCGCCAATGTACACTTCCATGATTTAGCTGATGAGGTCATGAAAAATCATATTCATGGCACGTCGATATGTTGCCCCAGCATTCTTGAGGCCAAAAGGCATAACCAACCATACGAATGTACCAATTGACCCGGGACAATGAAAAGCCATTTTATGAATGTTTTCTTTAGCCATAAATATTTGGTTATACCTAGCATGTTCGTCCATGAAGGAAAGAATTTCGTGTCTAGCTGCTCCATCAACGAGTTGGTCGATCACGGGCATAAGGTATTCGTCTTTTAGTGTTGCCAAATTCAGGTTTCTAAAATCTACACATATGCATAGCTTCCTATTCTTCTTCCTGACAGGCACACTATTAGATAACCACTCAACATAACGGGCAGTTCAAATCAAATCGCCCTTTAACAATCATTCCATTTCTTCTTTAATTTTTGGTAAGTCCTCGGTGTTAGATCGTAGAGGTGGTTGCCTATAAGGCTTACAAGCTGGATCTAAGTATAATCTATGCTCAACTACATTTCTATCAAAGCCTGACATCTCATGGTAACTCCAAGCAAAGCAGTCTTGAAACTTTGTCAGCAAATCTATTAGTTCCTTCTTCAACGTTGGGGGAAGAGTTTGCTGATCTTGACCATTTGTGGTTCATCAGTTGTTCCAAAATTTAATTTTTCCATTGGGTCAATTGCTTCAAATAAATCTTTCTCCAATTTGGCCAGTACAGGGCTGATGTCCACGAACTCTGATTGCTCGTCTTGCTTTCCTTCTGTAATAAAATCTAAAAAATTTATGGCTGAATCACTCGCAATCGAGTGTTCGGCCTAATAGACTAGCAATCTCTTTGAAGTTGATTCAACTGTGGCCTCTCGCGCATCAATATCTTGGTTGTTATCCATGGATTATTGAGTCAAAAAAATCCACCAGCAATGGCCGCTCCGAGTCCTCGTAGAAAACCTCGGCGTCGAAGGCCAAACCCTTTCTCAGTGTGATCCCTGTGACCCCACCGGTATCACTGTCACTGCGTTAGCTGATGATTTCAAAGGTGCAGCATCGGCCTTTACCACTTCGACTATATCACCATTCAAAAGTATAAGAAGTTGATGTAATGATGATGGGATGCACATACTCTAGTGAATCCAATCTTGGCCTAAAATGGCTTTGTAGCATGGTTTCGAATTGATCACGAAAAAATAAGTCATCATGCTTTTATTTCCAACTGTGACTTCAATCGGTAAGATTCCACAAATCTCCTTCTTTTCATCCGAAAAGTCACTGATTGCCAAGTCCGATGATAATATGTCTTGGTTAGATTTTTCAATTTCTTTATAACCGACCAGGGTATGACGTTGACAGCTGCTCCTCCATCCACCAAGACCTTAGAAATAAGATATCCCTCTAACTGAGCCGTGATGTATAATGGCTTGATATGTTTGGACATTGCCACTGTTGGCTTTTCAAAACAAGCTTTGGCTGCTTCTATGACTTGAACCTGATGAACTCTCTCTTCTAGTACATCGTCTTCCATCATGCTTATTTTCCCTGGTTGTGCTTAGAATTCAGACGAGAGGATATACGTCATGTTGACGGTCGTATCTTCTTAGATCCCTGGAATTACGGAGTTAATAACCTCGATCTTGTTTCTCTTCCATCTGACCAAGAGTTGGTATAACAAGGATGGGATGCACATGTTTTGATGGATCCAATCTCAGCCAAGGAGAGCCTTGTGAGGAGTATCCACCACGAAAAAATAGGTTGTTGTATGACATCTCCCAACACTAGTTTCGATAGGAAGAACACCATTCAATTGAGAGTTTTTTCCGGTATAGTCGAACAAATCCACAGTAGAAGGGACGAAGTCTTATGTGGTCTTCTGAAGTTGAGCCAAGACCAAAGGAGAAAGGATGTTAATAGCCGAACCTCCACTAACTAACACTGGCGAGACCCTCATACCTTTTCATCATGGAATTGATGTATAGAGGGTTGTGTGACCCCGTCATATACTTATTGGGTTTGCTAAAATGAACTCTCGCGGTTCTCTTGTCACTTGAAACTTGACCCACAAGACTCCGACTACTCGGGCAGATACTGACCATGTTAATCATGAGGTCATCATCAGCTAGGGCCTAAACTGATGTATCCCTGGCTTGTTCCGGATGACGTTGCTCAGCAGAAGTGAAATCAGCCATACTAGTGTCATCGTCTTGGTTGTGTTCTAGATAATCATCCTGGTATTCCTCGTCAAATTGGTCACCATTCTAATCACCATCACCATAATCCACCTCTTCCTTGAGGTATGTGTCGTCAATAGATCCTAGGGCATAATATTGTTGTCTATCTTGGCCATTATCATCTTCCTTACTGTCATCTTGTTGGTTTCCTTGGCCATCTTGGCCAAGGTTTTCAATGACTACTTCCTTTGTCTGATTATTTCGGTCGTCAGGGCCGTTATTATCATTGTCGTTGTCACTAGAGTGGTCATCTTCTGATGACTCAACAAATTACTTCTCCCGACGTCTTCTTTCGTCACGAGCCATATCATCAAGATGAGCTACCAAACCCTTTTCGAGCGGAGTTAAGCCATAAGTTTTGGCATTAGAGATGAATTTATGATACTTTCTTAGGAACATTAGATCTTTGAACAATAATGGGAGGTCGTCCGTGTTAGCCCGAAGCTCAACGCACTCATATGCAGCTTGATGCAAAATCTTTAGTCCCAGACTATCATCTAAGTATAAAAATTTCGAGGCTTTAGAAGGGTGGTTGTTGGAAGATTTTCACCCCCACACTTAGTGAGCTATTGGCTAACTCATAAGTGCAAGAATGGTCTTCGCCCGCAAGTGTACGGGGATAAGTAATAGTATAGAATGGAAATCGAGTGTCGAACCCACGAGGATTAAGCAGTTAGATTCCTCAGCTCGGAAATGAAAGCACAAGGATTATGACTCACTAGACACTACAATACTTGACACTAAAAAGGAATTAAAATGTGAAAGTGAATCTCACCCTACTAAGTCCTTTGGAGACTTAGCATTGCGAGGGATGGTAAAATTAAGATGAGTTATTAACGAAGGTTGATTGGTTAGTTATTACACTAGAATGCGGAAACTAAATAACACAAATTCAGGATAAGGAAAGTAGGTCGACTAGGGAAATTCTCACTAACCATATGATGCACCAAACAATATCCCGGTTTAGATTAAGTCCGTTCACGAGAATGAATGTCCAAGTCGTGACCTTGTGAGTCACGGTTGGTTTTAAATCTAAGGTCCTAGGCCATTACGGGCTCTAGGCTACTCAAACCCAACATTGAAGAATATCGTGAAGTGGAACCAAGACCCAAGCTATTTAGACTTGAATCCCACTAGTACGTCATGTTGTGAAGTCAACAAGTAAATTGTGTGATAAAAGTGGAAAGGTTCCTCTCTCGAATATCGATTGGAAGATCCAAGGGATAGTCTAGTGAATTCCTCAACTCGTAATTAGTAAGTTACGAGCTAAGAAGTTCTACAATGTGCCTCAATAACCTTTTTGATTAATGTGTGTTTGACTAGAGTTCCTTAAGTCTATAAAGACTCAAAGAAGCTCTAGTCGATGCTAGGTGCTAGGGAACCAATTCTCAAGGTAAATCTTATAGAATAATAATCTAATTATGTTTATATGCTCATCTTTCTTAGGTGAGTGACTAATTCACTTAAGTCCATTATTAGCTTCCTTAAACATATCTCAACTTAGTCTTAGCTTAGACATGCATAATAAAATTAGACAAGAGGCTCAAACACATAAACATCCACAAACACACAATAGCTTATTCACAACACAATTCAAGAGTCATACATAACCAACACATAGTTTGTTCATCACATGGCTAGGGTTCTAACCCTAGCCTCCCAAATGAGACTACTTACTAAACCTAATTAGATACAAGATTTGATACATGTTTAAGAGGTAAAAGAGAGTAGAAATAATCAAGGGTCCCTAGCAAAGCTCCAAGTGACTCTAAGCTCTTCTAACTCCACTCCTTCTTCTTCAACAAGCACTAAGTCTTCAAGAAGAGGAGAGGCAACCTCTATGACTCAAAGAAGCAAAGGGGAAGAGGGATTACTTCCCACTTCTTCAAGCTCTAGAGAATCACACACTCCTTAGAGGCAAAGATGAGAGAAGGAAGTGAGGGATGGTGATGAGGGAGAATGGAAGAGGTTCGGCCAAGTAATTCAAGGCTAGGTCTCTTGGATTTGTAGAGGGTTAGAGGGAAGGATTAAAGGTAGAGAAATCTAGCTTCTCTCTAGAGAACTCACCAAGAACCCTAGAGAGAAAACTAGAGAGAAATGGGCTCTAAACTTGTAAAAAATGAGTGAAATAAAGTGTGGTATGTGGGTGCAAAGGGGGAGCTCGAATTTGGGCTGGTTAAGGAGGCAAATATGGACCCTTAGATGATAGAAAATGGTGAGACGGAAGATCTAAATGTCAACTTTGAATGAGGGAGACCATGATCCACTATTTTAGGCTATGGAAGGCTAAGCCCCAAAAATGGTGACATCATACTATCCAACTTCTTCTATTTCTCTCCAAATCAGATTGGTAAGCATAGATGGGCTTAATGGGCCTCCATTGGGCTGGACTCCATGTGATTGGGCCGACCAAGGTGGAACGGCCGACTGTGGCAATTTTTGGCGGTTTCCTGGCGAACTTCCGGCGACCTCCGGTGAAGCTATTTCATCATTTTCCCAAAGTTGCTCCAAATTCTCCCTTGACCTCGGAAATGTATATGTCTTCTCCAATAAGTATCTTATTCTTCAAATTTAATACATTTCTGAGCAAACTCCACATTTCCTTGCAAGAACAAGAAACGTTATAAGAACAATGCTTTATTCATAGAAAACAAGCTATAAGCATAAAGTTATGACCGTAATAGGTACATAATTATGGTCCTAACAGTGGTCCTTGATCAACTTTAAGATGTCAACATACTTATCCGTTGGTCCATAGATAGCCAAGGCTGAGTGGGTCTGATGATATTTTTTAAGTTTATCGAGCCCTTTTGCTGAGAATGGTGGCGTCAAGTCCTTATGTACTTCGACAAGGGCATTATCCTCAACGGTTTCATGAAGAGGAGGTTTGCTAAGTGAACTACGTCTGGCATTTAAATTCTTCATTTCTCGTTTGAACTTCTTGGCCAACCTTTGCTCCTCAATCGTCAAACCGAAAACATCCTCAACCAGATGTTCATTGAAGTACTTTCTTAGAAATGTCAAGTCGTCTTCTAAGATCGAAAGGTTCTCAAAGTTGTCTAGGTAATATGTCTCACGATGTCTCTATTACTCAGCTCTCCTCCCTCTGGTCACGTTAGGCAACATCAGATCATATGGTGCGTTATGCCCAGTGCGTATTTCCTCCAATTCGAATATTTGGTCATTTGTTAAACCATATAGCACTACGGATGAATGTAACAGGTGGTAATCTCTTATGGTAACAAAACCTTCCTTTGCAAATGGAGGTTCACACTTTCTGTCAACAATGACTAAGGGATGAGGACTCGGCTCTCTGAATTTGGCCTTCAAAATCCCTAATGTGCTCGTGTCTACTTCCATAGCCTTGATCTCCTGGTTTTTGAACCCAGCCTTGCCATCAAGTGATGCTTCTTTGGATTGCTTGGTTCTTCTATAACTTGTATCTGAGCCATCATACCTTGAGTGATGTTCGCGAGATTTATATGCTCAACCTTTTGACTGTTGATTAGTCTAAGGTTAAGTGAATTTCTCTTACCTACAAGTATACGGGGTCAAGTTATAGTATTTGTAAGGAAGTCGAGTGCCGAACCCACAAGGATTGATCACTTCAACTCCTTAGCTTGACTCGATTATGCACTTGAAATCATTGATTAACTAGACACAAGAAATGACATTAAAACTAAAGCAAGATGTGGAATTGTATCTCACAAGACTAAGTCCTTTGGAGACTTAGCATTGCAAGGGATGGTTGAATTACAATGAGTGGTTACACGAAAGATTGATAGAATGTTTACTACTAACTAATTAAGTGAAAACATATACTAAGAACAAAACAAAATGTAAATGTTTGGTTGGCTAGAGATGTCGCCACTAGCCAACTCAATGTACCAACAATGTCCAAGTAATGAGTTTAGTCCGATTCACACGTATTTGTCCAATTCGTGAGTTGTGAACCGAATCTCCTAGGCCATTAAGGCACTAGAAGTGTTCCGGTCCAACATTCAAGTATAAAGCAAACCGAAACTAGAATGCAACTCAATTTAATCGTATCTTCATCATACCACATGCCTAATGAGTTCAATATGTGTTCACTTATGATGAATGTGAATGACTTTCCTTCCTAAGTCCTTATTAGAGGACATAAAAGTATGTTCTAATGACTTTTCTAATTTACACATTTTAGAACATGAATTAGAAGAAGTAACAATTAGCTACAAATCCCATTCGAGTCAATGTAAGCTTGATCGAAGCACCTTGAGTCATTTGGACTTCAAGAAGGCTTCGTTCTATGCTCAAGCCCAATGAAAACTAAACCTTAGGCCAATCTTCTCAAATGCAACCTAAGTCATGTTTACATGCTTATCTTCCTTAGGTCAGTGACTAATTCACTTAGATTCATTTTTATCTTCCTTAAACATATCTCAATTTAGTCATGGCTAAGACATGAGTATGAAAACATTAGATCAAGCCCAAACATGGTAACATACCACAATCATATCACAAGTTATCAAACTCATTCACAACATGTAGTAAACTACACCAAATTCAAATCCATAACTCAAAACATAGTTATATGTACATCAAATTGGCTAGGGCTTAGCCCTAGCCTTCCAAAAGGCAACCACTCACTAAACATAATGAAATAGAAGACTAGATACATGCTCAAAACAAGAAAAGAGTAGAAATAACCAAGGCTTCTAGCTCCACTTCTTCACTCCAAGTTAGAACTAAGTCTTCAAGAGGAGGTAAGGGTAGTCCTTAGAACTCCAAGAAGAAAAGGGGAAGAGGGATTACTTCCCACTCCTTTGAACTCTAAAGACCAAACCAAACCCTAAAGGCAAAGATCAGAGGAGGAACACCCAAATAGGCCAAAGTGATGGAGTGGTGGTGGAGGGGTTCAGCATTACCCAAAAGAGGAAAGATCTAAGTCTCTAATAATGGTGGTTATGGAGGTGTTTTGGCCTATAAAGGGAGGAGAAGAGGTAGAAGAGAGTGCTAGAGGGTTGGGATAAGGATAATGGGTCTAGAGAGAGACTAAAACTATGAGATTATGAAAATGAGGTGAGATATCTATGTGTAGTAGGGGGAGCTCGACCCTATCTATTTTCGAGAGATATTTTGGGTGCAAATAATTCAAAAATGAACCTTAGACATGATCCACATTTTTAGGCTTTAAGTGGTAGTCTTAAGATGACTCACTCATGTCATGTGAGTTGCATGTGCATGTCTCCACACCATAATATCTTCTCATGTGGGTTCTTGTGGGCTTGGGCCATCGTATCTTGACCTGGTCATTGACCAGTGAAGACTCACCAGAGTTGACCGTTGACCGCGGGAGTTGACCGTTGACCGGTAGTTGACCTTTTGTCTTCTTTCCAATTTTGGTCATTCTTGTTTAAATGCTTGGGAAACTTGCTTGGCTTCTTCAAAAAGCAGTTAACCTCTATCTTTAAGCTCGTTTCCACGCAAACTCACGATTTCCTAGCATGACAAGGAAACATATCAAAAACGATATTTTATTCCAAGAAGGCAAGCATTAAGCATAAGGTTAAGCACATAGTTAGAAAGTAATTATGGACCTAACAAGTGACCTGAGGGTTTGACATCAGAAGATTGGTCGAGCTTTGTTTTCTTTGCACTATGGATTTCCCTTTGAAGTCTTCGTTTTTACGACTTAGTCAAAACATTAATTGACCAATCATGAGGGTTTTGACCATACCACCTATTATCATAGACGATTGGTGGCTTGTAAATTCTGCCCTTAACTTATGTCGACCGTGATATTCTTCATCGTAAAATGGCCTGTCAAAGATAAGTCTCCTCCTTATGGGTTCTCTCGCCATAGCTTTGGGGTCTGGTTTGTCAAGTGAGTAGAAAACCCCTTAGCAATATTTCTTGGGCTAAGAGAACCTGGCTTCATTAAGAAATCTGGGCTTCGAGATGACTGAAGGGAAGTACATGGCCGAAGGGAAGCTTAATCATATTTTTGGCCAAGAGTTGATCAAAAACCAAATCGGCTTTGTTTATATCAAAAGTGTAAGTGCGTGTATTGGTCTTTGTTGTGCTCGTGCTTTGGTTTGGGTTTATAGTTTAGTATGTTTTGGGTCAACTTTTTCCAACGATTTGCACACCCGAGGTTGTTTAACGACCAACTCGACCAAATTCACCTCCACTGGATCTTCATCCTCCATAGGGTTTGAGGTATCAACCGCGTTAACGGCCTAATTTTTAAGGTATGTACCCTTAGAAGTAGTACGTCTTTGTGCCTCTTCCTTCAATATGTTGTCATATCGCTCGATCCTGGTTTCAAGTTCGAACAGGTCACTAAACACCACTCCTTTGAAATGCTCTCTGAACTTGAAGGTAAGACCAGGGATTTCCATATCCACAAACTTTGACTCGAGTAAGTGAATCCTACATCTCGCCCTGGTTGACTTGAAATGAGTCAAATACTCTTGAGGCGTCTCATGACTCATTTGAGAAATTTTAGCAAGATCCGCCAGGCGAATGTCTTGTTGAGCTCAATAGTAATTGTCATGAAAAGCTCGCTCCATTTCTCTCCAGCTATGAATCGAGTTTGGTGGGAGATTCACAAACTATGAAAAAGTTGGTCCCGTTAAGGAGTAGATGAATAACCTTAGCTTATGATCGTCAGAACTCGCCTTACCACACTGCGCCGTAAATCGGCCGATGTGTTTTATAGTGGATTGATAAGCATCTCTAGAGAACAAGGTGAAAGCAAGAATATGTTATCCTACCGGGTACAGAACTTGATCAACGTAAGCCAGATATGGTTTGGCATAAACCAACCTTTCTGCCCGCCTTGACAATGCTCCCATAAGATCTTCGACCAAGGCCTGACTTCATTATGTTGGACGAGACGGTCAAGCTCTCCTCCATTATGATTATATTGATATGGTACTTGACCTATATTACCATTCGAAAATGGAAGACCGTTTCCAAAATTATTTTGTTGATTCGCCAAACCTCCCTGAATATTAGGCTAATGGTGAATCCCTACATTCTAGTTGAGTTGGTTCAGCTATTGCATATACCTCTGTCGACCGAATCCCATCCCCAGAATCATCAACCACCACAAAGGATTCAGTATCAGCCTTATGGGATGAATCCTTTGTGGTGGTTGATGATTCTGGGGTCGTATACCACGGCCATAATTGTTATTACCCATTTGCTCATAAATAAGTGTTAGCGTTTTGCTCATATTGCCAATGTTATTGCTCATTTCTCCAATCCTAGTGTTGCCGTTCGTGGCTAGCTGGTTCAAATTTTGTAGCCTGACATTCACGTCTCGACCCATTATTCCAATCATCATTTGAGTCTCCTCGATCGTCCGTCTAGATTGGTCGGCCATTATTTGAGCAAAGCCTTCATCCGAGGGACTTTTATCCCTAAGAAAGAACAAAATCTTCGGACCTAGTCTACCTCTTATCTAGAGCGAGGCCACCTCCTCGGTTGGGTGTACCATATTAATCTGATGATGTTGCGCTGACCGTCTCACTTGGAGGTGCTCCGGACATATGAAATTCTGAGCCAGAGTTTGCAGTTGACGAACTTATGATGATACCCATGGTAGAGGTTAAATTAGCCGAGGTGCTTGAATGTAGCAAGCTACCTGTCGCTTTAGGCGAATTCATGATCGTATCGCTGTTGGTAAATCTTCTCTCCGGGAAATTAGTCGATGTATAGTCTTTACGTCGGCAATTGAAACAAGTTTCTCCTATGTATACAGAATATGCGTTCGGTTGCATTCACCGAATATGCCTTACTAGAAGTGTCCCACTGGGCGTGCCAAAAGATGTTTGCTCAAAAATCGTCATGGCCAAAATCAGGATGGCTGGTAGACTTCTGGTTCAAAGTGTCCTTTTGATAATGTGAGGTGTGCCAACTCGTGGCCTATTGGCCAAGCGAGGTTTTGATATATTGTGTTGAATCTGACTCTTCAAGTGAGTGATGACTGAGGAAGGAACCCTCTCGTCCGTTGGTTTGAATGCCTTGTAAAAAGGACTTGACCAAGGCACTAATCTTGGTTCTCGATCACATCCAAGCTCTGAGTTGATGTACTCGCAAATCACAGTGAAGGTGAAGGTGAAGTGAACTCGGTTGTTGAATCTTTGTGAAGTGATGTGAGTGTGAACATCAAATCACATCGACCCAATCCGGACTGGCCGAAATAGATCGATGGGTAGAGAGTGCTAAATTAACCAACTACTCCTAGGCAAGGAATTGAAGTGCAAAAACTGAAAAACATAAAATAAATAACAAGAATGTAAATTGAAAAAAAACTGAATCTATATTATCAAAATAAATGATGACCAAGGTAAAGTACTTATAGAAACAAAAGCTAGAAAACTTGCTCCAAATAGCATCTACTGTCGAACATTTTGAGCCAGAGTAAAGAGCATATATAGGTTCATCTTTGATCGATACCTTCAATGACGTACGCGTACTCGGTCAATTGTGGGAGGGTCAAATGGTCAATGCTCTAGACACTCGATCAGTATATCTATATCTATACTATTATTTAGGGAACCTATTTTGTTTCCCCATTTTTCTAAATTTTCCGATTTTAGCCTTCTCACTTAAGTGTAATTAAATTAATTCAAGGTTTTTATTGTAATCAACATATTACATTTAAAAAACAGAAAAAGTGTAAATCCTTTTTTTCCCTTCATCGTGTTCCTATGCAATAGAGATCTATCCAATAACAGTTTACAGACCAAATAATGTACGTAATGGAAAAATTGTTTTTGTTTGGAAAAAAAACGTTTCTTTCATTATTCACATTCAACATCTCTGCAAATAAACTAAAAATTATTTATTTATTCTTAATCAAAATACACACATAGTGTGTGCACTTACTCTAGTAGAAACAATACTCTGTAAACCTGTAACGTCCAGTATGTATGGTTCCTCAAGAGCATATATAATGTGCTAAACCAGAGAAACCATGCATCTGTTTGCTAAAATATCGTCATGGCCAAAATTAGGACGACCAGTAGACTTCTGGTTCAAATTGTCATTCTGATAACGTGAGACGTGCCAACTCGCGGCCTATTGACCAAGTGAGGTTTTGATATATTGCGCTAAATCTGACTCTTCAAGTGATTGATGGCTGAGGAAGGAACCCTCTCGGTCGTTGGTTCGAATGCCTTGTACGAAAGGACTTGAAAAATGCACTAATCTTTGTCCTCGATCACGTCCAAGTTTTGAGTAAACTTGAAAGTGGGCGTGACTAACGAGAAATCAACCGGCTTGATGTACTCACAAATCACAATGAAAGTGAAGGTGAAGTGAACACGGTTGTTGAATCTTTGTGAAGTGATGTGAGTGTGAACAGCGATTCGCATCAATCTAATCCGGACTGTCCGAAAAAGATCGATCAGTAGAGTGTGCTAAATTAACCAACTACTCCTAGGTTCAAGGAATTGAAGTGCAAAAAATTGAAGAACATAAAATAAATAGCAAGAATGTAAATTGGCGAAAACTGAATCTATATTATCAAAGTAAATGAAGAACAAGGTAAAGTACCTATAGAAACAAAATCTAGAAAACGTGTATGTAAGTTTGTGTATTTTGGTGCAGGACTCTTTACAATGTGTTATAAAAGTTTTATATATACAACTTGTACAAAACTCTAGATTGACTGACTCGCCCGTCTGGCCAACGAATTCCAATAGAACTCGAACTCCTTGATTTCAGCTGAGTAAAACCTTCCTTATCTCGACCATCACCTGATACATTCCCTCTTGGACTTGGTCACCCCTTAATTCAATGACGATCCATTCATTAAAACTTGATTCAGCCAATCACTACAATCTTTGCATTAAAAGAATTATTTACCTGAATGACACATTCTTATTAGTGGACCCAAATCCAACTCATTCTTAGTCGAAACCCAAAAATTCACTCGACCAAATCACATTAGAGCTCGTCCCATTTTCAACTCCCAGCACTTGTACGTCGGTCTTCTAGATCCATCATGTCCAATTGATAAATGTTTGGTTCTTTGGGTCTAACGTCTCTGTTGGACGGCATGATAAAGTGTTCCTTGACCTGGTATCACCAAATAAGCCACAATTTTCCTCAAACATGGCTCGAGAGAATATCGCGGTCATCACAAAGTCATCATGTACAAGACGAAAACTCAGAGTGAGCAAAATGTCAATTTTTGACCAAATATTTTTTTGGAAAATTTAAGTCAATCAAGTACATCGACCAAGAAACCAGAGAAGAGTCGATCGAATGTGTCAGCCAAGTATTTAAAGTCGGACGAGTTTGTCGGCCGATTAAAATGAGTCGCAAGTCGACCAAGTCGGCCAAGTATAACAAGTTGGTCGAGTCGACCAAGTATAACAAGTCGGTCGAGTCGGTTGAGTGTAAAAAATTGGCCGAATTGGCCAAGTATAACTAGTCGGTCGACTCGGCCAAGCAAAATGAGCCGGCTGAGTATGACAAGTCGGCCGAGTTGGCCAACTAAAATGAGTTGGCCGAGTCAGCTAAGCAAAATGAGTCGGCCAATAAAAGTAATGTTGGTCATCACAAACCACCTTGAACCTTCGTTGGCCGACAACAAACATGCATCGGCCGGTGACCCGCTTGCAAATAAAAAATTGGGTACAAACATCTCATTTGATCTCATCCCTTTGCCAAGTAGCTGCCACAGCATATCATGAGTTTCTTGATCACCGACTTGCACTATAAATCAGGGCTATACATGCCCAAGCCCAGGCATGCAGTGGCGGATCTACGTATAGGCTTAGGTTGGGCACTTGCCCAACCCAAGATTTGGAGTTGGCTAAGGTTTTATAGGTCGAGTACCGTCAATTTAGGAAAAAATGCAGAAAAACCCAAGCGACAAAAGGAAGAAAATGAAGAAGAAGATGAGCAGTAATCTTGTCAACAAAACCGACTTTGTTTAGAGTAAAAAACTAAATGAACGACATCATTTAACATAGAGCAATTATATTGAGTCTTCTAATATGTTTTGACTTCTACTTCTTTGTTGCTCTGTGCTAGTACTGTGATAGCCTGAGCCACGAGAAGAAAGTTCCCTCCTTGAAAATTGCATAAGTGCTACAGTTTTATTTTTTTTATGAAGAGTTTTTCTTTCTTTCACATTCACTTAGGGTTGGAATTCCCACCAATTATGATTCGACTTTGCTTCTTTGTTTTTCTTATTTTTTTAACAAACTCTCTTCTATGAACTATACTTAAATTGTAAACTAATTTGGTCATTAATCTTACGTCTTACACCTTACATGATGATGGTATTCACTAGTATTATAGCAATAATATTTTTTCTCCTGCAAATTCACTTATAACTGTTTTTCAATTATAAATAATTTTGTCAAACCTAAATATATATTTTTGAATTCGCCACTGCAGGCAGACACTACGTATCAGTATATAAGCATTCCTACCTTATAGCCTGCTCGGCCCGTTTTACAGAACTTAGTCTCATTGTCCAACTTTTCCTTGCATCAATTCCACGAGTACAAAGTCGGCAACATTTGAATGGTAAACAACTTGGTTCGAAATCATGTGGATTTTGCAGAGGAATTATGTTAGAGATATCCATGGCATGTAGTTGCAGAGCTAATTAAGGTAAAATAGAGCCTGCTGCCGGTTGCCGCAACTTTTGACCAATTGGAAGTCGATCGATAAATACATAGCTTCCTTGAAAGATGCCAGACATAAAACCAGTTTTGTACTTCCCTAGAACACACGCTACAAGTGATGGAGCAACTAGAAATTGTTCTATAACAAGTCAAGAACCATACATGTACATATATATATATATATGTACAAAAAAAATTAAAGACGTATGTCCACACGATACAGATGATAATGATTTTGATCATCTCATATTTAAATTCAACAATATAATTATATTATTGATATTATAGATATTTTTTTAAAGAGTAGTCTTACAAAATTTCAGTTAATTTGGTAATCGTTTGGTGAGCCAAAATGATGAAACGTTACGAACAAATAAGGAGCGTCGGATAAATGCTAACGATATATAAATGACGAATCAAATTGCCAAATAACTTTTGATTGGACTCAAATTTTTTAGGTGATTTAGTTGAATTAGTATCTATAATATGAGTGATCTTGATTGTCAAGATTTGATGTCTAAGTGAGATAAAACAAAAAAATTCGCACTTTGCGGATATCTTTAGCTGAAAAGAACTCAAAAGAACTATATATATGCTGTTAAATGTGTTTTCCTTAAGGTAGACTATACCTATTGTGCAGTTACGCGTTTCTTGCTTGCGGAAGCTATTAAAAGTTTAACAAGCATATTGTTACGAGAAAAGTCATTTCAAAGGCTACAAATTGTACCATATATACCATGTAAAATAATTTGAATCACATACGTTTTTAAAAGTAATGTCACACATGCCCAGCTATCTTTGCACGTTAAGTATATATTAAGAATGTGCTTGTAACGTGTTTATATTGCCTTCTAATGAATATTTTCCTAACATAAAAAGAGAAGCTAAACATAAAAGTATTCTAACTTAATTAATGGAGTATAATCTTACAGGCAAATGAGATTATGTTTTTCCAATTTCTTTACACAAGTACAACACCATGATAAAAATGAAACACATATTTTGTTCTCATCCAACTATTGACAAATTTTGGAAGTGCCAGTGAAGGCAGGCAATCCCATGCAATATACAACACCGGCCACTCGCTAATTAAGGGTCATATTTACTGGATAGATTACAAGAACCAAGATATTATACGGACTTAAAGAATCAAATGTGAAAGCTAGCACAGCAGTATATTTGAACGATGGAATTATAACCTGGAAACTGCAGAGATACGTTTTCTTACCGTCTACGTACGTACGATCTCTACAATCAAAGTACCATTATTTCATTGTAAATATTTCCAAGCAAGTCACGTGAAAATACAAGAAACACAGATCGGTGCTTATCCTCTGTACCGTAACAAGCACATTCCTAGCTATCAAAATTAGGGTGTATTGTATTTGAATTTGAGTGCACTCTCTTTAGGGTGTGTATTGTATTTGAATTTGGGTGTAGTTTTTTTAAGTGATGGATTTCTAAAATGTGTGCATTATACAGAATTTTCAAAAATCTCACAAATCTACAGATTTCATGAGCTAGCTTTTCGAAATCATTTGAAAGAGTTTCAAGAACTTTTTCAAGCATTTTGCTAGACTTTGATAGACTTTATTTTTATATCATATGGACATAAACCCATGTTTTTAAACATACCAAAATTCAAATGAATAAGCGATAAAAAAAATTTATATTATTCCATAGGCTTTCTTACTCTATATTTGCAAATGTCGAATATGTGAGGAGAAATTAGAAATTAATACTGATTATGACGAGATATGGTTGCTATGCTTGTGTGTTGCTGCTAAGGCTAAAACTGATGATTTTATTGCAAAAAAAGAAGTCAACAACATAAAAAAATCAATGATAATCGGTGAATGTCAAGGTCAATTTGTTTCCAATAACAAAAGAAGAGCTCAAAAGTATAGAGCTTAATTATGATGCATGATATAAAGTAGAGTTTTTTTTAAAAAAAAATATTTCATAATGTTTATAGTGAAGACTTAAATTAATTTGATGAAAAACCAAGTTGCAACAAAAAAATATGAGAGAAAATAAAAGTATTTTGAAATTTTTTGGTTTGGAGGTCGGATTTATATTAGGATTCTGTAGTTATAATTGAAGCCTAAAAACCATAGGAATCTAGTATTTAAGAATTCCATAAAATTTGTAAAGTTTTTGAATACCCCAAGATTTAGACTCAAAATCTATATTTAGAAATCTAAATTGAATACCTAATGACTTTCATGAACTTTTTAAAAGTTTTAATAAATTCTGATTCAATATCCTTAAACTTTTATCAACCTTAAAAGTACATAAAACACCTAAAAATTCTAAATACAATACACATCCTTTAATCAGACCTTAATTAACAATCCAAAATGTCATAGTCCAGCTAATTATGACTATGAAACCTCATGCAACCATTGTTGGTCTACTGCTCCTGCTTCATGCAGGATGTCCTAGTCATGATGTATCATTCTTCAATATCTAATAAAAGTCTATACTCTCTTTGAAAAAAAAAAAACCAAGTGTCGGTGGGATCAACTTGTATTTCGAAAAGCGAAAACATGATGAGCACTGGAGAGGAGATTTGAACACAACCTCCCACCCTCCCGAGTTACAGTAGTAGCTGTCGTATATATGGCTCAATTCCGAAACTTAAATTTTTGGAAGTAATCTAGAACACATTAAGCAAACGTGTCTAATTTTCCAAATGATATCCCAAACTCATTATCACTAAAAAATTATGGCGGATAAATGTATGTAAGGAACCTGAAAATCATTTTTTTCGTGAATACGTCTCACGCATGCGACTTTTTTCTTAAAAAAATTTTGTTGTGAAACTTTTCTTTTCACTGGGCCATTTTCGTACGCATTTTGCAATTGTTGATGACTGTTATTGTAAAGGTGGCGACTCCGGCAACATTCGTTTCTTCGCCCTTCCTAAGGGAAGTGACGGAGGGGACGATTTAGGTTCTCTTCTAAAAAAACGTACTCGTTTGGAGGATGAGGTTATTTCAGATCTAGATGTCCTGAAAGTTTCAGATGAGATGGTGGGTGACTCTGATTCACCATTACAAGCTCTGACTAGCTATGTGAGCATGCTACAGAGTCCGATTGCAAAGTATCACGATACGATGGTGGAGGATTTTTAGATGGATGATAGTGACTGTGTACTGTCTGAAGGTCAACATAGCCTGAATATTTCATTTCCTTAGAAGGTTCATATGAAACTGAACCTTAAGTGGCGCTGTGTTGTTGTTGTTGTCAAATTGATGGGCAAGCCAAATGCTACAACGAGCTTTGACTTCATGCTTAGAGGTTTAAGACAAAAATGGCAGGTCAAAAAAGGTTGGCACCTTATTGATCTACCTAATGATTCCTACATAGTGAAATATAATCTGGAAGAGGAACCATGCCCTTTGTGGTGGTCCATGGATTATGGTAGGCTAAACACTCTTTGTAAGTAAGTGGAACCCTAATTTTGACCCCAAGACTGAGAGAATTGGTTGTGTGGCTTTGTGGGTCAAAATTATTGACTTACCTGTGAAGTTTTACAAGTACTTCACAATGCACAGTATTGAAACACTATTGAAAATATTGTGAAAGCGAATCCAGTAACCTCGAGGCAAGATAGAGGAAGATTTACAAGAATGTGCATTGAGGTTGACCTCAGCAAACCTCTAAAGCATTTTGTAGAAGTGGAGGGTATCAACTATTATGTGATGTATGAAGGTATTTCTCTTATATGTTTTGAATATGGATGTTATGAATACTCCAAAGACTATTGTCCTACTATTAAACCTGGGAGTAATGATGTTACTATGGACCTGTGATAAGCAGTGTGAGGATGTGGTGAATACTGGCAATGCTTCTGCCATGAATGCTGAGGCTAGTGAGAAAAATGCTATGGAAGTGCCTATGGATATGAGTCATGATACTTCAGGTGCTGGTAGTGTGAAAAAGGGAGATCTGGGTACTTGGATTCTTATGTCATATAAGAATAAGAAGAAGGGTCCCTCTGCATGAAAAAATAAAACTCATGGTGTTAGTTTTTCCAGATTTAATGTGTTAAATGATAATGAGGATGATCAATGGGTTTCTGAGGAGATTGCTAAGGTGGGATCTAGACAAAGTGAACAAGGTAAGGTGCAAACTGAGTATAACAAATTGAAACAATTATGGCAAAGCTTTAAGTAGCATAAGAAGGAATGTCCTTCTACTTCTAGTAAGATCTTTGGGAATGTGGAGCCATTAGCCTCTAGTAAGGTGCTAAAGAAGAATTTGGGTGATGCTAGTGGTCAGGGTATGAAGAGCAACAAGGGCTCTTTGGTTAAGAACTCAGTTAAAAGTAGAGCTCCTGTGAAGGATGTTTCAAACAATACTGAAGCTAGAGGTATGGCCATATATAGGAGAAAGAATATTAGTTCTTCTAAATTTAGTCAAGGGGGGCAAGCTCCATTACTAAGAAACTCATGTTTGATGGGGCTGGTTCTAATGGTCAGAAGAATATTGGGGCTATTTTTGGTCATGTGCCTCCTGATGAGCCATATAAAAGGATTGTGGCTTCTACTTCTATGGATGCAGCAACTGGTCTGTTTGTTGAAGAAATGTTTTCTTCTAATAGCAATGTGAACTTTGATGAAAATCAACCTCACTGTCCTAGTGAGGGAATGGTTGAGATTTGATTTGCCTTTGGGACTCAATTCCCCTCTTTTACAATTTTTTCAATGATTAAAGTTTTATTTTAGAATGCAAGGGGTGCTGGAAGTGAGAACTTTAGAAATGATGTGACTGATTTAATTAAAGTGCATAAAGTTGATATTTTAGCTATATGTGAACCTCGAATGTCTTTTTCTCGAGCTAAATTTTCTTTTTTGGTATTGGTTACAATGATGCAGTGATTGTGGAAGCTACAGGATTCTCTAGTGGCATTTTGTTTCTTTGGAACAATAATAGTATCATGGTGGATTATGTGGACCATAATTTTCAATCTATTTCTATAAAAAAAATTCTAGTGTTGGTCTGGAGCATTGACTTTTGTCTGCTATTTATGCCTCACCTACCAGATCAGCTAGAGATTTACTTTGGTCTCAATTGGATGAAATTGCTACTACTGTCAATTTGCCTAGATTAATTATGGGAGATTTTAATGAGTTGATCAATTGCGAGGATAAGAGTTGTGGTCCTATAACTGGGAGATTTGGAAAACTTAGGGATTGGGTGGATGATAATGGCCTAGTTGATGTTGGTCTCAAAGGTTCCTTGTATACATGGGAGAATAGGCTAACGAAGGAAAGGCTTCATATAGCTTTTTGTTGTTGTGAATGGAGAGCCAAATTTGATCAAGCTTTTGTGCAACACTTTCCCAAAACTAGGTCTGATCACTGTCATTGCAGTTATCTTCCAATAATTATGTGAACATGAGAAATATTTTTTTTAGATTTCAGAGCATGTGGTTCATCCATTGAAATTATAGTGATTTTATCAATGAAAAATGGAAGCAATGTGGGGGGAATCTTATTGAGAATACTCGATATCTTGTTGTTGCTCTTGCTATTTGGAATAGAGAAGTTTTAGCCGTTTGTTTAAGAGAGAGAGAGAGAGAGAGAGAGAGAGAGAGAGAGAGAGGCACATTCTGGCTAGGATTGGAGGCATCCAAAAGGCCAGAGATAGGTTTGAAAATCCCTTTCTGATCGACTTGGAAGCTAAGTTAATTAAAGAGTATGATCTTATACTATCTCAAGAAAATCTGTTCTGGTAGTAGAAGTCTAGAGATAAATGGTTGCAAGAGGGTAAAAAGAATACTAATTTTTTTTATTTGACTACCATTGTGCGTAGGAAGAAGAATAAGGTGGGCTTGTTTGACAATGATCGTGGCTGGTTTACTGCAAGTTCTGATATGCAACTATTTTCTCAAACTGAGCTTCCTAACTTGAGGGTGATCATACCTTAGATGTTTCTGAATCTTTCCAGTGGGGAGGTCTAGAGAAGCTAGTGACTGATCTGAAAGTTAAAAATGTTATTTTCTCAATTGGAGGTCTCAAAGCACCCAATGTTGAGATTTGTGCCCTAAACCCAAAAGAATACTCTAGGTTTTCCTGCCATTTTTTACCAAACTCATTGGGAGATTTGTGCCACTGAGGTTGTAGAAATTGTGAATATGGCTTTTTCTAATGCATCTATTCCTGAGGGTTTGAATCACACTATTATTGTCTTAATTCCCAAGTTGGAGGGACCTCAGTATATGGTCAATTTTAGACCTATTAGCTTGTGTAACCCTTTATACAAAGTGATCTCTAAGCTAATTATTTCTAGATTAAGACCTATCATGAAGAAGGTAATCAGTCCAAACTAGGTGAGTTAAGTCCCAGGGAGGCAAATAACAGACAACATTATGGTGGCTCAGGAAATTTGGTATAAGTTTAAGAATTCTAGAGGTAAGAAAGTTTTTTTTGCCTGGAATGTGGATCTTTCTAAAGCTTTTGACAGATTGAATTGGAAGTTTATTGAAAATGTTCTGTATGAGCTTCAAATACCTACTGGTTTAGTTAAGTTGATTATGAGCTATATAACCAATACTAGTTTCTAAATCTCTCTTAATGGTGAGCTCATTGACTCCTTCGTGGCCCATAGAGGAATCAGACAAGGAGACCCTCTATGCCCTTACATCTTTGTCTTGTGCATGGAAAACCTCTCCCATCTTAGTACATCAGCTGTTGAGATTGATCAATGGATTCCTATCAAAGCTGCTCAAAATGGTCCTTCTGTTTTCCACTTGTTTTTTGTTGATGATTTCATATTTTTTGCTGAAGCATCTTCTCATTAAGGGCATATTATCAAAGGTTGCTTAGACTTGTTCCTTCTTAGGTCAAACTGTGAGTTATGAGAAGTCCTTAATTTCCTGCTCTTCTAATATTGATAAAGAACTTGCTGCTGAATTAAGTTCCACATGTGGCTCTCTTTTAACTGAAGATTTGGGGAAGTATAAGGGAATGCCCTTCATTCATTCCAAAGTCACCGAGTTCACCTATGCTAATCTTTTAGAGAAGGTTCAAAATATATTGGCTAGTTGGAAGTGTAAAACTCTAAGTATGGCAGGCAGACTGACACTTATTCAATCAGTTCTACCATCCCTATTTACTTGATGAGTACTGCTAAACTTCTTAATTTTGTGTGTGATAGCTTAGACAGGTTGAATAGGAATTTCTTGTGGGGTGACACTGATGACCACAGGAAAATTCATCTTATTAACTAGGATTCTGTGTCCCAACCAAAGATGTATGGTGGTCTTGGTCTGAAGAAAACTACATAGATGATCGAACCAGGCCTTATTTGCTAAGGTTGGTTGGAGACTATTCAAAAAGGATGATGTTTTGTGGGCTAAAATTTATCGAGATAAATATTTGAAGAACACTAGTTGTCTCTCTAATTATTCTGTTGTTGATAGTGATTGCTCTAGCACATGGAGAAGTGTGGCTTTTGGTGTGGAGTTGTTGAATAAAGGGATTTTTATGGAGAATTAGTGATGGCATAATAGTGAAATTTTGGACTGACTTCTGGATTGGGTTTGAATGTCTCAGTGATTCTACTTTAGATGCTGAGTATATTGATGAATTCAAAAGTAGTACTGTGTATGACTTTTGGGATGAAAATAGATGGAAGCTTGATTTGTTGAATGCTATCTTGCCTATGGAGAAAGTTACTAGGATTCTAAAAATCTCTCATGGCTTTGATATGGGTGGTGAAGATGTTCAGATTTGGGGACACACTTCTAATGGCATTTTTAGTGTCAAATCTGCTTATGGTGCTAGATTTGTTAATATGGAGAATGATGATAAAAATGAAATCTGATTTGGAAACTTAACATCCCTCCGAAACAGAAAACTTTTTTGTGGATTGTGTTCCACAAGAAGCTTCTTACTGATCTTCAAAAGCATAGAAGATAGCTGACTAGTTGTGCTGATTGTGAATTTTGTTAGGACGTTGTGGAGTGTCAGTTGCATTTATTCAGGGATTGTAAATTTGTTAAAAGTGTTTGGGAGGATTTCCAGCTGCCTGCTACCATTAAGAATTCCTTTTTGTTGAACTGGGATGGTTGAATTATGGCACAGATCACTGTTCATTAACTTTATTTGAAAATTTCAAGTGGTGTGAGCTTTTTACTTCTACTTGGTGGTACATATGGAATTGGGGGAACAAAAGATTCTTTGATCCTGGTTTCATTATGCTTTTATCTCATAAAACATTCATTCATTCTTCTGTTAATGAGTGGATTAGTGCTCAATTGAAGAATACAGACAAAGTAGTCGATCAATACTCCAATGTTATGTTGAAATGGAAGAAACCTTTTGTTGGTATGGTCAAGCTCAATGTGGATGGTACTAGGCATTCTAGTGGTGATATTGGTGCTGGGAGAGTCTTGAGGGGCTCTGATGGTGAATAGTTAGGTAGTTTTCAAGCCCACATTGCTAATGGTAGTGTTTTAGAAGATGAGGCTTGGGGGCATTTGCATGGTCTGAAGCTTGCTATTCAACATGGATTTCAGAAGATTGTGGTGGAGACTGATTCTGCTGTCCTGATTAATCTGCTTCACAGTAGTAATATTGAAGATCATTATTTAGAGACAAATTTGGTGCAGTGCAATAATCTGATGACTCTGTTTGAAGTGGCTTCTGTCAACTACATCTATAGGGAATGCAAATGGTTGCAGAGGCTATGGCAAAGAACAGTCTATCTCATAATTTGAGAATGATTTTGTTTGATTGCCCCCTGATCATGTTATGGAAGCCTACATTGAGGACTGTGTTGGAGCTGCTAGAAGCAGAAGAGTGCCTGCTGGAGATTGAGATTTGAGTGCTACTGTTGGCACTTTTTTCCCTTTTGTTTGGCCTTTTTCAGGTCCCTTTCTAAGCAAAGAAAAAAATTATGACAGATTAGCTGAGATGAGATATATGAAGTGAGTTTAGCGGAAACGTTCTGGCAAAGTAAATAAGCATCACTGGAAACTGAGAATCATATATTACCTGGGATTTCATTACAGTAGTACGTTCCACTACATATCATGAGAGTTACAAAAGTTGAAATGCAATAAAAAAACCAGACGACAGAGCACTAAAAGTTATGAAAATTAATAAGAAAGAAATCGCAGCAAAAATAGCAGCAACCGACTTCCTCATAGTACAAAGAAAATAAACATTTAATTCATAATTGAACTGAAATAATAAGTTCGGATCGATCTAGTATATATACGTACTTCCCACGAACCCTTAACATGAAGTATCTTATTCCTTCTGTACCTCCCCTTCAAAATCATGAGAGTTGAAAAGTAGTACTTACTCGCAAACGAAAAGGGTTTCTGGAATTCACCGAAGAGAATTGAAGAAGCTGATGATGATGATAGTAATTCAGAAAACTAAAACTAGAATTGCCTGGCTCCATTCTGTTTGCCTGTAAAGTTTATGTTAACAAATGGTGTTGTTCGTCTCCTTGCTGTTGTTTCGACAAACACCACCACGGGAGACCAGTTACATTAAACGATGAATTGAAGATCTACTGCTCTTAGTTTTCGAGTCATGATTGCATGAGGACAGTGACTCCCTCATCAGCTTCTCATAATTTCCAGAGGAATGAATGTCTTCAAATGTAGTAGGGTACGCCATGCTTGGCAAGGGCAGTTCGGCCATTTCTCTGGACGCAAGAAATGGGTGGTTGATAAATATGTAGTGCTTCTTCTTCTTCTTCTCCCGAACCATCACTGCTTCATATGACTTTGTTCCCAACAACTGGAACCCACCACTTTTGTTCTTCTTCTTCTTGCTTTTCGTTCTCTACATCTTCTGTGTTTGAGAAAGAAAGATGGAGATAGGGATAGGGAGAGGGAGAGGGAGAGGAAGGGAGATAGGGTTATATAGAGTAGCGAGCTACCTAGCTAGCTAGGGTCCCAAGATATATGATGGAAGGTGAAGAAGCATTTGTTGTTTATTGGTTGGTTTTCGCCATGCGGCTAAATTTGGCAAAGCATTTGGATTTATGGAATGTGTCATTGTGTGGCCGGTGAAACACCTTTTCAACTTACCCTCTGGTCCGTTTGTGATCAGCTAGTAAGATTTGTGCCATTCTTCCTAGCTCCATTCACTTATTTAATTATTCCTTCGAGATTAGTCATACTAAACTGCCCCAAAGATTCATGGTGTTTCCATGCACTAAATCAAATTATCCACTTCATTTGGGATGAAAAAAGTTCTGAAGAGGTACATTATTCGATCTGTGTTTGGAGTTGTTTTTTTTAGATGAGGTATATGTGTAAGAGTATCTCTAGCAGTTTTTGTAGAAAATCTCTATAATATTTTGAGTTAAACTCCAATAGCTCATCTATCTTATTCTTCAAAAACTAATGTTTTTCTATATAATTTGATAAGATTAGAAATATTAATCAAATCAAGTCAATAAATTGTGAGAGAGCGAGAAAAAAAAATATTTTTTATTCATATTTTGAGGAGAGAGTGAATTGTGTAAGTACGCAACAAATTTTGAGTTTTCTATAAATATAAGGACTCTCTCTATAAATATAAGGACTCTCTCTCTCTCTCTCTCTCTCTCTTTTCTATTTTTTATAAAATACAAGATGATTTACATAAATTGGAGTCAAAAACATTTTTTTTTCTTGTAAAACAAAAATAATTATAATTTTACATGAGTTGTTTGAGATACTCTTAAACATCAATGCAAGAATTCCAGTGCATTAAGACGAAGTCATTCATGAGTTGGCCATTTCGGGTCTATTGTCATTAGCTGTTTCGAAAAAGAAGAAATGATCTATCTATTAGCGAGAAACAAAGATATTTACATGTTTCACTTAAGCACTTCAAGTTTTGATCTAATTGTGCTTACATTAATATTACAAAGAGACAACTAAACTTTTTTTAAAATGAAATTATAAGCTATGTACGTAAATGTTTAAATTATGATATTTTTCTCCAATTAAGACAAAAAAAAGTGACCCCAACTTTTACTATGATGCTATTGTGGCCTTGCCTCTTCCTTAGATGGTTAGTTTAAGTATTTTTCGATACATCGTCTTTTACACGCATATAGGTTGATATAAAACAGAAGATCATGGGAAATCGAGGAACAGTGCACATACTACATACTGCATATACTCAATTCTGAATATGGTCGATTAATTGTTTATGCAAATGTACAATATGAGGAAGAAATGATATAAAATAGTTTGGATTTGTTTTTATTTGCCCGAAGAAAATTGGCTCAAATTAAGAAATGATAAATCTATTCACCGATCGATTTCACCCAAGGAGTATGGACAATGAAGGAAGATGGTGGAACCGTGGAAGTGGTGTTGTGCCTTAAACGTCAATTATTCTCTACCAACATTTTTAAAAGACATCCATCAAAGAGTTCTCCACAATATAAGACACCAAAGGCGACGTGCTGTTATCTAGAACTTCATTATTTTAGTTAGTGCTCTTCTCTTCTCTTCTCATAGTACTAGTCTCTACTGACAATGCAAAACCAACAAGGTCTACAAAGTAGTTCATATCACAGACTAGAGCAATCTCGTCCATGGTCTTTAAGGTTAGTAGATTGAAAATGTACTCGCTCATCAAGGACTCAAGGTAATCAGAAATTCAGAATAGATGTTCTTGTGTTGCTAAGACCATCTCCAACCTTTCCAATCATATACTTCATAATAATACACTACTAGAAAAAGTATTTCAGACATCGGTTCAGAACCGATGTAAAAAATCATACCAGACCGATGTCTTAGTGGGTGATGTAAAAGATCGGAAAAATGGGACATCGGTTAGGAACCGATGTCAAAGGTTACAATAGACATCGGTTGCTTATGTACATCTCACTATTCTAGTGTGTGTAGGTACTTTCAAACATTCATATTTAGAGTGAAAGACCCAATGAAATCGAAGTCTACATTACAATTTATTACCTTTACATCGATATTCCATTTATAACCGATGTAAGATGTATGTTTTGACATCAGATTTGGAAAACATCAAATACAACAGGTAGGCGATGTTAACCATTTCTTACTAATTATACATTCAAATATAAACACACAGATGCATAGAGCGTATCCACATTACACTATCTACATATAATTTTATTCTAAGAGATTAACCTCAGAAGAGATACAGGGTTATGCAACAATAGTGATTCTTCTTCTTAACTGTATTCAAGAGTGCTCAAGTGATTTTGTGCTTCTTCTTATCAAGATCATCGCTCCTGTCATGATAGAGGAGATTACAATTGAAATGCCTCAACCTATGGAGCAAGAGCTTTCCAATCCCTCCAGCTCCAACAGTGACAATTGTCTTCCCTTCCAAATCATAATCCATGAGAGCAATGACCGCTACTTCCACTCCCCATTGACAATCTGCTGATACCATGGAGCAAAGTTTCTCATGAGCTCATCTTTCGCAACCACCATAGTGTGTTTCTATTGACCTTAACCAACAATATACTAATTAAAAGGAAAAGATGATCCATTGGGAAACAAAAAGATCTGTGCTTTCAGGTCAAGAAACATAATCATGGGCCAAAATGCAATTAGCAAATATGATTGGATTGATAAAGATTCTGACTTTATGAATAATATCCACAATTTGAACCTTCTTTACCATCATTAACACTCAAGTCCATGTCACAAACATAAACATGGGTCCAAATGCAATCGACTAAAATGATCAGACTGATGAAAAAGGTTCAAAATTTGCGAATACTAACCACATTTGCAGCCTTCTTTGTTATCAGTAACAATATACTTGTGTTCCTGTGATTCCAGCGAGTCCCTTATGCCCAGAGTCCTCTCCTCACAATATACTTCCTATAATGAATTACAATTAGATAAAACATCGATGTGGGTTTGAATATAGAACCATAGTAATTAGTAAATCAACCTTATCAGAATCCTATATCGTAACCATACCAGATAAACCTGTGTCCAGAAATATAATCAAGCTTGTGACTTTAGAGTCAAGGAAAAACACATGTCTAAGAGAAATTAGAAGCTGTACCTCCTGAGATGTGCAACATATTCTTGCCGGTTCATATTCTCCATTTCTTCAAGTTGTGTTGTGTAATCACTCAACTGCCATAGACAGACCAACACAATAAAAAATTCAAAATCATCCAAAATTAATATATCATATAATCCAATGGTTAAACCAAATTCACATACGGGAAGTTTATATGAGTTGAAGAGCCCCAGTACTTAAGAGCAGCAATATCATACGCTCTTGCAGCCTTCTCTTCCATATCACATCCTCATGTAGTTAGTTTCAAAATGATGAAATTAGCCATTGACAATAAGTGCTTACTGGAACGAAACTCTCGACTATCATGCACAAAAAGCCTTCCCAAGATAAACTGCACTATTTGATTGGAACGGAATCCAGCAGCAGCACAAACTTGACATAAATAGCGCAAGTCAGATCACAACAGACCAAGTAGGGACCAAAATTTCCAAGTAAAACTCAAACAACAGAAATACTGGCAAACATATATACTATGGGTAAAGGCTTCAAACTCTTCAAGAAAAAGTAAGCACCTTCAATTTCTCTTTCTCTTTCAATTATTTCCTCTTCCTTGCATATAATCGATTAAGAAGCCAGATACGGGGATCATCAGTTATATTTCTCAAAGGCTCTAACTTCTCCTCCTGGATTATACCACCCACATATAAGCAAAAACTATAAATGCAAACATGGAACAATGAGTTTTGATAGAAACACAAACCTCTGTAAGATCATCAGGTAAGTGAAAAGTTTTCCGGATATCTTCAGGTGTTTTTCCTTCAATAATTCGTGCAAGTGCTCGGCTGGTGAGATCAACCAAAGGCTTCAATTGATTTTTGAGATGAATATACTAACCACTTCAACGGCTCTCCTCCTCTTTAACTTCATGTTGGAGCTGAAAGCATTGCCCGGACCAGCGCGGCGGAGGTGACGGTGGCGGAGTCGGAGCCGATGATGATGATGCTAATTTGGAGAATTTGATTGATCGAAGAAAGAGAGTGAATTTAACAGTGGCGAGAGTGAGGTTTTTGGTTTCGGTTTCGGTGATCGGATCGCCGATTGAGATTGAGGTCTGCGGTCGGAATTGGGGTTATGATGGGATCGCAGAAATTGGAGAAGAAACTAAAAACGGTTAATGTTTTGGGGATGCCAATTAGAAGAAGAGGGGATCCTTCGTGTCGGTGTTCGAGGAGGGGAACTCGGGGTAGTCGAAATCCTCGCCCTGAGTGTTGAATTCGAGGAAGGTGTAGGCGTCGTTGGCCGTGTCCGGCTGCGACGCAGCGTCGAAGAGGTTGCTCGGCGTCAGTGGTTTGTGAGAGAGAGAGAGAGGTCGAAAAAAATTAAGTAATAGAACCCTAAGTTTTGGGAGGGAATGAAAATTTTGTTTCCCTCCAACATAACCCGCCCGACACTTAGGTTTTTTTTTCGCGCTTTCAAAAACCAATAATGGGATACCTAACATCAGTCTGACTTAAAATCGATGTAAATTATACAAATGACATCGGTTTTTAAAAATCTGATGTCTAAAAACTTTTTTACATCAGGGGTTTTTCCAACCAATGTTAAAGGTGCGATGTCTAAAATACTTTTTCTAGTAGTGATACCTTCTCTTAGGCGATAAGTGAGATACCAAGAAAATGTGTCGATAAATGTTCTCAACCATTAAGGTTTGAGCTCGATCCCACAGACTTTGAAGCCTGAACACAAGTTAGATTGCTCTGATCCCAACTCCTCAGAGAACAAGCATGTTCATTGCCTACTTGACTAAAATATCAAAGCTGTAAAACAGATTGGCTGGAATAATTCATTCACTGATATGAGACGTGTATATATACAGAGAAGATACAACAAAGTTAGCAAACCTATACACACTAGGAAGAAGTTCCCTACAAGTCAGGGAATAGAAAGAGAGAGCTAGATTACAATAGATTATGTGCATATATGAACTGTACAGTAGAAGATATAGAAGATTTCTTAACACTCCCCCTCAATTTGGAGAATGGATGTCCCGCACATCCAACTTGCAAACTATTGGAACAAAAACTTCCTTACCCAAAGGTCTGGTAAACATATTAGCTAACTAATTTCTAAAACTGACAAACTTTGTGCGCACTGAGCCATCTTGAATCTGATCTCGAATATAGTGACAATCCATCTCTATATGTCTTGTGCGCTCATGGAAAACTGAATTTGCAGCAATGTGCAAGGCAGCCATGCTGTTACAATAAAGTGAGGCAGACCCTTGATGCGAAATACCCAAATCTCTTAACAATTAACGAAGCCTAGTCAACTCACAGCACACGCTTGTCATTGCACGATATTCGGCTTTAGCTAAAGAAAGTGGCATGGTTCTCTGCCGCTTTGATATCCAAGATATTAATGAAGAACCAAAAAAAAATACAATAACCAGTAGTAGACCTTCTGGTAAGTGCACAACCTGCCCAGTCAAAATCACAAAATGCCCTTAATCTGAAATCATTATTCGCTGAGAAGAACAAACCTTGGCCGGGTGCACCTTTCAAGTATCAAACAACACGTAAAGCTGCATCCATATAAAGTTTCCTAGGCTGATGCATAAAATGACTCAAGACATGAACAACATATGTTATATCAGGCCTTGAAACAGTCAAATATATCAATCTTCCAACTAATCTTCTATAACGCCCTAGGTCTTTGAGCAAATCGCTCTTATCACATAGCTTTAGATTTCAATCCATAGGAGTATAAACTGGGGTTGCGCCCAACAAGCCTGCATCCTTAATGATTTCCAGTGCATACTTGCACTGAGAGATGAAAATCCCATTTCTAGAAGAAGCAATCTCAATTCCCAGAAAGTATTTTAATTCACCAAGATCATTAAGATGAAAACTATTATGCAAGAACTTCTTAAGTGCAATAATACTATCCAAGTCATTTTCAGTAATCAATATATTATCCACATAAATCAAAATAGTAGTGAATGACTTACTTTGCTTCTTGGTGAATAAAGAGTAATCTGCTCGGGATTGAATATATCCAGCAGAACGAATGGCATTAGAGAACTTTGAGAACCATTTCCGAGATGTCTGTTTTAGTCTATATAGAGACTTATGTAAGTGACAAACCAAATTCTCCTCCCCCTGTCTCTGAAACCCCGGTGGAGGAGACATATAGATTTCTTCATGTAAATCGCTATGGATGAAGGCATTGTTGATGTCCAATTGGTGAAGTGACCAACCTTGAGCAATAGCTAGTGCTAGTAAGCATTGAACATAGATGATTTTGGTTGTGGGAGAGAATGTGTCGTGATAGTCAACACCTTCTAACTGTGTGAACCCCTTAGCGACTAGGTGTGCCTTGTAATGTTCAATGGAACCATCAGACCGATGCTTCACCCTGTAGACCCATCTACAACCAATCGGCTTCTTAACAGGAGGAAGAAGAGTGAAAGTCCAAGTGTGATTGGCCTGCAGTGCTGCTAACTCGGCTTTCATAACAGCTTTCCATTTAGGATGTGTGGAAGCTTCAACATACGATTGAGGTTTTGTTGCTTGACTGAGTTGAGCAACGAAAGATCTATAGGCTGGCGTGTATCGATGATAGGACACATAGTTCGACAATGGATAGCGGTTTCCCTTTCTCAGATCTAGACATGAAATTAATGAAGGATTGGGGGGAAGCGTTATGACATTGGAGCAGACATAGTCATGTAGCTTCGTAGGAGGAACGACTTGGCGACCGGAGCAACGAGACAGGGCGACAGGCTCAGATAATGGAGTGTGAGGCTCCGACAATGGTGTAATTGGATTCGGTAAGGGAGGAAGATGCGCGGTGGGAGAAGTTTTGGTTGGAGGAAGTGGAGCTGGAGGGGCTAACGGCGGAGCTGAGGTGGTGGGATTGATAGGAAGGATGGCAAGAGTAGGTTTAGGATGGCGATAGTATGTTTGAATAGCAGAGGGCGGCTCAGAATTTGGTGGGGCCAGCGAGGAAGGCGACAGGTCCCGTGAGGAGGTTGGCAAGTCCGATGGTGTAGGGTTGGGATGGTTGGGGATCGGTGTAGGTGAGTTGTGGTCGTGGGGAATAGGAGAAGATGTTGGAAAGGCATTACTGGAATCAATCAAAGGTATTAGGCTGGAGGACTAGGCCGGAGAGATGAAGGGCATTGTGGGTTGAGCTAAGGCATATGGAAAAATAGTTTCATGGAATTTGACATTTCGACTGGTGAATACCTTCTTTGTCGACAAATCGAATAATTTGTAGGCCTTTTGGCCAATTGGATAATCAATAAATATAGAAGGCTTAGCACAAAAATAAAATTTATGAGAAGTATGAACGCATTAGTAGCATAAACAAGACAACCAAAAACACGAAGATGAGAAAAAGAGGGTGGTTTGGAGTAGAGAAGTTCGAAAGGAGTTTTAAAAGAGAGAATTGGTGAAGGTAACCTATTGATGATGTGAATTGCAGTTAGAGCACTATCACCCCAAAATTGATGAGGGAGTTGTGCTTGAATTTTGAAAGCATGAGCCACTTGTAATATGTGCCGATGTTTGCTGACTCCCCTTTCAGGAATCACTCATCAGGATGTCACTCCACAGTCGATGCATTGCTGCCAACAAATTCATCATTGGACGAGGGTTTTGGCCTTCTCCAACTTTCTCGTCGCCCCTACCAAACCACTACCTCCTCCATACCCCCATCTACCAACACCCAACACTCCATTCCCACCAGTTTCAATAGGTACCCTGGCCACTCCCCTAACCAGCCCCACTTCCCACTTCAACCCCGTCATCGCCACTACTCCTGAATGCCTTCCCTCCTACCTTAGACCCGGTGGTACCTTACCAGAACTAGTCCCCTTGGTCACCAGGACCATTCCCTCCGGCAACACACAACCTTCTGCCCCATGCACAAACTTCCCACAATCCTCACAAAAACTCTTAATTTTTTCATAGATCACAAGCACTTTCACCAAACAAAGATTAGCGAAATTAAAGGTAGTTCTTACTACCAAAGTCCATCGGAAGACAAGATTAACATGAAGTTTCATTGTCGACTGATATGTGAGCATGTTTCAGTCATGATCTTAATAGCCCCCAAGGGCATTGCCAATCTTCTCACACCACTTGATTTACAGTACAATGACCCATGCTCGCCCTTTGGCCGCAAACACTGCAAATGTTTGAGGGTCCTCGAACACAATCGTAATCAAGTGAAAGAACCACGGTCCTCTTTGAATAGCATGTCGGTGATCCACGTCTGACCTGAACTTACACATGAACCTGTCATTAGAAATACTTTTGAAGCTGATAATACCTGACCCTGAAGAATCTCTCCATAGCGTCACCATCCAAAGCTTGAATGCTTTCACTCTATCTACAGGCATAGGGGAGAGAGAAAAGAGGCAGGCCACAACATTGACCCATTCCTCCTCCTCCTCGTCGGAGAGATAGATCGACTGCTCTGAAGGCCGCCGCTAGGTACTGTGGTTTAGAGACCTCCTCCTTCGGAGGGTTTTGGAAGCCATCCATATCAGATTTCGACATGCAATAGAATGGGTAGAAACAGCAAGAAGAGATGAGTGTGAATCTTCAATCTGATCAGAAATCGGAAGGAAGAGACAAGAGATCGGGGAAGAAATAAAGTAGAGGCGACTAGGTCAATTTGGGAAAAAGAGAGAGAGAAAAAATCCTGGTAAATTCGTTTTCCTTAGTTGTGATTGAAAAACTTTTCCACATGACCAACTTATTTGAGTAAATTATACTTCTAAACGTATTACATACGTGTTAAAGGATAAACGTAGATTGAACATCTGTAGACTAAAAACTGTATTTTTATTCATTGATAGATGACTTTAAATACAGGTATTACAATTTGTTATAAACAATATCCCTATAAATCAGGCAGAGAATATCTACTTCTACTCTAATTAGAATAAGACACACACTGGGATACTAGGAATATATTTTTCTTAAACACTCCCCCTTGTATCACAATCCTAATGGATGATGCATAACTTGTTGCTTAACTAAAAACTTTGCCAAGTAAACAAAAAAAATCTTGGGAAAAACAAAGAATTGGTCGAAAAAAGAGAGAGTACAAAGCATCAACTACAAAAGCTACTACATGTGATGTAGACTCTCCATGAAGCCTGCGAAATGAACTCCTCCTTATCCAATGTGTCTCACATGTTTCACAAATGTAGATTTCGAAAGTGACTTAGTGAACAAATCTGCAGTATTATCCGCTGAACCAATTTGACTCATATGGATATTCAGTAACTGTTGTTATTGTTGATTGAAGAAGTATTTCGGCGAAATGTGTTTTGTATGATCACTCTTAATATATCCCAACTTTATTTGTTCAATGCAAGACGCATTGCCCTCAAATATGTAAGCTGTTGTTGACGTAGTAGATGGTGATCCACTAGACCCTTGAATATGGTGTATTATAGACCTAAGCAAGATACACACTTTATGCAAAGCTATAATTTCAAAAATGACTCGAGGAAGTAGCAACAAGGGTTTTTTTTGTTGATCTTCAAGAAATCATCGTGTTCCCCTTAGTGAATAAGTAGCATGTTTAGGAACAACCTCTATATGGGTCAGAGAGATATGCATCATCAACAAATCCAACCAAGATATTACACGGTGTCTCTAAGTAGGGGACCGCACCGAATTGAGGTACAATGGTTGCAGACAGAGCAACCTTCAATGGGTCGATCGAATGACACCTTTTGGTCTGTTTAGGGTGCTTTTTTCAACAGGTCGAAAGATCCATTCGACGGGTCAAACTGGGTAGAATCAGAAAGTTGTGTTTTAACCATTCATTTATCCAGAATTTCAAGTTTCTCTCTTATTTCTTTGTAGGAAAATAATATACCCAAGTAAGTGGATCCCTTCAAGTACCCGGGAGTTATGTTTGACTTCAATTCAATGAATTTGCATAGGTGCATAACGAGAAGACAATGTTTGGACATGTGCACTGAGCTAGATACAACCAAGCTCCAACTGCACTAAAATATGGAATCTCAGCTCTCAAAAGTTCCTCAACATCATTCTTTAGATGAAATTGATCCTTTTGGATTCCAAACTCCAAACAATTATTGGTGTGCTAAAATGGTATGCTTTGTTCATCGCCTGATTTGGACATAAGTAGACTGGTGAATAAGAATTCCACCACCTCGATGTTTCATCTCCAAACAAAGATAAAATCGAGTCCTACAGAGGTCTATTATCTCAAACAACTAGCTTGTTCGTTTACTGAACACGCATGGGCATAACTTATCATTCGTGTATCCCTTCTCAATCAAGTAGTCACTTAGAGTAGTAAACGTCTCAATTTGAACACATAAGCACTCCGTGGTTTAGAATTTCTTGAATTGGGTATAATCATGCCAACCGACACTCTCATGTATGTGATACCCCGACCTTTTTATATAATATTTGATATTTACGAGTATTTTTTAGTTCAATTTACAGCGCGCGGTAAAAGATTTTACCGTTACTAATAATCTAGCAATATCGGTTGACTTTTTATTGGATTGAGTATGGTGGTTGACTTCAGGTAGAAGTCGTAGTATTCATCAAGATGAGTTCATCGACGCATGGAATGCCGTAATCAGAGTTTTGTAGAAAGATATGGTTAACGGAAGTTTTGTCGGGATTTACAATAATGAGATATGTGAAATACGGGGTATAAATATGAGTTTCCTTAATTGAAAAGGGGGAACTTTCCATATTTGGGAAATAGGAAATTTACTCGCGTTTACCAAAGCTCTAGCGACACAAATCGCCATCGAGCTTGGCTCCGGTGAGTCTTCACCGTCCAGCCACCAAACTGAGCGACTGAGGTACCAAATTGATTGTCTTAGGACACTCTTCCTTTCCCCTAATGTCTCCGCCTCCAATTTTGCCGGACGAAGCCAGAATTTCAAGCAGAAGATCAGCGAAAACCTAAGTTTGGGGTTAATCATTGTCCCACCAATTTGATTGTCGATGGAGGTATGATTTGAACCCTTTTGATGTGTGGATTGTATTGGGTTATGGAATTGGATTGTTACAGGTCGATTTGGTAGAGATCTAGTGATCTCCGACGAGGCGATTTGGGTCGCCGCCGTAACCGGCAGTCAACATCATTTTAAGGCAACGTGAATTAGAGGTTTTTGCCCTTCGTCGCGGCTAGTCCAACTCGGCCTGTCTCGATCTCCAAGGTGGCTCGACGGCGGCGCTGCATCATCTATTAGATTTCCCGCCAAAATGGTTTCAGCCTCGATTCCGACCAAGTCATTCGAAATTAGGTGTCGACGAAGTTGAATAGAATATTGGGCTTGACAAGATGAAGAGATTGATTTATCAATCGCAACCATCACCAGTGGTGCGTCGGGTTCACGCGCTGCCGTCTGTGGCGGCGTGTCTGAGCGAAAAAGTGTCTGAAATCTATCGAGTCATATATCGTTAGAATCGCAACAACGTCACAATGGGTGTATCTCATGTTTAGAGATTCGTCGACCCAATGGGTGGGTGATGGTGACTAGTGTCGCTACCAGTGGCGGTGCAGTCGAGAAAGTAATTTGATGTGTCTTATATTGTTGCGACCGTATTGTCATAACGGTTTTATCGAAAATGGGTTTTCTACTCGATAGATTTTAATCCGAATCGCGTATTTACTGGTTTCTAATAAGTATTTAAATGATTTTACGATATTAAGTAGGGTCGGGTTGTCGCAATGGATATCTCTGAATCAAGATCCCCACAGAGATATGCTATAACCAAACTAATAAGGTAGCAAAAAGTAATGATGTCCATATCCAGAGAATACATCTCCTCATAATCAATACCAAAGCATTGAGAAAACCTTGTGCCACAAGTTCTTCTCATTATGTTTCCAAATAAAAACTCATTTGTGTCTAACAGGCTTACCATTCGGTAGTTATAACACTATTGTATCGAAAACTTGCCTTTTGTAAGAGCGTCTAGTTCGGCCTAGATTGTAACATTCCATATCGGTCAATTTGCTCCACTTCATCATCGTCAATTCCTCAACAATGGAATAAGTAAATGCCTCATTAACGAACTTAGAAGAACCATCCATGATACTGCTAGCATTTATTTAACTTGGTGAGATTTCCTTGTTTATTGACATTGTCATTGACTCTAGGGCATCCCCCAGTGCTTGTCAACGCCGACTTCTAAACACAATTATAGTCAGAAACAATCTCATGTGTTGATGATAAATGGTTGTGCACAATTGCAGTCAGAAATTATCTCATGTGTTAATGATGAACGGTTGTACCTTGATGGCTTGTCTTTTTCACTGAAAGCTCATAAGTGAATTTTGACCGACGTCGAAGATCTCATATCAAAGGTTCTAGATAGCAGACAGTCGTTGGAGAATCATAACCAACATAAATTCATATTTGTCATTGGAGACCCATTTTTGTAGTCAATGGGGGCATAATAGACACATGTTCCACACAACCAGAGATGCGCAGATGTGAAATATCATGCTCATATCCAATTATCAACTGGTACGCACTGAATGGTTAGCAGGTTACGGGTCTCAAGCGAATAAGCATAATTGCATGTAACATTGCATACCCGTAAGTATATACAAGTAAATTAGTATGCATTACTATAACGACCTATTTTATTTATTATTTAATTAATATTGGAAGGCAATATTTTTATTTTATATTTTGATATATCTATTATATATATATTAGTTATATATATGTGCAAGTGGACTTTCGATCTATAAGGCTTTTGATCTATAGTTTAGTTAGCTTAATGTTGAGTGGGCTTTCGATGATAGTTTAGTTAGCTCAGTGTGTAGTATAATTGAAAGAAGCCATAATTAAGCCCAAGAGTAGTTAGTCGGAGAAACAGAGAGAGCGCGCCCATATTACGAAGAATCTTCGTCATTCGCCGTAGAGATGAACCATAAAAGTTAGAAAATTGAGAACCTTCTAACTTGAATCATTGTCTCATTTCCTCACCGTTTCCTTCTCTCTTATATTCTTTCCTTAACTATGAAACTCAAAAAGAATCGCCAAATTCAATAAAACTTTCATCCAAATCTCTAACTCACTTAAACAAGTAGGAGTTGTCAATTTCGGGTTCAATTAGAGTGACTCATACAAGTTACAATCTAGTAAGATTAACCCTAGAACCAGAGAGGTGAAACCCTAGATTAAAGAGGTGTCAAACCTACCATCTATGTGTAAGTTCCCTAAGTTCTCTGAATCCAATTTGCTTTCTTCATGTTCATCTTAAATTGAATGTTTACCTGCTTATGAAACCTTATAAATAGTTGAGACTAGAAGCTTGTTAGGTATAATTTTGCATGTCTTTTGCTATAATAAAGTTAGAGTGTTAGAGAGACATAAGAAAGGGAAATTCTTCTGTAAGTGGGAAGAAGAAAGACTAAAAGTTGGTTTTCTTGTTCAAGTTTGGATTATAGTTTTGATTTGGTTATGCTTTGAATCATTGTTTTTCTTTTGTTAGAAGAAGTAGTGTTGTCAAGGTTTGTTTAAGAATTTATTTATATCTACTCCTTATTTACTTTATAAGGATTTCAGACTTTGTTTAGTTTCTGATTTGTACTTCAATTTACATGTTTTGGGATAATTAAGTCTTACAAAAGTACTTTGAATCTTAGTTTTATAAATCAGCAAAATGTGTTACATGAATATTTACTTTGAAGAAACTTTGCAGCATCTTGATTCAAATATTTAAACTCATTTTCTTGTATGGTTTGTTTTGGTTGAAACATGAAAGTGTCTAGTTTCTATGTATGTGAGCCCTTTTCAGATTTCAAATAGGTTTAGTAAAATAAAAGGTAAATTGGTTTATAGTGCAGTTTTCTTGAGACAGAAACAGATCTTCGAAAAATCATAACTAATAGTGAAAAAAAAATCTGGAAAGTCCAACTATCATATTTTCCTTAGTTTGTCCTCTGCATTTCATTAGAAGACACTGAAATCACATTCCCCACCATTTGGCATAGTTTTCACGTTTTATACTGCTGGGTCAGAAAAGTTGCGAGATTTTCTAAGTTTTTTGGATAGTTTTTATTTGTTATATATTGGAGTTTTCATTACAAGCTTTCAAAAATACTATACCTTGTGTGTTATTCTGAGTTACGTTACTTTTGATATTAGGAACTCAAGGTTGGGAGGTAATCAACAATTGTGGTAAAAGATAGGGGGAATATATGGGGTGTCTCAACTTATGTTTATCGGAAATCTTTAATGGTTTGATCTTGTGTTTTGATTGTTGTCTTTTGTGACATAGGATGATATGATTGTGTTATTTGTTGGCTGAAAGGTTGTGTAGCTCTAATTAGTCATGGAGGGATAGTAGTGAAGATGAAAAGTTACTTACTTTTGTGTAGTTGAGTCCATAACCTCAGTAGATACTACGTCACCATGTATACCCAAAATAATGCGCAAAGTAGTAGGAAAGGGTAATTCAGGACTAACGACAGGGGAATAGACAAGATGACTAGTAAAATGGGTTGAGAGTTAGTTCATATTGTAAAATGTTTAGTCACTCTTATGGTAAAATACACGGTATGGGACGTGTAGGCTCTTTAGATTTTATTATATGAATTAACTAGTGTAGAATGCATATTGGTTATGTTGTTATGTATTGTCTGAGAGGCTTTTCTCCCTACTAGGCTGTATATGCTCATCCCTTTACAAATTTACAGGTCCAGACCTAAAAGGCTAGAAGCAAAGGTAAAGACAAGGATGTGTTTATAGTTTTACTTTCTGTTGTGTGTACTTTCAGTTATGTTTGAAATGGGATATGGACTACCATTATAGTTGGTAGTTCATCATGTAAATATGTGTGTTTTGATAATTAGAAGTTTTCCCTCAGATTAGTAATCTATACTCGTTCTAATTCAATTTTTTTTATTTAAATTTTTAGACTTTCTTGTCTATTATCGAAATATGAGTACACCTAAAGAAACTTTTTTACAAAAAATTGGGTGTGACAATTACCAAAGCTCTGGGCACAAACTGCAACCGCTTGATTTGGGCATCTACAAGACCATTCTGTGCATGAAAATGGGGAACCGGGATGTTCAACTTCAATCTCAATCAATATGCAGTAATCAGTAAAATATTTTGATGTAAACTCTCATGCATTATCCAATCTACTAGACCTGACTGGATTATCTGAGTGGTGAGTCCGAAACTTAATAATATGTGCTAGGAGTTTTGCAAGTGAAACATTTTCTTGTGGATAGTAAAGCAACGTGTGACCAACACGTCGATGCAGCAACTAAAACCATAACATAGTCCACTTACCGGTTTGATTAGTCCACAAATATATTCTTGGAAGATATGGAGGAATGAAAGTTGTGTCTACAACAAAAGCAGTTCATGCCTATACCTTTGCTAATAGATAAGCTTTGTAAAACAAGTGATGTGCATTTGATTTTCCATAAAGGCATCTGGTGGGAAAAGACATAATACCTCAGCAGTATGTCGTCAGGAAGGTGTTGCACTCGTCTTGGAGACCAAGCCTGAATCAAGTGGAGTAATCTCAGTTCCCCCATCTAAACCGATGATTTTAGATGTTTCCACATGCTTCTTTTCTCATAACAACAGATGACCATGAGAATTTTTCGATTTTTTTATCGTCATAATGCAAAAGCTTATATAAGACAGAGTCACATACGATAGTATGAGTGACTGCGTTGGATGCAATGATCCAAATCGTAATAATAAACAACTATAAATCCTCATAAACTTTTCCATTATGCGGTTTCTACCGCAATTTTTGGAGCTAACACACAAGTATTCATTTTCATTCTCACAATATTAGTTCAAGTGAAAACCATTGGCACAAATGTTTTAAAATTTTAGCAGGGTTCGATTGGAGTGTTGATCAAGACAACATCCAAAAACTGATGTAAAACAATATTTGACCGGTCAAAAGGACCCTAGTAGTTACGTCTCATGGCATGACAAAACCAATGTAAAACCACATGTGATGTAGAGTATTTGGCGCAGAAGTAGGAGAGGGTCTGAGCCTTTATTTTGTCATATAGAAAGGTATTCTCGACAAAATCGATGTATAAACAACGTCAAAAAACACCAATTCTGGTTATGAACCTCAACGGGTCGAGATAATCCACTTGACAGGTCAAAACACCAATTCAAACATTTCCAGAACAACCTCTTCAACGGATCGAGAAAGTTTCTCGAAGGGTCAAAGAAAACCCAAAACCCGATATCATTTTCAATAACAATATTCGACGGGTCAAAAAATTTATCTCAATGGGTCAAAAAGTGGACAATTTCGAGACAGTAGCTATCCTTCCACAGGTCAAGACATTTGTTCGACGGGTAGAATGTGTTGTTTATGTAACTAGAGGACATGCTTCGACGAGTCAAAAGAAACCAAGCATAAATTTTTGACAGGTCGAAAATGTGCCAAAACCAATCCAAAAGATCTTCTTCGACGGGTCAAAAATTTCTGGGATCAAACTGTCATCTCTTTTTGTCTCGTTTTTATGGTATTTTGGTGTTATATTGTCATGAAATGCTATATATTTTGAACCATTCATGCATTATGAAGTAAAATAGCATTCTCAACACTTTCATGTACCGAAAAAAATAAATTTTTTTACCTTTCCAACATAAAACTTACATCAAAGATGTCTTATTCCAAAATCGACTAAAAATAAAGTCTCAAACCATGACTAAAACTAAGCCAAAAATAAAGCTAAACTTGATTACATAGCAGAATTATGAGCCTAATAGATAGACTACTCAAAATCTGAAGTTTTCAGACTTGCTTTTGTGTCATCTGCTACAATAAGATTGGCTTCACCACAATCTTCCATCTCATAGTCTTCAGTGAAGTTAGTCTCATGTGCTAGATATTGCTTGCACGTCTTTTACGCATTTTGGACATCCTTGGGTGCACAGCATTGTTTGTACATATATTTTGTAGAACCACACATATATCAAGGTGACACGCCAGAAGGAGCAGAGCGAGAAGAATTTTCATCATTCCTAGGACTGAAATTTGGTTGATTCTTATTGGAGTTACTTTGGCTTGTGTCTTGGCGAGTCGAAGTCAAATTCTGACTATGACCTCTACCACGACCTCTGCCCCATCCTTCATTCCCACCACGAGTATTGTAAGGCTTAGAACGACTATTTTTATTATCCTTACGTGTCTTCCCACCAACGTTTTAATTTTCAGGTATTTTCTTAGTCCCAACGGGCCTAACATTGTTGTTGAGAAGTATCTCATGATGTCTTTCCTTTTTAGCCAGGATGTTCATGAGATCACTGAATGCTTTAATTCTTCCTTTCTCGAAATCCGTTCGATATTAGTGTGTGAGCATATACATAGAAGTAAGGAATGTGCTTAAAGACTTCTTGATCATCGCTTGATCAGTCTTTACAATGCAATAAGTACTCAACTCTGATTGTAGCTCTAACATACCTTGATTGAATGCATCAACTTTTGGATAATCTAATAACCAGATTGAATTTCATTTTTCTTGCAGTTTTGGAAATTGTGCGTCATGCACATTATTGAATCGTTCTTGTAAAACCTCCCATAAATCTTTCGGATCATTTTTTTAGCAAATATTTATTTTTCAGAACTAGATGAATATGGCGCCTTAAAAACATGAGGGCTTGAGCTCTTCGAGCTGGAGTGGGTTGTGGAATATTTTCACCAGGTGATGGGTGAATAGTATCGATGAGATCTTTACCAATGAGAGTATTCTGTACATTAGACACTCATCTATGATATTCTGCTGCCTTGGGTTGAAGGATATCAAATGCAGGCATAACCGGCTATGCTGATGTCATCTACAAAAGAGACAAGAGATGTAATTAGTATCGATCGAAACCATGATCACTAATATCAAGTTTAGGAAATAAGAACAATGATCAATGATGTGGTCCCAAGCATTGATGTTATAAATGGTGGCTTCATACTACACCCAGAAACCGTGACTGTCAGAATCCGTCACAAATATCAAATTCCCTTTTTTACAGTGTGAATTTAAAAATAACTGTGATATTCATCAATAACTATGACTCCCCTATAACCGTTACTAATATCAAACTTTTACAAGCATGTATTAATTCATAGGAACTGGAGCATAAAAAGTAAATCCCGGTAATAAATTAACCTAAATCTAAACAACCTAATATTTAAATCTGAGGAGGTAGAAAATTTATGATATTATGCTCGGTATGAAAACTTTGTAAACAAGGAGGATTTCCACGAGTTATAGTCAACGGAAAGAAGACCAGCGGTAGTGATACGGCGGTGATGTTACGGCGGTTGTAATCCGACGGTGGTGATGGTGATGTTAGGGTATTTTCTGTTTAGGGATTGAAGTGATGATTATCAACTCGAGAACTATTAATAACGTGTTGAAGGATAAATGTAGATATAATATCTATAGATTGAAAACTGTATCTTTATTCATTAACAGATGACCTTTAATACATGCATTACAATTTGTTATAATCAATATCCCTATAAATAATGAATTAAGAGAATATCTATTTCTACTATAATTACGACAAAACACACATTGGATACCAAAAATATATTTTCTTTAAACAATATAAAAATTATACTTACGTCGAACACATAACCAACGGTTTGATTTTTGAACACAGTTTATAAATCTTTTACTATGATTTACCAAATAGAAATGTCATTTAGTGTTTAAAAAAATGTCATTTAGTGTCGAGGATCTTTCCTAATGAGGATTACGAGTCGGGGCACCGACCCGTAAATTTTCGAATATAAGATGGTCTGGACGTTTGGATAACTGGATAACAACGATAGCTTCAATTCTCACGCTTCCCAATTTCCCAGCGACCCCCACGTCATCTCTGACGTCTCCCTTCTTCTATTCGTATCGCTCTGCTCATATACTCATCGCGATCAGATCAAAATTTCCGGTCAGAATAAAAAATATTCAAAAAGAGAACTAAACAAAAAAAAAACTCTTGACGATGATCAAGACTATCTCAGACGCGACTGAACGCCTCGCTAGAATCACTGGTCATCTGGACCCTCATAATCTCCAGATGGACGACACCACGACTCTCGCGCGACTGAGTTGCCGCGCCAAAGGCGGCGCGTCGGGTTTCAAAGTCGCGATCCTGGGGGCCGCTGGCGGCATAGGCCAGCCTCTCGCCATGTTAATGAAGATGAACCCTCTCGTCTCCCTCCTCCACTTATACGACGTCGTTAACACCCCTGGCGTCACCTCTGACATCAGCCACATGGACACCGGCGCCGTCGTAAGCTTAAAACCCTAATCTCAATTCGAAAATTTCTCAATTTGAAGTATCTGAATGTTTTGTAATTGATTATTGGAAATGGTTTAGGTGCGAGGGTTCTTAGGACAGCAACAGCTGGAGGAAGCCTTGACCGGAATGGAGCTGGTGATTATTCCGGCGGGCGTTCCGAGGAAACCGGGGATGACGAGAGATGATTTGTTTAATATCAACGCCGGAATTGTGAAGACGCTTTGTGAAGGAATCGCAAAGTGTTGTCCCAATGCTGTTGTCAATGTGATTAGCAATCCTGTGAACTCTACTGTGCCTATTGCAGCTGAGGTTTTCAAGAAGGCCGGGACTTTCAATCCGAAGAAGCTTTTGGGAGTTACTATGCTTGATGTTGTTAGAGCTAATACTTTCGTGGTATGATTTTTTTATTTCCTGATGCAATGTTCGAGTTGATTGTTTTGGTTGTACGTGTAGAAAGAGTGATAATGTATATATGCAGGCCGAGGTTCTGGGGCTCGATCCCAGGGAAGTTGATGTTCCTGTTGTTGGTGGTCATGCTGGTGTTACTATTTTGCCTCTTCTGTCTCAGGTACAGAAGATAGCATTTTTGGATTCCTGACCAAATGTGGGAATTATAGAGTGTAGTTTAAGTAACTCAGACGACATTATTGTTGTTTTATGTAGGTTAAGCCTCCGTGCTCTTTCACACCAAAGGAAGTTGAATATCTAACTGATCGCATTCAGAATGGTGGCACTGAGGTTGTCGAGGTGAGTAACCAGTGCTTCATCTGTTCTGCAGTTGCTACTATTTTGCAACCAGATATCTTACTCAAAGATGTGGCAAAGTAGTAGCTTCCAGTAGCCTGTATACTGTGTGCTCTAGTCTAGTGAAAAGATACCAATGAAGGTATTTTTGAATAGAAAGCATGAAAAGTGAAATGGTTCTTCAGATGTTTTGAGTTAACTGAGTACTGCTCTACTAGGGCATAGTTTCAGGAGCTTGGGCTGCTAACTTTTTGATTTGCAGTTGTAGAAATAGTTGCACATCGTGTTATGCTCGATGCTTGTGTTAGTAGAGATATTATATGCACTTTGGCCAATATACCCCATCAACGGGGTAAGATAAGTTGCTTAGGTAGAATACTGTAGTTCATGTGGAAGATTATTCATTAGGTTATGAAAACTTGTTCTTGCAAAACTGTAAGAGGATGCAAGTGTGTGTTATAGAATTTGATATTCCTTCAGCCTATGTTGGCATAAATTTTTGTGAAGTGAGAAATCAGATCTTCTGCATGGTAGTTTTATTATTCTATTTTGCTTCATAACAGCTATGCTTTCTTGTGCATAGATTAGTATCACTTTCAAAGCTTTTAGATGAAGTTGTGCGTAGTTACCTGTATTTCTTCCCATCTCCGTGACACTGCTCATGAGATTCTAGAGGCCTTTTTCTTTCTCAGGAAAGAATTTCTAATGCTTAGCTAACTTCAATATAACAAGTACTGTAGTTTAATTTAATGAAGAGTAAGTGTCTTCTCTGATGATCCAAGTGACCATGTCTAAAATGTTAGTTTAGAAAATGCCCCATTGCTTCAAAACCCTGCTATCATGTCCTGCATAACGTCATTTGACTGTTAAAATGGTAATTGACTGGGATATTTTGACGGTTTGCAGGCAAAAGCTGGAGCTGGTTCTGCAACATTATCTATGGTTAGTAGTTTTACACTTTTACTCGTTTTTTATTTTTCTTACCTGAATTTGTTGGCTGGTTTATTCTATCTCCATTGTTTAAGCTTGTCAAATCCTCGAAAATCTTACCATTTTTGGATATTGCAGGCATATGCTGCTGTTAAATTTGCGGATGCATGCCTTCGTGGCTTAAGAGGGGATGCTGGTGTTGTTGAATGTGCATTTGTGGCCTCCCAGGCATGTTACTAACTTCTTATGGTCATTTGTGAAACAACTTTGTCCAAAATTTTGAACGGTCTCTATTGTCCTGGACCTAACAAGTCAAGACTTTGCTTGTTCATAGGTAACTGAACTTCCCTTCTTTGCATCCAAGGTACGGCTTGGCCATTCTGGAGCTGAGGAAATACACCCCCTTGGCCCCCTGAACGAGTACGAGAGGTGTGTAATTTTATCTGTGCATAACCCTTCTAACCGACTAGTTTTCTTTCTCTAGAACAAAATCTACATTTCTCTGGGTAAATGTAACAGATCTGGCTTGGAGAAGGCAAAGAAAGAACTAGCAACAAGCATTCAGAAGGGGGTTTCTTTCATCAGAAAGTGAACACATACTATTGAATGGATCCATCACTCTTTTCTCAAGAATACGGTTACTCAGAAATAATAAAGGTTGGGCAAACTGAGGTTCTCTACAACTCCTTGATGTAAAGAACTTGACAAGAGTTTTTGAACTGTGGCATAGCGTGTAAGGGTCTTGGCCAAATTCCTTGAAATAAAAAAAGATGGAGGCAGAAATTTTCTTTTCAGTTTAGTGAGTTAATACTATCAAAGGATCGAAAAGAAGTAGACAAACTGTGTTTTTTTACCACATATGAAAGCACCTTTTTGTTTCTCATCCTCTAACATCCAATGCCATCCCTCTGTTTAAGCTGAGATCTACTTGAAACTTGTTATATTCATCTATGGCTCCTCGGAATGAATATAGGTGCAACGTGATAATGGGTAACTGGTAAGGCTAGAAAAGTATAATTGGTGTGGAATGATGTGTGCTTGTGATGTGCTAGTGTTGCATGTGGTGTGTTTGTGATGTGCTAGTGTTACATTCATTCCAGCATAGAATATATCTAGAAGAATACAAAGTTGTTTCTAACTAGAAAAAGGTATTTTTAACAAAGATTAAATTTAATTTTAAACAATTACAGATTATAACTTTACCATAATTATCAATATTTCAACAGTAGAAATTTTTTGGAATGCACCCACCTAGGTTTATTTTCTAGTTGTAAACGTATCACCACATGATTAGTTTACTTTCTCAAATTGTTTTTATGTTGACTGAGCTTATCATAAGCTCAGTCCATGTGATCTCAACTTTGCCCAAAGAACGGGTGCCGCAAATACTTCGTCGTCGGTCAATCGCCGCTGCAAACAGCGTAAATCCTTCTCCGGCGGCACCTTACTCTCTCTCTTTCTCTTCCTCCCGCCACCTAAATTGCATAGCAAGAGTCCGCCCTCCTCATCCCCGACCTAGGCTTCCACCGCCATCACCAACCTTGCCCTCCACCACAACCTCACACCTCGCCTCCACTGTATCGACATGGCCTCACTGCGCCTCCATCTTCGCACCTTGGGCGCACCTCCTAGCCACGCCCCCATCTCTCTCGCTCACATTTGACAATTGACGCAGCAGCATCCTACGACGTGCGAGTCGACCTCATCTCGCCATGGCCAATTTCGATCTCAGCAGGGTCTCACCGGAGGTCGAGCTTCTCGGCTCCGTCCGGTCAAAGATTGGCCTGTCACCGGAGGATCTACGCGATAGATCCATATCTGGGTGCCCAGAGTAATTCTGGGTGTCCAGATCAATTGATAAGCCCAACGCGAGGTAGAGGTTGTTTTCGCGGCGGTGGAGAAAAGCTGCTTCTCTGTTTAAGGTGGTGTGATCCACCACACACAGCCCACTGTAGGTTCAGTCAACCTTGAAATATATTGACATCAATTAACACGTGTCAACCTTTGAAAAATAGCCCCTGGTGGATTGCAGAATGATCCCCAACAGTAACCTCATCCAAAGATTAATTTCCAAGTACAATAGTTCCTCATCCGAGGTTCCCGAGCTGTAATGACTAATATCGTCATCATCGGGCAATTGCAGTTTTGTGGACCTCATAAGGGCAGCCCAACTTTGGACGGGCCTGGACTTACTTATGTGTGGGCCTGGTTCTGGGCCTTTAATTGCTAAGTTTGAGTAAAAATCTGAAAGACTCGCAAACTTCAGCATGTGTTCTATGGTGTAGTGGTTAGCACTCTGGACCGTTTGACTCCCGGTATGACCTCTTTTTTTTAATAGTGGCTTTGGATTAAGAGAGAGTCGAACCCAGGTCGCTGGATTCAAAGTTCTCTTCTTTTTTGGCTTCTATGCCGGGTTTTTTGTTTTGGAATATCAGTTCAGTTACTAAGCCAAACAGAAGTGGACTATTATTCAGTTGGTTGGACTCAAAGAGACAACCGTAGACCATTTTAAGGTGGCCTATGGCCGGGCCGATATAGTGTTTAAAGGTAACAAGACAGCAGCACATGGCTATAGGGCCAGGCCTGGAATCATAAGACTAGGCTTAATACATAGCATCACATCATTCACATGCACTCGACTGTCCCCTTTAGTAGACAGGATTCCGAACTTTAGAGAAAAACAATCTCTATAAACAGATATCTTGGTCATACCATTAGCAATCCAACATGTAAATTCTTGGTTGTACTACTAGTTATTTTGATGGATAATCAATTAAATTGGCATGTTTGTTTACGTTGAAGTTAATTGTAAGATCGATCATACCATTGGTATTTGGCCACATAAAAGTGATAAAACCCAGTGTGATATCAAATGTGGGTTTTAAGGATTGGAGCGGCGGAGGCCATGGGTTCGCTGGCAGTAGTGTTCCATTTTGGTTGTGGTGAGTCGGTGGCAAGGGCTGCACCGTCGTGTTTTGGTGGACTGCGCCAATGACGGCACGCAAGGGGAGGGTCGATGGCTAGGGTTTGGCCAATGTACTTGGTCAACTAGCCTAATGGACTCTTTTGGATCCCCTTTGTTTTATGGGCCATATGTATTTGGTCCACGTTTGATTTGGCTTGGAAGAGATCATTGAACCAGGGAATTTGTGGAAAGGTGGGCCTGTGAACTTGGGCTATTTGAGGTAGATTGATCAATTCAAGGAGCTCTTTAACGCATCATTTGGGTTTCTTCCCTAGGATTCGGGTGATCCCATTATCGTGATTGATATACAATGAGGATTCTTTGGTTTACTTTGCAGATGCTTCATGGTATGGGAGTCCGGAGCTTATGTCCCAATGTAGAGAATGTGCCTAGTTAGTGCAACTTTGATTACCGTACTATCCTGGTTTACTAATTTAGGTTGTTGAGCTAGAACCTGTTGTCAAGTATAGTAATATATATAGGACTACGTATTATCTAGCCAGACAATCCGGTGAAATCTTTATATTGCTGTATCACATATGAATATGAATATTATCGAATTTCTATATAAAAAAAAAGGAATGTTTTAGTGCGAAAATGTCAAGACATTTGCTACATTGGCTCTGTTGGGTTGGTTGGTGGATGCATAAAGAACATAGATAAGATACAATTTCTATGCATGAAACATTTGAATCTTATAAATTAAATGAATTTTAATTCCATCGACCTATCCCGCAGAATGACAGGGCAAAACACATGCAGTAGCTACTGCTAGTGGTACAATACAAAGATTGGTTCAAACAATTATGAAGAACAAGGCCCGGCCCGTGAAAGAGAGAGCTAGCCAATTCCATTATTAAAGCAAGAACTTCCCTTTTCTCAATTCTCGATCGATCCCACCATGTTTTGTATGCGTCGACATCCGTGGAGAACGTCACCAGCACTTTGTCATTCCAAGAAAAATCTCTCTCTTTCTCGACCTCTTTCTAGCTACTACCTATTCAATCCCAACATTCTAACATACATCACAACTACAACTACGTACATCTACATCTTCATATCGATCAATCATGTTTAACATAATTGAATCCCAAATCATGTTTAGTTACTGTTAAATACATTGGTTTTTTATTTGTCACTGCAAAGATCTGATTGGGAGACAATAGAGAAGATTCATATCTAAAGATGTGTTCTCAATTATCAAAATTATGTAGAGAATTAGAGTCAAAAGTCAGTGGAAAGGGATTGCGTATTACCATTATTGTAAGATCTTATTTGTTCCACATAATATGTACACTATATCACTTGCAGGTTCTACAGCAACTTTTCACAAGATTCCACATTCTGCTTGAATAATTGATCAGCAAACGTACTTCTAGGTAAAACTAACCTAAAAGGCCAAAGAAATTTCACTCATCACCTTTACAGCTTTATTAGTTTGCTATCGATCTCCAGCGTACGTTGTTGGCCTACCACTTTTCCTTGTTGCATTGAAATTTCAAAGATTAAGAACATGGAAAGCTCACTGCCTCCGTCACTTTTCTCCCCTGCTAGCTCCGTCGAGCCCTTTTGCTTTATACAAACGATTCCCACCCTTGGTGTCTCTAATGTCTCTCTCCATCTACCTCTATGTCTATATGCATGGTAAGATTTTTCATATATATCCACTTATTGGCTGTACTGCGCGCACGTACGTGGCAGCTGCAAAGGAATCCAATCTCTGTTCTACTGCTCTAACCATAATAATATGCAGCTGCCTGTATGCACGTATCATCAACTGTTTAATTGTTTTGTTTTGTTACGTTCTTAGTTTGATCGATAAGATCATAGCTAGGAACCACTACTAGATATTTGTGAAGGTTATTAGATACAAAAAAATCTAAGATAGCAAGAAAAATATATATACCTTACATTTCCTAGTTCTAGGGTTCTTATCATGCAAATGTGGTCTAGACTCTAGATATTCAAGTTATGATTGTTCGATGCAAAAATATCTCTCGCGGAGAGATCCTTCCGCGAAACAGTATCTTTTATGGAGGATAGTTTTAATCGCAGGTATCGGTTTATCCTGTATGTGTGCTTCGTATGCTGGCGTGCCACCGTTCTTCAACGGAATATGGACTATAAGAGCTGCCTGACTTCTTAATAAAGCGATTTAGACAAGGAGAGCACCAACCCTGCCTGAATAGGTCCTTCTCGCCTAGTAACCTAGGACTTTTGATATGTGTCTCTAGCAGAGCCTTTGAAATCGATACCTCACACTCCCTTATCAGTGCAAAGCAGAGCAATCTCTCTGACGATGTGTTGAGAACACTGCTTCCTTAGAGTATCCAAACTCTCACTCGATAGGTGACAAGCCCTTCAACTTTCCAGTCGCAATTGCTTCCTTCTGATCGCAATACTCACTACAAGAAAACACCACTTAGACCACGGAAACGTAATTGTTCCGTGGTCCAAGTGACACTTCCAAGCAACACCTGGACGACGGAGATAGTATTCTCCGTCGTCCAGGTGCTCACCTGGACCTCAGAGACTTATCCGTTGTCTAGGTGAGAACCTGGACGACGGATATGGTATTCTCCGTCGTCTAGGTGCTCACCTGGACAACGGATCGACACGCCGTGGTCCGAGTAACGTCCACTTAGACGACGTACCAACACCTCCGTCGTCTAAGTGAAACATTATATAAGCCCGATGCCAAACTCGCTTCCTCTCCCACGGGAAAGTTTAAAGATCGAAGGAGAAGGAGAAGGAGAAGGAGAAGGAGAAGGATCTCCGCTGACTAGCTAGCTAGCTTAATTATTAACTGATATCGAGAAGGCCAGCAGGTACGTACGCAGTTAAAATTTTCTTAATATATATTTAGTTAAAACGTACATACATGCATGGATGTTAGCTACACATATTAAATTACGTAATTGATGGATGTAGATCGAGTACGTATAATTAAGCGTAAATTAATGAACTAATATATGTGTAATAATTAATTAATTATAATATTTTGTAGCAGTATGGACAAGAGTTGGATGAAGTTGAAGAATAGATGTGATGTCCGGTATATTGACGGAATTAGCGAATTTGTGAATTTTGCGATAGAACATGGTCAGGGAAAGAAGCGTTTCAGGTGTCCATGCAAGAAATGTCTTAATTGTCAGTATGTGGAGGTTAATGTTATGGTGCAACACCTGTACGAAAATGGTATGATGTGGAGTTACACTACATGGAGCGAGCATGGTGAAGTAGTAGACTTCAGCTCAGGGTGCGCCTCATCCAGCGACAGTGGTGCCAGCCCCCCAGCTTGCAACACAACTGCAGATTTAGTCCATGATGTGTTTCCGGGATTTAGTCATGGTGGACACCAACACCAAGACGGAGGTTACAGTACCACTCATGAGCATGATGACATATTCCCCGCAGCTAGCTTGGTCACTGACACTAGTGAGATGGATAAGTACAACCGGATGCTACTTGAAGCGCAGACCCCGGTGTTCCCTGGATGTCGAGAGAATGTGTTGCAATATGTGATGGAGCAAATGAAGATAAAAGTGAAGCACAAAATTTCAGTGAGTGCTTTTGACGAAATTTAGGAGCAAATATGTAAGTTGCTTCCTGATGAACACTATCTTCCTAAATCTCATTATAAGATTAGAAATATCTTGAGTAGCATCGGCCTAAAGTACAGGATAATTGACGCATGTCTGAATGATTGTGTGCTATTTTACAAAGAGTATAAAAATGGGACTACTGTCCCGTATGTGGCCGGTGCAGATATGAACTGAATAGGAAGAGTTCGAAAAAGAGAATTCCTGTGAAAGTTGTTCGATATTTTCCCTTGATTCCCAGATTGCAGCGCCTGTACATGTCTCTACACACAGTAGAGGCGATGCGATGGTACGCAGAAAAGCGACTAGATGACGATGTCCTGCTACACGCCGCGGATGGGGAGGGTTTCAAACATTTCGACAGAGAATTTGGAGACTTTGCTGCAGAGGTTAGAAATGTTAGACTCGGCCTCTCTATAGACGGATTCAATCCTTGGGGAAGTAATTCCAGGTCCTAAATCTCTAGGGAAGTGCTTAGATGTCTACCTCAGACCTTTGATCGACGAGCTGAAACTGTTGTGGGAAAATGGAGTCCCAACTTATGACAAATTTAGTGACACGATGTTCACGATGAGGGCTGCCGTAATGTGGACGATCAGCGATTTTCCAGCGTATGGGATGTTGGCAGCCTGCAGGACAAAAGGATATAATGGATGTCCTATATGTTTGTACGACGTGAACTCTAGTTGGCACGCGGGGAAGGTGTGTTACTTGGGTTACCGTAGATGGCTTCCTCACGACCACCCCTGGCAACAGGATCAAGCTAATTTCGACGGGACGGTAGAGAACAGTCCTAAACCCCGTAGTTGGTCGGGCGAAGAGATTTTAGAGAGGTTGAGCTATTTCGACTTTGGCGTGTTGACCAATGACGCGGATGTAAAGAAATGCAATCCAATTCCTCCACATGATCTCAGCTATTAGGATCCCAAGAGTATATTCTTTGAACTCCCTTACTGGTCGAAGTTGAAACTGAGGAACAACTTGGACGCGATGCACATAGAAAAGAATGTGTGCGACAGCGTGGTGGGAACAATTATCGGTATTAAGTTCAAGACTAAAGATACTCCCAAAGCGCGCAAAGATTTGGAATCAATGAATCTACGTCGTCCCTTGTGGTTGAGGAGGGATAGGAAAGGAGTGTACAACAAGATGCCAGCTGCACCTTACACAGTGAAGCCGGCACTTAGACGTTCTGTATTTCACTGGTTTAAGGGCGTTCGTTATCCGGATATGTAGGCAGCTACTATAACTGGTGCAACACAAGTTTGTTGGTCTAAAGACACATGACTATTACGTTATGCTGCAACGTCTGATTCCAGTGGTAATTCGACCATATTTGCCTCGTGACGTCGTAGAACCAATAGTAGCATTGTGCAGATGGTGGCAGAGGTTATGCGCCAGAGAATTAAAGAAGTCAGATGTGGTGGAATTGCAACAAAAAATTGTGCACATCATTTGCAAACTAGAGATGATTTTTCCCCCTGCTTTCTTTGACATCATGATTCACCTAATGATCCACCTGCCCGAGCAGGTGCTCATTTCTGGTCCGGTCCAGTACACTTGGATGTATCCTCAAGAAAGGTACGTACAACTAATTAATTATACAGGTTTTTCGATTCATAATTTGTTCCACTGGAGATTACTAGCTAGCTATATGTACTTATTTTTATTGTACGTTTGATTTTGTAGACAGCTTGGACAGTATAAGTCATTCGTCAAAAACAGGTCGGCCCCGGATGGCTCCATAGCAGAGACATACCTAATGCATGAGTATGTTACTTACTGCAACATGTACCTCAAAGATCCACCACCTCCCACTGCCTCCGATCGCAGTGCCCGCATCAATCTTTCTGTCGTCACCAAAGTCGTCCGACCGTTTAGAGGAGTATTAAAGGAATCGTTAAACACAGGAAGAACTTATTGAGGCACATTGGGTAGTGTTGCGAGACGGTGACTAAGTTGAGCCATACATGATGTCATACAGGGAGAGGATTCAGGCGTTAAATCAAAACAAGAGTTCGGCGTGGATTGAGAAAATAGTTAATAAGAAGTTTACCGATTATTTCTTCCAATGGGTACGTACGTACGTCTCGGTATTTAGTAATTTATATACATATCGATCATGTTTGTAGAAAGTAAGCCCTTATATTTGCCCATTTTCGCAGATGATTGATCTGCAAAAATCTGAAAACCACGGGGGGTGGTTGTCATGGCCAAAGCACTTGCTAGCAGGGAAGCCGATTAAACACTATATTTTCCCGGATGTTTTGTGAACGGTGTAAAGTTCCATTCATTGGCCCGAGATGAAGGAAGAAGAACACAAAACAGTGGGGTAGCGGTTGGGAAAGACAATGATCTATATTACGGGGTTATTGTAAATGTGATTCAGCTATGTTACGGGAATGATGTCAACGTTTTTCTATTCAAGTGCAGATGGTTCAAGCGTACAAAGGAAGACCTGAGACTATTATCAGTCGATACATACTCAAGCTGGTATGAGGATGAGCTTTTCGCTCTCGCCACCTTAGTTAGGCAGGTGTTCTATCTCGACGATCCGAAAGCCGGTGAAGGGTGGAAAATAGTGAACCATATCTCTCATCTAGGAATATGGAAAACAGAGAAAATTGAAGGGACACCGCCGACTGAAGATGCTGCTGAACCAGAAAGAGACATTCCTGTTTATCAAGAGCCTAATATTTCTGTCATCTGCTCCGATATAATGGACCTGGTTCAAGATGGTGAACGGTTACCCATGCCTGATGGTTGTACAGATCTAACTGAAGATGAGATTATCGATGTCATTAATGAAGTAGATGACCTTGACGAGCAGGATGAGGACGTGGACGAGGACTTAGGTTATTCGTCGAACGATGTTGAGTATGATGAGGAGGATGAGCAATCGGATACCGGGGACGAGGATGATGACGATTATGACGAAGACTACTTAACTAAGACGAGAAAAATTAATTGGTAATTAATTTATGTAATTATTGTAATATATGATGCATCATCGATCAATAATTAATATAAATATTATAAGGAGGAGAATGTATATATGTGCGTAGATCTTAATATTTTTGTACTTAATTAATTAATTAATTACACGCGTCCATGCTCGATCTGAGCAATCGACCGACGTACGTAAATTAAATTAAATTAATTAATTAATCCGAATTATATATCCTGGACAACGGAAAAATTAATTCCAGATTTCGCCTTTTGGGTATTTTGGGCTTTGGGTAGTCAAAAAGGTGAAAGCTTTCTATTATGTCCAAGAAGCTTCCTCAAGAAGCTTTCGTTCGTTTAATTATTTTTAAATAATATTTATGTGTAAATAGGATTATGGGTCCCTATGATTATTGCGAGAGATGAATGAAATAAATGTTTCAGAAATTATACTATATTATTATATGATTGATTATGTCATGTGATAGTATTATTGTGAGCACGATGTAGTATATGTTGTTTTAATTACGGCGTTAAATCTATATATCATGCCAGAAGGAAAATTCATACATAAATACCTTGAGCTATCTCCCTAAACCCTAAACCCTAAACGTCGCAGATCGGATCGATCGATCATTTTTTTAATTATCGACTTGAATCAGAATAATTGAACGGACACACAAATGACCTTCGACGACCTAAACCCTAAACCCTAAACCCTAAGGCCCTAACCCCTGAATTCAGGGTTTGTAAACTTGGACGACGGAGATGACCTTCTCCGTCGTCCAGGTACTAACTAGGACGACGGAGAAAGGAATTTGTGTCGTCCAAGTTAACAAACCCTAAACCCTAAGGGCCCCTAACCCCTGAATTCAGGGTCTCTTCACCTGGACGACGCAGAAGATCATCTCCGTCATCCAGGTGCAGATTTCGTAATTTTTTTCTATGACAACGACCATCTAGACCATCTTCCAATGCATATTCTTTTCGTCAAGACTTTAGAGTAAATAATTCTTGGTGTGTGACCTTCGACGGTTCGAAAATCGCAGTTGCGAAATGTCTTGTATCCACGTTTCTGATTTGTGAAAATCTCTGTTTTGCGGTTGACTGTGCCGATGAAACCTTTCACGAACTTATTATTTTCTGAAAATTATTGTAATTATATATTATGTTACGGCGAACGTATCCAACGGTTGTTTTGTCCAAATTCAATTTCGTTAATACTCTGGTGCAAATGAGCCTATACTTATGAACACTTAAGTCGTAAAGATTAGTAGATACTTAACAAGTTTAAAGACGTACAATTATTTTTCGTTTCAAATTTAACTGTTCATATATACGATGCGTTCATCGATATTTTACGACTATTTCATTCGAATGACAAATCGCCAAATTCCTTGCGAAATAATTTTTAAATTTGAACCTGGACGACGGAGATGGTCATTCTCCGTCGTCCTGGTGACTACTTGGACGACGGAGAATGACCATCTCCGTCGTCCAGGTCCAAAAAACATGGCGGTTCATTATAATCTTTAATTTTTTTTTCAAAGTAAATTGCACTTGGACGACGGAGATGGTCATTCTCCGTCGTCCAAGTTGAAAATTATGGCGGTTCGATGTGCCACCTTAATTTTTGGCGCCGCTTCAAATTTCACTTAGATGACGAAGAATCTATTCTCCGTCGTCTAAGTTCAAATTTATGGCGGTTGAAACGTCCCACCGATTAATTACGCGCCGCTTCGAAAATTTGAAACGCTTCACCTAGACGACGGAAAGGCGCGTTTCCGTCGTCCAAGTCCACTTAGATGACGGAAAACAGCGCTCCGTCGTCTAAGTGAAAGTCTATAAATAGAACAGTCCCCCCCCTCCTTTTTTCATTCCATCTCCTCTCCTCTCCTCCTCTCCTCTCCTCCGGCCTTCCTCCTCCGGCGACGCTCCGGCGACTCAAATTCCGGCGTGGTTCCCCCTCTCCGACGACTCTACTCCGGCGATATTCCGGCGAGGTAATAATTCTATTTTTTACCTCATTAACATTATTTTTATTTAAGTAATTATTTAATTTGTAAATAGTTTTAAATAATTAGTTTTAAATAAATAATTGTTGTAATTATAATAATTATTTAGTTGTAATTATAATAGTAATAAGTAAATAATAATTAATAGTTGTAATTATAATAATTAGTAATTATAATATTTTTAAATAATTAGTAATTAATACTAATAATTATTAGTAATTTTTAATTATTTAGTAATCATTATTAGTTGTTATTTGGTAATGAATAATTATTAGTTAAAATTAAATAATAGGAATAATAATTATTGTTAATAATAATTAATTATATTGGTAAATGAATAATTATTATTAAATGCATGATAAATAATAATTCATTATTGTCATTATTTATTGTTTTAATTAATTGATAATTATGTGTGTACTTTCTAGTAAATTTCATGGTAGTACGTCTTTGATTTAAATTTAGTACATAAGCTTGGTTTATTAAGTCGCACTATTTAGAATAGATAGCGCCTCTTTTCCTAGCTTATCTCCCTAACCCTCGTGATGTGTGGATTTCATCACCGCACACCATAACCTAAGTGAAGTTATGGACACGAGGTCGAGGGCGGAGTTTGCAAAGGACTTGAGGGAGTGTAAATTTTCGAAAGATTGGCCGAATGTCGGACATGGTGTCTAAAAACGGGTTATGACTGGTGACAGGTTTTGGATCTAAGAAAGACGACACCAATAGAGTATATACCATTCATTTGGTTTGCCTCGGGGTGTTTTGTCGAAATTAGTCCTGCCTCTCGCGTTATCTCTATCCCAAACTGGCCATGTTTTTCGATTGAACCAAAGCTGATTAATTGAAAATTTACACTTTATCGCGCGGGTCGCACGTCCATTGAACGACCCAAAAAATCAAGCTAGTGTACTCTATTTAAATCTTAGCCGCACTTAATTAGCGTAAATTTTTTTATATAATTATTATGGTAATCAGGTATTTTAACAACGTACTCCTAGGTTTAAATGACTCCGTCCGGCAAGAAAAAGCCCAACAGGAGGCAAAAGATGCTATGCTCCGCCGCTTGGCGAACCAAGTCGGTTGGGTTGAACAGGAGGGCAACGACGCCCTCAATCCGGACCCTTCATCTGGTCTGTCGGCAGCGCCCTCTGGGAAAATTCACGCTCCCCCAATTATCTCCAGCGGTGATGACGACCCCTATTCAAGTCCGACGCCCGGTACCGGTTCAACAGCAAGTACTCAGGCGTCCTCGACCTCTGAATCTATCCTCTACAGCGCCCGGCGTAAGCAAATGAGGGCCCCGACTGACCCAGAACCGAAAAGGACTCGCGGTCTCGTTAAAGGCGGCAAAGCGGAGAAATTTTGCAAGGCGACCGGGAAAACGATCGACTTGCCCTACGACGAAGTCACCGGTGGCCCTCTCACAACTCAGTTAGCAAGTCTCTCGGCGCATAGCATAGGGTCAATCCTTCGTAGCCGGGTTCGTCTCATTGCCCCTAATTGGAAAGAGTTGCCGGATGAAGAAATGGCAAAACTCTTTAAAGAACTTTCGGTACGTAATACGTACAATTTTAAATTTATTTTCTAATAACCAATAAACATTATAATTTTATAATATATACGATTATAATTTCCTATTTATTTCTGATAGGAACAATATGAGGTTGATCCCACATCGGCGATGCTTAGGCATATCAACCAAACTGCCAACTCTATCTACCGTGACTGGATGTACAGGCTTCATAATTACTTCGAAAATATCGGCCCCGTGCCTACCCCCGTAGAGCTGTGTGGGGATAGAGAAGATGAGTGGCAGTGGTTGTGTAACCACTTTCAAGATGAAGAATTTAAGGTGTTTACTTTTTTTATTTCAATTAAGAGAATTGAATTATTTTAATTTTAGTTACTTCTTAATTTTTTAATGATTTATGTTGTCTAACAGAAATTCTCTAAAGTCAACAAAGCCAACCGAGGGAAGAAGGACAAACACCATACTTCCGGCGCCAAGCAACTTATTCAAATAGCCAAGGAGCACAAGGTTAAGGGCTCCAAACACCCTTATCTCGATGCTAACATAAGCGCGTACGTGACGCCTGGGCTCGATAATGAAGCCAGTCAATACTGCGTAAGTGATATATATATATATATATGTGCTTTTAATTGTAGTAATTATTATTTAATTATTATTTAATTATAATTTTTTAATTATTCTTTTGTAGGCAAGGGTGGTAGAGCGTGCGCAGGAAGAATTGGCTAGCACTCAGCTTGCATTCCCAGATTTACCGCTAGAAAACCTGCCTCCTCTATCGATGGAGAGCCAAATTGCAATCGCGGATGAGGTCTACGGTCGTAGAGCTGGCAGGGAGGTTAGGGGGTTCGGACCTAAGGTGGTTCGAGATTTGTCGACGACCTCCGACTCATCATCTACGGGAGGATCGGGGCAGAGAAGAAGTACTCAGGCTGCCGCCGTCGAAGCAGCCATTCTAGAGGCTCGACTCGCACGAGAGGAAAATCAATCCATGCGTCAAAGGCTTGATGAGCAACAAGCACAAATAACCCAACTCATCACCCTCATGCAACAAGCTCGACCAGAATGTCAACCTCCTCCGAACCCATACCCCGACAACGACGACCCGGCTGGAGGCGGGGGACTCGGCGGCGCATCTGCTCCTCCAGTATTTTAGCTAGTAGTTTATTATATCGTTTCTTTCCGCATTCCGAACAATATTTTAATTTTTATGCGTTTTTCGATTATCTATGTACAAATTAATTTTATTATTTAATTAAGTAATTACAAATTTAGTTTATTTAATTAATTTTAACATTTTTCATTATTTAAATTCAATTAATAATAAATTAAATTATTAATATTTAATAAAAAATTAATTTTAAAAAAAAAATTAAATAAGCACTTGGACGACGGAGATGAAATTCTCCGTCGTCCAAGTGGTTACTTGGGCCGCGGAGAATGTGACATTCTCCGTGGCCCAGGTAAGCACCTGGACGACGGAGTATTTCATCTCCGTCGTCCAAGTGGATACATAGGGAAGCCGACACTTAGACGTTCTGTATTTCACTGGTTTAAGGGCGTTCGTTATCCGGCTACGTATGCAGTTACTATAATTGGAGCAGTGGACGAGGTGCAACACAAGTTTATTGGTCTAAAGACACATGACTATCACGTTATACTGCAACGTCTGATTCCAGTGGTAATTCGACCATATTTACCTCGTGACGTCGTAGAACCAATAGTGGCATTGTGCAGATGGTGGCAAAGGTTATGCGCCAGAGAATTAAAGAAGGCAGATGTGGTGGAATTGCAACAACAAATTGTGCACATCATTTGCAAACTAGAGAGGATTTTTCCCCCTGCTTTCTTTGACATCATGATTCACCTAATGATCCACCTGCCCGAGCAGGTGCTCATTTCTGGTCCGGTCCAGTACACTTGGATATATCCTCAAGAAAGGTACGTACAACTAATTAATTATACAAGTTTTTTGATTCATAATTTGTTCCACTGGAGATTACTAGCTATATATATATGATTCATACAAGTTTTTTGATTCATAATCAGTCGATACAAACTCAAGCTGGTATGAGGATGAGCATGTCGCTCTCGCCACCTTAGTTAGGCAGGTGTTCTATCTCGACGATCCGAAAGCTGGTGAAGGGTGGAAAATAGTGAACCATATCTCTCATCGAGGAATATGGAATACAGAGACAATTTAAGGGACACCGACGACTGAAGATGTTGCTGAACCAGAAAGAGACATTCTTGCCTATCAAGAGCCAAATATTTCTGTCATCCGCTCCGATATAATGGACCTGGTTCAAGATGGTGAACGGTTACCCATTCCTGATGGTTGTACAGATCTAACTGAAGATGAGATTATCGATGTCATTAATGAGGTAGATGAAGAAGACGTTCAGGATGAGGACGCGGACGAAGACTCAGGTTATTCGTCGGATAATTTGAGTACGATGAGGAGGATGAGCAATCGGATAACGGGGATGAGGATGATGACGATTATGACGAAGAGTATGGTCACACGACGAGGATTATTAATTGGTAAACCCTAATTATTGTAATTATTGTAATATTTGATCGATCGATGCATCATCGATCAAAAATTAATATAAATATTATAAGGAGGAGAATGTATGTACGTAGATCTTAATATTTTTGTACTTAATTAATTAATTACACGTGTCCATGCTTGATGAGATCAGATTGACCGACATACGTAAATTAAATTAAATTAATTAATTAATCCGAATTATATATCCTGGACAACGGAGAAATTAATCACAGCTTTCGCCTTTTGGGTATTTTGGGCTTTGGGTTATCAAAAAGGTGAAAGATTTCTATTATTTCCAAGAAGCTTCCTCAAGAAGCTTTCGTTCGTTTAATTGTTTTTAAATAATATTTATGTGTAAATAGGATTATGGGTCCCTATGATTATTGCGAGAGATGAATGAAATAAATGTTTCAGAAATTATACTATATTATTCTATGATTGATTATGTCATGTGATAGTATTATTGTGAGCACGATGTAGTATATGTTGTTTTAATTACGGCGTTAAATCTATATATCATGCCAGAAGGAAGTTCATACATAAATACCTTGAGCTATCTCCCTAAACCCTCAACCTTAAAGCTAGCAGATCGGATCGATCGATGATTTTTTTAATTATCGACTTGAATAAGAAGAATTGAACGGACACACAAATGACCTTGGACGACCTAAACCCTAAACAGTAAGGCCCTAACCCCTGAATTCAGGGTTTTACACTTGGACGACGGAGATGACCTTCTCCGTCGTCTAGGTACTAACTAGGACGACGGAGAAAGGCATTTGCGTCGTCCAAGTGCAGAAACCCTAAACCCTAAACAGTAAGGCACTAACCCCTGAATTCAGGGTCTCTACACCTGGAGGACGGAGATGAGCTTCTCCGTCGTCCAGGTGCAGAATTCGTAATTTTTTCTAAGACAACGACCATCTAGACCATCTTCCAATGCATATTCTTTTCGTCAAGACTTTAGAGTAAACAATTCTTGGTGTGTGAGTTTCGACGGTTCGAAAATCGAAGTTGCGAAATGTCTTGTATCCACGTTTTCGGTTTGTCAAAATCTCGGTTTTGCAGTTGACTGTGCCAATGAAACCCTTCACGAGCTTATTATTTTCTGAAAATTATTGTAATTATATATTATGTTATGGCGAACGTATCCATCGTTGTTTTGTCCAAATTCAATTTCGTTAATACTCTGGTGCAAATGAGCCTATACTTATTAACACTTAAGTCGTAAAGATTAGTAGATACTTAACAAGTTTAAAGACGTAAAATTATTCGTCGTTTCAAATTTACCTGTTCATATATACGATGCGTTCATCGATATTTTACGACTATTTCATTCGAATGACAGATCGCCAAATTCCTTGCGAAATAATTTTTAAAATTTTTTTTACGTAATTTGAACCTGGACGACGAAGAATGACCATCTCCGTCGTCGAAGTCCAAAAAACATGGCGGTTCATTATAATTTTTAATTTTTTTTAATGTAAATTGCAGTTGGACGACGGAGATGGTCATTCTCCGTCGTCCAAGTTGAAAATATATGGCGGTTCGATGTGCCGCCTTAATTTTCGGCGCCGCTTAAAATTTCACTTAGACGACGGAGATTCATTTCTCCGTCGTCTAAGTTCAAATTTATGGCAGTTGAAACGTCCCGCCGATTAATTAAGCGCCGTTTCGAAAATTTGAAACGGTTCACCTAGACGACGGAAACAGGCTTTTCCATCGTCTGTTTCCGTCGTCTAAGTAAACGCCTATATATAGAACAGTCCACCCCCTCCATTTCTCATTCCATCTCCTCTCCTCCTCTCCTCCGGCCTTCCTCCTCCGGCGACGCTCCGGCGACTCAAATTCCGGCGAGTTTCCCTCTCTCCGACGACTCTACTCCGGCGACATTCCGGCAAGTTAATAATTCTATTTTTTAATTAACATTATTTTTTTTGTAATTATTTAATTTGTAAATAGTTTTAAATAATTAGTAATTATAATAATTATTTAGTTGTAATTATAATAGTAATAAGTAAATAATAATTAGTAGTTGTAATTATAATAATTAGTAATTATAATAGTTTTAATTAATTAGTAATTATAATGATTAGTAATTAATAATAATTATTATTAGTAATAATTAATTATTTAGTAATCATTATTAGTTGTTATTTGGTAACGAATAATTATTATTTAAAATTAAATAATAGTAATAATAATTATTGTTAATAATTATTAATTATATTGGTAAATGAATAATTATTATTAAATGCATGATAAATAATAATGAATTATTGTCATTATTTATTGTTTTAATTAATAGTATAATTTGTGATTATTATTGCATGTAATTAAAAATTATTAATTGATAATTATGAGAATTTTCTAGTAAATTGGTAGTCTTTGATTTAAATTTAGTACATAAGCTTGCTTTATTAAGTCACACTCTTTGGAATAGATGGCGCATCTTTTCCTAGCTTATCTCCCTAACCCCTCGTGATGTGTAGATTTCATCACCGCACACCATAACCTAAGTGAAGTTATGGACACGAGGTTGAGGGCGGAGTTTGTAAAGGACGTGAGGGAGTGTAAATTTTCGAAAGATTTGCCGAATGTCGGACATGGTGTCTAAAAACGGGTTATGACTGGTGACAGGTTTTGGATCTAAGAAAGACGACACCAATAGAGTATATACCATTCATTTGGTTTGCCTTGGGGTGTTTTGTCGAAATTAGTCATGCCTCTCGCGTTATCTCTATCCCTAACTGGCCATGTTTTTCGATTTAACCAAGGCTGATTAATTGAAAATTTACACTTTATCGCACGGGTCACACGTTCATTGAACGACCCAAAAAGCCAAGCTAGTGTACTCTATTTAAATCTTAGCCGCACTTAATTAGCGTAAATTTTTGTATATAATTATTATGGTAATCAGGTATTTTAACAACGTACTCCTAGGTTTAAATGGCTCCGTCCGGAAAGAAGAAAGCACAACAAGAGGCTGAAGATGCAATGCTCCGACGCTTGGCGGACCAAGTCGGTTGGGAATTACAGGAGGGCAACGACGCCCTCAATCAGGACCCTTCATCTGGTCCATCGGCAACGCCTTCTGGGGAAATTCCCGCTGCCTCATTTATCCCGAGCGGTGATGATGACCCCTATTCAAGTCCTACGCCCGGTACCGGTTCAACAGTAAGTACTCAGGCATCCTCGACCTCTGAATCTATCCTCTACAGCACCTGGCGTAAGCAAATGAAGGCCCCGACTGACCCGGAACCGAAAAGGACTCGCGGTCTCGTCAAAGGCGGCAAAGCAGAGAAAATTTTAAAGGCGACCGGGAAAAAGATCGACTTGCCGTACGACGAATTCACCGGTGGCCCTCCCACAGCTCAGCTAGCAAGTCTCTCAGCGCATAGCATAGGGTCTATCCTTCGTAGCCAGGTTCGTCTCATTGCCCCTAATTGGAAGGAGTTGCTGGATGAAGAGAATGCGAAACTCTTTAAAGAACTTTCGGTACGTAATACGTACAATTTTAAATTTATTTTCTAATAACCAATAAACATTATAATTTCATAATATATACGATTATAATTTCCTATTTATTTCTGATAGGAACAATATGAGGTAGATCCCACACCGGCGATGCTTAGGCATAGCAACTCCACCGCCAACTCTATCTACCGTGACTGGAAGTACAGGCTTCATCAATACTTCGAACATATCGGCCCCGTGCCTACCCCCGTAGAGCTGCGTGGGGATAGAGAAGATGAGTGGCAGTGGTTGTGTAACCACTTTCAAGATGAAGAATTTAAGGTGTTTACTTTTTTTATTTCAATTAAGAGAATTGAATTATTTTAATTTTAGTTACTTAGTAATTTTTTAATGATTTATGTTGTCTAACAGAAATTCTCTGAAGTCAACAAAACCAACCGGGGGAAGAAGGACAAACACCATACTTCCGGCGCCAAGCAACTTATTCAAATAGCCAATGAGCACAGGGATAAGGGCTCCAAACACCCTTATCTCGATGTAGCATAAGCGCGTACGTGACGCCTGGGCTCGATAATGAAGCCAGTCAATACGGCGTAAGTGATATATATATGTGATTTTAATTGTAGTAATTATTATTTAATTATTATTTCATTATAATTTTTTAATTATTCTTTTGTAGGCAAGGGTGGTAGAGCGTGCGCAGAAAGAATTGGCTAGCACTCAGCTTGCATTCCCAGATTTGCCGCTAGAAGACCTGCCTTCTCTATCGATGGAGAGCCAAATTGCAATCGCGGATGAGGTCTACGGTCGTAGAGCTGGCAGGGAGGTTAGGGGTTCGGACCTAAGGTGGTTCGAGATTTGTCGACGACCTCCGACTCATCATCTACGGGAGGATCGGGGCAGAGAAGAAGTACTCAGGCTGCCGCCGTCGAAGCAGTCATTCAAGAGGCTCGACTCGCACGAGAGGAAAATCAATTCATGCGTCAAAGGCTTGATGAGCAACAAGCACAAATAACCCAACTTATCGCCCTCATGCAACAAGCTCGACAAGAATGTCAACCTCCTCCGAACCCATACCTCGACGACGACGACCCGGCTGGAGGCGGGGGACTCGGTGGCGCATCTGCTCCTCCAGTATTTTAGTTAGTAGTTTATTATATCGTTTCTTTTCGCATTCCGAACAATATTTTAATTTTTATGCGTTTTTCGATCATGTGTATGTACAAATTAATTTTATTATTTAAATAAGTAATTACAAATTTATTTTATTTAATTAATTTTAACATTTTTCATTATTTAAATTCAATTTTTTATAAATTAAATTATTAATATTTAATAACAATTTAAATTTTTTTTAAAAAAATTAAATTTTCACTTGGACAACGAAGAATGTCATCTCCGTCGTCCAAGTGGTCACTTAGACCGCGGAGAATGTGACATTCTCTGCTGCCCAAGTAAGCACCTGGACGACGGAGAATGTCATCTCGATCCGTCGTCCAGGTGCTTACATGGGCCGCGGAGAATGTCCGCGGTCCAAGTTTCACTTGGACGACGGAGATGACATTCTCCGTCGTCTAGGTACTTACTTGGGCCGCGAAGAATGTCCGCGGTCCAAGTTTCACTTGGACGACGGAGATGACATTTCCGTCGTCCAGGTGCTTGGACGACAGCACTTGGAGCACGGAGCATCTATCGACATTTACATCTATCGACAGCACTTGGAAACGCTCCGCGGTCTAAGTGCGTTTTTCTTGTAGTGGTTTTTCTTGTAGTGTGAGAACACTGCTTCCTTAGAGTATCCAAACTCTCACTCGATAGGTGACAAGCCCTTCAACCTTCCAGTCACAATTGCTTCCTTCTGATCGCAATACTCTCACTCGATAGGTGACAAGCACTTCGATCTGCTGGTTGCAAAGAAGATAGCTAGAATCTCGAAGACGAGATGTCTGTCTAGGTGTACTTACGTATAGCAAATGTATGTATTTGATCAGAGACATTTTCCACAAAGCTCTTACTTTCCTTATATACTCGCTCACCAGTTGTCTTTCAATTCATTTGAATTTCCTCTGTCCTTGCTCTTTGACTCCCAATGTAACTCCAACACCAGCATACGGGTTTTCATCCTTATAGAATATCAATGCTATCACAACTCTTCTATCAAATACATCTATCTGAAATCGAAAAGGTATGACAGACATTCAAGGCGCATGGAATCAGCTAATTAAAGAATCACAGTTCTAACTGAACTCTACTTATTACATTTGGCCGCTCGCCAAGCTCTTTATAATACACGGACCGCTCGCCAAGACTTCAGCCAATCCTTGGGCCGCTCGCCAAAACTTCAGTCATTCAAACCCAATATGAAATATTTATTTTAGGCCCAAACAATCATCATCAATCTGATAAACATTACCATGTTCATCAGTAACTTCAATTCATCATCAGGGCCACAGCATTGAATGATGTTAAAGAAGCAGATTGAGGAAGGCGATTACAATAAATTAGGGTTACAGCCATGTCCATGTGGGAATGAGAAATCTGGAGAGGTCGAATTAATAAACTAGCTGAGCCATAGCCATCTCCATCTTGGACTTGGGTTTAGTGATTCAATCCCCTTCTATCTCTTTCGCTATTTCTGGTATCAATTTGTGCTTTTATTACACACCAAATCTTCCGCCCAGCTGAGATCGACCTGCATGAATGTTAATGATGATAGCTCTCTCTGTTTCTTGCATGTTTTTCAAGCATCAGGAAATTGATGGATCTTCATATAGTAAAGCAGAAATTTCTTGTTGTCATTCATGCTCTTAACACTAGTGTCACTCTACCTAATTTCTCCACGAATTAATAGAGGAAGAGCGAAGTCAACTTCTGTCAGCTGATGAATCTTACTTATTATACCGGTTTTAATTTCTTGTTTTTGAACCACTAAATCCACTAGCCCTCGACGTTTTACCACTCACTATATACACCACTTTTTTCTTCTCTGGTGTTATCAAAGTAATCAAACTTTCTACAAGGAAGATATTATAAGGGTTTTAGTTCTTAATGTGACATTGAGTCTAATGATCGATATGATCGACCAATACAATTGGCTAAGGTGTACTCTAAAAAATGGAGGCCTCGAGTTTGAAACTTCGAATTCGAATATTCTCTTTTAAATTATAACCGATCATAGGTGTTGTTGCATGAATCTTAGCTTCTTTTTTTTATGTTGTTCTAACATTGGAATTGAAGGTGTGTGTGATATCGGGAGAGACTTTGTAAGAATTCAACCTGTACTTCAAGAGATAAGCTTTATTTAATTATGGTTTGGATCCATTATCAATGCCATGGTAATGGAAGGCAGAGTGGCTTCTAATTAAAAAGGGAATCATATACTAATTTCCCAATTCCATGCGTTTTTTTAATGCATTATATATATCCTAATCCTAATATCCTTTTGTCTTATCAAGCAAAACGCTGGCACAAGACAAATGTATAAATATAGTAGAATTATCAGATTCGCATACGAGAATCCAACGCCCAATATTAAGGACATCGCATAATTCTGGTAATTTTTTCGCTTCTGAAGAATTGAAAGGGAGAGGAGAGGAACAAATAGATCGATTGGCCTAAACAGATTAAAGAATGTAGGACCCTAGTGCACTCCCATACTCTAATTAGATTTCTGTTAAAGTTGTTTGACATCTTGGGGCCAAACGACTGTGTCTCCCGAACTTCAATTCTATACCTACTTTTGAAATCTCGACATGGTTAATGGTATATGTATTTATGCTGAAACCAAATCATGGATCTTTCCATGAGTTTTCGTCGTCTTTGTTTGGTGGGGTGTACGTTGTAAAAACATGGGATGCGATTAAGTCCCTGAGGGGATTCGTCCAAATAAGTATCGACATGATTTGACCTTAATCTATACTAGGATTTCATGCATGCATGCAGTTATCATAGAGGTTAGAAACGACTCCAACGAGGCCTAGCTAGGGTTTCCTATCAGCCAGTCCAGATCCATTTCTAGGATTCAAATTTTATTGATCACACAGTTCACCCCAAACCCTTTTGTACTCGTTCGTTTGTTGCTCAGCTCAAAAAGAAATGGATTACGTATACTCTCGTATATATCAACCTCACACTTTCTGTGCACCGAGATACTGAGAACTAAACAATTTAGAGAGGTGCATGAAGTTTATCAAGTGTGGGCAGGTGAGGAAGGTGGATTAGGTTTCATGCATGATGCGTCTTCTACCTTTTAACATGACATTTCTTTGGACATTTTACTCAACTAAGTTCAAGAGGCTAAAACCTTAGCTAGTAATAACCTGAATATCTCAGATCCCTATGGAGTTCGATATGTGCGGAAACCTATGATTCTTCTATGACTGTCTAGTTTGTATTTGTTATGCATCTTAACTTCACTGAGGTGAGCCTTATCAAGATTTCGCTTCCAGAATCTAATATGCCATTTTCGAATAATTACTATACCTACAATTCATTTATAATTCATGGCTGTCATTCTAGCTAGTAGGAAATTTATGAAAGCGTTTGTGAATTGTGACACCTCCTTCGAAACTGCATGTCCGTAAGATCAAGGGTATCCCTTCCCGCCCTCATGTCCCATTTAATTAGGCCGGTGGACTAACATTACTGTTGTATACTTACTTGTATGGTTGTTGGCAGTCTTCAATAGTAGGTTGAGACTTGAGACTTAATTGGGAGTAGTTCAAGGTAAATATTCTCTGCTTCTCATGGCCCTAACAGCATCCGCACCGGTTTAAGACTTCATATTTGCATAGGAATTTTTGTCACTATGCATCGAATAAGAAGTCTTATTCATGTTTTTTGCGCAGCAATACACAAAATAAGAATTCCTATTACTATTCATTACTTTAAAAAAATGGTAAGATTTGTAAAAAAATTAAACGGATTATTGGAAATTTTGTAATAATTTTTTTACAATTTTTAAGGTATTTTATGCAAATATTTGATATATTAACAAAATATAGCCGTTGTCTTTGAATTAGGACCGTCAGATTCGATTTTTCATTCAAAATGGACGGCCCATATTCATAGATCCGTTGGGCTGAAAATGGACAGACAGACCTGCCACGTGTCGACTCTTGATTGGTTCGTTATTTGCCAGTTAAAAACAAATTATTACGGTGCGTGTAATACACACGTCGGATTGAAAAAAGAAGAAGTGACGCGCCTGGCATTACCCACGTGCGTGGGGTCTGCTAGGGGAAGCGTCCTCTCATAATTCCTATTTCAGGACAACGCCGAGGAATTCCACGACGTCAACGTCCGGTCGCCTCCATCGTTCTCCACCGCTGCACGTCCTCCTAGCTTCCGATTTCCCCCTCTTCGGCGGCTCTACCAGGAATTCCTCATTTTTCTCCAAAATTTCTCTACCGCTGCAGATGCTCTAACTAGCTAGCTTCCATTCAAATTATCTAGTTTCACACGCACATGCATTATTGAACTCTTACATTTCAACAGACTCGGACAACTCAATAGTTCAAAGTACGTCATTGGTAATTCAGATAGCTACTACCAGCCAGTAGCAAAACACCATGAACAATCAAACAAACCCAATTACTGCATACCTAGCCGGGTACATACATATACTACTAGAAATACGTACTTAGACGACAAAACCTTAATTGTTTCGTCGTCTAAGTACATTTTAGATGACGAAAACTTAGTTCGTCTCCCAAAAAAAATATTCGTCGTCTAGGTTGTACTTAGATGACGAAATACATAATTAATTATCAAAGTGTGTACTTAGTCGACGAAACATGATATTCGTCGACTAAGAGATCACTTAGACGACGAATAAAGGTTACGTCGTTTAAGTTTAACATCTTAAACAACGGAAGTAATATCCTTCGTCTAAAACTTAAACTTAAACGATGAATTATGTATTTCATCATCTAAGTGATTTCTTAGACAACGAAGATAGTTTCGTCGTCTAGGTATGTACTTAGACGACGAAATTTTATACTTAGACGACGAATTATTTCGTCGTCTAAGATAACTCAATTATTTATATCAGATTTCATTTTCAGATCAAGCATATCTCTCTCTCATTTCTCAACTTCTCTCAAAAGCTCTCAACACCCATCTCCGGCCACAATTTCAATTTAATCGGTTTAATTTCATTTCAACCTCCGGAGTTCTAGTTTACCCACTTATATCCGTATCAGCGAAGAGTTAATCCTTCACTCATTTCTCTTGATTAATTTTTTAAAATTTAATTACGTACATAATAACGTACAGTGATGGAGTTCGCCGATGAAATATTCCGGCGGATATAGTTTCTGGCCACCTTACATTGTTTGCATATTACATTAATTAATTATTTAATTGTTAAGCTAGTTGCATGTTGATTAATTATATATATGATTAAATATGTTAGATTAATTAGTTGAAAAATTATATATAATATGTAAATGCATATTAACTTAATAATATATTATATTAATTATAGTATATTAGATTATAGCATATTAACTTAATTGTGTTATGTACGTAATTTAATAATATAATATATATATATATTAAGATTAATTAGTTAAAAAATTATATAATATGAGAATTAACTTATGCAGAAATATAGACAAGAGTTGGATACAATTGGTGAATAGAAGTGATAAGAGGTATATGGACGGAATCAGAGAGTTTATATTGTTTGTGATGCAACATGGTCAAGGAAAGATGCGTTATAGGTGTTCGTGCAAAAAATGTCTTAACCATCAGTTGTCAGAGATTAATGTTATGTCTCAACACTTGTATGACCACGGTATGATGTGGAGTTACACTCCATTGAATGAGCACGGTGAAGTAGTAGGCTTCACCTCATGGTACAGTTACTAGGGTGCCTCATCTAGCAGTAGTGGCACCCCTTCTTGGAAGCCCACTGTGGATTTGATCCATGATGCTTTTCCAAAATTTAGTCATGGTAGACACCAACACGAAGAAGGAGGTTATGATACTCCTTATTATAACACAGTCCCTGCAGGGTTGGACACTGACACTACTTAGATGGATGAGTACAACAGGATGCTACTTGAAGCTCAGACCCCGGTGTACCCTGGATGTCTAGAGAATGTGTTGCGATATGTAATGGAGAAATATCAGATAAAAGTGAAGAACAAAATTTCAGATCATGTTTTTGACAAAATGCATGAGTGTAAGTTGCTTCTTGATCATCACAAACTTCTCAAAACCCATTATAAGGTTAAAAAGATCTTGAGCAGCTTCGACCTAAAGTACAAGAAAATTCATGCATGCATAAATTATTGTGTGTTGTTTTACAAAGAGTATGCACATTTAGACTACTGTCATGTATACCACCAGTGCGTATATTTACATCGGGGGAATATGAGGAGTTCGAAGAAGTAAATTCCTCTGAAGGTGCTTCGCCATTTTCCGTTGATTCCTAAACTGCAGCATTTGTACATGTCTCTATACACAGCATAGGCGATGAGATATATGGTACGCGAAACAAAGATTAGATGACAATGTGTTTAGATACATGGTAGATAGGGAGGCTTTTAAAGATTTTGATAGGAAATTTCCAAACTTTACAAGAGAGGTTCGAAATGTTAGAGTCGGACTTTCTACATATGGATTCAACCCTTGAGGTAATAATAGCGTTTTTGTCACCACTTGGCCAGTTATTGTCATGTCGTATAACCTGCCTCCATGGATGTGTATAAACAAGGAATCTAGTTTCCTTACTTTGCTAATTCCAAATCCTAAATCTCCTAAAAAGTGTTTTGATGTGTACCTCAGACCATTGATTGACGAGCTGAAACTATTGTAGGAAAATGGAGTCCCAACTTATGACAAGTTCAATAATAATGTTCATGATGAGAGCAGCAGTAATGTGGACCATCAACGATTTTTCTGCGTATGGGATGTTGGCATCTTCACAACCAAAGGGTACAAAGCTTGTTCTGTTTGCTTGGACGACGTCAACTCTAGTTGGTACGCAGGGAATGTGTGTTACGTGGGCCACTGTAGATGGCTTCCTTATGGTCCTCAGTGGCGACAAGATAAGGATAATTTCAATGGAACGGTATAGAATAATCCTAAACCCTGACAATGGTCTGGCGAAGAGTTTTTGAAGTGGCTAAACAACTTCAATTTCAGTTTGTTGACCAATGATGATGATGTAAAGAAGCTTAATCTACGCCCTACAAATGGTCTTAGCTATTGACACCACATGAGTATTTTATTTGAACTGTCTTACTGATCGAAGTTAAAACTCAGGAACATAGAAAAAAATGTGTGCGACAGCATGGTGGGAATAATTCTTGGTATTAAGTTGAAGACTAATGATACTCCCGAAGCGTAAAAAGATCTGAAATCTATAAATTTATGTCGTCCCTTGTGGTTAAAGAGAGTAGAAGAGGAGTGTACATCAAGATGTCAAATGCACCTTACACAGTGAAGCCGACACTAAGAGGTTATGTATTCAACTGGTTTAAAAGTGTTCGTTATCCGTCTAATTATGCAGTGAATTTATTTAGATGTGTCAACATTGAGAAACACAAGTTCATTGGTCTAAAAACATATAACTGTCACGTTATGCTGCAGCGTCTGGTTTTAGTGGTAATTCGATCATATTTTCCTCGTGACGTCATCGAACTAATAGTAGCATTCTGTAGATGGTGACAAAGGTTATGTGCTAGAGAGTTGAAGAAGTCAGATGTGGTCGAACTACAATACGAAATTGTCCACATCCTTTGCAAATTAGAGAATTTTTCCCCAGTTTTCTTTAACTTCATGATTTAGCTCATGATCCACCTTTATGAACAAATGTTATTTTCTGGTCCGGTCCACTACACTTGGATGTATCCTCAAGAAATGTACAATTAATTATAACGATTTTTCATCATATATATATTTTTGTGTTTCTACTATTCATCAAATAATTAATTGTATTATTTTACAGACAACTCAATCCGTATAAAGGATTCGTGAAAAATAAATCTACCCTGGATGGCTCCATAGCAAAAACATACCTAATGCATGAGTGTGTTACCTATTGTAACAAGTACCTCAAGGATCCAGTCCAGATCACCGCCTCCAATCCAAATGCCCGCAATAATCTTTTAGTCGTCACAGATGTTGTACAACCGTTTAGATGAGTATTAAATGAAAGATTACCTAAAGAAGAACTTATTGAAGTGCATTGGATAGTGTTGTGAGACTGTGACGAGGTTGACCCGTACATGCAAGCTTACAAGGAGAAAATTTAGACAGCCAAACCAGACAAGAGTCATAACTGGGTTAAAAAAGTATTTAAAAAGAAGTTCCCTGATTATTTCATTGAATAGGTATATTTAAACCATATATGTTTGTGATTTTTTTATTTTGAAATTGAGAAATCCGGGTAGGAATAGGTGCCCACAGTAAATTCGAACTTAATTTGGTACTTTCTTATTCGAAATGTTTTTCCTCAGTTTATGCATGCAGGTTTTTGGTTTCCATTTATTTTAGGGGAAACTATGCCAATTTTTTTGTAGAAATTAAATACACATTCATATATCTTCTTTACAATTTTGCAGATGATCGATCTACAAAAATTCGGTAACCACGAGGGGTGATGGTCATGAAAAAAGCACTTATTGGCCCATTAGCAGGTTCAACACTATATTTACCCCATATATTTTTTCAACGGTGTAAAGTTTCATTCATTGGACTAAGATGAAGGAAGAAGAACACAAAATAGTGGGATCGCGGTTGGGGAAGGAGCTGATGTATATTACGGGGTTCTTGTTAATGTCGTTCAGTTACTTTACTGGAATGATATCAATGTTTTTATATTCAAGTGTAAATGCTTCAAGCGTACGAAGGAAGATCTAAGTCTTTTATCAGTCTATACGAATTCAAGCTGGTATGAGGATGAGTCATTCGCTCTTGCCACCTTAGTTAGACAGGTGTTCTATCTGGATGATCCAAAAGCTGGTGAATGTTATAAAATAATAAACCATATGTCTCACCTAGGAATATGGAGTGCCATAACACTTGAAGGGATGTTGGCGACTGACACCTCAGTGTATAATGACAATGCATATCAAGAGCCTAATACTTCTATCATCCCCGACATAAGAGAACTGACTCGATCTAACAAACACTTATACATGCCTGATGGTGCCACAGATCTTACTCAAGAAGAGATCAACAACTTGCAGAAGAATGCCTCTAAAGAGAAGTTGGAGGATGAAGACAACGACGTCGTATACGATTCAGAAGATGGACATTATGATGATGAGGATTATTCAGTTGAGAGTGAGTAGGATGAGTCAAACAATGATAATTATGACGATGAAAGTGATTGATATATAAATATTTGTAATACTACATAATAATTAATTAATAGATGGAGATAATTCAATTGAATTTCGAACTTAATTTGTACGTACGCGCACTAATTAAAAGAGGTTTAATTAGAGTATTTGTACATAATATTTATTATTTCTTATAGAAATAATTTTAGAATACACGAATGCAAGATAATTTTCTAGTAAAGAGAACATCTTAGACAACAAAATTAGAGAATTTGTCGTCTAAGGTTCACTTAGACGACAAAATGAATTAATTTTTGTCGTCTAAGAAGCACTTAGATGACGAAATGAATTAATGTTCGTCATCTAAGTACATGTACAAACCCTATACCCTAGTCTCGACCCTAAACCCTTTCTCGTAAACCCTTAAAGTAGTACATTTCATCGTCTAAGTTCTACTAGACGACAAAATTCAACATATTTCGTCGTCTAAGTACAGTTTCACAATCTGACTCCTATGAGCACGATCATGTGTATCTTATTAGATTATGGATTATATTCATCGAGCGCATAAAGTAAAACAATTCTTGGACAGTGGGTATTGACGGTTCGAAAAATCAGAGTTACTAAGATTAATATATCAACGTTTCCATTTCGTTGAAGTTTTGGTTTTATGGTTGACTACACTGATCAAACCCTTAATGAACTTTGTATTGAATGAAAATTCGTTTACTTACATATTAAGTTGTGGTGAATATATCTAACGGTTGTTTTGTCCAAATTCAATTTCATTAATATGAATATAGAGTAAATACAGACATACGAATACTTAAGTTATACAACATTAGTAGATGTATAACAAGTATTAACTCATCAATATAGTTTTTATTTAAAATTTAAATTAATTTATATCTAATTGATATATAAAGTTTTGACGCAAGTGGAAATGCTCGTAAAGCCAAAAATGGTTTTATGATTAATATTATTTATGATCGTTTCCGTCTTTTAAACTTTTGTCGATATTCAAAAAACTGTATCGATCGATTATCAAACTCTACCGAATTGGCGTCAATTTTTTTAAAAAATATTATATAAATGTAATGATTACATTTGATGGCTTATTTCTTCATATTTTTAGGCAGGTAGCAAAAAAAATTCAAATATCTCAAAAATAAATAAATAAATTATCACTTAGATGGCGAAACACCTAGGTTCCTTCTTAGATGACAAAATCATGTTATTTCATCGTCTAACCCCAAATATTTGACGGTTTTTTTAAGCCGAAATTTTGGAAAATTTTAAAAAAATGACTTCGACGACGAAATACCAAGATTTCGTCGTCTAAGTCGACTAACAAGACGAAATCCAACTTTTTGTCGTCTAAGTCGATAAATAAAATCATAAAAATTTGGGACAAATCCCTAATTTGCTCGATCTCATCTCTCTCTCTTCTCGTTGTCCTCTTTCTCTGATCTTCTCACCGATGACCCCCTCGTTCTCCTCTCTGTCTCCGACATCGAAAACCGTCGCCATCTCTCTTTCCTTGCCTCCGTATATATCTCTCGCACCACAGAGACGCCCTGCCTTCGTCTCTGTCTCTCTCTCTCTCTCTCTCTCTCTCTCTCTCTCTCTCTACTGTATTGGATTATAGATTATTGATTTCAAATTGTGGATTGATCATTGATTATGGATTGTGGATTATTGATTATTGATCGTGGATTATGGATTAGGATCAGGATTATAGATTATTGATTTCAAATTGTGGATTGATCATTGATTATGGATTGTGGATTATTGATTATTGATCGTGGATTATGGATTAGGATCAGGATTATAGATTTTTGGATTGAATGAATTTATGGACCTGAATATATATGGATTGTTGAATTATTGATGGAGATTATGTGGAATTGTTTGAATTTAGGATTATGTATTGTTGTTGATGGAGACTATGTAGATTATGTAGAATTTCGGTTGTTGATTATGGAGAATATGTAGAATTGTGTTCCGATTATGGAGTTTATGTATAATTATTGTTGATGGATCCTTTAATTATGTACTTTGTTGAATGAAAATGGATAACGCATGAATGAATAAGGAAGAGTATGTAATGAGGGTTAAGTTGAATATGTATTGGATTAGATGATTTTTTGTTTTTTGGTATGGATGTGTTTTTATGAATATGGTTTTACTAAGTAAATATTATTAATTTCCGATGTCGTCCAGCTTAATTAAGATATATGGCGGTAGGAAGGGGCGCACTGCACAAGAGAAGGCTGCCAAATTTCAATCCATAGGACAACAGTTCAGTTCGAGTCAAACCTCAGAGGAGATTGTTACGGCTCCTACGGCTTCTCAAACGATACGAATGCTCCAAATGAAGCGGCTACAACCTATACATTTGAGCCAGAAATTTCCGCTTTAGCGGCGTCACAAGGTCCCCAAGAATATGTTGACGATTCTGTTTTCTATAGCGCCCGATGCAAAGTGAACATGAGTGATCCCTTAGCTCCGGTACCTAAACGTACTCGGGGACCTGTGATTGGAGCTAAAGTCGAAAGGATAGTAAATTCAACAGGAAGAATATCGAGGTGTCATTCGACGAGTTCACCAGAGGCCCTCCGATGCCAGAGCTGAGCAATTTGTGCTCGCACAACATCAGATCTATCATACAGAACAACATACGTATGAAGACCCCTTCTTAGGACGAGATTTCCCAAGCCAAAAAGTTCAGGGTGTACCGCGAACTCTTGGTAATATGGTCTATTTAATTTAATTTTACTAATTAATTGCAAAGCATAGAGGCATAAGGTCTAGGAATTTAAATTTTTATTTATTTTTTCCTAGGTATATTATGACTATGAAGCCAAACCAGAGATGTGGGAATACCTAGAGAAGACGGTTACCCACATCTACAAGGAACACATCGCCTATCATGTATCAAAAGAGTTGCAGATGAAAAGGGAAAACGAGTGGGAATGGTTGGTCGGGCACTATGAGTCGAAGAAGTTTAAGGTTCGTCATCATTTTATTTAATGTAATGAAAATGAATAATTTCTTACTTTTAAATATTTATTTATTATTTATTATCTTTTGTTGTGAAACAGATAAAGTCGGAGTTCAACAAGCCTAATCGTACAAGAAGACCGTGCACCATAAGTCGGGCTCCAGAAGGATCATCGACATGGCAAAGTCTCACAGAGATGCAGGTTCGAAGCATTGTTTTCTTGATGCCAATGTTTCTTCTTACGTCAAGCCCGAGCAAGCTGATACCACGAGTGAACGTGGCGAAGTAACCATTTTTCTGAAATTGATTGAATTTAATCGTACTTCCAAAATTTATTGAATTTAATCTTACGGTTGGTTTGAGGAAATTGAATTATGATTAGGACATTTAATTAGGTGGTGCTCTTAGAATTTGGTTTAGTTGGCTAAATTATGATTTTGAACTTGAGAAATTCGGATGGGAATCGGTGTCCATGGTTAATTTGTTATGTTGCAATTGGTTATTTTCTTTCGTGCATGTTTTAGGTTTGCTCCATTTTTAAGGGAAACTATGCCAAAATTTCTTTAGAAATAAACATTCATATGTTGTTCACAAAATTAATTTCAGAAGAGATTGATACAAATGGCCTAGGAGGAATTGGTGCACGCACATTTGCAAAACCCAGAGATGACGCCTGAAGAGCTGTCTCCTCTATTGAAGGAGACTCATATCAATTTTTTCGATGCAGTTTTTGGCCGCCGACTTGGGAAGGATGTTCATGGGCTTGGACAAGCGGTCCAGTGAGATTTGATGCAGTTATCCGCATCGGCGGGTAGGCACTCGAGTGCAGCTTCTGCCAAGGAGCGGGTTCGAGTAGCCCAATAGGTGGCTCGATCTGCCTAGGAGCAGATTCGATCGACCCAGACTAAGATGAGCTTCATGATCGAGTTTCTCAGGTCGATGGCATGCAACCTCCACCCATGTGTCAACTAGATGCCACACTTTGGGATCCTGGACACGATGATGACAATGATCCAAGCAGCGGCGAGAGAATCGGTGGGATCCATACTCCCGGTCTAGTTTCATAGTTTATATATATATATATATATATATCAATCAAACGTACACTTAGACGATAAAAAAAAATTCGTCATCTAAGGTATCACAGTGTCTCAAAGTTACCATGCTGGATAAGTCGTTTCATCGTTTCATCGTTTGATTGATATATATATATATATAGATTTAGATGATGAAGTAATTTCGTCGTCTAAGTGATTTTTTTGTAATCTAAGTACTTAAACAATGAAGTTGCCTAAATTTCGTCGTTTAAAGTATCACACTTAAACGATGAAACGTACACTTAAGTCGGTGTGTACGTACACAGTGTCTCAAAGTTACCATGCTGGATAAGTCGGTGCTCCGGGATTCCCAGCTAATAAGTCTAACAAGTTAAAGTTAAATTATTCTTTTGTAGTTAGGATGGGACGTGGTCTGTAACATCAATCAGTCATTCAGTCTTATAGCATGCATTGTCAAGTCCAGGAGGCATCTTTGCTAATTCTCTACGTTTTATTGAAGGGGAAACAACAAAGTAACAGCTAGCTAGGTAGCGCCTAATGGAGGAGCTTTGGTCAGGTCGCCATCTTTTATTGAAGTGAAAGCACTGAGGAGTTGATTTGATGATTTTCAATCATGAAAGTCGATCGGCGTTGCAGCTCTTAATTTGGACGTGTCTTTCCAATACTGTGACAGGATGTTTTCTTCTTTATATCTTATTACAGTGAAGCATGCACTAAATTTAGTTAATTAACCTTGCGGCGTCGGAAAATTAGTGCGTGCAATCCGTGCATAAGTGCATAGCAAATCAAATCCCCCCCTAATTTCAGTGGAAATTTGTTAGAGTGAATTTGCTAAAACAATGTGACAGAAGATTCAGAACCTACTGTTCCTGATCATGGGAATCTTCAATCCTGGGATAAGTTAGAACTCAGAATTCCAGTCATGTTAAATATAACAGACATCCCCATTTCATGCACATGTGGGACTTTGTTTTAGTCTTTTAGACGAAGCTGATATGAATGTAAAACAAATATATAAACATTTTGAATTAGAAATTGATATTATCTTATATTTTGACAGTTAACATTTTTGAATTCAAACGGAAAGTTAGGAGCAATAATCTTTGTGGAAGAAAACTGCCTCTGATCAAACTAACTGAAGACCCACCAGAAGCATAGAATTTTAATCATGTACTCACTGAAGATCCACCAGAAGCATTGCTTGTAAATGCAACTAGAGAGAGAAAAGAAACCTATGAGAAATGGCACAAGCATAAAAAAAATGGCTCTCATCAGCATTAAGAAAAACATGACAAAAAATGTTAGAGGAAGAGTGCCCGACTCAAAATATGCAAAGACATTATTTAGTGCAATTGTTGAGAAATATAAGATGTTTGATAAGGCAGAAACTGGTACCTATATGAATAAATTGATCAAAATGCAGTTTGATGGTAAAAGCAGTGTGATGGAGTATATCTTGAAGGGGTCAAACATTGCTTGAAAACTTAAAGAACTGAATATGACCATGGAGGAGCCATTTCTTGTATATATGATCCTAAACTCAGAATATGGTCACCTGGAAACACTCTACAAGACAGAACAAGAGAACTAGAGTATCAATGAACTGATTTCACTATGTGTGGCTACAAAAGAAAAGTTAATGAAGAAAGGCAAGGAGGTGGAAGTCAATCTGCTGGACAAGGACAAACCATTCAAGAAAAGGTTTAGCAACAACAAACACCAAAAAAGCAACTCCTCAAACTTAAAGCTTGCTATCAAAAATGACAACAGTAAGGTAAAGGTTGCCAACACTATAGAAAAGAAATGTTTCTTTTGCAAAAAGTCTGGTCATTTCAAAAAGGATTGTGAAGGATTCAAGGCTTGGTTAAACAGAAAAGGTAATTTTTTATCAAAACAAAATTTTAACATTAGTTCTAATAAACTAGTTTCTGATGACTCATGGTGGTTTAATATTGACTCACCTATTCATGTTGTCACTTCATTATAGGGATTATCAAGGATAACAATCCCAACTGAACATGAGACTAGGGTGTGCACTGCTAGTGGCCATAAAGTGGCGGTAAAAGCAATTGGAGTTGTGAAGCTAGTATTTAGAAATAACTATGTATTATAACAGAAAAATGTTTACTGTACTTCTGAAATAAAGAGAAACCTTATATCTGGTTCTCAATTTGTAGAAGAAAATGGTTATAGATTTACTAATGATAATAAAGTCATGTATTTTTACTTTGAATCATTTTGTTTTGGAGATGTATTTCTTGTTGATAGCTACTGGTTGCTTAACTGTGAAGAATTCACTGCTTGCAAAGAAGAACAAGAAAATTTTCTTCTAGGTAACAACAAGAAAAGAAAATCAAACCAGGATACTTCATCTATTATGTGGCATAAAAGACTTGGCCATATTTCAAAAAAATAGAATGAAGGATTTGATAAAACAACATACTCGATCTACCATCTTTGGATTTCGAAGATTTCAACACTTGTGTAGACTATTTGAAAGAAAAATGAAAAATCAAAGGAAAACAGATTCAAAAAGAAGTGAAAATTTATTAGAACTTATTCATATTGATGCCTGTGGTCCATTTCCAGTAAAAACCGTTTGTCAAAATTACTACTTCATGCCTTTCATTGATGATTTTTCAGGTATTGTTTTGTTTATTTGATTTCTGAAAAATTACAAGCCTTGGATTGTTTTAAAATCTTTAAAACTGAAGTTGAAAGGCAGACTGATAATCTGATTAAGGTTGTCATATCATATAAAGGTGGAGAGTTTTATGAAAAATATTCAGAAAAGGGTAACACAAGGGACCTTTTGCAATGTTCCTAGAAGAATGTGGGGTTTTGGCACAGTACACCACTCCTTATAACCCTCAGCAAAATGGAGTATCTGCAATGAGAAATAGAACATTGATGAGCATGGTAAGAAGTATGATTGTGAGGCCTGGTCTTCCTAAATAGGTGTGGGGAGAAGCATTGAAAATAGCCAACTACATTTCAAACAGAACACTTACCAAAGCAATTGCTACAACACCGTTTGAATTGTGATGTGGAAGAAAACAAAGCTTGAACCACTATCATGTGTGGGGATGCAAGGCAGAAGCTAGAATTTATGTTACAGAAAATGGCAAGCTTGATTCTCGCACAATAAGCTCTTATTTTATTGAATATTGTGAAAAATCCAAGGGCTACAGATTTTATTGTCCAAAAAGAGGAACAAGAATTGTTGGAACTCATAAAGCTATGTTTTATGATGAGTTATTTGAACATTCTGAACCTGTAGTGGATGATATAAAATTGGGTGCATCAACAGAATCAATTGAACAATGGTTCATCTATCCTGATGTTGAATGCAATATTACTCAAAATCAGAATGAACTGGAATATGTTCTAGAACAACAACATGAGCAAAATGAGGCTCAAATTGTAGCATAACCAGTGGGAGAGAATGTGCTAAATGAAGAAGCAATTGATGAAGAAATACAGATAAATCAGGAAGAACATATTGATAATGAACCTACAATTTTGAGAAGGTCAATGAGGGAAAGGAAATATGCAATTTCTGATGATTATCATATCTATCACATCATGGCAGATGAGGTGTTTAATGAGGAAGATGATCCCACATCTTTAAAAGAAGCAATGCAATCTCAAAAGAGCACAAAATGGAGAGCAGCCATGCAGGATGAGATTGCAAGCATGTTCAAGATCAAAGTCTGGATTTTAGTTGATAAACCAGTTGGTGTGAACCAATAGGTTGCAAATGGATTTTCAAAATAAAAAAGGATGCAGATGGTAAAGTTGAGAGACACAAAGCCAGATTAGTAGCAAAATGATATAACCAGAAGGAGGGTGTTGATTATAATGAAACTTTTTCTCGAGTTTCAACAGAGGATGCATTTAGAGTAATCATGGCTCTAGTTGCACATTTTGACCTTGAACTTCACCAGATGGCTGTTAAAACTGCGTTCTTGAATGGTGAACTGTTTGAAGAAATTTATATGAAGCAGCCAGAGAGGGTTTTGAAGAAGATAAAAACAAGGTTTGTCAACTTAAAAGATCAATTTATGGTCTTAAGCAGGCTTCAAGGAAATGGTATCTCAAATTTGCGAAAGTTGTAGGAGATTATGCTCTCTTAGAGAATAAGTTGGATGAATGCATCTACATGAAAACCGGTGGGAGTGATTTCATTACTTTGGTCTTGTATGTAGATGACATTCTACTTGCCAACAACAACAACAGGCTATTGAAAGAGACTAAAAACTTTCTCATGACTAACTTTGATATGAAAGATTTAGGGGAAACTCATTTTGTTCTGGGAATTGAAATAACAAGAGACAAGAAGCATCATGTTCTAGGAATTTCTCATAAAAGCTACATTGATAAAGTTCTTCAAAGGTTTGGTATGCAGAATTATAAAAATGGAGACTGTCCAATTTCTAAGGAAGATGAGTTACATAAAGGGCAGTGTCCTAAAACTATTCTGGAGAAGAAGAATATGGAGAAAATGCCTTATCACTACAAGAAAAACTCACCTAGACCGCGGACCGTTTCCGTCTTCTAGGTGAGATTTTCCGTCGTCTAAGTACTTAGACGACGGAACTTCCGTAGACTAGGTTACGTCCTCCAAGTACCTTCGTCCAGGTACGTGGACGACGGAAATGGAGGGGTGCGTGGTCCAAGTGAAACTTAGACCGCGGACTTTTTCCGCGGTCTAAGTGTTCACTTGGACCACGAAGGAACAATTCTCCGTGGTCTAAGTGAACACTTAGACCGCGCATATGACAGTCTCCGTAGTCTAAGTGATTATTATTTTTTAATTAAAATTTTAGTTTAAAGTAAAATATTAATAATTTAATAAAAAACTAAATTCTCATTTAAATAATTAAATAATTATAAATTAATTAAAATAATAAATTATTACTTAAATAATAAAAATTTGTACGTACATTCATGAAATTAAATTGTTCGGAATCGGAAAAAACGATATGATAGACTACAAAGCTAGAATACATGCAAATTACTAAAATACTGGAGGAGCAGACGCGTCGCCGAGTCCCTCGCCTCCAGCCGTGTCGTCGTCGTCGGGGTATGGGTTCGGAGGAGGTTGACACTGTCGTCGAGCCTGATTTTCCATGAGGGCGACGAGTTGGGCTATCTGCGCTTCTTGCTGATCAAGCCTCTGACGCATAGATTGATTTTCCTCCCGTGCGAGTCGAGCCTCTTGGAAGGCTGCTTGGACGGCCGCAGCCTGAGTACTTTTCCTCGCCGAACATCCTGTAGATGAGTCGGAGGACAAATCTCGTTGGACCTAGCGTCACATCCCCTAATCTCCTTGCCAGCTCTATGATCGTATACCTCATCGGTGATTGCAATTTGGCTCTCCATTGATAGAGGAGGCCGGTCTTCCGGCGGCAAATCCGGGTGTGCAAGCTGCATGTTGGCCAATTCCTGCTGCGCCCGTTCTACCAACCTTGCCTGAAAAAAAAATTATTATAAATTTGTACGATAATTTACTAAATAATAATTAAATAATAACTACGCAAATTAAAAGCACATATATATCACTTACGCCGTATTGACTCACTTCATTCTCGAGCTCAGGCGTCACGTACGTGCTGACGCTAGCATCCAGATAAGGGTGTTTGGAGCCTTTATCTCTGTGCTCCTTGGCTATTTGAATCATCTGCTTGGAGCCGGAGGTATGATATTTGTCATTCTTCCCCCGGTTGGTCTTGTTGATGTTGGAGAATTTCTGTTGGACAACCTAAATCATTAAAAAATTAATAAGTAACTAAAATAAAAATAATTCAATTCTCTTAATTTAATTAAAAAAATAATCACCTTATATTCTTCTCCTTAGAAGTGGTTACACAACCACTCCCACTCATCTTCTCTATCCCCACGCAGCTTTACGGGGGTAGGCACGGGGCCGATATCGTCATAATACTTGTGAAGCTTGTACTTCCAATCACGGTAGATGGCGTTGGTGGTTTGGTTAATGTGCCTAAGCATCTCCGGTGTGTGATCCACCTCATATTGTTTCTATAAGAAATAAATAGAAAATTATAATCGTATATATTATGAAATTACGATTTTTATTGGTTATTAGAAAATAAATTTAAAATTGTACGTATTACGTACCGAAAGTTCTTTAAACAGTTTAGCCTTCTCTTCATCCGGCAACTCCTTCCAAGTAGGGGCCGTCATACGAACCCTGTTGCGAAGGATTGACCCGATGTTGTGCGCTGAGAGACTAGCTAGCTGAGATGTGGGAGGGCCATCGGTGAATTCATCGTACGACAACTGGATCTTTTTCCCGGTCGCCTTGAACAATTTCTCGGATTTTCCGCCTTTGATGAGACCGCGAGTCCTTTTGGGTTGAGGGTCTATCAGGGCCCTCCTGAGCTTGAGCCGGGCGCTGTAGAGGATAGATTCAGAGGAGGCCGACGACGCCTGAGCACATTCTGCCATGGACGTCGGACCGGAATGGGCGTCATCACCGATCGGGATAGGTGGGGCAACGGGAATTTCCCCAGTGGGAGCTGTCGAAGGACCAGCTGAAGGGTCCGGAGGAGGCACGTCGTTGTCCTCCTCTAAATCCCAACCGACTTGCTCTACCAAGCGTCGGAGTAGAGCATCTTCGGCCTCCTTTGGGGCCTTTTTCTTTCCTGACGGGGCCATTTTAACCTAGGAGTTGTTAAAATATTATTACCATAACAATTATATATAAAAAATTACGATAATTATTTACAATTATTGAACACCTAAGATTTAAATAGAGTACACTAGCTTGATGTTTGGGTCATTCAATGGACGTGCGATCCGCGCAATAAAGTATAAACTTTCAGTCAATCAGCATTGGTTCAATCGAAAAACATGACCAGTTAGGGATAGAAATAACGCGAGAGGCAGGACTAATTTCGACAAAACACCCCGAGGCTAACCAAATCAATGGTATATACTCTATTGGTGTTAGTCTTTCCTAGATCCAAAACCTGTCACCAGTCATAACCCGTTTCTAGACACCATGTCCGACATTCAGCCAATCTTTCAAAAATTTACACTCCCTCAAGTCCTTTGCAAACTTCGCCATCAACCTCGCGTCCATAACTTCATTTAGGTTATGGTGTGCGGTGATGAAATCCACACAACACGAGGGGTTAAGGAGATAAGCTAGGAAATGAGGCGCCATCTATTCCAAAGAGTGCGACTTAATAAACCAAACTTATATACTAAATTTAAATCGAAGACTACCAATTTACTACAAAAGTGTCATAATTACCAATTTATTATTTTTAATAATTCACTAATTTACCATATTTACTACAAATTTACGATATTAATTACAACAATATTTACAAATTATAATTACATGCAATAATAATGATCAATTATACTATTAATTAAAACAATATTTAATTACAATAATTAATTATTATTTACCATGTCTTTACAATAATAATTATTCATTTATTAACCCATATTAATTATTATTACCAATTATTACTAATTTATTCTTTTTACTAATTAATTTACCAACTTACGAAATTATTAATTAAATTATAATTATGTTAAAAATTTAAAATATTACCTAAAAGATGAGTCGCCGGAGGGAGGAGGGAGTTGTTGGAAAGTCGCCGGAGAAAGGGAGTCGCCGGATTTTTGGTCGCCGGAGGAGGGAGGCGTAATTTTAGAGAGAGAGAGAGAGAGAGAGAGAGAGAGAGAGAGAGAGAGAGAGAGAGAGAGAGAGAGAGAGAGAGAGAGAGAGAGAGAGAGAGAGAGAGAAGATGAGGGTTGATTTCAGAATGGGATGAGGAAAAGAGGATCAGCCACTGCCTTTATATACAATTTTACTTAGACCGCGGAGCCCCGTTTTCCGTCGTCTAAGTGAACCGTTTCAAAATTTTCAACCGGCGCGCAATTAATTTGGCGGGTGGGAGTTAACAGTCCTAATTTTGGGAAGCGTTTCAAATTTGACTTAGACGTCGGAGAAGATTAATCTTCGTGGTCCAAGTGAAATTTACGTTAAATTAATTTTTAAAAATAATTCGCAAGGAAGTTGCCAATTTTTCATTCGAATGAAATAGTTATAAAATATTAATTAACGCATCGTATATATAAACAATTGAATTTGAGACGACGAATAATCTTACGTCTTTAAACTTGTTAAGTATCTACTAATCTTTATAACTTAAGTGTTATTAACTATAGGCTCATTGCATATCGATATTAACGAAATTGAATTTGGACAAAACAACCGTTGGATACATTCGCCGTAAGACAATATATACGTAGAATAATTTTCAGAAAATAGTAAGTTCGTGAAGGGTTTCATCGGCACAGTCAACCGCAAAATTAAAATTTTGACAAACCGAAAACGTGGATACACGAAAATTCGTAACTCCTATTTTGGAACTGTCGAAGCTCACACTCTAAGAATTGTTTACTCTATGGTCTTGATGAAAAGAATATGCGTTAGGACATGGTCTAGATGGTCGTTGTCTTAGATAAAATTACGAAATTTGAACTTAGACGATGCAAACGTGTGTTTGCGTCGTCCAAGTACTCACTTGGATGACGCAAACACACGATTGTGTCGTCCAAGTGAAAATTCCTTAATTTAGGGTTGGGGCCTTAGGGTTTAGGGTTTAGGGTTTAGGGGTATACTTAGACGACGGGTTGACCTTTTTGCGTCGTCTAAGTACTATTTTTAGGATTTAGGATTTTATAAATATATATATATAAGTATATATAATTTAGGGTTTAGTATTGTGTTTAATTACCTTAGTATGGACTACGAAAAGTCATTTTTTCGTCCCCGTTTTAATAGTCGTGAAAGTTAATTAATGTGCATGATTCGATCGATCTGATCCTCCGATCATGATGGATTAATTAATTAATTAATTTTAATTTACGTCTGTCGTTCCGACCACGCTATGTAATTAATTAAGTACAAAATTAATAGTTGTACATACGTACTCCTCCTCATAATATATATATTAATTAATTGATCGATGATGCATCATATATTACAATAAGTACAATAATTAATTACCAATTAATATTCCTCGTCGTTATATTGTACTCTTCATCATAATCGTCATTATCCTCATCACCGTTATCCAATTGCTCCTCCTTCTTATCATACTCAACAACGTCCGACGAATAACCTGAGTCCTCGTCCTCGTCTTCATCCTGCACGTCTTCTTCATCTACCTCATTAATTGTATCAATAATCTCATCTTCAGTTAGATCTATACAACCATTAGGCATGGATAAGCGTTCACCATCTTGAACCAGGTCCATTATGTCGGAGCGGATGACAGAAATATTAGGCTCTTGATAGGCAATAATGTTTCTTTCCGGTTCAGCAGCATCTTCAGTCGCCGGTGTACCTTCAATTGTCGTAGTATTCCATATTCCTCGATGAGAGATATGGTTCACTATTTTCCACCCTTCACCAGCTTTCGAATCGTCGAGATAGAACACCTGCCTAACTAAGGTGGCGAGAGTGAAAGGCTCATCCTCATACCAGCTTGAGTTTGTATCGACTGATAAAAGTCTCAGGTCTTCCTTTGTACGTTTGAACCATTTGCACTTGAATAGGAAAACGTTGACATCATTCCCGTAACATAGCTGAACGACATATACAATAGCCCCGTAATATAGATCATTGTCTTTCCCAACCGCTACCTCACTGTTTTGTGTTCTTCTTCCTTCATTTCGGGGCAATGAATGGACCTTTACACCGTTCACAAAACATCCGGGGTAAATATAGTGTTTAATCGGCTTCCCTGCTAGCAAGTGCTTTGGCCGGGACCACCACCCCCGTGGTTTTTGGATTTTTGTAGGTCAATCATCTGCGAAAATGGGAAAATTTAAGGGTTTACTTTCAACAAACATGATCAATATGTATATAAACTAAAAACTGAGACATACGTACGTACGTACCCATTGAAAGAAATAATCAGGGAACTTCTTCTTAACCATTCTCTCAAACCACACCAAACTCTTGTCCGGATTTAACGCCTGACATCATGTACGACTCAACTTCTTCATAGTCTCGCAACACTACTCAATGTGCCTCAATAAGTTCTTCCCGTGTTAACGATTCCTTTAATACTCCTCTAAACGGCCGTACGAAATTTGTGATGACAGAAATATTGATGCGAGCACTGGGATCGGAGGCAGTGGGAGGTGGTAGATTTTTGAGGTACCTGTTGCAGTAAGTAACACACTCATGCATTAGGTTTGTCTCGGCTATGGAGCCATCTGAGACCGACTTGTTTTTGACGAATCATTTATACTGTCTAAACTGTCTACAAATTCAAACGTTCAATTAATACATTGTAGAATAAGTACATATATATATAGCTAGTAATCTCCAGTGGAACAAATTATGAATCAAAAAACTTGTATAATTAATTAGTTGTACGTACCTTTCTTGAGGATATATCCAAGTGTACTGGACCGGACCAGAAATGAGCACCTGCTCGGGCAGGTGGATCATTAGGTGAATCATGATGTCAAAGAAAGTAGGGGGAAAAATCCTCTCTTGTTTGCAAATGAAGTGCACAATTTGTTGTTGCAGTTCCATCACATCTAACTTCTTTAATTCTTTGGCGCATAACCTTTGCCACCATCTGCACAATGCCACTATTGGTTGTATGACATCACGAGGTAAATATGGTCGAATTACCACTGAAATCAGACGTTGCAGCATAATGTGATAGTCATGTGTCTTTAGACCAACAAACTTGTGTTGCACCAGTTATAGTAGCTGCCTACATATCCGGATAACGAACGCCCTTAAACCAGTGAAATACAGAACGTCTAAGTGTCGGCTTCACTGTATAAGGTGCAACTGGCATCTTGTTGTACACTCCTCTCCTATCCCTACTTAAGCACAATGGACGGCGTAAATTCATTGATTCCAGATCTTTGCACGCTTTGGGAGTATCTTTAGTCTTGAACTTAATACCGAGAATTGTTCCCACCACGCTGTCGCACACATTCTTTTCTATGTGCATCGCGTCCAAGTTGTTCCTCGGCTTCAACTTCGACTAGTAAGGGAGTTCAAACAATATACTCTTGTGATGCCAATAGCTGAGATCATGTGGATGTATTGGATTGCATTTTTTTACATCCGCATCATTGGTCAACACATCAAAGTCGAAATAGCTCAACCTCTCTAAAATCTCTTCACCCGACCAACAACGGGGTTTAGGATTGTTCTCTACCATCCCGTCGAAATGAGCTTCATCCTGTTGCCACGGGTGGTCGTGAGGAAGCCATTTACGGTGACCCAAGTAACACACCTTCTCCGCGTGCCAACTAGAGTTCACGTCGTCCAAACATATAGGACATCCATTATATCCTTTCGTCCTACAAGCTGCCAACATTCCATACGCTGGAAAATCGCTGATCGTCCACATTACGGCAGCCCTCATCGTGAACATCGTGTCAGTGAATTTGTCATAAGTTGGGACTCCATTTTGCCACAACACTTTCAGCTCATCGATTAAAGGTCTGAAGTAGACATCTAAGCACTTCCCCAGAGATTTAGGATCTAGAATTAGCAGAGTAAGGAAATTAAATTCCTTGTTCATGCACATCCACGGAGGCAAGTTGTACGGCATCACAATAACTTGTCAAGTGCTGACGGCAGAGCTATTACTACCCCAAGGATTGAATTTGTCTGTAGATAGTCCGAGTCTAACATTTCTAACCTCTGCAGCAAAGTGTCCAAATTCTCTGTCGAAATGTTTGAAAGCCTCTCCATCGCGGTATGTCTCAGAACATCATCATCTATTCGCTTTTCTGTGTACCATCGCATCCCCTCTGCTATGTATAGAGACATGTACATGTGCTGCAATCTGGGAATGAATGGAAAATATCGAAGAAATTTCACAGGAATTCTCTTTTTCGAACTCTTCCAATTCAGCTCATATTTGCACTGGGCACATACGGGACAATAGTCCAAATCTTTATACTCTTTGTAAAACAACACACAATCATTCGGACATGCGTCAATTATCCTGTACTTTAGGCCGAGGCTGCTCAAGATATTTTTAATCTTATAATGAGATTTAGGAAGATTGTGATCATCAGGAAGCAACTTACATATTTGCTCCTGAATTTCGTCAAAAGCACTGACTCACATTTTGTGCTTCACTTTTATCTTCATTTGCTCCATCACATATTGCAACAGATTCTCTCGACATCCAGGGTACACTGGTGCGCTTCAAGTAGCATCATATTGTACTTATCCATCTCACTAGTGTCAATGGCTAAACTAGCAGCTGAGAATGTGTCATCATGCTCATGAGTGGTATTGTAATCTCCCTCTTGGTGTTGGTGTCCACCATGACTAAATCCCGAAAACGCATCATGAACTAAATCTGCAGTTGGGTTCCAAGCAGGGGGGGCTGGCACCACTGCCGCTGGATGAGGCACTATGGTAACTGTACCCTGAGCTGAAGTCTACTGCTTCACCATGCTCGCTCCATGTAGTGTAACTCCACATCATACCATTTTCGTACAGGTGTTGCACCATAACATTAACCTCCACATACTGACAATTAAGACATTTTTGGCACGGACACCTGAAACGCTTCTTTCCCTAATCATGTTCTATCGCAAAATTCACAAATTCGCTAATTTCATTCATATACCAGACATCACTTTTAGTCTGCAACTTCATCAAACTCTTGTTCATACTTCCACTACAACATTTGGAGACATTGCCGGCGACTTTTAAGTCGCCGGCAATGTCTTTAGACATTACCGGCGATTTTCGCCGGAAAATCGCCGGTAATGTCTTTTTTTTTTTTTTTTTTTAACATTACCGGCGATTTTTGTCGCCGGTAATGTCCGTCGCCGGCAATCCCTCGATGGTAATGTAAAAAAAAAAAAAAAAAAAAGACATTACCGGCGACTTTATTTATGTCGCCGGTAATGTCTTTTTTTTTTTTTTTTTTTTTACATTACCGGCGACATGAATTTATGTCGCCGGCAATGTCTTTAGCTTCGAGACATTACCGGTGACATAAATTCATGTCGCCGGCAATGTAAAAAAAAAAAAAAAAAAATTACATTACCGGCGACTTAAGTCGCCGGTAATGTCCAAAAATCGCCGGCCTTGTTTTTGGACATTACCGGCGACTTAAAAGTCGCCGGCAATGTGTAAAAATGTTGTAGTGTTCTACGAAATTTAATAATTAATTATCATATTAGTCAATTAATTATTAATTCTATATATATACAAATTTTCAAGTAATTATTAAACTATTATATATATACACAAATTTTCAACTACCTTAATTAAATTAAATTATTAATTAATTACCTTCAATAATTACCTTTATTAATTATTGGTAAATATACGTACGTACTTTACATCAATTACTTTAATATGTTTATCATGCATGTACGTGTTAATTAAATATTAACCAAATTTTTAAACATCCATGTATATATATACGTACTACTGGTCGATCTATATTAATTAACTAATATATATATCATCAATTACCTAACTTAATTATAAATATATATTAGACATACTAATTAATTAACAATGCAATCAATAAAATGTACAATTAATTATATATATAAACGTTAATGATGTTGGGAAATTAACTACGTACGTACCTAGCCTTCTCCGATATATGACGAATCGATGGTCGGAGCCAAAGATATATATAGTGCTAGCTAGTTTGAATTGCATGCATGTACATGTGAGGAGAGTCTGATCAAGATAGGAAGAGAGTTGAGACGATGAAGATGAAGTTGAGACGAGCGAGCGAAGAGGAAGAAAGTTCGGCATGGACCTTATATAATGCTTCACTTAGAGGACGGATTGGGCACTTCTCCGTCGTCCAAGTACTTACAAGGACGACGGAGAACTTCTCCGCGGTTCAAGTGACCACTCGGACCACAGCGTGTCGGTTCGCGGTCCAAATGGCTACTTGGACGACGGAGAAATTTGTTTCTGTCGTCCAAGTGTTACTTGGACAATGGACACTTTATCCGCGGTCCAAATGGACACTTGGACGACAGAAAGAGTGTTTGATATTATTACTGTCATATAAACATTAATAATCTTGATGCTACAGTATAATGTCATTTGATATAATTTCATGTATGTGTTACTACAAAATCGATTATATATACATTTAGAAGCATATATTGCTGTCAAGGACTCATGTGATTATATAAAAACTACAGTGTAATTTCAGTGTGCTGATGATTTTTTCAATTCGTCAGATAGCATTGATATTCTTGTAGTTCTGGTATAATTGAACAGAGTTGATGGATAATACATTTGAACAAATGCGCACTAAAGTTTCATTATTATATATGTGTGTAATAAGTATAAGTTTATAAATAATATCAAAGTTCAGTGGAGATTGTTAGAGTGCACCTTGATATTACATTATAAACTTCATGAAGCTGATATGAATATAAAACAAACATATAAATATTTTGAATTAAAAATTGATATTATCTATATCTTGACAGTTACTGACATTTTTGAATTCAAATGGGAAGTTAGGAGCAGTTATCTTTGTGGAAGAGAACTATTTCTGACCAAACTAAAACTCTATAAAAGTAGATCGATGGTTCCTTCTAATGCACATGTTTTTCTTCACTTATGTATAATAGCCCCACTACTATTAGAAGATACCGTAGTGAAATTAGAAGTCAATTCGATGGATAACATAATTCATTAATTAAGTAACTGACAGATTGAAACTAAAACATCAAACAGAATTCATAAAGAAGTCCGTTTCTATTTATACAAGTGCACTTAAATCTGAGATAGTTTTACTTGTTTATTTTTCATACATGTTTAACAAAATTTTGAATCAATTTTTCGGGGACGTCTATGCAGAAATTTTCACTCTTTTGCGAAGGTTATAACGATTCCATAGCATTTCATTTTCCATTGTTGAGTAGGTATCAATCAGGACCTCATGAGCGAAACACAATGAAGTAATATAGTACAATACAAAGTTGCGTACATGAGAACATTTCTTAATTAAAATTGAACATTCTAAATAGTTTCTGGTTTCTTGTAGCTCGAATCATTAACGTCTTCTGAAGAATGACATCAAATGGTCACTACTACCTTAATAGCAATTTTGAGAACAATTGAACTGGGGTATTTTCGATATTATGAATAGGCAGCTTTAAAATAAAAGCGACACACATATCCACCTAGTGTGGGGAAAAGCTAATGAAAATAAAGGCTTTCGACTACTGTTAAAAAAAACGGCTCACTCAGTCGAGTACTCGTGATTTGACTAAAAAATGCATCGAATTTGGCTTGAAATGACTTTTGATTCGGAGGACCGAGTAATCTGCGCTTACTCGGCTAGTTCGGTCATTAATATATTTTTTAAATAATAAAAAAAATTGAGAAGAAAAGATGGAGACGCCAGAGACGGAGAGACCCAATTCACTCCGCCTCTTCTTTCGCAGTTCGCACTTTATTGATACCCAAAAAATCGTTAGGCCCATTACGTAACGAGCCAAAATTGAAGACAAGTTTCTCATATAATGCCATAATACAAAAATGTAATATGTCGCTCTTAATTACATTTCGACTAAGCCACCATATTCTTAGTACGGCCTAAGCCGTACTCATGCACTATTTGGGGCTTACGACCGTGAGTATGGTGTGGAAGGTAATGGAAACACGCATGCGTGTCGTTAAATTAAACAATCGATAATTCGGTCTTGGGGTCCAAATTCATGCTCAATAGTTTAACTTAAAGACCAATAGTGATTTGGGAGTTTGGCCCCTTTTTAAAACCCAAAAGGCCCAAGAATTCATTTGGAATGCCCAAAAACAAGCTATTACATTTTAGCCAAAAAAAATAACCAAACCACTTAGTTACAATTCAACTAAGTGTAACCAAACTTCATTATGTTTTGGTTCAAAACCAGTCATGGCAGTAAACTGCACATTGGATAATAGCATGCTTCCATCTTTTTCTTCCTCCATGGCAGAAGTTGCAGTGTAGGTCTTGAGCGCCACAAACATCTCCTTATTAGCATAGAGTCTTGTACTTTGCCCTCATAGAAACCTCGAGCTTGCAAAACTGCCATCATCCAAACCCTATGAAACTTTACCATGGTTCTCTTATTGATCGATTCATTTTCTTCCTTGTCTCGCATGAATTCCTCTGCAATGGAGAAGAAATCAGAGGCATAACTCTTCCCAAAAAATCCTATACATAGAGCGCATCTGCCATGAATCCAAACGAACACAGAACAACCATCACCTTACAAGCCAAGCTCCTGAACCTTCAAGCACATCCATTTTCCCTTACATTCCCCTTCAACCACAATTATCCTTTATCCATAAACCATAAATCTCCAACATTCTAAATCATTGCAGTGTGTTTCTAGCTCTCACGCCACACTCACGCTTCATACCCTTTTCATGATTTGAGTTATGATATTAAACTGATTACCTCAGTTTAAACCTAATCTCTACTTAACTTCGAAGAACCCTCAATCGTTCTCTGAACTTTCACTATCATCTTCCTCCACCGTCAGCCGTCTTTCTTCAACCCTCCGTTCTGTTGCCCTCTACCTGTGCTGCCTTAAAGGCATGCATTAGGTATAAATCAGTACAATTAGCTTCCTGCGTTTTTTTGTCTGAAACTTTAATTAGTTTCCTTTTGGTGTTAGAGAAAGCAATAGTATATGCATATGGGAGATTAATAAGGAGAAAATACAGAAATGACTTTACCAACAAGCTAGTTTTGTCGGCGGTGTTTAATAATTTGATCATTTTTATGACATTTTATTTTGATTTTAACTATTTTATCTTTTAATTAATAATATTTTATATTTTAATTTAATATATTAATAATTAGGTGATTATTTAAAAAATAAAAAATAGTGACTCCGAGTACTCAACCGAACGATAATCGATGTCAAAATAAATCACGGCCGATTACCATTTTTTTAACATTATTTTCAACTAATCAAGTGCCAACCACATGCTAACCAAAAGTCCAAAACCTTTGTCTTTGGCACAGGGGAAGACCAGAAATTCCATTTTCATTTTCATTTCCCCTGAAACCAGGATTTGAAATCCCTGTTGTTCTTGGGAAAGTCCTTCTGGTGCAGTGACCCTTATTTTACAAGGGAAACCAGCTAATGTTGACTCAAAATGCTTTGTACTATTAACCCCTGAAAACCACTGTTTAATTAGGAGAAAAGGGCACTCACTTTGTACTGCAGCCAAGATGTCCCTTAATATTTATTCGCCAAATCACAAGTAAATGAAAGATGCACATTGTCCCTTCCTAACCCATTTGGCCATTTTGTTGTGCCTCCATCTTTCAATCTCACGAAGTCATGCAATCAAAACCACTTACAGAGTTACAGTAAATAAAAAAGCACTTCTTTTTACCTTGAAATATTTATCTTTCCCTCTCTCACAAGTCACAAGACTCGCAGGCAATTTAAACACGGTTTGAAAAAAGTGCTTTTCTCCCAGCTGGTGTTTTCACTGGGGATAACAGTAACAACAGCAATGCCATCTAGCAAAAGGTAGCAGAAGGTGAAATAGAAATCAGCACCAGTAATAGAAACTACAGTTGCACAGCTACATGATGATCGAAGACACACCTCGAATAAATTACCCCACATGTCCTACTGTACAGTGGAAAACTTCAAAACATTAACACCCCAAAGTTAGACCAAACTATTACCCCACCCAAATATAAAGAACACGTACAAAACAGTAAAAAGCTAAGACAATCCATGGAACCTAGAAGAAACACTTGGATCGATCTTCCAGCACTAACATTTAATCAAATGCTTAGAAGATCAGGCGGAGGTGATTGTGGCGGAGGCTGTTGATTGTCGACGACTTTCGTGTCTTTCATGGTAGTAGGCGACTCAATTGCAGTAATGGCAGATTGCTGAGGGGAATCTGTGATTGTTGTTGGTTCTCCTACTTGCTTTGAGCCAGGTGGAATTGGAAGCTCTGTTAAAATTTGAACCACTTCTCTCATTGTTGGACGCTCCACTGCTTGCTCTTCAACACAAAGCATTGCAACGTAAAATACGTGCATAACCTCATGGAGCGGAACAGAGGGGAGTCTGGAATCAAGGATTTTCAGCACTCCTTCCTTGTTCGAATCTGTCATTTTCCTAACCCATTGGACTATGTCAACTCCATCTCCGAATTCACCAACTGGCTTCTTGCCACTGACGAGTTCTAAGAGAACTACTCCGAAACTATAGACGTCGCTCTTCTCATCGACCTTCAATGTGTAAGCATACTCTGCAGAAAAACAAACATCAGATTGCAATCGAAAACCCACAGACAACATAGTACAGTTCAATTTTGAACTTCATATCTTTTGGTAAGGATTGTTTCCAAGTTCAGGTTCTCAATCATTTTGTCACGGTCAAAATCTCATTAAATTCATGTACTTTCAATGTAAAACCTACCAACCAGGCAACCACTATACTACTAACATGTCAACGATCAAATTTCACTTCATGACAAAGCAAACTTCTAAGAAATAAATGCAGCAACCATCCTATAAGCTATTATGGATGGATTTTATGGGGTGAAAAAAGTCAAAATTTTAGTTAAGCCCAAGACGATGGCAGTAGGTACATTTTTAACAGTAACCAAGTACCAAAAAGTTCATAGTTAGTCTGAATGAATCATATATACCTGGAGCAATGTATCCATAAGAACCAGCAATGGCAGACATGCACTCGGACGTGCCCGAATCCTGAAGAAACTTGGCCAGGCCGAAATCAGCAACATGAGCCTCAAAATTGGAGTCTAGCAGAATGTTGTTGGATTTGACATCTCTATGGACTATCAAAGGTGAGCAGTCATGGTGAAGATAGCAAAGTCCCTTTGCAGCTTCAATGGCAATCTTGTATCTTGTATCCCAATGCAAGTGACCGCCTTTCTTTCCGTGAAGAACTTCACCCAAACTCCCATTAGGCATGTACTCATATACCAGCAGATTTGTTTCATGGTTTGAACAGAAACCCAACAATCTAACAATGTGGCGGTGACGAATTCGACCCAGAGTTTGAATCTCGGCATTGAAACCGTGATCATGAGACGAGCCTCTGCTCATTGCTGGGAGTCTTTTCACGGCTACATTCTCACCATTAGGCATAGCTCCTTTGTACACAATCCCAGCACCTCCTTTGCCGATAATGTTGTCCTCCTTGAGCGAATCCAACACATCGTCAACAGTGAAATCCAAGCGCTGGAATGCGGTCAATTTCCAAGCTCGTGAATCCCTTTCTCTCTTGTACGAACGAGCTTTGATTATTGTAATGACAGCAAAAATGATTGAGCAAAGTAGCAACCCAACAACGAGCAATAACTTGAGCGAAGCAGTGAAAGAGCTTTTGACATGAGGTTCATGATCCCCATTGGCATCCCCATCTTTGCAAGGAGCCAAATAGGGACCGCAAAGATCAGGGTTACCCAAAAACGAAGTGTAGTTGAAGTAACTGAACTGACCAGTACCCGGAACCAAACCAGAAAGATTGTTATACGAAAAATCCACAGAAGTTAAGCTCTGCATTGAGGAAATGGAAGATGGGATGTTCCCAACTAGATGGTTCCTTGACAGATTGAGGTAGTTGAGTATCCTCATTCCGGTAATCTCTTTCGGTATCTCGCCGGAGAGTTGGTTCCGGCTGAGATCAACAAACGTCAGCAGCTTGCATCGGCTTATCTCAGGAGCTATCGGACCCGAAAACATGTTGTGGCTGAAATCAATCTTGGACAGTTGCTGCAAGTGTCCAATTTCAGGTGGGATTTGACCGGTGAACTCGTTCCCGTCAAGAAGAAGCTTCTGGACGCCGGAGAAGTTTCCGATGGTCGGCGGCAAGGGACCCGTTAAGCGATTGTTGGAGAGACTAATCTGGCCAAGACCCACAGAGATTGAATCAGACTCTGGAAATGAACCGCCTAAGAAATTGTCCTGCAACTCAACTTGAGTGAGTTTGGGCAACCCGAACAGGCCTTTGGGTATCGACCCGTTCAGGAAATTCTCGCCCATCCGAATCCGACTCAGCGACTGACATTTTCCGAGCGACTCGGGAATCGGACCGAATAAAAAGTTGCCGAGAGTAATGAGAGTCTGGAGATTGTTTCCAAAGCACATATCAGGAGGAAGAGCACCAGTCAATTTGTTCGAGGATAGGTCAAGAATTTGAAGCTTTCCATTTCTGCCCAAGCCTTGTGGAATAGACCCAGTGAAGTTGTTCTCCCACAGTTGTAGAACCTGGAGCTCCGGCAAGTCGCCGAGGAAGTCGGGAATGGCGCCGTGAAGCTTGTTCCGGAACAGATTGAGCAGTGTCAAGTTATTCAACCTCGCGAAAGAGGTCGGAATCTCGCCGGTGAACATGTTGTTGGATAAGTCCATTGATTTCAGGGATTTCAAGTCGCCGAGCTCCGACGTCAGCGACCCCGAAAGCGCATTCACCTGGAGGAACAGAGTGTCGACGTTCTGTAACCGGCCGAGATCCGGCGGGACCTCGCCTGAGAGTCCGCAGTTGGCGGCGTCGAACCGAACCAGCTGGGTTAAGTTTCCAATCTCGGGAGGGATGCCTCCTTCATAGCTGTTGTAGTAACCAAGATAAAGCTCCTTGAGCTTGGTCAGGTTTCCGATATCCGGCGGGATTTTTCCGGCGAGCTCGTTCCCGGAGACGGCCAAGTACTCGAGAAACGGGAAGCTGCCATACTCGGGAGGGATCCGACCCGAGAAGAAGTTACCGCCCAAATGCAGGTGGCGTAGGCTAGTCATGTTGGTGACGGAGACGGGTAAGTCTCCGGTGAAGTTGTTGTTGTAAAGGTCGAGGACTTGGAGCTTGGTGAGGGCGGAGAGTTGCGGAGGCAAAGTGAGGTTGAAGACGTTGTTGGAGAGGTTGAGGAGTCGGAGTCCCGAGAGGGAGGAGATCTCGGGCGGGATGGGACCCGAGAGAGAGTTGGCGGCGAGAGTGAGATTGGTGAGGTAGAGGCCGAGGTGGGCGATGTCGGAGGAGAGGGTGCCGGAGAGGTTGAGGCCGGAGAGGTCGAGGGAGGTCACGTGACGGTGAAGGTGAGGGTCGCACGTGACGCCGGCCCATGTGCAGTGGGAGGTGTTGGGGGACCAGGTGGAGAGGGCGGAGTCTGGGTCGAGAAGGGAGGATTTTAGGGCGAGGAGGGCGCGGTAGGAGGAGACTGGGTGGGTTGTGGCGGCGGAGAGAGTGTGGCGGAGGTTGAGGTGGAGAAGGAAGAGGAGGAGAAGGAGGAGCCGCATTTTGTGTTATTATTGATTGGATTTGCGGTGGAGGAGAGGAATGGGGGAAAGAGGAGTGGAGTGTGGGAGAGTGACTACTCAAGGTATTCTGAGAACACAAGTGAATACAATATAAGAGGCAGAGGAGGAGGTTTGCGTTTGCGTTTGCGTTTGCCACTGATTTTATTGTCTTTTGTGCATTTTCTTTTTCCTTCGAATATTCAAAATTTCCCTTTTTGGTTTAAAATTGCTATTGATCTTTTCTGCAACAGTGATTGAGGTGGAATGGCTGGTGAATCGTTTGGGTTTGAATTCTTTGCGTTTCATACAACCAAATTATTTGTTCGGTGATTTGGTAAATAAACAAATTTTACGGCAAAGATGTATTTCATTTTAAAAGAATGACAAAAAAATAATAATATAAACAACACGATTCGACATCGATCAAACATACGTTGCTTAAAAAGTTATGAAATTTATCATAAGAGGTTAAGTGAAAATTATAGATGATCCAATTTTACTCATATTCAAAAGCTGTCGAGACAAGTGATTTTGGTGTTATATTTATAGCAAATTACAGTAATGGATCATTTTCCATTTGAATTCTCATCCAATGTTGGAAGGGATTGATGTGAATAAGTAATACTACACATAATTAGGCCGATAATTGATTGTACTAAGAGCATCCGCACCGGCAAGCAAGAAGAGCTCGAACAAGACCGGCTGGACTCACTCGAAGAGCTCGAGCAACAACTCATCCAAGTTTTGCTCTACCTTTTGCTCGAGCAAGCCTCCGGTCAACGACCGGTCTCGATCGATTTCTCACTGCTGCATTCCTCCTTGATTTTGCTCGAGCTCCACCTCAGTCGGGCCCTCCTCCTGCTCGAGCACCACCTCAGCCGGTCCATTTGCTCTAATAATTATGCCAATTGGCTTCATTTGGATATATGCAAAGGCTCAATCATAAGACATATCTTTTCTTTCCTAATTTATGTATTTAGTTGTATAACTAATTAAATTAAGTAAGAGATTAACTATATCATCTCGAATAATAATCTATACTCCTATAAGATCAAAATAAGAAATTTTAAAAATAAAAAATAAAAAAAGGCGGGTGATGCAGCCCTCAAGTCTTTATTAATGAAACTGTTGAATATATAAGGGGATAAAACCCTGAACTCCATATTACGCTAAACACATATAGAACATTTTGAATAGCCATAGAACACTTACGATGACTATGCAATCAAACATGTCCCAATTAACAGAGAATGTCATCCAAGCTATTCTTTCTGCTTTATAAATATGGCGACACTAGAAAGACCAAACAATTATTTTCCCTGCGAAAGCCCTCCAATGCACGTTGTTGACCAGCTTTTCTAATCTTCTGCTGAACAACAATAGAAAAGCCCTCCAATGCACGTTGTTGACCACTATAAGGGTATTACTTTTCATCCTACTATTATGAAGATGCATCAATTTAATTAGACACACCCTCACTAGAGTAGACAAAGCCAGAAAAACAGATGCTCCTTGGAGAATTTTGACAATCATTAAATATATTTGCCACATTATTGAGCTTTTCCTTGAGACGGTGGTTTGAATGTCTTTCGAGAGGCAAATTTCTTAGCAAACACCTTAGTTAAAACATGTCATGTTCTACCTATGCCAACTTTATTGAGCCTTTCCCTAGGATATTAAGTGTTGCACGTGCTCTGGTACACCCAGGAGAAGACTCCAAATTCAAAAAGTTCTCGTCTGGCGGCCCTAACGGTGGTGTTGGCCTCGCCAGCGCGGTGTGAGTGCGATCGGACTGGACTGAGGTCACCTCCTGTTTGGTAGACGATTTTTTTTGTCGGAGTTCCAAGGAGGGAAGGGAGTCTGTGGTCATTCTAACTTGTCACAGGATGTGGGTCGAAGTGTTTTGGTAGTGGATGAAGGTGGCGATGGTCGTAGCGTCTTGGAAGGCCGGAAAGAGTATAACGACCGATCTGGATTCGACCCAGGTCTGGCTGGTTCATGGTCGATCGAGAAAGAAACCTCATTCAATAAACTAAGCAAATTAGGTTAAAGTATGCATATCATATAAATCCTATGTACGGAGCTTCAAGGCAGCCTCTTAACTAAATGATTAGCTCATCATGGACAAGGAACCTGCACTACAAGAATTCATTAAAAAAAACAGATGAAGAAGAAGCGTTTATGTCAATTTTTCTCGTGGCTCGTTGCACTCTCTTCCCTAGTTATTCTTCCTCCCAAAGTTGATTAACCTTCACCAAAACTCTAAAAAGAGTATTTATATAGGCTTGATTGGATATCTCCTTATTCACTTAGGTTTTGGGCTCTCTTCTTTAACAAGTCAAACTTCTTAAATCTTTTTAGTTCTTGACTTCTTTTCCATAAGCCACTCAGTAATTAATTGGACTTTAAAGCACAAATTCTTCCTTAGGCTTCTTGGTGTGATTTGGGCCTCCAAACACAACTTTCTCATTTAAGTCAAATTTTCGAGGAGACTGACCTCCATGGACTAAATCGGTCATAATTTTCGCTAGAGACTTGACAATCACATTCTGGAAGAAGATATGGAAACTACACATCTGTAGCTTTTCACACATATAAAGATCATCCCTTGGTTCATCCCGAGATATTCCCAGCTCTCTATTGAAGTTGACTGACCTGCATAGACAGATTTCTCAAATTAAACTTTAAATCCCATATTTACTTCTTTTCTCCCTTATTTACTCAAAATACCTATAAAACAATAAAGTAAACTATTATTTCTGAATAAATAATAAAAGAATAAGTGTATGAATATCAATAAATAGCAAAGAGACCCATATTTATGCACCGATCAAGAACCTCACACTTATCTTTTGCTAATCCTAGAGCAAACCACTAAATTATGACTCAAGACACAATATGAACAAAAATAACAAAACTCTAATGCTTTTCACATGTTGTCTCAGCAATCTTCCTAACATTGAAACACCAAGCTCACAAGTTACCACAATTTTAAACCATAGACTTTCGAAAGTTAATGTCAATGCATGACACACATGTAATATATAGGACGAAAACATAATCATGGTGAATATCAAGTTATAGCATGCAGTAAACAAGTTAAGATTCAACCTCACATAGATATGCTCTCATAAGTATTTCACTCCAAATATGTCTAAGGTATTTACTCAACTCAATTACTTGCCAAATGGACCGAACCATATGCTCAACTCTGGTAACTAATCTCCACATATCAAACGTTGTTCATCTTAAGGATCAAAAAGGTCTTTTCAAGGTTGTAATAGGGCTAGGTATAAGGCATTGGAAATATTTATGATAAGTGGTGATAGAACTGTTCTTCAAAGACTTGGCCAAAATTCACCATCTTCTTCATAGTCACCATGTTTTTTTTTTCCACACATCCTTGAGCTTTGCAAACAGGACAAAGGCCAAATTTTCATTGTTGAGCCTTCAATTCAAATTAAACTCCAAATTTATAAATATAGGGGATATTAATCTAGACATTTAAATAATACACAATTCTTTTCTTTTCTTTTCATCTCTCGAATTCTTTTTGTTTTTCTGGTAATTGCAACATTCTATGCATTCTGAACAAGTCTATCCCTATAAAAATACCTCAAGCAAGCCATGTTTCAACTCATCAAAACAAAGAAACACATCTTCTTTTGTCAACATTACTTCACACCGAGTCACGGCCGAAAACATAGGGTAAAGAAGTTCTACACTAGGCTAAATGTTCAAATGTTCATTGGTGATGAAAGAAAGTCTAAATGTAGGCTCAAAGTGGATAATCTAAGGGGTCGCAACTTATGCGCACAAATAGGAACACATGGCAATTTTACAAAGTGGTGGGACATCCTAGATGCCTTTATCATCTCCTAAACAGAACATGTATTGACTTTAAGCTTTGAAAAGCACAAGAGCAAGTTCTAGTAATCTCTAGAGTCCATTAACTTAATCTGCGGCAAGCAATTGACACTCAACAAAGAAAGCATGTATATAACATATATAAGGCTCAAAATCTCACAGGTTAAATGAATCTCAACAATGTCTACGCATGCTCATACTATGTACCATGTTAACTTATTTCTATATTCACTACACATTCGCATATGCACTATATATCAAGATTAGCTAAATAAACTCACATAACTTAGTCGCATGTTTCACTTTTAGTCACAATTTCGAAAGATATAATCACATCATGGACTAGTAAGGGCTCCTAAGACTTAAAACAAAAACTAAAAGACTCTTTTTGTGTTGCTTTTCTTGACACTTTTTATTGTTGTATTTTGGTTTTCATATAAGACTCAAAAACATAAAAGAAAACAAAGAAAAACACAAAAAACTGTCACTAAGCTTCGATGGATTGAGGATAGTCCTCATTGGATCAAAGAAATCTCTCTGGTCTTACTCTCAACCAACCCTTCGATGGGTCGAAGGATATCTCTCCATGGATCGAAGGATATCCCTCGATGGATCGAAGGGTATACCCTGGACATTCTAAGCAAAACGGAAAAAACTAAAGAGACTGGGGACTTTCACTTGCATAATTTCTACAGAATTAACTAGATGCTCCAATAGGCTGAAATTTTACGAACATATACTAGACATATATACAAACATGCAACATAAATTTCAGAATTTTCTGAGACTTCTACCTATGTCCGAAAAATCACACTACATCAAAAATAAAAAATTCTGACTCAAAAACTAAATACTATATCTAGACGCTAAGTATATGATATAGCCCCATCCCACACTTGAAAGTTGCATTTTTCTTAATATAAAAACTGAAATTAGACTATACAATACACCAAACAAGTATGACACAAAACACATATCACACACAAAACACACTATGTGGAGAAAAATACGGTAAAAGGAGAAGGGATAAGATAACAAATCTGATCGCCATGTTTCTCTATCAACATGGGTTGTCTTCTAAGTAGCGCTAAGTTTAACGTCTTTAGTCAAACATTGCGAACATCATTTAATGCACGTCGAAGATGTGACGTTCGTTGGACCATAAAGCTCACTAGTATGGAACCCAAAGGACGTGGAGTTGGATCTTCCAAGTGTGCCTGTTTGGTTGCAAAAACATTGAAGTGCCAGAATGGCTTCCTTGGTGGACGACTCTCATCACAAAACCTTGACTCCTCTTGGTTAGGCCTATTTTCAACACTAGCATTCTTCTCATTATAAATAATCAAAACATCACAAGAAGAAGAATGCTTACCTTGTGACTCAAGGGTGGCCATAGCAGCCACAATTTCTACTTCCATCTTAAGATTGGGATGACCTTTATCTGGTGGTGTCCAAGTCTTGAGGAATTTAGCTTCCTCCATCAAGTGCACATTCTCTTTCTCAAAATATTGTCTTAACTTTCCTGGCTCTTTAAGTGGGTAGAAGATGCAAAACTCCACAGTTTCACCAATCACCACCATGCTCAATCTTCCATTGTATACATCGATATTTGTGTGAGCTTTAGCCATGAGAGGATGACCCAAAATCAAGGGTAACGTATCAGTAGAGGTCTCCTCACTTATATCAAGCATAAAGAAATCCGTTGGGAGAATGAGTCCTTCGACATGCACATGCACATCCTCAAGAACCCCTCGAGGATAAACATAAGATCTATCTGCAAGCTCAATACTCACTGAGGTTCTCGTCAATGCACATAGACCAAGAAGCTTATACACAGAATATAACATTAGATTAATAGAAGCTCCTAAGTTTATTAAAGCACGTTTAAACTTGGTTTCACCAATCCTACATGGAATGGTGAATCTCCCTGGATCTTTGCATTTAACTGGTAATCTTCTTTGCAATACTGCTGAAATCTCCTCACTTACTGTCACAGTCTCATGTTCCTTGAACTTTTTCTTGTTGGTACAAAGTGCCTTCAAGAACTTTGCACACTTGTTTAATAGCATCAAGGAGTGGAAAATTCACTTGAATTTTGTGAAAGATCTCTAATATCTCTTACTCTTGATGGTCCTTTTTCTATTTCTAAAGTCTGTAAGGAAAATGCACATTAAGGGTGACTAAAAGGTGAGTGTTGAGAAGATACCTGCCCAATTTTTGAGGTGATCTGAATGTTGGCTCCAGGTGCATTCTCATTGTGTTTAGTTATGGTTCCTAGAGTCAGCTTTGATGGATCGAAGATTTTTCCTTCGATGGATCGAATGAGTCTTTCGGGTCAGCTGAAACTAGGCTGCTGAAAATTTCTGGATGAAGTGTCAAATGTGATTTGCTCTATTACTAGTTCTAACACCTTCCTACTACTTAATTCCATAGCATGCACTTCATATTGTCCCTTGGGATTGAGGAAAGTGTTTTTGGGAAGACCTCCTTGGTTAACTTGAGCAAGTGTTTGTTGTATTTGGCTCACTTGAAGTTCTAGCAAATCAATTGCCTTCCTTTGCTGCTGCTGTGTAGTCTTGCTTTCTTGGAGGAAGGTACTCATATCTTGGTGGAATGCACTATGGTCCTCTCTAGTCTGCTTGCTGTCAAGCACAAACTATTGTATTAATGATGTCAATGTTGACAACTCTGTTGACGACTGAGGTGGTGGAGGCGATGACGCTTGATACTGCTGCTGTGGAACACATCTTTGACCAAAGATTTGCCCATCCCCTATAGGTTGTCTTTGGAAGTAATTCGCCTCCTCATCTTGGTTGACTTCCTCATGTGCTATGAACTTGGGGCAATCTTCTGCTAGATGATTTGTATCTGAACATATGGTGCACACTACTTGAGCTACAGTAACTTTTGTCTTCTTAGCCACATTCAGACTACTCGCAATTAGAGCAATGTCATTCTCCATGGAACTCAATCTCTTTTCCATGGCTCCATTAATAGTAATAGCATTCAAAGATCCTCTGCTTGCTCTGATAGTTTTATCTCTTGACTTAAACTGTCTTGAGTTTCTTCTTGGTTCTATGCAATTTCCTTTGTTTCAGCTCCAGTCATATTCCACCAGTTTCCACCACAAGCTGGATCAAGTTTAGACCTGTTGAAAGAATCAAGTCCTTCATAGAAGAACTTCATTTGAGTATTCAGATAAAACTTGTGATGAGGGAATTGTCTAAGCAAACTCTTGAATTGACCTCATGCCACATGTAATTCATCTTCATCCTTCTTCCTGAAGGTGCTAATTTGTTTCTTCAAGTTCTTGGTATGAGAAGCTGAGTAAAATTCCTTCTTGAGTGCACCACACATCTTCTCCCAAGTGTCAATCGATTGAGGAGCAAAAGAATTAAATCATGTCTTTGCTTGCTCCTTCAGCGAAAAAGAGGAATTGGTTTCACATTGTTTTCATCCACATTTGTAGACCTCTGAATTTTGCACAACACTGCAAACTCATTGAGGCGATCTTGAGGGTCTTCAGAACGGGTTCCTCTGAAGTGTGGCAGATTTGAGATGAGAGATGAAGGAATGACATAAGACCCCAAATTCGCTGGTAACACGATTGGTGAATCATCAACACTTGTGCCTGAGACAAAAGATTTTCTAAGCTTCCTGTTGTTCGCCATTGGTGATGGTGATTCCTCTTGTTCACAGTAAAGTTTATAAGACTCAAAAGAAAAAGAAGCTAAATAAACAAAACTGAAAAACAAAAGACACTATTAAGATTTAGAATTAAGCAATTCCCCAGCAATGGCGCCAAATTTGATAGGGGGAAACCACCTCTCAAAGATACCCTATCCTCAATTAAGATATATCATTGTATAATTAGTAAATAGGGATTATCGAACACAAAGAATTAATGAAACTAAGTCTTAGACACTAGACAGATGCAAATTTTAGAAAGCTGACAGACTAGACTAACAGACACTAAGCTGGTGGAAGAAATTATCTTCAATCGTCCGTATCTCATGACAATAGAATCCTAGCATGCATACTAAGTTGTACACCAAAGCAAACATATAAGAATTCATATGGTGAATCACACAGAGAAAGAAACCTCATTCAATGAACTAAGCAAATTAGGTTAAAGTATGCATATCATATAAATCTCATGTACAGAGCTTCAAAGCAGCCCCTTAACTAAATAATTAGCCCATCATGGACAAGGAAGCTAAACTACAAGAATTTATAAGAAAAAGACAATTAAGCAAAACAGATGAAGAAGAAGAGTTTATGTCGCTTCTTCTTGTGGCTCCTTGTACTCTCTTCCCTAGTTATTCTTCCTCCAAAGCTTATTAACATTTACCAAAACTATAAAAAGAGTATTTATAGAGGTTTGATTGGACATCTCCTTATTCACTTAGGTTCTGGGCTCTCTTTTTTAACAAGTCAAACTTCTTAAATCTTTTTAGCTCTTGACTTCTTTTCCATAAGCCACATCAGTAATTAATTGGACTTTAAAGCACAAATTCATCCTTAGGCTTCTTGGTGTGATTTGGGCCTCTAAAAATAATTTTCTCATTAAAGTCAAATTTTTGAGCAGACTGACCTCCGTGGATTAAATCGGCCATAACTTTCTCTAGAAACATGATAATCATGTTCTGGAAGAAACTGTGGAAACTAGACATCTGTAGCTTTCCAAAAATATAAAGATCATCCCTTGGTTCATCCCAAGATATTCCCATCTCTCTATTGAAATTGACTCACCTGCATAGACAGATTTCCCAAGTTAAACTTTAAATCTCTTTTTTACATCTTTTCTCCCTTATTGACTCAAAATACCTATAAAATAATAAAGTAAACTATTATTTCTGAATAAATAACAAAAGAATAAGTGTAAAATAATTGTATGAACATCAATAAATTGCAAAGAGACGCATATTTATGCACTGATCAATGTTCTGAAAATTGTAAGGAGTAAAATTGGATGTTTCATGTGCAATTATGTGAAAGGAGGTTCAAATAGTGAAATAGGAGGTGTGAATAGGTGCATCGAAATAAAATACAGTACTAAATCAAAAAGAAAAGTCGTAACCAAATAAAACACGAGAACATGGCCCAAGGTCTAGGTCCAAAAGACCTGGGCCCAAACCAGACAATCAACGCCCTCATATTAGACTAGACGCCTGCCAAAATCACAACCTCACCACGACGAATTCTTCCGTGTTGAATACCGACCACTCACAACCGTCACCCTCAAGAGGAAATACGACAACCACTATAGCTTACGCCTCAAGAGCTTCAAAATGGAATACGATCGCAGACAACGCTAACGTCATAACATCGTTAAGTCTAGATCAATACTCATTTGCCTAAAAAAAAAGTGTGTCCATCACATTCTTGATATTGTGAGCTTGACCATCATCACAAATCACATTCTTGATATCTGAATATTCCACTAACCAAAGTCTGTTGGAAATCTACCATTCCATACTTGTCTAGAAACTATAAACCCCGTTCAACTACACCACGACGCCGACGAGGCAAGATGTTACTACCATACTGAAGCAGCTGAATGGAAGAAGATCTGCAATGTAAGAAAACCTTAGGCAGCGTTTTGTTTCCAGTCTAAAAAATTAGTAACTCTGGTGAAGGGTTTTATGAGTGAGCAAAATAAACCATCCCTCAAAAAAGGGAAAACAAAAAAATTTCTATATCGAAAAAAAAATTCATAAGTGAGTGATTACGATAACATTGCATATATAATTGGTTTTGGGTCCAATTTCTGTATTTTAGATTTAATAGAAATTTCGGATAAAAAATTTAGAAGGTAGTAGTGATAAATGTACATACGATGAAACAAATGGTGTGGTGCTAGAAGACGAAAGACGTACATGAACAATGTGATGATGAACGATTATTTGTGATCAATCGATCAATCTGGTTGGTGCGTACTGAAAGGACCCAATCCCGATTTAGTTGCCTAAACCGGAATCAAACCCCTTCTGAAAACGTGAACCAACAAAAACCATTAAAAATTTCGGCAGAGTAACGCTACTAACGCGGAATTGTCATTACCTGCACCCGGAAAATAACACTTCATCCTATGCCACAAAAGTCAAACCGTGGGCACCAATCCCATCCGGATTTCTCAATATCATATCATTAATAATAAACAGTAAACATACTGTAATATATAGTATATCTGGGAAAAACCGTATAAAACATGTATCAGAATGTATCAGAGCGACCTCTAGTATAAATATATACAACATATACATCAGTAGGCGAAACAAGAAACCTACTGGAAAACACAGGTGGCTCGAACAACTAGCCTCTAACCACGACGTGAAACACCAGAACCTGAACTACAAACTGGGCACGGAAACCGAAAATCCCAGGGGAAAGACATGAAAATCGTTAGAGTGAGTGGACGAAAATAAATGTCTTTCGTCGAATAATATATGTTATAAAAACATATGCGAGTCAAATGCATGAAAATCAAATGGTACGTGAGGAGATACTGACTCCGACCCATGTACAAAGCATGCATGAAAAATCTCACGGGGTCACTCATGGACACATCCGTGCTAGTACAGTCCGAATCACGGGATCCCAGACCCACACGTGATTCTAGCCAGAAAGGCCTCGGTTCCGGGGTACTGCCCCTCGCCGGTCAGGTCGGGGTACTGCCCCTCCTGGTAGGCATCCATCGGGGATCAGCCGAGATGCAAGTGTATCGATACAACAACATATACTGAGACTATACTCTGTGTAAACCAAATCATAAATACATCGATGCAAATGCGTAAAGCAATATTTAAATGTATATACGTAATGTATAATGGTATAAGCATAATCGTATAACACATGCTCATATAAAACATAATCTAGTATGCATGCTCATACTCGTAAAACGTATATAATGACTCGCGATTAACAGTGAAAAGTAGTTGTCCACTCACAGGTGAGCAAAACGCGCACTCGCGCTAATCTCGTGGCCCGGCGGAAGATCCCTCGCCTGAAACACGATCTCGATCCCCTGAATAGTCATAAAATATATCTGATCAAAATCATAGCTCACAACTCTGTACTTAACCACGGAAACCAACTGTTCCCGGAAAAATATAAAACTGTATAAAACAATCGACTGAATTTCTGAAATCTCAACTCAAAACCCTCGACTGAAAATCTGATACCCAAATCAATTCGAAAACCTCAAGGTGACGATTGGGGCGCGATTTCGAAAAAAATGACATTAAAATCATCGAAAACCAAAAAGTCAACGTTCTCGCCGGAGCGCCGCCGTTGACCGCCGCCGCCGCCGTCGTCGGCGCGCCATCAACGGAGAGCTTCTCCGGTGAGGAAGGTCCAGTTCTCAAGATCTCCTCAAGTCCAACACAATTTACAACTACAACAAGTCCCAATTATCACTCAATTTACCAGAATTTAGCTCGAACCCGAATTGAATTCAACTCCGGCAACCACCACGGTTACGCCGGAAAAACCCACCTCGTTCAAAAACAACCACCCAGGAAGCATCACGGCAGCAAGGGGAGTCGAAACTCTCACACCCCCGCCACCGTGGCTAGCCGGAACACTTCACCCCGTCACCGGCGAAAACCGGATACCAAACTCGAATCGAACCCAACCAATTCATAACCAAATCACATAATTCCAATTACCAAACAACTCTAGAACTCAAGAGGAAGAGAATTATACCCCAAACGTGGCAGGAGGTGGCCGGAAAATCCGGGTCGGCCGGCGAAATTCAAACGGGTCAATTCTCCTTCACGGGTCAACGGTCAACAGCCCAAAATGGAAAGTCAACGCTTGGTCAACGCCTCAAACAGTGTTTTCGACAATTTTTCGACTATTTCCGATATTTATACTCGCGTCTCGGTACGATCAACGGTCCAAAACGGATAACCATTACGATTCGGATAAATACGAAACGAACGGATAAACTCGACGATAAACTGAAACTTCAAATAATCATATTATATTCCTCGGTTATCGGAAAAATCATCCGGAACCGCCCACGAACTCGAAATCACGTGCTCTACAACTCCCGAGAAGAACCTCAATTCAAATTCTCGGCCGATATTTAAGTCGCGAACTAATCCGACAAACCACATAATTATCGATTAATCACGATTATGCATAATCTCATGAATTATACTGATTACTCTACTGATTCTGGTTCGGGTTGTCAATCACACGTACACACATGAAACAGTTTAGGTCTGGTTGGTGCGTACACACATGAAACAGTTTCAAGTTTCAGCTTTATTGATTAAATGGTAATCAGATGCATGTTGAGTTTGAGTTTGAGTTTGGTCGTATCATATATTCTTCCCCCTGAAACCATTGGACCCTCTTGGTCAATCAAGGGCCAAAACATGAATTTCATGCTGTAACATGTTTTCAAAAATGCACGGTGATTTTCGCTTGATCACGAGGATCACCTCGGGGTTTTTTTTTGACAAATTACTTTCTTCAATTATAATGGTTTTCAATTCGAGGTGCAATTAGGTCAAAATTATTTTGTGATGTCTAAGACAGTTCGTATGGACTAAAACCAGTATTATTGGACAGTGAGAGAACGAGAGAAGAAAATTATGAATAAAATTGTAGTTTTACTATTTAAATTTAGTCGATTGTATCAACTCAAATTTTGTTATATATTTAAAATTTTATGAAGTATATGATGAAAAAAATTCAGCAATAAATCTCTGGATTGTATGGATTTAACTTCATCTATTTATCGCATATAGATCCAAACCAAGTTTTCTAAATTTGATTCACTTCTCACATAGGTCAAGAATCTCAAGTTCTCAACGTAGCACAAGAGAAAGACTGAAAGAGAAAATTAATGATTATGAGGTCAGAAAATAAAAGATAAAGGTGGAAAATTAAGAATATAGCACGTAATTATTAGGCCTGTAATAGTGTTGCTGATTTGGATAAAGCAAGTCAAACATTGTTGACTGACATGTTGGGACATGAGAAGTGGTGTTTTCGTTAACCCTATTCCCTGTCTGGTAACCCACCACAAACTCCCGACTATTACTTTTGTAAATCTCTTCCGACATCAGAATTACATTTATCCTAATTGTCTAGTAGAGTCCACTACTCAAACTAAGCTGGTCCCAAATGGTACAAATGGTCCCCAGAAACAGGAGGCGATATTGAAGCTGCTTTGCATTCTGCAAGAGCATCGGCACCGGTGGTAATGGTGCTCGAGAGGTTCAGGTGGGTCCGACCAGATATTGGTTTGTTTGAACAAGGGAAGGAGCAAAGTTTGCTCCGGTGATTGTTTGAGCAACTTGCGAAATTCACATAAATTCTGTGTATTTTGTTTGAGTTTCTTCTTCCACCGCTACATATGGTGATTTGCTTGAGCTTGTTCAGCCGGATCCCACTATTTGCTCGAGCTGCAGGTGCAGGTGCTCTGATATATGGGAAGGGAAAATGGCTGTTCAGTCCCTTCACGCCAGAGAAAGCGACGCCGTTATGACCGGACTCACGGACTGTTATAAACTTATAAGGCTACACGCATGCAAGTGTCTCCGTCACCCAACAGGCCCCATCTCGTACTACTATAAGTCTAACACTGTCATTTCAACTCCATAATTCCAGCCTGTATTAGTTAGTGTGGAGGGCTGGTAATTAGTCATGGTCAGAAATGGGTCATGAATTTTGGGTTTAATTTTTAAAAGACCATAGGTGAAGCTGTACATTTTGTCATCAAATGGTTAAAATTAGAAGAAATGGACCCATACAAGTAGTATTTGGGCCATTTTGGGTTTCAAGGTTAAAAAAAAATTAACTTGGATATAGGTAAAGTTTTGCCCTTTCTCTGCTTTCTGCCAAATTCTTTTATTCTGCAGAATTTTTTATTTAAGAGAAAAAAGTGAAAAAAAATGTTAGTCTTTTACTGAATAAGGGAGGACGACATCATTCAAAGATAAGAGTGAGCACAAATGGTCAAATTTGGAATCAGAAGGACCACATTTGGTTGTTGAACTTATTTGTCACATATAGTGTGGTATTTGGTTAGATTCAAATAGCCGCACCTTAACAGTGAAGAGCGAAAAATATGAAATTCAAAGAAAATTGACGATTCTGTAGGAGCCTGTTGAATCATTTGAAAAAAACTTGAATATTGTTACATTTTTATTTTTTTGAGAAGACTGATCAATATATATCTACTCAGAGATAATAATAGGAATACAGAAACTTGAGACGAATCATCAAAATAGAAATGCCCTTGCATTCGTGAGGACTGTTGGGTTAAAGACTCGCAACACCGCAAAGTCATAATCATTGGTCTCCTCCTTTGCTCTGATTCCGGTGGAGAGTTCTTAGGGTTTGGTGCCATTTGACGAAGAACCAACAAAAAAAACAAACGAAAAAAGAGAAAACAAACGGGAAAGAGGAAGAGACTACACTGTTGTGAAGCAGAGGAGAATAAGGAAACCAAAATCGGGAAGGGAAGCCGAGATCGGAGATGAGTTCGGACTCCTAGTCGGCTAGGGTTTTGAACGAGAAGGAAAGGGAGAAAAGGAGAAAACTTTTTACTCTCGGGAACCACCGAAACCTAACGAAATTAGATAAAAGATATTATCTTATTGTTGCATTGTTATTAACATGATGAATAGATGACAAATCAATTTTGATAATGTCGTTCATTCTTTTAAAAATATAGCATAATTTAATTGAATACAAATGTTTAAATTTTTAAATGTTCGCTTTTGTTTTAAATTATGGTCATTCTAAATCATGTTAATTGTCAAACTGGTATGGACAACTCACACTTTAATTTCTCATCGTCTTTTCTTTTTATAAAGAGATGGTCGAAAATGGCCTTCAACTCACACTTTAGAGTTTGTTTTTGGGAGTTATGATAGTCAAACTGCGACAAGCGTGACACATGGACCCCCAAATAACCGATATTGTCCCAACTTGAACCACGTTTAAGGTTGTTGAGTTTTATCTAAATGACATCGGTTAATATTGGAGGTAGTCCATTTACTTAGAAGTCATCTTCCACTTTCCTTTTTTCCAATGTGAGATCTTTTCTCTCTAACACGCGTCTTCATGTGCAACCTAACTTAGGCTTGCACATGCAATAAGTTCAGATGATCCAGCTCTCGAGTCAGAATGAGAACAGATTGACAAGTTCAAATGACTCTCTCGGACAGAACAAGAACGAGTCGACAAATCTGGCATCAACAACATTTCTTGAAGCGGAAGCGGAGACATGACAAGTGAGGCGGTTCAGATGTGGACGAGGAATCTTGGCTCTGATACCAAGTCAAACAGCGATAAGCGTGACACGTGGACCCCCAATATAACCAATATTATCCCAACTTGAATGTTGTTGGGTTTTATCCAAAAGACCTTGGTTAATATTGGGAGTAGTCTATTCACTTATAAGTCATTTTCCACTTGCCTCTTTTTCAATGTGAGATCTTTCTTGGCAATCTGACCTGACCTGAATTCTGCTGCCTGACCTGAAACCGAATGATCTGAACCTTTTTTTTTTCTAGCAACCTTGTTATCTGATTTGACATCTGAACCCAATTGCAATGGATCTTGCATTCTTTGAACAAAATGAAGTTACTCGTGAACAATTGATGGCTCTTCAGACTAGGAACACAAGATGTGGATACAACTGTTGACACCAGTTACCAGTTATGGCAAAGATTAATGAAGGTGCATCTTAGTTGTGTTGGAAAGTGGCCATATATGGCGGGTACTCTACCGTGACCTGTCAATGCTGCAAAGAACAAACGTTGTGGGATACTATGAATTTCAATACGATGATGACTCTCCTGAAATCTATGACAAAACCAGTTATGTTGTTGTTCTCTAGCTACTCGTCTCCAAATGCCATCAGAGATGTTGCTGCAACCACATATTATGATGTGAATAATTTTTCCAGAGTACATGAGTTGACTTGCCAAACCTTTGCAACTACCCAAAATGGTCAACCTCTTGCAGAATACTACGCAAACCTGAAAGCTATCTGACAAGAACTGGATGAAAGGAATCCAAACCCTATAGTGTGTGATCTTGATACTGCTACACATAACATGACCATTGACAAGATGTGTGTCCACATCTTTTTGAAAATGGCTGGATTCGAGATTTGCTACTGCTAAAAGAGGTCTACTGCGACAAGCCACGACACCAATTTTAGAACAAGCATATACCTATGTTCGCAAATATAAGTCCAACCAGCCTAAGAAGTTTCATACTAAGGTTTTGAGTTTTGCAGTACAATCAAAACCTCAACAGGGTTGGAAGCCCAGAGACAATCAACTTCGCATCCAACCAGCTCGTGGACCAGATCTTAGTAAGGTGCATCGCTTTTTTTTTTTAAATAAGTAAGGTGCAATGCTTTTATTGTAAAGAGTTTGGACACTATAAAGATTCGTATCCTCAAAGAGTAAACAAAGGAGGCACCTATGACAAGAGTCGCAATAACAAGGCTACATTGCAGCTAGTTCAAGAACCTGATTTCTATGGAATAGAAGGACAAGATCTCACTGCAGGTATTTGCTTTCATGAAAGAAGAGGTAAAATTGTTATTGCATTGAAAGTCTCTAGCTTTACTGTGGTGAGACATGAATAATTGATTCTGGTGCGTCTGACCATATGACCTTTGATAAGTCTTTGTTTTCGAGTCTGTCTTCATCTCCGATCCCATCCCTGAAGTTTTTAATGTAAATGGTGTGTCTTTCCCAGTGTTAAGTATATGATCAAACCAAGTTACTCCAACGATTGTGTTACATAATGTCATTTATGTTCTTTCTCTATCTCATCATCTATTATCTGTCTCCGAATTAAACTCACAAAACAAATGCTTTGTAACCTTTTTTTCTATGTATGTTATCTTTCAAGATCTGACGTTTCAGGCGATAATAGGCAAAGGAGATCTGAGGGGGAGACTGTTCCACTTGGATTGCATGTATAGTGAGGGAGCACAAGCACCGTCACTAATTGTTGCCTTGACATTGAGTTCTGATAGAGTGAAAGAAATCTGGCTATGATATCGTCGTTTGGGTTATCCATCTTTTAGGATTATGAAGAAGTCTATGCTATATTTATTTTTGGGACAATATCGATTATATTGATGATTTACGTGTCACGCTTACCGCAGTTTGACTATAATCGCTTTAATCTGTGGTTGCTCAACAGAAATTAGGAAAAGATAAAAGCTCAATGCACTTCGTGGTTACTCATTACTTCTGCAGGGCAAAAAATACTAAAGAAAAGTATAGGAATGCAGAATTGCAGATAAAGGAAGGAGTGGGCGCGGTAGCATTGTTTATCGAAGCTTTTCGTTTGTCAAACTCTTTTCACTTAGAACTAGAAAGAAAACTTTGGGCTAAGCTCAAAAGCCCCAAGCCCCAAGCCCCAAGCCCCAAGCTCTTTCTACCCAGAAAACACGTTGTATGAAGTACTATTTTATATCTCGTAGCTTGTTCCTCTTGTCCCCTCACCGTTGGAAATCTGGAGAAACGAAAATAAAAAACCCACCACTTCAGAGAACTAAAATTGAAAATTCCCATTGACAAGCATGATAATCCTTAACAACTGCATAGTAACATATCTGGCTTTTGGTTAATGTGTAGGATCTGGTATGAGTTGGGTGCCTCAGTTTTTATAAACATCAAGCTAGCATATATATATCTATCTGTATTTTGTTTGTAGAGTTTGAACAAGCTGATCGAAGTTAGCGGGTTTTTTTATTAATTAATATATGCATGGGATGGAATATAGAAGATTGATAGAGCTTTGGATTTAGTGGGGTGTACTTATTAGTGAACATGGCAACCAACAAACAAAAAGAAACAAAGAACACAGTTCCAGGAGCATGCATTGAATTCCAGGTTTTCGTTGAGATCATAAAGGAGAGCTTAATTACTTCCGAGTACAAGATTTGGTTTTTTGAGGGATCTTCCTGAGCTTATTCCTAGCTAGACTAACCAAGAAGAATGAACGTGGGAATTGGATGATTACATGGAAATGATGATTGCAAGCACTAAATAAGCAGATCATGCATCATCTGATACCCTGCAAAAGCCACTTTGTTTCTTGGTCTTTGATCTTTTCAGTATCATCTTCGTCGATCGATATAAATAATTACTTCGATGAGCATGCATTATTTGATACCAAACTACCGGAGTCAAAAGTCTGTCATTACAAATCTACGAGGTACTACTGCGGTGGAGATGCGAAAGAGTGACAACATGAGAAAACTAGGATTCTCGTTCTGTTAATATTTATACTTGAGGTATATATTTTCTTCGTACACTACGTGACTAATAAGATTGAAGTTTTGGTACGTACCCTTGATTTTTGGTCAAAATTGAGGGAGTTGAGCCTTTGAATTCTACAAGAACACCATACATGCATGGTGTTGGTTACTAGCTTGAATCGATCTCTATCTTCAACCCCACAGATCACCTCGCCATTAATAATCCAGTTACCCACTGCCAAAGGCATGGAAGAGACAACTATCATTCTGGATGAAATTAGTAGAAAAGAAAAGAGATAGCTAACTTGAGTTGAGTGCTCTTCCAACACAATGTGACAGAAAGTGACTGAACATACTGATTAGGTATTGTAACTATTCTTCTTCTTTTCCAGGAGAGCTAGCCCCCCTCAATCTCATCAATCATCCCGGTTGTATACACTTCGAATATTATTTGGCCAAAGGGTAAATAATGAAAAGCTACAAGGTATATCGAGAGAGAGCATCTCTTCAGTGCACTTGCACCAGTCATGTGTGCATGCCACATGTATTAACAGATCTAAATTAATTTTTGTTGATCGTTAGTTATCATAGTTTGGCTTAAAGAAATCAACTTATAGTTAAAATAAAATTATCATGTTGATGATAATCGATTTAAACTCTTTTGAAAAAGAAAAAGTGTGTTGTAACTCGCAAGGAGGGACGATTGGAGTTTCTGATTCACACCCACCGACCGTCCAAGAAGGAGAGCATCGACGATAATGACAAGGCCGACCTTAGGTCTGACTCTGCCCTCATCTTCATTTCGCTTAAGACTCTGCTCTCACGTGATTGCAATTTCATTTGATTTGATATAGGGTTTTCTCTTTGAATCGAGATTCTGGGTTTGATTGGTTCTGTGTTTGATTGGGTTTAGGGTTCGTTAAAATTTGATGTTATTTATATTGATGCTTAGTTTCATACATTTTGATTACCACCAGTGTTCTAATACATGCATTTGGGGTGAAAGATAGGGGAATTCAATTCAATTGAACTGGATTGAATTGTTGTTGCTAATTTAAATTTTAGTGAAAGCGGTATCGATTAATGGTCTCTCGTCTCGTCTTGTTTGCCCCCAAGGCCGAAGAAGAAACTGGCCGGAGAAGAGAAAGACACGTAATTCATATCAAACCCATCTACCTATTATTTCGTCTTCATTTTTGCTCGTTTGATAGAAAAAAATATATATTATTTTGTATGATCGATTGAATTAATTTTCAATGTCATGGCTAGGGTTCTTGAGTTCTCAACAATTTGCCTTTCTTTTGTGTCTTAAAGCTTTATTCTGGCAGTAATATTAGTTAAGGGTGGAACTGAATACTGAATATTATAGCCGTTAATTGTGTGCTTGAGTTTGGTTTTGGTGCTACCTTCATATATTCTATGGAAACCAAATTCATTTCCATTTCCATTCCCTTTAGTCTAGTTGTAGCTGTAATAGTAGTGTATACAATTTCCAAAAAAAAATTGTACATGTCTGGATACATGATAGATTATAGACAGTTATATACTTGTGACATGGATAGATAATTAGTTGATTTGTTGAAATCTGGATCAGCCGGTAGAAGGATTTCCTTTAAGGGCAATGCTAGTTAGTTCTCGGAGTTTAGGGATCAAGTCAATATTTCATAAAGTTTTGTCTGTATATATCATGAATATCAAGAAGAAATTGTTCTTTATTGTTAATTTTGTATTGTATTCTTTTTAGGTCCCTCTGTATCTATAGAAGAAAGCATTCTTCACATAAGAGGTGACTTTGGGGCTTACAACGTGTGCACTTCTCCCCTCATCTTTTCTGCATTTTAATAGAGATCTTATGACGTCTAAGGCAGTTGAAGTTTATGATGGCACCTGTCTTATGGGTGATACCTCGTCTTGTTTGAATAGCAAGGTATGTGACAGTGTACAACATGCCACCAGTGAGACGAGCAACTTACTTAGTGTCAATTACAGTTACGATTTTCTGTCTAAAAATACAGAAAGCATAGAGGCACTGTTAAGGCTTGCCCTTGATGATTTAAAAGGGCCGAGAAACTTCTAAATAAATTATGTGATTCTAAAGTTGTTGTACGTAGGTCATGAGGATAATATATCATGTGTAAGTATATAATAGCTTGGGTTGGTAGTTGTTCAACGAGGTTTTAGCTTCAGCAATTTTTTGTAGTTGTTCAATGAGGTGTCTAGTTATGAATTTGTGATATCTTGTATAGTTTGATTTAATGAGATAATGTATATGCAAGTAGGATATGGCGTCAAAAGAAGCCTCAAGTGATGACTTTGGCAGAAGAAATAAAAGCATAAAGCTTAGAGATAAGAAAGATGAGATCAATGTAGTGATTCATCATAGTAATGGATTCCATTTGAGTGTGTTTGAAGGTATATATTTGCCGAAATCGGAAGTAGTTACTGTAAATTATGATGTGTGGAGGCTTAAATCTATAGTGGGATGTCTAAAACTGACTATCGAAACATTGACACAACAATTAATTGAAGTACAAGACTTGGTCTCCAAACTGAAATTTGGTGGGATTGAAATTATTATTGCTCAGGCAATACACATTGTGACAAAAATGGAGGCAAACACCATGTATAAGGTGCCTGAAAATGGTATAATAACCATGGAGGAGAATGGTGAGCGTGATTTAGTGGCAAACATTTGCAAGGAGTCACAAAAGTAGAATTTTAGTGTAAACCTCTCAATAACACTAGACAATTGTGCAAAACACCAAATGTGTGATGAAATCCTTGCAAACAAGGTACATGTTGAACTATGGCTCAAATACCAAATGACTTACCAGTATATGGTTTATTGATATTAAATTAATTGATATATGGTTTATTGATACTAAACTTATTAACAGGTTGACTATTTAGTAGTTAAGAGGGGGAAAGAAAAAGGAAAGGAGCAAAGTGACACAGTGGAAAAGGCTAGACATGGAAAGAGAAAAAAATAATCTTTCTTTGATTGGAAAGATATCACGGAAGGATTTTAAGGTCATAAAATTCTTGTTTATGAAGCCAAAGAGAGGCATACATGACTCTAGGTCAGTAAACACATTATAATTAAAGACAAAGTTTCTACTTTGTTTACTCCTAGTTCCTAGGAAATTTAAGTAATCCAGTTACACTTATATCAATACCAATAATTAAAGACAAAATTTCTACTTTGTTTACTCACAGTGGTTAAACACTTTATTATTTTTTGGCTAATGCATTCATTGAATGATACAGGGAAGAAGTTGCACGCAGTGGGGAGTTTAGAGTTTCCCATGAGCATATCCAATGTCTTTGCCCTACACTCCTACAACCTCAATTTCTTCGAAGGTATGTGATTACAATATCGGTTTTAGTGTCAAAAGTTGTTATAATCCGTACATTGGAAATACATGATAGTTTATAGTGGCGTAATCTTGACATGTAAGATGACTGGAAATGATTAGGTCATAAAAATTTGGGCGGCGTACTTGTGTGAAGCCAAGTCCGACTCATGGTTCTTGCCCACTTTTTTTGGGGTACAAATAAATTACCTTTGGATCAATAAACTTGTTATTGTAGTAAAAAAAAACAATGTTCTTATTGACTGCTATGTTATTGTCTTTTCAAATATGAAGAAGCCTGGTCAAATGCGGCTTCACTTGATGCTCATATTTCAGTTGCATCAACGATAGTTAATTGTGGGTTGCAAAGGATCCACATGCGATTGAAGCATTGTGTTTAGGTGTTAAATGGGTAACTCCTTAATTACATTGATGTCATTTTTCTTGTTCTATGTATAACTCATGATGCTTTTTGCAGATTTTTATCCCGTTGCATGATGAAATAGCAGACTATTGGTTTTTGTGAGTTGTGAATTTAAAGAAGAAAATTTTCGAGTTGTGGGATTGTGTGCAGGAGTTCACATCATTGAACAGACGACTTGAGATAGCAAGAGCCACAGTAAGGGCTATGTTAGTAAATGTCGGGTTTCAGCAGCCTTTATTTGTTAGTTTTTATTAACCTTTTGATTTGAGATGCATCTGCTGCAAACAGTGTTTGACAGTGCAATGAAAAAATCCTCGGATGTATATTACAATTTTCCCTCATTTTGACTTCCAATTCCAGAAGATGATCCAACCATAAAAAACAAATATAACAACAGAATTTACATCATGATGCTGATGACGTTTTATTCTGAAAAGTGGTTTGAAGTTTTTTTCCTAATAAATGCTTTATGTACTTGGTCACTTGATAAACATTACCGATTCCTATCTAAATTAAGTTTTTGCCTTATGAGCAGTACAATTTGGAAGAGATGTGGTATGCACTTGTGCTTGAAATTGTTAATAATCCGAGTAATGAAAGTTTGAAATCAGTTATTGTAGCTTCCATGAAAAGTAAAGGTTGCGAACAACGTACATCTAATGTTGTTAAAACCACACAGCTTGATGTTGTTGTTGTCAATTCCTGTGACACAAGATCGAGCATGATCCACAAGAAGTCTCCCAATGGCTAGAAATGTCACAGCCATCGCAAGAGAACTTCTTGGGTGTAATATGATGTATGAGTTGCATATTACTTTCATTATATTTAACTTGATACTTGATTAGTTGTTGGAGATTATAACTCTTTGTATGAGAATTTATTTATTTTTATCAATAAAAGGACTTGATAATTGTATAGAATACAAGATTTCATACATACACAACAAAACATATTTTCCAGGCTATAAGTTACACATTTCGATTCTACTAGCTTATTGCAGAAATATATCAAAGATCAAATAGACTTGCAGTTGAGGTAACAACTTGAGAAGATATAATTCATATGAAATGATAGACACATCCACTGTACATTAATATTAGTAACTTTTAAGCGATTTGACCACTGAAGTAGAAAATAATCTTTATGAGTTAGCTTAAGGTTAATGAGATACCATGATATCGAAATGTTAATGAGATACTATGATATAAAATACAGTGATGCACCAATTTATAGCTTAAGTTTACTCTCTGTATTAGCATATAGTTCGAAATAAAATACTCAAATAACCAACACACATTAGAAAAAATTTCAAACCATTCGTAATGTTCAGTTACGAAATTCACCGACCCCGTTTCACAAAAATATGTCTAATGCATACTCTACCAACTACAACAATTTTACGACACTACCATGTTCATCATCTCCACAATACATGTAACTGAAGCTAGTTTAGTACAAAATTTACCATGATATGGTACAATTCAAAACATATAAAAGCACAAAATATTTTTGTTTCTTTATTTCTCTACTTCCCGGTAATGTGAGATAAGCATCTATCCATAGTCGCATGTAGGTCCCCCACCTCGTTCTTTGGATTCCTTAGAAACTTTACCAACAATTTTGCACGTTCATGAGCCAAATTATGCTACATATTCAAGAGTTTAAAGAAACACCACAATATATAGAATTCGGCTGTTGAGGTCCAGCTCCATTCTTGAGGGGAAGCGTTCCAAAGAAAAAGAGCTTACTTGTATGTCTGAACTCATCACCTCCATAAATATGATCCAACATATTCAACTAGGGCAATATATAATTTAGTCAATCTTGTATTATTGTTATTTTACTAAAAAGATAAAACTACACCTCCAGTACATAGCTATTTTCTAGCTTATTTATGTTATTTGAAGAACCATACCACTGCCTGTGCATCTTTTTGTCCGGGTACTATCTTGGACGGATCCAGAGCACTGTCAAGGATCTCTACAAACCTATCTCTGACATGCACCACCAACAGATACCAATGTACAACATACAATTGTGTTTTGAGCTCAATTATTGGGATGAAAATCTAGGCAATATATAGAATGTTAGTTATTTTAGGGATGAAATTATAAGTACATGTAACATATACTCACCAATAGATAACCAAAACAATACCCTTTTATAATTGACAAAATGGTCCATGAATCGGTCGAGCCTACTGTGTGTTTTACTATGTTTAATCCATTCATTCATTGTTTGCTCTCCCTTGTTCTTACCTACCTACTTACCGAGTAACTAATTTCATGTATCTAAAACGTGCTCTGATGTTTGGTAAGACCATCATGAAATAAGCATAAATGAACCATAGCATAAGCGATAGAGATGTGTATTCTATTATTCTTAGACCATAACATATTGAAATAAGCATAAATGAACCATAACATATCATAAGTATACATTTTAGTAATCCAATCTCTTCACTAATGACCAATAATTACCCAAACAACCAGCAACATAAGTATACATTATCGGTACCAGTGTTAACTAATCTAAATGCAATCATCGTCCAAAACTCCTATTATTCATATTCCTCGAAACATATATTTCACAGTCCCAAACTCCCAAAATCAAATTATAAATCCCACTCAATATTCATAATCCCAAAAGGGTAAATGCAAGATTTCAATCATAGCTCTCTAGTCTCTACCTATTATTCCAGTAATCAACAAATAAGAGAATACACAAACTAAACTTAAAATTCACAAAATAGATAAAGATAGAAGAGGGATATACCAGTCGGAGAGTTGAGAGGTTGAGCTGAGCGAGAGAGGGAAAAAAGTTGACACTGGCAATTGATAGGGCTCAAAAGTAGGAATTCGCCATAGAGGGAGAAAGGAAGACGCAAAGACGCGAGACTCAGAGAGAGAGACCTTCCGTCTTTTGGTTTATAGAGGAAGACTTTAATTTCTTTTGTTTTGGTTTTTAATTTTTAATTTAAAATATCTACTCTTGAAATTTTTTTGGCCTGAACTTTGTTCGTCTACTCCAATGACCAATAGAAATTTCAAATGTGTTCCATAGAATTTTTTTTAAAAGGAAAAAAGAGAGTGTCCTTTTAGAATTTTTCTTCTTCTTCGAACATAAATAATTACATATACGTCCCCTTTAAAAAATATAATTTATTTCAAGAAAAAAAAAACATCTCTTATAAGAAATATCGGGTTGAAATTATATCAAAATTATAGCTCGATAACTCAATCAAATTTTTTGTTATCTCATATTGAACTAATGTCTTCAAAGATTTATTCTAGTTGGCTTCAATATAAGTTTACTCAATTTTATTAAAAAAAAATTACTCAATTGAATCTCTTGTATCTCAATATCATGAATATATAGCCACTAGCCAATGTATGTTACTCTTTTGAGTGACATTATCGATGTTTATCAACAATATGAAATTGATGTATTAGTAGTCAAAATTTTCATTGACTTACTAAACACAATTCTTTTGATAGAAATTGATGCACTCTTACATATATGTCATTTATGTGAGATTTGTGTATTCGGGCAACTACACTATAAAACTTCATACTTATCATAGATAACTCGAGTTTAAGATTTAAAGATTAGGGTATTGGTATAGCGATTTGGATTTGGGTTTGACTTCATGGTTCAGGGTTTAGGGTTCAATGATTTGATATTTGATTTTGGGTATAAGATTTAAAGTTTTAGGGTTTGATGTTTAGAAAAATAGAGTTTATGGTTTGAGGTTTAAGGTTTAGGGTGTGGGCATATGATTTAGGGTTTAGAGATATATAAAGCAAATAGGTGGGTCTAGGGTTTATGTTTGGATAAATAGGGTTTAGGGTTTAGGTAAACCCTAAATGGGTATAGGGTTAGGGTTTGGATAAATAAAACAAAATGGATTTAGGTTTAGATAAATAAATAAAATAAATGAGTTTTGGCTATAGAAAAATAAAACAAAAGTAAAATAAGAAAAATTAAATAGAGTGGGCCCAAAATATTTTTTACCATTTCACTTTGTTGTTTTTTTTTTAATTCATTTAACGGTGTTAATTTCGGTGTTAGCGACATTTTATTAGTTTAATCGAATGAATAATTGACATTAGAGTTTAACTAGTCGATGCACTTATACTCGGTGCACTGAAGAATTTCCGATCCTCCAATTGTTACCCTCTTCTTTCCATATGATTTACCTTTATCATGCGAAGACAAATTGATTGAGGCCAAACTTGTGCATGAGTGGAAGTATCTCCAGGCCATAGTGAATATTTGACGTGGAATGATTATAATTCATTGTCATGGGATTCTCAAATGCTCAAGCTAAGTATGTGCACGCAATTGAGGAGTTTCTGTTAGCAAATTCCATAATGACCAATTAATTGCAAGAAGAAAACAACTAATTTTTTATGTACAAGGTATATGATGCACATTTCCGAAATTATGAGCAAGTAATAGGGACTTTTCTCGAAGCTAACCAAAACAGAGGCCTCTGTCCTTTACTAGTAGTAGTTCATTTCGTCCATTCCAATAAAGCTTGAAGGGCGCATATAAAGAACCCAAAATTCAAATTCCAAGCCGAATTGCCATCAACAATCGTCTATGGAATCTTTCGATCAGCTGAGCCTCATGAGCTGCATTGAAAGTAACTGGTGTGGGCTTCCATGATGGACTTGCTTTATCTCTTAGTGAGATACTTCCAAGCAAAACCCAAAACGTAGTTGGACCAAACTTTTTGTAGTGGCTTCGCATGCCACCACCCACTATTTCAGGTCTTTGGAGGGGCAAGTTTTGTTTCTATGCCTGTCTTCGTGTGTAGAAGGAGCTTCAGTTCCGTTACAAGTTGTGACAGAATTCTTTCTGCTGTTTCTTTAAATTTGGTCAGGTCTTCTTCTTTAGCCTAACTGGACAGATAACGTATTTGGAACCCAGTTCATCATAAGTCACTTTCAATTCTTTCTTTGCTTGCTGTGCATTGAACCAAATTTGATATCGGAGATTGCGATTTATTGTTTACAGACTACTTGTTACGCAAGTACAAGTGTAAAGAATGTGTTACAAAACTGCAATCTAACCCAATCTTATTACCAAATACCAAACTAACTCTTTTTCCCAGTAATGCGAAACAAAATGGCGAGGAAACTGTTTGGCCTTTGTCTAAGTTATGCTCGAAAGAATCTGTTCATATCGGGAATAACAAGGTATTCGAGATAGAATGATAAATAACTAAACTAATGCGATAAGTAAATAACACAAGTGTTTATTGTAGTTCTCACCAATTGGCTAGTCCAATTTGCCTCGTTAGGCTTTCACTATCTCAAGCACAATAAGAATTAGGTCCAAGTGATTACTAAATAGAAGAGTAGTAGGATGGTCTTTAGGTGGAGGAGAGACCTCCTTTTATAGGTAAAGAGTGTCTCTCCCATTACAATTTTACCAATGTGGGAGAGTTTCCCCCTTTACTTCATATCAGCTCCTGCATGAGACTCTCTTGGTGGCTTGGGGAGGTGACCTCCGATGGAGGTTTTGGGTGGCTCTTGCCGTGGATGGCTTGTTCTGATATCGATCTTCATGTCGTGGCCTTGATTATGCTTGGTAATTACATTAATATAGCATATATATGTACATATTCATATAGGTCATACAACCTATGTCACCAAGCACTCATTCATGAAGAACAACCAACATTGAAACCGAAACTGAAACCGAAACTGGAGCCATCGACTCATTACCGAAGAAGATTAGCTTTAGTGTAGTTGTTTTGTGACTCGAGGGACTTGCACCTCTCTCCCACATTGGAAATATTGTAAAGGAAGAGGCACTCTTTACCTATAAAAGGAGGCCTCTATCCTACTTAAACTCATTCATTCATTACACATTCAACCCAACACAAAGCACTTGGGCCTAATTCTTATTGGGCTTGAGATGCATAGTAAAGCCCAACGAGGCAAATAGTGGATTAGCCAATTGGTGAACCACTATAAATATTGTGTTATTTACTTATCGCATTAGCTTAGTTTACTTATTGTTCTATCTCAAATACCATTTATTCTTGATATGAACATTGGCGCTGTCTATGAGAACCGTAAAATATTCTATTTGGGTTTATGCTAGCAAGCTAAGATTAGACCTTTTATTTTCCAAAAATTTTCCTCTAACTTAAAACCTAGATAGCACGGAAGCTTGATCTGAGGTGCAATATGTGCTTTCGAAGCGAGAGTGGGTGCGGGAGCGCGAGGAAGCTTCTGGAAGCACGCTCCCGAAAAAGTTCAGTTTTGGAAGCACTGTGGAATCGTCAGCTTCCAATTTAGAAGCGTGTAATTGAAATATGGGAGCGTGAGGAAGGATAAAACCACCTTCCTTTCGCAAGCAGTCGAGAACGTCCGTCCGGGACTGATATGAATTTCTTCTTCCTCCGAGCTTAAACAAAGATAGTTCTTTATTTTATCTCTTATGGTTTGGATATGATCAGTCTACCACATAATCTCCTTCAATATTTGTTTTCCAGATTGACAATCAAGATCATCTGGGTATCTTGCATCTGCCATTTTGTTCTAGAGATCAAATATATAAAATGGTTTAGATGGGATACCATGATAATTGAGACAAAATGAATTTGTTTGTGTTGAGAGAGACATGCATCACTGCAAGAGGATGAGATGTGCGTCGTCATCTCCATTGTTCGTTTTTGACTTATTCATCTTCATTGTTTCAGATGAGAGATAAGAGCTCAAGATAGAATGTGAAAAAGTCTATAATATCTATTATAGAATTAACCATATTTAAAGACAGACCTTTGAATCTAATTAATAGGCAACAAGAGAAAAATTGTTAATAAGTTGAAATAAGTACAAAGTAATATAATTTGGCTTTTGTGATACATTTTATTTTATTTTAACTATATATATTAATTTATTTACTTTTCCATCACGTACCCGCTTCTACTAATTTTCAAAAATTAACGCTTCCACGTGCACCCTTTTCAAGCTACCTAGCTTAAAACACATGAGCATGAGCGTGAGCGAAATAGCCAAGGGACTACCAGCAAAGTCTAACATCAGCATTCAATAATCACACAAGCAACAACAGCGAGTTACAAACAGAAGCACAGCGGCAGCAAAACTTACCAGGCGGGAGCAGCTCCGAGCCGAATCTGCTCGAGGCACTGCCGACACTGCTACTGCAGATACCGGGGGACTTCAAGCAGGAGACACCTCCCCGAGAGCGGTTTGCTTCTATCCCGAGCAGGTTGCTTCCAGCAACGGTTTATTTCCTCGACGTCAGTATGCTTCCCCAAGCGGTCTGCCCAGAGCGTTTTTCTACCCTGGTTTTTGTGGAGCGGTTTGCTTCTCCGTTATCGGTCGAGTTCCCCGACACCGGCAGACTTCACCAACGCTGAGTCCTAGCGGTTTGCACCCCGAGAGCGTTTGATCCCCCAACGTCGTTCTGCTCCTCCACTCCGATACTGGTTTGGTTCATCGACGTCGATAGACTTCCTCAAACACCGATGAGAGATGCCCGATACTGGCAGAGTTCCCCGATACCGGCCTACTTCCCCGATATCGCTACACTTCCCTTATACCGCCACACCTCCCGATATCCGAGTGCCTTCCCATTAACTGAGTATTCCCCGACATCGACATTGCCGTTTGCTTCATTCCCCGAAACCAAAAATTTTTGGGGGCTCAATTCACAAAAAAAAAAAAAAAAAAACTATTTTGGGGGCGAGTCAAGAGGTTGGACAGATGGCGAGGTGCCGAGGTATGTTGTGTGATCGAAGAGGAGGAGGAGCGATAGCAGAGGTTGAAGGTTTTCTTGCATGTACGATCGAAAATGAGTCAGAGAGGAAAGAAAGAAAAAGTAAAGCGTGCTGGGCGAATCCGCGTAATGGAGAGAAAAAGTCAAAGCTTTTTCACTTGGGCCTCTCTACTTTTTGACTACCACTTAGCATCTTGGGCCTTATCACCCCAATGTCCACATCCAGCCCAATGAAGGAGTCTATGGTGAGCTAAGTTTTCTGTCCTATTTTCATGTTACTTGCTACTACCCAAATTGAAGCATGCCTATTATATCTTACGCACGTGTAACATTTATTGTTACTTGCTTACTCGCCTACTCAGAGATGCTCTACTATGATACATGTTAACGTTACATACTCTCCATGCTAAAGATATATACTCTTCATGTTACGATTACGCATCTATTTTCTTATAGTTAATATATATCAAAAATTGTTGCTAGAAGTTTGATTAGGTAATCTATAGTTTTGATTGGGTCATCCCGAGTTAGGTATTTGCTATATTACGTTACGATTACAATATGTCCCCCGAGAGAGATTATCATATCCTCCTGGGCACTCATGATACTTATGTCTCCCGAGAGAGATTATCACATCCTCTTGGACTTTCTTACCAACTCATGAGAGACTCGGCTTTCTATAATTTTGCCTAAATTAATGCTTAAACAACATTTTCGCTTATATTAATTATACTATATTTGCATCAATGAAACGAAAATTCTTCAGACCTTTGCTTATTTCTTTACCCTCTGCAAGTTTTGTTACTCACATTGCCGACATAAGTAAACGAATCTTCTTCATACATTTCATTGATGCAAAAAATAGTTTGTCACCCGCTTATCGATGTTACTTGTCACTATCTTCCATGCCACACTAGAGGAAAATATTCAAGAAATTTGATTCACTCATAGCTTTACTAATACATGTGTTATTCAAGTGATTTTGTGCAAATATTTAGGTGAGGCCCTTCTTACTTGAACAATTGAGGGACTAGGAGGTCCATACTGCACTCGCGCTTGGTGACTCTTTTTTGTAACTCTCCAAGCAAGAATTGCCTCTTACTCGGAGCGTTGAGGGACTTATTCATATAGCTCATACAACCTATGTCACCAAGCTCTCATTCATGAAGAACAACCAACATCGAAACCGAAACCGGAGCCATCAACTCATTACTGAAGAAGATTAGCCTTAGTGTAGTTGTTTTGTAACTTGAGGGACTTGCACCTCTCTCTCACATTGGAAATATTGTAAAGGAAGAGACACTCCTTACATATAAAATGAGTCCTCTATCCCACTTAGACTCATTCATTCATTACACATTCAACCCAACACAAAACACTTGGCCTAATTCCTATTGGGCTCGAGATACATAATAAAGTCCAACGAGACAAATAGTGGATTAGCCAATTGGTGAACCACTATAAACATTGTGTTATTTACTTATCGTATTAGCTTAGTTTACTTATCTTTTTATCTCGAATACCCATTATTCTTGTTCAGTTTGGAGAAGAGTGGATTTGCTCAAAACTCAGGTTCGGGTTCTTGTTCAGGATTAGAATCCTGCATTTGGGACTTAGCATCATCCTTCATTTGTGAAGCAGCAAGATATAAAGCTCCGGTTCCTGAACCACCATGAGAATTTTCAATGACAACATTGTCCGAAAGGTCACTTCCAAGCATTTCCCAGATACTACTGTTTAGATAATTTCTGAAGACTCTGTAGTGCTCGTAAAGCCCTCCTTCCACGGTGATTATACTTTTCTTGCTCTCAATTCTCCCGAGCTTCTTTATGATCCCAAGAATTCCAGCTCCAGCCAGACGAGCACCACGTTCTGCAACAATGTCACAGACCTCGGCAACTACCTCCCTCACCATTGGGGTTGATTCATTCATCTAGGTATAATGGAACATAAGAGTTGAGTACATATATATAGCTGAAGAGTGAAGACTAGCTTTAACTAAAGAGACCTTACCCCGAAAATTTCCTTAAGTTTTTCTCCGACAACTTCGCGATCCACTGATGTGTCTTGATGCATTGCAGCCATATCAGGTGACCTGAAGGAAATAAAAAATGAAAAATTAATAGTAGTACAATGATGCTCTTGGATACAATACTCAGACTTCAACATAGTGCTGCACCATTCTTTTCAATGGTTCTGTTTTATTAGTCAGTATGTAGTAAAATTAAGGTCTAATTGCTTTGGATCCAATTCCTTTCCATCATTATGACCATTTCTATACCCTCACAATCCATTGATCCAATGCTCAGTTGCTAACTATATATATTTTTTTCTCTCAATATCGAATTACTATGTAGCTATTGTAAGTAGTACATACTACATAGAAATATTTTGTTCTGCACCTCAGCTGGTAAGGAGTCAAGAGTTTAGAAGGCAAAACACAGTCGCCAAATAATGCTGTTTCCTTTGCCATCTTTACTAAAACTCTTCTCACAACCTCTCCCAAATACATTCCAGAAGTCAGCTTCTCGAATCTCTGTGATGTAAAAAAGGATTAGAACGACATGAGAAATGCCATCATTTTTGATAGAGTGACCTTCGAATGTAAAGGTTTATCTTGCCTTACCCGGAATCCAGGATTTGAGCTTTCAGCATCTAGACAAGTATCAAAGATTGTTATTGGAAGATGTGGAGTGCTAAAATCTCCCATCTGTGTGCTTATCACCTGCCAAATTAACCAGGAAATTTACATCTTGTTAAAACATTCACGAATACGAAAAACAATTGGTAAATGGTGAATTTGGCATACTAAAGTGTCAGTAGTCACTAACCATCTCGCCTAACTTGGGTGACGGACCATGCCACTGCAGAGCCGTGTCTGCTTCTACATAAGCAGCATCTGTCCCCATTCCTAGAGTAACCGCGGCGACACTTTCTCTGTTATAGTATCTACCTCCAGCCAATGTTCCAACAGTATCATCTACCTGCTCAGCATGATATTAGAGCTGAATCAATTTGTTACAGGGGATCCATGCAACACATGGAAGTCATGCACACCAACCAAAAGAGTTGCTTACCATGGCATAAACACTCAATTTAACTCCACGTTCCTCTAGAGCTCTATTGAAGTCACTCACCAACTTCCTTCCTAACTGATTTCATACACATATAAATTTCATGAGAGTTCTTGGTGTTGTTGCATGAAGTGCTAAAATCAAGGTTAAAAAAAGAGTAATCGGGGTTTAGTTGTTTAATCGGAAACGGTATTTTTATTTAAAAAGTAATATTATAATTATTATATATAATAATAGAATATATCATTAATTAAAAAATAAAATTATTAAGTCAAAAGAAAATGTTAAGAAAATGATCAAAATAATTAAACACATAAGCATATAATTAAATGTCTTTCGAACATGAAAATCACTTCATATTGCCATACCCTCCAAATGCATCGTTATCAAGATCGGTGTTATCCTCGGAAATAAAATCGTTATCATCAAGATTTCTTTTCATCCCATGTAAGATCGGATTCAAGATTATCCTTGTGTTCAACTAGCATCACTTGCAAGTAATCATTCTTGTGTTGAACTAGCATCACTTGCAAGTAGTGGGTATTTCATCTTTTTCTTCTTGATTTTTTTTGAGGTGAAAAGTTAGAAGTTTATTAATTTTTTTTTCTTGTTAATAATCTTGGTTTTCATTATTTCTCTTGAAAAAATAAATTCAAAAAAAAATGTCAGATCATTTAATCACGTAATTGACCGTTTAATTACCGATTAATCGACCGTTTTGTCATGTAATCGCTGACAGTTTAATATGCCGTTCAGCCCAAAAATATTTAATTCTTCTATCGTTTACCATTTAAATGCCCTTTCAGACCATTTTTTTTCTTCCAAGTATGCAAAATAGATAAAAGGGTAGATAACTCAACTGTGCTATCAGCAGCAAAACTCTTCCATGTGATTGCAGTTCCAGAAGTATGCACATCTTGGTCCACTGGACATGAAACTATGAAGCCCAGTTTGTTATATTGGGCTGGTGTATCCCTTGTTTCCCTATTTGGATGTGCTTCGACAAACTTTCCTAGCTCCACAGCAATAAAATCAAACAATTCCTGACAGACCAAAAGAATTCAAAATGTACATGTAAAAAATCTTAGTACAAAAAGGTAAGACCAAAGCATAAACAACACATTCCTGCATTTGGTTAGGAAATCGACTACTTTCCGGGATGAACTAGGAAGTGTACGGGAAGAATCCCCAAAAATGACTCATTTTAAACGAACAAATATCCCAAACTAACTATGAGGAAACTTTTAAGTAGCTACCAAATTCACAAGGCTCTAATGGTTCGCCTTGAACCCTTTGCACAGGTGGGGATCGGAGATCTCAACTCTGGAATTTCCATCTCTATCTCAATCTTCACGTACTACTAAATGAATTTGAGTGAATTCCTTTCATGGTTTCAATCCCAAAATGAGTTTATTCTCTCAAAAGTCCCTATAAGCAAGACTGATTCCTTCTCTAATAAGGAATACTCAAATGAAACTTATTATACCTTAGTAGAACCAGTACCATCCAAGAGATTAGAGGGAATAGAAATCTCCTCCCTATGCAAATCAGAAATGGCATTATTCTTCCCACCAAGTCTTGCACACAACATTAAGAAATTGGTCCGCCGCAAGTTCACTCCATAATACAATCCTTCCTCATCTCTGCCACCACATCAATAATTTAAAAACCAAAATCTAACAGAAACTAAATACTAAAATTAACCAATACCAATCTGAACTTGCGATCATGATCATAGCAAGTTTCCAAGAGATCGAGAGAGATCATACGAATCAAGTACCCGGAAGGGAGTGATGCAACATAGGAAATCAGCATGTTGAGACTTGTGTTAGTTCCATTGGAATAAATGAGGGAATTTCGCATGTCGGAGACGAATGCATTTGTCACCTGCCACAGCTTTGGAACCGGAGTAGCGCAGTCTCTGGCGAACTTGCGTAAAATTTTCTGCGTTTCTTTCCATTGGTGCTCTTTTCTTCGCTTCTTCTTCCTCACTATGGCTACTGCAGCTGTAATTGCAACTGCTGAGGTCAATGCAGCTGTTATCACCACCTCCTTCCTCATTTTGTGAATTTTGAGGGATATGTACGTACGTGATTAGAATGATGATGAAGATCTCTGCATTCCCAGCCTGTTTCTCTTTTTTTTTTTGTTTCTAGTGATTTGATCGATCAAGAGGGAGAAAGTAACTGAAACCCGCCTTTGGTGCAAGAGAGGGAGGAACGAGTATCATGGAGGGAAATCAAATTAAAATGTCACTGGGGTTAATCTTTTTGTTGGTCACCAATTTTTGACCGTACAAGAAAATTGTATCGATCGAAAAAGAAAAAAAAGAGAAGAAGATAAATAGCACTTATATGTATGTTTAAATCTTTTCCAAAATACCGTTGGAATAAAAAGTATAAGATGAATAAAATAAAATAAAGTGTTCACATGTGTGTGAGATGAGAATGGATAAAATGAAAAGAGGCCAAATGTGCATGCTCTAGGGATCGAACCTAATTACTATATATAGAATTTAAAAGGCTTACCACACCTCCAAGACAACTTTCATGTATTAATTCTAAATTACAAACTATATATAGTATTTTTTTTTCTCCCAAGATCTCACCAGAACTTAAAACGTCTAAGCCACTATCTAGATACGCGGTTGCAAACATGTATATATTGCTACTGCTACACATATAATACATGCATTATGCAATAATGCAAAAAGAAGATATTAAAGGTTGTTCTGCTAAATTATAAATCACAAAATAATGTGATGCGATCAAGACTGCAGCTGTTAACTTGGAAGTTGGAACTCGCCCTTAAAAAATAATAATTCGGAGAGAATATATTGCCTTTGTTCCTCTCGATCGGTGGGTTGTTGGAGGTGGCCGTGTGCTTTCTGATCTCGGTTGGACAGTGGCAATCTGGGTGGATTGCTCTAGAGCGGCGAGTGGTAGTTGCGGAATTATGGAGGTGGCTGCCTCGTCGCGCGCGCACGACTCAAAGTCTGGTGGCACGGTACTGAGTTGGCGGCGAGCCTTGTTGGGTATGGAGGTGGCTGGGCTGCGACTCGTGAGGGTTGTCTGCGTGGTGGACTGGTGAGCGTTCGGCGATGGTGGATTAGTGTGGTTGCCGAAATGAGGTTCTAGATTGGTGGTCGTTCGGACGGCGCTACAGGATTGGCGTCGTGGTAATTCGGCTGGACGACGCCGGAGTTGTTTTTTCTGGTTGCATGGGTTCACCATTCACGCTCTATGACTGAGCCCCACACATCCCAAACTTCTTTTGGGCTTTGGGTGCGCTTAGGGTTTACTTCTGGGCCCCTGGCAACAATAGGGTTTTGGTTACACAACCCAGTGTCTCTTTTCTGGCAGAATATGGTATCGTTTTTACCTTTTTGGGACCATGGTAATCTCATCTATTTCGGCCCGGTTGATATTGGTACTACTCTCCGGGATTGGATGACAAAATTCGCTACAAGGTTTCTCTGCCTGTCTCTTGTGTTCTTTTATCGGCACATGATGAGGAATTGACGGCCGACGAAGTATGTCGGAACACTGGAATAGTTTGATGAATGACAAGTGACATATTATGTGTATTTCATATCCTAGGTCGTACGATATTCGCCCGACGAATGAAAAACTCCGGTTCTTGATTTTAAATTATCCTTATCTAGATTTACATGGCTTTCATTGTACGTACTTTTGTTTTCAGCGGTTCCTTTTGTCTCAATTGTACTTCATTGCTTCATTAATGGAATTTTCCGTTTACTAAAAAAAATTGTGATCAAAGTTAGCTCAATAGGAAACAAGAAAATTATGGACAAAGGTGAAGCAGATAATGTCATCGTCGAATTCTCAAAATCGTCATGATACTTTCCTTTATTAATTTGGTACCGTATGTTCTTGACTGATTAGCATGATTTTCTACGATAAAGCAAACTTCTAGCTTGTAAATGGTTGGTATGGATCAAACTACGAGCACCAATATTGGTCTGTGTTACATTAACTTCTGTAGGATGATGAAGTAAACGGAAGGGTGATAGCAAATTGACCCAAAATTACGTGTAGGAAAATGTTAAAGCGGCCGAACCAATGTAGCTACCATTTTTTATTTATTTTTCTTTATAATGAAATACGTACCCCAGAGCAAAATATGACTAGCTAATGATAATGTGCATTTTTATTGCAAAGATAATCGAAGGCTAAAGCCCTTTACTTGGTCAAATTTGTTGTGCTAAATTATAATTCATGGTTCAGTAATTAATTTGTAAAGAGGTACTTTTGGATCTTTGTTTTCATCCTTATAATTATCTCTCATGTCAAATTCATGCATGCACATTGTCAAACTGCTCGTAGAAAAACTGGATCAATTCAATACTTCAAATATTTCTCAAATGACAAATTTGACTCCAGCGAATATTGCCTGGTTTCATCATTTGTTTTTTTAAGAGTTCCCCGTGAGACACTTCAGTTCTCAGTTAGAAGAAAGTGTAGACACAAATATAACCATGATTAGCTACTCATTTAAGGGCACCGTAAGAAATAAGTCATAGTTTAGACAACCTAATAATCGAAATCACCTAACATGTCCAAATATTTGTATCTTAGTAATAAGCACCAGGACCAGTAACCAATGATGTAGCAGAATATGAAACGATAAACAATACCTATCACATGTTCAACTCTTTACAGAAAATAAAAAATAAAAGTCACTCAAGAAAGCAACTCATTCTTGTTACGGAGCACAATACCCAAATCCTAAAGTCGGATCCGAAGCATCTCTAGAGACCAGCCCAACCAGACATCCAAAAAAGCAAGCTCCACAAATAGCCAGAAAGACTAAACCATGCACAGTTCATCAAACCAGGCCAAACTCCCAGCAGTATACCTAAGGCTAGGCCCAAACACACAAAGCCCAAAACTGGTAACATCGCAGCCTGGCCTAGCAGCCTCCATGCTAGCAAGAACTCTAGCGAAGGCCATCAACCCGAACCCTATAGATAAATAGTCCGCATATTAGTTTGATTTATCCACAAATAAATTCTTGGAATCTATAGAGAAAGAAAAATGTGTCTTCAACAAAAGATTGTCATGCATGTAAACATCATTACAACATTACAGACATAAACAAGCTTTGCAAAACGAGCAATGTGCATCAAAGATTACAACATATGAATCTTGTGGGATAACACACAACGCCTCAGCGATATGTTGTCGGGATGGTGCTGCACTCATCTTGGAGACCGAGTCTGAACCTAGTGGAGTAATCTCAGCTCCCCCATCTAAACTGATGGTTTTAAACATTCCCACATGCTTATTTGCTCTTAAGAACAGATGATCATGAGAATTTCTCAATAGTTGGATCATCAAAGTGCAAAAACTTATATGAGGCTAAGTCACACATAGTAATATGAGTGACTGCATTGGATTCAACGATCTAAACCGTAGTAAGATATAAATCACTATAAATCCTTATAAACTTCTCCAGATTGCGCCATTGGTAGCATTATACGGAGATTAGACACAAAATTCTCTTCCATTCTCACAATGTTATGTCTAAGTGAGAAACTTTGGCATCAATGTGTTCAAATTTGGGAAATGTTCGAATGGTAACACTCAATATCAGTCAAACCGACTTTGAATCCAAGACATGGCGAACACTTTAAAGAAATACTTAAAGATTTCAAAGGATTTAACCCTTGTGGAGTGCTGATTTGGTATTATAATACCTAAATACAACCGATGTATAACAACATCTTACGATCGAAGAGACCGTTTTATTTTAAGGTTTATGGCATGACATAAACTGATGTAAAACTCAAGTTTGTCAAATTTTTTTTTGTCTATTTCCAATAAAACCGATGTATATACACATCTAAAAAACCATAATCCGGGTAGGATTTTTGATGGGTCGAAGATTAAATTTTTGATGGATCAAAATTCTTGTGAAAATTGACCCGAGGGATGCTTTCGATGGATCGAAGTGTAATACTTCGATGGATCGAAGGAACCCAAATAAATATTATTTTTCGATACTGATTTTCGATGTATCGAAAATAATCTTTGATGGGTCACAGAAAATGACCCGAGGTATGTCTTTGATGGTTTGAAGGAATGTCTGGATGGATAGAAAATTGTAACCAAAGTGCCCGAGGATAAGGTTCGATGGATCGAAGTACACATTTTTGATAGATCAAAAAATGTCAAAAAACAACCCGTGAGATAGCTTCAATGGATCGAAGTACAATACTTCGATGGATAAAAAATCTCCCCGGGTTCAAAATAAGATCCTCTCATTTTTGTCACATTTTGACCGTATCTTTATCTCATATTGCCATATACTTATAAACATCGAACCATACAAAAGAATTGTATGAAATAAAATATTTTCAACACTTTCATATACCGAAAAATAGAGAAATATTCATTACTCGTCAACAAGTAAAAGTTACATCATAGATGTCTTATCCATATCGACTAAAAATAAAGTCTTAAAACATGACTAAAACCAAGTCAAAACAAAACTTGATTACATAGCAAATAAATGAGCCTAATACATAGACTATGCAAAAATAGCAGTCACCGGACTTGCTTTTGTATTGTCTGCTATTATAAGATTTGCTTCACCGCAATCTTCTATCTCATAAACTTCAGTGATCGAAGTTAAGTCTCATGTGCTAGATATTTCATTCACTTCTTGTAGGCATGTTAAATATACTTGGGTGCACAACATTGTTTGTGCATGTGCTTGGTAGAACCACACCTATAGCAAGACGAAAAACACAAAGTAGAAGTAGAATATGAAAAATCCCACCATTCCTAGAATCGGAATTGGAATGATTCTTATTGGAGTTGTAATGAATGTTGTCATGGCGAGTCCAATCCAAATTCTGACTATGCTTTTCTCTACCATGACCATTGCCACGTCCTCCATGTCCACTATGGTTATTGTAAGGCTCGGAACGACTGTTCCTCCTATCCTTACATATTTTCCCATCAGTATTGTACGACTTATGGATATTTTTAGTAACAGTTGTCCGAACATTATTGGTGAGAAAATCTCGCGAATTCGCTCGTTCTTAGTCAGCACACTTGTGAGATCACGGAATAATCTGAGTCATTCTTGCGCATAATCTATGTAGTATTTGTGCACAAGGATATAGATGTAGGAAATGTTTTTAAAGATTTCTCAATCATAGCCTGATCTGTCTTGATAATGCCACATACACTCAACTCATATTGAAGCTCTAACATAGCTTGATTACAAACATAAATATTTGGATAATCTAATAACTGGATGAAATCACATCCTTCTCTCAGTTCATGAAGTTGTGCATTATACACATTATTGAACATGTCTTGTAAAGTCACCTACAGAACCGCAAGGTCATTCTTTAGCAAATACTTTTCTTTAGAACTGGATGTATATCCCACCTAAAAAACATGAGGACTTGATCTTTACGAGCTAAAGTTGGTGGCTCAGTACCAAGTGGTGGTGGTGGTTGGATTGTATCTATCAGATTCATACTGAAAATTGAGTTCTCAATGTCTGACAGCCAACAATAATATTCTGCTCCTTGAGGATCAATGATATCAAATTCAAGTCGTTCCGGCTCAATTGATGTCATCCACAAGTGAGACACGAGATATAATTAGTTTAACGATAAAAAAACCACGATCACTAATATCAAGTGTAAGGAATAACAACGTGATCCATGATGTATGATCAAAAAAGTTGACTGATAAACGGTGGTTCAAAACCACACCCTGCAACCGTGACAAAACCGTCATATAGTATCGATTTTCCTTTCATTTCCTTTTTTTTTTCTAAACCGTGACTCCCCAAGAACCATCACTTATACTCTATGGATATTGGTCCATAGGAACTAGGGCAAACATGCAATATATATACAACTGATGTCGCAGTTATCATCAACTTAGATATAGAGTTTTGTGGTAAGTAAGTTTGATCCTAGATCTATAGATTCAGGGATTAGAAAAGGTTATCTCGAGGGTATTATGCTCCATATGAAAACTTCGCTGTGAAAGAAATTTAAAGAGAGAAAACACGTCCACGAAAATTCCAGCAGAAGGAGTATTTCTTCTTCTTTTCTTCTTTTCGGGCAGACTGACCTTCATTCATTTAAATGACTATAACTTTCTCTAGAAACCTCCAAATTTAGATTTTCTAGTAGTTCTGGAAACTAGATATTTGGGGCTTTCCGTGCATAAGAAGATCGCCCTATAGTTCGTTCTGAACTGCTCGCAATCTTCTATCGAAGTTAGCTGTTCAGTACAGGCTCAATTCCGAGAGAAGGAGATGCCGATTGGTGGTGATTGTTAGTGAAGAAGGGGCTACAGGCGGTGAAAATTTTTGTATTTTAGGGGTTAAAGTTTTTTTTTTCTTTCTTTGGTGGTCATGGCTATTAACCCAGACAACGCACTGATAACGTATTGCAGGAGAAAATTATGTAGACTGAAACTGTAACCATTCTCATTGATAAAATGCCTTATATATAGGCTGGTACAATCTATTAGAATAACTGTCCCTATAAATCAGAGATCCTGTAATAACTATTTAATTTAATCTGTATCTAATTAGGACAAGACACACACGGAAATTATGGAGAATTAATCTCCTTAAACACCATTTAATTTATATATATATGCATGTGAACCATGAAGAAGAAGAGATTAAAAGGGAAAGAATCTGATTAATTGATTAAATTATGGAGTCAATTAAGTTAAGTGTAGGATAGTATAAGATGCTATTAATTCAAATGGAATTAATTTTTAAGACAAAGACAACTCTCTAGACAACTACCTAGACATCTACTTAGACAGCTACCTAGACTTATACTTAGACATGCTACCCAGACAGCTACCCAGACAAATACTTAGACAGCTACTCAGACAAATACTTAGACAGATACTCAGACAGATACTCAGACATATACTTAGACAGATACCCAGACAGCTACCCAGACATTATTGAGATGTTCATTTAGTCTCTTGCATAATTCTTCTTCTACACCAGTTGTAACATCGATTCATGCATTTAAATGCCACTAAAATAATTATTTTTTCATTACTTAATGCCTTTGCAACCAAACACACTTGACCAAATTCCAACAGATTCATCACCTCAGAGAGAGAGAGAGAGAGAGAGAGAGAGAGAGAGAGAGAGAGAGAGAGAGAGAGAGAGAGAGAGAGAGAGAGAGAGAGAGAGAGAGAGAGAGAGAGAGAGAGAGAGAGAGAGAGAGAGAGAGAGAGTAGGCGTGAAACATACGGTGGTAATTTTTATAATTAATTCAAACAACATGCCTGTTATCTATTCAAAAAAAAAATTTAAACGGAATATTTTTCTCATTTTCAGTTAAAAAAAGAGAGAAGTGTTTTGGACCGTCAGAAGCTTACTTTCAATAACTGCTGGCTTCTATTAGAATGAGAATATTGATCAGATGACCACCGACCAATAATAAGACCCAGTTCTCGCCAAAAGTCCAACAAAGTTCCAAGAACTCGGTAGGGATTGAGAATCCAATGGAACTTTTGAAGAACTGGGCAAAAGTCCAACAAAGTTCCAAGAACTCGGCAAGCGCCTCTATTTATCCAAGCAACGGTACTCTTCTTCCGCTTTTGCAGAAAAGGCTCTCTTTACTTAAGAATATTAGAAACACGTATGTAGCTAGGTCTGACTTTGACCATTGTGTATTAGAACAGCACATCACCATTCTGTTGAGTACAATTATAATTCTTGTTGCCAAGAAAAGGACAGCTCCAAAACGTACGCCGTCCACTTTTGGTCGGTGTTGGATTGGTTTCATATAACCATGCATTGATTTGAAAGAAGACCGCACTCCAGTTTCCTGTTTTGCCAACATATATATCTGTTACTACGTATTGTTTCTTCGAATACCATCTGTACATGCCAAAATCAAACGTATTAGCTTCCAGGTACACCTTTAGTTTTACGAAGCGCGATAATAAACATTACTTATAAACAGTTGGATGAGTAATGGTTTCGTTTAAAACATACGTTTCGCGTTAGCCGACATATATATATATAGTAGAAATTAACAGATGGTGATTGAATTCGGTTATACTCTTATGTGAGTTATGTCGACCTAAGCTTGGTGATGGTTACATCTCATCATTTAACATCTTGTAGTTGTGAAAAGGATCCGTAGAATAATATAGTACGCTAGTCGCTAGGTGTATATGTATATGTTTCACGTATGAAAGATGGATGAGCCATAAATAATATGCATGATGAGTCGATCCGATTTTTTTCAACGCATCAATTTTCTGAGTACTACATTATATATATACTAGGGTAAGCACACGTGCTCTGCATGTGGGGAGTACGTATAAGTAAATAAAAAAAGAAGATTAAATAGTTAGAAAGACGGGATAAAATAAAATTCAAGATTTTTTTATTTTTATTTTATGTTAAGGATGAAATTCAGTTTTACACATTACAGTTGGAAAAAAAGGAATAGTGCATATGTGGGTGTTTGGGGAGAGAAATCAGGAATGTTTTCTTTTAATTTTATTTATAATTTGTTGTTTACAATAATATCCTCCAATGATTTAACTTTATCAAATAAAAAAGGGCATAAAAGAAAGAATTGACAAAATATATGGAAACAAAACCTCTTCTCTTAATAAATAATATAGATATTTATATCTCTACTAATATAAAGCCAAGCGTGTAGCTTTTTGTGTCATCTCATACCAAATTATGGAAACCCGAAAATACCCCTATGAAAAAATAAAAGCAGCCTCAAGAAAAAAAAAACAGAAAAGAAAGAGAAAGAAAAGAAAAACCCACGGGAGACAAAAAAAAAGTTGAACAACAATTTTGTCCAACAAAAACTGTTATAGAAGTGGATAAAGTAGTGGGTGATCTGATTTAACACGTGTATACACACGGGTGGTTAAGCTAGTTATTATAATAGAAAGAGGGTTTGTTTTCCCTGTCCATTTCTTCTAAATTTAACCTTTTAACTTTGATTGTGTTAAACAAATGAAGCTAGGTTAATATTGTAATAGACAAAATAAATATAAAATTTTTTAACAACGAAAATCCTGTTTTTTCTCCATTTTCTTTGCCACATCGATGTGCAGTTAACAAAGATTTTTTTTTTCTCTTTTCCTGTGATTTGTCAATAATTATTTTTTGTTCAAAATATTTTCTTTTATACACACACAACGTGTTTCTCCTCTAGTATCTATTAATTGAACAAACGAGGCTCAAGGCAATTTAGAGTAGAACTTTTATATTCCCAAATTTTGTCCTTTTTTTCATATCTTTACGAGAGCAAAATTTATTATGAACCATTTTTTTTCTTTTCATATCAGATATAGTTTACATCAACAAGTCAATGAAAATTGGCAATGCCTTAAATTTACCATTTCGTGGCTCCCACTGAATGTAATTAATTAACACTAACACAATTAAGAAAGAAGGCATGAATGACATTTTTAATTTTAAACCTTGCTACTAGCTGAAGAAAAAGAAATGTAATCAAGGCATTTGTAAAGGTCTGTGATTTGAACAAGAATTGAATTAAGTCTAAGACATATAAAAACTGTATCTAGAACACTGGAATACAAACAACAAAATAGAGAGAGAGCAATAAGATCGCCCAAATCTCTAGTGGGACTAAGGTTGTACCTAAAAAATAAGTGATATTACTATAACAATTTCAATTCAGGGTGGACCTTTCATGGATGTGCCTTCGACTGCACTTCAAGGAAGATTAAGTTTAATAAAGAATATATGAATGTGACACTTACAAATTGGCTCAGTTATATAAATATTGTTGAGCATATATTTTGGCTCGTTTCGGCAAATGTCTAGTCATGCATAAAAGAGACCTGGTGGATCAATGATATTGTTTTTTTATATGGTTAATGGATCATTAATATTGTTGTGCAAAATATTTATGTCTTAGATTTTTTTTTCTTTCATCTATTATTAATTACGAACTACTTCATCCAACGAATAGACTTTTGAAACTTAATCATATCAAAATGTGGAATTTGTTGGTACTTGTACTTGGACTATAGTATTTTGTATATTTTGATACTTATGTTTTAAAAAATACTTAGATGGTTCGTGAACTTATAACATATGTCTCTATATAGTACCTATATGATTTTTTATTTATGTTTTACACAAAATACCCTTGGTATACTAATAAGTACTTAAGGAAAGAAAAATGCCCCAAAAAATAAAACCAAACTAGCCTTTGTCAAGTTATGAATTCACATATAGGCCTCAGCCTTCCTGGGTTACTTATGCTGACAAACTCACTGCTGAATGTGGTACAGATATATATGTTGATTCCTGCAAGGAACAAGAAAGCTGTGAAGATACTTCGTTATTTCCCGTTGATTGATAGGCTGAAATGGTTGTTCATGTGTGCACACATGGCTGAAGCTATGAGATGGCGGGCCGAGAGGAATTTGCATGACGATGATACCCTTATATACCCTGCTGATGGAGAGACTTGGAAGCATATTGTCAGAGAGTTTTCTCATTTTGCATCAGATGTCCAAAATGTTTGGTCCGGGCACTCATCTGACGGATTCAACCCTTTTGGCAACAGGAGTCTGCAATATAGTATATGACCAGTTATTTTGGTACCGTACAACCTTCCTCCATGGATGTGCATGAAGAAGGAATACAATATGCTCACTCTGTTAATTCCAGGGTTGGGTTATCCAGGAAAGTGTCTCGATGTGTATTTGAGACCCTTGATTGAGGAGCTTAAGTACCTGAGTGAGCATGGCCATCCCACTTCATGACTGCATGACTGTTGAATGTTGCAGACCCCATTAGAGGAAGATTGTTCAGATGCGTCACTGTTCTTGGCTTTCACATTATCACCCATTTCGGCAGGATAAAGAGCCTTTTGCTGGGAATGTAGAAATAGGTGTGCAACTTAGGAGATGGATGGGGGATGAAATTTTGGAAGTGCTAAATGAATATGATTTTGGGCGGCTGAGAAATCATCTTGAAATAGTAGCGTCAATACCTGACAGACCCGACATGTATAAATTCTGGACACACAAAAGCATATTTTAGAAACTCCCGTACTGGCATAAGTTACCAATCAGGCACTACCTAGATCTCATGCACATAGAGAAGAATGTGTGCGAAAGTGTGGTGGTGGGCACAATGCTGAATTGGGAGGGGAAAACTAAAGACGACCCTAGGGTACGCATTGATCTGAAAAGAATGAATTTGCAAAAACATTTGAGGTTGAGAGAAGGGAAGAAAAAAATTCCTCAAGCTCCTTACACCGTCAAGCCTGACCAGAAGAATGAAATTTTTAGGTGGCTGGGTAATGTCAGGTATCCTTCAGGCTATGCAGGTAATATAAGCTGGTGTGTTAACTTCCAGGACAATAAGATGTGCGGATTAAACAATCATGATTGCCATATACTGCTTCAATGCCTCTTCCCTGTTTTCATTCGAGGGTACCTGCTGAAAGAGGTGGTGAAGCCGTTAGTGGCGTTGTTAAGATTCTTTCAAAAGTTATGCACTAGAGAAGTGAAAAAATCAGACCTGGGAGAAATGCAACATGACATCATTTTTATTATGTGCAAATTTGAGAGTATATTTCCCCCAAATATTTTTGATATCATGCCTCACCTGATGATCCATCTTCCCAAACAATTGTTGCTTACCGGTCCGGTACACTACACTTGGATGTACCCTATGGAAAGGTACGTACGATTCAACATCTAAATTTGACTCTAATTATTTTTAACATTATTTAGAAATAATCATAATATGTACTTTTAAACTTGATAGACAACTTTGGGACTACAAAAACTATGTGGCTAATAAATCCGTACCTGAAAGATGTATAGCTAAAACATATCTTGCGCATGAGTGCGTAACATACACCAAGTTGTATTTAGGAGCGTTGGAGGACCCTCCACAACATATGCTGATAGATGAACCACAGTTCAAACTTTCTATTGTCTCATATGATGTTTAAGTTGATGAAAATTGCCAAAGTCGTACCAATTGGAACAATATGAACTAGTCATTGCCTGCTGGTGGGTATTGATTAACTGTCTTGAAGTGCAATACTGGAAAAACTTCCATCTATACTGTCCTTAGGTTGGCGGTGATCTTGAGTACCATAATAGAGAGTTTGCAAACTATTTTGGCGGCTGGGTACGTCTATATATATACTTATTGATATATATAATTTAATATCATGACGTTTGTCATGTAATATGTCGGTTATTATTGCTTCAGATGAACCACGTAGAGTATAATGGTAACCCAAACTGGTCACACGAATTGAGGCTTTTGGTGATAAAACAGATAACTTCAAGGGTGTATTCAATGTGTAAGGTCAATGACGTGCAATTTATATGTGCACATAGAGACGCGAGACAGAAAACACTTAACTATGGGGTAAATGTGCATGGTCAACAAAATGGTATTGACTATTACGACGTTCTCCATTCAGTGGTTGGACTAATTTATAGGGAAGGCATGACAGTGCACTTGTTTAACTGTAGATGGTTTGATACTAGCCTTTAGAACATAAGGACCGATGACTATGGAACATTTTCGGTGAATATTGCTACAACATAGTATGAAGATGGCCTTTTTTTTGCCATATCGGTAAAACAAGTGTTTTATCTTGATGATCTTGTACACAAATGCACGTGGAAAGTAGTTAATCATGTTGTTTCTAGAAACATATACAGTGCTGCTACACTTGGTGATGCCGCAGAGAATGAAGAAGTTACTACATACCAAGAGCCGAACGCAATTAATATTTCAGATTCCTCGACAAGTCGCCTTAATAATGTGAGTCCGGGTAGTGTGGTTCGACTTCTTCGATCAGAACTTATTGATGTCAATCCAAATGAAGACAACGAAGACTTCGGTGAAGAGGAGCGACACATATTACCAGAAATTAACAAGGACACCGAATCAGACTCAAGCGATGATTCTGATTATGCGTCTTGATTAGTTAAAAATGAATGTGTTAAATTTACGTGTTTGTTGAAGGGTGATGATCCAAAATTACTTAAATAGGTTTTTATGTGAATTGTGTTTTCAAATGATCAAGGCTAATTTTTAAAAATATTTTTAGGGTATACCCGACTATTTTTACCATTTTTTGTCGGGTATACTATACCCGACGATTTTTTTACGACACGACACGTCTTCGGGTATAGTATACCCGACAATAATTCATTTAAGTTGTCGGCTATCCTAAACCATTTTAACCCAAAAACGGCCAGAGCCCGAGCCATTTCTCTCCTAAACCCTCAAAATCTCCCAAGCCCGGATTCGATCACCCTAACCCCTAAACCTGACCTCCCTCTCATCTCCTCCTCCTCCTAAAAATTAAAAACCCCAAACTCCAAATACCCAACCTATTTAACCTCTCCGCCTCTGCTCGCCACCGTCTCTGCCACCCGGCCACCTCCTCTATCTCCTTTCCCCAAATTTCAGTATCTCTCTCTCTGTCTCTCTCTCTCTCTCTCTCTCTCTCCCTCTCTCTCTCCCTCTCTCTATTTCTCTCAATTAATCTACATACTGTGATTAGGTAGTGATTGTGAATTATGTGATTGTGATTGTGATTTAGGTGATTATGATTTAGGTGATTAGGTTTGTGAAATTATGGATTGAAAGTGATTAGGGTAATAGGTTATGAAATTGTGATTAGGTTATGGGATTGTGTTTAGGTTATGAGATTGTGAAATTATGTGATTGATGTTAGGATGTGTTAATAGGTTATGGAATTGTGATTAGTTTATGAGATTGTGTTGATTAGGTTTTGTGATTATGATTATTGTGATTGTAATTATTGTGATTAGGTTATGATATTGTGATTAGGTTATGACATTGTGATTTGGTTATGAGATTGTGTTTTAGGTTATTGTTTGATGAATTTATTGATGCTGAAGATGCTTAAATTATGTGAATTTTAGGAACCATGCATTTGTTTTCGGGTAGAGGAAAGAATGCGACATCTAAGAATCGAGTCCAGCGGCGACAATTGCTGGTCCGACTCGAACAACCGGTTGATATGTCATTAACTAACTACTAAATTAAACACTTAATAATCAGAAAAGATACAACAATTAAAACCCTTTGTTGTAGATGTAGCATTGGTAAATAGAGTATCGTTCTTAACCGGGGATTGAGGGTGCATGCATGACTACGTTTATAACTAGAAATTTAAATGTATGGGGGGTTTGAAAGTTTTGTTTAATTAACTACGAAAATAAGAACAGAAATTGGTAAGCAAACATATTAAGAAATCCTAGATTCTATCATGCTTCACTCATAGACAAGTAGAAAACAAACAAGAACAAAGAACCCTAAACATGCTTGCTAGACCGAAAATAAAACACTAACTAATATACTTACAAGTGATCGACACATTATATCCACCTAGCCAATTCATGCTCATATTTATTTAGTGTCAACGAAATTCTTAATCTTCAACCTAAAATACATAGACATGCTTTTAAATTGTAAACGAAGAGTGCAACAACTTAATCATCTAAAGATCATACAAAACATGCAAGAGAGGAACGGAAAGCGTATCACCTAGCATATTAAGAAGCTTTAAGCACATAAGCATGCATACGAATTAAAAGTTAAAAACTAAGAACACATGGAAGATACTAAAGTAAATCTGAAACATAAAATCTTTTGTCAAACTTTATTACAATCATACTTAAACAAAATCTATTACAAGGAAGAGATGAAGTAGAGAAGCTCATGGTTACACTTTTTGTTCCGTGAAGAGCACTGCAAACGCCAAGTGGTGATTCTCAAATATAAGACGAAGAGCGCCGATTACACTTGATCCATGGAGAAGATGGATGCTCGGCCTTGGAGGAGGAATTTGCTAAGTATGTGAGGAAAGGTGTTTAAGGCAGAGGTTTGGCTTCTATATTGTGTGAGGCTTTAGTTCTATCGAGCTCCCCTTTAAATAGGATATTAAAAACCCTAGTCCATCCCCAATTAGGAATGAATTAACTCCACCCGGGTAAGTTGACTTTCTTCATGAAATCAGTAATTCCCGGAGATTTATATGTTCAAATTGAGTGATTCTTTTTGCGCTGGAAAGTGAACTTCCAGAGCTTTCCAGGGACATATTATTCGTACCATAATTCTTTCTGATCCGTTTTCAGTGGCCCGTTGAAGTGGGCTGATCTGCATATGCAGATTTCCTGATTTCTAGCTTTTGATCCATCTTCTTCTTTTAGGTTTCTTTGTGGCCAAATTTGTGCATTATCTTGGACCTTCTTGGACACAAAAACATGGTCTTGACCCATCTTAGTGATCTAAAAACATGGTCTTGACCCATCTTAGTGATCTTTGATCCATTCTTTATAAATCGTGGCCATTCTTCTTCATCTTTCCTCCTTATTTTAGGAACTTCCTCCTTAGCAGGTTTTGAGCTCATTTCTGCCTCATTTACTCCATCTTCTTTATTTAGGACCTAAAAACAACAAAATAAGTTAGAAATAAGAATACTAAGGTCATAACTAAGCTAAATGTAGAGAGAAATACGTTATGAATCAAGCATAAAATGCGTAGATAACCGGCCTCACCAGCCTTACGGCGGCCCTTACAACAATCGTCGTCGGCAATTGCTTGGAGGCACCCAAGAGACGCATGTGCATGATGATGTGGCCGACCCCCAACGACCACAGAGTTCGAGGCAGCTTTTGTTTTCCAACAAGAACCAGACGTCTACGCCTGACTCTTCACGTCACCATATGCCAGACATGAGCCACGTGTCGAGTACGCCCAACTATACGGGTCTTGCTCCTTCGGGTCCTCGTATGCTAGAAATGAACCGGCCAGAGCCAACTCCAGGTCCTTCTTCAGGGCCTGCTAGTGGTTCAGGGACATAATTGTTCAGACAACAAGGAGGTGTCTTCCCTTCTCACCTCTATTTCCCCTCGCAGGGTGTACTTGTTCTACGAGATGCCGATGACGCGGGAAACCCTATACTAGCTGTCGATGATGAGGGAAACCTTATTCACATCCACCCAAAGGAAGCATACGTCTTTCAACCGTTTGATATACCTCTAAAAAGTGCGAGGATAACAAACATATTGACGTCAGAATCATCGGATAAATAGTAAATATATGCATTATTTAATTTCAAACTTTCCAATAATTTGTATATTAAATTGGGTGATTCTGTTTTAATTTTTTTTTTTACTTTGTCTTATGCGACAGATGTTGGAGGGGAGAAAAAAGTGAGGACCAGAGACCCTGTTGTGGGGAAGCAACTTCAAAAGGACGTCGAGGTCTACGGGCCACTGGTCATAGAGACCGAAGAGCAAGGACTGGTGAGAGAGGGAAACATTTGTAGGAGGTACTCCAGTATGGTTGGAAGCATTATCCAAGACAAAGTCTCTGTTTTGTGGTCAGAGTGGTCCTCAATCCCTCAGTCCGTGAATGACTAAGTGAACAATGCGATGTCGATGAGTTAAATATTCATTGTGTATGTCTACTTATATTAAATAATTCCTTTAAAATATAAATATATTAACATAAAAAATAGGACATTGTAGGTGTGGTTCAATGTTCGGGAGGAACTTAAATCCACCTGGGCAAATGAGGTTCAAGGAGGAAGGTGACGGGAGTTATATAATATATAATATATATTTATATATTAGAGGGATCATGTAATGTGTTTCTAACATTTGTGTCACATATATAGGTATAAAGAGTGAAAGAATGAGCTTTGTAAGTTCTGAAAGAATAATAACATGCTTAGTGACCGTTCAGGTACCCTATAGAGTTTATGTTTAGGGAGTACAAGTGGAAGTGGCTTCTAATCCACTTCAATGCCCCATGATTTGAGGTATATATTTAACATCATATGTGTTTACTTGTGGATAGTTTGTCAATCATAGTTTTGAAATCAATTTTTTAAATATATATTTATGAAACAAGGCCATTTTCTCCATAAACGCGAGGAACCGAGCAAAGAACACAGACAACCATCGCGTCGGTTCTAGACCCTATGCGTCTTATAGGGAGGTGGAAGTGACCCAACACCCTGAAGAAAATCCGTTCATGTGGATGTATGAAAAAACGCATCCTCAGTCCCATGAACAAGCTGTAAGTATTGTGCCCTTATAGCTTTACAAATTGCTTACATATGTATTTTCCCTAACTTTTTTTGTAATGTATGTTTACTAATATGTTATTTTTTTTCATTGTCAATTAGGCTCATTTAAGGAAAACAGTGGAGGAGGTGTTGACTCAGATTGTGAGGGAGCGAAACCCTAATATCTCGGATGATGAGCTTCCCCATGCCATATCTCAGTTCGATCAATCTGATTTAAGGGTTGAGGCGAAGATCATAGGAAATGTTTTCTCACCACGAAGGAGCAATTACTATTGCAAGGGTTTAGGACGGCAAGACAATGGGATATTGAAGAACACGCCCAGTTTCCAACACAAATCGGGATTTTCCAAGGCCCAGCTAGAGGAGCAACTTCGTAGGAAGACTCAGAAGTATTAGATCAAGATAGAAGAGACTCAGCAACGGATGACCAAGCAGATGGAAGAGATGCATCAAGAGATGGCCTGGCAGCAGGCTGAGGAGTTAGCTCGGATGCGAGCTGAAATTGCTAGGAATTTTGAAGGCCTGAGCTCAACACTTCATGTGCAAGGAATAAATGTCCCAGCCCAAGGTTGGACTCCATCTAACTAGCACCCTCACGATGCCCCACATAAGATGGTAGTGACCCATCTTATCTCAGTAACTTAGACTTTGACAACCTTTAGTTTATATGAATATGCATGTGTTTCAAAATTATACGCTAAATTTTTATAAGTTTGTGTTTTGTGTTGATTGTGAAGCTGTTATGCGTTGTTGAACATTGTGAAATTGAAAATATTTTTGTTGGTTATTTTGAAACTACAGGTTCTGGGAATGGTAAATTCAGAATCTGTAGTTTTTTTTTTCCAAAAAGTTGCATACTATAGCCGACAACATGTATCAAAATTGTCGGCTATAGTCTAAAATTTCCGACGATTGCCAAAACTATACTCGACGGGTTGATTAATTATAACCGACGGGTTGAAAAACTATACTTGATGGTTCGAAAATCTCAGCGTCGACTATAGTATCCTCAGGTCAAACAATATTGACCGAACTGGAAAGGTTTGCCCGATGACTTTCCAAAGTCGTCGGCTATAGTTTGGACCTATAGCCGACAAGGTGCATAAAAAGTTGTCGGCTATAGTATAGCCGACAACCTTTTTCTGACGACGTTATAGCCGACGACATATTGTCTGCCATATTATAGCAAACGACTTTCGGCTAACAGGCAGACGACTTCATATCGTCGGTTATCGTACTTATGGTGATAGTGACAAACAACAAAATAGAGAGAGAGCAATAAGATCGCTCAAATCTCTGGTGGAACTAAGGTTGTACCTGAACAATAAGTGATATAACTATAACAATTTCAATTCAGGGTGGACCTTTCATGGATGTGCCTTCGACTGCACTTCAAGGAAGATTAAGTTTAATAAAGAATATATGAATGTGACACTTACAAATTGGCTCAGTTATATAAATATTGTTGAGCATATATTTTGGCTCGTTTCGGCAAATGTCTAGTCATACATGAAAGAGACCTGGTGGATCAATGATATTGTTTTTTTATATGGTTAATGGATCATTAATATTGTTGTGCGAAATATTTATGTCTTAGATTTTTTTTCTTTCATCTATTATTAATTACGAACTACTTTATCCAACGAATAGACTTTTGAAACTTGATCATATCAAAATGTGGAATTTGCCTTTTCCTTTTGAGAAAATTTTTTATTTGGTACTTGGACTTGAACTATAGTCTTTTGCATATTTTGATACCTAAGTTTTAAAAAATACTCAGATGGTTTCTGAACTTATAACATATATCTCCATATAGTACCTATATGATTTATTTATTTATGTTTTACGTAATATTCCCTTGGTATACTAATAAGTACTTAAGGAAAGAAAAATATCCCCAAAAATAAAACCAAACTAGCATTTGGCAAGTCATGAATTCACATATAGGCCTCAGCCTTTCTGGGTTACTTATGCAGATGGACTCACTGCTGAATGTTTCTTTTTAAGGGTGATTCTTCTTTGAACTAAGTTAATTTTTAAGATATGGAAAGCTACTAGAAAGATGCTTAGTAATAAATAACTCATATTTTTCACCTTCTGGGAGGTAGTTCGCCTCTCAGGGGAGTTTTAATAAGTTTTATGAATATCTGTCGTAATTTGAAAGAATTGTAGTGGGAAATTATAACTTTTTTATTCAACAGAATTACATACTAAACATCTAGAGCCTCATTCTCTGGTAAACAACTATAAATTTTTTAGCTACTCATACTAGTAGACATACTTACTTGGAAATAAAGAAGCTGAATAGTTTGCTTCGACTCTATCTCTCGACTCACAAACTTGACTCTTAGGCTTTCTACTCTCAGATATATCTCTTCTATTCTGATTTTCGATGCCTATAACTAAGACTCAAGGCTCCTTATATGGAGAGCAGACTCCAAACTGGAATTGAAATATGCTTAATTAACAGTAACTCCACTACGAAAAGGTGACCTCATACTGATAAGGTTCCGTCTTTCCTCCATTGTTTTCTTTTGAAAAGTAGATTCCTTATTGATAAGAGATTGTTCCATTCTTCAGAAAAAGACGATACGAATTTTCATGTATTCACATCTCATCGTATCTTTCTAAATTTTCTCAAAGTTAAGGCCCTTGAAATTCACGCCTTCTTCTGGTTCAATTTTTTTCCACGTCTCTATCTTCAAACATCTTGTAGTGCCTGTCATTCTCGATATTTTCGAGCCACTGGGCACATGCAAGGGTGGAATCAATCTATTTTATTTTATGAAAAATATACAAGTCACTGGTAACGGCCTCTGGATGGTCATAAGAGGTGAAAATGATATTTTCTCTTAAAGCAAGAAAAGTAATCTCTTGATCTTCTTTGATTACTTTCTTGATGTATTCCAATGTCATGGCCTTCATCCATGGAATGATAGAATTTAGAGTTCCATTGTATCCATTACAGGTTGGTTCTAAATACTGGCCTTGGATGATTCTGACATAATGGTATGAAGAAATGTACTCAGTTTTTCCATTGGCTTTCTGCACCCACTCTGGAGGTGTAGATATGAACTTGAGTCTAAGAATGTACTTGAACTTTCTTACATTCTTGATGTATTACAGATGATAGCAGACAATCCCGTGAGATTATCATTAGTGTTTGTCCGTAGATTATGAACAAAGCTATTTTCATCTAACCACAACTTGTTTTCATCATTTGAACATTCACCACATATCTTCCTGAAAGTGGTCATGGAATAGTAAAGAGTGTATAAGGGAGATCTATGTTGATTGAGTATCTTCCAATAATATTGTGAAATTTGAACCACTCTAGTTCTTTTAACGCCTGAATTGACACTTTTGTACTTTCATGGGTTCTGATGTATTGCACCATTGGTTTATTAACAACACTTTGTTGTTTTCTCTTTTGGTTCAGTTCTTCTGCTAAGGCATTCATGGCCTCTATCATAAGCCTTTTGTCTTGTTCCTGGAAGGCGAACATCAAATTGTCTAGAAAAATCTTCTAATGAAAAGCTAGACCTGGGTCAGTTTGGAAGACTGACTCGGAGAAAGTGCTCAGCCGATATTTGAAGATGTTTACGAACCCTGTACGAATTATTTCTTTTTTTGGCAAAAAAGCAGACTTCAATGGTCTTGATATGCCTTTACCGCCTGCCGTTTGAGACTGGCTAGCCAATCCTTTACCTTAAAATTGGTCAGTTAAGGCTGGTCTTTTAGGACACTGCAAGATATTTTTAAGGACCTTCTCAATGGACTCCTCTGGTTATTCAAGCTCTTTTCCTGGCCTCCTGCTCCTAGGATTCCAACATTTGTCGCTCTTTTTGCTCCTTCAGAACATTACCATTTCTCTTGTTAAAGTGTTTGGGAGATAGTTCATGTTTCCTGCAATTAATTCTACATCGTAATCATATTGGTTGACAAATAGTTGCCTATTTTCTAATCTTCCCTTATCAGCAGATTTATCAAGTTTGAAATTCTTGAATTTTTTTACTCTGGCACAATCTGTTCTCACTATGAATAGTTTACCTGAAAAGGCGGGAGAATTTTCAATTTTTTTTTAATTGCAAGAATTTTGTTTTCCCTGTGGGATAGTCCTGTTTAGTAAGGTTGAACTTCCCATTGCAAAACTTTAATTTTTTTTCTGTATTAATGTAGGTGCTCTTGCCAGCACTACAGCTGGCCAACAACTGTCATTAGCATCTGTCTGAAGAATGATCTAATCATTTTCTTTCGGTTAATGGAGATGAGGCAAATTTTTGCAAAGCTCTTTGATTTGCCTAACGACATTTTCGTCATCCTCTGTAAATTTTCAAGCTCTCTTTGAGCTTGTTTTTGGAGAAAGTATTGCTGTTAATCCAACAATTTTTGGAAGGAAGTCTCTTCCATAGTTAATGACTCCTAAAAATCTTTGTAGACTTTTAGCATGAGGGATTCTGTTTGAAAATTTTCAGATCTTTTCTAAGATATGAGGTTGAAGCTTGATCACCCCATTTCTTATGTTAATCCCTAGGAAGTCAATTTCATCTAGGACGAGAAAAACTTTCTTTTCTCCTAGAATGATTCCATGTTGAATTATGAGCTTGACCACCTCATAGAGATGATTTATGTGTTCTTCTTTGATTTTCAAGAAGACTATTATATCGTTGATGTAGATGACAGAAAAGTATGCAACTTGTTTGAATGTGTTTTCCATTTTTCTCTAAAAAATGGATGGAGTTTGTTTCAACCCAAAAGATATTACTAGCCATTCGTAGTGTCCCTGTGGAGTTCCGAAGGCAGTAAAGGGAATGCTATCAGGATGCATTTTGACCGGCCAGAATCCTTATTTTGCATCAAACTTTGAAAACACTTTGGCTCCTTTGAGCCCATTCATTAGCACTCATGGCTGTGCTATTTCATAACCGTCTTATACGGTTTACTTATTGACATCTCTATATTCTATCACCATTTTAACTTTTCTGCAAACTTCTTCTGCATGTTTTCTGACATAGAATGCTGGAGCGTGATAAGAACTATTTGATGGTCTTATCGAATCCCTTATCCAAAAGATCATCTATGTATTTTCTGAATTCTTTCTTAGCTTCTTTCTTGTATTGAGGGATTGCTACTTTTTTCCAAAATTTCAGAGGATTGATGTCAATATTTTGTTTCAACATCTCCTTAATCTCTCCAAGGGTGTGCATATTTTGTTTCTGAAGTTTAGCCTTGATGTGCTTGAGATTATGCTTTTGTATGAAGGCTGCTTCAGCTGCCTCTTCATCTTGTTCTTCATCCTCTGACGATGCCTCAATAAGCAACTCTTCTTGTTGCTTGTATTGCAATATCATTTCGTATTTTGGTGTATATCCACAACTATTCTGCTATGATCTCTGGTTTTGCTCTATAAATCCTGGACCAACAACCGTTTTTGCTTGTTTTAGTCACTCCGTCCAGATGATCTTGTCATTCTTTTCGAAGCTCAGTAAGTTCACTTTTGGCATCTGGATGAATGTTTGTTGTAGAAGAAAATCATTACCAATCATTATATCTGAGTCTTGACTTTTTGATTGCCAAAACTCTTCAATTACAAAGGTTCCTCCTCCAATTGAGTTTAGAAACTTTTTGGCAACTGTATTCATGAAGATTTTTCTTCCTTCTACAGTTTTCCCAATTGCACGTCTTTTTGGATTAGTAATCTAGAGTTCTTCAGGTATAACAATTTTTTTTTGCTAGGCTGAAGTCAGAACCATTATCTACATAAGCATGTAGATGATACTTCTTGTATCCTGAAAATTTTAATCCAATTTCAATGTCGTTGCTGAACTTACTCATGGAAACAGCTTCTGCCTTGGACAAATTTTTCTTAAAAAAACCTTCTTCTATTTTGTGAAGCGTTAGGGGAGACGTATCATAGAGAATGCTTCATAGTTGAAGCAAGAAGAAAAACAAAGAATAGTTTAATAAATCAGATTATTGAACAGGAATATGAAGAACACTTATACGAGTTAGAAGACAGAAATGAAATTCTTGAAAGAGATCCAGAAAGAATGAAAATTCGAAACTATTACTGAAAATGAAGAAGTAGTATATGCAGAAAGCTCAACTTGTGAAGAAGAACAATGCAATCCCTTCACAAAAATAGTATCAGAGCAGTAAAGGTGCAGGTCACAAAGGTGCGGATACTAGTAAGTTCAATAAATTTGTGCAAGCTCTGATACCAGTGAATGTTCGGATCTAACCAACAAGCTCAGATAGATAACTATGTAAATAAAGCTTTGCTTTAGCTTTATGATGCAAACAAGCAACCATAAGAGAATATTGTTTAACAATTTCAATATCAATTTTTTCTTGGTCTTGAGGACAAGAAAATCTTTTTAGTCTCTCTAACTGTTTAATTTTTTTTTTTGTTGCCAGCAAAGTTTCTAATCCACTTAAGTTTTTTACTTAACTCTTGAGAAATGGGAAAGTAAGAAATTTTTATAGTAAAATGTAACTATTTACCTTCAAGTACTGATGATAGATTTTTAGCTGCAAATATTAGAATAAATAATTTATGGGCCCACTATGTTTCAAAAATACATAATAATATGTAAAAAAAATTAAAATAATATTTTGTTAATTTTACCCCTACAAGGAATTATTTCGGGCCACATTGCATAAGTACAAGTACTGTTTGAGTAGTTTTAAAAGACCAAATACCAAAATGTGAATTGGGTAATAGTTTAGGTACCATTTGAGAATTTTTCCCTTTACTCTTTTATATACTATTTTTTGGGTACGTAGATCAAATTTTCAGTCCTTGTTGTAAACAAAATTTGTTTAGTCTTTCTAATTAGGTTTACATGAAAAAAAGAATCTTGATTGAAGGAAGATCTCAAGTGGGTTCTCTGTAGCTAGTAAGAGCATGTACAGCGGTTGCCGTAAACGGCACGAGCTGGAGAGAAATCCGGTGGCCCCCGCAACAAATAACACGAGCTGGAGAGAAAATGCGTGCACCGGTGCTGGCATCCCACGGCGACCGGTCGTTGACGGAGGAGAGAAGCTCCAGCACGAGCTGGAACAGCACGGCGAGCTGCTCGAGCAGCTGGCGGTCCCCACGCACGTGGGTGACGCCAGCTTCCTTTTTTTTTGGTGTGGGACCCACCCGCATCAGTTAGTTTTTTTTTACTTTAACTGTGGGTGGACACGTGGCCCAATAGAAAGCCGCCACGTGTCCTGATCAGTGCAGCAAATTCAAACAGAACGGTCAGTAGATATGGACCGTAGATTTTGAATAAAAGTCCTGATCCAATGGCCCAAATTCGTATGAAACGGCTACATTTCAATAAAACGGTAAGAATTATTTATTTTTCAAAACAATCCCTAAAAAATTACAAAAATACTCTGTAAATTTTGCAAATCAGACCATAAATATTATCTATAAATACTACACCATTTCATTAATCTCTCACACCAATTCAAACACACAACAAATTTATCACCTCCCTCATTCCCATCTCTCTTTCCTTTGTATTTTTTGGCAAATAAATGGCCACTTGGCTTCCTTCGGAGGATTTACAATTGTGCATTTCTTATGTTCGTCATAGTGTGGATCCTCTCACCGGCAACAAGCAAAAGACCGACAAATTATGGGAAAAAGTCTATGCCGATTATTCGAAAAATTGGGAGATTGGTCATGGTGAATCAAGCAAGGAAGCTAGGAGCCAAATCGCAATTTCATCTCGTTTTACTAAGTTGAGACAAATTTTGAAAAGTTGGGGTGATGCTCTTGCTTATGCACAAAGGAATCCACAATCCGGTACAAATTTGCATGATGAGGTAATAACTCCTTATAATTTTGGCATCTCCATTTTGTTTGATTTATTTAAATAAATGTTGTCATCTCCATTTTATGTAATATTATTGTGACATAAATTCGTATATTTTTTGTAGCTAAGAAAAGATCAATCATGGTATGTGGCACAAAAGAAGAAAGAGTTTACAAAGTTTGAATGTTGGGAAGTGGTGAAGAACCATCCTTATTTTAGGTTCATCCAAACTACAACTCCACCTTCTTCCTTTCCATTCGAAGGTACTCCTCCCGTTTGCGAAATGTCTCCCATAATCGATTTGGATGAGAATGAAGAGGTGTTAACACCACAAAGCAACCCCCAAGGTCCTTCTAGTCCGGTTAGACCAATGGGAGTGAAGGCGGCTAAGGAAGCAAGGAAAAAGGGAAAAAAAGGAATGACTCCTACAAATGAGGTACGCGATGAGGCTTTAAAATGCATGGTGGCCAATCAAAAAATTTGGCTCTCCGGCCAAAAATCAAATGATGATAGTGCACTTGCTTTACACGAAGAGACACTCGCCCTCCAACGCGAGGACTTCAATTTGAGGGCTTTATCCGAAGAAACAAGGATCATGACAATGGATATGAATGCTTTGACCCCAAACACAAAGAGGTATTTCTCGAAGAGGAAAGCGGACATCCTTAAGAAAGTGGATGAGGCTGAACAGGAAGATAGCACTGCAACATTTTCAAACTGTTATCGCCCGCTTAATTTTAGTGATTAGTTTAATTAGTTTGTCTTCATAATAAATCTAGGCTTGGCTTGTCATTATGTAATTTTAATTTTCAAGAAATAAAAACGTTGATTTCTTTATTGAGATAAAATTCAAACACACAACAAAAAAATAAAGTACATTAAATTCAAACAACATGAAATCCAAACACACAAAATTCAAATACACATAATGCAAACACATTAAATAAAAATAACATATTTAGATATGTTCATTGGTTTCAATAAACCAATTGTGTTTCACCAAGTCCTTCTGAAGCTCTCCATGGATATAAGCAGATTGGAGATCCACCACACGGTCGCGAAAGCGTTCTTCATTCAGGCCATCTCTTCCAACTAGCTCCAAAGGAACTCGATTACCTGAACCATCCACTGGCCCATCATAACTAGCGAAGGCGCTGGCTGAGTTTTGTAGATCTTCTTCGTCGTTCTCCTCAAATTCGTCCTCCATAAATTCTTCCTCAACAATAATGTTGTGCATTATGATGCAAGCCGACATGATCATTTTTAATACCGATGTGTGGTGACACTGAGCTGCATGACGAATAATTCCCCAACGAGATTGTAAGATCCCAAAGCATCTCTCCATGTCTTTGCGGTATGACTCCTGTTTTCTTGCGAACAACTTCTGTGGTAGCTCCTGGGGATTGGGAATTGTTTTGACAAACGAGGAGTACCTCGGATATATTCCGTCGGCTAGATAATAAGTGTTGTGGTACGTCATACCGTTGACTTTAAAACTCCGTTGCGGACTTGTACCGGCAAGGAGCGAATCGAATATATCCGATTGGTGGAGTACGTTGATATCATTTTGTGCTCCAGGTACCCCGAAAAAGCTGTGCCATATCCATGTGTCATATGAAGCCACGGCCTCTAGGATAATAGTGGGTCGTTTCTTCCGGTCCGAGAATGCTCCTTGCCAAGCTGTTGGGCATTTTTTCCATTCCCAGTGCATGCAGTTGATGCTTCCAATCATACCAGGGAATCCCCGAGACCTTCCCCTCCTTAGAAGTCGAGTGAGATCAGCTGCATTTGGAGCGCGGAGGTAAATGTCACCGTAAATCTCGTACACTTGCTTGCACCACTTCTTCATGCATTCTAGTGTTGTTGAATCACCCATCCTTGTGATTTCAGCGCACTGATCTGCGGCTGAGCCGTACGCCAACATACGTAGAGCACTGGTCATCTTTTGTTGGGGAAGAAGGCCGAGCATTCCAGTGGCATCTGATCTTTGATGCCAAAATTGGTCGTGGTTGCAGAGATCCGTCATTATACGGTTGAATAAGTTCGTACTCATTCTGTACCTCTGACGAAAGGTTTGCTCGTTGAAGATTGGGCGTTCGATGAAGTAATCTTCCATCAGATTCTGTCCCCTTGACTCCTTATGCCTTTCTTCATTTCGACGGCGGCGAGGGGGTTCATCATCGAACGATGTTGCTACCATGATTGCATCAGTGATGAAGGCATTAGCAACTTCAACATCTTGCTCACGTTGTTGTTGCCTCCTAGTGATAAAATTGTTCAAATCGAAAGGATTCATCTTACTGATGTGGGAATGTGAGGAGATATTTGAAGAAATGTGTGTACAGGTAGAATAACTAGTGAATTGGAGATGGTGTGAGAATACAATGATCAATTGCCGATTTTTATAGCCAAATTCAGATCATTTGATATCTGAAGATGATGACACGTGGCAAATTTTGATTGCTCGGAAATCTGATCTGAAATCTTATTCAATTATTCGAACGATAATGACACGTGGATTGGACACGTGGCAGCCCGTGATTGCTCGGAAATCTTCTTCAATTATTCGAACGATAATGACACGTGGATTGGACATGTGGCAGCCCGTGATTGATCGGAAATCTTATCGGAAATTCGGTTCAACTATTTAGACGATAACGTACTGTGAGAATGCCACGTGTCTATTCGGCATTGGTCGAAAATCTTACCGGGAATATAGTCTCATTATCTACATGATAATGACACGTGGCGCCTATTTATTGGTTGAAAATCTTATCGACAAATAAACAATTTAAATTTTATAAGTTATGAATAGTAATAGGAGGTGCTATTTTTTACACCGCTGCACGAAAAACAGGAACAGCACCTCCTATTCGATGAATAGTGATAACACCTCCTCAAATAGGAGGTGCTATCCCAATAGGAGGTGCTATATGGGTGCATATGCTCTAAGGGAACCCTAATCCTCGATCTCAAGTGGTTCTCAAAGAGCAGTACGTGGGTGTGCTAGCTGTTGGTGGTAGTTCCTTATATGTTAAAATTTTTTGATTATATAGCCGCAGACGTATCTCAAATTCCGGGATGCTGCATGTCGTGGTGGCTAAGACGGAGCCAACTAGGGTTTCAGGGGAACCCAGCTGAGTGAGTGGACCTCATTTTTGTTGTTGGAGTGAATTTTACTCCTTATATATTTAAGAAGTGTATATTCTATAATTAAGTAGGATTCTGTAATTGATTAGGTTTCCTTTTAGAACTGTAAGTATACTTGTATATATACTCAATTCTGGATTGATCAATATATCAGAAAATTCTCCAAACATTTATGTTCTATTTAACTTGGTATCAAAGCTGTGACGACCCGAACCAGAGTCAGATGTGTGTTTGGCACGATTCTCGAGATTTGGTTATAGTCGCAGTTTTACAACATTGTGTGGTTTGTCGATTCGATTCGCGACTATATTTTCAGTCCAGAATTTGAGTTGGGTGTCTTCACGGAAGTTGTAGAGTACGTGATTACGAGCTCGTGGGCGGTTCCGGAAGATTTTTCCGATAACTGAGGAATATTTTATGATTATTTGAAGTTTCGGTATCCGACGAGTTTATCCGATTGTTTCGAGCTTATCCAAATCATTTCGTATATTCGTTTTGGACCGTCGGTCGACCCGAGGACGAGTATAAATATCGAAATAGTCGAGAATTGTCGTAAAAATACTGTTTTGCTTTGACCAGATGTGGACTTTCCGTTTTTGGTAAGTTGACCCGTTGACCCGATATGGGAAGTTTCCCGTTTCGGCTGTGAAGTCCGGCGACCAAATTCCGGCCACCTCCGGCTAAGTGAAAGGTAGGAATCGCTTCCTTGAATGATTTCGAGTACGTTGGTATTTGGTTTGGATTTAATTGATATAGTTTTGGATGGGTTCGGTTAAGGCCGAGTTGGTTTGATTCGCCGGTGACGGTGGAGGTAGTTCCGGCGAGTGTTGAGGGTCGTGAGGTTGGGGGTTTTGTTCCCCACACCTCGGTGGGGCTTCCTAGTGGTTTGGTTTTGGACGAGGAGGCGTTTTGGGAGGAACCCGATTTGGGATTTCGGTTTGTGTTTCCATTCGGGTTTGTTGGATTTTGGTTGGGTTAGAGGCTGAATTGGTCTTAGTGATAGAAGAAAAAGTGGTTCGTATGGTCGAGATGGTGTGATCTGGAGCTTCTCGCCGTGTGATTTCACCGTTGACGGCGCGCCGCCGGCGGCGGCGGCGCTCAACGGCGAGGAAAAAGTCAACTTTTTTGATTTCGACAATTTTAATGTCATTTTTCTCGTAATCGCGCCCTGATCGTCGTCCAGAGGTTTTTGGATCGATTTGGTTAGCCGATTTTCAGTCGAGGTTTCGAATGGGGATTTCGGGATTTCCGTAATTCATTTTGTACCGCATTTCATATTTCCGGGAACGGTTGGTTTCCGTGCATCAGTATAGTGTTGTGGACTATGATTTTGATCGGTTGTGTTTTATGAATATATTCAGGAGATCGAGATCGAGATCGGGATCGTGATCGTGCTTCTGGCGAGGGATCTTCCGCCGGGCCATGAGATTAGAGCGAGTGTGGGTTTTGCTCACCTGTGAGTGGACAATTTCTTTTCACATAAAATGATTGCGGGTCTTTTTATATGATTTTCGAACTTGAGCATGCGTATGGGATTTCGGATTACATGAGCATGTGTTTACAATTATATATATATATACGGATATACGTATACGAATAAACAGATATGAGCATATTTACGAGATTACGATTATTATGAGCATGTGTTATAAACGATTATGTTACGCATATGCATTTTTATGCTGTTTACTGTACATGCATCGAGATATTTGTGATTTGATTTTCACAGAGTACAGTCGTAGTTTATGTTGTTGTATCGATACACACGCATCCCGGCTGATCCCCGAGTGTGCCTACCAGTAGGGGTACCGTACCTTGTGCCGATGTAGTTCCGGGTGGGTACTGGTTTCTGTACCTTTTGCCGATGTAGTTCCGGGTGGGTACAGATGTCTGTTTCTTGTGCCGATGTAGTTCCGGGTAGAAACAGATACCCTGACCTGTGGCCTTTCTGGCTTGAATCACGTGTGGGTCTGGGATCCCGTGATTCGGACTGTACTAGCATGGACGTGTCCATGAGTGGCCCCGTGGGATTTTACTTGCATGCTCTGTACGCTGGAGGATTATGGTTTACCTCGCGTATTTTATTATATTTATTCATTCGACTCGCATATGTTTTTATAACATATATTATTTGGTGAAAAACATTTATTTTCGTCCACTCACTTTAACGTATTTCATGTCTTTCCCCTGGGCTTTTCGGTTTCCGTGCCCAGTTTGCAGTTCAGGTTTTGGTGTTTTCACGTCGCGGTTTGGAGGCTAGTGATCTGAGCTACCTGTGTTTTCCAGTAGGTTTTTGTTTTGCCTACTGATGTATATGTTGTATATGTTTTACACTAGAGGTTGCTCTGGTACATTCTGATACATGTTTATACGGATTTTCTCGGATATACATATATACATAGTACAGTTTGATTACTGTTATTGATTATATTGATGTTGAGAAATCCGGATGGGGTTGGTGCCCACGGTTTGGCTTTTGTGGCATAGGATGAAGTGTTAATTTCTGGGTGCAGGTTATGGTAATTCCACGCTAGTAACGAAACTCTGCCGAAATTTTGAAAATTTTTTGTTGGTTCGTATTTTCGAAAGGGTTTGATTCCGGTTTAGGTAACTGAATCGGGATTGGGTCATTTCAAAAGCTTAGATTTGATCTTGAAAATCTTGAAGACCTAACCTTATTTCAACTGCGAATTTGTCCTTGTTTCTTGTTCGAATCGTCTTGTTTTGCCTTGTTCGACGTGTCGAAAAAATTTCTCGACCCGTCGAAATCTATTATGTTCGGCTGGTTCCTTGATAATATTCACTTGTTTCTTGTCTTATTCCCTTGTTAAGAATTTTTCATGACTTTGGATATTTTGATGTTTGAAGAACCTATTTTCTGTGATAAAGAGAATCAAGACCACATGAAAAATAATATTTGTGTAATTGACAAACATCAAGATAAAATTGGTATTGCTTTAAAAGTTTCTAACTTTACTGGTGGTGATATATGGATAATTGATTCTGGTGCGTCTAATCATATGACCATTGATCAGTCATTGTTTTTGAGTATGTCACCTTCTCATATACCTGTAGTGTCTAATGCAAATGATGTGTCTTTTCTGGTCTTAGGTATTGAGTCAATCCAAGTTACTCCATCTCTTGTGTTACATTATGTTCTTTACACTACCAGAAAAAAAAATACTTAGACGATGAAACAATTTTGTTGTCTAAGATGCAATTTTCCTCATCTAAGTACTTAACCGACAAAACACTACAAGAAAACAGCATTTAGACCACGGAAACGTAATTGTTCCGTGGACCAAGTGACACTTGGACGACGGAGACGTCTCCGTCGTCCAAGTACCACCTGGACGACGGAGAATACCATCTTCGTCATTTAGGTGATCACCTGGAGGACGGAGAAGACTCCGAGGTCCAGGTGATCACCTGGACGACGGAGAATCCCATATGAATCCCATCTCCGTCGTCCCATCTCCGTCGTCCAGGTGGACACCTAGACCTCGGAGTATTCTCTGTCGTCTAGGTGGACACCTGGACCTCGGAGTCTTCTTCGTCCTCCAGGTGATCACCTGGACGACGGAGATGGCCAACGGACCGACACGCCGTCGTCCGAGTAACTTCCACTTAGGCGACGTACCGACACCTCCGTCGTCTAAGTGAAGCATTATATAAGCCCTATGCCAAACTCTCTTCATTCCATCCGATCCTCGATCAATTAATTCATTCCATTCGAAGAAGAATTGAAGGAGAAGGAGAATGAGAAGGGAGAAGGCCGAGAATTGGATCAGGATCAGGGATCTCCGCTGACTAGCTAGCTAGCTTAATTAACTGATATCGAGAAGGCTAGCAGGTACGTACGCAGTTAAAATTTGCTTAATATATATTTACTGAAAACGTACGTACATACATGCATGGATGTTAGCTATATATACAGATTAAATTACGTACGTACGTAATTGATGGATCGATGTAGATCAAGTACGTATAATTAAGCGTAAATTAATGGACTAATATATATATATATATGTAATAATTAATTAATTATAATATTTTGTAGCAGTATGGACAAGAGTTGGATGAAGTTGAAGAATAGATGTGATGTTCGGTATATGGATGGAATTAGCGAATCTGTGAATTTTGCGATAGAACATGGTCAGGGAAAGAAACGTTTCAGGTGTCCGTGTCAGAAATGTCTTAATTGTCAGTATGTGGAGGTTAATGTTATGGTGCAACACCTGGACGAAAATGGTATGATGTGGAGTTACACTACATGGAGCGAGCATGGTGAAGCAGTAGAGTTCAGCGCAGCAGACTTCAGCTCAGGGTACAGTTACCATGGTGCCTCATCCAGCGGGAGTGGTGTCGGACCCCCAACTTGCAACCCAACTGCAGATTTGGTCCATGATGCGTTTCCAGGATGTAGTCATGGTGGACACCAATACCAAGACGGAGGTTACAGTACCACTAATGAGCATGATGACACATTCCCCGATGCTAGCTTGGCCACTGACACCAGTGAGATGGATAAGTACAACCAGATGCTACTTGAAGCGCAGACCCCGGTGTTCCCTGGATGTCGAGAGAATGTGTTGCAATATGTGATGGAGCAAATGAAGATAAAAGTGAAGCACAAAATGTCAGTGAGTGATTTTGACAAAATTCAGGAGCAAATATGTAAGTTGCTTCCTGATGATCACAATCTTCCTAAATCTCATTATAAGGTTAGAAATATCTTGAGCAGCCTTGGCATAAAGTACAGGATAATTGACGCATGTCCGAATGATTGTGTGCTATTTTACAAAGAGTATAAAGATTTGGACTATTGTCCCGTATGTGGCCAGTGCAGATTCCAGGTGAATAGAAAGAGTTCGAAAAAGAGAATTCCTGTGAAAGTTGTTCGATATTTTCCCTTGATTCCCAGATTGTAGCGCCTGTACATGTCTGTACACACAGCAGAGGCGATGCGATGGTACACAGAAAAGCGAATAGATGACGATGTCCTGCGACACGCCGCGGATGGGGTGGGATTCAAACATTTCGACAAAGAATTTGGAGACTTTGCTGCAGAGGTTAGAAATGTTAGACTCGGCCTATCTACAGACGGATTCGATCCTTGGGGAAGTAATAGCTCCGCCACCAGCACTTGGCCAGTTATTCTGATGCCATACAACTTGCCTCCGTGGATGTGCATGAACAAATAATTTAATTTCCTTACTGTACTAATTCCAGGTCCTAAATCTCCAGGGAAGTGCTTAGATGTCTACCTCAGACCTTTGATCGACGAGCTGAAACTGTTGTGGGAAAATGGAGTCCCAACTTATGATAAATTCACTGACATGATGTTCACGATGAGGGCTGCCGTAATGTGGACGATCAGCGATTTTCCAGCGTATGGGATGTTGGCAGCCTGCAGGACAAAAGGATATAATGGATGTCCTATATGTTTGGACGACGTGAACTCTAGTTGGCACGCGGGGAATGTCTGTACTTGGGTTACCGTAGATGGCTTCCTCACGACCACCCCTGGCGACAGGATGAAGCTCATTTCGACGGGACGGTAGAGAACAATCCTAAACCCCGTAGTTGGTCGGGCGAAGAGATTTTAGAGAGGTTGAGCTATTTCGACTTTGGTGTGTTGAGTAATGACGCGGATGTAAAGAAATGCAATCCAATTCCTCCACATGATCTGAGCTATTGGGATCACAAGAGTATATTCTTTGAACTCCCTTACTGGTTGAAGTTGAAGCTGAGGAACAACTTGGATGCGATGCACATAGAAAAGAATGTGTGCGACAGCGTGGTGGGAACAATTCTCGGTATTAAGTTCAAGACTAAAGATACTCCCAAAGCGCGCAAAGATTTGGAATCAATGAATCTACGTCGTCCCTTATGGTTGAGGAGGGATAGGAAATGAGTGTACAACAAGATGCCAGCTGCACCTTACACAGTGAAGCTGACGCTTAAACGTTCTGTATTTCACTGGTTTAAGGGCGTTCGTTATCCGGCTACGTATGCAGCTACTATAACTGGAGCAGTGGACGAGGTGCAACACAAGTTTGTTGGTCTAAAGACACATGACTATCACGTTATGCTGCAACGTCTGATTCCAGTGGTAATTCGACCATACTTGCCTCGTGACGTCGTAGAACCAATTGTGGCATTGTGCAGGTGGTGGCAGAGGTTATGCGCCAGAGAATTAAAGAAGTCATATGTGGTGGAATTGCAACAACAAATTGTGCACATCATTTGCAAACTAGAGAGGATTTTTCCCCCTACTTTCTTTGACATCATGATTCACCTAATGATCCACCTGCCCGAGCAGGTGCTCATTTCTGGTCCGGTCCAGTATACTTGGATGTATCCTCAAGAAATGTACGTACAACTAATTAATTTGTTCCACTGGAGATTACTAGCTAGCTATATGTACTTATTCTTATTGTACGTTTGATTTTGTAGACAGCTTGGACAGTATAAGTCATTCGTCAAAAACAGGTCGGCCCCGGATGGCTCCATAGCAGAGACATACCTAATGCATGAGTGTGTTACTTACTGCAACAGGTACCTCAAAGATCCACCACCTCCCACTGCCTCCGATCGCAGTGCCCGCATCAATCTTTCTGTCGTCACCAATGTCGTCCGACCGTTTAGAGGAGTATTAAAGGAATCATTAACACGGGAAGAACTTATTGAGGCACATTGGGTAGTGTTGCGAGACTGTGACGAAGTTGAGCCGTACATGATGTCATACAAGGAGAGGCTTCAGGCGTTAAATCAAAACAAGAGTTCGGCGTGGATTGAGAAAATGGTTAAGAAGAAGTTTTCCGATTATTTCTTCCAATGGGTACGTACGTACGTCTTGGTATTTAATTAGTAATTTATATACGTACATATCGATCATGTTTGGAGAAAGTCCAAATTAAACCCTTATATTAATTTGCCCTTTTTCGCAGATGATTGATCTGCAAAAATCTGAAAACCACGGGGGGTGGTGGTCATGGCCAAAGCACTTGCTAGCAGGGAAGCCGGTTAAACACTATATTTATCCCGGATGTTTTGTGAACGGTGTAAAGTTCCATTCATTGGCCCGAGACGAAGGAAGAAGAACACAAAACAGTGGGGTAGCGGTTGGGAAAGACAATGATCTATATTACGGGGCTATTGTATATGTGGTTCAGCTATGTTACGGGAATGATGTCAACGTTTTCCTATTCAAGTGCAGATGGTTCAAGCGTACAAAGGAAGACCTGAGACTATTATCAGTCGATACAAACTCTAGCTGGTATGAGGATGAGCCTTTCGCTCTCGCCACCTTAGTTCGGCAGGTGTTCTATCTCGACGATCCGAAAGCCGGTGAAGGGTGGAAAATAGTGAACCATATCTCTCACCGAGGAATATGGAATACAGAGACAATTGAAGGGACACCGGCGACGACTGAAGATGCTGCTGAACCAGAAAGAGACATTCCTGCCTATCAAGAGCCTAATATTTCTGTCATCCGCTCTGATATAATGGACCCGGTTCAAGATGGTGAACGGTTACCCATGCCTGATGGTTGTACAGATCTAACTGAAGATGAGATTATCGATGAGGTAGATGAAGAAGACGAGCTGGAAGAGGACATGGACGAGGACTTAGGTTATTCGTTAGACGATGTTGAGTACGATGACGAGGATGAGCCGTCGTCTAATGGGGATGAGGACGATGACGATTATGACGAAGAGTACGGTCATACGACGAGGATTATTAATTGGTAATTAATTATTGTAATTATTTTAATATATGATCGATGCATCATCGATCAAAAATTAATATAAATTAATATTATAAGGAGGAGAATGTATGTATGTACGTATATATATATTAATTAATTAATTAATTACACGCGTCCATGCTCGATCAAATATATCGGATCGACCGACGTACGTAAACTAAATTAAATTAATTAATTAATCCGAATTATATATCTTGGACAACAGAGAAATTAATTGCAGGTTGTCGCCTTTTGGGTATTTTGGCTATCTCCCTAAATCCTCGACCCTAATTCTAGCAAATCGGATCGATCGATCGATCATTTTTTTTATTTCTTTTTGATTCAAAATAATTGAACGGACACACAAATGACCCTGGACGACCTTAACCCTAAACCCTAAGGCCCTAACCCCTGAATTCAGGGTTGTTACACCTGGACGACGGAGATGGTCATTCTCCGTCGTCCAAGTTCACAAACCCTAAACCCTAAACAGTAATGCCCTAACCCCTAAATTCAGGGTCTATACACCTGGACGACGGAGATGAGATTTTCCGTCGTCCAGGTGATTACCTGGACGACGGAAACGCTCATATCCATCGTCCAGGTGCAGATATCGTAATTTTTTCTAAGACAACGACCATCTAGACCTTCTTCCAATGCATATTCTTTTCGTCAAGACTTTAGAGTAAATAATTCTTGGTGTGTGAGCTTCGACGGTTCGAAAATCAGAGTTGCGAAATGCCTTGTATCCACGTTTTCGGTTTGTGAAATTATCGGTTTTGCGGTTGACTGTGCCGATGAAACCCTTCCCGAACTTATTATTTTATGGTCCTTTGAAGACAATTATATATTATGTTACGACGAACATATCCAACGGTTTTTTTGTCCAAATTCAATTTCGTTAATACTCTGCTGCAAATGAGCCTCTACTCATGAACACTTAAGTCGTAAGGATTAGTCGATACTTAACAACTTTCAAAACGAAAAATTATTCGTCGGTTCAAATTTAACTGTTCATATATACAATGCGTTCATCGATATTGGACGAGTATTTCACTCGAATGACAGATCGCTAAATTCCTAGCGAATTAATTTTAAAATTTTTTTTAACGTAAATTGAACCTGGACGACGGAGAATGACGTTTTCCGTCGTCCAGGTGAACACCTGGACGACGGAGAATTACAAGATCCGTCCTCCAGGTTCAATTTACCATGGCGGTTCAATTTATTTTTTATTTTTTTTTCAATGAAAATTTCACTTGGACGACGGAGATGTCGTTCTCCGTCGTCCAGGTGTTCACCTGGACGACGGAGAACATCATTCTCCGTCGTCTAAGTCGAAAATCATGGCGGTTCGATTTACCGCCTCAATTTTCGGCACCGTTTGAATTTCCACTTAGACGACGGAGATTCAATTCTCCGTCGTCTAAGTCCAAATTTATGGCAGGTGAAACGTCCCGCCCATTAATTACGCGCCGCTTCGAAAAACTTTAACCCTTCACTTAGACGACGGAAAACACTGTTTCCGTCGTCCATGTGCACTTAGACGACGGAAATTAGTGCTCCGTCGTCTAAGTGAAAGCCTATAAATGGAATAGCACCCCCCCCTTTTCTCATTCCATCTCCTCTCCTCTCCTCCTCTCCTCCGGCAAGTTTTCTCCTCCGGCGACGCTCCGACGACAATTTTTCCGGCGTGGTTCCTCCTCTCCGACGACTCAACTCCGGCTATATTCCCGATTATTCCGGTGAGGTAAATTTCTATTTTTTACCTTATTAAAATTATTTTCATTTAATTAATTAATTTCTAAATATAATTTATTAATTAGTTTTAAATATTTCATTATTTTAATTATAATAAATTTTAGTGGTTAATTATTGTAATTAATAATTAATTAAATGCATAATTGTAATTAGTTGATAATTAATTAAATGAATAAATTTATTATTGTAAATATTTATTATTAGTTGATAATTAAATGAATAAATTTATTATTGTTATTAGTTCATAATTAATTAGTTGATAAATAATAATTTATTAATGTCATTATTTATTGTTTTACTTAATTGATAATTACGTGTATTTTCTAGTAAATTGCATGGTAGTACGTCTTCGAATTAAATTTAGTACATATGCTTGTTTTATTAAGTCGCACTCTTTGGAATAGATGGCGCCTCTTTTCCTAGCTTATCTCCTTAACCCCTCGTGATGTGTGGATTTCATCACCGCACACCATAACCTAAGTGAAGTTATGGACACGAGGTTGAGGGCGGAGTTTGCAAAGGACTTGAGGGAGTGTAAATTTTCGAAAAATTGGCCGAATGTCGGACATGGTGTCTAGAAACGGGTTATGACCGGTGACAGGTTTTGGATCTAAGAAAGACGACACCAATAGGTGTTTTTGATATGACGGAAACATGCATCAAATAAACACTTAACACATAATTCAACCATATGCAATTTAAAACCCTATAGATGTAGTATTTTGAGCAAGTAGGGATCGTTCTAACCGGGGATTGAAGGGTGCATGCAATTTTTGTGGTGTTAAAAGGGGAGTATAAAAGAGTTGATTTTAATTTCCTAAATTTTCTATCTAATTACTAACTAAAAACGTCAATCACATAACAAGTATTCCTAGGACTCTATCATGCATCAACTCATAGACAAACAAACACATAAGAAAATCCCAAAAACCCTTGCCATATTTTCGACAAAAACCTAATTAATTATTTACATGTGATCATCCCATCCTACCCACATGCATATTATACGGCTCTAATTCTCCCATCATCTTCGAAATCTACAAACCCCAATTCCAATTACATGTTATGGTTTTCTTTATCTTTTAATTAAAGTGCAATGAACAGCATATAAACACCTTAACTAAATCATCGATTTGATACAAAGGTAGGGACTAACATGTTCCGTGAACAGCACTGCAAACGTCCTAGTGATCCTAACCTTTACCCATACCGAAGCTTTATGCCCAACACATAACACATAAAAGAAACTAAGATTCATAAACACATGGAACACGTATGGAATTCATAAAGTGTATAAAACCAAAATAGACATTCATTCACCGAGTTTTTACACAAATAAATACAAAGACAAAGGAGACTACGGAGTAAAGAGTTCATGTTACACTTTTAGTTCCGTGAACAGCACTGCAAACTTCAAGAGCAAGACGACCCTTTGATGGAGTTGGTATCGGTTTTTAGGAGGTGGTGATGGTGTAGTCGACCTTGGCTTTGGAGATCTTTGTGGTAGAGAATGTTTGAGGATTTTGGCAGCGTGAGAGTGTAAGATAGGTGATGATCTGTTTTGAGGCCGAGCCTCTTGTATTTATAAGCTCACAAGAATCATTCTCCTCCTAGAATAAGGTTTCCTTCTATTTTCGGGCAGATCTGGCAGTCTGTAAAGATTTGCACTTTCCCGGAGTTGTAGATCTCCAAAAATTATGATTTTGGTGTCGTTGGAAACAAGACTCAAATATCTTTCCAACCATAGGTTAATCACATCTTAAATCCTCCTGGTTCGTTCCCAGTTGTCGTTCGAAGTTGGCCTATCTGCACAGGCAGATTCTGCTTTCCTTATTCTTCATGATTTCCTTCTTCTTTTGACTTTGGGAATCCTTTTCCTACCAAATCTTGATCTCCACGAAATTGGCTGATTGGATCTTCATTTTTGGGCTATCAAAATGGTCTTCTAATTAATTGGACCCATTTTCATTTGTTCTTCTTCAAGATCCTTCCGGAAGCTTTCAAATCCTAGTCAACATAGGAAATGTTTTCCTAGTCAACCAATGATTTCTTTTTCTCCTCAATTTTTCTCCTTTCTTCCTTGGAATTTCGAACCCATTTCTTGTCTCCATTATTTTGCTTTGTTTTGCATGCTTGTAGACTCCTTTACTCCGTCTCTTTTGGTCAACACCTGAAATTAACAAAATAAATTAAAACTAAGCAATTATCAAAGTAAAAATGTAGAGAAAATATATTAATTAATACGCCTAAAATGCGTAAATCAGTTTTGTCGAAATTAGTCCTGCCTCTCGCGTTATCTCTATCCCTAACTGGCCATGTTTTTCGATTTAACCAAGGCTGATTATTTGAAAATTTACATTTTATCGCGCGGGTCGCACGTCCATTGAACGACCGAAAAAGCCAAGCTAGTGTACTCTATTTAAATCTTAACCGTACTTAATTAGCGTAAATTTTGCACTTGTAATTATTATGGTAAGTAGGTATTTTAACAACGTACTCCTAGGTTTAAATGGCTCCATCCGGCAAGAAGAAAGCCCAACAGGAGGCAGAAGATGCCATGCTCCGAATGTTGGCGGACCAAGTCGGTTGGGTTCAACAGGAGGGCAACGACGCCCTCAATCCGGACCCTTCATCTGGTTCGGAGGCGGCGCCTCTTGGGGAAATTCCCTCTGCCCCATTTATCTCCGGCGGTGATGACGTCGACCCTTTTTCAACTCCGACGCCCGGTACCGGTTCAACGACAAGTACTCAGGCGTCCTCGACCGCTGAATCTATCATGTACAGCGCCCGCCGTAAGCAAAGGAGGGCCCCCACTGACCCAGAATCGAAAAGGACTCGGGGTCTCGTTAAAGGGGGCAAAGCGGAGAAAATTTGCAAGGCGACCGGGAAAAAGATCGACTTGCCCTACGACGAATTCACCGGTGGCCCTCCCACAGCTCAGCTAGCAAGTCTCTCGCGGCGCATAGAATATGGTCAATCGTCCGTAGCCGGGTTCGTCTCACTGCCCCTACTTGGAAGGAGGCGTCGGATAATGAGAAGGCGAAAGTCTTTAAAGATCTTTCGGTACGTAATACGTCTAATTTTAGTTATTATATAATATTGTTAATATTAGTTATAATTTCATAATATATACGATTATAATTTTCTATTTATTTTTGATATGAACAATTTGCGGTGGATCCGACACCGGCCATGTTGAGGCATATCAACCAAACCGCCAACTCCATCTACAAAGATTGGAAGTACAGGCTCCAAACACCCTTATCTTGATGTAAGCATAAACGCGTACGTGACGCCTGGGCTCGATAATGAAGCGAGTCAATGCGGCGTAAGTGATATATATATGTGCTTTTAATTATAGTAATTATTATTTAAATATTATTTCATTATAATAAATTAATTATGCGCTTGTAGGCAAGGGTGATAGAGCGTGCGCAGGAAGAGTTGGCTAACACTCAGCTTGCGTTCCCAGATGTGCCGGTAGAAGACCTGCCTCCTCTATCCTTGGAGAGCCAAATTGCAATCGTGGATGAGGTCTACGGTTGTAGAGCTGGCAAGGAGGTTAGGCATTTCGGGCCTAAGGTGGTACGAGATTTGTCGACGACCTCCGACTCATCATCTACGGGAGGTTCGGGCCAGCGGAGAAGGACTACGGCTGCGGCCGTCGAAGCAGCCATTCAAGAGGCTCGACTGGCACGAGAGGAGAATCGACTGGCACGAAAGGAAAATCAATCCATGCGGCAAAGACTTGACGAACAACAAGCACAAATAGCCCAACTCATCGCCCTCATGCAACAAAATCGAGAAGTATGTCAACCTCCTCCGAACCCATACCCCGACGACGACGACCCGGCTGGAGGCGGGGGACACGGCGGTGCATCTGCTCTTCCAGTGTGTTAATTAACTTGTAGTTTTTTAATTATCTCGTTTCTTTCCGCATTCCGAACAATATTTTTATTTTTATGGGTTTTTTGAATGTGTATGCACAAATTAATTTTAATTATTTAATAATTAAGTAATATTAAATTAATTAGTTTATTTAATTAATTTTATTATTTTTCATTATTTAAATTCAATTAATAATAAATTAAATTAATAATATTTAATACAATTTATTTATTTATTTTAAATTAAAAAACACTTGGACGACGGAGAACTTAATCTCCGTCGTCCCGGTGATTACATGGGCCACGGAGATTGTCCCCGGTCCAAGTGAACTTGGACGACGGAGACCTTAATCTTCGTCGTCCAAGTTCCTGGACGACAACACTTGGAGCACGAACCTTGGACGACGGAGATTCCGTCGTCTAAGAACTTAGACGACAGAGAAACTAACTTAGATGACGGAAACGCTCCGTCGTCTAAGTGCTGTTTTCTTGTAGTGAAAGTTTCATCATCTAAGTTTCGTCGGCTAAATGTCGTAGTGTAAATACTTAGATGACGAACCAAAAAAGTTTCGTCGGCTAAGGCACATTTTAGACGACGAAACCTACTTTGTCGTCTAAGTTTCTAGATGACGAACTATTACTGAAAAAGACGACAAAATTTTTCATCGTGTATCTTAGACAACGAAACATTTTTTCCATCTAGGATAATTCACTGAGACAACGAAACTGTTTCGTCATCTAAGAAATTCTAACTTAGACGACGAAAACATTTTCATCATCTTAGTGAATTCCCATAGACAACGAATCTTGATATTTTGTCGTCTAACAGTTCCATTCGAGATGACAAAAGTTTTTTCGTTGTCTGAATGTTCTTGCTAGATGACGATATATTAACAAATTTGTCGTCTAATATGTCCCTCTTAGACGACGAAATCTTCAATTTTGTCGTTTAAGTTGTATATATTTTTTAATTTTATATTTATAATTATTTTAGAAAATATAAATTGAATTAAAAATTAAATAGTAAATTAAGAAAATACTCATTGAATATATTAAATATAAAATTAGTATATAAAAATTGTATCGTTCTTATCGAACTATAAACGTAACTACATATGAAACTAAACAGAAATATCAACATCTATGGGAGTTTGAACCCCACCGATTCCCCCGGTGCTCAAATCGTCGTCATCGTGTCTGAAATCCTGAGGCTTGACATTCGGATAACAAACGGAATCAGGATCCATGACTAGCCTAGTTTTCAGGAACTCGAGTATATGATCCATTTAAGTCTGTAACATATCAGTCAGAGTCTGGGCCGCTTGAGCCTCCTCCCGGGCCACTTAACCCTCATCTTCGACTGCTCAAACCCTTTCCTTGGCATCCGCCACACTCGAACGCCTACTCGACAAAACCGAATGTTGGCTCAAATCTTGCTCGACTGCTCGTAAAAGGCCATGAACCTCCTTCCCAAGTTAGCAGCTAGAAATGTATCTACAATATTGATTTGAGTCTTATTCAATAGAGGAGGCATCTCTCAAGCGTCATCTTCAGGTTTTGCGAATGTGCGTGCGCCAATTTCTCCCCAACCAATAGGATCACCCGCTCCTGAAATTAATATTGTGAACAATATATGAATGTCGATTTCTAAAGAAAATTTAACATAGTTTTCCCTAAAAATGGAGAAAACCAAAAACCTGCTTGAAAGAAAACACTTCGAATAACCAATTCTAAAATAACAAACCGTGCGCATCAATTCTCATCCGGATTTTCTCAAGTTCAGAATAATGTTTAATTTAGACAACTAAACCAAATTCCAATAACACAATCTAATAAATGTTCTAATTGAGATTAAATTTCTTCAAACCAATCGTAAGATTAAATTCAATCAATTTTGGAAAGAAGGTTACTTACACCACGTTAACTCGTGATATTTTCTTGCTTGGGTCTGACGTAAGAAGACACGTTGACATCAAGAAAACAGTGCTCAGAACCTACATCTCTTTGAGCCTTTGTGATGTTGATCATCCTTTTGGAGCCCGACTAACATTCTCTGTTTCACAACAAGAGAAATTAAATAATAAATAAATATTTAAAAGTAATAAATGATTCATTTTCATTACACTAAATAAAAGGAAGATGAACCTTAAACTTATCAGACTCAAAGTGCCCGACCAATCATTCCTTCTCATCTTCCCTTTCCGTCAACAATTCCCTTGGGACACTCGAGATGTCGTGTTCTTTGTAGTGCTTGTGTAGGTCGTGCTTAAAATTCTTGTATATACCCTTATCCGTCTTCTCTACGAAGTCTCTGCGATGACCAGGGACAATTATAATATGCTTAATGGGGTATGTTAGTTTAATCACGTGTTAGTCACGATTAATGAGTCATCTAACGACTTTTCTCTTCGTTATGAATTAGACTTTATGTTCTTCATGAAAATTGTAGAGAATTTTAGTTTGAGTTTGTAGGAATTTTCGGGAGACTTTTCAGGTATGTGAGCTAATTTTTTTAATATATTTTTTTAAGTTTGTGGAGGAAATTGGTTTAGAAAAATAAAGTTATTGGGGGATTAATCTCAGCCGTTGGATATCATTGTTATTGAATCTGGGCCATTAATCTCTATGGGCTTTAGGCTATACCTTGGGTTAGGATCAGAACCCTACCCATAACCCTTTATGAGCTTGACACATTTTAGGGAGAGACTCGCGCAGCCGAACTGATCCGACCTGAGACCGACCCGCAAGAAACTTCACGTTCTGATGGTTGAGGTATAAATGTGAAGCTCCTCTCTTCCCTGAACTTGTTTGTGTATGATTTTAGGGCATATAGGTACGCCAGAGTGAGAAACCACGTGGTTTCCCTCCACGGAGTACTGGTGCCAGGTTTGGCGGTGCTCCGGCTTAATTAGGGGCTTTGGGTATGGGGGTTTTGTAGCTTAGGTCTGTAGAAGGCTGGTTTGGTGTGGCTTGATGCACAAGGGGGGCTCAATGATGCCAGATTTGAGCTCGAAAGCTTTTAGGCGACTTTGAGGCCGATGGCTTTCGGGTTGAATTTTTGCCACGTCAAGTGGAGTTGGGTGAGGTGGTAGTGAGCGAAATGGTTGGGATCGAGAAGAGGAAGATTTTGTGAGGTTTTTTCGCCATCATTGGTGGCGATCACCGGAGATGGAGATCCATGGCTGTGGCGGCAGTTTCAGACATGTCGCCGCTAAATATCACTCCAGCGAAGAAGGGAAAGTTGTTTGACCCCTTTAATGGAAGCTAATCATGTAGGCTTTGGATTTGCTAGAAATTTTTTTGGAGGCGGCGCATGGAAGTCCACGACGAAGCTCCGACGAGGCAGAAACTTATAATCTTTGTACGGATTTTTCGGGTAGTTTAAAACTAGGTTGGAGCTATTTAACTATGTTTGATATTAAATCTTTCATATATTGAATTCAGAAGACCGCGATCTAGATATTGGCTAGGGGACTTTCGCCGGACCTCAAAGCTAGCTGTTTTCAGTGAGTGGACATTTTGTTTTCACTGTCGTAGCGAGTCATTATTATTTTTATTTATTTACGTGCAACTGTTTTACTTTCCAGGATTAAGGCTTATGTGCATTAACTACTCGATTCTCAAAGGTTTCAGGATGAGTTAGAGGCCTGACCTAACACTATCTTGCACATTCAGTATTAGATTAGAAGTCCATAGATGATGCCTCCACATACGCCACTTACACATTAAGACTTTACCCTCGACTCACTTGGAGTTTTATTTTCAGTTATTTCGTGGAAAGGCATAAACTATTTTGATTTTTCTTGTACACTTGATAATTATTTTCATCCAGCCACTATAACGATTTTATTATTTTTTTTATGCCTTTCCATGGGTCTTTCGGTTTCTCTTGCCCAGTGTGCACTATTCCTTCTATGAGTGCACGTCGATAACAGAGGCTTAGCGTTCGAGTCTCTCTTCTCTACTAGTAGGTTTCCTGTATAGCGTACTAGTTCATTTCATATGTACTAGGAGTCGCTCTGAATACCATGTCTATATTTTATTTGCTTCCGCGCACGTGTAAACTTAATTGAAGTATGCATCTATACCTTTGTATAGTTCTCTAATATTTACTACTTTGGTATTGTTGAGATTTGAATAAGCCGGCGAGCCACGGAGGCTCATGGTTATGTTGTTGAACTTGTATGTATAAATGTTCCACATTTGCAGGTTTTTCGTTCTCTTACTTTCAGGGGAGGTTATGTTGAAATTTTGATAGAATTTCCTCCATTATTCATGTGTTATTAGAGCCAAATCTTAGTTTGGTAGCTTATTTAGTCTTGAGTCTTTTCAGTCCCATATCTCCGGTTTGGCTTCATAGTCAAAATGTACCTAGGAAAACAATTAATAAAATTTAATTCCTTGACTCTATGCTTTGTAATTAATTATAAAATTAAATTGACCATATTATCGAGAGTTCGAGATATACCTTGAACTTGTCGGCTTGGGGCTGTTCGTCCCAAGAAAGGGCCTTCATATGTATGTTGTTCTGTATGATTGATTTGATGCTGTGCGAGTACAAATTGCCCAGCTCCGGTGTCGGAGGGCCTATGGTGAACTCGTTGAAAAACACCACGATCTCCTTGCCCGTTGACTTTACTATATTTTTGACTTTACCTCCATTCACAAGTCTCCGAGTGCATTTAGGGGACAGGGCTGAGGGGTCCTTCCTGTTTACTTTTTGTCGGGCGCTAAAGCAAACAGAATCATCGACGGATGATTGGGGAGCTTATGACGATACGACGTCTGAAGCAGAAATCACTAGCTCAACTTTATAGGTTGGTAATACTTCATTGGGAGCATTAGGTATCGTCTGTAACCTATTAGGGGCCATAGGAGCCGTAACAGTCTCCTCTGAGGTTTGACCCCAACACAACTGTCATCTTATGGATTCAAATTCAGCATTCTTCTCTTGTACAGTTGTGACACCCCATCCAGAAAATAATATTTTTATGATTTATATAAGGTTAATCAAGAAATATAGTTAGTTTTGTCATCGTCGGTAATTATTGTGAGCTTTTTAGTTGATTTTTTATCAGATTGTCAAAGTTGGTTGACTTTCGAATGAAAATCGTAGAAATTGTCAAGTCGAGTCCATAGACGCGAAGAATGCCGAAAACGGAGTTACAACAAGAACGTTATAATTAGCAGAAGTTTATCGGAAATGTAATAGTCGTAAATGGACAAGTATAATTGGTCTTTTTAATTCGGGAAATTATGTTAAGGAAAGTCGTAGAGTTTATTGAGATGAGTTTGTAGCCATATCAAGTGTTAAAATCAGAGTTACAATGAAAAAGTTATGGTCATTGAAAGTTTTGTACGATTTTACGAAATTGGTTAGTCGCAATTCGCACATATAAATAGGACTTTCCATTTTGGGTCAACCAATATTGACCCACGTTGACCAAGGTCGCCGACCAAAAATCGCGGGAGAATTGCTTCCGGCAGTGCAACGCCGTTCGACCGCCATGGGGGCCGATTCCGGTCGGAATCGAATTGCCTCCTCTCCCTATTTCTTTTTTTGGCTTTATATTCGGCGATGGAGGACAATGGAGGATGAATTGACGACGATACATTTTAGAGATTTTGGCATTTCGGGTCACCATCGCCGGTGGCACCTCTGGCGATGATTGAGGTATATTTCGAATCCTTGCGATGTGTGGAATGTATTAGTTGTTGAGATTTTGGGTTTACAGGTGTGATTGAGGTGAATCGACGTGATTTCTGAACAGAAATCACCGTCGATGGTGGCGGTGATTAACGACGACTTTAGGCGTCAAGGGGTTAGGGGTTTTGTAGTCCACCCTCGTGGGAATCTAACCTGACCAGTCTCGAGCTCCGACGTGGCTTGACATCGCCAGAATCGGGATTTGAAATATTCCGAAAAATTAGGTTTCGGGCCGGTTGCCGGCCAATTTGGCTGTGACTGTAGTTGAATAGGTTGTTGGGCTTGTTTAAAGGAAGAATTTGATGTTCGGGTCACCGGAGAAGGTTACCGATGTCGCCTCGCTGCCGTCATCTGCGGTGGTTCACGGCGGTGCTCCGAAGAAGATGATTTTTCGGAAAAAGTTTTATGTCGTTCTACTCGTAACCGCATACTGATCACAATGATGAGGTCATTAAATTCATTGGACGTAGTTTGGTATGAACTTGGAATTAATCAGATATTAATTAAATATTTTTACAATTTTATTATTCAGTCGATTAATATGTCGATTCGACATTTGGTCGCATAACGTTTGAGGAACGTATTGTGACTTCCAAAGAGAATTAAGGACACAAATTAGAATTGGAATTAAACTAGTAAGATGTTCGGAAAGCATGTTATTCGAGAATGCGATGTTCTCGACGGTATGGCTCGTTGGGTGAACGATCTTAGTTATTTGATATATATTTTTTCGACCGTTGGTTATTACATAATAATCGTTGTTTCAGGACGACGTGGCAGCAACCAGTGTCCAACGTAAAGAACACCGACAAACAAGCTACGGTTTGGTGGAAATCGCAGTACAATACTATGAGTGGATACTTCATTTCCACTGTCGATTTGCGAGTCTATGATTATATATTTTATAATTATGCATTTTATGATTATGCATTTGTATGGAGGCACATATGATTTTGTTTTACACAGAGCATAGTACAGTTGATGCATCGATGCATTGGCTTCTCGGCTGATCCCCGAGATGCTCCGGGAGGGATAGGACAAACACCTAACCTGTGATTTACACAGTACCCAGGAGGGTTAGGACAAACACATGACATGGGCATTCTTGGAACTTTAAGGAAAATGTACTCAAGTTACTGCCTCCACACATTACACAGTACCTAGGAGGGTTAGGACAAACATTTGACCTGGGCTTGTTTATTTTTAGATTTGCATCATTTTTATGTAAATTTATAGTGAAAGCCATATTATTTATAGTTTTCAGTTTAAAGTGAAATATTATTTTCGTCAACTCACTCTAACAGTTTTATTATTTTATGTGCCTTTCCCTATACTTTTCGATTTAATTGCCGAGTATGCAGAGCTCGTTTGAGGTCGAGCACGTACGTAGATCAAGACATAGTGGTATCTACCATAGGATCTGAGGTAGATCCTACGAGTTAGTATTCTCATTAGTGTGGCTAGTTTAGAATGTCTAATTGCTATGATGTCGTAAACAGTTTATAATTGCTATTTATAGCTTTCAGTTGATATAAAAGAAAATAGTTCCTTCATTTATGGCTTTTGAGTTTTGGATCTTCAGTTGGATTCTTGTGTAATTTGAGTAGACACTTTGATTAGTAGAGTTGTTAGAGTCTAGCTTTGGTTTAGGCAACTAAATCAAGATCGGTTCATTTCAGTTGGTATCAAAGTATTATGTTATAGAATTTGTAGACTATACTTGGTTTCTTCCGTTCCGTTGTCGTGATCGATTATGCTCAACACCTATCTAATACTCACGGTGTTGAACGTCGTCGAATACGTGACAAATGTGACCGAGTATGAACTTTAGCCTATGAGTCAGTGTGCCGTTGTCGCTATGCCTTGCGTGCGCCGATCTCAAGGAGATATATGGAAGTGTTCAAAGAAAATACTCATGTGATTCAAATATCTAAGATGATTGGGAAGGTGTGGATTCAGCTTTTTCACATGATCATCATTGCTCAACACATAGAAATAGAAACCGTTTAACCTCTCAAAAATCTCTTCACCTGACCACTGTCGAGGTTTAGAACTCTTCTCTATTGTCCCGTCGAAATTCTCCTTATCCTGTCACCACTGGTGATCATGAGGAAGCGATCTACAGTGACCTATGTAACATACCTTCCCTGCGTGCCAACTTGAGTTGATGTCGTTCATGCAGACAAGACAAGCATTGTACCCTTTGGTTTTGCAAGATGCCAACATCCCATATGCAGGAAAATTGTTGATGGTCCACATTACGGTTGGTTTCATCATGAACATTATTTCAGTGGACTTGTCATAAGTTGGGACTTCATTTTTCCACAAGTGTTTCAGCTCATCAATCAATGGTTTGAGTTACAAATCTAAACACTTTCTAGGAGATTTAGGACCTAAAATTATTAGAGTAAAGAAATTAAATTCCTTGTTTATGTTCATCCATGGAGGCAGGTTGTATGACATGACAATAACTTACCAAGTGCTGACCAAAGCGCTATTATTATCCCAAGGGTTGAATCCATATGTAGAAAGTTCGAGTCTAACATTTCGAACCTCTACTCCAAAGTCTGGAAATTTATGCAATATGCAAACAAGGTTGCCAGAAACTATATTCGCTGAAATATTTCATCGAAGAACTCCATCACCATACGTTTTTACGCACGTAATTGAATTCAAAAAAATTAACCGAGAGAAACAAGTTAGTACCTTCATCGATAAGGAGATAAGTGGGTAACTAGAACTCCGGTGGTGGAAAAACCATATAAATTTAAATTGTGGCCGGAGGTGGTGCTCACTAAGATACTGTATTATTTGTTGGTGATCAATAAGTAAGGCTATGGTAGAGGAGATCTACAAAAAAAAATTATTTATAATTAGTTGAACAAAATTACAACTTATTAAATAAGAACTTATTACATTTTAACCAAAATTACCACCACTTCTGTAATTTTATGATTTACAAACTATTGAACTAAATTATAATATTGACAACGATTTGTTCTCAAGTTAGTAAAAATATGCTCGTTTGTGTACTTTCAAAAAATTGAACTAAATTCCACAAAATGGTCTCATTTTATAACAATAACAACAAAATTATTGAATATAATTTAGGTACATACATTCCACCCTCGAATTTTCCGATGTTATAATATACATTTTTTTAGAGAGATCTATATAAATGTTGTAGTATCCAAAAAATCAAATATAAAAATATGATAGAAAATATCGGAAGAATGAACGTTCCCAACTCTGCTAGGGTTTGGAGAGCCTATACCCCTTCGAGTTGGCTTCGCTCTCAAACGGGCCAACTTCGAGGATGATTTTCGATGGCGAGGGTGTCAGGTGAACATGCTGTGCTTGGGATCAATGAATTCAATGTCCCTTTGTCTGGTTATGATGTGGGAGTAGAGAAGCTGGGGCTTGAGTGCCGGTGGTTTTGCTCTGATCGATTCTCGTATACTAAAATTTGAAGATCTGCGGGGTCTGCGATTCTGACCAAGAAGAGTGATGTGGTGTTGTCTAGTGATGCCGAATTTTGGCAGGGGATTAAAGACCATGAACCACGCCGATGGGGTGAAGCTAAGCCCCACGTATGGCTTGGTTAATCCTGTGACCGGGCTCAAAGAGGGAGGAGCAGCTGCGATTCCGGCAGCTTTAAGGAGAAGACGCGGCAATCCTCAGTTAGGGGAGGTGTGCTCCCTGATGTGTATCTAGGGTTTCTTTGGTTTTTTGGGCTAAGGGCCAGGTCTTTGGGTGTTTCGGATCCACTTGGGTCTTGATCATTTCTTGGGCCTTTGCTTTGGCCCGGAGAAACATAGGCTTAGCCTGGGTTAGGGTTTTATGGTCTTTGATGCATGGGAGTGTATTCTCCCTATGCATCAAAGTTTGTTAATTTGATTTTTCATCGCCTAACCCCAAGTTGAATCCTATGCTCCATTTGATTTGTTTGCGAGATTTGGCTTAAGGTTTTGGATGAGCTTCATGTCTTAAAAAGGTAGCCGTACTTAAAAGATGTTTTTTTTGTCAGCTCCTCGAAGGTGAAATTCTGTATTGTTTGGTTGCTGATCAATGAAATAGTTGATGTTTAAATCAAAAAAAAAAATGACGTACAATATAACAGTTGCTAAAATTATCATAGAGAGTGATTACAACTTACAAGTTTCACAGAAGCCCTAAAAAAACCCTCAATCGATATGAAAAAGCTGCAGTCAGCTAGGTTTTCGCAGGAGGGTAATTTAACGTGGTCAACCACACGCAAAAATGGCATGAAAAAAAAAACACCCTCCTCCGACATGTACGAAGCCTCGCAGCAAAACAGATCCATGGCAGTACATCTCACGGCTGGTAGAGTACTGATATGTGCGTGCACGAAAGGGGACACATACAGGGCTTTGCTTCCTTCATCAAATCAGAAAAGAAAAAATAAAACAAGAACGCCGGAAATAAAGTGAGCCCGCGTGCATGATTATCTAAGATATGTTTATTCTGCTAATCATCTCCAGCTTGTAAGTAGAAGTATAGAGCAAAGATCATTGTGCTCGTCAAACCACCTTGAGCAAAGCTTGTCGTAGTTTTACTACAAGATCCTTCACTGTCATGCTGAACTCAACGTCCATCTGTAATTTAGAAAATTCTAATATTTAGTTTTAGGTCGTTACATTAAGCTAGCTAGCTAGCTAGCTAGTATGCATGTTTCTGCAAATTATGAAGAAGGAGGAAGTTGTATGTACCTGAGAAACGATGGTGATATCGAGAGTTGAATTGCCAAAGGGCACGACGCTGCTATTAAGAATGGTGAGATTGAGCTTCTCTATTTCGCTTAGTATGTTTGCCAAGCATCCCTTCTTTTTCTCGCAGTGGATGCGTATGAGAATCTCCTTATCCGAAACCCTAGCTTCAATGTCAGGTAGGGGTTGGTCAGAGCAGCTGTCGAAGTTCTCATCGGATGAGGAGATATCATCATCAGCAGAGTACTGAGTTCTCTTCACAAACACCACCGACTCCACGGTTTTCTTTGTCGCTTGTTCCTCAAGTATCATCATACGTTCTTGCATCTGCTTCATGTATTTTATGGCATCTCCAAGCACTGAAGCCTTGTCCAGCTAACAATTAATTTAAATGGGGTCGTCATTGAAACTGTGTGCTCGACGATGAATGCTGTAATTTTTTCTTTCTGTCTAGAATTGCTACTTTGCCATACTTACTGGACTAAACAATTGGTTGGAAAATATATGGTTTTCGGCTCATTCTTTTGGTAATTGACATCCTAACTTACATAACAAAGTTCTAACATGTATATTATGTAGTCAGATGTGTCCGTGAACCACCTAATATATATACACACATATATATATATATATATATATACATATACACACACACACACACACACACTATTTTGAATCCAGAAAGAGAATACATGTAAATGACCGAGTACCTTCTTTAGGCCTGGTACTAGGGCTGATAGAGCGATGAAACGCTGGCTGAGCTTTTCTCGGCGTTTTCGCTCAGCTAGGACGTGATCTTGAGCATGTAAAGGATTTCTAGTGACAGTAGCAGCCCTCTTGATTCCTTGGCCATATGCATGGTTTGGTGAGCAAGTTTGGGAGGATTTACCTTGTGAAATCAAAGCCGGCGGAATCAAATCTGTTTTTCCACCGGAACTCATGAGGATCTCATTTTTCGGCTTTACAGTAGTAGTGTAATTAGGAGTACCATATGCTGATGAGTTGGAGTTGTCAAATGAAATCAGATGTGAGGAGGCAGAAGAGGAACTCCTTGGGGCTATTATGTGATCATGAGTGGTAGTGTAAGAGGTCCAATTACTCTGGCTATGCTTGGACAGTTTAGCTGGCCTATGGTCAGCATCATTATGAGGGGTAAAATCTGGATAAGATGAGTAGCTCTCAGCAGAAAAGGACTGGAAATTGAGATCTTCAAGCGAGTAGTCCAGATGAGAGTTCATTTCATATTGATTCAGGAAAGTGGGATCTTCAATTTCCTATGAAGTACCAAAACCAAAACAATATATTAATAATCCAGAATCAGGAATTTGTGAACAATTTACACTTTGCACAAGTTAACACAGAACTAACAGAAAACTATTGCTGATCTATTTTCTCTTCTGATACTTTAAACTAGCTAGCAAAATTCTTAAATCCAATTTAGGGGATAATACATAGACTTACCAATTCAGATACCCATTTTGCTGATGAGATCATTTCCATTATAATCCGGAACACCTGCTGTTCTTTCTTAGGATATTGTTGGTAACACCTTTGGCACTACAGTAAACAACACGGTATATACTGCTTAATTAGTCATATCACTCGTATATGAAAGCATGGACGCTAATTAATTGGTTGATAAAACTTCTTTATTTAGTAATTGAAAAAATTTAGTATTTCAAACTTAAACATTCGACTGGATTATATATCTCTTTCTTTAGAGCTTGGGATAGGAAACGACGCAATGGATTAATTGGAGAGTGTAAATCACATTCCATCAGTGGTTAAGGAGACAAAATAAATATACAACAAAATCTGCACGTCATTTAAAGATCGACAGGTAAAATAAAGGAAAAAATAAGGCTAACCTCAAAACATAGAACCCCAAATTTAGAAGAACTTAAATCGAATGCAGAAATAGTAAGTAGAACCTCTAAACTCAAAACGAAGTTCTAGGATAGTACTAAGGAATAAAAGAAGCCCAGGTACGTATTAGAGTAGAGTCTTCTCAAGAACCGATCCCAAGAGTAAAGTTCTCAGGCGTTGGAAAAGAATTTCGACAGTTGAAATATGGGAGCTTACCTTGAGATTTAAGAAGGGAGAACAAGACTCAGAGATCCAATATTTTGTTTCCGATCGATTGGCAGGAATGAGTAGTGCACTGCTTTATAGGTCTTTCAACGCTGTCTGCAGTAAGCAAATGATTAAAATCAAAGCAAAGAATTGACATTAATTATTCCAAATTTAATATTTACGATCCAGCTTAATGGCAGGTGTGAATAGATTGCCCGCTTTCTGATTAATGGTCACTGTTCATTTAGAGGCAGAGTTGGTCAATTCCTGAGCACTCTTTTTCTTGTTTTGAATTTGACCTATAAAAAGGCGTAGAAATATATGGAAATATATATGTCAGCACCTGAGCACTATGCTAGTCTTTTAGCTCATCAGTATTGGACATATATAATCGTGTTGCATCATAACCCATGGTTGATGATCTCATAATTAAACATATTAGGTCTAGCAAAGTTTTTAGATTGCTCATGCACTTGTTGGTATAGAGAGGCTCAAGTAAGGACGTCTTTATCGTGTGGATAATGTGGATTTGATTATTTTGATTATTTCATATTTGATTTTAACAATTTAAACTATTGATGTTATAGATATCCCTTTAAGGAGTAAACTTATAAAATTTCAGCTAATTTGGTAATCATTTGATTATCTAAAATGGTGAAGCATTACAAACAAATAAGTAGCGTCAGATAAATGTTTACGATATATAAATGGTGAATTAAATGGCCAAACGATTTTCGATTGGACTCAAACTTTGTAGGTGACTTAGTGAAGTAGTATTTATAGCATGAGTGGTCTTGATTATCAAGATTTGATGTGTAAGTGAGGTAAAACGAAAAAATTCGCACCGTGTGGATGTTCTTAGCTGAAAAGGACTGTATTAGTGTGTTTATATACATATATATGTGTGTGTGTGTGTGTGTCTATATATATATTCCTTATCTAGAGGGTGCTCCCTTTTGAAAAAACAGAATGAAGTTTTGATTTTCATAAGATTGACAGAGTTGCTCGCTCATTAAACCATTCATAATGTAGATTATTGTACAAAGATCATGCTTACAAAAAACAGCCCAATCGACCGTATAATATTTTTTTTTAGTCACTCCTTACTCATTGTTACAACGTTAAATGAATGAGGAGCTTCAACTATAGCATTTTTTACAAGTAACCGAGGCCTACTGAGAGACAAATATTTGATAGATTGATAGTTGCATATTTATGCAACTTCATTCTGCTTAATTATTCCCATTTTTTTATTTAGCTGTCTTAGTCTCAACAATATTAACTTACTTTATGGTTTTATAGGTATTTTAGAGTGAATTCTCAACGAAAAGAAGGAAAAGAAGGATTATAAGTAGAAGTTGGGAAGTTTGCCTATGCAGATCAGTTGACTTCGACAGAGAACTGAGAGCAACACCGAACAAACTAAATGATGATCTTCAAATGCATGGCCCTGGATTTCTAGCTTCCAGAACTTCTTTTGGTTTGTGAATAACATATTTCTAAAAGAAGTTATGGCTCATTTAGTACATAGAGGTTAGTCTGCTCAGAAATCCGACCTTAACGAAAATTTATGCTTTGAGGCCCAAATCTCACCGAGAAGTCCAAAGATGCAATTATGCTTGATATTCCTATTTAATATGAATTTTCTTAATTAGTGAAAATAAGTCATAGAAGTTGAGAGCCAATAAAAAAATTAAGAATATGACTTTTCTTTCAAGACAATTGCAATTGCATCGGAGTCTAGCTCACACCTACAAAGAAAAGAAGTTGATTCAATGAGAAATATATATAAAAGCCCTATTACACATGAAAATAAATGCTCTCTCTTTCTCCTTCCCATCTCTTCTTCCATTTTTTCTTGTATTATATTTATTTAGGTTTTCTTTTAATTAGGGGCTAATCTAATCCCTATATATGTTTTGATTTTGAACCCCTTGTGATTTACATAATTCTTAGATCATAATTTCTTCACCATAATATCATTTAGGACTTCTACTTCATGCATTATTGCATTGACACTTAGAAGCATGTTTTAGGATTTAGTCTTGAATATGTAATTGAGTATTAACATCGGTGCTTCTAAAGAGACAAGCATAATCTTTGTATGATATTATTCCTAGGTGATGTTAGAGCACCCACTATAGTAGCTCCGGATGCCCTCTTGTTTCTCAAACACTCTTAAATCAGAATGACTTTAGTTGGCTAAGCTTAGATTACCATCATAAGTTACCAAATGGGGATCAAGTTGAGGTGGTTGACCATTCCACTCAGCGCGGCAAGTAAGATAGTATAATATAGTTAGTGTCCTGGTGAGTTTGAGCTAGTTTGAACTCATAAAATTCTATGCGTTTGTTGTCTTGTGATTTTAGGTCTGAGTCTAGATTATTAGATAATACTTTATTGAGCAACGCCAAGTCTAGGAGGTGATTAACACGTTTTCTCGGTTTAATAAGCTCAGTACTCTTTGTCTCGCAAGTTTTACCAAGCACGAAGCCTACACCAGTGGGATATGTTTGTTGCTCTGTAGTAACCCCCAACGGTGGCACATGATGGATCAGTGCCTAATGCATGGAGGGATTCAGTTTTGAGCAAGTAAACACCATTGCAGGTACCCATAGAGTGAGGTAAGGGAATGATCTATTTTCCAACACTTACAGTGAGTGCTAGCTGAATATGTCACCATAATTTTAGCAGGAAAGAGTACCAAGTCTCAAAATGAGATCCAGTATAAGACTAAGTCTTATAAAACACGAGTGGGCCCTGGATGGCATATAGCGCAAGCCGGAAAGGAGGGAGACGCGAGTGTTGGTGAACATACCACGTACTCGTGAAAAAAAGACAAAAAGATATGAGAAAGAAACCATCACGCGTGACCCCAAGTTTTGTTTCTCACAATATTCATCCACGTGTTCTTGCTTGAGAGAGTTGTTGCTCTCTTCCTTGACCCAACAGGCTTATCATGAATGGCCCAAATTTTCTTAATTTGAAAATTTAGGGCTATAGTTAAAAGGTTTTTATTTATTTCAGTTATAATTTCTAATCACTACAGATTTTTAAATAAAAGTTGTGAAAAAACCTGAATAAATCTAATTGCTGTAGTATAAATTATTTTTAAATAGAAGTTGTAATAAGGAAAGTAAAAAAAAAAGAATTAAAACTTAGAGATAAAACTTTATTGTTGAAGATGGATGTGTCTTATATAAATAATAGTAAAATGATGTCTCATAATATGTATAAAATTTTAATATGAGACTTCATTGTTAGATATGGCCTAATATGACTATTACACGTCTTCATATATATGAAAAGTACAATATGCTAATTTAAAAAATAAAAATAAAACAGAAAAGAAAAAAAAGGTATAATATGCTATAGTTACATACATGATACATCAGTTACATACATCAGTATAACTATACTAATCTGCACAATTGCACAAATCAAACAAGTTTTGGTCTTCGAGAGGAAGAACTAGATCAACCCGATGAACTCATTATCATGCGTGCACACTTCCCATTGAAAGATTAAAGATCGAGACCGCAAATTAACCTCGAGAGCCTGGCAAGCAGCAGGTAGCTCATACATATCCAACGAAATTAAGCTCTAAATTAAACTAGCTAGCTGTAGAAACGCCTAGATCGACGCTGTCATAGAAAATCGATGGAGCAGAGAGATCGATCGAGAACGTGGTTCCGAAATGACTGCAATTAAGGACACAAACCCACGTTACTCTATCATTATAAAATCCTGATATTTACACACATGACTGAACAGAAAGTGGCCGTGAATTTGATTTTAAGATAATGCACATCTTATATATATACAACTGGGCTTGGATTAAAGCATATCAGGCGGCGAGAAACTGGGTTCAGAATCCATACATATATATCCTCTTCAGATCTTCATTAATCAGAAAAATTATGTTGAAAACCAAACACATGAGGATCGCGTACATTATTGGGACAGAACAAAATACCAAAAATTAGGTAGATAAATACAGGGGGGCGGAGGAGATAATCAATTAATGAAAACAAACAAGGTAAGCTGGGGTTTATATATCCTAGTGGTCTCCTTATAAATACAATAGAGGGAAAAACAACTAGATATGGAAGGTGCAAGAGATCTGTATACAAAGAATCAGAAGATTTTTTTCTTCAAAATTAGCTAGAGAGCTCAGGATCGAGATCTATTTGAATAAAAAGTTAACATCTGTTTGATCTAGCTTCTAGTTGTATTTCTATTATCTATCTGATATTACATGTATACTATGATTAATAAAGGAGCATAATATTTTTAGGTAGCTCCTTATTGGATTCAGGCAATCAATGACATCATGCAGGTGGTTCCTTCGTTGTGCCAGTTTGTTCTGGCATTGTTGGCTGTATTTAACAACCGATACACATATAGCTAGGGCGAAGACTTGAAGCCAATGATGCACGTCTAATTAAGCCTTAATCTAGCAAATCAACAACAAATACTGGCCGATATACCTATGCAAAATTAGTACTAGCTACCATATTACACGAGCGCGGATTAGCTAATCATTCTATAAGTATTCTTTGGATATATATGGATATACTCGGAGTCTCACCATGTCTGTTCTTTGTCGTCGACGGACATGTACGTAGGAGCTGAGATATATGCCCAAGGGTCCCAAAAATAAGTTTTTTAATTCCCACCAGCCTAAGAGCATATGCACTCGTTGCTCTAACAATTACTAAAGAAATTGCTCCAAATTGCAAGAGCAAACTAAATCCATCATTTGCAAGAGCAAATCAGATTTTGAATGTAACCATACACAAAATGCAAGAGAAGTTACTATTTATCATGGATATAAAATGTGTGTCCAATGATGATGTGATACGTGTGTTCATCTTCCAAAGATCAGATTATCTACAATTAGCTATAAAATGTTCATCTATCACTCATTCAATACTCACACCATCTACAAGTTTCTTCCAATCCGAGCAGATAACATCTCTCTAAACACTTATCAAGTTTTCCTACATCATACCTCTGATGGTCATTTCAATTTTCACAATTTTTTCAGGCGGAGGCAAGAACAGAGCCAAGAGGATGACGATATGGAGCAATCATTTGTCAATCAAGTCGTCATGGAGGAAGCACAATACGGCAATGAACCACAAGGTCGCGGTGCATGTCGTGGTCGAAAACCGAATCGACCAAGACAGAGGGAGTTGAGGGGACATAATCTCATTGAAGATTACTTTATCGAACGCTCCATCTTCAACGGGCAAGAATTTCAGCTGAGGTACCGAATGAGCAAAGATCTATTCAACATTATCTATGCATTTCTGCAACTACGACCAATATTGGCATCAAAGAGCAGATGCCACTGAAATTCTAGGCTAGCTTCTTTCCCAACAAAAGATGACCAGTGCTCTACGAATGTTGGCAAACGAGGCAGCCGCAGATCAGTGTATTAAAATTATAAGGATGGGGGAATCGACTACCCTGGAATATATGGAGTTTTGCCGCCAAGTGGTTGACTTTTATAGTTCAAAATACCTCTGCACTCCAACACCGGAGGACCTCACTCAGCTCCTAGATAAATGTCAACGTTGAGGATTAATTTTCAGGTATGATTGGAAACATCGACTACATGCACTGGAAATGGAAGATCGAACTAGCCAACCACTCATCAAGGAGCATGCTTAGGGTGAAATGGTCTCCCCACTATTATCCTAGAGGCGGTGGCCTCGTATGATACAGTTTCTTCGAGGTTTCTTGAGCTAAAAATGGCATTAACGTGCTCCACCATTCTGATGTGTTCGACCAGATCCTTGCTGGAAGAATCTCAACTACCGTCTATGAAGTCCATGGAGAGAGGTACTCCAATTCTTATTATCTGGCTGGCGAAATATATCTGAGGTACTCTACATTTGTCAAAACAATTTCCTATCCTCAGTCGTAAAGAAACAAGACGCATAACAGAAAGATGTGGAGATGTGCTTTGGCATCTTGCAATCTTGTTGGGCAACTATTTGTCATAGTTGTACATTGCCCAAGAAATTGGTAATCACATCCATCATGTTAGCTTGCATCATATTGCATAACATGATTGTTAAGGAAGAGTTCGTGGAGGAAGAGTTTGAGGAGAATGAAGAAGAAGACATGCAAAATCCATCGAGAGCTTTCCAGGTTTATGATGGGCTTGTGGATGCACAAGGGAATCGAATTCCTTTTGAGCCAATGAGAAGAGATGGACGTAATATATAATGGTTTCACAACCGTGTTGCTGAACTCGAATCCGTTTATATCCATACATAGCTCTAGAAGGACTTGGTGAAACACAATTGGAGGATGGAAATTGGTGAAACTCTAAATATGAGTCTAATTATGTGAGTTTCAATTTTATTATGTGCTTTCATTAAGTGTGTGTTTCAATTTACTATGTGTTTTAATCCAATGTGTAACAAATATGCTTTTCAATTTTATCTTTATAAATAAATTATATTTTTATTTCTAGAAAATTAAAATTACATAATGACAAGCTAAACCTAGATTTATTTTTAGTACAATACTATAACTACTATGGAAAGAGTCACCTAAAGCCTAGATTTAGTTAAGTGACTCTTGACGATTTTAGGTGACTAGAGGTCTAATTACTCTAGTTACCATTTCACTTAAATTTGTCGTCTTGGGTTAGATGGCCCTTGACGCTGCGTCCACTGCACAATACTCAAGGAGGATTAGATGACTTTTATCCCTTCTTGACATATCTTCTTTCTTTATATCGGTGGACAAACATAAACTAGTTTTTCTTTTGTGTTTATTGGATAGTTTATTTTTCGTCTACTCACTCTAATGGTTTCATGTTTTTTCTATACTTTTCCCTGGGCTCTTCTTTTTTCAATTGCTTAGGTTGCAGAGTTTCATCTGAGGTCAAGTGCGCACGTATATCGAGGTATAACGGTATCCACCGTAGGATTCGAAGTAGATCCTATGAGATAGTATTTTCATTATTGTATTTAGTTTAGAATGTCTAACTATTCTGATTTCGGAATCATATTTCCATTTCTATTTTTAAATGTGAGTTGTTATCTGAAAAATAGTTCTTTGTTTTATGGCCTTTGAGTTTTAGATCTCCAGTTCGATTCTTGCTTAATATGAGTAGAGATTATGATTAGTAGAGTGGTTAGGGTATTATCCCGGTTTAGGCAGCTAAATCGGGTTGGGTCCTTTAAATGAAAAACCTCAACTCGTTGCTCAATAGGAGTCTTACCTTGTTTCTTTTTTTGGCTTGCTTCCTTTACTACTTTTCATCCCATTGGTCTAACCGGACTCGAGGAAGTGGACGCGTTGGTTTGAAGTGTCTCATTCACTTCCTCGTCACCCAAAATGATTATTGGAGATGATTCGGTAACGGAAGGAGTATCCTCGAAATTTCTTGCATACGGAGACAAAGTAGTTGGTAGCACCTCAATGTAAGTTGGATGGTCATTAATCACTTTGTAACATGCAAAATGTGTAAACGGTTTCTTCTTGGCCGAATAGTATAAGGATTGAGCTTGCTTGATCTAACAAAAATTAAATATTAGCTATTTCACAATACTACATATTTAAACAAATTAGATATATAAATTACATACTTTATTTCATATAATTAGATAAAATTTATATCATATATGATAAAAGAATAGAAAGTTACTTCATCCATATGCGAAGTGCCGCTAGCTATATGTATCAGTGCATCGTGCAAACAATTGCCCCATTTTTGTAAGAGTAGGTTGAACTTATTATAGTGAGACAAAAGCCCGATTTGGGTCCTTGGCTCATTCAGAGGACTTTCACATTGTGTTGGCTTCCAATTTAGCATATAATCGGCATGAATTGTGTCTTACAATTTGTCCCTCTTTATTTTGTTGCCGTTGTATTCATCAATGCCATAACGTGCGAAAGAGATGCATATTCTTAAATCTTGGGAAGGAAGCTAATGAGTGCCCAACTTTTTTTTGGAAAAAATGCTTAAGGAAATTAGAGAAGAGATGGAAGGAGATGTGAAATTTGTTATACACAAATTGGTGTGAGTTGTGAATAAAATGAAGTAGTATTTATAGGAAAATAATAGGGAGTCTTCAACAATTTTTTAAGGATTTTTTTTGTAATTTTATAGGATTTTTTTTGTAAATAATTCTATCTTCCGGTTTATTTCCTTTGGTTACAGAAACTAGCCGTTTTGTATGAATTATGATCATGGGATCAAATTTCAGATTCAAAACGAAAGGTCTAGATCAAGTGGACTGTTGGAGAGTAATTCTCAGCCCGGTAAGACATGTGTCAGCGTCCAATTCGTGCGTAAACTTTTTTCACTGCTTTACTGGTGAGTGCATTACATGCGCCTGATATTAAAAAAATATTCAACGCGCCTGACATCACCTACAACGTGTGGGATCCGCCAGGCGAAGGAGAAAATGATGGAGAAAATTATGCTCAAGCTCTCGGTCAACGAGCAGCCTGGCCTTCCATTTTGACCATTACATCTGCGTTTTACGGTTGCTCGAGCAACTCCCGGCCGGACCCACCATGTGATTGAGCAAAGCACATCATGATGCGAATGCTCTAGTAAAAGAATTTTAATTCTCACTAGCCCATTATGACAAATATATCCTCATTTAAATGTATCAATAACTCAATGTCATTACTCTCTTTTATTCTCTTTATTGACCAATGACTGGATTCCAGCAACTTTGAACGGATTTTGGCAACTTTGACTATTGACTTTGACCATTGACCGTTGATCGTTGACCGTCAAGATAGGGTCAATTGAGTGTCAGTTGAGGTTCCCGGTTCATCTGATTGTTAGATGAAGTTCAATTGAATATCCGTTGAGGGTCAATTATATTCAGTTGAGGGTCAACTGATACTTGGTCAACGTTCAACTGAGTCCCAGTTTAGGTTCAACTGAATGTTAGTTAAGGTTCACTAGAGTGTCAAACCAAAGTCGATGAACATTTATTTTCTAAACAATAAATTAATCTCCTATATAATATAAACATTGTGCCATATTTCTATTGAGTTCCAGAAAAACTTGAGTAACTAAATGTTCATCTACACCTCTTTCGACTCAAGTAATATAAATCATAATAATCTACAACATGATGCTTAAGTTAGTCATTTCGTCGAACATGTATCATGCACTCTTCAAGTTTAACAAATTCATTACAGCAGTGTTTTGAATGGTTCAACTGATACTCAGTTGATGGCCAACTGATTCTCAGTTTAACATCTACAACTGCAGATTTCAACTTAACTCGATTAAAACTCAATACAACAATTCAAAAAACACAAAGATTTGCATAAAACATAGCAACATAATGAAACACATCCACAATAAAAAACAACAACAGATTTGATAACACACATCCGATACACATAGCATGCCCGTAACAACTAGATACTCATAGCATCCTCGTAACAACCGCATTTTACAGTAAAAAAAATCTCAATTAACAAAAGTATTATAGCAATCACATGTCATAATCCCATTATCTAAACTGGGCACTTATGTAGAACAAATTAAACTTAAGTTTGTTGCAAATTCCATATGAGAAAATTCGACCAGGCCAGTAGCTTCTTTGAGGCCTTTCCTCAAACACCTGGTGGGCATTTCTTCATATCACAAATTTTGCATTAGCCGAAAACAAATCCTCTTCATATTAGAAATATATATATATCTCCCTCTCTCTCCCTCCCTATATATATACGCACTCCATCGATCACCAACACCCATTTCCCAAACCAAAACCCATGCATGTTGTTTATGTTAGATGAAATCAATACCAAAATGGTGGCCGAGTGGAAAAGAGCTTCTGCACATCAATCTCAATTGAGAAACAGACCAAAGCTGTAACCAAGAAGCAACATCAGCAATAATATGAAACCACCACGATTACCCAAAGCCATATAATCAGTTCCCAATTCGGTTTCTTTTCATCTTTTGCCTCCATATCAAACCCATCAATTCCTCACATCCAATCTCATCTGGTGAAGAGAGAGAAACAGAGAGAGGGGTAATTTTAGAAAGAAAAATATAAGAAATCAGATAAAGTTGGCTAGTAGGAAAGCTTCCCTTAGAGTTAGTTGGCTAGTGGGAATTTCTCAAACTTCTGTTGGCTATTGGAAATTTTTTTCCAAAAATTAGGGCTGATGAGAATTTTTTCCATATAAGGAATCCAAATTTATCAGTTACTTAATTGAAGTAGTAAAGAAGCTAAGAATCATATGTATTTTTTTAAGGGCGAATGATAGATACGGTCAGTTTTATGGTTTTTATTTGAAATAAGGTTACTCTAAATTTTTATCCTAAATCAGGTCACCCAGAATATTATTTAGACATTAAAAAAATACATTATTTACAAGATTGCGATCATATGTATAAACCAAACCATCCCAGATCAATCACCGTCTCTCATTTTTCTAAGCTTTCATCTCAAAATCCAAAAGCCTAGCAGACCTCACCGTCGTGTGCTCCCTCGTCGTCGTCAAAGCTCACTCATCGCCGCTCTCCTAATTTAATATCTAGCCATAAAAACTCCTTCACCACCTCTCTCTCACTCATTCACTCTCTCTGTCATGCCTCGCTTGCTCCGTCGTAGCTCACTTGTTCTGGCCACCACCCTCTCTCTGACTCACGATTCAGTTGCCGCCTCACTCTCTCTCTCACTCATTCACTCTCTCTGTCATGCCACGCTCGCTCCGTCGCACCTCACTTGTTCTGGCCACCACCCTCTCTCTGACTCACGATTCAGTTGCCGCCCCACTCTCTCTCTCTCTCTCTCTCGCTCTTTCTCTTTCTCTCTCTCGCGCACGCGTGCGCGCGCGCGCGCACACACACACACACCTACTAGTTCTGGTTGTTCCCTCAATCACTCCCCCCTCTCTTTCTCACTAGCTTCGATCGTTGCGAACTACTGTCTCTGGAAAAAAAATCAATTCGCTCCTTTCCACCTTTAGGTACTCTTTCATCTCATTTATGGATAAAAATTCGTTTTCTATAATTTATAATTTTTTTACAATAATTCATCCTCGATCCGTGCGTGTCACGGTTGTGACGCTAAGGATCTTTAGAGTAAAACTTGATTTGTGGCTCCGTCAAAAATTAATTTAAGACCAAGTTTCACACATGCATTATTGTGGAATTCATATCTATCTGATCATATGAAAAGAATGACAAAAAAAAAATCAATTTAGGTACTCCTTCCATAGGAGAATGAGCAAAATCCTTGGAAAGGAATATTTTAGTCTTTTGGTAATATTTGACCTATTTGACCGACCTCTAAACGAACTCTGACAAGAGTAAGTTTTTTGAAAAATATATGTTAACGTTATTATGAGGTTGACGCATATGTATGGACATATTTCTCATTAGTCCATTTCAGTTTCTCAAATGTTGTTAATTGCATATATATATAACTACTAATGTTACTTACAATGTTTGTTAGTTATATGAAAACCAATCATTTATGAAACTAAATCACTAATAAGTAATCATTTTATAAATGTGACCATTGGATGATATGGTGGGACTAATATAAGCATGTTGTAGAAATATTAGAACTTTCTGAATTGAATTCGACCTTGATCCGAGTGTCTTACTATTATAACCATATTGCCCTTAACAATAAAATGTAATTTTCCGCTTCGTCAAATTTTTTTGAGATCAAGTAAGTCACTCGCATTCTCGTAGATTTTACATCTAAATTGGCATGTAAAAAAAAAATCAAATTTCTAAACCCTAAATCCTACACGTAAATCTAAACCTTAACCATAAACCCTAAAAGTGCAAAAGAAAAAAAAAATTCTAGGTCAGTTCCATGCTTAACAGTCTAACACTTTAAACCTTGCCCAACCGCCTCTCTCTTTCTCTCTCTCTCACACATAGAAAGCCAACTCAACTCTGCCTCTTGCTTCCGCCTTAGTCCTCCCGCCGCACCAAATTGCTAATCATGAAACTGACCCTACTTCTGGCAGGTCTATCCCTCATTTTTCTCATCCTCTTCTCTCTCCGCTCCAACAGGCCTTTATGCTCAAACCCGAAAGCTCCTTCATGGCCTCCTCGGAGTGCTTCTTCGAATTTCCTCCTCCTTCTTTCAAAATGACGTCGTTTCATGACCCCAAAAACGTTGACGACCTCCTCTTCAAAATTGAGACCGACCGACTCTACTCCTCCTCCTCCGATCTGTACGGTTAGCCATTGAGAGTTCACCTACGATATTCTCTGAATATTCATAACCTCGTACAAGGGCACCTCCAATCTCACCTCCAATAGCAGCCCTGTTCATCGCCTTATCGACCAGCACTCTGTCGATTACAAGCTCTGGTTCGATCTGATATCAGTAGAGCCGGAAAGGTTAGTCAAGTCCATCGTCAGAGTTCATAAACAAGAGGATGCAAACCTCTTCTATATCTCATTCTTCTCCAACATACCTTTATTCCTCATGGAAACACAGCAATGCAAATCTTTATACAAGGTCTGACTGCCATCCCCCAACAGGGACTCGTCTTGGCCTTGAGTTAGCAATGGCTCTCCTCCTCGAGCTTCAAAGGTAATTTACAGCTTTGTTATTAGAAATTGGGCTTTATGATGCAATGTTGTTGTGCTTATTAAGATGAATATTTGGATCTATATTGCTCTTTTTGTGGATTTTGATCTATGTTGCTCATTTTGTGGTGGTCAGAGACATGGTGGTTGACTGCCATTTTTGCTACCTTGGCCAGTGGCGCAAATGGTGCTTTTAACAACAAACGGTGGTGGAGGTAGGGCTTGCTGATTGAACCAGACCTGCTCCTCAAACTAAACCTTCAAAAAAATTGGTGCGCAAGGTAAATTCGAGACACTCAATTTGATGTAATTAACCAATTGTCTGTGTAATTGTAGAGTTCATTATTCTTTGTGATTTTCTCACTATACTTTTGTTTAAGCTATCTATTATACCTTGACCTCTCTTTAAACTATGATTATGTGTTTCTCTTTAAACAGCTGTGCACAAATTCTGCCAAACTTGTATTTCTTTTATGTCCTCTTCCATTATCAGTTTGGTCTTGATTCAATAAACATATATGCAATAAGCTTAGCTCTTTTGTATGTGAAATTTTCATTGAGCTGCAATTTACATTGTACCCATGCATGCAGATATAGACATGAAATCAAATGGACCTTAAAAGTTACTCTCATCGATAGGTTGCACATGAAGATAGCTTAAATTGCTGTTGATAGGCTGCACATGAGGATTGATATGACAGCATTATGTAGTAGTACATAGCAACTGCATATAGCTAATACCATATTTTGATCAAGTAGTAGTTTTTGTACTCATTACTTGTGAGTTCTCATGTACGTGATTTATGCAGTATAGAAAGCAAGTGAGGCGGGCTAAGATTCCATTCGAAGTAAGGTAACAGGATTCGATGTTGCACCACCTTCAACTCGATCCGGAGTTTTTCGAGAAAAGGTAGTGTATAATTGTAGTTTGTTGGAAACTGAATATTTGTAAGTATAATATTGAAATTAAAGTTCATGTGGTATATTAACGAATCATGTACTGTTTATTTGGTTAAAAGAAAGCAAAGAGGATAGTCACCATAATAAAAAGACTGTTGTTTGGTCCAAACTCTTATGATACACACAAATGTTTAAAAGAGTGATGTCTGAAAATAAATGAGATGACACACAATATGATAGAAGGACTAATGTCTAAGAAGCAATCGACAACGCTCTTTTTGATAAAGTAACCGAGGTCACAAGGAACTTTACATGAAAGTCAACTGTCATCTAACTACATGCCATCAGATATAGGAATGCGAACACATGGATGATATCAATTGGCACCATGAATGCCATCCGTTGTCTGAATAATATGAACGTCATCCTTATGATCGGTAAAGGACATACATTTTAGTGTTTTGCGCGTCGTCTGAAGCCATTTCAATAGATGACGCTGCGGTATATGACGGTCAAAATACAAATCAGATGACACTCAATGACTGTCATGTGAAGCATTTTCTGTACTAGTGGTGGTGGTATATTTGCAAGCATGAAGTAGTATTTATATATTTGATGATTGTAGTAGGTTTGATGGTCTTAGTAGTATGTTTCATGGTCTGTGGCAGTGTTATTGTAGGTCTTATGTAGTGCATATGTGAAAGGACCCAACCCCGATTTAGTTTCCTAAACCGGAATCAAACCCTTTCTGAAAACACGAACTTGCAAAAACCAAAGAAATGTCGGTAAAGTTTCACTATATCGTGGAATTTCCATTAACCTGCACCCGAAAACACATTTCATCCTATGCCACAAAAGCCAAACTATATGTGACGACCCGAAACATAATCAGTAGAGTAATCGGCTTAATTCACAAGTTAGCGCGTAATCGCAGTTTTACGTAAATTGATTGATTTGCCGGTTTTAATCACGACTTAATTATCGGCCGAGAATTTGAGTTGAGTCTCTTCTCGAGAGTTGTTGTACACATGATTTTGAGTTCGTGGGAGGTTTCGGATTATTATTTCGACGATCGAGGAATATCTTATGAATATTTGAAGTTGCAGAATTTCGTCGAGTATATCCGTTTATATCGAGTTTATCCGAATCGTGATGGTTATCCGTTTTGGACCGTTGATCGTCCCGAGACGCGAGTATAAATATCAAAAATAGTCAAAAAATTATCGAAAACACTGTTCGGGAGGTTTGACCGGCGTTGACCGACTTTGGGAGAGTTGACCCGCGTTGACCAGCGAAGGAAAACTCCACCGCCGACGACTCTCCATTTTCGGCCACCTCCGGCCTTGTTGTTGGTATATTTCGAATCCTTGCTTGATTTGCTATTGTTTAGAACTTGGAATTGCTTGATTTAGCGATGAATTGAGGGAGAAATGTCGATTTGAAATTTTGGGAAAACTGGCCGGAATCGGGTTCGACGGAGGTGAGTGTTCCGGTGACTTTCCGAGGGGGGTTTGTGTTGGAAATTTTTGGGCTTGAGGTAGGTAGATGGACCCTTGAAGTTGGGAGGCCGGGATGGCCTCACGGCTACGGATTGTGGCGGAGAAGCTTTCTCCGGCCGGTTAGGGATTTTGGAGTTTCGAGCTGTTTTCCGGCGTGTGTGGCCGGAATTGGTCCTTGCCTCAGTTGAGAAATCTGTTGGGCTCGTTGAGATGAAGCTTCGGCGAGCTTGGCCCCCGAAAATCTCTCTGGTTGACGGCGCACTGCCGGCGACGGCGACTGTCAACGGCGGAGCTCTGGCGACCGTTGACTTTTTTTGAAATGTGTTGAGTTATATGTCATTTTGCTCGTATTCGCGCCCCGATCGTCGCCTTGAGGTTTTCGAGTTGATTTTGGTACCGGATTTTCAGTCGAGGATTTTGAGTGGAGATTTCAGGAATTTCGTTGATTATTTTTGTATCAGTTATACGTTTCTGGTAACGGTTGATTTCCAAGGTGTGGTGCAGGGTTGTGAGCTATTTTTTTGATAAGTTATATTTTAAGATTATTCAGGGGATCGAGATCGTGCTTCGGGCGATGGATCTTTCGCCGAAACACGTGATTAGCGCGAGTGCGCGCTTTGCTCGTCTGTGAGTGGACCTTTCTTTTCACTGATCGATTGCAACTCTTTATATTACATATTATGAGCAGGAGCATACGTTTGTGATTATGACTTATAAGAGCATGTGCTTTATGATTATGCATTTACATTATGCTTTATACGTATGCATGAAACTATTTATGATTTGATTTACACAGAGTACAGTCTTAGTATATGTGGTTGTATCGATACACTTGCATCCCGGCTGATCCCCGAAGATGTCTACAAAGGGGGAACTGTACCTTGTGCCGATGTATTTTCGGGTGGGTACAGATTTCTGTTCCTTGTGCCGATGTATTTCCGGGTGGGAACAGATACCCTGACCTGAGGCCTTTCTGGCTAGAATCACGTGTGGGTCTGGGATCCCGTGATTCGGACTGTACTAGCACGGATGTGTCCATGAGTGACCCTGTGAGATTTTTCTATGCATGCTCTGTACGCAGGAGGAGTTTGGGTTCACCTCGTGTACTATATCATATTCATTCATTTTGACTCGCATATGTTTTTATAATATATATTATTCGGCGAAAGACATTTATTTCTGTCCACTCACTCTAACAATTTTCATGTCTTTCCCCTGGACTTTTCAGTTTGCGTGCCCAGTTTGCAGTTCAGATTCTGGTATCTCACGTCGCAGTCGGAGGCTAGTTGTTCGAGCTACCTTTCTTTTCCAGTAGGTTTCTTGTTCTGATGTATATTTTGTATATATATATATATATATATATACTAGAGGTTGCTCTGATACGTTACTGATACATGTTTTTATGTGATTTTCCCCGGATTTTCTATTAAGTACAATTATGTTTACTTCTTTATGTTATTGATATGATATTGAGAAATCCAGATGGGATTGGTGCCCACGGTTTGGCTTTTGTGGCATAGGATGAAGCGTATTTTCAGGGTGCAGGTTAATGGCAATTCCGCGTCAGTAGCGTTACTCTGCCGAAATTTTTATGGTTTTTGTTGATTCGTGTTTTAAGAAGGGGTTTGATTCCGGTTTAGGAAACTAAATCAGGGTTGGGTCCTTTCACTATGGGCACCAATCCCATCCAGATTTCTCAAAATCATATCATAATATAAAGCAATAAACAAAAACTGTAATCTTTACAAAAATCCGGGAAAATCATATGAAAATATGAACATCGGAGTATTCAGAGCGACTTCTAGTCTATATATACATAAATACACAGCAGTAGGCTAAATAAGAAACCTACTGAAAAAGAAAGGTAGCTCGAACACTAAGCCCCCGACTGCGACGTGCGACACAAATATCCGAACTGCAAACTGGGCACGAAAACTGAAAATCCCAGGGGAAAGACAAAGAAAATCGTTAGAGTGAGTGGACGAAAATAAACATATGTCTTTCACCATTTACATAATCATAAAGATAATGTGAGTTCTTAAAATAAATGGAGGTGTCAGGCGAATCTCTCAAGCCCGACGGTGATAGACTAGGCGAATCTCTCAAGCCTAGTGGGCACATCAGGGGAATCTCTCAACCCTGGAACTGGACTACTGGTGATCAGCTGAGTAATCAATGCATCGATGCTAAGTAAATGCCATCACCAATAAAACATAAAACAATACCTCCAAAAACAATAAATAATCTCAATACTGTAATGAAAATAAATGCTAGAACCAAGAACTCTCTATGACAGTGAAAATAAATGTCCACTCATAGATAAGTACAGCGTGTAGAGGCGCTAATCCCGAGATCCAGCGAAAGATCCCTCGCCCAACGTACGATCTCGATCCTCTGAATAATCACAAAATATCACTGATCAAAATCACAACTCCATACATTGAACCACACCTCGGAAACTAACCATTTCTAGAAACATATAACTCGAATAACAGAAAACCCGTCGAAAACCCCAAATACTCCACATAAATCCTCGACTTAAAATCCACCATTCAAATCAACTCGAAAACCTCAACGCTATGATCGGGGCGCGATTACGAGCAAAACGGCATAAAACTTGATAAAAATCCAAAAAGTCAACCCTTCGCCGGAGCGCCACCGTTGACCGCCGGCGGCGGCGGTGGTGCGGCGTCAACAGTGACAGATTCCAGCCAAACTTTTCAAAAATGATCATTTCCTCAAGCCCAACAACTTCTCTCAAAGGACCCCTACCATCCAAGGCTCATGGTGGCCGGAAATCGCCTAGAAACCTACGGAATCCATGAATTCCGGCGAGGTTTCTGGTGACCAATTTCAAAAACTCTTCACCCAAAAGCTTCCTTGGGTTGAGGGGAGCAAAATTCCCAACCCCTCCGACCCCAAAAGTGGCCGAAAATGACAACCCGATTCCAGCAAAAACCAAGAACTTCACTGAGCTCATTCTCCCTCAAATCTCAACCAAATCAACTCAAACCAATTGCAAAACAATAGAAAATTATGAGAGGAAGCTAACCATACCAACGATTTGGTCTGAAGTGGCCATAAATGGAAAATCCACGGCGAGTCAAACGGTGGTGCGAAATGAACTCGGTCAATGGTCAGTCAACGGTCAAACTTCCAAAACAGTGTTTTTCGACAATTTTACGACTATTCCGATATTTATACTCGCGGCTCTATATGATCGACTGTCCAAATCGAATCACATCCACGTTTTGGATAACTCAAACGGATAAACACGACTAAATCACGCGATTTCAATTATTCATAACATATTCCTCGGTTATCGAAACAATTATCCGAAACCGCCTACGAGCTCGAAATCATGCATACTACAACTCTCGTGAAGAGACTCATACCAAATTCTCGCCCGATAAATTAGTCGTGAATAAAGCCGCTAAAACTACTCAATTACGACAAACAGTGATTACTCGTAAAACTCGTGGATTAAGCCGATTACTATACCAATTCCGGTTCGGGTCGTCACAAATCTACCCCCCCTTAAAAAAAAATTTCGACCTCGAAATTTACGTACCTGCTAAGTGAACAGATGAGGATACTGATCCCGCATATGCTGCTCGGTCTCCCAAGTGGCTTCCTCAACTAAATGATTCTGCCATAAGACCTTCACAAGCGCTATGACTCTGTGTCTCAACTCCTGCTCACGCCGATCGAGAATCTATACTGGCTCCTCCACATATGTCAAATCTTCCCGGATAGGAAGCTGATATATATGGCGCTAATACATGTGATGGATCAGGAATGTATTTCCGCAACATTAAGACATGGAAAACATCGTGTACTCGAGCCATCTCGGAAGGCAACTCTAACCTGTAAGCCACGACACCAACCCTCTCCGCGATCTCATACGGACCGATATACCGTGGTCGAAGCTTGCCACGCTTCCCGAAACGAACAACTCCTCGCCAAGGAGACAATTTCAGGAAGACCCAATCGCCCACCTCGAACTTGAGACTTTTTCTTCGCACATCTGCATAACTCTTTTGGTGATCTTGGGCAATCTTCAATCTGTCTCAGATAATCTGAATATCCTCTGTGGTGCTCTTTACCAAATCAGGTCCAATAAGCCATCGCTCGCCCACCTCACTCCAACACAATGGAGTGCGGCACTGCCTCCCGTATAAAGCCTCATACGGTGCCATATCAATACTGGCCTGATAACTGTTGTTGTAACCAAACTCAATCAAATACAGTTGCTGGTCCCAATTTCCTCTAAACTATAAAACACAAGACCACAACATATCCTCGAGGGTCTGAATAGTCCTCTCAGATTGCCCATCAGTCTGAGGATGGAAAACTGTACTGAAATGCAATCTAGTCCCCAAGGCTCGTTGCAATGCCTGCAAGAACTCTGAAGTAAATTGACTGTCTCGGTCAGAAACAATGGATACAGGCACACCATGTAAACGAAACGATCTCCGCCAAATATAGCTTCGCTAACCTGCCCACAGAAATCTTCCTTGAAAATGCAAGGAAATGGACTGATTTCGACAATCGGTCAACAATAACCCAAATGCCCATATTACCAGCCGAAGTACGTGGTAACTGATACACGAAATCCATGGTAATGTGCTCCCACTTCCAAACTGAAATCTCCAAGGGCTGCAACTTTGCCGCTGGTTTCTACCTTTCCGCCTTCACTTGCTGACAAATGAGGCATCTGCTCACATATGCTGCGATCTCCCTCTTCATATTTCGCCACCAGTAATAGGCTCTAAGTGTACGAAACATCTTCGTACCGCCAGGATGCATCGCATATGCAGAACAATGAGCTTCATCTAAAATCTCATTCTTCAAACCCTCATCCCTGGGTACACATAATCTACCTCTGAATAGCAATGTACCATCATCACTTAACCGAAACTCTGTTGGCACACCATTCCGAATCAAGGTCTTCTTGTCCAACAGATAGGAATCCGCATCCTGAGCTTCACGAACCTGATCAACTAATACCGGTCGAACCTGGAAGCTAGACAACAAGGCTCCATCATCATCCCACTCTAACTCAGCTCTCGTAGCTTCCAACTCTGCTAACATGGAAACTCTGGCCACACACACATGAAACAATAAAGCTCCCGATTTCCGACTGAGTGCATCAGCAACGACATTGGCTTTCCCTAGATGGTACTCAAAGGTGAAATCGTAGTCATTGATCAACTCCATCCATCTGTGCTACCTCATATTCAGATATAGATGCGTGTGCAAATAAGTGAGACTTGTGATTAGTATATATCTTGCACTGAGCTCCATACAATAGCAGCTAACTCTAAATTATGCGTAGGATAATTGACTTCATGTGGTTTCAACTGCCTGGAACCGTACGCCACCACTCCACCAATTTCGATGCATCGCTGTAAACCACAAACTCTCCACTGTCGTGAGGTAGAGTCAGAACCGGTGCAGTATTCAACTTTTCCTTCAAAAGCAAGTAACTTTCCTCACATGCATCGGACCACTCGAACTTGATGCCTTTCTTCGTCAACCTGGTAAGTGGAGCGGCAATCCGTGAACAATCCTGCACAAAGCACCGATAGTAACCTGCCAAACCCAAGAAACTTCTGATCTCGGGTACGGTGGTAGGTCTACTCCAATTCAACACGGCTTCAATCTTGTCAGGATCTACGCTGACTCCCTTAGTAGATATCACGTGACCCAAAAAATTCACGCTATTTAACCAAAACTCACACTTGCTGAACTTTGCAAACATCTGATTATCTCGCAAAGTCCACAAAACAGCTCATAAATGCTTCTTATGCTGCCCCACATTCCTGGAGTAAATCAGGATGTCGTCGATAAACACGATCACAAACTTGTCCAGAAACTGCCTGAACACCCTGTTCATCAAGTCCATGAAAGCTGCAGGGGCATTGGTAAAACCAAACGGCATAACCAAGAACTCATAATGTCTGTACCGTGATCCACTACAACATTTGGAGACATTGCCGGCGACTTTTAAGTCGCCGGCAATGTCTTTAGACATTACCGGCGATTTTCGCCGGAAAATCGCCGGTAATGTCTTTTTTTTTTTTTTTTTTTTTAACATTACCGGCGATTTTTGTCGCCGGTAATGTCCGTCGCCGGCAATCCCTCGATGGTAATGTAAAAAAAAAAAAAAAAAAATACATTACCGGCGACTTTATTTATGTCGCCGGTAATGTCTTTTTTTTTTTTTTTTTTTTTTTACATTACCGGCGACATGAATTTATGTCGCCGGCAATGTCTTTAGCTTCGAGACATTACCGGCGACATAAATTCATGTCGCCGGCAATGTCTAAAAAAAAAAAAAAAAATTACATTACCGGCGACTTAAGTCGCCGGTAATGTCCAAAAATCGCCGGCCTTGTTTTTGGACATTACCGGCGACTTAAAAGTCGCCGGCAATGTGTAAAAATGTTGTAGTGATCTGAAAGCTGTCCTGGGCACATCTGACTCTCTGATCCTCAATTGATGGTATCCAGACCTGAGATCAATCTTCGAAAAGGCTGAAGCTCCATTGAGCTGATCAAACAAATCATCAATCCGCGGAAACGGATACTTGTTCTTCACGATGACTTGATTCAGCTTCTGGTAATCAATACATAACCGCATAGAACCATCCTTCTTCCGCATAAATAGTACAGGAGCACCCCACGGTGATACACTGGGTCGTATGAAACCTTTCTCCAGCAACTCTTGAAGTTGAATCTGTAATTCTTTCAACTCCGCTGACGCCATACGATAAAGTGCCTGTGATATAGGTCCAGTGCCTGGTAAAAGCTCAATGGTGAAATCGATTTCTCGAACTGGAGGGACACCTGGTAACTCCTCCGGAAACACATCTGGAAACTCAGAAACAACCTCGATGTCACCAATGTCTGGTACAGCAGCCTCTGTATCCACAACATGAGCTAAGTATGCAACACAACCTTTCTTCATCATCCGCTCGGCCTTCATCACTGAAATTACACATGGCAATGAAGTATTCTTCTCACCGCGAAACAATATCTCTGAGAAACCTGGACGTCGAAACACCACCTCCTTCTTGTGACAATCAAACATAGCCCAATGTGTCTCCAAGAAGTCCATACCCAAAATCACATCAAAATCGACAATATCCGGCAATAACAAATACGCGGCTAAATTGTAACCTCCCACAAAGATCTCACAATCCCTATACACCTAATTAACCAATGCTCACAACCTCACCAGATGGATACAACACTCTCCATAACCCCGGAAGTGGAGATGCAGGCATAGTAGCTAAAGATGATAATCTATATGATATGAATGAATGCGTAGCACCTGGATCTACCAAAGTAAGTACTGGATAGCCAAAATATGCAACGTACCAATAACAACCTCCGGTGAAGCTCTGCCCTCACGCAGTGACATAACATGAACCCTGGCCTGCCCGGCTAGTCGTCCACGCTGATGGTGACTCTGCTATCCACCCTGACCAGAAGACTATACTAGTCGAGCTCCATAAGTAGTACCTCGATCCCCTCCTGAACTTTGAGCTGCCTGTCCACCAACACCAGCAGGATGGATACATTCCCTTGCAAAGTGACCCTCCTGGCCACAACGATAGCAAATGATAGGGCCTCGCTGACAAGGACCAAAGTGATGCCTATTGCAGAGATTTCACAATGGATACTCCCTCGGTACAGTAAAAGGGCCACCGGTACGTCGAGGATAGCTGGATCTGTTAGAACTCCCACTGAATTGTGGTCTCTGTGGCCAATCCCTCCTCCATCTCTGTCTCTGTCTAGCTGTACTAGCTAGTGGTCTAAATGGTCCACTGCCAGATGATGATGCCGATCCGGAAGTGTCTAAACTGAGCCTCTTGGAAGGTCCCTGACTCGGTCCACCCTCCTCAAATCGTCGAGATTGGAATCTCATCTGCCTTTCATTCTCTATATCCTCGCCTCGAAGTGCAGCACTCACAAACTCATCAAAGTTGTTCCGAGGCATCGTAGTCAATGTTCCCTTGATGTTCAGGTTCAAACCCAACTCAAATCTCCAACACTTGGCTTCCTTTGTAGCCACCATGTCACGAGCAAACCGAGATAAACGAGTAAATCTGTCCTGGTACTCAAGTACTGACATACTACCATGTCTCAAGTTAGTGAACTCCTCATACTTCCGCTGCTGAGTAGCCTGGTTAAAATACCTCCGCATAAACAAATCCCTGAATAAAGTCCATGGAGTATCAACCAGAACTCTATCGGAGACTCAAGTAAACCAACTGCTACCACTGTCATCTGCTCAGGAGTGAAACGCAGACACTCACAAACTCGTTCAACCTGAACTAACCAAGCCTCACATATCTCTGGATCAGCTGAACCCGAGAAAACTGTCGCTCCAGCAGTTCGAGCTTTGACCACAGGGTCAAAACGCTTCTCCAAATGCAATACTTGCATAAGCAAGTCATGCGTCTGGCGATCCTCATCAGGACCCACATCCCTATTGACACGGGAACCACGTCTAGGAGGCATCCTAATGATAAGAGAAAAGTATTAGTCACAAGGCACAAGGAACATAATCATGAAACCTCAGACATTTGAAAACATACAACACCCGAAGCATTGATGAGTTACCGCTGGCCAGTCGGGTCATCGCTCCAGACATGCTGTATAATCTCAAATACCCTTAGTATCTGATCTACGCATTTTAGGCGTATTAATTAATATATTTTCTCCACATTTTTACTTTGTTATCTACTTAATTTTGTTAATTTTATTAGCTTTTACTTATTTTTGTTATATTTTTAATTGTAGGATAATTAGAGACTAAATAAGGTTATTTGCATGGGATTGCATGGATTAGTGAATGGCTTAAGTACATGGATGCCTACATAAATTGAAACATGGCATAATTGCATGTACGGTTTTGAAATGGAGCTAATTGCATGAAACGGCATGATGCATGGTGGAGCAATAACGGAGGATTAATTGATGCATAACGGAGTCTTGATTGTAATAGCATGGCTTGAACGGTGGGAGCTAGTGGCATAAACGGAAGCATAATTGCTACTTCAAACACAGAAGCTTAATGGCATGGCTGAAACGGATGTGTAATTGCTTGGAAACGGATGTGTAATTGCTTGGAAACGGATGTGTAATTGCATGGAAACGGATGTATAATTGCAATGTAACAGGAGCTTAATTGCTGAAACAGTTTTGAGAGGAGAATAATTGCAGGTGAACGTACGGCACAGCTGAATCAATTTGAGTTCTAAAACCATCTCCTATATAAGGAGAGCTTGGGGAAGAGAAAAGGGGATCACATATTCTAGGCCTAAACTCTGCAAAATTATTCTCCAACCTCTCCCTCAAACACCAAGACCAAGCACGGAGTTGACAATACCACCATCCATCATCACTCGGATCGCTTGCACACGTTAAGTCCATACAAGTGAGAACCACCATCCTTGGATCCATCTACACCTTGGGAGTTTGCAGCGTTAAGCGGGATTTCTTTAAAGTGTAACCATGAATCCTTTACTCCGTAGTCATATTTTGTTCTTGTACTCTTTTTGTTTAACGTTGGGTTTTGGTGAATATTTTTGGATTTTTAATACTTACTTGAGTATATCTTCCATGTGTTTATGTTCTTTGTTTTATTTGAGGCATGCTATGTCTAGTTCTTAATGCGTTGGGTAGTGCGGGATGATTGTGTTTTAACCTTTCGCCTGGAAGTTATTCAATGATTCTTAGATTTTAAGGCGTTAAGCTTTAAACCACACGGCATGTTAACAATAAGAATTAGGAGCATAAATTTCGAAGGTAGCTTAATTAGGTAGAGAAAATTGGTTAGGTTGAATATGATGATCACATGTAAATAATTAGCTTATGTTTTATTTTTGTCGAAATTTATGGTGAGATTTTTGGGATTCTTTTTATGTGTTTTGCTTGTCTATGAGTCGATGCATGTTAGAGTCCTAGAATTTCTTGCTATATTTTTCAACGTTTTTAGGTAGTAATTAGATAGAAAATTAGGTAATTAAAATCAACTCATACACCCCCCATATTACACAATAATTGCATGCACCCTTCAATCCCCGGTTTAGAACGATCCCTACTTGCTTATATTATACTACATCTATAGGGTTTTAAATTGTTTATGGTTGATTTATGTGTTTAATTTAAATGCATATTTTGTTCATATCAGTATCACAACTACAGAAGTCTACAGAACCTAAAACCTAATGCTCTGATACCAAGCTGAAAGGACCCAACCCCGATTTAGTTTCTTAAACCGGAATCAAACCCTTTCTAAAAACACAAACTTGCAAAAATGAAAGAAATTTCGGCAGAGTTTCATTATATCGTGGAATTTCCATTAACCTGCACCCGAAATTACACTTCATCCTATGCCACAAAAGCCAAACCGTGGGCACCAATCCAATCCGGATTTCTCAAAATCATATCATAATATAAAGCAATAAGAAAAAATTGTAATCTTTACAGAAATCCGGAAAATCATCTGAAAATATGAACATCGGAGTATTCAAAGCGACTTCTAGTCTATATATACATAAATACACAGCAGTAGGCTAAACAAGAAATATTATAGAAGGGAAAAATTGGAAAGTTAAGATAAAAATATGTTAAAGTGACCTGATTTAGGATAAAAATATATTAGTGGCCTAAATGAGAAAATAAGATCTCTTAGAGACCTTTTCACTACTTGAACTGTTACTATAGTCGACGATGAAAAGTCATCGGCCTATTAGAAAAAGTCGTCGGCTATAGTTATAGTCGATGACCTTTCTTCAGATATAGCATCGTCGGGTGAAGGTCGTCAGTGAAACAATAGCCGACGACATAGTAGAGTATTCGTCGGCTATAGTTTGAACTATAGCCAACGACTTTCAATTTGTTGGCCATATTTTAGCCTTTTCCCAATGATGACATCGTCGGTCAATCGCTCCCCCGTGGTCAAAAAGTTGACCTGGATCAAACTATAGCCGACGATGTTTTGGAAGAATGTCGTCGGTTATAGTTCAAGAGTGTCGTCGGAAATAGTTTGAATGTATTCGGCTATAGTCCACAAAAATGTCAGTTTCTGGATCACTTTAGCCGATGAGTTGTTTTCATGTCGTCAACTATAGTTGGTGAATTATGAATTTTTTTTTTGCAGATTCTGGATTTCTATTCCCAAAAACCTGCAGTTGCAAAATTTTATTTACACAATAGACAAAAAACTCATCCATACAAACAAACAACATATTCACCCACAAGAAGAGGTAGCTACACTAAGGGTTTCCCAAATCTATGTTATCGAAAGGATTTGTGTGACTACCATGGTCTTGCTGATCCTCCTGCGGCTGCGACTGTGGAGCACTGAAAAGCTGCAGAGGTAGGGGTGGAACCGGGATTCCAGAAGCCTGAAGCTGTGTAAAGGTTTGCTGAATCCATGTCACCATAGATGCCTGTTCAGCTAATCTCGTCTGCTGCTCGGCTAATCTCGCCTGCTCCATCTCCTCCATCATCCTCCGAGTATCTTTCATCTCCCTCGCCTGCCTCTGAAGCTGCTCTTGTAGCTTAGAGTTCGTAGAAGTTCCTGACCTGCGTGAGAATTCGAGAGTGTTCTTCAAGACCCCTTCACCCTTCTTTCCGAGACCCCTGCAGTAGTAGGTATTCAGCCGTGATGGGATAGCGGTAGTAATGATCATCGCCGCTACAATTGGGTCAGATTGATCAATATGATCAATCAGGAGTTCCTAATCATGGGTTTTAGGATATCGCTCTCTCGCGATCTAAGTTAACACCCCTGGCATCAACTCCTCCACTATTGCCTGATTGATAAAGAAAACAAAATAATGTTTAGTAAACATGAAAAAATCTAAGAGAAAATACATATATAAGCAAATATGTTAGTTTATTTATAAGAGCTTAAGACTTACAGCATCTTCGGGGACCTGAGGATACGCATGCTGTATCGTATACACCAACGTGGAGACTTCAGGGTGTTGGGCGGTCTCCTCCATCCAACCCGCATATGATCTGGAACCGGCCTGATGGTTCTTGTTGTTTTTTCTCCGGTTCTTTGTGTTTATTTTCGAAATGGCCATGGGGGATAAAGATATATAAAAAAAATATTAGGAAACTACACTACCAGAAAAGTCTACTTAGGCGACAAAATCTTTACGGTTTCGTCGCCTAAAGTTTACTTAGGCGACAAACATTTACTTCGTCACCTAAGTTATACCTTAGACGACGAACCACTTATTTCGTCGCCTAAGTGACCTCTTAGACGACGAAACCATCATTTTTTTTGCCTAAGAAGAAACCTAAAATGACGTATTATCAGTGACTCAGACGACGATAGTGTGGTCGTCGCCTAGGTTGTCACTTAGGTGCCGACATATTCTTTTCGTCGCCTAAGTGGCCACCTAGGCGACGCCAGTGTGGTCGTCGCCTAGGTGGCCATTTAGGCCACAAAACGTATCAGTTAGGCGATGAAACTGATCAACTATTAGCTCAATCAGTTTCTTTTCCCCTCGGGCTATCTCGCCCTCTCCTCTCAACTTCTCTCTCTCTCTCTCTCTCTCTCTCTCTCTCTCTCTCTCTCTCTCTCTCTCTCCCCTTACTCTACCCAGCTGAACGATCCTAGCTGGGAAAAAATTATCACGAAATATCGATCGATCGATTGTGATTTTTCATCAACCCTTGCTCTCCTTCTAGGTGAAGGTACCTATTAACTCGTTTCATATGAATCATTTATTTAAATTTAATACCGTACGTATGTACGTAAATTCGGTAAAATATTTCGGCGAATACGTAGTTTCCGGCGATCTTAGGTAGCTTAATTACTAGTTTGTTGTACGTATTGTATTGCATTGTTAATGTACGTCATTGTAAGGTAATTGGTTCATTAGTTAATAATTAATAGTATAATATAATATATATATTATATTATATAATTAGTTAAAACATGTTAGCTAGCTAGATTATACAAATTGGTAATCTATAAGCGCGCTAATTAATGGTTTAATTAAGTTAGGTAGTACGTTAATGTTAATTAATTAATAGTATATATAGTGTGTATATATATAGATTAATATAAGCAAGGTACGTAGTAAGTTAGCTCGCTATATATATAGTACGTATATTAGATTAATTAGTAATTGATTAAAAAATATAATTAATATGATATATAATTGTTAACTTATTACGCACGCAAAAATATGGATAAAAGTTGGATATAGTTAGGGAATAGAAGTGATGTGCGATATATGGACGGAATCAGAGAGTTTGTGGTTTTTGCGATGAAACATGGTCAGGGAAATAAGTATTTCATGTGCCTTGCAGAAAATGTCTTTACAATCAGTTTGTGACGGCTAATGTTATGTCGCAATACCTTTACGAGAATGGTATGATGTGGAGTTACACTACATGGAGCGAGAATGGTGAAATAGTAGACTTAAGCTTAGGACTAGACTTCAGTTACCATGGTGCCTCGTCAAGTGGTAGTGGCGCCCCTTCGTGGAATCTAACTGTGGATTTGGTCCATGATGCCTTTTCGGGATTTAGTCACGGTGGACACCAACACCAAGAAGGAGGTTACGATAACACTCATGGGCATGATGACACGTTCTCTGCTGCTAGCTTGGCCACTGAAACTAGTGAGATGAATATGTACAACATGATGCTACTTTAAGCCCAGACCCCGGTGTACCCTGGTTGTCGAGAGAATGTGTTGCAATATGCAATGCAGCAAATGCAGATAAAAGTGAAGATCAAGATGTCACACAGTGCTTTTAACAAAATACAGGAGCAAATATGCAAGTTGCTTCCTGATAATCACAATCTTCGTAAATTGCTTTATAAGGTTGGAAAGATCTTGAGCAGCCTAGGCCTAAAGTACAAGACACTTCATGCCGGCCTAAATGTTTGTGTGCTGTTTTACAAAAAGTATGCACATTTAGACTATTATCCCGTATGTGACCAGTGCAGATATGAGACCGGGGGAATAGAAGGAGTTCAAAAAACCAAATTCCTTTGAAGGTTCTTCTATATTTTTCATTGATTCTCATATTACAACATCTATACATGTCTCTATACGCAATAAAGGTAATGCGATAGTACGTAGAAAAGTGAATAGATGACGATGTGCTGAGACACACCGAGGATGGGGAGGCGTTCAAACATTTTGACAGGAAATTTGGAGACTTTGCAGCAGAGGTTCGAAATGTTAGACTCGGAATTTCTGCAGACGAAGTCAATCTTTGGGGTAGTAATAGCTATGCTGTCGGCACTTGGCCAGTTATTCTAATGTCGTACAACCTGCCTCCGTGGATGTGCATAAACAAGAAATTTAATTTTCTTACTCTTATAATTCCAGGCCCTAAATGTCTAGGAAAATGCTTAGATGTCTACCTCAGACCTTTGATCGATGAGCTGAAGCTGTTGTGGGAAAATGCAGTCCCAACTTATAAGAAATTCACTGACACGATGTATACGATGAGGGCAGCCGTAATGTGGACGATCAACGATTTTCCAGCGTAGGGATGTTCGTAGCCTGCAGAACAAAATGATACAATGGATGTCCTATATGTTTGGAAGACATGAACTTTAGTTGGCACGCGGGGAAGGTGTGTTACCTGGCTCACAATAGATGGCTTCCTGACTATCACCCGTGGCGATGGGATGAAGCTCATTTCGACGGGACGGTAGAGAATAATCCTAAACGCCGTAGTTGGTTTGGTGAACATATTTTAGAGAGGTTGAGCTATTTCGACTTTGGTGTGTTGACCAATGACAAGGATGTACAGAAACACAATCTAATACCTCTACAGGATCTCAACTATTGGCATCACAAGAGATATTCTTTGAACTCCCTTACTGGTCGAAGTGGAAGCTGAGGAACAATTTGGATGTGATGCACATAGAAAATAATGTGTGCGACAACATGGTAGGAACAATTCTCGGTTTTAAGTTCAAGACTAAAGATACTCCTAAAGTGCACAAAGATCTGGAATCTATGAATCTACATCGTCCCTTATGGTTAAGGAGGGATAGAAGAAAAGTGTACAACAAGATGCCATATGCACCTTACATAGTGAAACCGGCACTTAGAGGTTCTGTATTCCACTGGTTTAAGAGTGTTCATTATCCGGCTATGTATGTAGCTACTATAATTGGAGTAGTGGACGAGGTGCAACACAAGTTTGTTGGTCTAAAGACACATAACTATCACATTATGCTGCAACGTCTAATTCCAGTGATAATTCAGTCATATTTGCCTCGTGATGTTGTAGAACCAATAGTGACATTGTGCAGATGGTGACAGATGTTGTGCGCCAGAGAGTTGAAGAAATTAGATGTGGTGGAACTGCAATAACAAATTGTGCACATCATCCGCAAACTAAAGAGGATTTTTCCTCTTGCTTTCTTTGACATCATGATTCACGTAATGATCCACCTACCCGAACAGGTACTCATTTCTAGTCCGGTCCAGTATAGTTGGATGTATCCTCAAGAAAGATACGTAAAACTAATTAATTATACAGGTTTTTCGATCAATTATTTGTTCCACTCAAGATTACTATATGTATCTATTCTATAATTAATTAATTAAACGTTGGATTTTGTAGACATCTTGGACAGTATAAAAGATTTATCAAAAATAGATCAGCCCCGGATGGCTCCATAACATAGACATACCTAATGCATGAGTATGTTACTTACTGCAACAGGTACCTCAAGGATCCACTACCTCCCACCGCCTCTGATCCTAGTGGCAGCATCAATCTTTCTGTCGTCATAAATATCGTATAACCCTTTTGAGAAGTATTAAAGGAATCGTTAACAAGAGAAGAACTTATCGAGACACATTGGGTAGTGTTGCGAGACTGTGACAAAGTCGAGCCTTACATGAAAGCGTATAGGGAGAACCTTCAGGCGTTACATCCAAACAAGAGTTCAATCTGGTTTGAAAAAGTGGTTAAGAAGAAGTTTCTCGATTATTTTCTCTAATTATATACATGTTTGTAGTAATTAAGCACTTTAATTAATTATATTTTAATTTGAATTGTTACAGATGATTGATCTACAAAAATTCGATAACCATGGGGGGTGGTGGTCATGGCCAAAGCACTTGCTAACAGGGAAGCCGGTTAGACAATATATTTACTCCATATGTTTTGTGAACGGTGGAAAATTTCATTCATTGGCCCGAGATGAAGGAAGAAGAACACAAAATAGTGGGGTCGTGGTTGGGGAAGACGATGATATATATTACGGGGTTCTTGTATATGTTGTTCAGCTATGTTACGGGAATGATGTCAACGTTTTTCTATTCAAGTACACATGGTTCAAACGTACAAAGGAAGACCTGGGCCTTTTATCAGTCGATACAAACTCAAGCTGGTAGGAGAATGAGACTTTCGCTCTTACCACCTTAGTTAGATATGTGTTCTATCTTAGGCGACGAAATAGGCGTGTTTCGTCGCTTAAGTGTATTCACTTAGATGATGAACACGCTTCGTCGTCGAAGTGGTCTCTGAGACAATGGAACGTCTTCGTCATCGAAGTGGTCTCTGAGATGACGAACATGTTTCGTCTAAGAGGTCTGTAAGATGACGGACACGTTTTGTCGTTCAAAAGGAAATTTTTTTGACATTCAAGTACTTAGACGACTCACTACTTTTCGTCTCCTAAGATGGTACTCAGGTGACAAAATGAATATGTTTCGTCGTCTAGGTACCTAGGTGAGAATTCTTAGGCGACAAAATTTTCGTCGCCTAAGTACTTTGGCAATGAAAAATGCCACTTACGCGACAAAAATGCTTCGTCGCTTAAGTGTGTTTTTCTTGTAGTGCTATTTTTGCCAAATACGATACTTAACAAATATGACGATGCATACCTTTAATTTAGGACTGTTGAAGTGGGCTAAAAGCCATAGCCACTCGTACTCCATATACCTGAACTCGCTAGAGGTACCCCCTCGGAGGTTGCCGTACTTCTTCCAGTGCTTTTTGATGTCGGCCTTCCCCTCCTTGTACCTATATTAATGCAACTCAAATATTAGAAATTGACAACACATGATCAACAAAATCTAACTTGATATATACAATATAACTCGAATCACATCACCTGCTTCCTTGCACCACTACAAGAAAATGAGTCATTACCGGCGAGATTCCGGCCAACAAGGCCGGCGACCGGAAAAGTCGCCGGTAATGTCCATCATTACCGGCGACTTACCCCGTCGCCGGTAATGTCGCCGGAATCTCGCCGGTAATGTTCCAAAACATTACCGGCGACTCCAACCGTCGCCGGCAATGTCTAGGCACACATTTCCGGCGATTTTCCGGCTGGAATTTCGCCGGAAATGTGTGCCTAGACATTGCCGGCGACGGTTGGAGTCGCCGGTAATGTTTTGGAACATTACCGGCGAGATTCCGGCGTAAAGTCGCCGGTAATGTCTTCATTTCCGGCGACTTACTCCGTCGCCAGCAATGTGTCTTATATTAGATGCCGGATGGGGCAGCTCGATCATTCAATCATTTTGAGAGAAAAAAATCCAGAGAAATCGAAAGAAGGAAAACGTACGCTCTGAAATCGATCATTCGGTATATTGTCAAAATTAAGGCGCGCGTCGAAAACTCGATCACTCGGGAAGCTATATATATAGGTACGTAGGTGTATATATACGTATATGTGGTATATATATATATGTGTGTGTGTGTGTGTTGATCAAATCCAATTCGTGAGATATATATGAAATGTTGTTGATGTACGGTCACCGAAACGAGAAAACAGCTTGTAGTTAATCTTGTGTCTGAATCAATGACTGGTATTATCGTATTGTTATCGGAGCCAGGCTTAACAGAGCCTCCTCCTACCCAGTCAAATACGTTTTGAATTGAAAAAAGGAGAATACTATCATCGAGTACTGAATCGAATTCAGAGATTAGATCGATATATATACATATGCATGCATGTGTTGATTTAATTAGAGTTGAATTGAGAGATCACGTCGATTATTAGTAGTGAATGTGTGTATATATATATAATTAATACGTAAAATTGTTAGAATTTTCAGGATGGACAAGAGTTGGATGAGCCTCGAAAGATGGGATGTCAGATATCACCAGGGAATTAGGAGTTTTGTGGATTTTGTGAAGGCTAATTGTGGAGACACTACACTTCATTATTGCCCGTGTAAAGAATGTAAGTGTTTCAGCGATCGATTTCGATTTCCCATTGATAAAGTCCAGAGGCACCTGAGTAAATACAGGTTTTGGGATAAGTACACTTGTTGGATTTATCACGGTGAAACATCGGTAGCGGGTCCGCATGATCATGGACAATTTGGTGAGAGGGCCAGTCCACGCTATGATCATGGAGATTTTGCTGAGAGGGGCAGTTCATCCTATGATCCAACATCGATGTTAATCAATGATATGTTTCCTCATGAGAGCGGTGTATTTGCTGATGAAGCACCAAATGTCCCTCCCGTCGTTGAGGGTTTCCCCCATATCGAGCCAGTCGAACCATTACCTGGAGGTCATGTCAACACAAGCGGTATGGACAAGTACAACAACCTGATTGCATTGCAACAGACTCCGTTGTACGACGGTTGTAGTAAGACTGTTCTTGAAAGTGTGATGGGAGTGATGCAGCTCAAAATGGAGAACAAAATGTCTGTCAAAGCTGTTGATTCTTGGTTGAAGTGGACTGCTTCGCTACTGCCACCCGGTCATCGTCTTCCTACCACTCATCATAAGGTGCGATATATCCTGAAAGATCTTGGGCTTTCCTACATCAAAACACATGCATGCATATATGATTGTATTCTCTTCTGGGGAAAAGATCTCGAAGACCTTGAAGCCTGCCCGGTATGTTTTACAGAAAGGTATAAGTTGACTCCTGCAGGCAACAAGAAAGCTGTGAAGATACTTCGATATTTCCCGCTTATTGATAGGCTGGAGCGGTTGTTCATGTGTGCTTTCACGGCCGAGGCAATGAGATGGTGGGCTGAGAGGAACTTGCCTGACGATGACACCCTTATACACCCTTCCGACGGAGAGGCTTGGAAGCACATGGTCAGGGAGTTTGATCATTTTGCAGTTGAGGTCCGAAATGTTTGGCTAGGGCTCTCATCTGACGGATTCAACCCTTTTGGCAACATGAGTCTTCAATACAGTATATGGCCAGTTATTTTGGTACCGTACAACCTTCCACCATGGATGTGCATGAAGAAGGAATACAATATGCTCACTCTGTTAATTCCGGGCCCGGGTTATCCAGGAAAGTGTCTCGATGTGTATTTGAGGCCTTTGATTGAGGAGCTTAAGTACCTGAGTGAGTGTGGCCACCCCACTTACAATAGGTTCGAAAAGGAGATGTTCCAGATGCATGCCATGCTTGTTGGCACCATCAGTGATTTTCCTGCCCGCGGTATGTTGTCGGGCAACGTTACTAGGGGTTACAGGGCTTGTTCAGAGTGCATGACGGTTGATTGTTGCAGTCCTCATTGCAGTAAAATTGTTCAGATGCGTCACCGTTGTTGGCTTCCATATGATCACCCAATTAGGCAGGATCCAGACGCGTTTGATGGGACTGTGGAAACAGGTGTGGCACCCAGGCGATGGACAGGGGAAGAAATTTTGGAAGTGTTGAATGAATACGATTTTGGCCAGCTGAGCAATCATCCTGACATAGTGGCGTCAATTCCAAACAAGCCCGAAAGGTATAAGTTTTGGACACACAAGAGCATATTCTGGGAACTCTCCTACTGGCCCAGGTTGCCTATCAGACATTACCTAGATGTCATGCACATAGAGAAGAATGTGTGTGAAAGTGTGGTGGGCACAGTTCTTAACTTGGAGGGGAAAACAAAAGACATCCCTAAGGCACGCATTGATCTGAAAGCAATGGGTGTGCGGAAACATTTGTGGTTAAGAGATGGTAAGAGAAAAATGCCGCAAGCTCCGTACACCGTAAAGCCGAAGCATAAGCATGAAATTTTTCGGTGGCTGAGTAATGTCAGGTATATATTCTTATGGCTATGTAGGAATTTGGCCTTAAATTTTTAGCGGAGTATATATGGTTATATGCGAGAAATATAATTGGTCCATATATATGGCTTTATCTATATATATGCAGGTATCCTTATGGCTATGCAGGAAATATAAGCAGGTGTGTTAACTTCCGGGACAATAAGATGTACGGATTAAAGAGTCATGACTGCCATGTACTGCTTCAACGCCTTTCCCTATTTTCATTCGAGGGTACATGCCCAAAGAGGTGGTGGAGCCGTTGGTGGCCTTGTCAAGATTCTTTCAGAAGTTATGCACCAGGGAAGTTAAAAAAGCAGACCTGAGGGAGATGCAAGATGACATCATTTTTATCATGTGCAAGCTTGAGAGGATATTTCCCCCAAATTTTTTCGACATAATGCCGCACCTGATGATCCATCTTCCCGAACAATTGTTGCTTACCGGTCCCGTACACTACACTTGGATGTATCCCATGGAAAGGTACAAATGATTCATAAATTTGGTTTGCCTATGTTTTTATATGTAAATTCTTGTGGTTAAGTAAGTTAACATGTACTTGTTAACTTGTAGACAATTGGGAGCCTACAAGGACTATGTGAAGAATAAATATGCACCTGAAGGGTGTATCGCTGAAGCATATCTTGCGCACGAGTGTGTAACGTACACCAAAGTGTACCTCGAAAATGTAGAGGACCCCCAACAACATATGCCGATAGATGAACCCCAGTTCAACCTTACTATCATCTCCAGTGACGTGGTAGTACATGGAAGCTTGCCAAAGTCGTACAAGTTGGATGGAAATGAGGTAGCCATTGCCCACTGGTCGGTACTGATTAACTGTCAAGAAGTACAATATTGGAAAAACTATCATCTTCACTGCCCTGCTATTGCCGGAAATGTTGATTACCACAACAAGACGTTTGCAAACTACTTTGGTCAATGGGTAAGTATATGTGTATATGTATATTTTTATATATATCTTTATATAGCATGTATGTATGTACGTGGTTTTGTGGTTTCAAGATGACATAATTTCTTCTGTACGTATTAATATATGGACGTTTTCAGATGAACCATGTAGCAGATGATGGTTGCCCAGAGTGGTCAAACGAATTGAGGGTCCTGGCGATGAAACCGATTGCTTCAAAAGTTTACTCGATGTGTCAGGTCAATGGCGTGAAATTTATATGTGAAAATCGAGACGACCGACTGAAAACACAGAATTGTGGGGTGATGGTCCATGGTGGGCAGGATGGCGTTGACTATTACGGTGTCCTTCATTCAGTTGTTGAACTAATTTATGGGAACCGCATGAAAGTGCACTTGTTCAAGTGTAGATGGTTTGATACTAGCCCGGAGAACACAAGGACCGATCAGTACAGAACATTTTCGGTGAATACTGCTACTACCTGGTATGAAGATGACCCTTTCGTTCTTGCCTCATCAGTAAAACAAGTGTTTTACCTGGACGATCTTCTTAGCAAAGTCCCGTGGAAGGTGGTTAACCATGTTGCTCATAGAAACATATACAGTGCTGCCACACTTGGTGATACCGCAGATGATGAGGAAGTTACTGCATACCAAGAGCCGAACGCTTTTGACATTCCGGAATCATCTACGATTCGCCTTAATAATGTGAGATCTGGGAGTGTGGTTCGAATTACTAGAGCAGAACTTCTCGATGTTAATCCATATGAAGTTGACGCTGATTCAGATGACGAGGAGCGGCACATATTGCCAGAGGTTACCTATGAAACCGAGTCAGACTCAAGTGATGAAGATGATTATGATTATCATCCTTAGTACGTTGGAAATTGTAGTCGGAAATTGTAGTCGGCAAATGTACGTAGTAAAATGTACGTAGTAAAATGTTTAAGGAAATTGTAGTCGGAAAATGTACTCGGAAATTGTACGTAGTCGGAAATTGTATGTAGTCGGAAATTGAACGTAGTCGGAAATCGGAACCGTAGTCGGAAATTGAACGTAGTCGAAAATCGGAACCGTAGTCGGAAATTGGAACCGTAGTCGGAAATCGGAAATTGAACGTAGTCGGAAATCGGAAATTGAACGTAGTCGGAAATCGGAACCGTAGTCGGAAATTATACGTAGTCGGAAATTGTACGTAGTCAGAAATTATGTAGTCGGAAAATGGTCGGAAATTGGTCGATCAGATAATAGTCGACAAATAATGACATTACCAACGAGTTGACAAGCAACTCGTTGGTAATGTCATTACTAACGACTTAGCAACTCGTGGGTAATGTCATTACCAACGAGTTGCTTCTCAACTCGTTGGTAATGTCATTACCAACGACGTTGACCTACCTCGCCGACAATGGTGGCGGTATAGCTCGAGCTCGATCTCCTCCTCCCCATTTCTCTTCGGCCTAATTCAATTCTCTCTTCCCTCTTCTCTCTCTTAGCACGAAATTCTCACCTCTCCCCTCTCCTCAATCCTCTCTTCTCTCTTCCCTCTCCCCTCTCTTCCTCTCCTCCCCTCTCTCCTCCCCTCTCTCCTCCTCCCCTCCTCCTCTTCCTCCTCCCCTCACCTCCGTCGCCGGCAAAGTTGGGTCGAGCTCCACCATGCCAGGTTTGAGCTCACTCTCTCTCCCTCTCTCTCTCCCTCTCTCTCTCTCTCTCATTCCACAATATTTTTTTTGTGTATTTTAATTAATTAATTTTTGATAATTGTGGGATGTATATATGTATGCATGTGGACAATATTTGTAAAATGTAATTAAGGTATGTATGAAAATTGTGGGAAAAAAATGTGGATAATTGTGGGGTGAAGGAGCAATATATGTGATGTATATATGTGAAAAATTAATTAATATATATGGAATGTATATATATACCTATGTTTGAAAAATGTGGAAAATTAATTAGCTAGGGTGAATTGGATTAATATGTGATGTATATATATGTGTGAATTAAGGTGAAATTAAGATGCATGATCGATGTATATATGTGTGAAAAGTTTAAAGCCGGAAATGATGTATGTATATATGTTAAGTTAGGTGATATAGTTGTTAATTTAACGTATAATAGGTGATATTGGAACCATACCAAATCGGAACCGGAACGGTTTGAAACCGGACCTGTTTATAACCAGAACCGTTTGAAAACAAACGGTTCCGGTTTCAAACGGTTCCGGTTACAAACCGTTCCGGTTCTGATTTGTTATAGAACCGAAATGCTTTGGAACCGGAACTGTTTGTAACTGGAACCGTTATGTTACAAATTGTTCCAGTTACAAACAGTTCCGGTTTCAAACGGTTCCGGTTCCAAACCGTTCCGGTTCTGATTTGTTATAGAACCGAAACGGTTTGGAATCGGAACCGTTTCGAACCGGAACTGTTTGTAACCGGAATCGTTATGTTACAAACGGTTCCGGTTACAAACAGTTCTGGTTTCAAACGGTTCCGGTTCCAAACCGTTCCGGTATTTCTGATTTGTTATAGAACCGAAACGGTTTGGAACCGGAACCGTTTGGAACCAGAACTGTTTGTAACCGGAACCGTTTGTAATATAACGGTTCCAGGTTCAAACGGTTCCTGTTCCAAACCGTTTCGGTTCCAAACCGTTCCGGTTCCGATTTGTTATAGAACCCCAGTTTTGCGGCTAATTGGCTTCGGAGAGGTTCCCGAAATAGTGGAGGGAACAGTAGTCAAGCTTCCTCCTCGCCCGCAGTTAGCAACACGCCCAGTGGGCCAATGATGAGTGCTCACACGAGAGCCTTGCTAGAGGCGCGAGCTGAGGAGGAAGCTGCACGATCAAGAGCCGTGCAACCGGAAGTTGAGCCTCGAGACTCAGTCTCCAGACGCTCAATTAGCAGACGTCTCTCCGGTGGCAGAGCCTCAGACGAGCGACAGTTAACGGGGGCATCAGAAACTCCCTCAATTCGAATGCCCCATATTCGCCCGGTGCCTACTCCCGTTTCACGGGAATCATCTGAGACACATGGTGGTGCTGGCGCCTCATCGTCCAGGCCTCGTCTATCTCCGCCGTCCGGTCTCTTCCTACCCGACGAGATTCCTGTCATCCCTGAATTCGACGATAGGGGGATGCCTGTTTATATTGAAGGACGGCCGGAGTTCCTGAACGTGGAGGAAGCGTATAACTTCCTCTCGTTCGACCCCGTGTATCTTTGGAGTGTGAGGTGCACCAACCAACAAACGGACGATGCAGGTAAATTTTATTTAACATCAGATTGATTACTTAATTATTACTTAAGACTTGCGATAGGTTCAATTAATGATATCAATTTGTTGACATTGTATTATTAGGCAATTTCGTTAATGGGACTGGAAAACGGAAAAGGGCTAGAGGCACCTGCATCGGGAAGAGACTTGAGCAGGCCTCCGGCGGAAGGAAAACGCCCATAAGGGCCAATGAGGATGGCGAGGTGATCGAGGCATTCGACACCACGCACAAATATGTCAGCATGGCCGGTGCGATCGTGCGGGACAAGGTCCCAATGCTTTGGCCAGATTGGGAATCTGTGCCTATCTACGTGAAGATGCAAGTGCATAATGCACTCAGTGTGAGTAAAATCGTATTTTCATTACGTAAATTTTACATTTATTAATTAAGTCCGAATAAATATATAATTTTACCTTTTATATATTCATATTGCAGGTGTGGTTTGACGTGGATGAAGTTCTTATTCACACATGGGTAGAGCGTCAACTACATATGAGGTGATGTGCTTCGACTTATTTGAATATATATCGAGTTAGATTTTTGTTTATCAAGTGTTTTAATATCTCTAACTTTTTTTCCTTCTTTTAATATAGGTATAAAGAGTGGAAGAACGAGCTTTCTTCCCATTACACTGTATACAAGGAGCTAGGCCGAGGTTCCACCCCTAGCGAATTCCGGTTTAGGGAGTACGAGTGGCTGTGGCTGATAGCCCACTTCGAGCACCCCAAAGCTCGGGTATGCATCCTTAATATATCTTTCAAGCCTAATGTATCGTATCAGATTGAAATAGTTAGTTACTAATTTTTTTTCATATGTTTATCAAACAAGGCGATTTCGAAGACGAACCGGGCGAATAGATTGAAAAACACCAGGGCCCATCATGCAGGTTCACTCAACTACATGGGTTGGTCGTCTAAGGCGCAGCAACAACAAGAGGTGAACCCGTTGGTGTATATTCATCAGAAGTTCTACCCGCAGTGCCCTGAAGAAGCGGTAAGTCTTTCGCCTCTCCATGTGTTAATAAAACTATTTTTCAAGATGGAAATAGATTTTGTTAGCTAATACGTTGTTCATTTTCCCTTTTCAATTAGTCGCGAGTGGAGGAGGCGACCGCAGAAGTGACCATGAGTATAGCTCGGACTAACCATCCTGACTGCTCCGAGGAAGAAGTCACCCAGTATGCCTCTCAGATCGATCCGCTTGATCCCCCGATAGCGGCTCGGATCATGGCAAAAGCGTGCGGGACTGGAAAGAATACCTACTACTGTAGGGGAATGGGCACGGCGGGCGAAGGACTATTGAAGAACACTTCAGAATACTCTACCGGGTCAAGAAGTTCAACTTCTAGTCGTAACCTCGCGGCGGAGCTTCATAGGACGCAGAGGGAGTTGGAGGAGCAAAAGAGGCAGATGGCCGAGTACCAAATGCAGCAGACACAGGTGCAGGCTCAGATGTACACATGGATGCAGACGATGTACGAGGCTCAGACTACCGGACAACCCTTCCCCACACCTCCCCCGGTCCCTCATATCCCTACCTATCCACCACCACCACCGCACCAGTCAACGCCAGAGCAAGACCAAGGTAGCCACCAGAATTCAAATGAGTACATGGATTACTTCAACCCTGATAACCCGCAAGTTCCTGGACCTGACCTGTAGTTGTAGTTAATTTTTTTATCGTCGTTGCTATTTGTACTGTACGTTGGACATTTATGTTGAACTTGTATGACTGTCTTTGCTAAGTGTACTGTTGAACTTGTATGATTGTACGGTTTATCCGGTTCAATGCAGGTTATGGAATTGGGCCCAATCCAGAACCGCGTTTTTTTTTCAAAATTTTTCCCCACATTGCCGGCGACATGGACTCGAGTCGCCGGCAATGTCTCACATTCCGGCCACGGCGGCGCTGCCATTGCCGGCGACTCAAGTCGCCGATAATGTCCGAGACATCACCAGCGACTTCAGTCGCCGGTAATGTCTCGGACATTACCGGCGACGGCGTTTCCCGTCGCCGGCAATGTCAACACCGGCGGGGAATCTCCGGCGACGTCATTGCCGGTGACAAGTCGCCGGTAATGTCAATTCCGGCGAAAAAAAAAGACAAGGCCGGCGACGGAAGGTCGCCGGTAATGTCTCCATTTCTGGTAGTGCACATCATTTGCCCACGTGCTTTTGAGCTCGTTGGGCACGTGAAACCACATCTGCAATGTATATATAAATGGTAAAAATTATATATTTGTTCGGACTTAATTAATAAGTGGAAAACATATATAACGAATATACAATATAACTCACTGACAGTGCATTATTCACTTCGTACTTCACACAATGCGACACAAAATTCCAATCTTCCCACAACATTGGGACATTGTCCCATATGATGCTTCCCACTTGGCCGGCGTACTTGCGTGTAATATTTCCATCAATCACCTCGCCTCCGTCCCTGGTCTTTATGACCAGTTTCCCACCACTGGCCTTGATCGCATCCTTAAGTAGCTTGCTGGAGACGGGGCCTGTGGTCCTTTTTGGTTTGTCTCTGGCTACGGTTTCGCCTAAGACAAGGTAAAAAGATTAAAACATAAGCATCCAATTTAATGTACATATTATTAATAAGTTTGAAATTAAATAACTAAGGTTGTTAATTAATATTTACCCGATTCTGACGTCTGCAGTCCTGAAACCCTCGCACTCAAGAGAGGTGTATCGAATGATACATACACATATGCTTCCTCCGTGGTAGTGAAACCTTGCTGTCTTGGAATTTGCATTCCATCGTCATGGACAACAGGTATGTCAGGTATCTCCAGGCTAGGGCAAGAAGAGGTGAGACGACGGACATAATCGTACCCTGGCCAAGGAACTATCTGAAGCACCAGCCTCAAAGGAATGAGGAGTCTAAGTAGTAGAGGGAGAAGTCCCTCGCTGACAAATATTTGTATGTAGACCGAGGATTGAGTCGCATGACCCGTTGAGGGCGTGTGGTTGTCGCCTTTGTTCTAGAGCTGCCTTGCGTTGGAGGGTCGACGGGACACTACTTCCTGTTGTGGCGTAGCCCCCTGAAGTAGTTGAAGGTGGCGGGGCCGCTATACGTGTTGCCGATAGTGGCAGACCTGAAACTTGAGGTGCTAGTCCCTTTTTAACCTTTGGATCTTGACGAATCACCCGATCTTAACTAATTCATGGTTCCTAATCAATTTCACATAGCATAATCAATTTCACATACAAAATGAATTTCACATACCATAATCAATTTCACAAAATCACACTTATCACATCAATAAACACACTTACCACATCAATAATAACCACAATAACAACAACCATTCACACAAATAGCCCTAATCAATCTTAACAACCCTAATCAATCCTAACAGCACTAAATAGCCCTAATAAACACACTTATCATATTTCATATTCTCACAAATAATCACCTAAACCTAATCACAACATCACATTTCATATTCTCACAATATCAATCAATAATCAGTCCATCCAATCCATACCCCATCCAATCCATACCACAGCCCTTCCATTACAAACTTTCATTGCCATATCAACTTCAACCAATAGCCAAAATAGTAGCTAATTCATCTAATTCATCAAACAGTAGCCAAAACATCTTATAATTCATCTAATTCATCTAATTCATCAAACAGAAGCCAAAATATCTTATAACTAATCTAATTCATCTAGTCATATCATCTTATTCAAAACCAAAACATATTCACACAAATATCACATATTCACACATCTTATTCAAAGTAGCCCAAACATATTCACAACCAAAACCCTAACCTATTCATATTCACACAAATATCATTCACAACCAAAACCAAACCCTAATATGTTTATCCGAAAAAAATAACATGTTAATCTGAAATTGAAAGAGGGAGAGAGAGAGAGAGAGAGAGAGAGAGAGAGACAGACAGAGAGAGAGAGAGAGTAGTGAGATTGAGAGTGCAGAGAGATTGCTCTATAGAGAGAGCGAGAGAGAGGGAGAGAGAACCTGTTTTGGTTTTTTAGAGTGAGAGAAAGGCGGCGAATGGCGTGTAGCAGCAATGGAATTAGGGTTTAGGGTGTTTTGGTTTGCAAAGTGCGGCGCGTGCTGGTTGATTATGGGAAATATATCCGAAAACTATAGCTGACAACATCTATGTAAAATTTTGTCGGCTATACTATAGCCGACGACAATATACTTACGTCATCAGCTATAGTTAGTATAACAGACAACATGAGTCTATGTCGTTGGCTCTAGTGTTAAATTTTTGACAAAGTAGGGTTATGTGGAAACACGTTTCCCATAAATACATGTTTAACTAATTAAAGAACATACTACAAGAAAATTGCACCTAGACCACGGACCATTTCCGTCGTCTAGGTGCAGTTTTCCGTCGTCTAAGTACTTAGACGACGGAAACTCCGTCGTCCAAGGTCCGTGCTCCAAGTGCTGTCGTCCAAGCACCTGGACGACGGAGATTTAGTGATCCGTCGTCCAAGTGCACTTGGACCTCGGACATTATCCGTGGCCCAGGTAGCCACCTGGACGACGGAAACTTTAAGTCTCCGTCGTCCAGGTGGACACCTGGACGACGGAGATTGTTAGCTTCTCTGTGGCCCAGGTGTTCACCTGGACGACGGATAAATAGTAATCCGTCGTCCAGGTGCATACATGGGCCACGGAGAAGCTAACAATCTTCGTCGTCCAGGTGTCCACCTGGACGACGGATAACTAAGTCTCCGTCGTCCAGGTGAACACCTGGACGACGGAGAACGGCAGGGTTTAGGGTTTAGGGGTTTAGGGTTTAGGGTTCTGCACCTGGACGACGGAGAACATAATCTCCGTCGTCCAAGTGAATATTTAATTTTTTTTTAAAAATAAATTGAAATTAAATATTATTAATTTAATTTATTATTATTTTAATTTAAATAATGAAAAATGCTAAAATTAAATAAATAAACTAAATTTTGAATATTAATTAATAACTTAATTATTAAATAATCAAAGTAAATTATTTTGTACATACGAAAAAACCCATAAATTAAAAATTAAAATATTGTTCGGAATGCGGAAAGAAACGAGATAATATACTACTAGCTAGCTAATACACTGGAGGAGCAGATGCGCCGCCGAGTCCTCCGCCTCCAGCCGGGTCGTTGTCGTCGGGGTGTGGGTTCGGAGGAGGTTGACATACTTCTCGATTTTGTTCCATGAGGGCGATGAGTTGGGCTATTTGTGCTTGTTGTTCGTCAAATCTTTGCCGCATTGACTCATTCTCCTCTCGTGCCAGTCGAGCCTCTTGAATGGCTGCTTCGACGGCCGCAGCCTGACTCCTTCTCCGCTGCCTCGAACCTCCCGTAGATGATGAGCCGGAGGTCGTCGACAAATCTCGTACCACCCTAGGCCCAAAGTGCCTAACCTCCTTGCCAGCTCTACTACCGTAGACCTCATCCGCGATTGCAATTTGGCTCTCTAAGGATAGAGGAGGCAGGTCTTCCGGCGGCACATCTGGGAACGCAAGCTGAGTGTTGGCCAACTCTTCATGCGCACGCTCTATCGCCCTTGCCTACAAAAGAATAATTAATTTATTATAATGAAATCATATTTAAATAATAATTACTATAATTAAAAGCACATATATATATATATCACTTACGCCGCAATGACTCGCTTCATTATCGAGCCCTGGCGTCACGTACGCGCTTACGCTTGCATCAAGATAAGGGTGTTTGGAACCCTTATCCTTGTGCTCCTTGGCAATTTGAATGAACTGCTTGGCGCCGGTAGTATGGTGTTTCTCCTTCTTCCCCCGGTTGGCTTTGTTGACACCGGAGAATTTCTGTTACACAACATAATTAAATCATTAAAAAATGAATAACTACAATTTAAATAATTCAATTATCTTAATTGAAATAAAAAAAATAAATTAATACCTTAAATTGTTCATCGGCAAAGTGGTTACACAACCACTCCCACTCATCTTCTCTCTCCCCTTGCAGCTCTACCGGGGGAGGCACGGGACCGACATCTTTGAAGTACTTATGGAGCCTGTACTTCCAATCTTTGTAGATGGAGTTGGCGGTTTGATTGATATGCCTCAACATAGCCGGTGTCGGATCCACGTCAAATTGTTCCTATCAAAAATAAATAGAAAATTATAATCGTATATATTATGAAATTTTAGGCCGAGATTAACAATATTATATAATAACTAAATTGAACGTATTACGTACCGAAAGATCTTTGAAGACTTTCGCCTTCTCATGATCCGGCGCCTCCTTCCAAGTAGGGGCAGTGATACGAACCCGGTTACGGATGATTGACCCTATCCCATGCGCCGAGAGACTTGCTAGCTGAGCTGTGGGAGGGCCACCGATGAATTCGTCGTACGGCAAGTCGATCTTTTTACCGGTCGCCTTGCAAATACGCTCCGCTTTGCCCCCTTTAACGAGACCCCGAGTCCTTTTCGGTTCTGGGTCAGTGGGGGCCCTCCTTTGCCTACGGCGGGCACTGTACATGATTGATTCGGCGGTCGAGGACGCCTGAGTACTTCCCGTTGAATGGGTACCGGGCGTCGGAGATTGGAAGGGGTCGACGTCATCACCGCTCGAGATGAATGGGGGAGCGGGAATTTCCCCAGAGGTCGCTACGGACGGACCAGATGATCCGTCTGGATTTAGAGCGTCGTTGCCCTCCGGTGGTAATTCCCAACCGACTTGGTCCGCCAAGCGGCGGAGCATGGCATCTTCTGCCTCTTGTTGGGCTTTCTTCTTGCCGGATGTCGTCTTTGGCGGAGCCATTTAAACCTAAGAGTACGGGGTTAAAATACCTACTTACCATAATAATTACAACTTAAAAATTTACGCTAATTAATTAAGTACGTTTAAGATTTAAATAGAGTACACTAGCTTGGCATTTTCGGTCGTTCAATGGACGTGCGACCCGCGCGATAAAGTGTAAATTTTCAATTAATCAGCCTTGGTTAAATCGAAAAATATGGCCAGTTAGGGATAGAGATAACGCGAGAGGCAGGACTAATTTCGACAAAAGTCTTTCATAGTCCAAATCCTGTCACCAGTCATAACCCGTTTCTAGACACCATGTCCGACATTCGGCCAATTTTTCGAAAATTTACACTCCCTCAAGTCCTTTGCAAACTCCGCCCTCAACCTCGTGTCCATAACTTCACTTAGGTTATGGTGTGCGGTGATGAAATCCACACATCACGAGGGGTTAAGGAGATAAGCAAGGAAAAGAGGCGCCATCTATTCCAAAGAGTGCGACTTAATTACACCAAGCCTATGTACTAAATTTAAATCGAACACGTACTACTAATTAATTTACTAAAAAATACACGTAATTACATGCAATAATTTATTTTCCATTTAGCATGCAATAATTAACCATTTAATTAATTAATAACAATAATTATTTATTTAATTAATTAATAACAATAATTAATTATTTATTTAATTAATAACAACAAATTTACAATTATTCATTTAATTGTATATATTTAACAATAATTATGATTTAATTAATTAATAACAACAATTAATCATTTATTAAATATTTAAAACTAATTACTAAATTAATTTCTACTAATTAATTATATTTAGAATTTAATTAATTAATAAAATGAAAATTATTTAAATAAGGGAAAAATAGAAATTTACCGAATCAGAGTTTTCGGGAATTTCGCCGGAGCTGTGTCGTCGGAGAGGAGGAATCGAACCACGCCGGAGTTGTATCGTCGGAGCGTCGTCGCCGGAGGAGAATATCGCCGGAATGAGATTGAGAGAGAGAGGAGAGGAGAGATGGAGAGAATTGTAAGGGATGAGGAAAAGAAGAGGAGCCGTACTCTATTTATAGAGTTTCACTTAGACGACGGAGCACTATTCTCCGTCGTCTAAGTGCACTTGGACGACGGAAACAGTGTTCTCCGTCGTCCAGGTGGCGGTTTCAAAATTTTGAAACTGCGCGTAATTAAGGGGCGGGACGTTTGAACCGCCATGGAATTGGACTTAGACGACGGAGAATTCATTCTCCGTCGTCTAAGTGAAAATTCAAGTGGTCCCAAAAACGGAAGCGGTAAATTGAACCGCCATAATTTTGGACTTGGACGACGGAGATGGTAAGTTTCCGTCGTCCAAGTGAAAATTACATGAAAAAATTAAACAAAAAAAAATTTGAACCGCCATGATTTTTGAACCTGGACGACGGAGATGGTCGTTTTCCGTCGTCCAGGTGTTCACCTGAACGACGGAGAATGACCATCTCCGTCGTCCAGGTTCGTATTACGTAAAAAAAAATTTAAAAAATAATTCGCTACGAATTTAGCGATCTGTCATTCGAGTGAAATAGTCGTACAATATCGATGAACGCATCGTATATATGAACAGTTAAATTTGAACCGCCGATTAATTTTACGTATTGAAACATGTTAAGTATCGACTAATCTTTACGACTTCAGTGTTCATGAGTAGACGCTCATTTGCAGCAGAGTATTAACGAAATTGAATTTCGACAAAACAACCGTTGGATATGTTCGTCGTAACATAATATATAATTGTCTTCAAAGGACCATAAAATAATAAGTTCGGGAAGGGTTTGATCGGCACAGTCAACGGCAAAACCGATAATTTCACAAACCGGAAACGTGGAAACAAGGCATTTCGCAACTCCGATTTTCGAACCGTCGAAGCTCACACACCAAGAATTGTTTACTCTAAAGTCTTGATGAAAAGAAAATGCATTGGAAGAAGGTCTAAAGGGTCGTTGTCTTAGAAAAAATGACGATATCTGCACCTGGACGACGGATTTGAGCGTTTCCGTCGTCCAGGTTTATACCTGGACGACGGATATGAAGTGACCCGTCGTCCAGGTGTATAGACCCTGAATTCAGGGGTTAGGGACTTACTGTTTAGGGTTTAGGGTTTCTGAACTTGGACGACGGAGAATGACCATTCTCCGTCGTCCTAGTGTTCACCTGGACGACTGATAATGACCATTATCTGTCGTCCAGGTGCATAGACCCCGATTTCAGGGGTTAGGGCCTTAGGGATTACGGTTTAGGTCGTCCCCGGTCATTTGTGTACGTGTCCGTTCAATTATCAATCGATCCGATCGAACTGCTAGATTTAGGCCGGCTAGGGTCAAGGATTTAGCTAGGGTACGTTTTATATGAGATTGAGATTTGGCGCCAATATTTATTAATTTCTCCGTTGGCCAGGATATATAATTCAGATTAATTTCTTACCGTAAACCGGCATCGATCATATATATATATATATTACAATAATTACAGTAATTAATTACCAATTAATCTCCCTCGTCGTATGACCGTACTCTTCGTCATAATCATCATCGTCCTCATCCCCGTTAGTCGACGGCTCATCCTCGTCATCGTAATCAACATCGTCCGACGAATAACCTGAGTCCTCGTCCGCGTCCTCTTCCTGCTCGTCTTCTTCATCTACCTCATCGATAATCTCATCTTCAGTTAGATCTGTACAACCATCAGGCATGGGTAACCGTTCACCATCTTGAACCAGGTCCATTATATCGGAGCGGACCATAGAAATATTAGGCTCTTGATAGGCAGGAATGTCTCTTTCTGGTTCAGCAGCATCTTCAGTCGTCGCCGGTGTCCCTTCAATTGTCTCTGTATTCCATATTCCTCGGTGAGAGATATGGTTCACTATTTTCCACCCTTCACCGGCTTTCGGATCGTCGAGATAGAACACCTGCCGAACTAAGGTGGCCAGAGCGAAAGGCTCATCCTCATACCAGTGCGAGTTTGTATCGACTGATAATAGTCCCAGGTCTTCCTTTGTACGCTTGAACCATCTGCACTTGAATAGGAAAACGTTGACATCATTCCCGTAACATAGCTGAACCACGTATACAATAGCCCCGTAATATAGATCATTGTCTTTCCCAACGGCTACCCCACTGTTTTGTGTTCTTCTTCCTTCGTCTCGGGCCAATGAATGGAACTTTACACCGTTCACAAAACATCCGGGATAAATATAGTGTTTAACCGGCTTCCCTGCTAGCAAGTGCTTTGGCCATGACCACCACCCTCCGTGGTTATCAGATTTTTGCAGATCAATCATCTGCGAAAAAGGGCAAATTAATATAAGGGTTTACTTTCTACAAACATGAGCGATATGTATTTAAATAATCTCATCCGAGTCGTACGTACGTACCCATTGGAAGAAATAATCAGGAAACTTCTTCTTAACCATTTTCTCAATCCACGCCGAACTCTTGTTTTGATTTAACGCCTGAAGCCTCTCCCTAGATGACATCATGTACGGCTCAACTTCATCACAGTCTCGCAACACTACCCAATGTGCCTCAATAAGTTCTTCCCGTGTTAACGATTCCTTTAATACTCCTCTAAACGGTCGGACGACATTGGTGACGATAGAAAGATTGATGCGGGCACTGCGATCGGAGGCAGTGGGAGGGGGTGGATCTTTGAGGTACCTGTTGCAGTAAGTAACACACTCATGCATTAGGTATGTCTCTGCTATGGAGCCATCCGGGGCCGACCTGTTTTTGACGAATGACTTATACTGTCCAAGCTGTCTACAAAATCAAACGTACACATTACATAAGTACATATACCTAGCTAGCTAGTATATATATAATCTCCAGTGGAACAAATTAATTAATTAGTTGTACGTACCTTTCTTGAGGATACATCCAAGTGTACTGGACCGGACCAGAAATGAGCACCTGCTCGGGCAGGTGGATCATTAGGTGATTCATGATGTCAAAGAAAGCAGGGGGGAAAATCCTCTCTAGTTTGCAAATGATGTGCACAATTTGTTGTTGCAATTCCACCACATCTGACTTCTTTAATTCTCTGGCGCATAACCTCTGCCACCACCTGCACAATGCCACTATTGGTTCTACGACGTCCCGAGGCAAGTATGGTCGAATTACCACTGGAATCAGACGTTGCAGCATAACGTGAAAGTCATGTGTCTTTAGACCAACAAACTTGTGTTGCACCTCGTCCACTGCTCCAGTTATAGTAGCTGCATACGTAGCCGGATAACGAACGCCCTTAAACCAATGAAATACAGAACGTCTAAGCGTCGGCTTCACTGTGTAAGGTGCATCTGGCATCTTGTTGTACACTCATTTCCTATCCCTCCTCAACCACAAGGGACGACGTAGATTCATTGATTCCAAATCTTTGCGCGCTTTGGGAGTATCTTTAGTCTTGAACTTAATACCGAGAATTGTTCCCACCACGTTGTCGCACACATTCTTTTCTATGTGCATCGCGTCCAAGTTGTTCCTCAGCTTCAACTTCGACCAGTAAGGGAGTTCAAAGAATATACTCTTGTGATCCCAATAGCTCAGATCATGTGGAGGAATTGGATTGCATTTCTTTACATCCGCGTCATTGCTCAACACACCAAAGTCGAAATAGCTCAACCTCTCTAAAATCTCTTCGCCCGACCAACTACGGGGTTTAGGATTGTTCTCTACCGTACCGTCGAAATGAGCTTCATCCTGTCGCCACGGGTGGTCGTGAGGAAGCCATCTACGATGACCCAAGTAACACACCTTCCCCGCGTGCCAACTAGAGTTCACGTCGTCCAAACATATAGGACATCCATTATATCCTTTTGTCCTGCAGGCTGCCAACATCCCATAAGCTGGAAAATCGCTGATCGTCCACATTACGGCAGCCCTCATCGTGAACATCGTGTCAGTGAATTTGTCATAAGTTGGGACTCCATTTTCCCACAACAGTTTCAGCTCGTCGATCAAAGGTCTGAGGTAGACATCTAAGCACTTCGATGGAGATTTAGGACCTGGAATTAATACGGTAAGGAAATTAAATTCCTTGTTCATGCACATCCACGGAGGCAAGTTGTACGGCATCAGAATAACTAGCCAAGTGCTGACGGCGGAGCTATTACTTCCCCAAGGATTGAATCCGTCTGTAGATAGGCCGAGTCTAACATTTCTAACCTCTGAAGCAAAGTCTCCAAATTCTCTGTCGAAATGTTTGAAACCCTCCCCATCCGCGGCGTGTCGCAGGACATCGTCATCTATTCGCTTTTCTGCGTACCATCGCATCGCCTCTGCTGTGTGTAGAGACATGTACAGGCGCTGCAATCTGGGAATCAAGGGAAAATATCGAACAACTTTTACAGGAATTCTCTTTTTCGAACTCTTCCTATTCAACTGGAATCTGCACTGGCCACATACGGGACAATAGTCCAACTCTTTATACTCTTTGTAAAATAGCACACAATCATTCGGACATGCGTCAATTATCCTGTACTTTAGGCCGAGGCTGCTCAGGATATTTCTAACCTTATAATGAGATTTAGGAAGATTGTGATCATCAGGAAGCAACTTACATATTTGCTCCTGAATTTCGTCAAAAGCACTCACTGACATTTTGTGCTTCACTTTTATCTTCATTTGCTCCATCACATATTGCAACACATTCTCTCGACATCCAGGGAACACCGGGGTCTGCGCTTCAAGTAGCATCTGGTTGTACTTATCCATCTCACTGGTGTCAGTGGCCAAGCTAGCATCGGGGAATGTGTCATCATGCTCATTAGTGGTACTGTAACCTCCGTCTTGGTATTGGTGTCCACCATGACTACATCCCGGAAACGCATCATGGACCAAATCTGCAGTTGGGTTGCAAGCTGGGGGTCCGGCACCACTGCCGCTGGATGAGGCACCATGATAACTGTACCCTGAGCTGAAGTCTGCTGCGCTGAACTCTACTGCTTCACCATGCTCGCTCCATGTAGTGTAACTCCACATCATACCATTTTCGTACAGGTGTTGCACCATAACATTAACCTCCGCATACTGACAATTAAGACATTTCTGACACGGACACCTGAAACGTTTCTTTCCCTGACCATGTTCTATCTCAAAATTCACAAATTCGCTAATTCCATCCATATACCGGACATCACATCTATTCTTCAACTTCATCCAACTCTTGTCCATACTGCTACAAAATATTATAATTAATTAATTATTACATATATATATATATTTGTCAATTAATTTACGCTTAATTATACGTACGTACTCGATCTACATCGATCCATCAATTACGTACGTACGTAATTTAATCGATCTGTACATATATATATATATATAGCTAACATCAGCTAACATCCTTGCAGGTATATATGTACGTACGTTTTCACTAAATATATATTAATTAATTAATTAAGCAAATTTTAACTGCGTACGTATACGTACGTACCTGCTGGCCTTCTCGATATCTGTACGTTAATTAAGCTAACTAGCTAGTCAGCGGAGATCCCTTATCGATCCTGATTCTTCTCGGCCTACCTAGCTCGCTTCTAGCTAGCTAGCTCCCTAGCTTCTCCTTCTCCCTTCTCCTTCAATTCTTCTTCAAATGGAATGAATAGATCGAGGCCAGGAATGAATTCGATCAGCTTATATAATGCTTCACTTAGACGACGGAGGTGTCGGTACGTCGTCTAAGTGGAAGCACGTTTCGTGTACTCGGACGACGGCGTGTCGGTCCGTTGTCCAGGTAATCACCTGGACGACGGAGAATACCATCTCCGTCGTCCAGGTGATTACCTGGACAACGGAGAAGACTCCGAGGTCCAGGTTATACCCTGGACGACGGAAAATACAATCTCCGTCGTCCAGGTGACCACCTGGAGGACGGAGTCTTTTCCGTCGTCCAGGTGTCACTTGGACCACGGAACAATTATGTTTCCGTGGACTAAGTGATGTTTTCTTGTAGTGATAGTCCGAATTATCGTTATATTTAGAAGTGTGAAAATACTTAACAAAATTAGGCTCATGACCAACAAACATACACGTTTATACTTAACTACATTTTTAACCAAGGCTCATAATCAGAATCATCGCTTAAGTTTGACTCGGTGTCCTAGTTAATTTCTGATAAGATTTGTCGCTCCTCATCACCGTAGTCTTCGTTGTCTTCATTTGGATTAACATAAATAAGTTTTTTCTCGAGAAATTTGAACCACACTACCCATTCTCACATTATTAAGGCGAATTATAAAGGATTCAAGAATACCAATTGTGTTCAGCTCTTGGTTTGCAGTAACTTCTTCATTATCTGTGGTCTCACCAAGTGTAGCAGCACTGTATATATTTCTAAGAACAACATGGTTAACTACTTTCTACATGCCTTTGTGCACAAGATCATCAATATAAAATACTTGTTTTACCGATGTGGCAAAAACAAAAGGGTCATCTTCACACTAGCTTGTACCAGTATTCACCGAAAATATTTCGTACTAATCAATCCTTGTGTTCTCAGGGTTAGTATCAAACCATCTACACTTAAATAAGTGCACTGTCATGGCTTCCCATAAATTAGTTCAACCACTGAAAGGAGAACACCATAATAGTCAATGACATTCTGCCCACCATGCACCATTACCCTAGAATTCTGTGTTCTTTGTCTGTCGTCTCTATGTTGACATATAAATTGCACTCCATTGATCTTACACATCGGATAAACTCTTGAAGTCATCGGCTTCATCGCCAAGAGCCTCAATTCGTGTGACCAGTATGGGTCACTATCATCTTGTACATGGTTCATTTGAAAAAAAACTATGTGTACAACTATTAACTTTAAATATGAACATTGATATTAGTTTTTATATATATAGAAGTAAATATATATATATATATACATACGTACTCAGTTGCCAAAATAGTTTGTAAATGTCCTGTTGTGGTACTCAAGATCACCGACAATAGCAGGGCAATAAAGATGGATGTCTTTCCAGTATTGACTTTCTAGACAGTTAATCAATACCCACCAGTGGGTAATGACTATCTCATATGGTTCTAACTTGTACGAGTTTGGCAACTTTCCATATACTTCAACATCATTGGAGATGATAGAAAGGTTAAACTGTGGTTCATCTACCGAAATATGTTGTGGATGGTCCTCTATCGCTCACAAATATAACTTGGTGTATGTTACGCACTCGTGCACAAGATATGCTTCAACGATACACCCTTCAGGTGTAGATTTATTCATCACACAGTCTTTGTTATCCCCCAGTTGTCTATCAAGTTGCAAAGTGCATGTTATGATTATTGAAAAATAAGTATTTACATATAAAAACAGAGCCAAAATCAAATGTTGAATTGTATGTACCTTTTCATGGGATACATCCAAGTGTAGTGTACTGGACCGGTAAGCAACAATTATTCAGGAAGATGGATCATAAGGTGAGGCATGATGTCAAAAAAAATTGGGGGAAATATTCTTTAAAATTTGCACATGAAAAAAATGATGTCTTGTTGCATTTCCCATAGGTCTGATTTTTTCACTTCTCTGGTGTATAACTTCTGAAAGAATCTTGACAACGCCACTAACGGCTCTACCACCTCTTTGGACAGATACCCTCGAATGAAAACAGGGAAGAGGCGTTGAAGCAGTATATGACAAACATGACTCTTTAATCCGTACATCTTACTATCCCGGAAGTTAACACGGCGGCTTATATTTCTTGCATAGCCTGAATGATACCTGACATTACCTATCCACACAAAAATTTCATTCTTCTGGTCAGGCTTGAGGGTGTAAGGAGCTTGAGGCATTTTTTTCCTTCCTTTATCTCAACCACAATTGTTTATGCAGTCCCATTCTTTTTAGATCAATGTGTGCCTGATGGCCGTCTTTAGTTTTCCCTTCCCAATTCAGCACTGTGCCCAACATACTTTCGCACACATTCTTCTCTATGTACATGACATCTAGGTAATGTCTCATCAGCAACTTGGACCATTATTGGAGTTCCCGGAATATGCTTTTGTGTGTCTAGAATTTATACCTGTCGAGTCTGTCAGGTAATGACGCTACAAAATCATACTCATTCAACACTTCCAAAATTTCAACCCCCCTCCCCCCTTCCATCTCTTGGGTTGCATACCCATTTCTATAGTCCCATCAAAAGCCTCGTCATCCAGCCGAAATGGGTGATCATGTGGAAGCCAATAACTCGGACGCATCTAGACAATCTTCCTGTAATGAGGTATGTAGAACTCAACATTCATGCACTCTGGACAAGCTCAGTATCCCTTGGTAACGTTGCTTGACAACATTCTGCGGGCCAGAAAATCACTAATGGTGCTAACAAGCATGACATGCATCTGGAACATCTCATTTTTGTACTTTTCATAAGTGGGATAGCCAACATACTCAAGTACTTAAGCTCCTTAATAAAGGGTCTCAAATACACTTCAAGACACTTTCCTGGATAACCCGGCCCTGGAATTTACATAGTCAGCATATTGTATTCTTTCTTCATGCACATCCATGAAGAAAGGGTTCACGTGACCAAAATAACTGGCTATATACTTTATTGGAGACTTATGTAGCCAAAAGGGCTGAATTCGTCAGATGAGAACCTGAGCCAAACATTTCGGACCTTAGATGAAAAATTAGAAAAGTCCCTGACCATGGGCTTTCAAGCCTCTCCATTGGTAGGGTGTATAAGGGTATCATCGTTAGGCAAATTCTTCTCTGCCCACCATCTCATACTTTCAGCCGTGTGTGCTCACATGAACAACTGTTCTAGCCTATCAATCAGCGGGAAATATCGAAGTATCTTCACAGCTTTCTTATTCCATGCAGAAGTTAACTTATACTTATCCTTACCACATAAGGAACAGGCCTCAAGGCATTCAAGATCATCCCTGTAAGCATCTTCACCCCAGAAGAGAACGCAATCATATCTGCATGCATGGATTTTGATGTAGGAAAGACCAAGATATTTCAGGATATGTCGCACCTTGCGATGAGTGGTAGGAAGGCGATAACCAGGGGGGAAGCATCGAATAAGTCCATTCCAACCAATCATCAATAGCCTTGTCACTTATTTTGTTCCCCACTTTGAGCTTTATTACTCCCATGACACTTTCAAGACCAGTCTTATTACACCCATTATACAACGGGATCTGTTGGAAGGCAATCAAGTGGTTGTACTTGTCCATATCGGCATTGTTGACAGCTCTAGGTAATTGCTGCACTGGCTCAATATGAGGAAGTCGCTAACGACGAGAGAGGTATTTAGTGCTTGAGCAAATACACCGCTCTTATAAGAAAACACATCGTTGATCAACCTCGTTGTGGGATCATTGGTTGTACTGGCCGTTTCAGGAAATTGTCCATGATCATGCTGACTCGCTGATGATGTTTCACCATGATAAATCCAACATGTGTACTTATCCCAAAACCCGTTTTTCTTTAGGGTGCTCTCATACTTTATCAATGGGAAAACGACATTTATCGCTGCGACACTGACATTTCATACACGGGCAATAATGAATTGTCATCCCTCTACAATTAGCATTCACATATTCCACAAAACTCAAAATTCCATGGGTATATCTTGGATCCCATCTTGGAAGGCACATCGAACTTTTGTCCATCCTGAAAATTCCAACTGTACATATATATACATGTACTAATTAATTCAAAATTCATCATTATATCTATATATATCGATCTTTAAACTACAAATTACATTATTTAATTCTTCTACTCCTTAATTACAAATTAATTAACACATATATATATATATATATCAAAAATTTACATCTAAATATATATATATATATATATTCATCGAATTCAACTCAACTCAACTCAAAATCAACAATCAATTATTTAAAATCAACAATCAACTCTAAATCAAGAGTGTTTTGAGTTTTTCTCACCGATTTTTTTTTTATTAAGCTGTTGCTCAGATCTGTTATAAATGACTAAAATCGACGATATATTAATATCGTCGGCTACAGTTGAAAAATCTCGTCGGTAATTGCCTAAAACACCGACTCGGCGGCTTTATTCCAACTATAGCCGACGATTTTTTTTGACAAATACCGACGAGGTTTTTTTCATCGTCAGTTTTAGTACTATAGCCGACAACTAGGATTTTTCGTCGGCTTGTTTTTCGTCATGTCGTCAGCTATAATGTTTATTCTAGTAATGTATGTGTAATTTGTTATTATTTTAATTTGATGAAATAGATCGAGAACCATGCACATTATTGATCGAGGTTGTTTTCTGAGTCGATATGGCAGAGTAGAAAACCTCGAATAGAGCTACTGAAGAACGAAAAAAAGACCCCATTTGGTCAAAAATAGAGCTATTGAACCTCGAATATGGTACCTCTTAGTTTATAACAAAGGCTATTTCCACTCTACTAGGCCTTCTATACTGGAAGTTTTACACACAAATGGTAATTATACAATCTCAGGGAAGACCATTACCTTTTTTGGTCCTACGTGGCTCCGCCACTGTCAAAGCCAATATATAACAGATACGTTACGTACTTGGGCAATATATACGTTACGCTAGAACAACACAAGCTATTAAGAGAAGACGTTAAATCTAACAATTACAAACTCCTCATTGGATTTGAAGCTTGTACAGTACAATATATCATGAGCTTAATCGGAGCATCGCAAGTACTAAAATAACACTTCAGTATATCTATGCATTCACTCATAGCAAAGACTTATTAGTTATTATCACGTAGATAACTATATATGTCTTCTATTTACAGTTAATAGTGGCGACATAACAGAAAGTATGTACACAAAATCAACACGTACATGTACAAATCAATTATATTAAGTTCCAAACAACCACTGGGTCATTCACAATTTTTGCATCATCTTGTCACTTGGGTATGTGGTGCAACGAGGATATACGATTAATAAGCGTTAGACCTAAAAATAACGAGATAACCTATAATATACTATATAATTAAGAGTTCTGAAATCTAGAAGAAGTAAGGAATCTACCAGAGTTAGACCTCAAGGCTATTTATTAATATCAAAAGGTTGAATTAATAATACAATGGTGGAAAGATGCATATATATGCATCTAATTAAGAGTTGTAATCAGATGCATATGTAATTTTATATAAAAAGAAAAATAGATAAACAATTAATGACTCTCAAATCTTCTAATTAGATCAACAGTTAAAACAATCTAATAAAAAAGAAAAATAGAAATTTAAAGTACTACAAATTATTAGACCTCTAAACTCATTAAAATCAAATCAAAGTATTTAAACGATATTTAATGATTTAAATTCGAATGACTCATTAACAGGTGACTCTTAAAGATCTCGTTGTTCTTATTTAAAAAAAATATTATACGCGAGAAGGGAGATTCAAGCCCAAAGTTACTTCAATAACTAAACCATCCAAACCCAACCGCACTAGCTACCTGAAATATGTCCAAAATCATATATAAATTTCTCGATACCCCGAGAGCTAATAATTCTATGAATTACGATTAACTAATTACCCATTTTGATTATTCGAAGTTTCTTTATTATTACTCTTTTTCATCTGAGTTCACATGGTCATTTTCCAACATCAGTATGCGTATTTCCATGATTTGACTCTTCTCTATTTTAGAACACTACCCACGCTACTATGTTTGTAAACCCACCCTGATAGGACTTCTTACCCTAAAGTTACACAGAAAAATAATATATTACAAGACTAATAACAAGAAGGCATGGAGATTTCACTAGGCTCAACAAAAGACTGCCTACATCAATCATACGAGACATCTTTGCTATTCTCTAGCAAATAGCAATATATAAGAATCATGAATAATACAAGATGAAATTGATTTTATTTTCACAACCCAAACTTGTAAACCCTTGTACCCCACAACCATAGATTTCAAAAGAACATTTCCTCACCCCCAGGTCGATCTATACTCGCCCGGCCTTTTACATTTATACTATATATGTTACTTAAGAGGTAGACTCTATTTTAACGATGTACACTAGAGTTTACCTAGGTTGCATGGAATGATTGAAATAGGTGTGGATATGCGGAGGAAGTATGTAATAAAATAATAAAAATTAATTATATATAAATATACAATTCAGGGGAAGACTTTCATGAGTTAACACATGTTATGTATCAATTTTAAAATTTATTCAAAAAGTTATAAAATGAGTCTTTTTCTTGTAATTAGTAGTAATCACACAATCAAAAATATTTGTACAACTTTTAGGACAAAATTACAAATTAAGATACTCATTTTACAACTTTGAGCACCAATTTACAAGTTGATGCATGCCATGTGTTAAAAAATACTAGAATTTTCCATACGTATATTAAAATATAAAAAATTATGTATCTAAAATACAAGATTCTAGTTCCGATTTGATTGTTTATGAACACAAACGTTAAAAAATGTTAGGATTCATATATAAAATCCAATTCAACACAAGAGCTTGCAAAATGCTTCAACTCCGAAGCGCGAAACGCGACCCATTTGAAGCTTCCGTGCTTCCTAGGAGTTTACAACCTCTCTAGTTTATACAATAAAATATCGATAATTTAATACTCGAATAATTAATTAATAACTTCGTTAAAATACTATTTTTTTTCAATCCCAACATGAGGACAACGTGCTAAATTAATAATTCGCTAATTTATATGATAAAAGAAATTCTAGAATTCATATAGACCTCATGCAATATATAAATTAATAATTTCTCGATACATATAATTAATTTATTCATTTATGATAACTTTCACTACCATAATTATTACTATAGCCGACGAAATGACAAAAAACAGCCAGACAACATCAAAAGTCGTCGGGTATACTATACTATACCCGATGACAAAAAAAGTTAAACAGCCATAGTTTCCCATCGTTAGGCATAGTACTATATCCGACAAAAGGAAAAAAGTCGTACGTGTTTGTGACAAGACCGTCGTCGGCTATAGTTTTTGACAAACACCGATGACATTTTTTCAACTATAGCTGACTACTACATCATGTCATCGTTGGCTATAGTTATTTATTATAGAATGATCTGGGTAGCAGCTGAATTATTCAAAAAACTTTTGGTGAGAAAAACTCAAAACGCTCTGAAATCGTTGGGTATTATCGGAAGCTGTCCAAAATAGGATCGTGAAGCTATATAGGTATGCATATATACATATATGTGTGTTGATTGTTGATTTTGAGTTAATTGTGGATTTTGAGTAATTGATTGTTGATTTTGAGTTGAGTTGAGTTGAATTCGATGAAAAATATATATATAATTATATGTAAATTGTTGATATATGTGTGTTAATTTGTAATTAGGGAGTAGAAGAATTAAATTATATAATTTGTAGTTTAAAGATCAAAATATATCGATATAATGATGATTTTTTAATTAATTTGTGCATGTATATATATATATAGTTGGAATATTCAGGATGGACAAGAGTTGGATGTGCCTTCCAAGATGGGATGTAAGATATCACTATGAAATTAGGACTTTTGTGAAATATGTGAAGGCTAATTATGGAGGGATGACAATTCATTATTGTCTGTGTACGAAATGTCAGTGTCGTAGCGAGCGATATTATTTTCCCATTGATAAAGTATTGGAGCACTTGAAGAAAAATGGGTTTTGGGATAAGTATACATGTTTGATTTATCACGGTGAAACATCATCAACGGGTCATCTTGATCATTGACAATTTCCTGAGAGGGTTAGTACATCCACTGATCCAACAACGAGATTGATTAACGATGTGTTTCCTTATGAGAGTGGTGTATTTTCTCAAGCACCAGATATCCCTTCAACCGTTGGGGGCTTCCCTCATATTGAGCCAGTCCAGCAATTACCTAGAACTGTCAACACTGCCGGTATGGAAAAATACAACAACCTGATTGCCTTCCAACAAACCCCGTTGTACAATAGGTGTAATAAGACTGTTGTTGAAAGTGTCATGAGAGTAATGAAGCTCAAAGTGGATAACAAAATGAGTATCAAGGCTGTTAATGATTGGACGGGGTGATCTGCTTCGCTGCTGCCCCCCGTCATCGTCTTTCTACCACTCATCATAAAGTGTGACATATCCTGAAACATCTTAGTTTTTCCTACATCAAAATCTATGCATGCAAATATGATTGCTTTCTCTTCTAGGGTGAAGATGCTTACGAAAATGATCTTGAATGCCTTGATGCGTGCCCGGTATGTGGTATGGATATGTATAAGTTGACTTCTCCAGGGAACAAGAAAGCTGCGAAGATACTTCATTTTTCTTGTTGATTTATAGTCTGGAACGGTTATTCATGTGTGCACACATGGCTGAAGCTATAAGATGGTGGGCTGAGAGGAATTTGCCTGACGATAGTACCCTTATACACCCTGCTGACGGAGAGGCTTGGAAGCACATTGTCAGGGAGTTTTCTCATATTGCATCAGAGGTCCGAAATGTTTAGTTCGGGCTCTCATCAAATGGATTCAACCCTTTTCATAACATGAGTCTGCAATACAGTATATGGCCAGTTATTTTGGTACCATACAGCCTTCCTCCATGGATGTGCATGGCGAATGAATACAATATGCTTCACTGTGTTAATTCCAAGGCCGAGTTATCTAGGAAAGTGTCTCGATGAAGATTGTCCAGATGCTTCACTATTCTTGGCTTCTACATGATCACCCATTTCGGCATGATAAAGAGCCTTTTGATGGGATTGTAGAAACGAGTGTGCAACTTTGGAGATGGAAGGGGGATGAAATTTTGAAAGTGCTGAATGAATATGGTTTTAGGCAGCTAAGAAATCATCCTGAAATAGTGGCGTCAATACTTGACAGACCCGACAGGTATAAATTTTGGACAAACAAAATCATATTTTGGGAACTCCCGTACTGGCCTAAGTTACCAATTATGCACTACCTAGATGTCATGCACATAGAGAAGAATGTGTGCAAAAGTGTAGTGGGCATAGTGTTGAATTGGGAGGGAAAAACTAAAGACGGCCCTAAGGCACGCACTGATATGAAAAGAATGAGACTGTGGAAACATTTGTGGTTGAGAGAAGGGAAGAAAAAAATTCCTCATGCTCCTTACACCGTCAAGCCTTACCAGAAGAATGAAATTTTTGAGTGGATGGGTAATGTCAGATATCCTTCAGCCTATGCAGAAAATATAGGTCGGTGTGTTAACTTCCGGGACAATAAGATGTATGGATCAAAGAGTCATGACTTCCATATACTGCTTCAATTCATATTCCCTGTTTTCATTAGAGGGTACCTGCCCAAAGAGGTGGTGGAGCTGCTAGTGGCGTTGTCAAGATTCTTTCATAAGTTATACACCAGGGAAGTCAAAAAATTAGACCTGTGGGAAATGCAACACGGCATCATTTTTATCATGGGCAAACTTGAGAGGATATTTCCCACCTATTTTTTTGACATCATGCCTCACTTGATGATCCATCTTCTCGAACAATTGTTGCTTACCGGTCCAGTACACTACCCTTGGATGTATCCTATGGAAAGGTACATACGATTCAACATCTGAATTTGGCTTTGTTTTTATATGTAAATACTTATTTTTCAATATTCATAACATGCACTTTGCAAATTGATAGACAACTAGGGGACAACATAGAATATGTGATGAATAAATCTATGCCTGAAGGGTAATTAACTGAAGCATATCTTGCGCACAAGTGCGTAACGTACACAAAGTTGTATTTGGGAGCGTTGGAGGACCCTCCACAACATATGCCGGTAGATGAACTATAGTTCAACCTTTCTATCGTCTCCAATGATGTTGAAGTATATGGAAAGTTGCCAAACTCGTACAAGTTTGAACTATTTGAGCTAGTCATTGCCCACTGGTCGGGATTGCTTAACTGTCCAGAAATTCAATACTGGAAAAACATCCACCTTTACTGCCATGATATTGTCAGTGATGTTGAGTACCATAACAAGACGTTTGTAAACTATTTTGACAACTGGGAACGTATATATATTTACTTATATATATATATGATATAATTAATATCAATATTCATATTTAAAGTTAATGGTTGTACACATGTTTTTTTTTTCAGATGAACCATGTACAGGATGATGGTAACGTACACTAGTCACACGAATTGAGGTTGTGGGTGATGAAATCGGTAACTTCAAGAGTTTATCTGATGTGTAAGGTCAATGACATGCAATTTATATGTGAACATAAAGATGTCAGATGGAGAACACAGAATTCTGGTGTAATAGTGCATGGTGGGTAGAATGGTATTTACTATTACAGTGTTCTCCATTCAGTTGTTGAACTAATTTATGGGGAAGACATAACAGTGCACTTGTTTAAGTGTAGATGGTTTGATACTAGCCCTGAGAACACAAGAACCGATCAGTACATAATATTTTTGGTGAATACTGCTACAAGTTGGTATAAAGATGACCCTTTTATTTTTGTCACAACAGTAAAACAAGTTTTATATCTTGATGATCTTGTGCACAAAGACACGTGGAAATTAGTTAACCATGTTATTCCTAGCAATATATACAGTGCTGCTATACTTGGTGAGACTGCAGATAATGAAGAAGAAGTTACTGCATACCTAGAGCCGAACGCAATTGGTATTCCTGAATCATCTATAGTTCAGCTTAATAATGTGATACAGAGTAGTGTAGTTCGAATTCCTCGAGCAGAACTTGTTGATGTTAATCCAAATGAAGTTGACGAAGACTTCGATGATGAGGAGTGGCACATCTTACCAGAAGTTAACTCGGACACCGAGTTAGACTCAAGCGATGATTCTGATTATGAGCCTTAGTTAAAAATGTATTTGAGTATAAACATGTATGTTTGTTGGTCATGAGCCTAATTTTTCCTATGTTCTTTAATTAGTTAAACATGTATTTGTGGGAAACATGTTTTCATATGAGCTTACTTTGCCAAAAAAATTTAACACTATAGTCGATGACATTGACTAATGTCGTCGTTTATAGTCAGTATAGCTGACGATATTCATGTTGAATGTCGTCCGGAAACACTATAGCCGATGACAATACTTAAGTCGTCGGATATGTTACCCAGAATCAACCCCGCACCACCCAGTATGAACCAAAACGAACTAAACCCTAATTTTTTTCGATTTCCAGTGGAATCTCATGTCGTTCGCCGCACAACTCACCCCCAACCAGCCCGTCGCCACCCAGCCCAGCAAAGACTCTCTCTCTCTCTCTCTCTCTCTCTCTCTCTCTCTTCATCCAAAACAGATGCATTATGATTTAGGTGATGATTTTGATTTTTAATTAGATGATTGGTGTGTTGTTGATGATGAAGAAGTTGTTTTGAATATGTTTTGATGCTGTGTACGTTGGTTAAGGTACTGTTTTGGAATTGGTTATGGTACTGTTTTGGATTTGGATGCTGTGTTGGATTACTTCATTGATTGCTGTGTTGTTGTTGATGCTATTATTGTTGTGAAACCTGTTTTGAATGTTGTCTCGTATATGATGTTAAGTTGTTGTGATGTATAATGTGTATATGATATATATGTATATGATGGTTAAGCTATTGAGTATGTGATGGTTACAGTATGACTTCTAGCTACTGTTTAGGATGGTTAGTGATGCTAATGAAGATGAAATCAGTTAATGTTTATGAATTCTGATGATTTGTTGAGATGAAGCTACTGTTTTGATGAAGATGATGATTTGTGAACATAGGTTAAGTTGTATGGTGATTAATTGATTATGCTATGTAAATTGATTAAGGATAAGGAATTGGTTTCTTGCCCGCGGTAATTCGTCGAGATCCGCAGTAATTTGTTTTGATGAATATGTGTATGTGTTGGTAAATTTTGTGTTGTTTATTAATTGATTATGCTATGTAAATTGATTAGAAATGATGATTTAGTTAAACTGCAGTAATTCGTCGAGATCCGGGTCGAGACCCAAAGGTGTAAATGGCACTAGCGCTAGTCATTCTGGGTTCGCTACTATCGGCAACACTTATAACGGCCCTCCCAGCTCTTGCTACCTTCAAGTACTAGGTCAGGGGATGACGCTGCAGCATGAAGTAGTGCCCCACCGACCCTCCAGCGCAAGAAGGCTTTATGACAACAACCGCATGCCCTCAACAAGTAGTGCGACACAATCCTCGGTCCATATGCCAGACATTCACCGGCTGGAACCTTCTCCCTCTACGACTCAAACTCCTCATTCAGCTGAGGCTCGTGCTTCATGTTATTCCTCGGTCGAGGTACGATTATGTCTGACATCTACCCTCTTCTTGCCCCTGGAGATACCTACCATACTTGCCATCGATGACACAAGAATGCCTATTCCGGTAAATATTATTTAACAACCTTGGTTATTTAATTTTAAACTTATTAATGATATATAAATTAAATTGGGTGCTTATGTTTTAATCTTTTTACCTTGTCTTAGGAGAAATAGTTGTCGGAGACAAACAAAAGAAGACTAGAGGTCCTGTCATCGGCAAGCTACTGGACGAGGCAATCATGGGTGGTGAGAAAGTGGTCCTTCAAACTGGGGATGGAGGTGAGGTGATCGAGAGAAAGATTACGTGAAAGTACGCCGACATGGTGGGAAGCATCATACGGGACAGAGTGAAAGGACCCAACCCCGATTTAGTTTCCTAAACCGGAATCAAACCCCTTCTGAAAACACGAACCAACAAAAACCATTAAAATTTCGGCAGAGTAACGCTACTAACGCAGTATTGCCTTTACCTGCACCCGGAAAATAACACTTCATCCTATGCCACAAAAGTCAAACTGTGGGCACCAATCCTATCCGGATTTCTCAATATCATATCAATAACCATAAATAGTAAACATAACTGTATATATATAGAAAATCCAGGGAAAATCACATAAAAACCCGATTCCGGCCAAAAATCCTCAAACTTCAACTGAACATTTCTCCCTTAATTCGACATCAATTCAAGCAAAACCAAGTTTTAAACTGCTTAGAATCATGAGGAGAACAATTTACCTTCCAAGGTCGTGGCCTGAAACGGCCAGAATCGGCCAGTCTGCCGGAGGAATTCAAACGGTCCGAAATCTCCACGGTCAACGGTGGTCAACTCCTCTAAACTTGGTCAACGCCGGTTAAACTTCCCGAACAGTGCTTTCGACAATTTTTCGACTATTTCCGATATTTATACTCGCGTCTCGGGATGATCGACGGTCCAAAACGGATAACCATTACGATTCGGATAAACTCGATACGAACGGATATACTCAACGAAATTCCGCATCTTCAAATATTCATATTATATTCCTCGGTTGTCGAAATAATAGTCCGGAACCGCCCACGAACTCGAAATCACGCATACAACAACTCTCGAGAAGAGACTCAACTCAAATGGCCGATAATTAAGTCGCAATCAAAACCGGAAAATCAATCAATTATCGGAAAACAGTGATTTCGCGCTAACTCATGAATAAAGCTAATTACTCGACTGATTCTGTTCCGGGTCGTCACAAATCTACCCCCCTAAAAAAATTTGACCTCGAAATTTACGTACCTGTCAAGTGAACAGATGAGGATACTGCTCCCGCATACGCTGCTCAGTTTCCCAGGTGGCCTCTTCAACCGAGTGATTCTGCCACAAGACCTTCACCAGCGGTATAATACAGTGCCTCAACTCCTGCTCACCCCGATCGAGAATCTGTATCGGCTCCTCCACATATGTCAGATCCTCTCGGATAGGTAGCTGATGTGGCGCTAACACATGTGACAGATCTGGGATATACTTCCACAACATCGAAACGTGGAAAACATCATGAACACGAGCCATCTCAGCTGGCAACTTAAGTCTGTAAGCCACGACACCAATCCTCTCCGTAATCTCATACGGACCAATGTACCGTGGTCGAAGCTTGCCACGCTTCCCGAAATGCACAACTCCCCTCCATGGAGATAGTTTCAGGAAGACCCAATCGCCCACATCGAACTCGAGACTCTTTCTCCTCACGTCCGCATAACTCTTCTGGCGATCCTGGGCAATCTTCAATCTGTCCCGGATAATCTGAATGTCCTCCATGGTGCTATTCACCAGATCAGGGCCAATAAGCCATCGCTCGCCCACCTCACTCCAACACAACGGAGTGCGGCACTGCCTCCCGTACAGGGCCGGCCTCGTACGGTGCCATGTCGATACTGGCCTGATAGCTGTTGTTGTAGGAGAACTCAATCAAATGTAGTTGCTGGTCCCAATTTCCATGAAACTACAAAACACAAGACCACAACATATCCTCAAGAGTCTGTATAGTCCGCTCAGACTACCCGTCAGTCTGAGGATGAAAAGCTGTACTGAAATGCAATCTCGTACCCTTGGCTCGCTGCAATGCCTGCCAGAACTCAAAAGTAAACTGACTGTCCCCGTCAGAAACAATAGATAGAGGCACACCGTGCAGACGAAAAATCTCTGACAAATACAACTTGGCTAATCTGCCTACTGATATCTTCCCCGGAAGTGCGAGAAAATGAGCGGATTTCGTCAGTCGATCCACGATAACCCAAATACCAGTATTGCCAGCCGAAGTACGCGGCAACTGATACACGAAATCCATGGTAATGTGTTCCCACTTCTAAACCGGAATCTCCAGGGGCTGCAACTTTCCCGCAGGCTTCTGCCTCTCTGCTTTAACCTGCTGACAAATCAAACATCGGCTCACATATGCGGCAATCTTCTGCTTCATATTGCGCCACCAGTAATAAGCTCGAAGTGTAGGAAGCATCTTCGTACCACCGGGATGCATCACATACACCGAACAATGAGCCTCGTCTAAAATCTCCTTCTTCAGACTCTCGTCTCTGGGCACGCACAATCGGCCTCTGAATAGCAACTTACCATCATCACTCAACCGAAATTCTATTGGCACACCATTCTGAATCATGGTCTTCCTGTCCAACATGTAGGAATCTGAATCCTGAGCTTCCCGAACCTGACCGGATTTCCGATTAAGTGCATCGGCAACAACATTAGCCTTCCCTGGATGGTACTCGAAAGTGCAATCATAGTCGTTAATCAACTACATCCATCTGCGCTGCCTCATATTCAAGTCTGGTTGAGTCTGCAAGTAGGTGAGACTCTTATGATCGGTGTAGATCTTGCACTGAGCTCCGTACAGGTAATGTCTCCAACTTTTCAACGCTAACACAATAGTGGCCAACTCCAAATCATGGGTCGGATAGTTGACTTCGTGTGGTTTCAGCTGCCTGGAACCGTAGGCCATAACTCTGCCATGCTGCATCAGAACACAACCAAGACCCAACTTCTAAGCATCACTGTAAACCACGAACTCACCACTGTCGTCTGGTAAAGTCAGAACCGGTGCAGTAGTCAACTTTTCCTTCAGGAGCAAGTAACTCTCCACACATACATCAGACCACTCGAACTTGACACCTTTCTTGGTCAGTCTGGTCAGTGGAGTAGCAATCAGAGAAAAATCCTGCACAAAGCGCCGGTAGTAGCCTGCCAAACCTAAGAAACTCCGGATCTCCGGTACGGTGGTAGGTCTACTCCAATTCAGCATGGCCTCGATTTTGTCAGGATCAACGCTGACTCCCTCAACTGATATCACTTGGCCCAGAAACTTCACACTGTCCAACCAAAACTCGCACTTGCTGAACTTTGCAAACAACTGATTATCCTGTAAAGTCCGCAAAACTGCTCGCAAATGCTTCTTGTGCTGGCCTACACTCCTGGATTAAATCAGGATGTCATCGATGAACACGATCACAAACTTGTCCAGAAACCGTCTGAACACCCAGTTCATCAAGTCCATAAAAGCTGCGGGGGCGTTGGTCAACCCAAACGGCATAACCAAAAACTCATAGTGCCCATACCGCGATCTGAAAGTTGTCCTGGCCACATCTGACTCTCGAATCCTCAACTGATGATATCCGGACCTGAGATCAATCTTTGAAAAGACAGAAGCTCCCTTGAGCTGATAAACCAAATCGTCAATCCGTGGCAACGGATACTTGTTCTTCACAGTGACCTGATTCAGCTTCCGGTAATCGATGCACAACCTCATGGATCCATCCTTCTTCCGCACAAATAAAACCGGAGCACCCCACGGCGATACACTGGGTTGTATGAAACCCTTCTCCAACAACTCCTGAAGTTGAATCTGTAACTCTTTCAACTCCGCTGGCGCCATACGATACGGTGCCTGAGATATGGGTCCAGTGCCCGGTAATAGCTCAATAGTGAAATCAATCTCCCGAACTGGAGGTATACCCAGTAACTCCTCTGGAAACACATCTGGAAACTCGGAAACAACCTCAATATCACCAATGTCTGGTACTACAGCCGTAGTATCCACAACATGAGCTAAATAAGCAACACAGCCCTTCTTCATCATCTGATCCGCCTTCATTACAGAAATCATACATGGCAATGAAGTACTCTGCTCATTGCGAAACAATATCTCGGGAAAGCCTGGTCGTCGAAACGAAACCTTCTTCTTGTGACAATCGAACATGGCCCAATGTGTCTCCAAGAAGTCCATACCCAAGATCAGATCAAAATCGACGATATCCAACAACAACAAATCCGCGGCTAGACCATGGCCTCCAATAAAAATCTCACAATCTCTGTATACCCAGCCAATACACACAACCTCACCGGACGGATACAACACTATCCACAACCCCGGAAGTGGAGACGGAGGTACAGTAGCTAAAGATGATAGTCTATACGACATAAATGAATGCGTAGCACCTGGATCTAACAATGTAAGTACTGGATAACCGAAAACATGCAACGTACCGATAACAACCTCTGGTGAAGCTCTGCCCTCACGCAAAGTCATGGCAGGAACCCTAGCCTTCCCGACTGGTCGTCCACGCTGAGGCTGTCTCTGCTGTCCACCTTGGCCCACAAACTGCACTGGTCGAGCTCCCAAAGTGGCACCTCGCTCTCCTCCGGAACTCTGGGCCGCCTGTCCACCAACACCATCAAGCTGGAAACACTCTCTCGCATAGTGACCCACCTGGCCACAACGAAAACAAGTGACAGGACCTCGCTGACATGGACCAACATGGTGCCTACTGCAGAGACTACACAACGGGTACTCCCTCGGTACGGCAAAAGTTCCACTCGAACGCCGAGGATAACTAGAACAGCTAGAACCCCCACTAGACTGTGGTCGCTGCGGTCGATCTCTCCTCAATCGCTGCCTCTGTCTCGGTGCACTAGCTGGTGGTCGATATGGTCCACTGCCCGAGGATGAAGCCGAACTAGAAGTATCAGAACTCAGCCTCTTGGAAGGCCCCTGACTCGGTCCGCCCTCTTCAAACCGTCTAGGCTGGTATCTCATCGACCTTTCCTTCTCGATATCCTCACCTCGGAGTGCTGCACTAACAAACTCATCGAAGTTGTTCCGAGGCATCGTAGTCAGAGTCCCCTTGATGTTCAAGTTCAAACCCAGCTCAAATCTAAGGCACTTGGCTTCCTCAGTAGCCACCATGTCACGAGCAAACCGAGATAAGCGGGTAAATCTGTCCCGGTACTCAAGCGCTGACATACTGCCCTGTCTCAAGTTCATGAACTCCTCATACTTCCGCTGTTGGGTAGCCTGGTTGAAGTATCTCCACATAAACAAATCCCGAAACAAAGTCCATGGAGTATCAACTGGAACTCTATCGGTGCTAACCCACCAGAAGTATGCATCTGACTCAAGTAATCCGACTAATGCCACTGTAATCTGCTTAGGGGTAAAACGCAGACGCTCACAAACTCGTTCAACCTGAACCAACCATGCCTCACAAATCTTTGGATGAGCTGAACCCGAAAAGACAGTCGCACCAGCAATACGAGGTTTGACCACAGGGTCAAAACGCTCCTGCAAACGCAACACTCACATCAGCAAGTCGTGCGCTCGACGATCCTTATTAGGATCCACTTCCCGATCAACACGGGGACCACGTTGAGGAGGCATCCTACTGATACAAGATAAGCATTAGGTACAAGCAGGAGGAACGTAATCATGAAACCTCAGATATTTGAGAACACACAACACCCGAAGTATTGATGAGTACCGCTGGCCAGTCGGGTGATCACTCCAGACATGCAGTACAAACTCAATTACCCTAAGTGTCATAACTACAAGAGTCTACAGAATCTGACAACCTAATGCTCTGATACCAAGCTGAAAGGACCCAATCCCGATTTAGTTTCCTAAACCAGAATCAAACCCCTTCTGAAAACACGAACCAACAAAAACCATTAAAATTTCGGCAGAGTAACGTTACTAACGCGGAATTGCCTTTACCTACACCCAGAAAATAACACTTCATCCTATGCCACAAAAGCCAAACCGTGGGCACCAATCCCATCCAGATTTCTCAATATCATATCAATAACCATAAACAGTAAACATAACTGTATATATATAGAAAATCTAGGGAAAATCACATAAAAACATGTATCAGTAACGTATCAGAGCGACCTCTAGTGTATATATATACAAAATATACAACAGTAGGCAAAACAAGAAAGCTACTGGAAAAGAAAGGTAGCTCGAACAACTAGCCTCCGAGCGCGACATGAGACACCAGAATCCGAACTGCAAATTGGGCACGAAAATCGAAAAGCCCAGGGGAAAGGCAAAGAAAACGTTAGAGTGAGTGGACGAAAATAAACATATGCCTTTCACCAATTTCATATACAATAAACAAGTATAGCAAGTTCGAAAAATATATATGGAGATGCCAGGCGAATCTCTCAAGCCCGTCGGTGATAGGCCATGGGAATCTCTCAACCCTGGCGGAATAACAGGGGAATCTCTCAGCCTTGCCCAGAGGAATCTCTCAACTCTGGTCCAGAGAAATTTCTCGACTCTGGTCAGACTACCGGTGATCAGCCGAGTAGCCGAAGCATCGATGCAAGTATGCCATCACCATAAAATATAAAATAATACCTCCAAAAATAATAAATAATCGCAACAACATATATAAATAAATACGGAAAAATCATGAACTCGCAACGACTGTGAAAATATAAAAGTGTCCACTCACAGGTGAGCAAAGCGCATATTCGCGCTAATCACGTGGTCCGGCGGAAGATCTTTCGCCCGAAGCACGATCTCGATCCCCTGAATAATCACAAAATATATCTGATAAAAATCACAATTTACAATACTGTACCACACATCGGAAACCAACCGTTCCCGGAAACGTATAACTGATACAAAAATAATCAACGAAATTCCCGAAATCTCCACTCAAAACCCTCGAATGAAAATCCGGTACCCAAATCAACTCGAAAACCTCAAGGCGACGATCGGGGCGCGAATACGAGTGAAAGGACATATAACTCGACACATTTCCAAAAAAGTCAACTGAAGCCAGAGCTTTGTCGTTGACCGCCGCTGCCGGCGACGGTGCGCTGTCAACCGGAAAGATTTTCCGGCGGCCGAGCTCACCGAAGCTTCTCCTCAACGAGCCCAACACATCTCTCAACTATGGCTAAGTCCAATTCCGGCGAGATTGGCCAAAAATCAGCTCGAAACCCACGGGGAAACTCCACCGCCGGTAGCCTCCGATCTCCTCCGATCTCCGTCCACGGCGCACGGCGGCCTTCGAGACCACTCGCAAAGGCACCGCCGTGGCCCCACGGTCCAAACCCCCCTAATCCCCGGCCACCCTCGTGGCAGGAGTGCCACCGTCCACAAAACCCGATTCCGGCCAAAAATACCCAAACTTCAACTCAACATTTCTCCCTCAATTCGACATCAATTCAAGCAAAACCATGTTCGAAACTGCTTAGAATCACGAGGAGAACAATTTACCTTCCAAGGTCGTGGCCTGAAACGGCCGGAATCGGCCAGTCTGCTGGAGGAATTCAAACGGTTTGAAATCTCCACGGTCAACGGTGGTCAAAGCCTCCAAACTCGGTCAACGCCGGTCAAACTTCCCGAACAGTGCTTTTGACAATTTTTTGACGATTTTTGATATTTATACTCGCGTCTTGGGACAATTGACGGTCCAAAACGGATAACCATTACGATTCGGATAAACTCGATACGAACGGATATACTCGACGAAATTCCGCATCTGCAAATATTCATATTATATTCCTCGTTTGTTGAAATAATAGTTCGGAACCGCCCACGAACTCGAAATCATGCGTACAACAACTCTTGAGAAGAGACTCAACTCAAATTCTCGGCCGATAATTAAGTCGCGATCAAAACCGGCAAATTAATCTATTATCGGAAAACAATGATTTCGCGCTAACTCGTGAATAAAGCTGATTACACTACTGATTCTGTTCCGGGTCGTCACACAGAGTCTCATTGTTGTGGCCAGTTTGGAATTTCGTGCCGCACTGCGTGAAGTACGAAGTGAATAATGCATTATCGGTGAGTTATATTGTATATTAATTATGTATCTTTTCCACTTATTAATCAAGTCCGAAAAAATATACAATTTTAATCATTTATATATACATTGCAGATTTCACGTGCAGAACGAGCTCAAACCCACATTAGTAGATGAGGTACAAGGGGCACGTGATGTGGTTCGAGTTATATTGTATATATCGAGTTAGATTTTGTTGATTAAGTGTTGTCAATTTCTAACATTTGGGTTTTATTAATATAGGTGCAATGAGTAGAATGCCGACCTCAAAAAGCACTAGAAGAAATATGGCGACAACAGTTCGGGTACCCATAGCGAATTTTGTTATAGGGAGTACGAGTGACGATGGCTGGTAACCCACTTCAACAACCTAAGATTAAAGGTATGCAACCTAATTATATTTCTGTTGTATCGTATTTGGCAAAAATAGTTCTCTAATAATTTTTTAATGTATATTTATCCAACAAGGCCATTTTTGAAACAAACTCCAAGAACCAGGGAAAAAACACTATGATCCATCGTGCCGGTTCCAGATCATATTTGGGTTGGATGGAGAAGTCCTCGTGTTGGTGTATACGGTGCAGCACACATATCCGCAGTGCCCCGAAGATGCTGTAAGTCTTGAGTCCTTATCAATTAATTAACATATTTGCTTATATATATATATTTTTTTTTTTCTCTAAAAAAATTATATGTTTAAATTAAACGTTATTGTTTTTTCCTTTTCAATTAGGCGAAAGTGCAGAAGGTGATGCTGTAGGTGTTAACTTAGATAGCAAGAGGGCTATATCCTAACACCACAGATACGGACCTCCCGATTGATTAGATTGATCCATCTGATCCGATAGTAGCGGCGATGATCATTTCAACCGCTATCCCTCCAAGAAAGAACATCTTCTACTGCATGAGTCTCAGAAAAGAGGGGCGAAGGGGTCTTGAAGAAGACTCTTAAATTCTCCTGCGGGTTGGGAACTTCCAGGAACTTTGAGCTACAAGAGCAGCTTCAGAGGCAGGCGAGGGAGATGGAAGAGACTCGGAGACAGATGGAGGAGATGCCGTGGGAGATGGAGCGGGCGAGATTATCCGAGGAACATGCCAGATTAGTCGAGCAGATGAGATTAGCTTAGCAGCAAACATCTATGGCGACATGAATGCAGCAATGTTTAGCACAGTTTCAGGCTTCTGGAATCCATATCCCGGCCCCACCTCTACACCTTTTTAGTGCACCACAGCCGTAGCTGTAGGAGGATCAACAATACCATGGTAATCAAACAAACCCTTTCGATAACATATATCTGGGAAACCCTTAGTGTAGCTACCTCTTCTTGTGGGTGAATATGTATTTTATTTGTATGGATGTGTTTGTTGGACAATATGTGTTGTATTTTGCAATTGAAAGTTCTAGGAATGAAATCTAGAATCTGCAGATTTTTTTCTTTCAAAATCACCAACTATAGCTGACGACATGAATCTATCTTGTCGGCTAAAGTTTTCCAGAAACTAACAATTCTGTTGACTATAACCGACGACATTTAACCTATAATCGATGATGTTCTTGCACGATAGCCGATGACATTCATAGAAAATCTCGTCAGCTATAGTCGAGATCAGTCAATATTTTTGACCACAGGGGTGGGTTTGCCCGATGACTTCATCGTCTGCTATAGTCTAAACTATTCCCAACGACGTGTACGTCATCAGCTATAGTTCAACCTATAGCCAACGATGACCCTATTACCTCGTCGGTTATAGTATCATCGACGGTCTTTTTCTGATGATGCTATAACCGACGACACATCATCGGCTATAGTGATCCTTCTGGTAGTGTTTATGAAGAATGACTCAATTGTGACTTGTTGTTTCTTGAAATTGATGTCGCTTGAATCTCATTTTTAGTTTTTTTTTTAACATGGTATGAATTTCGGGTGTTGTTTTCTCATAACATATTTAATAATGTATATATAATAAATTAAAAAATGATGTACATTGAACAAGCTATAACAATAATAGTTTTACAAATTAACGAGTTATTAATTAATTGAATAAATTAATAAGTTATTAATTTATCAGTTATTGAATATTTCGTTAAATTAATAATTTTTGTCAATTCCAAGCAGGGGCGGATCCAGGATTTGAAAACTTTGTATGTTGTACTGTGTAACGCACATTTTTTTTTGGAGATTTATAACCCATTATCCTCACATCTTTGTTATTATGATAAGAAAAACATACATTGCTTGGGGCACATTTTGTTTTTGTTTGAGATTTATAACCCATTATCCTCACGCTTTTGTTATTATGATAAGAAAAACATACATTGCTAGGTGGGGGGGGGGGGGGGGTTAAGACATAAATTCAAACCCCGTGAATTAAATGATCTACATTGATACTAGCTAAATCTCACCCTTCGAGACCCGCTAACTTCAAACTCATTAACAACTGAATCATTATCAATATTATTGGCATGTTGTCTTTCAATGTAGAGAACCATTGAATCATTTAGAAACTCATCACACATCTTATTTCAAAGATCGGAGCATTTTTCAAGATCTTCATAGATGAAAATGCTCTCTCTGTTATTGTAGTAGACACAAGAAGAGTGAACACAAGACATATTAACTTATAGATCAACATGAAAAATGTAAACTTTCTTGCAACCAACCATCGACACAAGTCTGATAAAGATGTTATGTTGAATTGTTCATTGCTATGAATATCTTCAAGAAAATATATACACTTCATTTCGAGAGAAAGTATATCACTATATGTAAAATTATGAGGATAAAACTTCACAACAAGATTACGAACATCGTCATCATTGAAAGACTGAAAATTATCACGAGGATAAAATGTTGCACTAAGAACAAGGAGCTTCAATGATGTTTATGTAAATCTAGTATCTAACTCTGCTAACTGAAAGTCTATCACAACATTTAGAACATCAACTCGATAATAATGCTCCTTTGTAATAAAATTTCTTTGTTAGAACGTTCTTGGTGTTGGACCTTTCATGTAAGGAGCACACATATCTAATATAACAATAATATGATCTTCACAAAATAATATTACCTTCGTAATCAATTGATCCCAACCATTCTCTCTCATTGCCTGAAGTTTAGATTTTGTTAACTGAAAAAACTCAAAGCATTTAAGATGTGTACGGCTTTTTTACGTTGCAATGCTTAACAAAGAAACTTTGTAATCTTCATGCATAAAAAATAAACAGAACACAAAATCAAAGTCTTTCACAATTTTACCAACACTAATTGCTTGGCTTTTCACCTTTGAATTACCATTTGCTTTCAAATCTACAATAGTCATTCGGGTAGCTTAAATAACTTGATCAAACTTGATATACAGCGATGATGTGAACCCCAATGAATAGCTCCTGCTTGTTGCAAACCACTACTCTGATTAACTCTTGTACATGTTTCAAGTGTACCAACAACTACTAACTATGCAATTTCTTCTTCTCTAATAGATTTTAGCATTGAATATTGTTTTGTAGAAGAATCCACAAAATTCACAACCAAACTGAGTTTTGAGAAAAAATTCCAAATAATATCAATTCCCATTGCAACAACATTTAATGCTAGTTGTAAATGATGAGAAAAACAATGCAAATAATAAGCATATTGACACTCGTCTAAAAACAATGCTTCCAAACCATGAAACTCACCCCTCATGTTTCTAGTACCATTGTATCCTTGACCCCGCATATTTTTCACTGGAATATCATACTGAGCAAGAACCTTGAAAATCTCATTTTTCAAAGTTAGAGAACAAGAATATGAGAGACTAACAATTTTGAAGAAACTTTCAGTAAGGAATCCATCACAATTAACAAACTAAAAAATGATAACCATTTGTTCCCTTTCAGATGGATCAATCGACTGAACAAGATTTTAATACTTTGCATCTCCTAATTCTTCACGGATTTTGGTTTTGACTTTGTTGCCAAGAATATTCAAGATCTTCTTTTGGATTATTGGAGAAATATACTTGGCATTTCCAGAAGCATTCTGGTTGACAACTTTCTTAACATCTACACTTACTCTTGCATATGAATCTATTACTGCATCAAAGTTACTCCTATTTAGCGAGTCAACTGATTCATTGATCATGACCTCTAAAAGCACATCCGTGATTTTCTAACAACCTTACTGCTTCTATAGTGGTAAGAAGTCGATTATTAGCAATTTTCTTTGACAATTGGGAGCAAATTGTTAGTGTGTGATCCCATAACACACAATTATCGCACACTTAGTCACTACAAATGGGTCAACACAGCTCAGACCAAACACAAGACATCAATACAGGCTTCAAACTTAAACAAGGAAACAACACCATCTGAACGTCCATGCCCTCGGAACAAAAAAACGGAAGGTACCAGGATATGTCATGTACAAAAACAGGATCCCACATTGAAGAACAACAAAAAGACCACACACTCAACCGACAATATAAGCAACACATTTATGACAAAAACAAGGTACGCCCGTTACTCTACCAATACCACTGTTACACTTCATACATTCTAACTAGAGCGTTGGAGAGTCGAAGGCAAGAATACCCCGTCACGGCTCTTAACGCCCATTTAGTGTATTATTCTTAACAGCAGGTAAAGGACGACACACGCGCGATAGTCTAGATCACCCGAAATAGCATCTTCTGCTCTTCTGCTAAGTTCCTCACGGAATTTGGTAGAAACAATTGGCGCCGTCTGTGGGAAGCGAGCAATCGTAAACCATGTACAAACTCGCAAAAAAAAAAGCCCAAAAACCAACCCCGACAACATATATAAATGGCGACAGACCACATCACACCCGAAAGCCGGAAGACGAGAGACACCCCAGTAGACACGATCAGCAGCATCAACGACTTAACGGAGGATGAGGCAGCTGCCCACCTCGTGAGGGAACTCCAAACGGTAAGAACCGAAAGAGATCAAGAATGCCAAGCCCGACAGTGATTGGAAGAACGACTTGACGCGTTCTTACGAAGCCAAAAGACCCAACGCGATGAGCCGGGACTGATGGAGGAACCAAGGGCGGGCAGGCAGGTCATCAGAATCAACCCACCATGGGGACTACGAAACTACCAACTTTTAGGACCACCTCCACTGCCCGAAAGAATACAAGAATACGATGACGAGGAGCTAGCTGCGACAATCGAGGATACCATGCTTCGACGGATGGAAGAAATGGAGGCAAAAATAATGTCATTGAAGAAAAGCACGCACACGAGGCCAAAAGGGATGCACACTCCCCATGCAAGCCTATTGTCGAACGATATCATGGAACAGGGCAGGGACCCGTATTCGAAAACCACCAAGATCAGCAGGTTCAACGGGAAGGGAGACCCACGAACACACATCGACGAATATCAATCCGCCACCACAGGTACCCGATATTCGAACGCAACCCTCTGCTTCCTATTTTAAGAAACGCTGACAAAGGAAGAACGAAACTGGTTCTACAAGGTGCCCACGGGATCCATACACTCGTTCGAGGAGCTGACGGAATGTTTCCTCAAACGATACCGGCTCCAGGGCAAGTATAACACCGCTAGCACGCTCCTTAAGATCCGTCAGGGGGATAATGAAAGCCTCTCCGATCCGACTTCATCAATCGATGGAGAACCCTTGCGAACACGTGCAGGCACCTCAACAAGAACGTGGCAAAAAAGGCGTTACTCGAAAACTTGACGAGAACTCTGCTCGTAAAGAAGTTGGTCAGAAAGGACCACCTCGGGTATGACGAGGTTATCGACCTGATCGTCCAAAAGGCACCAGTAGAAACCCATGTATACGGGGCACAAGGCCCGAACACAGCTCCACCCCCGAAAACACCCTACACCTACAACCGCCCACCAACCCCTCATATATCCAAAAGCCCGCCAAAGACACAGCCCAAATCCACCACCTGCAAATGCGACAGCCAATACCACGAACACAAAAACAACAAATAGTACCAGAAAGCGCCATACAGACGCGAACCACCGCCCCGACTAAATCCACCACCACCGCCGCACAATCTTCTCGAGTACCCAGGCCATGAACGAAGAAGTGCTCAAGAAAATAAACGCCAGAGCCCACCAATGTCGAGGGCACCCAATATCGCCCCATGCAGAATAACAGGGGAACGTGGTGCATGTACCACGATTCGAATACCCAAAACACCAATGACTGCGAAATCCTGGCAAGGGAAATCGAGCGGTTGCATATGGAGGGAACGCTGATCTTTCAAAGACCAAACGGCGAACGATAGATTGCAAACATACGAACGTGGGGTACCATCAACTACATCTCTGGAGGGAAGCGGAAGCCCGATTGTCCACGCGAATGAGAAGAGCCCCGCTTAAGGGACGTATTCGCAGTACACCCCAGAAATCCGCCAAAGCCAGGTAAGAAGGATTGGCCTACAATCACCTTCTCTTACGATGAAGAAGAAGGAAACCAGAACAGTACCCTCCCATTCGTCATTGACAAAATGGTGGATCGATATTTGGTCAAGCGTATCCTCATTGACAACGGGGCATCCGTTAACATCATCTTTTGGAAGGCATACGAGGGGCTCAAATGCCCGAGATGCAAGATGACGCAAGACAATGAATGCAATGCCAGCTTCTTGGGTGAAACTACCTACCCTCTAGGCAGCGACTACATGCGATTTGGCATCGGGACGCCGGGAACCCCCCAAAATGAGATCAGAATGGACTTCGTCATCTAGACATTCGCACATCTTACAACATGATCCTCGGTTGGCCAGACATCTCAAAGCTAAAAAATAATATCGCAAGCCATATGCTCTTGACAAAAATCCCGACAGACTACGGAATCGACACGGTCAGAGGGTACGATTTCGTGGAAAAGATTGCACAACATGTCGAAGACAACACTCGATTGGAGGTACTCGCAGTGGCAGAAGGCTCTCTCAAAGAACAGCAACTTGATGACCCACGAGATGGACTAAATACTATCCGGCCGCCACGGAGCGAGAAGGGCTACGAATGACGCAATTGTCCAGCGTACACCCTGAGCGCACAATCCGCACCGGTGCATAGCTAGAACCTAACATCGCAGCCCGACTTGTCCAGGTCTTATCAGACTGCCAGCAGGTGTTCGCATGGTCTTATGTGGACATGCCCGAAATCTCCCCAAACATCATCTCCCATAAACTCAGCATCAACCCAATCGCAAAACCAGTAAAGCAGAAGCGACGGGCGTATGACAAGGAACGATACACGGCTATGCACGCGGAGGTAGACAGACTGTAGAAAATCGGTTTCATCCGAAAATTTGACTATCCGAAGTGGATCTCCAACGCCGTTATGGTCAAGACAGTTTTACACAACGGATCTTGGCGCATGTGCGTAGATTACAGTAACCTGAACAAGACTTACCCAAAAGATAGTTTTCCGTTTCCCAAGATCGATCAGCTGGTGGACGCCACCGCTAAACACGAATTGCTATCCATGATGGATGCATACTCAGGGTACAATCAAATTTTAATGAATCAGGAAGACCAGGAGGCCACCTGCTTCACAACTGACAAGGGACTCTACTATTACATAGTCATGCCATTCAGCCTCAAGAAAGCAGGGTCCACCTACCAAAGATTGATGAACGTTATATTTGATGGGTTAACGGAAAAATTCATGGAGGTCTACATCGACGACATACTGATCAAAAGCACCAAGGCATTGGACCACCCCGAACACCTGCGGACCGTGCTCGTGCTTCTGATCAAGAACAGCATGCGACTGAACCCGGCTAAGTGCACATTCGGCGTAACAACAAGAAAGTTCCTAGGATACATCATCAGCAAGGGGCGCATCGATGCCTTAACAACATAAGTCAAAGCAATACTAGACATGCAACCCTCCACGACCAAGGCCGAACTCCAAAGCCTAACCGGAAAATTGGCATCCCTCAATCGCTTCATCTCTTGCTACTCCGACAAGTACGCCCCATTTTTCAAAGCCCTCCGGACAACAAACAAACGAATTGTCTTTTGATAACTGACTATGAAGCCGCATTTACATCTATCAAGCAATACCTGGCATCAATCCCTCTCATATCCAGGCCCGTGAAAGGAGAACCCTTGTATCTATACCTGTCTGCTTCTTTAACGGCCGTCAGTTCCGCCATGGTACGGTGGGAAACAAATTCGGAACTGCCAGTTTTCTTTGTAGGAAAGGGCATGACACCACCCGAGACCCGTTACCCAACAATCGAAAAGGTAGCACTCACACTCATAACGGCAACAAGGCTACTGAGGCCATACTTCCATGCCCACAACATCCACGTCCTCACGAACGTTCCGTTACAACAAATATTGTAATCGCCCTATCACAGCGGTCGTTTAGCAAAGTGGGCCGTCAAGCTGAGCGAATACGACATCCATTATACCCCCCGGACAACAATAAAGGGCCAAGCTGTCGCAGACTTCATCGTCGAGTACACTGAGGCATATGAGAGAACACAACCTACCCTCAGCGGCATGCCATCTGTTAGCACGGACATACCCGTGGAAGAACCCTCAAAACCCGAATCACCATGGAACCTCTACGTGGACGGATCAAGGACTAAGAACACTAGTGGGGCCGAAATCATCCTTACCGGGCCAGGGGGTGTCCGAGCAGAGTATGCACTCAGATTCGAATTCAAAGCAACAAACAACAAGGCCGAATACAAAGCTCTGATTGCCGGACTGGAGCTAGCCCGAAACTCAGACACCCCAAGCATCAACATCGTCAGCGACTTGCAATTGGTCGTTAGCCAAATCAAGGGTGATTTCCAAACAAAGGGTGATACAATGACGGCGTATCTCGGTCACGTCCATACGATGCTGAGCAAGTTCAAGTTTTTTAACATCAACCACATCCCCAGAGAAAGAAACACCAAGGCCGATGCACTAGCCCGTTTGGCAACATCACCCGTACAGACGGAGCCGGGGCAACGAGTTGTTGAAGTCCTGAAAGTACCCAGTATCACGAAAACATTAGCAGAGATATTTACCCTCAAGCCACACGTGGCCAGCTGGATGGACCCCATCATCAAATATAAAACAAAGGGCAAACTCCCAGCAAACTAGGCACAAGAGCGAAACATCATAGCTAGAGCAGTTAACTTCAGCATACGGAACAACATCCTGTACTGACAGGGGAAAACATTGGCTAACCTCAAATGCGTCATACCAGAGTAGGGAGGCATGATTCTAAGGGAAATCCATTTGGGCGTATGTTGTCATCACGCAGGAGCACGATCTATCGCACCAAAGGCATTCCGAAGTGGATTTTGGTGGCCTACCATCCACGCAGATGCAACCGCAATCACGACAACTTGTCACCAATGCCAGCTATAAGCACACAAGAACCATACACCTACAGTTCCCCTAACGATCCTCACTTCTCCAGTTCCGTTTGCATAGTGGGGACTCGATCTCATCGGAGAACTTCCGAAATCCAAGGGACAGTATCGCTACATCATCGTGATTATTGACTACCACACCAAGTTTATCGAGGCCGAACCGATGGTCAAGATCACAACCGAAAAGGTGAAGAGATTCCTGTGGCGTTTTCTCTACTGTCGCTACGGGACCCCACTCAACATCATAACGGATAACGGGCCATAATTCCACAACGATGAGCTCAAAGCATTCTCCAGAAAGCAAGGCACTAATCTGGTATTCGCTTCACCCGCACACCCCCAGACAAACGAACAGGTGGAAGCAACAAACAAAATCATCAAGGAGGGAATCAAGAAAAAAATTGAACTTATCGTGAAAGGAGATGTCTGGTACGGACGATGGCCCACACTCCTACCCGAGATACTATGGTCAATCCGAACGACCCCAACGGCGGCAACCGGAGAAACCCCGTTTAGCCTCACATTCGGAATGGAGGCCGTCCTACCACTTGAACTCACATACAGAAGCCCCATAATCGAAAGCTATGACCCCAACACAAACGGAGATGGACTACGACTCGACAACGACCTACTTGAAGAAAAACGAGACACGGCACATTTCCACAACACCGCGAACAAGCAGCGAGTCGCTTGACTATACAACCACCGTGTTAGGGAGCGCCCGCTTCAACTGGGGGACTAGGTCATGAAGGTAATCCAAATGAAGACAAAGAGTTTACGCCCATCATGGGAAGGTCCATACATCATCGACGCAGTCGTAAGCCCAGGTACGTTCTACATCAATGACATGTTTAGAAGAAGGATAGGCAACCCCTGTAACACATAGCACTTGCAAAAATGTTTCCACTAAGTGTTCGTTTGCTTGCGTTTGACTAGCACTAATGCACGTACATTTAGTGTTTTGTGTAACCTTTTGTATGAGTACAATCGCATGTTTTGTTTTTTAGCCAGTGAATGAAAGTTAATATACATCAAACACATTCAGACACAATGTAAGAGAAACAAAGGTACTTATATATATTCCAAAAAAAAGTTGCATAGTAGCAAACGCATGCAGGCGCAAAAAAAAAACTACAAAGCAGAAAAGCAATAGTACATAATTAGTTGGCCCCTTTCCCCGGCATCAGCCCCACCATCCGGCACTCCATCAGCACGCACGACCTCAGGTTCCTCGAGCGAGTGCTTTAGCTTCTCGGCCTCAGCGGCTTACCACGCCTTGAACTCGTCTACCTTCACAAACAGAAGAACGAGCGAGGAGAAATCCTCACATTGGACGTTGGCCTCAGCAGCAACCAAGTCCTCGAATTCATCCGAATTCTTGATAGTCTCGACCGCATCAGCCTTAACCTTCTCAAACTCGGGTGACACCTTGAACTCGGCCTCAGCCTCATCTGCAATCCTTCTGCAAATCTCCTCTGTCATCTCGTGCGATCGAGCTTCAGCGAGCTTGCACTCTAGCTTCGTAATTCTGGCCCCACTAGACGATTGGAGGGAGGAAAGGTCCGTCTCCAGGATACCAACCCTAGACCGAGACTCCCCCAAATCCTTCTTCAGCTCATCGAGCTCATGGACCAGCTCATTCACTCGGGAGATTTTGCGGTTGGCTATGTCCGTGGACCTGGGTAGAGCCTTCTGCAATATGGCCACCTCGGCTATTAGCCGTCTGCTCTCGTCTTTCGCCTTCGACATCGCAGTGGTTTGCAGCACCGACCCCTCTAGGCCTTTGATGAGGAAGAGCTAGTGCTGGAGCTGGGTGCATGTGTCGAACACCGCGTTTAACGACTTGCTCGGGGTCACGCCCAACTGATGCCACTTCTGCAACGATTCAATACCCGTACCCATGAAGCTCTGGATGCGAGCAAGGAACTCTAAAGATATGGCAGTTTCTCCTACTACAGCAACGGTCATGCCCGGGGAGGCCTTGGTGGATGGACCCATTGCGAGTTTGGCTGGGCGGCTGGACACCCCTTGGTCATCTGGCCTCCTAGACGAAGACCCAGGCTGGGGAATCCATGCATCTCCAAATTGATGAATGGGGAAGAGCTCGAATGAACTCCGGGAGGAGCCCATGTTGGCAGAATGGGACTTGCTCCGAGAGCCCGAGCGCGGCCAACCTTCACTTTGCCGTTTGTCGCCATGCTTGATCCGACGCTAGCAGTGCTCTTTGCTTTGGACCTCCTTCTCCCGCCGGAGAAGGTCCATTCGGGCCTGCTCACGCTCTTCCCCTCGCCGAGTGTCAAGGGTGGCTTCCTCGACCCGGTCCTCGGGAGAGACGCCCGGTACAATCGAGGCCCCGACAGCCGCGCCCACGGCCTTCACCTCCTCATCGACCTCCGGTACCGGATCAAGGTACTGATTGCAGTCCGAAGCATGTAGAACGTGTTGGGGAGTGTCGCCCTGGACGAGATGGTTGTTTCCTTCCTCAACGACCATACAGGCTTGACGAGCTCTCTCCATCGGTACCAGCATACGCTGGTGGGCGGCATGTTGCTTGGTCGAGGCACGAGACTTTTTCATTTTAGCTACAACATATAAGGCAAAACGTCAGTCTGATAACCCACACAAGCGGCACAAATAAACGCAGTACATAAAGTGATATGTACCGGGGGGCGTGAGAGACCACAATGTTAGACAAGCTCCCAGTGGTTAGCTGCCCAAAAAATCCTTGCGTCTGGATGAGGATCGAAGGTGAACTTGATAAAGGCTAAGCGCCTTTCCTCTAAACGGGTGAGGGGGTAAGATCATTGATCTACAAAAAATAACACAAGGCATTAGCAAGCACGAATACGAAACAACAGAAGCAAGGGAACGCCAATAGCCGGTAATACAACACACCTAACAGTTGGAAGGACTCGGGGACTTGATGTATTTGATCGCGTCCACGCAATAGAGCACCATCTGGCTTATCAAACTCCCACTTACCACCGACAAGGCAATGATACCGGCACCAGGCAGTCGATGAGGAAGAGGGCTCCGTTAACCACCACTTCTTTCGGGACTCCATCGTTATCGTTCCTTTGTCCTTCATATGGGGAGAGTACTTCAAACAGAAAAAGTGTCTGATCTCCGCACGAGTGGGAAACTGTAGCCCGCTAAGTTTCCATATGTTGTGAAACGCGATCAGCACGCGCATCAATGTAGGCCTACACTGGCCTAACATGATATTGAAAAGGTAAAGCGCATACTGGAAGAACGAGTGGAAGGGAAGCTTCAACCCGGCCTTGTGCTAAAACTCGCTCACGCAAACATAACACCGAGGAGGACGTGTGAATGACTCGTCTTGACTGAGGGCCCTCAGCTTCACCGTTCGGGGGATATGGTAGTCCCGGTACTACTGCTCGATCTTGCGAATAGACGGAGACCAATCCGGCTCTGGCACCACTTGGCCATCTGTGAGACGCCACAGTACGGGCCTACCTTAGGGGAGTATGGGGAAAGCAGCCCCTGATGCCCGTCTGCCATGAGGGAGAATAACATAACCATGTGAACCCTCGGAGGAGGAGGTTGGAGCCTCACCGCTTGGCACCATCGATGCACCTTATTGTTCGGACCGCACGATCATTGATTCACTTTACTGCATACTCAGAACGGATGACCTACGCAAAACACCACTAGCGTTAACTGAAAGTGGGGAGATGCTCAGTACGCTATCGGACGAGGATTTTGAAACACTATGAGCAGGACCATGTGACCCTATACGGAACCTAGGGGTTTGCAGAAGGGACTTATCGCTAGAAATGGCTACCAGTTCCATTATCCTCAAACGGGAGAATAAGCCAAACGGCAAATGCGTGGAGTATGTCACCAACCCAGTTCCTCAAACAGCACAAACATATCCCATCATTTTGCAAACACCCAAAACAGATCAAACACACCAAAAGCAACAAAAACCTCAAGAACAATACCGTTCTTCCTTACAAGCCCAGAAAAATGCACAAAGCCAGAAAAATACACAATGCCGTACCTAAACTAGCCAAACACACTCCACAAAATGCAAGCACAACACAAATTCCAGACATTCAGCAGCAACAACACCACAAAAATAGTAACAACACGTACATAAATACACCAAAGCAAAACAAAAACACCACACGTTTTGAGGTGGAGGACAACAACAAGCAAATTACCTTTACAAAGACGACAAGAAGATTCACGAGAGTGAAAAGCTCCAAATTGGGTACAAAAGCTTCGCAATAAACGTTTTGGCAGAGTTTCAGTTGAGCACGAATGTGTAAACAAAAATGAAGGTGAAAGCAAGACTATTTATAGACAGCAAAACTAACCCTAGGCAAACACCTACTATTTATTTTTAGCGCTTCCAGCTGCTGGATTGTGACACGTGTCTCACGCACCCCACGCGCTCCCACCAAAATTAATTACCCTACCGCTTCGAATTTGGTGAGCCACGCATCACACATGCAGCAACTAACTGAAAAAAACGTCTGACACTCGGGCATGTCAAACGACAGGTAACCGTTATGAAGTCGATAAGGTCAGAATGCAAAAAGACAAGAGGGGCCCACTTTGAAAATAGCAACATCAAGTTTCAGAGTACACCCCGATAGTCGAATAGCAACAACGTTCGAACTATCATGCCACGAGTAGCAACATCGCTTGTCACCACGTAAGTAGCTCCAAACAACAATGATAGCCCTGTGCCACGACCATTCGATATCTGACCTCAAAACCAGCTCTTCATCGGAGAGTTGGGGGACTTGGGGGTATCAGGTCGCGGACCCCTCCTCGAGTGACCACGTGTGCGCAAAATTGGAAAAAGTTTTTACAACTCCCCAATCAAGAGCTATTTTCCTTGACTTGGGGACTTGTTCCCATAACACACAATTATCGCACACTTAGTCACTACAAACGGGTCAACACAGCTCAGACCAAATGCAAGACAGCAATACAGGCTTCAAACTTAAACAAGGAAATAACACCATCCGAACGTCCACACGCTCGGAACAACAAACGGAAGGTACCAGGATATGTCATGTACAAAAAACAGGATCTTACATCGAAGAACAACAAAAAGACCACACACTCAACCGAATATAAGCAACACATTTCTGACAAAAGCAAGGTACGCTTGTTACTCTACCAATACCTCTGTTACACTTCATACATTCTAACTATAGCGTCGGAGAGTCAAAGGCGAGAATACCCCGTCACGGCTCCTAACGCCCGTTTGGTGTATTATTCTTAATAGCAGGTAAAGGACGACACATGCACGATAGTCTAGATCACTCGAAATAGCACCATCTTCTCTTCTGCTAAGTCCCTCACAGAATTTGGTAGAAACACTGATCACTCTTTCAATATGTTAAGATGGGTTCCTCAGGTTTTCTCATTTGAGCATGAAAGTGTTATGCAAAGTGTTAATGGATGTCCCAATATGAGTGATAGCAATAGATTGCTTAGATATCATATTCTTCCAACCTTGGGCTCCTTTCTCAGTTAATGCAGGATGATGGAATGGATGAGAAACAAAAAGGAAACCAGGGAATCGATATACCATTTCTATTGTAGAAGAATACTCAAGCCAAGGCCAATATTTAAACAATTTAAATTTGAATCTCCGACATTAACTCCCACTCTCAGTAGAGATGACATACACACTCAACTAAAGTTGAAACAGTCCTAAAACCACATATGCTCTTCGAATATATTCACGATCGTTCAAATGATATAAACAAATTGGTCGTCTCTTTCCTGGATCACGTTTAAGGCAACTCAAATCAAAATGACATTCTTCTAGTGGAATAGAGGGCAAAGGATCATCATTCACAAAATTGGGGATGTCATTAACTGAATCTTCTGTCTTAGGTATATTCTCACTCCCACTCCCACCCCCACTCTCATTGTCATTGTCATTTCTCTCCCCTGGCGAATTATTCGTTGAAAACCATGAAAGAAGATTTTTGTAAAGTTTGGGTTTACGGTGATCTGCCATTATATTCAATGTGTCAAACCTATATAACACTTTATACATTTAATTAGGACATTGTAGTTTTACCATCATACATAAGCATCAACAAACAGTATAACCAAGTAACACATGCTTAACATCCTAAATTCCATAAACAATACTCAAACAAATAAAAGAACCATAGCTATTTCAGAAAAAATAAAACGCAATAGAAGAGCAGGGACTTACTTCCAATACTTCACTAATAACTTTGGTAGCTTAAAAAAGCAATATTGCTCTCGAAAAATATCATATATAATGTCCGCAAATTGAAGAGAGAGCAGGTAACTAAGCTAATATATCAACAAAACAAAAAATTAAGCTAAGAAGCTTATGCTAGTTTGCTAGTACTACATGAACGAATTAAAATTTAGACTCACTATGCTTGAAGAATATCATATATAATGTTTGCAAATTGAAGAGAGAGCAGGTAACTAAGCTAATATATTAACAAAACAAAAAATTAAGCTAAGAATCGTATGCTAGTCTGCTAGTACTACATGAACGAATTAAGATTTAGACTCACTGTAGAAGATTAGAGAAGCAAGAATGCAAGATCAAATCGTGGAGGAGCAATGGTAGGCATGGCGGCAGAGGAGGGAGAACACTGACATGAAAAGAGAGATTGAGAGAGAGACGAACATTTGGTAGAGCGAAGAAGTCAAGAAGTGTGAATGGAGGAGAGGTTGCAAGTTTGAGTCGTGCGAACTGCAAAGAAGTGTGAAAGGACTCAAAGGAGGTGTTGGGTTTGCAACGTTTCATCTCTAATGCATATACCTAATTTTTTTTTAATTGACCAAAAAATTGGATGGGCTGTAACCCATGATGTCATTTGGCTGGATCCGTCCTTGATCCAGAGGTTAATAATTTATAGAAGTTTTATTGTATAATTTGTATGCATGCTAAATTCTATTGATCTTACGGAGTATATATAACTATAATAATCATATATGAGATATATAAGTGAAGGATTTCGTATCCCGTATTTCAAGATGAAAAGAAAGCTATTCTCAATTTCCTTTTGTTGAAAAAACAAACTAAAGCTAAACTACGAAAAAATTTCTTGGGCAACCAACGCCAGTTAAATCAAACAGGTGTAGTCTAGGAGCATCAGGAGGCAAATATCCCCCCCATCATTTTCAACTTCAATAAGGTGACCAGTATCAATTCTATCTGCAATAAAATTCGCTTCTCAAAATATACGAGGGAAAACCAATAAAGTTGAAGCTTTTGACAATTTTCCTCATATCTTAAATCACTGTTCTAAAGGGAAGTCACCTTCGACATAAATGTATTTGTGAGGCATATCTGCTTTGGTTGAATAAGAATTTCACACAGGGCTGTAACTAGCTTGAGCAACTAGAACACTAGACCAACGCCATTAACAGCCGTACGCTGAAATAGTTCTTCCTTCAGAGCCTGTATACAAAACCACTAGTTGCTGTACATCTGCTTCTAGATCGAACAGACTCGACAGATCCATCAAATTGATCAAAGTTAATAAAAAGAAAGTTAATTACTTCAATTAATTCTCATAAATCTTCGTCATTTTAATTATTTATTTAGACATGTTATCTGTGAGTTGAACTATCGCATGGTAACTAAAGCTAGCTATTCATATAATTCTGGGGGGGGGGGGGCGCTCATCCTAACGTGGCTCCGCCCCTGAACTTCGATCACAGTCACATGATAAACGTGTTATCATTACATTATAAGATTGATGCCCCTGAACTTCGATCACAGTCAGATAATAAACGTGTTATCATTACATTATAAGATTGATGATATAAAAGTATATCCCCCTCTTCTTTTTTGTTGTATTCATCCTTCATCTGTCATCCAGTGAGGTTGGAGCTAGCTAGCAATTCAGATTGATCTATCAGTTTGATTTTAAAAAGGTTATGCATATCTTGAAAGTTATCAAGGTTAAATAAGTTATAACTTTTAAGTACATGCATGTTTAACGATCTATAAGTCTAGGGCGCGCTGGTCATTTAAAATGATGGGAATTATGTCAAATCGATGCTTAGTTTTTTTTTTTTTTTGTCTGGGTATGAAATCCATATGACTTTGAATTACTAGCTTGATCGAGGAAATGAATGGAAGAAGCTTCTACTGTAATAGGCCTCAGATAGAAAACGATTGCAAAAAACAAAGAGCAAAAGAGGTGCGATTAATAGAACCATGCCAGAAGTCTAGAAATGTCTCTGTAAACAGTCTTGTTCCCTCTTTCTCGTGTTTTATCTCCACTACAAGTATACATATCGATCTAAAGTCTCTCCCTCATCTTTTATTTCGTGCAAATTATAGCTTTGCTTTCATGGCCGGCCTGATTATAGGCCCAGACGTCTTGGCCTAGAGGCTTCAAATCTAAAGCCCCCAAAACCTTTAACTATTATATACATTTCATTGTTGAACTTGCAGTTTTTACAAAATGTGGGGAGTGGTAAAATCTTTACAGTTTTCCAATGAGCCACGTTCGACTCTCAATCTCTTCGCTTTTTTTTTTCCAGCCCTTTTCTCTTTCTTTTTGGCCCGGGTAATCTCTCCATGTTTTTCTATTCTCTTTTTTTATACACCTTCCTCTCTTCTCTTCCTTTTCTTTTTCTTTCAAAAATTTCAGATTTGTAGGAATATATACATATATGAAGATTTTGGGTATAAGAATTCGGGAGCCCCGTAATTTTCTTAGCTTAGAGCCCCTCGAATCTCAGGCCGGCCTGCTTGCTTCCATTATAATTGTTATCAAGTAATTGATCGATTATATATATATATATATATATATATAACTATCTTGGTGTGTTTCACGACCAATCAGTCTGTTCATACGAAGGTAAACTTGTATACCTACAAATATGTATAATATATACATAAAGACACGGAGTCGCGCATGCATATGTAGAGGTCTCGAAACCAAGATCGATCGATGCATGATTTGATTGCATGTGAAACCGAATTTGTTTTTCTACAGATGCCACCTGTGTTTTTCTGCATTATATATTTCTAGCAAGCAAACTGATATGTTAATTTTATACAAACATTTAATTATACATGCTACGTTTCAATTTATGGAAGTCGAAATTAGGTTAACGCTGATGTGGCAAGTATAATGACGGTTTCCTTAGGTATACATAAACTTGTATACCTACAAATATGTATAATATATACCTATTAGGGGTGGGACATTGGATCTGAAAACCGAAAAAAAAAACCGATCCAAATCAAGCCGCGACCGAAAAAAATCGCACCCGATAAAAACCAAACCGAAACAGAAAAAAATCAAAATATTTGGTGTGGTTATGGTTTTTAATTTATAAAAATCGAACCGAACCGAAAAACCGAAGTACGTATAAAAATATATCGTTTTGGAAATTTTGTAATATATTATATAAATATATGCAAAACAAAAACTTTAAACTCCTAAAATCATAATTTTTTTTATGCACAATTCTTCTCAATTTCTCTTATAGAATCTAAATAAAATGTTAGACAACTCAAAAAAAGAAATTTTATAGACAATTTTTTAGATTTTTATTCAAAAGTTATTTTTTATGCATTATGTAAAAAACCAAAAGAAACCGAAAAGATCCGGAAAAAAAAAACAGAACCAAACAGAACCGAATAATCACGATTTTTCTTTTAAAAACTGAAAAATCGAACCGAAAAAAATATTTCAATTTGGATATGATTTTTAACGAACCAAATCATCCGAATCCCACCCCTAATTATTGCATTGCTTCATATGATGTTAATTATCTACATTAAGAACTCTGAAGTTTAATTGGTCATCAACTAGCTGCTAATTAATTAGCAATAGATCGAGTATATATATAGCTAGTAATCAACTGATTGAATTACTGTCACGAAGTAGTTAAAATTTGTATTACAAGCAGTATGTCATGATCGACCCTCATCAGGTACATATATATAATAAAACCAAGGGAGATGGGGATAAACAAACACTCGAGTAGCGGTCACCCCTTGAAAACTAAAGAACCTCTCACCATTATCTACTTCTCATCTGGCGGCCGTCCTGGACCCGCGCAGGCTGCCAACCTCGTCAATTTGAAATTGGTGCTGTGAGACACTGGCAGAATCACGTTGCGGCCAGATTGTATAATTACTATTTGTGTAAAAGTTTTCCGTATAGAAGGTCTAGTAGAGTAGAAATAGCCTATGTTATTACCTATATAACAACGGTGAATTTTCCTGTTCATTTGCACTGTAGCAATGAACAGTATGACCAGTGCTCTCACGCTTGGAGCGTGCGAGCTACTGTTCTTGAAAAGGCCAGAATCTGATCTGGCTCTCTCTCTCTCATCACCATAATCTTCTTCAATCAACATTCTTCGCTTGCATATTCTCATCTCGCAACCAATTTGATTCTCTCTCTCTGATCACCAAAAAATCTACTCGACTGATCCCTGCATCGTGCTCTTGCATCTCGATCGAGTCTTCTGATATCTCCATCTCGGTACCGATTCTTACGAATCCTGAATGTTCCGATTTCTCCGACGGTCTCGCCGAAGCTCTCTCCAACGATCCTTGCTGCTTTTGTAACATTCTGTCGTTGTCTCAACTTCTCGGGTTTGCAGAATCTGGAAGTATAACTGGTCTAAATGAGAGCGAGTGTGGGCAGATTGGCGTAAACAACATGCAAGGAACATTTGGATGCACCGGCATTTCGTGTTATCTAAGGTTAGATATTGTCCTGGTCGATATTATCAAGCAGCAAGATATGATTACACATAATATGAATCTACCTCTTATTTGCTACTGGATACAAAAAACCAAATCCATTCAATTTGCATTTCTAGGTACTAGATATTTCATGTGCTTTGTTTGATGGTGGGTTATTTTGGGTTTTTCAATTTGGTGCAGTGGTGATTCATCTGAGAGCTACTGGTGATGCCCCTATACTGAAGCAAGCAAAGTTCAAGGTTTGTCTTACTCATGGCAAGTTTCTATATTTTGAAAGAATTGTATTTGATAGCTGAATGATTTTGTCTATTTTGGTATTCGAATCGTAGCTTTGATAATCGGCATGTCATACCACCATACTCTCTCTTTGTTTTGGCTTTAGGCTGAGTTTAGGTTGGGTGAAGTTCTGGTGGTTTATTAACTTGATTGCCGACTGATAATCACATTACAGTTTTTACATCCTCCTATTTATTAGTAAAGAATGAGAAGAGATGCCATAGAATTTAAATTCTTTTTCTCCTTACCTGATTTTGACTCAAGTATCATATGCACTTGAAACTGGTTATGATGCTGGTTCACGCATTTCTATGTGAATGAGAATTGGCTGGTCTTGATATTTCCCAAACTGAAACCGAGTTCCATGTATTTTGCATCTTCTGCATTTTTCAGTGGTCCAAAAGGCAGAAAGAATTGTCCTGTGGTTTTTTGTTACTTACTTCCATTTTATGTATCTACTTCGAGGACTGAAGTTTTGCCATGGGTGCCAAGTGGGGTATTATTAACCCCTTATTTAAAATTCAAAATCCAATTCTGCTGCCAAACATTTTCACCGTGGTGTGTGCAGTCTTGCTCATTGAAGCTTTTATGAAGTCTTAACGTTGTGGTTAGGTTACATTTCTAGCCAAGTACATTTTGTCCACTAAGAATAAGTAAATAGATTGGACTGCGAAGCAATTACGATGTAAATTGTTCATTTTTCTTTTACTCGACAAAATTTGTTGTTTCTACAACTAAGCATCAGGAAGAAACCAAGCAAGAATGTGTCTTTTATAAGTTAATATTACCTTTGGGGAGCTCAATGCAGTGATCTTGGTGCTTTGCGTTGCTTATGACGGAAATGGAATAACTTTAATAGATGACAATTTTGTTTGTACCGGACAATGCTCTATGTTCAGATCATATATTTTTGCCATTCAATCATTAATTTATACTTGGTTGGTTTCAATTTCGAATCTTTGTATTTTCATTAATTGAATTGGATAAGATGGATATGTAATTGTTGTTAGGGGTACTATATTCATTTTTTCTATTGGGTATGTGTGAATTTGAATCTTCTATGTCAGTTATGTAAGTCCCATATCCTACAGAACTCAAGACGTAGTTTAAATGAACTGAGACGTAGTTTATCTTGGATAGTTAGTTGACCTATCTGTTTGTGTGCAAAAGCTTTCAGTTAATATCTTTGGAGATTTCTAACACGGTGACACTGATGTGGTTTTTGCAACAGGTGAGCACTTAAGCAAATAGTCAATATCGAAACTATAAGTAACGGATATCCCCTGGCTGAAATGAGATGAGATGCAAAGGATAAAATTCAAAAACCAACTTCTTCTATCTAGCTCTAGGGCGCTGTATATATAGTAAGGTAGCACGTAGTTGAGGGTTAGAACGAGCTAAGGGTGGGCAAAGATAGAGTACTCTCAATTAGCTTGCATGCAAATATAATCTGGGACTTGATTGCATGGTAACTTGGAGAGAAAACATAGTGAAAACCAATAAGACATGAAGCATTTGTTGGTTTTTGGAAGCCCACAACCATATTAATGTATGATAGTACTGTTGTGCTAAAAAATATGCATTTTGGTTGATGTTGAACTAGGAGTAGGCATGTATCAAACTATTGTTAGATTTTTTTTCAGGCATGCGTTTTGTCTATGTACAGTTGATATCCCTTTCTTTTGTTACCAACAGCAACAAAGCAGCAACACAGTTGTGCCACACACAAGTGAAGTACCAATTACCTGCCAGCATTGGCCAAGGAGGACACGACTTAGGCTTAGGTCTGGTGTTCAATCTCGATTGACTGATCTGCCAAGAAGCACCTGATTTTTTATATCGTGTGGGTTTTGATCTATCGTACCTAATAAAGGTAGTAATCAAGGTTGTAAGCTTCGGAATTGAAAGGTCGGTCTTTCGTTTCATCGTGGGCTCACACTTTTGTTATTTCAGCATATGGATTTGAACTGGTTCATATTTCTATTGCAGGTCGTGGACTGTTGGGTATTGGAAGTAATCAAGGTTGTAAGCTTCGGAATTTGAAGGTTGGTATTTGGTTTCGTCTATGATTTTTGGCACTTTTGACTAAAATTACGTGTTCCCTATATCGATTAGCTATATTTGGTTTGGTCTCTGATAATTGGTTTGGTCAGAGTACTGAATACGTAGATCAATGCTTATATTTTGATTTGAACAATGAAATGATGTATTCGCTATATTAATCAGTTGGCTAGGATATCCATCTCTTATTATTTTGGTTCAGCGTATAAAGCATATTTGTAAATAACTAGAGGTTGATTCTCCATACACACATGCGCGCGCACACACACACACATATATATATATGTGATGTTTCATATTGTGCATACGAATCGGTTAAACTAGATGCCATTTTCTTACCATCGAACCTCTCGCAGCTGTAGAATAAGTAGTACTTCCTGTAGGAGTGGCTACAATGACACCATCACCTTGCGGCCTCTCCTTTTTCTTTTTGTGATTTTTGATCATTTTGGGTACTGATGAAGTCGATTTCATTTTGTTGGAATTTAAGACTGTTGGGTTCTATGGCTTGGCTGGAGTTTATAAAATTAGTACACTATAGATGACACAGATTTTTGTTTCTTGGGCTTGCAATCCTGTTCATATGCTAATAGACAACGACAGTGTAGTATTCATCTTGCAATGTACATACAGGATATCATATGAAGCTGTATTATTTTTTCCTGAAGTTGTGATAAATTTTCGTGATTCAATTTTGTTTTCCTAGTGCATCATTGATTTTAATTGATTATAGTGGGTTCATGATTGAAAATCCATTTTTGAAACACTGGGTTCATCATTGGAATTCTATTCTGGGGGTAGCAATCTTTATATTGTAATTCATATGGAAATCTGGCAATCCCTTTGAATCAGTAAAGCCATATTTTTAGATTTCGCCATTCTATTGCTGAATAAACCTCTCTACGGGTTGGCTCATTCAAATTCATTGAGTTCACTTGAGGCAGTAGATAGCCTGGCAAAGTCTTTCAGAATTTGGTTTGTTGTGTATGTCTGCGTTTTGGATGTATGCAGTGGCTTTCTTTGGTTTTTATGCGTTTTTGTAATTATGTGTGTGGGTGGTGTTATCTTGATTTTGTGAGTTGGTAGAATAGAAAATACATGAATGATTACATATAGACATGATTACTGATTATATGTACAAGTGATTATACTGATTATTACGTATAAGTGGAACACATTGTGTGACGACCCGGACCAGAATTAGCAGTGGAATCAGCTTGATTGATGAGCTTGCACGTAGTCGCAGAGTTGCGACAGTCGTTTTAATCGCCGAAGCTTCTTAACGACTAAATTATTGGCTGAGAATTGGAGCTGAGTCTCTTCTCGAGAGTCATTGTACGTGTGATTACGAGTTTTTTGGCGGTTCCGGATCGTTATTTGGACGACCGAGGAATTAGTTATGAATATTTGAAGTTTCGACGGAAACGGATTTAAATGGCAGGTTTGTTCACGACTAAATTACCGGACGAGAATTTGGTTTCGGTTCCTTCACAGAAGTTGTTCAGAATTTAATTTCGAGTTCGTGAGAACTTTCGGAGTATGATTTTGAGTTACGAAGATTTAATTGTGAATACTTCCGATTGTTGGCTATTTTGTCAATTTATTATGTGTTTGGGCTGAACAGTTGACTTTTTATCCATTTGGCCGATGTGCTTGACTTCGGGTGATTATTGAAGAGTATGTCGAGACGAGTTTGTGGCCACGAGAATTATCGGAATCGGTTACACGACGAGAAAGTTACGCGCGTTTGAAGTTCGTTTAAACGGATAGTTAAAAGTTTCCTAATCGGGAAAGGCTATAAATAGCAACTTTCCATAAGGGGAAAGTCAAAACAGGAAATAATATGTTTGACCGAGTTGACTCGGTCAACTCGGTGGAGAGAGGGAGTTCACGTCGGGCTTCACGGTGGTCGACGGCGGTGGTGCCTTTCGGCTGTCTTCAGCCACGGAGGAGGTGGCAGTCGGTGCGCCTCGGTCCCCTCTACACTTTCCCGGTCACCGTCGACGGCGAGGCTCGCCGGAAAAAGATGTAAAACCGGCCAAAGTTTGAAGAAAAGTTGGTGATTCGGGTTCCTCAAATTCGGCCGAATTGAACTTCAAGAGGTACTGGGTTTTGTAGCCGTCTTCAATGTGATTATAACCATATAAGCATGGTGTTCTAATTCGATTTGTAGATGGAGAATTTTGGGTTTGAATTTTGTGTTCTAATTCGGTTTTGCTTGAAATTGGATGTGTTAGAGTGAGAATTGGACTTCGGTGCAGTTGACAAAGTTGCTCAGTGCATGATTTTGAGTGGAATAGGTGCAGCTCCGCCTTGAAATTCCCCGTCCGGCAGCGGCGCCGCCGTGGACGGCGGTCAACGGTCAAACTTTGACTTTTTGGACTTTCGACAAGTTGCATGTCATTTGACTCGAAATCGCGCTCCGATCGCAGTGGGGAGGTTCTTTTTCGAGTTGAGCGTTCGAACGTAAAACGAGGTATTGAGGTGGTATATATGGATTTTCGACGATTCGTCGTATTCGAATTGTGTATTTCTGAGAACGGTGGTTTCTCGTGGTTTGATTTGTATTGTCGGATTATGACTTTGAATATTGGATATTGTGAATATTCAGGGGTTCGTGATCGTTTGTTTGGCGAGGGACATTCCGCCGGATCACGGGTTAACGCGATACGCGTTACGCTAGTCTGTGAATGGACAATTTCTTTTCACGGATTGTTTGCAAGTCTTTTATATGATTTTCGAACTTGAGCATGCGTATTGAGAACACGGATTACATGAGCATGTGTTTTTACGATTATACGATTATACTTATACGGATATACGTATACGAATATGCATACACTTATATATTGTTTCATGCATTTGCATCGAGCTGTTTATGATTTGGTTTACACAGAATACAGTCGTGGTTACGTTGTTGTATCTATACACTTTGCCTCTCGGTTGATCCCCGATGGTAGGCCGCCTGGAGGGGCGTTTCCCCAACCAGACCGGTGAGGGGCGTATCCCCGGATCCGAGGCCATTTCTGGCTAGAATCACGTGTGGGTCTGGGATCCCGTGATTCTGACTGTACTAGCACGGTGTGTGTCCATGAGTGACCCCGTGGGATTTATACTTGCATGCTCAGTACGCTGGAGGATTATGGTTTTACCTCGTGTACTTGTTATTTTATTTACCTAAACTCGCCTATGTTATTTTACATATATATCAACTGGTGAAAGACATTTATTTTCGTCCACTCACTCTAGCGTGTTTCATGTCTTTCCCCTGGGCTTTTCAGTTTCCGTGCCCAGTTTGCAGTTCAGGCTCTGGTGTCGCACGTCGTGGTCGGAGGCATAGTACTCGAGCGATCTTATTTCTTCCAGTAGGTTTATTGTTCTACCTACTGTGGTATATATATATATATGTTTATATGTTGTGGTCGCTCTGAGTAATCCGTTGTTGATGTTATACGATTTTTAACCCGGATTTCAGTTTAGTGCATATATATTTACTACTTTACATTATTGCTGATATATTGAGAAATCCGGATGGGATTGGTGCCCACGGTTTGCTTTTTTGTGGCATAGGATGAAGTGTATTTTCCGCGTGCAGGTAATGGTAATTCCACGCTAGTAACGAAACTCTGCCAAAATTTCTACGGTTTTTGTTGGTTCGTGTTTTCGAAGGGGTTTGATTCCGATTTAGGAAGCTAAATCGGGGTTGGGTCCTTTCAGCTTGGTATCAGAGCATTAGGTTATAGGTTCTGTAGACTTCTGTAGTCGTGTTTACTAAGGATATTTGAGAATGTACAGCATGTTTGGAATGGTGACCCGACCGGCCTGCGGATAATCATCAAATTCCGGGTGTTGTATACTTTCAAATATTTGAAGTTCCATGATTACGTTCCACTTGTTGTGAACGATATTTTATTCATTAGGATGCCTCCTGACGTGCTTTCCGTGTCGTTTCGGTTGTGGATCCTGTTGAGGATCAATCGATGCGCGATTTGCCAGAGAACAGTGGATTCAGATGAGTATTCAGAGTTCAGAGAATTGTGTGGCACGGTTTGCCTGGGGATGTGTATATGGGCGTCTACATGTTGCCTCAGAGCTGAGATTTGTGGCAGTTATGTTTGCCTGAGTCAGATCATTGTGTTTGGTGGGCTGATATTGTGTGAGTTTCGGTTGCGACTCCACGGCCTACATTCAGAGTGTTGTGTATACGGTAATGGTTTATTAGGCTACCCAGCATTCAAATGTGGAATGTTTACCCACCTGAGGCAGAGATGCATTGTCCACATGTTTGTTCCTGTTTGCACAAGTTATGTGGCTTCAGAGGAAGCAGTGTACGAGGTTTGAGATGAGTTTGAACCTGAGTATCAGAGAGAGTCTGATTGATGTGCCTCGAGGCATCCGTGAGAAGCTTAGTGTGCTGCACTCAGTGGCGAGGCTATTGAGAAGGAAAGACGTACGCGGTATTCGATGTGATGATTTGAGGAAAGTGGGCTTAGTCGAGATTTTGATGAGGTTGAGTTCCGACACTTCGGGATCAATGACTTCATCAGGCTGTGACATTTTCGATATTTTTAAGGGCCATCAGATCAGGCAGAGGATTCGTTTGACGATGGCGGAGATCGCAGAGTAGCGGACTTGCTCCTGTGGCATGAGTTTGGGTGATCGTTGGTGCTTCTTTCACGCAGCAGGTGTTGCGGTGACTTGTGTTCGTAGAGCACTTTCAGTTGCCATTGTGGTGACCAGGAGGGTCACGTTACAAGGGAGCGCCTCAGCCAGCTGTTTTAGCGGTTTGACAGCTCAGAGTTCAGAAGGAAATCATGATGCTGCTTCTGGAGCTTGATCAACCCAGATTTTTAGACGAGCCATTCAGAAAGTCGCAATTGACGTGGGCGGCTACTTGGGCATGTTGGAGTTCATGCCATGACCTTGTTTGAGGACAGACTTTTCTCCGAGGTTACTGTTGCTTGATATCCGTGGCTATTGTACCTGCATCTCCACTTCCGAGGTTTTGGAGAGTGTTGCATCCATCCGGAGCTTGCGAGACCCTTGTTGGAGGATATGGCTTAGTCACGGACTTGTTATAGCTGGACATCGTGGTTTTGGTGTGATTGTGAGTATGGACTTACTGATGACGCATTTGGTTATGTTCGAGTGCCTCGAGAAGGAGGTTGTGTTTCGACGACCAGGTTTTTCCCGAGATGTTGTTTCGTGGTGATGGTCGAGCGGATGATGAAGACGGATTATGTTGCTTGCTTAGCTTATGATGTGGATACTTCGGTTGTTGTGCCCGACATTGGCGACATTGAGGTGGTTCCAGAGGTTCCAGGTGTATTCCGGAGGAGTTACCAGGTGTTCCTCTAGTTCGGGAGACTGATTACACCATTGAGCTTGTACCGGGCGCTGGACTCATTTTACCGGCATCTTATCATTCGGAGCCAGCGGAGCTGATGGAGCTATAGTTTCGACTCCAGGAGTTGTTGGAGGAAGTTTCAGGAGATTTCATGCGACCCCGCGTATCTGTGTGGTGTGCTTTTGCGTTGTGGGTACGGAGGTTGGATGATTCGACGTGGTGGTGCATTGACTACCGGAAGCTTGATTTGCTTCAGAGGAGAGTGAGTATCCTCCACTTCGAATTGATGATTGGTTTGATCAGCTTGCGAGAGCTTCAGTCTTTTCGAGGATTGATTTCGGGTCCGGATACCATCAGTTGTGGATCGGTGAGTCTGTTGTGGCTATGTTGGCTTTCAGATCTCGCTGCGGACATCAGGAGTTCTTGGTCACGCTGTTTAGTTGACCAATGCCCCCGTAGTTCTTATGAACTTCATGGATCAGGTGTTCAGACAGTTTCTGGACTAGTTGCGGTCATGTTCGTTGGCAATATCCTGATTCACTCCAAGAGTGTGGGCCAGCACCTGAAGCAAATGTGAGCAGTTTTGCAGACTTCGTGAGATGATCAGTTATTTGCGAAGTTCAGTCAGAGTGAGTTTTGGTTGATTAACGTGATGATTTTGAGCTGTGTGATGTTAGCCGAGGAAGTTGGTGTGGATCCTGACCAGATTGAAGCCGTGCTGATTTGGGGTTGATCTACCAATGTACCAGAGATCAGAAGTTTCTCGAGTTGGCAAGCTATTATCGACGGCTTGTGCAAGATTTACCCGGATTGCCACTCTACCTTCCAAATTGACGAAAAAGATGTCAAGTTTGAGTGGTTCGATGCACGCAAGGAGAGTTATTTACTCCTGCAGGATGGTTGACCGTTGTTTCGGTTTTGACCTTACCTGACGATCGTGATGAGTTCGTGGGTTATGGCGGTGCATCGAGATTTGGATTTGGTAATGTTTTGATGCTGTATAGCAGAGCGGTGGCTCATGATTTCAGGCAGTGGAACTTTGTATAGCTACGTATCCTATATATGATTTGGGTGTAGCTATCCTTATGTTAACATCGAAGAATTCGAGACACTACAGCTATGTCGTGCAGCGCAGTGTAGGACGTACACTGATCACTTGAGTTCCGTCCACTTGTATTTTCGGTCAGATTTGGGCTTGAGGCAGTGTAGATGTATGGGGTCGATTGACGACTATGGCTACACTGGTGTCGCTTGTGCAGGAAAGGCTAGAGGTTGTACTTTGACCATCCGTCTGGGATGTTGTTCCTGATGCATTCAGTCGAGAGTCGAAATTTCAGTGTTTCATGTGTGTGTGGCTCGAGTTTCTGTATTAGCCGAGTGTGGGCTACGAGAGCTGTGTTTGAGTGTAATGATGTTGAGACTCGTGATTTTGCGCGCGTTTGGCGCTAGTGGTACGGAGATGTAACAGATACTTCGAGTTTACCAGTCGTGACGCAATCCATAGAGCAATGTAGCAGCTTGAGTGTGTACTGATGCCACATTTGTCGACAGGCGATGGCTAGGAGGCAAAGACTTGCCGAGATGTATCAGCCATTAGAGATTTCTGGTTGGACGTGGCGTTTGTCGCTGTGATCTTGTGTGTGTTTGTACACTTTGGTTTGTGATACCAGTTGTCAGGCCTTTGTGGACCGTTTGATAAATTTAGTACGTTTCCTTGTACTTTCGAAGATGATTTCAGTGGCAGGCTGGTATAGCTGTGTTTGACGGAGATTGGTCATTTCCGCTGTGTACCCGTGTCCCGGTTCGCTGATCGAGACAATTAGCTATAACTGTGTGTTGACGAGCTTTGCAGCGAGCATTGGGGACCAGATTACGGTTTGGTACCAGTTTTCAGCCTCGGATTGGTGGGCGATCTTGAGGACTATTCAGACCTTGGAGGGCATGTTGTGGACCTCGGTATTGCAGTTCCGAAGGATTCGGGACCAGCAGTTTCAGTTGTTCGAGATTGCTTGCAGTACCAGTTTGTTGACAACTGTGATATTGACGTTGCGTGATGTCGTTTTGAGGACGATGTGTACTCCATTGTGTTGGAGCGAGTTTGGTTTGAGTATGAGTTGACATTTGATTCTGATTTTGTGGAATGTGTTACCACAGACTGTCTGGTTAGCGGAAATGAGTTGATAAATTGCTTGAGTTCGATGTTTGAGTTGTGTTGGCATGAGTATGCTTAGTTGTGAATTGACACGTTGTTTTGATTTGTGTGTGGTCATAGGCGAGGTTGTGTTATGCCGTATGGTTCGGCATCGCCTATAGTGTTGGCTTTTATGTGTGCTGTGTTCCGTGTGGCGGAACTGTGTTCAGGTTTGTTATGTGTTGTATACCCTATCTGTTCCTTATGTAGGAACACTTGGCGCTTGTGTGGAGCCAGTTCAGATTTGTGATTTGTGGGTACAGGAATTTCAGCACGGAGTTATCTCCTATTGTGGAGTCAGCCATCAGAGTTGTTCAGTCGACATTATCACTGGGCAGTTGAGCAGTATGCAGAGGCAGTGCTCCTACTTGTAGTCGGCTGACTCGAAAATTTCGAGGTCGAAATTTTTCTAAGGGGGGTGGATTTGTGACGACCCGGACCAGAATTAGCAGTGGAAATCAGCTTGATTGATGAGCTTGCACGTAGTCGCAGAGTTGCGACAGTCGTTTTAATCGCCGAAGCTTCTTAACGACTAAATTATTGGCCGAGAATTGGAGCTGAGTCTCTTCTCGAGAGTCGTTGTACGTGTGATTACGAGTTCGTTGGTGGTTTCGGATCGTTATTTGGACGACCGAGGAATTAGTTATGAATATTTGAAGTTTCGACGGAAACGGATTTAAATGGCAGGTTTGTTCGCGACTAAATTACCGGACGAGAATTTGGTTTCGGTTCCTTCACGGAAGTTGTTCAGAATTTAATTTCAAGTTCGTGAGAACTGTCGAAGTATGATTTTGAGTTACGAAGATTTAATTGTGAATATTTCCGATTGTTGGCTATTTTGTCGATTTATTATGTGTTTGGGCTGAACAGTTGACTTTTTATCCGTTTGGCCGATGTGCTTGACTTCGGGTGATTATTGAAGAGTATGTCGAGACGAGTTTGTGGCCACGAGAATTATCGGAATCGGTTACACGACGAGAAAGTTACGCGCGTTTGAAGTTCGTTTAAACGGATAGTTAAAAGTTTCCTAATCGGGAAAGGCTATAAATAGCAACTTTCCATAAGGGGAAAGTCGAAACAGGAAATAATATGTTTGACCGAGTTGACTCGGTCAACTCGGTGGAGAGAGGGAGTTCACGTCGGGCTTCACGGTGGTCGACGGCGGTGGTGCCTTTCGGCTGTCTTCAGCCACGGGGGAGGTGGCAGTCGGTGCGCCTCGGTCCCCTCTACACTTTCCCGGTCACCGTCGACGGCGAGGCTCGCCGGAAAAAGATGTAAAACCGGCCAAAGTTTGAAGAAAAGTTGGTGATTCGGGTTCCTCAAATTCGGCCGAATTGAACTTCAAGAGGTACTGGGTTTTGTAGCCGTCTTCAATGTGATTATAACCATATAAGCATGGTGTTCTAATTCGATTTGTAGATGGAGAATTTTGGGTTTGAATTTTGTGTTCTAATTCGGTTTTGCTTGAAATTGGATGTGTTAGAGTGAGAATTGGACTTCGGTGCAGTTGACAAAGTTGCTCAGTGCATGATTTTGAGTGGAATAGGTGCAGCTCCGCCTTGAAATTCCCCGTCCGGCAGCGGCGCCGCCGTGGACGGCGGTCAACGGTCAAACTTTGACTTTTTGGACTTTCGACAAGTTGCATGTCATTTGACTCGAAATCGCGCTCCGATCGCAGTGGGGAGGTTCTTTTTCGAGTTGAGCGTTCGAACGTAAAACGAGGTATTGAGGTGGTATATATGGATTTTCGACGATTCGTCGTATTCGAATTGTGTATTTCTGAGAACGGTGGTTTCTCGTGGTTTGATTTGTATTGTCGGATTATGACTTTGAATATTGGATATTGTGAATATTCAGGGGTTCGTGATCGTTTGTTTGGCGAGGGACATTCCGCCGGATCACGGGTTAACGCGATACGCGTTACGCTAGTCTGTGAATGGACAATTTCTTTTCACGGATTGTTTGCAAGTCTTTTATATGATTTTCGAACTTGAGCATGCGTATTGAGAACACGGATTACATGAGCATGTGTTTTTACGATTATACGATTATACTTATACGGATATACGTATACGAATATGCATACACTTATATATTGTTTCATGCATTTGCATCGAGCTGTTTATGATTTGGTTTACACAGAATACAGTCGTGGTTACGTTGTTGTATCTATACACTTTGCCTCTCGGTTGATCCCCGATGGTAGGCCGCCTGGAGGGGCGTTTCCCCAACCAGACCGGTGAGGGGCGTATCCCCGGATCCGAGGCCATTTCTGGCTAGAATCACGTGTGGGTCTGGGATCCCGTGATTCTGACTGTACTAGCACGGTGTGTGTCCATGAGTGACCCCGTGGGATTTATACTTGCATGCTCAGTACGCTGGAGGATTATGGTTTTACCTCGTGTACTTGTTATTTTATTTACCTAAACTCGCCTATGTTATTTTACATATATATCAACTGGTGAAAGACATTTATTTTCGTCCACTCACTCTAGCGTGTTTCATGTCTTTCCCCTGGGCTTTTCAGTTTCCGTGCCCAGTTTGCAGTTCAGGCTCTGGTGTCGCACGTCGTGGTCGGAGGCATAGTACTCGAGCGATCTTATTTCTTCCAGTAGGTTTATTGTTCTACCTACTGTGGTATATATATATATATGTTTATATGTTGTGGTCGCTCTGAGTAATCCGTTGTTGATGTTATACGATTTTTAACCCGGATTTCAGTTTAGTGCATATATATTTACTACTTTACATTATTGCTGATATATTGAGAAATCCGGATGGGATTGGTGCCCACGGTTTGCTTTTTTGTGGCATAGGATGAAGTGTATTTTCCGCGTGCAGGTAATGGTAATTCCACGCTAGTAACGAAACTCTGCCAAAATTTCTACGGTTTTTGTTGGTTCGTGTTTTCGAAGGGGTTTGATTCCGATTTAGGAAGCTAAATCGGGGTTGGGTCCTTTCAGCTTGGTATCAGAGCATTAGGTTATAGGTTCTGTAGACTTCTGTAGTCGTGTTTACTAAGGATATTTGAGAATGTACAGCATGTTTGGAATGGTGACCCGACCGGCCTGCGGATAATCATCAAATTCCGGGTGTTGTATACTTTCAAATATTTGAAGTTCCATGATTACGTTCCACTTGTTGTGAACGATATTTTATTCATTAGGATGCCTCCTGACGTGCTTTCCGTGTCGTTTCGGTTGTGGATCCTGTTGAGGATCAATCGATGCGCGATTTGCCAGAGAACAGTGGATTCAGATGAGTATTCAGAGTTCAGAGAATTGTGTGGCACGGTTTGCCTGGGGATGTGTATATGGGCGTCTACATGTTGCCTCAGAGCTGAGATTTGTGGCAGTTATGTTTGCCTGAGTCAGATCATTGTGTTTGGTGGGCTGATATTGTGTGAGTTTCGGTTGCGACTCCACGGCCTACATTCAGAGTGTTGTGTATACGGTAATGGTTTATTAGGCTACCCAGCATTCAAATGTGGAATGTTTACCCACCTGAGGCAGAGATGCATTGTCCACATGTTTGTTCCTGTTTGCACAAGTTATGTGGCTTCAGAGGAAGCAGTGTACGAGGTTTGAGATGAGTTTGAACCTGAGTATCAGAGAGAGTCTGATTGATGTGCCTCGAGGCATCCGTGAGAAGCTTAGTGTGCTGCACTCAGTGGCGAGGCTATTGAGAAGGAAAGACGTACGCGGTATTCGATGTGATGATTTGAGGAAAGTGGGCTTAGTCGAGATTTTGATGAGGTTGAGTTCCGACACTTCGGGATCAATGACTTCATCAGGCTGTGACATTTTCGATATTTTTAAGGGCCATCAGATCAGGCAGAGGATTCGTTTGACGATGGCGGAGATCGCAGAGTAGCGGACTTGCTCCTGTGGCATGAGTTTGGGTGATCGTTGGTGCTTCTTTCACGCAGCAGGTGTTGCGGTGACTTGTGTTCGTAGAGCACTTTCAGTTGCCATTGTGGTGACCAGGAGGGTCACGTTACAAGGGAGCGCCTCAGCCAGCTGTTTTAGCGGTTTGACAGCTCAGAGTTCAGAAGGAAATCATGATGCTGCTTCTGGAGCTTGATCAACCCAGATTTTTAGACGAGCCATTCAGAAAGTCGCAATTGACGTGGGCGGCTACTTGGGCATGTTGGAGTTCATGCCATGACCTTGTTTGAGGACAGACTTTTCTCCGAGGTTACTGTTGCTTGATATCCGTGGCTATTGTACCTGCATCTCCACTTCCGAGGTTTTGGAGAGTGTTGCATCCATCCGGAGCTTGCGAGACCCTTGTTGGAGGATATGGCTTAGTCACGGACTTGTTATAGCTGGACATCGTGGTTTTGGTGTGATTGTGAGTATGGACTTACTGATGACGCATTTGGTTATGTTCGAGTGCCTCGAGAAGGAGGTTGTGTTTCGACGACCAGGTTTTTCCCGAGATGTTGTTTCGTGGTGATGGTCGAGCGGATGATGAAGACGGATTATGTTGCTTGCTTAGCTTATGATGTGGATACTTCGGTTGTTGTGCCCGACATTGGCGACATTGAGGTGGTTCCAGAGGTTCCAGGTGTATTCCGGAGGAGTTACCAGGTGTTCCTCTAGTTCGGGAGACTGATTACACCATTGAGCTTGTACCGGGCGCTGGACTCATTTTACCGGCATCTTATCATTCGGAGCCAGCGGAGCTGATGGAGCTATAGTTTCGACTCCAGGAGTTGTTGGAGGAAGTTTCAGGAGATTTCATGCGACCCCGCGTATCTGTGTGGTGTGCTTTTGCGTTGTGGGTACGGAGGTTGGATGATTCGACGTGGTGGTGCATTGACTACCGGAAGCTTGATTTGCTTCAGAGGAGAGTGAGTATCCTCCACTTCGAATTGATGATTGGTTTGATCAGCTTGCGAGAGCTTCAGTCTTTTCGAGGATTGATTTCGGGTCCGGATACCATCAGTTGTGGATCGGTGAGTCTGTTGTGGCTATGTTGGCTTTCAGATCTCGCTGCGGACATCAGGAGTTCTTGGTCACGCTGTTTAGTTGACCAATGCCCCCGTAGTTCTTATGAACTTCATGGATCAGGTGTTCAGACAGTTTCTGGACTAGTTGCGGTCATGTTCGTTGGCAATATCCTGATTCACTCCAAGAGTGTGGGCCAGCACCTGAAGCAAATGTGAGCAGTTTTGCAGACTTCGTGAGATGATCAGTTATTTGCGAAGTTCAGTCAGAGTGAGTTTTGGTTGATTAACGTGATGATTTTGAGCTGTGTGATGTTAGCCGAGGAAGTTGGTGTGGATCCTGACCAGATTGAAGCCGTGCTGATTTGGGGTTGATCTACCAATGTACCAGAGATCAGAAGTTTCTCGAGTTGGCAAGCTATTATCGACGGCTTGTGCAAGATTTACCCGGATTGCCACTCTACCTTCCAAATTGACGAAAAAGATGTCAAGTTTGAGTGGTTCGATGCACGCAAGGAGAGTTATTTACTCCTGCAGGATGGTTGACCGTTGTTTCGGTTTTGACCTTACCTGACGATCGTGATGAGTTCGTGGGTTATGGCGGTGCATCGAGATTTGGATTTGGTAATGTTTTGATGCTGTATAGCAGAGCGGTGGCTCATGATTTCAGGCAGTGGAACTTTGTATAGCTACGTATCCTATATATGATTTGGGTGTAGCTATCCTTATGTTAACATCGAAGAATTCGAGACACTACAGCTATGTCGTGCAGCGCAGTGTAGGACGTACACTGATCACTTGAGTTCCGTCCACTTGTATTTTCGGTCAGATTTGGGCTTGAGGCAGTGTAGATGTATGGGGTCGATTGACGACTATGGCTACACTGGTGTCGCTTGTGCAGGAAAGGCTAGAGGTTGTACTTTGACCATCCGTCTGGGATGTTGTTCCTGATGCATTCAGTCGAGAGTCGAAATTTCAGTGTTTCATGTGTGTGTGGCTCGAGTTTCTGTATTAGCCGAGTGTGGGCTACGAGAGCTGTGTTTGAGTGTAATGATGTTGAGACTCGTGATTTTGCGCGCGTTTGGCGCTAGTGGTACGGAGATGTAACAGATACTTCGAGTTTACCAGTCGTGACGCAATCCATAGAGCAATGTAGCAGCTTGAGTGTGTACTGATGCCACATTTGTCGATAGGCGATGGCTAGGAGGCAAAGACTTGCCGAGATGTATCAGCCATTAGAGATTTCTGGTTGGACGTGGCGTTTGTCGCTGTGATCTTGTGTGTGTTTGTACACTTTGGTTTGTGATACCAGTTGTCAGGCCTTTGTGGACCGTTTGATAAATTTAGTACGTTTCCTTGTACTTTCGAAGATGATTTCAGTGGCAGGCTGGTATAGCTGTGTTTGACGGAGATTGGTCATTTCCGCTGTGTACCCGTGTCCCGGTTCGCTGATCGAGACAATTAGCTATAACTGTGTGTTGACGAGCTTTGCAGCGAGCATTGGGGACCAGATTACGGTTTGGTACCAGTTTTCAGCCTCGGATTGGTGGGCGATCTTGAGGACTATTCAGACCTTGGAGGGCATGTTGTGGACCTCGGTATTGCAGTTCCGAAGGATTCGGGACCAGCAGTTTCAGTTGTTCGAGATTGCTTGCAGTACCAGTTTGTTGACAACTGTGATATTGACGTTGCGTGATGTCGTTTTGAGGACGATGTGTACTCCATTGTGTTGGAGCGAGTTTGGTTTGAGTATGAGTTGACATTTGATTCTGATTTTGTGGAATGTGTTACCACAGACTGTCTGGTTAGCGGAAATGAGTTGATAAATTGCTTGAGTTCGATGTTTGAGTTGTGTTGGCATGAGTATGCTTAGTTGTGAATTGACACGTTGTTTTGATTTGTGTGTGGTCATAGGCGAGGTTGTGTTATGCCGTATGGTTCGGCATCGCCTATAGTGTTGGCTTTTATGTGTGCTGTGTTCCGTGTGGCGGAACTGTGTTCAGGTTTGTTATGTGTTGTATACCCTATCTGTTCCTTATGTAGGAACACTTGGCGCTTGTGTGGAGCCAGTTCAGATTTGTGATTTGTGGGTACAGGAATTTCAGCACGGAGTTATCTCCTATTGTGGAGTCAGCCATCAGAGTTGTTCAGTCGACATTATCACTGGGCAGTTGAGCAGTATGCAGAGGCAGTGCTCCTACTTGTAGTCGGCTGACTCGAAAATTTCGAGGTCGAAATTTTTCTAAGGGGGGTGGATTTGTGACGACCCGGACCAGAATTAGCAGTGGAAATCAGCTTGATTGATGAGCTTGCACGTAGTCGCAGAGTTGCGACAGTCGTTTTAATCGCCGAAGCTTCTTAACGACTAAATTATTGGCCGAGAATTGGAGCTGAGTCTCTTCTCGAGAGTCGTTGTACGTGTGATTACGAGTTCGTTGGTGGTTTCGGATCGTTATTTGGACGACCGAGGAATTAGTTATGAATATTTGAAGTTTCGACGGAAACGGATTTAAATGGCAGGTTTGTTCGCGACTAAATTACCGGACGAGAATTTGGTTTCGGTTCCTTCACGGAAGTTGTTCAGAATTTAATTTCAAGTTCGTGAGAACTGTCGAAGTATGATTTTGAGTTACGAAGATTTAATTGTGAATATTTCCGATTGTTGGCTATTTTGTCGATTTATTATGTGTTTGGGCTGAACAGTTGACTTTTTATCCGTTTGGCCGATGTGCTTGACTTCGGGTGATTATTGAAGAGTATGTCGAGACGAGTTTGTGGCCACGAGAATTATCGGAATCGGTTACACGACGAGAAAGTTACGCGCGTTTGAAGTTCGTTTAAACGGATAGTTAAAAGTTTCCTAATCGGGAAAGGCTATAAATAGCAACTTTCCATAAGGGGAAAGTCGAAACAGGAAATAATATGTTTGACCGAGTTGACTCGGTCAACTCGGTGGAGAGAGGGAGTTCACGTCGGGCTTCACGGTGGTCGACGGCGGTGGTGCCTTTCGGCTGTCTTCAGCCACGGGGGAGGTGGCAGTCGGTGCGCCTCGGTCCCCTCTACACTTTCCCGGTCACCGTCGACGGCGAGGCTCGCCGGAAAAAGATGTAAAACCGGCCAAAGTTTGAAGAAAAGTTGGTGATTCGGGTTCCTCAAATTCGGCCGAATTGAACTTCAAGAGGTACTGGGTTTTGTAGCCGTCTTCAATGTGATTATAACCATATAAGCATGGTGTTCTAATTCGATTTGTAGATGGAGAATTTTGGGTTTGAATTTTGTGTTCTAATTCGGTTTTGCTTGAAATTGGATGTGTTAGAGTGAGAATTGGACTTCGGTGCAGTTGACAAAGTTTCTCAGTGCATGATTTTGAGTGGAATAGGTGCAGCTCCGCCTTGAAATTCTCCGTCCGGTAGCGGCGCCGCCGTGGACGGCGGTCAACGGTCAAACTTTGACTTTTTGGACTTTCGACAAGTTGCATGTCATTTGACTCGAAATCGCGCTCCGATCGCAGTGGGGAGGTTCGTTTTTCGATTTGAGCGTCCGAACGTAAAACGAGGTATTGAGGTGGTATATATGGATTTTCGATGATTCGTCGTATTCGAATTGTGTATTTCTGAGAACGGTGGTTTCTCGTGGTTTGATTTGTATTGTCGGATTATGACTTTGAATATTGGACATTGTGAATATTCAGGGGTTCGTGATCGTTTGTTTGGCGAGGGACATTCCGCCGGATCACGGGTTAACGCGATACGCATTACGCTAGTCTGTGAGTGGACAATTTCTTTTCACGGATTGTTTGCGAGTCTTTTATATGATTTTCGAACTTGAGCATGCGTATTGAGATTACGGATTACATGAGCATGTGTTTTTACGATTATACTTATACGGATATACGTATACGTATACGAATATGCATACACTTATATATTGTTTCATGCATTTGCATAGAGCTGTTTATGATTTGGTTTACACAGAGTACAGTCGTGGTTACGTTGTTGTATCGATAAACTTTGTCTCTCGGTTGATCCCCGATGGTAGGCCGCCTGGAGGGGCGTTTCCCCAACCAGACCGGTGAGGGGCGTATCCCCGGATCCGAGGCCATTTCTGGCTAGAATCACGTGTGGGTCTGGGATCCCGTGATTCTGACTGTGCTAGCACAGTGTGTGTCCATGAGTGACCCCGTGGGATTTATACTTGCATGCTCAGTACGCTGGAGGATTATGGTTTTACCTCGTGTACTTGTTATTTTATTTACCTAAACTCGCATATGTTATTTTACATATATATCAACTGGTGAAAGACATTTATTTTCGTCCACTCACTCTAACGTGTTTCATGTCTTTTCCCTGGGCTTTTCGGTTTCTTTTCCCAGTTTGCAGTTCAGGCTCTGGTGTCGCACGTCGTGGTCGGAGGCATAGTACTCGAGCGATCTTATTTCTTCCAGTAAGTTTATTGTTCTACCTACTGTGGTATATATATATATATATATATGTTTATATGTTGTGGTCGCTCTGAGTAATCCGTTGTTGATGTTATGCGATTTTTAACCCGGATTTCAGTTTAGTGCATATATATTTACTACTTTACATTATTGCTGATATATTGAGAAATCCGGATGGGATTGGTGCCCACGGTTTGCTTTTTTGTGGCATAGGATGAAGTGTATTTTACGCGTGCAGGTAATGGTAATTCCATGCTAGTAACGAAACTCTGCCAAAATTTCTACGGTTTTTGTTGGTTCGTGTTTTCGAATGGGTTTGATTCCGATTTAGGAAGCTAAATCGGGGTTGGGTCCTTTCACATTGCATTATACAATTTTGTTTTCATGATTACCAATTTACCATGGCATTTGGATTCCCATTTCGCAACTAGACTTTTTGCCTAGGTGGAGGGTAGAAACCCACTCTTTAGAGCAAGTCGATTGCCGATTCGATTTTTTAACGGTGATAGGTTTGTTAATCGGTTTAACGGTGATGGGTAGAAACTCAATCTATCAGTTGAGAGTTTCCTTTGTTTTGCAATTATATTATGTTATGTTTTCGTTTTGTTTCTTTCTGTATGATTTGATGTACATTTTGGAGTTAGAACTCAATACATGCAACATATGAGGTTTAAGTATGAGTGCATTGGTGTGATGCTTTGGTATTGGTTTATAATATATGGGGAAAGGAGCTATGATGTGAACTAATCTGTATTTTTCCCACTTAGTTTCCATATTTTATCAAAAGAGATCAATTCTTGATCTTTAGCTATAACTGCCGAGTATGTGAATGTTCCGAGAATTTGGGTTGTGGTCTGAGAAAGATGTTAAAGGCTTTGCGTTTTTGATTTAAAACTCTTCATTTCACTTGCAGGTTATGGCTGTTGTGGTATTTTGATTTGATGGGTTCAACAATAGTTTTGATTTTGGTTAAATTTGATTCTTTGGGTTGATTTGATGTTAATTAGATCTCAACAGTTTGCTTTAATTCATTAAACTACAATTCTGACAATGCATGTGGATTATGATTTCATATAGGTATAACTAGGAGAACAAGTTGGTTCAAGTTCGAGAAAAGTTGGCCATCATTGAGGTTTTCAACAGTGTTTGCTCTATTTCTGAAAACTTGAGTGCGTCTCTAAACTCATGTTTTTGCTCCCTGTGATAGCGCTGATTGAAGCAGATATATATCAAATGTGTTGAACTCTTTTTGTTAGATTTGTATGCCCTGTGATTTTTAAATGTGGACTATAAGTGCTTCTGTTTATCAGTTATAAACTGAAACCAATAATAAATTGGTTGTTAATGTTCTAAACATGGATAAGTTTCTTATGAGAGTGGTATGAGCCTGTGATGATTACTTTGAATTTTAGAGGTGGTGAAAACTGCATGGAAGAAAATTTACCAGAAAGAGGGAGAATGTTTCCAAAGATTTTCGCCATCTGTAAAATTCAAGAGGATTTGGGCATATACTATCTCCCTCTTGCATTTCACTGCCCATCTTTTAAATTTTATAGATTTATCGGGAAGGGAGAGAAAGTACAGGTGCCATATAAGCAAAGGGGATTTCTTATCATTGATTTTGATTTTGCAGCATCTCATAGATTGATAACAGCATCAATTTTTTTTGTGAGAATAGATATAGGTGTCGAACACATGAAGAACTTATAGCTTTAAGGGTAGGATGGGGAAGGCAGCTGTGGAAAAAATGGATTGGGTTGCTTTTGGTGGGATTGGAGGAGCTGGGCTATAAGTAAATCCAAAATAGAGTTATAATTGTATACCATGAAACCCATTTGATCAAATTATCTTATGATACAGTATTTTTTTGTAGATTGCTGTCTTCTCATAACAAATTTCTTTGTCTTGATGCAAATTTTTGGTTTTTATAAGTGCTCTTGCTCCTACTCACATTCAATGTTTGGTGATAATACATTTGTTAAACTGGAGGATATACTTGACCCGTTAGTCTATTGAGGAGTTTTTGATGTTTAAATTATATGGTTTTCCCAGATTGCTTTCTCCTTTTGTTTCTCAATGTTGTATGTATAGTGGCCAAAAATGAACTGTTCAAATGAAGTGCGTGTACAGGTACACTATGAATTTCCTTCAAGATTACATAGTAAGTTGAATAACATACTTGGTCTTCTCCTTTTTTCAGAAAGCAAAAATATAAGATCAAACTGTTGTTACAAGTGCTTTCATGTACTCTTGGTGACATTCGAGGTTCATCTACATCTTAAAAGTGAGTTCTATATTTGGATTTTCGTTGTGATTTCTTCTTTGTAACTGGGGTTTTTATTTCTTTTTAGGTATATGTATATAATTACATCCTTATACTAATTTGCTTAAATGAAATTCATTTGACTTTACAGCATAGGTTTCATTCCACAGTTTACTCATAGTATTCATTTAAAAAAATTTCTTTCTCTCTTTCAATTCAAAATCCATGTTTTAGTCTACGAAATAGAGATATCCAGTTTGACTTGAGGCAAGAAAGACTGAGGCTTGCTTCTCAATTTGTATATTTCCTTTTCGTAGAGATGGCATGCTGTTTCAGTATTTTTTGGTAAAAACGCCATGGTCAATTTGTTACATTCTTGGAGTCTACCAACCAATTGGATGATCTAGATTTTTTTTAGGTTTTGATTAATTCAATTGTGTGTATTCTAAATTGAGTTATGATTTTTGTTTGATATTTTTTTTTATTCTTTCCTGAAATTGATTTGGTGTATAATTTGCAGTTGATTTTGGGTTAGTTTGCTATCCGTATGAGCTTTGCTAAGGTTGAATGATCAATTTCTTCTTTGTCTCTATTGATCACTTTGTTCTCTGTCTCAGATATCTGCTCTCATCTCCGCTAATCACTCTCAATCCCCCTCTGCTGATCACTCTCAACCTCCACGAATCCAGCCTTCACGAACATCATTGTGGAATAAAGTCGGCTTCTACATTAATACCGTCTTTATCTCTCCTTTGATTCATCTACGCTCTGATCGATTCAAAGGTATACTAGCAGATGAGGCTTGATTTAATGTTTTGATTCAAGCATGGTGAAAATACCCAACCCCGATTTAGCTCCCTAAACCGGAATCAAACCCTTTCGAAAACACGAGACAACAAAAACCATAGAAATTTCGGCAGAGTTTCGTTACTAACGTGGAATTACCATACCTGCACGCGGAAAATACACTTCATCCTATGCCACAAAAATCAAACCGTGGGCACCAATCCCATCCGCATTTCTCAATATATCAACAATAATGTAAAGTAGTAAATATATCTGTACTTTACTGAAATCCGGAGTAAAATCGTATAATATATACAACAGAATACTCAGAGCGACCTCTAATGTATAATCATATAAGTATACCACAGTAGGTAGAACAATAAACCTACTGGAAGAAACAAGGTAGCTCGAGCACTATACCTCCGACCACGACGTGCGACACTAGAGTCCGAACTGCAAACTGGGCACAGAAACTGAAAAGCCCAGGGGAAAGACATGAAAACTGTTAGAGTGAGTGGACGAAAATAAATATCTTTCGCCGAGTAATATATGTTATAAAAACATATGCGAGTCGAAATATAAATCAAATCAAATAGTATACGAGGAGACGCTGACTCCAACTCGTAAACAGAGCATGCATGGAAAATCTCACGGGTCACTCATGGACACGTCCGTGCTAGTACAGTCAGAATCACGGAGTCCCTGACTTCCACGTGATTCATAGCCAGAAAGGCCTCGGTAGGGGTACTGCCCCTCCTGGTAGGCCTACCATCGGGGATCAGCCGAGAGGCAAGTGTATCGATACAACAACGTAACTGAGACTGTACTCTGTGTAAATCAAATCATAAATAGTTCGATGCAAATGCATGAATCAATATATAAGTGCATATACGTAATATATACTGATATAAGCATAATCGTATAACACATGCTCATAATAAACATAATCTCGTATGAAATCTCATGCTCGTAAAACCATGATCATACTGCATGCTCAAGTTCGTAAAACGTAAATAAAAGACTCGCAATCAATCCGTGAAAAGAAATTGTCCACTCACAGACTAGCGTAACGCAGTTCGCGTTAACCCGTGATCCGGCGGAAAATCCCTCGCCAAACGAACGATCACGAACCCCTGAATATTCACAAAATCCATTTCTCAAAATCATAACTCGACAATTCAAGACAAATCACGAGAAACCACCGTTCTCGGAAACACATAATCCGAATACGACGAATTGTCGAAAATCCGATATTCACACCTCAATACCTAGCTGTACTTTCGGATGCTCAAATCGAGAAACGAACCTCCGCACTGTGATCGGGGCGCAATTTCGAGTGAAATGACATGCAACTTGTCGAAAACCCCAAAAAGTCAAAGTTGACCGTTGACCGCCGCCGTTGACCACCGCCGGCGGCGGCGCCACTACCAACTTGAACATTCCTCGGTGGAGCAACCTCTATTCCACTCAAAATCATCTACTGAGCAACTTTGTCAACTGCATCGAAGGCCAATTCTCACTCTAACTAGTCCAATTTCATGTAAAACCGAATTGATACACAAATTTTAAATCCAAAATTCTCCATCCACAAATCGAATTAGAACTCCATACTTACATGGTTAGAATCATGGAGATGAGGGCTACAAAACTCAGTCCTTGTTTGAGCTCAACTCGGCCGGAATCGAAAACCACCATTAACCCCAAAAATCCCAAACTTTGGTTCAAAGTTTCTCTCTCCACTGTGAGCCATGCCGGAAAAAGAGGTCGGGGATGAGTAGACGGCGTTGAGGCGAGTCGATTGCTTCCTCCCCCGTGGCCGGACGGCAGCTCGCCATCGACCACCGTGGAGCACCGTCGTGAATCTCCTTCTCCCACCGAGTTGACTCGGTCAACTCGGTCAAGCTAATTAATGAGGATGTTGACTTGCCAAAACAGGAAACTTCACTATTTATAGCTTTCCCAAAATGTAAACCACATAATTCAATTTTCGGCAAACTTCAAATACCCGTAACTTTCTTATCGTAATTCCGATTTCGATAATTCTCGCGGCAACAAACTCGACTCGACATATTCTTCAATTATCACCCGAAGTCAAACACATTGACCAATCGGATAAAAATTCAACTGTTCAAACCAACACATATTTAAACCGACTAAATAATCAACAATCGGAATTATTCATAACTTAATCCTTGTAACTCGGAATAATGCTCCGGAAGTTCCTACAAACTCAAAATTAAATTCTCAATAACTTCTGTGAAGAAGCCGAAACCAAATTCTCGTCCGGTAATTTAGTCGCTAAGAGCATCACTATTTAAATCCGATTCCGTCGAAACTTCAAATATTCATAACTTATTCCTCAGTCGTCCAAATAACGATCCGGAACAGCCCACGAACTCAAAATCACACGTATAACGACTCTCGAGAAGAGATTCAGCTCCAATTCTCAGCCAATAATTTAGTCGTTAACAAGTCCTGCGATTCAAACAACTGTCGTAACTCTGCGACTACGCGCAAACTCGTAGATCAAGCTGATTCCACTGCTGATTCTGTTCTGGGTCGTCACACATGGTTTTTGAGATTTGGGTTTTCCAATGTGCCTCCCTTTATCGTTTTTGAAGTTTTATGTTTCAAATTGTGTTCATTACAGTTCGCTTTTGATAGATCGAGTGTATGCATATATGGAAGAATTTTCCTGATTGTTTAGTGGTTGGGCTCATTTTAGTGGCTGGATACATAGCTTTGAATGATCTCTATATATTGGCTTGTTGTTCGGCTTTATGGGAATTTTCGGTTTGTATGTTGGCTTATTAGTGTATTTTCTGTAATTTTACCAAATTGTATAAGAAATTGCATACGAAAATTGTCATCAGAACTAGCTGTATAGATTTATAATGTATAAATGTGCTTACTAATGATATGTGTTTTTGAATTGTATGTATTAACAGCTAATAATCCATTCTGGATCGACATTTCAAATATTATTGTTTCTATTTTATATTCATGTTTTTGGCATTATTTGTTCTCTATATGTTGTTGCAGTATTTTTTGTAATCCATTTCAATTATTTTTTTATTCCTTTGGTCTTTCTGCAGAGTGTGTAGGTTGTATGAAAAGTATATTTGCCCGCTTCATTGTGTTGTTGTGTCTTTGGCGATTATCGTACTTGCTTTCACCTTCTTATCGATATTCAGGTCTGTGTAATCTTTGATTTACATTTTGCTTTAGATGTGATATAAAGATTATGAGTGTTGTTGTTAGGTTATAATCTGTTACTTTTAGTTTTTGTAATTTGTTATTAACATTTGTTTTATTTGGTTAAATTTGCTTTTTAGGCATGGGGCGAAAGAAAAATGTAGATCATAGAAGTAAAGAAATATTGATGTGCGAAGACACAGCGGCACAACTAGAGAGACGCGGAGGAAGAAGAGGGCGTCTATCTACAGCAAATATTGGTGACAATGAGGCTGTTTGTGAAAATATAACGGGTAATTTCTTGCATACTATGTTTGTTTGTACAATGAATTCATAGAATCAGCCAACAATTTTGTTTCGGCAATAGGTTTCATGTGGATAACAATGATTTTGTTTTGTGTCCAAGTAATTATTACAAGAGAGATGTTTAAATTTAATACATTGTAGTTTTCCCTGAATCTCGTGCACATCTTTCCGTTTGGCTAGACTATGGACAATACTGGAAGAAATTGTATAAACATGTTGCAAGCTTGATGTAGCAATGTAGAAATATATGTGCAGAATCTTGCACTGTTTGAGATTATGTTGGGACTATTAGTTATAATGTTTTATTTTTTCTTTCAGTTATAAGGCCAGGAAGTAGGAAACGGTTATTCGAAGACAGGGAAAATTTAGAAGAAAGCTCAGCAGCCCGTGATAAAGTGGCAGTGTCTCGGTGTTTCACAGTTGAGGGTTCAGGTGGATCCAATCGAGTGCTGTGGGAACCTCAAAATATTCACCATGTTCAGGAGCATCAGTCAGGTAATGCAATAATCTATGTCATTGATATATTTTATCTCTACTATTGTATGCTTAGTATGCTTACTGATGGTTTTGTAATAGCAGCGCATGGTTTTTTTTTGGGTCTTATTCTTTATCATTATTATGTCCTTTGATTTTATATGCAATTCATTGGCTGATTGTTGTATTATTTACAATCCTTAATTGGTCAGCGAGGAAGCGATTCTTCCAAGACTCAGAAATTTTTGAACAAGGTTTGAGAGGCTGTGAAACAATGGCAATGTTACACCATTTGCGAGATGGAGGTTCAAGCAGCTCCACTCCAGTAGTTAGTTCAATTGAAATAACATCTCCTTTTCCAGATTCTTGGAATGCCAGTGATGTTGGCCAAGATGAATCAGGTAACATAACCATATGGTGCATTAACATAATTTTTTTTAGGGCATTTTGGGACTTTGTGGACAACATAATTTCATATATTGTTTATATATGGCATATAAATATTTCTGTGTATCCTTATACATTTGGTATCCTGATGGTTTTGCTAAATCAAAATCATTCTCACAATAATATCAATAAGTTATCTATAGATACTTCTATTGCTCATTTGCAATTATATGTAACATCTCTTATGCAATTCAGTATGGTGCTTAGTATCAATATAGCCTTTATTAGCTAGATAAAGCCATTATGCAATACAACCTGAAATATATATATATATATATATATATATATATATATGCAAGTCCATTACATGGGCTCAATGCCCAGCTCAGATCATGTATACCAGAATAATTGAGTTTTTTTGGCCTGTGAATCTATATGGGAGTGGTTTAACCAGAATTTATAAGGGAAAATAGGTGATGTGCTTTACCTGACTGTGAGTCCCTAGGATGGTCACCCTTGGATATTTTCTTCTAGCAACTATTATCTGGTCACTATTCTCCAAGGATGGTCTGTCAATGTTTGTCTGGCCATTATTCTTTTATGTCAACATGGTTTCGACATCGTGATTTTGTGCATAATTTGATTTTGTGAGTGATCAGACTAATTTATGTGTGTGTGTGGATATTAGTTGAATGAATGAGTCTGGAGTTATATGAACGTTCTGATTTTTGTTGTGGTGTGTTTGATCATAGCTTTCTGGTTGTGAATGCTGATGTTAATTTGTATTAGTTTGATTCTTAATTACATAGCTTTGGTATATGTATGTATACTTATCTAAATAATCATAGCATTATAATTGGTATTTTACTGTTTAATTATTCATGTGTTAATGAGGTTATTTTGTCTACAGTTTTGTCGATGTTTGTCTGCCCATTATTCTTTTCTGTTAACATGGTTTCGGCATTGTGATTCTGTGCATAATTTCATTTTGTGATTGGTTAGGCTAATTTATGTGTGTATGGATATTAGCTGTATAAGTGAAGCAGAAGTTCTATGGAGGTTCTGGTTTCTATTTTGGTGTGTTTGTGTGTTGTGTTTGATGATAGCTTTATGTTTGTGATTTCTGATGTTAATTTCTATTAGTTTGGTTAGTTTTATAGCTTTGGCATATGTATATATATTTAACTAATCATATGTTTATAATTGGTATGTTACTGTTTGATTACACATGTATCAATAACGCTATTCTGTTTATTGTTTTGTATAGTTTCATTAGACAGACTATTTTCATATATATGATGTGATTCCAAAATATGGTGTGATTCTACTTACTTTAATGTTTGTTGCTTTCTTTTCTTTTCTTTTAGAAAAGCATGATATTTATTTGAATTTTTTCGTCATGAATCTTTTGTAGGAACAACAATGAATAGACATGGTGATGATGCAGATCTTCATCAGACTATTGCAGGTATTATAATATTGCCTAAATTATTTGTTTCAATTTTTTTTATCTTTGGATTGTTAGATGGGATTCAAATTGGTTTTTCAGATATAATGTGCAAGATGAAGCATGGCAAAAGAATGATGTCAGATCAAGCGGAATCTTCTTCTAAGAGAACATGTTTATTTGTTGGTACGTCTCATCAGTCTCTGCCATCTCTTGACTCAGAGATGCATGTCAACGATAGCAGTGATGATGAAACACAGGAAGATAGCGATAGTGAAGATATTCACAGAGTTCTATCAGGTATTTTAGCACATAATTATTTGAGTGTTACTGGTTGGTGTTAGCAAAATAGTTTAATTTTTGTTATCTATATTAGAGCACATATAACACATAATGAGTATAGCTTAAATAACAGTTCAGTGAAAATTTGATGAATATCTGTATAACAATAGAGCTATTTATGTGTGCTGTAAAAAAAGAGAGCCTCAACGTTCCTTCGTTTTCTGTTTTCCTAGGCCAAATTGCAGTGTTTCATTTACTATATGATAATAGTGGGTCTTCTATTTGGTTTTGCTATTGTAGAAGTTAAAATTTAGTTTTTAGACCATTGGGTTTATAGATGTTACTATCTTTAAATCTTAATTTAGTTTTGGACGATGTAAATGTGTAATCTTCATGATTGTTTGTTGTTCAGTTTGGCATTTTTAGTGCTTGGAATCCTCAAATAGTATTTGGATGTGACACTTCGAATTTAAATAATTCATGGGAGTTTATTTGGTGAGAAATAATAATAAATTGTATACAAAGAAAATGGCTATATATTAGGATAACTATGTCTAATTTTTTCTTCATTCTGTTAATAAAGTTATTTAAGGTAGTGTATGGATATAGTGTCTTTTATATGCTATAGTTTTCTTGAACAATCTAATAATTATGCTTATGTATCAATGACAGGTCTTGATCGAACAATTTATGGGCAGGCACCGTATCAACGAACTCAATCAACCTATCCAGGTGAGGACAAACTTCAATATTAATTATCAATTAATAAAACTTCATTATCAATCATTATTTATCTAATTTATATTTTTATGATGTGATCGCAGGAGTCATTGTGAATTATAATGACTTCGGTGATGATGTTTATACATGCGAACATTGTGCTGCCCTCTTTTGGTTAGATGAAGCATTAAAAAAGAAAAAAAAAATAACCGATTGATTTACACTCATTGCTGTGAAAAAGGACAAGTCCAACTTCCGATATCATGTCCAACTTCAGCTTTTCTTGATGAACTGTTAAATCCAATTAATAGTCGAAAAAGTGTGTTATTTCGTGAAAATATTAGAGTTTATAATTCCATGTTTGCTTTTACTTCTATGGGGGCTAAAATTGAATATCACATAAATAATGGAATAGCACCTTATGTATTTAAAATTTGTGGACAAGTGCATCATTTAATGGGTTCAGTTTTACCATCCGAAGGAGAAAGTCCTAAATATGCTCAACTATATGTGTATGACACTCAGAATGAAATTTCAAATCGTATAACTACTATTGATCCAAATAACGCAAACAACAATATTGATGTTAATATTGTTAAAGGATTAGTAGAATTGTTGGATGAGTGTAATGAATTAACCAAATATTTCGATCCATCAGAGATGATTTTGAGAATCATTTGTTGCCCAATTTTGATTTCACTATACTTGATCGTGAAAAAATTGATAGCAAGCAATACGAATTACCTTTTGCTTCTGAAATTGGTGGATTGATTGTGGGTGATATAGGAGAATTTAATTCCAATAGAGACATAATTATTCGATCAAACGATGGACTGTTGAAACGAATATCTAAAATTCATCCAAAATTGATGTCATTACAATATCCGCTTCTTTTTCCATATGGAGAAGATGGATTTAAAATAAATATGAAATTAAAAAAAATTACGGAAAAAAGTGACAATAAAGATAGAAAATTGACAATGAACAAATTTGTATGTTACCAAATTCATGATAGAAAAAATCAATCGAGTACTTTGTTGAAAGGTGGAAGATTATTTCAACAGTATTTAGTCGATACATATGCAACGGTCGAAGAAAATCGATTAGAATATATAAGGAATCATCAACCAGAACTGAGGTGTGAAACATGGAATAATATATCAACATGTGTTTCGAGTGGAATTGTCCAAGGCTCAGATTTTGGAAAAAGAGTTTTTCTTCCTGGTTCTCACACGGGCAGTCCAAGAGATATGATAAATAATTATCAAGATGCAATCGCTATTTGTAGAGAATACGGTAATCCCGATTTGTTCATTACTTTCACGTGCAATGTGAAATGGCCAGAAATTTTGAGATATTTTGAAAAAAAATCAGGATACAAACCAGAAGATCGTCCTGATATTGTTTGTAGAATTTTTAAAATAAAAGTGGATGAAATGATTGCTTATATTAAAACAGGAAAACCCTTTGGAGAAGTTGATGCTCACGTGTGTACAATTGAATTCCAAAAGCCAGGGTTGCCCCATGCTCATATATTATTTTGGCTTAAAGATAAATACAAATGTTATACAGCAAATGATATAGATTCCATAATATCAGCAGAATTACTCGATAAAAATGTTAACCCACAGTTATTTGAAATAGTTAGTCAATTCATGATTCATGGTCCTTGCGGTCGACTTAATTCGAATTCTCCATGTATGCGAGACAAACAATGTACAAAACATTTTCCAAAACCATTTATTACAAACACGATTTTTCAAGGAATTAAGGCTCCTGAGTATAGACGTCGCGATGATGAATCACGTTTTGTAGTTAAAAAAGGAGTTCATGTTGGTAATAATTATGTTGTTCCTTACAATGCTAATTTGTTGATGAGATATAATGCTCATATAAATGTTTAATCGTGTTCTCAATCTATGTTAATTAAATATCTATTCAAGTATATAAATAAAGGACCTGATAGAGCCCGCGTGTTAGTTCGTGACAATATAAATGATGAGATCCAAAATTATCTCAATTGTCGATATTTAACTCCTCATGAGTCCGTATGGCGTTTATTTAAATTTTCCATTCATTCTAGATTTCATGCAGTTCAATATTTAAAAATTCATTTGCCTAAAGAACAAACTATTTGTTTTCATCAAACTAATTCTCTTGAAAATGTGTTAAATGATCTGAATATAGAAACTACTATGCTAACTACTTGGTTTCAAACAAACAAGACTTATAAGAAGACAAAGAAATTAACATATACTCAATTTCCTACTAAATTTGTTTGGAATGATAATAAGAAATTATGGACCCCAAGGAAACAATATCGCGTACTCGGTAGAATAGCTCATGTGCCACCAATTGCAAGTGAATTGTATTATCTTAGAATACTTTTAAATATTCAAAAAGGATGTACCAATTTTGATTCAATAAAAACAGTGAATGGTGTAATATATTCTACGTATCAAGAAGCATGTCGAGCCTTAGGATTGCTAGGTGATGATAAAGAATGGATAGAAGCATTGTTGGAATCTACTTTTACTGCCACTTCTTCTCAAATTCATTATTTATTCGTTACGATTATTTTATTTTGTAATGTCTCAGATCCTCGAGCTTTACTTGATACATATTGGATTAACATGTCTGATGATATAGTACACAAAATTAAATTAAATTTTAATATGCCAAATCTTACCATACCTAATGATGAATTAAAGAATGCTGTTTTATGTGAACTTGAAAAATTGTTTAACATGTCGTCGAGTACTTTAAAAGATCATCAATTACCACTGTCAAAGACACAACATATACATCAACTTGATAATAGGCTCATTAGAGAAGAACTAGATTTTGATTGTGAAGTGCTAAGACAAAAACATTCCCACTTAATTACTAAACTAAATAGTAGTCAAAAAATGATATACAATGAGGTGATCAAAGCCGTCAAACAAAAGAACCCAAGATCATTCTTTGTTTATGGTAGCGAAGGCACAGGAAAAACTTTTTTATGGAATACTATAATTTTTAGATTGAGATCTGAAGGCAAAATTGTTTTAGCGGTTGCTTCATCAGGCATTGCTTCATTATTACTTCCGATAGGCAGAACAGCTCATTCACGTTTCAAAATAAAACCAATTATAGATAAAGATTCAAATTGTAATAAAAATAAACAAACCAATCTTTCTAATTTAATTGAAAGGGCTGAATTAATCGTTTGTGATGAAGCTCCTATGTGCAATAAAAGGTGTATTGAATCAGTAGATAAAACATTACGGGATATTTTGTCAAAAAAAGAAGAACCATTTGGAGGAAAGACTATTCTATTCGGTGGAGATTTTAGACAGACGTTGTCAGTCATACAAGGTGGTAGTAAAGAACAAGTCATTCAAGCATCATTTAATAATTCATATTTGTGGCCTACCATTACAGTCTTTCATTTAACTGAAAATATGAGATTGTTGACAGTTGGTTTAAGCAGTGTAGAAAAAAATGAAATTAAAGATTTTGCTGAATGGATACTACAAATAGGAGAGGGTCAATTAGAATCAAAATTTTCTACAGGTGATCCCGATGTAAGCTGCATTGATATACCAGAAGAATTACTTACTGATCCTACTATTCATCCTATAGAATAAATTTTTCAAGCAACCTATCACAATTTTTTAACCAAATATAGTGATACAAATTATTTAAGAGAACATGCTATAGTGACTCCAAAAAATGTAATTGTACATGAAATAAATAATTATGCAGTTAAATTATTACCCGGTGATAATAAATCATATTTTAGTTCGGATTCAATTTCATATAATTCAGGTAATAGCGATAATATATTTTTTATCCCATGGAATTTTTGAATAAGCTTGAATTTAGCGGATTGCCTACGCATGAACTTATTCTGAAAGTTGGCATGCCTATTATGTTGTTAAGAAATTTAGATCAGATGCGTGGTTTGTGTAATGGTACGAGGTTGATTGTGAAAAAATTGTTTGAAAGACTAATTGAGGTAAAAATACTTACGGGAAATAACATGGGAGAAAAAGTTTATATTCCTAGGATAATATTATATGCAACGGAAACTAAATGACCGTTTACGTTTAAAAGACGTCAATTTCCTGTCAGACCATGTTATGCAATGACAATAAATAAGAGTCAAGGCCAGTCATTGAACCAAGTAGGAATATATTTGTCTGAACCAGTTTTTACTCATGGACAATTATATGTAGCACTATCTAGAGTTACGTCAAAGAAAGGGCTTAAAATTTTTATAAATAACGATGACGAAATCCCTAATAATTGTACGAAAAATATTGTTTATAAAGATGTGTTGCAAAATATATAATTGTAAATTTTTGATACATTACATATACATTTTCATTATACTCACCTAGATTTTTCGGAATCAATTTTGGCTATGTATACATACATTAACATTTTGTATAAATTGATTGCTAGAAAATTATGTGATTCACAATTTCGCTATGTATACATACATTCACAATTTTTTGTTAAATAATTTGATTTTGATGCCACAAAACTTACAAAATATCGAATGTTGACTTTTGTGATTGAACTATTTGGACCATGTTGATGACATCGTGGCTAACCATTTTGTGGGCACATCAACCACTCTTTTAGTGGTTCTTATCCTTCCCTGGAAATCATCGATCACAAGGTAAGTTCCAACTTTCACTAAACAGTATAATCAGTACTCTCATGTTTCTCTCTCTCTCTCTCTCTCTCTCTCTCTCTCTCTCTCTCTCTCTCTCTCTCTCTCTCTCTCTCTCCCGTACCAACTCTCATTGCAAACTCAGACAGAGACTTTCCCTCACTCTCATCGCTGCCCACATCAAGCCTTTTCTTCTCCGATGACGTTGAAAATGGAGAGGGGAAACACAGCATTCAAGGAGATCAAACTTGCCAACCCCATCTTCGAGATGTACGGTCAGACTTGGATGCTTCTAAAATTTTCAACGGGTGTCACTTTGACTGTATTTTATTTTTCTTTATATTATTGCTTTAATATGTTACTCTGTAAAAAACTTCAATTTTACATTACTTTGTTTAAATCAATAATTTTGTTTTCTTTGAAATTCTCATTTGTACAAAACCGCTCCTCGGCATATCTCTTCAATGCAATTTCGATCCCTTGCATTTGTATTATAAACAAATCATTACTTTATATATATGCACAGATCTCTCCTGCCTTCTTTTATCTCATCTATTCTCTACATTAATGTACTATTACTCACTGAAACAGTAGTGGTAACACCGCCCAACGGGACGGGCGTCCACCTAGTACACTAAGATACCGAGTTCGAGCTTTAGTATCTCTATTTTTGACCAAATGGTGTCTTTTTTCCCTTCTTCATACCAAATGCTTCCATCTGTTTTTCCTCCTATTCTTTTCCCCAAACTTTGGCACCCCTCTCACAATTTTTGCTGGCTCCGCCACTGCACACATTAACGGTACTTGGCACAATGTAATTGGTATGGTTTGAGTCCCTCTTCGATCTCGTTTGCATTTCTTCCCTACATGCATGTATGGTACATATATAGATTTTGTTCAACCAGTGGTGATCGAGTAGTTACAGCTGCGATGTGAAGGTGTTCTATCCAGGTGCTTCTTGATCTTGTGTTGATGTAGTATGTGTTTTTTTGGGGCTTATTCCTAATTATTAATTAAATTTTGGTTTTCGTAATAAAGAAACATAGAAGATTGGAGAAAAATATGTCGGGGAAAGTACTTTGTTTTGAAGTTCATTTGTGAATCTCATTGGATAAGCTCAGCTTATATAGTATTAGGTATTATTGATTGATTCTTTCGTGGATATTCTGTTATTTCGTGTTCCTCAACAATAAGAAGTCAATTTAATTTATTTCTTTTAAAACAACATTTAATTTCTTTTCATGTCCCATTTTATGTTTGTATGAGAAGGGGTGCGATAATTATCAAGTCTTTTTCTGGTGCTACATTTTTCTTTCCAAAGGATGACACAACTAGATAGTACCTCACGAATAATAACAAGACAACTCCTGCTACCTATGTATCCAAACACGTAATAATTAGCAGAGTGTGCGACATAAGCAATTAACTCAATCTATCAGATTTACCAATGTGGCGACATAGTAGTTAGAAAGATAACTCGACTATATGGCAACACATTATTACAAATGAAATAGTTTCCCAATTAACTATGATTTCAAAAAAGTATTAAGTCGTCGACACTTTGTTTCATCGTACCACTAGGAAGATGCAAGCATTTTAACATAGTCCATATCAACATTAAGTGTGCACCGAGGCACATCACTACCAAAATAACAGACTTAGACAACGGACCAATTCGTCATCCAAGAGATATTTTTTGTAGTCTAAAAACTTTAGATGACGAAATATTCGTCGTATAACACTACAAGAAAAATGCACCTAGACCACGGACCATTTCCGTCGTCTAGGTGCAGTTTTCCGTCGTCTAAGTACTTAGACGACGGCGCTACTTAGACGACGGAAGCGCCGTCGTCCAAGCTCCGTGCTCCAAGTGCTGTCGTCCAAGCACTTGGACGACGGAGATAGAGAATTCCGTCGTCTAAGTGCTCGCTTGGACTGCGCAAAATTTTCCGCGGTCTAAGTGTTCACTTAGACGACGGAGAATGATTCTCCGTCGTCTAAGTGAACACTTAGACCGCGGAAATCTCCGTCGTCTAAGTGAACACTTAGACCGCGGAAAACGTCCATCTCCACGGTCTAAGTTTGCACTTAGACGACGGAGAATGAATTCTCCGTCGTCTAAGTGTTGACTTAGATGATGAAAATCGTCCATCTCCGTCGTCTAAGTGGCGATTTTGTAAAAAAAAAATTAAATTAAAAATTCATGAAATGCTAATTAATAATTAGCATTTAATGAATTTTTTATTTAATTTTTTGTATATCAATATTCATAATATTGCAAAATTTATTGAATATTAATTATTAATAATATATAATACGTACAAAATTCATAATGAATAAATAATTTAAATTATTATGGATTTAAATACAATGAATACAAAATTCATAATATAATATATAAAATAAATTAATCTAGCCTAAATAAACTAAATTAACCTAAAACTAAACTAATTATAGGCGGTGGTGGTGGTGGCGGCGCCGGTGGTGTTGGCCGGAATGTGGAGGCCGGTGGTGGAGGCGACAATGTAGGCGGTAGCTAGTGGTGTGTGGTGGTGGTAGCGACGGTGGTGATGTCGGTGGGGGCGACAACGGTGGTGGTGGTGATGATGATGGTGGATGGTGATGGTGATGATATATGGTGGGTGGTTTGATTGGGGGGGGGGGAGAAATGGAGAGGGGGAGAGGGAGAGGGAGGGGAAAAAATGAAGAGAGATTGAGAAAATGATGAATTTAAAGAGTTTTAAAGCACTTAGATGACGGAAATTCAGTATTTTCGTCGTCTAAGTGCTTTAAATTTTCAGACAATACCGCCAATTTTTCACTTAGATGACGGAAAATCAGTATTCGTCGTGTAAGTGATTTAATTTTTTGAAAAAATTTTAGCGGGAAAAGAATACCGCCAATTATTTTCACTTAGACGACGGAGATGACAATTTTCCGTCGTCTAAGTGGATTTAAATTTTTGCCAAATTTTTAGTGGGAAAAACACCGCCAGAAATTAAAATTTTAAAAATTCACTTAGACGACGAAGATGACACTTAGACCGCTGAAATTTTCTCCGCGGTCTAAGTTTCACTTAGACGACGGAAAAAGACATCTCCGTCGTCTAAGTGTTCACTTAGACCGCGGAGAAGTTTCCGCGGTCTAAGTGTTACTTAGACGACGGAACCTTTAAGGTTCCATCGTCTAAGTGCATTTTTCTTGTAGTGTAAGTGACGTGGTCTAGGTACGTACTTAGACGACAAAAGATGAATGATTCATCGTTTAAGTCAGCTCTAAGACGATGAAATATGTTTCGTCTTCTAACATTCAAGTCGACAAAAAATTGAATATATCCCAAAATGAAGAAAATGTTCGTGGCATAATAGTTCTTAGACGACAAAAATGTTCGTCGTTTAAGTGTTTACACTTAGACAACAAACATAAAGGATTCGTCGTCCAGGTTTGAACACTTAAACGATGAACAAATTGTATGTTCTTTGTTTAAATGGTTCCACTAAGACTTTGAAACATATGATTTCCGTTGTTTAACTATTCCTTGGAGACGACAAATCGTGCCAGTTCTTTCATCGTCTAATGCTTTGTCTGTTAGACGACGAATTGTTGACATTCGTCGTCTTGTTGTATTAATATTTTTTTCTCGCCAAAATAGTATAATTGCATAATTAACAATATAAGAAAATTTACTAAAAATATTTAATTAAGAAAATATTTATTAAAAATAATAAATAGTTAATTTGTACATAAAAAGTGTTTCAAAATATAAATTACCTACGGAATTAAAGAAGTCGTACCGGGAGTTGCGATCCCACTGATTCCCCCGCGCTTGAGTCTCCGGCATCTTGGGCCGCTCGAGCCTGCTCCTTGACAACCATCGCACTCAAACACTTACTCGATGAAATTGACAGGGAAGACTGGCTCAAATCTCACATGCTTGCACGTCTAAGGCCACAAATCTCCTGCGTTGGTCGGCGGCCGAAGGTTTGATAGTAAATCTTGATTTGAGTCTCGAAGGGTAGAGGAGACAGCTCATCAAGTGTCATATCCAGGTTCCATGCATGTCATCTGCACATCATTTCCTCTTGGACCAATTGTTTCATCTTCTCCTCCATTAAAATAATATATGAACGAAAATTTCTACTGATTTGACAAGATATGAATGTTAATTTCTACCAAAAATTTGACATAGTATCTGAAAGAAAATACGTACTTTGAATAACGAAATTTAACAAACCATGGGCACGATTCCCATCCGGATTTAATTATAAAAAAAGGTACTCTTTTGTTAGGAAATTTTCACTTTCTTAATTAGCTGGTTGGTTTGAACCAAAAGTTGATGTAGTTTCTTAAACTTCAATTGAATCAGTTTCTTAATCTTCTGAAATAGGGTTACTTGCAGCATTTTGACTTGCAATATCGTCTTCTCCGGGCCTCCCATACACAGTCTCGTAGCCATCAATATAACAGTGCTTTGAACCCTTCTCTTTGTGAGTCTTTTCCACGTAGACGAATAGTTACGGACCCGTTCGGTGCGACAACATCTTCTTATCACGGTTACTCTTGTTGGTCGCCGACTTAATCTGTTTACAAAAAAAGAAATTAAATAATATATATTATTTTAAAACTAGTAATTTATTACCTTCAAAAAAGCTATTCTCATATACTCATCGGACTCGGAGTATGCAACCAACCAATCCCACTCTTCAAGCCTTTCCAATAACATACTCCAGTGGGACACTCGTGGAGTCGTGCACGATGTAGTGCCAGGGGCGGATCCAGGATTTCAAAACCGGGGGTGGGAGGGGTTGTACTGTGCAACCCAAATTTTTATTTTTTTGAGGTTTTTATCCCATTGGGAGACTCATCTTCACGCCTTTGTTATTATGATATAAGATAGAAAACATACATCGAGGGACATAAAACCAAACCCGTGAATATAAAATCTACATTGTAAATAACTAACTAAACCTCACCCTCCGAGGTCTGCTAACTTCAAACTCCATAACAATTGAATTATTATCAATGCTTTTGGCATACTCTCTTTCAACATAAAGAACCATTCAATCATCAAGAAACTCATCACCCATCTTACCTCGAAGAGTAATTTTCAAGATCTTCATAGATGAAAATGCTCTCTCAGTTGTTGCAGTCGATACAAGAAGAGTCAACATAAGACATAAATCTATTTTTAAGTCGAGCAATACCTGAAACTCCTGAAAGATAAGGAGAATATGATTGATGAGCTTGTCGTATGAAGTTGAGTGGAGCGACTGAAATAGTATGGTGAAGGTTCTCTTTTTCTTTTTCTCTCTAAACGGTGATTAAGAGGGTTAATGACTTAATGGGTTGGGAGAAGTAATCACGTTACTGACATGAGGGCAGCATGGTTTTATTTCTTATTTTTTTTCTTTTGTATATCTCTATTTTTTTTAAAAAAAAAAAAACTAGGCAAAAGTAAGCCCGGCTGCAGCCGGAGTAGCCCTAGCGACAACCTCCGCCCCTGTGTAGTGTTTGTGTAACGAGTACTTCCCGTGAGCACAGTTTTTGAACACCCTCAAGCTTGTACCGTATTGTTGAATGAAAGCACTAGATCACAAGAGTTGCCCATGATCGTTGAAGGTTGAGACCTTCCTTCTAAGATTTTTTGATGATGTGAGACTCCATTGTATTGGTTCCCTTGAGCATTCCTCCTTGAGAGCCTGCAAAACAAGTCCAAGCATGGGTGGTACCGCGCTTTGACCTTTACACTCCAGCTAATTTGGCCTACAAAAATGAACAAGCAATAATATTCAACATATTAAATCAAACTGAAAAAGAAACACATACCTTAGCCATGACCAATTCATGGAAGCAAAACTTCATTAGAGCTTTCTTGTTTCCATAGGTCTTCCACGGGATACCTCAACATTCCAGTAGATGTAACGTTCATAAAGATGATGATAATAATCTAAGTAACCTGCTTAACTCAAATCCTTTAGATTCCTGCAATGATGAGCTCATGATTGTTTGAAAATTCACTCATACCAATTTTTTGGGAGTCTTCCCATAGCTTGGAACGCCAAATAAATCGTAATAACCAGGTTCCCATAAAGAATACTTAACAAAAAATCGCTGATGAAATTTATGAAAATTTCCTCAAGGTTTCTGAAAAACCCTCGAGGTCTAAAAAACCCTTATGGTTTCTTAAAACACCCTCAAGGTATGGAAACCCCCTGGTTTATGAAAAATCCTCGAGGTCTGGAAAACCCTCTAGTTTCTGCAGATTGCACACTTAGAAACCTTAGGGAAAACAAATGCTTTCCTTTGAACATGATTATCTTCTACCTTACTTCGTAGAACCATCTTAGGCATGGACTTTTTCCTAGCAAATGGAAATTGACATCTTTCCTCATGCTCGATCTCATGATTCATCAAACAGGCATGAGCAAATAGTTCTTTCTTTGTCGTCTTTTTAATCTCACATTCCATAATAGATAATTTGCAATGCATGGTGACAATCTGCACCAGCTCATGGAAAGCTTTATGGAACTCTCCTCCACTTTCGTGCAATCACCCCCAGTTTTCATAGTTTTCATGGAAAGTTTAGAGATTTATGGAAAACTATAACTTTTCTGGAAAATAACTTCTTTTTCTGAGAATTTTTAGCTTATAAAGCATTCCATCTATTTTTCTCGAGCTTTCGGGCAGTAGATTTTTCGCACTCGAGCTTTCCGAGCTATTTATGAATAGTATACTTCAAAATTTCCTAAAGCACACCTTTCTTGATCAAGTATCAAATATTTCTCAAACAAATTGTTCAATTTTTCAATATAACTAGGGTCGCCTCTGAGCAGCTGTGGCCGCAACATGCCTTTTTGACCCTATAGATTGTACAAGTGCTCACGGATGAGGCTTATGGAGATCCTCCATTATTTGTTAAGGTCTCCGGGGAATGCTCACGATTTTGAGACAGTTCCCCTCAATAGACTATTTGTTTAGTCTAAACCTCGTACCAAAGGTTATCGTACTTTGAACCTTCGTTGTAGCCAATTTTTTTCGCCTGGTAAGGTCCCTTAGGATTTCCTATCCAGAAAACTTGTCCCAGGTGCTACAACAAACTCCCACAAAACTCAAATTGTGGTTGTCTTATCCCTAAGGCGTCACCAAATGAATATGCACAGACTTAAATGTCTAAAGTGCCAGGATATGGTTGAGTTACCCATGGGGAATTGTCAATCTAACCTCATTGAACCTAACTTTGAGGCCCTACTAACCCAAGATAACTTTGAGGTTATGGGCTTTTCTCTGAGTATTTTGGTCTATCCATGGGCATCCTCCTCGATGCCCTAACCCCCTTCCCTTAGGATGCCTTACCTTCGGGAGAGTTAGTTAGCTCACAGGGTGAAGGTCCTTCCCATAGGAACCAATGTCGTCTATCCCACTTAAGCTCTGTGCCTTTCCTGGGGGTTAAGCTCCTCGTGATCGAATAACACATCTAACTAATCGTACACTTGCAAAACATTCTTGCAAAAATGAGCTAATCATACTTCATCATACATAACTGATCCATTGAACAAATCATGGAAACCATCATTTTGAAGGATGAGCATGATTTTGAGATATTTCACGGAGCTTGTCTAGCAGATTCTTTATTCCTAGAGAGTATTCTGACCTATTGTTATGGACCTCAAGGGAATGCCTAGCTGTCGCAGACCTCAAGGGAATGCCCAGTTATTGCAGACCTCGATTGAACGTTCTGAAATCGAGGAGACCTTGAGGAATTACATTTCTAATATTTTCACATGAATGGATTCACTCGGAATACTCTAGCTTTCAAGGTTGACCAAGTCCACTAATGCCCCCCCCAGTAATAACACGTTCAATGCTCGAGCACTCTGTGTGGATTCATGGGAAAGGCATCCCCTCAACTAGTGTCACCTTCTCCACTTGACATGAGAACTTGCAAAAACGAACCCTCAAGATTTCCTTCGATTTCCTGGGTTTCCTCAAGCTCGCGGTGAAAACTGATAAACTTTCATGAAAACCCTCAAGGTTTCTGAGAAACCTCAAGGTTTCCACACCAAATCTAAGTATGAAGTTTTTCCCATTTCTTGTAGTCAAGGTCGACCACAAGGGCTTTATATAGATCATACACATGAGTATATCAAACAGATCATCATTCTTTAGGAAAAACCATCGTACTTTATATAAACCATCGTACTTCATGCTCTTGCTATAGTTCTGAGCAAATATGCCCCATAAATCTCCAAATGGTTCTTATGTTTAACTCGATGATCCACATAATGAATCAAGATTCAAAGGGAATACTAACCTTGGCCATGTTTGACGGCATAATCTGCAAAGGTTTTCATAAAGGATTGTAATAGCCATAATGCTTCTGCTCGACTCCTCAAGCTCTGACAACTTCTGGCCCTTGATCTTTCTGCTTGACCCCTCAAGCTCCAAAAGCCTCTGACCCTTTAGGTCAGTAATTGTCCCCTGAGCTTTCCATTCAAAAGTTCACAACCCTCAAGGTCTCTAATCGATCCATTTTGCTTGTTACTCAAAATCTCATGACCATCGAGGTTAGTAATTGATCCATCATCTTCCTTCGAGGTTAATGATCGTCCACTCATTCTTGTGGGTCTTTGGTCTACATGCTAATGCTCAACTGCCAGCTCAGTCCATAGGTTGATGCTCAACCCCCACCTCGTCCTTCAAACATGTTCGTGCAGAAATTCGAATTCTTTTGTAGGAAGTCCTTGTTGAGGTATTTTGCATCTAAAGAATGCGATATTTAGCTAGATACTCCTTGCCCCTAGTATTTAGCTAAAATGTTCGAGTCTTGGAGAATACTCAATGCCTCAAGCTTTCGGGATTTTTGGTGTGCACCCTCGTGGTCTCCTTCTTAATTTAGTAGCTTCCTGGTGAATGCCACAAAGCTTCGAGTGTGTAGGTGTGGTAACCTTATCCCCATCAATTTTTTAGCAAAGGGGAACAATTCCCCCAAGTCCGACCCAGAGCTCTCCGTAAAACCACCCCAAGCTTTCTTGGAAAGCTTGAGGCCGTGGCTTTTCCATATTAAATGTACCGTTAATATTTTGGTGAATGACCTCCCACTGCTTACTTGTGCATTCATAGCCTTCAGCTCCTTTTCCTCTAGCTATCCATGAGCTCTAAAGTTTCTTCTCGTGGAAACCTTGAGGGTTCATCTCTCGTTCAAGGGGGATTCCTTTCTACGCCTTGTTTCTTGTCTTATTTTACTGTCTACTAGACGGAACTGATGTTTCTCGAGGTCTGCTTGGAGACCTCCACTTAGGTCTTCTTTCTGGCTTGTTACCCTCGAGGTTGCTAGTTGACCTCAGTGCACCTTGAGCTCCCTAATCGTGGGTTAGAAGATTTTTCAGTCCATGAGGATTCAAGCACTAGTTGAATGGTGTTTAATCTTGTATAATCATTCATTGATGGAGGATAGAGAATATCCTCTTTACTCAGTGATTGACACCTTCTTTGTCGATCTTTCCCTCAAGTATCGGCATACCTTGAGCCTTCCTGACACGTTCTTGAGAATTCTGAGCTTAAGAATGCCCCCAGGTCTTACAAATTCTACCATTCAACATAACTCGAGCATTCTGACCTGAAGGGTACCCCCAGTTATTCGACCTCTAGCATTATCCCATTGGTGCTTGGAAAAATCGTTTCTCCAGAGTATTCCGAAGCTCTAATGGTACAGTTTAGCATTATGTACTTCTTTTATTGGCTCTTAGATGGTGGTGGCAAAGTCCTCGTCATTCTCGGGATGCTTGGCTCCACCTTGAGGTTTCAACGAATCTTCAAGCTCTTTCTTGTACTTATTGGTCAAGTACTCCTAATTAACAATACTTCTGGTCAACTAGCTCGGCAAAGCGTCACTTGAGAACTTCATTATATATTTATATATATATTATGATCATTCCCTTTGTGGTAGGCACACAAATCCCTTGAGTTATTCTTGGATTGACCCAAGACTGGAGGAGGTCTCTTCGGATATGGCTCATTTTTTACGCAGTAGAGAATTGTGGAGATATGGATCTTGGTTAGCCTTCTCGAGCTCATCCATCTCTCTAATGAGTGTAGCCCCCCATATTTTATCCACTTCTTGTGATTCTGGTCGTAACTCCTTGTCACGGTGCTCCATAATGTCGTCCTCGAGCTCTTCCTCAAAGTGAGTTAAAAAGTCAGATTCTTGAGCAGACTAACCTCTTTATACTAAATTGATCATAAATTCACCGTGAAACATGATAATCGCAATCCAAAAGATGTTCTGAAAACTAGACACCTGAAGTTTTCCACACATATAAAGATCATAATCTAGTTCATTCTGAGATGATCCCAGTTCTTCTTTGAAATCAGCTGGTCTGCATAAGCAGATTCCCCAATTTAAGTTTGGAACCTCTCTTCTTCTCCTTTTCTTTTTATTCATTCCAAACTTCCTCCGGTACTCGGATACGTCTTCCAAACCTCCAGGTGTTGGCTATTCTCTTAAGGCTAGGTAATTATTCATGCATGGTTCGAAAAAATATTGATCACTAGTTGCGCAACTTTCTACCCCCAGAACAAAGTTTTATACTCGATCTTCAGCTTTTGAAGGTTTTTGTAGATATTGGCTTATGGTCATCAAGTCTTTATCATTTTTGCTACATAAAGATGGTTTTTCATCCGCAAGCGCACCTCATTAAGTGTTTAGATTACTCTTGAGAGATCACATATCTGATCCAACATGTTACTTCATGACTTGTTGCAATGTATAACATGTCATCGTGCTGTATAACTTCTTTCATAACTTTGTTTATATAACTTGATCGTACTCATGAATGGGGAATAGACTCTCAAGGTTGATTGTGACTTTGTGAACTTTGTGCGGATGTTAGTTGTGACTCCATCTTTCCTCCTCATGTATAATGTTCCAGGTTTGAAAATCATAAGAGCTGAGCTAATAAACTCTTTGAAACCTTGAGGATGCCCGTCCCAATGTTCCATTGGCATGCCTTGCATTCATTAAAACCATCATAAGCTTTCCCCTCAAGGAAAGTTTGAGGACTTCGGACTTCTATATTTTCACAATTTCAAGCGTATGTCCCTTGACGTTTCTCATATTTTAAGTGTGTGCCTCCCAGCTTTCTATCAATGTACCCCTACTGGGAAGGTTGCTGTCAATTTGGAAGACGACTTCTTTCGCTAAAAAGAGATTGTTCTTGTTGAAACCCGTACACTCTGTAGAGCTATCTTCTCTTCTTTAAAAACTACCGCTTCTCTTGACTTGGAGAGAGTTGTCTTCTTTTTGTTGAATTCCTTTGCGTCCGTGCTTAAGATGGTGTTTTTTTATGTCTTTGATCAAAACACGTGCATGGTAGTAGTTGATTGTCATCATCGAAAGATATTTCCTTCGTAGAGAATTGCATCTTTCCCAAGGCTTAATTTTTGAAAAACTAGTTGATGAACTCAATTTTATGGAAATCCTCAGAGTTTGTGCGACTCCATGGGGTTGCAAGACCATCTATAGGTATTGTAATCTCCTCATCCTTATAGTTTTCAACCTTTCATGGTATCCCCTTTACAAAATATTTTCTGGCCAGTTTTCGTGTTCTGACACGCCATGGAACGTTTATTATATCTCTCTCTAGAAATGTCTGATTGATAAAATTAATAGGGCGTTGGAAAATATACTCTAGAAGATTTCCAGCCATAGGTCATACCCCTTTTGGGTACTGAATTTTGATCTCTAAAAATAGCCCACAAAATAGACTAATGACAGTAGCGTCGTTTTCGTCAGATTCGACCCCCGGCCGGGCAGTCTACCATATCTTCTTTATCCAAACTCTGATCAGGACAAAATTTATTTCAGTGGAAACTAGACTTCCATATTTTTTTTTAGGGTTTTGGTGAAAACCAGATTGATTCTGAATCTTTAGAGAACCCATTCACGGAAGCATCACATAATGATCCATGCAAGAGTACTCTCAATGAAATCACCAATTTTTGCGTGCAGATTTTGGACGCTATCAAGCTTATGCCATATAGTTGAATGAAAGCATCAGATCACAGGAGTTGCCCATGATCGTTGAAGGTTGAGACCTTCCTTCTGAGATTTGTTGATGATGTGAGACTCTGTTGTATTGGTTCCCTTGAGCCTTTCTCCTTGAGAGCCTGCAAAACAAGTCCAAGCATAGGTGGTACCGCTCTTAGACCCTCTTATGCTTAAGTCAAAAAAGAACCAGGCATAAGCGTGTATTAGAGTTGATTGAGTTACCTTTGCCAAGCTATAGCGTCATATATATAGTGATCGTTTAAGTTCTAAGCATAGTCCATATAAGAATAGGACTACATACTTTCAGATATGAGAAATCTATAAGGGAATAGATCTCCTTATCCAGGGCTAATCATATTTTCTGATTACCACAAACCCTTTGGTGCAATCCCCTTAGAATTCATACAAATTTTAATCTTTTCCTCGAAGATTCTATCAATCCCTCAAGGTCTGATCGTACAATCCCTCGAGGTCCGATTATACAATCCCTTGAGGTCTGATCGTGTAATCCCTAGAGTTCCGATCGTACAATCTCTTGAGGTCCGATCATACAATCCCTCGAGGTCTAATTGTGCATTTCCTTGATGTTTGATCGTACCTTAGGATTGTCACACTATCTTACAAGCATTCCAAGGGCTGCTACATTGTTTTAGATACTTTGAGAAATCTCTAATTAATCATTTCATACACGAAATCCTAACCATACAGGCCCAAGCCTAATATTTCATTTATTGGACCTCTTCTGCTTGCGGACCTGGGGGACCAGAATCCCTCCAGCTTTATTTGGCCAAATTTTGCTCCTACACTTCTAGTTCCTGAAAATCTTTTGTGCTTCTGACTATATGAAGTCATGCATTGTCTGAACTATGTCCGAATCTCATATGCAAGCTACGAAAAAAAATAAAAAAAATTAATTTATTAATTCTTACCGAGATTAAATTATTAAAAATAATTTAGAAATTAAATTAAATTTAATAGACCGAAACTCTTACCCTTGAGTTCGTGGTATAATGGAAACCTATCATTTTACTTCAGTTCTTTCCAAGTCGCTGCATTCATAGGTATCTTGTTCTATATGATAGACCTGATTGTTTTCATAAGCAAATAGTTGATCTCCTTCGTTGGAGGGCCTCTATTCCAGTCGTCGTATGACACATTGATAGTCCCCCCATTGATTTTACCATTGCATCGACTTTAATCTCCTTCACCGACCCCTGAGACCGTTTCGAGGGCGGTGATGAGTTGTCCTTGTTCACTTTGCGCTGGGCGCTAAAGCACATAGATTTGCTGGTAGAGGCCAAAGGTTGTGACGACTCAAGTTCCAAAGAAGAATTCGTTGGTATGACATTCGAGGATGTCACTGGTGTAAGAGTAGATTTATCCCACTACGGCTTAGATCTTCGTAAATTTGTAAAACAAGTCAAAGCACGGTGTGGTACCGTGCTTAGACCCTCCAAACCTTAAGTCGGAACTTTATCTTCAGAATAGAATAATGATTAGGGCAGAATAACGTTACCTGAAACCATGTATGATTGGTCTATATATAGAGATCTTGCTAGGTCTAAGCATAGTCCTTATCAAACCAGACTACTTTACATTAGGAAAGGAATGGTTCATTAAGGAATGAATCTCCATATCCACGGCCAATAAAATCTTATGATTACTACATGCCCTTTGGCATAATCCCTTCAGATACATTGTAAATCTTACCTTATTCCTTTCAGATTCTGCCAATCTCTCCGAGGTCTAATCAAATTGTCCCTCGTGATCAGATTGCTTGGCCTCCTCGAGGTCCGATCTTACCCTAGGATTGTCATGCCATCAAACATTCTAGAAGCCTCTACAACTTTCCAGATACGTCCAGAAAACTCTAGATAATTCATCCTTTAATCGAAACCTTAGTAGTCAAAGCCAAGGCCCATTCTTGGCCTTACCGGACCTTATCCGGAATCATATCCCCTGAGCTCAGTTTTCCCCAGCTCAGAGGGCCAAAACCGATGAAGGAGGTCAGGCCCTGGTTTTATCATTCAACTTCCTCGTGATCTGACCGAGAAGGAGGTCGAGGGCATGGGGGGAGGTGCTATACAACCCCATATGGGTAAGTATGCTCCTTCCCAATTCTGCTCTGGGCTAGCCCTTACGGATATAGCCTACTCTTCTTTGACATCCATGATGCTGGAGCAGGATGCTGAGGACCTTGGGTCCCTGGAGACCAAGGACTTGATGACGATGTTTTGGACCTCTCTACCAGGTAATATTTTCTTCACACATCTGATATCCTTTTGTACTTGATCAATGCATTTTAAGCATATTAATTGATGTATTTCTCTCCACATTTAACTGTGTTATTCATTTAGTATCGGTAGTTTTAACTCATTTTGTTATTTTCAGGTATTGACCAAAAGAAACGGAGTAAAGGACACTAACTACACTAACTAGTGTACCATGTTAGCAAAAGAGTGTTGAAGGAAGAGATGGTGGCTGGTGGAGAACAAATTGGCAACAATGAAAGAGTAACTGGCAATGCAAAAAGAGAAGGAAGAAAAACAATGGCTGCTTGCATGCATAAAGGAGTAGGTAGAAGAGTGAAGAAGTGGAGAAAAGAAAAAGAGAAGAGCAAGAAGAAAGGAAGAAACAAGGCCAGCAATCAATGAAGAAAAAAAAAGAAAGAACAAGAATGTTGCAAGAGATGTAGTTGACAAGAAATGAAATGAAGAGTGATAGAATGGAAGAGATGGCCGACAATGCAAGGGAAAGTGAAGAAGAGAGGAAACCAAAGGAAAAAGAATAGAGAAGAATGAAATGTGAAGGTTGCTTGCATGAATAGTTAATTGGTTGGAAGAAAAAGTGGACAAAATGATGGCTTTATGGGAGTTGGCAAGAGAAGGAGAGAAGAGGGATGGAAGAGCTACTTTGGATCCTATAAATAAGGGGCCTTGCTGCCGATCCCAAAAACCCCCATTTACAACACAATTCTCTCTACACTTCTTGGCTGCCATTCTTTTCTCTCTACACCTCTTTCCGATCACTTATTCTCCACACTCTCTTGATGCCAAAATATTCATAAAGTCTCCTACAAAGAAGTTCTCCAAGTTCTAGGAAACTACACTACCACTACCTCTCAAAATCTTCATCTCACACTTCTAAATATGGTTTAGTCCCTTTAGAAGGTGTGTAGCTTCCATCGAAGGATCCATCCACTCGAGATTTGCAGGGGATACCGGGAATCAAAAAGTGTCAATGGAATCTTTACTCTGTAGATCCCCTTGTATTTGTATTATTTTGTTTGTAAAGACAATGTGTTTATTTTGGTTCTATTACATTATGAATTTCAATAACTTTTCCATGTGTTTCTTATTCTAGATTTTTATTTGCTTGAAGATAATTGGTTTTTAATGCTTTGACTTAGATTTAGGGGATACCTAGTCTAGGTCAATGGTGTTTAGGGGATACCTAGCACAAATTATGAATTATCCATGTTTAATCGGACTTTAGAGATATGAGATTTCGGTAGTATTGTTATTTGTATGTGTTAATAATTGAGCTGGGTGTAGAATAAGACGATCACATGTATATAATTAGTTAGGTTTATTTTTGTCTTAAGCATGATTTAGAGTTCTTAGGAGTCTTCTATGTGTAGCTTGTCTATGAGTTTTAGCATGCTAAAGACCTAGGAATTTTGGTTTGTTCTTGTAACATTTTTAGGTAGTAATTTAGAAAATTAAAATCAACTTTTACAACCCCCTTTTTTCATTCACACAAATTTCGCTTGCAACCCTCTAACCCCTGGTAAAAACGATCCCTATTTACTAATGCTACATCTACACAAAAAAGGTTTTAAATTGCATATGCGTGAAAGATGTGTTAAGAGTCTACTTTGTGTTAATATTTGATGCATGTTTTACTTATTGTCAATTTTTAGCGCCGTTGTCGGGGATTAGAATTTTTTTGGTTATTTTTGTGTGTAAATATATGTGCCTTACCTTTTTATGCATTCTTGTTCCTATTTTACGTTTATACTTGCATATGACTAACTTTTACACTATAGGATTTATACTTAGAAATCATACATAGTTGCATACTAATTTTACAAAGTTTTCATTCCCTTTGAGTATATACATGTGCCATACTTTGATTGAATTTTTATTGGTTTTGTGAATATGTGATAATTAGTCATTTTAATTTTTTTTTATCATTTATATATATATTTATATATATACCTAATATTTTGTTAAGCACGTAAAAGGAAAGTCTTTGATTTACATTGAGTATAAGTGCTTGGTTAAATAAGTTTCGCTCTTCTGGAATAGATGGCGTCTATTTTTCTTGTTCATCTCTTTAACCCCTCGTGATGTGTGGATTTCATCACTGCACACCATAACCTAAGTGAAGTTATGGACATGAGGTTGGTGGCGGAGTTTACAAAGGACTTGAGGGTGTGAGCTATCTCAAGATTTTGGCTAATTGTCGGATATATTGTCTAGAAGGGTTATGACTGGTGACAGGTTTTGGATCTAAGAAAGAGAACACCAATAGAGTATATACCATTGGCTCGGTTAGCCTGGAGGTGTTTCTCAAAATTAGTCTTGCCTCTCGCGTTATCTCTATCCTTACTGGCCATATCACGATGTTACCTAAGCTGAATGATTGAGAGCCAACACACATTATCGCACGAGTCACACTTCCGAATACATTTACCTAAAGATCAAGCTATGTATTCTCTTTAAATCTTAGGTAAACTCAATTTGGGGCATGTTTGCTATAAATGTCGAAAAACTTTGAACTTGTAAAGGATAATCAATGTTGCATTCTTTAGCTGCATTAACTCCCCTGCGATTTTGTGGTGCTTGGATTTCTTCACCGGGTACTTGAACCTAAGTGAAGTTAGGGACATGAGACCAAAGGATGAGTCATTCTATTCATGGTTGTCCATGTTACTTGGATGTTTTCTGCAGTCTGTAACAATTTTCTCTTATGCATTCACACAATTTTATCATTTAAGTTCATCTTGTTTGATGCATTTAGTAAATTTTGATTAAGTAAATATGTGATTCATGATGAATCAAAGTGCGATATTGAGTGAAAAGTTCCTAAACATGTTCTATATTCAAATTCCAACGTGTGAAACAATATGCATATATATATGATTTTTGTTGGTTTTTATTTTTGTGCATCATTTGCATTACATTTTTGTTATATATCATTTGCATTCACATTTAAGTGTGTTTCCGCATTTTGTGTGTTTAATTAGTATAGTTTTGCATTTATTTTGTCTTCGGATGATACTGACACTGGATCTGTTGACAATTCAGGAAACTTATGAATGGTTGAGCCAGTACTGCGTCAACTTGAACTTAGATCTCGAGCAGTGCCTAAACAGAAAAGAGCTCAAGATAACACAGAACAGGATCCACCTGCATGCTTCATCAGTAGAGATATAAGACACAGAATCCATGGTAGGTGCAGAAAACAACAACATTGAACAGTCCATTCGTCAGCAGACTTGTTCGAATTTGGGTAACTTTGGCCCACCTTCCATTGTTTATCCTCAGCCAGCAGAAAGACAAACTGCCCCTAAGTTGAAAAGTGGTGTCATACACCATCTTCCATGCTTTCATGGCAATTTAACTAAAGATACGAACACACATTTGACAACATTTATGTTTCTATGTGACTCCATATGTTCTTCTGGTACCTCAAAAGAAGCATTCAGACTTAGGGCATTTCCATTCTCACTGGAAGACAAGGCGAAACGTTGGTTATTCAGTTTACCCTCAGGATCAATCACAACGTGGGATAAGTGTGTGCACGAGTTTCTCACCAAGTACTTTCCAGCGTCAAAGATCACCAACTTGAGGAAAAACATAACTGGCGTCCTGCAAGATCATGATGAGTCTTTTGCTGCTTATTATGAGATAGTAAAGGAGTTGTGTGAATCTTGTCCATCACATGGAATATTAGAAAGAAACCTCTTGACATACTTTTATGAAGGACTCAAACCTTTGGAGAGAGCTCATAGACACAGCAGCTGGAGGATCATTTCTGGAGAAGCCTCCAACTATAGGCCGTGCATTATTGAATCAGCGTGCCCTCAACACACAATAGTATGAGGGTATGAAGTTGTAGAAAAGCAATAAATTGATTGAAGTGTCTTCTTCAAGCACCAACGTAGAACTCGCCAAGCTCACTTCGTTGATCACCAAGCTTCTAAACGCTAACTCGCCACAACCAATGCCTCCAGCTACAACTGTTTGTGGGATTTGTCTACTTGATGGCTATCACAATGATCAGTGTCCTCAAAACATACCTGCTCCAGTAGTAGAAGAAGCCAATGCCATGAGAGGATTCCAACACAACCAAGTTGCACCTTGGTTCAACAACTATGGAAATAACTATAATTAGGAGTTCCAGAATAATTATCCGGGGTTTCAATGGAGGAATAATGATGGCTTCCTAAACCCTCTTGCGTCTCAACCATAAGGATTTCAGCAACAACAATCGACTCAACAAAGAGCTTCTCATGTCAATAATAGTCCAGCCCAGCCTATTCTCACTAATCCAAACTATGACAAGATGTTGATTGATCTACGCATTTTATGCTTGATTATTAATGTCTTTCTCTCTATATTTAGCTTTGTTTTGTGCTTAGTAAATATGTTTTTAACTTACTTTATGTTTGTAGGTAGAAATAAAGGAGGAAATAATCAAGGAGGCGATTTGGAGTGAAAAGCGTGCTAAGGAGGAAGTTTCTAATTCGGGAGAAGAAATGGTCCGAGAAATGGTCTTCAAAATGGTTATTAAAATGTTTTCCCACATGGTGTCAAGAATTTAAGACCAAATGCCAAATGAAATGGATGCCAAAATGGTGGACAAAAAGTTGAAGACATTTTTCCTGCGCAATCCAGGAATGAGCAAAAATGGCGGAATATATGGGGCATAAATGATGGACGAATTTGGGGGATATTCCATGAAGATTTATACCTGATTTGAAGGTCAAAATATGTGCAAGGATATGCTAAATTCGGCCAAGAATTATTATGGAATAAGGAATGCAAGATTTGAAGATATGAAGATTTCATTTTCCTTGAAGAAAAAGAAAACAGGGCAGCCAGGTCTTACAATTTCTAAAATCCGTAGGAAATTCAATTAAATTCCAAATATGGTGTTCCTTATATGGATTTTATATCCCTTTAAATAATATTTCCAACCCAATAAGAATTAGAATTTTTCAAGGTCTATAACTCCGGGAAAACGCGTTTCACTACAGCTGGTCAGATTTCTCCGGATTTGCTAGGAATCATTGTTTTGGAAGGAAAGGTCCCCATTCTTCTTCTATATAAAGGAGGGCTCGACTAGGGTTTCAACATCACACATCATAGACACCAAAGCTCTGCCCAAAACACCTCCCAAGTCGTCCTAAGCCTAATTCCCTCCAAGGCCAAAGCTCCCTCCTCACGGATCAAGAATAATCGGCGCTCTTCGTCTAGTTCTTGAGAATCCATCCACTCAAGGCGTTGTTAGTGCTCTTCACAGACTCCAAAAGTGTAACCATAAACATTCTATCTCATCTTTTGTCTTGTAAAGAATTCGGTTTATGACTTGTGATTTGTTTAATAAAGGCTATACGTTTTTACTTACTTATGTTACCTTCCATGTGTTCTTAGTTTTTGGTTTTTGACTTGTATGCATGCTTGTATGCTTAAAGCTTCTTAATGTGTTAGGTGATATGCTCTTCGTTCCTCCCTATCATATTTTGTATGAATCTTAGATAAATTAAGGTGTAGGCGCTCTTCGTCGCACTCTTAAAAGCATGTGTATAAATTGCAAGTTGAAAGGTAAGAATTTCGTTGATACTGGGTAAGTGAATCATGAAAACGGTGGAGGTAGACATGATGTGATGATCACGTGTACATAGTAGAATTAGGTTTAAATTTTGTAGGTTATTAGTGAAACAAACCAAATCTCGCACCCCCATAAACAAACCTAACATAGTTATGCATGCACCCTCAATCCCCGGTTAAGAACGATCCCTATTTATCAATGCTACATCTTTTAAAAAGGGTTTTAATTGACACATTGTTGTTGAGTGTTAAGTGTTAATTTAGTACTTAGTAATGGTGAGTATCAATTTTGGCGCCGTTGCCGGGGATTGTAAAGAATTGTGTGATTATGCTTGTACAATATGTTTATATTTTTCTGTTTTCGGAACTGTGCACTGCCCTGTTTTGTGTAAATTATTTTACATAGCTACAGGTCTCATAAAAATTTGAAACTTTGTAGGATTGTTTGGTTACGTGTTTAGTTTGTTCCTGTAAAATTTCATTGCTTTCAGCTGAGCCAATAAGTCTGGAAAAAATCGACAAGCAGATGTGTTCAAGTTCGCACGAATCTGGAATTGCATGTGTTCTTTGTAAATATGTGAAATTGTGTAAATATTAAGCATGTATATAAAACCCACGAAATTTTTGTTTATATTTGTGTGCTAACACTTGTTCACATTGTATTTTTGCAGCCATGTATACACCTTAAAGGAAAGCTTTGGATTTACATTGAGTACATGAGCTTGGTTGATTAAGTCGCACTCAGTGTGAATAGATGGCGCCTTTTTTCCTAATTTATCTCCTAAACTCCTTGTGATGTGTGGATTTCATCACCATACACCATAACCTAAGTGAAGTTATGGACATGAGGTTGAGGGCGGAGTCTACTATGAACTTGAGGGAGTGTAAATTTTCGAAAGATTGGTTGAATGTCGGATATGGTGTCTAGAAACGGGTTATGACTGGTGACAGGTTCTGGATCTAAGAAAGACTTGCATCAATGGAGTATATACCAATGATCCGGTGAGTGGATGAATACTTATCTTTGAGTAAGATATCTTTGGTGACTTGGTGTCTAGAAGGTGACGGTTTCTTTGACGGGTTCTGGATCCGAGATCTCAAATCGGTCCTACCTCTCATGGTCTCTCTTGCTAACTGGCCAAGCTCATTAAAGTTGCCCAAAGAAGATAAGGACTAAATATACTTTCCATGATCGGTAAGCCTCGGGGTGCATTGTTGAAATTAGTCATGCCTCTCGCGTTATCTCTATCCCCAACTGGCCATGTTTTTCGATTAAACCAAGACCATTCGATTGGAAGTTTATACTTTATCGTGCGGTTCACACGTCCTTTGAACGACCTAAAGATCAAGCAAGTGTACTCCCTTTAAATCCGAAGCGTACTCAAAATGACCTATACTTGTGCATAAAACGTGTGAATTGAGTGTTGCACCAAAATCTTGTAAATATACACTAATTAAAAACGTTGCATTAGTCTGCATAACCTTCTGGCGGCTTTGTGATGCTCGGATTTCATCACCGGGTACCCTAACCTAAGTGAAGTTAGGGACATGAGGCCAAAAGATAGGTCACTTTGCATCATAAATTAGCACGTAACTTTTGTGTTTTCTGCAAGTTTCTAACACTTTTGTCTTATGCATTCACTCCATACTTCATCTAAGTTCTTGTTTGATATGTTTGGGTGACGATTTGAATGTATGATGCATGAATTTATTGAAGTATTGTTTGATTTCATTTGTGTGATTTATGTACATATGTGTGTTCCTTTAAACCTTACATCTGTTTATACACTAACCTCGTCTACTCTTGCAGGAAACCATGTAAATATGTGTGTTAACTTGTTCTAGATTGTTCTTATTACGTTTCATATCATCTAGAATATTTAGAGCCCTTGGATTCATGCATTTATAACATAGAACTTTTGAATTGTCGAGAAACTCTGTTTTTTGACCGGTCGAATTTTTCCAATGGAATAATCGACCAGTCGAATTTGTGTCAATTCTTCGGCAGAACATTTTTCGACCGGTCGATTATTCCATGCCTATTAATTTTGACCGGTCGATTCCCCTATCTCAGTGTGCTCGTGTATTTTTCATGTGTTTTTGTGTTTTGTGTACTTTTGTGTGATTTTCGTGTACTTATGTTTGTGCTTTGTTTTTGTTTAATTTTTGGCTTAGTATCTTGTTTTTCTTGTGTATTCTTTTGATACTAACACTTGGTCTTTGGTGGATGCTCAGATTTATGAATGATCAAACCTACTTTACGTGAAGTTCAACTCCGTAATCGCACTGTGATCATTTCTAACAACGCGGTGGAAGACCTTGATCGACCTATTGTTGAAGATGACGTTGACTCACCAAGATCATCCCAGCACTCCGAGCATTTGATAATATAAGAAGAACAAGAACAAGAGCAAGTACCAATGGCCAACGCAAACAATGCTCAACAATCACTTCGCCAATGCACTTGTTCTACTGATTGGAGTGCAAGCCCCTCATGCATCAGATTTCCGGAACCTCAAGAGGAGAAGAAGGACATTGAGCTGAAGAGCGGATTTCTCCATCGCCTACCTATCTTTCAAGGGATGGCGCATGAAGATCCAAATATGCATTTGAGGCAATTCCAGTTTGTGTGCTTAAGTATGAAGCCTTCGGATGCTGATGAAGAACTCTTGAAACTCAAGGCGTTTTCTTTCACCTTGAAAGAGAGAGCACAAACTTGGCTTATGGAGCTTCCACCAAATCACATCACCACATGGAAACAACTAGCAGATGCTTTCTTAAGTAAGTACTTTCCGGCCTCAAAGATCACTGTTTTGAGGAAGAAGATCGATCACTAGAATTGCACAGGCTGCGGATGAGTCTTTTGGCCAATACTATGACAGATTTAAGGTTCTCTGCGCCACCTGCCCATCACATGGATTCTCTGAGACCAACCTCATGAACTACTTCTATGATGGTCTCAAACCAATTGATCGAGAGCTTCTTGATGCCGCTGCAAATGGAGCATTCATGGATTTCACTGAGTACAAGCTCGTGCACTATTGGAGAATCAAGCTAACAATGATGCTCAATATGGGATGGCACCACACAAGACTTTAGCTGAAGTAAGTTCTAAGCCAGCACCGGATGACAAGTATGATAAACTCTCCGACTTGATGGAGCAAGTGCTTGAACCAGAAGTAAAGAGAGCCAAGGTAGCTTTGGGACCAACATGTGGTGTTTGCCACCTTCAAGGGCATTTTAGTGAGCAATGTCCTACAACAATGGAGCTGCATACTGAAGAACAAGTCAATGCCATTGGTGGATATCACGGAGGCCAGCGTTACAACAACTACAACAATTTTGGCAACCGTGATCATCCTGGTTTCAAGTGGAGTAGCAATGAGGGATGTCTTAACCCTCCAGCACCTCAACAACAACAATTCCAACGTGCTCCCTATCAACAAAGGCCACCAATACCTCAAGCGCCCATGCAACCACCACAAGCTCCTCCGGTCCAACAATTTACAAATCCGGACTATGACAAGATGCTTGCTCAACTGTCCAACTCCACACAAGCTATAATCGATGGACAAAACCAAACAAAGGCCACGTTGGAGTCTCATGGATAAGATATCTCTGAAATGAAGAAGCAAATGGGTCAACTTGTGGATTTCATGGGACAATTTAGGGCTTCCGGACAACTTCCATCTCAACCTCAACCACCACCAAGGAATGTGAGTGCGATTACAACAAGAAGTGGAAAGATTTTGGAGAGTCCAACGTTGGAAGGATCTAAGCTGAAGGCAACACGATTAACTTATGATGTTGTGGAGGATGAAGATTTAGAAGAAGATCCGGCAACCAAAGATGCCAAGAACAAGAAGAAAGTGGCGCCACTTTTGAGGCCACAATCACTAACGCCACCTACCCCAACCAAAGGTATTAACTCTATCCCTTCAAGTTCTGTTAATACTAATGCTTCGTTTGCTCGTGCACCATTCCCACACAGATTATCAAAATCAGAGAAGGATTATCAATATGAGGAGATCCTGGACATCTTTCGGAAAGTGCAAGTAAACCTGCCCTTGATTGAGTGCATTAAGCAAGTGCCGATATATGCCAAGTTTTTGAGAGAGCTATGCACCTAGAGGAGGCAAACGAGAGCGAAGGAGGTCGTGAAGGTGAATGCAACAGTTTCGGCTGCATTGCAGCGTCGGTTACCCCCAAAATTGAAGGACCCTGGGAGCTTTTCTGTTCCTTGTGTTATTGGTGACACCAGACTTGAAGATGTCATGCTCGACTTGGGTGCATCAATCAATGTGATGCCTTACTATCTTTATGCATCCATGGAGCTTGGCGAGCTTAAGCAAGATAATGTCATCATACAGTTAGCCGACCGCTCTCATAAATATCCAAGGGGATATGTTAAAGATGTTCTTGTACAAGTCAACAACCTGATCTTTCCTGCTGACTTTTACATTGTTGACATGGAGGAGAGTCTGTTGAACACTACACCATTATTGCTCGGACGACCTTTCATAAGGACTGCAAGAACGAAGATTGATGTGTTCGAGGGAACGTTTTCCATGGAGATTGATGGAGAAAGGATTGAGTTCAACATTCTTGATGCCATGAAGGTTCCCACTGCTTGTGTCAATGCATGTTTTTTATATGATATAGTTGAAGATTTGGCGCAACAGCATCTCGACACACTTAAAGAAGATGAGCTCGACACTATGATTCAAGAAGGAGTTGGGTTGAACCGACTAGATGAAGAAGCTCTCTTGGATGATTTGATCTAGATTTTTGAGCCTAGGGTGAAGGAGATGGCGTCACTCCTTAATGAGCTAGCCAACGTGATTTCTAAGGCAGCCCCTATTCCCCTGGCTTATGGTGAAAACAAGCTAGTTCCCTCCATTGTTCAAGCACCGGAATTAGAACTCAAGGTGTTACCGGATCATTTGAAGTATGCTTACTTGGGAGACAATGAGACTTTACCGGTTATCATCTCTTCATCTTTGGAGGAAGAACAAGAAGTGAGGTTAGTTCATATGCTTCAACAATACAAAACCGCTATCGGTTGGACACTTGCAGACATCAAAGGTATCAATCCTGCAACTTGTGTTCATCGCATTTTACTTGAAGATGGAGCTAAGCTCTCTTGTGAAGCTCAAAGGAGGCTTCATCCGCCTATGATGGAGGTTGTGAAGAAGGAAGTCATCAAACTCTTAGATTGTGGAGTTATCTATCCAATTTCGGACAGCCGTTGGGTCTCACCTGTGCAAGTTGTTCCTAAGAAATCTAGAATTACTGTTGTAAAGAATGTGGAGAATGAGTTAGTGCCTCAACGAACCATCACTGGCCACAGAGTTTGCATTGACTATAGGAAGCTCAACGCCAGCACTCGAAAGGATCACTTTCCTTTGCCATTCATTGATCAGATGCTTGAGAGATTGGCTAGACATTCATACTATTGCTTCCTTGATGGATATTCGGGTTACAACCAAATTAGCATTGCTGAGGAGGATCAAGAGAAAACAACGTTCACATGCCCTTTTGGAACGTTTACTTATCGTCGCATGCCATTTGGACTTTGTAACGCCCCAGATACGTTTCAACGATGCATGCTCTCTATCTTTTCCGATTACATTGAGAAAATAATCGAGGTTTTTATGGATGATTTTAGTGTATTTGGGAAGGATTTCGATGCATGTTTAGACCACTTAGAATTAATCTTGCAAAGATGCGTTGAAACGAACTTGGTACTTAATTGGGATAAGTGCCATTTTATGGTCACTCAAGGGATTGTCTTAGGTCACATTGTTTCGAAAAAGGGTATAGAAGTTGATAAATCTAAGGTAGATCTTGTGCGGTACTTACCCTCTCTGACTTCGGTTAGAAAGATTCGTTATTTTCTTGGACACGCAGGTTTCTACCGGAGGTTTATCAAGGACTTTTCCCACATTTCACGTCCTTTGTGCAAGCTGCTTCAGAAGGATACTCCCTTTGTTTTTGATGAAGAATGTGACATTGCATTTGAGAAGCTTAAGGAGTTGTTGACAAGTGCCCCTATTCTTTGTGCTCCGGATTGATCTCAACCATTTGAGCTTATGTGTGATGCATCAGATTATGCTGTTGGAGCTGTATTGGGACCACGAAGAGACAAGAAGTCATACGCCATATACTATGCTTCTAAGACACTTGATGATGCTCAAGCCAAATACACAACAACCGAGAAGGAGATGTTGGCAGTAGTGTTTGCATTGGACAAATTTCGGTCCTACTTTCTTTAAAGCAAGGTTATAATTTACACTGATCATGCAGCTTTGAAGTATTTAATGCACAAGAAGGATGCAAAACCAAGGCTCATACATTGGATACTACTTCTACAAGAGTTTGACGTGGAAATCAAGGACAAGAAGGGAGTAGAGAACGTGGTAGCCGACCACTTATCAAGGATTGTTATGGAGAAGTCCAACGTTGCAATAGAGGAACATTTTCCAGATGAACAACTCTTCAGACTTCAGGTAAGTGCCTCTGAAACTCCTTGGTATACGGATATTGTAAACTATTTAGTTACCGGTGAGTTTCCATCATTTATGCATAAGGGTCAACGTGAAAAACTTCGAAGTAATGCTATGACTTTTATTTGGGATGAACCTTACTTGTGGAAACAATGTGCTAATTTAGTGATTAGAAGGTGTGTTCCGGATGATGAGTTTGCATCTATTCTTGAGTTTTGTCATAATGGTGCATGTGGAGGTCACTTTGGTTCGAAAAAGACAGCCCTTAAAGTGTTAGATTGTGGTTTCTTTTGGCCCAGTTTATTTCGTGATTCAAATGACTTTTATGCTAAGTGTGATAGGTGCCAACGATCCAGAAATATTGGTGCTAGAGATCAAATGCCGCAGTTCTATATATTGAATGTCGAAATTTTTGATGTTTGGGGCATTGATTTTATGGGACCTTTTCCTCCTTCTAATGGTCTCACTTACATTTTACTCGCTGTTGATTATGTTTCGAAATGGGTGGAAGCAAAAGCCACCCGTACTAATGATTCGCGAGTTGTTGCAGATTTCCTCAAAACGAACATATTTTCCAGGTTTGGAATGCCGCGCTTTCTAATCAGTGATGGAGAGAGGTATTTTTGCAACAAGATAGTTGAAGCGTTGATGAAGAAATATGGAGTCAAGCACAAAGTTTCTACACCTTATCATCCACAAACAAATGGCATGGCAGAGGTATCAAATCGAGAAATCAAGAAGATCTTGGAGCGTGCTATCAAGCCAAACCGCAAAGACTGGAGCCAGTGTTTGGATGATGCTTTGTGGGCATATAGAACAGCATACAAGACCCCTATAGGCATGTCACCATATCGACTTATTTATGGGAAGTCTTGTCATCTTCCAGTGGAGCTAGAGCACAAAGCTTGGTAGGCGGTGAAGAAATTCAACATGGACAAGGATGAAGCTGGATTGCATCAAAAATTGCAGTTATGTGAGTTAGAAGAAATCTGGAACGAGGCATTTGACAATGCATGGATCTACAAGGAGAGGACAAAGCGCATTCATGACAGGAAGATCCGTACAAAGAGTTTTGAGGTTGGGCAAAAGGTTTTACTATTTCATTCAAAACTTCGACTCTTTCCGGGCAAGCTGCGTTCGAGATGGATTGGTCCGTACATTGTGGTGCAAGTTTTTCATCATGAAGCCATAGGAATCATGTCCTTAGAATCTGGCAAAGTGTTCATGGTGAATGGCCAACGGTTAAAGCCATATTATGACAATTTTGAGGAGCACAACGTTGAAGAAGACAAACTCATGGAGCCATCACCTTCAACCACATGAAGAATGCATCACGTCTAGGCTGGAAGACGTTAAACAACAAGCGCTACTTGGGAGGCAACCCAATGGAGGAGTCATCAACAGATTTGCATTCTCTTCCCCTATCTCTTTTGAATTTGGTTACTTTCATTTAAATAAGTAGAATTTTCGTGAGTCCTTCCTTCATGCTCGAATTCTATGCTTTACTTTAATACATTGAGGACAATGTAGAGTTTAAGTGTGGGGGGGTTACAACTTTATTTGAGTCATAACTTGAAAAATCGGCAGATAATGGATCTTTCCGGCGGATGATGCCCTAAAATAACAATAAAAAAATTTGTTTTGAGTCATACTTAGTGTATTTTACATGTAATTTAGTGTAGTGAATGAAAACTCGTCTTTGAGTAAGAGATCCGAGATGATTTGGTGTCTAGAAGGGGACGGTTTCTAGGACGGGTTTTGGATGTTAGAAAAGACAAGTTCGAAAATCACTCATACCTCTCTTGGTCTCTCTCGCCAACTGGCCAAGTTCATTAAGGTTGCCCAAAGAAGATAAGGACTAAATTCACGCTTGTTTGAGAGTCATTGAAATTTTCCTAAATTTTGGTCTTTCGACCAGTCAAAATTTTCAAGCCTACTACAATTGACCAGTCGATTCCCCTGTTTTCCGTAGGTTTTTTTTTGTGTTTTTGAAATTTTAGTGTTTTAAAGAGTCTTAGGATGCCCTTAGTAAGTCTATGATGAAATTGGACCGAAATAAACATCCTATGGCATTGCATATCATAATCATAAGGAATTCATGTGCTAATTGAGATATTTTTGAGTGTCATGACATGTAGTAGATATGGTTTGATAAAACTTGGTACAGAAATCGCATATGAGAATAAGTTTTGAATCATATGAGCCTGAAGTGAGATTTTGAGCCTTAAATACTTCTTTTTGAGTGAAAATTTCGTACATACTAGATCATAGGTCTCAAAATCATGCATATACTCACTTGCCATAGATCTTAATGAACTAGATAATACTAGAACTTACTCATGTCAATTTGCAAAGCTTATAGATGATACATACTCTGATTTTGGATGTGATTAAAGGCACTTAGGATATCCACCACTTTGCCAAATAACCATGTGTCCCATTGGTGCGCACGAGTTGCGACACCCCTAGATAACCCATTTGAGCCCATATTATGCCTTTCTTTCATTACCATACATATCTAAGCACTTTAACCTAGTGTAGAATATCCGTACCCTTGTTCAAAAGACTTGGTTGGGATTTTTGAAGCTAGAGTCATGGAGATGGTGTGAAGATCTTGAGGAGATGTGTGTATGGGGATAGACTTGTCCAAATACCTTGAAAAAAGTTGGAGCAAGAAAAAGAAAAGAGTGAAAAGAAAAAAATCAAACGCTCTCCGGCAATAGGTTTTTAGTGTACATTGTTTGGATTAATGTCCCCCATACTTGTGGATTTGGAGTTTGTATTGAATTGAAGGCCCAAAAGTGAAGAAATATGGCATTTGTCCTGTCTACAAAAGATCAAGGGAAGTTTAGAATGAAGTTAGGGTCCAACAAGATGAAATCTGGCCCGTGTACGTAGGATTTGACCATGGTGACGTTGGTGAGAGGAGGATGAACGAAATTTATGAAGTTTTTGGTGCTTTGACTAAGTCTTTTGAATGTTCTTAACCACCACATATCCATATTTTTGAATGCCTTAGCCTAAGCCCCATTACAACCCTTAAAAGTCCTTTTTGATCCTTAAGATGAGTAGCCTTCAATCTGTGGAGTAAGTTGCATGAGTAAGCATATGATTTTGGTTCATTTGTGCAAGTATCTCTTCCCATGCATGAATTTTCGTTGGAATTAACAAACACTTTGAGTGAAACCTCTGCATAAGTGAAAATATGATGAGTGCATTCATGTGAGTTGATTTGAACTTTATTCGAAACATGCACAGCTTTAACATCACCATTGTTTTCTCCACGTCTTACTTGTTCATGACATAATCATATTTCTATTATCTATTGAATTCATTGAACATTCATGTGAAAACATTACGATTCCATCGCCATAGACTTGAAGAATTTTCTGAGACAAATTTGACTAAGGGCTTAGTTTTGCTCAACTTAGTATTTCTATCGTTTTCAAACATGATTACATGAGAATTTGCGGCTTTGAAACATTGAAATATCTAAGTATGTTTGTAAATAAGTGTCACGTTTACCTTTGAGTTTTTCCTTTATTATTCTTCTTTTATCGAGTCTATTGCTTTGTTGTGTATTTGCTAGGGACTAGCAAAGTCTAAGTGTGGGGGAATTTGATCTACGCATTTTATGCTTGATTATTAATGTCTTTCTCTATATATTTAGTTTTTTTTTGTGCTTAGTAATATGTTTTTAACTTACTTTATGTTTGTAGGTAGAAATAAATGAGGAAATAATCAAGGAGGCGATTTGGAGTGAAAAGCGTGCTAAGGAGGAAGTTCCTAATTCTGGAGAAGAAATGGTCCGAGAAATGGTCTTCAAAATGGTTATTAAAATGTTTTCATACATGGTGTCAAGAATTGAAGACCAAATGCCAAATGAAATGGATGCCAAAATGGTAGACAAAAAGTTGAAGACATTTCTCCTGCGCAATCCAGGAATGAGCAAAAATGGCGGAATATATGGGGCATAAATGATGGACGAATTTGGAGGATATTCCATGAATATTTATACCTGATTTGAGGGTCAAAATATGTGCAAGGATATGTTAAATTAAGCCAATAATTATTATGGAATAAGGAATGCAAGATTTGAAGATATGAAGATTTCATTTTCCTTGAAGAAAAAGAAAACAGGGCAGCCATGTCATACAATTTCTAAAATCCGTAGGAAATTCAATTAAATTCCAAATATGGTGTTCCTTATATGGCTTTTGTAGCCCTTTGAATAAGCTTTCCAACGCAACAATAATTAGAATTTTTCAAGGTCTACAACTCCGGAAAAACGCATTTCACTACAGCTTGTCAGATTTCTCCGGATTTGCTAGGAATCATTGTTTTGGAAGGAAATGTCCCCATTCTTCTTCTATATAAAGGAGGGCTCGACTAGGGTTTCAACATCACACATCATAGACACCAAAGCTCTGCCCAAAACACCTCCCAAGTCATCCTAAGCCTAATTCCCTCCAAGGCCGAAGCTCCCTCCTCACGGATCAAGAATAATCGGCGCTCTTCGTCTTGTTCTTAAGAATCCATCCACTCGAGGCGTTGTTAGTGCTCTTCACAGACTCCAAAAGTGTAACCATAAACCTTATATCTCATCTTTTGTCTTGTAAAGAATTCGGTTTATGACTTGTGATTTGTTTAATAAAGGCTATACGTTTTTACTTACTTATGTTACCTTCCATGTGTTCTTAGTTTTTGGTCTTTGACTTGTATGAATGCTTGTATGCTTAAAGCTTCTTAATGTGTTGGGTGATACGCTCTTCGCTCCTCCCTAGCATGTTTTGTATGAATCTTAGATAAATTAAGGTGTAGGCGGTCTTCGTCGCACTCTTAAAAGTATGTGTATAAATTGCAGGTTGAAAGGTAAGAATTTCGTTGATACTGGGTAAGTGAAGCATGAAAACGGTGGAGGTAGACATGATGTGATGATCACGTGTACATAGTAGAATTATGTTTAAATTTTGTAGGTTATTAGTGAAACAAACCAAATCTCGCACCCCTATAAACAAACCTAGCATAGTTATGCATGCACCATCAATCCCCGGTTAAGAACGATCCCTATTTACCAATGCTACATCTTTAAAAAGGGTTTTAATTGACTCATTGTTGTTGAGTGTTAAGTGTTAATTTAGTACTTAGTAATGGTGAGTATCATTGACTCAACTATCTGCGTCAACACAAGTCTTGCTGAATAGACAGGTCCAACATGGAAATGATATTGCTGAATTGAAGAATCAAATGGACCAAGTTGTTGAATTTATGGGTCAGATTAAAGATGAATCTGGAAAACTGCCAACTCAAACTGTTCCGAATCTAGGAGGAGATTTTAGACCAACAAATGTAGTAGCAACTCGGAGCGAAAATAATTTAAAGAATATCAAAAGAAACCAATGCCACCTCTTATTCACTTAGAGGACGTTGAAGATGATCCGGCCACCCTTGAGGCCGAGAGAATGAAGGTGACGCCACCTATTGTCACCTCGGCACAATTATATTCACAAGTCGACTCGGAGACACTAGGTAAGAGCTCAATTCCTTCAAATTTGACTCCTGCCGATTCCCCACTTGTCAGTGCACCATTTCCAAGCTGTTTGATCAGCAAGAAGAAATAGGAAACGAATGAAGAAATCTTGGAAATCTTTAAGAATGTGCAAGTTAATCTACCCATCATCGAGTCCCTCAAGCAAGAGCCAAAATATGCTAAATTTCTCAAAAATTTGTGCACTACGAGTAGACAAACAAGAGAGAAGAAGATTTTGAAGGCGAATGAGACTGTTTCATCAGTCATTCAATGACGGCTACCCCCAAAATTGAAGGATCCAGGGAGTTTCTCTGTTCCCTGCGTGATTGGTGCCAGATCATTCAACAATGTGATGCTGGACCTTGGAGCTTCCATTAACTTGATGCCTTATTCATTGTATCAAGCTCTAGGTCTTCTTGCATTGAAGAAAGATGATGTTATCATCCAGTTAGTTGATTGTTCTGAAACTTATCCACGAGGTTATGTTGAAAATGTCCTTACACAGGTCAATCGACTTATCTTCCCAACTGATTTCTATGTTGTTGATATTGAAAACAGTGACATCAACACCACACATATATTGCTAGTTAGTCCATTTATGAGGACTACAAGAACAAAGATTGATGTGTTCAGTGGTACATTCAACATAGAATTCGGAGAAGTCATCGAGTTCAAAATTTTCAATGCTATGAGACATCCTTCAGTTAGTTTCAACTCATGCTTTTCTGTGGATATTGTTGACTCATTGGCATAAGCACACTTAGACACAAGGAAGGATGATCTGTTGGACTTGGTTCTTCAAGAAAGATCAGGGTGGACTCGACTCGGGAATGATGCTCATTTTAATGAACTTTGGCTCGAGATGGAGCCAGTAGCTCGTAAAGTACTAGCCATGTTAGACGCAACATAATATGAGATTCGACACTCTCCTCCTCTGCCAATTATTTTTGGGGAAAACAAGATGCTACCTTCAATTGTTCAAGCACCAGAATTAGAGCTAAAAGTCTTACCTGAACATTTGAAGTATGCTTACTTGGGAGAAGAGGAAACATTAGCTATCATAATATCTTCAACGTTGGAAGCTGAGCAAGAATGCAAACTTGTGGAGGTTTTGAAGAAACACAAGACAGTTATAGGTTGGACGCTTGCTGATATCAAAGGAATCAATCATGCAACCTGTGTTAACTGGATTTTACTTGAAGATGGTGCCAAGCCTAGTAGAGATGCTCTAACGCAGACTGCATCCACTTATGATGGAAGTTGTGAAAAAGGAGGTAATCAAGCTATATGATTGTGGCATGATTTACCCTATCTTAGACAGTCGTTGGGTGTCTCCAGTACAAGTTGTTCCGAAGAAGTTTGGAATTACTATTGTAAAAAATGAAGACAATGAGTTAGTGCCTCAGAGAACTGTCACTGGATATCGAGTTTGCATCGACTACAGGAAGCTAAACGCCACCACCAAAAATGATCACTTTCTTTTGTCATTCATTGATCAGATGCTTGAACGGTTGGCTGGCCATGCTTATTACTGCTTCCTTGATGGCTATTTCGGGTATAATCAGATCAGCATAGCCGAAGAGGACCAAGAGAAGATGACATTTACTTGTCAATTTGGTACCATTGCTTATAAAAGAATGTCATTCGGGTTATGCAATGCACCAGACACCTTTTAGAGATGTATGTTGGCCATCTTTTTAGATTACATTGAGAAGATCATTGAAGTATTCATGGATAACTTCAGCGTCTTTGGAGATAGTTTTGACGCATGCTTTGGTAACTTGGAGCTGATTTTGCAACGATGCGTGAAAACTAAGCTAGTGCTGAACTGGGAGAAATGTCGTTTCATGGACATATTATTTCGGCTAAAGGCATTGAAGTTGGCAAAGCTAAAGTGGACCTTATTCGAAACCTACCATCTCCAACAAGTGTGAGGGGGGTTCGTTCTTTTCTTGGACATGCAGGATTCTACAGACGCTTTATCAAAGATTTTTCTCATATTGCACAACCTCTATGCCACGTACCGCAGAAGGAGACGCCATTCTCCTTTGATGAAGACTGTTAACGTGCCTTTGGCAAGTTAAAGGAGCTTTTAACTTCACCTCACATCCTTTGTTCCCCGGGTTGGTCTTTGCCCTTTGAGCTTATGTGTGATGCCTCAGACTATGCAGTTGGAGTTGTTTTAGGCAACGCAAGGACAAGAAACCTTACGCCATTTACTATGCCTCTCGGACTCTAGATGAAGCTCAGATCAACTACACCACGACAGAGAAGGAGCTACTTGCTGTGGTATTTGCCTTAGACAAATTTCGATCATATCTGCTTCAGACTAAGGTAACAATTTACACATATCATGCAGCATTAAAGTACTTAATGGTGAAGAAAGCTGCAAAGCATAGGCTTATTCGATGGGTTCTACTTCTCCAAGAGTTTGACATTGAGCTCAAAGACAAGAAATGAGTATAGAACATTCTGGCAGATCATCTCTCATGAATTATACATGACAAAGAGGAGTTCGCTGACATCAAGGAGAATTTTCTAGATGAGCAGCTTTTCAGAATTTAGATAAGTCTACAAAAAAACTCCATGGTATGCAGACATTGTAAATTATCTTGTGATAATGGAGTTTCCAGCCGACATGCCTAAAGCAAAACGAGACCACCTCAAGCATGTGGCGCGACAATATATGTGGGATGAGCCTTACCTGTAGAAACATTGTACTGATGCATTAATTAGAAGGTGTGTTCCAGACAGCGAGCATAGATCGATCCTTGAATTTTTTTTTCATATTAAAGCTTGTGGAGGTCATTTCGGTTGAAAGAAGACGGCTTTGAAAATCTTGGAAGCAGGGTTCTTCTGGCCAACATTATTCATAGATCCTGCAGAGTTTTGTTCTACATGTGATCAGTGCCGACGCAGTGGGAACTTAATACCAAGGGATCAGATGCCAATGTATTACTTCCTCAATGTTAAGATCGTTGATGGTTGGGGGATTGACTTCATGGGACCCTTTCCCACCTCCAACAGGTTCATCTACATCTTCCTCGCAGTAGACTATGTCTCAAAATGGGTTGAAGCTAAGGCTACATGCACAAATGATTCCAAAGTTATTGCAGATTTTCCTTCGTTCTAACATCTTTTTAAGATTTGGAATGCCTCGTGTATTAATTGGTGATGGAAGTAGTCACTTTTGTAACAAAACAGTGGATGCTTTGATGAAAAAGTATGGTTTTACTCATACTGTCTCAACACCATATCATCCACAGACTAATGGCTTAGTCGATGTTTCCAACCGTGAGATCAAGAAGATTCAAGATAGGATTGTAGCGCCTAACAGAAAAGATTGGAGCCAATGTCTAGAAGATTTATTATGGGCCTACCAAACTACTTACAAGACGCCTATTAGAATGTCACCTTACAGGTTAGTTTATGGAAAATCATGTCATCTTCCGGTAGAGTTAGAGCATAGAGCTTATTGGGCAATGAAAAAGTTCAACGTCGCCTATGATGAAGCTGGCCTACATAAAAAATTACAGCTTGATGAACTTGAAGAAATCAGGAATGAAGCTTATGAGTGTTCTTGGCTCTACAAAGAAAAGACTAAAGCATTCCATGACAAGATGATCAAGAACAAGTCGTTTGAAGTCAGACAGAAAATGCTACTCTTTCATTCTCGACTTAAGCTATTTCCTGGGAAGCTGAGATCACGATAGGTTAGACCTTTCATTATCACGCACATTTTCAATCATGGTGTAATCCAGATTCATTCCAACACATCAGGGAAGGAATTCAAAGTGAACGGTCATTGACTGAAGCCATATTACGATGCTTCCAAGGAGAAAAGCATGGAGGAGATGTGCCTCCAAGAGTCGACCGTTCCTAGTGCTTAAACATTGCATCACGTCTTGGCTGAAAAGACGTTAAATGACAAGCGCTTGTTGGGAGGCAACCCAATGGCTGATCAAAAATCAGATTTACTTTCTTTTCCCTTTCTCTTAATTAATTTAGTAATTAGTTAGTTAGTTTGTTACTTAGTTAGTTCTTTTTTCTTTAAACCATATCTCCACGCTTGATTCTATACTTTTGTTTTGGTATATTGAGGACAATATAGGATTTAAGTGTGGGGGAGGGGTTTACAACTTTGTTTTAATTAAAAAAATATTGTTTTATTTAATTTTTGCAGCTTTTATTAGTTTAAATTATTTTGGGTCTAATTTAGTGTTTTACAAAGTTTTAGGATGTCTTTAACTAGTCTATGATGATTTTAGACCAAAACAAAGAGTACACATGGTATTTTGATCACTAATTAATGGAATTCTTTTGTTAATTGAGATGTTTTGATTGCATTGACATGTAGTTGATATAGATAGTAAAACTTGGTACAAAATTCACATGCATGAAGTTTGGGTTCATTTGTGCAAGTAATTAGCGTCATTCATGAAGTATTTCATTGATTCGCATGAATATCTTGAGAGAAAACCATTTCTTCATAAGTGAAAAGATGATGAGTGCATCCATGTGAGGTGATTTCAAACTTTTCTAGTGCATGCACAGCTTTTGAATTACCATCATTTTTATCTAAGTCTTACTTGTTCATGCATGAGAATGTCTCCATTAACTCTTGAATTCCTTTTGCTCAAATTTTTGATTGCCATGATATTTGAAAATCTTTTGAGACATATCAGTTAAGGGCTTAGTAGTTATTTTAGTGTGTTTTTGAGTTCTCAATGTGGAGGACACCTTGTAGAAACGTTGGAGTAATTTTCTTTTAAAACTTTTATTTCGTAGTTTAGTGTTTGCTAAGGGACTAGCAAAGTTTAAGTGTGGGAGAATTTGATCTACTCATTTTAGGTATATTGATTAATGTATTTTTCTTTACATTTAATTGTGTTATTCACTTAGTATTGTTAGTTTTTACTCATTTTGTTATTTTCAGATGTTGACCAAAAGAGGCGGAGTAAAGGACACTAACTACACTAACTAGTGTACCATGTTAGCAAAAGAGTGTTGAAGGAAGAGATGGTTGCCGGTGGAGAAAAAATTAGCAACAAAGAAAAAGTAACCGACAATGAAAGAAGAGAAGGAAGAAAAACAATGGTTGCTTGCATGCATAAAGGAGTAGGTAGAAGAGTGAAGAAGTGGAGAAAAGAAAAAGAGAAAAGAAAGAAGAAAGGAAGAAACAAGGCCAGCAATCAAGGAAGAAAAAAAGAAGAAAGAAGAAGAGTGTTAGAAGAGATGTAGTAGTTGGCAAGAAATGAAATGAAGAGTGATAGAATGGAAGAGATGGCCGGCAATGCAAGGGAGAGTGAAGAAGAGAAGAAACCAAAGGAAAAAGAATAGAGAAGAAAGAAATGTGAAGGTTGCTTGCATGAGTAGTTAATTGGTTGGAAGAAAAAGTGGACAAAATGATGGCTTGATGGGAGTTGGCAAGAGAAGGAGAGAAGAGGGATGGAAGAGATACTTTGGATTCTATAAATAGGGGGGCTTGTTGCCGATCCGAAAAAGCCCCATTGACAACAATTCTCTCTACATTTCTTGGCTGCCCATTCTTTTCTCTCTACACCTCTTTCCGATCACTTGTTCTCCACACTCTTTTGATGCCAAAATATTCATAAAGTCTCCTACAAAGAAGTTCTCCAAGTTCTAGGAAACTACACCACCACCACCTCTCAAAATCTTCATCTCACACTTCTAAATACGCGTAGTCCCTTTAGAAGGTGTGTAGCTTCCACCGAAGGATCCATCCACTCGAGATTTTGCAGGAGATACCAAGAATCAAAAAGTGTCAATGGAACCTTTACTCCGTAGGTCCCCTTGTATTTGTATTATTTTGTTTGTAAAGACAATGTGTTTATTTTGGTTTTATTACATTATGAATTTCAATAACTTTTCCATGTGTTTCTTATTCTAGATTTTGATTTGCATGAAGATAATTGGTTTTTAATGCTTTGATTTAGATTTAGGGGATACCTAGTCTAGGTCAATGGTGTTTAGGGGATACCTAGCAAAAATTATAAATTATCAATCTTTAATAGGAATTTAGGGTTATGGAATTTTGGTAGTATTGTTATTTGTATGTGTTAATAATTGAGCTAAGTGGAGAATAAGTTGATCGCATGTATATAATTAGTTATGTTTATTTTCGTCTTAAGCATGATTTAGAGTTCTTATGAGTCTTCTATGTGTGGCTTGTCTATGAGTTTTTGCATGCTAGAGACCTAGGAATTTTGGTTTGTGCTTGTGACATTTTTAGGTAGTAATTTAAGAAATTAAAATCAACTTTTACAACCCTATTTTTTCATTCACACAAATTTCGCATGCACCCGTCTAACCCCCGATAAGAATGATCACTATTTACCAATGCTATATCTACACAAAAAGGATTTTAAATTGCATACACATGAGGGATGTGTTAAGTGTCTACTTTGTGTTAATATTTGACACATGTTTTACTTGTTGTCAGTACTGTCTCCTTTTTGATTTCTTGTGTCTAATTGTATTGTTCTATTCTTATTTCAGTCTTCCATAACCCTCACATCAACTCTTGGGTGCCTCCACATCACCGCTCGTGAGGCGAACAAGAGGGTCGTGGAGGCAGAGAAGGAGGCCAAAAAGTCTGCCTCCAAAATCAAGGAGCTTGAGGTCGAGGTTCACAAGCTCGGGGATGCTCAAATCCTCACCTTTCGTATTATCGATGAGAAGGAGAGTGCTCTTGAGGACGCTCCATCAATGAAAGGGAGGTGAGAGCCTTGATGTCCAACCTTGAGAGAGCTCAAGTCGAGGATAAGAAGGTAGCTAGGGCGACCGAGGCCAAACTCAAGGAGGCTCTAGAGGCCAGGGACCTTGAGTGTGAGGATCATCTTCGTGCTTTGGAGGAGGCTCACGAGATCCGACTCGATAGTCAACGGGTAGACTAGGAGCAGGAGCGTAAGGAGCTTATCCGTGCCTACAATCCTTTTGCTGCTTCTGAGATCGAGTCAGAGTGAAGCCCCTTGCCTTTTAAAGGGGTGTATTTCTGTAATATTGTTAGGTCCTTTTATCAAAAAATATCTAATCTTTCTTGACTCATGTAGTCTTTTTGCTAATCTTGGCCTGGGCCTTTAGCTCAGATAACTCCTATGCCAATAGTCAATATTATCGTACTTAGTTTATCGTATTTACGTTTAGCTATTTTGTGCTTTTACCTCGTGCCCATCCACCTTATATCTGGGTCTATGGGGTCTGCCTATGGCCTCAGTGCAAATCTCGGACCCCTGGATCTTTCTAAGTTAATGTTCTCAGAAGAGGCTTAAGGAAGTGCTCGTGGTTTTGAGACTGCCTCCCTAATGAGAGGTGTGTATGCTTATCCCCAGGTCTGTATAAAGACCATCATACTCCATGCCCTTCCCACGACCAAGTCCCTTTGTCTTGGAGTATCCCGGTCTTTATATGGTACCCGATGCTATCACGAAGACCACATCTAGGCTACCCTCCGGCTTAAGTCCTACCAAGGGGACTTGTCTGCATTGTCGAGATGGGGTCTGCCAGAACTCTATATATCAACTTTGACTTATCCCTTAGACGTCGCCAGGTGTGAACACTTGGGACATAGAATGCCCAAATTGCCAGGATATAGTCGAGCCACTACTGGGGTGTTCGTGTAGATCTAACCTCGTACACTCTGATCTTATGAAACCTGACCCCGAGGGCTTTACTGACCCAAGATTACTATGAGACGTTATGAGGTTTTACTCCGAATGTTTTGTTCTATCCATGGACCTCCCTCTCAATGCCCTAACTCTTCCCCGCACGGGATGTTTTACCTTTGGGAGGATTGGCTAGCTCGCAGAGTGAAGGTCCTTCCCATAGAAACCAACGTTATCTGCCCCACTAGAGCTCGTTGCCTTTCCCGGGATTTAAGCTTCTCCTAATCATACACATCTATCCATAGGGTAACTCCGTTATTTTGTGTCATACAAAGCATAAGATCGAATATAGAACACAATGAAAAGCATAGTTACTGAAGACAAAAGCTTTTATTGAATGGTCGTGTATATCATACAATGTCTATCTCATGAGAAAGGAAGTATCTGGCACGCCTCGTTAAACCTACCAGCTTGTAAACTAATCGTAATAAAAACCCAGCTGATTAGGAAGAGTACGTGCCCCTTCTAGACACTTGTTAGCTTCTGTCTTTAGGTTTTTAGCTCTGCTCCGAGCAGTACGAACTCGTTCAGGTAGAAAGTGTTCCATCGTTTATCCATTAAGGCTCTGGTTTTAAGGTTCTCCAGCTTGTACGACCCATTGTAGCCTTCCCCCACGATATTGTAGAGCCCTTCCCAGTTTTCCCCCTAGTTTTCCCTCTCTTCAGACCTTGGTATTTTCAAAGACTTTGCATGGGAACAGAATGCCAGATAGGAAAACTCTAGGTCAAACCTTTCTATCATAATAAGCTTTTATCTTCTGTTGATAGGAGGCCACCCTAACTTGAGCTTGCTCTTATAGCACCTCTAGAAGTTCTAACTCATGCCTCAGGCTTTCTGCGTTACTCTCCACTGTCCGTTCTGCCAGCTTGAGGTTAGGGATCTTGTGATTGATGGGGATGATAGCTTCTGTTTCATACACCAAAGCAAAAGGAGTTTCCCCAGTAGGTTTCCTCTTGGTTGTTCTGTATTCCCAAAGTACGTTTGGAAGTTGAGACACCCACTACCTCTTTGTCAGCTAATCAAGCCTCCTCCTTAAACCTTGCAATATCGCTTTGTTCGAAGCTTCTGCCTGTTTGTTACCTTGAGGGTACCTTGGGGTGGAGAACCTGATCTTGATGCCATGCTGGACACAACTTTCCCTGACCTCTTGACAATTGAACTGAGGACCATTGTCTGCTACAATCGTTTATGGGATTCCAAACCTGCATATAATAAATTTTCAAATAAAGTTCTTTACCTCTGCTCCTCTTATCTTTGACAGGGCTTCAACTTCGATCCACTTAGAATGGTAGTCTTTGGCAACAATGAGGTATTTTTTCTGTCTGGCCCCAGCTCTTGTGGGGAATTCTCCCATTATATCCAACCGCCATTGTGCAAAGGCACACGGTATCGAAACTGGGTGCAACTCCTCTCGGTGCAAAGGTGGTTGAGGTGCATGCCTTTGACAGGCCTCACAAGCGCTGACGTACTCCATGCAATTGTTCTTCATTGTGGGCCAGTAGCATCCCTCGGTCAAGCATCAAACTACAAGGTTCCTACCCCCAATATGCATGCCACATATTCCATAATAGAGCTCCTGCATGATCGTTCTAACCTAGGTGGGGTGTAACGTCAGCTGGTCTGGTCCGTCGAAGGATCGCCTATACAATCTTCCCTCTCTGATATTAACCTTGCTGCTTGCCGTACCACCCTTCTGGCCTCCACCCTTCCCTCTGGTATGGTGCCCGTTTCTATGTAATCCATTATTTCGTCCATCCAAGAGGATCCCTGCTAAACTGGCATTACTGCCACAATTCCCTCATCGTCTGTGCTTGGATTAGGCAGGTGCTCTACAGGGATTTTCCTCCTGAGTTGATAATTAATGTTAGAGGCTAGATTTGCCAAGGTGTCTGCATGTGTATTTTCAGACCTTAGGAGTTGCATGATCGAAAACTCTTCAAACTGGGCAACCAAACCCTTAGCTAATCTAAGATATGCTTCCATGGATGTATGGGGAGCTATGTACTCCCTTAGGACCTAGTTAGCAATCAATTGCGAGTCACAGAACACCTTCATCTTCTTCATGTTTAGCTCCCTTGCTAGCCTCAGTCCTGCCAAGAGGGCCTCGTACTCAGCTCTGTTGTTTGTTGCCTTCCACCCCAGGGTTAGGTCTTGCTCCATGATTGTTCCGTCTGGCATCATTAGTACTAGACCAGCTCCAGCTCCCTTGTCTTTTGATGAACCATTTGTGTACAGTATCCAGTAGTCTACCCCTAGCACATCTCTTTCCCCTTCCTTCTCTCTTCTTTCTTGGACCTCTGGCTCGAGCGTCGTAAACTCAACTAAGAAGTATGTCAAGGCTTGCCCTTTTTTGCCTTTCAGAGCCGGTACTCAATATCGTGTTGTGCTAACTCGATAGTCTACTTGGTTACCCTGCTTGAGGAGTAGGGTGTGCAAGATCGTTCTCAATGGAAACTCGGTCATGACGATGATTTTGAAATCTTGAAAGTATGGCTAGAGCTTGCGTGATGACACAACCAGAGCTAGTACCAAACTCTCCAACTTGGGGTAGCTAGTCTCTAGGTCAAGGAGAGCTTTAGACACGTAATACACGGGTAGCTGCCCCCCAATATCTGCTCGAACCAGAGTTTTGCTCACTGCTACGTCGAAAACTGCTAAGTACAAGTATAGGTCCTCCCCCAACACAGGCTTCCTGAGGATAGAGGGAGAAACAAGGTAGTGCTTAAGTGCTTGGAACGCTTTTTCACACTCTTCTATCCAGAGTTCCCCCTTTGTCTTCTTGAGTGCTTCAAAAAATGGTTTACACTTATCCGTCGACCTGGACAAGAACTTACTTAGTGTTGCTAGCTTCCCATTCAAGCTCTGGATTTCCTTAACTATGGATGGGGATTTCATCTTGACAATCGCCACCATTTGGTCCAGTTTCACCTCTATCCCACACTGCGTCACCAAGTACCCCAAGAACTTACCGGATCCCACTCCAAACGTACACTTCTCAGGGTTCAGCTTCATGTCGTGTCACCGTAGGAGGTCGAAACACCCCCTTAGGCCAGACATGTGATCCTGCCTATTCTTGATTTTGACCAGTATATCATCCACGTACACCTTTATCGTATCCTCGAGTAGGGGCTTGAACACCTTGTACACCAGCCTTTGGTACGTTGCTCCTGCATTCTTCAATCGAAAGGGCATTACCTCATAAGCGTAAACTCCTTTCTCAGTTACAAATGTCATTTTTGCCACATCGTCATTTGCCATCTTGATTTGATTATAGCTGCCATATGCATCCATGAAGCTAAAGAGTTCGTGACCTGCGGTGGAATCCACCACCTGATCGATCTTAGGTAAGGGGAAGCCATCCTTGGGGCATTCCTTATTAAGGTCTATGAAATCAACACAAACCCTAGGTTTACCGTTCTTCTTCTTGACAAGAACCACGTTAGAGAGCCATCAGAATGTCAGACTTCCTTGATGAACCCTGCTGCTAGCAGTTTTTCCACTTCCTGCTCAATTATCCTATTAAGTTCAGCAGCAAAGGTTCTCTTCGTCTGTGTTGCGGGCCTCACCTTAAGATCCACATGAAGCCGGTGCTCGATCACTTTCCTATCAATCCTTGGCATGTCATGTGCCGACCATGCAAACACATCCTTGTATTCCCTCAGCAGGTATGTCAGACCCTTATACTCATCTCCACCTAGGCCTGACCTAATCCTTGCGCATTGATCAAATCGATCTTGGTCAAAAGGTTCGAGAACTCTATCTTTCTCTGCCTTCTCCTTGAAAGGTTGTTCCTGGGGGTCGAGCTCTATGTCTATCTCACCGATCATGCTGTCTCGACCCCCACTCTGTAGTTGCTATGCAGGAAAAGCTGGGGCAACCGTGCCCCCAGCCTCTCCTTCCATTTCTTTTTTTATGCCATAGGTGGCTAGCATCATGCATAACCTTTCCGCAGCTTTGTCTCCCTTGATGATGACGGGGCCCTCCAAAGTTGGGTACTTAAGGACCTGGTGGTAGGTCGATGCTACCGCCCTTATCCTGTGGAGCCATAGCCTCCCCAGGATGGCATTATAGGGGGACGGGACGTCGACCACAGCGAACCACGTGACTGGGTTGGTGAGGGGCGTCCACACCTGGAGGGGAATGATCCCTAGGGTCCTTACCTCAATCCTTTAAGTCCCATTAGGGTTGTTTGATGATTCAGGATTGCCCAAATCAAACCCATTCTCTCCACAGAATCCTTGAACATAAAGTTCACAGCAACTCCGTTGTCGACCAAAACCCTAGCCACTATCATATGGGCCATTCTGATGTTGACGACCAAGGCTTCGTCATGATCTTCCTCCTCCTCAAGGAGGTTTGCATCTGAAAATTTGAGCATATTCTTCTTGGTTCTGACCTTGGGTTCACCCTCATCCTTGTTCCTCTTTAGTTCGTGTTCCCTCTCCTTGAGGGTTGCCCCCATCTCCTCTGCCTCTACCATGATACAATTCAGACTGGGGAAGACAGTATCCTTGGGGTACTCAGGGGCCTAGAGGATACAGTTCAGCATTGGGTACTTCTCCTCTTAGCCTTTAGGTGATGGTGGTAGGGTCTCATTGTTCCTTTGACGTTTATCATCACCTTATGGCTTTAATTAATCTTCGAGCTTTTTCTTGTAATTTTCCATTAGGTATTCCTAGTAGTGCCCCTAGTCTACCAACTCTCCAAAGTGTAGCTTGAAGACTCCACAATCGATCGTCTTATGCCCGTTGGCCTTGTGGTAAGCACAAAATTCCTTGGAGTTGCTCTTACTCGTCATCTGTGGTGGAGTATGGTCGAAATCGGGATCATTATGGGGGGAATGAACAACTTTCCACCCTAACTGGCAGGCTGGTGCCCTAAGGCCTTCCTCTTGTTATCGTAACTACTTCTCCTCTGGCTCGTATTGTTGCTGGCCGTGTTCCTTCTCAAGCTGGTTCCATCCCTGAACGCTTTCTCCATTGGGGAACCCCTGCTATTATATGTCCTCATATCCTCTACCCAGGAATAATCTAGAACCTCATGATAGACCGTGGATAGGTCCTTAGTCTTCTTCCTGATCAGCTTGCTAGCCAACTCCGAGTCTATGTCCAATCCATTGATGAACGTCGTGGCCGCCACAGTATTGTTTGCAATCAACTGTCGCATACTCCTTCCTGAACCTCGTGACCCATTCCCTCAGGCCCTCTCCCTGCTTCATCTTAAGGGATGTGAGGTAGGTTACATCTTTTGTTCCCTTGGTATTGCTCTCATACCTCTTGAAGAAGGTAGCTCTCAGACTTCTCCAATCCTCTATCAAACCTGGGGGAGTGTTTCATACCACTGCACAGTATGGTCCTTCAGACTAGTCTAGAAATCTTGCACATCCAAGCATCGTTCGATTGGCTGGTAGCCATTGCCGACTGGTAGTTCCTCACAAGTTGGTATGGGTCTGAATCCCCCGAGTACCTGTCAAACCTAGGATGGCTCCACTTCTTAGCGGGCTCAGCATCCAGGATGAACTAAGCCAGGGGGTTCTGAGACATTCTCCAAGCCCTCTACACTGCCTCTAATTCCTTCTTAGACATCCCTTCCTTCCTCAGCCTCTCATTTTCTTGGTTGGTCCGAACGTTATGGGCACGCTGCGTCTCCATAAAATCTTCCATCATATTCCTAAGAGCCGTGACCCCTGGGGTCTCAGTATCGGTTACTACCTCCTATTAGTTGTTCTGCTCGATCTCTAGGGCTCTCTGTACTTCCGCCCTGGGTAGGTCGGGCGTGACCAATCCCTGGTTCTTTAATTGTTCTACCAGTTTTAGCAGGGTGGCCTGGACGACAGCCACGGTTCCCGCCAGCTCGTTCGTGCTTCTGGCGGCTCCTTCAGTATACTATTGTAATGCAGCCACATCAATCCTCAGATTCGTATGCCGTTCCTCAGCCTGGTGAAGGTCCTGATCGACCTTGGCCCTCCACCCCCTGGCTCCTTCATTCTCCTGATCGGATCCTTCTTCCTCGCTCATGTGCCCTTCGTCCACCAGGTTTCTCGGCTGAACCTAGTGCGTGAGGGCGCTTCTATGGCTCGATGCCCCTGTGTCAGGGGTGACTTGATTGTTTACCGCTAGCGGGGTTATCTCCTTGTCATGTTGGTTACTCGCGCCGGTGATGTCTTTCATGTTCTTCTATTCACAAGAGTTAGCCTAGGGTTCCGCTCTCAATGAAAGCATTAATTTATGAGAGAAGATTTATCCCACTACTGCTTAGATCTTCGTAAACCTGCAAAACAAGTCGGAGCAAAGTATGGTACCGTGCTTAAACCCTCTGAAGCTTAAGTTAGAACTTTATCTTCATAATAGAGTAATGATTAGGGCAGAATAACGTTACCTGAGACCATGTATGATCGGTTTATATATAGAGATCATGATAGGTCTAAGCATAGTCCTTATCGAACCATACTACTTTACATTAGGAAAGAAAGGGTTCATTAAGGAATGAATCTCCATATCTAGGGCCAATTAAATGTTATGATTACCACAGGCCCTTTGGCATAATCCCCTCAGATACATTGTAAATCTTACCTTATTCCTCTCAGATTCTGCCAATCTCCCCAAGGTCCGATCAAATAGTCCCTCGTGGTCAGATTGCCTAGCCTCTTCGAGGTCCGATCTTACCCTGGGATTGTCATGTCATCAAACATTCTAGAAGCCTCTACAATGTTTCATATACTTCTAGAAACCTCTAGATGATTTATCTTTTAATCGAAACCCTAGTCGTCCAAGCCCAGGCTTATTCCTGGCCTTACCAGACCTCATCCAGAATCAGATCACCCGAGCTCATCTTTCTCCAGCTTAGGGGGCCAAAACCGACTCCCACAACTGGCACTTCTATCGGGGTTGTTATCGCTTCAGACGGAGCATGAGGATGAATCCTTGCCTTCTGAGCAGTCGTAACAGTATCCTATAACATGGAAACCTAATGCAGACACCGACTCAGTATTTGATATTAGTCATCCTTCTCTTTTTGGATCTGCCTCTTCTTTTTGCCATGCATCTTTATCGCTAGAATCTAAAATAAAAAACATCAAGTGAATAAACAGCATATATCATGCCTCATACCAACAATCACTAAACTGCCTATCATACTTCTGACATGTCTCATCAATTACCGAAATCACTAATTCTATATGAAATCAACAAATCAATCACCAACTAAAGCTTTATCCTCATTTGGGTTCTCAACTGCAACAATTTGGCCGACATATGCATCAAAATCATCAACTAAAATTAGGCTATAAAATCATCAAATAAAATCATCCACAACCTCATCACCATCTCCATTCTAACAATAAGTTGAAAATGGCTTTTCACATAGTGGGTATCACAGTATATAAATTTGGGGCATCTAAAGAAGACAAATTTTGGTGAAACCAAGCCTGAGATATTGATTCCAGATTAGAACCCTAAACCTAGAAATGTTTCTCTTAGAACCATAGATTCAAAACAAGGAACTTCTTTTAGGAATTCAATTTGAATCTCAGAATTTCATTTAAGCAATAAGGATAAAGCGGGGATTATACACACATGTCCTTATCAGCAATGAGGTGGTGAGGCTGTGGCTATCGGCATGGGAGGAGGAGAGGAGGTAGTAGTGGTAATGTTATGGCTCAGAAGAGGAGAGGTTGTAGGCGTTGGAGAGAGGAGAGGGGGCGGCGACAGTTAATTTAATACGGGCAGCATCAGAGATCGAAGAGAGGAGAGGGAAGAAATTAGGGATTAATAGAAACTGATCGAATTGAGGAAGATTGACCCTGATCAATCTCTTTAAAACCAAATAGATGACGAATTACTTCGTCGTCTTAGTCACTCTATTTTGTCGTCTAACATTTTGAATTTTCTCAAAATTTTGGGCGGAAATAATTTCTCTCAATTTTTGACTTAAACGACGAATAAATATAGTTTCATCATTTAAGTAAGTTAGTTTCATCGTCTAAGAATAAAATTAATTGTTGTATTTTTTAGAGAAATCTGAAAATTTATTTTAGGTTACATGCTTTAGAATCATCATAAATCTACCGTTGTTAGATGTAACCATTACATTTATACACTGTTGAAAAAAAAATATCAACACAAATCGGATTAGTTTAGGTTTTGATCAAGTTAATTTAGTGAATATCGACAAATAGTTAAATGACGGAAAAGAACATAAAATATATTTCGTAAATCCGTTTTCGAAGTCACGAGCATTTCCATTGACGTAGAAACTAAATATATCAACTAGATTGCAATTAATTGAAATTTGACATGAAATTTTGATGAAATACTAAATATTTTTTATACATTTATTAATGTTGTATAACTTAAGTATTCGTATGTCTATATTCACTCCACATCAATATTAATGAAATTGAATTTGAACAAAACAACCGTTAGATATCTTCATCACAACATAATATGTAAGTAGACAAAATTTTGGGTCAATACGAAGTTTGTTAAGGGTTTGATCAGCCTAGTCAACTATAATACCAAAATTTCAATGAAATAAAAACGTTCATTGAATTTTCGTAACTCCGTTTTTCTTACCATCGATACTTACAGTCTAGGTATTGTTTACTCTCTACCTTTGACGAATAAAATTTGCATTCTAACATGGTGCACATGATCGTGCTCATATTGGTCAGATTGTGAAATTCATCTTAGACAACGAAAGTGTTTGAAATTCGTCGTGTAAGATGAACTTAGATGGCGAAAAATCAAGCATTCGTCATATAAATGTTCAGGGTTTATGGTTTAGAGTTTAGGTTCAAAGTTTAAGGTAAGCTTTGAATAGTTCATTCATTCATTGTCTAAGTGTTACTTAACAACGAATGTTTCACCATTTTGTCATCTAAGTTGTCCTCCTAAAAATAAAACCATCTACGCTTATTCTTAAATCATTCCTATAAGACAATCTAACAATTACAAATAGCCTAAACCTCATTTAATTCGTGTAAGACATTAGAATTATTACCAATTCAAAACACTCATCGGAATTTAATAATTAGAATATATATTAATACAAAAATACTTCATTTAATTACAAACGTACTATTTATTATAAACATTTAGACAAAATATTAATAATCAATCACAACCAACATAATCAACATCATCTAAATCATCCTCATCACTCATATTCGTCATCATCCTCCGCCCCCGACTCCTCTTCAGAGGCATTGATATTCACTAGCTGTTCAATCTCAAATGGAGAAAGATTCCTGTAACCTTTAGGACTGGATAAGTCTTCGTTCAAGCAAATAAGTTAATTGGTGTCAGGCAGGACATCAGTATCAAGCTCTTGATGCATTGATCACTTCAATGTCACTCTCAATAATACTATGTGCCCCTTTAAGTTTTGTGCCACTCCATATATTTCAGTGAGACATGGTTATCTATTTTCCAACCTTCACCCTCCTTCATACCAGCTTGTGTTTGTATCGACTGATAAAAGGTCAAGATCTTCCTTCGTACGCTTGAACCATTTACACTTGAAATGCACAACATGCATTCTATCCCCATGTAGTAGCTCAACGACTTTATCAAGAGCCCTATAGTATACATCATTATTTTTCCCTACTGTGATTCCACTGTTTTGTGTATGTTTGCCTTTATCTCGATTCAATGTCAGAAACTTGACAACAAAAGCATTATAAATATTGTATGTCACTGGCTTATGGGCCAATAAGTTCAACCCAAATGACCACCACCCATTGTCAGGTTCTTTTCTAGTTTGATCATCTGAAAAATTATCAACAAGTAAATTATGAATGTCTAATTCTACCTAAAATTTGACATAGTTTCCCCTAAAACTGAAGGAAACCAAAAAGCTGTACGAAGGAAAATACTTCGAATAATAAAATTCTAAATTAACAAATCGTGGGCATCTACTCCGTTCCAGATTTCTCATGTTCATAATAATGAAATATTAAACTAATAATTAATTAACATACCCATTTCTTGAAATAAGTAGGGAACTTCTTCTTATGCTCCTTATCAAACCAGTTAGGACTCTTGTTCGGATTATCTCTCTAAATTTTGGACTTATAAACTTAAGGAAATCATCGACTTGATCATAGTCTTGCAATGCTACCCAGTGAGCCTCATTGAGCTCCTATTTACTTAGGCTTTCATTTAATACTGCTTCAGATGGTCATACAATATTTGTGACAATTGAAAGATTGTAGCGATCATGTATATTAAAGGCGGCGGAAGGGATCAAATTTCTGAGGTACATGTCATAGTAGGTTACACACTTATGTGCAAGGTATGTTTCTTCTATAGAGCCATACAGCGCAAAATAATTTTTGACAAATCCTTTATATTGTTCGAGTTGTCTGCAAAATTGTTAAATTAATATGCAAGAATAGAATAGATATAAATGATGAAAACCATGTTTAAAAATTTTATGTTACATGAAATATTGTATCTTTCTTGAAGATACATCCACGTGTAGTGTACCGGACCAGTAAGAAGTACTTCTTCAGGAAGGTGGATCATGAGGTGAATCATGATGTAAAAGAAAGTATGTGGGAAAATTCTCTCTAATTTACAAAGAATGTAGACAATCTCTTCTTTCAAATCGACCACATTTGACTTCTTCAACTCTCTAGCGCATAACTTCTGCCACCATTTGCACAATGCTACTATTAGGTTCATGATATCAAAAGGCAAATAGGCTCGAATTACCACTTAAATCAGATGTTGTAGCATACATGATTGTCATGAGTCTTTAGACCATTGAACTTGTGTTTGCTAACTTTTACACATCGATATATATTCTTTGCATAAATAGACAGATACCAAACACCTTTAAACTTGTTGAATACTTCTCCCTTCAATGTCTTTTTCACTATGTAGGGTGCATCTGGCATCTTGTCCCCGTTTCTTAGCCATAAGTGATGGCGTAAACGCATAGATTCTAAACCTTTACGCGCTTTGGCAGTATCCTTAGTCTAAAATTTAATACCGACAATTGTCCCCACCATGTTGTCGCATACATTCTTTTCTATATGCATGACATCTAGATTGTTCCTGATTTTGAATTTTGACCAATAAGGGAGTTCAAAGAAAATAATCATGTGAGTCTAATATCTAAGATGTTCAGGAGGGTATGGATTGTAGGCTATCATAGAATCATAATTGCTCAGCACACCAAAATAGAAGCCAGACAGCCTCTCAAAAATCTCATCACCTGACTATTGTCGGGGTTTTAAATCATTCTCTACTGTCTCGTCGAAGTTATCCTTATCCCTTTGCCATTCGTGATCCTCAGGAAGCCACTTATGATGACTCATCAAACACACATTCCCCGCGTGCCATCAAGAGTTGACATCGTCTAAGTATATAGGACAAACCTTGTACCCTTTATATGTCCTAGATGCCAACATTCCATAAGCAGGAAAAATCGTTAATGGTCCACATCGCTGCTGCTCTTATCATGAATATTATTCTAGTGAACCTGTCATAAGATGAGACTCCATTTTCACATAATTATTTCAGCTAGTCAATCAAAAGTCTCATATAAAAATCTAAACACTTTCTAGGAGACTTTGGACCTGTAATTAGTAGAGTAAGTAAATTAAATTCTTTGTCCATACACAACTAGAGAGCTAAGGTAGGTTGTACGGCATGAGAATAATTGGTCAAGAGCTGACCGAAGTGTTATTATTACCCCAAGGATTGAACCCATCTATAGAAAGTTTGAGTCTAACATTTCGAACCTCTGCTACAAAGTCTGGAAATTCTCTATCAAAAGCTTTAAAAGCCTTCCCATCTACCACGTGGCTAAACACATCGTCATCTATCCCGTGTTCCGCGCATCATCTCATCGCCTCAGCTATGTATAGAAACATGTAAGTTTCTACCAAATTCTGTTGAGGTTTTTGATAAAGACATGGGTACCTATTACAACAACATGCAAATTGCGTTAGAGATGAAGACAGGGTTAGATCGCCTTCAACTCTCTTGGCATGTACGCCTAGGCCCGGGCGCAAGCCTCTGGGCAGGGGTGCCTAATAAAGGTGCCCGGGGGAGCAGAGGCATCCAGGAGGGGGTGCCTAGGGAGATAGACTTATCTTAAGTGGCATATTGTACTTTTATGTGGTGTTTGAATATGGTTTGGAATATACGACTCCTACAGAAGGTGCCAAATATTTCTACCAAATTTCGTTGAGATTTTTGATAGAGACATGGGTACGTACCTATTACAACATGTAAATAGCGTTAGAGGTGAAGACGGGGTTGACCCACCTTCAACGCTCTGATGCCTAAGTTAGTAAGAATGTAGAGTAACAAGTAAAATTATTATACTAGATGAGATTACCTTTAATATGGTGAGAGACCTCCTTATATAGGCAAGGGAATGTGACATCTTCTCTCCTTTAGTAATGTGAGAGTGTATGCCCAGTTAACATAGTTGAGGGCATATTAGTCTTTTACTCATAGTTGATGACTCATCACATGACAAGTGGCCTCTAAAATATTCCCTTTTGATTCTTTATCTTTGACTTCTCTAATTAGTTATTGAAGTGCTAAGTGTTGCCTAATTCATGGGTTAAGCCGTGGCATACTAACATGTCCCCTAAGTTCCCATATCAAGGAGATCGAACTTGATTGGGGAGTTAAAAATTGAAACCCCTAATATGGCCACACTTAGCGCCGCTAAGCCAGTGTAGCGTAGCTTACCCCGAAGTCCCCTTAACTCCTCAACCAAGATTGGTCTCCTACACAGAAAAAATGTTAGTGAGGTATTGCCTGGCATTTGTTGGGTAGTGGTTGGAAAAGTGGGTTTAGGGTAGCAGTCAGGATATCGTTAAATAAGGACATCAATGGCTTGTGTTGGGCAGCAAACTCAAAGTATCAAACGATGTGTGCTAGGCAGCTTCCATTAAGACATAGGACGATGTGCGTTAGAGCAATGTGCGTGAAGCTTGAAACGTCGTGCATGAGGGCAATGAGCGTTAAGAAGGAATGACGTGTGCTAAAGCAATGTGCATTAAGCTTGAAATGACTCATCGCTCAAAGCAAGGAATGACGTGCATGATGCAGCGTGCATTTGGCTTGAAATGACGTGTGTTAGAGCAGCGTGCGTTTAAGAAAGGAATGAAATGCACGATGCAGCTTGCATTTGGCTTGAAATGACGTGCATTAGATAAGTATACATTAAGTAAGAAATGATGTGCACGATGCAGTGTACGTTTGGCTTGAAATGATGTGCGTTAGAGCAACGTCTGTTAAGCTTAGAACGACGTGTGTGATGCAGCGTGCATTATGCTTGAAACATCATTTGTGAAAATAGCAAGCGCTAGCGCTAAGCACGGAATGATGTGCAGTGTGCATGATGCTTAAAACATCATGTGTGAAAATAACGAGTCCTAGGCAGGTAACGACGTGCACGATGCAATGTGCATTTGCCCATTTAAGGACACTTGAAGGGTGGCTACGGCGCTAGGGCTTTTTTGGGCCCGAGAGGAGTATAAGTCCTTAAGTAGCCAATGCTACTAGGTCGGGGACCACGTTAGGAGACATCCCATCTAGGGTGATCAATTTCTAGAGGAGTCTATATTTGAACGACGTGCATGATGCAATGTGCGTTTGTTCTTTTGAGGCCACCTGATGGGTGGCAACTAAACTAGGGCTTTTTTGGGCATGAAGGGAGTATAACTCCCCAGGTAGCCAATGCCACTAGGCTGAGTATCGCATTAGTAGAAGTCTGGGAGGATCAAACGCTAGGAGGTCTGTGTCACTCGGTGTCTATTGTGTAGCAAATCTTGTACTGAGTGAATTGGCGTCAATAGCATGTCTATAAGCCATTTGTGGTAATGTTAAGCAGGAAAAGTTTCGATTGATGTGCCACTAGGTCGATAGTTGGGCTAGCGACACATGTTTGTCCGCAGAGTGTGGGTTACTGTGAAAGGACCCAACCCAAATTTAGCTCCCTAAACCGGAATCGAACCCCTTCGAAAACACGAACCAACAAAAACTTTTCGAAATTTCGGCAGAGTTTCGTTACTAACGTGGAATTACCATTACCTGCACGCGGAAAATACACTTCATCCTATGCCACAAAAAGCAAACCGTGGGCACCAATCTCATCTGGATTTCTCAATATATCAACAGTAAAGTAAAACAATAAATATATCTATACTTTACTGAAATCCGGAGTAAAATCGTATAAACATATACATCAGAAAACTCAGAGCGACCTCTAATGTATAATCATATAAATATACCACAGTAGGTAGAACAATAAACATACTGGAAGAAACAAGGTAGCTCGAGCACTATGCCTCCGACCACGACGTGCGACACCAAAGTCCGAACTGCAAACTGGGCACGGGAAACCGAAAAGCCCAGGGGAAAGGCAAATAAAAACGTTAGAGTGAGTGGACGAAAATAAACATATGCCTTTCACCAGTTTATATACATACTCAATGTAAAACAGTGCGAGTTCGGAACACAACACATATATATATGGAGGTTGTCGGGCGAATCTCTCAAGCCCGACATCAGGTGAATCGCTCAAACCCGACGGTGAAAGGCCAGGGGAATCTCTCAACCCCGGCGGCACTCAGGGGAATCTCTCAACCCTGCTTCAGAGGAATCTCTCAACTCTGGGCCAGAGGAATCTCTCAACTCTGGTAGCATCGATGCAATAAATGCCATCACCAATAAACATATATCACACCTCCGAAAATAACATATATCTCAATCATCGTATAAAATAAATACGAAAATCATAAAATCCACGAACTCGCAAAATCAACAGTGAAAATAGAAACTTGTCCACTCACTGACTAGCGTAACGCTGTTCGCGTTAACCTGTGATCCGGCGGAAAGTCCATCGCCAAACGAATGATCACGAACACCTAAATATTCACAATGTCCAATTCTCACAAACAAAATTCGACAATTCAAAACAAATCACGAGAAACCACCGTTCTCGGAAACACATAATCCGAATACGACGAATCGTCGAAAATCCGATATGTACATCTCCATACCTCGCTATACTTTCGGACGCTCAACTCAAAAAATGAACCTCCCCACAGCGATCGGGGCGCGATTTCGAGTGAAATAACATGCAACTTGTCGAAAACCCAAAAAGTCAAACTGTTGACCGCCGTTGACCACCGCCCACGGCGGCGGCGCCACCCAAACTGAAAATTCTACGGCGGAGCAACCCCTATTCCACTCAAAATCATCCACTGAGCAACTTTCATAACTGCAACGAAGGCCAATTCAATCTCTAACTAGTCCAATTTCGTGATAAACCGAATTGGTTCCAAATTTTCAAATCCAAAATTCTCCATGTACACATCGAATTGAAACACCAAACTTACATGGTAGCTTCATGGTGATGAGGGCTACAAAACCCAGTCCTTTTTGCAGCTCAATTTGGCCGGAATCGGAAACCACCATTAACCCCAAAATTTCCTAAACTTTGCCGGAAATTTCTCTCTCCACAAGCGGCCTCGCCGTGAACGGAGGACGGCACGGTATCGAATGCATCAAGGCGAGTCGAACGGTAACAGCCTCGCTCCCTGGGGTGGCCGGAATCTTCGCGCCACCGTGGAGACCGTGGAGAACCGCCCTGAGTTTCCTCCTCCACCGAGTTGACTCGGTCAACTCGGTCAACTCTCAATCTGGAAATGTTTGACTTGCCCAAAATAGCAGGTTTCTATTTATAGGCCTTCCCAAAATGGAAACTTCGTAATTATCTTTTCGGCAAACTTCAAATACCCGTAACTTTCTCGTCGTAATTCCAATTCCAATAATTCTCGCGGCAACAAACTCGACTCGACGTATTCTTCAATAATCACCCAAAGTCAAACACATCGACCAAAATGATAAAAAGTCAACCATTCAACCCAACACATATTTAATCGACTAAACAATCAACAAACGGAAATATTCACAACTTAATCTCCGTAACTCAGAATAATGCTCCGGAAGTTCTCACGAGCTTGAAATTAAATTCTGAACAAATTCCGTGTAGAAGCCGAAACCAAATTCTCGTCCGGTAATTTAGTCGTTAAGAGATCCATCATTATAATCCGATTATGCCGAAACTTCAATTATTCATGATTAATTCCTCGGTCGTCCAAAAAACGATCCGGAACCACCCACGAACTCGAAATCACATGTACAACGACTCTCGAGAAGAGACCCAGCTCCAATTCTCGGCCAATAATTAAGTCGTTAACAAATCCGGCAAGTAAATCCATTATCGAAAATCCACGATGATACGCTAACTCGCGAATTAAGCTGATTCCACTGCTAATTCTGTTCTGGGTCGTCACATACTGAGCGTCTTGCCGTTTTGTGGCGTGCGCGTGGGTGTTCCATCAAACCGTAGAACTGCCCATTGTAGGTGGACGTGTAGGTTAATCTATACCATGGAGTCCCCTTTTCATGTTAGTGAAGCATATAACTTGAATATTTGTGTGATTTTAGAGCATACCATGACATATGTAGAATATGTTACTAGCACATATATGTGAGGCATGTAGCGGGTAAGTAATCATTATAGCGTTCTGAATTAAATCACTTCAGTACATGCTTAAATATAGGTGTTTGTGAAGCACTTAGAACATATAGATTGTGGCGTATAGGAAAAATTTATTGTTTGGCATAGAAATCTAAATTGGGTCATATTCAATTGAGTCAAGTATATTTTTTCTGAATGTAGAGTAATCATGCTTGAAGATGAAGAGTTTGTTTATATAAGCTATATAGACATGTTTAAGCAGTTTAGACATGTATGTTTCGTTTCTATCATAGTGATAGACATGCTTGAGTGATAGTAGCGAAGGAAAGAGAGTAAAAGGCTTATCTTGCTTGCGGACTCTTTCAGAATAAATCCATGAGTTGTATTAGGTTAAGGGCTTAAGCTGATGAAGTCCCTAAGTTCGGAGCAAATGTAAAGCCTAATTGTGATGTTAAGCCCCAATTGTGGCGAGAGGGGACAGGCGCATAGCGGGGGTGCCAGCCTAGGCATGTGTGCTTGGTCTCGGGCTGGGGCCTCTTGGCAGCGGCACAGACCTCTGACAAAGGAGCCCAGGAGGGCCTAATGGATGTGCTTGGGGGGGAGGCTAGCAAAGGCGCCCGGGCGAGGGTGCTTGGGAGGATAAGCTTAGCTTAAGTGACATGTACTTTTATGTGTTGTTTGAACATGGTTTGGAATATACGATTCTCACAGACGGCGCCAAATATTTCTACCAAATGTCGTTGAGATTTTTAATAGAGACATGGGTACCTGTTACAACAACATGTAAACGAAGTTAGAGGTGAAGATGAGGTTGGCCCACCTTCAACGCTCTGATGCCTAAGTTAGTATGCATGTAGATTAACAAGTAAAATTATTAAACTATTTGAGATTACCTTGAGTGTGGTGAGAGACCTCCTTTTATAAGCAAGAGAATGTGACATCTTCTCTCTTTTAGTAATTTGGGAATGTGTGCATACTTAACATAGTTGAGGGCAGATTGGTCTTTTACTCATAGTTGATGACTCACCATAAGGCAAGTGGCCTGCATAATATTCTTTTTTGATTCTTTCTCTTTGACTTCTCTAATTAGCTATTGAAGTGCCAAGTATGGCCTAATTTAGGAGTTAAGCCATGACATGCTAACAATGTACAAACACTACAGTACATGAATCAACGAAAAATAACGAAGCACATTGACAAGTGACTACTTCATCTTCTTGTTCTTCCATGTGCACGCGTTGCATACTGAACAGTAGTCCAATGCTTCATCCTCTTTGTAAAATAGGACATAATTATTTTTGTATGAGTGAATTTTCTTGTACCCAAGACCAAGTTTGTGCAAGATCTTTCTTACCTTATAATGGGTATCAAGAAGCTTGAGATCACGAGGAAGAAAATTACATATATGTTCCTGGATCTCGTAAAAACAATCATTTGACATTTTCTTCTTCATTTTCTTCTTCATTTCCTCCATTATGGCATGCAAGACATTCTCTGGACATTCAGGGTACACCGAGGTCTAGGCTTGAAGTAGCATCATGTTGTACTTATCGATCTCAATAGTGTCAGTGACCAAGATTAGAGGGACTGTGTCATCATGAGGAGTATCATAACCTCCCTCTTCGTGTCGGTGTCTATGAGAACTAAATGTCATAAAAGCATAATGTACCAATTCCATGGTAGGGTTTCAAGGAGGAGCAACAGAACCGCTAGAGGGACACCAGGGTACACCGGGGTCTAGAATTGAAGTAACATCATGTTGTACTTATCGATCTCAATAGTGTTAGTGACCAAGGCTGGAAGGACTATGTCATCATGAGGAGTATTATAACCTCCCCCTTCGTGTTGGTGTCTACGAGAACTAAATGCCAGAAAAGCATCATGTACCAATTCCATGGTAGGGTTCCAATGATAAGCGGCAATACCGCTGAATGAGACACCTTGGTAATTGTACCATAAGCTAAAGCATGGTACTTCGATCACCATGCTCAATCCACTCAGTGTTATATCATATCATTCACATACAAGTGTTGAGCCATATCATTAATTTTTATAAACTCATGATTATGACATCTTCTGAACGGGCACCTGAAACACTTCTTTTCTTGACCATGTTGCATCACAAACAACACAAACTTATTGATTTCGTTCATATACATCTCATCACCTCTATTATTTAACTACATCCAGCTCTTGTCCATATTTGGTTAAGTTATCATATGTGAAACAATAATTAAATAAGCAAGAAGTTAGCAAAAAATATATCGTCGAAATAGTAGGCAATTCAACATGCATACATGATTCTCGAATAATTACTAAAAAACTTATAGCTAGCTACTTAATTTTGAATCATCAATTAATTAACAACCTAGCTAATTTTAGAAGTATATATTAGAAAATTCTACCTAATTTTGGGAGAATTCAAGAACATATCTAGTACGTCATCATGCCATATATAATTAAACATCAGAAGTTCTAATTAAGGAAGCTAATAATTAAACATTAGGAATCATTTTTTCATTCTTAACTTATTAATTCATCTAATACTTAATAATTAAATTGAATAACACAATAATATCCATTTAAACATTTCAATCCACAACTTGATAATTATCAACTAATTATTAATTAATCTAAAATTTTACCTTATATAATCAACACAAGCTAGCTACCATGCAAGCAATATAGTCAACAAACAATGCTATAGCAAACAAGGGTCGACAAAAATCTTTCGTCGAAAAACTGACTGGAAAACACACCGTACTTAAATTGAACAAAATAATTGAGAGAAAAGAGTTTATACTTTCAAGGATAAGAAGAGATTGAGGTGGGTAATCTAGCTTTAGGAGGCCTCAATCGAAGTTTCATTATTATGATTCAAAATTTTGGCCGGAGGTGTGTTAAGAGATGTTGAGAGAGGATACAAAGATGAAATGTTCGATCTGGAAATTGAAATAGATCTAAATAATTGAATTCACTCAGACAACAAAAAAGTTCGTCATCTCAGAGACATATTTCTTCGTCTAAGGACAAACTAAAATGACGAATATTGTTCATCGTCTAAGTGATAGCTTAGATGACCAATTTGGCGGCTAAGTTTTTGTTCATCATCTTTAAAATAATTGAGATGATGAATGACACTTTCATTGTCTAGGTCATATTTGTTAGATGAAGGAAGAAATATTGGTCGTCCAAGTGGTACTACTTAGACGACGAAATAAAAGTTTTGTCGTCTTAAGTTATCATAGACGACGAAACATACTATGAAAGTTAATTATGTCATTTAAGATGTTACTTAAACGATGAAAGGACGACGAATATGAATTTCATCGTTTAAGTGGAGTCCAGACGATTGTAGTTTTTGTCGTCTAATGACTACTTAGACGACGAAACCGTAATTGGTTCATCATCTAAGTCTGTTATTTTAGTAGTGTACATACATTTTGTAGGGAATGACTCCTACTTCCGTCGTCATCATCGAAAGTTGGTAACGCCTTACTCAAGTTGAAACCATGAGGGTATCCTCATGGAAGGACTGAAGGAGTATACACCATTAGCAATTGAACAAGCTTAGATTAAATACGCACAAACATCGGATACCATCATACCAAATAGCAGTAGATACCAATAGAATAGTAGACCTACACTCGATTTCGATCTTTTGCCCAAATTTACATACAGCTGCCAGGGAGTCTTGTACGTTTAACTAGCAGATCTGCAGATGGATCATGCATGTACGTTGCCGACTTTCCGGTGTCGGATAAATTAGTGCAGATTGTTAGGATGGTAGATCCACAAAGAGAGATTTGCTAAGCTAAGAAACAAACTGCACAGCTAAAGTGTGATTGTAGTGATGATATCAAACCGTAGCGTATTAATGACGATTATAAACCAAGCTCAGAACCGATAGATGCCTAACAGATGACACGCATCGAACTGGCCAAGTTTTCATAGATGCCCATAAAATTTCAAGCATTCCCAATACTCGCTAAAACTAATAGCTGGGTTTTACGGTGTTATTTAAAGAAAACTAATAACTGGGTTTAATCAATGTCTCAATAAACAAGATAGCCAGTTTATGAATAAACTCTTTAGAATTCTGCTCGCCCAATCTAGCCCAGATTCTTGTTCTAGGCGGTACATTTATATACATGATGATCTTTCCCCAATATCAACTCTGATCTGATCAAGTGTTATAGGCTTCTTACTAGAGAGACAGAATAAACCCAATTTAATGAATTTATGTCGTTTTCCATTTAAAAACATTGAAGGGGTTTTAGTCAACAGGAGTTGGTGGAAACGCCAATGAGCTTAATTAAGTTGTATATGTTCTCGATTACGCATTTGATGTCTGCAACCGCCATCATGGCTTTGTCCATGAGTTCGACACTAAACTGGCCCTCTCGCCCAAGTCTGCAACCTCCCTTCTTCGACCCAGCACTATCTATCTCCTGGATTTGGTCACTCTTTCTCCCCTTCGTCGGACACTCTGACGCCTAAAGCTTCAGCCGACGATCAATTGCAGCTGCTCGATTTGCAAAAACAAAAAACAAAATAAAAGATAATGAAAGTACTAAATCACCCTCGAAATGTTATGAAATGACTTTTTGTTAACGGTGTTAATAATTGTAAGTACTAATTTCTTATATAACAACCACTAATTACTGTATTGTTCTGGGGGAATTTTTTTTTTCATTTTTTTTTTACAATTTTTGTGTTTTACTTTTTTTTACCTTTTTTTTAACTTTTTCCACTTTTTTAATTTCTAACGTTCATCCCATTTCAAACATTTTTAACTTTTATTTCGTACTTCTTAATATTTACACTTTTTAATCTAATGTTATCTTTTTATTTTTTTACGGTTTTATATTTTACTTAAATTTTGTTGTAATTTTTCTTACTAAATTTTAATCTCATTTTAAGCATTATTCCCAACTCTTCTCTCATCTCATATTAGTGGTACTGTGCCCACGGCACGGGTTTGCTTTTCTAGTGTTAATACAAAACTCAAACTTCAGGTACTGATCTTATACTTTTAGAAGTTCAGGTACTAAAGTTGTATGTCAATCAAACTTGAGGTACTGTTTGTGATTTTTTTCCCTTTATAATATATACAATTGATGGGTTAGATGGGTTTGGCCCTACGGGCTGAACTGGGCAGGCCGAGATTTTTTGGGCCCATAAGCATTGGGACCTCGGCTTGAGCCCCTATGCCCATGGCTTTTTCAGACCTAAATTTAAGCCGGGCTTGGACTTTTTGGGCCTCAGGCCATCTAAGGGAATTTTGGACCTTTGGGCCAAATGGTAACCCCTATCTATGATGATGGTTTTGGGTAGGCCATAGAGCTGAAAAACCTCTTGAATGAATACTTCAACTACTAGCTTGGAAGTGTAAGGATGAGAGAGATATAAAGTGTCCATACTTTATGAACCTGTCCCTTCGGACGCTAGTAAACCCTCCACAAAATTCATTGAAATATCCAACCAAGCATTTTCTGGAATGGCATTGGGTTGTAGTAGTCCAGGAAGCTTTATAGCTTCATAATGATTCTTTTGGCAAATATCACACTCAGCTACAAACTTCTTGATGGTCTTTTGCATTTTAGGCCATTTAAAGCTCCTTGAAATTCTGTGTGTGAGTCATACATGACATATCCAAAGTGAACTCATTGTGCACCATCATGAATTTCCTTCATGATTTTCTCCCTCAATCCTCTGATGTTAGGTACAAAAAACCTTTTTTGTAGTAGATTTATGAGTTTTCCACCTTAAAACTCTAGTTCCTACATGTCCCCTTCAGAATCTGATCTTTAAGCTGCGACATTTCAGGATCTTTATCACAAGCCTGCTCGATTTTCCCTATGATCATAAAGGTTGATGTAGACACTCTTATGACGGCAGTGAGTTCTGCTTGTCTTGACAGTGCATCTGGTACCACATTATTCTTACCAGCCTTGTATTGAATGGAATAATCATAACCAATAAGCTTTACCAACCATTTCTGTTATGCTGGTGTAGTTATCCTTTGCTTCAGGAACTTCTCAATGGTTCTATGATATGTTAGAATCCTAAAGTGATGTCCTAACATATAAGCTCTTTAATGTTGGACAACAATGACCACTGCCAACATTTCTTTATCATGCATAGAAAGAGCCATGTGCCTTTGACCCAAAGCTCTACTAAAAAAAGCAATGGGGTGTGCCTTATGAGTTGATACTGCTTCAATGCATTGATCTGAAGCATCATACTCAATCACAAATTCCTTTGAGAAGTCAGGCAAGGCTAACACTGGTGTCATAGTCAGTGCTTCTTTTAATATCTCAAATGCTTCTTTGGAATCATCTGTCCACTTAAAGCCATCTTTCTTCAGCATATTGGTTAGGAGCCTAGAAATTATACCAAAATTTCTCACAAATTTCTGTAATAACCTACTATCTCATAAAAAACCTCTCAATCCCTTCAATGTCTGAGGTAGTTTCCACTCCTTAATACTTATGATCTTATCAGGAACTACAACTACTTCTTGGGAAGATATTACATGCCCCAAATACTCTACCTTATCAACTGCAAAATTGCACTTGCTAAGCTTGATCTTGAGGCAGTGTTGTTGCATTCTGGTAAACACCACCTCCATATGCTTCACATGAGTCTTCAAATCTGGACTATACACCAAAATATCCACAATAAACACTAACAAAGTTTATCCGAAAATCTCAAGGAATTTCATTTATCATGGATTGAAACGTAAATGGTGCATTAATAAGCTCAAAAGGCATTACTAAGAACTCATAATGCCCATTGTGAGTTCTGAAAGCAGTTTTATGCACATCAGCTTCATGTATTCTCACTTGGTGATAACCAACTCTCAAATCAAGCTTTGTATAACAGCTTGAACCTTGAGTTTCATCTAATAACTCATTCACAACAGGTATGTGATACTTATCTTTAACTATAATGGCACTTAAAGATTTATAATCCACATACATTCTCTAACTTGCATCCTTCTTCTTCACTAAAACCACATGAGAAGAATAAGCACTAACACTTCTTCTTATCAAACCTGCATCCAGCAACTCTCTCACAATCTTTTGGATCTCTCCTTTTTGAAAGAGTGGGTATGAATAAAGCCGGGTATTGACTGGGGCAGCATTTGGAAGAAGCTCAATTCTGTGATCATGCATTCTGTGAGGGGGTAGTTCAGTTGGCTCTTTAAACAACTCATGAAACTACTAATGAGAGCTTGAATGCTATCTTCTTTATTCTTTTCCTTCTTGTTTTTAGTCATAAGTGGCAGTTGTACAAATATTGTTTCTTTTTTTCTTTTGGAGCAACTTGTTCATCATGTTGCAACTAATCACAATAGCTTTTGGAGTAGCTTCTCCTTACAGCTCATAGCTGTTCCCCACCTGATCAAACTTCATGCTCATTTTCTCAAAATTCCAACAGATATTCCCTAACCTCCTCAACCATAAAGTGCCTAACAACACCTCACATCCTGGTATAGCTAACACATGGAACTCCCCTTTAAAATTATACTCTTGTAATTTAAGTGTAGTAGGACCAATCCCCCGGTCTTAACATTAGTACCATTAGCTATTCTCACAGCTAAAGGTTTCTTGGAGTCCAGCTTGAGATCTCTCATTTTGATCACTGAAGAATGTATAAAATTGTGGGTTGCTCCAATTTCAATTAGCACCTGCACTGTAGCTTCCCCAATTGTTCCCTTAAGCTGCATAATTTCTCTCCTTACTCCCTCATCCATCACATCAATCTTAATTAAAGTTCTTCAATGTCATTGTCTTGTTTCTCTGGTTCAATCATCTCTCCTTCTTCTGGTTCCCCTACTACTCCCTCATCTAGTTGCACAACTTCAATGGTAAGGTCTTGAGCTGGTCTCTTACACACATGGTCTGGTGTGTAAGGTTCATCACAACAACAAAAAACACAAGTTCTTAGCTCTTTCCTCAAAATATTCATCTTGAGATAGAGTCCTTCCAGGTCCCAAATCTTTGGTGTTGTTCTGAGCATTAAAGCATGCCCTTACCGTGGTAGTGTAGCTGGGTCTTGTGCCATCATTGGGTTGATTTGGCCTCACCATAGTACCACTGGTATTAGTACTTGATCTCTTGTATTGTACAATCCTCCCCCCAAAATGCTTCATAAAGGGTTCTAAGAGTCTGGTTCTGCACATCTATTCTCAACTCAGGCTTGAGACTAGTAATAAAGCAAGCAATTAACATATCTGGAGGAAATCTAATGGCTCTCCTAGACAAACTAATAAAGTGCCTTCTGTACTCCTCTACTGTCCCAATTTGACTAAGCTTAGGTAAGGCAGCTTGGTGACTAAACATACTTGGAGGCCTAAATTCCCTCATCAACAGATTAGTGAATCCTTCCCATGAGTAAGAAAACTCATATCTGAACATATACCATACATCAGCAGATAGACCAGTCAAATGCAATGCTGCCAAAGTTGCTCTTCTTTGTTGAGCCATTCTATTGGATCCCCACTTTCAAATGAAGGAAAATCAAGCTTCATCTGTTTCATTGGGATCATGATGTGGGTTAAGACCAGGAGGGAAATTTGGGGTGGTGCTAGGACAGTGTATAGGCTGCTAGTTGGTAGGTTCAGAGTTAAGGTAAAAATGGTTATGGCTCATGTAATTAAGTATCTAGGCACAGAAAAAGGGAGTTGTGGTTATGGTGGTTGATAGGGGTGATACAGTGGTTGATGGGTGTTATGGAACGGTTGTAGTGGTGCTTGGCTAAGTCGTCTTGCCATCAAGGCATCCGTAACATTCACATCCTGTCTATAATTAACTTTGACATGTATCATTCATCAACATAGGGGTATTATTGCTAGATTGAGAAGGATTGTTTCTAACTTCACCATGTACTGCTTTGCCTTTACCCTTATCCTTCTATAACATATCCTCAGCTTTATGAGTTATAACATTGCTAGGTCACCCTAAGTAACTCTAGGTGGAGAAACATGCATAACATCACCTTCCATCTCATTTGAAGCTAACACAATAGGGTCACGTGAAGTACCTTCATTAGTGGGAATCAGAAGACTCAGAAAACTAAGTCCATCAGGTTGAGTAGGCAGGGTGAGACCTCTCGATCTTATAGGAGTGGATCCAGGCAACTATGGAACACTTCTGAAGCTTAAGGTAGTCACCAAAGCTAGGGGAGGTAGTATCTTCAGGTACCACTACTGGATCTGGTAGTGCTTGAGGCCAAGAAGCTCGTAGCTCAATCACACATCTCTTCCATCATCTCTATGAAACGCTGATCTGCCAACGTACGTTGTTATTCTTGAGCAACTATACTAAGTTTTGCACAATGTCGTGCAAGGATTGCAGCTTTGCATCTTTCTCTGCTTGTTGTTACAACACATAGTCCTTTTTCGCCGCCGTTAACGTCGTGTTACCGACCCCATGAAATATGAAAGCTCTGAATACCAATTGTTAGGATGGTAAATCTAAAGAGAGATTTTCTAAGCTAAGAAACAAAATACGCAACTAAAGAGTGATTGTATTGATGATATCAAACCCATAATACAACAACGACTATAAACCAAGCTCATAACCGATAGAAGCCTAACATTGAATTGGCTAACTCAACCAAACCAATAGACAAATATAGCACATAAGTAAATGAACGACTTGTCGTAAATTACAAACGACGCAACCCTCTTCTAACACAAACAGGAAACCAACTCAAACTTAAAGGAAAATTGGATCAAACATCTGAACTCTAACATAGATATATATAGGACATACCCTCGATCAGTAGTTCCGCACATTTGAATGGGAAGACGGTCGTTGATGGTTTTAAGCCATAAGACACGTACTAGTGCATTTTTTAATTACATGATCGATCGAGCTATTGATTTATCCAATATAACATTTGATGCCCATCAATCAGGTACATGTAGTTGAAACCCTAGCCTTTTGACGAAGAATAAACTCACCGATAACCTAATTTAACAATATCATGATCGATCGCCAATGCTAGCTAGCTAGGTACGTATCTGCCATTCTCTATCTAGGCTACAACCACGTACTTGTCACTGCACCGCCTCTAAATGCACAATTATTTCCTCAAGGTTCCATGTTTTTAGTACATACGTTGGCCATTTCCATAATAAGCATAAGTAAGAAACCAATGACAACATAATACAGAGTAAAAAAAACAAATTGACTCATGCAATCTAATTAAGGGGGTGAAATTGGCACTACAAATCACCTAGAAATCAGCTTATTAAAGTTATATCATGGTGACCAACCACTCCACTAACTCGAACTTAATTTGTCATTTAATTGGTTGATCATAGTTATGATAAAGAAGATGAAACATTCCTTTGATAGAGAATTGAACTTAACCATCTGAAGTAGGCTTGGAAACGGTTCGGTTTTAACCATTATTTTTAGGAAGCGGAACCGGAACTAAACTGTTCAATGTACATACGGTTTCGTTTTCTTGTATTTTTAAGAGGAACGTATATGGAACCAAACCACTATAAACTTGTTCGGTTTTAACGGTTTCTGAACACATAAAAAATTAATAAATATCCTAATTTGGAAGAAAAAGAACGAAAAGCAAATAAAATGGAAATTAAATACATCCATAGATCGGTCCATTCGCAAGTATCCAACAACCATCGAGTCTTTTTAATGAGGGTTTTATGGTGAGAGTGTGACTTTCGGCTGAGTAGATTAACTAGATTTAGGGTTTTGAGAGTTTTTGCATAAACTTTATAGTGTGAAATGAATTATCTTCTATGTATATGTCTATGGTACATAATATAGACTTTGCAAGACTACCAATAATATATTAACACGTATATTTTTCATATTATTGATTTTTTTGGTTTGTTAAAATTTTGTAACTTAGGAACCGAAACCGAAACATTTACCCTTGGAACTAAACCATCAATATTACATTGTAAAATTCAAACAACCGAAACAAACCTAGTGATTCCGGATCGATTCCGTCCGATTCTTGAGTTCTTTGTGGAACCAATCACAGCCCTACTCTGAACCCACATGTGATGACCCGAACCAGAATCAGTTGTGTATCCTGCACGATTTCCTAAATTGGTCATAGTCGCAGTTTTACGTTATATATGTGGATTGCCGATTCTATTCGCGACTATATTTTCGGTCGAGAATTTGAGTTGGGTGTCTTCACGGAAGTTGTAAAGTACGTGATTTTGAGCTCGATGGCGGTTCCGGAAGATTTTTCCGATAACCGAGGAATATAATACGATTATTTGAAGTTTCAGTTTTCGACGAGTTTATCCGATTGTTTCGTGCTTATCCGAATCGTCATGGTTATCCATTTCGAATCGTCGATCGACCCAAGGCGCGAGTATAAATATCGGAAATAGTCGTAAAATTGACGAAAACACTGTTTGACGTTGACCAGACCGTTGACTTTCCAAAAATAGAAGTTTGACCGTTGACCCTAGGGGGAAAACTTTCCCGATTGGTTTTGCCGTCAGACGACCCATTTTCCGGCCACCTCTGACTTCGACGAGGGTATGTATAGCTTCCCCATGTGATTTCGAATTGATTGATGTTTGTTTTGATGGGAATTGATGGGGTTTTGGTTGAACCCGAATCGGGCCGAACTGGGTTATGTCACCGGAGTTCGTTGGCCGTGTTCCGACGAGCCACGGTGGCTGTGAGGTTAGGGGTTCGACTCCCCTTGGTCTAGGGATGCTTCCCATGTGAATAGTTTTGGGTTTGGTGGAGGATTTGGGGTAACCCGATTAGGTCACCGGAGGTGATTTTTTCGTTCGGTTTTGGTTAGATTTGAGAGGGTTGTGGTCTGAATTGGACTTCGTGGTAGAAGAGGAAAGGCTTTGGCTCGAGGAGACCTTGAAATCTGGAGAATCTCGCCGTGAAATTCCACTGTTGACGGCGCGCCGCCGCCGACGGCGGCGGCGGTCAACGGCGGAGCTCCGGCGAGGAGTTGACTTTTCAGATTTCGACGTTTTTAATGTCATTTTTCTCGTAATCATGCCCTGATTATCGTCCAGAGGTTTTCGGATTGATTTGGGTAGCCGATATTCAGTCGAGGGTTTTGAGTGGAGATTTTGGGAGTTTCGTTAATCGTTTTGTATTGCATTGCATATTTCCGGGAACGGTTGGTTTCCGTGGTTCAGTACAGAGATGTGGACTATGATATTGATCAGTTATGTTTTGTGAATATTCAGGAGATCGAGATCGAGATCGGGATCGTGATCGTGCTTCAAGCGAGGGATCTTCCGCCGGACCACGAGATTAGCGCGAGTACGCGTTTTGCTCACCTGTGAGTGGACAATTTCTTTTCACGGATTGTTTGCGAGTCTTTATATATGTTTTATGAACTTGAGCATGCGTATGAGATTTCGGATTACATGAGCATGTGTTTTACGATTATACATATACGGATATGCGTATACGAGTATACATACACTTATATGTTGTTTCATGCATTTGCATCGAACTGTTTATGATTTGATTTTCACAGAGTACAGTCTCAGTTACGTTGTTGTATCGATACACCGCATCCCGGCTGATCCCTGAGGATGTTTACCGGCTAGAATCACGTGTAGGCTAGGGACCCCGTGGTTTTGAATCACGTGTGGGCTAGGGACCCTGTGGTTCTGACTGTACTACCTCAGCTAGGATCACGTGTGGGCTAGGGACCCCGTGGTTCTGACTGTGAGATTTTCTTTATGCATGCTCTGTTTACGAGTTGGAGTCAGCGTCTCCTCGTATATTATTTGATTTGATTTACTTATATTTCGACTTGCATATGTTTTATAACATATATTACTCGGTGAAAGACATTTATTTTTGTACACTCACTCTAACAGTTTTCATGTCTTTCCCCTGGGCTTTTCGGTTTCTGTGCCCAGTTGCTGTTCAGGTTTGGTGTTTCACGTCGTGGTTGGAGGCTAGTGATCTGAGCTACCTGTGTTTTCCAGTAGGTTCTTGTTTCGCCTACAGATGTGTATATTGTATATATTCACGCTAGAGGTCGCTCTGATACATTCTGATACATGTTTTATACGGATTTTCTCGGATATATTTATATTCTACAGTATGTTTACTGTTTATTGTTTATATTATGATGTTGAGAAATCCGAATGGGATTGGTGCCCACGGTTTGGCTTTTGTGGCATAGGACGAAGTGTTATTTTTAGGGTGCAGGTTTATGCAATTCAACGTTAGTAACGAAACTCTGCCGAAATTTTGAAAAATTTTTGTTGGTTCGTATTTTCAGAAGGGGTTCGATTCCGGTTTAGGTAACTGAATCGGGGTTGGGTCCTTTCAGCTTGGTATCAGAGCATTAGGTTGTCAGATTCTGTAGACTCTTGTAGTTGTGACGCTTAGGGTATTTGAGTTTATACAGCATGACTGGAGTGATGACCCGACTGGCCATCGGTACTCATCAATACTTCGGGTGTTGTGTGTTCTCAAATATCTGTGGTTTCATGATTGCGTTCTTTCTGCTTGTAACTAATGCTTGTCTTGTATCATTAGGATGCCTCCTCGACGTGGTCCCCGTGTTGATCGGGATGAGGATCCTGATGAGGATCGCCGAACGTGCGACTTGCTGATGCGAGTGCTGCGTTTGGAAGAGCGTTTTGACCCTGTGGTCAAGGCTCGCACTGTTGGTGCTACTGTGTTTTCGGGTTCAGTTGATCCAGAGATATGCGAGGCATGGTTGGTTCAGATTGAACGTGTTTGTAAGCGTCTGCAGTATACTCCTGAGCAGATGACAGTGGCCGCAGTCGGATTACTTGAGGGTGATGCATACTTTTTGTGGGTTAGCACCGACAGAGTTCTAGCTGATACTCCGTGGACATTGTTCCCTGATCTGTTTATGCGGAGGTACTTTAATCAGGCTACCCAGCAACGCAAGTATGAGGAGTTTACGAACTTGAGGCAGGGCAGTTTGTCTGTACTTGAGTACCGGGACCAGTTTACCCGTTTGTCTCGTTTTGCGCGGGATATGGTGGCTACTGAGGAAGCCAAGTGTCGCAGGTTTGAGCTGGGATTGAATCTAAATATTAAGGCGACTTTGACTACGATGCCTCGGAACAACTTTGATGAGTTTGTTAGTGCAGCACTCCGAGGCGAGGATATTGAGCAGGAGAGACAGCAGAGGTACCAGCCGAGACGGTTTGAGGAAGGTGGACCGAGTCAGGGGCCTTCAAAGAGGCAGAGTTCTGATACTTCCGGTTCAGCTTCATCCTCAGGCGGTGGATCTTATCGCCCACCAGTTGGTGTACCGAGGCAGAGACCGAGATGGAGGAGAGATCGACCGCAGCGACCACAGGCTAGTGGGAGTTCCAGCGGTTCTAGTTATCCTCGGCGTACCAGTGGTACATTTCCTGTTCCGAGAGACTATCCATTGTGCAGCTCCTGCAACAAACATCACCTTGGTCCATGTCAGCGGGGTCCTGTCATTTGTTATCGTTGTGGCCAGGTGGGTCACTATTCGAGGGAGTGTCCTCAGTGGTATGGTGCTGATGGACAGGCGGCCTAGAGTTCCGGAGCTGAGCAAGGTGCCACTTCGGGAGTTTGTCCAGCACAGTTTGCAGGTCAGGGCAGACAGCAGGGACAGCCCCAGCGAGGACGACCAGCCGGACAGGCGAGGGTTCATTCTATGACTCTACGTGAGGGTAGAGCTTCACCGGAGGTCGTTATCGGTACGTTACATGTCTTTGGTATTCCTGTACTTGCATTGTTAGATCCGGGTGCCACACATTCATTTATATCATATAGACTGTCATCATTAGCTACGGTACCTGCATCTCTACTTCCAGGGTTGTGGAGAGTGTTGTATCCATCAGGTGAGGTTGTAAGCATCAGTTGGGTGTACAGAGACTGTGAGGTGTTTATTGAGGCCATGGTTTAGCCGCTGATCTGTTATTGCTTGATATTGTGGATTTTGATCTGATCTTGGGTATGGACTTCTTGGAGTCGCACTGGGCCATGTTTGATTGTCACAGGAAGCAGGTCGCATTTCGACGACCAGGGTTACCCGAGATACTGTTCCGTGGCGAGAAGAACACTTCACTACCGTGTTTGATTTCCGCGATGAGGGCGGATCGGTTGATGAAGAAGGTTTGTGTCGCTTACTTAGCCCATGTTGTGGACACTACAGCTGCTGTGCCAGACCTTGGTAGTATTGAGGTTGTGTCTGAGTTTCCGGATGTGTTTCCAGCGGAGTTACCTGGTATACCCCCTGTGCGGGAGATTGATTTTACTATTGAGTTGTTGCCGGGTACAGGACCGATTTTCCAGACACCGTATCGTATGGCGCCTGCGGAGTTGAAGGAGTTGCAGATTCAGCTCCAGGAGTTGCTAGAGAAGGGTTTCATTCGACCGAGTGTTTCTCCATGGGGTGCTCCGGTGTTGTTTGTGCGGAAGAAGGATGGGTCCATGCGTTTGTGCATCGACTATCAGAAGCTGAATCAGGTTATAGTAAGGAACAAGTATCCGTTGCCGCGGATTGATGACTTGTTCGATCAGCTTAAGGGAGCATCAGTATTTTCGAAGATTGACCTTCGATCCGGATATCACCAGTTGAGGATCCGTGACTCTGATGTAGCCAGGACGACATTTAGGACGCGGTATGGGCACTATGAGTTTTTGGTTATGCCGTTTGGGTTGACCAATGCCCCCGCATCTTTCATAGACTTGATGAATCGGGTGTTCAGACGGTTCCTGGACAAGTTCGTGATTGTATTCATTGACGATATTTTGATCTATTCCAGGAGTGTGGACCAACACAAGAAGCATTTGCGAGTAGTGTTGCGGACTTTGCGGGACCATCAGTTGTTCGCGAAGTTTAGCAAGTGCGAGTTCTGGTTGGATAGTGTGAAGTTTCTGGGCCACGTGATTTTGGCCGAGGGAGTTAGTGTTGATCCTGACAAGATCGAGGCTGTGCTGAACTGGAGTAGACCCACTACTGTGCCGGAGATTCGGAGTTTCTTGGGGTTAGCAGGCTATTACCGACGGTTTGTACAGGATTTCTCCCGGATTGCTACACCACTGACCAGATTGACGAAGAAGGGCGTCAAGTTTGAGTGGTCTGATGCGTGCGAGGAGAGTTATTTGCTCCTGAAGGAGAGATTGACTACCACACCGGTTCTGACATTGCCAAACGACAGTGGTGAGTTTGTTGTGTACAGTGATGCGTCGAAGTTGGGGCTTGGCTGTGTGTTGATGCAGCATGGTAGAGTTGTGGCATACGGTTCCAGGCAGCTGAAACCACACGAGACCAATTATCCGACACACGATTTGGAGTTAGCCGTTATTGTGTTAGCGTTGAAGAGTTGGAGAAATTATTTGTATGGTGCTCAGTGTAAGATTTACACTGATCACAAGAGTCTCACCTACTTGCGGACGCAGCCGGATCTGAACATGAGGCAACGCCGGTGGATGGAGTTGATTAACGATTACGATTGCACTTTCGAGTACCATCCGGGGAAGGCCAATGTTGTAGCATATGCACTTAGCGGGAAATTTGGAACCTCGTTGTTTCACATGTGTGTGGCCAGAGTATCGATGTTAGCCGAGCTTCGAGCTACGGGTGCCGTGTTCGGATATGATGATGAGGGAGCTTTGTTGGCTAGTTTTCAGGTTCGACCCGTATTGGTTGATCAGGTACGAGAGGCTCAGGATTCAGATTCTTACCTGTTGGGCAAGAAGACCATGATACAGAATGGTGTGCCTACAGAGTTTCGATTGAGCGACGACGGTACGTTGTTGTTCAGAGGCAGGTTATGTGTGCCTAGAGACGAGAGCTTGAAGAAGGAGATTCTGGATGAGGCCCACAGTTCAGCGTATGCGATGCATCCCGGAGGTACGAAGATGTTTCGTACACTTCGAGCGTACTATTGGTGGCGCAACATGAAGCGGGAGATTGCCGCGTACGTGAGTCGATGTTTGATCTGTCAGCAGGTGAAGGCGGAGAGACAAAAGCCTGCAGGGAAACTACAGCCACTTGAGATTCCAGTTTGGAAGTGAGAGCACATTACGATGGATTTCGTCTATCAGTTGCCGCGTACTTCGGCGGGCAACACTGGTATTTGGGTTATTGTGGATCGACTGACGAAATCCGCTCATTTTCTTACACTTCCGGGAAAGATATCAGTGGGCAGATTGGCCAAGTTGTACTTATCCGAGATTGTTCGCTTGCATGATGTGCCTGTATCCATTGTTTCTGACCGAGATAGTCAGTTCACTTCTGAGTTTTGGCAGGCGTTGCAGCGAGCTTTGGGCACGAGGTTGCGATTTAGTACAGCTTTTCATCCTCAGACTGATGGGCAGTCCGAGCGGACCATTCAGACTCTTGAGGATATGCTGCGTTCATGTGTGTTGCAGTTCCGCGGGAATTGGGATCAGCAGTTACATTTGATTGAGTTCGCCTACAACAACAGCTACCAGGCCAGTATTGAGATGGCACCGTACGAAGCTCTGTATGGGAAGCAGTGTCGCACTCTGTTGTATTGGAGTGAGGTGGGCGAGCATTGGCTTATTGGTCCTGATTTGGTGAAAAGTACGATGGAGGACATACAGGTTATCCGGGATCGATTGAAGATCGCCCAGGATCGGCAGAAGAGTTACGCGGACGTGAGGAGGAAGAGTTTAGAGTTCGAGGTTGGTGATTGGGTCTTCCTAAAACTATCTCCATGGAGGGGAGTTGTGCGTTTCGGGAAGCGTGGCAAGCTTCGACCACGATACATTGGTCCGTATGAGATTACGGAGAGGGTTTGAGCTGTTTCTTACAGACTCGAGTTACCAGCTGAGATGGCTCGTGTGCATGATGTCTTCCATGTTTCAATGTTGCGGAAGTACATCTCAGATCCTTCACATGTGTTAGCCCCACAGCAGTTTCCGATCAGAATGGATTTGACGTACGTAGAGGAGCCTGTGCAGATTCTCGATCATGGTGAGCAGGAGTTGAGGCACCGTGTGATTCCGCTAGTAAAGCTCATGTGGCAGAACCACTCAGTTGAGGAGGCCACCTGGGAGACTGAGCAGCGTATGCGGGAACAGTATCCTCATCTGTTCACTTGACAGGTACATAAATTTCGAGGTCGAAATTTCTTTAAGGGGGGTAGATTTGTGACGACCCGAACCAGAATCAGTTGTGTATCCTGCACGATTTCCAAGATTGGTCATAGTCGCAGTTTTACGTTATATATGTGGATTGCCGATTCTATTCGCGACTATATTTTCGGTCGAGAATTTGAGTTGGGTGTCTTCACGGAAGTTGTAAAGTACGTGATTTTGAGCTCGATGGCGGTTCCGGAAGATTTTTCCGATAACTGAGGAATATAATACGATTATTTGAAGTTTCAGTTTTTGACGAGTTTATCCGATTGTTTCGTGCTTATCCGAATCATCATGGTTATCCATTTCGAATCATCGATCGACCCAAGGCGCGAGTATAAATATCAGAAATAGTCATAAAATTGCCGAAAACACTGTTTGACGTTGACCAGACCGTTGACTTTCCAAAAATAGAAGTTTGACCGTTGACCCGAGGGGGAAAACTTTCCCGATTGGTTTTGCCGTCTGACGACCCATTTTCCGGCCACCTCTAACTTCGACGAGGGTATGTATAGATTCCCCATGTGATTTCGAATTGATTGATGTTTGTTTTGATGGGAATTGATGGGGTTTTGGTTGAACCCGAATCGGGCCGAACTGGGTTATGTCGCCGGAGTTGGTTGGCCGTGTTCCGGCGAGCCACGGTGGCTGTGAGGTTAGGGGTTCGACTCCCCTTGGTCTAGGGATGCTTCCCATGTGAATAGTTTTGGGTTTGGTGGAGGATTTGGGGTAACCCGATTAGGTCACCGGAGGTGATTTTTCCGTTCGGTTTTGGTTGGATTTGAGAGGGTTGTGGTCTGAATTGGACTTCGTGGTAGAAGAGGAAAGGCTTTGGCTCGAGGAGACCTTGAAATCTGGAGAATCTCGCCGTGAAATTCCACCGTTGACGGCGTGCCGACGGCGGCGGCGGCGGTCAACGGCGGAGCTCCGGCGAGGAGTTGACTTTTCAGATTTCGACGTTTTTAATGTTATTTTTCTCGTAATCGCGCCCTGATTATCGTCTAGAGGTTTTCGGATTGATTTGGGTAGCCGATATTCAGTCGAGGGTTTTGAGTGGAGATTTCGGGAGTTTCGTTAATCGTTTTGTATTGCATTGCATATTTCCGGGAACGGTTGGTTTCCGTGGTTCAGTACAGAGATGTGGACTATGATATTGATCAGTTATGTTTTGTGAATATTCAGGAGATCGAGATCGAGATCGGGATCGTGATCGTGCTTCAGGCGAGAGATCTTCCGCCGGACCACGAGATTAGCGCGAGTGCGCGTTTTGCTCACCTGTGAGTGGACAATTTCTTTTCACGGATTGTTTGCGAGTCTTTATATACGTTTTATGAACTTGAGCATGCGTATGAGATTTCGGATTACATGAGCATGTGTTTTACGATTATACATATACGGATATGCGTATACGAGTATACATACACTTATATGTTGTTTCATGCATTTGCATCGAACTATTTATGATTTGATTTTCACAGAGTACAGTTTCAGTTACATTGTTGTATCGATACACCGCATCCCGGCTGATCCCCGAGGATGTTTACAGGCTGGAATCACGTGTGGGCTAGGGACCCCGTGGTTCTGAATCACGTGTGGGATAGGGACCCCGTGGTGCTGACTGTACTACCTCAGCTAGGATCACGTGTGGGCTAGGGACCCCGTGGTTCTGACTGTGAGATTTTCTTTATGCATGCTCTGTTTACGAGTTGGAGTCAGCGTCTCCTCGTATATTATTTGATTTGATTTATTTATATTTCGACTCGCATATGTTTTATAACATATATTACTCGGTGAAAGACATTTATTTTCGTCCACTCACTCTAACAGTTTTCATGTCTTTCCCCTGGGCTTTTCGGTTTCTGTGCCCAGTTGCAGTTCAGGTTTGGTGTTTCACGTCGTGGTTGGAGGCTAGTGATCTGAGCTACCTGTGTTTTCCAGTAGGTTCTTGTTTCGCCTACTGATGTGTATATTTTATATATTTACGCTAGAGGTCGCTCTGATACATTCTGATACATATTTTATACGGATTTTCTCGGATATATTTATATTCTACAGTATGTTTACTGTTTATTGTTTATATTATGATGTTGAGAAATCCGGATAGGATTGGTGCCCACGGTTTGGCTTTTGTGGCATAGGACGAAATGTTATTTTCAGGGTGCAGGTTTATGCAATTCAACGTTAGTAACGAAACTCTGCCGAAATTTTGAAAAGTTTTTGTTGGTTCGTATTTTCAGAAGGGGTTCGATTCCGGTTTAGGTAACTAAATCGGGGTTGGGTCCTTTCACCGCACTAATCAGGCCACCGAAAAAAAAAAAAAAACCTTCAAACCAACCTCGAAAAAAGCCTGTTTGTTTCTCCCCCTAGAAGAAATTAGACCTTAGTTATGGATTCATTTACAGCAGAAAAGAGGAGGATATACGTAAACATCGCGATCGACAATGAAAAATCCAACCTCTAGGTAAATTGATCTCCAGGCCATGAGGTTCCTTGTCAGTAGTTCACAGCTGGTGGGTAAGTCAACGTGGTACCATCAAGTCTACCAGTCTACCGCGCAAAAATGAGAAGAGAAAAAAACGTCCAGCAAAATACATATAGATGGAAACCCTCATGGCAAAAACAAGCTAGCTCTGGCATAGACCCAAACGGTGGAATTTGTTCTGAAAGGGGGAGAGATTAACCGGCATCATATATAGGCATGGTCGGGAAAAAGGACTTTCAGCTAATTTGAAGAACTAAATAATGACTGATAATTTATTCTGCAAGCTCCTTGACATCGATCTTGTACGTACAGGTTGAAGAAATAGCGATATGAAACATGCCCTGGATAGCATGCATGTCACATGAACTTCAATAGAGCCACTTTCAAGCTTTTGGCTAGATCCTTCACTGTCATATTGAATCCATCATCCATCTGCAAGCCAAAAATTGCCAAACATTGATTTTCTAAATCACGTACTGGAGTAAATTGTTATAGTTAAACCATATATCATACATGCATACTTTAGCTTTCATGATCAGACGACTGCTCTAAATTAAAATAGCTCAAGTAATTAAGAGGTATATACCTGAGCAATAATAGTTACGTCAAGAGTAGACTTCCCAAATGGCAAGACACTGCTGTTAACGACATATAGTTGAAGCTTTTCTATTTCGCTTAGAATTTTCACCCCGAATCCTTTCTGATTCTCGCAGTGGATTCGAATCAATACATCCTTCTCTGATACTCTGGCTTCAATCTCTGGGAGAGCTTCATTGGAGCCACGACCATCAAAATTCTCATCGCAAGAAGAAGTGTCATCATCAGAAGAGACCAGTTGAGACTTCTTCACAAACACCACAGACTCTACAGTTCTCTTCTTGGTTTGTTCCTCGAGCACTTTGACAGTTTCTTGGAGCTCTTTCACATACTTGATTGCATCTCCGAGAACAGACGCTTTGTCCATCTGTCAAATGTCAAATTTCATCCAAAATATCATTTAAACTGTTGAAAGTTATAAGCTTTGACCAATATTAACTATAAGCTTGATCTCTGGGATGAGTGGGATCACCGGTTCCAATAGAATTAATCTATCCTCCGAGCATGAAATGATTAAAAAAATAACTGCAGTCCAGTTATCCTAAAAGTGCAAGCTACTATATAGTATATATCAGCGGTAAACTGACGAAAATGATCAAAATGCACAACCTAGTACCTTTTTTAGACCAGGAACGACGGCAGAAAGAGCTATGAACCTCTGATTGAGCTTTTCCCTTCTCTTTCTCTCAGCCATTATGTGGTCTTGAGCATGTGAAGGTGTTCTAGTCAACGCGTAAGGCCTCTTATTACTCCCATAGCAGCCTTGGTTCTCAAAATGCATGCATATTTCGGATGGTGCCTCATCCTTGGGCTTCAAGGTAGAGTCATGATTAGTAGAGAACTGCTGATGAGCCATGGGAGGTGGCGACGAATTCAAATTTGGATTCTGGAAAGAAAGAATGTGGAATGCTTTTGGAGGCTTTGGTGAAACATGTTCTGTGATGCCAGAGTCCCAGCTGTTTGTCTTGACCAGTTTTGTTGGTCTCTCAAAGCTGGTCTGAGAATTAGTCGCATTGATGGATGGACCGCCACTTGATGTGGTGGTAGGAGGATTATGGGTGGTGGTCAAAGCTGGGTAAGAGGAATAGCTCTCATCGGACAAACATTGTTTGAAATTTCCCCCAAGTGCAGTTTCTATGTCTGCTGTAAATCCTTGATGAATGAAGTTGTAGTCATCCATTCCCTGATCAATTGCAAGACAAACATCAAGTTCAAAAGATTGTAAATAACTTACTTCCGGTGTTACATAACTATTGCACAATATATAGTTTCAAAATCTTACCAAATCAGAAAACCATTTTGCCGATGATACGTCCATTATCTGGCTAAAACTATGGAACAGCGGATCCTGGTAAACAAGAACCAATTAAGTGAGAACATCAGCAGTCCTCTTGAAATGAACAAGACTGAAGGAACCAAAACAAGAAAAACAAAACAAATTTTCACACTAAAATGTGTTGAGACAAGAGAGAAATGAAAGCTCACTCCTTACTTTCTCTTTCACAAGCTGCTTTCCAATTGGCCTCCTAATATGAACTTCTCCATGCATCTGCAGATTTATAGTAGTTCTATTCCAATAATATTGGCCGGTGAGCCATTCTTAACCCGTGTGATAACTTTATTGTTTATTCTCAGAATCATTATTCAAATGATGATAAGTAGGGTTTGGCTTGTCTGTCACATTACACAGTAGTTGACGTGTGGTGAAATCATACGAGTAGCATAAAGAATTTGGCAATTTGTTCAATGAAAAGATACCAGATCTACAGGAATGATAAAACAAACATTATAGTCATCTTCCCAATCACTTTGCCAACCTGCAGGATCTGGATAGAAATTAAGTTTTTTTACTTGAATTATTCACTTGGCCCATCAATATCTATAAATTTTCTGATCGCAAGAACAACTAGCGATAATATAAATTATAAGCTAATGAATAATGATGGGTGGACATTTAGTATGGTCTCATGTTCTAGATTGCACTTTGTACACCGGGGCTGTTGGATTGCATTCCGTTTTGGCCTTAATTTACTTCACTTCAATGAAACAAAAAGATTGTTAGAAAGCACTCACAAGTGAAAAGCAAAGAGCTTGCCATTTATGTGCTTATGTTTTCAAATCTTTGTAACATGGTCGCTCGCTAAATTATATGTTTGCTTTAAGCAGAAGTAATGCACTTCATGGAAGATCAAGTGTTACCTCATCTGTGGCCAAAGTTCATACATTTCTTTCATTATTAACAGATTGCCTCATGCTATTAAAAGAAACTCAGAAACTCAGAATGGTAAAACCCCTATAATTAAAGTGAGGCCTGGCCCTTAGATTCTACGTTGCGTAGCCTTAGATCTTGATAAAGAAAGAATGCTTGAGATATAAGTCCAAATTTGCAGGATTTGATAAACAGGCAAGTTCAGAACTCACTTCTAGGGCAGTGTAATATGGTAAATTAGATAGACTAATTTGTTCAGCGAGTTCCCAAAAGTTCCATTCAAAGGAAAATAATTTTTAATATTGATATTGGTCCGATGTTCGGATCAAAGAGCTCTGATTCATATTCACAAAAATGACTCAAATGATCTCTAAATTTTGTCAAAATTGACAATTTGATCACTGAATTTTGGAATATATAAAAAATGTCATTGATACTTTAACTTTGTCTATCAATTTGATCATTTTGTCTATTTTAAACATTCTAATTTGTCAAATACTTTGCTTAGATAGATGAGATTATGAAAGAAATGCACATAGTATAAGTGAGAGAAGTATGAAAACCACCACGAAATAAGAAAAATTGACATCTAAGATGGGCAAAGTGATCAATTTGATAGACAAAGTTAAAGTTTAGTTTTGATATTTTCTAAATTTCAGTGATCAAATTGTCGATTGTGACAAACTCGAATGATTATTATAACTATTTTCCCTTCATATTCTATGAACATATTGAACTACTTGACAAGAATTGCACAATTGCAGGAGGTGAAGTGTGGACTGCAAATATCCATGGACATCCTATAGTCTTGCTTCAAAAACGTTCTTTCTATTAGATATGGTTTGTACCTTAATTTTGTTTCCAAATATATAGTGCACTAGCTGCATGTTAACTTTAGATCTAACTATCAATTCCAAGTATATAAGAAAATGGCCGGAAGATGAGTAACAGTCTACTAGAGGCTGGATTTATGAGCTCACAGCGTATTAGATTATAATGGTACAACTTTTGAAGAAGGCCAGTTCAGAAGCAGTCTCACCTCAATCATTGAAGCTAAGAGATACCATGTTCGACAAAACATTTTGCCGTAAGAGAATACAGGTCCAAACTGCATTAAATATACTAGTAGAGTGATATTAAAGTATATCCTACTATACATTTGCTCCTATTTGTCATATATACGATCTAGCAAATACACTAATGATAATAATAGTGATAAAGACGATCTTGTCCATGATTTTTGGATACATTTTTATTGTGCCACCATCCACTGCTAATCCAATGGTCAAACAAATTCCAAAAAGCCAAGGTCTTCGCCCATCAGCATCGACCAGCAAAGCAGAACTCAATAAAAAAAGAAAAATAAGAAATCAAAATAAAAGTAGCAGGTTGTTTCTTAACTTTCTTTGTGCTTCACAACTCAAGGTTAATGATGATGATAAGAAAGTTTAGTTTGATGCTCAAATTTAAGGGGTTTTTCATCCACTCAGATTTTGAGAATTTTTTTTTTATTAATCTAAATAAAATTGTATAATTTTCGCCCGTTTAACACTCTTAAGCGATCTATTCCAACTTTTCCCTTTCTTCTATATTTTCATTCCGATATTACCCTTCTCTCTGTCTCGTTCACTTTTCCACAGAGGCTTCAATACCTCTGGTTCCAGATCTCGCCGGCAATTAGAATCCCACCAACCACCCCGGCGCGCGCCTCCGTAGATTCAGTCGACTCCCTTCGCGTCGCAGCTGAACCTGGCTCTGTCTCGTGCGCCTCTGTAGATCTGGTTGAGGTCGGCCTCGGCCTCGGCCTCGTCCGCTCACTCTAGCTTTGGTACGATGTAGAGATTTGAATGTTATGTAAATCATGGATTGCGTATGTGCTTTAGTTATTTAGAGCTTTTTATGTTTTCTGATGTGCGTTTTTTGGTTTGAAATTGTTGATTTGTAGTGTGCACACCAAGTGTTTGACGAAATGCTCGACTCAAATGTCTCGACCATTTTCTTGTTTGTAGGTGGTGCTTTGATGTCGAGTTGGTTTTCCTTGGAAAATGGTTTCGAATTCCCATGGAGATATCTATGAACTGGTGTGAAATACCTGGGTCGAAGGTAAGCATTCCAAATATGCTTTGAGAGCTTTTGCTGATGTTTGTTGGATATAGAAGTGGCATGTGGAGAATTTTCAGCTGATTGTTAGATTTTTCGTGCCTTCACTGCCTTGTGGCAACTTATAATTATGATTAAGAGGTTATAAATGTTTTTGTATAGGGTATGTGATGAACTTGATGTACAAGCAGTGCCTTTACTGCCTTGTGATGAACTTGATATTGGTATGTGATGAACTTGATGTGGACTTCATTTTCAGTTTTGCTTTGGTTGTATTTATGCAGGGTGTATTGGATATAACAACAACGGAGGCTGCAGACTATGTGGTTGGAGGTATCATGGCCTGTGATGCTTCTCGGTTTGATGTTACTATAGGGAAAGGGTTACCCTTAGTCCTGAGTGTTGGAGCATTGGATATGGTAAACTTTGGAGCTAAAGATACCATACCATCCAGTTTTCAAGGCAGAAAGATTTATGAACACAATAAGCGGGTGATGATCCTTATGTCTACCTTTTTCCACTATCTACTTCAAATGCATTATTTTTGGCGTCAAAATCCTGCCTTTCTGGATCGTATGAAAGGTTGTGTCATATTGTCGATAAATGAGAGGGATTAGTAGGGATTTACTAGTCTTGAATACTAATGTGTTGCTTAACTTTGCTTAATGGATGTAAGGAATCCTTTATTTTATGTCTTCTATCTTATGAATGAGGGAGGATAGTGTGCAATTATCATGGAGCCTTAGGAGTGTACATGTTTCCTGTTTTGAATTAGTCTTCTTATTTAACAACATTTAAAGAACATCTGCGTATATACAATAAATAGGTTGTCTATAATGTGCAACGTCCATGCTTTTCACCCTTCAGGTTTCACTTATGAGAACTTCAGTAGATGAAAGCAAATTTGCGAGCTTCATAGCGGATAAACTGAACAAGTCATCATCAAAGGTTCTCGTTTGCTTACCACAAAAGGGTATTTCTGCTTTGGATGTATCTGAGATGCCCTTTTATGATCTTGAGGCTACTTCTACTCTGATAAATGAACTTCAGAGGCAGATTCAGACTCTTACTATTTGTTTTTGTATTGGAATCGAAACATGTTATGTAGTGCTATTAGACACTGCCTATTAACTAAAGAACTATATTTCTAATTCGGAAATGTTTGGATGTTGATACATTAGTGTGTGCTCGAGAATATGAAGAGTGCACGCCACATGTTCGATGAACGTCAACTGACACATAGTTGAACCTAAATTGACACTTAGTTGAACGTCAACTGATACTCAGATGACCTTCAATCGAGTATCAGTTTAGGGTAATCTGATACTCAGTTGAGGATAAATTGAGTATTAGTTTAAGATGAATTAATACACAGTTTGGGGTAAATTGAGGATCAGTTTAGTGTTAACTTGGTATATTCAGTTTAGGGTCCATGGTCAAAGTCGTTGAAATCATCGGTCGTGGGAATCTGACTAAAGTTGTCGGAATCCTGTGAACGATCGATGGTTAATGCCGTCGAAATCTAGTCAATAGTCAATGGATAGGTTATGAAAGAGTAATGGTATTGAGTAATTCAGTAATTAAAATGAAGGTAGACTAGTTTTTTTATCTAATTAGTTGGTTAATGAGAATATTTGAATCTTTTGTAGACTAGTGGGAATTAAAAATATTATTTTTGAATTTTAAGAAAAAAATATCCTCAAATTTAACATGTGCAGGTAATATGCAATGTTCGGATGACCACATCATGGAAACTAGGAACATGATTTGTGTATTCATCTGAATACTAGATTTATAGCTCAGATCCGTATCTTTAGTTAAGTATAAACTAGGGCGCTGGTAATGGCTTTAATCCCCCACGAATGGGGCACAAGGGTTTTGTTTGTTTAAATCTCACGTTGAAGATATTCCCAGGACAAACTGGCAAACATAAAGAAATTAGAAATGTATGACACATCGAAGCAAGCAAGTACTGGTTTGTCATTATCTGCTGAGAAGAGTTTCAAGTTTTATTTCAGCAAGTAATTTGTTGTTTATTCTTGGGGTTAACTTCACTCTGGGTATCCACCATTCCAAATGCGGAATAAGTAGAGTATCTAGAGGAAAGTTCTCATGTGAACATGTTCACAGTGAATTAAAGCCAAATTTTAGAGGGTGAGAATGAGACTCGTTCACAGTAAACCAAGCTCACCACAGGAATTCCCGAACTCCCTGATGCAGGATTTTCAGTTCAGGATTATGAGAGAGCGCTCGAATGGGCTGACTCGGTGGTGTTCACTACCGTAATGCTCTCACATCCCTCAACAAAAGTCAGAAAAGCATATAACCTTAGGATTGCCCAGATAATGGGAAATGCTAATGCAAGTCAGTCGTATGCAATTAGCACACTGTCCTATTTCACTCATTATTTTCTCAATGCAAGCTTGAATCTCCTGTAATTCTAGTCAAATTTCTTCTATAAATAACAGAGAAGTGAGAGAACATTTTGGTGGCAATAAATAGCATAAAAAGAAAAATTGGAACAATGTAGTTTTCTTAAGGGAAGAATATATATTATATGAAAAAACAGCAGCATTCATAATGTGAAGAGTCCCAGACTCCCAGGTATAGATTAAGAACCTGGTTTCCCTAGTAAAAACCAGCTCTATGGTTAAAAAAGAATGCACCACATCTTGCTGACAGAAAATCCTAAAGAACATAATAAGTCCGACCATTGAAATTGATGGGAGAGCTGTAGGAGAGAAAAAATCATAAACCTGAAATGAGGGAGAATAGAGTAGCACTAAATACGACACATCTCTCTCCCCAAGTGAGCCAGCAGATCAGTCTCTATGGATCTGTCTGTCTATACCTCACACACAACAAATATAGTGCACAACCATTTATACCCATTACAACACATTGTACTTTGACCCCGCCTGGGAAGTCTATCCAAGGTAAGATCTGAGCTTCATAGCTTCATAGCACTTAGAAGGTAAGAAACATGCAGCAATGCATTGGTCACTGAACTCAACATTTTAGCTAATACAACACTCTGGCCTTCCTCCTCAAGTCAAAATCTTCATTCCAAGGTTGCCCTGCAACTTACAATCATATACACTGAAAAATAATCAGTTCTCTTGTGTCAAGACCTTCACTGTCATTGTCTCTCCCGACTCCAGATCTTCACTGTCTTGTCTCTCCTGAGTCCAGATTTTCACTGTCTTGTCATTCCCCAGTGCACCAGATGCAATCATGTTCCTTGTAGGGTGACATGAAACTGATATAACAGTATCTGTGTGACCTTCCAACTTCTGAACTATTTTCCTGCTTTGCAATTCCCAGAGATATAAACAATGATCTTCAGAACCGCTTACAATGTATTTCCCATTTGTCACTGAAAAGGTGGAAGAAATGCAGAATTTCGAACTCTTGTGGCCTGTATAGGTCTTTAGACATTTTCCAGTCTGAAAGTTCCAAAGCCTCTGCAGAGACAACACAGAAATTCCAGATGAGTTGTACGACTAACAATGAAATGAGACATACTCATAATTTAATGTCAACAAACCATATAACTTTGTTACCCTATGGAAACAAATGCCTTGTTTACTTTCTTTATAAAATCAAAGGGATTGAGAAAATGAGGAAAAACAGTATGTGTTTTAAAATGGAAACTATTCAGATTGGTTTTACTTTTTATGTCATGAAATTATGGAATTTTGTCTATTATCCTCTCTCTGAAGTGTTTCTTGTCTCTCCCTTGGCCCCTTTTCTAATAAAAGTAATAACAAAAGCAAGCAGTAACAAGTGAGTTCATAATCAGTGTTCCAATTTATCATGCATTATGACATTGTCTTCCCTTTTACTGTAGAAACAAGTGAGTTCATACTACACATGCATTTGCATTCAAAAGCATTGTAATGAAAAGCACCACTTAAATTTCTTCAAATCGTGGACAAAGAAAGTATCATTTATCATAAATATTGCAACGTGAGACTGACTGAAGAAGACAACAAAATCAGACTAAGCAAGATACAAAGCCAATCTATAAACAAACCCACACTTGGTTACAATAGATCAAGAAATGTACTGGTGGAAATAACATTATGCCTTCATATACTATAACTCGCACTGGTCAGATAAAACAAATACAAGAGCAATAAAACATGTTCTGTCCAATTGTATCACTATACTAAAGACAAAGAACCAGTTCCCGCATCATCTGATAATCATTTTCTCTCTGCTTCTTATTTTTTCGCCCAGCTTCATTACAAAGGTTAAACATGAGTAAGAAAAACATCACTCATAAAAAGTTGAAACCAAAATCATTATGCTGCTATAAGCCCTTTCCAACATCAATTTCTCATTCCTCATTCCTCAATCAAGAAATGTAGCTAGAAATACCCAGTCTCTTCACCGGAAGTATGTATCAACCTAGTGAATTAACTGATACAATTCAGCGCAACCAGATTTTCTTGCCATCGTAAAGCTAAAGCTAAAAATTAACTTTATTTAGGTTGTCACACACCAACATAAGACATCCATCAATGCCTTGTATCAAAGTAAGCTGCTGGGAACTAGACCAACTAAGAACACTACTCAAAAGATGGAAACTTGAGTAACAATTACAAAAATGTTACAACATCAGCATTCCACCATTCTCAACAACAGAGCAATCAACCAAACAACACAATTAACTAACATGTGCAGCAAAATAACCAAGGGTTTTCTAGAATAGGGTTTTTACCAGAGTATTATCCAGAGTGCCAACAAGTATGAACTTCCCATTAGGCGAGAACTTAACAAACGACACCGGCGGATTCTCATCATCAATCAGAGTCTTAGTACAATGTCCAGTAGAAGCATCCCAAGTCCTACACAGCCCGTCGTAACTGCTCGACACAATGATGGAACCTTCACGGTTGAAATCGACGGCGGTGACGGGGTCGGAGTGCGCCGGAAGGACCTTAAGGCACCGCCCGGACTTGACGTCCCAAATCCGAACGGTCTCGTCGAAGGAGCCGGAGACGATCATGTTGGACTGGGGATTGAAATTGGCGCAGAATACATAGTTGGTGTGGCCGCGGAGGGTTTTGATGAGCTGTCCGGTGGCGACGTCCCAGAGATTGAGGGTTTTGTCGTCGGAGGCGGAGACCATGAAGCGGGAGTCGGCGGAGAAGGCGAGGTCGGAGACGCCTTGGGTGTGGCCGGAGAAGGTCTGGGCGGCGGAGATGGTGCCGTCGGAGTCGGAGATGGTGTAAGTGCGGATGGTTTTGTCGGCGGAGGAAGAGCCGAGGAGGCGGCCGTCGGAGGAGAATTTGACGCCGGAGATGGCGTTGGTGTGGCCGGTTAGGGTTTCGAACAGGGTGTAGGGTTTGTAAGGCTCCGTTGTTGTGTTGTTGTGGACGGTATCGGATGGCGGCGGCTCCGTCGTCATTGCCTCCGTACCGTCTGGGTTCGGCAGATTAGGATTTGGGGACATGAGAAGTGTGTGTGAGCAGCTTGAAATCTAGTGGCCTCTTCTTCACTTAACTGCAGATATTATTATTATTATTTTTCGTACAGTCACTTTTATAAGGAGGAATCAATTTCTTTCCCAATCCAAAGAGCGCGGATTAGGTTAGAGATTTTGGCGGGGGAATGAAATAGAATCAAAATGTATTAGGTGCAAAGAGAAAGGGAAAGAGATAAATCGGGAATTCAAAGCTTTTCATTGATTCTTCATCCCCATACAATGAAACACAAAAATTTAAGCATGCAGAACAGTAGTAGCTGGAAGACAAAATAACGTATACATGAGCTTAGACCAAAAACAAACAAAAAAATGTACACATGAGCTAGTACAAAATACAGTTCATGCCAAACAAGAGCAACGTGCTGTAGATAAGGTGGTCCATAAATGTAAATGAGCTCCGATAAGAGTGTTAGGCTCAGAACCAAGGGTTGGTCCTAACAAGTGTCCCTCATTAAGAACAGCCTAACCTCAGGCGAAAAAATCCAAAAATCGACTGGCAAGAGTGAGCCGTTTCCCAAGTGGCATCCTCGATGGTCAGACCAGTCCACTGGATCAACCAAAGTGTGACATTACGTTTCTTGCCTCGCTCGACCCCCATATCCAGAACCTTGTAAGAACCCCAAGCAAAAGTACCATCCTTATCAAACTTGGGGAGAGTAAGACTTACAGAGACATTGTCACCCAACTTCTTCTTAAGTAATGAGACATGGAAAGTAGAATGAATTTTGGCATGACCAGGTAAGTTAAGACGATAACCCACCTTGCCTATGTGTTCCAGCACCTTGTAAGGACCATAAACCTCGGGGAAAGCTTTTGAGAATGCATGTTCACCAAAGACTTTTGCCGATAGGGATGAAGTTTCATGAACACCCAATTTCCCACCTCAAATTCACGTTCAATACGCTTCTTATCAGCAAATTGTTTCATACAATTTTGAGCACCATGCATATGGTCCTTGAGGACTTGAAGGAGTTCATCACGGCTCTTTAACTTCTTATCCACCTCATGAACAGAAGTACTACCAGACGTATAGTGGAAGATTTGTGGTGGTGGGTAGCCATAAACTGCTTGGAATGGTGTCATGTTGATAGAGACATTGTGAGTGGTGTTGTACCACCATTCCGACTAGTGGAGTAACTCAGACCAGCTTGAGGGTTCGTCATTGATAAAGCAACAGAGAAAATGTTTCAGCGAAAGATTCACAATTTCAGTCTTCCCATCAGACTACGGGTGATAAGCTAAACTTCGGCATAGTAGTGTGCCTTGCAATTTGAAGAACGTTTTCCAGAAGTTACTAATAAAAATTCTGTCACGATCACTTACAATAGTTTTGGGCATCCTATGGAGTTTAAAAACCTCTTTGACAAACACCTCAGCAATGTCGACCGTCGTGTAGGGATGAATGATGGCCATAAAATGAGCATACATGGACAAACGATCAACAACTACCAAAATTGAGTTCTTACCCTGGGAATTAGGCAATCCATTGATGAAGTCCATCGATATATCTAGCCAAATGTTGTTCGGTACTGGGAGTGGTGACAGTAATCCAGGCGGGTGCATTATCTCATACGTTTGCCTCTGATAGTGATCACATTCAACTACAAAATGTTTGACATCCTTGTGCATGTCTAGCCCAAGCGAAACTGCGACAGACTCGAATATATGTGAAAGGACCTAACCCCGATTTACTTTCCTAAATCGGAATCAAACCTCTTCTGAAAACGCGAACCAACAAAAACCATAAAAATTTTGGCAGAGTAACGCTACTAACGCGGAATTGCCATTACCTGCACCCGAAAATAACACTTCATCCTATGCCACAAAACCCAAACCATGGGCACCAATCCTAACCGGATTTCTCAATATCATATCAATAATAATAAACAGTAAACATAACTGTAATATATAGAAAATCCGGGTAAAACCACGTAAACAAGTATTTGTATCGTATCAGAGCGACCTCTAGTGTATATATATACAAAATATACAACAGTAGGCGAAACAAGGAACCTACTGGAAAAGACAGGTAGCTCGAACAACTAGCCTCCGATCGCGACGTGAGACACCAGAATCCGAACTGCAAACTGGGCACAGAAACCGAAAAGCCCAGGGGAAAGGCAATAAAACGTTAGAGTGAGTGGACGAAAATAAACATATGCCTTTCACCAATTTCATATACATAATCAATGTAAAACAATGCGAATTCGGAAAGTATATATGGAGGTGTCAGGCGAATCTCTCAAACCCGACGGTCAGGCGAATCACTCAAGCCCGACGATGATAGGCCAGAGGAATCTCTCAACCCCGGCAGCATAACAGGGGAATCTCTCAACCCTGCCCAAAGAAATCTCTCAACTCTAGCAGACTACCGGTGATCAGCCGAGTAGCCGAAGCATCGATGCAAGTAATGCCATCAGCATAAAAATATAAAATAATACCTCCAAAAATAATAAATAATCTCAACATCGTATAAAAATAAATACAGAAAAACCACAAACTCGCAACGACTGTGAAAATATAAAAGTCCACTCACAGATGAGCAAAGCGCGCATTCGCGCTAATCTCGTGGTCCGGCGGAAGATCTCTCGCCCGAAGCACGATCTCGATCCTTTGAATAATCATAAAATATATCTGATCAAAATCACAATTCACAACACTGTACCACACCGCGGAAACCAACCGTTCCCGAAATCTCCACTCAAAACCCTCGACTGAAAATCCGATACCCAAATCAACTCGAAAACCTCAAGGCGACGATCGGGGTGCAAATACGAGTAAAACGACATTAAAATCATCAAATTCTAAAAAGTCAATGGGTCGCCGGAGCTCCGGCGTTGACCGCCGCCGCCGCCAGCAGCGCGCCGTCAACCGGAGAGATTTTCCGGCGGCCAAGCTCACCGAAGCTTCATCTCGACGAGTACAACACATCTCTCTTCTATGGCTAAGCCCAATTCCGGCCACACACGCCGGAAAACAGCTCGAAAAGTCCAAACCCATAATCGGCCGGAAAATGCTCCTCCACCCGATTCCGTCACTGTGAGGCCATCTCGTCCTCCCATCCTCAAGGGTCCACTTATCTACCTCAAGCCCAACAATTTCCATCACAAACCCCCCTCGGAAAGTCGCCGGAACTCCTCCCACCGTTGAAGCCGATTACGGCCAAAATTCCCAAATTTTCAAATCAACATTTCTCCCTCAATTCATCACCAAATCAAGCAATTCCAAGTTCTAATCAACTAGAAATCAAGAGAGGAATCAAAATATTCCAAGATCCAAGCCGGAGGTGGCCGGAAAATGAAATTCGCCGGCGAGTCAGCGGCGGTGGAGATTTTCTTCTCCGATCAACGCGGGTCAACGCTCAGCCTTGGTCAAACGACGGTCAAACTTCTCGAATAGTGATTTTCGACAATTTTCGACTATTTCCGATATTTATACTCGCACCTCGGGATGATCGACGGTCCAAAACGGATAACCATAACGATTCAGATAAACTCGATACGAACGGATAAACTCGTCGATATTCCGAAACTTCAAATATTCATATTATATTCCTCGGTCATCGGAAAAATCATCCAGAACCGCCCACGAACTCAAAATCTCGTGTACGACAACTCTCGAGAAGAGACTCAACTCAAATTCTTGGCCGATAATTAATTCGTAATCAAAACCGACAAACCAAACAATTATCGAAAAACTGCGATTACGCACTAACTCGTGAATTACGCTGATTACTCTAATGATTCTGGTTCGGGTTGTCAGTAATCTACCCCCCTTAAAAAAATTTCGGCCTCGAAATTTACGTACCTGTCAAATGAACAGATGAGGATACTGCTCCCGCATACGTTATTCAGTCTCCCAGGTGGCCTCCTCTACCGAGAGATTCTGCCACAAGACCTTCACCAACGGTATAACACGGTGCCTCAACTCCTGCTCACGTCGATCGAGAATCTGTACCGGCTCCTCCACATATGTCAAATCCTCTCGGATCGGTAGCTGCTGTGGCGCTAACACATGTGACGGATCTGAAATGTATTTCCGTAACATCAAAACATGGAAAACATCATGAACACGAGCCATCTCAGCTGGCAACTCAAGTCTGTAAGCCACAGCTCCAACCCTCTAGGTGATCTCGTACGGACCAATGTACCGTGGTCGAAGCTTGCCACTCTTCCCGAAACGCACCCCTCCACGAAGATAGTTTCAGGAAGACCCAATCGCCCACATCGAACTCGAGACTCTTTCTCCTCACGTCCGAATAACTCTTCTGGCGATCCTGGGCAATCTTCAATCTGTCCCGAATAATATGCACGTCCTCCATGGTTCTCTTCACCAGATCAGGGCCAATAAGCCATCGCTCGCCCACCTCACTCCAACACAACGGAGTGCGGCACTGCCTCCCGTACAGAGCCTCGTACGGTGTCATCTCAATGCTGGCCTGATAGCTATTGTTGTAGGCGAACTCTATCAAATGTAGTTGCTGGTCCCAATTTCCTCAAAACTGCAAAATGCAAGACCGCAACATATCCTCAAGAGTCTGTATAGTCCGCTCAGACTGCCCGTCAGTCTGAGGATGAAAAACTGTACTGAAACGCCATCTCGTGCCCATGGCTCGCTGCAATGCCTGCCAGAACTCGGAAGTAAACTGACTGTCTCGGCCAGAAACAATAGATACAGGCACACCGTGCAGACGAACAATCTCCGACAAATACAGCTTGGCCAATCTGCCCACTGACATCTTCCCCGGCAGTGCGAGAAAATGAGCGGATTTCGTCAGTCGATCCACAATAACTCAAATACCAGTGTTGCCAGCCGAAGTACGCGGCAACTGATAAACGAAATCCATGGTAATGTGCTTCCACTTCCAAATCGGAATCTCCAGTGGCTGTAACTTTCCCGCAGGCTTCTGCCTCTTTGCTTTAACCTGCTAACAGATCAAACATCGGCTCACATATGCGGCAATCTCCCGCTTCATGTTGCGCCACCAGTAATACGCTCGAAGTGTACGAAATATTTTCGTACCACCAGGATGCATCACATACGCCGAACAATGAGTCTCATCCAGAATCTCCTTCTTCAGACTCTCGTCTCTGGGCACGCACAACCTTCCTCTGAACAACAACGTACCGTCATCACTCAACTGGAACTCTGTTGGCACACCATTCCGTATCATGGTCTTCTTGTCCAACAGGTAGGAATCTGAATCCTGAGCTTCCCGAACCTGATCAACCAACACGGGTCGAACCTGGAAATTGGCTAACAAAGCTCCCTCGTCATCCCACTCGAACTCGGCACCCGTAGCCCGAAGCTCGGCTAACATAGATACTCTAGCCACACACACGTGAAACAACGAAGTTTCTGATTTCTGACTGAGTGCATCGGCAACAACATTGGCCTTCCCTAGATGGTACTCGAAAGTGCAATCGTAGTCGTTGATAAACTCCATCCACCTGCGTTGGCTCATGTTCAAGTCTGGCTGCGTCCGCAAGTAAGTGAGACTCTTGTGATTGGTGTAAATCTTACACTGGGCCCCGTACAAGTAATGTCTCCAACTCTTCAACGCTAACACATTAGCGGCCAACTCCAAATCATGGGTCGGATAGTTGACTTCGTGTGGTTTCAGTTGCCTGGAACCGTAGGCTACAACCCTGCCATGCTGCATCAGTACATAACCAAGTCCCATCTTCGGCGCATCACTATAAACCACGAATTCACCGTTGTCGTCTGGTAATGTCAGAACCGGTGCAGTAGTCAACTTTTCCTTCAGGAGTAAATAACTCTCCTCACACGCATCGGACCACTCAAACTTGACGCCTTTCTTCATCAACCTGGTCAGTGGAGTAGCAATCCGAGAAAAATCCTGCACAAAATGCTGATAGTAGCCTGCCAAACCCAAGAAACTTCGAATCTCCGGTACGGTGGTATGTCTACTCCAATTCAGTACGGCCTCGATCTTGTCAGGATCAACACTGACTCGCTCAGTCGATATCACGTGGCCCAGAAACTTCACACTTGAAAGGACCCAATCCCGATTCAGTTACCTAAACCGGAATCAAACCCTCTCGAAAATACGAACCAACAAAAATTTTTCGAAATTTGGGCAGAGTTTCGTTACTAGCGTAGAATTACCATAACCTGCACCCAGAAATTAACACTTCGTCATATGCCACAAAAAGCAAACCGTGGGCACCAATCCCATCCGGATTTCTCAACATCAATATAATCAACAACAGTAAATAAACGGTACTATGTATATATGTATATCCGTGAAAATCCGCATAAACATGTATCAGAATGTATCAGAGCGACCTCTAGAGTAAATCATATACAACATATAGATCAGTAGGCGAAACAAGAACCTATTGGAAAACACAGGGAACTCTGATCACTAGCCTCCAAACCGCGACGTGAAAACACCAAACCTGAACTGCAAACTGGGCACGGAAACCGAAAAGCCCAGGGGAAAGACAATAAACACGTTAGAGTGAGTGGACGAAAATAAATGTCTTTCACCAAATAATATATGTTATAAAAACATATGCGAGTCGAATGAATAAATATAATAAAATACGCGAGGTAAACCATAATCCTCCAGCGTACAGAGCATGCAAGTAAAATCCCACGGGGCCACTCATGGACACGTCCGTGCTAGTACAGTCCGAATCACGGGATCCCAGACCCACACGTGATTCGAGCCAGAAAGGCCTCAGGTCAGGGTAACTGTTTCCACCCGGAAATACCTCGGCACAAGAAACAGATAACTGTACCTACCCGGAAATACATCGGCACAAGGCACAGCGTCCCCCCTGGTAAGCACCCTCGGTGATCAGCCGGGGATGCGTGTGTATCGATACAACAACATGAACTACGACTGTACTCTGTGAAAATCAAATCACAAATATCTCGATGCATATACAGTAATCTGCATAAAAATGCATATGGGTAACATAATCGTATATAACACATGCTCATAATAATCGTAATCTTGTAAACATGCTCATATCTGTTTATTCGTATACGCATAACCGTATATATATATATATAATTGTAAACACATGCTCATGTAATCCGAAATCTCATACGCATGCTCAAATTCGAAAATCATATAAAAAGACTCGCAATCATTTCCGTGAAAAGAAATTGTCCACTCACAGGTGAGCAAAACGCGCACTCGCGCTAATCTTGTGGTCCAGCGGAAGATCCCTCGCCTGAAGCACGGTCACGATCTCGATCTCCTGAATGTTTACAAAACATAACTGATCAAAATCATAGTTCTCAACACTGTACTGATGCACTGAAACCAACCGTTCCCGGAAATACGAAATGCAGTGCAAAATGAATTACGGAAATCCCGAAATCCCCACTCGAAATCTCGACTGAAAATCGGCTAACCAAAACAACCCGAAAACCTCCGTACTATAACCAGGACGCGATTTCGAGAAAAACGACACTAATTACATCGAAATCTGAAAAAGTCAACTTTCCGGCCGTTGACCGCCGTTGACCGCCACCGCCGCCGCCGGCGCGCCGTCAACGGTGGAATTTCAAGGCCAAAGTTTCCAGATTTCAAGGTCTCGATGAGCTAAATCACTTTCTCTTCTATCACTTAAGCTAATTCACAAAGGAACCATGTCAATTTCACAAAATCCGATCGAAAATTCCAACCCGAATCCCTAATCGGGTTCACCCCAAAACCACATCTCGTTCCAAACCAACTCACTAGAAAGCATCTACGAGGCGTGGGGAGCAAAACCCCCAACACCCCGACCCTCAAAACTCGCCGGAACAGCCTCCACCGTCACCGGCGAAACCAACCATCTCGGCCCCAATCGAACTCAACCAAAACAACATCAAATCTTTCCAAACCAAGCACCATCATGCTCGAAATTCACAGAGGAATCTAACCATACCTGATTCGTGGTCGGAGGTGGCCGGAAAAAAAGGTCGCCGGAAAGTGACTTCCCGTTTGGGAAACTTTCCCTTTCGGGCTGCTGGTCTACTTTCCAATTTTGGAAAGTCAACGACTGGTCAACTCCCACAATGAATTCTCGACTATTTCTCGACTATTTTTCGACTTTTCGATATTTATACTCGTCCCTCGGGTCGATCAACGGTCCGAAATGAATATACGATGTGATTCGGATAAGCTCGAAACAATCGGATAAACTCGTCGGAACCCGAAACTTCTAATAATCATAAAATATTCCTCGGTTATCGGAAAAATGTTCCGGAACCTCCCACGAACTCGAAATCACGTACTCTACACTTTCCGTGAAGATACCCAACTCAAATTCTCGACTAAAAACGAAGTCGCTAATCGAATCGACAAACCACATAATATCGCAAAACTGCGACTAAACTCAAATCTCGAGAATCGTGCCAAACACACATCAGATTCTGGTTCGGGTCGTCACAACACTGTCCAGCCAAAACTCGCACTTGCTGAACTTCGCAAACAACTGATTGTCCCACAAAGTCCGCAACACCGCTCGCAAATGCTTCTTATGCTGGCCCACACTCCTGGAATAGATCAAAATATCATCGATGAACGCAATCACGAACTTGTCCAGAAATCGTCTGAACACCCGATTCATCAAGTCCATAAAGGCTGCGGGGGTGTTGGTCAACTCAAACGGCATAACCAAAAACTCGTAGTGCCAATACCGCGATCTGAAAGCTGTCCTGACCACATCAAACTCCTGGATCCTCAACTGGTGATATCCGGACCTGAGATCAATCTTCGAAAAGACTGAAGCTCCCTTGAGCTGATTAAATAAGTCGTCAATCCGCGGCAACGGATACTTGTTCTTCGCTGTAACCTGATTCAGCTTCCGGTAATCGATGCACAACCGCATAGATCCATCCTTATTCTGCGCAAACAAAACCGGGGCACCCCATGGCGAAACACTGGGTCCAATAAAACCCTTCTCCAGTAACTCTTGAAGCTGAATCTGTAACTCTTTCAACTCCGCTGGTGCCACACGATACGGTGCCTGAAATATAGGTCATGTACCCAGTAATAGCTCAATAGTGAAATCAATCTCCCGAACTGGAGGTATACCTGGTAACTCGGAAACAACCTCAATACCACCAAGGTCTGGCACAACAGCCGTGGTATCCACAATATGAGCTAAATAAGCAACACAGCCATTCTTCATCATCCGATCCGCCTTCATCACGGAAATCACACATAGAAATGAAGTGTTCTTCTTGCCGCGAAACAATATCTCGGGAAAGCCTGGTCATCGAAACGCAACTTCCTTCTTGTGACAATCAAACATGGCCCAATGTGTCTCCAAGAAGTCCATACCCAAGATCAAGTCAAAGTCGACCCACCAGACCACAGCGAAAACAAGTGATAAGGCCTCGCTGACACGGACCAACATGGTGCCTGCTGCAGAGACTACACAACGGGTACTCCCTCGGTACGACAAAAGAGTCACCGGTACGCCGAGGATAACTGGAACCGCTAGAACCCCCACTAGACTGTGGTCGCTGCGGTCGATCTCTCCTCCATCTCTGCCTCTGCCTCAGTGCACTAGCTGGTGGTCGATATGGTCCACTGCTCGAGGATGAAGCCGAACCGGAATCAGAACTCTGCCTCTTGGGAGGCCCCTGACTCGGTCCACCCTCCTCAAACCGTCTAGGCTGATATCTCATCTGCCTCTCTTTCTCAATATCCTCACCTTGCAGTGCTGCACTGACAAACTCATCGAAGTTGTTCCGAGGCATCGTAGTCAGAGTCCCTTTGATGTTCAAGTTCAAACCCAGCTCAAATCTGCGGCACTTGGCTTCCTCAGTAGCCACCATGTCACGCGCAAAATGAGATAAGCGGGTAAACCTGTCCCGGTACTCAAGCACGGACAAACTGCCCTGCCTCAAGTTCGTGAACTCCTCATACTTCCGCTGCTGGGTAGCCTGGTTGAAGTATCTCCGCATAAACAAATCTCGGAACAAAATCCACGGAGTATCAACTGGTATCTGATCGGTGCTAACCCACCAGAAGTATGCATCTGACTCAAGTAATCTGATTGCTGCCACTGTCATCTGCTCAGGGGTAAAACGCAGACGCTCACATACACGTTCAACCTGAACCAACCATGCCTCACACATCTCTGGATCAGCTGAACCCGAAAAGACAGTCGCACCAGCAGTACGAGCTTTGACCACAGGGTCAAAACGCTCCTCCAAACGCAACACTCGCATCAGCAAGTCGTGCGTCTGGCGATCCTCATCAGGACCTACTTCCTGATCAACACGGGGACCACGTCGAGGGGGCATCCTACTGATACAAGACAAGCATTAGGTACAAGCAAAAAGAATGTAATCATGAGACCTCAGATATTTGAGAACACACAACACCCGAAGCATTGATGAGTACCGCTGGCCAGTCGGGTCATCACTCCAGACATGCTGTACAAACTCAAATACCCTAAGCGTCACAACTACAAGAGTCTACAGAATCTGACAACATAATGCTCTGATACCAAACTAAAAGGACCCAACCCCGATTTAGTTTCCTAAATCGGAATCAAACCCCTTCTGAAAACGCGAACCAACAAAAACCATAAAATTTTTGGCTAAGTAACGCTACTAACGCGGAATTGCCATTACCAGCACCCGGAAAATAACACTTCATCCTATGCCACAAAAGTCAAACCGTAGGCACCAATCCCAACCAGATTTCTCAATATCATATCAATAAAAATAAACAGTAAACATAACTGTAATATATAGAAAATCCGGGTAAAATCACGTAAATATGTATTAGTATCGTATCAGAGTGACCTCTAATGTATATATATACAAAATATACAATAGTAGGCGAAACAAGGAACCTACTGAAAAAGACAGGTAGCTCGAAAAACTAGCTTCCGACCGCGACGTGAGACACCAGAATCCAAACTGCAAACTGGGCACGGAAACTAAAAAGCCCAGGGGAAAGGCAATAAAACGTTAGAGTGAGTGGATGAAAATAAACATATGCCTTTCACCAATTTCATATACATAATCAATGTAAAACAATGTGAGTTCGGAAAGTATATATGGAGGTGCCAGGCGAATCTCTCAAGCCCGACGGTCAGGCGATTCACTCAAGCCCGACGGTGATAGGCCAGGGGAATCTCTCAACCTCGGCGGCATAACAGGAGAATCTCTCAACCCTGCCTAGAGGAATCTCTCAACTCTGGCAGACTACCGGAGATCAGCCGAGTAACCGAAGCATCGATGCAAGTAATTCCATCACCATAAAAATATAAAATAATACCTCCAAAAATAATAAATAATCTCAACATCGTATAAAAATAAATACGGAAAAATCACGAACTCGCAACGACTGTGAAAATATAAAAGTCCACTCACAGATGAGCAAAGCACGCACTCGCGCTAATCTCGTGGTCCGACGGAAGATCCCTCGCCCGAAGCATGATCTCGATCCCCTGAATAATCATAAAATATATCTGATCAAAATCACAATTCACAACACTGTACCACACCGCGGAAACCAACCATTCCCGAAAATATATAACACGGTGCAAAATAATCGACGAAATTCCCGAAATCTCCACTCAAAACCCTCGACTGAAAATCTGATACCCAAATCAACTAGAAAACCTCAAGGCGACGATCGGGAACCGAATACGAGTAAAACAACATTAAAATCATCAAATTCTAAAAAGTCAACGGGTCGCTGGAGCTCCGGCAAACCACACAATCAAAAAACTGCGATTACGCACTAACTTGTGAATTACGCTGATTACTCTACTGATTCTGGTTCGGGTCGTCACAATATGTGCATAAGTAGCCCGAGTGTCCTGCCTGAATACTGAAATGGAATAGAGGAGTTTGGATCTCCATTCAGAGGAATAAGGGATATATAGGTGGTCCTTATAGAGCAAGTGACCATCACTGAGTGTATACCCCTTTTTGTATCCTTGCTCTGTTGCAGCACCTCAATGATCTATTTGGCCTCGGGATCTTGGTGGTAGATGTGATCAATGGAGGACACACACTCCATTAAAGGGGAAGAGGTAGCCAAAATTTCCATGACTTCAAACTAGCGTGATAATGCATCTGGAACTATGTTCTTCTCACCTGGGCGATATTCAATTCAGTAGTCATAACCCAGCAGCTTGGCTAACCACTTATGTAGTGCCAGAGTAGTGATTCTTTGCTCCATCATGTGTTTGAGTGTTTTATGGTCGGTGAGAATCATGAAGGAATTTCCCTAGAGGTATTGACGTCATTTGTCCACTGCAAACAGAACGACAAACATTTCACGATAATATACTGATATGGCTTGGTGAGAAAGTGATAGACACTTGCTAATAAAGGAGATGGGGTGATGTTGCTATGTTAGTACGGCGCCGATCCCTATACTACTGGCATTGGTCTCGAGTAAAAAAGGTTGAGAGAAATCCAGAAGGGCCAAAATCGGAGCCAATGTGATGGCCTTCTTCAAAGATGCAAAAGCTTATTCCGCCTCTTTCGTCCACTGGAAGTTATCAATTTTTAGCATAGCATGTAGAGGTTGAGAAATCATGTCAAAGTGCTTAACAAAACGCCGATAGTAGCTGGCTAAGCCCAAGAATCCCCGAAGCGCCTTGGTGGTTTTAGGTTTGGGCCATTCCACTATTGCTGAAACATTTTCTGTATCCATGGCTACCCAGAGGCTGATATCACATGCCCCGGGTAATGGCCGACCTTCTGGGAAAATGCACATTTTGATAGATTGACCCTCAATTCATGTTCCCTCAATAGTTGAAATACGGCTTCCAAATGTTTCACATGAGAGTCTAAGTCCCTGCTGAACACAAGTATATTGTCAAAAAACACAAGAACAGATTGATGAAGTAAAGGTTTGAAAACCTGATCGATTCATCAACGCTTGGAACATGGAGGGTGCGTTGGTCAAGGTGAAGGGCACTACAAAAAACTCAAAGTGGCCTTCATGCATTCGAAAAGCTGTTTTGGGGATATCCGATTCGTTAATCCAAATATAGTGATAGCCAGAACGCAGATTAAGTTTAGAGAACATTCTTGCTCCATGGAGGTTGTCTAACATCTCATCTACCACTAGGATTGGGAATCGATCTTTGACGGTGATGGCATTGAGCGCTCTTTAATCCACACAGAATCTCCAAGTGTTATCTTTCTTACGCACCAACAGTACCAGCGAGGAGAAAGGGCTGGTACTATGGTGTATTGAACCCAATCGCAACATCTCATATGTCTGCTTTTCGATCTCTGCCTTTTGTGAGTGAGCGCAGGTGTAGGGTCGAACATTGATTGGGACAGTATTTGGAAGAAGGGAGATACTGCGATCGATTGCTCTCAGCGGAGGAAGATGGATGGAAGGTTCAAACAATTCTGGAAATTTTGTGGAGGGATTGAATTTGTGGGCATGGATTGGGCTGAAAGTGTGGGTTATATGTGGGAACTATGTGGGTTAGGCTATGGAGTTGGGTCGAGGAAATCAAGTCCAACAATTCTTCATCACTAGTGGACTGAGGCCTATTGGTGATACCCTTCAATATGTGATGTCAACCGTCGATGTGGAAAGCCATTGTTTTCTCTCGGAAGTGTCATCCAATAAATCCCAGAGTGTTAAACCAATTAGCGCCGAGCAGCAAATCGCAATCTGCAATGGGAGGAGGAAGGAATCGGTGAATTCACAGGTTTGTAGTTTCACCGTTACCTGGTGTGCTATGCCCACTAGTTTCAAAGGATGCTTCAATGCCGATTTGAATCCTCGAAGAGGTGGTGGCAAAATCGAAAGGTCAATCTGTTGTGCCACTTTAGGGTTGAGGAAGTTTGTGGATGATCCGCAGGCGATGAAGACGCGGATGGAAAACCCATTGATCATACCCAGTAAATGCATCATTTCATCCACGGAAGAGTTGGTGCTGGACAAAATAGAGTACACCTCATCTTCTATCTCTAAAATTGGGTCATCGGTCGGTGGTCCCGTTTCTGCTTCAACTTCTTATGGGGAATCTGTGATTACCATCACTCTATTTTTGCACACATGGGCCAAGCTATAATTTCCTCGCAGTGGTCACACAGTCCTTTTGCTCAGCATTCCCTCAATTTACGACAGGTGTAATAGCGCATTGAGGTAGGTGGAGCACGCGTCGATAGTGGCGGTAGTGGTGTGGTGGTCGGCAGCTGCGGAGTAAGACTTTTGCTCAATAAGGACCACTATGGAGGCTGAGCTAAGCGAGCGTTGCGTATGTCCTGCAACCGCATCTCGAAACGCCGTGCCAAACGCTGTGCTTAGGACAGTGTTGTAGGATCATAGGCCATCACATCATGACGCAACTTGGACTTCAGACCACCCAAGAAAATGGGAAGCAAGTTGGGGTCTTTCCAATCCGATGCACAACAGGAAAGCTTCGTGAAGCTGTTGATGTATTCTTCCATCGTCGAGCCTTATTATAAATAGGATAAGTCCGTTTTCACATCGGTGGCGATACCTACTCTGAAATGTTCACACACAGCCATTTCGAACTACGCCTAAATAGGATTTGGATTCTATTTCTCAAATGCATTAATCCAAAATGATGCGTCTGGACCAAAGTGAGAAGAGACGATGCATACACACTCATGGAAAGGTACTTGCTGAACTCGATAATACCTCTCTTCCATGGCTAGCCAACCAAGAACATCCTCTCCGTTGAATCTGGCCAACTAAGATTTCGTAGATTTGTAAGGTTGTTCTAGTTGTAGGTGTGTATGTGATGGAAAACGAGGGGTGAATGGTGTAAAGTTAATAGCATCGGGTTGTGTTTGAAAGGCAGAGGAATATGAGCAAGGAAGAGGTTGTAGGAGTGGTGAGAAGGCTGGGTATGTGGCTAGTAGTGATGGGGGGTTGGTAGTGGAGAAAGGAGGGAGAGAGAAACCAAAGGAACCTGCCTCATATGGTGGTGTGAAGGATCCCAAGTGCATCTGAGTTGTGGTTCCCAACAGCGATTCGGATTGAGAATGAGGTGGTGGTGAAGGTGGTTGTGTCTGGTTATTGACAGTTGAGAGCAAACACTGTTGCAAGGCAGCAAATTGGGACGTCATTTGGGATTGTAATTGTGCTTGAAACTAGGCTTGGTTCGTAGCAAGTGAACTGGACTTCGTTCTGAGCTCGTAAGAAATCCAATGAGGACTGGAAATTCAGTGGTGGGTTGATGGCGCTCAGGACTATTGTCATTGTGGTCGATGGAGGCCATGATGTGTTTGGGCGGGGAAGAGGTGGGAAATCGGTTGCCGGAACCGATTGGCCAGTTGTTTGGATACCTAGGACCATAGTTGGTCTCTGATACCAAATATTAGGTGTAAAGAGAAACGGAAAGAGATAATTTGGGAATTAAAATCTTTTTATTGATTTCTTCATCCCTATACAATGAAACACAAAATCTTAAGTATGTAGAACAATAGTTGCAAGAAAAAATAACGTATACGTGAGCTAGTATAAAATGCAGTTCATGCCAAACAAGAGCAACATGTTGTAGATAAGGTGGTCCAGAAATGTAAATGGGCTCCAAGAAAAGTGTTAGGCTCAGAACCAAGGGTTGGTCCTAACAAAATGTGACTGGAGGGAACATATAAAAGAGAGACTTCCAATTTTGAATGCCTCCAATTTTTGGGTTTAGAGTTCCATTTCCCTTTGGTTTCCTAGTTCCCCTTGTTGCGTCTAATGTTAGATCGATTGTAATGAGTAGTCACAGACTCACAGATGACTAGGGAGTGAATATACAACGGATGTGGTTACAATGAAGCAAAGAAGGGCTGGTTTTCACGGATCCGGCTCCTCTAAAGTGAGAAGTCGGTGCAGTTCTGACAATTTCTTAAAATCTGCATCCTTCATCTAATCTAATGGATAGGAAACTGACACACAAGATTAACCTCAATTTTATGGATTATCTTCTAAACCTAGTGAACTCTGCCGTAAATGGAAATGAAAAAAAACACGAACAAATGAACCCCACACCCACATCTTTCACTCTCTGCATACTTCTCTTTGCCCGACGGTTGCTGAGAATCTTTGCCTTCTGAACTCTAGAATTTGTTCAACTGTGTGTTCCATACTCTTCCCTCTCTAGCTTCGATGGAAAAACGGTCGTGGTTGCAAGAAGGAATGAATCGAACCAGGTACCAATTTTCTTTAGATGACTTTCATCCCATACGCAACTATGCATTTTGGAGGGGACTATCGAATTAAATAGTTGGAATGCCATCTTCCATATTCTTGGTTGTTGCCATACTAGTTTTGATCTATTTGAGCCTTGTATACAATTCTTCAAATCAAAGTGATCATTGTCGCCAGATATATATCATGCCTTAGTTACATATTTGTGACCAAAAGTGAACCGATATTGTACATGAACTCGTTTAACCTAGCTATGTTCATGTATTTATATAAATATGGACTCCTACTTTTCAATTAATAAATCTGTCTTCTAAACAATTTCATAGCTAATATTTATAAATTTGTGATCAACCAACGCGTGCACACATTAAGGCAGTTTCCAGAATCTTGATTTTGATTCAAATATGTATGTCTATTTGGTTTACACGCATGTATACTCACTCTCTTAGTTATATATTTATATATGATCAAAATCTTGTGATCAGAAAAGGTATATATTTGGCTATTGATATGACTGTATATATCTTTTCTTATATGTCAAGGGAGTTGGAAGATAATGGTACAAGTATTTTGGAAGAGAGCATCAGTAATTATATCGAATGGATTCCTCAAATAGGGATGGAATCTGAGACCGCAGAAGATGTATTTAAGTTCTGGAATAATTATGAACGCCGAGTTGGTTTTGCTGTTCGAAAATCTTATAAGAATTTGAGTAAAGTTGATGGAAAAGTTACTATAGTGAGATTTGCATGCTTCAAAGAGGGTCACCGAGCGCAAGATAAACGTGATCATCTTACAAAAAATCCTAGAGCAGAAACAAGAACGTTGTCTTGCAAGACTTGGGTTGCAGTTTAACAAAGAAACTAACAAGTTTCGTGTTCATGATTTTTTCCATGAGCATAATCATCTTATGATACGCACTTGTCATATGATTCGATCTCAACAAGCCATGACGGAGGCTCAGAAAATTCAGCTTGATATAGCTTATGACTCTGGATTTCCACCAAAAGCTACACACCAGTTTTTTAGCCAAGAAGTTGGCGGAAAGGGAATTCTTGGATACACAGAGAGAGATCAAAAGAACTACCTGAGAACCAAGCGACAAAACGATTTGGCTTATGGAGAAGCATGCAGCCTCCTCAGATATCTACATAATCAATCATGTGAAAACCCATCTTTTCATTATGCCATACAATTAGATAGTGAAGAGCATATTACAAATATATTCTGGGTTGATGCGAGAATGATTAAGGCTTATGATCACTTTGGAGATTTTGTTACTTTTGATACCACATACAGTACCAATAAAGAATACAGACCATTTGGAGTATTTGCCAGTTTTAATCATCACAAAGAAACTGTATTATTTGGGGTTGCACTCCTTTATGATGAGACGTTTGCCTCTTTTCAGTGGTTATTCGAGACATTCTTAGAAGCACATAAGCACAAAAGGCCATTCACAGATCAAGATCCTGTAATGGCAAATGCATTGTCTGAGGTCCTTTCAGATACACACCATGGACTATGCAGTTGGCATATAAATCAAAATTTAATCAAGCATTTGGGATATGTGATGAAGAATGGGTCATTTTTTGCTATGGATTTTTCAAAATGTATGTATGAGTATGAAGAAGAAAAAGAATTTGAAGATGCTTGGAATGTTATGCTACAAAAGTATAATGTTTGTGACAATACTTGGTTGGAAAAGACATATGAGATTAAAGATAAATGGGCCAAGTGTTATATGTAGGAGGTAGTTTCAATTAGAATGTGAAGTACACAACTTAGTAAAAGCCTCAACAGCGATCTGAAAACTTATTTGGAGTCAGACATGGATATAAGGCGGTTTTTTACACAATTTGAAAGGGTTGCTAATGAAAAACACTATAAGGAGATGGAAGTGACAATTCTAGGCAAAAGCTACTAAGAGTGAAGATGCCAAAGTTTCCCATATTACAACAAGCTGCACTTTGAAAATTACTTTCAAGTAGAATTTGATTGGTTTTCAACAACTATTGTGAAAAGGAGAGATGAGTCTTCACTTCCATTTGAGTATATGATAGGAATTGTAGATCAAAAGAAAGAGCACATAGAGCATAAGGTGAATTATGATCCTTCAGACCAAACTGTCTCATGTAGTTGCACGAAGTTTCAGAGTTTTGGGATTTTGTGTTGTCATGTTCTAAATGTCCTAGATATATGGGATATCAAGAAGATTCAAGATCAGTACATTCTTAAGAGGTGGACTAGGTAGGCAAGAAAAGGTGATGTAATAAGTGTCAATGAGGCAACTATCATGGGAGATAGATTTCTTTATGTTTCCGAGCGATATAGAATGATCTTGCCATTATTTGTCAAAATTGCATCTTGAGCATCACAGGATCCCGAAGCTCTGTCCTTTGCTTTAAATTTTTGTGTGTGGCTTTCCCTATAGTGAATCATGATGACAACAACAATACTTCTCAAGGAATTCATGATTAGAGAGCAAAAGAAGAAACTACATTAGAAAGGTTACTTCAAAAAGTAAAAGATTTGAAGAAAAAAGAAAGTCATAAAGGTCGCAGAAGATGTCCAAAGGCTTGACATGAGTATAAAGGAAAGTCTCCCAATGAGTCATCAAGGAAAGGCAAGACGTCGAGTATGTCATCAAAGAGTGATCATCCAAAACCATCTCAGGTATAAATTCAATTCAAAGTATTTTGACATTTTGTATTCCTATACTATAACTTATGGGGTTATATAATTTTTTCTAATTTTACTTTCTTGATTGTGTTGTAGAAGCAAGAAGTTCCAGAATCAGACAAAGGAAAAGAAAAATTGATCATACCTTAATAGCTCAATCATCTAAGGTACGATTTATATCATTATTTGCATGTTCATATAATTATATATCATATTAACAAAATATCTAATGATTATTTTATTTGCTTGTGTGGCTTTAGGATCAAGAAGATTAACAATCCAAAAGGAGGAATAGAAAATCGAGTAATGACCAATCGATGTCCCAAGTAAAAGATACTCATGTTATGAGGTTTTTGTATTTAGCTTTGCATAATAAAACATATATTCAAGTTCCATCTTTTCTCAGTTCTTATTCTCTCTTTTGATGAAGGCTAAAAAAATTGAATCATCGAAAAAAAGAACAAAATCTCACAAGGATTTCGTACCAAAACCATCTTAGGTAATGTATAAAGGTTGTTATTTAGACGTACTTGTGAGCCTAATACCATGTAATTGTGTTTATCATGCATTCATACTTAGTGAACTTCATTTTTGTGATACAGAATCAAGAAGATGAATAACCAACCAAGAGAAAGAGACAACTATCTACTCGTTTGGCTGGATACTCAACAAAGTAGACCAATATCATATGCAATGTGTTGGTCTCAGCTCTCAAGCACCGCATTAATGTTTAGAGATTCTGAACCAACTCCCTGTTGCTTTTAATTTTGCAACTGCTAATTGATGAAAACAAAAATGTTTTATCAAGGATTTCATGCATGAACTTATTTGATGAGGGGTTTTAATTGTATGAACGACAGATATATTGAATTATCATTGTCATGAATTGTTTGGTATGAAGTTTGAGGTTCTGAGATAGCGTATTTATACATTAGCACATATATAATGAGTTAGAGATATGCTACAGATGGCCTATATATAATAGAATATACAAGAATGGCATTCAAATTGAAGTGTAGAGTTTTAGTCGAGTAGAGCAAAGAGAGATTGGTTAGGAGCCGGTTTTCCACTGAAACTAGAGAGGGAAGAGAAGAGTATGGAACGCACAGTTGAACATATTCTAGAGTTCAGAAGGCAAATATTCCCAGCAGTCGTCGGGGGAAGAGACGTAGAGAGTGAAAGATGTGGGTGCGGGGTTCTCCAGTTCGTGTTGTTTTTTCCTTTCCGTTAACAGCAGAGTTAACTAGGTTTAGAAGATAATCCATAAAATTAAGGTTAATCTTGTGTGGCAGTTTCCTATCCATTAGATTAACTGGAGGATGTAGATTTTAAGAAATTAACAGAACTTCACAGGTTCCTCACTTTAGAGGAGCCGGATCCGCTTTTCACAGGGAAAAAACTAAAGAATCATACAGTGTAGGTTACGAATTTTCTTAGCATTGTGAAGACAACGATATGCGTGTTCATATACACAGAACTAGATCTACGTCGAGTACATTCTGCAACACGGAATGTCAAACGTACCTAACTACTCCCACTCTCAGTGATTTGACTGATTTCTCTTCCCCTGTCCAAAAAATCTCAGCTCTTTGAATTAAGAATTCTCACCTGCTTAAGTTCACCAAGAGAGACAGAACGATACTAGACATGTGTACAATAGTGGGACGACGAAAGCATTGATGGGTTGAGAGAAAGAGAGACGAGGGGAGATAACCAGGGAAAAACATGATACACCAACACCGGAAGATTAAAGGGGTTTTGGAAGCCAACAGGATGTCCACCCTGTAGTCGTAAACAGTGGCACATGGCAAAGTGTAAACTTCCGATATTGTGAACCTCTCGTACTTTCGGCTGCGCATATCAGGACCTTTTTACAATTGGCTGTATCATAAAGCGGAGTTGGAGTAGTACTCTTCCATCCATCCTGTAAAGAAGACCAATTCAATTTAGATTTTAGATGCAAATGAAATAATGATAATGCAAGGTTATGGTACAACAACTAATCCAATTTACACATCTTCCTTCGAGGGAAAAGTTACTCAGACAAATAAAGCTAAGATGCTATCATGAGCAACCATTTCGTCATTATCGTTCTCGTATTCTTAAAAACATGACTTCCTCTTTTTCTGTGGCCTGACATATTAAGACAGTCCATGTAACCTCTTTTTTCCTTAAAAAGCACAACACACCATTACGTCAAGGGCTACATGATTAATTGCAACTACATACCTTGTTCTGCTGTAAAATTCAACACTGAGATGTAGCCGGTAGGCAGGATACGTTTACTATCTGGTGAAGCTTGTGTTACATACCGCTTGTTGGATATGATGTTTGAGGGTTTTTATCTGGAGTATCAAACCAAGAGCTAGGCCTCCCAGCAAACCACTGCTCACTACTTGTCTTCATCCTCATAAATGCTGAGGGAGAATGGTCATGAGACATTAAGTAGAAGGAGCGCTCCTCCCTACAAAACGACTGAGCCATATCTGAATGTCCCTGGGACGATGATCTCGAACCCATGTCTTGAGTTTGCTGAAAGATGCAAGATGATCTAGAATACGACTGCCCTATGCCAGGAGAATGACCAAAAGCTTGTCTGCCGCCAGAAGTTAAATCTGGTGACTGCTCCCTTGCAGAAAGGCTAAGTCGAGGTGTCGTGGCTCCATCTTCTATGGTGATTCCCTGCTTACCCGCAAGGTCCAATACCTGTCTCTTTTCAAGTCCTAACCCCATAAGTAAGTCCCACATGTTTTTCAGTGCTTCCCGTTGGTTGTTAATGACTTGATCCCTCATTGCCATTTCGAACTGCAGCTCAGCATTAGCCATTCCCTGTGGATAAGTAGCAATGTAGTTAGCCTAAAAAGAATCTTTATAGATTAACTGGGTCCTAGACATTGTGGCTTTGAAGGTCTTGACTTGGTAGACTCATCCCACTAATACGTGTCAGGCATTACATTGTCCATGATCTTGGTTGAGTTTTTAAACCTTTCATATTCAATTTAGAACCACCACTGCATTATTTACTTTGTCAGGTCAAATAAAAGTCTATTGAGCATTGCTTATCTATCAACTCACCAATAGCCTGTGTTGGCTAAGAATGCGCAAGTAAGTTTTGTTGCCATTGTTACTAATGGCCTCCTCAATCATATGCTGGAGTTGATATCTTTGCTTCTCATTTGCTTCAATTTCCTGCAAAACGTGATGTTGCTATTGAGACCAAGCTGACAAACATTGTAATATTTGTGAGTCTCAGTGCAAGCAGAAATATTACCGTCTTGTAATTGACACCAGCTTCATCATTGTCACGAATGTTATCTAAAATGACTTGCCTTCTTGCTCTCAGAGTCTCTACAATTTCTCCATCCCTTTCAATACCCTGGGATACAGAATAAGTAATCCAGCATTAGCTTCTATGTATTCTTTTTCCTTGTCTGTTTCTTGTCCTTCTAACAGAAACTAACATTAGTTTTAGAATGTAAACTTCATCACCAAACAATCTCAGTAAATATATCTCCACATTAGATTGAAGCTACCAAAATCATAACAAAGCAAGACATACGGAAGGGCATATAAGTAACCCCAAAATTCAGTCCTCTAACCAAGTTGTCTGTCGAAAAGAATATAACCATAGGTTTCTGTTAGCAGTACCAAGGGTGAACATAGTAATGAGCAGAATAATATGTTCATGTAACTACATGTTGCCTCAGACATTCTCACCTGTTGTTTTGCTATAGCATCGTCAAGATGTTGTAATTCAGTGCGATTACGATGGTTGGTTTCCTCAAGCTCAAATGACGCCTTCTGTAGGTTTATTCTTTCCTGAACATTTTCACTGGTTTCATGGCTCAAAATATTTAACCACGAAAGCTCATCATCTGCAGCCTTCTCAACTGGTTTGACACTTAGTTGTGATTCCTTATCAGCTAGTTCTTTTTTCAAACGTCCAACCTCAATCTGTAATGTAAAATATGTTATCCTCCAAAAAATAGATTACCTGTAAATAAAGTCCTGCAGATAGATCTAATTCAACCGCTTACCTGAAGACTGTCGATCATTTGTTGGTAGTCTGATACATGTGTATCAACAGTGCCAATGTTTTTCTACAAATGAAACAAAGCTTTTCTCATTGCCATTATAAGCATTTAAAACTCATGATAAACCACAGAAAATAGCATATTTGAGGAACAAGAAATCATTTGGAAAGCCACATATAACAAGTCTACTGTGCAACACAAGGTGAAGCTGATCTACTGTTGCTTAGAATAAAAAGATTAACTACAGATCATGAAATGAAATATTGAAAGCTGCAAGTAACTTTTATAATCCTGTGTGTTCTTGTATCCATCAAGATGAATAATTCTCTCACCTGGATGTGTGTCTTTATCTCCTTCGCCCGATCCGCATACTTCAGAGTATTTACACTGTGATGATACTGACTGTCAACAGGAGACACAGTAGCAACCATGACCGTTTGAGAATTACCACTCAGACCATCTTTGAGTATTCGTGTCAATTTGCTGCAAAATTAATTAAATTCAATATGGTAGTTACATGGATGCAGGAGAAAAATAAAGTACCTAACCTTTGATAAGGACTATAAAATACCTATTGCGGTAAGGAACATAAGCAAGACCCTTCTTTTGCTGTTTCCCAAGAGCATTTATGCAGTTTGCTAAAGCAAGAAGTGAACGGTTAATATTTGCGCCATCCCTTAACTTTTGGCCTCCATTGTTTGTTTCAGAAGCTCGTTCACTGCCAGCAAGATCCACAAGAGCTAGTTTTCCACGCATGATTTGATTCCGGTACTTATTTTTCTGTTTTCTTTTAATTTTTATTTCCAGCACTGCATGCGATCTGGTTATGGGAAGAAAATTTTGTAAGAATGCATAAGGTCACATCCTGTCAATTTTAACATGGTGTTGATGATGATGGTGCAACCTTCTACAGAAAGTAGTATTCCCAATTATTTGAGTATAGCAATAATGGTGTAAATTTTGTGATATGCAAATTTAATTGTCGAATTTTCAACCTTTTTCATATAAACTTCAGATCGAAACAGTCTGTTGCTAACATAGTCTTGTCTAAATAAATTTACTTTTTCAAAAGTCATTAAAATGTTCAACCAAACACCTGCCTACAGATGAATCATATAACCAGCTGAACAGGCACCTCAACCAAAATGCTCTACATTTATTGGCATCCAAGTCAAAGTAGGATCTGTAGTACAAAGTTGTGGAACAAGGACAACACTAATTGCATGTCCAAGCACACAAAGAAACTGAAGGAGTCAACCTACCGAGAAGATGTAGCATTAGCCTCCGTGCTTTCAGTTTTTCGTCGGCTATTCCCCACGTTTAAGAGTTCAAGAATCTTATCCGCTGACTGAACCTGAAATTGTAGAAAATGTCATAAAGGATCAGGAACAATTCTGCTCATAGTACAGACATAATTGCCCACTGAAAGAGTACATAAACTTTCTAAATGTGTATGAACATTAATTGACTTCTTCTTCTTTTTTGAAAGGAAACATTAATTTACTTTTTTCCTAAAAGGAATTGTAAAGGCAGAATGCCAGATTGACAATCTATGAGGAGTCAAATGATATGTATTAAGTGGCAAGTGTGGACCTTTATACACCTCAGGCCAGCAACAATGATTCCTTGCTCTGGATCTTCTCTGAGTTCTAAATGAGCAGACGACTTTTCAAGCAAATCATAGATGACCTAAATTTGATAGAAAGAAAAAGAATATTAAAATCTTTCAAAGAGTATTATTAGGCAGTGCTTAAAGACAAAGAAAAAATCAAAAACAGATGCAGAACCCACTTCATTATAGACTTCAAGGTAGGAACAAGTAACTTCAAATTCATCAGAGCTCTTGTCCTTTTTTATAAGATCAAATATTGTATGCAAACTCAGAACCATGAGACCTGGATCATCTTGTGTCCCGACCATCGTGTATGTTTTGCCACTGAAAATCGAATAAATAAAGAATGTAAAACATTATGGATGAAATTTTCCAAGTGACAAGTCATATAAAAAAGCATGGTGAGTTGATAGCTCCAAATAATATATATCATTCGTTTGATTAGTTGCAGTTTGGACACTAAGCTAAAACTCAGATAATACTCCCAATCAGTATTATTTACAAACATACAATCAAGTGAATTCATAATAACTTGTACTACCTCCCAGTAGAACCATATGCAAAGACAGTTGCATTGAGACCGTGAACAACCCCTGAGATCACCGATGATATGCATTTTGTATAGACTTCCTGGATATATACAAAATAACGTTAGACCAAATAGCTCTAACCACAAACTATCTATAAAAACAGAAACTACAAGTTCCCCGACAATTTAAACACGGAAAGACCAACAAGTTTGACTCACCAAATTAGTACACTCGGGATCAAATGCATGATCAAAACAATACTTCTTTTCCTTGGTCCGATTCTGTATCCGCTCTAGGTAATCCTTTGATAAATCAGGATCTAACACAACCACCTCCTACAACCACAAAATAAATTGTCAAACACCAATTCACTATTACATTCAAAAATTCAAAAAACTTCAGCACATACGAGCTCAACAAAAAAACCACAATAACACAAACATACCTTATTGTCAATCACCTTAACAATGTCTCGGCCACGCTCTCTCTCCCTGAACGGCCTGCATTTCAAAGCAACCTGTACCCCCAAAAAAAACTTCAAAATCTCACGAACTAGTTACAAAAATAGAAGTAAAATTTGCTAAAATAAGTTTAAAAATTACTGACCGTGAGTGTTGTGACTTTCTTGGCAGCCGGAGCTCTAATGCTCGGCATGTTCGATCAACATCGATTTTCCAAACACCACCACAGCTTCAACCACCAACCGACACTAACCAAAACCTAACCCTAAACCCCCAAACAAAAAATCAGTTCAGAGCAGCACAAAAACGACGCCGTTTCACACAGTTTGAAGCACTCCGAAATTAACGCATTCCACTTGGCGACTTGGAAATCGGAGTGTGTCCGAAATGAAACCTTCAAAGGAGGCCGGCTTCAAACGACGCGTTTCGGAATTCGGCGAAGACAAAATAATAGAAAGAGACAAATGAGATGTTGGTGGAGCTGAGAGAGATAGGTTGGGGTAATGATTCGGTGCTGCGCCGTTACAGAGCAGAGTAGCCGCAGGCTAGTGTTTGTAAATTAAATATTGTAATAATAACGACCAGCTGTAACGGGAACGGTTGCTGCGTGGGGACCACCAAGGGCGTTTGCTAATTTCGATCGTGACCGTCGGTTTGTTGGTGTGGGAGAAGGTATTTGCATTTTTGTATTTCCTTCCCTAAATAGGAGTTTAAGGACACGAGGAGACTGGGACATGTCATTGCCGACATCTTTTAACAACGCCCTTCATTTTAGTCTCTTGACACCTTCAATTCGTTTAATCCAACATAAACGTCAGTGTCGTCCGAGGAGACTGTGCTTGTGTCCATAATTAAGTTGTTTTAGAGAATAAGGGAAATAATCTGACATTTTCACAGCACCATCAAGGTCACCTCATCAAAGCTAGCTTGCTCTTTTGCAGATCGACCTAATAGAGACAGGAGATGCAGTTTAACACTTTAACAGACTTTAGCTTACAAAATAAACACAAATGCAAGTGTTAAAAACTCAAATAAGTTAACAATGATCGATCTCAGGACAAATATGCTGAAAATAGTTACTATATAAGATGATGATCACCTTCTCTTTGCTTCCGTCATCACATCCAACAACATAGCATCCCATCAACTTTACAAATTGCCCGACAAGCTCACCAATTGCACCAGCTGCCCCAGAAGCAAACACAATCTCTCCCCTTTTAAGCGAGCATACTTTGTGGAAATCGACTAAGGCAGTCATATCTGGCATACCTTATTGGAAAAGGAAACGATCTAACACAAGGATAGACTTCTTTGTCAAAGTTGAAGCATCCAATGCAGAATGATTCTCACTAAAAGACACAGTTCGATCTAACATGTTAATATCCCTCCAATTCCACTAGCTGATGCTGAGGACTAAATTTCTATGTCTCAATTCAATGATTTCATGGATCAACCCTTTTCCTTCTCACACAAATGACACTTTCAATATCCTAGTAAACATCAGCATCTTCATAAGTAGTTGTTGCATGCTAGCCCTTTAGAGTTTCTATAGCATTCTGAATCCAAATTTACTAGTCGTACTCTACGCTAACCAGGTCATCGAGCAGTTCAAATGCAGGCAGCATCTTTCTTTCTCTGCAAATAGATTCCACAAAAAGAGCCCAGGAATCAGGCAGTGGTTTGAATCCCATCTCCACCAATCCAAACAGAGCCATAGTTGCATCATCTGCCATTCCAGCCTCACAAAGGCAGCAACTCATTTGAAGTAGCATGATGTGGTACAAACCCCCTACCATCATCAATCTCAACAACTCTTTAGCTTTATTAAGTTCACCTTTCTGACACAATGAATTCAACACAATCCTGTAGCTTCCCTTATTCAGATAGATACCCTCATAAGGAAGTGTTTCCAGCATCTCAAGTGCATCATCAATTCTACCTTCTCTACACAGTCCCCCAAGAATCACATTGAATGTCACAATATCAGCTTTGCACTCTATTTCTTTCATCTCTTCAAGCAACTCTATAGCTTCATCAACTCTCTCAGTCCTACAATAGCAATTAATTAAAGTAGTGTAGACAACTGTATCTGGTTTGATATCAGTGATCTTCAATTCATCCAAAAGCTCCTTGGCCTCTTCCAACCTTTCTTCTTTACAGTATCCATTCATCACCACCGAGTAATTGAATACATCTGGATTGTATCCTTTGCTTTTCATAAACTCTAATATCTTCTGAGCTCTATCAAGTTTCCCACAGCGGCAAAACCCATTAATCAAAATATTGTATGTTAGCACATCAGGCAATATTTTTTCCTTCGAGATCATTTCCTCAAACAAATCCATTGCTTCTGTCAGTCTTCCACCACATAAACCATTGATCAAAGTTGAGTAAGTGATCAGATTAGGATAAGAAAGTTTAGACTTTTTCATTTCCTTCACAACTTCAAAGGGGGATTCAATATCCCCACTTTTGCAATGGTGCTCAACCAAGATGTTGACAATGCATGTATTTAGCTTCAAGTTAAAAAAACTTCTTCAAATGCATAACAAAGTCTTGAGCCAAATCAACCTGACCGGATTCTATCAGTAAATTGAGACAGGTACTGATGGCTTTTAGAGAGGGCTTCTCTCGAACAATTGGTTGGATTGCATAGAACATTTCAAGCACTCTTTCAGGCACAGAGGATTTAGAAAAATGCTTCATGAGATTAAGGAATATACCCTCATGAAATTTGCAAGTGTCGTACTTCATTTGATAGAGAACGGCACCAATAGCCTTAAACTTCTTGGCCTTAGCAAGCTTATTGAGGATAGTTGCATATGCGGCATTGTTGTGGTCAAAACCCCTTTGCTCTGAAACCCTGTTAAATATTTCCAAGGCAAGCTGTGGATCTCTCTCGTGTTTGATTAAGTTCACCGCAGCATCGTGAGAAATATATTTGGACTTCCTCCTAGCTCCTGTCTCTGTGTCTAAGGTTTCGGGAGGGGGATCTGGTTGGCGAGCATTGAATTTCGATACTTGAAGAGGAGAGATCCATGAAACAGATGATGAGACAGATGAGTTTGTTGAAGGAGAGGACGAGTAAAACCTAAGGCACCAACTAAAATGAACTCCCCTAAGATTCATGAGAACTTGAGCTGCAACCTGAAGAAGATAAACGATCTTAAATACATTACAATGTAACATCTGTAAAAGAATTAGTACAAAGTTGGTTAACTAGAGATCACAGCAAGTCAGCAACCACGAAAGATAGACGAAAGCGATACAAAGTTAGCATTAATGAATTATCAATTTTTTTTAAAAGGGTTATCTATACTATTATTTAAGCAAAGTCATGTTGTCAACCAAAACTATTTTTTTTTTTAAAATTACCCATAAGATCATTTATGGGCCTAATTTTTCCATTAACATTTTATATTTTTTATCCCATTTAAAGTCAATTCATTTTTCCTCTTTTTATGGCTTTCTTATTTTACCCTTTCAATTTTGGGAGAGGAGAAAGCTCAATCGCTCTATGTGAGAGAGAGAGAGAGAGAGAGAGAGAGAGAGAGAGAGAGAGAGAGAGAGAGAGAGAGAGAGAGAGAGAGAGAGAGAGAGAGAGAGAGAGAGAGAGAGAGAGAGAGAGAGAGAGAGAGAGAGAGAGAGAGAGAGAGAGAGCTTTGCTCGTCATCTTCACCTTTGCCATTCTCATCCTCCTCGGCCTTGGAATCCTCTATGTTCTGAACGACTACTCCTCCGGTGACTCACCTAAGTCCAGTGATCTTAGCTTGATCGTACGGAACAACGTAGAAATGTGGGTGGAATCACTTCATTTGTGCTTGCTTTGATTCGATTTAGATGGTTAGTATGTTAATTAATGTGAATTTTGGGGTTTGATAGAGATGAGAAGAACAACGAAAGCAAGGAGCAGTGGTTTGAAGTCATCTCTTAGGAACGTAACCAAGAGCTTTTGTTTATCACAATTTCTTGGTGAGCTATTTGCTCTAGTGGTATGATTGTTATATATATATAAGGTAGTTTCCTTGTTTGTTGTCATGTTGATAATTGCAATCATGAGAATATTGAGGGCTAGAGTTGCCAAATTTGTGTTTATATAACTGCATTTTGTGTTTTGGAATGTTCAGTAGCAAGTTTTCTATTTTTATTTCCGATTAAACGAGATTAGTGCTTCTTGAATGCTCGGATTTAATGTGATCATGTAATGCTGACCAGGGCTGGTTAATTTCCACAGCAGCAAAAGGAATGCAATTACCTGATCGATCTAGCCAAGCCTCACACGGAGAAGTCAACAGTGGACTATAGACCATTTTCTAGGGTCGTTGATGGGGGTGGGGAGCTCAATTAGGCCTCAGTTCATTTGGAACTACACCGGTGAGATGAGATTGGTTGACGCTCTCTAGGAGGTCCTAGTTGGCGGTCACCTTGGATATGAAGAAGTTCAAGGTGTTTGAGAGACGTGCTTTCGTTGAACACGTCCACCGGAGTAAGTGAATTGTTGCTTTCAGCATTGTTGATAGGTTAGTATATGAACATAGAAACATACCGTGAGATGAAAGCTTACTGCCTTACATTTGATGATGATCTTGGTAATGCTTTAGCTTGTTTGATTGTATCAGATAGTGTTTTTTGCGTTTTCAGATATATAATTTCTTGGTTGTGATCAGGTGAAACTCCAATTGCTAATGTTAAGTCACTGACTCATTATGGTGAACCTTGTGATGGAAATATGTGGTTCTTTAGGAGCACGTTGTTTGTTGCTGCGGTGAGGTCATATTATGTTGAATCATTGTTGCTTCATGGTGTTGAGTGGATGCCATTCAAGGTAAGTTTTCAGGCTTCGATAACCTTAGTTTATTAAAAGGTAGAAATGTATAAGGTATCTGATGGAGAAGGTTTATGTTTTCCAGGGATGTGTTAATGAAGAACAAATGCTCAAATTTATAGGAGCAGATACGAGATCAATTCCAGCACAGACGAAAGTTCTTCTAGATGTCTATATATATAGTTTCCATATATTTCTTGCTTATGCTTACTCCTTTTACCCCGTCCCTAATATCTTTTCAGTTGTGATTACATTGATTAATTTTTCATTTCAGGATGAAGAAGTTAGTTTTGCCTAAATAAGTCAACGTAAAGCCACCCATCTATATGTGAACACTAGGTCAAATAGGTCAATAGACAACAAAACTATTATGTTGTCTAATATGTATTTTTTTTATCTATTGCGTTGCCGAGTGATGGAGTCTCAGACAACAAATTTTTTCTGTTGTTAGAAATTGTATCTAACAACAGAGGCTACTACTTATCTGTTGTCTTTCAAGAACCAAAAAATAATATTGCATACATAATATATACTATATAGGTTCATTTATTTACAAACTACTTATATTAACATGACTAATGCTAGAAAGTGTCGATAGAAACAACGTCTTCAGCTAGACTCTGATGTCTGAGAGTAACAACAACAAAAGCTTAACCTTGTATATGTTTTAAGTTCTTGTTAGACATTAGTACTTGTTTGCATATGTTGTTATAAATTTGTTGCAACAATATGTGCTAGAATCATTTGAACTCTTGAGAGCAAATCACACATGTCAATACTAATCACACGAGCATTGGAACGAAAGACCACAATTGATAATAATATATGTCATTTATTCATAATTTATTGTAACAAATTCTCCATAACCATATAGTTCATACTGTCAACACACAGTATACCACATTTTCATTCCTTGAACTAAACAAAAACAATAAGATCTTTCGGGAGGTTAGCTTAGCTCTTGTGACCTCAACGCACATTCAAGAACACTCCTAGGATGCAGTCTCCATTAAGTTAGCCACATCATCTTGAGCTTGAAGAACCTTAATACGAGAAGCATTGAGCTACATGGAATACTCGCTACAAAAGCCAATAAAACAAGTTGTTACTCTCCCAAATCTGTCAAATTTGCACAAACCCCTTAATAAACCCCTCTTCCAATAACCGATATTAACCACACAAAACTAATCACATAATCCGGTTAGGACAAAATTCAATGTATCCCCATTAACTTTAGGTCAAACATCATGTTAGTCCATTTTGTTTCGAAGTTAAATGTTTTACCCTTAATCTTTTTAACTCACCTCAATCTTACCACTCCGTTAGTTTTCCATCCAATTTGACCGTTAAGTGATGACATCACAGTTTGCTACGTCAACAAGTGGGTCAAAAAATAAATTCATATTTTAATTTTTTTAAATTAATATTATTTCATTTCTAATCTTTAATTTTCATTTTGATCTTCTCATTTTTATTTTTTTCTTTTATCTTTATTTTTTTATTTTGATCTCTCGTAAAAAGAAGAAAAATAGAAAGAATACTAAAAAAATGTAAAAAAAAAGAAGAAGACAAGATTGCAATTAGTCGAAAGGTTGCGAGCAAGAAAAAAATAAAAAGATCGCAATTATTTCTAATTTTTTTAAAATGTTAAAATTAGAAATAATTACCCTCTTGTCTTTTTTTTTCCTCTCTCGTAATTACAATCTTGTCTTTTTTTTAATATTATTTATTATTCTTTTATATTTTTAATTCTTTTTTATGAGAGATCAAAATAAAAAAATAAAGATGAAAGACAAAAATTAAAATGAGAAGATCCAAATGAAAATTAAAGATTAGAAATGAAATAAAATTAATTTAAAATAATAATAAAATATTAAAATTTAAAATAATAATAAAATATTAAAATAGAAATCTATTTTTGGTAATAGGACTCACTTGCTGACGTGGCAATTGCCATGTCATCATGTAACGGTCAAATTGGATGGAAAACTATGATAAAGTTGATGTGAGTTAGTGTGACGACCCGGACCAGAATCAGCAGTATGATCAGCTTGATTGATGAGTTACTGCATAGTCGCAGTTTGTCGGCAGTTATTTGAATCGCCAGGCTCGTTAACGACTAAATTATTGGTCGAGAATTGGAGCTAGGTCTCTTCTCGAGAGTCGTTGTACGTGTGATTACGAGTTCGTGGGCGGTTCCGGATCGTTATTTGGACGACCGAGGAATTAGTTATGAATATTTGAAGTTTCGACGGAAATGGATTTAATGGCAGGTTTGTTCGCGACTAAATTATCGGACAAGAATTTGGTCTCGGCTTCTTCACGGAAGTTGTTCAGAATTTAATTTCAAGTTCGTGGGAACTTCCGGAGCATGATTTGGAGTTACGAAGATTTAGTTGCGAATATTTCCGATTGTTGGCTATTTTGTCGATTTAATGTGTGTTGATGTGAACCGTTGACTTTTTATTCGTTTGGCCGATGTGTTTGAGTTCGGGTGATTATTGAAGAGTACGTCGAGACGAGTTTGTAGCCGCAAGAATTATCGGGATCGGAATCACGACGAGGAAGTTACGTGGGTTTGAAGTTCGTCGAAATGGATAATTATGAGTTTCCAAATTGGGAAAGGCTATAAATAGCAGGTTACCGAAATGGGAAAGTCAACATTTCTAAATGAGGAGTTGACCGAGTTGACTGAGTCAACTCGGTGGTGAGAGTGAAGGCTGACGGCGAACGGCGATGTTCCACGGTGGCGAACCCGTTCGGCCACCTCCGAGCTCGGGACTTGTCCCAATCGATGCGCCTTGGCATCCCGAGTTCACCCCCTGCCTCCTTTCACGGCAAGGCTCGCCGGAAGGGAGGGAATTTTCCGGCCAAACTTGAGAAGAATATGGTGAATTCGGGTTTGATGTTTCGAGCCGATTCGAGCTGAATTTTGGGGTGGGCTTTGTAGCTCTCATCACTAGCAAGCTACCATGTAAGTTTGGAATCCTAATTTTGATTGTGGAAGGAGAATTTTGGATTTGAAATTTGTGTGAACATTCGGTTTTTCATGAAATTGACCTTGTTAGAGTGAGAATTGGACTTCGGTGCAGTTATGAAAGTTGCTCAGTGGGTGATTTTGAGTGGAATAGGGGTTGCTCCGCCATGAAATTCTTCCGGTCAACAGTGGCGCCGCCGTGGATGGCGGTCAACGGCGGCCAACGGTCAAAGTTTGACTTTTTCGGACTTTCGACAAGTTGCATGTCATTTGACTCGAAATCGCGCTCCGATCGCTGTGGGGAGGTTCGTTTTTCGAGTTGAGCGTCCGAACGTAAAGCGAGGTATTGTGGTGTACATATACGGATTTTCGACGATTCGTCGACTTTGAGTTATGTGTTTCCGGGAACGGTGGTTTCTTGTGGTTTGATTTGTATTGTCGGATTATGACTTTGAATATTGGACATTGTGAATATTCAGGGGTTCGTGATCGTTTGTTTGGCGAGGGACATTCCGCCGGATCACGGGTTAACGCGATACGCGTTACGCCAGTCTGTGAGTGGACAATTTCTTTTCACGGATTGTTTGCGAGTCTTTTATATGATTTTATGAACTTGAGCATGCAGCATGATGATGATTTACGAACATGAGATTTCATACGAGATTATATTAAACATGAGCATGTGTTTTACGATTATACGATTATACTTATATGGATATACGTATACGAATATACATACACTTATATGTTGTTTCATGCATTTGCATCGAATTGTTGTGATTTGGTTTTCACAGAGTACAGTCTTGGTTACGTTGTTGTATCGATACACTTTGCCTCTCGGCTGATCCCCGATGGTAGGCCACCAGGAGGGACGTCGACATCCCGACCTGACCGGTGAGGGGCGTTTCCCCGGAACCGAGGCCATTTCTGGCTTAGAGTCACGGGGACCAAAGACCTCGTGATTCGGACTGTACTAGCACGGTGTGTGTCCATGAGTGACCTCGTGGGATTTTTACTTGCATGCTCAGTACACTGGAGGAGTATGAGTTTTACCTCGTGTAATTGTTATTTTATTTACCTGGACTCGCATATGTTATTTTAAACATATATGTTAACTGGTGAAAGACATTTATTTTCGTCCACTCACTCTAACGTGTTTCATGTCTTTCCCCTGGGCTTTTCGGTTTCCGTGCCCAGTTTGCAGTTCAGACTCTGGTGTCGCACGTCGTGGTCGGAGGCATAGTGCTCGAGCAATCTTGTTTCATCCAGTAGGTTTATTGTTCTACCTACTGTGGTATGCGTATATGATTATGTATTAGATGTCGCTCTGAGCTTCCTATTGAATACGTTATACGATTTTACACTGGATTTCAGTAAAGTGCATATACATTTACTATTTTACTTTACTGTTGATATATTGAGAAATCTGGATGGGATTGGTGCCCACGGTTTGCTTTTTGTGGCATAGGATGAAGTGTATTTTCCGCGTGCAGGTAATGGTAATTCCACGCTAGTAACGAAACTCTGCCGAAATTTCGAAAAGTTTTTGTTGGTTCGTGTTTTCGAAGGGGTTTGATTCCGATTTAGAAAGCTAAATCGGGGTTGGGTCCTTTCAGTTAGACAAATTAAGGATAAAACAATCAATTTTGAAACAAAGGAGACTAACATAATGTCCGACCCAAAATTAAGAGAAGTAAACTGAATTTTGTCTATCCAGTTAATATTCCATCCGGACACAACACTCAAGAACCAAGTGCATCCCTCATTCAATTACATTACAAATTAGCTTGGCAATATTGGAGATTAGCTTAAATACAGCACCATAGTCCGCTTAAAATACATAAAAACTCCATAACGATTCAACAACTAAGCACTCATGGCTGGTGGGAATAAATAAATAATGCTCAAATATCTTCTACTGCAATATGAAACAAGACTAACCTGCAAAAGGCTTGACTAGAGCTTGCAGCTCTTCGTAGAGTCTGTTGACATAAGAGATCAAATTCATGACCCGCAACAGCAATACACCCTTCAACAACCTCTGACAAAGAAGCTCAAATCAGTTACAAGTTCTCATCAATACATCTCATTAGAATTACTAACACCACCACACTTTGCCTCAATAATACAATAAAGATTATATCAAATTAGAAACGAGAAAAGAGTTACCCGCACCTTAGCACATCGTTTGTCAAAATGATCCAAAGCATCATCAACAAAGCCACCGGTAATGTACTTCCAATCTTAAAGAAGGATTTAGTAGAATGAAGTGCCCTTTTTAGAAACTCCAATGCTGGAATTAGACAATATCCTCACTCCATCACACTCTAACCAAGAGACCAATCACGCCACACATAGAGCTTGCTAGCCAAGGCTCGGTCTATCACTCTGCCTCTCATTTCCTATAAAATATAATGCATGTGAACTTTTACTCTTTAGACATATACAGACATTATGATAACGTATATATAAAATACAATGGTTACAAGTAATCAAAACAGAATTAAACAAACACACCCAAAGTGCTCTGATGATTGTGGTGCGTTGCATTATGATTGCTAACATTTGCATTAAAGGCATTGAAGTTACGCCACTAGAAGACCTCATATTAAAGGCATGGAAGCTACATACCAAAGTGTAGAATATAATGATTCTCATGTATAGCTCATCACCGGACCTAACAAGTAATGTTCAATATATATCATCTTCAATTGGAAATCTAGAAATTACTAATTCAAATCATATGGAGGACACTAAAAACACACAAGCTATAAGAAGTGAGACCTTAAAGAAACAAACCTTGAGATAGTGTCTTGAATGTTGTATTGTCGAGTTCCATCCTGACCTTGTCTAGCTGTTCATTTGTTGCGATCAAGGACATCCATGCCTCATAACATTCTTTTGCCTGAAGCTCACACCATGTACTAAGCTCTTATATTTTCTTCTCATATTTAGAAGTAGATTTATTCTGCATTAGTTTCTTCTGTAAAATACAAGAAATATCATTAAGCTTTCGAGTTGTGAAAGTCTTCAACTTCAAGTAAAATGCACCTAACCTACTAATTTCCTATCTCCACCATAAAGACACTTTGCTCATGCTAAAATGCCAGTCAGGTTCCCTTTCGTCAAATAAATACTTTCGTTAACAACAAGAAGCACAAATGTGGCAACTAAGCCTTTGAAGCTCTAATTCACAGATGATCAAAGATGCCCACTAATTGATTATAGTTGCACTTCATGACGTGCTAGACTTCGAGAATAAAATGAGGCAACAAGAGTTAAGAATAGTCCAATAGATAGCTTATAGGATATATTATACATGGTGACATGGGACACACACTGATTTTATGCCAAATATAAACAACCAGAAGTGTACGAAAGTGTAATCCATATTTCGTCGCCAATCACGCAACTAAGAACTGTTTTCCCCACACAGTATCAATTTGGAAACAAAAGCAAACTAGAAAGAATATGAATGTACTTTGAGTGATATACAAAACATAGGGTGAGCTATACCTTAACAGTTTCATAATTTGAGTATATATGCCTCTGCCACATCCTATAACTTCCCAGTGATATACAAAGCAGACTACTTTTCTCAGCCGTTTCATATTCCCCCCAAACCTAACAAATGTAATCAATACTAAACAATTAGATATCAGCAGGAATATCATTAGATTGTGCCAACATACCGAAATATTACTCATTTATGTTCTTTGAGCTATTCATACCAAAATAAAGACAATAGATAAAATAAAGTGATGTTTTGTAACCTTGACCTCAGTTTAAGTCCCTTTTCAAATTAAAAGACTATTTGATAAGTAATAATCAAACAATAGCTAATAACGTGATATGTTGACTGATCCTAGATTTTAGTCGCTTTCCAAATCAAACAACAAAAAGTATCTGTGTAAAAGTTGTTGTCTATTGGCATTTTTGTGGTAGTGGAATCTCAATCTCTAGCCAATATTTGAATTTATTCTGCCTAGTTTTTTGTGACCTGAATGCTAGCCATTGTTATATAATGTTTGCAGATATTCGTTGGTGAAGTTGAGGGAGCATATCAAGAAACACCCCCCTCTATCAACATCTAAAAAGGTTCAGGAATTTGTGAAGGCATATTTGCTTTAAGAAAATTATGGTCCTTGTTTTCTTTAAAAGAGGCTATCAAACGAAAAAATTGCTTACATCTTAAAGAGAAATTGAGAAACCCTTTGAAACAAATTTACCTATTCAAATTGTGAATGCATCTGTACTTCTTATCTGGGCATCTCTCAACATTGTTTGGATGGATAACATGATTTTTCACTTATAATGGCCTTTTCATGCTTAAAATGGTTTCTCATATTGAGAAAGTTATAGGGTAACTCTCGGGTTAATTGTTGATAGTTGGCTGGTAGTTTTTGGTTGACTATTGGTAGCCGTAAGAGTTTTTTGTGGGTAGCTGTAGATTAGCTTTGTTGTGAGTTAACTGTGGGTTAACTATTGGTAGATGTGGGTAACTGTCGATAGGCGTGAGATATCACTGCAGGTAACTGTAATTATCTTTGTTGTCAGTTAAAAGTGGGTTCACTATTAAGATCCAGTTGCTCGTTATGTTTTGGATGAATTGTCAGTAACTGTAGATAACTATTGATAATTATGGGTAACTGTTGATACCTGTTGGTAGCTGTGGTTAACTGTTGATACATGTGGTTTGTCCTAAGAGTTCGTTGTGGGTAGCTGCGAGTTAGCTTTGTTATGAATTAATTTGGGTTAACTGTCAATAGCTGTGCATAATTTGATGGATAACATGATTGTGTGGTTGTTAATAATTGTGGGTAGCTGCCCGGGTTAACTATTAGTTAGTTGTTATTAACTATATGTAACTGTGGTTAGCTATAGGTAGTTATTGATAGCTGTATGGATTAGCTAAAGATAGTTGTATGAGCTAACTGTCAGTAATTATCGATGATTGTATGTGTTGATATGTGGTAGTTATTAGTTGTTATGAATAACTGCTTGGGTTAACTATTATCAGCTCTGAGAGTTCACTATGGGTAGATATAAGTGGCTATGATTTACTTGCACTCTAAGTTAATAGTGAGACTCACTATGAATTAACTATGTTTCACCATGAGTAGCTGAGAGGTTATTATGAGAGTTCACTATGGATAGCTGTATGTGACTGTGAGTTACTTGCGTTATGAGTTCATTGTGGGACTCAGTATGAATTTAACTATGGTTCATTGTGGGTAGCTGAGAGTTCATTGTGAGTTTATTGTAATTCACTTTGGGTTTACTGTATGTAGCTGTAATAGGTAGTTGTGGGTTAACTATGGTTCATTGTAATTATCTTAGAGTGAACTATGGGTTGTTTGATAGTCCACTCAGGGTATGTGTGAGAGTTCACTGTTGGTAGCCGTGATATGAGTTAACTATATGTAGTTTTAGTAGGTAGTTGTGGATTAACTGTGGTTCACTGTGACTAGGTTAGAAGTAATTGAGGATAACTGTAGATAACTGTGGCTGGTTTGAAAGTTCACTGTTGGTAGCCGTGATGTTAGTTAACTGTATATCATTGAAGTAGGTAGTTGTGCGTTAACTGCTGTTCGATGTAGTTAGCTTAGATTTAACTGTGGATAATTATAAATAACTATGGATAGTTTGAGAGTTCACTCTGGGTATGTGTGAGAGTTCGCAGCTGGTAACCGTGATGTGAGTTAACTGTATGTAACTGAGTGGGTAGTTGCTGGTTAAATGTATTTCACTGTGATTAACTTAGAGTTAACTATGGGTAATTATAGATAACTGTGGGTAGTTTGAGAATTCAATAATGCCCCATTGAAACCATATCAAACAAGAAACACTCCTCAATCACAATCATATTTGTAAAAGAAAATTGTAGGTTCACTATGGGTAGGTGTAGGTGTTGGTAGTTGTGAGATGATTCTAAATTGATGGAAGAGTTCAATGAGGAAATTTTTTTTATAAATGTAGTTAGCTATTATTAGCTATAGATAACAGTGAGTTAACTGTCTGTAATTATCGATGACTGTGTTAGAGGTATGTGATAGTTATTAGTTGCTATAGATAACTATTTGGGTTAACTGTCAGGTAACTGTCATTATTTGTGATACTACACAAACTGAGAACTATACCAAGTAATACAATTTGTATCTAACATTTTTCAATTCAATTCATAAGCCAATATGAACATTCAAAACTGAAAATTTTAAAGCATGTATTCCGTTTAACGTTCTGTGTCTCACAGATGTTGCAAAAAGCAATGCAACCATTTTAAACTTTTTGTGCATTGACACCATCAACCAAAAGAAGTTCTTATCAAAACCATGAACCAATCATTTGTAGATGGATCATTTTGATCAAGATACAACATCTCTATTGTACGTTGGTATACCTGGAGCAACTGCCCTTGAATTGGTGAACATGAGTACCAATCTTTTTGAAGTCCACACTTGGCTGCTCTCTGTACAAAGAAAAAAAATAAAAGGCAAAACCTCATGAACTATACTCGTTTATGCATTTTCCACAAAACCGATTAGCAACTATACTCGTTCAGAATACAGCTCAGATTAGGCAAGGACTACACTATAGGTGCTCTTAAACCGTTGATAATAGCAATGGCTTTATGCCAACAACCTTCATATTATGGAACTGTGAAATAACTTCTATCCCAAGGCCATGATTCCTATAACCAACAATCATAAAATTCCATGAGATAATATCCCTCTTAAGCATTTTGTCAAAAACGTGTCGGCCTATATGGATCTTCCCACACTTGGAGTACATATCTATTAAGGCATTACAAATTGATGTTTCAATCACAAAACCATGAACAATTGCATAACCATGTCCACATGCACCAGGTTTCAGAGCCCCTAATTATGAACAAGCTGGATAAATACTTGTCATGGTTGCCAAATCTGGTTCAATTCCACATAGCTCCTTAGCATAACCGTTGTGCAGACAACCAGTAATCATAACAACATAAGAAACAATATCTTTTCAGCTCCATTATATCAAACAACATGAACGCATAATCAATCATCTCACACTTTGCATACACTGAAAGAAGCATAAGAAATATATTGCAAGTTCTCAGAGACATATTGACGAACAGTTGGTAGGCAACATTGTGATATTTATTAAACAATCAAAGACATAGAAGTTCAGCTGAACAATAGGTAGTTCAAAATAACTAAGAAATACTCAATTTGCATTCCTCAATGACCATAACCAAATCGAATTTGGCATTCCTGTCCACTCCATCAATACAAGTTTAATCAATACCAATATGATTAGCAACTCCTCTAGGTCGCGTCAAGTTCCTGCGGCAAAGAGATGATGAGGACACTAGATTCCCGATGACTCCAGACTGCCTCTAAATAAAGGTCTGGTGATATTGAACAATCTCACCAATTAAAATTGTGACTACGGGACCATTTAGACCTGATGAACGATAGAGAAAAGATGAAACAAACCTTAAAATCGGTGGCAAAGAAGTAGTGAGCGAGGAGTTTGATGGCATGGAGAAGCATAGCTGCAGAGGTGGTGAACTAGTGATCTCGGTTTTGTTGTCGAGGAAAGATCTTAAATCAAAAATGAAATGAAATTAAAATTGAAACCAAACAAACATGAAACAACGAAAATTGAAGAGAGAGCATAGTACAAGATCGAACTCACCAGTGGCATCGACGTCATCTCTCTCCCAAACTGTCGTCGACAACATTGTAGTCTTCATCGGAGTCTTTGTAACAACCCAAACCTAGATTACGCCACTAATCATTGTTTGTTGAGTTTATTAACGAGTCGAGTTAACTTTGGCGTGGTTATTAGGATTCATCGTTCGTTGCGACCTAAAACTTGATATTTTTTTATAAATTATGAATTTGGATTCAGTTTCTTCACAAAAGTCGTAGAGAAAATTATTATGAACTCGAACTTATTTTTATTTTATTTTTTGGAGGTTTGAGATAATTGTTATGAATTTTAGAAGTTTGGAGAATTCAAATGATTATTTAAAAATCTACAAGTGGTTAAAATTTGTGAAACGTCAGATCTTTGTAGATTAGATCTGAGCCATTGATTTCAGTTTAACCCTAGGTTATAAATTCAAAATGTTTCTATAGAATTGCGCGACCTGGATGGCGACCTGACAGCACAACCCGACCTGGATTCATAACCCGGTCAGATCTTTGTCGTCCGGCCACCACTGGATGATGCTCCGGTCAGGAAATTCTCCTCTCGTTGTACCCTGCCTCCCTTGACCCCCCAAACCACCATGCATCACCGATCGATGATGATTTGAAGCCACAAAGTTTGGCAAAAACTCAAGGTTTTTGCCTCCGTTGACAGCGGTGGCTTGGCCATAACTAGGTGGCACCGCCTTAGGGGTTTTGAAGCCCACTCTCTAAGGATTTGTCTACCACCAACCACTCAGTCCACCTCGACATGAGTTTGGTGTGAAAACTTCGTAGGATTCTAGCGAGTATTTCAAGTTTTCGAGGTGAATTTCGACGCTTTCGTTCCGATTTGGGCTTAGATGTAGTTGAGAGATGTATTGGGCTTGAAATAATCTTTAATTTTGTGTATTAATTGTAGGCATCGGAGAAGTCCAAATTCTGGTAGCTCATGCTCACGCGCCGCCATGCGCGGCGAAGCTCCGGTGTCAAAGGTCCAACTTTTGGATGGGAAGTTTTCCAAACCACTGATATATTGATTTTGAGTAGTTTTCATATTCTTTGATGCTTTTTGTAAATTTTTTGGTTTATGTGAAGGAGTTGCGGTGATTTGACACTTCGACGTGATTAATTGTCGTGTTTCGAGTCGTGGCTTTGAGCATATAGCATGATGGATGCGAGGAGGATTTAGATTTCCCATGATTAATGTAGGTGAATGTGAGTATTTTGATGGATGTTTCACCTTGGTTGTTTTTTATAATTTAGTGGTGATATCGCAATAGTTTATTAATCAAACAATAGACATTCAATTTGTCTTAGGAGCATTGAGTTAGATTTCTGAGCTAGGTGACGGACAAGTGATGTATCTGGCGATCAAGGTGAGTGGACCCTTACTTTTCACATCGCGTATGCGAGTTATTAAATATGAACTATTTTTCTATTCTACATAGGTTTGACGATTACGTTTTGGGATTTCAATCAATTATAGTCAAATTATTAGCATTTAGATTCTAGTTCAACTAGTTCTTTATGTTGAATGTATTCAATTTAGCTCGACTTGGTTTTTAAATTTTTTCAGCGTCTATGATTTATGATTTCAATTCAGCTAACTGGTTATGCATGTTGCTTTCAAAGTAGCTTAGTTATAAATCTTAAATCGCTTCAGTATCTACGTTTCATGATTTTAGTCCAGCTAGTCCGATTTTATTTTTAGTTTGTTCTAGCATGTGGCGCCTTCAGATTAACGTCCATTTTAGATGTGTCTCAGTGTATGACGCCCTCAGTTGAGAGTCCAGTTAAGATGAATCTTAGTTTACAGTATTTTAGTCTATGGCTCTTACAGCCGATACCTTGGAGGCTCAGTTCAGATCAGTTACATATATGCATACGAGTCACTAGATTGATGATCGAGTAACTTATGTCGTCTAGGCTAGCTAGACCTTAGATGCCATTAGGTGACCGGCGCTAGCTAGACCGCTTGTTCACCGCCTCCCTTAAGTACACTCATGATGTTGAGCTATCAGTTCCTAGTGTGCCATTTTTATCAGAAGTTTTAGTATGTCATGTTAGTCACATGTCGCCATAGATGCTAGGCTCCTAACCAACATTGGACTACCCATGATGTTAGGTCCCTAGATCCTCACCTTCATCGATTTATTTCAGTTTCAAATATGTAGTTTTTAAATTTAGCACTCTTCAGTTGGATTTCAGTTTTCATGTTAATTTTTTCATCTTCAAAGCTAGTCATGAATTTCGTTTACGTGTGGAGTACAAAATAGAATTTTACATCACTCGCATACAGTTTTCACAGAAATTTCAGTTGAAGGACATAACTTTATTTTTACCCATTTTCTTACGTTTAACTGTTTTTGTCCACTCACTCTAACAATTTTATGTTTTTAAAATGTCAATCCCTGGGCCCTTTGGTTTCAAATGCCCAGGTTGCAGAGTTTCACCGGAGGTTTAATTGCTAGTTTGGTTAGATGTTTTAGAAGTGTTTAATTGCTCTGGTGTGAGAAATTTGTTTTATCCTTTAAGAGAATATTATTGGCTATAGATTAAATGATTTTTGACACTTGTAAAATACAGTGTTGATATATTTTACATATTTATTAGTAAACACTTCAATTAGTAGCGTCGTTAGGGTCTAATCTCGATTTATCCAGCTAAATTGGAGTCGGGTTCTCACAATCTCTCTCTCACTCTCTCAACTTTCTCTCTCTTCAAACTCTCTTGAAAACAGAAGCTCAGTGGGCGGGTTTGAATTAGAAGATATCAACTATATGTAGGGGTAGAAAGTGAAAGTCAGGAAAAAGATTGATCTTATTTGAGATATAAAAAGTTAATGACCTTATCTATCATCTGCCCTTTTTTTTTTACCATATTAACCTTTAAAGATTAAAATACTATAGAAACAGTTAAATAGTTATGGTTAAAACTATAAATTAAAAATATTTACAAAATAAATAAATAGAGAAGAAATTAAACAACTACTATTTTCGACTACCCCAAATCCCAAATGGTGGGAGATTATGGGAAACAACATAGGGAGGTATCTCGACTATGATCGGGATAGGTATGCGGGATCTGGGGAGGTTCGGTTGTTCGTGGAGGTGGACTTAAGGTTTGATTTGTGGACTCAGGTTCGGGTACTAGTGATCCTGATGGCATGGGTGGAATGCATGGTGGAGTATATGACTCTGAAACGATATTGCATGGGGTGTGGATCCTTCAATCACAAGATGGAAGGTTGTCCTATTCAGTGTGCGAAATTGTCAGCTAAGCTTGACACAGAGCATAAGGAAGAGGAGTGGATTTGGGAAATGGGAGAGGAAGTCATCGTGCAATCAGGCATTGGTAGAGGTGTGGGTAACCGGTGGGAGGAAAGTGCAGATAGCTAGGCTAGGGATAACCTAGGCCTGGAAGCAGCAGGGGACCTGGCAGTCAATTTTGAGGGATCTAAGAAGAAGAAGAAGGTGGCAGTGGGACCACAATCGCGGAAAGCTGCGCTGCACCCAAGGCAGCAAGCTGTTGGGATTTGGAACATTGTTGATGTACTCAGAACTGAGGCCTCATTTTCTGTGGTGCAGATGGAGAAGAGGAGGTTGTCTTTGACGACGACCTTGTAGAGAATGTGCCTAGTTAACTAAGCAGTGGTACACCTAAAGTTTGACAGTTACTAGTGCTACTCTGATTTGTTAGTCTAGAGTTGTATATGCTTCCCCTTGTTATCTAGTATAGGCGTACTATAAGATTTCTTTTTGTCGGGTCGGATAATCCGGTGGAGTTTTGTATTCCTATTATTTTTCTAGTAGATTTTGATCGACTTTCTCAAAAAAAAAAGATTTTTGGGATTAAAGGATTGACAATCGGGGCTAGTCCCGAACTAGGCTTTCTTTTAAAACCATTCAAAAATTGTAACTTAGACTAAAAAATAAAAAGAAAAAATTCACTCATTATGTCTGAACTCTTCCGGTCAAGTCAAAAGGGTGTCCAATTATGTTGCATGGAATTGGGTATAGATATATGAAAGTAAAATTTTTAAAAATCTTTAAAAGTCAGTACCTTTTGAAAACGTCGGAATAAACTAACAGTATTTAATATCTATATATATAACATGTGCAAAATAAAATATCATATAGCAAATGAAACTCACAACCGTTGTCTTATTCGCATTTTAATATCAAATAACACATTATTGTAAGGGACAAAGTATTACATCATTGCAAACTCAAATCCACTCCTAATCGCTGCTTATCCACCATAATATGGTTATGGGTTGAGAGATGTATGGCGACGCTTCTGAATTGTGACTTGCTGATCTGGTAACCAAAAGAGAAGAACAGCAACACATTTCATATTGAATAAACATTTGCTTAGAAACCAAAATGAGAAGAACAAAATCAAAGAGATAAACCTAACCACCTTTACGAAAACTCTCAGCCACACCCAATAAGACCGAACAACAAAAATCATCAACAAGGTCAACAAACAAATTGAAGACATTCGGTATCTCAACAATAAAAAGAATAAAAAGGTATAGCTTCAACTAGAATACCATGATATCAATGTTGAAGATTCTCCTAAAAATAACTCTCTGTGCTCTAGATATTAAGAATCAATTAACCACTTATTTTGCAGTTGCGTGTTGATAAAAACTTTTTTGAATATTTTTCACCTTCCAGTTATTAAAGAGAATGATGATTTGATCAAGGAATTACACTCTATTACTGATTGACAAGGCGGGTAAACACTTTACAAAGATACTCTATTCTCAACTCGGATATATCAATATAGTATGATAAATAAGGGTTATCGAACATGAGAAATTGGTGAAACTAAATCCTAACACGACACTGAAATGCTGACAGACTCGACTACAGTACACTAATGACACAACGAACCTACTCTAGAAAGACTCAAATGACACGAAATTTGGACACAACAGTATAAACACAGTGACAGACTACCACACAAAATTTGAAGATGTTCTGAGTTGATTTGGTTACCTAAATAAATCGGCTAAGCTACAGCTAATGCAGAAATCAGTAAATTGCAGAAAGTAAATTGTTGTAGAAAATCAATGAGATATGAATGTTAAGAACTTCTCTCCACCCTAAACATACTTACAACCTCCCCAATATAATTGAACTAACCATGGATGAATACTCCCCACATAAGAGTTTTGGTTAAGTCATCTTGCGTATTACACTATCTTACTTGGCATGAAAGAGGGAGAGACAATCCGCTCGATCTTGATCCTCAATTAACCGACTTATACATATGGTGATGTAAGCCTAGAGAACTGAAGTCATTATGTTCTAAGAATGTTTGAAGAATAACAGAGTTTCAAGGGTTGATAAGGTGGTCACCCTTACATTACTAAGGCTTGTTTCACACAAATTCATGTTTGTCTCTAGAGAATATGCAATGATAAGGTGGTCATGTACACAATCAAGACTATAGATCATAAGCCATGTATCTAAGCGTGCACTCAAAGAAACATGAACATAGAAATCATACGGTGAGAAAACAGTGAAACAAAACTCATCCAAATAGTTAATAGAATCAAAAGGGGTTAGAAATCGTAATCATATCTAGGGCTTCAATCAGCCCCTAACAAAAAGAAATTTAGCTATTCATAGTCTTAGAAAATAACATTGAAGAATTCATGAAAGATGAACAAAAGAAGGAGAAGAAATAAACTCTTGATCTCCGTCGGGATCGTAGGCTTGCAGTATGGATCTTCTCTTCCCCACGTTCACTTTCTTCTTTCTTCTTATTTCTTCTGTTTTTCTCTCTCTCTTAATCTCTTCCAGCCATCCCTCACGTACGTCTTCTTCTTCTATCAAGCTATCTATATATATGCATTTAGCTAGGTAATTAACCTTGCAGCTCACGTGCCAGTTTCCTACTTCAAACCCACTTCTTTGTTTCTTTGTTTTCTGTTTCTTTCTCTCGCCAGGCTGCCCTTCACTAGCTTCATAAATAAGTCTTCCTCGCCAGGACTTCCTCGCCAAGAACTCTAGCTAATATCTTTCATTGATTATAATTCCTACTTGCAATCCAATTAACTCCCAAATTATAATATTTAATCTCATTTTCTTCATTAATCTCTAAAATACCAAAAAATAAATAAACATAATTAATTCACTCGATTAATAATAATAAATTAAACATATGGAACAAATTAAATACCGAATAGGCGCATAAATATGCGACTATCAAAATGATCCACACTTATACATTGCTAGTCCTCGAGCAAAACACTAAACTGAGATTCTGAAAAGACTCAAAGACTCTATGACAACGACTCTAACTACATGGCTCTAACACCCTTAACAAATGTCTCAGCAATCTTCCACAATTATAACACCAAGATTAGTATGACTCCACAATTACATTCCGCAAAGTTTCAAAAGTTAATTTCAATGCATGACACACATGTAATATGTAAAACGAAGATATAATCATGGTGAATGTAAAGCTGCAACATGCGAAAAACAAGTCAAGATTCAACCTCACAAGTATATGTTCTCAAAAGTGTTTCTCTCAAAGTATGTCTAAGGTGTGACGACCCGAACCAGAATCAGATGCATGTTCGGCACGATTCTCGAGATTGAGTTTAGTCGCAGTTTTACGTCGTATATGTGGTTTGCCGATTCGATTCGTGACTATGTTTTCGGTCGAGAATTTGAGTTGAGTGTCTTCACGGAAGTGGTAGAGTACGTGATTTCGATCTCGTGGGCGGTTCCGGAAGATTTTTCCGATAACCGAGGAATATTTTATGATTATTTGAAGTTTCGATTTACGACGAGTTTATCCGATTGTTTCGAGTTTATCAGAATCGTGATGGTTATCCATTTCGAATCGTCGATCGACCCGAGGCGTGAGTATAAATATCGGAATAGTCGAGAATTAGTCGTAAAACACTGTTTGACCGTTGGCTGAACTTTGACTTTCCAAAATTGGAAGTTGACCTGTTGACCCGAAAAGGAAAGTTTCCCGTTTGGGAGTTGCCGTCCGACGACCCATTTTCCGGTCACCTCCGACTCCGGCAAGGGTATGGTTAGCTTCCCCTTTCAATTTCGAGTCGATTGGTATTTGAATTTGTTGAAATTGGTTAGGTTTCCTATGGGTCCGAATTGGGGCCGATTCGGGTTAATCGCCGATGATGGTTTGGGTGGTTCCGGCGAGCCACGGTGGTCGTGGTGAGGGGGGTTCGACTCCCCTCGCCCCTCTGAGTCTATTCGTATGCTTGAATTGAACTGTGGTTGTGATTTTGGGGTGCTCCGATTAGGTCACCGGAATGAATATTCCGATTTGTTTCGAGGGATAATTGAAGGGGTTCCGGTTGGATTTGAGGTTTGTGGTAGTTATGGAAGTGGTTCGTATGGTTGTGATATTTAGTTCTGGAAAGTTTCGCCGTAAAACTCCACGGTTGACGGCGCGCCGCCGCCGGCGGCGGCGGTCAACGGCGGAGCTCCGGCCAAAAGTTGACTTTTTGGATTTTGATGTAATTAGTGTCGTTTTTCTCGAAATTGCGCCATGATTATCGTCCAGAGGTTTTCGGGTTGAATTGGTTAGCCGATTTTCAGTCGAGGTTTCGAGTGGGGATTTCAGAATTTCCGTTATACATTTTGTACCGCATTGCATGTTTCCGGGAACGGTTGGTTTCCGTGATTCAGTACAGGGTTAAGAATTATGATTTTGATCAGTTATGTTTTTGTGAATATTCAGGAGATCGAGATCGAGATCGGGATCGTGATCGGGCTTCAGGCGAGGGATCTTCCGCCGGACCACGAGATTAGCGCGAGTGCGCGTTTTGCTCACCTGTGAGTGGACAATTTCTTTTCACGGAATTCTTGCGAGTCTTTTATATGATTTTCAAACTTGAGCATGCGTATTGAGATTACGGATTACATGAGCATATGTTTTACGATTATACGAATATACTTATACTAATATACGTATACGAATATACATATACTTATATGTTGTTTCATGCATTTGCATCGAAATGTTTATGATTTGGTTTACACAGAGTACAGTCTTGGTTACGTTGTTGTATCGATACACTTGCCTCTCGGCTAATCCCCGATGGTAGGCCATACCAGGAGGGGCGTATCCCCGACTGACAGGTGATGGGCGTTTCCCCGGATCCGAGGCCATTTCTGGCTAGAATCACGTGGAAGTCAGGGACTCCGTGGTTCTGACTGTACTAGCACGGTGTGTGTCCATGAGTGACCCCGTGAGATTTTTACTTGCATGCTCAGTACGCTGGAGGATTATGGTTTTACCTCGTGTACTTGTTATATTTTATTTACCTGGACTCGCATATGTTATTTTAAACATATATATCAACTGGTGAAAGACATTTATTTTCGTCCACTCACTCTAACGTGTTTATTGTCTTTCCCCTGGGCTTTTCGGTTTCCGTGCCCAGTTGCAGTTCAGGTTTTGGTGTTTTCACGTCGCGGTTTGGAGGCTAGTGATCAGAGTTACCTGTGCTTTCCAGTAGGTTCTTGTTTCGCTTACTGATGTGTGCATTGTGGATATTTTACTTTTGAGGTCGCTCTGATACATTCTGATACTTGTTTACACGGATTTTCTCGGATATATATATACTACAGTACTGTTTACTGTTTATGATTCATATATTGATGTTGAGAAATCCGGATGGGATTGGTGCCCACGGTTTGGCTTTTGTGGCATAGGATGAAATGCTATTTTCTGGGTGCAGGTTATAGCAATTCCACGTTAGTAACGAAACTTTGCCGAAATTTTGAAAAGTTTTTGTTGGTTCGTATTTTCAGAAGAGGTTCGATTCTGATTTAGGTAACTGAATCGGGGTTGGGTCCTTTCATAAGGTATTCACTCAACTCAATTACTTGCCAAATGGATCAAACCATATGCTTACTCTTATGACTAATCTCTACAGATCAAAAGCTGTCATCTTGAGGATCAAAATGACTTTCAAAGTTTGTAATGGGGCTTGGCTCATAGGTTAAAGAATAAATGGATATGAAATTCAAATATGATTCTAAAACCTAGTAGAGCACCAAATAAGCGATTTCTTCAAATTTTACAACCATGAACTTTTCACTATTGTGGCCGAATTTCATCTTGTTGGACCTTCACATCATTGTTTTCATCAACAATTAACTCGAGTATCAAGCTAGACATCACACCTTTTCTTTTTCTTTTGTTTTCGAATATATATATTTTTTATTTACTTTTCATTCTCTTTTTTTTCAATAGCTTGATATCCCACACTTATTTCTTTGTATTATCTTTCGACATTGCCGCTATCTTCATATATCTGTCTCATGTATAGCTTTACCAAGTCCTAGAACAAGGGTAGAGATATAACTATTCTAAGGTTTAAGGTCAGAGATATGTGGGTGATGACAAAAAGTTTAAACTTGTAGAGTCAAAGTGGTTAACTAAGGGGTGCACAACTTGTGTACACAAAGTCAGGGCACAGGCTTATATGGCTATGGTGGTGTTCCCTAAATGCCTTAATCACTTCCTCAATCAAAACATGTATTGACTATAAGTTTTGAAAAGCACAAGAGCAAGTTCTAGTAATATCTAGAGTCCATTAACTTAATCTGTGGCAAGCAATTAACACTCAATAAAGAAAGCATGAGTATTCACATATAGGCTCAAAAGCTCACGGGTTAAATGAATCTCAACAAAGTTTAAGCATGCCAAAAAGTCTGTACCATGTTGACTTGTTTCTACATCCACTACACATTCGCATATGCACCATACATCAAGATTAACCAAAGAAACTTAAATAACATGATCATCTTTTAGTCATAATTACGGAAGATATAATCACATCATGGACTAGTTAAGGGCACCTAAGACTTAAAACAAGATACTCTTTTTGTATTTTTCTTGACACTTTTTACTTTTTATTTGGTTTTTCAAATAAGACACTAAAACACACAAGAAAAAAAAATAAAAAATCAAAAATACCAGACTTTGGCGAGGAAACCCTTCCATGACGAACTAGTCGTCGGAAAAGACATCCTCAGTCATCGACGGGTCGAAATGGGTCCCCCGTACTGTGCAACTCCACTCGCGAGATTTATACAGAATTAATAACACATTGAAATCAGCTAAAATTTTATGAGCATAAACAAGACACATGTAAAAACAGTCCCTCAAAATTTCATAATTTTATGAGATCTATATCTATGGAAAATAAATTACACAAAACAGCATACTGCACAGTACCGAAAAACGAAAAATGTATGCATAGATGCTAAGGATATGATATAAACCCCACCTCACACTTGAAATTTGCATTGTCCTCAACCATACAATACATCAACAAGCATGGAATGAGACACATAATACATCACAAATCACACTAAACATGGAGAAAAATAAAGCAAAGGAGAAAGATAGAGAGTAAAGAATTTCAAATATGGTTTTCCACGCTTCTCCATCAACATGGGTTGTCTCCCAAGCAGCGCTAAGTTTAATGACTTCAACCAGACATCTTTAAAACTATCAGGTAATTGTGGTCTTGGCTCGATCAAGTGTTTGGTCCTTAACAATGATATTATATGAGCTCTGTCAAGCAACTTGGGTACCCTTGGACTCCTACACACACAAGACTCCAAGTGTCTTCTTTCGTTCTTCTTTATTATCCAAAGCCTCCTCCTCTTGAGTCCAATAAACAAGGTAAAGAGAATATCCTTGTTTGACATATGGTGATCAGGTACCACCATCTCAATATGCTCCAAAAAATAAGGGGTCTCGGTAGGTGAATCCTCAAACTCAAGTGTTTCTTTGGTGCAAGAAACAAGTGTGGAACTTGAGTTTGACATTGATAGCTCATGTGGTTGTTCTTGTGCTGGTAGCACCATCTCAATATAAGGAATTTTGATGGACTCCTCTTCAAGGAATTCGCTATCTCAACATCATCAAAGAAAGCATACCCTTGCGCTTCCATGTAAGAATCTAACAGTTCTTCCCACGTTTCCAAATTGACCTTTCCCAAAAGCGCGCTCCGCTCCCTACTTCCTCTTGGGAAGCGTGAAACATGACCTTTCCCAAGCTTCCAGGCAACCCAGGTTCCCAAACTCTCAAAACTATCAAAATGATGTCCGAACTCCTAAAATGTTATATGTGTGATGTCTCCAAGTAGTTTCACTCGGGTTGCCGTCACTTTTGATGATGTGGCATGTTTTTGAGAAAAAAATATATAAAATACGTTTATTCCCTGATAATATTTTTTTTATTTTTTTTCTCGCTCTCTTTCCCTTTCTGTTTCTCCCTTAACCCTCACCGTCGCATCCATCGTTGCTTCGGACGCCTTGGCCGCCACTACCACACGACCTCCATGCCTAACTCACCGCCACTACCTTACACCCTCCTTGCCTTGCGCAGCCTTCAACACCCTCGTCAATCTCTACGTCAAATGCGGAGACTTGTGGCCAAGCTCGTTTTCGAGGCCACGACCAACAAAGACATTGTCTCTTGGAACAATCTCATCAATGCTTACTCTTACCATGGTGGAGGAGGATTCTTCTCAGTCATCATTGAGCTTTTCTGATGCATAACTCAAGCCTTTACGCCTCCCACATCATGACTCTAACTCATGTTATCGTAGCCTAACCACTTCGTCACAACCTTAAAATCTCCTCGGCGACTACGCGTCGCCCCAGTCGGCCAGTCCTCTTGCTCACGCCTAATAGATTAGGAGGATAAGGTGCGTCACGAGGCCCAAAATGCCCTCTGTTGAGGTTGTTTAATGCAACTATAAATGTCGACAGAGAATCTTTTTCTTAGCAAAACCAAAGGCCGCAGATTGGGCACTCGAAGACATTGAGGTTGAAGCCATTTTGAGGTCTCTTGCCCAGAGTGATCAGAGCATTGATGGGATCGGATCAGTCTTGGGATTTCTAGGTAGGTAATTCTGGTCTGGTCCAATTGGGGTTTCTGAGGCAGAAGAGATTTGGTTTGGGCTTGTGTTGGCCATGATTATGGAGGGAGAGAGAGGGAGGGAGAGAGAGAGAGAGAGAGAGAGAGAGAGAGAGAGAGAGAGAGAGAGAGAGAGAGAGAGAGAGAGAGAGAGAGAGAGAGAGAGAGAGAGAGAGAGAGAGAGAGAGAGGAAATAAAAAAAATAGCAAACTACTTTTAAGGACAATGTGGAGAAACCAATTGTAAAAATATTCCAAAGGTAAATATGTTTTCTTGGACCCTTAGGAGAAGACGCTTGAAAACAAAAGACAGGTTGAAAAGATTTGAAATCATCAACAACAATATTTTCTCTCTTTGTAAAAGTTATGAGAAATCAAGTGCTCATCTCTTTCTCAAATGCACTTGTGCTTAGGTAAAAATGTTTGCTTGGACCCTTATGAGAAGGCGCTTGAAAACAAAAGACAGGTTGAAAAGATTTGGAATCATCAACAACAATGTTTGCCCTCTTTGTAAAATTATGAGAAATCAATCGCTCATCTCTTTCTCAAATGCACTTGTGCTTGGGAGCTTTGGAGATTGAGTGCAATATTTGTTCAAAATGTCCCTGATGATTTTGTGCAGGCCATCTGCTGTCTTGTTATAGGTATTGAAAACAACAAAGAGACCCTAGAAAAAAATCCTCATAACATCTTAGCAGATATAGAATGAAGGAATGATATAATTTTCAACAACAAGAGTTTTAGTGCTACTGCCATTATAGCAGCGGTTGCTATGTTGATCACTTCATCAAGGAAAGAGACGTTGGCTTCTCCTGCAAATACAAGGAGAATTAAAAGCATCTTGTGGACCCCCCTCCTCAACACTTGCTGAAGATCAACTACGATGGCTCAATCAAAGCCCTAGGAATTGGACATGCTGCCAAAGCTTTTATCATTAGAGACTGGCTTGGGAACATAATTATGGTCGGGATAAGGAACTTAGACCACTCTTCGGTGCCTATTACTGAGGTGTCTGCCTTGAGGGATAACCTTATTCATGCCCAGAGGAAGAAGCTGAAGAGAATCTACGTAGAAGGCGATTCAAAGATTGTCATTGACTATGTCACAGGAAAATTCTCCATCCCTTGGAGGCTTCAAACAATCATTAAGGACATCAAACATCTTGTAGAAGGTTTTGAGGAAATAAGATTCAAGCATGTCTTCCGAGAAGCGAACTTTGCAGTTGACAAGCTTGTAGATCAAGGCCACAATTGTGATAATATGAAGATCTGGGAGTATCTAGTTCCGAGTAGTATAAGGAGAGTTCTTCAGTTTGATCAACTTAGGGTGGGTTATGCTACAGGTTGCCACATTTAGCATCTTTTTCTTTTTTGTATATAAAAAAAAGACAATCTGGAGAAGCCAAATACACATAAGGACAAAGTTTTTTTTATTTAAGGACAGTACTTCAGTGCTTTAACTTAATCTACAATAAAATACATGTTATGAAAGTGACTTGATATTTCAGGTTAACCATTAAACGGTAAACATATATTTTAAGTTAAGGTTTTATGTAAACCTAAATAAGTAAATGTAATACCATGTTTTGTTAACTTGCCAAAGTTCCAAGTTTAAGGTTGAGAATGAACCTAAATAAGAAATTTACAACATAAAAACAAATTTGTAGTCTTATGGTTCAATAAACACCTTAAAATATAACCATAACAACCATATGTAGTAAAATATAAATCTACTAGAGATTTCCAACCTCATGAACCACTAACCACTGTCGCCTCCTCCTCCGTCTCTGAATTCCTCGATGATTCCATTCGCTTCCTCCACAACTACCTAAATGACGTAATTGCATAAATGAACCCATCCATTGAGTCCCCCTCTCCTTTATCGAACATGTACACACGTTAGTCCCTAATTCTATTTTCTTGTGATTTTGATTTGAATTCAAAATTAATTATGGGAATTGGTTCATTCACCGAGGAATAAGGACTCAGCATGCCAGCCAAGGTACTGTGATTTTGATTTCATGTTGGGTTGACGAATCAATGAGGTGAGGCCCAAGTTTAATGGTGTCCTAATTCTGAATTTGATAAGCGGTCACGAACATTAGCCGATGGGGATTCATGTTTGGCAAGAAACCGTCGATTTTGCCAGCCAAATTGGAGGTAATGATGGAATAGTCCTAGTTTCATTGTACTAGCAGTGAAGTAGTTCTTAGTACATTAAAATTGTTGTACCTAGATGTCTGTAGATGAATAGTTTTCTTTAACTTGTTAGATTTGATGTTGAGGATGATCAACTATGAACTAATGCATAATTCTAAGTGACATTGATAACAATTTGATACAATCATTGATAATTCTACCTTCCTAATGAGCACATGTTTCTTTCTATATGGAATTTTTAATTTCGATCATTTTGTGTATGTAAGACTCTTTTGCACATGTTTTATTCTTTGCTTTCATTACATATTTTAGATATATATTTGGATCTGTCATATCATAGTACATATGCATAGTTTCCCATGTCGAATGGTATCTTCCTGCTATAATTTCTAACCTTTCTTCATTGCATTTTTCACTGAAGGATTTGATTCCTTTCACTTTCCCTGGGCAATTTGGATTCGATTTCTCTGGCTTTTCCTGGGCAGTATCAACAGTCTGGGCCTCAACCAACTAACTCCACAGATAACACCCAAGTGAGATTACTTTCTTCTCTACAAAACTGAGGATACACTAGTTTGGAAATCAGAGGGTTTTTAGGTACTAATTCTGTTGTTTTAGTGTGATGCATCCCATTATTCAGTAGTTAATTGTGTAACAAATAATGCCAGTAGTCGGGAATGACTTTGGCAATTGATATTACTCGCAGTATATGTATTAGATTATTGCTTTGAATCTTTAGAATTTATATCAGTTTTGAAGTGTGCGGTTTATTTCTTACTATTAAACTTGACCCCTTAGATTCCCGGTGGTTCTTAGAATTTTTTTTTAATTTGAAATTGTACATATATATCAGACAAAGATACTTATTAGACAGTCATACAATTACTTATTTGCTTCTTATCAACCTTGCTTTTCACTCTATCAACACTTGAGAATTTAGGACTATCTAGACATATTTAAGTTGGAGCAGACAATTGACAGAGCTGGATATGTGTAATTTGTATGGCTTGAGTGTTTATTTTTATCTATATTAAAGATTACTGGAGTATTAGTAGATATCATGTTTGAATGAAAGTTAACCCCATATCAGATATTTTGGTCATGGCTTTCATCTGCCCAATTTCACTAGCTTCTCAATTTACATCCTGGATTACTGATTCTTTTGGAAGCTGGTTATGTAAGGATAATTGTTCCATCCAACATATAATGGATGATCTCCACATGTCGCTTCCTACTTTTTTTTTCATGTGTTTCTCTCTTTAGTTCCTTGTCGTGGTGTTCCTTGCGTAGTTGAATCAACTATCAAAACATCCCTTGTGTTCAAGTTATTGACTCCATCATTTTGGCTTCTTGTAGGCTTAAAGTCTAGATGTCATAACTTGGATTTTGGGTTTGTCATGAGCTATATGCTCAACTAGATCACCAGAATGGATTATTGACCGCAGTCATCTTCTGAAGTCCATGAATGGTGGAAATCTTGCATATGTGCTTTTATCATTTTGGCAAGGAGATGAATTTATATTCATGTTGTGCTTGTCTGTGTAAGTTGAGGTCTCTTTTCTATAAACTTGTCTTAATGATTTCTCTATCCAAATCTGATCCCATGCCAACACACAACTATATACACTAGACAATTAGAATTTGGATGGATCTGTTATCTATATGCATGGATCGATTTTCTCTCCCTCGTTTGACCTCACATGTTATCAATTTGATTTTTCATCTATCTCTTGATTTAGTTCTTCAATCCTTTTCACTAACTGATTAATTAATGAAGATCATGGTTTCCTTAAGTTTCTAAAATTGATTAATTGCCCAAAAAAACAAATATACATAGAGGAAAGAACAGTTAAGAGATTGCTCAACAAGTTGGTGACTTCTTCATTCTTTATGTACACCAAGCATTTAAGCATATCTGCAGAAAGGAGAAGAAGAATTATTGGTGCAACTGGTCAGGGTCTTCTGTCACTCGAAGCTCAAATTAATGGGGTTTCTGAACAAAGAGTGGCACTGTTGTCTGTGCCAGAGGAGAAATCTACTAATTTACTATATATTGCCTGCAGCAAGAGAAATTGAAATGTTAAGGCCATGAAGTGAAACAATACGACCCTATAGTTTTAGCCTTCTCGTGAAACCCCACCACCTCTTTTCGTCTGCTAGTTTATAGCAGGTAGACACAAAGAGCTGTTGTAGATCGATATAACTTTTGGTTCTGGATGTTGTAGTTGATAGAAAAATCCCTAAATTTGCTATACAACCGAAACGTACTGATTCTGAAATTAGAAGAGCTAGAATAGGGCTTAAACTTTCCACAACAACAGTAGTATTTGCTTAATTAAGATCACCTACCAGACGAGCAGCCTTGTTGAAATGATAAAAGAAGATTGAATATGGAGTTTGGTTGCTCTCGTTTTTCTTTGTCTCAAGCAGCCTTCTTGAGATATTAGATTTCATGGTTAACAGGGTAAAGAGTTTTAGATATAACTGAACCATTAGATCAAATTTTTAAAAAAATTAATTGTCAAGACTAAATCATAAATTTTAAATCAAAAGTTACTTATTTAGGTTTGGTACTATTCCTTATGAGAAAACTAAATTTGATATTACAACCTTAAAGAAGTAATTAAATTAGTTTACCATTTTATGGTTATCATATAAATATTTGTTTTATTGTAGATTGTGTTAACACACTGAATTATTGTCTTTTATTAAATAATAAAGGACAAATCTTATATATAAGGACAAATGACTTGTGTGGTGCCATGTGGCAGGGAGAAGTTTATTTTTTTTTTTGCCTTTTTTTCTGTTTGATATATATTATTCGAAAAAAATATTCCACTTTTTTATAATTTCATTTTCGATAAAGAACTTCAGTAGCAGTTTCGGAAAAAACTTCAGTAGCAACTTCGAAACAGTTTTAGTAGCACATTCGAATCAAAATGCTTTACACAACAAAAAACAATATAGCAATAGTAATTTGAAAAACATAGTAGTAGTAGTCCAAAATGCATTAACATTCGAAAAAACATAGTAGCAGTAGCAATTTCCAAAAACACAACTATGGACGTCGGATTTGGTCATTCTTGAAAGCTAGAATATTCCGAGTGAATCCACTAATGTGGGGTTCTCAACAATGTAATCCTTCAAGGTTTCCACGACCGCAGAGTAATCTCTCAAGGTCTACGACAGAAAGACAATTCCTCGAGGTCTACGACAGCAGGATAATCCCGCGAGGTCTGCAACAGAAGGACGTTCCTTCGAGGTCTGTGACAGTAGGACACCATATCTTCTAGGAATGAGGAATATTCGAACATTGAGAATTCTAGAATCCTATTGGAATATGGTCATGAACTTGGCCAAGATACTGGCGAAAAGGTCTATGGTAATTGGGAAAACCCAGTTGGTCATGAATAAGGAAATGAATCATATTCCTGATCTACTTCATTATCCTTATCCAATAGGAGCAAGGACATATCTTCATTCCTTTTTTTATATAAATAGAGTTAGGGAAGACATTAAGGTATTGCTTTCTACATGAATATACACTACTTTTCGAGTATCCTTATTGACTTGATCGTCGGAGGGTCTTTGCGCTGTATCACACCGTGCTACTTGTTTTGCAAGTTCACGAAGGAGCGAGCTTGAGGGTCAACAAAATCTACTCTTACAAATTGGTGCTTTCATTGAGAGCCAAACTCAAGGCCAACTCTCGTGAATGGAGACTATACAAAATCAACCTAACAACCAGAATGGAGCAGGAGACACTACCAATGAAACGAACCTGACCTTAGGGACACTTCTCACGGGGACACCCTCGAGCTCCGTAGGTTTGGGCTTCCATAGCGGGATATCTGATGTCGCTAGATACCTCAACCACGACCTAGACAAGAAGGATCCATTTCAAAAACTGCACTAACTCTAGGAAAACCAGGTCATACTACAACAACATAACTTGGAGCTTTCCGAGAATGTTGGAAAGATGTAGAAAGTTATGGGGGGGAATTCAAAATACTATTCTAAGATACCCGAAGCATTGGGATCCCAAAAACAAAACCATGATTCCCGTAGAAAGTTTGGGGGGGGGTGAAATCTGGCGAGTTAGGGGGGAAACCCAGAAAACAGGAGGTATCGTCAGAAATCTGTGAGAACACCTAGAGATCCTCACCCAGAAGAAGAGATCGAGGATGACCTGGAGGAGCTTGAGGATGACCTAGGGGAGAAACATGACTAAGAATGGCCACCAAAGTTAGAAGAAGATGACAAAAGGTGGAAGGCTTCGCTCACTAGCAAGATCAAGAAATTCAAGAAGGCTTCAAAAGGTTGTGAGGATCTCAAGGAACCGTTTGGTGCAACACATCCAAGAGGCGGATCCACCTGAGAGATTTAGTATACCATGATTCATGAAGTTTAAGGGGGATTCAGACCCTTACACTCATATCAGGGACTATATCGCAGTAATGGCATCATGGGACAACGACGATGTGTGGCTGTGCCGCATGTTCCACTCAAGCTTGGAAGGACATGCCCTAAAGTGGTACAGGGACTTACCTCAGAAATCTATGGATAGTTTTGAGGATTTGCAAGTACAATTCTTCAAAAGATATGAAGGAAATGGGATGTTCATGAATGACATGGACCACTTGAACAATGTTCGACAGAGAAGGAATGAGTCTATCGAGGATTACGTCAAAAGGTTCTAGAATGATGTTGCAACTGTGGAATATTTAGATGACCGAATTGTTGCACTATCTTTTAGGAATGGTCTTCCAATAGGTCATTGATTAAATGACGAGCTATGTTTGGCGGAGAAGATAACGTTAGACCAGTCCTACAATAAAGTGTTATCATATGCTAAGTGGGATGATGCTCAACCTGCTGACGGGCAATAATGAGATGAGCCAGAAAGATCGAGCAGGAGAACTGATTCTTATGAATCAAGTTTCATATCCAGAAATGCTCGAGGGTGTGGGCAAGAAATCTTGAGGTATGCTAATGCTCCACTAAAGATGCAAGTTTACCAAATTCTGCATATCATCAAGGATGATCCATATGTTAAGAGGCCATCCCCGTTGTTCGCAGAAGAAGTATCAAAGTCAGGAGATTATTATGCCTTTCACAAAAGTAAAGGGTATAAGACCAGGGATTGTGAAGCTCTACGGGCACACTTTGTAAAACTTCTAGAGAAATGGTTATGCTGGGAATATTTGGAAGACGTGTACATGAAAAAGCATGAGCCTCAACTTCGAGGGAATACTGTGGCGACAATACAGAAGGATCGCGAAGACAGGAAAAGCAGGCGCCAATCACCGGATGGAGGTGTTCTTCCTAGTCCCCTACCAATGAATGATTACCCAATGTTGCACATCATTCAACTGGTGCTAGAATTCTCTGGGATAATAGAACCCTATCATCCATGACTAGAAAGCTCAAGGGCAGCAGACTGGGAGGGATACCTAAGAGAGGCCTCGGGAGAGACCTCGAGGAACATTAGTTCCGAGTAGCGGGCAACAGGAGGGGGCCAGAAATAAAGTGTAGAGGGGAATCCCCTTGACCAAGAACTATGCCCCCAAGGTTTCCTCGAGGTTCGACTTCAGAGCTTGTGGAAAGCTGGAGGAAAAGGAGTTGAAGACCACGTATGTCCTTGTAAGCTGTGGGAGAAAACTATAGTAGGCATATGGCTTGTGTCCAGAACTTAGAGTTTTGACAATTAAAAGTGGGTTTGTACTCTTCTTAACTAGTTCGATAGAGCTAGCAGGTTTAACGAGGGCCCCGGTAAGTTTCCTTGCTATATGTAATTTTTTTTATAAATTATATGAAATAATACTCTTGCTTTGGTTATATTTTGCTTATTATTATTAATGGGGGCACAAAAAAACGTGTAAGCACAAAGTACCGTGCAAAAACCCTAGTATCAATAATGTTTGAGAGAAGAGTTGCATTGCTCAATGGGGGCATATGAGATACTCTATGCAAAAATCTTTTACCTTATCGAAGATACTCATAAGGGAACGAGGTGGCAATAGTCATATGGAGAAAACTAGCAATGTCTTACTTACTGAATGTTTACGTCGCTAGCCAGAATATGATCGATACCTTTAAGGGGAAGGATCCCCAAGCTTTCTGACTTTGTGACTTAAAGATTGGTTCTCTTAAAGGGATGATGTAATTTCCAAAAACTAGCACAAGATCAAAACTATCTTCAGTATGGAGTCTTTTCTCTAGCTCAGTGTTGACTGTTCTTAAGACCCGTACACCACTACTGCATCCTTAGGAAAGGTCGAGTATGGACTTTCAGTCTGGACCTGACAGTGGGTAGATAACAAGCATTCAATGCTAAGCCCTGATCATGACTTTAGCACCCATTTACACACGCTAAATGAAGTGGTGTAATTGGAGTGATCCCGGTCCGGGTATCCTTTCGAGAGCTGAGCTCCACTTGAGGAAACTAACTCCAGTGAAGTATAGCTGAGGCAATCCATGGTATCGTTGTGCTACAATCTAATTTACATGAAGCCCCATGTGGTCAACCTTGACTATGAGAAGTGGAAAAAACTTCATACTTCGCAAGAAATCTGGAAAGCTTGAGGGATTATGGGAAATCAAAGGAAAGTTTAAGGGTTCTGTTTTGCAGGTTCTCATGTCACATGGAGAATATGACGCTAAACTTTCTTGGGGATGCCTTTCTCATGTAGGCACACCAAGTCTCCTAGCATTCAACATGCTATAGCTAGGGGCATTTGTGGGCATCAGGATTTGGCCATCCTTGAAATCTAGAATATTCTAAGTGAATCCACTGATGTATGGTTCTCAGCAATGTAATCCCTCAGGGTTTCTAGGATAGCAGAGCAATCCCTCGAGGTCCAGAATAACAAGAAAATCCCTCGAGGTCCATGACAGCAGGACATTCTCTCGAGGTCTGTGACAGCATGACGTTCCCTCGAGGTCTGTGGCAGAATGACACCATATCTTCTAGGAATGAGGAATCCTCGGACATTGAGGATTCCAGAATCTTATCGAGATATGGTCATGAACTTGGCCAAGATACTAGCAAAAGGGCTTGTGGTAATTGGGAAAACTCAATTGGTCATGAATAAGGACATGAATCATATTCTTGATCTACCTCGATCTCCTTATTCAACAGGAGCAGTGACATCTCTTCATCCCTTCTCTATATGAAGAGAGCTAGGGAAAACATTAAGGTATCGCTTTCTACATGAATATACACTATTATTCAAGTATCCTTATTGACTTAATCATCAGAGGGTCTATGCACGGTACCACACCGTGTTCAGACTTGTTTTGCAGGTTCACGAAGGAGCGAGCTTGAGGGTCGACAAAATCTACTCTCATAGTGTCTAGTATTACTTGTGCCTCTTGTAGATGTTCTAGATTTTCTTTCTTGCACGAAATTGCTTGTGCATATGTTTAGTAGAGCCATACTTGAAGCATGGATACTTACCAGATGAAGCGGAGTTGGAAGAACTTATTTCATTCCTTGGACCGAAACTTGACTGGTTCTTGTTTGAAGTACTGGGGTCGGCGTCTTGGCGATGCCAAGTCAGATTCTAACTGCAGCCTCTACCACGACCTCTGCCATGGCCTCCTCTCCCACCATGGTTGTAAGGAACAGAACAATTGTTTTTCTTTTCCTAACGTGCATTCTCATCAGTGTTGTAATTCTCAGGAGTTTTCTTGGTCCCAACATGCCTTGAATCATTGTTGAGAATTATCTCATGATGTCTCTTTTTCTTTGCTAGGATATTCATGAGATCACCGAAGGATCACCTTCATTTTGAAAACCCTCTTTTGAACATGTGAAATTAACTGCTCGCAACACCTTATTAATGTACCTTCTTTGCATCCGGCGAATACTAAAGCCAAGATTAACCGCATACTCATTATAAAGTTCATAAGCTTCTTCAAGACTATTCACAACCCTTCCATACAAATCACCATCATTGAGATTTTGTTGACGATTAATAATGATTTGTTCAGTTGTCTGTTCATCTCTGTATCTCTGTAAGTGTCAGCTTCATAATTTTCGACATCTACAACTGCACAAGAGAGATAAAAGCTTATCAGAGAAAGATAAAAAAATATTTGCTAAGAAGGAATTATTTTTTTTAATCAAAAAACACTGTGAAATGTTGTTGCATCCAAGTTTTACTTGAAATTATATTTTACACTTTAACTCACCTTGATCGTGTAACTTTAGAGAAGAGTTCAAAACACATAAATTGTTGAGACAATTTTGGTTTGTGGAATAGTACTGATTACTGAAGAACAGTAGCCAACATTCTTTTTTGAAGGTTTGCTAAAGCTTAGGTAGGGTTTAGTGTTTTAATTTTGATAAGAAAAGATTTGGAGGTGGGGTCAATTAGATCATAAGGGTGTCGCGCGGGAATGTGTTGTAGGGTGAGTGGGAAGTGTTTGACGGCAAGCCTAACTCTGTTAAGAAGATTTGGTTTATAGTTATGGTTAAGGGGAAATGATTAAAAGACCCACTATAGTAGGTCTTCTCCCTTAAAAAATCAAAATCTTAAAAAAATCATTGTTTTGGTTCAATACTTCCAATTTTAACCCCCTTTTGTAAAACACAGTCTGGTAATGTCTGCATATAACTAAAGAAATATGTTCTTAAAGAAACGTAGTATGCCCATAATTTATTTGTTCTAATACCTACAGCTGAAGATCTATCCTCTATACTCAAATGTAAGCAGTTATTTTTCACCATAGAAAATTTCTCACTGTAAAAAAACACGTGATTTAAGTTCTAAACTAAAAATTTTACAAGATTTTATCACTAATACAAAATAGATAATTAAAATATTCGAAAGATCAAGAGCATTTCATCCTTGTCCTTTAGCACAAGCAATTCATAATCTCAAAATTGCTAAAGAACAATCTTTTCTTGAAAAATTGTTAAGGGACAAAGTACGAATAGAAAATATTTTGCATCGATTGTCCATTTGACTATCTGTTTGAGCATTTGTTAGATCTGCAGTTCAACTGGTATAAGAGCTTGTTATAGCTCAAAATCTCACAGATGAGATCAGCATATAAGGTAATGATAGAGAAACTAGATTCTCTAGTAGACCTAATAGATGCAAGACAATAATATCTAGAAGTTTTTCCAGCTATCAGCAACCAATTAGATGGATTGGAAGCCAAAGTGGATGAAAGGACCCAACCCCGATTTAGCTCCCTAAACCGGAGTCAAACCCCTTCGAAAACACGAACCAACAAAAACTTTTCGAAATTTGGGCAGAGTTTCGTTACTAACGTGGAATTACCGTTACCTGCACGCGGAAAATACACTTCATCCTATGCCACAAAAAGCAAACCGTGGGCACCAATCCCATCCGGATTTCTCAATATATCAACAGTAAAGTAAACAATATATATAATATATACTTTACTGAAATCCGGGTAAAATCGTATAACATATTCAATAGGAAACTCAGAGCGACTTCTAATACATAATCATATACGCATACCACAGTAGGTAGAACAATAAACCTACTGGATGAAACAAAGTAGCTCGAGTACTATGCCTCCGACCACGACGTGCGACACCAGAGCCTGAACTGCAAACTGGGCACGAAAACCGAAAAGCCCAGGGGAAAGACATAAAACACGTTAGAGTGAGTGGACGAAAATAAATGTCTTTCACCAAGTAATATATATGTATAAAATCATATGCGAGTCAAATGCATAAGTAAAGAAATGGTACACGAGGGAGACTCCAACTCCTCACGCGTCCGGGTACACGAGGGAGACTTCAACTCCTCATGCGTACAGAGCATGCAATGTGAAATCGCGGAATCACTCATGGACTACCACGCGATAGCACAGTCTGAATCACGGGATCCCAGACCCACACGTGATTCCTAGCCAGAAAGGCCTCGGGTCAGGATATCTGTCCCCCCCGGAGCGTACTCGGGGATCAGCCGAGAAGCCAATGTGTATCGATACCACAACATATACTGAGACTGTACTCTGTGTAAACCAAATCATAAATCTTTTCTATGCACATGCTTAAAACATAATATGTACGTATATGTATATTTTCGTATACGTATATTCGTATAAACATAATCGTAAAACACATGCTCGTAAAATCATAATCAATCTGCATGCTCAAGTTCGTAAATCATAAATAAGGACTCGCAATCATTCCGTGAAAATAAAGTGTCCACTCACAAACTTGCGTAACGCATATCGCGTTAACCCGTGATCCGGCGGAAAGTCCCTCGCCAAACGAACGATCACGAACACCTGAATATTCACAAAATCCATATCTCAAACTCATATCTCGACAATACACGACAAATCACGAGAAACCACCGTCCTCGGAAATACGAAATCCGAATACGACGAATCGTCGAAAAACCATATATATATCACCTCAATACCTCGTTTTACGTTCGGACGCTCAATTCAAAAAACGAACCTCCCCACTGCGATCGGGGCGCGATTTCGAGTCAAATGACATGCAACTTGCCGAAAGTCCAAAAAAAGTCAAACTTTGACCGTTGACCGCCGTTGACCGCCATGCACGTCGGCCACCTTCTCTCACCACCGAGTTGACCGAGTCAACTCGGTCAACACCCGAATAGGAAATGTTTGACTTGCCCCAAAATGGCAACCTGCTATTTATAGCCTTTCCCGATTAGGAAACTTCATGTTTATCCATTTCGACAAACTTCAAACACGCGTAACTCTCTCGTCGTAACTCCGATTCCGATAATTCTCGCGGCCACAAACTCGTCTCGACATACTCTTCAATAATTACCCGAAGTCAAACACATCGGCCAATCGGATAAAAAGTCAACTGTTCACACCACACATATTTAAATCGACTAAACAAACAACCAATAGAAATAATCACAACTAAATCTCCATAACTCAAAATCATGCTCCAGAAGTTCCCACAAACTCGAAATTAAATTCCGAACAACTTTCGTGAAGAAGCCGAAACCAAATTCTCGTCCGGTAATTTAGTCGCGAACAAACCCGCCATTTAAATCCGTTTCCGTCGAAACTTCAAATATTCATAACTAATTCATCGGTTGTCCAAATAACGATCCGGAACCGCCCACGAACTCATAATCACACGTAGAAAGACTCTCGAGAAGAGACCCAGCTCCAATTCTCAGCCAATAATTTAGTCGTTAAGAAGCTGGCGGATTTCAACACTGTCGTAACTCTGCGACTATGCGACTTAACTGCTGATTCTGTTTCGGGTCATCACAGTGGATTACATCTAGAATCAGCCAAAAGAAAAGCAAGAACTATTAACAATAGTTAATAGTAAAATCGAGAGACTAGATCTTCAACAGAGGAAGATCCTTGATTGTGTTCAAAAGATAGCTCGAGAACACAAAAAATCAAGTACTAGTCCAGCTCAAACAATCATTAGAAAAACTAATGACTTCAAATTACTACAAGTTCTAAGAGGGAACCCACTGCCAAAGCCATTTTTTCTACATTCTCCAACAAATCTGTCAGCAGTCAAAATAAGAGAACCTAAAAGGAAAGATACCCGAGACATAAAGATGTAAGTATCTTCAAGAAAAAATCAGTGCAATTTTGAACTCAGAAGAATTTGAGTTTAACGAAATAGAAAACAACGTTTGAAATACTTTGATTCTGAAGTTTGAATTCAACCAGATCTACAAAAAAAGAATTTTTGATCTGATGGAAAACCATAAATTCAAGATTCTTAAATTCACCATCCCAGGAACAACAGGAGAAATATATTTCCTTCTAGTAACACCTCAGGAAGTTTCTAAAGCCAGAAATAGAAACTTCAAGTTTATGCACATTGGAGCAGTCCAAGTTGGCATAAAGTTACTGGCCAGAGAGAGCTTAAATTGCTCAGTCCTATATGTCTTACAAAACAATAGGCTGAACGATTTCCAGAAAAGTTTACTAGGAACACTTCAAGTATCACTATGCAATCAAGTTGTATACTTCAACTGCTTCCCAAACTTTTCAACTAGTCTAGCAGATGTCACTCACTGTCTACGACTAAGAGTCAAAACAGACGGCACGTCCATAAAAGAAGGCATGCAAGAGCATGCAGTAGTTTACAGGATCTACTATAAACTAATTAGCAGAACAGTAGAGCCAAAGACCAGGATAACAAACATTCCAAGCCTTACTACTGGTTTCCTTACAAATCCCAAAAACCAATATCAACAGGTTCACAAGGTGACATGGGATGAGGTAACTTTCCCACTAGAGTGGAAATTATTTAGTTCAAGGGAGAAACCAGAAAGCTTGAAGGAAGCAGTCTACTGCTAATGCGTAAAATATGCATCAAATATTAACACAAAGTAGACACTCAACACATAGTTCACACGTATGCAATTTAAAACCATTCTTTGTAGATGTAGTATTGAGAAGTATAGATCGTTCTTAACTGGGGATTGAGGGTACTAAGCATGACAACGTTTGTAAACATAAAATAAAAGGTATGAGAGGTTTGAAAAGTTTGGTTTAGTGATCTACGAAATTAAGAACAGAAATTGGTAAGCAAACATATTCAGAAATCCTAGATTCTATCATATTTCACTCATAGACAAGTAGAAAACAAACAAGAACAAAGAATTCTAAACATGCTTGCTAGACCGAAAACAAAACACTAATTCTATTTATTTACAAGTGATCATCTCATCTCCTCACCTTAACTCTTTATAACCTAACCAATTTCATGCATCCTATTAAGTATCTAAGCCTTTTACTATGTTTTTCATGTATCTTTTGCAGGTAAGTATTCAAACCAAGATTGCTTGCATTTAAACACTTAAGCATATCATAACCTAAACCAAGATTGCTCGCATTTAGATTAAGCATTAAGATTAGAAAACACACACATAGAAAATACCTAGAGACATAAGAACACACACGAAATTGTTAGAATCATATAACTAAAAGTACTTCTTTAAACTCTTCCTTAAAAATCAGAAGTTCATACAAAAAGATAAAGAAAATAGAAGGTGACATGTTACATTTTTTATTTCACGATTGCGCTTGTACAAAGCATAGAACGGCCTTCTAGTGGATGGAGGAGAACACTCTTCGATTGTGTTAGGTGTTCTTGGAGGCACAGCGTTGATGGAGTGTGGAAGAGGACGGACCTTCTTGATGATTTCGGATTTTGGAGGAGACAAAGTGTTTTAGGCAGAGCTTTGGCTTGTAGAATGAGAGATGATGATGAATGAGTCGAGTTCCCCAATTTATAGAAGAAGATTAGGTCTTTTCCTACCAAAACAAGACTTTCCTTATGTACCCGGGTAAATCTGACAACCTGTCTTCAAACGCGTTTTCCTAGAGCTGTAGACATCAGAAAATTATGATTCTTGATTTGTTGGAAAGAATACTTCAAGGGATTTAAAATAACATATCTGATCATTAAATTCAGAGTTCATTTGCATATTCGGTGCCCTTTTGAAGTTGGGTGACCTGGCAGCCCAGATTTTCTTCTTTTACAAGGAGTAGGAAATCTTGATATCTTCGAATCTTGTATTCCTTATTCTCCAATCTTCCTTGGCCAAATATATCATATATTTGCACATATTATGGCCTTCAAATCAGGTACAAATAATCTTCAAGTATCTTCCATGACTTCGGCTCCAAGGATCTCCATAATTTCGGCAATATTGTATTGCTTTTTCCTGGTTCGCGCAGGAGAAATGTCTTCTTCCTCATTTGTACCATTTTGGTATCCATTTCATTTGTCAAATGGTTTCCAATTCTTGAAACCATATAGGCCTGCATTTTTAGTAACCATTTAAAAACCATTTCTTCTCCAGAATTAGGAACTTCCTCCTTAATACATTTTCAGCTCCATTTCTGTCTCCTTTATGGATTCCTCATTTTGTCCTATAAATCATAAAGTAAGTAAGATACAAAGATACTAAGTTCTAAACAAAGCTAAATGTAAAGAGAAAGACGTTAAGAATCAAGCATAAAATACGTAGATCATCTACGAGAACAGAAAAACTGGAGATGTCAACCTCAAGTTCGAAGGACACAGAAACAGTGACGTATCCCTCGAAAGCCTCAGAGGAGAAAGCTTTAGACCGCTCAGTAGAAGCAACTCTACCAAAGAAATCGGTACTAGAAGTACCAGAATCTCTATAAGGGCTAACCCAATGATGGAAGAAGACTTAGATGCTGAGTTAGAAAGAAATATCAGCATGCTAAGAGTAAGAAGTTCAAAATCAGAAGAACTCTTCAAGCTTTATCAAGAAGCAGAAGAGTGTGAAGATCTCTTGAGGTTAGAACAATTGATCAAAGAAATCGAAGGTTTCACCTTCAAAAAGGAAAGAAAAGTTTTCCCTCTTCTACATGAAGAAGCAGGAGATAGAGAAGATGAGGACATGGAAGAAGTAGAATCTTCACAACCATCACCCTCACAAACCACTATATTCACAATTGGTGGAAAGATCAAACTTCCACACGGAAGAGGCCCTAGTGGAAAGAAGGGAGAAAGAAGCTCCCACAAATTCATTCCACAGGAAAATACTCCAAATGTGTCAATCACCAAACTAGGAGTATGGTTTGATCTAGATAAAGCTCTAGAGAAGAAAAAGGCCATCGATGAATGGGCAGCTAGTCTACTCATTGCAGCCTGCACAACCTACGGAAGATTTGAAGAAAAAGACTTGCATATAGTCTATGAATCAACTCTCCTAGTAATGGCAAAGAAGTATTACTTTCCTTTCAAAGAAACAATATGAGGAAAGCAATGAGTGGAAGACATAAAAAATGATAGGAATCCCTATAATTTTGCCACTCTGCTATATGATCAATTATGCGGAGACATCTCATATGTTGGAGAAAAAACCAGAGAAATAGCAAAAACCAAGATATATGCTTTCAAAATCTGTAACATGAAGTACTTCGAGGAAAATCTGAATGAATTTCAAGAGTACTACTGCACCATAGGAGAATTTAAAAATACAGACTTGGTACACCTCATACACAGGAAGCTTCCTGAACCATAAAGAACAGCTATGAGAGAAAGCATAGAAGAAATACCTCTAGAGAGGTTTCCAGTCGGAGGAGTTACAAAAATAATCAGGCAGCTAATGCGGGAACAGTGTAAAGCTAACACTAGAGCAAAAATAGCCAAGAAGCAGCTCAGAGGAACAAGTGACTTCTATTCCAAAATGATAGAAGCACCAACCAACTGGGGATGCGAAGTAAAGAGGCATAGGAAAAAACACTTTCAAAGACGTTTCAAGAGAAACAGAAGGAAGAATTAGAGGTTCAAGAGAAGCTCCAACTACAGAAGAGAAAAATAAAATCCCAGAAAGAGATTTTTCAAGAACACAAGATTCCATCAGGAACCAGAAAAGAAGAAAACTTGCAGATGTTGGTTATGCAAAGTCGAATGACACTATGCTAACGAATGTCCCAAGAAAGATAAAAGAAGTTGGAAAGCTCTTCGCGAGGAGTATGAAGCCATGAAAATGGAAAATCTGAAAGGCTACGAGGTAGTCTATTCATCAGAAGATGATGAAGAGATGTCTATCTATTCAGTCTGCTCAGAAGACGAATCGACAGAAGAATCAGAATCAGAGTCTGGAGAAGAGTATGAACCTAGAAAGGTTTATCTTCTTCAGATAAAGAATTAGGAAGAAAGCACAGAGGAAGAAAAGATTTCTTCCTACAAGGTCAATCCAGGATCATTCATTTGCAACTACTATCAATACAAGGAGAATAAGGGACTCCTTATGTTTTGTGAAGCAACAGAGAAAACATATCACAAAGAATGCCTCATAGCTGAAGCAATGAGAAAGACAAAGAAGGGTTCGATAAACCAGATTATTAAACAAGAGTATGAAGACTACTTCTTTGAGATAGAAGAGAAGCAGGAAATTCTAGAAAGAGATCTAGAAAGAATGAAGTTTGATACTACTACTAAAAAAAAAGTAGTACCTGCAGAAATTTCAGTCCATGGTATGGAAAGAGAAGTAGTATTTAACTATGAAGAAGAACAATATAAACCAGTCCATGATACGAAAGAAGAAGTAGTATCTGACTGTGAAGAAGAACAATGCAATCCTTTTACAGAAGAGGAAGCAAGTTCTTCAAACAGAATCTGTGCAAGGTAGCAACTGTTTCTACTAGCAAATTCAGTAACTACATAGAGATTGGATTAAAGTTTCCAGGATACAAGAAGTATCATCTACAAACTTTTGTGGATAACGGTTTTGGTTTCAGTCTAGCAAAAAAGTTTGCTATATCAGAAGAGTTATGGATAATGGATCTAAAGAGAAGTGCAACTGGAAAAACTATGGAAGGAAGAAGAATCTTCATGAATACATTCGCCAAGAAGGTTCAACTCTCAATAAGAAGAGGAACCTTTATCATTGAAAATATTTGGCAATCAGAAGGCTGAAACTCCGATGTTCTAATCGGCAATGATTTCCTGCTACAACAAACTTTCATCCAGAAGCCAGAAGTGAACCTATTAGGCTTCGAAAAGAATCAAAAATTCTTCTGGACAGAGAGGCTTAAATAAGCCAAAAGTATTGTTGGTTCAGGGTTCACAAATCAATATTAGAGATTGTAGCATAGTAGTGGTGGATACACACAAGGCTCGAAACTATACTGCAATATAAGCAATAAGATGAGTTGCTTATCGAGGAATCATCATCAAAAGAAGAAGATTCTGATGAAATAAAATTCAATAGGTTTCATGACAACGGAGAATTCAAGCATCCTGATGCTCCACCTCACGCCTTTACCAGAATCTAACTCAAAGAACACACTATCTACAATATTCTCAAGAGAGACTGTGACAAGTTTAAATAAGAGAAAATCCTCAAAAAGAAAATGACGAACTCTAAGAAACCTAGTATGAAGACTAACTCGAGAATGGAGATCCTACCATTGTGTCGCTTCACGATCAAGATAAGTATCATTATTATGTGTCTTATATAGATTCTAACAGCCGACACGAGCAACAAGAATGGCCCAGTGATGAATCATCAGAAGACGAAGATGAAACAGTTGAAGCAGCATTCGTAAGAGAGCATAATCTCAAGCACTTCAAGGCTAAGCTCGAAAAACAGAAGAAGCACACTCTTGGAAAAATCAAAGAAATGTTCAGAAAAAACATTGATATCAATCCTCTGAAGTGTTGGGAGAAAGACCTAGTGGTCTGTGAGCTTAAATTGCATTACATGAATTCCATCTGTCACATAAAAGTTTTTCCTCAATACAAAGAAGAAGATCAAAAAGAGTTCAGAACGGATATAGTTGATCTCTTAGAGAAAGGATTGATAACACCGTCAAAGAGTCCTCATCATGCCCCAGCTTTCTATGTCATAAACCATGCAGAAGAAGTTCGCGGGAAAGCAATAATGGTGAAAGACTACAAAGACATCAACAAGAAAACCGTAAAAGATGGTTATCATATAGCACAAGCAAGAGTGCTAATCAACCGGCTTAGAGGAACCAAGGTGTTCTCAAAATTTGATGCGAAGTCAAGGCTTTGGAAAGTCAAAAGGCATCCTGAAAGCATTCCTCTTACAGCCTTTGGAACTCCACAGGGACACTACGAATGGCTAGTAATGTCTTTCTGGCTAAAACAAGCTCCATCTATTTTTCAGAGAAAAATGGACAACATATTCAAGTAAGTGGCATACTTCTGTGTCGTCTATATAGATGATATTCTTGTACTCTCAAAGAGCAAAGAAGAACACATGAATCATCTCATTGAACTAGCCAAGCTCATCGTCCAATATGGAATCATCTTAAGAGAAAAGAAAGTCTTTCTCATCCTAGATGAAATTGACTTCTTAGGGATCAACATAAAAAACAGAGTCATCAAGCTTCAGTCACATATCCTAGAAAAAGTATGGAAATTCTCAGACAGAATTCCTGACGCCAAAAGTCTACAAAGATTTTTAGGAGTCATAAATTACGGAAGAGACTTCCTTCCATAAATTGCTGGATTAACAGCAATCCTGTCACCCAAAACAAGCTCAAAGAGAGCTTAGAAGTTTACAGAAGATGACGAAAAGATCGTTAAGCAAATCAAAGAACTATGCAAGAATTTGCCACCACTATATCAACTTGAAGAAAATGAAGAAATCATCCTCCAAATCGATGTTAGTGACAACTACTAGGCAGATGTAGTACTGGCAAGAGAGCCAAGCACTAACACCAAGAAGATTTTGAAATTTTGCAGTGGAAAGTTCAATGTTGCAAAGCATAATTATCCCATAGGGGAAAAAATTCTGGCCATCAAAAAGACAATTGAGAATTCTCCAACCTTTTTAGGAAAACTTTTCACCATGAGAACAGATTGCGCGAGAGTGAAAATTTTTAAATACTTCAAACTTGATAAAGCTGCTGATAGGGGAAGATTAGCTAACTGACAATTATTTCTTAACTAATAAGATCATGATGTAGAATTGATTGTAGGAAACAAGAAGTATCTTCTATACGCTTTGACAAGGGTAATGGCCATGTACAGAAGAAGTGAGAAGGACGACAAATGTCGCAACCCGAGAAGCAGAAGGCCAAGAAAAGAACCTAACCAACAAGAAAATGTCCTCAAAAGTTTTTTGCTACGTCCCAAAAGACCAGCCTTAACTGATCAATCCCAGAGAAAAGGATTGGCTAGCCCGTCTCAAATGGTAGACGGTAAAGGCAAATCAAGACTGTTAATGGCTGCTGCTTTGCCAAAAAGAAGAATTTTTCCTACAATTTTCGTGAACATGTTCAGCTACCAGCTGAACACATTCTCATAAGCAGTCTTCCAGACTGACCAAAGTCTAGCATCCCATCAAAGGGCATTGTTGGATAATTTGATGTTTGCCTTCCGGGATAATGACAAAAGGCTCATGGTAGAGACCATGGACGCCTTGGCAATAGAACTAAGCCAAAAGAAGAAACCACCGAGCTTAGTCAATGAACCAGCAATGCTGTACATTAGAACTCTAAAGAGTGCTAAAGTTCCTATCCAAGCGCTAAAAGAATCAGGATGGTTCAAGTTTCACAGACATATTGGCACACATACACATGATGAAGATCTCCTTGACACCCTCTTCTTTGTACCTGGACCCTTTCTGGGAAGATACTTGGTTAATGTTCAGAGTGAACATCCGCAGGAGCACAAGTTGTGGTTAGTTGAGAATGAATTTGTTCATAATCTATGGACAAAGACAAATAAAGGTCTTAAGGGATTGCCAGAAATTATCTACAATACGATCAAGAATGTCTGGAAGAGAAACTGCATTCTCAGACTAAAGTTCAGATCTACACCCCCAGAATGGGTGCAGAGATCTAATGGAGAGACCGAATATATTCCTTCATACCATTACGTCAGAATCATCTAGGAGCAGTATCTTGAGTTAGCATGCGTAGGATACAACGAAAATCCAAATTCTAGCATCCCATAGATGAAGACTATGATGGTGGAGTATATCAAGGAAGTAATTGAAGAAGATCAAGAGATTACATTTCTTGTGTCAGGGAAAAAAATAATAGTCACTACATACGACTGAAGAGCACAACCTACAATCCAAGACCACATCTTCTTATCTGCGTCATATAGAAGGCCCTTTCCTTGGTTCCCAGATGTGAAGCAAATCAAGTTATCCTGCCCGGAGCACTCAAATCTTTCAGCTTATAACCTTAATAAAGACCGAAAATACTGGGGTGGCATCCTGATCTCCACCCATATTCATTTCGCATGATTCAGTTCCCAAATTCTTATAGTCTGGAGAGTACTATCAAGACCAATCCGTCATCTCGCATTCTCCATTCCAGAAATTGTACGAATTAGAGCATCTGCATCGGCGAGCAACAGGGAAGGTTTTGCTCGAGGTTCAGGTGGGTCCGGCCGGATTTGCTCGAGCAAATCCAGTTTCGATCTCGCACCGGCGAAGTTTTGGGCGAGCAGTCGTCATTGACGATTTGCTCCATCAAACGGACGAGCAAATCTTGCTCCGTCGCTTGCTCAAACGCCTGGCAGAGCCCACATGGGTGACATCAAGCAAGTAGGATTTTTTTTTCTGTCAATGCAAGCGCTAGTAAAAGAGTTTAAAAAAATTAACAGGCGAATGAGAAGATGACATGTGGCTTATCAATTGGGTTATTAAATTCCAACGGTCCTATTGTTCTGGGCCATCCATTTTGAATTAGAAATTTTGATCCAACTGCTGAGATTCAAAGGAAACGGCTACTGAAATTCTCTGAACAGAAATAAACGGAAAAAACTTCAAAAAATGGTTTAAAAAATCTCAAACTCTCCCAAAAATTTGCCTATAAATACTACTTCAATTTTTCATCAACTCACCAATTTGTACACAACAAATTTCACATCTCCTTCAATCTCCTCTCTCATTTCGTTTAGCCTTTTTTCAAAAAAAAAAATGCGCACCCATTGGCTTCCTTCCGAAGATTTACAAATGTGCATCTCTTTTGTGCTTCATAGCGTTGATGAATACGATGACAACAAACAAAAGAGTGAGAAATTTTGGGAGACAATTCATGCCGATTATGTGAAAAATTGGAAGCCAACACAAGGTGAGAATCCTCCGAAGACCTGAATTGCACTCGCGTCTCACTACAACAAGTTCAAGGTACTCTTGCAAAAATTGGACGTATATTTGTATGCGGCACAGTAACGTATAGCTAGCGGCACTTCGCTAATGGATGAAGTAAGTTTATATTATTTTATCATAAATTATTTAAATTTTATTTGATTATACCTTGATTAAATTATGTAATTTATATATCTAATTTTTTTAAATATGTAGCATAGTAAAATAGCTAATATAAATTTTTCATTAGGTCAAGCAAGCTCAATCATGTTATTATAAAGAAAAAAAGAAAGTATTTACACACTTTGAATGTTGGCAAGTGGTTAAGAATCATCCATCTTTCCTTGCGGTACTACCAACTACTCCATCTCCATATGCAAGTAGTTACCAACCTACTCCTTCCACCACCAAATCATCTCCAACCATCAATTTGGATGACGAAGAAGTGAATGAAACACCTCAAAGCTACGTGGCCACTCCCTGGAGTCCGCCTAGACCAATGGGAACCAAGGTGGCAAAGGAAGCGAGGCGGCAAAAAAAACAAGGTAAGACTCTTATTGAGTAACGAGTTGAGGTTTTGCATACCATTGCAAGTGACCAAGTATCATGGCAATCCAAGAGGCTAGCGCATAATGAAAGTTAGCTTAATTATTACGCGGAGTACGTAGAAATTCAAAAGCGAAATGAAGCAAGAGAGGACGAAGAGTTACGATTGAAGAAACAAGAGGAAACAAGGATCATGACAATAGATTTGGAGGCAATGATCCCAATCTCAAAAAGGTATTTTACTAAGAGGAAACTAGCAATCTTTAATGAAGGAGAAGCTAGTCAAGATCAACCTATCGATGAAACATATTTGAATTGTTAACACCAAAGTTACGTGCTTTTTCCATAGTAGTTATAGTATTGTACTAAGAATAAATCTGGGTTTGGCTCGTCATTTTATGTAATTTAAATTCTCGAGAAATAAAAATGTAATTTATTTATTAAGATGAAATTGAAATATACATTAAATTAAAACACATACTAAAATTAAACACTAGCTAATAATTAAACACAAGCTTAATTAAAACACATAATAAAATTAAACACACATATTTAGAATAATATTTAGAATATCTCGCCGGTTTTCAACCTCCAAATGTGCTGAAACATATTTAGGATAATATTTAGAGTACCTTTTGGAGCTCTCTATGGATGTAACCAGATTCGAGATCGACAACATGGTCGTGAAACCGTTGTATATTGGCTCCATCTCTACTAATTGGCTCAAAAGAAACTTGATTTCCTTGTGCATCCACCGGCCCATCATAAACCCGGAAATATCTTGATGGGTTTTGCATGTCTTCGTCTTCCTCATCCTCATCCTCATCATCCACGTACTCTTCCTCAACAATCATGTTATACAATATGATGCACGCTAACATGATGGTAGTCATTACCGATTTGTGGTGCAATGTACAACTACGACGAATAATTGTCCATCGAGATTGCAAGATGCCAAAGGCCCTCTCCATATATTTCTGGTATGCCTCTTATTTCTTTGCAAAGAGCTTATCTTGCGGCGTCTAGGGATAAGAAATTATTTTGACGAATGTAGAGTACCTCGGATATATTCCGTCAGCCAGATAATAAGCGTGGTTGTACCTCTTTCCATGGACTTCGTATACGGCAGTTGGACCTCTTCCGACAAGGATCTCTGAGAACACATTCGATATGTGGAGCACGTTAATGTCATTTTTAGTTCTAGGAGACCTGAAGAAACTGTGTCATATCCATGTATCATACGAGGCCACCGCCTCCATGATAATAGTTGGGCGACCCTTTCGACCCGAATATGCCTCTTGATAGGCGATTGGACAGTTCTTCCACTCCCAGTGCATGCAGTCGATGCTTCCATTCATACCTGGAAAGCCTCGACATTGGCCTTTAGCTAGGAGTCGCGTGAGGTCTGTCGGTGTTAGATTGCGGAGGTATTTTGGACTATAGATTTGATACACTTGGCTGCAAAAATCCTTCATACTTTCCAGGGTAGTCGATTCCTCCATCCTTATAATTTCAGTGCACTGATCTGCGGCTGCCATGTACGCTAACATTCACAGAGCACCGGTCAACTTTTGTTTGGGAAGAAGCCCTAGCAATCCAGTGGCGTCTCGTCTTTGATGCCAAGATTGGTCGTGGTTGCAGAGATCCGTCATGATAGTGTTGAATCGATTTCTGCTCATCCTATACTGCTGGTGAAATTCTGTCGCGTTGAAGTTAAGATGTTCAATAAAGTAATCATCCATGATATTGCGTCCCCTAGATAGCCTCTGTCGTGGATGATTCAGTTTTTTACCACGACGTGAACCACTTGGTCATGGTGGTTCATCATCGTGTTGTGCTTCCGCCATGACCACCTGATTGACCAATGATTGCTCTATATCGGCATCCTCTTCTTGTTGATGTTGTCTCCGCCTAAAAAAAAATTGGAAGCTAAAAGATTCATCATAGTGATGAACAATGAAATGTTGCTAAGTATTTAGAAGGATGAGTTATCTGCTCGGATTCTTATAGATGGTGTGAGTATAGAATGAGTGATAAATGAACGTTTTATAGCCAATTGTAGATAATCCGATCATTGAAGATGAACACACGTGTTGCATCGTCATTGGACGAAAATCATACTGGAAATCTGGTTCAATTATTTTTTCGACAATGTTATCTCGTAGTGACACATATCACTTCCTTATTGGGGGAAAATCTTACCGGAAATCTTGTTCACTTTTTTTGTCGATGACGATATCTCGCAGTGACACATGTCGCATCGTAATTTGTCAAAATTTTTACAGGAAATCTTGTCTTATTATTTTGTTGACAACGCTACCTCATAGGGACACATGTCAAATCGACATTGGTCAAAAATTTAGTCCAATTATTTTATCGACAATGACACATGTCAATTTTTAATTAGTTGAAAATCTTGTATAATTATTGTCGATAAATACATGTGTCACATTATTATTGGTAGTAAATCTATCCGGTAAATCATTTTTAAATATTTCACAACATGACAAAAAATAGATTTACTTGAAGCAAATAGTGAACGGATGTGACCAAAAATTAATTTGTTTGAGCAAATAAAGAATTTGCTTTGCTTCAAGCAAAAATTGCTCTTGCTTTGCTTCTTGTTTTGATCATGATTGTGGATGTTCTTAGGAGCACTTGTCCAAGACACAACGTCTTGTTGAGACATTTTATCCAACACCTTCTGGACATAATCCTAGCCTACTTTTTCCCTCCATGCTCTTGTAAATGCTAACCAAATTGTCCATATGAGGAGCAGGCCGAATCTCTGCATCAAAATTAATCATGTCAAGTTAATAAAACTACACGTCTACAATACACTAACAACCCAATTCCAGTCACAACACTAAAGCAAATTCTTGCCTCTACGCTGATATGGGATTTTACAAACAACACAATTCGAACCCGATTTCATCGATTTCACAATACAAGTGCTGCCAACAATAGAAATAGTTTCAAGTTTGTTCCAAGTTTCGACAGACCACCTTTTAAACGCAAACTAAAACTATGAAGGAGGTGCTTACTTGCAGAACACATGATACAATTCAGCGAAACCGCTGAGCTAAACAGACTCAAAATGCCACGATGGCGAGTGCCATTGTCTGGAGTACCGGAGAGGTCGGGCTGAGGGAAGTAAGCTCGGATGTCGAGCAAATCTGCCGCGGAGGAGGAACTGGAGGAGGCGCGGCGGCGAGTGTCGGGCGGTGCGGAGGAGCGTTAGGCGGCGCGGCGGAGAGTGAGGCCCGGAGGTTGGCCAGCGTGAGTGGAGAGACGACGGAAGCAGCGAGGGGAGATGGCAGAGGCGGCGAGGCTGGAAATGGCGGAGTCGTTGTGCTCTGGCGCTCTGCTACTGTGTTTGGTCTCTGCCGAGAGAGAGAGCAGAAGCGTGAGGGTAATTTTGGGGAAAAAAAACATAAGAAATCAGGTAAAGTAATGATGGGAAAACTTCTCAAATTTTTATTAACTAATCAGAAATTTTTTCCCAAAATTAGGGCCATCCAAATTTTCCTCGAGTTAATTATGCACTTGAGAGACGATATTTAATTACTCTTCTAATTAACTTAAAGACAAGCATAGGACTCTTTAAGAAAAAATGAGCATATTCATTCATTAGATTCATCAAGCATGCATGCATACACCCGTGATGCCTGCTAGTTTACAGCTGATGTTTCATTCAATAGGGACCGCGGGAGGTGCAGTAATTGGGGGAGAATGCCTCACCATTTTAATGGTCAGCCCCGGTCAATAGGAAGTTATATTTTCAAAACTCCATACCCCAATTGTTTGTCCATGCGAAAAGTTAAAACTACTCTTCATGGCCTCTGCTTACGCGGGAGAAGTCATCATACGTAGTAGGGCTTTTTGAAACTCAAATACCATTATCTAGCTCCTTTGGCCTTTTAAAGCCTAACTAGAATTGTAACTTAGCTTCCTTCTTCTTGCTAGTGTTTTTAAAACTCACGTACATACCTCTGTAACTCACATTGGACCCTTTAATTCGCACCATTTAGATCCTCAAATAAGGGTCACACGATCAACAAGTAAATGTTCATGACCAGCTCTGCATTTAAGCTTTGTGCATACCTTCAACTAGCTACATGGTACTACTGGTTGTCATCATCAGTTGTCACATACATGCATGTCTGTCTCTCTAGCTAGTTTTGGGGATTATCAGCAGTCACATACATGCATATCTGTCACTTCCTCATCACCACTCGCCATTGAAGTCATCAACTCTGTGACCTGCTCTGCTTCTTAGAACAGTAAGGATACGGGCTGTACGCTCTCTTGAGGTACTTTCTAAATATATTGTGAGACCTGCGTGTTTTTTCCGAGCTAAGATTTTTGTGTGAGCTGCTCTACTGTTAGACATAACATTTTCATCTCTGATTCTTTATAAACATTTCAAGAGGCTTTGAGTTAGGTAGCAAATAAGAAAAACACATGGATCGATATATGATAGCAAATCAGGCCTAACTTCTTTTCACGTTCTGGAAAAAGAAAACAAAAATTATATACAACATTGTTGAATGCGCATCTTTGAAAATTTCCTATTTTGCTCGCTTGATTGTTGGACTGAAATAAACTGGAAATCTAATTTGAATGGCTTTTTTTTCTTCTTTTTCTTTCACAGTCAATCTTGCAAATCGACAAGCGCAACCTAAGACTTCCGGCCTAATGGACCAGTGAAAAATGAGAACGAGTTGTCAAATCGGCATTACCTTGGAGGTGAAACAAGCAAGCTGAAGGCATAGACTAACGCGTAAAACTCATCATGATACACAAGAGTCTAGTACTTCCACAATGGTGAGATCTTCGATCAAAGGTTCTGTGTTGGCTTGCACGATTACAGAGATTTCTACTCCATCATCTTCGTCGAACTTGTCTACACTCTCAAGGAATATCCCTACAAAAGTAATACAATGCAAGCTTCGATAAACTCTGCATACCAGTTTGAACCTACAGCTCATTTATTTATAAGATTGTGCTTCACTAACCTACAAACCATATTCCTGATGCAAGGAACATTACAGAGGTAAAAATAAGAGTGGTTACCCTCCAATTGTCAACATAATCCTGTATATCAAAAAGGTAAGAACGATATGCAAGCAGTAACAAAATACATGATAATCCTCAAAATCGAGACGATTTTGAATGCACACCTGAACGATTCCAACAAGTGGCGATGAAGGAACATCACCAAAGATGTGGATTGAAACAGTCGAGATGGCCATAGATAACGGCCTTAGACCTGGTTTGATGCAGTGCAGAGACACATAATTTACAGGAGCCTGCCGAGGAGAAGTAATTAACACAGGTAAATCATCATTTTTCTAATCATACATTGTGTACTCTTCTAGGTTGTGCATATGCTTGCATTTAGAAATATTGAGAAATTTACTAATCAGTCATCACCAACATATTCACCTGCTTGTGAGAAACTTCAATATCATATTCATCAACAAAAAATTCACCCTCCCCATTTGTTCAAGTAGGACTGATACACATTGAAGAGTTACCTGTGTTGAAAACAGAAGTAGCTCTCCCAGTGCAAAAAGAACTATATAAATGTACAAGTTTTTTGCGCAGAACGCACTGAAGCAAAACATAGCACCAAGAAGTGTCGCTCCAGTTAGAAGCTGTAAAAGCAGCAGTGAGAACTCGCATCAGAAGAAATTTTGCAGTCATGATCCTGGAAATTGACAAGCACAACTCACCTTGAATGCATTGTTAATTGTGGCACCCACTGCATCAAGGATGAGCCCTCCAGCTAATGTTCCTAGTATTCCACAAAAAATAGTAATAGCTCCATACAGCAGATCTGGATTAGGCTGTCAATAGTTCCAAACATTTGTTATTTGTCTCAGTATTATTACCATTGTATTTGTCAGGCTCAACGTAGTCTACCACTGCATGGTATGAACAGTAAATATGTTGCTAAAATGAAGGAGCTGATCATTAAATAATTCTTAACATGTTCTTCATTTCCTTCTATTCAATCATGCAGTACATCCCTCATTACCAACAAGGAAAAAACATAAATTTCATGTTTCAATTGAAGGTAAATTACTAAAATTAGGGATATCGTCAACAAAAAGGTCATCAAGAGCTATACCATATGGTAAATGTTATAACCTGCCTTCGGCCCCCAATATGAATAGGTTCCAATGACGAAGTTGTAGAACACATAACCTGCCAGTCAATCATATTTTGAAATGGAAAAGAAAAAAAATTATACATGTCAGAAACTGTAGAAACTACCACTTTTTTGTATCCCATCATAATAAAGAATTTGAGTATCAGTTGACAAACATGTATGAAAACTTGGCAGACTATAAGATGTGAAAATCTTTGAGTTTGAATTGATACATATCATTTACTTATAATCAGACAGGTATATGAAAACTTGAGTTAAAATACAGATAAAGTACATACCTAATACATTAACAACGAAAACTTTATCAAGTAGAAGAACTTTCAAATCCGTTGAGAACCTTGAAAATTGGTACAAGAACTTAGTTGTAGGGAATGACCTGAAATACACAACAGGAAGAACAATAATCCAATCCAATGAGAACAATCACAAGATGGTAACACTGCTTTTAACTTCTAAGCTTCCTTATTTATTCTACATTTGATTCCGTTGTTAAACTACTATCATATATAATTCTCACTCTGTTTTGCACCTTTGACCATACTCCTCTTGTAACAAGGAAACACAGTGCACAGAAAAATAATGGGATAATGGCACGAAAAGAATGGCTGCAAATGCTACTTACAATGAGATCTGATCGGAGGCAACTTTCACATGACTATTTACAATTGAAACCTTCGAATCTGCAGTCAGAAGCTAATTAGAATTCCAATCAATGAGTTATATATTTACGTTTGATCACACATAAAATTGAAAAAAAGGAGAAGTCCAGATGGGCTGTAGTCATTCTGGATTATGTTTAACACTACCTACGTTAGAAACGTTTGGGCATCCTAAATAGCTGAATAGGTAATGAATATATAACTCAGCCTATTTACTAGTAAACAAAAGCACAGAAACAGTTCTACCTTCCCAAGATGAAGTCCATTCAGCCATCGATGAGCTAAGAGATCTCAATATGAAAAAGTAAACCAGCATTGCCATAATAATAGAAATGAATACCTTCTATTAAAGGACTAGTTTCAATAGATTCCACAAGCTTTGTCGACTGAGGAGGAGGTAAACCTAAAGTTATAAGTTGAGTAACAAGTTAAGCCATTACAGATCAGAGGATAAAAAACTAGTTATTAAAGAAGATACAGCAGAAGGAAAATGTACCTTTCAGATGCAATGGTTTAACAGCAAACCCCAAGACAGCAAAGGGAAGCATTAAAAGGGCCTCTCCCCAGAATGCGCAACGCCAATTAACATTCTCTCCCACCTAAGCAGTGAGTCAAAGCATTATCACATTTTGATGCATATTACTACAATGTGGAATAGGGAGAACATCCAAAGATGCATGATATATCAATGAGGATGAAATAAAATGATCCTCCTTAATGAGTACTAAAACAACCAACAAGCTATTAAGCTTTTTGGAACTATTTCAGTACATGAAGGACTATGATATGTAATCATCTGCTATGGTTAAGGACTTAAGGAGTTGCGATTAATTTATCTTGGGATGAAAACCGACAACTATACATTCAGCATTAAAAAAAACAGCCCAAAATTGCACCAATATTTAAAGTATTACTGGTCAACCTCCTCACGTACAAAGTGACAGGCTCTAACCCCCTCCTCAATACATAAAGAAAGCACATTCCAAATTCACACAAAAAGATTCATTTTTGTTGAAAACGTAGGAAGATAGATTGCTGCATCTAAGAACTTACAAATCCACCGTATACATAGCCTATAGCAACTCCAGTTGGTATACACATGTAAAACATCGCTAGCCATGCTGTTTTCTGAACCAACAATAAGAAAATAGTCAGTGAAGTCATGAGCATCAGGAGGCAAGTGTGAGGTTGTCCGGCCTAGGAATAAGCAAAGTCGCTTATCCTACCAACGGATATAGGAAAGGGTAAAGATGGGGGCCGCGGACACTCAAACCTGATCTGCAGGAGCATGGTCATCAATAAATGGAGCTCCAAGACTTATGAAAGATGCCTCGCCGACTCCAACCAGCCTAGAAAGGCAAATCCAATTATAACTTACAGTTTAATACAGAAAGAGACTAATTACATTATATTTTCATAAGAAATAAAAGACAACTAGACTATAGAAGTAAAAACATAGTATATAGATATTCACACTCACATTCGACATATTGCAATTGACCAAAAGTTAAAAGAACTACCACACCCAGCTGTGGCAAATGTCCAAACAGATAACCCAACTCCAATCAGCCTAAAAGGATTATGGCTGCAAGAACAACAATGTACAAGATTGAATGTAAAGATTAGTTTGACAAACGCATATCTTGTGCTGAATAACTTCAAAAGTCATGCAAGTCCTCACGTCTTTGCAAAGGATGCGAAGATGGGTGAGGCCAGAAGAAGCCCAACCATAAAGGCAGATGATAGAATACCATCTTGAAAATTGGTCAACTTGAAATCTCCCCTGTAAGAAACTTGCTGTTGTAAGCCGATAAATAAAAGACATATGGAATGCTATCCAATCAGGCCAATAAATATCATCAACAAAGCGTGGGATCTTGCACGAGGGCTGGACCTAACCAATTTAACTTGCTATAGCTATCACCATTGTTTGTATTAGCAAGTTTTTCCTGGTTGGTAAAGCTCGGAATCAGAACAGAGGTGGCGACATACATCTCCATCCAAATTCTGGTACAGGGTTTGACTTCTCAGCTTTTATCACATATTGTAGCTTTGCTTCGAACTCCAAATCAAATCTTACCAAGTACGTTCATATTTGAGTAAAACATAACACATACATGGGCACAAAAGGGTGGACATATTACCATTATAACCAAAAATTAATTAGTTTTTGTTATTTGATCGAGCAAAAACTCCCACACATTCGTCATGTCAAAATATGCTTAATTACCAAGCCATGGTGAAGCATAAAACAATTTTTAAAAGACTATAATTTAAAGGACCAGTGGGGGTGCATGTGGAATAAACAATGAAACTTAATTAACATCAACAACTTAAAAGTACCTGTATGAAAGGTAGGGATTAATTGAGGACCAAGTAGAGGAGTCTAGACAGAATGAGGTTTAATTATTATAATTAAGCTAATTATTCGACGTGACCGCCGTGGCCAGCTTCTCCCCACCACCCCGACAGAAAGGCGGTTTTGGACTCCTCTTAATATGTCAGTAATGTGGTAAAGGACCAAAAGCTTCCTACATAATATCTCATCATAATACTAAGATATTGACTTGTATGAAATTATGACAATTATTCATTAGATTTCTTACTGAATTCCGGTACCAGCATGGCAAATTCCGCTCTCATCACAAATTCCAACACTACCATTCACCCCATTGCTGGCTATGGCTCCTCGATCTATATAATTTATCAAATTCACCACACAGAGGATCAACAGCAACCTGCAAAAAAAAAAACCAGTTAACCACTTTCCAGCTTGATCAATGTTGAGCATAAAAGTTACATAATTTTACTACCCTAATTGCATTACAGGCCAATAAAATTGCCAAAAAAAAAAGACCAGATTTTCAATTATTAGAGTAGCTTACCGTTTGGGCGTGAACCATGAAGGAACTGGAATTGGAATCGGAATTGGAATTGCGGCAATGGGGTTCTTCATTGTCTGCGGTAGGGAAGGATCAGGGTCTTGGGAGAATGATGATGGGGATTGAGGTTGAGCCATAATCTAACCAGGGAGAGGGGGGTTGGCTGTCCTTCTTCTTTCTTCCGACGCAAGCAACCTCCAAACGGGACGCTACGTGCCCCTCTCCTCTGGGATTGTCTTTTTCCCTTTATGGTTTTACTGCTTTACTTTTTACCTCCATCCTCTTTTACTTGGCGGTGAAAGCCGCAAAATAATGGATAATTCCTGTTTAATGTTGCAGAAAGTAATTTCAGCCATCATCTAATTATGGTTACCAACTAAAAGAGACAAAAGCATGCTTAAGGCATGACACGTGTCATCTAAAATGGAACTAAACCAAAATGAATGATTTGTATTATGCAAATTGCAAAAGGGAATCTTAATTGAGGTTTTTGAGAGGCCACTTTGAAATTTGGCCAGTTTGAACTTTGAAGTAATTTAAATCTCAAATATGAAGAACCTGTATGAAAAAAATACTGCGGCAAACGAGAAAGAGCACAATTCATTTCATACAGTTCTGGACCTTATAAATTTCCAAGAAGCTTAGCTCAACATCTCCCAGACTCAAGTACATTGAGAGAAAACTTTGGATCCTGTGTCCTTGTGAGTTGCTAGATACAGACAATAAACTACTATTATTCACCTGCAGATCCCTATCTTATTTTAGAACTTGATACATCCCTAGGTCCTAGCAATGTACAACCTATACAGAACACTAAATTCATACATATATTCACAAGAAATTCTTACACATATCGACTGCATAATTTATCGTTAAATGTGAGCGAGTCAACCAACGGCTACAGAAGCTTCACAACGTCTTTATAGCTGTGTAAGCTTTAGTGTGGACATCACAGCACTCAGCATCCCATGAGAAGTCCATTTCCATGGCGACAATGATCTTTCTTTTCCACTTGGAGGGGTTGTTTTCCTTTAAATAGAATTAAAATTAAATTTAAACATTTTAGCACATTGATATGAATGTTTAAGGGAACTTAAACATTCAGTAGAGAAGCAATCACAAAAATGTTTAAGGGAACTTATACCATCTCATTCAGAGCTTCGTTTAATGCCATATTTCCAAAAGAAGAGCTGATGAAACGTGAGAATCAGTTGTCTCATAGTCATGCTCTGCAAAGTTCCTGTTAAAATATTCATCCAGGAAGAAATGTATCATTATCCTATTAAAGCTCAAACAAAACCTAAGTGAATCCTAGCTCTCACTCTTAAAAGCAGTGGCGGAGCTAGGAATTATATCCAGGCATGGCGAACTATTTTTATCATTCTTTTTTACCTCTAATTGGCGGAGCCAAAAAAAATTTCAGCAAAATAAGAGTTCCATAGTATATAGTTTTAGTTGTAAGTCAATAATTCATTCTTTTTAAAGAATGATCATTATGTAAAGGAAGAGGGTATACAGACTAATTAAGAGAGAGGTGATCGAGGAAAAAATTGCAAAGAGAAAGTGAGGGGTTGAGGGCAGCTTTGAGGGGAGAAAAGTGAAGGCAGAGAGAGAGAGAGAGATGAGTTGTTTTCAAGGAAAAGATAGCTAGAAAGTCTTAATGAAGAACATGAAGAAGATCTAACGAAGAAGATCTTAATTGAATATATGGAAAATATGTAATAACCTAGTGTAAAATATATATAGGTTTTTTTTCTTCCTTAAAATTTCAGGGGTGGCACTGGCCTTCCCTGGCCTAGTGCTGCCTCTGCCACTGCTTAAAAGGATGAATTACCTGAAGTTGTCATGAAAAGAGTTTAATGCAATTGGAGCAGCTCCATACTTTAAAGACTTCAACTACATAAAATTGGATAATGAATGAGTATAGACTTCAAAGGGAAGTGTTGATATAAATCTGAGAGAGAGAAAGGAACTAACCGGAACTTGGAGAACAGGGTCGTGAAAAGATTGGCACAAGATAATATCACATCCGGCAAAAACTAAATGTGATGGTGCTTCGTCAGATCCATTTATGAATTTCACTTGTTCATCCTGTAGCAATACACACAACATATAGTATAAGTTGTTTTAAGTGAACCGTGTAAGGCTCTTTTTTAACTATATGAGCCGATTAGTTTAAAATTTACTGAAACTTGTCTCAAAACAAGAAAGATCTAATGGCAATGGCAATATTCTTTAGTACTTTGGTAATCCCACACTTGTGACATCGTTCATACACTAATATCCAGGAAGGCAATAAGCTATTGTGGCCCATACCCTCAGTGGTTCCTGCAACAATCCAAGCTTGTGTATACTTGATGCTTTGCTATTACCCATGGTGATGAACTGTATGAAAAAGAAACACTAAACATTCACACAGATGCTACTAGCCCATTAATATCCCATCCCATGCATTTTTTTTATAGAAAATAAAAAAGGGCGAAAGGTAGCACCTGTACATTGGTCTTGCTAGATTTCAAGATTACTGCCTTCATGTTCTCTAAATCATCATCTAATACTGCAGACACAATGAATCCAACCTGATAAGACATATTCAAACGCTGCTCAATCTTCTGGTAAACATCAGGAAGCATTTACAATAACGCACATAATAATGAGTGAAGTGATATGAAACGAAGTTGGTCACATTGAAGATAAGGATTCCTTGAAAGCAGACTCTGACCCTTATTAGCAGGTAGATTTTAGCAAAAGATTAACTCTGTTGACACATTATAATAATTAAGAGATCTAAATGATGCCAGAAAATTAGATTATCTTTATAGATCTCAAATAAGTTACTCTTCCCAGAGGAATGTATTTACAGAGATATCTAATACTACAGGAAATAATACATATATTCCGGTTTCAATTACTACTTGAGGACAAGGTGTTCAGTTTTTAATTTGTATTGTTTTTATGAGCCTTTTATATCTGACATGACTGATCATTAAATTTAGTTCTTAGGGCAAAGAAAAAGAAGCACATAGTATCTGAAGATCATACTTTTTATTCTCGGAGAAAATTTCGCTACTTTGTGAGTAACTTGGGTACAACAAAATCATTGCCAGTTTATCAAGAAACACGCTCAGAATACCAGAGGTGAACACATACAAGTACCGAAGTACGGTAGAAGGATGCTCAGGTGATCCAAGGCGCTGCTGCAATACAGCTTTGCATACTGCTTTCCCATCCATGTCCATGGAACTGAACTTATGGGGATTATAGTCGTCCTTGGATGGATCCCAGGTGAATTTGTCAAATCCAGAAGGAGAAACTACCAATTTGTTCCTGAACGAAAAAGTAACTAAATATGAGCTATACATTCAGTATAAAATATTTCAATAAAGATTAGAAAAAATGTGAACGCCTGCATTAGCGTTTGATGGGCCTACTTGTGAATGTTCAAGGTAGGATCCAGGCCATGACTCAGAGTATGTATAACCCTGCCTTTTGATAGGATGGATGACATTATGACAACCTTTATTGGAGTAAACAACTCCGCCCTGAAAATTTATATTAAAATGAGGCCTTTCCATATGCAGGACATATAGGAAAAGTAGATTTGTCAATAAAAAGGAATTTGCAGCATGGGAATAGGTCCAAATAAAAATGAGCATGGAGTGGAAACGAGGACATCACGCCAGTGCCTCAATATTTTGTTTACTCTCAGGATCTGTCATTTCCCAAAAGCCACAAAACCCACAGTTACCACCCCTAAAAGACCCTACTGGAGCTGAACACAAAATCTTGACAAAGAAAAGACAAAGCATTGTAATTTAAACTAAGGAGTCCGAAAACAGACTCGCTAGCTCTGCATACTATCCTTATGAAAAATGTTAGAATCAACCTCGTACAGATTTCATGTATGGAGGGCCACAAGATATCTCATGAGCTATAGATATACTGAGCAAATATCGCTGATAAAAGGTTTAGCAAACATGTAAATACCAAAGTCTCGTAGAAAAGAGTTGGGAATCATACTTACCTTCAGAACATTAACCAAATGTGACTTGGTATTATCTTGCAAGCGATCAGGGCGATTAAGTGAAGAAGGATCAAGTCCGCATAACGCTAATTTATCCGGATGCATGAGACACTGTAGATTTTTTAGCGACCATAATCAGTTAAACCCAATAGAATATGTCGGAAAGGAGTATATACAGATACTTGCCTGTAAATTCAGGTCCTGGCATGTCAATAGGAGTCTAGTGCCTTCAAGTCCCTATATATGAAGAAAAACAATTACTTGCTGGACTCGTGGCAAAACAAAGAAGCCAAAAACAAAGCTTCTAAGCAGGAGGTGGTGGAGATAAAAATCAGGTATATTACGCATAAAAACAAAGTAATATCCCCATGTGAAGGGATACCAGAGCATCCTGTGCCATCAGTTCTCCCAGATCAATCTATTGTAAGACTTTGGCGTTCATATTTATGTCCTAAGAATATACACTGAACAGAATAGCCTGAAGAGATACAGTTATATGGTGTACCTGTATGGCAAATATATCCCAGAAAAGTGGCCCAATAATAGCAGTCTCCCAGTTGTGAATATGTATCACATCAGGCTGCTTTCCACCCTTTACAATATAATCTACTGAAGCACGAGAGAAATAGGTAAACCTGAATGCACCAAATCAGATTAATCATCATATAATAATCTAAAAGAGAAGATAAATACTATATCACTATCAGAACTCCCAGAGATTCTTGTACACAAAAAGCCAGGAGCCCAAGAGAACTCTTCGGTGGTTAAGAACTTAGGACCCACAGATAAAGTTCTCATTTTGAAAGTTAAAGTTGCATTAGAATTTCATACTTGAAAGGCTTTGTGGGTTAAACATGCATGGCATTAGATAGAACCTTGAGTTAACCATATTGGGTACCAATATGATTGAGAAAAAAAGTCCACTGATGACTGACCTTTCAAAGTCATCTGAGTAGCCATAGATCGTTTCACGAATGAAAAAGTCTGTATAGTCTAGAGGTTGAATTAAGGTGACTCCAATGCCATAGTGGAGTAGTTATCAGTGGCATAGAACCAATAGAACCATAATGGCATGGGTCTTTTCTCCTTAGTCTTAGCCAACAATAGCGCTATTAATGTACTAGAGGTTTACAATTGGGATTCATTGAAACTAAACAACACAAACTTACCCAGTCCAAATTCTGTTTCCATGAAGTTGACCATTGAAAAACAAAAAAGAATCTGCCTTAATTTCTTGTAGCCCTTGAATTTCATCTAGATCCAGGCTTGAATACGCAGTACAAGGCAAATTCATCTAGTAAATCATTTTGTACTATAACGCTTAATAAATACTAAAGGAAAATATTGTCAAAGAGCACTGATATGTTAGTCGCATACTGCCGGAAGAAGGAAAAACATAAAAATAAACCTTCCCTTTGCTCACGAAATTGCCAAAATAAATGAGAACTAGATGTCCAAATCCGAATAAACATTAAATGATAAAGGTGGTCAAAATTTACTTTGGAAGTATCACCTCCACCAAGTGCCCCTTCCTCTGTAGTACACAAGACAAACCTGTCACATATGATGCCAAAGATCCAACGGCGACCAGTGGTGCCATTTCTGTACATATGTGCACAATGTGAAAGCCATTCCTGATGTATTTATAAGAAATACAACATGATAACATCAGTTCTGAAACAAACAAGGAAAAGTACATGACCTTATCATCAAGTACACAATTGGGAGTTCCATTTATGCAGAAAACACCATTTTTACCCGAGACATGCTTCAATAGGTCTATATCTTTATCCAACAACCCTTCTTACCTTCTAGCTCTTGTATAGAAATGTCTGAGTTCTTCTAAAAGATCAGTATCAGTCTTCTGGAAGGTCCCAGAAAATAGTTCGGCAAGACTAGCTTTATGATCCATGACCAGCCTTCTTAGATCAGATGCCTCCTCAGTAGCAATCAATCCAGTGAGGACCATTGAGTCTATCCGAAGGAGTAGTTCCCAACAGCTTGAGAGCCTATCTGGTCTACCTGACATAATAGTAAGACACTGATAACCTTTGACCCTCATATAAGTAAACAACAATAAATAGTAGTGAATTAGAATCAATCTGTTGCAATTTGAAGTAAAGGTACTGAAGTAAGGTCGAGCCTAGTGATGGTGTAAATTGATAAATAACACATAAATGAAAGATGTGTTCCGTTTCATATAGTGAACCACTGATAAGTATCTTATTAAAAACATCTGAAAAATCTCCGGAAACAATTACCTTGAGGTTTTCCAACATATGTCTGCTTTTCCAGCTCCAATTGCTCGATCTTATCAACCAGCACCTGCTTCTCATTGTTTGTTTTGATAAGATCCTCTACTGCCTTGAGACGAAGTTGGTTCAAATGTAGAATATCTGTATATCAAATAGGAAACCGCAATTAGAACCAAACCACACATTGAAGGAAAAAAGAAAACATGAATCCAGAGTTAAGAGGAAAAATTTGGACTCACTCTTTTGAGCTTCTCTGAAGAGTCGCCAAATATCAGACTGCTTTGCTTCCTTAGCCTTCAAAACAACATAAACAACAACCAGTATTCAAAACGACGGTAAACACAATACCAGTCACTACTCAATTACTCAATTTACTAGTTCAATTCCAGTACCTGAACTTGAGGTTGAGCTGATGCCTTTGCACTTTCACTACTTCCTAACCTGAAATCAAAGCAAGCAGTTTCAGATCAAACAGGTCGAGAAAGTGTGAAAATTTAAACTAGGAAATTACATTGTCACTGAAGAAGAGAAGCTGACTTGATTTGTGAGGATGATGATGATGATGATGACGATGGATGCCAAGGGATCGAAATGCTCATCAGTGCCGTCTTCTTTTTTACTCCGGCGAGAGCTCTGGAAGCTTCGATTAGTGACGGAAAGGTGTGTCGTCACTCTTTACGATATAGATCGAGTCGAGGAACTTAATTTTTGTTTAAAAAAAATTAACTAAAAGGATAAATAGGAAACACTACAAAGAGGCGACAGTCCCAAACTGATGTTGAAAGTAAGGGAAGCTAACATGCACTTCAACAAGTTCCTCAGCCGCCATTAAGTCTCGTTATCTTGTTAAGAGCATATTAGCTTTTGAGTTCTCGAATACATTTGAGATAATTAGAAAATGGACTGTGTACCCATTTTCCAACTCCCTCCCATTCATGTTTTGGAACACATCCATACAGACCAGTTCCAATATGTCCCAGAAAAAGTGACGCTTTTATGAATTTCAAGAAGTGGAAGGTGATAGTTGAAATTCAAACAGGGAAGAAGATTAAAAGGCTGTGAACTGATAATGGTCTGAAATTCTGTTTGTCTGATTTTAATGAGTTCAGTGATCAAGCATGGATCCATGACAAGGTAGTCATTCTTGCTTCTTTTCTTATTCAAGGACTATGTTTATGGAAAAAATGAGCATATGGTACCTGTCCTTTTACGGGCATGTAAATATGGTACCCGACCTCGCAAACCTATCACTATGGTACCCGACCTTTTAAAACACTATAAATATGGTACCTTTGTCTAATTTTTTGTCATTTCTCTATTAACTTGATGATGTGACATATTTTTTTCAAAAGTTTTGAAGGTAAGTTGGTCATTTTACATATATTTAAGAAAAAAAATGAGCGTATGGTACCCATCCTCTTCCTGCCCTGTCAATATGATACCCAACCTCTCAAAACTATCAATATGGTACATAAACCCGTATTTAGGCTTTTTACGTTTTTCTTCCTTCTCTCACCACATCAAATCCCACTCCTCCACTGTCGCCACTGATTGATCACAACCACAATCAGAGTCTCAAGTCACTCAAAACTGCTTAATGGTCTACAAATCCTACACCCCTCAAACCCACTTCAGATCACAACCTCCAAAGCTCAATCTCGGTTCCAATTCTCCAATCCACGAACACGCCATTGATGTAATTTTTTCGTTGGCCCATGGTGGCATGCTGGCCCTCAACTTCTTCTACTAGGCATTTGGGTTCCCCAAATTTTGGTACTTTTTGCGTGTCTACATCTTCTGCGTTGTGTCGCTGTTCAACAATGGCAATTTGGAGATGATCCACAAGGTGGTTCAGTCCATGTTAAGACGCTTCGCTGAGATTGGGAGGTGATTTTTGAGATGCAGAATATTAGACTTGTGCTTAGCACTTGAGCTGTGTTACTGGGATTGCTTGCGAATTGGGCTTGTTTGGTACTGTTGAAACAAAGACGTTATGGAGATGGACAAGTGAGAATGGTTTATTGTGGATAATACTACTTTTACTTTTGTTGTAAGCATGTTTGGCTAGAGGAAATTTGTAAGCTGAGCATCGTGGTGTTTCAATAAGATGTGTAAGATGGGTGTGAAGCCGAATGTGATTAACTATACGTCGTTGATTTATGGATTGTGCAAGAGGGGGAGTGTTATGCAGGCGTTTGAGATATTGGAGGAGATGGATAAGAATGGTTGGATGCCGAATGTGTATGAGGATACAACGTCGATAGATGGTTTGGGTACTATATTGATAGTTTTGAGATGTTGAGTACCATATTGACAGGGAAGGAAGAGGATAAGTACTATACACTCATTTTTTCCTTAAATATATGTACAATGATCAATTTACCCTCAAAACTTTTTTTTTAAAATGTTACATCATCAAGTTAACAGAGAAATGACAGAAAATTTAACAGAAGTATCATATTTATAGTGTTTTAAAATTTTGGGTACTATATTGATAGTTTTAAGAGATCTAATACCATATTGACATGCCCGTAAAAAGACAGGTACCATATGCTCATTTTTTCCACATTTTATTAGTAGTTTCAGCTTCAATGTGTTCCTGATCTATGTTTTCTCCTCTTCCCCTTCATTTTGGTAGTTAGTGCTTACTGCTCACGGGGATTTCATCTCTAACATCATGATGTCTTGTTTACATTTGTACACTATCCGTATACAAAAATATCTGCATTTGTATCTATTTACAGGGAAATTCTCCATTGAGGAAATCGTTAAGGTGTCAAACAAGATAAAATAAATGAACATTCTAAATTTATCAAACTTAAACCGTTCATGTTTATAATTGATAAACCATGATTTTGAATCCCTTAATAATTTTCAATTTGGTTAAAAATTTACAAGAATGATATACTCATATATAGCTAAATATCTAACAGTTTATATGTCAAAATATGATCGAAAATTAAGTCTTATAAATCATTGTATAAAAAGTTCTCATCATAGAAGTTCTTAATAGAGAAGCCTCCTCTATTTACATAGACCTAATCTCATGACATTTTTTAACTATGGGAATCAAGTGATTAGATGATATTTGGTTGGGAGTTTTAGTTGAAACAAAAATTTCATAAATGTATGCAGATTTGGCATAACTTGGAACCCATGCACATGCCGAGAAGCATAACCTAGTGCATAAAGAGTCGCCTATTGAGAAAGTCATTTCCCTCTCTCTGAGTAATGTTCGGTAGTTTGGTCAGTGGAAGTTGTCTTGTGATTTGTATGTTGTGATCAGTATTTACCAGGCTTTATTCAGAGTTCCAGATAGTTGGCTGAGATTTTACTTTTTTATTTCTTAGTTAAGATCTTATATTTGATCGATTGTACTAACCTAGCTTCTTTTTTAGGAGGCTTGTCCCATAAGAAAGGAAGTTACTGATTATGCTGTCCTGATGGCAGTCATTTACAATATGGTCAAGCAAGAATATATGTTGCAGGTAGTCCTAGCTAGTTTCCATGTTTTCCATTGTATAATATGCAGTTGACTTTGCGGATATCTAAATGTTTCACCTTTGTGCAGGAAAGGGTTGTTTCTGCTTTAACTCTCGAGTCGTCATCAGGAGAACTAGACAGCTATTGCCTAATGTGGGCTTTGCGTCCTTTCATAGATGAAGAAATTAGGCGTCATGCTTGGAAACTAATTCATTGAATGGTATCCATCTGACTAGTTGTGATTTGTAGCGAACAGATATTCTAGAAGGATAGCATGTACCAAACAAATATCAGGGGTTATTTGTATTATTGTTCAATATGAGTTCTCCAAGGCCATTGAATGTAAAATCCAATTTTGATCTGTCTGTGTATGGTTCTCTGTCTGAATTAATGAATGAATAGTGTCTTTGTCCTCAAATTTTGTTTCTACATTCTTTTGATAGATCCATGTACAAATTGGTTGAGTGTAGGAGGTGAATCATGAGACAAAGCTAGCATTGAAAATTTGAAGTCATCTTCTGGGGAATTAGACAGCTCCTTCCCTGGTTGGAATAGACTGCCGCATGGTTGAAACTTCCTAGTTCTCATATGCACAAGAGAATGACCAAGCTAACATGGAAAATTGCAGGTATGCTTGTCGCATTTTGGTTTCGATTTTGTGATGTTCTTAAACGACTTAACTATGATTATAGTTTGCTAGTAATGCTAGAAGTTCTAACACCAGCTACGTAACAACTAGGCTGATGAAACAGTCTAATATTTAGAGTAGCAATTTCGATAAACGCGTTCAAAAATTGAGCTCAAGACTCGAGGAAACAAGAAAAAGAGCAATATATCTTGTTATTTGAGATTGGGAAAGAGAGGATAGATATGTTCATCTCATGAACAATATGTAGCATGCCCTAATGAACCGAGTAAAAACATAAAGAAGAAGACAATAGTCTTATTTACTACCACAACTACTTTCAAAATTCGGACCAGCCGCAAGGATGTCTTCAACAGGTCTGTGAAAGTCTCAAAGTTCGTCTTGAACAGGTCGGCCAGTTTCAGCAAAGTGTCCTGACAGACCTTCTTGTCTGATCACTACAAGTTGGAGCACAAATAGGAAGTAACATCAACAAAACTGGAATTTGGAAGTTCGAGGAAAATGGGATCAATAGGGACGACCAAGAAAGCAACCGCAGCAAATTGTTTGCTATGCCAAATGTGACTTCCATGTAGAGTCCAAATTTGCCCAGCAAACCGTATTGAAGTTTGAATAAGGAGATTATAACTGGAAGAGTTTTTATCGTTTCTCAAGTCTAGAATTCAGACGATCATTTTGCTCATATACTGAACAATAACATAACATGAGTACACTACTGGTATTGAACAAAGGAGATATATCAAAGTAGACTACAATGACTACTCATTCTTATCCAATTATTATTTTCCACTGCAACAATGCTCTAGAAATTAGGACCAGCTGCAACGATGTCTTCAGTCAGCTTGTTGTCTTTGCCTATCTCGTAGTTTGTGAACGTCTCAAAGTTGTTCTTGAACAGGCCGGCCAGCTTCAGTAGAGTATCCTTGTATGCCTTCTTATCTGACCACTGCAATTTCAAACACAAATCATAATTGACATCAGAAATTTGGAACAATACATATTATATAACTTACAGAAAATGTATAGCCAGCAAACAATTTACAGTGTTCACTGGATCCAATATTTCTGAGGGCACTCCCTCAACCTCAGTAGGAATCTCAAGTCCAAAGACTTCAGTCTTTTTGTAATTTGCATTCAAGAGGCTGCCAGAGTGTATGGCATCAATGATTTTCCGGGTGTAGGGGAGCTTAATACGCTTTCCAGATCCATACCTAGAAGTGAAATAAAAATGTGGTTCAACTTTACTTAAACCAATGGATAATAAATTTTGCAGTACATTATAACGATTGTATATGAACATCCATACCTTCCACCAGACCATCCAGTGTTGACGAGCCATCCAGTTGCACCATGTTGCTGCATCTTCTGAGCAAGCATTGCTGCATACTTGGTTGGATGCAACATTATAAATGCAGCACCAAAGCAAGCCGAGAATGTTGCCTGTGGCTCCTTAATACCCTCTTCAGTTCCAGCAACCTAATAGCACATTTACTCTTTAGTACAAAGAATTCCATTAATCCGTCAATTCAGTCAGGTAAGATTTGAAAATGGTGAACGTACCAAAGCAGTATAGCCGCTAATGAAATGGTACATGGTCTGTGCCAAGTTCAACTTGCTGACAGGAGGTAGCACACCAAATGCATCACATGCCAAAAGTATTACATTCTTTGGATGAGGACCAACACAGGGTATCTTCGCATTTGGAATGTACTCAATGGGGTAGGCTGCACGAGTATTCTCTGCAACCAGAAGAAACACAACTCAGTAAAACCTAATGATGTAATATATGTTGATTTCATTCGGTTAAAATATATGGCAGCAATTAATGACTTGATTTTCCTTTTGTATCTTGTACTGATCTAGAGGTAGTTAAACTAATAGATTGAGCCATTCATTATATCAGTTTGAATGCCTATATCACACGTCAGCAAACAATTAAATTATAGTTAACCAGATAAGTGAACTATATATTAAACAAAATTTGTTTAAACAGAGCTGTGAGCCATACAACTAAAGTACAGCTAAGTACATCAGATAAGATATTCCTAATCATGATGCAGTGTTATCTGATTTTAATTCTTTGTCAACCCTTGTTAAAGCAACTAGATAATTCATAGTCAGAAGTTCTATGGCATGACAAGGTCAATTCTTATCTTTCAACACATGTTTAAGATTAAATCCTCTCAGTCAACATTCTAAACACAAAGGACTACTCAGTTTTAAAATGATTAGGAAATTGATATATACCTGTAACAGATTTGTCAGAATAATCCACTTCTCGTGTATGCTCATCAAACACGATGTTTTCCAACACTGCCAACAAGGATTAGTTTAAATATTTGTTATGTGATCACCTGATTCACAAGACCAAAGAACTTACGACTGTACATATACAAGAAGCTAGAATAGAAGTATTACCAGCACCAAACTTGATGGCATTCCAAATGTCAGGTTCTTTCTCCCTCGACAGATCAATACATTTGGCATAGCAACCACCTTCGATATTTGACACACCATTTTCGGTCCAACAATGTTCATCATCTCCAATTAGGTACCTCTTGTGATCAGTAGACAGAGTTGTCTTACCAGTACCTAATCATAAGAATACATAAAATTACAAAACTCATCAGAAACAACCTTAGATTCTTACAGATGTAAATGATGCCAAGGATGGCAAGAGAGTAAGAGGACACATATCAGACAGTAGCTGCTGGAGCCACACTTTACCACGTTCATTTATCTATACCTGACAATCCAAAGAAGAGTGCAACATCTCCATCTTTCCCCATATTGCAGCCAGAATGTAGGGATAGGATTTGCCGCTTAGGCATGAGATAATGCATGACACTGAAAAGACCCTTCTTCATTTCCCCGGCGTACATGGTGCCGAGGATGACCATTTCCCTCCTAGCAAGATTAAGATCTATGCTAGTGGAGGATGTCATGTAATGAGTGTAACGATTACACGGGAACTGACCAGCAGCATTGTAAATAGTAAAGTCCGGAGTACCAAAATTCTCCAGCTCTTCAGGTGTGGGTCGGATACACCTGTAACCCACCCAGTTATCGAGTGTAACTATGCTAAAACACAGGCTCTCTACCTAGTTCGCCTTGACTGAACTCTATAGGGATGATAATTAATACTCAAAACAATTAAGTCAACGTTAAGAGGACTTATCTGGCAGGCTTATACCCAACGAAGGTATACAGAAACATATACTGCTAAGAAAACAAAGTTTTAGCAAGTCTCACTTACATGTTGTGCATGAACAAAGAATGATACGCCCTGGCAGAGACAATCCGCACTTTGATTCTGTTTTCTGGATCCCAGTTCAAATATTGATCATTCACAAATACCTGCATGAATGGAGAATTCAATACCATCATCTTTTGCCAGATAATTGGTGATCAAAGTAAATACAGGAGCATATGGCAGTGTTTATACCAGCTAATATCCTCCATCTAAAAATCTCAACACGTAATTAGCAAGACACAAGCTACTGTTAACTTTGTACCCACTAAGCTGCTTTCCAAGTGTTACTTCATCTACTTGGTAAGTTCATATTTCACATTAAACATGATTTTGACCATAAAAAGTCATTTTCAATCTTATTCTGATATCAGCTGTTCTTGAGTAAGCCAGTATGGCCTAGTGGACCAATTACATGTAAAGTCTGACTATTATTGTTCACCCTTCACAGTCCTATATATATTCTTTATGGAATTGTAGGCTCTGCAGACATGGCTGCTGAAATGGTGATCTTGATTTAAAGAGCAGAAGCATATTGAATTCATAGCACCGCTGAGACGTGTATGAATGAATTTATTGAATTATGCAGATAATATTGATCCCAGAAAGAAAGAAAAAACCAATTTCCAGATGACGACAGAATTGCTACTCCCAATGGGATTTCTAGACCAAGTAGGACAAAAAGACAAGTATGATACCCATTACCTACATCACTATCTTCTAAAAGTAATAATTCCAAGATAAGCATTATACATGGATTTCCAGGACCATATTTTCAGACACATCGATCATATTAAGCAAGAAAATCTTCATATATATATATATATGTATATACGGGGCGTGGAATGAAAATAAGACCTTGTCCAAAGAATTTAAGTAATCCACAGCTCTTTCTCTGTTGATCATGAAAGTATGCTCGTCCATTTCAATGTTCGGTGAACCCCTTCAGATCAAGAACACCAAGGTTCAATCAGACTATATATGATTTTTATTGTTGGTAGGTATTTTGCTAATAACAGTAACTCAAACAGTGAAAAAAAGAATGAATTGTGGGTAGGTTGTGAGAGTGATTCACCTTCCCCACCAGAGCTCCTCTTGTGTCGTCTCATCATTGACGACAGGCACGGAGGGATGTGGGGACCAGGGTGGGCCTGGCCCCCCCTCAATTTTTGTAAAAAAAAAATTAGTATATTATTATTATATAATATAAATATTATAATTTATTTGAAGTACGTATATCTAAACTTCAATGACGCGTATGCGTGCATGACTAATTCAAATATGACGACTTGGTAAGAATATTATTATATATTATTTTAATAATGAAGTTCAAATATTAGGTCAATTAGGATTCAATCTCTTACCAGGTTTAGGATGTTATGGTCTTTTTTTCTTTATAAAAGCTCTACCGTTCCTGAGATTAAAATACAATCATTTTTATTAAGCTTAAATTTATTAGATATGGAGAGATACTTCAAAAAAAAATCATCTTCTTCTACTCCAACATCAGATGAGTAACCACCTACGAAAATTCAAAAAAAGAATAGTAACAATATGAAAAAGTCTCATGCTGGAGATATTACATAAACGTGTTCATCGGATCTCGCTAAATGCCCGCTAATTTCAAGTTATCATCCTAACATTTAAGAAGAAGTTCGAAGATATTATCTACAACAAGACCCTTGTCGACCTAAAAATCATACTTTTTCTTTCACGGAATTTGGGAGAAAAAAAAAGAAAAAAAGGTTTATTCGTGATTGGTTTATAATTTTCATATTGGTTAGATTACAGTATTAAAGATGATGTTGCATTTTGTTTATGTTGTTATCTTTTTAAACCAGCTACTGGAGAACAAGGCGGTGGTGAAACTTTTGTTGGTACTGGTCATGGATTCAATAATTGGAAGAAGAAGTAAACGCTAATGTCAAATTTTGGATGATCAAATATTACTCATAATCAGGCTGCGAGTAATTGTGATGTTTTATCAAACCAAAAAAAATACATGGAGATTGTTTTGGCAAAATATATAAATGAAGATCGAATTGGCTACCCTAACTGAGACTATTTTTTAAGATTTTCATTTAGGCTCCCCCTAACTGAAAATCCTGGCTTCGTCCCTGCTTGACGACACGTTTATCTCTTGGAGAGCGACCTGTCTTTGCTCCAGACAGTGTTGCTAATGCCCATGTTGACGTAATGAAAGACCCTTTTTCGGACTTTATCGCCTGTTCATATAACTCTGCACCACATACAAATTTAACCTCAATCACATCGATCAGCAACAAAATTAAATCTCACGGTCAATTCCAAAATGATGATGAAGGTTAATTTTACCTGCAGGTAAGAGGTTGTAGAGGACATGGGTGAACTTGAGGGCGCTGTCACTGACGCTAATGGTGGGAGTGAAATGGTGGTGGTGTTCTACGTGGGACGAGACCTTTGGAGTATCGGACTGCTTGGACGGGTCTCCTCTCACAACCTTTGGTCCAGTTTCTCTCGTCAGCGAAGCCAGAGAGTTACTGCGGGCGGGGTCAACAAAAACAAAATAAAAGTCAGAAAAAACCAAACTACAGTAATAGGGTTTTGACACTTCACGCGCTTTTTGTTTCTTCCCGGTTAAAAAATGACTTTCTAGCACTCCGGCCTGAATTTGAGAAAAAAAATGTATCGACGTAAATGATGCAAAATGGATATTTACGACGATATTTTAATTTGTTTTGAACCATCTGAAAATTTTCTTTATTATATCTTTAAAATTTTTAATTTTTTTAATTTTTATCGATATTTTTGATATATTAGTGATATTCTCAATATTTTTTGAAATTTTCAAAATTTTCAAAAATTTTCAAAAAAATTTCAAACAGTTCTCTACGTGGTTTTGAAGTATTTGTATATTTGATTTTGTGATGTGTGATGTCTAATATATTGTATAAAAGGCGTGATGGTCTACCGTTTTAATCATCAAAAAATAAAAATAAAAATATTCAATTATATTTTAATAATTATCAGCACTTAACACGTACTAATTCATAAAATAATATAATACACTCATATGTCTTGATATTTGCTCAATATTTTCTTTTCACATAAGGTAGATAATTGATCATATAACAACCTTCAAAAATTTCATTACAAATGTTCATGTATTTTTATTAGTTTCCGTCTTTTTCATCAGAATTTTCACTTAACACATACTAATTCATATAATAATATAGTAAATTCATATATCTTGATGTTTGATAAATATTTTATTTTTATATAAGATAAATAATTAATCATATAACAACCTCCAAAAGTTTTATTACAAATTTCTATGTATTTTTATTAATTTTTGACTTTTTCATCAAAATTTTTACTGAATCGATATTTTCGTCGATATATCCAAATTTTACACCGTCGATATACCTTCGATATCTTATAGTTTACTCCTTGAAATTACGTAATTACTAAGATTCCTAGGAATCAGGACCAGAATATGATGGTCGTCTGGACATTGTTCAAGGTGAAGAGACTCGACAATCACACACAAAAGTGGAATGTATTGTCCCGATGGCCCCACGAACATTTACAGAGCAAAAAATTTCACCTGTGCCGGTGAGCCGTACCGGCCAGAATAACAAATAATATTGCAATCGATCTGTATTCGATAATGTCCGAGATGGTGGGTGCATACGTCACGGTGCAACATTAGTTGATAGAAATAAAAAAATATATATAGAACAAGAATACCTGATGGACTGGAGCTGCTGCTTCTGGCGCTCCTCTTCGGAGAGAACAACACCGAATGCTCCCTGCTGAGTCCCCTTGATGCATGCCCGTACCTGAGGTGAGGCGAAGGAGGCGGCCGCCTCAGGCACTAAAATTCAGGAGGCCCAATTTTTTTTAGATATACATATATAAATTGTAAGAAATATATGCATTTAAAATTACTTTTAAAAACTCGAGACGAAAACATTTAAGTAATTTTGTGATATTTTTGAAGAAATAAGTTATGACACGTGGATTATTTTATTTTCTTTTTTATTAGTATTGCTGTGAGTATTAATTTTCTTTTTATGTACGGTGTTGAATTTTTTTTTAAGTATTATATTAAAACATCAATTTATATATATTAGCTTGATTTATAAATAGTTGATTATAGGATAGTATTTCGATTGTGGTTAACAAATCTTTAGTTTTATTATTTTATGTACAATATTGGAACATCAACTTATATTGGTTTGATTTATAAGTATTTGGTTATAGTTTTGTATTTCTCTTATAAATAGTTGATTATAGGATTGTATTTCGATTGTGGTTAACAAATCTTTAGTTTTATTATTTTATGTACAATATTAGAATATCAACTTATATTGGTTTGATTTATAAGTATTTGGTTATAGTTTTGTATTTCTCTTATGATTAATAAATGAAACATATATGTTAGTTTACATTGATTTAGATTTGTTCTTGTAGATACGAGAACAACATGAGAGTAAATTAGTTTGGATACTTATGTAACATAATTTTATATATTTATCTTTTTTTTGTATGATCATGAGAGGGCACAATTTTTTATTCTCGCTTCAGGTCTCAAATTCTCAGGTCCGGCCATGGTCATTATGCGTTAGAAACTCAACATGTAGTTCAGCTCTCTCTTATACTTATACTTGTTACAAACTCACTCATTGTTGTAGCCATGGCAATGTAACAGCTTTACAATCATTTAAGATATCATGCATATATACATCATTCATAAAAGACTCGTTACCTGAGAGAGAGAGAGGTAGAGAGATAGAGAGAGATAGAGAGTAGCTCGTGATGGCGTGTGAGTCTCTATCGGTGGCGCGTGTCTTGAAAAAATAGAACCAAGTCTCTCTGCAAGATTGGATCGAAATGTGAGGACAACAGAAATTCATTCGAGATCTCAAAAACCATAAATTAAGGGCGGAAAATGAAAACGGAATCAACAGTTAAAACTAGTTCTATCAAGATTCAGTGACTGAAACCAAAGATGAAGCTGCTACTTGAGAAACAAAACAGAGACAGAGAGTACTAGACGATGACGAAAACAAGAATAGTAAATCGTTACAAAGAAGTAATTAGGGTTTTTGAGAGTACCTCGTTCATATTGAATTGGAGGTTTTCTTTTCACTCCAGATAGTAAGCTCAAACAAGAAAATTTGGAAGAATTAATGGTGAAAAGAAACAAGTCGTCTGTTCCGAATCGAAATCAATAACAGAAAATAGATACCTCGGAAGATTTGAGATCGTAAACACAGCTAGGTTCTTACCTAAATCGATCGCTGTACTTGGCCGATTGAACGGCCGGAGTGGTGGTCGACCACCGAGCACAAGATATCGGAGTCCAAACTCCAAAGAATGATGGGAAAAAATGAAGAGAAAAAACGAGGTTGAAATTCATGAAGGAGAAATATGGAGAGAGGGATTTCACAGAAAGAGAGAGATACGCGGTTGTGGTTTGGATATAAGAAGGCGAATAATGGTGATGCAGTAAGGAAGAGCTCAATCCGCTCTCGCGTGACTCTTTCTGTTAGAAGAGCCAGCTGAAGCTGACCCGCCCAACTAAGCGCATGTATACCACTTTTTGCTTTTTGTTACGTACGTCGTCGTTTGGACGCCTACCGTTCGCAAGACTATGTTTTCCTGCCAAAATGCCTAACTATATATGAACTGATTTTTTTTTTAAATAAATAAAAAAATTATCCAACACTAATTTTCTTTCTTTTCAGTTCTTTTGGTTAAAACTTGAAAGTTGAATGTCTATGTTGTCTTTATTATGGTTAATTACGGATCTGGAGGCTATATATGCATGCATGGATAATAAACAGAATTATGGTATGAATGTTTTTCAATATATTTATAATATGAGGTAAATTTTATAAACAGATCTGCTGCAGATCAATATACTAAGAGCAACTCCAACAGATCCCCTAAAAGTCAATTTAATCTATAATATGACGTTTTTGCTTTAAAATCAGCTCCAAGAGATCCCCTATCACATTAGCTATTTTAGGGATTCCCTATATTTCATGTTTTCATCCCCTATCCCCATACCTAAAGCTTGAATTTTAGGTGATGTAAAAGTCAACATTGTAATTAATTATTTCCTAAAAGGTTGTAAATGTAATCAATTTCTAAGTTAATAAATGTTAATTATTTTTATTAACCAATCAAAACAAAGTATTTATTCATATTTAGCTAAATTATGAGTAATATTGTTGGAGTAAATTTTTACAAATGCTTAGCTAAAATAGGTTTGAGCTATATTTTGGAACAAAATAAGAAAATTTTAAGTGACATTGTTGGAGATGCTCTAAGTTGCTAGATTTGCCTTCTAAATTAAGCCTCTTCTTTGAAAGTAGTTGTCTATACTTTACATAGTAGTAATAAATCTTAGACATGTTTATCGTAGCGAACATCACTTATTACCAATCCGCCAACTACAAATTTTAGATTTCTTTAATGATCTCGTTATAATTGATTATTTACGTATCGTTTCTCTTTTTAATTATAAAGTCAGCATAGGGTTTCAAGAATAAATTAGTGAATGAACAAGTGTTAAATTAATCATTGCCCGCGAGTAGCCATTTCATTTTATTTTTTCTTTAAGGATAGCAACTAATTTCTTTTAGGACTAAAGTCAGCAGCAGAGTTTGAACTTTTACCAAGTCGTCAACATGGCCGGACCTGAGAATTTGAGACCAGCCTGAAGCGATAATAAAAAATTGTGCCCTCTCATGATCATACAAAAAAAAGACAAATATATAAAATTATGTTACATAAGTATCCAAACTAATTTACTCTCATGTTGTTCTCGTATCTACAAGAATAAATCTAAATCAATGTAAACTAACATTTATGTTTCATTTATTAATCATAAGAGAAATACAACACTATAACCAAATACTTATAAATCAAACCAATATAAGTTGATATTCTAATATTGTACATAAAATAATAAAACTAAAGATTTGTTATAACCACAATCGAAATACAATCCTATAATCAACTATTTATAAGAGAAATACAAAACTATAACTAAATACTGATAAATCAAACCAATATAAGTTGATGTTCCAATATTGTACATAAAATAATAAAACTAAATATTTGTTAACCACAATCGAAATACTATCCTATATATAATCAACTAGTTATAAATCAAGCTAATATATATAAATTGATGTTTTAACATAGTACTTAAAAAAAACAATATTTCAACACCGTACATAAAAAGAAAATTAATACTCACAACAATACTAATAAAAAAGAAAATAAAACAATCCACGTGTCATAACTTATTTCTTCAAAAATATCACAAAATTACTTAAATGTTTTCGTCTCGGAGTTTTTAAAAGTAATTTTAAATGCATATATTTCTTACAATTTATATATGTATATCTAAAAAAAATTGGGTCTCCTAAATTTTAGTGTCTGAGGCGACCGCCTCCTTCGCCTCACCTCAGGTACGGGCCTGCCTTGATAGGTGTGGTCGGTGCCGACTTCTTCTTCTGCAGCGAATGAAGTTGGTCGATCGTCTGAGCCTTCACCGGTGCCGAGCTGTCGTCGTGGCACATCCCATTTCCATTCTTCTTCGGCGTCGTCTGAATCTTCGCCAGCCCGTTCCTCGCCGTCCCGTTCCCGTTCGCCACCGCCGTAGTTCCGTTGCCGCTTGCGGCGAAGCTGAACTCTCCGTTACCGTTGGACGCCATGATCTCTCCCCTACACCGAAACGACAGTATTAATTAATTTACGTGCAACATTTTGGAGTATATGACACTTTTTACGTATAAATGTGATAAAAATGGCTAGTGATAATGAGAGGACGACGAACCAGAATTTGAGAGCTGGAGAAGACGAGGAAGGATGAATGAGCAAAGACAGCTAATGAGAAATGGAAATTAGAGAGTAGTGATCGACCATGAAATATGAGTAAGAGGTTTCTTGCTGAGAACACAAATGAGAAGGTGGTGAGGGAAAGGAGAACCAAGTCGAGTCCCCTTATAAAGGGTTGCGGTGTGCTCCGAGTTAACCTGAGTTAAAGGTTAACGCTGGTCAAAGTAACCGTGGTCAAGTTAGATCCTATCCCAGTAGTCCCGTACGTATCTTTGGGGGTCAAGTTCTCCTCTCCGAATGCGATAAGTTCCAAAATTCCATTAAACGAGGGAGAAATGAGGAAGAGTACGTATAGAGACGAGGGATCCTGTGGTCCTAAGACCACCATTAGCTGTGGCCTGCCAACCAAACAAAAGCTTTCTAGATTTAAGGCATTTTATTAGTTGATCTAGTTCCTCATTTTTCAATTAAATGGTCTTATCGCAAGTTCGCAACTCGATCTCAATCTTTATTTACGCCTCAATTTTGTTGACTAAACCTCTTATCATCATCCTCTTAATTTTTTAGGGATTTGACTTCTAGAACTCTGATTATAAGATAATTTCTTATTATAAAATTGAAAATAAGCATCAAGACCTTTTAAATAAAAAAGGTGCGCCACGTATAGAACATTACAAATTGCATGTCACACAACATCTATCATAACTATGGAATCGAATATGTCCTAATTAGCAAAGAATAACGTATAAACAATTCTATCCGTTTTACTAATAAGATGACACACTAAAAAAATTTAGATTGATTTTGCGTGAAACCGTTCCATCAATACTCGTACTTGAAGAACACCTCTAGTGTGTTGCTGAACGATAAATAAATAATACCTGTGTTAAGATCTTATTTGATCCACGAAGTTAGGAAATAAAATAAATGAAAGTTAATTGACATAGATTACTTCCATTTCTACAAATTAATTGAGATAACAAAAGTTAATCCTACATAACTACTAACGCATGCATATATGCCTACATTGTACAATTCAAATAGAACCTGCATTCTTCAACAATGAAGCTAGCTATTACGTAGTTTTACCTATCCTCTATCCATCGTGCTTCTGAGGGCATGCACGAGAACCGCAGTCATTTTGATGCTCAATATTGACCCAACCTTGATAAATAACTACCAAGAGACCAGCGCTGTATGCCATTACCTCTAAATGTGTAAAATCAATCGGGCGCCGGCACAACAAAATCGCTGCCACAAACTCTCGCCCTTGTCACATTTACATGCATGTACCACCACCCCAATTCGATCCATCGTCACTATTGTCGCTCCTAAATTAGTAACCTCTATCACGTAAACTCTCTGTAATTCTAGGTGTTGAATTTATGGTCTAGATTTTTTTATGTATTTTTATTTAAGTTTAATATTAGTTAAAAATATCTCACACATTTATATTTATATTTCGTACGGTATAAATGCACTCATCACACTCTATGAGATAGATACTTGCTAATGATTGGGTAGAGAATTGCTTTTGATTGATTTTGTACTTCGAGTTTGGTTGCAGCGTAGGAGGGGATTGCTCCTACCTTACGTGAACGGCAGATGGACTTCGGTGCAAGTTACATTACACGTCCTTATCAGAAGCTTAACTTTCGATTGGTTTTGAACGATTATTTTGCCATACAAAGAACCACGTCGAGTCATCGCATATCCTCCTTTTATAATTACTTGAGATTTAACACCAAAATCGTCATATATATATGTGCGTGTGTAGTCGTGCATAATGCCTTGTTCGCTGCTCGTATATGGTTCAGAAATTACGATCGTTCAAACGTAATGATATTGATATTGCATATTATTAATTCGGTATAGAATGGCTTGGACGTGTTATGCATACTCAATATACATGCTACTCGATCTTTCCCAACAATTTATACGTGTTTTAGCCAGCAAGTAATAAGTACACGTAGGATGTGTTGTCTGTGTACCTGCATGTTTAAAGCGAGAGATACTTAGGTACGTAGCCAAGCTATGGAAATGGACCATTCAAGTTAAAGTGGAATCTGTTCAGAAAATACCAGCAGCTGAAATTTCTTGAGTTTTGGCAGTGGTTTCGAAACAGCACCAAGCCACCAACTTGCTTGGTGTGGCAACTGTGGTTGGATGCAGGAATAGAGATATGCATGATGCCATGATCTGTTTTCATAATTGTAAAAGAAAATGTAAACACGACTACATACGTACTTTCGGATGAAAATATCAAAGAAGTTTGGATTTTTAGTGGGGAGATATCTTCAATAAGAACCATAATGAACAAAATATTCCTACAATAATGACAGTGGATCGGTTCATAAATTTAATCATCAATACAATATAAGTATGTAAACTTGGATTCCTCTTATAAAAGAAGATTATGATGATTTGTGAAAGTAATTTTCAATGAAAGTGTCCGGTGAGGTTTCGTTTGGTTATAGATGGTTCTCAATTTTCAAGGAGAACAATAATAATCAGGGGAGGGATTATGTGGTCGAGGCTCAAACTCGTAAGAGTTCAGGCTTTAATTTCTTTTTGGTACCAAAAGATATATAATGCATTTAGTACAAAAAGTGCTTGAGACCAACGCGGAAATCAGTTATCTGAAGCACCTGAAAATCTGTTGTATATCTAGTAGTTGTCTGAATCGAGCTCACACAATCGAAAAATTTGTCGTTTGATTCATGTCTTCTAACTACTCTAATTCAACTGTTTAAAATGTCCAAAAATGTGTCTATTTAAGAACGTATATGATATTTCATACTATATCAAACAACTGCTATTTTGTTGTGTGACATGATGAAAGACAACAAAATATCTGATGTTGTAGTTTGTTCTAAACAACTTAATTTCATTAAGTATTTTGTTGTCTAAAGTAATTAGGAAGAACATATATTAAGTTGTTGGAAGTTTACTTTGACAACAAAATTTAAAACATTTAGTTGTCAGATTGGTATGCATGTAGTTGCTTTTTTATCTGTTGTTAGAGTTAGTAATATCTGTTGGTAGATTGATCTTTAAACAATTTTGTTTGACTGAAACAACGATGATCATAAAACATTTTGTTGTGTGAATCCTTAACTAACAACTTCATTTCAGTTGTTTGAATTGTCTCTATGACTCAGAAGACAGAAATTGATCTGTTTTAAGTTGTATGTACATGAGTTACAAGACAGACTTTGGTCTGCTTTTAGTTGTCTATACATGAGTTACAAGACAAACTTTAATTTGGTCTGTCTTTAGTTGCATGTACACATATGTATCCAAACCACTTTCTACACAATTAATGCAATCTCAACACAAAGCAACCTAGCTATAACTCAAACATTCAACATACATACGTACTCATCATCAAACTTAAGTAGCTAGCTAGCTAGGTAGCAAAATACATGTTGTCCATAGCAAAATATAAATTGTCCAAAATCATGACATTAAGTCCATAAACCCTAGCCTAACCAACTGCCTAATCCCACGACATCATAATTGTTCTTCAATTCTCATGATGGAATTGATAACTACCTAAGATATCCACATAAAATTAAATTACATAAACATACTAGCTAGCTAGTACCGAAGCTAATCCAAGTACACAATTGCCTGCTTTGCCCACTCTGCTCGCACGATGTCAATCTCCTTCATTATGTACTCTCTTCGACCTCTTCTAGCCCACTGAAATATATATTGTAATTATCACAAAGAAATTAAGAACCTCTTCTAGACTACAACTAACTGTTGTACCTACAATAGCCACTGAATTTATCACAGAAAATGACATTACCTTGGTTATGAATTCTATTTTGCTATCTTCAACAATTTCTTTCATATAGCGCATAATCCAATAACCGCAGGTAGTAGAACATTTCTGCTCCGGAATGCCCTGTTATTATGAAACATATTTAGCTTTGTGTTTTATACTATACAATACATGTGTACGAGGAAACTAGAAGATGTTTAAGTGCTGTACCGAAAGAGGAATCCACATCGGTGTCTTCCTGCCCCTTTTACCGACTTGTGCATTATAAATCCTAATAGAGCTTCATTGCTAAAAAAAAGATGAAATGTAAGAACAAAATTGAACATTACATATACATAAAATTGAGCAACACAAACTAAGGTTTTTAAAGGTTGCTGGCAATTATGTACCTGTCGACGATAGTTTTTCATTCACCGGAGATCAACCGCCTGGTCAAGGGATCCATGCAGTACACAACTTCATCGTTTACGTTGACAACAGTTAACACCCAGTGTCCACTAAAATATATAAACCAAGTCAGTAGCTCTTTAATATGATTTTCCTATTTATAATGTATAGACCATGCGAGAAGAACATTCGCATCATATGGGGGCAGAATGACTTAATGTCATGCACATACTCTGTGTTATAAGACACTATAAAAAGCTTTGTAGTTGTTCCTTGTTTGTAGCGTTCAAACAGCCATTTAGATCGCTATGTTGAATTCCCAAAGGCAGCACCGGTGCGAGCTGGATCAACAAAGGCATATGTGTCTTTTGTGCCAGATTTCACTAGCCCTTCATGAAGATAACTACAAAAAAAAAAACATAGGATTCCTTGAAGTTCTACATTCAATAGTAACTAGCTAAAATATATATATATATATATATATACAACTACCTAATACAAAAAATTGAATTAAAAAATAGACATGTATTACCTCATATACAAGATAATTGAAGCAGCCTTGAGTTCATTAAATGTTACCATGACATGAATCTAACTTCTTTCAACCCAAACTCTTTGTGTGTGACCAAATACTTCCTCCTTCGTTGTGATGCTTATGGTTTTTCCATTAGTCAAATTTGTGTTTGCCCAATGGCACAACCTTTTTAATGATGTAGGCAAATTGTTTGGCAGTGTCACAAGATCCAATTGATCCTCATCCTCGTAGTTCAACTTTTTCTTATTCTTCATTAGTCGACGCTTTGGTATTTTCTAGATAAAATATAAAGTTTTAGTGTTAGAGATCAATTTATTCTAATTTGCTAGCTAGTTAAACAACACATGCAGAAACTAAAACATTTACCTTTGTATTTTCATTCTTGATGATCATGTCTTTAGGCCAAGCAACATGTGTACCAATGGCATATTTTACAGCAACTATTTCATCTTTAACATGATATGGGAGCTTAGCATTCTCAATAATCGTCCGGATGACTGATACACGCAAACAATGATCTACCATTGGAACACCGTGAATTAGTTGAGTGCTGGACTCGGGAACTACCTCAAAAATTGTTCCAATGGTTACAACATTGCTTAGAGACCCTACTGCCAGCTTGACCTCATTTTCATTAGAGGAAAATACCTACCAGTTAAAAAAAACATAAGTCCAGTACAATGACCACATAAATATCAGAAAAAAATGTAACAATAGCATAATCAAACATTTAATGTTGCTAAACTAACCTCATTTGGAGATGGTATTCTGACCACATGGTCATTCTCTTGGACCTTTTTCAAATTTTCTTCCTCAGGGACATCAATTTCCTTGTCCAAATTTTCTTTGTCCTTTGCTGCATCCTTTATCACATCCAGCAATACCAGCTTCTTCTTAGCAATATCACCGGTGACATCATTGCCCACACCCTTCATTTTGTCACATGCTTTTGAACAACTGCCTTGGTCTGAAGGAGTGCCATGAATTATTGGGGTATGCTTTGCCACATCTATGTTGAGTTTTGCCTCTATCCTAGAGAGTACACCAGCAACTGTCTGTCTTTCCTTTTCCCATTCAATCCTTTCCTGAGCATGCTTTGCCTCCATCTCAACCAAAATTTGCTTGAATGTGTCTGCAGCATTGGACCTCCTCTTTCTGGATTTCTTCAAGTTTGTGAAATAGCTCCCCTGCTTCACAAAGCCACCAACACCTCGAACCCTTCCATGATGTTCCTCACTCCCTAATGCCTTGGCGAGTACATCATCTGTCCCTTCTACAGTTGTCTCTCTTTCTAAAACCTTTCTTTTCAACTCATCCTAACACAACCCACACATCAAGCATGGTGTTAATTATAAGAAAATATATTTCCTTAACTTGAACAACTAATTAAAAGGAAAATAAACTAAATCACATACTATTTTTCTAGCACATTCCTCTGCTTCAGGATCTACGAAGTTGCCTTTCTTATCTAACTTTGCATGTTTCCACAAGGTAACACGATCCACAACACCATTAGGATACTCACCCAACTTTAACTAAATATCAGACAAAATATTCACATTACAGCATTTCCATAAATTTATACAGTTAAGACTAGCTTGTACAACTACATAATTAAGCTCAACTAAAGTTCATACCTGGTCTTGCTCCAAGTTTGCATATCCCTTACGCGCTGTCCGATGAAGACATTTAACTTTTGCCCTCTTCTCAGTTTGCATTTTGGATAATTCCTTATAAGGACACAAAACAGCCAAGGAAAAAAAAGGAAGTTCAATAATTGTTCTAAACCAAACAAGGAACAAAATGAGCTAAAAGCATTTACACAACTCAACAGATTAACGAACCTTGGTGTGTTCCGACAATCTGTCATCTAGGAAAAGGTCTCAATCAGCCTGACTTATGCATGTATAATCCTGTGGAGGGTAAGCATACTCTTCAGGAGAGTCCAAAAATGGTTTTACATATTTGAGTCATAAATTGCTCTTCCATTCCTTCCACTTGACATCGGCAGAAGCCAAAACCAGATCTCTCCAATCTTTAGGGAAACATATGCATCCTGAAAATTATTAATACAACTAAAATTATCATTGGAGCAACATCTACATAGTACGTAACTGAAATAATAAGTGGAGTTGAAAATTACCGTTATAGATTCCCAGATTTTCTCTTTTGCATCAGAGTTCACATATCTCCAATCTATGTATCCAATTGAGATCTTTATTCGTACCAAAACACCAAAGTGGGACTACATCTCTTTACCCCATTTTTCAACAGGTTAGCCGTATCTGTTCTTGGCTACCCTCATCTTAATTCCCCTTGCTACACACTTTGGAATATGACACATCGTCACACAACCTTTTTTCAGAAGCTTCTTCCCTATGATTCTGACCTCCTCAATCTCCCCTTCTTCACCTTCACTAACAGCAACATCTTGCTCTTCCCCACCTTTTTTTTACCTCTTCAAGCTTTTTTCTTCTTCTTCCCTCAACAACTCTCTTGGACTGTCGGCGACGGACTTTACTAGTTTGTGGATCAGCAAACTGATTAGAAGAAGTAGTAACCTCTTTCTCAACAGGTGTATCTTTGACGATGTTCGAACTCTCTATTTTGGCGAAATTGCTCTTCCGGGAAACAACCTCTTAATTGGATACAACTGTCCTAGTCTCTTGCTATGATGCTGCTTGTCATGGCCTTTTCTTCACTGGAAAATTGACTTATTTCTCTTCAGTTTGGGATCTTGTCTGCGTTCTCTTTATTTCTACCAACAGGTTCAGTGCTCTTTCACTCCTTAATTGTGAGTCTCTTGAACGTGCCATAACTTGAGAGGAAAAACATACTAAAATTCAGAAACAACACACACTTAAGCAATTAAATGAGCAAGACATGAATGGAAACCATAGAAACAGCACACACTTGGAAACAACAATTAAATCAGCAGTTTTACAAGAAAACAACCATTCATTAAATCCAGAAATGCAAACAAGCAAGGACAATAGCAAATTAAGTAGTCATTCAAATTCATTCATTATCTAAATAAGGACAAACATACTACAATTCAGATGACGCAAAAAAAGATGTCTGGATTAAATTTTACAAAATACTTCAATCATCAATCCAGATTCATTCCTCTACGTCTCGCATATAATTACTATGTTCCGCTTCAACATCTGGCAGTCCAGAATTTACCAATTGATCCTCCACTACAACATCTTCCATTTCATCATCATATTTAGCCCATTTGTAGTCTTTGTTCGGACATCTACATACCACATACCACAGAGGATCTAAGGGGTCCTGAAGGTAAAAAATCTGTTTTACTTGTGTTCCTAATACAAAGGGATCTCTCAGATGTCATTTCCTACTTAATTTTACCAAGGTATATCCAAAGCAGTCATCTACTTTAGCACCCCTAGCATTCTCCACCCAGTTACATTGGAATAAAGGAACCCTAAGTTTGTAATATTCTAAATCCCATATTTCATGAATTACCCAGTTATAGTTCATGTCTTGAGTGATAGGATTCTTATCCTTGCATTGCATTACTAACTTGCATTGCACTGCCAACAACAAACACTCCACTATTCTGTACTAATTGAGTATTGCCAACTCCTTCTATGTGATATCAACTTATTCTATGTGATATCCAGTATAGGTCGTCACCGAATATCTTGGTTCATCCACTAACCACCTAATAGTATCAGAAATGCCAACCTCAGTACTTTGCAAACCATCAGAAACCTGACAGCAAACACAACACATTTAAACTTAGAAAAAAAAAATTCACATCTTAGCAAACACATCACATTTCAAAATGGACAAACATACCCTCTGCTTGAACCACTCAGCAAACTCCTCATTCTGCTTCTTCTTTAGCCACTTGATATCTTTGCTGAACTTTGGATATAGCAATTTCATGAGCTCCATGCGTTCACTGAGTATCAAAGTATAGAATTTCAAAGTAAGCAACGTTTAATCACTGCCTATGCGCATTATCAGCAGATAGTTAAATAGTTAAACGCATTGAACACTTACGTAAAATACAGGAGGACTTCAGTTGTGTTCTGCAATACACAAAGGTGAGCTTGGTCCCTTACCTTTCTGGTGAGACATTTTCTGTTGTAGCCACCCAAGTGTTTGCACCCATCAATAAGACCATATTTAGTTGTATCACGGTCTCCTACAGTAGACTTAGAGGCAAGCATCCTTTCTACGTTAAACTCAACTGCCTCTTCAACAATATATGATTCAATGATGCAACCTTCAGGACGATTTCGATTTCTAACATACCCTTTGAACACTTTCATATATATCTCTCAAAGTGATACATCCATCTAAAAAATACTGGCCCACATAACTCTACTTCCCTAACTAGATGAACTTTTAAGTGAATCATAATGTTAAAAAAATATGGTGGGAATACATCTCAAGCATGCACACTGTCTTAACTAGATCCACTTGCATATCTACTAGCTTTGAGACATCAATCTCTTTTGCACAGATTCCTTGAAGAATAGGCAGAATCGTATAATAGCTATCCTCACTGGTTTTTCTAAAACTGAACGCAAGGCAACAAGAAGTAGGACTTGCATTAGTATGTGACAGTCATGAGATTTCAATCCAACCAAGCTCAAGTCCTCCATAGAAACAAGGTTCCTAATGTTTGAAGAAAAACAAGTAGGAACTGTCATCTCAAACAAAGACCCGCAAATAATTTTTTTCTCATCTAATGTAAAATTCCAACTAGCCATAGGTAACAAGCCTTTTTTTTTTCATACCATCAACCGGCCCTAACCCAATTCTTACCCCCATTGCAACTAAATCCTTCCGAGCAGGACCATTGTCCTTTGTCTTATTCGGAATATTCAACAAAGTTCCAATTAATACTTCACAAACATTTTTCTCGATATGCATAACATCGAGATTGTGTCTTACTTGAAAGTATTTCCAGTACTCAAGTTGAAAGAAAATGGATTTCTTCTTCCAGCAAAGTTTTTCCTCACCTTCGAGACCCTCGAAGTAGGATGATAGCTTTACTTTCCAAATTCATAGTTCAAACCTGGTACTCTTTCCAGCACCTCTTCTCCACTTAGTGGTCGCGGAGCAAGATCCTCTTCAACGGTGTTGTCAAATAAGGAAGGCTGATTACGGTAGGGATGATGTCTAGGCAGATGTCTTCTTGTTCTCATATGTGACATCTTCTTACTGTGTTTAAGGCGATATGCACATGTCTTATCAACACAAATTAGACACCCATTGTACCCTTTTACAATGGAGCCAGATAAATTTTTATAAGCTGGAAAATCATTGATAGTCCACAAAAGCATGCCTCTCATTCTAAAATATTTGTAAGTGGTCAACTAAAACCTCCAAGTATACGTCGATATCAGTTCCAGGCTGATTGGGTCCGGATATTAACATTGTTAACATGCACAATGATAGTGGCAGGTTGTATGTGACCAGAATAATAGGCCAACATGAATAATTAGATTTTTTTTTCACTGTGAGGATTAAATCCATCACTTGAGAGTCCAAGCCTAAGGTTTTCGGTTCAGCATCAAACACAGGGAATCTTGTGTCAGCCAAGGACCAAGTTGGCGAATCTGCTGGATAATGCATCACACTGTCTTTGTTTCTTCCATGCTCATGCCAAGTTAGATCCTCGGAAGTGGTTGGTGATGAAAACATCTGTTTAAACCTTGGAATTGGTGGGAGGAACCACATAACCTTTGTAGGCACCCCTACTTTTTCTTTCTTATCCTTGTCTAATTTCCATCGCGACTCACCGCATGTGGGACATGTTAATGCATCCATGTGCTGCTTTCTGTACACTATGTAGTCATTGGGACAACAATGATACTTCTCGTAATCCATCCCAAAGCATAAAAGGTCTTTTTAGCCTCGTAAAAAGATCTTGGAATCTCATTCCTTTCTGGCAACAACATGTGGATGAACATCAACCAATCAAAATAACATGAATCACTCATCTCGTGTTTGACTTTAAGGTTGAAGCTCTACTTTGTGTTCCTCACACAACCAGGATACAAAGGCTTGAATTGTCTGCATCATCTACAAGCTTCATAAATTAAAATCCTTCATCTACAAATTCTTCACCATCATTAACCTCCTGATCCACTTCATCTTCTGGAATCCCCATATCTACTTCAGGTTCACCCTCTTTTATCTCTTTATCAACTAAAGCTTCCCCTAAAATAGTTTCAGAGTTACCTAGTTTATGACTGGAAATGTATGACCTTGAGGGTTCCCCATGCCATTTCCAGTTTTTATAACTACGATCAATCCCATTGAAGTATATATGGTCATTGATCACACGTATGGAAAACATAGCAGTGTTGCTACATTTTGAACAAGAGCAATAGATTTTGTTCTTGTCTGCAGCATTTGACTTGGCAAACTTCACAAACTTAGCAAGACCTATTGCAAACTTTTTAGAACTTCTAGCTTCATTCATCCAAGACTTATCCTTCCTAAGACACTAAAAGAACAAAAAAAATACATAATACAACTTTATACATGACCAAACCAATATGTTCACAATTCAGGGACAAAATTGTGAACAAAAACACACACAAATTGTTTACAATGTTCATACTATGGGACAGAATCAAACACCACATGCTTAAGAAACAAATTAAATGAATCACAATTTAAGAAAATAGTATTCAGAACTTCACAAGAACAACATACTTAATAATCAAAGACCACAAGCTGAACACACAAATTGTAAGAGAGAGAATTGAGTTTGCATGTTACTCACAAGAATTTGCTTTTCAATCCCACAACTTTGATCTTCAACAAGTATTAGCATCAGTACAAGAACACAGCAAGAACAGCTTTAGCATATAGCCTAGCTTAAATCTGTACCAAAATACCCAATCAAATCAATAAAATAAACCCTAAAATCAAACAAGATATTCATAGAAGTAATCAATCGAGTTTACCCATGTATATAATCAACAAAATACTTGGTTGAGCTTGCAGAAATTGATGATTGAAACAGTTGGAGCTCAAACCCGATTGACCTCAAGCCGCGATTTTGAGTGAAGCTAGGTTGAGAAAGAGGTAGGGGTAGATCGATATGAGAGACATAATTGATTTTGTGAATGTTGATTGAAGGATTGAGTTTGTGAGAGAGAGGGCTGGGTTGAACTCTGGGCGGGGGTTTTTTTTTTTTTTTTGTAAGTGTTCGAAGAATGAGATCTATGTGGGTTAATTGGGAGACAGAAAAAACGAGAGCAATAATTGCCACCCAAATATTAGCTAGAGTTTTTTCAGTTTGAATGCAATTCACACTACTGACCATTGTAAGAGTTGTCTAAAGAGCACAAATTTAAACCCCTATTAGACAACTGAAATGAATATTTGTTGTCTGAATGTTTTCCTAACAAGTTAAGACAACTAAAGTGTTTATTTCAGTCGTCTGAATTTTTCAAGAAATATCAAATCTTTCTCAAAAATTCATCCACACGAAAAAATAATGTTTAAACAGCATTCCAACAACTGAACCACTTAGGCGCAGTTGTCTCCATTTTAGAACAACAGACTCAAACTATTTAGTTGTGTGAACACATTTGTTTGAGACAGTTTTTATACTAATGTCATTTAAGTGACATTGATGGATGGGTCCAGTTATAGATCGAGTAATTGAATTAATTGAGGTGGAGCTGAGGGAGGGTATGGCCTCAGTTTGTCTGGTTTGGAGGGAGGTGGCTACTGTTTTATTTTCTTGGAGAGAGAAATGAAATAGAGATGATGATGAATTGATGATGATGGAGAAAGTTCCAAACTTGGAGGAGAATAGACTCTCTTCAGTGAAAGCACCTCAGCAATATGAGGCCATAAAACTATATAGCATAGGAAAGATCACGTATTTGAGGCTTGAGAATGGCATGCAGTGGCCACAATATGTGGATACGTTTAGCGATTTTTCGTTGCCAATGCAAATTGAAAACTTCCAACTTTTTTTTGTTAAATTGGGACTCTGTCATCGTCTCAATTTAAAATTTTATTAATAATTAACAAAATAATACAAAAGTTGGAGGACATAAGCCAAAATCAACTCAATCCAAATAACATACGGTAAAGAAAACCATACGAAATTGAACAAATTCAAAGAATACATTAACTAATGCACAAAACTTCCGATGTTAGCCAAATAAAACACTCTCCAACGCAAGCCAACCTCTTGGATGCAAACTATACAGATAAAGTTACCCCAGCATTCACCTTTATACCAACCACACATGTAAATGTTGCATTTGAACAAACCAAAACAAGCATACTCCAAACTCGTCAACATCTATAAATCATGTCTTTATATTGTTTTATATACGTGAGGAATGCATAATTTTAAAATAAAAAATAAAATTATATATATTCATTTATAGTAAGTAACACAATTACATGCTAATTTTTTTTATATACACTATTTTTGATATAACAAAATAGCTATTCAAAAATTTCAATCTCAAAACTATTTTTACTATCATAATGATAAACTGAAAAATGCAGCAAACATGAAAATCTTTTTCAAAATTCCAAAGTATCCAAAATGAGAAAGAAAACATGCAATGTAAATTATGGAAACCGGAAACATAATAGATTTCACCAATCTATGTTTAAAACTCACTCCTACTGAACCTTAGCATTCAAATATCAACTTGAATAAAAATCTCACTATGCCTAAGCATAACAATAGTAGAAAACAAATATACACTGTTAACATACAAGTTGCACAACGTATAAACTATATTCCAAAAATCACAAGTCCGTACGTCATACATTACTGACAACTGGAGACATATTTCAACATATAATAATTTATACTATTTATTAAAGGAAGTAGATTTGTTTCTCACTTTTTTCCATTCTTCTCGAAAAGTCATTTTTGTTTTAGTTAAATTTAATCTATCAAGGCTATATATTATACAATATCAAAAATAAAAATTATCAAAAAAAACCTATTTTTCATCTCCTCTCCTTATTTCTCTCTATAATTACTCCCCTCTTTAAAACCTCCTCCCTAGAAGTTGATTTTGCACGCTTAAATAGAAAAACCAACTTTATACGTGCATATCATGTGTTGCAACCTCTTGTATTGACAAGAAGAACATCCCATGGAAAAACCAAACCTCACGTTAATAGAACCCAAAACTATAACAAGTATATAAAGTTGTATGTTATATACGGTGTGCTAGAAAAAATAGTCCCGGTGGACACTTGTATCATACAATCATATAGCTGAAAATGTAATTGAAACAACTGCATTTAGACGCACATTGCTTTAACAAAAGATACTCCAAAAGCACATATACATGTCGAACAATAAATTAACATGGAAACCTATCCATTATTTCTTGATAGTATGATAATAGACGCATGCCTTATATAATCAAATGACACGTATAAAAAAGTTAATAAGAATCAAACGCTGGAACAAGATAGTAATATAGACAAGTTTAGCATTCTCTAAGTTCTGGAAATTATAGAATAGTGAATGACAACTTACAATTTCAATGTTCTTTCACAATACTCGTACTCTCCCCTTCTCTGATCTCATGGTTATAAACAACACATACTTTAAGCAGGGGTGGATCCAAAATTTTGATGTTAGGGTCACAATTTTTTTTATTTAGGTTTGAAGTCGCTGTAATGGGTGTAATTTTGAAAGAGATTATTATTTGCTACTTTATATATCACACTGAATTAGAGTTATATGAGCTTGAACCAACCAAAAATTACAACATATTATTTTTAGTTAGAATACAAGAATAGAAAAGACCAAAAGACCAAACCAACAACTCTCAACAACCCCCATATCACAAAAATTAAGAAATAATTGGGGGGGGGGGGGGGGGGGGGGATAGCCAAAGAGTGAACTATCATGAATAACATATTTACGATTAATGAAAATAAATCAAAGCGATAAGTAAATATATGACACCTAGATGTTTCTCTTTAACGCAGAAACTCTGCAACCAGAGAGAAAAACTACGTGCCTCTAACTCTTGAGGGACAAACTTTTTCACTATGTAATTGACACTTCTTACAAGACTCTTACACTCTGGGGATGTGTACACCTATGCTATCATCACTAGTCTCTTTACTAGTCTAACAAAGTTGCACTCTCTTTTGCCTTACACATGAAAGATTATCAGAAGCGGCATCTCAGAACTCAGCTATTTGTAAGTTGATTCTTCATGAACTACTTTTCGGGTTGCTACACTACCATACTAATCTCAATGGTGTGTACAATGCAATGAGTATGATAAAACGTTTTTTGCTCAACTCTAAGACTTACATACAAGAAGAGGGAATGCTTAGAGATAACAAAATAGCACTACAAAGAACTCTGAGGTTGAAAGATGCTCAAATCTAATTTTCATAACCAAGTTCAAATGAATAAAGTCTCATCCATTATATAGGCCACAAAGACAAATGACCTAAGGGCAACACATCATCCAAGAGAGGCACATTTTGGACTTTAGCATTTGGCTATTTTCAAATATGAAAGTGACAATACAATCTGTCATAAGCCAAGAAGAAGAAAAATACAAAAATTCATTGCTCAAATTATGATTACTATAAATAAAACATAAATGTCTTATTGATTTGAAAAAACAAGTCACGTGATTAACAGAGCACATTTCTCCATATTAATCATATACCCAGCAAAAATCTTGAGGTTTGAATCACAAACCTAGCTGAAGCCTTATGTGCCCAAAAAGACTGGGATATCAAGGCCATTATCTATCCTTACGGGTCTGCTAAGAGAACAGCCACATAAGCACGAGGACAGAGCTCTTTTTGGACGTTTATGCTTGGCCAAATATGGGTGATGTGACATATGAATGTCAAAGTCAAGTAGAAATGACAAACCAAGAGCACTCCTTAACAACCTGATTTCAAAACAAAAGCAAAAACGTTTTTCCCAACCTAACTCTAGGTAGAGGCTAATACATGAACTGTCAAAACTCTTTTTTGCAGAAACCAAAACATGCCCAGCTGGTATCTTGGTTTTGTATCACAAACCTAGCTGGTGCCTTTAACAAATCCCAAGAAAGGCAAAGTCACAGGTTACAAGAGAACCTTAACTATAGAAAACTTCTTGAGCAACAAGACAAAACAATCTGACTCAACGCTATGATTTTGAACCAAAAAAACCTAGTTTTTGACTTCAAAGATAAGATACATAAGTATGCTTCGGCTAAGATAGACATGCTCAGGATAGGAGGCTAGGCAGTCTTCCTCAGTGAAAAACTATGAAATGCACATGCATGATTTACCTGAATACCAATGAGATCAATATGTTCTTCACTTGTTCTTCTTGCTTGATCTTCACATTTAAGACACATAGACCTACTGATGTTGTGTTTTGTTCCTTTACATGATTGCCAACAAAGTTTATACTTACAAATAAGAACAACAATGCAACAAAATATTGATCATATGTATGTCATAAAAAAGATAATAATTCATTTAACATTTCACCTTTTAGGTGGCAATTAATTTATAACTCAGCTTCAACCAGATCACAATTTCTCCAAGGAGACACATTCTTGACACTTCATCTCATCTCAATTTTTTTAGCTTTACTTGGTGCAACCCACAAAGTTGTCTTAATGACATTTATATTCTATATAGTCCTAACAACGATTAAGACCACATATAGTAAGAACCATGAGGCACAAATGCACACATGCAAGCGATAAATATAGCAAACCAGACCAAGATAGATAAAATATGGACACAACACTTAGGTCAAGTTCAAAAATATATCCAGGGATAACAAGTGAATCTCAAATCTCAAACACTAAAAGCGGATACTAACACATATTTTTTGTTTTTCTTTGGAGTAATAAAAATATATGTACAGTTCTACTGAAACTAAGAACTCATGGGGAAGAACTCAAGTAATAGTGTACACACCAATGACCTTTCAAGGGCTCTTCAATAGAAGATCATCAGGAAGCTTTGCAAAATTACTTACTAACCTGTTAGCTTTACTATGAGTCATCATTGGTTCATCAATCTTACCAATCACATCAGAGATGGAGTGATCCCTTTGAACTTGAATTTTTCCATAACGTTGGGGAGCCTGGATAACAAGACTCTGATCTAACCCAGTACCTTCAGAATCGATTTCTTTGTCAAAAGAGTCATCATGTGGTACTGAATTATGCTAAGCAATTGGCACATTGTGCTCAGACATGGGTGGCATTATTTTGGTACTTGTTTGCTCCTGCAACGAATAAGAAGAAGAAATATGAGAGCACACTGGAGAATCTTTAATTGCAACGTTTATCGTTTCCATGATCTTGCATGATCTCTTGTTGTACACAGTATGCTCGACCATTTAAGGCATAGCCTAAAAAGACTCCTCGATTACATGTAGCATCAAACTTTGTTAAGGATTCACAATCGTTGTATATAAACCATGGACTGCCAAACACTTTCAAGTGAGACACATTTGTCTTCTTACCCTTCCAAAGTTCATAAGGAGTTTTGTAAGTGCTAGGTCTAAGAATCACTTTATTAAGAGTATAACAAGCATTATAAACAACTTCAGCCAAAAATATATATGGAAGGAAAGCAGATCGAAGCAATATTCTCCCCATTTCAACAAGAGTTTTATTCTTCTTTTCAACAAAGTCATTACGTTTTGAAGTAATATGAGCAGAATATTCATCATGCACACCAAATTCATCACAATAATTGGCAAAGGAGTTGTCAAATTCAGTACCATTATTTGACCTAATTCTAGTGATGCACTTATTTTCAGACAACTTCTCTTTTGAAATCTATTTTGCAAGTTTGAAATATTTTTCAAAAGTTAGAGTTTTGTCACTTTTGAACATAACCCATGTGAACCTTGAAAAATTATCAACAACAACAAGCACATACTTCATTCCTAAGACCCTTTCAGTTTCAATGGGTCATACTAAATCAATATGAAGTAATTCAAGCACATTTGAAGCAGGTTTAGCATTTAATGGATGATGAGAGATGTGGGATACCTTACCCTTCTCGCAATCCTGACACATACCTGCTGCCTTTCTGGAAAGTTTAGGCAGACCTCGAGCTCCTCCTTTAGAGGACAATTTCACCACATCTTAGTGATTCAAGTGGCACAATCGTCTATGCTTGAGTTCAAGAGGACTCTCACTCACAAGAGACTAAAAAGCATACTTGAGGTCTAAACTTATCATTTGCACGAATACAATAACAATGATTCTTAGTCATTTCTATTATCATGATACTCTTACCTTTATCATCAAGTACCAAACACTTTACTCGATCAAAAGGAACAGTTTCATGTTCGTCAACAATTTGACTCACACTCAAAAGGCTAACTTCTGCACGAATACAATAACAACGATTCTTAGTCCTTTCTGCTATCATGATACTCTTACCTTTATCATCAAGTACCAAACACTCTACTCGATCAAAAGGAACAGTTTCATGTTCGCCAACAATTTGACTCACACTCAAAAGGCTAACTTCCAACCCTTTAACCAAAAGAACATTCCTCAAGTTTGGGAGGCCAGGGGTGTTTACCGTTCCACATTCAATACTCTCAGCCTTAACGCCATCTCCAAAAACAACATGATCATAGGTTGAGTGTCATTCATGGAAGTGAACCACTTTTTGTCACCAGTCATATGTTAATTTTGAACAACCACTGTCCACATACCAAGAATCTGAGCATCTTGCTGACAAAGCTGCCAATGCAACATTGCACATAGCAACAATCTTACGCTCATTCTTAGGTTATGTTCTAATATTAGAAAAGAAACAAACCACATCATTTTCTGGATTCTTTTCATTTGCGACCTCATGAACCTTAAGAGAGGATTGGTGAGTGGAGTCTTGAGACTTAGAGTTTAACCTCTTTTTCCAACTTGGTTTCCATTTCAATTCACTCTGTCTGGGGATAGAAAGAGACTCAGTAATCATAAATAGTTCCTTTAGAGATTTTTCTACAACTGGCTGGAAAGACATGAGAGAATCATTTATTGGAGAATTCCTAGGATGAGGCTGACTCCTTCTAAGTTTGTTGCACAAAGGTCGGATGTGGACAACAATTCCACAATGATGGAAAGTGAGAAGATACCGTTTGAAAAGTTTAAAGAACCTAGGTGTTTCAGTTTTCATCTTTCTTGGCAGCTTTGGAGGCTCTCCTAAAATGAATTCTTTATCCTTGACAAACACAGTCATACCACCAGGTTTAGAAGCCTCACTTTTCTCAAATCCTAAACCATTCTTGTTACCATCCACCTTACCCACCCCACACATTTTTGACAACTTTTTTAAACCTATGGAGAACTTAGAAAACTGTTGTTAGGATTCTCTAAGGGATTTTTCTAGGGCAAATTTCTCAGAGATCAAGGTGTCAATCAGATTTGTTTAATGGTCAACTTTTCTTAAGAGATTTCACTTAGCTTTTTGGGATAGATAGTTCTCTTATATCCCTAAAGTTTCCTTCTCACTTTTTTAGACTTCATTAGTTAAAATTTTAATTTTAGTGAGCATAGACTTAGACACAACACACAATTCAGTGTACATATCCGGACCCTCATCATCAGAATCCTCGTCTTTAAGAGACTCATCTAATGCAATTGAACTAACAAAAGCAAAAGTTTCTTCTTCATGATCTGGAAATTGTTTGAGATCACTATCACTCCAGGTATCCTTAAGTACTTTGTGGGACTTGTTTATCTTGTTTGCACAATCAACATCTTTATGTCCCACACCATTGCACTTAAGACATCTATCACCATTTTGAAAAGATTTTGACTTGCGATTCCCATTATTTGAAAAATTATTACTTCTACGAAATCTAGAACTCAAATAAATGACTTTTCCTTCCTAGGTTTCCTCTTGATAGCTTCATAAGTTTTCAAATTTCCAACTAGCTCCTCTAGAGAATAAGTATCTAGATCATGAGCTTCCTCGATGGCATTCATTAATCAAAGAAATGAGTTAAAGCACAAAGAAACCTTATAACAAGTTTCTTAGCTTCAATAGGTTCTCTTAGACTATGACACTGATTTGTAATGCTAAAAACACGTCCATAGAAGTCATCAATAGATTCATTCTCACCTATGGACTAACCTTCAAATTCAAAATTAAGCCTTTGAATTTTTTGAGTTCTAACTCTAGAATTACCTACATGAGTAGTGGTTAACACATCACAAGCTTCCTTTGCAGTGGGCCAGTGGAAAATCATTTGACGTTCCCTGACCGATAGGTCATTGAAAAGACAGCTTAAAGCCTTAATATTAGCTTTGGCCAGAGTTCTATCATTTTATCTCGTTCAGACTTAGGTTTTCGAACGAGGATATCAGACCTCTCTGCTATTCGTTTCTCAGGATGTGACCAACCATCCTCGACCATAGTCCATAGTAACCCATCATCTTGGGAACCAAGGAAAGTAGTCATCATAATCTTCCATTGTGAATAATCAGCCCCATGAAAGACAGGAGGGACATTAATGGAAGTATGGCCTATATCAAGGTCAATTCTTGGCCCTCAGAGAATCTTACCAGTAAGAGCTTGTAGCCGCTATGATACCACTTGAAGGTCCTAGATGAGGGGTAGGGGTGAATATGCCATTTACAACTTTTTTGCTTAACTTTGTTCTCGGGGATAGCTAAAGAGTGAACTATCCCGAAGAACAGATTTATGATTAATGAAAATAAATCAAAGCCATAAGTAAATAGATGATACCTGGATGTTTTTCTTTAACGCAAAAACCCTGCAACCAGAGAGAAAAACTGTGTGCCCCTAACTCTTGAGGGACAAACATTTCCACTATGTAATTGACACTTCTTACAAGACTCTTGCACTCTGGGGATACATACACCTATGCCATCATCACTAGTCTCTCTACTAGTCTAGTTAAGTTTCCCTCTCTCTTGCCTCTAAGTGTTTACACATGAAAGATTATCAGAAGCGTCATCTCAGAACTCAGCTATTTGTAAGCTGATTCTTCATGAACTACTTCTCGGGTTGCTACATTACCATATTGATATCAATGGTGTGCACAATGCAATGAGTTTGATAAAAGATTTTGTGCTCAACTCTAAGACTTACATACAAGAGGAAGGAATGCTTAGAGATAACAAAAGAACACTACAAAGAACTCTGGGTTTGAAAGATGCTCAAATCTAATTTTCACAACCAAGTTCAGATGAATGAAGTCTCATCCATTATATAAGCCACAAATACAAATGACTTAAGGGCAACACATCAGCCATTAGAGGCACATTTTGGACTTTAGCATTTGGATATTTTCAGAGATGAAAGTGATAAAACAATATGTCATAAGCCAAGAAGAAAAAGACAAAAGTCTATTGCCTAAAGTATGATTACTATAAATCAAAAAAGAAATGTCTTATTGATTTGAAAAATAAGTCACATGATTAGCAGAGCACATTTCTCCATATTAATCAGATACCCAGAAGAAATCTCGAGGTTTGAATCATAAACCTAGCTGAAGCCTTATGTGCCCAACAAGACTAGGATATCGAGGCCACTATCTATCCTTACGGGTCCGCTAAGAGAGCAAGCATATAAGAATGAGAACATAGCTTTTTTTGGACGTTTGTGCTTAGCCAAATGTAGGTGATGTGACATATGAATGTCAAGGCCAAGTAGAAAGAATAGACCAAGAGCACTCCTTAACAACCTGAATTCAAATAAAAGCGAAAACATTTTTTCCAACCTAACTCTAGGTAGAGGCTAATACATGAATTGTCAAAACTTTTTTTTTGTAGAAACCATAACATGCCCAGCTGGTATCTTGGTTTTGTATCACAAACCTAGCTGGTGTCTTTAATACGTCCCACGAAAGGAAAAGTCATGGGTTACAAGAGAACCTTAACTATAGAAAACTTCTTGAGCATCAAGACAAAATAATCTGACTCAATAATATGATTTTGAACCCAGAAAACCTAGTTTTCTACTTCAAAGATAAGATACATAAGTATGCTTTGGCAAAGATAGACGAACTCAGGATAGGAGGCTAGGCAGGCGTCCTCAGTGGAAAACTATGAAATTCACATGCATGATTTACCTGAGTACCAATGAGATCATTAGGTTCTTCACTTGTTCTTCTTGCTTGATCTTCACATTTAAGACACGTATACCTACTGATGTTGTATTTTGTTCCTTTATAGGATTGCCAATAAAGTCTATACCTACAAATAAGAACGATAATGCAACAAAATATAGATCATATGTCTGTCATAAACAAAGATAATTACTCAAATTACTACCATGAGATTAACACAAGTAATATTAGCAAAATAACTTTAACACAGAAAATAGAAAATAGAAAAGCAAAGCATAGCAAAGAAAAAGATAAGCTCAATACATAAATTTATTCACACTTGCGCCTATTTTCTCTAAAATATCCAACCAAATGTCTTACATATTTAATTAATATAACACCCATTTCATAATTCAAATTCAATGTTTAGGTTGTATAGGCAAAGTCAAAATAATATTAGTTAAGAACTCCGAGTTATGTAGTCGCGGATTAAACGGCAGACATTTCACTGATATTTGTCGTATATATATATGTTATAAATATAGGAAATTTTTTCATTGAGGACCTCTATGGTGAGGACTTGGTGAGTACCTTCTTAAAAATTATACTTCCCAATAATATTTTGAAAAATCAACCGTTGTACATCTAGCTATATATATGTAGATCATTTTTATAAATTTTCATCCAATTTAAAAATCATTAAGGGGTTGAACAAGATTATATACATGAACGTTCAAAATTTATCAAACTTGAACCGTTCATGTTTATAATTATTAAACCATGATTTTGAATCTCTTACGATTTTCGATTTGGTGTAAAATTTATAAGAATGATCTACTCATATATAGCTAAACATCCAACGGTTGATATGTCAAAATATGATCAAAATTGAGACTTATAAACAATTGTATAGAAGGTACTCACCAAGTCCTCACCATAGAAGTCCTTAATGGAAAAGTTCCCTATGAATATGCATATATTAATTTTTGTGTGAAATTACAAGATATTCTTATAATCTGTGGCTTTTTAACAAAATTTTATGCCGAGCTACAGTCGGAGCAGCCTACAAGTTGCATCCACCCCTGACTTTAAGCACTAATAAACAACATTCCACATGGTAATGAGATCTGCAGTAACCTAACAAATGCTCTGTGACAAAAAATGAAACATGGCTAAAACTGAAAAGTAGAGTAAACCTTGTTTCATATAACTTGAATAATTTTGAAAACTAATAGTAGACTTTAATCAATTGGAAAAACTTTTCAGAAATTGATGACTAAAACTTAATTATACTTTGCAGAAACTGAAAAACTTCTTGATATAAGATACATGTGCAGAAAACTCTTCTCCGAAACAAGACAGCAAATAAGAGATACAATTAATAATATCTAGTATCTAATAAAAACAATAGAAACATGAGAACCTATCTTCCAATCATATGCAAATCTGTGAAGTAAACATAAAGCATGAAAACTGAAGTAAACATAAGCAGATTATAGAAAAACAGACTTGTTATCAAAAACCTACTCATTTTTCAGCAAAACATATCTCTTGCAGGTTTCACAGGAGATTAAGGAATAAAATAGTAATTATTACAAAGCAAAACCAAGATAAACAGAAAACCGACTAAACTTTATTTCAAATGCGTCAATAAGTCTGGTACATTTGTCTTTGACCAAAAGAAAGAGAAAATAAATACTCCCTAAAACTGAAATTTGTCCAAAAACAAAAGACTACTAGGCCTGAACTCTGAAAAAAAAAACAGTTCCTAAAACTTCAGCTTCCGATCGGATTCTATTGCACACAGTATGGTCTCACTCTTTGTTGGCTCCTCTTTAGCAAAAGCTCATTGCTTAGATTTCGAGGTCTTGTATTTGTATTAGTCCTTCTTCATATAGCCCTCTTTCTTGCAAAAGAAGCACTTAAACTTTTCATCCTTGTCCTTCATTGGTTTCTTCTTTACCCTAAGGTGCTTAGTGAAGTTCTTCTTCCTCCCTTTCTTTCCCTCAGGTTTGGAGACAAAGTTAACAAACACATCATTGCTCTTTTTCAACCTATCATCTTCTTGGCAGCAAACAACAATCAGCTCATTCAGGGTCCATTTATCTTTCTGGGTGTTATAGGTGGTTTTAAGCTGATCTAAATGGGCAGGGAGTGACTTCGGAGCAAGATAAACCACAAAATGATCATCTTCAAGCATGTTTAGGGCTGAAAGCTACACTGCAATTGTAGGAATCAATGGTGATATTAAACTAAATAAATTATAAAAATACTAATTTAATTAGTAAATTAAACTAAGAACAAATTTTGAAAATAAGAGATGAACTAAGAACAAAGTTAAGTCACGTGTTTCACACGTTTTCTTTAAGAAATTTTATGCCGCCCACAGCCTTGTATGACGTTGTTCTCTCAGGATAAAACAACTTCTAAGTTATTTTACCACAGCAAAAGAACTTCCCGCCGAACTAAAGAGTACCTTAATCTATCACCGAACACTTGAGAGAGAGAGAGAGAGAGAGAAGAAGATATGAGAAGAGGAAATGCTTGCTCAAGTTACACCTCATTAACCCATGCAACTTAAATCTGAGTTAAACTAATTAAACCATGGAAAATAAATCCAACAATTAGTTTGAAACCGAAAAAAACTGAAAGGCCAAAACGGTTGTAACAGATGGAATATGGAAAGCAAAGAGTCATGTGAGGTTTTCCTGAGTGCAAAAGGAAATTCGTGTGACCCGGTCCAAATCAGAGTGACATTCATGTCAACAGGATGCGGGTACATACAAGTCCATATCGCAAGCCCAATCCAACCAAGATTTGTTGTTATAAGCTATTTAATTTACCGTCACTAATGTTTACGATCGGTTACAAACAATCCATTAGTAGGCTTCAATTGTATATCATAACTAAGGTTTATGAGCGGTTACAAAAACATTAGAAACCATTTAGTTCGTCATTCAATTGAATGCCATTACTAAGGTTTATTAGTCATCATAAATAATTTAATTGGAAATTCAAAAAATTTTAGATTATTTTTGGTGATAATTTCTCATTCACCCATTTGACCATTTGAATAAGTAAATATCTTAATTTAATTGCCTCAAAATGGTTAACTAAAATAGTGTTAAAACACCTATTTTTCCAAAAATTCCCCACATGAATGAAATTAGCGACCAAAGACTCGATATACTTGGTGATATATTCTGCGGTTGAAAACCTGTATAGCATAGGTAGAGGTTAGCCCTTTGAACCTTTACTTATGAAAGCATGCTTACTTTACTAACTAAATAACATACGCCATGTCTTTGACACAGTGTCTTTGAATTATTCGTCATTTGTGTAAACGATGGTATTCCTCACATAGGTATCTTCCTGATACTATCAGTTCTCACTGTTGTGCTCATTTTGGCCATAAACACACACCTGGTTCTATAAGAGCTTAGTAAGAATTGCGCCCCGAACAATTACATTAGAAGCGACCCCACTTCTGTCTTACATATGTGATTTCTTAATTAAGAGTAACCCACATTATTCCACTCGAATTTTTGACGTATAAGAATGATTAAAAGTGTTTGGTTTAACCTCATTCTTTATGGGCATCACTGTTGTCATCATTGGAATGGATTTGGGCTAGATCCCCCATGGTGATCCAACACAGTCTCTACAATTTAGTTGTCCCTTTTGAACTTAGATCTTGAGATCTCCAGTCAACTAGGTTGGGTATCCATTGTAAAGATTTTAACTCATGGGCTTTAGTCCCCATTCCCCTCAATAATTTTTCAGCTAACTCTCTATTTTACCCTTTGGTTAACAGATCTGCTATATTATCTTTTGACTTCACATAGTCAATGGAGATAACTCCAGTAGAGAGTAGTTGTCTAATGGTATTGTGTCTTCAACGAATATGTCTCAAATTACCATTATACATTTTTCTTTGTGCTCTGCCAATTGCATACTGATTATCACAGTGTATACAAATTGCAGGCACATGCTTTATCCATTTTAGAATATCCTCTATGAATGGGCATAGCCATTCTGCCTCTTCCCCACATTTGTCTAGGGCAACAAACTCATATTCCATTGTGGATCTTGTTATAATAGTTTGTTTTGAGGATTTTCACGGCATTAATGCACCCCCTAGAGTGAACACGTATCCACTAGTAGGTTTTGAGTCTTTCATGTCAGATATCCAGTTTGCATCGTTGTGCCCTTCTAGGACAACTGAATTTCTTGTATAATGCAGCCCATAAATACGAATATACCATAAGTACTTGAATATTCTTCTAATTTCTAGCCAATGCATCCCTCCAGGCGTACTCGTGTACCTACTTAGCTTGTTCACTGTGTAAACTAAATCTGGCCTTATACAATTTGTTAGGTACATTAGGCTTCCGATGTCTCTAGATTATTCTAATTGAGAAACACTTTCTCATTTATTCTTCAAAAAATGAAGAGTCATATCTATCCGAGTTCTGGCAACTCCAGAATTCTCCTTGTCCCATTTCCTAAGGATATTCTCCATGTAATGTTTTTGATTTAATATCAGCCATTTTAACATTCGTATGATGTTTTCTAAGAATTTAAATGCTTTTGCAATCCCAAATAGTACATAAACGACTTTACTAGTAATTATGACATCTATAATCATTTGGGTAACTCTTTTCACTCATAACCAGGCTAGGAGAAATCGATGTAGGTGGGGCGAGACCCGCTCAAGTACACTATTATTGAAAGTGTTCTTTTGTAGACATTATGAGCTACTAAGGTGAGCCTTATTAGAGAATAGAGTCATAATCACTACAAATGAAGTACTTTACAACATTGACTTATTTAACCATCTAATCATTTCTTCCAATGATAAGCATATCACATGCGTATAGACACATAGAGAAATATCCACTCTCCATGTATTTGACATATACAAATTTATCACCTTCATTGGTTTTGAAATTGGTGATAATGTTTGTCAAATTTTTCATGTCACTGCATTGGGCTTGTTTTAAGCTATATAATGACTTCACCAATTTACATACTTTCCCTTGAAAGAGTAAGTGTCGAAATAATCCAGGCCCTCCTTTTATGTATAGCCTTTTATTACAAGCTTTTCCTTGTATTTAATTATGTTTGTTGTTTTATTAGGTTTTGTGGAGAAATAAAACAAATTGAACAAAATAAAGATTCCTAGTGCAAATAAAGAAGCCCAAGCCAATAAGGACTTGAAGAGAACCAACCAAGGAGTATATAAACTCATGTTAGGATTTTGGTGAAGGCTAATTAGCATTGGGGGAAGAATAATTCAGGAGGAAGAGCAAGGAGCCGCAAGAATGAGTTTCAGACAAACGACTTCAACCCATCGAAACTTGACGCCAGATTCTCTTCTTCTTCATTTGTTTACTTTTCTTTACTTATGAACTTTGTTAGTTTAGCTTCCTTTTCTATGAGGGGCTAATTACTTAGTTATGGGATGATCAAACCCTAGACATGCGTACGATGTTCAACCCCTTATGATTGTAATTACTTTTTTTTAATGAGTTTTACTTCACTAGTTTCTCAGCGATGATTTCTATTATGTATTTTTTTGGGTCGACACTTAGTTGCATGTATTAGGATCTATAGTCTTGAATGTGTATGTGACCATCATATCAGTGTATATTCTACAGAGACAAAACAAGCACTTGTGTGAAGTAATTCTAAGGTGATGCAAGAGCACCCATCATAGTAGTTCTAGAAACCTTGTAGTTTCCCAAACACTCTACGAATCTTAATGACTTAGGTTAGGTAAATTTGGACCCATCATAGTACCAAGTCTCTTAGGTTAAGATCACGTTCAGCTAGGTAATCAATCTAGATAACATGCCAATTAAGAGAATGTAATACGTAGGATGTCTTAATCAGAACTCATACGTGGGAAATATTCATTCATTATCATTGAAGTTAGGTTTGGGGAAGATCGTAGATTGTCTAGGGTAGAGAGGAGTTCCTGATTTTTCTTCCATTGTTGATTCACTTTTATTTTTCAGTAATTACTTTTCTGCATTTAGCTGTAGTTAGTGATTGATTTTGCCAGCCCTCTAGGATTTTATGTGATATTCTGCTACTGAGTCTAGTTGTATGTGTATAAATTTCGTGGCATTTAGAGTAGTATAGATTAGCTTTGTAGTTGTATTAGTGTTTGTTGGTCGAATCTGTTAGATTTCTTACATTTGCGTTTAACTAGTGTTTAAGCATTTAGGTCTCATCAATCCTTTGCGGGAATAACCATTAGTTCCATTGAACTACATTGACATCTTCTAAACATACTTAGATAGTTAGTAGGGACTATCTTTGATAGGTGATGTTCTGTCTATCAATGGACAGCTGGTTCCTCAGGGGTTGGGATAGGAAGACACCACTCAACATATTGCCTCATCAGGTAAAGATCTATGTATGCCCTCCACTTCTTATAATTAAACCTAGTGAGGGGATAAATCGTACCAAGACTCAATGTAGGTACTACCATAGCTGAAAAAAAATAGAAAAGAAAACTTGCTAAGTTTTTCAGTTCTAACTTGAAATCCTTTTCAAAATAAAAGAAAAAACAGAGAGTAAATGTCACATGAACAAAATATGGAAACTAAAATTCACTTCAAGACATCTGTAAATTAATGAAAAACATATCAAAACACATTCATAGACAAGCATCAATCCATTTCTTAGTTTCTTTCAATTGAATCACGAAAAATATGACCAAATTTATAGTTAGAGCTTTTCAGTACCTGTGGACAAAAAGAAAAGACATCTTCCAATGCTTTATATGACCACACATTCATATTCAAAAGCACCATTCATACATTAAAACATGTAAGTAAGCATATGTGGATGCAACTATCACATTTTACATACAAGGATGCAAATTAAGACTCTTTTTCTTCATAACCAACAGAAAATCTTTCAAAATAGGTTGTTGTGGCAATATATATTTCAAAAAATATCTTATTAGTTGAAGATCTTTTTGATATATCTTACTGTATTCAATCATATTTGTTTCCTTTGAAAAAGAAACTTCATCATAGTTATATATTTTGGGAGAGCAATATACATAGATGAATAAAAAAAAGTTCATAAGCAATATATGTTTTAAGCATACACACAGTAATCAAAATCACATAGGCATCAAATAATTCGTTTATATACAATCCAAAAACTCAAGGCATGCAGAATTATGCATGTCAATTTTCAACTAATTTGGTAAATTAAGTTTCATTTGGGTATCAAGCTACTCCCCAGGAGAGTTTTAAGGTACTTATGCATGACCAATCTCATAGAAGTACACAGAGATTCCAGAAAGCGTACCCAAAACACTCAAATGTTGCATGGTTAGTAAACAGAGAACAAAAAAAATGCTAAATTGAAGATTTAAATATATTTGAGGAGGTATATGAACGCGGATAACAAAGTAATTCGATCAAGAAATAGACCTGGATCAATTATTCTTCATTAAAACACCAAAAAACCAAAAACCCATAATCTGGGTTTAAGAGTCTGATCGTCGCTCACTTTAATCAAAACAACACCATATGTATATTACAGTAAAACCTTGATAAATGAATATTCAATAAATTAATAACCTCGCTAAAGTAATATTTTTTTCCGGTCCCAAGTCAATTCATATTACTAACAACCTCGCTAAATGCATAAGATAATGACTTTTACTAATTCTTTTAGGTCCCTATGAATATATAAAGTAATAATTTAATTACAAATATATAAAAATACATAAAAATTAAATTTTCAGCTCAGAATTTATATTTTCTCGATCACTTCAGCTACTTCTTAAAAAAACTATATTGTCTTATAAATATATATATATATATATATTGTAGCTTGTTTCTTTTTCGTATCTAGACTAACTTCATCTTTGATCTTTTGCAATGTGTGCACCACCAAAGACGGACCTACACTTGGGGATAAGGTGGGTTATAGCCCACCCAAAAATTTAGAAAAATACTATTTTGTAGCTTAACTATTATTCAAAATTTTGAAAAATAAAAATTAACCCACCCCAAATTTATATACCTAGCTAGCCCACCCCAAAATTAACCCACTAAAAAATTAGCCCACATATCATGAAAAGAATTTATTAATCTATATTTTTAATAATATTTATTGACTAAAACTAAGAAAATTCTTAGAAACTCACCAGAATATTAATTTTTTTTAGCTTTGGAGAATACGTCTCTATGTTTACGTCTTTTTTCTTCTTCTTAGGTTGCAACATTCAGGTCATCAGATGACATATTCCAAGGTTTTCAATTACTTGTTGTATAGTTATGTGAGATCCAACCATATAGGGGATGCAATTGATTGTTTTAATAGAATTACTAACCTCTTTTATTGAAGATCATATAGTATAATTTAAGTAGTACGGTATTTAATTTTAGACTTATCTTAATGAATAATTATCAAACGTTATTGTTAATTCTTTTAGTTAGTTACTTAGTCATTGATATGTGATTAATTTAAAGTGTGGTTTATAAGATTAAAAGTAATTAATTAATTAAATAAATAAAATTTCGAAAAAATATTATCCCACCCCATTTTAAAATTCTGAGTCTGTCATTGTGCACCACATTTGGTAAAAAATTTCAGTTTGTAGCAAAAATTTATTCAAGATAAATAATTAGTGCCTCATGCCTCATCTGAAATAATTATCGGTATGACATAACTGTCGTTCTAATCAAAATCATCTTCGGTATACAGATTCATTATCCCTTCAATGATCTCTTTATTAGTAGGTGATTCCATAACATATCATTTTCATTAGGATAATTCAAAAGTAATAACTTCGCTAAAGTCTCGATAAATTTAAAAATTATTTATTTATCAATAAAATAATAACATCGTTGAAGTAATAATTTTCTTCGGTATCGAGGTTATTCATTTATAGAGGATTTACTATATAGAGAGCACATACGTACGACATATATACTTGAAACAAACAAGGAAAAAACTATGCTAGAAACCAAAATTGAATCAAAAGAGATTCTAGATCTTCATTTAAAAATGAGGCTGCTAGGTTTGAGAGACTAGGTGGACGCCCGCCCCGTTGGGGCTGTGTTACCACTACTGTTTCGGTGAGTAATAGTACATGAATGCAAACAATAGATGAGATAAAAGAAGGCAGGAGAGATCTGTGCATATATAGAAAGTAATGATCTGTTTATAATACGAATGCAAGGGAACGAAACTGCATTGAAGAGATATGTCGAGGAGTGATCTTGTACAAATGAGAATGTCAAAGAAAACAAATTGATTGATTTAAACAAAGTAATGTAGAATTGAAGTTTTTTGACAGAGTAATGTATAAAAGCAATAATATAAAGAAAAACAAAATACAGCCAAAGTGACACCCATTGGAAATTTTAGAAGCATCCAAGTCCACATTCATTGATTTGACCATTATAGCTAGCTGAAAAGAAATCAATTTACAAATCAAGTACTATCCAAGATAGTAGTTGCAATTTACAAAAGACAGGAGTTGCAGTTCTCATTTATACGAATCATAGAAGTTTGATCCTACTTTACAATACAAAACATATACATGAGTCACAAATTAGAAAATAAATAAAAGATAAATTATAAGCTAGGCTGTCATTAGCCTATTATCTAGAATATCAAAGTTGGTCAATAATAGGTATGATTCACCTAAAAAAAATAACAAAGTTGGTAAATAACAGGTATGGTTCACCCAAAAAAATACGCTATGAAGTAGAGTCTGATTTGGGGTGTCCAAAATGAAGAAGAGTCGTCTTAAATCATCAGTGCCAAGTGCCAACAAAAACTCCGAGTTCTTCATAATCTATTGTTACAAAAAAAAATCGACTGTATTTTAATGTCTTGTTAGTTAACTTTGCTGAGAACATGATGTACTAATTAAGAGATGTGATGCTTACCACATAGTTGTTGTTGTGAAACTTCAATACTTGATTCAGTGCCTCTAAATTTTGGCAAATCTGAAAGGTAAATTTTGAGTAGTTATATTTAACGTAAGAAAATTTGATAAATACTGGTTACTATGTTTAGTTTACCTTTTAGGAGGCTAGGTCCTCTGATGAAGAAGAAAATAACGAACAATTGCAATAAAATTAAATGAATACATCTACTTCAAAATGTGGCTCAAACTTGACAATAATGTGGATGATTGGTCTTTCCCTCATAATGATTCAGAGAAAAGAAAAGGAATCCTTCTCCTATAAAACCATGAGAATACCTGTAAATTGTTAAATAAAGGTATTCACGACTATACATAACAAAACATCACAAAGCATCATATAGAATCTAAAAGTTCTTAGTTTTCTTTTGCAGTTATAAATTTGCAGCTCATACAGTAAAGTTTCAATCTTCATAATCATAGGTGTTTTGCTGGTGTGCATTGCAATGAATAGAAGAAAAATTGCAAACATAATCCTTTGGTGTCTCATGTAGTGCAACTCTTACCCAAACATGTGTCACTGAACCGAGTCCTTTGGGTATCTCTTCATCTTGTCTTTATAGTTAATGAAACCCACTCCGAAATGCATCTGGCAGCCCAATCACAATTATGCAGTAGAGATCATGTGAAATAACTTTTAACATTGCACCCATCTTCTCTACATTTTACACACAACAAAATCTAATATCAATTTTTAGAAAATAGAGTGCTATATTCGTTTATTTTCATATCGATGATCACTAACCACATTTAAGGACAAAGTCAAATATAGTTCATGTATACATACTTGATTGAAGCTAGCAAAGTAGATAATAGGCATGCTAATGCTCTTTTCATTCTTTAGAGTATTCTTGAGGGAATGAATGAGATATTCATTTAATCCTGGATCACTTAAAGATGAATCAACATGCTTTACTGAATAATCGTGTTATTAGATAGGTTGCTTCCCAAAATCAATGTCAAAATGATAGATAAGTAGAAAACATCATAATAAGCTTAATAAGAACCGAGACTTCAACTTTATTTGCCAACATAAGCAGTTGGTTCTATTACATGAACTTTCATTTAAATTTGTTAGAGCAAGTGAAAGAAAAGTATATATACAGACTTACATAATGTATCATAGGAGGCAACATGTGGGAAAACACCGACATTGCTAAATTTCTATGCTTAACCCTGCAGAACAGAAATCTATATCAATAACCATTTTAATGCAGTACTGAAACTAACTATTAGATTCTAAAACACAAGCTCTAATTTATCTTTCACATAGCTTGGGACCTTCACTTTTTCGAAGTAGTGCAATACAATCAATTTTCACATAGTGAAGAGAGCAGCAATAGGTTTAGCAGATAAAACAAAGATTACTTAAAAGAAAAAGAAAACATGAGAGTTTGTATAATATCTACTGCCAGCACCTAATGGTTATCGTCTTCAATCTATGATCTTGTGTTTGAAAAGTCTTCCTTGTTGCCATTTCAATCCCACTATAAGAAAAATTTAAAACGCATCAACTAACACATCAAAATAAAATTTCGCAAACCCAAACATACACACAAATTCAACACCTAAAGAAAAGCCTTCAAAACAACCATGAGAACTTCTTCTCATAGTTGAGTACAATAGTTTACAGCTCCTCAACTCAACCATCGACACACTTCTTGAGCCTTATGAAATCCGCAATTGAATTACTTTATTATGTCATTATAATGCAAATACTCCATTCCTTTGCATACATCAATTGCATACTTGAGCAGTTCGTGAAACTTGAAGACATTACGACTCTTCTGCAAATTATCATGGAGACTTCCTTCCACAGGGCATGTACTCTGCCAATAATAATGAATGAGGTTTCATAATCAACAAACCAAACACACGAACAATAGAAAAATCAAAAGTAGTATGCTCTAGTAATGAACCAAATTAAAAGAAGTATCAATTCTCAAGGAAAGATCCAAACAACTTATTCCTATAGGAAGGAAAGAGGACCCCAAACCTAGCTAAATTATTCGCGTACTAATCAGAACCCAGACTTTACCCTATAAAAAAATTGAACCCAAATGCGTAAAGCGAAAGAGTGAGGCAGAGAAATAGAACCCATACCATTCCCTCTGTGAAATCACCGACACAACGAAGACCATCACGCGAAAGTCGCGAGGATCTACAGGAAGATGGAAGCCGACACATAGCTGATCTCGAAAGTGTGAGGATCGTCGAATAAGAATTCACGAGACTGGGGGAGGCTGCAATGAGATTAGATTAGAATCGTCATCGCAAAACTACTATATGCAAGAGAAAGAAAATTGACACAAACAAAATCAGATCGAAGAGTCTGACCGTACATCTCGAAGATGGGGTTGGTAAGCTTGATCTCCTCAAACGCTACGTTTGTTCTCCATTTTCGATGTGATCGGAGAAGAAAAGGCTTGATGTTGGCAGCGATGAGAGTGAGGGAAAGTATCTGTCTGAGTTTGCAATGAGAGTTGGTTCGGATAAGAGAGAGAGAGAGAGAGAGAGAGAGAGAGAGAGAGAGAGAGAGAGAGAGAGAGAGAGAGAGAGAGAGAGAGAGAGAGAGAAACGTAAGAGTATTGGTTATACTGTTTATAGAAAGTTGGAACTCACCTTGTGATGATCTCCAAGGAAGGATAAGAACCACTAAAGAAGTGGTTGATGTGCCAACAAAATGGCCAGCCACGATGTCATCAATATGGTCCAAATAGTTCAATCACAAAAGTCAACCTTCGATATTTTGTAAGTTTTGTAGCATCAAAATAAAATTATTTAACAGAAAAATTGTGAATGTATATATGCATAGCGAAATTGTGAATCAAATAATTTTCTAGCAATCAATTTATACGAAATGTGAATGTATGTATACATAGCCGAAATTGATTCTGAAAAAATGTAGGTGAGTATAATGAAAATGTATATATAATGTATCAGAAATTTACAATTATATATCTTGCAACACATCTTTAACAATATTTTTTCATACAATTATTAGGGATGTCGTCACCGTTATTTATAAAAAATTTAAGACCTTTCTTTGACGTAACTCTAGATAGTGCTACATATAATTGTCCATGAGTAAAAACTGGTTCAAACAAATATATTCCTACTTAGTTCAATGACTGGCCTTGACTCTTATTTATCGTCATTGCATAAAATGGTCTGATAGAAAATTGACGTCTTTTAAACGTAAATGTCATTTAGTTTCCGTTGCATATAATACTATCCTTGACATATAAACTTTTTCTCCCATGTTCGTTTCCCGTAAGTATTTTTGCCTCAATTAGTCTTTCAAACAATTTTGTCACAATCAACCTCGTAACATTACACAAACCACGCATCTGATCTAAGTTTCTTAACAACATAATAAGCATGCCAACTTTCAGAATAAGTTCATGCGTAGGCAATCCGCTAAATTCAAGCTTATTCAAAAAATTCCATGGGATATAAAATATTGATATTATCGCTATAACCTGAATTGTATGAAATTGAATCCGAACTAAAATATGATTTATTATCACCGGGTAATAATTTAACTGCATAATTTTTTATTTCATGTACAATTACATTTTTTGGAGTCACTATAGCACGTCTCTTAAATAATTTGTATCACTATATTTGGTTAAAAAAATTGGGATAGGTTGCTTGAAAAATTGATTCTATAGGATGAATAGTAGGATCAGTAAGTAATTCTTCTGGTATATCAATCCAGCTTACATCGGGATCACCTGTAGGAAATTTGGATTCTAATTGACCTTCTCCTATTTATAGTATCCATTCAGCAAAATTTTTAATTTTATTTTTTTTCTACACTGCTTAAACCAACTATCGACAATTTCATATTTTCAGTTAGATGAAACACTGTAATGGTAGGCCACAAATATGAATTATTAAATGATGCCTCAATGACTTGTTCTTTCTTACCACCTTGTATGACTGACAACGTCTTTCTAAAATCTCCACCGAATAGAATACTCTTTCCTCCAAATGGTTCTTCTTTTTTTGACAAAATATCACGCAATGTTCTATCTACTGATTCAATACACTATTTATTACACATAGGAGCCTTATCCCAAATGATTAATTCAGCATTTTCAATTAAATTAGAAAGATTAGTTTGTTTAATTATATTACAATTTGAAACTTTATCTATAATTGGTTTTATTTTGAAACGTGAATGAGCTGTTCTGCCTATCGGAAGTAATAATGAAGCAATGCCTGATGAAGCAACCGCCAAATAATTTTCCCTTCATATCTCAATCTAAAAATTATAGTATTCCATATAAAAATTTATGTGTCTCTGCTACCATAAACAAAGAATGATCTTGAGTTCTTTTGTTCGACAGCTTTGATCACCTCATTGTATATCATTTTTTGACTACTATTTAGTTTAGTGATTAGGTTGGAATGTTTTTGTTTTAGCACTTTACAATCAAAATCTAGTTCTTCTCTAATGAGCCCATTATCAAGTTGATGTATCTGTTGTGTCTTTGACATTGGTAATTGATGATCTTTTAAAGTACTGGACGACATGTAAAACAATTTTTCAAGTTCACATAAAACAACATTTTTTTAATTCATCTTTAGGTATGGTAAGATTTGGCATATTAAAATTTAATTTCATTTTGTGTACTATATCATCAAACATACTAATCCAATATGTATCAAGTAAAACTCGAGGATATGAGACATTACAAAATAAAATAATCGTAACGAATAAAAGAAGATGTGGCAGTAAAAGTAGATTCTAACAATGCTTCTGTTCATTCTTTATCATCACCTAGCAATCCTAAGGCTCGACATACTTCTTGATACGTAGAGTATATTACACCATTGACTATTTTTATTGAATCAAAATTGGTACATCCTTTTTGAATATTTAAAAGTATTCTAAGATAATACTATTCACTTGCAATTGGTGGCACATGTGCTTTTCTACCGAGTACGTGATATTGTTTCCTTGGGGTCCATAATTTCTTATTATCATTCCAAACAAAATTAGTGGAAAATTGAGTATATGTTCATTTCTTTGCCTTCTTATAAGTCTTGTTTGCTTGAAACCAAGCAGTTAGCATAGTAGTTTCTATATTCGGATTATTTAACACATTTTCAAGAGAATTAGTTTGATGAAAACAAATAGTTTGTTCTTTGGGCAAATGCATTTTTAAATATTGAACTGCAGGAAATCTAGAATGAATGAAAATTTCAAATAAACGCCATACGGACTCATGAAAAGTTAAAGATCAACAATTGAAATAATTTTGGATCTCATTATTTATATTGTCACGAACTAACATGCAGGCTCTATCGGGTTCTTTATTTATATACTTGAATAAATATTTTATTAACATAGATTGAGAACATGATTCTAGGGCCGGGCACAAATCCCGCAAATCTCGGTCCCGTCCCGATCCCGTCCCGATCCCGGCGGGATTTGAAACTAAAAATGTCCATCCCGTCCCGTCCCGTCCCATCAGAAAAACAACGGGACGGGACGCGGGACTGAAATTTCCCGTCCCGTTAGGCCCGTCCCGTCCCATATATAAATTAAAATTGATCTTGACCGTTGATTTTAATTTTGTATTGCTATGTTTTTAATCTTGTATTGCTATGTTTTTAATCTTGTATTGCTATTTTTTTAATTTTCTTCTTTTCTTGTTAAACTTATGATATGTGAACTTGTGTAATAGATTATGGATGTTATTCTTGTTATGTTTGATATTATTAGGTTATGGATTGTGACTTATGAATGTAAGCAAGTTGTGTAATTGTAATTAGATCATAGATGCATTTTGTGATTTATGAATGTAAGCAAGTTTTTCTTTTTTTTTTGTTTCTAATTTTGTGGTGGGATTGGGCCCGTCCCGTCCCGATCCCATCCCGTCCCATCCGGGATTGGGCCCGGCGGGATTTACTCTCAAAATGTAAGACCCGTCCCGATCCCGTTCCGCGTGTAACAACCGGGACGGGACGTGGGATGACCTCAATCCCGTCCCATCCCGTCCCATGCCCAGCCCTACATGATTCAACATTAATATGAGCATTATATCTCAACAACAAATTAGCATAGTAAGGAACAACATAATTATTACCAACATGAACTCCTTTTTTAACTACAAAACGTGATTCATCATCGTGATGTCTATACTCAAGAGCCTTAATTGCTTAAAAAATCGTGTTTGTAATAAATGGTTTTGGAAAATATTTTGTACATTCTTTATCTCGCATACACGAAGAATTAGAATTAAGTCGCCGCAAAGACCATGAATCATGAATTGACTAACTATTTCAAATAACTGAGGGTTAACATTTTTATCGGGTAATTCTGCTGATATTATGGAATCTATCATTTGCTGTATAACATTTGTATTTATGTTTAAGTCAAAATAATATATGAGCATGGGGCAAGCCTCGCTTTTGGAATTCAATTATACACACGTGAGCATCAACTTCTCCAAAGGGTTTTTCAGTTTTAATATAAGCAATCATATCATCTATTTTTATTTTAAAAATTCGAAAAACAATATCAGGACGATCTTCTGGTTTATATCCTGATTTTTTTCCAAAATATCTCAAAATTTCTAGCCATTTCACATTGCACGTGAAAGTAATGAACAAATCGGGATTACCGTATTCTCTATAATATTATTTTATCATATCTCTTAGACTGCCCATGTGACAACCAGGAAGAAAAACTCTTTTTCCAATATCTGAGCCTTGGACAATTCCACTCGAAACAAATGTAGATATATTATTCCATGTTTCACACCTCAGTTCTGGTTGATGATTTCTTATATATTCTAATCGATTTTCTTCGACCGTTGCATATGTATCGACTAAATACTGTTGAAATAATCTTCCATCTTTCAACAAAGTACTCGATTGATTTTCTCTATCATGAATTTGGTAACATACAAATTTTTTCATTGTCAATTTTCTATCTTTATTGTCACTTTTTTCTGCAATTTTTTTAATTTCATATTTATTTTAAATCCATCTTCTCCATATGGAAAAAGAAGCGTATATTGTAATGACATCAATTTTGGATGAATTTTAGATATTCATTTCAGCGGTCCATCGTTTGATCAAATAATTATGTCTCTATTGGAATTAAATTCTCCTATATCACCCACAATCAATCCACCAATTTCAGAAGTAGAAGGTAATTCATATTGTTTGCTATCAGTTTTTTCACGGTCAAGTATAGTGAAATCAAAATTGGGCAAAGAATGATTCTCAAAATCATCTCTGACAGATCGATATATTTTGGTTAATTCATTACACTCATCCAACAATTCTACTAATCCTTTAACAATATTAACATCAATATTGTTGTTTGCGTTATTTAGATCAATAGTAGTTATATGATTTGAAATGTCATTCCGAGTGTCATACACATATAGTTGAGCATATTTAGGACTTTCTCCTTCGAAGGGTAAAACTGAACCCATTAAATGATGCACTTGTCTACATATTTTAAATACATAAGGTGTTGTTCCATTATTTATGTAATATTCAATATTTATAAACTCTAATATTTTCACGAAATATCACACTTTTTCGACCATTAATTGGATTTAACAATTCATCAAGAAAAGATGGAGTTGGACATGATATCGGAAGTTGGACTTGTCCTTTTTCATAATAATGAGGGTAAATCAATCAATTATTTTTTTCTTTTTTAATGCTTCATCTAACCAAAAGAGGGCACCACAATGTTCCCATGTATAAACATCATCACCGGAGTCATTATAATCTACAATGACTTCTGCAAATCACATCATAAAAATGTATAGATAACTAATGATTGATAATGAAGTTTTACTAATTGATAATTAATATTGAAGTTTGTCCTCACCTGGATAGGTTGATTGAGTTCGTTGATACGATGTCTACCCATAAATTGTTCGACCAAGACCTGTGATTGATACATAAGCACAATTATTAGATTGTTTAAGACAACTTTAGCATATAAAAGATACTATATCCATACACTACCTTAAATAACTTCATTAACATAATGAAGACAAAATTAGACATAGTTATCCTAATATATAGCCATTTGCTTTGTACACATTTCATTATTGTTTCTCACCAAATAAACCCCTATGAATTATTTAAATTCGAAATGTCACATCCAAATGCTATTCGAGGATTCCAAGCACTAAAAATGTCAAACTGAAGAACAAAAAATCATGAAGATTACACATTTACATCGTCCAAAACTAAATTAAGATTTAAAGGTAGTAACGTCTATAAACCCAATAGTCTAAAAACCAAATTTTAACTTCTACAATAGCAAAACCAAATAGATGACACATTATCATACAGTAAATGAAACACTGCTTTTTGGCCTAGGAAAACAGAAAACGAAGGAACATTGAGGCTCTTTTTTTTTACAGCACACATAAATAGCTCTATTGTTATACAGATATTTATCAAATTTTCACTGAACTGTTATTTAAGCTATACTCATTATGTGTTATATGTTCTCTAATATAGATAACAAAAATGCTGACATTAACCAGTAACACTCAAATAATTATGTGCTAAAATAACTGATAGAACTCTGTGAACATCTTCACTGTCGCTATCCTCCTGTGTTTCATCATCACTGCTCTTGTTGGCATGCATCTCTGAGTTAAGAGACGGCAAGGACTAATGAGACGTACCAACAGATAAACATGTTCTCTTAGAAGAAGATTCTACTTGATCTGACACCATTCCTTTACCATGCTTCATCTTGCACATCATATCTGAAAAACCAATTTGAATCCCATCTAACAATCTAAACATAAAAAAATTGAAACAACTAATTTAGGCAATATTATAATACCTGCAATAGTCTAATAGAGATCTCCATCATCACCATGTCTATTCGTTGTTGTTCCTACAAAAGATTCATGACGAAAAAATTCAAATAAATATCATGCTTTGCTAAAAGAAAAGAAAAGAAAGCAACAAACATTAAAGCAAGCAGAATCACACCATATTCTGGAATCACATCATATATATGAAAATAGCCTGTCCAATGAAACTACACAAAACAGTAGACAGAATAGCCTTATTGATACATGAGAAATTAAACAGTAACATACGAATTATAAACTTATGATTAGTTAAATATATATACATATACCAAAGCTATAAAACTAATCAAACTAATAGAAATTAACATCAGCAATCACAAACGTAAAGCTATGATCAAACACAACACACAAACACACCAAAATAGAAACCAGAACCTCCATACAACTCCTGCCTCACTTGTACAACTAATATCCATACACGCATAAATTAGCATAACCAATCAAAAATGGAATCATGCACAAAATTACAATGCCAAAACCATGTTAACAGAAAAGAATAATGGCCAGACAAACATCGACAAAACTGTAGACAAAATAACTTTATTAACACATGAATAATTAAACAGTAAAATACCAATTATAAAGTTATGATTATTTAGATAAGTATATGTACATATATCAAAGCTATGGAATTAAGAATCAAACTAAGACAAATTAACATCAGCAGTCACAACCGGAAAGCTATGATCAAACACACCACAACAAAAATCAGAACGTCCATACACATTCATTCAACTAATATCCACACACACATATAAATTAATCTGATCACTCATAAAATCAAATCATGCACAATATCACAATGCCGAAACCATGTTAACATAAAAGAATAATGGCCAGACAAACATTGGCAGACCATCCTTGGAGAATAGTGACCAGACAATAGTTGCTAGAAGAAAATATCCAAGGGTGACCATCCCAGGGACTCACAGCCAGGTAAAGCACATCACCTATTTTTCCCTTATATATTCTGGTTAAACCACTCCCATATAGATTCACAGTCCAAAAAAACTCCATTATTCTGGTATATATCATCTGAGCTTGGCATTGAGCCCATGTAGTGGACTTGCATATATATTTCAGGTTGTATTGCATAATGGCTTTATCTAGCTAATAAAGGCTATATTGATACTAAGCACCATACTGAATTGTATAAGAGATGTTACATATAATTACAAATGAGAAAAAAGAAAAATCAAACTGGTAAAGACATAAACACAATTATACAAATAGAGATCATAAACACCATCATCCTTGTCAGTGTTTCCATGGGAAGTAGATTGATTATGGCAAAAAAATAAACTCACTGAAACAATAAGTGTATATACTAAGATTAATTTAAGACTAGGAGCATGATTTAAGATCAAAGGTTTGATCTAAGATCATAGGCAACATGCATCTTAATTTTAATAGTAAGTCGTTAACATGTAAGCTTCTCACCTTCTCTAATTGAGCCGAGTCTCAATTATTTTTGCAGAGCAACCATGAAAATAAAATACAAAGGAATTAACAACTGACTCAAAAAGAAAAATCTACTGTGATGACCCGAAACAGAATTAGTACAGTAATCGGTTTAATCCACGAGTTAGAGCGTAATCACCATTTCCCGTGAATTGATTGATTTAGCTGTTCGATTCATGGCTTAATTATCAGGCAAGAATTCTAGTTGAGTCTCTTCTTGAGAGTTGTAGTTCGCATGATTTCGAGTTCGTGGGCGGTTCCGGATGATTATTTCGACGATCGAGGAATATGTTATGAATATTTGAAATTGCGGAATTTCGTCGAATTTATCCGTTCGTGTTTGAGTTATCCGAAACGTGGATGTGTTCCGTTTTGGACCGTCTATCGTATCCAGCCGCGAGTATAAATATCAGAAATTGTTGAAAACACTGTTTCGGGAAGTTTGACCGCCGTTGACCGTTGACTTTTTGTTGATCGGAGCTCCACCGTGCGAAACGGGCTACCGCCGTCGGGTTTCACGATTCCGACCACTTCCGGCCTTGAAACTGGTATGAATAGATTCCTCTCTCCATTTGCAACATGTTAGAACTTGAATTTGCTTGAATTGATGATGTTTAGAGGGAGAACGAGCTCGAGAAAAATGGGGGTTTTTGCCGGATTCGGGTGGCCGGATTCGGGTGGCCGCCACTTTTGGGGTCATATGTTTGGGGGGAAAGGTTCCCCTCAACCTCTAATTGCTTTGGGTGGAAGGAATTTTAGGATGGATGCCGTTTTGGAGCTCACCGGAAAGTCACCAGAATCAATGGATTCCGTGACTTTCGAAGCTTTTTCCGGCCACTATGGTGGTGGGATGACATTTGTCCTTTGAGAGAAGTTGTTGGGCTTGGAAGGAAGATCATTTTTGGAAAGTTTCATTGATTTTGGATGCCGTCGCCACCGCGCCGCCTCCGCTAGCGGTGATCCGCGGCGGTGCTCCGGCGATGTCCGGATTTTTGAGATTTTTATGTGTTTCCGACTCGTTTTCGCGCTCCTAACGCAGTCGTGAGGTTTTCGAGATGATTTAAGTGCTGGAATTTTAGTCGAGGGTTTATGCGGAGAGTTTTGAGAATTTTGTCGATTATTTTTTACTGAGTTATATGTTTCCGGAAATGGTTGGTTTCCGAGGTGTGGTACAGTGTGATGAACTATGATTTTGATCAGTTATATTTTGTGATTATTCAGGGGATCGAGATCGTACGTTGGGCGAGGGATCTTCTGTCGGATTTCGTGATTAGCGCGTATGCGCGCTGTGCTCACCTGTGGACTTTTCTATTTTCACTGTTGTAGCGAGTTCGTGATTTCCGTATTTATTTATATACGATGTTGAGATTATTTATTGCTTTTGGAGGTATTGTTTTATATTTTATATGGTGATGGAATTTATTTAGCATCGATGCATTGGCTACTCGACTGATCACCGGTAGTTAGATCCAGGGTTGAGAGATTCCCCTGATGTGCCCGCTAGGCTTGAGAGATTCGCCTAGCCTGTCACCGTCGGGCTTGAGAGATTCACCTGGCACCTCCATTTATTTTCTGAACTCGCTTTGCTTAATTTTATGATATATATTAATAGTGAAAGGCATATGTTTATTTTCGCCCACTCACTCTAACGATTTTATTGCCTTTCCCCTGGGCTTTTCGGTTTCCGTGCCCAGTTTACAGTTCGGATTCTGGTGTCTCACGTCGCGGTTGGAGGCTTAGCGTTCGAGCTACCTTTCTTTTTCAGTAGGTTTCTTCTTTTGCCTACTGTTGTATATTTTTGTATATATACACTAGAGGTCGCTCTGATACACTACTGATATGTTATCGTATGTTTTTCTCCGGATTTCTGTAAAGTACAGTTTTGATTACTACTTTACTTTATTGTTATGATATTGAGACATCCGGATGGGATTAGTGCCCACGGTTTGGCTTTTGTGGCATATGATGAAGTGTATTTTCCGGGTGCAGGTTGATGGCAATTCCGCGTTAGTAACGAAACTCTGCCGAAATTTTTGTGGTTTTTGCAAGTTCCTGTTTTCAGAAGAGGTTTGGTTCCGGTTAATCTACGCATTTTATGCTTGATTCTTAACGTCTTTCTCTTTACATTTAGTTTTTTTTAGAACTTAGTATCTTTGTATCTTACTTACTTTATGATTTATAGGACAAAATAAAGAGGAATGAATAAAGGAGGCATAAATGAGCTCAAAACGCAATAAGGAGGAAGTTTCTAATTCTGGAGGAGAAATGGTCCGAGAAATGGTCTTTAAATGGTTACTAAAGTGTATGTCCATATGGTGTCAAGAATTGGAAACCATTTGACAAATGAAATGGATACCAAAATGGTGAAAATGAGGAAGAAGACATTTCTCCTGCGCGAACTAGGAACGATCAATATTGCCAAAATTATGGAGACCCTTGAAGCCGAAATCATGGAAGATATTTGAAGATTATTTGTACCTGATTTGAAGGCCAAAATATGTGCAAATACATGGTATATTCGGCCAAGGAAAATTGGAGAATAAGGAATGCAAGATTTGAAGATATCAAGATTTCCTACTCCTTGTAAAAGAAGAAAATCTGGGCTGCTAGGTCACCCAACTTCAAAAGGGCACCGAATATTCAAATTAACTACGAATTTAATGATCAGATACATTATTTAATAGCCCTTGAAGTATTCTTTCCAACCAATCAAGAATCATAATTTTCTGATCTCTACAGCTCCGGGAAAACGTGTTTCAAGACAGGCTGTCAGATTTACCCGGGTACATAAGGAAAGTCTTGTTTCGGTAGGAAAAGACCTAATCTTCTTCTATAAATTGGGGAGCTCCACTCATTCATCATCATCACACAATATAGAAGCCAAACCTCTGCCTCAAACACCTTTCCTCTCATACCTAGCAAATTCCTTCTCCAAGGCCGAGCATCCATCTTCTCCACGGATCAAGTGTAATCGACGCTCTTCGTCTTGCATTTGAGAATCACCACTTGGCGTTTGCAGTGCTCTTCATGGAACAAAAAGTGTAACCATGAGCTTCTCTACTTTATCTCTTCCTTGTAATAGATTTTGTTTAAGTATGATTGTAATAAAGTTTGACAAAAGGTTTTATGTTTCAGATTTACTTTAGTATCTTCCATGTGTTCTTAGTTTTTAACTTTTAATTCGTATGCATGCTTATGTGCTTAAAGCTTCTTAATATGTTAGGTGATACGCTCTTCGTTCCTCTCTTGCATGTTTTGTATGATCTTTAGATGATTAAGTTGTTGCACTCTTCGTTTACAATTTAAAAGCATGTCTATGTATTTTAGGTTGAAGATTAAGAATTTCGTTGACACTAAATAAATATGAGCATGAATTGGCTAGGTAGATATAATGTGTCGATCACTTGTAAGTATATTAGTTAGTGTTTTATTTTCGGTCTAGCAAGCATGTTTAGGGTTCTTTTTTCTTGTTTGTTTTCTACTTGTCTATGAGTGAAGCATGATAGAATCTAGGATTTCTTAATATGTTTGCTTACCAATTTCTGTTCTTATTTTCGTAGTTAATTAAACCAAACTTTCAAACCCCCCATACCTTTTATTTTATGTTTACAAACGTTGTCATGCATTAGTACCCTCAATCCCCGGTTAAGAACGATCTGTACTTATCAATGCTACATCTACAAAGAAGGGTTTTAAATTGCATACGTGTGAACTATGTGTTGAGTGTCTATTTTGTGTTAATATTTGATACATGTTTTACACGTTATCACTGGTTTAGGAAACTAAATCGGGGTTGGGTCCTTTCATCTACATGATCCCCCTAGCCCAGAAAAATAAATTTGGCAAATCATTATAAATCTGGGATTGAGTGGTCTATCTTTTTTATTAGACACTATATGCATACAGTACCTGAGATTATTTCATCAACAACCTGGCAGTTGACACTGTTCAGATTTCTTGCCACATCATTGAAATGCATTGTTATGTTATCACATGGCAAGCTTTTTCCGGATTCAAAAAAATGATTTCTCTTGGACATACGCAGGCCATTGATGGTGCTTTCTGTTTCACACTCCAATGACACTCTAAATCCTATCTATTTCATAACATTGTTAGAATCGTTTCTTACAATTGTACTAAATGAATAACATACAAAAAATAATAATTCAAGCAACAAAAATGAACTATTATTTGCAACACAATGGAAGTTACCCCAACACTATAACAAAATTGTATTTTCTTTACATATATAAAGGGAAAAAAATCATAAACGAATATTGATGAGACCGCATTATCTGTATACCACAAATTCTCTCACAAATCATAACCAAATGAAACTAACTAGGAAGAACCATTTCAAGCCAGGATTACAAATCATTTGGACAACACCACCAAACAAATCAGATTTCTTCTTTATCACACCATGCTGACCAATATAACTCATTTCAGTTCATAAATTAACACCGACTGAGAAACAAAAAAAAATAACAATTGAATTTATCTCAACAACAAAACAATTTAAAGTTAGATTGATATATACATTAAGCATAAACTAATAACCTTAGCCATTCTCCTCCATTGATCTGGGATACTCTACAGATAATGAATCCACATCTTCATCAACACACTGAAATATTCTTTTTCGCACCATATCTAATACAGAAATCAAACAACTAATGAAGTCTGGTATAATCAAATGAAAACAATGGCCCATCAAATTTTGGCTCAAAAGCATTTTCATACCATTTCAACAAAAAAAATGCAAAAACTTTCAATACAAACAAATTATTTGGCATGAACCTCAGCCAAATGAACAAAACCAGTAAAATAACGACAAATGCAAACCAAAAATCAAATGAGTATCAGAACCATTCATTTGATTTTAAATCTCATTCGTATTCATGTCTGTGTGCATCTTTGATGACTTTTCTCTCTCACTGAATTCGACAAAGCAAACCTAATGATCAACTAGATATAGACCAATCAGAGACATATTAGAAACTAGGGTAATAAAATTGGTGCTGGCATTTCTTAGTATATGAAAGGTTACAAACCATCCTATACAGATTAAGTTATTGTGTAACAGAGTAAGTGATCCAGTTTGTATCAATTGGTACTAAAAATATGTATGTGCTGCAATTAGTTCTGTTTAGTCACATATAGTTAGAACTTAGAACAAACACCGACAATGTTGAGAGAGATTTATGTCACTGTAACGGGAAGAAAAAAAGGAAGGATCTATGATATAAATCTCTGTGTACTGCTCTTGTCAAAAACATAGTAACATGTTACTGATTTCGAAGAAGAAGAAAAATCTACTCAAGCCCGTTAATTTTAGTATTTTATAGTGTTATTTTAATATAGAAAGTTGATTCTAAAGAGGATGGTTTTGGCTTTTGACACTTTAGATTCCTTCAACAAGAACTTTGCAATTACCAATACCAATCAGTAGATCCAAGAATTGAAAGAGAGGTGACGCACGACTGAGAAAAGTCAACACATGAAACAGAGAGAGAAAGGATGCAAAAGAGAAACGAATTTTCAATCAGTAACGAATTTAAAGTTGAACATAAGTAATCACTTCAGTAATCAATCATGGACCAAATTTATAGAAAAAAATCAAGGTACTCAACACATTTCTCACAGACAAAACTGAATGACAAAACAGGGTTAATCATGAGTACCTTTGTCGGCTATAAGAATCTCAAACCAACGTATGCAACTATGTTCACAACGAAAAAAATTATGCACAAAAGATGGGAAAAATATCAAAGGTAAGTAAAATTCAAAGCTGACCTTAACTATATTCAATATACCATAATCTCTAGGATTCAATGAAACAAAGAGGATTCAATTAACTATTTCCATCAAAAAATATTTTACGGAGGAATCAGGAATAATAAAACATTTTACAATAGGATTCTTAGTATTCTGCTATGGCTCTTAGAAGGGAATCAACAAGAATAAAACATAACTATAATAAACCAAACAACCCAACAACACACCCCTGAATCCTCTGTCATTCGAATCAGGATCATCTCTTCCTATTTCATGGAGTGAAAATATCCTATTTAATTCTTCACTCTCCCGACCCCAACAAAGCTATTTTATGACTGAAAAAAACTAAGCACCAACAACCCAACGATATGCCACCAATTCTTCTCTTATTCAATACCCAGATCCCCTTCTCTTCTTTACAACAAAGTTCGAATCTCCATTAGAATCACCAAGTTTTAAAAAATGATTCACCTACGCGGCATCGTTAATCTGATTTTACATTTTTCTAGCCTTCTTCCACTGAATTTATACGTAGTACCGAACATAAATATGAAATTCTAGAAACCACACAAAGAACTTTAACTTATCAAAATTACACAAAATTGATCAAAACTACACCAAAAAGCAAAAGAAATCCTGAGAATGACTATACAGTACAAATGGAGTTTTAACAAACTGTTTCTTTATAGGCCAAACCAAATGTCTATGTTCATCATAACTACAAATGTCTTTGTTCTCTCTCTCTCTCTCTCTCGATCAACATTTTTCTTTAAAGGTTCATATACCAATTCATACCCAGTATTTTATCTATTGGGTACTGGTATAAACCTTATATTATATAGGTAATATCTTGTCCCTTTGTTATTGAGTTTTACCTAGATAACCCGAACAATTCACAACTCATGGTCTGTTTCACGTCCCAAAACTAATCCCTTTGTTATTAGTACCAATAGCTCTGCTTATATTCTTAGTACGCCTTTCATTTCTTAGCCATTGGTACCCAATTTTTAAAGCAAAGCGCTTTTGATCTCTGGCCTTATTCAACAATACTTATCACACGGGTGTTTCCAAAACAATGATTGAACAATACAAAAACTTTTAGCAATCACAAAAGAGAAGTATAGTGGCTACAAACCTACAATTGGTAGCAGCAATGGTCGACTGTGATGAAAATCTGGAATCAGAAATGGAGTGAAATATGATTTCGATTGTGAAAGAGCAAGAGGCTGAGGCTGAGGCTGCGATAAAACAATGATTGCGAGAGGGAGTAAGAGAGGCTAAGAGCAAAGAGCTTTGTGATCTAAAATGATGGATTTGAGAAATAGTGAGAGTTGGGCTTTGATCGATCGAGCTGAAGGCCGGGAACCGAGGACCAAGAGGCGAGGACCAAGCGAAATTAGGCTTTAATCAAGGTGAGAGCCGACAGAGGTGGTTTTGGAGTGCAAGTCTAGGTCTGGGTAGGTGTTTCTCGACCCGTCGAGGATGTTTCTCGATCAAGTAAAGACATGCTAAAATTAAATAGGGAACCATTTTCAAATTCATCCCTGATTGATCGAAACTTTTTGACCAGTTCATTAACTTCATCAAGCATTTTTGCTAATTTTTCATCTGTGTCCGCAATGATTTTTTTGTTTGCATTATTTACATCAGCAACATTGATACGATTAGATATCTCATTAACATTGTCATAAACATATAATTGTACAAATTTAGAACAAATTGTTATTATTATTCAACCATATATATTTAGCATCTATAAATCTAGCTATATTAGCAGTAATTCAAATTTTATGGTTATTAGCTAGGTTGATGGTTTATCTCAACCATAGCAAGTCTATTGTTTAAGAAAATAATTCAAAAACTACCGCCAATTTTTCTAATTCTTTCACCATGGAATATTTTATATTTGTATTTCTAATATCACTGCAACTCTCAAATTTCACATACCAAAGATCCTCAAAAAAGACCCGGTTTAAATTAGGGTAAATTACACATAATGTCACTTACGTAAGGTCACTTACGTATAAGGTCATGTTGTATTTTTAACTCAAATAAGGTCACCTGATTTAACAAAAAACCCTTACATTCAATTTATTTACGTTTAATGCCATCTATATGAACCTGCTCTCTCTCTCTCTCTCTCTCTCTCTCTCTCTCTGATTTCAGACCAAAATCAGACTCAAATTCTCAAAATCAAATCTCGTCGTCTCTCTCCATCGCCGTCTCTCTCCCAACACCTCCACAGTTTGATTTATATGTTTACTGATCTTGAAGGATATGAAGCACCAAACTTAAGGTAACAATTCTGTTTGAGGACCCCGACGCCTTCGACCCCTTCATGTTTCTCCAGAACTATCTGCAAAACCTAAGAGCCCACGGCTCCAATGTTCAGTTCGTGATTGACAGCACCGGTGGCGACGCTGGAGGGGATCCTTTCCGGCCTCGAGCAATTGATTCAGCAACTAGATTCGTGAGCGGTGCTCCGGATGTACATGGTGAATGGTGAGAGCGAACAAGTGTAATTCAGTTTGGTGTTCCACTCCAACCAAACCAACGAGATTCGTAAGCCTCCCTCTATCTTTCCCTAAACCCATTTAGTTTGAACTATGTTTTGGTTGTTACGTACGTAGTAGTGTCTATAATAATCTGTGGTAGTACATATGTTACTCTGTAGTAGTATGTACAGACTGTAGTGTGCTTTGGTTGTTAGGCAGATTGTTGTGTTTTGGTTGTTACGTACGTAGTAGTGTCTATAATAATCTGTGGTAGTACATATGTAACTCTGTAGTAGTATGTACAGACTGTAGTGTGCTTTGGTTGTTAGGCAGATTGTTGTGTTTTGGTTGTTACGTACGTAGTAGTGTCTATAATAATCTGTGGTAGTACATATGTAACTCTGTAGTAGTATGTACAGACTGTAGTATGCTTTGGTTGTTAGGCAGATTGTTGTGTTTTGGTTGTTACGTACGTAGTAATGTCTATAATAATCTGTGGTAGTGCATATGTTACTCTGTAGTAGTATGTACAGACTGTAGTGTGCTTTGGTTGTTGGCTGTGCATAGTATGTAGTGTGTAGTACTGTCCTGAGTAGTTTGTTGTTTGCTCTGAACTAGTTTGTACTGTTGGCCTGAGTAGTGTGCACTGCTGTCTGTGAGTAGTGTGTAGACTTGTTGTGTGTAGTGTGTAGTGCTGTCCTGAGTAGTTTGTTGTTTTCTCTGAACTAGTTTGTAATGTTGTCCTGAGTAGTGTGCACTGCTGTCTGTGAGTAGTGTGTAGACCTGTTATGTGTAGTGTGTAGTGTTGTCATGAGTAGTTTGTTGTTTGCTCTGTACTAGTTTGTACTGCTGTCCTGAGTAGTGTGCACTGCTGTCTGTGAGTAGTGTGTAGACCTGTTGTGTGTAGTGTGTAGTGCTGTCTGTGAGTAGTGTGTACTGCTGTCTGTGAGTAGTATATAGAATTTATGTAAGTGGTATGTAGTGTTTTGATGGTCTGTCTTATTGTTTTGCAGAAATTGCACAAATGGAGGACCCTAAAAAACCCAAGGTCCAAATAAGATCGTCATTGAGAGGCTTCTGCAATATCATGGGTGAACTTCATATAAAATTGCCTCCAAAAACAGTGAAGACGTTGCAAAAAACACCATTTGGCAATTTCATGAAAAGCACTACAACAATTTGTTGAATGTACTATTGTAGTTTTTAGAAAATACTACTCTAGTTGTTGGATAGTACTACTCTACTGGGACTTATGCATTTTAACTAAAACTTTGTTGAAAATACTACTGTAGTTTTCAGAAAATACTACTCTAGTTGTTGGATAATACTACTCTACTGGGACTTTATGCATTCTAACTAAAACTTTGTTGAAAATACTACTGTAGTTTTCAGAAAGTACTACTCTAGTTGTTGGATAGTACTACTTTACTGGAACTTTATGCATAAAAAATATGGATAAAAAAAGTGACCTTAATTAGGATAAAAAATATAAAATGACCTGAAAAGTTAATATAAAGAGGCAAAATTTGAAAGACAAAAAATATAGATAAAAAATGACCTTAATTAAGATAAAAATATAAATGATCTTCAAAATAAATAAGAAAGAGCAAAATTGGAAAGACAGAAAATATGAATTAAAAAAAGTGACCTTAATTATGATAAAAAGTTTAAATAACCTTATGTGTAAAGTAGGGTCTCTAAATGTAATTGTCTATTTAAATTAACCTAACAACTTATCCAATAACTCAAATTGACACAGCACGACAATGTAAATCAAAGTGAGCAGAAGAAAAGTGCTGCCTAATGAAAATTACTAAAAATAGAAGTCAATCCAACACACACAGAAATAGCCCAATATGAAATCAAAACATTCGATATGAATAGATAACGTTAGTGGTCACATGATACATTAATTGAGTATGTCAAAGAAGAGAATCGATGATAGATATGAAATTAGAGCGTGAAAGGAGAATAATCAATAAAAAGTTAAGAACTCATCTCAAAATTGATGTACTTTACAAAACAGAGAGAATAGAACTAAATCGTAGAAAATGAGCCTGCACACAGAACGAAGCAAAGCAAGCAAGCAACGAATATCAATGTGGATAAAATAAACTTAAACTATTCTACATATATGACTATTCCTCTTCACCCCAACATATATACCAATCATATTTTCAAATTTATAGTGGAAGCTCAACTTACAGAGCATAAAATTATGCATATATGTCAACTGACGTACACACAGATCAAAATTGTTTGGAATTATCAAACATCAAGGCCTAACAAAATGCTATGTATCAACCACATTAAGTATTCAAAAATCGGAATGTGGAATAGTCCACAAATAATGTCTTATAATCATGTAAGTTGACATATCAAACCAATGAGTACATTTCAAGTAAACTCAAACCGACTAAAACCCCAAAACTCACTAAACTCAAATGTTGAAATCTGATTCCCAATACAATAAAATTGAATAATTTAATTACAAAAATGATAATTGATATATTGTAAACATAAAAAATAAAAAAATAAAAAAAGATCAAATTAAAACAGAGAGGGGGTTTAGACAAATAAACTCTGATTTTACAAAATAGATCAATATTACCATCAATCTAAATTATATTCCTAAATTCAACACCAAGTCGAGATAAATACACTCGAGAGGTTTTATTCCAAATCAAGAATGAAATCCAACAACAAAAACTCGAATACACTTTAGAGCAAACAGATACAACAAACCCAAAAACAAAACAAAAAGAAAAACTAAGAAAATGACATAGAATCAATATATCTTGCCAAAGCTATAAAAACAAATACGATGGAGACGTTGGAACAAAACTAATGCAACCCTGTAAATAAATGTTTATCAGACATCACATAAACGAATGATTGTTTATTAGAAATCAATAGCTTGGAAAAACCATTTTCTCCAGTCTATTCACACAACACCAATAGGGTAAGGTAATGCAGATATAGGGTTTGAAGTGGTTTCTTCTAATATGAAGGAGATCAGGTGCATTAAACTTTATACATACATTGTCCAAGCTATAGAAGTAAACTCGACGGTGATATTCGAGCAAAACCACTTTAACAAGGACTGAAAGATACAACTAACCACCTATTAACAACCATATAACCACCCAAATCGTCAAGAACATAAAGCCAAATTGAAATTAAAAAAACAGATACAAACTTTACTACTCAAATTCGGTTAATTACACTTCCATTTTCAAGGGATGATAATGTCCTATGTGAGGATTTCAGGTGCCTAGAGACATACTGTGAACTATTTGATATTGTTGATGTTGTTCCATGCGTAAAATTTATCCTTCAAAGTTAAGTTCTAAGTAGTGTACTCTTAAACAGTTTGTAGGTTCGGCACCAAAAATAAGAAGAAAAAATGGCAAATGTTTGATTAGCATTGCTATTATAATCTCCCTCTATATCTGTGACTTTGATAAAAGCACAAATATGGACATGTCCCTAATATAAATTAGAAATAGATTAAGAATGTGGGTAGTTCACTTTGGTTGAAGGGTAATTTAGTTTTCCATTGAACACCAGTTAGGCCTCGAGATCTCTATTTCTCCAATGGCCAGATAGCGGAAAACCTTTTAAATCTGGTCATAACCAAGAACATGGATAAGAATGGCAATGGCTAAAAATCTAAAAGATACAGCCTTTATTAAAGCATATAAATAAAATTTGAGAAAGTACCTAGAACGAATTGTAAGATCGAGAAAGGGCCAGTGAGAGATCGAAATTGTTAGGAAAATCTAATAGATCTGATCATGAAAATTTACAAAATTTAAACCTACATTATGAAATTTAGTTGAATCTTAATATAATGCATCCTAAAGGAAATATGAGGAAGCATTCATTACATTTAAAAACAAAACTGCCAATTGAAACTTTCTAAGTTTTCTAAAGCAAAACAAAGGTGCATAGCTGGGTTGCCTAACCGACCAATGAAAAGAAAAATTATCAGTCTAGAAATACCAATACCATAAATGAAAAAAAATGAATTCGATAATGAAAACTTCTTAGTCGATCAATTTTGAAAGGAGTATACAAATTTTACATAAACAAACTTAACTGCAGTAAATTTCACTTCTTGTAAGTGGAAAATTATAAAACATAGTATCCGAACATGCAATGGAAACAACATTAATTAGATTGGTATCAAATGTCAACATAATAAACAACCCTGCTTTTCCATATACGAAACCAGGTCTTAACACAACACCTGAATAAAAGTAGATACGAAACAAAAAAGTATAGGCCAAAATTTGTAGTGTAATTTTACTCTATAGCAATCTACAGTGTAATGAAACAAAACACCTGACTTGTTATGATTAGGCAAAAATCTGTAGATACGATCAACGCCGACTTGTTACTAAAACAGAACAGAATTTCAACCCAGTTTCAAGAACCTAAACAATATTATAATGCCTTATTAACGGCACCATATATATGTTGTCCCTCCTAGCCTATTATTAGAACACCTCATTATATCCATCCAAAACTCTAATTGCATAGCTTAATTTAAGCCAAAATAGCTACAGATGTTCTATGAATACATATGAACTTTTAATTTACTCTAATATGTATGGATCTTGTGTTTTTGGTCGTTGCTTTTATAAATAGGAATAAGAATGTTTTGAATAAGTCATCATGCTTCTGATCTGGTTCTTATTTAACGGTCTTGCATTCAAAAGGATCAAAGCCCTTAACAGCTAACTTTGATCCACTTTGGTGCTCTTTGTCACCTCTTAAGCTAAATCTGACAACTTTTTATGATCCACATTTTAACAGAATATGATAGTATCCAAATGACATCTACTATTTTTCGTATACATTTGTAGTCATTGAATAGTCTTTGCAAAGAACCTACTGGGGCTTGCAACAATTGAAAATGTAAACTAAAAGGAATAGACAAGCAAACAGAAAAAGCAAGATCAAAAGAAATAAAGCAACCATATATTGCCATAATCGACACATAGGCAGGTGCTCAAGAAGTATAAACATCTTGATCTTGTCATCATACTTTCAAGTGTGTAAATATGATGGACAACAGTTGCAGTTCACAAACAAAACATGACAACATGTACCGAGTGGTCATATATGCTAAGCTTAATTAGGTGGGAATGGCCTGATAAAGTATATGTTATTATCTTACTCCACCAGTACACTTTTATAACTTCCAAACAATTAAAAAAATAAAGAGAACGTTAGTATTACCAAATTTGAGATATTTGGAGAGAACCTCTGAATCAACTTTCCTCTTTCATATGAACTATCCAGATGAAAGTCCAGATGAAAGTGCAAATGAAGATAAATTGTAGTCGTGCACTGAGATCAACACAAACTTGGAAACTCTTGTGAAAAAATTATGCACCAGACTCCACGGAAGATTGAGATTTTAAACAAACAATGGCATATTTACTCTGAAACAGAAAGAAAATATGAGATTACATAGAAATAAATTGTTTGAGAACAACCACGTTTATCAAATTAACATCTAGACTCCTGATTTCTCATTGATGTTCTCGAAATTTGGTATAAACCCTTGTCTTTCAATCTGGCTTTTCATTCTTTGGTCAACTCCTAAAATATTTATCAAAACCTACCACAATCAAAAATCATAGAGAAGATAAGAAAACCTAAAACCAATTTACCCAGAATTTTGATTTAGTATCAAAGTAGAAAGCACAGAGAAAACGATGACACGGTGGATCAGGGCGATAGAAAGATGTTGGAACAATAGTGAGAGTTGGGCTTTGATCGATCGAGCTGAAGGCCGAGAACTGAGGACCAAGAGGCGAGGACTAGGCGAGATTAGGCTTTAATCGAGGTGAGAGCCGAGAGAGGTGGTTTTGGAGTGCAAGTCTAGGTCTGGGTAGGAGAGAAAAGGAAAGAGAGAGAGAGAGAGAGAGAGAGAGAGAGAGAGAGAGAGAGAGAGAGAGAGACGGTCTGGTAGGAGAGAGAGGATAGAGAAAACCAAATGTGAATTAAGCTACCACTACCACGTTTCTTCTCATTTCCCACGAAATGGGAAAACAAAGGTCGACGATATCATATATCGTCGGCAATAATAAGCATTGCCAACGAAATTTTCAATCGCCGGCAATGACATTATTGCCGACGACTCGTCGGCAATACCTTTCTCGTCGCCGGCAATAATGTGTAGTATGGCCGACGATATTTTGGCCGGAATACCGACGAAATAATCTCCCTATAGCCGATGATTTAATGAATCGTCGGCAATAACTCTTATATCAGATCTACTCTGCAACAGCTTATTCATTTTACAAAAATCCGGTGAGAAAGAAGGAAAACGCTCTGAAATCGTTGGGTATTGTCAAAAAGCGTCGAAAACCCGCTCGTGAAGCTATATAGCTAGGTACGTACGTACATATATATATATATATATATGTGGATCGATGTATATGTGTGTTGATTTAGAGTTGAGATTAATGGTTTGATATGCAAATAGAGTTGATAAATTGTTGATTTTGAGTGATTGACTGTTGATTTTCAGTTGATTTGAGATGATTTCGATGAAAATATGCTTGTGTATATATATATGTATATAAATTTATTTTGTGATTAATTGTTAATATGTATATGTATACATGTAAATTTGTAATTGGGAATTGTTGGTATATATATATTTTTTTATATGCATGGGTCAGCTTTTGTTTAGGGAGATATATATATAGACGAAGAATTAATTAAATTAGTGTAGCTAGTTTAATGATAGATAGATATATATATATATAGATGCATGCATGTCATGATGATTTTTAATTAATTAGTAGTGAATGTATATACATAAATATATAGTACTGTTAGAATTTTCAGGATGGACAAGAGTTGGATGAGCCTTGAAAGATGAGATGTGAGATATCACCATGGAATTAGGAGTTTTGTGAATTTTGTGAAGGCTAATTGTGGAGACACTACACTTCATTATTGCCCGTGTAAAGAATGTAGGTGTCGCAGCGATCGATTTCGTTTTCCCATTGATAAAGTCCAGAAGTACCTGAGTAAATACGGGTTTTGGGATAAGTACACTTGTTAGATTTATCACGGTGAAACATCGTTAGCGAATCCACATGATCACGGACAATTTGCTGAGAGGGCCAGTCCATCCTATGATCCAACAACGATGTTGATCAATGATATGTTTCCTCATGAGAGCGGTGTATTTGCTGATTAAGCACCAAATGTCCCTCCTGTCGTTGAGGGTTTCCCCCATATTGAGCCAATCGAGTCATTACCTGGAGCTCATGTCAACACAAGCGGTATAGACAAGTACAACAACCTGATTGCATTGCAACAGACTCCGTTGTACGACGGTTGTAGTAAGAGTGTTCTTGGAATTGTCATGGGAGTGATGCAGCTCAAAATGGAGAAAAAAATGACTGTCAAAGCTGTTGATTCTTGGCTGAAGTGGACTGCTTCGCTACTGCCACCCGGTCATCGCATTCCTACCACTCATCATAATGTGAGACATATCCTGAAAGATCTTGGGCTTTCCTACATTAAAATCCATGCATGCAGATATGATTGTATTCTCTTCTGGGGGAAAGATCTGGAAGACCTTGAAGCCTGCCCGGTATGTTTTACAGAAAGGTATAAGTTGACTCCTGCAGGCAACAAGAAAGCTGTGAAGATACTTCAATATTTCCCGCTGATTGGTAGGCTGGAGCGGTTGTTCATGTGTGCTTTCACGGCCGAAGCTATGAGATGGTGGGCTGAGAGGAATTTGCCTGACGATGACACCCTTATACATCCTGCCGACGGAAAGGCTTGGAAGCACATGGTCAGGGAGTTTGATCATTTTGCAGCAGAGGTCCGAAATATTTGGCTAGGGCTCTCATCTAACGGATTCAACCCTTTTGGCAACATGAGTCTTCAATACAGTATATGGCCAGTTATTTTGGTACTGTACAACCTTCCACCACGGATGTGCATGAAGAAGGAATACAATATGCTCACTCTGTTAATTCCAGGCCCGGGTTATCCAAGAAAGTGTCTCGATGTGTATTTGAGGCCTTTGATTGAGGAGCTTAAGTACCTGAGTGAGTGTGGCCACCCCACTTACGATAGGTTAAAAAATGAGATGTTTCAGATGCATGCCATGCTTGTTGGCACCATCAGTGATTTTCCTGCCCGCGGTATGTTGTCGGGCAACGTTACCAGGGGTTACAGGGCTTGTTCAGAGTGCATGACTGTTGATTGTTGCAGTCCTCATTGCAGTAAAATTGTTCAGATGCGTCACTATTGTTGGCTTCCAGATGATCGCCCATTTAGGCAGGATCAAGACGCTTTTGATGGGACTGTGGAAACGGGTGTGGCACCCAGGCAATGGATAGAGGATGAAATTTTGGAAGTGCTAAATGAACATGATTTTGGCCAGCTGAGCAATCATCCTGAGATAGTGTCGTCAATTCCAGACAAGCCCGAAAAGTATAAGTTTTGGACACACAAGAGCATATTCTGGGAACTCCCGTACTGGCCCAGGTTGCCTATCAGACACTACTTAGATGTCATGCACATAGAGAAGAATGTGTGTGAAAGTGTGGTGGCACTACCACATATGGAGACATTACCGGCGAGATCACCGGAGACAAGGCAGTAATGTTCATCATTACCGGCGACTTACTCCGTCGCCGGTAATGTCGCCGGAAAATCGCCGGAAAAATATTACCGGTGACTCCAACCGTCGCCGGCAATGTCAAGCCGAACATTTCCGGCGATTTTCCGGCCGGAATTTCACCGGAAATGTGTGGCTCGACATTGTCGGCGACGGTTGGAGTCGCCGGTAATGTTTTTAAACATTACCGGCGATTTTCCGGCGTAATGTCGCCGGTAATGTCTTCATTTCCGGCGACTTACTCTGTCGCCGACAATGTCTCTTATATTAGACGTAGATTGCAGCAGCTCGATCATTGATTCATTTTGATTGAAAAAAATCCAGAGAAATTGAAAGAAGGAAAACGTACGCTCTGAAATCGATCCTTCGGTATATTGTCAAAATTAAGGCGCGCGTCGAAAACTCGATCACTCGGGAAGCTATATATATAGGTACGTGTATATATACGTATATGTGTATGTATATATATATGTGTGTGTGTTGATCAAATCCAATTCGTGAGATATATATGAAATGTTGTTGATGTCACGGAAACAAGAAAACTGCTTGTAGTTAATCTTATCTTGTGTCTGAATCAACGACTGGTATTATCGTAGTGTTATCGGAGCCAGGCTTAACAGAGCCTCCTACCTAGTCAAATACGTTTTGAATTGAAAAAAGAAGAATACCATGCATCATCGAGTACTGAATCGAATTCAGAGATTAGATCAATATATATATATGCATGCATGTGTTGATTTAATTAGAGTTGAATTGAGATATGACGTCGATTATTAGTAGTGAATGTGTGTATATATATATATATATATATAATTAATACGTAAAATTGTTAGAATTTTCAGGATGGACAAGAGTTGGATGAGTCTCGAAAGATGGGATGTCAGATATCACCAGGGAATTAGGAGTTTTGTGGATTTTGTGAAGACTAATTGTGGAGACACTACACTTCATTATTGCCCGTGTAAAGAATGTAAGTGTTTCAGCGATCGATTTCGTTTTCCCATTGATAAAGTCCAGAAGCACCTGAGTAAATACGGGTTTTTGGATAAGTACACTTGTTGGATTTATCACGGTGAAACATCGTTAGCGGGTCCGCATGATCATGGACAATTTGGTAATGACAGTCCCCACTATGATCATGGAGATTTTGCTGAGAGGGACAGTTCATCCTATGATCCAACATCGATGTTAATCAATGATATGTTTCCTCATGAGAGCGGTGTATTTGCTGATGAAGCACCAAATGTCCCTCCCGTCGTTGAGGGTTTCCCCCATATTGAGCCAGTCGAGCTATTACCTGGAGCTCATGTGAACACAAGCGGTATGGACAAGTACAACAACCTGATTGCATTGCAACAGACTCCGTTGTACGACGGTTGTAGTAAGACTGTTCTTGAAAGTGTGATGGGAGTGATGCAGCTCAAAATGGAAAACAAAATGTCTGTCAAACCTGTTGATTCTTGGTTGAAGTGGACTGCTTCGCTACTGTCACCCGGTCATCGTCTTCCTACCACTCATCATAAGGTGCGACATATCCTGAAAGATCTTGGGCTTTCCTACATCAAAATCCATGCATGCAGATATGATTGTATTCTCTTCTAGGGAAAAGATCTCGAAGACCTTGAAGCCTGCCCGGTATGTTTTACAGAAAGGTATAAGTTGACTCCTGCAGGCAACAAGAAAGCTGTGAAGATACTTCGATATTTCCCGCTTATTGATAGGCTGGAGCGGTTGTTCATGTGTGCTTTCACGGCCGAGGCAATGAGATGGTGGGCTGAGAGGAACTTGCCTGACGATGACACCCTTATACACCCTTCCGACGGAGAGGCTTGGAAGCACATGGTCAGGGAGTTTGATCATTTTGCAGCAGAGGTCCGAAATGTTTGGCTAGGGCTCTCATCTGACGGATTCAACCCTTTTGGCAACATGAGTCTTCAATACAGTATATGGCCAGTTATTTTGGTACCGTACAACCTTCCACCATGGATGTGCATGAAGAAGGAATACAATATGCTGACTCTGTTAATTCCGGGCCCGGGTTATCCAGGAAAGTGTCTCGATGTGTATTTGAGGCCTTTGATTGAGGAGCTTAAGTACCTGAGTGAGTGTGGCCACCCCACTTACGATAGGTTCAAAAACGAGATGTTCCAGATGCATGCCATGCTTGTTGGCACCATCAGTGATTTTTCTGCCCGCGGTATGTTGTCGGGCAACGTTACCAGGGGTTACAGGGCTTGTTCAGAGTGCATGACGGTTGATTGTTGCAGTCCTCATTGCAGTAAAATTGTTCAGATGCGTCACCGTTGTTGGCTTCCATATGATCACCCATTTAGGCAGGATCCAGACGCGTTTGATGGGACTGTGGAAACAGGTGTGGCACCAAGGCGATAGACAGGGGTAGAAATTTTGGAAGTGTTGAATGAATATGATTTTGGCCAGCTGAGCAATCATCCTAACATAGTGGCATCAATTCCAGACAAGCCCGAAAGGTATAAGTTTTGGACACACAAGAGCATATTCTGGGAACTCCCCTACTGGCCCAGGTTGCCTATCAGACATTACCTAGATGTCATGCACATAGAGAAGAATGTGTGTGAAAGTGTGGTGGGCACAGTTCTTAACTTGGAGGGGAAAACAAAAGACATCCCTAAGGCACGTATTGATCTGAAAGTTATGGGACTGCGGAAACATTTGTGGTTAAGAGATGGTAAGAGAAAAATGCCGCAAGCTCCTTACACCGTCAAGCCGAAGCATAAGCATGAAATTTTCGATGGCTGAGTAATGTTAGGTATATATTCTTATATATGACTATGCAGTACGGAAATTGGTTTGCCTTAAATTTTTACCGGATTATGGTGATATGCGAGAAATATAATTGTTGCCTATGGCTATATATATATATATGCAGGTATCCTTATGGCTATGCAGGAAATATAAGCAAGTGTGTTAACTACCGGGACAATAAGATGTACGGATTAAAGAGTCATGACTGCCATGTACTGCTTCAACGCCTTTTCCCTATTTTCATTCGAGGGTACCTGCCCAAGGAGGTGGTGGAGCCGTTGGTGGCCTTGTCAAGATTCTTTCAGAAGTTATGCACCAGGGAAGTTAAAAAATCAGATCTCAGGGAGATGCAAGATGACATCATTTTTATCATGTGCAAGCTTGAGAGGATATTTCCGCCAAATTTTTTCGACATCATGCCTCACCTGATGATCCATCTTCCCGAACAATTGTTGCTTACCGGTCCCGTACACTACACTTGGATGTATCCCATGGAAAGGTACATTTGGTTTGCCTCTGTTTTTATATGTAAGGTCTTATTTTTTCCCCTTTTAACATGCACTTGTTAACTTGTAGACAATTGGGAGCCTATAAGGACTATGTGAAGAATAAATATGCACCTGAAGGGTGTATCGCTGAAGCATATGTTGCGCACGAGTGTGTAACGTACACCAAAGTGTATTTGGGAGCGCTTGAGGACCCCCAACAACAGATGTCGATAGATGAACCTCAGTTCAACCTTTCTATCATCTCCAATGACGTTGTAGTACAGGGAAGCTTGCCAAAGTCGTACAAGTTGGATGAAAATGAGGTAGTCATTGCCCACTGGTCGATACTGATTAACTGTGAAGAAGTACAATATTGGAAAAACTATCATCTTCACTGTCTTACTATTGCCGGAAATGTTGAATACCACAACAGGACGTTTGCAAACTACTTTGGTCCATGGGTAAGGGTATATGTCTTTATTTTTATTGCCATTTGCCTTATATAGCATGTGTGGACGTACGTGGTTTTGTGGTTTCTATGTTCATAATTTCTTGTGTGGTTTCTTATCGTTTTCAGATGAACCATGTAGCAGATGATGGTTACCCAGAGTGGTCAAAAGAATTGAGGGTCCTTGCGATGAAACCGATAGCTTCAAAAGTTTACTCGATGTGTCAGGTCAATGGCGTGAAATTTATATGTGAAAATCGAGACGACCGACTGAAAACACAGAATTGTGGGGTGATGGTCCATGGTGGGCAGGATGGCGTTGACTATTATGGTGTCCTTCATTCAGTTGTTGAACTAATTTATGGGAACCGCATGAAAGTGCACTTGTTCAAGTGTAGATGGTTTGATACTAGCCCGGAGAACACATGGACCGATCAGCACGGAACATTTTCGGTGAATACTGCTACTACCTGGTATGAAGAAGACCCTTTCGTTCTTGCTTCATCAGCAAAACAAGTGTTTTACCTGGACGATCTTCTTAACAAAGTCCCGTGGAAGGTGGTTAACCATGTTGCTCATAGAAACATATACAGTGCTGCCACACTTGGTGATACCGCAGATGATGAGGAAGTTACTGCATACCAAGAGCCGAACGCTTTTGACATTCCGGAATCATCTACGATTCGCCTTAATAATGTGAGATCTGGGAGTGTGGTTCGAATTACTGGGGCAGAACTTCTCGATGTTAATCCATATGAAGTTGACGCTGATTCAGATGACGAGGAGAGGCACATATTGCCAGAGGTTACCTATGAAACCGAGTCAGACTCAAGTGATGACGATGATTATGATTATCATCCTTAGTACGTTAATGATGTCGTCGGAAATTGTAGACGGAAAAATTCGTATACGGAAAATGTAGTTGGAAAATGTAGTCGGAAAATGTAGTCGGAAAATGTAGACGGAAATCGTAGACGGAAAATGTATACGGAAAATGTAGTCGGAAAATGTAGTCGGAAATCGTATACGGAAAATGTAGTCGGAAAATGTAGTCGGAAAATGTAGACGGAAATCGTATACGGAAAATGTAGTCGGAAAATGTAGTCGGAAAATGTAGACGGAAATCGTATACGGAAAATGTAGTCGGAAAATGTAGTCGGAAAATGTAGATGGAAAATGTAGACGGAAAATGTAGACGGAAAATGTAGTCGGAAATTGTAGTCGAAAATTGTAGTCGGAAAATGTAGACGGAAATCGTAGACGGAAAATGTAGTTGGAAAATGTTGTCGGATATTTTTCGGGAAATGTCAACATTACCAACGAGTTGAAGTTGTTGGTAATGACATTACCAACGAGTTATAAGAAACTCGCTGGCAATGTTGTCTGGATAGAAACCTCCCAGTCGAGCCCGAGCCTTTCATTTCTCTTCCTCCTCCTCTCCCTCTCCTCCTCCCCTCCTCTCCTCCTCCCAAATCGGTCCGGCGAGAAACTAGCTCACCTCTAGCTCACCTCCTCCTCCTCCTCTCCCTCTCCTCTTCCTTATCCTCTCCTCCTCTCCACCGATTCGGAACTCCTCTCCTCCTCCGAAAATCTCCTCCTCCCCTCCTCCCCTCCTCTCCTCCCCTCACCATTGTAGTCGACAAAGCATTGTAGTGGTGAAGAATGGCAGGTCCGATCCTCTCTCTCTCCCTCTCTCTCTCTCTCAATTTTTAATTATTTTTGTGTATGTGTATGTGTATGTGTATGTGTATGTGTATGTGTATGTGTATGTGTATGTGTATGTGTATGTGTAAATTAATTAGGGTGCTAAGTTGGAAATTAGGGTGATAAGTTGTAAATTTATATGCAATGTATATATATGTGATGTATATATATATAGGTATGTGAAAATTATGTGATGTACATATATGTGAAAATTATGTATATATGTGGTTTGGATGAATATGTGATGTATATATATGTGAAAATTAAACCTAATTAAGATATGTGATGTATATATATGTGTGAAAAATGTGGAAAATTAATTAGGGTTTGTGATTTGGATGAATATGTGAAAATTAAATTTAATTAAGATGCATGATGTATATATATATACATCGAAAATGTATATATGTTAATTGAGGTGATATAGTTGTTAATTAATCGTATAAATGAAGGTGGAAATCGGGATCGGAACGGTTTAGAACCAGAACGGTTTTAAACCGGAACCGGTTTGGAACCGAAACGGTTTGGAACCGGAACTGTTTGTAACCAGAACCGTTATGTTACAAACGTTTCCAGTTACAAACAATTCCGGTTTCTAACGGTTCCGGTTCCAAACCGTTCCGGTTCCGATTTGTTATAGAACCGGAACGGTTTGGAACCGGAACTGTTTGTAACCAGAACTGTTATGTTACAAACGTTTCCAGTTACAAACAGTTCCGGTTTCTAACGGTTCCGGTTCCAAACCGTTTCGGTTCCGATTTGTTATAGAACCGGAACGGTTTGGAACCGGAACCGTTTGGAACCGGAACTATTTGTAACCTTTCCCGTTATGTTACAAACGGTTCCAGTTACAAACAGTTCCGGTTTCAAACGGTTCCGGTTACAAACAGTTCCGGTTTCCGATTTGTTATTGAACCGAATCCATGACTATTACGGTGTCCAGGAGGTTTTGCGGCTAATTAGCTTCGGAGAGGTTCCCAAAATAGTGGAGGGAACAGTAGTCAAGCTTCCTCCTCGCCCGCAGTTAGCAACACGCCCAGTGGCCCAATGATGACTGCTCGCACGAGAGCCTTGCTAGAGGCGCGAGCTGAGGAGGAAGCTGCACGATTAAGAGCCGTGGAACCGGAAGTCGAGGCTCGAGCCTCAGTCTCGAGACGCTCAATCAGCAGACGTCCCTCCGGTGGCAGAGCCTCAGACGAGCGACAGTCAACGGGGGCATCAGAAACTCCCTCAATCTGAATGCCCCATATTCGCCCAGTGCCTACTCCCGTTTCACGGGAATCATCTGAGACACATGGTGGTGCTGGCGCCTCATCGTCCAGGCCTCGTCTATCTCCGCCGTCCGGTCTCTTCCTACACATCTGAGATACATGGTGGTGCTGTCATCCCTGAATTCGATGATAGGGGGATACCTGTTTATGTTGAAGGACGGCCGGAGTTCCTGACCATGGAGGAAGCGTATAACTTCCTCCCGTTCAACCCCGTGTATCTTTGGAGTGTGAGGTGCACCAACCAACAAACGGACGATGCAGGTAAATTTTATTTAACATCAGATTGATTACTTAATTATTACTTAAGACTTGCGATAGGTTCAATTAATGATACCAATTTGTTGACATTGTATTATTAGGCAATTTCGTTAATGGGACTGGAAAACGGAAAGGGGCTAGAGGCACCTGCACCGGGAAGAGACTTGAGCAGGCCACCGGCGGAAGGAAAACGCCCATAAGGGCCAATGAGGATGGCGAGGTGATCGAGGCATTCGACACCACGCGCAAATATGTCAGCATGGCCGGTGCGATCGTGCGGGACAAGGTCCCAATGCTTTGGCCAGATTGGGAATCTGTGCCTATCTACGTGAAGATGCAAGTGCATAATGCACTCAGTGTGAGTAAAATCGTATTTTCATTACGTAAATTTTACATTTATTAATTAAGTCTGAATAAATATATAATTTTACCTTTTATATATTCATATTGCAGGTGTGGTTTGACGTGGATGAAGTTCTTATTCACACGTGGGTAGAGCGTCAACTACATATGAGGTGATGTGCTTCGACTTATTTGAATATATATCGAGTTAGATTTTTGTTTATCAAGTGTTTTAATATCTCTAACTTTTTTTCCTTGTTTTAATATAGGTATAAAGAGTGGAAGAACGAGCTTTCTTCCCATTACACTGTATACAAGGAGCTAGGCCGAGGTTCTACCCCTAGCGAATTCCGGTTTAGGGAGTACGAGTGGCTGTGGCTGATAGCCCACTTCGAGCACCCCAAAGCGAAGGTATGCATCCTTAATATATCTTACAAGCCTAATGTATCGTATCAGATTGAATTAGTTAGTTACTAATTTTTTTCCATATGTTTATCAAACAAGGCGATTTCGAAGACGAACCGGGCGAATAGATTGAAAAACACCAGGGCCCATCATGCAGGTTCACTCAACTAAATGGGTTGGTCGACTAAGGCGCAGCAACAACAAGAAGTGAACCCCTTGGTGTATATTCATCAGAAGTTCTATCCGTAGTGCCCTGACGAAGCGGTAAGTCTTTCGCCTCTCCATGTGTTAATAAAACTATTTTTCGATATTAATGGATTTTTTTAGTTAATACGTTGTTCATTTTCGCTTTTCAATTAGGCGAGAGTGGAGGAGGCGACCGCAGAAGTGACCATGAGTATAGCTCGGACTAACCATCCTGACTGCTCCGAGGAAGAAGTCACCCAGTATGCCTCTCAGATCGATCCGCTTGATCCCCCGATAGCGGCTCAGATCATGGCAAAAGCGTGCGGGACTGGAAAGAATACCTACTACTGTAGGGGAATGGGCTCGGCGGGCGAAGGAGTATTGAAAACCACTTCACAATACTCTACCGGGTCAAGAAGTTCAACTTCTAGTCGTAACCTCGCAGCGGAGCTTCATAGGACGCAGAGGGAGTTGGAGGAGCAAAAGAGGCAGATGGCCAAGTACCAAAACATGGTCCAGCAGCAGACACAGATGCAGGCTCAGATGTACACATGGATGCGAGCGATGTACGAGGCTCAGACTACCGGACAACCGTTCCCCACACCTCCCCCGGTCCCGGTCCCTCCCTTCCCTAGCTATCCACCACCACCACCGCACCAGTCAACGCCAGAGCAAGACCAAGTTAGCCACCGGAATTCAAATGAGTACATGGATTACTTCGACCCTGACCCGCAAGTTCCTCGACCCTGACCTGTAGTTGTAGTTAATTTTCGTATCGTCGTTGCTATTTGTACTGTACGTTGGACATTTATGTGTACTGTTGAACTTGTATGATTGTACGGTTTATGTCTTTCAATGCAGGTTCTGGAATTGGGCCCAATCCAGAACTGCATTTTTTTTTCAAAATTTTTCCACACATTGCCGGCGACATGGACCTCAGTCGCTGGCAATGTCTCACATTCCGGCCACGGCGGCGCTGCCATTGCCGACGACGACGTCGCCGGTGATGTCTCGGACATTACCGGCGACGCCGTTTCCCGTCGCCGGCAATGTTAACACCGGCGGGGAATTTCCGGCGAAAAAAAAAAGATAAGCCCGGCGACGGTAGGTCGCCGGTAATGTCTCCATTTCTGGTAGTGTGGGCACAGTTCTGAATTGGGAGGGGAAAACAAAAGACATCCCTAAGGCACGCATTGATCTGAAAGCTATGGGACTGCGGAAACATTTATGGTTGAGAGATGGTAAGAAAAAAATGCCCCAAGCTCCTTACATATTCAAGCCGAACCAGAAGCATGAAATTTTTTGGTGGATGAGTAATGTCAGGTATTCTTATGGCTATGCAGGAAATTAATATAATTGTTGCTTATGGCTATATGCAAGAAATATAATTGTTGCTTATGGCTATATATGCAAGTATCCTTATGGCTATGCAGAAAATATAAGCAAGTGTGTTAACTTCCGGGACAATAAGATGTACGGATTAAAGAGTCATGACTGTCATGTACTGCTTCAATGCATTTTTCCTATTTTCATTTGAGGATACCTGCCCAAAGAGGTGGTGGAGCCATTGGTGGCCTTGTCAAGATTCTTTCAGAAGTTATGCACCAGAGAAGTTAAAAAATCAGACATCGGAGAGATGCAAGATGACATCATTTTTATCATGGTGCAAGCTTGAGAGGATATTTCCCCAAAAAATTTTCGACATCATGCCTCACCTGATGATCTATCTTCCCGAACAATTGTTGCTTACCGGTCCGGTACACTACACTTGGATATATCCCATGGAAAGGTACAAATGATTCATACATTTGTGTTTGCCTCTATTTTTATATGTAAATTCTTATTTTTTAAGTATCATAACATGCACTTGTTAACTTGTAGAAATTGGGAGACTACAAGGACTATGTGAAGAATAAATCTGCACCTGAAGGGTGTATCGCTGAAGCATATCTTGCGCACAAGTGTGTAACATACACCAACTTGTATTTGGGAGCGCTGGAGGACCCCCAACAACATATGCCGATAGATGAACCCAAGTTCAACCTTTCTATCATCTCCAATGACGTGGTAGTACATGGAAACTTGCCAAAGTCGTACAAGTTGGATGGAAATGAGGTAGTCATTGCCCACTGGTCGGTACTGATTAACTGTCCAGAAGTTCAATATTGGAAAAACTATCATCTTCACTGCCCTGCTATTGCCGGTGATGTTGACTACCACAATAGGACGTTTGCAAACTACTTTAGTCAATGGGTAAGGGTATATGTGTATATTTTTTTTTTATATCCTTATATAGCATGTGTGTACGTGGTTTTCTTTTTCTATGTTCATAATTTCTTGTGTACGTGGTTTCTTATCTTTTTCAGATGAACCATGTAGCAAATGATGGTTACCCAGAGTGGTCAAACGAATTGAGGCTCTTGGCGATGAAACCGATAGCTTCAAAAGTTTACTCGATGTGTCAGGTCAATGACATGAAATTTATATGTGAAAATAGAGACGACCGACTGAAAACACAGAATTGTGGGGTGATGGTCCATAGTGGGCAGGATGGCGTTGACTATTACGGTGTCCTTTATTCAGTTGTTGAACTAATTTATTGGAACCGCATAAAAGTGCACTTGTTTAAGTGTAGATGGTTTGATACTAGCCCGGAGAACACAATGACCGATCAGTACGGAATATTTTCGGTGAATACTGCTACAAGCTGGTATAAAGAAGACCCTTTTGTTCTTGCCACATCAGTAAAACAAGTGTTTTACCTTGACGATCTTATGAACAAAGTCCCGTGGAAGGTGGTTAACCATGTTGCTCATAGAAACATATACAGTGCTGCCACACTTGGTGAGACCGCATATGATAAAGAAGTTATTGCATACCAAGAACCGAACGCTTTTGACATTCCAGAATCCTCTACGATTCGCCTTAATAATATGAGATCAGGGAGTGTGGTTCGAATTACTGGAGTAGAACTTCTTGATGTTAATCCAAATGAAGTAGACGATGATTCAGATGACGAGGAGCGGCACATATTGCCAGAGGTTACCTATGAAACTGAGTCAGACTCAAGTGATGAAGATGATTATGATTATCATCCTTAGTACGTTAATTATGTACGTATTTTAGTATATATAAACGTGCATGTATGTTTGTTATGACCGACGAGTTGGTAAGAAACTCGTCGAAAATACTATCACCGAAATAGAAGAACTCGCACAGCTTCGTAAATTACAAAAAGGTGGCCAACGTCATATTGATCAGCCACATCAATGTTTATACTACATTAGACTTGAAATGGAAAATGAACACAGAGCCTTCAATAATGGCGTTATTTGTTGCCGAAATTTGGGAATCACACTATCACCGACGAGTTAATAAGCAACTCGTCGGTGATACTCCTCTTTATATCCCAGCCCGACGGGGCAGGGAGCCATTCTTCAAACTCCTTCAAAAAAACCATAGAATCCTCCCCTCCGCCTCTCGCCGCCAACCCTGCCGAAATCACTCCCCTTAGCCTCCCCTCTCCTCCTCCCCTCTCCCTTCTCCCCTCTCCCCCCAAAAAAACCTCAAATCTCCTCTCCCCTCCCCTCCTCCCCTCCTCCCCTACCCCCTCCTCTCCCTCCGGCCGCCGCCCTCTCTCTCAACCCGAAGAATGAGAGGTCCCCTCCCTCTCTCTCTCTCTCAATTCGAATTCTCAATCTTCAATTTTAATTACATGATATTTTAATTAAGTTGGTGTATGCATTTTCATTAAGTTGGTGTAAAATTATTTATATATGTATGCATTTTAATTATTAAGTTGGTGTATGCATTTTAATTATGTATGCATTTTAAGTTGATATTTTTGTGTATATATGTAGAATATATGTAGAATATATGTAGGATATTTTGTGTATATATGTAGAATATATTTTGGTAAAATTATTTTTGTGTTGGTTAATTAAGATTTGGGTTAATTGATATTTTTGATAATTATATTGGTAATGATATTTTTGATATTTTGGTTAATTGATATTTTTGATAATGATTTTGGTAATGATATTTTTGATTTTTTGGTTAATTGATATGTTGGTAATGATATGTAGGATATTTTGTGTATATATTTTTGTGTTGGTTATTTTTGGCATATAGAATATATTTTTGGCTGTTCTGTTTAATTGTTGGATGTGCAGGAGGTTTTGCGGCAAATTGGTATGGGGGCAACAAACGGAGAGCGACTAGATCCAGTGGAGTGAGCAATAGTCAAGCATCCTCATCCGCTATCAGCAACATGCGCAGCAGCCCTATTATGAATGCTCGCACACAAATTTTGCTACGTGCGCGAGAACAGGAGAAAGCTGCACGATCCGGATCCTTGCAACCCTCAGTCCAGCCTCAACCCTCAGGCAGCAGACACTCAGGCGAGCGACCCTCAACGGGGGCATCAGAAACTCCCTCCATCCGAATGCCCCCTATTGGCCCGGTGCCTACTCCCCTTTCACAGGAATCATCTGAGGCAGATGGTGCAGGTGCCTCATCGTCCAGGCCTCGTCTAACTCCGTCGTCCGGTCTCTTCGTGCCAGACGAGATTCCTGGCATCCCTCAATTCAATGCTAGGGGGAGGGTTATTTTTATTGAAGGACAGCCGGAGTTCCTGACCGTGGAGGAAGCGTATGTGTTCAAGCTGTTCGACCCCGTGTATCTTTGGAGTGCGATGTGCATGAACCAGCAAACGGACGATGCAGGTAAATTTTATTTAACAAGATTGATTACTTAATTATTACTTAAGACTATAAATAATGTCAATTAATAATTTCGATTTTTTGACATTAGTAAGCAATCTCGTTAATGCCAATGGAAAACAAAAGACTGAAGGCCCCTGCACCGGGAAGAATCTTGAGCAGGCCACCGGGGGAAGGAAAGCGATCATTAAGGCCAATGAGCGTGGTGAAGTGATCGAGATAGAAAACACCACGCGAAAGTACGCCAGCATGTCCGGGACCGTCGTGCGGGACAAGGTCCCAATGCTGTGGCCAGATTGGGGTGTTGTGCCTCGCTACGTGAAGTTGCAAGTGCATAATGCACTGACTGTGAGTTAAATCGTATTTTCATTACGTAAATTTTACATTTATTAATTAAGTCCGAAGAAATATATAATTTTACCATTTATATATTCATCTTACAGCTGTGGTTTGACGTGGATGAATGCCTTATTGAGACGTGGGCAGAGCGTCAACTACATATCAGGTGATGTGATTCGAGTTATTTGAGTATATGTCGAGTTAGATTTTTGTTTATCAAGTGTTTTAATATCTCTAACATTTGTTTCTAGTGTTAATATAGGTATAAAGAGTGGAAGAACAACCTTTCAAAACATTACACAAAGTACAAGGATCTAGGCCGAGGTGCTACCCCTAGCGAACTCCGGTTTAGGGAGTACGAGTGGTTGTAGCTGGTAACCCACTTCGAGCACCCCAAAGTGAATGTATGCATCCTGAATATATTTTTACAACCCTAATGTATCGTATCACATTGAAATATTTAGTTACTAATTTTTTGACATATGTTTATCCAACAAAGCGATTTCCAAGACGAACAGCGAGAACAGATTGAAAAACACCAAGTCCCATCATGCAGGTTCACTCAACTATTTGGGTTGGTCGGGTAGGGCGCAGAAACAACAAGAAGTCAACCCGTTGGTGTTTGTTCATCAGAAGTTCTATCTGCAATGCCCTGAAGAAGCGATAAGTCTTTGGCCTCATTATTTTGTAGTTCACATATGCATGCGTTAATAAAACTATTTTTCTCTATTAATTTTTTTTTTTAATAATACGTTATTCATATTCGCTTTTCAATTATGTAAGAGTGGAGGATGCGATCACAAAGGTCACCATGAATATAGCTCGAAACGACCATCCTGACTGCTCGGAGGAGGAAATGACCTAGTATACCTCTCAGATCGATACGCTTGATCACCCTATAACGGCTCAGATCATGGCAAAAGCGTGCGGGACTGGGAGGAATATCCACTACTGCAGGGGAATGGGCTCGGCGGGCGAAGGAGTATTGAAGAACACTTCGGAATACTCTAGCGGGTCAAGAAATTCTTCTAGGAACTCTAACCTAACAGCGGAGCTCCAGAAGACGCAGAGGGAGTTGGAGGAGCAAAGGAGGGTGGTGGAGGAGATGCAGAAATTGGCCGAGTAGCAGGCAGCCAGAGAGGCCGAGCACCGGACGATGGTCGTGCAACACCGAGTTATGGTCGAGCAGCAGACACAAATGATGACATGGATGCAGACGATATACGAGTGCCAGAATACTGGACACCCGCTCCCCACACCTCCACCGATGCCTGTGTTCCACAGTGTTCCACAACCGCAACCGTCGCAGCAAGACCAGCTTAGCCGCCAGAGTTCAAATGATTTCGTCAACATGGATTTCGTCGACTCTTAGTGTAGTTGTATTTTATTTTTGTATTGTTGTTGTTTCTACTATTGGACAATTATATGTGTACTGTTGGATGTGTATTTGTACGGTTTGTGTTTTTCACTGCAGGTTCTGGATTGGGCCCAATCCAGAACCTGCTTTTTTTTTGTAAAATGTCACCAGGTATTGCCGACGAGATAGACCTATCTCGTCGGCAATAACTTCCAATTTCCGGAAAGTTTCTTCATTATCACCGACGACTTCTTGAAAAATGTCGTCGACAATAAATGTGGCGGTCAAACATGTTGACCCCTGCGGAGCTTCATCACCGACGACGTAACTCGTCGGTGATGCTATTTCCCATTGCTGGCGATGTTATCTCGTCGGTGATACTATCACCGACGGGTTGCTTCCGGCGACCTTATAACCTGCGACATGTCGTCAGTTATAAGTATCACCGGCGATATATGGAGAAAGGCCGACGACTTTTAGTCGTCGGCAATGATAAGAAATGTGGTAGTGTACTCCCGCACGTATCGCACACTTGCAACATGAACATGGCTATAAACAGTAAAACTCATGGTTGTTATATAGGTAATGCGGCATTGTTGTTTCAAAAGAGGCGAACTAAACAAAATGGTTGAAATAGGGTTAGTTCTCCTTTAGGCCATTTTAGTTCAATTAAACCTTCAGGCCCATAATTAAAATCAAGGTGTCAGTTATTTTCTACCATTCGTTTCCCAAAAAACGAAAAACCCTCGAACAAACACAATTATATTATAAATATTAATTCTTATGTGGCTGTCCATTTATAGGTTAGGGACTTATATGAAATATCACAATAGTTTTTGGACTTATCCCTGTAAACCCTACCTTTATATTTATGAGATGAATAAAACACTTCACTTCATTCTCCTGTATTTTCTCTCTGTGTTTTTTACTTTCTACAAAGTAAGTATTTTACTTTACAACATGTTATCAATACTTTCGCTCTATTTTTTTCTTAACTCTATGATGATCCAAGAGTATATAGTGCAACCTCGTTGCTTTGAACTATTACTCATGATCTACTATTAATCCAATCTGCTTATAATTTACATATTTATAATCAATATTTTCTTTTATAATTGTTTATATTAGTGAACCAGAAGTTCAAAAATGATGTTAAACCTGAAGTTCTAATAACATGGCATAAACCTGAAGTTTTGTGCATGCGATCCATTGTTCATTATATTCGAACCTGAAGTTTCGATATTGACATTTATTTGTTATGAATCTAAATTTCTATACAACATAAGGGAATCTTAATATTTTCTCTCTTTTATACAAAGAAAAGATGGCAAACTCGACAAAATTGAATTTTTTCGCCCTCAACATCTTTGGGAAGAATTACATGTCCTGGGCACTTGATGCTGATTGAGATACACCTTGAAGCTCAAAACCTTAGAACTACAATCCAAGAAAAGGGTGATGCAAACCTGTAGAACAAATCAAAGGCCATATTTTTTCTTCGCCATCACCTCCATCAAGCATCAAAGGATGAATACCTTACTGTTAAAGACCCTCTTGTACTTTTGGGTGCCTTAGCTGATCGATTCTCTCATCAGAAGACAGTTTTTCTTCCTCGAGCACGTTATAACTGGACGCATCTATGCCTTTAGGGTTTTAACTCTATGATTGATTACAATTCAGCCATGTTCCGGATTACGTCTCTAATGAAGCTGTGTAGAGAAACTATCACTGATGATATGATGCTCGAGAAGACTTTCGCACATTTCATACAAACAACATTGTTTTGCAGCTTAAATACTGTGAAAGAGGTTTCAAGAAGTATTCTAATCTCATCTCTTGTTTGTTGTTGGCTAAGCACAATAATGAGCTACTGATGAAGAATCACTAATCTCGCCCCACTGGATCAAAACCTCTTCTTGAGTCAAATACTTTTCAAAATGGTGACAATAATAATAGAGGTGGTGGAAAACATGACAATGCCCGTTGTCAGGGTCATAGAGGTGGTCGTGGACGTCACAATGGTGCTGGTTGTAGAAGGCACCACAATCAGTTGGGCCCAAGAAACAATGGTAAGATTTCTAAAGGTAAATGTCAAATGAACAATGCACCAAAGAAGCATGCAAATGGTGGTTGTCACAGGCGTGGCGGTGGAGATCACTGGGCCCGTACATGTTGTACTCCCAAACATTTGGTAGAACTCTACAAGGCTTCTCTCTCAAAGAATAATGTTGAGACCAATAATGTTGAGGCCAACTTTGTTAATCATAATGACCCTATTAACATTGATTTTCTCTGATGGATATCACTGCAGTTGACGACAACGACAACCCTATTAACATCACTTCTTTGAGCATCTCAAATTTCTTTGTGGATAATGGAAGCCATATTGATGACATGATTAGTGGTGAAATAATAGACTTGTGGCAGCGACTGGTGACTAAGACAAGGTTTTGGCTTGGACATTAGGTTGTGATTGAATGTGAGATGGTGTACTTAACACTCAAGGGTTATTGTATAGATTATGGTAGTTTTGATCACAATATGGATGGATGCCCTATACGGTGTGGTCATAATAGGTCTGGAGAAGGGGATGCAGACATGGACTTTGATCAAGAGGTGACGATGAAGAATAGTGCAGGCGAAGGTGCAGGAGAGGGGAAAGAAGACACGGTTGATAGCTGGGTTGAGGAGATGACTAAGAGGACGAACCCTTTTGGGAAAATGCCACAAGTGCATGATTATAGGTTAGTATAGATGTTGGGTTAGTGAATAGTACGTATTGCTTCATGTGGTATGAAAAAGTATACATGTTTAATGTTAGATCCTGAAGATCCCAGGAAAAGGCGGCGACATTCTACCTTGAATGGTGACAAAAAAATGGATCACAGCTCTTGTTGGAGGGAAGGTCGGGTCATCTGGTCTCTGCACCAACCCAATCTGATCACTTGTGTGTCATTGGTTACATGGAAGCGACACAGATTTTTCAGCATGACATTAGAGTGCGATTTTATCAGGCCGGGCTTTGAAAAGAGACTGGGATGCTCTAACTTGGGTTGGAGGGGAAGCTCTTGACCTAATTATGGGCCGCGAGTAGAGGAGGTGCCTAACTAGTTAAGGGATAGTACAATCGGATTTTTGATTATACTCAGTGCTATCCTTGTATGCTAGTCTAGGCTTTGGTCTAAACATTGGTGTCTAATATGGTAGTATGTATGAAGCTTCACTTTCTCAGGCCGAATAATCCAGTAGAATTTTTGTACTTGCTATGGCAATTTAATGGAACATTATTGACTTCTAAAACAAAACGAAAAATGAATATTCTAAAAGTTTGGTCCAGGGGTAACTTTACTCGTGCCATATTCTCTCATGATCCATAAGTCAAAACTCAAAAGACGTTGGAGTGATAAGTAGCGAGATGGTCCAGCTTGCCAGGCGTTAATATTTTCCGGAACTCCTTTTTCACCAGATGAAAAGCATAGATCCGATCCAGGCATCCAGCTGGTACTTCTTCCTTGGTTGTACAACCAATGTAGTTGTCTCAGCCAAAAGAGTCGCATAAGCACGGTGCTGTTAGTCAGGCTTAAAAGGTGATTCAATCGTTCTTAAAAGCAAACAGGAGAAGCCGAAGCAGCCACAAGGACTTTGTAATCGTCAGTGACTCATAGATAGCCAAAACCACTATACGTGATCCACCTGTTCTCCTCGGAGAAACCAGGATCAGGTCATTTAGGTGAGAATCCCGTTACAGGATTCCAGATATAAATTAATTTACTAATATATGTCGAGATGACCGATACGCATTATCTGAGGCAAGTGTGTCGAAATGACCCACTGATGCTTGGTTGGATCAGTAAGGTTTCTAACTGAAGGCTTGTCTCCGTGACACAGTGTCTCCAAGTTCAAGGATTCAATTCCAGAAGGAACAAATGAGGAGTCTGCGACTCAATGTTTTCTGCTCATAAGCTACTTTGAACTAAATCTTTGCCAAGTGTGGATCAGAGAGTACTATTGAATGCCAGAGTTTCAAAACACAGTTGAATCGGATCAGTGATTTGATAGGTAAACCTAGAGAGGATGTCCACTGTAATATATTCAGGTATGTACCTTCCCGTCATTGAAAGTGCGCGCTTTAACCGTTTTGCTAAAGCAAGATGGTGCAACCTAGTCCGAGTTCCGCAGCCCAAGAGCAAAGAACTGTTGGGAGACACCAACATATAGAGACAGGAAGAGTTGAATACGATGAAGTCGATGTAGTTTAGCCTGTTTAGGGGTATCAATATATCAGACATAAGAAGGGAGTAAGCTATAAACACGAAACAGCACTCTAGTACAAGTCAACTACGTATGTACAGAGTCCTAATCCTTGTAGGAAAAAATTGATATTCAAATTGCTCGTGCTATATAACAATGGCTTAGTCCAGCAACATCTCTGCATTGCTTAAATATTAGTAGGTTTGACATTATATTGAGCAAACATAAATTATCACAGAGTTGCAAGTACTTCTGACACAAGTTGTAAACACAGAAATATTGATGTTTTTCCGCTGGGATTCCTAAATCAAGTGGTTGAACACTTTAACCTGCAACCCGATTCCAAAACCCTGCAAAATCAAACAAAATATATAGCATACTTCAACATTCCGGGACTTACTCAATCAAAGCATAAAATCAATGTCTAACAGGATGAATAGTCTTCCGTTCCTTCTAGATCAGGAACAGCTAAAGCTAAACATATTATGAAAAATCTAATGGACTCGATAAGTCAAATCAGATTTTACGGACTCTGTACTTCAAAAGAAAAGCAAGTACTTCAGATTTTATGGACTTTAAGCAAGTACTAAGAGTCTAAGACAGCATTACAGAAATGTCTTTCCTACATTTCTATGCAACTGCTTCTAAATGACAGCTAAAGAGCTCATAGTAGGTGAGTCCGTGAGTATAGTACTGAACATTATACATTTACGTTTATCATATTGGAATATTGCATGTGCTCCTGCATTATACGACTAAATTTCAAGTTGATCTACCAAAGAGTGCAACCGGCAAAGACCGTGCATCATGTCAACTTGATGTGGTACTGTGGTAGGCATGCCACTGCAACATGCATACCAAAGAATACGCAGGGGTAGTATGTTCTGCATTGATTATGTTGTCTACGAAGTATGCCAAATGTGGAGAGTGCTTGGGAAGAAAAGGGTGAAAGAAATTCAGCTTGATTAAGGTTTATTCGATACATCATCTGGCAAGGGCTTTCCCGCCAATAAAATTGCCACTAATTTTCTGGGTAGCGAAGTAGACAGTCACTATAGAGTGAGAGAACTGTGAGTGATATGAGAGTAAATGGCCTAGCTCTCTAGTTGACAGAGCAGGACTGGACACCAAAGCCGCCTTCTCTCTCTCACAATGGTTACAAGTTATAAATTTTTTCTTAAATATGCACGACTCGGAGTTGCAATACCATTGACAAATGATAAAAAAAAAACAAGATAATATAGCATTCTCTCATAGCATGTCATTTTTAAAAACCAAAAAATATCAAGAAGAAAACCATCACAATAATCGTCCTCTGGCATGCATAAATTTTAACTGATGCAAGCACTTAATTCGTACAAGTCTGCAGTCCAACACCCTTACAAGATAAACCAAAGCACAGCATACTTCCAGAATATACAGCGACCTATATAGTCAGACACGCAAACCATGAAAAATCAACGACAAATAAAAAGAACCGTCTCCGTTTCCCTTAAGTTCAGGAGCAGCTAAACTCAGATTAAATACAACAGACCAATACTTCAATGAACACCATCTCCATCTATATGCAAGTCAATTTAAATAAAAACCGCTCATAACATAATACTTTAATACTCACATACCATCTTTTTTAAATTATTAGGTAGGTAACATCCGATCTTGAATTTGTAGAAGGAAAAACAATAAAATGATATAGCAGATTAAGAGTGCATGTTCAACAAAAGGATATAGCATGTGTCTTCTAATGAAAACTGTAACATGTTCAAATTGCTTTGATGCCGTTGTCAATGAGCACAAGTAATCAAATATAAATAAAGGCATCCACTTTTTAGTCACACAAAAGTTGATTTTTTTTTTTGAAAGGTAAAAGTTGATTCTTTAAATCAATTTAGATTCCAAATGTTGGCAAATGTTATAGACAGTGCCAATGGTTATGTTGCCTAAGAAGTCAGCCAAGTCTGATCAACATGAGTATTCAATAACCAATAAAGTTAGAATGAGATAGAACTAACCAGCAGTTGTTTCAGCGAGCAATTAATCATCAGATTCTAAATCTCTTTTCACGGTTCCAGTGCATGGCGATTAGGAAGCTGGAGCAGACTCTCTTCGTATCTACCACATGTCAATTTATTCCACTTCTTAAGCATATGTATAACAGATTCCTCGTTTTCATCATCAACCCTTATCATCTCCATCCTGCTAGTCTTCAGAGCAAATTCCGTGGCAACTCTGCTTGTCTCCATAGCCAAAAATGGAAAGAAAAACACCGAACGCTTCTCAAGCTGAACGGCTACTATTAACTGATATAGACCATAGTCCAAGACTCCGCCACACCATACTCTCTCATTACCCACACCTCCATGAAAGGAAAAGTTATCTCAAACGAATAACAGAACACATATAAGCTTCCTTCCCAAGAAACACATTTAAGCCAAATCATGTAAGTACTTTTTGTCGAAACCACTCGGGGGTGGAATCCACCGGGACTCCTCCTTCACCAAATCAAAAACCAACACACATTGTAGGGTGAAAGGAATCAAACCAATGAAGCGTCTCCCTGAAAGGGATCAACCACATTGTAGTAGAGGAAAGGAGTTGTAATCCTTTCCCACAGGCCAGACCTCCATGAAAATTCCTGGGCTACTTCAACACCAAATACCACGACTTTGTAGTCGTCAGTGGCCGATAAATATCCAAAACCAGAATAATGAGCACTGTGTTGCAGATACCCAAAACCTGAATTGGGTAGTTTTTGCAAATATCCAATTGATGGATGTAAAGATTACTGTTAATATCCAAAACCACAAATGGGTGATTGATATTGAACGGATGAAACTAATACAAATCTACTCCAGATTCCATATACTGCTTTCGCTTGATCTTGATCTGTACCGCTGTCGTTGTATCGATATCGCTTTATCTTATCGCTCTCTCCCTCAGTTATTTACTTGCTCTTGCTTTCATTAATGTTTTAGGTTCGCTCTTGTCAAATCACTTTCGCTGCTAAGAATGACAACCGTTAAAGAGAGACCGGGTGTGCCGGACTTCAACCCTCCGATGACTAAGTCAGAAACGAGATATGATTTAAAAAGAGTAACGGCGCAAAAGGGTAATGAAAGCATACTATTAATGCTGAACCACCAGGCTTATAAAGGTGGTTGAGACCAGAGCTCTTACCAATTCTTCGATCTGGGATCAGTGTTCTTACTCTTTTGCTGAAGTGCTTTCTGATGGGTTCCTTGGCGGGCATGTGAGTGATAACCATGCCGAGATAGAACTCTGGTTGGTTATCGAAGTTGTAGGTCTCTTTCCGGTGAACGCTGTTATATTGGCGGTGATATATAATTATAAACTAATGAAGAACGTTAAGTACGTACGGGATATGGAAATTAACCAGGTATATGTACAAGTCCCCCAACTCGCTCAACCAAGAAGATCAATCTTGGTTGGTGAGTTGTAAAATCGTATACCGGCGATACTATCCGTACGTACTTAACGGGCACTGTTACCTGTTAGAGCCGGATACGTGCCATATAGTCCTCCAGCTCGCCGACCAAGGTTGTTCTGCTTAACAAAATTGGTACCTGTATTCAAGACAATAAATTAGGCACGTGTAGTTAGTGTCGGTGAGACTTGTAAGTAGCTAGTTTACCGTCTCCTGGGGTAAGCAAAATGTATTGATATTAACGCCCTTAGACTTGTTTGTCTCCCGAATGAGTCATGACGTCATATCGGGGTTCCTTCAAGTAATGGTTTAACCCAGTAGGCTTGTTCTCAATGAAGCACTTTCTGGTAACTGACATATTCCTTCGTAACCATTCAGTGTCGGGGGATGCAATGAGCGGCTACATTGCACCGACCGAGGGATACGCTTTTTGTCGCCAGACACTTGGCCCCTCCCAATTTGGTAGCTTTTATTACTAGATGTTGGTAGCTACACCGGTGAGGGCACAACAATGGGTGGAACTCATTTGAATTGGTAACCCTTAAGTCTCCCAGTTCGTATCCCCCGTGCAACTTTGCGGCTCTTTGGCCGGTTGAAGGATCTTTTCGGTGTTATGGTGTGGGAGAATCTCTTACTGGTAGGAGAATCCGTTCGGCGTTATGGCATAGGAGATATTGTCGCTAGTAGGAGAATACTTTCGACGATATGGCGCAGGAGATATTGTGACCGGTAGGAGAATGCTTTCAGCGATATGGCACAAGAGATATTGTGGGTGTTACAGAAGGTTGAGGCGCTTAGTGTCCATCCTGGGGTCCCATGACATGCGTTGCCGTTATGCTCCTCCCCTGATTTGGTAGGTGCAACCATTTACTTTCCTCATTAAATGTCGCCAAATATGTATCCGCCACGTATCGTCCTAGGGCATCTTGGGCTTCCCAAATGTCTAGTCGTAGGTTGAAGTGTGATCATTTTTTTTCCTTAGAAATCGCGATTAGGGAAACGGTGTGTATCGTTTCATGTTCCAGACTCTTCTGTGCCTGATGATGTCAGTGGATGCGTGTTTGTATCTAGGGAACTGTGTTTCTTTGAACGGTGGCGATCACGCCCAAAGGTGGCATATTTATACTCCCTTCTCTCCCTTTTCTTTCCCACACTTTGCATTCTTAGCATATTCTGGAAGTAGGTTTTTAGAGGGAGAGAGAGACTGAATCCATCTGTCGCCTCCGTATCGTCGAGCCTTACTCTACCGCTGCTTTCAATCTTCTGATCATCTCCCTCGAAGACCAAGTAAGTTTTGCTTTTGTTCATTCCGTGCTTGTTGGTTCTGCATGCTTCTTATTTACTTGTGTCTTCGATGGCAGTTTTGCTACCTTAATTGAATGTAGATAGTCTTGGTACCATGTCGCTGTCATTCACAGTGGTCGGAGGTATCTTTGCCATTGTTAAGTTTTTCTAGAGTCTTCCTGTCCCTGGGTCATATCTACTATGTGTGCGTCTGAGCCTCGACCTAGTCCCCGAGCCCGATTAGTTTTTAGAGATGTCGGTGTCGCGTCTGATCTAACCAGCTTGATGTTAACGATTCCCCCGTTATGGGCTATGTAGGTTAAGCATGGATACCGTAGTGTTATCTTCTGACAATAGCGAAGCTTCTAGTTTCGGTGACTCCTCAATTTTTGGGTCAACTAGAGAGCTACTAGATGAGGTAGCGTCGTCTAGTGCTAGGTCCATGACCGCCAGAGAATCTGCTTCGGTGTTGGGAGGACCGGGCATGTTTCTTGGGAAGTTCTTTATAGATTGGGAAGCTGAGATTGGTAAACCTTGGGCTAACCTTATCTGTAAATGTTTCGCATATAGCATGGCATTATCCTCTCAACCTAAGTGGGATGAAATGGAGCCGACGACGTCAACCTCGGGTACGTCCCCCACTATTCCTCCCAACCCTCTGATGCTCGGATTAGGTGGGCCAAGAGTCTGGACGCTGAGTGACTCGCAAGAAGTAGATGAGCCTGCCAAGTCGATGTCCTTCTCTGCCATTAAGAAGATGAAAACGGAGTTCCAAATCTCTAACGTCATTATCCCTAAACCCTTGGGTAAGGGTGAATTCTTTACTAGACCGCCAGATGGTCATATCGCCCTAGATCACGCTTAGCTGCGGTTCGGAGTGCGATTGCTGCTTCACCCCTTTCATGAATACATCTTTGGTGAGTTGCGGTGCGTTGTCGAGCAAGTTTCTCTGTTAATGCTTCAGTCTCTGAACACTATGTTCGTGTTGTGGAAGGTTGCCGGGCTAGATTACCTTACTCGGAATGAAGTGTTGCATTACTTCGAGGTGTTGTATTCGACCAAGAAGGGGTGTCGGGGGACGCTTCTCTTGGTTCAACGGCAAGGCAGTCCCCTTGCCCTGCACGATTTTTGAACGTCCAACCCGGAGTGGAAGTCTGAGCACTTTCTTGCAGGAGGAGCCTAGTTTAGAGCAGTGGGTGTTGCGGGTCAGGTCCACATGCCTATTAGGTTTCATCCCCGAGGTGACAAGGGCAGTTTGATGTTTTTCGTTCAACTAGCGGTTTGATGTTTTTCGTTCAACTAGCGGTTTGATCTTTCCTTTTTCTTATGTGTCGTCTCCTTTGTTGTAGTTACCCACCATTATCATCTCTGTGCTACGAAAAAGCGGTGTTGCCACAGAGTAGAAAAAGGTTATAGTGATAAGTTTCAGAGCGTGTACCTTTTGAGCGACTATCGCATTCTAGAGTCGACCGGTCTTGCCAAGACGCCTAGTATGTCGTCTACCGCCTGTTCCTTGCTGACGTTGTTCCCATGTAATTTTTTTTTCCTTGTGTGTTCTATCTTAAATATGCAATCTGGAATGAGGTTATAATCCTTCTCTTTTTCTTGAATTTGCAATTGGCTATAGTAACGCTAAGCAGGATTAAAAGATGGAGTTCTTTGGCAACATTGATGATTTGATCGCCAATCTTAAGGAGGAGAGAAACAAGACCATGTTGCTCGACCTCGACGCTCAGACAAGAAATATTGTCACCCTTGATGCCCTACTCACCATCAATCCTCCCAACGAGGCAGAGCTGATCGGATAGGGATAGACGTTGTTCCTTCTAAGACGAAGTCCCTGCAGACCTCGGCCATGGCTACTGGCCGTGGTGAGAAGCGAAAGAATGCTGCAGCCAGTGGCTCGTAAGGATCTTCGAAGAAGATTGCCTCTTCTAGTGACGGCACTATCACAGTTTTCGGGATAGCTGGACGCCGATAATCTCTGGTTCATTAGTGTGGAGACCGTTCCTACCACTCGAGCAATTGTTGACGTCGACGCTCTACCGAACTGTGCTCCTGGTGGCTCTAAACATGAATCATATTTCAGGGATGATGTGGATGTAAGCGTTCTGATTCTCGAGTCTGTCTAGTGGGCGGCTACTCTGCTCAGATAGTGTCCTACCTCCTGGCAGAGGTTTGCATTGTGGCCAACATCGCTGCTGGTGCCGAAGAGTGCCTCAAGTTCTTTGTCGCCGTTATCCAACTGATGTGCCATCAATGGCAGTCTATGGTGGCATCCTTGGAAGAGCTCGCTCGTGTGAGCGTGAAGCTGGGCCGGAAGGAAGAGCAGTTGGTGCAGGCCAGCGAGATGTGGCAGGAGCTAGATCACAAGTGCGAGCTCTTGGAGGGGAAGCTAAAAGAGGCCGACAGCTTCTTAGAGAACTCGGTCAAACACGCCAGGGAGTTAGAGTTGGAGCTAAAAGAGGTGTGGGAGCACTTAAAGTTTGTCGAGACTGAACGTACTACTATTGTGGGTCAAGTTTCCACGCTCAAGGGCCAGGTCAAACAGCTAGAGGAGGGCCAGCGTAGGAGTTGACCAACGTCGTTAAAGACTTTAAGCTTGGTGCCGAGTTTTGTGAAGCACTTCAGTTGGCCTTCAAGAAAGGCCTTCAGGAGACTCAGGAGCAGTTCATCGGGAATGAGTGGGTGAACAACAAGTATAAGGCTGACACCGCTCGGATTATCGAAGAGCGGCGTCTGAAGCCTGTCGTGGAACGGGCTGTGTTGGAGAAAATTAAGCAGGAAGAGGTGGAGGCCATAGAGAGGGAGCTTTAGCGGCAGAATGTGGCAGCAGGTATGACTCCTCATAGTGCTCATCCTTTGACTCCTAACCCATCACCGACAACCGCGCTAACCCTTCCTCTTCGTAATGCAGAAGGTTTGGACCAAGCGACCAGTCAAGAACTCGCTGCAAGCTATCGTGAGCGTCAGTGCAAAGCCGAGAAAGAGTAGGACCTGCACGACGTCGAAGATCATAGCCCAATGTGAAGTTTGGTGCCTTTTTATAATAGAATTAGTATTTACCATTTTCTTGAACAATCTTAACTATATTTTGGCAATGTAACATTAATCTTTCTTGTCACTGAGGGTTTTTGTTTTTCGGTCAGTGCCGTGATCGTTGGTCATGAATCTGACCGATATGATGTTAATGAGAAGGTATTTTTTTGTGAAAATTTCTCCGAGTAAGATTACATATCGCTGATCAATGAAAGGTTTGAAAAACATTCGTTTGCTTATACACTTTTTTTTACAAGCAAAGGTCTGAAGAATTTTCATTTCATTGATTGTGATATTATAATGATTAAAAAGCAGGTTTAGTCCCCGGTATAGCAAAGAAAATTTTCTAACACCAGAAATATCAAAATAGCAGAACCTGTTTCAACGGTGACAATATCAAAGATGAGAGGTGTTCCATGTTCTTGGTACTTTGGCGCCGTTTTCTCCTTCGAGGATGAATATGGTTGGAGTTAGGCTCTCAATGATTTTGAACAGTCCCTCCCATACCGGTGATAATCCTTTTGGTTTTGGGATGACCTCCTTCCATACCATGTCACCCACCAAGAACTTTTGGGCCTTAACTCGGCGGTTATATTGTCGGGCAACCCGCTGCTTGTTTTCCATGAGTTCGACGTTTGTTTCATCCTCTCGTTCTTCTCGTAATATGTTTTCCATGTTGAGCCCTTCCTAATTGGTGTCCTCATTGTATCTTTCAAAACGAGGGCTTCAGTGCATGATCTCTGGTGGCAAGACCGCTTCTGCTCTATAGATGAGTGAAAACAGTGACGTAGTTCTGATTGACCATAGAACCTCATAGAGACATTCCGCCCATTTATGGTTATAGTCATCCATTCTTCTTTTGAGTCTCGCCTTGAGCTTTTTATTGGCCGCTTCCACCTGTCTGTTGGTCTAGGGGTAATATACCGATGTGAATACCAACCGAGTCCCCAGGTTGCTTGTGAATTGCTTCATTTCATTGTTGTTAAACTGCTTCCCATTATCCATGACGATAGTGAGTGGTGCTCCGTATCTGCAGTATATATCCTTCTATAGGAAGTTAATTACTTTTTGCGTGATGATGAGCACTAGCAGCCTTGCCTCAATATATTTTGTGTGATAGTCGATGAAGACGATGATGTACTTGAACTAGCATGATGACACTTTCAACGACCCGATAAGGTCGAGTCCCCATTGCGCAAACAGAATAGGGATAATGATTACTGACATGGGGGCTGCCGGGGAGTGTATTCTAGTTGCATACTGGGCACATAACTCACACTTGTCTACAATTTCGCTCGCGTTTTCCCTCATTTTCTTGTAGTAGAACCCGTAACGGAGGAGCTTATGAAAGGTGTTTGGTCTGCTATGGTTCCTATATTTGCATCCGTGGATGTCCTCTAGTAGCCCCCAGCCCTCTTTTCGTGTGACACACTTAAGTATGGGGAATCCTTTCTTGCTCATGTAGAGCTGGCCGTTGTGCATACTATAGAACGTTGCTCGCTGAGTTAGCTTCCTGGTTTCCACGCGATTTGCCGGTAGTGTCCCGTTGACTAAGTAGTTGATTAAGTTCATTCTCCAATCTTCTGCCAATGGTAGGGAGGCTAATGTGAGTGTGAAGACTTCAAGGAAATTCTTGGAGTTACTAGGCTTTTCCAGTGTTTCCACCATGGTATGCTCTCTTGTGGTGTGAAGTGGTGTTGTTGCTAGTCTTGCTTGAGCATCTGCCCTTGCGTTTTGCTCTCTAGGGATGTGAGAAACGTTATAAAAAGAAAAATTATTTAAAATTTCCCTTACATACCTTAGGTATGCTGGCATTTGCATCCGTTTGGCTTCAAATTCCCTGATGACTTGATTTACCATGAGCTGAGAATCGCTAAAAATGTTAACGCTTATTGCTCCCGAATAGGTGGTGAGTTACAGACTAGCGATTAACGCTTCATACTCGGCCTTGTTGTTTAAGGCTGGAAAGAGGAATCAGAGAGCGTACTCGGCATAGACTTTGCCTTGCCCAATCAAGATTGCTCCCGCCCCTGCTGCATCGGACGTGCGCAAGCCGTCAACGTATAGGTTCCAATCAGACAACCGTACCAGCGGTGCTAGTGACGCCGTAATGGATCATACTGGTAATGGTAATTATGTTTGGTCGCCCGATGTTGGTGTGAGTTTTGCTATGAAGTCAGCCATTGCCTGACCCCTGGTCGCGGCCATTGGTTGGTACTTGATATTGAACTCGTTGAGCTCTATTGCCCAATTGGTTACCCTTCCCGAGTGGTTCGGGCTCTCGAGCACCTGCCGAAGCGGTTGGTTCGTGAGGACATGAATGGCGTGCGATTGGAAGTATGGTCTTAGTCGCCTAGCTAATACGATTAGCACCAAGGCTAGCTGCTCTAGTGACAGATATCTCATCTTTGGTTTATTTATACCCTTGCGTGCAAAAATTACTGGTAACTCTGTATCCGCCTCTCACCTGACGAGGGTGGAGCTAACTGCGGTTAGAGAGATAGCCAAATAAATGTATAAGATCTCACCCGGTATTGGGGCTGATAAGAATGGGATATGGGCAAGATACTGCTTGATCTCGATTATGGCTGCTTTGCACTCATCGGTCCATTTTAAAGTTTTCTTTTTGTTATCCTTATTACTTTGAAGAACAGGTTACACTTGTCGATGTAGCGAGAGATGAATCGTGACAACAATGCGAGTTTCCCCGTCAAGGCTTGGAGGTTTTTTTTAGTTACCGGTCGTGTCGCATTGAGGATAACCTGTATCTTTCCTGGGTTAGCCTCTATGCCCCTTTGATTTACCATGTATCCCAAAAACTTAGTCGGTGAGACTCCAAATATGCATTTCGCCGGGTTGAGCTTCATTCCGCTATAGATAAGGATGTCCATCACCGCTTTCAAGTTTTTACGTGGTTCTGCTTGTGTTTACCTTTTACCACGAGATCGTCGATGTAGACCTCTACCGTGTCGTTGTCCAACGGGGCTAACAGCTCTGTCATGAACCGCTGGTAGGTTGCCTCTGCACTCTTCATCCCAAACAGCATGATGTTATAGCAATAGAGTCCCCTATCCATTATGAAGCATGTCGCCTCTGCATCCGCCAGATCCATTTTTATCTGATTGTACCCTGAGTAGCAATCCATCGTTGATAGGAGTTCGTGGCCGTTGGTTGCATCCACCAGTTGGTTTATCCTCGTTAACGAGAAGGAGTCCTTTGGGCAAACCTTGTTGACGTTGGTGTAGTCAACGCACATCCTCCACTTGTTGTTGCTCTTTCTGACCATTACGACGTTCGAGACTCATGTCGGATACTGGACCTTTTTAATGAAGCCTATATTGAGGAGTTTGGTTACTTCTTCCTACATAGCGGCATACTGTTCCTCGATATTGGCTTTATGCTTCTACTTCTTTGGTACTACCTCTGGCGAGATGCCCAAGTTATGTGATATGATATCTGTGGAAATGCCCGGTATGTCGGCGTAAGACCATGCAAAGACATCGCTGCATTCCCTGAGAATGTTGATGAGGGCGATTTCAATTGTTGGGTTCAGATTCGCCCAAATTCTAACCGTTCGCTCAGGGTGCTCGTCGGATATCGGGATAAGCTTAGTGGATTCCTCGCTGACGAGTCTTGCTATTAGGGGTCTCTCCCTTGGGTCATCTGGCGTTTCGGCCAATGGGTCGCTTGTGAGCAGGCACACCTCCCTCGCCAGGTAGTTGGCGTCGTTAGATGATTCTGGCTGCATGAGCTTCATCCCTCGAAGCGTGCATATACCAGTAGGTGTGGGGAACTTCATGAGCAGCATTCGTTGTGATACGATGGGGTTGATTCTGCTTAGCGTGTTGCACCCGATGATGACGTTGTAATATGATGGGCCATCCACAATTAGAAATTCAATATGGGTTTCTGCACTGCAGCTCTCCTGCCCTAGGGAAACCAGTAGGTAGTCACTTCCCAACGGCTGGATTTGGTCGCCTGAGAAGCTTAGCAGCGGGAAATGATCTTGCTTTAGCTTGGAGGGGATTCAAGTTTCTCGTACGCATGTCGGAACATGACGTTGACGGAGGACCTGGTGTCTACTAGGCACCTCCCGACGCTGCACAAGTCGATGACCACGTCAACTAATAATGGGTAATCCTCTGATACCGGAGGCGATCACGCTTTTTTGACTCGTAGAACGTGATGGATCCCCAGCCTTCCCTGGCTACCTTTACCGGACCGTACTTCATGCTACATACCACTTGCTCATTTCTTCATTCCACTTTAGATTTGACGCTGGTACTCGCTTTGATTCTCTTGATATGTGCCACCCCCTGTGTCGGTGGTGCCTCGTTCCCCGTCTTGAAATTTGTCAGATTTTCCTTTTTGAGTTGTGCCTCCACCAGTTCCTTCATGTTGTGCCATCTTTTGGCATCATGTGACTCATTCTAGTGGAACTTGCACCATTTCCCGATTTCTCTGTACGTCGTTTCCCTGTAAGTCTTTTTTGGTAGCGGGAACAAGTTTGGGTGTGCTGCTAGGATATCGGCGTATTTGGTGTTGAGCACACTGAAGACCTATTGATCTATCCTGGGCCATGTCTTAGTGGTATTCTGGGGTCGATCATTTCTGTCCTCCCGATATTGTTTGTTGTTGTTGTTGTAGCTAACTTTATCGTTATAGTGCTTTTGATAGCTTCCTGATCCGCATTTATCTTTTTTCCAATCCTTGCGGTTGTAGTCGTGCAAGCCCCGATATTTTGGCGATGTCGCTCGCGTTGGTTCTGGTTCGGGGACCGCGCTCTACACACTAGGAACTGTGGTGTTAGAAAAAGTGTTTACATGTTGTGTCGGTGTCGGGTTAGAGTCGAAAGTCTGTAGCTCCAGTTGGGCATGTGATGTCACGTGGTCCAGTAGCTCATCTTAGGTGAGTGCGGGGTTCTCATTAAGCGTCCACATTAGTAGTCCCAGCTGTAGCGCATTTTGGAGTATGCAGAAAGTTGAATCACTAGTGATCTTCCGACAATTGGCGATGGTGATGTTCCACCGCAAGACGAAGGTAGACAATCCTTCAGATGGTTCTTGTCGGACGGCCTGCAATTGGTTATAAGTAAGGGAACAGTTATTTGATGTGATGTCGTTTCAAAAATTCCTTAATGAGTTCTTGGAAGGAATTGATGGATCCCAGCGGTAGGCTAAAGAACTAGCTTAATGCATCATCGGTAAGGCTTTCCATAAACAGATAACAATTTATGGCGTCGTCGTATCCTTTGTCGGTCGTGTTGAGACGAAGATATCGATGTGTAGAGACGGGTACGTCTTCCCCCTGTATCTCTCAACTTTTGCCTTGGCCAATAGGTGTCGGCCTAGGAGCATAATTTCGGTCGAGAACGGCTTGACACAGACCGTTGGCAGTGTCCAGTCAAGGTAGCTTGTTTTGGGTTGCGCTAGCTGGAGTACCATAGCCTCTAACCCAGCGATTCTCACTGCTATTCCCATGTCCAGCTATTGTATTGCTGGCACGATCTCGAGTGGGGGTGGTGGCGATAATGGTTGTGCCCAGACAGGTAGATCGGGTTGGCGTGCCACGTTGTTCAATTCTGGCTCGAGGTTTCGCTGCAGCCTCTCCGGTACCAGTGGTGACCCCGCATTCTGCAGGTGCTGAGGACGCAAGGGTGACTGGATGACCACCTCCCTCTGGCGGATCACCTGGTAAGGCTCCATGCTCAAGGAGTCCGTCGTGGATTCCCAGTTAACTCGTCTATGCTCAACAACCCTTATCCTTGACTCAGATTGCATGTACCTCTGGTGCTCAAACTCTCGGGCTCTCTCGAGCTCAGTGCACTTCTGCATTGCCAGTTGGTATCACAGTTCCATGTCGTTGTCTCATCTCTCGGCGTCAGCTGACGCCTGCTGATCTCTAATAGCATGTTGTTTTCCCGCTCGTTGTACTAACGCGGGTTGTTCGTTGTTCTCATTCGTAAAGGGCTTTTGGTGGAGGAGTTCTCAGTGAGTGCTCGGTGTTATGCCAGTGTCAGATAAGTATCCATGCTCGTCACTCGTTGTATGCTTCGTGGTTTGGAAAATAATTTTCGGTGTGGATTCCCACAAACGGCGTCAATCTTAATATCCAAAACCACAAAGGGGTAATTGATATTAAACGGATGAAACTAATACAAATCTACTCCGGATTCCGTATATCACTGTCGCTTGATCTTGATTTGTACCGTTGTCGTTGTATTGATATCGCTTTGTCTTATCGCTCTCGCCCTCAGTTATTTACTTGCTCTTTTTTCACTAATGCTTTACGATCGCTCTTGTCCAATCATTCTCGTTGCTAAGAATGACAACCGTTAAGGAGAGATCGGGTGTGCCGACCTTCAACCCTTCGATGCCTAAGTCAGAAACGAGATATGATTTAAAAAGAGTAACGACGTAAAAGGGTAATGAATACGTACCATTAATGCTTGACCACCAGGTTTATAAAGGTGGTTGAGACCATAGCTCTTACCAATTTTTCGATGTGGGATCAGTATTCTTACTCTTTTACTGAAGTGCTTTCTGATGGGTTCCTTGGCGAGCGCGTGAGTGATAAACATGCTGAGATAGAACTCGGGCTGGTCGTCGAAGTTGTAGGTCTCTTGCCGGTGAACGTTGTTATGTTAGCGGTAAGATATAATTATAAACTAATTAAAAACGTTAAGTATATACGAAATAGGTAAATTAGTCAAGTATATGTACAATTACTAATAGTAACATCATCGTACATACGGAATAGGTAAATTAGTCAAATATAAGTACAATTACTAATAGTAACATCGTCGTCGTCGTCGTCGTCGTCGTCGTCGTCTTCATCATACTGTTGACTTACTAATCTCTCTATGCATACCGAACCGTTGCAGGAGCCGATCACTCTGCCCCACCTCTTCCATCGCGGCGGCGGCGGAGGAAGCTCGGTGGGCAAAAATGTGAGGTTTCTGATGGAAGAATTGGCTCCCGACGGGATTCAATTTCATCAGTAAATGGACAGACGGAGAGGAGGTGCTTTCGGCTCCACGTCCTGTACTGCGGTGATATTTCAAACAGCGATTTGGCGAATTGAGGATCGGAGATTATGGAACGCCACCGTTTCGAAACGGATTTGAATCGGAGCAGAGACTTCACCGGCATCTCCACAATTGCGTCGTCCGGTAAGTTTGTTCCGACCACTGTGATTCCCCCTAATAGCTTTGCCTTCGTCTCTCCCTCTCATTTTCGAACTGATACAGCACAGTGGCTGTGGCGGCGGATTTTTTGAAGTTAGTCTCTTTTACTGTTTTAGGTTACAGACTGATACGACGTCGTTTATTTTCGTTTTCCAAGTCTCTGGTTATTGACTTTAATACGGTTAATCGGTTATACGAGACCTTCCAAATTCTACTATCGCTGTTTTTGCCAATAACCTAAAAACGAAAAGAAAATCGGAAAATCTTAGACACCTCTCTCCGATCTGCAGCTTTTCGATTTTCAGCCGCCATCTGGATTCGAAGCCAGAGCTCCTCGCAAGGTAAACTCCATCCATCCGTCTCTGTCTCCAGACACTTTTCGTGTTCTCGATTCGATTCAGCAAAAGTTTATATATCCATTGGCTTTCAGCTTTTGATTGGAGATTGAAATTTACTACTTGCGTTTATCTTGGATATTTAGCATGCATCGTTTAGAATCTATACTACTGAAATAACTGCATCACTCGGTTTAGTGAAGAAAGAAAATATAACTTCGAAATTGATTAGGAATTTGTTTGTATTGAATTGAAGGTGTTTGATTGTTTTAGTTTACTCTAATGGTGTCAACCATCACCAATAACTGAGAGGTGTTTATGCTTCTGCAGAAATTCTCATAGGATAGGATTAGGAATATACGAGGAGTGTGACACAAGGTTTGGTTTTGAAGAGCTTCATAATCTGTAAGTTAATCTTCTAGTTTGAAGAGAATAATAACTTAAACAAATATACATCATGCCTTTTGTAAACAAATTGTAAAAATAACTGGAAGAGTACAAGTAGTAATAAGTATCGACGTTTGTGGAAGAAGATGACTTGAGGGTTGTCACGGAGAGGTTGAGGATGAGGAAATAGATTAAGAGCTGATTAATCTGCTATTAGATACTCATGGCTGGTCTTCGTCCAGATTGTAGATTCTGTCATCGTTCTCTGCTTTAATTGATCTACTATATTGAGGGACTAAACTGATTGTTCTTTAATGTGTATAGTACTTTAGAGGAGATAACGTGAATCAATGGTCTCTGATAGTCATTGCATCAGGGCTTTGCAGCTTCATTTATGTTATTAGCCCATTTTCCTTAGTCATGAGCACACTATGAATTTAGAGTACCTAATAACAACTATTCATCAAAAAGTAATGTTAAAAATGCTTGTTGATTTTGATTTTCTTGAATATTTCACCTTTTGAAGCACTTATTTACATTTTCTAACCTCTCTCACTTAGTTTGCTTATGCTACCCTAAAGTGGAATTCTTTGGGTTCTGTTCGCAAGGAAAATTGGAACTTTTCCTCATGTCTTTTAAGCAATAAGAAGTTTGATATTTGCCATATTGGGTCTTGAATTTCTTATTATCAATTCCCTAAGGGGATAACATTGTATGTCTATCACATTCCATACTTATCTGGATTATTTCCATTCTTTTGCAGATTACATCTACATTGCACATCACAAACTGGTGATAATTAAAGTTAAATGGAACTGATTAAAGATGCATTTGATCGCGTTACAAAGAAACAAAAGCTTTCATGCTTTAAAAGTCAAGAAGTTCTGGATCAAATTGACAAAGAAATTAAGCAGACTTTACAGAGAATACAATCACCTAGTGAGAGTGAATCTCAGATTGATTCTAAATCTACCTTTGCTGAACTTAAAAACAGGCTAAAAGACATTGCACCTCTCGGGCAGACAGAAAACACCCAGAAGGTACTGAATCTGGCATTGAGCAAGTATCTGAAGCTTCTTGAGAAATCTTTTAATCCTGATATAGCCAAGGCTTATAGAAATGTTGAGTTTGATGCCCACACAGTTAACGAGATCATAGGTAGCCATTTCTATAGGCAGGGTCTTTTTGAACTTGGGAACTGCTTTTTAAGCGAAGCTGAGGAACCTGAATCTGCAGCTGCGATGAAATCTCAGTTTCAGGAGATGTTTCAGATAGTTGAAGAAATGAAATGCCAGAACCTAGATCCAGCACTGAAGTGGGCGATAGCTAACTGCAATAAACTTAATTCAAGTGGCTCTGATCTGCTGCTGAAACTTCACACTTTACTGTATGTGAATATAGTACAGAAGGGAAACAGAGTTGCAGGTCTTCAGTATGCAAGAACTTATCTTGTTCCTTTCGCTGCTGACCATATGGCTGAATTTTCAAAGCTCATGGCATGCCTTCTATGGACTGGAAAGCTTGACAAGTCACCATACTCTCACCTGTTATCGACATGCAATTGGGAAAAAGTTACTGGGGAGCTAACCAGGCAGTTCTGCAAGATTCTTGGCCAGTCTTACGCGAGCCCTTTGAGCATGACTGTAGCTGCTGGGGTGCAGGCGTTGCCGCCACTTCTCAAGTTTATGAATGTCATGGTCGGAAAGAGAAATGAATGGCAGAATATGAAGCAGTTGCCTGTTCCAGTTGAGTTGGACAGTGAGTTTCAGTTCCATTCTATCTTTGTTTGTCCGGTGTCCAAGGAACAAGCGACGGAGGAAAATCCACCTATGTTGATGTCATGTGGGCATGTGCTTTGCAAGCAGTCTATTACAAAGATGTCAAAGAATGGCACGAAAACCTTCAAGTGTCCTTATTGTCCTTCTGACATTGATTTTGCACAATGTAAGCAGCTCCATTTCTGATGATGTTTCTGCAAAATCAAGTCGGCAACAGTCCTTCCCAAACTTGGTTAAACTTGTAAAAACTAGCTTTTGTTTATGATATGCAGCAAGTTTGTTGTTGATGATGACAAAAACCGCTTTGTGCAGTTGATCATAAATAGAATTCTTCTGGTTGGTAGCGTTTCATTTCAACTGTGATCAATATGAATGGATGTTCCAGGTTTCTTCTTAGTTTTATACACACTGGATGTTCATGTTGAATAAGTTCTGCTCCTCCAGTCCTCCTGCTGGGTCATGTAATGGGCTCAATTAAAGTGTTGAGCTGGATCTGTTCTTATTGTGGGGATTTGCATCCAGCTTCAAGTTATTTCATCTAAACTGAACTTAATAGCTCCCAGCTCAAGAAGAATGGCAGGTATCTGTGAATAACATCTTACTAGTTAGTTACTATCTATACATTTCATTTGCATAGTAGACAGTACGTGTGTATTTCTAAATCTACTGTTTTCCAAGTTCTTGTCCCAGTAAAAAAGTTTTTAGTGATAGTCAGCTTCTTATCTGCTTTCCTCTTTTTCTTCTGAAGTTTTCAGAAGTCTCAATCATCTTGGATTTCTTTTGAACCCCAGATCCTTCAAATGCTAGTAGAACCTTGCATCTTCTTTTCCATATATCACTAATGACCGACTTTGGAATACTTCAATTTTGTCACACAATATGGGAATTAGGCTCTCCCCACACACATGTAAATGATGTAATCATATCTTGGTGGTGATATGTTTGACCATAGGTTTATAATCCATTAGTCCCATAGATGTGCCTTTTGGGGGTTGTTAATTATACACCAGTTGTGCTTGTGCTGCTTTGAGATGCACACTTTGAAAGGCACCAATAGCAGAAAAGCTAGTCACAGGTGAATACCTCTCCACTTAAAAGGGCTTCAAAAGTGTGCGTAATTTAAGGAAATCATCAGTAGAACCCCTAAAATTTCAGTAAAGAGCTCCTGGCCAGAACCATGGAAGAGTCTTTAGAGAGAGAAAAATCAACGAAAACCCCTTTTTCAAGCTTAAGTTACTGTCACACCCTTTTGATCTGTCTCCTTCACGCATATTTAGGCTTCCAAAGTGTTTAGGAAATTTGGTTTCACCTTTATCCTTCACTGACTTGTAATTGAAGTCATTGCTCAGCTAGTGGACTTATGAGGACTCTCTTGCTAATACTAGTACTAGATCAATGGAAGTGGTCCATAAATCCAGAGCATGTGGTTATTTTCTGCTGGCTATGGGATGGAGATCTTGAGCAGCTCCATTTATCCATGCTAGAAGATTTGGTTTTCTTGGATCCAACAACTAAACTCACGAACTTGAAGAATCAACTGCTTTTACCCAATTCAAATCCTTATGATACCAGTTACTCCGATCCTCACCAGTTTAGACATTGGTCTGGTTCCAATTTCTAAAGATGTGTCCTTTCGATAAGTGAGACTTTCTCTTAATGGGTACAGGGATGTTGATTTATGAATTTTCGGTTTAATGAGGTAGTATTATACAAGTTGCTCTGTTGCCATAGATGTCCATTTTTTCATACATATTGTATCAAATGAAAGGTTCTAATGAGTACCTTTATGGTATACACTTGGTGAGTACCTTCTAATTAATAACTTATAAAACTCAAATTTTTATCATAATTTAAAAAATCAACCGTTAGATATTTAGTTATATATAAGTAGATAATTTCTACAAAGTTTCAACCAGATCGAAAATCTTTAAGGGGTTCATAATTATGATTTACCAAGTATGAACATGAACTGTTCAACTTTGACATATTTGGTGCGTTCATTGATTTGATCTAGTTCAATGCTTTAATGATTTTTAAATAGGATGAAAATTTACACAATTGATCTATTTATATATATCTAAATATTCAACGGTTGACCTTTTAAAATGTGGTTGGAAAACATATTTTATACGAAAGTACTTACTAAGTGTACACCGTAAAGATACTCATTAGAGCTTCTCCCTTGTATCAACACAAAAGAATTGGTACACATGATTGAATTAGTCTATAGAGGGAGTGGCCTATCAATTCAGAAACTTAAATGTAGTCTTCTAAGATGAGCTAACAATATGTCATATAGGATATTATCCTAACTAATTTGATGGGAATTTGGAATTGTCCTTGTCTTTTATCATGAATGCTCAAGACGTCTATTTGTGTCTTCTTTTTCTGGTTTTAGTTTCTTGACAATTCTGGTCAAGCGCAATTCAAGCAAACTGTTTGGATTTTGGATGGGTATGCTCTTATGAAGTTTCTATTACACAAACGTGCATGCATCCTATCCAAGTTATTCATCACCCCATTCGTTCCATTTAGAAATTCCATTGATTGGGAAAATGACCCTCCTCTAGTACACAGCTCTCGTTGATAACACAACATGTGCATTTCATTATATCTTTCTCTTTCAAGCTAAGCAAATAATTACATGAGAGCGAGGCATTTCTTTACCTTTTTCTGTTTTTACCTTTTGCCATTTCTTCGGGTGCCAATAGGGTGAAATGAATCTTACCACGAGACGACGGCACAAAAGGGATGTAAATGATAAGGTCTCGAGCACAAATACACTGCACACTATCTAGTGCCACATATTCCTTTGTGAACAACTTTGTCGAAAAGAAACAAACACCATCATTTAGAAGTTAGAACCCTATTGTTTAGAACCAAATGACAATGATTATGCCAAAACCCATCACTCCCTAAATTCCCAAACACCAAATATTTTGTATTATATAAAACATTTTGGCCTTGGCATTATCCTCTTGCTCATCATGTAAGCCATTTGCGTGGCTTCGTCTTACGGACTCACCAAAACCACTAGGGTAGTGCCAAAACAACAGCTCACACAGAAAACACAAACACAAACCCATCACCTGCAGCTCATTATTGATAAGACCCAACAACCAGATAAAAACAAAAGAAAATACCCAATAATTATCTTTCATAAAACTCCAATATCCCATTTCCCTGCCTTCTCTTGGAAATACATATATAATTGAACTTGGATTTTTGGGCTTCTGGGTTTGGGAAATACCAGACGACAAAATAACAAACAGTAATGAAAGCCACTACACAACACCCATGATTTCATATATTTTTTCATGTCATTTTGTGGGGTTTTCATTTCCCTTTTCTTTCACTACTCTCCTTTTGCCACTATCACTATCTGTTCCTTTCCAAAAGGGCCAGGCCGTCCGCTACCTCCTTGTCACTACTCCGGGCCTGGGCCCGGGCCCATCAAACTTCTTTTCTTCCCACCAATATGATTATATATTTTTCTGTTTGTTTTACAAATTACAAAATATATGAAAATTCAAAAAAGAAGAGGACTAAAATCTGGCGTTTTCGAAGCCGTGTAAGTCGCTAACTCTGTTCATTGACTTCCTCATGATAGCCACCTTGGCCAATCTCTCGGCGGCGCGCCAAGCCGAAGTCGGCGTCAGCGGCTCGGGCTTCTCTTCCACGTGTCCGTTGCCTCTCAGCCTCTGGTTGTGGTGCTGCCTTCCACGGTGCAGCTCCGCCAGCTCGGCCTCCAAGCCTCTCAAGAACTCCTCAGCCGAAGCCGAGCTCGACTGAAGCAGCAAGGCTCGCGCTGACGTCAGCAGGCGATACGCGCCGGGGAAATCATTGCGGTCCAAGAACCTCCGCGACTCGGCCACTGCCCGCGCGGTGACGTGGAGGTTCCGCAGCCGTTGGATGTTGGGGTTGGACGAGGACGACGATCGGACGGCTTGAGGTCGAGGTACTAGGAGGGCCCGCTCTTTGGAGCATAGGAGCTCGTTTGACGACGGGTCTCTGTAGGTGGACCGTACGGACATCGTCGAGTTCTGGCTATGGGACCCGGCGGTGGGATTGGTGGCTGGGACTTTCAATTCGACTAGCAACTCCCGCACTTCACCGGCGTAGAGATCGCCGAGCCGGATTGAACTGGATCCCAGGGCAGTGGGCCGACCCGTGAGAGAATAAACCGCGGCGATCTCGGCACTGGCGGAACCGGTTACGAGGCTGAGCTGGAGCTTCACGTCTTTTACAACCACGCTTAACAAACCCCCCACGCACTTGGCGAACGCCTCGTCTGTAACCTCGGTCAATCCGACGGTGTGGACTGGGATATCGAGCTGAGGCAAGCGCGTGGATGACACGACCGGAGAGGTCGACGAGCGTTTGTGAGTGTCTGAATCGCCGCAGTCGGATAAAAGCAATATGCTGGCGACGGGGTTCTTCTCCCGGCGGTCCTGCAACACCTTCGCCGCCTTTTTCAGCGCGTCGTTGACACACATCCCTTGACCGACGCCGCAGAGCGCGTCGACTGTCCGACGCGCCGATCTCCTTCCCGCCGACGTCATCCTCCGCAGAGGCAACAGCCTCTTTGAAGTGGAGGAGAAGGCCACAATCGAGAGGCGGTCGGCGTCGGAGAGCGACGAAATGACCAATCTCAAAGCTCGCTTCGTCGCCTGAATCTTCGCCCCGGTCGTTTTGGCGCTCACGTCCACCACCGCCACCAAATCAATCGCCGCCGGGCGCCGCCGCGAAGACGAATTAGATTTTGCCTCCGGAAGCTGCGGAGCCTTGACTTTCAACACCACAGCACAAGTCTCGTAGCTCCTCCCAACCGCCACCACCGCCGATTCCGGTAACAAACTAAACTCAACACTCTTGACTCCCTTGCAACCGTCGCCGCCGCCACTAGGATTGACAAAGAAGCCCTGGAACTCAACGGCGTCGTTTTCCTCGTCGTCGTTTTCGTCCGACTCCGGAATCGGATTGAACCTCGCCGCGAATGTCGGCGACATTAACGGCTCGTCGTCGTCGTAAACTCTGAGTGGCTTGGTCTTGACGTCTCTGAGCTTGTTGATATTGTTGGAGGATTCGTTATTGCTACTAGTCTGGGTTGGCTTATTATTATTGCTGTGAGGAATTGGAGTGATAATATTGTCGAGTAGAGGTAGCTCCTTCCAGGTGGCGTTGCAGACTGGGCAGACCATGACCTGGTGTTGCTTCTTGACGTGGGTCGCTACGCAAGGAAAGTGAAACGAGTGAGAACACTCGGCTGTGAATATCGCCGTACCGTGCCCACTTTTCATGCTCTGCAAACAGATTCCGCATCTACTCTGATAAAAAGAAGAAAGAAAGAAAGAGAGAAAAAAAAACGTCATCAGAAAAAGGTTTAACAGAAAAAGAAGGGGGAATATAATGTGAGAGAGATATTAGATGCTTACTTTGTTGTTGTTAAGGCGTAGGGTGGATTTGAGGAGGGAGAAACTGGAAGGAGATTTCGGGGAGGAGGGGTTGGATCGGTGGAAGAGTCTGGGGCTGAAGCTGGTTTTCTTGGTGGGTGTTGTGGAGGTGGTGTTGCATTGGAGCTTGGGGCTATTAGGTAATGAAGAATTGGGTGTTGTGGGAGCCGTGGCGGAGGTGGTGGTTCGGCAACGGAGACTCGGGCTCGACGACGACACCTGCTGAGATTGGAGGCGAGGAGTTGATGGGTTTGATGAGGAGGCGGAAGAGGAGGAGAAGAAACCGAATTTGGAACTGATTCTGGGGCTTTGGGTATTAGTGGTGGTTTCACATTGTTGCCTATCAGTTACAGCTTTGGTCTGTTTCTCTTTGGGGATTGATGTGCAGAAGGCTCTTCTCCACCCGGTCACCATTTTGGTATTGATTTCAGCTCAACACAACAACCTCGCTCTCTGGGTTTTTTGGTTTGGGAAATGGGGGTTGGTGATGGAAGGAAGGATATATATGATATATCTCTTCTTTGTGGGTTAAATTGTTAAAAAGACAAAAGAATGAGGAGAAGAAGAATGGGATTGGAATCAGATGAGAGCCTTTTCATCTTGGTCTTTCTCATGTTTCCATTTTCCTTGATAGGATCTGGATGTACTCTCTCTCACACTTGCTATAGCTTTCTTTGCTATAACTATTTGAAACTGCCTTGGCTTTGTGCTTTCCCTATCTTTCCAAAAACACAACACAGCAGGACACAGTAATTGAAGAAAGCTCTTCTTGCCAAATTCCAATTCAACACCACCCTCTCTCTCATATAGACACAGCCACCACCTCCTCAATTATTAAGTATCTCCAAATTAATAATATAATTTTACTTTATGGCATGTAATCGGATTCCATTGGGATTAACATATTTTTTTTTAAAAAAAAAAATTGGCCGGATGACTGGCAAGTGGAGGTTGATTAACCCATCTACAGTGAGAAGTCAACTGAGCCCACCGGGTCTCGGAATCCGGTTATCACTATTCCACGCAATGGTCACCGACCCGGGCGTTAAACTTTTTTATTTATCGAAGAGAAAATAATTATAATCATCATTCAAGTTTATTATATTTAATAATTTAATTATTGAAGTTTAAAAAATATTAAAAAAATTTATTGAATTTTAATTTTATATCTTGGATGTCATTTTTTTTATGATAGTTTTTATACTTTTCTCACTTATGTTATGTGTATTTCTCTCATAATCATATGTATAAGCAAAATATTTAACAAATTAAAATATTTAAAATAGATAAAGTAATCAAATTAATAAACAAAGTTAAAGTTCAATAACATTTTTGATATATTTTAAAATTTAGTGATTAAAGTGTCGATTTTATGGCAAAATTTAGTAGTCATTTGGATTATTTTTCCTTTATTAAATATATTTTATATTTTCGATCACAAAGAGGGTGTTGGTAATTTTTGGTGGTCGAAACTGAAAATTGGACCCGAATGTGTTTGGCTTTGATCACTGTACATGTGGACCTTGCCTTCGATCCTGATCCTAATAAAGTAAAATGCAAATGTGCCTTCTTGTTCTGTGTGATTAAATGGAGTGGTTTATTTGCATGAAATAGTTCTGAGCCCTATTACTGACATGGGAGAGTGGTCTCAGTTTTTTTTTCTTTTGCAAATGAGGTGGGTGGGTGGGTATGTGTGTGCGCGCGCGTACAGGAAGTGGTACAGGGGCTGAAGTTACGTTGGAGCTGCTTAATTTGATCCGCCGGACCCTCCTCCCTGTACTCTGGTCCGGTCTGATCATAGCCGTTGTGGGGGTCCAATTCCGTTAAGGCAAACAGAGGCAGAGGCTTAAATGGTCAATTCGGTATTGCATCGATCCCTAGGTATACAGAAGAGAACAATTGTGTGTATGAAGGTTTTTGTGGTTTAATTATGAGTTGATGATGGTATTCATCAATAATTAAGGTTATTTATATTATCTTCTCGTTTTTATGAAATTTATGTATCTATCATGTTTATATGAATAAATAAATTAAAAAATACGAGTAATACATGTCTCATTTCATTATAAGCAATTACTAAATATATACGTCGATTTTGCTTCATCGTTTTGAATTAGTGTCTATATAGAGGAGTACGTGTATCGTGATTTTTTTACTAGCTTGTTTAGTTGATAACCAAATTAGCTTTGTTGCAAGACACATTCGCCTCTGTATTGATCTGTAACTTGTGCCTTACATCAAATCTTCTTAGCACATGACAACTCATCGGTCTCAAAATTAAGTGTTGTTAATTGGTGAAGGAGCTTCAACCTCGCTTGCAGTGGCTGCATGGCACCGTTGATAAATCACTTCTCCAGTTCTACAATCCATTTAAAATGTTGAACAATCAAACGCCACTGGATCCCTCCACAACAAACACGTATATATAAGATCCTAAAGGAATATAGATGGACAATAATGAAGAGCCTTATGTTTTACGCGAAAGAGATAGTCTTATGAAGTATTTGAGATAGTTAATTTGGTGTTATGGATTTAACAAAAGAAATAGTATGTGTTGTTGCAACCCAAGATTGATTAGTCTCTATGAAGTATTGTATATACTGCACACGAATAAATTGACATGAGTTTCAACAAAAAAAATTAGTTGTAAAAAACAGTTCATACTAAACTTTTTATGGGAGATGAGTCTTACTCTTCATATTCACCGAGGTCGGGCGGAAGTTGATATCGAGTGCGATTGTGCCACTTCAATGGCAGTCCTCCAGCGGCAAAGGAGGAGGTTTGTTCGGAGGTGCTTCGGTTTGTGGAGGATCTCAAGGCTTTGTTGAAGTCATTATGGTGCACCACGTACAGTTTGTCATATATGTGGGAAAGCAAATAGTGTGGCAACAGTCTTGTTCACCTTGCTATGATTGGTTCTATCGATGAGGTATGGTTATAGAAAGCTCTTGTTATTATTCGGGATATACTGTACGTACGAGAACCAATGTTTAGCTTTAATTACATGTTGCTCGGGGCTTAGGTTTTATGTTTCTGCTTTCAATTATAATTTTTTGACGGGAATGAGTCTCCCAAAGTTATAGTATAGATTTTGTCTAGATTTCAAATCCCGACTCCATTTCGTAAACAAAAAATAACTTTACATGTTTACTTTATAGAAATGTCTCATTTTTCATATATTATACACGCAAATCAGCTCAAATTTGCGTATGCAATTCGATAAACTAAGATGTTTAAACCCCTGTTTGATTGACTGTGAAAATCAATTTGTACCAATTATTGAACGGTTTCTTCTGTCTTAGAAACTGATTAGGATGTTAAAGACTTTTTGTTCTCAGAGAATGAACATGCAAGTCTACCTATTTTGACGTTGGAATCAATTTATATAGTTGAAGCGAGACAAAATTTAGTTTTGGCGGCTAAATAATGAGAATTTGGACCTCGTGGTGTGCGTAGAAGGTGTCTAATTATTGACATCTCCATGATCATATATGCAAAGGTGACTCTTTTACTGGTGACATGATTACTCAGAGCAAACATCGACAATTTCCACGTACTTAAATTTTTCTCCATTTTAATAAATACTTTAGTTATTTTGTCCTAAAACATTCTAATACGATGAGAGAGAGAAGATAGTATTCTCTATATTTACAGCATTCTTTATATTTTTAAAGAATAAAATGAAAAAAAATGATAAAATCTACAAAATAATAATAAATGTTAAAAGATAAAATACATCATAAACTGTGTTTTTTACTTCTCTGTAATAAAAAAATATATGAGGAAGTTGTTGGAAGAACATCTCTAATAATAAATATAAATGGATTTCGCATGGTTTTGAGTTCAACTTCACAGTAATAACTATAATCAAGAGAATGAGAATGGAGGTCGGTGCAGTAGCCATGAGAGGATTTTAGTTGTTTCAGAACCTATGTTTGATGTCGGTAGATCACCAAGGAAAGAGGAGGATGTATAAGATGAAAGATTCTTAACCAATGGAGTCATGGGTGTTCGTGGTGAATAACCAAAAGAGGATATTTTTTTTAGAGTTTGAAACTTGAGTTCCACTCCTCAAGTTTGGCTCCTTGGAAAAAATTTCTGTGTAGCAAGTGCAAGTGCACCAAATAGTTATAATACGATCTCAACTTTGATCTAGCTATTTATATGGCACAAACATTAATACTAACATCATTAAGTATTAAATAGAAGTAAAAAAATAATCAATCATGATAAATCTTCAATTAAGGTGAACATTTAATGCAAGTACCCTATATATATACAGTATTAAACCTCAAATCATTAACTTTTCGAAACCTCATTACCCCAAACCCAATGGTCATATTAATAAATTAATTTTACCTTCACATTGTTTGTATCAAAAGATATACGTATATATAGTCAATAAAAAAGTTTGATCATACAAAGAAGCTTATTTCATACAGTTTGAAACATTTGATAATGCAGAACAAATCTCGGCATTGCATATATATTCACTCCATTGCAATATGAATTGTGTAAGAGATTGTGTGTCGTATATTTGTGTTTTAATTAGGTCTACCATCTATATCAAAATAGTGGAATAGACAAGTGATAATTGATAAAGAAAAAACCCTAGTTCTCTCGAGTGGAGAAGTATAGCCGCCTCAACGTTTTCCATAATAGAAAACCTTAACCTCGACTTGTCTAGCTTTTGTTCCGATCATGGCATCTCCCACTTCAATCTTAGTCGCTACAGCTTCTGCATCATTCTCGTCCTCCCTCGCTCTCGGGACCCCGTCCCTGGACGTCACTAAGAACCCCTCCAGCGTCGTTCGACGCACGTCACAATTTTACTTGCTTGGCAAGTCTCTGGCTTCTAAGCGTATGGATCTGCATAATTTTTTATCACAATTTCTTCGGGTATGGCATTTCGAGAAGGGATTCAAGGTTGAAGAACAATCAAACCTGCTGGTTTTTACCTTTGATTCCATTCATGACAAGAAAAGGGTGCTCAGAGGTGGTCTCTGACACTATCATAAAGCTCCGCTCGTAATAAAAGACTATGATGGATCGGGGGATCTTTTCAGGGTTGGTTTCGATTCTCTACATTTTTGGGTTCACATCTCCAACGTCCCACCAGTCTTTGTGGACAAGGAGAACCTAGGCTGGCTTGTAGCTGTTGCAGGTACGTACTTGGAGTACGATCAAATTGCTTTCAACCGTGGTCGGATTAGGGTTTGGGTTTCACACCGATTAGATGCTCTAATTTTTCTTGATAAGGAGATGACTATTGCTCCTGGGATTACCGAGAAGATATCTTACTTATATGAAAACCTCAAGGGTCGTCGTTCATCGTGTGGGCTAGTATGGCATTCGAACGGTGAATGCTTGATGAAGATACCTCCTTTGACATCTCCAAGCCCTAGTAAGGGTACTGCCAACTCGAGTTTCCACACGAAGCCAAGCAGGTCGGCACTGTTGCTAAATCTTCTACCAAGCCATGGTTCTCTCTCCATGAAAAATTTGCTAAAGCTCTCGGCCTTAGTAAGGATAAGACTGATTTTGTCTTTGGAGCAAGCCGGTAGCGGCTAGGGAATGGACCAGTCTAGAAGATATATAGAACATGGCGATGAAGAAGTCTCACAGTGGTCCGATTGTAGTTCAGGTAGACAGGTCAGATTCATCTACTCGTGCAAATTCAGAACTTGATGATGCGGAGGAGGATGAAGTAGAGCTCCTGGGGAAGAGAGACTGAGAAGGGTTGTCTACTCTCTCTCCAAAGACGATGAAAGACAATAATGCTCAGGCCATCATTATGGTTCCATCACCCCAGAAGAAGCGTACAAAGGTACCATCTCCGTTTGGTAGTGTTAGGGCAGCTTCATTGGGCTTGGTGGAAACCCAGGGCAGTATCTTGATCCAAGCGGGAAAGAAGACCATTCCTGAACCGAAGAAACAGGACAGGCCTTTTGGTGCTAGGGATAAGGTCCCTCGTAAGGTGAAGACTACTGACAAGATAGCAACTCTACTTTGCCTGACATACCCCGTGAAAGAATCAGGTTCTGAGGTTTCTTCTTCAGGTAAGAAGAAGCAAGATGACTAGTCCCCAATGGCTAGGTTGAGCTTATCTTCTGGGTTTATTTAGACACCTCTTGGAGGTCTTAGCTTATTACACCACAATTACATGTCTTGGTAATTTGTTAAAACGTTTAGTTCGGTGTTGTGTTTAAGTTAATCTAGGATGAGTTCAACATGTTCTCTGTTGAGCTTAATATTTTTAAAGAGTGGTGTTTATTCCTTAGGTACAAGTGGTCGATTATTATCGTCTAAACTTTATAAGAACGGATGTTCTATTTCAGGTGATTTCTTAACGAGGAAGCTTTTTTCAAAAAAATCTATATCAAAATAGTTAACTATTAATCACGGTTATTTGAAATTTAGTTTTCAATATTACAAACACATTCAAAATCTGATTGTCAAAAGTCTCTGACCACACGCTTTTAATAGCCAAGCTTCAGTTATTATTTTTCAAATTTTCAACTTAGAAGCTCTCTTAATTAAATAAATTAAATCACTTTTTTTTAGTTTGGCATACCACAATAAATAAAAAGCCCCTGAAAAAAATTTAACCATTCTTTTAAAATATTATTAAATAAATTCAAAGATGTGTGTGTATATATATGTGTCTTGTAGATCACATTGATCTAGGTCAAATTGAAGATGAATGTACAAAATACTTCTGCATATAAATTCTAATTTTCACATATGACGATTAATTGGCTTGACAATTTTATTTTATATCCATAATATTGATTTTGAAGATATACATTTCAATTAAATCGGTCAATTTTCTTTTTTCATCGAGACATTAGTGTGTATTTACAATCCGTAAATTGTAATATTAAAACTGAAAATAATTAGATATAGAATTGAGTACGTATCTACCAATTTAAATTTAATTTTAGACGGGCACACATTTATCTGTTTTCTTTCCCTTTTTTTTCCTGATAAGTCACAAGTGTTTTCTTCCATTTTAATATACATTATTTTTTTTAAAAGTCATATTCTAATATTTTAAATAAAAACTTAAATCTTCTTTGAACACCCAGAAATTTATTCTGGGCATCCATCGTCGCTTGGCTTGCTGTACAACACCACGGCATCGGTCGACGGTTGTTGGAAGAAGTGGATTGGCGAAAATGATATGGCGGATGGCGGATGGCGGTGGTTGGCCCGGAGGAGGAGGATGGGGACCCCAAAATTGATTTGAGCTCATGCTATAGATACCGTTCAAGGATGATGGTTTCCAGTCGGCGCGAGATACCGGCGTGTGAGCTAGATCGATTTTTCCGGGAGAGAAAGAGAGGGGTAGTCGGCGAGGATACATGAGTTTGGCGTCGAGGCGTTCGTCTTCTACAGAAATAGGGAAGGGTGAGAGAGATGGAGGAGGGGTTGAGTTTTGCGCCTGTGAGGATTCAGGCGAGAAAAATTGAGCAGATTGGGATAGAGGGCGCCGCTTGGGCAGAGAGAAAGAAAGAGATTTTTTTTGTTTTTACTGTAGTTAAACTTTTTTGGGTCAAAATTTACTAACCCAACGTTGGTATAACCGTATAAGTTAGCACATGTGTCATGCATATGATTGGTGCAACCACACCTGATGTTCTAAAGATGTTCTCGCTGCTCTTGAGACTTTTAAGCTTATCAGTATGTGAATAATAGTGACTATAGACCTATAGTAATAAATGACAAAGGCAAGATTTTACAATAATCGGTGGAGAACATCTTCGGTGCATCAGGTCCATTAGAATTAGTCATGTGCTAACAAAATCTCTAACACCTTTATTTATTAAGTTTTTATCCAAAAGAAATTACCATAGTCAAAATAATTTTTTACCAATAATCAGTGGAGAACATCTTCAGTGCACCAGGTTCATTAGAACCAGTCATGTGCTAACAAAATCTCTAACACCTTTGTTTATTAAGTTTTTATCCAAAAGAAATTACCATAGTCAAAATAATTTTTTTTTTCTTCTTCTTCTTCTTCTTCTCCTCTCTCTCTCTCTCTCTCTCTCTCTCTCTCACCTCTCAGAATTCAACATAGACCATCGATTGGCGGCAAAGACATTTCCCATCGGCAATCACTACACCTAGTATTATCTCGATCTTTTAGTTTTTGGAAGCAATGACCTAGATCTGATCAAGTCGGAAGAGATCGGAGCTTCGGTGGCAGAGTTCCACGTCGAGCATAGCTTCCGGCAATCAACCTCGATATTGTCTAGGGTCACAAATGGCAAGTGTGTGTGTGTGTGTGTGTGTGTGTGTATATATATATATATATATAGAGAGAGAGAGAGAGAGAGATCGTCGCCAAAATGGTTGGGTCTTTGAACCCGGTCGAGCATTGCGGCGCACATACGAGCGGGTCACAATTTAGGATTTTAGTCATTTTACTCTAAGTTTAAACTTTTCTATTAGAACGCCTAAATGAAGGTCTTGTTAATGGCTAGATTTAAAACAAGTTTGATTTCGACGGTAAAGATTTAATGTTTAATACATTTCAAAAAATGAAAAAAATTCACCTATGATGCCTGAACTCTTTTGGTCAGGTCAAAAGGGTGTCGAACTCTAAAAACTATCAAAATGATACCCGAACTCTTAAAACGCTATATGTGTAATGTGCTTTTTTCATTACAGCTTTATGTCCATTGATGACGTGGCAAAGTGAATATTTGAAAATTAAGGGTATTATGGTCAATTACATATATTTGTCTCAAATTTCTCTTATTTTAAATCTTAACTGTTGATTTTGAAAAAAAAAATGATCTTACGATAAGCTCAACACAGTAGATTCTCTCTCTCTCCCCCTCCCTCCGCCACTATTGCTCCTACTTCGCCACCTCGCGTCGCTGCTCTCTTTCTCATCCAAGTATCGAACGCCTCGAGAAACACATAGCGTTGCGTTACTCTCGCCTCCATCTAATACCAAGCTCGTCAGCCTCGGTCTAGGCTCGCTCGCATTGCATCGTGGCAGCGCTTGGGCACTGCACCCTCTGATCAGACTCGTCGTTGCACCATCAGGATCTCCCTGCAACTACACCTTGCGACTCCCATCGTAGCCTCACCTGCATCGGACTCCTTCGCCCCTAGCCTTGGCCTCACCGATCTCTACCTACCTTGCGCCCTATCCTTGGACTCCTCTAGGGAGCCATTGTGAACCCCAGCTCGCCTCGTAACTATATCCCTCGCCCCACGATTCTCTCTTCCTGCCTCATCGTATCGAGCGCGCGCTGTTTACCTCATTGCTATCATTCTTCTGCTCGGGCTCGCACGCCTCTGTGTGATTCTGGATCGTGGTCGGTGAACGACGACGGTGAAAGGGAATATATAGAGGATTCCTGATTTGGTGAAGAGAGAGATTAAGTTGCGAAGGATGCTTCATAAATCCGAAGAGAAAGTGCAAAACTACTAAGCGTTATAAGAAATTGGTGAAGTCGTGCCGTCGACGAGTCTTGATCAAAATTGGAGGCTCGGGTTTGGAACCGGGACTGAGAATCGAACAAGGGAGAGAGAGAGAGAGAGAGAGTAAACAAAGTAGAATATATATAAGGACAAAATGGTTTTTTGAGCTTTTTTTTTTCAAAAAAATGACACATCATCAAGAGTAACAGAGTGGTGACAGAAATAACATGCAGGCATCACACATATAGTGTTTTAAGAGCTCAGACATCATTTTGATATTTTTTAGAATTCGGGCACCCTTTTGACCTGACCGAAAGAGTTCAGACATCATGAGTGAATTTTTTCCTTCAAAAATTTGTAAAATGTAACTCGTATGTCTAAAAACTTGCAAGAAACTATTTACGAGCTCGAAAAAAAATTTAGGGATTTTATGCATGAAGCTAGTCAAGTCAAACTCATGCATGACAAATAGTCGATTAAAAAATCTTACTAACGACTAATTCTACAACGTTGAAAATTGTGTAAGGACAATCTAATTTTCAAATCATACTAATTCACATCATGTTTTAAGAAGAAAATATGTTTAAAATCTTGACCTCATTAATATTTTTCAAAAAGACGATATATTGGTTTTTTTTTCATTGTACCTATTATTGATCTAGTAACGCAAGTATTTTGTCACGTCTCTATTTTTAATTTATTGCATTGTGATCTCATTCTAGGCTAACATTCATGTATATATTAGTATTATTACCACAAATATATAGGAAATGCCAATTTTTTGTGTCTTTTAAATTGTATGCATGAAATAACATATATGTCTAGTCAATTTTTTTAATTATTATCACCTATATGTAACTCCTATATGTAGTTGTATATCTTTCACTACTAACAATGTTGGGCAAAAATAGTTTTGCTATTTTGACAAATGAGTTTCTTTTCTAGGGTGTAAGGTATAAATTTTAGGTTAATCAATGAGGAATTAGGAATTAGGTTTAGGGTCTATGTTTATGGATTAGGGATTTAGGTTTAGGGTTTATGAATTTGGGTTTAGGTTTAGGTTCACTATCAGAAAAAGAACTATAGCCGACGAAACAAAATCGTCAGCCTGTTAGAAAATTTCGTCGGCTAAAGTTATAGCCGACGAACATTCGTCGGCTATAGTATCGTTGGAAAAATGTCGTCGACCTACTTTAATCGACCACAAAAACGGCAGTCGTCGGCTAAAATATGGGCTTTAGCAAACGACAAAACAATTCGTCGGCTAAAGTCCATACTTTAGCCGACGACTTTCTCATCGGCGAAAATTTGAAACTCGTCGGCTAAAGTTTGCAGGTTTTTGAAGAAAAAAAACTGCAGATTCTGGATTTCTGGGAATAGAAAATCAGAATCTGCAGTTTTTCCACAATTCCACAATAGCCAACAACACCTAAAATGAAATCAAAACACATTTTCATTAACAAACACAATTTCACCTAAACCCTAAATTCCAAAACAAATCTCAAATATGAAAAATAACATTCCTAATCATTCCTAACCAACAATCCATTACCAATAACCATTAATCAACAATAATTATTCCCAACAATCGTAAAATTCATAACCTAATTTGATTAAAACCTAATCTGAGAGAGAGATGACAGTCTGGGCTCGTCGGCGGAGACCTAGGCAGAGAGAGAGAGAGAGAGAGAGATAGAGAGAGAGAGAGAGAGAGAGAGAGAGGAGGGGGTGACGACGACGAAGATCTGGGCAGAGAGAGAGAGAGAAGGGGGCGGTCTAGAAATTAGGGCTAATTTCCGGAGAGGAGGTGCGGTCTGGGATTAAAATCCGATGACTATAGCTGACGACATTAATATCGTTGGCTATACTTTAGCCGACAACTGGGACACATGTCATCGGCTAAAATTACAAAATTTCGTTGGCTAAACTCAAAATTTTCGTCGGCGAATTTTTTTTAACTAAAGTCGACAACATTTTTTTCCTGTCGCCTTTAAAACTTTAGCCGACGAGTATATACTTTAGCCGACGACTACTTTTTTTCGTCGGCTAAAGTATAGTATAGCCAATGAAAAAAAAAGTCGTTGGCCTGTTTTTATTAATTTCGTCGGCTAAAGTATTTATTCTGGTAGTGGTTTAGGATTAAGATTTTAATAAATAATACGACAAAAAAGGTATATTGTTCAAAAAGTAAATAAAATAAGAAAAATAAAAATAAAGCGGATCTCAATCACTATGTACATTATTTTTTGTTACCGACATTTTAAATCGCACAAAATAAACGTATTTATTTAATTAAATTTATTTATTTGACGGTGTGATGCCATAATTGTCCATCATTCTTATATATATGACATTATGTCAATGTCATAGGTGAAAATTGTGTAATAAGACAAGTACACCCATCATGAACTCCACATTATCCATAGACCACCCGAGTCTAAGTTTAAGTTTGGGGTATTGGGTATATGGATTTGGATATGGGATTAGGCTTTATAGATTTTGGATTGGATTTTGGGTATAAGAAATAAAGTGTAGGGTTTAGGATTTGAGGTTTATGGTTTAGGGTTTGGGTTTAGAAAAATAAGATTAACTAGAGTGGATCCCATATTTTATTTACTACTTTACCTTAGTTGACATTTTTTAAAATTTCTTTAAAGTGTTAATTTCGATATTAATGTCATATAATTAATTTTTAAATAAATGAATGAGATTATATTTCAAATAGCGTATTTGCACCCGGTGGTGTGCACGGAAGAGTTATATATCCTAATCTGTGACCACTACAGCATCTTCAAACTTCATTATTGGAGATGGAACCCGAGTTTCAATTCAGCAGTAAAAAGTAAAAAAATAACAAAACGACAAACGAAAACCTGGACAAAGAGGGCATGCAGTGATTTGACGATTGACAGTCTCGTCGAAATCGTAAACTCGGATCCACTAACGCTGTTACGTACCCCGTAACAATCTTGTCGTACGAATTCAGTCAAACCCCTCTACGTACCGCCGTAAAGATCGTGCATGGGGCGCGTAAACCCCGTTTGATTAAAGCTTCTTCTTAATCACGTAGTCAAAGTTTTAATGTCAAGTAATTAACAAGGACTTTGGTTAATTAAGTGGTAAGTAACTGAATCCTCGTAAACTGGACGTCCTTTTGATCAGTTTGGTTGTCTCCTTCTCCTGCTTTTTCTGCTTGCGGTTCACACGGTTTTTTTCTTCCTCTTCTTGTACGTCGTCATTTACTATTAATTTAACCGGCTACCGGAGCGGGCTAGTGGTTTGTGACTTAGTTGAGTAAGCTATAAGGTAAAATTTGGAATAACATAGTTTTACTATTATTTGTTTTGTGTCCCATGAGGCACGTGAGTCTTCCCTAATCCCTACTAACAAGCCTAGGCCTATGTTTGCTTGTCAGGCTAGCTCAAAGCTCGTTTCAACTTTCAAGGCAGTTTTGATTTTTTCAATAACCCCAAAAAATTAAAAATTGCGTGTATACTTATATTCAAAGTCATTTCATATTTACTATTTTTAGTCAAAAATATATATCGTATTTGAAAAGCAAAATTTATTTAAATTTTCCTAGCAAAATATATCTATAAGATCATATGTACCCATGAAATGGGTGAGAAATTCCTATTTAAAGAATTTCTCTCCAAAATTTTCGAATAAGTTTATACTTTGCGTGCAGCGGTGTTTAAAATAGAACTTCCTATTATTATTTATTATTATTTAAATTTAAATTTTTTATTTTCCGGTAATATTTTCAACTAATAACTAGCCGATACATGTCATCTGATACTTATCATTATTGTCTGAAAATTTAGACGTGTGTTAATATGCCTTAAATTAGGTTTGTATGTCGGTAGCATACGGTGATCTCGCTGTTGGACTTAGGTTTTCTGTTAGGCCTAGATTCGTAATAACAACGTGTTTATTATAATTCTTTATTTCATCGCGATTCAAAATTGACATTTTTTAAGTTATGATTTTTGACTCATTTTCTTCTCGAAAGTTATAGAGGATATTAATATGAACTCGTGCATATTTTTATTGAATATTTCGGAGGTCTAAGCTATTTATTATGATTTTTTGAAGTTTCAGAATAAATAGTTTATTTAAAATATTACAAATGATCAATATTTCTCAGCCGTCCGATTGAAATTTCAAATGAAAATGGACGGTCCAGATCGATCTAGCCGTTGGAGTCAGCTGCCCCGCTTTGCTACGTGTTGCTGTTTGATTGGTGAATTAATTTTTAACTGTTTTACGGTGCGTGTATTACACGCGCCGAGTTTTAAAAAAATTACGCCCCACCTTGTCGTCACCTACGTACGTGGGGACCACTAGGGAAGACGTTCTCTAGCTCGGTCGATTTGGGGACGCCGGCGAGGACGTTCCCTCGGTCAACGTTAGGTCGTGGCTCCAAATCCCTCCCGCTGCACCGTTTCTCGACGCCGGACGTCCTATTTCAGTGGGCCCCCGACGAGGACGTTCTGAAATCCCCCTCCCGTTGCATATGCTCTAACGAACATGTAGAGTTTTACCATGTTATCAATGTTCTGTCCAAACTCAAAAGGCCTTTGTCTCTACAAATGGATACGGTAGCGCCGCACATTTCTTGACTTCTATTCATATAATCATTTATTATTTATGAATTAAAGTATGTGAGTTTGATTACTTCCAAAGAGTCGTTAATCTCAGTTTCAGCGTGGTTTCCCTCGATGATCTAAGCCCATAGGAGGACATAACATAACTCACATAAGGTGGTTGTGTGTGGTGGTGGTATTAAATTTTCCTAATTGTTATAAATATTTTATATTTATGAATGTCTATATAAATATTTTTTAATTGTGTACTTATTATATAAACTATATCTCTATATATAAAGGTCTATTGAAATGATTAATACATATATACTCCACATTTTTTCTTATTGCTCAGCAATGGGTTAGACTGGGGTTTAGCTCAACATCTTCAAAATTTAGGCTGGACCAAGTTTTTTCGAAAATTTGAAGCCCACACTTTTTGGGTTCCAGGCCTTTTGAACTGGGCCGGGCCGGGCAAAGTTTTTTTTTTGTATTAAATAAAGAATCTTAGAAATTAATAGTGTTTTTAACAATCAAATATATTAACAAATTGATAATTAGTATATGAATGAATGATATTAAGGTAAACTAGAGAGTTTAAATGTTTATATTAATAAAATAATATATAATATATACAATTGATGGGCTAGACGAGATTTGGCCCTGGTCGGGCCGGTGATGGTTCCATATTTATGCAACTTATCTGTGCTTAATTGAACCAAATATATGGTCTTATTGTTATGTTTTAGGTATTTTTATTTATGTTAATTTATTTTGATAAGTTTATGGAAAAAATAAGAAAATGAATTAATTTGAGGAGTCCTGGTGCAATAAGGAAAAAAAGAAAATGAGTCTTGCAAATAAAGGAAGATAAAACCCAAGTGGACAAGACTAGCCCAATCAAGTCACTACATAAACTCTTTTTAGGATTTTTGAAAAAGTTAATCAACAATTTTGGAAGCAAGAGACGAGTAAAGAGCAAGAAGCAACCAGAAGGAGGTCTGTCGGGTCAAAGATACTCATTTGACGGGTCAAATTCCCGTATGTTGTAAGTTTTCTTCATCATCGTTTGTATCAAACTTCTTTGAATTGTTTTGATTCTTTCTTTTACATTATGAGTAGGTAAACTCCTTAGTTAGGGGCTGCGAAGTCTTAGATATGTCTTCGATTTTGAACCCTTGTGATTTATACAATTTTGGATGAGAATTTATTCACTATAAAATCATCGATGACGTCTTTCATATGTTTCTTTGGTGGCCAACTTAGATGCATGTGTTAAGGTTTACAGTCTTGAATATGTATGCGAGTGTTAACATCGGTATGTATTCTGGAGAGATAAAAGCAACACTATTATTTGTTTGAAGATACCTAGATCATATAAAAGCACTTATTAGTAGCTTTAGAGGCTTTGTTGTTTCTCAAACATTCTACAAATCTTAATGACTTTAATTGGTTAGTCTTAGATTATCACCGTAAGGTTGCCAATTGGGGATAAGTGGAGGCGGTTTACCAACCCCGAAATATGCCAAATAAGAGAGTGTAATGTAGTTAATGTCCCAACAATTTTGAACTAATTGTGGGAAACATTCATCCATTGTTGTGTAGGCTTGGCGTAGATCGAGATTATCTACAGTGGAGAGAGGTTCCTAATGATTCAATCCATTAGATTTTCTTCAACTCAAAATTTTTATTTTTGTTTTCTATTTCGTGTTTGTCAATTTAATTCACCAACCAAATCACCTTTAAAAGCTTTATAAATTTACGTGGCCGCCACTGAGTCTTCTGTATTTCTATATTTTTGTGTGAATTTTGGTCGAGTTTAAGTAATTTAATAAGTTAGTTATCTTTTGTGTGGTCGAGTCTGTTAGCTTTCTGACATTCGAGCTTGTTTGCGCCTAAAATACTTAGTTTCATCTTACCTCTCCGGGTAATGATCCATATTTGTCATTTTACTATATCGATAAAGCTTGCATAAGAATATGGTATGTTCATGTGTTTTACACCTATCAACAGGCCTCAATGGATCTTGACGGGCCGGAATTTTTTGGGCCCATGAACTTTGGGACCTCGGCTTCAGCTCGACCTATGCTCATAAGGCCGGACTTTTAGGGTCTAAATTTGGGTAGGGCCGGCTTTGGGCTTTTCGGGCCTCTGACTGCTCACGGGTATTTTGGGCCTATGGGCCAAATAATGACCCTTACTTTCTCCTCCATCTCTCTGCGTTCTCTCCTTTCTTTCCATGTATCTTCTCCCTAGTTTATAACATGTTATTTTCACGTAATCTCTCCCGCAGGATAGGCCCGATCAAAATGATGCTTCTGCATCTATTTATTCTACTGTGCGAGTGGAGCTGATATTAGTTTATACAAAATCATACTCGATTATTGTTTGTTCATTGCATTGAAGCGATATCTATATAATTTGTTATTCAATTCAATAGCAGCACTGTTATATTGTTTCAATTAGATTCAAATGTATCTATAAATGGAGCTTGCTGTTAAATTGGATCGCGCCAAACATTCTGCTTACTAGGGCTTCTGTACGATTGGGCATCATGCCCTACTACATTATGTATCCACTTCAAGTACGAGAACTTTTTCCAAAGCACATTCTTGTAAGTATACATGGCATTCTTGATTGATTTATGCATATAGTACTCGGTTCTAATCATCATGCTTATGATCGATTGTTTTCAAAGATTCTACCATATCTAAGTATGCATCACAACAACTTGAGATCGTCATTGATTATATGCCATATTAATCTATATTGGCTGCAATTTATTTTCGATCGAACGAGCTCAAGAAAGAAAATCCAAATGAACGATCGAATCTTGTGAGGTCAAAAAATATCCTCAAGAAAGAAATTAGGACCTGAAGATCTTAATCGTAAATAAAAATTTCGACCATATGATCTCAAATCTCTGATTATAAGGAACATGATATCTTTACATGAATATTTTGTGAATAGTCAATATGATAGTCTTCTCACTATTAGGGGGAGAATAGACTAATGTAACGACATGAATTTTTGAAATATTTTTACTTGATCCAAACTTTCTACTCTCAAAGTGGAGATTTTACAAGCCCTACCACGTTTAGAGTAAACGTTGAATATATGATCCACATTCTGAAATTAATTCCTTTATAGAAATGATTGTCCTAGAGTGTCATGGATATCCAATATAATGAGCTTGTTAAAGCTAAAGCATGCATATATGAATGTGTGAGATCAAAATTTGATAATCATTGATATATCATTGCTAGCAAAAGATCATCAATTAAGGGCTATGTACATACCATGTTTCAATTTACATGTCAACAAAATTTATGTTACAGGCCAAATTAGAAATTGCAATTTCAATACTCAATAAAACGTGATGAAGTTCTTGGACCTTATTAATCCTTGAGATTACAAAAGAAATCTAATTAATTAAAGTGTTTTGATATCACTATGACATAATCTCCTTGGTAGAGATATGAGATTATCAACATTTTTCCCCTTAAGCGACAACTTTTTTATAAGTACAATATCGATATTGACGAGAGACTTATGGCAGACTGTGAGTGTATATTGCGCATTTGTAAAGCACATAAGAAAGTTTCAAATATAGTGTCATCATAAGCAATTGCTTATTTACAATCGTTAGAGGATTCAAATTGCTTGAATGACAACTCCATGATTAAACGAGTTTATAACTCACTTATAAAATAAGAGTCTAGATCTTATACTTACTCATTTACATAGTCAATGTGACTAAATTAAACTGACCTCAGTGAGTAGTATGATAATACTAGGAAATCGATTTCAAATTATAATCATAATATTACAACATATTCTAACTCTTGCGAAGTTAAGAATTCATTAGAGCTCCTGAAGAGCATATATGATTCTATCAGTACATATAGATATTGATACTTATGGCTAGATATGCCATATTAACTTCTTTTTTTCCGTCCAGACGCTCCACTAATTCCGGCTCTTGAAGAGCCTAACAACTTTCCTTAGACGACCTATACCTAATTCCGGCTCATTTGGTTGGAATCGGCCCCGAAACAACTTGATTGAAAAATCTTTCCGGCGACAAAACTCTACCTACGAGCCACATCGGGGCTCAAGGCTGGTACTAATCGACTCAGAGGGATGAGGGAAACAAAAGACCCAACACCTCGCCACCCAAGATGACGTCGATCATTGCCCACGACGCTGACCCGAATCGAATTCGACGGGATCAATTGGATTCCTCTAATCAAACCTGCATGCAAAAAATGTCATCCACACACACAATCAAGAACTCAAATTGACCCTAATCATACTTGTTAAGTCCCCAGAAACGTCGTCGGTGATGGAGTTGAATTACACCCGAACCCTAGAAACTTATCTCCGTCAATTCTCTTCACTCAACCATCAATTACCAAATTAGAAGCCAACAATGAGTAGAGGGTGATGAGGCGAGTCGATCTTGATCTGAATTGTGGTTAATGGTAGCCGAACAGCCTCCAACCGCTGGCAAGCACATCGGTGTCAATATTCGGTGTTAGACCTGAGTTGACTACATTGACTCGAGTCAATGCCAAAAATGGAAAGTCTACCTTACTAGATCGGGTAATATCTATTTATAGTCCTATACTTTTGTTTCCGTAATTCACGACAAACCTTCTTTGATCATAAATATATGTCGTAACTCCGATTATGTCATTACGCGCGTCAACGAACTCGTCTCGACGAATCCTACGACTTCCACCCGAAGTCAACTGATATAATCAAATCATTAAAGAGTCAACTCAAGATCATTGAACATTTATCGACGGTAAAAATTATTTATCACGTCCGCTAAATCGAAATACTCGTAAATATTAATGTTTATATAAAAAAGTCGGGGTACTACAATATCCTTGATAAAATAATTTCGACCTCAAAATTAAAAATAAAAGATCGTAGAATATTTTTGAGAAAAATTGGGCAAAGTTTCCTCTAAAAGTAGGAAAGTGTCAAATATTTCAATAACACAAGTTCCAACCTATACCGTGAGCCACCGATGCCCATATGAATTTCCAAACCTTATATAGAATTTTGACCAATATAATATTCAACATATCATCAAAATTTATCCATATCTCATGAATAGAATTCACAAATTCTCACTTGCCAAAAATTTAATTACAACAAAATATCTATCATCATATCATCCTCGAAATCAAACAACAATGATTACGAGAATAGTATAATCATCAAATCGAAGAATTAAATGCTATAATGCGTACTCAAGTAATATTTGATAAAATCACTAATAAGAGTTTTAATATCTGAATACCACATTACCATGAAAACAGATAATCAAATAATCACATACTCATGCTCATTTCCCAAATCCACATGCATTAAGACTATAGCAGTCCTCATTCACATGTATAGATATTGATCAATCAATTTCAGTTGCTATCAAGAATCATGGCCAATAGAATTTACTATCGAATCATAATCAAAAAGTTATGTACCTTTGCTCATTGAGTCATCTCATGCATTTCAATCCCATGAACACATCAAATTCATTCTTTTCCGATGTTCACGTTAGACCTTGCAGTATCGTTTTATTCGAAACATTTGCTTGTCCGTTGCCTTGAGGGTACCTCGGGGTAGAGAACCGGATCTTTATGCCGTAATCGGTGCAGTAATCCCTAATTTCTTGGCAATTAAACTGAGGGTCATTGTCTGCTATGATCGTTTGTGGGATTCCAAACCTGCATATTATAAACTTCCAAAAAAAATTCTTTACCTCGGCTCCCTTTATCTTAGATAAGGCATTAGCTTTGATCCACTAGGAGTGGTAGTCGGTGGCTATGAGGAGGTACTTTTTCTGTTCGCCCCCAGCTCCGGGTGAAAACTCTCCCATTATGTCTAGCCCCCACTGTGCAAAGGCACATGGAACCGAAACTGGGTGCAACTCCTTCGGGTGCAGGGGGGTTGAGGAAAATGCTTTTGACAGGCTTCACAAGCACTAGCTTACTCCATGCAACCATTCTTCATCGTGGACAAGTAATTCCCTTTGGTCAAGCATCGTACCACAAGATTCCTTCTCCCAATATGCATGCCACATATTCCGGAGTGGAGCTCCTGCATAATCGTTCTCACCTGGGTGCGGTGCATTGCCAACTGGTCTGGTCCCCCGAAGGATCACCTGTATAACTTCCTCTCTCTGATGTTGTATCTTGCTGTCTATCGTACTACTCTTCTACCCTCCAGCCTTTCCTCTGGCCAGATGCCCGTTTCTATGTAGTTTATTATTTCGTCCATCTAAGAAGGTTCTAGCTAGACTGGCATTAATGCCATAATCTTGTCATTGTCCGTGCTCGAGCTAGGTAGGTTTCTACAGGAATCGTTCTTCTGAGATGGTAATCAACGTTGGAGGCTAGATTTTCCAAAGCGTCCATGTGCGTGTTCTCAGACCTCGGGAGCTGCATGATTGAAAATTCTTCAAACTGAGCGACCACCTCCTTAGCCAGTCTGAGATACGCTTCTATGGGCGTTTGGTGAGCTGCATATTCCCCTAGGACCTGGTTTACAATCAGCCGCGAGTTACAAAAAACCCTAAGCTTCTTTACGTTTAGTTCCCTTGCTAGCCTCAGTCCTGCCAAGAGGGCTACGTATTGAGCTCCGTTATTTGTAGAATTTCAACCTAACGTTAGAGCTTGTTCTATGATCATTCTATATGGGGTTTTCAGCACCAAGCCAGCTCCAGCTCCCTTATCTTTCGATGATCCATTCGTGTACAACGTCCAATGATCGACCCCGACCACCTCTTCCTCCTTCTCTCTCTTTTCATCTACCCCCGGCTCAAGCACAGTGAACTCTGCTAGGAAGTCTGCCAATGATTGCCCTTTCATCATTGTTCTAGGTTTGTACTCAATATCGTGTTGTGCCAGTTCGATGGCCCACTTAGTCACCCTGCTCGTGGAGTTTGGGGTGTGGAGGATTGTTCTCAGTGGATATTTGGTCATGACGATGATTTTGAAAGCTTGAAAATATGGCCGAAGCTTACGCGACGACATGTTCAGAGCTAGTATCAGCTTATCCAGCTTAGGGTAATAGGTCTCTGGGTCAAGGAGAGCTTTAAACACGTAGTATACGGGTAGCTGCCCCGCATTATCTTCTCGAACCAGAACTCCACTCACTACTATGTCGGAAACCGCCAAGTATAGGTATAGGTTTTCCTCTAGCACGGGCTTACTTAGAATATGGGAGAGATGAGGTAATGCTTGAGTTCTTGAAATTCCCTCTCGCATTCTTCTGTCCATAGCTCGCCCTTGGTCCATTTGAGTGCCTCAAAGAATGGGTTACATTTATCGGTCGATTTGGATAGGAACCTGCCTTGGGCCGCCAACTTTCCATTTAAGCTCTGGATTTCCTTTACCGTGGATGGGGATTTCATCTTGAAAATCGATGCGACTTGGTCTGGGTTCACATCTATTCCTCACTGTGTCACCAGATATCCCAAGAACTTTTTGGATCCTACCTCGAACGTGTACTTCTCGGGGTTCAACTTCATGTTGTGCTGACGTAGGAGGTCGAAGCATCCTTTCAGGTTAGACGAGTGGTCCTACCCTGCTCTTGCTCTTAACCAGCATATCATCCACATACACCTCTATCGTATGCCCAATCAAGGGTTTGAATACCTTGTACACTAGCCTTTGGTACGTGGCCTCTACGTTTTTCAACCCAAAGGGCATTACCTCGTATGCATAGACTCCTTTCTTTGTTACAAATGCCGTTTTGGCTACTAGTCCTCTGCCATCTTGATTTGGTTGTAGCCGGTGTAAGCGTCCATGAAGCTAAGGTGCTCATGACCTGTAGTGGAGTCTACTAACTAATCGATCTTAGGGAGGGGGAAACCATCTTTGGGGCATGCCTTTTTGAGGTCTGTAAAGTCGACACATACCCTTGGCTTCCCGTTTTTCTTCTTGACAAGGACTAGAGAGCCACTCAGAGTGTGGGACTTCCTCGACGAACCCCGCTGCGAGTAGCTTTTCCACCTCCTGTTCAATTATCCTGTTACTTTCTGCTGCAAACGTTCTTTTCCTTTGTGCTACATGACTGAATTTAGGGTCCACGTGAAGCCGGTGCTCGATCACTTGCTTGTCGATCCCTAACATGTCCCGTGCTGACCATGCAAACACATCCTTATATTCCCTCAGCAAGTCTATCAGATTCTTACGTTCGATTCCATTGAGGCCCGATCCAACTCTTGCGTATCGATCTGGTCGATCTTGATCAAAAGGTTCAAGTACTACATCTTTTCCCTTCTCCTTGAAAGGCAGTTTGTTGGGGTCGAGTTCTATATCTAACTCATAGTTTACAGCATCCTGACCCTCATTCTGTGATTGCTATGCCGGTAGGACTGGGGCAACCGTGCCCACAACCTCGCCCACTACTTCCTTTTTCATACCCTTGGTGGCCAGCACCGTGCACAACCTTACTGCAGCTATGTCCCCCTGGATGGTGACGGTGCCTTTAGGGGTTGGATACTTCAGGACCTGGTGGTAGGTTAATGCCACCACCTCCATTCGATGGAGCCAAGGCCTTCCCAGGATTGAGTTATAGGGGGACAAGGTGTTTACCATAGTAAATCATGTGGTCGGGTTGGTCATGGGTGTTCCCACCTGGAGGGGAATAATCCCCAGGGTCCTCACGCTTGATCCCTGGAATCCCATGAGGGTCATTCGATGATCTTTGATTACCTCCATCAAGCCCATCCTCTCTACGGTGTCCTTGAATATAACATTCACAGCGGCTCCATTGTCGACTAGTACCCTGGTCACTGTCATGTGGGCTATTCTGATGTTGGCATCTAGGGAATCATCATGGTCCTCCCCCTGCTCTAGGAGTTCTTGCGCCCAAAAATTCGAGTACGTTCTTCCTCATTCGGACCGTGGGTCCACCCTCATCCTTGAGCTTCTTCGAATCGTGCTCACTCTCCTTGAGGGTGACTCCCAACTCTTCTACCTCTACCATAATACAATTCAAGTCGGGGAAGGTGGTATCCCCAGGGTACTCAGGGGCCTGGAGGATACAGTTCAGCACTGGGGACTTCTCATCTTGGCCCTTAGGTGGTGGTGGCAAGGTCCCATTGTTTCTTTGACGTTTTCCATTACCTTGCGGCCTGAACAAATTTTCGAGCTTTTTCTTGTAATCCTCCGTTAGGTATTCCCAGTAGTATCCTTGTTCTACCAGCTCCCCTAAATGCCGCTTGAGGACTTCGCAATCGACTGTCTTGTGCCCATTGGCCTTGTGGTAGGCGCAAAAGTCCCCGGAATCGCCCTTATCCGTGATTAGTGGTGGCCATTTAAGCCAAGGCTCGTTCTTAATGTGGTGGAGTATGGTCGAAATCAGAATTTTTGTGGGAGGGACGAACAATTTTCCTCCCTGTCCGGTAGGCTGGTGTCCCGAGGCCCTTCTCTTATTATCGTTGCTGCTCCTCCCCTGACTCACATTGCAGCAAGTGGTGTTTCTCCATGAGTTGGAGTTGTTTCCACCTCCAGGCACATTTTCCATCTGAGTGTCCCTGGCATTGTAGGTCCTCATGTCCTCCACCCGGGTGTAATCCAAGGCCTCATGATAGACCGTGGATAAGTGCTTAGTCTTTTTCATGATCAATTTACTACCCAACTCTGAATCCATGTCAAGTCTGTTAATGAACGCCGTGGCCGCTACGGTATAGTCTTTACAGTCAACCGTCGCGTATTCCTTCTTAAACCTCGTGACCCAATCCCTCAGACCTTCCCCCCTCTTCATCTTGAGAGATGTGAGGTAGGTCACGTCTTTTGTTCCATCGGTGTTACTTTCATATCTTTTGAAGAAAGCCGCTTTTAGACTCCGCCAATCCTCGATCGAACCTGAAGGGAGCGTCTCATACCCATGTAAGGCGTGGTCCTTCAGGCTTGCTTGAAACATCTTACATATCCAAGCATCATTTGACTGGCTAGTGGCCATAAACGACTGGAAGTTCCTAATGTACTGGTACGGGTCTGAATCCCTCGAGTACCTATCAAACCTGGGGTGAGTCCACTTCTTGGGAGGCTCAACATCTTGGATGAACTGAGCCAAAGGGTTCTGAGACATCCTTCGAGCTCTCTGTTCCGCTTCCGATTCCTTTTTAGGTATCCCTTCCTTCCTCAGCCTCGCAGTTTCTTGGTTGGTCCTGACATTATGGGCACGTTGTGTCTCTATAAACTCCTCTATCATGTTTCTAAGGGCTACGACCCCCTGGGTTTCTGGTTCGGTCGCCACTTCCTGCTGGTTGTCCTGCTTAGCCACTAGGACTCCTTGTACCTCCGGTTCTGGCGGGTCGGGCAGGACCCTTGGTTTTTGAATAGTTCTACCAAGTTCAGCAAGGTGGTCTGCATGGCAGCCACGATGCCCGCCAGCTCATTCGTGCTCCTAACGGCCCCCTCAGTGGACTGTTGCAATGTGGCCATGCCGATTCTCAGGCTCGTGTATCGTTCTTTGGCCCGGTGGAGATCCTTATCAACCTTGGCCCTCCAGCCCCTGGCTCCTTCGTTTTCCTGGTCGGAACTGTTTTCATCACTTACATGCCCATTTTCCATGAAGTTTCTCGGCTGAACCTGATGCGTGAGGGTACTCCCGCATCTCGATGCCCTTGTGTCAAGAGTGATCTGGTTGTTTCCCATCGATGGGGTTGCTTCCTTATCGTGCTGATTACCTGTGTTGGCGTTGTCTTCCATAGTTCTTCTGTTCACGGAAGTTAGGCTAGGGTCTACTCTCAACGAGAGCACCAATTTCTGAGAGAAGATTTATCCCGCTTCAGCTTAGATATCTGTGAACCTGCAAAATCAGTCGGAGCACGGTGTGCCACCGTGCTTAGACCCTCCGACGCTCAAGTCCGTGCTTGTCTTAAGAATCGAATAATGAATAGGGAAAAATTACGTTACCTCAGACGATGTAGGGATGGTCTATATATAGCGATCGAGTTAAGTCTAAGCATAATCCCCATCGAATAGGATTACTTTATTTTCGGATAGGAGGATTCCACTAAGGAATGAATCTCCATATCTAGGGTCAATCATATCTCATGATTACCACAGACCCTTTGACATAATCCTATTAGAATACGTACAAATCTTTCATTTTCCTCCTCGGGTGGCCAAACCTGACTCCCACAGTTTCTAAATCGACGGACCCCTGGCTTGTCTCTCCAAATCGATTTTCTTTTTAAAGGAATACGTAAGACTTTTAATTCCAAATCATTATAAACATTTCTTGAGATAACCGGCCATTTCTTGAGAATATATATATATATGAAAGAAAAAAACATTCAAACACATTTTATATGTTAATATTGTCTGACATTTAGGGTCCCTATATAACATTATAACGGATGATGTAACAAAAAAATGACATTATAACGGATGAAGATGCACTTTATCAATTCCTAATTCATAACCAGTGGTTTGATGCATGGAATCTTTGATAGTTCTTATACACCACCAAAATGTCTCGATCGTTTCTGTCTCCTCTGACTCGACAAATGTTATAATGATACACCAAATATATAATTGTAGCTAGCTTAACAAGTGGTTTCATCACTTCATGCATCAAATATCAGTACGCAATTATCGTAGCTAATTAGCTATATATGTTCAATAATCTTTGAATAAAAATCGTATAATTAAATAGAGATCTAATAAATACATAACTCATAACGTACGTCTCAGTCGACCAACGAAATAACTACATATTAGACCGTTATATATGCAACATAACATTTATCTAACGAATTAAAATCACAAAATTTATATTGATATAGAACAGTCCACTCCCCAAGCAGTGTGAATTGTGATTTGTGAACCATCTCTATGTTACGACCCGAACTGAAATTACATACTTATCGAATTGTAATAAGTATTATTGCGGATTAGTCGCATTACAGAGGTTATTAATGACTTTTTCATTGGACGAGAATTCGATTTGACTTTTTTCAGGAGAGTTTTAGAGTATTTTATTTCGAGACCGCATGAATTTTTGGAGAATTTTTCTGATAAGTGAGCTAATTTTTATGTTTATTGGAAGTCGGCGTGAAAAATTATTAAAAAGAAATTTATTTTTAGTCGGTTTAATCTTGATCGTCCGATATCTTGATCAAATCAATTTTGGGTTTTTGATCTATTGAGGAGCTTAGGGGTATAAATAGCATTTTTCCGGAAAAGACCCAAATCAGAAAAATCACTCGGCTCGACCCGTTTCTGGAAATTTCGATCCGCGCCGCCGTTTGACCCGACCCAACTGGACCGACATTTTTCGGCCACCTCCGTTGTCGATTAAGGTAGAAATTTGAAGCTTGAAGCTTCATTGATATTTCGCTCTGGTTATTTTTGGGTATTTACAAGTGTTTTGGGCTACCCGTCTTGGGTTTAACCAGTGGAGTCGTCGTTGGCGACGACACCGCGCAGACAGATTTTGGAGGTCAGGAGTTGAGGGGAATCGAACCTCTCCTCCCCCTGAGTCTTTTTGGATAGGTCATGAGGTTCGACGAGGCTCCACGGCGGAGTTTCGATTTCGAGGTGTTCGGTTACCGGCGAGGGCCAGTTGATTTCAGTCGATTTGCCGGCTAATTAGATAGGAATTAGAGCATGTGAGTTTAGGGGTTTTGTTTGGCATGAGGAGAGGAGAATTTTGAGGGCCGGATCACCGTCGTTGGTGGCGGTTACCGAAGTTAGGTTTCTGGCATGTTGACGCTAATTCTGACCAAACGTCGTCGAATTAGACTTCGAGCCAGCTGCAAAAATGGTAGGCCTCGTTAAGAGCTTTCCAACGAGGGGTCGAACATTTCTATCAGAGTACCTTTGCCAGAGGCGCGTGAGACCCATGTGTCGTCGCGTGTGGTGGCGCGTGACTGCCACGCACCGCCGTCCACGGTGGAGCTCCGGCGAGGTAGGTTATAGGATTTCGTGACGGGGTTTTTGGGGTTGTTTTAGAGCCAATTTTCATAGTTATACCTATTCTGATATTATGTGATCCTTTTGGATAGGACATCATGATCGCGACCCCAACAAGGAGAATTCCACTAGACCTCAACTGTAGTCGCAGACTTGTGAGTGGACCTTTTAATTTCAAAGTTGCTTGCAAGTTCTATATTTTATCAGTACATTTTGTGGTATGTTATAGAGCATTTATAGTGGAGATTTATTCTGTGATGACATTAGTTAGTTGCATCGATGCACTGACTATTCGCCTGATCAGTAGATAGTTCGGTCATGGGAGGTTAGTGTGAGAGCAGATTTGTCTCCCTCTAGCTTGAATCTTCGCAAACATGCAAAATTAGTCAAAGCACGGTGTGGTACCGTGCTTGGACCCTCTGAAGCTTAAGTAAGAACTTATCCTTAGAATTGTATAGTGATTAGGGCAGAGTTACGTTACTTGAGACCATGTATGATCGGTCTATAAATAGAGATCATGCTAGATCTAAGCATAGTCCTTCTTGAACTAAACTATTTTCTATTAGGAAAGGAGGAACCCATTAAGAAATGGATCTCTATATCCAGAGTCAATCAAATCTTATGATTACCATAGTCCTTTTGGCATAATCCCCTCAGATACACTTTAAATATTGCCTTATTCCTCTTAGATTCTGTCGATCCTCTGAGGCCTGATAGTATAATCTCCCGTGGTCAGATTGTCTAGCCTCCCAGAGGTCCGATCTTACCTTGGGATTGTCATGCCACTAAACAATCTAGAAACCTCTACAACATTCCAGATGCTTCTAGAAACCTCTTGATAATTCGTTCTCTAGCCGTTGCTCTAATTGTCCGAGCCCAAACCCATTTTTGTCCTCATCAGACCCTATCCAAAATCGGATTACCCAAGCTCAGGTGGCCAAAATCGACTCCCAAAAATACCCCCACAGCAGTGTGAGGTTCGACACGTGTTGGCCTCGCGCTACTGTCATCCTAACTTCACCATTCCAGATTTCAAAGAACTTTCCAGCTTTCCCATCTTGTCGTGCACGAAATCCCAAGCACGTGCCTTCACTGTGCCGCCTTCATCATGACTCCTTTGTCATACTCTTTCATCAGCATTCACAACTCTCCTCAACTGTCATGACCTTTTCCATTCTCACCTCATTTCAAATCCAATCACATCCCTTGAAATCTAAAACCATATATCTATTCAAATAGTCATCCCTCCTCACTTCGGACCACAAGACTCCTACCTCCAATGTACATGCCACATATCCCAGAGTGGAGCTCCTGCATGATAGCTCTAACCTAGGTGGGGTGCACTGCTAGCTGGCCTGGTCTACTGAAGGATCGTTTATACAACTTCCCTTCTCTGATGTTGTACCTTGCTGCCTGCTGGACAACCCTTCTTGCCTCTACGTGTTCCTTTGGTAGGGTGCCCACCTCTATCTAGTGTGCTATCTCGTCCATCTAGGAGGGGCCTAACTACCGACATTACGTTTAAAACTTCCTCCTCGTCCGTACTTTGGTTGGGTAGGTACTCTACAAGAATCGTTCTTCTGAGCTTGTAATTGATGCTGGAGGCTAGATTTGCCAAAGCATCGGCATGGGTGTTTTCAGACCTAGGGAGCAGGATGATGGAAAGCTGTTCGAATTTGGCGACCAGTTTCTTTGCCAATCTGAGGTGTGCTTCCATGGACGTGTGGTGGGTTACATATTCCCCTAGAACCTGGTTTGCAATCAGTTTCAAGTCGCATAACACCTTGATCTTTTTCACGTTCAGCTCTCGAGCTAGTCTTAGTCCTGCCAGGATTGCCTCATACTCAGCTCCATTGTTTGTGGCCTTCCATCCCAAGGTTAGGCCATATTCCATGATCGTTCCATCTGGCATCTTCAACACTAATCCTGCTCCAGCGCCCTTGTCCTTCGACAATCCATCTGTGTACGACATCCAGTGATCGACCCCTAGTACATGTCTTTCCTCGTCTCTCTCTCTTCTCTCCTACACCTCTGGTCCTGTCATTGTAAACTCTGCTAGGAAGTCTGCCAAAGCTTTCCCTTTCATTGTTGTTCGAGGTAGGTACTCAATATCGTACTGTGCCAACTCGATAGCCCACTTGGTCACCCTGCTTGAGGAATCATGGGTATGCAAGATCGTTCCCAGTGGATACTCGGTCATAACGACTATCTTGAAGGCTTGAAAGTACGGTCAGAGCTTTTATGATGACGTGACTAAGGCTGGTATCAACCTCTCAAGCTTGGGGTAGTGAGTCTCTGGGTCGAGGAGAGCTTTAGATACGTAGTATACAGGTCGCTGCCCCCCAGTATCTTCTCGAACCAGAGCTCCGTTTACTGCTACATCAGACACTGCCAAATACAAATATAGATCCTCCCCCAACATGAGCTTGCTCAGGATAGGGGGAGACAAGGTAGTGCTTAAGGGCTTGGAATTCCTTTTCACACTCCTTTGTCTACAAATCCTCCTTGGTTTTTTTGAGTGCTTCAAAGAAAGGTTTGCACTTATCGGTCGATCAGGATAGGAACCTGCTTAGGGCTGCCAATTTCCCGTTCAAACTCTGGATCTTTTTAGCCGTGGATGGGGGATTCATTTTGATGATCGTTGCTACCTGGTCCGGGTTCACCTCTCTCCCACACTATGTTACTAAGTATCCTAAGAAATTTCCAGACCCTACTCCAAATGTGCACTTCTCAGGGTTTAACTTCATCCCATGTAGCCGTAGGAGGTCGAAGCACCCCTTTAGATCAGCCACGTGGTCCCGCCTGTTCCTGCTTTTGACTAACATGTTGTCCAGGTACACCTCCATCATATCCCAAATCAAGGGCTTAAACACCTTGTACACTAGTCTCACATTGCTCCTGCATTCTTTGATCTAAAGGGCATCACCTCGTAGGCATAAACTCCGTTCTTGGTCATAAATGATGTCTTTGCTACATCGTCCTCTACCATCTTGATTTGGTTGTAGCCACTGTAAGCGTCAATGAAGCTGAGGAGCTCGTGACCCATGATGGAGTCTACCAGCTAATCGATTCTAGGCACGGGGAAGCCATCCTTGGGGCATGCTTTATTGAGGTGTGTGAAGTCGGCCCAAACCCTGGTATCCGATTCTTCTTCTTGACAAGGACCATGCTAGATAGCCATTCAGAGTGTGAAGCTTCCTTGACGAACCCCGCTGCGAGCAGCTTTTCCACTTTCTGTTCGATTATCTTGTTACGTTTTGCAGCAAGGTTCTTTTCTTCTGTGCTATGGGTTTTGCCTTTGGGTCCACATGAAGTTGGTGCTTGATCACTTTCCCGTCAACCTCGGGCATGTCCCGTGCTGACCATGCGAACACATCCTTGTACTCCTTTAGTAGGTCTACCAAGTTCCTACGCTCATCTCCACTCAGCCCTGACCCAATACTTGCACATCGATCTGGTCGTTCTCAATAAATGGCACGAGCACCACATCTTCCTCTGCCTTCTCCTTGAAAGGCAACTCTTGGGGGTCGAGCTCTATGTCTAGCTCGTCAATCGTATTCTCTCGACCCCTACGATGTGATTGCTATGTAGAAGGAGCTAGGGCAACTTTGCCCCCAGTTTCGCCAAATGTTTCCCTCTTCATGCCTTTGGTAGCCAGCATCGTGCATAATCTGGCGGTAGCCTTGCCCACTTTGATAATGATGGGGCCCTCTGACATTGGATATTTTAGGACCTAGTGGTAAGTCAACGATACGACCCTCATCTTGTGGAGCCACGGTCTTTCGAAGATTTCATTGTGAGGGGAATGGGCATCGACCACAGCAAACCAGACGGTTGGTATGGTGAGGGGTGTCCCAACTTGGAGGGGAATGATCCCTAGGGTCCTCATCCTTGATCCTTCGAATCCTATGAGGTTCATGTGCTGGTCCTGGATCGTGCCCATCAGACTCATTCTCTCCACAACATCCTTGAAATAACATTAACAGCAGCTCTGTTGTCAACCTAGACCCTGGCGACCGTCATGTGGGTCATTCTGATGTTAATGACCAAGGCGTCGTCGTGGTAGTCCTCCTCCTCCAGAAGGTCTGCGTCTAAAAACTCAAGCAGGTTGGTTCTCGTACAAGCCTTGGGCTCGCCCTCAGCTTTGAGCCTCTTCGATTCGTGCTCATTCTCCTTGAGGCTTGCCCCCAGCTCTCCTACCTCAGCCATGATACAATTTAAGCTAGGGAAGGTAGTGTCCTCGGGGTACTCAGAGGCCTGGAGGATACAGTTTAGCACAAGGTACTTCTTCTCTCTGATGCTTACCATTACCTTGCGGCTTCAACAAATCTTCAAGCTTTTTCCTGTACTCCCCTGTCAAGTATTCCTAGCAGTACCCCTGGTCCACCAGCTCTGCGAAGTGCCGCTTGAGGATGGCACAATCGACCTTTTTGTGCCTGTTGTCCTTGTGGTAAGCACAAAAGTCCTTAGAGTCGTTCTTGCTGGTCATCAGAGGTGGCCTTTTGAGCCATGGCTCATTCTTGATGTGGTGGAATATGGTTGAGATTAGGATCGTCGTGGGAGGAAAAAACAGCTTTCCCCCTTGGCGGGCTGCCTGGTGCCTTGAGGCCTTTCTCTTATTGTCGTAGCTGTTCCTTCCCTTAGCTGGCTACCGGTCATATTTCTCCTCGTGCTGGTTCCACCCCCAGATGTCTTTTCCGCTAGGGAGTCTTTGTTGCTATAAGTCATCATGTCATCTACCCGGGTGTAGTCTAGGCCCTCATGGTAGACAGTGGACATGTCTTTGATCTTCTTCCTGACCAATTTACTAGCCAGCTCCGAGTTTATGTCTAACCCATTGATGAACACCGTGGCTGCCACAGTATTGTCCTTGCAGTCAACTGTCGCGTACTCCTTTCTGAACCTTGTGACCCAGTCTCTCAGGCCCTTTCCTTGTTTCATCTTAAGGGATGTGAGATAGGTCACATCCTTTGTTCCCTCAGCATTGCTCTCGTATCTTTTGAAGAAAGCCGCTCTCAAACTTCTCCAATCCTCGATTGAACCTGCGGGAAGTATTTCGTACCACTGCAGGGCTTGGTCCTTTAGGCTTGCCTGAAACATCTTGCACATCTAAGCATCGATCGATTGGCTAGTGGCCATGGTTGACTGGTAGTTTCTCACGTGCTGGCATGGGTCTGAGTCTCCCGAGTACCTGTCGAACCTGGGGTGACTCCACTTTTTAGGTGGCTCTGCATCCTAGATGAACTGAGCCAGAGGGTTTTGGGACATTATTCGAGCCCTCTGCTCTGCCTCCGATTCCTTTTTAGACATCCCTTCATTTCTTAACTTCTTAGTTTCTTGGTTGGTCTAGATATTTTGGCCGCGTTGTATCTCCATGAATTCCTCCATCATGCTCCTGAGGACTGCGAACCCGGAGGTTTTCACGTTTGTCACTTCCTCTTATTGGTTATCTTGCACGGCTACCAGGGCTTCCCGTTCCGTTTGTACGGGTGGATCTGGCGCGACCAGCCCTTGCTTCTTCAGAAACTCTACCAGATTCAGTAAAGTAGCCTGCATGATAGCCACGGTGCCCGCCATCTCATTCGTGCTCTTGGCGGCCCCGTCTGTTTACTTTTGTAGCGTAGCCATATCGATCCTCAGATTTGTGTATCGTTCCTCAGCCCAATAGAAGTCACGATCGACCTTAGCCCTCTATCCCCTAACTCCTTCGTTCTCCTGGTCTGATCTGTCTTCTTCGCTTATGTGTCCTTCGTCTGCAAGGTTTCGTGGCAGAACTTGATGCGAGAGGGTGCTCATATGCTTCAATGACCTGGTGTCTAGGGCGATCTGGTTTTCTCCCACAAGCAGGATTATGTCCTTGTCACGCTAGTTGTTCATGGTTGTGTTGTCTTCCATGTCTCTCTATTCACAAGAGCCTAGGGTTCTGCTCTCAATGAAAGCACCAATTTGTGAGAGAAGATTTGTCTCCCTCTAGCTTGAATCTCTATAAACCTGCAAAATCAGTTAGAGCATGGTGTGATACCGTGCTTAGACCCTCCGCAGCTTAAGTCAGAACTTATTCTTAGAATTGTATAGCGATTATGGCAGAGTTATGTTACCTGAGACCATGTATGATTAGTCTATATATAGAGATCATGCTAGGTCTAAGGATAGTTCTTATCAAACCAGACTACTTTTTATTAGGAAAGGAGGAACTCATTAAGGAATGAATCTCCATATCTAGGGCCAATCAAATCTTATGATTACCACATGCCCTTTGGCATAATCTCCTCAGATACACTTTAAATCTTGACTTATTTCTCTCAGATTCTGTCGATCCCCTGAGGCCCAATCGTATAATCCCTCGTGGTCAGATTGTCCAGCCTCTCCAAGGTTCGATCTTACCTTGGAATTGTCATGCCACCGAACAATCTAGAAACCTCTCGATAATTCATTCTCTAGATGGAGCCCTAATCGTCCAAGCCCAGATCCATTTCTGTCCTCATCAGATCTCATCCTGAATCGGATTACCCAAGCTCATCTTTGCTAAGTTCAGGTGGCATAAATCGAATCCCACAGTTAGGACAAACACCTCGTCTGACCCATCACCTATATTTTCATACTGATAGTCGACTCAGGTTAGGTGGCCTGGGCGATCATCTCTATTTGTATTTTAGTTATACGATTTTAAACTCACATTTCATGAAAATAAGCGGAAAAACATGATAATTCATTTTTATCGATTTTTTATGCAGATTATGTTATTTTTGTCCACTCACGCTAACATTTTATATTTTAATGCTTTTCCCTGAGCTTTTTGGTTTCTGCTGCTCAGGTTGCAGTATATATATATATCCTGAAAGTGCTTGGTATCGTTGAAGGCTTCGAGTCCACCAATCATCTCTTGAACAGTAGTTTCAGCTCACTGTGAGTTTGCATCTTATGTATGTAGGAATCGCTCTGGATACCAATTGTATTATGTTACTTTAAGTGAGACTCTTGTATTTAGTCAGTTACTCAAGTAGTCGTTAAGTTTACTTTCCTTTGTATTTAGAACCAGTACTTTGTAAATATATTTCTGAATTCCTAAGTTGAGTTTCTTATTTTGTTCATGACATAAGTTGAGAATTCTGGATGGATAACGGTGGTCCACGGTATGTTTGTGGGATTCGGTTTCTAAAGTTCTTTCTTCATGCAGGTTTTTGGTTGTCTTAGTTTTCAAGGGAGGTTATATCAAAATTTTCATAGAATTTCCTAGATTTTGGTAAGTCGTTAGGGCTTAATCTTAGTTTACTAGCTAAACTAGTGTTGGGTCCTTTCATTTGATATCAGAGTATTAGGTCACAGATTCTGTAGACTCTTCTGATCATGTCAATGCATGCATTTGAGAATGTACACAACTCCGGGAGGATGGCCTGACCGGCCGGTGGATCCCCATTACTCCAAGTATTGTGCATTGTTGGATGTCTAGAGTCTCGTAGTTGAGCCAGTTTGTGAATTTTTTCAGTGAGCTAGTCTATTTTTGAACTCGTAGGTCATTATGCCTCGACAACCATCCCACCGGGATGATACGCAATCCTTGGCTCAGCATATGAGTGAGTTAATTTCACGCATAATACCTGAACCACGAGAAGATCGTAAGGATCTAGTTACCGGGGCTAAGAAGGCTAGAGTCGTTCCTTTTATTGGCTCCCATGACCCTGAGACTAGCGAGAACTGGAACGTTGAGATTGATTAAGTGTGTGATCATTTGTGTCCCCAGTTGACCCCTAAGCAGAGGTGGAGGTAGCTACATGATTGTTGCAGGACCATGCTTATCATTGGCGGCAGGGGACTGGGAGAAATGAAGCCATCACTCAGTGGACAAAGTTCACAGAATTGTTCATGAGTCGCTTCTTCAGCAAAACATTGGAGTAGCAGAAGTATGACGAGTTTATGAATCTTTGGCCAGGGAGACATGTCTTTGATGGAGTATCAGGATTGTTTCACTCGCTTGAATCATTTTCACCAAATTCAGTCAAACTAGTGAAAGATAAGAGTTGGAGGTTTGAACAGGGTTTGCGGTCAGAGATTGCCCCATACTTATCAGGCTAGCCACGTGCTAATTTTGATGAGTTTGTTAGTGATGCAATTAAATGCGAGGATATGCTTCGATCTTCTATTCGAGCGAGGCCAGACTCGAAAATTTGAGGAAGTTGGGCCTAGTCTAGGTCCTTCAAAGAGAGGAAGCTCAAGTACTTCTGGTTCCACTGTATCTTCAGGCAAGGGATCCCACACTCCTACTTCTATTGTACGCCGTCCAAGTCATTTTCAAAGATGGATGAGGAGGAGTCGACCACAGAGGCAGGGGTCTCGAGCTAATTCTTGTGGATATCGGTCTACTCCATTAGTACCTAGAGATTTCCCTTTATGTGATAGATGTCACAAAAGTCATTTCGGACAGTGTCAGTTTGGAACTTCAGCTTGTTTTAGTTATGGCCAGACGGGTCACTTTTCGTGGGAGTGTCCGCAGAGGGACCCCTCAGATAAATTTTTGGTGCAGAGTATTGGTGGTGATCAAGGAGCCACTTCCAGGGTTAGAGCTGCACCACCACCCAGACAGCCAACTTATCAGTGACTAGACAGACTGGATAAGCCTGACTTCATCATATGACTCTTCAGGAGGGCAGGGCACCTCCCGAGGTGATCATCGATACGTTATATGTTTTTGGTTATGCTGTTTATACTTTAATAGATCCAGGGAGTGACACACACTTTTATCTTCGTGAGATTAGTATCGATAATTAACATACCTGCCACTCCCTTATCAGTGATGTGGCGAGTGGTATATCCCTCAGGAGAGGTGGTTTTAATTGGGTTAGTTTATAGAGGTTGTAGTGTTATGATTGGAGGTTTTTGGTTGTCTGCTAACCTGATGCCTCTTGATGTCGTGGATTTCGATTTGATTTTTGGGTATGGACTTCATGTGCAATCACCAAGCTTTTGTTGATTTTCATCAGAAAGAGGTGGCATTTTGAAGCCCAGGTTTTCCAAAGATTTTATTCTGCGGAGAAAGAAATGTTCTTTCTTCGTGTCTTATTTCAGCTGTGAAAGCCGAGAAAATGTTACGAAAGGGGTGTACTGCATATTTAGCGCATGTCGTGAACACTTGTATTTCCACCCTTAACCTGGAGGAGATTGTTGTGGTCAGGACCTTGATGTTTTTCATGGTCTTCCTGCAGAAAGGGAACTAGATTTCATGATTGAGCTACTTCTGGGTACAGGTCCCAATGCTCACGTACTGTACCGTATGGCTCCAGCTGAATTTAAGGAGTTACAGGTTCAGCTTCAAGAATTGATTGATAAAGGCTTCATCCGCCCTAGCGTATCACCATGGGGAGCTTCAGTTTTATTCGTGAAGAAGAAGGATGGATCGATGAGATTTTGTGTCGATTGTCAGAAACTAAATCAAGTTACAGTGAGGAACAAGTATCCATTGCCTGGTATTGATGATTTGTTAGATCAGTTGAAGGGAGCTACGGTATTTTCTAAGATTGATCTTCGATCGGAATACCATTAGTTGGGGATTAGAGAGTTAGATGTCTCTAAGATCGTGTTCTGATTGCATTACAGTCACTATGAAGTTCTTGTGATGCCATTCGGTTTGACGAATGCACCTGTTGTCTTTATGGCTTTGATGAATCGAGTATTTTGGGCTTATATTGATAAGTTTGTCATATTATTTTTGATGATATCTTGATTTACTCAAAGGATACGAGGTATTTATGTGTAGTTTTAGAGATATTGAGGAAGTCTCAGTTATATGCCAAGTTCAGTAAGTGCGAATTCTGGTTGAATAATGTGAAATTTCTTGGCCATGTGATTTCAACAGAAAGAAGGAGTTAGTATGGATCCTGACAATATTGAAGCAGTGTTGAGTTGGAGTAGACCTGTAAGTGTGCCAGACAGAAGCTTTTTAGGTCTAGGAGGTTATTACCATCGATTTATGCAAGACTTTTCAAGCATTGATGCACCTTTTACAAGACTTACACGAAAAGGAGTGAAGTTTGAATGGTCGGAGGCTTGGGAGGAGAGTTTCCAGACTTTGAAGACAAGGTTTACCATAGCCTCAGTGTTGCCATTATTAGACGATAGTGGGAAGTTTACTATTTTCAGTGATGCATCTAAGTTAGATTTAAGTAGTGTATTAATGTAGCATGGTAAAGTGGTCGCGTATGAATCACGACAATTGAAACCTCACGAGGCGAGCTACCCTACCTATGATATGGAGTTGGCACCAATAGTTTTCAGGTTGAAAATCAGGAGACATTACTTGCCTCCTCACGATATGGTGTCAGATGTCAAATTTTCACCGATCATAAAAGTCTCACGTACCTCCTCACAGAGCTAGAATTGAACCTTAGACAGAGAAGGTGGATGAAGTTGATGAGTGATTGTGACTGCACCTTCGAGTATCACCCTGGAAAGGTGAGTGTTGTAGCTAACGCTATTAGCTAGAAGTCTGGAGTTTCCTTATCACATATATAGATGACTCGGATACCACTGCTTACGAAGTTGTGAGCCACTGGTGCAGTGTTGTACTTTGAGGAGAGTAAGGATGGAATTTATTCGCCGGTTTGCAAGTTCGACCCATTCTGATAGACAAGGTACGTGAATTGCAGGATTCTAATCCTTCACTTTTGAAGCTAAAGGAAGCAGGGCGTGATGGTGAACAACCGGATTTCACGGTAAGAGAGATGGGTTGTTGGTTTTCAAAGGTAAACTCCGTGTCCCTAACGATGAGGAGTTAAAGAGGGAAATACTTGACAAGGCTCATTGTTCAGCATATGCAATGCACCCTGGTAGCACTAAGATGTACCGCACTCTCAGAGAATACTATTAGTGGCCTAATATGAAGAGGGAGGTAGCGACATATGTGAGTCAATGCCCTATTTTCCAATAGGTGAAGGGGTAGTGACAGAAATCTTCGGGAAAATGCAATGGCTGGAGATTTTGGTTTAGAAATGAGAACATGTCACTATGGACTTCGTATACAGGCTACCTTGTACAATCAAATGTCATATATGTGTTTGGGTCATTGTGGATCACTTTACAAAGTCTGCACATTTCATACCAGTCTCAGAGAAACTTTCGGTGAGCAAGCTAGCTGTGTTGTATATGCAGAAAATCGTGAAGCTTCATGGTGTACCTGTGTCCATTATATTAGATCAAGATTCTCATTTTACTTCACAATTCTTGTGAGCTTTATTGGAGGCTCTGGGAACCAAGTTACGATTCAGTATGGCCTTTCACCCCGAAACTAATGGTCAGTCTGAGAGAACTATCCAAACTAATGGTCAGTCTTGAGGATATGCTGAGATCTTGTGTGTTACAATTTTCAGGAAAATGAAATAGGTATCTGCATCTGATGGAGTTCGTGTATAATAAAAGTTTTCATTCTAACATTAGAATGTCGCCATATGAAGCTTTGTATGGGAAACAGTGTCAGACTCCCTTATGTTGGAGCAAAATAGGAGAAAGGAGCCTCATTGGTCTAGACATAGCTCAGGAAACTACAGAGAATGTGCAGATCATTGGAGACAAACTGAAGATTGCTTAAGATAGGCAAAACAGTTATGCAGACGTCACAAAAAAAAATCTTGAGTTTGAGGTAGGAGACTGGGTATTCTTGAAGCAGTCTCCATGGAAACGGGTGATGGGATTCAGGAAGCGCGGTAAGCTCCAACCATGTTACATCGGACCTTATGAAATTATAGAACATGTTAGAGTTGTGGCTTATCGTTTAGAGTTACCCTCTGAGTTGGCGTGAGTTCATGATGTATTCCACGTGTCCATGTTATGGAAGTACATTCCTAATCCATTAGATGTCATTGTGCCTCAGCAAATTCTGCTACGAGAGAACTTGGTCTATATTGAGGAACCAGTAGAGATTCTTGACCGAAGAGAGCAGATTCTCCGGAACAAGACTATACATTTAGTGAATGTGTTGTGGAGGAACCATGCAGTGGAAAAAGCCACCTGCAAACCAGAGAAGCATATGAGGGAACAATACCCTCTTCTTTTCTAGCAGGTATGTACATTTTGAGGACAAAATTTTTGTAAGGGGGGAAGATTGTTATGACCCGAGCCAAAATTACGTACTTGTCGAATTGTATTAAGTTTTATCGCGGATTAGTCGCACTACTGAGGTTGTTAACGAGTTTTTCACTGGGCGAGAATTTAACTTTACTTTCTTCACAAGAGTTTTAGAGTATTTTATTTTGAGACCGTAGGAATTTGGGAAATTTTTTGGATAAGTGAGATAATTTTTATGTTTATCGAAAGTCGGCGTAGAAAATTATTAAAAAAGAATTTATTTTTAATCGGTTTAATCTTGATCGTCCGATCTTGATCAGATTAATTATGGGCTGTCGATCTATTGAGGAGCTTAGGTCTATAGATAGAACTTTTCCGGAAAAAACCCAAATATAAAAAAATCACTCGGCTCGACCCGTTTCTATAAATTTCGACCCGCGTAGCCGTTTAACCCGACCCGACCAGACCACCGTTTTTCGACCACCTCCAACGTTCATTAAGGTAGGAATTTGAAGCTTGAAGCTTCCTTGATATTGTGGTGTGGTTATTTTTGGGTATTTACTGCTGTTATAGGCTACCCGACTCGGGTTTAACCCGTAGAGTCATCGCCAGTGGCGACGCTCCGACGAGTTTTGGAGGTCAAGAGTTGAGGGGAGTTGAACCTCTCCTCCCCCTGAGTCTTTTTGGATAGGTCACGAGGTTCGTCGAGGCTCCATGGTAGAGCTTCAATTTCGGGGTGTTCGATCATTGGTGAGGGCCAATTGATTTCGGTCGATTTTCTGGCTAATTAGATAGGAATTAAAGTAGGTGGGTTTAAGGGTTTTGTTTGGCGTGAGGAGAGGAGCATTTTGAGGGCCGGATCGCCGCCGTTCGTGGTGGTTATCAAATTCAGGTTTTCGGCATGTTTGCACTAATTTCGGCCAAACGTCGTCAAATTAGACTTCGGGCCTGTTACAAAAGTGGTTGGCCTCGTTAAGAGCTTTCCAATGAGCGGTCGAATGTCCCCATCGAAGCACATTTGTTGGAGGCGCATGAGACCCATACGCCGCTGTCTGTGGAGGCGCGTGAAGGCCACACGCCGCTGTCCATGGCGGAGCTCCGACGAGGTAGGTTATAGTATTTCGCATTTCGTGACGGGGTTTTCAGAGTAGTCACAAAATTGTGAGTGGACCTTTAATTTTCACAGTTCCTTGCGAGTTTTATATTTTATCAATGCATTTTACAGTATGTTATAGAGCATTTAAATTGGAGGTTTAGTCTGCGATGACATTAGTTAGTTGCATCGATGCACTGACTATTCGGCTGATCACCAGATAGTCTGGTCAGGGGAGGTTAGGACAAACACCTCGTCTAACTCATCACCTATATTTTCATACTGATAGTCGAGTTAGGTTAGGTGGCCTGGAGGATCACCTACATTTGTATTCCAATTATATGATTTTGAACTCGCATTATTTCACGGAAATAAGCAAAAAGGCATGATAATACAGTTTTATCGATTTATGCAGATTATGTTATTTTTGTCCACTCACGCTAACATTTTATATTTTAATGTTTTTCTCTGGGCTCTTCGGTTTGTATTGCCCAGGTTGCAGTATATATATCCTAAAAGTGTTTGGTATCGTCGATGGCTTCGAGTCCACTAGTCATCTCTTCAACAGTATGTTTCACGTTATTGTTAGTTTGTATCATATGTATGTAGGAGTTGCTTTGGATACCAATTGTATTATCACTACCATAAAAATACACTTAGGCGACGAAGAAGTTTTATCGCCTAAGGTTCGTCGGTTAAGTGTCATAGCCCAAGAATTTAGGCGACGAAACAGCCAAGTTTTGTCGCCTAAGTGATATCTCAGGCGAAGAAATCATATGAGTCGTATAAAGTTCTAGACGACGCAAATTTACAAAATTTAGATGACGAAGATGTTCGTCGTATAAGTTTGTGTGGGACAACGAAACTGTTTTGTTGTTTAAGATGAACATCTTAGACGATGAAACAGGTTCGTCATCTAAGATAAACATCTTAGCCGACAAAAATGTGTCGTCGTCTGAGACTTACACCGAGACGACGAACATATTTCGTCTTCTAAGACAAACATCTTAGACGACGAGTATTGATGAGTTTGTCGTGTAAGAGTCCAACTCGAGCGATGACCTTTTCTTTGTTGCCTGAGTTGTGGAATTAACCTAGAAGACGAAATCGGCAGATTTCGCCGCCTAAGTTGTGTGTTTTTTTATAATTAGTTTTCTAAATAATAATTGAGTTAAAACTACATTAAATATTAAATTAAGAAAAATATGAATTTAACCAAAATTATATATATTAAATAAAAAATTGTAACGATCCAAATGTACGTGTACACTATGTAGAAACCGAAACTAAACAAAAAGACCGACATTGATGGGAGTTTGGGCCTCGCTGAGTCCCCCGGTGCTTGGATCATCATCATCGGGCCGGAGCTACTGAAAAGGGACACTCAGCTGACAAACATCATCCGAAACATTGAGGAACTGGAGTAACTTATCCAGCTTCTCCTGTAACACATCAGTCCGTGTGGTCGCCGCTTGTGCATGCACGGTTGCTGCTTGATCCAATGCCTCGGCCGCCTCGGCCGCTGCGCTACTCCATCGCCTTGTCGCCGAAACCTGACTGAAATCTCGGTCGACATCCTGTCTAATACCTCGAACCTCCTTCCTAGGTTGGCACCCGAAAACTGTAACAACAATTAATCTAATTAAATGTCATGATCATAATTCAATTACTTCAAACCAACAATAATAATCAACTCATTCTATTTCAGAATAAGTGTTACTTACAGCGTTTTAAGTCCCAACATCTTCTTCTTGGTCGGGCCTATTGTAAGCATCCACGGAGGCGGAGAGATGCGGGTGCTTTGAACCCTTATCTTTGTGAGCCTTTACAAGGTAGGAAATCTTCGTGGAGCCCGAACTGTGGTGGCAATTCTTCATTGCCCAATTGGCTGTGTTCACCTTCGACCTTGTATGTTTCACAACCAGAAAAATTAATTACTAAGATAATTACTTATAAAAGTATTATTTGATTAACAAACCAAAAGTAAAGAATTATGAACCATAAACTTATCCGATTGGAAGTGGCTCACCAACCAATCTCACTCGGCTCTCCTTTCCTCCTGGAACTCCTTTGGGGTTGCGTCGTGTTTTTTGTAGTGCTTGTGCAGTTGGTGCTTCCTTCTTCTGTATACATCCACGACCGACTTCTCTACGGATTCCAACATCTTTTTAGTTTGGTCCAAGTTGAAGTGTACGTAAGAAAAAAAAATATAAATCCTTTGAATTAATTGATAAACCCCGTAATTTAAAATAATTTATAAAATAAATAAAATTAAATATCTCATATTAATTACCGAGAGTTCACAGACAACTATGAGCCTTTTAGCTTCCTCCAGCTGCTCCTAAGTAGGGGCTATCGTACGTATCATGCTATGTACGATATTCCCGATTTGAGTCACCGTCAAGCTGGCAAGCTCCTTTAACGGAGGGTCTCTGGTGAAATCATTGTATATCACATCAATCTGTTTCCCAAGCCTCTTAGTTTTCTCCTCTATTTTGGCCCATTCGAAACTCCCCTAGTACGTTTGAGGGCCAGGGTTGAGGGGTCCCTAGTCGTTGCTTTACGCCGGACGATAATGCAATAAGACTGTTGCGTGGATGGCCCGGAGTCCGAAGACGGATTCACCTGCTCGTCAATTGTAAGCGACTGGTCATTAGGTTGAACCAAAATTATCGATAACCTTTGACCCGACTCGTGACCCTCAACGGTCTCCTCTGACCGTTGAGCCCTCCAACCCAATCGTTGGAATGACAATTGCAATGCGACATTCCGTTCCTATTCGATTTGCCTCTTCTTTTTGCCAGGAATCTTAAGTACCTATTCGATAACCAAAATCATTCAAAACATATTCATACCATATGCACATATAAGCAATATCAACACATAATGTACACTACCATTCCAAATAATTTACCATACTATCATTCGAAACAATATCACTATCAATTTCACAATGCAATCAATCTATTCACTATGAATTTATCTATTTCACAATGCAATCAATCCAAATTGATCAACATGCCTCAATTCATCCTTAATTCAAATCACAGTTCGTCAAAGATTACCTTACTCAATCCTATATCACAATAACACATCAAATTCTTATATCATAGTAATTAACCAATTATCACAAATTATCACAACTCCATCGATCATTAATCATCAAATTCTATACAACAATCCATTACGTATAATTAGGCATGCATAAAATAGTAGATATATATATATATATATATACAGAGAGAGAGAGAGAGGTACAGTAGTAGAGAGAGAGAGAGAGATAGAGAGAGAAAGAGAGAGAGAGGTGCGGTTTGTGAGAGAGAGGTGCGGCGGTTGTGCAATTGAGGAGGCAGATGATGGTTGTGCGGTGGAGGTCAATGCTCACTGTGGGTTTTGAGAAAGAGAGATGGTGCTAGCGTGGGTTTAGAGATGATAAGGGAGTGGCCGGAGATGTTATGGAGACGGTGGCGGTTTTTGGAGAGGGGTGGCCGGAGAGAAATTGGGGTTTAGGGATTTTGTGTGTTAACTGGGTTTGGGGAAGGAGATCGATTTTAATCGATCTGATATAGGCTTTTAGGTGACGAAGATAAACATTTCGTCATCTAACTACAATTAAATGATGAAAAACAGTTGTTTCATCGCCTAAATTGTTTTATGAAATTTCCCCAAAAATTTGGCGAAAAATCTGAACCGCCAAATTTTTCGGGTTAGACAACAAAACGATTAGTTTCGTCGCCTAAGTACTATTAAGGCGATGAACCCATTGTTGTCCATCGCTTAAGTACTACTTAGGCGACAAATATAATCTTTTCGTCGTATAAATGCCATTTTTTAGTTTTTTAAATATATGTAAATTTAATTTATTATAGTTGCTTATAATTAAATCATCAAAAATCAATCGTCAGATGTAACCATTACATTACTATAATATTGTAGAAAAAAATTCAACCAAATTCGAATTAGTTTAGGATTTGATCGATTACATTTTGTGATTAATTAGTGAAAAATAGTTAAATGACGGAATCGATCGTAAAAAATAATGCCACGTTATGGGTGTTTGTGTTGTCGTAAAAACTCAATTTATCAACTAAACAAAGATTAATTGAAATTTGACATCTGAAATTTATTTAATACTACAAACTTGTCATATATCAACTAATGTTGTATGACTTAATTAAGTGTTCGTGTGTGTGTGTGTATATATATATATATATATTCACTCAACATCAATATTATAGAAATTGAATTTGGAAAAAAAAATTATTAGATATATTCATCATAACATAATATGTTAGCGGACGACTTTTTAGGAAATATGAAATTCGTTAAGGGTTTGATCGGTCAACCCTAAAACCGAAATACTCAACGAAACGAAAACTTTTATATGTGAATCTATCGAACTCCGATTTTGTAATGGTCGATACTCAAAAGTAAAGAATTGTGTACTTTATGCCCTCGACGAAAAAAAAATACACATTTTAAGATACTATAAATGATCGTGCTCTTAGGATGCAATTAATAAAATTCTTCTTAATTAGACGACAAAATAGTGGTGTTTCGTTGTCTAATTGGATCCTTAGACAACGAATTTCATCTGTTTCGTCGTCTAAGATTTTAAGGGTTAGGGTTTATATTTATTGATTAGGGTTTAGGGATTAGTTTTACCTTAGGCGACAATAGATACGGTTTTATCGTCTAGGGTTTACTTGAACGACGAACAGTGGTTGGTTCGTTATCTAAACCCCTACTTGGACAACGAAACTACTTTGTTTTGTCGTCTAAGATTAATTTTAAAACAGGAAAGCATCATCCTTTTGTTTCACCCAAAATCATGCTTGTAAGACAGAACAAGTATTACATATACTCTAAATTAAATTAAACCAAACCATATTCAATCCGGCCGTCGACGATCGATCTGGCGCACCATCAATCCGGCCATTAATAAATCGTTTGTATGCATACAAATTAATTAAATAATTAAATAATTCACTTCGATCATCATATTCTTCATCAACGTCTTCCTCCTCACTCTGATTAGCTTCTTCATCCTCAGAATCATAATCTCTATCCAAATTCAATCCGGCCGTCGACGATCGATCTGGCGCACCATCAATCCGGCCATTAATAAATCGTTTGTATGCATACAAATTAATTAAATAATTAAATAATTCACTTCGATCATTATATTCTTCATCAACGTCTTCCTCCTCACTCTGATTAGCTTCTTCATCCTCAGAATCATAATCTCTATCATCATCATCATCATCATCATCATCATAGTTTTAATAAAATCCTACAAAATATTGTACATAGTTTTCCCTAAAACTAAAGAAAACCATAAACCTGCATGCATGCTTAAATTAAGAAAAACCACTACGAATACACAAAGAACAAACAATCAACATCCAGATTTCTCAAAGTCAAATAAAGTAAGAACAAACAGATTATAGAATGAGGTTTTAACATACCCATTTGGGGAAATAATCAGGAAACCTCTTCTTAACTTATCTTTTAACCTAGATTTCACTCTTGTCTGGTTTGTCTGCCCGAATACGAGCCCTGTACATTTTCATGAACTCCTCGACCTCGTCGCAGTCGCGCAACACTACCCAATGTGCTTCATTAAGTTCTATCTAAGTTAATTTTTCCTTTAATACTCCTCTAAACGGTCGTACAACATCTGTGACAACAGAGAGATTATGGTGCCTAAAGTGTGTATTGGATGCAGTATGGACTGGATCTTTGATGTACATGCTGCAGTATGTTACACACTCATGCATTAAGTATGTTTCGGCTATAGAACCGTCCGGGTCAGATTTATTTTTGACGAATCCTTTGTACTGCATGAGTTGTCTACAACAGAGTAAATTTATTTATATTTCACATTACTGTAAGAAAAATATATATATATATATATATGATGTTAACCCATGTTTAACAAATTTAGTTACATTTAAAAATTGTACCTTTCTTGAGGATACATCCAAGTGTAGTGGACCGGACTAGAAAGCAGCATTTGTTCGGGAAGGTGAATCGTGATGTCAAAGAAAGTTGGGGGGGGGGGGGGGGGGGGGGCTACGGGAATCTTCTATAATTTGCAAAGGATGTGGACAATTTCGTGTTGTAGTTCGTGAACATCTGACTTCGTCAACTCTCTGGAGCATAGCCTCTGCCACCATCTGCACAATACAACTATCAGTTCGACGACATCTTTAGACAAATAAGGTTGTTCCAACTTCCAACTTTGTGGACGGTGTTTGGGTACGTAGCTACAAAGAATGATGCTAGCTAGCTGCATATATACGTAGGAACTTGGCTAGTTAGGAAGGAAAGGGAATTACAGTGATGAGAATAATTGCCGGGAATGATGACCTTGTTAATTTGCAGCTGCAATACAACGATGCATTATATTTCAATTATTGAGGCGCATCTAAATGCCTTCTGAATTAATGTTAGGACGTTAGCGGTGCTTCGGAATATGATGAGATGAGTGAGAAGTTCTAAAATAAACTTCAATCTGTGCTTATTTACATCACAAACTTAAGCTAATACGACATTTTTCACCGATCACTTACGCAATATGTCGAAGGATATAAAAACATCTCTCGTTCGTTTTTTCTTTCGACTGTCAAGCAATTCTTAGGCTCATAACATATTCACCCGTGCATTACAACACACACACAATGTTCTGATCATCATTTTGACAAAATCATGATTAAAACTTAGGTTAGGAAGCACACTCCATTAGACAATAATCACGAAATTACGAAATTATTTACCGTAGTTCAAACATCTCTTGTTTTATACATAAAAAATATACTTGCTTTATTTAGTCAAATACTTGACAATAATAATGAATTATCTAACCTCCTCCTAAGACCATCTCCCTCCTCAATCCGTTTTGTCATATACATATTGCGTAGAGCATGATTAAGGTGGGTTTGTCATCTCCAAGTCTCCAACACCAGTGGGTAGTTACGTAAATGAAAACCAGAAGATTCTCTTAGTAATCTAGCTCGTACAAAATTTTGACTTCTAGTACGTACGTCCTCCATTGGATCTTGAAATGGCACCAAGCCTTATCCACAAAACTTTTGAAAGAAAGATTTGTGGTGGAATACTTGAAAATTAAAACGCGTATACACACATCTCAAATCTGCCATCTTTACTCAAAGATGTTGTGTTCTTTCCCCCATAATGTTCTAGATATGAATCATTGCCTGGCTTAAAAACCAAACCAGACAAACGCAAATGGAAATTCAAGTGAGCTAGAGAGCTTGAACGAGTAAAACATGAAATGTCACATTTCATATGAGGTGTTGCCTAGTACTATATGACTAATATGAGCATATACGAAAGCGAACATTCATGCCTATGACAGCTCAAAACGACCCTATTCAGAAAGTGTTTTTGCCACTAATATCAAAAGTGGTTCATATTATTTTCATGTGGATCATAATACCGACAATTTGGGTGAGAGCTAGGTACGTTGTTACTTGTTAGTGAAGGCTTGGAGCTATTGGTCAATGGGTGCGATCACAAAGCATATATGTACCTTTCGTACGTATACGGAAGAAACTTTGCCGATTTTTAATAGTACTTAGTGTTGGATTAGAGATCACACATTGAAATATGACAATATTAAATATAACTTAAATGTGGTTGAACTATTTTTAATTGTACTGAAACATTTTGTGGATAAAACTCAACACCTTAAAAATGATTAAGTTTGGATAATATTGGTACAATACAGACTCCATGTGTCACGTTTGTCGCTATTCAACTTGGTATTAGAGCTGGTCTTGTCCAATCACGTCCCAAGTCCAATGAGCTCAAATTGAATTGGACCTTCCAAAAATTGGTGTCTTGACTCCCGCTGACTTAATTGGGCCTTTGAAAAATTGTTGCGTTGACTCTAGCAGAATGTTTAATCAAGATTTCGATGTGAATTTCGGACTTGGTTTCATGCGTGAGGGGGCATATTGGATTGAAGATCTCATATCAAAATATGACAATATTAAATATAACTTAAATGTGATTAAACTATTTTTAATTATATCGAAACTCTTCGCATTGACTATAGTGCAATGACTGCAATCTGTGCGAACATGATATATTATACCATACTGTACCTTGTTTCGAGTCACATCCTTCCCATTTCGTCATTTACCCACCATTATATGATGGCAACGATCATTCGTGTACTAGGAAATTAGGAAGTTCTAAAGTGGATTTCGAGGACTTTTTCTATTTCAATATTCCAAATTAATTAGTTTGTATATTGGGCATAATTTCTTGAAGTTTTTATACACACTATAGGTTTTTGAAATAGATGCGAGAAACAGTTAGTACGTGGGTAGTGTTTTCTTTAGGATTCTAGTCTTCTAGCCAGTGCTATCTGGAAAAAATGTATTAAACTAAATGGAGGACAAGAAAAAAAAAGGACAACAAAAAGAACAAAGAGCTCTAGGTCATGATTTCTTCGATCAGCAACAACATCATGAACTACCCACTTTATATGATTGAAAAATCAAAGCAACATGATGAATGCCATGGAATATTCTACAATTGGCAATGGAAAAGATTAGATTGGTGGTAAGTAATATTGTCATTAGGCATCAGCTATCATAATTATTTGCACTAATAAACCCAGAATAATCGATTATCAAATATTCCGGAAAAGGGGTGGCCGCTTGGCACTCGGAAAACAGGCTATAGGTTTTTTTTATTTTTTTTATTAAGTAATGGTTGCACTCTTAGGTCTAATGAAACTGATGAACATATCAAGGTTATCACAAAGTTGCAAAAGCAAAGAGTATCATATCCGCTATTTGATTTCTTCTTTTTTTAAAAGCCGTATGATTTCTTTTACAATAGAAAAAATTAGTAAAGCAAGAGATACACAAAAGCAACGCTTTAATACGTTTTGAGCAACTTTCTTGTTATCGTGTTGACAAATAACTTTTTTACTTGCACTACGTACGTTTAGTCTTGTTACAGAGAATGTGCGCCTATTTATCAAAGTACATTCTGACCTACAGAAAATAGAAAATAAGACACCAAATTCTTTGGTCTCTTAATACTAGAAACAAATAACTAAATTTAGTGATAAAAACAAAACAATTTGGGTCTATGATGGTATGAACTGACAAAAGAACTTCAAGGCCGACCACCACTCTATGAATGACTTTTACGGCCAACTTCGTCCATAGCCGGGCACAAAGCAACAATGCTCGTTCGACTACACCTCAATGTGCTGGCATAGTCAAGGCCACGATCGGCGCAATGGCGGTCGGTGTACAAGTGATGTTGAAGAAAATTGTTTTCTAGAGTTCAACGCATGGTGTTTTGTGCTTTGAGATTATGATTAATTTATTTTTAAAACTGAATTTAATAGTGTAGCTAAAATCATTTATTTTATTCTATAAAACATAATTATAAACTAAATCACTCACATGAAGATCACAGAAGAAATAATATTGCCACCCAAAAAGGTCAACACTATTGCATAAGAAAGTGAAAAGGTTCATCACTAAGAGCAGCTGCACCGCAGGCAGTTCGAGCAGCTCGATTTCAGGCGGGCCCCGATACCGGCAGCACGAGTAAGTCAGGAGGAGACGTGCACCGGGGAGCTCTGAAGACGGCGACCGCTCGTTGACTCCGAGGACGAGCTGCTGCACGAGCAGCTGCTGCTTGTTCTGTTGCTCGAGCAGTGCTGACGTCATCCACGCGCGTGGGTGACGTCAGCACTGGTAATTTTTTTTTCACCTTGGTGCGTGGATGTAAAAGTAAAAAAAAATTATTAACGGACCAATAGGAAGCTGACACGTGGCAGCCCGGGTTAAAAAAAAAAGTAACGGTCAGATTGATCTGGACCGTCCATTTCAAATAAAAAAATCTGATCGGACGGTCCAGATTCAACCGAAACGGTAACCTGATTTTTCTGATTTTTTTTGCCATTTTGCAAAATAACCCCTAAAAAATTGCAAAAAAATCCCTAAAAATTCTAAAAAATTGCAAATAACACCCTAGTATTTTTCTATAAATACTACATCAATTTCATTCACATCTCACACAAATTTATCCTCTCCTTCCTCTTCTCCTTCATCCTCCTCACAAAATGTCCAATTGGCTTGATTCTGAAGATTTGCAACTTTGTATTTCTTATTGTCGCATTAGCGTTTGCTCAATTACCGGCAACATGCAAAAGTCCGACAAATTGTGGGAAAAAGTCTATGCCGATTATAAGGAAAATTGGGAGCTTGCGCATGGTGAATCAAGGCCGGAGCCTAGGACCCAAACCGCGGTTTCTTCTCGTTTTATAAAGTTGAAGCCGAGTTTTAGAACTTGGGGTGCCGCTCTTGCATATGCACGAAGGAATGTACAATACGGCTCAAATTTGCAAGATGAGGTAAGTGTTAATAATTTTGTCGTAAAGCTCATCTATTACATTTATTTTAATCAATGTTGACATCTCCATTTCCTAGATATTATTTTGACATATAATTTGTTTGCACCTTAGATAAGAAAAACTCAATCATGGTACGTGGCACAAAAAAAGAAACAGTTTACCAAGTTTGATTGTTGGGAAGTGATGAAAAATCATCCAAATTTTCGAGTCGTCGAACCTAGTATACCACCTCCTTCATATTCGACCTCCGCAACTACTCCTCCTTTTATCTCAATTCCTCCCCCCGTCGACGTGGAGGATGATGAAGTCATTGCAACACCACAAAGCAATGAAGAAGAAGTGTACTCTAGTCCGGTTAGACCAATCGGAGTGAAGGCGGCCAAGGAAGCTAAAAGAAAGGGGAAAAGAGCATGCTCATCTTCAAATGAGGTAAGAGATGAGGTTTTGAAAAGCATGATGGAAAATCAAACAATGCATCTCGCCGGGCAAAAAGAAAGTGATGCCTCTGAACTAGCTTTATACCAAAAACAACTCGCCCTTAAGGAGAAGGACTACAAATTGAGGGCCGAAGCGGAGGATTCAAGGATAATGGCAATGGATACGGATGCTATGACCCCAAAATCGAAGAGGTATTTTTCGAAGAAAAAAGAGATTATCCTAAAGAAAATGGAGGAAGAGGAAGGAGATGGTAGCGATGAAACATTTTCAAATTATTATCGCCCACTGTTTCAGTAGTTTGGTATTTGTTTTTCCATTATGAAATTATGTACTTTAAATTTCCAATAATTCTAGGGTTTGATTGAAATTATGTACTTTAAATTTCCAAGTAATAAAAACGCACTTTTTTTATTCCATCAAAGCTCACGCACAGTACAACAACACATAATGACTTAAAATCAAACACACATCACTCAAACAACTAAAAGGAAAAACAAATAAAGCAAACATGTTGCAAACCAGGTTAATTAAAATTACACACACACACATCATTTAAAGTCGTTCGCCGGTCTCTAGATACCAGTTGTGCTTAACTAAGTCCTTTTGCAACTCTCCATGGATGTACGCAGATTGGAGATCTACAACACGGTCGGCAAATCATTGTTCATTTTGTGCATCCCTTACAACAGGCTCAAAAGGAATACGATTACCTTGTTCATCTACTGGTCCATCATAAACATTGAAAGCAGTTGATGGGTTTTGAAGATCTTCTTCTTCCAACTCCTCGAACTCCTCCTCCACAAATTCTTCTTCGACAATCATGTTATGCATTATAATGCAAGCCAACATGATGCTCTTCAATGTCGATTGGTGATGACACATAGCTGCATGCCGAATAATTCCCCAACGAGATTGCAAAATTCCAAAGCACCTCTCTACATCTTTGCGGTATGCCTCTTGTTTCTTGGCAAACAGTTTCTGTGGAAGCTCTTGGGGATTGGAGATTGTTTTCACAAACGAGGAGTACCTAGGATATATACCGTCAGCTAGATAGTAAGTATTGTGGTAAGTCATACCGTTGACTTTATAGGTTGCACTCGGACTGTTTTCGGCAAGGAGCGAATCAAATATGTCCGATTGGTGAAGCACGTTGATGTCATTTTGTGATCCGGGTACCCCAAAGAAGCTGTGCCATATCCACGTGTTTTATGAGGCCACCGCCTCTAAAATAATAGTTGGACGCTTCTTTCGGCCCGAGAATGCTCCTTGCCAAGCTGTGGGGCAGTTCTTCCACTCCCAGTGCATACAGTTAATGCTTCCGATCATACCAGGAAATCCGCGATGCCTTGCTCTCTTTAGAAGTCGGGATAAGTCTGTGGCATTTGGAGCGCGGAGATAGAGGTCACCGTAAAGCTCGTAGATATGCATACACCACTTCTTCATGCATTGTAGTGTTGTGGATTCACCCATCCTTGTTATTTCAGCACACTGATCTGCGGCTGCGCCGCACGCCAACATACGAAGAGCGCCTGTCATCTTTTGTTGTGGAAGCAGTCCAACCAATCCGATGGTGTCAGCTCTTTGGTGCCAAAATTGGTCGTGGTTGCAGAGATCCGCCATTATACGGTTGAATAAATTGGTACTCATTCGATGCCTTCGACGAAAGGCTTGTTCGTTGAAGACGGGGCGTTTGATGAAGTAATTAATCCTCCATCAGATTATGTCCCCTTGACTCCCTCATTCTTTCTTCATTTGGTCGGCGGCGAGGTGGTTCGTCATCGAACATTGCATCGACCACGACCGCTTCAGTGATGAAAGCATTAGCAATTTCGGCATTTCGCCGACGTTGCTGTCGCCTCCTCCGGAAAAAATTCTCAAAACTAAAAGGATTCATCTTATCGGAATGTAGAATATATGGTTGGAAAGGTGTGAATGAACGATGAGCACCGATCAACAAATATATAGCCGAGTGTAGATATTCTGATTAGATAAGATGATGACACGTGTCAGCTTTCAATTGGTTAGAAATCTATCCGAGAATCTTATACAATTATTAGAGCTGATAATGAACAGTGGACATGACACGTGTTGCCTCGTGATTGGTTGAAAATCTTATTGGAAATTTTGTACAATTATTTACCCGATAACCTTCTGTCGGCGTGACACGTGTCAACTCGTCATTAGTCGAAAATCTTACCCGAAATCTTATTCAATTATTTATACGACAACGACACGTGTCGTTTATGGATTGGTTGAAAAAGATAAAAAAAAAATTAATACAAATTTAATTTATGAACAGTAATAGCACGTGCTATTTTTTGACACCGCTGCGCGAAAAACAGAAACTGCACCTCTTATTCGATGAACAGTGACTGCTCCACCTCAAACAGTGCCAGTGCCTGCTCCTCAAATTGCTCGAGCAAGAACAAAACGTGGGTACGGGTGCTCTAATCAAGATCACTTAACTTTGTCACATCAAAGCATGTCACAATGACAATTAAAGATATCATAGAGATATCATATTGTACCAAATACTTTGACTCAACAATGTTGACATTCTACCTTTTAATACCTCTATAATTATTGCTTCCAGCCTTCCACTAATGGAAGATCGTAGCTGAGTATCCATATCTACAAAAATATTCCTGTCACAAGATTTAAAGTGAGGAAATTGATTCATCAAAAGTCAAATGTATCTAACGAATCGGCTTTGGGTTGTTGGATTCGGTTGCATCACCTGACGATGAGGATGATGGATAATTAGTCGGCATTTGCATGTTTGATCTTAAAACTAAGGAATTCTGGATTGCAGCTTAATTTAATACTTTATCCAGTTTATACCCATCCAAAGTTAGAGTGAGGGATAAGAGAAAAAGAAGGATTTTGTTACATTTTGTTATGGATCGAAAAGTTTTGTATCCATCAAAGGTTATATGAAGTTCCGTTACGACAAATTGAGTTTTTTATTTTATTTTTTATCCTAGTGCAGGATATATGAGGCAGCACGTGTCACAATGTCCATCAACATCGCCAGAATCATAAGCAGATTATGTTACGAACTGAGGAATAAAAGCAGGAACACACAGTTTTAGCTCGTAAGCTTCTTATCTTTATTGACTGCAACTTCTAGGCATTATATAGCCTTTTACAAAACAGAATTCAAAAACAGAATGTAAACCACGTTTACACCACCTACAACGTGGACTAGATAAGGGAAATACCAATTCAAAGCAGATCTACAACCCTACAAGTCAGGGTTGTTATTAACTGAACTAAACAAACTCAACTACTAAGAGACTTTCTAGGAAGACATAGTCAGCAAATCATATCCAACAAATTATGCACAATTTGGTACCTGAAATTTACGAGTTTCGCAGCTTTAAGTTTCGAGGTCAACTATGTACTAGACCTCCAAACTGGGAGCTGCAGTGGGGAAGGAGAATCTGAAATTCTAAATTAGTTGTAGAATCTCCCCTCGATCGAATCCTAGACTGCAGTTTTTTATACATGTATGGATTACACATGCCACATGGGGCGGTAGTCAAAGACTTCGAAGCAGCAAGCACATAGAACAGAATCTCGCAGATTACATGCATGTGCCGACCGCCCATTTCTGCATTCATTCTCTCTTTTCTACTGATTCTAAGATATTACATTAACATGACCTGAAGCTCTGAACTACATCTCTGGACCAGCCCAGGTAACGCAAAATTCATGTTTAGCAATTTCACATTCCAGGCCTTGTCCAGAGTCTGAACCCAATCCAAATTTAGCGGGAAAAGATGGTAAATAGAAGAGAGATGATGAAAGCAGAATAATATATTAGAACAATCAACAACATTGATAAGCATATTATTAAACAGCTTCAGTAACTAGTAGGCTATTACATTATGGACTCTTCACAAACATTAATATTTTTAACCAGGCTTAATATGTTTGATAACAAACAGACTGATGACAATCCAAACATCAACGATCCATTCAGCCCGGAAGATCCATCCGGTCAATGTTCTTCCTCCAAGTTTTGCCTACTACAGCTGCCTCGCACTTTCCTCATACTTGCGACTAGACAACTCGAAGCAGACATTTCGGGGACTTGGCTAGTTTCGGTTCTTGGATTTCTCCATGGACCTAGGAGCTAAAGGAGAAACACAACAGGCATAAGATAAGAGTACAACTCATCACTGAAATCAAAAGAACCATTATTACTAGTAGTGGGCCATTTAGTTCTACAACTACGGGATATCAACAGAGATACTCTCAACGCTTCTATCACAATGCCCATGGAGCAAGCTAGTAAGAAATGGATTAGTAACTATAGGTTTTACATGGACATACCACCATTACTAGTTGTGCAACATTTACTTTCTCTCTACTAAAGCTCTCACGAAGAATATTTGATGTTTTAAATAAGTCCATATATCGATTATCAATCAAGTGAAAATAACATCAAGGGAGATCATTAAACTAGAAGCACAAACCTAAGCCAATGGCATCAGACCCCTTCATAATCTTCAACCTCTTGCATGAATCAATAAACATCCTGTGATAAAACCAAACTGGAGTTTAGTTGCAGATACAGTTCAATTTCAACAAATGAAAATTAATATCAGATGAATATCATGGTGCATGAGACTTAGAAGATACAAGAATACAAGACTTAGATGATAGTACAAGAATACAAGCATTGCAATTTGTTTCAATCTTTTCCCCCTTATATTGACTGGAAATAACGAGACAACTCATGACTTCCTGACAATACTTAAATCAATTTAACACTTTTATGTGTGATCTTACATATCCCTTGTTAAGGCCTTTTCAGTGTTTATAGTTCATCACATAGAAAACACCTTCAAGCTATTCTTTATAAGACAAAGGTGATATGATATCCTTTAACATAAAATAAATCTCAACTCTTCAACAAAAATGCTGCAGTGCTATCAAACCAACATAAATTAATAAGAACACAAAAAGACTAAACATTGAACCAGAACTTACTCCCATGGGACATCCCCGACAAGCATCCAATCACCATCCTTGTCCTCGTAGGTAAGCACATATTCTGATCCATGAAGAAGATCTCTCAGCTTACTCTCACTCAGTCTTTCCCTTCCTCCGGCTCCATGGGATCCATATTGCCCTGAAATCACAATAAAGGACAGAAAATGGCTCCATGAAAAAACTTAGAAGTGTCTCTAACTCTCTATATTGGAAGTTTAGACATCTCAGCAGCAAACGCCAAGCAATATCAATTTTGAACCGCCCACATTATGAACCAAGATAAGTTGATGGCAGCGTATGATAGGATAAATTAGATAAATTTACCTATGGTAAAACAGCTGAACATCTTTTCCAGAGCAGAAGACAACTCTTGATAGGTAGAGTAGGTTCTCAGATCTACCTTCCTCAAGTAGGGAGCACCATCCATACTGACCTTGATGAAAAGAGCACCACAACCTGGCTTTCCATCAACTTCATCATTGTTCTTTGAAGCAGTGGTTAAATTCTTCCTAAAGGATCTAATTGGAGGCCACCCAACAACATGTGCCCTGTAGAGAATAATGGAAACAGTCGTAAATTTACATTTTGTTAATACTCACTGAAGTTTCAATCCACCATGAGAAAATTTAACTTACTTAGCAGCCGGAGCACTACTGTTGCCCACATGGTTCTGGCTAGCTGCAATTGTAGCCTCAGACTGATCTTTGGAAGTTTTAGTGATAACATCTTTCATCTTAGTTGGCTGAGCCCCAGAAGTCCTGGATGATAGCATAACATTGACTGAATTCACAGGAAACTTCACTTGTCCCACTGATTCTGGTGATTCAGAATCAGATCCAGCTGAAGGAAACATCCAATTTCCCTCGGTATACACAGAACTTTTCACCTCTGAGAATCCGTCCATGGTATCAGAAAAGCCCCTTTTGTTGCCTGAAACAACATTCTTTTGGGATGAGGAACAGATTCCATCTTTTGAGGGAAGCAATGGAAATAGTGGCTTCTCATCGAGCAAGCAAAGCTCAGGTTCCCGTTCAGGCGATTGGGATCCAGGAAGACCAAGCCTCAATTCTGTAGCCTTAAAATTGAACTTGCTCTTATTTTCTTCTGACAAGCTGGAGACAGTGGAGCTGTCAACCGAAGAACAATCTGACAACCCAAGGTAGTTACGTTCTTTCAGTCCCGAGCCATTCTGGGAGATCATATCCATGGGGAGTGAACAATCTACCATAGAACCATTGATCTTCCTTTCTCCCTCACCACCCAGCAGTGGTGGAGACATCAGACTTCAAAATTATCAACTGCTCAATGAAAACAAATTGGCCAAATCAACGGATGATACTAAACTAATATCAACCAAAACAACGAAAAATTCAACAGCACAAAATGGGCATGCTACATGAAATAAGGGATTCCAATTCATCTGATGAAAATTAAATTCTATATAACTCAGTTTAGAAATTCTGAATGATAGGATGCGATGTATTTTTCTCATCAAAATTGGCCCACCAAAATTATTTAAGGCAAGCATAAAGGTTTTTCTGAGCAGACCAAGCATCAGCTAAAACAATAGTGCCTTCCAGAAAACCAATCCAATTATTAACACATGAAAAAGCTCTAGCCACTAGATCTATGAAGCGGCATTAATACATACAACACATAATTGTAAGGATTCTGAGCACAAACCAGCATAGTACAATTATCAACTCCAGATTGCTTACAAGACCGAAACCAATACAGTATTGCCGTTAAGAACCCCTAACAAAGTTGAACGAAACACATTGTGCACTATGTCTTCAATCTAAAGAGAACCACCAAGAAGAAACCTAAACAAAACTCGTACCCAAAATGGATGAGTGAAATCACCACCAATAAAAGGTTGTAACAAACACAACAAAACTGACTAAATAGTCCGCAGAACGTCACCCTCTCAAGCTCTAATGAAAAAGCTAGCCTTGAAAACTACCTCTTAAGAAATCCCAGACAAATGCACACTCTAAAATCAAATTAACAAGAACCAAAAAAAATAATTAAAAACATAAAAAAGAACCCTGGTTTTGCTAATTTCCTCACACCCCTAAATTGAAAAAGGTCAACTCGGGCTTTAGGCAAAATTTGTTTGCATGATTCAAAGCGCCGAAACCTTCATTTCACCAATTACAAACAGCAAATTTCAACTCAAACAGATCCTCTAATCTTCAAAGACTCGATGCATTGAGTTATAACAAAGAAACCCAATTTGCAAAACAACAAGAACAAGTTCACAAAAGCTTGGCTCCACAAAACCCACAGAAGACTAATAACTTCAACAACAAACCCAGAAACTTACAAAGCAACAAGATCCCAGAAACAAAAAGCAGCCCAGAATTCTCAGCAAGCCAAAAACGAAAGCTCAGAACATCACAAAACACACTAAGCTAAGCTAAATCACGAGTGTTGTTGTAAAAATGAAAGCTTTTGGATACAAAAAAAAAGGATGGAATATTCGGCGAGCGAGCTACACACGTACCTGAACGACTCGTTTTCTTTTGGATCAGACAAAGAAGAAGATAACCAGCAAATGCCTTCCTGATTTCGTCAAACAAATTTTGCGAAACAAAGTAAAAATGAGACCTTGAAATCTTAAGCGAGAGAGCGAGAGAGAGAGAGAGAGAGAAACAAAAGCTCAAGGCTCTTCCATCAAAGCAGAAAGCAACAAAAACTTGTTTTTAGGCCGAGGACTCGAAGCTTGCAATAAATTATTTTTATAATTGATAAAATTAAAAAAAAGGGAGTAAGGGTGAAATGGGAAATGTGTCCAACCAGGTTGGGGTATTTTAATACTTTATGAATACTTTGTCTGCGATTTACGGACCGGCTGGTTTTGCACGGCGCCGATCTGGGACAGGAGGAGTAGTGTGGTTTAAGGTTGATATTGAGATTGGTGAATCTCAGCCGTCCATTGAGAATTATATTATATGCTTATTTTTTTGAGTTCCGGGTTTTAGTGTAGGAAATTCGGGAATGAGAGCGGGAAAAATAGGTTCTGGTCGAAAACGGTTGGTTTGTTTATAAAATACAAATCTTTAACGTCACATTATGGTCTACGGTTGGTTTGTTTGCTACCATCTACAATTTATCAACTTGAGGAAGGCTTGCGAGCTAGTCCTAGAGTATAAGTTGGAGCCAGTGATCTTCGAATTTGATTGCCTTCAACCGGGACAACATATTACCACCAACGACGATGAGGGGTCGTTAATTAGTGGTCTGGTCTTTGATATTGGATTGATGCTTAGTCTATGTCAATGGGCTTCAGTTCGTCACACATACTAAGAGGTCAATTCGTTGACACATAGTATTAGCAAAGTAGCTTTTAATTTTGATGTACATAAATTGTGGCATTTGAGAAAATTTGAGTTTATTTAAGGAGATTTATTCTCTGTAACTTTCGGTGTGTGTCTTGTCCTACTTAGATATGGATTAGATTAGATATAGATACAGAGAATCTCTGTTATATTAGGACAATTATTGTAATAGATTGTATCAGTCTATATAGACGGTATTCTATCAATGAAAGAGTTAGAGTTTTTTGTTATCATATTATTCTCATTCAACACGTTATCAACAGCTCTCTGGGTTGATAATCATCACAACCAAAGCAAAAAAAACTAACCTTCACAAAAGGCCTCCATCGCCGACAGACCTAGTCACCGTCGGCCTCTCTCTCTTCCGGCGCTCCTCACACAAGCACAAGCTCCTCAAATCTTCCTCCGTCGTCAAGATTGCTCGACTTCCAAGGAATCGTTTCAGATGAGCTTCAACTTCAAATCGATCAACAAGTGTACTGGTCATACCAAGCACAATACCCATCAAGGTAAACGTTTCTAAACCCTAAATCTAAAGATCTAGGATCAAACTTAATTTCTGCAAAACCCTTAATCTAAGTTGATGATAATTGTGATATAAGTTGTTCTATATTACATGTTTACCCTAGTTCCTATAGACCTATATCCATAGAGTATAAGTGACGGTCCTGAGGGAGTCACGATTTAGAAAAGAAAATAAAATAAAGGGAAATCGATACTATGTGATGGTTTTGTCACAGTTGTTGGGTGTGGTTTTGAACCATCGTTTATAATCGATTTTTGTGACCATACATCTGGGATCACATTCTTATTCCATACACTTGATATTAGTGATCGTGGTTTTCTGATCATTAAACTAATTATATCTCGTGTTTCGCTTGTGGATGTCATCAATTGAGCTAGAACAGCTTGAATTTGATATCATTGATCCTCAAGGAGCAGATTATTATTGTTGGGTGTCAGACGTTGAGAATGTGCTTCTCAATATGAATCTGACAGATATAATCCAACCACCACCATCACCTGGTACTAAGCCACCAACTCTAGCTCATAAAGATCAAGTCCTCATATTTTTGAGGCGATATATACATCTAGTTCTAAAGAATATTTGCTAAAGAATGACCCCGTGGTTTTGTGGGTGACTTTAGAAGGTATGTTCAATAATGTGTATAATACACAACTTCATGAACTGAGATAAGGATGTGATTTCATCCAGTTATTGGATTATCCAAGTATAAATGCTTTTAATCAAGCTAAGATTAGAGCTTCAATCAGAGTTGAGTATATGTGGCATTATAAAGACCGATCAGGCTATGATGAAGAAGTCTTTAAATTCCTACCTCCATAGACACCCTTGCGCACCAATTTCATGAATTTTGCGCAAGAATGACTTAAATCATTCAGTTATCTCATGAATGTGTTGGCCAAGAAATAGAGGTATCGTGAGATTATTCTCATCAATAATGCTCAGCTGGCTGATATTAAAAGGATCCATGAGTCGTACAATACTGGAGGAAAGGTACGTAAGGATAGAAAGAACGGTCGTTCTGAGCCTTACAATAACCATGGTGAAAAATGAGGATGTAGTCGTGGTCATGGTATAGGAGAAATAGTCGTGATTTGACTTGGAATCGCCATGAAAAAAAACCCACAACAACTCTAATAAGAATTATTTCAAATCCAGTTCTAGGAATGGTGAAAATTCTTTCAATTCTGCTTCTGATTCGTGCTTGTCATCTTGATATAAATGTGGTTCTACCAAGCACATGCACAAACAATGTTGTGCACCCAAGGATATTCAACATGCCTACAAGAAGTGCATGAAATAACTGGCACATAAGACTTAACTTCACTGAAGTTTATGAGATGGAAGATTGCGGTGAAGCAAATCTTATAATAGCAGACAATACAAAAGCAAGTCTGGTGACTACTATTTTTGCATAGTTTATGTATTAGGCTCATGTCTTTGCTATGTAATCAAGTTTTGTTTCCATTTTGACTTGGTTTTAGTCATGTTTTTAAGACTTTATTTTTAGTTGGTTTTGGACTAAGAACATCTATGATGCAATTGTTACTTGTTGGCGAGCAATGAAATTTTCTCTATTTTTTGGTTTATGCAAGTGTTGAGAATGTTATTTCACTACTTATGCAGAGTATGGTTCGATGTTTACAATTATATATGGCATAATGACACAATGATACAGTACAAACGAGACACGAAAAAGTGGTTGTTTTAATCTTAGGAAATTTTTGACCTGTCACATGCTCCATTCTGGATCGATTTTTACATTATTTGACCTGCCAAATTTTTCCTCGACCCGTCGAATGTTTGTTTCTGTCTCGATTCATGTCCAATTTCGACCCGTCGAAAAATATGCTCGACTCGTCAAAAAATAGATATAGGAAAATCAATATTGGTTTTTGGTTTTATTCGACCTGTCGAAACTTTGTTTGACCTGTCGAATGTATGCCCCTGGACAACCTTCCGACCCGTCGAAAAAACGGTATCGTAAAACCAACTTTTATCTTGGGTTTTATTCGACCCGTCAAGGAATCCTTCGACTCGTCGAAGATGTTACCAAGATTATGGTGTTTTAGATGTGTTTATACATCAGTCTAAATCAACCAACCTAGATTTAAGCACCAGATGTGATTTTACATCAGTTTATATCATGTCATGGAACTTAAAATACAACGGTCTTTTCGATCGGTAAGATATTGTTATACATCGATTATGTTTAGGTATTATCATACCATATCAGCACTTAATAAGGATTACACCCTTTAAAATCTTTAAGTACTCACTTAAAGTGTTCGCCATGTCTTTGATTCAAATACGGTTTGATTAACATTGATTTGTTGATATATGATGGCAAGAGTGAGTGTTACCATTCGAACCTTACTCAAATTTGAACACATTTGTGCCAATTTTTTTCACTTAACATATTGAGAATGGAAGAGAGTTTTTGTATCAAGTCTTCGTAGAATGTTGCCAATGGCGTAATATGGAGAAGTTTATGAGGATTTGTAGTGGTTTATATCTTACTACGGTTTGGATCATAGAATCCAATGCAGTCACTTATATTACTATATGTGACTTAGCCTCATATGAGCTTTTACACTTTGATGATCAAGATATTGAGACACTCTCATGGCCATTTGTTCTTAAGAATAAAGAAGCATGTGGGAATACCTAAAACCATCAGTTTAGATGGGGGAGCTGAGATTACTCCACTCTGTTCAGACTCAGTCTCCAAGACGAGTGCAGCACCATCCCACATACCATTGTGGCATTGTGCGTTATCCTACCAGATTCATATGTTGCAATTTGTTATGCACATTGCTCGTTTTGCAAAGATGTTTATGTATGTAATGCTATTTACATGCATGCTAATCTTTCGTTGTAGACATAACTTTCATTCTTTCACAGATTCCAATAATCTATTTGTGGATAAATCAAACCGATATGCGGACTGTTTATATATGGTTTTGATTGTTGCATCAACGCATAGGTTACACGTCTTTGTAATCCACATGTTACGCTGTATTTCAAAACTCCTAGCAGATATTATTAAGCTTCGGGCTCACCACTCGAACAATTTAATCTGGTCATTTAGATTGGTTTAATACAGGAGAGTTTACATCAAAATATTTTGTTGACTATTACATATTGATTGGGATTATTGTTGAATATTCCGGTTCCCCATGCATGTTCTTTCATAGAACGGTTTAACAGAGGCAAAAATCAAGCGATTCAAGCTTGTGGCCAAAACTATGGTAATGTATATTAATTTACCGGTATCTGCTTGGGGATATGCAATATTACATGCAGCTATGCTTATTCGCTTGATACCCATAAATCGCCAATCACTCAGTGCGTACCAGTTAGTATCTAGATATGAGCCTGATATCTCACATATACACATCTATGGTTGTGCGGTACATGTGCCTACTACGCTTCCACTGTATACAAATATAGGTCATCAATGACGATTAAGCTTCTATATTGGTTCTCCAACGATTGTCAGCTATTAAGAACCTTTGATAGGAGATCTCTTTACTGCTAGTTTTGCAGATAGTCACCGTGATGAGGCATACTTCCCGCCGTTATGAGGAGATCAGAATGGTTTCATTCTGGATTAACGTCGAAAATTTACGTGGTATATCCCCACTATGTTTCATCATGATCCCCGTACATCTTAGTGTGAGATTAAATAGCAATGTATTCTTGATCTTCAAGAAGTAGTAGACTTTATGCCTGACTTCTTTACTGATATCATGAAGGTGACGAGATCGGTTTACTTGCTGCAAATCCTGCAAGGTTGAAAGTCCCTGATATTGGGCAAGTTAAACGCAACACCCAGGCAAGGTAGTGTTTCTCCTGCCCATAGTGGGGGTGTAACATCGGTCAATTGGCATGGTTCTACCCAAATCAAGTAACTCTAAACCACGGAGTACTCATGTGATTAGATTGAGACGTTCACTATATAGATTGAAATAATCCGGTAGGATGTGGTATACATGTCTTAGTGACTACTTGATTGGGAAGGGATACAAGAATGATGAGTTATGCCCATGCGTGCTCAATAGATGAACAAGTTATTTGAGATGATAGACCTTGGTAGGACTCGATTAATTCTTGGTTTTGAGATGGAATATCAAGTTGGTTGAATTCTTATTCACTAGTTTACTTATGTCTAAATTAGGCAATAGACGAAGCATACCCTATAAGTACACCAATGATTGTTTGCAGTCTGGAAACCAAAAGGATCCATTTCATCTAAAAAGCCGATGATGAGGAACTTTTGGAGCTGAGATTCTATATCTTAGTGCGATTAGAGCTTGGTTGAATTTAGCTCAGTACATACATCCAAACATTGCGTTCTCAGTATGCGTCTACGTAAAGTTATTGGAATAGAGTAAAACAAATCTCCAGGTACTTGAAGTGATTCATTGACTAAAGTCTATTCTTCCCTTATAAGGAATACAGAGAGAAACATGAAAATCCTAGTCAAGGGATAGTTGAATCGCAGCATTCAAGTTCTGGGCATTTCGACCCGTCGAACATATTTCTTGACCCGTCGAATATAATGAACTATGATAACCCGAAAGGGTCCTTCGACCCGTTGAGAAATGGCTTCGACCCATCGAAGCCGGTGTTCTGGATCAGACACAACCATCTGTTCGAGCCGTCGAGTGAGAATTTCGACCCGTCAAATTCCTCTCCTACTGCGAGTAGTTTTATTGCAATCCCCTTATACCGACACACCGGTTGATGTGTTGATCGGATTTGCTGATATTGGGTACATCTCTGACCCACATAAAGGATGTTCCAATACAGGTTATTCACTATGGGAAACACGACAATTTCTTGGAGAATAACAAAGTAAACCCTTGTTACTACTTCCTTGAACTATTCTAAAGATTAAAGCTTTCTATGAAGCTGTTGATAGGTGTGTCTGATTTAGGATAACAATACACCACATTCGAGGTTCTAGTGGATTATTATCTCACTACTGGAAATTGACCCATTGCCGGCGACTTTTATGTCGCCGGCAATGTTTTGGACATTACCGGCGATTTTTGCCGGAAAAATCGCCGGTAATGTCTTTTTTTTTTTTTACATTACCGGCGATTTTTGTCGCCGGTAATGTCCGTCGCCGGCAATCTCTCGATGGTAATGTAAAAAAAAAAAAAAAAAAACCATTACCGGCGACTTCATTTATGTCGCCGGTAATGTCTTTTTTTTTTTTTTTTTTTACATTACCGGCGACATAAATGTATGTCGCCGGCAATGTCTTTTCCGGCAAGACATTACCGGCGACTTACATTTATGTCGCCGGTAATGTTAAAAAAAAAAAAAAAAAAGACATTACCGGCGATTTTTCCGGCAAAAATCGCCGGTAATGTCCAAAAACATTGCCGGCGACATAAAAGTCGCCGGCAATGGGAAGAAATGTTGTAGTGTCTACTATGACTGCACCAACTTGCCTCTTTGAGGATAATGCGGTTTGCATTGACCCAATAAAGTTGTATTACATTAAGGGTGTCATACTTAACTCATTTCGCCAACGTACTCCTACAATCAGCAATAGCAGCGGTTATTGATTATCCAAGTCAACCGGATTGGTTCGGTTGATAATGTTGCCGAGTTGTTTACCAAGTCATTACCTAAATCTACATTTGTGAAACATGTGAGACGCATTGATATGCACATGTTATCTGAACTCCATGACTGAGTTTACATTCAGGAGGAGTTACATTTCTGTAGACATCAGGGGGAGTCTACATCATATGTAGTAACTTTTGTAGTTGATGCATTGTACTTTTTTTCCCTTAGACCAAGCTTTTGTTTTACCCATGAGGTTTTTGTTTGTTTGGCGAGGTTTTTTAGTAAGGCAACAAGTTATGCATCATTCCCTAGGCCATCGACACAAGGGGGAGTGTTTAAGGAGAAAATGAATAATCAAGAACTGCCCCATTGTCATACCATGCAAAAACTCACAAGGAAAGTTTAAAGTTTCTACCTTGCACAAGTCCTACCTTGCACAAAGAAATCGGTTCAAGAAACAAAAAAGAAAGAGAATCAGAAAGAGAATCAGTGTAATAACTGCCTAGGGTAAAGCACAATTAAATTGAGACGTGGACTGAAAAAGTGAGTTACGAGGCAGTCACCACTCCCCCATAATAGGACACTTAAAGGGCCCTCTAAGTACAGAAGTTGAAAGGGTAACTCTAACTCTAGTTCGTGAACATCTGACTTCGTCAACTCTCTGGAGCATAGCCTCTGCCACCATCTGCACAATACAACTATCAGTTCGACGACATCTTTAGACAAATAAGGTTGTTCCAACTTCCAACTTTGTGGACGGTGTTTGGGTACGTAGCTACAAAGAATGATGCTAGCTAGCTGCATATATACGTAGGAACTTGGCTAGTTAGGAAGGAAAGGGAATTACAGTGATGAGAATAATTGCCGGGAATGATGACCTTGTTAATTTGCAGCTGCAATACAACGATGCATTATATTTCAATTATTGAGGCGCATCTAAATGCCTTCTGAATTAATGTTAGGACGTTAGCGGTGCTTCGGAATATGATGAGATGAGTGAGAAGTTCTAAAATAAACTTCAATCTGTGCTTATTTACATCACAAACTTAAGCTAATACGACATTTTTCACCGATCACTTACGCAATATGTCGAAGGATATAAAAACATCTCTCGTTCGTTTTTTCTTTCGACTGTCAAGCAATTCTTAGGCTCATAACATATTCACCCGTGCATTACAACACACACACAATGTTCTGATCATCATTTTGACAAAATCATGATTAAAACTTAGGTTAGGAAGCACACTCCATTAGACAATAATCACGAAATTACGAAATTATTTACCGTAGTTCAAACATCTCTTGTTTTATACATAAAAAATATACTTGCTTTATTTAGTCAAATACTTGACAATAATAATGAATTATCTAACCTCCTCCTAAGACCATCTCCCTCCTCAATCCGTTTTGTCATATACATATTGCGTAGAGCATGATTAAGGTGGGTTTGTCATCTCCAAGTCTCCAACACCAGTGGGTAGTTACGTAAATGAAAACCAGAAGATTCTCTTAGTAATCTAGCTCGTACAAAATTTTGACTTCTAGTACGTACGTCCTCCATTGGATCTTGAAATGGCACCAAGCCTTATCCACAAAACTTTTGAAAGAAAGATTTGTGGTGGAATACTTGAAAATTAAAACGCGTATACACACATCTCAAATCTGCCATCTTTACTCAAAGATGTTGTGTTCTTTCCCCCATAATGTTCTAGATATGAATCATTGCCTGGCTTAAAAACCAAACCAGACAAACGCAAATGGAAATTCAAGTGAGCTAGAGAGCTTGAACGAGTAAAACATGAAATGTCACATTTCATATGAGGTGTTGCCTAGTACTATATGACTAATATGAGCATATACGAAAGCGAACATTCATGCCTATGACAGCTCAAAACGACCCTATTCAGAAAGTGTTTTTGCCACTAATATCAAAAGTGGTTCATATTATTTTCATGTGGATCATAATACCGACAATTTGGGTGAGAGCTAGGTACGTTGTTACTTGTTAGTGAAGGCTTGGAGCTATTGGTCAATGGGTGCGATCACAAAGCATATATGTACCTTTCGTACGTATACGGAAGAAACTTTGCCGATTTTTAATAGTACTTAGTGTTGGATTAGAGATCACACATTGAAATATGACAATATTAAATATAACTTAAATGTGGTTGAACTATTTTTAATTGTACTGAAACATTTTGTGGATAAAACTCAACACCTTAAAAATGATTAAGTTTGGATAATATTGGTACAATACAGACTCCATGTGTCACGTTTGTCGCTATTCAACTTGGTATTAGAGCTGGTCTTGTCCAATCACGTCCCAAGTCCAATGAGCTCAAATTGAATTGGACCTTCCAAAAATTGGTGTCTTGACTCCCGCTGACTTAATTGGGCCTTTGAAAAATTGTTGCGTTGACTCTAGCAGAATGTTTAATCAAGATTTCGATGTGAATTTCGGACTTGGTTTCATGCGTGAGGGGGCATATTGGATTGAAGATCTCATATCAAAATATGACAATATTAAATATAACTTAAATGTGATTAAACTATTTTTAATTATATCGAAACTCTTCGCATTGACTATAGTGCAATGACTGCAATCTGTGCGAACATGATATATTATACCATACTGTACCTTGTTTCGAGTCACATCCTTCCCATTTCGTCATTTACCCACCATTATATGATGGCAACGATCATTCGTGTACTAGGAAATTAGGAAGTTCTAAAGTGGATTTCGAGGACTTTTTCTATTTCAATATTCCAAATTAATTAGTTTGTATATTGGGCATAATTTCTTGAAGTTTTTATACACACTATAGGTTTTTGAAATAGATGCGAGAAACAGTTAGTACGTGGGTAGTGTTTTCTTTAGGATTCTAGTCTTCTAGCCAGTGCTATCTGGAAAAAATGTATTAAACTAAATGGAGGACAAGAAAAAAAAAGGACAACAAAAAGAACAAAGAGCTCTAGGTCATGATTTCTTCGATCAGCAACAACATCATGAACTACCCACTTTATATGATTGAAAAATCAAAGCAACATGATGAATGCCATGGAATATTCTACAATTGGCAATGGAAAAGATTAGATTGGTGGTAAGTAATATTGTCATTAGGCATCAGCTATCATAATTATTTGCACTAATAAACCCAGAATAATCGATTATCAAATATTCCGGAAAAGGGGTGGCCGCTTGGCACTCGGAAAACAGGCTATAGGTTTTTTTTATTTTTTTTATTAAGTAATGGTTGCACTCTTAGGTCTAATGAAACTGATGAACATATCAAGGTTATCACAAAGTTGCAAAAGCAAAGAGTATCATATCCGCTATTTGATTTCTTCTTTTTTTAAAAGCCGTATGATTTCTTTTACAATAGAAAAAATTAGTAAAGCAAGAGATACACAAAAGCAACGCTTTAATACGTTTTGAGCAACTTTCTTGTTATCGTGTTGACAAATAACTTTTTTACTTGCACTACGTACGTTTAGTCTTGTTACAGAGAATGTGCGCCTATTTATCAAAGTACATTCTGACCTACAGAAAATAGAAAATAAGACACCAAATTCTTTGGTCTCTTAATACTAGAAACAAATAACTAAATTTAGTGATAAAAACAAAACAATTTGGGTCTATGATGGTATGAACTGACAAAAGAACTTCAAGGCCGACCACCACTCTATGAATGACTTTTACGGCCAACTTCGTCCATAGCCGGGCACAAAGCAACAATGCTCGTTCGACTACACCTCAATGTGCTGGCATAGTCAAGGCCACGATCGGCGCAATGGCGGTCGGTGTACAAGTGATGTTGAAGAAAATTGTTTTCTAGAGTTCAACGCATGGTGTTTTGTGCTTTGAGATTATGATTAATTTATTTTTAAAACTGAATTTAATAGTGTAGCTAAAATCATTTATTTTATTCTATAAAACATAATTATAAACTAAATCACTCACATGAAGATCACAGAAGAAATAATATTGCCACCCAAAAAGGTCAACACTATTGCATAAGAAAGTGAAAAGGTTCATCACTAAGAGCAGCTGCACCGCAGGCAGTTCGAGCAGCTCGATTTCAGGCGGGCCCCGATACCGGCAGCACGAGTAAGTCAGGAGGAGACGTGCACCGGGGAGCTCTGAAGACGGCGACCGCTCGTTGACTCCGAGGACGAGCTGCTGCACGAGCAGCTGCTGCTTGTTCTGTTGCTCGAGCAGTGCTGACGTCATCCACGCGCGTGGGTGACGTCAGCACTGGTAATTTTTTTTTCACCTTGGTGCGTGGATGTAAAAGTAAAAAAAAATTATTAACGGACCAATAGGAAGCTGACACGTGGCAGCCCGGGTTAAAAAAAAAAGTAACGGTCAGATTGATCTGGACCGTCCATTTCAAATAAAAAAATCTGATCGGACGGTCCAGATTCAACCGAAACGGTAACCTGATTTTTCTGATTTTTTTTGCCATTTTGCAAAATAACCCCTAAAAAATTGCAAAAAAATCCCTAAAAATTCTAAAAAATTGCAAATAACACCCTAGTATTTTTCTATAAATACTACATCAATTTCATTCACATCTCACACAAATTTATCCTCTCCTTCCTCTTCTCCTTCATCCTCCTCACAAAATGTCCAATTGGCTTGATTCTGAAGATTTGCAACTTTGTATTTCTTATTGTCGCATTAGCGTTTGCTCAATTACCGGCAACATGCAAAAGTCCGACAAATTGTGGGAAAAAGTCTATGCCGATTATAAGGAAAATTGGGAGCTTGCGCATGGTGAATCAAGGCCGGAGCCTAGGACCCAAACCGCGGTTTCTTCTCGTTTTATAAAGTTGAAGCCGAGTTTTAGAACTTGGGGTGCCGCTCTTGCATATGCACGAAGGAATGTACAATACGGCTCAAATTTGCAAGATGAGGTAAGTGTTAATAATTTTGTCGTAAAGCTCATCTATTACATTTATTTTAATCAATGTTGACATCTCCATTTCCTAGATATTATTTTGACATATAATTTGTTTGCACCTTAGATAAGAAAAACTCAATCATGGTACGTGGCACAAAAAAAGAAACAGTTTACCAAGTTTGATTGTTGGGAAGTGATGAAAAATCATCCAAATTTTCGAGTCGTCGAACCTAGTATACCACCTCCTTCATATTCGACCTCCGCAACTACTCCTCCTTTTATCTCAATTCCTCCCCCCGTCGACGTGGAGGATGATGAAGTCATTGCAACACCACAAAGCAATGAAGAAGAAGTGTACTCTAGTCCGGTTAGACCAATCGGAGTGAAGGCGGCCAAGGAAGCTAAAAGAAAGGGGAAAAGAGCATGCTCATCTTCAAATGAGGTAAGAGATGAGGTTTTGAAAAGCATGATGGAAAATCAAACAATGCATCTCGCCGGGCAAAAAGAAAGTGATGCCTCTGAACTAGCTTTATACCAAAAACAACTCGCCCTTAAGGAGAAGGACTACAAATTGAGGGCCGAAGCGGAGGATTCAAGGATAATGGCAATGGATACGGATGCTATGACCCCAAAATCGAAGAGGTATTTTTCGAAGAAAAAAGAGATTATCCTAAAGAAAATGGAGGAAGAGGAAGGAGATGGTAGCGATGAAACATTTTCAAATTATTATCGCCCACTGTTTCAGTAGTTTGGTATTTGTTTTTCCATTATGAAATTATGTACTTTAAATTTCCAATAATTCTAGGGTTTGATTGAAATTATGTACTTTAAATTTCCAAGTAATAAAAACGCACTTTTTTTATTCCATCAAAGCTCACGCACAGTACAACAACACATAATGACTTAAAATCAAACACACATCACTCAAACAACTAAAAGGAAAAACAAATAAAGCAAACATGTTGCAAACCAGGTTAATTAAAATTACACACACACACATCATTTAAAGTCGTTCGCCGGTCTCTAGATACCAGTTGTGCTTAACTAAGTCCTTTTGCAACTCTCCATGGATGTACGCAGATTGGAGATCTACAACACGGTCGGCAAATCATTGTTCATTTTGTGCATCCCTTACAACAGGCTCAAAAGGAATACGATTACCTTGTTCATCTACTGGTCCATCATAAACATTGAAAGCAGTTGATGGGTTTTGAAGATCTTCTTCTTCCAACTCCTCGAACTCCTCCTCCACAAATTCTTCTTCGACAATCATGTTATGCATTATAATGCAAGCCAACATGATGCTCTTCAATGTCGATTGGTGATGACACATAGCTGCATGCCGAATAATTCCCCAACGAGATTGCAAAATTCCAAAGCACCTCTCTACATCTTTGCGGTATGCCTCTTGTTTCTTGGCAAACAGTTTCTGTGGAAGCTCTTGGGGATTGGAGATTGTTTTCACAAACGAGGAGTACCTAGGATATATACCGTCAGCTAGATAGTAAGTATTGTGGTAAGTCATACCGTTGACTTTATAGGTTGCACTCGGACTGTTTTCGGCAAGGAGCGAATCAAATATGTCCGATTGGTGAAGCACGTTGATGTCATTTTGTGATCCGGGTACCCCAAAGAAGCTGTGCCATATCCACGTGTTTTATGAGGCCACCGCCTCTAAAATAATAGTTGGACGCTTCTTTCGGCCCGAGAATGCTCCTTGCCAAGCTGTGGGGCAGTTCTTCCACTCCCAGTGCATACAGTTAATGCTTCCGATCATACCAGGAAATCCGCGATGCCTTGCTCTCTTTAGAAGTCGGGATAAGTCTGTGGCATTTGGAGCGCGGAGATAGAGGTCACCGTAAAGCTCGTAGATATGCATACACCACTTCTTCATGCATTGTAGTGTTGTGGATTCACCCATCCTTGTTATTTCAGCACACTGATCTGCGGCTGCGCCGCACGCCAACATACGAAGAGCGCCTGTCATCTTTTGTTGTGGAAGCAGTCCAACCAATCCGATGGTGTCAGCTCTTTGGTGCCAAAATTGGTCGTGGTTGCAGAGATCCGCCATTATACGGTTGAATAAATTGGTACTCATTCGATGCCTTCGACGAAAGGCTTGTTCGTTGAAGACGGGGCGTTTGATGAAGTAATTAATCCTCCATCAGATTATGTCCCCTTGACTCCCTCATTCTTTCTTCATTTGGTCGGCGGCGAGGTGGTTCGTCATCGAACATTGCATCGACCACGACCGCTTCAGTGATGAAAGCATTAGCAATTTCGGCATTTCGCCGACGTTGCTGTCGCCTCCTCCGGAAAAAATTCTCAAAACTAAAAGGATTCATCTTATCGGAATGTAGAATATATGGTTGGAAAGGTGTGAATGAACGATGAGCACCGATCAACAAATATATAGCCGAGTGTAGATATTCTGATTAGATAAGATGATGACACGTGTCAGCTTTCAATTGGTTAGAAATCTATCCGAGAATCTTATACAATTATTAGAGCTGATAATGAACAGTGGACATGACACGTGTTGCCTCGTGATTGGTTGAAAATCTTATTGGAAATTTTGTACAATTATTTACCCGATAACCTTCTGTCGGCGTGACACGTGTCAACTCGTCATTAGTCGAAAATCTTACCCGAAATCTTATTCAATTATTTATACGACAACGACACGTGTCGTTTATGGATTGGTTGAAAAAGATAAAAAAAAAATTAATACAAATTTAATTTATGAACAGTAATAGCACGTGCTATTTTTTGACACCGCTGCGCGAAAAACAGAAACTGCACCTCTTATTCGATGAACAGTGACTGCTCCACCTCAAACAGTGCCAGTGCCTGCTCCTCAAATTGCTCGAGCAAGAACAAAACGTGGGTACGGGTGCTCTAATCAAGATCACTTAACTTTGTCACATCAAAGCATGTCACAATGACAATTAAAGATATCATAGAGATATCATATTGTACCAAATACTTTGACTCAACAATGTTGACATTCTACCTTTTAATACCTCTATAATTATTGCTTCCAGCCTTCCACTAATGGAAGATCGTAGCTGAGTATCCATATCTACAAAAATATTCCTGTCACAAGATTTAAAGTGAGGAAATTGATTCATCAAAAGTCAAATGTATCTAACGAATCGGCTTTGGGTTGTTGGATTCGGTTGCATCACCTGACGATGAGGATGATGGATAATTAGTCGGCATTTGCATGTTTGATCTTAAAACTAAGGAATTCTGGATTGCAGCTTAATTTAATACTTTATCCAGTTTATACCCATCCAAAGTTAGAGTGAGGGATAAGAGAAAAAGAAGGATTTTGTTACATTTTGTTATGGATCGAAAAGTTTTGTATCCATCAAAGGTTATATGAAGTTCCGTTACGACAAATTGAGTTTTTTATTTTATTTTTTATCCTAGTGCAGGATATATGAGGCAGCACGTGTCACAATGTCCATCAACATCGCCAGAATCATAAGCAGATTATGTTACGAACTGAGGAATAAAAGCAGGAACACACAGTTTTAGCTCGTAAGCTTCTTATCTTTATTGACTGCAACTTCTAGGCATTATATAGCCTTTTACAAAACAGAATTCAAAAACAGAATGTAAACCACGTTTACACCACCTACAACGTGGACTAGATAAGGGAAATACCAATTCAAAGCAGATCTACAACCCTACAAGTCAGGGTTGTTATTAACTGAACTAAACAAACTCAACTACTAAGAGACTTTCTAGGAAGACATAGTCAGCAAATCATATCCAACAAATTATGCACAATTTGGTACCTGAAATTTACGAGTTTCGCAGCTTTAAGTTTCGAGGTCAACTATGTACTAGACCTCCAAACTGGGAGCTGCAGTGGGGAAGGAGAATCTGAAATTCTAAATTAGTTGTAGAATCTCCCCTCGATCGAATCCTAGACTGCAGTTTTTTATACATGTATGGATTACACATGCCACATGGGGCGGTAGTCAAAGACTTCGAAGCAGCAAGCACATAGAACAGAATCTCGCAGATTACATGCATGTGCCGACCGCCCATTTCTGCATTCATTCTCTCTTTTCTACTGATTCTAAGATATTACATTAACATGACCTGAAGCTCTGAACTACATCTCTGGACCAGCCCAGGTAACGCAAAATTCATGTTTAGCAATTTCACATTCCAGGCCTTGTCCAGAGTCTGAACCCAATCCAAATTTAGCGGGAAAAGATGGTAAATAGAAGAGAGATGATGAAAGCAGAATAATATATTAGAACAATCAACAACATTGATAAGCATATTATTAAACAGCTTCAGTAACTAGTAGGCTATTACATTATGGACTCTTCACAAACATTAATATTTTTAACCAGGCTTAATATGTTTGATAACAAACAGACTGATGACAATCCAAACATCAACGATCCATTCAGCCCGGAAGATCCATCCGGTCAATGTTCTTCCTCCAAGTTTTGCCTACTACAGCTGCCTCGCACTTTCCTCATACTTGCGACTAGACAACTCGAAGCAGACATTTCGGGGACTTGGCTAGTTTCGGTTCTTGGATTTCTCCATGGACCTAGGAGCTAAAGGAGAAACACAACAGGCATAAGATAAGAGTACAACTCATCACTGAAATCAAAAGAACCATTATTACTAGTAGTGGGCCATTTAGTTCTACAACTACGGGATATCAACAGAGATACTCTCAACGCTTCTATCACAATGCCCATGGAGCAAGCTAGTAAGAAATGGATTAGTAACTATAGGTTTTACATGGACATACCACCATTACTAGTTGTGCAACATTTACTTTCTCTCTACTAAAGCTCTCACGAAGAATATTTGATGTTTTAAATAAGTCCATATATCGATTATCAATCAAGTGAAAATAACATCAAGGGAGATCATTAAACTAGAAGCACAAACCTAAGCCAATGGCATCAGACCCCTTCATAATCTTCAACCTCTTGCATGAATCAATAAACATCCTGTGATAAAACCAAACTGGAGTTTAGTTGCAGATACAGTTCAATTTCAACAAATGAAAATTAATATCAGATGAATATCATGGTGCATGAGACTTAGAAGATACAAGAATACAAGACTTAGATGATAGTACAAGAATACAAGCATTGCAATTTGTTTCAATCTTTTCCCCCTTATATTGACTGGAAATAACGAGACAACTCATGACTTCCTGACAATACTTAAATCAATTTAACACTTTTATGTGTGATCTTACATATCCCTTGTTAAGGCCTTTTCAGTGTTTATAGTTCATCACATAGAAAACACCTTCAAGCTATTCTTTATAAGACAAAGGTGATATGATATCCTTTAACATAAAATAAATCTCAACTCTTCAACAAAAATGCTGCAGTGCTATCAAACCAACATAAATTAATAAGAACACAAAAAGACTAAACATTGAACCAGAACTTACTCCCATGGGACATCCCCGACAAGCATCCAATCACCATCCTTGTCCTCGTAGGTAAGCACATATTCTGATCCATGAAGAAGATCTCTCAGCTTACTCTCACTCAGTCTTTCCCTTCCTCCGGCTCCATGGGATCCATATTGCCCTGAAATCACAATAAAGGACAGAAAATGGCTCCATGAAAAAACTTAGAAGTGTCTCTAACTCTCTATATTGGAAGTTTAGACATCTCAGCAGCAAACGCCAAGCAATATCAATTTTGAACCGCCCACATTATGAACCAAGATAAGTTGATGGCAGCGTATGATAGGATAAATTAGATAAATTTACCTATGGTAAAACAGCTGAACATCTTTTCCAGAGCAGAAGACAACTCTTGATAGGTAGAGTAGGTTCTCAGATCTACCTTCCTCAAGTAGGGAGCACCATCCATACTGACCTTGATGAAAAGAGCACCACAACCTGGCTTTCCATCAACTTCATCATTGTTCTTTGAAGCAGTGGTTAAATTCTTCCTAAAGGATCTAATTGGAGGCCACCCAACAACATGTGCCCTGTAGAGAATAATGGAAACAGTCGTAAATTTACATTTTGTTAATACTCACTGAAGTTTCAATCCACCATGAGAAAATTTAACTTACTTAGCAGCCGGAGCACTACTGTTGCCCACATGGTTCTGGCTAGCTGCAATTGTAGCCTCAGACTGATCTTTGGAAGTTTTAGTGATAACATCTTTCATCTTAGTTGGCTGAGCCCCAGAAGTCCTGGATGATAGCATAACATTGACTGAATTCACAGGAAACTTCACTTGTCCCACTGATTCTGGTGATTCAGAATCAGATCCAGCTGAAGGAAACATCCAATTTCCCTCGGTATACACAGAACTTTTCACCTCTGAGAATCCGTCCATGGTATCAGAAAAGCCCCTTTTGTTGCCTGAAACAACATTCTTTTGGGATGAGGAACAGATTCCATCTTTTGAGGGAAGCAATGGAAATAGTGGCTTCTCATCGAGCAAGCAAAGCTCAGGTTCCCGTTCAGGCGATTGGGATCCAGGAAGACCAAGCCTCAATTCTGTAGCCTTAAAATTGAACTTGCTCTTATTTTCTTCTGACAAGCTGGAGACAGTGGAGCTGTCAACCGAAGAACAATCTGACAACCCAAGGTAGTTACGTTCTTTCAGTCCCGAGCCATTCTGGGAGATCATATCCATGGGGAGTGAACAATCTACCATAGAACCATTGATCTTCCTTTCTCCCTCACCACCCAGCAGTGGTGGAGACATCAGACTTCAAAATTATCAACTGCTCAATGAAAACAAATTGGCCAAATCAACGGATGATACTAAACTAATATCAACCAAAACAACGAAAAATTCAACAGCACAAAATGGGCATGCTACATGAAATAAGGGATTCCAATTCATCTGATGAAAATTAAATTCTATATAACTCAGTTTAGAAATTCTGAATGATAGGATGCGATGTATTTTTCTCATCAAAATTGGCCCACCAAAATTATTTAAGGCAAGCATAAAGGTTTTTCTGAGCAGACCAAGCATCAGCTAAAACAATAGTGCCTTCCAGAAAACCAATCCAATTATTAACACATGAAAAAGCTCTAGCCACTAGATCTATGAAGCGGCATTAATACATACAACACATAATTGTAAGGATTCTGAGCACAAACCAGCATAGTACAATTATCAACTCCAGATTGCTTACAAGACCGAAACCAATACAGTATTGCCGTTAAGAACCCCTAACAAAGTTGAACGAAACACATTGTGCACTATGTCTTCAATCTAAAGAGAACCACCAAGAAGAAACCTAAACAAAACTCGTACCCAAAATGGATGAGTGAAATCACCACCAATAAAAGGTTGTAACAAACACAACAAAACTGACTAAATAGTCCGCAGAACGTCACCCTCTCAAGCTCTAATGAAAAAGCTAGCCTTGAAAACTACCTCTTAAGAAATCCCAGACAAATGCACACTCTAAAATCAAATTAACAAGAACCAAAAAAAATAATTAAAAACATAAAAAAGAACCCTGGTTTTGCTAATTTCCTCACACCCCTAAATTGAAAAAGGTCAACTCGGGCTTTAGGCAAAATTTGTTTGCATGATTCAAAGCGCCGAAACCTTCATTTCACCAATTACAAACAGCAAATTTCAACTCAAACAGATCCTCTAATCTTCAAAGACTCGATGCATTGAGTTATAACAAAGAAACCCAATTTGCAAAACAACAAGAACAAGTTCACAAAAGCTTGGCTCCACAAAACCCACAGAAGACTAATAACTTCAACAACAAACCCAGAAACTTACAAAGCAACAAGATCCCAGAAACAAAAAGCAGCCCAGAATTCTCAGCAAGCCAAAAACGAAAGCTCAGAACATCACAAAACACACTAAGCTAAGCTAAATCACGAGTGTTGTTGTAAAAATGAAAGCTTTTGGATACAAAAAAAAAGGATGGAATATTCGGCGAGCGAGCTACACACGTACCTGAACGACTCGTTTTCTTTTGGATCAGACAAAGAAGAAGATAACCAGCAAATGCCTTCCTGATTTCGTCAAACAAATTTTGCGAAACAAAGTAAAAATGAGACCTTGAAATCTTAAGCGAGAGAGCGAGAGAGAGAGAGAGAGAGAAACAAAAGCTCAAGGCTCTTCCATCAAAGCAGAAAGCAACAAAAACTTGTTTTTAGGCCGAGGACTCGAAGCTTGCAATAAATTATTTTTATAATTGATAAAATTAAAAAAAAGGGAGTAAGGGTGAAATGGGAAATGTGTCCAACCAGGTTGGGGTATTTTAATACTTTATGAATACTTTGTCTGCGATTTACGGACCGGCTGGTTTTGCACGGCGCCGATCTGGGACAGGAGGAGTAGTGTGGTTTAAGGTTGATATTGAGATTGGTGAATCTCAGCCGTCCATTGAGAATTATATTATATGCTTATTTTTTTGAGTTCCGGGTTTTAGTGTAGGAAATTCGGGAATGAGAGCGGGAAAAATAGGTTCTGGTCGAAAACGGTTGGTTTGTTTATAAAATACAAATCTTTAACGTCACATTATGGTCTACGGTTGGTTTGTTTGCTACCATCTACAATTTATCAACTTGAGGAAGGCTTGCGAGCTAGTCCTAGAGTATAAGTTGGAGCCAGTGATCTTCGAATTTGATTGCCTTCAACCGGGACAACATATTACCACCAACGACGATGAGGGGTCGTTAATTAGTGGTCTGGTCTTTGATATTGGATTGATGCTTAGTCTATGTCAATGGGCTTCAGTTCGTCACACATACTAAGAGGTCAATTCGTTGACACATAGTATTAGCAAAGTAGCTTTTAATTTTGATGTACATAAATTGTGGCATTTGAGAAAATTTGAGTTTATTTAAGGAGATTTATTCTCTGTAACTTTCGGTGTGTGTCTTGTCCTACTTAGATATGGATTAGATTAGATATAGATACAGAGAATCTCTGTTATATTAGGACAATTATTGTAATAGATTGTATCAGTCTATATAGACGGTATTCTATCAATGAAAGAGTTAGAGTTTTTTGTTATCATATTATTCTCATTCAACACGTTATCAACAGCTCTCTGGGTTGATAATCATCACAACCAAAGCAAAAAAAACTAACCTTCACAAAAGGCCTCCATCGCCGACAGACCTAGTCACCGTCGGCCTCTCTCTCTTCCGGCGCTCCTCACACAAGCACAAGCTCCTCAAATCTTCCTCCGTCGTCAAGATTGCTCGACTTCCAAGGAATCGTTTCAGATGAGCTTCAACTTCAAATCGATCAACAAGTGTACTGGTCATACCAAGCACAATACCCATCAAGGTAAACGTTTCTAAACCCTAAATCTAAAGATCTAGGATCAAACTTAATTTCTGCAAAACCCTTAATCTAAGTTGATGATAATTGTGATATAAGTTGTTCTATATTACATGTTTACCCTAGTTCCTATAGACCTATATCCATAGAGTATAAGTGACGGTCCTGAGGGAGTCACGATTTAGAAAAGAAAATAAAATAAAGGGAAATCGATACTATGTGATGGTTTTGTCACAGTTGTTGGGTGTGGTTTTGAACCATCGTTTATAATCGATTTTTGTGACCATACATCTGGGATCACATTCTTATTCCATACACTTGATATTAGTGATCGTGGTTTTCTGATCATTAAACTAATTATATCTCGTGTTTCGCTTGTGGATGTCATCAATTGAGCTAGAACAGCTTGAATTTGATATCATTGATCCTCAAGGAGCAGATTATTATTGTTGGGTGTCAGACGTTGAGAATGTGCTTCTCAATATGAATCTGACAGATATAATCCAACCACCACCATCACCTGGTACTAAGCCACCAACTCTAGCTCATAAAGATCAAGTCCTCATATTTTTGAGGCGATATATACATCTAGTTCTAAAGAATATTTGCTAAAGAATGACCCCGTGGTTTTGTGGGTGACTTTAGAAGGTATGTTCAATAATGTGTATAATACACAACTTCATGAACTGAGATAAGGATGTGATTTCATCCAGTTATTGGATTATCCAAGTATAAATGCTTTTAATCAAGCTAAGATTAGAGCTTCAATCAGAGTTGAGTATATGTGGCATTATAAAGACCGATCAGGCTATGATGAAGAAGTCTTTAAATTCCTACCTCCATAGACACCCTTGCGCACCAATTTCATGAATTTTGCGCAAGAATGACTTAAATCATTCAGTTATCTCATGAATGTGTTGGCCAAGAAATAGAGGTATCGTGAGATTATTCTCATCAATAATGCTCAGCTGGCTGATATTAAAAGGATCCATGAGTCGTACAATACTGGAGGAAAGGTACGTAAGGATAGAAAGAACGGTCGTTCTGAGCCTTACAATAACCATGGTGAAAAATGAGGATGTAGTCGTGGTCATGGTATAGGAGAAATAGTCGTGATTTGACTTGGAATCGCCATGAAAAAAAACCCACAACAACTCTAATAAGAATTATTTCAAATCCAGTTCTAGGAATGGTGAAAATTCTTTCAATTCTGCTTCTGATTCGTGCTTGTCATCTTGATATAAATGTGGTTCTACCAAGCACATGCACAAACAATGTTGTGCACCCAAGGATATTCAACATGCCTACAAGAAGTGCATGAAATAACTGGCACATAAGACTTAACTTCACTGAAGTTTATGAGATGGAAGATTGCGGTGAAGCAAATCTTATAATAGCAGACAATACAAAAGCAAGTCTGGTGACTACTATTTTTGCATAGTTTATGTATTAGGCTCATGTCTTTGCTATGTAATCAAGTTTTGTTTCCATTTTGACTTGGTTTTAGTCATGTTTTTAAGACTTTATTTTTAGTTGGTTTTGGACTAAGAACATCTATGATGCAATTGTTACTTGTTGGCGAGCAATGAAATTTTCTCTATTTTTTGGTTTATGCAAGTGTTGAGAATGTTATTTCACTACTTATGCAGAGTATGGTTCGATGTTTACAATTATATATGGCATAATGACACAATGATACAGTACAAACGAGACACGAAAAAGTGGTTGTTTTAATCTTAGGAAATTTTTGACCTGTCACATGCTCCATTCTGGATCGATTTTTACATTATTTGACCTGCCAAATTTTTCCTCGACCCGTCGAATGTTTGTTTCTGTCTCGATTCATGTCCAATTTCGACCCGTCGAAAAATATGCTCGACTCGTCAAAAAATAGATATAGGAAAATCAATATTGGTTTTTGGTTTTATTCGACCTGTCGAAACTTTGTTTGACCTGTCGAATGTATGCCCCTGGACAACCTTCCGACCCGTCGAAAAAACGGTATCGTAAAACCAACTTTTATCTTGGGTTTTATTCGACCCGTCAAGGAATCCTTCGACTCGTCGAAGATGTTACCAAGATTATGGTGTTTTAGATGTGTTTATACATCAGTCTAAATCAACCAACCTAGATTTAAGCACCAGATGTGATTTTACATCAGTTTATATCATGTCATGGAACTTAAAATACAACGGTCTTTTCGATCGGTAAGATATTGTTATACATCGATTATGTTTAGGTATTATCATACCATATCAGCACTTAATAAGGATTACACCCTTTAAAATCTTTAAGTACTCACTTAAAGTGTTCGCCATGTCTTTGATTCAAATACGGTTTGATTAACATTGATTTGTTGATATATGATGGCAAGAGTGAGTGTTACCATTCGAACCTTACTCAAATTTGAACACATTTGTGCCAATTTTTTTCACTTAACATATTGAGAATGGAAGAGAGTTTTTGTATCAAGTCTTCGTAGAATGTTGCCAATGGCGTAATATGGAGAAGTTTATGAGGATTTGTAGTGGTTTATATCTTACTACGGTTTGGATCATAGAATCCAATGCAGTCACTTATATTACTATATGTGACTTAGCCTCATATGAGCTTTTACACTTTGATGATCAAGATATTGAGACACTCTCATGGCCATTTGTTCTTAAGAATAAAGAAGCATGTGGGAATACCTAAAACCATCAGTTTAGATGGGGGAGCTGAGATTACTCCACTCTGTTCAGACTCAGTCTCCAAGACGAGTGCAGCACCATCCCACATACCATTGTGGCATTGTGCGTTATCCTACCAGATTCATATGTTGCAATTTGTTATGCACATTGCTCGTTTTGCAAAGATGTTTATGTATGTAATGCTATTTACATGCATGCTAATCTTTCGTTGTAGACATAACTTTCATTCTTTCACAGATTCCAATAATCTATTTGTGGATAAATCAAACCGATATGCGGACTGTTTATATATGGTTTTGATTGTTGCATCAACGCATAGGTTACACGTCTTTGTAATCCACATGTTACGCTGTATTTCAAAACTCCTAGCAGATATTATTAAGCTTCGGGCTCACCACTCGAACAATTTAATCTGGTCATTTAGATTGGTTTAATACAGGAGAGTTTACATCAAAATATTTTGTTGACTATTACATATTGATTGGGATTATTGTTGAATATTCCGGTTCCCCATGCATGTTCTTTCATAGAACGGTTTAACAGAGGCAAAAATCAAGCGATTCAAGCTTGTGGCCAAAACTATGGTAATGTATATTAATTTACCGGTATCTGCTTGGGGATATGCAATATTACATGCAGCTATGCTTATTCGCTTGATACCCATAAATCGCCAATCACTCAGTGCGTACCAGTTAGTATCTAGATATGAGCCTGATATCTCACATATACACATCTATGGTTGTGCGGTACATGTGCCTACTACGCTTCCACTGTATACAAATATAGGTCATCAATGACGATTAAGCTTCTATATTGGTTCTCCAACGATTGTCAGCTATTAAGAACCTTTGATAGGAGATCTCTTTACTGCTAGTTTTGCAGATAGTCACCGTGATGAGGCATACTTCCCGCCGTTATGAGGAGATCAGAATGGTTTCATTCTGGATTAACGTCGAAAATTTACGTGGTATATCCCCACTATGTTTCATCATGATCCCCGTACATCTTAGTGTGAGATTAAATAGCAATGTATTCTTGATCTTCAAGAAGTAGTAGACTTTATGCCTGACTTCTTTACTGATATCATGAAGGTGACGAGATCGGTTTACTTGCTGCAAATCCTGCAAGGTTGAAAGTCCCTGATATTGGGCAAGTTAAACGCAACACCCAGGCAAGGTAGTGTTTCTCCTGCCCATAGTGGGGGTGTAACATCGGTCAATTGGCATGGTTCTACCCAAATCAAGTAACTCTAAACCACGGAGTACTCATGTGATTAGATTGAGACGTTCACTATATAGATTGAAATAATCCGGTAGGATGTGGTATACATGTCTTAGTGACTACTTGATTGGGAAGGGATACAAGAATGATGAGTTATGCCCATGCGTGCTCAATAGATGAACAAGTTATTTGAGATGATAGACCTTGGTAGGACTCGATTAATTCTTGGTTTTGAGATGGAATATCAAGTTGGTTGAATTCTTATTCACTAGTTTACTTATGTCTAAATTAGGCAATAGACGAAGCATACCCTATAAGTACACCAATGATTGTTTGCAGTCTGGAAACCAAAAGGATCCATTTCATCTAAAAAGCCGATGATGAGGAACTTTTGGAGCTGAGATTCTATATCTTAGTGCGATTAGAGCTTGGTTGAATTTAGCTCAGTACATACATCCAAACATTGCGTTCTCAGTATGCGTCTACGTAAAGTTATTGGAATAGAGTAAAACAAATCTCCAGGTACTTGAAGTGATTCATTGACTAAAGTCTATTCTTCCCTTATAAGGAATACAGAGAGAAACATGAAAATCCTAGTCAAGGGATAGTTGAATCGCAGCATTCAAGTTCTGGGCATTTCGACCCGTCGAACATATTTCTTGACCCGTCGAATATAATGAACTATGATAACCCGAAAGGGTCCTTCGACCCGTTGAGAAATGGCTTCGACCCATCGAAGCCGGTGTTCTGGATCAGACACAACCATCTGTTCGAGCCGTCGAGTGAGAATTTCGACCCGTCAAATTCCTCTCCTACTGCGAGTAGTTTTATTGCAATCCCCTTATACCGACACACCGGTTGATGTGTTGATCGGATTTGCTGATATTGGGTACATCTCTGACCCACATAAAGGATGTTCCAATACAGGTTATTCACTATGGGAAACACGACAATTTCTTGGAGAATAACAAAGTAAACCCTTGTTACTACTTCCTTGAACTATTCTAAAGATTAAAGCTTTCTATGAAGCTGTTGATAGGTGTGTCTGATTTAGGATAACAATACACCACATTCGAGGTTCTAGTGGATTATTATCTCACTACTGGAAATTGACCCATTGCCGGCGACTTTTATGTCGCCGGCAATGTTTTGGACATTACCGGCGATTTTTGCCGGAAAAATCGCCGGTAATGTCTTTTTTTTTTTTTACATTACCGGCGATTTTTGTCGCCGGTAATGTCCGTCGCCGGCAATCTCTCGATGGTAATGTAAAAAAAAAAAAAAAAAAACCATTACCGGCGACTTCATTTATGTCGCCGGTAATGTCTTTTTTTTTTTTTTTTTTTACATTACCGGCGACATAAATGTATGTCGCCGGCAATGTCTTTTCCGGCAAGACATTACCGGCGACTTACATTTATGTCGCCGGTAATGTTAAAAAAAAAAAAAAAAAAGACATTACCGGCGATTTTTCCGGCAAAAATCGCCGGTAATGTCCAAAAACATTGCCGGCGACATAAAAGTCGCCGGCAATGGGAAGAAATGTTGTAGTGTCTACTATGACTGCACCAACTTGCCTCTTTGAGGATAATGCGGTTTGCATTGACCCAATAAAGTTGTATTACATTAAGGGTGTCATACTTAACTCATTTCGCCAACGTACTCCTACAATCAGCAATAGCAGCGGTTATTGATTATCCAAGTCAACCGGATTGGTTCGGTTGATAATGTTGCCGAGTTGTTTACCAAGTCATTACCTAAATCTACATTTGTGAAACATGTGAGACGCATTGATATGCACATGTTATCTGAACTCCATGACTGAGTTTACATTCAGGAGGAGTTACATTTCTGTAGACATCAGGGGGAGTCTACATCATATGTAGTAACTTTTGTAGTTGATGCATTGTACTTTTTTTCCCTTAGACCAAGCTTTTGTTTTACCCATGAGGTTTTTGTTTGTTTGGCGAGGTTTTTTAGTAAGGCAACAAGTTATGCATCATTCCCTAGGCCATCGACACAAGGGGGAGTGTTTAAGGAGAAAATGAATAATCAAGAACTGCCCCATTGTCATACCATGCAAAAACTCACAAGGAAAGTTTAAAGTTTCTACCTTGCACAAGTCCTACCTTGCACAAAGAAATCGGTTCAAGAAACAAAAAAGAAAGAGAATCAGAAAGAGAATCAGTGTAATAACTGCCTAGGGTAAAGCACAATTAAATTGAGACGTGGACTGAAAAAGTGAGTTACGAGGCAGTCACCACTCCCCCATAATAGGACACTTAAAGGGCCCTCTAAGTACAGAAGTTGAAAGGGTAACTCTAACTTACACAGTATAGGGTAGAAGTCTCTAAAAATCTGCACAAAACGAGCCTGGCCACAACATCTGTGTATATGTAACAGATTCACTATAGCTAGGACAGGTAATCACTCAAATCATCAGACAACATAATGACCATAGGCTTGCGGGACAATCAAATTTCTTAGATCTTAAGTAAGATGAGATCACAAGGTCTTGTGAAGAGGTGATAGACTGGGGAAGCAAGCAAGGGGAAGCCAAATGGCAGGTGTAATTGCAAAGGTAGGACTTGTGCAGCAAGTATAAGTAGATGCAAATTAGTGAGTTCCAAGAGTGGCATATACAAACACCAGGCAAGAATTTGCAGTTGAGATAGCCTGGTGATCCACAACATTGTCATTGCAGCATACAAGCATAGCTCTCCTAGCCAGAGCAGGAAAGACTCTCCCAGTAACAAAAAGGAGAATGAAAAGAAAGAACTAAGAATGTTTTTGTTTTTGTTTTGTACAACTGTAAAAAGTAGAAAGAACTATAACTAATAGGCCAAACCTATTTGAGTACCTCCATCAGTAGGAAAAGCAAGAATTTGATCATGAATTTTAGGGCTTCAGCTAAATCTATTTCTGTCAATCTTGATGCAACAGGTGATAGTCAACCCTTCAAAAACTTGGAGCAACCAGGGCAAGGGCATAGGGCAGGGTATTGACAAAAAATAGCACTTTGAAGTGCAGAAAATCAGGCTCAAAATGGTTAACCTATAATATAATAAGAGTAGGAACAAGGGCTGTTTTGGCTCTGGTGGAAATAACTACTAATATACGCCTTGATCATTTCTCATCATACAATAAAATCCCTAACTCAAGATGATATAGTGCAAGTTCTAGCATATATGTCATGTGAGATCACTCAAAGAGTGTTTGTGAAAACAGACAAAGTTTAGGCTCAACAAAACTCACTAGATTTTTCACTCAAAAGGGAAAAGTGCAGGTACTAGTTGGACTTACATAACTATACTAGTAAAGAAAATACCAGGTATTTTACACTTCAACTCTAGACTAACAAGAACAAAAACGTGTGGCCCGCTAACTATACATATTGTAAGGAAGCGATCTACTGCATAGTGCACACACCAATTGCAGTTCTCAACATCTCAAATCTAGCAATATCCAAGGGCTTAGTAAATAAATCAGCAAACTGATATTCAGTGGGAACAAAATCTAGTTCAAGCAAACCTTTCTCAACCAAATCTCTAATAAAATGGTATCTTAATTAAATATGCTTGGTTTTAGAGTGCTGAACTGGATTCTTTGAAATGTTAATGGCACTTGTATTGTCACAGAAGATTGTAAGCTTACCTTTAGAATAGCCATAGTCCCTAAGCATATTTCTCATCCACAACAACTGAGTGCAACAACAGTCTGCTGCAACATATTCTGACTCGGTAGTAGAGAGTGAAATGCAATTTTGCTTTCTGTTGTGCCAAGCCACCAAATTGTTGCCAATGGAGAAGTAACCACCAGAGGTGCTCCTCCTATCCTTGAGATTTCCACCACAATCTGCATCTGAATATCCTGCAATTTCCACATTAGTATCAAAAGTATAAAATATACCACACTCAGAGGTACTAGCTGAGATATAATTGATGATCCTTTTGCCAGTTTCAAGGTGGGATTCCTTAGGGTTGGCTTGCAATCTTGCACAGACTCCCACATTGTATGTTAAGTAAGGTCTGCTAGCAGTGAGATACAGTAGGCTCCCTATCATACTTCTATAGTGTTTTTGATCAACAGACTTACCAAATGGATCATCATTCAGCTTGGTGGTGGTGCTTATAGGATTGGAGACAGATTTAGCAGTAGTTAAACCAAATTTGGCAACAAGATTTGCAACATACTTGGATTGAGAAAAGAACATACCTGAGGGAAGTTGTTTTACCTAGAGGCCTAGACAGTAGGTTAGTTCACCACACATACTCATCTCAAATGCCTCATCCACAATAGTAGCAAACTCTTTAACCATATCAGGAGAGGTAGAGCCAAAGACCATGTCATCCACGTACACTTGAGTAATGATGATGGTACTTATGCACTTTTTAACAAACAAAGTCTTGTCAACAGATCATCTGGTGTATCCCTTACTTACAAGGTAGGATGAAAGCTTGTCATACCAGGCTCTAAGAGACTATTTGAGGCCATAGACAGCCCTTTTAAGCTTGTAAACATGATCTGGGCACTCCATATCTTCAAAACCAAGAGGTTGCTTTACATACACTTGTTCATTCAGATCTCCATTCAGAAATGGACTTTTGACATCCATTTGATAGAGCTTAATGTTCAAGTGATAAGCCATGGCTAGTAGAATTCTCACTGATTCTAATCTAGCAACAGGAGCAAAGCTTTCATCATAATCCACTCCTTCAATCTGTGAATACCCTTGAGCCATAAGTCTTGCTTTGTTCTTGGTAATGTTGCCAAACTCATCTGTTTTATTCTTGAAGACCCACGTGGTTCCCATAACATTTGTGTTAGAGGGTCTAGGAACCAGTTCCTAGAAATGATTTCTCTCAAATTGATTTAGCTCTTCTTGCATAGCCTTGATCCAGTCATCATTTTTGAGAGCCTCCTTCACATTCTTTAGTTCTACAATGGATACAAACCCTTTGTGAGAGATTTTGTTAATGTCATTCACATTCTTTGACGTAAAACACATAAGAGTCATATCAGTAACCACTTCATCTTGATCAACAACATTGTGGAGAGGCTGACTTTCTGGACTTGTTAATATGTTGACTTGTCTTCTTATTCTTATCCCTTGAGAGGGATTGCCATCATCAGAGGTGTTATGATCCTTTTGAACCTATTTAAAGCCATGTCTATATATAGGTGTTGGACCAAGAATTGGATCTTCTTCCTCCTCATTTTACTGTCATTCTGAGTCTGTGAAATTCCTCCTTGGTGTTCCCCTTCATCAATAAAATACTCAAACTGTCTAGGTACAACATCATCAACAGAAACATTTATGGACTCCATGATGGTTCTGGTTCTTCTGTTGTACACTCTATAAGCCCTGTTGTCTAGTGCATATCCCAGAAAGATCCCTTTATCACTTCTGGCATCAAACTTTGATAGTTTCTCTCTGTCTCTGTAAATATAGCATGTACTTCCAAAGGCATGTAGATGTTTGACATTTGGATTTTTTCCTCTCCAGAGTCATTTTTTGAGTACCAGGCCTTAGAAAAGTTCTATTGGCAGTGCAACATGCAGTGTTGATTGCTTTTACCCAAAAATGACTGCTGGTTCCAGTTGAATGTAGCATTTCTCGAGCCATGTTGATTAGTACCCTACTTTTCCTCTCCACAATACCATTCTGCTGAGGGGTTTTGACTGATGAGAATTCATGAAAAATACCTTCTTGATGAAAGTAAGTGTCAAACAATACATTCTTGAATTCTGTTCCATGGTCTGATCTTACTCTTTGGATGCTCAGATTAGAAGATTTTTTCTCATATGTCAATCTTCTTGTCAAGCCTTCAAAGTTCTCAAAGGCATCACTATTTTCCCTCAGAAAACACAGCCATGTAAATCTTGTAAAATCATCTACTACCACCAAGATATACCTTTTCCCACTAAGACTCCCAGCCCTGCTGGTCTAACCAGATCTATATGTAACAACTCAAGTGGCAGTGTGGTTATATCTGATCATATGGCCTTGTGAGAGATTTTGGTCATTTTTCCTATTTTGCACCCTTCACACATTTTGCTAGGATGACCTTTTAGAATAGGAAGACCTCTCACACAGTATGCAGAAGACAGCTTCAGCAGATCCTGATAGTTTACATGCCCAAGTCTTCTGTGCCAAAGCTCCAGGGTAGCCTCGTTTGTAGTTACAAGACATTTAGCTAGCTGAACATGTTCTGAGCCATTTGATAGCAGTTATCTTCATATCTCAAACCTTGCATGACAAAAAGGTTTGATGCATCCAACACTATACATCTATGATTGTTGAACCAAACATCTTCATATTCATCAGTTAGTTTGCTCACACTAATGAGGTTTGCCTTCAAACCCTCTACAAAATAAACATTCTTCAGACTTTGTATGTTTCTAGCCTTAACAGTTCCCCTACCAGTAACTTCACATTTTTTCCCATCACCAAAAACAACTCCCCCAGTGATGCAATCATTTGCCATTGAGGTAAACCAATGTTTGTTTCCTGTCATGTGCCTAGAGCAGCCACTATCTAAATACCATATGTCACTTCTTTCTTGTTGTAATGTAGGCAGTGCCACTAGACAAGTAATGTTAACATGATTTTCTTCACCTGTTCTTTTTCTGCACACAACAAACTAATCAGAATGTTCAGGTGTTGACAAACTAGACAAAAAACAGGTCAAGTTCTTCTTTCTCTCCAGGTTTTCCTGTCATCAGATTCATTTGACTTTGCAAGTTTTTCAGTCAACTTATTTATCAGTACATGTGTTCCTGGAGTTCATGTTTTAAAGTGGCATTATTATAACTAGGTTCAGTCTTTCTCTGAGCTAAAAACTCATTCCTAAGTTAGTTACACATAGGTCTGATATGACCTTCCTTACCACAATGAAAGCACACAGGGACAAAAGGTTTACTTACCTGCTCTACTCAAGTTCTTGATCCTGTGCTCTCAACATGTCTTACCTTAGAGCTTGAGGTATAGCCTGAGTAGGGCACAATGTGATATCCTTCAACATGAGATACTTCTATTTCTGGAATATGCTGAGCTTCCCTCACAAAGGATGCATTGACTGGCTTGTAGCCCACGCCACTTTTGTCTCCTCTAGGTTTTACTGTGTTCCACAAGTGGTTCATAGCTTTTGAGCTTGTTTGAAACTTATTGAATTTTTCTTTGGTTTTCAACAGTTCATCTTACACTGATTCAAGTTCAAGAGTTAAGTTAACATTAAGGATAGATTGAGCTTTTACCTCAACTTTCAGTGTTCTGATTTGATCCTCAAGGTCTGCCTTTTCTGTTCTCCTCTCTAGTTTATCATCAATGGTCCTCAAGGACTCATTGCTTAGGAGCTCAGCAATCCTACTCTTATCAACTTCCCATTTCTTCTAAACTGAATTCAATGTATTCTGAAGAGTGTATCTTTCTCTCTTAACTGTCAGGAGCTCCTCTTCAAGTACCAAGTTCTTCTATAGCACAATTTGTGAGAACTCATAGAGCTGCTTACACCTGAGATCCAACTCATCATCTACCTCATTGTGTGAGGAATCAGATTCCTCATTGCACAAGGAGGAGACTAAAGCTAGATTTTCTCCAACGTTTACAATAGCTCTTTCATCATCTGAATCACTCCAAGTAGATTTAAGAGCTGTTTCAGTATTTCTGGCTGCAAACCTCTTGTTCCCACAGTCTACCGCAATATGTCCAAGTCCTCTACACTCATAGCATTTTGGCTTGGTTGGCTTGTTAGACTTGCTTGATTCTCCAGGCTTGTCATTCTTCTTCTCACTATTGAATTGACCTTTCTTAGAAGAGGCCCCACCTTTGGAATTTTTCTAGCTTTTGAAGAATTTTTTGAACTCCTTTGAGATGAGGGCTAAGTCACTCAAGTTCAGTGGCTTGATTTCCTTCTCTTTCTCATTCTCCTTCTCCTTCTTCACAGATGTCAATGCTAGATTTTTTGCTGATGAAGAGGGTTTAACCAGGTTTTCCTTAATCTCATAGGTTTTCAAATTTCCAACCAGCTCTTCCAAACTATATGCCCTCATATCATGTGTTTCCTCAATGATAGAGCCTTTGGTCTTCAGTTTGCTGTTTAAGGCCCTGAGAAATTTTGACACAACCTTGTACTCTTCAATAGGTTCACCTAACCCCCTACATTGACCAGTGATAGTCAATAGCCTGAGATAAAAGTCATCAACACATTCTTCTTCATCCATGACCAAATTATCAAACGAGCACATCAAGCCCTACAACTTTTGAGCTTTAACTCTGTTGTTACCTTCATAAGTAGTTTGCAACACTTCCCAAGCCTCCTTAGATGTGGCATAGTGGGTGATTCTTCTCCTTTCTTTAGGAGTCAAAGCAGTGTAGAGACAAGTTTTGGTCTTGCAGTCTAGTTGTCGATCTAGAGTTTCTTTTTCATTCCATTCAGATCTAGGTTTCAAATGTCTCACAAAAGAACTGGCTTTAGCAGCTGCTTTAGCATCAATATACACGGGTGGCTTCAAACCCTTGTAATGCACTCCCACATTCTGGGACCTTGACCGTATATGAAGGCTTGCATCATCACTTTCCAGGTTGAGTACTCTTCTCTATCAAAAGATGGTGGAGTGTTCAAAGAGTTTGACACTTTTATACTAGTGGACTCCATCCTCTCCCAAGATCTTTGCTAATTCTGAAAGCTAGGCTCTGGTACCAATTAAAGGACTAGAGTCCTTAATATACTAGTGTAAAATAATGATAAACACACAAGATTTTACGCAAAAACTCTTTCGGGTGAAAATTGCGGGATCCCAAACACAAGAGATCCAAATTCACTAATCTCAAATGGTTTACAATCAGTTCTTGTATAACAAATACAATTGAAACATACAAAATCGAAACAATCTTGTAAACTATGATTACAACAGATCAGAACGCTCTTTAAAGCTTCCTCAGCTTCAGCTTCTCATCTGTAGGTTTACCAAATCTCAGATCACAGAATTAATAGCTTCCTCAGCTTCAGCTTCTCATCTGCAGGTTTACCAAATCTCAGATCACAGAATTAATGATGCAATATGCTTACTCAAACATGGAACAATGAGATATGTAGTAAAATAAAATTGTTTGATGCAAATGAAAAGTTGATAAGATCAATACTAATCTATATCACGCAAAAGGAATCTACTCAACCTCGTCATGGAACTTGGTTTTTATATCAGCAAAACTAAACCTTCAATCAGATAATTCAAATTCGAATGAAGAAATCAGAAATCAAATCTAAAGGAATATTTCCTAATCAGACTAGGAAACTGTACCAAAACAGATCCGATTTCCTAATTTGATTAGGAAACTGCTAACAGGTCAAATGTGAGTAAACAAGACACTTTAATTTCTAATTGATTGAATGGTTTGCACAGCAGAATCATGAATGCAACCTTACCATATATGGGATCTGATAAACCTTGATTGTAGCCACTTTAACTCCATCTGATCTCTTCAATCACGGTTCTTGATTATTCTTTTTCTTCAAACTTCAAACCTGTGAGTTTTTTGCATTGATGACAAATATACTTATAAGATTAGATATACATACAAAGAATTCATGTTATATCAGGACAATTATTGTAACAAATTGTATCAGCTTATATATACGGCATTCTATCAATGAAAGAGTTGCGGTTTTTTGTTATCATATTATTTTTCTGCAACAAAGTAGTTTTTTTTTCTTTTTCGATAGATGACCCTATATTACATTAGTTTGGTCACATTTTGATGGTTGACTAATCATAAACAATCTACATCTAAATAAGAGTTAGAAAAACATCTCACTTGTTATTAAGATTACCGGTTCGAGAGAAGGTTTAAGCCAGATACTTCTTTCTAATCAACATATCGTTAATCTCTACAAAAGATATTTGGCTTAGAATGTACAACTCATTACGGCAGGGGCAAGTGGTGGCATGGAAAGTAGACTCTTGCTACAAAGTGTGATCAAGTTATGGTTCTTTGACTTCTTTCGATGGGGTAGTGTGGTTTTCTTTGATAGTTATGGATTTATTGGAGACGTATTTGTGCTTTATATGCTTTCTTTTTTTTAGGAATATTAATTTTGTTTCTTGGGCTTCATGTATATATAACATGCTCATGCATATTTTTTTTATACAAACATGCTCATGCATATCTAACGTTCGTATCCTATATATCGTATGCTTATTAGTTTTGAGATACGTTGGTGCTTGATTACTGATCAATATGTTAGCCATTATTTGGGAGAAAAACAATACATTTAATATCATGACAAGTGTGAACTATTTACAAAATATTCTTTCAGTCATATTGAGAAAAGAAAATACAAGAGACTCTATACAATTAACAATATAAAATATATTGATTTACGAATAGAATAGGAATAACAATCAAAACTCAAAAGGTCCAAATAAAAGGACTTCAATAGACCGTAATTTCAATGGAAGCATAAAAATGAGATAGGCCTTCAAGCACCGGCGGATCCACACAGAGGTCAGGTTGGGCAGTTGTCCAATTTAAGTTTTTGAGTTTAACGTTGTTATTTAGACTGGACATGGTTATTGTTGACAAAAAAAAGGAAGAATATTAGACAAATAAACAGTTGCAGAGAAATTGCAGGAAAGAAGATGAATAGTGGTTTCAATTTGAATAAGAAGACTTACACGACGTAGTTTGAGACTTTACGATGAGAGTTCTTAGAGATTTCTCGTCTTATTTTTTTCGTTTCTTGTCTAAAAACATTGGGCTTTTGAACCATTAATAATTGGGTTCTTTGCAAACACTTCCTGACTTTGCTCATTCCACGTGTGAACACATCTATTAAGCTAGTAGTGTTAATTAATTAAGGTATTGGGCTATTGGCCCTGACGTATCTCTCCAAAGTTCTCTTTTTCGTATTTTCTTCTTCTAAAATTTATTTTAATTTTATATTCATATAATTGGAATTAGCCACTTAAGGTTGGTTGTTGTTTTGGTTATTTAAAACTTGAAGACTACTAAATCTAATTTTATATATATGTCCTACCTGAAATTATTTTCTGGTTCCGCCATTGCCTTCAAGGTCAATTCTGTTTCTTATTCGGATGGTTTTATTTTGTGGAAGGACTATTTGGTCCAAACCTAAGAAAACCTCTTTTTCCATAATTATAAGGATCAAATTATTCACATGAATGATCCAAATAAAGTCATCTCATTCTCATTCTGGAATACAATAAAGTAGCAGCATCAGCATATTGTTTCTAATTTTAAAATAGAATAAAGAACACGTAAAAAACATTAATCACAAATGGAAAATAAATTTAAAAGATTAAAATTCACAACTAACTATTTAATCGAAGAATTTCAATATGAAAACAAATAAGGTGGCGACATATAATCAATGATAATCTTGACCGGAAGAGTAAAGCACAATGCACCATCCTTGCAAATTCGATTTGATACTTCAAAGCAAACTTATTTTGTACCTCTTTTAACCTTGTCCTCTTATCCTTTTATGAAAGAAAGAACTAATGTATCAAGATCACACCATTTTTTCAATTACTTCCTTTTAAATCTTGAGAGTGATTATGTTTCTTAATTTGGTATCGGCATTGTCTACAGTGAGCTATTTTTTGGTGGAGATTAGTAATATTATTGATGATTGTCGACATTATATGTGTGCACTTGATATATTACATGCTAATCATATATATCATGGAGAAAAATAAGGTAACAACTTGATTTGAATCATCTTGTTTGTATTGATAATTTAGACGCTTATTGATTAAACAAAATACTACAAATGACAATCACATTAATAGAAGCCAATGACTCTTTTAGGGTTTTATGCGTCTGCCACAATGGCAACCCCGCTGCATGTTCATCATGAATTTTCTATGCCGTGGCTCTTCAACGTTGCCTTCAGGGTGCCCTTGTTTGGCATCAGATCTCCTCAACCTTTGGTCAAACCCTCATTATGGTCGGTGGCGGCGGCGTTTATGTTCTATCGTCCCAAATCTTGGTAGCGTTTCATGACTGATGGGTGGAGGTGTTTTTGACTAGGTGCGGGTTGGTTTTCGATAACGACGACGCGGGTTGGTAGGCGTTTGTAGGTGGCAACGTCGTGGACTAGTGTTGTGCGACATCATTAAATTTTGTCAACGACAGGGATGAATGCAGGATTCAATGTTATGCAGTATGGCCACGATGGGGCTTTTGGCTTACCTGGGCTTACTACTTTGGGCTCTTGGCTTGCTGAGTTAGACCTCGGGTTTACGGTTTTGGGCTGGTGGATTTTATGCCAACTAATATCCTATCATCCTGTTTGGGGCTGCTTTTTTACTTACTGGTTGAAGATGACTTCTTGCCTAAATAGTTTGGGCAAGAAGAAGATGGTTCAGGCACTGTTGGTGCCATGTTTATTTGCATATTTTTTGGATTACGGGATTCATAGTGATGACATACCTACCACAATTGAGTGCTCATGGGTAAGTTCATCTCTATTCTTGAAATATTTTTTGTGATCTGGGTAAGATGCAAGTAAGCTTGACCGATATCGTGCTTGGCATTTTTAAAGAATAGTACTAATTCTGATTTGTTTTCTTTCTCTTGATAGAGGCGAGTGCCAGTCAAATGCATGTTTTGTATTATTCAAATTTGAAGGTCTTCTAATAATATCTTCTTTACGTCAAAAAAAAAAATACCACAAATGACTTGAGGATGTACTCTTTTAGGATGGTTGTAATTTTTTTATAAAATTTGTATGATTGATGGAGTCACCTTGATAATATTAGTTAACCTAGACAAAAATAGTGTATCTATTTTGTAATCATCGTGTTTGACACTAAAATATCTCTCGCGGAGAGATCCTTCCGCAAAGCAGTGTCTTTTATTGATTTCGGATAGTTTGACTGCAGTTGTCGGTTTATCCTGTATGTGCTTCGTATGCTGGTGTGCCACCGTCTCTCAATGAAATATAGAACTTAAAGCTGCCTGACTTCTTGATAAGCGATTAAGACAAAGAGAGCACCAACCTTGCCTGAATGGGTCCTTCTCGCCCAGTAACTTAGGACTTCGAGTTTATGTGTCTCTAGCAGAGCCCCAGAAATCGATACCTCACACTACCCTTTACGAGTGCAAAGCAGAGCAACTTCTCTGACAATGTGTTGAGAACACCGCTTCCTTGGATGTCCGAACTCTCACTCGATATGTGACAAACCCTTCAACCTTCCAATCGCGTTTACTCCCTTTGGATATCCAAACTCTTACTCGATCGGTGACAAGCTCTTCAATCTTCCAGTCGTGATAATTGCTTCCTCTGATCGCAATACTCTCACTCGTTCGGTGACAAGCACTTTGATCGTTTGGCTGCAAAGATAGAATCTCTTGACGAGATGTCTAGGTGTACTTGCGTATGGCAAATATTTTATGTTTGATCGGGGACCCTTTCACCAATGCTCTTACTCTCTTTATATAATGCTCAGTACTCGTCTTTCAATTCTCTTGAACTTCTTTTGCTCTTGCTCTTTGAATCTCAATATAACTTTAACACCATCCAGCACACGGGTCTTATCTTTATATAGTTCTAATGCTATCACAACTCCCTTACTAGAAGAAACCTATCTGAAACAGAAAAGGTATGATAGACTTTAAGCCGTATAAATCAGCTATCTGGAATCAACAATCCTAAGTTGATCTGGAAACGGATTATGTTTTTCCACTTGATCGCTCGCCAAGCTACATCTTTTAACTAGGCCGCTCGCCAAGACTTCGGCTCATCCTAGGCCGCTCGCCAAGACTTCAGCCTTTCAAGCCCAATATGAAATATTTATTTCAGGCCCAAACATTGCCTCTCAAGCCTTGAGCTTAAATTACCTGTGCAAACGAAAAGACTTGAATATTTCCTGAATGACGCGCTGTTAAGCCAAACGGTAACATCACACGCAAGTGCCATGTTACACAACTCCTCTAAAAATTTGCGTCACTCGACTAACGTAATATAAAAGCACAAGTCCACATCAACAAAATCTCATTCTCCAACGAGACTCCCTAACTTTCCTTAATCTTAATCTTTCAACCTCTTTAGCCAAAAGCTAAGACTTTTCATTCTCGCCGTCGTCCATCTATTCCGATTAAAAACATGCATCCACGCAAAGACATCTCCATTCTCTACTCAGACCGTAACGTCGAGAAATTCTCTAGACACCTCAAAGCCGTCGCCAGTCGACAGAACCCAGAGGCAATCATCTCCTTAAATGTCAACCCAAGTGAAGGCACTGGCCTACTTGGTCCCTTTCTGGATACTCTGTTCATCCAGAAATTTTTCATCTTCTCCGCCATCCCCTTTGCAACTTAGCCTTGATATTCCAAGAACATCCCAAGGCAGAACCCAAAGAATGGACAAACAAAGATACTCTTTGTTTAATTGGGAAATGGCCGCACCCAAACGCAGAGGATCTTGCTTGGTACCGGCACTGTCGCGGACAAGACATTGAACGATGGGAAGCAGTTGGCATCACCCAACCCATCGATTTATGCTTTACACTCCCTGCTGATGGCAACAGAGCACCATTCGCCACAACCCTGTGCTTTTGGAATTGCACCGCCAACTACTTCCGCCTTCCCTGTGGTGATGTGAGCATTACTATTCTTGATTTATATACCCTTTTCGGAGTTCCAGCATTTGAAAACTCCTGGTTACATAATCACCAAATCAGGACACCAGTTCAGGCCTCCCTTAATCGTCCTTCCTTCTACTCTTCCTGGGTTAAGGATTTTTCACAAGAGGAGAAAGACACCGACCAAGGAGGCATAGCCTTTTTGGAATACTGGCTATCAAAGTACATCTTCTGTCCTTCTTCCTCAAAGGTCAACAGATGTTGAACCAACCTTGCCGAACGCCTCTTTAATCGTGAACAACTGGGCTTGGTTGAATCCGTTCTCGCCTACATCTACTATGGTCTAAGGCAAGTCATCCTTTCAAAGCTCGACCTTAATTAACCAGGGCCACTCTAGATGGTAGAGTTTTGGTTGCGCATGTACTTTCCTTTCTTTAGCCCTTCAGCAGTCCCTCCCTTTAAAAAACATAAGCTTTTCGGCCAGACCTTGGTATCTGCACCAACTAGGACTAGAGCATGGTCTTATCTAGCCTGCTTCAACTACCTCTGCTAGCATAAAGACTTTCCAACCGCAGCAGTTGAAATGATCCTGAATCGTTGTTACCCTGGCAGCCTTGCGAGCGGATTTATGCCCTCGCTAAAGCAAGATGACCTTGCAAGGAACCTTTTCCTTCAATGTTACATATGCAAAGACCTACCAGTCCCTGATTCTTCCAGCCCCGGGTATGAGTTCTATGCTCCAAACCATTTCTCGAGACAACTCAGGCTCACCCAAGATGCCCCCATTCCCCTCGCTTATTTTGTGAACAAATATACTCTTTGGCGAGGGACAAGTCATCCTATAGCACTAGATATGCAGGACGAACACTTTGGCTTTCCAACGGTGATTATTCCTGAATTGACAAAGCCACTTGTGATCTCTCAATCGGTCACTGAGTCGTACCAAGTATGGCGCTCCCAGCTTTGGGAAGATATACGACACATAGGACTGCTTGCTCGTTTTGCCAACATCTTTTGCGATTTTGGCAAAAGATTCTCGAATGAAAAAGATTTGGCGGTTGTTGGTAAGCTGTACAAGAACACGAGTAGAACTCCCTGGCCACAGGTATACTTCTTACATTCAAATTTTTCCACATGCATTAGCAATTTCTCATATTGTGTTTGACCAATCCTTCCCTCTTATAATCAACAGCATGCCCAAGAAACAGACGTGACCGTCGCCCTACAAACCCTTAAGAAGAAAAGGTCCAACCCTTCTGGGCAATCAGTAAGTATTGCAAATATTTTACCCAGAACAATTACTTTTTCAACTTTCTCACTGAACCATAGCTGACCCAATCTTTTGATAGTCTCATAAGCGCAGGAAAACCCACTCTAGGCCTGAGGTGCCCCCAAGTGGTATTTGGATAGCTATGGAGATCAACAGCAGGGATGGACAAGCCAAGCTTCAAGCTCATGTCTTCCACGCCTCCTTTGATCAATGAAGTGACAAAGCCTCTGAGGCAAGCGCCTGCTCAACATTGGTTTTCACCATTGCACACTGGCTATGTGCAAATCCAGACAACATGCCCATGGTCTCCGAATTTGATGACCTCATATTCCAAGGTTCTTCGGAGTGGCAGAAACTAAGCAAGGACGAAGCCTCGCCATCTCCTACCCGGATCAACATTATGATCTCGAGGTTATTCTAAAGGCCAACATCAGACCCTTGAAGATTTCGTCTGATGATTCCTTTATTGGGTATTTCAACCCAGAGAGGTTTGCAGCCCTGGATGATCTTGCATCGTTTGATACAATATAGGATCACATCAGCAAGTGCACCAAGCCTCAGATGTACCTGGTGAGTTGGAACGATCATTTTTTCGTCCTCAAAGCTGAAGATGAAGCCTACTATATTATTGACTCACTCAGAGAAGGCTTTATGAAGGATGTTGCAAAGCCTACATTTTAATAATTGATGATTTCAACATCATGTTTGGAACTGAAGATCATGAAACATGACTCGAAGTCATAAACAGTGGCAAAGAGTGCTATGAAGACTTCATAGCCAGGTTTCTGGCTGGAATAATGCTAAAGGAACTCAAGAAAGAAGAGGAGAAAACCAGTTGATATTGCTATTTTATTTCGGCGTCTTCAGATTGAGTTCTAATCTTGCTTCATTCCTTCCTCCTCTGGCGAGGGCACAAGTTCTCAGAACGACCAAGTCATTCTAGAGCAAGAAATTCAAATTCCCTCCTCGCCAGGGCTCCAAGTTGAAGAACCAAAGCCATTGGTTGAAGTTATTCCAGAACCAAAGGACCAAACTCCTCCCTCGCCAAAGCCTAAGCTTCAAACGACTGAAGAAACACAACAATTGTTTTTCGTCCACGTAAGACTTCCTGTTTGACTACTTCTTTCTGTATATTAATTTCTTTTTTTGGTTGGCCCTTTGAATTTTTGTATTTCTTTTTTTTTAGTCCAAACCCAATCCTCTGACAAGCGACCAAATGGTTCTTGACTCACAAACAAATTCAAAGGACTAAGCAAGCTCGCAAGGCCAACCTCACTCTTCTGAGCCTTCCACAATGGCCGCCATGGACCAACCTTCTAGCTCACTACATGTTATTGATGAAGAACCTCAAACTACTCTCAAAATAACTAAAGCTCCGTCTTCTTCAAAGGGACTTCTCTCTCAAGTACCCAACCCACAAGAAGAAATATCAATCCTGCAAGGGATTTCAACCAAACTGAGTGCAAAGAGTCTCCCTACTGCCATTGATATTGCTCTCAAGAAGATCTTTTCTGGTAGTCTAGATTCCCCTCAAGACATCAAACGAGTCCAAGAACAAGTTAGGAATTTAAAGGTTACTGCCCCTGCTGAATTCCTCCACAAAATACCTGACCTTGAGAAAGAACTTCATGAATTTCTTAGTCAAAGTGAAGCCCACCACCGTCTAAAACTTGAAGCTGAACGTAAGAAAGAGGTGGTGGAAACACTGGCTCACCAGACACAAGAAGAAAACCAACGAATCCAGACCCTTCTGAAAGACGCAACAACTCAGCAGGAGGTTTTGGCAACCAAAGAAGCTGAATTAGATGCACTCTAGGCTGAGGTGGACCGCCTAAGGTCCAATGTTAACTCAAATAGAGCGTTCGTTCACCAACTTACGATTGAAGGAGAGAGCCAATTTCAATTACTGCATGATGCATAAGAAGAAGCCAACAGCGCTCTACACATGTATAAACAATCCTAGCAAGACCTCGAGTTTGCAAAAGTATTGTTGAAGGGAAAAACCCTCGTTTTGTAATTATTGGGCCACAGATCTTAAGCCATTTTTATGTTATTCATAGTATTCCAAAACTCTCGAATATATGTCTGTCTAGTCCAAATTTTGGAATCAGTGTGTCAATTAGGCCTTGGACACCATATTGGGCCTCAGAATCAAGCCTTCCAAGAATTATTCAAACAAAACTAGTTTTATTTATAGAACCTAACCGCTCGCCTGCCCTGATAATCCAGATTAAATGGACTTTAATTCCAAGCTTGAAAGTCGTATCGCGTCAACCATCAAATCTTCAAAATACGCTTTACCTGCCCCAAAATCTTTCATTCATCATACTTTCCTCTAGGGGTAGATAAACCGTAACATGGCCCAATTTCTATTAGACGTGTGTCCTCTATTAACGGGTGCATTTACTCTCGCAAAGCCTTACCGCTATGACTCCTTTCTATAAAAGGTTTCCTCTTTACTGTTTTATGATCAAACCTTCCAAACTTCTTTGCAAGAATGAACTCCCCTTTCGTGTGTTTGCTCTGGTTCTCCCATCTGAAAGAACCTCCAGATAGAACCGTCTATTTGCAAACAATAAATTTATATCAATAAACTCAGATGTAGTTTGTAAATAACTTTGGCCACAGTAATTGCTAACATAAACTCTCTTAATCCAGAAGAAAAACAAATAAAATCTTGGCCCCAAGTATAGACCGAAACTAAAAATTTAGCCCTAAGTATAGGCTATTTTGATGTAAATAATCCATGTGTGTTGCCCCTTCAGTTTAATCATGCGAGTGAGATGAGAGGAGCATGAATAAATTGGATTAAGCCACTGTTAGGGGGTCTTCATACTCCCAGACCGGTTGTATGAACTTCTTAAGGAAACGACAATTGATAGGGTTAACATGAATTGTACCATCTCGATCACGTAAACGAACTACTCCTTTACCCAAAAGTCGATCAACGATGTATGGTCCTTCCCACTTTTCTGACTACTTTTCTTGGCCATCAGTCTTCTCGCCAACAGGTAGAATGACTCGCCAGACCAATTCTCCTTCTGCAAACTCATGCCCCGAGTATATCGGTCATAGGCACGAGCCACCTTTCGTTTCTCAGCGCACAGACTGTCGTAAGCTTGTATTCTCTTTTCATCCAAGTCTTCATGCTCCTGCCACATTGCTTGCACATAATCTTCACCGATCAGGCTATGTTGTTCTATCACCCGTAAAGATTGGACGTTGATTTCTAAAGGCAGGACTGCATCATGGCCGAACATCAATGCATAAGGAGTGGTACCTGTAGGCGTTCGTTTACTTGTTCTATAAGCCCACAGGGTGTTAAATAATTCTTCATGCCACAATCTGGCATTGCTCGCAAGCATCCGTTTAAGGATATGTATGATGATCTTGTTGTTGGCTTAAGCTTGACCATTAGATTGCGCATAGTATGGAGAAGAATGTAGAAAATCTATTCCAAAATTCTTCATAAGCTCGTCTACATCTCCAGACATGAACGTTGCCCCACGGTCTGAGACAAAACTCTCAGGAATGCCAAACCTATAAATAATATATTCGAATAAAAACTTGTGGATGACCTTTGCTGATGATACTCTGAGAGGTCGGGCTTCAACCCATTTTGTGAAGAAATTGGTAGCCACGATGATGAATTTGTGCTCGTCTGATGAATGAGGATGAATCATTCCAATTAAGTCCAGAGCCCACCCTCGAGCTGGCCAAGGCTTGATTATAGGCTGTAACGGTATTTTGGGCATATGGTTGATTGGACCATGTCTCTGACATTCATCACAACCTTTAGCGAACGTGATGCAATCTCTGAGCATTCCTGGCCAATAAAAGCCATGTCGTCGTATTAACCATCTCATCTCTGGACCGGCCTGATGTGCCCCTGCTATCCCAAGATGAACCTCCCTCATTAATCGCTTAGCTTCACGTCCAAAGACACATCGCAAGAATATGTCTTCTTCTCCTCTTCTATACAACTCATCATCTTTGAGTATATAATTAGGAGCTAAAAAACGAATCCGCTTATCCACCAGATTATTAGGATTCTGGAGATAGGAAATAATAACTTGTATCCAATCCACATCAATGTGACCGAGGGTAGCAACGTACCACTCATTTTTCTCTTCTTGGCGAGCAAAGAAAGATGGCAGGGTCCTTCGTTCAACCTTTAATATAGGTTCACGTACTCCATCTTGCAAGCTCACCCCTGTTGCTAGTTTGGCCAACTCGTTTGCTGCATAATTTCTCTCGCGAAGAACATGGCTCAACTCCACCTCGGTAAACAACTTGAGTAAATCACAGGCTCGCTTAGCATATGGTTCTAATACTGGTCTAGCCTTATACTTGGTTTCAAGTTATCGGATCACTAGTTGGGAATCTCTGAATATATGCACATCTGTGATCTCCATATCTAATAAAAGTTCCAAGCCAATGATAAGAGCTTCGTATTCTGCTTGGTTATTTGTGCACCTGAAATCTAACCTGAAAGTATAAGAAAAAGTTTGGCCGCGTGGAGAAACCAATACTACTCCTGCCCTAGCCATAGTACTCGTACTAGACCTGTCAAAGTATAAACACTAAAGTGCCAGGTCAATACGAGTGAGTTCTAGTTCTGGCCCCTCGTGAACATTCTTCATCGGATGATGAGCAAAAAAATCAACCACTGCGGTGCCTTTAACAGCTTTCTGGGGAACGTATTGCAAAGAAAACTCTGACAAAGCCAGAATCCACTTCCTAATCCGTCCCCGGAGAATAGTTCTTGAAAGCATGTATTTCACCAAGTCTGTTTGTGCGATGACACACGTGGTGAAAGATAACATGTAATGCCTCAACTTGCACCCTGAAAAATACAAGGCCAGACACAGTTTCTCCATTGTCGAGTATCTCGTTTCACACTTGTTCAAGGTATGACTGAGATAGAAAATAACGCGTTCAGTGCCTGATGTGTCGTCCTGAGCTAATAAACTCCCAATAGAAAGGTCAGTAGCTGAAATGTACAGCTTGAGAGGAACTCCTGACCTTGGAGGTACCAAGACTGGCGGGTTTGTCAAATATGCTTTGATGGTTTCAAACGCCTCTTGATGGATAAGCGCCCACACAAAGTCTTTCTGATTCTGAAGCTTAAGAAATGTTGAAAATGGTTGTGTTTTTCCTAATAAGCGTTGTAGTTCTTTCTTACTGTTTGGTGGGGTTTCATTAAGAACCGCTTCTTTTTTTTTTGTCCGGTTTCTCAATCCCACGCTGATGAACTAGAAATCTCAGGAAATCTCATGCTTGTACTCTAAACACACATTTAGCTGGATTCATCTTCGGTTGATGTTGCCTCATCCGGATAAACACTTGCCGCAAGTCTTCGATGTGATTACTCCTGCATTTCGTTTTAACCACCACATCATTAATGTAGACTTCCATAGTCTTGCCAATAAGATCATGGAAGATTAAGTTCATTGCTCGTTGGTAGGTTGCCCCTGCATTCTTGAGTCCAAATGGCATGTCCACATACTCAAATACCCTTGTAAATCATGGGTACCGAAACGCAGTCTTATGTCTATCTGCTTTTGCCACTAGGATTTCATGGTAACCAGCCGTCCCATCCATGAATGTTAACATCTCATGATGAGCCACTGAGTCCACCAACAAATCCGCTACTGGCATTGGGTATGCATCCTTTGGAGTTGCATTGTTCAAGTTTCTATAATCAACACAAACTAGCATTTTTCCATTCTTCTTGACCGGGACTACGTTGGATAACCACTCATTATATTTAGCTACTCATATGATCCCTGACTTGAGCATTTTCTCTACTTCTTCCTTGACTAGAATTACTTTTTCTGTGTTCATTCGACGCATCTCTTGTTTTACCAGCTTCTTTCCTTCTATGATGGGTAAGCTGTGACAGACCAATTCCGGTGACAGTCCTGGCATGTCGTCATACTTTTCTGCAAAACAATCAGCATATTCCTATAGCAATTCAATGAGCTTCAGTCGTTCTTCGAGCTCTAGCAAGGTACTAATAGCCACAGAGATTGGCTCTTCATTGTTCCCAAGTTTGACTTTTTCAATGAGATATTTGACTTTAGGAGGTAAATCATCTAAGGTTGCTAGAGCTAATTTGATCTCTTCCTCTTCGTCCAAGTCGTGTAACACATCTTCATCCACATATTCCAATGCTGCAATCATTGGAATCCTCTCATAGGCTTGACTCTCCATCATTAAATTATGGAAGCGTTCGTACAAAGAGTAGCAAGCCTCGGTCTCTATACTTGATAGAGACCCGATCATTGAGAGTGTTTGGATGAAAGCTCCATGGTGTATGGTCTGCTATTATCATGATTTACTTGAATAATACCCCACTGAGCTAGCTCAGAGGCCGTAACACCAACTGGGCGGCCTTTGCTATCAACGCCACATACATCCAGTGGCCTGAGGTCACTGTAGTAATAATTGGCTTCTAAAGAATTAGCAGACATGGAATACGGACAAGGATCGGCGTTGACAATCTCTGCCTCACCAGATTCCATATTCCAAAGTAACATCTGCTGATGAAGGGACGAAGGTACACAATAACTCCTGTGGATCCAATCACGCCTAAGAATTGCACTATACAGAGCTGTGCATTCTGCTACAAAGAATGTGTATGTGCCGGTGGCTGGACCGATGTGCACATACAAAAAAACAATGCCCAAAGTCTTGGAAATGCTACCCTGAAACTTTCTGACATTAAGGGTGGTCTCTTGGATAGCAGACTTGGGAACAACTAATAAGTCCATTGCTTTAACTGTAATGATGTTCACCTCCACCCCAGAATCCACTAAAAGTTTGTTGACTTGAATCCCCTGGATGTTTCCTGTCACATATAATGGCCGCATGTGCATGGCCATGTTCAGGGTGGGTTTTGCGAACATCATTTGTCCCTTTGTCGATGATGGGTCAGTCTCTGATGTCTTGGCGAGTGCTGATTGATCTGTCAATATTGGTTCATCTTCTAGGACTACCAAGTTATTAACGCTTCTGCTCGAGACTGATTCACCCTTTGATTTTTCTGAAGGTAAAGCATACTTAGAAGATAAAACGAACACCATGTTAACATTGGTATCCACCTCCTCTACGTATTCTTTAATTTCCTCGTCTTCACCTTCACCGTACTCCAACAACTCTTCATCATCTGCGTTATTGTCGTCTGCAGATTTCCGTTCCTCGAGATCCATGGTTGCAGTGACTTCCAGAGAAGCAACCTGTTTTAGCTGATCCTCAGGTGTAGGATCTATGGTTGTTGGCATGAGTAGTTCAAAACTTTGTTCTTTAGGACGGGAAAAAGTCTTGTTAAGACTAGCTTTCTTTTGTTCTTCTATGATTAAAGGCTTCGGTCTCCACTGCAAGACTCTAGGCTCACCTGGATTGTCATGTCCTTGAACGTGATCCCCTTCATTTGGTGGTGTGTGTAGCCCCAATGTTTCCATCGCTTCATCATCGAAACTAAGACGTCGTCTTATTGGTTTAAGTTTTGTGACTTCACAACAAACCTCATGAGCAGGTTCGGGTTGTTTATCTTTGGACTATAGTTCTGGGTTACGATCAAAGACATCTGGTCGATGTGCTCGCACTTTAGACTCGCGAGACTTCTTCCCAAAAACCACTAAGGGGTTCACTGCAAGAGCGTTCAATTGTCTTCGCAGCGTTTCTGGGGAGTAGACCAATTCTTCTTTTTTGAGCAGGCCCATTTCATAAGCCTCTAATGCCCTTTTGGCTTCTCCAAATCGTCGTTGAAGGTTCCTTCTTCTACTTGGAGTTACCTCAACGGTCTTTCCCTTTTCCTTCACGTACCATACATCTCCTTGGTGATGTTTCTTGAAGCTGGTGGAATATACGACCAGGCGAGCGTGTCAGCAGTTTCTGATTCGAACATCTTTGCTTCACTGAACTTTTCTATCGCTCGTGAATGTTTAGGTGCTGGGGAATCCCTTTGCCTTGCTCAGCGTGAGCTATGGGACTGATGATCTGTTTGTGAAAATAACTCCGGGAAGACCTTGGCTACTTCAGCTAATTCTTTATAGGAAATCTTTAGCCCGCCCCTGAGCTTACAATGAGCACAAAAGGCTATTGGCGACTCTGCTTTTGGATCCACTGTTTCTTTTCCTTTATTTGATTTTGTCGTATGCTTTCTTGGTGGACTCTCGCCAGTAGTTTGGTAATCGACAGTCTGTTTGCGTTTACTTGGGTTGCCTCTTGTTAACTCTAACATCCCAACCGTCAATGATATTTCGGTCGCCAATCTTGGCGAGGGCTCCTGTTCTATCATTAATTCTCCCTCATCAATCCACTGTTGAATCCTGAACTTCAAGTCACGACAAGCATTCGTGGAATTGTGACCCCATCGATTATGGTACCGACAGTAAGGTAGACCCCTAACATCTTCAAGATGAAGGTCTGGTGTTCCCCAGTTATCAGGGACTGTTGCTATCCCCGCTTGGATTAGCTCTTCAAATATCTCTTCTCGCCTGGATGCATCATATGTTATCTCGGCCCACTTGGGTCGGACAAATGCGATATTACGCCTAGGCTTCCGCCTTGATCGTTTTCTTCTATGTGTTGGTTTAGATGCATTGCGAGCAGAAGAGGTGTCTGGAGAAGTAAATGATATGTCGGGAGGAGGTGAGGCCTGAGGATTTTGCGGATGACATTCCACCACTCCCTTGTAGTTAATTTTAATCACCTCCCAGTTGATCAACCCCTGAATTTTATCTCTCAAGGTTGAACACCTTGCTGTTCGATGACCAAATTGATTGTGGAATCTGTAGAAATGTTGAGCTGGACCCTCATACCGTAAATGTCTGAGTTTGAGTACCGAGTAATAAAAGATCAACCCCATTTCACAAAGCCTGTCTAAGATCTCTTCCATCTTATCATACAGGAAAGAATAAGATAAAAAGACTGGCTTATTCCAATCTTCCACGCCTCCAACACAACTATCAGGTGATGACCAACCGATATCTATCATATTAACTTGAGGCAATGGGAAGGGTTTTGAATCTACTAATGCAATTGCCTTGGTCGCTCCCTCTAGTTCTAGTTTTCCTTCATTGATCCACTTTTGGATATGAATATTAAGCTTGATTCAGTCCTTCGTAATGTGGTTCCATACTCCATGGAACTTGCAATATTTTTTACCTTTTAACTGCTCAGCCGTAGGGAGAGGTCCGAAATCTGCTTTGACAGCTCGCATGCCGTAGAGCTCATACAAGATCTCATGGGCCATGTTAGCGTCATACGTGTATATTTCAAATTCTGGCTTAGTGAAAGCCACTGTCGAAAGCTTGATGGGTCCCTTACTCTTTTGAAGCTTGCGGGGCTTTAAAACCTTATTTGTCGATAAATCCACAGCTTCCACTTGTTCTCCATGAGAGTGTGAATCCTGGTCGTCTATGTCTTCTATATAAGCTACAGTTTTTGGCTTTGGTCTATCATAAGACCTAGTAGTGTATGTTTCCTTATATGCATTCCTTCTGTTGTCTCGTTCTTGCATGGTGCTGGAAGCTTTAGTTACAGCTGTGATAAGCTCGTTTAAGGAAAAGTACTTGCTATTCAAGAACAGTTGGTGGTACGTATCCTCCAAGCCATTCTTGGCCATTTCTACTACCTCCTCTTTACCTAGTGGAGTCTTGCATAGATTATATTCTAACCAGAAACGGTGCAGGAAGGTGACTGGACTTTCTGTCGCCGATTGGCTCAAGGAAGCCAGTTTTCCAACACTGGTTTCAGGTATAGCCGTTCCAAAGTGATCTATGAATAAAGCCTCCATATCCTTCCACTCGTTGACCGAGCCCTTTTCCAATCCCATATACCATACGAGGGCCGATCCTGATAAAGATGATCCAAAGACTCTTAACTTGAGTCCATCATTATCGGGAAACTACCCTAATTGCAGTGTGAAGTATGTTAAGTGTGTTTTTCACATTGGAATCATCGTCACCATAGAAAGTTAGGGAGGTTTGATGTCGGTAGTACCTTGGCCATTGCCAAGCATCTGGATCATCCTTCGGCATGGGAGGAAACAGTGTCTCGTATGATTCATACATCTTGGCCAGATGTATGTCGCAGTCGTTCATGAACCCATTTAACCATTGTTCCCACGCAGGTGGTAAAGACTCTGCTTGTCTAGTCTTTCTAGCGAGATCAGAAATGGATTTCGTTAGAGACGATATGTCCATGTCTTTCCTTTGAGACAGTGTCGCCGCATGTTGGTGGTATTCATCCAAACTTGACCCCAAGATTTGCATGATATCTATCTGTAATTTATCTTGACCTTCTGCGAGACTCGCTATCTGGGCTCCAATTGCCACTCTCTCCTCCTGATCTCTATGGAGTTCTATCCGTAATGCTTGGATTTCGGCTAATGCCGTGTCTATTCTGTCGCCTTGGGCAGTGAGAAGAGTTGCTTGTTGTTCAATCTTTTCACCGAGAGCCGTGTAGTAGTTAGTCTGATGTTCATCGCGCTTAACCGCGTAAGCTAGGTACTCCAGGAAAGTAAGTTCCGCGATCTCCGCTTCACTTAAAGATTTGAATGACATGGTTGAATGATATTCCTTAGCGAAGATAATTTCAACCGCTTGATTAATCAATGAACGACATCGAGTAGATGTATGTTCACGGTAAGCCGGTTGTAGATGTTTGTGACATTGAGGGTATTTCCTTAGGTAAGGATCCCCTATTGTCACTTAGAGACACAAAGACTGTCCCACCGGGTGTGCCAAAATGTTTGACGCTAAAATATCTCTCGCAGAGAGATCATTTCGCAAAGCAATCTCTTTTATTGACTTCTGATAGTTTGACCGCAGTTGTCGGTTTATCCTGTATGTGCTTCGTATGCTGGCGTGCTACCGTCTCTCAACGGAATATAGAACTTAAAGCTGCCTGACTTCTTGATAAGAGATTAAGACAAGGAGAGCACCAATCTTTCCTGAATGGGTCATTCTCGCCTAGTAACTTAGGACTTCGGGTTTATGTGTCTCTAGTAGAGCCACAGAAATCGATACCTCACACTACCCTTTACGAGTGCAAAGCAAAGCAACTTCTCTGACGATGTGTTGAGAACACCGCTTCCTTGGATGTCCGAACTCTCACTTGATATGTGACAAACCCTTCAACCTTCCAGTCGCGTTTACTCCCTTTAGATATCCAAACTCTCACTCGATCGGTGACAAACTCTTCAATCTTCCAGTCGTGATAATTGTTTCCTCTGATCGCAATACTCTCACTCGTTAGGTGACAAGCACTTTGATCGTTTGGCTGCAAAGATAGAATCTCTTGACGAGATGTCTAGGTGTACTTGCGTATATCAAATGTTTTATGTTTGATCGGGGACCCTTTCACCAATGCTCTTACTCTCTTTATATAATGTTCAGTACTCGTCTTTCAATTCTCTTGAACTTCTTCTACTCTTGCTCTTTGAATCTCAATATAACTCTAACACCATCCAGCACATGGGTCTTATCTTTATATAGTTCTAATGCTATCACAACTCCCTTATTAGAAGAAACCTATCTGAAACAGAAAATGTATGATAGACATTAAGCCGCATAAATCAGCTATCTGGAATCCACAATCCTAAGTTGATCTGGAAACGGACTCTGTTTTTCCACTTGACCGCTCGCTAAGTTACATCTTCTAACTGGGCCACTCGCTAAGACTTCAGTTCATCCTGAGCCGCTCGCCAAGACTTCAGCATTTCAAGCCCAATATGAAATATTTATTTCAGGCCCAAACATATTGATTTTGTTCAAAAACACTTGTGTTGGTGTTTTATTCATATACTCTCACGAAATGTTCATAAAAAATTCTTACTTATAAGTTTGTTTTGTTTCTTCTTCAAATTATTTTTTCACTGGTTATTGAGTTTATTCAAAAAGAAAATATGAGGGGCAAGACGAAAAAAAGGAAGAAATAAAAAGAAAATGATTGGAGAAAATTGTTATAAAGATTATTTATGTTTAAAAATTAAGACAAATTGATCATTTATATTTGATATATATTAGATTGGTCACTTATATTTGACGTTTTCATTTAGATTGGTCATTTTATTGGTTTTGAATGTTAAAAAAATATATTATTTTATTTATAAAATGTGTATAAGACAGTTTATTAGTATGACAATGACAAAAATATGTATTCAAGTAAAATACGTGTGTTTATATATATAATTTTTAAATTAAAAAATAGATAAAATAACGAATTTAAATAAAAATGTCCAACATAATTTCTATGTCAATTTTTTTAAAATGAGAGTGGGTGAGAACGACCTAAGGGCATTTAATAGAGGGAGAGAGTAGGGGGACAGAAAAAGGCCTGATGGGGAGACAAGAAAGGACATTTGACGTCTGTTTGCCGGCTTCTGACCCTGACATCTAACCTCCATCTCCTTTTCAATTTCCATCATTACCCACCTTCCCAATTAACTAATCAAATTAATCACCCAGACAAACAGACCCGGTCTACGACACCATCATGAGCCTCTCCAGACCCGGTCTCGTCACGCTTTTACCGCCACGCGCGAGCCAAAGCCACTCCCCGAGCGCATCATCACGCCGACGACACCCCCGACGTCAACCTGAACAGTGCTGGGCTGCCTGCCCATTGGGTCGTTTATTTTGAGGGGAGTATTTTTGGCTAAAGATGGGAATCATCATTTACGTACTGATCATCTTCTGCGGGGATTAGATGGGCGTCCCTCTGCGTGACTGCTTGTGTGTCTAAGAATTGAAGCTGAGCTAGGCTTAGCTGCTTGGTTGTTTCTGTTCTCTGCTACGGCCTATATATGGTGGTTGATTGGTGTTGAGGGCCGACATGCATACACGCCGGACTGGGATTTGAGACTTTTGAAAGGATGTATGAGACCATGCATCAAATCACGGGAGACGAGCTCGAGAGGTGTACAGTGTAGTACCCTGTACGTGGTTAAATTATATGGAAGGGCTTTCGGCTCGGTGGGTTTGCTATTTTTGAGCTTGCATGTTGCCTTTCACCGAGCTTATTAATTATGACCTGTGCATGTCAGAGCTTTCACATTGATGTGGAATCGATGCAACGTAACAGCCATCATTCTGGAGATTAATTATTTGTACAACAAATTTCATCTGATATATTTTAAGAGATAAAAAAAAATTAACATATGATTCAAAAAAATAAAAATTATAATAAAATTGTGTGTCAATTACTTTCGATCAAGATATATATATATATATCTTTTTTTATTTCTTAAAAATGTGTCATTTAAGAGATCAAACCTCATTACATAAATAAAACGACTTTGGGTTATACTATTTGCAGTCTTAAATATGTTTAAGTTTCAAACCAAGTATCTAAACAAGCCCCGAGCCAAGTAACAAAATTGCTAGAACTGGATGTAGGAAAGCAGCCTATCAACGGAGGTGATAACAACATAACTTCCCGTACAAACGTGCCATCGCTCCATACATGTTCAATCGTTTCATCTTGAGCATCACATAAACAACAAGTGGTAGGGATATGAACCTATTCTTTTTGCGAAGGTTCATTGTGGTCGGGAAAATAGACTTGATTGCACGCCATATTTGTACTTTGATCCAAGGAGTAAAATATCAGATATCTAGGATATATCGACGTTTTAAAATTTGGATATATCGACGGAAATATCGATGAAATATCGATCCAGTGAAAATTCTGACGAAAATGACAGAAACTAATAAAAATACATGAAAATTTGTAATGAAACTTTTGGAGGTTGTTACATGATCAATTATCTACCTTACGTGAAAAGAAAATATTGATCAAACATCAAGACATATGAATTTGCTATATTACTATATGAATTAGTATGTGTTAAGTTCTGATAATTATTAAAATATAATTTATTAGTTCTATTTTTATTTTTTGATGGCTAAAACTTATAGGAGGCTAGGTCATCACGTCTTTTGTACAATATATTACACATCACACATCACAAAATCAAATATATAAATACTTCAAAACCACACTAAATATTAAATGTGAAAAGTTTACGGAAATTTCGAAAATTTCGGAAAATATTGGAAATATCGGGGATATATCGGACATATCGATAAAAATCGAAAAATTTCAGAAAATTTAGGGATATATTTGAGGATTTTTCAGGTAACTTCAAAAAATAGAAATATCGACGAAATATCGTCGATAATATCGATTTTACATACATTACTTTGATCTTTGCTTGGAGAGGAAGCTTCCAAAGAGGTGACCAAATTTGGGGCAGAGACGTCGAACTGGAAGCTGTGGACTCTTTACAAATTAATGTTTCTAGTCCCAACCGACAAGCTGAGCCAATAGTAAATTTGCACCGAGCATCATAGTACTAAACCAGCTCGTCCTCCATGGCTCTATTACCTAGTGGAATGGAAAGAATAGCCGCAACCTCCTCTTGAACAAACAAGGATTGAATTTGAGGAACATCCCACTGTCTAGTAGCAGTAAACAGGTCACTCACTTTGGATGGGAGTATCGCTTGATCGAGATACAGTTTTAAATCATGCCGAACTTGATATCCAAGCATCATTCTTTATGTCAATTTGGGTCCCGGTGCCTACACTCCAAATCAGCCCCTTCGAGAGAAGCTTCCTAGCCTCCATAATGCTTCTCTAGCAAAAAGATGGTGCCTCCGACAAGCTAGCTTCCAAAAAAAAGAATGCGGAAAATGTTTTGCTTTATATAAGTTTGTTGATCAACGAGTCCGGATTGTAGAAGATCCTCTGACCTTGTTTATCTGGAAGGCCAAATTATGCATATGTAATTTCTTAAACCCTAGACCATCTTTTTCTTTAGGTAGACACAGTTGATCCTAAGAGAGCCAGTATATCTTCCTATTATCTATTGTACGTACTGCTCCACCAAAATTTTGTACACATTTGTTGAAGAGTCTCATAGAAGTCTGTAGGAAGAAGGAAACTATTCATGAAATATGTAGGCAAAGATTGTGCGAATACTTGTATCAAGATGTCTTTACCAGCGCTAATGAGGAGCTTACCTTGCCACCATTCTATCTTTTTACTCAGCAATAGTCTTTGCAGACTATAGTTTGTTGTTTGGGAAGGCTTCAGTTGAAGAAATTAGACATATTCAGAATGTGTTGGAGGACAGGAATCGACTTCGGGTCGGAAGGTAAATTTTGACAAAAGTTGTATTTGTTTTAGCAAAGGAGTGGATGAGAATCTCAAACAGGAACTAGCTACCATTCTTGGTGTACAAGTGATGGACAAGCATGAAAAGAATTTGAGCTTACCAACCTATATTGGGAGGAAAAAGACGGCTACTTTTGCTTGAGGAGCTCCCTGACATATAGTAAGTCCTTGTAGTCAGCCTTTTGTAGCTCTAGTTTTAAGGAGGGACGAGAAAGCCTCAGTATCAAGCAAGAAAAAAAAGGGTGAGAGGAGATTCCTTTGTCGAATGCCACGAGTAAGAGCCAAATAACCTTTAGCCTACCCATTCACCCAAAAATAATACCTAAATGTTGTGACACACTGCATAACCATAGCAATCCACTTCCCATCGAACTCTAGTCGGTGAAGAACATCTTCTAAGAAACTCCATTCATTCGATCATAAGCTTTACTCATGTCTAACTTCAAGTAGAAAACACCGCCATTCCGTGAAGCACAACTATGTAAGTAATGACAAACTTCGTTTACCACCAATATATTATCAGAGATAAGTCAACCTGGTACAAAAGGCACTCTGAAACGGCGACACAATCTTATCTAGGAATTTCTTGAGCCCATTTACAATCACTTTAGAACATATTTTGTAAAAAACATTACAAAGTGCTATAGGACGTAAGTCATTCATCTTCTCAGGTTTAACTACTTTAGGAATCAAGATAATATGGGTATAGTTAACTTGACCAAGTAGAATACTGAACTCGAGGAAGCTCTTCAAGGCCACTGTTACCTCAGGTCCAATAAAATCCTAATATTTTTGGAAGACAAGTAGTGGCATGCCATCCGGACACGAAATTTTCATAGGATACATCTGGAACAAATCTTTTATAATTTCACAATCAGCATAAGGAGCAGTTAGATTGGAGTTCATCTCCAATGTAACAATTGGTTGGATTAGGTTTACTACATTAACAAAAGAGGAAACCGAGTCTCTAGCTTGCCATAAACATTGATGCAAAGTAATCAATCACAACCTTCTCTAAGCCTGCCGGGGATGTTTGCTGAACTCCGTGTTCATCGATTAAAGAAACAATACGATTTTTGGACCGTTTGTTAAAAGCTTTACGATGAAAATTCTAAAATATTTTGTATTACCTTCACCTTCAGTTAACCAAGTGATTTTAGCACACTGCCTCCAATAGTCGTGTTTAGCTACCAAAAGTGAGTCCAACTTCTTGGATAAAACCCTATACTTAAGCCGACTAGGTTCTGTGAGAGGAAGGGCAAGCAATTTGTTCAACTGACCACAGATTCCTTCGATTTCCTTGTTACGATTGCCAAATGTTTGCCTCTGTCATTTAGTCAGCGCCACTGTTAAAAAAAGGGACTAATTATTCGGCAGTTAATTGCTCGTTACACAGTGATAAAACAAGGTGAATTTGGCCAATTTTCCTTCCTGATCGGTCCTCCGAGTAAACGCCTATTAATTGGCCGATTCGGTTGATTACTTGGGTCAACTCAACCTGTGCTTTTTTATTTAAACAAATTAAATTAAATTTATAATTTTTAGAATCAAAACTGAAAACCGATTCGACTGATTACTTAGGTCCAACTCGGCTTGTTTTTTACTAATTTCTAATTTTTAGAAATCAAAACTGAAAACAAGATGAGGATGCATTTAGAAGATTTAGCAATATGTAATGATTTTCTATTTTGAAAGACATGTTCTTGTGCTTATATTTAAGAGTTGAACTATGTGTTTAATGATTTTGATCATTTTAATGATATTTTCTTTTAATTTTAATCAGTTTATCTTTTTATTCATGACACTAGATGATGTGCACACATACTACGTGTGTGTAAGTTAACAATTTAAAACAATTTCTGTAGCATGAAAATAGGAAGAGAAAATATAACTGTTATTGTAGCAAAAAATAGGAGAGCAGAAAACAGAAATTGCATCGAGAAAAGTAAAAAAAATGATATTTACAGAAGAACCCTTGAATTATTTTGTCGCACCTAAGATTAAAGAGTAAAACAGGAAGATTCTACAAAAGTGAGAAATAAAGTGGTTTTCCTTAAATAATATTATAGATTATATATATCAAATATACAAGTAATTATATTATTATTTTATAAATAAAAAAATAGCGACTCCGAGTACTCCCCGAGTAATCGGCTAAACGGTAATCGGTACCAAAACGATTCACGGTCGATTAGCTTTTTTTTAAAACATTGGTCAGTGCAAACCTCGAATTCTGGACGCATTGAATGACTTTATGCACTGGGTGCCGACTTTTGAACGATGTCATCCTTGCTTGACAACTGCTTCACATTGTTCATGCGTTGCTCAAAATTTTCAAATTTAAATCTTTGTTGTTGTCTAGGTAATGGAGGAACTACAGAACTATGAATTCCTACCAGGATTGGGAGATGGTCTCTATGCAGTGGTAGGAGATGTGTCACTGAAGCCTGAGGGAATAAATCCAGCAAGGATCTAGTTACAACAACTCGATCTAACCTGCACCGCACTCCTCCACCACTGTAAGTAGTCTCCAATCCAGTAAAACCTAGATCAATCAATTCACCATAGAATTGAGCATCCTAGAACATTTGCATCCGACGTTCACTCCTAACAACTCCACCTTGTTTCTCACCATTATGAATGATTTCATTAAAGTCACCAACGACCACCCAAGGCAAGGAAGAAGTGACACTCAGTGAACGTAGCAAGGCCCAACTTCAGTGATGCTCTACCATGGTAGTGTGGCCATAAATCTAGTGAACTGCCACTACCCTGAACTGTCTTGTGGATGTATGATAACATCAATATGATGCTTTGATTTTGTAAGGAATTCCACATGCACCTCATCCTTCCAAAAAAGTGCAACTCCCCCTGATTGACCTGCATTGGCTTCCAAGTTGTCGTTATGGACTCCCTCACAATTAAGGAAGCCGATCTTTCTTCGTAAACTCTCCATATATGTGGGATCTGAGACCTTCGTTTCAATGAAAAAGATAATCGAAGGTCTGTTCTGTTGTATGAGCACGTTCAATGCTTCCACCGTTGCATCATTCCTTACTCTAGGACAATTCCATGCCAATACTTCCATTGGAAAATTGACTGATTCCGAGATTGAAACCCTAGCGGCGACGGTCTCCTTGCGAGATATTACAATTTTTTTTTATTTCTAAAGGTAACGCGGGTGAGACGTCAATTCTCATTTAGAAGAAAATGTAGAAACGATTACAATAATGAGATAACATATGTCATATATCGATATAAATTTAATTTATTAGTAGTAATCACTCGGTCAAACTATTTTTAGAATATTTAGGACAAAATTACTTGTTGAAATACTTATTTTATAACTTTGTGAATCATTCTACAAATTAATATATGTCATATGTTAAAACATATTAAAATTATTCTGTTTCGATATTCTTGAGTGAGGACGATCTTTTGCTTTTGTTTTCAAACTTTTAAGCCTTTTGATTTTTAATTACATAACTGATGTTGATCTCTTGATATATGTTATATGTCAAAACATATTAAAATTATTCTCCTTTGATATTCTTGAGGATGATCTTTTACTTTTGTTTTCAAACTTTTAAGCCGTTTGTTTTTTAATTACGATGTCGTTGATCTCTCTCTCTCTCTCTCTCCCCGGTACACAGGTAACAAAGCTGCCTATTGAGTATCGCAATTTGCAAGTAGTAGGCCAATCATTGAGCAGCACACACAAATCACCCGAGAGCACTTGAGTTTACATGTTGGCCCATATTTTACAAATTATAGCAATATGGGCTGTATTAAAGATTGGACAAGATTTCATTTCGAAGCCTGATAGAATGGGCTGGCCTCCTAAAAGGCTAAAATTACGTATGATCCCAATATTTTTCCTTTTTTTTGAAAGGCCCAATATTACCCTTTACCATGCACAATATTTGTAGAGGTACTTTCGTAACACAAATTATCTGTGATAACATGTCTACATTTAGAAAAAATGATGTATAGTTTTAGATGAAACCAACACTTTGCTAACGATCTACTCACTGGGAAAAGTATTTGCAGTATTTTACAGTTCCAAGGCTCAACGTAAGAGAAAGAAAATTAACAATAATGTTATGTTGGTACTTACATTCGACACACGGACTCACGGAGCCTACATCGATGGTAATAATTGGTTGGAACTTAGAAAGTGAAATTGTCATCAGAGTTCCACAGACAATGGTCACTTCATCATATTCTCTACCAACCTACTTCAATTTTCCACTTTGTTCTCTACCATGTTTTCAAAAGCTTTGTTGGTCCACCATAATTGTGAATATGAAATCTTCATGAAAGATAAATGAAGCTACTATCAAGAAGTAACTCGATCTGGAATGCATGGCATCAGTATCTGCTCAAGCCAAGTTGCTTAGCCACTCTTGGTAAAGAAGCAAGCTAGTCAGTGTACTACCTTTAGAGTTCGTGCAATGTGCTCAATGGATGAATGGCCGACTTGTCTCAATTAATGAGTAACTTCTACTTCTTGCTCCGAAGATATACATACGGACATACCTCTTCTGATATTGAGCGGCTTATAGTGAGAGGAATTGTCTTTAACCATATCCTTGTTAACTGTATTTGTACGTACTTACGACAACCTTAGACAAGGCCATATGCCCATATATCACGAGAGCAAATCCAAAACACAAAAAAGCTCCATTTGCAGCTCCAAGAAGTCCACAGTTCACACGATAAAGAAAAACAGTACGGTGGATTTGCTAGTCTTTGTCTGAGTAGTTTTGGAGCGACTATAAGTCAAAATGTAGGTAGAAGTCTTTACCGTACCAAAGCACATTCAGGAATCGAGTTCCACACGGCAGATCTTCTAAGATAGCAACCCTTTGGATTGTTATTTGATGAGGAGTGGTACAGCGGTACTGCTACATTTTAAAGGTCCCCAGGTCGGTGTTTTCTATAGTTTCCTACAACCTTAATCATCTCTAGTGAATGCACGTTTTCCATTTCTCAAATATCCCTGAAATTGATTCTTATCCGAATTCTCTCCAATCGATCACCTAGCTATATACTAATGTTGGAAAAAAGTATTTCTAGAGTGTGAATTTTCGCCGATGAATAAATGTGATGTCCGAATTTTAAAAACTATCAAAGTGATATCCAAACTCTCAAAACTACATTTATGTGATGTCTAGAGTCATTTTCTGTCACAGTATCATCCATAACGATGACGTAACATTTTTTTTTTCTTTCAAAAAAGAGGAGTAAAAACTTTAATACCCTTACATTTTTTTTAATTCCTATATGTTTATTTTTTTTCTTCTATTTTTTTTATTTCTTTTGATAGTCTGAGAGTTTGGGTATCATTTTGATAGTTTTTAAAATTTGGGCACCATATTGACGACTCAACGAAAATTCAGACCTTGTGAGTGACTTTTTACCTGAAAGTTCCTCTCCATCTCTCACTCGTTTCGAGCTCCCCGGAGACGAACCACCCAAAACGTAATCGATTAACTAAGCTCATTACCTCGTCGGGAATATCACACTCTCAAACTATGTGATTTCTAAAATCCTAACAAATTTATAAACTAATTGTATTATTATTCCGATAAAGTCTAAGTCACAATCAAACTAAGTCCAATTGATTCGAGAACCTCTTCAATGTAATCAGTGCATAATTATGAACAAAATGACATTAAACACTTGCCAAAATACATCAGCAAGATGCACCGTCGGAAATCAACGTTGACGGCAGCGTCACTCCATATTCCGGCGACCAGAAATTACACTTGTTCAAAATTAACTCAACAATAATTTTCTCAACTACACCTAAGTCCAATTCCAAATAAAAGTTACCGAATTACCTTTTGAATCCTAGAACACCACAAAATCTCCAAATCTTCAATTCGTTGATTCTCCCTCCTCAGTTTGAATTGAAGTTTGTCAGTGGTATGTAAATACTCACAAGGAAGAGGGCTATCAAGCTCAGTAGGTTTCCTTGGCTGAACAGATGCCGAATCAATCGACCCCAAATTTTTAGGGTTCTTGAAAATGTTGAACCTTTCTCTCCAAATTCGAACAAAACAAAGGAGAGATGAGGGTTGGGGTTATGAAAAGAAAGGGGGATTAAGACGAAGAGATTGTTAACCCAACACTACCATTTTGGGTGGTCCGGCGAGCTCGACGACGTCAATAGAGAGATGAAGATGAGAGATAGAAAATCGGGAGAGAGAGAGAGAGAGAATTGAAAATAGAAAATAGAAAATTCAAAAAAGAAAAAGAAATAAAGGGTAATGAGCTTAGTTAAATTATAACATTTTGGGTGATTTGCCTTCGGCGAGCTCGACGACGAATGAGAGATGCAAATGAACTCCCTGGAAAAAAGTCACTCGTATATATGGTCTGAACTTTCGCCGAGTCGTCAAAATGATGGTCGAACTTTAAAAACTTTCAAAGTGAAAAATGTAACGACCCGAATCCAAATTAACTACTTAATCTTCATTAGTCGAGTTAATTATTGAGCTAATCACTATATGATATATTTATCGTGATTCGTCGCGACTAAAAATTATATTTTTATAGGTTATGATTTTAGAGTGACTTTCTTCACATAAGTTGTAGAAAATATTAATACAAACTTGTGCATATTTTTATTATATTTTTCGGAGCTCTGAGCTAATTCTTATGAATTTTAGAAGTTTGAAGTATTATGTAATTTTTTTTTAAAATCTACGAATTGTCAAATTTTGTTAACCGTCAGATCGTTGGAAGATCTGATCTGGGCCGTCGATTTCAACTTGACCTAGGGGTATAAAAACCCAAAACCTTACCTAGGTGAGATGAGGTAATCCGATTGACCCGAGTTCAACCCGCGACGCCAACCCAACCAGCTTTGGACCCGAATCGTAACCTGACTGGAATTTCTCCGGTCGGCCGCCTCCGATGCCCAAATTGGTCAGAACATGTTCCTCTTCTCATCCTCGATGTTCCTAGGCCACCAATGGAGCCATGCAGAGTAGGTCGAAGATGAATCAAAGCTGGAAAAATCCAAGGGATTTCCGGTTTGGCTTCGATGCTGGTGATGGTGCTCCGACCGATGATCGATGGCAAGACCATAGGGGTTTTACTCCATGGCCTCCCAGGAGTTGATTGTACTACCTGTACAATGCATCTCGGCCAGAGGGTGGTGACCGATTGGCTGTTGATTCCTGCGAGTTTTCGAGGTAATTTTGACGGGTAGATTCTGGCCAGGTTTTGATATAAGTTGCTTCATTGATGTTGTTGAGCTTATTGAGATCTTTATAGTGATATGGAAGTGCTGCTGTGCACGGTGGAGGTTCGGCGACATGAAATTCATAATTTTGACAAGAATTTTTGCAGATCATTTCTACGTCGTTTTTTGTGTAGTTTCATGTAATTCAAAAAATCTCATAATCTTTTAGCTTGTGCACATGAATTGACGTGACTCGACACGTCGACAAAGTCACATGTTGAGCCCAGGCTCATCGTCAACGACGACGTTTCTTTATTCTTGTGGTTGGATGAGTTATCAAGTGTATTCTTTGAGGCGACACCATTAACGAATTATCGAAAGTGAGTCATGATATCGATGTCTCAGATTAGTTTATCTACTTTAGTCGTACGATAAAACTTTTATGAATTGATTGAGATCTTCGAATTGACTTAGGGTATTGAATGCGATTTACGAGTTGGTGGATCTTTTATGATTCTTATGGCTATCTAGGTCCAGGTGAGTAGAAATTTTATTTTCATAGTCGTTAGTGAGTCATCACTAGTTTATTTATTACTGTGCAAGTGTTTCAGTTTTTAGTGTTAGGGTTTGTGTGCATATTTTACATTATTGCATCGATGCATAGCTACTCATTTATGAGTGCCCTAGGATAGGTTAGAGACCCTGATTTGGCACCACCTTGCACATACAGTATCGTCTCGGATTAGAGTTCCCTAGACAACGCCTCCACACCACTTACACATTAAGAGTTTACTTTCGACTCCCTTAGCGTTTTATTTTCAGTTGTTAGCATAAACTATCTTTTTTTTTCACGTATACTCGATTATTATTTTCGTCCACTTATTCTAACAACTTTCTTGTTTTTATATGCCTTTCCCTGAGCCTTTTGGTTTCAAATGCCCAGATATACAGATTTTCAGTGGAGGTCAGACCGCACGTGGATCGAGATATAGCGGTACCTGTCGCAAAATCTGATGTTGATCCTATGTGCTAGTAGTTTATTTATAACAACTAATTTAGTATGTCTAGCTGCTTTGATCTCAAATAGAGTTAATATATTTAGTATTCAAAAATAGTTCAATGATCTATAGTTATGTGATTATTGATCTTCGATCACTTCGATATTTGGTTTAGAATATGTAGGCATTAATTGTTGTTAGGGCCAAATCCCGGTTTAGGCAGTTAAATTGGGTTTGGGTCTTCATAAAATTTATATAAAAAAATAAAAGAAAAAAGAAAAAAGAAAAAAAGAAAAAAAAATTGTAAGGGTATTAAAATATTTTCTCGTCTATTTTTTAAAAAAGGCCGCGTCATCGTTATAGACGTGCTGGGACAAAAAATGGCTCTAGGCATCATGTAAATGTAGTTTTAAGAGTTTGAGCATCACTTTGATAGTTTTTGAAATTTTAGCATCATATTGATACATCGGCGAAAGTTCAGACCCTAGGGGTGATTTTTTTTCCTAATGTTATCTAGCTGTTGGTAGTGCAGTGGCTGGTCACCTTAATTTTACTTTAATAGATTGAGAGATCAGAGGTTCAATCTCATAAATTTGATTTCAGATTAGTACCTTGAGGTTTAAGTGTTTCTTCATGTCGCTACCTGAGGTTCTAAATTTTTCAGTTACTACTTGAGGTTTGAATTTTTCTTCATGTTACTACTTAAGTTTTTTTTTTTCAGTTTCCTACCTGAGGTTTCATTTTCTCATCACTTTTTATTTTTGCCTTAAAATATGTAATGCGAGAGGATATTTTGGTCAACTTTATTTATTTTTAAACAAAAAAAAAATTATCTTCTAAAATTGTTCTTCCTAACAAATAAGTTATATTAGTTTTATAAAAAAAGGTTGATTGACTTAGTATGTCATTCTCACCCTTGATTGGTTAGGGCTATATGAATATATATTAAGATATATGAGCGACATAATTTGTGGGAACTCATAAATTTAGCTTGTTTGACAAACCCTAGGCTTTAAAAAAAAATCTAAAATTGTTATTTTTAGCAAAATAAGTGCAAGTAAAATTTAGAACATTATGATCACTTATTTTGTTAAGAAATTTTTTTTAGATATTTTTTTTTAAAAAGCTAAGGGTTTGTCTTACGAGCCAACTTTACGAGTTTCCACAAATTATGTTACTTATATGTCGTAATATCCATACCGCGCTAACCAATCAAGGGTGAATATTACATATTTAACCAACCGACCATATATATTTTAGAAAATTAACATAACTTATTTTGTTAGGAAGAACAATTGCAGAAAATTAAATAAATTTCTCATTAAAATAAATAAATTGTCCAAAATATCCTCTCACATTACATATTTTTTTAAGGAAAAAATAAAAGTGATAAGAAAATGAAACCCCAGGTAGGAAACTGAAAAAAAAAGTTTAGGTAGTAACATGAAGAGAAACACAAACGTCAAATAGTAAACTAAAAAAAAATTAGAACCTCAAGTAGCGACAAGAAGATTGACCCAAATTTCATGGTACTAAAGTGAAATTTGCCCTAATAAATTATATACTAATGTCAAAAATAAAATTAAAACTCAAATTAATTCGGTTTGTAGATGACATAAGCAAACAAATAATATCCGAAAATGTGAGATTGTTACAATAATCGCTGATCCAACGGTGTTGATTATTAAATCATGTTGTCTTTATTTCACACCTCGTCATCCTATTAGGAGGTCGTTGAGATGGTCCAACGGCTCGAGCACAAAACCAACACTAGAAATCGAATTAGATGATTCGTTTTCACTCTTCTCCTACTAAACATGAAATGTATCTTAAACGTACATTTCATTGATCCTTTCCGTAGTGGTTCTCTAAAATATGGCACTCAAATACAAACTTCTTTCTGTTGTATTCTTGTAGTAAGTAATACTCATCTACAACGACTAGGGACTACCTTAGCTACAACTCACATAGGCTTTTATCCATGAGTTGGCCAACACGCTGAGTATATTAGCCTTTTATGGAAAAAGATGCATATATCAAGATTATAATTGGGGTAGATTCTCGCCAAACTAGCTACTTGTGCTCAGAAAAGTTCACACATCTTAGTTGTCTACCATTGTTATAGTTCATCAAAAGAGAAGGGACTACTTGTCCAAGGCTCCACCCAGAAATAAGGCTCCACCCAGAAATGTAAAAGATAAGCATTCTAGGCTGTGGCTTCCAACTTTCACCATAGCCTTGCACAAGTGACCAAAGAAACCTGCAACTTGAATGCTCGATTACCATTTTCCTTTTCCTTATGAGTACATGCAATTTGAATTACTCAACATCAACAACCTTGTGTGTCAATATTCTGGGTCCTAATATAAAAACAAACTTTTGGCAAAGCCATTTATGATTCCACATGCTGATTATGAGATGCTACAAACGTATTAAATGGAGATCTGGATAACATGCCTCGAGTCTCCCTTGGCCAACTTTGGTGTCTTCTTTATACTTCCAATTCTCCATTAATTCCAGTATGGCGGTTTCCTTGTGGTGCCAGGTATGGTTTTATGTTAATTTTTGTTTTGTTATTGTGGATAAAATCAATTTTTGTCTACTTGAATTTGTCATTAAGATTAAGGTTTAGTTTGACATTGAGGGGAAAATATTCAATTTAAAAAAAAAACACAATTCAAAATAAGCAACCATTTACTTGCTTATTTATAACCGTAATTTTTGAACTAAACACTCATTCCATCAAAATAGATAAAAATAAACTGATTTAATTCCTAAAACTCATGGCATGTTTACTTGCCTAGAATCTAAAGTGGGGGAATTATTTCTATTCACCCTCTATTCCAATGTTTACTTGCATATAATAGAATTGGAATGGAGGTGGGCTTATCAGGAATAATTCCTAAATAAACTCGGAATTTAATTCCCAAAAGGGAAGATAAGTTTGAGAATCATTCCTCTTGAAATCAATTTTTTTTAACCATAATATCCTTAAATATTTTTTTTAAAGAGACTCTTATGTATATTAAATGACTCTAATTTCTTTAGACCTGTTATTTCAATTTATTTGCTAAATTGCTATTAGGAATGGTTTATTTCAAATTTTTCTAAAGATATTATGATTATTCTTTTGTTGAATTTGAAGTTTTGTCTAGCTATAAAACTTGCTAGATTTGACGTTTAGTTTTTCATTTTTTGGTATTTCATTAGCTCATAGATTTATTCTTATACCAATATTGTTTTAATCATTTTTTCAATAATCATTGCTCAAATTCATAAAAAGAAAGAAAAAAAATTATTCGAATATGAAAATATAGCTATTACTTTGTAAGAGTATTTCACTAATCAAACTAATTTTGATTTCAATTCTATATGGTAAGTAAACATTATCAAACGTAATTATCTTGATTTTTATTATGATTTCAAATGGTAAGTAAATAACTTAATAAAAATTACATATTGTTATTCCGATTCATTTCAATTCTGATTCTAGTTGATTCCAATTCATAATAATTCTGATTTCAAGTAAGTAAACATGTCATCAATCCCAAATAGGCCTAAATTTTTTTTTTTTCCATTTTTCTTATTGTGAGATTCCAAGATTCGTGTGCGTAATGCCTAGTCAATAATATCGGGTCCATATTGTCGAAATTATGTATAATTGGGTTAGTTCAACCAAGGAATGCAAAATCGAAATTATCGGCGATATTTCGCCGATATTTCAGTTTTTTGAACTTACCTGAAAAATCCGTGAATATATCTCCAAACTTTCCAAAATTTTCCGAAACTTTCCCCGATATATCCCCGATATTTCCGATATTTTCTGATATTTACAGAAATTTTTGAAATTTTCAGTAACTTTTTTAATTTAACAAAATTAAAAGCTTGTCAGTCATTTGTCAATCAATCCATCATTCCATCCTTGCGTCAGACTTCCCACATTGCCATGTTTACTTGCTTCCCAAATAGAAAAGCCTTTATACTTTATAGTTTATACTAAAGAACAAAACGTGGTAGCCGTCCTTGACAAAACCAAAAGCATAATTATGTATATATAAATCATATAATATTTATAAGTTATATCTATGCGTCTATGTCAGCTTTTATAACCACATTGGTAGCCGATGCTTTATGGCGCATAATCTATGTGACCATGTGTCCATGTCAGATTTTATAATAGGTTAAAAACTTTTACATTGTAAAGTAGATATCTACGGAGTAGCTATGATCAAGTGTTTATAGACTTTTGTAAAATATAAAAAATCAATTGAAGCTATCGAATTTATCGCACCATTACTACTTCTCTCTCTCTCTCTCTCTCTCTCTCTCAGTTTCTCATACATATATACATATTTGCATTCTGAGTTTCTGGTTGAATTCATCACACCGATCACTTCTCTCTCACTCTCTCAACAAAACCTTCTTTATCACAACTTCTCTCTCACTCTCATAACAAATCTCTCTATTACTCTCTCAACAATTTATAGTAGATTACCCAATCAGGTATGTTATTACTTAGTCGGTTAGTCTTTTCTATGTTGATAAATATATTATTATTGTTCTAATATTTCTTGTTAAATGTATTTATGTTAAAGGCTTAAAGCACTTAATTATACTTTTTATGTTGATAAATTTATTATTATTGTTCTAATATTTCTTATTTCTTGTTAAATGTATTTATGTTAAAGTACTTAATTATATGCATGTTACGTTAATAATGTGATATTGATGCCATATTGATTAAGATTTGATCATGTTAAAAAAAATTATATGTAGGAGTTCATTAAATTATTGCAATGGATAGTGGGTCAAGTAGACGTGATCCAGCATGGGAGCACGGTGATTCAATTCCCGGAAACAAGAATGGCTCTATATGCAAATATTGTGGGTTTGTGATGAAGAGCGGAGGTGTCACATGTTTAAAGTATCATCTCAGTGGACTTGATCCCGGTTCAAACGTGAAAAGATGTGAATCAGTTCCGGATGCAGTCAACACTACAAGAAAACAGCACTTAGACCACGGAAACATAATTGTTCCGTGGTCCAAGTGACACTTGGACGACGGAGACTTCTCCGTGGTCCAAGTACCACCTGGACGACGGAGAATACCATTTCCGTCGTCCAGGTGATCACCTGGACGACGGAGAAGACTCCGAGGTGATCACCTGGACAACGGACCGACACGCCGTGGTCCGAGTAACTTCCACTTAGACGATGTATCGACACCTCCGTCGTCTAAGTGAAGCATTATATAAGCCCGATGCCAAACTCTCTTCATTCCATCCTCTGTCCCGTGGGAAATTTTAAAGATCGAAGAAGAAGGAGAAGGGAGAAGGAGAAGGAGAAGGAGAAGGATCAGGCTAGGATCAGGATCTCCGCTGACTAGTTAGCTAGCTTAATTAACTGATATCGAGAAGGCCAGCAGGTACGTACGCAGTTAAAATTTGCTTAATATATATTTAGTGAAAACGTACATACATGCATGAATGTTAGCTATATATACAGATTAAATTAGGTACGTAATTGATGGATTGATGTAGATCGAGTACGTATAATTAAGCGTAAATTAATGGACTAATATATATATATGTAATAATTAATTAATTATAATATTTTGTAGCAGTATGGACAAGAGTTGGATGAAGTTGAAGAATAGATGTGATGTCCGATATATGGATGGAATTAGCGAATTTGTGAATTTTGCGATAGAACATGGTCAGGGAAAGAAGCGTTTCAGGTGTCCGTGCCAGAAATGTCTTAATTGTCAGTATGTGGAGGTTAATGTTATGGTGCAACACCTGTACGAAAATGATATGATGTGGAGTTACACTACATGGAGCGAGCATGGTGAAGCAGTAGAGTTCAGCGCAGCAGACTTCAGCTCAGGGTACAGTTACCATGGTGCCTCATCCAGCGGCAGTGGTGTCGGACCCCCAGCTTGCAACCCAACTGCATATTTGGTCCATGATGCGTTTCCGGGATGTAGTCATGGTGGACACCAACACCAAGACGGAGGTTACAGTACCACTAATGAGCATGATGACACATTCCCCGCTGCTAGCTTGGCCACTGACACCAGTGAGATGGATAAGTACAACCGGATGCTACTTGAAGCGCAGACCCCGGTGTTCCCTGGATGTCGAGAGAATGTGTTGCAATATGTGATGGAGCAAATGAAGATAAAAGTGAAGCATAAAATGTCAGTGAGTGCTTTTGACAAAATTCAGGAGCAAATATGTAAGTTGCTTCCTGATGATCACAATCTTCCTAAATCTCATTATAAGGTTAGAAATATCTTGAGCAACCTCGGCCTAAAGTACAGGATAATTGACGCATGTCCGAATGATTGTGTGCTATTTTACAAAGAGTATAAGATTTGGACTATTGTCCCGTATGTGGCCAGTGCAGATTCCAGGTGAATAGGAAGAGTTCGAAAAAGAGAATTCCTGTGAAAGTTGTTCGATATTTTCCCTTGATTCCTAGATTGCAGCGCCTGTACATGTCTCTACACACAGCAGAGGCGATGCGCCGGTACGCAGAAAAGTGAATAGATGACGATGTCCCGCGACACGCAGCGAATGGGGAGGGTTTCAAACATTTCGACAGAGAATTTGGAGACTTTGCTGCAGAGGTTAGAAATGTTAGACTCGGCCTATCTACAGACGGATTCAATCATTGGGGAAGTAATAGCTCCGCCATCAGCACTTGGCCAGTTATTCTGATGCCGTACAACTTGCCTCAGTGGATGTGCATGAACAATGAATTTAATTTCCTTACTGTACTAATTCCAGGTCCTAAATCTCCAGGGAAGTGCTTAGATGTCTACCTCAGACCTTTGATCGACGAGCTGAAACTGTTGTGGGAAAATGGAGTCCCAACTTATGAAAAATTCACTGACACGATGTTCACGATGAAGGCTGCCGTAATGTGGACGATCAGCGATTTTCCAGCGTATGGGATGTTGGCAGCCTGCAGGACAAAAGGATATAATGGATGTCCTATATGTTTGGACGACGTGAACTCTAGTTGGCACGCGGGGAAGGTGTGTTACGTGGGTCACCATAGATGGCTTCCTCACGACCACCCATCGCTACAGGATGAAGCTCATTTCGATGGGACGGTAGAGAACAATCCTAAACCCCGTAGTTGGTCGGGCGAAGAGATTTTAGAGAGGTTGAGCTATTTCGACTTTGGTGTGTTGAACAATGACACTGATGTAAAGAAATGCAATCCAATTCCTCCACATGATCTGAGCTATTGGGATCACAAGAGTATATTCTTTGAACTCCCTTACTGGTCGAAGTTGAAGCTGAGGAAGAACTTGGACGCGATGCACATAGAAAAGAATGTGTGCGACAACGTGGTGGGAACAATTCTCAGTATTAAGTTCAAGACTAAAGATACTCCCAAAGCGCGCAAAGATTTGGAATCAATGAATCTACGTCGTCCCTTGTGGTTGAGGAGGGATAGGAAATGAGTGTACAACAAGATGCCAGCTGCACCTTACACAGTGAAGCCGACACTTAGACGTTCTGTATTTCACTGGTTTAAGGGCGTTCGTTATCCGTCTATGTATGCAGCTACTATAACTGAAGCAGTGGACGAGGTGCAACACAAGTTTGTTGGTCTAAAGAGACATGACTATCACGTTATGCTGCAACGTCTGATTCCAGTGGTAATTCGACTATACTTGCCTCGTGATGTCGTAGAACCAATAGTGGCATTGTGTAGATGGTGGCAGAGGTTATGCGCCAGAGAATTAAAGAAGTCAGATGTGGTGGAATTGCAACAACAAATTGTGCACATAATTTGCAAACTAGAGAGGATTTTTCCCCCTGCTTTCTTTGACATCATGATTCACCTAATGATCCACCTGCCCGAGCAGGTGCTCATTTCTGGTCCGGTCCAGTACACTTGGATGTATCCTCAAGAAAGGTACGTACAACTAATTAATTATACAGGTTTTTCGATTCATAATTTGTTCCACTGGAGATTACTAGCTAGCTATATGTACTTATTCTTATTGTACATTTGATTTTGTAGACAGCTTGGACAGTATAAGTCATTCGTCAAAACCAGGTCGGCCCTGGATGGCTCCATAGCAGAGACATACCTAATGCATGAGTGTGTTACTTACTGCAACATGTACCTCAAAGATCCACCACCTCCCACTGCCTCCGATCGCAGTGCCCGCATCAATCTTTCTGTCGTCACCAATGTCGTCCGATCGTTTAGAGGAGTATTAAAGGAATCGTTAACACGGGAAGAACTTATTGAGGCACATTGGGTAGTGTTGCGAGACTGTGACGAAGTTGAGCCGTACATGATGTCATACAGGGAGAGGCTTCAGGCGTTAAATCAAAACAAGAGTTTGGCGTGGATTGAGAAAATGGTTAAGAAGAAGTTTCCCGATTATTTCTTCCAATGGGTACGTACGTACGTCTCGGTATTTAATTAGTAATTTATATACATATCGATCATGTTTGTAGAAAGTAAACCCTTATATTAATTTGCCCTTTTTCGCAGATGATTGATCTGCAAAAATCTGAAAACCACGGGGGGTGGTGGTCATGACCAAAGCACTTGCTAGCAAGGAAGCCGATTAAACACTATATTTATCCCGGATGTTTTGTGAACGGTGTAAAGTTCCATTCATTGGCCCGAGAGGAAGGAAGAAGAATACAAAACAGTGGGGTAGCGGTTGGGAAAGACAATGATCTATATTACGGGGCTATTGTATATGTGGTTCAGCTATGTTACGTGAATGATGTCAACATTTTCCTATTCAAGTGAAGATGGTTCAAGCGTACAAAGGAAGACCTGGGACTATTATCAGTCGATACAAACTCAAGCTGGTATGAGGATGAGCCTTTCGCTCTCGCCACCTTAGTTAGGCAGGTGTTCTATCTCGACGATCTGAAAGCCGGTGAAGGGTGGAAAATAGTGAACCATATCTCTCATCGAGGAATATGGAATACAGAGACAATTGAAGGGACACCGGCGACGACTGAAGATGCTGCTGAACCAGAAAGAGACATTCCTGCCTATCAAGAGCCTAATATTTCTGTCATCCGCTCCGATATAATGGACCTGGTTCAAGATGGTGAATGGTTACCCATGCCTGATGGTTGTACAGATCTAACTGAAGATGAGATTATCGATGCCATTAATGAAGAAGATGAAGAAGACGAGCAGGATGAGGACGCGGACGAGGACTCAGGTTATTCGTCGGACGATGTTGAGTATGATGAGGAGGATGAGCAATCGGATACCGGGGACGAGGATGATGACGATTATGATGATGACTACTTAATTGGTAATTAATTTATGTAATTATTTTAATATATGATCGATGCATCATCGATCAATAATTAATATAAATATTATAAGGAGGAGAATGTATATATGTACATATATCTTCGACTTTTTGTACTTAATTAATTAATTACACGCGTCCATGCTCGATTAGATCGGATCGACCGACATACGTAAACTAAATTAAATTAATTAATTAATCCGAATTATATATCCTGGACAACGGAGAAATTAATTGCAGACTGTCGCCTTTTGGGTATTTCGGCTATCTCCCTAAATCCTCGACCCTAAATCTAGAAAATCGGATCGATCGATCATTTTTTTAATTACATTCTTGAATCAGAATAATTGAACGGACACACAAATGACCGGGGACGACCTAAACCCTAAACCCTAAGGCCCTAACCCCTGAATTCAGGGTTTGTACACTTGGACGACGAAGATGGTCATTCTCCATCGTCCAGGTACTCACTAGGACGACGGAGAAGGGAATTTGCGTCGTCCAAGTGCAAAACCCTAAACCCTAAACCCTAAGGCCCCCTAACCCCTGAATTCAGGGTCTCTGCAACTGGATGACGGAGATGAGCTTCTCCGTCGTCCAGGTGCAAAGACCCTATGCCCTAAACAGTAAGGCCCCTAACCCCTGAATTCAGGATCTCTTCACCTGGACGACGGAGATGAGCATCTCCGTCGTCCAGGTCCAGATTTCGTAATTTTTTCTAAGACAACGACCATCTAGACCTTCTTCCAATGCATATTCTTTTCGTCAAGACTTTAGAGTAAACAATTCTTGGTGTGTGAGCTTCGACGGTTCGAAAATCGGAGTTGCGAAATGTCTTGTATCCACATTTCCGGTTTGTGAAATTCTCGGTTTTGTGGTTGACTGTGCCGATGAAACCCTTCCCGAACTTATTATTTTCTGGTCCTTTATTGTAATTATATATTATGTTACAACGAACATATCCAACGGTTGTTTTGTCCAAATTTAATTTCATTAATACTCTGCTACAAATAAGCCTATACTTATGAACACTTAAGTCATAAAGATTAGTCGATACTTAACAACTTTCAAGACGTAAAATTATTCGTCGGTTCAAATTTAACTGTTCATATATACGATGCGTTCATCGATATTGTACGACTATTTCACTCGAATGACAGATCGCTAAATTCCTAGCGAATTAATTTTTAAATTTTTTTTTACGTAATTTGAACCTGGACGACGGAGATGGTCATTCTCCGTCGTCCAGGTTCAAATTACCATGGCAGTTCATTTTAATTTTAATTTTTTTTCAATTTAAATTGCACTTGGACGACGGAGATGGTCATTCTCCGTCGTCCAAGTTGAAAATTATGGCGGTTCAATGTGCCGCCTCAATTTTCGGCATCGCTTGAAATTTCACTTAGACGACGGAGAATTGATTCTCCGTCGTCTATGTCCAAATTTATGGCGGGTGAAACGTCCCGCCTATTAATTATGCGCCGCTTCGAAAAAATTTAACGCTTCACTTAGACGACGGAAAAGCCCGTTTCCGTCGTCCAAGTGCACTTAGACGACGGAAACTAGGGTTCCGTCATCTAAGTGAAAGCCTATATATAGAACAGCACCCCCCCCCCCTTTTCTCATTCCATCTCCTCTCCTCTCCTCCTCTCCTCTCCTCTCCTCTCCTCTCCTCCGGCGATTTTCCTCCTCCGGCGACTCAATTTTCGGCGTAGTTCCTCCTCTCCGACGACTCAACTCCGGCGATATTCCCGATTATTCCGGCGAGGTAAATTTCTATTTTTTACCTTATTAACATTATTTTTATTTAATTAATTAATTTCTAAATATAATTAAATAATTAGTTTTATTAATATTTAGTAATCATTTAGTTATTATAATTATTATAATAATCATTTAGTTGTTATCATTTAATTATTTAGTTATTATAATAGTTATTTGGTAAATAATAATTATTGTAATTAAATAATAGTAATAATAATTATTTTTAATAATAATTAATTATATTGGTAAATGAATAATTATTATTAAATGCATGATAAATAATAATTCATTATTGTCATTATTTATTGTTTTAATTAATTGATAATTACGTGTATTTTCTAGTAAATTGCATGGTAGTACGTCTTTGATTTAAATTTAGTACATAAGCTTGGTTTATTAAGTTGCACTCTTTGGAATAGATGGTGCATCTTTTCCTAGCTTATCTCCTTAATCCCTCGTGATGTGTGGATTTTATCACCGCACACCATAACCTAAGTGAAGTTATGGACACGAGGTTGAGGGCGGAGTTTGCAAAGGAGTTGAGGGAGTGTAAATTTTCGAAAAATTGGCCGAATGTCGGACATGGTGTCTAGAAACGGGTTATGACTGGTGACAGGTTTTGGATCTAAGAAAGACGACACCAATAGAGTATATATCATTCATTTGGTTAGTCTCAGGGTGTTTTGTCGAAATTAGTCCTGCCTCTCGCGTTATCTCTATCCCTAACTGGCCATGTTTTTCGATTGAACCAAGGCTGATTAATTGAAAATTTATACTTTATCGCGCGGGTCGCACGTCCATTGAACGACCGAAAAAGCCAAGCTAGTGTACTTTATTTAAATCTTAATCGTACTTAATTAGCGTAAATTTTGCACTTGTAATTATTATGGTAAGTAGGTATTTTAACAACGTACTCCTAGGTTTAAATGGCTCCATCCGGCAAGAAAAAAGCCCAACAGGAGGCAGAAGATGCTATGCTCCGCCGCTTGGCGGACCAAGTCGGTTGGGTTGAACAGGAGGGCAACGGCGCCCTCAATCCGGACCCTTCATCTGGTTCGGAGGCAGTGCCTTCTGGGGAAATTTTCGCTGCCCCATTTATCTCCAGCGGTGATGATGTCGACCCCTTTTAAACTACGACGCCCGGTACTGGTTCAACGGCAAGTACTCAAGCGTCCTCGACCACTGAATCTATCATGTACAGCGCCAGGCGTAAGCAAAAGAGGGCCCCCACTGACCCGGAACCGAAAAGGACTCGCGGTCTCGTTAAAGGGGGCAAAGCGGAGAAAATTTACAAGGCGACCGGGAAAAAGATCGACTTGCCCTACGACGAATTCACCGGTGGCCCTCCCACAGCTCAGCTAGTAAGTCTCTCGGCGCATAGCATAGGGTCAATCGTTCGTAGCCGGGTTCGTCTCACTGCCCCTACTTGGAAGGAGGTGCCGGATGATGACAAGGCGAAAGTCTTTAAAGAACTTTCGGTACGTAATACGTACAATTTTAGTTATTATATAATATTGTTAATATTAGTTATAATTTCATAATATATACGATTATAATTTTCTATTTATTTCTGATAGGAAACATTTGCGGTGGATCTGACACCGGCGATGTTGAGGCATATCAACCAAACCGCCATCTCCATCTACCGTGATTGGAAGTACAGGCTCCATCAGTACTTCGAAAATATCGGTCCCGTGCCTGCCCCCGTAGAGTTACGTGGGGATAGAGAAGATGAGTGGCAGTGGTTGTGTAACCACTTTCAGGATGACGAATTTAAGGTGTTTAATTTTTTTATTTCAATTAAGATAATTGAATTATTTAAATTTTAGTTACTTATTAATTTTTTAATGATTTAATTATGTTGTCTAACAAAAATTTTCTGAAGTCAACAAAGCCAACCGGGGGAAGAAGGACAAACACCATACTTCAGGCACCAAGCAACTTATTCAAATAGCCAAGGAGGACAGGGATAAGGGCTCCAAACACCCTTATCTCGATGCTAGCATAAGCGCGTACGTGACGCCTGGGCTCGATAATGAAGCGAGTCAATACGGCGTAAGTGATATATATATGTGCTTTTAATTGTAGTAATTATTATTTAAATATTATTTCATTATAATTTTTTAATTATTCTTTTGTAAGCAAGGGTGATAGAGCATGCGCAGGAAGAATTGGCTAACACTCAGCTTGCGTTCCCAGATTAGCCGCCGGAAGACCTGCCTCCTCTATCCATAGAGAGCCAAATTGCAATCGCGGATGAGGTCTACGGTCGTAGAGCTGGCAAGGAGGTTAGGCACTTCAGACCTAAGGTGGTTCGAGATTTGTCGACGACCTCCGACTCATCATCTACGGGAGGTTCGGGGCGGCGGAGAAGGACTCCGGATGCGGCCGTCGAAGCAGCCATTCAAGAGGCTCGACTGGCACGAGAGGAAAATCAATCCATGCGTCAAAGACTTGATGAGCAACAAACACAAATAACCCAACTCATCGCCCTCATGCAACAATCTCGAGGAGAATGTCAACCTCCTCCGAACCCATACCCCGATGACGACGACCCGGCTAGAGGCGGGGGACTCGGCGGCGCATCTGCTCCTCCAGTGTGTTAGCTAGTAGTTTATTAATTATCTCGTTTTTTTCCGCATTCCGAACAATATTTTAATTTTTATGGGTTTTTTCGATTATGTATGTACAAATTAATTTTAATTATTTAATTAAGTAATATTACAAATTTAGTTTATTTAATTAATTTTAACATTTTTCATTATTTAAATTCAATTAATAATAAATTAAATTATTAAAATTTAATTACAATTTAATTTTAAAAAAAAAAATTAAATAAGCACTTGGACGACGGAGATTAAATTCTCCGTCGTCCAGGTGCTTACCTGGGCCACGGAGAAGCTGCCATTCTCCGTGGCCCAGGTAAGCACCTGGACGACGGAGAATTTAATCTCCGTCGTCCAAGTGCTTACCTGGGCCACGGAGAATCTCCGTCGTCTAAGTGCTTGGATGACAGCACTTGGAGCACGGAACTTGGACGACGGAGGTTCCGTCGTCTAAGTACTTAGCCGACGGAAACGCTCCGCGGTCTAAGTGCATTTTTCTTGTAGTGCAAGCAATTTATCACTTCAATAATGAAGAGTAAACAGAAAGAAAAGGCCAAAAAATCTCATATGATCGACGACATCCGAGCTGAACTACGTGGAGATCCGATCGTGCAACTCGAAGATACAAATGAGGAGGAAGACTATGACGGTGATGACATGGGGCATGAGGAAATGGCACAATTTTGACAAGCAATACGAGAGTCTAAGGAAGCCCAATGGAAAACAGAGCATCTCCACAAACTCCCTAACAGAGGACAAAGTAGTGGTTGTAATGTGCAACGAGCCCAGAGCTTTAAAGAATCACAACCAACTGCACCATTGGCGCCAAACCTCAGCAAATCAACTCGAGGACGGCAAAAGAGTCTCAAGAATATGTTCTCAGGCGATTCGGTGAAAGAGGCAATGGGCCTTTTAATAAGAAAATTTTTCATATATGAAAATGTCCCTCAATCAAAATCCGCATCTTCTCACTTCCACAACATGGTAGTTGGATGCCAACGAGCCGGAGAGGGAGTAAAACCCCCCACACCTTATGAGATCAGGCACAAGTTCTTGGATATAGAGTTCAAAGAGATTACTGAACATGTTGCCACATTGAAAAGTCAATGGGAGACGTATGGGTGCACGATCATGTGTGACGGATGGACTGGTCCAACAAGATTGTCTATCATTAATTTCATGGTCTACTGCAAAGGTACCACTGTATTCATGAAGTCTGTTGATTCTTCTAAGCATAAAAAGGATCATGAATATATATATATATATATATGTATTATTGAAGAACATTATTAGGGAGGTTGGGGAGCATAATGTTGTTCAGGTGGTGACAGACAATGCAGCCAATTATGTTAAAGCTGGAAAGAAGTTGATGAAGCACCATAATGTTTACTAGACTTCTTGTGCAGCTCATTGTATTGATCTCATGTTTGAAGAGATGGGGAAAAGAGAGAGTGCCAAGGATGTGATTGATAAGGGTAAAGCTATTTCAAATTACCTTTATAATCATAATACATTGTTGGCAAAGATGCGTGAATTTTGCAAGGGGGAGATTTTTCGTGCCGCACCTACTCGATTTGCCACTAACTTCATTTCATTAGAGAGCTTACTCAAGAGGAAGTCTGGGTTGAAACAATTGTTCACAAGTGATTGGTGGAGCATTAGCAACTTTTGTCGTACCAAACACGGTCGTACTGTTGAAAGTTTAGTATTTGATCAACTATTTTGGAGTCAAGCACAACATGTGTGTGAACTATCTGAGCCTCTTTACAAAGTATTACGTGTCGTGGATACAGAAGTTTATCCGACTATGGGTGCAGTTTATGAGTTGATGCGTATAATGAAAGAGCAGCTGGAAAAAAAATCCAAATGCAAAATGGGTTGTCAAAATTATCAATGACAGATGGTTTAAAACTTTAAGACACGATTTGCATGCTACAGGTAATAATAATCTTAATTTTTCATTCTTAGTTTTACTTAACCATAAGGTATTAACATTATAATGTATAATAAATTTTTGTATTTGTATTTTTTTTGTAGGTTATTATTTGAATCCTCGTTATAATTATAAACAAGGCGTTGGAGATGACCCCATGCTTATTCAAGCTGTGCATAATGTATTCTCTAACTTGGACCCTGATTGTCCGACACTAGGCGATTTTGGAAGAGAGGTTTGGCTTATAACGAATTATTTTTACAATTTATCATTTAAAATTGTGAAAATGAAAGAATTCATCTTTTACATTCAGCTCACATATTTCAAAGATTCAAAGCTTAATTTTGCCATGCCAACGGCAGTTGCTTCTAGAGAAAAGATGGCTCCTGGTATGTATACATAGTATATACTTATAATTTATGTACTCTTTCATTAATCACAAATTGAACTTGATTAGGAAAATTAATAATTTTTTTCTTATATGATAGCTGATTGGTGGATGATGTATGGGACAAGTGTACCTACCGTAAGAAGATTGGCCATTAGAATATTATTGCAAACTGCTTCAGCTTCAGCTTGTGAAAGAAATTGGAGCACATTTGCTCTAATTCATACAAAACAAAGAAACAGGTTGGGATATACTAGGCTGGAGAAATTGGTCTATTGCTATTATAACATGAAGCTTATGCTCCGAGATAAAGAAGCTGAGCAAGCAAATGTTGAGGCCAGAGATCCATTGGATGTGTTTGAAATTGGTACTGAATTTGATGATGAAGAGAGAGATCAACTTTATCAATGGATTAGACCACTACACTTGGATGACGAGGAACAAAATCCAGCTGAGAAAATTGCTGCTGCTGCCCATGCTGAAGGAATAAATGTCGAGCAGGTACTTCGTGAAGAGGTTATAGGACATGTTGATGAGCATGACTCATTTGAATCTCTCATGAGTCAAGACAATATTCAACCTAATCCAAAGCCTAGAAGTTCACATGCTTCCCAACCTCCACGGTTGAGGAGGGATACCTCAGGTACGAGATCTAGAAGCTCATCAAGCACTGGAGGAGGAGACAGCAGAATGCAGAGTGTTGGAGCCGGTGGTTGTGGCAGCGGATATGGTGGTTACAGTGAAGATGAACCATTTTACTTGACAGAGAAACAAAATTTCACACATGCAACCCAAGATGAAGACCATGGAGACAGAAGAGCAGGTCATGGATACGGTGGAGGAGGCAGAAGAAGTGAATATAATCCAAGAGAAAGGGGTCAAGGGAGTTTATCAAGGAATGTTGAAGATGTGTTATCCACCACTTTTGGCTCAATAGGTGTTGGAGATGGTAATTACCAACCCTATTATTATTGTCAAAATTTTGCAATGTCTTATCCTTCATATATCATGCCTTATGGTCTTCCAACAAGTGATAAATCATCGTTACAATCACAAACAAATGCCTCAAATGATGATAGCAATGAAGAAAGTCGAGCAATGCCTGGTTCATACTACGAGCTCCAAAATCTTCAAAGACCGCCCCCTGACCCATATGGTTGGCATGTAAGTCAATACGTGCAGAATTACATGGGAGAGCAATCATTTAATGAGTACTCTTCACAATACACACATGATTCTGCACAGAGAGATGAGGAAAATAGTGTGAATTTCGAACCTCATAGGTTCTCTAAGTGGTTTTGAAGTATTTATATATTTGATTTTGTAATGTGTGATGTGTAACATATTGTACAAAAATGTGATGGTCTAGCCTCCCATTAAAGTTTAGCCATCAAAAAAATAAAAATAGAACTATTAAATTATATTTTAATAGTTATCAGCACTTAACACGTACTAATTCATATAGTAATATAGCAAATTCATATGTTTTGATGTTTGATCAATATTTTCTTTTCACATAAGGTAGGTAATTGATCATATAACAACCTCCAAAAGTTTCATTACAAATTTCCATATATTTTTATTAGTTTCCGTCATTTCCGTCAGAATTTTCAGTGGATCGATATTTCGTCGATATTTCCGTCGATATATCCAAATTTTGGACTATCGATATATCCTCGATACCGGATATTTTACTCCTTGAGTTCAACTGATAATGACACTACTATCTAGAAAGGAAATTATTATATCTGAGTTTGAGTCACGTTAATGAATTAGATTAAGAGTGAAATTTTTTCAATTTCCTTAAAAAATGCACTCAAACTTAAAACAGTTCTCAAGAAATAAAAGTAACAAGCATTTGATTGATTTAGATATATGAAAGTTTTGCGCCTTGATTTCACATTTTCAGATCCAAATTCCTATGCTTCGTGCTTCCAATCTTTACTCGATCATGTTCTGTTTCTATATTCGCAAGCCAGTAGATTAAAGGAGCAAAGGAACCAGAACAAAGGTCTAAATCAGCTCAATTCTTCAATTCTCCATTATGCCCAGCACCGAGCTAACTCGACCCCACACTCATTCCGTACCATGGCCCGGACATCGAGTGTACTCTTTACACGTACACAACCCCCTCTCTCTCCACTTTCATCTTCTTTATATAACACCATCCTCCCCTTTCTTCTTTCCGAATTCCGTTCCATTCCCACAAAACCCAACTCTCTTTTCCTTCCTCTGTTTTCCTCTCTGCCTCCTCAACACATGAGTGAAGAAGGAAGAGGCTCCTCTTCTTCTCCTTCTTCGTCGTCATCGTCATCCCCGTTGGGTTTTGGGAATGGAAAGCCAGGATCTTTCGCCGCCGGCACACATGGATGCATCTCGGCCGTCGTTGGGGTTCCCTCTCGGCACGGCGCTCCTCCTCATCATCATCTTCAGCTTGAGCGGTGTCTTCTCGTGCTGCTACCACTGGGACAAGCTCCGATCACTCCGCAGATCCTTCTCCGAAGACTCGAATCCCGAAGCCACCGACGACATCGAGGGCCAGTCTCCCTCCAAATCTAAGCCCGCCCATCTGGTAATTTCTTTAACCTATTTAATTTTAACTCATCGAAAATCTAACAACCTAATGTTACTGACGATGTTGCTCGTTCGCCTTATTCAGGATTTAAAGCAGAATCAGAAACAGAGTGTGCCCGTGCTAATGCCCGGAGATCAGATTCCGAAGTTCATGGCATTGCCGTGTCCTCGTGAGCCACCGAGGGAAGAGAAGATAGTTGTCAAGGTCCAAAAGCCGCCCAAGCTACCTCGCTTTCCTGTACCTCTGTATTGATGGTTTTCACTCCGTACATAGTACAGTTAATGTAACTACTATTACTATTAATTTAATTTAATTTAATTTTGGCTCTCCAGTAAAAACAGAGATTTCGATTCCTCTGTTGTTGTTGTTGTTCATGTTTCTTCCAGGGGCTTCTAGCTCTAACCGAACAACATGTTTCTTACTTTAAAGGGGATGTAAATCAGTGAAAGGTATACATCTAATTCGAAAAATGAACATGCGTGGTCTGGTTCAGACATGGCTATTATTCAGGCCGTCTCATAACAATTCGTTTAAACTCGCCTATTAATGAATCAGGTTATTAACGGGTGGCCTAATAACAACTCATTATCAAAACGGACGATTTTAGGTGAACTCGTTAAACCAGTAAGACTCGTTAACAAAAAAAAATAAAAATAAAAATAATTTTTTTGTTTAAATCTAAAATCTAAAATATAATTTTTTTATTTTTAAAAATATTTTAATATTTTTTAAAAAATATATATTTTTTAAAATAACTTAATGGGTCTTATCAGGCCTCAATGAGTAGTCCGCTACCGTTAACGACCTGCCCATTAACGACCTGTTATATTAACGAACTATATTGGGTTGAACCCATTAACGACCCGCCCATTTGTCAGGTGTGTGGTCTGGCTAACTGGCTTTGGTTCATAAGTTTAATTGTAATCAAATTGAAACCGGTTGGTGGAGTAGTTGGGGGTGCCAAATTCACACTTGGATTGGCTTTCTGGAGTGACTCTAAGAGAAAAGCATCTGTAGATCTTCGTTTGTTTGATAGTCAAACATTACTATCTTATTCGTCAAAGTTTTGTCAAATACGTCCTATTTATTTGTCATACATCTAACAAACAATTCAATCCTTCAACCTCAGTTAAGAACAACGACAAACGACAACAAACACTCAAGTCAAGCCAATTCTCGCGTCCGCATACACAGTCAAAGTAAGATGATTTTATGAAAATGTAATTTACCTTATTTGGAATCTTCTCAAGGATTTCTTCAAATTTCATGTCACAATTATAGCTTCTTTCAGATCAATCCCAAAATGTATGAATCGTATGTTGTAAAATTTGCTTAACAACCTTAGTTGTTGAATATCAATTTTACTTGAACAAGAGTTTTGCTCCGATTATACTTGTTGGAGTGCAAAAGAAATAAAAAATTATAATTTTAAGTAATAATAAGAATATTTTTGTAAATTGTACAAATGATAAAATAGTTATTCAATAATACAAATGAAATGGGGTGAGAAGAATACAAAATGGACTGTGAATAGTCGTAGTACAAAAAATATCTAAAATATATAATCGTAAACATAATCGATTAAATTATATAAACAACTGTATTTAATTTTTTTGATATACTGAGATAGAGTCTCTCACTTTGCGAAAGTCTCAAATTAACTGATTAGCACTCTTGTTCTTCTTGTGTTTCTAAATGCGCGGGAGCCCAAAATAAAAAGTGAAAAAAAGATTTAAATGTGGAGAGTCCGGGCAAAAGTTTGACCTTTTTATCCGATAATTATTTAAATAATAATTGTGTACGGTTGTATGATATCCTTGAATATTATCGATTAAGTTGTAAATGTTGTAAATATAAATATGAATGTCTATACAAATATTTAATATTTATATACCTATCATGTAAATCATATCTCTATATATAGTGGCATATTGAGATAATAGGAAAACACTGCACTTTCTCTTCCTCATCTCTCTGCGTTCTCTTTTCTCTCGATGTCTCTTCTTTCCAGTTTATAACACGTTATCAACAAATGGTTTCTATATTTTCTAACTCGATGATGATCAAAAGTGCAACATTGATCTTTGCTTTGACCAATACTTTGATCAATGAGTTCATTTGTTTTAGGTGATGAGGACATATTTTATTTTTACTACAACTCATGATCTATGGAGTAATCTAAACTTCTTGTAATTTACATATTTTCGTTTACAATTGTTTATATTAGTAATCCTGAAGTTTCACTAATAATACTCGAGCCTGAAGTTTCGAGATTATAAATCTGAAGTTCAAAACTGATATTAGACCTGAAGTTCTAATAACATGACATGAACCTGAAGTTTTGTGCATGTGATTCATTGTTCACTATATTCGAATATGAAGTTTCGATATTGTGATCTTAATATTATTTCTCTTTTCTACAAGAAAAGATGACAAACTTGACAAAATTGGATTTTGTCGCCCTTGACATCTTTGAGAAGAATTACATGTCCTGGGCTTTTGATGTTGAGATGCACATTGAAGATCAAATAAGGGATTTTGAGTATAATATGTATTTGAACCAGAAGTTCTAATTACCAACAATATTAGAACTCGAAGTTCTAATTTTGAGATCTTAAACTTGAAGTTTCAAGTACAAATGATTCCCCGATCGATCCCATCTATATTGAAGATCAAATAAGGGATTTTGAGTATAATAGGTATTTGAACCAGAAGTTCTAATTACCAACAATATTAGAACTCGAAGTTCTAATTTTGAGATCTTAAACTTGAAGTTTCAAGTACAAATGATTCCCCGATCGATCCCATCTATATGCTTAAGTTGCATATATATGATGAATTTGTTAACATTCTTGGTCGAATATGTAGGTCATTAACTGTGATAATACATATGATATATCATAAGATCATGGGTTAATTTTTTTTGCTTCACTACAAAATAGACAGATCAAATCATTGCAAGAATTGTGAAGCTTTTAGAGGATTTAGGGGTTTAAAGTTCCTAATTAACATTGAAAAAAATCTAGACCCAGGGGATTCAAAGTTCTGCTACAATTAGTAGTGGTATAAGTCATACTTAGTACACCACTAATGTGATGGTTGTAACTCTCGCTATCATTCTATATTATGTGGAGTAACTGGCGTAACGGCTTTGTAACTGATATAACGGTCATCTACCATCATTTTTGTATTCATTATAGGTTCATTACATCCTCCTATAAAAGGGATGTAACACTTTGCAATAAAATATAGACTTGAAGATCTATGTTATATGCGAGGCAGGACCTGAAGTTCCTCAAACTGAAATTGGTTACTCGAACATGAAGTTTCGAGTGTAAAATTATTGTAAATATGAAGCTTACAATACCAATTTTCAGAACCTATTTTCTTATAATAAACTCGAACTTGTAAATTCGAATGAATGGTTATACAATAATCAAAGATTGAGACTTGAAGTTCTCACAATTAATTCTATTACAAGGACCAGAAGATCCTTACACTTTTGCAATTCGATACGAAACATATGTTTCTCAAGTCCACAAGGACTTGAAGTTTCTCAATATTATTAGGGATTTCTCTTTATCGAATAAACAATTTATTAGTCGAAACCAGAAGATTTCTGACTATATGTTTGAGGACAATATAAATTTATCTTATATTTGAGGATTAACCAGACCAGAAGCTCTGTCTATTTTCTTCAATAAAAGAATAAGAAGTTCTCATATTTATTTCTAATGCTTAATTTTATTCAGTTTCTTTACTTGCATTACTTGAATTTATTTATTTATTTTCATTATGATTATTTTGTTCAAATGGACTGGCATTCCTAAATATTAAAACTCAAAACTCGAGTGCATTTTGGCATAAAGTTCAAAATGCTTATATGGCTTGGAGTTCATAATAGATAGGATCTATTTGTCAAGATTATATGTATGCACCAAACCTGAAGTTTGGGTACACCACTATAAAAGTAAGAGATTAAAGCTTTTGATGTTCAAAGATTATTATTGATCTTTGACTATGATGCTTATAAAATCAAATGTAACTCTTATCCCAAGAGGGATAGATCTTTATTGATAGCTCCAGAAGAGCTTATATCATGTTACCTATGTAACGTATTTTTGGCCAAAATGGGTATATATTTCTCTACATCCGATGTATAGAAGAACTAGTAGTTCACTGGATGACTGGATCTACTATAATATGTAAGATCACCAAAATCTTCAATGGTTTCATTATTTGAGTATAACTCATAGTGCTCGCTAATAAGAGATTTGGTTTTTATACGATTTTATACATATCTTTTGCGACTTTTCACCTTAAATTAGTGTGTGATATTGTCTATCATGTTTATTTGATTTAGAGAAAAATATCAATCAACTATGAACAAATTATAAGTGACAATTACTTTGACCAAGTATTTGGCTTGAGATCACCACCCACTAATGATTATAAGAAACATATTATTCTTGCACACATATTTTGCAAATGGTTAATATCGATAACTTTCCCACCGTTAGGAGGAGAATAGACTACTAGAACGGCATGAAGTTGTGAAATATTTTCACTTGGTCCAAACTATATTCTCCTAAAGTGGAGATTTTACCTGTCCTACCACAACTTGAGTAGACGTTGAGTAAACAATCCACATTCTGAAATTAATTTCTCTATAGAGATGATTTCCATAGAGTGTGACACAGATATCTGATCATAATGAGCTCGTTAAAACTAATGGATGCAAATACGAATGTGTGAGATTGAAATTTAATGATCATGAATATTACTTATGCTAGCTAGCGAAAGATCATCAAGGGTTGTGTACAAATCACGTTTCATTTTAAATGCCGACAAATAATATTACTGGCCAAATTGGAAAGAGACAATTCCAATAATTTGCGAAACATGGTGGATTCTTGGACCTTAATACTATTACACAATCTCTATGGTAGAGATATGAGATTATCAATGCTATTCCCTTAGGGCATCTCCAATCATGAAGTCTTATAATGGGGTCTTATACCTATTTTGAGACCTTATTTAGACACTATTCATATAACACTTCAACCATCTCCAATGATAGGGGTCTTATAATGAGGTCTTATCCCTCCAATTTCTCTCCCCTCTACCAAGTGGCCCCAACCCAAAATTATAAGACCAAGTCTCATATAGAGTCTCAAAATAAGACTTGGAATGAGACCAAGTCTTATAAATATAGGGTTTAGGACTTTACAAAACTACCATTGGAGTCCAATTTTTTTTAGTACCCAAAAATTATAGGGTTTAGTACCTCCTATTGGAGATGCCCTTAAGAGACAACTTTTCTATAAGTATCGTGTCGATAGTGACGAGAGACTTATGATAGGTTGTGAGGGTATATTGTGCAGTGATAATGTATACAAGAAAGTCTCAATGCAAACATCGTGTCATCATAAGCAACGACTTATTTACAATCCTTGGAAGATTCAAATTGTTCGAATGGCAACTCCATGATTAAACGAATTTATAACTCACTCATGGAATAAGAGTCTGGATCTTATACGTGCTCATTTATATAGTCAATGTGACTAAATCAAACTTTTCTCAATGAATAATATCATTAGACTATGAAATCGATTTCAAATTGTGATCATAATGCTGCAACAAATTTTAAATTTCGTGAAGTTATAAATTCATCAGAGCTTCTGAATAGCCTATATGAATATATCAATACTTATAAATATTGATAATTATGGCTAGATACTCCTTATTAAATTTTGATTACTTGTTTCTAGTTCCTTTATATTTATGCATTTTGCTAATGTTAAAGTTTTCAGATTACAACATCACTTATTGTAAGTGGTTGATGAAGCATCCTGAAGGGAAACATATTGAAGTATGCTACCTCGGACATAAGCGTGTTGTACTCTTTTCCTTCGACCAGGGTTATTTTTCTCCCACTGAGTTTTTGTTACCTGGCAAGATTTTTACCGAGGCAAAGGCGAGTCCAATACCGTATTATTCATAAGTAGACATCCAAGGGAGAGTGTTGTAAATATTATATTTATGTAGATGTCTATGTAAATATTCAATAGTTATGTACCGATCATGTAAACCATACTTCTATATATAGAGGCCTATTGAGATGAATAAGAGAACACTACACTTTCTCCTCCCCGTCTCTTTGCGTTCTCTTTTTTTTCTATGTCTCTTCTCCGCAGTTTATAACATTTTGTTAGCTCAAAACTTGATAAATGAACGTTAAATTCTTAAATTATAATGTATGTCGTAAGTTTTTTTGTTTGTATTTTGTATATCTTCTTCACTATTGACTCTTTCAATTTTGAGATTTTTTTTTTAAATGAGGTCAAATTTTGATTATATTAAGATGGTGGTAGTCACGTTCCGATTTTTTCAACATATTTCAGTGTCACTTCATTTTCAAGCACAATTAAAAACTCAAAATGCTAAAAAAGGTAGGAATGGAGATAGATTATTTTTGAAAAATTATTTAGTGGCAAGCATTTATTGGCATAAAACTCACTGAGAGTTATGCGCTAAAAATAAAAGAGACGTTGTTTTCTAATTTTGACCTCCACTTTTCCCGACACCCAGAGGTGTCGCCCACCTCTCTCTCTCTCTCTCTCTCTCTCTCTCTCTCTCTCTCTCTCTCTCTATGCCGGGTGATCTTGTTCGCCGGGTAGAAAGGGGCCACATTGGATCTGACCCACTGCGTCGTCGCGTTGGCGTCGAGACAAGGTTTGGGATGGCGCTGTTGGTGATTTCAATTCCATTGCCAATCTAAGTGTTGGCTAAGGCCTTGATGACGCCAAGGTTAGATCCTTAAAGGCGGACTAGCTTGATGTCAGTGGATGGTAAGAGTTTATTGGTGTCTGTCGGCGACGGGAGGCTGTTGTTGACCTGGTCATAGTTGATCGACGACTATGACATTGTGCGAGGTGCAATTTGTAGCAGTTTGGAGTGAGTGAGATAAGGGAAAAATAGTAAAATAACTTCATTTTTTTTGGTTTTTTATCTAAAAACTTGACCGAATAAAAACTGGTCATGTAGGCAGTAGACTCGCAAAACAGTGTACCCATTACCTTCTTGTCTATTGTGCAAGACAAAGGAATTGGAAGGAGCTAGGGTTGTGCAAATAGATGGCCCTCTGCAACATGTGCCATATCGTTAAATTTAGGCCGTTAACTTCATAGACAAACACACCCTTAATAATTTGGGTCACTTATGTGATTAAATCGTTAAATTTGGTGTACATTCCAGAATTAGCGATTTTTTTGCTTGATATCAATGCACATTTTGGGTTTTTTTTTTTGCTAATAATGGGTGACGACAAGTACATGAAAATGATGAAATCTTATAGAGAAGACTTGGTGTGGTTGTTTCTAGTTTTCTACAAAGAAAATCCTGTTATTAGTGGTAGTGCATATATGTGGAAGTCTTACGTACATAAAAGTGCAGAAGCCAGAGGCCAGTAGTTTCACTCTTTAGTGATGAATTCATATATTTCAGAGATGTTCTTATGACTTCACAGTAACTCCTCAATGCTTTGCGGAAAAGTGTGCGCACTGAACCACGACATAGTACCATATCAAGACCAACAACGACCACTGATCATAAGCAATTTGCCTGTAGAAACAAAATGGCATGAGAACACAGTTTTGTGCATTACAGCCAGCTCGTAACCTAGCTAGTCTAATCCTTTTCAACTCTTCGAATTTACTTGGTTAGTTAAAACTCGAACTCTGAGAACCATTTCTCAGTGGCATGGATTAGTTTAATTAATGACCATAAGGTGTTATCCATCTCAAATATATAGGCTAGCTGGCTATGCGTGGATTTATAGTCCATGCTTCAATAAACAGATTAATTAGTTTGATCGAGCAGTTTTCAGTATATGTTAAATGCATGCTGGAGTGCAGCTAGCTAGCATTGAACAAGCTTTTGTGATCGATAGATGAGCACCCTGGAAATTTCCGATGGACATCCAATTAGCCACCACCTTCTTGTTTTCTTTGTCCAAATCAGTTAGGTATGGAAACGTACTGTAATCCCATCAGTTTTGACGACTGACGGCTCCAACCATATCATACACGAACTTTACAAATAAAAAAGCTATAAAAAAGAAACAAAAAATAATTAGACTACCACCTCCACGGCATTTCTTGAATATGCTGGAGCATCACTAATTAATCGAGATCGAGGATCCAATACAAAACAGTATTCTCCATATATATTATCATACGTCTGCCTCAAAAAAATCTATTTAAAATCCGCATGGATTGACTCAATTAGTAAGGGTGGACAAGTGCTGATACCCCTACCCGTGTTCGATTTTCGTTGTCAGCAGTCTCATGTTGGGTGCGCAATTTATAAATTTTCATGTAAAAATTCATACCTGTGGGATGATGTGATAGGTATGTGACTATCTTAAGTTCTTTAGAATTGAGGTTGCAGGTTTGACCTAACGCTGGTGGTGTAACGTAACCAAGATCTCACCTAGACATTTTTGTAACAGAAAAAAAATCTATTTAAAATAAATAATTTTTCTTACTTCACATCTTCATGAATCATGCATCCATGAGTTTAACCTTTCACAAATTCTTGGTCAGTAGCTGTCATTTGTGGTATATGCCGGAGATCATCATGGTCTGCTAACCATATATTCGGTTAGATCGAAATATAGTAAGGTATTTATTGAACAACACTGTACTATAAGTCTATAAAATTTATTTAGTATATACCCCTCCATTAGTCGATCAGGCCATTACGGTTATTAAAGAAATTCTTTTCGATGGAAAAAACCAAGTAGCCGCGACCATTTGAAAAAACTTAGCGATGAAAAGTCGGGAATAGTCTGACCGACTTTTTATTCGGAGCAGTGATCAGAAACATGAGACATGTGTCGATTCTCGCCTGAAATTATAGGGGGATAGTGAACGATGATACACAAGGAGCGTTGGCAAACCTGGTGAGGCAAACACATCCAGACGTGGTTTTCCTCTCGGAAACCCTAGCTAATAAGAAGGTATCGCTGGACCCTTTACGTAGACGACTTGGATTTGATGATATGTTCCAAGTTCCAAAATCGGAGTCTTGTCGAGGATTGGCAGCGTTCTGGAAAATAGATTTAGGGTTTCGGTATGCTTCACATTCGGAACACCATATTGAAGGAGAAATTATTAATCCTATCTCTCTTGAAAAGTGGAGGGTGATCGGTATGTATGGCTGGGCAAAACAGAAGGATCGAGACAAAACGTGGGACTTAATGAGGCAAATCAAAAGAAAGAATGACTGGACAAAGATCGTGGTAGGTGATTTCAATGAAGTGTTAAATAGACCAGACAAGTTTAGAGGAGGAAAACGAAGCTTATCGGCAATGAAGGAGTTTTGTAAAACTTTAGTCGATTGTGGGGTTAAAGACATGGGATTTGTGGGAAGCAGATTTACTTGGTCAAACAAGTTCATGACGGAGAGACTTGATCATGGATTATGCTCGACTACATGGAGAGAATTGTTCCGTTTTACACAGGTTATTACCTTGCACCCTAGCAACTCTGATCACAGTCTGATTCTAGTGGTGGGGAACTCAGTGAACTTAGGCCAAACCAAGAGAAAGAAATTATTCCAGCTTGAGGAGACGTGGACAACACATGACATGTGTGGGAGTATAATCCAACAAGGGTGGGAATAGGTACAGAAGGAGACTCCGATGAAGAATGTATATGCAAAGATACGAAATACGCAGAAGGTGCTTCTCGAGTGGCACGAAGGGGGTTTTCATGCAGACAAAGAAAGAGATTGAGATAGTTCAGGACTAGCTGAACTCTATCATGACCTTACCATATCAAACTACGTAGCATGAGGTGCAAAAAGAGCTACACTCAAAGATGCAACATTTATTAGCAAGGCAAGAACTATATTGGAAGCAACATTCAAGGATTCAATGGTTAAGGGAAGGCGATGGAAATACTCCTTATTTTCATAGGAAAGTTTCCAATAGAAGAACTAGAAACAGGATCATCGGGCAAGAAGACGGGAATGGCCAGTACCAAACACATCCCAATATTGTACAACAAATTATGTATGATTTCTTCAAAAAGGGTTTCAATACTGAAGAAGTTGATCATGAGGCCTTGGAGGCTATACTCCACTATGTTTCGGTTAGTATAACAGGAGAGATGAACGATGAGCTATTGATGGAGTTTACAGATGAAGAAATCTAGGAGGCACTTCTTCAGATGAACCTCAAAGGCTCCGAGACCAAATGACATATCCCCAATGTTCTTTAAAAAATATTGGCATATTGTTAGTAGAGATGTCTACAAGGCGGTGAAAACCTTTTTGATGATAGGTGAACTCTACCAGGCTTCAAACTTTACACATCTCTTCTTGATACCAAAGATTAAAGAAGCCAAAAATTGGAGTCAATTTCGACCTATAGAACTTTACAATGTCATCTACAAAATATTCCCCAAAGTGTTAGCTAATAGGATGAAGCTTATCCTTCCAGAAGTGATGTCTCCATTACAAAGTGCTTTTATTCCAGGTAGGATGATTTCGGATAATACTTTGGTTGCAGTGGAAGTCACTCACTTTATGGATCATTTAAATAGCGAGGAGGATGGTTATTTTGCTTTAAAACTTGATATAAGCATGGCATATAAGCAATGCTTATGACAGATTAAAGTGAAGTATCTTGAAGCAATCATTGGGAAGCTTGGTTTTGAGCGAAGATGGATTGACATGATCATGTGCTGCTTGTCCTCAGTGTGATATTCGATTCTTGTCAATAGTGCTCCGACGGGTTATATCATCTCGACTAGAGGAATAAGGCAAGGGGATCCGTTATCACCTTATTTATTTTTGCTTTGTGCAGATGGATTATCCAGAATGATTGGTGAAGCCGTGACTAATGGAAGAATACGAGGTCTGAAGATGAACCTTAATGCTCCAATTGTACATCACTTATTCTTTGCGGATGATAGCTTCCTTTTTGGTAAAGCTAAGGTTGAGGAATGCAACCAATTTCGAGTGATTTTACACACATATGAATTGGCTAGTGGTCAAAAGGATTAATCTACAGAAAAGTTATGTCACGTTTAACAAGAATGTGGAGGAGAACCTTTGTACATAATTGGCAGAGAGATTTGGAGTACCTTGTGTCCCAGGTATAGAAGAATATCTTGGCATGCCTATCCACATAGGAAGATCAAAAATGGAATTATTTGCTTTTCTAAAGGAGAGACTGACAAAGAAGCTAATTAGTTGGAGAGCAAATCATCTTAGTGTTGTCGGAAAAGAAGTTTTAATCAAGGCTGTTGCCCAAGCGATGCCTCAGTATGTGATGAACTGCTATCTGTTACCAAAAGGTATGTGTGAAGATTTACAGCAATTATGTTCTGATTTTTTCTGGGGTGATACAGAGGAGAAAAAGAAAATCCATTGGCGATCATGGGATAGAATGTGTACGTCAAAATTTCAAGGAGGAATGAGTTCTAAAAATCTATAAACACACAATCTGGCCATGCTAGGGAAACCAGAGTGGAGACTTATTACCAATACAGACAGTTTGATTGCGAAGATATATAAAACACTATATTTTCCAACTACTACCTTCTGGAATGCTAATCTAGGTTCCTTTTCTTCTTACTCTTGGAGAAGCATAATGGAAAGTAGGCCTATTTTGCAAGCTGGTGTCATATGGAGAGTGGAAAATGGGGAGGATATTGACATAAGGGAAGACAATTGGATACCAAACCGGCCCTTTTTCTCGATACCCGAAATACATGATGCTTCGGTAAGGAAAGTGATGCAACTAATTATCCAAGATTCGAAGAGGTAGAATTTTGATCTACTAGGTACAATCTTTTCAGATAACTTAGTGAGGAGCATTGCGAAAATTCCACTCAACTCCAGAGTAGAAAATGATATCATGAGCTAGAAACTTGAGAAGAATGGTTTTTATACTGTTCGAACTGCCTATAGAGTAGCACGAGACTATGTATTGGGGGATCAGAATGCCTTCTCTTCGCATGGTGACGTCTTCACACCATTATGGAAAGCTTTATGGAAGGAAGATATACCGGGTAAAGTAGCAATATGTTTATGGAGAGCATGCAATAACATACTTCTGACTCGGGAGAGATTGAAGATAAAAGGGTATGAAAGAGACCTGCGTTGTGTACTATGTGGATAACAACTAGAAACAATAGGGCATTTGATGTGCCAATGTCCGACGTAAAAAAAACTCCTGGAGGCAGAACCGTTTCGGCTTCGTGTAAGGGTAAGTCCTTCGTTTAATTTCAAGGAGTGGTTGCTGGAGCAAACCCAAAATTTGAACAAGGAGTGTTTTGCTAAACTTCTCATGACATTTTGGGCCATTTGGAGGAATCGAAATGAACAGTTATGGGGGAGAAGGGCCTGGAGTTCGAACATATTAAACTAAAAACTATGTCTAACTATTTTCAGTATAAGGAGGCAACAGAGAGGAAAAAACCAATGAAGACTAGGGTGGAGCGAGAAGGTTGGAAAGCTCCAAATTTTAGTACTCTAGTCCTCAATGTCGATGCTGCAGTGAGGAAAGAAGAAGGTAATAGAGGTCTGGGAGGGGTTGTTCGAGATCATCTGGGTGTGTTTATTTCCGGTTATAGTAATCATGTGCAGGAGCTAGGCACGGCAGAATAAGGAGAACTACTCAGCATTTACAAGGGGGTCGAACCTGACAACAACAGTACCTTCGATTCCAATTGTGGTTGTTTCTGATTGTAAGGTGGTTGCGCAACAAATCTTGGAGGCTAAGGAAAACAGAGGTCAGTGGTACAACATTATTACTAGTATTAGGGATTTGTTGAAGAGCTTTCCCCAGATCAAGCTAGAGTTTTGAGAACAGAACAACAATAGAGTGACGCATCTCTTTGCGCAAGATGGGGCTAGTGAGACTCAAAACCATTGTTGGGTGGGTTCAGCTCCCGAGTTTGTTTGGGATGCACTTGCTTATGATGTAAACCTCATCTAATTTAATGAAAATATTTTGTGTCAAAGAAAAAAGAAATTCTTTTCGATTCGATCCACTGTTGATAATTGATACCAGGAAGAATCACTAAAGTACGCACTCACCCACACATGGCTTGTCCGCGGATTTTTTTAATTTTCTTTAGTTAATTAGATGCTAGTTTTTTCGTATGCAGTAGGCTCATCATGGGCTGGGTTGGGCCGGTCTTGGCTCTAAATTTAAGGCTTAGTGCTGGGTTAGGCTGAAATTGGTCAAACATAAAGAGGCCGGACCGATGCCACAATTTAGAAGCTCTAGCCTGCCTATTAAGGCTAGGCCAATGAGGCTGGACCGGGCCGAGCCAAGATGAGCCTTAAATTGAGACAAAATAATATGTAAAATGTATTGTTATTATTGATGTATGATATTTATTTTGAATATATATATACACATTGTAAAGAGAACATTGAGGAGAATAAAAGAAAAAAATGAAAGAAATAAGAAAAAATATGATAATAATCATAAATTATATTACTTTTCTCATACAAAAGGTAAAAATAGGCCGGTAGGGATGACAATAGGTAGGTAGGGTAGGGTACGAATATTGAAATACCATATCTATACCCGAGTCTATATTCTGTCCCCATACCCGCCCCGATACCCGTGATATTTTATAAAGTGTTACCCATATCTGTATCCGTTGGATACCAGGATATCCATACCCGCCCGTTACCTGTGAAAAAATATGTTAAAAGAGAAAACAATTATAAGCAAAACTATAAACCAAAAATATAAAAATTAGAATAGGTGTAGAACTGTTCTCGTTTTCAACTTCCGGAGAAACTTGATTCTCTTGACATTAGAATTGTTGACTAAAGGTTGCATGAATGCCATTAACAAACTAAACAATTCACGTACAGTTTGTGGTTTGAGAGATGGATGAAGAATGCATCAAGCGGCAAGATAGGCTAGATATACATGATATATATAGCTAGGGTAACGTACTAGGGTTTTGGTATATATATATATATGTATATATATACACACATATGGAGATTCTTAGGTGCGAAGGTCCGCATATTTCAATATATGTGGATTTCTTAATTTGGCTATCTTCTAGGTCATATATTCACGTCTCCACCATTCAGATTTTAGGTCTTAGTGTATAGATCACTTATGCAAAGTTTCATCCAATATGGTGATGGTTAAGCTACCTAACTAGATCAAATTAACGAACGACCATAATTAAGTAGAACCGGAATCGTTCGTGTATATAAGTGGTAAATCACGATTTTGAGAAATCAAATGATCACATGGTTGATCTATCCATATTATATAAATATATATCTATAAACTGAACGATTGAGATGTGATTATGTGACAGAAAATTCGTATATTTTAATATATGCCGAGGTCCGCATAAAGAACTGTTTGATCGTTGATGTGGACATACTAAAGATCATTAGATTGGAAGTGTATGGTTGAGATCAGAAATCAAGGATAACCAAACACATAAGCTAGCAAACGAGAGGATCTGGATCCCATTTTGACGATGCTTCCCTGAATATCTGAATTGGTGGTGATGCTCTGCTGCTGTGAAATATACCCATCCGTCCCATTTTTGTGCTATAAACCCACATTTTCATGATATGTCCTCATTCATATAAGGGTCCAAAGAATAAAAATATTCTTGTACATAATATCTCTGCAACTCTTGTCTTACAAGGGAAATTACGTAATTCTACAGTGGCCTCTAAGTTTTTCAAATGTCGTAGACATTTATGTTGTCCTCTCGCTTTTCGTAAGGACACATTCCGTTTTTGAATTGTCCTCATACATGCATGAGTGATCGACGTTAAGAGTGTCTACATTTATTAACACAAACATTGATGGAGATTATGACTTGAACTACTTAATTCTAACCAATTTAGAACCCAAAATCGAAGATGTTTTTAACTTTTTGTTTGATTTTGAAATTAAATCCCATACAATCAAATCCACTTTAGGTTGGGACAAGATTCCTGCATATTTACAGAGTAATTACTTACGTGACTATACATTTTCTAAATATATATGGCATTACAATTGAGCATAATTGGTTAGGCGGGCCTTTATAACTCAACCACTCAACCGAAAATTTTCTTACTAAATCTAATTGCATGCGACCGACTCCATTACGAAGCAGCCTCAAGATCTCTGCCTCACCTAATTGATTTGTTTTCAAAATCGGAAAATCAAGTGAAAAGTAGGTATTGTAAACGTACGGATGATAAGCAAGCAAAGCAAATTAAAGCTAGGCAGGCAGAGCTGTTGTATATCAAATGCATGGGGTCTCAGGTGCACTAAGAATCACATGGAGATTGGCTGATTGGAGACCGACGAGCTTCGCTGGACAATTGTTAGTGGAATCCATAGTGGTCTTATCCCAACACAACACAGCCTTCTGATGTAACCTGCAAATTTGTTCTTATAGGCCGAGCTTGAAGAGCCATCGGCCCCCCACCCTTATCCGTCTTTCCTAATGTAATCATTTTTCTTGCTTCGAAATTTGGACTATTTCTTATGCAGATGAGCAGTCTTTCAATAACAATAGTTATCGATATTTTACCTTCTAGTTTCAAATGTCGAATTTGTTAATTATATAGGCAGACTATATTGTTGTGATTAATCAAATGTCGTTTGATTAAGATGGTCGTCCATGATTACTTACTATTATAAATTAAGTTATAATGGTAGGGTTAGTTAAGCGTAACTGGCTGTGGAGAGTGGTGAATATCATATATATTCGTGGATCTTGAGTAGCTAGTATAATATCCCCCAGCAAGAATCAATCCAGAATCCTCTAAAGCCATGCAAAAGATCGAGCTGCATTGCTTGATTTGCTTCTTTAAGCTCGAGTAGGACATAACCGAAAATCTATTTAATTAAAGATTCTTGACACAAAAGTCACTTAGGGTTCAGTAAACAATACAATGAAGCTCAAGTAATTACAAACTTTGTTGTTTAGTTGAGGACCTACGTACATATCCAAATGAGGGATATGCATAAAGGAAATTTTGCTATCCTAGGCGTGCACACTATACCGGCGCCCTTGATCGCTTTCTTTGATGCATTTGATCGAGTTTGTTCAAGATAAAGTTTACAGATTTAATGAGCTGTGTAGCTAGTCTCAAATGGATGTACGTACTTAGTTACATGTTATATCTTTATCAATTATTATCAGATATAAAAGATGTGAAGGTAGAACACATTTTAACCAAAGACATCATACAATTTAGTGAATAGAATCATTAGAGAAAACGGGCCATTAGTAAATAAAGATAACACATTTGAAAAAGCAGATAGATCACTAAGTGCGTTGCATGTTTTGTTCTAGTTCATGTATCAAAATCTAGCAATGAAGGACATAAATTTAATCTTCTCATCTCACAGCAGATTTTTATTGCTGAAACTGACCGGAGCAAAAACTCTCATAATTTAAAGTTGCATCTCCATCATTTTTGAATAAGAAATCCAATTAGCTTCAAAGAAGTCTAATGAGCATCATTTATACGCATTATAGATCGAGTATGTTCATTTAGCTAAACAGGATATTTATCTTCACATGATTAATTAAGTTTCGCTAACTGAATATTGGACTATATATGATGCGTGTAAATGATTATAAACCGTTAATGCATGCATATATAGGCTATATAATCAAGTTTGATTAATATAGTACTAATTAACTAAAGCCAATTAATAAATTTGGGAAAAATATCCAAAAAATAAAAATCAGTAAAATTTCTGCCCATCACCATCATTCCCAACTCAAGAAGCAAATTTAGTTCCATATATAATCAAATTTTAAGCAAAATAAATAAATCAATCCCATCAGCGCACAATCAAGTTATATGCACAGATCGATAAAATGCATACATGCAAAACATTAGCAAACGGGAAGGTTAGGTTTTTGCTCCTTGAAAAAGCTATAACTCCAAAGCTGATGTTTGATGTGCGGATAGTGGTGGTGGTACTTGAGGCACAAGAATCGGTCAAGTACATCATATGTCCCATGATTAGTGAGTTTTAGTGGAAATCCCTGTAGAAAGTTAGGTTTTTAATCATAAAAGGAACAAAAAATACGTAGTTAAGTCTCATATGGGTCATCATTTCAGATCAATGAGGGAAAGCTTGGCCAACCATAAATCTACGTAGTTAAGTCTCATATTCTCCTATAGTATACGTTATTCAGTGGGATACGATACAATATAATATGTTATTTATATTGCCAAAAATTTTAAAAAAAACGTATGACTTCTCTTCTGGCTTGACATTGAGATTTTTAACTTGGCCTAAGTAACATAATATGAACTCTGAAGGGCATGTGATTTTTTTAGTCAAAAATTCATTCATAAATAAAATCAAGTACAATCTTTGTTCAACGCCTCCAACAAAAAGGTAAGTGTTGTATGATAAATAGTGGAAAAGTAGATGTTATGCAAAGCCCATTTAGCTAAGTTATGGGAAACAATATTTGCTTCCCTCTGTATGTTCGTGTTCAAAGGAAGATTTCGAAGAATGTTCAAGAAGGGTGACGACATCCTCACACACGTCTCTAAATTCGGGAGGACTTGTATTCAGATCATGTATTGCCTTCACTAGGATGAGAGAGTCCGAACTGTACCTGACAGGGTCCAACCCATGGCCTAGATCAAGTTGACATGCGTCAAAAGCAGCTGCAATTTCTATAGATAGTGGGGAATACTGACCATCACTATGTCTTGCAGAGCCCATAATGAAGTTGCCAAGCTAGTCCCGAATGACCACACCTATACCAACTTGGTGAGAATTCCTATGAAAAGCGACATCCGTACAGATACAATACTGCCGTGTAGGAGGTTTACGTCAAACCTGTGGTTGTTGTTCCAGCTTAGAAGGTCTCCGATTAACATATACATAATGCTCATGCCATGCCAGAGTGTGGAGTTTAATTTTTCCCCGCCAACAAACTCTAAATCGTTCCAGACCTTATCATTTCTTCCTTTCCAAAGAAACCAAATAAAAGTGATCAAGCGACCAAAATCATCAGCAGGAAGTTGCCTACCACATTCCTGAAGCCAATCGAAGAAATTGATAATATCTACACCTATCCCGGAAGTAATAGAACGAATCATAAGGTCTATATGTGGTTCAGGTTCAAGGGTTGTATTGCATAACGAGCATTCCAACGGGACATCAACCATTCTGGACCATAGCCGGGAATGAAGGGGAGGTACCCTTTAGCCGCTTTCTAGGTACACATCTTCACAACAACAGTTGATTGCTGTTTTCAAAAGGATTTCCAGAAAGTAGTTTGGGATAGAGGAATTGGAATAGCTTGGGTAAGGAGCAAAATGGTATCCCGAGTAGTAATGTAGGCACTGCTAACTTTGAAGATGCCTCGGGATGTATAATGCCAAATCAACCTATCCTTGCATATACGCTGACTTAAAGGAATTTCTTTAGCCAGGGCAACATTCTCAGGGGAGAGATATCTTTCTATCAGAGGTACATTCCAAGTGCGATTAGGTAGAATAAACTGAGAAACATAACTGATAGTTGTTGAAGTCCTTAACGGTAAAAACGACGGAAATTGGCCAGGGCAGAATAACTAATTTTCTTCCCAAACCGTTATAGAGGAACCATCACTTATGTGACGACCCGGACCAGAATCAGCAGAGTGATCAGCTTACTTCATGTGTTACTGCGTAGTCGCAGATTTCCGACAGTCGTTTGGATAGCTGGACTTGATAACGACTAAATTATTGGCCGAGAATTGGAGTTGAGTCTCTTCTCGAGAGTCGTTGTACGTGTGATTTCGAGTTCGTGGGCGGTTCCGGATCATTATTTGGATGACCGAGCAATAAATTATGAATATTTGAAGTTTCGACGTAATCGGGTTTAAATGGTGGATTTCTTAACGACTAAATTACCAGACGAGAATTTGGGTTCGGCTTCTTCACGGAAGTTGTTGAGAATTTAATTTCGAGCTCGTGGGAACTTCTGGAACATTATTTCGAGTTAAGAGGATTATGTTGTGAATATTTCCAATTGTTGATTATTTAGTCGGTTTAAGTATGTGTTTGGGCTGAACCGTTGACTTTTTATCCGATTGGTCGATGTGTTTGACTTCGGGTGATAATGGAAGAACATGTCGAGTCGAGTTTGTTGCCGCAAGAATTATCGGAATCGAAATTTCGACGCAAAAGTTACGGGTGTTTAAAGTTTACCGAAATGTGTAATTGGAAGTTTCCAAAAATGGAAGGTCTATAAATAGGGGAGTTTCCTGTTTGGCAAGTCAACTTTCCATTTCAGTTTGGTTGACTGGGTTGACCATGGTGGGTCGACCCGTTTTGCTTGCCGTTTTGGATGCCGAACTTGTCACCGGATTTGTGGCCGATTCCGGCCATTATTGAACAAGGTTTCTTCATGGTTTTTGTTGGGCTTGGGTTGCTCTTCAACTTGGTGGTTGAATCCCCTTGTGTGGTGGCCGCAGGAGGACGAATTTTGGTGGTGAAAATCACGAAATTCCGGCGAGAAATGGTGGTGGACGGAGGCTATGATTCCGGCCGATTTGGTGGTGCTCCTTTGAGGGCTTTTGTTAGCCTCGAGCCAAGGAGGCTTTTCCAAGTGGTCTTGAAGGTCACCGTGGCCGGAGGAGAGAGATCGAACGGTTTGAATTCCGGTAAGGGTTTGAAACTTTGGGTTGATTTTTGGAGGTTTTCTGGTCAAAATTTGCCTTAACCAATAACTGGAAAGTTGTTGGGATCGTCGAGATCTTTGAAACCATATGTAGCATGAAATTTTCTGGGCAGGTTTTGATTTTCTGGCGATGGCGGCGACTTTTCGCCCGGCATGGTTTTCGACGAGTTATATGTCATTTCACTCGAAATCGCGCTCCGATCGCAGTGGAGAGGTTTATTTTTCGAGTCGAGCGTCCGAACTTACAGTGAGGTATTGAGGTGTGATTTTCGGATTTTCGACAGTTTTTCGTAACCGGATTACGTGTTTCCGAGAACGGTGGTTTCTCGTGATTTGTCTTGAATTGTCGAGTTATGACTTTGAGAAATGAACTTTGTGAATATTCAGGTGTTTGTGATCGTTTGTTTGGCGAGAGACTTTCCGCCGGATCACGGGTTAACGCGATCTGCGTTACGCTAGTCTGTGAGTGGACAATTTCTTTTCACGGAATGATTGCGAGTCTTTTTATACGATTTTCGAACTTGAGCATGCACACGAGATTACGATTTATACGAGCATGTGTTAGACGATTATGCTTATATCATTATACATTACGTATATGCATTTATATGCTGTTTATTGCATTTGCATCGAAATATTTATGATTTGGTTTACACAGAGTACATTCGTTATATATGTTGTTGTATCGATACACTCGCATCCCGACTGATCCCCGAGGATGTGTACCAGGGGAGGATGTGACTCCTGACCCGAGGCCTTTACCGGGGGGAGGCAGACCTCTGACCTGAGGCCTTTCTGGCTAGAATTACGTGGAAGTCTGGGATTCCGTGATTCTGACTGTACTAGCACGGACGTGTCCATGAGTGACCTCGTGTGATTTTTACTTGCATACTCAGTACGCTGGAGGAGTATGAGTTTACCTCGTGTACTTTATTATTTTTATTTATCTGGACTCGCATATGTTATTTTAACACATATATATCAACTAGTGAAAGACATTTATTTTCGTCCACTCACTCTAACGGTTTTCATGTCTTTCCCCTGGGCTTTTCGATTTCCGTGCCCAGTTTGCAGTTCGGACTCTGGTGTCGCACGTCGTGGTCGGAGGCATAGTACTCGAGCTACCTTGTTTCTTCCAGTAGGTTTATTGTTCTACTTACTGTGGTATACTTATATGATTATACATTAGAGGTCGCTCTGAGTATTCTGTTGTATATTTTATACGATTTTACTCCGGATTTCAGTAAAGTACAGATATATTTACTACTTTACATTATTGTTGATATATTGAGAAATCCGGATGGGATTGGTGCCCACGGTTTGATTTCTGTGGCATAGGATGAAGTGTATTTTCCGCGTGCAGGTAATGGTAATTCCACTTTAGTAACGAAACTCTGCCGAAATTTCTACGGTTTTTGTTGGTTCGTGTTTTCGAAGGGGTTCGATTTAGGCAACTAAATCGGGATTGGGTCATTTCAGCTTGGTATCAGAGCATTAGGTTATAGGTTCTGTAGACTTCAGTAGTCGTGTTTACTAAGGATATTTGAGAATGTACAGCATGTCTGGAATGGTGACCCGACCGGCCGGCGGATACTCATCAATATTCCGGGTGTTGTATGCTTTCAAATATTTGAAGTTCCATGATTAAGTTCTACTTGTTGTGAACGATGTTTTATTCATTAGGATGCCTCCTTGACGTGCTTTCCGTGTCGGTACGGTTGTGGATCCTATTGAGGATCCATCGACGCGCGACTTTCCAGAGAATTATGGGTTTGGATGTGTATTCTAAGTTCAGAGATTTGTGTGGCACGGTTTACCTGGTTATGTGTGTATGAGCGTCTACATGTTGCCTCAGAGCAGTGAATTGTGGCAGTTGATGTTTTGCCTGAGTCAGATCATTGTATTTGGTGGGCTGATATTGTGTGAGTTCCTGTTGTGACTCCATGGCCTACATTCAGGGTGTTGTTTATACGGTAATGGTTTTATCAGGCTACCCAACAATCGAATGAGGAGTGTTTACCCACCTGAGGCAGAGATGCATTGTCCACATGTTTGTCCCTATTTGCACGAGTTATGTGGCTTCAGAGGAAGTGGTACACGAGGTTCGAGATGAGTTTGAACCTGAGCATAAGAGAGAGTCTGATTGTTATGCCTCGAGATAACCGTGAGGAGCTTAGTGTACTGCACTCAGAGGTGAGACTATTGAGAAGGAAAGGTGTACGCGGTTTTCGATATGTTGGTTTGGGGAAAGTGGACTTAGTCAAGATTTTGATGAGGTTGAGTTCAGGCACCTCGGAAACAGTGATTTCATCAGGCTGTCGCCTTTTCGATTATGTTGAGGGTCATCAGATCAAGTAGAGGATCAGTTTGGTGGTGGTGGAGATCACATCGTAGCGGACTTGTTCCTGTGGCCTGAGTTTGGGCGATCGTTGGTAATCCTTTCTCGCAGTAGGTGTTGCGGTGACTTGTGTTCGAGGAGTACTCTCAATTGCTATTGTGGTGGCCAGGAGGGTCACATTGCAAGGGAGCGCCCTCAGCCAGCTGTTTTAGCGGTTCGGCAGCTCAGAGTTCACGAGGAAGTCATGATGCTGTTTCTGGAGTGTGACCAACGCAGCCTTCTGGATGAGTTAATCAGCAATGTCGCAATTGACGTGGGCGGCTAGTTGGGCATGTTGGAGTTCGTGCCATGACCTTGTTTGAGGACAGACTTTTCTCCGAGGTTACTGTTGTTTGATATCCATGGTTATTGTACCTGCATCTCCACTTCCGAGGTTTTGGAGAGTGTTGCATTCATCCGGAGGTTGCGAGATCCTTGTTAGATGTTATGTGTTAGCCGCTGAGCTGTATTGCTAGATACTATTGACTTTAGTGTGATTGTGAATATGGATTTACTGACGACGCATTTGGTTATGTTTGATGGTCACGAGAAGGTGGTTATGTTTCGACGACCAGATTTTCCCGAGATACTGTTTCGCGGTGATGATCGAGTGGATGGTGGAAACGAGTTGTGTTGTTTGCTTAGCTCATATTATGGATACTTTGGTTGCTGTGCCTGACATTGGCGACATTGGGGTGGTTCCTGAATTTCCAGGTGTGTTTCGGATGAGTTACCAGGTGTTCCTCCAGTTCGGAAGACCGAGTACATTATTGAGCTTGTACTGGGCGCTGGACTTATTTTACCAGCATCTTGTCGTTCGGAGCCAGCGGAGCTGATGGAGCTACAGTTTCGACTCCAGGAGTTGCTGGAGGAGATTTCAGGAGATTTCATGCGACCCCGCGTATTTGCGTGGTGTGCTCTTGTATTGTGTGTACGGATGTTGGATGGTTCTACGAGGTGGTGCATTGACTACCGGAAGCCTGATTCGCTTCAGAGGAGAACGAGTATCCTTTGCTTCGGATTGATGATTGGTTTGATCTGCTCGCGAGAGCTTCAGTCTTTTCGAAGCTTGATTTCGGGACCGGATACCATCAGTTGAGGATCGATGAGTCAGATGTGGTTTGGACAGCTTTCGGATCTCGATGCGGGCATCAGGAGTTCTTGGTCACGCTGTTTGGTTGACCAATGCCCCATAATTTTTACGGACTTGATGGACCAGGTGTTCAGACGATTTCTGGACGAGTTTGCGGTCATGTTCGTCGGCAACATCCTGATATATTCCAGGAGTGTGGGCCAGTACCTGAAGCAATTGTGAGCGGTTTTTCGGAATTTGCGAGATGACCAGGTGTTTGTGAAGTTCAGTAAGTATGAATTTTGGTTGATTAGCATGAAGATTTTGGGCTGTGTGATGTTAGCCGAGGGAGTTGGTGTGGATCCTGACCAGATAGAAGCCGTGTTGATTTGGGGTTGATCTACCATTGTACCAGAGATCAGGGGTCTCTTGGGTTTGGCAGGCTATTATCAACGGCTTGTGCAGGATTTTCCCGGATTTCCACTTCATTCTCCGGATGGACGAAGAAGGCGTCAAGTTCGAGTGGTTCGATGCACGCGAGGAGAGTTACTTACTCCTGCAGGATGGTTGACCGTTGTTTCGGTTTTGATCTTACCTAATGACCGCGACGAGTTCGCGAGTTATGGCGATGCATCGAGGTTTGGATTTGGTTATGTTTTGATGCTGTGTAGCAGAGCGGTGGCTCATGGTTTCAGGCAGTGGAAACCTTATGTAGTTGCATATCCTGTGTATGATTTGGGTGTAGTTGTCCTTATGTTAGCATCAGAGAGTTGGAGATACTACTACTACGGCGTGCAGCGCAGTGTAGGATGTACACTGATTACTTGAGTTTCATCCACTTGCATTTTTGGCCAGATTTGAGCTTGAGGCAGTGTAGATGGATGAGGTCGACTAACGACTATGGCTGCACCTTTGAGCTTGTTCGGGAAAGGCTAGAGGTTGTACTTTGATCATCCGTTTGGGATGTTATTGCTGATGCATTCAGTCGGGAGTCGGGAGCTTCAGTATTGCATGTGTGTATGTGTGGCTCGAGTTTCCGTGTTAGCCGAGTTATGCGCTATGAGAGCTGAGTTCGAGTGTGATGATGTTGAAGCTCATTGTTTTGCGTGTGTTATGCACTAGCAGTACGAAGATGTATCAGATACTTTGAGTTTACTACTCGTGACGCAACATGAAGAAGAATGTAACAGCTTGTGTGTGTAAATACCACATTTGTCGACAGGCGATGGCTAGGAGGCAGAGACTTACCGGAGAGTTACAGCCATTGGAGATTTCTGATTAGTAGTTGGAGTTTGTCGTTGTAGTTTTGTGTGCCAGTACGCACTTCGGTTTGTAATATCAGTTGTCAGGCCATTGTGGACCATTTGATGAACTTAGTACTTTTCCTTGTACTTTTCGGAGATTGTCCATCTACGTGGTGTACCTGTGTCCCAGTTTACTGGTCGAGGTAATCAGCTACAATTGAGTGTTGGCAAGCTTTGCAGAGAGCATTGGGGACCAGATTACAGTTTGGTACCAGTTCTTATCCTCAGATTGGTGGGCGATCTTTGAGGACTATTCAGACCTTGAAGGGCATATTGTGGACCTCGGTATTGCCGTTCCGACAGATTTGGGACCAGCAGTTTCAGCTGTTCGAGATTACATGCAATACCAGTCTGTGACCACTATGATTATGACGTTGTGTGATGTCATTTTGAGGTATGATGTTGTACTCCATTGTGTTGGAGCGAGTTCGATGTGAGTTGACGTTTGATTCTGATTTTGTGGAATGTGCTACCACAGACTGTCAGATTAACGGAAATGGGTTGATAATTGCCCGAGTCCGATATTTGAGCTATGTTGATGTAAGCAGACTGAGTTATGATTTGCTATATTGTTTTGATCCGTATGTGGTCATATGCGAGTTTGTGTTGTGCCGTATAGTTCGACATCGCCTATATCGTTGGCTTTTATGTGTGTTGTGTGTTGTGTTCCGTGTTGCGGAACTATGTTTCAGGTTTGTTATGTGTTGTGTACCCTACCTGTTCCTTATACAGGAACACTTGACAATTGTGTGGTGCCAGTTCAGATTCGAGATTGAGGGTACAAGAATTTCAGCACGGAGCTATCTCATATTGTGGAATCTGTTATCAGAGTTGTTCAGTTGACGTAGCCACTGGGCAGTTGAGCAGTATGCAGAGGCAGTGCTCCTACTTTCAGTCGACAGACTCGGAAATTTCGAGGTAGAAAATTTTTTTAGGGGGGTGGATTTGTGACGACCCGGACCAGAATCAGCAGAGTGATCAGCTTACTTCATGTGTTATTGCGTAGTCGCAGATTTCTGACAGTCGTTTGGATAGCTGGACTTGATAATGACTAAATTATTGGCCGAGAATTGGAGCTGAGTCTCTTCTCGAGAGTCGTTGTACGTGTGATTTCGAGTTCGTGGGCGGTTCCGGATCATTATTTGGACGACCGAGGAATAAATTATGAATATTTGAAGTTTCGACGTAATCGGGTTTAAATGGTGGATTTCTTAACGACTAAATTACCGGACGAGAATTTGGGTTCGGCTTCTTCACGTAAGTTGTTGAGAATTTAATTTCGAGCTCGTGGGAACTTCTGGAGCATTATTTCGAGTTACGAGGATTATGTTGTGAATATTTCCGATTGTTGATTATTTAGTCGGTTTAAGTATGTGTTTGGGCTGAACCGTTGACATTTTATCCGATTGGTCGATGTGTTTGACTTCGGGTGATAATGGAAGAACATGTCGAGTCGAGTTTGTTGCCGCGAGAATTATCGGAATCGGAATTTCGACGCAAAAGTTACGGGTGTTTAAAGTTTACCGAAATGTGTAATTGGAAGTTTCCAAAATTGGAAGGTCTATAAATAGGGGAGTTTCCTGTTTGGGAAGTCAACTTTCCAATTCAGTTTGGTTGACTGGGTTGACCATGGTGGGTCGACCCGTTTTGCTTGCCGTTTTGGATGCCGAACTTGTCACCGGATTTGTGGCCGATTCCGGCCATTATTGAACAAGGTTTCTTCATGGTTTTTGTTGGGCTTGGGTTGCTCTTCAACTTGGTGGTTGAATCCCCTTGTGTGGTGGCCGCAGGAGGACGAATTTTGGAGGTGAAAATCACGAAATTCCGGCGAGAAATGGTGGTGGACGGAGGCTATGATTCCGGCAGATTTGGTGGTGCTCCTTTGAGGGCTTTTGTTAGCCTCGAGCCAAGGATGCTTTTCCAAGTGGTCTTGAAGGTCGCCGTGGCCGGAGGAGAGAGATCGAACGGTTTGAATTCCGGTAAGTGTTTGAAGCTTTGGGTTGATTTTTGGAGGTTTTCCGGTCAAAATTGGCCGGAACCTATAACTGGAAAGTTGTTGGGATGGTCGAGATCTTTGAAACCATGTGTAGCATGAAATTTTCTGGGCAGGTTTTGATTTTCCGGCGACGGCGACGACTTTTCGCCTGGCATGGTTTTCGACGAGTTATATGTCATTTCACTCGAAATCGCGCTCCGATCGCAGTGGAGAGGTTTGTTTTTCGAGTCGAGCGTCCGAATTTACAGTGAGGTATTGATGTGTGATTTTCGAATTTTCGACAGTTTGTCGTAACCGGATTACGTGTTTCCGAGAACGGTGGTTTCTCGTGATTTGTCTTGAATTGTCGAGTTATGACTTTGAGAAATGAACTTTGTGAATATTCAGGTGTTCGTGATAGTTTGTTTGGCGAGGGACTTTCCGCCGGATCACGGGTTAACGCGAACTACGTTACGCTAGTCTGTGAGTGGACAATTTCTTTTCACGGAATGATTGCGAGTCTTTTTATACGATTTTTGAAGTTGAGCATGCATACGAGATTACGATTTATACGAGCATGTATTAGACGATTATGCTTATATCATTATATATTACGTATATGCATTTATATGCTGTTTATTGCATTTGCATCGAAATATTTATGATTTGGTTTACACAGAGTACAGTCATTATATATGTTGTTGTATCGATACACGCATCCCGACTGATCCCCGAGGATGTGTACCGGGGGAGGCTGTGACTCCTGACCCGAGGCCTTTACCGGGGGGAGGCAGACCTCTGACCTGAGGCCTTTCTGGCTAGAATTACGTGGAAGTCTGGGACTCCGTGATTCTGACTGTACTAGCACGGACGTGTCCATGAGTGACCCCGTGGGATTTTTACTTGCATGCTCAGTACGTTGGAGGAGTATGAGCTTACCTCGTGTACTTTATTATTTTTATTTATCTGGACTCGCATATGTTATTTTAACACATATATATCAATTGGTGAAAGACATTTATTTTCATCCACTCACTCTAACGGTTTTCATGTCTTTCCCCTGGGCTTTTCCGTTTCCGTGCCCAGTTTGCAGTTCGGACTCTGGTGTCGCACGTCGTGGTTGTAGGCATAGTGCTCGAGCTACATTGTTTCTTCTAGTAGGTTTATTGTTCTACCTACTGTGGTATACTTATATGATTATACATTAGAGATCGCTTTGAGTATTCTGTTGTATATTTTATACGATTTTACTCCGGATTTCAGTAAAGTACAGATATATTTACTACTTTACATTATTGTTGATATATTGAGAAATCCGGATGGGATTGGTGCCCACGGTTTGATTTTTGTGGCATAGGATGAAGTGTATTTTCTGCGTGCAAGTAATGGTAATTCCACGTTAGTAACGAAACTCTGCCGAAATTTCTACGGTTTTTGTTTGTTCGTGTTTTCGAAGGGGTTCAATTCCGGTTTAGGCAACTAAATCGGTATTGGGTCATTTCAACTTACCTGTCAATTAGCCCCACCGTCCACAACCAGCCTAACGGTTAAACGGCTATGCCATGTATAAGAAGGAGCATCACTCGTAGTTGCCTCCCAAATAAAGCAAGAATGGAAGTACTGAGCTTGATAAATCTGACTTACTAGGGAATCTAGGTTCTGAATGATAAACCAGAAATGCTTTGCCTACATTGCCAGATTGAAAGCATACAAATTCCGATATTCTAGTCCCCCTTGATCTTTAGGCCAATAGATGCTATCCCAAGTACACTAATGTATTTTCTGTTTGGATGTAGTATCTCCCAGAAGAAGTTAGCACACAATTGTTGTAACTCATTACAAAATTCCTTGGGTAATAAGTAGTAGCTCATAGCATAATTAGGGAGAGATTGTGCCACTACCTTGATAAGAATCTCCTGACCAGCCGCACCAAGCAGTGAACCTTTCCATCCTTCTAGTCTGCCCCCGACTCAATCCCTGACTCAAGAGAATGTGAATGAATATATATTATCAAGAAAGTAGTAAATGAAACAAGTACTGATCCGTTAAGAGACGCGTAGTGTTTGAGTCATCGGTATATGGAATGGGATTATGCATGTTTTGGTGATAATTAAGTAATACTCTTAGTCTGATTAGTGGTCAACTACTCTTATATTTTTTATCGTAGATAATTATAAACTAGTTGAAATATAACTTATTTTTATATATTTTACATAAACCTAAATTAAATGATCACCAAAACATGACTGAAATAAGAAGTACAAGTTTCAATTTATAGGTAATTAGTTTCTCTTTCTCCCTCTCTACTTCTGCTTTCGAACGTCTTCTTCTTTTCTTCTAGTATTTTTTTTTCCAGGTCTATCCAGTGTTAATACTTGCATACATTTTGTTATCTGAAAACTTCTTACTGAAAAGGATTGGATGAAAGTATAGCATCAAGTATAAAAACTAATGAGCTATGCATGCCAATTGGACTTCTAGTTTCAATATATTTACCGACTACTGACGAGACTTCTAGTTATGAATATACAATTTATATATAATGAGCTCCAGTGTTGCTTCAACTGATCTAAAGTCCAAAACCAAATTAAGCGCTACATATTGATTTCGACATGCAACATAATTCAACATGTGATTAAGTTTACCAATAAACACTGACACTAAGAGGAATCAAACAACTTCGAACCCCATAGAAAAGTAAGGAAAACTAAACATTCCCATCAGAATACATCAATAGCTAAACTAAAATAACAGACGAGAAAAACTCTATTCAGACTTGTAGAACGATTGATTAATTCAGATTATGCCAATGCCAATATCAAACTCCATTACAACTTGAAGTTGTAATCTACCTGCCATCAATGAAAAACAAAATAACAAATCAATGTCAATTTTTGTTTTGTTTTCAAATTACATAAAATTTGAAAAAGTTAAAGTTTCAAGTCAGTTAAACTTACTATAGCATGTCTGTACTCTACAAGTGATCTGTAGTGAATTGATCAATTTGCTCATTTTCTGAAAAAAGAGAGAAAGAAAAGACATGATGATTAAATACTTAAGCAAATCAAAAATGCACACAGAACTCAAGAACAGTTGCAACTAGTACTTACGGGGGTGGGTGGGTTCAAGCATTCTCTTCTTCAAACATGAAGTTTTATTATGTCCTGGCTGATGACATAGTCCACACTTATTTGATTTTTTTTTGGCCAATTCAATCTCGCTCTTTATTCTGCTTGAGTCATTTGAATCCTTCTTTCTTCCTTTAGTTTTGGATATATTTGGATCCAAAAGCACTGATTGAGAAGCCTGGACAGGAGTAGGATCTTTATTTGGAGAGATACACACAAAATTTGATTGTGGTGTTTCAACATCAAGACTTGGTTCTTCATTCCCATTCATATTGGCAGGACGTTTGGAGACGGTTGAAAGCTTCTTGGATAGTTCATTTATAGTATCCATACAAACTATGTATGCATCCTCTAAAGATGCAACAACACATATGGTTAAGCCTTAATGATGCTAACTTCTCCTTGTCATCGCCTTCAATTAAATCTTCCAAATCTATAATTCTAAATTTGTTTGCCTCATGTTTTCATCTTGCGAGAATGAAATGATAGGGTATTGTATCGACATCCAAGCGAGCAAACACCTTCAACATATGTCTGCAATTATACCCATAAACCTTCAACATATTGTATCGACATCCAAGCGAGCAAACACCTTCAACATATGTCTGCAATTATACCCATACTCAAATTTTTGCATTCACAAGTACCTTGGAAAGATTGCAAGTTTAATTTCACCACAAGTACTTCAGGATCAAATTTGTGGATATCATTGGGATCACAAGGTTTTGATTTGATCAAGTATGTATAGCATTCATCGCTATCACAATATTCCTCATCTTCAATTTTGTATCTCCAAACTTTGCTCCATTCCTTCTTGAACTTATTGAATATGTTTATGGTATATACCTTTCCTTCATGTTTAAAAATAAATTCGTCTTCATGAACAATACGATATTTGTGCTCTGATTCAAAATCTTCATCACTTTCCCTTGAAGTGATCTTCTTTAATGTTTGCTCGTATTTGAGAACAAATTCTCTAAGATTTGTAGTCGATGTAACAAAATCATCAAAACATGCATTAACACCCTCACCACGTTTAGTAGTACATTCCAGCCAAAAAATTACTTTGATTATAAACCGGAACCCAAGAAGCTTGTATTTCATATAGATGTAAGCCATTCGTTACTTTCCAACCCATATTCTTTGATCAATATCTCACTACAAGAAAAACGGACTTAGACCACGGAGCATTTCCGTCGTCTAAGTGACGTTTTCCGTCGTCTAAGTACTTAGACGACGGAATCTCCGTCGTCTAAGTACTTAGACGACGGAATCTCCGTCGTCCAAGGTCCGTGCTCCAAGTGCTGTCGTCCAAGAACTTGGACGACGGAGATTTAGTTCTCCGTCGTCCAAGTTCACTTGGACCGCGGACGTTCTCCGAGGCCCAGGTAAACACCTGGACGACGGAGAGTTAGTTCTTCGTCGCCCAAGTGACTACCTGGGCCACGGAGAACGTATCAATCTCCGTGGCCCAGGTAGCCACTTGGACGACGGAGAACTAACTCTCCGTCGTCCAGGTGTTTACCTGGCCTCGGAGAACGTATCAATATCCGTGGCCCCATTTGCACACTTGGACGACGGAGAACTAACTCTTCGTCGTCCAAGTGACTACCTGGGCCACGGAGAACGTATCAGTCTCCGTGGCCCAGGTAATCACTTAGACGACGGAGAGTTAGTTCTCCGTCGTCCAAGTGGAAATTTAATTTAAAAAAAAAATTAAATTGTAATTAAATAATATTAATTTAATTTATTATTAATTGAATTTAAATAATGAAAAATGCTAAACTTAATTAAATAAACTAAATTTTGAATATTACTTGATTATTAAATAATTAAAAATAATTTGTACATATATACATGAATAATCGAAAAAACCCATAAATTAAAAATTAAAATATTGTTCGGAATGCGGAAAGAAACGAGATAATAAACTACTAGCTAGCTAATACACTGGAGGAGCAGATGCGCCGCCGAGTCCTCCGCCTCCAGCCGGGTCGTTGTCACCGGGGTGCGGATTCGGAGGAGGTTGACATACTTCTCGATTTTGTTGCATGAGGGTGATGAGTTGAGCTATTTGTGCTTGTTGTTCGTCAAGTATTTGCCGCATGGATTGATTCTCCTCTCGTGCCAGTCGAGCCTCTTGAATGGCTGCTTCGACGGTCGCAGCCTGAGTCCTTCTCCGCTGGCCCGAACCTCCCGTAGATGATGAGTCGGAGGTCGTCGACAAATCTCGTACCACCCTAGGCCCGAAGTGCCTAACCTCCTTGCCAGCTCTACGACCGTAGACCTCATCGGCGAATGCAATTTGGCTCTCTAAGGATAGAGGAGGCAGGTCTTCCGGCGGCACATCTGGGAACGCAAGCTGAGTGTTAGCCAACTCTTCCTGCGCACGTTCTATCACCCTTGCCTACAAAAGAATAATTAATTTATTATAATGAAATAATATTTAAATAATAATTACTATAATTAAAAGCACATATATATATATCACTTACGCCGCATTGACTGGCTTCATTATCGAGCCCAGGCGTCACGTACGCACTTATGCTTGCATCAAGATAAGGGTGTTTGGAGCCCTTATCCTTGTGCTCCTTGGCTATTTGAATGAACTGCTTGGCGCCGGTAGTATGGTGTTTGTCCTTCTTCCCCCGGTTGGCTTTGTTGACACCGGAGAATTTCTGTTACACAACATAATTAAATAATTAAAAAATTATTAACTAAAATTTAAATAATTCAATTATCTTAATTGAAATAAAAAAAGTAAATTAACACCTTAAAGGAGTCATCGGCAAAGTGGTTACACAACAACTCCCACTCATCTTCTTTATCCCCACGCAGCTCTACGGGGGGAGGCGAGGGACTGTAAGTTTGGAAGTACTGATGGAGCCTGTACTTCCAATCTTTGTAGATTGAGTGGGCGGTTTGGTTGATATGCCTTAACATCGCCGGTGTCGGATCCACCGCAAATTGTTCCTATCAAAAATAAATAGAAAATTATAATCGTATATATTATGAAATTATAACTAATATTAACAATATTATATAATAACTAAATTGGACGTATTACGTACCGAAAGATCTTTAAAGACTTTCGCCTTTTCATTATCCGACGCCTCCTTCCAAGTAGGGGCAGTGAGACGAACTCGGCTACAGACGATTGACCCTATGCTATGCGCCGAGAGACTTGCTAGCTGAGCTGTGGGAGGGCCACCGGTGAATTCGTCGTAGGGCAAGTCGATCTTTTTCCCAGTCGCCTTGCAAATTTTCTCCGCTTTGCCCCCTTTAACTAGACCCCGAGTCCTTTTCGGTTCCGGGTCAGTGGGGGCCCTCCTTTGCCTACGCCGGGCGCTGAAGATGATAGATTCGGCGGTCGAGGACGCCTGAGTACTTCCCGTTGAATAGGTACCGGGCGTCGGAGATTGGAAGGGGTCGACGTCATCACCGCTCGAGATGAATGGGGGAGCGGGAATTTCCCCAGAGGGTGCCACGGACGGACCAGATGAAGGGTCCGGATTGAGGGCGTCGTTACCCTCCGGTGGTAATTCCCAACCGACTTGGTCCGCCAAGCGGCGGAGCATGGCATCTTCTGCCTCTTGTTGGCTTTCTTCTTGCCGGATGTAGCCATTTAAACCTACGAGTACATTGTTAAAATACCTACTTACCATTATAATTACAAGTGCAAAAATTTACGCTAGTTAAGTACGGTTAAGATTTAAATAGAGTACACTAGCTTGGCTTTTTCGGTCGTTCAATGGACGTACGACCCGCGCGATAAAGTGTAAATTTTCAATTAATCAGCCTTGGTTAAATTGAAAAACATGGCCAGTTAGGGATAGAGATAACGCGAGAGGCAGGACTAATTTCAACAAAAGTCTTTCTTAGTCCAAATCCTGTCACCAGTCATAACCCGTTTCTAGACACCATGTCCGACATTCGGCCAATTTTTTGAAAATTTACACTCCCTCAAGTCCTTTGCAAACTCTGCCCTCAACCTCGTGTCCATAACTTCACTTAGGTTATGGTGTGCGGTGATGAAATCCACACATCACGAGGGGTTAAGGAGATAAGCTAGGAAAAGAGGCGCCATCTATTCCAAAGAGTGCGACTTAATAAACCAAGCCTATGTACTAAATTTAAATCGAAGACGTACTACCATGCAATTTACTAGAAAATACACGTAATTATCAATTAATTAAAACAATAAATAATTACAATAATAAATTATTATTTAGCATGCATTTAATAATAATTATTCATTTACCAATATAATTAATTATTATTAACAATTATTATTATTACTATTATTTAATTTTAACTAATAATTATTCATTAATTACCAAATAATTAACAACTAATAATGATTACTAATTAACAACAAAATAATTATTATAATTACAACTATTTTGAATTTAAAACTAATAAATTAAAACTATTTAGAAATTAAATAATTAATTAAATATAAAAAATGTTAAAGAGTTAAAAAATAGAATTATTACCTCGTCGGAATTTCGCCGGAATATCGGAAGAGTAGAGTCGTCGGAGAGGGGGAACCACGCGGGAAATTTGGTAGTCGGAGCGTCGCCGGAGGAGGATCGCCGGAGGAGAGGAGAGGAGATGGAATGAGAAAAGGAGGGGGGGTGCTGTTCTATTTATAGGCTATCACTTAGACGACGGAGCACTAATTTCCGTCGTCTAAGTGCACTTGGACGACGGAAACAGTGTTTTCCATCGTCTAAGTGAAGGGTTAAATTTTTTCGAAGCGGCGCGTAATTAATGGGCGGGACGTTTCACCCGCCATAAATTTGGACTTAGACAACGGAGAATCGATTCTCCATCGTCTAAGTGGAAATTCAAGCGGCGCCGAAAATTGAGGCGGTAAATCGAACCGCCATGATTTTCGACTTGGACGATGGAGAATGACGTTCTCCAAACATGATCGATATGTACGTATATAAATTACTAATTAAATATAAGGGCAAATTAATATAAGGGTTTAATTTGGACTTTCTCCAAACATGATCGATATGTACGTATATAAATTACTAATTAAATACCGAGAGGTACGTACGTACCCATTGGAAGAAATAATCGGGAAACTTCTTCTTAACTATTTTCTCAATCCACGCCGAACTCTTGTTTTGATTTAACGCCTAAAGCCTCTCCCTGTATGACATCATGTACGGCTCAACTTCGTCACAGTCTCGCAACACTACCCAATGTGCCTCAATAAGTTCTTCCCGTGTTAATGATTCCTTTAATACTCCTCTAAACGGTCGGACGACATTGGTGACGACAGAAAGATTTATGCGGGCACTGCGATCGGAGGCAGTGGGAGGTGGTGGATCTTTGAGGTACCTGTTGCAATAAGTAACACACTCATGCATTAGGTATGTCTCTGCTATGGAGCCATCCGAGGCCGACCTGTTTTTGACGAATGACTTATACTGTCCAAGCTGTCTACAAAATCAAACGTACAATAAGAATAAGTACATATAGCTACCTAGTAATCTCCAGTGGAACAAATTAATTAGTTGTACGTACCTTTCTTGAGGATACATCCAAGTGTACTGGACCGGACCAGAAATGAGCACTTGCTCGGGCAGGTGGATCATTAGGTGAATCATGATGTCAAAGAAAGCAGGGGGAAAAATCCTCTCTAGTTTGCAAATGATGTGCACAATTTGTTGTTGCAATTCCACCACATCTGACTTCTTTAATTCTCTGGCGCATAACCTCTGCCACCACCTGCACAATGCCACTATTGGTTCTACGACGTCCCGAGGCAAGTATGATCGAATTACCACTGGAATCAGACGTTGCAGCATAACGTGATAGTCATGTGTCTTTAGACCCACAAACTTGTGTTGCACCTCGTCCACTGCTCCAGTTATAGTAGCTGCATACGTAGCCGGATAACGAACGCCCTTAAACCAGTGAAATACAGAACGTCTAAGCGTCGGCTTCACTGTGTAAGCTGCATCTGGCATCTTGTTGTACACTTCTTTCCTATCCCTCCTCAACCACAAGGGACGACGTAGATTCATTGATTCCAAATCTTTGCGCGCTTTGGGAGTATCTTTAGTCTTGAACTTAATACCGAGAATTGTTCCCACCACGCTGTCGCACACATTCTTTTCTATGTGCATTGCGTCCAAGTTATTCCTCAGCTTCAACTTCGACCAGTAAGGGAGTTCAAAGAATATACTCTTGTGATCCCAATAGCTCAGATCATGTGGAGGAATTGGATTGCATTTCTTTACATTCGCGTCATTGCTCAACACACCAAAGTCGAAATAGCTCAACCTCTCTAAAAACTCTTCGCCCGACCAACTACGGGGTTTAGGATTGTTCTCTACCGTCCCGTCGAAATGAGCTTCATCCTGTCGCCACGGGTGGTCGTGAGGAAGCCATCTACGGTGACCCAAGTAACACACCTTCCCCGCGTGCCAACTAGAGTTCACGTCGTCCAAACATATAGGACATCCATTATATCCTTTTGTCCTGCAGGCTGCTAACATCCCATACGCTGGAAAATCGTTGATCGTCTACATTACGGCAGCCCTCATCGTGAACATCGTGTCAGTGAATTTGTCATAAGTTGGGACTCCATTTTCCCACAACAGTTTCAGCTCATCGATCAAAGGTCTGAGGTAAACATCTAAGCACTTCCTTAGAGATTTAGGACCTGGAATTAGTACAGTAAGGAAATTAAATTCCTTGTTCATGCACATCCACGGAGGCAAGTTGTACGGTGTGACGACCCGGACCAGAATCATTCGTATGATCAGCTATATTCGTGTGCTACGGCGTAGTCGCAGAGTTGCGACAGTTGTTTTAATCGCCGAGCTTCTTAACGACTAAATTATTGGCCGAGAATTGGATCTAGGTCTCTTCTCGAGAGTCGTTCTATATGTAATTACGAGTTTGTGGGCGGTTCCGGATCGTTATTTGGACGACCGAAGAATTAGTTATGAATATTTGAAGTTCAGATTTAAATGGTGGGCTACTTAACGACTAAATTATCGGACGAGAATTTGGTCTCGGCTTCTTCACGGAAGTTGTTTTGAATTTAATTTCGAGTTCGTGGGAACTTCTGGAGCATGATTTGGAGTTACGAGGAATTAGTTACGAATTTTGCCGATTGTTGTTTGTTTGGTTGATTTAATTGTGTGTTGGTTCGAAGGGTTGACTTTTTATCCGTTTGGCTAATAAGTTTGACTTTGGGTGATTATTGAAGAGTACGTCGAGACGAGTTTGTGGCCGCGAGAATTATCGGGATCGGAATTACGACGAGAAAGTTACGTGCGTTTCAAGTTCGTCGAGGTGGATAAGTATGAATTTCCATTTTGGGAAAGCTTTAAATTGTGGACTTTCCCCTTTGGGAAAGTCAAACCTGAAATTAAATGGTTGACCTGGTCAACACGGGTTGACCGAGGTGGAGGAGAGAGAGAGCACGACGGCTCTCGGTGCTCGCCGGCGGCGTGGGGATTCCGGCCACCCCGTGGCTTGCTCCTTACCTCGTTCCCTTCGCCTTGTTGCCCCGAGTCTATCCCTGGCCACCGTTCACGGCGAGGTGGACGGTGGAGAGAGAAAGCTTGAACCAAGTTTTGAAGTTTTGGGGTTTAATGGTGGTTTGTGATTTCGGCCGAGTTGAACTCAATCATGGACTGGGTTTTGTAGCTCTCTTCAAGGTGATTCTAACCATATAAACATGGTGTTCTAATTTGATTTGAGCATGGAGAATTTTGGGTTTGAATTTTGTGTTTCATTTCGGTTTATCATGAAATTGGATGAGTTAGAGTGAGAATTGGCCTTTGTTGTAGTTGACAAAATTGCTCAGTGGGTGATTTGGAGTGGAACAAGGGTAGCTCCGCCGTGAAATTCTTCGGTCAACAGTGGCGCCGCCGTGGACGGCGGTCAACGGTCAACGAGTTGACTTTTTGACTTTCGACAAGTCGCATGTCATTTGACTCGAAATCGCACCCCGATCGCAGTGGGGAGGTTTGTTTTTCGAGTTGAGCGTCCGAAATTACAGTGAGGTATTGTGGTATGATTTCCGGATTTCCGACAGTTTGTCGTGATCGGATTACGTGTTTCCGAGAACTGTGGTTTCTCGTGATTTGTTTTGAATTGTCGAATTATGTTTGTGAGAATTGGATATTATGATTATTCAGGTGTTCGTGATCGTTTGTTTGGCGAGGGACTTTCCGCCGGATCACGGGTTAACGCGATACGCGTTACGCCAGACTGTGTGTTTCTATTTTTACTGTTGATTTTGCGAGTTCGTGGATTTATTGATTTTACGTATTTGTTTTATACGATGATTGAGATATATGTGTTATTTTCGGAGGTGTATTATATGTTTATTGGTGATGGCATTTATTGCATCGATGCTACCAGAGTTGAGAGATTCCTCTGGCCCAGAGTTGAGAGATTCCTCTGAAGCAGGGTTGAGAGATTCCCCTGAGTGCCGCCAGGCTTGAGAGGTCCCCTGGCCTATCACCGTCAGGTTTGAGCGATTCACCTGACGTCGGGTTTGAGAGGTCGCCCGACAACCTCCATATATATATGTGTTGTTGTTGTTGTTGTGTTTTCCGAACTCGCACTGTTTTACATTGAGTATGTATATAAACTGGTGAAAGGCATATGTTTATTTTCGTCCACTCACTCTAACGTTTTATTTGCCTTTCCCCTGGGCTTTTCGGTTACCGTGCCCAGTTTGCAGTTCAGGCTCTGATGTCGCACGTCGTGGTCGGAGGCATAGTGCTCGAGCTACTTTGTTTCTTCCAGTAGGTTTATTGTTCTACCGACTGTGGTATACGTATATGATTATGTATTAGAAGTCGCTCTGAGCTTCCTGTTGAGTATGTATACGATTTTAAACCCGGATTTCAGAAAAGTATTGTTATATGTATTGTTTACTTTACTGTTGATATATTGAGAAATCCGGATGGGATTGGTGCCCACGGTTTGCTTTTTGTGGCATAGGATGAAGTGTATTTTCCGCGTGCAGGTAATGGTAATTCAACGTTAGTAACGAAACTCTGCCCAAATTTCGAAAAGTTTTTGTTGGTTCGTGTTTTCGAAAGGGTTTGATTCCGATTTAGGGAGCTAAATCGGGGTTGGGTCCTTTCAGCTTGGTATCAGAGCATTAGGTTGTCAGATTCTGTAGACTCTTGTAGTTGTGATGCTTAGGGTATTTGAGTTGATACAGCATGACTGGAGTGATGACCTGACTGGCCAGCGGTACTCATCAATACTTCGGGTGTTGTGTGTCCTCAAATATCTGCGGTTTCATGATTACGTTCCACTTGTTATGAACGATGTTTTATTCATTAGGATGCCTCCTGACGTGCTTTCCGTGTCGTTTCGTTTGTGGATCCTATTGAGGATCAATCGACGCGCGATTTGCCAGAGAACAATGGATTGGGATGAGTATTCAGAGTTCAGTGAGTTGTGTGGCACGGGTTGCCTGGTTGTGTGTGTGAGAGCCTACATGTTGCCTCAGAGCTGAGATTTATGGCAGTGATGTTTGCCTGAGTCAGATTGTGTATTGGTGGGCTGATGTTGTGTGAGTTCCAGTTGCGACTCCTTGGCCTATATTCAGAGTACTGTTTATACGGTAATGGTGTTATCAGGCTACTCAGCATTCGAATGTGGAGTGTTTACCCACCTGAGGCAGAGATGCATTATCCACATGTTTGTTTCCTGTTGCACGTGTTATGTGGCTTCAGAGGAAGCAGTGCACGAGGTTCGAGATGAGTTTGAACCTGAGTATCAGAGAGTTTCTGATTGTTGTGCCTCGAAACGTCCGTGAGGAGCTTAGTGTGCTGCACTTAGTGTCGAGGCTATTGCGAAGGAATGTTGTATGTGGTTTCGATGCGATGGTTTGAGGAAAGTGGACTTAGTTGAGATTTTGATGAGGTTGAGTTCCGACACTTCGGGATCAGTGACTTCATCAGGCTGTGGTCTTTTCGATTATGTTGAGGATCCTCTGCTGGTCCGTTTGGCGATGGCGGAGATCACAGTGTAGCGGATTTGCTTATGTGGCATGAATTGAGCGATCGTTGGTGATCCTTTCACGCAGCAGGTGTTGTGGCGAATTGTGTTCGAGGAGTACCCTCAGTTGTTGTTTCGGTGGCCAGGAGGGTCACGTATTGAGGAAGCGCCCTTAGCCAGCTGTGTTAGCGGTTCGATAGCTCAGAGTTCGCTAGGAGATCCTCATGTTGTTCCTGCTGTCTGATCAATGTACCCTTTTGACGAGTTATTCAGCAAGTCGCATATGACGTGGGCGGCTAGTTGGGCATGTTGGAGTTCGTGCCATGACCTTGTTTGAGGACAGACTTTTCTCCGAGGTTACTGTTGTTTGATATCCATGGCTATAGTACCTGCGTCTCCACTTCCGAGGTTTAGGAGAGTGTTGCATTCATCCGGAGGTTGTGAGATTCTTGTTGGTGGTTATGACTTAGCCGCGGATCTGTTATAGCTGGATATTGTGGTTTTGTTATGTTTGTGAGTATGGACTTACTGATGATGCATTTGGCTGTGTTTGTGTGCCTCGAGGAGGAGGTTGTGTTTCGACGACCAGTTTTCCCCGAGATGTTGTTTCGCGGTGATGGTCGAGCGGATGGTGAAGATGAGTTATGTTGTTTGCTTAGCACATGTTGTGGATACTATGGTTGCTGTACCTGACATTGGTGATGTTGAGGTGGTTCCCGAGCTTCCAGGTGTATTCCGGAGGAGTTACCAGGTGTTCCTCCAGTTCGGGAGACTGACTACACCGTTGAGCTTGTACCAGGCGCTGGACTCATTTTACCGGCATCTTGTCGTTCGGAGCCAGCGGAGCTGATGGAGCTACAAATTCGACTCCAGGAGTTGCTGGAGGAGGTTTCAGGAGATTTCATGCGACCCCGCGTATTTGCTTGGTGTGCTCTTGCATTGATTGTGCAGACGTTAGAGGGTTCGATGTGGTGGTGCATTGACTACCGGAAGCCTGATTCGCTTCAGAGGAGAGAGGGTATCCTCCGTTTCGGATTGACGGTTGGTTGATCAGCTCGCGAGAGCTTCAGTCTTTTCGAGGATTGATTTCGGATCCGGATACCATCAGTTGAGGTTTGATGAGTCAGATGTGGTTATATCAGCTTTTGGATCTCGGTGCGGACATCAGGAGTTCTTGGTCACGCTGTTTGGTTGACCAATGCCCCGTAGAGCGTGCAGACTTGATGGACCAGGTGTTCAGACAGTTTCTGGACGAGTTGCGGTCATGTTTGTTGACAATGTCCTGATGTACTCCGAGAGTGTGGACCAGTACCTGGAGCAGTTGCGAGCGGTTTTGTGGACTTCGCGAAATGATTAGCTGATTATGAAGTTCAGCTAGTGTGAGTTTTGGCCGATTAGCGTGAAGATGTTGGGCTGTGTGATGCTAGCCGAGGGAGTCGGCGTGGATCCTTACCAGTTAGAGGCCGTGTCGATTTGGGGATTGCCCTACTATTGTACCAGAGATCAGGGGTCTCTTGGGTTTAGCAGGCTTTTACCGACGGCTTTGTGCAGGATTTTCCCGGATTGCCACTATACTTTCCGGATTGACGAAGAAGGCGTCAGATTCATGTGGTTCGATGCAAGCGAGTAGAGTTGCTTACTCCTGCAGGTTGGTGACCGTTACTGCGGCTTTGACCTTACCTGACAATCGTGACGAGTTCGTGGGTTTTGGCGATGCATTGAGGTTTGGATTTGGTTGTGCTCTGATGCTGTGTAGCAGAGCGGTGGCTCATGATTCCAGGCAGTGGAACTTTGTGTAGCTACATATCCTATGTATGATTTGGGTGTAGCTGTCTTTGTGTTAGCATCAGTGAGTTCGAGACGCTACTACTATGGCATGCAGCGCGGTGTAGGATGTACACTGACCACTGAGTTTCATCCACTTGCATTCTCGGCCAGATTTGGGCTTGAGGCAGTGTAGATGGATGAGGTCGACTCACGACAAGGACTGCACATTTGAGCTTGTTCGAGAAAGGCTAGTGGTCATACTTTGACCATCTGTTTGGGATGATGTTGATGCTGATACATTCAGTTGAGAGTCAGGAGCTTCAGTATTTCGTGAATGTGTGGCTCGAGTTTCCGTATTAGCCGAGTTATGAGCTACGAAGGCTGAGTTTGAGCGTGATGATGTTGAGGCTCGTGGTTTTGCGCGCGTTTGGCGCTAGTGGTACAGAAATGTGTCTGATATTTCGAGATACTACTCATGACGCAACATGAAGAGCGATATGGCAGCTTGTGCGAGCGCAGCAGCATGTGTGTACTGATGCCACATTCGTCGACTGGCGATGGCTAGGAGGCAGAGACATGCTGAGATGTGTTAGCCATTTGTGATTTCCGGTTAGATGTGGCGGTTACTGCTGTGATATTGTGTGTGTTTGTATGCACTTTGGTTTGTAGTACCAGTTGTCAGGTCTTTGTGGATCGTTTGATGAATTTAGTACGTTCCTTGTACTTTCGAAGACGATTTCAGTGGCAGGCTGTTATGGCTGTGTTTGATGGAGGTTGTCCCTCTACGTGGTGTATTTTGTCCCAGTTCGCCGATCGAGGTAATCAGCTACGACTATGTGTTGGCGAGCTTTGCAGCGAGCATTGGGGACCAGATTACGAGTTGGTACCGGTTATTGTCCTCGAATTGACGAGCGATCTTTGAGGACTATTCAGACCTTGGAGGGCATGTTGTGGATCTCGGTATTGCAGTTCCGGAGGATTCGGGACCAGCAGTTTCAGCTGTTCGAGATTGCTTGCAGTACCAGGTTGTTGTCCACTGTGATTTTGATATTGTTTGACGTCGTTTTGAGGAACGATGTTGTACTTCATTGTGTTGGAGTGAGTTTGGTTTGAATTTGAGTTGATGTTTGTTTCCGATTTTGTGGAGTGTGTTACCACAGACTGTCAGATTAGCGGAAATGGGTTGATAATTGTTTGAGTCCGATGCTTCAGCTATGTTGATGTGAGTGTGTGAGTTATGTTGATGTGTGTAAACTGAGTTGTGCTTTGCCATATTGTTTTGATCCAGTTGTGGTCATTGGCGAGTTTGTGTTATACCGTATGGTTCGGCATCGCCTATAGTGTTGGTTTTTATGTGTGTTGTGTTCTGTGAGGCGAAACTGTGTTTCAGGTTGGTTTTGCATTGTGTACCCTGTGTGTTCCTTATGTGGGAACACTTGGCGCTTGTGTGGAGCCAGTTAAGATTTGTGATTTGTGGGTACAGGGATTTTAGTTCGGAGCTATCTCCTATTGTGGAGTTTGTGATCAGAGTTGTTCAGTTGAGATTGCCGTTGGTGAGTTGAGCAGTATGCAGAGGCAGTGCTCATACCTTGTAGCCGACAGACTCAGAAATTTCGAGGTCGAAATTTTTCTAAGGGGGGTGGATTTGTGACGACCCGGACCAGAATCATTCGTATGATCAGCTATATTCGTGTGCTACGGCGTAGTCGCAGAGTTGCGACAGTTGTTTTAATCGCCGAGCTTCTTAACGACTAAATTATTGGCCGAGAATTGGAGCTAGGTCTCTTCTCGAGAGTCGTTCTATATGTAATTACGAGTTCGTGGGCGGTTCCGGATCGTTATTTGGACGACCGAAGAATTAGTTATGAATATTTGAAGTTCAGATTTAAATGGTGGGCTACTTAACGACTAAATTATCGGACGAGAATTTGGTCTCGGCTTCTTCACGGAAGTTGTTTAGAATTTAATTTCGAGTTCGTGGGAACTTCCGGAGCATGATTTGGAGTTACGAGGAATTAGTTACGAATTTTGCCGATTGTTGTTTGTTTGGTTGATTTAATTGTGTGTTGGTTCGAAGGGTTGACTTTTTATCCGTTTGGCTAATAAGTTTGACTTTGGGTGATTATTGAAGAGTACGTCGAGACGAGTTTGTGGCCGCGAGAATTATCGGGATCGGAATTACGACGAGAAAGTTACGTGCGTTTCAAGTTCGTCGAAGTGGATAAGTATGAATTTCCATTTTGGGAAAGCTTTAAATTGTGGACTTTCTCCTTTGGGAAAGTCAAACCTGAAATTAAATGGTTGACCTGGTCAACACGGGTTGACCGAGGTGGAGGAGAGAGAGAGCACGACGGCTCTCGGTGCTCGCCGGCGGCGTGGGGATTTCGGCCACCCCGTGGCTTGCTCCTTACCTCGTTTCCTTCGCCATGTTGCCCCGAGTCTATCCCCGGCCACCGTTCACGGCGAGGTGGACGGTGGAGAGAGAAAGCTTGAACCAAGTTTTGAAGTTTTGGGGTTTAATGGTGGTTTGTGATTTCGACCGAGTTGAACTCAATCATGGACTGGGTTTTGTAGCTCTCTTCAAGGTGATTCTAACCATATAAACATGGTGTTCTAATTTGATTTGAGCATGGAGAATTTTGGGTTTGAATTTTGTGTTTCATTTCGGTTTATCATGAAATTGGATGAGTTAGAGTGAGAATTGGCCTTTGTTGTAGTTGAAAAAATTGCTCAGTGGGTGATTTGGAGTGGAACAAGGGTAGCTCCGCCGTGAAATTCTCCGGTCAACAGTGGCGCCGCCGTGGACGGCGGTCAACGGTCAACGAGTTGACTTTTTGACTTTCGACAAGTCGCATGTCATTTGATTCGAAATCGCGCCCCGATCGCAGTGGGGAGGTTTGTTTTTCGAGTTGAGCGTCCGAAATTACAGTGAGGTATTGTGGTATGATTTCCGGATTTCCGACAGTTTGTCGTGATCGGATTACGTGTTTCCGAGAACTGTGGTTTCTCGTGATTTGTTTTGAATTGTCGAATTATGTTTGTGAGAATTGGATATTATGATTATTCAGGTGTTCGTGATCGTTTGTTTGGCGAGGGACTTTCCGCCGGATCACGGGTTAACGCGATACGCGTTACGCCAGACTGTGTGTTTCTATTTTTACTGTTGATTTTGCGAGTTCGTGGATTTATTGATTTTACGTATTTATTTTATACGATGATTGAGATATATGTGTTATTTTCGGAGGTGTATTATATGTTTATTGGTGATGGCATTTATTGCATCGATGCTACCAGAGTTGAGAGATTCCTCTGGCCCAGAGTTGAGAGATTCCTCTGAAGCAGGGTTGAGAGATTCCCCTGAGTGCCGCCAGGGTTGAGAGGTCCCCTGGCCTATCACCGTCAGGTTTGAGCGATTCACCTGACGTCGGGTTTGAGAGGTCGCCCGACAACCTCCATATATATATGTGTTGTTGTTGTTGTTGTGTTTTCCGAACTCGCACTGTTTTACATTGAGTATGTATATAAACTGGTGAAAGGCATATGTTTATTTTCGTCCACTCACTCTAACGTTTTATTTGCCTTTCCCCTGGGCTTTTCGGTTACCGTGCCCAGTTTGCAGTTCAGGCTCTGATGTCGCACGTCGTGGTCGGAGGCATAGTGCTCGAGCTACTTTGTTTCTTCCAGTAGGTTTATTGTTCTACCTACTGTGGTATACGTATATGATTATGTATTAGAAGTCGCTCTGAGCTTCCTGTTGAGTATGTATACGATTTTAAACCCGGATTTCAGAAAAGTATTGTTATATGTATTGTTTACTTTACTGTTGATATATTGAGAAATCCGGATGGGATTGGTGCCCACGGTTTGCTTTTTGTGGCATAGGATGAAGTGTATTTTCCGCGTGCAGGTAATGGTAATTCAACGTTAGTAACGAAACTCTGCCCAAATTTCGAAAAGTTTTTGTTGGTTCGTGTTTTCGAAAGGGTTTGGTTCCGATTTAGGGAGCTAAATCGGGGTTGGGTCCTTTCATACGGCATCAGAATAACTGGCCAAGTGCTGACGGCGGAGCTATTACTTCCCCAAGGATTGAATCCGTCTGTAGATAGGCCGAGTTTAACATTTCTAACCTCTGCAGCAAAGTCTCCAAATTCTCTGTCGAAATGTTTGAAACCCTCCCCATCCGCGGCGTGTCGCAGGACATCGTCATCTATTCGATTTTAGGCGTACCATCGCATCGCCTCTGCTGTGTGTAGAGACATGTACAGGCGCTGCAATCTGGGAATCAAGGGAAAATATCGAACAACTTTCACAGGAATTCTCTTTTTCGAACTCTTTCTATTCACCTGGAATCTGCACTGGCCACATACGGGACAATAGTCCAAATCTTTATACTCTTTGTAAAATAGCACACAATCATTCGGACATGCGTCAATTATCCTGTACTTTAGGCCAAGGCTGCTCAACATATTTCTAACCTTATAATGAGATTTAGGAAGATTGTGATCATCAGGAAGCAACTTACATATTTTCTCCTGAATTTTGTCAAAAGCACTCACTGATATTTTGTGCTTCACTTTTATCTTCATTTGCTCCATCACATATTGCAACACATTCTCTCGACATCCAGGGAACACCGGGGTCTGCGCTTCAAGTAGCATCCGGTTGTACTTATCCATCTCACTGGTGTCAGTGGCCAAGCTAGCATCGGGGAATGTGTCATCATGCTCATTAGTGGTAATGTAACCTCCGTCTTGGTTTTGGTGTCCACCATGACTACATCCCGGAAACACATCATGGACCAAATCTGCAGTTGGGTTGCAAGCTGGGGGTCCGGCACCACTCCCGCTGGATGAGGCACCATGGTAACTGTACCCTGAGCTGAAGTCTGCTGCGCTGAACTGTACTGCTTCACCATGCTCGCTCCATGTAGTGTAACTCCACATCATACCATTTTCGTACAGGTGTTGCACCATAACATTATCCTCCGCATACTGACAATTAAGACATTTCTGACACGGACACCTGAAATGTTTCTTTCCCTGACCATGTTCTATCGCAAAATTCACAAATTCGCTAATTCCATCCATATACCGGACATCACATCTATTCTTCAACTTTATCTAACTCTTGTCCATACTGCTACAAAATATTATAATTAATTAATTATTACACATATATATATATTAGTCCATTAATTTACGCTTAATTATACGTACTCGATCTACATCGATCCATCAATTACGTACGTACGTAATTTAATCTGTATATATAGCTAACATCCATGCATGTATGTACGTACGTTTTCACTAAATATATATTAAGCAAATTTTAACTGCGTACGTACGTACCTGCTGGCCTTCTCGATATCTGTTAATTAAGCTAGCTAGCTAGTCAACGGAGATCCCTTATATATCCTGATCCGGACTTCTCGGCCTTCTCCCTTCTCCTTCTCCTTCAATTCTCCTTCAATTCTTCTTCGAATGGAATGAAGAGAGGATCAGATGGAATGAAAAAGAGAGCTCGAGTTTGGCATCGGGCTTATATAATGCTTCACTTAGATGACGGAGGTGTCGGTACGTCGTCTAAGTGGAAGTTACTCGGACGACGGCGTGTCGGTCCGTTGTCCAGGTGATCACCTGGACGACGGAGAATACCATCTCCGTCGTCTAGGTGATCACTTGGAGGACGGAGAAAAACCCGAGGTCCAAGTGTCCACCTGGACGACGGATTTGGTATTCTCCGTCCTCCAGGTGATCACCTGGACGACGGAGGACTTCTCCGTCATCCAAGTGTCACTTGGACCACGGAACAATTACGTTTCCGTGGTCTAAGTGCTGATTTCTTGTAGTGTCTCCTACATTTCTTCAAAATCTATGGTCTTGTATGTTAACCAAATACATTTTTTCATTGCTTTCTTGAAGTCTGATTTCTTGAAATACATATGTGAAAGCTTTTCTCCAAAAATTTTCTTAATGTGCCAAATACATAAACGATGACAGGTGTTAGGAAAAACCTCAAAGATTGCTTCCGTCATTGCCATATTTTGATCAGTAATGATAGAAACTAGATGACGTCCTCCCATTGCTTCAAGCCATGTCTCAAACAACCATAAAAAGTAACCTCGGTCTCATCCTGTAAAAGAGCACAACCAAATTGATAGATTGATAAGGATGATTCACCCATGTGAATGGTGCATATCATACTTGTTTGTCCTGGTTGTATCAAATATAACAACGTCCCCAAAACATTGATAGGCCATACGTGAGCAAGAATCCACCCAAAAAATTGGTTGTTCTACCATCTTCATCACATTGTACAACATAGTAAAATTGAGAATTTTCAGCTTATTTTTTTTAATTTTTTTGAAGTACGTGAGAACAGATTGAGCATCTCTACCATCTAGCTCCCTATGACGAACATCTCTCAAGTGGTTATAGCAATCTATTCTATTAAAAGGAACATGCATGCCGCCAATTCTTAAAGGAATTTTTCCAACTTGTAAACTCTCTCTATGAAATGTTTATGTCAAATCTTTAAGTGCTTTCGGCATATGCCGATTTGACTTCATTTTCATCCTTCTAGCTGGAGTACCACTTTTTGATTGTGTATATCTTTAAAACCTGTCACAACCCATTTGTTCTTCCATCTATCATGTTTAACTCGCATAGAAGCCTGACATCCACCTTTAATAGTGAAACAATTTCTTCCCTTACCTCCATTTGTTGTACTTTAGGGAATATGCTTTCCTTTATGAGCACAAACTAACTGCCAGCTAGTTATCTCATTTGAGCATGACTAAGTTTTTTATGAAGACCGAATTCGAGTCCAAAATCTTTCTTGTTGACCATAATTTTCATAATAATTTTCAGCTTCTTCAACGGATTCGAAACACATTCCAACCTATGGTGTTTCTAATGTTCCAATATTCCTATTCAGAATGCTTGATTCCCCTCTTTGTTGGTGATGTATCGGCCTTCTATATAATAACGATGCATTCACAAATGAGAAAAAAATATTTAGATGGAAAAAAAAAATGCATACAAGTGTGGAAACTTACATCTGGAGAATCTGCAAGTATGTGGTCATTAAATGATAAAAGATCACAATCCATTTTCTCGTTCACGATGTTGTCGACTCAACTGGAACTTCTGAAATAATTAAAAAATAAAAAAGTAGTCAATATCTAGCTTTGTTGGTATAGATCATGTTGCATAAATAATTTCTTTAATCTAACTGCACTGAAACATCTGATATATATGCAGTGCAGCATTCAAATATAATCAAGCAAGCTAAAGTGGAGTAATAAAAAACTTCAGATTATATAGCGACAAAAAAGAGTTTCATTTATGAAGATTACTTTCCTACACTAAAATCGATCTATTTGGAATGAAAAAAGAATAGTACGCAACTTACCTTCACATCAATGTGGAAAAAGCACAAGGATAATCCTTTCAAAAAAAACCCCAAGAAGAAGAAGAAGAAGAAGAAGAAGAAGAAGAAGAAGAAGAAGAAGAAGAAGAGACGCATGAAAGCAGCCTTATCGGAAGTAATAATGAAGCAATGTCTGATGAAGCAACGGCCAAAATAATTCCTTCGGATCTTAATTTTGAAATTATAGTATTCCATAAAAAAGTTTTTCCTGTACTTCCGCTACCATGAACAAAAAATGATCTTGCGTTCTTTCGTTGTACGGCTTCGATTACCTCATCGTATATAATTTTTTTATTACAATTTAGTTTGGTGATTAAGTCAGAATATTCTTGTTTTAGTGCTTCACAATCAAAATCTAGTTCTTCTCTTATAATTAAGCTTGTTTTGAAGTTGATGTATTTTTTGTGTTTTTGGCATTGGTAATTGATGTTTCTTTAAACTATTGGACGACATGTTAAACAATTTTTTTATTCATATAAAACAACATTTTTTAATTCATCGTCAGGTATAGTAATATGTATCACCAGACATGTTAATCCAATATGTATCAAGCAAAGCTCCAGGATATGAGACATTACAAAATAGAATAATCGTAACAAATAAATGATGAATCTGAGGAGAAGTGGCAGTAAAAGTAGATTATAACAATATTTCGACCCATTTTTTATCATCACCTAATAATCCTAAAGCTTAACATGCTTCTTGGTAAGTAGAATATACTATCCCATTGATTGTTCTTATTGCCTCAAAATTGGTACATCATTTTTGAACATTCAAAAGCATTATAAGATAGTACAATTCATCCGAATTTGGTGGCACATGTGCTATTTTACCAAGAATACGATATTTTTTCCTTCGGGTCCATAATTTTTTATTATCATTCCACACAAATTTAGTAGAAAATTGAGTACATGTTAAATTCTTTGCCTTTTTATAATTCTTATTCGCAGAAAATCATGCAGTTAGCATTATAGTTTCTATATTTGGAATTTGTAACATATTTCTGAGAAAATTAGTTTGATAAAAGCAAACCATTTGTTCATTGGGTAAATATTGAACTGCAGGAAATCTAGAATGAATAGAAAAATCAAATAAACACCATACGGACTCATGGGGAGTTAAATATCAACAATTGAGATAATTTTGGATCTCATCATTTATATTCTCACAAACCAATACGCGAGCTTTATCGGGTCCCTGATTTATATACTTGAATAAATATTTGATTAATAGAGATTGAGAATACGATTCAACGTTTATGTGAGCATTATATCTTAATAACAAATTATCATTGGATGGAACAACATAATTATCACCAATATGAAATCCTAGCCTTTTTTAACTACAAAACGTGATTCATCATCACGACGTTTATATTGAGGAGACTTGATTACTTGAAAAATTGTGTTAGGAATAAAAATGGTTATGGGAAATGTTTTGTGCATAACTTGTCTCGCATACACGAAGAAGATGGATTAAGTTGACCGCAAGGACCATGAATCATAAACTGACTAACTATTTCAAACAAATCATGATTAGTATTTTTATCCGGTAATTTTGCTGAAATTATAATATCTACATCATTTGCTGTATAACATTTGTATTTATTTTTAAGTCAAAATAATAAATGAGCATGTGGCAACCCTCACTTTTGGAACTCAGTTGTACATACGTGAGGATGGACTTCTCCAAATGGTTCTCCAGGTTTAATATAAGCAATCATATCATCTAATTTTATTTTAAAAATCCAACAAACAATATCAGGACAATCCTCTGGTTTGTACCCTGCATTCATTTCAAAATATCTCAAAAATTTCTGGCCATTTAACATTGCATGTGAAAGTAATAAATAAATCGGGATTACCCTATTGTCTACATATTGTCATTGCATCTTGATAATTATTTATCATATCTTTTGGACTACCCGTGTGAGAACCAGGAAGAGAAACTCTTTTTCCGAAATCAGAACCTTGGACAATTCCATCCGAAACAAATGTAGATATTCCATGTTTCCCACCTTAGCTTTGGTTGATGATGTCTTATATAGTCCAAACGATTTTCTTCAACAATTGCATATGCATCGACTAAATATTGTTGAAATAATCTTTCACCTTTCAACAAAGTGCTCAATTGATTTTTTCTATCGTAAATTTGGTAACATACAAATTTGTTCATCGTTAATTTTCTATCTTTATTCTCACTTGTGTCTACAATTGGTTTTAATTTGATATTTATTTTGAATCTGTCATCTCTATATCGAAAAACAAGCGGATACTGAAATGACATTAATTTTTTGGATGAATTTTAGAGATTCGTTTCAGCGGTCCATCATTTAATCGAATAATTATATCTCGCTTAGAATTATATTCATCTATGTCACCAACAATTAATCCACCGATCTCAGAAGATGAAGGTAATTCATATTGTTTGCTATCAGTTTTTTCACGATCAACTATAGTGACATCAAAACTGGGCAATGAATGATTCTCAAAATCGTCCCTCACAGATCGATATATTTTGGTTAATACATTACACTCATCCAATAGTTCTATTAATCCTTTAACAATATCAGAATCAATCTTATTATTTGCGTTACTTGGATCAATAGCTCTTATATGATTTGAAATTTCATTCAGAGTGTGGTACATATATAATTGAGCATATTTAAGACTTTCTCTTTCTAAAGGTATAACTGAACCCATTAAATAATGCACTTGCCCACAAATTTTAAATACATAAGAAGCTCCTCCATTGCTTATGTGAAGCTCAATTTTAGCTCTCATAGAAGTAAAAGAAAATATGGAATTATAAACTCTAATATTATCACGAAATAATATGCTTGTTCGACCATTGATTGGATTTAAGAGTTTATCAAGAAAAATAGGAGTTGGACATGACATTTGAAGTTGGATTTGTCTTTTTTCACAACAATGAGAATAAATCAATTGGTTATTTTTTTTTTCATTTTCAATGCTTCATCTAACCAAAAGAAGGCAGTGCAGTATTTACATTTATGAGCGTCATCACCAGAGTCATTATAATCCACAATGACGTACACCTACAAATACAATCATAAAAATGTAAGATAGATAATTAATCATGATCGATAATGAATTTTTAATGATCAAAGTGTAAGTTAGAAAGGTTGTTGATATCAGAATTAATAATAGATAGGATAATGTCCTCCTCACCTTCACAGCTTCTTTGGTAAGATGCTTGGCCATAGATACTTACATCTAAAACTGCATTTCAAATGAAACAAATCAAACACTATTCTTCAAAACAAACACAAAAACGACTATCGTATGTAATGAACTACTATATATATGCCTACACTACCCGATATAACTTCATCAACATTTTCATCTTCATTGCTATCCTCCCTTGCAGCTGTGTCGGTCAACAGTGTTGTTGTCTCGTGGCACATCAAAGATTCAGCAGATTGAAAAAAACGTTCTCTTAGTCAAGCATCGCTTGTTTGGTGTGCTTATTAAAGGAGAATCCAAATCTGCTGCTGAACCTTTCCCTCTAGTTAAAGAGTCATAATTCCTCTTTCGAACCATGTCTACGAAAGGAATTTACATAGCCAAAACAAATATCTTCCATCATCACAAAATAACATTGGTTTTTTCATTGTCGAATAATCTATTAACATTACATTTCTACTATAGCCATTTGAAGTAAGACAATAGAAATAACATAAATACCAACCTGAGTATTGTTGACAAAATGCAATGGATAGAGACAAATGCCATTGTAACAACAACACAGTGAAACAACAAAGTATTTTTTCCATATAACAAATAAAGCTCAGAGAATACATGAAAATGATTAAAACTAATAAAAAACTATCATCACAATAGTTTCACATATAACAAAAACAACAATCAATTCATCGAATTAGCAAGTAGGAAGTTGGCAGAGTAAAAGATGATTGTTTATTTTAAGAATGAAGCTATCTAACACATATTTATCTCACAGAGACATTGAAAGTGAAACCCCAATACTTTTACAACCATATTGCTAATCAAACACATGTTTATTATGAGCAATCACTATGTAATGAAGCTATCTAATATGCACTATGTTGGTACCTACTCATCACTATGGTAGAGATAGCTGATTGATACTGAATGGTAGAGACATTCAGTATTTAACATAGTAGAGATTGCTATCTAAGATGCATTAATTCAGCTTGTTAATAACATATTGCGTGCATAAGGAATTCAGTAATTCATATATTGTTAATTCAGTAACCGAATATTGTGCGCACTATGTTTACCACCTGTTATTGTTAAAGCTCATCAGCTCCTGGGTAGATAATTATACAACTCTCGATCACTATATCAAACAAAAACTCAACACTGAAATCAAGAAAACTAATAAACTCTTTCCAGCCGTCTCATAAAATTAAAAAGAAACTCATTAACTCCTTGGTAACAAAGACACTAAAACACAGATGCAAAATTACTTTCTGGTTTCAGTTCATTTATTTACGCCGTTAAAGCCCGGGCCAAATTCTATAAAGGTAAATTTCTAAACTGATGTAAGTTGAGATTTTAGTAAAGGAATTAAAATTCACTTTTTATCTGCTTGAATAATGTATTTCTACCCAAACTATTGATATTTTTTAGAATTCTACCCCATATAAACCCAAGTTAATAAAGAGTATATATTGCCTAATTTATACTATATATGTACCTTTAGTTTTTAGCTTTAATGAGATGCTACCTTGAGATGCCTAATCGGTGCACACATATATATTCCAACTATATCTTCAATCTGCATATGAATTACGTACAACATCCATCGAATTCAGCATATATGACTCGAGTATCTTCAACTGTAAACTTCATATATAATATATTTGCTTCGACATATATGTTTTTTTTTATATATATATACCTTTGTATAGAATAATACAAATAGTTGATTATGATTTTGGAATATATATTCAAGCTTTGTATAGTTGTGTTGATGGGTTTTTAAGTATAGCATATATGCCTTTGACACGAAGTTGGGTATGCTAGATCAGGTTGATTCTTCTATCGTTTAGAAATTAAAGTATGTTGATAGTTTATTTTAGGATTAATTTGGGAGTTGCAACTATATAGTAAAGGTATGCACAATGTAATAAAATTTGATAGATATGTATGCGATTCTTTTCCTCAGGTTGTTGCAGTATTTCGAAAATCTTTAAGGCTTACTCATGAAGCTCGAAGGAAGTTTTCATCTGGGGAGATAACCAACCTAATGACAACTGATGGCAAAGCACTTTAGGCATGTATTATTCATCAGTCAGTATACGTACTGTAATTATTGCTTATCATGTATCTACCTATTAACATGCGTATCCACAGACTAACCAATTTTTGATTTCTGTAATTTAGACTTTTTGATAATGTGTAACAAAGAATCATAACTCATCTTATTCGTACACTTTCTCTTGTTGGTCGATCGTTTCTCCTTCGAAATATAAACCACATCAACTCATTTAATCAACAATAAAACCACAAAACCCAACCAAAATCAAATCAACGTTTAGCCCAATCTATGGAACATGTAAGCTGATAATCTAAACCCAAGTTGTAAATAGTTTGGGTATAAATTGCGATCATAGGATACGAACAGGAAAAAGGGTGATATAAAATGTTGTCTAGCAATACAATTTCTAGTTTGGGAAGAAATAAAATTGCGATCATAGGATACAAATAGTTCTTTATGAAATCAGGTAGCCCTAGATTTTAGTAAAGGAAATGAAATCGGAGATATAGAATTGAGATAGTATCATAAACTCAATTTCTGAGAAACGGATTTTCAATCAAACCTAAGTAATCACTTATAATCAATAATCAATCATAGACCCAAAAAAATAAAATTGAATGACAAAATGAAAAATGGATGATCAGACGTACCTTTGCAGGTTAGAAAAACCCTAGAGTGACGTCAACAACTACGTACTTAATCTGCTGCTCACAATGACAAAATTCTACAGAGAAGATGAAGAAAAGATCAAAGGTAGGTAAAGTAGTGAAACTATAACATACCGCCTAAACCCTAAACTCACAATGACACTTATAATCTAATATAAATGTAGTGAAACTATAACATACCAATATCGAGAATGGAACAGAGGATAGATGTAATTTTTCCTCTATTTGGTGTGGTCGAAGATTTAAGTGCTTTGCAAGAACTACTTTTTTCTTCTGTAGAATTAACCAAATAAACACGATAAGAAAATAATCTGGTATGCAATAAAGATCGAGTCTAGTAGAAAAATCGTTTGCAAGAGTACTAAGTACTAAATATTAAACACATGCTTGTAATGTCTCAATCTGAAACCCATCTTCTATATAGTCTCACTTACATATATAAATATCTCCATACTAAGCCAATCAAGCAAGCAAGATAAGTACAAAATAGTAAACAGATGCTTGTAATGTCACTGCAATCCGAAACCCATCTTCATTGCTTGACATATATAGTCTCAATTACATATAAATATCTCATACTAAGCCAATCAAGCAAGATAAATATAACAATGTCAAAACTAATCATCATCATGAAAAATACCGAACACTTGTATTAATTAACGCAAAGACCGTATCCTTCAAAATCAATGAGTACGTACAAGATGGTCTAATCTACAAAAATTAATGTCACTATCAGAAAAGTCTACTTAGGTGACGAAATCTTTACAGTTTCGTCGCCTAAAGTGTACTTAGGAGACGAACATTTACTTGGTCGCCTAAGTTATAACTTAGATGACGAACCACTTATTTCGTCGCCTAAGTGGCATCTTATACGACGAAACCATCATTCCGTCGCCTAAGATGAAATCTAAAACGACGTACTGTCAGTCACTTAGATGACGACAGTTTGGTCTCCGCCTAGGTCGTCACTTAGGCGACGACATACACTTTTTGTCGCCTAAGTGGCCACCTAGGCGGTGACCACACTGTCGTCGTCTAAGTGACTTTTTAAGCGGCGAAAGCAACTTTTTTCGTCGCCTAAGTCATACCCTACATACCCTAAACACTTAAACCCTTTCCCTTAACCCGGAATTACTTAGGCGACGAAATCAGTTGTATATAAATTGGATAATTTTGTAAAATTTGGATGGTAAATTAGTAATATATATCAAATTAAATTTATTCATAAATTGGTAATATATATCGAATTGAATTTAATCGTACGTACATTGATTATTTGTGAAATTTGGATAAATTTGTATTTTTTTTTTTGAAATTTAGATAAATTGGATATATTAATTTGTGAAATTTAGATAAATTGGATATATTTATATTTGATGAAATTTGGTGAAAATTTGGATTCATTTGGATGAATTAATTAGTATATATATATTGTTAATAAATAATTTTTTTAGCTTAATTAATTACGATTGATGGCGCCAAAGAATAGGCGATCACATGAAGAGAAGGAGCCGAACTCCAATCCATTGCACAAGCAATGGGTTGGAGCCAAACTGAGTTGGAGGAGACCGTTTCAGCTCCTCCGAATCGTTTGGGTATGCCGACTGGCCTAATCCCTCATGCTCCAAATGAGGCGGCCACTGCCCATACCGATGACCCACCCGTCACCACTTCAGCGACGACATTTGAAGGTCCTATGGAGTTGGTTGACGACTCCGTTCACTACAGCGCACGGTGGGAAGGCAGCCATCAGATCACGTCCCCAAATAGAGTCAGGGACTTGGGAAGGGAGCGAAAACTGATCACATAGTCAGGTCGACCGGGAAGAAGATTGCGGTGCCGTTCGACGATTTCACCCTAGGCCCTCTGTCCTTACAATTCGGTAGCCTCACGTCGCACACCATTGGCTCAATTATACGGAACAACAGCCATATGGTCGTCGCTTCATGGAACAAGCTGCCTAAATCCGAGAGGTTGAGGGTGTGCCGCAAATTCTCCGTAATACTATGTAATTTTTATATTTTTATAATTAATTACCAACCACGAAGCTAGGCATAATATTTAGGTTCTAACTTTTTTTTTCTAGCTACATTTCGATATCGACGGCACGCCGGAGATGATGGACCACATCAACACCGTGGCCAAGAACATTTTTAAGGATTGGAAGTACGACCTCCACAAGTACTATCTCCGACATGGCGCCATGCCTGTCCCACATGAGCTGCGGGGCGAAAGGGAACAAGAGTGGGAGTTGTTGGTCGGACACTTTGAGTCCGACAAGTATAAGGTTCATCTTTATTTCCTTTAAATTGGGAAAATTAAATAATTTTTTATTTTTAACCATTTATTTTTTATTTAATGATTTTTTTGTCAAACAGAGAAGGTCGGATGCCAACAAGGCAAACCATGTGAAGAAGGATAAACACCATACTTTGGGCTCCAAAGGCTTCATGTTCATCGCAAAGGAGCATAATGATGCGGTTTCGAAGCATTCTCTCCTAGATGCCAGTGTCTCGGCTTATGTCAGGCCCGGGGTCGACGATGAAGCGAGTCAACAAGGGGTAAGTCACTCATCTTGCCCAACTCAATTCAATTTAATCGTACTTCCAAAATGTATCGATATTTACTATAACGGTAATTACATTTTTAATTTCAGGCGCGGTTGATAAAAATGGCCTAGGAGAAGTTGGCAAACACCCAGCTGAAAAAACCAGGTATGACGCCCGAAGAGGTGCCCCCTCTACCTGTGGAGAGCCAGATAGCCATCGCCGATGCAGTTTACGACCGTTGAGCTGGCGAGGAGGTTCGTGAGCTTGGACGGAGGGTCCATAGAGATTTGTCGTCCCAGTCCTCCATATCGTTGTCTAGTAGGCAAGGTGTGGTCGATGCCGAGGCAGTCCGAGCCGCACAAGAGTAGGCTCGATTGGCACAGAAGTCGGTTGATTGGGCCTAGGAGCAGACTTGGTCGATGCAGGGGCAGCTAGACACACAAATCTAAAAGATGACCGACTTCATCACAATGTACGCACGCATGGGGTTGCCCGATCCCGAGGACATTTGTCGTCCCCCCTCCTCACGGGCCCAACGATGATGATCAGACCGGTGACGGCGGAATAGACGGCCTGTTTACCCCCCCCCCCCCCCATAGTTTAGTTCTATATTTTCTTTAATTTTTAATTTTTTTATTATATATTTTATTAATATAATTAATTTTTATATACATTTTTAAAATTTTAAATTATTATTATTTATTTATTTAATTCAGTAAAAAAAAAAATTTAACTTAGGCGACAAAATATGCACGTTTCGTCGCTTAAGTGTATTCACTTAGATGACAAACACATTTTATCATCTAAGGCCGCTACTTAGACGACGACCGTAGGGTACTTAGACGACAAAACGTCAGTCGTCGTCTTCGTCGTCTAAGTGGTCTCTAAGACGACAAACATGTTTCGTTGTCTAAGAGGTCTCTGAGACGACAAACATGTTTCGTTGTCTAAGAGGTCTCTGAGATGACGAACATGTTTCGTCGTTTAGAGGGACAATTTTTCGATGCTTAAGTACTTAAACGATGCAGTAGTTTTCTTCGCCTAAGATGGTACTTAGGCGATGAAATCGAACAGTTTCGTCGTCTAAGTAGTTAGGCTACAATTCTTAGACGACGAAACCTGGGCGACGAAAATAACCATTTAGACGACGAAATCTCTTTGTCTCCTAAGTGGTTATTTCTGGTAGTATGTGTTACAGTATACTAATGGATTGATAAAATGCTCAGAGAAAGATGAGAATAAGAGATTCCTTAAAATAACAAACCTCTGCCAAATCTCTGGGGCACTGAAAGAGTTTCAAGCCATTCAACTTAAATCCCTTCTTTTTCAAACCTTAAGATTATCTTCCCAACCTAAACCAATTAAATCCATATAAGAAAACAGAATAAGCCTGCAACAATACAGAAGTTTACTCTTCTATCAAATTGAAAGGCCTACTACAGCTCAGTCCATCGATTGGAATTGGAACATATAACATACTTGGTGTGGGTAGAGGTGAGGGATTAACGGAAAACTGATCCCAAAAAGTTGTAAACAACGACGAAAATGAATGCTTTTCAGATCTTAATAGAGATCAGAAGAGAGAGAATCTTAGCTCTGGGTCACTGATTGTAGAGAGAGCTGCCAAATTTGGATTTGAGACGAAAGTTTCTTATCGCACCGAAGAGAAGAAGAAACAGGCTGAAAGTCAAAGAGGATCAAGAGATGAGAGGCTACAGTAGGTGATGGGAGATCTCATCTACAAAGATGTTGAGAGTGACTGAGGCTGTGAGGCTGCGATGAGAGTGATGAATGAAGTTTAGCTCTTCATGTGCAACCCGCATGGTGAAACAAAAGGGACCAAAACATCCCCCCATGAACAGTAACAATGAATAGTGAAAATAGGCTAATGTACAGTATTAGGTGGATGCCTGCTCTGTTGGGGCGTTGTTACCACTACTGTTTCAACGAGTAATAGTATATGAAAGCAGACAATAGATGAGATAAAATAGGGCAGGAGAGATCTATGCATATATAGAAAGTAATGATCTATTTATAACACGAATGCAAGGGATCAAAACTGCATCGAAGAGATGTGCCGAGACGCGGTCTTGTACCAGTGAGAATTTCAAAGAAAATAAAATGATTGATTTAAACTAAGTAATGTAAAATTGAAGTTTTTTCATAGAGTAATGTATTGAAGCAATAATATAAATAAAAACAAAATACAGCAAAAGTGACACCCAACTAAATTTTTTAGAAGCATCTACATTAACATTCATTGATTTGAACATTATAGTTAGCTGAAAAGAAATCAATTCACAAACTAAGTACTATCCAAGATAGAACTTGCAATTTACAAAAGACAGGAGTTGCAGTTCTCATTTATACAAATCATAGAAGTCCTACTTTACAATATTAAACATTTACATGAGTGATAAATTAGAAAAGAAATAAAATAGAAATGATAAGCTAGGTTGTCATCAGCCTATTATCTAGAATATCAAAGTTGGTCAATAACAGGTATGATTGACCCAAAAAAAACAAATTTGGTAAATAACAGGTATGATTCACCCAAAAAAATGTGTTATGAAGTAGAGTCTGATTTGAGGTGTCCAAAATGAAGAAGAGTCATCTTAAATCATTAGTGCCAAGTACTAACAAAAACTCTGATTTCTTCATAATCTGTTGTTACAACAAAAAAATTATATCAGTTGCATTTTAATGTAAGATGTCAGTTAACTTCACCTGAAAACATCGTATACTAATTGAGAGATGTGACGTTTACCACATAGTTGTTGTTATGAAGCTTCAATACTTGGTTTCAGTGTCTCTGAATTTTGGGTAAATCAAAAAGGTAAATTTTGAGTAGTTATATTTAACTTGAGAAAATTTGATATATACCGGTTACTATGTTTAGCTTACCTTTTAAGAAAGGCTATGTTCTATGATGCAAAAGAAAGAAATGAACAATTGCAATGAAATTAAATGAATACATCTACTTCAAAATGAGGATCAAAGTTGACAATAATGCAGATGATTGATCTTTCCCTCATAATGCTTTAGAGAAAAGAAAATGAATCTTTCCCCTATAAAACCATGGGAATACATGCACACTATTAAATAAAGGTATTCATGGCCATGCATAACAAAACATTACAAAGCATCATATAGAATCTAAAAGTTCTTAGTTTTCTCTTGCAATTAAAAATTTGCAGCTCATACCTTAAAGTTTCAATCTTCATAATCATAGGTGTTTTGCTGGTGTGAATTGCAATGAATAGAAGGAAAATTGCAAACCTAATCCCTTGGTGTCTCATGTAGTGCAACTCTTAGCCAAACATATGTCACTGAATCGAGTCCTTTGGGTATCTCTTGATCTTGTCTTTTTAGTCAATGAAACCCAATCCGAAGTGCATCCAACAGCCTACTCGTAATTATGCTGTAGAGATTATGTGAAATAACTTTTAACATTGCACCCATATTCTCTATATTTCACACACAACAAAATCTAATATCAGCTTTTAGAAAATAGAGTGCTATATTCGTTTATTTTCAGATCGATAATCACTAATCACATTTAAGGACAAAGTCAAACATAGTTCATGTATACATACTTGATTGAAGCTAGTAAAGTTGATAATAGGCATGCCGATGCTCTTTTCATTCTTTATAGTATTCTTGAGGCAATGAATGAGATATTCATTTAATGATGGATCACTTGAAGATGGATCAACATGGTTCACTAAATTATTGCCTTATTAGATAGGTTGCTTTCCAAAATCACTGCCAAAGATGATAGATAAGTAGAAAACATCATAATAAGCTTAATAATAATCGAGACTTCAACTTTATTTGCCAACATAAGCAGTTGGTTCTAATACATGAACCTTCATTTAAATTCATTAGAGCAAGTGAAAGAAAAGTATATATACAGACTTACGTAATGTATCGTAGGAGACAACATGTGGGAAAACACCAATAGTGCTAAATTTCTATGCTTAACCCCGCAGAAAATAAATATATATCAATAACTATTTTAATGCAGTACTAATACTAACTATTAGATTCTAAAACACGTGCTATAAACTTATCTTTCGTATAGCTTGAGACCTTCATTTTTTCGAAGTAGTGCAATACAATCAATTTTCACAACGTGAAGAGAGCAACAATAGATTTAGTAGATAAACAAAGATTACTTAAAAGAAAAAGGAAACATGAGAGTTTGTATAATGTCTACTGCCAGCACCTAATGGTTACTTTTTCAATCTATGATCTTTTGTTTGAAAAGTCTTCCTTGTTGCCAATTTCATCCCAGTATAAGCAGAATTCAAAACCCATCAACTAACACTTCAAACTAAAATTTCGCAAACTCAAAAAATACACACCAATTCAATACCTAAAGAAAAGCCTTCAAAACAACCATGAGAACTTCTTCTCATAGCTAAAAATAACAATTTGCATCTCCTCAATTCAACCGTTGACACACTTCTTGAACCTTATGAAATATGCAATTGAATTACTCTATTATGTCATTATTATGAAAATACTTCATTCCTTTGCAGACATCAATTGCACACTTGAGCAGTTCGTGAAACTTGAAGACATTATGACTCTTCTGCAAATTATCATGGGGACTTTCTTCCACCAGACACGTACTCTGCCAATAATAATAATGTATGAGGTTTCATAATTAACTAAACAAACACACAAACAGTATAAAATTCAAAACTAGTATGTTCTAGTAATGAGCCAAATTAAAAGAACTATCAATTCTCAAGGAAAGATCCAAACAACTTATTCATATAGACATGAAAGATGACTCAAACCTAGCTAAATTGTATACTAATCAGAACCCAGACTTTATCCTATAAAAAAAATGAACCAAAATTCGTAAACCAAAAGAGTGAGGCAGAGAAATAGAGCCTATACCATACCCTCTATGAAATCACCGACACATCAAAGACCATCACGCGGAAGTCACGAGGATCTATAGGAAGACGGAAGCCGACACATAGCTCATCTCAGAAATGTGAGGATCGTCGAATAGGAATTTGCGAGACTGGGGGAGGCTGCAATGACATTATATTAGAATCGTCACCGCGAAACCACTATATGCAAGAGAAAGCATATAAAATAATTCTCACATGATCATCCACTAATAGATAGTGGAGTTCATCAAAGTCATCGCTGTTGAATCTCTTTGGCCTCCATACCAACATAGCAGAAACTCTGATTTTGTACCCATTAGTGAAGGGAACGATATCCTTAATCTTCTTGGATTCCATGATTCCTTGTCCTTCAAAACAGAAAGCAAAGTGCTCAAAAATGAGTGCGATGATGAAATGAAATGAAAAATATCGTTAGTGCATGTTAAAAAGTTCATGTAAAGAAAGATGGGATCAAAGAACTTAAACAAATTCAGCAAGAACAATCATGCAATAAAATTTCGTAAAATTGACAAATTTCTTACTTTTTTCTCTTTCAAACCTAACCCGTGATCAAACACAATGGTGTATTCCTTCAACATTATGCTAGTAGTTCCTTTACAAAGAGAAAAATACAAAGGCATCAATAAAATACTATGGACAATTCAGAAGTTGACACAAAAGTTGAGGGAACCTTAAATTACTAAACAAAGATAACCAACTGATTGAAAATAATGATACTTGCAATAGTCTAGCCATAGTTGTATAATTACAAATTCAGTAGGGAGCCTATGTAAGCTACCCTAGACTTTTGACCTTACACCCATCTTTGCCCAAAAAACTAAATTAATTTGGACCATATTTGCACCCATCTTTGACAAAAAACTTAATCACTTTATACCATATATTGGCCAGAGAAGCAAACCACCTTGCACCCCAAAAAACCATATTAATTAGACTAAGTACCGAATGCAAACAAAAATCATAACAGAATTCATGACAATTTGTTGAAGAATGTTATGCAAACACAACCACCATATTCATCACAAGTACATATATATACTTCTTAGCATATTAACAAAACCAATTAAACTTACAAACCCAACACCACAAAAGCACAAAAAAAGGGTTCAAACTTTAAGTGATCCTATTTCAGAAAACCAACATCTCTGAAGCTCCAATCACATAAGCTTGAAGCACAATCCAAACAATACTAATTCTCACGAATGAAACATTCATATATACCCAATCAATCAATGCCCAAATTTTATCAATACCCATTCAAGCAATACACGAACCTGGACAAATTTCAGTGATTTTGACGGATGCTATGGAGCTGGATTAAGGTTTAAAGTTCTCACTCCATTTAAAGTTCTCACTTGAACAAATTATTCAATACCTAAGAGTTCAGCACATTAACATTCTTTACAAAGCAAAGCATAAAAAAATCACTTGAAACTAAGACTGCTCAACAAAGCAGGTGCTACCAAATCGAAAAAAGTAAACCAAAAGGTTCAAACTTTAAGACCCAGATTATAATTGACCACACCAAACCTTCCCCACTGACCCAAAATGACAAAGTACTTTGTTATTCATCAGGTTTTAACCAAAATCACACAGTAAAAAGACAACCCAAAAATCAACAATAAAAAAGATAGACTTAAATTTTTTTGTTCTTCCTAATTGTAGCACATGTGATAACCAAACTACCCATTACAATTTTAATTTCGATAAATCACTATCTAGTGTAAGCATAATATCAGTATAAACTATTGAGATAAATATGCCATACTATTGAGATGAAAAAAATAAATAGAAACTGACATTTTTATACACTTGAGCAAATTGGATTTCGTCTGGTTCATCGAAAACGATTATGGTAACAAACTAAAGAGATAAGAAATTAGGACCCTAAATATAGTGTACTTTTGTAATTATAGCTACTTTGAGGAAATCACTGTGCGATCGTGATGGCTCCGGCAGGCGCCGGTTTGTTGTCGGCTACCTTCTCCTTCATCTTAGAGGTCTTGTTGAAAGAAGGGCTAATTTTGACCTAAAGTGGATAAAACCGATCCATTCTAATCTGATGTATATGCTACAATGCCCCACCCAATGGTGGTTAGCCAAGATATAACATGGCACAATATATGTGTCAATCCTTTACAATATATTGAGTATATGTATTAAATTAACTAAGATGTGTATTGTGTGTTGTGTATATGTGTCCACGTATATGTATTATACGTATCATATATTCTGCAATACATCTCTATAGACTATTTTTTTGGTGTAGTTATTAGGCACATCGTCAATGATTTTTATCATTATTTTAAGACTTTTTTTTGACGCCACTCTCGATAATGCCACATATAACTGTCCGTGAGTAAAAATCGGTTCCGACAAAAATATTCCGACCTGATTTAGTGATTGACCTTGACTTTTGTTAATTGTCATTGCGTAACACAGTATAACAGGAAATTGACGTCTTTTAAATGTAAACGACAATTTAAATTCAGTTGCAATTAATACTATCTTTGGAATGAACTTTTTGTCCGACATTGCTCCTAATAAGTATCTTTGCTTCTATCAATTTTTCAAATAATTTTGTCACAATTAACCTTGTATCATTACACAAACTACGTATATGATCTAAATTTCTTAATAACATAATAGGCATACCAATTTTTAATATTAGTTCGTGTGTAGGCAATCCGCTAAACTCAAGGTTGTTCAAAAATTCCATAGGATACAAAACATTAATATTATAGCTACTACCTGAATTAATATGAAATTGAATTAGAACTAAAATATGATTTGTTATTTTCAGGTACTAATTTAATTGCATAATTATTGATTTCATGATCAATTAAATTTTTGGGAGTCAAAATAGCACGTTCTCTTAAATAATTTGTATTATTGTATGTGGTATAAAAATTGGGATCAGTTGCTTCAAAAATTGATTTTATGGGATGCACTGTGGCATCGCTTTGCAAATCTTTCGGTATATCATATCAATCCAACTCACATCGGGATCATCCATGGGCAATTTTGATTCCAATCGACATTCACATATTGTAGCATCCATTCATCAAAAATTTTAATTCCATTTTTTTCAATGAAATACTGTAATGGTAGGCCACAAATATAAATTATTAAAGATGCTTGAATGACTTGTTCTTTACTACCACCTTGTATAACCGGCAATGTTTGTCTAAAATCTCCCATGAATAGAATTGTATTTCCTCGAAACGGTTCTTCTTCTTTTTTGACAAAATATCGCGCAGCGCTCTGTCAACTAATTCGATATACCATTTATTATACATAGGAGCTTCATCCCAATTAATTCAATTTTTTTATTTATAAAAAAATTTGAATCATTATCTATAATTGGTTTTATTTTAAAACACAAATGAGCATTATATCTTAACAACAAATTCACATTGTATGGAAAAACATAATTATTACCATGAATAAATGCTTGAGGAGACTTAATTGCTTGAAAAATTGTGTTAGGAATAAATGACTTTGGAAAATGTTTCGTACATGATTTGTCTTGCATATATGAACAATATGGATTTGAAAGGACTCAATCCCGATTTAGTTTCCTAAACTAGAATCAAACCTCTTCTGAAAACACGAACCAACAAAAACCATCAAAATTTCGGCAGAGTAACGCTACTAACGCGGAATTGCCATTAACCTGCACCCGGAAAATACACTTCATCCTATGCCACAAAAATCAAACCGTGGGCACCAATCCCATCCAGATTTCTCAATATCATAATAGTGATGTAAAATAATCAATACAACTATACTTTATAGAAATCCGGGGGAAAATTGTATAAAAGTATAACATATGGATGCTCAGAGCGACTTCTAGTATATATATACAAATAGTAGGCCAAAAAAATAACCTACCATAAAAGAAATATCGCTCGAATACTATGACTCTGACTGTGACGTGCGACACCAGAATCCGAACTGCAAACTGGACACGAAAACCGAAAAGCCCAGGGGAAAGGCAATAAAAATGTTAGAGTGAGTGGACGAAAATAAACATATGTCTTTCACCAATTTCATATACAATAAACAAGTATAGCGAGTTCGGAAAATATATATGGAGGTGCCAGGCGAATCTCTCAAGCCTGACGGTCAGGCGAATCTCTTAAGCCTGACGGTGATAGGCCAGGGGAATCTCTCAACCCCGGTGGCATAACAGGGGAATCTCTCAACCCTACTCAGGGGAATCTCTCAACTCTGGTCCAGAGGAATCTCTCAACTCTGGTAAGACTACCGGTGATCAGCCGAGTAGCCGAATCATCGATGCAAGTATGCCATCACCATAAAATATAAAATAATACCTCCGAAAATAATAAATAAGCTCAACATCATATATAAACAAATACGGAAAGTCACGAAAAATCACGAACTCGCAACGACAGTGAAAATAGAAAAGTGTCCACTCACAGGTGAGCGTAACGCGATACGCGTTAATCCCATGATTCGGCGGAAAATCCCTCGCCAAACGAATGATCACGATCCTCTGGATAATCATAAAATTCACTGCTCAAAATCATAACTCGAAACCTCAAATCATATCGCGAGAAACAACCGTTCCCGGAAACATATAATTCAATAACGACGAAATCATCAAAATCCGATAATCACACCACAAAACCTCGCTATAATTTCCGATGCTCAATTCGAAAAACAAACCTCACCACTGCGATCGGTGCGCGATTCCGAGCGAAACGACATATAACTCGTCGAAAAACACGTCGCCGGAAAAGTCGCCGCTGTCGCCGGCCGCCGGAAAATCAAACCGGCCCAGAAATTTGCAACCTACACATGGATTTGAAGATCTCGACATTTCCAACAACTTTCCAGTTCAAAGTTAAGGCCAATTTTGATCGGAAAACCTCCAAAACTCACCTCAAAGTTTCAAACCCTTACCGGAATTTCAAACCGATCGATCTCTCTCCTCCGGCCACGGCAACCTCCCAAACCACTTGCAATAGCTTCCTCTCCTCATGGCTAACAAAACCCCTCAAAGAGGAGTCACCAACTCAGCCTCCACGCCGCCACCCGGACGCCGCCGATTTCGCCGGAAAACACCGAACTTCGCCACACCTTTTCTCCCTCCTCCGGCCACCCCTGGGGTTATCCACCTCTCAAATTGAAGAGGAGCTCGAGCCCAACACAACTCATGAAAGAACTCTGGCCAACCGTGGCCGGAATTGGCCTCCACGGCTGCGCAAAATCCACGGGCAAAACGCATCAAAATGGGTCGCCTATGATCCGCAGTCAACGCGGGTCAACCCAACTTTCTATTTTTGGAAACTTTCCCAAATCGGCATGTATCACTTCCGTATTTATACCGTACGCGTATCGAACACCAAACGGATAAATACGAGAATATTCGACGCCCGAAAATATTCATAACTTATTCCTCGTAACTTGGAATAATCCTCCGGAAGTTTCCACGAGCTCGAAATTAAATTCTCTACAACTTTCACGAAGGATTCCAAATCAAATTCTTGCCCGAAAATTTAGTCGTTAATGAAGCCGCCATATTAACCAATTACGTCGAAATCGCGACTAATCGTGAAACTCACAAATCAAGTCGATAATCATTCCATTTTCGATTCGGGTCGATCAACGGTCTAAAACGGATTACAATCACGATTCGGATAACTCGAATACGAACTGATAAACTCGACAATATTCCGAAATTTCAAATATTCATGTTATATTCCTCGGACGTCGAAATAATAATCCGGAACCGCCCACGAACTCGAAATCACGCGTACAACAACTCTCGAGAAGAGACTCAACTCAAATTCTCGGCCAATAATTAAGTCGTGAACAAAATCGACAATTCAATCAATTTACGGAAAACTGCGATTACGCGCTAAGTCGAGAATTAAACCGATTACTCTACTGATTCTGTTCCGGGTCGTCACAAATCTACCCCCCTTAAAAAAATTTTGACCTCGAAATTTCCAAACCTGCCAACTGAAAAGTAGGAACACTGCCTCTTCTCCATACAGTTCAACTCCCAAGTGGCAACCTCAACTGAAAGACTCTGTTAACAGACTTCACAATAGGTAATATCTCAGTGCTGTATTCTCTGTACCCTCGATCCCGAATCTGAACTGGCTCCCCACAAATGCCAAGTCTTCTTGTATAAGGAACTAATAGGGTACACAACATGCAACAAATCTAAAATGTAATTCCACCACACGGAATACCACACACACAAAGGTCTACGCTATAGGCAATGCCAAACTATACGGCACAATACAAACTCGCCCCATGATCACATACGAACCAAAATAACGTGGCAAATTCATAACTCAACCTGCTCACATCAACATAACCCTAATATCGAACTCGAGTAATTATCAATCTGTCCCCGCTAATCCAAAGATTTGTGGTAGCACATTCCACTAAATCAGGATCAAACGTCAATTCAATCCGAACTCGTTCCAACACAATGGAGTGCAACACTGATTCTCATAAACGACTTTATACACTGCCATAACCATACTAGTCTACAAACTGGTACAGCAAGCATTCTCGAATAAATGAAACTGCTGGTCCCAAATCCTTCGAAAATGCAACACATAGGACCACAACATGCCCTCCAAGGTCTGAATAGTCCCCTAAGATTGTCCACCAATCTGAGGATAAGAAACGGTACTAACCTGTAATCTGGTCCCCAATGCTCACTGCAATGCTTGCCAACACTCTGTTGTAACTGATTATCTCGATCAGCGATATGGGATGCGCCCTCGATCAGCAATCTGGGACACAGGCACATCACGAAAATGGACAACCTCCGCCAAATATAGCTATACCAGCCTGCCACTGGAATCTTTTCCGGAATTACAAGGAAAAGAACTAGGTTCATCAAATGGTCCACAAAGACCCGACAACTGGTTCCACTAACCGAAATACGCGATAACTGATACACAAAATCCACAGTGACAAGTTTCAACTTCTAATCGGAAATCTCCAATGGCTGTAACTTCCCAGCAAGTTTGTGCCTCTCTGCCCTCGCCTGCCGACAAATGTGGCATCTGCATACATAAGCTGCTATATTCCTCTTCATGTTGCGTCACGAGTAGTAAACTCGAAGTATCTGATACATCTCCGTACCACTAGTGCATAACGCACACAAAACAAGGAGCTTCAACATCATCACACTCTAACTCAGCTCTCGTAGCTCGCAACTAGACTAACACGGAAACTCGAGCCACACACACATGAAACATTGAAGCTCCCGATTTCCGATTGAATGCATCAGCAACAACATCCCAGAACGATAGTCAAAGTACAACCACCAGCCTTTCTCGAATAAACTCAAATGTGCAGCCCTAGTCGTTAATCGACCCCATCCATCTACGCTGCCTCAAGCTCAAATCTGGCTGAAAATGCAAATAGGTGAAACTCAAGTGATTAGTGTACATCCTACACTGTGATGCATGCCACAACAGTAGTGTCTTTAACTCTCTGATGCTAAAATAAAGACAGCTACTCCCAAATCATACATAGGATACGTAGCTTCATACAGTTTCCACTGCCTAAAACCATGAGCCACCGCTCTGCTATGCTGCATCAAGCATATCCAAATCCAAATCTCGATGCATCGCCGTAAACCACGAACTCGTCACGGTCGTCAGGTAAAGTCAAAATCGGTGCAACAGTCAACTTTCCTTCAGGAGTAAGTAATTCATCTCATACGCATCAGACCACTCGAACTTGACGCCTTTCTTCGTCAATCCGAAAAGTGAAGTGGCAATCCGAGAAAAATCCTCTACGAAGCGTCGATAGTAGTCTGCCAAACCCAAGAAACTCCTGATCTCTGGTACGGTGGTAGGTCTACTCCAAATCAACATGACTTCTATCTGATCAGGATCCACGCTGAATCCCTCAGTTGATATCACGTAACCCAAAAACTTCACGCTAATCAACCAAAAATTCACACTGGCTGAACTTCATAAACAGCTGATTATCTCGCAAAGTCCGCAAAACAGCTCGCAAATGCTTCTTGTGCTGACCCACACTCCTGGAGTAAATTAGGATGTTGTCGATGAACACGATCACCATCTTGTCCAGAAATCGTCTGAACACCTAGTCCATCAATTTTATAAAAGCTGCGGGGGCATTGATCAACCCAAACGGTATAACCAAGAACTCGTAATGCCCACACCGTGATCTGAAAGTTATCCTGGCCACATCTGACTCTCTGATCCTCAACCGATGGTATCCGAACCTGAGATCAATCTTCAAAAAGACTGAAGCTCCCATGAGCTGATCAAACCAGCCGTCAATCCGAAGTGGAGGATACTTGTTCTTCTCTGAAGCCTGATTCAATTTCCGGTAGTCGATGCACAACCTCATCGAACCATCCTACATTCGCACAAATAGTACAAGAGCACCCCACGGTGATACACTGGGTCGTATAAAATCTCTTCCAACAACTCTGGAAGTTGAATCAGTAGCTCCTTCAACTCCGCTGGCGCCAAACGATAAGGTGCCTGTGATATGGGTCCAGCGCTCGATAATAGCTCAATAGTGAAGTCGATCTCCCAAACTGGAAGAATACCCGGTAACTCCTCCGGAAATACATTTGAAACTCGGAAACCACCTCAATATCACCAATGTCCAGCACAACAGCCGTAGTATCCACAACATGAGCTAAATATACTACACAACCCTTTTCATTTTCCACTCGGCCTTCATCGCTGAAATCACGCATGGCAATGAAGTATTCTTCTCACCGAAAAACCATATCTCGGGGAAAGCCTGGTCGTCGAAACACAACCTCCTTCTCGTTACACTCGAACATGGCCCAATGTGTCGTCAAGAAGTCCATACCAAAATCACATCAAAATTGACGATATCCAGCAATAACAGATCCACGGCTAACCCATATCCTCCAACAAAGATCCCGCAACCTCCGGATGGATGCAACACTCTCCAAAACCACGGAAGTGGAGATGCAGGTACAATAGCCATGGATGTCAAGTGACGGTAACCTCAAAGAAACTCTATCCTCATACAAGGTTGTGGCACGAACTCCGGCATGCCCAATTAACCGTCTACGTCGATTGTGACATTCTGATTGACTCGTCCAGAAGTCTGCGTTGATAAAACTCCGGAAATGGCATCTTGACCTCCTCTTGAACTCTAAGCTATCGAACCACTAAAAACAGCGGACTGAGGACGCTACCTCGCAACGTGACCCTCCTGGCCACCAAATTAGCAATTCAGAGTGCTCCTCGGACACAAATCACAGCGACGCCTGCTGTGTGGAAAGATCACCAACGACCACCCTGACTCATGCCACAGGAACAAGTCCACTACTCTGTGATCTCCATCACCACCAAACGGATCTTCTGCTTATTCGGATGACCCCCAACATAATCGAAAAGGCCACAGCCTACTGAAGTCACTGATTCCGAGGTGCCTGAACTCAACCTCATCAAATATCTTGACTAAGTTCACCTTCCTCAAACTGACATGTCAGAAACCGCGTAAGCCTTCTTTTTTTTCAATGTCCTTGCCTCTGAGTGCAGCACATCAAGCTCCTCACGGTTGTCTCGAGGCATAACAGTCAAAATCTCTCTAATACTCAGGTTCAAACTCATCTCGAACCTCGTGCATTACTTCCTCTGAAGCCACATAACACGTGCAAACTGGGACAAACATATGAACGATACATCCTTGCCTCAGGTCGGTGAACACTTCATATTTCCATATAAAAAATACCTTGAATGTAGGCCATGGAGTCGCAACAGGAACTCACACAATAACAACCCACCAAATACAATGATTTGACTCAAGCAAACCATCAACTGCCACAATTCTCTGCTCAAAAGTAACATATAGGCACCTATACATGCACAACCGGCAAACCATGCCACACATATCTCTGAATCCAGAATGCTCATCCAAACCCACAACTCACTGTCAAATCGCGCGTCGACTGATCCTCAATAGGATCCACAACCATACCGACACGGAAAGCACGTCAAGGAGGCATCCTAATGAATTCGAACTGAAAATTGGGCACTGAAACCGAAAAGCCCAGGGGAAAGGCAATAAAAATGTTAGAGTGAGTGGACGAAAATAAACATATGCCTTTCACCAATTTCATATACAATAAACAAGTATAGCGAGTTTGAAAAATGTATATAGAGGTGCCAGACGAATCTCTCAAGCCCGACGGTGATAGGCCAGGGGAATCTCTCAACCCCGGCAGTACAACAGGGGAATCTCTCAACCCTGCCCAGAGGAATCTCGAAACTCTGGTCCAGGGGAATCTCTCAACTCTGGTTAGACTACCGATGATCAGCCGAGTAGCCAAAGCATCGATGCAAGTATGCCATCACCATAAAATATAAAATAATACATTTGAAAATAATAAATAAGCTCAACATCGTATATAAACAAATACGAAAAGTCACGAAAAATCACTAACTCGCAACGACAGTAAAAATAGAAAAGTGTCCATTCACAGGTGAGCGTAACGCGATACGCGTTAATCCCGTGATTCGGCGGAAAATCCCTCGCCAAACGAACGATCACGATCCCCTGGATAATCATAAAATCCACCGCTCAAAATCATAACTCGAAACCTCAAATCATATCGCAAGAAACAACCGTTCCCAGAAACATATAATTCAATAACGACGAAATCATCAAAATCCGATAATCACACCACAAAACCTCGCTATAATTTCCGATGCTCAATTCGAAAAACAAACCTCACCACTGCGATCGGTGCGCGATTCCGAGCGAAACGACATATAACTCGTCGAAAAACACGTCGCCGGAAAAGTCGCCGCTGTCGCCGGCCGCCGGAAAATCAAACCGGCCCAGAAATTTGCAACCTACACATGGATTTGAAGATCTCGACATTTCCAACAACTTTCCAGTTCAAAGTTAAGGCCAATTTTGATCGGAAAACCTCCAAAACTCACCTCAAAGTTTCAAACCCTTACCGGAATTTCAAACCGATCGATCTCTCTCCTCCGGCCACGGCAACCTCCCAAACCACTTGCAATAGCTTCCTGTCCTCATGGCTAACAAAACCCCTCAAAGAGGAGTCACCAACTCAGCCTCCACGCCGCCACCCGGACGCCGCCGATTTCGCCGGAAAACACCGAACTTCGCCACACCTTTTCTCCCTCCTCCGGCCACCCCTGGGGTTATCCACCTCTCAAATTGAAGAGGAGCTCGAGCCCAACACAACTCATGAAAGAACTCTGGCCAACCGTGGCCGGAATTGGCCTCCACGGCTGCGCAAAATCCACGGGCAAAACGCATCAAAATGGGTCGCCTATGATCCGCAGTCAACGCGGGTCAACCCAACTTTCTATTTTTGGAAACTTTCCCAAATCGGCATGTATCACTTCCGTATTTATACCGTACGCGTATCGAACTCCAAACGGATAAATACGAGAATATTCGACCCCCGAAAATATTCATAACTTATTCTTCGTAACTCGGAATAATTCTCCGGAAGTTCCCACGAGCTCGAAATTAAATTCTCTACAACTTTCACGAAGGATTCCAAATCAAATTTTCGCCCGAAAATTTAGTCGTTAATGAAGCCGCCATATTAACCAATTACGTCGAAATCTTGACTAATCGCGAAACTCACAAATCAAGTCGATAATCATTCCATGTTCGGTTTGGGTCGATCAACGGTCCAAAATGGATCACAATCACGATTCGGAGAACTCGAATACGAACGGATAAACTCGACGATATTCCAAAATCTCAAATATTCATATTATATTCCTCGGTCGTCGAAATAATAATCCGGAACTGCCCACGAACTCGAAATCACGTGTACAACAACTCTCGAGAAGAGACTCAACTCAAATTCTCGGTCAATAATTAAGTCGTGAACAAAACCGACAATTCAATCAATTTACGGAAAACTGCGATTACGCGCTAAATCAAGAATTAAACTGATTACTCTACTGATTCTGTTTCGGGTCGTCACAGGATTAAGTTGACCACAAGGACCATGAACCATAAATTTACTAACTATTTCAAACAATTGTGGGCTAATATTTTTATCAGACAATTCTGCTGAAATTATGGAATCTATAACATTTGCTGTATAACATTTGTATTTATTTTAAGCCAAAATAATAAATAAGCATGGGGTAACCTTCGCTTTTGGAATTCAATTGTACATACGTGAACATGGACTTCTCTAAATGGTTATCCAAATTAAATATAAGCAATCATATCATCTACTTTTATTTTAAAAATTTGACAAACAATATCAGGACGATCCTCTGGTTTCTAGCCTGACTTCTTTTCGAAATATCTCAAAATTTATAGCCATTTAACATTGCATGTAAAAGTAATGAACAAATTGGGATTATCATATTGTCATTGCATCTTGATAATTATTTATCATAACTCTTAGACTATCGGTACAAGAACGAAGAAGAAAAACTCATTTTCCGACATCAGAACCTTGGACAATTCCACCCGAAACAAATGTAAATATATTATTTCATGTTTCACACCTTAGCTCTGGTTGATGATGTCCTATATAGTCTAAATGATTTTCTTCAATAGTTGCATATGTAGCGACTAAATATTATTAAAACAATCTTCCACCTTTCAATAAAGTGCTCGATCGATTTTCTCTATCGTGAATTTAGTAACATACAATTTTATTCCTCGTTAATTTTCTATCTTTATTCTCACTTGTGTCTGTAATTGGTTTTAATTTCATATTTGTTTTATATCCGTCATTTCTATATGGAAAAAGAAGCGGATACTGTAATGACATTAATTTTTGATGAATTTTAGAGATTCGTTTTAGCGGCCCATCATTTTATCAAATAATTATATTTCTATTAGAATTAAATTCACATATGTCACCAACAATTAATCCACCTATCTCAGAAGATGAAGGTAATTCATATTATTTGCTATCCGTTTTTTTACAATCAAGTATAGTGACATCAAAATTGGGCAACGAATGATTCTCAAAATCGTGCTTCACAGATCGATAAGTTTTAGTTAATTCATTACACTCATCCAATAGTTCTATTAATCCTTTAATGATATCAAAATCAATCTTGTTATTTGCGTTATTTGGATCAGTAGCATTTATTCGATTTGAAATTTCATTCATAGTGTCGCACACATATAATTTAGCATATTTAAGACTTTCTCCTTCTAAAGGTAAAACTGAACATAGAATTATAAACTCTAATATTATCATGAAATAATACACTTGTTCGACCATTGATTGGATTTAAGAGTTTATCAAGAAAAGCCGTAGTTGGATATGACATTGAAAGTTGGATTTGTCCTTTTTCCCAACAAAGAGTATAAATCAATTGATTTTTTTTTTCTTTTTCAATGCTTCATCTAACCAAAAGAAGGCAGTGCAATGCTTACATTTATTAGCATCATCACCGGAGTCATTATAATCCACAATGACACCCGCAATTACAATCATAAAAATGTAAATTAGATAATTAATCATGATTTATAGTGAATTTTTAGTGGTCAAAGTCTACGTTAGAAAAGTTGTTGATAGGGTAATGTGCTCTTCACCTTCACGGCTTCTTTGGTAAGACGCTTGACCATAGATACTTGCATTCAAAACTGCAATTCAAATAAAAACAAATCAAACACTATTCTTCAAAATAAACACAAAAATGAATATTGTATATAATGAACTGCTATATATATGCATACACTACCTTATATAACTTCATCAATAGCTTCATCTTCGCTACTATTCTCCATTGCGACTATGTCGCTCAATAGTGTTGTTGTCTCGTGGCACGTCAAAAATTCAGCAGATTAAAAAAATATTTTCTCTTAGTCAAACATCCCTTGTCTGGTGTGCTTATTAAAGGATCATCCAAATCTGTTGTTAAACTTTTCCCTCTAGTTGAGGAGTCATAATTCCTCTTTCGAACCATGTCAACAAAAATAATTTAAGTAGGCAAAACAAATTTCTTCCATCATAAGAAAATAACATTGGTTTTTTCGTTGCCTAATAATCTATTAACATTACATTTCTACTATAGCCATTTGAAGTAAGACAATAGAAATAACTTAAATACTAACCTGAGTATTGATGACAAAATGCAGTGGATAGAGACAAATGCCAAAGTAACAACAACATCGTGAAACAACAAAGTATTTTTTGCATATACCAAATAAAACCTGGAGAATACATGAAAAGCATTAAAACTAATAAAAAACTATCATCACAATATTTTCACATATAACAAAAACAATCAATTCATCAAATTAGTAGGCAGGAAGTTTGCAGAGTCCTAAAAAAAGAAAGAAAATCTTATATAAATTCACACCTACTGACCATACCATAAAAGAAATTAAGAAATACACTATATTCAATTTAATCAAGAAAGAGTCTTTAAGATAGTGTAGATATACTACACACTTTCAATATCATGAATACATAACATTTCGTTTCTGAAAAAAGAAGAAGTTGGACAACCAATCAACATCAATATCTGCCTGGGAGAAAAAAAATAATTGCAAATCTGTAAATCAATTTAAGTTTTACAAACCATTAATATATGAAGACCAAATTATTCTGAAATTGACGAAACATGACAATGATCAAAGAAAAAAGTTCAAACATAAACAAAAAACATGACAATCAAACAAGTAATATCTAAACTTCATCATTACCAATCAAGCAATACATGACCCATCCATGACCAACCTTTATTGACACAATTTAAATTATTTACCACCTATTATAGAGAAGAATAACAAAATTTATACGGGAAAAAATAAACCAGTTATGCATAAAAATGGCAAAAAGCCTATTAAATTACCTTGTAAATAGACCCCTGCCCTCCTTGTCCAAGCCTGTTTGCAATTGAGAAATTATCTATAGCTTTTAGTATACTCTGAAAATAAAGAAATGGCACATTAGGATTTGCAGTTCTTCTTGCATAGCATATAACATACTGTCATTCAACTAAGCTAGTTATCAAGTTCTTCGTGCATTGTAAGAGCATCTCCAACAGCTCTTGTAAAAACACAAGAATTGCTATTTTATTGAAAAAGTACATATTTTTGGCTCCAACAGCTCTTGTAAACTATCTTGTATTCTATAGAAAATGGATAAAGAGGAGAGAGAATCCCTATATCTATAGAAAACTCAAAATTTGTATAACCATCTAAAAATCTCTAAAATTTATTGCTCACCTACACAATTCAACCTTCTCTCCTCAAGATATGAACAAAAACACATCAATTTTTTTTTCTCTCCTACAATTTATTGACTTGATTTGAGAAATATCCCTATACTCATTAAATTATAGAGATTAATATTTATTTTTTAAGAATAGAATAGAAGAGCTGTTGGAGTTGACCCCAAACAATTATACAAATTTTGTGTTTTAGTCTTGTATAATAGAAATTTTATACAAGAGCTGTTGGAGATGCTCTAAGAACATAAAAATGTTGCATACCAAGTAAAAGCTAATAATAGACACATGAGATACAGATCAAACTGTATTCATATACATGCCCAATGAGTAAACTCGTTGCTATATTGACAATTATATGTTACACCATATATCCAACTATCATTGAATAGACTTAAGAAATGAATAAGATGACATGAACGCATTAGAACTATCAATGCATTATTCAAAAGAATAGACTTGATATATGAACAAACTTGGGATTCATTATTATATTCCTATCATTATATAAACTTTCAAAGAAACTAAGCACTTGGAGATGTCTATTGCATTCTATAAAACCCATAATGGGTTTTTGAGAGAATCAACCTACCAAGGTATAACATATGCAATACCTACCAAGGTATAAAGATGAATCAACTCGAGATCAAGACTGAGATATAGAGAAACCTTACTTTGGTAAATCGAGAGAGACCAATGAGAGATCGAGAGGGACCGATGATATATGAAGTGAGGATCAGATGTGATTGCAAAGATTGGAAATCGTCGAGAGTAAATAGAGATGCAACCTGAAAGATGAAACCGATTGCCATCAAATTGGATGTATTTCTATAAATGTAATTTCTCTTCAAACAATCAAGCAATACCCAAATTTCATCAATATCCCGATCAAACAATACACAAACTCCAGCAATACACGACGATCAAAAATCTCAAAAGAGAAAAAAAGACATGAACAGTAAATGCAAAACACAGAGAGATTGCAAGTGAAAACTCACAACTTTCCCAATCATATTGCTAATCAAACACATTTATTATGAGCAATCACGATGTAATGAAGCTATCTAATACGCTCTGTGTTGGTACCTACTCATCACTATGGTAGAGATAGCTAATTGATATTGAATGGTAGAGACATTCAATATTTAACATAGTAGAGATAACTATTTAACATGCATTAATTCAGCTTGTTAATAACATATTGCGCAAGGGTTTAGGGTTCGCTTCGGTCAGGCACATATTTCAAGAAGTATGGGACTTAAACTGGTGGAGTTATCGAAGTAACAATTTTTACTTCCTCGTCTTCTTTTTCCGAGGATAGAGAGGGTTCTCTAAGCAAGTCATTCCAATTGAATGTACCAGTGTCTTGGGTGCTACTTCCTTTAAAAAATAGTAGCCACCATGCTGAAGCATCTCCATTATGACTCCTTTTGTTCCAAACTCATAATAGAGATGCCCAAGCTTTTTGCCATGACAAATGAGAAAAGTCAGACATAGGTTTTCCAAGTTTTGAATCCCTATGACACATCACAATTCGAAGATGAAGGATATTGCGTCTTACATCCTTCTGCATTGCTTTCATTCTATCCCTAAGCCTAACAAACACACAGACCTACATTGAGGCATCAAGTCACCATCAGACTAATATAAGAGGTCTGAGTTTTAATAAATAACAAAACCATTTCCAAATAAACCGTCTGAATCCAACTCTTTCTCAACTAAACAATCGATAGAAAGCCAACACCCAAACTATAAAACCCATGTCTGGAATCAAAATCGTAATTGCAAACTCATGACTCATTTTGTTCGAGGAAATCGGAGACTCATCACATTTAAGCTATGTGGAGAAATAGGCTAAGTTTTAAATTTAGAGTGCTACTTGTTCTTCCACTGAAATCCAACGAACAAAGAAAAAGTTAGGAACCCAAGACAAAAACCAAAATCACTTTTTCTTCATCGGCCTCTCCCCCCATCCCACACTTCGATCATAGCTATCAATCTTTCTGACCTCTCTTTCTGATCCCTCTCCCTCTATAAAAGCTTCTCTAATTTTACACTGAAACAATTCCATAACAACAAACACACAACTACAGTAAAACCAACATTGACTTTTAATAGCTAAGAATCTGAGATTCACGATTCCTTCCTTAAGCATGGTCAAGTACCCAGATTTTAACAATCGATACAGAGTTTCAATGCATGAACAATTTTTCAAGAAAACTACAAAAGTCTCACATCAAACCTGGATAGAACCAATGGACAGAGAAGGAGCTCAGACGAATTAAGATAGGAAATATCAAACTCGGAGGTTTAGCTGGAATTGATCAATGATCAATCGACAGCGTCGAAGATCAGAGACTAAGAGACAAAGAGATCGATTGAGGGAGGCTAGCCGAGATCAGAGAGAGAGAGAGAGAGAGAGAGAGAGAAAGAGAGAGAGAGACGAAGAAGAGATCGTGAACGAAGAGGGTCGAAGAGAGAGATACAAAGTTTAGCCCTGTACGTGCAGTCTACACGGTGAAACAAAAGGGACCAAAACACTCCCCATAAACAGTGACAATGAATAGGAAAAATAGGCATATGTGTATTTTCTAGGCCTGGCTCGACCCGTGTACTCGAAAATCCAAACCAAATTATCGAAAAATTGCCCGTTCGGGTTGGGTTCCAAAACAACCGGTCCAATATATTAAACTTAGACCAAATTCAAAGTTTGGGTTCGGATTTGGATATAGGTTTCGTAAAATGGTTAAACCCGAAAAATCTGAATAAAATGTTATCAATATACATGTCATAATTTTATTGAATATTACTTCTCTTTAGTCTATACAATATCATTTTTAATAGAGCCCACGTATATAAGTAGCCTAGCCCATTCTAATATTTTTTTTTAATCTGATTTCTATTTTCTAGTACACCTATATAGTCTTAAATTCTAATTCATTTTGTTTCTCTATTCACTTTCTAATACACCTATATATTCTCTTTCAATTTGAACTTTTGCATTTTTAATTTGTGGAGTTTATGACTACTCGAAATTTCTAACTCTATTATTATATGCACCAGAAGTGCTTTAATTAGTTTAATAGACTATAACTATTTAGTTTTTAGCATGGATTTGTGGACTATCTAATATGGAATATGAATTATGTATTTTAAGGTTTACGAATCTTCATTTTTTTCATATCAATAATTTTGCCAAAACTCAAAAATTCGGCAAACTAGAACCCGAACGAATCGGGTCAGGTTACGTTCGGGTTTGCTTAAAAAAAACATGAACCCAACCAGTATTTTATAATTCGGATTCGGGTTCAGGTCTTATTATTATGTACATAAACCTGAACCAAGCGAGGCCTAGTATTTTCTTCATACTCGATGTATGTACTTCTTCGACCTAAAATTTCTCTATGAAAATTTGTCAGAACCCTTAACAAAAATTGAGATATTTGGGAAATATATACACGAAGATGGTATACACTATACAACTGGGTGTTGGTTTGTTGTGTTTCTACCATAATTCGTGCGTGAATTCTGCTAGAAGTGCAATGGATGTTATAGCGAGATCACTCCAAAGCGCTCAGATGGTTATCTTTCGTGCTTCTACTTAGGCTGCAAAACACAAGACCGACGTTAGGAAGTTGAGACGGGATTGACTCGTCTTCAACACTTTGATGCCTAAGTCAGAAATAGTTATCATAGTAAGCAAAGATTGAAATAAGAAAGAGATTATTTCATTCCCTTTGGTTTGTCATAGATACCTTCTTTATATGGGTAGCTGAGAATGACACTTCCTTGTCATTCTCAATGTAGGACTGCTGCCAATATCCCTTTTGGATGTGAAGAGGTGCATATGGGTCTTTTAGTGGGTCACCGCCCCCATCTTCTTAGCAGACGTGCGTTGCGTGTTGCGCCCTTGAGCACGTGTGGGACAATCCCGAGCATAATATTCTATTTCTATTCCTTTGTGTTTTGACAATTATTTTGGGTGCTAAGTATGACACATTTTATGGGTCAGCACATGACATAGTACAATCAATTCCCACCAAGGTCCCTATGTCAAGGAGAGCAACCTTGATTGAGGAGTTGAAAAATCAAATCCCCATAAAGTGTTCACACTTAGCACCGCTAGGTCGGGGTAGCACAGTATGCCTCGGACTCCCTTCAACTCCACAACCAATGGCGGTCTCCTGCACAGATTGAGGTTTAGCAAGAAAACTGTATCGTGTGTATTGGACCATGGAGCGCCTTGCGCTTGGATGGCGGGTATAAGGGTCAGTTTAGGCTGTCCGACGGGAAATGATGGTGTTAGGGCCTTGTCGGGCTTGAGGGAGAACGTAAGCCTCCTTGTGGCCAATGCCACTAAGGCCAATATTGAGCAGAGGCGTACGACAATGTTTATTAAGGCAACAATCATTTTTAGGGTATCGAGGTTGTGCGTTATGGTAGCGAATGCCAAGTTCTAAGCAGTGCATGGTAGGCAGCTTCCGCTAAGGCTGTATTGAGGTCGCCTATCAGGTGCAACAACGCTAGGGATTTTTTGGGCCTGAAGAGAGTTTTAGTCCTCAGATGGCCAATGCCGCTAGGTTAGAGATCATGTTAGGAGACATCGTGCGTGGGAGCAGCGAGCATTTACGTAAGGAGCAATGTGTGTGATACAACATGCGCTCTAATCGTTAGAGGCCGCCTATTGGGTGCTAACGACACTAGGGAATTTTTGAGCCTAAGAGGAATATAAGTCCCCAGGTAGCCAATGTCGCTAGGTTGGAGACCGTGTTAGGGGGCATCCTGACTAGGGTGATCTGTCGCTAGAGGAGTCCGTAATTGAGCGATGGGTTTTTGGCGCCAGTTGCCTTTGGCGTATGCTAGAGTAAAAATTGGGCTGGACGTGTGGGATATAGTTCCAAGACCCTCTATAGTCCTTAGCGGTTTGATTCCGTTAGATGAAAGCAAGCACTTACTGATGGCGCATGGGGGGCAAGGTATCCGAGCGCCTGACCGACGTGTGAAATGTGCCTATAAGTCACACTCGTCATCTATATGGGCATGGAGGGGTTGTTCATGAAAGAACATCTCGTCACGATGTGCATTAATAGAGCTGTGTGACTCGCGCCAGCGGGATAGAAGTAGAGCATCGTGCCACTTGGTTCCATATTTACTAAAGTTTGGAGAAGTGGCAGGAGTCCCAAGTTGCATGCGTGACACGTGGGGGGTCGTGTTGGTCTCGAAGGGTTGAGTGCGATATGTTGTGCATGTGCATTGATAATGCTATTACTGCGGTTCGCGAAAATACGTGCGATTTTTAAATTCAAACATCTTGGGATGCATGGCGAGCATCGACGGTGTCTGTTAGAGATGCATAGACGACGGAGATATGTGTAGGGTTTCACTGTCGTTTTTCCATTTCACATTTTCAGAGACTGTGGAGTTCTTTTGATAGCGTTCAAGGAGCATACTTACGGCATTCAGTTCTAGCCAATTTTGGGATCGTGCTTGCTCGAGAAGGTTAGATTCGTGATTTATGCTCTGCTCGTTGTTGCAAAAGTCTTTCTCCTTTCACTACGATATTTCTTCTCTTATGAAATTTCAAGTTTGATCGAACCAATCGATTGATTTCCTTCATATAGCTACCCAAACTTTCTAATCTAAATGGTGGCATAAGAACCAAACCAAACATCGGAAGCTGAATAGTCACATCAATCTTTGCTTGTTTTCTGCCTGGTGTTTTGCTTTGGATTGCAATAGTATGCATTTAAGATTGTTATGTATCTTTCTGGGTATTTGCTTGTGTCTTGTGTGGAAGATCCTTAAATATAGTGATGTGAGGGGCTGTTATGCATAAAAGGGTATGTGTAGATGGGAAATCTTATAAATGTATTAAGAAGGCTTGGTTGGGAGCTGATGGTGGATGAGGATGAATTGTGTTTAGATTTATGCCTGTTCATCACTAGATTCAGTCTTGGATTTGAAATTGGTAGAAGGTTCGTGAATAAGTGTGTCTGCTAGCAGACGTGGTACCATGGCGCTAGCGCATTCTGGGACTTGATGAGTGTCTTTTTGTGTGACAGGATGTGTGTGGCAGTGTGATAGATCCATCTGTGCCGGTAGAGATATCAAGTGATGAGTCATATAGGATTATAATTGGGAGGAGGAGGTGAAAGAAAGAACATGTATCTATGAGGGAAATATGCGAACATATAGGGATAACGCTAGATTCCTTTAGCATTAGTCAAGCGTTGGCATCGTCAGGGTATAGTATAGAGTCTGACTCACAACCATTAAGTGTTTATATCCCTTCTGACGCTCCAACTCTCTTTTTGTTGCAATGGATTACTTCACAAAGTGGGTGGAAGCGGAGCCGTTTGTCACCATTTCCTCAAAAGATGTGGTCAACTTCGTTTGGAAGAAAATAGTGTAGATTCAGGATACCTCGAGAGATTGTGTGCGACAATGGAACTCAGTTCAGCAATGCAGCATTCTGCAACTTCTTTAAAAAATATAGAATTAAGTCGAGGTTCTCGTCGAGAAGTTGTCCTCGAAGATTTGATCAAGCAGAAGTCACCAATCAAATTATTTTTGACGAGTGAAAAAGAAGTTAGAGAGAAAACGAGATGCTTGGGCTAAGGAGTTTCTAAGAGTGTTGTGGGCATACAGAACAACTCAAAGGAAAACAACTAGGGAAACTCCTTACTCGTAGGTGTACAGGGCCGAAGCAGAACTTCTTGTCTAGAATATGTTCCGAAAAATGAGGACGATGGCATACGTCGCCGGTGGCAACGACGAACGCATGGTTGTCAAGTTGGACTTAGTAGAAGAACGACGAGAAGAAGCTGTTGCTCGAGTGGCTGAGTACCAAAGATAGGATTCAATAAAAATGTTCGACCACGAAGTTTTCAGCTCGGCAAGCTAGTATTGAAGAGAACGGTAGGACATACGAGTTTACGGAACGACAGAATTAGTAGTAGCATGGGAAGGACCGTTCTGTATAATGGAAGTGTATAGTCAAGGAGCTTATATGCTCGAGGAAGTCAGCACTGGGCGTTATCTCCCAAGGTCATGGAACGTCGTCTACATGAAAAAGTACTACCAATTGACCTTGGGAAGTATGCCAAAGTGATAAAGCTGTTTTAATTTGCGATCTAGAATTGTAAAATGGATATGGCAAAGGCAAGTGAAATAAATAAAGTCTTCATCTAGGCCAAAACTCTATTGATATGGCCTTATGATGAAGACGATTGTGAGAGGAGAAATATTTCTCCACTTTGAGGAGTTAGAATGGATTCTCAACGAAAGATGACGTCTTGGGTCACTTGGACGAAAGGTGGATGAAAGGTTTTTAAATTAGTAAAGCTTAACGAGGAAATGATTGCACGCCAAAAGGTCGATGAGAGAAGATTGCACACCAAGAAGGAGTACAACAAAGTCAATGTCGTTGAGATATTCGCAGCGTCTGACTCAGTCTCGCTGAGAATAGTTTGAGGAAGTTTCAGCCTCAACGAGAGTATCTCGGGAGGTTTATCTCGATAAGTTGTAGAACGTGGGCCTTCAGGTGAAGAGTCATTTTTGGATGGGAAGGTGTGAAACTTAAGGCCCACGAGTTAGGTGCCGATTTGGAGGGAAGATTTGAATTATAAATTTTGCCATTCCCGACAGATGACGAATGATTCAGAAAATTCACACATTTCGCACATTTACTTGCATTTACACTCTCAACTATAACACTTTGAGTGACTTGAGTGGTGTCAGAGTGTATTTGCAAGTACTCTCCCCCACCTCATTTTGGCACGAAGAAGCCAAAACTTAGGCTTGTCAAAGACGTTGGATCGTTCGGTGTTCGTCAAGAATTTCTTGTTGTGGTAACTTGTCCTCGATGACATTTTTATGCTCCAACAAGTGGCGCCATCTGTGGAAAATGATGGCACCGAATAACCCTCAGAATAATGACAAAGAGGCTTTGCCACACAACGATGATGGCAACCAATCCGAGGTTTATGAGAGTTGTGAGATTTCGGGAGGAACGGCTTGACAAGCTGAGAAGTGACCCATCAAGTCAGATGTAGAGGTAGTTCGAGAAAATGGTGAAAGTTCGAGGAGAACTCGGCGAAGGAGAGAAAACCCGAGGAGAGACCCTCCCAAGATGAACTCGACTGCTCAAAACATCCAGGATATGTAATTGGAACTCGAGCGTCACTTAAAGAAAGAGGAAAGGAGGAGGAGGACGAGAGATACCACAGAAAAGAGCGACACCAGGGATGAACTACCTGAGGATGACGAGTCATAGGAAGAAGACATAACCTCGAAATTGGGAAAAGGAATCATGCAATCTTCTTTTACCGATCGCATCTTGAGGACTAGGAAGCCGAAGCATTTCCTAAAATCAGCGGCGTTGCCCAAGTATACAGGAAATACCGACCCTATTGATCATCTGAAAGAGTACATAAGGATAATGAGGCTCGGACGATCGATGAAAGGTTGATGTGGAAGCTTTTCCCAACAAGTCTATCAAGGTCGGCAGCGAAATTGTTCTGGTAACTCACGCTGAATTCTATAGCTAGCTTCGACCAGATGGCTCAAGCTTTCATCTGGCAGTACTTCTACTCGAGGAGACAAAAGAAGGACCTATCGGTCTTATTGAACGTGAAATAGAAGAATGGTGAGAGGTTGGAGAAGTACTTCTAGAGGTTCAAAGAAGAAATGACATGTATCTGATGCAATTCGAGCATATCTGTCATAGCTTTCTAAGAAGGTTTACTTGATGGATCTCCACTCTATGAGGAGCTTGTTCGTCACCTACCAACGAACATGGACGATATCCACGACAAAGTCGAGGGAGAAATATGACTCGATCTCCTGAAGTATTCTTGATGAGGAAGGATGGTAGCCAATGTCGAGAACAAAACAGAACCAAAAAATTCGGCGGGGAAAGAGAAGGCCAAAGCCATCCAGCTTTATGGATCCTGCAGCTCAACTGGAGTCCCCCAACCTCTTCGAATGAAAAAGATATTTCATATACCATATAGGAAGAAAAAGAAGGTGAACAAAAAACCGTCGATGAGGAGCCTCTTATTCGAGAGGTCATCGCCTTCTATGGAGGACCCTCAACCATATAGGAAGAAGAAGTACAGTTGAGAAGTGAGAATAGGCAGGCTGAGAAAATAAGGTGGATATGCAACGTGGAATGAGGAGCTGTGAAGGCAGAGAACACGCGGGAAGAACCTATCATCGGCTTTTCGAGCAAGGACAGAGTTGAGATACAGTTCTTGCACAAGGATTCCCTCGCCATCTCGACGAGGATTAGTAATTGTTTTGTACGTCGAGTCCTCGTCGACACTGGGAGCAGCGTGGATATCCTTTACTTCGGGGTGTTTGAAAAGCATAAAGTCAACCTAAAGAAGATAAAAAGGAGCAAATCACTTGTTCTGGCCTTTGACGGAACTGAGTCGTGTCCTTATGGATAGGTGACATTGCTGGTCGTAACGGCAAGAAAAAGGGTTGACGTCACCTTTATCGTGATCGACAAGCATTCATATTACAACGTCATGCTAGGTCGAGGATGACTACATATGATGGATGATGAAGCATCGATGAGGTACCAAGTATTAAAATTTATCTCCGTAGATCGCAAAAAGGTCATATCCATTTGAGGAGATCAATCGTAAGCAAAGAAGTTATACGCGATGGAGATAAAGAAGAAGTTCGTCAAGTAAAGGGACGACGGAGAAAGTTCGTTGAGGTTATAGCAATCATAGAAAGTCTTGGGGGTATAAGCCATGGTCGACGAAGAGGAGTGGCAGACATTGGTCACGATGGAGTCCACAAGAGAAATGTTCCTCTACGAAGGAAGGAGGAAACCAATCTTTATCGACGAGTTTCTGTCCGACAAAGAGACACAGCCATTGATGTATTTCTTGAAATTGAATAAGGACGTGTTCGCATGGACTCATAAAGACATGCCATGCATTGATCCAACGACCGCATGCCTTAAGCTAAACATTGATCCAGACTTTACGTCGTATCAGCAAAAGACGAGGAGGCACGCCCCCGAGTGCAACAAGATCATCAATGTGGGTTTCATAAGGGAGGTGTGGTGTCCCACATGGATCTCCAACGTGGTCGTAAGGCAGAAGAACGGAAAATAGTGTGTGTGCGTGGACTTTACCAACCTTAACAAGGCATGTCCCTAGGATTGCTATCCATTACTAAAAATAGACCAAATGGTTGATGCCACCGCCGGTTATGAAAGACTCTCATTTCTTGATGTGTACTCGGGGTATAACCAAATACCACTGGGCCAAGAAGATCAGCTCAAGACCACCTTTGTGTCCTAAAGAGGATTATATTGCTACAAAATGATGTCGTTCGGGCTCAAGAACGCGGGAGCAACTTATCAACGATTGATCAACATGATGTTCAAAGAGCAGCTCGGCAAGACAATGGAAGCATACATTGATGACATGGTGGTCAAAAGCAAGAAAAGCAGTGACCACGTCAAGCATCTGGACGAGGTTTTTGAGATACTAAGGAAGTATGGGATGAGATTAAACCCAACAAAATTCATCTTTGGGGTATCATCGGGACAATTCTTGGGATACATTGTGAACCAACGAGGAATAGAGCCCAATCCAGAGCAAGTGGAGCCTGTATGCAACATGCATGAGTCGAGTACCAAGAGGGGCATCCAAGTTTTGATGGTGAGAATAGCCGCATTAAGTAGGTTCATCTCCAGAATGACTGATCGCTGCAAGCCATTTTTCAAGGCTTTGAAAACCTCCAAGGGTCAGGAATTTTGGAGAGACGAACAAAGATGTGTTTGCCGAGCTAAAGAAGTACGTCGCTAGTCAAAATTTCCTCATCGTACCAAGGGACATGGAGCCTCTATGCCTATACTTGGCGGTACCGGAGATTGCTACAAGTGTGACATTGTTACAGGAAGAAGGAGCATTCTAATGACCAGTCTTGTTCATCAGCCATAGTCTGATCAATGCAAAAACCAGATAGACGTCCGCCAATAAAATTATCTTGGCCTTGGTTCACGCAAAAAGGAAACTTCGCTAATATTTCGAGGGGAGGCATATATCAGTTTATACTGACCTTTCACTTCGAGGAATCTTGACAAAGCCATATGCATCAGGGAGGATGATGAAATAGACAATAGAGCTCAACGAGTATGATATAGAGTTCAAACTGAGGACATTGATAAAAGGTCAAGCATTGGCTGATTTTTTCGTCGAGTGTCATCTATTGTTGGCCATAGACAAAGTACCATGGGAAGACCCAATATGGGAAATAGATATCAATGGTTCATCAAACTATACTGGGGCCATAATCGGGATCGTGATAAGGAGCGCAGAAGAGTTCAATCTCAATTGCGCTGTGAAATTGGAGTTCCTCACATCAAACAACGTCGCCGAGTACGAAGAACTTGTAACCGAGCTCAAGTTGCCTAAGCAATTGTGTATCCAATCTATACAAATATACTCAGATTCTCAACTGATAGTGGGACAGTCCAACGACGATTATACAGCGAAAGATCCAAAGATGATCGATTAGCGGGAGTTGGTGCACACGATGATTCAAGAATTTGAGCAGATCTCGTTGATAAAAGTTCCACGAGAAAAAAAATCGGTGAGTAGATGAGTTAGCAAAATATGCTTTGGGATTCATCCAGGAGCCAATACCCCTTTAGCTCGACGTACTCGAAGTTCCCAGTATCGACGAGAAAGTTGAACGAAGTGCAATGGCGATAGATTTGATTCCGAATGACTAGAGGGGAGAGATAATGAATTTCTTGGAATTCGATATTCAACCCGAAGACCCCGTCGAGGCAAGAAAATTGAGAATGAAGGCCGCACGGTATGTATTACTCGACGAGATTCTTTATCAAAAATCTTTTGACTGGCCATTGCTGCGATGCGCGAGACCAAGGCAAGCCGAGAACATCATAGAGGATTGTGTAGGATCCACGTTGGCAGGAGAAGCTTGGTGAATATGAAATGTCCATGCATGGCAAGGCAATCAGAGCAGTGTGTAAGGAAATGTCCTCAATGTCAAAACCATGCGCCCTTAAGCCATGCACCTGCGCAAGAGCTCGTTGCACAATTTGGTCCATGGCCTTTTGCTCGTTGGGGAATGGATATCGTAGAACCACTCCGAGTAGCACCTGGAAAGCTCAAATTGGTACTCATTATGACGGACTACTTCAAAGGATGTGGTCAACTCCATTTGGAAGCAAATAATATGCAAATTCAAAGTACCTCGAGAATTTGTGAGTGACAATGGAACTCAGTTCAACAATGTGTGATTCTGCAACTTCTGCAACAAGTATTGGATTAAGTTGAGGTTCTCGTTGAGAAGTTATCCTCGAGGAAACAGTCAAGCAGAAATCACCAATCGAATCATTTTTTACGGGTGAAAAAGAGGTTAGAAATAAAATGTGGTGCATGGGCTAACGAGTTACCGAGGGTAGTGTGGGCGTACAGAATAACTTAAAGGAAGACAACGAAAGAGACTCCTTATTCATTGGTATACAAAGCCGATGCAGTAATCCCCGTCGAGAATATGTTTCAAACAACAAGAATGATGGCGGCATGAGCATATGGTCGTCGAGTTAGATGTAGCAGAAGAACAACGAGAAGAATTTGCTGCTCGAGTGGCCGAATATCAAAGGCATGTCGAGAAGTACTTTAATAAAATGGTCAACCATGAAGTTTTCAGCTAGGCGAGCTAGTGTTAAAGAGAATGGTAAAGGATATACGAGCTCACGGAATAGCAAAGTTTGAAGCCGCATGGGAAGGACCGTTCCGTGTGATGGAGCTATACAGTCAAGGAGCGTATAGGCTCAAGGAAGTTGGCACGGGGAATTACCTCCCAAGGTCATGGAATGTTGTTTAACTAAAGAAATACTACCAGTGAACCGGGGGAGGTACGCCAGAACAATAAAGTCGCCTTTCAATTTCAATGATGTGCTTTGAATTTATTTCCAGAAATTGTAAAATGCTATGGAAAAGACAAAGTGAAATAAGTAAAGTCTTCATTTGGGCAAAAACTTTGTTGATATGGCATTACTTGACCCAAAAAGCCTCGGGCATAATGGGATTATTAGGCATAAAAGATTTAGAGAAAAAAAATGCATAAAGGTCAAAAAGCTAAAGAGCATATTGACGAAAATGCTCGATGAGAAATGCTCAACGAGCACAAGACCCAAAAAGCCTTAGGCATAATTGGATTATTAGGCATAAAAGCTTCAGAGAAAAAAACGCACAAAGGTCGAAAAGCTAAGAGCATATCGACGAAAATACTCGATGAGAAATGCTCAACGAGCATGAGACACAAAAAGCCTCAAGCATAATGGGATTATTGGCATAAAAGCTTATGAGCAAAAAATGCACAAAGTCGAAAAACTAAGTGCATATCGATGAAAATGCTCGATGGATGATTTACGACGAGTATATGACCCAACAGGCCTCGAGCGTAATGGGGTTACTAGGCATAAAAGCTTTAGAGCAGAAATCCATAAAGATCGAAAAGATTAGAGCATATCGATATGAACGCTCAACGAGTATGTGACTGAAAACCAAGGGCATGTGGACGGTGTAGTGGCCTATATACCAAAGGGTGAAATGGCATAAGATCGATGAGAGTTTCTCACCGAGATATTTCCTATCCTTGAGAAAATGTCTTTTGATGGAAAGTTTCCAACGAAAAGACATTCGGGGCATGTACAAGGGAATAATTAGTTTTTTTTAACAATGCTTGCAAAAACAAAGGCTAAAAAATTTGAAATAAAAGAGCTTGCCGTCTGCGAAGCCTAAAGTTATTTGCCATTGAGAAATCATCAAATGGACTTTTTTCAACGAGTTTGAGAAAAGAAAATTATAGAAAGAAAAAACTACTGCACATTGAATTTGGAGAATAATGGAAAGAAGTGAGCAGGGATCCCTTGTCTGGTGATCAAGTCACTCCGGTAGCTGTTGGCTACGACAATCATTCCGCGATCGTATGTGATGCTTACTTTGGTTTGGTGATGGTTAGCATTGTTACGAAGACGCCTGATGGTATCCTCGGAGTACGCGAGCTCACTATGCAAGCGGTTGAAAAAATCTTCTACGAAATCAATCTTGAAACGTGCTCTTTCCAACTCATACTCGAAGTCGCAAAAAGTGGGTCGGCGACTCGATCGAGGTGAGTTGGGGCAGCACGACTACGGCTTCTAGAGTTGTGACTTATTCATCAATCAAATACCCAATCTCGAGGGCAGAAGCATTAATTTGATTGAGGAAGTATATGGGCTGGGAGGTTGAGGTTTTCGAGGCTTCAACTTCGACGAACAGCGGGAATATTGTTAACCCTAGATCGTGGAGATGAGAGCGAAGGGAAAACGAAATGCTCAAGACTACGGACACGAACCTCCAAGGAAGTCTTTTGATCTGTACCTTCATTGCAGTATGCATGCCATTCAGAACTAATATAAGACGTTACCTGGGGATGAACAACATGTTAGCATAAGCGTGCATGGAAAGGTAAAAGACATAGAGCACAAAGTACAAGAGGTTACCTGGTTGATGACTATTCAGGGGATAGTTCAATGGTCATTCAGGAAAGTTCATTTCCTTTACCACGCCTCAGAGGAGGAGGAAGGAGAATGGAGTTGTTCGCGGGAGAGTCCATCACAAAATCAACTTCTGAAAGTGTGGCAGACATAATGAAGGATTTCTTTTGGGATGCACACATTAAAAGTATGGCAATATGGGTATATAAATCCCCAGTGATTTAGGGTTCCTCGTGCGAGACGCAAGGAAGAAGAGCCCAACTTCAAATTTGAAGATGGCCAAGATCAAAAGAATTTTGAAAATTCCTAACTGAAAGTCGTTTCAGACAAAGGACAGGGTCAAAGGGTCGTTGGGAAATTCTCGTCAACTGAAGGTTAGAATTTTCTAAACAAATAATTTCTTGTGGAATGATTTGTCATCTCGAATATCGTTCAACAGGTACGAGTAATCATCGACGAAGAGGTTGAGCCTCTTTCGATGAAATCAAGCTTATTGATGAGTTGTCGAAAATAGGGGTGAACGTTCCTCAAAGGGAGAAAGGCGGAGTAAAGTTTGATGAGGACAAATTCAAAAAGTATGAGAAAAGACATAAGTACGAGAAAACAAAGCATCCGAACAAAAGTGCAAACCGATAAAGATGTCCAAAAGTTGGCTTATGCTGAAAATTACAAAGCAAAAAAGTAAAAGGAAATGCAGAAAAAGCTTTAGCTAGGTGGAAGTAGTTGCCATTGGGCCCTTCTCATTGATCCTCTCTTCGACAGGCTCTTGAGTTCTTGGGGTGGTCTCGTCGAGAGTCTGCACCATTGAGAAAAAGGGGTCGGTGTGCACGGGGATCACCTCGATTGTGGGGATGACCTTGATGTGCTTGAGTACTAACTTGGAGGAGGGGACGACTTCATCGATGAGCTTGGCAACATCATCAGTAGGGGCATCATTTTTGCGGAGGAGTACAAATCTCACCAGGGTTCGATCCGAATAAGGGCTTGTACTCGTCGGCACATTGCGGCAGCTCATCGATGGCCTTGGGTCCATCCTAGATGCGTTCCTCGACAGGGAGGGAAGAGCGGGCCCAAGCAAGATGAAAGTACTTTGCCAAGGACTGCTTCACCGTCCGGTTGGAATTTTCAAACTCCTCGACATGGATTCTCTCCCCTAGTCGATATGCACCTCCAACGAGGAAATGCGTTCCTTTGCCTCCTAATTCTCTTTTTTGAGCTTAGCAATCTTTCTCGAGGCATCCTCCACCTCGCGATCCCTGACGAGGCATCTCCCTTGGATGAATTTGAGGTTGTCGGAAAGCTTCTCGGTGGACTTCTTTAGGACGGCATAGCATTTCTCAAGTACCTCGAGCTCTCACACCTTTGCCCAATATTGGGAAGTGGAGGCGAACAGTTTGTCTCTGGACTTAGTAAGCTCAATCTCGAGAGTGTCTATAAGGTGGGAGTTAGAGGAGAAGATAGTTTGTGCATTGAGCACGATCTGCGAGAAGACAGACCAGTCAAAGGTGGAAGATGAAGAATAAGACTTTTGAAGAATGGATAAGAAGAAGTTTCGATGAACTTACATCCAGAGCTTTAGAGAGCATCGCCTCCTCATGCTCCTCACGCGACCTTCATCAGAGAGTATCTCGGTCAGGATAGTGCTTGTAGATTTGGAGGCAATGCTGCGTGCTGCCTCAGGGTTGCCGAGGAGGGGCTGCTCCCTGTTAAGGAGAGGTTAGACCTTGGTGGGCTTCGAGCTGCTGGTCGATAAACTAGTCTTGGCGGGAGTTAACGAGCTCTTTGACGGAGAATGCTTGGGAAATTGAAGAGCTGCATGATCAATGAAGTTATTTGAACGAAGATGAAAAGAGAAAAGTTTAAAGAGAAGTTTGAAGCAAAGAGAAAGAGGTACCTTGGGAAGTACAAGGATATGGTTGTTGCTAGTGGAGGAGGGGATCAAGTTCCTCAACGAGAGGTGGACAAGCTTTAGGTGCAGGAGAAACAGGTGGGTGAGTCTCTGAAAGATTGACAGGCTTGGACGAGGTGCCACCAGCGCTCGATGAAGTCTTGCGCCTCTTATCCTCAAGGGGTTCCTTGAAGTTGACCGAGCAAGGAGGAATGCGACTTCTTTTCTTGCTGCCAGAAATGGTAGCAGATAGGGAGTCCAAGGAGACCTTCGAGGAGATTTCGGCGATTTTTTCTAGGGCCTTCAGTAAGTGAGGGGTCTTGGTGGCGACATCAAAAGGCAGCTCCACCCAGATGAGCCAAGTATAGATGTCCTCCTCGGTGGTGTATGTCTCAGCGTACCAAGTGTATGCCGACAAGGAGCGCTCACGGGCAAGTGCGAGGAGAGAGGAGAAATAGGTAAACTGAGCCAGAGACCAGTGGCCTTGGGCTAGGTTCTGGATGAGCCACATTGCCCGGTCATCATCGAGCAAGAAGGAATTGCAATCCAATAGGAGAGCTGCATGAAAAATCGGAGAGGAGTACTCGTGGAGGAAATCGAAAGTGGAAGCTTGATAAGAAATACTCATTGAAGAAATCTCAGCGAAGAGAAAAAGTTACTTGGTTTGTCCCTAAATCGCTTAGGGAATCTCAATGAGAAATACTCTTGAGCTCCAGAGGCATCAAGTCACCCTTAATCATCACTAGGCTGAAATCTAACCCTCAGTAGTTGGTGTTGTGCTGCTCAAAGCATTTCTGATTGTGGTGAGGCCAAAAATTGAAGCGGCGACGGGTCTGCTTGATCCAAGAGTATTTTTGAAGGAAGAGGAACTCCCTGACGCCGAGAGGAACCATCATTTGTTGGCCGAAGGCCAACAATGCCGAGATCACGGCGAACAAATTCAAGCTCAACTACATGGGATGCAGATCGAGCACCAGAACCAGTAGAAAGATGGCAGGACATAGTGGAAACCTGAGGAACTTAAGGTAAAGATGAAAAAGGATTAGGCAATCGGCATGTACTCCCTCACCGGAGATGAAATCCATGTCATCAGGTACGATGAAGACTTGGACACTACCCAGGGGTTGAGGCGAGACTTCGCATGAGAGAGCTGGCTCTCGGTGGGAACCCACCGCTTCTTCTCATCTTCTGGAGATTTGATATCCCCTTGAATATCATCGCCTTCTTTATCGGCGACCTCATCATCGCTAGGGAGGTGATCCTCGACAGTCGGCAATTGGACTGGGTCAGCGGTGGACTTGCCTTGCGCCTTGGATCAAGTGCTGGTCATTATTGAGATGGTGGAGAGTGAATATCAGAGTCTATTTTTGGGTTGAGGGAAGTCCATAATCTGATTTTCTTTTGGAGAAGAAGAGTTTGAGATAAGATGAAATGAAGAAAGAGAGTGGGCGAAAGGATATATATGGTGCGCGAGAATTAAGGGGGAATGGACATTGGTTATGAAATTTTAAAAGATGAGGGGAACAGAGTGGAATTATGGCAACGTTGAGTACGTTGAATGTGGGGAACACAGATGAGACGCGTGGGAAATCGAAGTGTTTTTCAGTTTCTCGATGAGAAATTCCTTCTGGATTCTTCGGTAAGGATCCAAAAGAATTTTTGGTGGCATTTGTAAGGGAGAAATATTTCTCCATGTTAAGGACTTAGAATGGATTCTTAACGAAAGATGAAGTCTCGGGTCACTTGGACAAAAGGTGAACGAGAAGGTTTGAAAATGAGTGAAGCTCATTGAGGAAAGGATTGCATGCCAAAACGTCGATGAGAGAAGTTCGTTCAAAAAGGAGATATTTACGGCGTCTGACTCGGTCTCGCTGAGAATAGTTCGAGGAAGTTTCAGCATCGACGAGAGTATCTCGGGCGGTTTATCTTGACGAACTGTAGAACGTGGGCCTTCAGGTGAGGAGTTAGTTTCGGATGGGAAGGTCTAAAACTTAAGGCCCACGAGTTGGTTTCCGATTTTGAGGGAAGGTTTGCACTTCAAATACTACCCTTCCCAGCGGATTACGAATGATTCAGAAAATACACACATTTTGCACATTTACTTGCATTTACACTCTCAACTAGAATACTTTGAATGACTTGAGCGTCGAAGTGTGTTTGTAGGTATCCCCAACCCCATTTCGGCACTAATGAAAGAACCCAACCCCAATTTAGTTTCCTAAACTGGAATCAAACCCCTTCTGAAAACACGAACTTGCAAAAACCATGGAAATTTCGGCAAAGTTTCACTATATCGCGGAATTAAAATTAACCTGCACCTGAAAACACACTTCATCCCATGCCACAAAAGTCAAACCGTGGGCACCAATCCCAACCGGATTTATCAAAATCATATCATAATGTAAAATAATAAGCAAAACTATACTTTACTAGATTCCGGGAAAATCATATGAAAACATAAACATCAGAGTATTCAGAGTGACATAGCAGTAGGTGAAACATGAAACCTACGGCAAAAGAAAGGTAGCTCAAACACTAAGCCTCCGACTATGACGCGCGACACCAGAATCCGAACTGCAAACTGGGCACGGAAACCGAAAAGTCCAGGGGAAAGACTAGGTGAATCTCTCAAGCCTAATGGGCACATCAGGGGAATCTCTCAACCCTGAAACTGGACTACCGGTGATCAGCCGAGTAGTCAATGCATCGATGCTAAGTAAATGCCATCACCAATAAAACATAAAACAATACCTCCAAAACAATAAATAATCTCAATACTTTACTGAAAATAAATACTGAAATCAAGAACTCGCTACGATAGTGTAAATAAATGTCCACTCCCAGACAAGCCAAGCGTATGATCTCGATCCCCTGAATAATCACAAAATATCACTGATCAAAATCACAACTCAATACACTGAACCACACCTTGGAAACCAACCAATTCCGGAAACATATAACTCGAATAACAGAGAACCCGTCGAAAACCCCAAATACTCCACATAAATCCTCGACTTAAAATCTGCTACTCAAATCAACTCGAAAACCTCAAGGCTACGATCGGGGTGCGATTACGAGCAAAACGGCATAAAACTTGACAAAAATTCAAAAAGTCAACCCTTCGCCGGAGCGCCACCGTTAACAGCTGCCGCTGGCGGCGGCGCGGCGTCAACAGTGGCGGATTTTGGCTAAACTTTCCAAAAATGATCTACACCCCGATCCCAACACATCTCTCTTCTACACCAAGCCCTAATTCCAAGCCCACCGGCCCGAATTCACCTCGAAACCTACAAAATCCATGGATTCTGGTGAGGTTTCCTGTGAGCTCCAAACGGCGACCAACTTCAAAAAATCTTCACCCAAAAGCTTCCTTGGGTTGACGGGAGCAAAACCCCCAACCCCTCCGACGCCAAAAGTTGCCGGAAATGGCTACCCGATTCTGGCAAAAACCAAGAACTTCACCGAGCTCGTTCTCCCTCAAATCTCAACCAATTTGTGACGACCCGAACCAGAATCAGATGTGTGTTTGGCACGATTCTCGAGATTTGGTTTTAGTCGCAGTTTTGCGATATTGTGTGGTTTGTCGATCCGTTTCGCGACTATGTTTTCAGTCGAGAATTTGAGTTGAGTGTCTTCACGGAAGTTGTAGGGTACGTGATTTCGAGTTCGTGGGTGGTTTCGGAAGATTTTTCCGATAACCGAGGAATATTTTATGATTATTTGAAGTTTCGGGTTTCGACGAGTTTATCCGTTTGTTTCGAGCTTATCCGAATCATTTCGTATATTCATTTTGGACCGTTGATTGACCCGAGGGACGTGTATAAATATCGAAAAGTCGAGAAATAGTCGCAAAATCACGGAATTGCTTTGACTTTCCCGTTTTGGAAAGTTGACCAGTTTGACCGATTAAGGAAGTTTCCCAAACGGGAAGGTGTTTTCCGGCGACCGGATTCCGGCCACTTTGGGCTTCGAGGAAGGTATGACTAGATTCCTTGTTCAATTTCGAGTTGTTTGGTATAGGTGTTGATGAAAATTGATGAGTTTTCGGGGAACCCGAGTTGGTTAACCTCGCCGGAAATCGGCCTTAATGGTGGAGGACTTTCCGGTGGGAGTTGGAGGCCGAGGGGTGAGGGCTTCACCTCGCCTTGCCCCAAGGAAGCTTCCTATGTATTTGGTTTGGTGTTTGGTGGAGGTTTGCTTGAAACCCGATTGGGTTTTCCGGCAAGGAATTTTGTTCGGTTTTGCACGTTTTTGGAAGGGTTGCGGTTGGATTTGGACTTCGTGGTAGAAGAGAAACATGCTCGCCTTGATGAGACATAGAGGACTGGAGAAGTTGGCCGTGAAATTCCTCCGTTGACGGCGCGCCGCCGCCGGCGGCGGCGGTCAACGGCGGTCAACGGTGGAGGAAAAGTCAACTTTTCAGATTTCAATGTAATTAATGTCATTTTTCTCGTAATCACGCCCTGGTTATCGTACGGAGGTTTTCGGGTTGATTTGGTTAGCCGATTTTCAGTCAAGATTTCGAGTGGGGATTTCGGGATTTCCGTTATACATTTTGTACTGTATTGCATATTTCCGGGAACGGTTGGTTTCCGTGCATCCGTACAGTGTTGTGGATTACGATATTGATCAGTTATGTTTTTATGAATATTCAGGAGATCGAGATCTGGATCGTGAGCGTGCTTCTGGCGAGGGATCTTCCGCCGGACCACGAGTTTAGAGCGTGTGCGCATTTCGAGAGTTTGTGAGTGGACATTTCTTTTCACAGATTGACTGCGAGTCTTTTATGAATGATTTACGAACTTGAGCATGCGAACTGATTATGATTTCACGAGCATGTGTTTACTATTATGTTTATACGAATATACGTATACGAATATATACATATACGTACATATTATGTTTTAAGCATGTGCATAGAAAATATTTATGATTTGGTTTACACAGAGTACAGTCTCAGTATATGTTGTGGTATCGATACGCACTGGCTTCTCGGCTGATCCCCGAGTATGCTCCGGGGGGGACAGATATCCTGACCCGAGGCCTTTCTGGCTAGGAATCACGTGTGGGTCTGGGATCCCGTGGTTCAGACTGTGCTATCGCGTGGTAGTCCATGAGAGATTCCGCGATACATTTACGTTGCATGCTCTGTACGTGAGTGGTAGCTGATGTCTCCTCACGTACTATTTGATTTTCATGCATTTGACTCGCATATGATTTTATATGTACATATATACTTGGTGAAAGATATTTATCTTCGTCCACTCACTCTAACGTGTTTATTGTCTTTCACCTGGGCTTTTCGGTTTCCGTGCCCAGTTTGCAGTTCAGGTTTGGTGTTTCACGTCGTGGTTTGGAGGCTAGTGATCAGAGTCACTTGTGTTTTCCAGTAGGTTCTTGTTTCGCCTACTGATGTACATATTGTATATGTTTTACTTTAGAGGTCGCTCTGATACATTCTGATACATGTTGTGCGGATTTTCACGGATATACATATATACATTGTACAGTTTATTTACTGTTGTTGATTATATTGATGTTGAGAAATCCGGATGGGATTGGTGCCCACGGTTTGCTTTTTGTGGCATAGGACGAAGTGTTATTTTCCGCGTGCAGGTTAAGGTAATTCCACGCTAGTAACGAAACTCTGCCCAAATTTCGGAAAATTTTTGTTGGTTCATGTTTTCGAAGGGGTTTGATTCCGATTTAGGAAGCTAAATCGGGGTTGGGTCCTTTCACAAATCAACTCAAACCAATTGCAAAACAATAGGAAATCATGAGAGGAAGCTAACCATACCAAAATTGTAGCCAGAGGTGGCCGGAAATGGAAAGTCCACGGCGATTCAAACGGTGGTGCGAAATGAACGTAGTCAACGGTCAGTCAACGGTCAAAACCATGGTCAAACTTTTAAAACAGTGTTTTTTGACACTTTTACGACTATTCCGATATTTATACTCGCGGCTTGATACGATTGATGGTCCAAATCGAATCACATCCAAATTTCGGATAACTCAAACTTAATCGAATAAACACGACTAAATCACGCGATTTCAAATATTCATAACATATTCCTCGGTTATCGAAACAATTATTCGAAATCGCCCACGAGTTCAAAATCACGCGTACTACAATTCTCGTGAAGAGACCCATACCAAATTCTCGCTCGATAAATTAGTCATGAATAAAACCGCTAAAACTGCTCAATTACGACAAACAGTGATTACTCGTAAAATATGCAAACCAAGCCGATTAATATACTAATTCCGGTTTGGGTCGTCACAACTAAGAAGCCAAAATTGGGGCTTGTCAAAGACGTTGGATCGTTCGGTGTATGTCGATAATTTCTTGTTGAGGTAACTTGTCCTCGACGATATTTTTACGCTCCAACAACGACCCAAAATGTCTCAGGCATAATGGGATCAATAGGGAAAAAAGCTTAAAGAGAAAAAATGCATAAAGATAAAAAGCTGAGAGCATATCGATGAAAATGATCAATGAGAAATTCTCAATGAGTATATAACCCAAAAAGCCTCAAGCATAATGGCATAAATAGGCATAAAAGCTTAAAGAGCAGAAAATGCATAAGGTCGAAAAGCTAAGAGCATATCGATATGGACGCTCAACGAGAAGTTCTCGACGAGCATATAATCAAAAGACAAAGGCATATGGGCCATAGAGAAGCCAATATACCAAAGGGTGGAATGGCATAAGAACGATGAAAGATTCTCATCGAGATATTTCCTGTCCACAAAAAAATGTCTTTTAACTGAAAATTTCTGACGAAAAGACATTTGGCGAATGCGTAGGGGAATAAGAAGGAAATATATGATTTATTAACAGTGCTTGCAGGAATAAAGGCTCAAAAATGCGAAATAAAAAAGCTCGCCCTCTGCGAACCCCAAAATTATTTGTCGTCAAGAAAACATTCGACGGACTTTCTAGACGAGTTTGGAAAAGAAAATTATAAAAATAAAAGGGAAAACTATGGCATATTGGAGCTTGAGAACAATGGCAGGAAGTGAGCAGGGATCCCTTGTTTGGAGATTAGCTCGCTTTGGTAGTTGCTGGCTCCGGCGATCATGCCACGGTCGTAGGTAATCCCAACATCCGTTTGATGATGATGACCAGCATTATTCCGGAGGTGCTAGATGGTATCTCTAGAATATGCAAGTTCCCGACGAAGGTGATTGATGGTACTCTCCAGGGAGTCAATCTTGAAATTGGCGCCTTCTAGCTCATATTCCAGGTCCTGGAAGGCTGATCGGTGGCCTCATCGAGGGGAATTGGGGGCAACGTGGCTGGAGTCTCTGGAGCTGCGACTTGCTCTTGGGTCACATTCTAACTCCCGAGGTTGAGTACAATAGCTTGGTCGAGATGATATGGGAATTGGACAACTAAGGTCCTTGAAACTTTGACTACGCTGCATTGGAGAGCTAGTACCACTACTTACTCGAAATTGGGAGGGAGGAAATACGACCTCTTTAAGATTGCACACTCTAACCTCCAGGGAAGCCTTTTGATCTGTGCCTTTATTGCAATATGCACGCAATTTGGACCAAGTGATCATTCCAAAGGGGGAGGACGAGCCGTGAGACCTGAAAAGAAACTATGTGTTAACGTGAGCATGCATGAAAAGGAAAAACTTAGAAGAAAAGTACGAGATACTACTTGGTCGATGACTGTTCTGGGCATAACTCGATAGTAATACATGAAAGTTTCTTTCTTTTACCATGCCTCGATGGAGGAGGAAAGAGAACAGGGCTGTTCGAGGGTGAGTCCATCACAAAATTGACTTCAAAGAGTGTGGCAGACATAATGAAGGATTTTGTTAAGCATAAATGGAAAGTATGGTAAAACGAGTTTACAAAGCCCGATTGAGTTAGGGTTTCTCGTTTGAGACGCAAGAAAGAAGGTGGATCCGAACCCCGAGATGACCGAGATAAAAGGAATTTTGAAAAATTCCAAACAGAAATCAATTTCGGTGAGGTGAAGTGACGTGGTCAATGGGTCGTTGGGGAAATCTTGTTGACAAGAGATTAGGTCTTTCTCTATGAGATTTTATTTCTAAAGAAGCTTGTGGTCTTGAGGGCCATTCAACAGGTGCAAATGTTGGTCAAAGAAAGAAAGACGAAGGAAATTCGACAAGCATAGGATCAACAAGTATGAGAAAAAGCATGATGTGCCAAAAAGCAAAGCATCCATACAAAAATAAAAAAACCGAGGAGCTATTAAAAAGCTGGCTTAGGCCGAAAAGTTACAGGCCTAAAATAAAAAACAAAATAAAAGAAAACTAGGAATAGCTTCAAGTTTAGACGTCAGCAAAAGTGGTGGTCGTCGAGTCTTTCTCCTCGGTCTTCTCTTCATTGGGCTCCTGCGTGCTCTAGGTGGTCACGACGAGGATCTACACCATTAAGGGAGGAGGCTCGGTGTGCTCAGGGATCACCCCAGTTGTAGGAAAGACCTTAATGTGCTCGAGTATTGTCTCAGAGAAGGGGACAACCTCACCGGTAAGGTGGGCAACATCCTCAGTAGGAGCATCATTTTTCGACACCGGGGGAGTGCGTACTTCACTAGGATTAGAGTCAAACAAGGGATCATACTCACTTGTACATTTGAGGAGCTCATCGATATCATGGGGACCCTCATTGATACGTTCCTTAGCGGGGAGAGAAAACTGGGCCCATGTGAGGCAGAAGTACTTCACCAAGGATTGTCTCACCGTCTGGTTAGCGTTCTTGAACTCATCGTCACGAATTTTCTCCCCCTCATCGATTTGCACCTCCAATAAGGCAATACATTCTGAGGCCTCCCTATTATTTTTCTCGAGCTCGGTGATCTTCTTCGAGGCATCCTCCACATCACAGTCCTTGACGAGACACCTCCATTGAGTAAACTTGATGTTTTCGGAGAGCTCGTTGTTGGATTTCTCAAGGTTGGAAAAGCACTATTTGAGGGCCTCGAACTGTCGTACCTTTCCCTAATATTGGGAGGAGGAGGTGGACAGTTTAGCCTTAGCTTCGGTGAGCTCAATCTCAAGAGCGTCAATGAGGAGGGAGTCGAAGGAGAAGATTGTTTTTGTGTGAAGCACGATCTAGGAAAGGCCAATTAGTCATAGATGGAAGGGAAGAAAGTAAAACTTTTGAAGAAAAGAGAAGAAGAAGATTGTTTTCGGTGGACTTATATTTAGGGCCTAGGAGAGCACCGCTGCCTCATGATCTTCGTGAGATATTTGTCGGAGGACGTCATAGTTCGGGGAGCGCTTGTAGAGTTGGAGGGCCATGCTACGCGCCGCCTCAAGTTTGTCGAGGATGGGCTTCTCCCTGTTGAGTATGGGTTGGACCTTTGTTGGCTTTGAGCCACTGGTCAATGAGCTTTTCTCGACGGGGGTCACGATGTTCTTCGCTGGAGGTTTTGAGACTGAATAATCGCGGAATACATAGAGGAATATGTACAAGGAAAATCGGGATAAAGAGATAGGAATACTTCAGGGAGAAGGAGGATGCAACGTTTTCTCGTGGACGAGAGGATCTAATTCCTCCACAAGAGGTGCATGAGCTTCGGGTGCCCGAGATACAGGTGGATGAGATCCGGGACCGGGGGAGGAAGCTTGGCAGACTTTGATTAGGCCTCTTCAGTGCTCCACGAGACCTTGCATCTCTTCTCCTCGAGAGGATCTTTAAAGTTGATTGGGGGGGGGGGGGGGGTGGAGGGGGCGCACCCTGTTTTCTTGCTGCTTAAGGCTGCAGCGGATGGAGAGTCCTCAGGAGCTTCTGAAGGGATCAAGGCAGCTAGCCTTGGGCGAGGCCTTGAGAAGGCGAATGGTCTCAGCATCGACATCAAATAGGAGCTCCACCCTTTTGAGCCAAGTGTAAATGTCCTCCTCGATGGTGTATGCTTCGGTGTACTGAGTGTACATCGATGAGGAATGCTTATGGGCAAGCTCGAGGAGAGAGGTGGAAGAAGTGAAGTGGGTCTGATACCAGTGGCCATTGGCCAGGTTCTGGGTGAGCCATGCGGCCCGATCATCATCGAGCAGAAAGGGGTTGGAACCTACCAAAAGAGCTACAAGAAAAGTAAGTTTTTAGAGAGAAATTCATAATTGAGATATCCGTGAGAAAATTCTTGAAGAAGAAATATCGGGGAGGGGAGAAATTTACCTGGTTTGTCCCTGAACCTCTTGGGGATGCCGAGAGGAAAGTCCTTGAGCTTCGAGGCATTCAGTCACCCTTGATCATCACTAGACTACAGTCCCACCCTTTGTAATTGTTGTTCCGTTGCTCGAAGCATGTTCATTGATGGTGTAGCCGGATATTGAAGCGGCGATGAGTTAGCTTAATCCAGGAATAATTGTGGAGGAAGTGGAAGTCCCTAATCTTGAGGGGAACTTTCATCTGCTGGCTAAGGGCCAATCACGCCAAGATCACGGCGAACGAGTTTGGGTTCAATTGCATCAGATGTAAATCGAGTACCACGAGCTGTAGAAATATAGCAGGACAAATGGGGAAGCTCAAAAATTTGAGGTGGAGCTGGGAAAGGATGAGGCAATCAACGAAAATGAAATCTATACCGTCAGGCACGGCGAAGACTTGGACGCTTCTGTGAGGGTTTAGGCGAGAACTTTCTTGCGAGAGTTGGCTCTTAGAGGGAGCCCACCATTTCTTCTCATCTTCTATAGACTCAACATCCCCTTGTCCATTGTCCCTTCCTTCTTCAGTGACCTCTTCGTCGCTATGGCTGCGGTCCGAGGCAATCAGGTCGTGCGCCGAGTCGGCGGCGACCTTGGATTGGGCTTAAGATCATGTAGTGGTCAACGAGGTGGAGGGAAGCGAAGATTGGGTTTTATTTCTGGATTGGAAAGGGATTGAACTCCGAATTGATTTTGGGAGAGGAGGAGATAAAGTAAAGTGAAAAAGAGGAGTGGAGAAGAAGATATATATAGTGTGCGAGAACCAAGGGGGAGTGAATAGTGGTTACGGAATTTTATAAGATGAGCAAAATGAAGTGGAGTTGTGGCAGTGTTGAGTATGCTGAACGTGGGGAACACGAACAAGACGCGTTGGAAAGTGAAGAGTTTTCAGTTTCTCGACGAGAAAATTCCTTTTCAGGTAATTTGTTCGTTGAGATATTCACGGCGTAGGAACCGACCTGGCCGAGAATATCTCAAGGATGTTTCAGTCTCGCCGAGAGCATCTTGGGGCTGTTCTGCTCAACGAGATGCAACACGTGGGCCTTCAGGAAAAGAGTGGGTTTTGGGTTACAGATCCAAAACTTGAGGCCTACGCAGTTGTTACCAATTTGGAGGGAAGATTTGCACTATAAATACTGCCCTTCCCAGCAGATATGACGGAATCATTCTTCTTTCACATTACTCACTTGGACTTAGGCATGCAAGTAGAGCACTTTGAGTGACTTGAGCATCGAAGAGTCTTTGCAGGTACCCACCCCCCCTCCTCTACCACTTCATTTCGGCGCAAGGAAGTCGAAGTCAGACTTGTCAAAGGTGTGGAATTGTTTGGTGTTCGTTGAGAATTTCTTATTGAGGTAATCAATCCTCGACGTACTTTTTACCTCACAGCAGGCGTCTTGTCTTCGGCCAGTGGAGAGGTGGACGTCTCTCAAGAGACAGCGACCCGCTCATCGAATGTAGATGAGGCAGCAGTTATTGAAGAAGAAGAGGAGACACACGATGAGAAGCGAACACCGCTCAACTCACCTGGTCCCTCGCCGATCTTGATGCCCATTAAATCTCCAGTCCAGTCGCTGCGTGTAATGAACGAGGGGCCGATCGATGGGAGACAGGTGAATGCCTCTGAGGTGCTAGACATGGCAAAAGAAAACTCGAGGAATCTATTGGAGAGATATGTTAAATTCTCCCATCGATTCTCCTGTCGTTTGGTTCCTCCATATCAGGTTGCTCGGAAGAGAAAATGAGCACTTACTCTAGAGAAGCATACCAACCACCAACACTTGTGTATGGAAGTGGCGCAGTGGGTGCACTATCTCCACTATATGCTTCTTCTAGATGAGACGGAGGGGGGTTTAAACAAATTTCTGGTTAGAGGGCGAGCTTTGTGAAGAGCTGTCCATCTTTATGTAAGGCACGAAGGACTCCCTGAAGGCCGAGCGAGAGTTTCAAGTGAAGTATGACGAACTTGTGGCCTAGCGTGACCTGCTACAAGCAGAGAAATGGTCACTTGAAGATGTGTTGACTCAGCAAGCAGAGTGCTTGGATCAAGTGTTGGCTGTGGTTGATGCCTTGAAGATGGAGGTGGGGTCCCTCGAAACACAGCATCTACCTCCAAGCACCAGTTAAAGGTAGATGATGTGGCAGCATTCAAGGCCTCTGCCGAGTTTGAACAAATTAAAGAAGAGGTCGTTGCCGCATTTGTCACTGTTACATTTGAGGTGCTAAAGGATAGTCTGCACTTTGAATGGAAGAAGTATGTGGAAGACAAAAAGAAGCAAGAGGCCAAAGCAGCGGCCAAAGGTGGTTGAGCAAAGCGGTGTTTTAGTTTACCTGGCCAAATATATGTGATGTAAAATTAGAACAATATTTTTCCTTGTTTGTCCTTTCTTTATTCTCTTCTCCATCTTTTTTATGTGTAGAATCCGAACTTCCATTTAATGACTAAGCGTTGGTTCTTTTGTTGGAGTTGTTTTCTGATAACGCTTGTGTTCTTATGTGTCTGACGCCGTCTGGATATGGGTGTGTAGCACTTGTCCATATTTTATACTTATGAGTGTGGCATTAGATTATTGAGATTAATTTTTATGATTAGTTGTGCCCGCTAAGCATTATTCATACGTAGCATACTAGAGGATGAAGTAAATGTTAGTGGTAGGTTTTAAGAAAACAGCACAATGATGACATAACTTTATTCTTACTTCATAAGCAAAGCACTCTAGTACAAAATGTTGATGAAATACAAACCATGCAAACTACTAGCCTAGGCAAAACAGAGTCCCCAGTGTGGAGATTCGCTCAGGGCCCAGAGGGTGTTAAGTTAATGGTACTATTTGCGAAGGTGGGTGGAGTTCCATGGATGACATAGGACAGTGCCCTCTTTGTCACTTAAGTAGAACGTGCTTGGGCTAGCGACGTCTACAATCTTGTAGGGGTCTTTCCATGATGGACGAAGACTCTTGACCTAGGTCTGGATTGCCTTCATAACCCAGTCCCTAACTTGCAGTGGGCATGCCTTAACACGTTGATTATAGAGGTAGGCAATTTTCACCTTGTTAGCGGTGTTATAGAGGTGAGCAGTGTCACGCTTCTTCTCCAGAAGGTCTTTGTCCAGGTGGAGTCCCTGATCATTAGTGGTTGGGTTAAATGTCGCTACCCTTGATCTCTGATGAGTGATTTCTAAAGGGAGAAAGGCCTAAGTGCCGAAGGTAAGAGCATACAACGTTTCGCCAGTTGCCGATGTGGCAGTTGTACAGATAGACCAGAGGATATTTGGGGTCACCCTTCTTAATATCAATGATTGTAATATCCCGTTCTGAAAATTTTCTTTATATAATTTATTTAAGGTTAATCAAGCAAGATAGTTAGTTTGTCACCATCGGTAAATATTGAGAGCTTTTAGTTGATTTATTATTAGATTATGAAGTTCGTTGACTTCGGGTGAAAGTCGTAGAAATTGTCGAGACAAGTCCATAGATGCGAAGAATGCCGAAATCAGAGTTACGATGAAGAAAATACGATCCGTGAAAGTTTTGTACAATTTTACGATTCGGTTAGTCGCAACTCGCTAGTATGTATTGGACTTTCTGAAGATGGAAAGTCAGACTTTTCGTTTTTTTGTCAGACTTTTTCTCTCTCCTCTCTCCCGCGCAATCTCTCTCTCTCTCCACCACGGCTTGCCGGCGACGAACCACCGGCTAGCCACCAAAAATGGTCGGTCTTGGTGTCAAAATGTCCACTACGACCTCCTCTACCTTTTTCCAAACATATTCAACCTCGTTTCGAGATGTAGCAGTGGTGAGATAGAGGAAACCAAAAACTTTAAGCTTTAGGGGTGATGGTTTCGAGCTCTAATTGATGCTTGGGACCTACTGAGCTTTGAAGCTCTCCTCACCACGAAGCTAATGACACCAATATCAAGTCCTAATTCCATGTATTGAGGAAGAGTTGAAGATTTGAAGATCTTGATGTTCTTGGTTTCAAAACCAAATTCGATGAGTTATGGATAGACTTAGACTTTGTTGTAGTTATGAAAGTTGTTGTTGGGTTGATTTTGCACAAGTTGTTTTTTTTTGTGGTATTTTGACGTAAATTTTATGTCGTTTTGCTTGTAATTTCATACCAATTGTAATGAAGAGGTTATTGAACTGATTTGGATATTGTTGATTAAAACATGTGGTTAATCGAATATTAATTAAACGATTTTACAATTATATCGAACAGTTGAGTCAGTAGTCGATTCGACTTCGAGTCACGTAACATTTAAGGAATGTGTTACGTCTTTAGAAAGGATTCAAGAATTGGAATTTGGAATTAGATTAAAGTACGTGATTAGTTCGAAAAGCACGTTATTCAAAAATGCGAGGTTCTCAACGATAATTCTCATCGGTGAACGAGCTATGCTATTCATTTTGATTTTCGACGATTAGTTATTAAGTAATAATCATTTTTTCAGGATAACATGTTCGCGACCAGTGACAGATGCGTAGTAGCCCCAACAGATGTGCTTTCGCTTGATGAAAAACAAGGCAAAGTAGTGTGCGTGGACCTTTTATTTTCACAGTCGCTTGCGAGTTCAATTATTATGCAGCAGATTTATGATTATGCTTTACCAGCTTTTATGTTTTGGAGGTTCGATTTGTGATGGTCATATATAGTTGCATCGATGCTCTAACTATTCGTCTAATCACAAAATACTTCAGTAAGGGAAGGTTAGGACAGACACCTCGTCTGACCCTGAATTGTCTAAGGTTAGGATAAACACCTTAGTCGATCCCATCACCTTTTTTATTTTATTTATTGTTGACTCAGGTTAGGGAAAACACCTGGGCGACCACCTCCATATTCTTTTAGTTTTATGATATTTTGAACTCGCATTAGTTTTATCATAAACGGTGGAAAGGCATAAAACTACAGTTTTCTTCAGTTTTACGTATATTGTACGATTATGTTGTTTTATCCACTCACTCTAATGTTATATGTTTTTATGCCTTTCCCTGGGGCTTTTGTTTTAAAATTCCCAGATTGCAAGTTAGTCTGCTGAAATCATGATCGTCTAAAGTTCAAGGCATGATAGTCCATAACTTTCGTCTTCTCAGTGTAGGTTCTTAGTTGAACTTCAGGGTTACTCGTGCTACAGTAACTGGTACCGATTAATCAGTGCTAGATACTCTAATACGGGTCACGTAAGACTTACCCTGGATTACTACGGTAATCTAGGACGGGTCTTGTCAAATCATCTACTTTTTTAACTTGTCCTTGATCATTTTATTGACGGCCTCTACATGCCCGTTACTCTGAAGGTGAGCAGAGGAGGAAAAAATTTACGTTAGTCCCATGGCGCCTGCAGAAGTCAATAAACTCACTATTGTTAAATTGTGCACCGTTATCAATGATGATGTTCATAGGCGCTCCACAGCAGTAAAATAGTGTGCGCAAGAGAAACTTGGTAATTTTTGTCGTGGTAATTCGAACAAGTAGCTCAACCTCAATGAATTTTTTGTGGTAGTCAATGATAGCGACATGGTAGCAAAATTGGCCTTTGGACTTGGGAAGCTCTCTGATCAAGTCAAGTCCCCACAGGGTGAACAGGATGGGTGATAGTATCATAAATAGCGGTATTGCTGGAGTGTGAGTGTTGTGAGCGTGGAGCTGGCATGCCTTGCATTTGCTGGAGATGTCCCTCGCATCAGCATGAATAGTTGGCCACCAAAACCCATATTCCCCTCTGTGGATTTCGTCCAAGATGGAGCGCCCTGCACTTGGTGTAAAACATTTAATATTGGGCCATATGTGCCCTTGTTTGTATTGTTGTCCATCTCGAATGTTAAAAATTGGCAGACTTGGCGATGACTGTTCGACCTCTGCTTTGTCTGCTGGAAGAATGCCTTTGGTTTTGTAAACAAAAATGGGGTTCATCCAACTGGGCTCGACATGCGAGATACGCAAGATTTCTGAGAAACTTTTGGCGATGCTTGGCTTTTGAAGTATTTCGACCTTGTCCTGAGCGAAAAAAGGAGGGTATAGCGTAGTTGCGAGCCGAGCGAGGGCATTAGTCTTGGCATTCTGGGCTCTTGGCACCTGAATGATGTTGAAAAAATTAAACTTAGCAAGACAATGCTTGGTGAGTGCCAGATAAGCAGCCATGGAGCCTCTATTGGCATCAAAGTCCCCCATTATCTACTTAACGACCAACTAGGAGTCACTGTAGATGTTAATGTCAAAGGCATCTGATAAGCACGCGACCTGGAGCCTTGCTATGAGTGCTTCATATTCTGCCTCATTGTTGGAAGCCTTAAAGTTGAACTTAACCGTTATTCAAGAAATTTAGACTTTAACCTTTTGACTATTGATTAGTCTAAGGCTAAGTGAATTTCTCTTATTCGCAAGTATATGGTGTCAAGTTATAGTATTTGTAAGGAAGTCGAGTGTCGAACCCACGAGGATTGACCACTTAAACTCCTTAGCTTGACTCGATTAAGCACTTGAAATCACAGATTAACTAGATACAAGACATGACACTAAAACTAAAGCAAGATGTGAAAGTGTATTTGACAAGTCTAAGTCCTCTGGAGACTTAGAATTGTAAGGGATGGTTGAACTACGATGAATGAAAGACGATTGAAGGGTTGTTTAACAAACTAAATTAATTGAAAAACATAAAGTAAAAAAAACAAAATATAAATGTTTGGTCGGCTAGAGATGTCGCCACAAGACAACTCAATGTACTAATAATATATGTCTAAGCTATGAGTTTAGTCCGATTCACATGTAATTTTCCAATTCGTGATCTTTTTGATTGACCATTGGTTGTGAACCGAATCTCCTAGACCATTAGGGCACTAAAAGTGTTCCGGTCTAACATTCAAATATAAAGCAAACCGAAACTAGAATGTAACTCAATCGAATCATATCATAATCATACCACATTCCTAATGAAAGAATGTTCTAATGACTTTCCTAATCCACACCTTTTAGAACATGAATTAGAAGGAGTAATGATTAGCTATAAAGCCCCTTCAAGACAATGTAAGTTTGACCGAAGATTCTTGAGTCATTTGGACCTCATGAAGAACTGACTCAAGGAGCTTCAGTCCATGCTCAAGCCCAATAAAAACCAAACTTTAAGCCCATTTTCTCAAATGCAACCTGAGTCATGTTTACATGCTTATCTTCCATAGGTAAGTGACTAGTTCACTTAGGTTCATTTTTAGCTTCCCTACACATATCTCAACTTAGTCATGGCTAAGACATGAATATGAAAACATTGAATCAAGCTCAAACATGCAAACATACTACATTATTCGAAATCATAATAACCTTTTTTTATTCAATCGTCGAGATTCACAGGGTTAATTCAATAGTTTTTTAGGAGACGCTCAAATTGATGCCTAAAAATTTGTTTCAAAATTTAGCATTTAATTTAATAAATAATAAACATTTTTGTTAATACTATTGCATATTGCTTAGTTTTATTATCTTAGCATTTTGTTTATTAGTTATTTATTATGGTCTGTCCTAAGAAAAGACCAATCCAGATCATAATGAAAAATGACTCGGGTTTCATTCGGAAAGGCGAAACCTAAGACGAAAAAAAAGAATCGATCGTTCAAGTATTCAAAATTTCACATCACAAGCTATCAAATACATTCATAACATGTAGTACACTAAACCAAATCCAATTCCATAACTCAAAACATAGTTGTATATACATCAAATTGGCTAGGGCTTCCAATTACTCATTACACATAGCAACCATGGAGCCTAGATACATAGATAGGAGACAATATGTATAAGAAATAACCGAAGAGCCCCTTAAGCAAAGCCTCCAAGCTTTTCAAGTCCTTTCTTCACTTCTTGCTCATTTCTTGTTTCTTATCTCCAACAAAGATGATGAACTCACCTTACACTAGGGTGAAGAGGGTGAAAATGAGAGTATGGTGGTGGTGATATAGGTTACTAGGCCTTTTGGTAGTGCTAGAGTGAGTTTTAGAGGTAGAGGAGAGAGTTAGAGGGTTTAGGTATGGATGGGGGCTAAGGAGAGAGAATTAAACTATGAGAAATGAAAAAGTGAAGGGAGATATGTGTGTAAGCAAGTGGGAGCTCGACCCAAATGGATTAAATGAGATATTTTTGGTGTTTGAAATTCAAAATAGATGTTAGACAAGATCCACAATTTAAGGCTTCAAGTGGGCCAAAATGTGTAACTCACCCAAGTCACATGACTTGCATGCGCATCCATCTTCTCCAAATATCTCCCAAGTGAGCTTGGGTCTTGAGGCCTTGGGCCAACATGACTTGACCTGGTCATTGATCAGCGAAGACTTGCCGGAGTTGACCATTGATCAGTCGTTGACTTTTTATCATTTTCTCGATTTTGCTCCATCTTCTCCAAAGGCTTAGAAAACTTGCTCGGCTTCTCCAAAAAGTGATTAGATTCCATCTCTTAGAGCATTTCCATGTCAATCCCTCATTTCCTATCATAACACAGAAACATAGTAAAAATGATGTTTTATTAATAAAAAACAAACAATAAGCATAGGGTTAGGGACATAATTAGAGCATAATTATAGGCCTAACAAACTACCTTATACTTAGACTTTGCTTGTCCTCAAGCAAACAAAGAAGAAAATAAGTAAGCTATGCTAGACTTAAAGCACAAAAACACACAAGGCATGTATAAGCATGTAAGTGTCTCGAATTGGTGATTGATTTCCCTCAAAGAACTATGGCTAATGGATTGAACACTTCTTAAGCACAATTAGAATATAGAATCAATGCATGTGTAATAAGCCAAACATGCTACATGTCAAACCAAATGCATGCATTGTGATGAATTTAAAATAACATGTTCTTAACCATCTAACTCACAAGAAGTCACTCAATACACTCAAGTGTTTAGAGGGTAATATTTGCACTCAAAAATCAAATTGATCACATATTTTTCATATGCTTGCTCTTCAACCAATTACTCTAACTATTCCACACATAAGAGTTTTAAATCAATAGGACTTTTATTTAGGTTGTTATGGGGCTTTAGGGAATGGGTGTTTAATCGAAAGAAATGGATAGGATAATTAAAGACCAAGCAACCTAGCAAGCAATTCACAAGTTGAAGTTCCGCTAAACTACTCCTAGGTGCTACTATTTCCTTTGTTTTCAAATCAAACAACTTATTCTCTATGTACAACACACACACACACACACACACACACACACACACACACACACACACACACACACACACACATTTTTGGATTTTCTTTGTTTTTCAATCACAACTCTTTTTGTATAACTCTTTTCTCTTTTCTATTTTTTTTTCTTTGCTTTTCTTTGGTACTCTTTTTTCCTTCTTTTTTTTATTACTCAACAAATCAATAAACAAATGACTTACCAAGACCTACCTTACACTTATCTCTTAACATTTTTTGCAACACTAAGACCGCATAAGACTTCATCATCGCTTGTTAGTTTGTCCAGTTAAGGGATATGGTAAGTATTTAAGCTATATACGTATTTGTGGTGTTCATAAAAGAAAAAGGCTAAGTATTAAAAGGCTCAAATAGGCTCACTGAATGATATATGCATTATAGGTTCAAAAGCTATTTAGCCATGGTGGTGATCCTAATGCCTCTATCATCTTTAAAAACTACTCATGTTTCGGAAAAAAAATGTTTTGCACGGTTTAAAGAAATTTATAGATCACACATAACCAATTGATATCACACATGAAAGAATGGGTGCATTAAATAAGCTAGTCATGCACAATTTGGCTGAAAATCTCGCATAGGCAATGATAGCTTTGAAACATGTTAATCCTTCATTTTCTCACATGCACACATTTTGAGAGACATATGCTTTTCAACCGATTAAAAATGCATTGTTTCCATTTTTGTTTCACACAAGCTTAAAATCATGCAATCCACTAGCCATAATTTCAATTTCATCATCGAGAACCCTTATTAGGACACAAACTCACCAAAACACACATATTTTTGTATTACATTTACTCAAAATTTTCAAATTTGCATCAAGCTACATAGTAAACAAAAGTGTACACAAGGGAACAAGACATCATCATTTCACAATATTCTTCCACTAACAAACGTTCTCCTAGGCATAGCAACTAGCATGCATTCGCACTTAAAAGGTCATATAGTCTCTAAGAAGTAATGAACATATTAAAGTCCTATCAATAACAATGGGGGCATGCATACTAATGACATTTAAAAGAAAAATAACATTGTAATCAAGCATAGAACATGAGTAGACCTCACACTTAGAACTTTAAACACCTTAGGATGGAATAACCGAAAACTTAGATATGCAACATATTCAAAGCATCAAGAATCTCATCATGTATCACACAAGATCACCACAAGCTAACAAAGACTCAAAGCAATACACTAATGATCAATATGTCACTCCCTCATCGAACAAGAGTGAGTCATCAAGACATTGCCAGGCTAACAACCTTTAGAAGATGTCTACCCTTGGGGATGATAACATCATTCTTAAACATATCTATGTTAAGCAAGTAAGTAAAGAAAATAGAGAGAAAGAGGATGCAAATGCTTTGAAGACTGCCGCCAAGATCCATATGAATGAGTATGTAAACCAACGAAGGCCACGTTAGACCTCGTCATCCAAAGGTGCATGCGGGTTGGTCATGAGTCTACAACGATTCTCTCAAACTTGTCTTGGCCTCAAGGGATTACTCTATGCTCCATGCCTCAAAGTCCCAAGCTCTTGGTCTTCAAAATAGGCTTAAAAAAGATGAAATAGGAAAAGACCTTTCGATGGATCGAAGGAATGCTTCGATCCAACGAGGTAGCACCTCTGATGCAAAACAGCAGGTATTCTTCAATGAGTCGAGAGGTTTTCCTACGATGGGTCAAAGAAGTGCCTCTGGTTTGCACTACTTCAGCATTTTGAAATTTTTGTTTCCCTTCTTCAAGTTCTTGACTTCCATGCTCATTCCACGATGTTCTACACTCCTATAACCTCACACTTATTATTTTAACATATCAATAGTGTTCGACCATCACGGGTTGTAGTTTAAGGACGTAAACATGGTTGATGAAGGGATGAGTAGGTCAAGCCATCATGGTTAGGTCCTTAAAGTGATAGACCTCAGCACTCCACTTTTTGTTTGGCTCGAAATCCTCAATTTATGTCTCATGGAGCTTGAAAGTTCTCCCATTTTTTAAATTCATCAAATGGATGATTCCTTGAGGACATAGCTCAAGCAACTTGTAATTAGCACTCATCAAGGGATTAAGGCTTTTCAAGGTGACCTTTCTACCAACTACTAATGCCGATTTCTCAAGCTTGTTCAGCTTAAATTTATTTTTCTTTTGCCGCTCTTGCCCTATCTGGTGCCTTGACTTCTTCAACATCATTGACCTTACTTCCCACAACATCAACATTATAGACTTGTAGTGCCGGGATCGAAGGAGCTTTATTGAATAACATGAAGTTTTTTGCATTACGACTCATAATAGCTTGTTTCATGCCTTCAACATTGGTTGGAGAAAAGGTTCACCTTAGTCTCGGCTTAGGTCTTGATACCCTCATGCTTTTGCTTGGTTTCATTATCAAATCTGGGAGGTATGCAAGGTACACCCAATGTGCCTACATCCTCCTCATCATCACTTTCACAATCGCTTTCTACTAAGGAAGCATCACCATAATCATCACATCTTCTTTCGGTAGCCAACACCACATTGACCACTTGACCTTGATGCTTTTGATCCTTTTTGGTGCAAGTAAGGAATTCATTGGTCCTTCCCCCTTGTTAAACTCGATGTGTCTTTGCAAATTGACTTAATTATTCCTCCATCTTCTGGAGTGCACATTCATTCTCCTTCTAGATCTCCTTGTTCTCTTCCATTAAGCTCTTGAATATATATAAGTACATCTTCTTGTCTTCCACTCATTGAGCTTCCATTTTGCTTTGAAGAACTATCTCATGTTGTGAAAATAGCTTGGTCATCAACTCCTCCAAGTTAGACTTTGACAATTCCCCTTGCAGTGAAGATGCTTGTTACATCTAAGTGAGCATATCTAAGTGAGCTTGAGTCTTGACTTGTTTGTTGCATGATGCAGCTCATTTCACCATGATTATGTCTTCGTCCTACATATTACATGTGTGTCATATTTTGAAATTAACTCTCGAAACTTTATGGAAGGTGAATGTAAGTCGTACTAATCTTGGTGTTACAATTGTAGTTGATTGCTGAGACAAATTGTTAAGGGCGTTAGAGTCATGTAGTTAGAGTTATGTTGAGTTGTTTTTAAAGTTTTGGTTTAGAGTATTGCTCAAGGACTAGCAATGTTTAAGTGTGGGGTATTTTGATAGTCGCATATTTATGAGTCTATTCGGTATTTAATCTGTTCCCAATATTTAGTTTAATGTTATTAATTGAGTGATTTAATTATGTTTATTGTTTTAATAAATTCGTGTATGTTTGCTTTGGTGCGCAACTTAGTATGCATGCTAGGGTTCTAGTTTCATAAGATACGGGCGACTGAAGATAATTTCTTCCACCGAATTCTCTATAGTGATACACTGATTTTACCGTCAGGAGACTAAAATCCATAGGTCTAGCAGGACACGCCTATAGTGTACCTGTGAACCCTTGTAGCTTCTCAAACCATTTCTAGAGTTTAATGCTTTCTTCTTGGTAAACCTTGGGGTCCATGACTATGGGTTCAATACAGGGATAGATGTAGAGGAGGTCCATGACAAACTTGCATATGCATAAGGAATAGGTAATAGGATGTGGGTGTAACGATCAACTCTTCCTGGGAACTTTCATTCATTGGATATGTGTTAGAAAGATGGAATGGCGGTGGTGGATTGCATTCCTCTTAACTCTTTAATCATATAGTTTAAATTCATTTACATTCATTAGTATTTTTACTTTCAGCATTTATTTTCTGCATTAGCTGTAGCTTAGCCGATTTAGTTCGGTACTCAAATAAACTCTGAATACCCTAAAATTTTGTGTGGTAGTCCGCCACTGTATCTAGTTTGTGGTTGCTAAATTTCGTAGCATTTGAGTTAGTCTAGATTATGTTCGTAGTGTCATTAGTGTACTGTAGTCGAGTCTGTCAACATTTCAGTTTCGTGTTAGGATTTAGTGTCACCAATTCCTTGTGTTCGACAACCCTTATAAGTGACTATTGCAATGATATATCTTGGTTGAAAATAAGGTATCTTTGAATAGGTGTTTACCCGGCCTATCAAATTTTGGCGCCGTTCCCGGGGAGTTGCTTAATTCTAAGTTCTAATAGAGTCTCTAATTTTCAGTTTTCTTTTCTTTTCTTTTCTTTTCTTTTCTTTTTCTTTTGAGTCTTACTGTTTCTTCTATGTGCAGGAACATTGTTTATGCATACTAAACACACTAGAAGCACTGAGCCATTACTAATTGATCTAGAAAATGAACGCTCAGTCAAGCAAAACAAAAAGCAGCAGAGACAACAGTCTATGAGTGTGAGCAGTTGTGGTGAACCATCTGAGCAAGAAAGACATTCAAGTTCAGAATCTGAGTTTGAGGAAGAGCAAAACATTCCAACACCACCGCCATCACCAAGAAGAATGGCAAACATAGCCAAGTTAAGAGAATCCTTTATACCGCGCACAGGTGCGGCAGATTCACCAATTGTATTACCAGAGAATTTGGGGGCTTATTCTATTCCTCTATCACTTATATCAAATCTGCCACACTTCAGAGGAACGCCTTCTAAAGACCCTCAAGATCATCTCAATGAGTTCACAGCTTTGTGCAGAATTCAGAAATCAACAAATGTAGAAGAAGACATTATGAAGCTCATCTTGTTTTCATTCTCTCTGAAGGAGCAAGCAAAGGCATGGTACAATTCTTTAGCTCCTTTATCTATTAACACATGGGAGAAGATGTGTGTTGCATTTATGAAGGAATTTTATTCTGCTTCCCGTACCAAGAATTTGAAGAAGCAAATTAGCACATTCAGACAAAAAGATGGAGATGAACTACATAAAGCCTGGAGTCAGTTTAAGGGTCTTCTTCGACAATGCCCTCACCATAAGTTTGACATCAACACTCAAATGGAGTTCTTTTATGAAGGACTCGATTCTTTCATTAGATCAAAGCTTGATTCAGCTTGTGGAAGAAATTGGTGGAATATGACTGGAGTAGAAGCCAAGGAAGTTGTTGAGAACCAAGCAGAAAATTCAAGGCAATTTCAGTCAAGGGATAGACCCATGGGAGCAAGTAGAAGATCTCTCGATGCAGTCGCAATCGATGGAGCCATGGAAAAAAGATTAAGGTCTATGGAGAATGATATTGCTCTAATTGCTAGTAGTCTGAAAGTGAACAAGAAGACAACAGTTGCTGCAGCTCAGGTTGTGTGCACTATATGTTCAGCTTCAGATTATCTAGCAGAAGATTGTCCAAAGTTCAGAGCGGATAAGAAAGTCGATCATGAAGAAGAAGAAGTAAATTACTTCCAGAGACAACCCAACACATATGGTGGAAATAGGGACCTGTTGAGGTATAAGAGCAACAATGTGCTCAATCCTCCTATTATTCCACATGGATTTCAGCAGAGACAGCCTACAGGAGATGGGCAGCAGTTTGGGCAAAGGCGTATGCCTCAGCAACAACAAGCTCAAGCTCAAACATCAACAGAAACTTCTACCTTGGAAGCCATGATGCAACAAATGATGTTTCACAGCAAGAAAGAACGGGAGGAAAATAGTGCTCTCCGCCAAGATATGAAGGCCACGACTCAAGAACTCAAGGCTACGGTTCTGCAGCAAGGAAAGGCAATTGACTTGCTTGAGAGACAAATGAGCCAAATGCAGCAAACAATGGCTCAAGTCAAGGAAGGAAATCATCCTAACAACACTCTTCCCAATCCTAACACAAAATATGAAGCTTATGCCATGACCCTCAAGAGTGGGAAGATGTAAGAAGAACTGCCCAAGTCAACAAAGAAAAAGTTAGAAGAGCCCGCGCTTGAACAACTTATCCCTTACAAGCCGTTGGATAAGCCGTCAGAAGATTCTACAGGAACCCCAATTCGAGCCATCGAAAATGAACCTGAAACAGAAGAACTAACAAATCAAAAATTAAGACAGGTATCCTCTACACCTTCTCCTCCTATTATTCCTAATGTACCTTTTCCTAGCAGGTTAAAGAAGCAGGTGAAGGTTGACAAAGAGAATGCGATCATGGATGTGTTTAAAAAGGTATGAGTAAACATCCCCTTGTTGGATGTGATCAAGCAGATACCACAGTATGCAAAGTTCCTAAAAGATTTGTGCACAACAAAGAGAAAATTCTATGGAATTGAGACTATGACTTTGGGAGAAAGAGTATATGTTATGCTTCAAAGAAAGGTTCCCCCTAAGTTGGGTGATCCAGGAAGATTTACGATCCCATGTACCATTGGTGATCACAGGTTTGCAAGTGCTTTACTTAATTTAGGTGCTTCCATAATTTAATGTCGTACACTGCTTATAACAGGTTAAAAATGGGAGAAATTATTCCCACAGGTGTTACGGTTAAGCTTGCTGGTCGGTCTAACTGTTACCCTCGAGGTATTATTGAGGATGTTTTGGTGCAGGTGGGAGATTTTATATTCCCAGCAGATTTCTTTGTGCTGGAGATGGAGCATGAACTAATGCCCTCCAAGATACCATTGATTCTTGGGAGGCCGTTTTTGTGAACAGCTTATACTAAGATTGATTGTTATGAAGGTTCACTTAGCATGGAAATAGCAGGAGAGAAGATCCAATTCAATATTTTTGAATCCCTCAAGCACCCAAATGGTGATGATTGGTACTCTTGTTGTTCTATTGATGTGTTTGAAAGTTTTGTGCAGGAGTTTATCAATTATACATTGGATGAGGACCCGTTGAGAAAGGTCATTGAAGTGGCCAGGAAAAAAGATGCTCCAGGGCCAATTTTCGACCCGTCAAAAAAGAGGAACAAGAAGTAGCCATAGCGACGCATCGACCGGTTGAGAAAAATTCTCGACCCGTCGAAGACGAACAGGCGTTGAGCCGTAGCGACGCATCGACCGGTCAAAATTTTCCTTCAGAAAATGTTCGACCCGTCGAAAATGGACGGATTCTGGACAGTGGTGATGCATCGACCCGTCGAGAAAATTCCTTAAGGAATTCTCGACCCGTCGAATTTAAGTCCGTTTTTGAGATTGCTTCTGCCGAAGATCTTGAGATGGAAGAAGAATACTATGCCATGGAAGAGGCATTTGAATCAATGCCGAGCATGAAAGGTAAGCCTTCTAAACCAATTCCTCTTCCTGTTTCAACTGACATTCTTTCTCCATCTATTCAGGCAGCACCCGAGTTAGAACTTAAACCTTTACCCGAGCATTTGAAGTATGCTTTTTTTGGTGACGGTGAAACTTTGCCGGTCATAATTTCTTCAAAACTTTCACAATTGCAAGAGGAGAAAATCTTGCTTGTTCTTCGGGAATATAAGTCCGCACTTGGTTGGACAGTTGCAGATATCAAGGGAATTTGCCCTACTTTATGCACTCACAGGATACATCTTGAGGAGGACGCTAAGCCAACCAGAGAAGCTCAACATCGCCTCAATCCTCCCATGATGGATGTTATGAAGAAAGAAGTGATCAAACTCTGCGATGCAGGTATAATTTATGCTATTTCTGACAACAAGTAGGTTAGTCCTGTGCAAGTAGTTTCGAAACGTTCTGGAATAACAGTGGTGAAGAATGATGAGAACGTGTTAGTTCCTCAATGAGTGCAAACGGGATGGAGAGTGTGCATTGATTATCGCAAGCTCAATGCCACCACACGAAAAGATCACTTTCCACTCCCATTCATTGATCAGATATTGGAAAGGTTGGCAGGACATGCATACTACTATTTCTTGGATGGTTATTCAGGGTACAACCAGAGAGCCATACATAAGGATGATTAGGAGAGGACCACCTTCACCTGCCCCTACAGCACATTTGCATATCGGAGGATGCCCTTTGGTTTAAGCAATGCGCCTGCAACGTTTCAAAGATGCATGCTGAGTATTTTTTTTCAGACATAGTCGAAAATATCATTGAGGTATTTATGGATGATTTTTCAGTCTTTGGTGATTCTTTTCACATGTCTTTACATCACTTATCTCTGGTCTTGGAACATTGTGTGAACACTAACCTGGTACTCAATTGGGCAAAATGCCACATTATGGTGGAACAGTGTATAGTTTTAGGACATGTTATTTTTGCTAGGGGAATTGAGGTAGACAAGGCTAAAGTGGATATTGTGCGTACCTTACCACCTCCTTCTACTGTGAAAGAGGTGAGATCTTTTCTTGGACATGCAGGATTTTATCGCAAGTTTATCAAGGGTTTCTCCAAGATATCCAGACTACTATGTGCATTGCTCCAGAAGGGCATGCAGGATTTTATTGTAGGTGTATCAAGGATTCTCCAAGATATCCAGACTACTATGTGCATTGCTAGCTCTAGAAGGATGTGGCTTTCAAATTCATTGAGGAATGTCTACAAGCTTTTAATAAGCTCAAGGAGTTGTTGACTACAGCTCCCATCATACAAGCATCTGATTAGAGTCTACCATTTGAGCTAATGTGTAATGCTTCGGACTATGTTGTTGACACTGTTCTTGGCCAACGACCACAAAGACTTCCACATGTTCTCTATTATGCCTCACAAACTTTGAATGATGCATAGTTGAATTATTCAACTACTAAAAAGGAGCTTCTAGCAGTGGTTTTTGCTCTTGAAAAGTTTAGATCTTATTTACTAGGAACTAAAGTTATCATATTTTCTGACTATGTTGCTTTGAGGTATTTGATGACTAAATAGGACGCCAAGCCCAAGTTGATTTGCTGGATGCTCTTACTTCAAGAGTTTGACATTGAGATCAAGGATAAGAAGGGTTCTGAGAATGTGGCGGCGGATCACTTCAGTAGACTCACCCATGGTTCCAACACCGAAGAGGACAACCTTCCTCTCAGAGATAGTTTTCCAGATGAACAGCTCCTTGTTCTCCAAGATTTGGTGCCATGGTATGCCGACATTGTTAACTACAAGGTGAGTAAGTACATTCCACCTAATTTCAGCAGAGCTCAGAAAGACAAACTGGTCAATGAAGCCAGGTATTACATATGGGACAAGCCATACCTCTGGAAACATTGTATTTATGCCATCATCTGCACGTGTGTACCCGAGTCTGAATTTCAGTTTATTCTATCTTTTTGTCACTCACATGCAGGTGGTGGACACTTTGGAGGGAAGAAGACTGCTCTCAAAGTGCTTGAGAGTGGGTTTTATTGGCCAACTTTCTTTCATGACGCCCACGACATGTACAAATCATGTGAGAGATGGCAAATGACAGGTAACATTGGCCCAAGGGACCAAATGCCTCAACACCCTGTTCTTGTTGTTGAAATATTTGATGTGTGGGGTATTGATTTCGTGGGATCATTCCCTAACTCCCAGGGTTATTTATTTATTCTTCTAGCTGTGGATTATGTTTCTAAGTGGGTGGAAACCAAAGCCACCCACACTAATGATGCTAAAGTTGTTCTTTGTTTTCTGAAAGATATTTTTGCTAGTTTTGGAACACCTGGATGCATTATCAACGATGAAGGATCTCATTTTTGCAATAGAACCTTTGAAGCTTTGCTCCGGAAGTACAATGTCACACATAAGGTAGCCACACCTTATCATCCTCAAACCAGCAGGCAAGTGGAGGTGTCAAACCGGGAGATCAAGCAAATCCTTGAGAAGACACTACCGGAATAAGCAACATTACCGGAGACAAGGCCGGCGACCGGAAAAGTCGATGGTAATGTTCATCATTACCGGCGACTTACTCCGTCGCCGGTAATGTTTTGAAACATTACCGGCAATGTTTGGCTTGACATTGCCGGCGACAAGGTCGGAGACAAGGCCGGCGGCCGGAAAATCGCCGGCAATGTTTGGCTTGACATTGTAGGCGACGGAGAAGGTCGCCGGTAATGTTTTGAAACATTACCGGTGAAATTCTGGCGACATGTCGCCGGAAATATCTCCATTTCCGGCGATTTAATGAATCGCAGGAAATGCCTCTTATATTAGATGCCGATCGCAGCAAGTCATTCATTTGGATCGAAAAAAATCCGGTGAAATCGAACATAGGAAAACGCTCTGAAATCGATCCTTCGGTATTGTCAAAATTAAGGCGCGCATCGAAAACTCGATCACTCGGGAAGCTATATATATATAGGTACGTGTATATATACGTATATGTGTATGTATATATATATATGTGTGTGTTGATCAAATCCAATTCGTGAGATATGAAATGTTGTTGATGTCAGCGAAACGAGAAAACTGCTTGTAGTTAATCTTATCTTGTGTCTGAATCAACGACTGGTATTATCGTAGTGCTATCGGAGCCAGGCTTAAGAGAGCCTCCTACCTAGTCAAATACATTTTGAACTGAAAAAAGAAGAATACCATCATCGAGTACTGAATGGAATTCATAGATTAGATCGATATATATATATATATGCATGCATGTGTTGATTTAATTAGATTTGAATTGAGATATCGCGTCGATTATTAGTAGTGAATGTGTGTATATATAATATGTAAAATTGTTAGAATTTTCAGGATGGACAAGAGTTGGATGAGCCTCGAAAGATGGGATGTCAGATATCACCAGGGAATTAGGAGTTTTGTGAATTTTGTGAAGGCTAATTGTGGAGACACTACACTTCATTATTGCCCGTGTAAAGAATGTAAGTGTTTCAGCGATCGATTTCGTTTTCCCATTGATAAAGTCCAGAAGCACCTGAGTAAATATGGGTTTTGGGATAAGTACACTTGTTGGATTTATCACGGTGAAACATCGTTAGCGGGTTCGCATGATCATGGACAATTTGGTGAGAGGGCCAGTCCACGCTATGATCATGGAGATTTTGCTGAGAGGGGCAGTTCATCATATGATCTAACATCGATGTTAATCAATGATATGTTTCCTCATGAGAACGGTGTATTTGCTGATGAAGCACTAAATGTCCCTCCCGTCGTTGAGGGTTTCCATCATATTGAGCCAGTCGAGCCATTACCTGGAGCTCATGTCAACACAAGCAATATGGACAAGTACAACAACCTGATTGCATTGCAACAGACTCCGTTGTACGACGGTTGTAGTAAGACTGTTCTTGAAAGTGTGATGGGAGTGATGCAGCTCAAAATGGAGAACAAAATGTCTGTCAAAGCTGTTGATTCTTGGTTGAAGTGGACTGCTTCGCTACTGCCACCCGGTCATCGTTTTCCTACCACTCATCATAAGGTGCGACATATCCTGAAAGATCTTGGGCTTTCCTACATCAAAATCCATGCATGCAGATATGATTGTATTCTCTTTGGGGAAAAGATCTTGAAGACCTTGAAGCCTGCCCGGTATGTTTTACAGAAAGGTATAAGTTGACTCCTGCAGGCAACAAGAAAGCTGTGAAGATACTTCGATATTTCCCGCTTATTGATAGGCTGGAGCGGTTGTTCATGTGTGCTTTCACGGCCGAAGCAATGAGATGGTGGGCTGAGAGGAATTTGCGTGACGATGACACCCTTATACACCCTTCCGACGGAGAGGCTTGGAAGCACATGGTCAGGGAGTTTGATCATTTTGCAGCAGAGGTCCGAAATGTTTGACTAGGGCTCTCATCTGACGGATTCAACCCTTTTGGCAACATGAGTCTTCAATACAGTATATGGCCAGTTATTTTGGTACCGTACAACCTTCCACCATGGATGTGCATGAAGAAGGAATACAATCTGCTCACTCTGTTAATTCCGAGCCCGGGTTATCCAGGAAAGTGTCTCGATGTGTATTTGAGGCCTTTGATTGAGGAGCTTAAGTACCTGAGTGAGTGTGGCCACCCCACTTACGATATGTTCAAAAATGAGATGTTCCAGATGCATGCCATGCTTGTTGGCACCATCAGTGATTTTCCTGCCCGCGGTATGTTGTCGGGCAACGTTACCAGGGGTTACAGGGCTTGTTCAGAGTGCATGACGGTTGATTGTTGCAGTCCTCATTGTAGTAAAATTGTTCAGATGCGTCACCGTTGTTGGCTTCCATATGATCACCCATTTAGGCAGAATCCAGACGCGTTTGATGGGACTGTGGAAACAGGTGTGGCGGAAATTGTAGTAGTCGGAAATTGTAGTCGGAAATTGTAGTCGGAAATCGTAGACGGAAATTGTTGTCGGAAATTGTAGTCGGAAATTGTAGTCGAAAATTGTTGTCGGATATTCTTCGGGAAATGTCAACATTACCAACGAGTTGCTTATCAACTCGTTGGTAATGTCATTACCAACGAGTTTAAGTCGTTGGTAATGACATTACCAACGAGTTAAACTAACTCGCCGGCAATGTTGTCTGGATATGCAAGATCCCAGCTCGAGCCCGAGCTTCATTTCTGCTTATCCTCTCCTCCTCCTCTCCTCCTCCCAACTCGTTCCGGCCAGAATCCAGCTCAAAACTCTCTTCCTCTCCTCCCCTCTCCCCTCCCCTCACCTCCTCTCCCTTCTCCTCTCTCCTCACTAAATATCCCGATTTCAAATTGAATTTCCTCTCCTCCCCTCCTCATCTCCTCCTCCCCTCCTCCTCTACCTCCTCCCCTCACCTCCGTCGCCGGAAAAGCAGCTCGAGCTCAACCATGGCAGGTCCTCTCTCTCTCTCCCTCTCTCTCTCTCTCAATTTTTATTTATTTTTGTGTATGTGTATATATACGTATGTACGTATGTACGTATGTGGGAATGTATATATATATATATGTATGTGGAAATTAAATTTAATTAGGGTGATATGTTGGAAATTTATATGCAATGTATATGTGATGTATATATATATGTGAAAATTAAATTTAATTAAGATGCATGATGTATATATGTTAATTCAGGTGATATAGTTGTTAATTAATCGTATAAATTAAGGTGGAACCGTTTGAAACCGAACGGTTCCAGTTCCAAACGGTTCCGGGTTCAAACGGTTCTGGTTCCGCCCGGTTCCGGTTACATTTGGTTCTGGTTCCGATTTGTTATAGAACAGAATCCTTATGACTATTACGGTGTCCAGGAGGTTTTGCGGCAAATTGGCTTCGGAGAGGTTCCCGAAATAGTGGAGGGAACAGTAGTCAAGCTTCCTCCTCACCCGCAGTTAGCAACACGCGCAGTGGGCCAATGATGAATGCTCGCACGAGAGCCTTGCTAGATGCGCGAGCTGAGGAGGAAGCTGCACGATCAAGAGTCGTGCAACCGAAAGTCGAGCCTCGAGGCTCAGTCAGCAGACGTCCCTCCGTCAGCAGACCCTTAGACGAGCGACAGTCAACGGGGGCATCAGAAACTCCCTCAATCCGAATGCCCCATATTCGCTCGGTGCCTACTCCCGTTTCACGGGAATCATCTGAGGCACATGGTGGTGCTGGCGCCTCATCGTCCAGGCCTCGTCTATCTCCGCCGTCCGGTCTCTTCCTACCCGACGAGATTCCTGTGATCCCTGAATTCGATGATAGGGGGATGCCTGTTTATGTTGAAGGACGGCCGGAGTTCCTGAGCGTGGAGGAAGCGTACAACTTCATCCCGTTCGACCCCGTGTATCTTTGGAGTGTGATGTGCACCAACCAACAAACAGACGATGCAGGTAAATTTTATTTAACATCAGATTGATTACTTAATTATTACTTAAGACTTACGATAGGTTCAATTAATGATATCAATTTGTTGACATTGTATTATTAGGCAATTTCGTTAATGGGACTTGAAAATGGAAAGGGGCTAGAGGCACCTGCACCGGGAAGAGACTTGAGCAGGCCACCGGGGGAAGGAAAACGCCCATAAGGGCCAATGAGGATGGCGAGGTGATCGAGGCATTTGACACCACGCGAAAATATGTCAGCATGGCCGGTGCAATCGTGCGGGACAAGGTCCCAATGCTTTGGCCTGATTGGGAATCTGTGCCCATCTACGTGAAGATGCAAGTGCATAATGCACTGAGTGTGAGTTAAATCGTATTTTCATTACGTAAATTTTACATTTACTAATTAAGTCCGAATAAATATATAATTTTACCTTTTATATATTCATATTGCAGGTGTGGTTTGACGTGGATGAAGTTCTTATTCACACGTGGGTAGAGCGTCAACTACATATGAGGTGATGTGCTTCGAGTTATTTGAGTATATATCGAGTTAGATTTTTGTTTATCAAGTGTTTTAATATCTCTAACTTTTTTTCCTTGTTTTAATATAAGTATAAAGAGTGGAAGAACAAGCTTTCTTCCCATTACACTGTATACAAGGAGCTAGGCCAAGGTTTTACCCCTAGCGAATTTCGGTTTAGGGAGTATGAGTGGCTGTGGCTGATAGCCCACTTCGAGCACCCCAAAGCTCAGGTATGCATCCTGAATATATCTTACAAGCCTAATGTATCGTATCACATTGAAATAGTTAGTTACTAATTTTTTTTCATATGTTTATCAAACAAGGCGATTTCGAAGACGAACCGGGCGAATAGATTGAAAAACACCAGGGCCCATCATGCAGGTTCACTCAACTATTTGGGTTGGTCGACTAAGGCGCAGCAACAACAAGAAGTGAACCCGTTGGTGTATATTCATCAGAAGTTCTATCCGCAGTGCCCTGAAGAAGCGGTAACTCTTTCGCCTCTCCATGTGTTAATAAATCTATTTTTCGATATTAATTTATTTTGTTAGCTAATACGTTATTCATTTTCGCTTTTCAATTAGGCGAGAGTGGAGGAGACGACCGCAGAAGTGACCATGAATATAGCTCAGACTAACCATCCTGACTGCTCCGAGCAAGAAGTCACCCAGTATGCCTCTCAGATCGATCCGCTTGATCGTCTTATAGCTGCTCAGATCATGGCAAAAGCGTGCAGGACTGGAAAGAATACCTACTACTGTAGGGGAATGGGCTCGGCGGGCGAAGGAGTATTGAAGAGCACTTCAGAATACTCTACCGGGTCAAGAAGTTCAACTTCTAGTCGTAACATCGCAGCGGAGCTTCAGAGGACGCGGAGGGAGTTGGAGGAGAAAAAGAGACACGCAGCCGAGCAGCACGCAATCAGAGATGCCGAGTACCAAAACATGGTCCAGCAGCAGGCAATCAGAGATGCCGAGTACCAAAATCTCGTCCAGACTCAGACACAGATGTTCACATGGATGCGGACGATGTACGAGGCTCAGACTACCGGACAACCGTTCCCCACACCTCCCCCGGTCCCTCCGTTCCCTAGTTATCCACCACCACCACCGTACCAGTCAACGCCAGAGCAAGACCAGGGTAGCCACCGGAATTCAAATGAGTACATAGATTACTTCGACCCTGACCCGCAAGTTCCTCGACCCTGACGTGTAGTTGTAGTTAATTTTCGTATCGTCGTTGCTATTTGTACTGTACGTTGGACATTTATGTGTACTGTTGAACTTGTATGATTGTACGGTTTATGTCTTTTAATGCAGGTTCTGGAATTGGGCCCAATCCAGAACCGTGTTTTTTTTTCAAATTTTTTCCAAGCATTGCCGGCGACATGGACCTAAGTCACCGGCAATGTCTTCAAATTCCGGCCACGGCGGCGCTGACATTGCCGGCGACTTTGAGTCGCCGGTGATGTTTAGGACATTACCGGCGACGGCGTTTCCCGTCGCCGGCAATGCTATCTCCGGCGGGCAATTTCCGGTGACTTGTCGCCGGTAATGACAATTCCGGCGAAAAAAAAAACAAGGCCGGCGACGTAAAGTCGCCTGCAATGTCTCTTAATCCGGTAGTGAGACGGTTGGGCCAACCTGAAAAGATTAGAGTCAACGCCTTGATGACGCGTTGTGGGCTTACCGGACAGCATATAAGACACTTATTGGAATGTCTCTTATAGGTTGGTGTATGGGAAAGCTTGCCATCTTTCAGTGGTGTTGGAGCACAAGGCATATTGGGCTGTCAAGCAGTACAATTTTGACATAGATGATGCGGGTTTGCATAGGAAGTTGCATCTGAACGAACTTGATGAGATCAGGCACAATGCCTATGAGTCCAGTAGGATTTACAAGGAAAAGACTAAAGCTTTTCATGACCAGAATATTAAGCGAAAAGAATTTGTTATTGGTCAGAAAGTTTTACTCTTCAGTAGTCATCTACGCTTGTTCCTAGGTAAGCTAAAAATTAGATGGACTGGACCTTATGTTATCACTAATGTTTTTCTCATGGTGCTATAGAGATTGTGAGTTCGAAAATAGGGAAGACATTTAAACTGAATGGGCATCGACTTAAGCCCTTCTATGAGTCATTTGTGGAGCATGTTTTTAAGGATGCAAACCTAGGAGACGCATCTCCTTATGTGAAGTAATGAGACTTGCCGCCTGGCTGATGACGTTAAACTTAGCACTACTTGGGAGACAACCCATGTTGATGGAGAAGCTGGCGACCAGATTTGATTTCTTCTCCCTTCTCCTTTACTTTATTTTTCTCCATGATTTAGTGTGATTTGTGATGTGTTATATGTCTCATTCCATGCTTGTTTGATGTATTGTATGTTTTAGTTTGGTTTTACATTAAGGACAATGCAAATTTCAAGTGTGGGGTGAGGTTATATCATATCCTTAGCGTCTATGTATAAATTTTTCGTTTTAGGTGTTTTTTCGGTACTGTGCAGTTTACTATTTCGGGAAATCTATTTGCCATAGCTAGAGGTCTTGTAAAATTCTTAAATTTTGAGAGAATTTTTGTACATGTGTCTAGTTTATTCTCATAAAATTTCAATTCATTCCGATATGTGAGTAATTCTATATAAATTATGAAAGTCGAGTTGCGCAGAATAGGGGACCTATTTTGACCTGTCGAGAAAATTCCTTAAGGAATTCTCGACCCGTCGAATTTTGGCAGATTTTAGATAGTAGCATGGTGTCGACCCGTTGAGGAATTCCTCGACCCGTCGAATTCTGAGGAGGTCTTTTTCGACGACTAGTTCGTCGTGGAAAGGTTTTTTCGCCCAGTTTTGGTATTTTTGAGTTTTTTTTTGTTTTTCTTGTGTGTTTTAGTGTCTTATTTGAAAAACGAAATACAAAAGTAAAAAGTCTCAAGAAAAATACAAAAAGAGTTTTATGTTTTGAGTGTTAGGTGCCCTTAACTAGTCCATGATGTGATTATATCTTCCAGAGTTGTGACTAAAAGATGATCATGTTATTTGAGTTTCTTTAGTTAATCTTGATATATGTTGCATAAGCGAATGTGTAGTGGATGTAGAAATGAGTTAACGTGGTACAGATTTTTGAGCATGCTTAAATTTTGTTGAGATTCATTTAACTTGTGAGCGATTGGGCCTATATGTGAATACACATGCTGAAAGGACCCAACCCCGATTTAGCTCCCTAAATTGGAATCAAACCCTTTCGAAAACACGAACCAACAAAAACTTTTCAAAATTTGGGCAGAGTTTCGCTACTAAAGTAGAATTACCATTACCTGCACGCGGAAAATACACTTCATCCTATGCCACAAAAAGCAAACCGTGGGCACCAATCCCATCCGGATTTCTCAATATCACAACAGTAAAGTAAACAATACATATAACATATACTTTACTGAAATCCGGGTAAAACCGTATAACATATTCAATAGGACGCTCAGAGCGACTTCTAATACATAATCATATACGCATACCACAGTAGGTAGAACAATAAACCTACTGGATGAAACAAAGTAGCTCGAGTACTATGCCTCCGACCACGACGTGCGACACCAGAACCTGAACTGCAAACTGGGCACGGAAACCGAAAAGCCCAGGTGAAAGACAATAAACACGTTAGAGTGAGTGGACGAAAATAAATGTCTTTCACCAAGTAATATACGTTATAAAAACATATGCGAGTCGAAAGTATAAATAATCAAATGGTACACGAGGGAGACTCTAACTCCTCACGCGTCCGAGTACACGAGGGAGACTCTAACTCCTCACGTATACGGAGCATGCATAAAAATCTCACGGGGTCGCTCGTGGACACACCCGTGCTAGTACAGTCCGAATCACGGGATCCCGGACCCACACGTGATTCTAGCCAGAAAGGCCTCAGGTCAGAGGTCTGCCTCCCCCCGGTAAAGACCTCGGGTCAGGAGTCACAGCCTCCCCTGGAATAAAGCCTACCATCGGGGATCAGCCGAGAGGCAAGTGTATCGATACAACAACGTAACCAAGACTGTACTCTGTGTAAACCAAATCATAAACATTTCGATGCAAATGCAATAAACAACATATAAGTGTATGTATACTCGTATACGCATATCCGTATATGTATAATCGTAAAACACATGCTCATGTAATCCAAAATCTCATATGCATGCTCAAGTTCATAAATCGTATATAAAGACTCGCAAATAATCCGTGAAAAGAAATGTCCACTCACAAACTGGCGTAACGCGTATCGCGTTAACCCGTGATCCGGCGGAAAGTCCATCGCCAAAACAACGATCACGAACCCCTGAATATTCACAATGTCCAATATTCAAAATCATAATCCGACAATACAAATCAAACCACGAGAAACCACCGTTCTCGGAAACACGAAATCCAAAGTCGACGAATCGTCGAAAATCCGTATATGTATACCACAATACCTTGCTTTACGTTCGGACGCTCAACTCGAAAAATGAACCTCCCCACTGCGATCGGGGCGCGATTTCGAGACAAATGACATGCGACTTGTCGAAAGTCAAAAAGTCAACTCTGACCGTTGACCGCCGCCGTTGACCGCCGTCCACGGCGGCGCCACTGTTGACCGGAGAATTTCACGGCGGAGCTGCTCCAAATCCACTCAAAATCGTCCACTGAGCAACTTCCATAACTGTACCGAAGTCCAATTCTCACTCTAACTAGGTCAATTTCATGATAAACCGAATGAACACACAAATTTCAAATCCAAAATTCTCAATCCACAAATCAAATTAGAACACCATGTTTATATGGTTGGAATCACCTTGAAGAGGGCTATAAAACCCAGTCCATGTTTGAGCTCAACTCGGCCGGAATCAAAATCCACCATTAACTCAAATTCTTGCAAACTTTGAACCGGGAAACCTCTCTTCTCCGGCAACCTCGCCGTGAAAGGAGGCCGGAGAGAGGAAGAGGAAGGCGAGACGCACCCTTGGACTCTCCCCCGTGGCCGGAGATGGCCGGACGGCGTCATGCCGACAACCACCGTGGCACCGTCGCATTTACTCTCCCACAGCTCGGTCAACCCGAGTTGACCGGGTCAACCCACTTAATGAAAGTGTTGACTTGCCTGTTAAGGGAACCTTCTATTAATATACATGCCCAATTTGGAAACCTTCCCAATAAGGAAATCAACAAACACGTATTTCGGCAAACTTCAATTATTCGTAACTCCTTCGTCGTAACTCCAATTCCAATAATTCTCGCGGCCACAAACTCGTCTCGATGTACTCTTCAATATTCATCCAAAGTCAAACACATCGGCCAAACGGATAAAAAGTCAACCCTTTGAACCAACACACATTAAATCGACTACTTAATCAACAAACGGAAATAATCACAACTTAAACTCCGTAACTCAAAATCATGCTCCGGAAGTTCCCACGAACTCGAAATTAAATTCTGAACAACTTCCGTGAAGAAGCAGAAACCAAATTCTTGTCCAGTAATTTAGTCGTTAAATAGCTCACCATTTAAATCTGAACTTCAAATATTCATAACTAATTCATTGGCCGTCAAAATAACGATCCGGAACCGCCCACGAACTCGTAATCACATATAGAACGACTCTCGAGAAGAGACCCAGCTCCAATTCTCGGCCAATAATTAAGTCGTTAACAAGCTCGGCGATTCCAACAACCGTCGGATATCAGTGACTACGGGGTAACTCACGTACATAGCTGATCATACTGCTGATTCTGGTTCGAGTCGTCACAAATCCACCCCCCTTAGAAAAATTTCGACCTCGAAATTTCCAAGTCTGCTGACTAAAAGTAGGAGCACTGCCTCTGCATACTGCTCAACTGCCCAGTGGCTACATCAACTGAACAACTCTGGCAACTGACTCCACAATAGGAGATAACTCTGTGCTGGAATCTCTGTACCCACAAATCACAAATCTGAACTGGCTCTACACAAGCGCCACGTGTTCATGCATAAGAAACAGATAGGGTACACAACACAAAGCAAAACTGAAACATAGTTCCGCCACACGGAACACAACACACATAAAGGCCAATACTATAAGCGATGCCGAACCACACGGCATAACACAAACTCGCCTATGGCCACACACGGATCAAAATAACATAGCAAATCTCAACTCAATCTGCACATAACAACACAACTCAAATATCGAACTCAAACGTATATCAGCCTATTTCTGCTAACCTGACAGTCTGTGGTAACACATCCCACAAAATCAAAATCAAACATCAACTCAAACTCAGCCAAACTCACTCCAACACAGTGGGGGTACAACCACATCCCTCAAAACGACATAACACAACGTCGAAATTACAGTGGTAAACAAACTGGTACTGCAAGCAATCTCGAACAACTGAAACTGCTGGTCCTGAATCCTCCGGAACTGCAATACCGAGGTCCACAACATGCCCTCCAAGGCCTGAATAGTCCTCGAAGATCGCTCACCAATCTGAGGATAAGAACCGGTGCTAACTCGTAATCTGGTTCCCAATGCTCTCTGCAAAGCTCGCCAACTCACAATCATAGCTGATTACCTCGATCAGCGAACCGGGACACAGGTACACCACGTAGACGGACAACCTCCGTCAAACACAGCTATGCCAGTCAGTCACTGAAATCGTTTCCGAAAGTACAAGAAAATGTACCAAATTCGTCAAATGGTTCACAAAGGCCTGACAACTGGTACCACAAGCCGAAGTGCATACAAACACACACAAACACAGCAACAATCGTCACGTCTAACCGGAAATCTCAAATGGCTGACACTTCTCGGCAAGTCTCTGCCTCCAAGCCATCGCCAGTCGACAAATATGCCATCTGCACACACATGCTGCTACATTGCTCTTCATGTTGCGTCATGAATAGTAAACTCGAAGTGTCGGACACGTCTCCGTACCACTGGCGCCAAATGCGCGTAAAACCACGAGCTTCAGCATCATCACATACTAACTCAGCTTCCATAGCGCACAACTCGGCTAACACGAAAACTCGAGCCACACTCACCTGAAACACTGAAGCTCCGACTCTCGACTAAATGTATCAGTAGCAACATCCCAGACAGATGATCAAAGTACAACCTCTAACCTTCCCCGAACAAACTTAAAGGTGCAGCCATAGTCGTGAGTCGACCCCATCCATCTACACTGCCTCAAGCCCAAATCTGGCCGAAAATGCAAGTGGATGAAACTCAAATGACCAGTGTACGTCTTACACTGCGCTGCACGCCATTGCTATAGTGTCTCAAACTTCTCTGATGCTAAAACAAATACAGCTACACCCAAATCAAACTCTGGATACGTAGCCTCATAAGGTTTCTACTGTCCGTAACCCTGAGCCACCGCTCTGCTACATAGCATCAAAGCACAACTCAACCAAATCTCGATGCATCGTCATATCCCACGAACTCGTCGCGATCATCAGGTAAGGTCAAAACCGAAGCAACGGTTGACCATCCTGCAAAAGTAAGCAACTCTCCTCGCATGCATCGAACCACTCGAACTTGGCGCCTTCTTCGTCAATCCGGAAAGTAAAGTGGCAATTCGGGAATATCATGCACAAGCCGTCGGTACAAGCCTGCCAAAACCCAAGAGAAACTCCGAATCTCTGGTACAATAGTAGGGCAATCACCAAATCGACACGGCCTCTAACTGGTCAGGATCCACTCCGACTCCCTCGGCTAGCATCACACAGCCCAACATCTTCACATTAATCGGCCAAAACTCACACTGGCTTAACTTACAACAACTAATCGTCTCGCGAAGTCCGCAAAACCGCTTGCAACTACTCCAGGTACTGGTCCACACTCTCGAAGTACATCAGGACATTGCCAACGAACATGACCGCAACTTGTCCAGAAACCGTCTGAACACCTGGTCCATCAAGTCCACACGACCTACGGGCATTGGTCAACCAAACAGCGTGACCAAAAACTCCTGATGTCCGCACCGAGATCCGAAAGCTGTCCAAACCACAACTGCATCATCGAACCTCAACTGATGGTATCCAAAACCAAAATCAATCTTCAACATGATTAAAGCTCTCGCAAACTGATCAACCAGTCGTCAATCTGAAGCGGAGGATACTCGCGCTCCTCTGAAGAAAATTGAGCTTCCGGTAGTCAATGCACCACCTCGTCGAACCAACCAACATCCGTACACACAATGCAAAAGCACACCACGCAAATACGCGGGGTTGCACGAAATCTCCTGAAACCTCCTCCAGCAACTCCTGGAGTCGAAACAATAGCTCCATCAGCTCCGCTGGTTCCGAACGACAAGACGTCGGTAAAATGAGTCCAGCGCCTGGTACAAGCTCGATGGTGTAGTCAGTCTCCCGAACTGGAGGAACATCTAATAACTCCTCCGGAACACGCCAGGAAACTCAGGAACCATCTCAATGTCACCTACGCCGAGCACAGCAACCATAGTATCCACAACATGTGCTAAGCAAACAACATAACTCGTCTCCATCATCCGCTCAACCATCACCGTGAAACAGCATCTCGGGGAAATCTGGTCGTCGAAACACAACCTCCATCTCGAGGCACTCGAACACAGCCAAATGCGTCGTCAGTAAGTCCATACTCATGGTTACATCAAAACCAGAATATCCAGCTATAACATATCCGCGGCTAACCCATAACCTCAAACAAGGATCTCACGACCTCCGGATGGATGCAACACTCTCCAAAACCTCGGAAGTGGAGATACAGGTACAATAGCCATGGATATCAAGCAACAGTAACCTCGGAGAAAAGTCTGTCCTCAAACAAGGTCATATCACGAACTCCAACATGCCCAAACTAGCCGTCCATGTCAAATGCGACTTACTGAATAACTCGTCAAAAGGGTACATTGATCAGACTGCAAGAACAGCATCATGATCCCTTCGTGAACTCTGAGCTGTCGAACCGCTACAACAGCTGGCTGGGGGTTCTCCCTCGTAACGTGATCCTCCTGGCCACCACAATGGCAACTGAAAGTGTACCACAAACACAAGTCACCGCAACACCTACTGCGTGAAAGGATCACCAATGATCACCCAAACCCATGCCACAGAAGCAAGTCCGCTACACTATGAACTCCGCCATCGCCAAACGGATCAGCAGAGGATCCTCAACATAATCGAAAAGACCACAGTTTGATGAAATCACTGACGCCGAAGTGTCGGAACTCAACCTTATCAAAACTCGACTAAGTCCACTTCCCTCAAACCATCACATCAACAACCGCGTACACATTTCCCTCACAATAGCCTCGCCACTGAGTATAGCACACTAAGCTCCTCATGGATGTCTTGAGGCACATCAATCAGACTCCCTCTGATACTCAGGTTCAAACTCATCTCAAACCTCGTGCATAGCTCCCTCTGAAGCCACATAACTCGTGCAAACAGGAACTAACATGTGAACAATGCATCTCTGCCTCAGGTGGGTAAACACTCCACATTCGAACGCTGGGTAGCCTGATTAAACCATCACCGTTTACACAACACTCTGAATGTAGGCCATGGAGTCGCAACTGGAACTCACACAACATCAGCCCACCAAATACAACAATCTGACTCAGGCAAACATCTCTGCCACAATTCTCAGCTCTGAGGCAACATATAGACGCCCGTATACACATCCCCAGGCAAACCGTGCCACACAAATCTCTGAACTCTGAATACTCATCCCAATCCACTGTTCTCTGGCAAATCGCGCGTCGATTGATCCTCAATAGGATCCATAACCGAAACGACACGGAAAACACGTCAGGAGGCATCCTAATGAATAAAATATCGTTCACAACAAGTGGAACGTAATCATGGAACTTCAAATATTTGAAAGTATACAACACCCGGAATTTGATGATTATCCGCCGGCCGGTTGGATCACCATTCCAGACATGCTGTACATTCTCAAATATCCTTAGTAAACACGACTACAGAAGTCTACAGAACCTACAACCTAATGCTCTGATACCAAGCTGAAAGGACCCAACCCCGATTTAGCTCCCTAAATCGGAATCAAACCCTTTCGAAAACACGAACCAACAAAAACTTTTCGAAATTTGGGCAGAGTTTCGCTACTAACGTAGAATTACCATTACCTGCACGCGGAAAATACACTTCATCCTATGCCACAAAAAGCAAACCGTGGGCACCAATCCCATCCGGATTTCTCAATATCACAACAGTAAAGTAAACAATACATATAACATATACTTTACTGAAATCCGGGTAAAATCGTATAACATATTCAATAGGACGCTCAGAGCGACTTCTAATACATAATCATATACGCATACCACAGTAGGTAGAACAATAAACCTACTGGATGAAACAAAGTAGCTCGAGTACTATGCCTCCGACCACGACGTGCGACACTAGAGCCTGAACTGCAAACTGGGCACGGAAACCGAAAAGACCAGGTGAAAGACAATAAACACGTTAGAGTGAGTGGACGAAAATAAATGTCTTTCACCAAGTAATATACGTTATAAAAACATATGCGAGTCGAAAGTATAAATAATCAAATGGTACATGAGGGAGACTCTAACTCCTCACGCGTCCGAGTACACGAGGGAGACTCTAACTCCTCACGTATACGGAGCATGCATAAAAATCTCACGGGGTCGCTCGTGGACACACCCGTGCTAGTACAGTCCGAATCACGGGATCCCGGACCCACACGTGATTCTAGCCAGAAAGGCCTCAGGTCAGAGGTCTGCCTCCCCCCGGTAAAGACCTCGGGTCAGGAGTCACAGCCTCCCCTGGAATAAAGCCTACCATCGGGGATCAGCCGAGAGGCAAGTGTATCGATACAACAACGTAACCAAGACTGTACTCTGTGTAAACCAAATCATAAACATTTCGATGCAAATGCAATAAACAACATATAAGTGTATGTATACTCGTATACGCATATCCGTATATGTATAATCGTAAAACACATGCTCATGTAATCCGAAATCTCATATGCATGCTCAAGTTCATAAATCGTATATAAAGACTCGCAAATAATCCGTGAAAAGAAATGTCCACTCACAAACTGGCGTAACGCGTATCGCGTTAACCCGTGATCCGGCGGAAAGTCCATCGCCAAAACAACGATCACAAACCCCTGAATATTCACAATGTCCAATATTCAAAATCATAATCCGACAATACAAATCAAACCACGAGAAACCACCGTTCTCGGAAACACGAAATCTAAAGTCGACGAATCGTCGAAAATCCGTATATGTATACCACAATACCTCGCTTTACGTTCGGACGCTCAACTCGAAAAACGAACCTCCCCACTGCGATCGGGGCGCGATTTCGAGACAAATGACATGCGACTTGTCGAAAGTCAAAAATTCAACTCTGACCGTTGACCGCCGCCGTTGACCGCCGTCCATGGCGGCGCCACTGTTGACCGGATAATTTCACGGCGGAGCTGCTCCAATTCCACTCAAAATCGTCCACTGAGCAACTTCCATAACTGCACCGAAGTCCAATTCTCACTCTAACTAGGTCAATTTCATGATAAACCGAATGAACACACAAATTTCAAATCCAAAATTCTCAATCCACAAATCAAATTAGAACACCATGTTTATATGGTTGGAATCACCTTGAAGAGGGCTACAAAACCCAGTCCATGTTTGAGCTCAACTCGGCCGGAATCAAAATCCACCATTAACTCAAATTCTTGCAAACTTTGAACCGGGAAACCTCTCTTCTCCGGCAACCTCGCCGTGAAAGGAGGCCGGAGAGAGGAAGAGGAAGGCGAGACGCACCCTTGGACTCTCCCCCATGGCCGGAGATGGCCGGACGGCGTCATGCCGACAACCACCGTGGCACCGTCGCATTTACTCTCCCACAGCTCGGTCAACCTGAGTTGACCAGGTCAACCCACTTAATGAAAGTGTTGACTTGCCTGTTAAGGAAACCTTCTATTAATATACATGCCCAATTTGGAAACCTTCCCAATAAGGAAATCAACAAACACGTATTTCGGCAAACTTCAATTATTCGTAACTCCTTCGTCGTAACTCCGATTCCAATAATTCTCGCGGCCACAAACTCGTCTCGATGTACTCTTCAATATTCACCCAAAGTCAAACACATAGGCCAAACGGATAAAAAGTCAACCCTTTGAACCAACACTCATTAAATCGACTACTTAATCAACAAACGGAAATAATCACAACTTAAACTCCGTAACTCAAAATCATGCTCCGGAAGTTCCCACGAACTCGAAATTAAATTCTGAACAACTTCCATGAAGAAGCCGAAACCAAATTCTCGTCCAGTAATTTAGTCGTTAAATAGCTCACCATTTAAATCTGAACTTCAAATATTCATAACTAATTCATTGGCCGTCCAAATAACGATCCGGAACCACCCACGAACTCGTAATCACATATAGAACGACTCTCGAGAAGAGACCCAGCTCCAATTCTCTGCCAATAATTAAGTCGTTAACAAGCTGGGCGATTCCAACAACCGTCGGATATCAGTGACTACGGGGTAACTCACGTACATAGCTGATCATACTGCTGATTCTGGTTCGAGTCGTCACACATGCTTTCTTTATTGAGTGTCAATTGCTTACCATAGATTAAATTAATGGACTCTAGATATTACTAGAACATGCTCTTGTACTTTTCAAAGCTTATAGTGAATACATGTTTTGATTGAGGAAGTGATAAAGGCATTTAGCGGACATCACCATAGCCTTATAAGCCTGTGTCCCAAATTTGTGTACACAAGATGTGCATCCCTTACTTAACCACTTTGAGCCTACATGTTTAAACTTTATGTCATCACCCACATATCTCTGACCTTGAACTTTAGAATAGTTATATCTTTACCTTTGTTCTAAGACTTGGTAGAGCTATACATGAGACAGGTATGTGAAGACGATAATGATGTCAAAATGTGATGCAAAGAAATAAGTGTAGGGTATCAAGCTATTGTGAAAAAAAAAGAGTACAATGTGAAAGAAAAGAACAAAAAGAAAAATGTGATGTTTAGCTTGATACCCGAGTTAATTGTTGATGAAAACAATGATGTGAAGGCCCAACAAGATGAAATTTGGTCACAAAAGTGAGAAAGTTCATGGTTATACAATTTGAAGAAGTCTCTTCTCCGGTGCTCTACTGGTTTTTAGAATCATATTTAAATTTTATATCCATTTATTCTTTAACCTATGAGCCAAGCCCCATTACAACCTTTGAAAGTCTTTTTGATCCTCAAGATGGCAGCCTTTAGTCTGTGGAGATTTGCCACAAGAGTGAGCTTATGGTTTGGTCCATTTGGCAGGCAATTGTGTTGAGTGAAAACCTTAGACATATTTTGAGTGAAACACTTATGAGAGCATATCTAAGTGAGCTTGAGTCTTCACTTGTTTGTTGCATGCTGCAGCTCCTTTCACCATGATAATGTCTTCGTCCGACATATTATATGTGTGTCATATATTGAAATTAACTCTCGAAACTTTATGGAAGGTGAATGTAAGTCGTACTAATCTTGGTATTACAATTGTGGTAGATTGCTGAGACAAATCGTTAAGGGCGTTAGAGTTATGTTGAGTTGGTTTTAAAGTTTTGGTTTATTGTATTGCTCGAGGACTAGCAATGTTTAAGTGTGGGGTATTTTGATAGTCGCATATTTATGCGTCTATTCGGTATTTAATTTGTTCCCTATATTTAGTTTATTGTTATTAATTGAGTGATTTAATTATGTTTATTGTTTTAATAGGTTTTGTGGAGAAATAAAGAAAAAAAACAAAAGAAGGATTCCTAGCTCAATACGGAGAAAAAAAAGAGTTATGTGCAATTATAGAAGCTTATTCCAACGTGGACTCTAGAAGAGCAATTGGAGGAAGTATATAAACCTATTTTAGGTTTTAGAAAGGGGGCTCAGCAATTTCGAAGAAGAAATTCGTGCAAGAGAGAGAGCAGCCGCAGAGAGAAATCCACCCTATCTCGGTTCGACCGGTCGAGAATATCTTCGACCCGTCGAATTCTCTCCCTCAAACACCAAGACCAAGCACGGAGTTGACAATACCGCCATCCACCATCACTTGGATCGCTTGCACACGTTAAGTCCATACAAGTGAGAACCACCATCCTTGGATTCATCTACACCTTGGGAGTTTGCAGCGTTAAGCGGGATTTCTTTAAAGTGTAACCATGAATCCTTTACTCCGTAATCATATTTTGTTCTTGTACTCTTTTTGTTTAACATTGAGTTTTGGTGAATATTTTTGGATTTTTAATACTTACTTGAGTATATCTTCCATGTGTTTATGTTCTTTGTTTTGTTTGAGGCATGCTATGTCTAGTTGTTAATGCGTTGGGTAGTGCGGGATGATTGTGTTTTAACCTTTCACCTGGAAGTTATTCAATGATTCTTAGATTTGAAGGCGTTAAGTTTTAAACCACATGGCATGTTAACAATAAGAATTAGGAGCATAAATTTCGAAGGTAGCTTAATTAGGTAAAGAAAATTGGTTAGGTTGAATATGATGATCAAATGTAAATAATTAGCTTATGTTTTATTTTTGTCGAAATTTATGGTGGGATTTTTGGGATTCTTTTTATGTGTTTTGCTTGTCTATGAGTCGATGCATGTTAGAGTCCTAGAATTTCTTGCTATATTTTTCAATGTTTTTAGGTAGTAATTAGATACAAAATTAGGTAATTAAAATCAACTCATACACCCCCCATATTACACAATAATTGCATGCACCCTTCAATCCTCGGTTTAGAACGATCCCTACTTGCTTATATTATACTACATCCATAGGGTTTTAAATTGTTTATGGTTGATTTATGTGTTTAATTTAAATGCATATTTTGTTCATATCAATTTTTGGCGCCGTTGCCGAGGATTGTTAATTGTTTGTGATTTTTGTGTGTAAATATGTACATCTTTAATTATACTTATTTGTATATATTATACTAACGTTTTTCTTTGCAGGTTGTACTTAGAATCTGACTAATGTATATATCCGTACGTGTCCTATTTATATGTTGTGATATTTTTCTTTGTTTTTGTTTTTCCGTGACCTATGTGTTAACCATACATGTGCATATATATATTTGTACGTACTAACCAACTTTTGTACGTACTAACCAACTCTTTTGCAGAAAATTCGCGTGTAATATTTTACATGCTAATTTTACATACAATTTTCATTACTTGTGTATATGTGCCTAAAATTGATTATAAATTTCGGTGTACATTTTGTATGTTACTAACCAAATTTGTTTTGTAGAAAAAAATCTTTGTAAGTATTATTCATTGTTTGTATATATATATATATTTAATAATTGTTAAACACATTAAAGGATAGTCTTAAATTTACCTTGATTACGTGCTTGTTTAATTAGGTCTCACTCCTTGGAATACATGGTGCCTCTTTTTCTTGTTTATCTCCTTAACCCCTTATGTTTTACATATAAGGTTGAGGGCGGAGTCTACAAGAACTATGAGGGAGTGTGAATTTTTGAAAATTTGGCTGAATGTCGGACATGGTGTCTAGAAACGGGTTATGACTGGTGACAGGTTCTGGATCTAAGAAAGACTTACACCAATAGATTATATACCATTGGCCCGGTTAGCCTCGGGGTGTATTGTCAAAATTAGTCCTGCCTCTCGCGTTATCTCTATCCCCAACTGACCATGTTTTTCGATTAAACCAAGGCTGGACAATCGAGAGTTCATACTTTATCGCACGGGTCGCACGTCCTTGGAAAGACTTAAAAATCAATGCCTTGTAATTTCTGTAAATTTTTGGCGGAAATCAATTGGGACATGTTTGAAAGTTCTTGAATCTGTAAAGGCAATTTCTAACGTTTGCAGGAACATAGGCATTAACTCCCCTGCGGTTTTGTGATGCTCGGATTTCATCACCGGGTACCCTAACCTAAGTGAAGTTAGGGACATGAGACCAAAAGACGAGTCATTCTATTCATAATTGTTCATGTAACTTTGGTGTTTTCTGCAGGTTCTAACCATTTTCTCTTATGCATTCACACCATTTTATCATCTAGGTTGATCTTGTTTGATGCATTTAGTTAATTCTCATTAAGTAAATGTGTGATACATGGTAAATCGAAGTGTGACATTGTGTGAAAGGTGCCCTAAGAACATGTCCAACGTGTAAAACAAATTTTGTGTGTTTATATACTTAGATTTGTCATTGGTTACTATATTTCTGCATCATTTGCATTGCATTTTTGTTATATATCATTTGCATTCACGTTTAAGTGTGTTTCTGCATTTAACATTGTATATTTTTGCATTTCATATGTATTCTGTTGATACTAACGCTTGATCTGTTGAATTTCAGACCAGTTAATGAATGTCCACCCCTGCTCTTCGTCAACTTGAACTCAGAAACCGAACAGTTGTTAGACAGAATCAAGGGAATAGGGTTTTCACAGAAGGGGTTATTGAGGGTCCACTTTTCAACAGTCCACCACATAGTCCACAAAGCCCACAGTCACCTATATCATCACGTGCTTCCTCACTAGATACTTCAGACATTGAATCCATGGGTGATAACAATAACAATGTTGCACAGTCCATCAGACAGCAGACTTGCTCGAATCTGGGTAACTTTGGCCCAATGTCGATCACTTATCCAACATCAGCAGCGGGCCAGACTGCACCAGAGCTCAAGAGTGGTGTCATCCATCATTTGCCACGTTTTCATGGCCACACAACGGAGGATGCCAACACACACTTGACCACATTTCTGTTTGTGTGTGATTCCATGTGTCCTACCAACACTAATAGGGATGCATATCGACTGAGAGCCTTTCCATTTTCACTGGAGGAGAAGGCCAAACGTTGGCTCTTCAGTCTACCTGCTGGATCCATCACCACATGGAACACTGGCATATAAGCTTTTCTCACCAAGTACTTTCCTGCATCCAAGATCACAAACCTGAGGTAGAAGATAACGGGCGTTATGCAAGAAAGTGATGAGTCTTTCGCTGCTTACTATGAAAGATTCAAGGAATTCTGTGAATCATGCCCATCACATGGAATATCTGAGAGCAATCTCTTGACATACTTTTATGAGGGACTCAAACCTTTGGAGAGAGAACTTCTAGATGCTGCAGCTGGTGGATCATTTCTGGAGAAGCATGCAACTGAGGGACGAACTTTATTGAACCAACAAGCCCTTAACACTCAGCAGTATGAGGGAATGACGTTGCAGCAGACTAGGAAAGTGAGTGAGGCATCATCTTCAAGTACGTCTACCGAATTGGCCAAGCTCACCTCCGTAATTACCAAATATTTGGAGTCTAAGTCACCTCAACCACAACCACCTGCAACGTTGGTGTGTGGTATTTGTCTACTGGATGGACATCATAATGATCAGTGTCCTCAGAATGTACCTGTTCAAGGGATGAAGGAAGTCAACGCCATTGGTGGATTTCAGAACAATCAAGGTGCTCCTCGCTACAACAATTATGGCAACTACAATCAAGGGATTCGAAATAATCATCCTGGATTTCAGTGGAGGAATAATGATGGTTGCCTTAACCCTGCTGCGTCTCAGCCATTTCAACAACAACAATTGAATCAGCAAAGGCCCCAAAACGTTGGCACTGCCCCATTTCAGCCTGTTCTTACCAATCCGGATTATGATAAAATGTTGTCACAGCTCTCATCATCCACACAGGGTTTGCTGAACACTCAAGCCCAACAAGGGAATGATATTGCTGAATTAAAGAAGCAAATGGGCCAAGTTGTTGAGTTCATGGGCCAAATTAAAGGAGAGTCTGGAAAGTTGCCTACTCAGACAGTTCCAAATCCAGGAGGTGATTTCCGTTCAGCAAGTGTTGTAGCTACTAGAAGTGGGAAGCAACATAGCGAGTATCAACAGAAGAAGAAGCCAACGCCACATACTATTATTCTGAATAACGTTGAGCTTGATCCGGTCACCATTGAGGCCGAGAAAGAAAAGGTGACGCCACCTGTCTCTATGACACCTTCATCTTCACAAGTCGACCCGAAGCCACAAGGCATGAGCTCAATTCCTTCAAGTTCGACTCATGCTAATTCCCCGTTTGTTGTAGCACCATTTCCCAGCTGTCTAGCGAGCAAGAAGAAATTAGAAACGGATGAGGAGATCTTGGAGATTTTCAAGAAAGTGCAAGTCAATTTACCCCTTATCGAGTGCCTCAAGCAAGTGCCAAAGTATGCGAAGTTTTTGAAAGAGTTGTGCACCACGAGGAGACAAACGAGAGAGAAGAAGATTGTGAAGGTGAATGCGACTGTTTCAGCAGTCATTCAACGACGGCTACCCCCAAAGTTGAAGGATCCTGGGAGTTTTTCTGTTCCCTGTGTTATTGGTTCAAGATCTTTCAACAACGTCATGCTTGACCTTGGAGCTTCTATAAACGTTATGCCTTATACATTGTACCAAGATCTAGGACTTCCTGCGTTGAAGAAAGATGATGTGATCATTCAGTTAGACGATAGTTCAGAAACTTATCCACGAGGTTATGTGGAAGACGTTCTTGTCCAAGTCAATCAGCTTATCTTCGCAGCTGATTTCTATGTTGTTGATATTGAAGATAGCGACGTCAACACCACGCTAATGCTATTGGGACGTCCATTTATGAGGACTGCAAGAACGAAGATTGATGTGTTCAGCGGAACGTTCAGCATGGAATTCGATGGAGAGAGAATTGAGTTCAATATCTTTGACGCCATGCGACATCCTTCAGCTAGTGTCAACTCATGTTTTTCTGTGGATATTATGGAAACTTTGGCACAAGCTCACTTGGACACTCAAGGGAAGGAGATGTTGGACCTGGTTTTACAAGAAGGAGCTGGGCGGACTCGACTCAGGGATGATGCCCTTTTTAATGATCTTTGGCTCGAAATGGTACCTGTGGCTTGTGAAATTTTGGCTCTCCTGGATGCAGCTCAACCAGAAATTCGTCACTTTTCTCCCATGCCCATCATTTTCGGTGAAAACAAGATGCTACCTTCAATTGTTCAAGCACCTGGCACCTGAGTTAGAGCTGAAAGTCTTACCTGAGCACTTGAAGTATGCTTACCTTGGAGAGAGTGAGACATTGCTTGTCATTATATCAGCAACGTTAGAGGCTGAGCAAGAACACAAGCTTGTTGAGGTGTTGAAGAAACACAAAACAGCTATAGGTTGGACGCTTGCAGACATCAAAGGAATCAATCCGGCACACTGTGTACACCGGATCTTGCTTGAGGATGGCGCCAAACCTAGTAGGGAGGCTCAACGCAGACTTCATCCACCTATGATGAAAGTGGTGAAGAAGGAGGTGATTAAGCTCTATGATTGTGGAGTTATTTATCCAATATCAGATAGTTGTTGGGTGTCTCCAGTACAAGTTGTTCCGAAGAAGTCTGGGATCACTGTTGTCAAGAATGAGGATAATGAGTTAGTGCCTCAGAGGGCTATTACAGGATATCGAGTATGCATTGACTACAGGAAGCTCAACGCCATAACCAGAAAGGATCACTTTCCTTTGCCATTCATTGATCAAATGCTTGAACGGTTGGCTGGCCGTGCTTACTACTGCTTCCTTGATGGCTATTCCGGGTACAATCAGATTAGCATTGCTGAAGAGGATCAAGAGAAGACCACCTTTACATGTCCATTTGGTACATTCGCTTATAGAAGAATGCCCTTCGATTTATGCAACGCCCCAAGAACTTTCCAGAGATGTATGTTGGCCATTTTTTCTGATTACATTGAGAAGATCATTGAAGTTTTTATGGATGACTTTAGCGTCTTTGGGGATAGTTTTGACGCATGCTTGAGTAATATGGAGCTGATTTTGCAACGATGCGTCGAAACGAAGCTAATGCTTAACTGGGAGAAGTGTCATTTCATGGTTACGCAAGGTATTGTCCTTGGTCACATTATTTCGCCAAAAGGGATTGAGGTTGACAAAGCTAAAGTGGATCTTGTTCGACATCTGCCATCTCCAACAAGTGTGAGAGAAGTTCGTTCGTTCTTAAGACATGCAGAATTTTACAGACGCTTTATCAAGGATTTTTCTCACATAGCAAAACCTTTGTGCCGCCTACTACAGAAGGAGGCAACGTTTGAATTTGATGATGACTGTCAACGAGCTTTTAACAGATTGAAGGAGCTTCTGACTTCTGTTCCTATCTTATGTGCCCCGAATTGGTCCTTGCCCTTTGAACTTATGTGTGACGCATCAGATTATGCAGTTGGAGCTGTTTTGGGACAACGCAAGGACAAGAAGCCATACGCCATTTACTATGCCTCTCGGACTTTGGATGAAGCTCAGATGAACTATACAACAACCGAGAAAGAGCTACTTGCTGTGGTGTTTGCCTTAGACAAATTTCGATCATATCTTCTTCAGACTAAGGTAATTGTTTACACTGACCATGCAGCATTAAAGTATTTGATGGCAAAGAAAGATGCCAAGCCAAGACTTATTCGATGGATTCTACTTCTCCAAGAGTTTGACATTGAGGTTCGAGACAAGAAAGGAGTTGAGAATGTTGTAGCAGACCATCTGTCACGTATTGTACAAGACAAGGTGGAAAACGTGGACATCAAGGAGAGATTTCCAGATGAGCAACTTTTCAGAGTTCAGACTAGTTCACAGGAGTTACCTTAGTATGCAGACATTGTCAACTATCTTGTTACAAGGGAATTTCCAGCTGATATGCCTAAAGCAAAACGTGATCACTTGAAATATATGGCACGTCAGTATGTGTGGGATGAGCCATACTTGTGGAAACACTGTGCTGATGCTTTGATTAGAAGATGTGTACCAGACAGCGAGCATAGATCAATTCTTGAGTTCTGTCATAATGAAGCATGTGGAGGACATTTTGGATCAAAGAAGACGGCTTTGAAGGTTCTGGAAGCAGGATTTTTCTGGCCATCACTTTTCAAGGATGCTGCAGAACTTTGTGCTTCATGTGATAGGTGTCAACGCAGTGGCAATATTGGGCCACGTGATCAGATGCCAATGAATTACATTCTCAACGTTGAGATATTTGATGTATGGGGGATCGATTTTATGGGACCTTTTCCTATCTCCAACGGTTTCGTCTACATCTTACTTGCAGTGGACTATGTCTCAAAATGGGTTGAAGCTAAAGCTACACGCCCTAATGATTCAAAGGTTGTTGCAGATTTCCTTCGTACAAACATCATTTCCAGGTTTGGCATGCCTTATGTACTTATCAGTGATGGAGGGAGTCATTTCTGCAACAAGACTGTGGCGGCTTTGATGAAGAAATATGGAGTTACTCACAAGATCTCCACGCCATATCATCCATAGACTAATGGTTTAGCTGAAGTTTCCAACCGTGAGATCAGGAAGATTCTGGAAAGGACTGTTGCACCAAACAAGAAAGATTGGAGTCAACGACTCGATGATGCTTTATGGGCCTACATGACTGCTTACAAAACACCTATCGGATTGTCACCTTACAGATTAGTTTATGGGAAAGCATGTCATCTTCTAGTAGAGTTGGAGCATAGAGCTTATTGGGCCATCAAGAAGTTCAACGTTTGTTATGATGAAGCCGGCCTACATCGAAAGTTGCAGCTGGATGAACTTGAAGAAATTCGAAATGCAGCTTATGAAAGTTCTTGGATTTACAAAGAAAAGACAAAGGCGTTTCATGACAAGATGATCAAGAACAAGTTACTTGAAGTTGGGATAAAAGTGTTACTCTTCAATTCTCGACTTAAGATCTTTCCAGGCAAATTACAAACTCGATGGATTGGACCATTCTTGGTCAAGCAGATATTTTCCCATGGTGCAGTCCATATTCAAGCATTAGACACAGGGAAGGAGTTCATAGTGAACGGCCAAAGATTGAAACCCTATCAGGAGGCTTTGAAGAAAACGATGGAGGAGATGCCCCTCAAAGATCCAGCCATTCCCAGTGACTAAAAGTGCATCATGTCTAGGCTGTAAGACAATAAAAAATAAGCGCTTGTTGGGAGGCAACCCAATGGAGGATCAACATATAGATTTGCTTTCATTTCCCTTCCTTTTTATTAATTAGCTTGTTCGTGTGTTAATTAGTTAGATATTTTTGGTAAATTCTTTTCTACATGCTTGGTTCTATGTTTCTCTCTATTTACATTGAGGACAATGTAGGATTTAAGTATGGGGGAGGGGTTTACATTTATTTGAGTCATAAATTGTAAAATTGGGCGGACAATAGAATTTTCTAGCGTTTATATTTTTGTTTTTAGGATGCCCTTAACTCGTCGATGATGATATTTTTCTGAGACAATTTCGAGTTCATGGCTTTCATGTCACTAATTTATGGAATTCTTTTGTTAATAGAGATGTTTTGATTGCATTAACATGTAGTAAATATAGATTGTAAAACTTGGTGCAGAATTCGCATGCCAGAATAAGTTTAAATCATTTGAACCTATGAGAGTTTTTGAGCCAAAATCCATGATTTTAGAGAGGAAATTTCGACATACATAGGGATTTTTGTTTAAAAATTAAACATGCCTCATGTGATTGCTTGCCATAGTTTTTAATGAACTAGAGAATGCTAGAACTTGCTCATGTTGATTTTCAAAGCTTATAGTCAATACATACTCTGATGTTGGATATGATTAAAGGCATTTAGGATTTACCACCAATTTTGCCAAATTGCTATGTGTCCCATTTATGCGCACGAGTTGCGACCCCCTTAGTCAACCATTATGAGCCCACATTAAGCTTTTCTTTCATCACCATATATATCCAAACACTTTAACCTAGTGTAGATAATCCTTACCCTTGTTCTAAAGACTTGGTGAAGATTTTTTTAAGCTAGATACATAGAGATGGCGTGAGAATCATTAAGGAAGATGTGAGTATGGGGATAGACTTGTCCAACAAAAGAAAAGAAATAGTAATTGCCGAAAAAAAATATTCGAGAGCATGGAAATAAAGAAAATTTTTTTTGTGAAGCTCTCCGGCAATTGGTTTTAATGTTGAGTTTGATTAATGTCCCCCATTTTTGTGGATTTGGAGGTTGAATTAAATTGAAGGCCCAATAGTGAAGAAATATGGCCTTTGTCCTGTTCACGAAGCTCTAAGGAAGATTAGAATAAAGTCTGGGCCCAACAAGATGAAATCTGGCCCTTGTGCTTAAAGTCTGACACTGGTAACGTGGGGAAGAAGATGGAGCACGAAATTTAACAAGATGATGGAGCTAGACTAAGTCTTTGGAACGTTCTTAAACACCACTTATCCAAATTTTCGAATGCCTTAGCCTTAGCCCCATTACAACCCTTGAAAGTCCTTTATGATCCTTGAGATGAGTAGCCTTTGGTCTGTGGAGTTAATCACATGAGTAAGAATATGGTTTGGGTTCATTTGTGCAAGTAGCTAATTCTATTCATGAGGTTTCAACAATTTTGATTTATATCTTAAGAGAAACCATTTTCATGAGTGAAAAGATGATGAGTGCGTCCATGAGAGGATTTCAAACTTTTCTAGTGCATGCATAGCTTATAAATCACCATTGTTTTCATCTAGGTCTTACTTGTTCATGCATGAGAATGTCTTTATTAACTCTTGAATTCCTTGTGTTCGAACATTATGATTGCCATGGAAATTTCGAAAAATCGTTTAAGGGTTTTAGATTTGTTTTGAGTCTTAGTTTAATTTAATGTTTGCTAAGGGACTAGCAAAGTCTAAGTGTGGGGGAATTTGATCTACGCATTTTAGGCGTATTAATTAGTACATTTTCTCTACATTTTTACTTTGTTATTTACTTAGTATGGTTAATTTTATTAGCTTTCACTTAGTTTTGTTATTTTTAATTGTAGAACAAAAGAGACGGAGTAAATGAGTCAACAAGCATGCAGATAAATGAAAAATAAGATGGAGAAATAATGGCAAGAGAATTCGGCAATGGAAGAAGAAAATTGGAGGCACGTGGATTGTGGAAGTGAACCAAAGAGGAGATGTGTCGGTTAAAAGCAAGACTTTGGTGCTTTTCAAGTTTTCAAACGCACAATTAAATTGCATGGGGAGGAGCTTAATTGCAGTAATACTACAATATTTATTCTCTCAATTAAGGAGATGTTTCGGTTAAAGAAGAGCAAGTTTATTGTGCTTTTCAAGCGTTTCAAAAGCACAATTAAATGAGAGGTGTATTTATTTGGGCTGAAATGGATTGCTATTGATGGGGAGGAGCTTAATTGCAGTATTACTACACATTTATTCTTTCAATTAAGAGGGTTGGACGGCACATCTTGGGAGGAGGAGAGACATGGGAATTCTCAAATCATTTTCTATATAAAGAAAGCTTTGGGGAAGAAAAAGATCATCACATATTCTAGGCCTAAGCTCTGCAAAATTACTCTCCAACCTCTCCCTCAAACACCAAGACCAAGCACGGAGTTGACAATTAATACCGCCATCCACCATCACTTAGATCGCTTGCACACGTTAAGTCCATACAAGTGAGAACCACCATCCTTGGATTCATCTACACCTTGGGAGTTTGCAGCGTTAAGCGGGATTTCTTTAAAGTGTAACCATGAATCTTTTACTCCGTAATCATATTTTGTTCTTGTACTCTTTTTGTTTAACATTGAGTTTTGGTGAATATTTTTGGATTTTTAATACTTACTTGAGTATATCTTCCATGTGTTTATGTTCTTTGTTTTGTTTGAGGCATGCTATGTCTAGTTGTTAATGCGTTGGGTAGTGCGGGATGATTGTGTTATAACCTTTCGCCTGGAAGTTATTCAATGATTCTTAGATTTTAAGGCGTTAAGTTTTAAACCACATGGCATGTTAACAATAAGAATTAGGAGCATAAATTTCGAAGGTAGCTTAATTAGGTAAAGAAAATTGGTTAGGTTGAATATGATGATCAAATGTAAATAATTAGCTTATGTTTTATTTTTGTCGAAATTTATGGTGGGATTTTTGGGATTCTTTTTATGTATTTTGCTTGTCTATGAGTCGATACATGTTAGAGTCCTAGAATTTCTTGCTATATTTTTCAATGTTTTTAGGTAGTAATTAGATACAAAATTAGGTAATTAAAATCAACTCATACACCCCCCATATTACACAATAATTGCATGCACCCTTCAATCCCCGGTTTAGAACGATCCCTACTTGCTTATATTATACTACATCCATAGGGTTTTAAATTGTTTATGGTTGATTTATGTGTTTAATTTAAATGCATATTTTGTTCATATCAACCAACACCGTCATCCCACTAATTGCACCCAATGTGGCTACCCCAAGTGTGGAGACTAAAGCTCAAGCCTTTATATTTTCACTACAAGAAAACAGCACTTAGACCACGAAAAAGTAATTGTTCCGTGGTCCAAGTGCCACTTGGACGACGGAGACTTTTCCGTCGTCCAAGTAACACCTGGACGACGGAGAAGTCTATATCCGTCGTCCAGGTGGACACCTGGAGGACGGAGAAGACTCCGAAGTCCAGGTGATCACCTGGACAACGGACCGACACGCCGTGGTCCGAGTAACTTCCACTTAGATGACGTACCGACACCTCCGTCGTCTAAGTGAAGCATTATATAAGCCCGATGCCAAACTCTCTTCGATCGATTCATATTCCATCTCCGATCCTCGATCTCTTCATTCCATTCGAAGAAGAATTGAAGGAGAAGGGAGAAGGAGAAGGCTAGGATCGGAGAAGCTAGGATCGGAGAAGGGAGAAGGCCGAGAAGGATCAGGATAAGGGATCTCCGCTGACTAGCTAGCTAGCTTAATTAACAGATATCGAGAAGGCCAGCAGGTACGTACGCAGTTAAAATTTTCTTAATTAATATATATATTTAGTGAAAACGTACGTACATACATGCATGGATGTTAGCTATATATATACAGATTAAATTATGTACGTACGTAATTGATGGATCGATGTAGATCAAGTACGTATAATTAAGCGTAAATTAATGGACTAATATATATGTAATATATAATTAATTAATTATAATATTTTGTAGCAGTATGGACAAGAGTTGGATGAAGTTGAAGAATAGATGTGATGTCCGGTATATGGATGGAATTAGCGAATTTGTGAATTTTGCGATAGAACATGGTCAGGGAAAGAAACGTTTCAGGTGTTCGTGTCAGAAATGTCTTAATTGTCAGTATGCGGAGGTTAATGTTATGGTGCAACACCTGTACGAAAATGGTATGATGTGGAGTTACACTACATGGAGCGAGCATGGTGAAGCAGTAGAGTTCAGCGCAGCAGACTTCAGCTCAGGGTACAGTTACCATGGTGCCTCATCCAGCGGGAGTGGTGCCGGACCCCCAGCTTGCAACCCAACTACAGATTTGGTCCATGATGCATTTCCAGGATGTAGTCATGGTGGACACCAACACCAAGACGGAGGTTACAGTACCACTAATGAGCATGATGACACATTCCCCGATGCTAGCTTGGCCACTGACACCAGTGAGATGGATAAGTACAACCGGATGCTACTTGAAGCGCAGACCCCGGTGTTCCCTGGATGTCGAGAGAATGTGTTGCAATATGTGATGGAGCAAATGAAGATAAAAGTGAAGCACAGAATGTCAGTGAGTGCTTTTGACGAAATTCAGGAGCAAATATGTAAGTTGCTTCCTGATGATCACAATCTTCCTAAATCTCATTATAAGGTTAGAAATATCTTGAGCAGCCTCGGCCTAAAGTACAGGATAATTGACGCATGTCCGAATGATTGTGTGCTATTTTACAAAGAGTATAAAGATTTGGACTATTGTCCCGTATGTGGCCAGTGCAGATTCCAGTTGAATAGGAAGAGTTCGAAAAAGAGAATTCCTGTGAAAGTTGTTCGATATTTTCCCTTGATTCCCAGATTGCAGCGCCTGTACATGTCTCTACACACAGCAGAGGCGATGCGATGGTACGCAGAAAAGCGAATAGATGACGATGTCCTGCGACACGCCGCGGATGGGGAGGGTTTCAAACATTTCGACAGAGAATTTGGAGACTTTGCTTCAGAGGTTAGAAATGTTAAACTCGGCCTATCTACAGACGGATTCAATCATTGGGGAAGTAATAGCTCCGCCGTCAGCACTTGGCCAGTTATTCTGATGCCGTACAACTTGCCTCCGTGGATGTGCATGAACAAGGAATTTAATTTCCTTACCCTACTAATTCCAGGTCCTAAATCTCCAGGGAAGTGCTTAGATGTCTACCTCAGACCTTTGATCGACGAGCTGAAACTGTTGTGGGAAAATGGAGTCCCAACTTATGACAAATTCACTGACACGATGTTCACGATGAGGGCTGCCGTAATGTGGACGATCAGCGATTTTCCAGCTTATGGGATGTTGGCAGCCTGCAGGACAAAAGGATATAATGGATGTCCTATATGTTTGGACGACGTGAACTCTAGTTGGCACGCGGGGAAGGTGTGTTACTTGGGTCACCGTAGATGGCTTCCTCACGACCACCCGTGGCGACAGGATGAAGCTCATTTCGACGGGACGGTAGAGAACAATCCTAAACCCCGTAGTTGGTCGGGTGAAGAGATTTTAGAGAGGTTGAGCTATTTCGATTTTGGTGTGTTGAGCAATGACGCGGATGTAAAGAAATGCAATCCAATTCCTCCACATGATCTGAGCTATTGGGATCACAAGAGTATATTCTTTGAACTCCATTACTGGTCGAAGTTGAAGCTGAGGAACAACTTGGACGCGATGCACATAGAAAAAAATGTGTGCGACAGCGTGGTGGGAACAATTCTCGGTATTAAGTTCAAGACTAAAGATACTCCCAAAGCGCGCAAAGATTTGGAACCAATGAATCTACGTTGTCCCTTGTGGTTGAGGAGGGATAGGAAAGAAGTGTACAACAAGATGACAGATGCACCTTACACAGTGAAGCCGACGCTTAGACGTTCTGTATTTCACTGGTTTAAGGGCGTTCGTTATCCGGCTACGTATGCAGCTACTATAACTGGAGCAGTGGACGAGGTGCAACACAAGTTTGTTGGTCTAAAGACACATGACTATCACGTTATGCTGCAACGTCTAATTCCAGTGGTAATTCGACCATACTTGCCTCGGGACGTCGTAGAACCAATAGTGGCATTGTGCAGGTGGTGGCAGAGGTTATGCGGCAGAGAATTAAAGAAGTCAGATGTGGTGGAATTGCAACAACAAATTGTGCACATCATTTGCAAACTAGAGAGGATTTTTCCCCCTGCTTTCTTTGACATCATGATTCACCTAATGATCCACCTGCCCGAGCAGGTGCTCATTTCTGGTCCGGTCCAGTACACTTGGATGTATCCTCAAGAAAGGTACGTACAACTAATTAATTAATTTGTTCCACTGGAGATTATATACTAGCTAGCTATATGTACTTATTCTTATTGTGCGTTTGATTTTGTAGACAGCTTGGACAGTATAAGTCATTCGTCAAAAACAGGTCGGCCCCGGATGACTCCATAGCAGAGACATACCTAATGCATGAGTGTGTTACTTACTGCAACAGGTACCTCAAAGATCCACCACCTCCCACTGCCTCCGATCGCAGTGCCCGCATCAATCTTTCTGTCGTCACCAATGTCGTCCGACCGTTTAGAGGAGTATTAAAGGAATCGTTAACACGGGAAGAACTTATTGAGGCACATTGGGTAGTGTTGCGAGACTGTGACGAAGTTGAGCCGTACATGATGTCATACAGGGAGAGGCTTCAGGCGTTAAATCAAAACAAGAGTTCGACGTGGATTGAGAAAATGGTTAAGAAAAAGTTTCCCGATTATTTCTTCCAATGGGTACGTACGTATGTCTCGGTATTTAATTAGTAATTTATATACGTACATATCGATCATTTTGGAGAAAGTCCAAATTAAACCCTTATATTAATTTGCCCTTTTTCGCAGATGATTGATCTGCAAAAATCTGAAAACCACGGGGGGTGGTGGTCATGGCCAAAGCACTTGCTAGCAGGGAAGCCAGTTAAACACTATATTTATCCCGGATGTTTTGTGAACGGTGTAAAGTTCCATTCATTGGCCCGAGACGAGGGAAGAAGAACACAAAACAGTGGGGTAGCGGTTGGGAAAGACAATGATCTATATTACGGGGCTATTGTATATGTGGTTCAGCTATGTTACGGGAATGATGTCAACGTTTTCCTATTCAAGTGTAGATGGTTCAAGCGTACAAAGGAAGACCTGGGACTATTATCAGTCGATACAAACTCAAGCTGGTATGAGGATGAGCCTTTCACTCTCACCACCTTAGTTCGGCAGGTGTTCTATCTCGACGATCCGAAAGCCGGTGAAGGGTGGAAAATAGCGAACCATATCTCTCATCGAGGAATATGGAATACAGAGACAATTGAAGGGACACCGGCGACGACTGAAGATGTTGCTAAACCAGAAAGAGACATTCCTGCCTATTAAGAGCCTAATATTTCTGTCATCTGCTCCGATATAATGGACCTGGTTCAAGATGGTGAACGGTTACCCATGCTTGATGGTTGTACAGATCTAACTGAAGATGAGATTATCGATGAGGTAGATGAAGAAGACGAGCAGGAAGAGGACGCGGACGAGGACTCAGGTTATTTGTCGGACGATGTTGAGTACGAGACGAGGATGAGCCGTCGTCTAACAGGGATGAGGACGATGACGATTATGACGAAGAGTACAGTCATACGACGAGGATTATTAATTGGTAATTAATTATTGTAATTATTGTAATATATGATCGATGCATCATCGATCAATAATTAATATAAATGATATATATAAGGAGGTAATAAATATATGTACGTACGTATATCTTCGACTTTTTTTACTTAATTAATTAATAATTACACGCGTCCATGCTCGAACAGATATATCGGATCGACCGACGTACGTAAACTAAATTAAATTAATTCATTAATCCGAGTTATATATCGTGGACAACGGAGAAATTAATTGCAGGTTGTCGCCTTTGGGTGTTTTGGCTATCTCCCTAAATCCTCGACCCTAAATCTAGCAAATCGGATCGATCGATCATTTTTTTAATTTTTTTTTTATTCAAAATAATTGAACGGACACACAATTGACCCTGGACGACCTAAACCCTAAACCCTAAGGCCCTAACCCCTGAATTCAGGGTTTTTACACCCGGACGACGGAAATTGTCATTATCCGTCGTCCAGGTACACACTAGGACGACGGAGGTGGTCATTCTCCGTCGTCCAAGTTAACAAACCCTAAACCCTAAACAGTAAGGCCCTAACCCCTGAATTCAGGGTCTATACACCTGGACGACGGAGAACGTCATTCTCCGTCGTCCAGGTGATTACCTGGACGACGGAAACTCTTATATCCATCGTCCAGGTGCAGATATCGTAATTTTTTCTATGACAACGACCATCTAGACCTTCTTCCAATGCATATTCTTTTCATCAAGACTTTAGAGTAAACAATTCTTGGTGTGTGAGATTCGACGGTTCGAAAATCGGAGTTGTGAAATGCCTTGTATCCACGTTTTCGGTTTGTGAAATTATCGGTTTTGCGGTTGACTGCGCCGATCAAACCCTTCCCGAACTTATTATTTTACGGTCCTTTGAAGACAATTATATATTATGTTACGACGAACATATCCAACGGTTTTTTTGTCCAAATTCAATTTCGTTAATACTCTGTTGCAAATGAGCCTCTACTCATGAACACTTAAGTCGTAAGGATTAGTCGATACTTAACAACTTTCAAAACGAAAAATTATTCGTCGGTTCAAATTTAACTGTTCATATATACGATGCGTTCATCGATATTGGACGACTATTTCACTCCAATGACAGATCGCTAAATTCCTAGTGAATTAATTTTAAACTTTTTTTTAACGTAAATTTCACCTGGACGACGGAGAATCACGTTCTCCGCCGTCCAGGTGAACACCCGGACGACGGAGAATGACAAGATCCGTCGTCCAGGTTCAATTTACCATGGCGGTTCCATTTTTTTTAAGTTTTTTTAATGAATTTTTGACTTGGACGACGGAGAATGACGTTCTCCGTCGTCCAGGTGTTCACCCGGACGACGGAGAACGTCATTCTCCGTCGTCCAAGTCAAAAAACATGGCGGTTCGATTTACCGCCTCAATTTTCGGCGCCGCTTGAATTTCCACTTCGACGACGGATAATCAATTCTCCGTCGTCTAAGTCCAAATTTATGGCGGGTGAAACGTTCTGCCCATTAATTACGCGCCGCTTCGAAAAATTTTAACCCTTCACTTGGACGACGGAAAACACTGTTTCCGTCGTCCAAGTGCACTTAGACGACGGAAATTCGTGCTCCGTCGTCTAAGTGAAAGCCTATAAATAGGCAGTGGCTCATCTTCTTTTCCTCATCCCATACATTCTCCTCTCCTCTCTCTCTCTCTCACTCCGGCGATCCTCCTCCGGCGACGCTTGATCTACGCATTTTATGCTTGATTCTTAATGTCTTTCTCTCTACATTTAGCTTTGTTGTATGCTTAATAAATATGTTTCTAACTTACTTTATGCTTTTAGGTAGAAATAAAGGAGAAAATAATAAAGGAGGAGTTTTGGAGCTAAAAGCGTATTAAGGAGAGAAGTTCTCAATTCCGGAGAAGAAATGGTCCGAGAAATGGTCCGAGGAATGGTCTTCAAATGGTTACTAAAATGATTTCCCACATGGTGTCAAGAATTGAAGACCAAATGTCAAAAGAAATGGATACCAAAATGGTGGACAAAAAAAAAGATGAAGACATTTCTCCTGCGCGACCCAGGAAAGAGCAAATATGGCGGAATATATGGAGCATATAATGGACGAATTTTGGAGGATATTCCATGAAGATAAATACCTTATTTGAGGGCCAAAATATGTGCAAGAATATGGTATATTCGGCCAAGAAGTATTGGGGAATAAGGAATGCAAGATTTGAAGATATAAAGATTTCCTTTTCCTTGAAGAAGAAGAAAACTGGGCAGTCAGGTCACTTAACTTCTAAAATCCGTAGTAAATTCAATTCAACTCCAAATATGGCGTTCATTATATTGATTTTATAGCCCTTTGAATAAGCTTTCCAATGAAACAAGAATCGGAATTTTCTGAGCTCTAGAACTCCCGGAAAAGACGTTTCAAGACAGGCTGGCAATTCTACCCGAGTACACTAGGAAAACCTAGTTTGGAGAGGAAAGTTGGAATTCTTCACCTATAAATACAAGAGCTCGACTCATTCATTGTCATCACTCATTCTAGACATCAAATAGCTCTGCCAAGCATTCCTCTCCACCTCAATACCAAATTTCTACAAGAAGCCGCCCCTCCGTTCATCAACAAACTCCTCCGCCGAGTCGACTAGAAGGCAAATTCCTTTAGAGGCTCCTCATCTCCTAGAAGGCCGGATCACACTCTCGACGTAGGGCAAATTCCCGAGCGAAGTGTATTTCGATCCCTTCTATTTTCATTCTTGTAAACTTTTGATATTTTGGTTGAAATAAAGTTTGTTTCGGTTCACTTCCTTGTCATCTTTGTGTTATTTTCGTGACTTATTATTATCTTAGAATTTAGTCAAGCATGTCAAACTTAATAAACCAATTTAGGCGAAGGCAAATTCCTTGTCAAGTTGGTATGTGTCGTAGGGCAAATTCCCGAGCACTAATAAAGATCATACATGTTAACTTGATTAAAGACTTAGAGATTAATAGGTTGCATATAACATGACTAGGAGAGTAAGACGTGGTGAATGGAATGAGTTGATCAACGTGTATATATGTAATTAGACTTTATTTTCGGTTTAGTAAGCATGTTTAGGATTCTATGTTCTTGTTTGTTTTGCTTGTCTATGAGTTTAAGCATGTTAGAACTTAGAAGCCAACGATGTGTTTGCTTTGCCATGTTTTTATCTTTTATTTTCGTTAAAACCAACCAAATTCCCCCTTTTTAACTAGCGTAAATATGCATGCACCCTCAATCCCCGGTTAAGAACGATACCCTATTTACCAATGCTACATCTACACCAAGGGTTTTAATTGTATGCGTTTTTGTTGAGTGTTAAGTGTTTATTTAGTACTTAGTAAAAGCGTGTATCAATTTTGGCGCCGTTGCCGGGGATTGTAAATAATTGTGTGTTTATGCTTGTAAATATGTGAATATGTGTAAAGTGTGTATATATATATGTAAAGTGTCGAAGTTTTTTTTTTTCATACATGTTCATAATACGTTCCATTCTAACTTTTTGTTTTTGCAGCCATGTAAATAGGTACATATTAAAGGAAGTCTTCGATTTACATTGAGTACGCAAGTTCGGTTGATTAAGTCTCACTCATTGGAATAGATGGCGCCTCTTTTTCTTGTTTATCTCCTTAACCCCTTGTGATGTGTGGATTTCATCACCGCACACCATAACCTAAGTGAAGTTATGGACATGAGGTTGAGGGCGGAGTCTACAAGAACTTGAGGGAATGTCTTTCTCGAGATTTTGGCTGAATGTCGGACATGGTGTCTAGAAACGGGTTATGACTGGTGACAGGTTTTGGATCTAAGAAAGACTTACACCATTGGAGTATATACCGGTTGGCCAGGTTAGCCTCGGGGTGTATCGTCGAAATTAGTCCTGCCTCTCACGTTATCTCTATCCCCAACTGGCCATGTTTTTCGATTGAACCAAGGCCGATTGATTGAGAATGTACATTTTATCGCGCGGGTCGCACGTCCAATGAAAGACCTAAAGGCTCAATGAACGTATTCTCTTTAAATCAAGGGCGAAACTCAATGAACAAAATACTTGTGCATATTACTTGTAAATTTCGTGTGCATTTTAACTTGTAAAGAATTAACCACGTTGCATTTAGCTTGCATAACCTGCCGGCGGCTTTGTGATACTCGGATTTCATCACCGGGTACCCTAACCTAAGTGAAGTTAGGGGCATGAGGCCAAACGTATGGTCACGTTGCATCATGTATTTAACACGTAACTTTGTGTGTTTTCTGCAGGTTCTAACGTTTTTCTCTTATGCATTCACGTCATTTTTCACTTAGGCTCTTGTTTAATGCATTTGAATGACGATTTAAGTGTTTTGAGCATGAATTTGAATGAAACGTGATGTGCTTGCATTACTATATATGTTTCTAAATCTTTGCATTGTAAATATGCCTAATTTTGCAGAAAACGTGTAAATTGAGTCTTAACTTATTCTATAAACTTTGCATTCATTTTAGGGAGTCTAAAGCCTTGCATTCACGTTTACAATTCTTGAAGTGTCTTAACTTAGTGTTTTACAGCTTTTGTGTGTTTTTGGTTTGTTTTTCTTCGTGTGATTTGTTTTGGTGTGATTTTGTGTGTTTTTATTGCTTTCTTTTAATTTTCAACGTTTTTGGTTAGTGTCTTGCATTACTTGTATATTATTTTGATACTAACACTATTTTGAGGAGGAAGACTTAGAAGAAGATCCGGCTACTAAAGAAGCCGAGAAGAATGTGGCTCCTCACGCCACTAAGGCACAACCCTCATCATCACAATCTGCCCCAAACAAAGGTATTAACTCTATCCCTTCAAGTTTGGTTAATACTAATGCTTCGTTTGCTCGTGCACCATTCCCACATAGGTTGACGAAATCTAAGAAAGATGATCAATACGAAGACATTTTGGACATCTTTCGGAAGGTGCAAGTAAATCTGCCCTTGATCGAGTGCATAAAGCAAGTGCCTATCTATGCAAAATTTCTCAAAGATTTATGCACCCAAAGGAGGCAAACGAGAGCGAAGGAGGTTGTGAAGGTGAATGCAACCGTCTCAGCAGTTTTACAGCGTCGATTACCCCCCAAATTGAAGGATCCGGGGAGCTTTTCTGTTCCTTGCGTGATTGGTGACAACAAATTCGAAGATGTTATGCTAGACCTTGGTGCATCCATTAACGTAATGCCTTATTACTTATTTGCATCCATGGATTTAGGCGAGCTCAAACAAGACAACGTCATCATTCAGCTAGCCGACCGTTCGCATAAGTATCCTAGGGGATACTTTGAAGATATTCTTGTGCAAGTCAACAACCTGATTTTTCCAGCGGATTTTTACATTGTTGACATGGAGGAGAGTCCTTTGAATACCACGCCATTGCTTCTTGGACGACCTTTCATGAGGACTGCAAGAACGAAGATAGATGTGTTTGAGGGAACGTTTTCCATGGAGATTGATGGAGAAAAGATCGAATTCAACATATTAGATGCCATGAAGGTTCCCGCGGCAAGTGTACATGCCATATTTTCGATGGATATGGTGGAAGAGGCAGCTCAACAACACTAAGACATCATTGAAGATTCACGGCTTGAGGACCCAATTCCGTCAAACACAACATGAAGAACTCTCACGTCTAGGCTGTAAGACGTTAAAAAACAAGCGCTTCTTGGGAGGCAACCCAATGGAGGAAATCACCAAGGATTTGTTCTCTCCTCCCTTATCTTTTTAATTTCATTGCTTATTTACTTTCCTTAGCTAAAATTTTTGTGGGTCTCTCTCTTCATACTTAGTTCTATGTTTCCTTTAAATACATTGAGGACAATGTAGAGTTTAAGTGTGGGGGAGGGGTTTACAACTTTATTTGAGTCTTAAAATCATAAAACCGGGCGGACAATGGAACTTTCCGGCGGGTGATGCCCTAAAAAAAAATTGTTTTTAAAGAGTCTTTTTCATTTTTAGGATGCCCTTAGTTAGTCTATGATGAAAATGGACGGAAAAAGAATACATATGGCGATGAATAAGCACTAAACTGTTTTCTTGTGATAAGTGAGATATTTTGATTGTCATAACATGTAGTGGATATGGTATTCTTAAACATGGTATAGAATTCGCATGTTAGAATAAGTTTTAAATCATACAAACCTAAAAGTGAGTTTTTGAGCCTACATTACTTCATTTGAGAGTAAATTTCGTGCATATGGTTTTCAAAAACAAAACATGCTTCATCTAATTACTTGCCATAGATTTTAATGAACTAGAGATTACTAGAACTTACTCATGTAGATTTACAACGCTTTTAAGTTGATATATGCTCTGATTTTGGATATGATTAAAGGCAAATTAGGTTACCACCACTTAAACCAAATGGCCTTGTGTCCCATTGTGCGCACGAGTTGCGACACCCTTAGATTACCCCTTTGTGCCTACGTTAAGCCTTTTCTTTCATTTACCACATACATATCTAAACACTTAGCCTAGTGTAGAGTTTCCAACCCTTGTTCAAAGACTTGGTGAAGAATTTCGAAGCTAGCATAAAAGAAGTGGCGAAAAAAGTGATGAAAGAATACAAAAGAAGGGAAGACTTGTCCAAAAGATGATTGCCGAAAGAAAAAAAAAAGAAGAAAAAAAAAATCGAGAGCAAAAGAAAAGAAAAAATGTGTAAAAGCTCTCCGGCAAAAGTTCTAAGTGTAAAAGTTTGGACAAGTGAAGTTTAGAATGAAGTTAGGGCCCAAAAAGATAAAAATTGGCCCCCGATTCTGAAAGTTTGACACAAGGAAGTGTGTAGAAAGGATGAGCCACGAAATTTGAGAATTCTAAGTGCTAGACTAAGTCTTTGGAACATGTTTTAACCACCACTTATCAAAATTTCGAATGCCTTAGCCTTAGCCCCATTACAACCTTTCTAAAGTCCTTTATGATCCTTAAGATGAGTAGCCTTCAATTGGTTGAGTAAGTTACATGAGTAAGCATATGGTTTGGTTCATTTGTGCAAGTAATTATGAGGTATTTCGATGCAATACATATACATTTTGAGTGAACCTCTTTTCATGAGTGAAAATATGATGAGTGCATCCATGTGAGATTGATTTAAACTTGTTCGAAACATGCATAGCTTTAACTTCACCATTGTTTTCTCCAAGTCCTACTTGTTCATGACATGATCATATTTCTCTTATCTATCGAAAATTGTTGAACTTTAAATTCTAAAATCGTGTGATTCCATCGCCATATACTTAAGAACATTTCTGAGACAAATTGTACTAAGGGTTTAGAAGTTGTTTTTATTATTTTGAGTCCATGAAATATGTTCAACGTGAAGGCTAGCCTCATTGTTGGAATTATGTTGCTTACCTTCTCGTTTCCTTTATTTTAAGTTTTTGCTAGGGACTAGCAAAGTCTAAGTGTGGGGGAATTTGATCTACGCATTTTATGCTTGATTCTTAATGTCTTTCTCTCTACATTTAGCTTTGTTGTATGCTTAATAAATATGTTTCTAACTTACTTTATGCTTTTAGGTAGAAATAAAGGAGAAAATAATAAAGGAGGAGTTTTGGAGCTAAAAGCGTATTAAGGAGAGAAGTTCTCAATTCCGGAGAAGAAATGGTCCGAGAAATGGTCCGAGGAATGGTCTTCAAATGGTTACTAAAATGATTTCCCACATGGTGTCAAGAATTGAAGACCAAATGCCAAAAGAAATGGATACTCCGACGACCAACTTTTCGGCGTGGTTCCCCCTCTCCGACGACTCTACTCTTCCGATATTCCGGCGAAATTCCGACATTCCAGCGAAATTCCGACGAGGTAATAATTCTATTTTTTAACTCTTTAATATTTTTTTTATTTAATTAATTATTTAATTTCTAAATACTTTTAATTTATTAGTTTTAAATAATAAATAGTTGTAATTATAATAATTATTTTGTTGTTATTATTATTATTTAGTAATCATTATTAGTTGTTAATTATTTGGTAATGAATAATTATTAGTTGTAATTAAATAATAGTAATAATAATAATTGTTAATAATAATTAATTATATTGGTAAATGAATAATTATTATAAAATGCATGATAAATAATAATTAATTGATAATTATGTGTATTTTCTAGTAAATTGCATGGTAGTACGTTTTCGATTTAAATTTAGTACATAGGCTTGGTTTTTATTAAGTCGCACTCTTTGGAATAGATGGCGCCTCTTTTCCTAGCTTATCTCCTTAACCCCTCGTGATGTGTGTATTTCATCACCGCACACCATAACCTAAGTGAAGTTATGGACACGAGGTTGAAGGCGGAGTTTGCAAAGGACTTGAGGGAGTGTAAATTTTCGAAAAATTGGCCGAACGTCGGACATGGTGTCTAGAAACGGGTTATGACTGGTGACAGGATTTGGACTAAGAAAGACTTTTGTCGAAATTAGTCCTGCCTCTCGCGTTATCTCTATTCCTAACTGGCCATGTTTTTCGATTTAACCAAGGCTGATTAATTGAAAATTTACACTTTATCGCGCGGGTCGCACGTCCATTGAACTACCGAAAAAGCCAAGCTAGTGTACTCTATTTAAATCTTAACCGTACTTAATTAGCATAAATTTTGCACTTGTAATTATTATGGTAAGTAAGTATTTTAACAACGTACTCCTAGGTTGAAATGGCTCCATCCGGCAAGAAGAAAGCGCAACAGGAGGCAAAAGATGTCATGCTCCGAATGTTGGCGGACCAAGTCGGTTGGGTTCAACAGGAGGGCAACGACGCCCTCAATCCGGACCCTTCATCTGGTTCGGAAGCGGCGCCTATTGGGGAAATTCCGTCTGCCCCATTTATCTCCGGCGGTGATGACGTCGACCCCTTCCAATCTCCGACGCCCGGTACCGGTTCAACGGGAAGTACTCAGGCGTCCTCGACCGCCGAATCAATCATGTACAGCGCCCGCCGTAGGCAAAGGAGGGCCCCTACTGACCCGGAACCGAAAAGGACTCGGGGTCTCGTTAAAGGGGGCAAAGCGGAGCGTATTTGCAAGGCGACCGGGAAAAAGATCGACTTGCCCTACGACGAATTCACTGGTGGCCCTCCCACAGCTCAGCTAGCAAGTCTCTCGGCGCATAGCATAGGGTCAATCGTCCGTAACCGGGTTCGTCTCACTACCCCTACTTGGAAGGAGGCGCCGGATCATGAGAAGGCGAAAGTCTTTAAAGATCTTTCGGTACGTAATACGTCCAATTTAGTTATTATATAATATTTTTAATATTAGTTAAAATTTCATAATATATACGATTATAATTTTCTATTTATTTTTTATAGGAACAATTTGCGGTGGATCCGACACCGGCCATGTTGAGGCATATCAACCAAACCGCCAACTCCATCTACAAAGATTGGAAGTACAGGCTCCATCAGTACTTCCAAACTTACGGTCCCTCGCCTCCCCCCGTAGAGCTGCGTAGGGATAGAGAAGATGAGTGGGGAGTGGTTGTGTAACCACTTTGCCGATGACTCCTTTAAGGTGTTAATTTACTTTTTTTATTTCAATTAAGATAATTGAATTATTTAAATTTTAGTTATTAATTTTTTAATGATTTAATTATGTTGTGTAACAGAAATTCTCCGGTGTCAACAAAGCCAACCGGGGGAAGAAGAAGAAACACCATACTACCGGCGCCAAGCAGTTCATTTAAATAACCAAGGAGCACAAGGATAAGGGCTCCAAACACCCTTATCTTTGGAGCTCTTATCTTGATGCAAGCATAAGCGCGTACGTGACGCCTGGGCTCGATAATGAAGCGAGTCAATGAGGCGTAAGTGATATATATATATGTGCTTTTAATTATAGTAATTATTATTTAAATATTATTTCATTATAATAAATTAATTATTCTTTTGTAGGCAAGGGTGATAGAGCGTGCGCACGAAGAGTTGGCTAACACTCAGCTTGCGTTCCCAGATGTGCCGCCGGAAGACCTGCCTCCTCTATCCTTAGAGAGCCAAATTGCAATCGCGGATGAGGTCTACGGTCGTAGAGCTGGCAAGGAGGTTAGGCACTTTGGGCCTAGGGTGGTACGAGATTTGTCGACGACCTCCGGCTCATCATCTACGGGAGGTTCGGGGCAGCGGAGAAGGAGTCAGGCTGCAACCGTCGAAGCAGCCATTCAAGAGGCTCGACTGGCACGAGAGGAGAATGAGTCAATGCGGCAAAGACTTGACGAACAACAAGCACAAATAGCCCAACTCATCGCCCTCATGCAACAAAATCGAGAAGTATGTCAACCTCCTCCGAACCCACACCCCGACGACAACGACCCGGCTGGAGGCGGAGGACTCGGCGGCGCATCTGCTCCTCCAGTGTATTAGCTAGCTAGTTAATTATCGCGTTTCTTTATTTCCGAGTTCCGAACAATATTATATAATTTTTATGGGTTTTTAATTTGGATGTGTATGTACAAATTAATTAATTATTTAATACATTAATTAATATTAAAAAATTAGTTTATTTAATTAATTTGGACTATTTTTCATTATTTAAATTAAATTAATAATATTTATTTACAATTTAATTTTTTTAAAAAATTAAATAGGCACTTGGACGACGGAGATTATGTTCTCCGTCATCCAGGTACCCAAACCCTAAACCCCAACCCCTAACCCCTAACCCCTAAACCCTGCCATTCTCCGTGGTCCATGTATTCACCTGGACGACGGAGAATTAGTTCTCCGTCGTCCAGTGAACACCTAGGCCACGGAGATTGTTAGCTTCTCCGTGGCCCATGTATGCACCTGGACGACGGAAAACTAATTCTCCGTCGTCCAGGTGAACACCTGGGCCACGGAGATTTCTAGCTTCTCCGTGGGCCAGGTGTTCACCTAGACGACGAAGAATTAGTTCTCCGTCGTCCAGGTGCATACATGGGCCACGGAGATTGTCCGCGGTCCAAGTGAACTTGGACGACGGAGAACTAATTCTCCGTCGTCCACGTGCTTGGACGACAGCACTTGGAGCACGGACCTTGGACGACGGAGATTCCATCGTCTAAGTACTTAGACGACGGAAAACTGCACCTAGACGACGGAAATGGTCCGTGGTCTAGGTGCAGTTTTCTTGTAGTGTTTTGAGGCATCATATTCATCCAATTCTCAAGAAGCAGTACTTAAAGAAAACATATCCCAAAAAATTATGGGACGTTCTGAAGCAACGCTACAACAGCGTGCATAATGCACAGCTTCTAGAAATTACAGAGAGATTAAGAACCATCTGTTTATGCATACAACCAAGCTATGTTGGAGCTACATTCTGAATTGAGTTTCTGTGGGGTAGAAAAGACTGATCAGGATATGATCGAGAGGTCTTTGAATACATTCCCTTCTTCCATGAGTATATTGGATCATCAATACCAACTTCAGTACGAACAAGGAAGAATCAAAATATTCACTAATCTCATGAATATTCTGGCTAAAAAGGAGAGATATCATCAGATAATTCTCAACAACAACTCAAGACTCACTGGAACCAAGAAAATACCTAAGATTTACAACACTTGATTGAAGGCACGTAAAGAAAAGAAGAACATACATTCAGAACCTTACAACTGTGGAGGGCATGCTCCACGTGGTGGGAGAGGAAGGCATAGCAATGGTAGAAACAAAATCCAAAATTTGACTTGGCACAGAGGTCATGACACCAACTTCAACAAGAACAAGTCAGGTTCTAGGACTGAAGTATCTTCTTCACACTCTGCTCCATCAGGCAAGTATCCATGTTTTAAATGTGACTTTACTAAGCATATGTACAAGCAATGTTGTGAAAGCAAGGAAATTTAGAATATCTACAAGAGGCACAAACAATACTTGGTACAAGAGGCTAACTTTACTAGGTGAGATTTTGAGATGGAAGAAGATTGTGATGTCAATCTCATTGTCGCAAACAACAAGAACTGAGAGTCTTGAGACTCCGGATTTTGATCAGTCTATGTATTAGGCTGTTAGATTTGCTATGTAATTAGGTTTAGTATTTTTTGTTTGTTTAGTCGTTTAGGAATAAGACAACTTTGATGTAGTTTGTTTTGACAAGTCATAAAATTTCTCTATTTTCAGTCATATGAAATTGTTAAGAATGTTATTTTACTACATAATGCATGAATATTTCGTAACATACAATATTTCATGTCATTATGACACCGAAACACTAGAAAAATGAACAAGAGCGAAATTCAAGTTCCTGTAGGTTTTGACCCATCGAAGATTCTCTTCGACATGTCGAAATCTTTACCCTGGAACGATTTTGGCACTTTTTCGACCCGTCAAAATTTTTTGCATTTTTTTCTCTGACCCGTTGAATATGGTCCCCCAAACTAGACCTAGAGTCTTTTGGACCGATATAGACTGGCCTCCCAGACTTGAACTCAAACCATTTTGACCCGTCGAACATTCCTTCGACCCGTCCTGGTTTATAGTCAGAAATGGGGTTGTTTTGATGTTGTTTTTACATCAGTTTTGCCTTGTCATGTCAAGTACTCTATAAGGGTCACAACCCTTACAAATCTTTAAGTATTCACTTAAAGTGTTCGTCATGTCTTGAGTTCAAAAACTGATTGATTTACATTCTTTTGTAGAAAACTAAAGACAAGATTGGGTGTTTAGCAAATAGTGATACTACCCATACTATTCTGCGGCATAGGCAATTATTTATGGATCTTATGTCATATAGTTATTCAATGACAAACATGATATGTTCAGTGCCAATTATACAAGGGCGTGGTTCATCACAATTATTATTGTCACATGGTACTAGAATTTATTTCACTAATACCTTATATGCGCCAAAGGCCAATAGAACCTTGCTAAGTTTTAAGGACATTTATGCCAATGATTTTCACATGAAAACATATTGTGAGAATGATAAAGAGTTGTTGAGTGAAATATCCGTCGAATGTGGTAAAAAGTGCATTCTAGAGAAGTTTATGAGCATTCATAGTGGTTTATATTTACTACATTTCAGATCATTGAATCTAATGCAGTCACTCACACTACAGTGTGTGACTCGGCCTCTTATAAACTCTGGCATCATCGGCTGGGTCACCAAGGTTGAGTTATGATGATAGAGATATCAAAAAATTTACATGGTCATCCATTATTTAGAGCAAAGGAGAATGTGGGATTACCCAAAACTATCGGTTTAGATGGAGGGGCAGAGATTACTCCTCTCAGTCCAGGCACGGTCTCCAAGACGAGTGCAACATAATCTCAGATAGCTAAATATTGTTGAGGAACCATGCGTAATCCCACTAGATTCCTTCGTGGCAATCTCTAATGTACAACACTCATTCTGCCAAGGTTGTTCATTAGCAAAATTACAAGCACGGCCTTCCATTCATACAAAGAATCCAATGTGACATTTGTGGACCTATCAAACCTGAATGCAGACCATTTAAATACTTTATGGTTGTGGTAGATGCATCGACACATTGATGTCACTTTGCTATCCATAAAGAATGCTGCATTTGCAAAACTCATAGCTCAGATCATGTAATACCCCGACCTTTTTATATAATCGTTAATATTTATGAATAATTCGAGTATAATTTAGGGCCACGATAAATGATTTTTATTGTTGATATACTAAGGTCTCGGGTTGACTTTTTATTGAATTGATGAAGTTGGTTGACTTCTGATGGAAGTCATAGAATTTGTCGAGACGAGTCCGTAAACTCGAGAAATGTCGAAAATAGAGTTACATCGGAAACGTTTTGGTCAACGGAAGTTTAACGAAATTATGTGCGGATATAAATAGGAATTTCCAGAAAAGAAAAGACAGACCTTCCATTTCGGGCAACGACTCGTTAACCGAGCTTTGGCGACCAAAATCGCCGACGAGCTTCAAGTCCGCGATTCAACACTGTTGGTTCACCTCGAGGTGAAATGGGATTGTCTATTCCTCTTCTACCTTCTCCCAAAAGTGATTTTAGGTTTGGAGGTCGAAGCTAAGAGAATCAAAGAGGTAAAGTTTTCAGGTTTTGGGTATGGTTCTACTCCCCTTGGCCCCTAGATTGTGTTTGTGTATGATTTTGGGTGATTTGCAGGTCGAGAAGTAGGGATTCGAATCGATCTCGATTTGATTTCGTGCGCTGATACCTTTATCTATTCGATCAAAAAAACCGGTATGAAATTTCGGGGACAAAATTTTCTAAAAGGGGAGAAATTATGATAACTCGTACCTAAACTTTACATTTTTACATCGAGCAAGGTTTAATCGAAGGTAGTAAATAATTTTTACTGTTTATAGTTATCAAAAGTTCTTTGATCGACTATTTATTAGTTTCATAACCCGATAAACTATCTTAGTGAAAGTCGTAGACTTCGTGCAGACTAATTCGTTGACTCTTAAATCATTGAAATAAGAGTTACGACAAAAGATTTATCGTAAGAGAAAGTTTGTCGTTAAATTACGTTAGAGTAACTTCCCAAGTATAGATATAAACTTTCCACTTTTGGAAGAGGTCTAATAACCATTTTAGCAAACTCTCTCTCCCTCACCTCATCACTCTCTCTCTACTCTTCTGATTCCTCTCGCCTCCCTCTCATTGTCATCGGCAGTCTACCACCGGCCGGTTACCAAATCGAACAATCAAGGTATCAAAATCTTCCTCTTGCTTTCCTATATCATCTCCAATACACCCACGAACCTCTTTCTCATCGATTAAGCCAAGAATCGAAGAAAACTGATTGAAAATCAAAAAACCCTAGAGTTTGAGGGTTTTTGATTTCGAGCTCAAATCGGTCAAGGAGACTCTTTGGGGTTTGTAACCCTTGTCACCATGAAGCTAACCATACCTTGGTTGCTTCTCAATTTCATCAGAGGTGGACAAATCGACGATTTGAAGTTTTTGGGAGTTTTGAGGTCTAAGTTAAAATTGGACGATTTATCTTCTGAATTGGATGTTGTGGCTTTGGAATGAATTATTTCTTACAAGATTTTGGGTGTTTTCAGGTTCGGGTGCTGGAAAATTAGGGTGGCGTCGCGCCTTTGCCGCTGGCAATGCTCTTGCGAAGGTTTTTTTTGGCAGAATTTTTATATCATTTTGATTGTATTAACGTAACAATTGTATTGAAGAGGTTTGCGTATCGATTTGTTGTACATTAATGAATTGAAAGTGGACTTAATCGGATTGTAGTTAATGTTAATACGAATTAATGAGTTTATTAATTTGAAAGTCTGTTAGACGTAAAGTGGTTTACTTTTCGAGAGCGTATAATGATTTTGATATTTGACATAAGATTAGTATTAGAAACTGGTTGGAAATTCAGGAATCATGTAGTTCGAGAATGTGATATTCTCGATAGGAATACTCATGGAGTACGTGAACGAGTTATTTGATATCGTTTTAAACGATTAGTTATTAAATAATCTTCGTTGTTTCAAGACAACGCGTCGAACCAGAAGCGGTGGAGAATTCAGTTAGACAGGAGACTTAAGTCTGTGAGTGGATCTTTGTTTTCAAATATTAAATGCATGTGATTATGAGTTTTCAGTTTCGGAACTCAGTTTCTCTATATCATTCAGTTTCGTAATTCAGTTATCATTCAGTCATACGCTTTATTCGGAGGTTATTACTATTATACTATTATTATTATATGTATGCATACATGTAATAGTCATTTTGCCTGGCATCTACGCGACAATTCCGGTTCAGGCAGCACTTGTTGATAATGATCATCTAGTTCAGTTAGCATCTGCTAGGTGATCAAAAGATAACTAGTTCAGCTAGCACCTGTCTGTCATCACCTCCATAGTTATACTATCAGCTATCATTATTTAGTGATGATTAGTATAGTCAGCACCTGCTAATCAACGACATTATTAAAGACTTGAGTAGAAGTCACTGTTTAGTATTTCGCATGCTAGTTTTTTAATGGGTTAATTTCACACACAGTACTTGAACTTATGTGGTCAAGTCAGTTTGATACCTCGACTTTTTTTCGTACGAGAAACGTACTCCAACTTATTTATTCGTACCGTCGGGGTACCCAAGTCACTTTTCCGATCAAATTCCGACTAATTTGCTGACGTGGCACCTCTGCTTTTTTTAAAATGTCGTTATTGCCCTCAAAGTTTCCAGCCAGTCCAAAACAACCTCATTATCGTCCAAGCAACCTCATTCCTCTATGGCATTCATCGAACACTTCCCTCCCACTCCCGACACCTTCCCATTTCACCACATCATCCAAAATCACAGTCCATGACACAACGCTGCGCTCCCCCATCTCATCAAACACCCTCTTCGCAGTACCCAGCTCGCCACACTTAACATACATATCCATAGCCGCATTGCAAACCTTAACACCACAACTCAAACCCACCTTCACCATCAACCCATGTCCTTCCACCCCAAGCTCCAACTCCCCCAACCGAGCACACGCATTGAACAAGCAAACCACCGCCATGTCTTCCACCCTCACTCCCTCTCTTCTCATTTCCACAAACAAACGAAGCCCATTTTGATGCTTCCCCTGGCAAGCAAAGCTTCCCATCAATACAGTCCAGTCTACAGTGTCTATGTGACTTGGGAATTTCGTCGAACAAGTGGTGTGCATACTCAGCACTACCACAAGCTGCATAGAAATGGAGCACGACGTTGTGAATATATGAGTCTGCTGACGCGGCGAGCCCGCTGGTCATGATCGCCGCATGGAGCTTCTTACCGTCATCGATGGAGGAGCGGCGGGTGCATTCTCGTATGAGAGAACGGATGTGGCGCGTGGAGAGTAATGTCAAGGCAGCGTGTTTTTGAGGCTAGCTTCCACGTCCGAAACTATAACGAGAAAAGTTATGATTGATGGCGAATCATATTCCTGCTTTGATTACCATATATATATGATCGATCGATGATGTACGTTGCAGGTGTTAGTTCAGTGGCTTTCAATGAGGAAAGCAGATATCACATCGTGGTGATTGGAGATGGAGTTGATTCAGTTGGGCTGGCCCTCTCTATGAGGAAGAAGCATGGCCATGCTACGTACATTACTGAGTGTTGAAGAATTAGTGGAACAAGTGGAAGATGCATAAGATCGAAGAAGAAGAAAAAAGGGTGACATGCAAACATGCATGATCCATGCAAATTTTCTCTCCATGATCAATTGATCATGCCGATTAGTGATAAAATTTTATGTTGTTTGATTCCTTGGTCCGTTTATCTGGTATGAATATATGTAATAATTAGCTGATCAAGATGTTCTTTAATTGTACCTAGAAGGCAAGCATAAGTATTTGATGTCATATTGTCATTAATACACATCCAAGCATCTCCATGATTACAAGAACTCAATTTGCTGGAGAGGAATGAGGTTGCTTGGACGATAGTGAGGTTGGTTTGGAGGGAAGCATTGTAGATTGTTGGCGGGAAAAAAATTGGCGCGAAACTTTGAGGCTAATAAAGACATTTTAGAAAAACAGAGGTGCCACGTCAGCAAATTAGTCGGAATTTGATCGAAAAAGTGAATTGGGTATCCTGACGGTACGAATAAATAAGTTGGAGTACGTTTCTCGTAGAAAAAAAGTCCAGGTATCAAACTGACCTGACCACATAAGTTCAAGTACTGTGTGTGAAATTATCCCTTTTTTAATTGCAAGTATTGTTGGAAATGCATAATAGTCAGATTTATAGTTATTCAGTTATTTGTTTTGTCCACTCACTCTAACATTTTAAAACTGCATTTTCTGGACTTTTCGGTTTACATTACCCATATCGCAGATTAGACGGTTGAAGGTGTGTCCAACCAGTAGACGAGTTTTATTATCTTCACCACTTTCGTTTTCCTCAGAGTAGGTTATCTGATGACCTACTTATGTTATATTGTGATGACCCGGACCAGAATCAGCAGTATGGTCAGCTATATACGTGAGTTACTGTGTAGTCGCAGAATTCCAACTGATGATTGAATCGCCAGGCTTGTTAACGACTTAATCATTGGCCGAGAATTGGAGCTGAGTCTCTTCTCGAGAGTCGTTGTACGTGTGATTTCGAGTTCGTTGGCGGTTCCGGATTGTTATTTGGACGACCGAGGAATTAATTATGAATATTTGAAGTTTCGACGGAATTGGATTATAATGGCGATCTTCTTAACGACTAAATTACCGGACGAGAATTTGGTTTCGATTCCTTCACGGAAGTTGTTGAGAATTTAATTTCGAGCTTGTGGGAACTTCCGGAGCATTATTTTGAGTTACGGAAATTATGTTGTGAATATTTCCGATTGTTGATTATTTAGTCGGATTATGTATGTGTTTGGGTGAATCGTTGACTTTTTATCTGATTGGTCAATGTGTTTGACTTCGGGTGATAATTGAAGAACATGTCGAGTCGAGTTTGTTGCCGCGAGAATTATCGGAATCGGAATTACGACGAGAAAGTTACGGATATTCGAAGTTTGTCGAAAAGATAATTACGAAGTTTCCATTTTGGGAATGCCTATAAATAGAAGGTTGCTATTTTGGGCAAGTCAACAGTTGCCATTATGGGAGTTGACCGAGTTGACCAAGTCAACTCGGTGGAAGAGAGTTCACGGCGGGAACCACGGTGCTCCACGGCGGCGAGCTTGTCCGGCCACCCCAGGGTGTGAGGCTTATCCCGTTCGGTGCGCCTCGGCATCCCGAGTGTGTTTCCGGCCACCCCTCACGGCGAGGGTGGCGGTGGAGAGGAGGTTTTCCGGCGAGAAAGTGGAAGAAATTGGGTGAATTCGGGTTATGCTTTTTCAGCCGAATTAAGCTGCGATTTGGACTGGATTTTGTAGCCCTCATCCCCATGAATCTACCATGTAAGTTTGGTAATCCAATTCATCTTGTACATGGAGAATTTTGGATTTGAAATTTGTGTGAACATTCGGTTTTTCGTGAAATTGAGGTAGTTGGAGTTTGAATTGGCTTTCGTTGCAGTTGACAAAGTTGCTCAGTGGGTGATTTTGCATGAAATAGGGGTTGCTCCGCCGGAAAAAGTTCAGGTTGGTGGCGGCGCCACCGTGGACGGCGGTCAACGGTCAACGGCGGTCAAAGTTTGATTTTTTGGGGTTTTCGACAAATTGCATGTCATTTCACTCGAAATCGCGCCCTGATCGCAGTGGGGAGGTTCGTTTCTAGATTTGAGCGTCTGAACTTATAGCGAGGTATTGAGATGTGATTTCCGGATTTCCGACAGTTTGTCGTAATCGGATTTCGTGTTTCCGAGAACGGTGGTTTCTCGTGATTTGTCTTGTATTGTCGAGTTATGATTTGAGAAATAGATTTTGTGATTATTCAGGGGTTCGTGATCGTTCGTTTGGCGAGAGACTTTCCGCCGGATCACGGGTTAACGCGAACTGCGTTACGCTAGTCTGTGAGTGGACATTTCTTTTCACGGATTGATTGCGAGTCTTTTATTTATGATTTACGAACTTGAGCATGCAGATTGATTATGATTTTACGAGCATGTGTTTTACGATTATGCATATACGAATATACGTATACGAGTATACATATGTATATATTATGTTTTATGCATGTGCATGAAAAGGATTTATGATTTGGTTTACACAGAGTACAGTCTCAGTATATGTTGTTGTATCGATACACATTGGCTTCTCGGCTGATCCCCGAGTACGCTCCGGGGGGGACAGATATCCTGACCCGAGGCCTTTCTGGCTAGGAATCACGTGTGGGTCTGGGATCCCGTGATTCAGACTGTGCTATCGCGTGGTAGTCCATAAGAGATTCCGCGATATATTTACGTTGCATGCTCTGTACGTGAGTGGTAGTCAGCGTCTCCTCACGTACCATTTGATTTTCATGCATTTGACTCGCATATGATTTTATATGTATATATTACTTGGTGAAAGACATTTATTTTCGTCCACTCAATCTAACGGTTTTCATGTCTTTCCCCTGGGCTTTTCGATTTCCGTGCCCAGTTTGCAGTTCAGGTTCTGGTGTCGCACGTCGTGGTTGGAGGCATAGTGCTCGAGCTACCTTATTTCTTCCAGTAGGTTTATTGTCCTACCTATTGTGGTATACTTATATGTTTATACATTAGAGGTCGCTCTGAGTAATCTGTTGTTTATGTTTTACGATTTTACTCCGGATTTCAGTAAAGTATAGATATATTTATTGTTTTACTTTACTGTCGATATATTGAGAAATCCGGATGGGATTGGTGCCCACGGTTTGATTTTTTTGGCATAGGATGAAGTGTATTTTCCGCGTGCAGGTAATGGTAATTCTACGTTAGTAGCGAAACTCTGCCAAAATTTCTACGGTTTTTGTTGGTTCTTATTTTCGAAAGGGTTTGATCCCGGTTTAGGGAGCTTAATCGGGGTTGGGTCCTTTCAGCTTGGTATCAGAGCATTAGGTTGTAGGTTCTGTAGACTTCTGTAGTCGTGTTTATTAAGGATATTTGAGAATGTACAGCATGTCTAGAATGGTGACCCGACCGGCCGGTGGATACTCATCAATATTCCGGGTGTTGTATGCTTTCAAATATTTAAAGTTCCATGATTACGTTCCACTTGTTGTGAACGATGTTTTATTCATTAGGATGCCTCCTTGACGTGCTTTCCGTGTCGGTATGGTTGTGGATCCTATTGTGGATCAATCGACGCGTGATTTGCCAGAGAACTGTGGATTTGGATGAGTATTCCGAGTTTAGAGAATTGTGTGGCACGGTCTGCCTGGTTGTATGTGTATGAGCATCTACATGTTTCCTCAGAGCTGAGAATCGTGGCGGTTGATGTTTGCCTGAGTCAGATTGTTGTATTTGGTGGGCTGATATTGTGTGTGTTCCGATTGCGACTCCATGGCCTACATTCAGAGTGTTGTTTATACAGTAATGGTTTTATCAAGCTATCCAGTTTTAGAATGTGGATTGTTTACCCACCTGAGGCAGAGATGCATTGTCTACATGTTTGTCCATGTTTGCACGTGGTATGTGGCTTTAGAGGAAGCAATGCACGAGGTTCGAGATGAGTTTGAACCTGAGCATCAGAGGGATCATGATTGTTATGCCTCGAGTTATCCGTGAGGAGCTTAGTGTGCTGCACTCAGTGGCGAGGCTATTGAGAAGGAAAGACGTACACGGTTTTCGATGTAATGATTTGAGGCAAATGGATTCAGTCGAGATGTTTTGATGAGGTCAAGTTCAGGCACCTCGAGATCAGTGACTTCATCAGGCTGTGGCCTTATCGATTATGTTGTGGGCCATCAGATCAAAGTAGAGAATCCGTTTGACGATGGCGGAGATTACAGAGTAGCGGACTTGCCCCTGTGGCGTGAGTTTGGGTGATCGTTGGTGATCCTTTCACGCAGCAGGTGTTGTGGTGATTTGTGTTCGAGGAGTACTTTCAGTTGCCATTGTGGTGGCCAGGAGGGTCACGTTACGAGGGAGCGCTTTAGCCAGCTGTTTTAGCGGTTCAGCAGCTGAGAATTCACGAGGAGATCCTCATGTTGCTCCTGAAGTTTGGCTAATGTACCTTTTTGATGAGTTAATCAGCAATGTCACAATTGACGTGGGCGGCTAGTTGGGCATGTTGGAGTTCGTGCTATGACCTTGTTTGAGGATAGACTTTTCTCCAAGGTTACTGTTGCTTGATATCCATGGCTATTGTACCTGCATCTCCACTTCCGAGGTTTTGGAGAGTGTTGCATTCATTCAGAGGTTGCGAGATCCTTGTTGGAGGATATGGTTTAGCCACGGATCTGCTCTAGCTGGACATCGTGGCTTTGGTGTGACTATGAGTATGGACTTACTGACTACGCATTTGGTTGTGTTCGAGTGCCTCGAGAAGGAGGTTGTGTTTCGACGACCAGATTTTCCCAAGATATTGTTTCGCGGTGATGGTCGAGTGGATGGTGGAGACGAGTTATGTTGTTGCTTGGCTTATGTTGTGGATACTTTGGTTGATGTATCCGACATTGATGACATTGAGATGGTTCCCGAGTTTCCAGGTGTGTTCCGGAGGAGTTTCCAGGTGTTCCTCCAGTTCGGGAGATTGACTACACCATTGAGCTTGTATCGAGCGCTAGACTCATTTTACCGGCATCTTGTCGTTCGGAGCCAGCGGAGCTGATGGAGCTATAGTTTCGACTCCAGGAGTTGCTGGAGGAGGTTTCAGGAGATTTCATACGATCCCGCGTATTTGCGTGGTGTGCTCTTGCATTGTTTGTACAGACGTTGGATGGTTCGACAAGGTAGTGCATTGACTACCGAAGCCTGATTCGCTTCAGAGGAGAGCGAGTATCCTCCGTTTTGGATAGACGAGTAGTTTGTTCAGCTCAAGGGAGCTTCACTCTTTTCGAAGATTGATTTCGGGTCCGGATACCATCAGTTGCGGTTTGATGAGTCAGGTGTGGTTATGTTAGCTTTCAGATCATGGTGCAGGCATCAGGAGTTCTTGGTCACGCTGATTGGTTGACCAATGCCCCGTAGATCGTGTGGACTTGATGGACCATGTGTTCAGACGGTTTCTGGACGAGTTGCGGTCATGTTCCTCAGCAACATCCTGATGTATTCTAGGAGTGTGGGCTAGTACTTAAAGCAATAGCGAGCGGTTTTGCGGACTTTGCGAGATGATAAGTTGTTTGCGAAGTTCAGCCAGTGTGAGTTATGGTTGCGTGAAGATTTTGGGCTATGTGATGTCAGCCGAAGGATTTGGCGTGGATCCTGACCAGATAGAAGTTGTGTTGATTTGGGAATTGCCCTACCATTGTACCAGAGATTGGAGGTTTCTTAAGTTTGGCAGGCTTTTATCGACGGCTTGTGCAGGATTTTCCCGGATTGTCACTTCACTTTCCGGATTGACGAAGAAGGCGTCAAGTTCGAGTGGTTCGATGCACGCGAGGAGAGTTATTTACTCCTGCAGGATGGTTAACCGTTGCTTCGGTTTTGACCTTACCTGACGATCGTGGTGAGTTCGTGGTCGTGAGTTATGGCGATGCATCGAGGTTTGGATTTGGTTATATTTTGATGCTGTGTAGCAAGGCGGTGGCTCATGGTTTCAGACAGTGGGAAACCTTATGTAGCTACGTATCCTATGTATGATTTGGGAGTTACTGTCCTTGTGTTAGCATCAGAGAGTTCGAGACACTACTGCTATGATGTGCAGCGCAGTGTAGGACGTACACTGATCACTTGAGTATCATCCACTTGCATTTTCGGCCAGATTTGGGTTTGAGGCAGTGTAGATGGATGGGGTCGACTAACGACTATGGCTGCACCTTTGAGCTTGTTCGGGAAAGGCTAGAGATTGTACTTGACCATCCGTCTGGGATGTTATTGCTGATACATTTAGTTAGCAATCGGGAGCTTCAGTGTTTCATGTGTGTGCGGTTCGAGTTTCCGTGTTAGCTGAGTTATGCACTACGGAAGCTGAGTTTGAGTGTGATGATGTTGATGCTCGTGGTTTTGCGCGCGTTTGGCGCTAGTGGTACGGAGTTGTGTCTGATACCTTGAGTTTACTATTTGTGACGCAACATGAAGAGCAATGTAGCAGTTTGTGTGTGCAGATGCCACATTTATAGCCGGAGAGTTACAGCCATTGGAGATTTCCGATTAGTAGTTGGAGTTTGTCACTATGGTTTTGTGTGTTTGTACGCACTTTGGTTTGTGGTACCAGTTGTCAGGCCATTGTGGACCATTTGATGAACTTAGTACATTTACTTGTACTTTCCGGAACAGATTTCAGTGGCAGACTGGCGTAGCTGTGTTTGACGGAGATTTGCCATTTACGTGGTGCGCCTGTGTCCCGATTCGCTGGTCGAGGTAATCAGCTACAACTGAGTGTTGGCGAGCTTTGCAGCGAGCATTAGGGACCAGATTACTAGTTAGTACCGGTTCTTATCCTCAGATTGGCGGGCGATCTTTGAGGACTATTCAGACCTTGGAGGGCATATTGTGGACCTCGATATTGCAGTTCCGGAGGATTTGGGACCAGCAGTTTCACTTGGTCTAGATTGCTTGCAGTACCAGATTGTTGACCACTGTGATATTGGCGTTGCGTGCTGTCGTTTTGTGGATGATGTTGTACTCCATTGTGCTGGAGAGAGTTTGGTTTGAGTTTGAGTTGACATTTGATTCGGATTTTGTGGAATGTGCTACCACAGGCTGTCAGATTAGCGGAAATGGGCTGATAATTGCTCGAGTTCGATGTGTGAGTTATGTTGATATGAGTGTGTTGAATTGTGATTTGCCACGTTGTTTTGATCCGTATGTGATCATAGGCGAGTTTGTGTTGTGCCGTATAGTTCGGCATCGCCTATAGTGTTGACTTATATGTATGTTGTGTTGTGTTCCGTGTGGCGGAACTACGTTTCAGGTTTGTTACGTGTTGTGTACCTTATCTGTTCCTTATGCAGGAACACTTGGCTATTGTGTGAAGCCAGTTCAGATTTGTGATTTGGGGGTACAAGGATTTCAGTATGGAGCTATCTCTTATTGTGGAGTCTGTTATCAGAGTTGTTCAGTTGACGTTGTCACCGGTGAGTCGAGCAGTATGCAGAGGCAGTGCTCCTACTTTTAGTCGGCAGACTCAGAAATTTCGAGGTCGAAATTTTTTAAGGGGGGTGGATTTGTGACGACCCGGACCAGAATCAGCAGTATGGTCAGCTATTTACGTGGGTTACTGCGTAGTCGCAGAATTCCGACTGATGATTGAATCGCCAGGCTTGTTAACGACTTAATCATTGGCCGAGAATTGGAGCTGAGTCTCTTCTCGAGAGTTGTTGTACGTGTGATTTCGAGTTCGTGGGCGGTTCCGGATCGTTATTTGGACGACCGAGGAATTAATTATGAATATTTGAAGTTTCGACGGAATTGGATTATAATGGCGATCTTCTTAACGACTAAATTACCGGACGAGAATTTGGTTTCGATTCCTTCACGGAAGTTGTTGAGAATTTAATTTCGAGCTTATGGGAACTTCCGGAGCATTATTTTGAGTTACGGAAATTATGTTGTGAATATTTCCGATTGTTAATTATTTAGTCGGATTATGTATGTGTTTGGGTGAATCGTTGACTTTTTATCCGATTGGTCAATGTGTTTGACTTCGGGTAATAATTGAAGAACATGTCGAGTCGAGTTTGTTGCCGCGAGAATTATCGGAATCGGAATTACGACGAGAAAGTTACGGATATTCGAAGTTTGTCGAATAGATAATTACGAAGTTTCCATTTTGGGAAGGCCTATAAATAGAAGGTTGCTATTTTGGGCAAGTCAACAGTTGCCATTATGGGAGTTGACCGAGTTGACCGAGTCAACTCGGTGGAAGAGAGTTCACGGCGGGAACCACGGTGCTCCACAGCGGCGAGCTTGTCCGGCCACCCCAGGGTGTGAGGCTTATCCCGTTCGGTGCGCCTCGGCATCCCGAGTGTGTTTCCGGCCACCCCTCACGGCGAGGGTGGCGGTGGAGAGGAGGTTTTCCGGCGAGAAAGTGAAAGAACTTGGGTGAATTCGGGTTATGCTTTTTCGGCCGAATTGAGCTGCGATTTGGACTGGGTTTTGTAGCCCTCATCACCATGAAGCCACCATGTAAGTTTGGTAATCCAATTCATCTTTTACATGGAGAATTTTGGATTTGAAATTTGTGTGAACATTCGGTTTTTCGTGAAATTGAGCTAGTTGGAGTTTGAATTGGCCTTCGTTGCAGTTGACAAAGTTGCTCAGTGGGTGATTTTGCATGGAATAGGGGTTTCTCCGCCGGAAAAAGTTCAGGTTGGTGGCGGCGCCACCGTGGACGGCAGTCAACGGCGGTCAAAGTTTGACTTTTTTAGGTTTTCGACAAATTGCATGTCATTTCACTCGAAATCGCGCCCTGATCGCAGTGGGGAGGTTCGTTACTCGATTTGAGCGTCCGAACTTACAGCGAGGTATTGAGATGTGATTTCCGGATTTCCGACAGTTTGTCGTAATCGGATTTCGTGTTTCCGAGAACGGTGGTTTCTCGTGATTTGTCTTATATTGTCGAGTTATAATTTTGAGAAATGGATTTTGTGATTATTCAGGGGTTCGTGATCGTTCGTTTGGCGAGGGACTTTCCGCCGGATCACGGATTAACGCGAACTGCGTTACGCTAGTCTGTGAGTGGACATTTCTTTTCACGGATTAATTGCGAGTCTTTTATTTATGATTTACGAACTTGAGCATGCAGATTGATTATGATTTTACGAGCATGTGTTTTCCGATTATGCATATACGTATACGAGTATACATATGTATATATTATGTTTTATGCATGTGCATGAAAAGGATTTATGATTTGGTTTACACAGAGTACAGTCTCAGTATATGTTGTGGTATCGATACACATTGGCTTCTCGGCTGATCCCCGAGTACGCTCCGGGGGGGACAGATATCCTGACCCGAGGCCTTTCTGGCTAGGAATCACGTGTGGGTCTGGGATCCCGTGATTCAGACTGTGTTATCGCGTGGTAGTCCATAAGAGATTCCACGATATATTTACGTTGCATGCTCTGTACGTGAGTGGTAGTCAGCGTCTCCTCACGTACCATTTGATTTTCATGCATTTGACTCGCATATGATTTTATATGTATATATTACTTGGTGAAAGACATTTATTTTCGTCCACTCAATCTAACGGTTTTCATGTCTTTCCCCTGGGCTTTTCGGTTTCCGTGCCCAGTTTGCAGTTCAGGTTCTGGTGTCGCACGTCGTGGTTGGAGGCATAGTGCTCGAGCTACCTTATTTCTTCCAGTAGGTTTATTGTCCTACCTACTGTGGTATACTTATATGTTTATACATTAGAGGTCGCTCTGAGTAATCTGTTGTTTATGTTTTATGATTTTACTCCGGATTTCAGTAAAGTAGAGATATATTTATTGTTTTACTTTACTGTCGATATATTGAGAAATCCGGATGGGATTGGTGCCCACGGTTTGATTTTTGTGGCATAGGATGAAGTGTATTTTCCGCGTGCAGGTAATGGTAATTCTACGTTAGTAGCGAAACTCTGCCAAAATTTCTACGGTTTTTGTTGGTTCTTATTTCTAATCCAAATTTCTAATCCAAATTTCGATCGGATCTCATATTCTTATCCCTTTCATCAAATTGATTCTACGTATATCCTTGCATGTTAGTTCCAGGGATGAACCTCATCTCAAACCCGATGGAGAACTTGAGTCGCAATACTTGGTTGCAACATTTGAAGAAGTTAACTTGGCCGTTTTGGACAATGACAATGAGGAGGAATCGTTGTACGCGGCAGCGCAGCTATTCTCTCTTTCTCCTTTGGTAGCGGACAAGATCCAAAGTTTCTAAATGGGAATGATGGGTCTTTGGTGGGATGTTACAGGGTCTTTACACATCGCCGATGACCGCTTTGTGTGCAAATTTTGATCAAAGGCAGACTGATAGAGGGCTGTAGTTAATGGTCTATGGTACTTTCATGCAACCACGGCGGCGGTAAAGGGTTTTGATGACATGTCCAATCCATTCTGGGTACATGCAGCCAAGGGTCGTACATGGGTTTTCTTGTGGCTGGAGGAAGGACATTTTGCTGCTGGAGCTCTACAAGTCAAGTGGTGCAAGCGGATTGGAAATGCTCTGGGAGGCTATCAAGATCATGATTGGCACTTGCTCATTCACAGATCGAAGATGAAGTTTCGAATCGATCTCGACTTCGAGCGGCCTCTAGTAGTAAGGACTACTTTTCACCTTACTAGTATTTATTCGGTGGAAGTGTTGGTGGAGCTTCAGAAGTTGACGGGCTTTTGTGGTGATTATGGGGCTTTTAAGCATGGTATGGATGGTTGTTTGCGGCCGACGCCAGTTCTAGGGCGGTTTAAGGGGTTCAGATGGGAACTCAGGTGATGGTGTGCATGGGGAACTTAATGGCAGCATCCAGTCTGCATTGGGATGCAAGACCCGTGCAAGGGGTACCTAGGGCTTTGATGAATTTTTTATTAGGTTCCGAAAATGAGAGTGTGGTGAAGGAAGGAGGTATACTAGGTGCAAAGTTGCCTAGTGATAATGGAGGACAAGTGTTATGACAGCCCAGAATGCGCCAAACACAAGTTATGAGAGCAACGGTGGAAGCTCCAGTAGCCACCTCGGTTCAAAGGTCTAGTGTGCAGGACAACCCTCTTTTAAGAAGGGTTCCACTAACATGGATGTTGTTTTGCAGGTGAATCCACAACATCGGGTACCATTCTTTGGACTTAAAGTTTTGCAGGTGCATATAGCGGTGCAACAAGATATCGGCTTTGATGTACCACCATCTCATTTCATGCACCATGCATGTGTTACAATCATGCCCGCAAGGGATCAAGGGTCTGGTGGATGTACCACCATCTCATTTCATGTCCCCCATCATGAAATGTTAGTGGATCCCTTGGACAGCTCAGAAGGGCAGGGAGGCACCAGTCGTCATCCCCACAATAAGAGGGACATATCCAGCATTAGCCCCCGTTCGGTGGCACATAAGAAGATGCCCCCTAAGAAGACTATGTTTTTACTTCCAGAGGATATGGATGCTGAAGGGCTGTGTCGTAATGAAACTCAGTAGAGAAGGTGTCTACCTAATTAATGAGTGGTGCATATAAAATTTTGGTAGTTACTTGTGCTACTCTGGTTTGTTAGTCTAGAACTTTTGTGTTTTTTCCCTGTTTTCTAGTATAGTGATGCGATAGGACTTCTCTTTGTCAGGTCAAGTAATCCAATAAACTTTTGTATTACTATCAGATTTTCTCAGTGAATTCTTGATCTACCTTCTCAAAAGAGACAAAAACCAACTAATTTTTGTTGCAGTACCAGGCATTCAGCTCTTCTAATTATTATGTTTATAATTCAATGATCGCATTTACATTGCCATCGATATAGATATGTTAATTACATGCATACAATCCCTTGTTTGTTTATGAACTAGAGTGGATGCCCGCACAGAGGCGCGGGTGATGACGAAGGGAGATTTGAAGAAAAAGCAGTGTGACCAAGCAAATTGATTTTTGTTCATAGGTTAGTGCATATCATTTGTGACAACTCGGAACAGATTGAGCAGTGTCGTCAGCTTGGTCCGTGAGATTATGAGTAATAGCAGATTTCCAATAATGGATTTACTCGCCAGGTTTGTTAACGACTAAATTATTGGCCGAGAATTGGAGCTGGGTCTCTTCTCGAGAGTCGTTGTAAGTGTGATTTCGAGTTCGTGGGCGGTTCCGGATCGTTGTTGGGACGACCGAGGAATAAGTTATGAATATTTGAAGTTTTGATATAATCGGTTTTATATGTCGGATTTCTTAACGACTAAATTACCGGACAAGAATTTGGTTTCGGCTTCTTCACGAAAATTGTTGAGAATTTAATTTTGAGCTTGTGGGAACTTCCGGAGCATTATTCCGAGTTACGAAGATTTAGTTGTGAATATTTCTGATTGTTGATTATTTAGTTGGTTTAAATATGTGTGGATTTGAACCGTTGACTTTTTATCGGTTTGGTCGATGTGTTTGACTTCGGGTGATAATTGAAGAACTTGTCGAGTCGAGTTTGTTGCCGCGAGAATTATCGGAATCGGAATTACGACGAAGAAGTTATGGGTATTTGAAGTTTGTCGAAATACGTAATTTTGGGAGTTTCCATTTTGAGAAAGCTATAAATAGTGAACTTGCCTGTTTTGGAAAGTCAAAAGTTGAGTTATTATGGTTGACTGGCTGGGAGGAGGTGCGCGACGGTGACCGGCGGCGACTCGCCGTCCAGCCACCTTAGGCCACGGGGCTTGACCCTTTCTCTTCGCCATGACCTCCCCGTCCCGTTTTCGGCATCCTTTCACGGTATAACTCACCGGAGGAAGTAGAAATTCCGGCCCAAGTTTGGGAATTTTTGGGTGATTTCGGGTTGCTTGAATTCGGTTGAATTAAGCTGCAATTTGGAGTGGGTTTTGTAGCCCTCATCACCATGAAGCTACCATGTAAGTTTGGTAATCCAATTCATCTTGTACATGGAGAATTTTGGATATGAAATTTGTGTGAACATTCGGTTTTTCGTGAAATTGAGCTAGTTAGAGTTTGAATTGGCCTTTGTTGTAGTTGACAAAGTTGCTCAGTGGGTGATTTTGCATGGAATAGTGGTTGCTCCGCCGGGAAAATTTCAAGTTGGTGGTGGCGCCGCCGTCGGCGGCGGTCAACGGTCAAAGTTTGACTTTTTTGGGGTTTTCGACAAGTTGCATGTCATTTCACTCGAAATCGCGCCCCGATCGCAGTGGGGAGGTTTGTTTCTCGATTTGAGCATCCGAACTTACAGCGAGGTATTGAGGTGTGATTTCCGGATTTCCGATAGTTTGTCGTAATCGAATTATGTGTTTCCGAGAACGGTGGTTTCTCGTGATTTGTTTTGAATTGTCGAGTTATGACTTTGAGTAATGGACATTGTGAATATTCAGGTGTCCGTGATCGTTCGTTTGGCGAGGGACTTTCCGCCGGATCACGGGTTAACGCGAACTGCGTTACGCTAGTCTGTGAGTGGACAAGTTTCTATTTTCACTGTTGATTTGCGAGTTCGTGGATTTTATGATTTTCGTGTTTACTTTAAACAATGATTGAGATATATGTTATTTTCGGAGGTGTTGTTATATGTTTATTGGTGATGGCATTTATTGCATCGATGCTACCAGAGTTGAGAGATTCCTCTGGCCCAGAGTTGAGAGATTCCTCTGAAGCAGGGTTAGGAGATTCCTCTGAGTGCCGCCGGGGTTGAGAGATTCCCCTGGCCTATCACCGTCGGGTTGAGCGATTCACCTGACGTCGGGCTTGAGAGATTCGCCCGACAACCTCCATATATATATATGTGTTGTGTTCCGAACTCGCACTGTTTTACATTGAGTATGTATATTAACTGGTGAAAGGCATATGTTTATTTTCATACACTTACTCTAACGTTTTTATTTGCCTTTCCCCTGGGCTTTTCGGTTTCCCGTGCCCAGTTTGCAGTTCGGATTCTGGTGTCGCACGTCGTGGTCGGAGGCATAGAGCTCGAGCTACCTTGTTTCTTCCAGTAGGTTTATTGTTCTACCTACTGTGGTATACTTATATGATTATACATTAGAGATCGCTCTGAGTATTCTGTTGTATATATTATACGATTTTACACCAGATTTCAGTAAAGTATAGATGTATTTATCGTTTTACTTTACTGTTGATATATTGAGAAATCCGGATGGGATTGGTGCCCACGGTTTGGTTTTTGTGGCATAGGATGAAGTGTATTTTCCGCGTGCAGGTAATGGTAATTCTACGTTAGTAGCGAAACTCTGCCAAAATTTTTATGGTTTTTGTTGGTTCGTGTTTTCGAAAGGGTTTGATTCCGGTTTAGGGAGCTAAATCGGGGTTGGGTCCTTTCATCATTATACATTGATAACATATTACATTCCAAAATCCATAACACAGATGAAGCAATGTACTGTAGCATAATTATACAAACAACGACTAACATCCCGATCTGCCATAGATGCCCGATCACAATGTTAGTTGCAAAAGTTAACTTACATAGTGTACCTGTAACATAATATGGAAACAACATTTAATGTCCAGATCAAGTATAATTTCTAATCACAATGTCAACTGTACAAAAAATAACCTGCATAGTGTATTATGATACATACTAAATAAACTTAATCTACACATCAAAAATGCAGTTGTGCGACTGAAATGATTATAGGAAGCTGGAGAAAATTCTTCAAATTAGACCAGTAAGAGATTGAACAAAAAGTAAACCTCTCTTTCTCCCAAACGAAAGTTTTCTCCCAATTGATAATGTCACCACATCACATGGTTTCTGAAAATTTAAGCAATGTAATAGAATAGTTAATTAGAAATTTTTATTCATAGAAACACATGAATCAAAACTTAATATACAAAACTGGGGGTTGATCTTGCAATACTTGTTGGATCTCAATTGTTCTTTTTCAGTTCTTGTTGCTCTTTATCTGCCACTGTTGAGATAGATGATGCTTGTCCAGATTCCCTACACATGATTTCAAAGAATTAAGCATTATAATGATTTTGTCAATTGTAGAGTAAAATTAACTATGATTGCACTTACATCCTGATTTTCTTCTTAGAATCTGATGCGAAAAATGTTCTAGTAGAAGATTGAGTTATACGCTTTCTTTTGTAATGAATCATGTCAGGAGTTTGCATGATCGTCTCATCATTATATGTCATGTCATTTCCCTTTCAATTCCAAAGATACAACTTGAGAACCAAAACAAAATGCAGCAACAATCGCACAACTGGTAATCCACTTAGTTCCATATGTATATATATCTTTATCAAATACAGTAATCTCTAATATGATGTAATCCAACCTAGCAAGCAAATATGTAGCACAAAATGTACAGAAATCATAATGTAATATGCAAATATTAAGTGTATCAAAACTCATTATCGATGCTTATAAAGAAACCCCCATTAATGATGAAATAAATTAGCAAAATATTGAACCATATACGTCAATATGTTCTACAGCCAAAACTTGAATTGATAACCGAAATTCATACAAAAGACAAGTTCATTTACAATTAAAAAGTTGTCTTGACATGGGAAAGCCTAACTAAAATCTATTAATTAGAGATAAGAGAGAGCCATACAATCGTGAACATCTAGACTTGGTTGAATCCGTTCTCGCCTATATCTCCTGTGGCCTGAGGCGAGTCGTTCTTTCAAAGCTTGACCTCAATCAACCAGGACCACTTTGAATGGTAGAGTTCTGGTTGCAGATGTACTTTCCATTCTTTCGCCCTTCAGCAGACCCTCCTTTTGAAGAGAACAAGCTTCTAGATCAGACCTTGATGTCTGCACCAACTAGGACTAGAGCATGGTCATATCTAGCCTGCTTCAACTACCTCTGCTCGCATAAGGATTTTCCAACTGCAGCAGTTCAAGTAATTTTGAATCGTCGTCATCCCGGCAATCTAGCGAGTGGATTTATGCCCTCGCCAAAGCAGAATGACTTTGCGAGGAACATCTTCCTTCAAAGTCATACGTGTAAAGACCTGCCAGTCCCTGATTCTTCGAGCCCCAGGTGAGCTCCATGCTCCAAACCATTTCTCGAGACAACTTGGGCTTACCCAAGATGCCCCTATACCCCTCGCTTATTCTTTAAACAGATATACTCTTTGGTGAGGGTCAGGTCATCCTTCTGCACTTGACATGCAGGATGAACACTTTGGCTTTCCAACGGTGATAATTCCTGAATTGACAAAGCAACTTGTGATTTCTCAATCAGTCACTAAATTGTACCAAGTATGGCGTTCCCAACTTTGGGAAGATATACAACGCATAGGACTGCTTGCTCATTTTTCCAACATCTTCTGCGATTTTGGCAAGAGGTTTACAAATGAAGAAGATATGGCAGTTGTTGGGAAGCTGTACAAGAACATAAGTAGAACTCCCTGGCCACGGGTATACTTCTTATATTTAACTTTGCCACATGTATTAGCAATTTTCATATTGTGTTTGACCCAATCCTTCTTCATATTATCAACAGCACGCCCAAGAAATAGAAGTAACCATTGCCTTACAAGTTCTTAAAAAGAAAATGTCCAACCCTTCTGGGCAATCAGTAAGTATTGAAAATCCTTTACCCAGAACAATTGCTTCTTCAACTTTCTCACTGAATCATAACTGACCCATCTTTTATTAGTCCCAAAAACGTAGGAAGACCAACTCCAGGTTCGAAGTGCCCCCAAGTGGTATCCTGGACAGCTACGGAGAACAAAAGTAGGGATGGACAAGCTAAGCTTCAAGCCCATGTCTTCCACGCCGCCTTCGATCAAAGGAGTGAAAAATCCTTCAGGGCAAGCGCCTGCTCAGCATTGGTTTTCACCATTGCTCACTGGTTATGTGCAAATCCAGATGTCATGCCCACGGTCTCCGAGTTTGACGACCTCATAGTCCAAGGTTCTTCAGAGTGGTAGAAACTATGCAAGGATGAAGCCCTTGCCAACTCCTACCAAGATCAACATTTTGGTCTTGAAGTTATTCTGAAGGCCAACATTAGACCCTTGAAAATTTCTTTTGATGACTCCTTCATTGGGTACTTTAACCCAGAGAGGTTTGCAAACCTGGGTGATCTTGCATCGTTTGATGAAATATGGGACAATATCAGCAAGAGCACCAAGCATCAAGTATACCTAGTGAGTTGGAATGATCACTTCTTCGTCCTTAAAGCTGAAGATGAAGCCTACTATATTATCGACTCACTCAGGGAAAGGCTTTTTAAAGGGTGTTGCAAAGCCTACATTCTAAAGTTTGATGATTCCAGCATCATGTTTAGAACTGAAGTCCAAGAAGTAGGACTGGAAGTCATAAACAGTGGTAAAGAGTATTGTAGAGACTTCATAGCAAGGTTTCTGGCTGGAATCATACTAAGGTAACTTGAGGAAGAAGAAAAGAAAAAGGCAGTTGATATCGTTGTTCTATTCCGGCGTCTTCAGATTGAATTTCAATCTTACTTCCTTCCTTCCTCCTCTGGCGAGTGCACCAACTCTCAGAACAACCAAGTCATTCCAGAGCAAGAGACTCAAATTCCTTCCTCGCCAGAGCTCTAAGTCGTGGTTGAAGAGCCACAGCAATTGGTTGAAGTCGTTTCAGAACCAGGGGACAAGACCATTCCCTCGCCAGAGCCTGAACTCCAAACGACTGAAGAACCACAACACTTGTCCCCGGTCCAAGTAAGATTTCAATTTATTTACTTCGTTCTGTATGTTAATTTATCTTAATTGGCCCTTGACATATAGTATTTTGTTTTAGTTCAAACCTACTCCTCTGGATAGTGACCAAATGGTTCCTGGTTCACAAGCAAATCCAGAGAAACAGGCAAGCTCGCAAGGCCGACTTCATTCTTCTGGGCTCCCCATAATGGATGCCATGGACCAGCCTTCAAGCTCGCTAAACGTTATCGATAAAGAACCTGAAACTTCTCTTGAAGAAACTACTGCTCCGTCTTCATCAAAGGGACATTCTTCTCAAACACCCAACCCACAAGAGGAAATGTTAATCCTGCGAGGGATTTCAACTAAGCTGAGTGCAATGAGTTCCCCTTCTGCCATTGATAATGCCATTCAGAAGATCCTTTCTGGTAGTCTGGATTCTCCTCAAGACGCCAAACACGTTCAAGAACAACTGAACAAGTTAGGAATTTAAAGGCCACTGCCCATACTGAATTTCTTCATACTACACCTGATCTTGAGGAAAATTTTCATGAATTTTTAGGTCAAAACAAAGCCCACCACTGTCTGAAACTTGAAGCTGAACGTAAGAAAGAGGCGGTGGAGACATTGGCTCACCAAACACAATAAGAAAACCAAAAAATCCAGACCCTTCTGCAAAACGCAACAACTCAGCAAGAAGTTCTGGCAGCCAAATAAGCTGAATTAGCTGCCCTCCAAGCTAAGGTGGACCGCCTACGGTCAAATTCTCACTCAAATCAAGCGTTCATCCGCCAACTTATGATTGAAGGAGAGAGCCAAGCTCAACTACTGCAAGATGCAGAAGAAGAGGCCACAAGCATTCTACACATGTATAAACAATCTTGGCGCGACCTTGAAATTGCAAAAATATTATTGAGGGAAAAAAACCCTCCTATTGTAATCGTTGGGCCACAAAGGTTAAGCCATTTTCTGTAATACATGATATTCCAAAACCTCTTAAGTATATATCTTTTTCATTCAAATTTTGGAATCGGTATGTTAACTGGGCCCTCGACATCCTATCGGGCCTCAGGATTAGGCCTTCCAAGATTTAAACGAACCAAGCCAGTCCTTCTTACAGAACCTAATTGCTCGCCTGCCCTGATAATCTGGATTAAATGGATTTTAATTCCAAACTTGGAATCCGTTTCACGTCAACCATCAAATCTTAAAAATACGCTTAACCTGCCCCAAAAATCTTTCATTCATCACAGCTTCTTCTAGGGGTAGATAAACCGTATCATGGCCCAATTTCCATCAGACACGTGTCCTCTATTGACAGGTGCATTTAACCTCGCAAAGCCTTAACGCTATGACTCATTTCTATAAAAGGTTTCTCTCTTCATTGCTTTGTGATCAAACCTTCCAAACTTCTTTGCGAGATGAACTCCCCTTCTTTTTATTTGCTCTGGTTTTCCTATCTGGAAAAACCTCCAGATAGAACTTACCATATTACAGACTCTAGATAGTAATATCCATGTCCAAACCTGAACTAAATAGTAATATCTATGTCTAGGTGTTGCCTTGGCTGACTCACCCAAATCTTTTACAGGGTGACGAAGCAACAATCCCGAGGGACAACTCACCTCGTCTTCCTCGCAGTCACCCGCTCAGTTTCCAAATGTATAGAGGCTGCAAGCCCTGTGGACGCGGTTGCACTAGAGAGGAAGAACAAGGAGTTCAACTGGGGAAGGCACAAACACCAAACCTACTTCAAATGGTCTTATGATCTGCTGAACTAGTTTTATTAGCGTTTCAAATGCTCTCTTTTTTGTCTCTTGAGGTCCCTCTCTATTTTCAATGTATGCATATTTGATATGTGGACCCAAAGACCAGCCATCAACTGTTTGAGAAATCGTCGTTGAAGGTTTCTTCTTCTACTTGGAGTTACCTCAATGGTTTTTTCCTTTTCCTTCACGTACCATACGTTCTCCTTGGTGATGTTTCTTAAAACTGGTGGAACATACGGCCTGGCGAGCGTGTCATCTATTTCTGATTTGGACTTCTTTGCTTCACTGACCTTTTTTGTCGCTCGCAAACGCTTAGGTACTAGGGAATCCCTTTGCCTTGTTCTGCATGGGCTACTTGGCTGACAATGATCTGAATGTGAAAATAACTCCGGGAAGACCTTGGCTGCTTCTGCCAATTCTTCCTAGAAAATCTTCAGTCCGCCCCTAAGTTTACAATGAGCACAAGGGCTACTGCCGACTCTGGTTTTGGATCCACCTTTTATTTTCCTTTATCTGTCCTGTCTGGTTGTTTACTTGGTGGACTCTCACCAGTAGTGTGGAGATCGACAATTTTCTTGCGTTTACTTGGGTTGCCCCTTGTTAACTCTAACATCCCGACCGTCAATGATACTTTGGTCGTCAAGCTTGGCGAGGGCTCTTCTTCTATCATTATTTCTCTCTCGTCAATCCACTGTTGAATCCTGAACATTAGATCATTACAGGCATTCGTGGAATGGTGACCCCATCAATGATGGTATCGACAGTAAGGTAGACCCCTGACCTCGTTAGGATGTGGGTTCGGTGTTCCCCAATTATCAGGAACCACTGATATACCCGCCTGGAGTAGCTCTTCAAATATCTCCTCTTGCCTAGATGCATCATAAGCGATCTCGGCCCGCCTAGGTCTAACAAACGTAATATTGCGTTTAGACCTCCGCCTTGATCTTTTCCTTTTGTGTGTGGGCTCAGGTGCATCGCGAGACAAGGATGTTGCTGGGGCCGTGAATGATATAGCAGGAGGCGGTGGTGCATGAGGATTTTGCGGGTGCCATTCTACCACTCCCTCCGGGCTAACTATATTCACTTCCCAGTTGATCAAACCTTGAATCTTATCTTTCAAGGTCGAACACGTTGCTGTTTGTTGACCAAACTTATTGTGGAATCTGCAAAAATGCTAGGCCGGTCGTTCATACCGTAAATGTCTCAGTTTAAATATTGGGTAATAAACGATGAGCCTCATTTCATACAGACGATCCAAAATCTCCTCCACCCTATCCTGTCGGAAAGAATAGGCTGGAAGGATTGATTGATTTTCTTCCTCTGCACCTCCGACACAGGTATCCGTTGGTGACCAGTCGATATCTATCATGTTAACCTGAGATGAGGGGAATGGTTTTGAATCTACTAATCATGTTGCCTTTGTCGCTCCCTATAATTCCAGCCTTCCTTCGTTGATCCATTTTTGGATCTGATCTTTCAGCTTGATGCAGTCCTTTGTAACGTGATTCCATGCTCCATGAAATTTGCAATACTTTTTACCTTTTAACTGCTTGGCCGTAGGGAAAGGTCCGAAATCAGCTTTGATAGCTCGCATGTTGTAGAGTTCATCCAAGATCTCATGGGCCATGTTAGCATCGTACGTGTATGTTTCGAACTCTGGCTTAGTGAAAGCCACTGTCGAAAGCTTAATGGGGCCCTTACTCTTTTGAAGCTTGCGGGGTTTCAAAACTTTATTTGTCGATAAATCCACATCTCCCACTTGCTCTTCATCGGACTTTGAATCCTGGTCGTCAATGTCTTCTATATAAGCCACAGTTTATGGCTTTAGTCTATCGTAAGACCTAGCAGTGTACGTTCCCTTGGACGCATTTCTTCTGTTGTCTCGTTCTTGCATAGTGTTGTAAGCTTTATTTACAGTCGTGATAAGCTCGTTCAAGGAAAAGTATTTTCTATTCAAGAATAGTTGTTGGTACGTATCCTCCAAACCATTCTTGGCCATTTCTACTACCTCCTTTTTACCTAATGGAGTCCTGCATAGATTGTATTTCGACCAGAAACGGTGCAAGAAGGTGATTGGACTTTCTGTCACCAATTGGCTTAAGGAAGCCAGCTTTCCAACACTGGTTTCGGGTCTAGCCGTTCCGAAGTGATCTATAAACAAAGCCTCCATATCTTTCCACTCGTTGATCGAGCCTTTTTCCAATCTCGTATACCATACGAGGGCCGATCCTGACAGAGATGATCCAAAGACTCTCAACTTGAGTCCATCGTTATCGGATAAACTGCCCTAACTGTAGTGTGAAATATGCTAAATGAGTTGCCGCATTGAAATCATCATCGCCAGAGAAAGTCTGGAAGGTTTGATGTCGGTAGTACCTTGGCCATTGCCAAGCATCTGGGTCGTCTTTTTACATGGGTGGAAATGGTGTCTTGTATGATTCATACATCTTGGCTAGATGTATGTCGCAGTCGTTCATGAACCTATTTAACCTTTGTTCCCATGCAGGCGGGAAAGACTCTGTTTGTCTAGTCTTTCTAGCAAGATCATATACAGACTTTGTTAGAGACGCTATGTTCATGTCTGTCCTTTGAGACAGTGTTGCCGCATGTCAGCGGTATTCATCCAAATTTGCTCCCAAGGTTTGCATGATGTCTATCCGTAATTTGTCCTGGCCTCCGCAAGACTCGCTACCTGGGCTCCAATGGCCTCCCTCTCCTCTTGATCTCTATGGAGTTCTACCCTTAACGCTTGGATTTCGGCTAACGCCGAGTCAATTTTGTCGCCTTGAGTAGTGAGAAGAGTTGCTTGTTGTTCAATCCTTTCACCGAGAGCTGTGTAGTAGTTAGTCTGATGTTCATCACACCTAGCCGCGTAATCTAGGTACTCCGGGAACGTAAGTTCCCTGATCTCCGCTTCACTTAAAGATTTAAATTACATGATTGGATGATATTCTCTAGCGAAGATAACTTCAACCGCTTGATTACTTAGTGAACGACACCGAGTAGATGTATGTTCACGATAAACAGGTTGTGGATGCTTGCGACAATAAGGGTAACTCCTTCGGTAAGGTTCCCATATTGTCACTTAGAGACAAAAAGATTATCCCACTGAGCGTGCCAAAATGTTTGAGCTCAAAATATCTCCTAACGAGAGATTCTCTTGTAAACCGTCTCTTTTATTAGCTTCGGATAGTTTGACCCCAGTTGTCGGTTTATCTTGTATGTGCTTCGTGTGCTGGCGTGCCACCGTCTCTCGACGGAATATGAAATGTGTAAAGCTGCCTGACTTCTTGATAAGCTATTAAGACAAGGAGAGCATCAACCTTGCCTGAATGGGTCATTCTCGCCTAGTAACCTAGGACTTGGGATTTTTGTGTCTCTAGCAAAGCCCTAGAAATCGATACATCACACTACTCTTTACGAGTACAAAGCAGAGCAACTTCTTTGACGATGTGTTGAGAACACTACTTCCTTGGATATCCGAACTCTCACTTGATATGTGATAAACCCTTCAACCTTCCAGTCGCGTTGCTTCCTTTGATCGTGATACTATCACTTAATTAGTGACAAGCACTTTGATCGTCTGGTTGCAAAGATAGAATCTTTTGACGAGATGTCTAGGTGTACTTAACAAATGTTTTGTATTTGATCGGGGACCCTTTCCCAAATGCTCTTACTCTCCTTATATAATGTTCAGTAGTCGTCTTTCAATTCTCTTGAATCTCTTTTGGTCTTTGAACCTCAATATAACTCAAACACCCATCCAGTACACGGGTCTTTTCTTTATATAGTTCTAATGTTATCACAACTCCTTCACTGAAGGAACCCTAACTGAAATAGAAAATGTATGATAGACATTAGGCCGCATGAACCAACTATCCTAAATCCACAATCCTAAGTTGATCTAGAAAGGGACTCTATTACTCCACTTGACCGCTCGCCAAGCTTCATTTCTAATCGGGCCACTCGCCATGCTATCGGCTCACTCTGAGCTATTCACCAAAACTTCAGTCTTTCAAGTCCAATATAAAATATTTATTTTAAACTCAAACAGTGTCATATTTGAATGACCTTTTTAACCATTTTTTGAACGAAAAATGAAGCACTAGCCTCTAAGGAAGGATCGATGACTGTAAGCAGCGAGCGAAGGTTTTTGGCAAGTTACACGTCTTTTGATGAAGCTCGATCGCTAGCTAGTTAAGCTAGTGCTGTCTCTGCCTATGTCGTCGACCATAGCAGATTGGCAGTGTCTCTTACTTTCCCTCGTTTTCTTGTAATATCTTAAATGATTTGACTCGATCGATCGATCATCAGTGATGGCCCGGCGACGGGGTCATCTCATCTGCGGACTGCGTGCGTGCATGCCTAATGCCTTGGGCTCTCTGTGACCATACACACATATATATATAGTGCGCGGAACCCTTCTAAGTCACATGCACAGAGCCACAGACCTAGCTAGCTTTGATTTCCATGTCTCAACTCTCAACCATGCATGTACAATCACCCCCACACACAGGGGACCGTCCGTAACATTGCCGGCCTTGTTCGAATATCACAACCCTAAAGATGAAAGTTATAAACTCTCGGAAGAGAGCATCTTCAATGTATTAGGTACACTTGTGTCTGTCATGTATTATGCAATTTTGACTGTTCATTTGATCTGCTATTTATATGAAACTAACACTAATAATAATACCGTTAAAATTATTTTATATTTTAAAAATAAACATTAAATAGAAGTAAAAAATTAGTCAATCCTAATAAAGGTGAATAGTTAATATGACATTAATTGATATTATTTTTTATTATTATTAAGTAAAAAAATTTATATCCAAACCCTAATCCCTAAATCTCAAATTCTAAACCTTAAACTCCAACCCTCAAACCTTAACTCTCAACATCTCACCACCATGTGTCCAGAGAGATGTTCTTCAACATCTCAATTGCTTTTTTTAGCCAAATAGCCAACTGGAACAGGACTCCCAATACTTCATTTGCAAAACAACTTCATAAATAGGATAGAATGAAAATTAAGGGGTAAAATAAGACGTTCAAGGTTAAAAATATAAAAAGAAGTTTATATAGAAAAGTTGAAAGCGTGAATAAACACATTTTATTTTTAATATATATGTGATAATTATTTGGGTCAAATTTTATTATTCAATATTTAATGTGAAAGTGTTAATATTTCTGTTAGACCATCTGCAGCGGTACAGCACGAGCAACTGCTCCTTCCCTCTGCTCTTGCTCTCGAACGAGCAATCTCTACTCGTACAGTTATTTTTTAGCTCGATCAACGAACGGTCGCTACTGTAAGGTCCACCTCCCTCCTCTCTGCTCGTGCTATCGAAACGCCGATGGAGGTTGCAAGTTGCAACTATCGAAACCTTAGAGATGGAAGTGATGAATTGTTTTTCAAAACCTGAAACATATATCTGCATACGGTATACCTTACAGAAAAATATATGTATCTTAATGATCCATGATAAAAATAAAAATAAAAAACCAAGAGAGAGATGCATGATGGCATGGGGAACCACACACAGGTCGAACGTCCTGACTAATGATCTGCTCAATCTCATACAAAAGGTACAGGTTGCAGGAGAGAAGCTGATAATCGAGACCCATGGTGGGTCCCTGGTCAAATTTGGGAAAAGGACAGAGATCGGAGAAAGTGATGAAATGAAAATGGAAAAAAAAAATCGAGTTGGCCGGCCGGGTTCGAATTCGTATAAAGAAAACAACAAAGCATACAGCAGAGTACGTGGATTTGGGGAAAAGCGGTTTCGAAAGGTGAGAGCCATAATATTGTGGGCGGTCAGCTCGGCTACTTAGCGGTGGCTGGGTTACATGCATGAAAGTTACCCAATATATAAATACCAGGAGAGAGAGAAGAGAGACTCGATCACCATCAGAATCTGGGAAAACCGCTTTCTTTTGGCAGTCGTCAGCTTCGCAACTAACGCCGCTGTTTTTTATCTCCGTTTACACGTATGGTGCTCTTGTCTATTTGCCCTAGTCCTACACCCACCACCACTACGACTGCCTTGCCTTGCCCACATTATTATCGATTTATTATCTATTTAAAGAGTGGTTCTCATACTCTCTTTTTTTCTTCATATTTACATTTTTTTTTTCTTTTTCTTTTCTTTTTACCAAAATGATCAATAAATAAGTTGAGAAAAGAACTATTAAGGATAATTTAATAAATAATTAGTAAAAAAATAGTATAATAAAAAAATAAAATATGTGAATAAATATGAGAGAAAAGATAAGAGTGTAAAAAACGTTATTCATGTACAGGCATAATAATGAAAATTTATCATTATTCATGCTATTTACAAAATTCTTAAATCATTTTTGCTTCATGGCACATTTTGAAATCGATGTGGAATATTAATTTGAGATCTGCCAACATTTGCTATTTTGATTATATTGTATAAATTTGTACTCTAATAAGTTTTATAACATAGCCAATTGAACTATCAAAGTACTATTTCATTCGAAATTAAGCGACACTAAGATATAATTATCGAAAATGAATATTCTTACAAGAAATTTTGGAAAGGAAAAAAAATGCTCTTAAAGAGCAAGTATTTTGAGAATAGCTAGATTTATAGCTGTTTTTTAATTGAAATTATAAAGTTTTCAGAATTTTGTTTAGATTCAAATAAGCAGATTTTTTTTAAAGGGGTTAATAAGCAGATTGATTATGCTGCGTGAATCGTCAAAAGCTATAAGGAAGATAGTCGAAAAAACAGAACTCGAAAAAATGGATCGAAATGAGCTCAGACTGACGTCCGTATCCAAACTCCCTAGCCTTATCGGCTCGACCCCAACCCTCCCCAATCTGCAAAACTCTATTAGGAAATTCTAATCAGTCGCGACATATGTGCGGCTCTGGTTAATTAACATCTAACAAATTATTCCAACTGATTAATAAAAGGCATATTGGCATAATCATCTCATCTTGATCTAAGCAAAACATAAGATAAGATGAGCTCTAGAAAAATTAAATGTTTGACCTCAAGTTCGGAACACAAGATTAATATTCGTATTAATTCGGACGTACTTAAGAATCTGCATATTGTTCCAAAAATATATAAGAGTTTCTCCGGTAACCCACGCATATGTACGTTGATTATTTTTTTGCATGTTTGTTCATTTTTGACATGTGCTTTGCTGTACAACTAGCTACAGTCTAGAGATTCTAGCTACAAGGCTAGAATGAATGAAACAAATAAGATTGATGGAAGCACATAAACAATGGCATTTCCATCGTAAAAAGTTCAACACATACTATTGTTTCAGGAAAAGAAAATACTATTGTTTCAAGAATTAGACCTAACTAAACTATAGTCAATCATTCCGTCTCATAATTAATTTTAAAAAAGAAATTAAAATAAATCTTAGAAGCATGTTTTTTAAACTCAAAAACAGGTACAAACATATTGACTTACGCACCCAACATATTTGAGACATTGTTTACCTACATCAGCTACATTACATGGGATGGTTCTGGGGTAACACGAAAAGAGAGAGATGCGAGTGTATTTGTAAAGAGTAGGTTCCATCAGTAATTGAGTTCATGTTCAATTCACACTAACTGTAATGTAATACATGAGGGTTCTTTGTGATGTTTTTCTCTTCCACGTTTTATCTCTAAGGCCTATATTTATGATCACGTGCATCGCACTTTTTTTAATAAAGTTGGCTCTTAATCTGTGTTCATTGGTGTTTTGTGACTTTGTCGCATCATATCTATACAATTTTTTCAGTCCGGCCGATCCTCGCTGTTTCGGGAAGGAGGGGGGGGGAGTGTTTGTAAAGGGTAAGTCCCATGAGTAACTGAGATCATGCTGAACCCAGTTCCAACCAGCCGTACTGCAATACATGAGGGTTCTTTGTGGTGTCTCTCTTCCACGCTTTATCTCTAAGGCCTATGTTTATGATCATGTGCATCGCACTTTTTTTTAATAAAGTTGACTCTTAATTTTTGTTCATTGGCGTTTTGTGACTTTGTCGCATCATATCTATACAACTTTTTCGGTCCTCACTATTTTGGGAAAGATTTTGGTTTAGTCCCTATTTTTTACTTTATTTTTTTTCTTTTAAATAAATTTAAATAGAGGACAGGCGGTAGGCTCCCAGTTACAATGACCCCCTTTCTTTTGGGATTGTGGGTGGGCACTTGACACCCAAATCGATTGTTACAGAGAAGTTAATATCACCTAATCTTCTATTTGTTTGGAAAAAAATCTATATTTGATCCAAGTTAAGAATTGAGTAGCTAAAGAATGGGACACCATTATAAAAAATGTATTGAAATCTTGGCCAAACCAAAATTTCTTCAAAGAGAAAAATAAAATGTTGCCATCTATAATCTCAAGAGTCGACAACCACTCTAGCACATAGTCGAAAGAGGAATTATCATCAATGATATCTCATAAATGAGTTATTCATCATATTTGTACCTTATTTTTGAAAACTATTATTTTGGTATCTCACATTCAAATTACTACCTAATTAAGATCAGTACCTGCCGTTAATAACCCCGTTACGTTATTGAAAAATTATTGAAGAAATGTCAATTTTTAAGGAGAAGAAAAAAGAAAAAGAAATAGAAAAAAAAAATTGAAATTGAAATTGAAATTTTATCCCTTCAAATTTGACATTTTTTCAAAATAAAAATCAATAAATTGACGGTGTTTGAATGTGAAGTACTAAAGTGATTTTTTTTTTTAAAGTAAAGTACTAAAATGATAAATAATCTATTTGTGAGATATCATTAAAATAAAAACTCTAACTGAAAAAACTGGTTTCTCACCTGTGTGGCGACGTCATGAAGTATACGATGTCAAGAAGGTATATGGCGTAAAAGTGTGATCTCGTCCTAAAACATATTAAAAACTCTTCCTTACTCCTTAGTTTGGATTGTAGGTATAACTCTCCAAATAAAGTTGCACGACATCGCTAACAATCGTCTATTAGTCATACGATGGTGAATTTGGTCACGGGCCTATGCTCTATCTATAAAGGACCCAAACCGGTTTGTGTTAAGAAGAATGGAAGAAATCCGTTAATTATAGGATGAAGCCATAGTAGAATTTTCTTCAGCTCTTTATAAACTAGGACACTTTATTTGATTGAGATAAAAAAAAACATAAATGGATGTTGTGGCATATGAAATTAATTTTTTTTAATTAAAATAAATAAATTCATCTGAAAATTATGTTATATATGGGGAATTGAACCCTCTCTGCCTATGAAAGTAGTATTAGGTTGGTCAACCACTGCACTACTAGTAATTATAATTCATACTACCTAGAATTTGTTTTATCAATATAACTATTTGTTTAGTGTTTTAACCTTTAAATTTAGGTCTTTTGTTGAGAATCCATGGATACATTGGTCAACAACAAAATACAAATGAAAAGTAAAATAAATTTGTTTTAACAATTACGTCCATGAAAATATGCTCAATACTATTTAAAATGTGTAATATGCATGTAGTTTTTCCTAAATATTATTTTTTTTGTAACGTTTTGCCTAATACTATTTAAAATTAAGAAATTCTTTTGACGAGGTGGGTTAGCTCAAGTGGTAAGAGTACTATTACCTAATACTACCAGAATAAACACTATAACCGACGAATTTAAAAAAAAAAACAGACCGAAGACACATTTTTTCGTCGGCTATACTGTACTTCAGCCAACGAAGCAACGTATCGTCAGCTAAAGTAATTACGCCGACGAGAAAAAAAAATTGCCAATTTTTTTTGAAAAAAAATAGTCGGCTATAGTACCACTATAGCCGACGATGTATAATCTTGTCGGGTACAGTATAGCAGACGACTTTTTACACATTATTTCGCCGGCTATAGTATAGCCGACGACATTATACATCGTCAGCTATAGTCATTAGGTTTATATTCTCAGTCCACCCCTCACCTCTCTCTCTCTCTCTCTCTCTCTCTCTCTCTCTCTCTCTCTCTCTCTCTCATACCTCCACCTCTCTCTTCGCAGCCGCCGCTGCCTCTCCCTCCACCGCCTCGCCCTTTCCGCTAAAAAAATCTTAATTAATATTTCAGCTTTGAATTTGTGAAATATTATTGAAATATTGTTTTTGGTGAAATTATATATGGTTTGGTGAAGGATCTGGATGGTCAAAGGAATTGCAGTTCTGAATTTCTGGGAATAGAAATCCAGATCTGCAGATTTTTTTTGAGATATGGAACTTTAGCCGACGAGTTTATTTTTCGTCGGTTAAAGTCCACACTATAGCTGACAATAACCACTTACCTCGTCGGCTATAGGCATAGCCGATGACGCTATAGATTTTGTACCAGGCCGACAAAATTTCTTCGTCGGCTATAGTAATTCTGTTGGTAGTGTAAGAAATATGTTATTAGGTCTTGAATTCGAGCTAAAAATCTTATAATCCTCTTTTAAAAAAAAAAGGAATTCAAAAGTTAAGTAAAATCTTCCTCAATAGGAATTGTTTCCTGTTTCCTTGAATATTCCGTGTCGATGGAATGAGAAATTAGATTCATGGACTAAGTCGAATAGAGCAAAAGGATTAGCACATTATTAATCTCAGGTAGGAGACAGCTTATAAGCACATTATTCATGCTTTGCCTTTGTGATCTAGCCATTAGAGTGAGGAAGAGAGAGAATGGGCGTTATTTCAATATTTCTTTCTGCATGTTCATCCGGTCCTAATTCTTTATTAAGAAGTTGCAGAAATAATTGTGAAGATGAATATTAGTATATAAAGTACCTGACAGACTTAAGCTAAGTGCATCCTTTTTGGGTTCAGACAGATTTGTGGGTCAAAGCTTTTTCTGGGTATTGGATATTAAAATTATAAGTTTGTCTGGTTTAATAATTTCGGTGAAAAAGACATATATTCCACCTTGAGATTGAGAGAGAGAGAGAGAGAGAGAGAGAGAGGAGTGTAGAAAGAGCAGATTCCTTTTTCATTCTAGGGGAACTAGCTTTAGCTTAAGCTCCTCTATACTTGCTGCTTCTCGCACAACATACCAACACAACCCTCTTTTGCATTCTCTGCAGTGCTTTTCTTGATTTGATTTCCTCTCAAACTTTTGGTGCAGCTTCATTTTACCAAGGCCTGAAACAGTTTCTAAGAAAGAGAGTGAAGTTTTTCAGGAGAGAGAGAAATGGAGCTTACTCAACATGGGTTTTTAGAGGAGCTGCTAGCTCCAATAAGGAGAGAGAGTTGGAGCACATACCCTTCTGGGTTTAATGAGTTCTTTCCTATGAATAATGGATGGAGCTTTGATTCCAATTTTGAAGAGAACCCAGTTCTGGTTTCAGCATCAAACTCTCAATATGTTGGTTTCCCCACACAAACAGCTGAGCCAACCTTTGAATGCCCAATACTCAGTGAGTATCAAGCTCCTTTCTTTCCTTTTGTTGATGGAGGTGCGGGAGTGCTCACAGTCCCAGCTGAGATTGATTCATTATACACCAACAATGACAGTAATACCCCTCCATTCCCATCCCAAGACCAAGATTACCCTTCAATGGTGGAGGATGAGGAGTTTGGTAATTTCCTTGGTGGCAGTGAAAACCACAGCAGCTGTTTGGAGTTGGAAGAGAACAAGAACAGTGCTTGCAAAGTTGAGATAGACCAACAAGGCACTGCCATTACTACTACTACAGATCATGGTGACATTCCTATGTCTTTCAACATGGGATTGTGTGATGGGAAAAGAAGCTGCAGCAAGTCTAAGAAGATAGAAGGGCAGCCATCAAAGAATCTAATGGCAGAGAGAAGAAGAAGGAAGCGCTTGAATGACCGCCTTTCCATGCTCAGATCAATAGTTCCCAAGATTAGCAAGGTGAGTTTATCTTCTGCATTTGTTGAAATTTTCTTTCTTTTCTTAGTTCTGAGGATTTTGATTGTGGAATTGATGTAATACTTGGCAGATGGACAGAACATCTATACTTGGAGACACAATAGACTACATGAAAGAGCTTTTGGAAAGAATCAACAAGTTTCAGGAAGAGAACATTGAAGAAGGTACTAATAAATTTAGCTTGATGGGCATCTCCAAGGATCAAAACTCAAGTGAGGCCTTGGTCAGAAATTCCCCAAAGGTAAATTTCTTATACCATATTGCATGTACCTCAAACCAAAATCCCTTTTGATTTTAATCTCATTGATTATGTTTGCAGTTTGATGTGGAGAAGAGAGACATTGATACCAGGATAGACATCTGCTGTGCAGCCAAACCAGGATTGCTGTTATCAACAGTGAGCACTATAGAAGCACTTGGCCTTGAGATTCAGCAGTGTGTTATAAGCTGCTTCAGTGACTTCTCGTTGCAAGCTTCATGCTCAGAGGTATGTCAGATAATAGTCAACTGATTTGCATATTTGTAATGGTTATGTTTATGCTTAATATGTTTCTCTAATGGCTATAGGGAGAAGAGCAGAGAACAATGATCAACTCTGAGGACATAAAGCAAGTATTGTTCAGAAATGCAGGGTATGGTGGGAGATGCTTGTAGGAATAATCAAGTGGGTTTTTTTCCAAGTGAGAAGTTGTAATATTATTGCTTCTGTTAAATAATTGTGCCTTCATCAGATCCATCTCCCAGCCTAATTCTGATCATGTACTCAAATTTGGTCAGTCGGTAGTTATCTTCCGAAAGGGTCTCTAGTTCCACATCTAACAAAAACTGATGGCAGATAGATAATAAAGATTTCTTCTTTTTCTTGTGTTTGATTGTTCTTCATTTATCATGTGATTCAATGGGGACATGATGTCAAGCTCAGAATTTGTATATGTTTTAGTTGAATTCAGGATTCTAGATGGAGACCACTTGTGCCTAAATCTCCAAAGAATATCTGAAAACACCAGAAAACAAACAAACTTGCACAGAAACCATTGACAGCAAATGCATAAATTCATTCACCAAGACAAACAACGCAAAAGTGAATAGACTCATCTTTGCTGACAAGAGGTAATCAAAATATTCTTTTACCGCCATGTCTCTTCAAGGCTTCAAGCCAAATATATTTCCTAGAGTTTTATTAAATGCAGATCCAATGTGAAGAATTGACAGCACATGATTGATAAATAACTAAAAGAATGATCTTTGCTCTGAATATGTCCTTCAGCAGATCACCAGAAGTTTCTGTTGTTTTTTGAGTTTAATTTGCACTACCTAATTATATGGAAACAAAAACACTAAACCATCTAAGCAGCAATAGCAGTGAATTTAAGAATCCTCCATGTGAAGCAGCAACAAAAAGCCACCCCCAAAACAATCTAAGCCAAGAGTCTACAATGAGTTTGCTCGAGTATATTTGAAGCAATCGAATATTTCACTCCACATCAAGGAAATAGTTAGTTACTGGAACAAAATTGATGGAAAAACACAGATCTGTTAACGTCTACAAACAGAGAGATATTTTCTCTTCTCATACAGACACTCGATCCTACAATCACATTTGATCTACTTGGATGATGACATTTGAACAACACAGGGCCCAAGTCAGCAGATACGCACGTTTTTTAACACAATTTTTCAGATACAAATTCGCCATGTTGGTTAATCTTATAGAATCTCTATGGAAAAGACAGGAGGCAAACATTACCGAATCTCATCTTCATCTTCATCTTCCTCATCATCACTTGTGAACCCATCATCATCTGACACTGAAGAGTTTTCAGTGGCATTGGCCTGTTTGAGCTTATTGATAGCATTTCTTGCATCAGAAACCAGGGCAACTTTTGCTGCTCCTACATCTACCTGAATATGGCTCTTCTCTGTCACCTGAGTTCCTACAGTGGATTTTTTAGCGTTTTTGGCTGATGTTTTTCTCTTGGCTTCTCTGATATGTAATTGGTCAATATATTTCTCATGCAAAACCTTGTTCTTGACCTGCTTCAATACCGGAGGACTAACAAGTGATGCCTCCGACGAGTTACTGAACCTTGAGAAGGGCTTCTTATGACCCAAAGAAGATACTTTACTACACTTGTCAAATCCTTGCTTTACCTGTGAACTCGTTGGAGTACTAGGCTGACAAGTCTCAGTAGACTGACCTAGACTGGGCTCGAGAACTGAGAAAAGATCGGCCTCAAACTCTTGGTTTACTTGATAATGCTTGTGTAATAAAGCTCGGACTGTTTTCTGGGCAAGATGACTTCTTTGTTTATTGCAGCCATGCCTTTTAGCCTTTGACTCAATGGGATTAAGCAGTTTACTTGCAGAGAGTGAAAAGTGTCCAAGAGGGGATGAATATGTTGTTATTTTTGCCCTAGACCGAGGACGAGGTTGAGGTGGAGTGATGTGGTCTGAATGTATTCTGTCAAAGCATTCCTGTGCAGATTTTCCAGGCACCTGAGATTGAGAAAGATGTTGTATAAATACTACATCAAATTCCCAGTAGATGCTAAAAGGAGTTTTATTAAGAAAGCATCAACTCAAAGGTAGAAACATTGATGGCAGCTAATTTCACTAGTAACTTCTAAAACGGTATAACGAAGAGGAACAGTATTTAGTTGCAAAGCCAATCTTTTTCTCAAAAAACAAGCCACAAGCATATCACTACAGCTAATTGGAACAAGATGTAATAGGTACATTTTTTCATACAAAATTAAGTCCAAAAATGTAATCATGACTTGTGGAGTGCACATACTGATTGACTATTCTGTTTCAAGAAAACTTCTGATAGATAGAGCAGGATCCACTTCTGGCCAAGCCATACACTCACATGTATATTGCCACGTCCTGGAAACACACCCGATAGAAATGCCCTATGCTATCTAATTTATACAGCTAAAATCGCTGCCGGTTCCACACAACACAGTTATCAACATCTATCATGCTTGCTCTCTTATCCAACCCCAAGACAAGCAAATAGATACCGAAACGGTGCTTAGGACTAAATGTATGTGTTCTAATCAGTATTGATAATTCCATCCCTTGAGCTTCTAAAGGACAATCATCCAGGCCTATGGCCACACTTGCATAATCATCAGCCTAAACCACCCTTTTTAGCTAACAACAATAGTGCGTTCATGACTTAGGCAAAAGTTCATATATTAAACAATCAAAGACACGCTGAATAATGCACAACTGTTGTGCCTGCCTCCTAGTAAGCAAAAGTGCAAAACAACACTGTCAATCGCTGAAATCAGACCTAAAATGTATTTAACCATATCCTTGTGAGTTGCAGAAAGCACGGTACTTTTTCAAATTTAGAAGTAGAAAAGAAAGAGAAGATACCAGTTTCGAAACCTGCTTCCAGAAACCAGGTGTTGGCTTTGCTAACAGATAAGCTCTCTGCAAGGCCACTTGTTGTTCCTTTGTCCACCCTTTAGCAACCCCAACATCTTCTCCATCCCTCTTTCTCTTCATCCTAACCACAGCTTTATCTTTTCCACAGTTCAATTCTTGAGCTTTTCCTTCCCCACCTGTCACAGTTGTAACCATTTCAACACCAATTGAACTTCTCTTACTTGCCCTTTTGCTCTTCTCCGGAACCATTTCACCTGACTTCACACAAGCTCGATCTTTCACAGCTCCGGCCACCTTCTCTTTATCTGAAGAAAATCTCAATTTACTGTTATGTCTCTCACTAGTTGCTTTCTCATTGTGTTTGTCAGCTACAATCTGCAAAACACTCAACCTTGAAGATCGTCTAGGCGTCTGAAACCCCTCACTCACATTATTCAATTTTTGATCTTTGTTCGACCTAGAACTCGATTTCGAGCAATTACGCGACCCCTTTCCCTTTCGAGAATCCCCCAATTTCTTCATGACTCTCTCCGGCGTGGAATCATCATCTTCATCGACAACGACGACATCAATCTCCTTATTCGAAGCCCTAGATTCTCTAGACCCAGAATTTAATTTCGTCGATTTTTCCGAGCTATTCCAAAGATTCAAAGACCTTACCGCATTGTCGCTCCTGGATTTCAAATTGGGGGTTTTAGGGTTTACGGATCTCTCTTTCTGCTCCACGAGTCGCCGAGACTTTCGGAGATTCGTAGTTGGCTGCTCTCGCTCTGGAGATTGAAGAAATGTTGGATCCAAAAAGCGTACACCATTTCTGGTTCTGAGTTTGGATTTGGGGGTTTTGGGGTTTTCGGATACGTCGGTGGGCTTTTTGGGTCTCTGAGGCTTCTGGGGAGGAGGCGTGAGAGTCTGTGTGATTCTGGAGTGGTGGTTTTCCGGTGAAGAAATCTGGGAGATCTTCGGAGAATTGGGCATGGTTGTTGGGCTGTGGAGGCTGCTACGGAGTCTCTCTCAGGCATTTTATCGAGCACTTGGTCGGCTTTTCTCATTTAAAAGAGGGAAAGAGAGATCTGTGATATTTTTTTTAAAATTTAAAATTTGTGAAGTGGGTTTTCTCTATTAAAAACAGTGAGTAGACCAGAGAGATGTACAATGGGCTTTCTTTTTTTAGGCCGATAAACAAAGGCCTGGATCTTATTCAAGTTCTGTTTGTCATGCTATTGGGCTCTTAGTAAATTACTAAGGCCCCAATGGATGAGACGTCTAATTAATCTTATGAACGCTTCAGTTCTAATTTTTTTCACTTTTACTGCTGGTTATGAGAGAAAGTTCACGGGTGCTTGTTTAGTCTGGTTGCCATATAGATATAGCTCCAGAAGAATAGAGCGAAAAATTAACTTTCCACCCCGGTGTTTTCTTGCCTGGGTAAGAACTCCACTGGGTCAATCCTTGGGACAATTCTAGCTTTCTGATCTGACCCAATTGTCATGGTGGCACTCTTAATTTTGGCCGTACACAGTGGCGGATTTAGAAATTTTATTTAGGTTGGGCAATATCAAGTGAATGTAATATATTTGTAACACATCTTGAAAATCGTAACACTACTTTTGTTAGATTGAATGTGATATTCTGGAAACTAATGGAGGAAGAAATATTTTTTTTGGGCAAATCATAATTATCAAGCAAATGTACATATTTTAAGCTCAATTCAATTGAAAATCATTGAATGAAAATCTTAAACGCTGCACTTGCCTTCTTAATTACATAGTTTGTCTTCATTTTGTCTTCATTTTGCCCTTTTTATATGGCTTAATTATCCCAAACACTATAATATAAGGTATAATTTAAGGCTAAGTATAAAAGTATAAAAGTGAGGTTGGACAATTGCCCAAGCTGGACTCTATGTGCATCCGCCAGTGGCCGTACAAACCTCAAGATGTTCTCGCAGTGGTTCATCAACTCTTCCTCTCCTCAGCTAGAGCCCCGTCGTGAAGGCCAAATCCATATTCTCTGGCTTCTCCCATAAGCCAAATTACAGCCTCGTCGTTCTTTGCCTCATTGTCGATCCTAACGTCGTCGAGCCGATCCCTTAGGCCCCATCGTCCTCAATGCCGAGAAGGGACACACTACTCCTAGAGCTCATCGCCAACCTCCACAAGGCCTCTGAATCCCACGAATACGCCTCCGTTAATCGTACTCTCGGTACAACTAACTCTATATTTAAGAAGTTTCATTTTCAGTTTTGTTGAACTGAAGTGATCTCCATATTAGATAGTGGACTTAGACTGAGATATATATGGGAGAAAGGACACCTAAATTAAGACATGGAAATGTGTTCATAGTTGCTTTTGAAATATGGTTTGAGTTGAACGTGTATCAGTGTATGCATATTATGGTTTTTGTTTTACTCTAAATGTATATATAAAGAAGTTGCACAGAAGGTATTCGATGAATGTCCAAGTGGAATGTAGTTGCTTGGAGTAGTCTGAGTTATGGGTTTGGTCTGAAAAATGTCAACAGGTATGAGTCCTACTTTGCTTTTCATATTGGAAATTTTAATTAATAGGAAGGTAAAATATACTGAAATATTGATGCAAATGTATTGATCTTCATGTTTGTATGGGAATTGAACTTACTAAGGTTTTTAGGGTATTTATGCTTGTAGTGGCTTCAATTGTTAGTTACTCCAAGGTCTAAATTCAAGATTAGAGATGATCGGCAATCATATGTAATCGATCAGCCAGAACCCCTTCTACATTCAACACTTTGTTCATGAAGCCATTCTTCCCTTTGATCTTGCTTTTTGTCCTCATTTTCTAAAGAGCTTGTGAAGTGAAGGCTTGCGTGATGGGGTTACTATTTGATTAACATACCAGTTGTTAAAAATATATGGTAGATAATTCATTCATCTAGCTCAATTTCTATAAAAACTAATATGATCAAGAAAAGAATATAAAATTAAAAAGAGTGAGATATGAGGATCTAGGAAGGGAACGATGCCATTATCCCCTCGCATCTACATTATTAAGCTATTCCGATAGTTCTGCAATGTTGTGAATGAAATGTGATGGCGCATTCAGTATTTCAATTACATCTTACATTTTCAGCCTAGCATCACGTATCGACAAAAGAGTTCTCTTTTGGAAAAAATTTCACCAGAACATGATTAGCTATGCATGGACATCATATGTATAGGGTTGTATAAGTATAATTATTAATTTTTTACAAGTATTTGTCATTTATATTAATTAAATATATCATTTATATTTATTATAAATAAATTTTTTATTATTAAATAATATAAAAATAAAGTTCTAACCCAGACTCAAATGGTGAAAATATATATTGAATAGTGAATGACACATCACTGACTTAGTGTCCTGGTGCCCCAGCGACCCTGATCCCATAACCCAACGGTTGAATTTGCTCTAATGATGTCATGTGTCTGACGATAAAATTTCTTCACGTGTTGGCTGGGGTGCTACAACTGCCCACGTGCCTTTTTCATTTCTCCACCACGCATAGTTAAGGCTAGGGCTAGCTGAGCTAAGATTGAACAATTGAGTAGTTAAAAAAATTTGGGATCAATACCAACCCATAAGAAAGAAGAAGTAACCACACCCTAGTGTCTCTATTTCTTTCAGTTCTCTTCACTGGTTTTGGTTACTATTTTTAACTCTGCATAATCTAGTCTGCAAGTAGTTGTCCACAAAAACTTAGCAGACAAACTTTACTTTGTAAGTATCTGGAGATCTTTTACCATTGTTTTGTTTCTAAAGGGTTTTATTATACCTTACGCCATTGAATCAAATCAATCAAAGGAGAATGACAGACAAATATATTTTGAAAGAAACTTTATGTTCTAGGACATTTTTGGTCGTGAAAAAATTTTAATATCCTTATTTTATTGTACAATTTATGCGAAAAGTTTGACGATATGCCTCTTAACTTTTTGAATAGAAAATTCATCTTCTTACTTCTGCTCCATGTGCTCCTTCATTGCCTGAGAACTTATCATTCCATCTGATTTGCTATGTTGTGTTGTTCAGGATCAGAGAAATTCAATTCACATTGGATAAGTTTAGCCATTGGTTGGCTCCATCTTCATCTCCTTGGAGCATTACTATCCTTGCTTCTTTTTGTGCTCGAAATTGTTTGTAAACAACTTCAGTGGATAAGCTCATGCGGAGGTGACGATCATTTTTTTTAATAATTTTCTTACCATTGTTATGAAGTAGAGACTATAGTCTTTCCCTTGCTTGACCAAGTTGAGATGTGTATCTTCCCATAATTCATGGTAAGCCATTTGTGCTCCTCTATATCTCTTGATATATTATGCATCGGGTATTCTAATGACATTTGATCATGTCGAACATAGATAGCTTGCTCCATAATGATATTATGTTAGGCTGGATCGGCTCAAACTGGTACTGAATCTTGCTAGTGGAATGCTGTTAATATTCAGAAGAAGACTACATTATAGGTTTTTAAAGTAATATACTATGTTTTCTCTAAGGTTGCTTAGAACTCACTCTATATGATTACTCCCGTTCATGTTAAGATGTACACGAAAATCATTTTTCAACAAGAGTCCTGGAGTAAGAGGGTAAACTATTTCTTGATAAGTTGTCTTGTCTATGCTTGCTAGAAGGATTGGATACCTAATTTATTCATTAGGATGGTGATGCTCTGCTTTATTAATAATGATAATTCCAGGTTGGAGATTTTCTCTTATCTAAAAAAAAAACCTCTGAATTACTTTTTGCAAATAAAGAAGTTTTGCTTGTTGATAAAGACAAAATACTTCTTTTGCTTCATGATAACGAAATAGCTTCATTGTAAGAACACACAGAGAATATATGCTCAACTTTGGAGGAAGTATTTCTTGTTACTCATTTATAGGATTAAGTGCTAAATGATTATGCTGAGGAATGTATCCATACTTGCTTACTGCTCTGTTTCTCTCAAGCTCTAATTGCTCTTGAAGTGATGCATAATTAAGATGCAAGTTTCTATGTCTAATCAACATTTCATGACGTTGCTTCAAAGTAGTAAATTTGCCTAATGTTGTATTACGCTCAACACATAGTGGGGCATAATTTTGTTGTAAAGGCTGGAGTTGCATATTGAGATGCCACTGTTTAATTACACTCTGTAAACTCATTCTTTAATGCTCTTACCAATTTCTCAATTGCTACGTTCATTTGTGGAGGTTGACTTCTCAGGCTCTAAAAGTTGTCAAGTAATGTCCTTTACTTTGGCACAACTGGTTGCCAACCGTTATATCTATATTTAGGCTTTATGATTCTCTGAATATGGATATTTTCACAGGTATGTATCACTGGTCTTATGGGTGGCCTTGTTGGCATGCTCATGCTTAAAGTGTTTGGAGGAATGCTCCATGGTCTTCTAGGATTTGAAGAAGATGCTCCTCTTTGATCCATTTCTGCAAAATCTTCAAAGTAATGTACTATGCTCAAAATGTGGTTTAAATCCATTGTTAGTAATTGCGTTTATAAAATTAACCCATCTACGTGTTGTTTGTCTATTGCTACTAATTTATTATAATGAGAAACAATGTTTTGACAATTAGTTCTTATAGTAAATATTTCATTATGCAAAAGTGAATGCTTCAAGAGAATTGATGATGCATAATATTTCCAGGTCAATTGCTAGTAATTGAGATTGAATATCATTGATTTTTCCAGAAGCATATCTATATATTTGCTCATCCAATTTTGATTGTTCTTTGCTTTTTTTCTAATATAAAATTTCTGCTCATCCAAAGAAGGATGCATCCGTTTCAATAACTTTATAGCTATTATCTAAAGGTAATGCTAAAGGTTTTAGTTGAGTAATTTCCCTTTTCATTTGTTGTACTAATTTAATATCTTCGGTATTAAAATACTTTTGTCCAGTTTTGCTCGTTTTGCTATGTAAAACTGCTTTTTTTCTTCCCAAATCAGGAATAAAATTTCTAGTGTAATTGAGAAGTCCTAAAAATGATTGTAATTGCTTTTTATCTTCTAATTTATCAGGAAATTCAATAAATTTCTTAGCTATATGTTCTTGTAGTTCTATAGTACCTGACTTGATATAGATTCCTAAGAATTCTATATCTTGCTTTTTCAAGTCTATTTTATTTTTACTAACAATAATGCTATTATTTATAAATTCACTCAAAATTATTATAAATGTTTTCTATGCTCATTTCTATTTTTGCTATGTATAAATATATCATCAACATATACACTATAAAAACTATCATATTTCTTAAAAATTTGATCCATTTCATGTTGAAAAATAGAAGATGCATTTTTCAAGTGAATGTTATCCATTCTATCGACTCTTCTGCTAGTCGAATTTGCCAAAAACCCGATTTACAATAAAATTTGCTAAAGTATTTTCTCTCTTGAATTTTTTTTGATTAATTCATCTTTATTAGGTAACTTATAACTGTCTTCATAAATATTATAATTTAATATTCTATAATTATATACTATTCGTGCTTTTCCACGTTTAAGCTTAGAATGCATTCGAACAATAAAAGTTATTGATCGATGTCTTGAATTAGATGGTAGATTTAAAATCTCTTTAATTTGTTGCTCAAATTCTTGCTTATCTAACAAATTACAAGGCATATCTACTGTTTTAATTGTTAAATATGAGTTTATAATATCTAATTTTGCCAAAATTTTATTTTTGCTCCAATGTAGCTATGGATCTTCACCAGTAATCTTTGTTTGCTATGCTAATTGTAATAATTCTACCAATGTTTTAGGTCTATCAAAATGTATTATTTCAATAGATGCTATTTTTTTTTTCAAAATTTGGATATTCTAATTCAAAAATTAACTCATCATACTTAATATTTTGCTCTTCAAAATTCCCATTTTCTATAGTTTTAACAAAATTATTTTGCTCTTCTTTTGACTCAATTATGCTCAAATTATTATATGATTCCAATAAATTGTTTTGATATGTAGTAGTCATAGCTCTTTTGTAAAATATTATATCAGGTTTATTATAACAAAAACCTTGCAAACTTTTTAGAAAACTTAACCCCAAAATGAATGGATAAGCTCTTACTGGTAAAACAAATGTTAAATGTCAATTAAATTGCTGTTTTTTCGATCCAAAAAAGTATGTTGTTTAGACATTAAGTGATGTGTAAAGTTCTTGAATCGCATTGAGATACTTGAATTGTTTGACAAATTTTTACCTATATTATGCTGGTACTAACTCTTTTCTTATGACGGTATTAGTGCTCCTAGTATCAATCATTGCTACTGTATGTATTTTATGATCATTGCTAATTCAAGGTCACAATGAAAGCATTCTCTCGTTGTGAATTTCTCTTCTCAGAGTTGTCTCCTTGTTCTCATTACCTTCAGTTTTGGATGATCAGTATTTGACCATGTAATTTGTGTATCCTTAAAACTGCAAAACTATTGAGACATAAGACTACTCTATTTGCATGGTATTCACTCAACTCGAGAAGAAGCAAATTATACACATGGGCTGGACCTGGATTGTCTACAAGTTGCCATAGATAGACATATTCATTGTATATAAACATAGACTTGGACATGTGTAAGTTGTGTATATCTGAGAAAATCAAGGATGCTTATACTTATAACCTCATCGTAGTGATACATCTTGTACATTATATTTTAGTATGAAATGAATGTATTCATGATTGTGGCTTTGTTGTTTATCTCTTATGTGAGAATTTATTGTCAAGAACAAGCTTATGGAATAGTTTTGTAATAAAAATCGATGTAAATGAAAGAAAATTTATCAGAGTACAAACAAAAACCAATTTCAATAAAGATATTGCACATCGAATTGTAATTTTTTTTTATGTCTAAGATCGACATAGACATCAATTTTGTAAGCAAAACTGATGTCTTTTATTTAGAAACTGATGTGTAAGTTTTAGTCAGACATCGGATTTAGAATTATGGTCGATGTTAAATGTCTTAATTGTGTTATAGATTGGTATTGTAATAGACATAAAACTTAAAAATATGAAGCTTTGCTACACACATCAAATAGAGATCATTTACATCAGTTTTGTATGTATAACCGATGTCTACCTCAAATTTAGACATCGCTTTGAAAGCGATGTCTTAGTGGTTTTGATCTTTTACATCACCTACTAAGACACCGGTTCAGAATTTTTTTTACATCGGTTGTGGACTGATGTCTAAAAGCATTTTTCTAGAAGTGGTCCATTTTTTTTAAAGGTTCATGAAAGTTGTATATCAAACCTTCTATATTGCTTATAAGGCTTACATCTTCTTTTATAGCTCTTCTTATAATTCTTAGTTTTCTTAGTATATCTTTCTTTTCTATGACACCCATATTGTTTAGGTAAGTCAATATTTTTATAGCTCATGTAAAATTGCTTTCTTATTTGTCATTTTACTTTAATTTGGTTACACTCTTCTCGTAATATTTCATATACATGTTGAATTCTACCTAAATATTTAAAGAAAATAGAAGTATATTCACCGGTATATTGTAAATCCTATATTTGTAATTTCTCTAAATTACATATTGCTTGAATTTGCTCTTGCTCATTTTTTCTATCAAGTCGATTATATATGATCCGAAAACTCAAATTTAATAAGTTTAACAAAAGTATCAATATAAAATGCCAATTTTTTTGCTTGATAATCATTTGAATTTTATGCTTTCCATGATTGAAAGAATAAAAAATAATACCATCCAAAGTATGTTCAAAATAGTCCAACATATCATTTGTGTTGCTAAAATCTAACATGATTGCGGTATGAACATATCATTTTTCCCATCTTTCTATTATTTTCTCTCAATCTTGTAGATCTACTTGATCCAGATTTAATATGTTTTCGGTTATGCTCACATGCTCAATTCCTGTATAAGGAATTCGGTTTTTCCTATACGGTCTTGCTGCTTCATAATTACTATGAGCAATATTTCGCTCGGTATAAGACTCATTAGTGGTCTTAATAAATCTAACGTATGCTTCTCCTATGTGATTTTAAAAAATTTGTACATTATCTGGTTGCCTATTTTTAGACCCTTGCAGGTTATGTAAGAACCATTGAGTTCCTTCAAAAAAATTGTTATCAAAAGATTTTGCTTCAATTTAACATGCTTGCTACCAAATGTTTGTACTAAATTTTGAAATGGGTGTGTCTATTTACACCTCTAATTTTAATATATGCATCTCCAAAGTTTTTTTTAAAATTTTACTAATTATATTTTTACCCTTCTAAGCAAAGAAGAAAAAAAAATCCAACGTGTGGCCTCATCTCCTCCTCATCTATTCATACTGAACCCAATCTACAATTCCAATAAGTGATTAAATGATGATTAGGAAATTTTAACAATGAAGTTTTGTAAATTTGTGAGTATATGGGAAAGAAAAGCTCTCTTGAAAAATTATATATTCCATCATGTGTTCTTAGTTATCATTCTTGGTGGATGGCAAGGTATATATATCTCCATTTTCAATTTGGCCAGTTCCTTTCAACTTGTAAGAACTTATGAAAAATAAGGGATTATAACTAAGTTTACTGAGATCTTGTTATGATTTTGGAAAAATCTAATTTAATATGATAGTTGGACTTGTACTTTTTTGCGCCTATTGGTTATATGAATCCTTTTGCCAAAGATGCATAAGAAAATGGATAGAGGGACAAAGCTACTGTCATCAAAGATTGTTGGGTACAACCGTACATGATGGAGGTAAAGCTCTGGAGTACTCCAATAATAGCTAATAGGAAGTTGAAAAGAAGCGCAAGGGTAATATAGGTGTTTAAGGGTAAAATTATAAGGAGGAGGTGTATAAATCAATTTAAGAGGTGTGAATAACATCTTTTTGAAATTCAATATTAAACTTGTAATTAAATTTATCAGACACATGTCACACTAAAGTGCACTTTACCAACATACATGAGACTCACACTTAGATTTTTAAAATCCCCTTTCATGTTATAATTTATTGTTCTAATGCTCACTTTAATATGCTTGCTAAATTCTTTAGTTGTCATTACATAATTTGGAATGCAACCAATTATAGCTGAATTAGTGCTCAAATCAACTTCAGCTGTTGCTATTGCTGCTTGATGATGGTTATCCCATTTACCATCATATATGTATATCAATACTTTTGTACCAACTTGTGCTCAAGTTAATCCTGTTTTGCCAATTAATATAGTGCCAATATGTATTTGTGAATCATAAAGCTTTTTAAGTTGCTCAATTGCTTGATTTCTCAATAAATTTAAAGTGACTTCTTTATCAATACAACTTATTTCATGCTGGCTAATGCTATTATGATTTTCAAATATTCCCAATTGATATAAAATATGACTTTTTCTTTTGTGATCTTAAAATTCATTTCTTAGAAAATCTTGTGCTTCTTCTTCAGTATGATAAATGTCTTCTGCTCATATTATACCTTTTCTTTTCATTTAAAAAGTTACATTTTGTATTCTTACTCTTTTTGGTTGATTAATTGCGCTCAAATTCTCTAACTTCTAAGTTAAATGAGGAATTTTTATACAGGTCCTTTTCTTCAGTGCAATATTGAAATATATTAAAAATGCATGTATATATACAAATCAACGTAAACTAAAGGTACAAAATCAAAAACATCACATGAACCTAATGATGAGATATACTAAAAAAAACTTGAAATTAACATGAAAAAAATGCAAACATAAATGGTTGACCTCATAAAGAGGTAAACATTTTCTATGATCTACTAAGTATAAAAGTTTAACCTCCAATAAAGATATTCAAGCATAAATTTTTAACCTCAAATATATATATGAATATCAATTTCTATGTCGAAAAGAAAGGTAAAAACTCAATATAATACGTCTATATATGTGTTAAGGAAAGGTAAAAGAATGTATGCTTAAACTCATTTGTAAGATTATTACTTATGTCTAAAAGAAAGATACAAGTTTAACGATTTATAATACTTCATCTATAGGTACACGAACAAATATTAAACTCGATCGATAGCATAATAAATTGAGGAAAGAAACTCATTATGTACAAGAAATGAGAAAACAAATTAATATAGCAAGCGAAAGAATTTAGAGAATATAGATCGATGTGTATCGGAAAAAAAATTAGAATATGCATGTACATTTACAGTTTGGTTTGAGAAGAACAGAAAACGATACTTTCTTGTTGGTTTGAGATGTCAATTTGAGAAGAAGAAGATTGTGAAGAAAAAGAATAAAACTAATCACAAAGATGAAATAAAGAACACTGGTACGTGGTTTATAAAATGGTTGCTAATTGCAAAAATTAAGTAGGGAAAACTGACATCTATCGATTTGACTTCAATTACAAATTAATGAAATAAAATTAAAGTTAATCAAATTTGTTAATCTAAATATCAATCAATCATGATTTCAATTAATTTGTTGATGGTTACTTTATTTATTCATAAAGTATTAATTAGGGGCATAAGGGTGAAGACAAAAAATACAAAAACTTGGACGAGCTAAAAAAGGAAATAAATTTAATATAAAAAGGATCGCAATTAAAACAAAAAATTAATTAGGACTAAAACTAATATAGGATATGATATTAAGACTGAATGAATTTTGCCTAACTAAAGATACTGGAATAGAAGATGACGCTGATGATGTACTTGATGTTGGATTAATATCTGGTAATTGATTTTTGATTTTATTTAATTTTTTAGATAAATTAATTAGTAATTGAATAATAGTATTATTTTGCCTTATAGGAATATTATCGCTTGGAACAATAGTTGTGATGCTCGAAAATTCCACCGGGTCGTCGTCCAATTTACCAACTTCTTTAAGTGCTTTTAAATAATTATTATGATTATTAGTCATCAAACCAATAACCGATCGATTTTAATATGTAACTTCTCTACTTACTTAGTTAACTCTTTTTTGTATTAGTTGTACTCTTGCTACTTCAACTTTCAGATTTTTAATAATCTCCAAAGATTGTAATTCAACTTGAATTGCTTCAGCTTGCTATCAATGAAATCAATAAGCTTTTTAATTTGTTTTCGATTAGGAAAATGCTATATATATTTATTATTATCTTCTAACTGAGATTAAATAAAACTCAAATTTTGTCGGATAATTTGAGATGATTTTTTTTGAAAATGCCCCAAAATATGTTGTAAAGTAGTATTATGCTTATTTTGCTCAAACTCTTGACTAATTATATGATCAATGATGCTAATCATGCTATTTATAATAAAAAATTCTTCACTGTGTAAAATATGCTTGTGATTTTTCTGCGAAAAAAATAAAATAAAATTTTGTTGATCCAAAGTGAGTTTTCTTTTTTGATGCTCGGTTATTTCCAAATTAAGATAATCTATCATACAAATTTAAAAACAAAGATGAACAAATTTTGTTTTTTTTTTTAAATAATCAAACAAGACACATCACTACCAGAACATTCACTATAGCCGACGACCAAAAATCGTCGGCCTGTTCACTATTTTCGTCGGCTATAACGTCGTCGTAAAAAGGCCGTCGACAATACTAGAGCCGACGAGATTTTTCACGTCGTCGGCTATAGTTGGACTATAACCGACAAAAAAGTCATCAGCCATAGCTTCCCCTCCGAGCAAAATTTTTGAACAGAGAAACTATAGCTGACAACATTGTATATGAATGTCGTCAGCTAATGTCCCAGATCTATAAAAAAAACTACAGATATGGATTTCTATTCCCAGAAATCCAGATTTGCAATTCCTAATTCACCAAACCTTCCATATAATCACTTCACCATCCATAATCACTTCAACAAATTAACCATGCATGATTTCACCAAATTAAACAAAATTACAAATTTTATTTCACAAATTCAAATTATATATCTCTCGTTTTTAGCGGAGAGGGTGAGGTGGTGGCGGTGGAGGGAGAGGCGAAGGTATGAGAGAGAGAGAGATAGAGAAAGAGAGAGAGAAATTAGGATTTTTGAGAGAGGGGAGCGGCGATCTGGGAATATAAATTCGATAACTATAGCCGATGATGTATAATGTCGTCGGCTGTACTATAGCCGACGACATTATACATCATCGGCTATAGTGCCAACTTAGCTGACGATTTTTCCAGAAAAAACTGGCAACTTTTTCTTTTGTCGTCGGTCTAAGAACTATAGCCGACGACACAATTAATTGTCGGCCATAGTGCACTATAGCTGACAAAAATAAGTGTCGTCGACCTATTTTTTTATAAAATCGTCGGCTATAGTGAATATTCTGGTAGTGCATGCAATTAAGGTAAAAATACATGCAACAAAGAAATCAAACATGCAAAAACAAATTACGATTTTGGACAAGAAGTCTTCTAAAGTAACCGGATAATTAAAGGTTAAGAAAACCTACCGTTGTGCAATCTTCAAGGCTCTGAAAGTGATCGGCTACAAGAGTATGAATCGCTACTTATTATGCACCGTTACTGAATATGCAAGGTATGAACAACTCCTAGACATGTAAGTATTTTGCGATGAAAAACTATGATTATAGACAACTCCTAGTTGACATGCACTACTATTGAGGATGATTTGCTATAGATACTGACTAACTAATACTGATATGGACTAGTACTGATATGACAAACTGATACTGATATGACGATCTGCAACTGATATGAACTGGTACTAGATATGCATGGATGATGTATTGTGACGACCCGAACCAGAATCTGATGCATATTCGACACGATTCTCGAGAATGAGTTTAGTCGTAGTTTATTGTCGTATATGTGGTTTGCCGATTCGATTCGCGACTATAATTTTGGTCGAGAATTTGAGTTGAGTGTCTTCACGGAAATTGTAGAGTACGTGATTTCGAGATTGTGGACTGTTCCGGAAGATTTTTCCGATAACCGAGGAATATTTTATGATTATTTGAAGTTTCGGGTTCCGACGAGTTTATCCGATTGTTTCGAGTTTATCCGAATCGTGATGGTTATCCATTTCAAATCGTCGATCGACCCGAGGGACGAGTATAAATATCGAAAATTCGAAAATAGTCGAGAAATAGTCTAGAATTTCATTTCGGGTGTTGACCAGACTTTGACTTTCCATTTTGGGAAAGTTGACCGTTGACCCGTGGGGGGAGAGCTTTCCGTTTTCGGCTTGCCGTCCGACGACCGTTTTTCCAGCCACCTTCGGTCGATTGAAAGGTACAGTTAGCTTCCTCTCTTGATTTCGAGTCTGATGGTAATTGGTTTGATGTGAATTGGTTTCGTTTTGGATGAGTTCGAATCGAGCCGAGTTCCTCGATTTCGCCGGTGACGGTTGGCCGTTTCCGGCGAGGTTTGGAGGTGGGGGTTAAGGGGGTTAGACTCCCCTTGCTCCTCTGAGTCTCGTGGTGTATTCAGTTTGGTCTGAGATCGAGTTTTGAAAGGAGTTCGATTAGGTCACCGGAGCTGTGAATCGCCGAACTGTTTCGGGTTAATTGACATGGTTATGGATCGAATTGGACTTCGTGCCAGTTATAGGAATGGTTCGCCTTGGTGAGACCTTGAATTCTGGAGCTTTCCGCCGTGTGATTTCACCGTTGACGGCGTGCCGCCGGCGGCGGCGGCGGTCAACGGCGAGGAAAAGTCAACTTTTCAGATTTCGACAATTTTAATGTCATTTTTCTCGTAATCATGCCCTGGTTATCGTCCAGAGGTTTTTGGGTTGATTTGGTTAGCCGATTTTCAGTCGAGATTTCGAGTGGGGATTTCGGGATTTCCGTAATTCATTTTGTACTGCATTTCACATTTCCGGGAACGGTTGGTTTCCGTGCATCAGTATAGTGTTGTGGATTACGATATTGATCAGTTATGTTTTGTGGATATTCAGGAGATCGAGATCGAGATCGGGATCGTGATCGTGCTTCAGGCGAGGGATCTTCCGCCGGTCCACGAGTTTAGCGCGAGTGCGCGTTACGCGAGTCTGTGAGTGGACACTTTATTTTCACGGATTGATTGCGAGTCTTTTATACACGTTTTATGAACTTGAGCATGCAGCATGATTACGGTTTTACGAGCATGAGATTTCATACGAGATGATGTTTATTATGAGCATGTGTTTTACGATTATACGGTTATACTTATACGGATATACGTATACGAGTATACATACACTTATATAATGTTTCATGCATTTGCATCGAACTGTTTATGATTTGGTTTACACAGAGTACAGTCTCAGTTACGTTGTTGTATCGATACACTTGCCTCTCGGCTGATCCCCGATGGTAGGCCACCAGGAGGGGCAGTACCCCTACCTGATCGGCGAGGGGCAGTACCCCGGAACCGAGGTCTTTCTGGCTATGGATCACGTGGTAGTCAAGGACTCCATGATTCTGACTGTACTAGCACGGATGTGTCCATGAGTGATCCCGTGAGATTTTCTTTGCATGCTCTGTGTACGAGTTGGAGTTAGCGTCTCCTCGTATACTATTGAACTGATTTATTTATATTTAGACTCGCATATATTTTTATAACATATATTACTCGGTGAAAGACATTTATTTTCGTCCACTCACTCTAACGTGTTTATTGTCTTTCCCCTGAGCTTTTCGGCTTCCGTGCCCAGTTGCAGTTCAGGTTTTGGTGTTTTCACGTCGCGGTTTGGAGGCTAGTGATCAGAGTTACATGTGCTTTCCAGTAGGTTCTTGTTTCGCCTACTAATGTGTATATTATATATGTTTTACTTTAGAGGTCGCTCTGATACATTCTGATACTTGTTATACGGATTTTCTCGGATATACATATATACATAGTACAGTTTGTTTACTGTTATTGATTATATTGATGTTGAGAAATCCGGATAGGATTGGTGCCCACGGTTTGGCTTTTGTGGCATAGGATGAAGTGTTATTTCTGGGTGCAGGTTATGGTAATTCCACGCTAGTAACGAAACTCTGCCGAAATTTTGAATTTTTTTTGTTGGTTCGTATTTTCGAAAGGGTTTGATTCCGGTCTAGGTAACTGAATCGGGATTGGGTCCTTTCAGCTTGGTATCAGAGCATTAGGTTGTCAGATTCTGTAGACTCTTGTAGTTGTGACGCTTAGGGTATTTGAGTTGATACAGCATGACTGGAGTGATGACCCGACTGGCCAGCGGTACTCATCAATACTTCGGGTGTTGTATGTCCTCAACTATCTGCGGTTTCATGATTACGTTCTTTCTGCTTGTACCTAATGCTTGTCTTGTATCAGTAGGATGCCTCCTCGACGTGGTCCTCGTGTTGACCGGGATGATGATCCTGATGAGGATCGCCGAACACGCGACTTGCTTATGTGAGTTCTGCGTTTGGAAGAGCGTTTTGACCCTGTGGTCAAGGCTCACACTGCGGGTGCTACTGTGTTTTCGGGTTCAGTTGATCCAGAGATATGCGAGGCATGGTTGGTTCAGATTGAACGTGTTTGTGAGCGTCTGCAGTTTACTCCTGAGCAGATGACAGTAGCCGCAGTTGGTTTACTTGAGGGTGATGCATACTTTTGGTGGGTTAGCATCGACAGAGTTCCAGTGGATACCCCGTGGACCTTGTTCCGTGATCTGTTTATGCGGAGGTATTTTAATCAGGCTACCCAGCAGTGCAAGTACGAGGAGTTCATGAACTTGAGGCAGGGCAGTTTGTCTATACTTGAGTATCGGGATCGGTTTACCCGTTTGTCTCGTTTTGCGCGGGATATGGTCGCTACAGAGGAAGCCAAGTGTCGTAGATTTGAGCTGGGATTGAATCTGAACATCAAGGCGACACTGACTACGATGCCCCGGAATAACTTTGATGAGTTTGTCAGTGCTGCACTCCGAGGCGAGGATATTGAGCAGGAGAGACAGCGGCAGAGATACCAGCCGAGACAGTTGGAGGAGGGTGGACCGAGTCAGGGGCCTTCGAAGAGGCTGAGTTCTGATACTTCCGGTTCAGCTTCATCCTCAGGTGGTGGATCTTATCGCCCACCAGCTGGTGTACCGAGGCAGAGATCGAGATGGATGAGGGATCTACCGCAGTGACCACAGGCTAGTGGGAGTTCCAGTGGTTCTAGTTATCCGCGGCGTACTGGTGGCACATTTCCTGTTCCGAGAGACTATCCATTGTGCAGCCTCTGCAACAAGCATCACCTTGGACCATGTCAGCGGGGTCCTATCATATGTTATCGTTGTGGCCAGGTGGGTCATTATTCGAGGGAGTGTCCACAGTGGTATGGTGCTGGTGATCAGGCGACCCAGAGTTCCGGAGCTGAGCGAGGTGCCACTACGGGAGCTCGACCAACACAGTTTGCAGGCCAGGGCCGAAAGCAGGAACAGCCCCAGCGAGGACGACCAGCCGGACATGCAAGGGTGCATGCTATGACTCTACGTGAGAGCAGAGCTTCACCGGAGGTCGTTATCGGTATGTTACATGTTTTTGGTATTCCAGTAGTTGCATTGTTAGATCCGGGTGCCACACATTCATTTCTATCATTTAGACTGTCATCATTGGCTACGGTACCTGCATCTCCACTTCCGGGGTTGTGGAGAGTGTTGTATCCGTCAGGTGAGGTTGTGAGCATCGGTTGGGTTTACCGAGATTGTGAGGTGTTTATTGGTGGACATGGACTAGCCGCAGATCTGTTACTGCTCGATATTGTGGATTTTGATCTGATAATGGGTATGGACTTCCTGGAGTCGCACTGGGCCATGTTTGAATGTCACAGGAAGGAGGTCGCGTTTCGACGACCAGGGTTACCTGAGATACTATTCCGTGGCGAGAAGAACACTTTACTACCGTGTTTGATTTCCGTGATGAGGGCGGATCGGTTGATGAAGAAGGGGTGTGTTGCTTACTTAGCCCATGTTGTGGACACTACAGCTGCTGTGTCAGATCTTGGTAGTATTGAGGTTGTGTCTGAGTTTCCAGATGTGTTTCCAACGGAGTTACCTGGTATACCCCCTGCACGGGAGATTGATTTTACCATTGAGTTATTGCCGGGTACTGGACCGATTTCCCAGACACCTTATCGGATGGCACCTGCGGAGTTGAAGGAGTTGCAGATTCAGCTCCAGGAGTTGTTAGAGAAGGGATTCATTCGACCGAGTGTTTCTCCGTGGGGTGCTCCAGTGTTGTTCGTGCGGAAGAAGGATGGGTCCATGCGTTTGTGCATCGACTATCGAAAGCTGAATCAGATTACAGTAAGGAACAAGTATCCGTTGCAGCGGATTGACGACTTGTTCGATCAGCTGAAGGGAGCAGCGGTCTTTTCGAAGATTGACCTTCGATCCGGATATCACCAGTTGAGGATCCGAGATTCAGATGTTGCCAGGACATCATTCAGGACGCGGTATGGGCACTATGAGTTTTTGGTTATGCCATTTGGGTTGACCAATGCCCCCGTAGCTTTCATGGACTTGATGAATCGGGTGTTTCGGTGATTCTTGGACAAGTTCGTGATCGTATTCATTGATGATATCCTGATTTATTCCAGGAGTGTGGGCCAGCACAAGAAGCATTTGCGGGCAGTGTTACGGACTTTGCGGGACCATCAGTTGTTCGCGAAATTTAGCAAGTGCGAGTTCTGGTTGGATAGTGTGAAGTTTCTGGGCCACGTGATTTCGGCCGAGGGAGTTAGTGTTGATCTTGACAAGATCGAGGTCGTGCTGAATTGGAGTAGACCCACTACTGTGCCAGAGATTCGGAGTTTCCTGGGGTTAGCAGGCTATTATCGACGGTTTGTACAGGATTTCTCCCGGATTGCTACACCGCTGACCAGATTGACGAAGAAAGGCGTCAAGTTTGAGTTGTTTGATGCGTGCGAGGAGAGTTATTTGCTCCTGAAAGAGAGATTGACTACCGCACCGGTTCTGACATTGCGAGACGACAGTGGTGAGTTTGTTGTGTACAGTGACGCGTCAAAGTTGGGCCTTGGCTGTGTGTTAATGCAGCATGGTAGGGTTGTGGCATATGGTTCCAGACAGCTGAAATCGCATGAGGTCAACTATCCGACGCATGATTTGGAGTTAGCCGCTATCGTGTTAGCGTTGAACAGCTGGAGGCATTACCTGTATGGTGCTCAGTGTAAGATTTTCACTGACCACAAGAGTCTCACCTACTTGCGGACGCAACCGGATTTGAACATGAGGCATCGCCGATGGATGGAGTTGATCAACGACTACGATTATACGTTTGAGTACCATCCGGGGAAGGCTAATGTTGTGGCTGATGCACTTAGCCGGAAATCGGGGGCCTCATTGTTTCATATGTGTGTGGCCAGAGTATCGATGTTAGCCGAGCTTTGACCTACAGGTGCTGTGTTTGGGTATGATGATGATGGAGCTTTGTTAGCTAGTTTTCAGGTCCGACCGGTATTGGTTGATCAGGTACGAGAGGCCCAGGATTCGGATTCTTACCTGTTGGGTAAGAAAACCATGATACGGAGTGGTGTGCCTACAGAGTTCCGTTTGAGCGACGACGGTACATTGTTGTTCAGAGGCAGGTTATGTGTACCCAGAGACGAGGACTTGAAGAAGGAGATTCTTGATGAGGCCCACAGTTCAGCGTATGCGATGCATCCCGGAGGTACGAAGATGTTTCGTACACTTCGAGCGTACTATTGGTGGCGCAACATGAAGCGGGAGATTGCCGCGTACGTGAGTCGGTGTTTGATTTGTCAGCAGGTGAAGGCGGAGAGGCAGAAACCTGCAGGGAAACTACAGCCACTTGAGATTCCGGTTTGGAAGTGGGAGCACATTACGATGAATTTCGTCTATCAGTTGCCGCGTACTTCGGCGGGCAACATTGGCATTTGGGTTATTGTTGACCGACTGACGAAATCCGCACATTTTCTTGCACTTCCAGGGAAGATTTCAGTGGGCAGATTGGCCAAGTTGTACTTATCTGAGATTGTTCGCTTGCATGGTGTGCCTGTATCCATTGTTTCTGACCGAGATAGTCAGTTCACTTCTGAGTTTTGGCAGGCTTTACAGCGAGCGTTGGGCACGAGGTTGCGGTTTAGTACAGATTTTCATCCTCAGACTGACGGGCAGTCCGAGCGGACTATTCAGACTCTTGAGGATATGCTGAGATCATGTGTGTTGCAGTTTCGTGGAAACTGGGATCAGCAGTTGCACTTGATTGAGTTCGCCTACAACAACAGTTATCAGGCCAGTATTGAGATGGCACCGTACGAGGCTCTGTACGGGAAGTAGTGTCGCACTCCATTGTGTTGGAGTGAGGTGGGCGAGCGTTGGCTTATTGGTCTTGATTTGGTGAGAACCACGATGGAGGACATACAGGTTATCCGGGATCGACTGAAGATCGCCCAGGATCGGCAGAAGAGTTACGCGGATGTGAGGAGGAAGAGCTTAGAGTTCGAGGTTGGTGATTGGGTCTTCCTGAAACTATCTCCGTGGAGAGGAGTTGTGCGTTTCAGGAAGCGTGGCAAGCTTTGACCACGGTACATTGGTCCGTATGAGATTACGGAGAGGGTTGGAGCTGTTGCTTACAGACTTGAGTTACCGGCTGAGATGGCTCGTGTGCATGATGTCTTCCATGTTTCGATGTTGCGGAAGTACATCTCAGATCCTTCACATGTGTTAGCCCCACAGCAGTTGCCGATCAGAGAGGATTTATCGTATGTTGAGGAGCCAGTACAGATTCTCGATCGTCGTGAGCACGAGTTGAGGCACCGTGTGATTCCGCTGGTGAAGGTCTTGTGGCAGAACCACTCAGTTGAGGAGGCCACCTGGGAGACCGAGCAGCGTATGCGGGAGCAGTATCCTTATCTGTTCACTTGACAGGTATGTAAATTTCGAGGTCGAAATTTCTTTAAGGGGGGTAGATTTGTGACGACCCGAACCAGAATCTGTTGTGTATTCGGCACGATTCTCGAGATTGAGTTTAGTCGCGGTTTTTCGTCGTATTTGTGGTTTGCTGATCCGATTCGCGACTATGTTTTCGGTTGAGAATTTGGGTTGAGTGTCTTCATGGAAATTGTAGAGTACGTGATTTCGAGCTCGTGGGCGGTTCCGGAAGATTTTTCCGATAACCGAGGAATATTTTATGATTATTTGAAGTTTTGGGTTCCGACGAGTTTATCCGATTGTTTCGAGTTTATCCGAATCGTGATGGTTATCCATTTTGAATCGTCGATCGACCCGAGGAACGAGTATAAATATCGAAAAGTCGAAAAATAGTCGAGAAATAGTCGAGAATTTCATTTCGGGCATTGACCAGACTTTGACTTTCCAATTTGGGAAAGTTGACCGTTGACCCGTGGGGGAGGAACTTTCCGTTTCGGTTTCAACTTCCGACCACCGTTTTCCGGCCACCATCGGCCACCGGACAGGTGTGGTTCGCATCCTTGAGTGATTTCGAGTGGGTTAGTAACTGGTTTGAGTATAATTGAGGCTGTTTTGGTTGAACCCGAATCGGGTTATGTTCTTGGATATCGCCGGTGTCGGTTGAGGTGGTTCCGGCGAGCCACGGTGGTGGAGAGGTTAGGGGTTTACCTCCCCTTGACCTAGGGATGCTCCCTATATGGTTGGATTTTGGTTGGTTTGAGGTTTTGCTGGAACCCGATGAGTTGCCGGAATCTGGGTTCCGATCTGTTTCGGGCCATTTTTGGACAGGTTCTGGGTGGAATTGGGCTTTGGGCCAGTTGGAAGAAGGGTAGGGCTGGTGGTGAACTTGAATTCTGGAGCTTTTCGCCGTAGGATTCCACCGTTGACGGCGCGCCTCCGCCGGCGGCTGCGGTCAACGGTGGTCAACGGCGGCGCTCCGGCGAGAAAAGTCAACTTTTCAGATTTCGACAATTTTAATGTCATTTTTCTCGTATTCACACCCTGATCGTCGTCCAGAAGTTTTTGGGTCGATTTGATTAGCCGATTTTCAGTCGAGATTTCGAGTGAGGGTTTCAGGATTTCCTTAATTCATTTTGTACTGCATTTCACATTTCCAGGAACGGTTGGTTTCCGTGCATCAGTACAGTGTTGTGAATTACGATTTTGATCAGTTATGTTTTTGTGGATATTCAGAAGATCGAGATCGGGATCGTGATCGAGCTTCTGGCGAGGGATCTTCCGCCGGTCCTCGAGATTAGCGCAAGTGCGCATTTTGCTCATCTGTGAGTGGACAATTTCTTTTCACAGAAATGATTGCGAGTCTTTTATTTGATTTACGAATTTGAGCATGCGTATGAGATTTCTGATTACATGAACATGTGTTTTACGAATATACTTACATGGATATACGTATACGAGTATACATTCACTTATATGTTGTTTCATGCATGTGCATCGAACTGTTATGATTTGATTTTCACAGAGTACAGTTTCAGTTACGTTGTTGTATCGATACACTGCATCTCGGCTGATCCCCGAGGATGTTACCGGCTGGAATCACGTGTGGGCTAGGGACCCCGTGGTTCTGAATCACGTGTGGGCTAGGGACCCCGTGGTTCTGACTGTACTACCCAGCTAGGATCACGTGTGGGCTAGGGACCCCGTGGTTCTAACTGTGAGATTTTTACTTGCATGCTCAGTACGCTGGAGGAGTATGATTTTTACCTCGCGTATTTTATTATTTTATTTACCTGGACTCGCATATGTTATTTAACCATATATTAACTGGTGAAAGACATTTATTTTCGTCCACTCACTCTAATGTGTTTATTGTCTTTCCCCTAGGTTTTTCGGTTTCCGTGCCCAGTTGCAGTTCAGGTTTTGGTGTTTTCACGTCGCGGTTTGGAGGCTAGTGATCAGAGTTACATGTGCTTTCCAGTAGGTTTTTGTTTCGCCTACTGATGTGTATATTGTATATGTTTTACTTTAGAGGTCGCTCTGATACATTCTGATACTTGTTATACGGATTTTCTCGGATATACATATATACATAGTACAGTTTGTTTACTGTTATTGATTATATTGATGTTGAGAAATCCGGATGGGATTGGTGCCCACGGTTTGGCTTTTGTGGCATAGGATGAAGTGTTATTTCTGGGTGTAGGTTATGGTAATTCCACGCTAGTAACGAAACTCTGCCGAAATTTTGAAAAAGTTTTGTTGGTTAGTATTTTCGAAAGGGTTTGATTCCGGTCTAGGTAACTGAATCGGGATTGGGTCCTTTCAGTGTCCTTAGTTATATGGTGGTGATGGACAGGCGACCCAGAGTTCTGGAGTTGAGCGAGGTGCCACTACGGGAGCTTGACCAGCACAGTTTGTAGGTCAGGGTAGACAGCAGGGACAGCCCCAGCGAGGACGACCAGCCGGACAGGCGAGGGTTCATGCTATGACTCTACGTGAGGGCAGAGCATCACCGGAGGTCGTTATCGGTACGTTACATGTTTTTGGTATTCCTGTACTTGCATTGTTAGATCCGGGCGCCACACATTCGTTCATATCATTTAGACTGTCATCATTGGCTACGGTACCTGCATCTCCACTTCCGGGGTTGTGGAGAGTGTTGTATCCGTCAGGTGAGGTTGTGAGCATCGGTTGGGTTTACCGAGATTGTGAGGTGTTTATTGATGGCCATGGTTTAGCCGCTGATCTGTTATTGCTTGATATTGTGGATTTCGATCTGATTTTGGGTATGGACTTCCTGGAGTCGCACTGGGCTATGTTTGATTGCCACAGGAAGGAGGTCGCGTTTCGACGACCAGGGTTACCTGAGATACTGTTTCGTGGCGAGAAGAACACTTCACTACCGTGTTTGATTTCCGCGATGAGGGCGGATCGGTTGATGAAGAAGGGTTGTGCTGCTTACTTAGCCCATGTTGTGGACACTACAGCAGCAATGCCGGACCTTGGTAGTATTGAGGTTGTGTCTGAGTTTCCAGCAGAGTTACCTGGTATACGCCCTGTACGAGAGATTGATTTTACCATTGAGTTGTTGCCGGGTACTGGACCGATTTCCCAGACACCGTACCGAATGGCGCCTGCAGAGTTGAAGGAGTTGCAGATTCAGCTCCAGGAGTTGCTAGAGAAGGGATTCATTCGACCGAGTGTTTCTCCGTGGGGTGCTCCAGTGTTGTTTGTGCGGAAGAAGGACAGGTCCATGCGTTTGTGCATCGACTATCGAAAGCTGAATTAGATTACAGTGAGGAACAAGTATCCGTTGCCGCGGATTGACTACTTGTTTGATCAGCTGAAGGGAGCAGCGGTCTTTTCGAAGATTGACCTTCGATCCGGATATCACCAGTTGAGGATTCGAGATTCAGATGTTGCCAGGACAGCTTTCAGGACGCGGTATGGGCACTATGAGTTTTTGGTTATGCCGTTTGGGTTGACCAACGCCCCCGCAGCTTTCATGGACTTGATGAATCAAGTGTTCAGGCGATTCCTGGACAAGTTTGTGATCGTATTCATTGATGATATCCTGATTTATTCCAGGAGTGTGGGCCAGCACAAGAAGCATTTGCGGGCAGTGTTACGGACTTTGCGGGACCATCAGTTGTTCGCGAAGTTTAGCAAGTGCGAGTTCTGGTTGGATAGTGTGAAGTTTCTTGGCCATGTGATTTCGGCCGAGGGAGTCAGTGTTGATCCTGACAAGATCGAGGCCGTGCTGAATTGGAGTAGACCCACTACTGTGCCAGAGATTCGGAGTTTCCTGGGGTTAGCAGGTTATTACCGACGGTTTGTTCAGGATTTCTCCCGGATTGCTACACCACTGACCAGATTGACGAAGAAGGGCGTCAAGTTTGAGTGGTCTGATGCGTGCGAGGAGAGTTATTTGCTCCTGAAGGAGAGATTGACTACCGCACCGGTTCTGACATTGCCAGACGACAGTGGTGAGTTTGTTGTGTACAGCGATGCGTCGAAGTTGGGACTTGGTTGTGTGTTGATGCAGCATGGTAGAGTCGTGGCATATGGTTCCAGACAGCTGAAACCGCATGAGGTCAACTATCTGACGCATGATTTGGAGTTAGCCGCTATTGTGTTAGCGTTGAAGAGTTGGAGACATTATCTGTATGGTGCTCAGTGTAAGATTTTCACTAACCATAAGAGTCTCACCTACTTACGTACATAGCCGGATCTGAACATGAGGCAGCGCCGATGGATGGAGTTGATCAACGATTACGACTGCACGTTTGAGTACCATCCAGGGAAGGCCAATGTTGTGGCAGATGCACTTAGTCAGAAATCTGGAGCCTCGTTGTTCCACATGTGTGTGGCCAGAGTATCGATGTTGGCCGAGCTTCGAGCTACGGGTGCTGTGTTTGGATATGATGATGATGGAGCTTTGTTGGCCAGTTTTCAGGTTCGACCCGTACTAGTTGATCAGGTACGAGAGGCACAGGATTCAGATCCTTACTTGCTGGGCAAGAAGACCATGATACGGAATGGTGTGCCTACTGAGTTCCGATTGAGCGACGACGGTACGTTGTTGTTCAGAGGCAGATTATGTGTACCTAGAGACGAGGACTTGAAGAAGGAGATTCTGGACGAGGCCCACAGTTCAGCGTATGCGATGCATCCCGGAGGTAAGAAGATGTTCCGTACACTTCGAGCGTACTATTGGTGGCGCAACATGAAGCGGGAGATTGCCGCGTACGTGAGTCGGTGTTTGATTTGTCAGCAGGTGAAGGCAGAGAGGCAGAAACCTGCAGGGAAACTACAGCCACTTGAGATTCCAGTTTGGAAGTGGGAGCATATCACGATGGATTTCGTTTATCAGTTGCCGCGTACTTCGGCGAGCAACATTGGCATTTGGGTTATTGTTGACCGAGTGACGAAATCCGCACACTTTCTTGCACTTCCGGGGAAGATTTCAGTGGGCAGATTAGCCAAGTTGTACTTAACCGAGATTGTTCACTTGCATGGTGTGCCTGTGTCCATTGTTTCTGACCGAGATAGTCAGTTCACTTCTGAGTTTTGGCAGGCTTTACAGCGAGCGTTGGGCACGAGGTTGCAATTTAGTACAGCTTTTCATCCTCAGACTGACGGGCAGTCCGAGCGGACCATTCAGACTCTTGAGGATATGCTGAGATCGTGTGTGTTGCAGTTTCGCGGAAACTGGGATCAGCAGTTGCACTTGATTGAGTTCGCCTACAACAACAGCTATCAGGCCAGTATTGAGATGGCACCGTACGAGGCTCTGTACGGGAAGTAGTGTCGCACTCCATTGTGTTGGAGTGAGGTGGGCGAGCGTTGGCTTATTGGTCCTGATTTGGTGAGAACCACGATGGAGGACATACAGGTTATCCGGGATCGACTGAAGATCGCCCAGGATCGGCAGAAGAGTTACGCGGATGTGAGGAGGAAGAGCTTAGAGTTCGAGGTTGGTGATTGGGTCTTCCTGAAACTATCTCCGTGGAGAGGAGTTGTGCGTTTCGGGAAGCGTGGCAAGCTTCGACCACGGTACATTGGTCCGTATGAGATTACGGAGAGGGTTGGAGTTGTTGCTTACAGACTTGAGTTACCGGCTGAGATGGCTCGTGTGCATGATGTCTTCCATGTTTCGATGTTGCGGAAGTACATCTCAGATCCCTCACATGTGTTAGCTCCACAGCAGTTGCCGATCAGAGAGGATTTATCGTATGTTGAGGAGCCAGTGCAGATTCTCGATCGTCGTGAGCAGGAGTTGAGGCACCGTGTGATTCCGCTGGTGAAGGTCTTGTGGCAGAACCACTCAGTTGAGGAGGCCACCTGGGAGACCGAGCAGCGTATGCGGGAGCAGTATCCTCATCTGTTCACTTGACAGGTATGTAAATTTCGAGGTCGAAATTTCTTTAAGGGGGGGGGGGGTAGATTTGTGACGACCCGAACCAGAATCTGATGCATATTCGGCACGATTCTCGAGATTGAGTTTAGTCGCAGTTTATTGTCGTATATGTGGTTTGCCGATTCGACTCGCAACTATGTTTTCGGTCAAGAATTTGAGTTGAGTGTCTTCATGGAAATTGTAGAGTACGTGATTTCGAGCTTGTGGGCGGTTCCGGAAGATTTTTCCGATAACCGAGGGATATTTTATGATTATTTGAAGTTTTGGGTTCCGACGAGTTTATCCGATTGTTTCGAGTTTATCTGAATCGTGATGGTTTTCCATTTCGAATCGTCGATCGACCCGAAGGATGAGTATAAATATCGAAAAGTCGAAAAATAGTCGAGAAATAGTCGAGAATTTCATTTCGGGTGTTGACCAGACTTTGACTTTCCATTTTGGGAAAGTTGACCGTTGACCCGTGGGGGGAGAGCTTTCCGTTTTCGGCTTGCCGTCCGACGACCGTTTTTCCGGCCACCTTCGGTCGATTGAAAGGTACAGTTAGCTTCCTCTCTTGATTTCGAGTCTGATGGTAATTGGTTTGATGTGAATTGGTTTCGTTTTGGATGAGTTCGAATCGAGCCGAGTTCCTCGATTTCGCCGGTGACGGTTGGCCGTTTCCGGCGAGGTTTGGAGGTGGGGGTTAGGGGGGTTAGACTCCCCTTGCTCCTCTGAGTCTCGTGGTGTATTCAGTTTGGTCTGAGATCAAGTTTTGAAAGGAGTTCGATTAGGTCACCGGAGCTGTGAATCGCCGAACTGTTTCGGGTTAATTGACATGGTTATGGATCGAATTGGACTTTGTGCTAGTTATAGGAATGGTTCACCTTGGTGAGACCTTGAATTTTGGAGCTTTCCGCCGTGTGATTTCACCGTTGACGGCGTGCTGCCGGCGGCGGCGGCGGTCAACGGCGAGGAAAAGTCAACATTTCAGATTTCGACAATTTTAATGTCATTTTTCTCGTAATCATGCCCTGGTTATCGTCCAGAGGTTTTTGGGTTGATTTGGTTAGCCGATTTTCAGTCGAGATTTCGAGTGGGGATTTCGGGATTTCCGTAATTCATTTTGTACTGCATTTCACATTTTCGGGAACGGTTGGTTTCCGTGCATCAGTATAGTGTTGTGGATTACGATATTGATCAGTTATATTTTGTGGATATTCAGGAGATCGAGATCGAGATCGGGATCGTGATCGTGCTTCAGGCGATGGATCTTCCGCCGGTCCACCAGTTTAGCGCGAGTGCGCGTTACGCGAGTCTGTGAGTGGACACTTTATTTTCACGGATTGATTGCGAGTCTTTTATACACGTTTTATGAACTTGAGCATGCAGCATGATTACGGTTTTACGAGCATGAGATTTCATACGAGATGATGTTTATTATGAGCATGTGTTTTACGATTATACGGTTATACTTATATGGATATACGTATACGAGTATACATACACTTATATAATGTTTCATGCATTTGCATCGAACTGTTTATGATTTGGTTTACACAGAGTACAGTCTCAGTTACGTTGTTGTATCGATACACTTGCCTCTCGGCTGATCCCCGATGGTAGGCCACCAGGAGGGGCAGTACCCCTACCTGACCGGCGAGGGGCAGTACCCCAGAACCGAGGCCTTTCTGGCTATGGATCACGTGGTAGTCAAGGACTCCGTGATTCTGACTGTACTAGCACGGATGTGTCCATGAGTGATCCCGTGAGATTTTCTTTGCATGCTCTGTGTACGAGTTGGAGTTAGCGTCTCCTCGTATACTATTGAACTGATTTATTTATATTTAGACTCGCATATATTTTTATAACATATATTACTCGGTGAAAGACATTTATTTTCGTCCACTCACTCTAACGTGTTTATTGTCTTTCCCCTGAGATTTTCGTTTTCCGTGCCCAGTTGCCGTTCAGGTTTTGGTGTTTTCACGTCGCGGTTTGGAGGCTAGTGATCAGAGTTACCTGTACTTTCCAGTAGGTTCTTGTTTCGCCTACTGATGTGTATATTGTATATGTTTTACTTTAGAGGTCGCTCTGATACATTCTGATACTTGTTTATACGGATTTTCTCGGATATACATATATACATAGTACAGTTTGTTTCTTGTTATTGATTATGTGATGTTGAGAAATCCGGAAGGGATCGGTGCCCACGGTTTGGCTTTTGTGGCATAGGATGAAGTGTTATTCCTGGGTGCAGGTTATGGTAATTCCACGCTAGTAACGAAACTCTGCCGAAATTTTGAAAATTTTTTGTTGGTTCGTATTTTTGAAAGGGTTTGGTTCCGGTTTAGGTAACTGAATCGGGATTGGGTCCTTTCAGTATAACTAAAAATATGAACAACTCCGGGTACTTGGAAGATTTATGATGAAAGGTGATGAATGATTATGAACAAAGGTGGTTGGTGATCAAGATTTGAACATGCAAGGTGGTTTTGATGAACAAGTAGGTGATCTGGATATGATATATGTGTGTTGATGATCAAGAGAAGATTGAAGTAGTAGTCATAGTAGTAGAGATTGAAGAACTAAATATTGAAGAACTTAAGATTGAATTGAAGAACTTGAAGATTTTTATTAATCAGAGAATTTTTTTACAAAGGAAGGCAACAGAAGAGATATCTTCTTCTTTTTTACCTCTTACAAACACCAACTCATTTCTTTATACAAGCCTTAGTATCAGAATCTTTAGTTTCAGAAACAAAAGATGTCATGCAAAGACACACATTTTTAGACTGACATACTGATTACAAAGTAATAAAATATATTGGGATATGTATGAGTTTTTCAAAACTTTGAAATTGCACCTCTTGATATTTAGGGAATTTCTTAATTTTAGGTCAACTGCCCTCAGATGCAATCCTGTGGAGAAACATCGACTGTGGTTCGGAGTTGTACAAAACCGGGCCTGGAGATGTCTTTGTTTTAGCAGATGCTAATCTCGAAACATTATCTGATCTACAAAAGGTGGGGAGATGGTGGTCATTACTTCTAATCGTTGAGGTATTTTCAGATAAGAAAGAAGATGGTAGAATCCGTCGTTCTTTTAAAGTCAGGGTACCTAAAGGATTTGAAGTAAAAAATGGCACTGAAAAATTGCTGTTTGTGGTTTTCTTAGCAAACTTGACTCCTAACTGGAGAATATGGAAAGCAATGCACATGTGCACAAATTCTAGGTGGAAGGTACAATTTCCAGTTCTCAGCATGACAACATCGTGGTTTCTTCTTTTGTTCTCCTTTTAGAACTAATCCTTGCCATTCCTATTCTGATAGGTTCTATTCAGTAGTAACTTTATGAAATCGTTCAAAGTGCTGAATTTCCAAAAGAAGATGTCAGTGCTGAATCTTGTACTGAAGCTTTCCAGTGGCTGGAGACCGAAGAAGCCCAATATCGATACAGTTTGTAAACGCTCTTTAATGATCTTGAATCATTTTAAGGTTGATGGCCTTTATATAGTTTTAACAATCGACATAGAAAAAGATTTAAGATACATGCAAGTGTTAAAGATCTGGGACGTATTACCTGGTCTATTGGAATGTTGGATATGAACTTATATTTTGCACTATATAAACATCATGATCATCAACTAGAAACACATGGGAATTGCTAATACGTTTACTAGCTGGATTAATACATTGTTCAGCTGGTTCTTGTCCAAATTATATACTGATATGGTCTCATTATTCAACTATTACAAGTCTGTGTCCAACTGAGATTCTATTATGGGTAGGCACCAGAATGAGACACTATATATATACATGAGTTGAGTCCCTGGATCTCTACATGACTTGCATTCAGCTCTTTCCCATCAGAGAGGCATTATACGATAGAGGACATAAGGCTTCAGCTCCCTTTGATCAAGAACAATGGCCATCTCCATCAACTCTGCAGGTAAGCTTCTCTGCACAATTTCTGTTCTTCGTACAGGTTTGTGTCCTTGTGTTTACATGGTGTTGAACTTAAGCTAACCTTTCAATTGGTATCAGAGCTTCGTCTCTCTTCATCATGTAAATCAATTAAGAACAAACACAAAAGAAATCTAATGCAATTTTGATTGAGTGTCTTAGAACTAAAGGGAAGAACAAAAACTTCAGAATATATATGGGCCTTCGTTTTGGTTTTCTGATTGGACCAAAACCCATATAACTTGGGGCCTGTTTTGCGTGGCCCAAAACCGAGCTGATCCAAACCCTCTGATTGGAGGGTTTTATGACCGTTAAAGCTTAAACAAAAGCCGTTTGGTTCAGCTGATGGATTTGGGGAAGAACACGCACAGATTCTTTTCACGAATCCGCTTTGGGATTCAAACCTGAGCTCGCAACAAGGTTAGATTGAGTTTCATTCATTGTTGAATGACCCTAGAGCATATCCCGGTGTGCAATTAGGTTAGGATAGATGGACCAGATGGAATTTAAATTTCAATGATTGATTGTGAGCATCTGTGGATTGTTTGATTTAAAAGCATGTACTGTATGAAATTGTTTTTGCTTCCGCTAACGTTGCAGCGCTGTGAGCAGAGGCCAAAGTTAGTTCTAATGATGGATGTGTTTTGACATTATGATTGATCTATGCATTTGTTTCTGTTTTGGGATCATAATAACTAGAAATCAAAGCATGTCAAAGGATGAGAATTGTTGGTTGTCTACTGTTGTTCATGTGGGTAAATTTTCTTGATTAAAAGGCGTAATAAAATCTCCCTGTGTATTTATATGTACATGAAAATTACTTGCTGAACTGAAATTCATGAGATAATGTAAAACTAATAGTGAATGTTTTGAAAGAATGTCTCGGAATTCAACATGATAACCTTGAGTCACTACAGGATAAGATCATATATTGCATAAAGCAAAATTTCTTTTCCTTGCATTGAATCAGCTTTAGTTTAAAAGGTTTCAGAACTTGTGTTTAATGTTTTTAAAGGTTATGTGAATTTTGACTTCCAAAGAAGTGATGTTGCATACTTTTGATACATAAACAGCATCATAAACATTGCATAAAATTCATATATATTCAGATAGTATAGGTTCTTCTTCTACCATAAAGGTGTAGAGAATCTATGATTATAACATGATTTTGTGTTTTGTGGTATGATGATTAAGCTTCAGTGTTCTATATCTTCTGCTCAAAGTGTTGTACAGAATGGTTTTCAGTGATGGGATATGATGTGTGTGTGTTTTGTACTGTTTACGAATACATATGCATGACTGCAGTTTTCTTTTGCTATGTTTTTGATTATGTGTATTTCTTCTCTGTGAATTCTTGTGTAAGACTATAATAGAAATTCACTGAAAACACAGAAGACACTTAAGACATGAACCCTAGGTTTCATTAAGAAACTGCAGAAAACAAGAACTAATTATTTCTTTTCTTACTTGTTTGCTCATAGGTAACCAAATTGTGTCACTTGACACGATTGAACTCCTTACTGGTTCAAATTATAAGGTGTGGAGGAAGCAAATTGACACATACTTCAGCAACAAAAATGACATAGACATAGCTCTTTATCAAAATGTTCCTGATCCTGTCCTAGAAGATAAAAAACACATATACCCTGAAGAATATAAACATTATCACTACTGGCATAGGAAGAACAACTCAGCTATTAACATCATAAGGGCCTGTATTTCAGATACAATTGCAGGAACCATCCCTAAAGTAGACTATGCGTATGACTATTTGCAGCTGATTGAGGAAAAGTTTAAGGAATCTGATAAGGTAGAGAGTGCATCTTTATCTCACTAGTTTAATAAAGCTAAATATAATGGTGTTGGAGGAGTCAGAGAGCATTTTCTGCAAATGGAAAACATAGCCCTAAAGTTAGCAAACCTGGACATTAAAATGGTTGATGAGAATGTTGTAAATACAGCACTATAGTCACTGCCTAACAGGTTTGGGCAGCTGAAAACAAGTTACAACACTCAGAAAGCCAAATGGTCTATGAATGAACTCATAGCCATTGCAGCTGCAGAAGAGTCCAGGATAATGAAAGAGAATCCTTCCTATGGGGTAGTGCCTAAACCTGAAACTTCAGTCAACCTGGTTGGGAAAAATAAATGGAAAAAGAAGCTAGGACCTAAGAAAGCCAACTTTAAAGCCTCAAGAGCTAAGGGAGACTCTAGTAATAACCAGAATCAGCAGCCATTTAAGTTCAAATGCTTCTTTCGCAAGAAGCCTAGACACATGAAGAAAGATTGTGCTGGTTTTAAAGCCTGATTAGAGAAAAAGGGTATGCCTTCAACTCATCTTAACTCCTTTAAAAACTCATCTCTTTATTTTTTAGAAGTTGATTTAATTGACTCACAACCAAATACCTTTTGGCTAGATTCTGGATCCCCCTTACACATAGTTAATTCTCTGCAGGGTTTAATAAGAAAGAGGAACCCAAAAAGTGATGAAGTTAACATCAAAGTAGGGAATAGAATGCGTATGGCAGTCAAAGCTATAGGATCCTTGAAGCTTAGTTTAGGTTTTCACAATTTTCTTTTTCTGGATGATGTACACTACATTCCCTTAATGAAGAGGAATTTAGTTTCTTTTGATCTTTTAGTTGAGAATGGTTTCAGTTTCTTGTATGACATTAAAGGAATACAAATTTTTCGAAATTCAGTATGTGTTGGTTCTGGAAAACGTGTGAATGGTTATTGATAATTAATTTGTACCTTGTCATCATCACAGGAAGTGTTTTCCATAGAAAATACAGTAGCAGCTACTGCTGATACTGTAGCAGGTATTAAAAGAACCATGTTTAATGAAAAACTGCAATCCTATGGCATAGAAGATTAGGTTAACTCAGCAGGAAGATTAAAGACTTTAGTAAAGAATGAAACGTTACCAGAACTAGATTTTAGTGACCTAAAAGACTGTGTTGAATGTTACAAAGGAAAAATGACAAATTTAAATAGAAAGGGTGCATACAGAAGCAAGAAATTGCTGGAGCTAATCCATACAGACATATGTGGACCATTTAGAACTCAAACCATCTGTGGAAATACTTATTTCATTACATTTACATATGACTTTTCCAGATACTGCCATATATACCTTTTATCAGAAAAATCTCAGTCTTTAGAATACTTTAAAATCTTTAAAACCGAAGTTGAGCTTCAGTTTGGGTTAAAGATTAAAATGTTGAGATCTGATAGGGGGGGGGAGAGTTTTATGGGAAGTTTACTGAAAATGGCCAACATTTGGGGCCATTTGCCTTGTATCTTCAGGAATGTGGCATTAAGGCTTAGTACACAACTCCATACAATCCCCAACAGAATGGTGTTGCAGAAAGGAAAAATAGGACACTTCTGAACATGGTTAGGAGCATGATGTGTGGCTCAGGCTTACCTAGATTTCTATGGGGAGAGACATTAAGAACTGCAAATTACATTTGCAACAGATCTCCTACTAAGTCATCAGACAAAACACCATATGAATTGTAAGTGTGGGGGAATTTGATCTACGCATTTTAGGCGTATTAATTAGTACATTTTCTCTGCATTCTTTACTTTGTTATTTACTTAGTATGGTTAATTTTATTAGCTTTTACTTATTTTTGTTATTTTTAATTGTAGAACAAAAGAGACGGAGTAAATGAGCCAACAAGCATGCAGATAAATGAAAAAGAAGATGGAGAAATAATGGCAAGAGAATTTGGCAATGGAAGAAGAAAATTGGAGTCACGTGGGATTGTGGAAGTGAACCAAAGTAATACCTGTACATATCACCCTACTGAAATATCCCAGCCCTTTTGGTTCAAAAACAATCAACCAATTACAGAAGCATGTGCTCAATGCTTTACATCCCTCTGAAGCTAACATCCATCTAGTTAAGAACAATATTTATTCTCTCAATTAAGGAGATGTTTCGGTTAAAGAAGAGCAAGTTAATTGTGTTTTTCAAGCGTTTCAAAAGCACAATTAAATGAGAGGTGTATTTATTAGGGCTGAAACGGTTTGCTATTGATTGGGGAGGAGCTTAATTGCAGTAATACTACACATTTATTTTTTTAATTAAGAGGTTTGGATGGCACATCTTGGGAGGAGGAGAGACATGGGAATTCTCAAATCATTTTCTATATAAAGAAAGCTTTGGGGAAGAAAAAGATCATCACATATTCTAGGCCTAAGCTCTGCAAAATTACTCTCCAACCTCTCCCTCAAACACCAAGACCAAGCACGGAGTTGACAATACCGCCATCCACCATCACTTGGATCGCTTGCACACGTTAAGTCCATACAAGTGAGAACCACCATTCTTGGATTCATCTACACCTTGGGAGTTTGCAGCGTTAAGCGGGATTTCTTTAAAGTGTAACCATGAATCCTTTATTCCGTAGTCATATTTTGTTCTTGTACTCTTTTTGTTTAACATTGAGTTTTGGTGAATATTTTTGGATTTTTAATACTTACTTGAGTATATCTTCCATGTGTTTATATTCTTTGTTTTGTTTGAGGCATGCTATGTCTAGTTCTTAATGTGTTGGGTAGTGCGGGATGATTGTGTTTTAACCTTTCGCCTGGAAGTTATTCAATGATTCTTAGATTTTAAGGCGTTAAGCTTTAAACCACACGACATGTTAACAATAAGAATTAGGAGCATAAATTTCGAAGGTAGCTTAATTAGGTAGAGAAAATTGGTTAGGTTGAATATGATGATCACATGTAAATAATTAGCTTATGTTTTATTTTTGTCGAAATTTATGGTGGGATTTTTGGGATTCTTTTTATGTGTTTTGCTTGTCTATGAGTCGATGCATGTTAGAGTCCTACAATTTCTTGCTATATTTTTCAATGTTTTTAGGTAGTAATTAGATAGAAAATTAGGTAATTAAAATCAACTCATACACCCCCCATATTACACAATAATTGCATGCACCCTTCAATCCCCGGTTTAGAACGATCCCTACTTGCTTATATTATACTACATCCATAGGGTTTTAAATTGTTTATGGTTGATTTATGTGTTTAATTTAAATGCATATTTCGTTCATATCATGGTGTGACAGGAAGCCTAGCCTACATCATTGTCATGTTTGGAGATGTGCTGCAGAAGCTAGGATCCACAACCCTAACTTAGGAAAATTAGATTCAAGATCTATAAGCTGTCATTTTATAGGATACTGTGACAAGTCTAAGGGTTATAAACTCTATTCAGCTAAACATTCTCCTAGAGTCTTTGAGACTCACTAGGTAAAATTTGTAGGAGAATCAACCTACAGTATAAATCCTGAGGACTTATCCTTAGATTTTATTGAAGTTGATGAACATACTGAAGATGACTTGAGGAACACAGAAAATCCTAGCAACCTTCATACATTGCCAAAAATCACTGATTTGACTACAGAAACAGAAACAATATCAGTAGATGAGAATCTGGGGGAACCAGAACAAATATTTGATCAACCTATACCTGACTTGACTGATGTTACAAAAGCTCAAACTACAACATTAGACTTAGGAAATTCAGAAGAAGCAGGTGATACAGTAACCTTAAAAACTAAAGCACCACAACCAACCTCACCTCCTAAAAGGCCTATGAGAGAGAGAACCACGTTTGTAGGCCAGAGTGATTATCTAGTGTTTTCTCAAGAAATTGAGAAGGCATTAGAAGATGAAACTGATCCAGTAACCTTCAATGATGCTGTTGAAGGCACTGATTCTAAGAAATGGAGAGAAGCCATGGAAGCAGAAATTGATTCCATGAGTAAAAATGAGGTTTGGGAATTGGTTGAGCCTAATAAAGAACAAAAACCAATAGGTTGTAAATGGGTTTTTAAGACTAAAAGAGATACTAGTGGAAATATAGAGAGGTTTAAAGCAAGGCTTGTAGCTAAGAGTTTTACTCAAAAGGAAGGGATATATTTTACAGAAACTTTTTCTCCTGTGTCTACAAAGGACTCATTCAGGATAATCATGGCTTTAGTGGCTCACTATGATATTGAGCTACATCAAATGCATGTTAAAACAACTTTCCTAAATGGAGAACTGGAAGAAATCATTTTTATGAAACAGCCAGAAGGATTTGTAGAACCAGGGCAAGAAGCTTTAGTGTGTAAACTTAACAAATATATCTATGGTTTAAAACAAGCATCAAGATAATGGTATAAGAAGTTTGATTCAGTAATTTCTAAGTTTGGTTTCACTGAAAACATCGTGGATGAGTGTGTCTATCTCAAAACAGTGGGAGGAAGTTTTATTTTCCTAATCTTGTATGTGGATGACATTCTGTTGGCATCCAGCAACATGAAACTTCTAAAAGATACTAAAATATTTCTATCAAAACAGTTTGATATGAAAGATTTGGGGGAAGCATCTTTTGTTTTGGGGATTGAGATTAAATGAGACAGAACTCAGGGACTTCTAGGATTATCTCAGCATGCTTATGTCTCCAAAATTCTTAAAAGATTTGGTATGGAGAAATGTACAACTGGTGAGGTACCTATGTCTTAAGGTGATAAATTAACCAAAAATATACTTCCTAAAAATGATGCACTGGTTGCAGATATGAAGTCAAAACCATATGCTAGACTAATAGGGAGCTTGATGTATGCTCAAGTATGCACAAGGCCTGATTTAGCTTTTGCAGTAGGTATTCTTTCAAGGTTCCAAAGCAGTCCAAATATTATGCACTGGAATGCAGGGAAGAAAATCTTGAGATATTTGCAAAGAACCAAGCATCATCAGCTTGTTTACAGGAGAGTGAAAAACTTAGTTTTAGAAGGTTATGCTGATTCTGATTTTGCTGGAAATTATCCTAGTTCTACAAAATCTACCAGTGGTTATGTGTTTATGATGGCTAGTGGGGCAGTGGCCTGGAAAACTATGAAACAAGGCCTAACTGCTACTTCTACTATGCAGGCAGAAGTTATAGCCTTATATGAGTGTATGTGTGAGGGTTTATGGATCAGGAATTTTACGTTGGAGACCAGAGTTCTGAAATCTGTAGTATCAGAAAAGCTTATTTTGTACTGTGACAATGAAGCAGCTGTGTTCTTTAGCAAGAACAGCAAAAGGCCACCTAATTCTAAGCATTTGGATTTGAAATATTACAGTATCAAGAAAAGGGTAAAGGATGGTGAAATTGAAGTACTGAATGTTGACACTGAAGATCAGTTAGCAGATCCCTTTACCAAGGCTTTGGCAGTAGGAGTGTTTAAAGCTCATGTTAAAAATATGGGAGTTTTAAACAGTCTAGATTGTTAGGATTAGTGGGAGCATTCAAACTATAAAAGAGTTTTTAGTTTTGTTGTAGTTCTTGTTGATTGTTTGTACTGAGATGATTTTCTCATTTTATGAATTGGCTACTGTAATGACTTTTACAGAATTCTGCATTTACAAATTATTGATGATATATTCAGATTAAATTTGTTGATGAGTTATGATCAATGTTTTGATTGATACATGGTTAGAGTTGGAATTTTTATTCAGGTGGATGTTTTATGCAGCATTTGTGCTGTGTAACTATGCCTATATTTTCAGAGAACAAACATGTATCTACTGTTGTTTAAGAGTGTTTGTGATTTTGGAGTTTTTGTTAAAACCATTTTGTAGGACTGAGAGATTGTGTTGGCACTTGAGCTGAAATGTATAATGTCAATAGCTCTCATAATCATATCTGGAGATCATGTGTATTGCAGGTGCTGTTGTTGTGATTTTTTAACTTGCTGGTTGGTTTGATCAGTTAAGTTCTAGGTTCAATAACAGTAATTGCAGTATGACAGAGTTGTGATGATAGGACTTGTGTGATTTTGTGTTTCATGGCCACTTCAGTAGTTGTTAGTAATGTAAGTTTATATGTTGTTGCAGTTAATTAAGTTCAGTGGGAGATTGTTGAATATGAACTTATATTCTGCACTATATAAACATCATGATCATCAACTAGAAACACATGGGAATTGCTAATATGTTTACTAGTTGGATTAATACATTGTTCAGCTGGTTCTTGTCCAAATTATATACTGATATGGTCTCATTATTCAGCTATTACAAGTCTGTGTCCAACTGGGATTCTATTATGGGTAGGCACCAAAATGGGACACTATATATATACATGAGTTGAGTCCTTGGATCTCTACGTGACTTGCATTCAGCTCTTTCCCATCAGAGAGGCATTATACGATAGAGGACAGAAGGCTTCAGCTCCCTTTGATCAAGAACAATGGCCATCTCCATCAACTCTGCAGGTAAGCTTCTCTGCACAATTTCTATTCTTCATACAAGTTTGTGTTCTTGTGTTTACATGGTGTTGAACTTAAGCTAACCTTTCATTGGAACTCCAAAACATGGCAAGTCGATTGGACTGCATTTTCAGTGGATACACTGATGGCTTTATCAGTCTCTGTAGACAGAAATGTCTCAACTCTCAACGCGTACGTTGACCAGTTTTCCTTCAATTATTGTGCAGATTTGTATTTGATGTTTCCTAAACTTAAATCTTGTTAAATCATATAAAGTACAGATATTTTATCTACTATGTTTTTTCTTAAATAGAAACAATTTCTCATGTTTTGCCTGTTGGACCACTGGCCACTGATTTGGAAGTTCCTGCAAGCTGGCCACTCTCTTTGGATGTTGAACGATATAAAGATCCAAGCAGCAGTGAAACTCCGAGCATTTCTGTTGGTGACTTCGAAGGTTACGTTGAAACTTCAAAGGTTAATGAAAGTTTGCTGCTTACGAAGTTTTACTCCCTAGCATCTGGGGCTGTGAACTTCCTTTTGTCTGACAGAGAGTGCAGAGAAGCGGATCTCCCTCTCGAATTGACTGACCAAGAAAGGGAGTGAATAAACCATTTTCAACTTTTTCGTTTAAATTGTTCGCTTAAATTGTTTTCGAGGATAGTAGAATAGTGAACTATTCCGAATCACAGATATTCGAGTACTTGAAATGTAAAAACGATAAGTAAGAATAACACCAAGATGTTTTTCTTTAACGCAGAAACTCTACAATCAGGGATAAAAACTGTGTGCTCCTAACTCTTGAGAGACAAACCTTTCCACTATGAACAACACTTTACAAGACACTTGTACTTTGGGGATACATGACCCGTATGCTATTCTAACCAGTCTCTCTACTAGTTTTACAGAGCTACACTTTTTCTTGTGTCTAAGTGTTTACAAATGAAAGATTTTCAGAAGGCTCATCTAAGAACTTAACTATTTGTAAGCTAATTCTTCATGAACATCTTCTCGGGTTGAGCACATCCATACCAATCTCAATGGAGTGCACCATGTATATGAGTTTTTAATAAAATCAAGGTTTATGAAATACTTTAAGACTTATATGTAGTAGAAGAGAAATTTTTATTTAAGTGTCTATACTACATGGAATATCATTAGAGAAACCTAAGCATGATCATTTGGAAAAGTCTTCATTTTAAGTTTATAACTGCCATGAGTTTCTGTTTTCTCTGCTGTTACTTTTCAGTTAGATGTCAACACATGCACAAACTTTCTATATTTCAAAGCTGAAGTTTAACAGGACTGTTTGATATGGTTAAAAACAGGTGGAGGGCTGCCTGTGACTTGGTATTTTGAGTCATTCACCAACATCCCAATGAATGACATGAACATGAGAGCCGATCCTTCTCATGGTTATCCGGGAAGAACCTACCGGTTCTACAGAGGGAAGATGCTGTATGATTTTGGACATGGCTTGAGCTACACAAATTTCACTTATAACATTGTGTCATCACCGAGTACATTAAGTTTAGCCAGGCATCTCAAGTTCAACCCAATCAAAAACATTCTACAACAAGCAGGAGATGCAGTCAATTATTTGCAGTTGGATGAGATAACATGTGATTCATTGAGATTCTCTGTTGAAACCGAGGTGATGAATGTTGGTGACAGAGATGGAAGGCATACTATGATGTACTCCGAGTGCCAGACATTCTTAAAGGTGCTCCAAAACAATAGCTCATTGGATTTAACAAAGTACATACTGTTTCGTATAAATCTACATTAACAAGCATTCTAGTGGATCCTTGTATTCATCTAAGCTTTGCAAATGAATATGGAAAAAGGATATTGCCATTGGGGGATCATCTGTTAATGGTCGGAGATGTAAAGACTTTGTTTCAGTTGAAACAAATTGATGTCGTTCTGCTCACATTTGAGTATTGATGTGTAAATGCATGCATATTCAAAAAGTAACTGATTCATGCATAGTCAAAAAGTAACTGATTCTGGGTCGCTTGAATATGAACTTGTGTATACAGTCATTCTTAAGAGCAAGTTTATCGGAGGGTGTTTTGTTTGGTTGTCATGTCGATGTAACCCGAAAAAGAAAAAAGAAATTTTCAACGCTCCAATGGTGTTTTCTTGCCTAGGCAAGAACTCTTATGGAACACTTCTAGCATCCTGACCTGATCCAATGATTACATGACGCTGTTAATCTCGACCGTATATATTTCCACGTTATCAGATTGATGTTTGATGACCGTATATACTTTCACGTCACTTTAAATGTTTAGTAAAAATTAAATAGAAATAAAATTCTGACCCAGACCCTAACTCAACGAGTGGAAACAGCTATCAATAAGTGAATAATACGTCACTGATTTATTATTTTATTGCCCCAACAACCTTGATCTCGTGACCCAATAGATGAACTTGCTCCAAGTGTTGTTTTCTACTAGTGTCAAGAAGTCACTGTTGGCACTCTGATTAGAATGAACTAAAACTGCAAATAAGTTCATTCAGAAAACAATTATAACATGCTAGCTTCAGTATTTCACTGCAGGGTAAACCGTTATTAGCTCAAGAAAATAACCATTTAAACCTGAGTAACTTGTGAAGAAAATAAAAAGAGAAAAAAAACCAATTTCATGAAGAAAATAAAGATTGGGCTGGTTATTTGGGCTTTAGCCCACCCCAGATTTGTTCCCAGAGTATGCATTCATGTATCGCCATAGTCCAGTACAGAAATCAGTCTTCGTCTCTCAGCTGCAGCACTCTTGATTCTCTCTCTCTCTCTTTCTCCTCTGCTTCCAACGACACCAGGTACTCCATCTCGCTCGCTCGCTCACTCACTCACTGATTCTGAATAAACGTCCCCCCTATCGAACCAATCCATCGCTAATTTGATTCAGTAAAATTGGGAATATTTCTTAAATTTAGGGTTATAATTATCGAGGCCTAACTGCGCTAGCAAAACTAGGTCTACGGATTTACTGGAATGTAAACCTTGTTTCTCTGATTCAGTTGAGCATTCCAGCTTGTATATTAGTGAGTCAAGAGTTTTGGACTTATTGGTTGGATTAAATGAACCATTGTGACAAGATGAAGGAATGGGTTTATATAAGTTAATGGACATTTGCTTGGTTTATTATATGTGTGTGTTTTGGTGTGTGATGGCTCACTTGTGTTTTAAAACAGCAATCATGGCAGACGACCAAAATGATGTGAAAGAAGAGTTGGCAGTGGCTGATGTAAGTTGTATTTTGCAGTTGCATCTCGTGTAGAGTGATACGGCGAGGCTTTCTGGATGATATGGTTACGGTTTTGGAACTAAGCGAATGTGTTATCTTTGTGCAGATTGCCCCTTTTGATCCGAGCAAGAAGAAGAAGAAGAAGAAGGTTGTCATTGAGGATCCCGCTGATGACTCTGTGGACAAGTTGGCCGAGAAGACAGAAAATCTGTCAGGTGATTTAGTTGAACAACAGTTGATTGCAGTTTGGTGTTTTAGTATCCGATTGTGCTGTGCATGCATCATTTTTGTGTAGGGGGCTAATCTTTTTTGTAGTTGCAGTTTCTGAAGGGCAGGACAGTTCATTTTCTGGTTTGAAGAAAAAGAAGAAGAAGCCTGTAAGTTTCCATGCTTCTACACTTCCTACACGCAAATTTTCTTTCTATGAAATGGATTATTGATATTTGGTTGATGTCATTATAGATTGAAACCAGTATTTTGAATGAAGACACTGGTGATGTAGGGGAAGATCTGGGAGATGGTAAGAGATTTCTGGCTTGATAAGATGTACACAATCTCATTGATTTTGAGAAAAAAAGAGAGTTGTAATCTGTTTGTGTTTTCAGAGCATCCTGCAGAGGACGAAGAAGGAGAAGGAATTATGCTAGAGGCTGCCACACCGTGGGAGGGTAGTGATCGTGATTATGAATATGAGGAGGTTTGTATAAATCTCACTTTACTATAGTTGTTCACAGTACCTTGCATATTGTTTTACATATGTTGTATATGGTGTACTTTATTTAATTTTTTCTTTAATGCAATATCTGCAGCTTCTTGGAAGGGTGTATAATATACTTAGGGAACATAATCCTGAGCTAGCTGGAGACAGGCGTAGGACAGTTATGAGGCCTCCACAAGTTCTGCGGGAGGGCACTAAGAAAACTGTCTTTGTGAATTTCATGGATCTCTGCAAGACGTATGTCTTACTTCCTTTGACCCATGAATCACTAATGTGCTTTTGTCCTTTATTTTTGTATGATGATCGTTGTTTTGAGTGATCTTTTAGGCGAGGATCGTTTTGTGGTGTAAACATGCATTTAATTTCGGTGCATGATTTGTTTCAATCTTCTTTTGGAGAATTTTTTTTCTTTATTTTTTTGTTTTCTGTATGGATTTTATGACTGTTCTACCCAACATAGGACAACTTTTATCTAGTTTTTAGATCTTTAGGCTTTATATCTGTGTTTCGTAGGTGCTAGGTGTGCTTTATGACTTTTATGTTTATTGCATCATTACCTAAGGAAACATTTGTATGTATTCTGAAATCCATGAATTTGATAGTATGGGGATGTTGAATATGTGTAGATTTAAGTTAATCTCTTCTTTATATGTCGTGTTTCTACGATGTTCACTTGGGGACTGCTTCCTACTAGCTAGTTGTAAAAAGAATAAAAGAATTATATTTCCCATCTCCTAAATTTTTTTTAACTAAAATGATTTCATCTACTTACATAATAGAGTAAATGCTTTTCTGATCTATGAGGCTATAACCCCTCTTTTTTTGAATTATAGAATGCATAGGCAGCCAGAGCATGTCCAGAATTTCTTGCTGGCCGAACTGGGTACAAGTGGATCACTCGATGGACAACAGAGGTTGGTTGTCAAGGGAAGATTTGCCCCCAAGAATTTTGAAGGAATACTGCGGCGATATGTCAGTAAGTAGCTATCTTTTTCAGTTTTATTATATTTTTAGTTCAGTTGTGCTGTTTCTTGAATAATCTATGTGTATCATCTTTTGCTTATGGCCTAATTGCTTTATGCAAGCTTGGTAGTTTATGATGTCGTTCTTCTCTATGTTTTTGGCTGTAGTACTTTTGTTTATAGCACTCTGTTTTTCGTCAGATGAATATGTGATTTGCCTTGGGTGCAAAAGTCCCGACACTATACTTTCAAAGGAGAATCGACTCTATTTTCTCAGATGCGAGAAGGTAACAATTATACATTGTTGTTGTCATGTTCTAGTTTGAGCTAGCTATTGTTCCCCAATTATAGTAGTTGTATACTTGTATTTGATAATTAGATTAAGTTATATACCAAATGCCAGCTGTTATCTATACATGTACACCATAGGCAGGCTTGGTGGGACTGGTTTTTTAGAAAATTGAATTTGTGCAACAACAAAGCAAATGTTGTAGTATTTCAGTGCTGATAATGTCGTGTGAGGAGGCCTATGATGATTGAAAATTTGCCTACATTGTCCGATTGTTTCTCATGATGGAGTAAAACCACATGCTTCTGAGGCCTCCTTGTAGAACTTGCTTAGTGTGGAAGATCCTTGCCCTTGTGAGGGTTCTACCCCCCAGCTTTTGGTCTGTTAGATTATGATTGTTAGTCTCTTCATTTGATAGGCCATGTACTGCGTCATCCATTGTAGAGTTTATTCTGCATGTCTCTGTTGGGTTAATATATATTTTTCTAAACAATGCAGTGTGGTTCTGGACGATCAGTTGCTCAGATCAAACAAGGTTTTGTTGCTCGGGTTGGTCGCAGGAATGCAGGGTCATAATCGGTCTGCTCTGCATTTGTTTTTTTGGTTATGCCTGCTGTGATCTGTACTAGGAGAACCATGGTTTACTGTTAATGATATTTGGATATCTTGTTTATTACTACCTAGACTGACGGTAATAGTTGTGATATTTTGGCACAGAAGAGAAATCTCTTTGCTACTTTGCTGAATATACTTATGACCGTCTTTTCTTTGCTCTATCGTGTTCGATGTTTTTGTGTTCTTTGTTTGCGTCAAGATAGTGTTCGAGTTCAAACATATTTGTAGCTCGTAGTGTCAAACTGAAAATGTGCAGTTCGTCGGTCTCAACTATGGAGTTGGTAGAATGACCTAATAGCTGAGTGGATAAGGTCAAAAAACAAAGCAGGGCCCTTTGCTTTGGTCGTGATGTTAAACCACTCCATCATGGCCTGCTGTATGTGTGTATATATAATCTTGAAAGGCCCACATAAAGTTTCTTTTCGATCTAGAAAAGAATACAACTCTGAACTCCCTCTCATCAGATTTGAACTTGTAATCCACTCGGTGATAGTTCCGCAACAAAGTTTGCACAAGATGGAATCAACTCTGGTAGAAGCCGTCACTAGATGAGTACGCGTGACCGAAAGCAAAATACCTACTAGGATTATTCTTGCCTTCAGAGTTTATAGACCATTATACGGATTACCCACAGCCTATTTCACATCTCATATATTCCTAAGATGATCGTAGATTGCCAATTAAAGTAATTCCTTCACATTCTTCTAGTCATGGAATGGTGGAATAAAGCCTTTGCCGTGTAATACCGACTGGAATATTAATTTCCCACTCTGCTCTTTGTTTTCTTCAACAGTATTTACCCACATGTTAATAGGTTAGCTTGACAGATACAGATACTACTCGTTTTGATTTGGGCACGTCGGAGATGATTGTCTACGCGTACGTCTCTGAGCAGGTTCTCCGCGATTCTACAATTTGCCAAAGAAATTTTGACCTCGCTCGGAGGCTTCCCTAGTGTATCCTAGGATTCCCCTACCCTATCTATTCCAATCCACTTCATTCATTCATTCATTTAGGTCTGTCAATGAGGCGCATTTTGATCCGGACCTATTTCAGATCTGTACATATTAAGTGGATCTGGATATAATTTTTGGACGTGTTGATCCGTTTGTGACCCGGATCCGTTTATTTAACGGATCGGATTCGGATCACAAATGATTCGACCCGTTTATGATCTGTCCCGTTTAATTTTTAAAACTTATTATATAATTTACTTTTATTTACATATATGAAATATTTTTAATCTAAAACTTTTTTTTAAAAAAAATAAAATATAAATATCTTTAGTAAAGTTATATAAAATTATTAATAAATTAAAAGATTAAAAATCCAAAATAATTTATTTAAATGAAGTTTTTTTTGTCTCTTTAATTTGTTTTAATGAAATATTTTATTTATGTAAAGAAATAATTAAATAAATTTAATAATTAACAGGTCGAATTTGCTCCAAATCCGTCCTATTGACAATTCCGCCAGATCCGCCCCCTACATTCATTGCCAATGAGGCAATAACCATAAATGTTTGCTTCTCTCGTACGCTTGCCTCTTCCTTGCGGCTTGCGGGCGTATGTATGATTATGATGTGCAGAGAAAAAACAATACCGGAGTGCCCAAATCATAAATCCTGTATGATGTGGGAACACTAGGAAATAGGTGAGAGAGAGAGAGAGAGAGAGAGAGAGAGAGAGAGAGAGAGAGCGCATTAGAGAGTGTGTTTTCGTTTTCCAAATCAAACCAGAACTTTCTTCAGCTTTGCTTCGCTTGTTAGCTTTTTGTTAGTATAAAAGCCAGATAAATCAGGAGGATTTTGCTCTTCCACATAATTCTCTCCCTCGATCACTCTCAAATCATATTAAGCTTCACATCGAGTCGGTGCGTCTCTACTCGATCTCTGGTTAGCTGACCTGAAGATGAGCGACTCTAAATATGCTTATCCCTACCCTGCTCAAGGACAAGGTACGTATATATTACCCCATGCCATCTATCTCGTTCCTTTTCCTGATTCTTTCAACTTCAAAAATTTGAGCTTTTCCTGTTCTTTGTGGGAAACTGATTATCTACCAGGTTTTTAGTTCTTCTAATTTTTCTGTCTCTGTATGGGGTATATGGAAGAAGGATAGCTTTGGATTTTCACTTTTTTCAGTATTAGATCCTGATGTCCTGATATACAAGTTATGATTAATTATTGTTCCCGGAATTTCCGAGTTAAATTTAGATGCAAGTACTTTAATTTCATTTTCTGATATTTTAGTGGGTAATTAAAGAATTAATCTTGTAGGTTACTACCAAGGCCCTCCAGTAATGGCACCTCCACAGTATGCTTATACTGCTCCACCTCCCAGGAGAGAACCAGGTTTCCTTGAGGGATGGTAAGTCAAAGTATCAAACTTTTTATCCTCTCGCCTCTGATTTTTCTGTTTTGATAACTAAACTTTTTTTCTTTCTTCTGGGTTAAGTCAAGTATCTACTACGATAGTTGTTTGTTTGTTAATTGTTTGTTTGGATGTGTGGTTGTGCAGTCTTGCGGCTTTGTGTTGCTGCTGCCTTGTTGACGAGTGTTGTTGCGACCCCTCCATCCTCTGTATCTTCTGATATCCGTGATGAATAATAATAGTCTTGTACAAATGGATATGTATATCCCATTGCATACATATGCTTTGTGGTTAACTCGATCAACGTACTCCTCGATCCATCATCCATTGATTCCATTCTAGTATTATTGTACTTTGAGATCTTGTTGATACTGGTTTCGTAGTTGTTTATTTACAAGAATTCTACTTGTTTTCAGCTGGTTATATTTTTCTATTTATACGAAATTTATAGTGTATCGGAATATTGAAACTCTACAGAGTGTGATTTATTTAAATTTTATTTTTAAAGATGGTTTGGAAGGTTTGTACGTAAAGCTAGAGCTGCAAATTCAAATCAATCGATCTCTTTACTTTCGTTGAAGTGACCTTTTGTAATGACTGAAAAATTGACCTACATTTTGATTATTGGTGCTAAAAGTGACTAGAAGAGGATGAGAGCTAGTTTTGTCTTTGCAGATGTTCCAAGTTCAAACCGGTGTTGAACTTTCAAAGGCAATTCTAGTTCTTTGAACTTCTTTCTATGTGCGGAATGCTGGCTTGTAAGTTGTGCAGATTTCGGTGTTCTTAAGCAAAAACTACAAGTTTAAACATTTGATAAGTAGACTTCAACATTCCGACTTGATTTGTGAACTGGCAATATGGTATCGATTGTAGAACACCAGGCTCGATTCTGTTTTATACAAAATTGATTTTCAAAGTCTTTCTTTCAAACGTCAACCAATTTAAATCAGCACGTGGAAGATTCGGGAGTAATAGATTCATGTGATCGTTAAACAATATAATATAAGTGCAGCTAGCTTTCGTAGATTAATAAGAAATTTTTCCATGACTTTCTTAACGAGCGATAATTTGACGAATCTATAAGGGTATTAGATTGCATTAATATATGTCACACGTTAATTTATATATTTTTTCAAAAATTTATCTTCAAAGTTGTAAAAATGTTATCAAGCATAAAAATTTCATTAATTTAGTAATTCATACTAATGGACTAAACTTATAAGATGAATTAGAATTAATCATCTTAGATTATCCCCAATAGTGAAGTCGATTCACTAGTTATATTTGTCAAAAGCAAAAAAGTAGGAATTGAAAAGAGAGAATTTAACTTTGAGTTAAACTAAAGTTTTTTTTTTTGACAGGTAATGAGAGGCATTGTATTTAATAAAAGGAAAACATACATTACACAGCAGAATGCCCTGAGGGCACGAAAGAAGTGAACTACTAACATACGAAACTAGGAACCTAGACTAGTACGAGAACATATGTTTTGGGAATAAGACCAAACAAAAGTAACCAGTAACTAGGAAATGCCTCTCATAATGTGAGCACCAACACGGGTAAACCAAGGTAATGCTCATCTCTTCGCGAATAATTCTACTATGGTGAGTCCTCAGTGCTCTCCACAACCATAGAGGTTAGGTTCACACTGCCACCACGTTCCGCCGACTCCACCGGCTGTGTGATAGAGTCAGACACCGGACTCTCACCCAATGTGAGTTTCTTTCCAACAATCCTCCGCTTCCTAACTTTTGGAGAACCAACAGCTTGGTTCGTCACATCCCCATCTTTAGACTTGTTCTTAGAATCGACGCGACGATCATGGGCGACACCCTGATATTACCAAAATCATCAGTAAGAGAGGAGCATGAAGCAGTAAGGAGTTTCTCACCGTTAGAAGGAATGGGAAGGGTTGGAGCGGGTATAGCTCTATCATAGGTCTTCTGTGCCCTAGGTAAGTCCACCAGTGAACCCTCGGTGGTTTTCCGTTTCGAACCGACTGTCAGACGGCTATTATCCATGAAGCAAACACTCAGTGTGAGCTGTTATGGTGTCCAGAATGAGAAAGCACCCAACTATTTAGCAAGTTTAGCGGCTGAAATCCTTGGGAAAGAGAAGGATAAACCAGGAGCAGTGAGAGAGAGGCTTGGGTTCCTGGTCAAACTAGGAGAGCTAGAGGAGCCCGAGTTCCCATTCAAACTAGGAAACCCCAAGAGGCCAGGGTTCCCTGAAAGACCAGGAGACTCCAAGAGATTCGGATTCGCGGCGTCTGCCCCCATGCCCTATGAATGGTGGACCTAGGGTTTGGGAGGTTCAGCGCCGCCATAGCTTACTCGGCGGATGACATGTCCGGCAGTCCTCTGCATGTTTCGTGCTCAAATAAACTGTATACTTGGCAAAAACCAACCATCCTATCATACCTGAACCGTACCGCTATGCAGATGTCGTCCAACTCAAAAACTTCCGGCGGATAGGCTTGTTTGACCAGTGTTTTGATGTCGTGCCAAATACGAGCACGAATGCGCTTCCCGCTTCGAATCCCACCATCATCCAACAGTATTACCTCGCTAAGAGTTGCAGCAATATACCCAACAGCCAATATTGTTTGGATGCGCTGCGGCAGACCCATGATGTACACCCAAACCGACAATTTGAGTAGCGGAACCCTCTGCATGTCATTGATGCCATTAAAGGAGTTCATGATGAGGTTCGCCTTCCCATAGGACCAGGGGCCTTCCTTTAGAATCTGGTCTTGATCTATCTCCAAATCAAAACAAAACACATGCTGATCTCTACTCACTACAAGAAAACATCACTTAGACCACGGAAACGTAATTGTTCCGTGGTCCAAGTGACACTTGGACGACGGAAAAAGTCTCCGTGGTCCAAGTACCACCTGGACGACGGATAAGGTATTCTCCGTCGTCCAGGTGGACACCTGGACCTCGGAGCCTTTTTCCGTCCTCCAGGTTATCACCTAGACCTCGGAGCCTTTTTCCGTCCTCCAGGTTATCACCTGGACGACGGAGAATACCTTATCCGTCGTCCAGGTGATCACCTGGACAACGGACCGACACGCCGTCGTCCGAGTGCGCGCGTAACATACTTCCACTTAGACGACGTACCGACACCTCCGTCGTCTAAGTGAAGCATTATATATAAGCCCGATCGATGCCAATTCAAACTGAATTCATTCGATCCATTAATTTGAAGAAGAGATAGAAGCTAGGGATCGGAGAAGGAGAAGGGAGCTAGCTAGAAATTAAAGCCGAGAAGAATCAGGATGGCGCGCCAGATAATTAAGGCTAGGGCCGGGATCTCCGCTGACTAGCTAGCTAGCTTAATTAACGTACAGATATCGAGAAGGCAACAGGTACGTACGCAGTTAAAATTTGCTTAATTAATATATATTTAATTAGTGAAAACGTACGTACATACATGCAAGGATGTTAGCGCGCTATATATATATATGTACAGATCGATTAAATTACGTACGTACGTAATTGATGGATCGATGTAGATCGAGTACGTATAATTAAGAGTAAATTAATGGACTAATATATATATGTAATAATTAATTAATTATAATATTTTGTAGCAGTATGGACAAGAGTTGGATGAAGTTGAAGAATAGATGTGATGTCCGGTATATGGATGGAATTAGCGAATTTGTGAATTTTGCGATAGAACATGGTCAGGGAAAGAAACGTTTCAGGTGTCCGTGTCAGAAATGTCTTAATTGTCAGTATGCGGAGGTTAATGTTATGGTGCAACACCTGTACGAAAATGGTATGATGTGGAGTTACACTACATGGAGCGAGCATGGTGAAGCAGTAGAGTTCAGCGCAGCAGACTTCAGCTCAGGGTACAGTTACCATGGTGCCTCATCCAGCGGCAGTGGTGCCGGACCCCCAGCTTGCAACCCAACTGCAGATTTGGTCCATGATGCGTTTCCGGGATGTAGTCATGGTGGACACCAACACCAAGACGGAGGTTACAGTACCACCAATGAGCATGATGACGCATTCCCCGCAGCTAGCTTGGCCACTGACACCAGTGAGATGGAAAAGTACAACCGGATGCTACTTGAAGCGCAGACCCCGGTGTTCCCTGGATGTCGAGAGAATGTGTTGCAATATGTGATGGAGCAAATGAAGATAAAAGTGAAGCACAAAATGTCAGTGAGTGCTTTTGACGAAATTCAGGAGCAAATATGTAAGTTGCTTCCTGATGATCACAATCTTCCTAAATCTCATTATAAGGTTAGAAATATCCTGAGCAGCCTCGGCCTAAAGTACAGGATAATTGACGCATGTCCGAATGATTGTGTGCTATTTTACAAAGAGTATAAAGAGTTGGACTATTGTCCCGTATGTGGCCAGTGCAGATTCCAGTTGAATAGGAAGAGTTCGAAAAAGAGAATTCCTGTGAAAGTTGTTCGATATTTTCCCTTGATTCCCAGATTGCAGCGCCTGTACATGTCTCTACACACAGCAGAGGCGATGCGATGGTACGCAGAAAAGCGAATAGATGACGATGTCCTGCGACACGCCGCGGATGGGGAGGGTTTCAAACATTTCGACAGAGAATTTGGAGACTTTGCTTCAGAGGTTAGAAATGTTAGACTCGGCCTATCTACGGATGGATTCAATCCTTGGGGAAGTAATAGCTCCGCCGTCAGCACTTGGCCAGTTATTCTGATGCCGTACAACTTGCCTCCGTGGATGTGCATGAACAAGGAATTTAATTTCCTTACCGTACTAATTCCAGGTCCTAAATCTCCATCGAAGTGCTTAGATGTCTACCTCAGACCTTTGATCGACGAGCTGAAACTGTTGTGGGAAAATGGAGTCCCAACTTATGACAAATTCACTGACACGATGTTCACGATGAGGGCTGCCGTAATGTGGACGATCAGCGATTTTCCAGCTTATGGGATGTTGGCAGCCTGCAGGACAAAACGATATAATGGATGTCCTATATGTTTGGACGACGTGAACTCTAGTTGGCACGCAGGGAAGGTGTGTTACTTGGGTCACCGTAGATGGCTTCCTCACGACCACCCGTGGCGACAGGATGAAGCTCATTTCGACGGTACGGTAGAGAACAATCCTAAACCCCGTAGTTGGTCGGGCGAAGAGATTTTAGAGAGGTTGAGCTATTTCGACTTTGGTGTGTTGAGCAATGACGCGGATGTAAAGAAATGTAATCCAATTCCTCCACATGATCTGAGCTATTGGGATCACAAGAGTATATTCTTTGAACTCCCTTACTGGTCGAAGTTGAAGCTGAGGAACAACTTGGACGCGATGCACATAGAAAAGAATGTGTGCGACAGCGTGGTTGGAACAATTCTCGGTATTAAGTTCAAGACTAAAGATACTCCCAAAGCGCGCAAAGATTTGGAATCAATGAATCTACGTCGTCCCTTGTGGTTGAGGAGGGATAGGAAAGGTTTGTACAACAAGATGCCAGATGCACCTTACACAGTGAAGCCGACGCTTAGACGTTCTGTATTTCACTAGTTTAAGGGCGTTCGTTATCCGGCTACGTATGCAGCTACTATAACTGGAGCAGTGGACGAGGTGTAACACAAGTTTGTTGGTCTAAAGACACATGACTATCACGTTATGCTGCAACGTCTGATTCCAGTGGTAATTCGACCATACTTGCCTCGGGACGTCGTAGAACCAATAGTGGCATTGTGCAGGTGGTGGCAGAGGTTATGCGCCAGAGAATTAAAGAAGTCAGATGTGGTGGAATTGCAACAACAAATTGTGCACATCATTTGCAAACTAGAGAGGATTTTCCCCCCTGCTTTCTTTGACATCATGATTCACCTAATGATCCACCTGCCCGAGCAGGTGCTGATTTCTGGTCCGGTCCAGTACACTTGGATGTATCCTCAAGAAAGGTACGTACAACTAATTAATTAATTTGTTCCACTGGAGATTATATATATACTAGCCAGCTAGCTATATGTACTTATGTAATGTGTACGTTTGATTTTGTAGACAGCTTGGACAGTATAAGTCATTCGTCAAAAACAGGTCGGCCCCGGATGGCTCCATAGCAGAGACATACCTAATGCATGAGTGTGTTACTTACTGCAACAGGTACCTCAAAGATCCACCCCCTCCCACTGCCTCCGATCGCAGTGCCCGCATCAATCTTTCTGTCGTCACCAATGTCGTCCGACCGTTTAGAGGAGTATTAAAGGAATCGTTAACACGGGAAGAACTTATTGAGGCACATTGGGTAGTGTTGCGAGACTGTGATGAAGTTGAGCCGTACATGATGTCATACAGGGAGAGGCTTCAGGCGTTAAATCAAAACAAGAGTTCGGCGTGGATTGAGAAAATGGTTAAGAAGAAGTTTCCTGATTATTTCTTCCAATGGGTACGTACGTACGACTCGGTATTAATTATTTAAATACATATTGCTCATGTTTGTAGAAAGTAAACCATTATATTAATTTGGCCTTTTTCGCAGATGATTGATCTGCAAAAATCTGATAACCACGGAGGGTGGTGGTCATGGCCAAAGCACTTGCTAGCAGGGAAGCCGGTTAAACACTATATTTATCCCGGATGTCTTGTGAACGGTGTAAAGTTCCATTCATTGGCCCGAGACGAAGGAAGAAGAACACAAAACAGTGGGGTAGCGGTTGGGAAAGACAATGATCTATATTACGGGGCTATTGTATACGTGGTTCAGCTATGTTACGGGAATGATGTCTACGTTTTCCTATTCAAGTGCAGATGGTTCAAACGTACAAAGGAAGACCTGGGACTATTATCAGTCGATACAAACTCGCACTGGTATGAGGATGAGCCTTTCGCTCTCGCCACCTTAGTTCGGCAGGTGTTCTATCTCGACGATCCGAAAGTCGGTGAAGGGTGGAAAATAGTGAACCATATCTCTCACCGAGGAATATGGAATACAGAGACAATTGAAGGGACACCGGCGACGATTGAAGATGCTGCTGAACCAGATTCTGGTGATATTCCTGCCTATCAAGAGCCTAATATTTCTATGGTCCGCTCCGATATAATGGATCTGGTTCAAGATGGTGAACGGTTACCCATGCCTGATGGTTGTACAGATCTAACTGAAGATGAGATTATCGATGAGGTAGATGAAGAAGACGAGCAGGAAGAGGACGCGGACGAGGACTCAGGTTATTCGTCGGACGATGTTGAGTACGATGACGAGGATGAGCCGTCGACTAACGGGGATGAGGACGATGATGATTATGACGAAGAGTACGGTCATACGACGAGGGAGATTAATTGGTAATTAATTACTGTAATTATTGTACGTAATATATATATGATCGATGCCGGTTTACGGTAAGAAATTAATCGATCTGAATTATATATCCTGGCCAACGGAGAAATTAATAAATATTGGCGCCAAATCTCAATCTCATATAAAACGTACCCTAGCTAAATCCTTGACCCTAAATCTAGCTAGCAGTTCGATCGGATCGATCGATAAATTTTTTAATAATATTTTTGAATTAGAATATAATTAAACGGACACGTACGTACACAAATGACCGGGGACGACCTAAACCGTAATCCCTAAGGCCCTAACCCCTGAAATCGGGGTCTATACACCTGGACGACGGAGACTGGTCATTCTCCATCGTCCAGGTACACACTAGGACGACGGAGAATGGTCATTCTCCGTCGTCCAAGTTCACAAACCCTAAACCCTAAACAGTAAGCCCCTAAACCCTGAATTCAGGGTCTATGCACCTGGACGACGGAGAACGTCATTATCCGTCGTCCAGGTTAGAACCTGGACGACGGAGAACGATCATTTCCGTCGTCCAGGTGAAGATATCAAAATTTTTTCTAAGACAACGACCCTCTAGACCTTCTTCCAATGCATTTTCTTTTCATCAAGACTTTAGAGTAAACAATTCTTGGTGTGTGAGCTTCGACGGTTCGAAAATCGGAGTTGCGAAATGCCTTGTATCCACGTTTCTGGTTTGTGAAATTATCGGTTTTGCGGTTGACTGTGCCGATCAAACCCTTCCCGAACTTATTATTTTATGGTCATTTGAAGACAATTATATATTATGTTACGACGAACATATCCAACAGTTGTTTTGTCCAAATTCAATTTCGTTAATACTCTGCTGCAAAAGAGCGTCTACTCATGAACACTTAAGTCGTAAAGATTAGTCGATACTTAACAACTTTCAAGACGTAAAATTATTCGTCGGTTCAAATTTAACTATTCATATATACGATGCGTTCATCGATATTGTACGACTATTTCACTCGAATGACAGATCGCTAAATTCCTAGCGAATTATTTTTTAAATTTTTTTTTACGTAATTTGAACCTAGACGACGGAGATGGTCATTTTCCGTCGTCCAGGTGTTCACCTGAACGACGGAGAATGACCATCTCCGTCGTCCAGGTTCAAAAATCATGGCGGTTCAAATTTTTTTTGTTTAATTTTTTCATGTAATTTTTCACTTGGACGACGGAAACTTACCATCTCCGTCGTCCAAGTCCAAAATTATGGCGGTTCAATTTACCGCTTCCGTTTTTGGGACCGCTTGAATTTTCACTTAGACGACGGATAATGATCATCTCCGTCGTCTAAGTCCAATTCCATGGCGGTTCAAAACGTCCCGCCGATTAATTACGCGCCGATTGAAAATTTTTAAACCGCCACCTGGACGACGGAAAACACTGTTTCCGTCGTCCAGGTGAACTTAGACGACGGAGAATAGTGCTCCGTCGTCTAAGTCAAACTCTATAAATAGAACAGCACCCCCCCCCTCATTTTCTCATCATTCCATCTCCTCCTCTCCCTCTCCTCTCCTCTCCTCTCCTCCGGCGATCCTCCTCCGGCGATCCTCCTCCGGCGACGCTCCGACAACATTTTTTCCGGCGTGGTTCCTCCTCTCCGACGACTCAACTCCGGCGAAATTCCCGAAAACTCCGATTCGGTAAATTTCTATTTTTCCCTTATTAAAATAATTTTCATTTAATTAATTAATTTAATTCTAAATATAATTAATTAGTAGAATTTAATTGATTAATTAGTTTAAATATTTAATAAATGATTAATTATTGTTATTAATTAATTAAATCATAATTATTGTAATTATTTATATATTATTAGTTGCATGATTAAATGAATTGACTATTAAATTATTTATTATTAGTTGCATGATAAATAAATATAAATTATTGCATCTAATTAAAGGAATTATTAATTAATATTTACGTTTATTTTCTAGTAAATTAATTAGTAGTACGTGTTCGATTTAAATTTAGTACATAGGCTTGGTAATTATTAAGTCGCACTCTTTGGAATAGATGGCGCCTCTTTTCCTTGCTTATCTCCTTAACCCCTCGTGATGTGTGGATTTCATCACCGCACACCATAACCTAAGTGAAGTTATGGACACGAGGTTGAGGGCGGAGTTTGCAAAGGACTTGAGGGAGTGTAAATTTTCGAAAAATTGGCCGAATGTCGGACATGGTGTCTAGAAACGGGTTATGACTGGTGACAGGATTTGGACTAAGAAAGACTTTTGTCGAAATTAGTCCTGCCTCTCGCGTTATCTCTATCCCTAACTGGCCATGTTTTTCGATTTAACCAAGGCTGATTAATTGAAAATTTACACTTTATCGCGCGGGTCGCACGTCCATTGAACGACCGAAAATGCCAAGCTAGTGTACTCTATTTAAATCTTAAACGTACTTAATTAATTAGCGTAAATTTTTAATGTACCGGATCAATCATGTACAGCGCCGCCGAATCAATCATGTACAGCGCCCGCCGTAGGCAAAGGAGGGCCCCCACTGACCCGGAACCGAAAAGGACTCGGGGTCTCGTTAAATGGGGGAAAGCGGAGCGTATTTGCAAGGCGACCGGTAAAAAGATCGACTTGCCGTACGACGAATTCACCGGTGGCCCTCCCACAGCTCAACTAGCAAGTCTCTCGGCGCATGGGATAGGGTCAATCATCCGTAACCGGGTTCGTATCACTGCCCCTACTTGGAAGGAGGCGCCGGATCATGAGAAGGCGAAAGTCTTCAAAGATCTTTCGGTACGTAATACGTTCAATTTAGTTATTATATAATATTGTTAATCTCGGCCTAAAATTTCATAATATATACGATTATAATTTTCTATTTATTTTTCATAGGAACAATTTGACGTGGATCCGACACCGGCTATGTTGAGGCATATCAATCAAACCGCCAACTCCATCTACAAAGATTGGAAGTACAGGCTCCATAAGTACTTCAAAGATGTCGGTCCCGTGCCTCCCCCGGTAGAGCTGCAAGGGGAGAGAGAAGATGAGTGGGAGTGGTTGTGTAACCACTTTGTCGATGAAAAATTTAAGGTATTAATTTAATTTTTTTATTTCAATTAAAATAATTGAATTATTTAAATTGTAGTTATTCATTTTTTAATGATTTAATTATCTTGTGTAACAGAAATTCTCCGGTGTCAACAAAGCCAACCGGGGGAAGAAGGAGAAACACCATACTACCGGCGCCAAGCAGTTCATTCAAATTGCCAAGGAGCACAAGGATAAGGGTTCCAAACACCCTTTTATTGATGCAAGCGTAAGCGCGTACGTGACGCCAGGGCTCGATAATGAAGCGAGTCAATGCGGGGTAAGTGATATATATATATATGTGTGCTTTTAATTATAGTAATTATTATTTAAATATGATTACAAAATTATAATAAATTAATTATAATTTTGTAGGCAAGGGCGATAGAGCGTGCGCATGAAGAGTTGGCCAACACTCAGCTTGCGTTCCCAGATGTGCCGCCGGAAGACCTGCCTCCTCTATCCTTAGAGAGCCAAATTGCAATCACGGATGAGGTCTACGGTCGTAGAGCTGGCAAGGAGGTTAGGCACTTTGGGCCTAGGGTGGTACGAGATTTGTCGACGACCTCCGGCTCATCATCTACGGGAGGTTCGAGGCAGCGGAGAATGAGTCAAGCTGCGGCCGTCGAAGCAGCCATTCAAGAGGCTCGACTGGCACGAGAGGAGAATCGACTGACACAAGAGCAGAATGAGGCAATGCGGCAAAGACTTGACCAACAACAAGCACAAATAGCCCAACTCATCGCCCTTATGGAACAAAATCGAGAAGTATGTCAACCTCCTCCGAACCCACACCCCGACGACAACGACCCGGCTGGAGGCGGAGGACTCGGCCCCGCATCTGCTCCTCCAGTGTATTAGCTAGCACGTAGTATATTATCTCGTTTCTTTCAGCATTCCGAACAATATTTTAATTTTTAATTTATGGGTTTTTTCGTATGTACAAATTAATTTACTTTGATTATTTAATAATTAAGTTATTAATTTTAATATTCAAAATTTAGTTTATTTATTTAATTTTAGCATTTTTCATTATTTAAATTAAAATAATAATAAATTAAATTAATAATTTTTTTTTTCAATTTTTTTTTTAAATAATTAAATATTCACTTGGACGACGGAGATTATGTTTTCCGTCGTCCAGGTGAAACCCTAAACCCCTAACCCCTAAACCCTAAACCCTGTCGTTCTCCGTAGCCCAGGGGTTCACCTGGACGACGGAGAAGTAGTGTTTCCGTCGTCCAGGTGAACACCTGGGCCACGGATAAGCTACCATTATCCGTGGCCCATGTACACACTTGGACGACGGAAACACTAAGTCTCCGTCGTCCAGGTGAACACCTGGGCCACGGATAATGGTAGCTTATCCGTGGCCCAGGTGTTCACCTGGACGACGGAGACTTAGTGTTTCCGTCGTCCAAGTGTGTACATGGGCCACGGATAATGTCCGAGGTCCAAGTGAACTTGGACGACGGATCACTAAATCTCCGTCGTCCAGGTGCTTGGACGACAGCACTTGGAGCACGGACCTTGGACGACGGAGTTTCCGTCGTCTAAGTACTTAGACGACGGAAAACTTCACTTAGACGACGGAAATGGTCCGTGGTCTAAGTGCAGTTTTCTTGTAGTGACTGGATCAGATGGAAAGCTTTCATTTCAGATCCCTCGGCAATGGTGCCATGAAAAGCCTTGGGATTGATCTCTTGCTTCAGAGAGAGAAGGCGTTCAATAGGGTAGTCCTTCGAGTTTCCGGCATCGGGGACGCCAAAGGTGGTCTTCCCGCACTCTGACACTGCAAAGGCGGTGGCGAAGGACCTGCTTGCTCCATTGTCCATGGCAGATGGTGCTGCGAGTCGTGTTTCTAGAGGGAAGAGAGAAACGATGCTCTAGGGTTTTTACGCATACTTTTGAGTTGAAACTAAAGTTAAATTCTCTGTTAAATATAACTAAATTTTTTAACAAAAAATTATATTTAGCTTATTTTTATGGTATATATTGGAGACATTAATTATATTAAAAGTTAGTCAAATTTAACTTTATATGTGAATTAGCAAGGCTATTTAGGCCATCTTCAACAAGGAATTGCCAAACTCAGACCAGGGCTATAATAAAGCTCCGTAAATATTATTTTTATATTGCCAAGTAGTGAACTATCTTCAGTAAGGGAGGATCAAATGACCAAATTTGATTTAATTAAACTTATAACAATTTGATATTTGTCAACATCTTAGTATTTTTTTTCATCAACCCCCATGCATGAATGGTTCCAATTATTTAGTCTGGACTATCTAAAGAGTTATATTTGACCATTTTTTTACCTTTATTTTTTGTTGGAGATCAAAATATTGCTATAATTTAACCTGTGACCCTTTAGACTTTCTTGCTCAAGATGACCTTACAACTACAAAGACCAATTTTTTTTTTGATACATACAAAGACCGATTTACAAGTTGTATGTTATGACACATTTTAGAATTTTCTTTGCTAATTTGGAAATGGATTTTGAGTCTTTGCATTTTAATTGAGGGATTTTAAATAAGGAGCATAAGTTATTCTTTCCTTTTCAATTATCTATCTAAAAAAAGAAAGAAATATAATGAAAAGAAGTAAGGTCTAAGATTTGGGCTTTCTTGACCTCAGTTGTTACCCGTGGTGGCTTATCCGCTTATTGGACTGCATTTCCTTTGGCGACACTAATTCCAAATCTTGGCCGTAATTCCCTCCCTAGATTTGTATCTATAAGTACGCCTTCCATAGAGTCTCGTTACGCGATCGAATTGGTTACCTTCACAACCAATAAACCCTAGATAGTTGTACCAATCTGTACGTACTAAAATCTAATCAAGAACCTTATCAAAAAAAAAAAACTCTAATCAAGAAAGAAAGATCTCCATGGCTCCTGGTGAAAGAAGAACTGCCATCGAAAAGATTGAGCATAAAAGTAGCAGGCAAGTCACATTCTCCAAACGCCGCAAGGGATTGTTCCACAAGGCTGAAGATTATGCAGATGTATGTCACGCAGAGATTGGGGTCATAGTTTTCTCCAACACCAACAGGCTCTACGTGTTCTCAAGCACATGCATGCAACAGATTCTGTCAAGATACGTAAACTATCGTGGCGATGTAGTCGCAATGGATGATGATGATGAGTCTCCAGAAAAGAGTCCAAAACATGAAGTTGTAAAACAAGATTCGAGATCATCGTCGCATGGTGCGAATGCAATGGTGTTACTTGAGGAAGAAGGTAGAGCCCTAAACTTGGATTGCTCGAGGTTAAGGGGCCGGGAGGGAGTTGGATGGTATCAGTTTGGAAGAACTGAATGATTTAGAGAGACGAATAAGGGAAGGGATCGAATCAATTCAGAAAAGAAAGACTCAAGTGAAGAAGAACTACTGCGAGTACAAGCCATCATATGTTCTTGAATATCCACACCATTATTTGGATAGGAGTAATAGCCAGCATTTTGTTGGTAGCAGCTCAAGTGGTGTTTCGGATTGTTCTGAATCGGAGAAAAGTGATGACCGAATTGACACATCTCTGCGCTTGTGATTGTCAACTAACGATCGCAAGAAGAGGATATTGTTCAAGATCCTGTCGTCTTTCCAATTTGGAAGTTTTTCTTGATTTGCTATTTTGCTTATACGTACCCTTACCGTTTCTAGCTAGTACGTTAATGTCACTCAATTCTTTCATGTATACTACTAGCTAGCCTCTCAACTCATGTATATCGATAATCGTTGGAAGATCAATTTCATGAGTTTGATCGATGTGTATGTAATATTCTCTAAATACAATAAGAACAAATCATATATTATTCTTGTTATTTCTGTTGAGTTTAGCATTAGGGCAGAAACCGTACGTGAAGTGTTGGGGGACGATACCGGTAAACTTACAATGATGTACGATCTTCATTAACCTTTGGACATTTAACAAGCATGAGATGTAGATGTTCTTGCAAAATCATTCATAGATGGAGTATGCTTCTTCAAAGGAGCTACTAACCTTGCTTCTATCTCAACGAGTAAAACATGTCTATAAAAACATGTCTGCATTACTGCATGAAATTAGAAGCCCCCAAAATCAATTTCAGAAAACATAACAAAAACCTTAAAAATTCAAAAGCAGAACAATTTTTGCCAAAACTTCAACATATTCAAATAGTAAAATAGCAACAACTGAAATAACAAATTAAAAACAAGAGTGTTACTGCATAATTTATTCAACACACATTTTCTGTTTAACATCATCTGAGATGTAGCAGCAGCAGCTTCATAAGTATTGTACCATGCATAAACAATATCAAAATACGAAATAACAAGCAACAACAACATCAACAATAACTTAAACAACAAACTAGCACCAATAACAGAAAAACCAAACAATAACTTAAAACGAAAAACACCTATAAAAAAATCTATTAACAATAGCGCCATGAAGAACACAAACAAAACATTACCTTAATAAACCAGAATCAATAGCACACTTGATTTAAGTAGCAAGTTTAAAAAGAAATACTATTTGACTTTTTCTTTTTAGATAGAAAAACTATTTTTAACTTTAGAAGGTTAGTAGCATTGAAACCAATAAACAAAAGCTAATAAAACTACAACACAGATTAGAGCCATAGACAAATTCAAATGAATTAAGTTTTAGCACAAGTTAACAAGACAATTCTCATAAGATAAATTAAGAGAAAGTATGTAAGTAATCAACCAATCAAAGAAAAAAAACAATAAGAACACAATAGCAAAGAACAAACGTAGTCTTGACCGCATGATATTTGTCAAAATTCAACAGCACCACCAATAATTTCACGAGTTAGAATGTAAATTAACACAACAATTTTATTGTATCAGGCTATCAGTACTCCATGACAATCTCTCTGTTTTGTTTTCAGTTTTACATGGTTTGGTCCTCGACTCGATAGCCATCACTAGCCCCTCAATCATCCACAGATATTAACATTGAACTGACTCCATAGATGAAGTCTATATGATAGAGATATCCTGCAATTTCCAAATACAAGATCTATAAAAATCCAAATAACTGACTCGATTTAATACAACAAAATGTAGAGAACTCCATACAGTGGCGCAGCCACATTGGGCCCCTGCCCCCCTTGAGTTTGAATAAGTACAATATGTTTACCTATATGTACGTGTACAAATTGTTTGATAGTGAAGTGGTATTCATGCACTTTTGCATGCACATTGGCTTGAATTCGAAACCAGTTTGTGGAAATGAGTGGTTTCTTTCTTCCCATTTTCGGGGCTTCTCCTTTTCAGAATTTTTTTCTTTCTTCCCATTTTGCCCCCCCCCCCCCCCCCCCCCCCCCCCCCCCCCCCCGCCCCGGTCTTCAACTCTGGCTCCGCCCCTGACTCCATACATGATTTACCATGCAAGATGGTGTTGTGCTATTGAATGACGACGTCGAGCTTCGAGCCAAGGTCGGAGCTCGACCCGGCGAGTTGGAATAAGGGTGACGCGGATGACAATATGCAGTAGCAGTCTACGATGAGAAGCCCGCGACGGAAAGCGTTGAGCTTGAGATGCCACGGCGGCGTGCGACAAGTTAGAGAGGCCGCACGAGGGATGTAGGGATTGACAAGAGGCGACAATCTGATGGCCTTGACCTTGAGGCCGCGAGTAGAGGCAGAGGATGCGAGTGGTGAGGCGAGAGGCATAGGAGACGCCACTGTGTCGCGTTGCTACTGTAATTTTTCAAGAGGCAGAGATGCACGACGTAGATGTTTTTGTTCGCAAGCCGAGGGGCGGCAGAGGAGGTTCCGAGGCGGCGGCTATGGAGATCAAAGCGTGGGTTGAGGCGGAGGAATTACCGTGGACGAGGCATCGTGCACTGCTACTGTAGCTTCTTTATCGGCAGAGAGAAGATAGTGAGAGAAGAGAGAAATGGGAAAATGATTTATTGTCTGGGTTTTAAGAATATATATATAGGGGTATTTTTGTCCTTCCAATTTTTTTTTGGCTGGATCTCTGCTGCTACGTTTTGGGTCTTATACCCTTGTCCTTTGTTGTCTAAATCTTAAGGTGGTTAGATTTTTTGTATTATTGATACTATTATTGTCTTTGGTTGTCTTTTGTATTATTATTTTTTGTTCGGTTTGATTAAAAAAACTGCGACTATTCGGTTCATTTTTTTTTTTCCGGATTTTTTCGGTTTCTTTCGGTTTTTTCCATAATGCATCAACTTTTTAGAAAACTACATAAAATGTTCCCTATAAAACACTATTTTTTGAGTCGCCCAACAATTTGATTCGTCTCTATGAGAAAATTTGACAGGGATTTGTACATAAAAAAATTAGGTTTTTCGGAGTTTATGATTTTTATTTTGCATATATTTATATAATATATTACAAAATACTCAAAATGATGTTATTTTTTGCGTACTTTGGTTTTTTTGTTCGGTTCAGTTTTTATAAATAAAAAATCTGAACTGAACAAAATGTTTCAATTTTTTTTTGTTCGATTTGTATCGTGTTCAATTTTTCTCGGTTGCGTACTTCGGTTTCAGCTCAAGTTTTTTTCGGTTTTCGATTACAATGTCTCACCCCTAAGTGATAGTTCATTTCGATCTCTTGCAAAGACCTGAGCTTACGCATATCAATGGCATCTCCTATCGACCAAGTTGTGGCTCTCGGAGCACAGGATTTCATCAGACTTGTAATAACGTACTAATAAGCTATGAAAAGGAGAAAGAACCAGTAGAACGCCTAGAAATACCATTTACTGAAACAGAGAGGCAAACATACAGGGGTCTTCCATCTCTAGAACACTCAATTCATTCCATATTCATTATAATGCAATCAAGGACGAACTTATTCTATAGCACGATATGTATGAAACTATGAATTATACATGTTTGTCCAACCTATACATCAAATGGAAGATAATGCCTACATTACATTGAGCGAGAGAACTCATCCACGATACAATACAAGTATACCACAGATGAGAGCTGTAGTTGTAGATGATTATTTAATAGTAGAGACGTATAGGGACACTGCAGTATGCACACAAGAACTGGGGCTTCAGCTGTACGTAGTGTAATGCATTAAGCAATCATCAGACAACTAGTGCCTCATTAACAGAGATGGGTGCGTCTTTTGGGCGGTCTTTGGCACATGAATCACCAGATGTGGTTTCACTACCCTTGAAAAAACTTCCACACCCGCTACCACACCCGCTACCACACCCGCCACTCTTCAGCATGCCTCCACAACCGCCTCCACAGCCGCCTCCACAACCGCCTCCTCCACCACACCCTCCACAACTGCCACTCTTCAACAAGTTTCCACACCCTGAACCACAACCGCCACTTTTGACCAAGTTTCCACATCCTCCTCCACATCCACTGCCACAACCGCCACTCTTCTCCATGTTTCCACATCCACCAGAGCCAGCAGAAATCCTTGTACCATTGCCACACCCACTACCACAAGCTGCACCACAGCCTCCACCTTTCTGAGACGTCACTACATCTCCTTTAACCACCTCAATTTTTATCTCAAGTTCACTTGGTCCAGAAGAAATCAAATTGGTCCCCTTGCCTTCCTCAGGATGTTTCTTAATTTCTTCCTCCACACTACCCAGTTCTGTAGCATTAACATCAAATCCATCATATCCTTCCTTCAGATCCGAAAATATAAAAGCTAGTATGATCCCAGGTACTGCTACAGATTCTTCCTTGACCTGTTAATTTTCAGATATAACATCAACTCACATTTTTAGGAACTATAATAATATAATTGTAGACAGCACTCGTACCTTGACACATCCAGATCTTAGGTTAAGCAATGCCACTGCTTTCCCATAAGGATATTCGGCAGAGAATTCAACCAAAGTCACAAAGTTTTGTTCAGTTTTATCTTCAATTACATGATTCTCACACTGCTTAGGTTCATAATCCAGCTTTCTGCCTGGGAAGATTTTGACCTGCACCAAGACAATAGATTTAGGGGACAGAATCTAGCAATCTACAGTTATAAGCAAGCCTTTATATGGAAGGAGCATGTATATTGTATTGCTGCAGCCCATCAAATCTTACCCAACAAAATGACATACTGCATTAGCTCTAAAACACCTTATAGCACAAATGCACTTTTCTGTGCAGACCAGAAATATGTATTAACAAATTAAACCATTCAATCAAGCTATTACAGATTCATGACGGGTTGTTGTTCTCTGATAACAAAGTGGTTTTCTTAGCAATCTAGCAATGCCTTTCTATAGGTAAGCATGTTCAAAAAGGTGAAACTAATGTATCCAAATAGTATATTAGACTATCTTACATATTTTATGAAGTTATGGTTAGCAGTAACATGAACGTAGATATATGTATGAAAGATAAGAAACATTTATAAAGGATGGATTCTTACCTTCTTTTTTCCACCTAACAAAAAGAGGTATCCATCATTCGCATTTTTCTCACGATGAAGTGACCAGGGAGAATCTATCAATGACCAACCAGTACCCACAAACTCTGCTAGAGTACAGATTTTCCCAGACTTGGTAATTCCAACCACTTGTTTTCTTGGAACACTGTTATCCTTTACTTTTTCCTTTTCAGCATGCCTGTAAATAAAACAGAAAGCCGGCACAATCTCAGAATACATAGGAATAAAAAACACTAACTTAAAGCATAAATCATTCCAAAGCACTTTATAAGCACAGGTTTCCATTCCAATCTGAATTTAGCATGTTAAAATCTCGATTTGCATATCACTAGTGGGAAGTTGCACAATCACACTAGTTGTATTAATCAAGGTAAGACATAAGAGGTACCTCATCTGGAGGCGGATGAGTTCTGTTCCACTTTCATCAACCACATTTGTCCAACTCTTGGCATCTTGATTCTTCCCAGGAAAGGGGAAAAAGCAAGAAGGTTTTGAAAATGTTCGAGAACGAACAACATGAAATGAACGTTGTGCTATGACAGGAACTGTAAAAGACATAGCAACTCGCATGTGTATTGGTTTTAAGGTCCCAGATCTAGAGCTTGGCACCATCTCCAACCATTGATCTGCATATAATTTAGAGGGTGGGAGTAGAAGCTTTTGAAGAGAGAGTGAAGCAGAACCATATGTTTTATACGCCCTTTTCATTGGTATGTGGGAAGGTGAATCGTACATCAGTTCAAAATGCAGCTCTCCAGTAGGTTCACACTGGAAAGAAGCAACCTGTTTCTCGCCAAACTCAGAAAAAATGCTGAGTCGCCTCTTATTATTGAAAAATATATCCTGTTGGACCTTACTGAATGAGGCAAACAGAATCCCTTTGTGTCCTTCTGGTAAATTCCTAATTTCCGGAAATTCTAAAAGGACCTGAAAAACCAAAAGAGTAACATCGCAGGCATTATCCTCTTTATTTCTGAGAATTATATTTAAAAGGACCAGAAGCTATGTCTATGACCAGTAAATAATATTGCAGAAATGAAAGCTAGCCTGATGAACTAAGGGAACATGTTAGTCGATATATATGTTTTAGACAGTATTAAGAATTGGCATCTAAAAATATTGGTGTGCCTTTTGTGAAACAGGTGATGGGCCACAAGTCAAAGGCATTCTTCTAGTCAAGCTTCTCGATATTGCGAGATGAGGGAGAAAAGAGAGAACGCACTAGCGATAGATATATTACCTCCACAACTTTGACCTCTGGAATCTCAATTACTTTCTTATATTCAGGAAATATAGTTCCATCCTTGCACGTGACGTTAGATTGATGAGGAGTGGTTGTGAGAGGAGATGGAGCACTACCTCTGTACATTGCCCCTGCCCTCCAATACCTGGTACCAAATGCATCTTCCCATTGCTTAGTAGTTACAGAGAACCCAGTATCAAGCTTCTTCCCTTTAGTTCTGTCTGAGTCCATATCGTCATGCTCCAGTACCTTTCCAAGTAGTGCATGAAGATCTCGACAATAGGATACAGAATGCAACTGGTGAGTATGCCACATAAGGTCAATATCGTATGTTGGAACGCAGAAACGTTTGAGTGACTTCTCTCTGTTACTCTTGATCATATGAAGAAACCCTTTATATCTGGATGCAGCTTCTTCAAGAAACAGATCGTGGCTCATATGGGGTGCAGAAACCTGTCAGAATGCAGGAAGAACATAAAACAAAGGAAATAAGAAAAAGGAAAGAAAGAACGGAGCACAGAAACAATGATATATTGGAGTAGAAAATCATAAGGTCTGATTGTTTAATCCACATTATAGTGCACGCACATGTTACCTGGTAATAGAAAGGACATTGTCTTCTAACAGCTGAAACCAGATCATATTTAGTGCACTTCTCAAGTCTGGATATCCTTTCAGATATATCCTCAGACAATGCATTTTCTAAGTCTAAGTTGTAGGGTTCTGCTGGATACAGTTGATTCCAAATTTCTTCAGTTTTACTCTTACAAGAACCTTGAACAGAGGACACAACATTAGAGTTGTCAAGAATCTTTCCATAAAGTTTCTCACAGTCGGTCTTGTATTGAATCTGCATAATAAATCAACAGACAAAGGTAAGCAACTCAACACGTGATCAAACAAAAACAATCAGGTTAGAAAAGACCAATTCCAAAATTCCTACCGGATTTAGCCTGTGACAGTGCCAAATCCATTCACAATCAAGAGGTACAACCAACAGCCCATCCGAATTCTGGGACTGAGAATGCTCGGCAAGTAATGGAAGCCAACATGCATTGTACCTGAAATTAGAATGTGCAGAACTCGAAATACAAAGATCAAATGACAATGGGAAAGTTCAGCTGAAACCACACATAAAGCATCTTCCAGCTCAAAACAAGTAGACCTTGATCCACATTCCAAAATAACCGAAAAAATACATAGTATCAACCAATAATAAGTGATCTGGTACTGCCAAGTTTCTAACGCACCAAAAACACATGAACTAAATTGAAGCTACAAACTTCAAAATCCATCGACAAAAATGTGTTTTGGTGTACCTATATATAGCTCTTTGAAGAGCAGGCCCTTCATACAGATGCCGATTCCGATCTACAGCAGCAAGAAACTGAAGCTGCTTTTTTGCTCCAGCCACAAGGTCCACGCTTATCACAATGTTCTGCGTTTTGCTCCACTCAATCTCCTGCTCCTTCTCCATATCTATTTTCCTCCTACAAAAAATTGAAAAAACAACAACCATCTTCAATTTCATAGCCTCAGAAATTTTGATCTTCTTTCTCTTTTACTTTCCCAAATTTGGTAGCACCATAAAAAGGTTCCCAAAAACACAGAATCAACCATACTCATATATAACTGATATAAGAGAAATTGAGTACCAACAAGCCTCGAGAATCCTAACTCAAACTCAACACAGCAGCCAAAACGAGTTGAAAGTTCAACTCTTTATAACTCAGAATCACATTACCGACTTGTTCATAGTTCAGAATTTGGAAAAGTCAAAGAACCAAGAATGCTTCTAATTACCGGAACTGATCGAGGAATCTAAGTATCTACGACTTGCCGGAAAGTTGAAAATTCTCACCTGAACAAGTTCTCCGACGACGATTTACGCGGGCTCCGAGACTGATTGTTGCTTCGAGTTTGTTTGCTTACAAAGTATGAGCGTGATTGGATTCGATATTTATAGCGAGGATGTTGATATGTATGAAATACGACTCTCCTACGTATAACTTTCCTCTTCTTTCAATGACTGAAGTACCCTTTGTCGTTCATCGCTTGTTGCTTTTACACTTTCATGTATCTTTTATATATATATATATATATGTATATATTTCGTGTATCTCTCTTTTATCCGAACCAGACTAAATTTTTTTCAATTAAACTCCCAATATACACTAAGAAATGAAATGAACAAAACCTCAAGCCGATTAAACCAACCAGCATCTTTTGCCTTCAATTTTAGTCAATCAAATGAAAAGCTATGTGCACTGCAATGTTTTGCCTCCAGCACCGCATTTATTCTTAACGACACATGATATTTCCTATGTATATTATAAATATAGTTAATGATTTTCGGATTTGTTAACTTAACTTGATTTCCAACGATATAAGAGATACATAGTGGATTCCATGTACCTGGGTTCACTTGTACATATGTTACGATTAAGTATAAAACATATTCTAGTTTCACTTTTACATGTGTTACGATTAGGTGTTTTATTCTACTCAACTAGCTACATAAATTGTTAATTTGAATTCTCTGGCTAGATCTCTTAATGTTTGTGTTCCCAAACTGATGCTAGTCATTTTGTACTCTTTTTTGTAATAATCTACGATCATCCATGGGCCAGCTTGATAATGTAGTTCTGTAATCATCTGCTAGCTTAGTGTCAAATTGAATGATGTAGAAAGACATGGTGGGTTAGCCATGGCTTAATCTTATCCCATTCCTACTCCCTAATTTAGCTACAGACAATATAGTATTACGCAAGCAAATGCAGAAAGAAGATGCCCCCATCACTCATTCACGCTATTCATGCTTATTGCTACCCTCCTCGTTGTTTGTCCCCATTACCTTGTACTAACAAATTTGATGTGCTTGATCTTGTGTTGTACTGACGTACTGTAGTACAAGCTACAAGCAAATGGAGTACCAATTATGCAATACAACGTGACTTAAGCCTAACAGGAGTCGTCAAGAGCTAACTGAATAGGCCTGGCCGAACAACAAACGTGAGCTCTTCTATGTCATTCTTCATGACTTGGTGACTCATGAAGAGTAAAACAAACATGAGTCATCACCAGCAAGCATCTAGCTTGAGCTCCTCATCTTCTTACAACCGAAATGTGTTCGAATCCCAAATTGCATCTGAGCAAAATCATGGACCCCTGACACCTACGAACTCTTCAACTCTAACCAACTTACAAGATCGACTTGGCTTAAGTTACTTAACCAAGTAGCATGTCTGGATCATTTAACTACTCTATAACAGTATAAGGAAAGATGTCATTCATACAATATGGATAGTGCAAATTTGTTCCCTTAAACACCAAAATTGAGTTGATTTGAGAAGCTGAAAATGCATGAATAAAAGATCACAAATCAGCTTTATTGAGAAATTAGGTTTCTAAAACAGGCAAGAGGGCAACAGCCACAAATCAATATATGAATGAATATGAGTGGCATTTCACAACTCTGCTGATTTAGAATCCTCCACTTGAGACTTTTGATCCGTCATTCGTTCCAATTATTCCTCTTTAATATTATTCTTGTTCATATTTCTGCTCCAAAAAAAAGTTAACTCCCCTCACAAGTGTTGGTGAGCTTCAGTTTTGCTGATATCAGAATCCTCTTCTTCAAGGACCTTTACCTTACCACCACAGCAGCTCTTCCTGACATGTCTATGTGCTTCGACTTTTCTGTCATTAGATATGCCATTTTTATTCCCAATATCCGACCTCCGCTCCATGAACTCTGCATTTTCCTTCCAAACCTCTCCATTACTATAAACGTCCTTCTTCCATATCGGAACTGACGCCTTCAACTCATCAATTACAAACTTACAAGCGTCTAACGCGTCAACTCGATGAACAGATGAGACTGCAATGAAAACACTTGTTTTCTCAACTGGAACTGGCCCCAGCCGGTGGGCAACTGCAATGGAAACAAGATTCCACGAGGATCTAGCAGACGAACAAATAGACTTCATGCAGCGGATTGCCATTGGAACATATGCTTCATACCTCAACTCCAGGACTGTCTTCCCATCAAAAGTGTCCCGCGTAATACCAGAAAATGTTGCAACGGCACCTGCCTGGGGGGCACTCACATAACTGATATACTTTGCAATGTCAATTTCAGTATTCTCCTCCAAGATTTCCACAAGGTTTCTATCCTCATCCGCCATCATTGTTTAGTACTTTAGCACAACCCTGAGCTCTAAAAGGTATCTTTCTTTAATTTCTCTATACTTCCAGCCTTTTAGCTGACACTGACGGTAAGAGATTCAAGACTAAAGTTCCATAGGGCCAATGTCAGTAACGAATTCAACAGAGGAGCCGACCCGGTGACTGGAGGCACACAGAGAGTCAAAGTTCAGTGAGTATAGGCTAAGGCCCCAAATCTTCCTAGCATTGAAACAGTAGTTGCTTTCAGATTATTCATCTAGAAAATACAAATTACAATGAGTACCCGAATCCTTGCAAGAATACCCAACAATTTAATCTTTTTATTCATATCACAATCAAATCCCTATATGCCAATAAGTAGACTTCTTCTCAATCATTTCTTGTTTTAGCAAATCATATATTGCAATACATTGAATTCTCCAGCTAGTTCTTATCCTTACTCTCCTTGCGAACAAATAGATTCTATTATTGATTTGCAGATACCCATCAAACAATGATACATAATCAGAAAAGAAAAAGAACAGAAATTGGAAAGACCAAAAAGAAAAACAGTCTGCTGGATACTTTTAGCTGAAGAAAAAAGTAAGAAGCAGATTAGACCAAAGAGGAAGTGGAAGAATGAAGAATGAAAAGAAATGGTTTTTAGATGAAGTTACCTGAGTCCTGCTGCTAGAATGGCTCAGTTGAAACTGATACGAAATTTGAGAGGAAGAAGGGTGTAGGACACACGACAATGGTGAAATGGTGCAGATGTTTTATCTATACTATAGTATTATTATTATGGGAACCTTTATAATAGAACCTTTATAGCGACGACTTTTGTTATAATAGTTTATAAGACTTATTTTTCGATCATAGTTTGACATATGAATCGTTAGATATTTAGCTATATATAAGTAAATCAGTTTTGTAAATTTTCAACCAAATGAAAAATCGTTAAGGAATTCAAAATCATGGTTTATCAATTATAAACATAAACGGTTCAAGTTTGATAAATTTGGAACGTTAATTTATTTCATCTTGTTCAACACCTTAACGTTTTTCAAATTGAATGAAAATTTATAGAAATGATCTACGTATATATAGCTAGATATACAACGGTTGATCTTCTAAAATATTATTGAAAAATATAACTTATAAGAAGGTACTCACCATAGAGGTCCTCAATGGAGAATTTTCTTTATTATTATTATTATTATTATTATTATTATTATTATTATTATAAGAGAACCATTTTGTTTTCTACTATAAGAAAACCCATTTTGTTTCCCCAAAACATCAAAATTAGACAAAAATACCATCTGAAGATTAATTAACATTACTGAAAGATTAATTTAGAGGGATGAAATTGTAATCGAACATAAAGAGAAAAAGAAGGAAAAAGTAAAAGAAACAAATAGATGAACGGTGGCCAACTAGAGAGTTGTCACATTCGTAGTTCAAACTCTCACTTCCTCCTTTTTGAATCAAACTTGCGATTAAAACTGCATACACATGCATCACATGTGTGCCAAATGCTAGTACTATTATTAAGAAAACATTTGTTGTCAGTCATTACTAAAATTTTTACCAAGATTAATCCTCTAACTGTAAAAAAAAGTTTTGATAAGAAAAAATATATAAGGATATAATTGTAATTACAAAAATACTGACAAAAAAGAAAGAGAAAAACGTTGGAATCATCCCTAAATATAAGGGAGAGGAAACTAGAAGAAACTGCTCATAAAACTTTCAATCTTTTTCTCTAATCATTGAAAAAACTAACGTATCTTTCAAAAAAAAAACTCACGCAAAAAGTCTACTTAAAAAAAAAATAACTGAGGCATATGCATAGCATGTGTGCTTACCCTAGTATATCATTAGGGATAGTTTCTTTTTTGACAAAAACATGCAATATTGCATTAATTATTAGCCAAGTACACCGAAAAATACCTAGCATAATCCTCCCTGACTCAATGAGAGGCAAATCTAAAATAGGCAATGGTACACTACTGATGCATAGGAACCCATTGAAAGTTAGGCCTAAAAAACCAATGTTCAAAGATTACCTAGACATAAAACAAAGCATAATTTAAACTATGAAATTTTCCTTGCCCTTTCCGGTTAGACCTCCTACATTTTCCAACGGATATGTGAGCTGCAGTGGTCCTAGGACGGATTCTTTCTTGGTGCTCTAGTCCTTTGTCGGTTTTTTGTTCTTACTTCTCACTGGTCTTCCTCTCTTTTTGTCTCCGGATTCCTTCTTCTTCTCCAGCGATTTCAATCCCAAACTTTCCCTATCCAACAATATCTTTACCATGGACAAGCTGAGTCTAGGTTTCTTTAGCAAGATCATCTTCTCTCTAGCTCTCTTCCTTCTCGAGTTCTTAGTCCGTGTAGCCTCAACTTGCTGCTCCATAGCCTCACTCTCTCGAGTTACAGCCACCACAACTCGAGTCTCTTCAATCATTTCTAGTACTTCGTGTACACTGTCCTGCATAGTTTGTTCATCCTCATTCACCAGGGTTTGGCTCGTGTGCCCTAGTTCCTCGGCGGCCTCCTCTTTTGCATGCTCGTGTATCTGCTGTAGAATACCATTCTCACTAGCATGGACATCAATTAGCTTACCCGTGTTTGATGTTGTTGTCATTTGATTCGGTGAAGCTACATTTTTTTCATTCTCTTCTTCACTTTGTTTCTCTCTCCTTAGAATTCTCACCAGTCTTCTTGCCATTGTCAGTGCCCTAAGGCTTCGATTATGAACCTTATTTCTCTAGAAAGTGATTTTCATCCCTACCTGGGGCCTTGGTGAGGACAGAACCATTGCCTCAAAACCTGGAGGTGGCGTGGTGAACAATCTAGGGCTAGGGTTTGACTTAGCTGTTGTCTCCCTTTTCCCCATAGGATCTCGGGTATAGTCCCTCCCATAGTGGTCGATCCTCTAGCAATTTGCACACTTGCCAGTCACATATTCATACTGAAATCCTAATTTCGGTTCAACCCCGGGATCCAATTAGAATTTTTGACTGTTGCAGATCAGTTTTGAAATCTCATGCTGAATGTAAACCTTAAGCACTCCTCTATCAAAAGCATCCTTATCAAAGTCCTCGACCTCCCCCAATGTAGCTCTAATCTTATAGAGGTTTTCCTCCGTGTGGTACGGGGATCATTAATATTGTTTGTAATAAACAGTATGTTTGTAATTCAATGGTAATAGTTATGATCAAGTGTAACATTGAACTGGTAGTATTGTTTGTAATAAATAATATGTTTGTACAAGAATGATTTAAGAATAAACGTAGATGGTTTTATCTTCCTAAAGGACAACTTAGATGACAAATTCATTATTATTTTGTCATCTAAGGGAAAACCCTAAAACTTCACATTTAGCGAACAAAGTGTGGAATTGTTGTCATCTAAGAAGTTCCTAGATGACGAAATTCAATCAATTTCATCGCCTAAAATGAGTTTTACAATATTAGATGACTATGATGACGAGCACGTGTGACACGTAAGAATGCAAATTTTATTCGTCGATGACTGAGAGTAAACAATACTAAGACTGTGAATGTCGATGGTTCAAAAAACAGAGTTATGAAGATTCATTTATGAACATTTCCGTTTCATTGAAATTTCAATTTTATAGTTGACTACATTGATTAAACACTTAACGAACTTCATATGAATCAAAGGTTTGTCTATTTACATATTATGTGGTGATGAATATATCTAACGGTTATTTTTTTTCATGAATGTAGACATACAAACACTTAAGGTAAATGAGTAAAATATCAGATATCGAGGAAATATCGATGTTTCAAAATATAGATATTCATCGATATTTAGATAGAAATATTGATTTATTGAAAATTTTAACGAAAATGACGAAAATTAAGAGAAATACATGAAAAATTGTATTGCAGCTTTCTGAGGTTGTTATATGATCACTTATCTACCTTATACGAAAAGAATATTTAGATCAAACATTAAGATATATGAATTTGTTGCAATGTTATATGAATTACTACATGTGAGTGTTGATAATTATTTAAATATGAATTAATAATTCTCATTTTTTTATGGCTCAATTTCTTTAAATATTATTTAAAGAATTTGTGATTGATGAATGGTGTAATGAATCGAGTGAAAATACATATATTTATAGGAAAAATTCTTGAATGGTTGGTTGAAATTACAATTTAGGTAAATTTAAATTAGTTATGGATTTGACATTTAAACTCTTCAATATATATATAAATACTTTTAACTATGTCTCAACCAATGTTATAGTATCACTTGTTAGGAGGGTTTTGTTGTATATAAGTGAACATAGTTCAATCTTGGACAAGTAGTTGGTTATTGGACATTAACAAAAAAAATTTCATTTACCAAATATCATTTATATGTTAATATATATAGAAATTTATAGAAATGAAACAAGAACTACCAACTAGTGTGTTGGTAGAGATGTTGGTTATTAAAGGAAATGTTGGTGGTTTAAATCTCACCAATGTGAGAAAGTTGCTTAAATTTTTGGAGAATTTGGGCCGGGCCTCATACAATTGGGTTGGTCAACCATAAAATTTAGAAATTTGAGAAAATGGCAGTTAATATCGTCAGGTGAGAAATCCAAAATTATCCCTGATATTTCGGCGATAATTTTGAAATGTTATTCCTTGCTTAAGGTATACGAATTTAACAAGTACTTAGTATTTCGTTAATTTTTCATGTCAAATTTCAATTAATTTCTATATAGTTGTTATATTTAGTTTCTACGTAAGTGGAAATGCTCGTGACTTCGGAAACAAATTTACGGATTATATTTTAACATCGTTTCTGTCATTTGACTATTTGTCGATAATCATTAAATTAACTCGATCAAATCCTAAAATAATCCGATTTGTGGTGATATTTTTTACAATATCGTATAAATATAATTGTTACATTGGACAGTTGATTTATGATGATTCTTAAGCACGTAACCTAAAATAATTTTTCAGATTTCTCTGAAAATACAACAATTAGTTTTATTCTTAGGTGACGAAACTAAAAGTTTCGCCGTCTAAGTATCTTCTTAATCGATGAAACTTTAACATGTTATCGTTTAAGTCAAAAAATTTGGTGGAAATATTTCCGCCCTATATTTTGGAGAAATTCAAAATCCTAGACGACGAACTATAGTGCTGAGACGACAAAAATATTCGTCATCTAAGTGGCTTTAAAGGGATTGATTCCCCAATTCGATTCGATCAATCCCTAAGCCTCCTTTCTACCTCTCCTCCTCTCTGCATCTCCTCTGTGTTGTCACCTCCTCAAACCACGACAACTCCTCTCTGCCTCTACTCACTCTGACGTTGCCGCCTCTTCCTCCCTGCCTCTTCTCCTCTCGCTGCCTCTCCTTTCCGTCGCCGCCTCCTCTCTTCACGTCGAGTCTGTGGTGCAGTCTCTTCGAACCCGACGCTGCCTTCTCTCATCTCTCCGATGTTACCGTCGATTCCTCATTGCCTCTCCTCTTTTCGACGTCGTCATCGCCTCCTCTCTAGCCTTCTCTCGCCGCCTCCCTTCTCTGTCACCGCCTCCTCCTCTTTGACTTGGTGAGCTTCTTCTACTTTCTCTTGTTTGTAATTTAGGGTTCTATTGTAAATTAGGATTTTGTTGAGGGTTGCAAATTGGAGTTTTATTAACACAGTCAAATTATGATAGATTGATATTGGGGATAGAGTAGTTTTTAAAAGGAAAAGGCTAGATAGTTCAGTTAGGGTTTATCAATTATTGATCGAATTGTTGAGTTCTTGATCATTGTCTTTATCAATTGAGTGAAGTTTGGACAATAAGTAGCATATGCACTGGATGAGTGACTGATGTTGTTGTATGATTGGATAGTATATTGAGGTATATTCTGTGATCGATGAATCTTCGACAGTAAGTCGGATTTTGTACAAATTTAGGGATAGAGTGAATATTGGACATTAAGTATGACTTTTGGATAATGATGAGTGATCGATGTTATTTATTAATGTTGTTGTATGAAAGATGATGTTGATGTTTTTAAATTTTTGGTTCTAGCGATAAAGATGCCTGGCGGGAAGAAGAGGCAGACTACAGAACAAGTGGAGGAGGAATATGCCATCACTACCAACATAACAGCTTTAGGCAACGATTTAAAATCGTTGCCTATAGTTTAAAAATCGTTCCCTATAAGTATAGGCAACGAAAATTCGTTGCCTATACCGTCGTTGCCTTTTCATCGTTGACTATACTATAGGCAACGATTTTTAAACCGATTCGTTGCCTATAGTTCGGGGTTTAGGGGTTAGGGTTTTGTACTATAGGCAACGACTAGAGTGAATCGTTGCCTATAGTTTCACTATAGGCAACGACTTCATCGTTGCCTAAACGCTAAACCAACAGGTCAACTTTGACCAACTTTGAAACTATAGGCAACGACTTCGTTGCCTATACTTAAGAATTTCGTTGCCTATAGTCAAGAACATCGTTGCCTATAGTTTGAATTGTTGTATTTCTGGCAAACTATAGGCAACGAAATGGACCAATTTCGTTGCCTATAGTTTGAAATTTTTTTGGTGGCAAACTATAGGCAACGAAATTGGACCAATTTCGTTGCCTATAGTTTGAAATTTTTTTTGGTGGCAAACTATAGGCAACGAAATTGGACCAATTCGTTGCCTATAGTTTGTGTTATTTTAAAAAAAAATACTTGATTCTAGATTGGGCCCAATTCCAGAATCTGCAACATTTACATTTCAAACCATAAAAGCGTACACATTCCAACCTAAATCAAAAACTAGCTACGTGTTACTGATCAAAGTTAACACAATTGAGGAAGTCCTCGTGTGAACCCTCCTGCTGGTCGTCACCCCTGTAAAACTGATGCTGCAACGGCGGCTCGGCGTCCCCAAAAAACTGATGCTGCTGCGGCGGCTCGGCGTCCCCAAAAAACTGATGCTGCTGCGGCGGCTGCTGGTGGTCCCCATATAACGGCGGCTGCTGGTGACCCCCAAAATACTGCGGCTGTGCTGTAGGCGTGAACAGATTTGGCTGAGTCTGTGGGTGCGGCTGCGAAGCCCCCCGAGGTTGCTGAGATTGAAAGAATGCCCACATTTGGTCGTGCTGCTCCTTCTCACGGGCTCTTTTCTGCTCCATGGCTTTCCTGGCACGCCTCATCTCCTCCAACTCCTCCTCCTGCCTCCGAATCTGCTCCTCCTGCCTCCGAATCTGCTCTTGTTGGCCGGACGACCTAGAACTGCTGGACCCGCTGGAGAATTCTGGAGTCATCTTCAAGACTCCATTTCCTCTGTAACCCATCCCCTTGGCCCAAAACTTGTTCTTTCCAACGGGAAGCGCATCTGACACGCACCTCGCCGCATTAATGGGCGTCATGTGGTCAACCTGAGATGCATACTGGGTCACCTCCTCCTCCGTGCACCCCTGATGCAGCTCTCGAGCTACTTTAGCACGCACCTTCGGGATCGACTCAACCAATCTCTCCTAATAGACAATGCAAAATCGGTGACGCATTAATAATTGAGTAAAATACAAGAATTAATTAAACATGAGATGTATCAAATATGGACAAATATTTATTAGATACTTACAACATATTCAGGGTTGTTCGGATACCCATGTCGGATGGAATACACGAGAGGATCGGTCTCTGGTTCCAACCTTGCCCCACGACGAGTCCATCTCTCATACGTTCGGGAACCGCAATGATGTGGGTTCACGTTCTGCGCTCGGTTTTTAGCATTTTGTTTCGAAATGTGCTTGTGACCATAAGAAAATGTGCACAATTATTAGCCAATTATATATATAGCATAAATTAGAGAATATTCTCGCAACATTAATTTTTTTGATTAAAATCCAACCCATTTAATTTACCTACACAATATATTAGAGATTTACCTACATATTAAATTAATAACATAGATAGAGATTGACCTACTACCTCTTGCGTATATAAAATAATATATCATAAAATGTAGGTAAATTAATAATAATAATATTAGTTTAGATTTAGGTACGCAAATCAATTCATGTGCATACCACAAGTTTGGGATGCTTCCAGTGGGCTATAAGCCAGTTCCACTCGTACTCCCGGTATCTGAACTCACTTGGAGTGCCATTTCGGCCTTTATCTATGTTCTCCTCCCAGAACGTCTTCAAGTGGGACTTCCACTCTCGATACCTATATTGATGCAACAAAAATATCATATAACCAACACTTTATATTCACAAATCTAACGTATTCAGGATACTTAGCCTTATATAAATCCAAAATCACATCACCTAGACGCGAGCTTTCGTTCACACCACCCCCCGGGCTGCTTCAGTCGATCGTCAATAATAAACCATTGCTGCAATACACGTATACATAATTAGCCTCATAAATATGTATGTTTGGTGGCTTATAATAATAAGAATGCCCATATTTTTATGACAAATTAATGTAAATTTAACTCACCGACAGTGCATTATGCACTCGGGCCTTCACTTGAGCATCAACTGAATCCCACGAGTCCCACAACATCGGGACGAAATCACGTATGACAAATCCTGCTTGGCTAGCATACATCCCTTTGTCAGAATACTCGATAGCCGAGCCATCGTCCTCATAATCAATATGAGCCCGATTGTCACCAACTCGATCTTCAATACCCTTCCCGGTTGTGGTACCTCTGCTCGCTTTAGCTTTAGGGTTGACGACGGTGCCTAAGACACGGTACAAAAGAAGGAAATTAAGAAATAGAACCTAATTTAATGTACTGTATCTACTAAAAGAACATAAACTTACCATTCTCGTAAGTGAGCTGGCCCTTAACCCTCACACTCAACAGAGGTTGAGAGAACGGCTCATATGTGTATGCTTCCTCAGGCGTCGTGAACGGGTCCTCATCATATATGGCCACGTTGTTAGGGTCGAGCTGAGGTATCTTCGGAATAACCGTAGGGAAGAACAAGTCCCTAGGCGGGCATAAGTGCACAGAATCCGTGCGGGATGCACTGCCGGATGGCCCAGATGATCTGGAATTAGGGTGTGGCGTCGCCGGATTGGGAGGAAGAGGTGGCATACGCGGTGGGTCCTGCTGGTTTGGCCATAGTACCCTCGTACTATTTGGGCGTTCGCTGCTGACTGAGTGACGACCGGATTCCGTGGTGGAGTTTCGGCTGCTGTTGCGGGAGGGTCGTTCATGAGACACCGAGTGACGTGGACCTTGGGGATCCTGGGATGCTGTATATAGTTGGAGGTGACGATTGGAATGTACATAGACGGTCTCAAGACTGTCCGGTACGGTGCTTCCAGCACTCTGACCAACGGACCTAGACCCACTCCTGGGTCCTTGAGGGTTCAACCCGGAGGACATTTGAGGTGTCGCTCCTTGAGGTGACGAGGAGGAAGCTCCTTTCTGTTTCCCACTTTTCCCGGGAATCAATCTTTTGAACACCGACATTTTTATTAATGTCTGCAACAAAATAACATAATGAATAGCTTACAATTGAGGCAACACTAACCTAAATTTAAATTTTGTCTAACTAAAATGAACAACCCAAACTAAAATCACACTTATTCCCAATTCTAATTACCTAAACTAAATAACCAAACTAAAATCACACTTATATTCCCAATTCACCTTACATAAACTAAATAACCAAATTAAATCCTCTAATCCACAATATAATCCCAACCTAATTAAATCAACAATCCAACATAGTTCATCATCCTTACCAAAATCAAACCAAAATCAAACCTAAATAAAACCTAAATTCAACAATACAAACTAAATAACAACACAAATCCAACTAAAATCAACCTAACCTAAATCCAACACAAATCCAACACAACCTAACATAATTAATCACAAGACAAATCCAACACAAATCCAACTAAAATCAACCTAAATCACGTTGTTTATATATTCAAGTAAGGAGAATCATGAGAGAATGCGAACCTATATTCGGGAGAGGGCAGAATATATACTCAAGCGAGAGTAATAGGTGCGGCGGCGGTCGTTGCGGCGAGGGCGAGGGCAGAAATCTGGTCGCGACTGGGTCATTTATTCAACCTATTATAGGCAACGAATGGAAGAATCGTTGCCTATACTTAAGTATAGGCAACGAGGAGGACTTTAGGCAACGATACCAATACTTTAGGCAACGATTTGTGTCATTGCCTATACTTTAGGCAACGAGGAGGACTTTAGGCAACGATACCAATACTTTAGGCAACGATTTGTGTCGTTGCCTATAGTATAGGCAACGAAATCCATATTAAAGGCAACGAAATTTTCGTTGCCTATAGTATAGGCAACGACACAAATATCAAAGGCAACGAAATCAATGTTAAAGGCAACGAAAATTTCGTTGCCTATACTATAGGCAACGAAATTTTCGTGTCCTATAGTATAGGCAACGAATTCATTATTAAAGGCAACGAACTTCAATTTATAAGCAACGAAATTCATAAAGTCTACATAGCCATTCAAGTTCACAGGATGAACCATGGTGAACCAAGCTGAACCAGGGTGAACCAATTCAAGGTGAACCAGGGTGAACCAATTCAAGGTGAACCAAGCTCGAAGACTATACTCAATTACATCTCTAACTAAGGCTGATAATCAGAATCAGAATCATCGCTAGAGTCTGACGCAGTTTGATAGTTGAAGTCTGGTAATAGGTGTCGCTCCTCGTCCTCGTCACTCGAGTCTTCATCAAAGTCATTTGGATTAACATTTAGAAGTGCTGCTCCAGAATTTTGAACCACAATACCAGGTCGAACATTATTAAGGCGAATTGTATCGGATTCCGGAATGTCAATTCCATTTCCCTCTTGGTATGCTGCAACTTCTTCGTCATCTTCATTCTCACCAAGTGTGGCAGCACTGTACACATTCCTAGCTTGCACATGGTTTACTACTTTCCACGGGGGTCTGTTCATAAGATCGTCAAGGTAAAACACTTGTTTGACCGATGTGGCAAGAACGAAAGGATCCTCCTCATACCAGCTTGTGGCAGTATTCACGGAAATGTATCCATACTGATCGATGCGAACGTTCTCCGGACGAGTATCAAACCATCTGCACTTAAACAAGTAAACTTTCATGCGCTCACCATACATGAGTTCAACCACTGAATGGAGTACACCGTAGTAGTCAGGGTCGTTATCCCCACCATGCACCATTACCCCACAATTCTGTGTCTTCACCCTGTTGTCTCTTTCTTGACACATAAATTTCACGTCATTGACCCTACACATCGCGTAAACTTTTGATGATATAGGTTTCATAGCCAAGAGCCTCAATGCGTGTGACCATTGTGGGTAACCATCATCTTCTACATAGTTCATCTGAAACAAATAACCGTCAACATTAGATACAACATTTCATATAAATAACCGTCACAATTTGCTTTTACACGTCATATATATTATGACTAAATGAATATATACTCACCCATGTGCCAAAAAAATTTGCAAAGGTCCGGTTGTGGTACGCAACATCCCCGCGAACCTGTGGACTTCCAAGGTGTGTGTCTTTCCAATATTTAACTTCTTGACAATTAATGAGTACACACCAGTGTGCAATGTCTAACTCATATGGTGTCAACTCCCACTCCCCGTGCAACCTACTCTGTGGGTAAACATCATTAGAGACTACAGAAAGGTTGAACTGGGGTTCATCTACCGACATATTCGAATGTGGGTCCTCAAGCGCTCCCAAATACAGTTTGACGTACGTTACGCACTCGTGCGCAAGATATGCTTCGGCGATACACCCTTCAGGTGCAAATGTATTATGTACATACCCTTTGTAGTCTCCCAGTTGTCTACAAAGATGAAAACAGCTTGTTATTATTGTTGTACGTAGAACAAGAATAAATTAATATATAAAGACTTAATTAGCAAACATCATACAAATGCAAGGTATATACCTCTCCATTGGATACATCCAAGTGTAGTGAACGGGACCGGTGAGCATCAATTGCTCGGGAAGATGCATCATCAAGTGAGGCATGATGTCGAAGAAATTTGGGGGGAAAATCCTCTCCAACTTGCACATGATAAAAATGATGTCCTTTCGCATTTCTTCGAGGTCTGACATTTTCACTTCTCTGGTGCATAACTTTTGAAAGAACCTTGACAGCGCCACTAACGGCTCTACCACCTCATCATCAAAGTACCCTCGAATCATAATAGGGAAGAGGCGTTGAAGTAGTACATGGCAGTCATGACTCTTTAATCCATAAATCTTATTGTCCCTGTAGTTAACACACCGACTTATATTTCCAGCAAACCCATAAGGATACTGGACGTTAGCCATCCACACAAAAATTTCATGCTTCTCGTCACGCGTGACCGTGTAAGGAGCTTGGGGCATCTTTCTCCCCTTCTTTTTCAACCACAGATGTTCCCGCAGTTTCATTTTTTCCAAATCAACGCGAGCTTTAAGGCCATCTTTGGTTTTACCTTGCCAATTTAGAACGGTGCCCACCACACTTTCACACACATTCTTCTCTATGTGCATGACATCTAGATAGTTCCTGATAGGCAACATCCGCCAGTACGGGAGTTCCCAGAAGATGCTCTTGTGGGTCCAGAACTTATACCTGTCGGGTATCTTCGGTATAGTCGCAACAACCTCAGGATGATTGCTCAATGGCCCAAAATTATACTCATTCAGGACTTCTAAGATTTCATCTCCAGTCCATCCCATGGGTTGCAGACCTTCTTCTACAGTGCCGTCAAAAGCCTGGGCGTCCTGGCGAAATGGGTGATGTCGTGGAAGCCAACATCGGTGACGCATATGGACAATCTTCGAGCAATGAGCTTGTCCAAACATGGCAGTCATGCACTCTGGACAGGCCCTGTACCCCTTGGTTGGGTTTCCCGACAACATCCCTCGACCTGGAAAATCACTGATTGTGCCCACAAGCATAGCACGCATTCGGAACATCTCATTTTTAAACCTGTCGTAAGTGGGATGACCAACTGTACTCAATTGCTGAAGCTCCATAATCAATGGCCTCATGTACACATCCAGACACTTTCCTAGATAACCCGGCCCTGGAATCAACAGAGTCAGCATATTATATTCTTTCTTCATGCACATCCACGGAGGAAGGTTGTACGGTACCAATATAACGGGCCATATGCTGTACTTCTGACTCATGTTGCCGAAGGGGTTGAATCCGTCAGTCGATAGCCCCAGCCAAACATTTCGGACTTCAGCTGCAAAATCAGAAAACACATTCACCAGGTGCTTCCAAGCCTGACCATCAGCAGGGTGTCTAAGGACATCATCGTCAGGCGAAGTCCTCTCAGCCCACCATCTCATAGCTTTCGCCGTGAATGCACACATGAACAACCTTTCCAGCCTATCAATAAGTGGGAAATACCGAAGTATCTTCACTGCTTTCTTGTTTCCTGCAGGAGTGTACTTCCACCTTTCCGTACCACACACCGGACAGTAATCAAGCTTTGATAGATCCTTCCCGTCATCGTCTACACCCCAAAAGAGAACGCAATCATACATGCATGCGTGAATCTTGGTGTAGGAAAGTCCAAGATCTTTGAGGACATGTCGTATCTTACGATGAGTGGGGGGAAGACGATGACCGGGGGGCAGCAGATCACCAGTCAACTGAAGCCACCTATCGACCGCTGCCACGGTGCTCTTGGTCTCCACTTTTAGCTGCATCACTGCCATCACACTTTCAAGGACTGTCTTAGGACATCCGTGGTACAACGGAGTTTGATGCATCTGAATCAGGTTGTGGTACTTGTCCATACCACGTGTGTTGACATAAACTCTAGGTAATGGCTGGACTGGCTCAATGTGAGGGAAATTCTCAACTTCTGGAGGAACATATACGGGTGCTTGAGAATCATGAAATACACCGCTCTCATGAGGAAACATATCGTCGATGAACCTCCTGGTGGGATCATAATTGGATGAACTCGCAGTATCAGCAAATTGTCCATGATCATGCGGATCGGCTGCTGTTGCTTCACCGTGATAAATCCAACGGGTGTACTTATTCCAAAATCCGTTTCTATGAAGGTGTCGCTCAACTGTAGCAATGGGACAACGATTGCCGCGACACCGACATTGTTTACATGGACAATAATGCACTGGCAACTCTCCACAATTAGCCGCCACAAATTCCAGAAATCTCCTAATTCCCTGCCCATATCTTGCATCAGTTCTATCCAGCCTCATCCAACTCTTGTCCATCCTGAAATGCACTGGCGATTCCAGAACGTTTCAGATTTTTCCACCGATTTTGATTTGAATGGAGGAGCTGCTGGCTAGATCTGATATAATAATAATTATAGGCAACGAATTACTATTTCGTTGCCTATATTGTTTTTCGTTGCCTATTAAACTATAGGCAACGAAAAACCATACTTTAGGCAACGATTTGCATAGGCAACGATTTTTTTCGTTGCCTATAAACCAAACATTAGGCAACGATTTCACTTCAATAGGCAACGAACTCGTTGCCTATAGTATAGGGTTTAGGGTTTAGGCAACGATTTTTTTCGTTGCCTATAAATAAAACATTAGGCAACGATTTCACTTCAATAGGCAACGAACTCGTTGCCTATAGTATAGGGTTTAGGGTTTAGGCAACGATTTTTTTCGTTGCCTATAAATCAAACATTAGGCAACGATTTTTCATCAACAGGCAACGAGTTCGTTGCCTATAGTATACTATAGGCAACGAAAACCCTTGTCGTTGCCTATAGTATACTATAGGCAACGAATTTACCACCTCGTTGCGCGTTGTTTTCAAATTCGTTGCCTAAAGTGTTTATGTTGGTAGTGCATAGTGATGTGGTATTTGCATGGGGTTTCCATGTCAGAGGACATCGTTATGCTTACTTAGAGGGAAAGGATTTCTCCTCATGCTCCCTCTGAAGCGACTACAACCCCAACAGAAGCGCCAGCCACATCTTCATCTGCCATGCCAGTGAATTCCTTGTCGGAACATGGGTCTTCACATCCTTCGCCATCTATCGACGAATCAGTGTCCATTAAAGCATGATGCAAAGTTAGGAAGGACACCTCAGGATCGGCCCCGAAATGCACTCGGGGCTTGGTGAAGAATACTTAAGTCGATGCGATGGTAAAGTCATTGGATTGGGGGGGGGGAGCTCATATGCAGTACAAAAAATGGCTTAGAGGTCCATCAACGTCTGACATGAACAATTTGTTTACGAAAAGCATCAGGTCTATCGTACGGATTAAGATACATTTGAGGGCGGCGACTTGGAGATATCTGGAGTTTAATGATAGATTCTTATTATACCACGAACTCTTGGTAAGAGTTTCGGTCTATTTAATTTAATTTCTAAATTATTTTTAATAAATGAAAGCTCAATAAGAATAATAATTTTTTTTTCCGTAGAATGCATATGAGATTGGTGAAAATAAGGACCTTTATAACTTCATAGAGGATGAAGCACATAACATTTACAAACAATGGAAGCACGATCTAGATAAGTTCTACATTGAGTAAGGCTTTGAAACAGTCCCAACTGAGTTGAAGAAAATGACTGAACAATGGGATTAGTTGGTGATGCACTTCGAGTCCAATAAGTTTAAGGTAATAGTTATTTTGAAGGTAATCAATTACTAGTTTTAAGATAATATATTATTATTTAATTTCTTTTGTTGTGAAACAAAAAAATTCGGAGGCCAAAAAGCATAACCGTGATAAGAAATCGTTCCCCTACATGGCAAATGCTCACATGGAGAAGAGTTCAAAGCACTGTTATGTTGATGGCTACAAGACTGCATACTTGAGTCCTGGGGTAGACGATATTGCGAGTCAAAATCATGTAAATAACCATTTTTTACAAGTTTAAGAAAATTGATTCAATTGAAGTTTAAGAAAGTAAATAAGCTTTCAGTTCAAACCAACTAGCTAATTAATCCAACTACAAGACCCAACGTAATACTAAAACGGAGTAGCATGAAGAAAGATAAATTTCCGAAACACAATAGTATTTTTTCATTATTTTGAACTTGGGAAATCCAGATGAAAATTGGTACCCACAGTTTGTTATATTGGAATTTGGTTATTCGAAGTGTTTTCTCTTATGCAGGTTTTTGGTTTCCTCTATTTTTAGGGAAAATTATATCAAATTTTTGGTAAAAATTAACTTTAATATATTATTTTAATGCAGAAGAAGATGAGACAATTAGCGCAAGAGAAAATTAGTCGCAAACATGCAAAGAATCCAGAGATGACGCTTGTCTTCTTTACCCGTCGAGACTCAAATCTAGATTCACGATCAAAAACTCGGCCGCTGACCAGAGAAGGAGATTCGTGGCTTTAGGAGGGTAGGCGTGCGAGATTTGAGCCAGTCTTTCACGTCGTTGAGTAGGCAATCGAGTGTGATGGATGAGCGGGTCCAAGCGGCTGAGGAGAAGGCTCAAGTGGCCAAAGAAGAGACTATAGCGCTGAGGGTGATGATCAATGGAATGCACGAATTCCTCACGAGTTTGGGATGGATTCCTCCTCAAACTTGTCCAATTGTCACGTATTAGGGTCCGAGTCACAATGACCTCGATCTGACTAGCGGGGGAATTGGTAGGATCGCAACTCCCGATGCAGCTTCTATTTAGTTCTGTAGTTTATATTTTGAAACTTATGTACAAATTAAATATTCTTAATTTATTTTTTAACATTGTCAATTATGCAATTATATTTGTTTTTTCAATATTAATACTATAAGACGATGAATGTAAATAGTTCGTCGTTTAAGTGTGATATTTCAGACCAAGGAATGTAAAATCGATAATATCGACGAGCAATGCCTGGTTGATACTACGAGATCGAGAATACTCAGAAACCGATCCTGATCCATATGGTTGGCATGTAAGTCAATACATGCAAAATTTTATGGAGAGCAATCATTTAATGATTACTCTCCCAATACACACATGACTTTGCACATGAAGATGGAGAAGATAGTGAGAATTTTAAACCTCATAGGTCTTCTATGTGGTTATGAAGTATTCATGTAGTTAACTTTTTAATGAATGATATGTTACATGATGTACAAAATGCGTGATGGTCTAGCCTCCTTTTGGGTTTTAGTCATAAAAAAAATAAAAGTATTAAATTATATTTTAATAATTATCAGTACTTAACACGTACCAATTCACATAGTAATATAAAAATTCATGTCCTCATGTTTGATAATTATTTTATTTTCATATTAGATAGATAATTGATCATATAACAACCTCAGAAAGTTTCATTAAAAATTTCCAAGTATTTCTATTAGTATCCGTCAGATTTTTCACTAGATCGATATTTCATCAATATATTCATATTTTGGACGGTCGATATATCCTTGATATTTGATATTTTACTCATTCTTTCAGACGACGAACATTGTATTTTTCGTCGTCTAAGAGACAAGGCATAAAAGACAAAAGAAAATGTTCATCGTCTCCAAGGAAACGTTAGACGACGAATGTAATGTAATTCGAATGATGGCGTGCCACTTGTCGTTGTTTCGTCATCTTAGATCACTAGTGCGGCAAATTTTTTTGATGTTTAGGGGTTAAACTTTTTGTTGGCTTCATTGTTAGACGATTAATGATCGATGTTTCGTCACCTTGAGTTTGACTTAAATGACGAAAAAAATTATATTTCCTCGTCTAAGTACTTAGCCCACGATATTTATATTACGAAACTTAGACGACTACGATGATTTCGTTGTGTAAGTTGGTAGACGATGAAATACCTCTCTTAACCGAAGATTTTGGTTCGTCGTTTAAGTTGAATTTTTTTGTAGTGTGCCTTCTGAGCCTTTAGCGCTTGCATCATCAGCCATTCCAAATGGTTCTCCACTTCTTCCATCTTCTTCATAGTTGACGTTTTGGTATTTTCTCTATTTGAATCGATCACCACACAGTAAGTCACATGACGACAATATTTTCTGCAAAGGCATAAAAGTTAGCAAAGTAATGCTTAGTTGGTCGATGACTCAGTCTCGTTTGCTCCAACACGTCCCACTGATTCAGCGCCCAAATAGATCAATAGTCTTTTGCTCTACTCTAGGCATATGAAATTTTTAGGAGTTGATGTCTTTCTTCTCTACAGAGCGGGAACTGTCGATTACTAGGATAAGTGTAACAACTACATTAGTTCCAATTCATCACAACCACAAAGTACCCAGTATATCGGCTCACTCTTCCCTACCTATAACTTAAAATGATGTAGGAACTCGGCGCATATACACTCTTGCTTCCATGCTCACCCCCACCGCAAATTTCCACTCTCCGCCCACAAAAATGGCACCGCAAGGCCAGTTAGGTGCATAGGTGGGCATCTCATTGAAGAACCATATGTTTCCCTTATTTGTGAATGTAGGAGTCCCTTTATCCCTCGCCCTATTCAAATACATAAGCTTACAAATGGACATTAACTTAGGGGCTGTAGGATAACCGAGTCAAGATAAGTTAAAAACATTGTAGTAGGCTAGAAGCACTTTTATGATGAGTGGTATGCACTGCTCAAGATACACATTTAGTTTCACCAGCATATACTAGATGTATGGTTGCATGGGAAAAGTCAGCCCATGTTGAAACTGATATGGGTACATACAGGTGAAACCAGCAGGCAGATGTATTACCGACTCTCCTTCTTTTACTCGCCAATGTGAAAGTTCTCGTAACCATTTTTAATTTTCTTCTCTGTCATAGCACTCTCTTGGCTTCTGCACCGCTGTTCCATCTTCTGGACGGTAGTAGCAGGGACCACTTACTTTGAACAACAATAGTGCTGGAATAGGCACATCACGAGGTGCAGGAGGTGTGCGTAGGTATTTCACCTGACCAACCTTTTCTTTTCGCCTCTTAACACGAACTCAGGACATACCTCGCCTGCCCGAGCAATAGACGTTGTCACGTCCAAGTTATTATCATGATGCCTTGGACGTCTGGGCTCCCTCTCTAGGTATGCATCAATATTGGTCTTATCCATGATGGGGCGATGCTGACAACAAAAGTAGAGAGACGTTAGCCTCACCTCCATACCCAATCAACAACGAACTACAAATGCTAGGTTCTTAATCCAACGACGTAGTTGTTACACTCACACTATATGATCTAAGCCTCAGGTCTCCTAAGCCCATTTCTTTGAATGGTACTTTCTCTTTTAAACAACGTTTTCTCCCACCCACTATTCTATAATCATCACTAGATATATCTATAACCTTAATTGGATCCATGATGCTACTAGCATGGCCTTCCATGAAAAAATACAAGTCATCAGGCTGCCGCCCAAGCAATATCATACCTACTCATTTCTATTAACCGCATAGGCCCTACATGCTTACCCTTACACAGATCTACCACCACTCATCTTCTGTTCTTCCTATGTTCTTACTGTTCTTATTGAAAACACAAATTTCTACCTATTTCAACATACTTTTGTTACATTTCTAACCCAAATCAGGTACACACATCAGTTTCGTTTAAACATCATTACCCAAATTTATCTCATTAAAACCCAGAATTTCAAACACATGCCTACTCTATTGAAATCATTTTGTTTACTCAAACTATCAAAAATACCACAACTTACAAATGAAACTCTATCTACAGCAATATGAAAAATTACTTATTTTCTTGCTCATCGATCTTGATTAAACTCAGTTTCTTCTTGTTCCTGCACATCGGCTCTCTTCTTCCCCTTCTTTTTCAAAACCTCCTTCTTTTTTCCTTGTTTCTTTTCTCTATCTCTCCCTTCAACTATTGCAAATGATGGTGAAATTAAGTGAGAAAACGGCAAGAACTTGTCCACTTTATATCTCTTCAAAACCCTTGGAACCAACCGGGTCATACACGTCGCTCGCTTATAACCCTTGATCACCCATTACATATCCCACTATTTCAAAAATTGAAATGACTTGCGTTATTTTGAAGTGTCATGATGGTTCACGCTATTATGACGAATAGATGTGACATTTTCTTTTCCCTTTCTGAAACCTGTGTCTCTACCACGTGTCCCACATGCATTTTCCATAGTACTATAATCACTAAAACTGAGCGTGCTATTTCTTACGAGCACCCGCTCATTTTTTTCCTTAGCAAAATTTATAGTTATGTCTTATGAGCTTACTTTGCATAGCTTAGGTATGTCCCCGCCTAGATGCTTGAGTGGCACACCATATCTTGCCGAGCCTAATTACATGTTCGTCTATAATGACAGAAAATGGCCATGTTGTACTATTTGATGGGCGTTGCTGTGATGACCCAGAACAGAATCAGCAGTGAAATCAGCTCAATTCGCGAGTTAGCGTATCAGCGTGGATTTCCGATAATGGATTTACTCGCCAGGGATTGTTAACGACTTAATTATTGGCCAAGAATTGGAGCTGGGTCCCTTCTCAAGAGTCGTTGTACATGTGATTTCGAGTTCGTGGGCGGTTCCGGATCGTTATTTGGACGACCGAGGAATAAGTTATGAATATTTGAAGTTTCGACGGAATCGGATTAAGTTGGAGGTTTACTTAACGACTATATTACCGGTCGAGAATTTGGTTTCGGATTCTTCATGGAAGTTGTTCAGAATTTAATTTCGAGCTCGTGGGAACTTCCGGAGCATTATTTTGAGTTACGGAGATTAAGTTGTGATTATTTCCGATGGTTGGTTATTTTGTTGATTTAATATGTGTTGGTGTGAACCGTTGACTTTTTTATCCAATTGGCTGATGTATTTGACTTCAGGTGATTATTGAAGAATATGTCGAGAGGAGTTTGTGGCCGCGAGAATTATCGGAATCGGAATTACGACGAGGAAGTTACGGGTGTTCAAAGTTCGTCGAAATGGATAATTATGAGTTTCCAAATTGGGAAAGCTTTAAATAGTGGACTTGCCCATTTGGGAAAGTCATTGACTGAATTAAATGGTTGACTTTGTTTGACTCGGTTTGACCGAGCTGTGGGAGGTGAATGCGACGATGACCGGCGACCATGGCGGTGGCTCGCCGTCCGGCCACCCCACGGCTAGGGATGGGTCTCGTTCGCTTCGTCTCGGCCCTCTCGTGGTGGCTCCGGCCTTGTTTTTCAGCGTGGCTCACCGGAGGGAGTAGAATTCCGGCAAGAAAAGTGGAAGAAACTTGGTGAATTCGGACTATACTATTTCGGCCGAATTGAATTTCAAGATGTACTGGGTTTTGTAGCTCTCCTCTCAAGGATTCTAACCATGTAAGTATGGAGTTCTAATTCAATTTGTGGATGGAGAATTTTGGATTTGAAATTTGTGTACCAATTCGGTTTATCATGAAATTGGATGAGTTAGAGTCAGAATTGGCCTTTGTTGCAGTTGACAAAGTTGCTCAGTGGATGATTTTGAGTGGAATAGGGGTTGCTCCGCCGTGAAATATTCCGGTCAGTGGCGGCGCCGCCGTGGGCGGTGGTCAACGGCGGTCAACGGTTTGACTTTTTGGATGTTCGACAAGTTGCATGTCATTTGACTCGAAATCGCGCCCCGATTACAGTGGGGAGGTTCGTTTTTCGAGTGGAGCGTCCAAAAGTATAGCGCGGTATTGAGATGTACATATCGGATTTTCGACGATTCGTCGTATTCGGATTATGTGTTTCCGAGAACGGTGGTTTCTCATGATTTGTTTTGAATTGTCGAATTATGATATTGAGAAATGATTATTGTGATTATTCAGGGGTTTGTGATCGTTGTTTTGGCGAGGGACTTTCCACCGGATCACGGGTTAACGCATATCGTGTTACGCTAGTCTGTGAGTGGACAATTTCTTTTCACGAAATTCTTGCGAGTCTTTTATATGATTTATGAACTTGAGCATGCGTATGAGATTTCGAATTTGCATGAGTATATGATTTACGATTATACTTATACGGATATACGTATACGAATATACATACACTTATATGTTGTTTCATGCATTTGCATCGAAATGTTTATGATTTGGTTTACACATAGTACAGTCGTGGTTACGTTGTTGTATCGATACACTCGCCTCTCGGCTGATCCCCGATGGTAGGCATTTGTCAGGGGAGGCTGTGACTCCTGACCCGAGGTCTTTACCGGGGGGAGACAGACATTTGACTTGAGGCCATTTCTTGCTAGAATCACGTGTGGGTCTGGGATCCCGTGATTCTGACTGTACTAGCATGGTGTGTGTCCATGAGTGACCCCGTGGGATTTTTGCTTGCATGCTCAGTACACTGGAGGAGTGTGAGTTTTACCTTGTGTACTTTGTTATTTTTATTTACCTAGACTCTCATATGTTATTTTAAACATATATATCAACTGGTGAAAGACATTTATTTTCGTCCACTCACTCTAACAGTTTTCATGTCTTTCCCCTGGGCTTTTCGGTTTCCGTGCCCAGTTTGCAGTTCAGGCTCTGGTGTCGCATGTCGTGGTTGGAGGCATAGTGCTCGAGCTACCTTGTTTCTTCCAGTAGGTTTATTGTTCTACCTACTGTGGTATACTGATATGTTTATACATTAGATGTCGCTCTGAGTAATCTGTTGTTTATATTATACGATTTCAGTAAAGTGCATATATATTTACCATTTTACTTTACTGTTGATATATTGAGAAATCCGGTTGGGATTGGTGCCCACGGTTTGCTTTTTGTGGCATAGGATGAAGTGTATTTTCCGCGTGCAGGTAATGGTAATTCCATGCTAGTAACGAAACTCTGCCGAAATTTCGAAAGATTTTTGTTGGTTCGTGTTTTCGAAGGGGTTTGATTCCGGTTTAGGGAGCTAAATCGGGGTTGGGTTCTTTCAGCTTGGTATCAGAGCATTAGGTTATAGGTTCTGTAGACTTCTGTAGTCGTGTTTACTAAGGATATTTGAGAATGTACAGCATGTCTGGAATGGTGACCCGACCGGCCGGCGGATAATCATCAATATTCCGGGTGTTGTATACTTTCAAATATTTAAAGTTCCATGATTACGTTCCACTTGTTGTGAGCGATGTTTTATTTATTAGGATGCCTCCTGACGTGCTTTCCGGGTTGTTTCGGTTGTGGATCCTATTGAGGATCAATCGACGCGCGATTTGCCAGAGAACTGTGGATTTGGATGAGTATTCCGAGTTCAGTGAACTGTGTGGCACGGTTTGCCTAGTTGTACGTGTATGAGCGTCTACATGTTACCTCAGAACTGAGAATTGTGGCAGTTGATGTTGCCTGAGTCAGATCATTGTATTTTGTGGGCTGGTGTTGTGTGAGTTCCTGTTGCGACTCCATGGCCTACTTCCAGGGTGTTGTTTATACGGTAATGGTTTTATCAGGCTACCCAGCAAGCGTTTTGTGGAGTGTTTATCCACCTGAGGCAGAGATGCGTTGTTCATATGTTTGTTCCTGTTTACACGAGTTATGTGGCTTCAGAGGGAGCTATGCACAAGGTTCGAGATGACTTTGAACCTGAGCATCGGAGAGAGTCTGATTGTTATGCCTCGAGACATCCATGAGGAGCATAGTGTGCTGCACTCAGTGGCGATGCTATCGAGAAGGAAAGTTGTACACGCTTTCGATGTGATCGTTTGAGGAAAGTGGACTTAGTCGAGATGTTTTGATGAGGTTGGGTTCAGGCACCTCAAGATCAGTGACTTCGTCAGGCTGTGGCCTTATCAATTATGTTGAGGGTCATCAGATCAAGCAGAGGATCTGTTTGATGATGGCGGGGATCACGGAGTAGCGGATTTGTTCCTGTGATATGAGTTTGGGTGATTGTTGGTGATCCTTTCACGCAGCAGGTGTTGCGGTGATTTGAGTTCGTGGAGTACTCTTAGTTACTATTGTGGTGGCCAGAAGGGTCACATTACGAGGGAGCGCCATCAACCAGCTGTTTTAGCGGTTCGGCAGCTCAGAGTTTACGAGGAGATCCTCATGTTGTTCCTGCAGTCTGATCAATGTACCATTTTGATGAGTTATTCAGCAAGTCGCATTTGACGTGGGCGGCTAGTTGGGCATGTTGGAGTTCATGCCATGACCTTGTTTGAGGACAAACTTTTCTCCGAGGTTACTGTTGTTGGACATCCATGGCTATTGTACCTGCAACTCCACTTCCGAGGTTTTGGAGAGTGTTGCATCCATCCGGAGGTTGCGAGATCCTTGCTGGAGGATATGACTTAGTCGTGGATTTGTTATAGCTTGATATCGTGGTTTTGGTGTGTTTGTGAGCATAGACTTACTAACGATGCATTTGGCTGTGTTCGAGTGCCTCGAGAAGGAGGTTATATTTCGACGACCAGACTTTTCCCCGAGATATTGTTTCGTGGTAATGGTCGAGCGGATGGTGGAGACAAGTTGTGTGGTTTGTTTAGCTTATGATGTGGATACTATGGTTGCTGTACCTGACATTGGTGACATTGAGGTGGTTCCCGAGTTTCCAGGTGTGTTCCGGAGGAGTTACCAGGTATTCCTTCAGTTCGGAGACCGACTACACCATTGAGCTTGTATCGAGCGCTGGACTCATTTTATCGACGTTTTGTCGTTCGGAGCCAGCGGAGCTGATGGAGCTACATGTTCGACTTCAGGAGTTGCTGGAGGAGGTTTCAGGAGATTTTATGCGACCCCGCGTATTTACGTGGTGTGCTCTTGCATTATGTGTACGGATGATGGATGATTCGATAAGGTGGTGCCTTGATTACCGAAGCTTGATTTGCTTCAGAGGAGAGTGAGTATCCTCCGCTTCGGATTGACGAGTGGTTTGATCAGCTCGCGAGAGCTTCAGTCTTGTTGAAGATTGATTTCGGATCTGGATACCATCAGTTGTGGATCAGTGAGTCAGATGTGGCTATGTTGGCTTTCGGATCTCGGTGCGAACATCAAGAGTTCTTGGTCACGCTGTTTGGTTGACCAATGCCCCCGTAGATCGCGTGGACTTGATGGACCAGATGTTCAGACGGTATCTGGACGAGTTTGCAGTCATGTTCGTTGGCAACGTCCTGATGTATTCCAGGAGTGTGGGCTAGTACCTGAAGCAGTTGCGAGTGGTTTTGCAGACTTCGCGAGATGATCAGCTATTTGCGAAGTTCAGCAAGTGTGAGTTGTGGTTGATCAGCGTGAAGATTTTGAATTCTGTGATGTTATCCGAGGGAGTTGGCGTAGATCCTGACCAGTTAGAGGCCGTGTTGATTTGGGGTTGATCTACCATTGTACCAGAGATCAGGGGTCTCTTGGGTTTGGCAGGCTATTATCGACGGTTTGTGCAGGATTTTCCTAGATTGCCACTCTACTTTTCGGATTGACGAAGAAGGCGTCAAGTTCGAGTGGTTCGATGCACGCAAGGAGAGTTACGTACTCTTGAAGGAAGGTTGACCAGTGCTTCGGTTTTGATCTTACCTGACGACCGCGATAAGTTCGTGGGTTACGGTGGTGCATCGAGATTTAACTTGGTTGTGTTTTGATGCTGTATAGCAGAGCGGTGGCTCATGGTTACGGGCAGTGGAAACCTTATGAAGCTACGTGTTCGGTGTATGATTTGAGTGTAGCTGTCATTATGTTAGCATCAGAGAGTTCGAGACACTACAGCTATGGCGTGCATCGAGGTGTAGGACGTACACTGATCACTTGAGTTTCATCCACTTGCATTTTCGGCCAGATTTGGGCTTGAGGCAGTGTAGATGGATGGGGTCGACTCACGACTATGGCTGTACCTTTGAGTTTGTTCGTAAAAGGCTAGAGGTTGTACTTTGACCATCCGTCTGGGATGTTGTTGCTGATGCATTCAGTTGAAGTTGGGAGCTTCAGTGTTTCATGTGAGTGTGTGGCTCGCGTTTCTGTGTTAGCCGAGTTGCGAGCTATGGGAGCTGTGTTCGAGTATGATGATGTTGAAGCTCATCGTTTGGCGCTAGTGGTGCGGAGATGTATCCGACACTTCGAGTTACTACTCGTGACGCAACCTGTAGAAGAATGTAGCAGCTTGTGTGTGCGCAGCATGTGTGTGCAGATGCCACATTTGTCGACAGGCGATGGCTAGGAGGCAGAGACTTGCCGAGAAGTATCAGCCATATGAGATTTTCGGTTAGACGTGGCATTTGTTGCTGTGATCTTGTGTGTGTGGTTGTATGCACTTTGGTTTGTGATACCAGTTGTTAGGCCTTTGTGGACCATTTAACGAACTCAGTACAGTTCCTTGTATTTTCGGTGACGATTTTAGTGGCAGGCTGGTATAACTGTGTTTGACGGAGATTGTCCATCTACGTGGTGTACCTGTGTCCTAGTTTGCTGGTCGAGGTAATCAGCTACAACAAAGTGTTGACGAGCTTTGCAGCGAGCATAGGGGACCAGATTACGAGGTAGTACCGGTTCTTATCCTCAGATTGGTGGGTGATCTTTGAGGACTATTCAGACCTTGGAGGGCAAATTGTGGACCTCGGTATTGCAGTTCCGGAGGATTTGGGACCAGCAGTTTTAGTTGTTGAGATTGCTTGCAGTACCAGTTTGTTGACCACTGTGATATTGACGTTGCGTGACGTCGTTTTGAGGACGATGTTGTACTCCATTGTGTTGGAGCAGGTTTGAGTTTGAGTTGATGTTTGATTCTGATTTTGTGGAATGTGCTACCACAGATTGTCAGATTAGCGGAATGGGGTTGATAATTACCCGAGTCTGATGTTTGAGCGATGTTGTTATGAGTGTGTGAGTTATGTTGATGTGTGTAAATTGAGTTGTGATTTGCCATGTTATTTTGATCTGTATGTGGTCATAGGCGAATTATCGGAATCGGAATTACGACGAGAAAGTTACGGGTGTTCAAAGTTCGTCGAAATGGATAATTATGAGTTTCCAAATTGGGAAAGCTTTAAATAGTGGACTTGCCCCTTTGGGAAAGTCATTGACTGAATTAAATGGTTGACTTTGTTTGACTCGGTTTGACCGAGCTGTGGGAGGTGAATGCGACGGTGACCGGTGGCCATGGCGGTGGCTCGCCATCCGGCCACCCCACGGCTCGGGATGGGTCTCGTTCGCTTCGTCTCGGCCCTCTCGTGGTGGCTCCGGCCTTGTTTTTCAGCGTGGCTCACCGGAGGGAGTAGAATTTCGGCAAGAAAAGTGGAAGAAACTTGGTGAATTCAGACTATACTATTTCGGCCGAATTGAATTTTAAGATGTACTGGGTTTTGTAGCTCTCCTCTCAAGGATTCTAACCATGTAAGTATGGAGTTCTAATTCAATTTGTAGATGGAGAATTTTGGATTTGAAATTTGTGTACCAATTCGGTTTATCATGAAATTGGATGAGTTAGAGTCAGAATTGGCCTTTGTTGCAGTTGACAAAGTTGCTCAGTGGATGATTTTGAGTGGAATAGGGGTTGCTCCGCCGTGAAATGTTCCGGTCAATGGCGGCGCCGCCGTGGGCGGTGGTCAACGGCGGTCAACGGTTTGACTTTTTGGATTTTCGACAAGTTGCATGTCATTTGACTCGAAATCGCGCCCCGATTGCAGTGGGGAGGTTCGTTTTTCGAGTTGAGCGTCCGAAAGTATAGCGAGGTATTGAGATGTACATATCGAATTTTCGACGATTCGTCGTATTCGGATTATGTGTTTCCGAGAACGGTGGTTTCTCGTGATTTGTTTTGAATTGTCGAATTATGATATTGAGAAATGATTATTGTGATTATTCAGGGGTTCGTGATCGTTGTTTTGGCGAGGGACTTTCCGCCGGATCACGGGTTAACGCATATCGCGTTACGCTAGTCTATGAGTGGACAATTTCTTTTCACGGAATTCTTGCGAGTCTTTTATATGATTTATGAACTTGAGCATGCGTATGAGATTTCGAATTTGCTTGAGTATATGATTTACGATTATACGATTATACTTATACGGATATACGTATATGAATATACATACACTTATATGTTGTTTCATGCATTTGCATCGAAATGTTTATGATTTGGTTTACACAGAGTACAGTCGTGGTTACGTTGTTGTATCGATACACTCGCCTCTCGGCTGATCCCCGATGGTAGGCATTTGTCAGGGGAGGCTGTGACTCCTGACCCGAGGTCTTTACCGGGGGGAGGCAGACCTTTGACCTGAGGCCATTTCTGGCTAGAATCACGTGTGGGTCTGGGATCCCGTGATTCTGACTGTACTAGCACGGTGTGTGTCCATGAGTGACCCCGTGAGATTTTTACTTGCATGCTCAGTACACTGGAGGAGTGTGAGTTTTACCTCCTGTACTTTGTTATTTTTATTTACCTGGACTCGCATATGTTATTTTAAACATATATATCAACTGGTGAAAGACATTTATTTTCGTCCACTCACTCTAACAGTTTTCATGTCTTTCCCCTGGGCTTTTCGATTTCCGTGCCCAGTTTGCAGTTCAGGCTCTGGTGTCGCACGTCGTGGTTGGAGGTATAGTGCTCGAGCTACCTTTTTTCTTCCAGTAGGTTTATTGTTCTACCTACTGTGGTATACTGATATGTTTATACATTAGAGGTCGCTCTGAGTAATCTGTTGTTTATATTATACGATTTTACACCGGATTTCAGTAAAGTGCATATATATTTACTATTTTACTTTACTGTTGATATATTGAGAAATCCGGTTGGGATTGGTGCCCACGGTTTGCTTTTTGTGGCATAGGATGAAGTGTATTTTCCGCGTGCAGGTAATGGTAATTCCACGCTAGTAACGAAACTCTGCCGAAATTTCAAAAGATTTTTGTTGGTTCGTGTTTTCGAAGGGGTTCGATTCCGGTTTAGGGAGCTAAATCGGGGTTGGGTCCTTTTAGTTGCCACAACACCATCTTTATTAAGCAGACCATCTTTATTAAGGGGACCCCCATGACTAATAATTATGAGTGTAGTGTTCCTTAAAAGATCAAATTTTGTGGACTTTAGCACCATACATCGCCCATAGGTGATACTCTTTGTTTGACTTGATCGATCCATACACACAAATCTAGGCGTACCACTCAGGCATTGTTCTACACTAGATCTAAACGGATCATTCTTTTTTGTGAAGTTGCAGGGGACTAAGGGATACACTTTGTTACTTGAAGAAGATAACGTCAAGTGTGTGCGAAGCGGGCTCATCTTTTTCAACTCCCCAATCAAGAATAATCTTGACATGTGGACTTAGGGGATTTGTTAGCATAAGTGTTGGAGCTTAGCGCTTCGTACACATTTGACTAAAACAAGAAACATGAAATGCACAAAGAGGAATAAAGTTTAAATGCAATGAGTCCCACATCGAGGGATGAGTTGCAGATGTTCTCAAGTAAATATAAAGGTAAATAAGTTATTATTGAATTAGGTTAAGCAATCACTCGTGTCTAAAGATTATTTCTTTCCCTATCTCTTTATTCATTCCACAACACATTCTGACTTAAGCATCAGAGCGTGGTAAACGGGCTATCCCGTCTACACTCCTAATGCTCGTTTCATGTCTTAAAAGTCAGGTAGCAATTGAACGAATCATCTCGCTCGAAGTTTGATACATCATCAATATCGTGTTTTCGCTGAATCCCACCCAGAATCTGGATCTCTGCATTCTATTCTTTTTGCGTAAATTCATCGAGTTTGATATATGCATGTCTTCTCTATAAAATTGGCATAGATATCTATGAATCCTTAATGGCTAATTTGTAAACTTGCTAATTGTTGTATTTGGCTCATATTGTTCGACAGGAAGTGCTCAAGATTCTAGGTGTTGTGCTAATCATTCACGAATTAAACCATGTATTCCTGTATATATATGATAATCCAGAAAAAGATGGAAAATGTTGGGTGTATTGCGTCCAAGATTGTGAGAAATGAGGAGTCTATAAACAAATGAGCTCCGGTCGTCAAATGTCATTGCTACTGTTGATCGATCTAACTTGATCGATCTTCTACGTACGGAATAGAACAATATGCTTCGGTTGTTATATTTTCGTTATAGTTACATGCTTGATAATAATTACCCAATAACAAAATTAATAATACTACATTAATTTTTATTATAATTATTGGATTGTTCGATCAATGTATATATATTAGAGAATCATGCTTACATAGAGTTGATGTGTACCTTTGAGATTTTATATGTCCTCTTGTTAGGAAAGAAATTGAAATATTCATGATTCGAGTAAATTAAAGTATCATCAAGGTAATTTGTTGAATATTGTTTTACAACTGCAAATAACTACATTGTAAACCTGCAAATTAAAGGCATACATGTAAGAAATCTAACCTCAACAATTATGTTTATAAGCAATGTGAACATATATAATTCTAACTTTAAAGTAAATTGAAGCAGTACAATTAATTAGAACTTCAATGACAAAATTACACCAAAGTTTAGTAAACCAAATTCAACGTCACATTCCGAGTTCTCGTGAAAATGTTATGTTCGCTGGTTCTTGGAGAAGAAACGAATAACCAGGTAAAACAATAATCTATATAGAACAGTCCAACCCAACATTATGTAAATCTTCTCCCACTTCTTGGTTGATGACAATGTCTCGCCTCTTCCGTAGTTTATATGAAGGCTGTCCAATATTTGAAAACCAGTAATGGTGGTACCATTTGGGTTTAGTCCGAACGGACGACTAGTCTGATACTGATTCATTATCAAACCTTCGTATGGGTATGTCATGGTGGACACATAGTTCATCCATTTCCAATATGGAGGAATGTCGTCACTGTTCAAAAAGTATCCGCAGAACAAGAAGAAGAGAGCAGTGAAAGCAATGACCGCGGCGTATCCCAAGATGTAGTTAGGCACTATTGAGCTCACAAATACCACAAAGGAGTTTGTGGAGAGGAGAGAGACGTAGAGAACAACCAAGAAGTATAAGAAGTGTCCGCGGAGCTTTAGGGCATACCATACAATACCTGCATATACTAAAGCTTGAAGTGCAAGAAAAGGTAGGTAAGTGACAAGGCCTGCTACGGTGTATGATGAGGCACGGTAGGCATTGTGGGCAGTCTCACGGACGAATATGAAACGCTCCTGGATGAAGGCGGGGACAGCGTCGTTGGATGAGAAGAAGAAGAGGCAAACGGTGAAGATGAAGAAACTGAGACGGTTAGTGATACCTTGAGTGTTCTCGGGCGGGTTCTTGAACATGGTGGCCATCAAGAAGCCCATGAATGTGAGCACCACCAGCCTCGATAGGAAGAGTTCCGGTGTTCTGCGAATGTTCTTGAAGTTACGGCGCATCAGAATCCATGTCTCGAGCAAGAAGGAGTTGGAGAATTTGGGGGCGAGGTTGTGGTGGGCGGATGTGTTCGGATCATGTTCTGGAGTGATATAGTCATCTTCATTTACAGTGTAGTCGCTGTCCTGGGGTGTTGGTGTGCTTGGAATGACCTCACTCGTATAATTATAGGCAGGGGATGCACTGGATGCGCTGCAAGTTAACCAACATAAGATTCATCAATACTAGTTCCTCAATGCTAAAAGTTGAGAGTTACTATTCATCAGATAACACATAACTAGATATATTGAGATGTATTGAGATGAGCTTGGAAGTTTAAAGATGTATTACCCCATGGGACTTTGCATCTTGGTTTTTCTGTGTTTCCTTGAAGGAGTAAACCTGGCCAGTGCATCCATAACTCCACTATTGCCGGCAGTCCATGACCTTGAAGTGTTATAAGGGCTCCTCACACTATGATCAAAACCATTCACCACATGAGTACTAGTCTGTAACGGAAGCCTCTTTCCACTCTTCTTGAAGCCTAAATCATTGCCGCGGCCACTGGGCCGCGGCGGTGTTGGGGTAGGGAGAATGGTCGATACCGACACATCTCCCTCGACCAACTTAGGGGGCTTCACGCCGGTACGTGCAAACTCTGAAAGTGCCTCAACTCCAAGTTCAGACTGATCGTATTCCTGGATAACATCGATGAGGTACTCAATGGGACTCTCTTCTTTGTGGACCTTCCGTCCCATCCGGCCGAGATGGAGAGACACGTCTTTCGGTGACCCTTGATACATGAGCTGACCACGAGCTAGAATGATCATGTGGTCGAGAAGTAACTGGATTCTTGACGAGGGTTGGTGAATGGTGAGGATCACGGTGCTTCCGGAGCGTGCAATGTGGTGTACCTTTTCAATGACACTGTGAGCACTTGTAGAATCCAGGCCTGAAGTAGGCTCATCGAGGAAGAGAAGGGCGGGTCCGTGAATGATGTCAACACCGATTGAAACTCTGCGACGCTCTCCGCCTGATACACCTCGAGTGCCCTCGTCACCTATGTAGGTGTTTCGAGCTGACTGCCAACAATAGAATGAAAAATATATAAAGTTTATAAATAACCAACGCATCCTAGCTAGATATTACCAAAAGAAGATCGATGAAGAAAAAAAGAGCCTTGCTAGCTAGTTAGTTCGTTAAATCTAGGTGTGCTTCGATATTGCTCATAGGTCGAAATTCTCAAGCTTTGTAGAAGTATTTCATGTGGAAGTTTGGCTACGACTGAGTCTAGTAGCTCACATACTACATTTTTGGAGCCAGAAAAGTCACTACCAAGGATGATCCCTAGCGCATGCTAAGACTTTGTATGATCATCGTTATGCAAGAAAAATGATGCAAAGTAATTAATCTCATTTATATAGATTATATCAGAGTAGGTCACATTCGACGACTTATTATATAGAGAACTCTTTCGAGTTTTCTTGATCATAACACTTTTTGTTTTGACAGTGTTAGAGTTCTCCTGATCATAACTTGATATGTGTCATGCATCATATAAAGTTTCACGCAATATTATTAGCTCCTATCTGATTGATACTCATATTATTAGCTCCTATCTGATTGATACTCATTTGTAAACTGAGTTGATTCCATTGAAAAGTTATATCTACCATTTATCATCTACAATTTGAATAATTTATACTTTGAAGATGAAGTGTCACCTAGTTAGGTCAAGGATTATGCTCAAGAAATATATAAAAATATACAGTATGTAATTCGTAACTACCCAAACATACACGTACATGTCTTTCTAATCATACAATTCGTAGGTGAAAAATTAGATTAGTGCAAGCATGTTACTAATAAGCATGCATACATGGAATTAATTTCTTAATTATCAAACCGTCAATATTCTTGCTCACATATAATTGAACAAAGACCAGTTTTGAAATTTGAACTATTCAATAACGAATTCTACCCAGATGATTTTTTACCTATATATATATATAATCCGAGAGTAAAATACGTACTTACCGATAACCCGAGTTGTTGAATCAGTTTCTCTACTCGCTGTTTCTTATCAGCAGTTGAAAGCGGCCCCAACCTAAAATCAGCAGCAAACATCAAAGTCTCATAAACTGTGAGCGTTGGAAAAAGCCTATCATCCTGCATGATGTAAGCTGAGGTCCTCTTTATTATGCTCGGACTCATTTCCTTTCCATCCAAGGAAACCCTCCCCCTAAGACTCCCACTCGCTATTCTCCCTGCAACTCCATCCAGGAACGTCGACTTTCCTGCCCCGCTGGGACCCATCACCGCCGTGATGCAACCCTTGGGAGCAAACCCTGTGATCTTGTGCAGCAAGTCCACTTCTTGCTTCAGCCATTTCCCGTCCAGCTTGGTCTTCTTCGTCACGGTGTACGTAAGGCTCGTGAACTCGAGTCCGCCAGTGAAGTTAGCTGGCTTCCGGTGCCCTATATTGATCACCGTCTCACGGCGAGGATGGTCATTGGGACGATGAGCCATATGTTCGTGTTCAATCAGGAGAAAGAGAGGACCTCTTGACCCATCGATCACTTATTTTCTTGTTGTTTAAGAGCTTAGGGTCTCCAAATTTTTTGGGGTTTAGTAGTGAAAGCTTAGGAACTAAGAAGGACTAGCACAGCTGCTTGTGGAATATTAAGGAGGTAATCCCGAAGCTACAAGAAAACTGTCCTCTTCGGAAAATCCAATTCTAGTCGTCTCATATTTGCAACGAAAAGATCGATGAAAATTTCTTTCTTGTTTTTCATCGTTTGTCTTTGACAGTAGTGCCTGCAATTTTGTGGTGGTATTGCCTGGCCAAGTCAGCCACAATCCTATGGATAATCTACAACTGTTTCAAACAGTCTGTTTGCCAAGCATGCAAAAGCTAATTGTTGTTGTTCCATCTTGCTTGTTTGATAAGATATTGATATGAGCAACCGTACAGTAAAATAGTTTATGAGAGTAGTACTCCTGGATCGATCTAGCTTGTTCGATCTTCTTGCTTAGCTAGCTAGCTAAATAAATATTGTTACGTTATGAAGACATCGTTAACCTATATTACTTACTTTGTTGTGCGTGAGAAAATATTGAGGTCATTCTCATCATAATATTTAAGTAGATTAATTCGTACAAGCTGGCCACCTTTCTCAATATCTTTTTTTGAAGCAGTATTTAGGCTCTATTTTCCCAAAGGTTTGTCTGTTTTGCTTTATTTTCGGTATGACAACTTGAAAGAATTTTGTGGATTGTGTGGTGTGTTTGTGCATGTGGATGGAGTATACTCGATTGTGGTGGCTCGAAAGACAAGTTCGGGACAGGCTAGTGCTTTGGGTGTTGGTGGTAGTGACTTGGCTGTGGAGGGAGTTACTAGACCAGGGCTTCTTCCAGGTTTCGAAAAGAATGCAAGAGGATCTATGGTTGGACTCTTGCGAGAGATGAATCAGCAAGCGGTGGTAGTAGGGAAGTCGACTGCAAAGGTTTTGCATGCTATTCAAACTGGAGTGATGTAAGGCCAGACGTCACTTGGGAGTTCTATTCATGCTAACCCACTTTTCAGGTTACTGGTGGGCAAGCGACGACGAGTATTTAGGTCCTGATAGCGGAGCAAGATTCAATAACAGGTTCTGCAGGTTCTCAACTAATGATGGTGCTCAGGCAAGTTCATCCAACAGTGTCATACAAGGCATCAATTGTTGGAGCAAAAAGGGAATTTTGTGAGGAAACATCCAGACAAAGGGCGAGCAAAGGAGAAGGAAGCCACCCACAGGGGGTATACAAGATGGAGTCCCCGCAGAAGAAACTAGCTTGTTATCCTGCGACTCTGCAGAAGATTCAGCAGGAGAAGGAAGCTCAGCGGTTGACGCTCATGTAGACAAAGTGACATAGTTGGATAAGATGTGGGGCTCATATATTTTTTAATATTACCTTACATCTAGCAAGTTTAACTATGTTCAAGGTACGAGGAAGAATTGTTTTAGTGTAGGTTATATAGGGAGTTCTTTTTATCAGGCCGGTAAACCGGTGAACTTCATGTAACCTATTAGTTTTATCAATAGACTACCATCACCGTTTAATAAAAAATAAGCAGTATTTAGGAGTATGTAATGCATGCCTCAGTGTGCAATTAGGTTTGTAGTCGTGATATATATTCCCAAGTCCATGTAGGTTATTAAACGGGGCTCTTCTTCACAGGACCGGCCCTGATTTTCAGAAGGCTCTACGCAAAAAAAAATAAATTGGGGCCGGATATGCGTATAATGTTTATTTTCAGAAATGAACTCATGGAGAACCAAGACTTAAGCCAATACTTTAATAAAGCAAAATCAGTATGAATAAAAGAAAAAAAACAAGTCATTAACTTAATTTGCTCATCAACGCAAACAATTATATTGTACGTACTTCCAGCAAGAAGAAAGAAAAAAAAAAGATAACAATTGTACCAACAATGTAACTTTGCTGATTCAAAAACTAAAGTCTACAGCCATATACATTAGAACATAAATTAAATAGTCCAACGATATAAATTAGAAAGACTGAAAAAACAAAATTAAGATGAAAAATTACCTGAAAATTGAATTACAAAAGAATGGAGAAGATGAAAGTCAAAACTTAGGAGGAATAGTTGAGTTGATCAAATCGTCAATGGGGTCTCAAAGAGACAAGGACGAGCACAGAAATTTAGGAAGACAAGGTCAAAAACCAAGTCTATTCTGATTCTTTGAAGTTTTGATATCTAGGTCACGTGTTTTCCTCTAATTTGGATTGCTTATGCCATTTGCGTACATGATTGCTTGTATCTTCAAGCAACAATCACGTCTCTCTTTATTTTACATATAAATAATACATATATTTTCAGGATTTGGGGGCCTCAAAATTTGGGGGCTCTAGGCCCATGCCTTCTGGGCCTATATTTAGGGTCGTCCTGCCTCTTCGTACGTTAACATATTGATACAATAAAATTATATTGTCTACTGACATAAGGTAGATTGTTACGCAAAATAAGTATACTAATCTCGTAAAACAAGTAGACTAAGTTAGATGTGATCTACGCATTTTAGGCGTATTAATTAATACATTTTCTCTACATTTTTACTTTGATAATTGCTTAGTTTTATTAGTTTTAACTTATTTTGTTAATTTCAGGTGTTGACCAAAAGAGACGGAGTAAAGGAGTCTACAAGCATGCAAAACACAGCAAAATAATGGAGAAACGAAATTGGTTTGAAATTCCAAGGAAGAAAAGGAGAAAAATTGAGGAGAAAAAGAAATCATTGGTTGACTAGGAAAACCTTTCCTATGTTGACTAGGATTTGAAAGCTTTCCGGAAGGATCTTGAAGAAGAACAAATGAAAATGGGTCCAATTAATTAGAAGACCATTTAGATAGCCCAAATATGAAGATCCAATCAGCGAATTTCGTGGAGATCAAGATTTGGTAGGAAAAGGATTCCCAAAGTCAAAAGAAGAAGGAAATCATGAAGAATAAGGAAAGCAGAATCTGCCTGTGCAGATGGGCCAACTTCGACAAGCTGTAAAAATTGCATATCAACTCCGATTGAGGTGATTAATGAATATATTTTATAGCTCTCGTAAAGATCTTTCCAATTCCGCAAGAATCACGCAATTCTGATATGTATAACTCTAGAAAATTGCGTTTGAAGACAGACTGTCAGATTTGCCCGGGTACACAAGGAAAGTCTTGTTTTGGTAGGAAAAGACCTAATCTTCTTCTATAAATTGGGGAGCTCGGCCTCAAAGTATATCATCACCTATCTTACGCTCTCACGCTGCCAAAATACTCAAATACTCTCCACCACAAAGATCTCCAAAGTCAAGGCCAACTACACCATCACCACCTCCTAAAACCGATGCCATCTCCATCAAAGGGTCCTCTTGCTCTCGAAGTTTGCAGTGCTGTTCACAGAACTAAAAGTGTAAACATGAACTCTTTACTCCGTAGTCTCCTTTGTCTTTGTAATTATTTGTGTAAAAACCCGGTGAATGAATGCTTATTTTGGTTTTATACACTTTATGAATTCCATATGTATTCCATGTGTTTATGAGCCTTAGTTCCTCTTATGTGTTATGTGTTGGGCATAAAGCTTCGGTATGGGTAGAGGTTAGGATCACTAGGATGTTTGTATGCTGTTCATCGCATGTTAGTCCCTACCTTTAGTCATATTGATGATTTAGTTAAGGTGTTTATATGCTGTTCATTGCACTTTAATTAAAAGATAAAAAAAACCATAATATGTAATTGGAATTAGGGTTTGTAGATTTCGAAGATGATGGGAGAATTAGAGCCGTATAATATGCATGTGGGTAGGATGGGATGATCACATGTAAATAATTAATTAGGTTTTTATTTATTTTTGTCGAAAATATGGTAAGGGTTTTTGGGATTTTCTTATGTGTTTGCTTGTCTATGAGTTGATGCATGTTAAAGTCCTAGGAATACTTGCTATGTGATTGACGTTTTTAGTAAATAAATTAGCCAATTAAAAAACCAACTTATAAACTCCCCATACATTTACTTTTGTGTTTACAAACGTTGTCATGCATTAGTACCCTCAATCCCCGGTTAAGAACGATCCCTACTTATCAATGCTACATCTACAAAGAAGGGTTTTAAATTGCATACGTGTGAGATATGTGTTGAGTGTCTACTTTGTGTTAATATTTGATGCATGTTTTATGCGTTATCAATTTTTGGCGCCGTTGCCGGGGATTGAAAAATCTATTGTGTGATTTCTTTTATGTAAATATGTTCATATCATGTAAATATTATACTTGTGCATAATTTTTTTTTCTCTGTTTTCGGAACTGTTCACTAACCTGTTTTGTACAATTTATTTGACGTAGCTGCAAGTATTGGAAAAATCTGAAAATTTTCAGAAGTGTTGAGTTTTGTGTGATGTTGATGCCTGTAAATTTGTATTGTATTTGGACAAGCTAACTATTCTGGAAAAATTTGACAATCTGCTATGTTCAATTTTGTGCGAATCTGGAAATTTTCATGTGTTCTTGAGTTCCAAGCATGTTGTAACTTTGTTTTTGGTTTTGCAGGTGAAAGAGTCAATTGTATAAGGTCAAAAAGTTATTTTTTTTTTGTAAAGATATTCATCATTGTTATTGTATAATGTGATTATAATTCTTTTAGTTTTAGTGTTAATTTCAATTCGGGATTGTGTATATGCTATTTTGTGTGATTTATCTGACTTAGTTGCAGGTCTTGGAAAATTATGAAAATTTACAGAGTTATGTATATTTGTGTCTAGTATCCTCTCGTAAAATTTTGTGAAATTCCAACGTGATTAATTCTGCATAAATTCTGCAAGTAGCTATATTCAGTTTCTCTGATTTTGTAAAATGTTAAATAATAAGTCTTAGCTATGTTTTTATCACTTGTTATTTAGTTTTTAAGTTGGATTTTGATTGAAAGAGTTGATGTAATATCGTATTGAAATTTTTCTCTTAGTAAGAAATTTTCAGTTTTGGTGACTAGAAGGGTTATGACTGGTGACAGGATTTGGATCTAAGAAAGAGAATATTCTCGAAATTAGTCCTACCTCTCGCGTTACATCTATCCCAACTGGCCATTTCCGAACTTGCCCAAAGGAGTAGAACGGATTTCGAGCCATTACACAATTTAATCATCTAAGTCTTAATTTAACTTCTAGATGCAAGTGATAATCATATATCTTTGGCGAAAAATCAATTGGGACATTGTTTGGTAAACTGCATTTGTCTAGTTGATCTTGTTGTAATAAATTTGTAACGAAAGATAAACCTACTTCTTGTAAATGCTACGTTTATGATTAATTAGTTAATTGATCACTAACTACTGTATCTTTTCGTGGATCATGAATTCTAACAAGCTCGTAAAGAGAAGAAGAATGCCGAGCTAAAGGAGTTAGAGGAGATGGCACCAACATATACATGCAAGTGCACATGCAAAGAAAACGTCAAGAATGTTGGAAGTCGCAAGTGAAGAAGGAGCAAAGCACCACATCTAGGCTGTAAGACGTTAAAAAAAACAAGCGCTTGTTGGGAGGCAACCCAATGAAGGAGTCTACAAACAAGATTTGCTTTCTCTTCCCTTATTTTATTTTTGTAGATTTTATTTTCTTAGTTAGATTTTTCGTAAATCCTATTCTTCATGCTTGATTCTATGTTTTACTTTAGTACATTGAGGACAATGTAGAGTTTAAGTGTGGGGGAGAGGTTTACAATTTGTTTGAGTCATAAATTGAAAAATTGGGCGGATAAGAGTTCATTCAAGGATGATGCCCTAAATTTTTTTTGAGTCTTTGTGTTTAACTTAGTGTTTTTCAGAGTCTTAGGATGCCCTTAACTCGTCTATGATGATATTTTTCTGAGAGAATTTCGAGTTCATGGCTTTCATATTATTAATGGAATTCTTTTGTTAATATAGATGTTTTGATTGCATTGATATGTAGTAGATATAGATAGTAAAACTTGGTACAGAATTTCGCATGCTAGAATAAGTTTAAATCATTTGAACCTATGTGAGATTTTGAGCTAAATTCATGCTTTATTCTGAGTGAAAATTTCGACATATTTAAGATTTTAGTCTCAAAAATGTTTACATGCCTCATATGATTACTTGCCATAGTTTCTAATGAACTAGAGATTGCTAGAACTTGCTCATGTTGATTTTCAAAGCTTATAGTCAATACATACTTTGATTTTGGATATGATTAAAGGCACTTAGGATTTACCACCAGTTTTGCCAAATTTACATATGTCCCATTTGTGCGCACGAGTTGCGACACCCTTAGTTAGCCATTTTGAGCCCACATTAAGCTTTTCTTTCATCACCATATATATCTAAACACTTAACCTAGTATAGATTTTCTTTACCCTTGTTTCAAAGACTTGGTGAGAATTTTCAAAGCTAGATACATGGAGATGGCGTGAAGATGATGAGAATATGTGTGTATGGGGATAGACTTGTCCAACAAGATAAAAGAAAGAGTAATTGCCGGAAAAAAACAATTGTGAAGCTCTCCGGCAATAGGTTTTTAATGTTCAAGTTTGGATTAATGTCCCCCATATTTGTGAATTTGGAGTTTGTATTGAATTGAAGGCCCAATAGTAAAGAAATAAGGCCTTTGTCCTGTTCACAAAGCTCAGAGGAAGATTAGAATGAAGTCTGGGCCCAACAAGATGATATTTAGCCCTTGTTCGTGAATGTTGGCACTAGTAACGTTGATGAAGGGGGTTTGCACGAATTGATTGAAGTTTTTGGAGCTGGACTAAGTCTTTGGAACATTCTCGAAACACCACTTATCCAAAATTTTGAATGCCTTAGCCTCAGCCCCATTACAACCCTTGAAAATCCTTTAAGATCCTTAAGATGGGTAGTCTTTGATCTGTGGAGTTAATCGCATGAGTAAGCATATGGTTTGGGTTCATTTGTGCAAGTAATTGGTTTTATTCATGAGGTATTTTGTTTATTCTTCGATATATCTTGAGTGAATACCCTTTTTTTTTCATGAGTGAAAAGATGATGAGTGCATCCATGTGAGAATTTTGAACTTTTCTAGTGCATGCATAGCTTATAAATCACCATAATTTTCTTCTAAGTCTTACTTGTTCATGCATGAGAATGTCTTTATTAACTCTTGAATTTCTTGTGTTTAAACTTTGTGATTGCCATGAATTTCAAAATTTAATAGTCAAAGGGCTTAGTAGTATTTTTGTTGAAATTTTTTGTGTCTTAGTTTAATTTAGTGTTTGCTAAGGGACTAGCAAAGTCTAAGTATGGGGGGATTTGATCTACGCATTTTAGGCGTATTAATTAATATATTTTCTCTACATTTTTACTTCGATAATTGCTTAGTTTTATTAGTTTTAACTTATTTTGTTAATTTCAGGTGTTGACCAAAAGAGACGGAGTAAAGGAGTCTACAAGCATGCAAAACACAGCAAAATAATGGAGAAAAGAAATTGGTTCGAAATTCCAAGGAACAAAGGAGAAAAATTGAGGAGAAAAAGAAATCATTGGTTGACTAGGAAAACCTTTCCTATGTTGACTAGGATTTGAAAGCTTCCGGAAGGATCTTGAAGAAGAACAAATGAAAATGGGTCCAATTAATTAGAAGACCATTTAGATAGCCCAAATATGAAGATCCAATCAGCCAATTTCGTGGAGATTAAGATTTGGTAGGAAAAGGATTCCCAAAGTCAAAAGAAGAAGGAAATCATGAAGAATAAGGAATGCAGAATCTACCTGTGCAGATGGGCCAACTTCGACAAGCTGTAAAAATTGCATATCAACTCCGATTGAGATGATTAATGAATATATTTTATAGCTCTCAGAACGATCTTTCCAATGCCGTAAGAATCACGCAATTCTGATATGTAGAACTCTGGAAAATTTCGTTTGAAGACAGACTATGAGATTTGCCCGGGTACACAAGGAAAGTCTAGTTTTGGTAGGAAAAGACCTAATCTTCTTCTATAAATTGGGGAGCTCGTCCTCAAAGTAGATCATCACCTATATTATGCTCTCACTCTGCCAAAATACTCAAATACTCTCCACCACAAAGATCTCCAAGGTCAAGGCCAACTACACCATCACTACCTCCTAAAACCGATGCCATCTCCATCAAAGGGTCTTCTTGCTCTCGAAGTTTGCAGTGCTGTTCACGGAACTAAAAGTGTAAACATGAACTCTTACACCGTAGTCTCCTTTGTCTTTGTAATTATTTGTGTAAAAACCCGGTGAATGAATGCTTATCTTGGTTTTATACACTTTATGAATTCCATATGTATTCCATGTGTTTATGAGTCTTAGTTCCTCTTATGTGTTATGTGTTGGGCATAAAGCTTCGGTATGGGTAGAGGTTAGGATCACTAGGATGTTTGTATACTGTTCATCGCATGTTAGTCCCTACCTTTAGTCATATTGATGATTTAGTTAAGGTGTTTATATGCTATTCATTGCACTTTAATTAAAAGATAAAGAAAACCATAACGTGTAATTGGAATTAGGGTTTGTAGATTTCGAAGATGATGGGAGAATTAGAGCCGTATAATATGCATGTGGGTAGGATGAGATGATCACATGTAAATAATTAATTAGGTTTTTATTTATTTTTGTCGAAAATATGGTAAGGGTTTTTTGGGATTTTCTTATGTGTTTGCTTGTCTATGAGTTGATGCATGTTAAAGTCCTAGGAATACTTGCTATGTGATTGACGTTTTTAGTGAATAAATTAGCCAATTAAAAAACCAACTTATAAACCCCCCATACATTTACTTTTGTGTTTACAAACGTTGTCATGCATTAGTACCCTCAATCCCCGGTTAAGAACAATCCCTACTTATCAATGCTACATCTACAAAGAAGGGTTTTAAATTGCATATGTGTGAGATATGTGTTGAGTGTCTACTTTGTGTTAATATTTGATGCATGTTTTATGCGTTATCAAGATGGTCTACTAACACATGGTAGATTACTTTGTAAAATAAGTACACTAACATCGTGAAATTAGTATATTTATTTTGACAAGAAAATATCGTGCTAAACTATGTAAGGACGACTTTCGGAACATGCTAACCACGTGCAGACATAAAATCAAGAGAAATGAATTACTTAAAAATAATAAAAACTGAAAAGCATAAGCTTCAGGTCAGACCCAAAAATTGAGCATGATATTACTCTCATAGGCTGAGAGATCAGGGGTTTCAATTCCATTTAAAACTGATTTTCAGTGGAATTGAATATTTTTTTAAAGTCCGCCCAAAGAATGAGCCCAAATCTTTATTAGGACAAAAAAGAGAGAGTCTTGGGCTAAATATCAAGCACAACACTAAATGATGCCTCTGTCTCCCTTGCAGCACCTCCGCCCTCGCAACTGAGTCGGCCACCTCTGCCATACCAGAGTCGTTTGCCACTGTGCCACACAAATGGAGTACTGCGAATTGAGGCGTGTTCTTATTTTCTCTCTATTTTAAGTATTATTCTGTGTGATTACCCGATTTTATAATTTTTATTTTCTTCAACTATCTTATATGCCTTGACATTCATGGTCTTCAGATAAGTGGCTAAGGTCACCTAGATGAGATTCAAAAACATATTTCTATATTAGCTAAATTAAACTATCCTTAATGATAATGGTAGGCCTGGAAGAAAAAAAACCTAGTCTCTCCTGCGAGAGAAGCAAAGTTTTCCTAGCGGCGGCGTAAGTAAAGTGCGAGCCAAATTTCTTCCCATTTTTAACAACATCAAATGCAACTTTGTTGTCTCTGCCATTCTAGAGGTAACCATGAACAAGACTGATGCAATGACAAGACTTTTGCCTCAGCACTGGCCTTGGAAGAGGAGAAATAGATTGTCAATCTATGCCCGGGAGAGTGTTCCTCAACAAACAAGTCGTCGAAGAGCTTTCTCATTGCACGTCTACTGATGTTCAAAACTTTTGACAGGGAGGCCCTATCTTGTAAGTTCATGAAGATGTGGAGAGTTTCTAGACGTGTAGGGATCCAAGAACATGGAAATCGTTTCTTGTTGAATTTTGACAAGGATTGAGACTGTAATAGAGTCTACAAAGGAGGATCCTGGGACTTCAACAAAGCCCTCATCCAAATGGTGAAATATGATGGCATGGAAAGGGTGGACATGGTGCCAATGCAAACTATCGGCTTCTGGGTGAAGATCTCGAACGTTCCACCTAATCACAACCATCATAATCTTCATCGTCTAACTCATCCTCCTCATCATCGGGATCATCTTGCTCATAATCCTCGGATTCATCTTCATTTTTCGGCTCCTCATCAGAGGCATTACTATTCGCTACCTATACGATCTCAATTGGAAAAATATTCATGTGACCTTGAGGACTAGGCAAGTCCTCTTTCAAGCGAATAAGTTAATATGTGTCGGGGATGACATCAGTATTAGGCTCTTGATATGCATTCATATCATTCACTCCAATGTCACTCTCAGTAGTGTTAAGCGTCCCTTTCAAGTGTTGTGCCACTTCATATATTTTGATGAGAGATATGGTTAACTACTTTCCAACCTTCACCCTCATTCGGATCATCCAGATAAAACACCTGCATGACCAAGGTGACAAGAGTGAATAACTCATATTCATATCAGCTTATGTTTGTATCGACTGATAAAAGAACAAAATCTTCCTTCGTACACTTGAACTATTTACACTTGAAAAACACAACAGACATTCTATTCCCATAGAATAGCTCAACAACTTCATCAAGAACCTCATAGTATACATGAGGCTTTTGGCCTACCACAATTCCACTATTTTGGGTTCTTTCTCCTTCATCTCGATGCAATGTGAGAACTAAACTTAACCCCGTTGATAACACAAACATTATAAATATTGTGTGCCACCGGCTTATGGGCCAATAAGTGCAACCCATATGACCACCACCCGTTGTCAGGTTGGTTTTCTAGTTTGAGTATCTGCAAATTTGTGAATAAGTACAATATGATTGTTAATTTCTACCAAAAATTTGACATAGTTTCCTCTGAAACTAAAGGAAACAAAAAAAAAACTTGTACTGAGGCTGGAAAACACTTTGAATAACCAAATTCTAAAGTAACAAACCGTGGGCACCTTTTCTCATCCGGATTTCTCATTTTCAAAACAATGAATTATTAAATTAATAATTAATTAACATACCCATTTCTTGAAATAATCATGGAACTTCTTTTTATGCTGATTATGAACCCAGTTAGGACTCTTGTTGGGATTGGCTCTATGAATTTTGTCCCTATAAAACTTAAAGAACTCATCAACTTGATCACAGTCCCGCAATGATACCCAATGAGCCTCAATGAGTTCATCTTCACTTAAGCTTTTATTTAATTCTGCTCCATACGCGCGGTCGTACAACATTTGTGATGACTGAAAAATTGTAGCGATCAAGTGTATTGGAGGCGGTAGAAGAGACTGGAGGTTTAAGGTACATGTCATAGTAGGTTACACACTCATGTGCAATGTATGTTTGTGCTATAGATCCATACGGGGCAAAACGATTTGTGACAAATTTTTTATACTGTCCAAGTTGTCTGCAAAATTGTTAAAGTAATATGTAAGATAAGAATAGATATAAATCATGAAAAACATGGTTAAAAAGTTTACTTTACATGAAATATTTTACATTTTTTGAGGATACATCCACGTATAGTGTACCAAATCAGTAAGCAACACTTGTTTAGGAAGGTGGATCATGAGGTGAATCATGACGTCAAAGAAAGCAAGGAGAAATTCTCTCTAAGTTGCAAAGAATGTAGATAATCTCATTTAAATTCAACCACATCTGACTTCTTTGACTCTCTAGCGCATAACCTCTACCACTATCTGCACAATGCTACTATTAGGTCGACAATGTCACGTGGAAAATATGCTCGAATAAACACTAGAATCAGACATTGCAGCATAACATGACAATCACGAGTCTTTAGATTATGGAACTTGTGTTCACATCACTGCTACTTTCATCATGAATACTGTGAAAGGACCCAACCCCGATTTAGCTCCCTAAACCGGAATCAAACCCTTTCGAAAACACGAACCAACAAAAACCGTAGAAATTTTGGCAGAGTTTCGTTACTAACGTGGAATTACCATTACCTGCACGCGGAAAATACACTTCATCCTATGCCACAAAAATCAAACTGTGGGCACCAATCCCATCTGGATTTCTCAATATATCAATAGTAAAATAAAATAATAAATATAACTGTACTTTACTGAAATCCGGAGTAAAATCGTACAACGTAAACAACAGATTTCTCAGAGCGACCTCTAATGTATAAACATATAAGTATACCACAGTAGGTAGAACAATAAACCTACTGGAAGAAACAAGGTAGCTCGAGCATTATGCCTCCGACCACGACGTGCGACACCAGAGCCTGAACTGCAAACTGGGCACAGAAACCGAAAAGCCCAGGGGAAAGACATAAAACACGTTAGAGTGAGTGGACGAAAATAAATGTTTTTCACCAGTTAATATATATGTTTAAAATAACATATGCGAGTCCAGGTAAATAAAAACAACATAGTACACGAGGTAAAACTCACACTCCTCCAGTGTACTGAGCATGCAAGTAAAAATCTCACGGGGTCACTCATGGACACCTCCGTGCTAGTACAGTCTGAATCACGGGATCCCAGACCCACACGTGACTCTAGCCAGAAAGGCCTCAGGTCAAGGTATATGTTTCCACCCGAAACTGCATCGGCGTAAGAAACAGACATCTGTACCTACCCGGAAATACATTGGCACAAGATACAGAAACCAGTACCCACCCGGAACTACATCGGCATAAGGTACGGTACCCCCCTGGTAGGCACCATCGGGGATCAGCCGGGATGCATGTGTATCGATACAACAACATGAACTACAATTGTACTCTGTGTAAACCAAATCATAAACATTTCGATGCAAATGCAGTAAACGACATATAAATGCATATACGTATTATGTAATGATCGATATAAGTATAATCGTCTAACACATGCTCGTATAAATCATAAACTCGTATGCATGCTCAAGTTCAAAAATCATATTAAAGGACTCGCAATCATTTCCGTGAAAAGAAATTGTCCACTCGAAGACTAGTGTAACGCGATATGCGTTAACTCGTGATCAGGAGGAAAGTCCCTCGCCAAATGAACGATCACGAACACCTGAATAATCACAATAACCATTTCTCAAAATCATAATTCGTCAATTCAAGACAAATCACGAGAAACCACCGTTCTTGGAAACACATAATCCGATTACGACAAACTGTCGGAAATTCGGAAATCACACCTCAATACCTCGCTATACTTTCGGATGCTCAACTCGAAAAATGAACCTCCCCACTGCGATCGAGGCGCGATTTCGAGTGAAATGACATGTAACATGTCGAAAACCCCAAAAAGTCAAACTTTGACCGTCGTTGATCGTTGACCGCCGCGTTGACCGCCGCCCACGGCGGCGCCACCACCAAACGTGAGATTTCTCGGCGGAGCAACCCCTATTCCATGCAAAATCACCCACTGAGCAACTTTCATAACTGCAACAAAGGCCAATTCCATCTCTAACTAGCTCAATTTCATGAAAACCCGAATTGAAACACAAATTTCAAATCCAAAATTCTCCATTCACAAATCGAATTAGAACTCCATACCTACATGGGTAGAATCATGGAGATGAGGGCTACAAAACCCAGTCCTTGTTTGAGCTCAACTCGGCCGGAATCACAAACCACTATTAAACCCAAAAACCTCCATTTTCAACCGGAATTTCTTCCCACTTACGGCTTCCCACGCCGTCGACGGAGGCCGGGACTACCTTGGGGAGGCCAAGGCGAGTCAGACAAGGTCAACCCCGAGCCTTGGGGTGGCCGGAACGTGCACCACCGCCGTAGGCCGAGCACCACCGTCGCACCTCCTCGGTCAAACTGGGTTGACCCAGTCAACTCAGTAAATGCCACATGTTGACTTTCCCAAAGGAGAAACTGCTATTTATAGACTTTCCCAATTAGGAAACTTCATAATTATCTTTTCGACGAACTTTAAATACACGTAACTTCCACGTCGTAACTCCGATTCCGATAATTCTCGCGACCACAAACTCGTCTCGACATGTTCTTCAATAATCACCCGAAGTCAAACACATCGACCAATCGGATAAAAAGTCAACTGTTCAACCCAACACATACAATAATCCGATTAAATAATCCACGAACGGAAATATTCATAACTTAATCTCCGTAACTCAGAATAATACTCCGGAAGTTCCCACAAACTCGAAATTAAATTCTCAACAACTTCTGTGAAGAAGCCAAAACCAAATTCTCGACTAGTAATTTAGTCGTTAAGAGCACCACCATTTAAATCCGAACTTCAAATATTCATAACTAATTCCTCGGTCGTCCAAATAACGATCCGGAACCGCCTACGAACTCGAAATCACACGTAAAACGACTCTCGAGAAGAGATCTAGCTCCAATTCTCGGCCAATAATTAAGTCGTTAACAAATCTGGCTATTCACATAACTGTCAGAAATCTGCGATAACACGCGAGCTCGTAGATTAAACTGATCACACTGCTGATTCTATTCTGGGTCGTCACATACTGTTCCAATGAACCTGTCATAAGTCGGGACCCGATTTTCCCACAATTTTTTCAGCTCGTCAATCAAAGGTTTCAAGTACATATCTAAACACTTTCCAAGAGACTTTAGACCTGGAATTAGCAGCGTAAGAAAATTAAACTCCTTGTTCATACACATCCAGGGAGGCGGGTTGTATGACATGAGGATAACTGGCCAAGTGCTGACTCCAATGCTATTATTAATCTCAATAATTGAACTCATCTGTAGAAAGTCTAAGTCTAACATTACTAATCTCTGTTGCAAAGTCTAAAAATTCTCTGGAACTTCACTTTTATCTTTATTTCCTCCATTATGACATGCAAGACATTAACTGAACATCCGAGGTACACCGGGGTCTAGGCTTGAAGCAGCATCATATTGTACTTATCCATCTCAGTAGTGTAAGTGGCCAAGGGTTGAGTGACTGTGTCATCATGAGGAATATCATAACCTCCCTCTTCGTGTTGGTGTCTACAAGAACTAAATGCTGGAAAATCATCATGTACTAATTCTATGGTGAGGTACCAAGGAGAGGATGGATGAGACACCCTGGTAATTGTACCTTGAGCTGAAGTCTGGTACTTCACCGTGCTCAATCCTCACATTGTAACTATACATCATACTATATTAGTACAAGTGTTGACCCATATCATTAATCTCCATAAATTCATTATTATAGCCTTTTCTGCACGAACACTTGAAACGCTTCTTTCCTTGACCGTGTTCCCTCACAAATGACACATACTCGTTGATTCCGTTCAGATACCTTGCATCACATCTATCATCTAACTGCATCCAGCTCTTGTCCATATTATGCGTAAGTGAAACAATAATTAACAACTTAGCTAGCTAGATAAATTTAGGAATTATTAGCAAATTCTACATAATTTTTGGACAATTCAAGAACCTAGCTATCTAGTCATCTTGGATTCGTTCATATGCCATATATCCTCAAACATTAGGAATCATCTTAATATTCTTACCATATTCATCTGATGTACTTAATATATAATTAAATTAAAAAATACAATAATTATCAACTAATTAATTATTAATTAAGAAAATATTTCACCATATATAATCAACACAAGCTAGCTAGCTACTCTGTAAGAAATATAAGCAATATAGTTAACAAACAATGTTATAGCAAACAATACTGGGTTAACGGAAATCATTTGTCAGAAAACTCACTATACATATCATACGTAAATTGAACAAAATAATTGCCAGAAAATAATTTATACCTTCAAAGATAAGAAGAGAGGTGGGTAATCTAGCTTTAGGAGGCCTCAATCGAAACTTCACCGTTATGATTCATAATATTGGCCGAAGGTATGTTTGAGAGATGTTAGGAGAGGATAGAAAGATGAAAGATTGAAATATGTTCAATTTGGAATCTGGAAACAGATCTAAATAATTGAGTTAATTTAGATGACGAAATATTTCGTCGTTGGCGTGAAAATTAAAACGACAAATCACAGTTCGTCGTCTAAGTATTACTTAGACGACGAATATGTCGATGAACTTTCAATTCGTCGTCTACAATAATCTCTAGACGATGAATGTTAATTTCATTGCCTAGGTAATATTTTCAGATGACGAACTACGATTTGGTTCTCTAAGTTGTATATCATAGACGACGAAATAGAATGTTCGTCGTCTAACGTTTTTCTAAACGACGAAATTTTTGACGAAAGTTCGTTTCGTCGTTTAAGATTATACTTAAACGACGAAATGTTGACGAATATCAGTTTCATTGTTTAAGTCATGTCTTGATGACGAATATGTTTTCTTAGATGACGATTAATTTTTTTGTCATATAACCTCTACTTAGACGACAAAATCTTATATGATTAGTCATCTAAGTTGGTTTTTTTTTGTAGTGGCGTATACTGATGAGTGATCGGTGTTTAACCACCTTCAAAGTTACCCTATAATAAACTCAAAATGCTTGTCAATGCAGTACAATAGTATAGGGGTCAATCCACAGGGAAAGATGAGACTCAATACTCTAAACTACAAACAGACGCGAAAGTTAGGAATCTGACAGCCTCGACTACTGACACTAACGTAATTAATTAAAATAGCTAGACTCAACCTAAAATCACGAAATTAATACTGGACACTACAGACACAGTGTCGGACTACCACACAAATTTTCAATGCAATCGGAGTTGGTTTGGTTATCGAATAAATTTATGCAAAACAGATTACGAAACAGAAACAGTAAGTAAATTAACAGTAGAGTAACAATCAATGATAAAAATGGTTAAGGGAAGTGTTATCCACCACCATCACTCCATCTAGACGACAAATAAAATAAAATAAAAATGCAGATGTTATGAATGAAATATTTCCAGGAAGGTCCCGAGCTGTGAACACAACCTATTACCCAATCCTTATGTTTACAATATTGAAGGTCTGCTTATGAATATTGTCTATCCCTCAAAGAACCCAAAGTCACGGACTCGAATTAACCAAGAGAAAATCATTAAGATTTATAAAGGGTTTGAGAATCTACAAGGCTTTACAAGTACACAACGATCGTGTCTTGCTAGACCTAGGGTTTCTTATACCAAGCATGTATAAGTTCTACAATTGAAACTTGAGGAAGGTAATGATCACCAACAGCCATCAAATTTATTAGAATTAGATTCCTAAACATGTACACTAAGCGTGCACTCAAAGCATACATAATCAAGAATCATCACTGTATAAATAACAAAGAAACCTCATTCAAATAACAAAAACAAAACTTAGTTAACGTGCATAAGCAATCTAAATATCATGAACGGGGCTTCAAAACAGCCCCTTAACAATGGAGTTTAGCTCCTCATGGTAGCCATAAGAATATGAGAGAAAAGAAAAAAATTACAGTCTGGCTTCCTCCTCCCCCTCTTACGTTCTCTTGCTAGCTATTTATATGTTCCAATCTAGCTAGGTTAATTAACCTAGCTAGCAACCCACGTGCAAGGCACCAACATCATCCCATCTCTCCTTAATCTCCCAATTATAAATGGGCTCTACTTCTTCTTCTTGCAAGCAGCTCGCCAACTACCAAGTCAACTCCACTAGCAAAGTCAAGATCAATTATCCTAGATGTGAGTCACATGCCAAGCAAAGCTTCCCACTTTAATCTCTCTCGCGAGGCTCGCCAAGCTGCTCCTTGCCAAGGTCACGTGGACAATTAAAATTCTTCTCAAATTGGGATTCCTTCACCTCGTAAGTTTTCTTCTTCCACAATAACTCCCAGAATAAATTATTCGACCTCATTTTCTTCATTAATCTCCAAAATACCTAATTACAAATAAACTTAATTAATTCACTCAATTAATAATAATAAACTAACTATAGGGAACAAATTAAATACTGAATAGTCGCATAAATATACGATTATCAATGAGCATGAGAGTTTCACGGACGGCGGTGTGGCAAAAAAACCACCTATCTCAGATGAGGCGGTACAAAAAGAGCCCATACTGACACATGTCACTGTCGTGCTAGCTGAGATGAGCAGGTAGTCACTGAGCATGAGGGAAGGGAGCTGGGAGACAATGAAGAGCATGAACAAGTAGAACGTGAACAGACGGCAGATGAGGAGGGCGTGTCCAGTTGTCTGCGCTTGAATGGGCCCCTTGAGATAGACGAGGTGAAGAAGGAACTTGCCTTGGGGAACCCAAGAAGGGACGCCCACCTCGCAGCCCAGGAAGAGCTCTTTCATTGGGAAAGCCATTGGGCACGCCATGGTTGCGTTTGAAGGAGCAACTAGCATCCGCTCAGGATAGGTCAAATGGGTGATCGAGGCTATGGACAGCGGGACCAAGAGTGTTCATCAAATTCATAATCGGTCAAACCCTCTGAGAGAGACCCTGCAGTCCATTCTATTAGAGCACATTCGAACAGGCCACAAGTTGTATCTAGCTCTAAAGGATGAAAATAGAAAGTCACAGAGAAGGGAGATAGTTGCGCTTCGATTGAAACATGAGCTTTTTTAGGGCGATTTAATGAAGGTAGAGGACACAGAGAAGTGCCTGAGCAAGAAACTGAAGAAGGCGAAGGCTCTCGCTGAGAAAATAGAGGCGGAGAAGGTTGTTGGCCAAGCCAATAAGGAGAAAAATGAGGTGGAGCTGGCCTTAAAGTAGCAAGTACGCGTTCAAGAGAAGGAACGGGTAGAATGGATTATGGAGAAAAGACTTCTTGAGGAGGAAATCTGTTCCCTTAGTGATCGCGTTGAGCAGCTGTGCAACTTGGTGCAAAGTGAAGATGCCCAGGAGCAAATGAAGGTGGAGGCCATTGAGGCGTACAAGATGGGTGAAGGGCAAGTAGAACAAAAGAAAGTGTGGGTGGAAGCTCAGGGTAAACTTTTTGATCAAATCAAGGAGTCCCAGTGTTTAAATTGGGCGCAGTTCAAGAAGGATAAGGGTCTTTAAGCTGGGCATACTTATTGTGATGTTTATTGGCTTCCTGGTCTGATTTTATTTTGGTTGTGTAAAGACTATGGTTTGTATTTGTACTTGTGTTGTGGTTGTGTAGCCCCTGATGACAGACAAATTATTTTGCTTATATAACCAATCTACTATTTTATCATATATGAACTTTATGGAATCAATGAGTGTATAGTCATGTCGACATAACGCTCTGTTGTACGAAAATGTTTCAAAATTTTGAGCGATGGTTTGATAAAAGCCGACAATGGATCCATAATTCATTGATTGAACATTATTACAATATAGAAAATAGTTAACAATAATATGGCTGAGAAACAATGTCCACCACTTGTGGTTACAATAGTTCAAAATCAATGAAAGTATTTTCGAAGATTCGTTGAGTTTCAGGGATATGGTAGGATACGCCCATCATTATCTTTCAAGTAAAAGGTGCCTGGACGGACTTCCTTCACAATCTGGAAAGGACCTTCCCAAGTTGGGCGGAGGCTTTTGACTGATGTGTGAGTTTCTTTCATGACCCAATCTCCAACGTGAAGTGGGACGGCTTGCGCACGCTGGTTATACAGGTGGGCTAACTTTTGCTTATTTAGCACATTGCGCAAGTGAGCGGCATCTCGACGCTCTTCGAGCAAGTTGTTGTCTAGATGAAGGCCATCTTTGTTGGTTGTTGGATCGAAGGCTGCGACTCGAGGGCTCTCGTAGGTAATTTTAAGCAGGAGTAATGCCTCTGAACCAAATGTCAAGGCAAATGGAGTATCTCTTATTCTGGTGGTAGCAATGGTGCGAATGGACCACAGGATTCTAGGTAAGTTGTACACCCATCTACCGAATCTTAAGTCGCTCTTCCTACAAATTTGTTTCTTCAGTCCATCTTTGATAATTTTGTTTACTGCTTCGACTTGGCCTTTGCACTGAGAGTGGGCGGGAGAAAAGAATAAGACTGTAGTCCTCAATTTTTTTCAGAACTGGACGAACTGATTGTTATTGAATTGAGGTCCGTTATCAATAATTATGTTGATCGGGGCACTGTAATGACAGTATAGTGTGCGCCATAGGAACTTGATGATTTTCTCAGTGGTAACGTTCACTAATGATTCCACTTCGATGAATTTTGTATGATAGTCAATAATGACCATAAATTTGTAGTGCCTTCATGTTTTGGAAAATTCTTCAATGAGGTCCAATCCCTACTCGACGAAGGGAATATGAGACATAGTGATAGAAAGCGGGATGGCGGGCATGTGATTTTTATGGGAGTGTAGATGGCACTAGTGATATTTCTCCACAATATTCGTGGCATGTGCATGAATTTTTGGCCACCAGAATTAGCTATGAAGTACCTTATGTGCGAGGAACTGAGTGTCGATATAATGGCCGCATATTCCCTTGTGAATCTCTAACAAAATGTTACGCCCGGTTTCCAAAGCGACACATTTTCGGTTTGGCCATGTACGCCCATGATTGTATAACTGCCCGCTTCGGATGCTGAAGTTTGTTGCCCGAGAGATGACAGTGCATGCCAAAGTCTTATCGGCAGGGAGTGTGCTCTTGGTTTTTTAAAGAAAGATTCGATCCATCCAACTTGGTTCGATTGTGGTGATATGCAAAAGCTCGAAAAAAATTTGTGTGGTGACAGGCTTGTCTAGGATCTCGACCCGCTTGTCTGTTTACATGGACTCGACCGGCGTAGTGGCTAGACTAGTAAGCACATCTGCTTTAGAATTCTGGGCGCGAGGCACCTGAGTAATCTTATCTTGAATTTACCTAACAAGAATTTTGCAAGGGCGAGATAGGCGGTCATTTGTCCATCTTTTGCCTTAAAGTCCCCCTTGTTTTGATTTACCACTATTTGTGAATCACTAAATATGTTGATATCTCTATCATCTGATTAGTGGTTCAGCTGAAGTCCAACTATGAGGACCTCATACTTCGCTTCATTGTTTGAAGCCTTAAAATTGAAGCGGAGAGCATACTCAGCATGGACACCTCCTGGTATTATTAGGATGACTCCTACACTTCTTGTCACTTGATTTCTGGAGCTATCCACATATAAGTCCCACTTAGAATGCTGGGCAACTTGGGCAGGGGTGGGGGTGAAGATGATATCACTAGACGAAATATGGGTGCATTCTGTAGGTTCAAGATTCATGCACTCGGCTACAAAGTCGTCGTTTGCTTGACCTTTGAGGGCGGTGCATGGCTTATACTCGAGATCAAATTCGTTGAGTTCAATAGCCCATTTGCTAAGGCGTCTACTATGGTCAAGCGGCTGAAGGATTTGCCAAAGGAGTAGGTTGGTAAGGACGTGTATGTTGTCTGCCTAGAAATATGGGTGGAGTCTCCAAGCGTAGTAACCAGGGCTAATGTTACCTTATCTAGAGCGGGATCATGAGTCTCCGCATTTGTCATACCTTTGCCAATGTAGAAAATCGGAAGCTCTTTGTCGTTCTCTCGTCGAACTAGAGCAAAACTTACAGCGGTCATTAAGGAAACAAGGTACAAGTACAGAATTTCCCCTTTTACTGGTCGAGATAGAGTAGGGATAGAAGTGAGGTAGTACTTTAATTTTACAAAGGCCGCCTCGCACTCCAGCGTCCACTTAAGTTCGCGCTTATTGGTGAGGTGGAGGGCTTTGAAGAAGAGTTTACACTTGTTCGAGTATCGAGAGTTGAGGGACGACAACTTTACGACAACTTTCCAGTTAAACTCTGCAGCTCCTTTTTGGTGAAGGGAGCTTTCATATGCATTATGCTTTGATTTTTTTTGGGATTTGCGTCGATTCCCCATTTGCTGACAACATAGCCCAGGATTTTACTGGCGGTATCACCAGATGTACACTTTGTCAGGTTTAAACGGACGCCTCGTGCCAATAATATCTGGAACATGATGTGCAAATTAGCCACATGACCTTGGGCGGTCTCACTTTTGACCAATATGTCATCGACATAGACATACTTCAACAATGACCTCGTTTACCTCTTCCCTAATGAAGTTCATAAACCTCTGATATTTGGAGTCGGCATTTTTAAATCCAAATGGCATAACACTATAACAGTATAAACTCTTGTATGTTGTGAACGTGATGGCTTCTAGGTTATCTGGGTGCATTTTGATCTGGTCATACCCCGAATATGCATCCATCATAGATAGTACTCATAGCCGGCTGTTGTGTTTACTAATTGATCGATACGTGGTAATGGGAATGTATCTTTTGGGCACGCCTTGTTTAGATTTGTGTAGTCCAACCACATGCGCCATGTACCATTTCATTCTTGACCATCACTGTATTTGATATCCAGTTTGAATAATTCACTGGGCGGATGAATTCGATCTTGAGCAAGCGCTCTACCTTCGCTTGCATAGCAGCGTATCTTTCCTCATCATAGGTGTGCCTTTTCTGTTTTACTAGACGTGCAGCTGGATTTATGCTGAGCTTGTGAGAAATCAAATCTACATAAATTCCAGGCATGTTGATGTACATCAGGCGAAGACTTCTCGGTATTCTATGAGGAGGGCGGTAAGATCCTTGTCGACTTCTGTGTTTAGTTGGGCGCCTATCTTAACTGTCCGCACAAGATGGTATGGGTCAATTTGCACTTTGATCAAACTTCTCTTGTTGCCAGCTGGGCGGACTGAGTTAATGCCATCCCGTGGATCATCTGGAACTTTCGCATCATCGCCTTTCTTTTTAAGGGTCAAAATCTCTTGGAGGACAACTTCCCCTTTATAAGGATTAACTGGGGGTTCAACAAATTGATAACCTTATAAAAAACCTATTCCGAAGTCAGTTGGGAATTGGAGGTAAAACATGTGTGTGGCCAGGATTACTTTCTGCTTCATTATGGTTAGGCGCTCCGAGATGATGTTGTAAAGAAGGCAGATCGACAACGACGAAATCCATAGTAACTTCTCGTTGGGCCATCCCCGGCGCTTCAAAACCCAAGCGCATGGAATCACTACTTAAATGGTATACGACGTCGCCCGAGAAGCCCATTAGATTTTCGTTGTCCTGTATTAATGTACTCTGCAGGTGATGAAGTTGTTTGTAGGCGGGAAGAAACATAATATTTACAATAGCTCCGGAATCAATTAAAACGCATTGAATATTGAAGCGGTCGACCAGAACATTGATGACAAAAGGCGTGTCGGTTGGACGAGTATTACCTTCACCTGGTGTTCATGGAAATGAATTTTGCATGAGTGGAAACTATATGGATTTTGGAGACGACTGAAGCCAGCAATGAAACATATGCAATTCAATTGTAAGATTAAAGCATGATGATAAATACAAATTTGACCATAACTTACTAATGATGGACATAATATGATTAATTAATGTCTATCTGCTTTAAGAGTTTATTTAGCAAGTTGAAGTTGTAGTGACATTGACTTGTTTATCAAAAACCATCTTCGTATTATATATAATACACAACAACTTAGGTCCGGAAACCATTATTCCAAGAAACGAGCAACAAAGCGAAACAGAAAAACAAAAGTAAAGACCAAAGGAAGGTAAAAGCATATAACATCAGAAAACATCTGATGGATCCTCAGAGAACTAAGTTACAAAAAACCAACTACACTTGAGCTATGGGGGACCAGTAATGCCCTCACATTGGAGCACATTCATCAAAGAGGTTCGAGGTCGATTGACCCAAGTTTGCACACTCAACCTCGACATTGCTAGCTTCGCCACTACATCTGCAACCCGGTTAGCTTCTCTTCTCACCTGTCTCCACGAAACTGAGTGAAGAAGACTCTTCAAACAGTGAAATTTCCCAGTTTGTATTATCAATCTTCCTTGACATGTCATCAACAAGCATTTTCGAATCACTTTCAACCATAACATGATGACACCCAGAGTCAATAGAAAACCGGATACCCTCTACTAAAGCAGAAGCTTCAGCCTCAAGAGAAGACTTAACCTCAACCATTTTAGCCATACCTGCTTTGAATAGCCCATCCTTCTTTCTAAGAGCATCCACATCGGTTGCTAGAGCAATAGGTAGAGCAAGGGAGGTTTTTTGCTCAAGCAAACCAAATCTCTCTTTTGCTCTAGCAAATCAATTTTGGATGCACCCATTCAAAAAATGCAAGAGCAAATCCAATTCATCATGTTGTAAAATATTATTAACTTATTTACTGGTAAGATTTACGACTAACCATAATGTGACATGTGTCGCTATCGACTATATAGTATTTATATAAGATTCTGATAAGATTTTTGACTTATAAAAAAGTGATATGTTGCAATGTCACTGCCACGTGTCATTATCGGCAAAATAATTGGACTAGATTTCTGGTAAAATTGTCGACTAATGACGATGCGACATTTTTCATTACGAGATAACGTTATCGACAAAATAATTGGACTAGATTTCTGGTAAGGTTTTTGTCCAATGACAATGCAATGCGTGTGTTCATCTTCAAAGATCAGATTATCTACAATTGCCTATAAAAACTTTCATCCTATACTCATTCTATACTCACACCATCTACAAGTCTCTTCCAATCCGAGCAAATAACAGATCTCTCTTATTAAGATTTCCTACATCATCATCACTCTGAAGAATCACTTCAGCTTCCACAATTTTTTCAGGCGGAAACAACAACAAAACCAAGAGGATGATGATATAGAACAATCCTTCGTTAATCAGGGTTGGTCATGGAAGAAGCACAATACGACGATGAACCACAAGGTCGTGGTTCACGTCGTGGTCAAAAACCGAATCGACCATGACAGAGGGAGTCGGGGGACAAAATCTCATGGCAGATTACTTCATCGAATGACCTAACTTTAATGTGCAAGAATTTCGGGGGAGGTACCGAATGAGCAGAGACTTATTCAACATTATCATGACGGATTTCTGCAACACGACTAATCTTGACATCAAAGAGCAGACGTCATTGGAATGCGAGGGCTTCTTCCCCAGCAAAAGATGATCGGTGCTCTACGAATATTGGCGTACGAGGCAGCCGTAGACCAGTGTGCTAAAATTACAAGGATGAGAGAATCGACTACCCTGGAATGTATGAAGGAGTTTTTCCACCAAGTGGTTGACCTCTATTGTCCAAGATACCTCCGCACCCCTACACAGGAGGACCTCATTCGACTCCTAAATAAAGGTCAGCGTCGAGGCTTTCCAGGTATGATTTGAAGCATCGACTGCATGCATTGGGAATGGAAAAACTGCCTAAATGCATGCTTTATTGCTTTTACCCTACTATTATCCTAAAGGCGGTGGCCTCGTATGATACGTGGATATGGCACAGTTTCTTCAGTTGTCCTGGAACTAAAAATGACATTAACATGCTCCACCAATCTGATGTGTTCGAGCAGATCCTTGCTGGAAGAAGCCCAACTGTTGTCTACGAAGTCCACGGAGAGAGGTACTCTAACGCTTATTATCTGGCTGACGGAATATATCTAAAGTACTCTACATTTGTCCAAATAATTTCCAATCCCCAGACGTTGCAAGATAAGCTCTTCGCAAAGAAACAAGAGGCATACCGGAAAGATGTGGAGATGTGCTTTGGCATCTAGCAATCTCGTTGGGCAATTATTCGTCATAGTTGTACATTGCACTACAAATCGGTAATCACATCCATCATGTTAGCTTTGATCATATTGCATAATATGATTGTTGAGGAAGAGTACGTGGAGGATGAGGATGAGTTGAATGAAGAAGAAGAAGACATGCAAAACCCATTGAGAGCTTTTCAGGTTTATGATGGATCAGTGGATGCAAAAGGGAATCAAATTCCTTTAAAGCCAATGAGAAGAGATGTACGTAATATACAAATGTTTCACGGCCGTGTTGTTGATCTCAAATCCGTTTACATCCATACAGAGCTTCAGAAAAACTTAGTGAAGCACAATTGGAGGTTGGAAACCGGTGAAATACTCTAAATAGTAGTCTAAATATGTGGGTTTCAATTTTATTATCTGTTTTCATTAAGAGTGTGCTTAATTTTAGTATGTGTTTTAATTTAATGTGTAACAAATATGCTTTTCCATTTCATCTTAATAAATAAATTACATTTTTCTTTCTTGAAAATTTAAATTACATAATGACAAGCCAAGCCTAAATTTATTCTTAGTACAATACTATAACTACTATGGCTAGAACACGCGACTTGGGTGATAACAATTCGAATATGTTTCATCGGTAGCTTGATCTTGACTAGGTTCTCCTTCATTAAGGATTGCTAGTTTCCTCTTGGTAAAATATATTTTCGAGATTGGGGCCATAACCTCCAAATTCATTATCATGATTCTTATTTCCTCCTCTTGTTTCTTGAATCGTAACTCTTCGACTGTCCTTGCTTTCTTCCGCTTTTGAATTTCTATGTACTCTTTGTAATAATTAAGCTCACTTTCATTATGCATCTTTCTCGAGGTATGCCACAATGCTTGATCACCCTCAATGGTATGTAAAACCTCAACTCGTTGCTCAATAGAAGTCTTACCTTGTTTCTTTTTTCGCCTTGCTTCATTTGACGCCTTGTTTCCAATTGGTCTAGTCGGACTTGAGGGAGCGGCCACGTTGCTTTGAGGTGTCTCATTCACTTCTTCGTCGCCCAAATTGATGGTTAGAGATGATTCGGTTGCAGAAGGGGTAGCTTGGTAATTACTTGCATATAGAGATGGGGTAGTTGGTAGCACAGCAACGAAAGATGGATGGTCCTTAACCGCTTCGTAACATGCAAAGTGTGTAAACGGTTTCTTCTTGGCTGCATAATAAAATGATTGAGCTCGCTTGACCTAATGAAAAATAAATATTAACTATTTCACAATACTACATATTTAAACAAATTAGATATATAAATTAAATAATTTAATTCATATAATCAAATAAAATTTATATCATATATGATAAAAGAATATAAACTTACTTCATCAAATAGTGAAGTGTCGCTAGCTATACGTTGTCGTGCATTGTGCAAACATTCGTCCCATTTTTGCAAGAGTAGTTTGAACTTGTTGTAGTGAGACGAAAGCACGATTCGGGTCGTTGGTTCCTTTGGAGGAGTTTCACCTTGTGCAAACTCCCAATTTAACACATAATTGACATGAATTGACTCTCACAATTTGTCCCTCTTTTGTTTGTTGTCGTCGTATTCATCAACACTATCACGTACGAAAAAGATGCACATTTGTAAATCTTCGGAAGGAAGCCAATAGGTGCCCATTTTTTTTGGAAAAAATGCTCAAGGAAATGATAGAAGAGATAGAGGGAGATGTGAAATTTGTTGTGCACAAATTGGTGTGAGTTGTCAATGAAATGAAGTAGTATTTATAGGAAAACTAATAGAGAGTGTTCTGAATTTTTAGGGATTTTTTCTACAATTTTTTTGAGTTTTGCTCGTTTATTTCTGTTGGTAACAATAGCTAGCTGTTCTGATTAATTCTGAACCATTGGATCAGATTTTTGATTCAAAATCAAAGGCCCAAATTAAGTGGACCATTGTATTCAATTTTTTACCCGACCCAGACACGTGTCGCTCTCTCATTCACGCGCCACAATTCCTTTTCACCCTTTTATTGTCGCGTGCACTGCACACGCCTTTAAAAAACAAATTAGGTCTGACGTCACCCACGTGCTGTGGGTTTTGCCAGGCGTTGCAGCAAACGTCGGAGCAAAATTTGCTCGAGCGATTGCTCGATCACCGATTTGCTCTAACACCTCCCAGCCCTCCCTCACCGCTGCATCGCCAATTTGTTCTTGTTCGAGTTTCTGCCGGCCGGACCCACCACTTTCTCGAGCACCACCCTCACCGGTGCAGATGCTCTAATGATGACACCAACACTTCTGAACCCCGTCCTTATATTCCAAGCACCGTCAATGTTCACTTTACTAATATTGCCTTGAGGAAGAGACCAAGATTCTCTCTCCACTAATACCTCATGACCAGCAACCACAGCAGCATCAACAACTTCACTATCTAACAGGGATGCAACATTCACAACCTTAAGAGGATCCGACAGCAGACCATTGTACACAAAGCTACACCAAGCTTTCAAAATGCCCCATAGAAAATTGAAAATCAAAGGCAAAATCGTGTCCTTAGGCATAGCAGAGGGAATGGAATCAAACACCTCCCATAGACATTTATCAAGAGTTGTAACAACCTTCTTGTCAATCCTCAAACCCAAACTACACGATAGCCATACAACTTCGGTCCAAGGGCAAAGAAGAAGGCAATCCTTGATGCTTTCCTCATACTCACCACATATAGAACACAGAGGAGAAGGAGCAAGCTTCCTCTTATATAGATAAAAAAAACAAGGGGTTAATAATTTTAGAGCTCTCCAAACAAAGTGGCGTACCTTAGGAATTGCAGTGGTCTTCCAAATGAGATTCCAGACTTTTGAATCAATGATGCTAGACCCAGAGGAGTTAGAAATAGCCAAAGCTGGAGTAATAGGCATTTTATGCCCCGATTTAATAGTGTACTTACCCTTTTTTCTCATGAGGCCAAATAATCTATTCTTGAAAGCTAGAATCCCCAACTTTATTGACTTAATTGCCTTAGCTTCAACTTTCGGAATGAAAGAGACAATATGGTCAATCTTCCAGCAATGGTTGTCAGCATCAATGATCTCCTTGGCCAATAAAGGGATGAAACAGTTAGCAGTGGGAAAGGGGTGTATCAAGCTATCCCCCTTAATCAGAATCCAGCGATCTCTCCACACGCTAACCTGGGAGCCGTCGTTCACTTGCCATCTAGATTCCTTCTCAATTATATCTCTTCCCACCAACAGGCTGCTCCAAGCCCACGAAGCTCTAGAAGCCTTGAAAAAGATATCCTCAGGGAAGTACTGAGCTTTCAAGACACAAACGCATAAAGCATTAGGATTCCGTAATATCCTCCAACATTGCTTAGCTAGTAATGCAACATTCAAGGCCTCCCAGTGGTCCGGAAACCTCGAAGTGGTGAAAATTTTCGAGTAAATTGACCAATGGGCACCACCCATAATGGTGTCTAATGGAGCTATATACACCAATGATTGGCGTGAAAAACCTTCTGCCACCATCTAGCTACTAATTCATGGTTGGTGTAGTTTGCCTTGGTGACAAATACTCGAGATTGTCACCCTTCTACTAAAATATTCATAATGTCAATACTTAAGTAGACTACGGAAATGAGAATACATCAAGGAGGTAGACTATATGAAAATGAATATACATCAAGTAGACTATGAAAATGAAGATACATCTTTGCAAGTTGAGATGTTCCGAGAATTCCAACCTTAATTTTATCCATCTTCTCCTTAATATATACCTATATCAATCAATATCAGATAATGTTGCATACATCATATAGCAAAAAAATTCAAAGTATAACTTATCATCTATCTAAACCACTGATCTACGCATTTTATGCTCGATTATTAATGTATTTCTCGCTACATTTGGTTAAGTTATGACTTTAGTATTCTTATGTATAACTTATTTTATTGTTTTAGGTCCAAAATAAAGAGGAATGAATAAATGAGGCAGAAATGAGCTCAAAACGCAATAAGGAGGAAGTTCCTAATTCTGGAGAAGAAATGGTTCGAGAAATGGTCTTTAAATGGTTAATAAAATACATGCCCACATGGTGTCAAGAATTCGAAACCATTTGACAAATGAAATGCATACCAAAATGGTGCAAATGAGGAAGAAGATATTTCTCCTGCGCGAACCAGGAAAGAGCAATATTGCCGAAATTATGGAGGTCCTTGGAGCCGAAGTCATGGAAGATATTTGAAGATTATTTGTACCTGATTTGAAGCCCAAAATATGTGCAATTAAATGGTATCTTCAGACAAGAAGAATTGGAGAGCAAGAAATCCAAGATTTGATGAGATTGAGATTCCTAATACTTAAAAAGAAAGGAAATCTGAAGTTACAAGACAGCAGACTTCTACAGGCTGTAGAAATCACGGATCAACTCCAATTGAGGTGATTAATGAAGATATTTTATAGCCATTGGAAAGATCTTTCCAATTCCTCAAGAATCACGCAATTCGGATATGTATAACTCAGGAAAATAGCGTTTTACTACAGGAGGTCAGATTTCTCCGAAATTAATGTGGACTTCTTGTTATGGTAGGAAACAACCTACCCTTCTCCTATATAAAGGGGAGCTCGGCCTCAAAGCAGATCATCACCCATCTTAGAAGCCAAAGCTCTGCAAAAATACCTGTCCTCCATAAAGAAGCCGTCCAACCTCTCCAAAGTCGAAGTGTTCAGCCTCAACGAGTCTCGGATCACTCACAATACGCTAAGTCCCTTGTGAGTGAGAACCATCCTCCCTAGAAGTCATCAAGCACCTAGAGTTGCAGTGCGATTCACGGATTCAAAGTGTAACCATGACCTTCTATTTTCATTCTTTGGTTTTGTATTGGATTTGTTTCGGTTATTTGATGAAGAATCAGTTTGGTTTTCAGCTATATCTTTTGATTTTTTTTGTAGCTTCCATGTGTTTATAATTCTAAGTCTTTTACATATGTTTGTTTTGAGTCTAATGCTTCGATGCCATGTTCTAGATGATACGCTAAGTCCCTCTCTTTAGCAGGTTTCGATGAACTTATTTAAGATGAAATTGTTTAGGGTATTTAGACGCTAGTTGTAGTATAATGGTAAGTATTCCTGCTGGTCACGCGGGCGGCCCGGGTTTGATCCCCGGCAACAACGTCAAGACGCTGAGTCGCACTTCTATACAATAAACAAGCATGCATAGTTAGATTTAGAGTTATGAATTTCGTTGTCTACTAAAGTCTTCTAGCATGAAATCGGCTAGGTTAATTAGACGGGATGATCACTTGTAAATATGTTAGTCTTAGATTTTATTTTCCGTTTAGAAAGCATGTTTAGGATTCTATGTTCTTGTTTGTTTAGCTTGTCTATGAGTTGAAGCATGATAGAACTTAGAGTTTCTCTATGTGTTTTCTGCTATGTTTTGTCTTTATATTTCGTAGATTTATAACCAAACTTTCAAACTCCCCATACCTTTTATTTTATGTTTACAAACGTTGTCATGCATTAGTACCCTCAATCCCCGGTTAAGAACGATCCCTACTTATCAATGCTACATCTACAAAGAAGGGTTTTAAATTGCATATGTGTGAACTATGTGTTGAGTGTCTACTTTGTGTTAATATTTGATGCATGTTTTACGCGTTATCAATTTTTTTTTCCGAAAACAGAAAAAATAAAATTATGCACAAGTATAATATTTACACGATATGAACATATTTACATAAATGAAATCACAGAATAGATTTTTCAATCCCCGGCAACGGCGCCAAAAAATGATAACGTGTAAAACATGCATAAAATATTAACACAAAGTAGACACTCAACACATAGTTCACACTCCTCCTCACAAATTAAGCCGACATCATCAAGAAGCCCACTACACCACCATAATGCCACATCTCTTCTTCCACCGACGCATAGGGGATTCCGAACGTCATCCACCAAGAAGTCTAGTTCTCTTGAGTATCCATAGGGGATTCCGAAGATATAAAAGTGTAACAATGACCTCTTTACTCCGTAGTCTCTTTTTGTTCATGAAACTTGTTTGTGTGTTTTGGATGATTGTATTTCGGTTTTATTACATGAGTAAATTTCTGTAACTTTTCCATGTATTCCTTATTTTAGATTTCAATTTGCATGAATATAATTGGTTCTTAATGCTTTGGTTTTGATTTAGGGGATTCCTAGTCTAGATCAATGGTGTTTAGGGGATGCCTAGCACAAAATATGAATTATCCATGTTTAATCAAAATTTAGGGTTGTTGGATTTCGATAGTGTTGTTATTTGCATGTGTTAATATATGAGTTAGGTAAGGAATAAGTTGATCACTTGTATATAACTAATTAGGTTTTCTTTTTGTTTCAAAACATGGTATGTGTTTTAGGGTTTTCTATGTGTTTGCTTGTCTATGAGTCAATGCATGTTAGGGTCCTAGGATTATGTGCTATATTTGAGACGTTTTTAGTAAATAAATTAGGTAATTAAAAACCAACTTATAAACCCTCCCATACCTTTTATTTTATGTTTACAAACGTTGTCATGCATTAGTGCCCTCAATCCCCGGTTAAGAACGATCCCTACTTATCAATGCTACATCTACAAAGAAGGGTTTTAAATTGCATACGTGTGAACTATATGTTGAGTGTCTACTTTGTGTTAATATTTGATGCATGTTTTACGCGTTATCGATTTTTTGCGCCGTTGCCGGGGATTGAAAAATCTATTGTGTGATTTCGTTTGTGTAAATATGTTCATATCATGTAAATATTATACTTGTGCATAATTTATTTTTTTTCTCTGTTTTCGGAACTGTTCACTGACCTGTTTTGTACATTTTATTTGACGTAGCTGCAGGTATTGAAAAAATCTGAAAATTTTCAGAAGTGTTGTGTTTTGTGTGGTGTTTATGCCTGTAAATGTTTATTGTATTCGGACAAGCCAACAATTGTGGAAAAATTTGACAATCTGCTATGTTCAATTTTGTGCGAATCTGGAAATTTTCATGTGTTCTTGAGTACCAAGCATGTTGTAACTTTGTTTTTCTTCCTGCAGGTCGACGAGTCAATATGTATGAGGTCAAAGAGTCATTTTGCTGTAAAAATATTCATTATTTTTATTGTATAATGTGATTATAATTCTTTTAGTTTTAGTGTTAATTTCAATTCGGGACTGTGTATGTGCTATTTTGTGTGATTTATCTGACATGGTTGCAGGTCTTGGAAACTTATGAAAATTTACAGAATTATGTATATATGTGTCTAGTATCCTCTTGTAAAATTTCGTGAAATTCCAACATGTGATTAATTCTGCATAAATTCTGCAAGTAGCTATGTTAAGTTTCTCCGATTATGTAAAATGTTAAATAATAAGTCTTAGCTATGTGTTTATCACTTGTTATTTAGTTTTTAAGTTAGATTTTTATTGAAAGAGTTGATGTAATATCGTATTGAACTTTTGCTCTTAGTAAGAAATTTTCGGTTATGGTGACTAGAAGGGTTATGACTTGTGACGGAACTTGGATCTAAGAAAGAGAATATTCTCAAAATTAGTCCTACCTCTCGCGTTACATCTATCCCAACTGGCCATTTCCGAACTTGCCCAAAGGAGTGGAACGGATTTCGAGCTATTACACAATTTAATCATCTAAGTCTTAATTTAAATTCTAGATGCATGTGATAATCATATATCTTTGGCAAAAAATCAATTGGGACAATGTTGTAATGAATTTATAACGAAAGATAAACCTACTTGTTGTAAATGCTATCTGAGCTACGTTTATAATTAATTAGTTAATTGATCACTAACTAATGTATCTTTGACTAGATCATGAACCCTAACAAGCTCGTAAAGAATAAGAAGAAGGCCGAGCTAAAGGAGTTAGAGGAGATGGCACCAACATGTACATGCAAATGCACATGCAAAGAAAACGTCAAGAATATTGGAAGTCAAAAGTGAAGAAGAAGCAAAACAACACGTCTATGCTGTAAGACGTTAAAAAACAAGCGCTTGTTGGGAGACAACCTAATGGAGGAGTCTACAAACCAGATTTGCTTTCTCTTTCCTTTTTCTCTTTTTAATTTTCGTAGCTTTTACTTTTATTAGTTAGATTTTCATAAATCCTATACTTCATGCTTAATTCTATGTTTTACTTTAGTACATTGAGGACAATCTAGAGTTTAAGTGTGGGGGAGGGGTTTACAACTTATTTGAGTCATAAATTGTAAAAACCGTGCGGACAATGAAACTTTCCGGTGGATGATGCCCTAAAAAAAATTGTTTTGAGTCTTTTTGTTCAACTTAGTGTTTTAAAGAGTCTTTAGGATGCCCTTAACTAGTCAATGATGGAAAATTGAGCGAAACAAAGAAAAATGTCAATGATCAATACTTGAGGATTTCTTGTGTTAATTGAGATATTTTGATTGTCATGACATGTAGTGGATATGATATGCATAAACATGGTATAGATTTTGCATGCTAGAATAAGTTTTAAGTCATACAAACCATAAAAGTGAGTTTTTGAGCCTACATTACATCCTTTGTTAAGTGAATTTCGTGCATCATAGTCTCAAAAACATTTATATGCCTCATCAAATTGCTTGCCATAGATTTCAATGAACTAGAGAATACTAGAACTTACTCATGTAGATTTGCAAAGCTTTTAAGTTGATAAATGCTCTAATTTTGGATATGATTAAAGGCACTTAGGTTTTCCACCACTGAACTAAATAGCTATGTGTCACATATGTGCGCACGAGATGCGACACCCTTAGATAACCCTTTTGAGCCTACATTGAGCCTTTCTTTCATCACCTTTAACCCTAAATACTTAGCCTAGTGTAAGACTTCTTTATCCTATGTTCTGCAGACTTAGTGTGAAGTAATGTCGACAAGAGGAGAAGATGACATTTTTTGGTGATGTTCCTTAATTGCTATGATGTTTGTATGAGGATGGAGTTGTTCAAATAGCTTGAAAAAGTGTGTAAATTGCTGAGAATATCAAGAAAAAAAAAGAAAAAAAATATTCGAGAGCTAAAAAAAGAAAAAGTGAATAGAAAATTCAGAAGCTCTCCAGCAATGTGTTTTAGATGTTAAAGTTTGGATTAATGTCCTCCATATTTGCGGATTTGGAGTGTACCACAAATTGAAGGCCCAAAATGAGGAAATATGGCCTTTGTCCTGTCCGCAAAACTCAAGAAAGAAATTTTAGAATGAAGTCTGGGCCCAAAATGATGAATTCGGCCCCCGAAATGAAAATCTGACCATGGTGACGTCTTGGAGAAGATGAGGCACGAATTTGAGAAGTTTTAAGTGCTAGACTAAGTCTTTGGAACATGTTTAACCATCATATAACTAAATTTTGAATGCCTTAGCCTCAGCCATATTACAACTTTTCTAAAGTCCTTTATGATCCTTAAGATGAGTAGCATTCGATTGGTTGAGTAAATTGCATGAGTAAGCATATGGTTTAGGTTCATTTGTGTAAGTAATTCATTATATTCATGAGGTTTTTGATTCAATTCTTATACACTTTGAGTGAACCATTCTTTTCATGAGTGAAAAATATGATGAGTGCATCCATGTGAGATTGATTTAAACTTGTTCGAAACATGCACAGCTTTAACTTCACCATTGTTTTCTTCCAAGTCTTACTTGTTTATGACATGATCATATCTCTATTATCGCTCAAAATTATTGAGCATTAAACTCTTGATTCTTGTGATTCCATCACCATACACTTAAAGAAATGTCTGAGACATTTTTGCTAAGGGCTTAGAAGTGTTTGTATTATTTAAAAGTCCTTAGAATCTTCCCAATAAAGAGATTAGCTCAAACGTTGGATTTTTGTGTGTTTTCTTATTTTTAGTCTTTCTTTTATTTAGTTTTTGCTAAGGACTAGCAAAGTCTAAGTGTGGGGGAATTTGATCTACGCATTTTATGCTCGATTATTAATGTATTTCTCACTACATTTGGCTAAGTTATGACCTTAGTATTCTTATGTATAACTTATTTTATTGTTTTAGGTCCAAAATAAAGAGGAATGAATAAATGAGGCAGAAATGAGCTCAAAACGCAATAAGGAGGAAGTTCCTAATTCTGGAGAAGAAATGGTTCGAGAAATGGTCTTTAAATGGTTAATAAAATGCATGCCCGCATGGTGTCAAGAATTCGAAACCATTTGACAAATGAAATGGATACCAAAATAGTGCAAATGAGGAAGACGACATTTCTCCTGCGCGAACCAGGAAAGGGCAATATTGCCGAAATTATGGAGGTCCTTGGAGCCGAAGTCATGGAAAATATTTGAAGATTATTTGTACCTGATTTGAAGCCCAAAATATGTGCAATTAAATGGTATTTTCGGACAAGAAGAATTGGAGAGCAAGAAATCCAAGATTTGATGAGATTGGGATTCCTAATACTTAAAAAGGAAGGAAATCTGAAGTTACAAGACAGCAAACTTCTACAGGCTGTAGAAATCGCGGATCAACTCTGATTGAGGTGATTAATGAAGTTATTTTATAGCCATTGGAAAGATCTTTCCAATTCCGCAAGAATCATGCAATTCGGATATGTATAACTCTGGAAAATCGCGTTTTACTACAGAAGATCAGATTTCTCCGAAATTAATGTGGACTTCTTGTTATGGTAGGAAACAACCTACCCTTCTCCTATATAAAGGGGAGCTCGGCCTCAAAGTAGATCATCACCCATCTTAGAAGCCAAAGCTCTGCAAAAATACCTGTCCTCCATAAAGAAGCCGTCCAGCCTCTCCAAAGTCGAAGTGTTCAGCCTCAACGAGTCTCAGATCACTCACAATACGCTAAGTCCCTTGTGAGTGAGAACCATCCTCCCTAGAAGTCATCAAGCACCTAGAGTTGCAGTGCGATTCACGGATTCAAAGTGTAACCATGACCTTCTATTTTCATTCTTTGGTTTTGTATTGGATTTGTTTAGGTTATTTGATGAAGAATCAGTTTGGTTTTTAGCTATATCTTTTGATTTCTTTTGTAGCTTCCATGTGTTTATAATTCTAAGTCTTTTACATATGTTTGTTTTGAGTCTAATGCTTCGATGCCATGTTCGAGATGATACGCTAAGTCCCTCTCTTTAGCAGGTTTCGATGAACTTATTTAAGATGAAATTGTTTAGGGTATTTAGACGCTAGTTGTAGTATAATGGTAAGTATTCCTGCTGGTCACGCGGGCGGCCCGGGTTCGATCCCCGGCAACAACGTCAAGACGTTGAGTCGCACTTCTATACAATAAACAAGCATGCGTAGTTAGATTTGGAATTATGAATTTCGTTGTATACTAAAGTCTTCTAGCATGAAATCGGCTAGGTTAATTAGACGGGATGATCACTTGTAAATATGTTAGTCTTAGATTTTATTTTCCGTTTAGAAAGCATGTTTAGGATTCTATGTTCTTGTTTCTTTAGCTTGTCTATGAGTTGAAGCATGATAGAATTTAGGGTTTCTCTATGTGTTTTCTGCCATGTTTTGTCTTTATATTTCGTAGATTAATAACCAAACTTTCAAACCCCCCATACCTTTTATTTTATGTTTACAAACGTTGTCATGCATTAGTACCATCAATTCCCGGTTAAGAACGATCCCTACTTATCAATACTACATCTACAAAGAAGGGTTTTAAATTGCATACGTGTGAACTATGTGTTGAGTGTCTATTTTATGTTAATATTTGATGCATGTTTTACGCGTTATCAACAACCTCATATATACCATAAGGTTTAACAAATGCATAAGATGACAAGAGCTGAAGATATTGCTTATCAAATGCTATTCCTGAATCTCATCTTCAACCTCCATTTCCGCTTCAGAGTACCTAGTGGACCATAATTTTTGAAAGTTATCAGAATCTCAAATATAATCAAATGGATTGAATAAAAAGTGATCAAATAAAGATGAACAACATATGTGGTAATTTGCTGTAGTGAACGAGGGTCAGTTAGCTAAATAGAAAAGTGTGGTATTAAGATGAACATACATTCTGTACTACAAGCAAATAAAATGCATTTTCTGAAAATTAAGTTCTAAGTTGATAATATGTACCTCATTGACACAGCTTGCATGTCCACATTTTTCTCTATTTGCATTGTTTAATGGTCACGACTTGCATAAATTGTCTCTTTATGAAATAGACCCCTAAGTCGATCAACACAATGATTCATAATTGTAACCAGCAAATTATACCAGACAGAAAAAGAGCACAAATGCAGAAAACCATGTACCTGACGTTTGAGCTCAGGAGAATGAATATCAAAAGGAGGCTGCAAGACAAGAAAAAAAAAAGATTTATAAATATTTACAGTATATGTTATCATCTCTATGGAACTGTAAGGAAATTCACATGTTATCATCTCTATATGCATATTTTTTTAATTCATTATTCCTTAACCCAGCACTTCAGTCATGAACATTAGGCAGAAAATGACACAAATACTAAGAAAAGAAGCTAGTGTGCAAGTAGAAAACCTTCTGAGCATATGACCTGTAAATATCAGTCCCTTAGGAATCTATTGGGTATGTATTCCTTTCTCATTCTTATGTACTACAATAGCAGTGAATGCATACAAAAAAAAAACTATATATATGACGTGTATGTGTAACAAACCTGGGAAGTGTGCTAGCACATGTGCCTCAAAACAACAAGACCAGTGTGCAACCATAATAATTCCAACACTCATTGTTCCGTCTGTTTGCCAAACATATCAAGTAAATGTATTATAGCGGAAGCAAATAAATGTAAGAACAAACACAGATTTAACGTGGTTCACTAACGTGAGTTAGCTACATCCACGGCAGAAGGAGAACCGATTACTTTATCTTGGAGAACCAGATTACAAGTATATCACACTAGGTTAAGCCTAACCTAGGATTACAGAATACTTAATCTCTACCACGCTAGATTAAGCCTAATCTATAGGATAGAACCAGATATCACACACTCTCTTATGGCTGATACCCATGTATATATATAACCAACAGAGTCCTGAATACCAGAGGAATCCCAGACACACACGTCTGAGGAAACCTAAACCAAAATGATTAAGGAAACCCAATTCCTTAGTGCATGAGGAATCCTAGTCCTAGCGAAATCCTAAGTATCAGTCCTGCTCGCCAAGGACTTCTAACTCTCCACGCCAAAGACTTCCTCGCCAGAGACTTTCGCCAAAGTCAACGCTCGCCAAAGACTCTCTCGCCAGAGACTCTTCCTTGCTCGCGTACCACACGTATGCCAACGTGCCACGCGTATGCCAACGCGCCTCGCATACGCCGACGCGACTCAAGATTCAAGGCATAGACTAACAAATCTCCACCTTGACTTGAATTCTCTCCCAAGTAATCAGATGTACCCGAAGTACCAAACTTATCCTCTGCCCCAAATGTCGTTCCTCCAAGAAACGAACCCAGATGTTCCCTTCTCCCAGAAAAGGACCCAGATGTTGCCTTCTCCCAGAGAAGCAACTCAGGTGTTGCCCCCAATGGGCAACTAACAACTTCTGACATTCAGCAAGTCCAAGCAATGTTGGAACTTGCTATGCGAAACCGGCTTTGTGAACATGTCTGCAGGATTATCGACAGTACCCACCTTGTTCACCCTGATCCGCTTCTCATTCCTTAGAAAATGATACCTGACATCGATGTGCTTAGTCCTCTCATGATGAACTTGATCCTTGGCCAAACAGATTGCACTCAGACTATCGCAATACACTATAGCCTGATCATGATGTAAACCCAAGTCACTAACCAGTCATTTCAACCAGATTCCCTCCTTGGCTGCCTCTGTCAATGCCATGTACTCTGCTTCAGTTGTAGACAAAGTCACTGAATGCTGCAAAGTAGCTTTCCAACTAACAACTGACCCACCAAGAGTGAAAACATAACCAGTCATAGATCTTCTTGTGTCAACATCCCCAGCATAATCTGAATCTGAGTAACCAGTTACTAAACACCCTGTATCACCTCCATAAATGAGACCAACGTCAGACGTACCTCTAAGGTAACGAAAGATCCTCTTCACAGCTTGCCAATGCTCCTTTCCAGGCTCACCCATAAACCTACTGACCACACTGACAGCATGTGCAAGATCCGGTCTAGTGCAGACCATAGCATACACTACCAGAATAACTGCTTTAGGCAACGATCTCAAATCGTTGCCTATAGTTGGAAAATCGTTGCCTATAAGTATAGGCAACGAAAATTCGTTGCCTATACCGTCGTTGCCTTTTCATCGTTGACTATACTATAGGCAACGAAAAACCAAACCCATTCGTTGCCTATAGTTCGGGGTTTAGGGGTTAGGGTTTTCAACTATACGCAACGACTAGGGTAAATCGTTGCCTATAGTTTCACTATAGGCAACGACTTCTTCGTTGCCTAAAACCCACCGACAGGTCAACTTTGACCACCTTTGAAACTATAGGCAACGACGACGCCGTTGCCTATACTGAAGAATTTCGTTGCTTATACTGAAGAAGATCGTTGCCTATAGTCAAGAACATCGTTGCCTATAGTTTGAATTGTTGTATTTCTGGCAAACTATAGGCAACGAAATTGGTCCATTTCGTTGCCTATAGTTTGTGTAATTTTTTAAAAAAATACTTGATTCTGGATTGGGCCCAATTCCAGAATCTGCAACATTTACATGAGTTCAAACCACAACAGCGTACACATTCCAACCTAAATCAAAAACTAGCTACGTGCTACTGATCAAAGTTAACACAATTGAGGAACTCCTCGTGTGAACCCTCCTGGTTTATGTGCTGCTGGTCGTCACCCCCGTAAAACTGATGAAGCTGCGGCTGCTCGTCACCCCCGTAAAACTGATGCTACGGCGGCGGCTGCTCGGCACCCCCAAAAAACTGATGCTGCTGCGGCGGCTGCTGGTGGTCCCCATATAACGGCGGCTGCTGGTGACCCCCAAAATACTGCGGCTGTGTTGTAGGCGTGAACAGATTTGGCTGAGTCTGTGGGTGCGGCTGCGAAGCCCCCCGAGGTTGCTGAGATTGATAGAATGCCCACATTTGGTCGTGCTGCTCCTTCTCACGGGCTCTTTCCTGCTCCATGGCTTCCCTGGCACGTCTCATCTCCTCCAACTCCTCCTGCTGCCTCCGAATCTGCTCCTGCTGCCTCCGAATCTGCTCTTGTAGGCCGGACGACCTAGAACTGTTGGACCCGTTGGAGAATTCTGGAGTCATCTTCAAGACTCCATTTCCTCTGTAACCCATCCCCTTGGCCCAAAACTTGTTCTTTCCAACGGGAAGCGCATCTGACACGCACCTCGCCGCATTAATGGGCGTCATGTGGTCAACCTGAGATGCATACTGGGTCACCTCCTCCTCCGTGCACCCCTGATGCAGCTCTCGAGCTACTTTAGCACGCACCTTCGGGATCAACTCAACCAATCTCTCCTAATAGACAATGCAAAATCGGTGACGCATTAATAATTGAGTAAAATACAAGAATTAATTAAACATGAGATGTATCAAATATGGACAAATATGGACAAACATGACATGTTCGGATACCCATGTCGGATGGAATACACGAGAGGATCGGTCTGTGGTTCCAACCTAGCCCCACGTCGAGTCCATCTCTCATACGTTCGGGAACCGCAATGATGTGGGTTCACGTTCTGCGCTCGGTTTTTAGCATTTTCTTTCGAAATGTGCTTGTAGAATAAGAAAATGTGCACAATTATTAGCCAATTATATATATATAGCATAAATTAGAGAATATCCTCGCAACATTAATTTTTTTGATTAAAATCCAACCCATTTATTTTTCACATATTTAGTCCTCTGACCTAGAATTGTTTCCTTTAATTTCTAGGTTTTTTCATGTTATTCTGCAGGGAAATAATTTAATCTTTGTTATTTTTTGTTTTAATTTCTAGCCTCTCAATCACTAATACAGTTCACTATCTTTACTTCGTATAAACAATGTAAGTTGTATAATTTAATTTACCTACACAATATATTAGAGATTTACCTACATATTAAATTAATAACATAGATAGAGATTTACCTACTACCTCTTGCGTATATAAAATAATATATCATAAAATGTAGGTAAATTAATAATAATAATATTAGTTTAGATTTAGGTACGCAAATCAATTCATGTGCATACCACAAGCTTGGGATGCTTCCAGTGGGCTATAAGCCAGTTCCACTCGTACTCCCGGTATCTGAACTCACTTGGAGTGCCATTTCGGCCTTTATCTATGTTCTGCTGCCAGAACGTCTTCAAGTGGGACTTCCACTCTCGATACCTATATTGATGCAACAAAAATATCATATAACCAACACTTTATATTCACAAATCTAACGTATTCAGGATACTTAGCCTTATATAAATCCAAAATCACATCACCTAGACGTGAGCTTTCGTTCACACCACCCCCCGGGCTGCTTCAGCCGATCGTCAATAATAAACCATTGCTGCAATACACGTATACATAATTAGCCTCATAAATATGTATGTTTGGTGGCTTATAATAATAAGAACGTCTATTTTTATGACAAATTAATGTAAATTTAACTCACCGACAGTGCATTGTGCACTCGGGCCTTCACTTGAGCATCAACTGAACCCCACGAGTCCCACAACATCGGGACGAAATCACGTATGACAAATCCTGCTTGGCTAGCATACATCCCTTTGTCAGAATACTCGATAGCCAAGCCATCGGGAACATAATCAATATGAGCCCGATTGTCACCAACTCGATCTTCAATACCCTTCCCGGTTGTGGTACCTCTGCTCGGTTTAGCTTTAGGGTTGACGACGGTGCCTAAGACACGGTACAAAAGAAGGAAATTAAGAAATAGAACCTAATTTAATGTACTGTATCTACTAAAAGAACATAAACTTACCATTCTCGTAAGTGAGCTGGCCCTTAACCCTCACACTCAACAGAGGTTGAGAGAACGGCTCATATGTGTATGCTTCCTCAGGCGTCGTGAACGGGTACTCATCATATATGGCCACGTTGTTAGGGTCGAGCTGAGGTATCTTCGGAATAACCGTAGGGAAGAACAAGTCCCTGGGCGGGCATAAGTGCACAGAAGGTGTGCGGGATGCACTGTCGGATGGCCCAGATGATCCGGAATTAGGTTGTGGCGTCACCGGATTGGGGGGAAGAGGTGGCATACGCGGTGGGTCTTGCTGGTTTGGCCAGAGTACCCTCGTACTATTTGGGCGTTTGCTGCTGACTGAGTGACGACCGTCGACGGTGGTGGAGTTTCGGCTGCTGTTGCGGGAGGGTCGTTCATGAGACACCGAGTGACGTGGACCTTGGGGATCCTGGGCTGCTGTATATAGTTGGAGGTGACGATTGGAATGTACATAGACGGTCTCAAGACTGTCCGGTACGGTGCTTCCAGAACTCTGACCAACGGACCTAGACCCACTCCTGGGTCCTTGAGGGTTCAACCCGGAGGACATTTGAGGTGTCGCTCCTTGAGGTGACGAGGAGGAAGCTCCTTTTTGTTTCCCACTTTTCCCGGGAATCAATCTTTTGAACATGGACATTTTTATTAATGTCTGCAACAAAATAACATAATGAATAGCTTACAATTGAGGCTACACTAACCTAAATTTAAATTTTGTCTAACTAAAATGAACAACCCAAACTAAAATCACACTTATTCCCAATTCTAATTACCTAAACAAAATAACCAAACTAAATCCTCTAATCCACAATATAATCCCAACCTAATTAAATCAACAATCCAACATAACATAACCTTACCAAAATCCAACCTAAATAAAACCTAAATTCAACAATACAAACTAAATCACAACACAAATCCAACTAAAATCAACCTAACCTTACCAAAATCCAACCTAAATAAAACCTAAATTCAACAATACAAACTAAATCACAACACAAATCCAACTAAAATCAACCTAACCTAACACGTTGTTTATATATTCAAGTAAGGAGAGAGGGAGAGAATGCGAACCTAAAGCTTCGGGCGAGGGCAGAAATCCGGCGAGAGTTGTGTGGGCAGTCGTTCCCTTCGTTGCGGCGGCGCTGGTCGCGACTGGGGGTTTTATTCCACCTAGTATAGGCAACGAATAAAAGAATCGTTGCCTATACTTTAGGCAACGAGTAGTAATTATAGGCAACGAGTCTGTCGTTGGCTTAACTTTAGGCAACGAGAGTCAACCTATAGGCAACGATTTGTGTCGTTGCCTATACTATAGGCAACGAAATGATTATTAAAGGCAACGAAATTGTCGTTGCCTATAGAATAGGCAACGAAATTCAATTTATGTATACATTTAGGAGTTAATCAAATCAATACAAGCTCGAAGACTATACTCAATTACATCTCTAACTAAGGCTGATAATCAGAATCTGAATCATCGCTAGAGTCTGACGCGGTTTGATAGTTGAAGTCTGGTAATAGGTGTCGCTCCTCGTCCTCGTCACTCGAGTCTTCATCAAAGTCATTTGGATTAACATTTAGAAGTGCTGCTCCAGAATTTTGAACCACAATACCAGGTCGAACATTATTAAGGCGAATTGTATCGGATTCCGGAATGTCAATTCCATTTGCCTCTTGGTATGCTGCAACTTCTTCATCATCTTCATTCTCACCAAGTGTGGCAGCACTGTACACATTCCTAGCTTGCACATGGTTTACTACTTTCCACGGGGGTCTGTTCATAAGATCGTCAAGGTAAAACACTTGTTTGACCGATGTGGCAAGAACGAAAGGATCCTCCTCATACCAGCTTGTGGCAGTATTCACGGAAATGTATCCATACTGATCGATGGGAACGTTCTCCGGACGAGTATCAAACCATCTACACTTAAACAAGTAAACTTTCATGCGCTCACCATACATGAGTTCAACCACTGAATGGAGTACACCGTAGTAGTCAGGGTCGTTATCCCCACCATGCACCATTACCCCACAATTCTGTGTCTTCACCCTGTTTTCTCTTTCTTGACACATAAATTTCACGTCATTGACCCTACACATCGCGTAAACTTTTGATGATATAGGTTTCATAGCCAAGAGCCTCAATGCGTGTGACCATTGTGGGTAACCATCATCTTCTACATAGTTCATCTGAAACAAATAACCGTCAACATTAGATACGACATTTCATATAAATAACCATCACAATTTGCTTTTACACGTCATATATATTATGACTAAATGAATATATACTCACCCATGTGCCAAAAAAATTTGCAAAGGTCCGGTTGTGGTACGCAACATCCCCGCGAACCTGTGGACTTCCAAGGTGTGTGTCTTTCCAATATTTAACTTCTTGACAATTAATGAGTACACACCAGTGTGCAATGTCTAACTCATATGGTGTCAACTCCCACTCCCCATGCAACCTACTCTGTGGGTAAACATCATTAGAGACTACAGAAAGGTTGAACTGGGGTTCATCTACCGACATATTCGAATGTGGGTCCTCAAGCGCTCCCAAATACAGTTTGACGTACGTTACGCACTCGTGCGCAACATATGCTTCGGCGATACACCCTTCAGGTGCAGATGTATTATGTATATACCCTTTGTAGTCTCCCAGTTGTCTACAAAGATGAAAACAGCTTGTTATTATTGTTGCAGAACAAGAATAAATTAATATATAAAGACTTAATTAGCAAACATCATACAAATGCAAGGTATATACCTCTCCATTGGATACATCCAAGTGTAGTGAACGGGACCGGTGAGCATCAATTGCTCGGGAAGATGCATCATCAAGTGAGGCATGATGTCGAAGAAATTTGGGGGGGAAATCCTCTCCAACTTGCACATGATAAAAATGATGTCCTTTCGCATTTGTTCGAGGTCTGACATTTTCACTTCTCTGGTGCATAACTTTTGAAAGAACCTTGACAGCGCCACTAACGGCTCTACCACCTCATCATCAAAGTACCCTCGAATCATAATAGGGAAGAGGCGTTGAAGTAGTACATGGCAGTCATGACTCTTTAATCCATAAATCTTATTGTCCCTGTAGTTAACACACCAACTTATATTTCCAGCAAACCCATAAGGATACTGGACGTTAGCCATCCACACAAAAATTTCATGCTTCTCGTCACGCGTGACCGTGTAAGGAGCTTGGGGCATCTTTCTCCCCTTCTTTTTCAACCACAGATGTTCCCGCAGTTTCATTTTTTCCAAATCAACGCGAGCTTTAGGGCCATCTTTGGTTTTACCTTGCCAATTTAGAACGGTGCCCACCACACTTTCACACACATTCTTCTCTATGTGCATGACATCTAGATAGTTCCTGATAGGCAACATCCGCCAGTACGGGAGTTCCCAGAAGATGCTCTTGTGTGTCCAGAACTTATACCTGTCGGGTATCTTCGGTATAGTCGCAACAACCTCAGGATGATTGCTCAATGGCCCAAAATTATACTCATTCAGGACTTCTAAGATTTCATCTCCAGTCCATCCCATGGGTTGCAGACCTTCTTCTACAGTGCCGTCAAAAGCCTGGGCGTCCTAGCGAAATGGGTGATGTCGTGGAAGCCAACATCGGTGACGCATATGGACAATCTTCAAGCAATGAGCTTGTCCAAACATGGCAGTCATGCACTCTGGACAGGCCCTGTACCCCTTGGTTGGGTTTCCCGACAACATCCCTCGACCTGGAAAATCACTGATTGTGCCCACAAGCATAGCACGCATTCGGAACATCTCATTTTTAAACCTGTCGTAAGTGGGATGACCAACTGTACTCAAGTGCTGAAGCTCCATAATCAATGGCCTCATGTACACATCCAGACACTTTCCTGGATAACCCGGCCCTGGAATCAACAGAGTCAGCATATTATATTCTTTCTTCATGCACATCCACGGAGGAAGGTTGTACGGTACCAATATAACGGGCCATATGCTGTACTTCTGACTCATGTTGCCGAAGGGGTTGAATCCGTCAGTCGATAGCCCCAGCCAAACATTTCGGACTTCAGCTGCAAAATCAGAAAACACATTCACCAGGTGCTTCCAAGCCTGACCATCAGCAGGGTGTCTAAGGATATCATCGTCAGGCGAAGTCCTCTCAGCCCACCATCTCATAGCTTTCGCCGTGAATGCACACATGAACAACCTTTCCAGCCTATCAATAAGTGGGAAATACCGAAGTATCTTCACTGCTTTCTTGTTTCCTGCAGGAGTGTACTTCCACCTTTCCGTACCACACACCGGACAGTAATCAAGCTTTGATAGATCCTTCCCGTCATCGTCTACACCCCAAAAGAGAACGCAATCATACATGCATGCGTGAATCTTGGTGTAGGAAAGTCCAAGATCTTTGAGGACATGTCGTATCTTACGATGAGTGGGGGGAAGACGATGACCGGGGGGCAGCAGATCACCAGTCAACTGAGGCCACCTATCGACCGCTGCCACGGTGCTCTTAGTCTCCACTTTTAGCTGCATCACTGCCATCACACTTTCAAGGACTGTCTTAGGACATCCGTGGTACAACGGAGTTTGATGCATCTGAATCAGGTTGTGGTACTTGTCCATACCACGTGTGTTGACATAAACTCTAGGTAATGGCTGGACTGGCTCAATGTGAGGGAAATTCTCAACTTCTGGAGGAACATATACGGGTGCTTGAGAATCATGAAATACACCGCTCTCATGAGGAAACATATCGTTGATGAACCTCCTGGTGGGATCATAATTGGATGAACTCGCAGTATCAGCAAATTATCCATGATCATGCGGATCGGCTGCTGATGCTTCACAGTGATAAATCCAACGGGTGTACTTATTCCAAAATCCGTTTCTATGAAGGTGTCGCTCAACTGTAGCAATGGGACAACGATTGCCGCGACACCGACATTGTTTACATGGACAATAATGCACTGGCAACTCTCCACAATTAGCCTCCACAAATTCCAGAAATCTCCTAATTCCCTGCCCATATCTTGCATCAGTTCTATCCAGCCTCATCCAACTCTTGTCCATCCTGAAATGCACTGGCGATTCCAGAACGTTTCAGATTTTTCCACCGATTTTGATTTGAATGGGGGAGCTGCTGGCTAGATCTGATATAATAATAATTATAGGCAATGAAATAGTAATTCGTTGCCTATATTGTTTTTCGTTGCCTATTAAACTATAGGCAACGATTTTTTCGTTGCCTATAACCATACTTGAGGCAACGATATGAATAGGCAACGATTTTTTTTGTTGCCTATAAACCAGACATTAGGCAACAATCTGACTTCTACAGGCAACAAATTCGTTGCCTATAGTTCACAATAGGCAACGAAAACCCTTGTCGTTGCCTATTGTGAACTATAGGCAACGACTTTTAATCTCGTTGCGCGTTGTTTTAAAATTCGTTGCCTAAAGTGGTTATGTTGGTAGTGATACATCAAGCTTCCTACTGCACTACCATAGGGAACTTGAGACATGTACTCCTTCTCCTGAGCTGATTTCGGTGCAAATGCAGTGGACAAATGAATGTTCGCTGCACTTGGAGTATCTAAGGATTTTGCTGTAGACATGCCAAACCTTGAAAATATCTTCTGAATATAATCCTTCTGTGATAAGAACAGCCTCTTCTGACTCCTATTCCTGTAGATCTCCATTCCCAGAATTTTCCTTGCTGCACCCAAATCCTTCATCTCAAACTTAGCACTGAGAAGACCCTTCAACTTCTGAATCTCTGACTTATCCTTTGAAGCTATCAACATATCGTCTACATATAGGACCAGATAAATGAAACACTTATTTGAAACCTTGTTGTAGTAAACACAACAATCATATAGACTCCTACTGTATCCAATCTCCATCATATAGCTGTCAAACCTCTTGTACCACTGTCTCGGTGACTGTTTTAGTCCATAGAAAGATTTCTTCAACTTACAAACAAAATCTTCCTTTCCAGGAACTTGGAAACCCTCTGGCTGGGTCATGTATATCTCCTCCTCTAACTCTCCATGTAGAAAAGCTGTTTTCACATCTAGTTGCTCAAGTTCCAGATCCTGATGTGCAACTAAGGCTAGTAGCACCCTGATAGATGTATGTCTGACCACAGGCGAGAAAATCTCATTGTAGTCCGCACCTTCTTCCTGATGAAACCCTCTTGCAACTACTCGATCGAGCTTTATACTTGAAACCCTCAGCAGGCGACATTCCTTCCTTCTTCCTGAAGATCCATTTGCAAGTGATAACCTTTCTCTTCTGAGGTCGCTTGGCCAAATCCCAAGTCTGATTCTTGTGAAGTGATTCCATCTCGTCTCCCATTGCAGCAAGCCATTGGGCAGACTCAGTACATGTAACTGCTTCCTTGTAGGTGGATAGCTCGCGAGGATCCACCTCTTCAGCAACCTGAAGTGCATAAGCCACCATGTCCTCAAAACCATACCTCGTAGGTGGTTTCCCGAAGTTTGCTCTCCTAACCCGATTAAGAGACATACCATGCTGGTTATCTACTAGTGGCTCTGATTCTGAATGTGAGTGTTGATCACCTTGCTGTGGTTCAACCTTATCTTGCTGCTCCACCTGTTTCTCAACACTACCATTCTCTGATACATCACTAGCATTAGAGGGCATGCACCTAGCTCTCTCCAGAAATGTCTGATTCGTACTTTCTGCCACACTATTCTGCCCCGGTGTGTCCCTGACTGTATGATGCCTAGCAATCCCTACATTCCTGCAGAACTCATTAAACTCAGACCAGCAGAATTCCAGAATTTGCATCCCTCGTTCACATATATGACCGAGTCTCATGAGCCATAGCTTGGTCATATCCTCCTTGTGAACTTCCGACGATGCAACAGCAACAGAACCAGACAGCGTAGAACCTTGTAGGATATACAAAGTTCCCCGCTTGACACCTTTCAGAACCACATCTGAACCCTTGTAGACACGCAAGATCCCGCCTTCTCCTTTGAAACTAAACCCCTTCTTGTCCAAATGACTCAGAGATATCAGATTCTTAGTCATGCGTGGAACATGCCTAACTTCGTTCAATGTACAGAATTTACCATCATGTGTCCGTAATTTAACTGAGCCGATTCCAACCACCTCGCAAGCAACAATGTTGGCCATTGTCACATTGCCTCCATTTACCTGCTCGTAGGTTGCGAACCACTCCCTGCACGGACATATATGATAAGACGCCCCGGAATCTAGAACCCACACATCATCGCGATGTGTATGTTCATCAGCAAATAGAGCCATATCCTCTTCTGAATTGGTGTCATCTTCTGCTACAACAGCAGTTCCTGTTGGTTTCTCATGCTGCTTCCACTTTGGACATTCCCTTCTCCAATGTCCCCTTTCTTTACAGTAGTTACAGACATCGTTGGATTTAGGACCCTTGAAACTTGGCTTCTTGAATTTCTTCTCATCCGAGTTTCCCTGTCTTTTACTTCCACTGACTACTAACCCAGCAGCCTGACTGTCTGAACCTGTACTAGTTGCTTTATGGCGCAACTCTCTGGTATGAAGAGACGATCTTACCTCCTCAAGAGTCACCGTATCCCTTCCAACAATGAAGGATTGCACAAAATTCTCATATGATACCAGTAAAGATACCAATAGAATTAGGGCAGCATCCTCATCCTCGATCTTAACATCGATATTACGCAATTCTAGCAGAATTGTGTTCAGCTGATCCAAGTGATCTCTCAGTGGTGCACCCTCTTGCATACGCAGACCAAACAAACGTTGCTTCAGAAGCAACTTGTTGGTTAAAGACTTCGTCATATGTAGACTCTCAAGCTTCATCCACAAACCAGATGCAGATTCCTCTTCTGCAACTTCGGTGAAGATATCATCTGCAAGACATAACATGATAGTCGAGTGTGCCTTCTCCTCCAGACTGGCCATCTCAGCGGTCTCGGGACCCACTGCCTTCTTCATCAGCGGCGCCCACAACCCTTGTTGCTTTAACAAGGCATGCATCTTGATCTGCCATAAACTGAAACTGTTCCTCCCCGTGAATTTGTCGATCTTCACATTCACTCCAGACATCCTGAGCCGATGCTCTGATACCAGTTTGTTATAGCGGAAGCAAATAAATGTAAGAACAAACACAGATTTAACGTGGTTCACTAACGTGAATTAGCTACATCCACGGCAGAAGGAGAACAGATTACTTTATCTTGGAGAACCAGATTACAAGTATATCACACTAGGTTAAGCCTAACCTAGGATTACAGAATACTTAATCTCTCTACCACGCTAGATTAAGCCTAATCTATAGGATAGAACCAGATATCACACACTCTCTTATGGTTGATACCCATGTATATATATAGCCAACAGAGTCCTGAATACCAGAGGAATCCCAGACACACACGTCTGAGGAAACCTAAACCAGAATGATTAAGGAAACCCAATTCCTTAATGCCTGAGGAATCCTAGTCCTAGCGAAATCCTGAGTATCAGTCCTGCTCGCCAAGGACTTCTAACTCTCCTCGCCAAAGACTTCCTCGCCAGAGACTTTCGCCAAAGTCAACGCTCGCCAAAGACTCTCTCGCCAGAGACTCTTCCTTGCTCGCGTACCACACGTATGCCAACGTGCCACGCGTATGACAACGCGCCTCGCGTACGTCGACGCGACTCAAGATTCAAGGCATAGACTAACAAAATGAGTTGCTATAAATAATCAAGTAGTTGAAAGAGAATGGCTGCAGACAAATCAACTTTACACTAACTAGCCGTATACATGAGATACCGTGAAAAACTAACATGAGAAGTGCACTTGAATTTTGACCTTACCAAAGGCAATACTCATTGTGGCAAGTGGCAACTGGCAAATATCATTACGTTGCATCTCCTCAAACATGCCTCTGTATACCAACTGGATTTTACCACTAATAGGTATGTTGACATTTAAAACAAAAGAACAATAGGTAAGTATTTGCACACTGACTCAAGCCAGATGTTAAAAATAATAAAAATAAAATTTGGTAGGCTAACTGAATCGAGCACAAAGAGTATATTGTTACAGTTGACGTACACAATTGACCATATACAACAAAATTTGCAGAGTATTGGATAAAAAATACAGTGTAAATTGGAGAAGAAAAAAACGACATTTAAGAATCTCAATTTTTTTAAAAGAATAAAACAAACACAGATCTCTAATTTCTCAAGCTGCATGCAGCATGCCATTGATATGGACAGTAAGAACACTACCTCCCATGAAGGGGTAAAGAATGGCTCAAACTCATCCGTGAACTGACAAAAGCAACAAAGCGCAGCCTAATCTTTGTCACTCATCTTCAGCTCTCTCACTGATTCTGCTTTTTGGCTGGTAATAGACCATATAACTGTACGCCATCTGCCAATCCTGCTAAATAGAAACGGTAAACATGATCAATGCATTCATACTACCAAGACCATACAATGTATCTTGAATAGAAGTTCAGTTGTAACCACCAACTTATAACAGAAGCATAGATGCTGATGTATATAATTGTCTGTTTATAAAGAGAATGACAGGCATACCTGTACGAAACAATCAAAGAGAAGCAATAACAAGTACAAAACATCACTATTTTAAACTTTTAACCATAATGTTATATATTAGGGAACATTGATATGAACTAGGTTAACTAGTTAACTGCTATATATTAGATGATTTAAACTAACTAGTTTATACATTCCACCTAAAGAATCATCACCTCAATATTAGACGATTTATTAGATGACTAAAACTAATTAATCTATCTAGTTCATACATGTGTGTGTATATATAGTCTTTTTCAATTAAGGACAGGACATCCGCAGGTGCAGATTTTTCCATCTTACCTCACTTAGACATCAAATCTTGAAAATCAAGACAACTTATATTATAGATATTACTTCAACTAAGTCATCTACAAAATTTGAGTCCAATCAAAAATCGTTTGGCTATTTGTTTTGCCATTTATATACCATCAGTATTAATCCGACACTCCTGATTTGTTCGTAATGTTTCACAATTTTGGATGACCAAACAATTACCAAATTGGCTTGTTGGTCCACTCCTTAAATAGATATCTATAATATCAACGGTTTAAATTGTTGAAATCAAATGTGAGATTATCAAAGTAATCAAATCCTTACCATCGACACCTCTAGGGGTGGGATGTTTTACCGAAAACCGAAATAAACTAAACCAAAACTCGTTAGGCCTGAAACTCTTGGGACGGACTAATTTAGAAACCGAACCGAAATAAATCCGAACCGAATAACTTTTTATGGTACGGTACCGAATAAAACCGAACCATTCCGAAATGATATATGTGACAAAATTGTGTTTATTTCTTTACACAAATGAATATATATTCACCAATTTTGAATCTTTTTAGGACATATATATAGAAAATTCTTACAAAAATACTCTTATTCTCTCACATTTCTTCTATCTCTCTATGATATTGCCTTTTTTAAATAATAATTAACTTATCTAGAAAATTTTATCGAAAAACCGATCCGAAACCAAAATATACTGATCCGAAACCCGTTGGGACCAAAACCCGTGGGATGGACTTGCCAAAAAAATCGAACCAATATTCGAACCAAATATTTTATTACGATACGGTACGAGTTCCGACCTAATACCGAACCGTTCTGAACTGATCCCACCCCTAGACACCTCCACATTTGAAAATCTATATATATATATATATTCCAAGCACCTAAAGCATATCACCTTGACATGCACAATGAGGTATACATGAATTGATAGTTTGTAGTACACTTAACACATTAATACCACCACCATTCTCAGCTCCATTCATCAACCCATCATTCTCAACGCCTTTGTATCATTTACTACTATTATCGGAAACATTAGTACTACCCCGAGTATAAGTACATGTCTACATCTAGCACCAACAAGGCAAAACAAAAAATCAAACATGACAATTTGCCACTAAGAACTTCTAACCAAAATACGAATCAAATCCCGATATACTACCAATTGAAACCGAATCGGGAATCGAGACCCTAGAGTTTACGGGGGGGTGCCAATCTCACCTACGGACTTCATCTCGTGGTGGCGGTGCTGTCGCGTCGTCGTTGGCCGATTCAATTACGTGAAAGACGCCGGAACAGATTTAGATCTAGGAGAGGAGTGGGGGGGCCCAAACTGTTCTCAGCTGCTTCTCTATCTAATTGATTTAAAAAAGTATAAATCGAGACTAGTCTCCTGTGCTGCGTTTTCTCTTTCCTAAACCAACCAATATTTTATGGATTTGTTGCAGGAATAAGATAAGCCACAGATGTTTTATATTACTTTATTTTTTACAATGGCACCAAAAGAGTACTCGTGACACGTTTATACCTACTGTGATCAATGGTGACAAACTAAACCCACTCAGTCTCTTCTGGTACAATTTTAAAGAGATAAGTCACCATTGGTTAGATGGTGGCCTGGCGATGGTGTCTATAAATCGCTTTTGCAGTATTGAAACCTAAAAGTTTAGGTTTTCGAGGATCGATTGCCACCGTCTTCGACGCTGCCACTGTTTGCGCCAAGTGCGTGTTTCTCGGAAAGAGATGGAGTTTCTATCATGGAGCATTAGAGGTGCTCTGACCAAGCCTTTTCTACTTCGAAGGATTTGGTTGCTAGAGCGTTCCGGCCGACTGATGTGGGCCTTGAAGGCATCATCAGATCTCATCGAGCGGCAGCAGTCGGCGTCGCTGCTCTTCGGGTCCCTCTAGTTCCCTTCCCAAGGCTGGGGTTCTGGCCGGCTTAGATTGACTGTGATGCCTGATACTCGACGATCTTCGACGGCTGCGGGGGTCGATCAAGGCCGTGTTGTGCCCGACTTAAAACTTTAGGGTTACGATGTTTGGCAATGTGGCTGGTTGGGATTCACGCAGGGTCCTGGAGTGGGTGTGACGGCGTTGGCATTGTGGCGTCACTAAGAGACGGGTTATAAAATGAAGCTCCGGGCTTTCTTTGCGTCGATGGGATATTAAGCTCGGTCGTCGGTGAAGAGGGTTAGTTTTAAGGCAACGGGTACACCCCAATGGGGCCCATGAAACTCTATGTGCTACGGTACAAATTTTGTCTAGGCTGGGCCTTGTTTTGGTCATATGGTGGAAAAAAATGTGGAGGAGGTGGGCATGTTCTGGTATTTAGGCTGATTATTCACTTTCATCGTATTTTTGGCACCGAATTTGGGAGTCGAGCATAGGTATTGACAGTTGAGATTGGATGAGATCATTCATTGTAAGGTACGTCAACCCCATTAATTGTGTGTTAACTACACTTGATGAGAGATTGGCAACCGAGGAAGTACCGCGGGATTTTGGGAGTGGTGAGACAAAAACTATTATGAAAGCACAAACAATTCACATTGACTTACTGTCGTCGTTGGTTCATGGCATAGGTTGTCTGATTTACCTGACGAATGAAGGAATCTAATTCTTGATTATAGAATATTGTTACCGAGTTTATGTAGCTTTAAATTTGTGTTGGTTTAAGTATACTTGATTTTTGTATTAATATATTGATCGTTTACCTCAAAAAAAAGTAAGCTGAAGTTATTACATTATTTAAATATTAATCTGGATTTTTTTTAATATCTTTATTATAATAAAAGGAAGCCCCTCTGTGGTGTCATTGGTTTTTAATTAAGTAATCTAATTAAGTAATTCTGAGTTTTAGTTTCATGGGTTTTTAATTCTGATTTCATGGGGTTTTTATGTCAGGTCTTTAAGGGTTTTCTTTGATCGATTAATTCTGGTACCTCTATCAATTGTATCTAGTCCTTCATCTTCTTTTTCAATTAAACGTTTTGACTTGAATGAGGCACTCACTCTGTCCAATCTTCATCTGTGTAAGAAGAGCTAATTATTGATCTCTTAAGCATGAAACTTCTTTGCACTTTGATGTTTTGGTAGGTCTTTAGAGAATTTATGTTTACTGTTGAGTTGAAACCACGGGAAAACCAATCCGTTTTTCATACAACGCTTGCAAATCCAACGATTGGTTTGTAGAGCAAAGACGTCCACGATGTTTTGTGAATTTATGGGTGGTTTGAGTTCGAAGGTTTAGAAGATAATTTGGTTAATGCTTTCAATTAGGGAGGTTTGTTTTGTAATGTTAGTTCTCTGATTGAGGTAATACTGGTGTTTTCACTTGGTTGCTTAGATAAATCGAATTTGGTTGAGTGAATTAATTCTTTATTTTCACTTTGTTTCTTTTGACCTACATGTAGCATTTCCAAATTAGCATTCTCCCTGCACTACTATATTCCCTTTGTATTTATAGCAATTCAGTTATGGTAGAAAAGTAGTTCTAACCTTCTAGGTGTTTTTCGTTAGGATCCTGAATTTGTCTATGATACCCTGTTGTTGAATTCATGATTGGAACTGAATTAGTGTGGATATAATTTTGTGATCAGCTCATTCTCTCTGTTTCTTTTTCCTGTTTGTGGAATCTAAACCTCTCAATTTGATATTGTGAAAAGAGCTTTGTTTTGATCTGATTTGGTTAAATGTTTAGAAGCCAAGACGTATTAGGCATTGTGAGAAAGGATTTTTGGAATGGTATTGTGAAGCATGTCATAGTTTTTAGTTCTGGTACAGCCGTACAGGCGGTCCAGCCAAGTTTCATATTGCAAGTACAAAAAAGATGTGTAATGTGTAGTCATGTCACTGCAAGCTGTAGATAAGCAATTAATGACCATTATTCCGATTTCTATGGCATATTTATACGTGAATGCAGACTCAAAATTTGAAAAATAAGGCACAGTAGTCTTTTGCAACTTAGAAGGACAATGCTAACTAAAGTTAATTGACAGATATCCATATATAGATGCTTTGGCAAGTATTGGATTTTACTACGTAAATGGAATATGGAACAAGGAAAGATGAGCAAAGCAGATAATATAAACGTCCCTTCAAGACTATGCCCCTAATTGGTGGTTTAATGCGCATCGCATATGCGAGTTAACTTTATAAATCGTGAAACAAAATGATAGTTGTATTATAATACTGTCCCTAAACCTCGACAGTTCGCATGCGTATGCAAAGATATTGGAACTCAAACTTTTGGAGGAGGTAGCTCTGGAGTAAACAGAGATGACGAAGAAGAAAAGCAATGCTGCAATGGATGAGATTGGATCTGAAACAAGGGGTTCGGCTAACATCTTATTACGGTGTTTAGAATATAAGGGGGGACACTCTCATTAGACACGACAGTTCGCACGTACGAAGGCGATGCTCTTCTGCACTTCATCGGAGGTCTCAATGTCATTTGATATCTCCATATTTTTTATATTCTTTTAATACATTCTTTTCGTATGCTTTTCGTTACATTTTCATACAGCTGAGAATCATGATTGGGATAAAAAAAATAATAATGGTTGAAACAATATAATTGCACACCCTCAATAAATACACCAACAATCCACCTGTGCGTGCAGGAAGACTAAGTTTTTTTTTAAAGTAGAAGACTAGTTTTTATAAAGAGAGGATGATAAAAAATTATATTTAAAAAAATATTATTATCTTATCATCCTCTCTTAAAAAAAATAAAGAAATTCTAGACTAATATTTAAATAGTATAAACATTAATTAATCATATTATGTTCATCACGGGTAAGTTATGGTCAAATTTTTATTTAACATGCTTTAACCTAATAAATTAATTGAATTGCATATGTTTCATTGCTGGCTTCGGTTCTCTCCAAAATAAACCAATTCTCGAATGACAAAGATGACTAGGTTGACGATTGTACTTATGATGATGATCGTGTTAAGCACATGCACGTTCGTTTTGATGCATATCGTGTATCAGATTGTTTTTTCTTTTCTATATATAGGATTTATGTTACAACCTGAATCGTAATCACGCGTTTATCGATTTGTGTTACGCGTTATCACGGATTAATCGTGTAATTGGAGTTGTTAAAGACTTTTTCAACAGGCAAGAATTTGTGTTCATTTCCTTCACCAGAATTGTAGAGTATTTAATTATGAACTCATGTAAATTTTCGGAGAATTTTTCGGATAAGCGAGTTATGTTTTAACGAATTTTGAAGTCGGTAGGTGAAAATATTTAAAAGTATTAATTTAATTGTTGATTTAATCGTGACCGTTCAATTTTGATCAGATTGAATTGGAGCCGTTGATTTGGGTTTGTATGGATACAGTATTTATACGAGCTATTTTTGGAAAGTTTCTATTTTTGGGAGAAAATATGTACGTATACAGATCGACCCTTATACCCCTCGACCCGTTTTCCACGTGAAACTTCTCGCCGGCGGCGAGCCTTGTTCTGGCCGTGTTCCTTGGTGGGAAATGTTGGGCTCGACTTCCTCTTTCATTTGGTTGGTGCATCACCGGAGTTTGTGGACGGAGGACGACGGTGAGAAGCGGCGAACACCGGCTGAAATCGGTGGATTTTCGCTGGAGTTGGAGGCGGAGTAATCGGCGGTGTTGGGGGTCGAAATTATAGGGGTTTTGAAGCCCAAGGAGAGACAAACCAATTGGGACCGGTCTCGGCCCTTGCCGTGGCCGGTGGTGGCGGATCGGAGGAGGGCCGATTCCAGCGAGGTTTTGAACTTCACGGTGAGTTTTCGACATTTTTCGGTTAGAATTGGGCTTAGCATTGAACTAAAATGTTGTTGGAAATATTGAGATCTTTAAATTGATGTATATGTCAATGAATTCTGGACCGGTTGGATTCTAGCCGCCGTGCGCGGCGGAGCTCCGGCGATGTGGAATTTTCAACGAAGTTTTATGTCGTTTCGCTCATTTTCGCATGCTAAACGCAATGGTGAGATCCATGTTCGGATATGAGCTTGATAAATTTGGATGAGTATTTAATCAGACAATAATCAGTTTAATTCACGACAATATTAAAGGACGCTTTGACTATCAGTTTAATTGCAAGTTGTTTGATATTCGAGATTTGTTTGTGTCTCTTAAAAATGAGGGATTACAGGGAATTGAATTTAGAATTTGGTTGAGTCAGTAATTAAACAGAAAATACGTTGTTCGGGAATACGAGACTCGATGTTATTTCCCACCAGATTACGATCTTAGCTATACAGTATGTCAGATGAATAATTGTGCCATTTGACAGGTTTCAGCTTTATAATTATCCTGGCATAATCCGGTGAGTGGACCCTTTATTTTCACAGTCGTAACGAGTTCAGTTATTTTATTACGCTTTCCAGTACATTTTTAAGCGTTATTTCTGGAGGTTTGCTTTGTGATGGTTTGTTATTGCATCGATGCTATAGCTATTCGGCTGATCACTAAATAGCCGGTTAGGGGAGGTTAGGTGGGCTGGGGACGATCCCATCACATATTTATATAATTTTCTTTTCAGTTTAATACCTCATGTTAGGTGGCCTGGGAGAGCACCTCCATGATTATTTCAGTATTTCAGCATTTCAGTTTAAAACTCGCATGTTTTCGTAGTAAACAGAAGAAAGACAATTAAATTTCAGTTTATCGATTTTCATATATTAATATATTATTTTGTCCACTCACGCTAACGTTTTTACGTTTTATTTGTCTTTCCCTAGGCCTTCGGTTTATCGATGCCCAGGTTGCAGTGTATATCATGAGGGTGTTGGATGTCGTCGAGGGCATCGAGTCTACCAGTCAATTCCTTCAGCTGTAGGTTCCAGTTCACTGTCAGTATGTCTCTTGTGTTATTGAAGTCACTCTGGATACTGGTTCAGTAGTATTGTCTTAGTGAGACTCTTGTGAATATGTTGTCACTCATATAGTAGTCGAGTTGAGCTTCTTTGTTTATGGATCAGTATATACTAGCTAGAAGTATGTATTCAAATTCTGAATAATCTGTCAAGTTTGATTTTAGTTTTATGTTTAGAAATCTGGTTGGACATCGGTGGTCCACGGTATTATTTGTGGGTTTATCTGCGGAATGTCAGTTTTCCTTGCAGTTTTTTGTGTCTCTTTCATAAGGGAAGTTATTTCAAAATTTTCACAGAAACTCGTAGATTAGGGTCAGTCGTTAGTGCTTGATTCTAGCTTACTAGTTAATCTAGGGTTGGGTCCTTTCAGTTTCGTATCAGAGCATTAGGTTACAAATTATGTAGACTCTTCTGGTCAGGTAAGAATAGGCATTTGAGAACGTACGACACTTCTGGAAGGATAGCCCGACCAGCTGGCGGATGCTCATTATTCCAAGTGTTGTGCTTTGTCAGAAGTCTAGAGTCTCCTAGTTGAATTGGTTTGTGACTTCTTTCAGTGAGCTGTCAGTTTTGGACTCGGTAGTCAGTCAGTCGGTACACTTCGACACCCAGCTTGTCTGCATGATACACAAACCCTAGTTTGCTTGTGCGTAATTTGATTGTACGCATGCTGCTAGTATTATGAGTGGATAGTGAGAATTAATTAGTAAAGTTACTATAATAGGAACAGTTTCAACTACATACGCCCATAACCCTGTTGATAGAGAATATTGGCTAGTGGAATTGGTCAACTTTGATCATTTGAGATCTCAGTTAATTTTTGAGCAGAAAATTATAGTGGTGACTGGTCTGCTGTTGGACCATACAGTTTGCCAGTGGTAGGGTATTGCGAAGAATGAAGCTTTCACTCAGTGATTAGAGTTTGTAAAAATGTGTATGAATTTCTCTTTGGCGAATCCTATAAGCAGCATAGGCGTGAGGAATGTAGGTGTTTTTAACAGAGTGTCAGGTTGGGTTAGAGTATCGAGATCGTCTCACCTGTTTGGCCTGAGTTGGCACCAAATTGTAGCAGGACAGTGAAAGTGAAGTGTTGAGGTTTTGAGTAGAGTTTGCGGTCTAATGTTGCTCTGTATCTATCAGAAATACGTGCTGTTTTTAAATAGTTGTCAGTATTGCAGTTTGATGCAAGGTTAGATGTCAATCTGTGTGTGGAGAAACTCAATGATTTGATGGTAGTGTATTGCGTCAGAGTTCTCGGTGTGGGAAATTTGAGCATTTCAGTTTGCAATATCTCTTTAGTCATGGAAGCTCACATTCCTACTCCCAGTGTATGTTGTCCGACTCATTTTTAAAATTGGGAAGAGTTGACTCTTATGGTGAGGCTCAGAAGCTAGTATCAGTGAAATTATCAGTTATTAAATTATCCCTTCTGTACGCAGTGATTTTTTTTCTTTTGTGGCAGATGCCACAAGTATTTTCGTGGACAGTATCCTTTTTTAATTTAAGTTATTTTCGTTGTGTTCAGTTGGGTCACTTTGGGAGGGTGTGTCCATACTGGGACCCCTCAGGTGGAGTTTTGGTGTAGAGCGGTTATGGTGATTCAGGGAGTCACTTCAGAGGTTAGAGCCGCACTGCCATCCAGGCAGTCAGTTTAGCAGGATTAGAGGTTGTGAGGATTGGACAGACTAGTCGAGCCGATAACATTATATAGCTTTTGGAAGGGTGAAATATTTTTATCAGTGAGTGACACTGTGAAGCAGTGAAATACTGTGTAATGGTGTACTTTATATTTAGTGAATGGTGTAAATACTTGTGTTCCCCTCTTAATTTTGAAAAGATTGCAGTAGTTAGGGAATATCTTGATGTTTATCCCAAGGAATTATTAGGTCTTCCTCCATTACGGGCAATTGTTGACATGTATGAGATTTTCTAGGGAATATCTTGATGTACCAGATCATTTCATATGATTATGTGACGTCTGTCGGTAGCTGAACTGAGTTATTGTGAAGAGCAAGTATCCACCATTTTGTTATGATGTTGGTTTGATAATTCGAAGGAGCTTCAGTATTGTTTAAATTTGATTTTCGATCGTGTTCGGTCGATTTAAATTTCGGCTGATGCTGTTTGTTTTACTGAACGCTTCTGTTGCTATATGAGTATATTGAATCACGTGTACCTAGTATACTCAGGTGAATTCGTTATCGACTGCATTGCCGACATTTTTGTTTATTTCCAGGGCTGTACAGCAGCATGTGAGATACCAGATTCATTATCGATGGCCTTGTGAGAACTCTAGTTGTATATCAGATTTAGTAAGTACAGGTTCTGATTTGTGGTACCAGATTTCTCGGTCATGTATTTTTAGTAAAGCATGTTGGTGTTGACCCAGATAAGATTGATGGGGTGTTGAACCAAAGCGGATTAGTGAGCGTAATAAATATTAGAAGCTTTCTGGGTTTGAGCTGGTTGCAACTGCCGATTGATACAGGATTTTCACGAGAGCTTCCGTGGAAGAGAGTTAAGTTTAATTTATCAGAAACTGAGAAAATTTTAGTTGTACATCAGGTTCTGTGAGTACAAGCTTTTAAGTTAATAGTGTTAAACTTGTGGGCCATGTGTTATCAGCAGGGTATGTCAATATGGACCCGGGTAAGGTTGATATGGAGTAAACCTATTAACGTGGCAGTTATTTGGATCTTTATGTGTTAGTTAACGTTGGCTATTATCGCCGATTTTTGTTAAACTTTTTACGTATTACGACGCTACTGACCTCATTGTAGAGAAAAAGAATTCGATTTTATTGCTGATATATTTAGCTAGAAATCTAGTGTTATATTATTAATTGCGTATTCAGGAATCGCGAATACTACTTCAGTCAGAGATGCGTGTTAGAAGTGTTTTCTTTTATATCACAGTTTTTGAGCCAGAGGTTTTGTTGCTAATTCCTGGTTCGACCAGTTTCTTCTTATCAAGTTCGTGAACTCCAGAATTTGTGATCTTTCTTTAGTAAATTGTATGTTGGTGGATTGCCTGATTTCTTGCAGATATGAGGGTAAATGTTGTTATATAAAGACAAATTCTGTGTAACAGTTAAAGATTAGTTGATAACAGAAAATCCCCGGTGAGGCTCATTGCTCGATTTCGGTTGGGCATTCTAAAGTATATAAAACGTATCAAACCTTGAAGCAGTCTTACGGGTAGCTAGATTTACGGCCGAAAATTATTATCTACGTAAGTCAATGCACCATTTGTCAACAAGTTAATGCAGAACGTTAGGAATTTTCAGATTTATAATAGCGTATGAGATGTGGAAGCATGTTATGATAGTTTGTCTATATCTTTCACGAATAGTCCAGAGCTAGCATACTGGCATTTAGCTATTTGTGAATCGTCTTACGTAAATTTCACAATTTAGTTCGGTCGGAGAGAAACCTTTTATGAATAAGTTGGCTCAGTTATTTATGCGAAAATTAATAAAATGGCAGCATTATATATCAGTTGCAGAACATAGTTTTCATCCCTGGCGGCGTATCAGTTCGTGAGAACCTACTCAGATTATTGTGGTATGCTAAGATTTTGTGTATTACAGTTTCTTATGAAGTGTCAGCATTTGGGTAAAATTCGCCTACAATTACAATTTTCATTTGAATATCAAGATACCACTTTATAAAGCATTTTATGGTAAGTCAGGTAGTATTCGACTATGCTGATATAAAGTTAGTAAGGAAGTATTATCAATCCAGTTAGTGAGCCAGAGATGATAGATAACATGCAGATTGTTTATAACAAATTGAAGTTGTCGGATCATCAGAAAAGATTGCGCAAATGTCAGTCAGAGTGTACAATGGTAATTGAATGTCCCTCTAGCCATCGCCATGGAAATGAGTTAAGCACATTTGTTGGCGCAGTAAGTTGTTGTCGCGGTTCATGGAACCATATGAGATTAGTAAGGATATGGGCGTTATGGTTTACTGTTCGAGAAATACTATCAGGGTTGGCATATGTATATGATGTATTTCACGCATCATGATTATGGATGTATATTTCTAACCCCTTGATATTAGCGTGCCTCGAAATTTTTTCGTTGTAGATAGTTTCAATTTCAGTTTATGTTGTAGAACCGATGGATTTTCTTAATCGTTGACAGTAAATTCTCTGGAACAAGAATATTCTGTTAGTGACAGTGTTGTACAGAAATCATGTAGTAAATGTAGCCACGTAGTAGCCAGAACAGTTTGTGTGAGCAGTAGCTTTGTTCTCCTAGCAGGTATGTAAATTTCGAGGACGTAATTTTTGTAAAGGGTGTGGATTGTTACAACCTGAATCATAATCACGCGTTTATCGATTTGTGTTACGCGTTATCGCGGATTAGTCGCGTAATTGGGGTTGTTAACTACCTTTTCACCAGTTGAGAATTTGTGTTAATTTCCTTCACGAGAATTGTAGAGTATTTAATTTCAAGCTCATGTGAATTTTCGGGGAATTTTTCAGATAAGCGAGCTATGTTTTAACGAATTTTGAAGTCAGTAGGTGAAACTATTTAAAAGTATTAATTTAATTGCTGATTTAATCGTGACCGTCTGATTTTGATCAGATTGAATTGTAGCCGTTGTTTTGGGATGGTATGGATACGATATTTATACGACCTATTTTTGGAAAGTTTCTATTTTTGGGAGAAAATACGTACGTATACGGATCGACCCGTATACCCCTCGACCCGTTTTCCACCTGAAACTTCTCACCGGCGGCGAGCCTTGTTCCGGCCACCTCTGGCCGTGTTTCTTGGTGGGAAATATTGGGCTCGACTTCCTCTTTCATTTGGTTGGTGCATCTACAGAGTTTGTGGCCGGAGGACGACGGTGGGAAGCGGCGAACACCGGTCGAAATTGATGGATTTTCGCCGGAGTTGGAAGCGGCGTAATCGGCGGTGTTGGGGGTCGAAATTATAGGGTTTTGAAACCCAAGTAGAGACAAACTGATTGGGACCGGTCTCGGCCCTTGCCGTGGCCGGTGGTGGCGGATCAGAGGAGGGCTGATTCCGACGAGGTTTTGAACTTCACGGTGAGTTTTCGACATTTTTCGGTTAGAATTAGGTTTAGCATTAAACTGGAATTTTGTTGGAAATGTTGAGATCTTTATATTGATGTATAGGTAAATGAATTCTGGACCGGTTGGATTCCGGCCACCGGTGGTGGTTTTCTGCGGCCCCAAGCACCGCCATACGCGGCGGAGCTCCGACGATGTGGAATTTTCAACGAAATTTTGTGTCGTTTCGCTTGTTTTCGCGTGCCGAACGCAATGGTGAGGTCCATATTTGGATATGAGCTTGATAAATTTTGACGAGTATTTAATCAGACAATAATAAGTTTAATTCACGACAATATTAAAGGACGCATTGACTATCAGTTTAATTGCGAGTCGTTTGATATTCGAGATTTAATTTGTTTGTGTCTCTTAAAAATGTTAGTAATTACTGGGAATTGAATTCAAAATTTGGTTGAGTCAGTAATTAAACAGAAAATACGTTGAGACTCGATGTTATTACCCACCAGATTACGATCTTAGCTATTCAGTATGAACCCTATTGATTAGATATTAATTTTAATCGTCGTTACAGGATATTGAGTTAGCAAGCATGTCAGATGAATAATTGTGTCATTTGGTAGGTTTCAGCTTTATAACTATCCCGGCATAATCCGGTGAGTGGACCCTTTATTTTCACAATCGTAGCGAGTTCAGTTATTTTATTACGCTTTTCAGTATATTTTTAAGCGTTATTTCTGGAGGTCTGCTTTGTGTTGGTTTGTTTATTGCATCGATGCTATAGTTATTCAGCTGATCACTGAATAGTCAGTTATGGGAGGTTAGGTGACCTTGTCTAACCCAGATCGACTCAGGTTAGGTGGCCTGGGGACGATCCCGTCACATATTTATATAATTTTCTTTTCGGTTTAATACCTCAGGTTAGGTGGCCTAGGAGAGCACCTCCATGATTATTTCATTATTTCATCATTTCAGTATTTCAGTTTAAAACTCGCATGTTTTCGTAGTAAACAGAAGAAAGACAATTAAATTTCAGTTTATCGATTTTCATAGATTAATATATTATTTTTTCCACTCACTCTAACGTTTTAACGTTTTATTTGTTTTTCTCTTGGTCCTTCAATTTATTGATGCCCAGGTTGCAGTGTGTATCATGAGGGTGTTGGATGTCGTCGAGGGCGTCGAGTCCACCAGTCAATTCCTTCAGCAGTAGATTTCAGTTCACTGTCAGTATGTCTCTTGTGTTATTGAAGTCACTCTGGATACTGGTTCAGTAGTATTGTCTTAGTGAGACTCTTGTGAATAGGTTGTCACTCGTATAGTAGTCGAGTTGAGCTTCTTTGTTTATGGATCAGTATATACTGGAAGTATGTTTTCAAATTCTGAATAATGTTTCAGGTTTGATTTCAGTTTTATGTTGAGAAATCCGGTTGGACATCGGTGGTCCACGATATTGTTTGTGGGTTTATCTGTGGAGTGTTAGTTTTCCTTGCAGGTTTTTGGATGTCTCTTTCATAAGGGAAGTTATGTCAAAAATTTCACATAAACTCGTAGATTAGGGTCAGTCGTTAGGGCTTGATTCTAGATTACTAGTTAATCTAGGGTTGGGTCCTTTCAATTTATATGAGTGCATCTATAGTGTTCGAAACAATGCGGGACACTTATCATAATCTCACCCATATTGACCTTAGATAAATAATTTATGAGAGAAGCTAGACTATAGATTATTCACTTGCACATTTGTGTTCCACACATTGTAGAATTACTCGGTTTTATATATGAGGGTTTACTTTATTTTTTTCCAAGAGAAATTACATTCCGAAAGGAAGGTAACTTTATTACTTCATACTACTAATGTCGTAATCAATAGCATCACGGAAAAGAGCTGGAGCAGTGCCGTACCATTCCATTTGAATGTTCAGGTCGTAAGCATACATTGCAAGATGGTGTGCTACTCTATTACAACTTTTAGGTACATAAGTAATTGAAAAACTTGGATGTAGCTTGATAATCTCCTTCGTATCTTCTACTAGTCCACTAAGTACAGACTGATCCTCCAAGTACTGGAGAATCTGGTTAACCATTGAAGAACAGTTTGATTCAATCACTGCTTCCATGATTTTGAGATGGACCAGGAACTCGAGGCCTTTACAAATAACCTTAGTTTCTTTAGTTTCTACATGAGGCGCTGAGCTGACACTCTCATAATGATAGGAGAAACTAGCAATGAAACCACCTTCCAAATTTCGGACGACACCACCTGTCCTCCCTTATTTCCCTTGAAGGCTACATCAATATTTAATTTCAACATTCCCAAAGAAGAAGGGTTCCAATTCATTACCTTTACTAGAGGTTCAGGATCCGAGTTTGAACTCAAAGTCAAGGAATTGGCCTGTTTGTATTCTTCATATCTTGCCATTGCTTGCGCTGCAAATTGCTTTGCTTCTTTTGCAGTATCTTTCCATAGCTTTTCATTCCTGTTCATCCAAAGACTCCAAATAATCATAAGAAGTTGCTCAAATCTAGGTTTAGGAAGTACCTGGACTTGCTCCAGTAACCAATCCTTGAAATTGAAGGCAGGTGACATACAAACATTCAAGTCAAAACGGTTTCGGGATAGTATGTTCTTAGCCGTGGGGCATGAATAGAAAATATGACATGTGGTCTTAAATGCATTACCCCATAAAATACACCGGAGGTCACCATCATAACCTTTCATACTTAATCTTTCCCGAGAAGGAAGAACATTGTGATAAGCACGCCATATGCATATGGCTACTTTACTTGGGACTTTGGCTTTCCATAGTGCTTTCCACAAAGGTCAAAAACTATCTCTGGACGAAGTAGAAGCCAACACTGAGCCGATCACGTTATCACGGGCCATGAAGTAACCGATTTCACAGAGTAGTGTCCCTGCTTCTCTAGTTTCCATAACCAACTATCCTCCCGACTCCTAGAGCCTAGAGGAATATGGACAATACTATCAACTGTACCGGGTGTAAACAATTCATTTAGGAGGTCAACATTCCATCTCCTAGATCCCGGAATAAATAACTCAGAAACCAACTCGACTTTACAATCTACAGGTCTTTGGAGAGAGTGCGCTACAACATTAGGGATCCAATCCAATCATGTATCCCTTCTGTTCTCGATTCTCCTCATTAGGCCCGATTTCAAAGTCTTCAATGCCGTGGCAATGCTCCTCCATGAATAAGATGGTGAATCATTGATTTTGGCCTCCAACAGATAAGTGAAGGGATGATACTCCGCTTTGTATAGTCTTGTTATCGAGGAATTAGGGTTTCTGAGAAGTCGTCAACCTTGTTTTGCTAGCATGGCAAGATTGTGAGCATACAGGTTTTTGAAGCCCATCCCACCTTCATCTTTCGTTAAACACATTCTATCCCACGATGTTTAGTGAATTTTACGAGTAGCATCATCACTATCTCAGAAGAACTGACTACACAACTGATGCATATCTTTGGATAGACCTTTTGGAAGAAGATAGCAATTCATAGCATATGATGGAATTGTTTGAGCCACAACCTTTATTAGAATTTCTTTCCCTGCGGCACTCAAAAGCTTGTCTCTCCAACCTACAAGCTTATTCACCAGTCTCTCTTTAAGATACGAAAAGATTGTTGTTTTTGATTGACCTACCAACAATGGTAAACCAAGATATCTTCCATGATCCTCCACTCGCTGTACCCCAAGAGTTCCAACTAGATTATCCTGAATGTCAACGGTAACATTTCTTCTAAATACCATGCTGCATTTTTTAAGATTGATATGTTACCCCGACCCCTTTTCATATACTGTTAACAATCCCTTGAGTGCCGTACATTCTTCCATTGTCGCTTCCCCAAAAATAAATGAATTATCTGCATAAAAAATATGATGTAATACAGGAGCATTAAGGCATATATGTAAACCTTTAGTCTCACCAGAAGCAAGCGCAGAAGAGATCAGTGATGAAAACCCTTCGACACAGAGGATGAAGAACTATGATGATAAAGGATCACCTTGCCTAATCCCACGAGATGGAAGAATATATCCATGTGGCGTTCCCTTATGCAGAACAGAATAACTCACTATTTTTAACGTGCTCATAATAGTATTAATCCATGCAGGATTGAAGCAAAATTTGTGAAGCATCCTCTTCACAAATTTCCATTCAAGCCTATCATAGGCCTTACTTACATCAAATTTCAGAGAGAAAAAACCATCGCATGTACTACGCCGGAGTTGGTGTAAAAAATGAATTACCTCATTGGCTACAAGTGAATTATCTGATATCATCCTATCTGGAATGAAAGCGCTCTGTAACGGTGAAATTATTTGTGGAAAAATGCCTTTAAGTTTATTAGTAAGCACTTTGGATCCAATCGTGTATGCTACATTGTATAAAGCTATACGTCTATAATCCTTAGCCGTTTTAGGATCTTTACCCTTAGGAAGCAGAGTTAGATGAGTAAAATTCGACTCTTGAGGTATACTCCCTGTTGTGAGCTGAGTTGTGTAACTCCAGCAATATAGCAACTCTGTGATGTGTCCATAACAATTTTTAGGTGCCCTTAGCACTTTGATTTTTTTCTGTTTGATAATGACCATTTTACCACTTCATTTGGAGAAAAAAAATTGTCACCTCATCAACACAAACAAAGCTGTAACGGAAAATGGCTCTAGCTAGCAGGGCCGGCCCTTTGTTTTAGAGTGCTTTAGGGGAAATTTTTTTTAGGGCTTATACATATACAACAATTCTTCTATACATAAACAAATATGTGAAATTGTAGAGGCCTTATACATGTTGAAGAACAAATTCAAATAATTAAAGTTTGAGAATTAAGATAAAAGAAGTACCAGCAAAGTACAAATAGAGTTACAATGCTACAATAAATTTAGGAAGAAGCTGTGTAAGAAGAGATTTAAGAAGAAGATAAGAAGAAATTGTCCAATTTGAATCGACATATGGTTTTCTTCTGACTTTGATCTGTTTACTTTGTTAGGACTCCATAATTCAGTTGTTTTGTACTTGATTTTTTTGTTGGGCATGTCTTCATAGTTATCAAAAAACCTTACATCACTTACGTACATAGTACACTTTTCACTACAACACAAAATACTTTTTCTGCCCAAAGTTTTCCGACAAAAAAATTTTTGATCGAAAATAAACACTTTTTCCGACCACAAAAGCGTTTTGTTGAAAATAAATACTGTCAAAACAATTTTTTTTCCAACCAAAATTTTTTTGTCAGAACAAAATAAAGCGTCGGAAAAAGAAAAAAATTGGCAAGTAAATTTAGCACCAACTTTTTTTCTAACGACATTCTATTTTGTCGATAATACGTTATTACTTTTGCAGATGAAATTCTATTTCGTTAGTAATACGTTATTTCTTTTTCCGACAAAATTATGAAATGTAGAAATTCATCCATTTTCTGACGGTTGGTTACTTTGTCGATAATGATTCAAGTATTTTTTTTTTAGTAGAGAAAATTTATATTTTCTTTCAACTACCAAATGAAAGAGTTCTTCTTTTATTTTTATATTTTTGGTTAAGAAACAAATGAAAGAGTTGAGTTTAACCTCCAATTGCTATGTAAAGATGCATGGTGAGGAATTATCATAGGTTACTTTTTGTTCTTAATGCCATTTACTAATTTCCTTCAATGAACTAACCTTTGGGCCGTGTAGCCCGTGCGATCGAGCACCACATGACCTCCATTTATTTATTTATTAAGTAAATAAATAAATAAACAAACTCATATGCTAACAGATGTCTTGACAGCTCAATTGGCTAGTAATTTGCATAATAACTCAGTTGACCCAAGTTCAAAAAGCCAAACCTTCATCTTTTCCTTTTCTTTTTGTTGCTCTTTTTGGCTTTCCTTGGTCACGTCCCAGTAAAACTAAAATAGTCAAAGATATCCATTTTTTTGCTCTTTTCTGTTTTCCTTGGTTATGTCCCAGTTGAACTGAAAGTGTCAAAGAATTCCCCTTCTTCTACTTGAACAACGTTAAATTCAAGAAGCCTTAATTTTGAAGTTCCTTCCTCAAATGTACATTGATAATCCAACAATTATATTGTTATACACAATAGTCACTCTCGACTCAACCTTGGATGAATTCAAAACTTTGTACTTGATTCTCAATTCTCAAAGGTAATTTCTTTTTCTATTGTTTTTCATTCTTACCGTGTATCATTCTTATCATTCTCAAATCAACAATAACTTTACGGCGTTCTTCATATGCTGTGAATTGAATAGCACCATGGGAGACCAGCTGAAACATGATAAAAATCTTGTAAGTTACAGATTGTAAAGCATGAAAAATTAAACAACTTTTTGCAGCATTGATAGCATGTAAACTATCAGCAATATTTACATTCAATTAAGTGTACTAAAATAAAGAAAGGTTTTCATAAAGGCTGTCACGTGTCCGTGAAGATAAACCAAGTGAACTAAAATCCTATGACTGATAAATGATTATAGAAATCATAATTCTTTTATCAGAATAGTCCAATATTTCTTCAATAGAACTAAGAAATATTTTACAGCAACTCTTCAATGATCTTGGAAAATTATTATACATCTGTGGAAGGAATCAAGGACTATTGGCATTTGAAGAATACTGTAAGCTCATACACAACAACGTACCAGAAAAAGACTAGAACCAAGACCTTTATACAATGCAGCCCATCATTCCTCTCTCACTATAGTCCTTAAGGCATCTGAAACAGACATCACAAAATATTATCTCGTCTATAATTAAGAAAGAAAATTAGTGAGTAGTACAAAAAAGAAAAGATCTCTAAAAGACATTTTATTGACCATACGTTGTAGAAACCCACAGGGCCAACATCTTGAAAGTGAAACCAAAACAAAAGAAAACTTCTTTATATAGTAACCTATTTCAGCTTACGAAATAGTCATATTCATATCCTAAAATTATGCATTACTATGGTTTGAATTCAGGGCAATGTGACGGACTAAAAAAAATTGCTTATAAAAAGTATGCCAAACAGCGAACAGGATATTGCAAACATCAGGTTAAGATGAGATGTGAGGCAGACCATAAAACCCAGCATATGGTCGTGTTTCATGTAGAGGAGTATGAAGTTGCATTCTTATTTTTACAAGCCAAATAGGATTTGTGCACAAAGAAACCTGGCAAAACCACAAGTTTGCAATCATCTATACGTACACCGTGCCAAACCTATGTCTAACCTTCAAAATTATTAAAAGGAAGAAACTGGTGTGCTATTCTTCCAAACACTTTGTCTATAATCGTTGCACCAAGAAAAATGTAAACTATCACCGCAGTAATAATTTCCAATAGCATCAGCATTCACGAATGTTCTAATCTTCAGCTAAACATTTCATATACTTACAGCGATACTTAAAAAAAAATTCATAGACTTTGACATAAAACTTTGATGAAAATTCTCAAAAGTAATTGCATTGGATGCAAATCACAGATATGTACAACTGTACAAGTGACAACTGAGGACAACAACAAAACTGAAATTTTCATATGACCGTGTTATTTAAAGTAAGCTAAAACTCACCAAAGCACCAGCTTCCGCTGCAGAAGCAAGTTGTAAACTAGGACTCAGCGTTGTGCATGCTCTCACCTGTTAGCAAGCTGCTCGAGTAGTTCAGTAGATTCACCAACTAAAAAACTGCCCATAGTTTTACAAAATCTAAAAAAAGATATATATTCTGTAATCAGACTTTACTTTCTTCAATCAAATTTAATGTGCTCATAGCTTGGTAATTTCACCTGAATGTGTTTCCTACTATGTTCAAACTAATTCTCGTGTTCCTTATAGTGTAGTGATATAGTAGATTACTCAAATTAGATTAAATATAATATTCCTACTTTAGTGTCTGATTACTTTCTACAACTAGTTCATAAGCATACTGTCAATTCCTTTGAAAGTTTACATTCAAACAGTAATCAACAATTAGTTAGTCCAATTGTATAGAAAGGAAGATTGCAAACCATTTTGTTAATAACAAATTAGGCTAAGTATCTTACAGAATAACCCATAGGAAAAGAATCAGCTATCTTTGTAGTTACTTGTCTTCGATATAATCTTTTGATATCTCTAATATACGGTTCACTCACAATCTTTTATATGTTTTATAACCAGCTACCACAAAGTATTGAACCTGAGGGTATTCAAATTTTGGTCAAAAGCTTCAACTATTACTCTGGTAAGTACACTACCTTTAAACCTCTTTGATTGTCTAATTTTTAGAAATACCAATATATTCTTTAACCTCTTTAGTGTCAAATATTAAATACATTTTACTTTACAGAACAATGTCTATTGACAAAGCATGGATGCAATTAAGTCGGTCAAACTAAGAGTACTTCAAAGGAGTGAAGAAGTTTATTGATTTTGCAATTCAACATGCTTTGGAAAGTGATGGAATGATATTTTGTCCATGTCGTCGGTGTTGTAATGCGTTGAGGCGATCTCCAATGGAGGTTATGACTCATCTCTTGTATAAAGGGTTTAAGAAAAACTATGATGTATGGAGTAAACATAGGGAGATTGAAAACAATGATATTGACCAAAGTGATGCTAATAGTGATGATAATGACGCTGTACCATTTGTGCCAGATGATGATATGCACGGATTGATCAAAGAAGGTTACCAACAAGATCCAAATGAAGATGCAGATAAGTTTTACAAGTTGTTAGAGCACGCAGAAACACCATTATACAACGGTTGTGTGAAATATTCCAACTTGTCATTTTTCGTCAACTTGTTACACATTAAGGAAATAGGTAATATGAACAACAAGGGATTTGACCAGTTATTGAAATCACTGAAAAATACTTTACCAATGTGCGATAAACTACTGGCATCCAATCATGAGGCAAAGAAGATTGTTAAAGAGCTTGGTCTTCATTATGAAAAGATTGATGCGTGCAAGAATGATTATGTAATTTATTACAAGGAACTGGTAGATGCAATAGAATGTCCTACGTGCAAGCTTCCGCGGTGGAGAACACGAATCAACAATAAGAAAAAGGGTAACAAGATTCCATGGAAGATTTTGCGATATTTTCCACTCATACCTAGATTAAAAAGACTTTATATGTCATCAAAGATGGCTTCTGATATGAGTTGGCACCATACACAACGTGTGAAAGACGGTGACTTAAGGCATCCAGGAGATGGAGAGGCCTGGAAATTTATGGATTAAATCATCCAGTATTTGACAGCGAACCTCGGAATGGACGATTGGGATTGGCATCCGATGGATTCATCGTTTATGGAAATATAAGTAGTCACAGTTGTTGGCTCGTCTTACTATTCCCTCACCATCTGCCTCCATGGATGTGTATGAAGGAACCTTATATTTTCCTATCTCTACTCATACTAGAACCGAAAAGTCCAGAAATGGACATTGATGTTTACCTGAGACCATTGATTGATGAATTGCTAATTCTATGGGAACAAGGAGTAGAGACATATGACATTTCTACAAAGAAATTTTTTCAAATAAGAGTCGCAGTTATATGGACTATTAATGATTTTCCTGCATATGGTTACATGTGTGGTTGGTGTACTCAAGGAAAGTTGGCATGTTCAGTTTGTGCATCAAAGACCTCAAGTCGCAGATTACAACATGGCTCAAAACAAAGTTATATGCGTCATCGTCAATGGTTACCATCAGATCACGAATGGTGCAACAAAAAAAAGAAGACTTTGACAATACAAAAGAGAAGAGAGATGCACCAAGACGACCATTTGGAGAAGAAGTTTTTAATGAGCTTGAGAGTTTCCCTGACATAACACACGGAAAACATGGAAAAAAAAAACCATTCCCAGGTTTGGAAAGACTCATAATCGGAAGAACATAGTATATTCTTCCAGTTGCCTTATTGGAAAACACTTATGTTGCACCATAACTTGGATGTCATGCACATTGAAAAGAATATTTTTGACAGCGTAGTTGGCATGATCATGAACATCGATGGTAAAAAAAAAGATTCTTTGAATTCCTGACTTGATCTCAAAGCTATGAGTATAAGGAAATACTACTGGCCTAGAGAAGAAGATGGTGGATTGGTCTATCACCCAGCACCTTTTACATTGTCAATCGAGAATATCAAAACTATTTGTCAATGGTTACTAAAGTTGAAGGTTCCTGATGGATATTGTGCAAATCCCTCTCGGTGGGTCAATGCTAACGGTCGTAATCTCTCTGGTATGATGAAAAGTCATGATTGCCATGTTTTCTTGGAAAGATTATTGCCTCTTATGGCACAAGGCTATTGCCAAAAGAACCATGTGATGCTATAATTGAGCTTTCTTATTTCTTCAAAGAATTGTGTGCTAAAGTGTTGAAATTCTTGATTTGGAATTACTTGAGGAGCGAATTGTCAATACTCTATGCAAGTTGGAAAAAGTATTTCCTCTGGCCTTTTCTGATATCATTATTCTTTTATTTATTCATTTAGCTTGGGAAGAAACAGTGGCTGGTCCAGTACAATACAGATGGATGTATCCTGTAGAAAGAAAACTAAGATTTATTTATCTAATATGTCAACAGTAATTATCTATTTTTTCGGCATGTATCCATTAATTTCTTTATTTATATGTTCACTATACAAGTTTTTGCACAAATTGAGTAGTTCTACTTGGCAGATGAGTGTGTTACATTCTGCTCTCGAAATTTATCTAATGAGGCTGAGACTAAATTCAACAAAGAAGAAAGAAACTTTGATAGAGGTCAACCTTCAGCTAACACATCTGGTTTATCTATCTTCTCATTACTTGGAAAACCCATTGGGAGGAAAAAACTTTTGAGGATGCCAAGTGAACTTCTTAAGGTTGCCATGTATTGCGTCCTAGCAAACTGTGATGAGTGTTTGCCTTATATTGAGCAAGATTTTTATCACCTGACTAAGACAAATGGTATTATACATATACATGGATAATCTTATATATTTATATACTCATTACTATCCTATAAATTTACTATGTACAGAGAGCATAAGGACATACTTCTTAATGAACATGGGGCTGATCGTGTAGACAAGTTGTATAGAAGTGTTTTTGCCATGGTTTTGTGATAGGGTAAGTCTAATAAGTTGTTTAAAAAAAAACATAGCTATGTTACCCACCTAATTCTCAAAATTTTCTTATGTATCACATATAGATCACAATTACATGACGAAGGAAAATCAAGCCTTCAAATGCTTTATTTGGCCCAAGGACCTGGAAAGCGAGTTGCCTACTAGAAAGGTTTAGATTTCATACACAGTTGCATAATGATGATATGGAAACACAGAACTGTGGAGTTATGGTTAAATGTGAGAACCAGGAAGATGTGCCATGGTATGGAACCTTGACACAGATTGTTAAGCTCTTGTATCCAGACAATAACAAAGTTGCATTGTTTAAATGTAATTGGTACGACACTGCTAGTGAAGGCAAAGGCTATAAGCTAGATCGTTATGGAGTTGTAAGTGTTAATACAAAAGAAAAGCTTAATACTCAAGAACCATTTGTGCTAGCATTCCAATCCACTCAGGTATATTACATTGAAGGAATAAAGAATAGCAGATGGAGTGCTGTGGTGCCAATGGAACCTAATTTTTTTTATGAAATGCCTACTGATGAAGGGGATGCATGCATATCAAGAAGAAGAAACACAAGTGAATCAACTGTATGCTAACCTTAATCAGGATGAGGACGATGCACAATAACACTGTTGCACCACCAGGTGAGTCTTCCTAAATAACCTTGATATTTAACACCAGGATATTACTTATTGATATCTAAAGACACTTATATTTGTATTATTTACTTGAAATTTTTTATTTGTCATAGGAAAATGGTGCAACATAACATTCTTCGTACCAACATGTTCATTGCTATAATAAACTTTCCATAGAACAAAAATGAGAAGACAACGGGTATATTTACCTATGTCATTGTGGTTCCTTTCATATGCTTGTACTTAAAATGGGATTCTTCTGTAGCCATTTTTATATCCAGGCAAATAACTTTAACAATTTCTCAGAGATTTTACCTATCATTTGATTGTGAAATAAAACATCACGATTAAAAGAATACTTAACTGTGTCAATCTAAATAAACATTCAGAATCTCACCTGTGTAGCATGTCTTATAGTATAGTTCTTCAACAGATCGAATCATGCATGACATGAAATTAGGAACCTTGCATAAATGAATAAACTATTATTTTCAGTTCTCAAAGTAGAATCATATTGCTGAAATAGAACCGCTGGAAACTAATTGATTATATAAAAGTATCTAGGCAAGGGGAACACACGATTCACATAGTATCTAGGCAATGGATTCAAATTTTGACAATCACATAATAAAGTCTTTTGCAAAAAATGAATGAAGTTTAAAAGGCATCAACAATTAAGCTGAACCGAGGAGTACCTAAAGCAGTGGGCGAGTGTGGTGGGTACGTCAGACTTGGAACGAATGATGGAGCGAAGCGAGGAGAGGGAAGGTTTGAGATTGAGAGAGCGCTGTAGCTGACAGATGCAATTGTTGTTGTTGATGTTGTAAGAATCGAATACCAAAATGAAATCGAACATAAAGCTAAAGCCAAAGTCAAAGCCGAGTTGGGGATGATGACGTTGATGATAGTGGTGGTGGATGTCGTAGTCTCCTCACAATTGTAGATGATTTGAGAGACGAGAGCCACCACCACTACTCAACATTCTCTTCTTATTTTTTGGGCTGCAATTTACTCGAACGAAACCTTTTCCTCCTAGATTTTTCCCTTTCACTTCTCATGTCTCACCTTCTTCTTCTCTACTTGTTACTTACTTAAAGAAAATAGAGTCTACTCAAAAGAAAAATAATTCAAGATAGGATCTGCAAAAGTAAGTGTGTGGAATCAACTAATAAGCATCCATGAATCTCAAAACCCAATTAGGAATGCAAGAACATATCTCAAACAGAAAGAGAGAATTTAAGAATGAAAAGAAAACAACCAAATTTGATGCAGGTGACGCGAAAGTGTCAGACGCCTTGTTGACTCACCACACCGCCGTTCGTAGAGTCATAGTTGCTTTACAGAGTCAGAAAAAATCGGTCGTGGTCTGAATTCTTGTATGTTTAACTGTATTGTCTATACACATGTATCTAAAGCCCAGAGCAATGAGAACTTGGTTTGTTTAATATCCAACCATATCCCTACACCACCTTATTGTCCAAATTATGTGTTTGAAGTTTGAACACACTTGTTATAAGAATAAAAAATGTATATACACTCTATTACAATTTAATGTTTGGGGATTATACTTTAAGGTTTGAGGTTCAGGGTTAGGAATTAGGGTTTGGGGTTTAGGGTAAGAATAAAAACATGTATATTTTACAATAAGAATAAATACGTGTATACACTCTAATACAATTTAATGTTTGGGGTTTATACTTAAGGTTTGAGGTTAAGGGTTAAGGGTTAGGAATTAGGTTTCGGGTTTAGAGTTTAAGAATTATAAAAAGTATTATAAAATATATTTATACAATATAAAATAAATACTTTAACGAATCATAGTAATTCAATAATGTACGCAACACAAATGTGGAAAAGAGTAATCTACGATCTAATTTCTCTCATGCACTATTCCTTTAAGTCTAACGTTGTTCAAATTATGATAAGTGTCTTGCACATTTATGTTCCACTTGTGAATTAATATGCAAGAAGGAGGAGAATATGCAGTCGGTGGAACATGGTGAGCTTTTAAGCATCAAGATGGGGTTGGAATTGCTACTGCCCTTACCAAATGTCCATGTTGAGGTGGTATATGATTGCTTAACAGCGGTACAAATGAGCTCTTCGAATGTCGAGTACAGAGATTACCAGCTAATTCTAGACATAAGAGATTTAAGAACTAGTATCCCAAGAGTGAAAGTAAGCTTCTGGCTTTGAGAATGAAACAAAGTTGCACAACTCCAAGTGTAACAAGGAATGAATTATAGTACAAACCTATGTTGGACATTCAGGATGTAATTGCTTTGGATGTAACATCAAACTAGTGTTTTTATAAAATTGATTCCTTTCGTAAAAAAAAAGCATCCAGAATGAAGTCAAGAATATGGGTTAGGAATTTCATCAAAAGTTTTTGGGGTTTAGAGAGAAGTTCCTAAGCTCTTTAGTTATTAAATAGGGTCCCTTATTAAATTTGTTAATGAATATACACATCGTGTAGAGATTACATTACATGTATACACACTTAAAAGTATATATATACTAAAAATGTTTCAGTAAGAATGACGTCAAGCATATGAGTAGTAGAATCTCCACGTATACTAATACTCCATAATGGAATTAGAACTCCTAGAGTGGTAATTGAAACCTTATTGGAGAATATATAACCATTTTATATATCTAATTCAACAGATAGCATTAGTAGATGATAATTGCGGTTTTGATTATCATTCAAGTTCTTTGAAGCATAAAAAGACTCACTTCATAACTTTATGTACTCCTTCAGTTTCTAACCAAAATGTGGCTAAAACCAATAGAGTGATCTCCCACTCAATTATATATCCATACAAATACAAAGTAATCTCATATTAAAGATGTATATATATATATATATATTTTTTTTTTTGAAAACGGGGTATTATCCCCATGTCTTATCAATAAGTTGATGAATAAGAACTATGACCAGAGGGGAACATATGGTCTTGGCTTCGGTCTACAAATTATAAATCCTCAAAGAGAACATCCTAGATAATCACAGGTGTCTCATCAATCCATAAATCATTAACAAAATTAGACCTAGTAGGATGCATCAGTCTATGGGTTGCACCATTTGCTTCACAAGGTATATGTCGCACCTACAATCTAGAAATGGAAGCCATGTAGCGCTTACAATCCTAAAAAATACAACCAACCTCAGAAAAATCCTCCACCATTGAGTGAACCGCCGAAACCAGGTATATATGTAGTATATACTATCATAGAAATTAGAAAATCATCCAACACACACACACACACACACACACACACACACAGTCTTGGACACACAGTCTTGGATGCGGACGCCCGCACCAAGCTCATGCGGACAGATTCTGACTTTTGGACAGAGTTCCAGTCACCAAATCTCATCTCCCCCATTCAGAATATAGATATATATGTATAGCTCAATCCTGTAAAGTTTCATCTAATTTGGTGATCATTTGGGGTCCTCAAAATCGTGATTTACACGAACAAATATAAATCAGTAAAACCGGAATCGTTCGTGTTATAAGTGGTAAATCACAATTTTAAGGACTCAAATGATCATCAAATTGGATGAAACTTTACTGGATTGATCTATACATATATATATATATATATATATCTATATTTTGAATGGTGGAGATGAGATTTTGTGACCGAAACTCCGGCCAAAAGCCGGAATTCGTACGCATGAGCTTGGCGTGGACGTCCGCAACCAAGACTCTCTGTATATATATAATACTAATTAAAAAAGGTTAGCCAGTCTATTAGATAAATTTACGCTAACTAAATAAAAGAATTAATATAATATAAGGATTGGTTAGACTTAACAATTGGGTACAACACTCAATCTCTCTTATTAATTATTAGGACGTGAAAGCCCAATGGAACTAGCTCAAGGTGTCGTCCCCACCACGTCGCCATCATGTCGAGCAAGTCGACTATGTTTCTTCGCACACTCAGCCATTCCCTGTCTTTTCTTAGTGCATCTTCTTGTTTCGATCGGCCGAGCTAGCTACTCCTCGGTCTCCTCTCCTCCAACTTTTTCGGTCTTGAAATTCTATAGTAAAAAATATTTGAGATTTTTTGCCGCCAAAATAATGAAATATTCAAACTTCACGCTTTCGGAAATCTTCTGACATCCAAAACAAAAAAACTTTAAAAGTGTCCTGCGAAAATTCTCGAAGAAAGGAAAAACTTCCCATTACAATTTCCATGTATATCTCATCCCTCTAAATGCAATATAGGAAAAGAGAAGGAAAAATATGAAGAGACGATCTCCACCAGGTGAAATCATGAACGTCTTTTCTTAATTTATTCCTTATTCTACCACTTCTTTAGTTCATGATTTTGGTTTTTCGGTTCCATTTACAGAGTTTACCACAAAATCCCACCTATTAAATCTATCTGACAAAGAAGCCAAATCACGTAATATTCAATTTTTTTCGCTTTAGATTTCTTTGGAACATCACCACTCATGATATTTGGTTTTTTTTTTTGTTTATAGGGACTATTGGAAAATCAATTTCATCTATTTTGTGCGACAAAGAAACTCATTCAGGTGAGTTCAGGAGGATTCTTGATCATCTTTTTTATTTATTTAGCTTTGGGTTGTGCATCTATTAGTGATTGTTCTTAAGATATTGTTTGACAATTGGATTGTTGGATTTGGCCATTGTCGCTGCTTGATTGTTTTGTAGTTACTTAAGTAGTGATTTGAAAATATGGTTGATGTCTATCATGAGTACTTTCTACTAAAAATTTGTGACATGTTCACGGATGAGAAAAAAAAAAGCAACTGCATGATAGTGATTTTCACATGAAAGTGATTTTTCATTTTATTTCCTTGTAAATGTAGCAGGCATGAAAAAGCAAATAAGAGGACAGAAAAGACCATCAAGCACTTTAGATTTGGAGCTTCCTTCAAACTAAAACAATTCTATTGGATCTTCGGAGGACAATGAAATGCAAGATGAATGACAATGGAATGCAAGAGATGAGAGAGTTTGAATATGAGGCTGAATTGTCAAATGAAGTGGGTAACATTTACTGGAAAAAATTAAATCACATAACATTATTGAGTTGGCTACTCCATTTTTTTTAATTGCAATACAAATGACTTAATATCTAAGTTATAACAGACTTTTCAATGACATTGTATGTATTATGAATTGCTTGTTGTTGTCAATAATTTTAGCTCCAAAACAAAAAGTAAGGAGGAAAGCTTCAGACAATAAAGGGCATGGCATGCGTGCTGAAGTATTTAAAGGCAGGTGTGTTCACTTCAATTATAGTTTAAACATTTATTTGATTCATAAATCCTGTAACCTTGTGCACTCATAATGTATTTAATGTCTAGGATCATAACTACACAGGCAGCCCGAAGTATATTTCCACTCTTTTAGGAACAACTTAAAGGACCATATGTGACATAGAAGGAATATCAGATGAAAGACTTGGGTGAATTTTTCACCCGTTGGAAGAATTTGATTTTCAATTCTCAGGCCCCGAAGAAGATGTATTTGCTGCTTTTTCATTACATATCAAAAGATCCTATAACAAATGGATGAGCTAGATAAGAGATAGTGTTTTCCAAAAGCACAAGAGTTGGGCAGCTCGAGCTTGTCATCCCCCTAATTTTATCTCCTCAGATATATGGAAAGAAATGGTTCGTAAATGGAGTCAAGAACCATGGCAGGTAAATAATCAATCCACACGGAAAATATTAATTGGGTTCTTTGTTGCTTACTTCATGTTAATGATATTTTCAAAAACAAAGTGACAAAAACAAGATCAACCGTGGAAAATCCACTATAATGCATACCACTGGTTCAATTCCAATGGAAAAATACATCAAAGAGGAGGTACATACATACTAAGAACTCAATTTATTAGTTGTAATATCTTGACCTTACATCGTTGTGGGATACAATATCCATGGTAATATTTTGACTTTAGATTTTAGTGTTCCCCTTTGTTTATATCAGCTTATATGAATTCAACAGTTTGATAGAACCAGAGTAGAGCCTAATCCTATTGGATGTTTCAAGAAGTTTCATATGTCTAAGGCCAAGAAAGGAAAAGAGAAACATTGGAAGAGTGGAACGACTAAAGAACTTTATGTAAGTTTTTGCAGAAATTAAACTTATTTTCTGTCTCTAGGGAATTTTAGTTAATTTATGTACATATATGCTAATATTTAGTAATTGGTTGAGACGACCCGGACCGGAATTGGTATAGTAATCGGTTTAATCTGTGAATTTTACGAGTAATCGAAAGGACCCAACCCCGATTTAGTTTCCTAAACCGGAATCAAACCCCTTTTGAAAACACGAACTTACAAAAAAACATAGAAATTTCGGCAGAGTTTCACTATATCGTGGAATTACCATTAACCTGCACCTAAAAACACACTTCATCCTATGCCACAAAAGCCAAACCGTGGGCACCAATCCCATCCGGATTTCTCAATATCATAACAATAATGTAAAGTAATAAGCAAAAATGTACTTGACAAAAATCCGGGGAAAATTATATGAAAGTATAACATTAGAGTAATCAGGGCGACCTCTAGTATATATATACATAAATATACAACGGTAGGTTAAACAAGAAACCTACTGGAAAAGAAAGGTAGCTCGAACACTAAGCCTCTGACTGGGACGTGCAACACCAGAATCTGAATTACAAATTGAGCATTGAAAACAAAGAGCCCAGGGAAAGACATATAAACCGTTAGAGTGAGTGGACGAAAATAAATGTCTTTCGCCGAACAATATATGTTATAAAAATATATGCGAGTCAAAATGAATGAATATGATATAGTACACGAGGGAGACTCTAACTCCTCACGCATACAAAGCATGCATCGTAAAACTCCGCGGGGTCACTCATGGACACGTCCGCGCTAATACAGTCTGAATCACGGAATCCCAGACCTACACGTGATTCTTGCCAGAAAGGCCTCAGGTCAGAGGTCTGCCCCTCCACCCCCCCCCCCCCCCCGGTAAAGGCCTCGAGTCATGGGTCACAGCCTCCCCCGGTAAACATCCTTGGGGATCAGCCGAGATGCAAGTGTATACAACAATATATACTGTGGTTGTACTCTGTGTAAACCAAATCATAAATAGTTCTATGCAAGTGTATAAAGCATAATGTAAACGTATATACATAATACATAATTGTATAAGCATATTCGTCGATGCGTATTCGCAAATGTATAATCGTAAAAATACATGCTCGTATAAATCATAATCTCATATGCATGCTCATGCTCGTAAAACGTGTAATAAGGACTCGCAACTAATCAGTGAAAAGAAATGTGTCCACTTACAGACAAGCACAGCGAGCAAACGCGCTAATCACGAGATCCGGTGGAAGATCCCTCGCCCAACGTACGATCTCGATCCCCTAAATAATCAAAAAATATAACTGATCAAAATCACAATTCATTACTCTATACCACACCTCGGAAACCAACCATTTCCGGAAACATATAACTCGAATACAAAATAATCGACGAAAACCCCCAAACTCTCCACATAAACCCTCGACTTAAAATCCGATAACCAAATCAACTTGAAAACCTCTAGACGATGATCGGGGTGCGATTACGAGCAAAAGCGGCATAAAATTTGTCAAATTCCAAAAAGTTAACCCTTCGTCGGAGCTCCGCCATTGACCGCCGCCAGCGCGGCGTCAACCGTGGCAGATTCCGGCCAAACTTTCCAGATCACAAGTACTTCTCAAGCCCAACAACTTCCTCTTCTACACCGAGACCCAATTTCAAGCCCACCGGCCGGAATTGAGCCCGAAACTCACGGAATCCATTGATTCCGGCGAGCTTCAAACCTCAACCAATTCACAATTCCGTCACCCAAAAGCTTCATGAGGATGAAGAGAACCTTTCCCCCAACCACCCCGACCCCAAAAGTCGTCGGAGCACCTCACCCAATTCCGGCGAAATCCCTAGATTTCCTCGAGCTCGTTCTCCTCCAAATCGTGATCAATTCAACTCAAATCAAGTTCTAAACCATAGGAAATCAAGAGAAGAAGCTAACCATACCCAAATTGGAGCTGGAGGTGGCCGGAACCGTGAAGTCAGACGGCGAGTCAACGGCGGTCCAGTTTGGACTCGGTCAACGGTCCCTTTTCTGGTCAACAACGGTCTAACTTCCCAAAACAGTGTTTTTCAACAATTTACGACTATTCCGATATTTATACTTGCGGCTCGATACGATCAACGATCCAAATCGAATCACATCCACGTTTCAGATAACTCAAACTCAAACGGATAAACAAGACGAAATTACGCGATTTCAAATATTCATAACATATTCCTCGGTTATCGAAACAATTATCCAAAACCTCCTCCGAACTCGAAATCACGCATACTACAATTCTCATAAAGAGACTCATCTCAAATTCTCGCCCGATAAATTAGTCGTGAGTAAAGTCGCTAAAATTGCTCAATTACGACAAACAGTGATTACTCGTAAACTCGCGGATTAAGCCGATTAAAGTGCTAATTTTGATTCAGGTCGTCACAGTAATTGAGGTTTATCGTAATTAATCAGATATGCAACTTCGTTCACGACTTAATTTTCGGACACGAATTTGATTTGTGTTTGTTCATGGGAAATGTAGAGAATTTGATTTCGAGTTCGTGGGAGCTTTCCGAGGATTTTTCGGATAATCGAGGAATATAAAATGAATATTTGAAATTATCGCCGAGTTAGTCGTGTTTATCCGTTCGAGTTTGAGTTATCCGAATTGTGGATAAAGTTGATTCGCAACGTATAAATAGCCGAATAGTCGTAAAAATTATCGAAAGGTTGCATTTTGAGCCGTTTGACCAGCTTTGACTGAAGATGACCCGCGTTGACCCATTGACCGAGTGGGTCGTGTTGACCTGGTTCGTTTTCACCGTCGGACTTGACATTTCCGGCCACTTCCGGCTACGGTTTTGGTAGGTTTGGCTTCCCCTTATAATTTGCTAATGATTAGGACTTGATTTGGTTGGAATTGATGGTGAATTGAGGGAGAACTGAGAGGTTGAAATTGGGGAATTTCGCCGAAATTGGGTGGCGGATTCCTGCGAGATTCGGTGTCGGGGTTGTGGGGGGAAAGGTTCCCCTCAACTCCATGATGATTTCTGGGTAATTAATGTTGATTTTGGTTGAGGTTTGAGGTGAATAGGAACAGTGACGGAGGGTGAATTCCGGCATGGATTTCGAGTTGTTTTCCGGTGAGTTATGGCGGAATTGGAAGTTATGGTAGTGGAGAAAAGTATTGGGCTCGAGGAGGAGAAGAAATCTGGGCTTTCCTCGCCGAAAAATCTCTTCCGGGACGGCGCACCGGCGGCGGCGTTGAGTTTTTGGATTTTATCAAGTTTTATGCCGTTTTACTCGTAATCGCGCCCCGATCGTCGCCTTGAGGTTTTCGAATTGATTTGAGTGGTGGATTTTAATTCGAAGGTTTTGTGGAGTATATTTGGGGTTTTCGACGAGTTTTCTGTTATCCGAGTTATATTTTCGGGAATGGTTGGTTTCCGAGGTGTGGTTCAGAGTATTGAATTGTGATTTTGATCAGTGATATTTTGTGATTATTCAGGGGATCGAGATAGTACGCTTGGCGAGGGATCTTTCGCCGGATCTCAGGATTAGCGCGTCTACGCGCTGTGCTTATCTGTGAGTGGACATTTATTTACACTATTGTAGCGAGTTCTTGGTTTCAGTATTTATTTCTAGTACAGTATTGAGATTATTTATTGTTTTGGAGGTATTGTTTTATGTTTTATTGGTGATGGCATTTACTTAGCATCGATGCATTGACTACTTGGCTGATCACCGGTAGTCCAGTTCCAGGTTTGAGAGATTCGCCTGATGTGCCGACTAGGCTTGAGAGATTGGCCTAGTCTATCACCGTCGGGCTTAAGAGATTCGCCCGACACCTCCATTTATTTTAAGAAATCGCATTATTTTTATGTTATGTAAATGGTGAAAGGCATATGCTTATTTTCATCCATTCACTCTAACGATTTTATTTGCCTTTCCCTTGGGCTTTTCGGTTTTCATGCCCAGTTTGCAGTTCGGATTCTGGTGTCGCACGTCACAGTCGGAGGCTTAGTGTTCAAGCTACCTTTATTTCTCAGTAGGTTTCTTGTTTAGCTTATTGCTGTGTATTTATGTATATATATACTAGAGGTCGCTCTGAATACTCTGATGTTTATATTTTCATATGATTTTTCTAGATTTCTATAAAGTTACAGTTTTGCTTATTATTTTATATTATGTTATGATTTTGAGAAATCCGGATGGGATTGGTGCCCATGGTTTGGTTTTTGTGGCATAAGATGAAGTGTGTTTTCGGGTGCAGGTTAATGGTAATTCCGCGATATAGTGAAACTCTGCCGAAAGTTCTATGGTTTTTGCAAGTTCGTGTTTTCAGAAGGGGTTTGATTCCAGTTTAGGAAACTAAATCAGGGTTGGGTTCTTTCATTGGTATCTTCATAGAAGTTGTAGATGACTTGTTTTTGATTGTGTCACACCTAGAATCAACTACAAATAAGTTTTCTTTAAAAAGTTACAATTTTTTAAAGTTATGAGTTCGTATAATTTTAACTGATTATTTGGATTTCTGACTATGTTAAATTTTCCTTAAAACTGTACTTTTATGCTCATATATTGAACTGGGTGTCTTGATAAAAGTTGTAGAAGACACATTACAAATCATTTTAGTCTTTGATTCATTTGGAAAATATTTTTCTATAGATAGTTATGATTTTTCTAAGTTATGGGTATGCACAGTTTAAACTGATTTTCTGGATTTCTGACCATGTTATATTTTCCTTTGAAATTATACTTTTATGCCCACATTTTGCAGTAATCATCTACACTAAATTTGTAGCAGACACACTAAAGATTATTACAGTTCTTGATTCATTTTAAAAAGTGTTTTCTACAGATAGTTATGATTTTTCTAAGTTATGGGTCTGTACAGTTTAAACTGATTTTCTGGATTTATGACCATGTTAACTTTTCCTTTGAAATTGTACTTTTGTGCTCATATTTTACATTAGTTGTCTTCACGAAAGCTGTAGAAGATACATTATATATTATTTTAGTTTTTGATTCATTTGAAAAGGAGTTTTCTACAGATAGTTATGATTTTTCAAAGATATGAGTCTGCATAGTTTAAACTTTTTCTACATTTCAGACCATGTTACATGTTCCTTTAAAATTGTACTTTTTTGCTCGAATTTTGAACTAGGTGTTTTCATAAAAGTTGTAGAAAATATGTTACAGATCATTTGAGTCTTTGAATTATTTGAAAACTATATTTCTACACATACTTATGATGTTTCAAAGTTTAGGTTCTGCTACAAGTTTTCTATATTTTCTGTTGCATTGTCTTCAAGTGTTTCTTTTGTTAGTTCACATTGTTCATTTTTATGTGAGGTTATTAGATCATTTAAGTATAAATTCTTAAATTTCAAACAAGACCAGTTAATTCTTCATATTATCTAACACGTTGTTGTGACATATGTGATTGAAGGACACTATGGTTCTCGAAAAGGAATTGAAAGATGTATTTGGTGAAGATGATAAAGAGAAACCGAAAGATGATTGGACTATATACAAGAAGGTGGTTGGTGAACCAAGACGTGGGAGTATTCTTGGTTTAAGCGATGACATGAGATCAAACGTCGGAGATAAGTATGGATCAAATAGTCAAGGTTACAATAAATGTCGGTGCTTGGAACGGGGAGAAGAGTTTGACCAAGTTAAACAAAATCTTCTAAGCGTAAGAAATGAGGTAAACGATTTGAAGAGCATGATAGAGACTCTGTTAGGAAAGTTTACTGCTACGGTAACATTCTATATCTTTATTTTATTGTTTGGTTTTCATTGGTTTTGAGTATATACTTTGTTCATATCTTTAGAGAACTTAAGATAATCATTACACCTAGATTTTTATAATCTACTTTGTGACATGTATTTTTATTTATGTTTCTATGCAGGAAAAAGTTACAACTTCACATCTAGAGCATGAGGATGAGAACCATGAGAATGAAGCTTGTGCATCAAAGAAATGAAGCAAAAATTATTTAGAGAAGACTGTTATTTATATTAACATAGTATTATTTTAGTTGTGCCATTTGTTCCCTACTATGAAAGACTTGGTGTGTCACTTGTTATGCTGTATTTGGATTCCTTATTACGTTACTTGAGATTGTAAGACTTGATATATATGTTATCTATCTTGTTTTAAAAAAAAGTTATTCTTCTTTCTTTATTTAAATATAATTTAAAATAAAATAACAATATAATTAGTCAAAAATATAAACATATTAATTTTTACACATGTCAATGTTTTTGGTCAGTAACGATCACTACAAGAAAACAGCACTTAGACCACAGAAATGTAAAAGTTCCGTGGTCCAAGTGGAACTTGGACGACGGAGAATTCTCCGCGGACCAAGTGGAACTTGGACGACGGAGACTATAATCTCCGTGGTCCAAGTTCCACTTGAACCGCTGAGAATTCTCCGTTGTTCAGGTGTGCACCTGGACGACGGAGATTATAGTCTCCGTCGTCCAAGTTCCACTTGGTCAACGGACCGACACGCCGTGGTCCGAGTGGCCACATAGACGGCGTACCGACACCTCCGTCGTCTAAGTGAAGCATTATATAGGGACAATGCTGAACTTTCTTCGTCTCCGCTCACTCGTCTCTCAACTGGTTATAATCTCTTCCTGTCTTGATCAGCGCCTCACGCGTGCATGCAATGCAAACGACGACGTCCTAGCTAGCTAGCCCTACCACATTTTTTATTATTGCCGACGATTAGGTAAAAGAAAGGCCGACGAGATGGTCCATCGTCGGCAATAATAAGCATTGCCAACGAGATGGACCATCGCCGGCAATAATTTCCCATAATCGCCGGCAATGGTGGGAAATTATTGCCGGCTACGGAGAATATCATCGGCAATAATTTCCCATCATTGCCGGTGATATTTTGGCCGGAATATCGTCGGTAATAATGGGGAAATTATTGCCGGTGAAGGAGAATATCGCCGGCAATAATTTCATTGTATTGCCGGCGATATTGGCCGGAATATCGTCGGCAATAACTCCATTGCCGACGATTTAATGAATCGTGGGCAATAACTCTTATATCAGATCTACTCCGCAGCAGCTCATTCATTTTACAAAAATTCGGTGAGAAAGAAGGAAAACGCTCTGAAATCCTTGGGTATTGTCAAAAGGCGTCCAAAACCCGCTCGGAAAGCTATATAGCTAGGTACGTATGTATATATATGTGTGGATGGATGTATATGTGTGTTGATTTAGATATATGCATGTGTTGATTTAGAGTTGAGATATCGATTAATGGTTTGATATGCAAATATAGTGGATATATTGTTGATTTTGAGTGATTGACTGTTGATTTTGAGTTGATTTGAGATGATTTCGAAGAAAATATGTTTGTGTATATATATATATGTATATAAATTTATTTTGTGATTAATTGTTAATATGTGTGTGTATATATATACATGTTAACTTGTAATTGTGAATTGTTGGTATATATATTTTTTTATATGCATGGGTCAACTTTTGTTAATTAATCGGATGCATGTAATTAATGATGATTTTTTAATTAATTAGTAGTGAATGTGTATATATATATATTTATAGTACGTACTGTTAGAATTTTCATGATGGACAAAAGTTGGATGAGCCTTGAAAGATGGGATGTGAGATATCACCATGGAATTAAGAGTTTTGTGAATTTTGTGAAGACTAATTGTGGAGACACTACAATTCATTATTGCCCGTGTAAAGAATGTAAGTGTCGCAGCGATCGATTTCGTTTTCCCATTGATAAAGTCCAGAAGCACCTGAGTAAATACGGGTTTTGGGATAAGTACACTTGTTGGATTTATCACTGTGAAACATCGTTAGCGGATCCGCATGATCATGGACAATTTGCTGAGAGGGTCAGTCCATCCTATGATCATGGACATTTTACTGAGAGGGCCAGTCCATCCTATGATCCAACATCGATGTTGATCAATGATATGTTTCCTCATGAGAGCGGTGTATTTGCTGATCAAGCACAAAATTTCCCTCCCATCGTGTAGGGTTTCCCCGATATTGAGCCAGTCGAGCCATTACCTGGAGCTCATGTCAACGCAAGCGGTATAGACAAGTACAACAACCTGATTACATTGCAACAGACTCCGTTGTACGACGGTTGTAGTAAGACTGTTCTTGGAAGTGTCATGGGATTGATGCAGCTCAAAATAGAGAACAAAATGTCTGTCAAAGCTGTTGATTCTTGGCTGAAGTGGACTGCTTCGCTACTGCCACCCGGTCATCGTCTTCCTACCACTCATCATAAGGTGTGACATATCCTGAAAGATCTTGGGCTTTCCTACATCAATATCCATACATGCAGATATGATTGTATTCTCTTCTGGGGGAAAGATCTTGAAGACCTTGAAGCCTGCCCGATATGTTTTACAGAAAGGTATAAGTTGACTCCTGTCGGCAACAAGAAAGCTGCGAAGATACTTCGGTATTTCCCGCTGATTGATAGGCTGGAGCGGTTGTTCATGTGTGCTTTCACGGCCGAAGCTATGAGATGGTGGGCTGAGAGGAATTTGCTTGACGATGACACCCTTATACACCCTGCGACGGAGAGGCTTGGAAGCACATGGTCAGGGAGTTTGATCATTTTGCAGCAGAGGTCCGAAATGTTTGGCTAGGGTTCTCATCTGACAGATTCAACCCTTTTGGCAACATGAGTCTTCAATACAGTATATGGTCAGTTATTTTGGTACCGTACAACCTTCCACCATGGATATGCATGTGACGACCCGGAACAGAATTAGCAGTGAAATCAGCTTAATCCACGAAGTTGCACATAATCGCTATTTTTCGTAAATTGATTAAATTGTCGAGCTTGATCACGATTTAATTATTGGCCGAGAATTGGAGCTGAGTCTCTTCTTGAGAGTCATTGTACGTATGATTTTGAGTTTGTGGGCGGTTCCGGATCATTATTTGGACGACCGAGGAATAAATTATGAATATTTGAAGTTTCGACGTAATTGGGTTTAAATGGTGGATTTCTTAACGACTAAATTACCGGACGAGAATTTGGGTTCTGCTTCTTCACGGAAGTTGTTGAGAATTTAATTTCAAGCTTGTGGGAACTTCCGGAGCATTATTTCGAGTTACAAGGATTATGTTGTGAATATTTCCGATTGTTGATTATTTAGTCGGTTTAAGCTTGTGTTTGAGTTGAACAGTTGACTTTTTATCCGATTTGTCGAAGTGTTTGACTTCGGGTGATAATTGAAGAATACGTCGAGTCGAGTTTGTTGCCGCGGGAATTATTGGAATCGGAATTACGACGAGGAAGTTACGTGTATTTGAAGTTTGTCGAAATACGTAATTTTGGAAGTTTCCTATTTTGGAATGTATTTAATGAGGTTTCCATTTTGGGAAGGGAAGACTATTCATTGCTGTGTTGACTCGGTTTGACAGAGGTGGTAGAGGAGTCACGACGGTGACCGACGACTCACGGCGGCGAGACGCCATCCGGCCACCACGGTGCTCGGCTCTGGTCCCATTCTCCTCGCCTCGACGTCCCGGTCCCATCCCCGGCCACCATGCACGGTGAGGCTCACCGGAGGGAGTAGAATTTCCGGCCCAAGTTTGGGGATTTTTGGGGTTAATGGGTGAACCGATTCCGGCCGATTCGAGCTAAACCAAGTACTGGGTTTTGAAGCCCTCATCTCCATGATTCTAACCATGTAAGTATGGAGTTCTAATTTTGATTGTGGATGGAGAATTTTGGATTTGAAATTTGTGTATCAATTTGGTTTTATATGAAATTGGACTAGTTAGAGTGAGAATTGGCCTTCGATGCAGTTGACAAAGTTGCTCAGTGGGTGATTTGGAGTGGAATAGGGGTTGCTCCGCCGAAGAATGTTCAGTTTGGAGGCGGCGCCGCCGCCGGCAGCGGTCAACGGCAGTCAACGGTGATCAACTTTAACTTTTTGGGATTTTCGACAAGTTGCATGTTATTTCACTCTAAATCGCGCTCCGATCGCAGTGGGGAGGTTCGTTTTTCGTGTTGAGCGTCCGAACTTACAGCGAGGTATTGAGGTGTGATTTTTGGATTTTCGACAGTTTGTCGTAATCGGATTATGATTTTGAGAAATAGATTTTGTGATTATTCAGGGGTTCTTGATCGTTCGTTTGGCGAGGGACTTTCCGTCGGATCACGGGTTAACGCGAACTGCGTTACGCTCACCTGTGAGTGGACAAGTTTATATTTTCACAGTTGATTTGCGAGTTCGTGAATTTCATGATTTTCCGTATTTATTTTATACGATGTTGAGATATATGTTATTTTCGGAGGTATTATTTTATTTATATTGGTGATGGCATTACTGCATCGATGCTTCGGCTACTCGGCTGATCACCGGTAGTCCGCCAGAGTTGAGAGATTCCTCTGGACCAGAGTTGAGAGATTCCTCTGGGCAGGGTTGAGAGATTCCCCTGTATGCCGCCGGGGTTGAGAGATTCCCCTGGCCTATCACCGTCGGGTTTGAGCGATTCACCTGACGTCGGGCTTGAGAGATTCGCCTGACAACCTCCATATGTATATGTTTTCCGAACTCGCATTGTTTTATATTGATTATGTATATAAACTGGTGAAAGGCATACGTTTATTTTTGTCCACTCACTCTAACGTTTTTATTTGCCTTTCCCCTGGGCTTTTCAGTTTCCGTGCCCAGTTTGCAGTTCGGACTCTGGTGTCGCACATCGTGGTCGGAGGCATAGTACTCGAGCTACCTTGTTTCTTCCAGTAGGTTTATTGTTCTACCTACTATGGTATACTTATATGATTATACATTAGAGGTTGCTCTGAATATTCTGTTGTATATTTTATACGATTTTACTCTGGATTTCAGTAAAGTACAGATATATTTACTACTTTACATTATTGTTGATATATTGAGAAATCCGGATGGGATTGGTGCCCACGGTTTGATTTTTGTGGCATAGGATGAAGTGTATTTTCCGCGTGCAGGTAATGGTAATTCCACGTTAGTAACGAAACTCTGCCAAAATTTCTACGATTTTTGTTGGTTCGTGTTTTCGAAGGGGTTCGATTCATGTTTAGGCAACTAAATCGGGGTTGGGTCCTTTCAGTGCATGAAGAAGGAATACAATATGCTCACTCTGTTAATTCCGGGCCCGGGTTATCCAGGAAAGTGTCTCGATGTGTATTTGAGACCTTTGATTGAGGAGCTTAAGTACCTGAGTGAGTGTGGCCACCCCACTTACGATAGGTTCAAAAATGAAATGTTCCAGATGCATGCCATGCTTGTTGGCACCATCAGTGATTTTCCTGCCCGCGGTATGTTGTCGGGCAACGTTACCAGGGGTTACAGGGGTTGTTCAGAGTGCATGACTGTTGATTATTGTAGTCCTCATTGCAGTAAAATTATTCAGACGTGTCACCGTTGTTGGCTTCCAGATGATCACCCATTTAGGCAGGATCAAGACGCTTTTGATGGGACTGTGGAAACGGGTGTGGCACCCAGGCGATGGACAGGGGATGAAATTTTGGAAGTGCTGGATGAATATGATTTTGGCCAGCTGAACAATCATCCTGAGATAGTGTCGTCAATTCCAGACAAGCCCGAAAGGTATAAGTTTTGGACACACAAGAGCATATTCTAGGAACTCCTTTACTGGCCCAGGTTGCCTATCAGACACTACCTAAATGTCATGCACATAGAGAAGAATGTGTGTGAAAGTATGGTGGGCACAGTTCTAAATTGGGAGGGGAAAACAAAAGACATCCCTAAGACACGCATTGATCTGAAAGCTATGGGACTACGGAAACATTTGTGGTTAAGAGATGGTAAGAAAAAAAGGCCTTAAGCTCCTTACACCGTCAAACCGAAGCAGAAGCATGAAATTTTTGGGTGAATGAGTAATGTCAGGTATTCTTATGGCTATGTAGGAAATTAATATAATTTTTGCTTATGGTTATATGCAAGAAATATAATTGTTGCTTATGGCTATATATGCAGGTATCCTTATGGTTATGCAGGAAATATAAGCAGGTGTGTTAACTTCCGGGACAATAAGATGTACGGATTAAAGAGTCATGACTGCCATGTACTGCTTCAACGCATTTTCCCTATTTTCATTCGAGGGTACCTGCCCAAAGAGGTGGTGGAGCCGTTGGTGGCCTTGTCAAGATTCTTTCAGAAGTTATGCACCAGAGAAGTTAAAAAATCAGATCTCAGGGAGATGCAAGATGACATCATTTTTATCATGTGCAAGCTTGAGAGGATATTTCCCCCAAATTTTTTCGACATCATGCCTCACCTGATGATCCATCTTCCCGAACAATTGTTGCTTACCGGTCCGATACACTACACTTGGATGTATCCCATGGAAAGGTACAAATGATTCATACATTTGTGTTTGCCTCTGTTTTTATATGTAAATTCTTATTTTTTAAGTATCATAACATACACTTGTTAACTTGTAGACAATTGGGAGCCTACAAGGACTATGTGAACAATAAATCTGCACCTGAAGGGTGTATCGCTGAAGCATATCTTGCGCACGAGTGTGTAACGTACACCAACTTGTATTCGAGAGCGCTTGAGGACCCCCAACAACAGATGCCGATAGATGAACCCCAGTTCAACCTTTATATCATCTCCAATGACGTGGTAGTACAGGGAAGCTTGCCAAAGTCGTACAAGTTGGATGGAAATGAGGTAGCTATTGCCCACTGGTCGGTACTGATTAACTGTCCAGAAGTTCAATATTGGAAAAACTATCATCTTCACTGCCCTGCTATTGCCGGAAATATTGATTACCACAACAGGACATTTGCAAACTACTTTAGTCAATGGGTAAGGGTATATGTGTATATATATATTTTTTATATCCTTATATAGCATGTGTGTACGTGGTTTTATTTTTCTATATATGTTCATAATTTATTGTGTACGTGGTTTCTTATCTTTTTCAGATGAACCATGTAGCAAATCATGGTTACCCAGAGTGGTCAAACGAATTGAGGCTCTTGGCGATGAAACCGATAGCTTCAAAAGTTTACTCGATGTGTCAGGTCAATGGCGTGAAATTTATATGTGAAAATAGAGACGACCGACTGAAAACACAGAATTGTGGGGTGATGGTCCATAGTGGGCAGGATGGCGTTGACTATTACGATGTCCTTTATTCAGTTGTTAAACTAATTTATGGGAACCGCATGAAAGTGCACTTGTTCAATTGTAGATGGTTTGATACTAGCCCGGAGAACACAAGGACCGATCAGTATGGAATATTTTTGGTGAATACTGCTACAAGCTGGTATAAAGAAGACCATTTCATTCTTGCCACATCAGTAAAACAAGTGTTTTCCCTTGACGATCTTCTGAACAAAGTCCCGTGGAAGGTGGTTAACCATGTTGCTCATAGAAACATATACAGTGCTGCCACACTTGGTGAGACTTCAGATGATGAAGAAGTTACTGCATACTAAGAGCTGAACGCTTTTGACATTCCGGAATCCTCTACGATTCGCCTTAATAATGTGAGATCTGGGAGTGTGGTTCGAATTACTGGAGCAGAACTTCTCGATGTTAATCCAAATGAAGTAGACGATGATTCAGATGACGAGGAGCGGCACATATTGCCAGAGGTTACCTATGAAACTGAGTCAGACTCAAGTGATGAAGATGATTATGATTATCATCCTTAGTACGTTAATGATGTACGTATTTTAGTATATATAAACGTGCATGTACGTATTTATAGTCGTACGTAAATTATAAAAATTTGGCCAACATCATATCGATCGGTGTTTATACTACAGAGCATATATGTAGAATATATATGGTGTTATACCACATTACACTTGAATGGAAAATGAATATAATGGTGTTATTTGCCGGAAAATGGGAATCACTATCACCAACGAGTTGCATAAGCAACTCGTCGGTGATAGTATTACCAATGAGTTGCACTAACTCGTCGGTGATACTCCATATTAATCCCAGCCAGTTCGGGCAGTGGCCATTTCTTCCCAAGCTCCCCCAAAAAACCCTAAAATCCTCTCCGACGAGCTCGCCGCCCACCCTGCCCGAATCCTTCCTAAAATCTCTCCTCCCCTCTCCCCTCTCCCCTCCCCTCCTCCTCCACCTCCTCCCCTACCTCTCCTCCCCTCCTCCTCTCCTCCTCCCCTCCTCCTCTACCTCCTCCCCTACCTCCGCCGCCGGAATCCGAGCTCATGACAGGTCCTCTCCCTCTCTCTCTCTCTCTCTCTCTCTCTCTCTCTCTCTCTCTCTCTCTCTCTCTCTCTCTCTCTCTCTCTCTCTCTCTCTCTCTCTCTCTCTCTCTCTCTCTCTCTCTCTCTCTCTCTCTCAATTCGGTTTTTCATAATTATGTATATATGCATTTTAATTATATTTGTATGCATTTTAATTAAGTTGGTTAATTAAGATTTGGGTGATGTTGATATTTTTGATAATTATGTATATATGCATTTTAATTATATTTGTATGCATTTTAATTAAGTTGGTTAATTAAGCTTTGGGTGATGTTAAATTTTTGATAATTATGTATATATGCATTTTAATTATATATGTATGTATTTTAATTAAGTTGGTTAATTAATATTTTGGTGATGTTGATATTTTTGATAATTATGTATATATGAATTTTAATTATATTTGTATGCATTTTAATTAAGTTGGTTAATTAAGATTTGGGTGATGTTGAAATTTTTGATAATTATGTCTATATGCATTTTAATTATATATGTATGAATTTTAATTAAGTTGGTTAATTAAGATTTGGGTGATGTTGATATTTTTGATAATTATATTGGTATGTGTATGTATATGTATATATGCAGAATATATTTAGGTAAAATTATTTTTGTGTTGGGCAATAAGATTTGGATTAATTGATATTTTTGATAATTATATTGGTAATGATATTTTTGATAATATATTTGGTTAATTGATATTTTTGATAATGATATTGGTAATGATATGTAGGATATTTCGTGTATATATTTTGTGTGTATATATTTGACATATAGAATATATTTTTGGCTGTTCTGTTTAATTGTTGGATGTGCAGGAGGTTTTGCGGCAAATTAGCTTGGGGGCATCAAACGGAGAGGGACTAGATCCAGTGGAGGGAGCAATAGTCAAGCATCCTCAGCCGCAATCAGCAACACGCGAAGCGGCCCTATTATGAATGCTCGCACACAAATTTTTCTACGTGCGCGAGAAGAGGAGGAAGCTACACGATCCGGATCCGTGCAACCCTCACTCCAGCCTCGACCCTCAGGCAGCAGACACTCAGGCGAGCGACACTCAACGGGCGCATCAGAAAATCCCTCCATCCGAATGCCCCATATTGGCCCGGTGCCTATTCCCCTTTCACGGGAATCATCTGAGGCAGATGGTGCAGGCGCCTCATCGTCCAGGCCTCGTCTATCTCCGTCGTCCGGTCTCTTCGTGCCCGACGAGATTTCTGTGATCCCTGAATTCGATGATAGGGGGAGGGCTATTTATATTGAAGGACGGCCAGAGTTCCTGACCGTGGAGGAAGCGTACAGGTTCTTCCCGTTCGACCCCGTGTATCTTTGGAGTGCGAGGTGCATGAACCAGCAAACGGACGATGCAGGTAAATTTTATTTAACAAAATTGATTACTTAATTATTACTTAAGACTATAAATAGTGTCAATTAATAATTTCAATTTTTTGACATTGTATTATTAGGCAATATCGTTAATGGCAATGGAAAACGAAAGACTAGAGGCCCCTGCACTGCGAAGAATTTTGAGCAGGCCACCGGGGGAAGGAAAATGATCATTAAGGCCAATGAGCTTGGTGAGGTGATCGAGACAGAAAACACCACGCGAAAGTATGCCAGCATGACCGGAGCCGTCGTGTGGGACAAGGTCTCAATGCTATGGCCAGATTGGGGATGTGTGCCTTGCTACGTGAAGTTGTAAGTGCATAATGCACTGAGTGTGAGTTAAATCGTATTTTCATTACATAAATTTTACATTTATTAATTAAGTCCGAAAAAATATATAATTTTACCATTTATATATTCATCTTGCAGCTGTGGTTTGACGTGGATGAATGCCTTATTCACACGTGGGTAGAGCGTCAACTACATATTAGGTGATGTGATTCGAGTTATTTGAGTATATATCGAGTTAGATTTTCACTTTATCAAGTGCTTTAATATCTCTAACATTTGTTTCTGGTGTTAATATAGGTATAAAGAGTGGAAGAACGAGCTTTCAAAACATTGGACACAGTACAAGGATCTAGGCCGAGGTTCTACCCCTAGCGAATTCCGGTTTAGGGAGTACGAGTGGCTGTGGCTGGTAGCCCACTTCGAGCACCCCAAAGTGAAGGTATGCATCCTGAATATATTTTACAACCCTAATGTATCGTATCACATTGAAATAGTTAGTTACTAATTTTTTGACATATGTTTATCAAACAAGGCGATTTCCAAGATGAACAAGGAGAACAGATTGAAAAACACCAAGTCCCATCATGCAGGTTCACTCAACTATTTGGGTTGGTCGGGTAGGGCGCAGAAACAACAAGAAGTCAACCCGTTGGTATTTGTTCATCAGAAGTTCTATCCGCAGTGCCCTGAAGAAGCGGTAAGTCTTTGGTCTCATTATTTTGTAGTTCACATATGAGTAGCTATATGCATGTGTTAATAAAACTATTTTTCTCTATTAATTTATTTTGTTTAATAATATGTTATTCATATTCGCTTTTCAATTAGGTGAGAGTGGAGGATGCGATCACAGAGGTCACCATGAATATAACTCGAAACGACCATCCTAACTGCTCGGAGGAAGAAGTGATCCAGTATGCCTCTCAGATCGATACGCTTCATCACCCTATAACGGCTCAGATCATGGCAAAAGCGTGCGAGACTGGAAATAATATCCACTACTGCAGGGGAATGGGCTCGGCGGGCGAAGGAGTATTGAAGAACACTTCAGAATACTCTAGTGGGTCAAGAACTTCTTCTAGGAACTCTAACCTAGCAGCGGAGCTTCAGAGGACGCAAAGGGAGTTGGAGGTGCAAAGGAGGGTGGTAGAGGAGATGCGGCAATTGGCCTAGCAATAGGCAGTCAGAAATGTCGAGCACCGGACGATGGTCGAGCAACACCGAATTATGGTTGAGCAGCAGACACAAATGTTCATATGGATGCAGACGATGTACACGTGTCAAATTATCGGACAACCCCTTCCCACACTTCCACCGATACCTGTGTTCCACAGTGTTCCACAACCGCAGCCGTCGCCGTCGCAGCAAGACCAGGGTAGCCGCCGCAGTTCAAATGAGTTCGTTAACATGGATTTTGTCGACCCTTAGTGTAGTTGTATTTTATTTTCGTACTGTTTCTGTTTGTACTGTTGGATAATTATGTGTGTACTGTTGAATGTGTATTTATACGGTTTCTGATTTGCAGTGCAGGTTCTGGAATTGGGCCCAAGCCCGATATGTTTTTTTTTTAAATGTCGCCGGGTATTGCCGACGAGTTGGACCAATCTCGTCGGCAATAACTCCCAAATTCCGGCCACGGCGGAGCATCATCACCGACGACTCACTCGTCGGTGATGATTGTTGCCATTGCCGGCGACTAAGTCGCCGGTGATGATGGTGCATTGTCGGCGACTTTAGTCGTCGGTGATACTTCAAGGTATCACCAACGACTTCCACATTTTTTCATCGGTGATAGTATCACCGACGGCTTACTTCCGGCGAGAGTATTACCGGCGACATGTCGCCGGTAATGACTATCACCGGCGATTAATAAAGAAAGGCCGACGATATAAAGTCGTTGGCAATAACCAAAAATGTGGTAGTGTAGCTAGGGTAGCTAGATAGCACTATATATATATATATATATCGATCTTCGGCTCCGACCATCGATTAATTCACCATATATCAAAGAAGGCCAGGTACGTACGCAGTTAATTTTCCAATACTATTAACGTAGGTTTATATATATAATTAATTGCATGTACGTTTGTTAAAACGCCCATTGTTAATAATTAATTAGTACGTCTAATATATAATTAATATATTAAGTTAGGAAATTGATGATATATATTAGTTAATTATAGACATGTAGTACGTATATATGTATGGATGTTTTAAAAATTGGTTAATATTTAGTTAAAACGTACATACATGCATGTATGTTAACTAGACATATTAAAGTAATTGATGTAGATCGAGTACGTATAATTAATAGTTAATTGACTAATATATATATGTAATAATTAATTAATTATAAAATTTTGTAGAAGTATGGACAAGAGTTGGATGAAGTTACGGAATAGATATGATGTCCGGTATATGGATGGAATTAGCGAATTTATGAATTTTGCGATAGAACATGGTAAGGGAAAGAAGCGTTTTAGGTGTCCGTACCAGAAATGTCTTAATTGTCAGTACGTGGATGTTAATGTTATGGTGCAACACCTGTACGAAAAATGGCAAGATGTGGAGTTACACTACATGGAGCGAGCATGGTGAAGCAGTAGACTTCAACTCAGCAGACTTTAGCTCAGGGTACAGTTACCAGGGTGTCTCATCCAGCGGCAGTGGTGCCGGCTCCCCTGCTTGCAACCCAACTACAGATTTGGTCCATGATGCGTTTCCGGGATTTAGTCACGGTGGACACCAACACCAAGATGGAGGTTGCAGTACCACTCATGAGCATGATGACACATTCCCCGCTGCTAGCTTGGCCACTGACACTAGTGAGATGGATAAGTACAACCGGATGCTACTTGAAGCGCAGACCCCGGTGTTCCCTGGATGTCGAGAGAATGTGTTGCAATATGTGATGGAGCAAATGAAGATAAAAGTGAAGCACAAAATGTCAGTCAGTGCTTTTGACGAAATTCAGGAGCAAATATGTAAGTTGCTTCCTGATGATCACAATCTTCCTACATCTCATTATAAGGTTAGAAATATCTTGAGCAGCCTCGGCCTGAAGTACAGGATAATTGACGCATGTCTGAATGATTATGTGCTTTTTTACAAAGAGTAGAAAGATTTGGACTATTGTCCCGTATGTGGCCAGTGCAGATATGAGCTGAATAGGAAGAGTTCGAAAAAGAGAATTCCTGTGAAAGTTGTTCGATATTTTCCCTTGATTCCCAGATTGCAGCGCCTGTACATGTCTCTACACAAACCAGAGGCGATGCGATGGTACGCAGAAAATCGAATAGATGACGATGTCCTACGACATGCCGCGGATGGGGAGGGTTTCAAACATTTCGACAGAAAATTTGGAGACTTTGCGGCAGAGGTTAGAAATGTTAGACTCGGACTATCTACAAACGGATTCAATCCTTGGGGTAGTAATAGCTCCGCCGTCAGCACTTAGCCAGTTATTCTGATGCCGTACTACTTGCCTCCGTGGATGTGCATGAACAAGGAATTTAATTTCCTTACTGTACTAATTCCAGGTCCTAAATCTCCAGGGAAGTGCTTAGATGTCTACCTCAGACCTTTGATCGACGAGCTGAAACTGTTGTGGCAAAATGGAGTCCCAACTTATGACAAATTCACTGACACGATGTTCACGATGAGGCTGCCGTAATGTGGACGATCAGTGATTTTCCAGCGCGTATGGGCTGTTGGCAGCCTGCAGGACAAAAGGATATAATGGATGTCCTATATGTTTAGACGACATGAACTCTAGTTGGCACGCGAGGAAGGTGTGTTACTTGGGTCACCGTAGATGGCTTCCTCACGACCACCCGTGGCGACAGGATGAAGCTCATTTCGACGGGACGGTAGAGAACGATCCTAAACCCTGTGGTTGGTCAGGCGAAGAGATTTTAGAGAGATTGAGCTATTTCGACTTTGGTGTGTTGGCCAATGACGCGGATGTAAAGAAATGCAATCCAGTTCCTCCACATGATCTCCGCTATTGGCATCACAAGAGTATATTCTTTGAACTCCCTTATTGGTCGAAGTTGAAGCTGAGAAACAACTTGGACGCGATGCTCATAGAAAAGAATGTGTGCGACAGCATGGTGGGAACAATTCTCGGTATTAAGTTCAAGACTAAAGATATTCCCAAAGCGCGCAAAGATCTGGAATCAATGAATCTACGTCGTCCCTTGTGGTTGAGGAGGGATAGGAAAGGAGTGTACAACAAGATGCCAGCTGCACCTTACACAGTGAAGCCGACACTTAGACGTTCTGTATTTCACTGGTTTAAGGGCGTTCGTTATCCAGCTACGTATGCAGCTACTATAATTGGAGCAGTGGACGAGGTGCAACACAAGTTTGTTGGTCTAAAGACACATGATTATCACGTTATGCTGCAACGTCTGATTTCAGTGGTAATTTGACCATATTTACCTCGTGACGTCGTAGAACCAATAGTGGCATTGTGCAGATGGTGGTAGAGGTTATGCGCCAGAGAATTAAAGAAATCAGATGTGGTAGAACTGCAACAACAAATTGTGCACATCATTTGTAAACTAGAGAGGATTTTTCCCCCTGCTTTCTTTGACATCATGATTCACCTAATGATGCACCTGCCCGAGCAGGTGCTCATTTCTGGTCCGGTCCAGTACACTTGGATGTATCCTCAAGAAAGGTACCCACAACTAATTAATTATGCAGGTTTTTCGATTCATAATTTGTTCCACTGGAGATTACTAGCTATATGTACTTATTCTTATTGTACGTTTGATTTTGTAGACAACTTGGACAGTATAAATGATTCGTCAAAAACAGGTCGGCCCCGGATGGCTCCATAGCTGAGACATACCTAATGCATGAGTGTGTTACTTACTACAACATGTACTTCAAAGATCCACCACCTCCCACTGCCTCCAATCCCAGTGCCCGCATCAATCTTTCTGTCGTCACCAATGTCATCTGACCGTTTAGAGGAGTATTAAATTAATTGTTAACACGGGAAGAACTTATTGAGGCACATTAGGTAGTGTTGCGAGACTGTGACGAATTTGAGCCGTACATGATGTCATACAGGGAGAGGCTTCAGGCGTTAAATCCAGACAAGAGTTCGACGTGGATTAAGAAAATGGTTAAGAAAAAGTTCCCTGATTATTTCTTCCAATGGGTACGTACGTACGTCTCGGTATTTAGTAATTTATATACATATCGATCATGTTTGTAGAAAGTAAACCCTTCAATTTTCTCATTTTCGCAGATGATTGATCTACAAAAATCCGAAAACCACGGGGGGTGGTGGTCCTGGCCAAAGCACTTGCTAGCAGGGAAGCCGATTAAACACTATATTTATCCCGGATATTTTGTTTTGTGAACGGTGTAAAGTTCCATTCATTGGCCCGAGATGAAGGAAGAAGAACACAAAACAGTGGGATAGCGGTTGGGAAAGACAATGATCTATATTACAGGGCTATTGTATATGTGGTTCAGCTATGTTACGGGAATGATGTCAACGTTTTCCTATTCAAGTGCAGATGGTTCACGCGTCCAAAGGAAGACTTGGGACTTTTATCAGTCGATACAAACTCAAGCTGGTATGAGGATGAGCCTTTCGCTCTCGCCACCTTAGTTAGGCAGGTGTTCTATCTCGACGATCCGAAATCTGGTGAAGGGTGGAAAATAGTGAACCATATCTCTCATCAAGGAATATGGAATATAGAGACAATTGAAAGGACACCAGCGACTGAAGATGCTACTGAACAAGAAAGAAACATTCTTGCCTATCAAGAGCCTAATATTTCTGTCATCCGCTCCGATATAATGGACCTGGTTTAAGATGGTGAACGGTTACCAATGCCTGATGGTTGTACAGATCTAACTGAAGATGAGATTATTGAGGTAATTAATGAGGTAGATGAAGAAGATGTGCAGGATAAGGACGAGGACGAGGACTCAGGTTATTCGTCGGACGATGTTGAGTATGATGAGGAGGATGAGCAATCGGATAACGGGGATGAGGATGATGACGATTATGATGAAGAGTACAATATAACGACGAGGAATATTAATTGGTAATTAATTATTGTAATTATTGTAATATATGATGCATCATCGATCAATAATTAATATAAATATTATAAGGAGGAGTACGTATGTACGTATGTAAAACTATTATTTTTGTACTTAATTAATTACACGCGTCCATGCTCGGATCGGATCGACCGACGTACGTAAATTAAATTTAATTAATTAATTAATCGATCCGGATCGGATCGAATCTAATCAGATCGATCGAGGAGCGAATCGGATCGGAGCGGATCGGATCGATGATTTTTTCGATCGAAATGAATAAGAAGAATTGAACGGAGACACTTGGACGACGGAGACTCTATTTTGCGTCATCCAAGTGAAGGAAAACCCTAAACAGTTAGGCCCTAACCCCTAAATTCAGGTGTTTACACTTGGACAACGGAGATGAGCTTATCCGTCATCCAGGTTATTACTTGGACGATGGAAAACTCATTCTCCGTCGTTCAGGTACTCACTTGGACGACGGGGAAGCTCATTTGCGTCGTCCAAGTTCATATTTCGTAATTTTATCTAAGACAACGACCATCTAGACCATCTCCCAATGCATATTCTTTTCGTCAAGACTATAGAGTAAACAATTCTTGGTGTGTGACCTTCGACAGTTCCAAAATCGGAGTTACGAAATGTCCTATATCTACGTTTCCGGTTTGTCAAAATCTCGGTTTTGCGGTTGACTGTGCCGATGAAACCCTTCACGAACTTATTATTTTCTGAAAATTATTCTAATTATATATTATGTTACGGCGAACATATCCAACGGTTGTTTTTCCCAAATTCAATTTCGTTAATATCGATATGCAAATGAGCCTATACTTAATAACACTTAAGTCATAAAGATTAGTAGATACTTAACAAGTTTAAAGACGTAAAATTATTCGTCGTTTCAAATTCAATTGTTTATATATACGATGCGCTAATCGATATTTTATGACTATTTCATTCGAATGACAGATCGGCAAATTCCTTGCGATTTAATTTTAAAATATTTTTTTATGTAAATTCAACTTGGACCACGGAGATTGACCATCTCCGTCGTCCAAGTGGTCACCTGGACGACGGAGATGGCCTTTCTCTATCGTCCTGGTGCACACCTTGGCGGTTGATTGTACCGCCTTAATTTTTGGCGCCGTTTCGAAAGTTGACTTAGACGACGGAGAATATATTGTCCGTCGTCTAAGTCAACATTTGGAACAGCGCCAAAAATTAACGCGGTTGAAACCGTCCCGCCGATTAATTTGGCGTCGTTTCAAAATTTTGAAACGGTTCACTTAGACGACGGAAACGCCCTTTTCCGTCGTCCAAGTGCACTTAGATGACGGAAAATAGGGCTCCGTCGTCTAAGTGAAAGCCTATATATAGCCACTGCTCATTCTCTCTTTTCCTCATCCCATCTCATTTCTCCTCCTCTCCTCTCCTCTCACTCTCTCTCAAAAGCTCCGGCCTCCCTCCGACGACGACGCTCCGGCGACCAAAATTCCGGCGTTTTCCTCTCTCCGGCGACTCGTTACTCCGGCGACTTTCCTTTTAGGTAATAGTTATATTTTTTAACATCATTATTATTAAAGTAATTATTTAATTTGTAAATTGGTTAATTAATTAGTAATATATTAGTAATAATAATTATTAGTAAATGAATAATTATTAGTAAAGATATATTATTAGTAATAATATATTAGTAATAATTATTATTGGTAATGATAATTAATTATGGGTAATAATAATTATTAGTAAATGAATAATTATTAGTTAAAATTAATTAATAGTAATAATTATTATTGGTAATAATAATTAATTATATTGGTAAATGAATAATTATTATTGTAAATGCATGATAAATAATAATTAATTATTGTAATTAATTATTGTTTTAATTAATAGTATAATTGGTGATTATTGTTGCATGTAATTATAATTTGTAAATATTGTTCTAATATTGTCAATTTGTAGTAAATATGGTAAACTAGTGAATTATTAAAAATAATTAATTGATAATTATAGGAATTTTGTAGTAAATTGGTAGTCTTTGATTTAAATTTAGTACATAATTAAGTTTGGTTTATTAAGTCGCACTCTTTGGAATAGATGACGCCTCATTTCCTAGCTTATCTCCTTAACCCCTCGTGATGTGTAGATTTCATTACCGCACACCATAACCTAAGTGAAGTTATGGACACGAGGTTGAGGGCGGAGTTTGCAAAGGACTTGACGGAGTGTAAATTTTTGAAAATTGGCTGAATGTCGGACATGGTGTCTAGAAACGGGTTATGACTGGTGACAGGTTTTAGATCTAAGAAAGACGACACCAATAAAGTATATACCATTGATTTGGTTAGCCTCAGGGTGTTTTGTCGAAATTAGTCCTGCCTCTCGCGTTATCTCTATCCATAACTGGCCATGTTTTTCGATTGAACCAAGGCTAATTAATTGAAAGTTTACACTTTATCGCGCGGGTCGCACCTCCATTGAACGACCCAAATACCAAGCTAGTGTACTCTATTTAAATCTTAGGCGCACTCAATACTAAGGTGTAATTACCGTAATTTTTTTTATATAATTATTATGGTAATCAGGTATTTCAATAACTCCTAGGTTTTAATGGCTCCGTCGGGAAAGAAAAAGGCTCAACAGGAGGCCGAAGATGCTATGCTCCGACACTTGGCGGAGCAAGTCGGTTGGGAATTACTGCAGGGCAACGACGCGCTCTCTCCGGACCCTTCAGCTGGTCCGTCGACAGCGCCCACTGGGGAAATTCCCGCTGCCCCAGTTATCCCGACCGGTGATGACGACGCCCAATTTGGTCGGACGCCTGGTTCAGCAAAAAGTACTCAGGCGTCGTCGACCTCGGCTTCCTCTGAATCTATCCTTTATAATGCTCGGCGCAAGCTCAGGAGGGCCCCGACTGACTCGGAACCCAAAAGGCCTCGCGGTCTCGTCAAAGGCGGAAAATCAGAGAAAATTTTCAAGGCGACCGGGAAAAAGATCGACTTGCCATACGACGAATTCACCGGTGGTCCTCCCACAGCTCAGCTAGCTAGTCTCTCAGAGCATAGCATAGGGTCAATCCTTCGTAGCCAGATTTGTATGACTGCCCCTACTTGGAAGAAGTTGTCGGATGAAGAGAAGGCGAAACTGTTTAAAGAACTTTCGGTACGTAATACGTACAATTTTAAATTTATTTTCTAATAACTAATAAAAATTATAATTTCATAATATATACGATTATAATTTTCTATTTATTTCTAATAGGAACAATATGAGGTGGATCCCACACCGGCGATGCTTAGGCATATCAACCAAACAGCCAACTTCATCTACCGTGATTGGAAGTACAAGCTTCGTGTGTACTTTGACAATATCGGCCCCGTGCCTACCCCCGTAAAGCTGCGTGGGGATAGGGAAGATGAGTGGCAGTGGTTGTGTAACCACTTCCAAGATGAAGAATATAAGGTGTTTACTTTTTAATTTAAATTAAGAGAATTGAATTATTTTTATTTTAGTTACTCATTAATTTTTTAATGATTTATGTTGTCCAACAGAAATTCTCCGAAATCAACAAGATCAACCGAGGGAAGAAGGACAAACACCATACCTCCGCCGCCAAACAAGTGATTCAAATAGCCAAGGAGCACAGGGATAAGGGCTCCAAATACCCTTATCTCGATGCTAGCATAAGCGCGTACGTGACGCCTGGGCTCGAGAATGAAGCGAGTCAATACGGCGTAAGTGATGTATATATATGTGCTTTTAATTATCGTAGTTATTATTTAATTATTTTTTTTAATTATTATTTTTTAGGCAAGGTTGGTAGAACGTGCGCAAGAGGAATTGGCCAACATTCAGCTTGCATACCTAGATTTGTCGCCCGAAGACCTGCCTCCTCTATCGATGGAGAGCCAAATTGCAATCGCCGATGAGGTATACGGTCGTAGAGCTAGAAGGGAGGTTAGGGGGATGAGACCTAAGGTGATTTGAGATTTGTCGACCTCCGACTCATCATCTACGGGAGGTTCGGCGAGGAAAAGTACTCATGCTGTAGCCGTCCAAGCAGCGTATGAAGAGACTCGACTCGCACGGGAGGAAAATCAATCTATGCATCAAAGGCTTGATCAACAAGAAGCGCAGATAGCCCAACTCGTCGCCCTCATAGAAAATCAGGCTCGACGACAGTGTCAACCTCCTCCTAACCCATACCCCGACGACAACGACCAGGCGGGGGACTCGGCGGAGCATCTGCTCCTCCAGTATTTTAGTAGTTAATTTGTGTAGTTTATTATATCGTTATTTTCCCGATTTCGAACAATATTTAATTTCATGTAAGCATGTACAAATTAATTTTTATTATTTAATTAATTAAGTAATTACCAATTTATTTTATTTAATTAATTTTAACATATTTAATTATTTAAATGAGATTGAAGTTTTTTAATTAAATTATTAATATTTTACAACAATTTAAAATTTAATTTAAAAAAATAAATAACCACTTAGACCACGGAGAATTGATTTCCGTGGTCCAAGTGAGAACTTAGACCACGGAGTTTTTGGGCTTTCTCCGCGGTTTAAGTTTTTACTTGGACCACGGAAATTAATTCTCCGTGGTCTAAGTGAGAACTTAAACCGCGGAGAAAGATCAAAATCTCCGCGGTCCAAGTAACAACTTGGACGACGGAAATTTATTCTCCGTCATCCAAGTGCTTACTTGGACCGCGGACAATCTCCGCGGTCTAAGTTTCACTTGGACCGCGGAATTCACCTTCTCCGTCGTCCAAGTGCTTGGACGACAGCACTTGGAGCACGAAACTTGGAGCACGGAGATTCCGTCGTCTAAGTACTTAGACGACGGAAAAACACACCTAGACGACGGAAACGCTCCGCGGTCTAGGTGCGTTTTTCTTGTAGTGGATTTCTTTTGATGAATGTTATTTGTCGGTAATAGTAATGTTTAGTCGGAAATTATTTTTGTGACAAAGAATTTAGTCGAAAATATATGGTCAGAAATACATGTCATCATTGCTGGCAAAAAGTATTTCCGACAAAATAAAAGTATTTTCCACGAAGAATTTGGTCGGTAAATATACAATTTTGAAGAAAATCGACGATAAAATTTGGTCGGAAATGCTAGTTTTTCAGACAAATTTTCCGAAAAACTAGCATTTCCAACCAAAGCATTTCTTACACATTCCGACGAAATAAATTTTGTCGAAAATGATTTTTTTCGACCAAAAATGATCTTTTTCGGCAAAATTCTGTCGTCGGAAAAAATCCTTTGTGTTGTAGTGTTTTCTTCAACATTTTTGTTTATATTTTAGTTTATATATATGAATTAATGGACTTTGGGGCCCTTGAAATTATGGGGCTCTAGGCACAAGCCCTTTGTGCTTATACCCAGGGCTGCAATTGCTAGCTAGACATCATGTTGATATGCTTTTGAGACTTCGGATATCACTTTTGGTATGATTTGAATATCAGGTATCATATTAATAAATACTTGAAAGCTCAAACCCTGATAGTGAATTTTTTCTTAAGAAAATTATGACACAACATTTTGGGCATTTGTAACTCGTGATTTAATTCGTATTTGTCTGCAGCGAGAGACATACCAGCAAATAGAGGTTGTATATACGTACTTGAGAACATTTGTAACAGACTAACAGCATTACTCATCTGATGGCAACCACAGAAAATAATCAGTCCTAGGTTTAAGACATGCATGCATGCTTACAACCAGAAGTTGCTCAATAACTCAGTTTGTTGTCACTGCAGATTTATCTCCTACACGGAGATGGTATGTACGTTAAGTCATAAGGCCGGAGATGATTAATTTGCGGTGATAATTATTAAGATCGAAACTTCAAAAGTGAAAGAATCCGGCAAGAATAAAAGGTAGCTAGGTAACTGGATCTCCAGCAAGTAACTCCGACAGCAGCAGATAAGTAGTATCTATGTTACTGTGAAGTTAACATATATACACGTACGTACGTTAATCAGTTATGAAATAAGCTCTCGTTGATTACGTAAAACTATAGGCATTAAAATTAGCAAATTTAAACAAGAAACTTAATTTAGTTTTGAGATTCTTCTTGGTGTTGACGTGACATGTGACATTAAATAAAAGATTTAGTCCATAGTTGGAGCTCGAGAAGCCTAGCCCAAGTTCTATGATCGAAGACGTGTGATGCTGCGTCCATGGTAACAGACAAGGAGAGAAACAAAATGTTTCTTTGCCCTACTTTTTTTCTTTTTTTATAAAAACCGTTTTATGCAATCAATCACTAATTATTATAGAACTCATCCACCACACTCTAAAAATAAAAATCTAGAATAAGCTCTAAAAATTTTGTGATTAACTCTGTATTATTATTCTAATTCTTCTTCTTCCTTGTCATTTAATTTGGTCAGGCACTGTTTCTTCACGTTTAGAAGTCAAACCATATTCTCAGATCTCTTCTCTAGCTCTCATATTCTGGAAAACCCTTTTGACACCCTTTTGTCTCTGCAACTCTCTGATCATATTCCTTTGACAATATAGCTGTAAGAGTCTTTTCTTTGTCTCATGTTTTAGGTCTTGCTAGTGATCCATCAAGGTTTTCTTTTTAACTGTTACATCGAAAGTGGTGAAAGGTTGAAGATTTTGATCAGGCTGGTGGTAGAATTGCAAAAGGAGATATGTTGGATTGATTATGAGCAGTTTAAGAATCAATGGGGCGACTCTGGATTGTGATAAAAGGATGATGAAGGAATTAAACATTTGGGTTTTGAAAGTAACAGAGTTTTTGTTCCTTTGCCTCCTCATTTTTACTCTATTGACTTCTACAGTTGAAGGTAAGTTTTTGAGCTAGCTAGAAGATGAAATTGTAGCAGGATTTCAAGTTTTGTATAGGGTTCTGGATCAGTTCTCAGAAATTGTTGCTAGCTTATAGAAGAACCCCATTCTTCATAATCTGATATATTGGTTTTCTCTCATCATATATAGTCTAGACATTATACTTCAAAAAAAAAAGGTCTAGACATTAGTCACCTAAGCGTTATGCAACATGTTATGTTGATCTTCATTTAATTAGTTACATATTCGATTTTTTAGCAGTAAGATTGAATTTGATTCTTTGCTAAACAATGCAGGCAGTAGTAATTCAAGCAGCTTTGTGAGCATTGCATGCTGCTCAGAATCTAACTTTACAGACGGAGAAACAGATATTAGCTGGATAACAGACTTTAATGAGTTTACAGATAGGAAAAACTGTGAGAATAGACCTAAACCTGGAACATTGGAAATCGATTATATTAACACTCGAAGAAGGGTGTTTCACCTAGGTCCAAAACAGAAAAGATGTTATAACTTACCAACCAATGATGGTGATGGCTATCTGATAAGGGGCATCTTCAGAGGCGTTTGGGGATCGAAATTTACAGTTGCCGTTGGCGTTACTACTATTGGAGTAGTAGAAACGGACGAGGATCTTGTGGTTGAAGGAACCTTTAGAGCTGCCAAGGACTACATATATTTTTGTTTGGTGAGTGACAAAGGAGCACTTTACATTTCGGAGATTCAGTTGAGGCCTCTGCAGAACTTGAGTTACTATCTACAAGAGTTCAATTCAAGTGTTCTGGAACTTGTCTCAAGAACTAGTTTTGATGAAGAAACCGCAAAAAAGGTTATCAGGTATGTTTCTCTACTTCATGTTCTAGGTAGACCGAAAAACCAATAACAGAAACATGTACAAGAGATTTAGAATGGATTGTAGCACAAGTAATCAGTCAAAATGCTCTTTAACAAAAGTAATCATGTCAAAACACACACACACATATATATAGCTAAAGAATCCAGCAATGTGTACTTATGTAGTAGTCCTATACGCTTGCTCACTCATCTAGTCTGATATGTACACAACTAACATGCGATCACGTGGTTGAGATCTACAATAACATAATTTAATTCTGATACATAATTGCTGCATAACAGACATCATATCCCTCTAACTAAGAGATCTAAATCAAAAAATGTACGTGTCATATCCAACACACCACCACTCATTTACCCATTTGATGTTATATACTACATAATTAAGTAGGCAAATGATGATGGATTTTTTTTTTACACTTCTACATTGTATTTGTTACTTTGAAGCCACAAAAATCAAGTATTGACACATTCACATACAATATAACCTACACTGTTCAAACGATGGAATTCCCTTCTAGGGTTACAAGAATACTCCTTAACATAAGTCCTACTAGAAAAGTGTAATCAAAGTAAATCCCTCAATATATCAAATTTCGGAGCTAATTGATTTCATCATCTCAGATACGGAGCTGACCCGAGTGACAGAATCTGGATAACAAACTCAACTCCCGACCCGGGAACTTTTCTCATCATAGTCCCCAATGTGATAAACGTTTCTGGCTTCTCCGATGCTCGAGTTCCCATTCAAGTCCTCCAAACAGCTCTATCTGCTTCAGACAGATTGATCATTTCCCACAATAGCCTCTCCTCAACAAAAAGTCACTACCTTTTGTTCTTGTACTTCTATGAAGTCAATCAGACCCTTCAAGTTGGTGACAGAGTATTTGATGTCTACCTCAACGATAAGCCGAGTCTAACCGGATTCGATGTTTTGGGTAATGGGTCGAGTTACAGAGAGCTTGTTTTGAATGTCACGACAAATGGGTATCTGAATGTGACTCTAGTCAAGGCCTCTGGGTCTAAAAATGGACCCATTTGCAATGCCTATGAGATTTTTCGGGTGCATCAGTTGGTTCAAGAGACCAACCCAAGTGATTGTAAGTTGTTGGTTTTGAGTAAAGTTTGTTGCTTTCTAGTGGGTTTTTGTAGTGATGAAGTGCTCTGTGATGGTTTTTAGAATTAGTCTAACATTTTGTTTTAATGTGAATTTTTAGTGGTAGTGATTTCGGAGGTGAGGAATGAGTTGCTGGAGCATAATGAGCAGAATGAAGTTTGGGAAGGTTGGACTGGAGATCCATGTCTTCCAGTTTCATGGAATGGCATTGGTTGTGAAATTATTAATGGTGTCACTGTCATTAGCAAACTGTAAGTTAGTTATTCTCCTTTCACCTCAAATTCTGTGAATTGGAGATGAATATGGCTTCTCTTTGGGGTAGAAAAGATTACATCTTTTTCGGTTAGGTTGATTGAATGTCCATATTTTGGTTGATTGAATTCTTATTGATATATGATTGTGTACTTCATAATCAGCTTTGTATAATGTTATCAATTTCAGGGATCTTTCTTCTGGAATTCATAGAGGGTCCGACGAAGAAAGCCATCTAATAGGACCAATTCCTAAAAGTATTACCAAGCTGACCCACCTGACTTCCCTGTATGGTTTAAGCACTCATGGTTGAGTAGTCAATGTTGCACTTACCCTGATATATGCTGTTCTAATTGCACTTCATTACTGTTTTTTGTTGATTTGTAGGAACCTCAGCAATAATGGGTTTCGTGGAATAATTCCAGAATTTCCTGATCTCTCCATGTTGATCTCAGTGTAAATTTCTGTAGACTCCGTTATTGGATAATAGCATTATACTTGGTGCCTTAGATTTGTTATTCAACTACACATCTGACTTGGGAAATGTATAAGTTGTAGTCTCTTGGTGCATGAGCCAATGGCGTTATGATTATTCGACTACTTAATCCCTCCAATTGGGGCCTTAGCTGTATGTAATGTATTTGACGCTCTTTTGCATCCTGTGGAGGGCCTATAGCTAGGAAGACACACCTTTCCTTACTTTTTGCTATCAACAATCAACAGTCTATACATAGTAATGACCAGTTCTTGTACTTGTATAAAAACATACAATAACATCAACTAAAATCCTTGCAGGTTGAACTATCATGGACTCGGGATGTTTTCTGTAGTTCATATTTTGTGTATTTATAATCATACTAGTCTAATCATATGAAAGCAAAGATGTAAACTTAGGGGCTTTCTGATTTTCCTCTTTGTAGCATGATAAATTTCTCTACTTCTCTTCTAATTATATAATCTGAGCAGTCAAGTTATCATGTCACAAGTCACTCTTTATGTTTGATCTTCTTATTGAGTAATTTCCGTCAAATCATCAGGGATCTACGCCACAACAACTTTTCAGGGTCTCTTCCAGAATCTCTTTGCTTATTACCACATCTGCAAACACTGTAAGCTCTAATTTTATTTGGGTTTGTCAGCTATGTAGTCATTAACTGAGCAAATTCCTTTAGATGCTTTCATATTTTTATTGTGCATTTTCTTTCTCTGCAGAAAATTCGGCTGCAATCCTCAGCTTTCAAAAGATATTCCACGAAGCTTCGATGACTTAAAAGTTACAACAGAGTACGAAGCTTTTTATCTCTGCATTGGAAATACTTGTATATTGAAGAATTACTAAAGGTATCGGAAAAAGTCTGAAATTTTGTCATTGTTGCAGCCATGGACATTGTGGTGCTCAAGAATCTTTAAAACGGGGAATCATATTAGTTGCTGCTGCTATATCTGGATCTCTACTACTAACAGCTGTAGCTGGGGTGATATTCTTCATGTGGAGAAAAAAACTTATACCTATGGGAAAGTTTGATAATAGATCATATCCTATGGTGAAGAGTGAGTGCACCAACCGCTTTCTTGCTCTTGATTCCAACTTATACTGAGATTCTAGAAAGATGCTCGTTTCAGATTCTTGACATAGTCACGCGTTTATTGTATTTGACGTATAGAGTTCTATATATCTTGATATATGAAGTAAATAAAGAATTTTTTTTTATCAGATATGCAGACTTTGAATACAGCTCTCCTGAAATTGCAGATCTAATTTTCTCATTACCTAGCATGGATGATCTGGTCATAAAATCAATATCCATAGAGACATTTACTGTTGAGTACCTAGAGGCTGTCACCCAAAGCTACAAGACGTTGATAGGTGAAGGAGGTTTTGGGTCCGTTTACCATGGAACTTTAATTGATGGTCAGGAAGTAGCAGTGAAGGTTCGATCAGCAACATCAACCCAAGGGACTCGGGAATTCGAAAATGAGGTAGGATATTCTGTTTTCATTTTTGAGCACTAAATAGTATTTGATACTTAACAGTTCTGCACTTCACATCCAATGTTGTGGTAATACTGCAGTGGCTGATTACCTAAGTACTCATCTCGGTGATTTCATTCGTTTTCAATTATAAGGACTCATTTCTGTCATCTCACACTTGTGTCTAGCTTTCCTCTGATCAGGAAATGACTGAAATGTGATCTTTTCTCCATTCTGTATAATCCCATAGTTGAATATATATAGCTATTAGTATACAATGCTTGACAATTCTCCATTCTGTCTTTACAGCTAAATCTTCTCTCAACTATTCGCCATGAGAACCTTGTGCCACTTCTTGGTTATTGTAACGAAAAAGACCAAGAAATTCTTGTTTATCCATTCATGTCCAATGGCTCTCTCCAAGATCGGCTCTATGGTACAGCTCATGTTACTGATTGTTTGACTCATAATTGTCGATACTCATTGTTTACAGCAAACTGATCTTTATAGGGAGAAAAAACTGAAATCCTCTTATTAACAGGGGAAGCAGCAAAAAGAAAAGTTCTTGACTGGCCAACAAGACTGTCAATTGCTCTTGGTGCTGCTAGAGGCAAGTCAGATGACACTGGTTTCGTTCTCATATTCTCATATTTGACCTTGGATTTCCCTTAAAATCTCTAAATGCCACGTTGGTAGATATACTATTGATGAAAAACCACCTTCATCTCATGTGACCATATAATTGAAGAACCTTCTGAATCCTATTATGTAAATATATATATATATATATTGTGAAAACCAAAGGACCTTTATTCCCTTCTGTGTCATTCCTTGCTCAGTAATCTACTCTGGCTTACAGGCCTAGGTGAAACTCCTTCATTCCTTGCTCAATATATATTTTGGCTTTGGTGGAATTCTGCAATTCGGATTTTATTTTTCTGATGTCCTGGTTCAGTTACTTATTTTTCTGTTGTCCTAGTTTACTTATAAACTCTTAGAATGCCAGAATGCTTGACAGGTGATTTATTGTTTTAGGTTTGACGCATCTCCACAATTTTGCTGGGCGTTGCATTATACATAGGGATGTGAAATCAAGTAATATACTTCTGGATCACAGCATGTGTGCCAAGGTGGCAGACTTCGGTTTTTCAAAATATGCTCCTCAAGAAGGTGACAGTGGTGCTTCTCTGGAAGTAAGAGGGACAGCTGGATACCTAGATCCAGAGTAAGTTTAATTCTTAAGCTTTAGTTTGGTCCTCTTTAGTTTTTGCTTCTTTAGTTTCTCTCTACAACTTGCAATTACAACGGGGATCGAGATGTAGAACTACAAGACCACTTTGATACAAACATACAGTGGTATCAATCACTACATGAAAGAAATACTTTGGTTTCATATTGAAAGACTTGATGACTAGGTTATTTTCAGGAATGTTGCGTCTTTTATCCTTTTCATTGCCTATAAAAGTAACTGTTACTAAATGGGAGGTGAAATTAGCCCCCTCTTTTTTACTAAATGGGAGGTGAAATACACACAAAATATATAGAAAGGAGGTGTAGTTTTGTAAAAAACCACCCTTACTAAATATGTCACATTTTGGAATGTAGATTTAAGAATAACTTAACTTTTGCCATGTATTTTCCAGGTACTACACAACCCATCATTTATCAACAAAAAGTGATGTATTTAGCTTGGGCGTGGTTCTACTTGAAATTGTTACCGGTCGGGAACCTCTGAACATACACAGGCCACGTCCAGAGTGGAGTTTAGTTGAATGGGTATGTTTAAGCTGCTAATCAACAAACATTTAAAGTCCAGACAGCTGGCCTTTTGCATCACATCATATTGACAGCTGGAAGAAACTTATTCATAGTTCAGCCTTGGAGGTTCAAATATCGGTTTGAACAAGTGTAAATATTTCACCCTTGGAGTTTCAAATATCATTAACCAAGAGATGTTTTTTGTATGCAGGCAAAACCATATATAAGAGAATCAAAGATTGATGAAATTGTTGATCCAAACATAAAAGGAGCATACCATGCAGAAGCGATGTGGAGGGTAGTGGAGATAGCATTATCATGTATTGAGCCCTTCTCCGCTTACCGACCAGGCATGGCTGACATTGTTCGCGAGCTAGAGGATTCTTTGATCATTGAAAACAATGCATCAGAATACATGAGATCCATAGAGAGTACAGGATCAAATCGCTTTTCCGTAATCATTGATAGAAGCATAGTCATGGACCGAAGGATGCCACCACCTACTCCTTCAGAACCCTCACCTATTTTGACACAAATGGCTCCTCCAGAGCCAAGGTAGTGAATGGAATGTATGAGAGTTTTTCATCAAATTGTGAATGATTATCTTAGTTGTATTGCATATTTGATGGAAGAGTACATGAGGTTAACTTCACAGCGCTCTTTTTGAAATTATGCACTTGTGGAAGGAAATTCAAATGTGTCTAGTTATAGTACAATTAGTAATAATATAAGTCATACTTAGTGCACCACTATCATCGTCTATTATGTGTTGTTTTGTAACTGATGTAATGGCTTTGTAACCAATGTAACAGTCATTTATTATCATTTCTGTAATCATTATAGGTTCATCACATCCTCCTATAAAAGAGATGTGAAACTTTGAAATACATATACATATTTTCTTCCATATATATACTTTTTCTCTCTCTCTTTCTCTCTAGTTTTATGATTTCTTAAAACACGTTATGAGCACAAGCTTTAACTCAGAGCTCGTGTAAGAATTTCAAACACCGAGCGGGACTCCAGTCACGATCTTAGCTTAGCTTCTGACAAATCGAGCCGAATGCAGTTGTTGTTCCTGGCCAATGAAGATACATGTACATGTGAATTTCATATAATTCATTGGTGGTGGAACTTCAAGTGAAAACTTATTATTTTTAATATAATTAGATTGTTCTCATACATGCTTATTTAAATTTATGTATTGTTAAATTTAATATTTGAAATTGCTACATTTAATTTTGTTGTAAGTTTATGTATGTTTGAATGTATTTGAGGAATATGTCAAAATTGGTGAGAAACAAACAAACAAATATGGTGTGTACAATGGTTTTGGACTCCCTTGTGCTGGAGCGAAGTACGAGAAAAGAGCCTCATTGGTCCAGACATAGTTCAAGAAACCAAAGAGAATGTGTAGATCATTCGAGACAAATTGAAGATCGCTCAAGATAGACAAAAGAGTTATGCAGACGTTATATGAAAAGATCTTGAGTTTGAAGTGGGAGACTGACTACTTTTGAAGTTGTGTCCACGGAAAGGGGTGATGTGTTTCGAGAAATGCGGTAAACTCCAACCTTGTTACATCAGACCCTATGAGATTATAGAGCGTGTGGGTGCTGTAGGTTATCGTTTGGAGTTACCCTTAGAGTTGGCACGAGCTCATGATGTATTCCACGTATCCATGTTACAAAAATACATTCCTAATCCATCACATATCATTGTGCCTCAGCAAATTCCGTTACGGGAGCACTTGGTTTATATAGAGGAACCAGTGGAGATTCTTGACCATAGAGAGCAAGTTCTCCGGAACAAGACCATTCCTTTAGTGAAAGTATTGTGGAGGAATCATGTAGTAGAAGAAGCCACTGGGAACCAGAGCATATGAGGGAGCAGTACCCTCATCTTTTCTAGCAGGTATTTAAATATTGAGGATGAAATTTTTGTAAGGGGGGTAGCACTTGGTTTATATAGAGGAACCAGTGGAGATTCTTGACCATAGAGAGCAAGTTCTCCGGAACAAGACCATTCCTTTAGTGAAAGTATTGTGGAGGAATCATGTAGTAGAAGAAGCCACTGGGAACCAGAGCATATGAGGGAGCAGTACCCTCATCTTTTCTAGCAGGTATTTAAATATTGAGGATGAAATTTTTGTAAGGGGGGTAGATTGTTATGACCTAAACCAAAATTACGTACTTATCAACTAGTATTAAGTTTTATCGCGTATTAGTAACACCATCAAGGTTATTAACGAATTTTTCATCGGGCAAGAATTTGACTTGACTTTCTTCACAAAAGTTGTAGAGTAATTTATTTCGAGCTCGTAGGAATTTTCGGAAATTTTTTTTCGGATAAACGAGCTAATTTTTATGTTTGTCGGAAGTTGGTGTGAGAAATAAACAAAAAGGAAATGATTTTTAGTCGGTTTAATCTCGACCGTTTGATAGCGATGAGATTGAATTTCGGCAGTCGATCTATCAAGGAGCTTAGAGGTATAAATAGGCATTTTTCCGAAAAAAATCAAATCAGAAAAAAATTGCTCGGGCTCGACCCGATTCCTCCTCTGTCGACCCGCCTCGTGTGACCCGACTCGAACTGCCGTTTCCGGCCACCTCCGGCTACGAAATAGGTAAGGAATCGAAGCTTGAAGCTTCCTTGTTATGTTGTTGTGGACATTTTTGGAATTTACAAGTGTTTGGAGGTCAACTTAATCGAGTTTTAACTCTTGGAATCACCGCAGGCAGTGGCAGGGCTCCGGCTAGTTTTGGGGGTCGAGGTTGGGGGACTTTTGAAGCTCTCCCCCTCCTGAGTCTATCTGGGTTGGTCGTTTGGACCGACGAAGCTCCACGGTGGAGCTTCGACGCCACGAAACTTTCCGAAAAATTTCAGGTTGTAGCTTTCGAGGATGATTCCCTCCACGAGAGGTTGAGTGAGGGTATATGAGGTTAGTGGCTAGGTTGGGCTTGAGGAGAGAAGTGTTTTCAGGGGTCCATCGCCCCAGTTGGTGACGGTCACCGAAAATAGGTTTGTCGGCCTCCTTATGTATATTTCGGCAAAACGCCGTCAAATTAGACTCCGGCTCAATTACAAAAGTGTAGGCCTTTTTACCAGCTTTGCAACGAGGTATTAACCTACAACATTGGAGCACCTTGGCTGGAGGCGCGTGAGACCCACACGCCGCCGCCTGTGGAGGAGCGTGACAGCCACGTCTCGTCGTCCACGACAGAGCTCCAGCGAGGTAGGTTAAAATGCTGGAACAGTATTATAGAAATTGGAAACTCATAATCTAGGAATACTATTAATTCACAAAAAAAAATGAAACTATTTACAACACTAATGTTCAGAGCGACTTCTACGAGCAGAATGAAGCATATGAAAATACACTGCTAGTGGGTCGAAACCTACAAAAATGTATGACAATCCGGTGGACACAAAACCTCTAGGGGTCAAAATCCAGCTCAGGAGAAGCACTTTAACCTGGGCACGAAAAAATCGAAAGGCCCAGGAAAAGGCAGATAAAAACATAAAATATTAGCGTGAGTGGACAAAAACTCACAATCACTGTAAAACAGTAAAAGATTCTATTTGTACCTTTTCGCTGATTTTTGTGAAATCATGCGAGTTCAAAATAATAAACCGAATAAAATATGGAGGTGGGCGCTCAGGATCTTTGTCCTAATCCGAGACGATCTGGGTCGGTGGGGTGTTTGTCCTAACCCGGTCTGACCCGACTAGTCAAAGCATCAATGCTGAAAATAAAACAATCACAAACATACCTCTAAACTCGACTGTAATAAAATATAGAAGACTGTAAATCTGCATAAACATGAACTAGCAGCAACTGTGAAAATAAATAAACGTCTACTCATTATCTGTAGCTACTGCTGTGATCCGAAAGTATCACACTCACTGTGGTCACGGTCCTGACGTCTTGAAAATATGGAGTATACAATGTTAATATATGCAAAACTATAAAAAAAAATCGACTTAAAAACAACCCCGGAAACTCCCTCGACAAAATCGGAAAATACTCTCGCCGGAACTCTGCCATGGATGGCGTCATGTGGCCCTCACTCGCCACCACAGGCGGTAGCGCTTGAGCCACACCCATCCCCCGTCGAACTTGCTCTGATTGAAGCGTTTGACCCATTAAACTCTATATATTCTCAAGACCATTCATTTTCATAACTATGGCTTCCTCCAATTCCTGTGCAATTGGCCGGAATCAAGGCCGAAAGCTGGTGGAACACATCTCCGGCAAAAATCTTTCTAGCGTCGAAACACCAGTCGCGCTCCACCGTACGTAGCCCTTGAAACCTGTCCCAATCGACTTCCCATGGTCCATATGACAAAAACTCCCACTCCACCTTCACCAATACTCGTCGGAGTGTCGCCGACGACAGCGACACCCCACGGGTTAAACAACCTGGTTCCAAACCACTCTAAACCTCATCAAATCCTCAACTTCTCCTCATAAACACAATCACAATATTGAGAGGATGAATTTCCATACCTTGAGCACTGAAAATGGTGGCCGAACGACCATTTTTTCGACTGGTCACTATCCGGGTCAAATGCGGGTCGGGTCAACGGATCGGGTCAACAGTACAAAATTCTGATTTTCTAAATCGGACAGTTCAGCTATTTTCGAAAACTCGCTATTTATAGGGGGAAGCTTCTCAAACGATCAACGGCTATTATTTATCTTTATCTCTATCGTACCACCGATAATTAACTGATAAAAAAAGATAGTTTCTTTTCGATATTCCAGTACGATAACTTTTGATAAACATCACAATACTTATCCAAAAATAAAAACATCCGAAAAAACATAATAAATATCTCGCAAATCCGAAAAATTCTCTAAAAATTTCCATGAGCTCGACATAAAATACTCTACAATTCCCGCGAAGAATATCATGGCAAATTCTTGCCCAGTAAAAAAGTCGTTATCGACACAACTAATTAACAACTAATTAATGATTATCGCAAAATTCCTGATTATAGTGTAATCTTGTCCCGGGTTGTAACAGAAACCTTCCACAATTATCACATGGTATGCTTGTTGAGTTCACTCATGTGATATACAGTCAAGATGTAAGCCTGAAATGGCTTAGGTCTTGATCCTGGTTCACTAATTTCTTCATAATTGGGCTCAAGTCGTCTAGAGTCCACAATGACCTAGGAACTTGAGTTCAAAACCAAACGTGACTTAAAAGGTCACAATTTGGACATCAACTTGTGTGAAACGGACTTTAATAATCCACCTTCATGAAGCGGGACATTGTTTGAGAATCATATGGTTAAAAGATCACATGTTCTTCTTTTATTGAATTCGTTGCTATTTTAGTTTTCGTGTTTTTCATTTAATCAACCAATCAACTCGTATAATCGCTCACCGTAGTCTAATCACCCATTGCAATGCTTGGACTCTAAAGGACTTAGTAGTGTGAGATACATCTCCACATTTCATCTTAATTTTAGTGTTGAGTTTAGTTTGTAGCTTCTTATAAATACTATAACTTGATCCCGTATACTTGCAGGTAAGAGAAATTCACTTGGTCTTAGACTAATCAATAGTCAAAAGGTTGATGGGATAAATCTCTTCAGCAAGTCTTTAATGCCGTTGTCGGAGATTGATTTCACTTTGATTTCTTAGCTTCGATTAGCCTTTGATTGCAGAATATTCAGACATGTGTGTGATATTTGTTTATTAGTCTTATATTTTTTCTTCATTTTATCACTTAGGACTTTGTTTTCTTTGTTTTTGATCTCTAGAATACTTTGGTAGATACTTTGAGGTGAAGGTGTGCTAGACTTTGTGTTACTAACCAATTTTAGGGCAGTCTGTTCGATCGGTCGAAGGATTTTCCTCGATCCGTCGAAAATTGCTTATGTCTCAGGCAAGTTCTTGCTTTTGACCGGTCGAGGAAACCCCTCTACCTGTCGAAAATTTTGTTGAGCTTAAGGTTGTTTCACTTATCTCTACCTCTTTTACCTTGTGTATTTATATTCTTGAGAACATATCTAATGTAGTGTTTTAAAGAGTCTTAGAGTTTTACTTCAAAGGTTGTTGGTGACCCATAGTTATGAGAAACTACAATCTTTGAGCATTTAACGTTTTTGCTTTATTTTGTTTGTTAGTTTGACTACCTTGAACCATGGATGGATGATATAGGGTTGGAAAAATTTAAGTGGTTATGGGCAACAAGTGCCCTACAATGGAGGCTATCAAGAGTGTAATTATCAAGCCGAGAAGCCGACATATTCTTATATGGAGGCGTGTGCTCTATGTGGTTCTCAAGTGCATTCACCTCTTGAGTGCAACTTGAGATATAAGTATCCCGAGTTCGTTCGAGAGTACGAGTAGTACACCATGAGGATGCATCAAACACACTAGGTACCTATTCAAGAAGAAACCCCTAGTTCAAATTTGGAAGCACTCATTCACACTTTAGGCAATTGGTGGTACCCCCTCCACCTCAAGAAGAAAACCCTAATCCGAGCTTGGAAGAGATACTTGCCAATTTGCTTGCTCAACAAGAAGCTTCAAGGTAATGTATGAGGAATGAATTCCAATGTATACAAGAGGAACTTTAATGGGCAAGAAAGGAATTTCAAAGGGACATTCAAGGATTAGAAGCTCAAGTGAGTGTACTAGCCGAGAAAGCACAAAAGTTTAATCAAGAAGAAGTGGCACCTTATGAGCCGTCCATCAATCATGAAGCTTTAAGGAGCGGAATATGATGATTCCTTATCTGAGGAAATGAGAGCTAAATCTATATTGGGTGGAAGATTTTCAAGGGGCTATAGATGATGAGTCATCATCCGATGATGAAGTCTCAACCGTGTATGATGAAGCTTGAAATGTTGAGGAAAATATACTTTCGGACTCATCTACACGACCAATTATGGGCTATCGTGAAAAATTGATGAATGAGCTAGATGAAAGGGCTACCCAAAGTGAAGAGAATGTGTTCGAGCCACCCATGGAAGATCAAGTTGAAGAGGAACCATCATTCCTTCCCCTACCACTAAACGAGTACCACCAAGAACTCTCCATGGAGCAAGAAGAAACATTTAGATGATTATGACGATAGGATTAAGACCAAGGCATTCTTGCATCTTGATCCTCCATTTAGCAATCAATGTTTCTATGAAGAAGTAAAGGGTTGGAAAGGAAGTTTTATTGCCAACTTTCCACCTTGTATTGGGATACCACCACCACCTCCTTCCTTCCCACATATAAATTCTACATCATCATTGAAGCAAGAGTTTGGAATGCTACTTGGAGGAGCGATCGAGAAGAATAGGAAGGCATCAAGAAGGTATCAATTTTGGTCTAACATTGGAAAATGGTCGGATCACTTTGATGTTTGTCTCTATGACAAGTCAAGAAACCCTCTAGCTCCAAGTAGTAGAGTGGTACTCCTAAAGAAGTATCCACCATAACAAGATGGTGGAGCTACGAACCATGTTTACGTCCTTAAACTACAATCTGTGATGGTCGAACACCATTGATATGCAAGAAGAATAAGTACGTGTGAGGTTATGGGAGCAGTGTGCATGAAGAATGGAGCATTAAGGTCATGAACTTGGAGCGTAATTTCTGGAAATTTTCGACGGGGCGAGAACCCTAGTGCAATTTTTCTCGACCTGTCGTGGACCTGCTCTGTCCAAGTTGACTTTTGAAGACCATGAGCTTGGGACTTAATGGCATACCTTTTTGAGCTATACCTTGACACCAATTTCAATTTGAATGTGCCATTTGCCGATCATTACCGCTCATATGCACCTTTGGATGGCGAGGTCTAACTTGGCCTTCGTTGGTTTACATGTTCTTGCGTATGGAGCATAGAGCCGGTCTTCAAAGCGTTTGCATCTTATTTCTCCTTACTCTCTCTTTACTTCTTAGCATGACATGTTTATAGTGAACAATGATGCTTAGTGTATAGTTTGCGTTGTGTTAACATGTGGTTGCCTTGGTGTGATACATGTTGTGATACTTGTTACTATGAACTAAATGCCTTTCTAAGTGTGAGGTCCCCTCATGTTATGTGCTTGATTACAATGTTATTTTCCTTTGAAATGTGATTAGTATGCATATCCCCATTGTGGTTAATAGGACTCTAATAGTTTCATTACACCTTAGAGACTATATGACCCCTTAAGTGTGAATGCATGTTAGTTGTTATGTCTAGGAGAACATGTGTTAGGAGAATAAAATATGAAATGATGATGCCTATGATATATTTTGTACACTTGTATTTATTATGTGGCTTGATGCAAATTGAAGACAATTTAATTCTAAAGTGTGAGGTAGGCGACTAACTCATTATCCTGAAAATCCATAAAAATTGAAAAAAATTGAGAAAATGCAATGCAAAAATATGTGTATTTTTGTGTGTTTGTGTCCTAATAAAGGTTCTCGATGATAAAATTAAATTTATGGCTAGTGGATTACATGATTTTAAGCATGTTTGAAACAACAATGGAAATAATGCATTTTTAATCTGTTAAAAGGCATATGTCCCTCAAAATGTGTGCATGTGAGAAAAAGAAGGATTAATATGTTTCAAAGCTATCATTGCCTATGTGAGATTTTAAGTCAAATTTTGCATGAATAGTTCATTTAGTGCACCCATTCTTTCATGTGTGATACCAATTGGTTATGTGTGATCTAGAACTTCCTTTAAACCGTGCAAAGAATTTTTCCAAAACATGAGTAGTTTTCAAAGATGATAGAGGCACTATGATCACCACCATGGCCAAATAGCTTTTGAACCTATAATGCATATATCCTTTAGTGAGCCAATTTGAGCCTTTTAATACTTAGTCTTTTTCTTTCATGAACACCACAAATACCTACCTAGCTTAAATACTTACCATATCTCTTAACTCGGCAAACTAGCAAGCGATGATGAAGTTCTATTAGGATGTGGTCTTAGTGTTGCAAATAATGTCAAGAGATAAGTGTGAGGTGGATGAGGTCTTGTGTTGGTTATTTGCTTGTATATTTGTTTAGTAGTCCAAAACAAATGAAAAGACAAAGAAAAGAGTTCTACAAAAAGAGTTGTGATTGAAAAACAAAGAAAATTTAAAAATAGTGTGTGTGTTGTACATAAAGAATAAGTGGTTTAGGAAGTAGTTTGATTTTAAAAAGGAAAATAATAGAACCTAGGAGTAGTTTGCATGTACTTCAATTCGTGAATTGCTTGCTAGGTTGCTTGGTCTTTGGTTATCCTATCCATTTCTTTCGATTAAACCCCCTTCCTTAAAACCACATTGCAACCTAAATAAAAGTCCTCTTGATTTGAAATTCTTGTGTGTGGAATGATTTGAGTAATTGGTTGAAGAGCAAATCTATGAAAAATATGTGATCAATTTGATTTTTGAGTGCAAACACTATCCATTTAAACACTTGAGAGTACATTGTGTAATTTCTTGTGAGTTAGATGGTTAAGAATATGTTAGTTTGAATACATCTCAATACATGCATTTGGTTTTACGTGTAGCATGTTGGCTTATTATACATGCATTGATTCCATATTCTAATTGTGCTTAAGAAAAGTTCAATCCATTAGCCATGGTTTTTTGAGAGAAAATATTCACCATTCAGGACATGTACATGCTTCTGTGTTTAGTCTTGTAATTATTTTGTACTTTGAGTCTAGATTAGCTCACTTTCTTTTCTTCTTTGTCTGCTTGGGGATAAGCAAAGTCTAACTGTGAGGTAGTTTGTTAAGCCCATAATTATGCTCTAATTATGTCCCTAACTCCATACTTGTTGCTTGTCTTTTATCAATAAAACATCATTTTTATTATGTTTCTCTGTTATGCTAGGAAATGAAGGATTGGCATGGAAACACTCTCAGAGATGGAATCTAATCACTTTTTGGAGAAGTCAAGCAAGTTTTCTAAACCTTTGGAGAAGATGGAGTAAAACAGAGAAAATGACGAAAAGTCAATGGCCGGTCAACGGTCAACTCTGACAGTCAACGGTCAACTCCGGAAAGTCTTCGCCGGTCAATGGCAAGGTCAAGTCAAGTTGGGCCAAGGCCTCAAGACCCAAGCCCACTTGGGAGATATTTTGAGAAGATGGGTGCACATGCATGCAAATCACATGATTTGGGGTAAGTCACACATCTTGGATAACTTACAGTATAAATTTGTGGATCATGTCTAAGCATCAATTTTTGAATTTCAAACACCAAAATATCTCCTTATTGAAGCCTAGGCTGAGCTCCCATCACCACCCACACACAACACACTTCATTTTACTCATTTTTCCTAGTTCTGAGCTCTTTTCTCTCTAGTTTTCTCTTTAGCTTCTCTCTAGGGTTCTTAGTTGAGTTCTCTAGAGAAAAGTTAGATTACTCTTCCTCTCCTCTTATCTTCCAACCCTCTACAAATCTAAGAGATCTAGTCTTGCAAGCCTTGGCCGAACCTCTTCCAGTCTCCCTCACTACCATATATCACTTCCTCCTCTCATCCTTTTCTCTTAAGGTTTAGGTGATTCTCTAGATCTTGAAGAAGTGGAAAATAATCCCTCTTTCTCTTAGCTTCTTTAAGTCCTAGAGGTTTCCATTTCCTCCTCTACAACCTTGAAGACACTTTGGAGCAAAGAATGTGAAGTTAGAAGCATAAGGGTGGACTTGCAGAAGCTTGGCTTGCTTTGGGGAGATTCCTTGGTTATTTCTTCATCCTATTTACTCTATTGATGTATTTAAACTTGATTTTAATTAAGTGTAGTGAGTAGTGCCATTTAGGAGGCTAGGGTTTTAACTCTAGCTATGTGATGTGAACAAATAATGTCTTGATTTATGTATGGTTTATGTTTTAGTGTATGTTTTGTGAAAGTGTGTTTGTGAATGAGCTACTTTGTATTTGTGGATGTTTATATACTTGAGCGTCATGATTAGTTTCACCTATGCATGTGTTGACCCTAGCTAAGTTAATATATCTACGAAGAGACTAAAAATGGGACCTTATTTGAATTAACTACTCACTTAAGGCTAGATGAGTATGTAAACATGATTAGGGTCTATTCCAAGAGGGTTTATCTTAAGGCTTGGTTTCCTTAGCACTAGGCAAGGACTAGAGTATCCTTGAATCTCAATAGACTTGAGGAGTTTTAATCAAACGCACATTGAATCGAGAAATTATTGTAGCTACTAGTTGGGTTTTTCGATTCGTAAGCCAAAATGTGCGGATTTGGAGATTCACTTAGACTTTCTCTCGGGTCCTCCAAAAGAGGTTCGGGAAGGGAAACCTTCCACAATTATTACATGGTATGCTTGTTAACTTTAGTCACGTGATATACGATCAAGATGTAAGCCCGAAATAGCTTAGGTCTTGATCTCAGTTTACTAAATATTTCAAGGTTGGGCTCAAGTCATCTAGAGTCCAAAATGACCTAGGAACTTGGGTTCAAAACCAAGCGTGACTCAAAAGGTCATGATTTGGACATCAACTTGTGTGAAACGGACTTTAATAACCACCTTCATGAAGTGGGACATTGTTTGAGCATCATATGGTTAGCGGGGATTCCCTAGCCAACCATTCTTAGATATATATTGAATTCATTTCTATTTTAGTTTTCGTGTTTTAGTTTAATCAACCAATCAACTCGTATAATCGCTCACCGTAGTCTAATCACCAATTGCAATGCTAAGTCTCTAAAGCACTTAGTAGTATGAGATACATCTCTATATTTCATTTTAGTTTTAGTGTAGAGTTTAGAGTCTAGTTAATCCATAATTTGAGTGTCTAAGCGAGTCAAGCTAAGGAGTTATAGTGGTCAATCCTCATTGGTTCGACACTCGACTTCTTATAAATACTATAACTTGACCCCATATACTTGTGGGTAAGAGAAAATCACTTAGCCGTAGGCTGATCAATAGTGAAAAGCTTGAGGGGATAAATCTCTTTAACAAACCCCAACGAGGAGAATTCCGCTGGACCTCAACAGTAGTTGCAGACTTGTGAGTGGACCTTTATTTTCACAGTCGATAGCAAGTTCGTGTTTTTCATGCATTATGATTTATGGTATGTTTTTAGAACATTTAATGTGGATGTTTATTATGTACGTAATGGTTTTATTTAGTTGCATCGATGCTCTAGCTATTCGATTGATCACCGGATAGCTAGTCGGACCGAGTTAGGACAAACACCCTGCTCGACCCAGATTGTCTCGAGTTAGGCCGGACAAGTACCCTAGACGATCCCATCACCTTACTTTTCATACATGCAGACGTTATGGGTTAGGACAAACACCCTGAACAACCACCTTCATCGCATTTCAGTTTATTAGATTTGAACTCGCATTATTTCACTGAAATCAGCGGAAATGCATGATAAATCAGTTTAATTGATTTACGCTGATTATATTATTTTGTCCACTCATGCTAACGTTTTATATTTTAATATCTTTCCTTGGGCTCTTTGGTTTCCGTTGACAAGCTGCAGTGTATATCCTGGAAGTGCTTGGTATCGTCGAAGGCTTCGAGTTCACTAATCTCTTTTCAGCGGTATGTCTCAGTTCAGTGTCGATTTGTATCATATATAGTATATTCTAGTCGAAGTCACTCTGAATACCGTTTGTATTATGTTACTTCTAGTGATGTTCATATAAATAGCTGAGTCAACTTATCTTGTTGTCATTGAGTTACTTTCCTTTGTATTCAAAACCAGTACCTCGTAAATATGCTTCTAAATCCTTGAGTTAAGTACTGGTTTTGTCTATGACTTATGTTGAGAAATCCGGATGGACATCGGTGATCCACGGTTTGTTTGTGGGATTTAGTCTTTAAAGTGTTATCTTCATGCAGGTTTTTGGTAGTTTCAGTTTCAATGGAGGTTATGTCAAAATTTTCGTATAATTTCCTAGATTATGGTCAATTATTAGGTCTTAATCTTAGTTTACTAATTAAAGTAGGATTGGGTCCTTTCATCTAGATTCTGACACATAGAGGCTTTTGTATGACAAGCTGGGACAACCAGGTCATGATCGACATGATGATCAGTAATAGACATCCATTCTTTCGAGTGAAATGAAGAAAGAACCAAAAATTCGATTCAAAAAGGGAATAGTGATGGGCACCCCAAATTGTAGCGCCGTTGACCAGCGTAGGCTAGAGGTGGCCTATGTTGTTCCCCTCAAAGACAACAACTGGATACAAAAGGTAGTGTCACAGCTCCCAATGCTTTCAGAGTCATTGATGACTCTAAATCTGAACCAACATCCTCATTGGTTATGAAAAATACTTATCACTCACTTTGCAAAGCCTTTTCTTTATCCAATGTAAGATTGAGTTCTTATGTTAAAGACATCAAAGAAAATATTTCATTCTTGCAACGAATCCAAAGGGATTCTGTGGAACGATTCCACCAACTAGCGAACTATTTTGATAATTTATTGTGTTGGTTGACGTGCAAACACACTGGTCATATATTGTGCAATCATTCACTAGTAATGATGTTGCTGATAACTCTTTACTTAGATTAAATAAATGCGGGATCACTACCCTGATCATCTCATTTAGTCGATTTTGACTTCATAATGCTATAGAGTTTTATCAATGGAGTTTGATGACTATTGCACTTCATGAGATTTGATGATTGGTATTATAATCCAATGTACAACCCAAATGGTCTTGCAGAAAGCCATGATTAAGGGACTACAATGGTAGTCTAGATATTGGTAATGAGCACCAATATTCTCTATTAAGGGTTATGCAATATTGTGTGTAGTTGTACTAATTTGTCTATGACCCACCATAGCTCAATTTTTTCATTACAACTAGTGACTGTGTGCGAATTGTGATATTTCGCAGTTACACTGTTATGTGCCAAAATTGTGTTGCCACAACACACTATGCATGAAAGAAATCAACCGTAGTTTAGCTAGTAAACTAAGATTAAGTCCTAACGACTGACCATAATCTAAGAAATTCTACGAAAACTTTGACATAATCTCCCTTGAAATTGAGACAACCAAAAACTGCATGAAGATAACACTTCAGAAATCAAATCCCAAAGACAGATCATGGATCACCGTTGTCCATCCAGATTTCTCAACAAGTATCATAAACAAAACCAAAAACTCAACTCAAGAATTTAAAGACATATATACAAAGTACTGGTTTTGAATACAAAGAAAAGTAACTCAACGACTACAAGAGTACTTGACTCAGCTATTTACGTGAACACACTATTTACACAAACCCCACTGAAAGTAACATAATACAACTGGTATTCAGAGCGACTTCTATTAACATATGCTACATATGATACAAACTGTCAGTGAGCTGAAACATACTGGCTGAAGAGATGACTGGTGAACTCGAAGCCTTCGACGAAACCAAGCACTCTCAGGATATACATTACAGCCTGAGTGATGGAAACAAAAAATCCCAAGGAAAGACATTAAAATATAAAATGTTAACGAGAGTGGAAAAACATAATATAATTTGCATAAATAGGTAAAACTGAATTATCATGCATTTCCGCTGATTTCTGTAAAATAATGCGAGTTCAAAATATCATAAGTTGAAATACAATGGAGGTGGTCGTTCAGTATGTTTTCCTTAACCCGGAATGGTTGTATGTATGAAAAATAAGGTGATGAGATCTTCTAGGGTGTTTGTCCTAACCCTAAATAATCTGGATCGGGCAAGGTGTTTGTCTTAACCCTGTCTCACCAGCTATCTGGTGATTAGCCAAATAGTTCAGGTATTGATGCAACTAAATAAAACCATCACAAAGTAAACTTTCAAATAAATGCTTTGGAAACATACTGTAAAACGTAATGCATAAAAAATATGAACTCGATATAGACTATGAAAATAAATGTCCACTCACAAGTCTGTGACTACTGCTGAGGTCTAGCGAAATTCTTCTCGTTGGGGTCGCGATCACGATGTCTTTTCCATAAGGATCACATAATATCAGAACATGCAAAACTATGAAAATAGGATTTAAAAACAACCGCAAAAATCCTGTCGCGAAATCCTATAACCTACCTCACTGGAGCTCTGTCGTAGAGGGCGGCGCATGGCCCTCACGCGCCTCCACAGGTGGCAGCGCCTGGGTCTCAAGTGCCTCAATCAAAAGTACGTACTCTGATGAGGACGTTCGATCCCTATTTGGAAAGCTCTCAACGAGGCCAACAACTTTTGTAACTAGCCCGAGATCCAATTCGACGACATTTGGCCGGAATATACAGAAACAGACCAGAAAACCTATTTTTCCGGTGACCGCTACCAACGGTGGAGATTAACCCCTCAAAACCTTCCTCTCCTCGAGCCCAACCAAACCCCTAAACCTACGCGCTCTAACTAGCTGCTAATTTGCCGGAATCAGCACTCAAACTTCACAGCCCCAAATAGGCCAGAAAACCCAAATTGTCGAATCTCCGCCGTAGTGCCTCAACAGACTACAAAACCTACCTAAAAGGACTCAGGGGGGGGGGAGATCACGCTTCAATAACCTTCAACTACCGACCTCCAAAACTCATCGGAGCGTCATCGCCACCAGTGACAACTCCACGGTTACAAACCCGAATCGGGTCACCCAAGAAACTTGTATAAACCCAAAAATATCCATAGAAACATAACAAAGAAGCCTCAGGCTTCAAAGCCCTACCGTTTTCAAAGGCGAAGGTGGCCGGAAAATGGCGAACAACAGCGAGTCGAATCAGGTGTCCAGCGCAGGTCATACGGGTTCCAACAGTTCGAGCCCAAAACGGAAAATACTAATATTTCTAAAAAATTTGCTATTTATACCCTTAAGCTCTTTAAAAGATCAACGGCTCAGAATTAATCTGATCAAAATCGGACGGTAGAGATTAAACCGACCTAAACTAATTTCTTTTTGAATAATTTCTCGCACCAACTTCTAATAAACATAAGAAATAACTCGCTTATCCAAAAAATTCCCCCCAAAATTCCTAGAATCTCAAAATAAAATACTCTACAACTTTCAAGAAGAAAGTCAAGTCAAATTATCGCCCGGTGAAAAAGTCGTTAATAACTTCGATAGTGCAACTAATATACGATAAAACTTAATATTCGATAAGTATGTAATTTTGGTTCGGGTCGTAACAATGCATGTGGGTCATTCGAGATGAAATAAGTATTTATGTTGGACATGAGTTTCTAACTATGATATGCTATGCAGATACTTTGACAAGCGATCTCTTTATCGCTAGTTTTGTGGATTGTCACTTTGATGAGATAGTTTTCCCGTCGTTAGGGGAGATAAGACAAGCATGTTAACATAACGACAGGAATTGTCATGGTCTATTCCATTCTGTTTCATCTTGATCCCAAAACGACATAGCGTAGTAATTTCGATGCCTGATACATTATATTGTTAAAGTGACAAGATCACATATAACTTGCTGTAAGCATGCCTGTAAAGATTCATGTTCTTTCAAGAAGACATGATGTCACCCAAAGAAGTTTGGCATGACGATGTCACCATGGAAGGTGGTACAGTGACGACACAATGTGGCATAATGGCGTCACTGGTCATGGGTTCCGCTAAAGAGCCTGGGAGACCCATAGATTCAATAAATACTCGTCCAAGGAAGCAAACGAGTTTGGCACAATCTAATCCATTGATCATTGATAGTCAAAATCTATCTCATGAGAATATTTGTGGATTATGGTTATTATTGAGAGATGTGTTAATGTTAAAACCAATTCCTGAGAATATAGAGATCTCTACAAAGTACAAATTACACTAGTATACATGAGATGTGGAATATTGAGGCTAATGATATCGAACCACACTACATTGAAAGTCTCATACATAGTAGAATTGGCCTACATGAAAAGAAGTGATCCAGATTAAATTATACTCACTAACAAAGAGAAAAGTAGTTGGGTTGGTGATGCCGACACACTCAAATGTAAAGCCTATCGAAATGGGTTTTTATTAGCAAGTGCATATGATGAGAATAAAGAGGTATAGACTCACCTTATGGCGTTAGGTTTCTCACAACACTCTGGAATTGACTACGAGGAGACATATTCTCTCGTAATGGATGTCATAGCACTCCACTACTTGTTGGTTTGGTAGTTTCTGAAAAACTTGACATGCAGCATATGAAAATGGTCATCAAGTATTTCTATGGGGGTTTAGACTAAGAGATATTCATGAAGGTTCCGGATGGACTTTATTTACCCAAATCAAGTGGCTCTAGACCACAGAGTGTGTTTGCAATGAGATTGAAACACTTACTAACTGATTACTTGATTTGGAAGGGATATGATGACTTATGCCCCCTGCGTGTTTATTCAAAGGACAAGTTTCGGATTTGCAAAGTATTTGAAATCCAAATTTGAGATGAAAGATCTTGGGAAGACACGGTTTTGTCTTGAACTAGAACACGGAAACCGTATTGATTCAGTTATCAATCAATCGGCTTATACTCTGAGACACATGACACTTTGATGATGATAAAGTGAAGCTTAAGAGTACTCCCATAGTCAGTTGAAGTCTTGACCCTTAGTGGGATCCATTTTCGCCCAAGAGATGATGACAAAAACGTGTTAGAGGCTGAAGTGCCTAATCTAAGTATAGTAGTATATTTATCATAATACACAATACTCAACTTCACATTCTTATTGAACTTGTAAGCCAGGTTTAGCTTTGCACCCACGCAATGCCATTAAGCTGGCATAAAGACAATCTTTCGATACTTAAGGAGTACAATAGAGATGGGTTTGTTCTATCCCCAATAGAGAGATAGGACAAAAGGCATGTATCCCTGTAATTGAGAAAGCAAGAACGTGACATGTGGGAATGGCGTCGCTTCTTCCTTCACCCTTTACACCAACAATCTTTGTGATGTGTTGTTAGTTTTTATATAATATTGTGTATCGATCTCTTTGACCCACATAAAGGTCGTTCCCAAATTGGTTATGTCTTTACCATGGGTAACACAACAATATCTTAGAGAACCACACAATAGACTCTTGTCCCTATATCTTCGAATCATGTTGAGATTACTGATCCACATAAACGAAGAAGTGCATATAATTGAGGTCCACACATTTGGAGATCAAATGGTTTCTAATCAACCATTGATGGACCAACATGAATTTATGAGGATAATGCTTCTTGCATCGAGTAGATGAAGCTAGGTTACATCAAAAGCGACGACACCAAATATATATTGCTTAAGTTCTTCTATGATCAGCAACAACAATTCCTCGAGATCATGATGAACTAAGTTTGATGTGAGGATAATGTGGCAGATTTAATCATTAGTCATTGGCAAATCCACATTTCAGAAGCATGTGCAAAGCATAGGGTTGCTAAGCTATCCTAATTTTCGATATCAGAGGGAGATGCAGACTTCAGCTAGGGATAGTGGCATGCACATGAGCGTTTCCAAATGTGAAGGACATGTTGTACTCTTTTCTCTTGACCAAGGTTGTTTTTATCCTAAAGGGTTTTTATTACTTGGCAAAGTTTTAATGTGATAACATAAATAAGTGTCATATCATCGTCTACGCCGACCTGCACTCTTTTTACTTGTTCGAGATCACTTTTTCTTCTGCAAAGGCTTTTAGCTCGACAAGGTTTTTAATGAGACATAAAGGAACCATGAACTACGTACCCATAACTGGAACAAGGGAGAGTGTTGAAGGAAATTTAAATGTGCCTAGTTATGGTACAATTAGTAATGATATAAGTCATACTTAGTGCACCGCTATCATTGTCTATTATGTGTTGCTTTGTAAACCAAGTAACGGCTTTGTAACCGATATAACTGTAATCTACCATCATTTTTGTAATCAATATAGGTTCATCACATCCTCCTATAAAAGGGATGTGAAACCTTATAATACATATACAGATTTGCTTCCAGATACTTTCTCTCTCTAGTTTTATGATTTCCTAAAACACAACTTATGTAATGGTTTTTTTTCCTTACTTCAACGCCTTATTATACAGCTGATACACCCCTACTATATTTGCTTTCTTTGCCCTCTATTAAGAAACTCATGAGAACAGCCTACAAAACTTTCAAAGCCTTAAACATGCTACGCATACAACTTAGACTGTATAATAGCAATGTGGCATACCAAGTTAAGCATCCACGGTACTTCGCACAATGAATTGGCATAATCAAACGGAGCTTATTAGCTTCTAAGATGAAGCACCAATCCCTGCAGCTATGTATCAGTAATCACAACTTCACTACCCAATGCTTATTAGCTCCGTTCCCATGAATACGTCATACAAGTCATACAACACTGACGTTACTCATGGAACAGAGCTTGGTTTTGTGCTCGATGAAGAGTTTGAGAGAAGTTTGGGAAACAAAACCTCTCTGTAAACCTTCCGACTGTGAAGAGAGTTCCCACAGCCATCTGAAACCTTCCCAATGCCAAGGAAATCTAGTTAGAAGCTCTATAAATGTTCCGAGTGAAGGCCATAAGGTAGTCTCTCTCCGAGGTCATTTCCTGAGTAGCTCTCATAATCAAACAAATTCTTGATCAGCTATTGTTGATCACTCCCTGAACCAGATAATCAATTCCCTTGTGAATACTTTTGCTGCAAGTTCTTGAAGAGAACAACTCTCGGAGATTGTGGAAGCTAATGAAGCTCATAAAAGTTCAAATTTTTCATGAACAGATAGTTGACTGTACGCATAAGCTGAAAGAGTCTTACAACCTAACTAATTGAGCTATTCCTGGTTACAAAAAAGATGATGAAGCCAGACAGAAAAGAGATTGGCAAGAATAATTCATAACGAAGCCAACTGCTCGTAGCTAATAGGCACATTAAGAAGGTGATGAAAGAATAGATGCAGTGAAAGCCTTGCACTGGAATTTAATGACTGCATCAAGGTCAATTTGACCATGACTAATGAGGAAAAGAAGACCATTAAGAATTTTGGTCACATATGGCAGTGTATGACTAGAGGGAGAGTACCTCAATAATGCACAAACTGCAAAAAGGGTTGCTCAGAGACTACCAGTCAACATGCAAGCTTCAGCTGATTTCCATTTTTTTTTATTATCAAGAAGCAGCTTGCCAAGATTACTGGACCAATCTTCATCAGGTTCTATAGATTTCTAACAAAAAGAAGTTTTAGTTTTAGTTTTAGAATCTTTGGGTGAATAGCCTTGATGCATTCCAGAAATTTTCATATTTAAAATGCAATTTCAATTTTCAATAGGTAAAATCCTGCCATTTTAAATTCAACCTTTATAAAATTGTTACCTAAAAGTGAATGAACCGTCAAAGAGCTAATAGTTTAATACCCCACAATTTTCAATTTTGATTAGAATTGGGTTGCCGTCAAATTGTACAAGGGAAACAAAATTGCCAAGACGAGTGAAACCAGGCTTAAAGAATCAGCTGATTTTTGTTTTGGTTATATTGAAGTGTTTGTTGAGTTTATGCAATCTTCTTGATGCGAGTGATGCTTTCATACAAGAACAATTGTTCTGCAACTGACTGGAAAATATGGTATCTAGAACTGGGCTAAAGACAATGTCATATTTCAACTTTTGAAAGCGCCTAGACAATTGAAGACCAAGTGATCAAGCTGCAAGTCTTTCTCTGCAGTCCAGTAAAGCTTGATAATCACATCACAATCATGCAGCAGCGACTTGTAATAGCCCATTATGCCTGAGCAGCGGCTCAGGTGAAGGCTCACGTCCTCGGAATTCCACAAAGACCTGGAAATAAACCATCGCAACATGTTGGAAGAATCAACACTAGTGTCATAATATGATAAGAGAAATACAATGAACGGAACAAGTTGTCTCACATCTAGAGGTGCTTTCCCACCGCCTAGTGCAAGGACAGTGTCACGGAACCTGTGTCCGGTTTCTTTCACAGCCTGTTGTAATACACCAAAACCACAATTGATATGTGAACGTATTTGAATGAGTAGAGAAACTAGAGACCATATTTTTTGGGTTTTAGCTAGTTACAGACACCAAAGTGGATCTACCACCGTCTTTTTAGCTTACTACTCTAGAATAAGGCTTGACAAAGTCATTTATATTTTTTACTATAAAAGCAAAAAGATTTGAGAAGATGTGGCAACCATCAGATAGTATATAGTTTGCAAAAACTTATATGCCAAGGGACCTCAAATGATCATCACACTCACAACTTGTTACCAACTTTCTCAACAGCGATGACCCAAGTCCAATTTCACAATTTTGTCGATGATGGTATAGATTAAACACCAATGCATTCACAAATTATTACTCTGTCAGCGTTAATGCAACATTATGAGATCACATACCTGGCTATTATCCAATCCAGCATCTTCAAATGCAGAGAAGGCATCAGCAGACAAAACCTCGGCCCACTGCAAAATATAGCAATATATGTCATTCAATAATATGTTCAGACCACCAATCCAGGACATAAAAGACTTGACCATCAAAGTAAATTAGTACTATTGACCTTGTAACTGTAGTATCCAGCTGCATATCCACCTAATATTCAAAGAAAGCAATACATTAATAAACAGGTCAGAATAACAGAAGGAAGAATTTAGAACATTGCTGGGATGTTGAAAGCTAAAAAGTGACAGCACACCTCCAAAGATATGGCTGAAACCACAAAGGAACCTATCTTCTGGAAGTGGAGGGAGCACTTGTGTCCGTTTACTAACCCTCTGATCAACATCATAAATGGATTCTGACCCACCAGGTATGTAATCTGTGTGCAGCTTCAGATCTACACTTGCAAACTTTATCTGCAGAAATTATTGAAATATATTATCAAGCATGAAGTGGATACCAAAAAAATTGAAGTAAAATAAATAATTATTTAAAAAGCACATAAAACCATTAGTGTAATTCAGAAAAATGGAAACAGAATGGATACTTTTAAAATTTTGTATGTGAAGTGCAATCAAAGTAAAACTAAGGGTTTGGTTTAATAAACATAATGTCGTAATAGAATATTTGCAGGACATGTAACAGTTTAAGGTTAAAACCCAAACCACCATCGAAGTCGACATTTGACAAGATGTATGTCATAAGCCCTTCAAGATACGACTACAACAGTATTTCTTCTAGCTAACAGAACCAGGATGTCCCCATAAACTAATGATAATTTACTACTGTGTGTAGCAGTTCAATGGAGAACAAATACACAAAGCTAACTAGTGAAAGAAAGGTTAAGGCCTCATAGCGCACTAACCTGTCGAAGGCTTTGGGAGCCGGCGCGGAATGTTCTAGCTGCAAGAAGCTTTTTGTATACTTCTTCTGGGAGAGTCTCCCCAGTTTTGTAGTGTTTTGCAATGTTCATTAAAGTATCTCTACATCAACAATTAAGCAGACATATTCTGACATAAACTCAAGTAAGCACAACTCAGTAAGGTAAGGCAGCTGCATCCTGAAGGCCCATACCCAAATGTGTTCAAGTGTCAATGACCAGAAAAATAATTTTCTAGGAGAAGACAGTCCATATTTCCAGTATTTAACTTCCCCACCCCGATTGGCACATTTGCTTTTGTTTCTCAAAAGAAAAAATAGTAAACAAGATCTTGACAAGCATAAATACCTATGGTAACACCAATTTTCCATGAACTGTGAGGGCAATTCAACAGCATCCCATTCTACGCCTCGAATACCAGCAACAAGACCCTCATCTTGCTTAGTTAGCATATGCTGAAGTGCATGACCAAATTCATGGAAGACGGTCTCAACCTGAAAAAGTCACTGGTCAGTAACTCTGTGAAGACAGTCACATACAAGATGGTGGCATACACTAGCAATCATGCAAGGCTTTCTTAATTCTTTGTGGCCGACAATAGCAAAAACCATGGTTTTTACCCTACTTGCGCATTTATCAGACAGCCACAGATCAGTAAGAGCTTCTTTGCTCAATTAATCCTAATTAAGCGTTGGTTTGGTACTATATTCGGCCATCAACATAGCTTAAGGAATGAAGACTCAAGTACAAATGAATGGACCCTGGATTCCTGACCCAGAAATCTCAATCTGACTGTAAGATTACGCATACTTGCATTTAGCGTTGAACAAAGATATTTAGCAATGACTGCCCATATGTATGTACCCATCACACCATTAAAATGAACCCCCAAATTCAGTTTCCCATGCCATTTCCATAAATGTTGTGATCCACCAGGTAACAGCAAAGAAAAGATTTACTAATTGACTAATAGTATAAAGCTCATTATACATGTATGCCAATAGAAGTGAGAGTTGCGGGGAGGGAAATTAAATGAAGTAAGAGATGGAACGGAAAGAAAATCTTTCCCCTTCTAACTATGCATGTCCTAAGTTCTTTCCAGCAAGCTGAAAACAGTTGCATTTATATTTACCTCGCGGAAGGTCATCAAGCTGGGTTTGTCTCCCACTGGTGGTGATTGATTGCATACCATGTGTGCCACAGGTAACCTTGGAGAGGTACCATCGCGCGACAACACACAGCTCCTAGCAAGAACTTCATCCATCCATGCACCTCCTCTTTTCTCAGACGGACGAGTATACGGATCAAAGTAAAAATATGCAATAGGAGCCCCAGATGAATCTTTAACACAATAGAATTTAACATCATTGTTCCAAACCTGATAAACCACGTATATAGTTAAGTCAAGTTAGTTTATGATCAATAAATGAACCAAGATCGAGCATAATAAAGGAGTGATATATACCGGAGCTAAGCCATCGACCGATTCAATATCAATTCCAAATAGCTTGTTTGCTAGGCTAAATAGGGCATCCATAACCTTTGGTAAAGAGAAATAGGGGCGCAATTCTTCCTGTAGAATAAAAGGGCTGTAATGTATGTCTTTTAAGCAGAACTACATGCCTTTTCTTAAAGAAAAGGCACATGAAGGCATAAGGTAGAACTGAAAGTAGCATATACTAATATCATATCTGATGTTACATGTAATTTCCAAATAGATAAATATATGAGAACCTCGTTGATATCATATTTGGACTCTCGAAGCCTCTCACTCCAAAAGCTAATATCCCAGTGATTCAAATCATCAGCTTCTGGAGCACCTTGGCATTTAGCAAAATTCTTAAGGTCTTCCATATCTGCACCATCAATAAATGATCCCATAAGTTGATATGTTTGCAATGTAAACGATTTGCTGAAGATCGTTGCATTAAAACTTTAAAACTAACAAATCTAAGCAACAATTTTGAATTCATGTTTTAGGCAAGTATGACAGAGGAGAACCGAAAACAAGCTATTTAGCAACGAGAGAAACAGTAGAATCTTTAGCAAAAACAAAAAAATTAAACATCTTCACACCCATCTGTTGAACAGTGGCCATAACTTTATACGAAGTCAGGATGTCTTTCGATCATTTACCTTGAACTCCAGCATTCCAAGAAGCACTTCGAAGCTTTTCTAGAAGCTCTTCAGCTTTTTCGATAGTAGCCATTTTGGTTGCCATGCTTACCTGAAACGTGGTGTCTGAGTAAATATCTATAGCAATTACATTTAAATAACTAAATCAGTAATCGTACCTCAGCATAGTTGTTGTAATTGAGAAGCTTGGCCTTTTCTAACCTAAGCTTCAGGATCGAGTCAATAATTGCAGTATTATCTAGATCTCCAGTCGATGCACGAGTTATGTATGCACGGTATATTTCCTCGCGCAAAGACCGGTTGCGAGCATGTTGCATAACAGAGAGATAACTTGGACCATCCAATGTAATGATCCAAGGACCATCCTCAGCAGTTGCCTTTTCGTGCCCCTGATTAAAGGAACAGAACCAGAAAATGATGTTAGGTAATAGAATAACAGAAAGACAAAAAATATAAACCACACAAGGTACTGGAATACCTTTGATACTGCTGTTTGTGCAGCCATTCCTAGAGCCGTCGCTGGCAATCCATCAATTTCATTCTTATCAGTAATTAACTTCTCAAATTTCTTTGTGGCATCCAACACATTCTCCCCAAATTTTTGAGACAGTTTTTCTAGTTCCTGAAAATACAAAATATCATTATTAAAATGTTAAGTAATGAAAGATGACATAAGATGTAAAACCAGTGTTACAAATCATTCTTTCTGCTTTTTCCTAGTGAAAAAATAAATTAACATTCAATATGAAGGAAACTAGCCTAGAAAAAATGAAAAGAAGAGGATAAGGTCTCAGAGAAAGTTAAAGTTTACTTCCACAATTCCACCATTCACTTCTCAAATAATGCACCATCACAATCTTATCTATGCATACATATCCCAAAACAAACATCAACATGCCATATTATAGCCTGCCATTATAGCTCTAGTGACTGTTGTAGTGATGCTAATTTATGAGCTACACCAATACTTCTTCCCAAAACGAAAAATTATGATGGACATTGTCTAGCATGCTACTTAAAAGGATGCTACTGTAACAGCTTAATTTCTTTTTTATTAAGAACGTTGAGGATGTTGTTAAATGGAAAAATGATTAAAAGCGCACCTGTTCAATTTTGTTAAACTGTTCTCTTTTATCATCCTCAAGGGCAACTCCACTTAGAACTGCCTCCTTTATTTGGCCTGCGAAACAATAATTTCATGGCAAAGAGAATGTCAGACAACAAACCTAGGCCCGAGGACGAAAATTTCATTTTCACATAAAGTTTTAGCAGGACACTGTTAATTGTGAGATTGTAAAAATGTCAAATCAGCCTTGTTGACTATGTAGCTTACATTAGTTGATATCAAGAATTTACAAACTATATTGAGATAATAACATGTTTTGCACATTTCTCAGTACTGCATCCTGTTTCATTTGCACGAAAAGCTAGTCTCACTTTCAGTTTTTGTTTTACAGAAGAAAGCAAAACTGCGTTTGTCTCCATAACAATGACAGTTACTTATGACAGCAAAAACAATAACAAAGGCATTCTTCCTCGCACAAACTCAACTTCATATGATAATACAAATTTGTAATACTCACTCTCAACTATACGTTTCTGAGCATCACTCAGCGTCTTCCAGTCAGGAGAGTCTTGAATAGCTTTGAACGCATTGTAAATCGGCTTACTTTGGCCCAACCTAAGGTAAAACTTCACTTTCTCCGGCTGCAATTAACCACCATCAAACAAATCAAATACCAAACAATAAATCAATCATTAAAAAGCATAAAATTCTCAACGAGATTCACACTGAGAAGGAAGTTAGTCGATGTTAAATGATAACTTGAAGCTTATTTATACACAGTGAGAGATGTTCATACTTGGACTTCTTCAATAGCTGCGCGAAGCTCTGACGTGTCCTTAACAGCTTTGAGGTGGTTGACCACTCCCCAAACAACACTCAACCGGTCAACGATCTTCTCCAACGGCACCACCAGCTTCGGCCACGTCGGCTCCACGTTGCGCTCCAACTCCTCCAAATCAGACTCCTACACATTCCACCATTAAACTCTAATCAAATCTAATCTAACCTAACAGAATCCATAGATGCACAATTTCACAAAGAATGAGATTAGAAAATCTTACGAGCTTGTTGAGCAGAAATCGAATCGCGGGGCGGACGTGGCTGGCGTCGACGGCGTCGAAGGGAGGGAAATCGAAGTCTTGGAGGAGAGGATTGGCGGAGAGACCGGCGTCGACGTCAGCAGCGCTGTCGGCGGCGGAGGACATTTTGGCGGTAGCGGAGAGGGAAGAGGAGCGAGGTCGTCGTGGAGACGGAGAGAGAGAGAAGGAGGAGGAGGTGGATTTGCTGAGAGTGAGGCAGAGGGCGAAGGAAGCAGACCAGAGGGGACAGGGATGGGATTTGGGGAATCGTTTAGGGGTAAAACGGGGATGAGAGGAGGAAGCTCGTCTCAGGAGTAGTGAAGATGAGCGGGAGAGAGTGACGCGAGTTGCCATGAGAATGGTGCTAGTGGTGAATAATATAACGAGAAACAACACTGGTAGTTGTTGGGCTCTCTTGGGACTGTCGAAGCCTAAGCCTAAGCCTATGCCTATGCCTATGCCTATGCATTCATATAGCACCTCCTATTGCACATCTTATTTGAGGAGGTGTTATCATTATTCATTGAGTAGGAGGTGTTGTTCCTGTTTTTCGTGCAGCGGTGTAAAAAATAGCACATCCTATTACTATTTATAACTTATTAAATTTAAATTGTTTATTTCTCGATGAGATTTTCAACCAATAAATAGGCGACACGTGTCATTATCGTTTAAATAATGTGATCATATTTCCTGTAAGATTTTCGACCAATGACAAGTAGACACGTGTCATTCCCACAGTACGTTACGTCTAAATAATTGAACCAAAATTTCGATAAGATTTCCGTTCAATCACGGGCTGCCACGTGTCCACTTCACGTGTCATTATCGTTCGAATAATTGAAGAAGATTTCCGATAAGATTTTCGATCAATCACAGGCTACCACGTGTCCACTCCACGTGTCATTATCGTTCGAATAATTGAAGAAGATTTCCGATCAATCAAAATGTGCCACGTGTCATCATCTTCAGACATAAGATGATCTGAATTTGGCTATAAAAATCAGCAATTGATCATTGTATTCTCACACCATCTCCAATTCACTTGCTATTCTACCCGTACACACATTTCTTCAAATATTTCCTCACATTCCCACATCAGTAAGATGAATCCTTTCGATTTGAACAATTTTATCACGAGGAGGCAACAACAACGTGAGCAAGATGCTGAAGTTGCTAATGCCTTCGTCACTGACGCAGTCATGGTAGCTACATCGTTCGATGATGAACCCCCTCGCTGCCGTCGAAATGACGAAAGGCATAGGGAGTCAACGGGACAGAATTTGATTGAAGATTACTTCATCGAATGCCATATCTTCAACGAGCAAACCTTTCGTCGGAGGTACAGAACGAGTACGAACTTATTCAACCGTATAATGACAGATCTCTGCAATCACGACCAATTTTGACATCAAAGATCAGATGCCACTGGAATGCTCGGCCTTCTTCCCCAACAAAAGATGATCGGTGCTCTTCGAATGTTGGCGTACGGCTCAGCCGCAGATCAGTGCGCTGAAATCACAAGGATGGGTGATTCAACAACACTAGAATGCATGAAGAAGTGGTGCAGGCAAGTGTACGAGATTTACGGTGACATTTACCTCCACGCTCCAAATGCAGCTGATCTCACTTGACTTCTAAGGAGGGGAAGATCTCGGGGATTCCCTGGTATGATTGAAAGCATCGACTGCATGCATTGGGAATGAAAAACTGCCCAACAGCTTGGCAAGAGGCATTCTCGGGCCGGAAGAAACGACCCACTATTATCTTAGAGGCCGTGGCTTCATATGACACGTGGATATGGCACAGCTTCTTCGGGGTACCTGGAGCACAAAATGATATCAACGTGCTCCACCAATCAGATATATTCGATTCGTTCCTTGCTGGAACAAGTCCGCAAAGGAGTTTTAAAGTCAACGGTATGACGTACCACGACACTTATTATCTAGCCGACGGAATATATCCGAGGTACTCCTCGTTTGTCAAAACAATTCTCAATCCCCAGGAGCTACCACAGAAGTTGTTCGCAAGAAAACAGGAGTCATACCGCAAAGACGTGGAGAGGTACTTTGGGATCTTACAATCTCTTTGGGGAATTATTCATCATGCAGCTCGGTGTCACCACACATCGGTATTAAAAATGATCATGTTGGCTTGCATCATAATGCACAACATGATTGTTGAGGAAGAATTTGTGGAGGACGAATTTGAGGAGAACAACGAAGAAGATCTACAAAACCCAGCCAGCGCTTTCGCTAGTTATGATGGGCCAGTGGATGGTTCAGGTAATCGAGTTCCTTTGGAGCTAGTTGGAAGAGATGGCCTGAATGAAGAACGCTTTCGCGACCGTGTTGTGGATCTTCAATCTGCTTAAATCCATGGAGAGCTTCAGAATGACTTGGTGAAACACCATTGGTTTATTGAAACCAATGAACATATCTAAATATGTTGTTTTTATTTAATGTGTTTGCATTATGTGTGTTTGGATTTCATGTTGTTTGAATTTAATGTACTTTATTTTTTTGTTGTGTGTTTGAATTTTATCTCAATAAAGAAATCAACATTTTTATTTCTTGAAAATTAAAATTACATAATGACAAGCCAAGTCTAGATTTATAATGAAGACAAACTAATTAAACTAATCACTAAAATTAAACGGGCGATAACAGTTTGAAAATGTTGCAACGCTATCTTCCCCTTCATTGTCATCCACTTTCTTAAGGATGTCCGCTTTCCTCTTCGAGAAATACCTTTTTGTGTTTGGGATCAAAGCATTCATATCCATTGTCATGATCCTTGTTTCTTCGGCTAAAGCCCTCAAATTGAAGTCCTCGCGTTGGAGGGCAAGTGTTTCTTTGTGTAAAGCAAGCGCACTATCATCATTTGATTTTTGGCCGGAGAGCCAAATTTTTTGATTGGCCACAATACATTTTAAAGCTTCATCGCGTACCTCATTTGTAGGAGTCATTCCTTTTTTTCCCTTTTTCTTTGCTTCCTTAGCTGCCTTCACTCCCATTGGTCTAACCGGACTAGAGGGACCTTGGGGGTTGCTTTGTGGTGTTAAAACCTCTTCATTCTCATCCAAATCGATTGTGGGAGACATTTCGCAAACGGGAGGAGTACCTTTGAATGGAAAGGAAGAAGGTGGAGTTGTAGTTTGGATGAACCTAAAATAAGGATGGTTCTTCACCACTTCCCAACATTCAAACTTTGTAAACTTTTTCTTCTTTTGTGCCACATACCATGATTGAGCTTTTCTTAGCTACAAAAAATATACGAATTTATGTCACAATAATATTACATAAAATGGAGATGACAACATTTATTTAAATAAATCAAACAAAATGGAGATGCCAAAATTATAAGGAGTTATTACCTCATCATGCAAATTTGTACCGGATTGTGGATTCCTTTGTGCATAAGCAAGAGCATCACCCCAACTTTTCAAAATTGGTCTCAACTTAGTAAAACGAGATGAAATTGCGATTTGGGTCCTAGCTTCCTTGCTTGATTCATCATGACCAATTTCTCAATTTTCCGAATAATCGCCATAGACTTTTTCCCACAATTTGTAGGTCTTTTGCTTGTTGCCGGTGAGAGGATCAACACTATGACTAACATAAGAAATGCACAATTGTAAATCCTCCGAAGGAAGCCAAGTGGCCATTTATTTGCCAAAAAATACAAAGGAAAGAGAGATGGGAACGAGGGAGATGATAAATTTGTTGTGCACAAATTGGTGTGAGAGGTTAATGAAATGATGTAGTATTTATAGAAAAAATTTGGGGTCTGATTTGCAAATTTTTCATAATTTTTTTGCAATTTTTTAGGGTTTCTTTTGCAAAACAATTAATTCATACCGTTATATTGAAAAGTAGCCGTTTCAGTTGAATTTGGGCCATTGGATTGGATTTTCGATTCAAAATCTACGGTCCAGATCAACTTTACCGTTCTGATTTTTTTCTGCACCGACCTGAACACGTGGCAACTTCCTATTGGGCCACGTGTCCCCCCAGTAAAAAAAAAATTCTTACTGGCGCGCGTGGGTCCCACGCGAAAAAAAGGAAAGCTGGAGTCACCCACGTGTGTGGAGACCACCAGCTTGCTCGAGCTGCTCGCCGTGCTGATCGAGCTCGTGCTGGAGCTTCGAGTTGTGGTCAACGGGCGATCGGCGGGAGAACAGTGCACCGCTGCACGTCGTTTGGGCCGGCTCATGCTGTCGCCGGCAGGGGTCACCGACTTTTGGAGGCTGCTCGTGCTGTTTTCCTTCTCCGGTGTACATGCTCTAAGGAATGCTGCTTAATTTTTTTGTTTTTATCTTTTCAACATCAAAACTTAACATGGGTGTAATGTATTTAGTCCATGAAATGGGCCATAGTTTTGTGCAGTTTCCTTTCTTTTCTACTTTTTTTTTAAGGGTAAAACTGGCACTCTCATTTACAAACCACACGCCCTTTGTTTTTTTTTTTTTTGCAGATTTTTATTACACTTTTGTATGACTTTTTAATGAAGGCAGGTTTATTGCATTGTAAAGCCTCAAGCTATTACATTTTATATACATCATCATGATCCGAACGAGGGTTTGCTGAATCTAAATACAGTAAACTTTTAAAGCTCCATCTTGGCATAAGATCCTTTTCCTTTCTCATTCAGGAAAACTCAGATGATGCTTGCAGCGTGCCTGTACCATAGACCACATAAGCAACTAATCGAAGACTAATTATGAAGCAAATGGCTTTTACTTTGTATGTGTTTTCCGGTAATCCCATACCTAACACAACACAATATCTTTCAGTTCTTGTACTTCATGGTCTCCTTCTCGAATCCAATTGTGGGAAATTGCTTGGCATACTCCTCGACATCATGGCGGAGCTTTGCAATTTCAGATTGGAAGTGAGGAGCAGGAAGTGCAGCCAGGAAGTCCTTCAACTTTGTTCCTGGTATGCACAAATTAAGAAATTGTAATTCCACATATGTATATGAACAGAAGTTAGGTGAGCATGAACTTGATGTTATGATTGATATTAAAGATTTGTATTAGGAACCTTTTGCTTCTTCCTTGACCTTCATCGCCAACTTTACAGCGGCATCGAAAAAATCTGCAACTTTAGCAAAATCCTCCTCAATGAATCCCCTGGATGTAAGAGCTGGGGTTCCTGAAGTTGCAATAAGATGAGTTAAGACTACTGGAACTTTAAACTTTACAGACATAGTGGCTAGCGAGTATGGGAAGAACCAAATGATGAGAAGCATATTTACCCATCCTGATGCCACCAGGAACCATGGCGGACACATCTCCAGGAACAGTGTTCTTGTTGGCTGCAATGTGAACAGCTTCCAACACCTTTTCGACTCTGGAGCCGTCAATGCCCTGAGAGATTTAAGAAACTGTGGTATCAGCATAATTCTATCCAGAGAAAAGTATATGGCAAAATTACATGATTTGAACTTCTCATAACAGCATCTTAATGGAAACTACTTTGGCTATGCCACAAACAAATTTGGGAAAACGAGAAGCTTTTGTATTGCAAAGACGAAAAGGTGTCTCAGTTACCTTGTTTTTCAAATTCACCAGAACTAAATGGTTGTCAGTTCCACCAGAGACAAGTTCATAGCCCTTCTCATTTAATGCCTGCATGTTTTAGGGTATTAGCAATTAAAATGCTGGAAGTAAAACAACCATGTACAAATCAGAGAATATAGTGCAATTGTACACTGTAAACAAAGGAATTGTCTGACACAGTTTCTCCCTCAGTTTGTTATGGTACATAGATATATAGTTTTAGGAACAATAAGTTTCATACCTGCGCAAATCTTGAGCAATTACTGAGAACTTGCTCTTGATAGGCTTTGTACTCTGGAGTGGTAGCCTGCATTTTACCAAAAAGCGAAAATATGAAAACCAGTAGTAACCAACATCAAATGGTTGGAGATTTGAAAGTTGAGACTCAGGTCAACATCCATATAGAACACCATTCTCAACACAAACAATTCATAGCAAACACCAGTCTCAACACAAATGAGTCAAACGACTCCTACTACATATCACTCACTGCCATAAAGAAATGGGAATATTGTAGTCTTCAGAATGAGAATAAAGATGTGATGGAATTTATCCTGATCCACATGCATACCTGTTTCAATGCGACTGCCAAACCGGTAATGGTGTGGTTGTGTGGACCACCTTGAAGCCCAGGAAAGACGGCTTGATTGATTCTGTCTTCGTAGTCATAAAACACCTTTAATGCAATTCAAATATCAAACCATTATATATTAAACTTGTACCAAATAAAGAAAAAGCAACAGAAGAATTCATAAGATGAGTAACAGTATTGTTTAATAGGCAAATTTGAAGAAATTCTGAATAAAAATCTTGAATTCACCTCTTTCCCTTGTTTGGTAGTCTCTTTTAGACCCTTCCTGAAGAATATCATGGCTCCACGAGGGCCACGAAGTGATTTGTGCGTTGTGGTGGTCACTACATCTGCATACTCGAAAGGAGATGGAATGACACCAGCTGCAACTAACCCACTGATATGTGCCATATCTGCCAACAGAATAGCTTTTTGTTTGTCGCATACCTGTCAAGTACTTAAAAATGTAAGTCTTAACCAGATAACATGATTATAGTCGAGCCTGTCTCAACCTCTTGAGATCCCAAAATTCAGTGTAAACTGGAAGGTTGCAGTTAAAGAAAATTAGAATTTAGGCATCAATTTGCTGATTCCGTAATATTTGTTGGATTAGGTATCATCCTCAAACCTTAAGATGTCAGAATGTCTGAAACTATAGTTATAGATCAATTCAAAGGAGTTTACCTTGCGAATTCGTGCATAGTCATACAAACGTGCATAAGCACTAGCACCAGCAACTATAAGTTTTGGCCTGAAGAGTGTAGCACTTTTCTCCAACTGCAAATCATTGTTTTACATGTCAAATGTAGCTTCAGCTGAGGTAGGTAAGAAGGAAAACATAAGCTGCTGCAAGAGTCGTCAAGCTACCTGGTCGTAGTCAATAAAGCCAGTGCTCTCATCCAGTCTGTATGGCATTGTCTCAAAAAAGATTGAGACAGCTGAAATCTTTTTAGTGTCAGTCTGCACATTACCAACAAAAAAGATGAACAATGATCATAAACTGATGGTAGTCTGTTAGTCAAAAGTACAAACCATATATCATAAAAGTTTAAGTACCTGATAACCATGAGAAAGATGACCGCCATGAGGAAGATCAAGAGCCATGATTCTCTCATGAGGTTTCAACAATGCAGTGTAAACATGAAAATTAGCTGGAGACCCTGATAAAGGCTGCACATTGACTGCAGGATAAAAGGATGACAATCATCACCTTATAACATATATCAGAGACATTTCTACAAGCCTACAGCTATTGTTATTCAGGTGATAGATTGGCAAGCTACAACTTAGATTTTGTTATATTATACTCTAGTATACCAAGAAAATTACAGACAACTTATAATCTTCACTATAACTTAGTGTGGATTCATCAGACTCATACATTGTAACAAATAGACTGAGGCTGCGCATGCCTCAAGAACTTACCTCCCCATTTCGCTGGATCCAACCGAAAAGCTTCCAAAGCCCGTTTCTGGCACAAGGTCTCTGCCATGTCAATGAACCTGAGATTGCAGATGTTATAAGTTTTTATCTTTTTTTACTATCCATCACATCTTAAGTAACCATACCCAAATGATCATATATGATACTTAAATAAAAAAATGGTTTGGGAATAATGATTTTTCTTACTCGTTTCCTCCATAGTATCTAGCCCCAGGATACCCTTCACTGTATTTGTTGGTCATGACTGATCCAACTGCTTGCATCACAGAGACTGATGTGAAGTTCTCCGAAGGTATCAATTCTAGACCCTTTACGAAAACAAGAACCCCCATAAGAGATAATGGTACAAGATCAAAACCCCAACTTCCTATACATGCTAGTCCTCATCATACAACCTCTCAAATTGTTCTTAAACAGAACATCAAAAGAACACACATTTTCATTGAAATGATTGAAATCCAACAATGACTATATTCGTCGTAATTAACAAAGTCTTGATTTTGATCATAGACTAAAACACAATACCTTCCATTGCCGGGTTTTCTCGTGCTCAATGATGTCAGCAATCTCAGGATCCACAACCTCCAATGGAGCATTCAATTGCTTAGGCCACTGCCAAAAAGAATGACAATTTATCATGTCTTATGACCCAAAAAAAAAACCACCAACAAAAACAGAAAAAACACAATGCAAAGTACTAACTGAGCTTGTCTTGAAAACTTACTGATACACCGTTCTTCTCCTTGTCATAAACGGCTTCACTGGGCAAAGATGACTGTAAAAAAAGTAACACAGACAAAAAAAAAGTGTTAGCTGTTAAAAATACAAGGCATTCAATTCTCTAGAAAAAGAAACAGAGGAGGTATGAGAATTAAGAACCATGTAATAGTGAGAGGTGGCATTGAAGAGAGGACGAATGGGCTTGTCCACAGAAGAAGAAAGCCTGCGGAGGGCCAATGCCACAAGAGCCATGGTGTGCTCTGTTCTGGGTTTTCGTTTCAGTTGGGTGAGATATTGGTGGTGGTATTAAAACTACAAAAAGAAAATAGAGAGTGGAACTTTTATATTTTATTAATGCACCGGCTTTGTCCTCGTTGTCCTGCCACTTGTACTGGGTAAGGGAGGAACTGTGAGTGAGTTTGTGTTCAGAGTTGAGGTGTCATAATCAATGATATATGATGAGACCAAAAACCATCACCATGAAAGGCCTATCCGAACTTGCTCGTTTCTTAGCCACAAAAAGGAGTTTCCCGTAGATATGGCCTGATCGGTTTTGGGGTATTCTGTGAGACAAATTTGGCCACCGAAACTTTTGAATGAAATGGTACGTTCAGGAGGATGGATTTTCTCCAAACACATACGTCGTTGTCATGGAGGTTGTTACTGTTAGGGGTATGTACCCTTGTCATTATAAAAAAACTGGGCAACGTACTGGCCAGCTGGTTAGAGCATGGGGCTGTTAACCACGAGTTCGGAGGTAACATCAGTGACACTGTCAATAAAGATTTAATATCTACTCAGACATAAATTTAATATTAATTTCGATCTAAAATGACTAGAGGTCTGATACAAATTTAGTAGCAATTTTGATACACATCATAACATTTTTCAATATAACTCATTTCCTGAAATAATAATAATAGTTCCCGATAACATAGTAACAGTCTTCGAACTAAAAATACAGTAAAAGTCCCAAAAATACAGTAGCAGTTTTCGAACCGAAAATGCAGTGACAATTTCCAAACTAAAATGTAGTAACCCTTCCCAAAAACATCAATAATTTTCAGTTGAGATTCAACACCTTTAGACTTAGCAATGCACAGAGACTATTGCTAAAAAAACAAGAATCAATAACTGAAAAATGCGACACTATTACTGAAAAATCAAATAATATTGTTATTGAAAAATATGATACTGCTACTGTAAAATATGGCACTGCTATTGAAAATCAACTACCAAGAACTTTTTTCTAACCTTATATGTGAATTCGAAAAACGTTGTTACTGAAAATATCAAAATAATATGACATTGCTATTGAAAAAAAATCAAATAATACGACACTGTTACTGAAAAATCAAATAACCCTGCAATTGAAAATCAACAACCAAGAATACCTTTCTAACCTTTTATGTCAATTCAGAAAACGCTACTACAAAAAAATATATTCAAGTGATATTAATCATTCTAAAATCAACAACAAAAAATGAATAGAAATCGTAAAATATAAAGCTACTACTAAATCATTCAAAATGTGAATAACTATAAATATAGGTTGTTACTGAATTTTTTTTGAAAAAGATAACAGATCTACTCGATCAAACAGACAAAATTACTCATGTTAGTACTCTTATTAGTCACAAAAATGTCACAAACAGACAAGATCGTCCTAATCAATCCAAAAAAAGTAACAAAACTCACAAAAATCCACAAATTTTCAGAAAATTCACAAAAATTCATCAAAACAAAAATAGTAGCAATACGACTAAGCAAACTCATGGCTAGCCGAGCTCGAGCTCCAGACGAGGCCGGGGATGCTGAGACTGAGGTTTGGAGGGTATAAACGATTGGAGACTGACGATGAGCGGATCAGGGTGTTTTCAATGGCGGCAGAGGCTGAGAGGCGGCGGGAGTAACTGCAACTGGTCGAGCTCGATGAGATCATGAATGAGGATAGAACAACATAAACGATGAGATTAGAAAGTGTTAATGTCGAGGAGGACGTCGAGAAAGGCAAGGCTGCAAGTGGTGGTGGAGGCACAACTATATTCGACGAGATTAGAAAGTGTTAATGTCGTCGGATGGATGAAGGCAAAATCTAGGAGGTGATGGTGGCGAGCTATGCACAAGTATGGAGAACACTTAGGTCTGGCCTCTTTTGTAACGTTTGTGAGGACCCAAACCCGATTTAGATTCCTAAATCGAGTTTTGGCTCTAAAGACCCTTTAATGTCTACAATTACTATTTTACAATTCTAATAATCACTCCTTTTTAGACATCAGAGCAGCTATAACTACTAAGCTAACTACACATAGTAAACTACTAGCTCGTAGGATCAACATCCAATCCTACGGTGGGTACCGTTCTGCCTCAATTCGCGTGCGTGCACGACCTCTACAGCAAATACTACAAATCTGGGCATTTAAAACCGAAGGGCCCAGGGAAAGGCATAGAAAACATAAATATCGTTAGAGTGCGTGGATGAAAAATAATACTCGAGTATAAGTGAAAACGTAAAACTACGTATATGTTTTTCTACAGATACTGATCTGTAAAGCAATACTAAGAGAGTCAAAGTAAAATCTCAAGGTACAAGTGAAGTGGAAGCATCGTCTAGGGACCTCTAATTTCAGACGATATCAATATGTGCATGTTAGGTTAGGGCCTCTAACCTATCTTGGAGCCCTCGTAAATGAGTAGCTAATATATAAGTGTCAGGTCAGGGTCTTTAACCTATCCTGGAGCCCTCGGGAATCAGCCAAGTAGCTATGTATCGATGCAATAAATGAAATCTATGCGCACAAGCCTTAACACTGGAAACTAAACTAAAAACTAGAACTGAAACTAAAATACTTTCACGTAAGTAAGAAAAATAATAACGACTCGCTACGACATTGAAAATAAAATTTCCACTCACTTAGACCACCTGTAGAATCATTATCGATCCACTAACTCATAAATAGTACTAGGTCCTCCTAAGCCAAATCATAGATCTAAATTAATTAGTAGAAGTTCTGTCGTACAACTAAAATAAATAAAATAATCCGAGACAAAATGTCGATCGGAGACTCACATTTCTATCTTAATAAACGGGAGACTCTACCCAAGACCTCATATTAATGAACCCTAAGCTTGATCCTAGTCGTCGTGCCTTGCAAACAAACTCGACCGAAGATAAGCCTCGACTCGACAGACAACGCTCGACCGCGTTGAACTGTCGAGTCACCTCTATGTCAAAGCCAAGGCATTACTAAATCTGTCGAACGACATGAAACTACGCAAAAATTACTACAAAATGGCATAGAAAACCTCCCGTGAAAATTCTGATTTTCTGGTCGCCGGAGCTTTGCCGCACACGGTGGCCAGAATCCAACTTGCTCTGATTGCTCCGATCTGCATACTAAAACGTTCATCTCATCATTCACAACCACATTTCAGTACAACACATTGTCAAAAATTGTAACGACCTGAACCGGAAATGGTATATTAATTGGCTTGATTTGTACACACTACCACATTCGATCTCATCACCGGCGATTTAATGAAAAACAAGGCCGGCGACCGGGGAAGTCGCCGGTAATGATCATCATTGCCGGCGACTTGCTCCGTAGCCGGTAATGTGTCCGAAAAGTCGCCGGTAATGTGTCAAAACATTGCCGGCGACCTATTCCGTCGCCGGCAATGATTGGGCAACCATTGCCGGCGAAATTCCGGCCGGAAAATCGCCGGCAATGGTTGCCCAATCATTGCCGGCGACGAAATAGGTCGCCGGCAATGTTTTGACACATTTCCGGCGACTTTTCGCCAGAATTTCGCCGGCAATGCCTCTTATATCAGATGTAGATCGCAGCAGCTCATTCATTTGGATAGAAAAAAATTCAGTGAAACCGAAAGAAGGAAAACGCTCTGAAATCCTTCGGTATTGTCAAAAGGCGTCGAAAACTCGATCACTCGGGAAGCCATATATATATAGGTACGTATATACGTATATGTGTATGTATATATATATGTGTGTTGATCGATTTAATTAGATCGATATATATATATGCATGTGTTGATTTAGAGTTGAGATATCACGTCGATTATTGGTTTGATACGCAAATAGAGTGGCGATATTGTTGCTTTCGAGTAATTGACTGTTGATTTTGAGTGGATTTGAGATTATTTCGATGAAAATATGTTAATTTGTGTATATATATATGTATGGATATAAAATGATTTTGTGAATATTAATTGTTAATATGTCTATATATATATATACAGGCATGTTAATTTGTAATTGTGAATTGTTGGTATATATATATATATATTTAATTTATATGCATGCATGGGTCGACTTTTGTTAATTAATCGGATGAATTCGAATGTAATTAATGATGATTTATTTTATAATTAGTAGTGAATGTGTATATATATAGTACGTAATATTGTTAGAATTTTTAGGATGGACAAGAGTTGGATGAGCCTCGAAAGATGGGATGTGAGATATCACCAGGGAATTAAGAGTTTTGTGAATTTTGTGAAGGCTAATTGTGGAGACACTACACTTCATTATTGCCCGTGTAAAGAATGTAAGTGTCGCAGCGATCGATTTCGTTTTCCCATTGATAAAGTCCAGAAGCACCTGAGTAAATACGGGTTTTGGGATAAGTACACTTGTTGGATTTATCACGGTGTAACATCGTTAGCGGGTCCGCATGATCATGGACAATTTGGTGAGAGGGCCAGTCCACGGTATGATCATGGACATTTTGCTGAGAGGGGCAGTCCATCCTATGATCCAACATCGATGTTAATCAATGATATGTTTCCTCATGAGAGCGGTGTATTTGCGGATGAAGCACCAAATGTCCCTCCCCTTGTTGAGGGTTTCCCCCATATTGAGCCAGTCGAGCCATTACCTGGAGCTCATGTCAACACAAGCGGTATGGACAAGTACAACAACCTGATTGCATTGCAACAGACTCCGTTGTACGACGGTTGTAGTAAGACTATTCTTGAAAGTGTCATGGGAGTGATGCAGCTCAAAATGGAGAACAAAATGTCTGTCAAAGCTGTTGATTCTTGGCTGAAGTGGACTGCTTCGCTACTGCCACCCGGTCATCGTCTTCCTACCACTCATCATAAGGTGTGACATATCCTAAAAGATCTTGGGCTTTCCTACATCAAAATCCATGCATGCAGATATGATTGTATTCTCTTCTGGGGAAAAGATCTTGAAGACCTTGAAGCCTGCCCGATATGTTTTACAGAAAGGTATAAGTTGACTCCCGCTTATAAGAAAGCTGACGATGACAGAAAGGTATAAGAAAGCTGTGAAGATACTTCGATATTTCCCGCTTATTGATAGGTTGGAGCAGTTGTTCATGTGTGCTTTCACGGCCGAAGCTATGAGATGGTGGGCTGAGAGGAATTTGCCTGACGATGACACCCTTATACACCCTTCCGACGGAGAGGCTTGGAAGCACATGGTCAGGGAGTTTGATCATTTTGCAGCAGAGGTCCGAAATGTTTGGCTAGGGCTCTCATCTGACGGAATCAACCCTTTTAGAAACATGAGTCTTCAATACAGTATATGGCCAGTTATTTTGGTACCGTACAACCTTCCACCATGGATGTGCATGAAGAAGGAATACAATATGCTCACTCTGTTAATTCCGGGCCCGAGTTATCCAGGAAAGTGTCTCGATGTGTATTTGAGGCCTTTGATTGAGGAGCTTAAGTACCTGAGTGAGTGTGGCCACCCCACTTACGATAGGTTCAAAAATGAGATGTTCCAGATGCATGCCATGCTTGTTGGCACCATCAGTGATTTTCCTGCCCGCGGTATGTTGTCGGGCAATGTTACCAGGGATTACAGGGCTTGTTCAGAGTGCATGACGGTTGATTGTTGCAGTCCTCATTGCAGTAAAATTGTTCAGATGCGTCACCGTTGTTGGCTTCCATATGATCACCCATTTAGGCAGGATCCAGACGCATTTGATGGGATTGTGGAAACAGGTGTGGCACCCAGGCGATGGACAGGGGAAGAAATTTTGGAAGTGTTGAATGAATATGATTTTGGCCAGCTGAGCAATCATCCTGAGATAGTGGCGTCAATTCCAGACAAGCCCGAAAGGTATAAGTTTTGGACACACAAGAGCATATTCTGGGAACTCCCCTACTGGCCCAGGTTGCCTATCAGACACTACCTAGATGTCATGCACATAGAGAAGAATGTGTGTGAAAGTGTGGTGGGCACAGTTCTTAGCTTGGAGGGGAAAACAAAAGACATCCCTAAGGCACGCATTGATCTGAAAGCTATGGGACTGCGGAAACATTTGTGGTTAAGATGGTAAGAGAAAAATGCTGCAAGCTCCTTACACCGTAAAGCCGAAGCATAAGCATGAAATTTTTGGGTGGCTGAGTAATGTCAGGTATATATTCTTATGGTTATGCAGGAAATTGGCCTTAAAATTTTTATGGGAACATGGTTATATGCGAGAAATATAATTGTTGCCTATGGCTATATATATGCAGGTATCCTTATGGCTATGCAGGAAATATAAGCAGGTGTGCTAACTTTCGGGACAATAAGATGTACGGATTAAAGAGTCATGACTGTCATGTACTGCTTCAACGCATTTTCCCTATTTTCATTCAAGGGTACCTGCCCAAAGAGGTGGTGGAGCCGTTGGTGGCCTTGTCAAGATTCTTTCAGAAGTTATGCACCAGGGAAGTTAAAAAATCAGATCTCAGGGAGATGCAAGATGACATCATTTTTATCATGTGCAAGCTTGAGAGGATATTTCCGCCAAATTTTTTCGACATCATGCCTCACCTGATGATCCATCTTCCCGAACAATTGTTGCTTACCGGTCCCGTACTCTACACTTGGATGTATCCCATGGAAATGTACAAATAATTGATACATTTGGTTTGCCTATGTTTTTATATGTAAATTCTTATTTTTTAAGTATCATAACATGCACTTGTTAACTTGTAGACAATTGGGAGCCTACAAGGACTATGTGAAGAATAAATATGCACCTAAAAGGTGTATCGCTGAAGCATATATTGCGCACGAGTGTGTAACGTACACCAAAGTGTATTTGGGAGCGCTTGAGGACCCCCAACAACAGATGTCGATAGATGAACCCCAGTTCAACCTTTCTATCATCTCCAATGACGTGGTAGTACAGGGAAGCTTGCCAAAGTCGTACAAGTTGGATGGAAATGAGGTAGCCATTGCCCACTGGTCGGTACTGATTAACTGTCCAGAAGTACAATATTGGAAAAACTATCATCTTCACTGCCCTGCTATTGCCGGAAATGTTGATTACCACAACAGGACGTTTGCAAACTACTTTGGTCAATGGGTAAGGGTATATGTGTATATGTCTATTTTTTATATATATCCTTATATAGCATGTGTGTACGTACGTGGTTTTGTGGTTTCTATGTTCATAATTTCTTGTGTGGTTTCTTATCGTTTTCAGATGAACCATGTTGTGACGACCCGGACCAGAATCAGCAGTGAAATCAGATTAATTTACGAGATCGCGTATTATCGCAGATTGCTGACAGTTGTTTGAGTCGTTAGATGTGTCAACGACTAAATTATTGGCCAAGAATTGGAGCTGGGTCTCTTCTCGAGAATCGTTCTATATGTGATTTCAAGTTCGTGGGTGGTTTCGGATCGTTATTTGGACGACCGAGGAATTAATTATGAATATTTGAAGTTTCGACGAAATTGGATTATAATGACGACCTACTTAACGACTAAATTACCAGTCGAGAATTTGGTTTCGGTTTCTTCACGGAAGTTGTTGAGAATTTAATTTCGAGCTTCTGAGAACTTCCGGAGCATTATTCTGAGTTATGAAGATTAAATTGTGATTATTTCCGTTTGTTGATATTTAGTCGATTTAAATATGTGTTTGGGTTGAATAGTTGACTTTTTATTGGTTTGGTCGATGTGTTTGACTTTGGGTGATAATTGAAGAGTACGTCGAGACGAGTTTGTTGCCGCGAGAATTATCGGAATCGGAATTATGACGAGGAAGTTACGGACGTTTAAAGTTGTCGAAATACGTATTATTGGAGGTTTCCATTTTGGGAAAGCTTTAAATGTGGGTTTCCAAAATAGGTAAGTCAGCATTTGGTCATAAATTCTTGGCCGGTCAACGCGGGCTGAAAAGAAGGTGACGGTGGCTCGGTGCTCCATGGCGGAGAAGCCGTTTCGGCCACCCCAGGGAGCGAGGCTACTACCATTCGACTCGCCTCGGTGCGTTCGACACCGTGCCGTCCTCCGTTCACGGCGAGGCCGCCGGGGGAGTGAGCTATTTCCGGCCAAAAGTGATGAGATTTTTGATGAATTCGGGTTCTTAGATTCGGGTCGAATTGAGCTACATCAAGCACTGGGTTTTGAAGCTCTCCTCTCAAGGATTCTAACCATGTAAGTATGGAGTTCTAATTCGATTTGTGGAAGGAGAATTTTGGATTTGAAATTTGTGTGTACATTCGGTTTTGCTTGAAATTGAGCTAGTTAGAGATGGAATTGGCCTTTGTTGCAGTTATGAAAGTTGCTCAGTGGGTGATTTTGCATAGAATAGGGGTAGCTCCGCCGTGAAATTTTCCGGTCAGTGGCGGCGCCGCCGTGGGCGGCGGTCAACGGTCAAAGTTTGACTTTTTGGATTTTCGACAAGTTGCATGTCATTTGACTCGAAATCGCGCTCCGATCACAGTGGGGAGGTTCGTTTTTCGAGTTGAGCATCCGAACGTAAAGCAAGGTATTGAGGTGTTATATATGGATTTTCGACGATTCGTCGTGTTCGAGTTACGTGTTTCCGAGAACGGTGGTTTCTTGTGATTTGATTTGTATTGTCGAGTTATGACTTTGAGAAATGGATTTTGTGATTATTCAGGAGTTCGTGATTGTTCGTTTAGCGAGGAACTTTCCGCCGGATCACGGGTTAACGCATATCGCGTTACGCTAGTCTGTGAGTGGACATTTCTTTTCACGGATTGCTTGCGAGTCTTTATATACGTTTTATGAACTTGAGCATGCGTATGAGATTTCGGATTACATGAGCATGTGTTTTACGATTATACGATTATATTTATACGGATATACGTATACGAATATGCATACACTTAGATGTTGTTTCATGCATTTGCATCGAATTGTTTGTGATTTGGTTTTCACAGAGTACAGTCTCAGTTACGTTGTTGTATCGATACACTTGCCTCTCGGCTGATCCCCGATGGTAGGCCATCCAGGAGGGGCGTCGTTATCCCTACCTGACCGGTGATGGGCGTTTCCCCGGAACCGAGGCCATTTCCGGCTTAGAATCACGGGGACTAAGGACCTCATGATTCGGACTGTACTAGCACGGTGTGTGTCCATGAGTGACCCCATGGGATTTATACTTGCATGCTCAGTACACTGGAGGAGTATGAGTTTTACCTCGTGTACTTGTTATTTTATTTACCTGGACTCGCATATGATATTTTATATATATACATCAACTGGTGAAAGACATTTATTTTCGTCCACTCACTCTAACGATATTCATGTCTTTCCCCGGGGCTTTTCGGTTTTCGTGCCCAGTTTGCAGTTCAGGCTCTGGTGTCACACGTCGTGGTCGGAGGCATAGTGCTCGAGCTACCTTGTTTCTTCCAGTAGGTTTATTGTTCTACCTACTGTGGTATACGTATATGATTATACATTAGAGGTCGCTCTGAGAATTCTATTGTTTATATTATACGATTTTACACCGGATTTCAGTAAAGTACAGTTATATTTATTGTTTTACTTTACTGTTGATATATTGAGAAATCCGGATGGGATTGGTGCCCACGGTTTGCTTTTTGTGGCATAGGATGAAGTGTATTTTCCGCGTGCAGGTAATGGTAATTCCACGTTAGTAACGAAACTCTGCCAAAATTTCGAAAGATTTTTGTTGGTTCGTGTTTTCGAAGGGGTTTGACTCCGGTTTAGGGAGCTAAATCGGGGTTGGGTCCTTTCACATGTAGCAAATGATGGTTGCCCAGAGTGGTCAAACGAATTGAGGGTCCTGGCGATGAAACCGATAGCTTCAAAAGTTTACTCGATGTGTCAGGTCAATGGCGTGAAATTTATATGTGAAAATCGAGACGACCGACTGAAAACACAGAATTGTGGGGTGATGGTCCATGGTGGGCAGGATGGCGTTGACTATTACGGTGTGACGACCCGAACCAGAATCTGATGCATGTTCGGCACGATTCTCGAGATTTGGTCATAGTCGCAGTTTTATGATATTGTGTGGTTCGTCGACCTTATTCGCGACTATGTTTTCGGTCAAGAATTTGAGTTGAGTGTCTTCACGAAAATTGTAGAGTACGTGATTTCGAGCTCGTGGGCGGTTCCGGAAGATTTTTCTGATAACCGAGGAATATTTTATGATTATTTGAAGTTTCGGTTACCGACGAGTTTATCCGATTGTTTCGTGTTTATCCGAATCATTTCGTATATTCATTTCGGACCGTCGATCGACCCGAGGCTCGAGTATAAATATCGAAAATAGTCGTAAATTGTCGAAAAATACTGTTTCGCGTTGACCAGCCGTTGACTTTCCAAAAATAGCAAGTGACTTGTTTGACCGAAGAGGAAAGTTTCCTCTTTGAGCTGTGCCGTCCGACGACCTAGATTCCAGCCACCTCCGACTTCGGCAAGGGTATGGTTAGCTTCCCCTTTCAATTTCGAGTTGATTCATACTTGAGTTTGTTGAAATTGGTTAGGTTTTCTATGGGTCCGAATTGGGGCCGATTCGGGTTGATCGCCGTTGATGGTTTGGGTGGTTCCGGCGAGCCACGGTGGCGGTGGTGAGGGGGGTTCGACTCCCCTTGCTCCTCTGAGTCTATTGGTATGCGTGAATTGGGCTGTAGTTGAGATTCTGGGGTACTCCGATTAGGTCACCGGAATGAATATTCTGATCTGTTTCGGGCTAGAATTGAAGGGGTTCCGTTCAGAATTGGGCTTTGTGGAAGAAGAGAAACAGATTCAGCTCATTGAGACCTTGAAATCTGGAGAATCTCGCCGTGGGATTTCACGGTTGACGACGCGCCGACGGCGGCGGTCAACGGTGGTCAACGACGGCGCTCCGGCGAGAAAAGTCAACTTTTCAGATTTCGACAATTTTAATGTCATTTTTCTCGTAATCGCGCCCTGGTTATCGTACAGAGGTTTTCGGGTTGATTTGATTAGCCGATTTTCAGTCGAAGTTTCGAGTGGGGATTTCGGAATTTTCGTTATACATTTTGTACCGCATTGTATATTTCCGGGAACAGTTGGTTTCCGTGCATCAGTACAGGGTTGAGAACTATGATTTTGATCAGTTATGTTTTTGTGAATATTCAGGAGATCGAGATCGGGATCGTGATCGTGCTTCAGGCGAGGGATCTTCCGCCGGACCACGAGATTAGCGCGAGTGCGCGTTTTGCTCATCTGTTAGTGGACAATTTCTTTTCACGGAAATTCTTGCGAGTGTTTTATATGATTTTCGAACTTGAGCATGCGTATGAGATTTCGAATTACATGAGCATGTGTTTTTACGAATATACGATTATACTTATACGGATATACGTATACGAATATGCATACAATTATATGTTGTTTCATGCATTTACATAGAATTGTTTGTGATTTGGTTTTCACAGAGTACAGTCTCAGTTACGTTGTTGTATCGATACACTTGCCTCTCGGCTGATCCCCGATGGTAGGCCGCCAGGAGGGACGTCGTTATCCCGACATGACCGGTGATGGGCGTTTCCCCGGAACCGAGGCCATTTCTGGCTTAGAATCACGGGGACTAAGGACCTCGTGATTCGAACTGTACTAGCACGGTGTGTGTCCATGAGTGACCCCGTGGGATTTATACTTGCATGCTCAGTACGCTGGAGGATTATGGTTTTACCTCGTGTACTTGTTATTTTTATTTACCTGGACTCGCATATGTTATTTTTAACATATATATCAACTGGTGAAAGACATTTATTTTCGTCCTCTCACTCTAACGTGTTTCATGTCTTTCCCCTGGGTTTTTCGGTTTCCGTGCCCAGTTGCAGTTCAGGTTTTGGTGTTTTCACGTCGTGGTTTGGAGGCTTGTGTTCAGAGCTACCTGTGCTTTCCAGTAGGTTCTTGTTTCGCCTACTGATGTGTATATGTTGTATATATGTTGTACTAGAGGTCGCTCTGATACATTCTGATACATATTTATACGGATTTTTATCGGATATACATATATACATAGTACAGTTTGTTTACTGTTATTGATTATATTGATGTTGAGAAATCCGGATGGGATTGGTGCCCATAGTTTGGTTTTTGTGGCATAGGATGAAGTGTTATTTTCAGGGTACAGGTTTATGCAATTCTACGTTAGTAACGAAACTCTGCCGAAATTTTGAAAAAAAAATTTGTTGGTTCGTATTTTCAGAAGGGGTTCGGTTCCGGTTTAGGTAACTGAATCTGGATTGGGTCCTTTCATACGGTGTCCTTCATTCAGTTGTTGAACTAATTTATGGGAACCGCATGAAAGTGCACTTGTTCAAGTGTAGATGGTTTGATACTAGCCCGGAGAACACAAGGACCGATCAGTACATAACATTTTCGGTGAATACTGCTACTAGCTGGTATGAAGAAGACCCTTTCGTTCTTGCCTCATCAGTAAAACAAGTGTTTTACCTTGACGATCTTCTGAATAAAGTCCCGTGGAAGGTGGCTAACCATGTTGCTCATAGAAACATATACAATGCTGCCACATTTGGTGAGACCGCAGATGATGAGGAAGTAACTGCATACCAAGAGCCGAACGCTTTTGACATTCCGGAATCATCTACGATTCGCCTTAATAATGTGAGATCTGGGAGTGTGGTTCGAATTACTAGAGCAGAACTTCTCGATGTTAATCCATATGAAGTTGACGCTGATTCAGATGACGAGGAGCGGCACATATTGCCAGAGGTTACCTATGAAACCGAGTCAGACTCAAGTGATGAAGATGATTACGATTATCATCCTTAGTACGTTAATGATGTACGTATTTTAATTATAGTCGGAAATTCTAGTCGGAAATTATAGTCGGAAATTGTAGTCGGAAATTGTAGTCGGAAATTATAGTCGGAAATTATAGTCGGAAATTCTAGTCGGAAATCGTAGTCGGAAATTCTAGTCGGAAATTGTAGTCGGAAATTCTAGTCGGAAATTGTAGTCGAAAATTATATAGTCGGAAATTGGTTGGAAATTTTGGTCGGAAATAGGTCAGAAATTGGTCGGATATTCTTCGGGAAATAATGACATTACCCACGAGTTGATAAGCAACTCGTTGGTAATGACATTGCCCACGACTTAACTCGTTGGTAATGTCATTACCAACGAGTTGTTCGTAACTCGCTGGCAATGGTCACTGTATTTCCAGTGCCCAGCTCGAGCTCTCCCTCATTTCTTCACTATCCTAAACTCTCTCAAACCCTAAAACCCCAATTTTTCCTCCCCTTCCAAGCCCGGCTCCCTCTCCTCAAACCTCTCTTCCTCTCCTCCCCTCTCCCCTCCCCTCACCTCCTCTCCCTTCTCCTCCCTCCACACTAAAAAACCCCAAATCTCAATTTCCTCTCCTCCCCTCCTCCTCTCCTCCCCTCCTCCTCTCCTCCTCCCCTCCTCCTCTACCTCCTCCCCTCACCTCCGTCGCCGGAAATTCAACTCGAGCTCCACCATGGCAGGTGCATGCAAGCTCACTCTCTCTCCCTCTCTCTCTCTCCCTCTCTCCCTCTCTCAATTTTAATTTATTTTTATGCATATATATATATACGTATGTACGTATGTGGAAAATTTAAGGTGATGTATATATATATAGTTTGTATGTACGTATGTGCAAAATATTTTGAAAATTTAATTAGGGTGATTTGGATTAATATGTGATGTATATATATATGTGGAAATTAAATTTAATTAAGATGATGTATATATATGTGATGTATATATATGTGTGGAAAATTTAATTAAGATGATGTACGTATATGTGATGTATATATATATGTGGAAAATTTAATTTCGGAAATGATGTATGTATATATGTTGTATATACATGTATATAATTAAGTTTTGATAATTTTTGATAATTTAAGGTGATGTATATATGTGGAAAATATTTTGGTAATTTAAGAGGATTTGGCATGGGTGGATTAATTGATATATATATAGTTCATAATTATATTGTATTTTTAAGGTGTTGCATATATGGGCAAATTAATTTAGGGTTTGGATTCATTGATATAGGTAATTTAAGGTAATTTAGGGTGTTGGGCAAAGTAAGGTGATTTGGATTAAGGTGATATAGTTGTTAATTTAAGGTATAATTTAAGGTGAAAAATCGGAATCGGAACCGTTTGGAACCAGAACGGTTTTAAATCGGAACCGCGTGGAACCAGAACCGTTTGGAATCAGAACTGTTTGTAACCGGAACCGTTTGAAACCGAACGGTTCCAGTTCCAAACGGTTCCGGGTTCAAACGGTTCCGGTTCCAAACGGTTCCGGTTCCGATTTGTTATAGAACCGAATCCAGGACTAATTGTTGGATGTCCAGGAGGTTTTGCGGCAAATTGGCTTGGTGGCATCAAACGGAGAGGGACTAGAAATAGTGGAGGGAGCAGTAGTCAAGCTTCCTCAGCCGCAGTCAGCAACACACGCAGTGGGCCAATGATGAATGCTCGCACACAAATGTTGCTAGCTGCGCGAGAAGAGGAGGAAGCTGCACGATCCGGAGCCGTGCAACCCCCAGTCCAGCCTCGAGCCTCAGTCAGCAGACCCTCAGACGAGCGACAGTCAACGAGGGTATCAGAAACTCCCTCCATCCGAATGCCCCCTATTGGCCCGGTGCCTACTCCCGTTTCACGGGAATCATCTGAGGTAGATGGTGCTGGCGCCTCATAGTCCAGGCCTTGTCTATCTCCGCCGTCCGGTCTCTTCCTGCCCGACGAGATTCCTGTGATCCCTGAATTCGATGATAGGGGGATGCCTATTTATATTGAAGGACGGCCGGAGTTCCTGAGCATGGAGGAAGCGTACAACTTCATCCCGTTCGACCCCGTATATCTTTGGAGTGTGAGGTGCACCAACCAGCAAACAGACGATGCAGGTAAATTTTATTTAACAAGATTGATTACTTAATTATTACTTAAGAATTACGATAGGTTCAATTAATGATATCAATTTGTTGACATTGTATTATTAGGCAATTTCGTTAATGGCACTGGAAAATGGAAAGGGGCTAGAGGCACCTGCACCGGGAAGAGACTTGAGCAGGTCATCGGGGGAAGGAAAACGCTCATTAGGACCAATGAGGATGGCAAGGTGATCGAGGCATTTGACACCACGCGAAAATATGCCAGCATGGCCGGGGCCATCGTGCGGGACAAGGTCCCAATGCTTTGGCCAGATTGGGAATCTGTGCCTCTCTACGTGAAGATGCAAGTGCATAATGCACTGAGTGTGAGTTTAATCATATTTTCATTACGTAAAGTTTACATTTATTAATTAAGTCCGAATAAATATATAATTTTACCGTTTATATATTCATATTGCAGGTGTGGTTTGACGTGGATGAATGCCTTATTCACACGTGGGTAGAGCGTCAACTACATATGAGGTGATGTGCTTCGAGTTATTTGAGTATATATCGAGTTAGATTTTTGTTTATCAAGTGTTTTAATATCTCTAACTTTTTTTTCCTGGTGTTAATATAGGTATAAAGAGTGGAAGAACGAGCTTTCTTCACATTACACACAGTACAAGGAGCTAGGCCGAGGTTCTACCCCTAGCGAATTCCGGTTTAGGGAGTACGAGTGGTTGTGGCTGATAGCCCACTTCGAGCACCCCAAAGCGAAGGTATGCATCCTGAATATATCTTACAACCCTAATGTATCGTATCACATTGAAATAGTTAGTTACTAATTTTTTTACATATGTTTATCAAACAAGGCGATTTCGAAGACGAACCAGGCGAATAGATTGAAAAACACCAGGGCCCATCATGCAGGTTCACTCAACTATTTGGGTTGGTCGAGTAAGGCGCAGCAACAACAAGAAGTGAACCCGTTGGTGTATATTCATCAGAAGTTCTATCCGTAGTGCCCTGAAGAAGCGGTAAGTCTTTCGCCTCTGTATTTTGTACTTCACATATGCATGTGTTAATAAAACTATTTTTCGATATTAATTTATTTTTTTAAATAATACGTTATTCATATTTGCTTTTCAATTAGGCGAGAGTGGAGGAGGCGACCACAGAAGTGACCATGAATATAGCTCGGAACAACCATCCTGACTGCTCGGAGGAAGAAGTGACCCAGTATGCCTCTCAGATCGATCCGCTTGATCGCCCTATAGCGGCTCAGATCATGGCAAAAGCGTGCGGGACTGGAAAGAATACTTACTACTGCAGGAGAATAGGCTCGGCGGGCGAAGGAGTATTGAAGAACACTTCAGAATACTCTACCGGGTCAAGAAGTTCAACTTCTAGTCGTAACCTCGCAGTGGAGCTTCAGAGGACGCAGAGGGAGTTAGAGGAGCAAAGGAGACAGATGGAGGAGATGAGGCAGATGGCCGAGCAGCAGGCAGTCAGAGGTGCCGAGTACCGGGGGATGATCGAGCAACACCGACTCATGGTCCAGCAGCAGACACAAATGTTCACATGGATGCAGACGATGTACGCGGCTCAGACTACCGGAAAACCGCTCCCCACACCTCCCCCGGTCCCTATGTTCCCCAGTTATCCACCACCACCACCGCACCAGTCGCCGCCACAGCAAGACCAGGGTAGCCACCAGAGTTTAAATGAGTACATGGATTTCTTCGACCCTGACCCGCAAGTTCCTCGACCCTAACGTGTAGTTGTAGTTTATTTTTGTATCGTTGCTATTTGTACTGTACGTTGGACAATTATGTGTGTACTGTTGAAGTTGTATTTGTACGATTTATATCTTTCAATGCAGGTTCTGGAATTGGGCCCAATCCAGAACTGGCTTTTATTTTACAAATTTTTCCAACCATTGCCGGCGACTTGAACCAAAGTCGCCGGCAATGACCTCATTTTCCGGCCACGGCGGCGCAAACATTGCCGGCGACTCAAGTCGACGGTAATGTCGTTCTCATTGCCGGCGACTTGAGTCGCCGGTGATGAGTAGGACATTACCGGCGATGAGAACGACCATTACTGACGACGTGAAAATAAGTCGCCGGCAATGCTATCTCCGGCGGCCAATTTCCTGCGAAAAAAAAAACAAGGCCGGCGACTTAAAGTCGCCGGCAATGGTATCAAATGTGGTAGTGACATTTTACGATTAGTCGTAGTTAGTTGTAATTGATCGATCTGGCGGCTTTATTCACGACTTAATTATCGGACACAAATTTAGTTTGAGTTCCTTCGCGGAAATTGTAGAGGATTTGATTTCGAGTTTGTAGAAGGTTTCAGAGGATTTTTCGGATAATTGGAGAATATAAAATGAATATTTGAAATCATCGTCAAGTTAGTCGTACTTATCCGTTTGGGTTTGAGTTATCCGAATCGTGAATTTGGTTGGTTCGCGAACGTATAAATATCGGAATAGTTGTAAAATTGTCGAAAAGTTGCATTTGGGTCGTTTGACCAGTGTTGACCGAGCCAAACCCGAGATGACTGAGTCAACCGAGTTGACCTACCGAGTTGCTAACTCGCCGTAGTGAATCTTGCTGGAAAACTGCACGGTTGCCGAAGAGGAAGGTAGGGAAAGGATCCCCTTGGTCTAAGCTTTCTATTCAGGTATGTATTGTGATGATTTGTGGTGGTTTGGGTGGTGGATTTTGGAGGAGAAGTTGGACGGAATCGGGGTGAATGGGGGGAGGTCTTTTGGTGGTTTTTCGATGGGATTTTTAGGTGGAATCGGTTGGGCTTGAGTTGGGGATGAAACCCCTTGAGTTTAGGAGGACGAGGTGGCCCCACAATGGTGAATTTCACATGCAAAGTTTTCCGGCGGTTTGGGATTTCATGGCTTTCGAGGCGATTTCTGGCCACGGTGGTGGTCCTTTGGGGAAAGATGTTGGGCTTAAGGAGAGGAAGATTTTGAGGTATGGGTCGCCGGAGAATTTCACCCTTGACGCCGCATCGCCGGGCCGCCGCCAGCGGCGGCGGCGGAGCTCTGGCGAGAGTTGATTTTTTGGGATTTTAGAGATTTTTATATTGTTTTTCTCGTAATCATGTCCCGATCGTAGTTGTGAGGTTTTTCTGTTGATTTGAGTGTTCTATTTTGGGACGAGGGTTAATTGGGTATATTTTGGGAATTTTGTTATCCTCGTCGATATTTCGAGCGATACGTCTTTCAAGAACGCAGGGTTCTTGACCTATTAGCTTCGTATGTTGTGTTTCAATATGTATTGATCGTACCCCTGTTATTCAGGTGATCGGGATCGAGTGTTTGGCGAGGGTTCTTCCGCCGGACCTCAGAGTTAGCTCCGTACTATGAGTGGACATTTTATTTTCACAGTTGAATTGCGAGTCTTGATTTATGCATTTTATGAATATATATTTATGATTATGCATTTACGTATGCAGTTACAATTATGCACATATAAGTATACATTTTATAATTATGCATTTTACGATTATGCATGTGCATGGAAAAGATTTATGATTTGGTTTACACAAAGTACAGTCTCGGATATAAAGGTATGCATCGATGCTTTGGCTTCTCGGCTGATCCTCGAGATGCTCCAGGAAGGACAGATCTCCTGACCTGAGGTCTTTCAGGCTTATTAATCACGAGGGGGTCTGGGATCCCGTGATTAGACTGTACTATGCGGAGGAGTCCATGAGTGACCCTGCATGAATTTACGTGCATATTTATGGATCAGGAAAAATGTACCTGGTCGGGATTTTCATATGCATTGACTCGCATTATGCTTTTATGAGCATATATTTGGGAAAGACATATTATTATTTTCGTCCACTCACTTTAACGATTATATTTGTTTTCCCCTGGGCTTTTCAGTTTCTTTTGCCCAGTTTGCAGTTTGGGTTCCAGTGTTGCATGTCGACAGTGGAGGCATAGAGTTTGGATCACACTTCAGTTTCTGTAGGTTCTTTGTTCGACCTATTAGTTATATATGATGTATATAGGCGTCGCTCTTAATACTTATGTTGTGTTTCAATTGAGTTTATTCCTGAATGTTTCAAGATTTCTTGTAAACCTTTGGTTTATTATATATATGTTGTTGAGAAATCCGGATGGGGAACGGCGCCCCACGGTTTGTTTTTTGTGGAATATTCGAAGTGTGTTTCTTTGCAGGTTTTAATAATGGTTCACGTGTTTCAAAGTAAACTCTGGCAAAAAAATTTTAAGGTCATGTTTTCGAAGGGGTTTGATTTCGGTTTAGGCAACTAAATCGGGGTCGGGTCCTTTCAAAAACACACCAAAAATCATTCAAACTCACCTTGGAAGTTCGAAATCCTCGCCGAAAATTGGGGTATGCCGATCGGCGGCCACAAGCCACGGTATTAACCAAAACAAGTGGCCCTCAAAATCCCCATGGTCGTGATATCCATCACTAATCAAAACACCATCGCTGGTGACGAAAGAAATTTGGAAAACCTCCCGATTTCAATTCGCCGATTACTCCTATAAACGGATTGCATGACAAATCTATAACAATGAAAAGGTAGAGGAGCTACTGGGCTTCGATTTCGGAGGAGGAGAGGCAGCGAAAACTCGCGGGTTGGCGATGAACAATCACAAGGAGGACGTTTGGCCGAGAGAGAGAGAATCGGGGAGAGAGAAAAGAGAGAGAAAATGGTTGGACTTTTACTCAATCCAGGTAAAAATATCAAAACCAACTTAATCAAATGGACGACCGAAATCAATTTTAATCACGATTGGATGGTCCACAAAATATATCCAATGGTAGATTGGTAATTTTATTACTATAAGCAATATGCTTTTAAAATATGTAGAAATTAGCTCGAATCTCTAAAAAATATGATAAATATATCAACGTACTCGCAATAATTCCTTCTACAACTTTCGTGAAGAAAAAAAGTTCAAAATAATAATTTATAAAAAGTCAATTCTTTTTAGTCACGACGAATCTCGATAAACGTGATGTATGATGTATAACTCATTTATTAGCGCGACTAACAACGATTAACCCACCAATTTAGGTTCAGGTCGTTATAATCTACCCCCCTAATAAAATTTCATCCTTAAAATTTACATCTTGATAAATCCACTCAATAAGAATGCGATGTCTTAATCGCTACTTAAAAATTCCCTACAAGACTTCTGATATACAATATTTCTGCAATTCCAGTTACACTTGCAATGTGATCGATGATGAGAATTTAACGCTGATACTTTGACATAAACAACTCATCTTGCTTAGAATAGCTCTATACGTCCCGGCAAGAGGATCAATATTTTGACATTTCGTTGTCACCGAATAAGTCTTAAATGCTTCAAGAAGGCTACCTTTCACCATGAATGAAAGTATCGAAACGCCAACCACTAGGACCTGATCAATTTCCTCTCCTTGTAATTATACACCAGCACTATCAAACATAATAATATTGTCATCCACGCTAACCCGTGAAATGATCTAATTGCTTGGCCAATTGTCGTTACGATTCGAGAATCGAAAGCATTCAGTCTTCCATGAAATGACGTCTCCATATGAACGCTTGAGCTTGTATAAATGACTTCACTTGTCGTGATAACTTTCAAGAATAGTACATAACATGATAACTTCTAAAGAAGAGCGTGAGTAATTATACATGTTATCCATTGTCTTGTAGGCTCAAATTTGTCAATCATGAATCGGTAGACATTGGGATACCAAATCATGGCACACTTAGACGATCATTAATATGACTCCTCAAGAAGTTGGCACCACCTGAAAACCCGAGCCTCAAGTACTTGCAAGAGAAGTATCATGTACTGGGAAATCTATAGTCTTGTATATGCATAATAGCATCTAAATACATTTTGCCTTGTTGAACATAACGAAGCTTCGCGTATAACCTTGTAGGTTAGATCCAACACTTTAACGGTGCGCCTCTCTCTTCTATTTTGGTTCAGAACCCTAACTTTATCTCTCTCTCTCTCTCTCTCTCTCTCTCTCTCTGCCGAGAAGAAAAATATAGTAGTATCACAGCGCCTCTCCTATCTGCCACCACATGGCCTGCACCTTCTCCCTTGACTCACCCGAAGCAACCTCTGCCTCGCCGCCTCAAGATCAGTCTTGGCCTTCGCACCTCCATAGCAGCGCCCCATCCGCATCATATCGGCATCACACAACATCATCGCGCTACCATTCCCATATTCTCATTCTTCTCCTCCAATCGGCTTGTCCTCGGCTCGTCACTGCATAAAACTCATAAAGCCTCGCTGCCTTGGTTTATCACGAGTTTTCCAAGCTGCTGAGCATCGCACACTCTTCCTCGTCACCTAGCTAAGCCTTACTTCTGGCAATGCACGCTGCTGGTTACTAGGCCTCGTGTGCTCGCTCCTACTCATCCTGGCTTCACTCATCTCCGCCCAAGCGTAAGTCTCTAATTTGCCTCTTACTTCTTAACCTATTTGAATATTAGGGTTTCGGTTGTGATGTATATTCAGTTGGTAGTTTATGATGATTTTATTTGAAATTGAGTTGAAATGTTAGCTTGGTGAGTTTTGATTTTGTGTTGGGGGATTGTAGGTATGTGCAGCATTACTTGGAGAATGAGAAGCTGAAACACAGGTCCCTTGTGTTGTAATTTGTTTGCTACAGAGTTACATTTTGAAAAGTGTTTCCATTTTTATTGTGTTTTTGAAACGACATTCTAGCTCATCTGATTGATACGAGTAATATAAAGATTTAAATTGCTAATAAAAAGAAGCTTATGTGTTATTGATATACATATACACGTGCTCTATTGTTCATTATGCCTCTTGTTTTATTTTTTTATCACTTGTCGAATGGATATGAGAAGACCCAACCCCAAATTGAGAACTAATTTGGGATTAGATCATGACTAACATAGCTTAACACTTAGAAAATTTCTCTAGAAAATTTGACATAACCTCCCCATAAATTAAAAAAGTACCAAGAACCTGCATGAGAGTTTAACACTTCTAACACATCATCAAGTCTCACAAACAAACCGTGGCTACCAATGCCATCCAGATTTCTTAATGATCTATGCATTTTATGCTTGATTCTTAACGTCTTTCTCTTTACATTTAGCTTTGTTTTGACCTTAGTGCTTTCATTTCTTACTTACTTTGTTGTTTTTAGGTTTTGAATAAAGGAGTATAATAAAGGAGGAGTTTTGGAGCTAAAAGCGTATTAAGGAGGAAGTTCCTAATTTCGGAGAAGAAATGGTCCGAGGAATGATCTTCAAATGGTTACTAAAATGAATTCCCACATGGTGTCAAGAATTGGAAACCAAATGCCAAATTCAAATGGATATCAAAATGGTGGACAAGAAGATGAAGACATTTCTCCTGCGCAACCCAGGAAAGAGCAAATATGGCGGAATATATGGAGCATATAATTGACGAATTTTGGGAGGATATTCCATGAAGATAAATACCTTATTTGAGGGCCAAAATATGTGCAAGAATATGGTATATTCGGCCAAGAAGTATTGGGGAATAAGGAATGCAAGATTTGAAGATATAAAGATTTCCTTTTCCTTGAAGAAGAAGAAAACTGGGCAGTCAGGTCACTTAACTTCTAAAATCCGTAGTAAATTCAATTCAACTCCAAATATGGCGTTCATTATATGGATTTTACATCCCTTTCAATAAGCTTTCCAATGAAACAAGAATCACAATTTTCTGAGCTCTAGAACTCCCGGAAAAGACGTTTCAAGACAGGCTGTTTCCAGCTGGCAATTCTACCCGAGTACACTAGGAAAACCTAGTTTGGAGAGGAAAGTTGGACTTCTTCACCTATAAATAAGAGGGCTCGGTCTCAAACTCATTCATCACTAATTCTAGACTTCTAAGCTTGCCAAAGATCAGCTCCTCAACCTCCAAACACTCGGCCATCCCCTCAAAACCCGAAATACCACCAAACTTCATCCCGTAAACACTCTCCTCCACCTCAAGAAGGACTTTGCTCGATTTGGCTGGGAATTCTTGGGCTCGTCATCAACTAAGGAGTAGCTACACTTGAAGATTTGCGGTGCGATTTCACGGAGTCTAAAAGTGTAACATGACCCCTTTTTATTTTGTTTTGGTTTTTGTTTGGATTTCCTTTGTTTGTATTTTGAGAACAAGTTTTGATAAGAGGCTTTATATTTCGAATTTCTTCTAAGTTTCTTCCATGTGTTTTTAGCTTTGATTCGAATGCATGTGTGTGCTTATATGTTCTTAAAGCTTGAAACTGTTTTTTAAGTAGATACTCGATTTGGTTCTCTTTTAAGCATGTTTCACGAACTAATAACAAAGATAAAATTGGATTAGAGAGTTAGCTCGATTTGGTTACTGTCTTGTTCAATTATAAGCATGTGTATGTGTCTTGATTGAAGTTAGGAATTTCGTTGACACTTAGGGAGTCTAGGTATAAAACGGCAAAGGATGAAAGAATGAGTCGATCACATGTATATAATAGTTTAGTGTTTATTTTCGGTTTAGTAAGCATGTTTAGGGTTCTTTATTCTTGTTTGTTTTCTACTTGTCTATGAGTGAAGCATGATAGAACCTAGGATTTCCCTATATTTTTACTAACCATTTTCTTTCTTTATTTTCGTAGATTATAAATAACCAACTTTCAAACCCCCCTTTCAAACCTTAGCGTAAATATGCATGCACCCTCAATCCCCGGTTAAGAACGATACCCTATTTACCAATGCTACATCTACACAAAAGGGTTTTAATTGTTTACGCGTTTTTGTTGATTGTTAAGCGTTAATTTAATGGTTGCAAAAGCGAGTATCAATTTTTGGCGCCGTTGCCGGGGATTGTAAAGAATTGTGTGTTTATGCTTGTAAATATGTGAATCTGTGTAAATAAGTGTGTATATATATGTAAAGTGTCGAAATTTTTATACATGTTCATAATAAGTTGCATTCTAACCTTTTGTTTTGCAGCCATGTAAATAGGTACATATTAAAGGAAGTCTTTGATTTAAATTTAGTACATAAGTTTGGTTGATTAAGTCGCACTCTTTGGAATAGATGGCGCCTCTTTTCCTTATTTATCTCCTTAACCCCTCATAATGTGTGGATTTCATCACCGCACACCATAACCTAAGTGAAGTTATGGACATGAAGTTGAGGGCGGAGTCTACAAAGGACTTGAGGGAGTGTGAATTTTCGAGATTTTGGCTGAATGTCGGACATGGTGTCTAGAATGGGTTATGACTGGTGACAGGTTCTGGATCTAAGAAAGACTTACACCAATAGAGTATATACCATTGGCCCGGTTAGCCTCGGGGTGTATTGTCGAAATTAGTCCTGCCTCTCGCGTTATCTCTATCCCTAACTGGCCATGTTTTTCGATTGAACCAAGGCCATTTGATTGAAATTTCATACTTTATCGCGCGGGTCGCACGTCCATTGAACGACCTAAAGATTAAGCTATTGTACTCTCTTTAAATCATTGGCGCACTCAATTTAGACAATACTTGTGCATACATGTCGAAATTGAACTTTGTAAAGAAAACTAACCATACTTTAACCATTTCATATTTTGTATAATGTTAATTTTTATTTTTAGTTTTAGAGAGTCAAATCGGAGCTGGGTAATAGGCTGTTTTGTGTGATTTATCTGATATAGTTTCATGTCACGGAAAATTCTGAAACTTTTATGACATGTTTTTATATGTGTCTAGTTTACAGTCGTAAAATTTCAATTAGTTCCAACATGTAATTAATTCTAGAGAAATTATGCAAGGAGTCATGCTCAGGCTGCTCGATTTTTGTAATATTTAGGATGCATATACATCTTTGCATATCATGTCATTCATTACATAGTTGCATCATCATGCATCATCTTCATCATTACATTTCATGCATTTTTCCATTGGATTTGATGTTTGTTGAGTTTTGAAGAATACGATGGAGGAACGTGCTCCAAGTGTTTTCATAAATTCGCAGCTTCGGTCCAAAAAGAACAGTCAAATTCGAAAAGTCATAACTTTCAGCTCGGTTGGAGTTAGATGGAGTTCTTTATAGGGTTGGAAAGCTATGGACGTCTAGTTTCCATCCATATAAAGATCACAAATTTCTGATTTCGAAATTGTTGGGAATTAAAGCTCAAAGGCACGAAGGTCAGAACATGGAAGCTGAAAAGTGGAAGGCAAAAATGGAGGAGTTGCACCTCCAAGACAGGCTGTTCATTGAGCATAAAAGAAAGCAACACGTCTAGGCTGTAAGACGTTAAACAACAAGCGCTTGTTGGGAGGCAACCCAATGGAGGAAATCGCCAAGGATTTGTTTTCTCTTCCCTTATCTTTTAAATTTTCGTACCTTTTCATTTTTTATTTTATTTTTCGTAGTCTTATTTTCTCCCACGAAATTCTATGATTCCCTTAAATACATTGAGGACAATGTAGAGTTTAAGTGTGGGGGAGGGGTTTACAACCTTATTTGAGTCATAAATTGTTAAAACCGGGCGGACAATGGAACTTTCCGGTGGATGATGCCCTAAAAAAAAAATTTTATTTTGTGTCTTTCTATTTAACTTAGGGTTTTTAAAGAGTCTTTTTCGTTTTTAGGATGCCCTTAGTTAGTCTATGATGAAAATGGACCGAAAAGAATACATATGGCGATGAATAAACACAAACTATTTTCTTGTGATAAGTGAGATATTTTGATTGTCATAACATGTAGTGGATATGGTATGCTTAAACATGGTACAGATTTCGCATGTTAGAATAAGTTTTAAATCATACAAACCTAAAAGTGAGTTTTTGAGCCTACATTACTTCATTTGAGAGTGAATTTCGTGCATATGGTTTTCAAAAACAAAACATGCCTCATCTAATTGCTTGCCATAGATTTTAATGAACTAGAGATTACTAGAACTTACTCATGTAGATTTACAACGCTTTTAAGTTGATCTATGCTCTGATTTTGGATATGATTAAAGGCAAATTAGGTTACCACCACTTAAACCAAATGGCCATGTGTCCCATTGTGCGCACGAGTTGCGACACCCTTAGATTACCCCTTTGAGCCCACGTTTAGCCTTTCTTTCATTACCACATTATATCTAAACACTTAGCCTAGTGTAGAGTTCCTACCCTTGTTCTAAAAGACTTGGTGAAGAATTTCGAAGCTAGCACAATAAAAGTGGCGTGAAGATGATGAAAAGATGTGTGTATAGGGATAGACTTGTCCAACAAATTTTGTATTTGAATGCCAAAATTTTCGAGATAAAAAAAAGAAAAGAAGAAAAAAAAGTATAAAGATCTCGAGGCATTGTGTTTAGATTGTTTAAGTTTGGATTAATGTCCCCTATACTTATGAATTTGGAGATTACTACGAATTGAAGGCCCAAAAGTGAAGAAATATGGCCTTTGTCCTGTTCATAAAGCTCAAAGGAAGTTGAGAATGAAGTTAGGGCCCAAAAAGATGAAAATTGGCCCCCGATCTTGAAGTTTGACACAAGAAGAAGTGTGGAAAGGATGAGCCACGAATTTGAAGAATTCTAAGTGCTAAACTAAGTCTTTGGAACGTTTTTACACCACCACTTATCTAAATTTCGAATGCCTTAGCCTTAGCCTCATTACAACCTTTCTAAAGTCCTTTATGATCCTTAAGATGAGTAGCCTTCGATTGGTTGAGTAAGTTGCATGAGTAAGCATATGGTTTGGTTCATTTGTGCAAGTAATTATGAGGTATTTCGATACAATACATATACATTTTGAGTGAACCTCTTTTCATGAGTGAAAATATGATGAGTGCATCCATGTGAGATTGATTTAAATTTTTTCGAAACATGCATAGCTTTAACTTCACCATTGTTTTCTCCAGGTCCTACTTGTTTATAACATGATCATATTTCTCTTATCTCTCGAAAATTGTTGAACTTTTCACTATGAAATCTTGTGATTCCATCGCCATATACTTAAGAAAATTTCTGAGACAAATTGTGCTAAGGGCTTAGAAGTTGTTTTTATTTATTTGAGTCCATGAAATGTGTTCAACGTGGAGGCTAGCTCTAACGTTGGTTTTATAATTTTAGTCTTTCTTTTATTTAGTATTTGCTAGGGACTAGCAAAGTCTAAGTGTGGGGGAATTTGATCTATGCATTTTATGCTTGATTCTTAACGTCTTTCTCTTTACATTTAGCTTTGTTTTGACCTTAGTGCTTTCATTTCTTACTTACTTTGTTGTTTTTAGGTTTTGAATAAAGGAGTATAATAAATGAGGAGTTTTGGAGCTAAAAACGTATTAAGGAGGAAGTTCCTAATTTCGGAGAAGAAATGGTCCGAGGAATGATCTTCAAATGGTTACTAAAATGAATTCCCACATGGTGTCAAGAATTGGAAACCAAATGCCAAATTCAAATGGATATCAAAATGGTGGACAAGAAGATGAAGACATTTCTCCTGCGCAACCCAGGAAAGAGCAAATATGGCGGAATATATGGAGCATATAATTGACGAATTTTGGGAGGATATTCCATGAAGATAAATACCTTATTTGAGGGCCAAAATATGTGCAAGAATATGGTATATTCGGCCAAGAAGTATTGGGGAATAAGGAATGCAAGATTTGAAGATATAAAGATTTCCTTTTCCTTGAAGAAGAAGAAAACTGGGCAGTCAGGTCACTCAACTTCTAAAATCCGTAGTAAATTCAATTCAACTCCAAATATAGCGTTCATTATATGGATTTTACAGCCCTTTCAATAATCTTTCCAATGAAACAAGAATCACAATTTTCTGAGCTCTAGAACTCCCGGAAAAGACGTTTCAAGACAGGCTGTTTCCAGCTGGCAATTCTACCCGAGTACACTAGGAAAACCTAGTTTGGAGAGGAAAGTTGGACTTCTTCACCTATAAATAAGAGGGCTCGGTCTCAAACTCATTCATCACTCATTCTAGACTTCTAAGCTTGCCAAAGATCAGCTCCTCAACCTCCAAACACTCGGCCATCCCCTCAAAACCCGAAATACCACCAAACTTCATCCCGTAAACACTCTCCTCCACCTCAAGAAGGACTTTGCTCGATTTGGCTGGGAATTCTTGGGCTCGTCATCAACTAAGGAGTAGCTACACTTGAAGATTTGCGGTGCGATTTCACGGAGTCTAAAAGTGTAACATGACCCCTTTTTATTTTGTTTTGGTTTTTGTTTGGATTTCCTTTGTTTGTATTTTGAGAACAAGTTTTGATAAGAGGCTTTATATTTCGAATTTCTTCTAAGTTTCTTCCATGTGTTTTTAGCTTTGATTCGAATGCATGTGTGTGCTTATATGTTCTTAAAGCTTGAAACTGTTTTTAAGTAGATACTCGATTTGGTTCTCTTTTAAGCATGTTTCACGAACTAATAACAAAGATAAAATTGGATTAGAGAGTTAGCTCGATTTGGTTGCTGTCTTGTTCAATTATAAGCATGTGTATGTGTCTTGATTGAAGTTAGGAATTTCGTTGACACTTAGGGAGTCTAGGTATAAAACGGCAAAGGATGAAAGAATGAGTCGATCACATGTATATAATAGTTTAGTGTTTATTTTCGGTTTAGTAAGCATGTTTAGGGTTCTTTATTCTTGTTTGTTTTCTACTTGTCTATGAGTGAAGCATGATAGAACCTAGGATTTCCCTATATGTTTACTAACCATTTTCTTTCTTTATTTTCGTAGATTATAAATAACCAACTTTCAAACCCCCCTTTCAAACCTTAGCGTAAATATGCATGCACCCTCAATCCCCGGTTAAGAACGATACCCTATTTACCAATGCTACATCTACACAAAAGGGTTTTAATTGTTTACGCGTTTTTGTTGATTGTTAAGCGTTAATTTAATGGTTGCAAAAGCGAGTATCACTTAACATAATTATAAATGTCTCATGTTTCTTCTAAGAATATAAAATAACACACTTCAAGGTTTAGAAATCCATAGGTTTTCTAGACTCCTTAATACATAGTGCAAACATAATACAAAGAGTTCTCAGAGCACGCTGCAACTAGTCTATTTTATTACATAACTAGTAGGTTATCCAGGAACCTACTGATGATGGATGGAAACATGAACACTAAGCCTCTGACGCTGGCACATGAACTCAAGATGAAATCTGCAAATAGGCAACGATAAACCGAAGAGCCCAGGGAAATGCATAGAGAATAAAACGCGTTAAAGTGAGTGGACAAAAAATAAATAGTTTCAAGAAATCGTAAAACATAAGATTATGCCTTTCACCGAAATATATAAAATAAAACTGAGCGAGTCTAAATAAAAACATATCGTAAGTGTGTGGAGACGTGCATAACATAATCATCTGGTCAGTGTTGTAGTGTTCCACCAGGAGCGTACTCGGTGAACGGTCGAGCAGCCAATGCATTAATGCATTCATACATAAACATGCGTGCATCAAATCCTACAATCATATAATATGGCAACCATGCATAAACATACTCATATCATACCACAATTAGTTATATTCGTAAAATAAATCATAAGCATAAAATAGACTTGCTATGCAATAGTGAAAAACAAAGTCCACTCAAAGATACGTATAGCTCTGCGGTCCGGTGGAAGTCCTCTCATCATAATTCTGGTTGCGATCTTCTGAATCAAAGTATGAAGAAGGAATATCAACGTCAATAAAAAGTTCAAAACTAGCATTAAAACTACCCAAAAAACCCGAATCTAAAATCTAAACTTCTGCCTAACCGGAGCTCCGCCGTGGATGGTGGCGTATGGCGGCCATGTGCCTCCTCCGGCGACCAGCCTCGACGACCTCCAACCTACGTATTTATCTTCCTCTCACCATCTTGTACCACTTTTCCTTCTTCACCGGAGACCAATTCAGTGGCGAAGATGTCAAGATGACCGCCACAGATGGCGGTTCCGGCCACCGCCGACCACCATGAACGGCGACATGCCATATATCAATCTCTTCCTCTCTATCATTTAATCTCAAAGAAACTACCCTAAATAACTTAAGGATTGGGCGAAATCAAGCCCGAAAGCTGACAGATCCAGATTGGTCGTCGAGCTCTCTATTGTCGAAGCTCTACCGTGGAGCCTCGGTGGACCTCGAGACCTACCAAGAAAGACTCCCCATGACACAAGCAACAAAAATCCTAACCTCCCGACCCCCAAACCTCGTCGGAGCGTTGTCGCCGCCGAGGACAACCCCGCGGTTTACAATTCGAATTGGGTCGCCCAAAATATTCCCTAAATCACCCGACTAATCCCAAAAACAATATCACCATGACAAGAGCTTCAAAACCATACCTAGAGCTCTGAAAATAGTGGCCTACCAGAGAAGATTCCGGTCAACAGATGGGCCGCACGGATCTCAACTCCAAACTGGGTCCATCACAACCCATAACTGATTAGGGTTTTTCTCCTTCTACCTATTTATACCGCGAGACTCTCATTTAATCCAATAGCTAGGATTTAATCGTAAAAATATTGCACGACTATAATAAATTCGATATTAAGATAATTCTTTAATCCAATGCTCATGACAACTTCTAAAATTCATAACTTTTGCTCTAGATATCCAAAAAATTCTCCGAAAACTCCAACAAATTTGAAATAAAATCCTCTACACTTATATAGAAGAAAGTTAGGCCAAAATCTCTATGAAAATAAAAGTCATTTAATGACCCAACTTTTACGACTAATTAGTGTATTTGCAAATCACCCATGCTGAGCACGTTATTTTGGTTCGGGTCGTTACAAGATATGGATTTGAAATAGAGGTTGTTGTATGGTATATGTGGTAGATTTGATAGGATGAACATAAGGTAATAGCCTGCATTTTCTACAAGATTTGTTGCCTAATTTGAGAACTTAAGCATGGACACTGCATCTTTCAATATGGGTAGAACAACTCTTACTTTGTTCGTATTCTATTTCTATCCTTTGCACTGGATTCCGTTTTCACATAAAGTCAAGTATCAATTGCTCTATGGATGACCTGAGAGTGCTTTCGTTCCTATAGGCATTAATCAACACTAAGATGTCGAGCCACAAGATAATGAGAAGAATCAAAGAGATGGGAATGTGAAGTGGTGTGCTTTGAGGCTCGACACAAGAAATTTCTCATGGGGTAGGTAGTCAATTTTACTTGGTTCAATTGCTTAGTTGGTTATGTATACATGTATTACATAAGGAAACTTGTAATGTCAACTTCACAAGTGTGTTAAATAAAAATTTCAATGTGAATACTAGCATTTTGAATTTTCAGATTTGTAATTGTATTTCTCAATATATATATATATATAATTTAAAGAAGTGAATTGAGATAATAGTTATGACGACATCTACAATAAAGGGATGTTAATAAGACGACAGATATGATGTCATGTTATACTATTAAAAGACAACATATATATGTCGTTTATTGTATGTGAATTCAGAGGACAAATAATATCTCTCGGTTAATAACCTCAACAGGCGAAAAATATTATATCGTCTTATATGTCGTCTGATGGCACTTCAACGGATGACTGCGTGGTACACGACAGTTGCGAACATCCTCAGAAGACGTAGATATAAGAGTCATCTGAAGCACTTTTTTATGTAGTGTCATTTCTCTCGATTAATTTTTTTTAAATTTAATTACGTACGTAAAAATACACGGTGATGGAGTTCTCTGGTGAAATACTTTGGTGAATCATTCAGATGAACTTGCTTGTGTGCATATTGTATTAATTAGTTATTTAATTGTTAGCTAATTGTATGCATGTGTTGATTAATTATATATATGATTAAGTGTTAGATTAATTAGTTAAAAAATTATATATAATATGTAAATACATATTATTGTGTTATGTAATTTAATTATATAGTATTAGATAAATATTAGTGTAAGTTAAGAATGATATATAAGATGATTCCTTCCGTACGTAATTAAATGAATATTGTAAGAACGACAATTTTTTGCTAACTTATGGCTTATTCGATAAACTTTTGTTTCACTCGTGATAATTAATTTACACAAAAACATGGAAAAGAGTTGAATACAATTGGTGAATAGAAGTGATGAGAGGTATATGGACAAAATCAGAGAGTTTATGTTGTTTGCGATGCAACATGGTCAAGGAAAGAAGTATTACATATGTCCTTGCAGAAAATGTCTTAACCATCAATTTGTAGAGGTTAATGTTATGTCTCAATACTTGTATGGCCACGGTATGATGTAGAGTTAAACTACATGAAGTAAGCACGGTAAACTAGTAGACTTCAGCTCAAGACCAGACTTCAGCTCAGGGTACAACTACCAGGGTGTCTCATCTAGCGGTAGTGGCACCCCTTCTTGGAACCTCATGTGGATTTGGTCCATGATTTTTTTCTGGAATTTAATCATATTGGACACCAACATGAAGAGGGAGGTTATGATACTCCTCATTATGACATAGTCCCTACAATCTTAGTCACTAACACTACTGAGATGGATAAGTGCAACAAGATTCTTCGTGAAGCCCAGACCCCAGTGTACCATAGATGTCCTGAGAATGTCTTGCGATATGTAATGGTGAAAATTTGGATAAAAGTGAAGAACAAAATGTCAGATCGTGCTTTTGATGAAATGTAGGAGCATATATGTAAGTTGCTTCTTGATCATCAAAAACTTCCCAAAACCCATTATAAGGTGAGAAAGATCTTGAGCAATCTCTGCCTAAAGTATAAGCAAATTCACACGTACAGAAACAATTGTGTGCTATTTTACAAAGAGTATGCACATTTAGACTACTATCCTGTATACAACCCCAATCCAGATATTTGCACCCTAATATGAGGAGTTCGAAGAAGCAAATTTCTATGAAGGTACTTCGTAATTTTTCATTGATTCCTAAACTGCAGCATTTGTACATGTCTCTATACAGAGCATAGACGATGAGATGGTATGTAGAACAAATAATAGATAACGATGTGCTTAAACACGTGGTAGATGATGAGGCTTTTAAAGATTTTGATAGGGAATTTCCAGACATTGCAGCAGAGGTTCGAAATTACAGACTCGGACTTTCTATAGATGGATTCAACCATTGGGGTAATAATAACGCTTTCGTCAGCACTTGGCTTGTTATTTTCATGTCATACAACTTGCCTCTATGGATGTGTATGAACAAAGAATTTAATATCTTTACTCACCTAATTCTAGGTCCTAAGTCTCCTGTAAAGTGATTGGATGTGTACCTCAGACTATTGATTGACGAGTTGAAAAACTTGTGGAAAAATGGAGTTCCAACTTATGACAAGTTCATTGAAATAATGTTCATGATGTGAGCAACCGTAATATGGACCAACAATGATTTTTCTGCATATGAGATATTGACATCTTGCACAATTAAAGGGTACAATGCTTGTCATGTCTGCTTGGACGATGTCAAATCCAGTTGGCATGCAGGAAATGTGTGTTACATAGATCACCTTAGATGGCTTCCTCATGATCAATAGTGGCTACAATATAAAGAGAATTTCGACGGGATAATACATAATAGTCCTAAACCCCGACAATAGTCTGGTGAAAAGATTTTTGAGAGGTTAAATGACTTTTATTTCGATATGTTGAGCAATGATGATCATGTGAAAAAGCTCAATCCACACCCTCCCCATCATCTTAGATATTGGAATTACATGAGTATTTTCTTTGAACTGCCTTACTGGTCGAAGTTGAAACTCAGGAACACCCTATATGTCATGCACATAGAAAAGAATGAGTGCGACAGTGTAATGGGAATAATTCTCTGTATTAATTTCAAGACTAAGGATACTCTCAAAGTGCAAAAATATCTAGAATCTATGAATTTACGTCATCCCTTATGGTTAAAGAGGGATAGAAGAGGAGTGTATAACAAGATGCTAGATGCACCTTACACAGTGAAGTCAACACTAAGGGATACTGTATTCAACTAGCTTAAAAATGTTCATTATCTGTCTAATTATGCAGCGAATATATTTGGATGTGTCAACGTTGGGGAACACAAGTTCATTGGTCTAAAGACTCATGATTGTCACATTATGCTGCAAAATCTGATTCCAATGGTAATTCGACCATATTTGCCTCGTGATGTCGTCGAACCAATAACACCATTGTATAAATGGTGCAGAGCTTATGCGCTAGAGAGTTGAAGAAGTCAGATGTGCTCGACCTATAATACAAAATTGTCCGCATCCTTTGCAAATTAGAGATGATTTTTTCCCGTGCTTTCTTTGACATCATGATCCACCTTCCCGAACAAGTGATGCTTTCTGATCCAGTCCACTACACTTGGATGTATCCTCAAGAAAGGTATAATTAATATTTCATGTAACTTAAATTGATTTATAAATAGTTTTCATCATTTATTTATATTTTTTTGTCTTTCTACTATTCGTCAAATAATTACTTTTATCATTTTATAGACAACTCGGAAAGTATAAATGATTCGTCAAAAATAAATCTTCCCTAGATGGTTCAATAACAGAAACATACTTAATGCATGAGTGTGTAACCTACTACAATAGATACCTCAAAGATCCAGTTCAGACCACCGCCTCCAATCTACATGCCCACAACAATATTTCAATCTTCACATATTTTGTACGAACATTTAGAGGAGTATTAAACAAAATATTAACTCAAGAAGAACTTATTGAAGTGCACTGGATAGTGTTGCAAGACTGTGACGAGGTTGAGGAATTCATAAAAGCTTACAGGAATAGAAACTCAAGCCGTTATGAGGATGAGCCGTTCACTCTGCTACCTCAGTTAAGCAGGTGTTCAATCTGGATGATCCAAAAGTGCGTGAAGGTAAGAAAATAGTTAATTATATGTCTCACTAAGGAATATGGAGAGCTACAACACTTGAAGGGACGTTGGTGACTGACATTAGAGCAAATAATGACAAGAGCCTAATAGTTATATCATCCCCGACATAAGGAACCTGATTCATTATAACAAATACGTACCCATACCTGATCATGCCATGGATCTTACCCATACCTGATCATGCCATGGATCTTACTCAAAAGGAAATCGACGACCTAAAGAAGAATGCCTCTGAAGAGGAGCTGGAGGATGACAACTACGACGTCGTATACGATTCAAACGATGAAGATTATGATGATAAGGACCAGTCAGTTGAGAGTAAGGAGGATGATTCAAACAATGAAGATTATGATGATGGAAGTGATTGATATTTAAATATATGTGATACATAATTATAACTAAATAATAGATCAAGAGAATTCGAACTTAATTTGTAGGCGTATGAATTTGAATGCATGCATTACAAGGCACTAATTAAAAGAGGTTTATTTATAGTGTTTGTAATACTTGTTATGTCTTACAGGAATAATTTTAGAATAAACAAATGCTAGATGCTTTTCTGTTAAAGAAGTCATAGAAGTTCATCGTCTAAGGTACACTTTGACGACGAATATTGTTTCGTCATCTAAGGACTACTTAGATGACGAACATATATTAATTTTGTCATCTAAGATCATTTATAAACCCTATACCATAAACCCTAAACCTTTTTCCCTAAACTCTGAAACTGTTAGACGATGAAAACCCTAAGTTTCATCGTCTAAGTGCTACTTAGACGACAAAATCAAACCACTTTCGTCATCTAAGTAGAGTTTCACAATCTGACCTCTAAGAGTACAATCATGTGTACCATGTTAGATTGTTGATTATATTCATTGAGGGCATAGAGTAAAGAATTCTTGGACTGTGCATGTCGATGGTTCAAAAATCATAGGTACGAAGATTTGTATATCAACGTTTTTGTTTCGTTGAAATTTTAGTTTTATGGTTGACTACGTTGATTAAACCCTTAAGAAACTTCATATTGACTGAAAATTCGTCTACTTACAAATTATGTTGTGATGAATATATCTAACAGTTGTTTTATCAAAATTCAATTTCGTTAATATTTATGTGGAGTGAATACAGACATACGAACACATAAGTTATACAACATTAGTAGATGCATGACAACTCGTTAATCTACTTGTTATGTAAAATTTTAATTAATTTTATATCTAATTGATATATATAAAGAATTTCAACGTAAGTGAAAATGCTCGTAACTTCGGAAAAGGGTTTACGATTAATAATTTACGATCATTTCCGTCTTTTAAACCTTTGTCGATAATCAAAAAACTATATCGATTGAATACGAAACTAAACCGAATTGGCTTCAATTTTTGTTTATAATATTATATAATTGTAATGATTACATCTGATGATTGATTTTTTTATGATTTTTACTCAGGTACTCAAAAAATAAATTAATTATTACCTAGATGACGAAACTTATATGTTTCGTCGTCTAGGGTTGTTTTTTAGACGATGAAACCATGTTATTTAGTCGTTTAAGTCCAAATATTTGGGAGTTTTTTTATGTGCCAAATATTTTCGTGAAATATTAAAAACCACTTAGACGACGAAGTGGCTTACTTCGTTGTTTAAGTCGTTGAATAAAGATCAAACAAATCGATCTCCTTCCCCATTTTACAGTATGTAATCTCTAAACCCCAAATCGATCTCTGATCCCCATTCCGACCGATTTGCACTGCTGGAGCCTCCTCCTCTCTCTATCTCTCTATCTCTCCCTACCCTTTCCTTTCAACGCCGCCGCCTCCGATTCTCTCCTCTCCAAATCGCACCATGTCCTCTATCTTCCTCGCACAAAAGTTGTTTCTCCCATCTCGAATGCCGCCGTACCTCTCTCTCTCTCTCTCTACAACAAGTTTATGATTATGGATTGTTGGATTGAATGAATTTATGGACCTGATTATGGATTGTTGGATTATTGAGGGAGATTATGGATAGTGGATTGTTGAATGAATTTATTATATTGGTGGTGGAGATTATGTAGAATTGTTGTTGATGGAGATTATGTAGATTGTGTAGAATTGTTGTTGAGTATGAAAATTATGTAGAATTTGTTTTGAGTATGGAGATTATATAGATTATGTAGAATTGTTTTAGATTATGGAGATTATGTAGAATTGTTGTAGATTATGGAGATTATAGTGATTATATTCCGATTATGGAGTTTATGTAGAATTGTTGTTGATGGATCCTTTATGTACTGTGTTGAATGAAAATTAATAAGGCGTGAATGAATAAGGAGGAGCATGTCAAATTTAGTTTGTGTTTGATGAATTCAGGTTGTGTCGAATGAATTTAGGAATGTAATGAGGTTGTGTTGAATATGTACTAGATTGGATGAATTTCTTATTTTTTTTATTGCTGTGTTTTGCTGAATATGGTTTTATTGAGTAAACATTGTTTATTTCCGATGTAGGGTTTAAGATGCCTGGCGGGAGAAAGACACGCACTGTACAAGAGAATTATGCCGGATTTCAATCCATGGACAACAGTTGGCTTGGGGTCAAAAGTCAGAGGAGGCCGTAACCAGAGGCCCTCCGACGCTGGAGCTGAGCAGTTTGTACTCACATAACATCATATCTATTATACGGAATGACATATGTATGAAGGCCGTATCTTAAGAAGAGCTACCCGAAGCCAACAAGTTCAGGGTGTACCGCGAACTCTCGGTAATAGGGTATATTTAATTTTATTTAATTTCATAATTAATTACAAATTATAGGGTCTAGGAATTTAATTTATTTTTTATTTTTTCCTAGTACATTTTAACTATGATCAAAGATCGAAGATGTGGGAATCCGTAGAAAAGATGGGTAAGGGTATTTACAAGGATTGAAAGCACGACCTGCACAAGCACTACAAGGAACACGACGCCTCGAGTATCCCAATGGAGTTATTGATGGAAAGGCAAGACGAGTGAGAATGGTTGGTCGGGTACTTTGAGAAAGATAAGTTTAAGGTTCGTCTTGCTTTTCTTTAATGTAATAAAAATGAATTGCTTCTTAGTTTTAAATATTATTTTATTATTTAATTTCTCTTGTTGTGAAATAGAGAAGGTTGGCGGCCAACATTGCTAATCGTGAGAAGAAGACGATGCATCATAAGTCGGGTTCCAAAAGGATGACCAGCATCGCAAAGTCTCATAGAGATGCGGGTTCGAAACAATATTTTCTTAATGCCAGCATGCGTTTTACGTCAGGTCCGGGCTTGAAAATATCGCGAGTCAACGTGGCGTAAGAAACCTTTTTTCTGAAATTGATTGAGTTTAATCTTACGGTTGGTTTGAAGAAATTGAATAATGATTAGGACATTTATTAGGTTGTGTGACGACCCGAACAGGGATTAGTATATTAATCGGCTTGGTTTGCATATTTTACGAGTAATCACTGTTTGTCGTAATTGAGCAGTTTTAGCGACTTTATTCACGACTTAATTATCAGGCGATAATTTGGTTTGAGTATGAGAGTTGTAGTATGCATGATTTCGAGATTGTAGCCGGTTTCGGATAATTGTTTCGATAACAGAGGAATATGTTATGAATATTTGAAGTCGCGTGATTTAGTCGTGTTTATCCGATTAAGTTTGAGTTATCCGAAACGTGGATGTGATTCGATTTGGACCGTTGATCGTATCGATCCGCGAGTATAAATATCAGAATAGTCGTAAAATTGTCGAAAATCACTGTTTTGGGAAGTTTGACCGACATTTGACCATTGACTGACCGTTGACCGAGTCCATTTCGCACCACCGTTTGACTCGCTGTGGACTTTCTGTTTCGAGCCACTTCAGACCAAATCGTTGGTATGGTTAGCTTCCTCTCATGATTTCCTATAGTTTTGCAATTAGTTTGAGTTGATTGGTTGAGATTTGAGGGAGAACGAGTTTGGTGAAGTTCTTGGTTTTTGCTGGAATCGGGTGGCCATTTCCGGCCACTTTTGGGGTCGGAGGGGTTGGGGGTTTTGCTCCCCTCAACCCAAGGAAGCTTTTGGGTGAACAGTTTTTGAAGTTGGTCGCCGTTTGGAGTTCGCCGGAAATCTCACCGGAATCCATGGATTCTATGGGTTTCGAGGTGAATTCCGGCTGGTGGGCTTGGAATTGGGGCTTGGTGTAGAAGAGAGATGTGTTGGGCTTGAGGCGATGATCATTTATGGAAATTTTGGCCAGAATCCATCATTGTTGACACCGGCGAAGCGTTGACTTTTTGAATTTTTGTCAAGTTTTATGCCGTTTTGCTCGTAATCGTGCCCTGATCGTAGCCTTGAGGTTTTCGAGTTGATTTGAGTAGCGGATTTTAAGTCGAGGGTTTATGTGGAGTATTGTTGGATTTTCGACGATTCTTTTGTATCCGAGTTATATATTTCCGGAAATGATTGGTTTTCGAGGTGTGGTTCAGTGTATTGAGTTGTGATTTTGATCAGTGATATTTTGTGCTTATTCAGGGGATCGAGATCGTACGTTGGGAAGGGATCTTCCGTCGGATCTCAGGAATAGCGCGTCTCCGCGCTGTACTTAGCTGTGAGTGGACATTTATTTTCACTGTCGTAACGAGTTCTTAGTTTCAGCATTTATTTCCATTACAATATTGAGATTAGTTATTGTTTTTGGAGGTATTGTTTTATGTTTTATTGGTGATGGCATTTACTTAGCATCGATGCATTGACTACTCGGCTGATCACCAGTAGTCCAGTTCCAGGGTTGAGAGATTCCCCTGATGTGCCCATTAGGCTTGAGAGATTCGCCTAGTCTATCACCGTCGGGCTTGAGAGATTGGCCTGACACCTCTATTTATTTTAAGAACTCGCATTATCTTTATGATTATGTAAATGGTGAAAGGCATATGTTTATTTTCGTCCACTCACTCTAACGATTTTATTTGCCTTTCCCCTAGGCTTTTCGGTTTCTGTGCCCAGTTTACAGTTCGGATTCTGGTGTCGCACGTCGTAGTCGGAGACTTAGTGTTCAAGCTACCTTTCTTTTTCAGTAGGTTTATTGTTTAGCCTACTGCTGTGTAATTATGTATATATATACTAGAGGTCGCTCTGAATACTCCGATATTCATATTTTCAGATGATTTTCCCAGATTTCTGTAAAGATTACAGTTTTTTCTTATTGCATTATATTATGATATGATTTTGAGAAATCCGGATGGGATTGGTGCCCATGGTTTGGATTTTGTGGCATAGGATGAAGTGTGTTTTCGGGTGCAGGTTAATGATAATTCCGCGATATAGTGAAACTCTGCCGAAATTTCTATAGTTTTTGCAAGTTCGTGTTTTCGGAAGGGGTTTGATTCCGGTTTAGGAAACTAAATCGGGGTTGGGTCCTTTCAGGTTGTGCTGTTAAAATTTGGTTTAGTTGGCTAAATTAAACATTATTCTGAACATGAGAAATCCATATGACAATCGGTGCCCACGATTTGTAATTTTGGAATTGGTTATTCGAAGTGTTTTTTTTCGGGCAAGATTTTGGTTTCCTCCATTTTTAGGGGAAACTATGTCAATTTTTCTTTAGAAATCGACATTCATATATTGTTCACAATATTAATTTCAGGAGAGGTTGATATAATTGACCAAGGAGAAATTAGCGTGCGCATATTCGCTGAACCCGGAGATGACGCATGAAGAGTTACCTCCTCTATCGAAGGAGAGTCAAATCAATACAGTTTTCGGTCGCTGACCTGGGAAGGAGGTTTGTGGCCTTGGACAGGTGATTGAGCGAGATTTGACCCAGTCATCCGCATCGGCTAGTAGGCGTTCGACTGTGGCAGCTGTCGAGGAGCGGGTCCGAGCGGCCGAAGAGGAGGCTTGAGCTGCCCAGGAGGAGGATTGAGCGGCCCATGAGCATATTCGATTGGCCCAGATTTAGACTGGTACGTTACAGGCGCATATGAGCTTCATGATCAAGTTCCTCAGGTCGATGGGCATGAACCCTCCACCCATGTGTCAACCGAATGTCATGCCTCAGGATCCTAAACATGATGACGTCGATCCGAGCAACGAAAAAATTGGTGGGATCCATACTCCTAGTTTTGTTTCGTAGTTTATAGGGTTTAATTTCAATCGATACACCTTTTATGTACACATTTTATATTTAATATATTTAATGAATATTTAATTAATTTAATATTTAATCAACATAATATTTAACATTCATTGGCGTTGAAGAAGAATTATACATTTATAATTGTTCCATAGATTCTGTTTATGCCGTGGCTGTGTTTAGGGAAAATTTGGCAAATGGTCACCCAACTATGTCAAGATCGGCAGTAACTAATGTTTAGCATATATAAAAACGTTCACTCAACTTCGGTCTCTGTCTACCAATTTGGTTACTCCATCTATTTTAGACATTATATACTTGACATGTAATGGGTAAAATGTCTTTCTAGATATACTTTAACTTTATATATTTACAATAATTACATTACAACAAGTTACCAAAAAATTATGAACTCTCTCTCTCTCTCTCATGAGAAAATGTAGTAGCAAACCAGTGTGGTGAACGAGATCGACCGATTGCCGTGCCGCCGCTTACCAAAACCACTCGCCGCAGACAAGATTTGTGTTCTGCCTCCATTGGCCTCAAGTCTTGCTCGTGACACCTTTCATGGCCTCAGGCTCAATTTCGCTCATCACATCTCGTTGTCACGGAATATGCCTGGGTTTTTCTTTGCTCAGCTTCGTGGCTTCACACCATCATCCTCATAGTCTCTCGCCGAAGCACGTAGCCAACCCTCCCTCTTGAAGTGCCGACGGTGTAGGATCTATGGGCGGCGACCCCTCCGTGATAGGTCGTTGTTAATAATGGATTCAGTCTCCATCGGCGTTGTGGTGGGGACATCGAGTTCAACGACGATTGTAGGGGTGCGTTTTAAATCGGTTCTCGGGTCTTAATTTATGGTCGACGTTTCACCCTAGGTTGCTGCCTCGCGTCTCGATCATATATATTTTCTTGGGTGCCCAAATCAAATTTTTTTCGGGTGCCCAAATCAGATTTTGGGTGTCAAAGTATTTTAAAAGAAAAAAAAAGAAAATAACAATACCTAGTTAAAAAGACGTTAGTACCCAAAAAAAGTAATAGAATATTCTTTACTTGACGGACGTTTGAGAACGAGTGACCATTTCGATAGTAAAATGTCAAGTTTAGTGACCATTTTGATATATGTCAAACGATAGTTACTAAACTGTCGATCTTGACATAGTTGGGTGAACATTTGACAATTTTTCCCTTGAATTAAAATTGAGGGCTTGGCGTTCATGAAGACCTCTCAATGGCTAGACATTTGTAATCATTCTAGCTAGTGCCATTTAATCTTGATAGAATAGTCTTGAACTGGGTTCATGTATATGTATTGAAAAAAACAAGAATATGTTGAAAATGATTTACTTTCGATATTTAAGAAATTAAGTTCATGGGATTTTTTTAAAGGATTCATGGGATTTCGTTGCGATATTAATCGATTAGTGTAACAACCCTACCTTACTACAATATCGTAAAATTAATAAAATATTTATATAGATCCAATAAATAATTGATATGAATTTAACCTCAACGAATTGAGTAGAAAAACCCTTTTCGTTAAACCTGCCACGACAATACAAACACAACGATATATGACACACTAAATTACTCTGTCGATTTCACCGCCACAGGTGGCGTCTCGCATCACCACTGCCTACTCACTAGGTCGACGAAGTCTAAACATTAGTTAAATCTCATGATTAGACTCGTAATGACATTATGAATCTAATGACATATAATACGATAAATTTTATGAAACTTTTTGGGCTAGTTGCGCCACCACAGACGACTATAACTTTTTGTCGTAACTCTATTTTTGAAACTTCATGCATCGACGGACTTGTTTAGGTGAATCATATAAATTTTACCGGAAGTCAACCAATGTAATCGGTCCAATAAAATGTCAATTGTAGTTATCGCGATCTTTAATATTGGTAAATATTATTTCCGCGCTTGCTAAACTGAACTCAAACCATCACAAAATACAAGTAATTAATTTTACTAGAAGTTCGGGATATTACAATATTCTAATAAATATTTTGGGTTATGTTGGAATCGTTTATCGTCTGCAACTCAAGTAAAAACAGGAAGAAGAATGAAGTTTTAATGGGATTATCGGTATCAATCCCATCTCACCATCATCTATGTGTAAAAATAAGACGATTTTGGTTATCAAACCAGTTACTCTTACGGTGTGTTTGGATGAAATATTTTCAATTCTGATTGAAGTTCACAAATAATGGAAATTATAATTCCATGATTTTAAATGTCATTATTTATAAATTTTAGTGTTTGAATTTACTCATAAAGAGATTTAAAATAACAAAGGAATTCAAATTTTTATGTGTAATTCGAGGGAACTGTAGAATGACACCTAATTTTGAAGGAATTGAACAAGGGAATTGAGAGCTCTAATTCCCCCAAATAAAAAAAAATTGCACAATTTTCAAGAAATCTTATCGAAACAAAAAAATTTAAAAGAAAAAATTGTGAATTGCTAGAATTCATTTAAATTCCCTCAATATTTCCTTTATCAAACAATTGAATATTAATGAATCCTTATTTGTATCAAACAATAAATGATGTGTGCACAACAAACTAGTGATTGCGTGATTGTTCTTTCTTTTATATATTTCTTTGTGAGGGGAAATTTGAGATTTAGAAAAAATATAAATTACAAATTACATATAAGGTCTCTTAGAGATCTATTTTTCCAATAAGGTCGTTAATTTTTTTTATCCCATCTAAGGTCACTTTGACCTTTATTTTTTTTCAGGAATATCCAATTTTACCCTTTGTTATTATTTATGTTGAATTAAAATTTGATGTATGTACCAAAGCAGAGAGAGAGAGAGCTCAAAATTTTCTGAAAGAGAGAGAGAGAGAGCTTGCAGAGGGAGAGAAAGGACTGCAAGAGAGATAGATCCCGAAGTGAGAAAGCGAGATAGAGACGCAACCACGACGCCGTAGTGTTTGCAAGTTCCAGCAGAGTAGTGTTTGTAACAACCTGTAGTAATGTTTTCAACAACTTGTGGTAGAGTTTCCAAAAACCTGTGGTAGTTTTCTAAGTAAACTGTGTTTATTGATAAACACACTACAATATTTCAGCACACTAGATCAGTACTTCAAAACATTCAATGTAGTTCCTTATTGTTAAACATACTACTACTGTTTCTCGCATACACTACTACATCACAACAAAAACATTACTATTTGATAAACACTACATAAACGAAGACTAATGCTGTTTCTCACACACACTACTACATCACAACATAAAACACTACTTCTGTCTGATGAACACACTACAATATATTAGCACATTAGATCTCTACTTCAAAATATTCAATACAGTTCCTTATTTGTTAAACATACTATTGATATTTTTCGTACAGACTATTACATCACAATATAAAGTACTACTTCTATCTGATAAATACATCACATAAATGAAGACTAATACTGTTTCTCACACACACTACTACATTACAACATAAAACACTACTTTTGTTTCATAAACACACTACTGCTTGGACTTTGTTGCTTTTGGTTGCATTTTTCTTGTTGTGTAGTTGAAATGCATGTCGTTGGTCGTCTTCTTCCTCATTTTCATCTTCACACCTTTGACCAAGGAAGAATGTGACTTCCTTACTTATTTCAGTCGCATCAGCATCCTTCTTACTTTGGGAAATCAATCACACTAGCATAGATGTACAAACATCCTGCCACAGACCATCACACATTCTAAAAAATCATCAAACACACATATACTACTTGCGACCCACAATTACACTACCAAAAACCATTTTAAACACTACTCAGTGCATCAAATCACAAAAGATACAAGTCTAAGAAAATATTACTACTGACCAGCAAATATACTACTATAGATTAGCAAAAACACTACCGCAGCTCAACCAAACACACTACTAACATCAATACATCTAACATACTACTCTCTTCAAACAAAAACACTACTGTAGCTCAACCAAACACACCACTAATATCAATACATCTAACATATTACTCTCCTCAAATAAAAATACTACTGCAGCTCAACCAAACACACTACTAACATCAACACAAAATCACAATAACAGTAATGACATGATGACATCTAAAAGTACTAAGTCCTTGCAGCAAAAACACTAACACAGATTCATATTAGTACTACTTGTCCAGTTTTTAACAAATTCTAAAAACATAGATTCTAAAAATACTAAATCCTTTATAGTTTACCCATTTGGGTTGTTGTTTACGGCGGGAGTCGCGGTTGGCGGAGTCTAGGGTTTGCAGTTGCGGAAGGCACGGTCGGCGGAGTCTAGGATTTGCAGTTACGGAAGGCGCGGTCGGTGGAGTCTAGGGTTTGCAGCTGCGGGAGGGGCGACAATCAGAGCTAGTTAGAGATAATCATATGAGAGAGAGAGAGAGAGAGAGAGAGAGAGAGAGAGAGAGAGAGAGAGGGAGATAGCTTCGTGATGAGGAAATAAGTTGCAGCGACGATGTGGAGAGGCGGTGGGGCGACGACGACGTCGTTGAGGCGAAGCGGAGTGTGCGGTGAGGGCTGCGAATGAAGAGGAGAGAGAAAGAGATTGTTCTGCTAGGGTTTTGGGTAGGAAAATGGGAGAGGTTGAAATGACAATTTGTGACAGATTATTCTGTTTATAGACGATGACATGGATGTTAATATTATGAAATTTAAGGGTATCTCTATTTTCGGGTTTATAGAATGTGATCTTATTTGAGATAAAATTATGGAGTGACATTATCTATTGTACATTTTATATATATGACCTCATATATAATTGATCTAAATATAAATCAGTGAGGATGTCCCTTGAACAAATGTACCCATAGCTATTTTTTTTTAATTTTTAAATAGATAACAGTTTATAGAGTAAAAGATTAAAGTTTTCTGAACTGTAAGCTAAGCATATTCTGCAATTTTGCAATCTGACATGTAAAAAGGCACAATCGAGTAGAAGAGCAACATTCGACTCTCATCCCAAGAAAACTGGATCACCAGAAACTGGCTTTCATAACTTATCAAATCCAAATAGGATGCGCCATCAGTCGAGTACAGGCACTGTATAGAAAGCACTTACCTATAAATATGCGTAAGAAACGTTATGCATTTACCTATGTATATCCTACTTTACAACACTATATATATAATTCTGCCCTTCTACTTCGTATGATTGCCAAGTGAACACTTCGCAAAGGGCAGTGATATGCGAAAACGCACTAGCGTTTGAGTCTGCCACCATTCACCACTTTTCAAACTATCGTCTTCTATCTTATAATTGATTATTTATTAAATATATTATGGTTTTGGACATTATTTTTCCCATTTACCCTTTACTCATTCATCTCTTCTCATATAGTTTCTTCCCCCGTCCAATTTGATTCTTAGCAATAGCCAATCCATAATTGTCTATTGAGATCTAAACACCCGTATTCAACACACCATAAAAATAAATAATTAACCAATCTCAATATAAATGAGCACCCAGATTTGTTTAAGACGCCATAAGTTTGGTTCGTCGACCAGCTACCACGTACCCAGATTTGTTTAAAGAGGACCGGTGAGTTTGTGACTCGGTCGACCGCGACGGAACTAGTTCCTCCAAGGAGCCGATCATGGTGCTGCATTTGATGACGTTTCTCTTGCCGGCGGTGTTGGTTGAATGGGTCAATGAGTGTGCATAGTAAAGCAATGGGGTCGACTGATTTAAAGGGTCCCGATAGAAATTTTGATATATATATATATAATTCTGATATATATATATATATATATATATATATAGAGAGAGAGAGAGAGAGAGAGAGAGAGAGAGAGTATCTACTCCCATGGATTGATGATTTGTTCGATCAGCTGAAAGGAGTTTCAGTCTTCTCGAAGATTGATCTCAGGTCTGGGTACCATCAGCTACAGATTCGGGAGTCCAATGTGAACAAAACGACATTTCGATCACGTTATGGGCATTATGAGTTCCTTATTATGCCATTTAGGTTAACCAATGCGCCAGCTGCTTTCATGGGCCTAATGAATCAGATTTTCAGGTGTTATCTTGACAAGTTCGTCATTGTGTTCATCGACGACATCCTGATTTATTCCAGAAGTGTGGGGCAACACAAGAAGCATTTGCATGTAGTTTTGCAGACTTTGCGAGACGCTCAGTTGTACGCCAAGTTTAGCAAGTGTGAGTTTTGGCTAGACAGTGTAAAGTTTTCGGGTCACGTGATATCAGCAGAGGGAGTCAGCGTGGATCCTGATAAGATTGATGCAGTGCTGAATTGGAGCAGACCTACCAACGTGGCAGAGATGCGGAGTTTCTTGGACTTAGCAGGCTACTATCGTCGATTTGTGCAGGATTTTTTTTCACGGATAGCGATACTGCTTACCCGTTTGACGAAGAAAGGAGTCAAGTTTGAATAGTCTGATGCTTGTGAGGAGAGCTACTGCACCAGTGTTGACTTTACCTGACGATAATGGTGAATATGTTGTGTCATGTGATGCTTCGAAGTTAGGTTTGGGTTGTGTTTTGATGCAGCATGGAAATATGGTGGCATATGGTTCTAGAAAGTTGAAACCTCATGAAGTTAACTATCCTACTCATGATCTGGAGTTAGCTGCCATTGTGTTAGCATTGAAGAGTTAGAGACACTACTTGTACGGAGCATAGTGCAAGATTTACACCGATCTTAAAAGTCTTACCTACTTGCGTACACAGCTAGATTTGAATATAAGGCAGCGGAAATGGATGGAGCTGATTAATGATTATGACTGCACTTTCGAGTATCATCCAAGAAAGGCTAATGTGGTTGCCGATGCTCTTAGTCGGAAGCATATTGCTTCTCTCTTCCATGTATGTGTTGCTAGAGTGTCACTTTTGACAAAGTTGCAAGCAACGGGAGCAGAGTTGGAGTGGAATGAAGATGGAGCATTGTTAGCCAGCTTCCAAGTTCGTCCGGTGTTACTTGATCAAGTTCGTGAAACTCAAGATTCAAATGCCTATTTGCTGAGCAAGAAGAATTTGATTCAGAATAATGTACCGACAGAGTTTCGGATGAAGAGTGATGGCACTTTGATGTTCAGAGGGAGATTATGTGTGCCCAGAGATGAGGATTTGAAGAAGGAAATACTCGATGAAGCTCATTGTTCCACATATGCTATGCATCCGAGTAGTACAAAGATGTTCCAAACACTTAAAGCTCATTATTGGTGGCAAAACATGAAGAGGAAAATAGCAATGTATGTGAGTAGATGCCTGATTTTTCAGCAAGTGAAGGCAGAACATCAGTAACTGGTAGGTAAACTACAACCTTTAGAGATTCCAGTGTGGAAATGGGAGCATATCACCATGGATTTTGTGTATCAGTTACCTCGTAGTTCTGGTGGTAGTACTGGTATTTGGGTGTTTGTGGATCACCTTACGAAGTCAGCTCATTTCCTTGCACTTTCAGGAAAGCTTATCGTGAGTAGATTGGCGAAGCTGTACTTGAGAGAGGTTGTGAGATTGCATGGTGTGCCTGTGTCTATAGTTTCTGATCGAGATTGTCAGTTCACTTCAGAATTTTGGCAGGCATTGCAGAGAACAATGGGGACTAGACTACACTTCAGCATGACTTTTCATCCTCAGATAGATGGTCAGTCAGAAAGGACTATTCAGACTCTGGAGGATATGTTGCGATCTTGTGTTTTGTGGTTTAAAGGAAATTGGGATCAGCAACTTCATTTGATTGAGTTTGTGTACAACAACAGCTATCAGGCTAGCATTGGTATGACACCTTATGAGGCGTTGTACGGCAAACAATGTTGAACTCCATTGTGTTGGAGTGAAGTTGGTGAGAAATGGCTTCTTGGTTTTGATTTGGTGAAAAGTACCATGAAAGATGTTCAGGTTATTCGGGACAGATTGAAGGCTGCACAAGATCGACAAAAGAGTTATGTTGACATGAGACAGAAGGATGTTGAGTTTGAGGTTTGTGATTGGGTTTTCCTGAAACTTTCTCTTTGGAAAGGTGTTGTTCGTTTCGGGAAGTGCGGTAAACTTTGTCCGTGATATGTTGGCCCATATGAGATCACGGAGCGAGTCGGTGCTGTGGCGTACAGGTTAGCATTACCATCTGAGATGGCCAGGATTCACCATCAATGCTGGCCTCAAAGGCGGGCTCGCCTTCTTCTCCATACTCCCTCAGGTAAACAACCAATAATTAAAGCTCGTTCATGTATTAGGTCACCGTAGGCATGGTGTTCTCACTGTTCTGATCTCGTTGTTTTTGACTTTACATAGTCGATTTTGCTCTGTTTTGACTTTGTTTTGGCATTTGTTTTATGGTGCTTCTCTAGTTCAAGAAATCCAAGTAGATGGCTTTGTTAGCAGGGCGTATAGCCAGATTGTCTATGATTTTCACTGGGCATAACACGCAGCATACGAGCTTGGCTATATATATATATATACTTAAGAGCAAACGGTTTGGGAGGTAAAATTGAGCTCTTAGAACTTCTTACTTGGAAGCACTGTGATATTTCTTGTGTTTCAAAATTGAAGTTTGATTTGCACCTTGTGTTTTAGAGTTAATGTTCGACTTGCTTAATCGGTATTATGTTTGGTACAAATTGACTGGAATCAAAGGTCTATTTGAGCTAAAGTGGATATAATATGTGAATATGAGAAGATAGTGTTTAGTGCCCAAATTTTATGTAACTTGAAAACATTGATGATTTTAGATTTCTATGAAGTGGCTAGTGCTCATTATGGTTTTTGTTTTGGATACTTAAAGTGTGATATGTCTTGACAAGAGCAAACTTCATAGTGGTTGTTTTGGTTTTAGGTAAATTTGATTATTTTAATGAAGACCTTAAATCATTTGTGAACCTGAGAACCAAAATCTTACTCTGTGTAGAGAAAGTCCATAGTTAAATTTACAAAGGGAATCCAAGCGCTTGATGAACTTCTTCTATTACTAGTAAAGTATGTTGAATATAGTTTAGTGAAGGAAATGTGGAGCTTGATGTGTGTGTGTATATATATATATCCTTCATCTGTATATAGATTAATGTGGAGCTTGCTTTTCTTAGCTAGTTAAGTAGAGGAAATGCTTTTTTTGCTTTTCATCTGTATATCACATGCTATTTTACTGAAGGAAATGCTTCTTTTGTAAGTGGAACTGAATCATGGTTTTATGTGTTATAGAGTGAGTGTGGAAATGATCGAGACAGTATATGTGATAAACAATTCGAGTTCAATATTGGATTAAGTCAATGAAGCCCTCTTGGAAGGTATTTGACTTCAACATCGACTAAGTGCTCGATTGGTTTTAAGTTTGGTTAATGTGTGTTTCTTTGTGCCAAGAGCAGTCAATTTCTGACTATTTTTAACTTAAATGATTGGGGCTTGTTGGCAGAGCAAAAACAATACTTAAATAAGTCAATTTATCTGTAGTTGCTTATGGCATCCATATATATATGATTAGTTTGCTGCATTGAGTTAAATTACTAATGTTTTGTACATTAGGTATGAATGTCATTCAATTGATGCTACTTAGAAGATCATTCAGTTTTAGTTTGTACTCTGCAGTGGTAACCTAGTAGCTTTAGCTCCATTATTGTGATGTTGTGAACATTTCTTCTATAATCAAATGGAAGCTAAAACTTTCTCTTTGTTCGTTCACATGGTAATATTGATTCATTTATTTGTTTGTCCAAGTGGCACGAGAGTGAAAGCTAACATAGATGAGTCTTCCACTTGTGCAGTTGTGCTTGCACACAAGATGCAAGGTCTTGAGCTGGATTGCATTTTATACCCAACTGTGCAACTAGCTTTCGAGGATTGCCAATTTACATGATTCAATATTTATTGTTCATGTTGAGGACAAGAAGCTATAAACTAATGTGTAGTAGTCGATGGTCTTCATCGATCATAATCAATATTCTGTAGCAGGTTACATATTACTAGAAATAAGAATCGATATAGTTGTGGGCTAAGTTTGTGTAATCAATAAGAGTGTCAATATGAGGGCAAATGATTTTGATTTTAGATATGGTATGGCTTTATTGTAACATCATTTGGAATATTTTGAATTCAAAACATACATCATAGCAGTTTCATAATCTGTTGTATGAGGATATGCAAATAAAACTTCACACAACTAAAAGAGACGTTCAATGCAATATATATACTTTATAAGCATAACTCACACAACAATATAATCAAAAAATTGTTGTCTAATATAAAATCACACAAAGGTTTCATAAAGTAAATCGTTCTATGTTTTATCTAGATGCACATAAATGAAGACATCTCAAACAACAGTAGTTTAAATTATAATAATGTCTAAACAATTAACAAACAAATTTTTATAACGGTATAAAGTCTTAAAATGTTGAGTGATGCCATTTTCTTCAATGAACTTTTTTGTCTAAATGCAATGTCATGCCGAATGCCATGTTAAATGTTCTGCGAGCGCTGAATGTCATGTCGAGTGCAAAGCTTGCACTATGTCGCAAGCAAACTAGCATGTTTAATTACACAACGAGTTCTAAAAAAACATCGTTGTAGGAGTTTTCTCACACAACCGTTAAATACCGGTCGTCTGATGATTCAATCACACAACATGTAGTAACACAAAGGTTTTCAGTGCATGTTCGCAATGGTGTTTACCAGTTCTATGAAGCATTTTGTGTAGTAATGAGATTCGTCTAGGGTTCATGGTTCGACGTGTCAAAATACTTAGAATCAGAAAGTTGCATTTCTAGTATTCCATTTACCAGAATTTCAATTTTTTTTTCTCTTACTTATTTGTAAGGAAAGAATAAGCCTAAGTGAATGGAACCCTTCAAGTACCTGAAGATGTGTTTTATTTCAGTCCAATGACTTTATGTAGGCACAGACCGAGAAAGCAATGTCTAAACGTATACACTAAGCTAAATACAACAAAGCTTCAATAACACTGAGGTATGAAACCTCAGCTCCCAAAATTTCCTGATCATCTTCTTTCAGATGAAACAAATCATTTTTAGGTTTCAGACTATGAATAACCATTGGTGTGCTACGAGTATGTGCTTTGTTCATGTTGAATCACCTAAGCATCTTTTGGTCATAAGAAAACTAGTGAATAAGAATTCCACGAACTCGATGTTTCAGCTCTAAACTGAGACAAAATTGAGTCCTACCAAGGTCTTTCATCTGAATCTCAGATTTCAAGTAGCCAACTGTCTCATTAACATAGATTGTTTCAATGGAAAATCTTGAACTTATTTGTTTAATGAACATGCATGGGCATAACTCATCATTATTATATCTCTTTTCAATCAATTAAGTAGTCACTTAGAATAGTGAATGTCTCACTCTTATCACATGAGCACTCCGTGGTTAAGAATTACTTGATTTTGGTAAAACTGTGTCGTTCGACACTTTTACGTATATCTATGAATCAATATTCCCATAGAGATATGTTGTAACTACATTCATAAGTTGTATACTCTGTCTTTTGGACACTACTAAACTTATCAGGTAGGAAAAATTCCATGACCGGAGAATACGTATCATCATCATAATCAATACTAGGGCGTTGAGAAAACGTTACGCCACAAGTTCTTCTTACTGTGCTCCAAACAGAGGCCCATTTATGTCTAACCGTCTTAACATTTAGTGGGCATAACACTACTAGACCAAAAACTTGTGTTTTTCTATGAGAGTCTAGTTCAGCCTGGATTGCAATTTTTCATTCGGCCAATCTTCGCTATGTTGATAATCTACAATAGAGCGAGGTTCTTCTTCATCGTCTTTAATGATTTCCTGAGCGAAAAAATAAGCAAATGCATCAACAACTAACATGGAAGATCTATCCATAATAATGCTAGCATTTGTATAACTTGGAGATATTTTTTTGTTTTCTGACATCGTCATTGACTTTGGAGTGTCTCACAGTGTTGTCAATGTCGACTTTTCGATGATGATGAATGAATCATTTTGTTCCTTGATAACTTGCCTTTTTAATACCAGCTCATCAGTGAATTTTTTATCGACACTCACCCTCCAGTATGGGCAGGAGAAAAACCAACTTGCACGGGTATGTCGTTAATTTTTCCAATTCCAACGACATCCAACCTTGAAGGAATGTTTGCAGCAGGTATATTTGATCTCGTCATTTTCACGATATAAGTAAAGGAGCCAGGCATTGAATCTGCTACTTTCTGAAGATCGGGAATACGTTGCACTTGTATCTCACTCTGAGATGTACGGGGATCATGATGAGACAATGGGGTTAGACCACATCAACTTCTGACGTTCAACTGGAATAAAACCATTCCTCTCTCCCCCTAACGATGGGAAGTATGTCTCATCAAAGTGATAATCTAAAAATCTAGCAGTAAAGAGATCTCATATCAAAGGTTCTAAATAACGAATAATCATTGGATCTTTATAATCATCTCTGATGACCCATTTGTGTACACAGTGGAGACGAGCATATATACTGCACAACCAAAGATGCATAGATGTGAAACGTCAGGCTCATATCCAGTTACCAACTGGTACACACTAAATGGTTGGCGTACTACGGGTCCTAAGCGAATAAGCATAGCTTCATGTAACACTGCATAACCCCATGCAAATGCATGCAAATTGGTGTGTATCATCAATTCCCAAGCCATAAGTTGTAACCACTTGATATGTGCTTTTGCAAGATTGTTCTGTGAATGAACATGGGGAACATGATGTTCAACATCAATTCCAACAGATATGCAGTAATCATTAAAAGATGTTGATGTAAACTCTCTTGCATTATCTAATTGAATATACTTGATTGGGTGGTCCGGGTGGTGAGCCCGGAGCATGATGATTTGAGCTAAGAGTTTTGCAAATGCAGCATCTACGGGTCTCAAACGAATGAGCATAGCTGCATGTAATACTGCGTATCCTTAAGAAGATACCGATAAATTGGTATGCATTACCAAAGCTCTGGTCACAAGTTATAATCGCTTGATTTGTGCCTATGCTAAATCTGTTCAATACATGAACATGGGGGAGAAGATGTTTAACATCAATCTTAACAAACATACAATATCATAAAAAAAAAATTTGATTTAAACACTCATGCATTATCCAATGTAATAGACCTGATTGGATTGTTCGGGTGGTGAGCCCGAAGCTTAATGATATGTGCTAGGAGTTTTGCAAACGCAGCATTCCTTGTGGATAATAAAGCAGCGTGAGATCAATGCATTGATGCATCTACCAAAACCATAAAGTATTTGAATGGTCCACATTCAAGTTTGATGGGTCTACAAATATCACATTGGATTCGTTGTAAAAATGGAATGTTCTTAGTTGTGTCTACAACAAAACAAGGTCATGCATGTAACTTTACTAATAAACAACCTTTACAAAATGAGTGGTGTGCATCAGAGATTGCCACAAATGAATCTAGTGGGATAACGCACCGTGCCTCAGCAGTATGTCAGCGAGATTGTGCTACACTCATCTTGGAGACTGAGCCTGGACTGAGAGAAGTAATCTCAGCCTCTCAATTTAAACCGATGATTTTTGGTATTCCTACATGCTTCTTTGATCTAAAGAACGGATGACCATGTGAATTTTTCAATATCTTAATCCTCATATCTCGACCTTAATGACCTAGATGATAATGCCAAAGCTTATATAAAGCCGAGTCACACACAGTATTGTGAGTGACCACATTGGATTCAATGATCCGAACTATAGTAAGATATAAACTATTATGAATGCTCATAAACTTCTCTAGAATGCGCTTTCTGCCACATTCAACTGAGGTTACACACAAGAATTCTTTTACATTCTCACAAAATGTTTCTAAGTACGTGTAAACTGTTAGTGTGAATGTCCTTAAAACTTAGTAAGGTTCAATTTGCCTTTGGTGCGTATAAAGCATCAGTGACATAAATTCTTGTACCATGTGGTAATAAGAATTATATTGTACCACACCCTTGTATAACCGACATTGAACCAATCATTGTTGTCACTGAAGAGCTATATGGCATAAGATCCATAAACAATTGTCTATTTTGCAGAATAGTGTGGGTAGCACTACTATCTATAAACACTCAATCGAAGGGTCGAACGACCTCTAGGACATATATATTGACAGGTTGAGAATTTCTTCGACGAGTCGAAAAATGTTGAAATTGAGTCTAGGGTATGGTCATTGACGGGCCGAGAAAAAATCAAGGCAATGGATCGAGCATTTTTCGATGGGTTGAAGACAGATCGAAAATATTTTGACGGGTTGAAGACAAGTCAAAAACATTTTCAAGGAAGCTGGGTCAACGGCTCAAAACTTTTTGATGTATCGAACCCATAGGAAACCGACCTTTTCATCCTTTTTTTTCCGGTATTATAGTGCCATGAAGTATTGTATATCACAAACCATTCATGCTTTTTGAAGTAAAATAAAATTTTCAACACTCTCATATAACCGACAAATAGAGAAATTTTATAAGTTTCCCAACTTAATTACATCAAAGATGTCTTATTCCACATCGACTACAAACAAAGTCTGAAAAAACATGACTTAAACAAGTCAAACAAAACTAAACTTAATTACATAGCAGAAATAACAACCTAATACATAGACTAATCAAAATTTGGAGTCTCAAGGTTCTTCACCTTGTTGTCTACTACAATGAGATTGACTTCATCTTGTTGTCTGCTACATGCTTCTTTGCTCTATGCTAATACAGTTTTGGCGTTTACCATGCCCTCCTTTCCCACCATGTGGAGCTTGCCCTCCATAGTTATAAGGGTCATAACGACTGTCACGCCTTTCCCTACGTGCCTTCTCTCAAATGTTATAATTCTCAGGTATTTTATTGGTCCTAGTGAGTCTTGAGAATTATCTCATGATGTCTTTCCCTATGTTGTTGAGAATTATCTAATGATGTTTTTTTATTTTTAGCCAGGATATTCATGAGATCACTGAAAGTCTTTATTTTTTCTTGCTCGTACTCAAGCCGATACTGATGAGCAAGTATACTCATGGAATAAGGGAAGGTGTTCAAAGACTTCTAGATTATATCTTGATCAATCTTTTCTACCCCACAGAAACTCAACTCAGGTTATAGTTCCAACATAGCCTGGTTGTAAGCATCAACCTTTGGATAATCCAATAAACGGATAGTTTTCCATCTCTCTGTCAATTCTAGAAGCTATGCACCATGAACGTTGTTTAAATATTGATTCAGTATGTCCCATAAATCTTTGGGATCAGGTTTCTATAAGTATTACTTCTTGAGAATTGGATAGGTATGAGGTCTCAAAAATATAAGAGCTTGACCTTTAGTCTCCACATATGGGGTTGAAAGGACCCGATCCCGAGTTAGTTACCTAAATCGAAATTAGGCCCTAACGACACCATAACTTACAAAAAAATTTCCAGAGTTTACTTTATAAAATGTACAAACCAAAAACCTGCAAGAAGATTACAATTCACAGATAAATTCCCAGACACACCGTAGACCACCATTGTCCATCCGGATTTCTCAAAATCCATATATATATAACTAAACATAAGGTTTACAAGAAATCCAGAAAATATTCAGGAGTATAACTCAAACTGAACAACACTACATAAGTATTCAGTGAAAGGACCCAACCCCGGTTTAGTTGTCTAAACCGGAATCGAACCCCTTCTGAAAACGGGAACCAACAAAAACCATTCAAAATTTCGGCAGAGTAACGTTACTAACGTGGAATTGCATTAACCTGCACCCTGAAAATAACACTTCATCCTATGCCACAAAAGCCAAACCGTGGGCACTAATCCCATCCGGATTTCTCAATATCATATCATAATTAATAAACAGTAACCAAGACTGTAATATATAATATATCTGAGAAAATCTGTATAAAACATGTATCAGAATGTATCAGAGCGACCTCTAGTGTAAACATATACAATATATACATCAGTAGGCGAAACAAGAACCTACTGGAAAACACAGGTACCTCGAATCACTAGCCTCCAACTGCAAACTGGGCACGGAAACCGAAAAGCCCAGGGGAAAGACAAATAAAAACGTTAGAGTGAGTGGACGAAAATAAACATATGCCTTTCACCAGTTTATATACATAATCAATGTAAAACAATGCAAGTTCGGAAAGCATATATATATATGGAGGTTGTCAGGCAAATCTCTCAAGCCCGACGTCAGGTGAATCACTTAAACCCGACGGTGATAAGCCAAGGGAATCTCTCAACCCCTGCGGCATACAGGGGAATCTCTCAACCCTGCCCAGAGGAATCTCTCAACTATGTTCCAGAGGAATCTCTCAACTCTGTTCCAGAGGAATCTCTCAACTCTGGTGGACTACCGGTGATCAGCCGAGTAGCCGAAGCATCGATGCAGTAATGCCATCACCAATAAATATAAAATAATACCTCCGAAAATAACATATATCTCAACATCGTATAAAGTAAATGAAAGGACCCAATCCCGACTCAGTTACCTAAACCAGAACCGAACCCCTTCTGAAAATACGAACCAACAAAAACATTTCAAAATTTCGGCAGAGTTTCGTTACTAACGTGGAATTGCATAAACCTGCACCCTGAAAATAACACTTCATCCTATGCCACAAAAGCCAAACCGTGGGCACCAATCCCATTCGGATTTCTCAACATCAATATATGAATCATAAACAGTAAACAGTACTGTAGTATATATATATCCGAGAAAATCCGTGTAAACAAGTATCAGAATGTATCAGAGCGACCTCTAGAGTAAAATATATACAATATACACATAAGTAGGCGAAACAAGAACCTACTGGAAAGCACAGGTAGCTCATATCACTAGCCTCCAAACCGAGACGTGAAACACCAAACCTGAACTGCAACTGGGCACGGAAACCGAAAAGCCCAGGGGAAAGACAATAAACTCGTTAGAGTGAGTGGACGAAAATAAATGTCTTTCACCAAGTAATATACGTTATAAAAACATATGCGAGTCGAATGAATAAATATAATAAAATACGCGAGGTAAACTCATACTCCTCCAGCGTACAGAGCATGCAAGTAAAAATCTCACGGGGCCACTCATGGACACGTCCGTGCTAGTACAGTCCGAATCACGGGATCCCAGACCCACACGTGATTCGAGCCAGAAAGGCCTCAGGTCAGGGTAACTGTTTCCACCCGGAAATACCTCGGCACAAGAAACAGATAACTGTACCTACCCGGAAATACATCGGCACAAGGCACAGCGTCCCCCCTGGTAGGCACCCTCGTGGATCAGCCGGGATGTGTATGTATCGATACAACAACATGAACTACGACTATATTCTGTGAAAATCAAATCATAAACAGTTCGATGCAAATGCATGAAACAGCATATAAGTGTATATATATTCGTATACGTATATTCGTATAAGTATAATCATATAATCGTAAATCACATGCTCATGCAAATCCGAAATCTCATACGCATGCTCAAGTTCATAAATCATATAAAAGACTCGCAATCATTTCCGTGAAAAGAAATTGTCCACTCACAGGTGAGCAAAATGCGCACTCGCGCTAATCTCGAGGACCGGCAGAAGATCCCTCGCCTGAAGCACGGTCACGATCTCGATCTCGATCTCCTGAATATTCACAAAAACATAACTGATCAAAATCATAGTCCACAACCCTGTACTGAATCACGGAAACCAACCGTTCCCGGAAATATGCAATGCAGTACAAAATGATTAACGGAAATTCCGAAATCCCCACTCGAAACCTCGACTGAAAATAAGCTAACCAAATCAACCCGAAAACCTCTGGACGATCATCAGGGCGCGATTACGCGAAAAATGACATAAAGAATGTCGAAATCCAAAAAGTCAACTTTTGGCCGTAGCTCCGCCGTTGACCGCCTCCGCCGGCGGCGGCGCGCCGTCAACCTTGGAGTTTCACGGCGAGACTTTCCAGATTTCAAGGTCTCATCCATCCGAGTCACTTTCTTAACTACCACGAAGGCCAAAACAGCTCGGAACTACCTCAATTCATCAAAACCCGATCGGAACATCTACCCTCCGGTGACCTATTCGGGTTGCCACAAAACCTTCACCAAACCTCAATTAAACCGTACCAGTAGTATCCCTAGGCCAAGGGGAAGCAAACCCCCCTAACCACCACCACCGTGGCTCGCCGGAACCACCGTCACCAACACCGGCGACTTCCTCGAATCGGACCCAATTCGGGTTCCATGAAAACTCAACCAATTTACACAAACTCAAACACTAATGAACTCGAAATTGAAAGGGGAAGCTAACCATACCCTTGCCAAAGTCGGAGGTGGCCGGAAAATGGGTCGTCGGACGTCAAAGCTCAAAGGGGAAACTTTCCACTTCGGTCAACTGGTCAACTTTCCAAAACGGGAAAGTCAAAGCTGGTCAAACTCAAACAGTGTTTTTCGACGATTTTACGAATATTCTCGATATTTATACTCGCGCCTCGGGTCAATTGATGGTCCAAAATGAATATACGAAATGATTCGGATAAGCTCGAAACAATCGGATAAACTCGTCGGAAACCGAAACTTCGAATAATCATAAAATATTCCTCGATTATCGGAAAAATCTTCCGGAATCGCTCTCGAGCTCCAAATCACGTACTCTACAATTTCCGTGAAGACACTCAACTCAAATTCTCGACTGAAAACATAGTCGCGAATAAAGTCGACAAACCACATATATAACGCAAAACTGCGACTAAACAGAATCTCGTGAATCGTGCCGAATACACAACCGATTCTGGTTCGGGTCGTCACAAATCTACTCCCTTTAAAGAAATTTCGACCTCGAAATTTACGTACCTGTCAAGTGAACAGATGAGGATACTGTTCATGCATACGCTGTTCAGTCTCCCAGGTGGCCTCCTCAACTGAATGGTTCTGCCACAAGACCTTCACTAGCGGAATCACACGGTGCCTCAACTCCTGCTCACGACGATCGAGAATCTGCACTAGCTTCTCTATGTACGATAAGTCCTCCCTGATCGGCAACTGCTGTGGGGCTAACACATGTGAAAGATCTGAGATGTACTTTCGCATCATCGAAACATGGAAGACATCATGAACACGAGCCATCTCAGCTGGTAACTTAAGTCTGTATGCAACAGCTCCAACCCTCTCCATAATCTCATATGGACCAATGTACCGCGGTCGAAGCTTGCCACGCTTCCCGAAACGCACAACTCCCCTCCACGGAGATAGTTTCAGGAAGACCCAATCACCAACCTCAAACTCTAAACTCTTTCTCCTCACGTCCGCATAACTCTTTTGCCAATCCTGGGTGATCTTCAATCGATCCCGGATAACCTGTATGTCCTCCATCGTGGTTTTCACCAAATCTGGACCAATAAGCCAACGCTCGCCCACCTCACTCCAACACAATGGAGTGTGACACTGCTTCCCGTACAGAGCCTAGTACGGTGCCATCTTAATACTGGCCTGATTGCTGTTGTTGTAGGCGAACTCAATCAAGTGTAACTGCTGATACCAGTTTCCGCGAAACTGCAACACACACGATCTCAGCATATCCTCAAGAGTCTAAATGGTCCGCTCGGACTGCCCGTCAGTCTGAGGATGAAAGGACCCAATCCCTATTCAGTAACCTAAACCGGAACCAAACCCTTTCGAAATTACGAACCAACAAAATATTTTCAAAATTTCGGCAGAGTTTCATTACTAACGTGGAATTGCCATAACCTGCACCCCAAAAATAACACTTCATCCTATGCCACAAAAGCCAAACCGTGGGCACCAATCCCATCCGGATTTCTCAACATCAATATAATCAATAACAGTAAACAAACTGTACTATGTATATATGTATATCCGATAAAAATCCGTATAAATATGTATCAGAATGTATCAGAGCGACCTCTAGTACAACATATATACAACATATACATATCAGTAGGCGAAACAAGAACCTACTAGAAACCACAGGTAGCTCTGAACACTAGCCTCCAAGCCACGACGTGAAAACACCAAAACCTGAACTGCAACTGGGCACGAAAACCGAAAAACCCAGGGGAAAGACAATAAATACGTTAGAGTGAGTGGACGAAAATAAATGTCTTTCACCAAATAATATATGTTATAAAAACATATGCGAGTCGAATGAATAAATATAATAAAATACGCGAGGTAAACCATAATCCTCCAGCGTACAGAGCATGCAAGTAAAAATCTCACGGGGCCACTCATGGACACGTCCGTGCTAGTACAGTCCGAATCACGGGATCCCAGACCCACACGTGATTCGAGCCAGAAAGGCCTCAGGTCAGGGTATCTGTTTCCACCCGGAACTACATCGGCACAAGAAACAGACATCTGTACCCACCCGGAACTACATCGGCACAAGGTACAGAAACCAATACCCACCCGGAACTACATCGGCACAAGGTACGTTACCCCTACTGGTAAGCACCCTCGGGGATCAGCCGGGATGCGTGTGTATCGATACAACAACATGAACTACGACTGTACTCTGTGAAAATCAAATCACAAATATCTCGATGCATGTACAGTAAACAGCATAAAAATGCATTTTCGTAACATAATCGTATATAACACATGCTCTTAATAATCGTAATCTCGTAAATATGCTCATATCTGTTTATTCGTATACGTATATCCGTATATATATATAATTGTAAACACATGCTCGTGTAATCCGAAATCTCATATGCATGCTCAAGTTCGAAAATCATATAAAAAGACTCGCAATCATTTCCGTGAAAAGAAATTGTCCACTCACAGGTGAGCAAAAAGCACACTCGCTCTAATCTCGAGGACCGGCGGAAGATCCCTCGCCAGAAGCTCGATCACGATCTCCTGAATATTCACAAAAAATATAACTGATCAAAATCATAGTTCTCAACCCTGTACTGAATCACGGAAACCAACCGTTCCCGGAAATATGCAATGCAGTACAAAATGTATAACGGAAATTCCGAAATCCCCACTCGAAACCTCGACTGAAAATCGGCTAACCAAATCAACCCGAAAACCTCTAGACGATAATCAGAGCGTGATTTCGAGAAAAACAACACTAATTACATCAAAATCCAAAAAGTCAACTTTTGGCCGGAGCTCCGCCGTTAACCGACGCCGGCGGCGGCGGCGCGTCGTCAACGGTGAAAATTTCTGGATTTCAAGGTCTCAATATTTCGAGCAACATTCATGACTGACACAAGACCCAAAACTGATCGGAACCTCACCAAATTAACCGAAATCCGATCGGAAAAACAACTCCGGCAACCCGTTCGGGTTCACCGGAAAACTCTATTACACCTCAATTAAATCACATGGAGAGCATCCTTGGGGCAAGGGAAGTCGAAGCCCTCACCCCACCGCCACCAATACTCACTAGAAAACTTCCTCCCGTTAAGGGCGAATTCCGGCAAACTAACCCGAATCGGGTTCACACAAAACCAAACCAATTCCTACAACTCAATTACCATTAAACTCGAAATTGCACAAGGAATCGAACCATACCCTCACCGAAGTCGTTGGTGGCCAGAATCTAGGTCGTCGGACGGCAAAGCTCAAAGAGGAAACTTTCCTCTTCGGTCAAACTGGTCAACTTTCCCGAAATGGTAAGTCAACGATGGTCAACCCACAAACAGAAATTTTACGACAATTCTTGACTATTTCGCTATTTATACTCGAGCCTCCGGTCGATCGACGGTCCGAAATGAATATACGAAATGATTCGGATAAACACGAAACAATCGGATAAACTCGTCGTTAACCGAAACTTCAAATAATCATAAAATATTCCTCGGTTATCGGAAAAATCTTCCGGAACCGCCCACGAGCTCGAAATCACGTACTCTACAATTTCTGTGAAGACACTCAACTCAAATTCTCGACCAAAAACATAGTCGCGAATAAGGTCGACGAACCACACAATATCGTAAAACTGCGACTATGACCAAATCTCGAGAATCGTGCCGAACATGCATCAGATTCTAGTTCGGGTCGTCACAGAGGATGAAAAGCTGTACTAAATTGCAACCTCGTTCCCAAAGCTCGCTGCAACGCCTGCCAGAACTCAGAAGTGAACTGACTATCTCGGTCAGAAACAATCGACACAGGCACACCATGCAAGCGAACAATCTCAGATAAGTACAACTTGGCCAATCTGCACACTGAAATCTTCCCCGGAAGTGCAAGAAAGTGTGCGGATTTCGTCAATCGGTCAGCAATAACCCAAATGCCAGTGTTGCCCGCCGAAGTACGCGGCAACTGATAGACGAAATCCATCGTAATGTGCTCCCACTTCCAAACTGGAATCTCAAGTGGCTGTAGTTCCCTGCAGGTTTCTGCCTTTCCGCCTTTACCTGCTGACAGATCAAACTTCGACTCACGTACGCGGCAATCTCCCGCTTCATGTTGCGCCACCAATAGTATGCTCGAAGTGTACGAAACATCTTCGTACCTCAGGGATGCATCGCATACGCTGAACTGTGAGCCTCATCCAAAATCTCCTTCTTCAAGTCCTCGTCTCTGGGTACACATAACCTGCCTCTGAAAAACAAAGTACCGTCGTCGCTCAATCGGAACTCTGTAGGCACACCATTCCGTATCATGGTCTTCTTGCCCAACAGGTAAGAATCTGAATTCTGAGCCTCTCGTACCTGATCAACCAGTATGGGTCGGACCTGAAAACTGGCCAACAAAGCTCCATCATCATCATATCCGAACACGGCAGCCGTAGCTCGAAGCTCGGCTAACATCGATACTCTGGCCACACACATGTGAAACAACGAGGCTCCAGATTTCTAGCTAAGTGCATCTGCTACAACATTGGCCTTCCCCGGATGGTACTCAAACGTGCAATCGTAATTGTTGATCAACTCCATCCATCGGCGCTGCCTCATATTCAGATCCGGCTGCGTCCGCAAGTAGGTGGGACTCTTGTGATCAGTGCAAATCTTACACTGAGCACCATACAGGTAATGTCTCCAACTCTTCAACGCTAACACGATTACGGCTAACTCCAAATCATGCGTCGGATAGTTGACTTCATGCGGTTTCAGCTGTCTGGAACCATATGCCACAACTCTACCATGCTGCATCAACACACAGCCAAGCCCCAACTTCGACACATCGCTGTACACAACAAACTCACCACTGTCGTCTGGCAATGTCAGAACCGGTGCGGTAGTCAATCTCTCCTTCAAGAGCAAATAACTCTCCTCGCACGCATCAGACCACTCAAACTTGACGCCCTTCTTCGTCAATCTGGTCAGTGGTGTAGCAATCCGGGAGAAATCCTGTACAAACCGTCTGTAATAGCCTGCTAACCCAAAGAAACTCCGAATCTCCGGCACAGTAGTGGGTCTACTCCAGTTCAGTACGGCCTCGATCTTGTCAGGATCAACACTAACTCCCTCAGCCGAAATCACGTGGCCCAAAAACTTCACACTGTCCAACCAGAACTCACACTTGCTAAACTTCGCGAACAACTGATGGTCCCTCAAAGTCCGCAACACTACCCGCAAGTTCTTCTTGTGCTGGCCCACACTCCTGGAATAGATCAAAATATCGTCAATGAATACAATCACGAACTTGTCCAGGAACCGTCTGAACACCCGATTCATCAAGTCCATGAAAGCTGCGGGGGCATTGGTCAACCCAAATGGCATAACCAAAAACTCATAGTGCCCATACCGCGTCCTGAAAGCTGTCCTGGCTACATCAGAGTCTCGGATCCTCAACTGGTGATATCCGGATCGAATGTCAATCTTCGAAAAGACTGCTACTCCCTTCAGCTGATCGAACAAGTCATCAATCCGCGGCAACGGATACTTGTTCCTCACCGTAACCTGATTCAACTTCCGATAGTCGATGCACAAACACATGGACCCATCCTTCTTCCGCACAAACAACACTGGAGCACCCCACGAAGAAACACTCGGTCGAATGAAGCCCTTCTCCAGCAACTCCTGGAGCTAAATCCGCAACTCCTTCAACTCCGCAGGCGCCATACGATACGGTGTCTGGGAAATCGGACATGTACCCGTCAACAACTCAATAGTGAAATCAATCTCCCGCACAGGGGGTATACCAGGTAACTCTGCTGGAAACACATCCGGATACTCAGACACAATCTCAATACTACCAAGATCTGGCACTGCAGCTGTAGTGTCCACAACATGAGCTAAGTAAGCAACACAACCCTTCTTCATCAACCGATCTGCCCTCATCGCAGAAATCAAACACGGTAGTGAAGTGTTCTTCTCGCCGCGAAACAGTATCTCGGGTAACCCTGGTCGTCGAAACGCGACCTCCTTCCTGTGGCAGTCAAACATGGCCCAGTGCGACTCCAAAAAGTCCATACCCAAGATCAGATCAAAATCCACAATATCAAGCAGTAACAGATCCGCGGCTAATCCATGGCCATCAATAAATACCTCATAATCCTGGTAAACCCAACCGATGCTCACAACCTCACCTGACGGATACAACACTCTCCACAACCCCGGAAGTGGAGATGCAAGTACCGTAGCTAATGATGACAGTCTAAATGATATAAATGAATGTGTGGCGCCCAGATCTAACAATGCAAGTACAGGAATACCAAAAACATGTAACGTACCGATAACGACCTCCGGTGATGCTCTGCCCTCACGTAGAGTCATAGCATGAACCCTCGCATGTCCGGCTGGTCGTCCTCGCTGGGGCTGTCCCTGCTACCTACCCTGACCTGCAAACTGTGCTGGTCGAGCTCCCGTAGTGGCACCTCGCTCAACTCCGGAACTCTGGGCCGCCTGTCCACCAACGGGTTGGGAACAATCCCTCGCAAAGTGACCCTCCTGACCATAACGATAACAAAGGGTAGGGACTCGCTGACAAGAACCATAGTGATATCTATTGCAGAGGCTGCACAACGGGTACTCCCTCGGTACAGGAAACGTGCCACCAGTACGCTGTGGGTAACTAGAGCCGCTAGAATCCTCACTAGCCAGGGGTCTCTGCGGTCGATCTCTCCTCCACCTCTGCCTCTACCTCGATGCACTAGCTGGTGGTCGGTAAGGACGATAAGGTCGACTACCTGAGGATGAAGCTGAACCGGAAGTATCAGAACTCTGCCTCTTCGAAGGCCCCTGACTCGGTCCACCTTCCTCAAACCACCTCGGCTGGTACCTCTACTGTCTCTCCTGCTCAATATCCTCGCCTCGGAGTGCAGCACTAACAAACTCATCAAAGTTGTTCTGAGGCATCGTAGTCAATGTCGCCTTAATGTTCAGATTCAATTCCAGCTCAAACCTACGACACTTTGCTTCCTCCGTAGCCACCATATCCCGCGCAAACCGAGACAAACGGGTAAACCGATCCCGATACTCAAGTACAGACAAACTGCCCTGCCTCAAGTTCGTAAACTCCTCGTACTTGCGCCGCTGGGTAGCCTGATTAAAGTACCTCCGCATAAACAGATCACGGAACAATGTCCACGGAGTGTCAGCTGGAACTCTGCCTGTGCTAACCCACCAAAAGTATGCATCACCCTCAAGTAAACCAACTGCGGCTACTGTCATCTGCTCAGGAGTAAACTGCAGACGCTCACAAACACGTTCAATCTGAACCAACCATGCCTCGCATATCTCTGGATCAACTGAACCCGAAAACACAGTAGCACCCGCAGTGCGAGCCTTGACCACAGGGTCAAAACGCTCTTCCAAACGCAGCACTCGCATCAGCAAGTTGCGCGTTCGGCGATCCTCATCAGGATCCTCATCCCGATCAACACGGGGACCACGTCGAGGAGGCATCCTACTGATATAAGACAAGCATTAGGTACAAGCAGAAAGAACGTAATCATGAAACCGCAGATATTTGAGGACACACAACACCCGAAGTATTGATGAGTACCGCTGGCCAGTCGGGTTATCACTCCAGTCATGCTGTATCAACTCAAATACCTTAAGCGTCACAACTACAAGAGTCTACAAAATCTGAGAACCTAATGCTCTGATACCAAGATGAAAGGACCCAATCCCGATTCAGTTACCTAAACAGGAACCGAACCCCTTCTGAAAATACGAACCAACAAAAACTTTTTAAAATTTCGGCAGAGTTTCGTTACTAATGTGGAATTGCATAAACCTGCACCCTGAAAATAACACTTCATCCTATGCCAAAAAAGCCAAACCGTGGGCACCAATCCCATCCGGATTTCTCAACATCAATATAGGAATCATAAACAGTAAACATTACTGTAGTATATATATATATATCCGAGAAAATCCGTGTAAACAAGTATCAGAATGTATCAGAGCGACCTCTAGAGTAAAATATATACAATATACACATCAGTAGGCGAAACAAGAACCTACTGGAAAGCACAGGTAGCTCAGATCACTAGCCTCCAAACCGCGACGTGAAACACCAAACCTGAACTGCAACTGGGCACGGAAACCGAAAATCTCAGGGGAAAGACAATAAACTCGTTAGAGTGAGTGGACGAAAATAAATGTCTTTCACCAAGTAATATACGTTATAAAAACATATGCGAGTCAAATGAATAAATATAATAAAATACGCGAGGTAAACTCATACTCCTCCAGCGTACAGAGCATGCAAGTAAAAATTCCACGGGGCCACTCATGGACACGTCCGTGCTAGTACAGTCCAAATCACGGGATCCCAGACCCACACGTGATTTGAGCCAGAAAGGCCTCAGGTCAGGGTAACTGTTTCCACCCGGAAATACCTCGGCACAAGAAACAGATAACTGTACCTACCCGGAAATACATCGGCACAAGGCACAGCGTCCCCCCTGGTAGGCACCCTCGTGGATCAGCCGGGATGCGTGTGTATCGATACAACAACATGAACTACGACTGTACTCTGTGAAAATCAAATCATAAACAGTTCGATGCAAATGCATGAAACAGCATATAAGTGTATATATATTCGTATACGTATATTCGTATAAGTATAATCATATAATCGTAAATCACATGCTCATGCAAATCCGAAATCTTATACACATGCTCAAGTTCATAAATCATATAAAAGACTCGCAATCATTTCCGTGAAAAGAAATTGTCCACTCACAGGTGAGCAAAATGCGCACTCGCGCTAATCTCGAGGACCGGCGGAAGATCCCTCGCCTGAAGCACGGTCACGATCTCGATCTCGATCTCCTGAATATTCACAAAAACATAACTGATCAAAATCATAGTCCACAACCCTGTACTGAATCACGGAAACCAACCGTTCCCGGAAATATGCAATGCAGTACAAAATGATTAACGGAAATTCCGAAATCCCCACTCGAAACCTCGACTGAAAATAAGCTAACCAAATCAACCCGAAAACCTCTGGACGATAATCAGGGCGCGATTACGCGAAAAATGACATAAAGAATGTCGAAATCCAAAAAGTCAACTTTTGGCCGTAGCTCCGCCGTTGACCGCCTCCGCCGGCGGCGGCGCGCCGTCAACCGTGGAGTTTCACGGCGAGACTTTCCAGATTTCAAGGTCTCATCCATCCGAGTCACTTTCTTAACTACCACGAAGGCCAAAACAGCTCGGAACTACCTCAATTCATCAAAACCCGATCGGAAAATCTACCCTCCGGTGACCTATTCGGGTTGCCACAAAACCTTCACCAAACCTCAATTAAACCGTACCAGTAGTATCCCTAGGCCAAGGGGAAGCAAACCCCCCTAACCACCACCACCGTGGCTCGCCGGAACCACCGTCACCAACACCGGCGACTTCCTCGAATCGGACCCAATTCGGGTTCCATGAAAACTCAACCAATTTACACAAACTCAAACACTAATGAACTCGAAATTGAAAGGGGAAGCTAACCATACCCTTGCCGAAGTCGGAGGTGGCCGGAAAATGGGTCGTCGGACGTCAAAGCTCAAAGGGGAAACTTTCCTCTTCGGTCAACTGGTCAACTTTCCAAAACGGGAAAGTCAAAGCTGGTCAAACTCAAACAGTGTTTTTCGACGATTTTACGACTATTCTCGATATTTATACTCGCGCCTCGGGTCAATTGACGGTCCAAAATGAATATACGAAATGATTCGGATAAGCTCGAAACAATCGGATAAACTCGTCGGAAACCGAAACTTCGAATAATCATAAAATATTCCTCGATTATCGGAAAAATCTTCCGGAATCGCTCTCGAGCTCCAAATCACGTACTCTACAATTTCCGTGAAGACACTCAACTCAAATTCTCGACTGAAAACATAGTCGCGAATAAAGTCGACAAACCACATATATAACGCAGAACTGCGACTAAACAGAATCTCGTGAATCGTGCCGAATACACAACCGATTCTGGTTCGGGTCGTCACAGTAAATACGAAAAATCACAATAAATCACGAACTCACAAATTACTGTGAAAATATAAACGTGTCCACTCACAGATCAGCAAGCGCGCACTCGCGCTAATCTCGAGGTCCAGCGGAAGATCCCTCGCCTGAAGCACGATCTCGATCCCCTGAATAATCATAAACACATCTGATCAAAACCATAGTCAACAACACTGTACTTAACCACGGAAACAAACTGTTCCCGAAAACATATTAAACTGTACAAAATAATCGACTGAATTTCCGAAATCTCCACCCGAAACCTTCGACTGAAAATCCAATACCCAAATCAATACGAAAACCTCAAGGTGATAATCGGGGCGCGATTACGAGAAAAATGACATCAAAAACATCGAAATATGAAAAGTCAACCCTCTCGCCGGAGCAACGCCGCCGTCAACGGTGACTTTCTCCGGTGAGGAAGCTCCAGATTTGAAGCTCACCTCAAGCCCAAAGTTTTCTTTCACTATGACATCACCCAATTCAAACCGGAACCTTTCCAGTTCAACACAAATGAACAGAAAACAAACTCCGGCAACCCATTCGGGTTCACCGGAAAACTCCATTTCAGCCCAATTCAAGCATAGGGGAAGCTTCACTAGGCCAAGGGGAAGTGAAACCCCCACCTCCCTGCCACCGTGGCTCGCCGGTCCGGAAAACCCCAACCGTCACCGGCGAAATCCACGAAACCGACCTGGTTCGTTCTAACTCGATTCATCACCAAATCTCACAATTTCAAGCTCAAATCAACTTAGAAACACTAGGGGAAGAGAACCATACCCTTCACGTGGCCGGAGGTGGCCGAAAAAAGCAAGTCGGCCGGCGAGAACCAAACGAGAAAGTTTCCTCTTCAGTCAACGGGTCAAACTTCCAAAATTGGAAAGTCAACGCTGGTCGACATCAAACAGTGTTTTTCGACGATTTTACGACTATTTTCGATATTTATACTCGCATCTCGGGACGATCAACGGTCCAAAACGAATAATCAAAATGATTCGGATAAACACGAAACAAACGGATAAACTCGTCGATAAACCTAAACTTCAAATAATTATATTATATTCCTCGGTCATCGGAAAATTCATCCGGAACCGCCCACGAGCTCGAAATCACGTGCTCTACAACTTCCGTGAAGATACTCAATTCAAATTCTCGGCCGATAATAAAGTCGCGAACTAAATCGACAAACCACACATATAACGTGAAACCGCGACTATACACTAACTCGTGAATCGTGCCGACTACATTACTGATTCTGGTTCGGGTCGTCACAAATCTACCCCCTTTAAAAAAAATTCGACCTCGAAATTTACATACCTGTCAAGTGAACAGATGTGGATACTGCTCCCGCATACGCTGCTCAGTTTCCCAGGTGGCCTCCTCAACTGAGTGATTCTGCCACAAGACCTTCACTAGCGGGATCACACGGTGTCTCAGCTCCTGCTCACGGCGATCGAGAATCTGTACAGGCTCCTCCACGTACGTCAAATCCTCTCGAATCGGTAACTACTATGAGGCTAACACATGTGAAGGATCTGAGATGTACTTCCGCAACATCGAAATGTGGAAAACATCATGAACACGAGCCATCTCAGCCGGTAACTCAAGTCTGTAAGCAACAGCTCCAATCCTCTCTGTGATCTCGTACAGACCGATGTATCGTGGTCGAAGCACGCCACGCTTCCCGAAACGCACAACTCCCCTCCACGGAGATAGTTTCAGGAAGACCCAATCGCCAACCTCGAACTCTAAACTCTTCCTTCTCACGTCCGCATAACTCTTCTGACGATCCTGGGCGATCTTCAATCTATTCCAGATAATCTGGACGTCCTCCATAGTGCTCTTCACCAGATCAGGGCCAATAAGCCATCGCTCGCCCACCTCATTCCAACATAACGGAGTGCGACACTGCTTCCCGTACAGGGCCTCGTACGGTGCCATCTCGATACTGGCCTGATAGCTGTTGTTGTAGGCGAACTCTATCAAATGTAGTTGCTGATCCCAATTCCCACGGAACTGCAACACACATGACCGCAACATATCCTCAAGTGTCTGTATAGTCCGCTCGGACTGCCCGTCGGTCTGAGGATGAAAAGCTGTACTAAATCGCAACCTTGTGCCCAATGCTCGCTGCAACGCCTGCCAAAACTCAGAAGTGAACTGACTGTCTCGGTTAGAAACAATAGACACAGGCACACCGTGTAGGCGAACAATCTCTGATAAGTACAACTTGGCCAACTTGCCCACTGATATCTTCCCCGGAAGTGCAAGAAAATGAGCGAATTTCGTTAGTCGATCCACAATAACCCAAATACCGGTGTTACTTGCCGAAGTACGCGGTAACTGATAAACGAAATCCATCGTAATGTGCTCCCACTTCCAAACCGGAATCTCTAGTGGCTGTAGTTTCCCTGCAGGTTTCTGCCTCTCCGCTTAACCTGCTGGCAGATCAAACATCGACTCACGTATGTGGCAATCTCCCGCTTCATGTTGCGCCACCAGTAATACGCTCGAAGTGTACGGAACATCTTCGTACCACCGGGATGCATCGCATACGCTAAACTATGGGCCTCATCCAGAATTTCCTTCTTCAGGCTCTCATCTCTGGGCACACATAACCAGCCTCTGAACAACAACGTACCATCGTCGCTCAATCGGAACTCTGTAGGTACACCATTCCGTATCATGGTCTTCTTGCCCAACAAGTAGGGATCTGAATCCTGAGCCTCTCGTACCTGATCAACCAATACGGGTCGAACCTGAAAACTGGCTAACAAAACTCCCTCATCATCCCACTCGAACTAGGCATCCGTAGCTCGAAGCTCGGCCAACATCGACACTCTGGCCACACACATATGAAACAACGAGGCTCCAGATTTTCGGCTAAGTGCATCAGCTACAACATTGGCCTTCCCTGGACGGTACTCAAAAGTGCAATCGTAGTCGTTGATCAACTTCATCCACCGGCGTTGCCTCATGTTCAAATCCGGTTGCGTCTGCAAGTAAGTGAGACTTTTGTGATCGGTGTAGATCTTACACTGAGCTCCATACAAGTAATGTCTCCAACTCTTCAATGCTAACACAATAGCGGCTAACTCCAAATCATGCGTCGGATAGTTGACCTCATGTGGTTTCAGCTGCCTGGAACCGTGGGCCACAACTCTACCATGCTGCATCAACACACAGCCAAGCCCCAATTTCGACGCATCACTGTACACTACGAACTCACCGCTGTCGTCTGGCAATGTCAGAACCGGTGCAGTAGTCAAGCTCTCCTTCAGGAGCAAATAACTTTCCTCACATGCATCGGACCACTCAAACTTGACGCCCTTCTTCGTCAATCTGGTCAGCGGTGTAGCAATCCGAGAGAAATCCTATACAAACCGCCGGTAATAGCCTGCTAAACCCAAGAAACAACGAATCTCCGGTACAGTAGTAGGTCTACTCCAGTTCAGCACGGCCTCGATCTTGTCAGGATCAACACTGACTCCCTCAGCCGATATCATGTGGCCCAAGAACTTCACACTATCCAAACTCGCACTTGCTAAACTTTGCAAACAACTGATGGTCCCGCAAAGTTTGCAACACTGCTCGCAAATGCTTCTTATGCTGGCCCATACTCCTGGAATAGATCAAGATATCGTCAATGAACACAATCACGAACTTGTCCAGAAACCGTCTGAACACTCGATTCATCAAATCCATGAAAGCTGCGGGGGCGTTGGTCAACCCAAACGGCATAACCTGAAAGCTGTCTTGGCCATATCAGAGTCCTGGATCCTCAACTGGTGATATCCGGATCAAAGGTCAATCTTCGAAAAGACTGATGCTCCCATGAGCTGATCGAACAAATCGTCAATCCGCGGCAACGGATACTTGTTCTTCACTGTAACCTGATTCAGTTTCCGGTAATCGATGCAAAAATGCATAGATCCATCCTTCTTTCGCACAAATAACACTGGAGCACCCCATGGAGAAATACTAGGTCGAATAAAACCCTTCTCTAGCAACTCCTGGAGCTGAACCTGCAACTCTTTCAACTCTGCTGGCGCCATACGATACAGTGTCTGGGAGATAGGTCCCGTGCCTGGTAATAACTCAATAGTAAAGTCAATCTCTCGAACAGGAGGTATGCCCGATAACTCTGCTGGAAACACATCCGGGAACTCATAAACGACCTCAATACTACCAAGATCCGGCACAGCTGCTGAAGTGTCCACAACATGGGCTAAATAAGCAACACAGCCTTTCTTCATCAACAGATCTGCCCTCATCGCGGAAATCAAACACGGTAGTGAAGTGTTCTTCTCGCCGCGAAACAGTATCTCGGGTAAACCTGGTCGTCGAAACGCGACTTCCTTCTTGTGACAGTCAAACATGGCCCAGTGCGTTTCCAAGAAGTCTATACCCAAGATCAGATGAAAATCAACGATATCAAGCAACAACAAGTCTGCGGCTAATCCATGGTCACCGATAAAAATCTCACAGTCTCTGTACACCCAACCAATACTCACAATCTTCCCTGACGGATACAACACTCTCCACAACCCCAGAAGTGGAGATGCAGGTACCGTAGCTAATGATGATAGTCTATACGACATAAATTAATGCGTGGCACCTGGATCTAACAATGTAAGTACTGGAATACCAAAGACATGTAACGTACCGATAATGACCTCCGGTGAAGCTCTCCCCACACGTAGAGTCATGGCATGAACCCTCGCCTGCCTGGCTGGTCATCCACGCTGAGGCTATCCCTGCTGTCTGCCCTAGCCCGCTAACTGTTCTGGTCGAGCTCCCGAAGTGGCACCTCGCTCGGCTCCGGAACTCTGGGCCGCCTTTCCACCGACACCATCAAACTGATAACACTACCTCGCGTAGTGACCCACCTAGCCACAGCGGAAACAAGTGACAGGACCTCGCTGACATGGACCCACATGATGTCTGCTGCAGAGACTACACAACGGGTACTCCCTCGGTACAGCAAAAGTGCCACCAGTACTCCAAGGATAACTGGAACTGCTTGAACCCCCACTAGCCTGTGGTCGTTGCGGTCGATCTCTCCTCCATCTCGATCTCAGTCTCGGTACACTAGCTGGTGGTCGATAAGATCTACCGCCTGAGGATGAAGCTGAACTGGAAGTATCGGAACTCTGCCTCTTTGAAGGCCCCTGACTCGGTCTACCCTCCTCAAACCGTCTCGGCTGGTACCTCTGTTGTCTCTCCTTCTCGATGTCCTCACCTCGAAGTGCCGCACTGACAAACTCATCAAAATTGTTCCGAGGCATCGTAGTCAGAGTCCCCTTGGTATTCAAGTTCAAACCCATCTCAAACCTGCGAAACTTGGCTTCCTCAGTAGCCACCATATCATACGCAAAACGAGATAAGCGGGTAAACCTGTCCCGGTACTCAAGCACAGACATACTGCCCTGCCTCAAGTTCGTAAACTCCTCATATTTGCGCTGCTGGGTAGCCTGATTGAAGTACCTCCGCATAAACAAATCACGGAACAAAGTCCACGGAGTATCAGCTGGAACTCTGTCGGTGCTAACCCACCAAAAGTATGCATCAGACTCAAGTAATCTGACTGCTGCCACTGTCATCTGCTCAGGAGTAAACCGCAGACGCTCACATACACGTTCAACCTAAACCACCCATGCCTCACATATCTCTGGATCAGCTGAACCCGAAAACACAGTCGCACCAGCAGTACGAGCTTTGACCAGAGGGTCAAAACGCTCTTCCAAACGCAGCACTTGCATCAGCAAGTCGTGCGTCTGGCGATCGCCATCAGGATCCGCTTCCCGATCAACACGGGGACCACGTCGAGGAGGCATCCTACTGATACAAGACAAGCATTAGGTACAAACAGAAAGAACGTAATCATGAGACCACAGATATTTGAGAACACACAACACCCGAAGTATTGATGAGTACCGCTGGCCAGTCGGGTCATCACTCCAGTCATGCTGTATAAACTCAAATACCCTAAGCGTCACAACTACAAGAGTCTACAGAATCTGACAACCTAATGCTCTGATACCAAGCTGAAAGGACCCAACCCCGATTTAGTTGTCTAAACCGGAATCGAACCCCTTCTGAAAACGGGAACCAACAAAAACCATTCAAAATTTCCGTAGAGTAACGTTACTAACGTGGAATTGCATTAACCTGCACCCTGAAAATAACACTTCATCCTATGCCACAAAAGCCAAACCGTGGGCACCAATCCCATCCGGATTTCTCAATATCATATCATAATTAATAAACAGTAACCAAGACTGTAATATATAATATATTCGAGAAAATCCGTATAAAACATGTATCAGAATGTATCAGAGCGACCTCTAGTGTAAACATATACAATATATACATCAGTAGGCGAAACAAGAACCTACTAGAAAACATAGGTAGCTCAAATCACTAGCCTCCAACTGTGACGTGAGACACTAGAATCCGAACTGCAAACTGGGCATGGAAACCGAAAAGCCCAGGGGAAAGGCAAATAAAAACGTTAGAGTGAGTGGACGAAAATAAACATATGCCTTTCACCAGTTTATATACATAATCAATGTAAAACAATGCGAGTTCGGAAAGCATATATATATGGAGGTTGTCAGGCGAATCTCTCAAGCCCGATGTTAGGTGAATCGCTCAAACCCGACGGTGATAGGCCAGGGGAATCACTCAACCCTGGCGGCATACAAGGGAATCTCTCAACCCTGCCTAGAGGAATCTCTCAACTCTGGTCCAGAGGAATCTCTCAACTCTGGCGGACTACCGGTGATCAGCCGAGTAGCCGAAGCATCGATGCAGTAATGCCATCACCAATAAATATAAAATAATACCTCCGAAAATAACATATATCTCAACATCGTATAAAGTAAATACGAAAAAATAACAATAAATCACGAACTCGCAAACAACTGTGAAAATATAAACGTGTCCACTCACAGATCAGCAAGCGCGCACTCGCGCTAATCTCGTGGTCCAGCGGAAGATCCCTCGCCTGAAGCACGATCTCAATCCCCTGAATAATCATAAACACATCTGATCAAAACCATAGTCAACAACACTGTACTTAACCACGGAAACAAACTGTTCCCGAAAACATATTAAACTGTACAAAATAATCGACTGAATTTCCGAAATCTCCACCCGAAACCTTCGACTGAAAATCCAATACCCAAATCAATACGAAAACCTCAAGGTGATAATCGGGGCGCGATTACGAGAAAAATGACATTAAAAACATCGAAATATGAAAAGTCAACCCTCTCGCCGGAGCGCCGCCTTTGACCGCCGTCGCTGGCGACAACGCGCCGTCAACGGTGACTTTCTCCAGCGAGAAAGCTCCAGATTTAAAGCTCAGCTCAAGCCCAAACTTTTTTTCCACTATGGCATCACCCAATTCAAACCGGAACCCTTCCAATTCACCACAAAACCGAACGCAAAACAAACTCCGACAACCCATTCGGGTTCACCGGAAAACTCCATTTCAGCCCAATTCAAGCATAGGGGAAGCTTCACTAGGCCAAGGGGAAGCGAAACCCCCACCTCCCCTCCACCGTGGCTCGCCGGAAAACCCCAACCGTCACCGGCAAAGTCCACGAAACCGACCCGATTCGTTCCAACTTGATTCATCACCAAATCTCACAATTTCAAGCTCAAATCAACTTAGAAACACTAGGGTAAGAGAACCATACCCTTCAAGTGGCCGGAGGTGGCCCGAAAAAGCAAGTCGGCCGGCGAGAACCAAACGGGAAAGTTTCCTCTTCAGTCAACGGGTCAAACTTCCAAAATTGGAAAGTCAACGCTAGTCGACATTCAACAGTGTTTTTCGACGATTTTACGACTATTTTCGATATTTATACTCGCGTCTCAGGACGACCAACGGTCCAAAACGAATAATCAAAACGATTCGGATAAACATGAAACAAACGGATAAACTCGTCGACAAAACCGAAACTTCAAATAATCATATTATATTCCTCGGTCATCGGAAAATTCATCCAGAACCACCCACGAGCTCGAAATCACGTGCTCTACAACTTCCGTGAAGACACTCAATTCAAATTCTCGGCCGATAGTAAAATCACGAACTAAATCGACAAACCACACATATAACGTGAAACCGCGACTATACACTAACTCGTGAATCGTGCCGACTACAAAACTGATTCTGGTTCGGGTCGTCACATTCAGAGCGACTTCTAATTACAAAACATACAAGACTAGAAGGTTACATCAGGAACCTACTAGAAGGAAAGTGTGATTTGAACACTAGGCCTCTTGCGATGACGTGCAACCACGAGAAAGATACTGCAATCTGGGCGGCGAATACTGAAAAGCCCAGAGAAAAGCATATAAATAATAAAACCATTAGAGTTAGTGGACGTAAGTCAAAATATGGGGCATAAATAAATCCAACATGCTTTTCACAATAAATACACATAAAATCATGCGAGTCAAAACAAACAAGCCCAAGTCAAGTGCTCATAAAGACGTAACTCTCCTGGGTACTGTGTGTGTGGAGACAGTAACTTGAGTACATTTTCCTCAAAGTTACAACACGCCTAGGTCAAGTGCTCATAAAGACGTAACTCTCCCGGGTACTGTGAATCATGGGTCAGGTGCTCATATAGACATAACCCACCCGGAGCATCTCGGGATCAGGCGAGAGGCCATAACATCGATGCATCCATATATCCATACTCAGTGTAAAAAAAATAATCACATGTGCCTCAAAATCAATGTATGCTCATAAAATGCATAATCATAAATGCATACTCGTAAACGCATAATCGTAAAGCATACTCATAGACTCGCAAATCCACTGTGGAAATCAAAGTATGAAAATCAACGTGGCATAAAATGTCCACTCACAGATAACAACTAGCCCTGAGGCCCGGCGGAAGATCCCTCGCCAAATACTTGATCACGATCACCTGAATAACAGGAATATGATCAATACATATTCGATTTCAACATACGGAACAAATACGTCAAGAACCCCGCGTTCTCGAAAAACGTTCCCGATTTCAACATACCAGCAAAATGATATAAAAATCTCTGAAAATCTCAAAAATCAACCCCTCGCCGGAGCTCCGCCGGCAGCGGCGGCGCGGCCCCAACGGTAACCAACTTTGGTGAACCATACCTCAAAATGTTCCTCTTCTCAAGACCAACCAAACAACCAAAAGCACAACTCCAAACAACCATCACCGTGGCCAGAATTTCCCTCAAAATTCCAAGGCCAAAACCAATTCCGGCAACCCCTATGGCTACCCCAAAATCTCCTCCTTATCCCAAATTAACAGCCCAGAAATCTTCAAGGGGTTGAGGGGAACCAAACCCCCCACACCCGCGACGCCAAACCTCGCCGGAAACCGCTACCCGATTTCGGCGAGATCCACGAACTTCACCGAGTTCGAACTCCCTCAAAACACAACCAAATCTCACAAATGAATACATGAGTCAATAGGAAATCACAAGATCTTTCTAACCATACCAAGAACATGGCCGGAGGTGGCCGGAAATGTCAGGTCCGACGCGGAATCAAACCGGGTCGATGGAGCTCAAACAGGTCAACTCGGTCCAAATGTGCGATTTTCCGATTTTTACGACTATTCGACATTTATACGTCGCGAACCGACCAAACCCACGACTCGGATAACTCCAATACAATCGGATAAGTATGACTAACTCGACGACAATTTCAAATATTCATTTTATATTCTCCAATTATCCAAAAATCCTCTGAAACCTCCTACGAGCTCAAAATCAAATCCTCTACCATTTCCGCGAAGGAACTCAAACCAAATTCATGTTCAATAATTTAGTCGTTAACAAACCACATAGGTACAATCAACTCACGATAAACACATGTCGTGCCAATAATCATATACTCAAAGTTCGGGTCGTTACAGGGGTAGCCGAATTGGGCTCAGTTGGTAGGTGTATAGTGCTGGTGAATCTCTTTTCGATGAATGTATTTTCTACATTAGACACCCAACGATGATACTTTATTCCTTTAGCATCAAGGATGTCAAACTCTAGGCTAGCCGGCTGAAAGGACCCGACCCCGGTTTAGTTGCCTAAACCGGAATCAAACCCCTTCTGTAAACATGAACTTTCAAAAATCATAGAAATTTTGGCAAAGTTTCACTATGTCGCGTAGTTACCATTAACCTGCACCGAAAAATACACTTCATCCTATGCCACAAAAGCCAAACCGTGGGCACCAATCCCAACCGGATTTCTCAAAAACATAACATAACGTAAAGCAATAAACAAAATTGTAGCTTTACAGAAATCTGAAAAAATCATGTGGAAAATATAAACATCAGAGTATTTAGAGGGACCTCTAGTATTTACATATATACACAACAGTAGGCCAAACTAGAAACCTACTAAGAAGGAAAAGTAGCTCGAATACTAAGCTTCCAATCTTGACGTGCGACACCTGAATCCAAACTGTAAACTGGGCATTGAAAACAAAGAGCCCAGATAAAGACATATAAACCGTTAGAGCGAGTGGACGAAAATAAATGTCTTTCGCCGAAAAATATATATGTATAAAACATATGCGAGTCTAGATGCATAAAAATCATATGGTACACGAGGGAGACTCTAACTCCTCATGCGTACAGAGCATGCATCGGCAATCCCGTGGGGTCACTCATAGACACATCCGCGCTAGTACAGTCTGAATCACAAGATCCCTGATCCTCACATGATTCCAGCCAAAAAGGGGCCTCGGGTCAGGGTATCTGCTCCCCCCCTGTAAAGACCTCGGGTCAGGGTAACAGTCCCCCTGGTAAACATCCTCGGGGATCAGCCCGGCATACATACTGAGACTGTACTCTGTGTAAACCAAATCATAATAGTTTCCATGTAAATGCATATTCGTAATACATAATTATAAAAGCATATTCGTAGATGCTTATTCATAAATGCATAAACGTAAAACACATGCTCGTATAAATCATAATCGTATATGCATGCTCATGCTCGTATAATGTATAATAAAGACTCGCAACCAATCAGTGAAAAGAAATGTGTCCACTCACAGACAAGCACAACGCGGAAACGCCCTAATCCCGAGATCCGGCGGAAGATCCCTCGCCAAGCGTACTATCCCGATCTCCTGAACAATCACAAATATCACTGATCAAAATGAAAATTCAAAACTCTGAACCACACCTCAGAAACTAACCATTTTCGGAAACTTATAACTCGGATATCAACGAAATCGTCGAAAATCCCATAAATACTATACTTATCCCACGACACAAAATCCATCACCCAAATCAACTCAATAACCTCAAGACTACGATCGGGGTGTGATTATGAGTAAAATGGTATAAAACTTCACAAAATTCCAAAAAGTCAACTCTTCGCCGGAGCTCCGCCGTTGACCGCCGCCGGCAGCGGCGGCGCGACTTTATCGGTGAGATTTTCCGGCGATCAAGACCCCCAGAGCTTCCTCTTCTCAAGCCCAGTCCATCTCTCTTCTACACCAACACCCAAAACGGCTGGCAACCACCCCAAAATTGCCCCGAAAGCCCACGGCCCGAAATCGCCGGAAAACATCTCCGGCCGATTCTGGCGCCGTCGCACCACAATAGCTCCTCAAACCTTAGGGGATCCCATCCTTAGCTCAAACCCAGTCCATTCCAACCCAAAAATCCATTGGAAAGCTGCCGGAAAACCCCCTTACGATTACCCTGATTCCGTTCACTTTCTTATCCAAATTTCTCTAACCAAATCAATACCAAAACACACAATACATACATCAATCGAAAGCCCAAGGAAAGAGCTTCAAATCCATACCTCAAACTCCGGCAACCGTGCCGTTTTCCGGTGATAGCCTCGATGGCGAGTCGCGGACTCACTGGGTCAACACGGGTTGACTCGGTCAACTCGGTTAAAACTGGTCAACTCGGTCAAACAGCCCAATTTCCAACTTTTGCGACAACTTTACGACTATTCCGCTATTTATACGTCGCGAACTGTTCCTATCTGCGATTCGGATAGCTCAAACTCAAACAGATAAACATGAGTAACTCGACGATAATTTTAAATATTCATTTTATATTGCTCGATTATCCGAAAAATCCCCTGAAAACTCCTACGAACTCGAAATCAAATTCTCTACATTTTCCACGAACAAACCCAAACCAAATTCGTGTCCGATAATTAAGTCATGAACAAGGCCGCATAACTGATTAATTATGACAAACCACAATTATACGTGAAACTCGCGAATTAAGCCTATTAACTACCATTTCTGGTTCGGGTTGTCACACGGCTCAGTAATTGTAGTCATCTAAAAAAGAGACAAGGGAGATATTAGTAACGATCAAAACCACAATTACTAATATCAAGTTTAGGGAATAAGAACATGATCCAAGATATATAGTCACAAAAATCGATGTCCGATAAATGGTGTCTTTATACTATACCCAAAAACTGTGAAAATCAAAATCAATCACTTATATCGATTTCTCTTTTTCTTTTCTTTATACCGTGACTCCCTAAGGACCGTCACTAATTAAATTTTTGAGTAGAGAGGTGATGAAATCCATTTTTCTCGACAATTTAACAATAGTAATTCAAAGAAATAATCAACCTAAGATATATGGTATTGCAGAAATTAAGTTTGAATCCTATTTTTAGGGTGTTGCAGAATTTATGTTTGTCAACCTAATCTATAAAGTAGTATTGTAGAAAATTTAAATTTAATGGTGTTATGCTTGGTATGACTGCAGTTGTAGTTTGTCGACGAACTTTGGAAGAGATGTTTGCAGATGTTGCAAAAATTGACGACATGCAACTTTTTCTAGCGACGGTGATCGGCGGTCGGTGGTGATTTCTGGCGATGGGGAAGGTGATCGGCGGTGATGGCTAGTGTTTAGGGTATTAAGGTTTTTCTTTTTTAGCGGTGAGTGGCTATCAACTCAGATCGTGTTGATAACATGTTAAAGGATAAAAGTATACACAATAATTGTAAATTGAAACTGTATATTTATTGATTGATAGATGACTTTAAATACATGCATTACAATCATTACAATAAATGTCTCTCGAATAATTAATCATAGATTGTTGAAATTTATATCTAATCTATTTAGGATAAGATACACACTAGAATACCATGAATATAATTTCCTTAAACAATTATGATAATAATCCACTTTAATGATGATCGATAAGTTCATCATTGCAAATTGTCTTAACACCTGAGACAAGATGATGCGGTAATAGTTGCCATTCCTCCTCCATATGCATTCCCTTTTCCAATTACACCAAAAGCCCTATCCACTTGGTGGTATATACCCTTGAAATCGGGTTTCTCCGAGTTTGTGAGCATATTTGGCCTCGTGTACTTCATTAAGAGTCTCTAGGGTGCTTATGTCCATAACACCGTTGTCTTAGAGCATATATAAGGGAATTATATATATTGACCTTTACAAAGCACCATCAAGGTCATCTTCTTCCTGATACTTGAATTAAAGCCTCATCAATCCTACTAGCTTGCTCTTTCACAGATCAACCTAAAAGAGATCCAGGAGATGCAATTTTACACTAATAGCCTTAAGCTTACAAAATAAACACAACCTTAAGCTTACAAAAGGTAACGACCTGAACCAGAATCAATAGAGTAATCAGCGTAATCCACGAGTTAGTGCGTAATCGCGATTAATCGATAATTGTGTGGTTTGCCGGTTTAGTTCGCGACTTAATTATCGGCCAAGAATTTGAGTTGAGTCTCTTCTCGAGAGTTGTAGTACACGTGATTTCGAGCTCGTGGGCGGTTCCGGATGATATTTTTTGATAACCGAGGAATATAATTTGATTATTTGAAGTTTCGGTTTATCGGCGAGTTTATCCGTTCGTATCGAGTTTATCCGAAACGTAATGGTTATCCATTTTGGACCGTTGATCGTCCCGAGGCGCAAGTATAATTATCAGAAATAGTCGAAAATACTATTTGGGAAGTTTGACCGTCGTTGACCAAGAATTGACAGTTGACTTTCGTTGACCGGAGGAGAAAACGGACCGTTTAGCTTCCGTCGCCGGACCAGCTGATTCCGGCCATTTCAGGCCACGACTCTTGAAGGTAAAATGTTCTCCTCGTGATTCTAAACAGTTTAGAACTTGGAATTGCTTGATTTGGTAGAGATTTGAGGGAGAAATGTTGATCTGAAATGTTGGGGTTTTTGGCCGGAATCGGCCTCGACGGAGGAAGGTGCTCCGGTGACTTTCCGGGGTGGATCTTTGGTGGGTTTTGTTGGGTTTTGGATTGTGATCATTTCACCTTTGGTTTGGAGGGACGAAGTGGCGCGACGGCGCCGGAATAGGCTCGGGAAGTTTTCCGGCCGGTTTGAACCACCGTGGCTTTGGAGCTGATTTCTGGCCACGGTTCTGGTTGGATGGTGCTGGTCCCTTTGTTAAAGTTGTTCGCCTTGTTGTGGAGATCATTGTGGCAGCTCGGTCGTCGGGAAAACTCTCCGGTTGACGGTGCGCCACCGATCGTCGCCTTGAGGTTTTCGAGTTGATTTGGGTATCGGATTTTCAGTCCAGGGTTTCGAGTGGAGATTTCAGGAATTTCGTCGATTATTTTGCACTGTGTTGTATATTTCCGGGAACGGTTGGTTTCCGTGGTGTGGTTCAGTGTTGTGAGCTATGATTTTGATCAGATATATTTTTATGATTATTTAGGGGATCGAGATCGTGCTTCGGGCGAGGGGTCTTCCGCCGGGCCACGTGATTAGCGCGAGTGCGCATTTTGGTCACCTGTGAGTGGACAATTTCTTTTCACTGATAATCGCGAGTCTTTATACACGTTTTACGAGCATGAGCATGCAGACGAGATTATGATTTATATGAGCATGTGTTATATGATTATGCCTATACCAGTATATATATTACGTATATGCATTTATTTATTGCACTATACATTTGCATCGAACTATTTATGATTTGGTTTACACAGAGTATAGTCTCAGTATATGTTGTTGTATCGATACACCCGCATCCCGGCTGATCCCAGAGGATGTTTACCGGGGGAGGCTGTGACCCCTTACCCGAGGCTTTTACCGGGGGAAGGGGGGCAGACCTCTGACCTAAGGCATTTCTGGCTAGAATCACGTGTGGGTCTGGGATCCCGTGGATCGGACTGTACTAGCACGGATGTGTCCATGAGCGACCCCGTGGGATTTTTTACATGCATGCTCAGTACGCTGGAGGAGTATGAGTTTACCTCGTGTACTTTATTATATTTATTCATCTGGACTCGCATATGTTATTTTAACATAAATCATCTGGCGAAAGACATTTATTTTCGTCCACTCACTCTAACGGTTTTCATGTCTTTCCCTTGGGCTTTTCGGTTTCCGTACCCTGTTTGCAGTTCAGATTCTGGAGTCTCACGTCGTGGTTGAAGGTTAGTTGTTCGAGCTACCTGTGTTTTCCAGTAGGTTTCTTGTTTCGCCTACTGTAGTATATTTTGTATATATTTATACTAGAGGTTGCTCTGATACATTTTGATACATGTTTTATACGGTTTTTCCCGGATATACTATATATTACAGTTATGTTTACTGTTTATTGTTAATGTTATGATATTGAGAAATCCGGATGGGATTGGTGCCCACGGTTTGGCTTTTGTGGCATAGGATGAAGTGTTATTTTTCGGGTGCAGGTAATGGCAATTCCGCGTTAGTAGCGTTACTCTGTCGAAATTTCAATGGTTTTTGTTGGCTCACGTTTTCAGAAGGGGTTTGATTCCAGTTTAGGGAACTAAATCGGGGTTGCGTCCTTTCAGCTTGATATCAGAGCATTAGGTTGTCAGATTCTGTAGACTCTTGTAGTTGTGACACTTCGGGTATTTGAGTGGGTATAGCATGACTGGAGTGATGACCCGACTGGCCAGCGGTACTCATCAATACTTCGGGTGTTGTGTGTTCTCAAATATCTGGGGTCTCATGATTATGTTCCTTCTGCTTGTACCTAATGCTTGTCTTGTATCAGTAGGATGCCTCCTCGACGTGGTCCCCATGTTGATCGGGAAGAGGATCCTGATATGGATCGCCAGACGCACGACTTGCTGATACGAGTGTTGCGTTTGGAGGAGCGTTTTGACCCTGTGGTCAAAGCTCGTACTGCTGGTGCGACTGTCTTTTCGGGTTCAGCTGATCCAGAGATTTGTGAGGCATGGTTGGTTCAGGTTGAACGTGTGTGTGAACGTCTGCGTTTTACCCCTGAGCAGATGATAGTGGCAGCAGTCGGATTACTTGAGTCAGATGCATACTTCTGGTGGGTTAGCACCGACAGAGTTCCAGTTGATACTCCGTGGACTTTGTTCTGAGATTTGTTTATGCGAAGGTACTTCAACCAGGCTACCCAGCAATGTAAGTATGAAGAGTTCACGAACTTGAGATAGGGCAGTATGTCTGTGCTTGAGTACCGGGACAGATTTACCTACTTATCTCGTTTTGCGCGTGACATGGTGGCTACTGAGGAAGCCAAGTGCCGCAGGGTTGAGCTGGGTTTGAAAACATCAAGGGGACTCTGACTACAATGCCTCGGAACAACTTCAATGAGTTTGTTGGTGCAGCACTCCGAGGTGAGGATATCGAAAAGGAGAGGCAGATGAGGTACCAGCCTAGACGGTTTGAGGAAGGTGGACCGAGTCAGGAGCCTTCTAAGAGGCAGAGTTCTGATACTTCCGGTTCGGCTTCATCCTCGGGTAGTGGACCATATAGACTAGCAGCTGGTGCACCGAGACAGAGACCGAGATGGAGGAGAGATCGACTACAGCGACCACAGGCTAATGGGGTTCCAGCGGTTCCAGTTATCCTCGGCGTACCGGTAGCACGTTTGCCGTACCGAGAGAGTATCCATTGTGCAGTTTCTGTAACATGCATCACTTTGGTCCGTGTCAGCGAGGCCCTGTCACTTGTTTTCGCTGTGGCCAGGTGGGTCACTATGCAAGGGAGTGTTTCCAGCTTGATGGTGCTGATGGACAGGCGGCCCAGAGTTCCGGAGCTGAGCGAGGTGCCACTTCGGGAGCTCGACCAGCACAGTTTGCGGGCCAGGGCAGACAGCAGGGACAGCCTCAGCGTGGACGACCAGCCGGGCAGGCGAGGGTTCATGTCATGACTTTGCGAGAGGGCAGAGCTTCACCGGAGGTCGTTATCGGTATGTTGCATGTATTTGGTATTCTAGTACTTACATTGTTAGATCAAGGTGCCACGCATTCATTCATGTCATATAGACTATCATCATTAGCTACGGTACCTGCGTCTCCACTTCCGGGGTTGTGGAGAGTGTTGTATCCGCCCGGTGAGATTGTGAGTATTGGCTGGGTGTACCGAGACTGTGAGATTTTTATTGGTGGCCATGGCTTAGCCGCAGATTTGTTGTTGCTTGACATCGTTGATTTTGATCTGATCTTGGGTATGGACTTCTTGGAGATGCATTGGGCCATGTTTGACTGTCACAAGAAGGAGGTCGCGTTTCGACGACCAGGCTTTCTCGAGATATTGTTTCGCGGCGAGAAGAACACTTCATTACCATGTTTGATTTCCGCGATGAAGGTGGATCGGTTGATGAAGAAGGGCTGCGTTGCTTACTTAGCTCATGTGGTATACACTACGGCTGTTGTGCCGGACCTTGGTGGTATTGAGGTTGTTTCTGAGTTTCCGGATGTGTTTTTGGAGGAGTTACCAGGCATACCTCCTGTTCGGGAGATTGACTTCACTATTGAGCTGTTACCGGGTACAGGACCCATTTCTCAAGCACCGTATCGTATGGCGCCAGCGGAGTTGAAAGAGTTGCAGGTTCAGCTCCAGGAGTTGCTGGAGAAGGGTTTCATTCGACCCAGTGTTTCGCCATGGGGTGCCCTGGTTTTGTTTGTATGGAAGAAGGATAGATCTATGCGTTTGTTCATCGACTACCGGAAGCTGAATCAGGTTATGGTGAAGAACAAGTATCCGTTGCTGCGGATTGATGATTTGTTCGATCAGCTCAAGGGAGCTTCAGTCTTTTCGAAGATTGATCTTCGATCCGGATATCACCAGATGAGGATCCAAGAGTTTGATGTGGCCAGGACAGCTTTCAGATTGCCGTATGGGCACTACGAGTTTTAGTTATGCCATTTGGGTTGACCAACGCCCCCGCAGCTTTCATGGACTTGATGAATCTGGTGTTCAGGCGGTTTCTGGATAAGTTCGTGATTGTGTTCATCGATGATATTTTGATCTATTCCAGGAGTGTGGGCCAGCATAAAAAACATTTGTGAGCGGTGTTGCGGACTTTGCGGGACCATTAGTTGTTTGCGAAGTTCAGCAAGTGCGAGTTTTGTTTGGACAGTGTGAAGTTTCTGGGCTACGTGATATCAGCTGAGGGAGTCAGTGTTGATCCTGACAAGATCGAGGCCGTGCTGAATTGGAGTAGACCCACCACTGTACCGGAGATCCAGAGTTTCTTGGGTTTGGCAAGCTACTACCGACGGTTTGTACAGGATTTTTCTCGGATTGCTACTCCACTGACCAGATTGACGAAGAAGGGCGTCAAGTTTGAGTGGTCCGATGCATGTGAGGAGAGTTATTTGCTCCTGAAGAAGAAGTTGACTTTTGCACCGGTTTTGACATTACCAGACGACAGCGGTGAGTTCGTGGTTTATAGTGATGCGTCGAAGTTAGGACTAGGTTGTGTGCTGATGCAGCATGGCAGAGTTGTAGCCTACGATTCCAGGCAGTTGAAACCACACGAAGTCAACTATCCGACCCATGATTTGGAGTTGGCCGCTATTGTGCTAGCGTTGAAGAGTTGGAGACATTACTTGTACGGGGCTCAGTGTAAGATCTACACCGACCACAAGAGTCTCACCTACTTGCGGACGCAGCTAGACCTGAACATGAGGCAACGCCGGTGGATGGAGTTGATCAACGACTATGATTGCACTTTCGAGTACCATTAAGGGAAGGTCAATGTTGTGGCTGATGCACTTAGCAGAAAATACGGAGCTTCGTTGTTTCATGTGTGTGTGGCTAGAGTGTCTATGTTAGCCGAACTTCAGGCTACGGGAGCCGAGTTTGAGTGGGATGATGAGGGAGCCTTGTTAGCCAGTTTTCAGGTTTGACCCGTATTGGTTGGTCAGGTGCGGGAGACTCAGGATTCAGATTCCTACCTGTTGGGCAAGAAGACCATGATACAGAATGGTATGCCTACAGAGTTTTGGTTGAGTGACGACGGTACATTGCTTTTCAGAGGCAGGTTGTGTGTGCCCAGAGATGAGAGCCTGAAGAAGGAAATTCTGGATGAGGCCCGTTGTTCGACTTATGCGATGCATCCCGGGGGTACGAAGATGTTTCGTACACTTCGAGCGTATTACTGGTGGCGCAACATGAAGCGGGAGATTGCCGCATATGTGAGCCGATGTTTGATCTGTCAGCAGGTTAAAGCGGAGAGGCAGAAACCTGCAGGGAAGTTACAGCCATTGGAGATTCCAGTTTGGAAGTGGGAACACATTACCATGGATTTCTTTTATCAGTTGCCGCGTACTTCGGCTGGCAACACTGGTATCTGGGTTATTATGGATCAACTGACAAAATTCGCTCATTTTCTCGCAGTTCCGGAAGATATCAGTGGGCAGATTGGCCAAGCTGTATTTGTTAGAGATTGTTCGTCTGCACGGTGTGCTTATGTCTATTGTTTCTGACCGAGACAGTCAGTTTACTTCTGAGTTTTGGCAGGCCTTGAAGCGAGCCATAGGCACGAGGTTGCGTTTCAGTACAGCTTTTCATCCTCAGACTGACGGGCAGTCTGAGCGAACTATACAGACACTTGAGGATATGTTACGGTCATGTGTGTTGCAGTTTCGCGGGAATTGGGACCAGCAACTGCATTTGATAGAGTTCGCCTACAACAACAGCTATGAGGCCAGTATCGAGATGGCACCGTACGAGGCCCTCTACGGGAGGCAGTGTCGCACTCCGTTGTGCTGGAGTGAGGTGGGCGAGCGATGGCTTATTGGCCCTGATCTGGTGAAGAGCACTATGGAGGACGTCTAGATTATCTGAGATAGATTGAAGATCGCCCAGGATCGGCAGAAGAGTTATGCGGACGTGAGGAGGAAGAGTCTCGAGTTTGAGGTTGGCGATTGGGTCTTCCTGAAACTATCTTCGTGGAGGGGTGTTGTGCGTTTCGGGAAGCGTGGCAAGCTTCGACCACGGTACATTGGTCCGTACGAGATCACCGAGAGGGTTGGAGCTGTTGCTTACAGGCTTGAGTTTTCGGCTGAGATGGCTCGTGTTCATGATGTTTTCCACGTTTCGATGTTGCGGAAGTACATCTCAGATCCTTCGCATGTGTTACCGATTCGAGTGGATTTGACGTACATGGAAGAGCCAGTACAGATTCTCGATCGTCGTGAACAGGAGTTGAGGCACCGTACTATACCGCTGGTGAAGGTCTTATGGGAGAATCACTCGGTTGAGGAGACCACCTGGGAGACTGAACAGCGTATGCGGGAGCAGTATCCTCATCTATTCACTTGACAGGTACGTAAATTTCTTGGTCGAATTTTTTTTTAAGGGGGGTAGATTTGTAACGACCCGAACCAGAATCAGTAGAGTAATCAGCGTAATCCACGAGTTAGTGTGTAATCGTGATTAATCGATAATTGTGTGGTTTGCTGGTTTTGTTCGCGAATTAATTATCAGCCGAGAATTTGAGTTGAGTCTCTTCTCGAGAGTTGTAGTACACATGATTTCGAGCTCGTGGGAGGTTCCGGATGATTTTTATGATAACCGAGGAATATAATATGATTATTTGAAGTTTCGGTTTATCGGCGAGTTTATCTGTTCGTATCGAGTTTATCCGAAACGTAATGGTTATCCGTTTTGGACCGTTGATCGTCCCGAGGCGCGAGTATAAATATCGGAAATAGTCGAAAACACTGTTCAGGAAGTTTGACCGTCGTTGACCAAGAATTGACCGTTGACTTTCGTTGACCGGAGGAGAAAACGGACCGTTTAGCTTCCGTCGCCGGACCGGCAGATTCCGGCCATTTCAGGCCACGACCCTTGAAGGTAAAATGTTCTCCTCGTGATTCTAAACAGTTTAGAACTTGGAATTGCTTGATTTGGTTGAGATTTGAGGGAGAAATGTTGATCTGAAATGTTGGGATTTTTGGCCGGAATCGGCCTCGACGGAGGAAGGTGCTCCGGTGACTTTCCGAGGTGAATCTTTGGTGGGTTTTGTTGGGTTTTGGATTGTGATCATTTCCCCTTTGGTTTGGAGGGACAAGGTGGCGCGACGGCGTCGGAATCGGCTCAGGAAGTTTTCTGGCCGGTTTGAACCACCGTGGCTTTCGAGCTGATTTCCGGCCACGGTGGTGGTTGGATGATGGTGGTCCCTTTGTTAAAAGTGTTCACCTTGTTGTGGAGATCATTGTGGCAGCTCGGTCGCCGGGAAAACTCTCCAGTTGGCGGCGGTCAACGCCGGAGCTCCGACGACCGGTTGACTTTTTGGATTTTGATGTTTTTAATGTCGTTTTTCTTGTAATCGCGCCCCGATCGTCACCTTGAGGTTTTCGAGTTGATTTGGGTATCGGATTTTCAGTCAAGGGTTTCGAGTGGAGATTTCGGGAATTTCGTCGATTATTTTGCACTATGTTGTATATTTCCGGGAACGGTTGGTTTCTGTGGTGTGGTTCAGTGTTGTGAGCTATGATTTTGGTCAGATATATTTTTATGATTATTCAGGGCATCGAGATCGTGCTTCGGGCGAGGGGTCTTCCGCCGGGCCACGTGATTAGCGCCAGTGCGCGTTTTGCTCACCTGTGAGTGGACAATTTCTTTTCACTGATAATCGCGAGTCTTTATACACGTTTTACAAGCATGAGTATGCAGACGAGATTATGATTTATATGAGCATGTGTTATACGATTATGCCTATACCAGTATATATATTACATATATGCATTTATTTATTGCACTATACATTTGCATCGAACTATTTATGATTTGGTTTACACAGAGTACAGTCTCAGTATATGTTGTTGTATCGATAGACCCGCATCCTGGCTGATCGCCGAGGATGTTTACCGGGGGGGGGAGGGGGGGCAGACCTCTGACCTGAGGCCTTTCTGGCTAGAATCACGTGTGGGTCTGGGATCCCGTGATTCGGACTGTACTAGCACGGATGTGTCCATGAGCGACCCCGTGGGATTTTTTTACATGCATGCTCAGTACGCTGGAGGAGTATGGGTTTACCTCGTGTACTTTATTATATTTATTCATCTGGACTCGCATATGTTATTTTAACATATATCATCTGGCGAAAGACATTTATTTTCGTCCACTCACTCTAACGGTTTTCATGTCTTTCCCTTGGGCTTTTCGGTTTCCGTGCCCAGTTTGTAGTTTAGATTCTAGAGTCTCACGTCGTGGTTGGAGGCTAGTTGTTCGAGCTACCTGTGTTTTCAAGTAGGTTTCTTGTTTTGCCTACTGTAGTATATTTTGTATATATTTACACTAGAGGTCGCTCTGATACATTCTGATGCATGTTTTATACGGTTTTTCCCGGATATACTGTATATTATAGTTATGTTTACTGTTTATTGTTAATGTTATGATATTGAGAAATCCGGATGGGATTGGTGCCCGCGGTTTGGCTTCTGTGGCATAGGATGAAGTGTTATTTTTTGGGTGCAGGTAATGGCAATTCCGCGTTAGTAGCGTTACTCTGCCGAAATTTTAATGGTTTTTGTTGGCTCACGTTTTCAGAAGGGGTTTGATTCCGGTTTAGGGAACTAAATCGGGGTTGGGTCCTTTCACAAAATAAACACAACCTTAAGCTTACAATGATCGATCTCAGGCATTGTATTGCATGAACTGAATTTAGAGTCTCGATCATGAAAATGACGTGAAATTGGAACAATGGTTCTATTGCGACTTGTGAGATTGGTTAGGGTTTAATAGTTTATCATGTGTCTAGATAGAGTAAGGCCATTTTGTATACTACCTAGCTGATGTTGGAGATTTCATAGTCTAAGCCTGTTTGGATTTGATTTTTCTCCAGTCAGATCGCTATTATTGGAGATGTCGCAAACTGTCTTTTTCAAATCCGAGATTGTAGATGTGCATTATGCAAGGCGTGCGACTGACGAGGGAAGAATGTCGTTGTGTTATGCACCATAAAGTCTCTGCTTCTTGTCAAGCGATCAGAGCGAGGAGAGCACCAACCTTGCTCGTTGAGTCCTACTTGTCTTGATGGTATGCAAGACGTAAGCTTCGTGTCTCTCTTCCGAGCACAAAGAATCGATACTTTACACCCTCGGGCAAGTATAAAGCAGAGCAATCCTAAGAACGAAGTGTTGAGAACACAGAATAGGGTGACTTTGTAGATCTTTAGAATCCCCACGCTCTGTCGGGTGGCTGGACTCCACACATTGCCGTCATCTAGCTCGAGTGAATATTCAAATCCTCATGCTCTGTTGGGTGGCCTAGATCCTGAATTTTCTATTTTCGGTTGGTTAGCTTGAGTGAACATTCGAATCCTCATGCTCTGTCAGGTGGCCTAGATCTTGAGCTCGCTGTTTGCTAGTTGTTTACTCGCAGTGGGGTAAGATTTGCTGGTGTGCAAGTTGTATGTATGTGTGTAGAGGTCTGCAAATCGTCTTTGATTCTTCTATTTATAGAGGTTGGCACTCTAATTTCCTTCGCTTGACAATGTAACATTATCGATTAGGAATAATATCTTGCTTATAGATTCCCCTATATCATTTAGGAATCGCATAAATATATCATTTTCTGATTCACAACTTTAATCAGGCCGCGTGTGGTCGGCCCGTTTTATCTCCCATGCCCAAAAGTATTAAAATAAATGTTATGTTTATTTTAGGCGAAAACATTTCCCCCCAGACCTCGAGATTAACCCATGGGCAATCGAAGGGGTCTTTTTAGCAGCATTTGGATGTGACGTGTCGCTTCCTAGACAGTGGCTTGAAATAGCCTTGCCCTAGGCTACTCAAGTGCTTTTCTTCAAAAATTGCGTCATCTACTCTCAACCCTTTTAAACTTTTTCAATCGTCTTCGCCCCTTTCACTTTCTTTCTGAAGTGTCTGCGATCCAAGATTTTGATTTTTTGATCTATTTCAAGATTCCCACTTTCTTTCCCAATTTCTTTCACAAATGGCCCCCTATCAACGATTCTGCCCAGATGTTTCTGAGAAGGATGTGGAAGCCTTCCACGCTCATATGGACCATCGTCTTCACCGAGATCAGGATCTTCCTTATGCATTGCTTGATCTTACAATGGGAGATGAGGTTATATTGGGTCCAACCAGTAATACCACTAACGCCTCTTATGTGCTTGGGTTGGCTGTGCGTCGTCCTTCGTTGGTCACGCGAGGCGAAGCCGCTGCTCCTCTGTAGTGGGATTAGAAGGAACTTGAGGTCAAATTGGGGAAATGGCCCAGCACTAGAGCTGAGGAACTCTAATGGTACCAGGAGCGAAAGTCTCTTGATGAGGAACTCTGAAAATAGGTCGGCATTTCACATGCTCTAGATTTATGTTTCCTTATTCCCCAAGGTGAGAATCGAGCTGCCGTCGTCCCTGCTTTGTGCTATTGGGAAACCAGTAGCAATACTTTTGTTCACCAATTTTGGTCATTTAGGAACTATTTTACTTGATGTTGTCACTATTACCAGTTTACCCACTGCGGATGAGCCTTTCCTTCCCAGGTCTTTAAACAATAAAGTCTTCCCTTTTTTGATGGATTCTGCGCACTCATCTGTCAGCGCTGCCTAATCCAATTGGCATAAACATTACAATGTGGAGGAATTTCAGGCCACTTCTGCCTCTGATGATCAGCGAGTGAAGAATGCATATGGTGGCATCACTTTTTTAGAATTCTGACTCTGTCGCTACGTATTCTGTGTTGCAGTGAATAGGATTACCAATACCTTTGCTAAAGCAGCCGAGGCATTGTATAATGGCCACTGCCTTGGCCTTGCTCAGCCCATTTTGGGCGCATTATACTGTGGCCTTTGATGGATTTCGCTGAATCCATTCAAGTTTAAGTTCGCAAGTCCTGTTTGGATTTTATCTTTGTGGTTGGAGGCCTATTTTCCTGAATTCTGCAGTCCCCACCATAAGGAATTTGTCTTTGAGGAGCTTTTGGGGAGATCTTTGGTTCTTGCTGGGGAGATAGAATCTTTGTGCTACTTGCAGTGTACGTTTCAATTATCTCTGGGGTCAGAAGCTTTTTACCAAGAACATGGCTAAATTTGTAGTAACAAGGAGATTCTCTACCGAGTTGTCTACTAGATTCGCAGTGACTCCTCGCCAGGCTCCAGCTGCGAGGAAGCTCTTTGCTCAATGTGTCACCTACGCAGACATCATTATTCCCAATGCAGTCTTGTGGATTGAGCTGTATGCTCCCAATCACTTCGCTTGTCAGCTTGGGTGCAAACAAGGTCTTCCCTGTAGTTTGATAGAATCCCGCAACGGCTATACTTCGTGGAGGACTTGTGTAGATAAGGCTTTTATAGCGATTCTTTGAGACCTTGCTACTCCAACTTTTCCCTTGCTAGACCTATCAGAATTCCATCGGCGCTCCCTTTGTATAACCTATTCTGTTGTTGAAGATATGATGAGTGGAATAAGCGTCATTATGGTGACATTTGGGAGCAGTCCAAATCCGGCGTTTTCCACACCATCTTTCCAACCTCTTTTCTTGATTATTTCAAGAGAACTGTTGTTATGCAGGTTGTGGGCTCCAAGGTCCAAAAGGAGACAGGCCAAAAAAGGAAGTAGCGAGGGATAAGTACTTCTCATGCTTCTGTCTCAAAGTGTAAAAAGCTGATGGGTGCAAGTTTCGCTGCTGCCTCTCCTACTGCGAGAGATGCTGCGAAGGCTGCTGCTGCCAGGAAAAAGAAGAAGGATACTATTGAAGCTTGGGAGCATGAGAACGGAGATTCCAAAGATGAGATTCCTCTGGTATGGCTTTAATTTGTCCAAAGATTCTTAGTTTTTAACCTTCTGTTTTCTTCTTCTAACCCTGTTCTTTTATGGCTTAGTCTCACCTCCCCAATCGTTGCACCGTCGGGGAACCCAGACGGCTATTGGAAGATGAGTTGAATGGGAATTCTCCCTCCGTTGAGTTAGTTTCTGACAGTGAGCCCTCAGATAATGATTTAATCATTCGAGCTGCGCGGAACAAGGGGAAGTTTACGCAGCCATTTGCCACCCCTGAGTCTTTTTCCAGTGCTGCAAATGCATCTAGGGAGCCCCCTATTCCTAAACCTCTGGTTGTAGGTCCTTCTAGTGCTGGAGATGAAGAAACTCAGCGTCGGGAACTTCTTGAGCAGGTTTATAAGCAACGTTTCGATCAACTAGTCTCCGCTGCTGCAACCGCCACTGTGGAGGAAATAACTACCACCGTGGTTAGCAAGTAGCCTCTGGAAAGGGCTGCTGAGGCTGAAAGAGGTATTGAGGGTCCTTATGCTATTACTCCACAAATCATCACTGCTGCTGAGGTATTTGTTTTGACCTTGTCTTTTTCTGGAAATACTGTGCTTTTCTAACCACTGTTTTTGGTTATGCAATCCCAGAAAATTGCCCAAGAAGCACCAATACATACTCCTGCTACCACGAACTTGGCCCCTGGCACTGCGAATGGAGGTGATGAAGAACAACCGCATGTTTTGGATGTCCCCTCCATCATTTTGGCCTTTGAGACTGGCCACGTAGAGTCAACTGTATTGCACTTCCTTTAAACTTCTAAATCTGGTTTGCTTACTTTCAAGCAACTTTTAATCTTTTGTTTGTCCTTCACATTTTGCTACTGAAGTGTCCTCTCCTCCTTGTATCAATGTTGCTTTGTATGATGATCAATCTCCCCCTCATATATTTTAGATATATTCTAACTTTACCCGTGTATGATTCTCCAGTGTAAGTCCCTTGATCATCTCATAACTCTTTGGGTATAGGTTTTCCTGCAAAAAGATCCAGGTACTAAAGAGTTATCTCTTACGGAGGATCGACGGTGGCTTGGGGAATTTTCAAACGTTATTCGTAGCTGCAGTAAAGTTGCTGCCCCCAGTCTGCGATTTCAACCCTTTTAGCTTTTACCCTATGAGAAGCGGTGCAAATATATAAGGACTTAGCTCTCTCTGAAAAAGATCCTCCTGAAGTCCAACTCGCCATCACCTATCTTTGTGATCTATGGACTTTAAATTTCGAGATCGAGACTATCCGTCAAGAACTGGTCGTTCATATTCAAACAATTCGCCGTGCCATGGAAGGACTTGACCATACTATCCTGGATTAAATGGAAGAACTACTGCGAGAGCTTCCCAACCTTTTTAACACCATAGTCTTTGCCACCCAAGAGCAAAACAAAGCTATCTCTCATCGCGTAGATCATAACTGTAGGTGGAAGCGTGACTTGGAGAAAATTACAACAATGGGGAAGAGTTACGAAGGTGAGTGGGTAGACATTCTGGCTATGCTTGCGGAGATTGCAAAGCTCTAAGCTAAGCTACGTCAAAAGGAGGAGGATTATTTTGGAAAGGAACAAGTCGCTATCGCTCTTCTCAATGCTGGAAAAACTCTTTTTGAATGTGTTCAGCAGACTCGCGCTATAGCTGCAGATGCTGAAAGAGCTTGGGCCGCTGCACAGGCCCGGTATCTCCAAGTAAAAACTAGTATGCGAGCCCTCGGTAGCTCCGTTGTAAAGTACTAGATTTTTACTGACTAAGCCCCACGTTTAGGCTTTATATTTCATTTTCTATAAATTCTTGCGTAGTTTAATTTATGTTGTATGGCCCATGGCCTTAATCACCTGCTGTGTATCTCTGTCATCAAATAACTTTGCACTTCCAAAAATCACGCTGAGACTTGGAATAACTGTCCGCTCTTAATGGCTCATAACTTTGTATCTCGAAACGGTAAGTTTTCAGCTTTTAAGAGATACGTAAGTCGGTGATTAAATGTTGAGCCCCCTTAATTGTTGTGTTGAATTGATACAACATTTCGGGTCTCTTTATTCAAAGCCTCTTAGAGTTTCTAGGCTTATAGATAGCTTGTCACTTCTCCCTCATTCCACAAGGTCTCTTTGTATCAAAAGATGGCGTCTCTAGTTCATAGTCTATTCCTTTCTTACTTTAAAGCAAAGCATCCAGATCTTGTATTCTGCTAGACGTTTTTAAGTCGTAGTACCAAAGCTCAAACTTGGCTTAGGTCGTAGTACCAAAACTCAGGTCATTTAGTTCTGGGCTAATTCTCAAACCATTGAGAATTAGCAGACAATGGTTGATATGGGCACTCACTAACCCGATCCCTGAACCTGATCATCCTGGTCTGGTGCATGCTCACACTTACTCTCACTGAAGCTCTCCTTGCTTTCTAAGTTGAGCGTCTAAGATCGTGATCAGAGGAACGTTTTTGTTAAGCCGCAAATGTTGGGCGAGTGCAAGTACCCCAAAGTCTTCCAAAGCCGAAGGTAGATATATCCCCTAGTCAGTGACCGTCCACCAGTGCAAGCCGAGAGCCTCGTTATGGCTGGTTGGGATAAATCCAAACCACTTCCCGTGATTGATTTTTTTAGCAAGAGATTGCTCATTTGATTTGTATGGTATCAGAGATAGAGGCAACAAAGCCTCATATTGTACTTGTTATTTTGATGAAATGAACCTTGTATTGTCTATTGCTTTTGTTTTGTCTTTATAAGCACCGAAAATACTATATCCCACAGTTTGACCACTAAAATTTGGTCGTCTAACATGCAACACTCGAAAGAACCACAAAAATTGGATTCATGTCAATTTTTTTGAATTTTGCAATATTTTTTCACATGAATTGGCTTTGGACATACTAGTTGCCCCCTAGTTTTACATGAAGAGTGAGCCTCTGTTATAGGCTACGAATGAGTATAAACTAAGTCGTTGATCCTTCTTCTGTCTTGTATTCCCAAACTGCCTGCCGGTACTTCTTTAGAAATCTGGCATTGATTGGATTACGATGAACGTCACCATCGATATCTCGTAGCTGGAAAGCTCCTTTGCCTAAAATTCTGTAGATGATGGAGGGTCCTTCCCACTTTGCAGACCATTTACCGTGTCCTTCTTACTTTTCTCCCAAACGCAATACTGTTTTCCAAACTAGCTCTCATTCTGTAAAGCTAAGTCCACGGGTACGTCGATCGCAGCAGCGAACCACTTTCTGTTTCTCTGCGAGCAGGTTGGTCAATGTGTTGATGTGCTTGTCGTCTAAATCCTCTAGCTCCTGCCACATTGCTTGCACATAATCTTACCCAATCAATTGGTGTTGATCCATGATCCGCAGCGACTGAACGTTGACCTCTAATGGCAAAACTGCATCATGTCTAAACATTAGCGCATATGGAGTAGTCCCGGTTGGACTACCCTTAGAAGTCCTATATGCCCATAGCATGCTGAACAACTCCTCATACTAAAGTCTTGGATTGTCTGCGAGCATGCGCTGAAGGATGTGGAGGATCAATTTGTTGTTTGCTTCAGCTTGGCCATTGGAGTACACGTAGTACGGAGAAGAATGCAAAAATTTGATCCCAAAGTCCATCATGAGCTCCTCTACTTCTCTAGACATAGACATTGTTCCTCTATCCAAAACAAAGCACTCCGAAATTCCAAATCGGCAGATGATATCCTCGTATAAGAATTGTCGAATCGCAGCAGTAGATGCCAATTTTAAAGGCCTTACTTCTACCCACTTGGTGAAAAAATCTGTAGCGACGATGATGAACTTGTGCTGCATGGAAGAATAAGGGTGGATCAAACCAATTAGATCTAATGCCCATCCTTGTGCTGGCCATGGTTTGATGATTGGTTGTATATGAATGGATGGTATATGGTTGACTGATCCATGAGCTTGACAATCCTCGCACCTTTTTGCAAAAGGTATACAATCTTTTAACATTGAATGCCAAAAGTATCCGTATCTCCGCAGGAGCCATCTCATTTTTGGGCCAGATTGGTGAGCTCTGCAGACCCCAAGATGTACTTTGTGCAGCAATCATTTGGCCTCAGTTTCGAATACACAATCTAAGTCCACTCCTTCTTCTCTACGTCTAAACAACTCATCGCCTAGGAGAATGTAGTTCGGAGAAAAAGACCTGATCCTCTTGTCCACTGTTGAAAGGACCCGACCCCGATTTAGTTGCCTAAATCAAAATCAAACCCCTTCTGAAAACACAAACTTTCAAAAAAATTGGCAAAGTTCCACTATATCGCGAAGTTACCATTAACCTGCACCCGAAAATACACTTCATCCTAAGCCACAAAAGCCAAACCGTGGGCACCAATCCCATCCGGATTTCTCAAAAACATATCATAATGTAAAGTAATAAACAAAACTATAACTTTACAGAAATCCGGGAAAATCATATGAAAATATAAACATCAATGTATTAAGAGCAACCTCTAGTATATACATAAATATACTGATACACGACTTTGCAACCATTAAATTAACACTTAACAATCAACAAAAACGCATAAACAATTAAAACCCTTGGTGTAGATGTAGCATTGATAAATAGGGATCGTTCTTAACCGGGGATTGAGGGTGCATGCATATTTACGCTATGGTTAAAAGGGGGGTTTGAAAAAGGTTGTTTTGTACTCTACGAAAATAAACACTAAAACATGGCATAGCAAACACATCGAGAAATCCTAGGTTCTAACATGCTTCACTCATAGACAAGTAGAAAACAAATAAGAACAAAGAATCCTAAACATGCTTACTAGACCGAAAATAAACCTAAGCTATTATTTACATGTGATCGACTAATCTAAACTTACCCTTGCTCCTTCGTAACCTGCAATCAAACAATGTCAATCGAAATCCTAACTTCTTAATTTCACATAACACATGTTTACACTTAATTCTCGTGCTCGGGATTGCCCTATACACATACCATTGATCTAGACTCGGGATTGCCCTATATGTCGATGGAGGCAGTTTGGAGGCGGTAGGATGGTGTAACCTTCTTCTTGTATGGCGTCTTGAGTCTTTGGAGAGGGAGTAGTGTTTAGGCTGAGCTTAGGCGTCTAGAATGAGTGATGAGAATGAATGAGTCGAGCTCCCCTTTATATAGGAGAAGAGTAGGGTTTTTCCTACCAAAACAAGACTTTCCTTATGTACCCGGGCAAATCTGACAGTCTGTCTTCAAACGCGTTTTCCCGGAGTTTCAGATCTTGGAAAATTCCGATTATTCTTTCATTGGAAATCTTATTCAAAGGGCTATAAAATCCATATAAGGAATGCCATATTTGAAATTGAATTGGATTTACTACGGATTTTAGAAGTTAAGTAACCTGGCTGCCCTGTTTTCTTCTTCTTCAAGGAAAAGGATATCTTCATATCTTCAAATCTTGCATTCCTTATTCCCTAATAATTCTTGTCCGAATATACCATATTCTTGCACATATTTTGGCCCTCAAATCAGGTATTTATCTTCATGTAATATCCTCCAAAATTCGTCCATTATATGCTCCATATATTCCGCCATATTTGCTCTTTCCTGGGTCGCGCAGGAGAAATGTCTTCATCTTTTTGTCCACCATTTTGGTATCCATTTCTTTTGGCATTTGGTCTTCAATTCTTGACACCATGTGGGAAAGCATTTTAGTAACCATTTGAAGACCATTCCTCGGACCATTTCTTCTCCGAAATTAGGAACTTCCTCCTTAGCACGCTTTTAGCTCCAAATCGCCTCCTTTATTATTTTCTCCTTTATTTCTACCTAAAAGCATAAAGTAAGTTAGAAACATATTTACTAAGCACAAAACAAAGTTAAATGTAGAGAGAATTGCGTTAAGAATCAAGTATGAAATGCGTTGATCAAAACCCCCCACACTTAAACTTTGCTAGTCCCTAGCAAAAACTAAATAAAAGAAAGACTAAAAATATAAACCAACGTTAGAGCTAGCCTCCACGTTGAACAAATCCCATGGACTCAAATAAATAAAAACAACTTCTAAGCCCTTAGCACAATTTGTCTCAGAAATTTTCTTAAGTATATGGCGATGGAGTCACAAGATTCCATAGTATAGGGGACATAAAGGACATAAGTATATGGCGATAAGAGAAATATGATCATGTCATGAACAAGTAGGACTTGGAGAAAACAATGGTGAAGTTAACGCTATGCATGTTTCGAAAAAGTCTAAATCAATCTCACATGGATGCTCTCATCATATTTTCACTCATGAAAAGAGGTTCACTCAAAATGTATATGTATTGCATCGAAATACCTCATAATTACTTGCACAAATGAACCACACCATATGCTCACTCATGTAACTTACTCAACCAATTGAAGGCTACTCATCTTAAGGATCATAAAGGACTTTAGAAAGGTTGTAATGAGGCTAAGGCTAAGGCATTCGAAATTTAGATAAGTGGTGGTGTAAAAACGTTCCAAAGATTTAGTTTAGCACTTAGAATTCTTCAAATTCGTGGCTCATCCTTTCTACACTTCTTCTTGTGTCAAACTTCAAGATCGGGGGCCAATTTTCATCTTTTTGGGCCCTAACTTCATTCTCAACTTCCTTTGAGCTTTATGAACAGGTCAAATGCCATATTTCTTCACTTTTGGGCCTTCAATTCATAGTAATCTCCAAATTCATAAGTATAGGGGACATTAATCCAAACTTATACAATCTAAACACAATGCCTCGAGATCTTTATACATTTTTCTTCTTTTTTATTTTTATTTTTTTATCTCGAAAATTTTGGCATTCAAATACAAAATTTGTTGGACAAGTCTATCCCTGTACACACATCTTTTCATCATCTTCACGCCACTTTCATTGTGCTAGCTTCGAAATTCTTCACCAAGTCTTTAGAACAAGGGTATGAACTCTACACTAGGCTAAGTGTTTAGATATAATGTGGTAATGAAAGAAAGGCTAAACGTGGGTTCAAATGGGTTAATCTAGGGGTGTCGCAACTCGTGCGCACAATGGGACACAAGGCCATTTGGTTTAAGTGGTGGTAACCTAATTTGCCTTTAATCATATCTAAAATCAGAGCATATATCAACTTAAAAGCGTTGTAAATCTACATGAGTAAGTTCTAGTAATCTCTAGTTCATTAAAATCTATGGCAAGCAATTAGATGAGGCATGTTTTGTTTTTGAAAACCATATGCACGAGATTCACTCTCAAATGAAGTAATGTAGGCTCAAAAACTCACTTTAAAGGTTTGTATGATTTAAAACTTATTCTAACATGCGAAATCTATACCATGTTTAATCAAACCATATCCACTACATGTTATGACAATCAAAATATCTCACTTATCACAAGAAAATTAGTTTAGTGCTTGTTCACCGCCATATGTATTCTTTTTCCGTCCATTTTTATCATAGACTAACTAAGGGCATCCTAAAAATGAAAAAGACTCTTTAAAAATCCTAAGTTAAATAGAAAGACATAAAATAATTTTTTTTAGGGCATCATCCGCCGGAAAGTTCCATTGTCCGCCCGATTTTGAAATTTTACGACTCAAATAAAGTTGTAAACCCCTCCCCCACACTTAAACTCTACATTGTCCTCAATGTATTTAAAGGAAACATAGAACTAAGTATGAAGAGAGAGATCCACGAAAATTTTAGCTAAGGAAAGTAAATAAACAACGAAATTAAAAAAGATAAGGGAGGAGAGAACAAAGCCTTGGCGATTTCCTCCATTGGGTTGCCTCCCAACAAGCGCTTGTTTTTTAACGTCTTACAGCCTAGACGTGATAGTTCTTCATGTGTGTGAGAGGGCTGGATTGGGTCCTCAAGCCGTGAATCTTCAATGATGTCTTAGTGTTGTTGAGCTGCCTCTTCCACCATATCCATTGAAAATATGGCATTGACACTAGCCGCGGGAACCTTCATGGCATCTAATATGTTGAATTCGATCTTTTCTCCATCAATCTCCATGGAAAACGTTCCCTCAAACACATCTATCTTCGTTCTTGCAGTCCTCATGAAAGGTCGTCCAAGAAGCAATGGCGTGGTATTCAAAGGACTCTCCTCCATGTCAACAATGTAGAAATCCGCTGGAAAAATCAGGTTATTGACTTGCACAAGAACATCTTCAACGTATCCCCTAGGATACTTATGCGAACGGTCGGCTAGCTGAATGATGACGTTGTATGAAATGCGTTGATCATATACAACAGTAGGCCAAACTAGAAACCTATTGAGAAGGAAAAGTAGCTCGAATACTAAGCCTCCAAACTTGACGTGCGACACCAGAATCCAAACTGCAAACTGGGCATTGCAAACAAAGAGCCCAGGGAAAGACATATAAACCGTTAGAGTGAGTGGACGAAAATAAATGTCTTTCGCCAAATAATATATATGTTATAAAACATATGCGAGTCTAAATGCATGAAAATCAAATAGTACACGAGGGAGACTCTAACTCCTCACGTGTACAGAGCATGCATCGAAAATCCCGCGGGGTCACTCATGGACACATCCGCGCTAGTACAGTCTGAATCACGGGATTCCAGATCCTCACGTGATTCCAACCAAAAAAGCCTCAGGTCATGGTATCTGTTCCCACCCGGTAAAGTCCTCGGCACAGGGTAACAGTCACCCCCCGGTAAACATCCTCGGGGATCAGCCGAGATGCTAAGTGTATCGATACAACAATATATACTGAGACTGTACTCTGTGTAAACCAAATCATAAATAGTTTCCATGCAAATGTATAAAGCAAAATGTAAATGTATATTCGCATATGCTTATTCGTAAATGCATAATCGTAAAACACATGCTCATATAAATCATAATCGCATATGCATGCTCATGCTCGTAAAACGTATTATAAAGACTCGCAACCAATCAGTGAAAAGAAATGTGTCTACTCACAGACTAGCACAATGCGCAAACGTGCTAATCCCGAGATTCGGGGGAAGATCCCTCGCCAAGCGTACGATCTCGATCTCCTGAATAATCATAAATATCACTGATCAAAATCATAATTCAATACTCTGAACCACACCTTAGAAACCAACAATTTTCGGAAATATATAATTCAAATATCAACAAAATCGCTGAAAATCCCCTAAATACTCCACATATGCCTCGACACAAAATCCATTACCCAAATCAACTCGAAAACCTCAAGATGAAAATCGGGGTGCGATTACGAGTAAAACGGCATAAAACTTTCCGAAATCTAAAAAGTCAACTCTTCGCCGGAGCTCTGTCGTTGACCGTCGCCGGCGTCAACGGTGAGATTTTCCGGCGACCAAGACCTGCAGAGCTTCCTCTCCTCAAGCCTAGTGCATCTCCCTTCTACACCAACACCCAAATCAGCCGGCAACCGTGCCAAAAACCCCTCGAAAACCCACGGCCCAAAATCGCCAGAAAATTTCTCCGGCCGATTCCGGCGCCGTCGCTCCACCAAAACCTCCCAAACCAAAGGGGTTTCCATCCTAGGCTCAAACCCAGTCCAAACCAACCCAAAGCTTAACCGGAAAGTGGCCGGAACACCTCCCTCCGATTAGGCCGATTCCGTTCACCTTCCCTCACATAATTCTCCAACCAAATCCACACCAAAACTCACAATATATACATCAAATAAAAGCCCATAGGAAGAGCTTCAAAACCATACCTCAAACTCCGGCAACTGTGTCGTTTTCCGGCGGCAACAACGACGACGAGTCACGGACTCACTGAGTCAACGTGGGTTGACTCGGTCAACTCGGCCAAAACTGGTCAACTCGGTCAAACAGCCTATTTTCGATAACTTTATGACTATTCGAATATTTATACGTCACGAACCAACACTATCCTCGATTCGGATAACTCAAACTCAATCGGATAGACACGACTAACTCGACGATAATTTTAAATATCTATTTTATATTCCTCGATTATCCAAAAAATCCTCTGAAAACTTCTACGAACTCGCCCTCTACATTTCCCACGAACAAACCCAAACTAAATTACTGTCCAATAATTAAGTCGTGAACAATGCCGCATATCCAATTAATTACGACTAACCACAATGATACGTAAACTCGCGAATTAAGCCGATTAATAAACCAATTCTGGTTCGGGTTGTCACAACTGTAGAGCTAGGATCTTTGAAATATGTGATAATTGGTTGTCTCCAATTACTATCGATCGTTCCCAGAGCTGTGACATACCATTCATCATTTTCTTCCTTTCTAGTCATGAAAGATGGGAGAGTACGAACTTCTGCCTTCATTAGCCGCCCATGTACATCGTCAACAAGCTTTATCCCCATAGCAAGCTAAGCTAATTTGTTCACTGCAAAGTTCTCTCCTCGCGGGATGTGAGTCAGGGATACATCTGTGAATAATTCCAGCAACTCGCTAGCCATTTTTATGTATGGCTCTAGGATTAGTCCTGTTTTGAACGTGGCTTGGAGTTGTCTAAACACAAGCAGCGAGTCTCCCCAAACTTGTATATTCGTAGCACCAAGGTCTCATAGCAGCTCCAGCCCAATGATTAGGGCTTCATATTCTACTACATTATTGGAACAATTGTTCTCGAGTCGGAAGGAATAAGCCAATATTTCACCTTGAGGATTGACCAAGACTATCCCTGCTCTTGCAAAAACATTCGTGCTGGAACCATTGAAGTAGAGTTTCCAAGGAGCCAATGAGATGTGTGACAATTCTAACTCCTTCTGGTCTGGAATTTCCTCCATATGGTGATGTGCGAGGAAATCGGCCACTGCTTGGCCTTTCACTGCCTTCTGCGGGATATATTGTAGTGAAAAACTCGGACAGTGCGAGAATCCACTTTCCTATCCGTCCTCGAAGTATAGGTCGGGCTAACATGTACCGGACTAAGTCTATTTGTGCTATGACACACACAGTAAAGGAAAGCATATAATGTCTAACCTTGCAGCCTGAGAAGTAAAGAGTAAGGCACAATTTTTCCATCGGTGTGTACCTACTTTCGCAGTCGGTGAGAGTCCTTCTTACGTAGAATATTTCTCTTTCCGCCTTCATCTCATCGTCTTGTGCCAATAAGCTTCATATGGATGACTATGTTGCTGATATATAGAGCTTAAGTGGCACTCCTTTTTCGCGGTGGTACTAAGATTGCTGGATTAACCAGGTACTGTTTGATCGTGTCAAATGCTTCTTGGTGAACTGGTTCCCACACAAACTCTTTCTCTCCCTGAAATTTGAGTAAAGGTGCAAAAGGTTTGGTCTTCCCTGTAGCGTTTGCAATCAACCTTCTCAAGAAATTAATCTTCCCAAGTAACTGTTGAAGCTCTCGTTTGTTCTTTGGAGGAGGAGCCTTTATAACCGCCTCCTTCTTGTCATTTGGCACTTCTATCCCTCGCTCATGTACTAAGAAACCTAGGAAGTCTCCCACTTGCACCCCAAAAACGCACTTGGCAAGATTCATTTTAAGCTGATGTTTCCTCGTTTGCATGAATACCTGCCCCAGATCCTCCACATGGCTTGACCTCTTCTTTTATTTGACCACAACATCATCAATATAGACTTCTATTATATCTCCTGCTAGGTCGTGGAAGATAGAGTGCATTGCTCGCTGATACGTTACCCCGGTGTTGTTCAATCCAAACGGCATATTAACGTATTCAAATACTCCTAACACCCCTGGGCATCTAAATGCAGTTTTATGCCTGTCTTCCTCAGCAACTGGGATTTGATGATATCCCTCTGTTCCATCCATGAACGACAACATCTCGTGTTTTACCACTGCATCAATGAGAAAATCAGCTACCGGTATTGGGTAAGCATCCTTTGGAGTAGCCTGGTTCAGGTCTCTGTAGTCCACGTATACTCTAATCTTCTCGTTCTTCTTTCATACTGGGACTATGTTAGATATCCACTTTGTGTATTTAGCCACTTAGATGACTCCGAACTTCAACATTTTCTCGATTTCTTCCTTGACCAATATTGTTGTATCCGGATTCATCCTCCGCATCTGTTGCTGGACTGGCTTTCTTCCTTTTACGATTGGAAGTTTATGGACAACCAGTTCTAGTGAAATTCATGGCATATCTTCAAAATTCTCTGTGAAACAATATTTGTACTCAAGTAATAAGTCAACGAGCCTCTTTCTTTCTTCAGGCTCTAAGAATGTACTGATAGCCACCTCCATTGGCTCATCCAGAGTTCCGAGATTAATCTTTTCAATTGGATCTCTTACTTTAAGTGGTGTATCATCCGAGGATGCAGGTGCGAGCTGGATGATATCCTCATCAATCCCTTCCTGTTGGACATCTTCATTGATACACTCTGCCGTCGTGATGGTTGGCAGACAATCGTAGGCTTACGACTCTATCAAATGGATTTGCAATCTCACATATAGAAAAGCACAAGCCTCTTCCTCCTCATCCTTGGATGGTCATATCATTGACGGTTTGTGGAGGCTAGCTCGAGGAAGTAAGATCGTGCTTTGTCTTCTCTTGCTTGCACTATTCCCACCGAGCTAATTCTTAGGCAGTTACCCCAACAAGTTGGCCCTTCTTATCGACACCGCACACTTCTAATGGTCGGAGATTTCCATTATAATAATCGGCATCCAGCGCATTCGTAGAGACTGAGTATGGTCGTGGATCTGCGTTGACAATGTGTGATGCTGATGTCTCTATATCCCATATAAGGAGTTGTTGATGAAGCGATAAAGGTACACAGTAACTTCTGTGGATCCAATCTCTGCCCAGTATGGCACGAAAGGGTGAGTTACATTCAATGACAAAGAAAGTATGAACCCATATAACAGTTCCAACTTTTACTTCTATGAATAACAATCCTAGTGTCTGCGAGACTGTCCATACAAAGTTCTTGATCGTCATGGATGTCACTTGAATGGCTGATCTTGGAATACTCAATAATGTCATTGCCCAAGTAGTTAAGATATTCACTGCTGCTCTGGTATCCACCAAGACCTTGCTAAGCTGGATGCCCCCCATGTCCACAGTGATATACAATGGTCTCATGTGCGACGCCATTATGGTTGTTGGTTTAAAAAACATCATGTAGGATTGTCGCACAACAGGGTCCACATTTGAGCTATGTTCCTCTGGTTCTTCAATTTCTGCCAGAGTTATTCCTTGAACTGCTTTGTTTACAATGACCACGTGTTTTGTCTTGACTAGTTTGGCAAATTTGGCCGGTAACATGTACATGATGTCTACGTGCATGTCTTCGGAGTAGACCTCCTCTAAGTCCTCAGTGTCTTCCCCGTAGTTGACTAACTACTCATCTTTGTAGTTAGATGCCTCATTCTCAACTAATAGTGGCTCTTGTTGTCAGTCTTCACTGGGAGGGTTCTGTTGCTTTCTTATGTAGACCTCTGACTTAGGTCCTTTTGAGGAGTCTCCCTTTAATGTGAGTTCTGACTCACCCATCGTGACTTCCCTGAGGCTAGACTTGAAAGAAGAGTTAATGAGATTATTTTGTTCTTCAATTACCTAACGCTTTGGTCTCCAACGTAACACTGGCTTCTTTCTTGGCTCAGCGACTAGTTCTGTTTTGTTCTCAATGCGTTGGAAGACTGATTTCCATACTGGCTTGTCTTCAACCATCTCTCGAGCTCTTTTTGGCACTCGTTGTGCTTATACATCAGGTTCTACCTTGTCTATTCGGGAAAACATACTTGGTCTGGTTGCTCGCATCTTCGGTCTGTTGGACCCTTTGTCGAACGTAATCATCGGGGTAGCCACGAGCCTATTCATCCTCCTCTGAATTTGTTCTAGTGACTCTACTAGCTGGTCTGGTTTGATCAACCCTTTGTCCAAGGCTTCCAAATTTCTCTTCGTAGCTCTGAATTGACGTTGTAGTTTCATTTTTCTGGTAGGGGTAATCTCCACAATCTTTCTTTCTGACTTTACGTACCACACATCTTCTTTAATCACATATGTGCTTGCTTAATGGATGTAAGGCGTGCTTGGTTCTGCTTGCTGCTTATCACCAATTGCGCCAGCCTTCTTCTCTGCCATTCGTATTCGTTTGAATAGATTAGACTCCTTGGCAACTGTGCGTGGTTCCTTCGGGCTTGCTAGTTGGTAGCTCTCAGGTGGAGACTTGACTAATGATCCTGCTTGCACCGCTTTTACGAACTCTTCATATGTCATCTTGAGGCCACACTCTGCCTTACATCTAGTACAAAGCACTACCGGAGTTGCCTCTCTGCGGACCTCTTTTTGTTTCCCTTTAGGATCTTCTTTGTTACTACTGCTAGGGACTACTTCATTAGTAGTTTTTAGATCCAACGTTTGCTTCCTATTGGCTCCCCTGTGCCAAGATACCTCTAGAGTACCTACCATGAATGCTCCTTTCATAGTTTCTTCTTTCTCGCAGCCCGGAAGTACGATATCCCTTTCATTTATCCACTGTTGGATCTGTTCTCGCAAAGCTGCACATTAGTTTGTGTTGTGCATCCAAGCATGATAGAACTTGCATTATAAACCTTTCTGAGGAGATGAACCTGTGGGGTTAGGTACGTTTACGATGCCTGCCCTGATTAATTCATCCAATATTTCCTCCATCTTATCGTTGCGGAACGTACCGATGACTTTTAGCTTTACGAGCTCTACTGCTCCTATCAAAGCATCTGTGAAAGGTTGACGATCGAGTAATGTAATCTGTGGTGATGCATCAATTGTAAGTTTTCCTTCATTAATCCACTTCTGGATTTGATCCTTCAGTTTGATACAATCTTTGGTAGTATGGTTCCACATGTTGTGAAACTTGCAGTATTTATTTCCTTTTAATTGCTCCGCAATAGGGTACGCTCCAAAGTCGAACTTGGTCAGCTTCCTATCAATCAAGTCTTTTATGATCTCATGCACTGTGTTTGCATCATAGGTACATAACTCTGGTTTTGTGAAAGCACTGGTCAAAACTCGTACTTGTCCCTTTGAGAAAATTACTTTCTTTGACTTGACTATATTCTTGGTTGTTAATTCCAGACCAGCCACTGTTGCATCGTCTGAATCATATCCATCAAATTCTTCCTCTTCTTGCATTGCCATAATTATCTTAGGACGTTCCCAGTATGGAGTTTTTGGAGTATATGTTCCCCTGGATTCATTGTGCCTATTGTCGGCTTCCTCGTACGCGGCATGTGTTTGAACTACAGCATCGATGAAAACCTTTAACGATGTGAATTTTGCATCTACGTACTTTGTATGCAGATGTTCCTCAAGTCCTCCAACCGCAATGTCCACCAATTCCTCCATAGTGCATGCAGTCCTACTCTTGGTGTACACAGTTCTGAACCTTTGTAAATATGCCATTGGAGATTCGCTTGGCATTTGCACCATTTGGCATAACTTACAAAGTTTCACAACAAGTTCAGATCCGCCAAAGTGTTTGGTGAACAATCTTTCCATCATTGCCCAATCATAAACCAAGCCTTGCGGTAAGTTTGTATACGAGTGCAGCGCTGCTCCTAATAATGAGGATGCAAAGACTCTTAATTTGAACTCGCCGAGCCTTTCCCATAGTCCGCATTCTACCCTGAATTGAGCAATGTGGGTGGATGCTGGCTCTGCTCCTTCACCGCTGAAGCGAGTGAATGAGATGGGTTGATAACCTTTTGGCCACTTCCATCCGAATGGTGGTGGCAGGAATGGCTCGTTGTAGGCTACTGGAGATCTTCCTGCACCTGGTAGCCTCTGATTGATGATGCGATTAATCCTTTCCTCCAATTCTCACTCCAGGTTTGGCGGAAGAGGAGGTGGAACTGGTATATCATCATCTTTAACCTTTTCATCCTCATGGAAGAGAGGTTCTCTCTCTCCTAGTCTGTCGTTGATCAGAGCGAAGCTAGCTGTCATAGTATTAATGAGATTTGCGAAAGCCGTTGTGAGAGTATCGAACTTTTTATTGTTATCAGCACGCTCGATCTCTCGAGCCTCGTGAAGGCTATCCAGTCTGTTATGAACTCTAGACACTATCTTGTCACTGGCCTCCATGTTGTTTTGCATTCGCTCGATGTTAGCGTTTCTTTGCTGCTCTTACTCGAGCGATAATCTCTGTAGGCTTCAAAGTCCATGGCCCTGATTTCTTCAATAGTTCTAGGTTCTGATGACAGTGATGATGGTGATCTACCTTTAGTCATCGTTACTCCGAACCTCTGTATTACTTCCTTGTTGCTTAAACCTCTACAAGTGGCTGAATTGTGTTTCAGGAACGTAGGTGTTGGATGTTTAAGGCAACTTATGCAAGTTTTCTAATACGGATCAATGGTTGTAAGACACTAAACCTAAGTCACACTAGGCGTGCCAAAATGTTTGGCTTCGATTTTTCTCCAATTAGGTCGCTGCGATTGGAGATGTCGCAAACTGTCTCTTTTGGATCCGTGATTGTAGATGTGTTGTGTGCGAGGCGTGCCACTGCCGAAGGCAGAATGTCGTTGTGTTGTCCGTCGCGTAGTCTCCGCTTCTTGTCAAGTGATTGGAGCGAGGAGAGCATCAACCTCGCTCGTTGAGTCCTATTTGTGTTGATGATACATAAGACGTAAGCTTCGTGTCTCTCTGCCGAGCCACAAAGAATCGATACTTTACACCCTCGGGTAAGTATAAAGCAGAGCAATCCTAAGGACGAAGTGTTGAAAACATAGGATAGGGTGACTTCATAGATCTTTAGAATCCCCACGCTCTGTCGGGTGGCCTGGACTCCTCCGATTACTGTTGTCTAGCTCGAGTGAATCTTCGAATCCCCGCGCTCTGTTAGGTGGCCTAGATCCTGAATTCGCTGTTACCGGTTGGTTAGCTTAAGTGAACTTTCGAATCCCCACGCTCTGTCGGGTGACCTAGATCCTAAGCTCGTTGTTCGCTGGTTAATTACTCGCAGCGGAGTAAGATTTGCTGGTGCGTAAATTGTATGTATGTGTGTAGAGGTCTGCAAATCATCTTTGATTGTTCTATTTATAGAGGTTGACACTCTGATTTCTTTCGCTTGACAAGGTAACATTATCGATTAAGAATAATATCTTGCTTCTAGATTCCCCTAAATCATTAGGAATCGCATAGATATATCATTTCCTTATTCGCAGCTTCAATTAGGCTACGTGTAGTCGGCATGTTTTATCTCTGATGCCCAAAAGTATTAAAATAAATGTGATATTTATTTCTGGCCCAAACAAAGCCCCTTTGGTTTTTCTCTCTGATCTGTTTACATATATACTGTGTAATTGTGTAACAACCTAGAGCTTCAATTCTTACAAATAGAAAAATAAGCAATAGAAACCCTGAAAATAGTGAAGTTTCTATCATCTATAGTTCTATACTATTAATTAAAAAAAAAACCTCTTTATCAACCATAACTGATTTTATTACTAAACTATCCTTTAAAGATTAAAAAAGAATTTAAAGTGTTATTTTTTTATAAATGTAAAACTAAAATAAAACCAATTAAATAGGATAATTATCCCCAAATTTCTGACCTCATAAGATAAACACCCGTTTGAAAAAAAAAATCCTACCTTTTACCGGGCCTTAAACTGATACAAATTTTGGAAGGAGAGACAAAACTCCCTTAAGAAAAAAAAATTGCTCTTTTATTCAAAAAAACAAAAAAATGCCTCTCTTTCTTTACGTTTTTAAGGAAAAAAAATAGAAAATAATTTGGGACCTTAAGGGAGGCCACAAATTTGTGGCCTTATATCTACATGCATGGCAGTCCACATTTATTTGTATTGCCACATCAAAATCAACATATGTCAATCATATCTTTGTGTAATCCAAGAGTTGGAGAAATTGCCTAATATTTTACTTTAGATTAATAACAATAATGAGAAAAGGACAAACCCAGATTAACGGAAAAAAGAAGAAGAGGAAACGGACAAGTGAATGACTAAGAAGAAAAAGGAGGAGAGGAGGAGGAGTAGGTAAGAAGGGAAGAAAACTCAAGATGAAATAAATAAAGATCGAAACAAAAAAGGAAAAGGAAGAACTAAGAAAGAAAAAAAAAACAAATCCAAGAATGGATCGATGTCCGTTCGGCAACAGAGCCTAAAACGTCCTCCATAATAGCTGCATAAAAGACAAAAACAAGGGATGAAACAAGAAGAGAATAAATTGACACAAACATAGTTGCTGCCAACGATCAAACTTAAGAAGTGGCCGACCAATGAAATACACCAATCAACCACTACTTCAATACACCAATCAACCAAGATACCTTGTTGGATACGAAATAGGTCGTCTTCAAGTTTTTTGGGGTTTGCTTCAAGAACGTACTGGGCTATTAGGGTTTAGATCTGATTTTGGGTATAATAAATTGATTGCACAAACTTGATATAACAAAATAAAAAATTAAAATTAAAATAGGAAAAGATAAAATTGGTATTGTGTTATTGTGATGTGACATTTCAAATATGCAAAGAATTAGTAATATAATGACATGTAATGTCACATAGATGTAATGCCATAAATCTTGGCCTCCCGTAAGGCCTATAAGAGTGCTAAAAAAACTTACTCTCAAACACATGCATAAGATGTGTTTGTTTTTCTAGTATTGAATTATATAAAGCATGTGATCGATAGTAGAGAAAAACTTCCTATGAGTGGAAATCTGAAATTGAACAGCGAGGTTAAGATTGATTCAATGATAAGGTTCTAGACGCTCTTTCTTCAGAACCATGAATTTAGATGCAATGTCATCATAATTAATCTGGTAGCTTTGGATGGTTAATTAGGTTAAGGATTTGAGGTCTAAATCTAAATCAATGTTTTATGAAATGCAAGTGTAAAGTGATAATGAAATGCAAGTGAGTTAGCGCGCATCTATAACTTGAATGATGGTTATAAACGTTTTCGACTTCAGATGTACCTTAGAACTAGTGGCCGGATATTTAGGAGTAACTAATCTACCAGTACTTTAACTTATCTATCAGACATATTTCGCGCATGTTTGTTCAGATTCTTCTGTCTCAATCTGCTCTCAGTTAGTTTTGGTAATTTGCTTCTATCTTGCTGTGATGAAACAAGAATGCTTGCTGTGATTATAGCTAAACTTATACTAGTCCCGTTATGGAGAAAGAAAACAGAATAATTTGTCGATGGGTGAACTTGCATCTTATATAACATGTGTTTTGTTGTGTGATTGTAGATTAAAATGAATATTGTTTTTGATGAACAAAATCATTCCACAAGTCTGTTGCAATGGTGTCTCTTACAATATTGCTCATCTGTGGCAGATTAGGTCATGTTCTGTGGCATGAAAACTTTGAAAACTGAATGCGGTGGTGCAAAATTTCCCTAAACGCAGATTAGGTCATGTTCTGTGCCATGAAAAAATTAAAAATTAAATGCAGTGAAGGTGGATCGAACACTTGACCTTCGGATCTTCAGTCTGACGCTCTCCCAACTGAGCTACCCCCGCGATTTCTCATAGATTGATCATCTCTTTAAATATAGAAATAATTAATTATTAATAATTAAACAGATAGACACGGTGCATCTGTAGGTAAACTGTCACGACTATCCTCTGCCTCTCATCTCTTCTACAAACAACAATTTCAGAAACACGACAATGTCCAAGTCCCCACGTACAACTGGTGGTGCTGGATCTATTGTCGACCCTAATCGCATGCCTTTCTTAGTTTCTGTTAAGAGCGGGCAATAATAAAGAAGATAAGGCGAGTAACTTAATTATAAGATCGATTACATCAAAGCTGGTATGATCTGAATGCCTAAAATAACCCACCAATACAATTATTCTAGGACAACTGGAATGAATATGCTTTCGGGACCTGCGAGCTTTTGTCTATGGCTCCCTACTGCAGTGTGTAATCATTTTCATAATCCAAACATGTATAATTAATTAAGGCCCACGTAAACTTGGTGCTAAACGATAACATTCTACGTTAATCTTGCTTAGTATAACCAGTAGCTGGTAGGACTAGTAGCTACGTACATTTATATACATCAGAATGCACATGTATATATAAGCCAGGTAATTAGCTTCATATTTTCAAGCTCAACTGGCATGACAAGCTAGATCGAGCTGCAATTAGGGATGGTAAATACTCGAACTCGCGAGTATCCGCGAATCCAAATTAACTCGATTTTTAAGGCAAATAACGGGTATCGAGTATTTATCGACCTGAACTCGACCCGAATGGTGACAAGTTTGAGTTGTGTACGGATATGCATTTACCGAACCCGACTTATCTATTTTTTTTAAATGAATTTTTATATATTTTATAATTTATATCTAATATTTTTTTTATATTTTGTTATATATTTTATGTAAAATAGTATATATATAATCCTATTTTATATATATATATATTTCTTTTTTTCTCTTTAAACGAATCAGGTTAGGATATTATAGATCAGACGGGTTTGGGTCAAATAAAAAATTCGAACTAAAATTTTTCAAGTTCGATCAGACGGGTTGATTTTGGCTTCGGGTTCGGTTACCTAAAACCCGGCCGACCCGTTTTCATCCCTAGCAACACCCTAGGCACCAGAACTGAGTTTGTTAGAAGTATGAATTAACTAGCTCTTCGATCAATGGACGGGGATCTCCCTCCACGGAGATCGACGTCTTACCTTCCCGGCTGCATGATGTCGCCGTCGTGCTTCCCTGTGCAAGAAGGATGGGATACACTCGCATGGAGAACGTTAACTTTAAGGTTAACTGCGGCGAAAACAAGAGAAGCCGGAGGTTGCGGAACTTTCTGAGGAGGCTGGTGAGTCATAGGCGAAGAAGCAGCAGATACGGATCGAGCAAAGCGGCGTCGTTTCAGTATGATGCGGTTAGTTATTCACAGAACTTCGAAAGACGACGGGTGTCACTTGGACGAATTAGAACCCGGACGCTGTTCACTGTAGGTTTTCAATAATAGCAGCGCGCAGGTGGGATAGTAATGATCGATCTACATCAGTTATATGATGTTCTATGTATATATATAACTCATTAACTCACTGCTAGCGATCGAGCTCGTTTGCAAATGTAAGCAAGTATAGATTGAGATTCATTTGAAACTTTGGTCGAACACTAGCTTTTTCAGATCTTTTTCTGGTTTCTTTTCATTGATAGAAATCCAAGGGAAGATGTTAGAGAGATGATCTAGATCTGTTAGAGGCGGATATATATCAGTGATCGAGTCTTGTATTGTTGATTACTTTCTCGAGCTCGATCTGTTATGCATTTGGTTTCTGTACGCGGATGTTCTAGTTTTATATATTGGTTTGGATCTTTGGACTGCAAAAGTACACAGAAATGTGAACCGTCTACTGTTGGCATTTTTCAAGACTTTGTAATGATCGAACATATTTCTGTCGTGTACGTGGTTTGTTGGTAATACCTGAAGGGGTACATGTGGTTGTGCATGTGATGGTGCAGACTGCAGATTTGCATGTAGAGCCGTACGTAGAGGAGTATCTGCATGTTCAGGGATCAATGTGAGGATTTGAAATTGAGAGGTCCAAAACTCCATACATATGGCCTTCCTTCGAAATGAAATGTAATCAAAATCGGGTGCTAGCCCACCACAGATGGTTTTCCTTTAAAATGTACTAAAAATACGAAAATAAGAAACAAGATGTTGATCGACCACATGCATGAAAGACCATCTGCTGAAATTTTGTTGCTGGTAAAAAAAAGAATAAATTAGATAAAACTAGCTCCCTACTTTATATTAAATTTTCGAAAAAAGTTTAGGCATATTTTTCTTCAAGAGTTTAGTCTCTCAATCATAAATTATCGAATAAATTTTCCTTTTCAAGCATATGACTCAACTCTCTCATTTTACATTTTCCCTATAATATACCATTTTTGTTTGTTTGGAGAGTTTCTAAATACAAAAGTTTTTTTCTTTCCAGAAAATTAAGTTTTAATTTGTTTGACTAAATTGCTAAACATTTATATTCCATAATTTGTTTACCTACATTTTTTTGATTATCAATTTACCAACATTTATGTTCATGATTAATTTACCTACATGTTGATTAATCTACCGAAGTACCTATTTGTTTTTTCCTTTCTAATTTAAGTACATTATCAACTTTTTTTTTAAACAAATGCTCGTCATGTTCAAAAAAATAATGAGTTACATTATATATTCATAGATCCACTCAAAGGGCACAACCTAGGAAACACCAACGTTCCTAAAGAATTTATGCAATTTAATAAGACCTAGATCGAAATGAAACCACTAACAATAAGCGCAAAAAATCATGTGACCATTATAACAGAACCATTATCGGGACGAACAGACCAACCAGGCCCCGATAGTTACCTCCAGCTCATAAGCCGACTACTCCTTTGCTTCTTGAGTACCACCATGCTTCTTGCACATCCCTCATTATCCCTCTTTGAATAGAGGAACTAGGTAAATTGTTGATTTTACTTAGGTAAAATTTCAAAATTAGGTAAACTGTCAACTTTTAAATACAGGAACTAGATAAATTCTTATTTAAGTGTTCAACATTCAGATAGGTGAATTGTAATAAGTTTTTTATATATATATAACTTTTTAGGAGAATATTATACCTATATAGTGAATACATCCCGATTTAGAGAATTTACCTATAATGTAAATAATTCACCTAGCTACTCTTGTTTAACTACTAAGTAAACCAAAATTTTGTCCAAATTTGTACGAGTTTAATTTTCAAGAACTGTGATTGATATATGTAGGTCGTTACTATGACCGATTGATATAATACTAAAATACCTGTGATATGCTGAAAGGTATTTGGTTGAATTTTTTAAAAATGGTTGAAGGATTAATATTTATTAATGAGACTAAATTTTAGGAATTTAAAAGAGAATGTATATAGACTATATAATGGCAAATTACGTAAATATATAGATAGGTAGATTGTCGTACGTATTCTGTTGTGTTTTTTTTTAGTATTTAGTAGTGTCCTAAGTCTAGTAATAAAAAGAACATTGAATTATCTCTTAGAGAAATAAATGTGGAGGGAGTTTTTTCTAATTCTCCCATAAGAATTTATTTGACAAAACAAATTAACCGACGGCCAGATCGATAACCAGCATATATAAATGTACGTAGCAAAACCATCGTTTGCTGATAATTCTAGATAAGCTAGCATATCTCAGTTTCATGAATGTCACTGAGCTGTTCTCCTTGTTCAACTCAATAAAATTTTCTTTTACAAAAGAAAACACTACACTCTGTACTTGCATGGGTCACAAGGTATACTGTTTAGGGGAAGTAGCACTACTGCAGGAGGAAATCGGGGCGACGTAGAAAGGTGGTCGCCTCGTATGAATTTTACGTCGTCTCGCTTTCTTGTGACCAAAACGACGTCGCCTCGTCTTGTCGCTTCAGATTGATCACGCCACCATTAGGGCGACGTAGATACAATCTACGTCGCTTCGTTTCATTTCACGTGACGTAAAAAATGTTACGTCGCTTCAATTGAAGCGACGAAGATTGATCACGTCGCTTGAACTTAGGCGACGTAGATTGATCAATCTACGTCGCTTAATTTTATTTATTTTTAATTTATTTTTCTTTTTTTAATCCGTTGAGGCGACGTATATTGATCAATATACGTCGCCTCAAGTTATTTAATTTTTATTTTATTTTATTTTTTAATAAATGAGGCGACGTACATTGATCAATATACGTTGCCTCAATTTATTTAATATTTATTTTATTTTATTTTTTAATAAATGAGGCGACGTAGATTGTTCTATCTACGTCGCCTCATTTATTTCTAAATAAAAAATAAATAAATATTAAATACATTGAGGCGACGTATATTGATCAATGTACGTCGCCTCAATTTATTTAACATTTATTTATTTTTATTTTTTTAATAAATGAGGCGACGTAGATCTAACAATCTACGTCGCCTCAACTTATTTAATATTTATTTATTTTTTATTTAGAAATAAATGAGGCGACGTAGATAGAACATTCTACGTCGCCTCATTTATTAAAAAATAAAATAAATAAAAATTAAATATTATTGTACCAAGTCACGACCTATCGCAATTTACAAACACAAAAACGCATTCAAATTGCAGATACGCATTCAACCACAAAAACGCATTCAATCACAAATCAAAACGTTAAAAGTTTATACAAATCAAGTTTACACAAATCAAGTTTATACAAATCCTATATACAGTTTACAAGCCGGGAGGTGGTGGAGGAGCTTGAGGTTGTTGACTCGCAGCCTGGAATGATCGCATCATGGCCTCCATTTCTTGCATCCTTTGGGCGAGCGCACTCGCTTCCGCTATGGCCTTCTGCGCCACCTCGCTCGATCTGCGCGCCGCCTCTTTGGCTTCATCGATCTCCTTTTGCATTTGAATTTGGCGTTCCTGGTTTACCCGGGCCCCTCCTCTCGGTTTGGGGTCACATGTGAGAGCGCGCCCCACCCCTGTAACGTCGAACAAGAACAAATATTAGTAAAATATATCGTAAACCAAAATAAAGCAAAACGTAAATCGAGATATGCATCGACGGAATCGTTTTGGAGATTTATTACCTCTTATAGAGGTCCCGTGCCTTGAACCCACCTCTTCCTCTATGATATTTATTTGTGTATCAAGAGGAAGAGGCTGGGGTTGGGAAACCTCTTCGCCGTCAACTGGGCCCGCAGCACTATCTTGTTGCGACAAGATTTCATCGAGTCGACGCTTCACTGCCGCCTGCTCAATTAAAATAGATAAAATAAATAATATTACAATTTAGTAAACAAAAATAATTGAAATAACGTAACGTGAACCTATTTGAGCTTACCACTTTCTCAGCCGCATTCCTCTCCGGCTGGTATACGTTAATCCACGTCTGGACGGCGGGCGCTCTATGACTCTCCTTCTCCAACACCTCGCTTCGGTACGAGAGGGCGAGGGATCCCGAATGGTGGTTGAGCTGCTGCTCCTTGTTCTTGTTTCGGTTTCCTCGGTTCCGTTCGCACAATCGCTGCCACACACACACAAAAATCATTTTAAAATAAGAACAGATAAACATGCATATTGTTCGAATGTTGGCTACCAAAACTGTAGGTTCGTTTATGAAACTCACCAAGTAAGCAGGGTCTTCGAAGTGGGCTTTTAACCACACCCATTGGTCTTCCCTCCCGAGAAACTCGGCCGGAGTCTCCTGGCTGACGTGGAGATAATGTTGATGGCAATCGTACTTCCAATCCTTATAGATTGTTTGCGTCGTCCTATCAATGAAGTTCCACATCTCCACATCAGTCGCCGGGATGTCGTAGTTCGTCTAGCACAACACATTTAAATTCCGTTATGTAAAAGTTATATTTACATTTACTACAAGTATGTAAGTAAGCTCGGAGTCCAGCAAGTATACCTCAAGACTGTTACTGACGATATCGCGATGCAAATCGCTAAGTCCCAAGAAGCTAGATGCAAGCATTGGAACTTTTCCGCGGATGATGCTACCGATGTCTCGGCACATCAGACTCCTCATTTCCCTCGTCGCAGGCCCCGCATGCCTCGTAGAGTAAGCGACTTGTAGTCGCCTATTGTTGTTCATCCAGACGAGGTACTCCATCTTCGTCCCGACAACGACTCCGCGCTGTTCCGTCATCGGGTCTCCGGTTGCCATGTCGACCATGTCGGGGAGTTTGGTCTTCTTGCACCGGATGCTGAGGGCGGGAGCGTGCTGTGACGCCGTAGTGGCGTCGCTGCTGTCATCCGGTCCTTGCGGAATCGCATCCTCAAGTGGAGGGGCGGGCGTTAACTGCGGAGCTTCTGGAATCGACGGGGTCGCCGATTGTCCCGTGGGGCAACCAGATCCGGAAGCCCCATCTCGGCTGAATGCTCGCCACCCCGCCTCCGCAGCTGCAGCCTCCGCAGCTGCCGCCGCGGCCGCCGCTTCCGCTTCACGACGCTGCATCAACGCTTTCCTCCTCTTGTATGCAGTATCTCCGGGAGCCATTCTATTAAAACTAAACTGTTATTTTTAATTAGATTGAAGATTTACTCGTTTGTACTTCTATAATGCTATAGTTATCATCACAAAACACATATAGCTTATCGCATTCGCAGAGGAAGAATCACATTCATATGTTTTCATTTAACCAAACTCTTAATCCTTAATCCCGAGAATACTACAATCATTACGCATATGTTTAGTCCTCACCAAACCCTTAATCATTACGCATATGTTTTCATTTAACCAAACTCTTAATCCTTAATCCCGAGAGTACTACATATTCGGTGAACCAAACTCAATTTTCAATATATCCTTATCATAACAAAACACAATACACATTCGGAATCATCATCATCATTTTCAATCACATTCGGAATCATCATTATCACAAAAGTAGATTGCTATCATTATCACAAAACACATTCGAAATCATCATCATCACAAAACACAATACTTACATGAAAACAGATTGAAAACACATTCGGAATCATTATCACAATACACATTCGGCACAGTATAAAACACAAAGCTCCATACCTTCTCGAGTTGCCACAAATCGTTTGCTTTAGCTACACGGAGTTGGCTCGGATTCGGTTGCTTTAGCTACACCGATGAAAACAGATTGACAACATATTAGCTACTTCAAATAACACATGCTAGCTTAATGTCACATGAAGCTAAAAAATATCACGCTCAATTCAGTGAGATTGCCAATAAAATACTATATCGAAACAATGTATGTAGAGATGACATTAACTCGTTCCACTATGATAAAGTTTGAAACTTTCATGCTTAAATTTATAAAATAGAGCACACCCATCAACACGAAACTGTTTTGATCATGTAGGTAAGATTCTCAGAACAAAATGGTACTACAGCCCCATGTGGCAACATTCCTGAAGAATCATGGCATATTCATGTTGTATTCTAGTTGATAGACAATTGTAAAATGTCCTAGTTATCCTGTCAACCCCATCATCAACACAAACAAAGCTTATACAATTCCCAGTAAGCAGATAACGTATTCATCCAACTAAGCCCTCAAAAAATCTTAACAGCTCCAGTTTTGTAGAATATGACAATCGAATAAACTTCTAATCTACTATATGTAATAGCACATGGGGCTTCAACACATACTGTACCTGGCTTATAACTGTAGAATCCAAAAGATACAAATCACCAAAAGATTTGCCACGAACATCCAAAAGATCAAACCTGCAAACACCACAAAAATCACTACCGAAAACTATCCTCCACAAATCGGAAGTAAATTTGCCACGAAAAACAGTTCGAATTCCTACCCTAAGATATCATTAGCTCTCTTGTACAGCTCTGCAGCCGTTCGGCACGCTTTGGGTTTTGGGTTTTGGGGTTTTGGGTTTTGGGTTTCGGGATTCGACGATGAAGGAGGGGGAGGAAGAAGTTGGTTTCGGGTTTGGTGGAGGAAGACGACGGTGGGTTTTGGGTTTCGGGATTCGATTTGGTCTCAATCGATTTGGGATTAGGGTTTGGGGCGAGGTCGAACAGAGGCTTCATTTGTGAGAGATAAGTGAAATGAGAAGAAGAAGAAAGCCACTGTGTTCCTGGAATTATAAACGCAACGAGGCGACGTAGATTGCTTTCTACGTCGCTTCAACATATGTTTGAATAACTGAAGCGACGTAGATAGATCAATCTACGTCGCTTCACTATTTAATTTATACTTAAAATAACATAAAAAATAAATATGTTAAGGCGACGTAGATTTATCAATCTACGTTGCTTCCTTCTATTTAATTGTTTTTTTTGTTTTTTTTTGGAATAAATGAGGCGACGTAGATTGATAAATCTACGTCGCGTGGATTTAATTTTTAATTTTGTTTTTTTTAATAAATGAGGCGACGTAGATTAATCAATCTACGTCGCTTCCTTTAATTTAATTTTTTATCAACCTACGTCGCTTTCAAATAGATAATAATATTAGGCGACGTAGATTGATCAATCTACGTCGCTTGGATTTAATTTTTAATTTTGTTTTTTTTGAATAAATGAGGCGACGTAGATTGATCAATCTACGTCGCTTGGATTTAATTTTTAATTTTGTTTTTTTTGAATAAAGGAGGCGATGTAGATTGATCAATCTACGTCGCTTGGATTTAATTTTTAATTTTGTTTTTTTTGAATAAATGAGGCGACGTAGATTGATCAATATACGTCGCTTGGATTTAATTTTTAATTTTGTTTTTTTTTGAATAAATGAGGCGACGTAGATTTATCAATCTACGTCGCTTCCTAGTATTTAATTTTTTATTTTGTTGTTTTATAATAAATGAAGTTTAGAATTATAAAGTTAGTAATATTTTCTCGTATACATAAATTATGCTTTAAAGAAAATACGAATTTGACTTTCAAATTCATAATAATATTAGTTTAGTCCTCGTCTTCGTCCTCCTCGTCCTCGTCCTCCTCCTCTTCGTCCTCGTCCTCGTCCTCCTCCTCATCCTCGTCTCCTTCTTCGTCCAAAAGTAGTTGAAAATCTGGGTAAAATTGTATCACCGTGGGAGTGTCCTCTTGGTAAGGCTCAAATATATGATCTCCTGTAGGCGATATGTTTTCATCTATGGCCAGAACTTCGGCGCTGTAGACATTGCGGTGCGACATTTCTTGTACTACCTTCCAAGTACCACCAGCCTTTGGATCGTCTATGTAGAATACCTGTTTTGCTTTGGTTGCAATGATGAAGGGTGAATCCTCATAGTAACTTTTGTTTGTATTCACTGATATCAGTCCATGATCTTTTATAAGGGTGTCAAGATCTTCAGGGTCCTCGGAGTTGTGCCATGTGTACTTAAACAACACCACTGGCATACGGCCTGCATATAATACTTCGACCACGTAGTTAACATGGCCGTAGAACTTGGATGAACCCATGTCTATCATGACACCGCTGTTTTGAGTCACGGTTCTTTGATCTCTATCAAACGATGTGAACTTGACACCGTTCACATAACACGACTTATAAACCCGACATTGCTGAGGTCCTTGAGCTAATGACTTTATTCCTGCAACCAAGCTCGGGTCCGAGTTTTTTTCTTTAAGGGACACCTGAGAGATAAGTGTTAAGAGGAGTTAAAGATAAGTGTTATAAACCCTCAAAGAACCTTACAAGAATTAATAGGCATATGTACCCATGTTAAGAACCATCGAAGAAAACTCCTCCTCCGCTGCCGCTCGTCGAAATCTTCATCATTTTTAGCCTCGAACCTTCTGAGATGTTCTTCTAGGTAAGGTTTGACTTCGTCTGTTTCCACCAAGACTTGCCAGTGAGCCTCAGCAGTCTCTGACTCAGTCAACCTGAACTGGCGACGAGTCTCGATAATATCTGGTCTTACTAAGAGTGAAACACAGCTGACATTCCACCCAGATATGGAAGTGTCGATATCTTCGTTGTATATCCGTCTGAGATAAGCCTTACAATACATCACCGACTCATGTACGAGGTACTGTTCAGCAATACTACCTTCCGGGTAACGTGTATTCCTCATTGACTTTTTATATTTTCCTAATTGCCTGCAAAAACACCACTCAAGATTAGTACAATATTTTCCTAATATTAGTACAAACATATTTTCCTAATATTAGCAATAACAAAAAATTTTACCTTTCAATTGGATAAATCCATGTATAGTGTACTGGACCTGTAAGGAATACTTATTCGGGCAGATGAACCATGGGATGAACCATAGATGTAAAAAAATGTGGAGGAAATATGAGCTCCAAATTGCAGAGAATCATCACTATCTCAGTTTCCATGTCACGCACAACCTCATTCTTAAGCTCCCTACTGCATAGTTGACGAAACCAATTTGACAGTGCTATCAATGGCTTGACAACGTTTTCTGGCAGGAACCCTCTTATAACCACAAGAAGAAGACGTTGAAGCAAGACATGGCAATCATGCGTCTTCAATCCATAAAACTGTGACTGTGAACTTATTTTCACCTTACTTCTCAAACTACCTGCATAACCAAGAGGATACTTAACATCCCTGAACCACTGGAACACATCTTCTAGATCATCCTTTTTAACTAAAAAAGGTGCATGAGGAACTTTCCCCGAAGCCAAGTCACCCGCTCTTTGCCACTGGTTTTTTCGCACATTCCTCTTCTTCAAAGCAGCGCGAGCTTTTGGACCATCCTTAGACTTCGATTCAATCGAAAAAATGGTTCCAAGGATGTTGTCACACACATTTTTTTCAATGTGCATGACATCTAGGCAATGTCTGATCTTCAATGATGACCAATACGGCAGCTTCCAAAATATGCTTTCGTGAGTCCAACACTGTCTGTTATTCGGATTGTACGGCACCTTCAAGTCTTCATGTTGGCTAAGAATAGGGTAAACGTTTGACCTAACGTCCTCCAAAATTTCATCTCCACTCTTACGATAGGGTCTTCCGCCAAACTCCTCCTTCCCGTTAAATGCCTTGCTCAATCTCCAAGGGTGATCCTGGTGGAGCCATTTTCGATGACCTTCATAAACTATCCTCCCACATATATGCTCTGAAGTTAGCTCATCTAGACAGATTGGACATGCCTTGTACCCTTTCACAGTTGACCCCGCAAGCATCCCTAAACCTGGAAAGTCGCTAATAGTCCACATTACCGCTGCCTTCATCAAGAATACCTCATTGTCTACTCGATCAAAAGTATGGACTCCAACGACCCATAAATGTATTAGCTCCTCGATCATCGGCTCAATGAGTACACTAAGGCACTTTCCGGGAGATTTAGGGCCTGGAATCAACACTGATAACATGTTATATTCCTTCTTCATGCACATTGATGGTGGTAGATTGTACGGCATCACAACAACGGGCCATGTACTATGCAAAGTTCCCATTGTTCCGAATGGATTGAAACCGTCTGTTGCTACTCCAAGGCGCACATTCCTGCAGTCCCGTGCAAAACCTGGAAAAGTTCTGTCAAAATGTTGAAACGCTTCTCCGTCAGCTGGGTGGCTGAGGCTACCAGCCACGCATATCCGCTCCCCCAGCCATCGCATATGCTTGGCAGTGTGTGGAGACATAACCAAGCGCTTCAACCTTGGTGTTAGAGGGAAGTTACGAATTATTTTTTTGGGAATATCATCCGTATTTGGCTTATATCTTTCAGAATAACACACTGGACAAATCCTCTCGTTTACAAGCGCCCCCCTGAACAACACACAGTTAAACTCACACGCATGAATTCTTTCGTAACCCAGTGAAAGATCACTCAAGATTTTTTTTATTCTCGAGTATGAACAGGGGAATGTGTGCCCTTTAGGAAGAAGTTTATTAATGTAAATACATAAAGAGTCAACACTTGTGTCCGACCATCCATTTTCATTTTTCATTTCCATTGCATCTAATATGGCACTCAAAACAGTTTCCTCACTGCCTTCATATAATGGGGTCTGTGACTCCTTCAATAATCTATCGTACTTTTCATAATCATCGTCTACCATGTCATTGAAGTTCATGCCCGAATTATTTTCCACAAATTGTTGGGGTGCATCTGCATGGTATCCAGGATAATAGGGATATGCATCATGTAGAATCTCCAACTGCGGGTTCACTGAAGGACCGGCACCACTAGAAGGACCGACTCTGTCTTGAAGCCACTGTCTTCGTTGACTGAGCATTGCCGGTTCACCAGAAACTTCCCCGTGAAGGTACCAGACTGTATAAGTAGGACTCATACCACTGTGTGATAAGTGATGATACATGACATCCATAGTAACCTTGAACGGACCGTTCTTACAACGTTTGCCGGGCAGAAGTAATAATCGGCTCCGTTACTATGTAGCCGGGCAAAATTCATGAACTCGAATATGTCGTTGATGTACCTTGGATCAGCACGATGATATGTCATCCAAGTTTTGTCTGGGAGTCCGTCCATGTTTCCTGTCAACATAAACAATCAATATGAACAAAGTTACCACGCCACAGTTACGATTCAACCAAAACCCCACACTTCTTCGCCTTATGCCTCCGGGTTGGGTCCTATCCCCTTCAGGGAAACACGACATTTGTCAACGCTTTTGCACCCATGCGTTTCAGCTCCAGTTTAGGGAAATTTCGGCAGCATCTCCCTACAGTTCCCCGAATGCACATATATCTAAACAACCTAATTTGCACTCGGGGAACATTTAAAGGAGACACTGTCGAAACCATATCCCAAAACTGAAACTGAAATCACACGAATAGCAAAAGGATCAACAAAGTCATGTTCACCTAAAGTGTCCAAAAATGGGACAATTCGAGAATCAACAACTCAACTCGATCAACTAGATGAGTTGTTGATTCTCAAACGGGAGTTCTAAGTTGATAAACACCACAATTATATATAGCCATAATACTAATAACACTACTAATTAAGGCTCGAATACACATAATCTACACTAATCATCAATTAATTTCACTAAATTTAACCAAATTTCAAACATTAATCATGAACCCATAACATGATTTATCACAATTCAATGCTTAACACACTAAAACTACAACATAACACCAAATTCAATTCAACTTCAAACATTTCACCAAAACTTCAATTTCACTTCTAATCATCAATAAATTTCACTAAACTTAACCAAATTTCAAACATTATTCATGAACCCATAACACAATTCAATGATTCAAACACTAAAACTACAACATAACACCAAATTCAATTCAACTTCAAACATTTCACCAAAACTTCAATTTCACTTCTAATTTAACATATTATGGTCATAAAGAGGGTTAAAGAGATACAAATCAAACTAACCTTACTCAAGAATCAAATCAATGGCAAGAACAACCTTCTTTCTCAATTTCCTCTAATTTCTCCCCAAAATCGCCCAAAACAGCTGCAGAACGAAATGAAACTGTTTTTCTAAACTTCTCACTTTATGAACGGGTTGACTTTAAGAAGAAGAGTAGATCCAGATTTAAAAAAAACTAGGCGACGTAGATTGATCAATCTACGTCGCCTCGTTTTCTTTCGAAGTGACCAAACTAATCTACGTCGCTTCGATTCAAAACGAGGCGACGTAGATTGCTCAATCTACGTCGCCTAGTTTTGATTCGAAGCGACGTAGATTAGTTTGGTCACTTCGAAAGAAAAACTAGTCGCCTCAGTTTTTTGAAGCGACGTACTTCAATCTACGTCGCCTAAATTTTTTGAAGCGACGTACTTTTTATCAAAGGCATTTTACGTCGCCTCGTTGAAAATCGGAGCGACGTAGAAATGTAAATATGTCGCCCCGATTCCTTCTTCCAGTAGTGTAGGTTAACTTTGCTGGTCGGGTCGGCTTAGCTGAAGAAGGACGGGGAGATGTGATTCTTCACTTGTGCTTGCGCCAAAGGGAATATTGCACCCGCTTATAGTTTCCGGATTCAGAGGGTTTGTGCCATAAACCTGATACAAAAATTAAGCTAGTCTTACGACCCTGCTTATTATTAATTAGTGTAGCCTTTTCAAGTAAAGCGCTGAGGGATTAGTTTCGTGAAGAATTTATGTTAATTTTGTAACTAAATTAGCATGTATATAGTACCCTTATTAGTATAAATTCCAACTTTTCTTGAGAACTAAGGTTTATTACCTTCTTGTATAGTTCCAGATTTTGCTGATGAATAAAACTACCCTGTACGAGGACCAGAGGAAACAGAAAAAATAATAAGGATTGGCGGTAACACTAAAGAACAGTAAGCAATGAATTGAACTACTAATTATATATCCATTGTCTGTTCTTGGAAAGACCTTTTGATTTAGGCCTTGAATTTCATCAGATAGAATTTGTTCCTGCAACGGATCAATTACACTCATGTTAATTAATTTGTCATAGTTATTTTATAAGTACTGCAAATGTACAATTCAATGACATACCAAAATTATATAAAGAGAGGAATTCGAAGCAAGTGAAAATGTGAAATAATACAGTGAGGTACGTAGGTAGTATATAAAGAAGCCACTGCATCATGAATACATTTACTTTTTTTCGGCGAATACCCTGCAGACTAAATTGTAAGTAATTCTCTAGACCTTTTAGCTCTTTAACAGTTAGACCACTAAGCTGTTCTCCCATGAACCGCCTATCATACATATCAGAATATGCCAATTAGTCAAATACTGCAGGCATATAGATGTCACATTAATCTGCAAAGTGAAGTTCTAAAATGAAGGAGATCGAAGGATTGTACCGATGGCTTTCTCGCAAGTTCTGTAGTTGCTCCCTTAAGATGGTGACTTCCCTTGGCCAAAACTAGCAAGTTTGAGAAATCAAGTTAAATGCAGGATTGAACAGTGCATTAGTGCATCTCTCAATCATTCATCAGATTGGAAAATCAATTATAATCTAAAAATAAGAAAAGCTTTGAAATAAGGAGAAGCAAAGTGAAAGTTATGTAAAAACACACAACTATGACAAATGTGGTAGTTCCACAAATTAAACAGAAATTAGTACTGTTTTTTGAGGTATACCTCTCAATAAACAAACATGATCGAAGTTCTTCTAAGAAATATGTCATGCATCATGCATGTGACTAAAGAAATAACCTTCAAATCCAATTCAAATTAGCAAAAGTCAACTAGCTCCCTCTGGTTGCATATACGTATACCATCACAAACTCAAGTCTTCTTCATCAATATGGTTCGGCATATTCTAGCAGTACTTTTTAAGCAAGACAGACAAACTATCATATAATGGAATTATGTTGGTCAATTTTCCATCATCAGGACTTTATTTCGATCATTAGATGATAACATCTACATCTCCCATCCTTGAATTGGCAGCAGTTATTTCAAAGATGCTTAAACTTTTTCTCGATCAGCTGGAATGAATATAATCCTTAATTTCGTCTCTTCGAGGTTGGCTAGCTATGAATACTACACACGTCTTTATCTGGTGCTTCAACATGTATGTTAGGACACAAGTAGCTACATGCATATTACTGTAGCCTATTTTGTAATCAAGTAGCTACACAATTGGTTAAACCAATACTAACCGAGCAAATACTATGTTATATTTCTCTCTTATGCATGAAGTATTTGTTGAATATTCCAATCAAAAAAGCCTGATGGTGCTATAGAAGGTAAGCTTTTGTGACATCAAGAAGTATTCAGAATCTCAAAGAAATTCTATATCTCAAAGAACTTAAATCTACAGATCATTGACATAATTAATTCCACTAAAGAATAGTTCGTTCGACTTGCCTAAGCAGGACTTTAGGATATTTTACTACTCTTCGATCAATCTCTTTGTCTGTGATTGATGGAGGTATAAGCCACCACCGGGAATTAGATTTCATTTTCACAATTTCACTAGAAAAATCTGAGAAAAAAGTACATATTTGAAAAGGTACACAATTTCATTGGTAATATGACGGGCTTATAGTTTGGCAAAATCTAAATGATTTCGCTTCACTCGCTTACTTGACAGATCATCCCTGTCGAGAAACACAATTCTTGACAGCTTTAAATCCCATCATTCACTACAGTAAGCAAAATTACTCTATACACAATTCTGTACACATTTTCCCAGTGAGTTTAACTGTTTTTTTTTTGTTGAATTATAAGATAACTTTTACAATGTTGAGGTAGCTGGATACTAGAAATATGGTTCCACTGTTATGCAGCTACATACCATATTCATAAATGTACAACTAACATATATAGCTGGTTTTCTCCGTACCCTTTGCTTCATGGAGAATTGATTTTTCGATATAGTTGTATAGGAAATAAGAAAGAAGAAATGATGATTAGTAGATCAAGAGAGAACACATTAGTATTAATTAAAGAGAGGGAGTTTAGACATATAGGAGCATCTCACCCTCACACACACACACACACACTTTTTAAGCTCAAATAAGTTGGGGAAGAAAGAAAAACAAATTAAACATATAGCCTATTAATGAATGGTAGATGGAGAAAACCTTCATTTCTGATGCTGGATTTAGAAGATGCTGGTGATCCTCCTTGGTTTTCCTATATCTCTCTATGACTGATTTCATGCTGGAGGAAAGAAATGAAATAATAAGTTCTTTCATCACAGCTATGAAGTTAACAAAACTAATGAACAAAATAAAAAGTTTCGAGAGAGTTCTGAAAAAAGATGATACAATGTCAAAGCAACAACGGATGCTACTCTCTCACAAACGTAAATGATGGTCTTGTGGCCACATACAACAAAGTAAAGCCATATCACTAACTGGGAATGATCAATATCTAAGCAGATTGATTGAATCTCATGTTTTAATCATCGTGGAAATTAATCTAGAAATATCTAAGCTGATGCTAATCGATCACAACAGTACGTAGTCTTAAAAAATATATTCATCTAATTAAGGTGTTTTAGATGCAAAACATGCATGCAAATAACTTGGGCAAACCATATATAGCTATAGATATAACATCGATGAAACAAATGTCTCTCCACTAATATTAACTTATGCATAATTCATAACATATGTATATGTAATATCTGTGACCTTCCAGATAAAATTATCGATATATAACTGGTGAAAGAACCTTCAAAATATAGAAATTAACAATATATGTGTACCAAGAAGCATCTTAGCAAGAGTATGGTAACAACTATTAAGAACCAGAGGGATCGATATTTTATATAGATGAAAGAACATTAGTATTGGTCAAACCTGTTACTCGCGCATTCATAGAGCTTCCCAGTGCTTGAGAAGATCACAAGTCCAACTTCAGCATCGCATAAGATGGCTAGCTCTTTTGCCTTCTTAATTAATCAAACCCTTCCTACGCTTCGAGAAAGTCACTTTCCTGCTCGTGCAATTATCAATCCTTCGAATCAGAATCTTCCCCCTTCCCATATCGACGATCCCTTATGCTCTTTCTGTTTCAAGGTTTCTGCAAAATTTAGAATAACAAAAAGACACAAAAGATGATGAATAGCTAGCGAAACTATATATTGTTAGCGTAAGGATTAAGAAGATAATTAAAGCAAAAGCTCAAGAACATTACTGCTTAAGGTATTGATCTGTTTGTGGCAACCAGCTCGTTAACTTTGTTTCTGTTAGACTATGACCCTATTAGTGCTTTATATATATAGACACGAAAAGGTTGTCTAAGAGGGTGAAGTAAAACACATTCTTTTTATAAAGATCTTAATGTGACGACCTGGAACAGAATCAGTAGAGTAATCGGCTTAATTCACGAATTAGCGCGTAATTGCAGTTTTTCGATAATTGTGTGGTTTGCCGGTTTTGATTACGACTTAATTATCGGCCGAGAATTTGAGTTGAGTCTCTTCTCGAGAGTTGTTGTACACGTGATTTCGAGTTCATGGGCGGTTCCGGATGATTATTTCGACGACCGAGGAATATAATATGATTATTTGAAGTTTCAGAATCTCGTCGAGTTTATCCGTTCGTATCGAGTTTATCCGAATCGTAATGGTTATCCGTTTCGGACTGTCGATCATCCCGATACGCGAATATAAATATCGGAAATTGTCGAAAATTGTCGAAAATCACTATTCGGGAAGTTTGACCGTCGTTTGACCTTGAGTTGACCGTTGACCGGAGTCCACCGCCGCTGTGTTAAACTGCCATCACCGGAGGTTGTGATTCCGGCCACCTTAGACCTTGAGACCGGTATGGTTAGCTTCCTCTCTTCATTTCCTATGGATTGGAACTTGATTTCACTTGAATTGATGCCGATTGGAGTTAGAACGAACTTGGAGAAAATTAGGATTTTTGCAGGATTCGGGTTGGGTGTTCCGGCGATGTTTGAGGTCGGGTGTTTAGGGGGGAATCTTCCCCTCAACCTTTAGATGCTTTAGGTAGAAGGAATTGTTGGTTGGTTGCCGTTTTGAAGCTCGCCGGAAAGTCACCGGAATCCATGGATTCCGTGACTTTCGAGGCATTTTTCGGCCACTGTGGTGGTTGGATGGAGATGGTCCTTTGAGAGAAGTTGTTGGGCTTGGGGAGATGAGCATTTCTGGAAATTTTGGCCGTGATTGGACGCCGTCGCCACCGCCGGCGATGGTCCGCGGCGGTGCTCCGCCGAGGTCCGGATTTTCGAGATTTTTATGTGTTTTTGACTCGTTTTCGCGCTCCGAACGCAGTCATGAGGTTTTCGAGATGATTTGGGTGCCAAATTTTTAGTCGAGGGTTTATACGGAGAGTTTTGAGAATTTCGTCGATTATTTTGTACCACGATATATGTTTCCGGGAACGGTTGGTTTCCGATGTGTGGTTCAGTGTTGTGAGCTATGATTTTGATCAGTTATATTTTATGATTATTCAGGGGATTGAGATCGTGCTTCGGGTGAGGGATCTTCCGCCAGACCACGTGATTAGCGCGAGTGTGTACTTTGCTCACCTGTGAGTGGACACTTTTATATTTTCACAGTCATTGCGAGTTCGTGATTTTCCATTTTTATTTATATACGATGTTGAGATTATTTATTATTTTCGGAGGTATTATTTTATGTTTTATGGTGATGGCATACTTGCATCGATGCTTTGGCTACTCGGCTGATCACCGGTAGTCTGACCAGAGTTGAGAGATTCCTCTGGACCAGAGTTGAGAGATTCCTCTGGGCAGGGTTGAGAGATTCCCCAGTTATGCCGCTGGGGTTAAGAGATTCCCTTGGCCTATCACCGTCGGGCTTGAGCGATTCACCTGACCGTCGGGCTTGAGAGATTCGTCTGGCACCTCCATATATTTTCCGAACTCGCATTGTTTTATATTGATTATGTATATGAAATTGGTGAAAAGCATATGTTTATTTTCGTCCACTCACTCTAACGTTTTATTGCCTTTCCCCTGGGCTTTTCGATTTCCGTGCCCAGTTTGCAGTTCGGATTCTGGTACCTCACGTCGCGGTCGAAGGCTAGTTGTTCGAGCTACCTGTCTTTTCCAGTAGGTTCCTTGTTTTGCCTACTGTTGTATATTTTGTATATATACACTAGAGGTCGCTCTAATACGATACTGATACATGTTTTTATATGGTTTTTCCCGGACTTTCTATATTATACAGTTATGTTTACTGTTTATTGATATTGTTATGATATTGAGAAATCCGAATGAGATTGGTGCCCACGGTTTGGCTTTTGTGGCATAGGATGAAGTGTTATTTTCCGGGTGCAGGTAAAGGCAATTTCGCGTTAGTAGCGTTACTCTGCCGAAATTTTTATGGTTTTTGTTGGTTCGTGTCTTCAGAAGGGATTTGGTTCCGGTTTAGGAAACTAAATCAGGGTTGTATCTTTTCACTTAAATAGGTACTTCTTATTAATTAATTAACTAGCATTGAACTGCAATAATGGCTTGCAGTAGCATTTTAATCATATACTTATATATATATGTATATGTGCGTAGCTAGCTAGAAATAGTACTATAGATCATTTTTTATTGGTATGGTAATGACAAATGTGCCTATGGTTAATTATATAGTTTGAGTGAATCCGCCGGCCTGTTCGTAGCAGTGATGTATCTGCCGGAGGTGCATATATGTTTGAACAAACCAATATTATTATTTCAAACTTTAGTTCGTTGGGGGATAGATCTGTATGCAGAATTAATAGATCAAAACTTTTTATCCTAATTATATCATGGAGCGATCTAGTGATCAGATAATTTAAGAGAATATATATGTATATATATCTATGAAACGAAGCAAGGAAATTCTGCACAAACGTTCTTTTTTCACCAAAAAAAGACCTACACAAATGTTTGTTGAAATACCAATTAACCATCACTACTGGAGGAGAGTTTTGGAGCAACGAACACTACCAGAAATTGAGACATTACCGGCGACCTTCCGTCGTCGGCCTTGTCTTTTTTTTTCGCCGGAATTGTCATTCCCGGCGACAATGACGTCGCCGAAAATCCCCCGCCGGTGTTAACATTGCCGGCGACGGGAAACGGAGTCGCCGGTAATGTCGGAGACATCACCGGCGACTTGTGTCGCCGGCAATGTCAAGACATTCCCGGCGACGCCGTCGCCGGCAATGGTAGCGCCGCCGTGGCCGGAATTTGTGACATTGCCGGCGACTGAGGTCCATGTCGCCGGCAATGTGTGAAAAAATTTTGAAAAAAAAACGCGGTTCTGGATTGGGCCCAATTCCAGAACCTGCATTGAAAGACATAAACCGTACAATCATACAAGTTCAACAGTACACATAAATGTCCAACGTACAGTACAAATAGCAACGACGATACGAAAATTAACTACAACTACAGGTCAGGGTCCAGGAACTTGCGGGTCAGGGTCGAAGTAATCCATGTACTCATTTGAATTCCGGTGGCTTCCTTGGTCTTGCTCTGGCGTTGACTGGTGCGGTGGTGGTGGTGGATAGCTAGGGAACGGAGGGACCGGGACCGGGGGAGGTGTGGGGAAGGGTTGTCCGGTAGTCTGAGCCTCGTACATCGTCCGCATCCATGTGTACATCTGAGCCTGCACCTGTGTCTGCTGCATTTGGTACTCGGCCATCTGCCTCTTTTGCTCCTCCAACTCCCTCTGCGTCCTATGAAGCTCCGCCGCGAGGTTACGACTAGAAGTTGAACTTCTTGACCCGGTAGAGTATTCTGAAGTGTTCTTCAATAGTCCTTCGCCCGCCGTGCCCATTCCCCTACAGTAGTAGGTATTCTTTCCAGTCCCGCACGCTTTTGCCATTATCCGAGCCGCTATCGGAGGATCAAGCGGATCGATCTGAGAGGCATACTGGGTGACTTCTTCCTCGGAGCAGTCAGGATGGTTAGTCCGAGCTATACTCATGGTCACTTCTGCGGTCGCCTCCTCCACTCTCGACTAATTGAAAAGGGAAAATGAACAACGTATTAGCTAACAAAATCTATTTCCATCTTGAAAAATAGTTTTATTAACACATGGAGAGGCGAAAGAGTTACCGCTTCTTCAGGGCACTGCGGGTAGAACTTCTGATGAATATACACCAACGGGTTCAGCTCTTGTTGTTGCTGCGCCTTAGTCGACCAACCCATGTAGTTGAGTGAACCTGCATGATGGGCCCTGGTGTTTTTCAATCTATTCGCCCGTTTCGTCTTCGAAATCGCCTTGTTTGATAAACATATGAAAAAAAATTAGTAACCAACTATTTCAATCTGATACGATACATTATGCTTGAAAGATATATTAAGGATGCATACCCGAGCTTTGGGGTGCTCGAAGTGGGCTATCAGCCACAGCCACTCGTACTCCCTAAACCGGAATTCGCTAGGGGTGGAACCTCGGCCTAGCTCCTTGTATACAGTGTAATGGGAACAAAGCTCGTTCTTCCACTCTTTATACCTATATTAAAACAAGGAAAAAAAGTTAGAGATATTAAAACACTTGATAAACAAAAATCTAACTCGATATATATTCAAATAAGTCGAAGCACATCACCTCATATGTAGTTGACGCTCTACCCACGTGTGAATAAGAACTTCATCCACGTCAAACCACACCTGCAATATGAATATATAAAAGGTAAAATTATATATTTATTCGGACTTAATTAATAAATGTAAAATTTACGTAATGAAAATACGATTTTACTCACACTGAGTGCATATATTATGCACTTGCATCTTCACGTAGATAGGCACAGATTCCCAATCTGGCCAAAGCATTGGGACCTTGTCCCGCACGATCGCACCGGCCATGCTGACATATTTGCGCGTGGTGTCGAATGCCTCGATCACCTCGCCATCCTCATTGGCCCTTATGGGCGTTTTCCTTCCGCCGGTGGCCTGCTCAAGTCTATTCCCGGTGCAGGTGCCTCTAGCCCCTTTCCGTTTTCCAGTCCCATTAACGAAATTGCCTAATAATACAATGTCAACAAATTGATATCATTAATTGAACCTATCGCAAGTCTTAAGTAATAATTAAGTAATCAATTTGATGTTAAATAAAATTTACATGCATCGTCCGTTTGTTGGTTGGTGCACCTCACACTCCAAAGATACACGGGGTCGAACGGGAGGAAGTTATACGCTTCCTCCACGCTCAGGAACTCCGGCCGTCCTTCAATATAAACAGGCATCCCCCTATCATCGAATTCAGGGATGACAGGAATCTCGTCGGGTAGGAAGAGACCGGACGGCGGAGATAGACGAGGCCTGGACGATGAGGCGCCAGCACCACCATGTGTCTCAGATGATTCCCGTGAAATGGGAGTAGGCACCATCCGAATATGGGGCATTCAGATTGAGGGAGTTTCTGATGCCCCCGTTGACTGTCGCTCGTCTGAGGCTCTGCCACCCGAGGGACGTCTACTGATTGAGCGTCTAGAGACTGAGGCTCGAGGCTCAACTTCCGGTTGCACGGCTCTTGATCGTGCAGCTTCCTCCTCAGCTCGCGCCTCTAGCAAGGCTCTCGTGCGAGCACTCATCATTGGCCCACTGGGCGTGTTGCTAACTGCGGGCGAGGAGGAAGCTTGACTACTGTTCCCTCCACTATTTCGGGAACCTCTCCGAAGCCAATTAGCCGCAAAACCTCCTGGACATCGTAATAGTCATGGATTCGGTAATTAACCGAAACGGTTTGGAACCGGAACCGTTTGAAACCGGAACTGTTTGGAACCGGAACCGTTTGTAACATAACGGTTCCAGTTACAAACAATTCCGGTTCCAAACCGTTCCGGTTCCAAACCGTTTCGGTTCTATAGCAAATCGGAACCGGAACGGTTTGGAACCGGAACCGTTTGAAACCGGAACTGTTTGGAACCGGAACCGTTTGTAACATAACGGTTCCAGTTACAAACAGTTCCGGTTCCAAACCGTTCCGGTTCCAAACCGTTTCGGTTCTATAACAAATCGGAACCGGAACGGTTTGGAACCGGAACCGTTTGAAACCGGAACTGTTTGGAACCGGAACCGTTTGTAACATAACGGTTCCCGTTACAAACAGTTCCGGTTCCAAACCGTTCCGGTTCCAAACCGTTTCGGTTCTATACCAAATCGGAACCGGAACGGTTTGGAACCGGAACCGTTAGAAACCGGAACTGTTTATAACCGGAAACATTTGTAACATAACGGTTCCGGTTACAAACAGTTCCGGTTTCAAACGGTTCCGGTTCCAAACCGTTCCGGTTTAAAACCGTTCTGGTTCTAAACCGTTCCGATCCCGATTTCCACCTTCATTTATACGATTAATTAACAACTATATCACCTAAATTAAGAACTATACATATTCGATGTGTATATATATATACATCATGCATCTTAATTAAATTTATCCATCACATATTCATCCAAATCACAAACCCTAATTAATTTTCCACATTTATCACACATATATATATATCATGCATCTTAATTAGGTTTAATTTCCACATATATATACATCACACATTCATCCAAACCACATTTATACATAATTTTCACATATATATATACATCACTTCATTTTCACATACCTAAATATATATATACATCACATATATATACATTGCATATAAATTTAGAACTTATCACCCTAATTTCCAACTTAGCACCTTAATTAATTTACACATACACATACACATACACATACACATACACATACACATACACATACACATACACATACACATACACATACACATACACATACACATACACATACACATGCACATGCAAAAAAATAATTAAAAATTGAGAGAGAGAGAGAGAGGGAGAGAGAGAGGATCAGACCTGCCATGGATTTCCACCTACAATGCTTTGCCGATCGACTACAATGGTGAGGGGAGGAGAGGAGGGGAGGAGGGGAGGAGGAGAGGAGGAGATTTTCAGAGGAGGAGAGGAGAGGGGATCGGTGGAGAGGAGGAGAGGGAGAGGAGGAGTAGAGGATAAGGAGGAGGAGTGGGAGAGGAGGAGGAGAAGGTGAACTCACCGGACCGATTTGGGAGGAGGAGAGGGAGAGGAGAGGGAGAGGAGGAGAAATGAAAGGCTCGGGCTATCATGCATCTATCCAGAAAACATTGCCGGCGAGTTTCTTATAACTCGTTGGTAATGTCATTACCAACGACTTCAACTCGTTGGTAATGACATTACCAACGACGAGTTAACTCGTGGGTAATGTCATTACCAACGAGTTGCTTATAACTCGTTGGTAATGTCATTATTTCCCGAAGAATATCCGACAACATTTTCCGTCTACGATTTCCGGCTACATTTTCCGACTACAATTTCGATTATCGATTTCTGTATACGTACGATTAACGACTACATTTTCCGACTACAATTTAGATTAATGATTTCCGTATACGTACGATTAACGACTATGATTTCTGTATACGTACGATTAACGACTACATTTTCCGTCTACGATTTCTGTATACGTACGATTTCCGGCTACATTTTCCGACTACAATTTCAATTATCAATTTCCGTCTACGTACGATTAACGACTACAATTTCCGTCTACAATTTCGACTACATTTTCCGACTACATCATATTTCCGACAACAATTTTCGACTACATCATTAACGTACTAAGGATGATAATCGTAATCATCGTCATCACTTGAGTTTGACTCGGTTTCATAGGTAACCTCTGGCAATATGTGCCTCTCCTCGTCATCTGAATCAGCGTCAACTTCATATGGATTAACATCGAGAAGTTCTGCTCCAGTAATTCGAACCACACTCCCAGGTCTCACATTATTAAGGCGAATCGTAGATGATTCCAGAATGTCAAAAGCGTTCGGCTCTTGGTATGCAGTAACTTCCTCATCATCTGCGGTATCACCAAGTGTGGCAGCACTGTATATGTTTCTATGAGCAACATGGTTAACCACCTTCCACGGGACTTTGTTAAGAAGATCGTCCAGGTAAAACACTTGTTTTACTGATGAGGCAAGAACGAAAGGGTCATCTTCATACCAGGTAGTAGCAGTATTCACCGAAAATGTTCCGTACTGATCGGTCCTTGTGTTCTCCGGGCTAGTATCAAACCATCTACACTTGAACAAGTGCACTTTCATGCGGTTCCCATAAATTAGTTCAACAACTGAATGAAGGACACCGTAATAGTCAACGCCATCCTGCCCACCATGGACCATCACCCCACAATTCTGTGTTTTCAATCGGTCGTCTCGATTTTCACATATAAATTTCACGCCATTGACCTGACACATCGAGTAAACTTTTGAAGCAATCGGTTTCATCGCCAGGACCCTCAATTCGTTTGACCACTCTGGGCAACCATCATCTGCTACATGGTTCATCTGAAAACGTCCATATATTAATACGTACAGAAGAAATTATGTCATCTTGAAACCACAAAACCACGTACATACATACATGCTATATAAGGATATATATAAAAATAGACATATACACATACACTACAAGAAAATGACCCATTGCCGGCGACTTTTATGTCGCCGGCAATGTTTTTGGACATTACCGGCGATTTTTGCCGGAAAAATCGCCGATAATGTCTTTTTTTTTTTTTAACATTACCGGCGACATAAATGTAAGTCGCCGGTAATGTCTTGCCGGAAAAGACATTGCCGGCGACATACATTTATGTCGCCGGTAATGTAAAAAAAAAAAAAAAAAAAAACGACATTACCGGCGACATAAATGAAGTCGCCGGTAATGTCTTTTTTTTTTTTTTTTTACATTACCATCGAGAGATTGCCGGCGACGAACATTACCGGCGACAAAAATCGCCGGTAATGTAAAAAAAAAAAAAAGACATTACCGGCGATTTTTCCGGCAAAAATCGCCGGTAATGTCCAAAACATTGCCGGCGACATAAAAGTCGCCGGCAATGGGTCATTTTCTTGTAGTGATATACTTACCCATTGACCAAAGTAGTTTGCAAACGTCTTGTTGTGGTAATCAACATTTCCGGCAATAGCATGGCAGTGAAGATGATAGTTTTTCCAATATTGTACTTCTTGACAGTTAATCAGTACCGACCAGTGGGCAATGGCTACCTCATTTCCATCCAACTTGTACGACTTTGGCCTGCTTCCCTGTACTACCACGTCACTGGAGATGATAGAAAGGTTGAACTGGGGTTCATCTATCGGCATATGTTGTTGGGGGTCCTCTACATTTTCCAGGTACACTTTGGTGTACGTTACACACTCGTGCGCAAGATATGCTTCAGCGATACACCCTTCAGGTGCATATTTATTCTTCACATAGTCCTTGTAGGCTCCCAATTGTCTACAAGTTAACAAGTACATGTTAACTTACTTAACCACAAGTCATTACATATAAAAACATAGGCAAACCAAATTTATGAATCATTTGTACCTTTCCATGGGATACATCCAAGTGTAGTGTACGGGACCGGTAAGCAACAATTGTTCGGGAAGATGGATCATCAGGTGCGGCATTATGTCGAAAAAATTTGGGGGAAATATCCTCTCAAGCTTGCACATGATAAAAATGATGTCATCTTGCATCTCCCTGAGGTCTGCTTTTTTAACTTCCCTGGTGCATAACTTCTGAAAGAATCTTGACAAGGCCACCAACGGCTCCACCACCTCTTTGGGCATGTACCCTCGAATGAAAATAGGGAAAAGGCGTTGAAGCAGTACATGGCAGTCATGACTCTTTAATCCGTACATCTTATTGTCCCGGAAGTTAACACACCTGCTTATATTTCCTGCATAGCCATAAGGAGACCTGCATATATATAGATAAAGCCATATATATGGACCAATTATATTTCTCGCATATAACCATATATACTCCGCTAAAAATTTAAGGACAAATTCCTGCATAGCCATAAGAATATATACCTGACATTACTCAGCCACCGAAAAATTTCATGCTTATGCTTCGGCTTTACGGTGTACGAAGCTTGCGGCATTTTTCTCTTACCATCTCTTAACCACAAATGTTTCCGCACACCCATTGCTTTAAGATCAATGCGTGCCTTAGGGATGTCTTTTGTTTTCCCCTCCAAGTTAAGAACTGTGCCCACCACACTTTCACACACATTCTTCTCTATGTGCATGACATCTAGGTAATGTCTGATAGGCAACCTGGGCCAGTAGGAGAGTTCCCAGAATATGCTCTTGTGTGTCCAAAACTTATACCTTTCGGGCTTGTCTGGAATTGACGCCACTATGTCAGGATAATTGCTCAGCTGGCCAAAATCGTATTCATTCAACACTTCCAAAATTTCTTCCCCTGTCCATCGCCTGGGTGCCACACCTGTTTCAACAGTCCCATCAAACGCGTCTGGATCCTGCCTAAATGGGTGATCATATGGAAGCCAACAACGGTGACGCATCGAGACAATTTTACTGCAATGAGGACTGCAACAATCAACCGTTATGCACTCTGAACAAGCCCTGTAACCCCTGGTAACGTTGCCCGACAACATACCGCGGGCAGGAAAATCACTGATGGTGCCAACAAGCATGGCATGCATCTGGAGCATCTCCTTTTTTAACCTATCGTAAGTGGGGTGGCCACACTCACTCAGGTACTTAAGCTCCTCAATCAAAGGCCTCAAATACACATCGAGACACTTTCCTGGATAACCCGGGCCCGGAATTAACAGAGTGAGCATATTGTATTCCTTCTTCATGCACATCCATGGTGGAAGGTTGTACGGTACCAAAATAACTGGCCATATACTGTATTGAAGACTCATGTTGCCAAAAGGGTTGAATCCGTCAGATGAGAGCCCTAGCCAAACATTTCGGACCTCTGCTGCAAAATGATCAAACTCCCTGACCATGTGCTTCCAAGCCTCTCCGTCGGAAGGGTGTATAAGGGTGTCATCGTCAGGCAAGTTCCTCTCAGCCCACCATCTCATTGCCTCGGCCGTGAAAGCACACATGAACAACCGCTCCAGCCTATCAATAAGCGGGAAATATCGAAGTATCTTCACAGCTTTCTTGTTGCCTGCAGGAGTCAACTTATACCTTTCTGTAAAACATACCGGGCAGGCTTCAAGGTCTTCGAGATCTTTTCCCCAGAAGAGAATACAATCATATCTGCATGCATGAATTTTGATGTAGGAAAGCCCAAGATCTTTCAGGATATGTCGCACCTTATGATGAGTGGTAGGAAGACGATGACCGGGTGGCAGTAGCGAAGCAGTCCACTTCAACCAAGAATCAACAGCTTTGACAGACATTTTGTTCTCCATTTTTAGCTGCATCACTCCCATCACACTTTCAAGAACAGTCTTACTACAACCGTCGTACAACGGAGTCTGTTGCAATGCAATCAGGTTGTTGTACTTGTCCATACCGCTTGTGTTTACATGACCTCCAGGTAATGGTTCGACTGGCTCGATATGGGGGAAACCCTCAACGACGGGAGGGACATTTGGTGCTTCATCAGCAAATACACTGCTCTCATGAGGAAACATATCATTGATTAACATCGATGTTGGATCATAGGATGAACTGCCCCTCTCAGCAAAATGTCCATGATCATAGCGTGGACTGGCCCTCTCACCAAATTTTCCATGATCATGCGGACCCGCTACCGATGTTTCACCGTGATAAATCCAACAAGTGTACTTTTCCCAAAACCCGTATTTACTCAGGTGCCTCTGGACTTTATCAATGGGAAATCGAAATCGATCGCTGAAACACTTACATTCTTTACACGGGCAATAATGAAGTGTAGTGTCTCCACAATTAGCCTTCACAAAATCCACAAAACTCCTAATTCCCTGGTGATATCTGACATCCCATCTTTCGAGGCCCATCCAACTCTTGTCCATCCTGAAAATTCTAACAATTTTACGTATTAATTATATATATATACACACATTCACTACTAATAATCGACGTGATCTCTCAATTCAACTCTAATTAAATCAACACATGCATGCATATGTATATATATATATATCGATCTAATCTCTGAATTCGATTCAGTACTCGATGATAGTATTCTCCTTTTTTCAATTCAAAACGTATTTGACTGGGTAGGAGGAGGCTCTGTTAAGCCTGGCTCCGATAACAATACGATAATACCAATCATTGATTCAGACACAAGATTAACTACAAGCTGTTTTCTCGTTTCGGTGACCGTACATCAACAGCATTTCATATATATATATCTAACGAATTGGATTTGATCAACACACAGAAATATATATATATATATACCACATATACGTATATATACACCTACGTACCTATATATATAGCTTCCCGAGTGATCGAGTTTTCGACGCGCGCTTTAATTTTGACAATATACCGAATGATCGATTTCAGAGCGTACGTTTTCCTTCTTTCGATTTCTCTGGATTTTTTTCGCTCAAAATGATTGAATGATCGAGCTGCCCCATCCGGCATCTAATATAAGACACATTGCCGGCGACGGAGTAAGTCGCCGGAAATGAAGACATTACCGGCGACTTTACGCCGGAATCTCGCCGGTAATGTTGTACAACATTACCGTCGCCGGCAATGTCTAGGCAGACATTTCCGGCGAAATTCCGGCCGGAAAATCGCCGGAAATGTCTCCCTAGACATTGCCGGCGACGGTTGGAGTCGCCGGTAATGTTTTACAACATTACCGGCGAGATTCCGGCGACATTACCGGCGACGGGGTAAGTCGCCGGTAATGATGGACATTACCGGCGACTTTTCCGGTCCCCGGCCTTGTTGGCCGGAATCTCGCCGGTAATGACTCATTTTCTTGTAGTGGAAGTTAAGTTTCTTCGTCGCCCCAATCTAAATGAAGCGACAAAGAATGGAATGGTAGCCTCAGAAATTACTTACGTCGCTTCAACTCACTGAAGCGACGAAGATTGATCTTGGTCGCTTCAATACCATGAGGCGATCACTTTTTTACATTCCAAGTGACGAAGATATTCTTGGTCACCTCGAAAAAAATTGGGGCGACAAAGATTGATCAATCTTCGTCGCCCCAATTTTTTTAAAACTGAATCTGCTCTCATTCTTAAAGTCAAACCCTTCATAAAGTTGAAATTTTGGAAAAATTGTTCATTCGCGTTCTAGAGCTGTTCTTGTGCGATTTTGGGAGAAATTTGAGGAAATTGAGAAAGAATGTCGTTCTTGTCATTCATTTGATTCTTAAGTAAGGTTAGTTTGATTTGTATCTCTTTAACCCTCTTTATGACCATAATACATGTCAATTTAGAAATGAAAATGAAGTTTATGTGAAATTTTTGAAGTTGAATTGAATTTGGTCTTATGTTGTAGTTTTAGTGTTTGAATCATTGAATTGTGATAAATCATGTTATGGGTTCATGAATAATGTTTGAACTTTGGTAAAATTTAGTGAAATTTTATATGATTAGTGTAGATTAGGTGTATTGGTCTCAATTAGTAGTATTATTAGGGTTAATCATAAAATTGAGTGTATGGTTAAATATAATTGTGGTGTTTATCAACTTAGAACTCCCGTTTGAGAATCAACAACTCATCTAGTTGATCGAGTTGAGTTGTTGATTCTCGAATTGTCTCATTTTTGGACACTTTAGGTGAACATGACTTTGTTGATCCTTTTGCTATTCATGTGATTTCAGTTTCAGTTTTGGGATATGGTTTCGACAGTGTCTCCTTTCAATGTTCCCCGAGTGCAAATTATGTTGTTTAGATATGTGTGCACTCGGGGAACTATAAGGAGATGCTGTCCGAAATTTTCCTAAACTGGAGCTAAAACGCATGGGTGCAAGAGGGTTGACAAATGTCGTGTTCCCCTGAAGGCAGTGAGGAAACTGTTTTGAGTGCCATATTAGATGCAATGGAAATGAAAAATGAAAATGGATGGTCAGACATAAGTGTTGACTCTTTATGTATTTACATTAATAAACTTCTTCCTAAAGGGCACACATTTCCATGTTCATACTCGAGAATTAAAAAAATCTTGAGTGATCTTTCACTCGGTTACGAAAGAATTGATGCGTGTAAGTTTAACTGTGTGTTGTTCAGGGGGGCGCTTGTAAACGAGAGGATTTGTCCAATGTGTAATTCTAAAAGATATAAGCCATATACGAATGATATTCCCAAAATTAACAGGAGTCCCTAGTATTTTATCTGTTAACGCAACCCTTGTGTTTATGCTTCAGATTTCTGAGTTGCTGGTCAATATTACAAAGCATATCTTACAGCCTAAATATGAAATACTCACTGCTGAACAGAAGAAAGCTATCTTGAGGAAGTACAAGTTGGAAGAAAAGAAGGTAACTTTCCATGTATCTTGTGACCTTTAGGGATTTTACATGACCATGTTAGTCTTTAGGGTCTTACCATGTGCTGGTCTACTTGTTGAAATTTATATGAATTCGTTTGTGTTGATCGAGTATGGTCTTCTCTTATTTTACCACTAATTTGTGCAAATGTATTAAGATAGTGTGGACTGTCTTGTCTTTATTTCATATACATCAAATAAAAGTACAACACCAAAGCAACGCTCCATCTCATAGCATATTATAGGAGAGGAGTAAGAATTGTCACAAGTCATAACTGATAGTATGGAAGTGACCTTATGCATTTTCTGCATGTTCAATGCTTTAAAACTTGTTGCATAATGTTTTATGGTTGAATGAGACAGGGCAACCAGCAAGCTAGTAAATTTTTATGTGACATATTGACATTGATCTATCCCGTTTGTAGTTGAGATACACTCCTCCTCATTTCTTGGCCTTTGAAATGAATATACATGTAGCTATGCAACAGTTACACATTTGTAGTTAAGTTAGGACAGTCCCCAGTGCTTCACAACCCATTGATATTCGTCATTTATTTTACTGTGTGTTTGCTAGTGAGTGCTAGAGAGATATATAGAGGGATAGGAGAAACAATCTCTGCGCTTTAACTGCATGTTCCATCGAGCACTCGTGATACTGTGAAAGTAGTGAAACTGGTTCATTTATGTAATATATTGGATATGACTGAGGTTATCATTGAAAAGGCAGATGAAACAGTAAATTGGCATTGTACGTAGAAGCTTGATTATTTTTTCTGAAGCTACCTCCTAAACTGGTTGTATCCCTGGCAACCACATCTCTCTATTTGTTGCTGAAGATACAAAATACGTACCACATTCTGCATCTTGTTTCCATTTGCTTTTTAGATTGATTTTTTCCCCTCTTCCTTAAATATGCCTATCATGACAGACATATACATATTTGAGCATGGTTGTGATGTTGAAATAGATAGGCATGTTTGATATGTGTTGCTTTGATTTTGGTATGTCTTTGGAATACGTTGTTTTGTTTTCGGTATATGTACTTTTCAGCATTACATGAACATTTTTTTTAATGTTTTAATAGAATGGATCCCGGAAGTACAAGTCACCACAAGAGGAAAGCGGCGCTCCAGCGTCGTGAAGCGACGGTAGCAGCGGTGGCGGGCCAAGCAATGAGCGGAGCGGGTCGGCCATGTCGAGCTGCCCCACGGGACAATCCGGGACCCCGTCGGGAAATCATTCAGAGGGTTTATGGGGTTTTACGTCAGCCCCAATGCTTGAGGACACCATTTCATTAATGGAAAGCTGCGACGCCGCTACTGCTTCAGAGCGCCCTCCCGCCCTCAGCATCTGATGTTAGAAGACCAAACTCCCAGACATGGTGGACATGACAACCGGAAACGCGACGACGGCGCAGCGCGGGGTCGTTGTCGGGACAAAGACTGAGTACCTCGTCCAAATGAACAACAATAAGCGACTAAAGGTGGAATACTCTACGAGGCATCGAGGGCCTGCGACGAGAGAGTTTAGAAGTCTGATGTCCCGAGACATTGGTAGCATCATACGCAGCAAAGTTTCAATGCTTGCGCCTACCTTTTTGTCACTTAGCAATGTGCAACGTGATGTCGTCAATACCGGTATTGAGGTATACTTACTGCGCTTAACTTAGTTTGTTACTTTACGGTTTATGTAATTATAACTTTTAATTAACACATTTTTAATTTTTGTGCTAGATGAACTATGACATCCCGACGACCGATGTGAAGATGTGGAACTTTATAGATGCGACAGCGCAAACAATCTACAAGGATTGGAAGCATGATTGCCATTAGCATTATCTCCACGTCAGCCAGGAGACTCCTGCCGAGTTCCTAGGGAGGGAAGAAGAATGGGCGTGGTTAAAAGGCTACTTCGAAGACCCTGCTTACTTGGTAAGCTTCATAAACTATCCGCACAGTTTTTCGCCAACGATTTAAAATTTACATGTTTATCTATTCTTATTTTTAAATGATTATTTTGTGTGCCAGAAACTGTGCGAACGGAATCGAGGAAACCGAAACAAGAACAAGGAGCAGCAGCTCAACCACCATTCAGGATCCCTCGCTCTCTCATACTGAAGCGAGGTGTTGGAAAAGGGGGGTCATAGAGCGCCGACCGTCCAAACTTGGATTGACGTATACCAGCCGGACAAGAATGCGGCTGAGAAAGTGGTGAGCGAAAATATGTTACGTTACATTATTACAATTAATTTTTGTTTACCATATTGTAATATTATTTAATTAATATATTTTAATTGAGCAGGCGGCAGTGAAGCGAAGGCTCGACGAAGTCTTGTCGCAACAAGATAGTGCAGCCGATGACGCTGACGGCGATGTGGTTTCCCGAGATCATCATCTTCCTCTTGATACACAAATAAATATCATAGAGGAAGATGTGGGTTCAAGGCCCGGGACCTCTATAAGAGGTAATACTATAAAATCTATGCTCGTTTATCTCGATTTACGTTTTGCTCGCTTTTTGTGTACTATTCAAACATATTTATTTGTTATTGTTCGACGTGACAGGGGTGGGGCGCACGGTCACACGCGACCCCAAACCCAGAGGAGGGGCCCGGGTGACCGGCAATGTAGAGGAAACCCAATCCCTGAAAAGGGAGGTCACTGAAGCTAAAGAGGAGGCGCACAAATCCAGAGAAGATTATAATGACCTCGCCCAAAGAGTGCAACAAATGGAGGTCTTCATGTGATCGATTCAAGATGGGAGTCCACAAGCTCCAGTTCCTCCACCTGCTTCTGGCACGCAATCCAGCTGCAATGCCGTCCCCGAACATGAGTCTACTTTGTGAACAATACTATTTAGGGTTTGTATAAACTGTGTACGTTTTGATTTGTGGTATATTTTTATATATGACTTGATTTGTGGTTGAATGAGTTCATTTATCATATATTGTGCTTTGAAATTGTGAACTGTCGTAACTTGGTACGTTAATATTTAATTTTTTTTTTCCTGTCACCCAATGGAGCGACGAAGATTGATCAATCTTCGTCGCTTCAATGTAAATGAGGTGACGAAGATTGATCAATCTAGGTCGCCTCATTTAAACCAAAGCGACCATTGGTCGCCCCACTTTCACCAATGTTGGTCGCTCAAATAGAGGAGCGACAACTCCTATCTTTGCGGCACAAATTCGAAGCGACGAAAATTGTCTTTGTCGCGTCAGTTAAAATGAAGCGACGAAGTTTAATCAATCTTCGTCGCCCCAATAGTGAAAGGACCAATCTCAGGCGACGTGGCGTTGGCGACGAAGACTTGGTCACATCTCATCGAGACGACCAAAAAATGATCCGAGGCGACCATAAAGCTTTGTCGTCTCGAATCTCTTCCCCAATAATGCATTGACCGAGGCAATCACATGTGTAGGACTAATCAATAAATTAATTAGCATCCGGCCACCTATCCACTAATAGAGGGTTAATCTTCGCACGCCTTTATCGACTTCATTGCCAATAGCAATTAAACAGTCCGTAAGCCCAAAACCTGCAACTGTTACGATTGAGATTTTCTTTCGTCAGTAATAAGAACATCTCCACATGAACGGCGCGCACATATATTTGCCATACACAAGTGCGTACATCTCGGTACTTGTATGCATATAGTTCTAATAAACCTCGTTTAAAACTAAAAGATAGAAGCTAGAATCTGACAAGTTATTATAATTAGAACTCATAGAAGCTATAGGATCGATATATATAGAGGTTCAACACTAAACCCTAAAAGATAGTATGTCACTTAAACATGAATGATGATCATGTTGGTAACAACTACTACGTGAATTAAGTACTTATAAGCCTAATAGCCTATCTCCCAAACTTGACAGGATTTCATACTCCAAATTCAGCAACGAGCTTCATTTCCAGATTGACGTGAATGTGATTGACAATGCGACGTCATAATCATTTCGGTTGATCTATTACCAGAAATAGAAACAGTGATGTAATCATATTGGTGGTGCATAACATTGGAAGGAATGTGAACTCTCTTCCTTGAGGGAGGGTGATCGAAGTTCGATCGTAGCGCTCATTGATCTCCAAATCTAGTTTTATCATTAGGCGTTAAGCTAAGTACTAATTAACAATGATTAGGGTTTAGTGAGTGCGCCTAAACACAAGTTCCGATTGGCCAACCCCATGTGAAGTTGATTTCATAGACCAATAAGATTCGATCTTTGGTTGAAAGCCTAATTATATTTGTGGGTGGATCTTGGATTAAGGAACCCCCCATATCCAAGATTAGGATTAAGTGCTTTTTAAATCGCACCATAGCCAGGTGTCAATCATCGCCAAATCATATAGTGCAGAGACCAAGAGAAAAGGCAATTTTGTGGGCATTTGCTATTAGTCTATCATCCCAACAAAGGAGAGTTGCTGCTTTAAAGAGTCACCACTACTCCATTTGAAATAATGAACTAGTTTTTACCACTTTATGAGCTTTGCGATGTATATTAAACAATGAGCGACTTGTAAAACTAATGAAGAGAAGCACATGAAACTTTATCACAGCTTTCAGTTCCCTCCGCCCGCTGAAATGAAGATATGTGAGTTTGTCGACGCTTTCAAACTTTGATGCCCTAATTAAGCCCACATGTTCTCTGGACAAAAAATGTAGCGTTGTTTTGATTGTTTGCTGCAGTTCGTCATGTAACGATCACGAGAATAGTTTCAGTATACTGAGTACACTTGCTCTTATTATTATAATTTAATCTCAGTCATTCATTTTATTAAATTATGACATGACACTAACATTCAGATTAACACCGTTATAATAAATACACCAAATAAAAAATTAATTAACCAAGAGTAAAATATTAAATATTGTATAGGGATCACCGAACTCTTTTTTTTTCTGATTTTATTTTTCTATTTAATTAAATATCTAACTCTAAACCCTAAACCCTAAATCTTATACCATAAACCCTAAGCGTCAAACCCTAACCCAAAACACGAAACTCAAATGCCAAATCCTTAAATCATAAACACAACAATTAAATTAGCAAATCCAAATCCTAAACCATAAACTATAAAACCGTAGTCCATAAGAAATCAACGATAAACCCTAAAACCCTAAACAATAAGTCTTAGTCATATGACTCATATCATATAAACCCTTAATAATAAACAATTTAACCACAAACCCCAAACACTAAATCTTAAGCCCCACGCCCTAAACTCAACAATTAAATTAGCAAATTCGTTTTCTTGTATTAGAATTTATACATTAATATAATAAAAAAGTGTGACAACACAATTAATTTATACAGTTTTGAAACATCGATAATTAAAGACAAAATATGTACATACGTTTATTATGGATAGTACCTAACAATTAGTCATTCATTTGTGGCACCGATTACCATGTTTCTCCACACTGTTGCGGCAGCGATCTCACTCTCGCATCATAGCCTCTCTGTTATGCATATCTCCTCCTGTGTTGCCTCCAAGACGCTCTTGTTTGGCATCGTCTCCTTGTCCTCTTTTCGTGGGTTGATCGATTGTTTCACTTTCAGATCTCCTCGTGGGATCTTTGAGTTTGCATTCGGATATGGATCAAGCCTCTGCGTTTGGCCCGCACGTGCAAGGCTCAAGTATATGCCGGTAGGAAGGAGTGCTCATGATGTGTGGGGGCTTATTGGAGCAACGGCTGTCAGACGACGAAGCTTTTGGAAGGCAGAAGGCTCTGTAGGATGTGGATGAGATCTTGTGGATCCGGCGAGTTCTGGTGTTGGAACAACTATCTGGATAAGGCGACGGGTGGATTTTCATGCTCCTAGTGGTGGCGTTTCTGTGGTTGTGGTTGCAGTATTGGAGTCGATGGTGCAACTCTTGGACCGAGTCAGGTTGGATGGTTCTGTTGAGGTTACATCAGCTAGGGTGCAGTCTATTCGACCAGGTTGGGTTTGGGATCCAGGGGTTTATTCCTATGGCCCATTGTTTGTGACGACTTGGTTACAATGTTGATTTTAGTGCTTATGGTTTGTTTGCATCATATGTGGATAGCGAGTCTAACTAGAGATGTCATACCTACTACAATTAAGTGCTCAGGGGTATCGTCATCTCTATGTTTCTTTGAGTCTCGTGATTCCATTGAGATGCAAGTTAACCTACATTTGTTGAGCTTTATGAATTTTATGGATAGCGCTAGCACTTGTAATAGTGTAGCATATAATGTTGTCTATGATTCTATCATTTATTATGAATGTGCCACCTCTGGTCCAGAGTCTGTTCTGGATGCCTGACATTACGATGTTAGTCATATTATTTAATAAAATTACTTTCCGACTCTTCAGAAGGTTGTTTTCTTTAACAACAAAAAATTAGTCATTCATTTTTTCACTACATGTATTTATAGAAACCTTAACTTCATAGAGGGTAGAGTTCGAGTACTAGAGATTCCGCGGGTTTGGATCGAGTGCAAACCCAAACTAAATATTTTGAGACGGTCATTAGAAAAATTAAATCTTGGATTGGGTATAATTGCCGATTTAACAATAAACAATGGGCACATCAATTTGTTCCATTCACTTAAATTACCATGGGCACACAAAAATTGCTCAAGCACCCCTAAGATTGATCTGGGCACTGAGGGTCTGTGGTTGATGGCTTTTTGCCGACCGACCGAGAGGGGGAGGTGTTCGTTCTACCACTTTGTTTATGCAGAAATTAATACTGCAAATCAAATCTAATACTACAATATGAACTCGATGCCAAACCAAACTTTTGATATGCTTGGGACTATCTATTAGTTATATGGTTTGTCGTACAAATCCGGGTATTGCGGCTGCGACTTTGGACATGGCGATAGCAACGACGGCACCGGCGCAGAAAGTCTGAACTACCCGACTGAGGTGCAGCCAATTTTGGGGTGAAGAACTATGCACAGAATAGGACCCGAAACCTAATAGCTGAATCAAACAGAGCTCAGGCCACAAATGAAGCAAAGAAGATGATAATATTCCAGAGTATTAGTAATGGCTACTGGTAGCGAAAGCAGAGGAGAAGTAGGAGAGAGAGAGAGAGAGAGAGAACAAATCGAGAGAGTGGAGAAGATAGAGAGAGAAAATTTGTTTTTTTTTCTTTTCTGGTTTTGACTTTATTGTAATTTATTTTTGGGTCAAAATTATCGAACGTTAAAATTCTGTTAGTCTAGTGCAAATGCATTAGGTGCACTGAAATTTTTTCCAACGAACACTGTCTGCACTTACTACTATATTAGAGCATCTACGATGAGACTTTTTATTGGAACTCTTTAGACAAATAATAGAGAAAAATTAAATTTTTTTACCTCATTCAGGTCCCTATTAGGCTCCTAAAATAGAGAGACCTTTAGGAGTTCCTAAATTTGAGGAGAGAGAAATGGGCTCCTAAGATTTTTGCATGATTAAAATGACTTACATGATGATTATTACAATTAATAGAATTAAATTATTAAATTTTCTATTACATATTTGTATTTTGGTCAAAAATACATTATTTGTAAATCAAATAATTTTCAAACAAAAATATTATGAATTCAAATTTGTAAATCAATAATTTTCAAAGAAAATTATTATAAATCTGTAGTTTGCATATTGAACGAGGATGTTGAACATGCTAAATTGCGACTAAGAGAAGAACAAGAGGAGGCCTTCTAGGAGAGAATCATGTTACTCAACTGTACAGGATATCTTCAATTAATTGTAACAAATTATTATGAGACATGTCAAATGAAATTCATTGCAAAATGAAACAAACGTAAAATGAATCTTTAAATATAACTTTTTTAAGTTGTAAAATTTATCGGGAGTATGGTTGTAAAATGATCAACTTATACATCTGCATCACATAAATATTTGAAACAATATGTAAGAAATCTTATGTGTGGTATAGTTAATTACCTTCAATTGAATTCCTGGATGATTTGATTCAGTCTACCACTCTCTAACTCTAGAAGACTAGCATTAGTGTTCATTAAACAAATAGAAGATTACGTGTCTATAATAACTTAGCTTTCACAAAACCTACCTGAAACATTAAAACAGTAACACAGACAGTCTGATATAGTTGCATATATATATGTGTCTGTGTGTATATATATATTTAGTGCAAAATCATATGATGTTGCTGCTTAAGTTTATGAGCAAACGATCAAATATGGCGGCTTGATTTTCGACGCCCTACAAATGAAGGTCAACTCCGTAGCAGATATATGAAAAGATAAATAATCTACCTGAAGCTATTGGATGGAATTAATAAGCTTTTGTTTGACCAATACGTAACTACTTAAGTTGAAATTTGAAAATGCAGGAAAAGAAGAAAACTTATAGAGCTGTAGTGTTGCTAGTCTATGATGGTTGTCAAAATTTAACAGGAAGAGATACTAATTTAATCATTCAGAAGATACGTACCAGAATTATAACTCCAAGTACATTCGACATTTCAACTTTGATACACAACACTGAATCACTAGCTAGAAAGTCTGTCTTAGATTTCCATGGATATAGGTATTCAGGAGGAAATTAAGCAATACACAATGCAAACTGTAGGCCTGAGTTTAGTGAGTTATCTCACGCTTCTGGAAACCTTCGTCTCTTCTTCGAGTTCTCTCGCCTTCTTGATCTCTAAACCATGGCCAACTCTTTCAATAGTGCAGCATCTCAACATCTCCTCCTCTTGCTTCATTTTTTTCCTTGTGCTTGTTCAATCTATTTCAAACTATCCTGATTTGAACCAAATGCAGCCGACATACTCTATCAGGGAGATGCAGTGCCTTCTATTGGAGCAATTGAGCTAATTAACAAGGTAAATTTCATTTGACGTGTCGGATGAGCTACCCATGCTCAGGGAGTGCCTCTCTGGGACTCTGAAACTGGAAAGCTCACTGACTTCACGACTCGCTTCTCATTCATCATCAACACAGATGATTACCCTACTTACGGCCACGGAATCGCATTCTTTCTCGCTCCGGTTGGATTTCAAATCCCACCGAATTCAGTTGGTGGTTTTCTAGGCTTGTTCAACACAACAACCAACGACTCCTCTGGCAACAAGATTGTTCTAGTTGAGTTTGACTCCTTTGTAAACCCTGAATGGGATCCTCCGTATCAGCATGTTGGGATCAACAACAACTCTGTTGCCTCTTCGGTCAGCACGCGTTGGAATGCTAGCCTGCACAGTGAAGACACTGCTGATATGTGGATTGCTTATAATGCTACAACCAAGAATCTTAGTGTCAACTGGAGCTACCGGACTACAGCGACTCCTAATGAGAACATTAGTCTTCAATACCAGATTGATCTCATGAAAACTGTTGAGAAGTGGCTCAAATTAATGCCATGGAGAAATATGTGTGGATGCATATTGTTGCAGTACGTAATGTTTGAATGGGAGAAATAGGCTGCAATGTGAACAAGGTAAATGCATGATGAGCTAACCTATACATAAGTAGAAATAGAGGTGCAACTCTCTATGTATACTACGAATGTGAGAGCTATTCAAAATAGTTGAGAACTATTGAAAATAGTTCTACACTATTTGGTGTAGAAACATTGAACGGGAAAGATAGAAGAGAGTGACTTTGCTTCTCTTCCTTGCTTGTTTTCTACAAGTTGGCTGGAGAGCAATTGCCTATAAATAGGCATCAGGCTTTGGTTATCAAAGGCAGGCAAAAGACATCCGGACAGAAAAAGTGTGTTGCTTGTTTGGAGAGAATCTCATTCTCTATCAAGTGTTGAGTTAGCTTTACTATATTGAGAGTGTGAGTTGAGAGGGGTGTACAAGGGTTCAAGGGTTCGGGTTTGGGATATAAACATCGAGTGATATAGCTTATACTTTGTTCTCATTATTCTCAAAGAGTGAGGCAACCATGTTAAATCTTGTGTTGTTGTGTGATTGTTTTTCCTGGAGTGTTTGAATTCGCAATATCATATTTTGTCGACCAATCTATTGCATGCGTAAAGAACTCCCAACAAGTGGTATCAGAGACTAGATTTCGGCCTAGGTATTATCTAGTATGGCTTCGAGGGTAGCAAGGTATTATGTCGAGAGGTTCGATGAGAAGAATAATTTTAGCATGTGGCAAGTTGAAGTGAGAGACATCTTAGTCAAGGATGGTTTGTTAGAGGCTTTGGAGGGGAACCTTGAATGATGATGAGTGGAAAAAGTTTGATCGGCAAGCTTGTTCCATAATAAGGTTGTCCTTATCAAAAGAAATCAAGCATAACGCCATGATGGAGCAATCAACGAAAAAGATTTGGGAAAAGCTTTACTTGGACAAGTTGCTCACAAACCGGATCAATCTCAAGATGAGGACGGTTTACTATGGATGAAAGTACGGCTTTGCAAGACCATTTCAATGAGTTTAACAGAATGCTCTCGGGACTATTAAAGTTGGAGGTGACTATGAGTGAAGAAGACAAGGTCTCGGTGCTTCTAGCATCACTTCCGAAGAAGTATGATCACTTGGTGACGACAATGTTATAAGGGAAGTAGAGAATAGTCCTTGATGAAGTTACATCAACCCTTCTCTCAAATGAAAATAGGAGAAAAGATGGAGATGGTAGCTACGAGGATACTCAAGTTCTCTATGCTAAAGGAAGGAGAGATAAAGGAATCAAGGATGGAAGAGCTCTAACTCTTATTTAGAAAATCTCAAGGACAAAGAGTGTTATTACAGTCATGAAAAATGGCACATCGCGAGGTACTGCCCTAAGTTGAATAAGAAGAAAGATGATGGCAATGAGAAAAATGAAGATCCTCATGGAACAATTTCAATAACTTTTATGTAATATGATGATGATGTTCTGATGGCAACGTCATATTCTAGTATGTCTTTTGAAGACGTTTGGATTCTTGATTCTGGTTCTTCATTCCATATATGTTCATATAGGAATCTTTTCATTAACTATGAAAACGTGGAGAGCGGTGTCATTTTTACGGTGGACGGAAAACCTTTTATGATGGAGGGAATTGGAGCAGTCAAGATCAAGACACATGATGAAGTTGTGAAAATTCAAGGAGATGTCAGATATGTTCCTAAGCTTATGAGGAATCTTATCTCAATCGGTGCACTCGACTCGAAAGGTTACAAGATTGTGACAAAAGGTGAAGTTTTGAGGGTAGTGATGGGTTCTCATGAGGTGCTGTGTGGAAAGAAGGTAAACAATATATACCTTTTGCAAGGAAATTCTATGACAGGTGGAGTTATAGGGGCTTCTACATGGAATCAAAATTCATGTGTAGATCCTGAAAATAACTTGAGCAAGCGCAACTTGCAAATCAGTAAGAAGAATGACGATCTTATTTCCCAAAGTTATTGTAAAGGAGTTATATAATTGAGGGGAAAGAAATTCACTTGGAGATGGCAACCAAAATTGCAGCAGTCCTTACAGGGAGACATATCCATAAGGATAGGTATGACGTTGGCTGGCAGGAATTTTGATGGCAATAAAGTAGCTTATTTCAGTGCCATGATAGAGAGTATTAGGCGAGCAGTTGGTGATGTGACGGAAAGTCATGAGCGTTATATCCTCAATTGTGGTGAGGAGATGACTTTCATTGGTCAATCGACAATTAACAGGCGGTTGGAGAAGGTTGTTGATGGTGATGTCAAACTCGGTAATGACAAAAATGACTTGGGTAAGTCTTTACAGTTTACCAAAGTTTTTGGTGATGACATGCTTGTGATTGCGCAATGTATGCTTGAGTCGAGAGGTTAGGTCTGAAGAGATCGTTCAGACTTAATCGAAATTCTTTCATGTTAAAGTGTACGAAGCATCCCAGGGTGTGGGGATGAGGCATCTATGTGTAGATGAAGAATATGGAGTTTCATGTGGAAAAATGGATGTCATTAAGTTTTTGTTAAGGTGGATGTTGAGATGTGGCTCAAATTAATGCCATGAAAAAATACGTGTGCATGCATATTGTTGCAGTACGTAATGTTTGAATGGGAGAAATAGGTTGCAATGTGAACAAGGTAAATGCATGATGAGTTAGCCTATACATAAGTAGAAATGGAGGTACAACTTTCTACGTATACTACGAATATGAGAGGGAAACTGTGAATCATGCATGCAGGAATTACAATAGTGGAGAGCTATTGAAAATAGTTGAGAACTATTGGAAATAGTTCTACACTATTTGGTGTAGAAACATTGAACGGAAAAGATGGAAGAGAGTGACTTTGCTTCTCTTCCTTTCTTGTTTTCTATAAGTTGGCTGGAGAGCAATTGCCTATATATAGGCATTAGACTTTGGTTATCAAAGGCAGACAGAAGACATCTGGAGAGATAAACTGTATTGCTTGTTTAGAGAGAATCTCATTTTCTATCAAGTGTTGTGTTACCTTTATCATATTGAGAGTGTGAGTTGAGAGGGGTGTACAAGAGTTTAAGGGTTCAGGTTTGAGATATAAACACCAAGTGATATACCTTGTACTTTGTTCTTATTATTCTTAATAGTAAAGAGTCAGATCACGTCCCGTGGACGTATCTTAAATAATAAGAGAACCACGTTGAATCTTGTGTGATTGTTTTTCCTGGAGTGTTTGAATTCTCAATATCATATTTTGTCGACCAATCCGCTGCGTAAAAAACTCCCAACAAAAACTCTGCCAGAGTGGATCACAATAGGATTCTCAACTTCTACTAGTCAGTTTGGCGAGCGAGATACACTTGTTTCCTGGGAGTTCAGTTCAAATTTGGACAGAAATGAAGATCGTGGAAAGCAATCAAAGAAGAAAATATTAGTGGTGAGTCTAACAATTTCAGGTGTCCTGATAGCTGGGATGTTTGTAGTATCAATTATTCTGCTGAAGAGGATGAAGCGAAAGAAAAGGGAAACTCCAGAGACAGACAACTTAACAGCAATGAACGAGGACCTTGAAAGAGGAGCAGGGCCAAGACGGTTCTTCTATACAGATCTTGCTACAGCTACCAACAATTTCTCCAAGGAGAGGAAGTTAGGTGAAGGAGGATTTGGTGCTGTTTACCGGGGCTACATAGCTGATTTACACGCTATAGTGGCGATGAAGAAAATTTCAAGTGGGTCAAGGCAGGGAAGAAAAGAGTACATGAGTGAGGTGAAGATAATAAGTAGCTTGGGACACCGAAATCTAGTGCAACTCATAGGATGGTGCATCGATGGAGGACAGTTCCTACTCGTCTATGAGTTCATGCCGATGGACGTATCTTGATGCGCACCTATTTGGCAAGACTAGGCCTGCCCTGTCCTGGGCCGTGAAGTACAAGATATCACTAGGATTAGGCTCTGCGTTGCTTTACCTTCATAAAGAGTGGGAGCAATGTGTTGTTCACCGTGACATCAAATCAAGCAATATTATGTTAGATTCTAGCTTTAGTGTCAAGCTTGGTGACTTTGGATTAGCTCGGGTAATGGATCATGAACTAGGTCCCCAGACAGCTGGAGTAATTGGGACACTTGGTTACATGGCTCCTGAATATTTTAGGACCGGTAGGGCTAGTAAAGAGTCCAATGTTTATAGCTTTGGGGTGGTCACCTTAGAGATTGCTACTGGAAAAAGGTCAGTGGATCGTTTAGGAAGAGATTTGGAGATGAGACTCCTAGACTGCGTTTGGGACCTTTATGGGAAAGGGGAAGTTTATTTGGCAGTGGATGAGAGACTGAATAAACTATAACGAGAAGCGTGTTTTAGGAAATAAGAATATGAAGAGAATAGTTTGAAGCAATGAATTCTGTAACTTTATTAATGAAGGAGCAACTCCTATATATAGGAGAGTACAAGAAGTACAATCAGGAAAGTAATCCTATTACAATACTGAATAAGTTATAATTGCCATATCCTGTAATCTCCACCATAACTAGGAACATCAAATATCCTACAACACTCCCCCTTGTGTCGGTGTATGGTGGTGATGCCTCTTCATTTGCTTCATTGATGCCTCATCAAAAACCTTGTCGAGCCAAAAACCTTTGCAGGAGAAAAATCTGTCTCGCCAAGTAAAAAGAGTGCAGATCGTCGTAGACAATGATATGACACATAGCTATGTTACCTCATTAAAAACTTGCTAAGTAATAAAAACCCAGTGGGATAAAAACAACCTTAGTCAAGGAAAAAGAGTGCAACGTGTCTTTCACATTCAGAAACGCTCATGTGTATGCTAGACTCCCCCTGATGTCTGCATCTATCCTTGATACCAATAATCAAGGCAGCTTAAACAAGTTGAGCAACCCTATGCTCTTCATATGCTTCTGGAATGTGGATTTGGGCAATGACTTAGTAAATAAATCTGCCACATTGTTCTCAGATCGAACTTGGTTAATCTGGATCTTGAGAAACTCTTGTTGTTGCTGATTATAAAAATACTTAGGCGATATGTGCTTGGTATTGTCGCCTTTGATGTAACCTTGCTTCATCTGCTCAATGCAGGCCGCATTATCCTCATAAATGCATGTAGGTTCATCAGTAGTGGATCCCAATCCACAAGTCTCACGAATATGTGTAATAATGGACCTCAGCCATATACACTCCTTAATTGCCTCATGAAGAGCAATAATCTCAGAATGATTCGTGGATGTAGCGACTAGGGTCTGCTTTGTAGACCTCCAAGATATCGCGGTGTTTCCCATAGTAAAGACATATCCTGTTTGGCAATGACATTTATATGGATCAGAGAGAAATCCAGCATCAGCAAAACCCGTCAACACATCACAAGGATTGTTGGTATAGGGGGTAAAGGGAATGGCGTCACCATCTTCAATGGCACGTCCTTTCGATACGGTGGCTTTCCGTCTTGTCTCTCTGTAGGGATAAAACAAGCCCATATCTATCGTACCCTTCAAGTACCTGAAGATATTCTTAATGCCTGTCCAATGACGTTCCGTGGGCGCTGAGCTAAATCTAGCTAACAAGTTCACAGCAAATGAGATGTCCGGTCTTGTGCATTGAGCTAAGTACAGTAATGCACCTACTGCACTTAGATAAGGCACTTCAGCCCCTAACAGTTCCTCGTCCTCATCCCTTGGACGGAATGGATCCTTTTCTGGATCTAGGCTGCGGACTACCATGGGGGTGCTAGCAGGATGTGCCTTGTCCATGTTGAACCTTCTCAACATCTTGCGGACATAAGCAGCCTGGTGGACTAATATTCCACTACTACGGTGTTCTAGCTCAAGGCCTAGACAAAACCGTGTCTTCCCAAGGTCCTCCATCTCAAACTCGGATTTCAAGTTCTTCGCAGTATCCCTTAATTCATCAAGGGTTCTGATGAGATTCATATCATCGACATAGACTGCAACTATTGCAAATTCGGAATTTGTTCTTGTAATGAACACGCAAGGGCATAGCTTGTTATTCACATATCCCTTCCCAATCAAGTATTCACTTAGACGGTTGTACCACATACGCCCGGATTGATTCAATCCATATAGTGACCTTCTCAATCTTATAGAGAATGCGCTCCGTGGTTTAGAGCTACTTGACTTGGGTAATTCAAATCCATCAGGGACTCTTATGTATATCTCTGAATCTAGATCCCCATAGAGATATGCAGTAACCACATCCATTAGCTGCATGTCCAATTTTTTGGAAACTACTAAACTGACAAGGTAGCGGAATGTTATGACATCCATTACGAGAGAATAAGTCTCCTCGTAGTCAATACCAGGGCGTTGTGAGAAACCTTGCGCCACAAGGCAAGCTTTGTATCTTACAACCTCATTATTCTCATTACGCTTTCTAACAAAGACCCATTTATGTCCTACAGGTTTTACACTTGGCGGGGTTAGCACTACCGGGCCAAACACCTGTCTCTTTGTTAGTGAATCTATTTCAGCCTGGATTGCATCTTTCCATTTGGGCCAATCTGATCTCTGTTGACACTCTTCAACAGATCGAGGTTCGATGTCATCATGTTCTATGAGTTCATGTGCAACTGAGAATACAAATGCATCGTCAATGATCATAGATTCTCTCTCCAAAATCTCATGTATGCTAGCATAATTAATCGAAATTTCTTTATTCACTGAACTAAGATCAACCGTTGGAACTCCCTCCAAATTGGTTGTCTCAAGGACATAACTGTAGTCAGGAATAATTTCATGAGATGGATTCTGAGAGTTAATGAACAATGGATCTTGTTGTGCCGATCTCCCCCTCTTCCTTTGGGGAATCGTGGCCTCAGCCACCACACGTCCACCATATGTGGCGGCGCTGCTCTCTCCCATCATAGGGGTGGCGGCATGACATCCTCCCTGTGGGATGTCAATCCTTCCAGGCACATTTGCAGCAGGTATATGTGATCTTGTCACATTAGCAAGGTCAACAAATGTATCAGGCATCGAATCTGCTACGTTACCAAGATCTATAATTCTCCTTACTTCACTATCTGCTAGTGAGGAGCGGGGATCAAGATGAGAAAAGTTAGGGACTGACCATGACAATTCCTGTCGTTCATGTGTCCTTCCTCCCCCTAACGACGGGAAGTTTATCTCATCAAAGTGACAATCCGCAAATCTTGCAGTAAATAGATCGCCTGTCAAGGGTTATAAGTAGCGGATTATAGTTGGTGAAACAAAACCAACATATATGCCCATTCGTCTCTGAGGACCCATTTTATCGCGTAAAGGTGGTGCAATTGGCACATAGACTGCACAACCAAATATGCGTAGGTGCGAAATATTTGGCTCATATCCAGTAACCAACTGGTACGCAGAAAATGGTTGTCTAGCAGCGGGTCTAAAACGATTAAGCATTGCTGCATGTAATATTGCATAAGCCCAAGCAGAAGTGGGTAGGTTGGTACGCATGACCAAAGCCCGTCCAACCATTTGAAGTCTTTTAATGGTGGCTTCTGCGAGACCATTTTGGGTGTGTACATGGGGAACTGAATGCTCGACATCAATCCCGATGGACATGCAATAATCATCGAATGTTTGCGATGTAAACTCCCCAGCATTGTCGAGACGAATCGACTTTATAGGATGATCGGGGTGGTGAGCCCTCAAACGAATAATCTGGGTAAGGAGTTTAGCATATGCAGCATTTCTTGTGGACAATAATGCGACATGTGACCAGCGTGTCGAAGCATCCACCAATACCATAAAGTATCTAAATGGTCCGCATGATGGGTGGATGGGTCCACAAATATCACCTTGGATACGTTGTAAGAATGTAATATTTTCTTTAGTGTCTTTAGCGTAAGAGGGTCTCGCTCCTACCTTGGCTAAAGAGCATGCTTTGCAGAATGAGCGATGAGCATTAGACATCACCAGTGAGGATGCCGGCGTTTGCTCAAGGTCTCCATGGACCTGGGAAGCATCATAGGGGACGAGAGCACCACTCTTGGTGTCAAGTCGTCTCCTCTTGGATGAGGAGGTGTCGGTATGAGGTCGACCATGGATGGTGGCACCACCCCTCTTGGTGCCCACCTCCATGTTTGTGTGAACCGCTCTTTGGTTCTTGCTTCCTTTCGCTTGAAAGAATGGATGTCCGTTTGAATTCTTCAAATTCGGATCATCATATCACGACCTGGATGTCCCAACCTGTCGTGCCAAAGCATATATGTGTCTGAGTCCCATAGGTCATCTCTTATGACATGGTGTGACTCTACAACTCTCATAGTTGTAATACATAGCCCATTTGGCTGACACATGAGCTTCTCTAGTATTCGGTTTCTGCCAGAATCACTAGAAGTAATGCATATATATTCCATTCCATTCTCACAATGAGTATTGATATGAAATCTGTTGGCTCGGATGTCTCGACTACTCAGTAGGGTCCTGGGAGCCCTAGGAGCATAGAGAGCATCATCAATGATGAGTTTTGTTCCATTTGGCAACAAAAGTTGGGCTTTCCCTCGCCCTTGGATCAAATCCGAAGACCCACCCATCATTGTGGTTAGAGATGTTCGACAAGGCATAAAGTCGATGAAGAGTTGTCTGTGACGAAGAATGGTATGTGTGGTTCCGTTATCAATGAGGCATTCAACCTCTCCTGGAAACATACCTACAAGAAAACAAGTCTTGTATGAGGAAAGATCGAAAAATTAACTCAAAAATTTTTCTAGGGATATGCCTTCTACCCATCGAAGCACCCCCCTCGGGTTTTCCTCAGGTTTTGGCCTTCCTCGGGCAAACTGACCCCCGAGTACTTAAATATGCATAACTTTGTCTAGAAAATAGCTTTTGACGTTCCGGATTAAGTTATAGAAACTAGATATCCGTAGCTTTCCGAGCATATAATACTCATATGCTGAATCGTTTTGAATCAATCTTAGATTCATGTCAAAGCTAAGCAATCTGTACAGCCAAATACGTTATGTCGGTTTCAGACCTCTGTCTAGTAAAAAGGGCATAACTTTTTCTAGAAAATAGATATCGACGAGATGGACATAGTTCTAAAAACTAGAAGTCCGTATCATTTCAGACATATGCCATCCATATGTTGGTTTATTCTGGAAAAATTCCAGTTTGTCGTCGATGTCAACTGATCTGCAGAGCAGATTCGGTTGTTCCCTGTTTCTAACCTTTGTCCAGTAAAATAGGTATAACTTTTTCTAGAAATTAGCTATCAACAATCCGGAGGTAGTTCTGAAAACTAGACATCCGTACCTTTTCAGCTATATGCCACTCATATGCTGAATATTTCTGGAAAATTCCCAGTTTGTTATCGAAGCTGGATGATAGTGCAGCAGATTCTGTTTTCTGCGTTTTTGGGGATTTATAGCACTCTTAGCTATCCCAATAGATACATGGACGAATTTGCAAGTTTGCTAGGACATCTAAAGTCGTTTGGGTAGCTCTTTTCACTTATGACCAGGTGAAGAGAGATCAATGTAGGTGAGACATAAAGTCCGCTCAAATACCTTTATCGAAATCTCTTGTCCTAGACATCACAAGTTACTAAGGTGAGTCCTAGTAGACGATAGGTTTGTAGGAATCACAAAACATGTATATTACACAAAAAATGTAGACAAGCCTATTATTAATAAGCCAAAACAATGCCTTTATTAATAATGCCAACGAGTTACATCAAAGTTTACTAATCCAGAAATTTGACGAATTACAATGTCAATAATAAGACTTAGGCCACATGCCTTTATTAATGGAAAACATAAAGCTCTAATCAAAATTCGGTATCTCAGCAATTGAGTCTCTGCCAATTTTGAAGTTTGCCTTAATGAGATTAGCCTCTGCTCCATCTCTATCTTCTGCTTCGTTGTTTCTTTGATCCTTAAAATTCGTAAAATCTGAGTACACTTTCTTGTTGATTTTCTTCCGAATTATTGGTGTGTCGGAATGCAACGAAATTTTGCATACCCAAACTAGACACGTACATGAACACTTCTGCAAATTTTCATAATTTTTCGAGACCTGTAGATAGGTCGAATAATTTGTACAATAGTATGCAGAAAACAGTTCCGAAAACTGATGTGTTCAAGGATCAAGTAGATTCGGATTGGATGGTTTCGATGATGATCTTGGAAATCCATAGACCCCTCATATCTATTTCTTATCAATGGTAATCAATACCTATTGACCCAAAACTTCCGAAATCTAACTTCTCAAACATTTTGAGAATAAACAACTCGTTTGATTCGAGAAACATCATGCGTCTTATCTTGGCCTCTCTTGGCATTGGTACCTCAGCCTCCATGGCTTCCTTGGTCACCACGGCCTCTATGGCCGGCACTTCCTCTATCATGGTCATTGATCATGACCTTCATGCGCCAACTTATGTCGTCCTTCCTTGTGTGGGCGGTGGTGGAGACCAAAGAACTGTCTCATCAAGATTTCCTTAACTTAAGGGTTCCGCCCCTTGCGCTATTCTCTTGATGCGCTTTCATAATTTGCATAGTGAACACTCTTAGTTCCAACTTGCCTTGAATTATGATTATGTAGAGGATTTTCTCAATCAAATTTTGCTCTACAATTGCTTTCCGCATAATTGGAGCATGGATCTAAGCTTAAGCATCTCATAGTTGATTGATGCAATTTGCTTGAAGTCGGAAAACCACATGCTATTCCACTTCTCTTTTAGATCCGGGAGCATGGTGTCAATGCACTTTTGCATATCAAACACCATAAGAAAACAGAAGATGTATTAGTTTCGCAGTCGTTAGAGACTTCCTCGACAACTAATTTGTTTTCCAATATAATATTTGGATTAGACCTTCACTTTGATGTATATGGTCTTACGAACTCTCTTTGTTCATTTTAATCGATGCTTTTATGAACACTCTTTGTTCAATCGATTTTGTGAACGCTCTTGGTTCACTCATGAACGCTCTTAGTTCATGTGGGAACGCTCTTAGTTCTAAGAATGCCCACCTTCAAGAAAGGTGCGGTGTAGAAAAGAGGGATATGATGTTACCCGAAATCCCTATGGAAAAATTCAAATTTCCCAAAAGAGTAGGTTATTTTGAAAAAGACAAAGCTGAGTACATAAAACTTACTTGTTTTATTACAGAACAATTCTTTTTCTTCCTCTTTTTTCTTCTGGATCACAGCAGCTATTGCAGTCGGCGGCGCTCAATTTTAAGGCTTCGTGCTGATAATGTGTTTTAGGAAATAAGAATATGAAGAGAATAGTTTGAAGCAATGAATTATGTAACTTTATTAATGAAGGAGCAACTCCTATATATAGGAGAATACAAGAAGTACAATCAGAAAAGTAATCCTATTACAATACTGGATAAGTTATACTTGCCATATCCTGTAATCTCCATCATAACTAGGAACATCAAATATCCTACAACAAAGCGTGTTTATTTATTGTAGGATTGTTGTGTGCTAACCCAGATAAGAGTTTAAGGCCCTCATTAAGGCAAGCCATTCGGGTTCTAAATTTTGTAGCAACACCGCCTGTTCCAATGTATCAAGTACCTACACCATCTATCAGCAGCTCTGGCGAACCACTTATAACTACAAGTATGTTGAACTATGATCAGAATACCAGTTTTTGCAAACATATATAGGCACCTATATTATTCTTAATTTGTTTCTCTGCTCACTTTATGTCACTTCTTCTATCTAATGGATTCCTATTTCTAAATGATAGTCTACAATGACGAAGTGGCACATAGCTAGAGTGACATAGCCATACCTAGTTTCATACCCATATTCCATTTTTGGGGACCAAAATTCTTCGTCTCCATCCTTACATACAATTTACTGACAATTTCCAATGATGTCAATATTATATATCGATCACGAATTCACTCTACAATTCTCTGAAATCAGGTTATCACCACACAACCTAACAACCTGGTAAAACCGTAAAACAGATATTGTAAGCTTAATAGACATAGTCAATGTATCAATGAGGTTCGACAGGGTAAGGTGGAAAAGTAGAAAGGCCATAGAAAGATTGAATATTGCAACTCTGAATCTCATAGTCTAACATAGGACGACAGGAAGTCACTCTGATATTCTTTATTCTTACCTCAAACTCCATAGCTTCTGTATTCCGAATAAGGTATTATTTCTGCACTTTGGTCTCTTCCCAACTTCCGTCTCTGCAAAGTCCAAACTCGATCAGGGTCTATTTAGCTTCAAAGATTGGAACTTTTGAACTGATATAGAAGTAATAGAACAGGAAGAGACCCGGTGAAACATCGTGGCTTTTGCCCAAAGTAAATGGACTCTACTGTAAATACTTTTGCTTTAAATGGGTTGGGCCGGCGACCCAATTTACTATGGTGAGTATGGTAGAAAGTACTGTTTGCCTTGTTTGGTCGTGAATTCGTGATACAGCACAATTTTACTTGCTGTTGCCAAAATCTCCTTTGAGTAAGGATCACTTGGCTTCTCTTATCTTTTCATAAGATTTTGACGTTTTGTCTTTTAAATTTGAACTGGGGTGGGGAGGTTCTGGATTTAGAACAAAAAAGAGAGAAAATAACAACGGAAAAGAATTGATAAAAGATGGATATTTTTCATTGATACCTCACTCTTCGATACTACAGCTTATACATCCAAGTGCTACTGGATACAGATAAAAATATAATAGACAATGTGGCAGGACGCCAACGGTCATAAAAGAGCTTAATACAACATAATCAATATGATCATCTAATTAATTGGGTATCTCTACATCTCATCCTCCTCCTGAAGACGCTGCTCTCTTTCAAAGTCTGGATAGTTACCTATGATCTCCTCTGCTTCCACCCAAGTTGCTTCCTCGGCTGGCAAATCTACCCATTGTATCAACCATTTTGTGACTGGTTCGCTCCTTTTTTTGAATACTCCCCGGCCTAGGATGTTTGCCATATACCACCTCGGGTTCATGGGGTCAAGTAAGGGCGGTAAATGAGCATTGACATGGAAAGATTCTCCCACCTTCTTCCTAAGCATTGATACATGGAAAACTGGATGGACTTTAGCCTCTGTTGGAAGTTGAATCTTGTGTGCCACCTTGTTTATCTTTGCAACCACCTTGTAAGGATCATAGAACTTAGGGGACAGCTTGTTGTTGTCTCTAAATTCCACAGTGAACTGACGTCTAGGCTGTAGTCTTAGATAAACCCAATCTCCAATGTTAAACTCTCTTTCTGAGTGTTGTTTATCAGCATATGTCTTCATGCGATTTTTGGCAGCTTTAAATTTTCTCTTGATTCTACACAATTGCTCATCTCTATCCTTCAATGATTGGTCCACATCATGTATAACAGTAGTGTTGGGTAAATAAGGTACCGTCTCAGGTGGAGGATAACCATAGAGAGCTTCAAATGGAGCACATTTGAGTGAAGCATGATAAATAGTGTTATACAACCACTCTGCCCATAGAAGAAGTCCAACCCAACTTTTCTCTTGCTTGATTATGAGACAACGCAAGTATTGCACAAGGGTTTTGTTGAGATTCTCGGTTTGTCTATCTGACTCAGGGTGATATGCCGTGCTCTGATTCAATGTCGTACCTTAGAGAGTGAAAAATGCTTCCCAAAATTTGCTATGGAAGATTGGGTCTCTATCCAAGACTATTGCCTCGGGTAGACCATGAAGACGGTATATTTCCTTAAAAAAGAGTTTGGCTAGGCTATTTGCTATGTAATGGTGGCTAAGAGGTATGAAGTGATCATACTTGGTAAACTGATCGACAATAATCCAAATAACAGACTTACCACGATCATTGGGAAGCCCTTCAATGAAGTCCATCAATATTCCTCTCCAAACTCTTTCGGGTACCTCCAATGGTAACAACAAACCCGGTGGTAGTATATTCTCATTGTGGTTTCACTGACATACATCACACTCTGCAACCCACTTCCTTAGAGATTGCTATATGAAGGAACGTGTGAGTCGCTTGTAAGTTCGAAGGTAACTAGAGTGGCCTCCTAGAACTCCAGCGTGACATTCCTTGAACAAGTGTTCCCTCCAAGCATTCTTGGCTGTCACAAATAGCCTTTGTTTATAGTACAAATTCCCCCACCAATGAGTAGCTTTCCAACATGTATATACCTTGTTGTATGCTCTCCATAATAGTTACCACCTCACTGTCCAGTAGGTTATCCTCTTTTAGATCCACTAAACATTGAAGTATAGGATTAGACACCCCCAAAAGAGTTGATAATTCTGATTTTCTTGAGGGGGCATCCGCAGCCACATTAGATCTTCCAGTCCTATATTTCATGGTGTAACTGTATCCCAATAGCTTTAACAATCACTTTTGTTAATGTGGTGTAGAGATGCGTTGGCTGAGGAAGAATTTTATCGTCCTGTGATCGGTAAGAATGTTGAAATGATGGCCTAAAAGGTATGATCGCCAATGTTGAACTGCATAAACCATGGCTAGCATTTCGTTGTCATACACGGAGAGGGTCATACACTTAGGTGCCAAAGCCTTGCTCATGAAAGAAATGGGGTGCCCTTCTTGTGACAAAGCAGCCCCTAACCCTTCATTAGATGCATCACACTCTACATCAAAGTCTTTGGAGAAGTTTGGCAAAGTCAACATTGGGGTGATTGTTAAAGCCACCTTCAACGCTTCAAATGCCCTATTTGCTTCCAATGACCACTTGAACCCATCCTTCTTTAGTAAAGAGGTGAGTGGTTTTGTAATAACCCTAAAATCACGCACAGATTTTCTATAATACCCAGCAAGCCCCCAAAATCCTCGTAAGGCTTTCACATTCTTGGGTGTCTCCCATTGCCGTATGGTATCTATCTTGCTTTGGTCAACTTCAACCCCTTGAGAGGAAATGATATTTCCAACGTACTCCATGCTAAAGGCTCCAAAACACACATAGAAAGCTTCAATTTAAACTCAATGTCTTGTAGCCTCTGCAATACTTGAGCTAGATGTACTCAATGCTCTTCCTCACTTTCGCTATAGACCAAGATGTCGTCAAAGAACACCAAAAAATGTTTGCAGAGCATGCCCCAAAACGTTTCATTCATTAAGGATTGAAACATTGACGGAGAATTTGTGAGCCCAAATGGCATCACCAAAAACTCGTAATGTCCACTGTGTGTGCGAAACGCCGTCTTGTGGATGTCCTCCTCTTGCATCCGAATTTGGTGGTATCCGGCCCTTAAATCTAACTTTGTGAAATGAGTGGAACCTCCAAATTCATCCATTAACTCGTCAACAATCGGAATAGGATACTTATCCCTAATTGTGATCGAGTTAAGAGAGTGGTACGTAATCGACACACATCTGGGAAGAACCATCTTTCTTTTTCACAAGCAAAACCGGAGAAGAGAAGTCGCTTTGACTCATTCAGACTGTCCCTTCCTTGAGCATGGCTTTGACTTGATATTCTATCTCCTCCTTTTGGTGATGGGCATATCAGTATGCTCTTGTATTGAACGGTAAGGCACCCGGTACAAGAGGTATATGATGATCATGGGACCATTTGGGAGGCAGGGAGGATGAAGGCTCGAACAAATCGACATACTGCTGCACTATCTTCTTGAACTGAGTGGGCACTACTGACTCTTCTTTGTCCCAAGTCTCTTGACTTCGACAAACACTGCATGTCTTTCTTTTTACAGCAAGGAACACATCTACTTATACATGACAGTGTCAAAGTCCAGCCTGTCTAGTCCCTTGAGTACATATTTGACCCCATGCAGCTTATACTTCATCACCAAGGTCTCAAAATTCCATGTAATATTTCTTAACAGTCGCAACAAAGCAGTACCAAGGATAATCATGGGACCTGAGATAAGTAAAACATAAAAGTCAACTTTGATTACCTGGTTTTGATGGTTACTTCAAACTCTGGGACGTAACCCTGAGTGTGTAATATTTCTCTACTTGCAATGCGCACATGAAGTGCTTTAGATTGGTGTATCACTCCTCTGTAGTGTTTTAGAATTGATGGGTGCAGAAAATTATGAGATGCACTACAATAAATCAAAACATGAGTCTCCTTCCCTGCGACACAACGTTTAACCTGCATTGGTTCTGCCCACTTTGTATCCTCCAAGGAATGCAACTTAATGAATGGGGCCTCATCATCATTCTCATCATTAGCATCCCTTGTTAATAAACCAGGCCCCATATGTCTTGCCTCCTCTTATGGTGCCAATTCTAAGGCATCTAGTCTTGCTAGGAATTCCATCATCACTGCGTGAGCTTCTTTCTTACAAAAATGCCCACGAAAATACGGTTCAGGGTAGTAGCGATAGTTAGGGCTTTGATATCGGTCTCTCCCATCGTTTGATCCCCACTGCTTCTCTAGTGGCTTAGGCAGTGCTACGTTTGTCGATTTTGGAGTACGAGGACTTGAGCTAGAGTTGCGAGATTAATGCATGGGAATGACCTATGGGTGTCAGTCGTGGAGGAGCCACAATGATTTGATGCCCGCACTAAAAACTCTTGTGGAAGCTCTGACGTGCACCTCTCTGAATGGCCTGCTTAGACTCGCATGCTAGGGCTTGCTCAAATGCCTCTATCAATGACTTGGGTCTCTAAAGGCTCACCTCTGCTTGAATTTCTGCCTTAAGACCTCTTATGAAACAAGCTAACCTGAGTTGAGGAGAGAACTCAGCCGCTTTACAACACATCTTCGTAAGTGCATCTCTAAACTCTGACATAGTCCCAACTTGTTGCATTTTTACTAGAGCTGCCTGAAAAGCCAGCTTATCATGCTCACCAAATTGATGAAGAACTATATCAACCAGGCCTTCCCACGTCTTCTCACTGTCCTGCAAATACAATTGCCACAAGCTTTGGGCAATCCCTTCTAGGTGTAAGGACACAATCCCAATCCTCTGATCATCAACAACCTGATATAGCTGGAAGAACTGCTCGGTTTTGTGCAACTAGTTCAGCAGGTCCTCATCGGAAAACACAGGAAACTCCAAGCGCATCTGCTTCATCATGGGTAACTAATACGGTTTTTTACACCCTCAAAGATATCCCTATTATTATGCAATGTTTATCAATGTAGTATTATCACAAATAGGGGTCATTACCCACTGAAGATTGATGAAACTAAGTGTTGGACACAAACAAACACAAAACCAGTTTCTTGGCAGACTCGACCTACAGACACTAACCTAATTAATTACCTAACCTAGACTCAACTAAAAATTACGAATATAATACTGGACCCACTAGACATAGTGGCAGACTACCACGTAAACTTTCAATAGGTTTGGAGTTGCTTTACTTGCTAAAAAAAATAAACAAAACAGATGAATGCAGGAAATCAACTTTAGAAAAGTGACGAAAATCAAAAAACAAAAGAGCCAAGGGGAATGTTCTCCACCACCCCGTCACTCCATCTAGATAATATATGCTCAACCTAACAATGCTATGCTAATGGATGAAAGTTCTCAGGAAGATTCAATTACGCTTAGAACACAACCTATTACATAATCCTTATGATTACACCGGTGAAGATTCGCTTATCACCGGTGACTATCTCTCAAAGAACCCAAAAGTCATGGACTCGGATTTACTAAGAGAAAAGCATTATGATCTAGAAAAGATGTGAGAATCTATAAAGCTTCACAAGTACACTAAGGGTGTGCCTTACTAGACTTAGGGTTTCTCATAACCGAAAAGCTCAGTTTCTACTCAAGAAAATTGAGGAAGATCAAATACAATCAACAGGCATTAAACTCTCATAGATTTAGATCCCTATACATACATACTAAGCGTGCACTTAAAGCATACAAGAGAGAAATCATCAATGTAAAATTAACAAAGAAATCTCATCCAAGAACATAACAAAATTAGGTCAAAGTGTATATATTATCTAAACTTCATGTACAGGGCTTCAAAACCACTCCTTAACAAAGGGTTTAGCTACTCATAGTCTTAGATAAGAATATCAAAGAATCCATAAGAGATAAATTAAATGATGGAGAATAATAAACTCTTAGCGACGACGGGATCAGACTAGCCTTCCTGCATGAGAACTTCTCTCCTCTCTCTGTTATATTTCGTCTCTCCTTAATCTCAAGAATTCCATCCCCCTTCTCTGTAACTTCACTAGCTATATATATATATATTAATTAACAAGAGCCATTAACCTAGCTAGTCCACGTGCTAGCCAACACAAATCCTACTCAATTTAGGATTCTCTCTAAACATGCTGCTCCTCGCCAGGCAGCAATATATATGTCTTTGTCTAGTTTAATTATCCTAGTTGAACCTTACGTGCCAAGCAGCTCGCCAAGTCTGCCTCGCCAAACTAAATGACAAGCACGTGCTGCACTTACTATCCTTCTCAAATTAGAACTCTTTCCCCTCGTAAGTCCTCCACTTCTCCAATTAACTCCAAAATATATTATTTAAGCCCATTTTCTTCATTAATCTCTAAAATATCTAAAAATAAATAAACATAATTAATTCACTCAATTAATAACAATAAACTAAATATAGGAACAAAATTAGATACTGAATATACGCATAAATATAAGACTATCAGTAACAAGGGATTATAACCTGAAGATGGGTCTCGTGAGCCACTGCACTGACCTGGAATGAAATTAGTAGATTGGTGGGAGTCATGGTGTAGGCTAGAGACAACTGTTGCAGGTTGGAATGGTTGTGCCCAGTGCAAAAATGGAGGGTTGGATTGAGTATGAGAATGTGGGTTGGGAAACTGAGGTTGAGTAGATGTGGTGGTGGAGTAAGCAGAGCTCGGAGGGCATGGACATGGAAGGGTTTGCTGTTGTAGGGATGGCGCTGGCGGAATATGCTACATAATTGATGCCGATGGCGTACTATGAGTGGGAGGTATGGACCCATACCTGCCTTGGGCTGTATAATACCCAAATGGGTCATATGAATGCCCACTAAATCCCATATGTGGGAAATATGGCAACCTAGCTGGGTAAGGTACCTGGCCCATCTGTAGAGGTTGACCCATGTGACCCAGTTGACTGGTAACGCCATGTATGTAGTGTACAATGGTAGCTGCGATGTGTCAACAGCTGATAGCAACGGCGTAGATGGAGGGACCGATGTTGCCGAAAACCTCACTCTCGAAAATGGTGGAGTGGAAAAGAGGATCTCTAACGCCGAAGACCCCGATGAGATCTCAACTCCACTACTGGCGTCGACCGCCATGACTAGCCGGGAGTGGGAAAACTGTGTCTATTCTAAGGAGGAAGTATGTGGATTTGGATCTGCAGGCAGAGAAGGTTGAACCAAAGCTCGCAAGCTACAAAATTCTTCCATTATCTCTTCTTAGAAAGAAGCATACTGAGCTGCCTGTTGCGCTTGTTGGGACTGGATCTGCTCCATAGCTGACTGAAAAGCAGCAAAACGCGCATCAATGTTGCTCTTTACAAAACCCACTAGAACATCGGACGACAACGTCGCTTTGGTGTTCTTCTTAGGTGTCATAGAGCTGGCTCTGATAATCAGATGGGGAGGTTCTAGGTTTAGAACAAAAAAAAAACTAACAATGGAAAAGAATTGATAAAAACTGGATATTTTTCATTGAATTGATACCTCACTCTTCGATACTACAACTTATACATCCAAGTGCTACTGGATACGGACAATAATGTAATAGACAACAGGGCAGCACACCAACGGCCATAAAAGAGCTAGCTTAATACAACATAATTAACATGATCATCTAATTAATTGGGTATCTCTACATGGGAAAGTTCCTGTGCTTGTGATTCTGCATATGATTTACTAAGAAGTTAATTTCGATTTGATTATACATGGGCAATTGGAAAGGAGTAGTGGATTGAAGCATTGAAACTGTTTAATGTTTACAGCTCATTTTTTATGCATGATTTCAATGTTCATATAGTCGGTTATTTGGTTTTCTCAATGCTTTGTATAGGATTTCTTTATGTATTTGTCCTGCTAATCAGATGTAGAGCATGCTTCTTATCATCATGATTGTCTTCCGAACATGACCCTATCTATGATTGAATCGGTAGCATCACCATTGATATATGATTCAGTATACTGCATTTGTTTACTTTTTCTTCTCTCCAGCTGACTTGATACTTCAATGTCGGTAGATGGAGACATAAGGCTAAAGAGAGAGCCAAAAGCGTAGATCTTTTGTGCATACACGATGGAAGGGCAACTAGATATGGTAACACATAGCTGGACGAAAGCTCATTAATGATAATGACATCAATTTCTCTGTTTTGTTGTTGTTGTTGATATGAAGGATAAAATTGATTGGGTTGAAAGATTATAAGAAGAACGTCGAGTCATCGGCACGATAGAAAGAACTCCCTAAAATAATCTAAACTATTTCATATTCGGCACAAACTTATCATCATATAACTAGACAGACTAGACGTAGCGAAATGACTAAAAATATCTGGACCCCCATATCCTATCTAGTTATGTACCTCAAACTATAGCAACGCATGTTGCTCTTCAGCCGTTTTCTCAGCTACTGGAGTTAGTGCCATCTTCTTCTGCAGGGACTCATACTTGGACACCTCCAACACATGGTCACTTGTTGCCCTGCCGCCGCCAACTATAAGTGGTGGTGTCTCTTTTCGTATCCCTCTCTTCTTTCTGCTCGTTAGCACTCGAGAAATCGTTCCAGAATGCAGCGACGATGCCCCATTTGTGCGTCGTCCGCTACCTTCAGTCAGCAGGGGTGCCCTATGTGTGTGCACTGGGCTCGCCTCCCTTGCAAATGATCCAACTGTTTGTGCTGCTTATGCCTTGCACCGTTCTGACCTGGCATAAAATCGTATACCCTGAAGAGCATCCCCTACTGCTTGATGGGCTGTAGGGTTTGCTCCAGATGAGTCTGATTATAGATTACCAGCTGAGTCTGGAAGCTGCAAAAAAATAAACTGGGTTAGTGGATCCCCCTCAAAAAGAGGGCTACCCTGCATGTAGGACATGTGTCGTAAGCCCTCAACTCGAACACCTTGCATGCTTGCCATGTGTCTTGCATGCACGGCCTCAGCCGGTGTTGGCCCACCCACCGAGGTCCTCGGCATCTCCGCCGCTAGTGTTAGTTGCGCCGCCGTGGTGAATCTTGGTCCATTTTTAAAACCCAGCGATGGCTGTGTAGTCTAGGCCGCCACTTTCTTCTCTCTTCTTTCCTCCCGAGCCCGTTACACCACACATTTGAAACCACCATGCACAAACAACCCGTAAAGGGAGCAAAACCCCTTCACATTTGGGTATTCAAAAAAAATCGGCAACATGCATTCCGAAAAAAATCGAATCTTCCTCTTCACCACCTCACCTTGGTAGAGATCGTCATCACCCCATTGGAAAGCAAGGTCGGATCATACTTATTGTACTCACCCATAAAGTTGCCAATCCGCTCCACCGCATAGTTTTGGAAGAACCATGGACCCTGCATGGTGCGTTTAAGGACCACCATATCTCCAAATCTGCAAAAATAAACCAATATGTATCATGCCGATGTATCACAACCTGGCTCTGCTTGAGTGGTCCATGCCACAGACGTGCCATGACAGCCTTCAACGAGGAATCTCGGACCTCCGACAAAGCCACCGGCCCGAAAAACCCCGCGATTCCATAGGGCATCCCGGCTTCATTTCCACCCTTTACCGCTTCTGCCGACAGAGTGAGATCGGCAATGTCAAACACATAGTCATCGTCATCCAAGAATCCCATTCTGACCTCGAACTGTGTGGCAATGTCATCCTCATCAGAAGCCATGACAACCAAGCCGGAAGGTAAATGCCGATTTGGATCTTTTGGAAAGGGAGGGAGTAAGAGAGCAAGGTATAGACATTGAGTAAAGAGAAAATGAAAGGTAAATAAGAGGATAGAGGAGAACAATCATAGGATGGAGGCGGCGGCATCGCTAGGATTTGGTTTTTGAATGGTTTCGACGAAGAGAGGAAAAAAGGGAGAGTAACAAGCAACAAACTCAACACTGACATCAATCTATTTAAGGTGAAGAGAATTACTTTTGATTTTGAATTTGTGAACTAGAGGCAAGAAGTCAAGGAAAGCAATAACAAAAACAAGTTTGAGAAACAAGATTTCAAGTGGGATATCAGTCCTCTAAAAAAAAGGTGGGATATCAGTTGAATACAGAGACAATAATAAAGGTCAGTTTACAACAGTAACCGGTAACCACAATGGTGGTTATTGTGATTGCATTTCAAATTATATCTCAAGCACACATGCATACATTTTTTCTTTAAAGTTTTTTAAATTCAATTTACCAGAAAATCAGATTTTTACGAAAAATTAAACCTCTAATCTCTCAACTTATAAAAATAATATCAAAATAGTCAACCACCACTGATTCACATACACGCATACATATATGCACCCTATTTTCTAAAACACGGCCGAGTAATCCCCCCGCCTAAGCACTACGTGGTGGTTAGCTGCCCCACTTAGTTAAAAACCATTTATGAGTTGAAGAGAACATAAGATGTATGAAGAGAGCGAGTTGAATACTAAAATAGAAGTATTTAAAATATCTCAATCTTGATTTATCGACAATGGGCCCATAAGTAAGTTCGTACCTGTAAACTGAAGCAACCGTATAATGGATATCCAAGTCTACACTACTGTCCAGCCAACTAAAACTTTTGGAGATCGATTAGAAAATATGACTACTATGTTGACCCTTGTTTCCTGAATCATATATACTCCTTCTATTTTGCTTTTGCCATGGAATCGTTCTTATTCAGCCGGCTAATATCAAAAAAATTATAGCTTATTAGAGTATTCAACAATGCCATTACGTTGCTTTAAAAAAGAACATTCAGGACGGCAACCGGCATTGTTCTTAAGGTTTGGTTGAAAACATCAACAGAGAATTCTGTTCTGCCAGGAGTCCTCTCATCATTTTTATATATTTCTGGAGAACAACTTCATCGATCCTTTTGTCCTGCTACTTCGTCTGTTTCTTACTTCCTTGGCTGTTTTCTTCAGATGGATCAGCTGGCCTAGTTTAATTGTTGTTGCTTGAGTTGGAGTGCATAGATGAGTAGTATAGAGAAAAGAAAACCATAGAATGTGAGTTACAAAGTCTTTTTCGTCGGTTGCTCAAGTTCATTCTGACTTGTTATGAAGAAAGTAGCCAGCTAACCTGGTCTTAGATAACTCAGCACCAAGCCGACCAGACGTCACAGAATGACAGTGAGGTCTTAGGAAATTCTGATTCCATATTCCAGACAGATATACTGCCAAAACACTAGCCTGCACTCAGAGAGTCAATCTATAGCAACGCGGTTGCGTAGGATGTGCTTATATTCATATTAGGACCAAAAAATGTTAGATCAAGGCGAATTTTTTTGATCATATTAGATGTAGCAGTTGATGCTTGAGGGAATTACATAACCCTTGAGGGTGATATATAATTATATATATAGCTTTCCACATTGCCAATCTGTCATCTATTGTTCTTTAAGACTGTTAATTATAGAAATTGTTCGATGAAATTTTCATAATCTAAGAAGACGTATTCGATCTATATACAAATTACTGTGTTCTGGTATTTCATATCAAGAATTGTATCATGTAATGAAATAATATACTCAGATAATTTGGGAAATGTATGTTTGTTAAATTTGTCCTATATTATTGGCTGCGTCTTCATATTCAGTCAAGAGAGTTGAGAAGGATGTCCTTTGATCGGAATTGACTTGGTAAAATTAATCAGAAAAAACCATGGTTGAATATGGACAACCATATTGTTGAGCTACCTAGGCCAGCCTTCTCCATCCCATTTAATAACAAAACATAGCCTTCTTCCTTCATTCCTTTCTGAATGCAGGCCCTGCAACAATGGCGCTCAACAACTCAGTTTCACTCCTCCAAACACACACTTCATCCTCTCTTCTCCTTACCATCTTTCTTGTCCCATACCTCTTGCAAAATGTTGTCTCAGTTACCTTCGAGTTTACCAATTTTAATCCAAATATGAATGACTTAAAATTTGAAGGTGATGCATTTCCATCATCAGGAGTCATTCAACTCACAAAGAATCAAGTTGATGGCCCCCTCACTAGTAGCACCGGCCGAGCATCCTATGCCCTACCGGTGCGCCTTTGGGATGCTAGCACGAAAAGGCTCACCGACTTCACCACACATTTTTCATTTGTCATGAACGCCTTGAATAGTACATTCTTTGGTGATGGCATAACTTTCTTCATTGTACCATTTGAGTCGCAAATCCCAGCTAATTCTAGTGGTGGATTACTTGCACTAGTTAGCTATGATTCTGCTTTTGATCCTTCCAGAAATAAATTTCTTGCTGTTGAGTTTGACAGTAATAGCAATAAATGGGATCCCATTGGTGATCATGTAGGAATCGATATCGATTCAATTATTTCAGTGACTAATGTCAGATGGAATACCACCATAAAAAATGGATCAGTAGCAAATGCATGGGTTAGTTATAACTCTACCACCCATAATTTGACTGTTTTTCTTACTTATGCTAAGAATCCAAGCTTCACTGGTGAACAATGCAGCCTTTCGTACATAGTTGATTTGAGGAACGAGTTGCCTGAGGAAGTTAGAGTTGGTTTCTCTGCTGCCACAGGTAAGTGGGTCGAAATACACAACATCTTGTCTTGGTCATTTAGTTCAAGTTTGGAGATCAATGACGATGGGGCAAGAAAAGTGAGGTTGGCAGCTGGTCTAGGTGGCGGTCTCAGTCTCTTGAGTTGTGGACTAGGTCTCTTCTGGTTCATCTCTTGGAGGAAAAAAGCTTCAAATAAAGAACAGGACTATGACATGTCCATGGATGATGAGTTTGACAAAGGAACTGGTCCACGGAGGTTTACTTACCGTGAAATAAGCCGCGCAACAAACAACTTTGCCGAAGAAGGGAAGCTCGGCGAGGGAGGCTTTGGAGGAGTCTACAAGGGTTTGTTGAATGAATCCAACACAGAAGTTGCTGTCAAAAGGGTGTCTAGAACATCAAAGCAGGGGAAAAAGGAGTATGTGTCGGAAGTGAGTATCATCAGTCGACTGAGGCACCGAAATCTAGTGCAACTAATTGGTTGGTGTCATGAACAAGGTGAATTTCTTCTTGTATATGAGATCATGCCAAACGGGAGTCTTGATTCATATCTGTTTGGAATGAGCTACAGCCTAAGTTGGTCGGCGAGGTACAAAATAGCACTTGGCTTGGCGTCGGCTGTTCTATATCTTCATGAGGAATGGGAACAATGTGTGGTTCATAGAGATATCAAGTCAAGCAATGTGATGTTGGATTCACATTTCAATGCCAAGCTTGGAGATTTTGGACTTGCAAGGCTTATAGATCATGAATTGGGTTCACAAACAACTGTTTTGGCTGGCACAATGGGGTATCTAGCCCCCGAGTGTGTAACTACTGGTAAAGCTAGCAAAGAATCCGATGTCTATAGTTTTGGGGTTGTTGCCCTTGAAATCAGCTGTGGAAGAAAGCCAGTTGAAGCCAAAGCAGAACCAAGCAAGGTGAGACTGGTGGAGTGGGTTTGGGATCTCTATGGAAAAGGCCAAATATTTGAAGCTGTTGACAAGAGGTTGAGTATGGAATATGATGAGAAGGAAATTGAGTGCTTGATGGTGGTAGGGTTATGGTGTTGCCATCCTGATCTGACTGTTCGACCTTCTATAAGGCAAGTGATCAATGTTCTAAGCTTTGAAGCTCCAATACCAACTCTACCTTCAAAGTTGCCTGTGCCTATGTACTTTGCTCCTCAGTTTGATATGTGTAAGTTCTCCTATACATCATCTAATCTCACAGGCTCATCAGGTAAGGACCGAACTCAGTGTGCCTGTCCAACTTGCTCTACATTCAATTCAACATCACCAGGATCTTCAAAAGCTTTGTTAAAGCTGAACAAATCTGATGTGTAGCAAAGCTTACTTCTGATATTGGTTGTATTTCTTCCATGTCCAAGTTTTAAGGAGAGAATTCTTGTTCTTTTTAATTGAAAGAATGGGCTTACTTATTTAAGTATTTGTCTTCTTATATACCTATTATTTGAAGGACATGTAGCAATTCAGTTTAGAGTAATACTAATTTTTGAATCTTTTTCTCAAGAACTATTTTTCTCACTAGCATTCTAACTTTCTCTCACTTAAGAAAAGCTTGAAAAAAAAGAGTCGCCTCTGCTAGAGCTTTATTCCCCTAGGTTTTTGGTCTTAGAACTACCAAATTAGATCGTTTTCGATGGAAATTTTGGCGTAGAATTACCGCGGGATTGGTAGCGACTCCACTGTGGAAGCTTTGAAGATTCTGATTCGGGAGAACAATCCTTCAATCATTTACTTATGCGAGACGAAAGTTTCAAACCCTAGTCATATGGATAAGCTAAGAAGGGGCATAGGCTATCTGAACTACGAGGCAATCTTTAGTGTTAGCCAAGATGGGGATGGAGGTCCAAGACAATTGGGAGGGGTAGCAATGTTTTGGAGGAATGATGTCAAGATCAAATTCCTTTCAAAATTGTTGCACCATATTGGTGTAATTGTGCATCCATTGAAGGGGATGGGAAGGTGGAGGTTGACTAGTTTCTATGGCCACCCCACAACGACGGAGATACACCACACTTGGGATATCCTAAAATCACTGGGAGATGCATTGTCGCTACCATGGGTGTTGCTGGGTGACTTCAACAAGATTTTGCATAACGATGAGAAGGATGGAGGACCTTTATGGAGAGAGGGACAAATGCAATTGTTTCTTGACTATCTTTCCTACTGCGATTTGCATGACCTAGGGTTTATAGGAGGTCAGTATACATGGTCTAGAGGCGATATGAGATCACGCTTGGATAGGGTTGTGGTGACATGCACCTGGATCGATCTCTTCCCAAGAGCCACTGTGACGAACTTGCATCATGCACATGGGGATCACATTGCAATCTTACTAGGAGTTCATGCTGATCTAGTTATGGCACAGACTAATCCCAAACGACGCTTACAGTTTGAAGCATTCTGGTCGACACATGAGGGTTGCAAAGATGTGGTCCTAAATCGATGGCATCGCTCTAGGGTGGTCACTCCGATGCATGAAGATGTTCAGTGTATCCAGAACATTAGATATGCTTTGAATGACTGGCAAAGGAACATTTTTGGGAACATAGGCCGTGAGATAAAGGCCATTCGAAACTGGATCGGGGTACTATATATACTTCCTTTGTCGGATGAAAAAATTGACGAGAATTTTCCTCGCTCTTAGAGAGATTGGATACACTACTGGAAAATGAGTATCATTATTGGGAACAACGATCGAAAGTCCTTTGGATCACCGAGGGGGAGGGCAACAAGAAGTACTTCCACAGAAATTATTCAAACAGGAAGGTCAAGAACCGTATCTCAGGTTAGGTTGATGAGGAAGAAGTGATGCAAACATCCCCGAAGGGTATTGAGAAAGTAGTGGTAGACTACTTTAGCACAATGTTTGAAGCGAACGAAGTAAACAATGTGAAGATGCAAGAAGTTATTAACCTAGTCGAACCGAAAGTAACACCGGAGATGAATAATAACCTTATTGCGCCATACACAGAGGCAGAGGTCAAATTCGCTTAGTTTCAAATGTATCCATCAAAGAGCCCTAGCCCCGATGGGATGTCATCATTGTTCTTTCAAAAATATTGGCATGTTATTGGTAAGGAGGTTATTGAAGCCACAATCAATTTTCTAGAGACAGGGGTTCTCCTTGGTCAAGTAAACTTCACTCACGTTTGCCTTATCTTTAAGGTGGCAAAGCCATAGAAGATGACCGATCTGGGCCCTATTTCCTTATGCAACGTCATCTATAAGATTGCTTCAAAGGTGATTGTGAACAGATTGAAGAACATTTTGAACAAGCTCATCTCTTCTTTCCAAAATGCGTTTGTTCCAGGTCGTTTGATCTCGTATAATACCCTAATCGTGAACGAGGTATCTCACTTCATCCATAATCATAATTCTAGTTTTGATGGTGTGTCTTCTATTTGGGAAAGAAAATATTGATGAGGTTCGGCAAGTCAAGCAGGTGTTAGAGGATTATGAAGTGGCTTCAGGGAAGAAGGTGAATTTTGGTAAGAGTAGCATTCTTTTCAGCAAAAGAGTTAAGGAGGGTATGCGATAGAAGATGGTTGATGTTCTTGGTGTGTCTATTGCAGCAAAACATGAGAAGCACCTAGGGTTACTAACTTATGTGGGGAGGAAGAAGGTAGAAATATTTTTCTTCATCAAAGAGCGTCTTAACAAGAAGTTAGAAGGGTGGTAAGGTAAGTTTCTAAGCTCGGCGGGAAAAGACTTGCTTATCCGAGTTGTAGCTCAATCTTTTCCTACTTACGCCATGAGTTTCTTCCTTCTTCCAAAAGATTTATGTGACTCTCTACATCAATCTTGTCTCAAGAGATAGGAAAATACATTGGCTTGCATGGGATAAGCTAAGTACACTGAAAGAAGATGGGGGAATGAGATTTAAGAACCTTCATGCACATAACCTAGCGCTTTTATCTAAACAAGGGTGAAGTATCATGCGCAACTCGGACCCGATGATTACGAGGCTCTACAAAGCCATGTATTACCTGCTCTTTTTAGGAGGCCCCGATACCTCCTTCTTCATCTCTCTGTTGGCGTGAGATTATGGAAGCAAGGAAGCTACTCAAGAAAGGAACAATTTGGAGGATTGGTGATGGTAGAAAAATCAATGTTTGGAGTGATTCTTGGATACCACGGCTTGGGATGTTCAAGCCTCTTTATGGTAAACCTTTGAGTGCATTGAAGGTTAGTGAGCTTATGGAGTACCCAAGGTCATGGAATGAGGTTGGTTCGAAGGTCTTTTTCCCATTTGGAGGCGAAAACAATCTATTCCATTGAGCAATTCGGGAGGGGATGATAAGATGGTTTGGTTCCCTGATCTAAGAGGAAGATATAGAACTGCTTCGGCTTACAAATTAGCCATCCAAGATTTGGTCAGCCATGAAGCAGAGGCGTCAAGCTCGTCAACAACCATGAAGGTCCGGCCATCAATTTGGAAATTAGCTATGCAATCGAAAATTAAGGTACATGAGTGGAAAGTATGTAAAGATATATATCCTGTGGCTATGAAGCTTTAGAAAAAACGTGCCGATGTTCCATTCATTTGTTGCCTATGCGGGGAAGATGAAGAGACGTTGTTGCATGCAATAAGTGATTACAAGTACATAATCCAAGTTGTTTCACTAACACAAGGCCTGAGGGCTTGCTTTGATAATAAGATGTAAGAGAGTTGTTGCTCTTGGTTTGCGGAGTGCTTCGCTACATTGACACCTCATAAGGTTGCATGGTTGGCTATCTCCAATGGTCAATTTGGAAAGAACAAAATCAGAGAATATGGTCTAACAAATCATTGGAGGCACTGAGGGTTTTTCAGCAAGCAATGTATGGTTTAAATGAGTGTTTGACATTGTGTCCAGTTAAAATCAAGAAATCGAAGCGTCAAAGTGTGACATCAATGAAAATTTCTCAGGGTTGGTTGAAGATGAATGTAGACGGTGCCTGGAAGCAAGGTAAAGGTGGTCTAGGGTTGGCTTAGAGGGATTCTGATGGTAAGATACTATGTAGAGCTTGTTTGGTGAAGACTTCGGTGGCCGATGCATTGACTGTTGAGGCCTTAACATTGCAATCTGCTTGTGAGTCCAATACGGAACTTAGGCTCCACCCTATAATGGTGGAGTCATATTGCATTTACCTTGTTCAACTAGTTCTCAGTGAGGAGGAGGACTACTCGAGCATTAGAGGCATTATTCAAGATATCGTGGAGATCATTCGTGGTTGTCCAGGGCTACAACTTAAGCATGTCTTTAGAAAGGCAAAATCCCTGGCTCATCATCTCAGTAAAACAACTTTTAATTTTGATGTTTCGATATCATGGAATGGAATGGTTTCTGAAGTTGTTAAAGACCACATCCCAAACTATGTTTTTGCTTAAGTAATTAATAATATCTCTCGTCTTTCCTTCAAAAAAAACTTTCTCTCAAACACCAAACACCATTATATTATAGTTAAAAAGCAAAAAACCTAGCTATCCCCGTCACTAGGTTTTTGAGAAAAACCCAAACTCTCACAGGATGTCGTCCTCGGATTATGTGATGAAGCAACTGAGATCAACCTTGACAATTGCTGGAGACGGACGCACCCTATTTGGCATGAATGGATCAACTAGAGTCTCTAACCACTCCTTCATCGTCAGTCGTTTGTTTTCGGTAAGGGGAAAGACGAATTCCCATGTTGCAGCTGGTTCACTCGAAGCACTTTGGGGCCTGGGACGCTGCTTGAAGATCAGACCGATTGAAGATCGACTCCTTATGGAGTTTAACTTGGAATCAAACACGAAGAGGATTATGGAGGGAGGATTATGGTTCTATGGCAAGGCTTCCCTCGTGATGGTGAAGTACAATGAGCAAGGAGATCCCCTTAAGGTACCGTTGCTTTCTACTCCGTTTTGGGTCACTATTCTTGGCCTGGAACCTATCGTGTTCACCATGAAAGCAATTTAGATGGTGGCTAATATGATAGGTGTGTTCGAGAGGATCTGCGAGCCAAGTTTCCAGAGGGGTCTGGCCAAGGTGCGTATTCATCACTCGAGGGTTTGGCAACCCTTCGTTGCAAGAGAGTTCGAGTTCAAACATGGTATCTCGGTGATGCTGAAGTTCAAGATTGATCGCCTCTAAGTATTCTGTAGCACTTGCGGTCTTTTGGAACATCCAAAAACTGGGTGTATTGGAGCCCCGGATCTTTCTAAGAACATAGTATTGGAATCGACAGTGGCTTTATTGGTGGTAGTAAATCTGATCTATCTAGAATAGATCCGATGGGGGATGCAAGTGTGTCTATAAACCCTACCCCCACCCATGTTACTGATGTGGCCTTAAGTGTGCAGGCAATGCCTACTCCATAGACCGGACAACTTCTCTTTCGTGTCCTTGAGATTACGCTAGAGACTTTTGCGGCCATGGATTCAGCACTAGGCAATGTGGTAATCTCTCCGCCCTCACGCTCAGATCCCCTGAAATGCAAAGGAGGAAAGGAGTTGCTAGTGTAGTTGAAGAAGCTGAGGATGTTGATGAGGCAGAAGTCCTAATTTTTTCTCCCTTAATACCCCAACTTGGCTATCCTTGAGAAGAATGGTTTGTTGTTGAAGTCATTGGCAAAGAAATCGAAGAGAGGAAGTCTGGTTGGATCAAAGAACAAGGCAAAGAAAAGGCTATTAGAGGAGACTGACCAGGAGACTCTAAGGAGGATCGTTGAAGTCCCGTCCCATAGGAAAAAAGTTTCTAATGGTAGCGACATGGAGGTACGTGAGGTTCCAGTAGCCGAGAAAGAAGTGGTGGCCCCGTTGGAGTTGACAATGGTGCCCGTGGATCCAAATACTTCTTGGAGATGGTCCTCAAATGTCTTTGGGATGGCAACGGGTGATGTCGATGCACCAAGCATGTCAGTAATAGAGGTTGAGGAAGGAAACAAGGAGCAAAAAGGAGGAGATCTTTCCTCCTCGAACTAGGAGAATATGGAGGAGTAATTTTATGCTTTTATTTTTTTTCGTTTTGCATTTTTATCTGGGTTTAATTTGGAACTTTGTTGGTTTCTTTATTTTGGTTTTTATTCTTGAACTTACAGTTGTTCCTGAAATATTTACAGTTGATTTCTTTAATTTTATGCTATGTCACCGATTACCTATTTTGAGCTTTTGCTAGGTTTCAACTATTTGGTTAGGTGTAGCAACATAGTTGCTTTAGCTAGTTAGATTACGGTTTCTTTCTCTCGGTACCCTTAAGTGGGTAGTCGTAGTTGTAATCATTACTACTTTTCATATCAATGAGAACTGACACCTCACGCGTTGTACTTCCAAAAAAGAGCTATTTTTCTCTATTAGTTAGCACTACCTAGTGCTCAGTAGTGTTAGATTCGATGAAATTAGTATACTCCATCGATCAACTTTCAATCTTTAATTTATTTCTTGTATAGTTGTATGTAGGACTTAAAAACACGGGGCACCAGTTGGTGTGTTGTGATTCAATCATAAGAGTTCATATCATGATCATTGAAAATAAATTAAAAAAAAAAAAGCTCGTCTCGTGTTTGTTTTATGGACTTAGAAGGGCCCGACTCATGGATAGCTCATGGGTTTCAAATTTTCAAAAAAAAATCCGACTAGACCTAGAGATTGCAAGTGTTAAGCAAAAGCCTATCGGTGGTCCGACCTGGTCCATTACCGACCCCTAGAGGTTGGCAATAGACCGGGCTGGGCAACCCAAGCTTGCATGCTCAGTCGGGTTTAAGCATAACGACTTCAAAATTTGGGTCAAGTTAAGCCGGATTTTTTGTGAAAATGTTAAGCCCACTGGCCATCCATTGGCCAGGCCTTTTTCGGATCCGGTCAGATTAAGCCCAAGCCTGGTCGAACTTATTTATGTCTGAAATAAATTTAAAAAAATCAATAGTGTTCAACGATCAAATATATCAACAATTATACACACTGAATAATATATAAGTCTTAAAAATTGACAATTGACAATGAATGAATAATATTAAGATAAATTAGAGATCGTAGAGGTTTATAATAATAATAAAACTATCTAAAAAAAATTGACAAATAGTCAGCTAACTATATTAAGATCGACAATTTAGTAACTATTATTTGACATATATCAAAATTGTCATTTAGCTTGACATTTTACTATCAAAATAGTCACTCGTTCTCAAACGTCTGTTAATTAAGAATATTCCGTTACTTTTTAGGGGTATTTACGTCTTTTTTTTCTTGCTCATTGATTTTTTTTTTGTGTCTTTTAAATTACTTTGGACACCCGAATCTCATCTGGGCACCCAAGAGACATCTTGATCGGGTCGATAATGGCCGATTTGAGAGAGGGCCCGCAGCAACATAACAGCGCGCGAGGCTTGAGGTGGCGACCCAGGGTTCACGGCGGCACGCGACGGGTTGGAGGAAGCCGAGGGTGGCGCGCGATGTTCTGGATCGGAGGAGGCCGACGACGGCGGCGTGCGACGTTCTGGATCTTTGTGCTGCTTGTTTTCCTGGATTTTCTTGTGTTGATTTGTTTGCGGCTAAACGTGAAGGTATGATTTGTCCTCCTCTTCCTCCCTCATTTCACTCTGCTCGACCCACTGCGCCATCACGCTGCCGTGAACTCGGCTCAGCCTCTTCCCGTGCTACCACCTGTTCGGCCGTGCATCCTAGATCTTCACCTCGAGCGGCGCTGGTAAGTTCTGAGGATCTGATCGGGAGCGGTCGATTATGACGGTACAGGTTGAGGCTGACTCATGGCTGAGTGGTGACGGGGAGGCGACGCGAGATTTTACCGATGGCTAGGTGTCACGTTCTCTGAGAGAGAGAGAGAGATGAAACGGTGAATTTCGTTTTTTTAAAAAAATAATACAATAACGGCATATTGTAAATATAAAACGTGAATGATAGAAAGACAATTTTATTCATCATAAGACAAATATATGTAAAATGTAACTTAACACCAATTTTTCAATGTAAAATTTCGCAATTGATAAGATACATATATATATATATATATAGTTTTTATCAAGTGCAAAGCTTCGTACCGAAACTTCGGATTAAAGTTCCATTTAACTCAAAATTGAAAATATAATTTGGTCATTGGAATCACTCATATTTTAGATACCCATACAAAGATCGTGCTTACAAAATTTTAGTCTAATCGGATATCATTTAGCTACTTGATCACCACATTCAGGTTTTGAACTAAATCAGAAAATCTATTTGCATTGTTAAATAATACCACTATCAAATGATTTAAACATGTCAGATTGAGATGAAATTTTGCAGGCACTATCCTTCCATAGGTATCCAAAAGATGACTGACTTCCATTATCGAATTACGTTGTCGATTTTGTGTAAAATGCAACTTCACACAGAAGTTTCAATGCGAAACTTCACACTTGATAGGAACTGTGTATATGTATAGTCCATATCTAGAGCGAAGCTCCACTTTGAAAAAACAAAGCGAAGTTTCGATTTTCATAAGATTGAAAAATTATTCAATCATTAAAATCAACCATCTTTTAGATTATCAGAGGATTACGCATGCAAAAAATAAGCCTAATCGGAGATGATTTGACTATTTGATCATTATATTCAACTTTTGATGAATACATTTCATCCGATATAGCTTAAAAGTTTGATGTAGCAATCAAATGGTCAAAGTAGAGCTTTGCTCTCGATAAGGACAACACACACACACACACACACACACCACTATAAGAAAACTGCACCTAGACCACGGACCATTTCCGTCGTCTAGGTGCAGTTTTTCGTCGTCTAAGTACTTGGACGACGGAATCCAAGAACCTGGACGACGGAGATTTAGTGCTCCGTCGTCCAAGTTCACTTGGACCGCGGACATTATCCGTGGCCCATGTAGACACCTGGACGACGGAAACTCTAAGTCTCCGTCGTCCAGGTGTCTACATGGGCCACGGACATTGCTCGTTTCTCCGTGGCCCAGGTGTTCACCTGGACGACGGAGAATTAGAGTTTCCGTCGTCCAGGTGAACACGTGGGCCACGGAGAAACGAGCAATGTCCGTGGCCCAAGTGTTCACCTGGACGACGGAAACTCTAATTCTCCGTCGTCCAGGTGAACACCTGGGCCACGGAGAATGGCAGGTTTAGGGTTTAGGGGTTAGGGGTTAGGTTTAGGGTTTGTGCACCTGGACGACGGAGAACATAATCTCCGTCGTCCAAGTGAATATTTAATTTTTTTTTTAAAAATAAATTGAAATTAAATATTATTAATTTAATTTATTATTAATTTAATTTAAATAATGAAAAATAGTCGAAAATAATTAATTAAACTAAATTTTTAATATTAAATAATTAATTAATTTGTACATATATACACATCCAAATTAAAAACCCAGAAAAATTATATAATATTGTTCGGAACTCGGAAATAAAGAAACGCGATAATTAACTAGTTAGCTAATACACTGGAGGAGCAGATGCGCCGCCGAGTCCTCCGCCTCTAGCCGGGTCGTTGTCGTCGGGGTGTGGGTTCGGAGGAGGTTGACATACTTCTCGATTTTGTTGCATGAGGGCGATGAGTTGGGCTATTTGTGCTTGTTGTTCGTCAAGTCTTTGCCGCATTGACTCATTCTCCTCTCGTGCCAGTCGAGCCTTTTGAATGGCTGCTTCGACGGCCGCAGCCTGACTCATTCTCCGCTGCCCCGAACCTCCCGTAGATGATGAGCCGGAGGTCGTCGACAAATCTCGTACCACCCTAGGCCCAAAGTGTCTAACCTCCTTGCCAGCTCTACGACCGTAGACCTCATCCGCGATTGCAATTTGGCTCTCTAAGGATAGAGGAGGCAGGTCTTCCGGCGGCACATCTGGGAACGTAAGCTGAGTGTTAGCCAACTCTTCATGCACACGCTCTATCGCCCTTGCCTACAAAAGAATAATTAATTTATTATAATGAAATCATATTTAAATAATAATTACTATAATTAAAAGCACATATATATATATATATCACTTACGCCCCATTGACTCGCTTCATTATCGAGCCCTGGCGTCACGTACGCGCTTACGCTTGCATCAAGATAAGGGTGTTTGGAGCCCTTATCCTTGTGCTCCTTGGCTATTTGAATGAACTGCTTGGCGCCTGTAGTATGGTGTTTCTCCTTCTTCCCCCGGTTGGCTTTGTTGACACCGGAGAATTTCTGTTACACATCATAATTAAATCATTAAAAAATAAATAACTACAATTTAAATAATTCAATTATCTTAATTGAAATAAAAAAATAAATTAATACCTTAAATTGTTCATCGGCAAAGTGGTTACACAACCACTCCCACTCATCTTCTCTCTCCCCTTGCAGCTCTACCGGGGGAGGCACGGGACCGACATCTTGGAAGTACTTATGGAGCTTGTACTTCCAATCTTTGTAGATGGAGTTGGCGGTTTGGTTGATATGCCTCAACATAGCCGGTGTCGGATCCACGTTAAATTGTTCCTATCAAAAATAAATAGAAAATTATAATCGTATATATTATGAAATTTTAGGCCGAGATTAACAATATTATATAATAACTAAATTGGACGTATTACGTACCGAAAGATCTTTGAAGACTTTCGTCTTCTCATGATCCGGCGCCTCCTTCCAAGTAGGGGCAGTGATACGAACCCGGTTACGGATGATTGACCCTATCCCATGCGCCCAGAGACTTGCTAGCTGAGCTGTGGGAGGGCCACCGGTGAATTCATCGTATGGCAAGTCGATCTTTTTACCGGTTGCCTGGCAAATACGCTCCGCTTTGCCCCCTTTAACGAGACCCCGAGTCCTTTTCAGTTCCGGGTCAGTAGGGGCCCTCCTTTGCCTACGGCGGGCGCTGTACATGATTGATTCGGCGATCGAGGACGCCTGAGTACTTCCCGTTGAACCGGTACCGGGCGTCGGAGATTGGAAGGGGTCGACGTCATCACCGCTCGAGATGAATGGGGGAGCGGGAATTTCCCCAAAGGGCGCTACGGACGGACCAGATGATCCGTCCGGATTGAGAGCGTCGTTGCCCTCCTGTTGAACCCAACCGACTTGGGCCGCCAACATTCGGAGCATCTCATCTTCTGCCTCCTGTTGGGCTTTCTTCTTGCCGGATGTCATCTTTGGCGGAGCCATTTAAACCTAAGAGTACGGTGTTAAAATACCTACTTACCATAATATTTACAACTTAAAAATTTACGCTAATTAATTAAGTACGTTTAAGATTTAAATAGAGTACACTAGCTTGGCATTTTCGGTCGTTCAATGAACGTGCGACCCGCGCGATAAAGTGTAAATTTTCAATTAATCAGCCTTGGTTAAATCGAAAAACATGGCCAGTTAGGGATAGAGATAACGCGAGAGGCAGGACTAATTTCGACAAAAGTCTTTCTTAGTCCAAATCCTGTCACCAGTCATAACCCGTTTCTAGACACCATGTCCGACATTCGGCCAATTTTTCGAAAATTTACACTCCCTCAAGTCCTTTGCAAACTCCGCCCTCAACCTCATGTCCATAACTTCACTTAGGTTATGGTGTGCGGTGATGAAATCCACACATCACGAGGGGTTAAGGAGATAAGCAAGGAAAAGAGGCGTCATCTATTCCAAAGAGTGCGACTTAATAAACCAAACCTATGTACTAAATTTAAATCGAACACGTACTACTAATTAATTTAATCTCATATTTATTTAATTATGCAACTAATTAATAAATAATTACAATAATATTTATTCATTTCATAAATTATCAAGTAATTACAATTATTCATTTAATTATTATTAATAACAATAATTTACCATTTAATTAATTAATAACAATATGTAATCATTTATTTAATTAATAACAATAATTAATCTAAATATAATTAATAACAATAAATTTACAATTATTCATTTAATTAGTATTAATAACAATAATTAATAAATAACATTACAATAATCATTTAAGAAATATTTAAAACTAATTAATTAAATAAAAATTATTTTAATAAGGGAAAAATAGAAATTTACCGAATCGGAGTTTTTCGGGAGTTTTCGGGAAAATCGCCGGAGTTGTGTCGTCGGAGAGGAGGAACCACGCCGGAAATAATGTCGTCGGAGAGTCGCCGGAGGAGAATCGCCGGAATGAGAGAGAGAGAGGAGATGGAGGAGAGAAAGTTGTAAGGGATGAGGAAAAGAAGATGAGGCTCGGCCTATTTATAGAGTTTCACTTAGACGACGGAGCACTATTCTTCGTCGTCTAAGTGCACTTGGACGACGGAAACAGTGTTTTCCGTCGTCTAAGTGAAAGGTTAAAATGTTTCGAAGCGGCGCGTAATTAATGGGCGGGATGTTTCACCCGCCATAAATTTGGACTTAGACGACGGAGAATTGATTCTTCGTCGTCTAAGTGGAAATTCAAGCGGCGCCGAAAATTGAGGCGGTAAAACGAACTGCCATGATTTTCGACTTGGACGACGGATATTGACGTTATCCGTCGTCCAGGTGAAAAATTCATTGGAAAAAAAAGAAATAAATAATCTAACCGCCATGGTAAATTGAACCTGGACGACGGAGAAGGACGTTTTCCGTCGTCCGGGTGTTCACCTGGACGACGGATAAAGTCATTCTCCGTCGTCCAGGTTCAATTTACGTAAAAAAAAAGTTTAAAATTAATTCGCTAGGAATTTAGCGATCTGTCATTGGAGTGAAATAGTCGTCCAATATCGATGAACGTTTCGTATATATGAACAGTTAAATTTGAACCGACGAATAGATTTTCGTTTTGAAAGTTGTTAAGTATCGACTAATCCTTACAACTTAAGTGTTCATGAGTAGAGGCTCATTTGCAACAGAGTATTAACGAAATTGAATTTGGACAAAACAACTGTTGGATATGTTCGTCGTAACACAATATATAATTGTCTTCAAAGGACCATAAAATAATAAGTTCGGGAAGAGTTTGATCGGCACAGTCAACCGCAAAACCGATAATTTCACAAACCGGAAACGTGGATACAAGGCATTTCGCAACTCCGATTTTCGAACCGTCGAAGCTCACACACCAAGAATTGTTTACTCTAAAGTCTTGATGAAAAGACTTTGCATTGGAAGAAGGTCTAGATGGTCGTTGTCTTAGAAAAAATTACGATATCTGCACCTAGACGACGGAAATGAGTGTTTCCGTCGTTCAGGTAATCACCTGGACGACGGATATAAAGTTATCCGTCGTCCAGGTTCTGACCTGGACGACGAAGAATGACGTTCTCCGTCGTCCAGGTGTATAGACCCTGAATTCAGGGGTTAGGGCCTTACTGTTTAGGATTTAGGGTTTGTGAACTTGGACGACGGAGAATTACCATATCCGTCGTCCTAGTGTGTACCTGGACGACAGATAATGACCATTCTCCGTCGTCCAAGTTCTAAAACCCGATTTCAGGGGTTAGGGCCTTAGGGTTTACGGTTTAGGTCGTCTCCGGTCATTTGTGTGTCCGTTCAATTATTCTGATTCAAAAATATAATTAAAAAATTGATCGATCGATCCGATCTGCTAGATTTAGGGTCCAGGATTTAGGGTTTTATATGAGATTGAGATTTGGCGTGGCGCCAAAGGTGAAAATGGCGGGGGACCTAATATAAACGTGGACGGAATTCAGGTGTCCGTTCAATTATTTTGAATGACCATAAAAAAATTAAATAAATGATCGATCGATCCGATTTGCTAGATTTAGGGTCGAGGATTTAGGGAGATAGCCAAAATACCCAAAGGCGACAACCTGCAATTAATTTCTCCGTTGTCCAGGATATATAATTCGGATTAATTAATTACCGTAAATTAACCTGCATCGATCATATATATATTACAATAATTACAATAATTAATTACCAATTAATCTCCCTCGTCGTATGACTGTACTCTTCGTCATAATCATCATCATCCTCATCCCCGTTAGACGACGGCTCATCCTCGTCATCGTACTCAACATCGTCCGACGAATAACCTGAGTCTTCGTCCGCGTCCTCTTCTTGCTCGTCTTCTTCATCTACCTCATCGATAATCTCATCTTCAGTTAGATCTGTACAACCATCAGGCATGGGTAACCGTTCACCATCTTGAACCAGGTCCATTATATCGGAGCGGACCATAGAAATATTAGGCTCTTGATAGGCAGGAATGTCTCTTTCTGATTCAGCAGCATCTTCAGTCGTCGCCGGTGTCCCTTCAATTGTCTCTGTATTCCATATTCCTCGGTGAGAGATATGGTTCACTATTTTCCACCCTTCACCGGCTTTCGGATCGTCGAGATAGAATACCTGCCGAACTAAGGTGGCGAGACCGAAAGGCTCATCCTCATACCAGTGCGAGTTTGTATCGACTGATAATAGTCCCAGGTCTTCCTTTGTACGCTTGAACCATCTGCACTTGAATAGGAAAACGTTGACATCATTCCCGTAACATAGCTGAACCACGTATACAATAGCCCCGTAATATAGATCATTGTCTTTCCCAACCGCTACCCCACTATTTTCTGTTCTTTTTCCTTTGTCTCAGGCCAATGAATGGAACTTTACACCGTTCACAAAACATCCGGGATAAATATAGTGTTTAACCGGCTTCCCTGCTAGCAAGTGCTTTGGCCATGACCACCACCCTCCGTGGTTATCAGATTTTTGCAGATCAATCATCTGCGAAAAAGGGCAAATTAATATAAGGGTTTACTTTCTACAAACATGAGCAATATGTATAAATTACTAATTAAATACCGAGACGTACGTACGTACCCATTGGAAGAAATAATCGGGAAACTTCTTCTTAACCATTTTCTCAATCCATGCCGAACTCTTGTTTTGATTTAACGCCTGAAGCCTATCCCTATATGACAACATGTACGGCTCAACTTCGTCACAGTCTCGCAACACTACCCAATGTGCCTCAATAAGTTCTTCCCGTGTTAACGATTCCTTTAATACTCCTCTAAACGGTCGGACGACATTGGTGACGACAGAAAGATTGATGTGGGTACTGCGATCGGAGGCAGTGGGAGGGGGTGGATCTTTGAGGTACCTGTTGCAGTAAGTAACACACTCATGCATTAGGTATGTCTCTGCTATGGAGCCATCCGGGGCCGACCTGTTTTTGACGAATGACTTATACTGTCCAAGCTGTCTACAAAATCAAACGTACACATTACATAAGTACATATAGCTAGCTAGTGTATATATAATCTCCAGTGGAACAAATAAATTAATTAGTTGTACGTACCTTTCTTGAGGATGCATCCAAGTGTATTAGACCGGACCAGAAATGAGCACCTGCTCGGGCAGCTGGATCATTAGGTGAATCATGATGTCAAAGAAAGCAGGGGGGAAAATCCTCTCTAGTTTGCAAATGATGTGCACAATTTGTTGTTGCAATTCCACCACATCTGACTTCTTTAATTCTCTGGCGCATAACCTCTGCCACCACCTGCACAATGCTACTATTGGTTCTACGACGTCCCGAGGCAAGTATGGTCGAATTACCACTGGAATCAGACGTTGCAGCATAACTTGATAGTCATGTGTCTTTAGACCAACAAACTTGTGTTGCACCTCGTCCACTGCTCCAGTTATAGTAGCTGCATACGTAGCCGGATAACGAACGCCCTTAAACCAGTGAAATACAGAACGTCTAAGCGTCGGCTTCACTATGTATGGTGCATCTGGCATCTTGTTGTACACTCATTTCCTATCCCTCCTCAACCACAAGGGACGACGTAGATTCATTGATTCCAAATCTTTGCGCACTTTGGGAGTATCTTTAGTCTTGAACTTAATACCGAGAATTGTTCCCACCATGCTGTCGCACACATTCTTTTCTATGTGCATCACGTCCAAGTTGTTCCTCAGCTTCAACTTCGACCAGTAAGGGAGTTCAAAGAATATACTCTTGTGATCCCAATAGCTCAGATCATGTGGAGGAATTGGATTGCATTTCTTTACATCCGCGTCATTGCTCAACACACCAAAGTCGAAATAGCTCAACCTCTCTAAAATCTCTTCGCCCGACCAACTACGGGGTTTATGATTGTTCTCTACCGTACCGTCGAAATGAGCTTCATCCTGTCGCCAGGGGTGGTCGTGAGGAAGCCATCTACGGTGACCCAAGTAACACACCTTCCCCGCGTGCCAACTAGAGTTTACGTCGTCCAAACATATAGGACATCCATTATATCCTTTTGTCCTGCAGGCTGCCAACATCCCATAAGCTGGAAAATCGCTGATCGTCCACATTACGGCAGCCCTCATCGTGAACATCGTGTCAGTGAATTTGTCATAAGTTGGGACTCCATTTTCCCACAACAGTTTCAGCTCGTCGATCAAAGGTCTGAGGTAGACATCTAAGCACTTCGATGGAGATTTAGGACCTGGAATTAGTACGGTAAGGAAATTAAATTCCTTGTTCATGCACATCCACGGAGGCAAGTTGTACGGCATCAGAATAACTGGCCAAGTGCTGACGGCGGAGCTATTACTTCCCCAAGGATTGAATCCGTCTGTAGATATGCCGAGTCTAACATTTCTAACCTCTGAAGCAAAGTCTCCAAATTCTCTGTCGAAATGTTTGAAACCCTCCCCATCCGCGGCGTGTCGCAGGACATCGTCATCTATTCGTTTTTCTGCGTACCATCGCATCGCCTCTGCTGTGTGTAGAGACATGTATAGGCGCTGCAATCTGGGAATCAAGGGAAAATATCGAACAACTTTCACAGGAATTCTCTTTTTCGTACTCTTCCTATTCAACTGGAATCTGCATTTGCCACATACGGGAGAATAGTCCAACTCTTTATACTCTTTGTAAAATAGCACACAATCATTCGGACATGCGTCAATTATCCTGTACTTTAGGCCGAGGCTGCTCAGGATATTTCTAACCTTATAATGAGATTTAGGAAGATTGTGATCATCAGGGAGCAACTTACATATTTGCTCCTGAATTTCGTCAAAAGCACTCACTGACATTTTGTGCTTCACTTTTATCTTCATTTGCTCCATCACATATTGCAACACATTCTCTCGACATCCAGGGAACACCGGGGTCTGCGCTTCAAGTAGTATCCGGTTGTACTTTTCCATCTCACTGGTGTCAGTGTCCAAGCTAGCTGCGGTGAATGTGTCATCATGCTCATTAGTGGTACTGTAACCTCCGTCTTGGTGTTGGTGTCCACTATGACTACATCCCGGAAACGCATCATGGACCAAATCTGCAGTTGGGTTGCAAGCTGGGGGTCCGGCACCACTGCCGCTGGATGAGGCACCATGGTAACTGTACCCTGAGCTGAAGTCTGCTGCGCTGAACTCTAATGCTTCACCATGCTCGCTCCATGTAGTGTAACTCCACATCATACCATTTTCGTACAGGTGTTGCACCATAACATTAATCTCCGCATACTGACAATTAAGACATTTCTGACACGGACACCTGAAACGTTTCTTTCCCTGACCATGTTCTATCGCAAAGTTCACAAATTCGCTAATTCCATCCATATACCGGACATCACATCTATTCTTCAACTTCATCCAACTCTTGTCCATACTGCTACAAAATATTATAATTAATTAATTATTACATATATATATGTCCATTAATTTACGCTTAATTATACGTACTCGATCTACATATCGATCCATCAATTACGTACGTACGTACGTACGTAATTTAATCGATCTGTACATATATATATAGCTAACATCCTTGCATGTATGTACGTACGTTTTCACTAAATATATATTAATTAAGCAAATTTTAACTACGTACGTACGTACCTGCTGGCCTTCTCGATATCTGTAAGTTAATTAAGCTACCTAGCTAGTCAGCGGAGATCCCTTATCGATCCTGATTCTTCTCGGCGTAGCTTCTAGCTAGCTAGCTCCCTTCTCCTTCAATTCTTCTTCAAATGGAATGAAGAGATCGAGGAATGAATTCAGTTTGGCATCGGGCTTATATAATGCTTCACTTAGACGACAGAGGTGTCGGTACGTCGTCTAAGTGGAAGTACGTTACGTACTCGGACGACGGCGTGTCGGTCCGTCCTCCAGGTAATCACCTGGACGACGGAGAATACCATCTCCGTGGTCCAGGTGATCGCCTGGAGGACGGAGAATACCATCTCCGTCGTCCAGGTGATCGCCTGGAGGACGGAGAAGACTCCGAGGTCCAGGTGATCACCTGGACGACGGATAATGCCGTATCCGTCGTCCAGGTGATCACCTAGACCTCGGAGTCTTCTCCGTCGTCCAGGTGATAACCTGGACGATGGATATGGTATTCTCCGTCGTCCAGGTGGTACTTGGACCACGGAACAATTACGTTTCCGTGGTCTAAGTGTTGTTTTCTTGTAGTGCACACACACACACACACACACACACACACACACACACACACACACACACACACACACACACACACACACACACACACACAGTTCTCATCAAGTGTGAAGCTTCGCACAGAAATTTCTGTGTGAATTTGTATTTTATACAAAATCGACAAAATAATTTTATCATTGGAATCACTCAACTTTTAGATACCCATGCTTGCAAAATTTCATCCCAATTGAATATCGTTTAGCCATTTGATCACCGCATTCAAGATTTGAGCTAAATTGGACAATCTGTGTGCATTATTAAATAATGTCACGATCAAATGATTTAAACATGTTAGATTGAGCTGAAATTGTGTAGAAATGATCTTTGCATAGATATCCAAAAGATGGTTGACTTCAATTATCAAATTATATTGTCGATTTTATGTAAAATGCAACTATATATACAGTCTTTTTCAGTCAAGGACATCCGTACGATGCAGATTTTTCTGTTTTACCTCACTTAGACATCAAATATTGATAATCAAGACCACTCATGCTATAAATACTATTTCAACTAAGTCATCTAAAATTTTTGAGTCCAATCAAAAATCGGTTGACTATTTCATTAGCCATTTATATATCGTCAGCACTTATCCTACGCTCCTTATTTGTTTTTAATGTTTCACCAATTTGGATGACTAAACGACTACCAAATTGGTTGAAAATTTGTAGGTCTACTTCCTAAAGCGATATCTATAACGTCAATAATTTAAATTGTTGAAATCAAATATGAGATGATCAAAATGATAAAAATCCTTACCATCCGCATCGTGCGGACGTCCGCATTTGAAAATATCTATATATATATATAATTTATGTTTGAGGATTTGAGACTTGAGGTGAGAATCAAAATTGGTGCACTCCTATCTTCTTACAAAATAAATGACCATACAAAAAGAAAATAAAAAATTATACAAAATTATGTCACATAGGTATTCAAACCAATCAACTCTCATGTCGTCCTCATTTCTATCGATATATGTTTTTTTAGATGAAACGGTAGAATATATTGGATCTACCGATATATATAAATGGAAGAATAAATTCAAACCATACATACACCAATATTTATATTTGATTTGTTAATCACAAGGCAAACACAACCTATAAACCAAACTAATATAAACTGATGTTCTGACATAGTACATAAAAAAATAAAACAAACAATATTTAAACACAGTACATGAAAAAAACTGATGTCTACTACGATACTAATAAATAATAAATAAATAAATAATCTTCATGTCATAACTTGTGCTTATGCTTACTTTAATTTCATATTTTCTTCTAATTTTAGCATTAGATTTCTTGTATGAACAATTGTTACCTTAATAGTTTAATATTCTTGTGTAGGTTTCGCAATGCAGGTGATGTTGAGGGTGGAAGACAATTGCTCAGTAAGGCAGAAGTTTATATTCCAACCATGGAAGACGTTCAAAGCATCTTGGAAATGACGGTCACTAGAGCTTTTTCCCGAGAGATGTCAAACATGTATAAGACTAAACATGTGCTAACGTATCATTCACTTCGATCCCATACCATGATCCCGTATGATGCAGATAATCAAGTAGCTTCAGTTTATCATCATTGTTTCATGGTACTCTTGTACAACATACTATCAGAGTCGTTAATCTCTAGTTCCTTGCCATCATCTCCATTGTGGATTGCATCAGCAAATTACAGAAGATAGAGGATAAGAGATGAAGTCATCACCTACCAAGCTGATATCTTGTGCTTCCAGGAAGTTGGTGTACAAGCCTTTGACTATTTTAGGAATTCTTTCGTCTTTAACTTTTTTTCTTTCTATTTTTGTTATGATAAGGATGATTATTGAGACATCTACGGGATAATATCCCAATTAGTTAGGCTTGGTAATCTTGTTATTACTGTAACGAGTATCCTAGTTTATTCTGTTCCTTATTTGTAGCTAGTCAGTATAACTCCTAGGCTGTATAAATATTGTACATCGAATACAGATCAATACAACTCACTTTTACAACAATATCAATCTCTAATATGGTATCAGAGCATTCGTGCTCTTGAGGACCTACCAAACACGATTAACCTAAACACAAAATCTAAACCTATAACCCTGTCGAGACAATGGCAGCAGGAGAAGAAAAAGATCAGAAACCAACAGGCTCAAACAAAGCCCCAACATGGGAAAATTTCAATCATCCCTTACACATCCACCATTCAGATCAACTTGGAGCAATCTTGGTTCCACTAACTTCTGGCCGAAGACAACTTCAGTTCATGGATAGACAGCATGAACGCGACTCTTCAGATCAAAAACAAAATAGGGCTCGTCGATGGAACCCTGCCTAAACCCAAGAAGAACCTGGACGAGTAGAATCAATGGAATCGATGCGATATCTTAGTCAAAACATGGCTGAAAGCATCGATGTCCAAAGAAATTGGCAAAAGTTTTGCACACTGCAAAGATTCGAGGACGGTTTGGCTTGAGTTGCATGAAAGGTTTGGACAAACAAACACTGTCCAACTCTTCCATATTGAGAACTCGATTCATGATTGTACACATGGATCTCAATATGTCACATCCTTCTTCACTCAGCTCAAGAGCCTTTGGGATGAGAAGGAAGCACTTTGCAATATTCCTGCTTGCGTGTGTGAGGCATGAGAAGAATTGAAAATATACGTTGAGACTCAAAAGATCATGAAGTTCTTGATGGGCTTGACCGATGAATTTTCTACTACTCGAAGCAACATTATTGCCATGGATATGCTGCCATCATTGAATAAAGTGTATTCAATTTTCCTCAGACATGAAAAACAAGTGGCAGTTGCAGCAAACAAATCTGCAATGCAGCCTTCCGAGTCCACTAAATTTCATGTGCAGCAGCAGCGCGACAGCTAGAAGCCCCTTGCCGAGCCTCGTGCAGCGTAGTGCGCAGTGCAACACAACGACACTACCGCGTGCGGGTCCGAGTTCTCCCATGAGTCCTTTGTGGGCCATGCACGCAAGTCAGGGCGTAGCAATGACAAGCAGCAGCACTGTAACAAATGTGATAGAACAAACCATTCTACCGAAAATTGTAAAGCTCACCTACGTTGCACAAGTTGCAACTGGAAAGAACACACCGCCAAGACCTGTCGGCAACATTTGCTCTGCTCCTATTGCAATCTCAAGGGACATGTCTATGAAGATTGTAGAAAGAGAAAAGCAGCACAATCCGCAAAAGGAACCAGCCAAGTTAACCATGTCTTGGCAGCCTATGAAAGGTCTACCTCCTTCCCTTTTTCACAAGCAGAATGTGCTCGTTTGAGAGAACTTTTGGACAACAATCAAACTCCAACTCAAGCTGGTAAAATTCGTGACTACGAGGCACTCTCTGGTAAGGTTGCTTCCCTAGCAAATAATTGTTGTCATACACCAACATGGCTTATAGATAGCGGTGCCAGTGATCATATTGTGTGCAATGATGAATTTCTTACTTCCAAAAGACTTGTCATGAATTATACTGTGAGACTTCCATCTGGTTCATCTGCTCAAGTTACACACATTGGGACAGTAATGTTTGTATCTTAATTAAAGCTTGAGAATGTGCTCTGTGTTCATTCCTTTTATCTGAACCTGATATCTGTTAGCAAACCGGCTTGAGATTCATTTTATGTAACCATATTTCTGAGGCATGTTTGTATTATACAAGACCTACAATCGGGAAAGATGATTGGCACGGGCACTGAGAGGGAGGGAGTCTACTGCCTCGATCACCATCAGAAAGGAACATGCAATGTGGCTCGAGTTCAAACATCCAATCTCTGTCACCAGCGTCTTGGTCACCCATCACAACGAGTATTTTCATTATTTCCTTTTTCTCGAGACAATTGTGCACCCAATAATTGCTTAATTTTCCCTTTAGCTAACAAACTCGTCAACCATTCTCTTTAAGTATTACTTCCAGTAAAGATTGTTTTGAATTGATTCATGTTGATATTTGGGGTGGTTATCATGTTCCTTCGCTCACTAGTGCACAATATTTTCTCACCATTGTTGATGATTTTTCACGAGCTACATGGGTTTACCTTATGAAACACAAGTCTGAAGCACGTTCCCTCATTGTCAGTTTTGTTCATTTAGCTAGATCTCAATTTGATAAGCGTGTCAAAGTCATTAGAAGTGACAATGGTCCTGAGTTTCTCATGCCTGATTTTTATGCATCTAAAGGCATAGAACATCAAACAACTTGTGTCAACAATCCACAAAAAAATGTGTTGCCGAAAGGAAACATTGTAACCTTTTAAATGTTGCTCGTTCACTCCTTTTTCAAGCCAATATTCCAAAACTATTTTGAGGTGAAGCCATTCTCACAGCTAGCTATCTCATAAATCGCATTCCAACTCCTCTTTTGAGAGGAAAAACACCATTTGAGAAACTTTTCTCCACAAAACCAAACCATGACCATCTACGAGTTTTTGGTTGTAGGTGTTTTGCCTCCACACATCCATTGAAACCCAGCAAATTTGATCCCAGGTCAATTGAATGCATCTTCTTTTGTTATCCTCATGGTAAAAAGGGTTATCGGGTCTATGATCTTAAAAACAAGAAAATTTTATTCTCTCGGGATGTGGTTTTCTTTGAGGAAGATTTTCCCTATCACACAAAATCTCCTAATTCCTCTGACCTACCAAACCCACAAAATTCTCTGTTCAACTTTGGTGAATCTTTGCGAAATTCTGGCGACACAAATCACGCCAACAATCCTGCTCAACAAGCTAATCCCAAGAATTCCAACTCTGTCCTTCCTCATCAAACCAGTTCGCGTCAAACCAGTTTACATCCCAATCCTCCTAAGATATCTAGCGAGCATCATTGCGAGATAATTACAGAACCTCTTTCTGCTCCTTCCATTGCTCCGTCAATCACTTTGCCTACCTATACACACCCTGATATCGAGTTCATCGAGTCACCTTCCGCTACTCAAACTTTTCCATCACCAAGTCCAATTCTCCAAACACCTCAATCTCCTCCAACAAGTACATCTAGTTCTCCTGTGTTTCCCAATTCTTCTCCAAAGCTTGCTCCACGTCGATCGACTCGACCAACAAGGACTTCAAGCCTCTTGCAAGACTTTCATATCGATGCAGCTCTCCCCTCACGTGTCGTCACACCATCTCCATCGACCGAGGACTCAGGTACGGCTCATTCTTTATCTGATGTCTTGTCTTATGATAGACTATTGAGTTCACATCGTGCCTTTACCGCTGCGCTAACTATGCAGCGTGAGCCTACATCTTTCTCACAGGCAGTACTTGATCCCAAATGGCGTCAGGCCATGCAAGATGAGATTCGAGCCTTGCAAAATAATCGTACATGGAGCCTTGTGCCACCACCCTTGAACAAACATCCAATTGGCTGCAAATGGGAATTAACCTTGAACAAACATCCAATGCGGTAAGTAAATTTAAGAGAAAATTACACTGATTAATTTTTCACGGGAATTCTTTCCTCTTTAACTTTTTTTCTTTCTATTTTTGTTATGATAAGGATGATGAAGTGCCATTTTCTTCAACCGCAATCACTATAGATTAGTGGAGACACATGAGGTGAGAAATCGATATTTTTAATTTATACGATTGTTCAGTTCCGTTCATCTGTTCTACTTCTATTCTAGTTGTTGTTAGATTGAGTTTCAACATTCGACCATAAGCTTTCTACGAGATTTGGGATGCAAGTACATAAGAGATTACTTCCTCGAAGTTCATACTGGACTTTGTGTCATATTAGAGACCATTGAAGATCCGAGGAGGATATGTGTGGTATGGTCATCGACATTCTTATTCTAAAACATCGTTTTTTTTCATTGTACAAGGTCTTAATTAATATTGTTTATGTGCAGGGTAATACACACCTATGCCCAAAATCAGTAAGAAGGGCTAGGTTTCCAAATTGTGAGCTTCATTGATGAGATTAAAAGGATCCTCGCTGGTCAAGAGGTGATATTTCTGTCTAACTTTCTGGGGATTTTAATTCCACTCCATACAGGTTATTCATATCGGGCCGATGTCTCGAGTAATATAAATTGATCATTTTTGTACACTACTCGTGGTTGTCTTAGTCACAGGTAAAATAACATTGGGATGAAGTAATCATCCGAGGAGGATAAGTGGGGTATGGTGATCCACTTTCTTACTCTAAACCATGTTCTTTTCTTTGTACAAGCTCTTAATTAATATTGTTTAGATGCAGGGTAATACACACCTATGCCCAAAATCAGCAAGAAGGGTCATCCAGGTTTCCATATTGTGAGCTTCAATGATGAGATTAAAAGCATCCGCGCAAGTGAAAAGGTGATATTTCTATCATACTTGCTGAGATTTTAATTCCATTCCGTATAGGTTAATCATATCGCGTCGATGTCTTGAGTAATATAAGTCGACCATTTTTTTGTTTGGGGCTGAAATAAATATTTCATATTGAGCTTGAAAAGCTGAAGTCTTAGCGAGCGGCCCGGTTAGAAATGAAGCTTGCCGAGCGGCTGAGTAGAATAACAGAGTCCGTTTCCATATCGATTTAGGATTGTAGGATTAAGATATCTAATATGTGTGGCTTAAGTTTATCGTACATTTCCTGCTTCCGTTAGGTTTCATTCATGAAAGAAATTGTGATAACATTGAAACTATATAAAGATAAGACCCGTGTGCTGGAAGACTCAGAGTTATATTAACAATCTAAGAGTTTAAGACGTTCAAGAGAATTGGAAGACGACTACTGTGCAGTATATAAGGAGAGCAAAAGCATTTGAGAAAGGGTCCTCGATCAAATACAAAAGCTTTGCTATACGCAAACACCTAAACATCTGGTCAGAGATTCTATCCCTGCAACCAGATGATCAAAGTGCTTATCATCAATCGAGTAAGAGTATCACAATCAAAGGAAGCAACGCAACTGGAAGGTTGAAGAGTTTGTCACATATCGAGTGAGAGTTCAGATATCCAAGGAAGCAGTGTTCATGACACATCGTTAAAGAAGTTTCTCTGCTTTGCACTTGTAAAGGGTAGTGTGAGGTATCAATTTCTATGGCTCTGCTAGAGACGCAAAAATCCCAAAGTCCTAGGTCACTAGGCGAGAATGACTCATTCAGACGAGGTTGGTGCTCTCCTCGTCTTAATCGCTTAATCAAGAAGTCAGGCAGCTTTACACATTCTATATTCTGTTGAGAGACGGTGGCATGCCAGCACATGAAGCACATACAGGATAAACCGACACCTGCAGTCAAACTACCCGAGATCAGTAAAAGAGACAGTTTGTAAGAGAATCTCTACGCGCTCCTCGCCAGAGATATTTTGACGCCAAAATTTTTGGCATGCCCAGTGGGACCTTCTTTTCGTGCCTCTAAGTGACAATAAGGGATCCATATTGATGGAAAATATCCTCAGTGTCGCAAACATCCACAACTGGTCTACCGTGAACACACTTCTACTTGGTGTTGTTCATTAAGTAATCAAGCGGTTAATATTATCTTCGCTAAGGAATATCACTCGACCATGTAATTTAAATCTTTAAACGAAGTGGAGATCATGGAACTTACGTTCCTAGAATACCTAGCCAACGCGGCTAGGCACGACGAACATCAGACTAACTACTACACAGCTCTCGGTGAAAGAATTGAACAACACGCAACACTCCTCACTACTCAAGGCAAGAAAGTCGACTCGGCTTTGGCCGAAATCCAAGTGTAAAGAGTAGAACTCCACACAGACCAGGAGGAGAGAAAGGCAATTGGAGCCTAAGTAGCAAGTCTTGTGGAAGGTCAGGACAAATTACGAATCGACATCATGCAAACCTTGGGAGTAAGTTTGGATGAATACCGCCGGCACACAGCGACACTGTCTCAAAGGACAGACATAGACATAGCATCTCTAACAAAATCTGTTTCTGATCTCGCCAGAAAGACTAGAGAAATAGAGTCTTTCCTACCTGCATGGGAACAAAGATTAAATAGATTTATGAATGATTGTGACATGCATCTCGCCAAGATGTATGAGTCATACGAGACACTATTCCCTCCCATGCAGAAAGACGATCCAGATGCTTGGCAATGGCCAAGGTACTACCGACATCAAACTTTCCAGACTTTCTCTGGCGATGATGATTCTAATGCGGCATACGCTAAAACAACAACTCATTTACCGTACTTCACACTACAATTAGGGTAGTTTGCCAATAACGATGGACTCAAATTGAGAGTCTTTGGATCATCTTTGTCAGGATCAGCCCTCGTTTGGTATACGGGACTGGAAAAGGGCTCGATCAACGAGTGGAAGGACATAGACGCTTGTTTATAGATCACTTTGGGATGGCAAGACCTAAAACCAGTATTGGAAAGCTGGCTTCCTTGAGCCAATCGACAACAGAAAGTCCAGTTACCTTCTTGCATCGTTTCCGGTCAGAATAAAATCTATGTAAAACTTCATTAGGCAAAGAAGAGGTAGTAGAGATGGCCAAGAATGGCTTGGAGGACGCATACCACCAACTTTTCTTGAATAGCAAGTACTTTTCCTTGAATGAGCTTGAATAACAAGGCTCATTGGATTGCTACAGGAGTACGATGATTGTTTTACAGAAAAGTAAGACGACATGCTAGGACTGTCACCAGAATTAGTTTGTCACAACTTACCCATCATGGAAGGCAAGAAGCCGGTAAAACAAGAGATGCGTCAGATGAATACAGAAACAACAATTCTAGTCAAGGAAGAAGTAGAGAAAATGCTCAAGTTAGGGATCATACAAGTGGCCAAATATAATGAGTGGCTATCCAACGTAGTCCCAATCAAGAAAAAGAATGGTAAGATGCAAGTTTGTGTTGACTACAGAGACTTGAACAATGCAACCCCGAATGATGCATACCCCATGCCAGTAGCAGATTTGTTGGTAGACATAGTGGCTCGTCAAGAAATGTTATCATTCATAGATAGGACTGCTAGTTATCATCAGATCCCAGTGGCAGAAGCAGATAGACATAAGACCGCATTTCGGTTCCCAAGTTTTGTAGGAGTATTTGGTACGTAGACATGCCATTTAGACTCAAGAATGCAGGGGCAACCTACCAGCGAGCGATGAACTTAATTTTCTATGATCTCATTGGTAAAACCATGGATGTTTATATCGATGATGTGGTAGTTAAAACGAAATGTAGAGTTAATCACATTGAAGACTTGAGACAAGTGTTTATTCGGATGAGGCAGCATCAATTGAAAATGAATCCAACAAAGTGTGTATTTGGGGTTCAAGCAGGAGATTTTCTGGGATTTTTGGTTCATCAACGCGGGATTGAGATACCGGATAACAAGAAAGAGGCAGTTCTTAATGCAATACCGCCTAAGAGTAAGAAGGAACTACGACGCCTATTGGGAAAAATCAATTTCTTACGACGGTTTATTGCCAACGCTGCTGGAAAAACACAGCATTTCTCTACTTTATTCAAGCTTCAGAATCAGAAAGACTTTGTATGGGAGCCTACTCATCAAGAGGCTTTTGAAGCCATCAAAGTATACTTAACGAACCCACGAGTCTTAGTACCTCCAAGGCTAAGGGTTCCTCTCAAGCTATACATCTCAGCTACTAATCATTCTATTGGGAGTCTATTAGCTCAGAACGACACATCAGGAACAGAACGTGCTATTTTTTATCTCAGTTGTACTTTGACCGAATGTGAAATAAGATACTCGCCAATGGAAAAGCTATGCTTAGCTTTGTATTTCTCAGGATGCAAGTTGAGGCATTACATATTATCCTTCACCACATGTGTAATAACACAAACTGATTTGGTGAAGTATATGCTTTCGAGACCCATACTCAGGGGACGCATTGGGAAGTGGATTCTAGCTCTGTCAGAGTTCTCTTTGCAGTATGTTCCCTAGAAAGAAATCAAATGCCAAGCAGTGGCTGATTTTCTGGCTCATCATCCAATGATGGATGTTTGCGAGGGATCGGAATTGGACTTAGCTCGTATTGATCTAGCACCATGGTGTTTATACTTTGAAAGGTCAAGTACGAGTACTATGGCTGGGGCAGGAGTGTCATCAGTATCTCCACGCGGCCAAACGTTTTCTTTTACTTTCAGGTTGGATTTTCTTTTACCATGGTGTTTATAACATATATGTGTATGTATACTCGTATACGCATATCCGTATATGTATAATCGTAAAACACATGCTCACATAAATCGAAATCTCATATGCATGCTCAAGTTCATAAAACGTATATCAAGACTCGCAAATAATCCGTGAAAAGAAATGTCCACTCACAGACTAGCGTAACGCAGTTCGCGTTAACCCGTGATCCGGCAGAAAGTCCCGCGCGAAACAAACGATCACGAACACCTAAATATTCACAAAATCCATTTCTCAAAGTCATAACTCGACAATACAAGACAAATCACGAGAAACCACCGTTCTCGGAAACATGTAATCCGATTACGACAAACTGTCGAAAATCCAAAAATCACACCTCAATACCTCGCTTTACTTTCAGATTCTCAACTCGAAAAATGAACCTCCCCACTGCGATCGGGGCGCGATTTCGAGTAAAATGATATGCAACTTGTCGAAAACCCCAAAATGTCAAACTTTGACCGCCGTTGACCGTCGACCGCCGTCGTTGACCGCCGTCAACGGTGGCGCCGCCACCAACCTGAATATTTTCCGGCGGAGCAACTCCTATTCCACTCAAAATCATCCACTGAGCAACTTTCATAACTGCAACAAAGGCCAATTCAATCTCTAACTAGTCCAATTTCGTGATAAACCGAATTGTTCCCAAAATTTCAAATCCAAAATTCTCCATCCACAATCAAAATTAGAACTCCAAACTTACATGGTAGCTTGTAGGTGATGAGAGCTTCAAAGCCCACTCCAAATTACAGCTCAATTCGGCCGGAAAACACAAACCCGAATTCACTCAAAACTCATCAACTTTGGCCGGAAAATTCATGCACTTCCGGCGAGCCACGCCATGGGGAGAGACTGGAAATGGACTCGGGAGGCTGAGACGAAGGGAAAGGGACCAATCCCAAGCCGTGGGGTGGCCGGAATGCACCTCGCCGCCGGTGAGCCGTCGTGACTCCTCCACCACCTCGGTCAACCCAAGTTGACCAGGTCAACTCCCAATATGGCAATGTTTGACTTGCCCAAACAGGTAACTTCTATTTATGGACTTTCCCAAAATGGAAACCAACAAACACACTTTTCGGCAAACTTCAAACACACGTAATTTCCTCGTCGTAATTCCGATTCCAATAATTCTCGCGGCCACAAGCTCGTCTCGACGTACTCTTCAATTATCACCCAAAGTCAAACACATCGACCAATCAGATAAAAAGTCAACCATTCAAACCAACACATATTTAGTCGACTAAACAATCAACAATCGGAAATATTCACAACTTAATCTTCGTAACTCAGAATAATGCTCCGGAAGTTCCCACAAACTCGAAATTAAATTCTGAACGACTTCTGTGAAAAAGCCGAAACCAAATTCTCGTCCAGTAATTTAGTCGTTAAAAGAGCCACCAATTAAACCCGTTTTCGTCGAAACTTCAATTATTCATAATTTATTCCTCGGTCGTCCAAATAACGATCCGGAACCGCCCACGAACTTGAAATCACACGAACAACGAGTCTCGAGGAGAGACCCAGCTCCAATTCTTGGCCAATAATTAAGTCGTTAACAAATCCGGCGATTCGAACAACTGTCGTAAATCTGCGACTACGCGGAAGCTCGTAGGTTAAGCTGATTCCCCTGCTAATTCTGTTCTGGGTCGTCACAAATCCACCCCCCTTAAAAAAAATTTCGACCTCGAAATTTCCAAGTCTGTCGACTGAAAGTAGGAACACTGCCTCTGCATACTGCTCAACTTCCCAATGATAACCTCAACTGCATGACACTGATAAAAAACTCCACAATAGGAGATAGCTCTGTGCTGAAATCCCTGTACCCCCAAATCTCAAATCTGAACTGGCTCCACATAATTGCCAAGTGTTCCTGCATAAGGAACAAGTAGGGTACACAACACGTAACAAATCTGAAACCTAGTTCCGCAACACGGAACACAATACACACAAAAGCCAACAATATAGGCGATGCCGAACCATACGGCATAACACAAACTCGCCTATGACCACATACAGATCAAAATAACGTGGCAAATCATAACTTAGTCCACACATACCAACATAACTCAAACATCAAACTCGGGCAATTATCAACCCATTTCCGCTAATCTGATAATCTGTGGTAGCACATTCCACTAAATCAGAATCAAACGTCAGCTCAAACTCAAACTCAAACCAAACCAAACTCGCTCCAGAACAATGGAGTACAATATCGTTCCTCAAAATGACATCATGCAACATCAAAATCATAGTGGTTCGCAAACTGGTACTGTATGCAATCTCAAACAAGTGGAACTGCTGGTCCCAAATCCTCCGAAACTGCAATACCGAGGTCCACAATATGCCCTCCAAGGTCTGACTAATCCTCAAAGATCGCCTACCAATCTGAGGAATTGAATCGGTATTAACTCGTAATCTGGTCCCCAACGCTCGCTGCAAAGCTCGCCAACACTTAGTCGTAGCTGATTATCTCGACCAGCAAACTGGGACACAGGTATACCACGTAGATGGACAATCTCCGTCAAACACAGCTCTGCCAGCCTGCCACTGAAATCATCTTCGAAAAGTACAAGGAAATGTACTGAGTTTATCAAATGGTCCACAATGGCCTGACAACTGGTATTACAAACCGAAGTGCATACTGGCACACGCAATCACAGCAACAATCGCCACGTCTAACCGGAAATCTCTAATGGCTGAAACTTCCCGGCAAGTCTCTGCCCCTAGCCATCACCAGTCGACAAATGTGGTATCTGCACACACAAGCTGCTACATTGCTCTTCATATTGAATCACGAGTAGTAAACTCGAAGTATCTGATACATCCCCGCACCACTAGCGCCAAATGCGTGCAAAACCATGAGCTCCAACATCATCACACTCGAACTCAGCTTCCGTAGTGCATAACTCGGCTAACACGAAAACTCGAGCCGCACACACATGAAACATTGAAGCTCCCGACTTCAACTGAATGCATCAGCAACAACATCCCAGACGGATGGTCAAAGTACAACCTCTAGCCTTTCCTGAACAAACTCAAAGGTGCAGCCATAGTCGTGAGTCAACCCCATCCATCTACACTGCCTAAAGCCCAAATCTGGCCGAAAATGCAAGTGGATGAAACTCAAGTGATCAGTGTACGTCCTACACTGTGCTGCACGCCATAGCTGCAGTGTCTCGAACTCTCTGATGCTAACACAAGGACAGCTACACCCAAATCATACATAGGATACATAACCCCATAAAGTTTCCACTACCTGAAACCATGAGCCACCACTCTGCTACACAGCATCAAAGCACAACCAAATCCAGATCTCGATGCATCGCCATAACTCACGAACTCATCACGATCATCAGGTAAGGTCAAAACTGAAACAACGGTCAACCATCCTGCAGGAGTAAGTAACTCTCCTCGCGTGCATCGAACCACTCGAACTTGACACCTTCTTCGTCAATCCGGAAAGTGAAGTGGCAATCCGGGAAAATTCTGCACAAGCCGTCGGTAAAAGCCTGCCAAACCCAAGAGACCCCTAATCTCTGGTATAATGATAGAACAATCCCCAAATCCACACAGCTTCTAACTGATCAGGATCCACGCCGACTCCCTCGGCCGATAACACGAGCCCCACATCTTCACGCCAATCGATCAAAATTCACACTGGCTAAACTTCACAAACAGCTAATCGTCTCGCGAAGTCCGCAAAACCACTCGCATTTGCTTCAGGTGCTGGCCCCCACTCTTGGAGTACGTCAGGACATTGCCAACGAACATAACCACAAACTCGTCCAAAAACCGTCTGAACACCTGGTCCATCAAGTCCGTAAAAACTACGGGCCATTGGTCAACCAAACGGCATGACCAAAAACTCCTAATGTCCGTACCGAAATCCGAAAGCTGTCCAAACCACATCTAACTCATCAAACCCTCAACTGATGGTATCCGGACCCGAAATCAATCTTCGAAAAGAGTGAAGCTCCCGCGAGCTGATCAAACCAATCGTCAATCCGATGCGGAGGATACTCACTCTCCTCTGAAACGAATCAGGCTTCCGGTAGTCAATGCACCACCTCGACGAACCATCCATCATTCATACAAACAATGCAAGAGCACACCACGCAAATACGCAGGGTCACATGAAATCTTCTGAAACCTCCTCCAGCAACTCCTGGAGTCGAAACTGTAGCTCCATCAGCTCCGCTGGCACCGAACGGCAAGATGCCGGTAAAATGAGTCCAGCGCCCGTCACAAGCTCAATGGTGTAGTCGGTCTCCCGAACTGGAGGAACACCTGGTAACTCCTCCGAAACACACCTGAAGACTCGAGAACCACCTCAATGTCACCAACGCCGAGCACAGCAACCATAGTATCCACATCATAAGCTAAGCAAGCAACACAACTCGTCTCCATCATCCGCTCGACCATCACCATGAAACAGTATCTCGGGGAAACCTGGTCGTCGAAACACAACCTCCTTCTCGAGGTACTCAAACACAGCCAAATGCATCGTCAGTAAGTCCATACTCATAGTCACATTAAAACCACGATATCAAGCTATAACAGATCCACGGCTAACCCATAACCTCCACAAGGGTCTCGCAACCTCTGGATGGATACAACACTCTTTAAAACCTCGGAAGTGGAGATGCAGGTACAATAGCCATGGATATCAAACAACAGTAACCTCGGAGAAAAGTCTGTCCTCAAACAAGGTCATGGCACGAACTCCAACATGCCCAATAGCCGCCCATGTCAAATGCGACTTGCTGAATAACTCATCAAAAGGGTACATTGGTCAAACTTCAGGAATATCATGAGGATCTCCTCGTAAACTCTGAGCTGTCAAATCACTATAACAGCTGGCTGAGGGCGCTCCCTCGTAACGTGACCCTCCTGGCCACCGAAACAGCAACTGAGAGTGCTCCACGAACACAAGTCACCACAACACCTGCTGCGTGAAAGGATCACCAATGATCACTCGAACTCACGCCACAGGAGTAAGTCCGCTACTCTGTGATCTCCATCACCATCAAACGGATCATCTGCTTGATCTGATGACCCTCAACACAAACGAAAAGGCCACAGTCTGATGACGTCACTGATCCCAAAGTGTCGGAACTTAACCTCATCAAAACATCTCGACTAAATCCACTTTCCTCAAACCATCACATCAAAAACCGCGTACACCTTACCTCCTCAATATCCTCGCCACTGAGTACAGCACACTAAGCTCCTCACGGCTATCTCGAGGCGTAACAATCAGACTCTCTCTGATGCTCAGGTTCAAACTCATCTCAAACCTCGTACACTGCTTCCTCTGAAGCCACATAACTCGTGCAAACAAGGACAAACATGTGAGCAATGCATCTCTGCCTCAGGTGGGTAAACACTCCACATTCAATTGCTGGGTAGCCTGATAAACCATTACCGTATAAACAACACCCTGAATGTAGGCCATGGAATCGCAACAGGATCTCACACAATACCAACCCACCAAATACAACAATCTGACTCAGGCAAACATCAACTGCCACAATTCTCAGCTCTGAGACAACATGTAGATGTTCATACACACACAACCAGGCAAACCGTGCCACACAATTCTCTGAACTCGGAATACTCATCCAAACCCACAGTTCACTGGCAAATCGCGCTTCGATTGGTCCTCAATAGGATCCACAACCGTACCAACACGGAAAGCACGTCAAGGAGGCATCCTAATGAATAAAACTTCGTTCACAACAAGTGGAACGTAATCATGGAACTTTAAATATTTGAAAGTATACAACACCCGGAATATTGATGATTATCGCCGGCCAGTCGGGTCACCATTCCAGACATGCTGTACATTCTCAAATATCCTTAGTAAACACGACTATAGAAATCTACATAACCTATGACCTAATGCTCTGATACCAAGCTGAAAGGACCCAACCCCGATTTAGCTCCCTAAATCGGAATCAAACCCTTTCAAAAACACGAACCAACAAAAACCGTAGAAATTTCGGCAGAGTTTCGTTACTAACGTGGAATTACCATTACCTGAACGCGGAAAATACAGTTCATCCTATGCCACAAAAATCAAACCGTGGGCACCAATCCCATCCGGATTTCTCAATATATCAACAATAACGTAAAGTAGTAAATATAACTATACTTTACAGAAATCCGGTGTAAAATCGTATAATATATACAACAGAATACTCAGAGCGACCTCTAATGTATAATCATATACGTATACCACAGTAGGTAGAACAATAAACCTACTGGAAGAAACAAGGTAGCTCGAGCACTATGCCTCCAACCACGACGTGCGACACCAGAATCCGAACTGCAAACTGAGCACGGAAACCGAAAAGCCCAGGGGAAAGACATGAAAACGGTTAGAGTGAGTGGACGAAAATAAATATTTTTCACCAAATAATATATACGTTATAAAAACATATGCGAGTCGAAAGTATAAATAATCAAATGGTACACGAGGGAGACTCTAACTCCTCACGCGTCCGAGTACACGAGGGAGACTCTAACTCCTCACGCGTACGGAGCATGCATAAAAATCTCAAATGGCCACTCGTGGACACATCCGTGCTAGTACAGTCATATCACGGAGTCCCAGACCCCTGGTAAAGGTCACAGGTCAGGAGTCACAGCCTCCCCCGGTAAACATCCTCAGGGATCAGCCGGGATGCGGGTGTATCGATACAACAACATATATAAGGACTGTACTCTGTGTAAATCAAATCATAAATAGTTCGATGCAAATGCATGAAATAACATATATGTGTATGTATACTCGTATACGCATATCCGTATATGTATAATCGTAAAACACATGCTCACGTAAATCGAAATCTCATATGCATGCTCAAGTTCATAAAACGTATATCAAGACTCGCAAATAATTCGTGAAAAGAAATATCCACTCACAGACTAGTGTAATGCAGTTCGCGTTAACCCGTGATCCGGCGGAAAGTCCATCGCCAAACAAACGATCACGAACATCTGAATATTCACAAAATCCATTTCTCAAAGTCATAACTTGACAATACAAGACAAATCACGAGAAACCACCGTTCTCGGAAACATGTAATCAGATTACGACAAACTGTCGAAAATCCGAAAATCACACCTCAATACCTCGCTATACTTTCGGATGCTCAACTCGAAAAATGAACCTCCCCACAGCGATCGGGGCGCAATTTCGAGTGAAATGACATGCAACTTGTCGAAAACCCCAAAAAGTCAAACTTTGACCGCCGTTGACCGTTGACCGCAGTCAACGGTGGCGCCGCCACCAACCTGAAAATTTTCCGGCGGAGCAACTCCTATTCCACTCAAAATCATCCACTGAGCAACTTTCATAACTGCAACAAAGGCCAATTCAATCTCTAACTAGTCCAATTTCGTGATAAACCGAATTGTTCCCAAAATTTCAAATCCAAAATTCTCCATCCACAATCAAAATTAGAACTCCAAACTTACATGGTAGCTTGTAGGTGATGAGAGCTTCAAAGCCCACTCCAAATTACAGCTCAATTCGGCCGGAAAACACAAACCCGAATTCACTCAAAACTCATCAACTTTGGCCGGAAAATTCATGCACTTCCGGCGAGCCACGCCATGGGGAGAGACTGGAAATGGACTCGGGAGGCTGAGACGAAGGGAAAGGGACCAATCCCAAGCCGTGGGGTGGCCGGAATGCACCTCGCCGCCGGTGAGCCGTCGTGACTCCTCCACCACCTCGGTCAACCCAAGTTGACCAGGTCAACTCTCAATATGGCAATGTTTGACTTGCCCAAACAGGTAACTTCTATTTATGGACTTTCCCAAAATGGAAACCAACAAACACACTTTTCGACAAACTTCAAACACACGTAATTTCCTCGTCGTAATTCCGATTCCAATAATTCTCGCGGCCACAAGCTCGTCTCGACATACTCTTCAATTATCACCCAAAGTCAAACACATCGACCAATCAGATAAAAAGTCAACCATTCAAACCAACACATATTTAATCGACTAAACAATCAACAATCGGAAATATTCACAACTTAATCTTCGTAACTCGGAATAATGCTCCGAAAGTTCCCACAAACTTGAAATTAAATTCTGAACAACTTCCGTGAAGAAGCTGAAACCAAATTCTCGTCCGGTAATTTAGTCGTTAAAAGAGCCACCAATTAAACCCGTTTCCGTCGAAACTTCAATTATTCATAATTTATTCCTCGGTCGTCCAAATAATGATCCGAACCGCCCACGAACTCGAAATCATACGAACAACGAGTCTCGAGGAAAGACCCAGCTCCAATTCTCGGCCAATAATTAAGTCGTTAACAAATCCGGCGATTTGAACAACTATCGTAAATCTGCGACTACGCGCAATCTCGAAGGGTAAGCTGATTCCCCTGCTGATTCTGTTCTGGGTCGTCACACCATACGCTAAACGGGCCTGTGAATTACTCAAGTTGTTTACGGAAGTGGAGTTGAGCCATGTTCCTCGCGAGAGGAATTATGCAGCAAATGAGTTGGCCTAACTAGCGACGGGAGCGAGCTTGCAAGATGGAGTGCGTGAAAGTATACTAAAGGTTGAACGACGGACCCTGCCATGTTTCATTGCTCGCCAAGAGGAAAACTATGAGTGTTACATTGCTACACTCGATCACATTGATGTGGATTGGAGACAATCTATTATTTCCTATCTCCACAATCCTAATAATCTGGTAGACAAGCGGATTCGTTTCTTAGCTTCTAATTATATACTCAAGGATGATGAGTTGTATAGAAGAGGGGAGGAAGGCATATTCTTAAGATGTGTCTTCGGACATGACGCTAAATGATTAATGAGGGAAGTCCATCTGGGAATAGTAGGGGCACACCAGGCCGGTCCAAAGATGAGATGGTTGATACGATGACACAACTATTATTGGCCAAGAATGCTCAAAGATTGCGTCACGTTCACTAAAAGTTATGAGGAATTTGAAAAACATGGTCCAATCAGCCACATGCCCAGAATACCATTACATCCTATAATCAAGCCTTGAAAAGCTCGAGGATGGGCTCTGGACTTAATTGGAATAATTCATCCTCATTCATCAGACGGGCACAAATACATCATTGTGGCTACTGACTTCTTCTCAAAATGGGTCGAAGCTCGACCTCTCAGAGTATCATCAGCAAAGGCCATCCAACAGTTTTTATTCGAAGATATTATTTGGAGGTTTGGTATTCCTAAGACTTTTGTTTCAGACAGGGGGCAGCGTTCATGTCTGGAGATGTAGATGAGCTCATGAAGGATTTTGGAATACATTTTCTACATTCTTCTCCATATTATGCCTAATCCAATGGTCAAGCTGAATCGAGCAATAAAATTATCGTACATATCCTTAAACAAATGCTTGCGAGCAATGCCAGATTGTGGCATGAAGAGTTATTCAACACCTTATGGGCTTATCAAACAAGCAAAAGAACCCCCACAGGCACCACTCTTTATGCATTAATGTTTGGCCACGATGCAGTCCTGCCTTTGGAGATTAACGTCCAATCTTTAAGAGTAATGGAACAAAACACTTTGATCGGTGAAGATTATGTGCAGGCTATGTGGCAGGAACATAAGGACTTAGATAAAAACATAATACAGGCTTATGACAGTCTATGTGCTGAGAAACGAAAAGTGGCTCGTGCCTATGATAAATATACTAGGGGCATGAGTTTTGCAAAAGGAGAATTGGTCTGGCGAGTGATATTGCCCGTTAGCGAGAAGACTGAAGGCCGAGGAAAGTAGTCATAAAAATGGGAAGGACCATACATTATCGACCGACTCTTAGGTAAATGAGTTGTTCATTTACGAGATCGAGATGGTATAATTCATGCTAATCCTATCAATGGCCGTTTCCTTTAGAAGTATATACAACCAGTCTGGGAGTATGAAGACCCGCCAACAGTAGCTTAATCCAGTTCATTCATGCTCATCGGCGACGCTTGCATGATTGACTTGAAGGGGCAACACATAGGGATTATTTACATGTAGATAGCCTACACTTAAGGATAAATTTCAAATTTTTAGTTCTTTCAGCCTATACTTGTGGCTATATATTTATTTTTTCTGATTAAAGAGTTCATGCTAGCCAATCGATGTGGCCAATTTATTGTACAACTATATCTGAGTTTATCGATACAAAAGACGTTTGCACAAGGGAACTCTTTACTTTGAGCATGATCAGATTACATCAAAACAGAATATTACATAGGCTTTGCGGTCTTAAGCTTTGATACCATATGAAAACAGACTACAATTAGCAACAGAATAAAAAGATAAATAAAGTTTATTTTTCCAAATCCTCAAACAGTTGATAGCCGGTTCTTGGGTTCACATATCAAATATGTATACATTGAAAATGGGGACCTCAAGAGACAAAAGAAGGAGGATTTGAAACGCGAAGGAAACTAGTTCAGCAAATCAAAAGACCATTTGAAGCAGGCTTGGCGTTTGTTGCCTTTCCCCAGGTTGAACTTCCTATTCTTCCTCTCCAGTGCAGCCGCGTGCACAAGGCTTGCAGCCTCAATGCATACAGAAACTTAGCGGGTGCTGGCGAGGAAGACGAGGTGTGTTTTTCCCTCGGGATTTAGGCTTTGTCACCCTTTAGATACTTTAGGTGAGTCAGCCAAGGCAACACCTAGACATAGATATCACTATCTAGTACAAGTATAGACATGGATATCACTATCTAGAGTCTATAATATGGAGGTTTATCTGGAGGATTTTCCAGATAAGAGAACCAGAGCAAATATGAAGAAAGGGAGTTCATCTCGCGAAGAAGTTTGGAAGGTATGACTAGAAGCAGTGAATAGGGGACCTTTTATAGAAAGAAACTCTACTGAACCGTAGCAATAAGGCTTTGCGAGATTAAATGCACCCGATAATACAAGACATGCGTCTACTGGAGATTGCACCATGATACGGTTTCTCTACCCCTAGATAAAGGCGTGATGAGTGAAAGATTTTTTGGGCAGGTACAACGTATTTTGAAGATTTGACTGACGAAACGACGTGTTACGGATTTCAAGCTTGAAATTAAAGTCCATTGAAGTCAAATAACAAGGGCAGGCAAGCGGTTAGGTTCTATAGCAGGCCTAACATTGTTCGATTAAGTGGACCTAAGTCTGAGGCCCAGCAGGATACTCAGGGCCCAAATAAAAAAGAAAATACCAAAATATGAGCAATCAAAGGAAATATTTAAAAACATTGATATATTTTGGGAAGTATCCTAATACAAAGAAAGGACATGATCTCTGTGGCCCAGTAATTATAGTGAGAGGTTGTTTTCTCTCAAAGACACCTTTGAAAGCTCAAGGTCCCGCCAAGATTGTTTATACAAGTGTAGAGCGCTTGTGGCTTCTTCTTTTTCATTCTGAAACAGTTGAGCTTGGCTCTCTCTATTGACCATGAGCCGACGGACGGAGGCCTGATTTGAATGAACGTTTGTACGCAGGCGGTCCACTTCAGCTTGGAGGGCAGCTAATTTAGCTTCTTTGGCTGCCAGAGTTTCTTGTTGGGTTGATGTGTCTTTCAGAAGTGCCCAGATTCGCTTGTTCTCTTCTTGTGTCTAGCGAGCCAATGTCTCCACCGCCTCTTTCTTACGTTTAGTGTCAAGTTTCAGATGGTGGTGGGCTTCGCTTTGACTTAGGAGTTGATGAAGTTTTTTCTCAAGGTTGGGTTTGGTCTGGAGGAATTCAGCAGGGGCAGTGGCCTTTAGATTCCTGACTTGTTCCTGAATTTGTTTAATGTCTTGAGGGGAATCTAGGTTGCCAGAAAAGATCTTCTGAAGAGCAATGTCAATAGCCGAAGGGGAGCTCAATGCACTCAACCTAGTCGAAATCTCTTGGAAGATTAAAATCTCATCTTGAGGGTTGGGTGCTTGAGTGGAAGGTCCCGTTGATGAAGACAGAGCAACAGTTTCTTCAGGAAATGCTTTAGGTTCTTCATCGATATTCTTTAGCGAGCTCGAAGGCTGGTCCACCGCAACCATTGTTAAAGGATCAGGAGATTGAGGACTGATTGGAGTTTGAAGTTGGTCTTGAGAGGCTGCCACTTCCTCTGAATTTGCATGTGATTCAGGAAGTATTTTGTCGCTATTCAGAGAAACACGTATGGACTAGAAGGAAAAAACAAGATGTCAAGGTTCAATCAGAGGAAGTTAATATATGGACAGAGTAAATATATTGAGATATTACTTGAACAGGAGACAAGTCTTTGGATGTAACCAATTGCTGTGGTTCTTCTATTATGACTTGGAGCTCTGACGAGGACGAAGTTTGAATGTCCCAGATACCACTTGGGAGAGCTTCCAAAGATAAAGGAAGCTTGGAGACATCTTGGCGAGCGGCTTTGGAGCCTCGAGTCTTAGATGTTTCCCTAGAAGAAGAGTCAGTCCTCCTGCGCTTATGTGACTAATAAAGAATAGATGGGTCAGTTACATTCAGTGAGAAAGTATAAAACGCAGTTGATCTGGGTAAAGAATTTTTTATACTTACTGTTTGCCCAGAAGTGTTTGATCTTTTTTTCTTTGGGGATTGCAAGGCAATGGCCACGTCTGTTTCCTGGGCATGCTAGTGATTAGAAGAAAGAGGAAGTTATTCAAAGTTAAATGAAGAAGGGAATACCTGTGGCCAGGGAGTTTTACTAGTGTTTTTGTACAACTTCCCAATTGTTGCCAAATCTTCTTCAGTTGTGAATCTTTTGTTGAAATCACAAAAGATGTTGGCAAAACGAGCAAGCGGTCCTATGCGTCGTATGTCTTCCCAAAGCTGGGAACGCCATACCAAGTATGTCTCGGTGACCGATTGAGAAATAGCAAGTGGCTTCGACAAATCAGGAATTATTACCGTCGAGAAGCCAAAAGGAACATCCTGTAAGTCAAGTGTGGAAGGATGACCTGACCCTCGTTAGAGGCTGTATCTGTTCAAAGAATATGTGAGAGGGATGGGGGCATCTTGGATAAGCCCGAGCTGTCTTGAAAAATGATTTGGAGCATAAAGCTCATAACTGGGGCTCGAGGAATCAGAGACTGGCAGGTCCTTACAGTTGTGACTTTGAAGGAAGAGATTCCTTGCAGAGTCATCTTCCTCTGGCGAGGGCATAAATCTACTCGCAAGGCTGCTGGGATAGCGACGATTTAGAATCACTTCAACTGCTGCGGTTGATTAAGGTCGAGCTTTGAAAGGACAACTCGTCTCAAGTCGTAATAGATGTAGGCAAGGACAGATTCAACCAATCCCAGTTGTTCACAATTAAAGAGCCGTTCAGTAAGGTTGGTCCAGCATTTGTTGACCTTGGCGGAAGTATGACAAAAGATGTACTTAGATAGCCAATATTCCAAGAAGGATATGCCTCCTTGATCGGTTTCTTTATCCTCTTTCACAAAATGAGCAATCTAAGCAGAGTAGGAGGAAGGTCGATTGGTAGAGGCTTGAGCTGGTGTCCCGAGTGTGTGATTGTGAAGCCAGATGTTTTCAAACACAGGAATTCCAAGTAGAGCATAAAGGTCAAAAATTGTAATGCTCACATCACCACAGGGGAGACGGAAGCAGTTGACGTTGCAATCCCAAAAGCACATGACAGTGACGAACGGTGCTCGGTTGCCACGAGCAGGAAGTGAAAAGTACAAATCAATGAGTTGGGTGATGTCAGTCGCTTCTCATCGATCAATATCTTTTCCGTGACGGAGCTGGTACCAAGCGAGGTCTTCTGCGTTTGGGTGTAGCCACTTTCCAATTAAACAAAGTGTGTCTTTGTTTGTCCACTATTTTGGCCATTGGATGTTATTGGAAGATTAAGGCTGAATTGCAGAGGGGATGGCGGAGAAGAGGAAAAAGTTCTGAATTTATTGGAGATTCCAGAAAGGGACCAAACAGGCCAGTGCCTTTGCTTTGGTCGACATTTAGAGAGATAATGGCCTTTGGATTTTGTCGTTTGGCTATGGCCTTGAGGTGTCTGGAGAATTTTTCGACGTTTCGTTCTGAATATGGGATGATTATGTCTTTACGTGGAGGCATGATTTCTGATCAAAGAAGATGGATGGCAGCGAGGATGAAAAGTTTAGCTTTTGATTAAGGAGGCTGAAAGATTGAAAGCAAGCTAGGCAAGTGAAGGAGTTTTGTTGGGAAGTGAGATTTTGTTGATGTGGACTCGTGCTTTTATATTATATTATTCGAGTGACGCAACTTTTTAGAGGAGTTGTGTAACGTGGCGCTTGCGTGTGATGTTACCGTTTGGAATAACAGCACGTCATTCAGGTAATATTCAAGTCTTTTTGCTTGGATAGGTAATTTAAGCTCAAGGCTTGAGGGGCAATGTTTGGGCCTAAAATAAATATTTCATATTGCGCTTGAAAGACCGAAGTCTTGGCGAGCGGCCCAGTTAGAAATGAAGCTTGGCGAGCAGCTGAGTAGAATAACAGAATCCGTTTCCATATCGATTTAGGATTGTGGGATTAAGATATCTAATATGTGTGGCTTAATGTTTATCGTACCTTTCCCACTTCCGTTAGGTTTCCTTCATGAAAGGAATTGTGATAACATTGAAACTATATAAAGATAAAACCAGTGTGCTGGAAGACTCAAAGTTATATTAACAATCTAAGAGTTTAAGATGTTTAAGAGAATTGAAAAACGACTACTGTGCAGTATATAAGGAGAGCAAGAGCATTTGAGAAAGGGTCCTCGATCAAATATAAAAGCTTTGCTGTACGCAAACAGCTAGACATCTCATCAGAGATTCTATCCCTGCAACCAGATGATCAAAGTGCTTATCACCAATCAAGTAAGAGTATCACGATCAAAGGAAGCAACGCAACTGGAAGATTGAAGGGCTTGTCACATATCGAGTGAGAGTTCAGATATCCAAGGAAGCAGTATTTGATCTACGCATTTTATGCTTGATTATTAATGTCTTTCTCTCTATATTTAACTTTGTTTTGTGCTTAGTAAATATGTTTATAACTTACTTTATGTTTGTAGGTAGAAATAAAGGAGGAATCCGTAAAGGAGGCAGAAATGAGCTCAAAACCTACTAAGGAGGAAGTTCCTAAAATGAGGAGGAAAGATGAAGAAGAATGGGCCACGATTTATAAAGAATGGATCAAAGATCACTAAGATGGGTCAAGACTATGCTCATGTGTCCAAGAATGTCCAAGATCATGTCAAGATTCACCCACAAAGAAGCCCAAAAGAAGAAAATGGATCAAAAGCTAGAAATCAGGAAATCTGCCTGTGCAGATCAGCCCACTTCAAAAGGCCACTGTGAACAGATCCGGATGAATCTAGATGCGGTTAGCATATGGTTGGAAATATATAGAAGTCTAGTTTCCAACGCAACTGGAATAAAGCGATTTGGAGTCCTAGAGCGAGAGAAATTCCTATTTTAGTGGAGAAGGGTCAGGTTACCCGGGTGGAGTAGTTAGACTTCTAAAAGGAGTCGAACTAGGCTTTGCTTGGCCTATATAAATGAGGGCTCGACTAGGGATTCATCATCACACATCATAGACACCAAAGCTCTGCCCAAAACACCTCCCAAGTCGTCCTAAGCCTAATCCCCTCCAAGGCCGAAGCTCCCTCCTCACGGATCAAGAATAATTGACGCTCTTCGTCTTGTTCTTGAGAATCCATCCACTCGAGGCGTTGTTAGTGCTCTTCACAGACTCCAAAAGTGTAACCATAAACCTTCTATCTCATCTTTTGTCTTGTAAAGAATTCGGTTTACGACTTGTGATTTGTTTAATAAAGGCTATACGTTTTTACTTACTTATGTTATCTTCCATGTGTTCTTAGTTTTTGGTCTTTGCTTGTATGCATGCTTGTATGCTTAAAGCTTCTTAATGTGTTGGGTGATACGCTCTTCGTTCCTCCCTAGCATGTTTTGTATGAATCTTAGATAAATTAAGGTGTAGGCGCTCTTCGTCGCACACTTAAAAGCATGTGTATAAATTACAGGTTGAAAGGTAAGAATTTCGTTGATACTGGGTAAGTGAAGCATGAAAATGGTGGAGGTAGACATGATGTGATGATCACGTGTACATAGTAGAATTAGGTTTAAATTTCGTAGGTAATGAAGTTAAACAAACCAAATCTCGCACCCCCATAAACAAACCTAGCATAGTTATGCATGCACCATCAATCCCCGGTTAAGAACGATCCCTATTTACCAATGCTACATCTACTAAAAAGAGTTTTAATTGACTCATTGTTGTTGAGTGTTAAGTGTTAATTTAGTACTTAATAATGGTGAGAATCAGTATTCATGACACATCGTCAAAGAAGTTACTCTGCTTTGCACTCGTAAAAGGTAGTGTGAGGTATCATTTTCTTGGCCCTGCTAGAGACGCAAAAACTCCAAAGTTCTAGGTCACTAGGCGAGAATGACCCATTTAGACGAGGTTGGTGCTCTCCTCGTCTTAATCACTTAATCAAGAAGTCAGGCAGCTTTACACATTCTATATTCCGTTGAGAGATGGTGGCACGCCAACACATGAAGCACATACAGAATAAACTGACACCTGCGGTCAAACTATCTGCGATCAGTAAAAGAGACAGTTTGCAAGAGGATCTCTACGCGCTCCTCGCCAGAGATATTTTGACGCCAAACACACTTACTCGTGGTTGTCTCAATCACAGGTAAAATAACACTGGGATGAAGTCTTGTGTTGTAATTTTCTATTACAGTGTTTTTTTCCTTAGTGGAATGTATTTCTTTTCTCATCTTTAATTATTTTGGTTTCTTCCCTTTTTGAAACAATGAGAATGATCAGTGACAATATGTTGGTGGCTGCACAAGTTACAAATTTTTTGGATCATCTTACGTGTAAGGAGGTGGAATTCTTTGCCCTAAAATTAGATATCAATAAGGCCTGTGATATGCTGCAGTGGAGAGTTTTAGAGAAGGTGATGATCAAGATGGGTTTTGATAGAAGGTGGATCAATATGATGATGAGGCATGACTACAGTCAGATACTCGGTTTTGGTTAATGGTAATCCGACAGGGTATATAATTCCAACAAGAGGAATACGGCAGGGCGATCCGTTGTCACCATACATGTTCTTACTATGTGCAGAGGGTCTTTCAAGCATGATATCGGAAGCAGTGTCTAGTGGAAGGATTTCTGGGATACGTATGAACCATAGGGCACCTGTAGCTCACCACCTACTATTTACAAACAATTTTCTGTTTGGAAAGGTGACGAAGGAAGAATGTGATCAATTCCGAGCTATTCTGCACACATATGAGCTGGCGAGTGGACAAAAAGTAAACCTTCAGGAAAGTTGTGTAACGTTTAGTAAAAATATGTAGGAGGATAAGGCTCAGTATTTAGCTTCACGATTGGGAGTGCAATGTGTACAAAGCATAGATTAGTACCTGAGAATTCCTATTCACATCAAAAGATCAAAGGCGGAGTTGTTTGGATTTCTAAAGGAAAGGCTAACGAAGAAACTCATCAATTGGAAGGCAACGATACTCAGTGCAGCTTGAAAATAAATTTTAATCAAGGCAGTGGCTCAGACAATGCCTCAGTATGTCATGAACTGTTACCTTACTCCAAAGAGTATATGTGAAGATCTTCAACAAGTATGCTCAGACTTCTTTTAAGGAGATCGGGATGACAAGAAAAGAATCCATTGGGGATTATGGAATAGAATGAGTATTTCAAAGCTCAATGATGGTATGGGATTTCAAGAACCTGTAGTCACATAACCTGGCAATGCTAGCCAAACAAGGGTGGAGGTTAGTCAATAACCCTAATTCACTAATTGGTGCAATTTACAAAGTCCTCTATTTTCCGGAATGCGGTTTTTGGAATGCAACAATGGAAACAACAACTTCCTATTCATGGAAAAGCATCATGGAGAGCAAGCCTATTCTACAAGCAAGATTAGTGTGGAAATTAGGGACAGGAGAGAAAATAAAAGTTTGGGAGGATAACTAGATCCCAGGTCATCCATTTTATACTTTACAAGAGGAGAGGGAAGGAGAGATTATTTGGGTGTCTCAGTTACTGCAAAACGGAGGAACAGAATGGAATGTTAATATCATAAGCCAACTATTTCCAAAACCAGTAACAAGAAAAATCTTATTGATCCTGTTGAGCAATGGAGGCAGAGACGATATCGTTAGTTGGAGGCTAGAAAAATATGGCGTATACTCTATGCGAAGTGCATACAAAGTTGCCTTTGATTATGTCTTGGGAGAACAAAATTCATCATCATCGAATGGCGATACATATGGTACGTTATGGAGGACTTTGTGGTAAACCAACATCCCAGGTAAGTGGCAGTATGTTTGTGGCATGCATGTAACAATATCTTACCTACAAGAGAGAGGCTAGCTACCAAAGGGTATGGTGGAGACTCGCACTATGTAGTTTGTCACCAGTATATAGAAACGATCGACCACGTTCTTTGTTAATGCTCAACAGTAGCAAAATTACTTGAGGCACCACCCTTCAACCTCATGGTAAGAGTAGGGCCATCCTTTAATTTCAAGGAGTGGATGTTAGAAAGGGCTAGGAGCCCCAATAAGGAGAACTGAGAACAGTGCGACAGTGTTTTAAAAAGTGGCACATTTTACGCCTTAAGGCGAGGCGGAAGAGAATTGTGTTGTTCTACGAAAAAAACAAAAAACGTGTAAAACCTGCTCCAAAACGCATAAAAATGTTCCGTTTTTTTTCCTATTGCTTAGTTCAAAACGACGTCGTTTAATGACAAAGTGTTGGAAAAAAAAGGGCTGAGGTTTCATACTTTCATTACAGCCGCCTCTCATATCTGAGTCTCTAACTTGTCACTCTCAAAATATAAACTCTCTCTCACATGCAAAATCTCCTCTCACTTCCTCACTCACGCACAGCTCACGCCATAGCTTTGTAGCTCACTCTCTCACTCACGCACAGCTCACTCCATAACTCACTCTCACTCTTTCACTCGAACCACTCCACAGCTCACTTCGGCTTGGGTAAGCTTCTAGCTACTTAGTAGTTTAATAATTTAATTGATTAATAGAGATGTTGTATAATTTGAATGGGTTATTTGATGGGTTAATTATTTGATTGATTGGAAGTTGGATATGTTAGTTTAGTAGTTTAATTAATTGATGGGTTTTATGGCTTATTTACTTATGAACTAGATGAATTATATGAGATTTGTTGGAGATTGGTAATTTAAGTGGATATTTGATTTAATTGATTATTTGTTAGAGATAGTTTATTTAGGAAATATTATTATATTGTTATTTTGTTAGAGATAGTTTACTTACGAACTAGATGAGTTTGTGTTATATTGTATTATTGTTATTACTTATTTTGTTATATTGTTATTTACTTATTTTGTAGATTCTCAATGAGTAACATATCAAGTAAGAAATATTTTTCTTAGAAATGGGCAAAACCGATTGAGGGCTCGGAATCCTTGGAGAGTAGATACTTTGATTGCGGGGGTTTTGTGGTCAAAAACAAACTAGAGGTATTGCTCGTTTTAAAGATCACTTGGCCGGAACTTGTAACATTGTCAAACCTTGTCCAAAGGCTCCTCAAAATGTGAAGAATGAAGCTAGTGCGGCTCTAAGAGAAACTAGGGAAGCAAAATTGGCTAAAAAGAAGGCGGAAAGGGAGATTGGGGGAGGGAGTATGGAACCGGTAGATGATGAAGTTGAAGTTTTGAGTGGAAGTGGGAGTGTTCAAAGCTCACTTGGTGATGGTTCTATGGCTCCACCTAAAGCTAGAGGACCAATTGACAAGTTTGTATCCAAGGAAGCTCGATAAGCTACACAAAATTCTCCATTCAAGAAGCAAGAGAGACATGATGTATGTAGAGATGTTGGCCTCTTTTTTTATACTAGTGGACTAGCATTCAATTTTGCAAACAATCCTTATTATTGGACGATGATGACAAACGTTTCTAATTATGGTCCCAGGTTTAAAGCTCCATCAAGTCATGAGTTGAGAACTTGGGTTCTAAAAGAGGAAGCTGATCATATCAACAAGATGTTTGCGGAGCACAACAGTTTTTGAAAAACATATGGATGCACAATTATGTCGGATGGGTGGACCGATGAAAAAAAATAGGGTTCTCCTGAATTTCCTAGTGAATAGACCTAAAGGTACACGATTTTTGAAATCGGTGGATGCATTGGATACAAAAAAAAACAGATTTGATGTTGAAGTACTTGGATGATGTTGTGGAGGAAATAGGGGAGGATAATGTCATACAAATTGTGGCGGACAATGCTAGCAATTATAAGAAGGCGGGCAAAGATCTTATGGAGAAAAGAAAAAAAATGTGGTGGGCTCCATGTGCGGCTCATTGCATTGATTTGATGTTGGAAGACATTGGCAAGTTGAAGACAATCAAAGAAACAATTGAAAAGGCTAAGAATTTTACCAAATTCATGTATGCCCGCTCGATAGTTCTTGCCATGATGAGAAAATTCACCGGGAAAAAGGAGATTGTTCGTCCGGCGGTTACAAGGTTTGCCACTTCTTATCTCACTCTTCAAAGTTTATACAAACAAAAGAAAGCACTTACAAACATGTTTGCTTCTCAAGAATGGAGAGATTGTCCAATTTCAAAAGAAGTTGAAGGAATTAGTGCAAGGAAATTAGTATTGAATGATAGTAGATTTTGGAACTATGTTGCCTATAGCATCAAAAGTAATTTTCCACTTGTTTGTGTTCTTCGAGAGGTTGATTCGGAAGTGAGACCGTCCATGGGGTATATATATGAGTTGATGGATGCCGAAAAATAAAAGATTAAGAGTAATCTTGGACATGTCGAGGCAAAGTATTTGCTAATTTGGAGGAGAATAGATAACCGTTGGAGTCCACAACTTCATCAACTATTGCATGCTGCAGGTTATTAATTGAACCCACAATTCTGATATGAAGAGAATTTTGTTGATAAGGAGGAAATAAAAAGCGTTTGGAAGAGTGCATGGATAGGATGCTAGTTGGTGATAGCCGTATCAAAGCGAAGTTGCAATTGGGCTTGTATTAGCGCAAGCTTGGTTGATTTGGTAGTGAATGGCTTTGACCACTAGAAAAATGCGATCACCAGGTTAGTAAACCAACTAAACTTGTATATACATTATTTTTTTATTCTTATTTTGTCATTAGTTTATTTTAATGCACTATTTTATTATTACATTATTTTGTATTAATCTATGATTTTTTTATGCTCTTAGTTTTTTGGTGGGAAAAATATGAAACCGGAACACCCGAGTTGATGAAATTGGAGCACATTTGAACAAGTAAGCTTTCTACTTAATAAAAAATATTTGGTAGTGATATATTAATTGATATTTAATTCAATTCATATAAATTTCTTTAATTGTACTATTGTAGATTCATACAAAAAGGAGAAATAGGCTTGAGCACATGAGATTGCATGCACTAGCTTATGTGAAATATAATCGTGCTTTGAGGGATAGGAATATAAGAAGAAATAGCTCAATGATAGACCCTCTTATTGTGGATGAAATAACATCCGATGATGAATGGATAGCCGAAAGAGAGGATCCGGTTCTTCCCACTAATCATAATTGGCTTGAGGAAGGAATGGATGATAATGAATTTGATGTTGAAAAGGTAACAAATGTGCCAAATGAGCCATATAATAGTTGCCTAGATGGAGAGTCAAGTGAGCCCATCCATGAGCCTACCCCTCCTCGTGAGCATACTTCGACGCCGGCTCCACGTGATCCTACTCCTCGTAGTTTTCCTTCTTGTGATGTAAATGAGCGTATTGTCAACCTCAAGCGTAAATATCGAGGGGAATCAACGTGAAGTGATAAACGAAAATCTACTCAAGTGGCATCGTCAAGTAAGTATGCAACTATTTAAACTTGTATGAAATCTGTTTAACTTTAGCCTTATAATTGATTAATTTCTCTTTATATTTTTTCTTTCTCATTTATAGGTAGCAAAAAAGGACTTCAAGAAAATTCATGCTTTTGAATGAGAATGTAGATGAAGAATTTGAGAGATACAATCCACTAGATGAGAATAATCCATTGTTGAATGAACTTAATCGAGATGGTGATAGTGATAGAGATGGTGAAAATTGTGATGATAGTAATGGTGGTGATAGCATAAATGGTGACATTTTACTTGATGAAGATGATTATTTTGAAGCTTAAAGTTGATTTCATGTTTATGTTTAAGTTTGATATTTTGAATGGTTATTTTGAGATTTAGAAGGTTTATGTTTAGCACTTTGAAGGTTTATGTTTGAGAATTGGGAGACTAGAATCTCTAAGAATGTCTAAATTTGATTATTTGAGACTTGAAATGTTAATTTGTATTGAATTTATGAGTACTACTTTTTTTTCAAAATTTTTACGTATTTTACGCTTTTCACATCACGTATTTCACGTATGTGAGGCTATCGATTTACCGCGTCATGTCGTTTACGTTTGAAAACATTGCTGTGCAAAGTTAATTATGACCATGCAAAGTTAATTATGATCATGTGGCCAGTGTGGAGAAATCGTAATGAAAAGCTTTGGAGAGACAAAAGTGAAGAAGCGGACCAAATAGATGTTCGAACAATGGCTTACTATCATCAATTCCGGGAATAGAAGCATTCCTCATGACAAGAGGAGAGTAGTAGGACGTAAGGGATGGAAGGCACCAGAGGCAGGAACTTTGATGATCAATGTCGATGCTGGATTCCTGGCACAGGAAGAACGAGGAGGGCTAGGTGGAGTAGTCCAAGACTCTATGGAACGCTTTCTAGCTGGTCAAGCAAAGGGTTGACTACATGAGTTCACTGGAACATGGAGAGCTACTCGGCCTAAAGCTTGGCCTGGAGCTGATCGAGAAGTGGCCTGAGAAGTCTGTAAGTGTGGCATCTAATTGTTTACCTACGATACAACTATGTAAGGGGACAACAGAATACAGGGGAGCCTATTACCACATCATCAAGGACATCAGAGATCTACTTTCTGGGAATTCAAGAGTACAAGTCCAGTACCAACCGAGAGAAGGAAATATGGTAGTGCATTTCCTAGCCCCGCAAGGAATTAAAGGTCCTGATAACCTAGTTTGTCTAGGAAACACTCCTGCTTATATACATGATGCAATTGCTAAAGATGTAAACAGTACAAGTTCATCTTAATAAAAATTCACAACTTTTCGTCAAAAAAAAAAGTTGACCTGTAGAAGCTTTGGTAAGCAACGCAGATGATGATAAATAGTACAAACAAAATATAAAGTTGTCAACATTGGCGGCTCCACTTAACTTTTCTAATATCATATACAGTGGTCGGAGTCGAGAATCTATATCAGGGTCTAATTAAATTTAAAAATAATAAATTAAATAGTTAAAATTAAATCCTTATATAAGAAAACGTTAACCGTATATATGTAAAGAAATAACTATCATAATTGTAAAATATCAAAGATAAATGAAAGAAAAAAATATCATATCATAATATATTAGAAAAATATTTGGTATATTAGAGTAAAGAGACAAAAATGTAAAAAATATGAGAATTAGTGATGTGTAAACAATATCATATGAAAATATCATATCAATTTCCCTCTCTTTCACTCTGTCTTTTCTTTACAGATGGATTTTAGAGTGTAGAGTTGGGAACGATGATGATAATCAGTTCGTTTGCTCGTCGTGCGCAAAGACAACTTTGTCTTGACGAAACAACATAATTATTCTGAGTCTCAATCACTTTGATCAGATATGGTCTATTATGTGCTTGATAATCTCAAATGAACCTTTCATTTTAAATATTCTCAAATGAATTCTTCCTTCAAACTAACAAAATGTTTTTGAAAAAGTATTAAAACAACTATGGACCAGGTTCAATGACTTCATATTTCTTACAAAACTTTTAACACAATTTTTCAACCATTATGTTTCATAACTTTCAATTGTGAAGATGGTATGACATTGATTTAAGTTTTAAGTTAAAAGATAATACAATATTAAAGAGAATAAGTGAAAGAACCCAATCTCGATTTGGTTGTCTAAACCGGAATTAGATCCTAACAACACTACACCCTTTTAAAAAATTTCGCCAGAGTTTACTTTATAGAATGAGTAAACCAAAAACCTGCAATGAAAACACACTTCCAAATAGTCCACAAAAGTCAAACCGTGGGAAGCCAATTCCCATCCAGATTTCTCAAATTCACAAACTACTGAATAACAGTAAAAGTATTTCTTTACACTTATTATTCAAAATCCAGTAAGTACTCGAAAAGCATTACAAAGAAAATAAACTAACATAGTACTCAGAGTGACTTCTAATTTACTAGAAAAGAACGGTGACTTGAACTCAAGACTTCCGACGACGACGCGCAACCACAGGATAAAAACTGCAAACTAGGCAAGAAGGAATCTGAAAACCCCAGGGAAATGCATATATATAATAAAAACTGTTAGAGTGAGTGGACAAAAATAAAAATTTCATTTTTAAACTAATAGTAATAAATATAATATACATTTCTCAATATATAAGAAAATAAACATGATGCGAGTTTAAAAAAACTGCGGGGTCCCTCTCTCGGACGCATCCGCAACAATACATGCCAGATCCACACGTGATTAAATAGTCAGAAAGTCCTCGGGTCAGAACTCTGTCCACCCCCCCCCCCCCCCCGGAGCATCTCGGGGTATCAGCTGAGCATGCCAATGCATCGATGCCACTACTACCTCTAAGACTGTACTCTATGTAAAACAAATCATATTTGTTTTCATACACGTGCATAATCGTAAATGCATACTCGTACAACATATAATCATAAAATGCATAATCGTAAATGCATATTCGTACATGCATAATTATAAAATGCATAATCAAGACTCGCACGTCAATCAATGAAAATAAAATGTCCACTCACAGTATGCAGCTAGTGAAAGGACCCGATCCCGATTTAGTTTCCTAAACCAGAATCAGACCTCTTCTGAAAACATGAACTTTCAAAAATCATAAATTTTTTGGCAGAGTTACTCTATATCGCGTAGTTACCATTAACCTGCAGCGGAAGATACACTTCATCGTATGCCACAAAAGCCAAACCGTGGGCACCAATCCCATCCAGATTTCTCAAAAACATATCATAACGTAAAGCAATACACAAAACTGTAGCTTTACAGAATTCCGGGAAAATCATGTGAAAATATAAATATAATAGCACTCAGAGCGACCTCTAGTATATACATGTATACACAATAGTAGGCCAAACTAGAAACCTACTGAGAAGGAAAAGTGGCTCGAATACTAAGCCTTCAACCTCGACGTGCGACACCTGAATCCAAACTGCAGACTGGGCATTGAAAACAAAGAGCCCAGGGAAAGACATATAAACTGTTAGAGTGAGTGGACAAAAATAAATGTTTTTCGCCAAATAAATATATATGTTTATAAAACATATGCGAGTCTAGATGCATAAAAATCATATGGTACACGAGGAAGACTCTAACTCTTAACGCGTACAGAGCATGCATCAGAAATCCCGCGGGGTCACTCATGGACACATCCACGCTAGTACAGTCTGAATCACGGGATCCCTGATCCTCACGTGATTCCAGCCAGAAATGGCCTCGGATCAAGGTATCTTGCTCCCCCCCCCCCCCCTCCGCGGTAAAGACCTCGGGGTCCGGGTAACAGTCCCCCCCCCCGGTAAAAATTCTCGGGGATCAGCCGGGATGCTAAGTGTATCAATACAACTACTACTGAGACTGTACTCTGTGTAAACCAAATCATAAAGGTTTCCATGCAAATGCATAAAGCGTAATGTAAAAGCATACTCGTAATGCATAATTATAAAAGCATATTTGTAAATTCATAATCATAAAACACATGCTCGTATAGTTCGTAATCATAACTACATGCTCATGCTCGTAAAATGTATATAAAATACTCGCAACCAACAGTGATAAGAAATGTCCACTCACAGACAAGCACAACGCAAAAACGCGCTAATTCCGTGATCCGGCGGAAGTTCCCTCGCCAACCGTACGATCCCGATCTCCTGAATAATCACAAATACCACTTATCAAAATCACAATTCAAAACTCTAAACCACATCTCGAAAACCAACCATTTCCGAAAACATATAACTCGAATAACAACGAAATCGTCGAAAATCCCATAAATACTCTACTTATCCCTCGACACAAAATCCACCACCCAAATCAACTCAATAACCTCAAGACTACACTCGGGACACGATTACGAGCAAAACAGCGTAAAACTTCCCAAAAATTCTAAAAAGTCAACCTCGTCGGAGCTCCGCCGCCGACGCCGCGTCAACGGTGACCAAATCCGGTGAAAATTTTCAGATCACATCTACTCCTCAAGCCCAACAACTTTTCCTTCTACACCAACCTTCAATTCGAAACATACCGGCCGGAATCAAGCTTGAAAATTCAAACCTCCATTAATTACGGTGACCTATTCCGGCGAGCATCAAACGGCCTCCAATTCCAAAATTCTTTCACCCAAAAGCATCAATGGGTTTAGGGGAGCAAAACCCCCAACCCCATCGGCCCCAAAAGTGGCCGGAATATCCCACCCGATTCCGGAAAAAACCCATAACTTAACCGAATCTGTTCTCCTTCAAAACTGAACCAAATCAACTCAAACCAAGTTCAAAACAATAGGAAATCACGAGAGGAAACTAACCATACCAAACTTGAGGTCTAAAGTAGCCGGAATCGGAAAGTCGATCGGTGGTCAACGGCGGTGCCAAAATCCTTTGGTCAACGCGGGTCAAACTTGGTCAACAGCCCAATTTTGGTCAACTCGGCCCAAATGTGACTTTTCGAAAATTTGACGACTATTTCGATATTTATACTCGCGACTAAAACGATCAACGGTCGAAAACAGATCGAATCCAAACGGATAAACACGATTAAATCCAATGGTCGAAAATATTCATAACATATTCATCGGACATCAGAAAAAACCTTAGAAAACTCCTACGAGCTCGAAATCATAAACTCTACAACTCTCGTGAAGGAATCCATATCAAATTCTCACCCGATAATTTAGTCGCAAACAAGACTGCCAAATCGATTAATTACGACAAACTACGATTATAAGTGAAACTCGCGAATTAAGCCGATTAACTACCATTTCTGGTTCGGGTTGTCACAGCTAGCTCAAAGGTTCAGCAGAAGTTATGGCACCAAAATCTCTCTCGCGGTTTCCTGAATAAATAACAGGTTGGTTTAATTTCAGCATTCGATAAAATGCGCGAAAAATAACTTAGAAACCATCCCGGAAACCCCACGGAAAAATTAGGATTTTTGACTCTCCGGAGCTCCGCCGCAGGCGATTGTCGTGGTGAGTCCAAGTCAAGTTCCGACTATATCCTCTACCATGGATATTGCTGCGTCCTCCTTTTCCACCATGGTTATTGTAAGGTATAGAACCACCATTCCTTCTATCCTTACGTGTCTTTCCACCAGTATTGTATGATTCATGGATATTTTTAGTACCAACTGGCCGAGCATGATTGATGAGACGAATCTCGCGATACCGTTCTTTCTTGGCCAGCACATTCATGAGGTCACTAAATGATTTTAGTCTTCCTTGCTCATAATCTGTGCGATATTTGCTAGCAAGTGTGTCCATGGAAGTAGAAAAGGTGCTTAAAGACTTCTCGATCATAGTCTGATTGGTCTTTATAATGTCACAGATACTCAACTCTGATTGAAGCTCTAACATAGCTTGATGAAAAGCATGAATAATTGGATAATCCAATAACCGGATTGAATCCTATCTTTCTCGCAGTTCAGGAAATTGTGCATTATGTACATTATTAAACATGTCATGTAAAGTCACTCACAAAACAATGGGGTCATTCTTTAACAATTTATTTTTTTTAAAACTGGAAGTATATGCCGCCTAAAAAATATAAGGGATTGAGCTTTGCGAGTTGGAGTTGGTGGCTCAGTACCAGGTGGTTATGTTGGTGGTGATTGGATTGTGTCTGTCGGATTCATACCTAGAAGCGCGTTCTTAACATCTGACACCCAACGATGGTATTTTGCTCTTTGAGGATCAAAGATATCAAATTCAGGCATTTCTAGCTCTATTAATGTCATCTACAAGAGTGACATGAGATGTAATTAGTTTACCGATCGAAAAATCACGATCACTAATATCAAGTTTAGGGAATAAGAACCGTGATCAATGATGTTTAGTCACAAAAATTGATTATCAATAAAATGTGGCTCAAAACCACACTCGGAAATCGTGATGAACCATCACATAGTATATATTTTCTTTTGTTTTCTTTTTCTAAACCATGACTCTCCCAGGACCGTCACTTATACTTTATGGATATAGATCCATAGTAACTAGAGTAAAAAATATAATAATCACAATATTACAATCCTAAGATCTAGAATTTTGCGGGAAGTAAGTTTTATTCCTAGATCTAGAGATTCACGGTTTAGAAAATTTAACTCGAGGATGTTATACTTGGTATGAAAACTTTGCTGAAAAGAAGTTTGAAGAGAAAAACATCCAAATATTTCCTGTGGGAGAGAGAATTCCAGCGACAAGCTCCAGCGGTGGATGATAGAATTCCTTCAAGGAGGAGGCTGGTGGTGGAGGTGGAGGTGTTTTTCTTTCTTCTTCTTTTTGGGCAGACTGACCTTCATACACTAAATCTGCCATAACTTACTCTAGACACATTCAAATTGTAATCTGAAGGATGTTACGGAAATTAGGCATCTAAGTTTTTTCGTGCCTATGAAGATCTTCTTCTGGTTCGTCCTGAGCTATTTCGTAATCTTCTGTTGAAGTTGACGAATGTGCACAGGCTATGAGATTGAAATGGTCAAACTCGAATTTGAGGATGGGAAATGGTATTGTTCTATTAGGGTTTGGGTTCGATATCAATTCAAGAGCTACTGATAACGTGTTGAAGAAGAAAATATGATAACTGATCAACTGTAACTCTTTCATTGATAGAATGTCTTATATATAGGCTGATATAATCTGTTATAATAACTGTCCATATAAAACAGGAATTCTATGTATCTATATCTATACTAAACTGTATCTAATTAGGACAAGGCACACACCGAAAATTACGAAGAATAAATCTCTTTAAACAGGAATAACGAATAATTGCATTAATAACCATAAACTAAACACACAGAGAAACATCTATACCTCCCCTCCACATTTAAGCACAAGCTAGACCTAACTAAATAGTGACATTTTACTATTACATTCATAATGCTCGAGATATTCGTGCCTACACAATAGATCAAGACTTATAACCATCATAATTAAGGAGACTCGACGAAGTTGTAGACTAGCTCGGGTCAAAACCCATAGAAGGGTGGACACTTATTAAATAAGCCGAGGAAAAGAACAAGAAAAATTTGGCCTTGAAGAAACAACTCTAGCTAACCCAATCCACTCTAGCTAACCCAACAATGGTTTATGGTTTTTGTCGTTGTTTCCAGCATGAAAATGGTGGTTGAGCAGTGGTGGCAACTAGAGTTGCAGCGAGTGCATCATCGTCCTAGGCGGATTCAACTTAGGTTAAGGCTGGAGTTAATGCTCCACCAAGATGTCCGGCGATATTTCATGGTGTTATGCTGAGTTTTTTACAGGCAATGCAGGCCAAACTGGCGGTAGGTGCGGTGGCTCAGGAAGGACCAGTCTCGATGGTTGTGAGTTCCGAGGCCACTATTGTGCATGGTGGACAAATGGAGACTTACTCTAATATAGTTTGGGGTGCATAGTTAGATAGGGTGTAAGACTTTGAAATTTTAATGTTTCTCTTATATCTAGTACGTCTAGCTATGTTAATACATGTTTGAACTGTTGTAGTGTAGTTTACTTTAAGATATTCATTTCTATCTAGTCGGAACACAGGAGAATTCCATGTATTCTACCACTTCCTTCAATTAACTACCATTTACCTAAAAAAAACATATATTAAGGCCAATAAGGTAAAAAAAAAGACTCATCATCTCAATATTGAAATTAGTTGAATCAATTTTTTAGTTTGGGACATCAGTGTAGCCTCCATATAAAATATAGCTTAAGGACTATGTCAATAGTCATATATACGTCAGCCCTCAGCCTTTTAGCCCTGATAGTTGCATAAATGTGCAAATTTCTTGTGGATAATTGTGTAAAAATACTTATCTTAATTGTTTAGTTTTTGATATTTATTTATGCATTTGTTTATGCAGGTCATTTGAAAAAATTTACGAAAGAAGCAATAAAAGGGAAATTATATTGGCAATTGGATTAAGGATTTGGAAGCCCACATGGAAAGAAGTTCAACCCTTGTTTGGAGAGGAAAAGGCCAAGAGTCCATCCCTATATAAAGACATTTTCAGGAAATAATTAGGGTTGAGATTTTAGAGAGAAAAGCACCTAAAAGAGAGAGGGACGTGCAGCCTTGGAAGAAGAGCTAGATGGACGATTTCGACGGGTTGAGCCATAGGTCTTGACGGATCGAATCCACCCTGCTGAGTTTTCTAAGGTTCTTGGTTCTTTTTCTCTTTCCCATCAGGTTTTGCTATTGTATAATTTCGACTATGAGTAGCTAAACTCCTTTAGTTAAGGGCTGATCGAAGCCCTAGATATGCTTACGATTTTGAATCCCTTTTAATTTTAATAACTATTTGGATGAGTTTATTTCACTGTTCTTCACATTGATAATTTCTATGTTCATGTTTCTTTGAGTGCACGCTTAGATGCATAGCTTAGGATCTAGAGTCTTAATTGTGTGCATGGCCACCTTATCATTGCATATTCATTAGAGACAAATATGTACTTGTGTGAAACGTTCCTTAGTGATGTAAGGATAACCACCGAATCAATCCTTGAAGCTTTGTTATTCTTCAAACATTCTTAAATCATAATGAATTCAGTTTTCTGGCTTACATCATCATGTGTATAAGTCGGTTAGTTAGGGATCAAGATTGAAAGGATTGTAACTCCCTCTTTCATGCCAAATAAGAGAGTGTAATATGCAAGATGATTTAACCATAGCTCTTGTATGGGGGATATTCATTCATGGCTAGTTCAATTGAATTAGGGGATCGTAGTAGTCTATAGTGGAGAGAAGTCTTTAACATTCATCTCTCATTGTTTAATTCAACTATTTACTTTCTGAAATTTACATATTTTTGCAGTAGCTTTAGTTTAGCCAATTAAGTTTGGAACCCAAAACATCTTTAAATATCCTCAAATTTTGTGTAGTAGTCCTCCGCTGTGTCTAGATTATTCTATTAAAATTTTCTGTCATTTGAGTCTATCTTGAGTAGGGTCATAGTATCATTAGTGTACCGTGGTCGAGTCTGTCAGCATTGTCTTTTAGTGTTAGGATTTAGTTCACCAATTTCTTGTATTCGATAACCCTGATAATTGATTATTACAATGATATATCTGAATTGAGAATAAGGTATCTTTGAGAGATGGTTTTTCACTCATTAAATTTTGGCGTCGTTGCTGGAGAATTGCTTAATTATAAGTTCTAATATAGTCTTTAAATTTTTGTTTTGTTTTGTTTTGTTTTTCCTTCGAGTCTTATTGTTTCTATTGTGTGCTGAACATTGTGTATGTGTACTAAGCACACCACAAGTGAGGAGCCATTATTACTTGATCTGGAAATTGAACGCTTAGCAAGGAAGAATAGAAGACAGTAAAGACAACAGTTGATGAACGTGAACACTAGTGGTGGTGGGCAATCTGAACCTAAAAAGCAATCTGATTCAGAATCTGAATTTGAGGAGCAGGAAGAACAACACATACAACCACTATCGTCATCGCCCATGGCAAACCATGCTCGACTTAGAGAGTCTTTTATTCTAGGCATGGGTGGTGATGATTCATCAATCGTGTTACCAGCCAATTTAGGAAACTATGCCATTCCCCCTTCACTCATTTAAAGTCTTCTACACTTCAGAGACACTCCTTCTGAAGATCCTCAAGACTATCTTAATGAGTTTGCAGCCCTGTGAAGAATCCAGAGGTCCACAAATGTGGATGCAGATATTGTGAAACTCATTTTGTTATCTTTTTCATTGAAGGAGCAAGCAAAAACATGGTTTAATTCTCTACCTCCTCAATTGATGGACACTTGGGAGAAGATAAGTGGTGCTTTTATGAAGGAATTTTACTCAGCATCCAGGACCAAGAACTTGGAGAAGCATATTAGCACCTTTAGACAGAAGGATGGGGATGAACTACATGAGGCATGGAATTAATTGAAGAGTCTGCTTAAACAATGCCCCCACCACAAGTTTGAGCTGAATGCTCAAATGAAGTTCTTCTATGAAGGACTTGATTCCTTCAACATGTCTAAACATAATTCAGCATGTGGGAGAAATTTGTGGAATATGACTGGATCTCAAGAAAAGGAAATCAGTGAAAATCAAGCTGAAAATTCGAGACAGTTTCAGTCCAGTGATAGAACATTGGGAGCTAGCAGGAGATCTGTGAATGGTGTTACTATTGATGGAGCCATGGAGAAGAGATTGAGTTCCATGGAAAATGAAATTGCTCTGATTGCCAGTAGTTTGAAGGTAGCCAAGAAGACAACAGTTGCTACAGTTCAGGTTGTTTGCACTCTATGTTCAGCATCAGACCACTTAGCGGAAGATTGTCCTCAGTTTAGAGCAGATGAGGAGATTAACCAAGAGGAATAATCAAATTACTTCCAAAGGTAGCCCAACATATATGCTGGGAATAGGGATCACCCACTCCTGAGTTACAAAAGCAATAATGGTTCCACCTGGTTTTCAACAAAGATAAACCACTGGGAGGGGCAACAATTTGGCCATAGACGTGCCACTCAGCAACAACAAGCTCCAGCTCAAACATCAACTGGGAATTCTACCTTGGAAGCTATGATTCAGCAAATGATGTTTGACAACAAGAAAGAGAGATAAGAGAACAATACTTCTTGCTAAGAGATGAGCGCTTTCAGTAAAGAAATCAAGGCCACAACTCAGCAGTAAAGGAAGTCAATTGACTTGTTAGAGCAACAAATGAGCCAAATTCAACAAACACTTGCTTAAGTTAACCCAGAAGGTCTTCCTAGCAACACTCTCCCCAATCCCAAGGGACAATATGAAGCTCATGTTGTGGTTTTAAAGAGTGGGAAGGTGTTGGGTGAAGTCCCAGCAACCAAAAAGCTAAGAAGGAAGTGGGAGGAGTCCCTACTTGAACAAATTGTGGTTAAAAAGTGGTCAGAAGATTCTGCAGGAACCCCAATTCGATCCGTAAAAATGCACCTGAATCGAACAAACTGACAAATAAAAAATCAGCTCAGATATCTCCCGAACCTTCACCTTTAGGTACCCCTAATGTGTTTTTTCCTAGTAGGTTGAAGAAGCATGAAAAATATGATAAGGAAAAGGAGATTCTAGATGTCTTCAAGAAAGTTGGGGTGAACATTCCATTGTTAGATGTGATCAAGAAAATCCCACAATATGCAAAATTTCTAAAGGACTTGTGCACTACAAAGAGGAAGTTCAAAGGAACCAAAACGGTTGCCTTAAGTGAGAGAGTGTTCGCTGTGCTTCAAAGGAAAATACCACCAAAGCTAGGTGATCCAGGTCGTTTCACTATTTCTTGCACAATTGGTGATCATAGGTTTGCTGGTGCTCTTCTTGATTTAGGTGTTTCCATAAATTTGACGCCATATACTGTGTATGATAGAATGAATATGGGAGAACTTATACTTACTGGGATAACCATTAAACTTGTTGATAGATCTAACTGTTACCCAAGAGGTATTATAGAAGATGTGCTAGTGCAGGTGGGTGATTTGATCTTTCCTGCAGATTTCTTTGTGTTATATATGGAAGGTGAACAGATGCCATCTGAGATACCATTGATTCTTGGTAGACCATTTTTGAGAACAGCTCATACCAAGATTGATTGTTATGAAGGTTCACTTAGCATGGAAGTAGCTGGAAAGAAGATTCAATTCAATATCTTTGAATCCCTCAAGCATCCTAATAGTAATGATATGTACTCTTGTTGTTCGATGCATTTAAAAGTGTTGTGCAGGAGTTCATTTAATACTCATTGGAGGAGGACCCTTACAGAAATTCATTGAAGTGGTTGAAAAAAAAAGTGTCTCAAGTCAGAGAATTCAACCCGTCGAGGCATTTGAAGATCATTCCTGGGAACAGACAGTGGCATGCATTCGACCCGTCGAGGTTAACCCTCGACCCATCGAGGACCTTTTCCAGGATGAGCTCATTTTGGATATTAGCTTACATTCAACCCGTTGAGAAGTTTCTTGACTCGTCGAATGTGAGCCTGTGTTTGAGATTGCTTCAGCTGAAGTTCTTGAGATGGAGGAAGAGTATTATGCAATGGAAGAAGCATTGGAATCATTCCCAAGCATGAACAGTAAGCCTTCTAAACCAATTCCTCTTTCGGTTTCAACTGACGTTCTTACTCCATCTATTCGAACAGTGCCTAAACTAGAGCTTAAACCTCTACCCGGGCATTTGAAGTATGCTTTTCTTGGTAACGGTGAGACTTTACCAGTCATAATCTCTTCAAAGTTGTCAAAGTTGTAAGAGGAGAAGCTACTAGTTATTCTTAGAGAGTATCAGGAAGCGATTGGATAGACAATAGTAGACATCAAGGGAATATGCCATACTTTGTGTACTCACAGGATACATCTAGAGGAGGAAGCTAAGCTAACAAGAGAAGCTCAACATCTAGTAGACATCTAGTATACTCAATCCTCCTATGATGGAAGTTGTTAAGAATGAAGTGATCAAACTCCATAATGCAGGTATAATTTATACTATTTTTGATAGCAAATGGGTTAATCATGTGCAGGTAATATCGAAACGTTCAGGCATTACAGTGGTAAAGAATAATGAGAACGTGTTGGTGCCTCAACTTGTACAAACGGGATGGAGAGTGTGTATTGACTACCACAAGTTCAATTCCACAACACGCAATGATCACTTTCCACTTCCATTCATTGATCAGATGTTGGAAATGTTGGCAGAGGACATGAATATTATTGTTTTTTGGATGGTTATTCAGGATACAATCAAATATCCATACATAAGGATGATCAGAAGAAGACCACCTTTACATGCCCCTATGACACATTTCCTTATCAGAGAATGCCTTTTGGCCTATGTAATGCACCTGAACATTCCAGAGATGCATGATGAGTATCTTTTCAGACATGGTCGAAAAAATCATTGAGGTATTTATAGATGATTCTTTAGTATTTAGTGATTCTTTTGACATGTGTCTCCATCATTGATTTATAGTCTTAGAACGTTGTGTGAAAACTAACATTGTGCTTAATTGAAAAAAATGTCACTTTATGGTGGAACAGGATATAGTTTTAGGGCATGTCATATCTGCTAGGGAAATAGAGGTAGACAAGGTTAAAGTAGATATTGTACGTACCTTATCACCTCATTCCACTGTGAAGGAGGGGAGATCTTTTCTTGGACATCCAGGGTTTTATCGCAGGTTTATCAATGATTTCTCCAAGAAAGCCAGGACATTATATGCATTGTTCCAGAAGGATGTGGCTTTCAACTTTACTGAAGAATGTCTACAAGCTTTCAACAAGCTCAAGGAGTTGTTGGCGACAGCCCCCATCATACAAGCGTCGGATTAGAATCTCCTTTTTGAACTCATGTGTGATGCCTCAGATTATGCTGTATGAGCTGCTCTTGGCTAACGTCCGGAGATACTTCTTCATGTAATTTATTATGCCTCCAGAACCTTGAATGATACACAGTTGAACTATTCAACTACTGAGAATGAGCTCTTAACAGTGGGTTTTTCTCTTAAAAATTTTAGATCTTACTTATTAAGGACTAAAGTTATCATATTTTCTGACTCTGCTGCTTTGAGATATTTGATGACTAAGCAGGATGCTAAACCCAGATTTATTCGATTGATGCTCTTGCTTTAAGAGTTTGCTATTGAGATCAAGGACAAGAATGGTATTGAGAATATGGTGGCAAGCTACTTGAGTAGACTCATCTATGGGTCTCATGTCGAAGAGGACAATCTTCCTCTCAGAGATAGTTTTCCATATGAACAACTCTTTGTTGTTCAAGATGTGGCTCCATGGTATGGTGATATTGTCAATTACAAGGTCAGTAAGTACATCCCACCTGACTTCACTAAAGCATAAAAGGACAAACTTATCAAGGAAGCTAAGTACTGCGTGTGGGACAAGCCATATCTTTGGAAGCATTGCCCAGACTTACTGATAAGAAGGTGTGTGCCTGAAACAGAATTTTATTCTATTCTATCTTTTTGTCACTCACATGTAGAAGGAGGTCATTTCACTAGAAAGAAGACCACAATGAAAATGCTAGAGATCGACTTCTTCTGGCCAACACTATTCGGAGATTCACATGAGTTTCATAAATTATGTGCTAGATGTCAACTGGCAGGTAATAGGTCCTAAAGATAAAATGCCCCAACACCCAATTTCAGTGGTTGAGATTTTTGATGTGTGGGATATTGATTTTATGGGTCTTTTCCCTAGCTCTCAGTAGAATAATTATATTCTACTTACAGTGGATTATGTTTCAAAGTGGGCGAAGGAAGTGGCCACTCGTACTAATGATACTGTTGTTGTTTTGAAGTTCTTGAAATTACTATTTATGAGATTTGGCACTCCCAGGTACATAATAAGTGATGGAGGCTACCATTTCTGCAACAAGTCATTTGCAAGGCTGCTCAAGAAATTTCATGTTCATCATAAAGTGACAACACCTTATCATCCTCATATGAGCGGGCAAGTAGAAATATCTAATCGGAAAATCAAGAAAATTCTGGAGAAGACTGTCGAACCAACAAGGAAGGATTGGAGCCAACGCTTGGATGAAGCGTTATGGGCATATAGAACAGCTTTTAAAACACCGATTGGGATGTCTCCTTATCAGATAGTTTATGGGAAATGATGTCACCTTCCAGTGGAGCTTGAACACAAGGCATATTGGGCGGTAAAACGGTTTAATTTTGATATTGATGATGCAGGTGTTCACAAGAAGTTGCAGTTAAATGAGCTTGCAGAGATTCGAAATAATGCTTATGAATCTAGTCGCATTTACAATGAGAAGACAAAGATGTTCCATGACAAGATGATCAAGGGGAAGTCTTTTGTCATTAGACAGAAGGTGTTGTTATTCAACTCACGGCTGAAGTTGTTTCGAGGTAAGCTGTGGTCCAGATGGACTGGTCTGTATGTTGTCCGTAATGTGTTTACTCATGGTGTAGTGGAATTTATAAACTCAAGATTTTTCTGACTCTGAATCGACGATCTCATAATCTTAGTTGAAAATGTTGTGGCACTTAGGATCTTTGTCGCCTATAAGAATTTTTGTGACGCAGATAAATTTTTATCGAGTGGCGAGGACTTCGACTGCCTTGTATCAGGTGTTAACTTATGGCCCAAGAGGGCCCGTTCAATGAAAGCTGACGGAACGGGGGAAAGGTGGGTTGGTACACACACTAAATCAAGACTTGGATCATGGGTTATACGGGTCAATAAATTACTTTTTATATGAATTTTTGTTGTCTCTAATGGCACCCATGTGATTTGTTTATTAATGGGATAAACGACCACGATTAGACTATCTGATTATATTATTTAAATTTAATTTTTTTTAGATGAACGATAAAAATTAATTGGGTTGATAAGCTACATGAGAAGCGTTGGTTGTCTGCTTGTTAGAAAGAATTCCCTACAGTAACTTATACTAAAATATGCTCGGTACATACCTATCATAACATAACTAGAAGACACTAGACCTAGGAAAAAAGACTAAAAAAATAGGGCGCTCCACATCCTATCTAGTTATAAACCCAAAAGTTACAACCTTATGAGGTACTATTCATCAGTCTGCACAATTCCTCGTGAAATCGAATTTTGATGCGTTGAATTTTCAACTAAGATTATGAGATCGCCGATTCAGAGTCAGAAAAATCTTGGGTTTATAAATTTCACTACACCATGAGTAAACACATTACGGACAACATACAAACCAGTCCATCTGGACCACAGCTTACCTAGAAACAACTTCAGCCGTGAGTTGAATAACAACACCTTCTGTCTAATGACAAAAGACTTCCCCTTGATCATCTTGTCATGGAACATCTTTGTCTTCTCCTTGTAAATGCGACTAGATTCATAAGCATTATTTCGAATCTCTGCAAGCTCATTTAACTGCAACTTCTTGTGAACACCTGCATCATCAATATCAAAATTAAACCGTTTTACCGCCCAATATGCCTTGTGTTCAAGCTCCACTGGACGGTGACATAATTTTCCATAAACTATCTGATAAGGAGACATCCCAGATCGATCACTCTACCGACAGGCCTCGCGTCATCTCGCACCATCACGCGGCCACCGCCCTTCTATCTGTGTGATCACCAAAAGCCTCTCTGATATGAACCTCGGAGACCGACCTAAACCAGGTCGTCGTTGCGACTACACCAACGCCGTAGTTGGTCTCCAACTCCAGCCAATCAGAGTGTGCCCACGCCAAGGCGATGTTGGGACATCCTTCAGTCTTGTTCGTGCCGGTCGCTGACCACCATTCTCCAGATCCGGTAGAGAACCAAACAACCCAGTTTCTTCTCGATTCAACCAAATTATCGCTGCACCACTCACACTCAAAAAACACACAACAATCGCAACATACCCAAACGTCGCTAATAGGTTTTTTCGGTCATCCAGATCGCTCGCATTCGTCACAGGGGAAACCCACCCTTCGGAACGGTAGTCCGCCTCTAAGGAGCGGCGTTCGATTTCTCATCTTCCCAAATCTAAGACTTTTTAGCAGTTGTATTCTTCAAATTTAGTTACTTAGGGCGCAGCTATGTTCATTCTATACCCAAAATTTAAAAAAAATTCTCAAATTCTAGTAAAGAACTATCTTAAATCAGCTTATAATTTTCAAAAAATTGGGATAAAAATGAGAGCAGTCAATAATTTAATACCATGAATTAATTTCTTCAACTTACTATTTTGAGAGGAGCTACCGTACTGGTTAGAGCAGATAAAAAAATGTGATTAGTAACATCGCTTTTGAGCTACAAGTATAAAATAAGAACATTATGTTATTATTTCATATAAATTAGTGGTTTCAAGTTAATTTTATGATTTTATTTATTTTACTAATCTTTTTAATAATAAAATTGTATTCTGAAAATGGTAATACCAATACAAAATGTATTTGCTTTTTTTAAAGAAGTTGAGTACAGACAGATTCTTGTGCAGCGCACTTGGTTCTTTTTAGTTTTCTAATCTAGTTTTGGCTTCAACAGGGGGTTAGTTAACGAACTCTCTCCAGCTAGCTAGCTTTAGTCAAGAAGGACCCATGTAAGAATATTGGTTTAAGGTACCAAAGATATTTAATTATTAGTGCTTCTTGGGGTATGTCGTGGACGATTTTTTAAGCTATGTGGTGACCTACATATGTAGGACAGCATAAGGAGGTTTGATCGAGGAATGTCTTATTGTTTAACTAATGAGGGGGATAGTCTGGAAACTAACAGATTAAGAATGCCTAAAAATTAATTGAAGATTTAGCATAAACGATAACATCAAATATTGAAAGGGATATTTCTTATTTTCTTCGAACAATAATACATGAAAGAGTTGAATAGCTTGCTTGATATATAGCTAGGTCCAACAGATATGTGCAACAAGACCAAAAGAGTGGTGTTTTCAAGGCTTTTTGGAAACTGGAGTGATGTGCTCAAGTAGTTAAGCTAACTTAGGTAGGAGGTGGACTACGTACGGACTTCTACTAGGTGACAAATACATTAAAAGATAGTTTAAGTTAGTCTCAGGTGAGCTATCGTATAGGTCAGGAGTTTGATCAATTTACCAAAGCAAACATCATCTACAAGAAGAAAAAAGTCATCATAAATTAACTATGACTTGAGTACTGAGAGTTGGTTTATTTGTACTCTTGTTTTAAAATGTGGATGTGTTGGATCAAATGTATCTAAGAAATTAAACCAATCCTCTTTCCATCAATGTCATGCATGAAGAAAGAGAGATCATGTTCCAAAGAAACCGAAGTAGAGCACTTTCTTATTGGTGCCAGTGTGCTACCTGCTGCAACGTTGCATCAACATTCCACCATCATCTATGCGACCATGTTTTCATGTCTCTGTTGCACCATATACACAAGCGCAATGATTAAATCAAAATGCTTGCGCTTATAGTTCCATACTAATTCCTTGTCATTCTATCATTTAGAGCACACCGATCTGCATGGCAATTTCGAAAGTGCGCTAAGCTTGTGAACTAGAGCCCTCAGCCCCTTTGATCAATTTAAGGGACAGATAAACATTTGTCCTTGTTTTGTCTGTTCCCACCAAATATGGAGCAGTGTACCAAAGTCATTTATGATCGCAGTACGTATATATAACTTTTGTGATCGATCATGTAGCTTGGTTCCTAGAATTCCATTAGAAAATAGGAAGACGGTTCTGTATGGGAAGCTCGTATACAAGAAAATGGAGACAAATAATGTAGTGGTTCAGACTTCAGAGATTAATGTCACGGGAGGGTAACTCTTGGTAGAGATGGAAAATGTAAGAATGTGTATGTGGCTCCCATGTTCCTATGTAGTTTGGACTTTGGAGTCACATGAGGATAGTAGTAGTAGTTGGCCGGGTTCTTCGTCTTCTTGAATTGCGTATTACTAGCTAGTTAAGTTACAATTATATGTGAAATATGTCTATTCCATTTTTGGTACCAAGTACTGATTCAGGAACTCCGTAGAGAGAGCTACGTTTTGTGTAGGACTGCCTTACTTGTGAGTTGTGACAGAGTTGGTGGGACGTTGCTCTCTCTGTTTCTCATACTAAGGTAAGGATTTTTGAGTTTGAGAACACTTACTACGCTTTAGTTTAAAATTGAGGTGAAAATATTTTACTTAAAAAAAAACACAATTCAGAAAAAATAGCCCACTAATTTATTTTCTCTAACCATAGTTTTTGAATTAAAAAATTTAAAATAAGCAGCTTTTATTATTTTATTAAACATTAAATTCGTCAAAATAGTTACAAATAAGTTATTTTAAATCATCAAATTCAATCTCAAACGAAACCTACATAGTTCTCGATCATAGTGGAAAAGTTCTTGCAATGAGAATCTCTAAAATAATTTCACCAAAAGAAAATGAATTTCTTATCATAGAGTTACGAATGGTTAGCAATTGTTATAAGTACACACTTGAGAAAACAAATAGGAGTTAGGAGGTAGGTAACGTGTTTAGTAAGCAAAGAAGGGAATAACCGCCCAATGAAATTGAAGTTTGTATAATAGGTAAGAGTAAAGAGAGGAAGTTTAATCACCTAGTATTCCTCACTCGAGGGAAATGTGCGGGGGAATAGATCGATAGCTTAGATTAATTAGCATTCCATATCTAATGTAAAGACGAAAAACTTTATTCTGGCTATAGAATAAAAAGATTCAAAACACGACTTTTACATATGGAGAGCTATTAAAAGATATTGGCTAGCCGAATTCATGCTATATCTCAATTCAATGGTGGGTTTAAAACTGAAATGAAGCATATTAGGACATTAAAACATTGACTAACTCCCAACCAAACCATTTAGAGTCCCATAAAACTTGGTGAATCGAGTATGTTTGTCCATGTTTGAAAATAACAAAAGTTATGCTTGAAAACTCTGTTTTGTTTTTAGAAATATTCTGGTCGCAAGCCTCGGGTGATTAATCACCAATAACAGATCGGTTTTGAGTAACGTTGTTTTGCAACTGAACCGAACTCCAGCGCGTATAATTTTTGACCACCTTTAAATATATGGAGTGGGTAGATTAGATGAAGATCATCAAACGGATCGGATGAAACTGTATGTTGTTTGTGGTGATATATTGTTTATTGATTCCATTTAGTGTTTAAATTTGTTAATTAATTTCCCAATTAACCTTCATTTACTTGTTCCACTCAAGCTTATTACCAAATATACGCCGCTTCTGGAAATTACTGTCAAAAGTTGGTATAACAGCGCAATATATCTATGAAAATTTACTCCCAAATCTTAACAATTCAACCCTTTTTGTTATATAACAAACTAATTCTCAATGAGAATTCGTCAAAGTTTGGCCGAAAATGGTCAGAAAATTAAAACTCAGTCCACCTCCTTTTTCCCTCCTCCCTTATTTTGTGCTACCCAAAATAACCCTTTTGCAAAGATTGTGGTCGCAAAGAAATCAAGCGGATGCTTACAGGGATTTCAGTAGCAATGTATATAAAATTAAGGGTAACACCAGAGAGGAAGCAGAAAACTCAAGCTGGAGTTATATATAAAGCTCATATTTATATCGATGTGTGCACGTTTCAGAAGCCTTAAGGATCCAAAAAGGAATTTATTGATGATTTGAGAAAGTGCACAGTCTAATGATATTTACTCTGTTTTTTTGTCCTCCTCTTCAAGCTTTCCTTCGCCTCCAAAAATTCGATACCCTTTACAAAGCAAATTAAGGTAAAACACAGTCATTTTATTTGAGAGCTAGTTAGCTTTGGCTGTTGTTGTTTCAATGAAGTATCCATTTTCCAAGCTAATTTCTTTTTCTTATTCAAATTAATGCATGTTCTTTGTAATGTGTTTGCATGAGTATATATGAAGGAGCTTTGGTGCTGGATTTGCAGGGTCAGCAAAGATGGAGAAGACGAGGCAACGGGGTTGGCTTCTTGGGTCATTAGCAGCTGTGCTTGTTGTGGTCTTGTTCTTGGCTGGCGATGGAAATTACAACGAGACGTCGTCGAACTCAGTAAGGTCGGCCCTCTGCTTTCTTTCTTCTCTTTCATAGTTCCTCTGTTTCCTTCGTTCTTTTTTATCTACCGGTGATTGGTGAATGGTTAGGCAAAGCACGAGAAGAAAGAGAGATAGAATCGTCGAGATAGAGAGAGGGATGGTGAAAGTGAAAAACGACGGTTACTTTAGCCTGGAGTAATAAGCTAGAGTTCTATTTCCTGAAGAGGATGGAAATTATTGTTTCAATTAATCAACTTTGGGAGTTAATTTAGGAGTGCTTTTCAATTTCACTAGGGGCTTCAGGTCTTTCGGCAACATATTATTTTTTGTTGTTATTCAAGCCATTGCAGCCATCTCTTTGTTTTGTTCTGTCTGGTGAATCATAACTTTTAGGAATTTGCAACTCTCTCGCACTCTCGTGTTACTCATAGCTAGGTTTGATTTTGACTTTTCACTTTCTTGCACTCTCTTCCATAGGTATCGGTTATAGAACCAACAATTCACATGAGTACATCATATGAATAGTTTATACGGACATGTTCGGAAAACTTGACGCGTTCATTTTAGATTGAATCACAATATATATATATATATTTCACAACTTCTACTAGGTTCTCATTGGAGTCTCTCTATGATAAATTATGTTCATCGATTAGTTCATGCATAAATGTGAGATGCTGATCGAAACATGCATGCATGATACAATGATGTATTTAAGTGTACTCCATGGATGTCTGATTTGCAGACGATCACTGAGAAGAATAATTCCTAGGTATCAAGACGGGGTCACCATACAAACAGGGAATCATCCCAATCAGGTAAATTCTTTCGTTCCACATACGCGTATACACTAGAATTTTTCGAGATGTATAGTTCTGGATTTTGATAATCTAATAACTTCTGTTTCCAGGTTATTTTGGATAATGGCATTGTTAGAGTCGTTTTTGCTCTTCCGAACGGTCACGTTACTGAAATACAATACAAAGGAGTTGACATACTACCATTGGACAGTGAAGAAAATGATAGAGGGTAAGCACGATTCGCGCCTCAGCTCTCAGTGTCTCTTGGTAACAATGCATTTCGATCTTTTAATTTCTTCCAATTTGAACATTATGTTTAACTGGATGAAAACATCTCCAGGTACTGGGATGGAGTCCAAGGAAATGTGTATGACAAGTAAGAAGCCTTTATAATCCTTTTCCTTCTACTCATGCATGTACTCAATTTAAAGAAAGTATTTACCTAGCTTTTAGCTCAAATTATTTCAACTAATCATGCAGATTCGAAGCAACACAATTTAGGGTTATTTCTGCGACACTTGACCGAGTAGAAATTTCCTTCTTCCGACCATATTCTGAATCCCTTGGCCCTGCTGCAGCTCCGTTCAACGTAGACAAAAGGTGTTGTATGTGTTAACCTAGCTTCCGATCTATCGGGATAATTCTAAGTTAAATACCTACGTACCCTGTAATAGAGATCAGTTTAACTTGGCTTTTTTTGGTTCAGGTACATATTGGAGAAGGATGGTTCTGGGTTTTATGCATATGGAATATTCGAGCACATTGCAGGGTGGCCATCCACGGTGGTTGATCAAATTAGAATAGTTTACAAGCCTCAACCAAAGTAAGTACGTAGCTAGAGAATAGTAACCCTAGCTTGTTCATTAGTTAGTACATGATGATATCCTATATATATATATGAAACTCGATGGATTGTTTAGCTTGTATTTCACGTACGTTTTTTTTGTTTAAAATGGCTAGATTTGATTACATGGCGTTAACAGACAGCAGGCAAAGAATGATGCCATCAGGACTTGACCGTGCACTTGGTACGCCGCTTGCGTATAAAGAAGCCGTTAAACTGAAGAACACAAGTGATGCTGCACTTGATGGAGAGGTAGATGACAAGTACCAGTACTCGATCGAGGACAAAGATAACAAACTCCATGGTTGGATCAGTACTAACGATTCTGTGGGATTCTGGATGATCACACCTAGTGACGAGTTTCGAACATGCGGCCCTATTAAGCAGGACCTCACCTCTCATGTTGGCCCAACTATGCTCTCGGTACGTGATTAACAAGCACACCATATGATTTGTATCTATATCGATCCATCGGTAACTAAACATGTCAATTCTAATCGAAATCACTTGACACAGATGTTTGTTAGCACTCACTACGCAGGGAAGGAGGTTGGGATGATATTCAACCAAGATGAGGAATGGAAAAAAGTTTTTGGGCCTGTCTTTGTGTATCTTAATTCAGCACCAATCTCAAATACTTCCATCAGTACGCTCTGGAATGATGCTAAACGGCAGGTAATATAGTCTTCTTTAAAATTAACACTCATTCACGCATGGTGATTAGGCTAGCAAAGACTATTATGTTTTTACTGAACACGTACACAATCAACCCTGAATATATATTCATGTCAGATGCTTGAAGAAGTCAATAACTGGCCATACAACATCACTGAATCTGAGGACTTTCCTTATTCCGATCAACGGGGATCAGTTTCCGGCCAACTACTAGTTCATGATCGGTATGTATGTTACTCCAATGCTTGAGTCAATTGCAAGTGTTCATCCATGGCCAATATGCAATTGGTCATATATAGTTCAACTTCTCAATCAAATGCTAGAAATACGTACATAAGTACTTTCTCTTATTTTTCTTTAGGTTCATGGATGAGAGCCTTTTCAACGCAAGTTCTGCTTATGTGGGATTGGCTGCACCTGGAGAAATAGGATCATGGCAGAGGGAAAACAAAGTAAGTTCTTACCCCTTTGGTTCGATCTAATGGATCCATACATAATTCTTGTTTGTCCTATATCTAAACCATCAAGAGAAACCAAACAAGAGCCTGGATCGAGAGTTACGATTTTTTCTCTTTTGCTACATTGAATTTTCAGGGCTATCAATTCTGGACTCAAGCTGGCGAAGAAGGTAGATTCATTATCAAACATGTTCGGCCAGGGAACTATAGTTTGTATGGATGGGTTCCAGGCATTGTTGGAGATTACAAATATGAGGCTGATATTACAATTACTCCAGGTAATCTAGTATCTCATCTTAACTTTTAGCCTAAAATTATAAGTTGGTCCTCATAATGTGAAACGCATCCGATCTGTGCACCCAAATTGATCATTGATATCATTATTCCTCTTGCTAATTATATAAATGTATACATAAATTTGGATATATAGTAAAAACTAACAAGTGATTTGTGCAGGATGTAATATCGACCTGGCTAATATAGCTTACCAAGCTCCAAGAATTGGTCCTACATTGTGGGAAATCGGCATCCCTGACCGCTCTGCTGCAGAATTTTATCAACCAGATCCATATCCAATACTTTTGAATAAGTTATACGTCAACGATCGCTCAGAAAAGTAAGCCATCCTATAGTAGACAATTGGTACAGTATACTGTTCCAATCTTTCAATTACTTGAAAGTCCCTAGCTCATTGTGCTAAAACTAATTGCTTTCTGCAAATAGCTTTCGGCAATACGGGATATGGGATCGTTACGCGGAGCGATATCCTAACCAGGATCTTATTTACACCGTGGGTGTAAGCAATTACAGCAATGATTGGTTCTATGCTCAAGTGACCAGGTTATCTTTTAATTTTGCAGTATATAGTCTTTACGCACATCATTCGTTTGCTATATATCTATCGGCCACGACCAGTGAGCTATTAAACACTCTTTCAAGGGCGGGGGTGTGCGCTTCTAGGCTAACCTCTCGGCTGTTGTTTGAGTAATCAATCTACTCATCTTAATGATTTACCTGCATGCAGAAATATTGGAAATAATACATATGTAGGAACGACCTGGCAAATACTATTTGAACTCAATACCGTCACAAGTGCTGGAGATCATACACTCCAATTGTCTATAGCATCAGCAAATAATGCAGAATTGCAGGTAATTAAGGATCCTTAACCAAGCATTTGATCCTACGTTTCGATCTCATCGTGTTGAGTTAGTACTTATTAAGGTTTTCACTGACTTTGTTTATGACCGGCTTCTTATTAGGTTCGGATTAACGACCCGAGCGCCCCGCGACCACTTTTTACTACAAGGTTAATAGGAGGGGACAATGCAATAGCAAGGCATGGAATTCATGGTCTTAACTTGTTTTATAGTATTAATGTACCAAGTTTTCTACTTAAGGAAGGAAACAACACAATCTATCTAACTCAGACGCGAGGTGGTCAAACATTCCAAGGATTCATGTATGACTATATCAGACTAGAAGCACCTTCACCATCACTCACAAAGCAGTGATGTATATACTCATATAGATCTTCCGGCCCCCCTACTCCGGCACAAAATCTAAGCTTCTAGCGTAGTTAGTCATACAAAAATTAACCACAGATATCTTCATTTCTAGCTAGTTTTTACAATAAAATCCAAACCAGAGTTTTTTCTTTGTAGTGGTGTACCATGTACGTGTACATTTATGATCAATAAATAGAAAATTTGCTGGGGAAATATTACCTTCTTCAGTTACGCTTACGGTAGGAATTGAGTTCAAGCTTGCTTGTCAGTAAGCAAAAGGTTGAGGGTCTGTCGTCCTTGCATGCACCCGACCCATATCAATTGCCAAGCCCTTAAATACATAACGAAAAATAGAAATGAAAACTCAGTTTCTAAACCATGAAGAATATCTGAACATGCAATAATCATATATAGCATCAGATCCCTATAATTAGATGGTATTAGACTGGACAACCAAGAAGCCCATAAGAACCAGCCCTTGACCTGATGACCATTCACAGCAGGTTGCGACCAAAACTCTGCTAACTAAAGATTATGATTGATCAAAAACGTCTGCCATACTAACAACCTCCGACAGTGCAAACAATGTGAACTTGTGTCCTGTAAGGACCTCTGCCTTTTCAGTTGTCAAAGCAGTTAAATTTTAATCTTTGCTAAATAAAAACAGCCCACCAGTATTCAGGTTTTAATTTCAGTTTAAAAATAGAAAAAAGCTTACCATAAGGATGAATTAGTTAATCACTTATGTAAGTTGGTCTGAATGTATGTAGATAACCAGTACTATTCCTTTCATTAGAGAGTAGCCATGCATATATCCTTTTGAAGCCCTCTCATTAGATAACCAGACACCTTTCATTAGAGAGTAGCCACAACACTACCACCACTGCAATAACTTTCTTCATTGCTGCCCTTTCGGACATCTGATCTCCGCCACAGAAGGTATTATATCCCTCTTGGTTGGATTTCGATTTTGGGGCTGTGGTTTTGATGTTCTAAGGCGTTAAGGGTGGCTGAGGTACTTTGCAGACATACCACGAAAGCACCTTTCATATTGGTATGGAGTTTCCGAAAGAAGCTTTTTCGCATAAACTATTTGCAGTTTAACGTAAAATTGCATGAGTCTTACTCATTCTACTCATTTGCAGGGAGGTCGTCAAAAATGGAGAAGGCCTCTCGTGGGAGCTTAAGGCATTGGGGCTGGCTTGTTGAAACATTAGCAGCGATGCTTGTTCTGGTTGTTTTCCTGGTTGGTGAAGGAAAATACAAGAAGACTATTCCCAAGACCACCTTGGTAGTAAGGTTCGTTATCTACTATCTTCCTCATTATGTATAGCAATCAAAAGAAACATTTTGTCAGATAGCCAATTCGGCAACACAACTGTTAATGGACATACATGAACTAATATTTGAAACATTTATTTTAATTTCAGAAAATCACTTGTGAGAATCAATCCTAGGACACGACTTGAGGAAATGAACATGATAAAAATAGTCTAGTAGCCAGAGGAACGTTGCTCGTCCACCATATCAAGGGATTCACATTGTAAATGAGAATAGTGGCCTGAGGAGCATTGCTAAACCATCATATCAAGGAATCAAAATGGTAACAGAGAGTAGTGGCCGGAGGATCTTTGGTCGACCACAATATCCGAGGGTCAGCATGCTAAAGACTCGTAGCCAGGTAAGTGCACCCCCTTGTTTCCCCCTTCAATTTAGTGAAAAGATATCTGCTGACTACTGTCACAAATCTGTGAACTTAGATTATAGATAAGCCAAGTTCATGTCATGAACTAATCAGTATATATGTCATCACTGTACAGGTTCAATTGGATAATGGCTTCGTCCAACTCATTTTTCGCGTCCCAGCGGACACGTAATGGGAATAAAATACAAAGGAATTGACAACTTGCTCGAAAACAAAATTCTACGGAATAATAGAGGGTAAGCACATATCCTCCAAGCATGCTTATAAACTCACAGAACACACCTTCTAAGATGACAGTCTCCTAAAACATGATTTATGTTTTGACAGGTACTGGGATATGGTTTGGAATAATCCGGGAGAGGGTATAACTTATCTTGACAAGTATGTAAATCCTCATCAGTCTTTAGCTACATTCTTTTAAAAAATGTCTAGATTTTTATAGTTAACAAATCATGCACATTTACAGACTAATAGCAACAAGATTCAGAATTATTAAAGAAGGGGAAGACCAAGTAGAAGTTTCTTTCGAAAAAATATATAATGCTTCTCGGCAGCATGGTGGTACGGTACTCCTGAAGTTCCTGTCAATGTAGACAAAAGGTACATATTGCACCGAGGTCATTCCGGCTTTTACGCTTGTGCCATATTCGAGCACCTTGGAGGGTGACCAGAAGTGAAGATGGATCAAATTAGAATGGTTTACAAGCTTCAACAGGATAAGTAAGCAGAAAAATGGCAGACATTGGTATCATACTTAAGAAAGCTATTTGAAAGTGAGAGCTAATTTGTAATATTTCTTGTAATTGCCAGATTTCAGTACATGGCATTATCAGACACGAGGCAAACATTCATGCCAAGAGCAAAAGACCGTAAACATGGCATTATCCTGAAGCCGTTCGATTAACCAAACCAAGTAATCCTGCTTCTAGAGGACAGGTAACCCTTTATCATAAAAAATAGTGATAAATAATAGAACCGAGTCTTTTTGAAATGAAACTTTCTACCCAAGTTATAGGGGTTTCAATTCCTAGATATTATGACAAATGATTGCAGGTTGATGACAAGTACCAGTACTCAATGGAAGACAAAGATAACAAGGCCCATGGCTGGATTTGCAGAGATAAATCTGTGGGATTCTGGATGATCACACCTAGTGATGAATTCCGTTCTGCTGGCCCCATGAAGCAAGAACTCACATCCCATGTTGGCCCAACTACCCTCTCAGTAAGTACCAAGTTACTAACTACCAATCATCCAGCTGTGTATCCAGAACATTCAGATGTGTGAACAAAATAAATCTTTGTTATGTAACTAAAATTAAACTTTGTCAAATTTACATCTTACAGATGTTTGTTAGCACCCATTATGCTGGGAAACAAGCTGGGGTAGAACTGAATGAAGGTGAGGCATGGAAAAAGGTTTTGGGGCCTGCCTTTGTATATCTAAATTCAGCGCCAAGCTCAAAGAATTCCATCAAGACACTTTGGAATGATGCTAAACAGCAGGTACCTAATTTTTATATTGAAGCATGCCATTTTTATTTATAAGCACAATTAATCGCATTCAACTTATGAGCCCTACGATTCTATATTAAAACATGCTTTCTATTAGATGTCAGAAGAAGTCAAAAGATGGACATATGAATTTGCTCAATCCAAAGACTTTCCTTCTTCAGATCAACGGGGATCAGTTTCCGGCCGATTACCAGTACATGATCGGTATGTGACCTATAGCAATGTTGTGGAGTAGTTATCCAGTCAGTCTCTCATAATTTCATCGTGCCATAATTTTTAAATAAGATGACCAAAGAGTTACCGTCTTAGGTACATGAATGAGAGCCTTGTATCGGTGGGTTCTGCTTATGAGGGATTAGCTTCCCCTGGAGATGTGGGATCATGGAAAACCGAGAGCAAGGTAGTTTGTTCATTTAAGTCCTTATATTTTGATAAATGGTTCTGTTATTTGCCTTCGTTTTAAGAGAAGCAACCTGATATACTAGTTTACTTCTAGGGATACCAATTCTGTACTCACGCAGACAAACAAGGTTATTTCCTAATCAAAGATGTTCGACCTGGGAACTATAGTTTGTATGCATGGGTTTCAGGCGTAGTTGGAGATTACAAATATGAGGTTGACATTACAATTAAAGCAGGTATTCAAGTTTCATTCAATCGGGAATAAAAGGAGCAGTTATACAACTTATCTGTGCAAAATCACAATTGATTTAATGTAAGAACAAAAAACAATTGCTACTATGGAAACGAAAGTGTAATATGTCAAAAACATTAGTAGCTAGTTGTCTGATTATATAAGAACTCTGTGCAGGAAGCAAAATTAAATTGGCCAACCTTACTTATGAGCGCCTCCAAGAAAGGGACCGACCTTGTGGGAAATCGGCATTCCCGATCAAAGTGCCGCTGAGTTCTATGTATGAGATCCATCTCCAACTTTCATGAATAAACTGTACAAAAACAGTCACTCAGACAAGTTAGTTTCCCACTATCAACATTCTTAATAGTAATGTTAATATACAAGTAGACACTGAGCTACTGTTCATATAATTGAGATTTGCATAAGCTTCAAATCCATGTTCAGACAATACGGGTTGTGGGTTTGTTATGAAAAGTTATACCCTAACCATGATCTTGTCTACACCATTGGCGTTGACAATTATCATGATGATTGGTTCTATGCTCATGTGACCAGGTATTGTGCCTCATAATAGGACTTATTGATGCTTTTAAGTCACTATCTTTTTGTATGTAATGTAAGTCTCTAATCTGACATTGCAGGAATATTGGAAATGAAACGTATGTAAGAACCACTTGGCAAATTCGATTTCAACTTAATAATATCAACAGCCGAGGATATATACACTCCAACTGGCACTAGCATCAGCTACTTCTTCAGAGTTACAGGTATAATTTAATTGCAGTTACGCACAATCATGAATCCTACATTGACTTGGACTTTAATAAAATGTATAATATGACACTTGCATTGTGTTTCTATGTAAAGTTCGTACACTAAATTTACATCCTAAATAGGTTCGATTTAACAACCGGAGGGTCGTGAGACCTCATTTCACAACAGGCCTCCTAGGAGGGGACAATGCGATAGCTAGACATGGAATACATGGTTTGTACTGGTTCTTCAGTGTTAATGTACCAAGCTCTCTACTAACAATAGGAAGCAACACCATCTATCTTACTCAGTCAAGAGGGGGATCACCTTTCCGAGGAGTCATGTATGACTATATCAGACTAGAAGGGCCTCCATTAGAGAAGTAGTAGAAGATTTTGCCTCTCTTTTTTCCTAGTTTCCATGTCAAAGTCTATAGATCTTTACTGTACAGGAGTAGCCAAATTAGTTAGAGCTATTAGTTATTACTTATTAGTTAGAGCTAGAATATGGATATTTAGTGTTGTAAAACTTCGTACATACTCTCAAAACCCAAAAGAATTCTTTCAATCAGTTATGTCATGTTCTTCAACTATCAGATGTTTTCTTCAAGAACATTTTGTATTGATGTTATTTTATTTTACGTAATCTACGAGCATATATATGAATTTTCAAATTTGCTTTACCATATTAAAGCACCAATTTCTCCAGCAATGGAATGAGGCTCGCTGTGAATGCAAATAACGACGTAAAGGGAAAATCCACAAAAACCCATTTGCTCTAATTCACGAAGAAATCAAACTTACCCAGAATGGAGGCCGATTTCGACAACCTTACGTAGCCGCCGAACCCAGAACGGCTCTGCCACATTCTCCGCCAACCGCGATCATTCCACGTTTTCTAAACACCACTAAGGCGTCGTCGTATCTGAACTAGCAGCCTGAGCCCACAACACCCGCATCACCCTCGAGTCCGAGGCAAGTTCGACGAGATTTGGGCAGGGTTTGAATATAGCAAGTTTTTGTTTTTGCTATTTTTTTTTATTTGGTTATTCAAGTAGTAAAATACACTTAAAAGGTAATATGGTGGTGTTGGAACTCTTCCAGACGAAGACTCTTATAATAAAGATTTGATAAGTATTTTTTATAAAATTGTTGTAAAAGTTATTTTTCGATAATATTTTTACAAAGTTAACCGTTAGATGTTTAAATATTGATGAGTAGATCATTTATACATATTTTCATCCAAATTGAAAATCGTTAAGGTATCGAACAAGATCAAATCAATGAATGAACCAAAACTGTAAAACATACACCGTTCATGTTCATAAATGATAAATTTTGATGATAAATGACTTAACGAATTTCAATTTTGTGAATTGCACGAGTAATCTACTCATCATTATCTATCTAACAAATTGTGGATTTGCCAAAATAGAAAGAAAAAATGGGTTTAATGAGAAAGTACTCACCAAGTCCTCATTATAAGGGTCATCAATGAAAATTTTTCCGTTATATATAATAAAAGATAAACTTCAGTTTACCCCAATAACTTTGGCTCAAGCATCATGTTAGTCCTTTTTGTTTCAAACTTCATTGTTTTACCATTTATCTTTGTAATTCACATCAGTCTTATCTCCATCAGTTTTTCATTCAATATTGAGTGATGATATGACAATTGTCACGTCAACAAATGGGTACCACTATTAAAAATAAATTCTTATTTTAATATTTTTTATTTTTATTTTTTGTAAATAATTTTATTTCAATTCTAATCTTTAATTTTCATTTTCATCGTCTCATTTTTATTTTCGTATTTTATCTTTATTTTTTATTCTAAACTCTCATAAAAAGAAAATTATAAAAATTATAATGAATAATAAAAATATTAAAAATTATACCAGATTACAGTTAATCAGTTAGTCGGGATGTTGTGAGAGAGAAAAGAAGACAAGATTGCAATTATTTTTAGATTTTTTATTGTTGAATTTTTGTGTTTTTCTTTTTTTTTTCCGTTCTCTAGAAACTCTTTTATATATATATATGTTCTATTTTTTGGGGTTTTACCTTTTTTATGATATTGTAGTCAATCGTACGGTTGCAAGAGAAAGAAAAAATAAAAACTAAAATGAGACAGTTAAAAATGAAATGGAGATTAGAAATAAACAAAAATTATGTTTGAAAAATAATAATTAAAGGACAAAATATGAATTTATTTATTGTAGTGGGACCTATTTGCTGACGTGGCAATTGTCATGTCACCACTTAACGGTAAGATCGGATGGAAAACTAATGGAGGGGTGAGACTGATATTAATTGTAAAGATTAAGGGTAAAACATTCAATTTCGAAACAAAAAGAACTAAAATGATGTCTGAGCCAAATTGAAAGGGGATGAAGTTTATCATATAATAAAGTAGGGGTGGACTTGGGTTAAGTCGGTGCGGTTTGAATCTAAAACCGCAACTATTCCACTTGTTGCGGTTATAGTTGCGGTTTGCTAAAAATGTAAACCACAACCGCGTTATTTATTCGGTACATCACATCTTCGGTGTGGAGCGATACGATTTCGGTATTTAACCCATATTTAGTAATTTTAAAATAACAAATAAATTTAAAAATATGAATATTACATAATCAATGTCTAAGAATTTCAACAATTTATATATTACATAATCACTAACTTAGTCGTGGTGAAAATAAAAAAGTGAGTAGAGCGTCTTTTATATTTATCAACTAAACCCTAAAACTGTGAAGGAAAAAGTGACTAGAGGGTTTAATACCGATATTTATATATTATTAAGATTTTAGGTCAGGTCTGTCCTATTCTCACTTTCAAACAAAAAAAGAAGTTAAAATCAAAATTATATAGAAATAGATACGCATAAGCTCTATTAAGTATACCAATGAAATATATACATAATAAAAAAATATTATTATATATAAAATAAATAAATGCGGTGCGATGCGGTATATTCGGGCGGTTTGGTTGCTCAACCCACAACCACCCCGTTAATTCGGTAGTTGTGTGGTTCGTCGGTAAACTTACACCCACATTATTCAGTGCGGTTCCTGTTTTACTTTTTTGGATCAGTGCAATGCAGTTCCCACTTATAAAGTGGTTTTTGCTCATCCGTATAATTAAGGACAATATACTTATATTTTGAAATTTAAAGACAAAATTTTATGTACATAAGGACAAAAACGTTATATACTACCATGTGACGGTTACAATTTTACATGTCTGACCCTTTTTGTTTTTCATGTATCTTTTCTTTAGAATTTTTATTTTTATTTTATTCTAAAATTAAATAAATATTAATTTTTATAATTCAACTTTTTATTTATTTTAAAGAAATATTTTTTTTCGTTTAATTTTTTTGTTGTTCTTTCATTCAACTTTTTTCTTCTAAGGCATGTTCACTATCAGTATTAGCTTCAGTATCACCTTTGATCAATATAAAAAAAATTGATTAAAATTCTGTAACATTTCGGTATCAGTTTTTTTTAAAATCAGTATCACTTTCAATACAAATACAATAAAATTTCGAAAATTATATAGTAGCAGCTTGACAAAACTTCAGTAGAAGTTCGACGAACAATTCAGTAGCAGCTCAACAGACGATTCAGTAGCACTTTGAGAATGGTTCAGTAGCATCTCAGCAATACTTTAGTAGCAGCTCAACGAACGTTTCACTACTAGCAGCTCGACGAATGATTTAGTATCATTTCGAGAATAATTCAGTAGCATATGGAATAAACTTTAGTAGCAATTAGAAGAATCTTCAGTAGTAATTTAATAATAGTTAGACGAACAATGCAGTAGAAGCTCAACTCCTGATTTAGCAGTAGCTCGATGAATGACTTAATAGCACTTCGAGAATGATTCAGCCACTGCTGGACGAATGATTCAGTAGCAGCTCGATAAATAATTTAGCCACACTTCAAGAATAATTCAGTAGCAGTTTGACAAAACTTTAGTAGCAATTCATTGAACAATGCAATAGCACCTCGACAAACAATTTAATAGCAATAATTTGAAATACGCAATAGCAACAATTTGAAAAATGCAATTGTAGCTTAAAAAGACAGTAGCAACAGTTTGAAAAATGTAATATTTGAAAGACACAGTATCAGCAGATTCTAAAGTTATATTAAAATCGTTAACAGAATTACAAGCAAACATTACATGCTAGTATTGACAAAACACACATATGCTACTATACAAAACAAAAACAATAACCAAAAACTTAAAACATCAAAAAAGACATATCTGCTACTACTGTAAAGTCAATTACTGCTACTGTAATGAAAGGACCAAATTCTAGTTTAACTGGTAAACTAAGATTAAGCCCCAACAATTGAACATATACTAAGAATTTTCTAAGAAAATTTTGACATAACCTCCACTGAAACTGAGACTACCCAAAAACCTGCAGGAAGTGACACTTCACAAACTAATTCCATAGACATATTGTGGACCATCGATGTCCATCCGAATTTCTTAACCAATGACATAACCAAAACCAGAAACTTTACTCAAGAATTTAAAAGCATAATTACAAGTTACTAGTTCTGAATATAAAGGAAAGTAACTGTATGATAACATGAGAAGCTGACTCAGTTATTTACATGAGTACTACAAAAAATAACCTCAAACAATTAGTATTCAGAGCGAATTCTAAGTACATAAACTACAAATAACATAAACAACAGTGAGCTGAGACATACTGTTGGAAAGATGACTAGTCGACTCGAAGCCTTCGACACACGCTCAGGATAAAAATTGTAGCCTAGGCAACGGAAACCGAAAAGGCAAGGAAAATGCAATTAAATATAAAATATTAGCGCGAGTAGACAAAAATAATATAATCAGCGTAAATCAATCAAACTGATCTAACATACCTTCCCGCTAATTTTCGTGAAAAAATGCGAGTTCAAAAATATAAACTGAATACAAATGGTGGCGCTCGCCCAAGCCACCTTACCTGAGTCGGTGACGAGATCGTTCCCAGACCACCTAACTTGAGCCGATCTAAGTCAGACGAGGCCATCTAACCTCCCCTGACTAAACTATTCGGTGATCAACCGAATAGCTAGAATATCGATGCAACTAAACAAACCATCACAAATAAACCTCCACATTAAAAATCTCTAAAATAAACTATAGAGCATGCTGATAATAATATGAATTCGCTACGACTGTGAAAATAAAAAGTTCACTCACAAGTCTGCGACTACAGCTAGGGTCTAGCGAAATTCTTTTCACTGCAAGGGTCGCGATCACGATGTCCTGAAAGTACGGATCATAAAATATCAGATAATGTGTAAAACTATAGAAATTGGCCCTAAAGATAACCCTGAAAGTCTTGTCGAAGAATTCTTCAAACTACCTTGCCGAAATTCCACCGTGGACCTGCCCATGGCCCTCACGTGCCTTTGGTGAACCTCTTCCAATGGGGGTGTTCGACCCCATGTTGGAAAGCTCATCACGAGCTCTACCACTTTCATAACTGGACCAAGGTCCAGTTCACAGGCCTTTGGCCGAAATTTACAGAAACAGACATAAAAACCACTTTCCGGTTGCTGCCACCAACGACAGCGATTGATCCCTCAAAAAGCTCATCTCCTCAAGCCCAACCTAACCCCTAAACTTACGCGCTCCAACTTCAACTCAGGTGGCCAAATTCCCTTTGAAACCCCACAGCCCGAAATTGGCCTAAAATTTCACGGCATTGAAGCTCCGCTGTGGAGCCTCGACAGACCACTTCACTTACCCAGAAAGATTCCATAGGGGAAGGGCTACAAAATCCCCTTACCACCGATCCCCCAAAATCACTTCAGAGCGCCACCGCCATTGGTGGTGACTCCACGAGTAAATCTGATTTAGTTCACCCCGAAATCCCTACACACATCCAAAATAATTACATCAAATGAACAAGGAAGCCATGGGCTTAAAAACCCCTACCTTTTTTACGGCACAAGTGGCTAGAATATGCGGGTCTTACCGAAAAATGGTGCGGGTCAGCGGGAGGTTAAAACGGGTCAAACCGGTGCAATTTCTGATTTTTCTTGATTTTTCTGAAATTAAATTCCAAAAATCCCTTACTTATACCACTAAGAATTAGATCAGATCGACGACCCAAATTCAATCACATCGTGATCGAACGGTCGAGAATTGACCGACTAAAAAATTAGATCCTTTTTATTGATATCTCATGCCAACTTCTGATAAACATAAAAACTAGCTCACTTATTCGAAAAATTTCCAAAAATTCCTACGAGCTCAAATTTAAATATTCTACAACTTTAGCAAAGAAAGTCAAAACAAATTCTCATTCAGTGAAAATGTCGTTAACAAACTCGATAGTACGACTAATTCTCGATAAAGTTTAATATTTCTGATAAGCGCGTAATCTCGGTTTGGGTTTTCACAATCTACCCCTCTTACAAAAATTTTGACCTCGAAATTTACATACCTGCTAGAAAAGATGAGGGTACTGCTCCCTCATATGCTGCTCTGGTTCCCAAGTGGCTTCCTCTACAACGTGATTCCTCTACAATACCTTCACTAAAGGAATGTTCTTGTTCTGGAGAACCTGCTCTCTACGTTCAAGAATCTCCACTGGTTCCTCATTATAAACCAAGTCCTCTCGTACTGGAATTTGTTGAGGCACGAGGACATGAGAGGGATTAGGAATGTACTTCCGCAACATAGATATGTGGAATACATCATGAACTTGTGGCAACTCCGAGGGTAACTCCAAACGATATGCCACATCACCTACACGCTTAATAATCTCATAAGGTCTGATGTAACGGGGTTGGAGTTTACCGTGTTTACCCTTTCAAGAATACCCAGTTTCCCACTTCAAACTCAAGATCTTTTCGTCTGACATCTGCATAACTCTTTTGTCTATCTTAAGCGATCTTCAGTCTGTCTCGAATGATCTGCATATTTTCTATCGTTTCCTAAACTATGTCTGGACCAATAAGGCTTCTTTCTCCAACTTTGCTCCAACACAATGGGGTCTTACACTTTTTCCGATATAAAGCTTCGTATTGGGACATTCAAATAGTAGAGTGGAAACTATTATTATACGCGAACTCCATGAGTGGAAAATATTTTTCTAGTCAATCAAGGAACAATTTTCTTCTCTTATTTTTTCGCAAAGATTATTTTGGCCGAATTATTCCTTCTCCTTTTACCCATTTTGCGTGCTTTGTTGGATTCTTTACTCCATCTATTTTGGGTTAGTACTTAAAAATAATTCCATCGATCTTCTCCTTTTTATGCATTTTGCGTGCTTTGTTGGCTTATTTACTCCGTTTCTTTTGGGTTAGTACTTAAAAATAATAAAAACAAGTTATAATTAATAATACGAAGTTCTCACTTGGTGATATTAATCCCACTTTCCTCCAATTTCTTGTCAAAATATCTAGATATTTTCGGCAATATTACGGAAATTAGATCGAAATTTAAGGTTGAGCAGCCCAATTGTATGAGGCCCGGCCCAAATTTTCTATAAAATTCAACAACCTTTCTCACATAGGTGAGATTCGAACCACCAATGTTTTGTTTAATAACCAACAACTCTACCAACACGCTAGTTGGTAGTTGTTGTCTCATTCCTATAGATTTATATATATATATATATTAAGATATACATGAAATCTGATAAATGTGAAATTTTTTGTTAAATACATAATAACTAAATACTTGCCCAAGATTTGAACTATGTTCACTTATATACAACAAAACCTTCCTGACAACTCATACTAGACCATAACTAATAAGTCAAAAGCTTTTATATATCTATACTATTCTTTAAAGGAAACTATTTTATTTTCCCAAAACATCAAAATAGAACAAAAATGACCCAGTGGGACTAATAAAGCTTAACTTCTGCTAAATATCTCAGGGTCTTTAAGGTAATTACACACAACAGAAAAATGAAACAAAACTATCCACGCTTGCTCTGCTCCTCCCTCACTGGTGGAGGTGAATTGCTCAACTGATTTTTTTCAACTACTTCCAGTTCAATTTCACAAGTCCCACCAAGAATTAGTATGAGTTTGCTTTGCCGTTACCTCCAAAACTTCTGACCACTCTCAAGAACTCACAAAACCCAGCAATTTGATCCGTGATGCCTACAAATCATGCTTCTCCATTCGAACGAAATCTTTGTGAGTTCGCCGATCTCTATTCAATTGTTCTTATGAACCTTTCATGAATTACACATTGGTTTTTCGTTTATTCTAATTCTTTGTTTATTATGCATAGGATTGTAATTCCATAGTTCACTTTCAAGCTCACCGAAAACTGGGCAGACTCACTTTAAAGCTCCCCACAACCTGGGTAAGTTCTCATAGAGGTAGCTGAGGCCAATGGATTACACTAATTTCAAACGAATGTTTCTAATTCATTTTTTTTTGCCTCAGTTGCATTTCTACTACTTTGCTTGAAGAACAAAAGAAAGTCTGTAAGTTTCTCTACTATTTATATTTGTTTAATTAGTACTTAGTTTAGGATAAACCAGTTTTGTTTTGAGGTCATATGCATCTATTGTTGTACATAGTTATCATAAACAAAGTAGCTCAGACCAAATTTTAGGTGTGGATGGCCCAAGTATCTTCTACATAGTAATTTGTTATGTCTCGAAGTTCATTACAACGAAACTGAAAATGCATATAAATGAAAGAAAAATTTATCTCTGTTTGGCTGCAGCACATATATAGTTACAACGTTGTTTATGTTTGACTAATTTTTAATCAACTCATCTAATCCATCGAATGAGACCAGCATCTCAGAGGCAGCAAAGTAGAAGTTGTCTTATAAATTATTGGTCTCAAATGATATAAATGAGACCTGAAACAAGGCAAGAGCATTTGTCACGTCAACGTTCAAGATATTGTACATATATCAAATCTTACAAATTAGACAGCTTCAATGAGTTTAGCCACTGGGATCTCATCCAACAACACATTGAATGATGTGGAAACTCTTACTAATATTGGTGACAATAATGTTCCGGACAATTCTATTGAGCAAAGTGAAGAACTTCTGATTCAATCAAATGTAGTTCAGCGATTAACACATATTAGGAGTATGACACGTTCTATTTTACCAAGAAACACAAATGGAGGTACTTACATTAAAATTGTTGTATCAATCTTCAAAATTTCAAAATTTTGTTGTTTAACAATCTTATATCTTGATATTGCAAGATGAGTCACTCTATTCATGATCATGGGGAATCAAGCAGACCACAACACACACAACGTATCTAAGAAACTGGGGAATCAAGAGGACCACAACAATGTATTCGATTTGTATATGAACATGGAGAATTGAGTAGAGCACACCACTTCAGCCAATCTATCTACGAACATGGGGAATCAAACACAACATTGTTCACCCATTCGGTAGATGAACATGGAGAATCAAGCAGGGCATGAGAGATGCCACAATCTGTCGTTGAACATACATAAATAAGATCGCATAATAATCATTTGAGACTTGGATAAGAGCAACAGTCTATCAGAATTGATGCCACATATACTTGATATAGCTTCAAAATGGGATAAATGTGTAAATGTAAGCATTATATACAACAAATATTAGATAGGAGCATATAATATTCTAACTTGCTTATTATTAATTTTGACCCCGATTCTTTGTTGCAGACTTGCTACTGACTGGGATGATTCATGTAAAACCAACAACATTGACCATCACTCTGCTGCATATATTTTTCTTTTCTTTTTCACTGTATTTTGTCAAAAAAAAAATTATGAAGTCATAATCTCGACAAATTCATAATTGTAAGTTGTTTCAGTGTTGAAATTGCGCAATATAAACTTCATATTATAGCTAGCTTTATATGCTTATGCAGTTGGATTCTAAGTTCTCTATATCACCAGAACTCTTCGATGTAATTTAGTCAAGTAACATTTATATCAACATGTAAAATATAGTTTTACGAATTTCGCACACGTTTTACTAGTATCCAATGAGTTGAACAGTGAAGAGTTTGGTAAATCTAAAATCCATAACTTATTTATATTTACCTAAATTTTAATTTCAACCAACCATTCAAGCATTTACCCTATAAATATATGTATTTTTACTCAATTCATTAAACCAGTCATCAATCACAACTTCTTTAAATAATATTTAAAGAAAATTGAGCCATAAAAAAAAGTTTTGATTATGAATGATACCTCACAAATGAGTCATTCATTACTTCAGTACCTCACTTTTGAAAACTATCACTTTAGTACCTCACATTCAAATTCTTATCTAAGATCAGTACACTACCGCATTTCTTTTCATTACCCACGAAATGGAAAAACTAAGGCCGACGATTTTTTATGAAAATCGTCGGCAATAATAGGTCGGTAAAACTATTACCAACGATTTTCGTCGGCAATAATACACTATTACGGACGATTTTTAAATCGTCGGCCTTAGTTTTTCCATTTCGTGGGTAATGGAAAGAAATGTGGTAGTGGTACCTGACTTTAGTAACACCGTTAACTTACTGAAAAATTATTGAAAAAATGACAAATTTTTAGGTAAAGAAAAAAAAATAATCAGGAAAAGAATAAGAAACAAAAAATAAAAATAAAACAATAGGAAATAAAAATTTACCCTATAAATTTGTACATTTAAAAAAAATCAATAAGTTAATGGTGTTACTAACGGCAGATACTGATTCTATGTAGGAATTTGAATGTGAGGTACCGAAATGATAGTTTTCAAAAGTGAGGTACCGAAGTGATGAATGACCCATTTTGTGAGGTACCATTGGTGATAATTCCTCTTAAAAAAATAGTGAACTATTAAATCATATTTAAATAATTATTCAACACTCACTCAGCACGTAGTAATTCATATAACATTGTAAAAAATTCATATATCTTAATGTTTAATCTATATTTTCTTTACGTATAAGGTAGAGAATTGATCATATACATAACAACCTCAGAAAGTTTGAATTCAAATTTCTATGTATTTCGTCAAAATTTTCACTAAATGAATATTTCATCGATATTTTCATCGAAATATCCGTATTTTGAAACGATTATATTTCCTTGATATCTAATATTTTACTCACTGGTTGGAAGTGTCGATGAGATTGTTGGTGACATAATGAAGGTAGGGAGCAATGTGCAAAATTTCAAAGTTAGAGACTGTTGATACCCGAAAAATCATTATGCCCAAGATCTGGTCAAGCCCAAATTCAAAGCCAATTTAATGCCCATTCTCGTATATCACTTTTCGAACCTCATAACACAAAATGCAACACACTACATCCAATCGAGGGATCGTATCCTTAGTGTGGTTCAAGCCAGACTCATGCCTTTATTGCGGCTTACAGTCATGGGTATGGTGTGGAAGGTAACAAAAATACGCATGCTCATTTTTGGATTAAATGATCGGTAATTTTGGTCATGGGTCTGAAATTAAGGCTCAATGGTTTAAACCAAGACGAAATGGGGATTGAGAATTGGACCTCCTTTGAAAGCCTAAAACCTAAACTCAGTAGAGATCCTAATTGCTTCAATACCATTCTTTGCAGCCCAAACACTACAGACCAAACCACTTACTGCTATCCTAAAGTGTCATTCTGTTTAAACTTAAATACCACTGTATAATGGAAGGAACACTGGGTAAATCAGTGCCTCTCTCGTTTCTCACTCCCCATTGCAAAAGACCACCTCCCTGTGCTACCTTGAATGCCACAAGTTGCTCCCTTAACAAACATCGAGTCATGTGCCAACTCTCCTACAATTCTTGAGCCTTGCAAAATTCTCTCATAGAACTCCTTTTGAGCCACTGCAATGACACTCCTCTTCTGTGGCCCTCCCTACCTAGCCACGCATTCCACCTAGTTTGGCAAGCCTTATGCCCTCTTCTGTAGTAGCCTTTGTTTTCTTGGATTTTCTAAGATTCTTCTTCAAATGGATGAGATATAAGACAAGCAAGGACCTCTCTCCAAATCCTCTATAAATAAGAAGAATTGACCATGAAACCAGCAAGCCACAACACAAGCCAAAACCTATCAACATCCCTAATAACTCAACAACACTTTTCTCAAGCATTCAAGCATTTCAAGCACACCAAACAACCCCTCCTTTCAACTATTTCCTATCACCCTCAACCTCTTTCAGTTTTCCAAAACCCTCGTAATTCTCGAATTCTCAATGACTCTAGTGTGTTTCTAGCTCCCACATCATGCTCATGCTTTAATGCCTCTTTCATGATTTGAATCACACATTTGAGCTATTATCTCTTGATTCGTGATAAACTCAACCTAATATCAACATATGTAACAAGAACCTCTAACATTTTGGCGACTTCACTAGGGAGATTAGGTTGTGATTCAATCGATGGAGATAACCAACTGTGACGACCCAGAACAGAATCCGTATGAGAAATCAGCTTAATCTACGAGCTTGCGCGTAGTCGCAGATTTCTGACAGTTGTTTGAATCGCCAGATTTGATAACGACTAAATTATTGGCCGAGAATTGGAGCTGAGTCTCTTCTCGAGAGTCGTTGTACGTGTGATTTCGAGTTCGTGGGCGGTTCCAGATTGTTATTTGGACGACCGAGGAATAAGTTATGAATATTTGAAGTTTCGACGTAATCGGGTTTAAATGGTGAATTTCTTAGCGACTAAATTACCGGTTGAGAATTTAGTTTCGGATTCTTCACGGAAGTTGTTGAGAATTTAATTTCGAGCTCGTGGGAACTTCCGGACCATTATTCTGAGTTACGAGAATTATGTTGTGAATATTTCCGACTGTCGATTATTTAATCGGGTAAGTTTGTGTTGGTTTGAACCGTTGACTTTTTATCGGTTTGGTCGATGTGTTTGACTTCGGGTGATAATTGAAGAATACGTCGAGTCGAGTTTGTTGCCGCGAGAATTATTGAAATTGGAGTTACGACGCGAGAGATACAGATGTTTTAAGTTTGTCGAAATACGTAATTTTGGAAGTTGTTATTTTGGGAAAGTATAAAAGAGGGTTTCCTGTTTTAGAAAGTCAAAGGTGGCATTTAATGGTTGACTGGTGTGTTGATCGGTCAACACGTGGTGGAGGAGGAATGGCGTCGGTGGCCACGGCCTCGCCGGCGACGGAGCACCGTCTGGTCACCTCCGGGCGTGACTTCGGTGTCTTCCAACTCGCCTCGGTCTCCCGGTCTTGACTCCGGCCTCCTTTCAAGGCAAGGGATGCCGGAAGTGGAGGAATTTCCGGCCAAAAGTGATGAAATTTTGGGGTTAATGGGTGAACCGATTCCGGCCAAATTGAGCTGCAAAAAGGAGTGGGCTTTGAAGCTCTCATCACCTAGAAGCTACCATGTAAGTTTAGTGATCCAATTTCACTTGTGTATGGAGAATTCTTGATTTAAAATTTGTGAGGCAATTCGGTTTTGCCTGAAATTGACATGGTTAGAGTGAGAATTGGCCTTTGATGCAGTTGAGAAAGTTGCTCAGTGGGTGATTTGGAGTGGAATAGAGGTTGCTCCGCCGAGAAATTTTCAGTTTGGTTGCGTCGCCGCCGCCGGCGGTGGTCAACGGTGGTCAACTTTGACTTTTTGGGGTTTTCGACAAGTTGCATGTCGTTTCACTCGAAATCGCGCCCCAATCGCAGTGGGGAGGTTCATTTTTCGAATTGAGCATTCGAAAGTACAGCGAGGTATTGAGGTGTGAATATCGGATTTCCGACAGTTCGCTGTAATTGAATCGTGTGTTTCCGAGAACGGTGGTTTCTCGTGATTTGTTTTGAATTTTCGAGTTATGACTTTGAGATATGAACTTTGTGATTATTCAGGGGGTTCGTGATCATTCGTTTAGCGAAGGATTTTCCGCCGGATCACGGGTTAACGCGAACTGCGTTACGCTAGTCTGTGAGTGGACAATTTCTTTTCACGGATTGATTGCGAGTCTTTCATATATGATTTACGAACTTGAGCATGCAGTTTGATCATGATTTTACGAGCATGTGTTTTACGATTATGCATATACGAATATACGTATACGAATATACATACATACATATTATGTTTTATGCATGTGCATGGAAAAGATTTATGATTTGGTTTACACAGAGTACAATCACAGTTATCAGGGTTGTATCGATACACGTTGGCTTCTCGGCTGATCCTCGAGTATGCTCTGGGGGGGACAGATATCCTGACTCGAGGCCTTTCTGGCTAGGAATCACGTGTGGATCTGGGATCCCGTGATTCAGACTGTGCTATCGCGTGGTAGTCCACGAGAGACTCCGCGATATATTTACGTTGCATGCTCTGTACGTGGGTTGGAGTCAGCGTCTCCTCACGTACCATTTGATTTTCATGCATTTGACTCGCATATGTTTTTATATGTGTATATATTACTTGGTGAAAGACATTTATTTTCGTCCACTCACTCTAACGATTTTCATGTCTTTCCCCTGGGCTTTTCGGTTTCCGTGCCCAGTTTGCAGTTCAGACTCTGGTGTCGCACGTCGTGGTCGGAGGCATAGTGCTCGAGCTACCTTTGTTTCTTCCAGTAGATTTATTGTTCTACCTACTGTGGTATACTTATATGATTATACATTAGAGGTCGCTCTGAGTATTCTGTTGTATATATTATACGATTTTACTCCGGATTTTAGTAAAGTACAAATATATTTACTACTTTACATTATTGTTGATATATTGAGAAATCCGGATGGGATTGGTGCCTACGGTTTGATTTTTGTGGCATAGGATGAAGTGTATTTTCCGCGTGCAGGTAATGGTAATTCCATGTTAGTAACGAAACTCTGCCAAAATTTTGTTGGTTTTTGTTGGTTTGTGTTTTCGAAGGGGTTCGATTCCGGTTTAGGCAACTAAATCGGGGTTGAGTCCTTTCACCAACGTTTTTAGATTTGTTGTTGAAATCTCACTGCAACAGAACACACAAATGCAGAGAACCATATTATGCAATGATTGCCTATGAACAATCTTATACGAGATTTAAATACAAAACTCTTGAATCATATATGCAAATAAAAGCAAGTCATGCTACATGCTTAATCATGCTTGATTTCTAGTTAAGCAACATACAATATCTCATGAGCAAAAGTTATAGTTGAATTACTTCACCCTCTCAAGCCTACAGTAAAGCCTACTTAGAAGCAACAAACTTTTCTTCTTCAATTTTTAAAAGTATTAGACCCCCACCCCCTGTACAAAAAATCATGAATTTTGAATTATGATCTATATGTCCATGGTGCTACAAACTTGAGTCCTTTTATATCTGGGGACTATCAATCCACAAGAACAATGAAGAACACAAAGATGCAAATATTGTAGTTTAGCTCATCATGCACGAAACCTCATTCAATTAAAAAACTGAAAGGAACCGACCCCGATTTAGTTTTCTAAACCAGAATCAGACCCCTTCTGAAAACATGAACTTTCAAAACTCAAAATTTTTTTGGCAGAGTTATTCTATATCGCATAGTTACCATTAACCTGCAACGGAAAATACACTACATCCTATGCCACAAAAGCCAAACCGCGGGCACCAATCCCATCCGGATTTCTAAAAAACATATCATAACGTAAAGCAATACACAAAACGGTAGCATTACAGAAATCCGGGAAAATTATGTGAAAATATAAACACAATAATATTCAGAACAACCTCTAGTATATACATATATACACAACAGTAGGCCAAACTAGAAACCTACTGAGAAGGAAAAGTGGCTCGAATACTAAGTCTCCAACCTCGACATGCGACACCTGAATCCAAACTGTAAACTGGGCATTGAAAACAAAGAGCCCAGGGAAAGACATATAAATTGTTAGAGTGAGTGGACGAAAATAAATATCTTTCGCCGAATAAATATATATGTTTATAAAACATGTGCGAGTCTAGATGCATAAAAATCATATGGTATACGAGGGAGACTCTAACTCCTCATGCGTACAGAGCATGCATCAGAAATTCCGCAAGGTCACTCATGGACATATCCACGCTAGTACAGTCTGAATCACGGGATCCCTGATCCCAACGTGATTCCAGCCAGAAAAGGCCTCGGGTAAGGGTATCTGCTCCCCCCCCCCCCCCCCCCCCCCCCGGTAAAAACCTCAGATCAGGGTAACAGTCCCCCCCCCCCCCCCCCCGGTAAACATTTTCGGGGATCAGCCGGGATGCTAAGTGTATCGATACAACCACTACTGAGACTGTATCCTATGTAAACCAAATCATAAAGGTTTCTATGCAAATGCATAAAGCGTAATGTAAAAGCATACTCATAATGCATAATTATAAAAGTATATTCGTATTTGCATAATCATAAAACACATGCTCGTAAATGTATATAAAAGACTTGCAACCAACAGTGAAAAGAAATGTCTACTCACAGACAAGCACAACGCGAAAACGCTCTAATCCTATAATCCGGCGAAAGATCCATCGCCAAGCGTACAATCCCGATCTCTTGAATAATCACAAATACCACTAATCAAAATCACAATTCAAAAATCTGAACCACACCTCGGAAACCAACCATTTCTGGAAACATATAACTCGAATATCAACGAAATCGTCGAAAATCTCATAAATACTCTACTTATCCCTCGACACAAAATCCACCACCCAAATCAACTCAATAACCTCAAGACTACGATCGGGGCGCGATTACGAGTAAAATGGTATAAAACTTTCCAAAATTCCAAAAAGTCAACTCGCCGGAGCTCCGTCGTTGACCACCGCTGGCGGCGGCGGCGTGGCGTCAACAGTGGCCAAATCTGGTAAAAATTTCCATATAAAATCTACTCCTCAAGCCCAACAACTTTTTCTTCTACACCAACCTCCAATTCGAAACCCACCGGCTGGAATCAAGCTCGAAAATTCAAACCTCCATTAATTCCAGTGACCTATTCCGGCAAGCTTCAAACGGCCTCCAATTCCAAAATTCTTTCACCCAAAAGCATCTATGGGGTTGAGGGGAGCAAAACCCCTAACCTCATCGGCCCTAAAAGTGACCGGAAAAGCTCACCCGATTCCGGCAAAAATTCAAAACTTTATTAAGTTGGTTCTCCCTCAAAACTCAACCAAATCAACTCAAACCAAGTTCAAAACAATAGGAAATCATGAGAGAAAACTAACCATACCAAGCTTGAGGTCTGAAGTGGCCGGAATCGGAAAGTCGATCGGTGGTCAATGACGGTGCAATTCCTCTTCGGTCAACGCAGGTCAACGGTCCAATTTTGGTCAACTCGGCCCAAATGTGACTTTTCGACAATTTTACGACTATTTCGATATTTATACTCGCGACTAAAATGATGAATGGTAGAAAACGAATTGAATCCAAACGGATAAACACGATTAAATCCAACAGTCAGAAATATTCATAACATATTCATTGGACATCGGAAAAATCCTCGGAAAACTCTTACTAGCTTGAAATCATAAACTCTACAACTCTCATGAAAGAACTTATGTCAAATTCTTGCCCGATAATTTAGTCGCAAACAAGACCGCGAAATCGATTAATTACGATAAACTACGATTATATGTGAATCTCGCGAATTAAGCCGATTAACTACCATTTCCGTTCGGGTTGTCACAAAAGCTTTTATAACAAAAGCAGGCAAGGCTTCCAAGGCGCCCAACACTGCAGTAGCTTAATCCACCGCAGTTCATGTTCCATATTGAAATACCAAACTACAGCACCAACTTAATCCAACACTGTTCACTACCAACAACAACTACTCAATCTACCACAATCTAAGTCCCAGTTCAATCTTCAAATATTACAGTAGCTCAATCCACCACCGCAGTTCAAGTTTGAGTGTAACCTTCAAAGTTCAAACTCTATTGCAATACCAACTACATCAGCAACTCAATCCACCAAAGTTCAAGTTCCAAATCAGTCTTCAGACTCATTTGCAGTACCAACTACATGATCAGTAAGTGCTCAATCCACCACAATTCAAGTTCTAGTTTAATCTTCAAATATTGCAGCAGCTCAATCCACCGCCGCAGTTCAAGTTTGAGTTTAACCTTCAATGTTCAAACTCTATTGCAATACTAACTACATCAGCAACTCAATCCACCAAATTTCAAGTTCCAAATTAGTCTTCAGACTCATTTGCAGTACCAACTATATGAGCAAGCACTCAATCCACCGTAGTTCAAGTTCTAGTTCAATCTTTAATACAAACTACAACACCTCAATCCACAATAATCCAAGTCCCTTCTCAATCTTCAAACACTGCAGCAGCTCAATCTATCGAAGTTCAAGTTCAAGATTAATTTTAAAAGCTCAAACTCTATTGCAATACCAACTACATCAGCAACTCAATCTATCAAAGTTCAAGATCTAGTTCAGTCTTCAAGATTATATTGCAACTATAGTAGAAGCTCAATCAAAAAATGTTACAATTTTAGTCCAATATTCAAACTCTACAATAGCTCAATCCACCAAAGTTCAAGCTCCAGTCTAATCTTCAAGCACTGCAGCAGCTCAATTCACTGTTGTTTAAGTTCTAGTGTGATCTTCAAACTCTATTACTATATCAACTGTAGCACCTCAAGGCACATTAGTTTAAGTTCTAGTCCAATCTTCAAACCTTGCAGCAACTCAATCTACTATAGTTCAAGTTCAAATCCGATTTTCAAACTATATCAAAATACCAACTGCAACATCTCACTCCATTATAGTTCAATACCAACTACAACACCTCGATGCACCACAGTCCTAGTCATAGTCCACTCTGCAAACTGTACAACAACTTAATCCACTCTAGTTCCAATTTAATAATCAAACTCTATTCCACTAATTACTGAAGCAACTCAATCTGCCGCAGTTCAAGTTCCATTTAATCATGAAACTCTATTAAAGTAATGATTGTAGAATCTATGATTCCAGTACCAGTTGCAGCAACTCTCTGACCACAGTTCAAGTTCCATCCAATATTCGAACTCATTATAGTGGCATTTGCAACAACTCATTCCATAGTAGTTCAAGTTGCAGTCCAATCTTCAAACTCTGTTACAGTAGCAACTGCAACACCTCTAATTACAGTACCAACTACAACATCTCTATTCACCGTAGTTCAAGTTCCAGCAACGCATCCAAGACGAAATCATCTCACACAAATCAAGCATCATATAAACAAAACTCATGTAACCTCACATTTGTACTCATGCTATTGCACTCGGGTGCTGAATGGTTGATGTTTAGTTTGAGGAAGTTGTCGTTAGACCAATAAATTCTAGTTCCAAAATTCAATTTTTCATTCAAGCCTTGATGTTCTTAGCAGCAGGAACATACTCATTTTGAACACATCAGCAAAAAGTTAAGCCTTCTACCGCAATAAACAATACTACTTTCTACTCCAAATACCAAATTCTTCTTTCCCACCAAAGAATACTCAAAATTCTAACCACATTAGGTGAACCTCAAGCATGCCAATTCAAACTTGAAACTCCCAAAAGTGACGCATTTTTTTTACCCTCTCTTTAGCCCATTAATCAATTCAACAAGCTCAACATTTAGTTGGTGAACCATATATCTAGACTTTTATGACATCTAACGCTTGTCTCAAATTACTTTTTTTGCATTTACTATCAACTACAAGGAGATTATAGACTTTGATACACCATGACATGAAGCATCAAGATAGCAAGCAAAAATCTTTGGCAACACACAACATACATGTGAAGTCTTATGCTCAATTTTACTAACAAAGAAGCATATGTTCCAATTACCCATCACTGCAAGTAAGCAACAATTGCATATGATGCAGTTTTATATGCTTTCCTTGAAGTGATACACAACTCATGCCATAAACTTGGATCCAATGAAGTCATGCAAGTTATAAAGAGCGATCATTAAACACATTCTCAAAAATACATGTGAAAGCTACCAAATTTATCATTCAAAATTCTCTTAAAAGAGCTTCTATGTCGATTATGTCTACACATAACATGACAGAGCAATGTCAGAACACTATAGATAAGTAGAATTTCACTCTTGCATGAGTTATTATGTCCCCTCTACAATCTTAATCTTGCTCGACCTGATAAGCAGCATAAGCTAACCATTCCATGTTGTTGAAGAACCGTAAAGATATATAGCTACTTCCTAATAGATTCTGGGATAAGCACTGACACTAAGTCATCTTCTCTATCTACTACAATGGAGCCGACTATGAGACCATCATCCAATGTAAAAAAAAATGACTCTGCCTTTTCAGCCATCCCTCTCTAATAATTGTTATCATGGTCATGTAATAAGAAAATCACAGTTTAATAGAACACACAAGATCTTGCCATATTATGCCATACTGCATAAACAAATCAAAACTCACAATTAAAACTATGTTAGTTAACATAATCATGTCACTCAAGCAAACACCACCTTGCATACTGATACACATGCACTTGTTTCCCTAATAAGCATGGAAAATAACAAGAACATGCTAAGAATCACCACTGGTACATGCTTTCAAATAAAATTCAGCAAACAAAGCTTTGCATACTAATGTGCACGCAATAACCTCTCTAATAAGAACATATGAGAGATGGCAAAGTCACGCTAAGCCATGATAACCATGCAAGTTATGGTGCTAAGGAAAACACAAACCAAGCCAAGCTAAGATCTAAAATATGTATTGCCAAGCTTAAACATATACTCACTTTACATCCAACACTCCGTATGAATCAAGCAAGAAGCAAGCAAAGATCTTTTACAGTATGCAAATCACATGCATAGTCTCAAAACACATTGCACAACCACATATTCACTTTCGAAGTTACTTCTCAAAGAAGACCATATAGCATGCCATAAGTATGCACACATTGAAGCCAAGCAAGTCATCATGTAGATCATATGCAAATTGTAAGGTCAACTAAAGAGTATCACCAAACACTACTATAGTTAAACATGTACACAAAGTGAAACCTACACTCATTAACTCTTATAGAAACCACTGCATTAAAAATTCACTACAATGTTTTGTGCTGCAAACAAAGTCAAGCTATTAATAGACCTTCATTTGTGGAATTAGTTTTATATTAATATTCACACTCGTTGCCAAAAGATCCCTCAAATTCCTTGGTCCAGAAAAAGAAAGATAATACACCAAGGAAAAAAACGTGAAAACTCATTAACTGTATAACAACAAAGAACAAGCAAAAAATAACATATCAACCCAAACTCATGGCGCCACTACAAATAGAAAAGAAAAGCTTGGATGAAAAAGAAAGCCTTCAAGGAGGAGGAAATATCTTTTGGAGTACAAAAGCAAAGGGCTTTGGTTGATCTAAGGAGGTATACCTCTTGGAGTACAAAATAAAAGAGGGGAAAATGAGATTTAGTTGATCTCTTATCTCTCTCTTCATTTTCAGAAAAGTAAAAACTCACACAAGAAGTCTTTGTTTCTCAGGGACATTGCAGTAAATGAAGATGCGATATTAAATGAGGAGGTTGCAGTAAAAGAGAAACCATGGTTAATCCATTGCGTTGCTTTTGATTAATTGGGTTGGCTTTTGTCCAACAAAGAGAATGTGAAGGAATGCTTGTTCATGCTTTATTTGATTATGCGGCCCAGCATACATAGCCCACATAATCAAGGTGGCTAATGTTGATACCCAAAAAATTATTGTACCCAAAATCTGGTCAAGCCCAAATTCAAGCCAATTTAATGCCCATTCTCATATATCACTTTTCAAAACTTATAACACAGAATGCAACATGCTACTTACAAACTACATTTAATCAAGCAATCGTACGCTTAGTGTGACCCAAGCCACACTCACGTCTTTATTTGGGCTTATGATCATGGGTGTGGTGTGGAAGGTAACGAAAATACGTATGCTCGTTTTTTGATTGAATGATCGGTAATTTTGGTTTTGGGCCTAAATTCAGGGGCCCGATAATTTAAACCAAGACAAAATGGTGATTGAGAATTAGACCTCGTTTGAAAACCTAAAACCTAAACTCAATAGAGATACTAATTGTTTCAATATCATTCTTTGTAACCCAAACACAAGTCTCTACAAGCCCAAACACCAACCAATGCAGCCCAAACCACTTACTGCTATCTCAAAGTGTCATCTGTTTAAACTTAAATTTCACTCCAGCAATAGAAGGAACACTGGGTAAACCAATGCCATTCTTGTTTCTCACTCCCCATTGCAGAAGACCATCTCCTTCTGCTACCTTGAATGCCACAAGGTGCTCCCTTAACAAATATCAAGCCATGTGCTCGGCTCTAATACAATTCTTGAGCTTTACAAAATTCCCTCATAGAGCTCCAGTCCCCAGAGCCACTGCAATTACACTCTTCTTATATAGCCCTCCCTACCTAGCCATGCATGCCACCTAGTCTGGCAAGCCTTATGCTATCTGGTGTAGTAGCCTTTGCTTTCTTGGATTTCTTGAGATTCTCTACATCAGATGGAAGAGATATCAGACAAGCAAGGACCTTTCTCCAAAACCTTTATAAATAAGAAGCATTGACCATCAAACCAGCAAGCCACAACGTACACAAGCCACAAGACAAGACAAGACAAGACAAGACACAACACAAACTAAAACCTATCAACATCCCTAATAACTCAACAACACTTTGCTCAAGCATTCAAGAATTTCAAGCACACCAAACAACCACTCCTTTCAACCATTTTCTATCACCTTCAACCTCTTTCAGTTTTCCAAAACCCTCCGAATTCTTGAATTCTCAACCACTGTAGTGTGTTTCTAGCTCCCCACCATGCTCATGCATTAATACCTCTTTCATGATTTAAATCGCACATTTGAGTTGTTATCTCTTGATTGATGATAAACTCAGCTTAATCTCAGCGTATGCAAAAAGAATCTCTTACAAAGACAAAGTTGGTGTTGGGTATGTGGTCGATTGGAGCTTGCCGCTCTAATGATAATTGTGCCAACCACCTTGAGAACTACTGCCCCAAACAAATATTCGCTTCCGGGGCAAAGTAGTAGGATGAAACCACCATCTACGGGGCTACTCTGACATCATGGTTGTAGATGAACACTTCATTGTCTATATCCCGGACAACCTACCTCTTGAAGGTGTCGCTCTTCTCCTATGTGTCGGGATCACAACCAATAGCCCCAAGGTATTTTCGTCCCAATAAGCCACATATGCATGTTGGGTTGGTTGTCCTAGGTGGTTTAGGTCATGTCGTGGTGAAGTGTGCCGAGGCTATGGTGTAAGACTTTATTTGGACTATCATACATTCCAGGATTTCATTAGTCATAGTATAAGTTTATTTAAGGAACAAGAATTAAAGATTATGTAATGTATTGCAATCCGATACTTTCTAGAAGGATTTGTGATTATAGTCTAGCAGAGTATGAAACTTTGTTCACATATGGATTATTCTAATTCACTTAGACATGAAGTATGGTATGATTTGGGGAGAGTTGAATCCATGATCTCTACATAATACGATTATGGGTAGGATTATGAGATAATTAACTCTATATAAAGCCAAGTCCCTATTCTCATAATTAATCAAGAAAATCGTCTAGCTCCATTGTAGATTACATGAAGAATTAGAGAGAACAAAATACTCGTATTTTTCGCGTAGCAATGGTGTCATTATCAGGTTAGTAACACTTCTAGTGTGTGTATGTTTGCTTAAATATTCCTATATATGGGGGCAAAGGTAACTGTGATGAATACATATAATAAGAAGGAAGAAGCTGATGAACACCTTGGAGCTGATTCCTTTCTAGTTAGTTGTGACCGAGATCAGATGGAGATAACAATTAATGCGGTAAATAGTTTCCTTACTCTACTGTCATTATTTTTCTCTATGTACGTCTCAATGATAGATGGTGGCAACGGTTTTGCTAATTAATGGTGGTATATGATGGATTCTTTATACGCAGATGGATTTCTTAGCTACAGAAAATGTACATGGTCATGAGATAAATTTTTTACTAGCTTAGGTTTGATACCTCTATTGTATTTTAGAGGTTTCATTCCACTTGTTATCATGTTTTTTCTTCTAGTGGGAAATGTTTAGACTTCATATCCCATTCTCTTATTTTTTGTAATATAATAATTATTAGTAACATTATGGGTACGTATGTTGTAATTGATTTTCAATTTAAACGTTCATGGTATTTGAAATTTTCAAAAAATACAAAAGAGAGAATTGTCATTCATTATTAAAGTATGTGTAACCATGTATTTGAAATATGCAACAAAAGTAGTAACCCGCATTAGAAAATTGTGACAAAAATTCATTGTTGTATTTAGTAATTACAACAAATATAAATCCTTTTTCTTAGTTTTGTAAGAAAAATAAAGGGGAAATGATAAAAAAAAAACCATTTTTAACGCTCTTTTTCCTAAAATACCAATCCTAAATATTCAATCCTAAAAAAACTCGTTCTATTTTCTAAATAGATAATTGACCATGATATTTAAATTATTTACAAAAATTGTCACGCATTTTTCAGCACTCTCTCTCTCTCTCTCTCTCTCTCTCTCGAGAACGAGACGAGCTCGCAGTGAAGCGTTTCCTGGTGCGTGACCTTCATCTACTTGGTGATGAGGTAATCCATCATCATCTTGCGGCTGAAGACGGTGCGCTCGCCCTCATGCGAGGAAGACGATGAAGCCGCGGCCGAGGTTGAGGGACGAGAGAGGAGTTGCTGAGTTGGATATGTCATTGAATCTAGAGAGTTCATCAGAGGTCTTAGCAAGGAGGAGGTTCTGGTTTGTGGAAAGGGTTTGGTTCTCCTGAGGGATACAGTGGTTAGACTCGATTAGGGATTTGAGTTTTGGACATTGTGGCATTTGGGCTATTGACGGCGAGGTGTTCGAGGCCGTCGCGGCTGCAAATTCTTAGCATCATGGTGGCTGTTGGAATAAAACAGTTGTGATTTCATCATGGGGAATTTTGAGTGAGTGTGTGTGTGTGTGTGTGTGTGTGTGTGTGTGTGTGTGTGTGTGTGTGTGTGTGTGTGTGTGTGTGTGTGTGTGTGTGTGTGTGTGTGTGTGTGTGTGTGTGTGTGTGTGTGTGTGTGTGTGTGTGTGTGTGTGAGGAGCACTAAGAATGAGGGATGCACGAAAGGTGTTTGACAAAATATTTGAGAGAGATACTGTGTCGTGGAACACGATTATCTGGGTGTTCGATCTAGACGACATTCCAAAGACTGTGACCACGATGACAAGGAGGAGGAGAGCAATAATATTAATGTCGAGGTTGTGGTTGTGGTTGTGGTTGGTACCATCGAGAACAGTGAGCCGAAGAAGGTGAAGACGAAGAAGGTGAAGAAGTCAAAGGTGTTTGTGGTGGAAGCGGCTGCAAAGATCGACGCAGATCATCTCAGTGCTTTTCTCACCGAAATAGCTGTGAGGATTCTAACTTAGCTTATGTTGCTTCAATTCTGGTAATGCAATGTGGTGAAGTTGTATTGCAGCATAATAAGTAAGGACAGTAACATGGTTTATGAGTAATTTCCCAACGGAAGCTTATGGGATCAACTCCTGTTTGGGCCCAAAATAAACTTAACATTTATTTTGATACTTTTGGGGTCTCGGAGATAAAATGGGCTGGCCACATATGGCTTAATTAGAGCTGCGAATCAGGAAAGAATATCTATGTGATTCCTAATAAATAAATGTTACCTTGTCAAGCGAAGAAATATCAGAGTATCTATCTCTATAAATAGGCAAAGCAGAGCAAATTTAAAGAACCTCCTCTGGACTCATACACAAATTGTGCACCAGCAAATCTTACTCCACTACGAGTTAACAACCAGCGACCAACGAGCTCAGAATCTAGGCCACCCGACAGAGCATGGGAATTCGAAAGTTCACTCAAGCTAACCAACTAGCAACAACGAATTCAAGGTTTAGGTCACTCGATAGAGCGTAGGGATTCGAAGATTTGCTCGAGCTATGGCGACGGCATTTGGCGGAGTTCAGGCCACCTGACAGAGCGTGGGAATTCTTAAGATCTACGAAGTCACATTATCCAGTGTTCTCAACACTATGTCCCTCGGATTGCTCTGCTTTATACTTGTCTGAGGGTGTAAAGTATTAATTCTTTGTGGCTCAGCAGAGAGACACGAAGCTTACATCTTATATCAAGACAAGTAGGACTCAACGAGTGAGGTTGGTGCTCTCCTCGCTCCAGTCACTTGACAAGAAGTAGAGACTATGCAGCGCACTACACAACAACATTCTGCCATCGACAGTGGCACACCTCGCACACTGTACAACAACAACTGCGGATACAAAAAGAGACAATTTGCGATCACTCCACTCGCAGCAACCTGACTGGAGAAAAATCAAAGCCAAACATTTTGGCATGCCCAGAGAGACTCAGGTTTAGTGTCTTAGAATCATTGATCTATACCGCAAAACTTTCATGAGTTGCCTTAAGCATCCAGCACCCGCATTCCGAGAACACAACTCAGCCGCTTGTAGGGGTTTAAGTAATGAGGAAGTACTATAGAAGTTTGGTGCAACGATGACTAAAAGTTGATCATCATCATCGTCAGAACCTAGGAACATCGAAAGAAATAAGTGCCATGGACTTTGAGGCCTACAGAGATTTTTCGCTCGAACAAGAGCAGCGGCGAAACCCAAATATCAAACGGATTCTGAACATAGAAGTCAGTGACTGGACAATGTCCAGAGTTCAGAATAGGCTCGACAGCTTTTACGAGACTCGATAGGTTGACCGTGCTGACAACAATAGAAAGTTTGATGCTCTCACAGCGGCTTTCGCAAACCTCACCAATACTATGATAGCCAGCTTTGCGCTAATCAACGACAAGTTGGGGGAACGAGAACCTCTTTTCCATGAGGATGAGGAAGTTAATGACGACGATGTACCAGCTCTGCCTCCTCCATGGACAAACCTTGAGCGAGAGTTGGAAGAAAGGATTAACCACATCATCAATCAGAGACTGCCAGGCACAAGAGGAACTCTGATAACCCATAACAACCCCTTTCCACCGCCACCGTTCAGTTGGAAGTGGCCAAAGGGTTATCGACCCATCTCGTTTACTCGCTTCAGTGGTGAAGGAGCAGAGTCAGCAGCTACCCACATTGCTCGATTCAGGGTCGAGTGTGAACCATAGAGTAGACTCGGCGAATTCAAACTAAGAGTCTTTGAGTTCTTGCTATCAGGTGTAGCATTGCATTGGTACACAAACTTACCACAGGGTTCAGTCTGCAATTGGGCGATGATAGAAAGATTGTTTACTGAACACTTTGGCGGGTCAAAATCGGTTGTAAAGCTTGGCAAGTTGTGCCAAATGGTGCAAATGCCAAGCAAATCTCCAGTGGCATACCTACATCGGTTCCGAACCGAGTACACCAAGAGCAAAACTTCATGCACTATGAAAGAATTGGTGGACATCGTGGTAGGAGGACTCGAAGAAAGATTATGTACGAAATACATAGACGCAAAGTTCACATCGTTGAACGCTCTCATTGATGCTGTAGCTCAAACTCATGATGCGTACGAAGAAGCCGATAATAGACGCAACGCTTCTAAGGGAACATACACTCCAAAAACTCCATATCAAGAAGGCCTTAAGATGATTGCAGCTATACAAGAAGAAGATGAGTCTGATGGATATGAGTCAGACGATGCAACGGTGGCAGGTTTGGAATTAATAGCCAAGAATACTATCAAGTCAAAAAAGATAATTCCTTCGAAGGGACCAGTACGGGTTTTGACTAATGCTTTCACAAAATTAGAATTCGAATCCTATACTTATGATGTGAATTCAGCACACGAGATCATAGAAGATTTGATCGATAGTAAGTTGACCAAGTCAAACTTTAGAGCATTCCCCACCGCAGAATAGTTAAAAGGAAAGAAGTATTGCAATTTTCACAATATGTGGAATCACACAACTAAGGATTGCATCAAGCTGAAGGATCAAATCCAAAAGTGGATTAACAAAGGGAAGCTTGCAATTGATGCAATATAGCAAATTGCTCTACTTGATCGGCAACCTTTTGCAGACACTTCAGTAGGAGCAGTAGAGTTGATAAAGCCTAAGGCCATCGGCATGTTCCTCAGTGATAGGATGGGTGAAATCCTAAAGAACTTGATCAAAGCAGGCATCGCGAATGTGCCTAGCCCTACAGCCGCATCTCCGCAGAAAGGATTGTACTGCAAGTTCTATCATGCTTGGACACACAATACCAACCAGTGTGCGGCATTGCGGGAACAGATCCAACGATGGATAGATTTGGGGGATATCGTTCTTCCGAACTGTAAGGGTGAAAGGATCCGACTCCGATTTAGTTGCCTAAACCGAAATCAAACTCCTTCGGAAAAAAAAATTCACCAGAGTTTACTTTGAAATATGTGAGCCAAAATTAGAACCTGCAAAGAGAATCACACTTCGAATATAACACAAAAGCCAAACCGTGGGGCTCTGTTCCCCATCCGGATTTCTCGACATCATATATAACAAACCACAAGGTTAACAAGAAATTCAGAAAAACATTCAGGGGTAAACTCAACTGAAAACATAACTTAAGTATTTAGAGCGACTCCTATGACAATCAGTAGGTCGAATTAAGAACCTACTCGAACTAAAGTATGACTGAAACTCTACGCCTCCATCGTCGACGTGCAACCCCAGAACTCAAAGTGCAAACTGGGCAAAAGAAACCGAAAAGCCCAGGGGAAGGCAAATGAAATCGTTAGAGTGAGTGAACGAAAATAATAATATCCCAATGTATAAGTATATATGCACATAAAAGCATAATGCAAGTCAAAGCACATGAAAATCCTGACCATGTACATTTTCCTTGATCCATAACAATGCATATAAAATCATGCGGGGTCACTCATGGACTCCTCCACATAGTACAGTCTAATCACGGGATCCCAGACCCCCTCGTGATTATACGTCTGAAAGACCTCGGGTTAGGATATCTGTCCTTCCTGGAGCATCTCGGAGATCAGCCGATAAGCCAAAGCATCGATGCTATCTCTATATCTGAGACTGTACTTTGTGTAAACCAAGTCATAAATACTTTCCATGCACATGCATAATCATAAAATGAAATCTTAAAATGAAATCTTAAGATCCAACACGAGTCAACCATCCACCATCCCAAAATAAAAACTTTCCCTTTATCTCGTATTTATACCATATACATACGGTACACATACAAACCAAATCTACGGCTCGGATAAGTATGACTAACTCGACGACAATTTCAAAGATGCATTTATATTCCCCAATTATCGGAAAAATCCTCTGAAACCTCCCACGAGCTCAAAATCAAATCCTCTACAATTCCCACAAAGGAAATCAAATCAAATTCTTGTCCGATAATTTAGTCGTGAAGAAACTCACAAGTATGATTAATTCACAATAATCACGGCTCGGACCAATATGTGCACATTCTACGGTTCGGGTCGTTACAAAGGGAGAAGAGACTGCTGAAGGATCCTTCATGGTGGGTACTCTGGAGGTATCTTGGTGTGGAGAAACCAAGTGGAAGAAAACGTTAAATCTTAAGGGACCGTTGAATGTGCACACCAAGTGCGCAGCAAACGTTGGATCTTAGGTCATAACACTACAAGAAAAACACTCGCAGTAGTACCATATTTTTGTTGGATCTTAGGTCCTAATTCAGATAATTAGGAGCCCCATATTTTTGTTGGCTCACATACCAAGTGGAAGCAAACGTTGGATCTTAGGTCATCCAAGTGCGAAGTACACCTCGTAGCAGTACCAAAGACGATCCCAAGGGAAAGCAAAAAAAGGTCTGCAGAGAGGCGACTCCGGTAATGCTTTACACACGATGCAAAGCAGAGTACGGCCTCAAGATGATCTACAAAGAATTTGTAGAAGCTGTACGAGTAGGTTCAACGGTCAAATCTCCACTAGAGAACTATCAGCCACCAAGCCCGAAGGAATCATGCACAGTTGCCAAGGAATCTAATCTGTTTAAACGAGTACGAATGGCTGAGTAGAAAGCTGAGGCCATTGATGATAAGAAGCGAGCAGAATCGAGCAGGCCTTATATCCCTCCCACAAGCCGATCAGTGATTAAAGAAGACGTATGATACGTGAAATCAGAAGGAAAGACTGTGGAAATTACTCCCACTAGGAAAAGGAAATTACAGCGTCAAGTCGGAGCTGCGAAAAGAACTTTGGAGGCTTTAGACAGAGGTTTGATTAAACTAGAGCAACTAGTGGAGTCACCAGAGCAGATTCAAATAAGGATGAATAGGCTCACAGCTACACCCATGATTATGTTCGACAAAGGGTCCAGCGGACTAAAGGTGCAAGCAACCAGATCCAGTGTTTTCCCGGATCGACAGGATAAAGCCTAATGCAGAGGAACAACGAGCGCCGAAAAGGGCACGAGGACAAGCTAGTGCGGAGATCAGTATTCAAACACATCGAATCGAATCCAGGGTAGGCCTGGTCGATGAGTCGAGAAAGAAACCAGTGTTGCAATGGAGGCCAAAGCCTTTAGTGATTGAGGAACAAAAGAAGCTCGCTCGTACTTCTTCCAAGCCCGAGGTCACAGATGTAATGGTTGGTGAGTCAGAGCCCACTGCGAGGATAGACTCTTCGAAGAGACTTAAGTCAAAGAGCAACATTGCCCTCCCATCAAAGATCAACAGCAGGAGCCACTGTTAGTTGAAACTAAAGTAGGCGATAGGGACGAGCAATTAGTTGACTACGGAGAAGACAGTGAAGACTTAGAAGAGGTCTACGCTGAAGATGTGCACATAGGCATGGTATACTTATTACCGGCCGAAATTGCCAAACTGGCCAAGGCAATGCATGTTGTCGTTGTAAGCAAAGCGGTTTAAGGACTAACTCTGGTAGAGCGTGAGGAACCAGAGGAACGGGGACCAACTGTGGATCCTGTGATGCAAAAGTCCTACATGATGTTCTCTAAACCGACAACCACGATGGCCTCGTATATGAGACCATTATACATCACTGCGGGAATGAGGGGCATCCAACTTAGTCAGGTCATGTGGATACCGGCACAGCGGTGAATGTCTTGACCACTCGAGCAATGACTTTGTTGAGCATTCCAAGATCAGCTATTCAAGCAACATCCATGACGATCAAAAAATTTGTAGGGACTGTCTCATAGACACTAGGGTTGCTATTCATAGAAGTCAAGGTTGGACCCATCATAGAGGTGCACATTTTCTTTGTAAATGAATGCAATTCGCCTTTCAGTGCAATATTGGGTAGAGATTGGATCCATAAGAGTTATTGCATGCCTTCGTCGTTTCATCAACAGCTCCTCATATGGGATATGGAAACATCAGAGTCGCATATAGTCAACGCCGATCCACGACCATATTCAGTTTCTGCGAATCCATTGGATGCGGATTACTACAATGAAAATTTTCGGCCATTGGAAGTGTGCGGCGTCGATAAGAAAGGCCGACCTTGAGCTAGCTTGGTGGGGAATAATGTAAGCAAGAGAAGAGAAAGCACTACCTTATTTCCTTGAGCTAACCTCCGCAAGCCATCAATGATACGTCCGTCCAAAAATGACGAGGTAGACGCTTGTGCTTCTCTATATGCAAGATTACAAACCTATATGATTGAGTCGCAAGCTTATGATTGTCTGCCAACCATAGCCACGATAGAGTGTATCAACGAAGATGTCCAATATGATGAAATTGAGGAGGATATCATCCAGCTTGCACCTGCAGCCTTGGATGACACACCACCTAAGGTTAGAAATCCAACCGAGAAGACAAACCTTGGAACTATCGCTGAGCCAATGGAGGTGGCTATCAATACCTTCTTAGAGCCTAAAGAAAGAAAGAGGCTCGTTGAACTCTTATTCGAGTACAAAGACTACTTTGAGGAGAAATTTGAAGATATGCCCAGACTTTCACCAGAACTGGTTGTCCACAAGCTTCCAATCGCAGAAGGAAGAAAGCCAGTCCAGTAGCAGATGCGGAGGATGAATCCGGATACAGCAACACTTTTCAAGGAAGAAATCGAGAAGATGTTGAAGTACGGAATCATCCAAGTGGCTAAAAACATAGAGTGGATATCAAACATAGTCACAGTACGGAAGAAGAACAAAAAAATCAGAGTATGCGTAGACTATAGAGACCTAAATCAAGCTACTCCAAAGGATGCTTATCCAATGTCGGTCACTGACCTACTCATTGATGCAGTTGTGAGACATGAGATGCTTTCGTTCATGGAGGGCACAACGGGATATCATGAAATCCCAGTTGCTGAGGAAGATAGGCACAAAACTGCATTCAGATGCCCAGGGGTATTATGAGTGCTCGAGTACGTTAACATGCCATTCGGGTTGAAGAACGCAAGGGCAACATATTAGCGAGCAATACACTATATTTTCCATGACCTAGCAGGTGATACAATGGAGGTCTACATTGATGATGTTGTAGTTAAATCAAAGCAAAGGTCGATTCACGTGGAGGATCTGCGACAGGTATTCATTCAAATGAGGAAGCATCAGCTTAAAATGAATCCTTCCAAGTGCATTTTCGGGGTACAAGCTGGAGACTTCCTTAGTTTCTTGGTACATCAGCGAGGAATAGAGGTCCCAAATGATAAGAAGGAAGCGATGCTTAGAGCTTCCCCTCCCAAGAGCAAGCGTGAGCTTCAGCAGTTACTCGGGAAAATCAAATTCTTAAGGAGGTTTATCACAAACGCTACGGGGAAGACCAAACCCTTCACACCTTTACTCAAATTACAGGGTGAGAACGAGTTCGTATCTGAACCAATTCACTAAGAAGCGTTTAACATGATCAAGCAATACCTAGTTAACCCACCGATCTTAGTGCTACCACGGAAAGGTGTGCCACTTAAGCTCTACATTTCAGCGACAGAATTATCTATAGGGAGCTTATTGGCACAAGATGTTGAGGTGAAGGCAGAAAGAGCAATATTCTACTTAAGAAAAACCCTCACAGATTGCACACAAGTGCTTTCGTTGGAAACTCTACTTCGATGGATCTAGCACAAGTGCTTTCGCAGAAGCAGGGATAGCGTTGTCAACCCGCAAAGTGAAACATTTGCCTATTTCTTCCGTCTCGAATACAATTGTTCCAACAATGCAGCGGAATACGAAGCCTTAATCATCGGACTAGAACTTTTATGCGACCTGGGTGCTATGGACATACAAGTTTGGGGCGACTCGCTGCTTGTGATCAGATAGCTCCAAGCCATGTTCAAAATAGGTCTCATCCTCGAGGCGTATGTGAAAAGGGCTAGCGAGTTGTTGGAATTATTTACAGAGGTGACCCTGACTCATATCCCACGAGGAGAGAACTTTACAGCAAATGAGTTAGCTCAACTTACTACAGAGATTAGAGTTGGTCAATGATGTACATGAGTGACTAAGGAAGGTAGAAGTTTGTGCGCTCCCTTCCTTCATGACTCAAAAGGAAGAAAAAGGTGAATGGTATGTTGCAACTTTGGGAACCATCGATGATGATTGGAGATAGCCGATTATCACATACTTAAAGGATCCTAGCTTTATGGTAGACAAGAGGATTATGTATTTTGCTCCAAATTACATTCTCAAGGGCGATGAGTTATTCAGACGTGGTGAAGAGGGAGTGGACTTGGTTTATGTCTTCGAGACCGAGGCCAAGCGACTACTGCGTGAAGTACATCTCGGGGTCTGCGAAGCTCACCAATCTTGTCTGAAAATGAGAAGGCTCTTGCGGAAGCACGGATATTTCTAGCCCTCAATGTTAAAAGATTGTTTCACTTTTGCAAAAGGGTACGAGGATTGTCAGGCTCATGGACCACTCAACCATATCCCAAACATTCCTATGCAGTCAATTATCAATCTGTGGCCAGCACGACGATGGGTACTAGATCTAATCGGTCTAATACATTCTTATTCTTCCATGCAGCACAAGTTCATCATTGTTGCTACAGCTTTCTTCATCAAGTGGGTAAAAGCGAGGCCTTTGAAAGTGGCATCTGCCATCGCGATTAGGCAGTTCCTATATGAGGATATCATTTGCCGATTCGGAATCCCAGAGTGCTTCGTTTCCGATCGAGACACTGCATTCATGTTCAGAAAAGTGGAAGAATTAATGACGGGCTTTGGGATCAAGTTTTTGCATTCTTCACCATATTACGCACAGTCTAACGGCCAGGCTGAAGCAAGCAACAAATTGATCCTCCACATCCTTAAGCGCATGCTCGCAGACAATCTAAGACTTTGGCATGAAGAGTTGTTCAGCACGCTGTGGGCATACCGCACTTCTAAACGTAGTCCCACAGGGACTACTCCATATGCGCTGATGTTTGGACCTGATGCAGTTTTGCCATTAGAGATCAATGTTCAATCACTATGGATCATGGATCAACGCCAGTTGATTGGCGAGGATTATGTACAAGTGATGTGGCAAGAATTGGAGGATTTGGACGAAAAACTTGTCAATGCCTTGACTAACTTACTTGCAGAGAAACAGAAAATGGCTCGCCGCTAAGATCGACGTACCCGTGGACTTAGGTTTGCAGAAGGAGAACTGGTTTGGAAAACAGTATTGCCTTTGGGAGAAAAGTAAGAAGGCCGTGGTAAATGATCTGCAAAGTGGGAATGACCCTTCATCGTCACCAAAAATTTTAGGCAAGGGAGCTTTCCAGCTACGCGACATCGACGGTGAAGTGCATCGTCACCCAATCAATGGTCAATTTTGAAGAAGTATCGGTAGCCAGTTTGTGAGTACAAGGTATAAGAGGGATCAACAACTTAGTTTTACATTCATTCGTAGCCTATCACAAAGGCTTTATCTTCATGTAAAACTAGGGGGAAACCAGTATATCCAAAGCCAATTCATGTGGCCAAATTATTACAAACTTTCAAATTTTTGACATTGAGTCTAGTTTGTGTGATTCTTTCAAGTGTTACAAATTTCTTACGACCAAAGTCCAGTGGTCAAATCAATGGAGATGGTATTTTTTGCTATTACAAAGGAAAACAAGAGTAGTAAAAATACACGGTTTCATTCGATCAAAATAAATGGATAAGGCTTTGTGGCCTCTAGCTCTGATACCATACATCGAATGAACAATCTCTAGCTAAAAACCAATCGTAGGAAGTGGTTTAGATCTATCCCAACTAGCCACAACAAGGTCCTCGGGCTGCGCCAGTAGACGAGCATTGCCTGGGGGTTAGAGTTACCTTTAGTTTCGGAAGACTTTGGGGTACTTGCAGTCGCCTAACATTTGCGGCTCAACAAAGTCGTCCCTCTGATCACGATCTTAGGCACTCCACTTAGAAAGCAAGGAAAGCTGCAGCAGAAGTGAGTACGAGCATGCACCAGACTAGGATGATCAGTTTCAGGGATGGGGTTAGTGAGTGCCCACATCAACCATTGTTTGCTAATTCTCAAAAGTTTGAGAATTAGCCCAGAACCGAAGGGCCTGAGCTTTGGTACTACAACCTAAGCTAGGTTTGAGCTTTGGTACTTCGACCTAGAAACGTCTAGTAAAATACAAAATCTGGAGGTTTTGCCTTAAAGCAAGAAAGGAGCAGACTATGAACTAGAGAAGCCATTTTTGTTTTTGTAACTAAGAGATCTTGTGGAATGAAGGAGAAGTGACAAGCTATTTATAGGCCTAAAAACTCTAAGAGGCTTTGAATAAAAGAACCCGTAGTGTTGCATCAATTCAATACAGCAGTTAAGGGGGGGGGGGGGTTCGGCATTCAATTACTGATCTATGTATCTCTTAAAAGCTGAAGACTTACCGTTTCAAGATCTAGTGTTAGGAGCCATTAAAGACGGGCAGTTATTCCATGGATCGGCATGATCATTGGAGGTGCGAAGTTATTTTATGGCAGAGATGCACAGTAGATGATTAAGGCCATGTGCCATAAAGCATAAATTAAACTAAACAAGAGTTTATACAAAATAAAATATAGAGCCCAAATGAGGGGCTTGGTCAACAAAAATCTAGAACTTCACAACGGAGCTGCTGAGAGCTCGCAGACTAGTCTTTACTTGGAGATACTGGGCATGTGCAATAGCCCAAGCTCTTTCACCATTTGCAGCCACAGCACGGGTTTGATGAACACTTTCGGAGAGAGTCTTCCCGGCATTAAGAAGAGCCATAGCGGCCAGCTCTTTTCCAAAAAACTCCTCCTTCTTTTCACGCAGCTTAGCCTGAAGCTTTGCGATCTCCACATGAATGGACAGAATATCTACCCATTCACCTTCATAGCTCTTCCCCATTGTCGTAATTTTCTCTAAGTCACGTTTCCACCTGCGGTTATGATCTACGCGATGGGAAATAGCTTTGTTACGCTCATGAGTTGCCGAGACTATAGTGTCATAGAGGCTGGAAAGTTCTCGCAGCAGTTTCTCCATTTGGTCTAGGATAGCATGATCTACTACCTCTACTACACTACAAGCCGTTTGAATATGGACAACTAGTTCTTGATGAACAAACTCATTCTCAAAATTCAAAGTCTATAGATCATGAAGGTAGGCAATGGAAAGTTTAACCTCTGGAGGATTTTTTTCAGAAAGAGCCAAGTCCTTGTAGATTTGCACCACCTCTCGCAGGGTCTTGGCCCTTCCCTTGCTACCCCCTGTAGGGGCCGGAAAGGCTGGATTAGTAGTATGAAGAGCAGGAATCTCGTTGCAACCATGGATAACGCCAGAAAATTCTCCAAGCCTCCGTTGACCTTCGGTAAGAGATAATTCCTCAGTACCTGGATCCTTTTGCGAGAAAACCTATACTTAGGGAGTTATGAAAGGCTCAGAGGACTTACACAATAAGAACTTACATGAGTAAGGTCAGAATATACCTGAGATAGATGAGGGAGAGATTGGTCATCATACAAAGCAGTGTTGATACAGGGAGGAGAAGGCACTTCAGTTGTAAACTGCGAAGGATAAGTAGAAGTTAAACTCTGTTGGAAAATAAGAAAACCAGATTCAGCAGTTTGAAAGAAGTGCAATACGGTAGACTCCACTTGACCAGTCTCAGCGGTCAGAATGATGGAAGGAGCATCCAGAACACAAGGATGTCCTCCATTCGCAGGCACAGGAGTTACATCCACAGCAGCAGGAGCAGGTGCCTGTGCATGTGCCTCTTGAATAGTTTTCTGGGATTGCATAACCAAAAACAGTGGTTAGAAAAGCACAAGAATTCCAGGGAAGATAAAGTCAGAACAAATACCTCAACAGCAGAAGAAGTCTATACAGCAACAATGCCAGAAGCTTAAATACCTCATTCGGGCTCAGCAGCTTATATCAGGGGCTCTTCATCAACCACGGTGGTAGTTATACCCTCCATAATGGCGGTCGCAGCAGTGAAAATTAATCACTCAAAAGGTTGATCATAGACCTGCTCAAGGAGTTCTCTGCGTCGAGTTTTTTCATCCGCAGCTCTGGAAGGACCTACATCCAGAGGTTTTGAAACTGGGGATTCCCCAGACACACTCACAGCACTGGAAGAGGGCTCAGGAGTGGCAATTGGTTGTGCACACTTGCCTTTGGTCCGCGCAGCTTGAAAGAGCAAGGCTTCCTCTGAAGGCTCACTGTCAGGCATCAACTCAATAGAGGGAGATTTATCACTTAGCTCATCTTTTAATAGCCGCATGTGCTCCTTAACAACATGATGACGGGAATGGCGAGTCTGCACCATAGAGGAGCAGGGTTGAAGTCAGAAGGTATACGATTCTAAAAGAGTTAAGAATCTTGGGACAAGTAGAAATCATACTAGTGGAACCTCTTCATTGGAATCTCCATCCTCATAGTCCCATGCTTCAATGGCTCCCTTCTTCTTTTTCTTGGCAGCAATAATCTTCGCAGCAGAGGAAGCAGCCGTGAGGCTGGCACTCATAAGCTTATTGCGTTTGGAGATAGAAGGGGGAGAAGCAATAATCTCTCGCTGTTAGGCAAACCAACCCAGTTACTTAGCGGGTTAGGATGGTGATCGAGCTTTTGGCGGTCGGCGCCCCCCTCGTAGATTAAAACTTTCAGAGGGGATACAGTTGAGTCTTTACAAGCACATGTCGATTTCGACGGCTACCCAAGGGTTGGTTGTGTTTGTTTGTGAGAGAAAGGTTGACTCTTGTGGATTAGATCAACTTGGGATCTTTGGAGGCAGCGATTTAGTGGTGGCCGGGGATTTCAGGTCATGTCGGAAGCTGAATTCTAACGGCGTTTGGAGTATGCGTCGTAGTGTTGTGGCAGTCGGGGGAGGCTCCAGGCGTTGGCAGAGAGGTAGGTGGATTTCTGGCGATGTTGAGCTTGTGCAGCGGCTAAGGTAACCTTAGGTTTCTGGGTTGTTTTGGTTGTGGGTTTTGGCTGAATTTTGGGCCTCGGCTTTGGGTGCTGATCCGTTTTGGATTTGGACCTGGGATCCGGGTGTTACTGTAGTTAGAACTTGTTTTATTAGTTTTATTGGGTCTGACTGTCTTGTACCCGGCCATGCAAGACTCTAAAACAACAAGTTGTCAAGGTCTGATGGCTCTGCGTGGCTTGACTAAACTTTCATATGGTCAAATGGTTACTTTGAGTTTCATACCAGAGGTTGTGTTTCGCCCTAGCTTTGTTAGGACGCGTATATAGGTTCTTTAAGAATGTTGGTATTTCAATGGTCATGTCCGTTTGAGTGGATCTATGTATAATGTATATTAGGGTCTGACTGTCTCGTGCCAGCCCTTGCAAAACTCTAAAACAACAAGTTGTCAAGGTCTAATGGCTCTGCCCAGCTTGACTAGATTCTCATGTGGTCAAATGGTTACTCTGAGTTTCATACCAGAGGTTATGTTTTGCCCTAACTTTGTTAGGACGCATATATAGGTTCTTTAAGAACGTCGGTGTTCCAATGGTCGTGTCCGTTTGAGTGGATCATGGTTTTAAAAAAAAACTATAAATTGTATCATCACTACAAATGTATATATGTGTTTGCATGTATCATCATTAATAATAATTTGTCTTCGGGTGATTAAAGATAAGCTTAGAGCAAAACATATCAATCTTTTCTTAACACTTAGAACTAGAGCAAGCATGAAGCATCCGAACCTAGCCAAATAAAACATTGAAGCATAACGTTCAGTTTGGATCTGAACGAAAATCAAACCAGACTCGCCCATTATGTTCAAAGTAACGCAAGTATTTTTGAAAGTAATGGAATTTTGGGAATCATAAACGCTCATTTTTCAAAGAAACGTTAACATAACGTCTGTCTAAAATAAAATAAATAATTATAGGTAATTAATGATTTCAAATTCTTGTCGTCATTCTCGTAGATTATGAACGAGGGGAAAATATTGTGAACGACGGGAAAATAATTTAGAAATTTGTTCAATTCCGCTTACATCTCTTAGTTTGTACCATCGGTTTGATATTTTTAGGCCCCGACCTGGAGATTCAGGGGCTGTGAGCCAACAAAATTATGGGGCTCCTAATTATCTGAATTTTCACAAAACACTACAAGAAAAACACATCTAGACTACGGATCATTTTCGTGGTCTAGGTTAGATATTCCGTAGTCTAAGTACTTAGATTACGGAATCTCCGTCGTCTTTGGTCCGTCGTCCAAGTGTCGGCGTCTAAGCACATAAACGACCGAAATGGACCTTTCCGTCGTCCAGGAGGTGACTTAGAAGACACAAAATCTCTGTCGTCTAAGTATAACTTAGACTACGCAATATGTTCGTAGTCTAAGTTATACTTGGACGACGCAAAAATTGTATGCGTTGTCCAAGTGATCACTTAGACCACGCATTTGTATATATTCCGTAGTCTAAGTGATAACTTAGACTACGAAGCATATATGATTTCATAGTCTAAGTGAAGACTTAGAATACAAAAGCGTATATACTTCGTAGTCTAGGTGAATATTTATTAATTTAAATTTAAAGTAAAATATTAATAAATTAATTAAAATACTAAATTGTCATTTAAATAATTAAAATTTATACGTACATCAAATTAAATCGTTCGGAAAATACGATATCATAAACTACATACATACAAACTACTAAAATACAGGAGGAGCAGACGCGCCGCCGAGTCCCCCGCCTCCAGCCGTGTCGTCGTCGTCGGGGTATGGGTTCGGAGGAGGTTGACACTGTTGTTGAACCTGGTTTTGCATGAGGGCGATTAGGTGGGCTATCTGCGCTTGTTGGTCATCAAGCCTCTGACGCATAGATAGCGTTTTCTCCCGTGCGAGTCGAGCCTCCTAAAGGGCTGTTTAGACCGATGCATCCTGAGCACATTTCCTCGCAGAACATTCCGTAGATGAGTTAGAAGACAAATCTCCCTGCACCTTGCGCCCCAACCCCCTAACCTCTTTGCCAGCTCGACGACCGTATACCTCATCAGCGATTGCAATTTGGCTCTCCATCGATAGAAGATGCAGGTCTTCCGGCGGCAAATCCGGGTGTGCAAGCTGCGTGTTGGCCAATTCCTCATGCGCCCGTTCTACCAACCTCGCCGGAAAATAATAATAAAAATTAAATAATTATAAATTTGTACGAAGGTTTAATAAATAATGATTACGCTAATTAAGAAGAAATATATACGGCACTTATGTCGTATTGACTAGCTTCATTGTCGAGCCTAGACATCACGTAAGCGGTGACGCTAGCATCCAACTAAGGGTGTTTGGAGCCCTTATCTCTGTGTTCCTTGGAGATTTGTATCATCTGCTTGGAGCCGGAGGTATAACGTTTGTCCTTCTTCTCCCAGTTCGCCTTGTTGATGTTCGAGATTTTCGGTTGGACAACATAAAATCATTAAAAAATTGATAAATAACTAAAATAATAATAATTCAATTTTATCAATTTAAATAAAAAAATACGAACCCGATAAAAATCTTCTTCGAAGTGGTTGACCAACCACTCTTACTCATCTTCCCTATTCCCACGCAGCTTTACAGGGGTAGGCGAGCGGCCGAATTCTTCATAATACTTATGAATTTTGTACTTCCAATCACGATAGATGACATTGGCGGTGGTGTTGATGTGCCTAAGCATCTCCGGTGTGCTATCCACCGCATATTATTCCTTAAAAAAAAGAATAAAAAATTATAATCATATATATATTATCATATTACGATTTTTATTGGTTATTAAAAAATAAATTAAAAATTGTATTACGTACCGAGAGCTCTTTAAATACTTTCCCCTTCTTCTCATCCGGCAACTCCTTCCAGGTAAGCGCAACTATACAAACCTTGTTGCGAAGGATTGCCCCGATGCTGTGCGAGGAGAGACTAGGTAGCTGAGAGGTGGGAGGGCCATCGGTGAAATTATCGTACGGCAACTGGATCTTTTGCCCGGTCGCCTTGAATAACTTCTCGAATTTTCCGCATTTTCTGAGTCCTCGAGTCCTATTCGGTTGAGGGTCTGACGGGGCCCTCCTGACCTTGCACCGAGCACTGTACATAATAAAGTTGGAGGAGGTCGACTCCTGAGCACTTTCTGACATCAGTGTTGGATCGGAAGGGGTGTCATCATCATCAGTCCGAATAGCCGAGGCATCAGGAATTTTCCCAATTGCCGCTGCTGAGGAACCAGCTGAAGGGTCCGGGGGAGGCGCGATGTTGTCCTCCTGGCTCTGCCAACCGACTTGCTCTACGAAGCATCAGAGTTGAGCATCTTTGGTCTCTTTTTGGGCCTTTTTTTTAAACCACGGAGCCATTTTAACCTAGGAGTTGTGAAAATAAAATATTAAACATATTTTACCATTAATTATTTGTAACAATTTACTAATTATTTTTTCTATATTTTTCATATTTACCATAATTACAATAATTTACCATAAACCTTTTTTGATATTATCATTTATTAATATTAAGTACCATAATTTACCATATGTAATTCATACTAAGTACAATAAAATAATTACCATAACTAATAATTTACCATTATTACAATAATTAAATAATTACCAATTTATTATTTTTATGTTTTACTAATTTACTAATTTAAAATAATTAAATAATTAACCATAATTTAGCAATTTACAATAATTATAATAATTTACCATAATTACAATAATGATCATAATTACCAATTTATTATTTTTAATAATTCAATAATTTACCATAATTATCAATTTATTAATTTTACTAATTTAACATAATTACAATAATTCACCAATTTATTATTTTTACTAACTTACCATAATTACAATAATTTACAAATTTATTATTTTTTGTATTTACTGAATTACCATAATTATCATAAATTACCATAATTACCAATAATTTATTAATTAACTATATTTACTAATTTACAAATTTATAAATTTATTATTAAACACAAATTAAAAACATACGTATGTTAAAAATTTAAAAACTTACCGGAGAGGGGAGTCGCCGAATTTTGAGAGAGAGTGAAAGAGAGAGAGAGGAGATGAGGAAAAATGATCGGATGGTGGCTTTATATAGAGTTTCACTTAGATGACGGAGGTAGTTTTCCGTCATCTAAGTGAACCTGGACGACGAAAACACCCATTTCCGTCGTCTAGGTGAACCGACTCAAATTTTGGAAACAGTACCCAATAAATTGGGCGGGTGGGAGTTAACTGCCATAAAATTTGGGAATGATTCAAATTTCACCTAGACGACGAAAATAGTCTTCTCCGTCATCCAGGTGAAATTTGAACCGTTCCCAAAAAATGGCGGTGGAATTTGTACCGCCAAAATTTTGAGCCTAGACGACGGAAATAGACCATATCCATTGTCCAGCTGACCACCTAGACGAAGAATAGAAGAATATGGTCTATTTTCGTTGTCCAAGTTGTCACCTGGACGACGGATATAGTCCATCTCCGTCGTCCAGGTGAAATTTCTGTAAAAATAATTTTAAAAAATAATTCGTAAGGAAGTTTTCGATTTGTCATTCGAATGAAATAGTCATAAAATATCAATTAAAGAATCATATATAAAAAACATGGAATTTAAGACGACGAATAATCTTACGTCTTTAAACTTGTTAAGTATGGTCTCATTGCACATCGATATTAACAAAATTGAATTTGGACAAAACAACTGTTGGATACATTCGCCATAAGACAATATATAAGTAGAATAATTTTAACTAAATAATAAGTTCGTTAAGGGTTTCATCGGCACAGTCAACCGCAAAATCGAAATTTTTACAAACCGAAAACGTGAATACACGAAAATGCAGTCCTATTTTGGCACCATCAACGCTCACACTCCAAGAATTGTTTACTCTATGGTTTCGACGAAAATAATATGCATTCGGACATAGTCTACATGGTCGTTATCTTAGATGTGAAATTACGAAATTTTAACTTAGACGACGCAAACGTGCATTTGCGTCGTCCAAGTATGCACTTAGACGACGCAAAAATGTCATTGCGTCATTTAAGTGCATACTTGGACGATGCAAATACACGTTTGCGTTGTCTAATTTAAAATTTCGTAATTTAGGGTTAAGTGCCTTAAGCTTTAGGGTTTTGGGTTTTGGGTATATTTAGACGACGGTATTATGCTTTTGCATCGTGTAAGTAATGTTTTAGGATTAATTTAGGGTTATATATATAATTAATTACTATTGTATTTAATTACCTTGGTATGGACTACGAAAAGTCGTTCCGTCGTCTAAGTTTTAGGGTTAAGGGAAAACGTGATTCTTGATCCGATCCTCCGGATTAATAAATTAATTTTTATTTTTATTTTCGTCTATCGAAGCGATCTCGCTCTTTAATTAATTTGAAATTAATTATGCAAAAAAGTTATAATTAATTAAGTACAAAATTAATAATTAATTGTACCTACTCCTCCTCATAATATATATAATTAATCATGCATCATTACGTCAAAAAAGTTTAATTATAATATTTAATTACCAATTAATATTCCTCGTCATTATATTGTATTTTTAGTCATAATCATCATCATCTTCACCACTGTTATCCGATTGCTCCTCCTCCTCATCATACTCAACATCGTCCGACGAATATCTTGAGCCCTTGTCCTCGTCCTCATCCAGTGCCTCTTCTTCATCTATCTCATTAATTGCATCAATAATCTCATCTTCAGTTAGATCCGTACAATCATCGGGCATGGGTAACTGTTCACTAGCTTGAACCAGGTCCATTATGTCAGAGCAGATGATAGAAATATTAGGCTCTTGATATGCAGGAATGTCTCTTTCCAGTTCAGCATCTTCAGTCGCCAGCGTCCCTTCAATTGTCGTGGTATTCCATATTCCTCGATGAGTGATATGGTTCACTATTTTCCGCCCTTCACCAGCTTTCGAATCATCAAGATAAAACACATGCCTAACTAATGTGGCGAGAGCGAAAGGCTCATCCTCATACCAGCTTCAGTTTGTATCGACTGATAAATGTTCCAGGTCTTCCTTTGTACGCTTGAACCATTTGCACTTGAATAGGAAAATATTGACATCATTCCCGTAACATAGCTAAATGACATATACAATAGCCGAATAATATAGATCATTGTTTTTTCCAACCGCTACCCCACTATTTTGTGTTCTTCTTCCTTCATCTCAGGCCAATGAATGAAACTTTACACAGTTCACAAAACATCCAGGGTAAATATAGTGTTTAATCGGCTTCCCTACTGGCAAGTACTTTGGCCAGGACCACCACCTCCCGTGGTTTTCGGATTTTTGTAGATCAATCATCTGGGAAAATGGGAATATATATATAATTATAAGGTTTACTTTCGACAAACATGTATATAAATTAAATAAGTAAACATACGTACCCATTGGAAGAAATAATCGAGGAACTTCTTCTTAACCATTTTCTCAAACTACGCCGAACTCTTGTCAGGATTTAACGCCTGAAGCCTCTCCCTGTACCCAATTATGTACAGCTCAACTTCTTCACAATCTCGCAACACTACCCAATATGCCTCAATAAGTTCTTCTCGTGTTAACGATTCCTTTAATACTCCTCTAAACGGTTGTACGACATTTGTGACGACAGAAAGATTATGCGGGCACTGGAATCGGAGGTGGTGGGAGGTGGTGGATCCTTGAGATACCTATTGCAGTAAGTAACACACTCATGCATTAGGTATGTCTCTTATATGAAATCGTCCGGGGTTGACCTGTTTTTCACGAATCATTTATATTATCCAAGCTGTCTACAAAATCAAACGTTCAATTAATTAATTGTAGAATAAATACATATAGCTAGTAATCTCCAGTGGAACAAATAATAGATCGAAAAACCTGTATAATTAATTAGTTGTACGTACATTTCTTGAGGATACATCCAAGTGTACTGGACCAGACCAGAAATGAGCACATGTTCGGGCAGGTGGATCATTAGGCATGATGTCAAAGAAAGCAGGGGCAAAAATCATCTCTAGTTTACAGATGATGTGCACAATTTGTTGTTGCAGTTCCATCACATTTGACTTCTTTAATTCTCTGGCGCATAACCTCGGCCACCATGTGCACAATGCCACTATTGGTTCTACGACGTCACGAGGCAAATATGGCCGAATTACCACCGGAATCAGACGTTGCAGCATAACGTGATAGTCATGTGTCTTTAGACTAACAAACTTGTGTTGCACCTCGTCCACTGCTCCAATTATAATAGCTGTATACGTAGCTGGATAACAAACGCTCTTAAACTAGTGAAATACAGAATCTCTAAGTGCTGGTTTCACTATGTAAGGTGCAGTTTGCATCTTGTTGTACACTCTTCTCCTATCCCTCCTAAACCACAAGGGACAACGTAGATTCATAAATTCTAGATCTTTGCGCGCTTTGGGAGTATTTTTAGTCTTGAACTTAATACCGAGAATTGTTCCCACCACGTTGTAGCACTGAAAGGACCCAACCCCGATTTAGCTTCCTAAATCGGAATCAAACCCATTCGAAAACACGAACCAACAAAAACTTTTCGAAATTTGGGCAGAGTTTCGTTACTAGCGTGGAATTACTATTACCTGCACGCGTAAAATACACTACATCCTATGCCACAAAAAGCAAACCGTGGGCACCAATCCCATCCGGATTTCTCAATATATCAACAATAACGTAAAGTAGTAAATATATATGTACTTTACTGAAAATCCGGAGTAAAATCGTATAACATATACAATAGGAAGCTCAGAGCGACTTCTAATACATAATCATATACGCATACCACAGTAGGTAGAACAATAAACCTACTGGAGAGAACAAAGTAGCTCGAGCACTATGCCTCCGACCACGACGTGCGAAACCAGATCCTGAACTGCAAACTGGGCACGGAAACCGAAAAGCCCAGGGGAAAGACAATAAACACGTTAGAGTGAGTGGACGAAAAATAAATGTCTTTCACCAGTTTATATATATGTTATAAAAACATATGCGAGTCGAAATATAAATAAATCAAATCAAATAGTTTACGAGGAGACGCTGACTCAAACTCGTAAACAGAGCATGCATAGAAAGTATCACGGGGTCACTCATGGACACGTCCGTGCTAGTACAGTCAGAATCACGGAGTCCTTGACTACCACGTGATTCATAGCCAGAAAGGCCTCAGTTCCGGGGTACTGCCCCTCGCCGGTCAGGTAGGGGTACTGCCCCTCCTGATGGCCTACCATCGGGGATCAGCCGAGAGGCAAGTGTATCGATACAACAACGTAACCACGACTGTACACTGTGTAAACCAAATCATAAACATTTCGATGCAAATGCATGAAACAGCATAAAAGTGTATGCATGTTCGTATACGTATAGCCGTATAAACATATTCGTATAATCATAAACACATGCTTATATAATCATAATCTCGTATAAAATCTCATGCTCGTAAAACCATAATCATGCTGCATGCTCAAGTTCATAAAACGTATATAAAAGACTCGCAATCAATCCGTGAAAATAAAATGTCCACTCACAGACTGGCGTAACGCGTATCGCGTTAACCCGTGATCCGGCGGAAAGTCCATCGCCAAAACAACGATCACGAACCCCTGAATAATCACAACGTCCAATATTCAAAGTCATAATCTGACAATACAAATCAAACCACCGTTCTCGGAAACACACAATTCAAAGTCGACGAATCGTCGAAAACCCGTATATACCACCTCAATACCTCGCTTTACGTTCGGACGCTCAACTCGAAAAATGAACCTCCCCACTGCGATCGGGGCGCGATTTCGAGTCAAATGACATGCGACTTGTCGAAAGTCAAAAAGTCAACCCGTTGACCGTTGACCGCCGTTGACCGCCGTCTACGGCGGCGCCACTGTTGACCGGAGAATTTCATGGCGGAGAAACCCCTATTCCATGCAAAACCACCCACTGAGCAACTTTGTCAACTGCACCGAAGTCCAATTCTCACTCTAACATGGTCAATTTCATGAAAAACCGAAAGAACACACAAATTTCAAATCCAAAATTCTCCTTGTACACATCGAATTGAAACACGAAACTTACAGGGGAGCATCAAGGGGATGAGAGCTTCAAAGCCCACTAAGAATTGCAGCTCGAATCGGCCTCAAACATAGAACCCGAATTCACAAAGTTTTCACCATTTTCAAGTCGGAAATTCCTTCAATTCCGGCGAGCTACACCGCCAACGGTGGACGGGGATGTCACAAGGGGACTAAGGCGAGTCGAATAAGCCACGGGCCGAGTCCCGGAGGTCGCCGGAATCCGGTCGCCGGCGTGGAGGCCGTGGCACCGTCGAAGGATCCCTCTCCCACCGAGTTGACTCAGTCAACTCGGTCAAACACCCAAAATGGAAAGTCATACACTTGCCCAAAATAACAGGTTGCTATTTATAGCCTTTCCAAAAATGGAAACTTGTAATTATCCTTTTCGACGAACTTCAAACCCACGTAACTTTCTCGTCGTGATTCCGATTCCGATAATTCTTGCGGCCACAAACTCGTCTCGACACATTCTTCCGTAATCACCTAAAGTCAAACACATCGGCCAAACTGATAAAAAGTCAACCCTTCGAACCAACACACATTAAATCGACTAAACAATCAACAATTGGCAAAATTCGCAACTAATCCCTCGTAACTCCAAATCATGTTCCGGAAGTTCCCATGAACTCGAAATTAAATTCTGAACAACTTCCGTGAAGAAGCCGAGACCAAATTCTCGTTCGGTAATTTAGTCGCGAACAAACCCGCCATTTAAATCCGAACTTCAAATATTCATAACTAATTCCTCGGTCGTCCAAATAACAATCCGGAACCGCCTACGAACTCATAATCACATATAGAACGACTCTCGAGAAGAGACCCAGCTCCAATTCTCGGCCAATAATTAAGTCGTTAGCAAGCTCGGCGATTCCGAACAACCGTCGGATACCAGTGACTACGCGGTAACTCACGTACATAGCTGGTCATACTGCTGATTCTGGTTCGGGTCGTCACAAGCACGCATTCTTTTCTATGTGCATCGCGTCCAAGTTGTTCCTCAGCTTCAACTTCGATCAGTAAAGGTGTTCAAAAAATATACTTTTGTGATGCCAATAGCTGAGATCATGTGGAGGTATTGGATTGCATTTCTGTACATCTTTGTCATTGGTCAACACACCAAAGTCGAAATAGCTTAACCTCTCTAAAATCTCTTCGCCCGACCAACTACGGGGTTTAAGATTATTCTCTACCATCCCGTCAAAATGAGCTTCATCTTGTCACCACGGGTGGTCGTGAGGAAGCTATCTACGGTGACCCAAGTAACACACCTTCCCCGCATGCCAACTAGAGTTCACGTCATCCTAACATATAGGACATCCATTGTATCCTTTCATCCTGCAGGCTGCCAGCATCTCATACGCTGGAAAATCATTGATCGTCCACATTATGGCTGCCCTCATCATGAACATCGTGTCAGTGAATTTGTCATAAGTTGGGACTTCATTTTTCCACAACAGTTTTAGCTCGTCGATCAAAGGTATGAGGTAGACATCTAAGCACTTCCCCGGAGATTTGGGACCTGGAATTAGCAGAGTAAGGAAATTAAATTCTTTGTTCATGCACATCCACGGAGGCAGGTTATACGGCATCAGAATAATTGGCCAAGTGCTGACGGTAGAGCTATTACTACCCCAATGATTGAATTCGTCTATAGATAATCCGAGTCTAACATTTCTAACCTCTACGACAAAGTCTCCAAATTTGTTGCCAAAATGTTTGAAAGCCTCCCCATCCGCGGCATGGCTCAGCACATTGTCATCTATTCCCTTTTTGCATACCATCACATCGCCTCTGCTGTGTATAGAGACATGTACAGACGCTGCAATCTGGGAATCAATGGAAAATATCGAAGAACCTTCACAGGAATTTTCTTTTTCGAATTCTTCCTATTCAACTCATATCTGCATTGGCCACATACGAGATAATAGTCCAAATCTTTATACTCTTTATAAAACAACACACAATCATTTGGACAGGCGTCAATTATCCTGTACTTTAGGCCGAGGCTGCTCAAGATATTTCTAACCTTATAATGGGATTTAGGAAGATTGTGATCATCAGGAAGCAACTTACATATTTGCTCCTGAATTTCATCAAAAGTACTGACTGACATTTTGTGTTTCACTTTTATCTGCATTTTCTCCATCACATATTGCAACACATTCTCTCGACATCCAGGGTACACCGAGGTCTGAGCTTCAAGTAGCATCATATTGTACTTATCCATCTCACTAGTGTCAGTGGCCAAGCTAGAAGTGGGGAATGTGGCATCATGCCTATGAGTGGTATTGTAACCTCCCTCTTGGTGTTGGTGTCCACCATGATTAAATCTCGGAAACGCATCATGGACCAAATCCGCAGTTGGGTTCCAAACAGGGGGCCGGTACCACTGCCGCTGGATAAGGCACCATGGTAACTGTACCTTGAGTTGAAGTCTGCTGAGCTAAAGTCTACTGCTTCACCATGCTCGCTCCACGTAGTGTAACTCCACATCGTACCATTTTCGTACAGGTGTTGTATCATAATATTAACCTCCACATACTGATAGTTAAGACATTTTTTGCACGGACACCTGAAACACTTCTTTCCCTGACCATGTTCTATCACAAAATTCACAAATTCTCTAATTTCATCCATATACCGGACATCACTTCTATTCTGCAACTTCATCCAACGCTTGTCCATACTTCTACAAAATTTAATAATTAATTATCATATTAGTCAACTATTATATATAAATACAGATTTTCAAGTAATTATTAAACTATTATATATACAAATTTTCAACTACCTTAATTATTAACGTATAATTAATTAAAATATTTATTAATTACCTTTATTAATTATTGGTCAATATATTATACATCAATTACTTTAATATGTCTAACAAGCATGTACGTTTTAACTAAATATTAACCAAATTTTTAAACATCCATGCATATATACGTACTACTGGTCTATATTAATTAACTAATATATATATTATCAATTAAATAACTTAATTATGATTATTAGACGTACTAAAAATGCAATCAATCAAACGTACGTACAATTAATTATATATATAAACGTTAAGATTGTCGAAAATTAACTACGTACATATGTACCTAGCCTTCTCTTATATATATAGTGCTTGCTAGCTAGTTGTACGTGTGAGGAGAGTCTGATCAAGAGAGAGAATGATCGATATAAGGATGAAGTTGAGACGAGTGAGCGGAGAGGAAGATCGAGAGTTCGGCATGGACATTATATAATGCTTCGATTAGACGACGAAACGTCGATGAGTCGTCTAAGTGACCACTTAAACGACGGACTGAGCTAGTTTTCGTCGTCCAAGTGGCCACAGAGACGATGCTCCGACACGTCATCGTTCAAGTGGTCACACAGACAATGGCGTGTCGGTCCGTCGTCTATTTTACCACTTGGACGACGAAAAAAATGTTTCTGTCGTTCAAGTGTGTCTTAGACGACGCACATTTTTTTCGTCGTCTGAGTTACACTTAGAGGACGAAACCGTGAAAGTTCCGTCGTCGAAAAGCGTTTTTTTTGTAGTGTAAGTTTTTACGCATTTGAAAAAAATTTAAAAATTGAAGACTTGGCCCAGAAAGGAAAATGAGAAGAAAAAGTGTATCAAAACAAATAAGAACATGATAGAGGAAAAAATAGATAGAGAAACAGGAAGAAGAGAGAACAAGAGAGGCGAGAAAGGAATGGTTGAAAAAGAAAAATGAATGAAAAAGAATAAGAGAGTTGAACGTGGGTATGCGGTTATTTCCAATTTGTACTAGGTTTTATTACTTTAGGCTTTTCTTCAACTCTGTTAGTCTATAAAAGAGATGAGTATATAGGGCCCTATAAATTTGGGGGCTCTAGGCTTGGGTTGTGTGTGCCTATATTTAGGGCCGACACTGGATATTCCTCTCAAAAAGAATTTTAATAATTCAAAATAAATAAATATATAAAACACTAGCTATTTTCTTTTGTAGTACGTACTTTCATTTTCTGTTAATCATGTTATTCATTTAACTCCCAACATCATCTTAGATTAATGATGACAATCATGACATGCACACCAATTAAACCTTCCGGCATTGCCGAAGGTTCAGATGTGATGAAAGTTACATAAACTCAGGCATCACGAACGTACGTACATTAATGGTAACACATATGATGGAAGTGGCCTGTAAGTAGTTAGAAATGAGATGGATGGGATACAATTCCCGTGAGATAAGCGAGCTCAATCGAGGATGTAACATTCGTTCGTTTTGCCAGAGAGATCGATAAACATATATATATATATATATACGATTATGGGTACGTACGTAATTGAATTGGTTGTGTGTATATATGTTCTATTGTATGGGATGGGTCATGGACTCATGGTTGGGTTTCTGGTTTGTTCGAGTCTCACGGAAATCTGGCTATCTCATTCACGTGTATCTCTCGTCGATCTTCCTCATCTCTCTGTCTCAACTCTCAACTGTTCCACATTATATACTTTGCTGTATGTGAATATTCTAGCACGAAAATAGTACTAGTTACGGCGTTCCACGTTACTCCGATCCACCATCACACCTATATTTGCACTATTTCCTTTGCCTGATGTCTTTGGTCGGTAGCGCAATGCAATTCCCTGCCCTGTTTTGTTTGTCATTTTTAATCATCTTTTTATTATATTCACTTTATGGGATCAATTTCTTGATTTCAAAATTACATGCCAAAACCTAAATAGAACACCAATCGATCAAAGGAGCATAACCCAGAAAATCAAAGAAGAACACCCACCATATCGGTGAAGAAGAACACAAGTTGTGGAGTGTTTTGCGCTATAATCTATTGCTATTTCTTCTTTTCTTTTTACTGTTCTTTTATGAAATTATGTTGGACCTAGCAAACTTTACAAAGTCGATAGACTGGCACAGAAAAGTCTCATCCTTCTTCTTATATTTTATCGATCGATCTTTAATCTTATTTTTTATTTTTTTTCATTCTTTCTTTTTCATCTTCTTCATTATCCATCTTTCATCTTCAGTCTGTTTATTTTATTCACTCTTCGACTATTCCAATAGCAATGTACGTAGACAAACCATACAAATTGAGCCTCAAATCAATTTGCAGGCTTCACCAATGAAGACTTCAAATCCCAAAGAACTGGATTCAATGGTACCTCGCGAGGTTGGAGAACGCAAGGGAGCTCTTTTCCGTCGTTTTCTATTGAATCTTGGGTTTTTTATTTCTCAGTAGACAATTATAAACAAAGTCTTAGCTATTGGATTAGAGAAGGTTATAATTGACTATTTCCTATAATGATGTGGAATTATATGTGAACTTTGTAATATAATAATATGGCATGCCAAATGAGAACATAAATTTGTGGTCTTTCTTAAGCCCTAAAATCATTTTACTAATCTTCTAATTACTAGGCACACTGCATGACTAAAACCATTGCATTCGTAATCATTCGCCGGCCGAGTGCTAAATTCGGTACCTAAACACTTATGCCCTAGTTTAATCAATTCCAATTTATAAGCAATTATATTACTATTTTCTAAAATATATTTATATATATTACTATACTTGAAAAGTTAGGACGTGTTATATGAATCTGAACTAATTAACCGGTTAAAATCATGTACCGTAGGATTATATGAGTCATTCATTGCCATTTTGTTTCTAACATTTTCCATTTATTGGGAGAATGATATATATATATATATATATTCTACAATCTCTGATTGATCATAGATAAGAAATATATGTAACTTGAGTCCTAACTGACGTCCTATAGCAGAAAATAAGTCACACCACATCATGATGTAACATGCAATGCTGAGAATTGAAGCATGTCGATCATGAGACATATATATATATTTACTTACATTGTCCTCGGCTCCTTTGTATTATCATTTAATATAGCATGCATAATTGTCCTCGTGAGTTGGGATATTACGTACCCTAGCTCGGAACACAGTATCAGATTCCCTTCAGTACGTACATGCATGTCACACCTAGCATGCTCATCATCAACTAAGCTATCTAGCTGCATGAAAGAAAATCTCAGCCTCGATCCTTCCTTTATTATTTTCCTTCTCCCGGACCCCTCCCCCCCTTCCCTTCCCTTCCCTTCCCTTTCAAATCTTCGATCTCTGTGTCTCGATCGCTCTCAGAGTTTCAGTCTTAGATCCTCTCTCTCCAACAAACCCCAGACAAATCATTATCAGACAGAAACAAACAGAGCAACAAGACAAATTAGAAAGAAAAAAAAATCAGATACATGATCGCGACCGTCAAGACTGTAATGTTCACCGATATGAAACTGGCAGGGCGGGAAGTGAGCTAGCTAGCTAGGTGAAAAAGATCGAATCATCGAAAGGGCATCCTCATCGATCTCTGCCTCGTATAAACTCTCTCTTTTAGTCCAATCGATCGTAGCGGTAGCTAGGTTCTACTGTACGTTCTAGTTGTAGTTGATAATTAAGGTGCTGTTCTCACTATAAGTCCCAGACAAGGTTGTTAATAAGCTGGGGAGTATTGATGAATTGGGTTTGGATTGTCTGCTCACAATAGGCTAATTAATTAGTGGCATAATTGAAGATAAGATATAGCTATCCAGTTCGACAATCTTCAATCTTGGCCACTTTGGTACAACTACAAAACTAGCTAGGCTATAATGGGTTCCCTAATCTCGATCTATAGGAGTGGATTATGGAGAGGAATTGCTAATTAGAGCAACCGCACCGGCGAGCACGGGCACCGGTTTTGCTCGAGCATAAGGTGGGGCCGCATGGAGTTGCTCGATTATCTGAGTTTTGGAGCGCGCACCGGCGAGCACGAGGCGGAGCAATCGTCGTTGACGATTTGCTCCGGCAAGCACTCGAGCACGAGCTGCTCCGGTTGCTGCTCAACTCCCTGGCGGATCCCACGACACGTGGGTGACGCCAGGCGTCTGTTTTTTTTTATGTCAGTGCACGCGCCAGGTAAAAAGAAAAAAAAAATAGTAACGGACCAATCAGCCACTGACACATGGCTTACCGGCTGGTAAAATCAAACACAACGGTCCAATCGATCTGGACCATCCATTTTGAATCAGTTTGAAGCAATCCAACGGCTAATATTTGAATGAAACGGCTACTTACAAATCAGAACGGAAATAATCCTAAAAAATAGTAAAAAAATCCCAAAAATTCTCAAACTCTCCCAAATATTTGCCAATAAATAGTACTTCAATTTTTGCTCAACTCACACCAATTTGTGCACAACAAATTGCACTTCTCCTTCCATATCCTCTTTCTTTTCGTTAAGCTTTTATTCCAAAACAATGGGCACACATTGGCTTCCTTCCGAAGATTTACAAATGTGTATCTCTTTTGTGCTTCATAGTGTTGATGAATACGACGGCAACAAACAAAAGAGGGAGAAATTATGGGAGACAATTCATGGGGATTATGTGGAAAAGTTGGAAGCCAACACAAGGTGATCCTCCGAAAGAGCCAAGGACCCGAATCGCGCTTGCGTCTCACTACAACAAATTCAAGCTACTCTTATAAAAATGGGGCGTATGTTTGTACGCGGCACGGCAACGTATAGCTAGCGGCACTTCGCTAATGGATGAAGTAAGTTTATTTTTTTGTAGCATAATGATGAATTAAATTATATAGATTATATAATTTAAATTATGTAGCATACATTATATAAATTTGTATGTGTAACAAATTTAATGTATACAAATTTATAAATTATATAAACTTATATAATGTATACAAATTTAATGTATACAATTTATATAGTTTAATGTATACAATTTATATAATGTATACAAACTATGCATTATCCCAATTTTTTTGTAGCATACATTATATAATGACCATCCATTTTAGATTATATAATTTTTTGTAGCATATATTATATGAATTTTTTTGTAGTATAATGATGAATTAAATTATGTAGCATACATTATTAATTTGGTAGCATAATTTATATATGTAATTTGAATTAAATATGTAGCATGGTGAAATAGCTAATATAATTATTTTATTAGGTCAAGCAAGCTCAATCATTTTACTATAAGGAAAAGAAGAAAGTGTTTACACACTTTGAATGTTGGGAAGTTGTTAAGAATCATCCTTTTTTCATTTTGGTGCTACCAAGTACTCCATCTCCATATGCAAGTAGTTACCAACCTACTCCTTCCGCCGCCGAATCATCTCCAACCATTAATTTGGATGACGAAGAAGTGAATGAGACACCTCAAAGTCACGTGGCCGCTCCCTCTAGTCCGCCTAGACCAATGAGAACGAAGGCGGCAAAGGAAGCGAGGCGACAAAAGAAACAAGGTAAGATTCCTATTGAGCAACGAGTTGAGGTTTTGCATACCATTGCTAGTGACCAAGCTTCATGGCAATCCAAAAGGATAGCGCATAATGAAAGTGAGTTTAATTATTACGCGGAGTACATAGAAATTCAAAGGCAAAATGAAGCAAGGGCGGACGAAGAGTTACGATTGAAGAAACAAGAGGAGGAAACGAGGATCATGACAATGGATTTGGAGGCAATGACCCCAATCTCAAAAAGATATTTCACAAAGAGGAAATTAGCCATCCTTAATGAAGGAGAACCTAGTCAAGATCAACCTACCGATGAAACATATTCGGATTGTTATCATCCAAATCGCGTGCTCTTTCCATAGAAGTTATAGTATTGTACTAATTAAGAATAAATTTGGGTTTGGCTCGTCATTTTATGTAATTTAAATTTTCAAGAAATAAAGATGCAATTTATTTATTAAGATGAAATTAAAACACTTTAAATTAAAACACAAGCTTCATAATTAAACACACATACAAAAATTAAACTAAAATTAAACACAAGCTTAATAATTAAACACACATTTTTAGGGTAATATTTAGAGTATCTCACCGGTTTCCAACCTTCAATTGTGTTTCACCAAGTCCTTCTGAAGCTCTCTATGGATGTAACCAGATTCAAGATCGGCAACACGGTCGTGAAACCGTTGTATATTTGCTCCATCTCTACTAATTGGCTCAAAAGGAATTCGATTCCCTTGTTCATCCACTTGCCCATCATAAACCTGGAAAGCCCTTGATGGATTTTGCACGTCTTCTTTTTCCTCATCCTCATCCTCATCCTCCACGTACTCTTCCTCAACAATCATGTTATGTAATATGATGCAACCTAACATGATAGTAGTCATTACCGATTTGTGGTGCAATGTACAACTATGACGAATAATTGCCCATCGAGATTGTAAGATGCCAAAGGCCCTTTCCACATCTTTCTGGTATGCCTCTTGTTTCTTTGCGAAGAGTTTATCTTGCGGCGTCTGGGGATTAGAAATAGTTTTGACGAATGTAGAGTACCTTGGATATATTCCATCAGCCAAATAATAAGCGTGGTTGTACTTCTCTCCATGGACTGACGGCAGTTGGGCCTCTTCCTGCAAGGACTTCTGAAAACACATTCGATAGGTGTAGCACGTTAATGTCATTTTTGGCTCCAGGACACCCGAAGAAGCTGTGCCATATCCACGTATCATACGAGGCCACCGCCTCCAGAATAATAGTTGGGCGACCCTTTCGACCTGAGTACGCCTCTTGATAGGCAATTGGGTAGTTCTTCCACTCCCAGTGCATGCAGTCGATACTTCCGATCATGCATGGAAAGTCTCGGCGTTGGCCTTTAGCTAGGAGTCGCGTGAGGTATGCCGATGTTGGACTGCGGAGGTATTTTAGACCATATATTTCATACACTTGGCTACAAAAATTCTTCATGCATTCCAGAGTAGTTGATTCCCCCATCCTTGTAATTTCTGTGCACTGATCCGCGGCCGCCCCGTATGCCAACATTCGCAGAGCACCAGTCAGCTTTTGTTCGGGAAGAAGCCCTAGCAATCCAGTCGCGTCTGGTCTTTGATGCCAAGATTGGTCGTAGTTGCAGAGATCCGTCATGATAATGTTGAATCGGTTTCTGCTCATCCTATACCGCCGACGAAATTCTGCCGCCTCGAAGTTGGGACGTTCGATGAAGTAATCAGCCATGAGATTGTGTCCCCTAGATAGCCTATGTCGTGGATGATTCAGTTTTTTACCGCGACGTGAACCGCTCGGTCGTGAGGGTTCATCGTCGTCTTGTGCTTTCACCATGACCGCCTGATTGATGAATGATTGCTCCATATAGTCATCCTCTTCTTGTTGACGTTGTTTCCTCCTGAAAAAATTGGGGAAGCTGAAAGGATCCATCAGAGTGATGAACAAGGAAATGTTGCTAAGTGTTTAGAGGGATGAGTTATCTACTCGGATTCTTATAGATGGTGTGAGGAAACTATGAGTGAAAGATGAACGTTTTATAGACAATTGTAGATAATCCGATCGTCAAAGATGAACACATGTGTCACATCGTAATTGGTCGAAAATCTTACCGGATATCTAGTCCAATTTTTTGGTCAACGACGATATCTCGTAGCGACACATGTCAGATCGCCATTGATCGAAAATCTCATCGGAAATCTAGTCCAATTATTTTACCGACAATGACACATGGCGGTGACATGTGTCAATTTTTAATTAGTCGGAAATCTTGTATAATTACTACCGATAAAGATATGTGTCACATTATTATTGGTGGTAAATCTATCTGGTAAATCATTTTTAAACATTTTATTACATGACAAAGCTGATTTGCTTGAAACAAATAGTGAATAAGTGTCTGCAAAACTTGATTTACTTGAACAAATCTTAGATATATTTTGCTTGAAGCAAAATTTATTCTTGTTTTACTTCTTGTTCTATTCATGAGTGTAGATGCTCTCAGGGAGCTTAGAGAGCAGAAGGGTTGCAACGTGCGAGGTTGGGATTCAAAAGGGACATTACATGGGAAGAAATAGACAAAGCTTGTTGAGAGTGGCAGTGACAGGCCACAGTACTGTTACTGGGACTGTTGCCTCACTCACTGACTCAACGTTTTCTTCGTCTTCAACTCTCTAATACAGTACTCGATGCGAGAGAGCTAGCTAAGATACTCTCTTTCTCCTTCTTCTCTCTCTGTGCTCTGGCTTGGTCTGTGCTTCTGTCATTGCTGCCATGCTATAGCTTTCACTTATAGCCTATAGATATTCTATCATATCACACAAACCCAAGCCAGCCATTCATTTCATGCATCTCGATCTGTTCATAATTACTACTACAATCATGTATCATCATCTTTCACTTTTGTACATAATTACCATAATCCATCATATCCATCAATTTACTCCCAAGTTATCCGGAAATTTTGTATTTTATTTAGAAAAATATTATTATAATAAAATCTTAATAATTTAATACTCGATTAATTAATAAATTTTATTTACTAAATAAATAATATCAATTTCAAAATTATTAATTTATCAAATTTTTACTGTAGTTTATAAAATATCAACCTGATCAACATACTAACAATATAGTTTACTCTCTTATGTTTAATCTACACTAATAATATATATTGATAAAGAGTACATTGTACAAATTTCTCTATTGAGGATCCTTATAAAGAGAAATTGATGAGTACATTTTAATTAATGGTTGTAAAAATTACTTTTCAAATAATATTTTTAAAAAATTAACCCTTAAATGTTTAAATATTGATAACTAAATCATTTCATTTTCATCCAAATTGAAAATCATTAAAGTATTGAATAAGATCAAACTAATGTACGAACCAAAACTGTCGAACATATATTGTTCATGTTTATAAGTGATAAATCTTAATTATAAAAGACTTAACAATTTTCAATTTCGGTGAAATTTTACTCATTATTATCTATCTAACCAACAATGGATTTACTAAAATATAAAGAAAAAATAGGTCTAATAAAAAAGCACATACTCACCAAGTTCTCATTATAAAGGTTCTCAATGCAGAATGTCCCCATGTATTAATTTGAAGGCCCTTACCGGATAAACGAAAATGAGAGACGAGTAATGTTCCTCCGTTAGATTCAGAGTCGACCAAAAATACTTAAGCACAACTATAGACAGTTACATTGCGCACTAATTGACGTGCAATAAGGATTGGATTTCCTCACCTACAAGACTAGCTAGCTAAAACCTTGGGGATACATTGATATACCGATTTTGATCGTGTTGTTTTTGGTACTGGGACACGTTACTGTATTATATATATAAGTTCTTTTATCACCTCGTCACATTTTCCATCTCCAACCATCCAAGAACTAATTCTATCCGATTGTTTTCTTGTTGTGGTTCCCTTTATTCTGCCAGCTGCTGATCGCTTTCAGATCATCTAGTTCACTCCGGTCTCTACTCACTCTCTCTTCTCTGTCATCTAGCTCTCTCCTCACCCCCGCCATATACATGCAGAGAAACCGACTTATTCTCTCTCTCTCTCTCTCTCTCTCTCTCTCTCTCTCTCTCTCTCTCTCTCTCTCTCTCTCTCTCTCTCTCTCTCTCATGCGTCCCCTCACATATGCTTAGTTAGCTTGGCTGCTTTATCACATCCCTCATTCTCAGATCTCTCACACTTCCAAAACCACCCTTTTTAATCACATTCATATTTTTCTAATTAAAGATCCCATCTTTCAATTTCTCTTCTTTGATGATGATCACAGGCACCCATCAACACCATGCATGAAGCCATTGAATTTCACTACCATATTATTGCCTCTCCAAAAGGATACTCAAGCTAGCTAGCTAGTTAATCTCTCTCTCTCTCTCTCTCTCTCTCTCTCTCTCTCTCTCTCTCTCTCTCTCTCTCTCTCTCTCTCTTCACCTCCAGCGCGCTTTCGCGTTGCACCCACCACCACCAAAAGATGATGTCCTCAGACAACACGTCGACAAAGAAGCCAGCAGACGACACCCAACAAGCCAGCGGAGGCGGAGGAGGATCAAGCAACAACCGTAATACGACGTCGTCAAAGGATCCGCCGGAGCAAGTCCTCAACTGTCCAAGATGTGAATCCCCCAACACCAAGTTCTGCTACTACAACAATTACAGTCTGACGCAGCCACGTCATTTCTGTAAAACCTGCAGGCGTTACTGGACCAAAGGTGGAGCGTTACGCAACGTCCCCATCGGCGGCGGATGCCGGAGAAATAAGAGAGTGAGGTCGTCCTCTTCAAGACTCTCCTGCAGCTTCGACTCAAAAGACTCCGGCAACTCGGCCTCCGACCACATGGGCCTCAAGTTCTTCCACGGTATTCCTCCCGCCATGGACTTCCAGCTCGGTGGTCTCTCCTTGCCTAGACTCAACCACCACCCTTCGTCTTCCTCACCAATAGTAACCGGTCTTTATAACAACAACCAGTTCCCTCCATACGGCGACGTTTCGGTCACTTCCGGATCAACTCTTGATTCCATCGGTGCTGCTGCCGGGAACAATTCCTTCACCGGTTATAATTATCCTCTCAGTTTGGGCTGCGGAAGTGGCGGAGGTGTCGGGTTCGAACAAAACAACATGAACAGTACCATGAGTGTTCACCATAGCAGTCTTGCGTCTTCTATAGAGTCCCTTAGCTCTATCAACCAAGACCTTCACTGGAAGCTACAGCAGCAGAGGCTATCCATGTTGTTCGGTACTATGATTGGAGGAGGAGATAACCAGCAAACGCAGCAGTCCAATGAGCTCGAGAAAACTCAGACGTCAGCGCCCATTTTATTTCAGAATCTAGAGATTTCGAAACCGAAAGAGTCCATCGGAGGAGCAGATACGGCTGCGACGGAGTGGTTCTTTGGGAACTCTTACGCCCCACCGCCGCCGGTGACGCCAACTCCGACCAACAGCGGCGGCAACGGAGTAGGGAATGAGAACAATGCGAGTAACTGGAATAGTCATGGAATGGTTCAGGCGTGGAGTGATTTGCAGCAATACAGTGCCTTGCCCTAGAGGAGTACGTAGCATCAACTGAGGTAGCTAATTAAGCACAAACAAAGCATCATCGTGATGATGAACAAGAAAATGGGGAAGCTTATATTTATTGGTCTTGAAATATTATCTATGAGAGATACCCATTTTGGCATATATGTGAATTTTTTTTTTCTTTGGTTTGGTATGAAACTGTAAAACCTAATTAACTAGCTAGTCTCTTAGCAATGCAAATGAAAATTTTAGTGCATGTACTTCAATTCTCTTGCCCTTAATTTGCTCATTTATGTTTCTAATCTACGTGAATAATTTCTATGGTTATACCCAAGTTGGATGAGAAAATTAATTGTTTGTATTGTTAGGCTAATGCCAAATGGCAATGATGCCCATTACTTAAATTAACACTGCTCTATCCAGCATTGAAACTAATTACACTGCGTTCTATTAAAGCCAGGTATCTTCATATATTTCTAATTTTCCTCTCTCAAATCCTCCACCTTTGGGATCCGTGATTGATTTTGGACTTTAAATCTATGAGATCTTTGATTTGTTCAATGTTGAGTCAGTGTATGTATATATCCACAACTCTCGATCACTATATCCTATGAACTTTGAAGTGTGTCTCTTTCAAGGAACTGATCTCCATCAGCCACTGAATCTAAGCAGGCACCACAGTAAGACAGTGAAGTAGCTTAACTAGCTAGCCCTGCAATGTTTGAGCTAAGCCTAGAGCTGTCACTCCCTCGATCTCCTTCGCTCTTTTGATATTAATAAGTGACTTTTGTGGTGTGATTCTGGTGGAGTCTGAAAAAGTGTTGGTTTGAAAGTTGTATTGGATGGAACTCATGGAAGACTGTCAAAATTTGAATCAGAGAGAGAGAGAGAGAGAGCTTTAGGGTTGATTCTTTTTGGTGAAGCAAAAAAAATTGTTGTGGGCATGTTTAGCTTTTCGGAGTCTTGGGTATTGAGCGAGTCTCCCTCTTTCTTCTTCTTGCTCATTGTTACTGATTGCAGCTGCTGCACTATGAACGATCAGCAAAGCCTTTGCGTAATTCCTTTTATTGCTGCAATGCTGCATTGCTCTAAGTTCATTCCTTACTTTGCCTACCTATCTCTGTGAAATATAGTTATTACTATTTGTTAATTAAGTGCTACAGTCTCTCTGAATCACCGAAATCTCCATCACTCTTTTATCAGATACAGCTACCCAGCTACGTACATTCGACTTCAACCACAGTACTCGACTGTTATAAGGGTTGTGCTCTTTATCTTCATTTTTCTTAATTTGGGGTAGCTACATGTTATGGACAAAGAGGGTGAGGTATTGCCAACTTTTGGTTCTTAGCCACTGTAAAGTGCAACATTCCATTGGATTTTATATGGAGCTAAATACTGTAGGGAATTGCATGAGTTTTGAGTCGACACCACCAATTTCCTTTGCCTGACATTTTTTTATAGGTCCCCCATCTTTTTAAACATGCATGTTGCTGCTGCTTTTTTCATAGATATATCATCGTCCCCTCGCTTACGCACAGTTGCACACCCATGCCTTCAATTATTACAGCATCTGCATCGATCACTGGAATAGCATGAGTAAAGGTGGAGACCCGTCGGAAATGGGACGAGCTGCTGCAAAACGAGATGCAGCGGTGGGAATAGCACAGGCAAACCACTCGTTGATCGAGCCGGCAAGCAGCTGCACGAGCAGAGATTGCTCGTTTGAGAGCACGAGCGACCTAGTGGATCTCACGTGGCCAACTGAGTCTTTATTTATTTATTTCTGGCACGTGTATTATACGCGCCAGTAATTAGTGAATTTTTTTTAACCCAACTGACAGATTGATCTGGGCTGTCAATTTTTTTTTTTGAAAAATCAATCCTACGGCCTAGATTAAACTAAACATTAATTCTTTTAAATTTAAACTGATAAATAAACATCTAAAATTCATAATTAATAGATGAGTGTCCAAAAAATTATACAAAAATTCTTACAAACTCGTAATAAAAAACTCTCATGAAGAAAATATATTTATTGTCGTATATAAAAATTAGTCGATTTTAAAAGCTCGTACTTACAACATATTCATCATCAATGCTAATCGTGTAACGACAAAACGAACAAACACGTGTCATTTAGTTATTGAAAGAATATCTTACCGAAAATTAAAAAATTAAAAAAATCCAAATCGATATATAGTAATAGGAGGTGCTATTTTTTGCATCGCTGCACAAAAAATAAAAACTGCATCTTCTATTCGATGAATAGTGACTGTACATTCTATTTGAGGAGCTGAAAGACAAATGGAAAGTGCTACATGGGTGTATATGCTCCAAACTGCTTCAATAGCATAGTAATCATTTATACAAATATGGCAGGAAACCGGTTACACACATAATGGGATATAGTTAAGATAGGGATTTTGAAGTTTTGTGAGATCCGAGTATTATGCGTATTCACTAAAAAATGATAGTGTCTCTTATGTTTTGAAATTTTTCACATAGAATATATATGATTAATCGATGAAAACGTAAGCATGACAATTGCAGTACACAACTTCTTAAAGGATGTGATACTACAAAACATGGTATGAGTTCATCATTCAAAGATCAGGAAGAGCTCGCACTGAGAGCCAATTTTGAAGTTCAGATGCCAAAGAGCAATTTGTAAATTAACATCCAACCTGACATAGGAAACTGTTGGAAATAAATGTAACGGTGCACTGGTGCAGTAATCAAATGACCAAATAACATTTGGATACTAAAGAGGAAAGGTTCGCTCGGTATCTTTCGTGGTACAAAATTATTATCTTTAAAAGAACATAGCGTACTCGATGTATTATAGTTTTTTTATTGAAAATTTGAGGACCATTACACTGTTTTTATTTAAAGAAAAAAAAAACATAACTCCATGTAAGCATGAACAATATATGTACATGCATCAAATGACAATACCACAAAGAAAAATGACTTTAGGACCCAATAAAATAATGATGTGTAGACCTCAAATCTTACATGACATGCTATATTAATTTGTGCATATCATTAATGTCATGCCACGTTGCATACACCATAGTTTAGACAAAAGATGATCATACCCGCCACATCTAATGCCTATTATTTATTCATCTTTAAAACTTATTTATAATTATAACTTATATAAAATCATTCTACACTTCATCCTTTAAACCTTACTTTGTTGAACGCGCCTCACGCGCATAGACAACTTTTCTCTCTTGATAGTTTCATCTCGTCTGGCAGCTCTCCCTTTGGTGTTTTCGTCAGCCTCGCCGACGAGTGTGGGTGTTGTCGAACAGGGCTGGGTGACCCTGTGTCCGGTGGCGCTGCGTGTCGCTGGCGGCGATTACCTTGTACTTTAGTATGGAGATCTGAGGTGTTGGGCTCATGAAGATTGGTCGTCTGCTCATTTCTGTCTCAACTTTGGAGGATGGGTTATGTGGTTTGTGGCTGGTCGTGCGGAGATGAGCAAGGTGGAGAGGAGGTCAGTCGGTGGAGTGTCGTGGATGGAGGGGCTAGTTTGGGCTAGCTCCGATGTGAGTTGCAGGTGGATTCAGATCGGTTATGGCGTAGTTGCGGCTGGTATGGCCACCACGCATGTGGTAAACATGCTTTATCCATTTCAGTGACGCATATGTGGTGGATGGTGGCAGGTACATTGCTTGTGACAGTGCTGGCGTTGCACTGACAAAAGAGATTGGAATCCAGATTGGGCCTGGAATTTGGGCCGACTTTGTTTTTATGTTTCCCTAATAAAGAATTTGGTTTGGGCTTAAGTATTGGGCCTGACCCAGACCCTATACAGTTTTTTTAAGTTTAGTTATGTTTTTTTTTCTTCCAGTTTTTAGTTGTTTTTCCGAAAATAAGCCAATATTCGTGTGAGATTGGCGGATGTGGGCTCTGTCCTGAATTGTGCACCTTTGGTGCCTTGTCTGTTCTAGGTTAGGGGGTTTGTAAGTTCGTCCCCTAATGGCAAGATGAGATGTAGTGCCCATAGTTTTTGTCGACAACATAGTTGGAAAATAGGTCATAGTGAATTGATGTGTCGCTTTAGTTACATTATCTTTCTGGTGTGTCGTCTTAATTGTAAAGCAAATAGAGTAGCCAATGTTGTATTCTTTTCTAATTGGTGCAGTTTATGATACAATGTATTAGTCGAGTCACCTGATAGTATTTCAGGTATTTCTGTTCTTATAGGGTTCAGGCTTTATGTCCCCCTCCCCTTGTATTCTACCATTTTATTAATCGAGGCATAAGGTAGCCAAAAGCCCTCTTTCAAAAAAAAATCATTCTACAAAGAATTTAATTAATACAAAAATTCTATTAATCAATACGATAGTTCTCTCTCCTTTCTCAACTCTCGATTCATTGATAAAATGATGAAACCCAGCTTGAAATAACAAATTAATACATAATAATGGATCCACCTTGATAAAACAGTAAGCAAGTATATTTCTTATATAAAATTTGTGGTCCATTACTGTTCATATACTGTTAGGTGGAATAGTATGACCAGTAACTCACGTGTGAGCGAAATCCTCTCTCTCTCTCTATCTGTCAATCATTCTACAAAGAATTTAATTAATACAAAAATTCTATTAATCAATACGATAATTCTCTCTCCTTTCTCAACTCTCGATTCATTGATAAAATGATGAAACCCAGCTTGAAATAACAAATTAATACATAATAACGGATCCACCTTGATAAAACAGTAATCAAGTATATTTCTTATATAAAATTTGTGGTCCATTACTATTCATATACTGTTAGGTGGAACAGTATGACCAGTAACTCACGTGTGAGCGAAATCCTCTCTCACTCTCTATCTGTCATCTCTCTCAACTTGGTACCCTACCACTACATCTTATCCAAAATCATCGTTCTCTCTCCATTTTTTTCCTTTCCATCTTCTTCACCTTCTTCGTTTGGTCGACTTTTACAAAAAAGTATCACACCGGAATACAATCGTGAGTATCATACTTCATTTTGGAACTGTCATCTATATGCCTACTCTTCTATCTAGGCTTCTCATCTCTCTCTCTCTCTCTCTCTCTCTCTCTCTCTCTCTCTCTCTCTCTCTCTGACAATCTCTCAAACTCTGATATCTTGTTCATCTCTCAATCTCTCAATCTCCAACACCGCTGGTCCATCAACATTGGCATTGACATTGACATTGACATCAACTGGCCTCTTTCATTTAGACATCGACATCAATCGACATCTCCCATCAATTTTCGATCTCAGAGATTAAAGGTAATAAATCAACCAAATCTGATATCTCTTGCTTTCTTTAATTGATTCTTTAATGCTATCTTAGTTTCTGATTGTGTGTTGCTAATTTTACTGGAAGCCTAGAAAACGGTGGGTTGGTATCATCGCAAAACCTTTCTAAGTTACACTTTCATCTCAGTCCCTCTCTGCCCGAAATTTCAAACACAGCTTCGAAATTTAGGTAATCTTCCTCTTTGTTTGCTTTGTTGTTTGTTATCTATGATTGTGTGAATTTTATGATGATCAAACCTCGGTAAAGATGATAGAATCAAGTTTATAAATGGAGTGTGTGCTAATTGTTGTCCGTTCTGGGTTCTTATGGACTCTTAGCTAGATTGTATTGGGTTTATAGGTAGGAAAACCAAGAGTCATGTCTGCGTAGCTGTTATCTCTGTTCTGAATTAGGTCTTTCAAGACTTTCTTTGATTTCATTTATCTTTTCTGTCCATGTGGGTTATGTGGTTTCTTTTCAAGGTTACTGACTGATGATAAAATTTAGTGTTTGATGGTATTGGAACAGACTCATGTCAATGAAAAGGACTCTACATTGATATTGTTCTATTTTAGTTTGTCTTAGATATTACTGATTATGGAGGCATGCAAATTTTCCTTTTTGGTATGTGATATGTGAATTGTTCTTGATTCGGAGAAAGAGTAACTTCTATTTTTCGTTTCTTGTTAGGTTATGGCAGGTTTTTACAATTCAAGTGTCCATCTTTTTGTTGTTTCTTCAACCAATTTGGGTGATATTGTGTCTATAGCATTATTTGAAGTGATTTGGTACATATGATTTGGACTGTGTTTTTTTAGAAAGACTAGGTAATAGGTTTGCTAATTTTTGCCTTCTTTGAATATTACTTTTGGGTTTAGTTTACTTTGGGAATTACTCAATTGGGTGTTGCAGATAATTCTAACTTCATCAAGTTTTCAGTTATAGTCTTTATTCTGTTAGCATCAGTCTTTGGATGAAGTCTTTATTTTGTTACAAATGACTCCAACTAAAGTCTTTTAATTGTTCTATTGCAAATGATTTTGTCACTTTTGTTCTCTTTTCTATCTGTTTTTATTATCTGTTGTTGTTCTCATTATCTAAACGATGATCTAAATGTTAGACTACTATTTTCTTTTGGTTTAACCCCAAACAAAATTGATGACAATTTGTACATGATATAATTTACACATGATAACAAAGTTGAATGATCATGATTTTTAGTACAGTTTGAATCTTGGTGGTCCTTTCGTTTAAGCTAATACAATGTTTTATCTTATACATTTTCTAGCTAAAACTGGACTCAGCTTCGATATTGTTAGCTCCAGGAAAAATCTCTATTCGAATCCAGTCCAAGCTCGGGTTATATATTCCGATATATAGGTCATGTTTCTTTTTCCTAAACTTGAGTTTCATTAAAATTAGTCTACTTTTAACTAGGTGTTTTCATTTAGAATGGTGAACTGAGTTTCTGGATTTGATTGTCTCTGTGACCAACCACTACCAGAATAATGACTATAGCCGACGACTTAGAGAAAAACAGGCCGACGACTTTTGTTGTCATCGGGTATAGTAAACTATAGCCGACGACCAAAGTAAAAGTCGTCGGCCTTGGTCAAGGAAAAGTCGTCGGGTATAGTTACGACTATAGCCGATGACTTTTTTAACTATAGCCGACGACATTATTAAGTCGTCGGCTATAGTGTACTTTATTACAGATCAAAACAGTAGCTCAATCATTCAAAAAAATCGGTGAGAAAAACACTAAATGCTCTCAAATCATTGGGTGTTGTCGGAAGCTGTCCAAAATGAGTTCGTGAAGCTATATCCCTCTACGTATATATATAGGTACGTATATGTGTGTGTGTGTGTGTGTGTGTGTGTGTGTGTGTTTTTTTGTGTGTGTGTGTGTGTGTTTTTGTGTGTGTGTGTGTGTGTGTGTGTGTGTGTGTGTGTGTGTGTGTGTGTGTGTGTGTGTGTGTGTTGATATTGTTGATTTTGAGTTGAGTTGAATTTAATGGGCATATATATATATTTAATTATATGTTAATTGTTGATATATAGTATGCATATATATATGCTAATGTATAATTAATTAGTAGGAGAATTAATGTATTTGTAGTTTAAAGATCGATATATATAGATATAATGGTGAATTTTTAATTGGTGCATGTATGTGTGTATATATATATCCAGTTAGAATTTTTAAGATGGATAAGAGTTGGATTTGCCTTCCAAAATGGGATCGAATATATGGCATTACAAAGTGGAGTTCTGTGGAATATATGAAGGCTAATGCTAATGGGAATACAATTCATTATTGTCCGTGTACGAAATGTCAGTGTCGCAGCGATTTGTATCGTTTTTCCTTTAATATAGTATGAGAGCACCTGAAGAAAAATGAGTTTTGGAATAAGTACACATGTTAGATTTATCATGGTGAAATATCATTAGCGAGTCAGCATGATCATGAGCAATTATCTGAGAGGGCCAGTACATCCAATGATCCAACAATGAGGTTGATCAACGATGTGTTTCTTTATAAAAGCTGTGTATTTGCTCAAGCATAAGATATCCCTCCCGTCGTTGAGGGTTTTCCTCCTATTGTGGTGGCCCAACAATTAACTAGAGTTGTTAACACTGCCAGTATTGATAAGTACAACAAGCCGATTGCCTTCCAATAGACCCCGTTGTACAACGGGTGTAATAAGACTGTTCTTGAAAGTGTCATGGGAGTAATGAAGGTCAAAGTGGAGAAAAAAATTGAGTGTCAAGGTTGTTGATGACTATCTGGCGTTGACTGTTTCGATGCTGCCCCCCGGTCATCAGTTTCCTACCACTTTTCGTAAGGTGTGACATATCCTGAAACATCTTGGCCTTACCTACATCAAAATCCATGCATGCAAATATGATTGTGTTCTCTTCTAGGGTGAAGATGCTAAAGGGAATGATCTTGAAAACCTTGATGCGTGTTCGGTATGTCACACGGATAGGTATAAGTTGACTCCTGCATGATATAAGAAAGCTGTGAAAGTACTTCGGTATTTTCCACTGATTGATAGGCTGGAACAGTTGTTCATGTCTGCACACATGGTCAAAGTTATAAGATGGTATGCTGAGAGAAATTTGTCTGTCGATGATACCCTTATATACTCTGCTGACGGAGAGGCTTGGAAGCACATGGTTATGATTTATGAAGTTTTCTCATTTTGCATCAGAGGTCCGAAATCATGCCTCACGTGATGATCCATCTTCCCGAATAATTGTTGTGAAATTTATGAATTTTTTGAATTATATATGGGTTATATATGGATTTTGTGAATTATATATGGGTTTATATATGAATTTTGTGAATTATATATGGGTTATATATTGATTTTGTGAATTATATATGGGTGAATTATATATGTTTAGGGTTTAAGATGTGAATTATATATGGATGAAATTTGATTTTATATGGGTGAATTATAAATGAGTGAATTTTAGGAATCATGAATTGGTTAAACCAGAAGAATTCGAAGGGATCTAAGAAAGGAAACGAGTCTAGCGGTGATAGTTCCTCGTCTGCCTCTATCAGCAACACTTTTAGCGGCCCTAAGACCTCTCGACACCTTCAACTGCTTCAACAGATGCCACAACAGGATGTGCATGCCAGCCGACCCACCAGCACGAGATAGCTCTGGAACGAAGACGGCTCATGTAACCCTTCACCCGCTGCCTCTAGATGTCCCGCCCCTTCGGGTGTCCATATGCCACACATTAACTGGCCGAAGTCTTCTCCTTCTCCTGCTCAGGCTCCGCATTCCTCTGAGGATGGTGCTTTAGGTAGTTCCTCGACGTCGGTACGTGGTCCGCCGACTCACATCTTCTTACCCCAGGAGATACCTGCCATACCTGCTCTCGACGATTAGGGAGTACCTTTTGCAGGACAACTTGGGTTCACTACCCCGGAACAAGCATATGCCCATGTGCTGTTTGATACACCTCTGTATAGTGTGAGGATATCAAACACATTGACGTCTGAATTGGGTAAATATTAACAACCTTGGTTATTTAATTTCAAACTTATAATAATTTGTATATTAAATTCGGTACTTATGTTTTAATCTATTTACCTTGTCTTAGTTGAAACAGACGCTGGAGGCAAGGAAAAAAATATTAGAGGCCCCGTCTCTGGCAAGCTACTTCAGAGGACGATCAATGACAGTGGAAGAGTGGTCATAGAGACCGGGTAGGATGGATCAGTAATTTTGGGAAAGAATGCACGTAGGTACTCTGGTCAAGTATGGAGTATCATACATGATAGACTCCCAGTTCTGTGGGCAGACTGGTCCTCCGTGACACAGTGTGTGAAGGACATAGTGAATAATGCAATGTCGGTGAGTGAATTATATGTTCATTAATTATGGTATTTATTCCCTTATTAATTAATTCCAAATAATTATAGAAATGGGTTATCATTTATATATATATTTGTAGGTGTGGTTTATTGTGCCAGATGAGCTCAAATGCATGTGGGCAAATGACGTGTAAGGAAAAATGTGATGGGATTCCGAATTATATTTTATATATTGAGTTATATTTTGTTGATAATTTATTATGAATTTCTAACATTTATGTCACATTAATATAGGTACAAGGAGTGGAAAGCTGAGCTCAAAAAGCACTGGAAGAACCATGGCAACCTCCATGGGGGTACCCCTAGCGAGTTTATGTATAGGGAGTACGAGTGGCAATGAATTCTCACCTACTTCAACAATATAAAATTTGGGGTATGCAACATTATATTTGTGTTTAATTATTTGGCAAAATAGTTTCCTAATGAATATTTTTTTTGATATATGATTATCCAATAAGGCCATTTCTACGATAAACGCTGCGAACCGGGGAAAAAACATGAAGAACCATCATACTGGTTCTAAATCCTTTGCGGGTTGGATGGAGGTGGCCGCCCAACACCCTGAAGTCCTTCCTTTGGAGTATACGTTATAGAAAGTGTATCATCAGTGCCCTGAAGATATTATAACTCTTATGCCCTTATAACTTAATTAACATATTTTCTTATATATGTATTTTCTCTAAATTTGTTTATGTATGATTACTAATATGTTATTTTATTTTTCTTGTCAATTAGGCGAGAGTGCAGGAGGTGACTTCGGAGGTGTTGACTCAGATCATCAGAGAGTAATGACCTGAGACCCAGGAAGAGGACGTCCATCGGGCCATCTCTTAGATTGATCAATCCGATCCGATGGTAGGGGCGAGGATGATGGGTCAGGTTTTCCCACCACGAGGGAATACCTACTACTGCAGGGGTCTAGGATAGAATGGCGATGAGGTTTTGAAGAACACTCCCAGTTTCTCACGCAATTGGGAACTTCCAAGGCTTCTTAACTACATGAACAACTTCAAAGGCAAGTGACGGGCCATCAGAGGGAACTAGAACAGACTCAGAGACAGATGGAGGAGATGTAGTGGTCGTTGGGTTCCTGGTTTTAGGATTGGACTTCACAACTTCAGACTTTTGGAATCCTGGTCCCGGCCCCACCTCCGTTCCCTTTTGCTACTCCACAATCACAATTGTAGCCGCAAGAGGATCTACAAAGTCTTGGTACTAACGACTATGGTTTTGATAACATAGATTTAGATAACCCTTAGTGTATGTAGGTCTAATGTGGATGTGGATGAATATGTGTTTGTTGGTGAATATGTGTTGTTGGCTATTATGTAAATAAAATTGTGCAATTGCAGGTTCTGGGAATAGAAATCTAGAATCTGCATTTTTTTCTTCAAAAATCACCTACTATAGCCGACAACATTGGACAAAGTTGTCCGCTCAAGTGTTTTAAAAAAATTACAGTTTTATACTATAGCCGTCGACGTGCATACTATAGCCGATGACGTCCAAATACTATAGGCAACGACATAATTTTGGAGTTGTTGGCTATAGTCATATTATGGTCAACCATTTTGACCACTGGAAAAGGTAGCCGTCGGAAAAATTCTTAAACTATACCCGACGATGTTATTATCGTCGGGTATAGTTTAGACTATACCCGATGATAGACACAGAAAGTCGTCGGCTATTCTTTCACCGATGGCCTTTTCCCAACGAGTCTATAACTGGCGACTTGTCGTCAGCTATAACTATAGCCGACGACTTATTCTAACAGGCCGACGACTTTTAGTTGTCATCTATAGTCATTACTCTGATAGTAAACCTTTCTTTCAGTGCCAAATGGATATCGATTCAGAGCTCTATGAAAGCAAGGAAGAGGCTACAAAAAGAGAAGAGGTGCTTAGCCGCATTGATCAGGGGACTGATTTGAGCAGAATCAGTTATAGGACTTTGTTATAGTTCAATTTGATTGAAATGATAGATTGGTATAGAGAATGGGTTATTTTATTTGAACCAAGTTTTATTGCTTTATCTCTTCACCAATTGATAAATATAAATTTTTTGTTTTAACCAATTCAAAACCATTGACAGGTGATCGAATAAGGATTTATGAAGGCAACTACGACGAATGACTTATCTTCTATTAATCAATCAATGAAGGTATATTCTTATTTTTCAGCTTAATCAAAAACAGTTTCACCTCTTTCATTTATTCTTTTGTTTGTTTATCCTATTTTCAGATTGATATGGATGTGGAAGAGAAGCAATGAAATTTGAAGCACCATATTTTTACTTTTTTTAGATGGTACTTCTCTTCTCATGAAGTGGAATATTTAACCTCTATAACAGATGTTGAAATTCAGCATCAACAAATTATAAAACTATGCACTCTCAAGGTATGTTTGATTGCTTGAACATTGATAATGCATCAAGTTAGACTTCAATAGATCTGAAGAGTTGTATGAAGTCCAATATCACTTGAGCACATAAATTGATGCATTTTTGTGGGTGTATATGCTAAGTTATAAACTGTAATAGTCAGACTACCAATATTTTTATTTTTTTAGATAGATTGACACTACATAAAATTATTGTATTTACCTTGCAATTGAATATGATTATCATATATATGCGTAGATAAAATCGAGGTTTAGAATTTTAGAAGTTTAATTTGATTTGTGGTCATTTTTTAATGATTCAGAAATGAAGTGTGAAATTATATTCGATCTTTATATTTCTAATAAAGAGGTGTTTTCTGAATGAAAATATCTATAATGCACTGGAAAAACTCCTCTCTTAATTGAACTCTGTGGTCATGTGTTTATGCCATTTTGAAGCTCAATCTGTTATTAACATGGATCTCAATTCCAGGAGGCATATGTAAAAGCATTAGGGAGGGCTTCTCTGGTGTATACTATAATCCATATGCCTGCGGTTAAATTCTTAAATGACCAAAGGGAAAGAGCAATGACAAAGATGGAGAAAATTTCCAAGTATAAAAGGGTCATAGCTGTCACTACAAGAAAACTGCACCTAGACCACGTACCATTTCCGTCGTCTAGGTGACGTTTTCCGTCGTCTAAGTACTTGGACGACGGAATCTCCGTCGTCCAAAGTCCGTGCTCCAAGTGCTGTCGTCCAAGCACCTGGACGACGTAAACGCTAATTCTCCGTCGTCCAGGTGACTACATGGGCCACGGACATTGCTCGTTTCTCCGTGGCCCACGTGTTCACCTGGACGACGGAGAATTAGCGTTTCCGTCGTCCAGGTGCATACATGGGCCACAGATAATGCTAGCTTCTCCGTGGCCCAGGTGTTCACCTGGACGACGGAGAACTGATCCTCCGTCGTCCAGGTGAACACGTGGGCCACGGAGAATGGCAGGGTTTAGGGTTTAGGGGTTAGGGGTTTAGGGTTAGGTTTAGGGTTTTGCACCTGGACGATGGAGAACATAATCTCCGTCGTCCAAGTGACTATTTAATTTTTTTTTAAAAATAAATTGAAATTAAATATTATTAATTTAATTTATTATTAATTTAATTTAAATAATGAAAAATAGTCGAAAATAATTAATTAAACTAAATTTTTAATATTAATTAATGTATTAATTAAATAATTAATTAATTTGTACATACACATCCAAATTAAAAACCCACAAAAATTATAAAATATTTTTCGGAACTCGGAAATAAAGAAACGCGATAATTAACTAGCTAGCTAATACACTGGAGGAGCAGATGCGCCGCCGGGTCCTCCGCCTCCAGCCGGGTCGTTGTCTTCGGGGTATGGGTTCGGAGGAGGTTGACATACTTCTCGATTTTGGTTCATGAGCGCGATGAGTTGGGCTATTTGTGCTTGTTGTTCGTCAAATCTTTGCCGCATTGACTCATTCTCCTCTCGTGCCAGTCGAGCCTCTTGAATGGCTGCTTCGACGGCCGCTGCCTGACTCCTTCTCCGCTGCCCCGAACCTCCCGTAGATGATGAGCCGGAGGTCGTCGACAAATCTCGTACCACCCTAGGCCCAAAGTGCCTAACCTCCTTGCCAGCTCTACGACCGTAGACCTCATCCGCGATTGCAATTTGGCTCTCTAAGGATAGAGGAGGCAGGTCTTCCGGCGGCACATCTGGGAACGCAAGCTGAGTGTTAGCCAACTCTTCATGCGCACGCTCTATCACCCTTGCATACAAAAGAATAATTAATTTATTATAATGAAATCATATTTAAATAATAATTACTATAATTAAAAGCACATAATTAATATATCACTTACGCCGCATTGACTCGCTTCATTATCGAGCCTTGTCGTCACGTACGCGCTTACGCTTGCATCAAGATAAGGGTGTTTGGAGCTCTTATCCTTGTGCTCCTTGGCTATTTGAATGAACTGCTTGGCGCCGGTAGTATAGTGTTTCTCCTTCTTCCCCCGGTTGGCTTTGTTGACACCGGAGAATTTCTGTTACACAACATAATTAAATCACTAAAAAAATGAATAACTACAATTTGAATAATTCAATTATCTTAATTGAAATAAAATAAATTAATTAATACCTTAAATTGTTCATCGGCAAAGTGGTTACACAACCACTCCCACTCATCTTCTCTCTCCCCTTGCAGCTCTACCGGGGGAGGCACGGGACCGACATCTTGGAAGTACTTATGGAGCTTGTACTTCCAATCTTTGTAGATGGAGTTGGCGGTTTGGTTGATATGCCTCAACATAGCCGGTGTCGGATCCACGTCAAATTTTTCCTATCAAAAATAAATAGAAAATTATAATCGTATATATTATGAAATTTTAACTAATATTAATAATATTATATAATAACTAAATTGGACGTATTACGTACCGAAAGATCTTTGAAGACTTTCGCCTTCTCATGATCCGGCGCCTCCTTCCAAGTAGGGGCAGTGATACGAACCCAGTTACGGATGATTGACCATATCCCATGCGCCGAGAGACTTGCTAGCTGAGCTGTGGGAGGGCCACCGGTGAATTAGTCGTACGGCAAGTCGATCTTTTTACCGGTCGCCTTGCAAATACGCTCCGCTTTGCCCCCTTTAACGAGACCCCGAGTCCTTTTCAGTTCCGGGTCAGTGGGGGCCCTCCTTTGCCTACGGCGGGCGCTGTACATGATTGATTCGGCGGTCGAGGACGCCTGAGTACTTCCCGTTGAACCGGTACCGGGCGTCGGAGATTGGAAGGGGTCGACGTCATCACCGCTCGAGATGAATGGGGGAGCGGGAATTTCCCCAGAGGGCGCTACGGATGGACCAGATGATCCGTCCAGATTGAGAGCGTCGTTGCCCTCCTGTTGAACCCAACCGACTTGGGCCGCCAATATTCGGAGCATGGCATCTTCTGCCTCCTGTTGGGATTTCTTCTTGCCGGATGTCGTCTTTGGCGGAGCCATTTAAACCTAAGAGTACGGTGTTAAAATACCTATTTACCATAATAATTACAACTTAAAAAATTTACGCTAATTAATTAAGTACGTTTAAGATTTAAATAGAGTACACTAGCTTGGCATTTTCGGTCGTTCAATGGACGTGCGACCCGCGCGATAAAGTGTAAATTTTCAATTAATCAGCCTTGGTTAAATCGAAAAATATGGCCAGTTAGGGATAGAGATAACGCGAGAGGCAGGACTAATTTCGACAAAAGTCTTTCTTAGTCCAAATCCTGTCACCAGTCATAACCCGTTTCTAGACACCATGTCCGACATTCGGCCAATTTTTCAAAAATTTACACTCCCTCAAGTCCTTTGCAAACTCCGCCCTCAACCTCGTGTCCATAACTTCACTTAGGTTATGGTGTGCGGTGATGAAATCCACACATCACGAGGGGTTAAGGAGATAAGCAAGGAAAAAAGGCGCCATCTATTCCAAAGAGTGCGACTTAATAAACCAAGCCTATGTACTAAATTTAAATCGAACACGTACTACTAATTAATTTACTAGAAAATAAACGTAAATATTAATTAATAATTTTTAATTAGATGCAATAATTTATATTTATTTATCATGCATTTAATAAAAAATTGATTCATTTAATAAATTATGAATAATAATTTATTCATTTAATAAATTTAATAATAAATTCATTTAATCATGCAACTAATAATAAATAATTACAATAATTACAATAATTATGATTTAATAAATTAATAACAATAATTAATCATTTATTAAATATTTAAACTAATTAATCAATTAAATTCTACTTCTAAATTATATTTAGAATTTAATTAATTAATTAAATGAAAATTATTTTAATAAGGGAAAAATAGAAATTTACCGAATCGGAGTTTTCGGGAATATCGCCGAAGTTGAGTCGTCGGAGAGGAGGAACCACGCCGGAAAAAATGTCGTCGGAGCGTCGCCGGAGGAGAGGAGAGGAGAGGAGAGAAGGAGATGGAATGATGACAAAATGAGGGGGGTGCAACTCTATTTATAGAGTTTCACCTAGACGACGGAGAACTATTCTCCGTCGTCTAAGTGCACTTGGACGACGGAAACAGTGTTTTCCGTCGTCTAAGTGGCGGTTTCAAAAAATTTCAAGCGGCGCCAATTAATCGGCGGGACGTTTTGAACCGCCATGATTTTGGACTTAGACGATGGAGAATGAATTCTCCGTCGTCTAAGTGAAAATTCAAGCGGTCCCAAAAACGGAAGCGGTAAATTGAACCGCCATAAAAATTGGACTTGGACGACGGAGATGGTCAGTCTCCGTCGTCCAAGTGAAAATTACACGAAAAAAATAAACAAAAATAAATTTGAACCGCCATGGTTTTTGAACCTGGACGACGGAGATGGTCATTCTCCGTCGTTCAGGTTAACACCTAGACGACGGAAAATGACCATCTCCGTCGTCCAGGTTCAAATTACGTAAAAAAAAATTTAAAAAATAATTCGCTAGGAATTTAGCGATCTGTCATTCGAGTGAAATAGTCGTATAATATCGATGAACGCATCGTATATATGAACAGTTAAATTTGAACCGACGATTAATTTTACGTATTGAAACATGTTAAGTATCGACTAATCTTTACGACTTAAGTGTTCATGAGTAGATGCTCATTTGCAGCAGAGTATTAACGAAATTGAATTTGGACAAAACAACCGTTGGATATGTTCGTCGTAACATAATATATAATTGTCTTCAAAGGACCATAAAATAATAAGTTCGGGAAGAGTTTGATCGGCACAGTCAACCGCAAAACTGATAATTTCACAAACCGGAAACGTGGATACAAGGCATTTCGCAACTCCGATTTTCGAACCGTCGAAGCTCACACACCAAGAATTGTTTACTCTAAAGTCTTGGTGAAAAGACTTTGCATTGGAAGAAGGTCTAGATGGTCGTTGTCTTAGAAAAAATTACGATATCTGCACCTGGACGACGGAAATAAGCGTTTCCGTCGTTCAGGTAATCACCTGGACGACGGATATGAAGTTATCCGTCGTCCAGGTGTATAGACCCTGAATTCAGGGGTTAGGGCCTTACTGTTTAGGGTTTAGGGTTTGTGAACTTGGACGACGGATAATGACCATATCCGTCGTCCTAGTATGTACCTGGACGACGGATAATGACCATTCTCCGTCGTCCAAGTTCTAAACCTCGATTTCAGGGGTTAGGGCCTTAGGGTTTACGGTTTAGGTCGTCCCCGGTCATTTGTGTGTCTGTTCAATTATTCTGATTCAAAAATATAATTAAAAAATTGATCGATCGATCCGAACTGCTAGATTTAGGGTCCAGGATTTAGCTAGGGTTTTATATGAGATTGAGATTTGGCGACAACCTGCAATTAATTTCTCCGTTGTCCAGGATATATAATTCGGATTAATTTCTTACCGTAAACCGGCATCAATCATATATATATTACAATAATTACAGTAATTAATTACCAATTAATCTCCCTCGTCGTATGACCGTACTCTTCGTCATAATCATCATCGTCCTCATCCCCTTTAGACGACGACTCATCCTCGTCATCGTACTCAACATCGTCCGACGAATAACCTGAGTCCTCGTCTGCGTCCTCTTCCTGCTCGTCTTCTTCATCTACCTCATCGATAATCTCATCTTCAGTTAGATCTGTACAACCATCAGGCATGGGTAACCGTTCACCATCTTGAACCAGGTCCATTATATCGGAGCGGACCATAGAAATGAGCACCTGCTCGGGCAGGTGGATCATTAGGTGAATCATGATGTCAAAGAAAGCAGGGGGGAAAATCCTCTCTAGTTTGCAAATGATGTGCACAATTTTTTGTTGCAATTCCACCACATCTGACTTCTTTAATTCTCTGGCGCATAACCTCTGCCACCACCTGCACAATGCTACTATTGGTTCTACGACGTCCCGAGGCAAGTATGGTCGAATTACCACTGGAATTAGACGTTGCAGCATAACGTGATAGTCATGTGTCTTTAGACCAACAAACATGTGTTGCACCTCGTCCACTGCTCCAGTTATAGTAGCTGCATACGTAGCCGGATAACGAACGCCCTTAAACCAGTGAAATACAGAACGTCTAAGCATCGGCTTCATTGTGTAAGGTGCATCTGGCATCTTGTTGTACACTCCTTTCCTATCTCTCCTCAACCACAAGGGACGACGTAGATTCATTGATTCCAAATCTTTGCGCACTTTGGGAGTATCTTTAGTCTTGAACTTAATACCGAGAATTGTTCCCACCACGCTGTCGCACATATTCTTTTCTATGTGCATCGCGTCCAAGTTGTTCCTCAGCTTCAACTTCGACCAGTAAGGGAGTTCAAAGAATATACTCTTGTGATCCCAATAGCTCAGATCATGTGGAGGAATTGGATTGCATTTCTTTACATTCGCGTCATTGCTCAATACACCAAAGTCGAAATAGCTCAACCTCTCTAAAATCTCTTCGCCCGACCAACTACGTGGTTTATGATTGTTCTCTACCGTACCGTCGAAATGAGCTTCATCCTGTCGCCACGGCTGGTCGTGAGGAAGCCATCTACGGTGACCCAAGTAAGACACCTTCCCCGCGTGCCAACTAGAGTTCACGTCGTCCAAACATATAGGACATCCATTATATCCTTTTGTCCTGCAGGCTGCCAACATCCCATAAGCTGGAAAATCGCTGATCGTCCATATTACGGCAGCCCTCATCGTGAACATCGTGTCAGTGAATTTGTCATAAGTTGGGACTCCATTTTCCCACAACAGTTTCAGCTCGTCGATCAAAGGTCTGAGGTAGACATCTAAGCACTTCGATGGAGATTTAGGACCTGGAATTAGTACGGTAAGGAAATTAAATTCCTTGTTCATGCACATCCACGGAGGCAAGTTGTACGGCATCAGAATAACTGGCCAAGTGTTGACGGCGGAGCTATTACTTCCCCAAGGATTGAATCCGTCTGTAGATATGCCGAGTCTAACATTTCTAACCTCTGAAGCAAAGTCTCCAAATTCTCTGTCGAAATGTTTGAAACCCTCCCCATCCGCGGCGTGTCGCAGGACATCGTCATCTATTCGCTTTTCTGCGTACCATCGCATCGCCTCTGCTGTGTGTAGAGACATGTACAGGCGCTGCAATCTGGGAATCAAGGGAAAATATCAAACAACTTTCACTGGAATTCTCTTTTTCAAACTCTTCCTATTCAACTGGAATCTGCACTGGCCACATACGGGACAATAGTCCAACTCTTTATACTCTTTGTAAAATAGCACACAATCATTTGGACATGTGTCAATTATCCTGTACTTTAGGCCGAGGCTGCTCAGGATATTTCTAACCTTATAATGAGATTTAGGAAGATTGTGATCATCAGGAAGCAACTTACATATTTGCTCCTGAATTTCGTCAAAAGCACTCACTGACATTTTGTGCTTCACTTTTATCTTCATTTGCTCCATCACATATTGCAACACATTCTCTCGACATCCAGGGAACACTGGGGTCTGCGCTTCAAGTAGCATCCGGTTGTACTTTTCCATCTCACTGGTGTCAGTGGCCAAGCTAGCTACGGGGAATGTGTCATCATGCTCATTAGTGGTACTGTAACCTCCGTCTTGGTGTTGGTGTCCACTATGGCTACATCCCGGAAACGTATCATAGACCAAATCTGCAGTTGGGTTGCAAGCTGGGGGTCCGGCACCACTACCGCTGGATGAGGCACCATGGTAACTGTACCCTGAGCTGAAGTCTGCTGCGCTGAACTCTACTGCTTCACCATGCTCGCTCCATGTAGTGTAACTCCACATCATACCATTTTCGTACAGGTGTTGCACCATAACATTAACCTCCGCATACTGACAATTAAGACATTTCTGACACGGACACCTGAAACGTTTCTTTCCCTAACCATGTTCTATCGCAAAATTCACAAATTCGCTAATTCCATCCATATACCGAACATCACATCTATTCTTCAACTTCATCCAACTCTTGTCCATACTGCTACAAAATATTATAATTAATTAATTATTACATATATATATATTTGTCCATTAATTTATGCTTAATTATACGTACTCGATCTACATCGATCCATCAATTACGTACGTACGTAATTTAATCGATCTGTACATATATATATAGCTAACATCCTTGCATGTATGTACGTACGTTTTCACTAAATATATATTAATTAAGCAAATTTTAACTGCGTACGTACGTACCTGCTGGCCTTCTCGATATCTGTACGTTAATTAAGCTAGCTAGCTAGTCAGCGGAGATCCCTTATCGATCCTGATTCTTCTCGGCCTACTAGCTAGCTAGCTCCCTTCTCCTTCTCCCTTCTCCTTCAATTCTTCTTCAAATGGAATGAAGAGATCGAGGAATGAATTCAGTTTGGCATCGAGCTTATATAATGCTTCACTTAGACGACGGAGGTGTCGGTACGTCGTCTAAGTGGAAGTACGTTACGTACTCGGACGACGGCCTATCGGTCCGTTGTCCAGGTAATCACCTGGACGACGGAGAATACCATCTCCGTCGTCCAGGTGATCACCAGGTGATCACCTGGAGGACGGAGAAGACTCCGAGGTCCAGGTGATCACATGGACGACGAAGAATATCGTATCCGTCGTCCAGGTGATCACCTGGACCACGGAAAAGACTCCGTGGTCCAGGTGACCACCTGGACGACGGAGATGGTATTCTCCGTCGTCCAGGTGGTACTTGGACCACGGAGTCTTTTCCGTGGTTCAGGTGTCACTTGGACCACGGAACAATTACGTTTCCGTGGTCTAAGTGTTGTTTTCTTGTAGTGTGTGTCTTCGAGGGAATTGAAGCCAAAAAACCAACACCTCGTTTCCCATGTTCATTCACAGAACAGTTTAGCAGAGGCACAAATCAAGTGGTTATAGTTTGTGGCTAGAGCTTTGGTAATGCACACTACCAGAAAAACACACTTAGGCGACGAAACATTTTTGTTGCCTAAGTGGTATTTTTTGTCAGCCAGGTACTTAGGCGACGAAGATTTCATCGCTTAACGTTCATCGCGTAAAAATCGTAGCCAAAGTACTTAGGCGACAAAATGTTTTTGTTTCGTTGCCTAAGAAACTACTTACACGACGGAAGATTGTTCGTCATCTAAGTATTTAGACGTCGAAACACTCTTCCTCTAAACGATGACAGTGGTCGTCGTCTAAGAATCATCTTAGACGACGAACAACTAGAGTCATCATCTAAGTGTTTCCACTTAGAAGATGACTTGCTTTCGTCTTTTAAGTGAGAGCACTTCAACGATGATAATTGGTCGTCGTCTAAGTGATGTACCTACACAACAACCTGTTTGTTGTCGTGTAGGTGTGACCACTTAGGTGACGAATGTCCGTCGTCTTAGTAATTCACTTGGACGACGAAACGAAGAGTGTTCGTCGCCCAAGTTGAATTTTAATTTTTTTTAATTTGTATTTTTTTATCTAAATTATAAAATAAAGTAAAATATATAAAAATCTACTAATTAATTTAATAATCTATTGATAAATATTCATTAAATATAAAAAGTGTACGTACATCGATAGAAATAATAATAAAATAACAAAAAAAAATTATGAAACTAAACCAGAAGTAGACATGTTGCCAATTCCCACGCCGCCGCTCTGATCATCGTCACTGGGGCCAGAAGTGGGGCTGGGAGGGGGTGGACCACACTCGTCATCAAAATCAGGAACGGGCAACCCTATTTGCCTGCATGCCTCGTAGAAGGCGGCCATCTTACGGTTGTGAGCGACAAACTGAGCCTCCACCGACCTCGAATGCTCCCAGGCATGATCGGCCTACTCCTGTGCCAATCGAAGGTCCGCTCGGAGAGCCTCGGTATCCTCCATATCACATCGAATTGACGAAGCAAATGCAGCGAATAAATCTCTCGACACCGTCCTTCCAAGTCCATGGACCTCCTTGCCAGGTCGGCGGCTGTAAACAGCATCGGCAATAGCGATCTGACTCTCCATCGACAGGGGAGGCACCTGCTCAAGCGTCATCTTTGGGTTGGCTAGCCGGGTCGCGGCAAATTCCTCCCCGACCATTTATCTCAACCTCTCCTAAAATTAATCAAGTGAAGAATACATAAGTATAATATTAATTTCTAACAAAAGTTTGACATAATTTCCCCTAAAATTTGTTGAAAACCAAAAACTTTGCAGGCAAGACTACACTTCGAATAACCAATTACAACAACACAATTACACCATGGGCACTGATTCCCATCCGGATTTCTCAAGTTGAAAATCATAATTTAACCAACTAAACTAAAGCATAACCAAATTTAAGTTCAAAATCATATTCCAATAGTAGGTACAACCTAACTAAATCATGCACTAATCATAATTCAATTTCTTCAAAATGCAATTAGTGTTATACTAAATCTCGGTATACTTTGAAAGTGCGAGTAACTTCAATTGATTTTAGAAATTTGAGTTACTATCCCCTTGTTGACTCGCTTCATTGATGACCTCGGGTTTCACATAAGCTTGGACGCTGGGATCGAAGAAGCAATGCTTCGAACCCGCATCTTTGTGCTTCTACACGATGTAAATGAAGTTTCGCGAGCTCAATACATGGTGTTTGCCCTTCTTGTCCCGATTTACCTTGTTGGCCTCTGACCTTGTCTATTACGTACACAACAAAGATAATTAAATAATAAAATAAGGGTTAAAAATAATAAATTATGCAATTTTTGTTATATTAAATAAAATGAAGACGAACCTTATACTTGTCGGACTGAAAGTGTCCGACCAACCATTGTCACTCATCTTCCCTGTTGTTCCAGAGCTCCACAAGTGGAGGCAAGGCACCGTGTTATTGGTAGTACTTCTAGTCCTTGTAAATGCGGTCAGCCGTCTCTTCTATATCCTCCATCATCTCCGCTGAGCCGGAGATTTCAAAATGTGTCTACAAATATAAATAGTAATTACTGATAGAAATAATAGAAATAATTCATTTATGTTTTGTAATTACTTCAAAAAATAATTAATAATAAATAGTATTACCGATAGTTCGCGGTATACCCTCAACTTTTCAGATCCGGGCAGTTCGTTCCACGACGGGGAAACCATACAGATGTTGTTCCGTATGATTGAGCTGATGAAGTGTGAGGTCAGACTCCCGAGCTGTGCGTTCGGAGGGCCTTGGGTGAAGTTGTTGTATGGGAGGTCGATCTTCTTCCCCGACGACTTCACTATGCACTCGCTTTGGCAACCTTTCCAAGTCCTCTAGTTCTTTTCATAGGCACGTCTGATGGCTGCCTCCTGATCGTACGTCGAGCGTTGTAGAGAATCGAGTTGTCAACTGACTCATCAGTACCGTTTGACGGTGCAGTCGATCGGGTCCCGTCCATAAAGGCTGAGGCCTTCTGACGTGGAGCACGAGGGATTTGGCTTGTTGTCGGAGCCGAAGATTGCTGCGGAGAATTTGTAACGGTTTTCTCTGAATCCTGCCTCCAACCTATTGCTTGTGCAATGGCTTCGCGTTTGGCCTCCTTTTCCGCAGCCGTGCACCTATTCCATGGAGTCATAAATAAGCTGAATATATTTACCTTGGCATAATTTATCCAAATATATCCAAATTTCATCAAGGATATCCAAATTTACCCAAAAATTCAAAGTTCACAAAAATATCCAATGTATCCAAATTTCACAATATTTTTTAAATTTATCCAAATATAGCCAAAATTATTCAAATTATCATAACTTATATTAATAAATATAATATACCCAAATTAATATCATATATATCATTATACCCAAATTAGTCAAACTACATTACGTATATCCAATTAAAATAATCCAAATATAATATACCCAAATTAATTCACATATAATAATTAATTAAAATATACTCAAATCTAATATATTAATCACAATATACTCAAATTTAATTTAATTAATCCAAATACAATATCAAATATATATAATTTATATATATAACCATGCATGCATTAATCTAATTCATATATATGCATATATATATAATTCATATATATGCATATATATATAATTCATATATATGTATAATATTATAATCTAATTTTTATATATCTAATTATATATTAATCTAATATATATAGTTCATATATATGAATTAATCTATATATATATATAAACGGGGAGAGGAGAGGAGATATACCGATTGGTTGGGGGGGAGAGAAGAATCTGGCGGCTGGGAGAAAAGGAGAGAGAGAGAGAGAGAGAGAGAGAGAGAGAGAGAGAGAGAGAGAGAGAGAGAGAGAGAGAGAGAGAGAGATGAGAAAACTGGATCGAAGTCGATCTAGTTTTTGGGATATATCAATTGACTTAGGTGACAAAAAAACCAATGTCGTCGCTTAAGTAGTTTTTAAATGGGACCCGAAAAATTTGGCGGAAAAAAATGAACCGCCCAAAAAATTGGCATAAAGCGATGAAACAAGTGGATTCGTCGCCTAAATGCACTTACAGGACGGAAAAAACAAAGTTCGTCACCTAAGTAGTTTTAAATGGGACCTAAAAAATTTGGTGGAAAAAAAATGAACTGCCCAAAAAAAATTGGACTCAGGCGACGAATCCACTCATTTCGTCGCCTAAGTTCTCACTTAGACTACTAACTGTCTAGTTTTGTCACGTAAGGTTTTAGGGTTTAGGGTAAAGGCATTACTGTTAGGCCTTAGGTTTTGGGTTAGGGTTCACCTAAACGACCAATATATTGTTAGCGTCGTCTAGGTAGTGAACTTTAGACGACGAAATGAATGTTTTTGTCGTCTAAGTAAACCTTAGACGACGAAATAATGCATTTTCGTCGGCCAAGAGTAAATTTTATTTATTTGTAATTTTTTTTCACGTAATTTTATTCCAAGCATTACTATCTGGCCTTTCCAATTCCATTTTCGTTCTTCCGATTCATAATTTTATAGCCTGTTCTATTAATTAATTAATTTTATTTTATTCATCTAATCGATTGATACAATTATTAGACCATCTCCAACCATAGGAGAGTCTATACTCTATAATAAGTTTTGATACATTTTTTCCTCTCCAATGGTGTAAAATATGAAGTCTATACCTTATATTGGAGATCCTATACCTCAAACTAGAGCTTATAATGAAAACCATTATAAGTTTTAAGATTCAGCTTTTTGGTGGGGTATGTGGGAAGAGAAAAAGCAGCAGGAGAGAGAGGATTTCTCACTTGGTCAACCGATCCTTCATAATTGAGAGAGAGAGACGCGGAGAGAGAAAGAATTAAAGAGAGGGAAGTGCTTGTTGGAGAGAGAAGTGCGCTTGTGCGCGTGGAGTTTTTTTTTCAGTGAAATGATGCATGCTTGCATCAGCAGAGAAAGTGGCTGTTTGAGCCCAACGGCTATCTCAAGCCCAACGGCTCTTATTTATCCCAAACACAAATAATCTTATTTTTTTTCCTTGAAAAATGCAATTAGAAGTTGAAAAAAAAAAAAAGAAGTTGCCCGTTGAAAACAGTAGCTTGCTTCATCTCTATAAATACCAATACTACAACACTCATTGTCTCTACACCAATATTTGCCATTTTCTCTCAAGAGCAAATTTTCTCCTTCAACTTTTAATTTTCTTTTTTGTAGCATCATGGCACCAAAGCCAAGAGAGCCAAGGCAAACAAATTGGAAAAATGAAGAAGAAGAAGTGTTATGTCGTGCCACTATGAGTATTAGTGAGGATCCTTGCACGGGTACTAACCAAAAGAGCCAACTTTTATGGGAGCGTATTAGTGAGGTGTATGAATCCACGAAGCCACCCGGAGCATGTTCACGAACCGGGTCTAGTTGCTTGGGTCGTTGGAAAAAGATTAGTCCCGCATGTATGAGATGGCGTCAAAGTCTCAACCACGCAATCAAGGCTCATGGTAGTGGTCAAAATGAAGCCGATGAAGTAAGTATTTAATTTTTATTGTGCATATAAATATTTCAATTGTTTATATTTAATTATATCATGATATTGAACAATATATGGATCAAATGCTTAGAAATATATAACCTCTAATTGTTTTTTTTATGGCTTGATTATGTAGATTTTATATGCTAAAGATCATGATCACAAATTGTCAAAAGGAGAGGCTTTCACGTTTTTCCATTGTTGGGAGATATTGAAGACGTTTAAAAAATATATGAATCCTCCCGGTATGGATTTTAGTACCGATTTTGAGCCGCCTATCGATTTGGATGATGACGACTACACACCCGTCAATGAATCAACTTCAAGTGCACCACCCAAGGAAGCTCGTCCCATGGGAACTAAAGCGGCTAAGGCGGCCAAAAAAAAGAAGAGCGATGATGTGGGAATGAGCATTCAAACTCAAATGCAAAGATTGAACGACTTACGTGAGCGTGAGTTTGCACAAAAGCAACAACTCATTGAAGAGGCTAAAAAGGCGGAGAAATGAGAAGCCGATGAGCGCACAATGGCGGTGGATCCTTCTATATACTCCCCTAACAAGAGAGGTTATTGGGAGAGGAGGCAAAAAAAATTCTTGACATGGAGAAAATGGAGAATGAAAGTTCTAACACTCCACAATTTCATCCTCAATCATCTTCAAGCAATGATGATGCCTCAAAGTTGTCCCTCTACATTCTGGTTCAAGATACACCATGGATATGAAGTGATCTTGAGGAGTCATTAGTTAGTTTTAATTAATGTTGTCATTGCTTATGTTGTAATTTTTTTTTTCAAATGTTGTATATCCATATTTTAGCTATGTTGTTGCTTATTCTAAGTTTTAAATAAAGAGTATTTTGTTGTTTCAATGATAGAATAAAGTTTTATAAAGTATAAACTTTTAAAATGCATAATTGATACAACTCTTATTAATACACTTAAATCAAAACACACAACAACACTTAGCGAAATTAAAATCACACAACAACACACCAAATTAAAAAGCTTACAACAACAAACCAAAACGAAATGCATAAACATTACATGATGGCGGAAAATGCCAATTATTGAATTAAAATAGGCACACCGCTCAGCTATTGTTACGTTGTTGTTGCTTGTGTAAGTCCTAACCATATTGAACTAGATTGTTTCTCAGTGAATCATGGATCACCTGACTTCGAGTGTCGTCGTAACGTTGCATATATTCTTGAACTCGCCTGGGATTGCGGTGCACATTCACATCATTATCTGCCCTGTCATATATCTCTGCGCGTCTCGGGCGGGTTGGGATATCATCGAAGTCGAAAGGCTCATCGTCTTCGTACTCATCCTCTACTATCATGTTATGCAAAATTATGCACGTCATCATGATATACTGGAGACTCTCTCTACTCCAAAGACGAGCTGGGCCCCTGACGATTGCAAAACGCGCTTGCAGAATACCAAACGCTCTCTCCACATCTTTTCTGTAAGCCTCTTGCATCTTCGTAAAATACCTTGTCTCTGGAGTGGTTGGGTTTGGGATTGCTTTCATTAAAGTCGCCCAGTTGGGGTAGATGCCATCCACAAGATAATAGGGTTGGTGGTACGTATTTTCACCCACCTTGTATTTCACTCGAGGAGCTTTACCTTGGCACACTTCGTCGAACAATGGTGACATTCCCAAGACATTTAAATCATTTAGAGACCCTGGAAGTCCAAAAAATGCATGCCATATCCATGTATCATATGAAGCCACTGCCTCTAAGATAATAGTAGGTTTACCTTTGTAGCCTTGAAATTGCCCGTGCCAAGCAGTAGGGCAATTTTTCCATTGCCAGTGCATACAATCAAGGCTACCCACCATACCCGGAAATCCACGGTCATCAGCTTTCTTGAGCAGCCTGATGAGATCTGCTTTTTCTGGTCGGCGAAGGTACTTCTTGCCATAGACATTTCAAATAGCTTTTGTAAAGTGATCCAAAATCTCAAGAGTGGTGGATTCAGCGATATCAAAGAACTCATCACACAAGTCGGCTGGCATACCGTAAGCGAGCATCCTCATGGCACATGTTAGCTTCTGTTCAGTAGAGAAGCCAACTCTACCAGTAGCATCCATGGTCTGGACGAAATATGGATCGTAGTTGGTCACGCCATGCATCATTTTGTCGAACAGCTCCGGCCGCATGCGGAAGCGCCTACGGAAATGGTTTGGTTAAAACCTACACACAGGATTAAAGTACAGAGCTTTCAATCGTCGATCCATTTCCTCTCGATCTCTCTGAATGTACATTCGGCCATCGGAAGAACCACCCCACTGTGAGTTTTCTTCTTCTGTGCTCTACAAGTATGAGGCAGCTGCAGTCATAATGAGATCATCCTCATGATTTCTCGTGCTGCTACCTTCTTCATCCTTCTTGAGTAGTTTCCTGAACCTATTCAACATAATTGAAACAAACTCAAAGTACGAGTAGAAACCACAAATTTGATTGTGGAGGATGAGTGATTGTGAATTGGTGAGGATGAAGGAATTAGGGCTTCGTTTATAAAGAAAATCAAGAAGGTTCAGGAAACGACACGTGCCAGATAAGAGCTATGGTGTAATCCGGACGACCAATTATAGGTTGACACGTGGCACAAAAAATCACAGCTAAATTATCGGTTAGATCTTATATCTACTTGTAATCTCATTATGCTCACACATCGATCGACACGTGGTGCAAAAATCTCCCTCGATATATAGATAAATACATTTGACATTAATTAATTAATTAATTGATAAATGATTAATTCAATATATATATATATCTCAAAATTATATAGTTTATAAATATAAAATATTATATAACAAAATAATAAATAATAAATATTATGAGTTTTAAGGTATGAGGTATGAGGTATGGTATGGTTGGAGATGAGGAGAGTTTATCTCATTTTAAGGTATAAGATCTTTATGGTTGGAGATGAAAAAATCTTATAATGAATAGTAACTTTTAAGATCTTATTATAAGGTATATGATTCTTATGGTTGGAGATGCTCTTAACTATACTAATCCAGCCTCATATCAATCTTCATCCTCATAATCTGAATCATCTGAATCATCGTCTTCACTATCATCTAATTGCTCCTCATAATTATACTCTACATCATCTGAATTGTATCCGACGTCGTCGTCGTCCTTAAGCTCCTCGACATCTGTGGCATTCTGCGCTAACTCTCGAATCTCCTTTGTAGTAAGATCTTTCATGCCATCAATCAGGGTAATAGTTTGTTATGACGAACCAGTTCCATTACATCGTGGATGACGGAAGTATTAGGCTCTTGATATGCATTGTCTCTATGCGCTTCAATATCAGTCGTCGACGTCCCATCAAGTGTAGTTGCATTCCATATTCCTCGGTGAGACATATGATTTACTATTTTTCAGCCTTCACCAGCTTTCGGATCATCCAGATAGAACACTTGCCTAACTAAGGTGGCAAGAGCAAATAACTCATCCTCATACCAGCTTGAGTTTGTATCGACTGATAAAAGTCTCATATCTTCCTTGGTATGCTTGAACCATTTGCTCTTAAACAGAAAAACGCTGATATCATTCCCATATAAAAGCTCAACGACATGTTCAAGAACTCCATAATAGATAGTATCGCCTTCCTCAACTGCGATCCCACTGTTTTGTGTGCTTCTTCCTTCATCTAGAGTCAATGAATAAAACTTTCCATCGTTCACAAAATAGTCAGAGTAAATAGTGCTTAACCAGCTTATGGGCCAACATATGTTTTTCCCACGACCACTACCCCTCGTGGTTATCATATTTTTGTAGATCATCCGTCTGCAAAAATGTGAAGAATATGTATGAATGTGTAATTTAATTTCTACCGAAAATTTGACATAGTTTACCTAAAAATAAATGAAACCAAAAACCTGCATACAAAAACTAAGGCAAAACACTTTGCATAAACAAACATCAAATGCCATACATATTATATACGAGAAATTTTTTTTAAAATAATTTAAAATACATACCCATTGTCGGAAATAATCAGGGAACTTCTTCTTAAGCATCTTTTTAACCTAAGTAGGAGTCTTGTCTAGTTTAATCGTCTGAATGTACTCCCTGTAGTACTTCATGTAACAATCGACCTCGTCACAGTCTCGCAATACTACCCAATGCGCTTCTTCAAGTTCTTCTTTAGTTGATCTTTTCTTTAATACTCCTTTAAACGGTCGTACAACAATTGTCACGACTGAAACATTATGGTGGACATTTGGATTGCCCTGGATTGGATCCTTGAGGTACTTATTGCAATGGGTAACACACTCATACATTAGGTATGTCTCTGCTATGGAGATATCCGTGGCAGATTTATTTTTCACAAATCCTTTATACTTTCCTAGTTGTCTCCAAAATCATACAATTAATAATTTGAAGAATACTAGAAACACAAAAAATGAAATGTATAAATGATGAACAACCGTTATAAATAATTGTATATATGTACCTTTCTTGAGGATATATCCAAGTGTAGTGGAGCAGACCAGAAAGGAGCACCTGTTGGGGTAGGTTAATCATGAGGTGAATCATGATGTCAAAGAAAGCAAGGGAAAAAATCATCTCTAATTTGCAAAGGATGTACACAATTTCGTATTGAAGTTCGAGGACATCTGAATTCTGCAACTCTCTAGGGCATAACCTCTGCCACCATCTACACAATGCTACTATTGGTTCCACAACGCCACGAGGTAAATATGGTCGAATTACCACTAAGATTAGACATTGCAGCATAACGTGATAGTCATGAGTCTTTAGACAAATGAACTTGTGCTGCATCTTGTCAACTACTCCTATAATATTCGCTGTATAAGTAGACGGATAATGAAAAGTCTTGAACCAGATGAATACAGAACCCTTCTGTGTTAGCTTCACCGTGTAAGGTGCATCTAGCATCTTGTTGTACACTCCTCTTCTATCCCTTCTCAACCACAAGTGGCGGCGCAAATTCATAGATTCCAGATCTTTGCGCGCTTTGGGAGTATCTTTGATCTTCAACTTAATATCCAATATTGTTCTCACTACACTGTCGCACACATTCTTTTCTATGTGCATGACATCAAGGTTGTTCCAGAGTTTCAACTTAGACCAATAGGGCAGTTCAAAGAAAATACTCTTGTGATGCCAATAGCTGAGATCGTGTGGAGGGTGTGGATGGAGTCTCTTCACTTCTTTGTCATTGGTCAACACATAGAAATAGAAGTTATTCAACCTCTCTAAAATTTCTTCGCTAAACCACTTTCAGGGTTTAGGATTATTCTCTACCATCTTGTCAAAATGAGCCTCATCATGTCGCCACGAGTGATCGTGAGGAAGCCATTTTCGGTGACCCAGGTAACATACCTTCTCCGAGTACCAACTGGAGTTGACGTCGTCCAAACATAGAGGGCAACCATTGTATCCTCTAGTTATACAAGATGTCACCATCCCATATGCAGGAAAATCACTTATTGTCCACATGGCGGCTGCTCTCATCATGAACATTGTGTTAGTGAACTTGTCATAAGTTGGAACTCCATGTTCCCACAACATTTTGAGTTCGTCGATCAATGGTCTGAGGTAAACATCTAAATACTTTCCCAAAGATTTAGAACCTAGAATTAGCAGAGTAAGAAAATTAAATTCCTTGTTCATGCATATCCACGGAGGCAAGTTGTACAACATGAGAATAACTAGCCAAGTGCTGACGGTAGCGCTGTTACTACCCCAAGATTGAATCCTTCTGTAGATAGGCCGAGTTTAACATTTTGAATCTCTGTTGCAAAGTCTTTGAATTCCCTGTCGAAATGTTTAAAAGCCTCCTCATATTTTGCGTGTCGAAGCACATCGTCATCTACTCGCTGTTTCGCATACCATTTCATCACCTGTACTATGTATAGAGACATATATAGATGCTGTAATCTGGGAATCAACGAAAAATAGAGAAGTACCTTCACAGGAATTTTCTTCTTCGAACTCTTCCTATTCTGATTCTGATATCTACACTGGTTGCATATGGGAAAGTAGTCCAAAATGTTCATACTCTTTGTAAAACAGCACACAATCATTTATGCAAGCGTCAATTTTCCTATACATTAGGCCGAGGTTGCTCAAGATCTTTCTAACCTTATAATGATTTTCTGGAAGTTTGTGATGATCCGGAAGCAACTTACATATATGCACCTATATTTCGTCAAAAGCACTGTCTGACATTTTATTATTCACTTTTATCTGAACTTCCTCAATTATATATTGCAACACATTCTCTGGACATCCAGGGTACACTGGGGTCTGGGCTTCGAGTAGCATTCTGTTGTACCTATCCATCTCTGTAGTGTCACTGGCAAGCTGGCAGCGGGGAATGTGTCATCATGAATGATATCGTAACCTCCCTCTTGGTGTTAATGTCTATCATGACTAAATTTCGGAAAAGCATCATGTACAAAATTCACAGTTGGGTTCTAAGCAGGGTCACCGCTACTGCTGGATGAGGCACCATGATAATTGTACCCTGAGCTGAAGTCTACTACTTTACCGTGCTCGCTCCACGTAGTGTAACTTCACATCATACCGTGCTCATACATGTGTTAAGCCATAACATTAAACGGAACAAATTGATGATTGAGAAATTTTCTGCACGAACACTTGAAATGCTTCTTTCCCTGAGCATGTTCCCTCGCAAAATTCACAAAGTCTCTAATGTTGTCCATATACTGCACATCACTTCTGGATGCCAATTGTATGCAACTCTTGTCCATATTTCTGGGTAAGGATAATATATCGATCTATTAATTAATTATATAATTTTGTAACTAATAACTCATTAATCTAATATACTTTATATGTATTATCAAATATCACACATAACACGTATATACTTGTAATGAATTAATTAATATTATACTATAATTAATCTAGCTAATATTGTGACGACCCGAACCAGAATCAGATGCATATTCGGCACGATTCTCGAGATTGAGTTTAGTCGCGGTTTTATGTCGTATATGTGGTTTGCTGATTCGATTCGCGACTATGTTTTCGGTCGAGAATTTGAGTTGATTGTCTTCATGGAAGTTTTAGAGTACGTGATTTCGAGCTCGTGGGCGGTTCCGGAAGATTTTTCCGATAACCGAGGAATATTTTATGATTATTTGAAGTTTCGGTTTCCGACGAGTTTATCCGATTGTTTCGTGTTTATCCGAATCGTGATGGTTATCCATTTCAAATCGTCGATCGACCCGAGGCGCGAGTATAAATATCGGGAATAGTCGTAAAATCGTTGAAAATCACTGTTTAGCGTTGACCAGAGTTGACTTTCCAAAAACAGCAGGTTTGACCGTTGACCGAGGGGAAAACTTTCCCGTTTCGGCTTGCCGTCCGACGACCCACTTTCCGGCCACCTCCAGCCACGTGAAAGGTACAGTTAGCTTCCTCTTTTGATTTCGAGTGTGATGGTATTTGGTTTGGGTGGAATTGATCACGTTTTGGGTGAGTTCGAATCGAGGCCGACTGGGATTTTTCGCCGGAGTTGGGAGGTGGTGCTCCGGCGAGTTTCGAGGGTGGAGATGTTGGGGTTTTGGTTCCCCTAGCTTAGGTGAAGCTTCCTATGTGGTTGTTTTCGATCGAGGTGGTAGTTTTGAGGGTCACCGGTTAGGTCACCGGAATATTGATTTCCGATCTGTTTCGGGTTAATTGGTTAGGTTCCGTTTGGATTTGGCCTTGAGGGTAGTTGAAGAAATGGTTCGCCTGGTTATGGTCTTTAATTCTGGAAGTTTTGGCCGTGGAATTCCACCGTTGACGGTGCGCCGCCGCCGCCGGCGGCGGTCAACGGCAGAGCTCCGGCCAAAAGTTGACTTTTCAGATTTCGACGTTTTTAATGTCGTTTTTCACAAAATCGCGCCCTAATTGTTGTCCAGAGGTTTTCAGGTTGATTTGGTTAGCCGATTTTCAGTCGAGATTTCGAGTGGAGATTTTGGGGATTCTGTTTATTATTTTGTACTGCATTGCATATTTCCGGGAACGGTTGGTTTCCCTGGTTCAGTACAGGGTTGTGGACTATGATATTGATCAGTTATGTTTTGTGAATATTCAGGAGATCGAGATCGGGATCGTGATCGTGCTTCAGGCGAGGGATCTTCCGCCGGACCACGAGATTAGCGCGAGTGCGCGTTTTGCTCACCTGTGAGTGGACAATTTCTTTTCACGGAATTCTTGCGAGTCTTTTATATGATTTATGAACTTGAGCATGCGTATGAGATTTCGGATTACATGAGCATGTGTTTTACGACTATACGATTATACTTATATGGATATACGTATACGAATATACATACACTTATATGCTGTTTCATGCATTTGCATCGAACTGTTTATGATTTGGTTTACACAGAGTACAGTCTCAGTTACGTTGTTGTATCGATACACTTGCCTCATCGGCTGATCCCCGATGGAGGGCCGCCAGGAGAGGCGTTTCCCCAACTTGACCGGTGAGGGGCGTATCCCTGGAACCGAGGCCATTTTTGGCTTAGAATGACGTGTGGGTCTGGGATCCCGTAATTCGAACTGTACTAGCACGGAGGTGTCCATGAGTGACCCCGTGGGATTTTTACTTGCATGCTCAGTACACTGGAGGATTATGGTTTTACCTCGTGTACTTTGTTATTTTTATTTACCTGGACTCGCATATGTTATTTTAAACATATATATCAACTGGTGAAAGACATTTATTTTCGTCCACTCACTCTAACGTGTTTCATGTCTTTCCCCTGGGCTTTTCGGTTTCCGTGCCCAGTTGCAGTTCAGGTTTTGGTGTTTTCACGTCGCGGTTTGGAGGCTAGTGATCTGAGCTACCTGTGTTTTCCAGTAGGTTCTTGTTTCGCCTACTGACGTATATGTTGTATATATTTTACACTAGAGGTCGCTCTGATACGTTCTGATACATGTTTATACGGATTTTCACGGATATATTATATATAGTACAGTATGTTTACTGTTTATTGTTTATATATTGATGTTCAGAAATCCAGATGGGATTGGTGCCCACGGTTTGGCTTTTGTGGCATAGGATGAAGTGTTATTTTCTGGGTGCAGGTTATTGCAATTCCACGTTAGTAACGAAACTCTACCGAAATTTTGAAAAGTTTTTGTTGGTTCGTATTTTCAGAAGGGGTTCGGTTCCTGTTTAGGTAACTGAATCGGGATTGGGTCCTTTCAGCTTGGTATCAGAGCATTAGGTTGTCAGATTCTGTAGACTCTTGTAATTGTGACGCTTAGGGTATTTGAGTTGATACAGCATGACTGGAGTGATGACCCGACTGGCCAGCGGTACTCATCAATACTTCGGGTGTTGTGTGTTCTCAAATATCTGCGGTTTCATGATTACGTTCTTTCTGCTTGTACCTAATCCTTGTCTTGTATCACTAAGATGCCTCCTCGACGTGGTCCCCGTGTTGATCGGGATGATGATCCTGATGAGGATCGCCGAATGCACGACTTGCTGATGCGAGTGCTGCGTTTGGAAGAGCAATTTGACCCTATGGTCAAGGCTCGCACAGCTGGTGCTACTGTGTTTTCGGGTTCAGTTGATCCAGAGATATGCGAGGCATGGTCGTTTTAGATTGAACGTGTCTGTGAGCATCTGCAATTTACTCCTAAGCAGATGACAGTAGCCGCAGTTGGTTTACTTGAGGTTGATGCATACTTTTGGTGGGTTAGCACCGACAGAGTTCCAGCTGACACTCCGTGGACATTGTTCCGTGATCTGTTTATGCGGAGGTACTTTAATCAGGCTACCCAGCAGCGCAAGTACGAGGAGTTTACGAACTTGAGGCAGGGCAGTTTGTCTGTACTTGAGTACCGGGATCGGTTTACCCGTTTGTCTCGTTTTGCGCAGGATATGGTGGCTACTGAGGAAGCCAAGTGTCGTAGGTTTGAGCTGGGATTGAATCTGAACATCAAGGCGACATTGAATACGATGCCTCGGAACAACTTTGATGAGTTTGTCAGTGCTGCACTCCGAGGCGAGGATATTGAGCAGGAGAGACAGCAGAGGTATCGGCCGAGACGGTTTGAGGAAGGTGAACCGAGTCAGGGGCCTTCAAAGAGGCAGAGTTTTGATACTTCCGGTTCAGCTTCATCTTCAGGCGGTGGATCTTACCGCCCACCAGTTAGTGTACCGAGGCGGAGACCGTTTTGGAGGAGAGATCGACCACAGCGACCACAGGCTAGTGCAGGTTCCAGCGGTTCTAGTTATCCTCGGCGTACTGGTGGCACTTTTGCTGTACCGAGGGAGTACCCGTTGTGTAGTCTCTGCAGCAGACATCATGTGGGTCCATGTCAGCGAGGTCCTGTCACTTGTTTTCGCTGTGGCCAGGTGGGTCACTACGCGAGGGAGTGTCCTCAGTTGTATGGCGGTGACGGACAAGCGGCCCAGAGTTCCGGAGTTGAGCGAGGTGCCACTTCGGGAGTTCGACCAGCACAGTTTGCAGGTCAGGGTAGGCAGCAGAGACAGCCCCAGCGAGGACGACCAGCCGGACAGGCGAGAGTTCATGCTATGACTCTACGTGAGGGCAGAGCATCACCAGAGGTCGTTATTGGTACGTTACATGTCTTTGGTATTCCTGTACTTGATCCAGGTGCCACACATTCATTCATATCATTTAGACTGTCATCATTAGCTACGGTACCTGCATCTCCACTTCCAGGGTTGTGGAGAGTGTTGTATCCGTCAGGTGAGGTTGTGAGCATTGGTTGGGTTTACAGAGATTGTGAGGTGTTTATTGATGGTCATGGACTAGCCGCAGATCTGTTACTGCTTGATATTGTGGATTTTGATCTGATCTTGGGTATGGACTTTTTGGAGTCGCACTGGGCCATGTTTGACTGCCACAGGAAGGAGGTCGCGTTTCGACGACCAGGGTTACCTGAGATACTGTTTCGTGGCGAGAAGAACACTTCACTACCGTGTTTGATTTTCGCGATGAGGGCGGATCGGTTGATGAAGAAGGGTTGTGTTGCTTACTTAGCCCATGTTGTGAATACTTCAGCTGCAGTGTCGGATCTTGGTAGTATTGAGGTTGTGTCTGAGTTTCCGGATGTGTTTCCAGCGGAGTTACCTGGTATACCCCCTGTACGGGAGATTGATTTTACCATTGAGTTGTTGCCGGGTACTAGACCGATTTCCCAGACACCGTACCGGATGGCGCCTGCGGAGTTGAAGGAGTTGCAGATTCAGCTCCAGGAGTTGTTAGAGAAGGGATTCATTCGACCGAGTGTTTCTCCGTGGGGTGCTCCAGTGTTGTTTGTGCGGAAGAAGGACGGGTCCATGCGGTTGTGCATCGACTATCGGAAGTTGAATCAGGTTACAGTGAGGAACAAGTATCCATTGCCGCAGATTGATGACTTATTCGATCAGCTGAAGGGAGCAGCAGTCTTTTTGAAGATTGACCTTCGATCCGGATATCACCAGTTGAGGATCCGAGACTCTGATGTAGCCAGGACAGCGTTCAGGACGCGGTATGGGCACTATGAGTTTTTGGTTATGCCGTTTGGGTTGACCAACGCCCCCGCAGCTTTCATGGACTTGATGAATCGGGTGTTTCGACGATTCCTGGACAAGTTCGTGATTGTATTCATTGACGATATCCTGATCTATTCCAGGAGTGTGGGCCAGCACAAGAAGCATTTGCGGGCAGTGTTGCGGACTTTGCGGGACCATCAGTTGTTCGCGAAGTTTAGCAAGTGTGAGTTCTTGTTGGATAGTGTGAAATTTCTGGGCCACGTGATTTCGGCCGAGGGAGTCAGTGTTGATCCTGACAAGATCGAGGCTGTGCTGAATTGGAGTAGACCCATTACTGTGCCGGAGATTCGGAGTTTCTTGGGTTTAGCAGGCTATTATCGACGGTTTGTACAGGATTTCTCCCGGATTGCTACACCACTGACCAGATTGACGAAGAAGGGCGTCAAGTTTGAGTGGTCTGATGCGTGCGAGGAGAGTTATTTGCTCCTGAAGGAGAGATTGACTACCGCCCCGGTTCTGACATTGCCAGACGACAGTGGTGAGTTTGTTGTGTACAGTGATGCGTCGAAGTTGGGACTTGGCTGTGTGTTGATGTAGCATGGTAGAGTTGTGGCGTATGGTTCCAGGCAGCTGAAACCGCATGAGGTCAACTATCCGACGCATGATTTGGAGTTAACCGCTATCGTATTAGCGTTGAAGAGTTGGAGACATTACCTGTATGGTGCTCAGTGTAATATTTTCACTGATCACAAGAGTCTCACCTACTTGCGGACGCAGCCGGATTTGAACATGAGGCAGCGCCGATGGATGGAGTTGATCAACGACTACGATTGCACGTTTGAGTACCATCCAGGGAGGGCCAATGTTGTAGCAGATGCACTTAGCCGGAAGTCTGGAGCCTCGTTGTTTCACATGTGTGTGGCCAGAGTATCGATGTTAGCCGAGCTTCGAGCTACGGGTGCTGTGTTCGGATATGATGATGATGGAGCTTTGTTGGCCAGTTTTCAGGTTCGACCGGTACTGGTTGATCAGATACGAGAGGCTCAGGATTCGGATTCTTACCTGTTGGGCAAGAAGACCATGATACGGAATGGTGTGCTTACAGAGTTCCGATTGAGCGACGACGGTACATTGTTGTTCAAGGGTAGGTTATGTGTACCCAGAGACGAGGACTTGAAGAAGGAGATTCTGGATGAGGCCCACAGCTCAGCGTATGCGATGCATCCCAGAGGTACGAAGATGTTTCGTATACTTCGAGCGTACTATTGGTGGCGCAACATGAAACGGGAGATTGCCGCGTACGTGAGTCGATGTTTGATCTGTCAGCAGGTGAAGGCGGAGAGGCAGAAACCTGCAGGGAAACTACAACCACTTAAGATTCCGGTTTGGAAGTGGGAGCACATTACGATGGATTTCGTTTATCAGTTGCCGCGTACTTCAGCGGGCAACACTGGCATTTGGGTTATTGTTGACCGACTGACGAAATCCGCACACTTTCTTGCACTTCCGGGGAAGATATCAGTGGGTAGATTGGCCAAGTTGTACTTATCCGAGATTGTTCGCTTGCATGGTGTGCATGTGTCCATTGTTTCTGACCGAGATAGTCAGTTCACTTCGGAGTTTTGGCAGGCGTTGCAGCGAGCGTTGGGCACGAGGTTGCGATTTAGTACAGCTTTTCATCCTCAGACTGACGGGCAGTCCGAACAGACCATTCAGACTCTTGAGGATATGCTGAGATCGTGTGTGTTGCAGTTTCGCGGAAACTGAGATCAGCAGTTACACTTGATCGAGTTCGCCTACAACAATAGCTATCAGGCCAGTATTGAGATGAGACCGTACAAGGCCCTGTACGGGAAGCAGTGTCACACTCCATTGTGTTGGAGTGAGGTGGGCGAGCGTTGGCTCATTGGTTCTGACTTGGTGAAAACCACGATGGAGGACATACAGGTTATCCGGGATCGGTTGAAAATCGCCCAGGATCGGCAGAAGAGCTACGCAGATGTGAGGAGGAAGAGTTTAGAGTTCGAGGTTGGTGATTGGGTCTTCTTGAAACTATCTCCGTGGAGGGGAGTAGTGCGTTTCGGGAAGCGTGGCAAGCTTCGACCGCGGTACATTGGTCCGTATGAGATTACGGAGAGGGTTGGAGCTGTTGCTTACAGACTGGAGTTACCGGCTGAGATGGCTCGTTTGCATGATGTCTTCCATGTTTCGATGTTGCGGAAGTACATCTCAGATCCTTCACATGTGTTAGCCCCACAGCAGTTGCCGATCAGAGAGGATTTATCGTACGTGGAGGAGCCAGTGCAGATTCTCGATCATCGTGAGCAGGAGTTGAGGCACCATGTGATTCCGTTGGTGAAGGTCTTGTGGCAGAACCACTCAGTTGAGGAGGCCACCTGGGAGACTGAGCAGCGTATGCGGGAACAATATCCTCATCTGTTCACTTGACAGGTACGTAAATTTTGAGGTCGAAATTTCTTTAAAGGGGGTAGATTTGTGACGACCCGAACCAGAATCAGATGCATATTCGGCACGATTCTCGAGATTGAGTTTAGTCGCGGTTTTATGTCGTATATGTGGTTTGCTGATTCGATTCGTGACTATGTTTTCGGTCGAGAATTTGAGTTGAGTGTGTTCGCGGAAGTTGTAGAGTACGTGATTTCGAGCTCGTGGGCAGTTCCGGAAGATTTTTCCGATAACCAAGGAATATTTTATGATTATTTGAAGTTTCAGTTTCCGACGAGTTTATCCGATTGTTTCGTGTTTATCCGAATCGTGATGGTTATCCATTTCGAATCATCGATCAACCCGAGGCGCGAGTATAAATATCGGGAATAGTCGTAAAATCGTCGAAAATCACTGTTTAGCGTTGACCAGAGTTGACTTTCCAAAAACAGCAGGTTTGACCGTTGACCGAGGGGAAAACTTTCCCGTTTCGACTTGCCGTCTGACGACCCACTTTCCGGCCACCTCCGGCCACGTGAAAGGTACAGTTAGCTTCCTCTTTTGATTTCGAGTGTGATGGTATTTGGTTTGGGTGGAATTGATCACGTTTTGGGTGAGTTCGAATCGAGGCCGACTGGGATTTTTCGCCGGAGTTGAGAGGTGGTGCTCCGGCGAGTTTCGAGGGTGGAGATGTTGGGGTTTTGGTTCCCCTAGCTTAGGTGAAGCTTCCTACGTGGTTGTTTTCGATCGAGGTGGTAGTTTTGAGCGTCACCGGTTAGGTCACCGGAATATTGATTTCCGATCTGTTTCGGGTTAATTGGTTAGGTTCCGTTTGGATTTGGCCTTGAGGGTAGTTGAAGAAATGGTTCGCCTGGTTATGGTCTTTAATTCTGGAAGTTTTGGCCGTGGAATTCCACCGTTGACGGTGCGCCGCCGCCGCCGCCGGCGGTCAACGGCGGAGCTCCGGCCAAAAGTTGACTTTTCAGATTTCGACGTTTTTAATGTCATTTTTCTCGAAATCGCGCCCTGATTGTTGTCCAGAGGTTTTCGGGTTGATTTGGTTAGCCGATTTTCAGTCGAGATTCCGAGTGGAGATTTTGGGGATTCTGTTTATTGTTTTGTACTGCATTGCATATTTCCGGGAACGGTTGGTTTCCGTGGTTCAGTACAGGGTTGTGGACTATGATATTGATCAGTTATGTTTTGTGAATATTTAGGAGATCGAGATCGGGATCGTGATCGTGCTTCAGGCGAGGGATCTTCCGCCGGACCACGAGATTAGCGCGAGTGCGCGTTTTGCTCACCTGTGAGTGGACAATTTCTTTTCACGGAATTCTTGCGAGTCTTTTATATGATTTATGAACTTGAGCATGCGTATGAGATTTTGGATTACATGAGCATGTGTTTTACGACTATACGATTATACTTATACGGATATACGTATACGAATATACATACACTTATATGCTGTTTCATGCATTTGCATCGAACTGTTTATGATTTGGTTTACACAGAGTACAGTCTCAGTTACGTTGTTGTATCGATACACTTGCCTCATCGGCTGATCCCCGATGGAGGGCCGCAAGGAGGGGCGTTTCCCCAACTTGACCGGTGAGGGGCGTATCCCTGGAACCGAGGCCATTTTTGGCTTAGAATGACGTGTGGGTCTGGGATCCCGTAATTCGAACTGTACTAGCACGGAGGTGTCCATGAGTGACCCCGTGGGATTTTTACTTGCATGCTCAGTACGCTGGAGGATTATGGTTTTACCTCGTGTACTTTGTTATTTTTATTTACCTGGACTCGCATATGTTATTTTAAACATATATATCAACTGGTGAAAGACATTTATTTTCGTCCACTCACTCTAACGTGTTTCATGTCTTTCTCCTGGGCTTTTCGGTTTCCGTGCCCAGTTGCAGTTCAGGTTTTGGTGTTTTCACGTCGCGGTTTGGAGGCTAGTGATTTGAGCTACCTGTGTTTTCCAGTAGGTTCTTGTTTCGCATACTGACATATATGTTGTATATATTTTACACTAGAGGTCGCTCTGATACGTTCTGATACATGTTTATACGGAATTTCACGGATATATTATATATAGTATAGTATGTTTACTGTTTATTGTTTATATATTGATGTTGAGAAATCCGGATGGGATTTGTGCCCACGGTTTGGCTTTTGTGGCATAGGATGAAGTGTTATTTTCTGGGTGCAGGTTATTGCAATTCCACGTTAGTAACGAAACTCTACCGAAATTTTGAAAAGTTTTTGTTGGTTCGTAATTTCAGAAGGGGTTCGGTTCCGGTTTTGGTAATTGAATCGGGATTGGGTCCTTTCAAATATATATTAATTATATATATATATTATCTTATTAACTTTATATATATATGCATTAATTAAATATATATGTATATATTCCAACCGTGGCCGGAATTGGGCTCAAAAACCAAGAAACCCGAACGGTGAAAATGGGCAAAACGGGTCGCCTCCTTCACCCGTGGTCAACGCGGGTCAAGGCCCAGTTTCCCCTTATGGAAAGTTTCCAAATTCGGCAAGTATTCTCCCGTATTTATACCGTACGTGTATCAAATCCTAAACGGATAAATAGGACAATATCAGACGCCCGAAAATATTCACAACTTATTCCTCGTAACTCGGAGAAATCTTCCAGAAGTTCCCACGAGCTCGAAATTAAATTCTCTACAACATCCGAGAAGAATCCCAAACCAAATTTGAAAGGACCCAACCCCGATTTAGTTACCTAAATCAAAATCGAACCCCTTCTGAAAACGTGAACCAACAAAAACCATTAAAAATTTCAACAGAGTAACGCTACTAACGCGGAATTGCCATTACCTGCACCCAGAAAATAACACTTCATCTTATGCCACAAAAGCCAAACCGTGGGCACCAATCCCATCCGGATTTCTCAATATCATATCATAATCAATAAACAATAAACATACTATAATATATAGTATATCCGGGAAAAACCGTATAAAACATGTATCATAATGTATCAGAGCGACCTCTAGTGTAAATATATACAATATATACATCAGTAGGTGAAACAAGAAACCTACTGGAAAACACAGGTGGCTCGAACAACTAGCCTCCAACCACGACGTGAAACACCAGAACCTGAACTGCAAACTGGGCACGGAAACCGAAAAGCCCAGGGGAAAGACATGAAAACTGTTATAGTGAGTGGACGAAAATAAATGTCTTTCACCAATAATATATGTTTTAAAAACATATGCGAGTCAAATGCATGAAAATCAAATGGTACATGAGGAGGTGCTGGCTCCGACCCACGTACAAAGCATGCATGGAAAATCCCACGGGGTCACTCATGGACACATCCGTGTTAGTACAGTCTGAATCACGGGATCCCAGACCCACACGTGATTCTAGCCAGAAAGGCCTCGGTTCCGGGGTACTGTCCCTCCTGGTAGGCATCCATCAGGGATCAGCCGAGATGCAAGTGTATCGATACAACAACATATACTGAGACTGTACTCTGTGTAAACCAAATCGTAAATAGGTCGATGTAAATGCATAAAGCAATATATAAATGCATATACGTATTATATAATGATGTAAGCATAATCGTATAACACATGCTCATAATAAACATAATCTCGTATGCCTGCTCATGCTCGTAAAACGTATATAATGACTCGCGATTAACAGTGAAAAGAAATTGTCCACTCACAGGTGAGCAAAACGCGCACTCGCGCTAATCTCGTGGTCCGGTAGACGATCCATCGCCTGACGCACGATCTCGATCCCCTAAATAATCATAAAACACATCTGATCAAAACCATAGCCCACATAAACAACTTTGTACTTAACCACGGAAACCAACTATTCCCGGAAACATATTAAACTGTATAAAACAATCGACTGAATTTCTGAAATCTCAACTCAAAACCCTCGACTGAAAATCCGATACCCAAATCAACTCGAAAACCTCAAGGCTATAATCGGGGTGCGATTACGAGAAAAATGACACTAAAATCATCGAAAACTAAAAAGTCAACATTCTCGCCGGAGCGCCGGCGGCGGCGCGCCGTCAACGGAGAGTTTCTCCGGCGAGGAAGCTCCATTTCTCAAGATCTCCTCAAGCCGAACCATTTCTTCAACTAGGACAACACCCAATTCTAACTAGAACCTTACCAAAACAGCTTGAAACCGGATCGGAGTTCAACTCCTGCAACCAACTCGGGTTCACCCAAAACCTCAACCTCAACCAAATTCAACCTTATGGGGAGCATCACAGGGGCAAGGGGAGTCGAAACCCTCACTCCCCCGCCACCGTAGCTCGCCGGAAGTCCACCCCCCGTCACCGGCGAACTCCGGCAAACAAACCCGATTCGAAACCGTAAATCACCATCAATTTTCATAAGTCCAACTACAAAACAACTTAGAAACTCAAGGGAAGAAGAATTATACCCCTCACGTGGCCGGAGGTGGCCGGAAAATCCAAGTCGGCCGACGAAATTCAAACGGGAAAGTTCTCCCTCACGGTCAACGGTCAAACTGCTCAAAATGGAAAGTCAACGTCTGGTCAAACCTCAAATAGTGTTTTCGAATATTTTTCGACTATTTCCGATATTTATACTCGCGTCTCGGGACGATCAACGGTCCAAAACGGATAACCATTACGATTCGGATAAATACGAAACGAACGGATAAACTCGTCGATAAACCGAAACTTCAAATAATCATATTATATTCCTCGGTTATCGGAAAAATCATCCGGAACCACCCACGAGCTCGAAATCACGTGTTCTACAACTCTCGTGAAGAAACTCAATTCAAATTCTCGACCGATATTTAAGTCGCGAACTAATCCGACAAATCACACTATTAACGATTAATCGCGATTACGCATAATCTCGTGAATCGTACTGATTGCTCTACTGATTCTGGTTCGGGTCGTCACAAAATTATTGCCCGATAATTTAGTCGCTAATAAAGCCGCCATATTAACCGATTATGTCAAAATCACGACTAATCGCGAAACTCACAAATCAAGTCGATAATCATTCCAATTTCGATTTGGGTCGATCAACGGTCCAAAACGGTTCACAAACACGATTCAAATAGATTTGAATACGAACGGATAAACTCGACGATATTCCGAAATTTCAAATATTCATATTATATTCCTCGGTCGTCGAAATAATAATTCAAAACCGCCCACGAACTCGAAATCACGCGTACAACAACTCTCGAGAAGAGAATCAACTCAAATTCTTGGTCAATAATTAAGTCAGGATCAAAACTGGCAATTCAATCAATCTACAGAAAACTGCGATTACGCGCAAACTCGTGGATTAAGCCGATTACACTACTGATACTGTTCCGGGTCGTCACACTATATAAGGTTACCGTGAATTTGATGATTGATGAAGGTGTGATAGATGATTGAATTTGATGATTTCTACTGTGATTAAGGATGATTATATGATATTGGATTGCTAATGTGATATCTATTATGATATGTGTTGTTTCAGGTTATGTTAATGATGATGTTAGTTAGGGCTGTAATTTTGGATAAAATAGATGATGTTTATGTGTTTTTGCATTTGAGCGGATGAATTAACATGTATATGTGTTAAAGTATACGTGTTGCAGTATTGTTTAACAATATATATTAATGTTGTCGTATGGTTAATTAGGAATGATTTTTCCATTTTAGACCGTTTTGAATTGGTTGATGCAAGTTATGGAGAGTTTGGTAGATATAGGTTTTTGACGTACATAATGGTTGATGTTTTGTTTTTGTTGTAGACGGTTAAGATGCCGAAGAGGCGCACAACAGAAGAGAATGATGCATTTTATCAATCTCTATCACCACAAATGTGTTGGGCTCAACTGTAAACCCAATCGTCAGATGAGTCCTGGACAGGTAGCGTGCCTGCATGGAGGATTCCACATGCTCCCAATGAAGATCCAGCTCAGAACGCCTCAACGTTGTCACAACTGCCTCAATCTTCCGATGAAGATTCTGCTTGCGTTAGTGCGAGACGATGAAACAGAAACAGGAGGGACCCCTCACTTCTACCCCCAAACACATTCAGGAAATTTGTAATGGAAGCAAAGCGAAGAACCTAAAAAAGAGAATGGGAGGGCAAAAGATGAATGTATCGTTAAATGCATTCACCCGATGCCCTGAAGGAAGGCAGCTGACTAGTTTGACTGCTCATCAGATTAGGGGTACTATACGGGGCCACAGACGTGTGATATGCCATTCTTGGGAAGAGCTCCCCGAGGAGGTCAGATTCAACATGTTCCTCGGACTCACGATAATAGATTTTTGTTTTTTTTGTAATTGATTACAAATTATAGGGTTTCTTGTTCTTAATTTTTTTTAAATAATTGTTTTGTTAGACACATTTTAATTATGATTATAGTCCGGAGATGGTGGACTACATAAACAATATCACTCACGATATTTACATGGATTGGAAGTACGTATTGCACAAGACGTACAAGGAAAACTCCGGAAAGACACCAAAGGAGTTCAAAAAAGGAAGGGAAGACAAATGGGAGTGGTTGAAAGTGCACTTTGAGTCCGATAAGATTACGGTTCGTAGTTCATATTCTTCACATTCTTGAATGTCGTTTTTACCCAATATATGAGCAGGTTGCAATTTCATCAGTATACTCTATTTGGTATACACACAAAAAACTTTAAAGAATGTTACTATCAAGTTCTATAAAAGAATATCACTGAAAAATAATATATAAAAAAAGAGACTATTGAATAATGATTAACTGCATACAAATTTACATTGTCGTGAAACAGTTAAGATCAGAGAAAAACAAAGCTAATTGTGACAAGAAGCAGTTGCACCACGGATCGGGCTCCTACAAGATGCTCAACCTAGCGTTAAAACACTTGGAAAAGGGTTTGAAATACCCGCTGATATCATACGGCATTTTTGCTTATAATAGGCCCGGGCAACACGAACATCTCGGGACTCAACACGCCGTAAGTAACAATTTTTTCCAAATTAATTGAATTGAATTTTACTGTTGGTTATCCATAATTTGGATAATGATTAATTAGAACATCAAATTTGGTTTTAAGTCTCTTAGAATTTGGTTTAGTTGGCTAATTAAAACATGATTATGAGCATAAGACTATGGCTTTGTGCATTCCAACAAGTGCTTAAGTGCTTTGTAATACTTAGTTGTGTTAGTAACATGTGTATTCTAATCTGATAACAAAGATATGAGTTTTTGGAAGTGTCAAGGTAGTTTAATTGACTAATAAGCCATGAGGTTGTAGAATTAAAAATGCTTCTTCACTTGTGCATAAAGAGATAAACTGTCTAGGGGGCCATTTTGTGATTATATGCGTGATACATTGGTAAGTGAACTTGAGAAATGCGGATGAGATTTGATTTTGAGGTTATTCGAAGTGTTTTGATTTTCATGTAGGTTTTTGGTTTCCTCCATTTTTAGGGAAAACTATGTCATTTTTTTTTGTGACATTCATATACTGTTTATGTTAATTTTAGGAGAGGTTGAAACAAATGGCTGACGAGAAACTAGCGGAGATACAATCGCAGTTGCTAGAGATGACGCTTGAAGAGATGCCTTCTCTTTTGTAGGAGACTCAGATAGAAATTTCACATGAAGTCTTTGGCCGTCGACTTGGGAAGCAGGTTCGTGGTCTTAGACTAGGAGTCGAACGAGATTTGAGCAAGTCGTCACAATTGGGGAGTCAGCATTCGAATGCAGCGGATAACCATAAGCAAATATAAGTGACCTATAAGGACACTCGAGCCACCCGAGAGGACGCTCATAAGGCTCGGGAGGAGACTCAAGTAGCGACAACTCAGATGGATTAGATGGAACAATTAATCCGCTTCATGTCGGCTAAGCTGAGCATAGATCCCAATTTTTTTTGTCAGCCGTTTGGCACTCCTTGGGATCCTCCTGGACATGACGAAGATGACGATCCAAGCATGAGGGAAATCTCCAGGGTCCTAACTCCTTCTAGTGTCGCGGGTTAGACGGAGATTAGGTTTAATAGGTATATATTATGTAGTTTTATATTTCGATCGGATTAATTATGTACAAATTTAATATCTAATATATTTCATAATTATTAGTTAATTTTTAAATAAATTTCTTAATTTTATATTTAATATTCGATTTATTAATTTCAGAAGAAAAAAAATATAAAAACAGCATTTGACGACGAAATGAAAACTATCATTGTCTAGGTCAACCTACTTAGATGATGAAATATTTTGTCGTTTAACACATACAAGTAGACAAAGAAACGTTCGTCATTAAAAGATCCCACTTAGACAACGTAACATTTCGTCGTCCAAAATTCCAACACAGACGATGGAACATTTTGTCGTCCAAAATTCCAACATAGACGATGGAACATTTTGTCGTCCAAGTGAAATTAGACGATGAAACGTTTTGTCATCTCGGCCAGTGATATTTTGTCGTTTAAGACCTTAGGCGACAAAAAAGTTTTAGTCGTCTTACTGCCCCTTAAATGAAAAAATGTATTTATTTCATCGTATAAATGCTTAGACTACGGTACTCTTCGTCGTCTAGATATTTAGGCGACGAAAATTACTTCTTAGGCAATGAAACTATTTCGTCGTCTAAGTATTTTTTTTCTGGTAGTGGAAATCTCACTAAGTACAAATGATGCGTGCAGTACTATAAATAGATCTTCCATGTTAGTTGATGATGCATTTGCTTATCCTGTCTCTTAGGAGATTACTGACGTCAATGAAGTAGAACGTCGCTCTGTTGATGAATGTCAACATAGAGCAGATTGGCCAAAATGGATAGATGCAATACATGCTGAACATAGAGTATACATGCTTTATGTACTAATTTTCATTTTCATTTGAGTTTCACTAATGTACTAATCCTCACGTGTGCGCTTTCAATCTAGTTATAAACAATGCAATGAACAAAGAACCAAATGGTAAGATGGATCTAGTTATAAACAATGCATTGAACAAAGAATAAAATGGTAAGATGGATCTGTATATTTCTTTGTTTGTTAATATGCAGATTGGAAAGCGTGTGATTTTTCTTTTCTTTTTTGTGATATAGCATCTTGGAATTGGTAGATGCTGCAATTCCCTAAAAAGAATTGGATCATATTAGACAAACAATTCTATAAGTTGATGGTTTGAAGGTATAAAAATTCCTCCTTGATATTGCTTTGCTCATATGATCTTTGCAACTCCCTCATTTTTCTATTTGGTAAAGACTCCCTCATTAGTTTCCTCATTAGTATGCTTGAGTTCGAGAATAAGCTTCAATAAGCCTCCTATTATAAGTGTGTTTGTCGCGTGTAAATGTAAAGGGTGGGGATCAGTAGTTAGCAGCGTAAAGATGTTTGTAATTCTTTTGTAAGTTCTAACTATCAATTGTGTACAGGGATGCCATCGTTTGAGAGGAAGAAGAGTTAGTTCTTCTCTGTATCTTGATGTACATATTGAGGTTGTTTCTTCTATGCTACACTTTTTTCATTCTATATATATCTTAAAGTCATCATCAAAGTAGTTGATAAGGCATTGATAAATACTGTATTGTTTCTCTTTTAAAACTAGTTAGTAGTTACTATGCTTGGCAGGTTGATCCCTTCTGTAGTGTTAGTACGTGCTGCACATGACATTGGAGAAAATGTTCGTCATCAAATTCACAGAACACATCTCGAAGTGTCTGAGGTCTTTATACACAGGTAACAACGCGATTTTACTCATTTCTCTATTTCTGATCATGCGTGCATCCTTTTCTGAATCATGTTGTTTATGTTGAACACAACAGAAACTGCACAACTTGTCACTCTAAAAGGAGTTACTATTTAGTTAAAATCGAACATCGATGATATGGGTGTGTAAGAAGAAGAGCATCTTCCCTAATGGGGTATGATTGCTTCGCATTTAATTTTGAGTTGATTACGAAGTTGATTGCTATTTGAGTAATCTCGTTTGATTGTTGATGCAGGCAAAAAGCGGAGGTGTAAGGATGAAGCAGTTTATGTTATATGAAAGTTTTCTTTTATGGTTATGTTACTTGTGAAAAAATAGAATATGTAAGCTATAGTAGAGTGGTTGCACTTACCATATCACACATAGCATATATGTAAGTGATATGAATGCAACTGAAGATTTGTATATGACATTGAAGTGATATTTTGAATGTAATCTAGTTTTCATAATGAATGGAATTCAATGATGATAGCAATCATTAATATATGTAGTTCAGCAACTAAAAATAGACAAAAGTCTGTCTTCTAACTGATACTCATGCCAAAAGAATTGCATCATTTCTATTATTAAAGAACCACTCAAACAACTCAAATATTGTTGTACGTTAGACTGTCAAAGAACTATAACTTAGTGTTTAGTTGTTTGAAACAAAGTTTAACATTTAGTTGTTTGAAACAAAGTTGTTTGAACCACTCATTAACATTTAGTTCACTACCACAATAAACACTATAACCGACGAGATCTGTAAAACTATAACCGATGAGATACTATAATCGACGAGATTTGTAAAACTATAACCGACGAGATAAAAATCTCGTCGGTTATAGTGGAAAAAATATTTTTTTTTAATTTTTTTTTAAAAAAATAAAAAAATCTCGTCGGTTATAGTACTATAACCGACGATAATGGCTAAAAATTATTTTAGCCAACGGACTATATCTGACGACGTACTATAACCGACGAGATTTTTTATTTTTAAAAAAAAAATTAAAAAAATATATTTTTTCCACTATAACCGACGAGATTTTTATCTCGTCGGTTATAGTTTTACAAATCTCGTCGGTTATAGTGTTTATTGTGGTAGTGGTTGTTTGAAATCACCATAACTTAGTGTTCAGTTGTTTGAAATAAAGTTTAACATCAGAATTCAGTTGTCTTTTTTTATGTCACACAACATTTTCGGACATTAGAATTCAGTTGTTTAAAACAAACTGCAACATCAAATATTTTGTTGTCTTCTTCCATATCACACAACAAAATATCAGTTATTTGACATAGTATGAAACATTAGATACGTTCTTAAATAACACATTTTCAGACTTTTTAAACAACTGAACTTCAGTTGTTAGAAAACATCATTCAAACAACAGAAAATTTTCTGTTGTATGATATGTATTCAGACAACTGCTCAATATACAACAAATTTTTGGGTGCTTTAGACAACAAATTAAAACGGTTGTCTAAAGCACTTTTTATACTAGTTTTCATTGGTGCAAGCCAAGGATCCCAACCTCTTCGAAACAGAGATTACTCATGCTTCACTTCCAATTATTCTCAAATGATTGATTATATGAAACCTAAGAAATTCTAGAGCTCGTTACCTATTCATTATTTTTATCCAATTTCATTGTTAGCATGTCCTGAACAATTTGAGTTCTAAACCTCTAATGTTGAATGAAGTTTATGCCAAGGTATGTTCCGATTGATTTTATTTTTTAGAAAATGGCAAATATGGGTTTTAAAAGTTTCAAACAAACGAGGAGGTGTAAATGACAAAAACAAAGATGTGAATAGACACGCTCATAATGAAAGAAAAATGAGAGAGAAAATGAGAACGCAAGAGAGAGAGAGAAAATAAGAGTGATCGGGAATTAATGAGAAACACTCCCAGACCAAAATAGATCGATGATATCAATTTAGTTGCAGAAGCACTACTCCATACTTAATTTCCTTTAACTATGAATACTTTTGCCTCACGAACATCTTGTCGACAGACGTTCTCTTTTCTTTCAGATCTCTCAATAACCACCTTTGCCCTTTGGGCAGCAGAACAGTTTGTTGTCACTATTTCCAGAATTTCTTTATGACCACCTTTGGCTAAGCCGGCTATATCACTCACAGAATCTCGTTAACCATTTTTAATTTGCTGAACATCCCTGCGACAAAGTTCTATATATGTCTCTTAAATCTCTATATAATCGCACCCTGAACAGAAGAACAATAATGCTGCTCAAGGGTCAGAGAAGCTTCATACGTGATCACTGTTAAATCAACTCGACTACAGGAGTAGTTAAAAACAACTTACATCTTCTAGTACGTACGCGTACTGCATATATAGTTTAATTCAAGACTGTTCAACTCCAAGTAGCAGGGCGAGAAGGTACAGTGTAAATCCATGTTGCCAACCCCAGCAGGTTAATTGAGTTAACGGATCAAAGACAGCATGCATGCACCGATGTATGTACGTACATGGTGGCTCGATCGATCAGCTTATTGCTACCAAATTCAAGAGCTGCTGCATGTTCTGCTTCACCACAACACAAAGGGCTCGTAGCCGACAAACTCAGGTTTGGGGCTGCCCCCTAAAGTGGTTCCAATAAAGCAACAAAAGCCGCATGGCAGCTAAATTATTGAACCTACGCCTAAAACAAGAGGATGCATGCTAACCCTACTTAGTACTTACATCACAGTCTTGTCTCCATTATGGATTTCTAAAATAATCTCACATTAAAACTCTAATAACACACCATAATGGTAGAAAGCAGTACGGCTGGAGTGAACGGGTTCATCAAGAACAGCCTGAAAATGCAGATGAATTGGGGGCACGGTGCTTTGCACAAACAGCGGCTGGTGTATACCCAGAATTTGGTCGTGGGGTGAGGGCCACGCGTTTTGCGGGGGGGGATTGTCAAGCGCGTTACTTTCAATGAATCAAATCTGTATGTTCTCGAACTTGTACAGCTTAATACTTGAAGCGTAAGTCAGTACTGTTCTTGGAAGGTATTTGAAGACTCAATTCACACAGAACTCTAAACATGCACCAGGACAGTGTCGAAACTGCATTGGACACGTAAGAACAAAAAACAGGGGAAGAAGAAAGTATATGACAAAACTTGTATCATGAAATGAACGAATTAAACTTAACTTCATAAGCAATGAGAACTACATACAGAAAACAAAAAGGCAAAAGAACTGCCTGTACTAATTAACTTGTACATGTTACTGCAGGGGATACATGCACCATCAACATCATGACCAGATTTTCTTCTTATTATCCCTCTCCTTGACTTGAGTCTGATCCCTATTAATCCTCTTGTGAATCAATGGTCCTTGAGTAGCAGTGACTGGCTTTACTGGTCTTGTAATTCTTGCGATCTTCGGTGGATCAGATTTTCTAGACTTATTATCATACAAAGAGGTCGATAGCCTGTGAATGCTCTCCGTCTCACCACTCTTGAACTCTCTCTTCCTTCTTTTGTCATGGACAGATTCGTTTCCCCTCAGTAAAGTAGACCCTTGACTCATCCGGCGCTTAATCGAATGTGAAGCCCTTAAGATAGAAGGATCAACGTCATTCATTATATCATCTCTCCTGCGACACTTTCCTTCCTGAGGAGTCGCCCTTGTCACATCAGCAAAACCTTGAGTACACTGTAACTGGTTCTCTTGCACCATCCTCAACTTGTCTTCAGTGTAATGTTTCTCTTGCTCCCTCAACTTCTCTTCAAGTTCCATAATCTATGACAAGTCCAAAAAAATTAGCTCTTTGAGTATTTCCAGATATAATTTGTGGAAAGAACACGTGTGTTCTGTGATACTACTTTTATCGTAAATAACAAGTTTTCTTTCTCATTTGATTTGTGTTTAGCTGTTTTGTCTTGAAAAGAGAACTATCATATAATTCATTTTAGCATGTTTTTGCCAAGTAGCATTCACTATTTGATATATGAATAAAAATGAAATGCTGGTACCTTTTGGTGAAGTGCGGAATGGTCTGACTTTTCTTCTTCCTCTCTTAGTTTCATCTCCAACTCCTTTACCTACAGAAAATGAAGTGATATACCACATAACTTCGTTAATCATTTGGAACTATCTACATGGAAATTTGGAGTGGTTTGGAGTGCCTATTCACAAAGGGATTAATATAATTAGATACAAGGGAGGTGAAATGATATATGTGCCAAGGAGGATACACACTAAGAAAACGTATGGAGAGGAGAAATATGACTACATCTACTGCCAACGGTATACAATAAGGACGCAAATAGTTAACCATTGCTTATTTGAGCAGCAAGATTACGAGCCAAAACAAGATAAATTTTGACAAACCATGGGGTGGGATATGGGCTCTGAACACATTAAGATCATGATAAATTTTGACAACCCATTGCTAAAATTTTGACAACCCATTGCTAATTTAGCAATGGGTTTATCAAACTAACAAACCATGATGATGGGCATCAGAGCATATCAGCTAAACCTGATAAACAAACTATCAAATATATTAAATGAGCAAATGAAATAAGTAGGTGATTGATCAAATATACTATCCCTTATTATGGTTAGAATAATAACCAATATATACTACAATGCACCAAGTCATTTAAACTGAAGACTGAAAGGAAAACTATATTTTAAAAACAAAATATGGTTAACAATGATATTAACCAGATAACCTTGGAGCAGATTATAGGCATAACATGCTTAACTCTGTCAGTTTCATGGTTATCCTCCTTTGGTTTACAATATGCTACATAATATAGCAGGTTCTAATATAGTTACGATCTCAAATATACTATCCCTCAAATGGTTGGGTCTTCTTTCGTATAATCTGTAATTCAGCTGGTTAACCATGTCTACTATCATGGGTTATGGTATGTAAATAAGTTGTATATTAATTCATCTGGTTAACCATGTCTACTATCAAGGCTTATGGTATGTAAATAAGTTGTATATTAATTCAGCTGGTTATATTATCATCTGGTACCGTAACCATCATGTTTATTGCAAGCCCTCTCGACCTTATTTAGATTGTCAAGAGTAAAAAAATACTGGTCTCATCTTCTATGATAAAGAAGCCACATCCAGCTAGTTTATTCTACATCTTGTCTATTTTTGATAATCTCAACCATATTGAGAACACCCAATTGCAAATCCAATATTGTGATGCTATAAATGGACAATAATAGTCTACCATACCTTAGCCTAAGGCTAATCCATTGTGAATATGCATTGTCAACCAGAGTCTATTTGTTAAGTAAATGTTGCTCTAAATGTCCATTTTCACCTCATCGGTTGGTGTTTTATTCTTCGCAGGTATATGTTGGCTTCATTACTAAGTATATGTATGATATCTCCATAATTATATTTACGGGTGTGTGCATTCAAATAATTTCCTCTAGGATCTTCTATGTACATACCTTATGCTGAAGAGTGGTGGAAAGAAACTGAGATTCTTGCATTTGCTCCTTCAATTTGCTTTTGAGATCTTTAACCTGCTTCAAACAAAAGCATATGGAATAATAGTTAACCTTTTATCCTTCAGCATATCATGAGGATGTCACTCATAAGTTCTAAAGAAAAGTATCTCATGCTTTTATAAAAGGGAAAATGGAAATGGAAAAATTAGATTTAGTTTGGCCCAGTAACCTTTTGTCGCAAATCTGCAGATTCTGACTCTGACCTCTGTTGTTGTCTGAGATCAGCTTCCAACTCTTCAACCTTCATCAAATAGAGCTCCTGTCAGCATTGATAACTGAGAAGCAATTAATTCAAAATAGTTCAGGTCGAGAGCAACCTTTCGTTTGAGACAGCTGCAGGTTTCTTCCTTCCCTCTTAATCTATCTGAAAGTTGGGAAACTTGCTTCTCTAGTTGGTGGTGCAAGGTAGTCTTCAACTCAACCTTCCCTTCGAGTTCTTTGATCTTTTCTTGTTGGGTTTTGTAAACTTGGTCTTTGCCTTTGTTCTTGCTCTCTAGGTTTTGTAAGCTCTCTTCTAGCTTCCTTAGAGATTCATCTTTGGACCTTGCTTCCTGCCTAGCCCTATCAAGCTGTTGCAATCAAAACAGGAAATGCTCAGTAGGAAAAAAGAAAAAGAAAAGGAATGTAATAACAAAATGTAGGTGATAACTAATTAAGAATGAGCTATAAGTTTAGTATATACCAACCATTAATTTTGTTTTCTGGAGCTCACTTGTGTCAACTTGCTTCTTGACAGGACCCAACTCAACACCTCGAACCCGTGTTGCAAAATTTAAAGAACTCACAGTCTCCCCCAAATCTTGGTCTGAAGGGCTTATTTGCACAAACATCAAAGTTTTAGAGTCACCTCCTGCAACATATGCACATAACAGTATCATCAAAGAGGTCGTAGAAGAAAAGTTATAAAATATGTTACAACTAGCACAATTTAAGCTTCCTTCACAGCTTAGATGGATCATAAATTGATCTGATTTAGTAGAAAAGAACTAACTAACTCAAGCCTCATAATTTTACTCCTGAACGAAGACATGTATTAACGAGGACTTTACCTAATGAATCTTGAAGTAGATGTGTCAACTTAGAGTTCCTGAGACCAAGCAACAGAAACAGTTAGGTACACAGAATAAGAGGATTGGTGGAGAAATGAGCTAAAGTCTGGAACAGCTCAACCGGACCTGTATGGGATGTGACCACTTTTATTTGCAAGAGCAGATATCACATCTCCCAGAGCTGAAAGGGATCTGTTGATATTTTGAGCTTCCTTTAGTCGTTCTCCTTGTACATCAGTTTTTGCAAGCCTTTCACTGCCTGCCAAATCCACTAACCACAGCTTACTCTTAGTGCACTCGCCATTCATCAAGTTCTTTGCTTTTACCATGATGCAAAGCAAGCTGATAAAATGAGTAAAACAGTTACTATGGTTAATATTAAAGAAGATGAAAAGCCCATGTACTAAAACCAGAGACATCAACAGGACATAGTACCAATGAGAGCGGCTGCTATGCTCATTAACATTGTTACTTCCTACAGCTCTAGCATTGCTTCCAGCTTGTAGTACACTCCACACTTCCTTGATACTTTCAACTTTGGCTTCTATTATGCCAGGAACATGATGAGTCCCTTCAGAAGCCTGTTTTATCTCCAACCTAGCATAAAAGAGGTTATTTTTTCAGCTTATGGAGCTATATGAAACACAAAACAAGTAACTTAATTATCTTTTTGCTCTCAAGCAATTTTCCTTACTTCTTTGATGGCTGTGCTGATGTATCTAACAAGTCCCTAATCTGCTCATTATATACTTCAAGTACGCTAACAGATATGTTGTATGTAAAACTGTCCTTTCTTTCATTTGCAATTTCAAACAACTGCTCAAGCGTCCTATAATTGACACCCCGGTTCTTATTAGTACCCTCCATTGTGAAAGTCTTTCCTGTTCCTGTTTGCCCATAAGCAAATATACAAACATTATATCCGTCCAGAACTGATATCACCATTGGAGAAGCATCCGCAAAAACATCAGCTGCCAAGACAAACGTAAACTGTCAGCACAGACTTCACCTAAGTACACGCCATGTTTAAGGTAACAATTATATATGATATGATAAATGTATACAAATTATATAAACATGCCTTGATCATCTTTCGGTGTGTAAACTCGATCAAATTTGAAGGATTTTTTAGTGGAGCCACCTGTTAGGAAGCCAAGACATCCATCCTTGGCTGCCTCAAAGTCTACAACTGCTTTACACCCAGCTGTTATCTCCTCCATACTTAATGGTCGGCAGCGGCAAAATACCCTAATATTCCCTGGTAATTTAAGACATCATTAAATTGGTCAGGTACTTGTAATAAATGGCACTGTACTCTCTACTTAGCAATACAAGAATCATACCTTTGGCCTCCTGAACCTCATTAAAGAGTTTCTTTCTTTGAGCTTGCTCTTCATTGTACTTCACTTTAAGATCTTCACACTCCTTAACTGTACAAACAAGATGTCAGTATAACATCATCAGAATAACCACTACTAAATTTGCACTTAACTTTGAAAACAGAAAGACAATAGTGTAACCGACCTAATCCCTGAACTGCAGAAATCATGTTATTCAATTCAGGAATTGAATCAGCACACTCATGAGCTTCACGAGAAAGAAGTAGATGCTCATTTTGCATCAGCTGCACAAGGGACCAATCACAGAAAATCTATGGTGAGAATATTATCTCAGGATAGGTTATGTAAATAATGCGGTGAATTTGATGTCCAATACAATACCTTAATTTTCAATTGCAAATCATTGACTGCTGATGCCCAGTACTTTTTGTCATGCTCATACCTGCTAGAAAGTATCCTTATATCTTCGGCTTGTTTTTGCATGGCTTGATCTAATGAGGAAATGTAATTATGTTAGAAAGTCCAATATAGGGTGGGAAATCTAGATAATTTTGGTTTTACTGCATATTTCTGGGTATTAATTGCCCTAATGGTTTCATTCATCCATCTAATGTTGAACTAATATGATAGAAGTTACGATCTTTTACAGCCCTTTACTTTCTTTGTGGACAGGTCAACGTTTCTCTTGAAATATTTGTTGTCTCTGGAATAGAAATTCCCTGCGCATCATTCTCAAATCACTAAACATACCAAAGTGTAGACTATAATGATTCTCATGTATAGCTCATCACTGAACCTAACAAGTAATGTTCAATATACATCATCTTCAATTGGAAAGCTGGAAATTACTAATTCAAATTATCTGGAGGACACTAGAAACACACAAGCTATAAGAAGTGGAACCTTAAAGAAACAAACCTTGAGATAGTGTCTTGAATGCTGTATTGTCAAGTTCCATCCTGACTTTGTCCAGATGTTCATTTGCTGCAGTCAAGGACATCCATGCCTCATAGCATTCTTTTGCCTTAAGCTCACACCGTGTACTAAGCTCTTGTATCTTCTTCTCATATTTAGCAGTAGATTTCTTCTGCATTAGTTTCTTCTGTAAACACAAGAAATATCATTCAGCTTTGGAGTTGTGAAAGTCTTCAACTTCAAGTAAAATGTACCTAACCTGAGCTGAAGAAACTTCTATTTCAGCATCACAATTGTTGCATTTTAGATGTTCCACACTCTTTCCTGGAACTGTAATAAAATGAAAATCGATTTAGATGAAATACTTATATAAATATACTCAAATGTTCCCAACTTAGAAAAAAACAGTCACGCAAATGAAATGTACAAGTGCGTACCCAAATCACTTGGAGGTTTCCTAATGCCAATACCACTAACTAGTGGGCTTCCAATAACCCCTTCAAATCTTATTACAACTACTTCACCCTCCTTAATTGAGACCCTTGAGTCCACCAATTGCAGGGGTTTATTGGCCCCAACAATAGCAAAAATATCAAAGTCAGATAAGACCTGCCAAGCAGACAGTTCATAAGTGTTAGTCTCACATACATTCACCCGAAAATAAGGAATGGAGATATAGACAGATCTTTCTCTAAATTGACTTGCCTTCTCTTCCTGGATGAATACATTAAACACCCGCATTCCTTTCGGCCCGTTAGTGTTTATAATTTCAGTGAAATGAATATCAAAGAAGTAGTCACCAGGAGGAAGATAGTTGAACCGGTAGCAGGAATCCCCTACTCGTGCCGATTGATAGATGTAGGGATAATCCCCACTATCATCTATACTTTCATTGGTTCGTAAAATATTCCCTCCCACAAAATAACTGTCCCCCAGTAATGTCACACCAGAGTCTGATTCATAAACGACCTCAGTTCCAGCATTCACAAACATCACATATTCACCTGCTGCAAATCCACCACAATTATATTAATCCTAATTCTACAATTCCATCTCTAAATCAACACTTCAAGCATTACTATTTCAAATGTTACTACTCACACACCATCAAGCATTACCTGATTAACATCATAAAAATCACAATTATCTACTAAACCATCTACGAAACAACACTATGACACTAAATTACCCCCAAATCAAATTTCAATATTTACTGTTCACACATCAATCATTTAAAGATTAGCAACATTTTAACAGTCTGATATCATTAAGGGCATACAATACTGCTGATAAATTTGAAACCTTTGACGTATTGAGAAAATGATCAGCAAGAATTAGGGCTTATAGCAGCTTTTTTTATTATTATTAATTTCACATTCAATCGAATTTACTGGTGCTGAAAAACCCTAATCGTAATTTACTTGGATAGGTAAAAAGATCCAGTCATCAAATTCAAGAAATCAGAGAGAGAGAGAGAGAGAGAGAGAGAGAGAGAGAGAGAGAGTAAAGATTGCAACTTTACATGAGGAGTTGGGTCTTGTCAATCCGGTAGGGATGAGTCTCGAACCGGAGTCGCAGAGCATCGAATCCACTAGAGACTCGTCGTCCTCGTCCATAGATGAATCCTGAAGATCTGGGTTTGGCTGTTGAACTTGAACTTGAGTCTCTTCGTCCATGGAAACCGGAGGGTTTGGGAAGTGAGAAAATCTTGAACGGGAGAAAAGAGCGATTCTTGGAGCAAATGAAGAAGTGTTTTGGATGAGCAATTGAGAAGAAGAGTATATTTGATATGGGATTCGATGGTTTTTGAGATTTTGGGTGAGAGAACTGTTTGGAATTTGAAATTTTCGTTACCGTTGGGAAAAAAAGGTTGTGTGTGCCGTTGTGCACGCTTTCACAAAGTTTCCAGGACAGGGAGGACAGATTATGGTAAGTTAAATTTCAAAAATGGTTTCATCTAGAGAACAAAAATTCTAAACATGGAATGGGCCGGTGGCTCTAAAAGACTAAAACCGGTATTATTTGGGGGCCCATACAATACTATTTGAAAAGGAGGGAGAAATTCCGAGTCCGAATCAGTTCCATTTCAAACCCGCACGAGATCGAAATTCAATTTCTATTATTTCTTCCGATGCCGCAAATCGGGTCCTATATTCCAAAAGCCGTCCAACCCGAAATTACATTTTACTTATTTCATATTTGCACTCAATTTTAGTATTCTAAATTTGATGTTGGGCTCGGAGATCTGGGAGAGTTTGTGAGTATGACTTATGTTTTGTTAATTGGATTGTTGGTTTGGAAAATGGGTGCCAAGCAATGCATTAAAAAAACAGTCGGATTTTTTTTATTTATATTTTGAGTGTTGTGTAAGCAGCCGAATGATTTTTCTTTCCTCTATATGAGACTTTTAGTATGCGAATTAGGTATCGAGCAAATCACTCAAAACTTTAAAATGAGATCGTAATTTGTGAAGTGTTCATCCCTAAATTAGCCTCATGCATGTCTTGTCCTATTTTGATTTCGGGTTTATAGAAGCGGATATGCAAATATTAGAGACCACACAAAAATTGGCCAAACTCATCCCATACCTAAAAAAGGTATTGCGACAAGAAAACCCACAAGAGCGGCTCTAACAAAATCCTAGCAAAAGACTACATCACTAGAATCAAACGTTAAATCAATTGAAACCCATTTCAATTTTAACTATTAAGTTTTGATTCACATTCTTAGTTTTGATAATAAAAAAAAATTGAGGAAAAAAAAATGCACAAGATAGATCGATGGACATATGTTGGGGATATAATATATATCTATAAATTTTTGGACAACAATATTGAGAGTGCACCTATAGTGTGCTGAACACAAGTGTATAAAACACATGTTCTCACTAGTATTGGACTTAGATGAATAATGTATAAAAAAAATTAGACCGTAGATTACTCTCTTGCACGTTTATGTTTCATACATAAAATTACTCCAATAGAAATTGATTTAATATTGGCTCAATGATCACTGACATAATAAAAACTTTGGGGCAAGGATTTGGCAGGATTTTTCTAGGATTTATGGATTGTTTTTTTTTTTGGAACAATGAATTATGAAGGATTATTTTATATTGTCTTAGCATGATTTCTTTGGATTTGTAAGGATTATTTTGAAACAAATTGCTTGTCACATTAAAACAAATAATATGTTATATTAGACATAGATCTACCTAAATGACACGATCGATGGAACACCGTCATTCTTAAAGAACTTATGCGATCTACTAAAATCTAGATTGAAATGAAACCACTTAGATGAAGTACAGAACACACGATGTAACCATGAGCAAGAGACATTGCCAAGACAGGCAAACCAACCAGGCCCTGACAACATAAACCAAGTCCTAGAACCAACCTGCTTTCAGTGGCACCACAATCAACCATTGACGACTCCAGATCAAGAACCTCTGGAATTGTCATGGACTGAATATCTGGGCCTCAAACCATCCAAGCCTTATCCAGCCCAGCACAACCAAGAGCCCAATTCGAGACCCAAAGCCCTAGGTCAACAGCTCTGCCGCACAGTCGTGAGAAACCACCATCCCCACCAACCCTTCCGACAATGACACACCCTTCTCCAGGCCTGACCAAATCAGATATGAATCTTTCTTGTTCGATCACAGGACCGACCAGACAAGGTACAGATGAACTGCTTCACGAAAGGCACTCGATCCGCGCGCTTTGTCCACGCGCACCAGTAAACCGGGAAACAATTGCCACTTCTGACTGCACAAGAACACTCCAACCCAACAATCTCCTATCCCGCAGTTGAAAGATCGAAGGCAATTGAGCCTTGAGAAATCCCAAGACTATTTCTCTCTGACACACAGAAGGCGCCGGAGCAGTGAATCGGGGCCAGCCATGGTGAAGATGGCAGAACCCTAGCTGAGAACCCTCTCTAGCTCTCGACATCTCTCCAAAACATTCTAACTTGGATTTTTAAGAAATGTCCAAGAGCCAAAAATTTAAATGTGAAATTACGTTACCAAAAATACAGCTAAATACAATAAAAGTACTTCCGGAGACGGTTTTTTTTTTTCATGGAAACGTAATAATTTTTATTCCAATAAGAGAATCATGTACAAGAAAAGATATACATATATGGTTCCTAACCAAATCACCGAAGCCTTACATTACAGCTTAAGGCACATTTAGCTTAATGTGCCAACATATTATAGTCTCTCTGCATATATGAATCCCTTTGGAGCAAATGATCCAGGCATGAGATGCAGCACCACCCTCTTAGCTTCTGACACATTGCAAAATAAATCTTCCATAACGTTCTTTAAAATTACAAAACCAAACCATTATCTTCCACATCCCTGCATCTTAACGCTATAGGCTTGAGGTTGTAAAGATTGAGAACACAGTGATGCATATCGTTTGGAGATTCTTACTGCATAAAAGATAAACATCAGTGCACATTAACCAACAGAAGATAAATAAGATCAAATTGAAGTTCCAACAGAAGATAAATAAGCAAGTCCAACTGCAACACATCTAACTAGATAGCATCAACTCTATAATCATATCATACAGGAAAAAAAGAAATAAACAGCCAATCTTTGAGTAAAAACCAGCATATATAACGCATCAATTATGTATATATACTAATATAAGCCCTAAGTTGCTTTTTGATTGATAATAAACCATATAACAGTACACCATCTTAAATAGAAACAGTAAATTCATACTATCAACAACATATAACGTGACCAATGGATTCATATATACTACATCTTAAATGATTTAAACTAGCTAAACTGTTATGTATTAGATGATTTAAACTAACTAGTTTATACAGTCCACCTAAAGCATCATTACTTGATATAAGATGATTTATTACATGATTGAAACTAACTAGTCTATGTAGTTCATACGAAACCAACCTATAGAAAACGAAAGCATTCTCATCAGTAAAGACAACCATACTTAAAAATGAGCAAATGAACAAAAATCAAAGCATTTGGCAGCAAATGTATCCATGAAATTCAATGAAGAAATACATAAGCACACGGGCTACAAGGGATTATTATAGAGAATGAAGAAATGCATTATAGAGAATGAAGAAATGCACACGGGCTACAAGGGCTACACGCGGACGATGTCGTTTCGGGATAATTGGGCGACAGTTCGGCATTGGGTGGGTTCAGAGAGGAGTAGAGTTTAAGGGTTTTGAAAGGAAGATAGTGGGTTTTGTGGAAGTGGGAGTGTTCACAGAAGAACCTGATTTCTGAGAGGGTTGGTATTTATACCTAGTGTCTTAAAATCCTACAAAATCAGGGATTTGTAAAAATCCATTTAAATCCCTGGATCGTTTAATACCGATTTTAAAAACAAAGTCTTCTTATTTTCAAAAAGCAGCACGCTACCCTTTCTAACGCTCTGAGATTATTGGATTCTATGAAACCTAGGTTTCTTGTACCGATCGCCTCCGCCCTAGGCGTTGGAGCGAGGCCTGTTCCTTGGTTCTTGTGTTATTGAGTAGGTGTTGGTGTGTCGACGAGGAGGTTTTGTCGTAAAATTCTGGTCGGTTATGATGGCGGCGTTGATGATGCTGCGGCAGAGGGCGTTGTGGGTGTTGTTGTTCGGCGTGTGTCTGGTTTTAACGGGAGTGAAGTGGAGATCGAATGGTATGGTGGGCGGCCGAGCGACTGTGGCGCCCTTGAATTGGGAGGCGATGAGGTTCGTGGATCTGTCGGGGCAACTACCTGATTGGGTCTTTAATAGCTCGATTGGAGTGGATGACGGACGATGGCCGGCTGCAAGCGAAGGTTTGATGTAGCTGGGTAATAGCAGTCGTCTGACGGCGCTGCTGCTCGGTTGGAGTGTGAGCAGCTCGCGGCTTCGTGCTGAAAACTACGACTGGGCTGCCAGTTGCCCTAGCTCTCAGTTTCGGCTTTGCCTTCTGGCCGATCTTCCAAATAGGCCTATACTGCTATACTGGGTTGTGCTACTAATTTACAGAATTTTTGGGCTGAAATTTTTTGTGAAGAAGGGTTGCTTCGTCCGATGGTACGGTTAGCGGCGGAAGCCACGGAGCGGGCATCACTTGCCGATGTAGATGAGGTGGCATAATTGAATATGGTGTGAGGCTCAGAATATTTTTTAATTTTCTTTTACACCTAGTTCGTTCAACTATGTTAGGCATTCGATAACATTGCATAGTATAGGTTACTCTAGGAGGTTTGTTTGATCATGTCGGTGTTCCAGTGGATTTCTTGTAATCCATTATTTTCATCAATTGACTACCACCACCGTCTTATAAAAAAAACATCATAAGATTTAAAGGGATTCTTTTAATCTGAATTGAATATATCAGAATTTTAAAGGATTGTAAAAAATCTTGATTTTTTTTTTAAATCAACAACTCTATTTCACCCTCATAGGGTTGACAAAAGAAATATTACTTAAATTGGGACTACATTTTTAATTGGATACCGATTACCGAAGAAAGCGAAAAAATTTCAATACTAAATACTAAATATCCCATGAAGCGCTTCCAACTCTATAACAAGTCTTATAGTATAAAATTATAGGTTGACATAAGACTGCAAATTAAGGGAAAACAATGAAACTCAAAAAACACTACCCACCTCTGAATCAGGATCCTCCGGAATCTTCAATGCTTCCACCCCTCCCTCCACTGGAGCCACCTCTGAATCAGGATCTTCATACCCCAACTCCTCAGACATCAGTATGGGGACCACTGAATGCTCATTGTAACACTTTCCGAACAATCACCAGGACTAGACACTGGAAGCATTTACAATTTCTTCAGAACTCTTTTTTTCCGTTGCAGTTTCTCACCACTTCCTTCTTTCTCTTTCTTCTTGGTCAACGAGCCCTGAGGTCCAACCCTTTTTTCGTTTTTCCAGTAAAATAGTAATAGCACCAAACACATTTGGAATACTAAATTTAGTTCCTATTTCAGATTGGGCCACACCATTCCCTACCTTGGCCTTCTTTTCTCTACCTAAAATTCAAGCCCATCTCTACGGCCTAGTAATGAGGGATACTCCACTTGCGACATCGGCCTAGCCGGAACTAGCTCTGGTTCAGGAATTTCCCTAATCGTCGTCGTAGCAACCCTCGCAACCTAAAACATGCTAGAAGCACTTGCCAAAGTCACACCCGACCCCATTCTCATCGTTCTCTTAGGTTTAGGTTTAGGGTTTAAAGGTACAACTTCTAGACTTACCGGTTTAAAGACCAAGCTCCATGAGCCCCCCCCCCCTTCTGGAACATTGGTTGTCACACCGTCGCAACCTCTTTCAGTTCCATCGCCTTCTTAGTCAGCACCATTTCACACCCTTTCGAGCCATGATCTAGAAAACCACAGCTTCGATAAAGACCTTTCAACATTTCGTAGCTCTGAACCACACTAATAGAGGCCACCGAACGAAAAATGGTAAACCTTAGATGTTCAAAGTCGATTCCTAGTATCTAGTAAAACCCTAACCCTATACTCCAACGAACATTCCCTTACTGTCACCGATCCAGATGGAGAAGACGACCTAGAGAGTTCCCAATATGCTCCAAGGACTCTTATGTCCTTAAATGCAGCGATAAACCACGTACCCCAACCAATGTCTCCCCATGACGCAGATGCACCTCTGATGGTTCACTAATACCATCGTAAGTAGCCAAAAAGAGCAACCACGGGCCACCATGCAAAAAGTGATTGCACTCGGCCAAAACCTTAAACCGGAATAGAAAACACCCATCTTCCTATGGGAACATTGCCATACAATCTCTCAGTCCCTAAATATTGGCCAAAGTCGTCGCAATCCCACTGTCATCCCTTCCCGGCTTGTCCAAAAGTTTCCAGATCAAAAAATGAAAATCTTCCGCCGTTGCCGCCTCACTTCCGGCGCTGAGATCCACTACCGCCTCTTTTGTCACTGCTAGGGTTGCTGCAAAACAGGAAGCCATCTCCTCAGCCCTGGTTAGTAGCCGCCTAGGTTGAAAATTTTGCGAGAGTTTTTACGTTCTCACCTCACCCTCTTAGCTAGGGTTCAAGTCTCAGAACGATTGGCTAACTGGATGATGACATCATCTTTCTTTTAACGTAGGAAGACCTAGAGCTGTGTACAATGATTAAGGCATGAGGTTAATAGAATCTTCTAAGTCCAGCACTACATTGTCGAAAGATTTTTCACCAATCACGCAGGGAACATAGAAACTATCTAGATCCTTCAATTTTGGAGGTAACTGTTGTTGAAGTTCTGTAGAAACAATCTCATTCACCTTCACAATATTCTTCTCTCTCATTTGTCTCATCGTGGTGCACAGTTCTTTGAGAAATTTTGCATACTTCAACCCTAGTTTTCGGCAATCGATGAGAGGTAGATTCACTTGTATCTTCTTAAAGATTTCCAATATTTCTTGTTGTTGCTTCTTTTTATTCACTAATCCACGTGAAAATGGTGCACTAATAAACATAGAATTAGCAAGAACTGTACTTGAAGAAATCAGGCTTTGGCCTTTCATTAGGCCGAATTGTGAAGATGAGGGTGCCATTATGCTCTTATGAGCATCAAGAGTGGCTAGATCTTCTTTAACGTCATTTTGTACGTCCAAGTGACTAAGAGGTGGAGTTAGCTTCTTCTTCTGATACTCCTTAAACTTCTTGCCGCTTTGAGTAGATACTATGTTTGTTTCTCTGTAATCTCCTCCCGGAGTTGGAATAGTTTGAGTTGGAAATTTTCTAGTAACATTCTTGATCTGGCCCATAAACTCAACAATTTAGTCAATTTGTTTCTTCCATACCGCAATGGCGTTCCCCTGCTGGGCATGTCCATTAATAAGTGCTTGCATAGAAGTAGTTAGCTGAGCAAGCATCTTATCGCAGTCAAGATTGATGAGAAAAAGTGTGGCACTGCTGGCGTTGGCGACATGAAGCCTTGGTTGAAATTGATGAGGTTGTTGCTGCTAAAAACCTTGTTGTTAAAGCGTAGGAGGCTTCAAACATCTATCATTGTTTCCCTACTGAAATCTAGGATGATTATTGCATTACCCTTGATTGTAATTGTTTCCATAATTCTTGAACCTAGGGGCACCTTGATCATTCTGGAATCCTCATATGGCCTTTGTAGCTTCCATCATTGGTGCATTGGTTTGAGGGCATTGGTCATTGTGATGCCCATTAAGTAGACAAATGCCACATACTTATATTATTGGTGGTATTGGTTGTGGCAACTTAGCTTCCAAATCTTTGTGATCAAGAGGTAAACTTGGCAATTTCTGTGCTGGTGTTGAAAGAACTCGAAGTAGACACTTCATTGACTTTTCTACTGTGTATATGCCATACCCTCATATTAATGTGTCTTGAGGCTGCGCTGGTCCAATAAAGCATATCCCACTATAGCAAGCTTTTCCAGAAATGGTCCTCCAACTGCTGCGTCCAATAGCTCTCTTTCCAAAGGTCTAAGTCCTTCATAAAAGTATCTCAAATAGTTGCTTTTAGATATGCCATGTGATGGACAAGATTCACACAACTCCTTGAATCTTTCATAATATGTTGTGAAAGACTCGTCATGATCATGTACTACTTCGGTAATCTTCTTCCTCAAGAGTATGACTTGGTGAGAAACTCTTTCACACAATTCTCCCATGATGTGAAAGATACAGAGGGTAAACCAAACAACCAACGTTTGGCTTTGTCTTCCAAGGAGAATGGAAATTTCCTCAGTCAAAATGCATCCTTTGTAGTGTTGGTAGGGCACATGGAATCGCACACGAATAAAAACTCAATAATGTGCTTATTCGCATCTTCAGTAGATAATCCATGGAAACACGAAAGATGATTAATGACACCACTTTCTAGCCCAGGTGCCATTTTTCCTGCTGCTGGCTAAGGATAGACGATGGAAGTTTGACCAATGTTACCCGTGTTGGAGCATGTCTGTGCACAGATGGATTGTTCATTTTCGTCTGCCATTTGATCTCTTAGATCTCGGACAATGTCTGATTCTTCATCTGGAACGTGTACTAATAATGATGGTGACATAGGTGGAGTGCGTTGACCTTGCTCGTCAATATGAGGGTCATGTTCTATGTGCTCTTGTTCTCTGTTTGTGTCTAGGTATTGTTCTGTTTCTGAGTGCAACTTCACGAAGTACTGGCTCGGTCATTCATAAGTTTCCCGAATCATCAACAGATCAAGTGTTAGCATCATCAGAAGTCAAAATAAATGCAAATTATAAAGTAATTAGCTTGCCAAAAGTATAAACACACGAAAATATTACTAATTACTAACTAATTAATCTACTAAACACGCGGCAAACACTTATATACATTAGACAAAGATACTGCGACTAAATGCAATCTATATAATGCAAAGGTATGAATGCAAATGATATATACATGGCCCATAATAAACAGAAATGAATGCACATGGTTAGTAGAAAAATAGAAAGGAAGTAATATATGCAGCACGTTGGTGATCACGTTGAAAATTCACAAACTTGTATAATGTTACATGTTGGATTCATTATGGATCACACATTCAAATAATCAAAATTTTATCTAAATGCATTAAACAAGATCAACCTACATAATAACATGGTGTGAATGCATTGGAGAAAAATGTTAGAACCTGCAGAAAACACATAAGTCACGTGAACAGTATGAGTAGAATGACTATTCCTTTGGTCTTATGTTCTTAAATTCACTTAGCTTAGGGTATCCGGTGATGAAATTCGAGCATCATGAAACATTAGGGGAGTTTGGCAACTAGAATGCAACGTGATTATGCCTTTACAAGTTCAAGAATTTTGAGCACTTTTAGTCAAGCATGTCCAAGTTGAGTTTGCCAAAGATTTATAAAGAGTACATTCTTCTAAGCTTTTAGTAAATTTCTCCAAACGTGCAACCCATGCAATAATTTGTACTATCTCCTGATCATTCTACTATTTAACATTTAAAAATGGTCAGTAGAGATAGATGTAACGCGAGAGGTATGACTAATTTTAAGACACCCCGAAGCTAACTGGGCCAATGGGGGATATTACTTCAATGTTGTCCCTTTATTAGATTCAGAACCTGTCACCAATCATAACCCATATGGATATTAGACAATAAACCAAAATTCACAAGATAGTACATATGACGACCCGACCCTTGTCAAAAATGGCAAATAATTCTAATAATTCTTTGACTAGGATTAAACTCAACCGAAATGAGTCAAAGACCTTATCGATAATACGATAATGTGATCGTAACAATATAAAGTACATCTAGTTCTCCGTCATCCGCGCCGCCACTAGTCACTACCACCCACCCACCCACTAGGATGACGAAGCCTAAATACATTATTAGCCTCACAAATACGCTTGTTACGCCAATACAAATCTAATGATATATAACACGACACATTTTGGAAACTTTTTTCGGCAAGACTGGCTGCCACAGACGGCGGCGTGTGCTGCTCACATGCCACCACCAGCGAACCACCAGCGATGGAGGATAATACATCAATCTCTTCCTCTTGTCAAGCCCAACAACTTACTTAATACCTAATTTGGCCTTGATTGGCCTAAAAATGCCTCGAAAGAAGATGGATTCCATTTCGCCAGAAAATTCCCAATCCTGATTCTAGCGCTGTCGAGCCACCTTAGAGCTCAACGCTGGTCAGGTTCAACGTAGACGAGACAGGGCTACAATAACCCTCTAACCTCACCACCTAAAACAACATCGACCGCCGGTTACGGCGGCGACCGAATCAAACTCGTCGGAGATAAATCGATCTCCTCAAATCAACCTGCAAACATGAAATTGCACAACCTAACACAGATCAACACATAAAGGAGAGAGAGAGGAACCAAACCTTACCCAAATTGGTCGACAACCCATCGACCCAAAACCTAGATTTTTGTAGAGCTTCTACTTGAAGTTCCGACTTCCTCCGCCTAAATTGGAGGTGGAGATGTTAGGGTAACAATAGAGGAGACTGAGATAATCAATTTGGCACCTCAGTCGCCCAGTTTGGTGTCCAGACAATGAAGACTCGCTAGAGCCAAGCTCAACGACGATTGGTATCGCCAGACCTTCGATCAATGCGGGTCAGCGGCCCATTTCCAAAAATGAAAAAGTCTGAGTTTCCAAATATGGAAACTCGTATATATACTCGCGTATTTCTCGTATTTTGATATCATAATTTCTGTTAAAACTTTTGTTGACCATAACTTTCTCGTCGTAACTTCGATTATAGCATTCCGTGCGTCGATGAACTCGTCTCGATGAATACTACGACTTCCACCTGAAGTTAACCAATATACTCGATCCGATAAAAAGTCAACTGATACTGCTCGGTTATTACTAACGCTAATTTTTTTTTACCATACTCGATAAATTGAACTCAAAAATACTCGTAAATATCAAATATTATATGAAAAAGTCGGGGTATCATAGTACATCACCCTCAAGTGCTTATAGACTCTGCCCTCGACCTCATATCCATAACTTCACTTAGGTTATGGTGTAAGGTGATGAAATCCACATATCATGAAGGGTTAAGGAGATAAATAAGCAAAAGAGACGTCATCTATTCCGAAGATCGAAACTTCAAGCAAAGAGTCATGTAATCAATTTAAATATAAGACTTTTCATTAACTTGTATGTAATATTTATGTATACATATACAATCAAGCAAGTATTTATTTCTACCGAATTCCGCTTGGGGAATCCGCTAGAGGTACATGGGATATTGTAGCAGGATCACTCCTCTTACTAAGACCAAAGTCTTTCACTTAGTCTGTTAACTACACATAAACAAGTGATGTTAGGAAGTTGAGACGGGTTGGCCTACCTTTAACACTCTGATGCCTTAGTCAGGATAAGAATGATACAGCTAGTGGAAGTATGAGTTATAGAAGATTGATTAGTTACCTTGGATGCGTAATAAATACCTTCCTTATATGGGTAGTTGAGGATGTCACATTTTCCTCCATAGCAATGTGGGATTGTTTGACATACTTGAATTAGGAAAGATTCGAGGACAGAAGAGTCTTTCTGTTAGGCCGAGCCTGCTCTTGGTGCATAGTGTGCATCAACGCGTGAGTCGTGCGCTGGTCTACCTAGCAAAATATTCCAATTCGATACATTTTACATATTTTGCTATATTTTGAGGTGCTAAGTGTGGCTTAATTTAGGAGTTAAGCCTTGGCGTACTAACAAGTTCCCAAATTTCCATGCCAAGGAGATCGATCTTGATTGGGGAGTTAAAAAATAAAACCCCTAAAGTGGCCATATTTAGCCCCTTCAAATATAGAAAAATAGATAAAACAGATCGAATTGGAATATCCGCTAGAAGGGCTAGCGCACGACCCACGTGCTGACACGCACTATGCACCAAGGGCAAATCCAACCTGGCGAAAAGACTCTTTTGTCCTCGAAACTTTCCTAATTCAAGTATGTCGAGCAATCTCACATTTCTAAGGAGGAAAATGTGACATCCTCAACTACCCATATAAGAAATGTATTTATTACGCATCCAAGGTAACTGATCTATCTTCCATAAATCATACTTCCACTAGCTGTATCATTCTTATTCTGACTTAGGCATCCGACCATTGAAGGTGGGTCAACCCTGTCTCAACTTCCTAACACCGCTTGTTTGTATGCTGTTAGTGGACTAAGCGAAAGACTTCGGTCCTAGCAAGAGGAGCAATCCCGCTACAATATCCCACGTACCTCTAGCAGATTCCCCAAGTGGAATTCGGTAGAAACAATATTATTAACAAAAATTTTATCAAAATTATTGGCGAACAATTATTGAAAATTATTATGTACAAGTATTGTATTATGTAAAATTTAAATGAATAAAAAAACATGTGTAAATCTGCAAAAATAATCGTTAGTTACAAGTATGAGTATGACGAACATTATGCACAAGCAAGACAAAAATTAAAACATATATATACAACACAAAACTACAAATAATTCTTAATCCCAACAACTACATGAAAAATTGATACGCTAAAGTGGTAATAATTATTTTTATCACTTTTATCGATGATAACACAAAATATTGCTATGTGTACCTCACAAAGAGTAAAGATGAAGCTATAGAGAAATCTATTCTCTATAAATAAATAAAAAAGCAAGGATGAGAATCAACTCAACAAGACAATTAAGGTTATAAAGGTTAATTGAGGAGGTGAGTATGAATCACCATTTGTTAACTTTTGTGATCATCATGAGATCGTACATGAAACAAAAGCACCTTTTTGGTTGAACAGAAAAATCGCATCTTAAAGGATATGATGAATGCAATGCTGTTAAGTTCTGGTTTGCTACCAAGCATGTGGGGCGATGCCATTTTATCGGCTAATTATCTTTTAAATAAGATACCTAAAAAAACTCCACATGAATTATGAAAAGGGAGAAAGACATCATACAATTACTTGCGAGTATGAGAATGTCTGGCCAATGTGGCAGTTTCTAAACCTAAAAATGTGAAAAATACGCCAAAAACGGTTGACTGTATTTTTATTGGGTATGTAGTTTCACTTATCGGTTCCAAGTGCATAAATCAAAAATCCATGATATACATGAGAATACAACAATGAAATTTAGGAATGTATGTTTCTTGGAAACTATATTTCCATGCAAGTGCAAAGAAGAACCAAGTTCATCTAAATGGACATATGAGGTCATTGTGGAAGATAGTCAGGACCAAGTAACTGCGTCTGAGGTAGAACCTACATGAAGTAAGAGAACTAGGACTAAAAATTCTTTTGATCTATATTTTATGACATATAAACTTGAAGGTGAATCTCGAACCTTTAAGGAGACCGTGAAGTCCACATATGGTCCTCTATGAAAAGAAGCTATTAAGAGTGAAATTAACTCTATTCTACAAAACCATACTTGGAAACTGGTGGGTCTTCCATGTGGTTGCAAACCGTTAAGTTCCAAGTATATTTTCAAGAGGAAAATGAAGGTAGATGAATCAATAGACAAATAAAATGCAAGGCTTATAATTAAAAGCTATAGACGAAAAGACGGCCTGGATTATTTCCACACTTACTCTCCAATGATGAGAATAACTTCCACCATAATGGTACTTGCCATTGTTACCTTGCACAATCTTGAGGTATATCAAATGGATATACAAATAGCTTTTCTAAATGGAGATATAAAGGAAGAAAATCCATATGGTGCAACCTGAGAGTTTTCCAACTCCTAAGCAAAAAGGGAAAGTATGTAAATTAGTAAAGTCATTATATGACTTGAAAGAAGCACCAAAGAAGTGACATAAATAATTTGACAACATTATAATCACCACTGGTTTTAAAAAATAAAATAAAATCAATGAATGTAATAAATGTGTATACATATTCCAAATATACGGAGAATGAATATTTTAAGATGTGTCTGTATGTAGATGACATGGTTATCATTGGAAGCAAAGATAAGATGGTCAAAGAAATACAATATTGTAAAGTACTCAATTTGTAGTCTTTATGATTATATTTTCTAATAGGGCTTACCTTAATAGCTCATAATGTATAGAAAATGAGACTTTCAATTATAGTGTACTTGAGCAAGCCTCACCCCACCTACATCTATTTCTTCTAGCCTGGTTACAAGTGAAAATAACTACCGAACGATTATAGAAGTCATAATTACAAGCAAAGTCGTTCATGTACTATGTTGGATTGTAAAAGTGTTTCGGTCCTTAGAAAACGATCACAATAATGCTAAAAGGGCTGATATTAAATCAAACACATTATGTGAAGAATATCGTTGGGAAATTCTGCAAGGAAAATTCTGGAGTCTCCAGAACTTAGTTAGATATGACTCTTCATCTTTCGAAAAATAAAGAAGAGAGTGTTTCTCACTTAGAAAACTCTAGAGTCATCGAAAGCCTAATGTACTTAATAAGTTGTACAAGGCTAAATTTAGCTTATATTGTGAACAAGCGAAGCAGGTACACGAGTAATCTTTGAGGGATTCATTGGCAAGCAACTATAAGAGTACTCAAGTACTTAAGGTATACTCGTACCTATGAGCTGCACTATATGAGATATCCAACTTTCCTAGAATGATACATCGATGCAAACTGGATATCTAACATGAATGACTCAAAGTCTACTAGTGGATACATGCTCACACTAGGAGGTGTAGCAGTGTCTTGGAAATCCTCCAAACAAACTGCTATAACAAGATCCACTATGGTATCTAAGTTTGTTGCACTAAACAAATGTGGGGAGGAGGCAAAATGCCTAACCCAATTTTAAGAGGATATACCAAAATAGACAAAACCTGTGCCTGCAACTTGGATACTTTGTGATAGTGAATCTGCAATTGGCAGAGCACAAAGCAATACATAAAATGGTAAGTCAAGACACATTCGTCGAAGATATAATACCATCAAACAACTACTCTCAATTGGCGTTATCTCTGTTGACTATATGAAGTCAAAGATAATAAAGCAAATCCGTTAACTAAAAGGTTAAACAGAGAGTTAGTTGATGAATCATCGAGGAGAATAGAACTAAAGCCCATGATTTAATAAAATCTTTATAGTGGATACCCAACCTAGTTGACTGAAGATCCCAAGATCTAGGTTTAAAAAGGGACAACTAAATTGTAGAGAATGTGTTATATCACTGTGTGGATTTTTTTCATGTCCATTCCTATGATAAAAACAGTGATGCCCACAAGAACAAAGGTTAAGCTAAAACTTTTAATTATTCTTATGCGTCAGAAATTTCGAGCAGAGTATTGCGGGTTACTCTTATTTAAGAAATAACCTATGTAGAAGAGAAGTGCAGTCGCTTCTAAGAGAATTGTTCAGGGCATAATTCTTACTAAGCTCTTACAGAACCAGATGCGTGTCCAAGGCCAAAACGGACACAATAGTGAGAACTGAAAAATATTAGGAAGATGCCTGTGTGAGGTATGACATCGTTTACACAAATGGCAAAGATATCGTATATACTGTTTATTTAGTAAAGTAAGCACATTTTTACAAGGGGAGATTTAAAGGTTTACCCCTACCTATCCTATCCAGGTTTTCAACCGTATACTCTATCACTAAGTCTATCGAGTCCTTAGACGCCAATTTCATTCTTGTTTAAATTGTTTAAACAAGAAAATTAAGTGAGATGCACTTAACATTAATGGAAAAGAAATATGGATTTGTGTTCTCCTACAAAAGTACATAGAGATTAAGTATTCATTTGTTTAAATTGGTTAAGAGGTGAATGAGAAATTGTCACCCAAAGTTGGCAACTTGAAACATAAGAAAATGAGTTTGTCACATATGAGAGAAACTAGGAATGTAAAACCTTTAAATAATATTTCACTTTGCTATGTTTTGAGTAAATAAGTAAAGAGGTTCAGTTGAATTGGGCTTACGATAAGGACTTATGTGCACCCCAATTTGGGCTAGCTTGCACAAGTTTCCTTTTGCACCCTGAAATATTGTCCATTGGCTTTCCACATTCTTTTGGTCTTTCACATTATTTCGGTTATAAACTTATTACTGGAATGAATTTAAGTGCTTAATTGTGCAAAACTGAAAACCTTTTGTTTGTCAGGATTTATGCTCCTTCTCATCTCTTCCAAGTATAAAAGGTGGTTTCCTCCTTCTCATTCTTCACTCACTCATTCAAAAAACATCTCTTCCTCTCAAAGCCTCATTTCAAAGAGTTATAGTTCAGTTCTAGTTTCAGTGATAGAGAAATGTGTTCTCTAATTTGTCTAGGAGTTGTTATGTAGTGCAAACACAAAACTTAAGTAGTCATTGTATCTTGGGAGACGTACGCCAAGCAAGCCAGGTGCACCGGAGTAGGTAGCATAAATATTCTTAAGGAAAATATGTGGTACACGTAACTCGACTTTTCTTTGTACTTAGATTATCATCATTAACCCTTCGGTAACAAGTTCATAGTTTTTTGAATTTGTTATTGAAATTTTGTTTAATCTAATTAATTAAATTAATTTAGTATTTTCATATTTAGTCAATATTACTACATATTCCCTACATTGATCGATCGAGATTGTGTTATTAGTGGCAAATAGAGGTTCTGGCTCAATGTGCAGGACAATGGAGGTTTGTCTTCTTTAATTTTTTATGCATTAATCTCAGATCTAGATCAGGGTACCTACACTTGTTGTCGCTTCGATCAAACACCCACCTTCCTCTGTTCGGATCTCCACCACCGAAAACAGCAATCTCGCCACCTTTCGCGACGACCGCATCGTCGGCTCAGACTACATGTACGTCAGCCCAATCAAAACTGCCAACAAAGAAACCCTCGAAGTCTTCTACCATCAAGTACACCCCTTTCTTCTTCTCTTCAATTCAATTAATCGGAGTGGCGGCGACTATGTGGCAACGGAGAATCGCACGGGTTGTTTGATGGTAAAAAGCAATTTGGGTTAAATTTTTCAATAAGAGTCAGAATCAGAAGACACGATTCATCAAAATTTAGCATGATAAAGTCAACTGAACCCTAAACCCTGAACCTAACTCCGATATAGTGGATTATTTTGTAATGGATTCTTAAAATACAAAATATTCTTTCAAAAAAATCATGCACTCCCTTAAATTTGTATAACATGCACACTCCTATTACAATTTTTCTTTTTCTTTTAAAAGACAAAAGCCGTTATGCGACACCGGTTACATTGTCGTATCACGAGTCAAAGGCCTCCTTGCGTTTTTTATAAGCGGACACCGCAGCAAGAAACCGACGAAATACGAAACCGCCGTTAAATGAACCCAACGGAAAACCCAACCTTACTCTCCTTTCAATCGCGTGTTCCACACTAACCAATCAAAAACAACCGTACACAAACATCACACGCGCCACTTGCACGCGTAGGGAAGACCGTGTATTGGAGCAGTGAAGTGAGGGCGTCTCTGTTTATCAAAACTAGTGGGCGTCCTGATCCTTTCTTGTAAACCCCCTTCAAATTTTGTTTTTCCCTCACTTTCTAATTTCTGGGATCAAACCCTGAATTTTAATTTTCAGTTTTTTAAATCCCAAATCTCTATTATAGGTAGGAACTTTAATTTGTAAAAAATGGATTTACTGCTTCAGATAAATTTCCATGAGCGTAATAATCATCAGTTTAATTCCTTAATCTCTGTTTTGGGTCTCCCTTGAAATTTGATTCCATTGTGTTAATTTTGTTTCACAGGTGTTGGAGGTGTGAGGTTTAGCACTGACCTGGGATTTCCAATCAAGTAAGGATGCATTATTTTTAATGGGTTTGATTTGTAAATTGATTCTGGGTTACTGTTATTGTAAAGATTGTAGCTTTTGTTTGGTCAGAGTTTTGTGAAATCATTGTTAAACTTGTTACACTGTGAAATTGTTCATGACTCATGCTTTAGCTGAATCGTTGTCAAGGTTTGTGTTGTACACAAGTTTTTGAGTATAGACTGTATAGGCCAAAAGAAGTAAAAGAACATTTTTAACTATACAATTATTTCTGTCTTCTTAGATTGTGAGGAATTCGTGTTGAGTTGCGTGTTTTCAATTATTTCAATCTCACTGTGTTTCGATATCTGGGAGATGAGAATACTGATGTTATATACTATGTTTGATACAAGAGTGCTGCTTATGGCATTGGAGTGCTTAAGGCAATTGTTGTTGGAAACTTAAACTTATGGAAAGCTGCTTGAGGGGTTTGAAAACTTGTCATAAGACTCATTTGTTGCTTAGGGTAATGAAGTAATGTCAACAAGCTCACGTCTTTTCCCTATTTTCCGGCAGTCCGTGGCCTGTTGCTATATGGATTTGAGCTAATATGGTTTAAGATAATTGCTGATATTTACTAAAAATAAAAATTCAGCGTATGTAATCGTAAGGCTGTTATGTGTGCTTGAATATGCAAGGAGTGCATTTTCCTGCTGTGTTGACTATCTATATGCTTATTATATGAAAAGTTTGAAAACTAACCTTATAGTCAACTTCTTGGACGGAGTTTCCATGTCAGATATTCCTTAATAGAGTGGAAAACTAAGAGATGCCTGTTTCTACATTTGAAGATTGTACACTGTAATAATTTCTCGTTTCTAGTTGTTAAGAATGATAATTTTATCAGATAAAAAGAAAGAATGATAATTGAACCAGAATGTACATAAATAAAAGAGATCATCTGCAACCACATTGATTTTGTGAATTCTGTCCCACATGGTTCTCTATGAAAGTGGTTTGGCCTGTTCAAAGGCAAAATGTTTCATAATTTGTTATATGGGATCACAGTGTACATTACAAAGTTTTGACACTTGTCAGCTTGCTAAATTTAATTTTATTACATTGATATACAGCGTATCGTTTTGGAGGTAGTAAAGAATAATTTGCGAGTCTGTGGTTCAAGGAAATTTACTGTATACAGTAAATGCATTCTATTATTTTTGTCCGATAGTAACACTGGTGCTGTTTGTTTTGCCCATCTCATTTTCTCTGTTCCATCAGTAATGCAAATTCAAAATCAAACTGAGCTTACGAAGCAGAACAATATGCTTCCTCCTCAAGCTGGAACATTTCAAGATCGTGAAGATCTCATCCAATATGTTCGTGATTTTGGTGCTAGTCAAGGATATGTGGTGACCATCAAGAAGTCCAGGAAAGACAGGAGAGTCATTCTTGGTTGCGATAGGGGAGGTGTTTATCGTAATAGGCGTAAAATTGATGAAAGCAAACGCAAAAGGAAGGCAAATTCACGCCTTATTAATTGTCCATTTGAAGCCATTGGAAAAAAGGATGATGATTCATGGGTACTCACGATAAAGAATGGAGAGCACAACCATGAAGCATTAAAGGACATGTCAGAGCATCCTTATAGTCGTCGTTTTACTGAGGAAGAGGTCAGGCAAATTAAGCAAATGACAGAAGCGGGTGTAAAACCACGACAAGTTCTTAAGGCTCTGAAGCAGATGAATCCTGAACTCCAGTCAACACCAAGGCATTTGTATAACCTCAAAGCAAAGATTCGTCAAGGAACTCTATCAGGTGCATTGTTTCTGGGATTTATCACTATGTTGTACTTATTGGACTATTTGATAGTTTCTTTATGCATAGTTACCATAAGATGTTTAAAGGGTGCTGACATTTAATATGTTAGCAGAAATCTATACATGGGTTGATTGCCAGGCTTAAAAGCATGCCTGATTTCAAAGACAAAGCCTTGTTCTTCAGCAGACTTCTTGTCTGCCTCCTGTATGCATTTTGTTTTAACAATAAAAAGCTGTTTCTTAAAAAAAAAACTAGCCACTAATTTTTGGTTTTCTGAAAAAATTAGATAGAAAAATCTGTTTTTCTTCTTTCTTTTCAACTTTTATTGAATGATTAATAACTCAAAAAATATATATTCCTAATTCATTTTTTGCAGAGAAAAGTTTCAAGGCATGGAGACTTAACAGGCTTGCTTTGGTGAATACAAGTTCTGGTGGCAGTGGGGGGTCATCAATGCAAATTAACCAGCCGGTAAGGGATGATAGTAAAGGGTAGTTGACAGTTTGGCTGGAGGCTTTCTTCTATATTATTTCTATTTCTGCTCTCTTTTTTAGTGAAAATACAAACTAATGTTGATTTAATTGTAGTTGAAGGTTCCTAACTTCATTGGAGGGAAGTTTATTGATTCGCAAGGATGTTTCATCATTGATGTAGTTAATCCTGTAAGTTCATGAAATTCAATTGGGATATCATCTTACTCTTTTTGATAAATATGCTTATCAGTGTTATCATTATATACTTGATTTTTGAACAGGCGACACAAGAGATTGTTTCTCATGTTCCTCTAACTACCTTTGAAGAATTCAAAGCTGCAGTTAGTTCAGCCAAGCAAGCTTTTCCTTCATGGAAAAACACACCTATTACTACTCGTCAAAGAATCCTGTTTAAGCTTCAGGAGCTCATCCGCAGAGATATTGTTAGAAATTGGACTCTTTTGTTGTTATCATGGTATTCTGTTTAAGCTTAAGATTACCATTGTTGAAAATACAGGTTTCTTTTTTCAGGATAAACTTGTCATGAATATCACCATAGAGCAGGGTAAGACGTTGAAGGGTGCTGAAAGTGATGTGCTTTGTGGTATAGGTCAGTCTTTGCATGTGTATGATTGTAGTTCTTGTTCTGTTCTGATGTTACCGAAAACTGGGTTATATACCTCTCTCTCTCCATTTGCTCTAGAGGTGGTCGAACAAGCTTGTGGGATGGGAGCTCTACAGATGGGGGATTTTGTTCCTAATGCATCTTATGGTATTGATACATACTGCATTAGGGAACCACTTGGTGTTTGTGCCGGAATATGCCCCTTCAATTTCTCATCAATGATTCCCTTATGGGTATGTCTGCAGTACCTTCTGTTTTTTTCCATTGGTTGTTTTTATTTGAATGTAGTGCATGAATTGGTCAATAATTGCATTTAAATTTTTGTTTTTAGTCCAGGATGGAGTGCTTCTTTTCTCATGACAGTAGACCAATTTTTAGTTTGTGCTGACATGATTATCCTTAGATCCTCTTGGTAGTTCTTCTTTGTTCTTTTTTCTTTGGGTGTTACTCTGTGGTAGGTTTCATTGTTAGTAAACTCCCTTCGTCCCTCCACAGTTTTAGAATATTATAACATGAGTTTTTCCCAAGTAATATATCAACAATTTTGCAGGTGTTCCCAGTCGCAATTACATGTGGCAATACATTTGTTCTTAAGCCATGTGAGAACAATCCAGGTGACTTTAATCCCTCACCATGAGCTTCTTCTCAGTTTGAATTCCTTTTTTGTCTGTTCGTTAATAACAGAATAAGATAAAAGAATAAAGAGGTGATGTGCTTCTTGTGGACAGATTTTTACTGAAATGCGTTGGCATGATGTAAGTCTTATGTTACAACTTGCATCACAGTGATTTAGGGTCTGTTCATAATGCTCTATGACTACATAGAAAATGTATCATAGAATTTACTCCTTTAGACAGTAAATTAAATTTTGCATTTTTCAGATCTAAATACCAGTTTGGTATACCACTCTCTCAAAAGCCGTTAAAAAAATAACAATAATGTGAGTTGATACAGAGTACTCAAGTTAAAAAATAAAATTCTTCTTTTATATCTTATTTGTGGTTACAGGGGGGCCTAAAAAACAGACCCTCAAAACTCTTTTTCGTCTTCTGTAATATCCCAATCTTAGTTTTCCCTCGAAGCCTCCAATTCGGCTAAATAATTTGATCAGATGAATTTTAATTCTTTTTAACTGATCAATACAAGACACTCTACTTTATTGTGATAAACACAATTATATCTATTTTAAAGAGCTTGCAGAAGACAATTTATCTGTAGGAGGTAGCACTGCTAATTTAGCTGAATTCACACAATTTTGCAGAATTATACCGAAGGGGTCCATAGTTTCATGCTTCCTTAGAAATGGCAAGTAATGTATTCATTATCTTTTCTCCCCAATAATGAAAGTGCAATTGTTGATTTTATTTTGCAGGAGTTTCAATGATCCTTGTGGCACTTGCAAAGGAGGCTGGTTTGCCTGATGGCGTGTTAAATATTGTTCATGGTACCCATGTAAGTTTTGTGCTACCTGTGTTTTTTTCCTTTTCCTCTGTCTTTCTACAAACATTTTGCCCCTCGATATAGCAAAATATAACAGATAAGAATATATTAAATAGATGTACCTAAGACTGTTTGGCAAAGTGAAGGCCATTAAATGGATGTTGTAAGCTTTGATGAATTATTAATGGGTCTAATGTATTAGCTACCAGCCACTCCAATTGCAGCGCACAGCTTTCTTTTAGATCATATGCTGTTGAGTGGTAATGAGTGACATCCTATATAAAATGAGAAGGGTATGGCTGGTGTGGGTTGTTGGTGGAGTCATCCTTATGTAACTAGCACTTTAGTATTACTCTCCATCTACTTTTTAATCCCTTCAGTAACCTTTGAAGGTTTGATTTTTGACAATGACTAGTTTATTTAATGAGAATTTGAAAATCTGTGGTAGGCTGTTAAAAAGATGTGTTACTTCTTTTACTGATGTTTTCCTCCAAAATCAATCTATGCAGGACATTGTTAACTATATTTGTGATGATGATGATATACAGGCTGTTTCACTTGTTGGCTCGAGTACAGTAAGTTAATTTCCGGTCCAATGCTTATGATTATTGATAAACCCACTGCAATAAGTTTAAGTTTCAATGCACTAGACCTCTTAACATGCATGTAACATAATTGGGCAACTCGTATGTTTTTAATCTCCCTTTTCTGCCTTTTCTTACACCGTGAAGGTTGGGATGCATTTACATGCGAATGCAGTTGCTAGGGGAAAGCGTGTTCAGGTGAACAGTTATTCGTCAACTCTCACAAACCTAAACACACTCACGGTTTTGTTTGAATTTAAAACTAAAATATACTTTCATTCTGACGAGTGATTCTCGCAACTCCTCAAGTCCAATATAGGAGGAAAAAATCATGCAATCATCATGCCTGATGCTAGCATGGATGCAACCTTGAATGCTCTGGTTATGGCTGGTTTTGGTGCTGCAGGACAGAGGGGTATGGCTCTCAATACAGCTGTTTTTGTTGGAGACTCCGTAACATGGTAATTCATCTCTCTTTTTTTCAACGTTTTATTTTTTGCTGAAACATGGTTGCTGTTGCATGCATATCTTAGTTTTGAGGGTTGAATGTCACTGAAGCATGTACTGCTCAATTCAGTTGCGTTATAATTCCAAGATGCTTGAGTGTGGTAACAACTTTGAGAAACTTGCTAAGTGCAACTCAGTCTCTTGGCCAGTTTTAATTTGTTTGCAATTTAGGTCGGTTTGCATTATTGTCGGATCAAGATTTTATCTACAATGTATCCATCTAAAGCTTCTGTTTATACACTTGTAGCAAGTAATAAGCTATTTTTCTCCACCTGTCATAGGTGTGTATTACACACCCTTCTTGTAAGTTTTTAACAAGTGACACTTTTAGTCTATTGCACTAAATGCGGTACGATCTACCAGCTGTAAGGTATTAAGCACTTCAATGAAAATATACCAAGTCTGGTCGCGACTTAGGGTAAACTAGAAAGAGAGTAAGAGAGATAGAGTTGCTTGATGAAGACTAGACCAACTCTGGAATGTGGGTATTGTTGGGTTAAGATCTATTTTTCTTTTATGTTGGAGGTAAATTTACTCTTCTTTGTAATATTTGTAAGCAAGAAAGTGTAACTATCTATCATCATAAATGTAGCATTATTTATTGAACCGGTGGAAGTTAGTTTCAATCAGGTTGGGGTTATCGATTTTGTATTCTCAGGGTGCTTGAACTAGCGGAACGTGCCAAAGCCCTGAAAGTCAATGTGGGAACTGATCCCAGTGCAGACGTTGGTCCAGTTATCACCAGAGAGGTGAATACAATGTTCTATGTATTGAGCTTGTTTATCTACTTAGTAGAAATGAATTATACTGCAAAGGTGATTATCTGTATCATAAGCAGTGGGTGAATTGATTGTATGTACCATATTACAGTGCTTTCTCACCTGACAGATTCTACAGATTGATGATAGCATATAATTTCTATTGTTTTGTGGAAGATATATACACTATGTAGCCAGTTATGAGACTATTACTTTTGGTACTTTGCATTAGTGGCATCTTCATGGGTAATTTTGGGGAAAATTAGATATCTGACCTCCTCCTTTCCACAAAAAATAAATAAATTCTAAGTTCCTAAAAGCACTTCAGTGATGTCCCATTTGAGATAGACACCTTTGTTGGCTTGAATACAGAAATGAGGGGGTCTGCTCTTTTTGTGCTTTAAGTATGCGTAGGGCCGTAGGTGTTGTACTCGTCCATATGGTTATGTAATTATGTGATGCATACACATGAAACAACCATGAAATTTTCTCATCGAATTTATGTTGTAATGCTTATTTAAATGATCTGCATAATGGGATCATGAGTTGGTTTTCACATGCTCGATGTATAACAGGTGAAGGATTGCATATGCAGAATAATTCAGAGCAGTGTTGAAAGTGGTGCTAGACTTCTTCTCGATGGGAGAAATGTGATGGTACACAAGTTTCCTCGTCCTAGTTTAGCAGCAATATTTGGTATAATATATGCTTTAAACAAACTTAAGAAAATGCTAAGTTCTGCTTGCACATATGATCTTGAAAACAAGTGTTTATCATATCAAAAGCCTAGGACTTATTTTCTTGACCTTCTGTGACTAGGGTGCTTGCTTTGTAGAAACAGTTTCTGAACTCTGAACTGTACTATGCAGGTTCGAGGTTACGAGAATGGAAATTTTGTTGGTCCTACTATCTTATGTGATGTTACAACCGATATGGATTGCTTTAAGGTATTATTATCTTAGTCATTTTGTTCTTCCTACTTAGTTCTTTTTTCCTATCGAAAAAGAGTTGAATCAAATACATTGGCATATTCTTGACAGCACTGTATCTATTCTTGAGCAGGAAGAAATTTTTGGGCCGGTTCTTCTGTGCATGCAGGTATTATAAATCTATCTCTTGGTGTCTTTATGTGCTTTTATATGTTTGGGAGAGTGAGTACATGTTTAGTGGGAGTTATAGATTTGTTAACAGACTTTGTGTTGTTTGGCCATCGACAGGCTTCCAACCTAGAAGAAGCTATCGCTATTATAAACAGAAACAGGTACCTGTTTTTAATCTTTTGGCTTGAGGCTGTCCTTTAAATTCTGTGTCTTTGGTACGTTTTGGACTGGGTTTAAGGCGTCGCACTTCATGGATGTTTTTGACATCTCTCTCTGGTTCGAACATTCTATTGAAAATGGGAAATAACTCTTTATTTGCAATGTATGTGACCTTCATAACTCTAAGAGAAAAGTGACAAAAATATGTTATCTATTCCTTTTTAGACCTCACATCCTAATGAAACATGCCATTTCTCTTAGAAGTACAGCACTTTTTTCAATGTGTATCATTCTTGTTTCATCTTACTATTTTCTCAGGTGTGGAAATGGAGCTTCCATATTCACAGCATCTGGCGTTTCTGCAAGGAAGTTCCAGAATGAAGTAGACGCTGGGCTGGTTAGCCAAACTCATGTTATCTTTTCTCCTATTTTATCCTTGTCATTTGCTTCTTGTTTACTGACATGAATTTCACATGTCTTAGGTAGGGATCAATGTGCCTATTCCAGTTCCATTACCATCATCCTCATTTAACGGAACTAAAGCAGCATATGGCAGTGATCTGAATATTTCTGGTACCCCTCTCTTTCACACTCGCATACACACAAAGAGTCTGAGCCTGGTTGAACCATTTCCATAACTGTGTTTACCTGACTGTAAATGCAGGTAAGGCTGGTGTGCAATTTTACACGCGGATCAAAACAGTTGCAAAACAATGGAAGGATTTACCTAGCTTAGAAACAGCATTAGTCATGCGTCCATCATCTGAGACAAATATGACTAGCAGAGGCGTTTCATCTTCTTTGCCGTCAACATCTGAGAGAGGTTCACCTAGTCAAAGAGTGTCAGGAGAAACGCACTCAGATTCTGAGAGTAATTCACCAAGCGATTCACCAAGTCGTGGAGCTCCATTGTCCCTCCCTTCCACATCTGGGACAGCTCTGCCAAACCAAGGAGCCTCATCTATGTCATCAACAGCTTATAGGAATTTATCTAGTCACGGACTGTCCATTGTCATGGCAGCAACATCCAACAGAGATCTATCTAGTGTGGATATGTCGCTAGGTATGCCTCGAGCAACAGAAAGAGATATGCTAAAACAAGGGCTGACACTAACATCTTCCCAGGCCTTGGAGAGAATGTACATGCCTCAGACATGTCATTGGATGGAAACCACAAGACCAACATCTCAAAGGACTGAAAATATTCCACCGAGTTCTCAGAGAAATGACAAGAATGGCAACATGTCACTGGCATCCCAAAGGACTGATACTACCATGGCATTGACTTCCGAGAGTGTCTATGTGCCTGCCTCGCAGAACAATATGACTCCAACATCACTCCGAAATGACAGTATGACTGCAACATCTCAAAGGACCGATGCCACTCTACGTCCAACCTCTGAGAGGTCATACATGATCGGGGCTTCTCACCTGAATGACATCACCATGTTTCCAACATCCGAGAGGCCATACATGTCCGCAGAGTCCCATCAGAATGACCATAATATGGGTTCAACATCTCGGAGAACTGATATTCCTATGCATTCAACTTCGGAGCAAATTTTCATGTCCACAGCAAGTCAAAGGAGTGAGGAGTTGGCTGTGGCTTCTCAACCACCCTCTGAGAGGTTATATTTGTCTCCATTAATTCCAAGAAATGCTGGTATTCCCAGTGCACCTCAGAAGATGTTCCCTCAAAACTCAATAGTTTCAATAGACGAATGTCTGAACCGAGGAGCACCACTGACTCTACCAACATCTCAGGCTCAGAGGTTATAGATAGAACCAAGTGATATAGTTTCATTCACCTGTTAAGGATCGGTAGACGATAATCATAACTCATGTTTGGCACCTTCAGGCTTCAGCAAAGGTTTTTTCCATCTTCTCTCACTTTTCCAGAAACTCATAGTGAACCAGCTAAGGATTGGTTCAAGCTTGGTTCAGTGAATCAGACAATGCAGTTCAATAATAGAAGCATCATTATATCTGTAGGGAATGAACTGAGGTTTATGGTAAATGAAATTACAATCGTAAATTCATCATTAACATGATTTTAACCCAACTAAAACATTGACAAAATTATATATCTCGTGAGTGAGAAGGTACATTTGTGATTCGCCATCTAATTGGAAAAACGAGGGCATGCAGACATGTTGGGTCATCTCTAATGATGAATCGCATACTACTTTTATTTTTACGTGAAACGGTTGAATAAAGAACTACTAGTTATAAATGAGTAAATTGATTAACGACACGATAGAAAAAACTCTCTGAAAATAACTTATACTATTACAATTCAATCTTGTATCTTCGTGAGTGTTGTCGAATCCATCACAACCTTCTTCTATGGGTACTTAAGCTTGTGCGCCCCTTTACTGCCTCCATTTGCCCCCTATTCACTGGTGGAGGCATCTCTTCATGAACAAAATGCTTCATATCTGCCGAAGATACCTCATTTGCATAGGCGGCTATGCCTGTCCCATATGAGGGACAGGAAGCACATCGCCGATCTGATCTGACGTAAGAAACCATAGCCTTTGAAGTGACCTCTTTACCTCTGGGTGGATTTTAGAGGGCACCCCACAAGGTGTGAAATAGGGCGACTAAGTGCACCTGTAACCTTCAAAGAATGATAGAGTATATGCATACTTTGAAGACATCATTCAAAACAACGTCATTCGAGACACGTATTTTTTTTTGCTTTCTTTTAACTCAAATAAATTGCTGAAAAGAAAAGAAAAACATGTCTGCATAACTGATACGAGGGAGAGGCTCTAATGAGTATCCCTATGGTGTATATTTGGTGAGTATCTTCCTATAAAATATGTTTTCCAACCACATTTTAAAAGATCAACCGTTAAATATTTAGATATATATATATATAAGTAGATCAATTGTGTAAAGTTTCATCCAATTTAAAAATTATTAAGACATTGAACGAGATCAAATCAATGAACGCACTAAATTTGTCAAAGTTAAACTGTTCATGTTCATACTTGGTAAATCATGATTATGAATCCCTTATAGATTTTCGATTTGGTTGAAATCTTGTAAAAATGATCTACTTATACATAACTAAATATCTAACGTTTGATTTTTTAAATTACGATAAAAATTTGAGTTTTATAAATTATTGATTAGAATGTTCTCATCCCAGTACGAAAGTTCCCACTAATACGACGTATGTTATTATTTACATGTCAAAAATTTTAGTAGGAGTCGCATAAAATATCATCCTAGTGGCAATAACCCAACCCAGAAAGCTCAAATTTTGGAACTCACAGTCTCAGTTATCAGTTTCTCAGAGCAACTTTGAAGACTATGATGTGAAGCTTCCTCTGCCTTCTCATGTGAAATCCATAACGAGCACTTCAAACCCATTTGTGAAACTCTGCCACAAGCTTCGCCAGTCTTCTTCTTTTCGCCACATTCATGGCTCACTCCTCGTCGTGGGTGCTACTCCTATCAGGTTTTTCAAGAGTTACCCTTCTCATTTTCGTTTCAAGTTTTCTGGGTTTCTTCGTGATAATCAGTTAACTTGCTCAAAACTCACGTGGGTATCTGTCATTTTGATCATCCTGTTGTAATGTGTTGGCTTTTATGTTATTAGGCTCTCAATTCTGTAAAGTTTAAAGCTTTGTGACAGCATGCTCATTGTTATCATATACTGTGCAACTTTGGTTTGTATACGCAATAGTTTAGAGAAGTTCCATTTTTTAATGTTCTGTATATCTGTTTTAATGTGTTTCTGTTTCTTGTTACATATCTAATGGATTGAAATGTCTTGATGGCATGCTTTTATTTTTAGGGAAATATGTGGGTTTCAGAAGTCATTGCAAGATAAGAGTGTTGAAATAGATTGTTTGCTGTTGCCTGATAATTTTGAGGTGCCTGAGTGGATTGATGATTTATCTGTATGAATTGTGAGAGTGAGCTCCGTGGTGATGAAGAAACTTTCAGGGTTGCAATCTACTGAGTCAGTTGAAGCAATTGCCCTGATGAGAATTCCGACGAGTTTTTTGGATATAGATGCTGATCAAAAGGAGGCAAACTGCAGGAATTGGTTCCCGTCTCCACATCGAGTCCTGGTTCTGGATGGTGTCCAGGTGATTCGTTTTGACCTTAAATTATGTCCTCTCACTTTCTAAAATGTGTAATCTTGGAAATTTACTTTCAAGAATGGTAGGTTCATTTGCAATGTATGATGTCTTGCAGTGCCAAAAAAGTTCGTGTTATGGTTATTGAAGTAGTCATATGTTTGGTAAAGCTATTATAGTGTCAAAGTAATACTCAGAAACTATGGGATCTTGCGAGTTTTCCCTGCTATGAGACTAGACAGTTCCAGTATGGAAGAACATTTGGCATGATTTTGCTCTGCAAACTAGGAAGTGACCTTAATAATTTTTCGTAGTTTGATCTTTAAAGTTTGGCTTCATCAGCAATATTATGTTGTGCAATGAAAACCATGCATTATCTTTGTGTTCGGTTTTGTACCGAATTCCAAGCTTTTGGTAACAGTCATGTGCTGTAGACAGTCTAGTTTTCTGGATTTGAACCTAAAACCAAAACTTTACAAGAACAAGTTTGATGCTTTAAACTTAATATGATCGATGTAACTTCAGGCTTTTGGTTGTAGGAACTTAATGTACAGTCGTATAAGTGATTAATAAAAGGTCATTCACTGCAGGATCCGGGTACTCTTGGTACACCGCTGAGATGAGCTACAGCTTTTGGATGGGTAAGGAATAAGTTGCAAACACCTTCGATTCTTCTCTTCTTTCGCAACTGTATGTACGTGCTTATGTGCATGTCATTCCTAATAGAATCTCACTGAAAATAATTACAAAGAATCTATATAACTTGTAACCATAATCGCTAGTCAGAGTGACTGAGCTTGGCCTTGTTTTTTCCAACCTTGCCTTTAACTAATCATTAAGCCCTCGTAGATGTGGTGTTTCCCATCATCATTAGCATATAGGAAATTTATTCCATTAAAATTGTATATGCATTGTGGTAGGTTGATTGGGCAATGTACACTTTTGAGTCAAATATTCTTAGCTTTTGTAGCTTCTTCTTTCCTTTCTGTGATGTTCCTCTTTACTTTGAAAATTCTATTATAACTTGTGTTCTGAAAGAGGGATTCTACTGCCAACAGAATAGTGCTTTTCTTCTTCCCGGGTGCTGTGATCCATTCAATGAAAAAGCACTTCGAGCTAGCCGAGGAGCCTCATTGCAGCTCCCTATTGTAACTGGTACTTGGAATCATCTTGAATCCTTCAAAACTGAATTCCAAATAAAGATGCTAGCAGGTCATCCAGAGACTGGTAGAAAACTGAAACCGATTCACCTTTCTCAAAAGCTTGCCGATTCTTTTGCAAATGTGCCAGTGAGCTTAGTTTTGGGCAGTGAAGGAAGTGGTCTGTCTGAGAAATCGCGATGGCAGTGGGAGCTTGTAACCATTCCAATGGCAGGAGAGTTTGAGTCGCTTAATGTTTCAGTTGCTGGTGGGATTTTCTTGTATATATATGTTGCAACCTAAAAACACTACATCCTTCTAATTTTGCCATTCTCCTCAACTCCATATTAAAAATGAAAATGGTTCTTGGGATTTTTGGTGAAAATTAAAAAACCCCAACTCTGTCATTCTCTTTTCAATTTGTTCAGTTTGTGAAGGTTCAAATATTGCAACTTTTCATCTAGGAGGTTAGGACTGCATCATCCAAAGAGTCTCAGTGTCAATTTCAAACTAATAAAACAACAAATGAACAAGTCATCAATTTCTCGAAATAGTAATATTCATCTTTGTACTTGATCAAAGATAAGTGAGCACAAATTATCGATCCTAGATGCATAGATCACTAGCCATCAGAACATCATTTTGTTAAACTGATGCAAATTGATACTTCAACACTGCTCTTGAAACACATGATGTTAATGTGTTACAAGTGCGACCATAAAGAGGTAGAAAATGTTTTTCTTTTTTGGAAATTATAACTTTTTTGAAAAAAGAAAAAGAAACTTTAATTTTTCCCCACAGGAGAGAGAGAGAGAGAGAGAGAGAGAGAGTCATCAACAATGTTCTCCTTGCGCGGATCTCTCATCACTCTCGCTATCTTCACCTTCTTCTCCTTCGCCTACTTCTCCCTCACCTTCTCCGTCTCCTCTCCTCCTCCACTCAACCGCACCATCGACCTCCCCGTCCCCAATCCCTCGCCGGAGGAGAAGCTCTCCGACATCTACCACTCGCCGGAGGTGTTCCGGCTGAACTACGCTGAAATGGAGCGGAAATTCAAGGTGTATATATATCCCGACGGCGATCCGAACACGTATTACCAGACGCCGAGGAAGCTCACCGGAAAATACTCCAGCGAAGGCTATTTCTTCCAGAATATTAGAGAAGCTCGATTTCGGACTGACGATCCCGATCAGGCTCATCTCTTCTTCATCCCAATCTCGTGCCACAAAATGCGAGGCAAGGTATGTATGCAGACCTCATCTGATTTTTGAAGCGACTGTGATGTGGATCCGATAATTGACATTACTATTTTCGTTAGTTTAGGTAGTTTTTTTAATTAGCTTTATGCATGTAGTAATGGCAATGCAGAAATGGGGTGTAGTAGTAAATACTGGTTGATTGTGAAACGCTGCGTGATTTAGATCTGATTGAGAGACGGTGATTTTGTGCAGGGTACTTCGTATGATAATATGACCATAATTGTTCAGAACTATGTGGAGAGCTTGATAGCCAAGTATCCGTACTGGAACAGGACTTTGGGTGCAGATCATTTCTTTGTGACTTGTCATGATGTTGGAGTGAGGGCGACGGAAGGACTTTCGTTGCTTGTGAAGAATTCTATTCGTGTTGTGTGTTCACCGAGCTATGATGTTGGCTTCATTCCACATAAGGACGTTGCGCTTCCTCAAGTACTGCAACCATTTGCTCTGCCAGCTGGAGGAAATGATGTGGAGAACAGGTAATATTGAAGGATATGAATGTAACACACACAATTCAGTCATTCATTTGTTGATGTGTACATTTACTATGTTTTGATACATCATTATAGAGGGTAATAAGTGTTTAGTGAAATTGAATCAAGTCAATAAGCTCATTGCTGAAAACTAAGAGGAGGCTTGTATTGCAGGACAACACTTGGTTTTTGGGCCGGTCATCGTAACTCAAAGATAAGAGTTATACTGGCAAGAGTATGGGAGAATGATACAGAGCTTTACATCTTGAGCAACAGAATAAATAGGGCTGAAGGGAACTTGTTATATCAGAAGAAGTTTTACCAAACCAAGTTTTGCATATGCCCTGGTGGTTCCCAGGTCAATAGTGCTCGCCCAACTGACTCAATCCATTATGGCTGTATTCCTGGTACAAATTGAACTCTTGATTAATATTTAGAGTTTTAGAATGGTTTGATTTCGATCCTTGCATGATTAATACTTGTCAGTTGCCAAACTGTATGACATATGTTGTTTTAAAATTATGAAATTGGACAAAATGTACTTGTAAGAAAGATGCTTTTCTTTTTAGAAATCAGAAAGACTAGTATGACCAGAGAATCATTTCATCTTTTGTTTTCCACCCCTTTCCTATGTAAGAATCTTTTGTTCAGGTATCAAAGTGGTCTGGTTATATGTTTCAGTGGTCTGTTTTTTTTTTCATTATTTGAGCAGATAAGTTGGCCTCTCTCTTCTACTTTCTCTGTGAATATAAGACTTACGCTTTTCATGTTTATTTATGGTTGTTGCTAAGTCTATGGGTAGTTGGGTACTGCAGTGCCACTCAAGTATTAGTTTTATTTTTCTTGTGTAAAGAGTGTAAGCCTCAAGCTAGTTTCTGTAATCCCATTATACCGATTAATTTTGTTCACTAATGAATGGTTTTGGAGTTGCACAAATTCTCTAGGACAATATTTGCATTTTCAACCTTATTTTCAACAAAATAAAAATTGCATTTTCAAGATATTGAAGTACATTCCTATCTTTCCTTTTAGCTTTGGATGTCATGTGGCACTATTAAGTTTTCTTTCATGTTTATCATCTTTTGGGTTTGATATTTTGCAGTTATATTATCGAATTACTATGACCTGCCGTTCAATGACATTCTTGACTGGCGAAAATTTTCTGTCATACTCACCGAGAAGGATGTGTACCAACTTAAACAAATCCTCAAAGCCATACCATATTCAGAGTTTCTGACACTTCACAAAAACTTGGTGAAGGTAAAATATCATTAGTTTGAAACGGTTGAATATGCACTATACATACTGTACAATATGTTGATTTATACACGGTTGATTTTTAACTTTACTATACAGAATAATTAGAAAATTGTAGAAGCAGATAGTAATACTTTCCATTGGTTAATTTTAACAGGTCCAGAAGCACTTCCAGTGGAATTCACCTACCATCAAATACGATGCATTCCACATGGTAATGTATGATCTTTGGTTACGCCACCATGTAATCAAATACTGATGTTGCAAGTCAATCTTTTGTACACTTTCTGACTTGCAAATCTAAGGCATGTAAATCATCAGATACAGTAGTCTCATCCTTCAATAACTGCGGGAGGAAAGTAAAAGGTACAGGTAACCAGAAGATTTATTCATTTATTCTTTATTATGGGAAATTCCCTCTTTTGTAGCCTGTTATAATTCGTTGCTTGTTGTAATAGAGAAACAAGAGGAATATTCTTTGCTATTGAACTAGGTAATACCACTGTTTGCTAAATTGCTGTTTGGGTGAATCAATTAGGGTCGAACAAATAGTATTTTTAGGATGACCCGACATGACTAAATATCTTACGATGATTACTGAAAGATGGAGCATCTATTGTGTGGATCTCATTGTTTTGTTCGTGGAGTGGTGGTAGCCTTTGTACATTCTTACTTTGTTCTCTGTCTCTCTTCTTTTTTTTTGTATGATACCCTACATTTAAAGTTAGCATTTTTAGCTGCGGGTATTATTCCGTTTTTGAAATTGATGGGCGGGTAAAAATCTATTCCGTTTTGTTAACGGACAGGTAATGGGTATTTTTAAAAATAGCCGATAATTAAACTGGCGGGTATGGGTATACCCGCGGGTACCTACGGGTATTTTTTTTCTCTCTCTCTCCTCCCGACTCTCTCTTCCTCGTCGGTGCTCCGGCGACAGAGCTCGTTGTTCGGCCACCAAAATCTTTGAGTAAAGTATCAAAATGATCACCCCGACGCCCTCTTTTCTTTTCCTTTAACTCTCAACTCCATTTTATACCATAAAGAGCTTAAGCTTTGAAGAAATCGAATGAAAATCTCTAGAACCCTAGAAATTTGGGGTTTTTTATTTCAAGAACAAATTGACTAAAGAGACCCTTTGGGTTTTGTAGCCTTTTTCATCACGAAGCTAACCATATATTGTTTGTTTCCCAATTCAATCGAAGTCGGTCGAATTGAAGAAATTGAGAATTTTGTGTTTAAAGTAAAATTCGTTGAGTTTTGTTTTGAATTTGATGTTGTTTTTTTGGAAAAAATTGTTGTTGGGTTGATTTGGAACAAGTTGGGCTTTAGGTCTCCGGAATCCGAGGTAGTGCCGCCACCACTGCCGCCGCCGGTGGTGGTTCTCTAACGGGACAGGAAAAAAAACGAAAAAATAAATTGAACGGATACCCGTGGGTTACCCGAAGTTTGATCGGGCGGATATGGGTATTACCCGTTTATCATTTTGCGGGTAACGGATAGTAACGGATTTTACCAGTTCAATACTTGGTATTCCATTCAATTGGCGGATCTCCGCCCGTTTACCCATATTACTAACACTACTTACATTCCTGAACCTTTCTAAGAGTGTTCAGTGTTGCACATAACAATGTCTTAACACGACTCTGGCTACAGTATATCTTCATGATTTGGTTCGAAAGATGCACGTCTGTGTAAAACTCTCTGTCAATTAACCATCATCCTCCATTGTGGTCCCCGTGATTAGTTTTCTCCGGTGTGGGCAGCCCTGACTACCCATGACTGGTAGCCAAGAATTGTCCTTGGTTTTGAACTCCCAAACACAACGAAATCTTACCATACTGAATTGCTGATCCTGAGCATGTAGGAAGATGATGGTCAATTCAATGATGGGCTAGATATCCCCAGCTATAATTCATGGGATTTTATTGATTTATTCTTTACCTTGAGAACGGGCCCAAATTTTGTACGCATGACTTTCTTTTAGGGGCAGGCACTAATTCCCCAAATTTCGAATTTGATCCGATTTTGCTCGGAACAGGGCGAAAAATAAAATTTTCGTTTCGTCCAGACTAGTCCCGTTTTTTAGGGACGGGATCAGGTCTTGATTTTGAAATTCCAATAAACCCGCCCCGTCCTGAAAAATATATTATCTATTTTATTATTTATTTTTATTAAGAATTTGACATATTAAATTATCAAACAATAAAAATTATTCAACTAAAAAATAAAATTATATAAGATCAAAGTATTACATTATTTATAAAATGAATTAAATGTAAAAAAAATTTAAAAACTCAAAAATAGATAAGAATTAAAAAAAATCAACTTATGATACATTCTTTTTTTTTTAAAAAATCCAGCTGACATCATATTCTCCAAAACGGCCAAATAAGTTATAAAACTCATTTTTTTCTACCAATTTTATCATTCTTTCCTAATTTGAATTTTTTTTTCTCTCTCTCTATCACAATCACAATTTCACCGAAATAAAAACTCTGTTCCATCAAGACGTTGTACGAAATTGAAAATTTCAAGCGCTGTGGGTTTTAACACACTCTCTCTTTCTTGAAGATTTCATATGTTAAGTTCTGTTGTACATATAATTTTACTCTGTTTTTGCACAAAATTCGCCGTTCTCCTTCTCGGTCCAAGCCTTCGACCTTCGATCAGTTGACCTAGTTCTTAACATCGGTCGATCTGTAAGGATGATTTTATATCTTCAGAAACAGAAATGATTGAAGCAGGCAGCAGAAGGGTTTTAACTTCAACCATGAATTACGTACGTACAATCGTACATGCATGCATTAATTAATGTATAGCAAAGCCCCACTTCATGTCAATTAACGACGACGGTGGTGTGTAGTAAGGTACTCCAAGAATTTATCCACGTACACGTCATGCCTCACCCTGTCTCCAAATAACGGCTCCAACTCCTTGGCCTTGTCCCCGTAAACCTTCCCCTCCTCCTTCTCTATTACCATCCTCAGCGCCTCCGCCACCACCTCGCTCGTAAACGAACCATCTTCTTCGTTTCTCGGAAGCTCATACCCGACGCTCTTCTCCGTGAAAAGCTTGGCATTGAGCCCCTGGTCATTTGCCATGGGCAGCAACACCAGAGGCCTCCCGTAACTTACACCCTCCACCACCGAGCTCCAACCCGAATGACTCAAAAACATACCGAACGAGTCGTGAGCAAGGATCTTCAGCTGTGGGGCCCATCCTCTGTACTTCTGTACACCACTCCTCGTCCTTGGTTCCGCTCTTCGAAACCCTCCGGTAACTTTACAGCTTCCGAGCCTATTTTAGTCCTCAGCTAGCGCCCAGAAGAAAGAAGCCTCGACTTCAACAAACCCAAGGCTATTTCAGTCGCTTCCTCTTGGTTAGGCACTGCCTTCAAAGACGTAGTTACACACGGAATATGGTGAATTATAGTCCCTTCTAAATTTTAAAAAAGTATTATTTGTAATTTAATTTTTAGTGTAAACTTTTAAATTTTGAAACTTAGTTTACCCTAAATTTGCATACTAATTTGAAAAGCATTAATAAACTTATTTGTGAAAAAATTTGACCCATCACATTTTAAAATCTTAACTCCGCCCTTGATCGCCTCCGATCCGAATGCTACGTACACCACCGTGTTCTCAGTTTGCTAGTCTAACCAGTCTTTAATTGACTGCCAGGTGTCGTTGTGGTCGCTGTTAGGCGCTGGGGATAGAAGACCAATAGGTAGGGCGGCCGGTTTCCCATGCAAAACTCCTAGAAGGTTCAACCATTCCGGTTATAGATGCATCCGGTTTCACCAAAACCCCATCTTTCCCTTCACTCATCTCCTCAAACACTTCCAAGGCAGCATTGATTCTCTTGGACTTGCACAAACGATTGATAAGGATACCGTAAGTCACAACATTGGGCTTAATGCCCATCTCCTTCATCTTCACCGTAAGCTCACTCATCCTCTCCAAATCTTGACATCTCACCCAACCAAATCGAATCGGGTCTTCCACTGTGTCAAAACCTCTTAAAGCCCGATTCGCATCATTATGCTCAATAAATAGAATCAAGGAAGCTCCAAAAGAAAAATATTGGAAGAGAAATACTTGCCTCTAAACTCTGTCGATCCCGTCAGATGCAACCAAGGCGCTCTTCCTATAGATCTAGGCTTAAATTGCCAGAATTAGGGGTTGAAATGAGTGGCCTTTGGAAGTGGAAGTTGCTCTGAGAATTTCCATATATACCTAGATTGTTGCCATAGGCGGGCCTGACAACGGCGCAAGTGGCTGGCAAAGTTCGACAACGAATTGATGTGTGAGAGAAGTCGTGCATGCGCGCGAGAGAGAGAGAGAGAGTTAAAAATAAGGCAAAATAGCATAAATGCTCATTTATCTCTGCTCAAAACGACAGTTTAGTAACTATCGTATAGCATATGTCAAAATGGTCACTCGTATTTTTCGAAAGTATATCAAAATGGTCATTCGCCCGTTTAAAAAAAACTATTTTTTTCAAGGGTATTAATTTTTGTCTTTTTGTCTTGGCAAAATTGCATGAATAGTCATTAATCTTTGCCCAAAACGACACTTTAGTCACTATCGTATGACATGTGTCAAAATGGTCACTCCCACTAAGGTTTCATTTTCAAATTGGTCATTCGAGCTCAAACGTCCGTTAAAAAAAGAATATTTCATTTATGTTCAGGGGTAATTTTGTCTTTTTATCCTCATTTGACAAAAAATAATCTAAAAGTCTAAAAAATCTAAAAAATTATCCTCTCTATCTCTTCTCCCCCGAGGCTCGCCACTACCAGCGACGGCTCGTCGATCGACATTTGTAGTAGCACCGCAACCGAAATCCATTGTCGATAAATCGATCTCTACCTCGACCAGCAGACTTGTTAGCACCTCAAGCCACATGCTCCGAGATAGAGTGAGAAGCCTACGAGAGTGAGATAAAGGCGAAGGCGGAAGTCGGGAAGGTCGGGAGGAGCTGGTCGTGGCTACGTCGAGCTCGGGGGAGATATGGCCCAACGCTGGGGGGAGAGATGGCGCGAAGCTTGGGTTCCTTCATTTGGCTAGCCGCGAGGAGGCATAGGATGCCATGAGGTGACTGCGATTGTGGAGAATCTAAGGGCGACGACGGCAAGGGTGAGGGAAGAGAGAGGTTTGTAGGTCCTCATCGTTTAGAGTTTAGGGTTTACGGCTCCTTCGTGTTGTTCTCAGGCTTGGGTTCAATCTCCATCGGCCGGCGATTGTGGAGTGGAGAGAGAGAGAGTTAATAATTTTTTAAAACTTGTAATAATGACATTATTGTAAATTAAATAAAATTAAATGATAAAAAAGACATTTGTACCTCTTACATATCAAGTATTTAATGTCTAAAATAGATAGAGTGACTAAATTGATAGACGGAGAACGAAAATGAGTGACCATTTTGACATATGTCATACGATAGTGACCAAAGTGTCATTTTGGGCAAAGATCAATGACCATTTAAAACTTTTAGTAATAGCATTTTTGTAAATAAATACAATTTAATGATAAAAAGATATTTTTACCCCTAAAAAGTTAACGGGAGTGACCAATTTGATAATTAAACGTTAGAAGGAGTGACCAATTTGATAATTAAACGTTAGAAGGAGTGACCATTTTGACATATGTCATACGATAATAACCAAACTGTCGTTTGGACAAAGATTAGTGATCATTTATGCTATTTTGCCTAAAAATAAAATTATAAAGGTATTAAAGTCATCTTATTTTACTCTTTTTTTAAAAATAACACGTTAGTAAATATAGACAAAAATTGACGGTAACCATCACAATGATAAATTTTTGGGAATTTAAGTATCACTTTGATAGTTTTTAAAGGTCAGACATTAAATTAATACATCCCAAAGAGTTCAGATCTTGGTTGTGAATTTTATCCATTTGCTAATTAGTAAACATATTTGGTTCATCAATGTGCTAATTAGAAATATGTCAAATGATCTTGTTACATAAGAAAAATATTTTATACTAGGAGAACCAAAATAATTAAAGGTCAATTTTCATTAAGAAACTTAATCTTGAGAAACAAAATATTTTGGGTTAGCAATCCATTAACCGATTAGTATTTTATATAGTTCTAATAAAGAATTTTAGATTTTTATTTTAAAATTTATTTGTAGAGTAAATTTTTTATTTATTTATGTATATAAAAATAAATTTCTTGAACAAATTAAATATATAAACGAGTCACTAAATGATCGAATCACTTGTGATCAAGATCCGATTCGTTAAGTAAACGAGTCAACAGATATGAGTCACAAATGGATCAACGGGTCTAAAAACTAGATCCAAATTCGTTTAATATTACTGAAGTTGGTTCAAATCAAAATCTACTCCATTGATAAGTTTAGCCACAAAGTTATGCACCGAAAACCCTAGACGAGGCGACGCGTTTCAAGAACCACCTTCGCCTTTTGCTCCAAAAATAAATATTCCTCGGATGGACTTTATTATGGCTCGTGGGATAAGTCGGGTTGACATCTACAACCCATTTTTAAAGAAAGATCCATAAGACCTAAAGAAAGTCCATCTTACAAATGACATTTTCTAATATGATTAAAATATCTACCATATCTCGCGACGCAAGATTCATCATTTTGGGATTTTTAGTTTAAAGTAAATTCCATTATTTCTAGTTGGAATTGAATGTTGTTACAATTCAGAGAATTGGTCATCATGTGATTATGAGAGTTTTGATGTTCTGTGGAAACCAAAACATGTGGGTGAGCCATGGAGGTGGGTGGAGCCTGCGCTAGAGGCGATGCGTATGCCGAAAACTTTTTGAAACTTGTCAAGTTTGATCGGTAGGTCTATAATTACGTTGCCAGCGTATGCATGAGGTTGATTCAGTGAACTTAGGGGGAATATGGTTATGCTTACTGCATATGTAGAAAATTTACCGAGTATTGTAAAATATCAAAATCAATTAACATAAAAAACTACACTATGCTAACTTAAAACCCCAAATTGAAATTGCCAAAAAACAAAATGCAACCCAATTAAAATGAAGCATAAAACAATGGAATCTAATGACAGATCCGAATATGAAATTCAAAAGTAGCAATGGTTGATTTATTTCGTACCAGAATTACTAGCAGAGAATGATCGCCAAGAAGAAAAGAAGAACGCTCCATGTTATCGTTTCAAGCATAGGCGTTATCACTTACAAAATTGTTCCAAAAATTCGCAAAGACTCCTGTTGATCTGATTTTAATTTATTTACAAGGAGATAAACAACACTTACAATTCAATCTTAACTTTCCATTTTTCTCCGGTACTTGTTTGCATGGAGCTCCACTATTCTCAAAACTGAAAAAAGTTCTTCCAAATTCAATCAAACCGATCGAGAATCTCATAATCTATGCGCCGGAATTTATTGATTTGATTCATCCCCTTTAATTTGTGCTGAGAGAGAGGCTGAGTTTAAAGAGCCATTTTGGCATAGGATGTAGTAGAAAAAAGAAAAAATAGACAATTATAAGTATAACCAGTCAGCCCGTAAACTCATCTCAACCGTTAAAACAATCCAACGACTCAAAGGTATGGGAGTTTTAGCTCTTCGGAGTACTATAGAATTTTCGGTGTGCAGTAAGGTACTCCAAGAACTTATCGACATACTCGTCTTGCCTCTTCTTGTCTCCAAATAACATCTTCAACTCCTTAGCTTTGTCCCTGTAAACCTTCCCCTCCTCCTTCTCTATTACCATCCTCAAAGCCTCCGACACCGCCTCACTCGTAAAAGACCCATCTTCTTCGCCCCTCGGCATCTCTTACCCGACGTTCTTCTCCGCGAAGAGCTTGGCATTGAGTCCCTGATCGTTCGCCATGGGAAGCAGCACCAGCAGCCTCCCGTAAGTCAAGGCCTCCACCACCGAGCTCCAACCCGAGTGACTCAAAAACACACCGAACGAGTCGCGCGCGAGAATCTTCAACTGTGGCGCCCAGCCCCGGCACACCATTCCCCGGCCCCGTCCTTTGTTTCGCTCTTCGAAACCCTCCGGTAACTTAGCAGGGCCCACGCCGTCCCCAGGCTTCGTTCTCAGCACCCAGAAGAAAGGGTACCCGGACTTCTCCAAACCTAGAGCTATCTCAGTCACGTCCTCTTGACTCGGCACAGCTTTCGTTCCGAAAGCAACGTACACCGCTGTGCTTTTGCTCTGCCGGTCTAGCCAAGCCTTTATTTCCCACCACGTGTCGTCGTCGTCTTCTTCAATGTTAGGTGTAGGCGGGAGGACACCAACCGGAAAGATCGGTTCCCAATGCAAAACTCCTAGAAGGTTCTGTTCGATGCAAAAATATCTCTCGCGAAGAGATCCTTCTCGCGAAGCAGTCTCTTTTATGATTTCGGATGTTTTAACCGCGTGGGCCGGTTTATCCTGTTTGTGCTTCGTATGCTGACGTGCCACCGTCTCTTGACGGAATATGGACTGATTACAGCCGCCTGACTTCTATATTAAGCGATTAGAACAGGGAGAGCACCAACCCTGCTCGAATAGGTCCTTTTTGCCTAGAAACCTAGGACTTTGATATGTGAATCTCTCGCTAAGTCTTGAAATCGATACTCCACACGTCCTTTCTTGTACAAAGCAGAGCAATCTCGTAATAGAGTGTTGAGAACACTCCCTCCCTTTGAGTATTCAAGCTCTCAACTTACAAGTGACAAGCTCTTCAACTTTCCGGTTGCAATTGCTTCCTTACAGTCGTAATACTTTCACTCGATAGGTGACAAGCACTTAGACTTTCTGGTTGCAAAGAAGATAGGAATCTCGAGGACGAGATGTCCGTCTAGGTTCGTTTGCGTATAGCAAGATTTTTTGATTGATTGGGGGGGCTTCTCATAAGATCATCGCTCTCCTTATATACTCGCTTAATAACAGTCATTCATTCTACTTCAAATTCCTTCTGCTCTTGTAATCATAGTCTAAATCCAACACCAGCATATGTGTCGTATCACTCATAGATCTCCAAATACCATCATAACTCTTCCAAGAATTCTATATAAAACGAAACTAGTTATGATAGAATCAAAGCCGCATAGAACCAGCTAATAAGACATAGTTCTAATAGAACTCAAAGTCTTCCTCTAGCGAAGCTCGCCAGACGTTATATCACTTGACTCCTCGCCAAACACCATTAATATAATGGGCCGCTCGCATAGACCTCGGCCATCCAAGCCCAAAATGAAATTCTTTCTTTAGGCCCAAACATTGCCCCTCAGGTCTTGAACTTAGAAACTTTCTGAACAAGCAAAAAGACTTGAATATACCTTGACCAATGTGCCCATTGACTTTGAAACGCTATACCATCACTCAAACACCACGTCAACCAACCCTTCGAAAAAGTATGACGCTCGACTGACACATCTATAAAAGCACCAGTCCATAGCCACAAATTTCATCTTTCAACAAAACCCTTTCAATTGCTCAAAAACCTGCACTTTCTAACTCTCTCAGTCAAAAAGCCCAAACCTTTCCTTCTCACCGCCGTCAATCCTTATTTCTCCAGAAAAATGCCTCCTCGTAAAGACATTTTCAGCCTTTATGAAACTCATGACGCCAAGAGATTCTCCAAACAGCTCAAGGCTGTCGCTAAACGACACAACCCAGACGCCGTCTGCACTCTTACTGTAGACCCTGTTGAAAACACAGGTCTGCTTGGTCCATTTCTGGACACTCCATTCAATCCAGAGCTTTTTACATATCTTCGCAAGCCCATCTGCAGTTCATCCCTTATACTCCAGGCAGACCCCAGAGCAGACCCAAAGGAATGGACTCAAAAAGACACTCTCTGTCTCATTGGGAAGTGGCCACACACAAGCCAAGACGACCTCGCTTGGTACCGGCACCGCCGTGGGCAAGACATCAACCGGTGGGAGGCAGCCGGAATAGCCCAACTTATCGATTTGTGCTTTTCTCTTCCAGCTGGGGGTAACAAAGCCCCATTTGCTACAGCCATGTGCTTCTGGGACTGCACAGCAAATTGTTTCTGCCTTCCTTGTGGAGATGTGAGCATCACAATGCTCGACCTTTATACCATCTTTGGAGTTCCTGCCTTTGGAAACAATTGGGCTCCTCAAGACCTCCTCCAAACACCCAATCAAGCCCTTCCAGAACGTCCTTCGTCCTACTCCTCCTGGGTTAAACATTTTGCTCGCGAGGAAAGAGATACACCACAGGGAGGAATAGCCTTCCTGGAATATTGGCTAGCAAAGTATTTGTTCTGTTCAACCTCTGCAAAGGTTACCAAGACATGGACCAACCTCGCCGAACGCCTTTACAACAGTGAACAATTAGGCTTGGTTGAGTCCGTCCTCGCCTACATCTATTATGGCCTCAGGCGAGTAACATTATCGAAGCTTGATTTGAACCAACCAGGACCACTGTGGATGGTAGAACTCTGGTTGCAAATCTACTTCCCTTACTTCTGCCCATCAGCAACCCCTCGCTATGAAGAACAAAAGATGCTGGGCAAATCATTAGTTTCCACAATGCCGAGGACTAAGCATTGGTCCTATCTCAACTGCTTCAAGTATCTCTGTTCGCATAAGGACTTCCCCCATACTATAGTTGAAAAAGTTCTGAGTCGTCGCTATCCTGGACTTCTCGCAAGTGGATTCATGCCCTCACCAGAACAAAATGTTCACGCGGGGAACTTATTCATTCGGTTCAACACTTGTCAAGACCTGCAAATCTCAGACTCAGTAAGCTCCGGGTATGAGCTCTATGCCCCAAACCACTTCTGTAGACAGTTTGGGCTCAGCCAGGATGCTCCTATGCCCCTCGCCTGCTCTGTTAACAAGTATACTCTCTGGCGAGGAAACAACAAGCCTGTTGCAGCAGAAATACGCGACGAACACTTTGGCTTTCCAATGGTGCTGCTTCCAACAATTAGAAAGCCACTATTGATATCAAGGTCAGTCACCCCATCGTATCTCGCATGGTGCTCCCAGTTCTGGGAAGAGAGATGAAACCAGGGACCATACCTATGTTTTGCTGCCATTTTTCATGAATTCAGCCAGAAATTCTCGCTTAAAGTAGACTTGGTTGCACTAACTAGACCACACCTCAGCACAAGTTCTTCCCCATGGCCACAGGTATGTCTTTTCATCAAAAATTGCCACATATATTAGCAACTTTTCAGATCATAACTGATCACTCCTTTCTTCCTCGCACAGCACAACCCTGAACCAGATGTGACTGTGGCCATACAGTCCTTTAGGAAGAAAAGAACAAAACGTTCTGGATCCTCTGTAAGTCTTTCAAGCTGTTGTCTTTCCAGAACAAACCGATTTTACCACTGATCCTGATACTAATCTCAATCCCTTGACAGTCTCCAAAACACAAGAAGCTTAAATTGAAGACCCCAGAGACTGAAAGTGGAGTTTGGCTGGATACACAAGTCATCAGCAGGGACAAACAAACGAGACTCACCGCTCTAGCCTTCCTTGCCTCATTTGATCAGAGGAGTAGCAAAGCCTCAGGGTTCAGTGCTTGCTCAACCATAGCTTTCACCATTGCACACTGGTTTTGTGCAAATCCAGATAGCACACCTACACTCTCCCAGTTCGATGACCTCCTAATTCAAGGTTCAAGGGAGTGGCAGGAGTTATGCAAGGACGAGTCCCTTGCGAACAAGTATCCAGACCATCATTTTGATCTGGACACAATTTTGAAGGCGAACATCATACCACTTCAATTCTCAGCTGATGACTCCTTTATTGGGTATTTTGATTCTGAAAAGTTTACAGCCCTGAATGGCCTTCCCTCTTTTGATGGTCTATGGGAACAAGTCCAGAAGAGCCAAAGGCCACAAGTTTACATAGTGAGTTGGAATGATCACTTCTTCGTTCTCAAAGCTGAAAACGAAACGTACTATATAATTGACTCACTAGGAGAAATGCTCTCTGAAGGAAACTGCAAATCCTTCATTCTGAAGTTCGATGAGTCCAGCATCATATTCAACAACGAGGATAGGCATACAAACCCTAAAATCTTCAATAGCCACAAAGAATGCTGCAAAGAATTCATAGCCCAAATCCTAGCTGGAATCCATAGAGCAGAACTCGAGGAGGAAGAGAAGAAAAATCCTGTGGATCTTGATATTTTGTTTAGGCGTCTGCAAATCGAAGTTCAATCCTGCTTCATTCCTCCCTCCTCTGGCGAGGGCCCCAGTATCCAGAATGAACAAGCCATTCCAGAGCCTGAGCAACATATTATCTCCTCGCCAGAGCTCATAATTGAACAACCACAAATCCTGGTTGAGAATAACCCAGAAGGCGAAGAACCGAGTCCCTCCTCGCCAGAGTAACCAGTTCTAGTAATTGAAGAAACACAGCCACTGTCTCCCCAACAAGTAAGAACTCTATACCCTTACTTCTAGATTAGTGATTTCTAAATTGGTCCTGACATGACCTGTTACTCTCATATTGTAGCCCAAACATGTTCCTGTGGACCTAGACGTTCACGAGACAATTCCCCACAGTCCAAAGGAACAAGCGAGCACGTCAGGCAAACCAATTGTAATGGCTACTGAGGATCAGCCTGACAGTCCTCCAGGTGTCAACGATGAAGAATCTAAAACTCAAGTCCAAGAAAGTCCTAAACCATCTTCATCGCAAGAAAGGAATCCTCAACTGCTCAATGTACAAGAGTCAACCACCAAGATACAAGAACTTGTAGGCAAACTGAGTATACTAAGCACTCCTTCTGACACCAAAGCCTTGCTTCGAAAAATTCTCTCAGGGCCCTTAGATTCTCTAAAAGACATTCAGGCCATCCATAAACAAGTGAAAACCCTGCAGGCCACTGCCCCAGCAGACTTCATCCCTCGCCTGGACGAACTAGAAGAAAATCTCTTTGAATTCCAGCACCAAAGCGAAGTCTTCCAACACCTAACACTCGAGGCTGAGCGTAAGAACGAAGCAGCGGAAACCTTGAAGCAAAAAACTCACAAGGAGACAGAGAGAATCCAGAAGCTTCTAGAGGACAAATTTACTAAGGAGGAGACTTTAGCAACCAAACGTGCCAAAATAATTGCTCTCGAAGCTGACCTCACAACTCTTAGAGCTGAAGTGAATGCATTGGAAAACTGACGTCCCCAGTTATCAGGACGAAATGCATCACTTTTTGATGGAAGGTGAGACCCGAGCCCAACTCCTGCAAGAGGCACGCGACGAAGCCAATGAAGCTCGCCTAGCAGCTCACCAAGCCTGGATGGCCTCAGAGATGGCTAAAATTTCGATAAAGAACTACCTCCTTCAGTTGTAAAAAAATTTTGGGCCTCGGATGTAGGCCTCATCTATTTGTCACCAAAAATTAAACTATTTATGTATTCAAATTATTTCGATAACAAAGTCTGAATTGGGTCCAAAGACCAAATTGGGCTTCTCCAATAAGCCCCTTTCCTAATTTCGATTCAGCCTCGTTTTAGGCTGTAATTAATTTTGACTATTTTGATTGTTCAACAATAAATGGAATTGAATTCTAAGCTTGGAATCCGTATCGCGTCCAACAATCAAAATCTTTTGAAATACGTTTTACCTGCCCCAAAAATCTCCTCATTTATCATGCACTTCTTGCGAGTAGATAAACCATCTTCAGGGTCCACTCTTATTTGGACACGTATTTTCTATTTTCAAGCGTAATTACTCTCGCGAACCCAAACAGGTGTGACTCCTGTCTATAAAAGGTTTCCCTTTCCTTTGTGTTATGAACCAATACTTTTGCGAGAATGAATTACCTCATTGTTTATTTGCTCTGGTGTTCCTACCCAAAGAAACCTCCAGATAAATCTTTTCATGTTGTGTTCCATAGATAGCAATATCCATGTCCAAACCTGGACTAGATAGCAATATCTATGTCCAGGCGTTGCCTTGGCTATCCCAACCTGTGTCAGTAGAAGAAGGGAGAAGCCACAATCCCGAGGTGAATTCCTCTTCGTCCTCCTCTAATGCACCCGCTCGGTGTCCATATGCACTGGAGGAGGAAGGCCTCTTCAATGCGGCATGCAATAGATGGGGAAAGATGGGGGTATCACCCTGGGAAGAAGGCAACAAACGTCAGGGTGGGTGCAAAGATCTTTTGTTCTGATGCACCTCCCGCGTTTCAGATCCTCTCCATCCCCTCACCGAGGTCGATCTCCATGTATACATATTTGATACATCAACCTCAGGGGATGGCACACAACGCAGAGGATCTTGTGAAAAAACAAACTTTTATTTTCTTTTTCTCTGTTGCTGATTCAGGTTTGTTTTTCCATATGGTATCAGAGCTTGAGGCCACAAAGCCTTTGTATTCTTCCAAGTATTGAATGTAATATTTTATTTGAAGTGTAAAAGTTCCTTGTATTGATAAACTCATATACAGTTTGCTCAAAACTTAGGCCATAAAAACCGGCTAATATGAACTTTGTCTTGGAAGAAAACCCATAAAAATTACAAAAATTACAAAAATTTAGCCTTGAGTACATGCCCTAACTTTTTAACCCCATAAATAGGCTATTATAATGTACATAATCCTCGGTATGTGTTGCCCCTGTAGTTTACTTATGCGAGAGCATAAATAAACTAGATTAAGCTGTAGTTGGAGAATCTTCATACTCCCAAACTGGTTGTATGAATTTCTTTAGGTAACGACCATTTATTGGGTTCGCGTGTATAGTACCCTCTCAATCTCGCAAGTGAACTGCTCCTTTACCCAACAGTCGATCGATAATGTATGGTCCTTCCCATTTCTCTGACCATTTACCTCGTCCTTCAGTCTTCTCGCCAACAGGCAAAATGACTCGCCAGACAAGCTCTCCTTCTGCAAAACTGATACCCCTTGTACGTTGGTCATAAGCACGAGCCACCTTTTGTTTCTCAGCACGTAGACTATCATAAGCTTGTATACGTTTCTCATCTAAGTCTTCATGTTCTTGCCACATCGCTTGGACATAGTCTTCACTGATCAAGTTGTGTTGCTCCATCACACGTAAAGACTGAACATTGATCTCCAAAGGCAAGACTGCATCGTGCCCAAACATTAATGCATAAGGAGTTGTACCTGTGGGTGTCCTCTTACTAGTCCTATAAGCCCACAAAGTATTAAAAAGTTCTTCATGCCACAGTCTGGCATTGCTCGCGAGCATCCGTTTTAGGATATGAATAATGATTTTATTGCTTGCTTCAGCTTGACCATTGGATTGGGCATAGTATGGAGAATAGTGAAGAAAATGAATCCCAAGATCCTTCATTAGAGTATCTACTTCTCCAGACATGAATGCAGCCCCTCGGTCTGAAACAAAACTCTCAGGAATGCCAAATCGACAAATAATATCTTCAAATAGGAACTGGCAGATGGCCTTGGCAGATGATACCCTGAGAGGCCGAGCTTCGACCCATTTTGTGAAGAAATCTGTAGCCACGATGATAAACTTGTGCCCTTCAGATGAATGAGGGTGAATCATTCCTATTAAGTCCAAAGCCCATCCTCGAGCTGGCCAAGGCTTAATTATTGGCTGCAATGGTATTCTGGGCATATGGTTGACTGGACCATGTTTCTGGCATTCTTCACAACCTTTTGCGAATGTGATGCAGTCTCTGAGCATTCCTGGCCAATAAAAGCCATGTCTTCTTAATAATCATCTCATCTTGGGACCAGCCTGGTGTGCCCCTGCTATCCCAAGGTGGACTTCTCTCATTAACCGCTTAGTGTCACGTCCAAAGACACACCTTAACAGTATGCCTTCCTCTCCCCTTCTATATAACTCAGCATCCTTGAGTACATAATTGGGAGCTAAAAATTGAATCCGCTTGTCTACCGGATTATTAGGATCCTGGAGATAAGAAATGATTTCCTGTCTCCAGTCCTTGTCAATGTGATCTAGTGTAGCAACGTACCATTCATTTTTATCTTCTTGTCGTGCAATGAAAGATGGAAGGGTTCTTCTTTCAACCTTTAATATTCGTTCGCATACTCCATCTTGCAAACTTATACCCGTTGCTAGTTGAGCCAGCTCATTGGCCGCATAGTTCTTCTCGCGAGGAACATGACTCAACTCCACTTCTGTAAACAACTTTAGTAGGTCACAGGCCCTCCTCACATAAGGTTCTAATATTGGACCTGCCTTGTACTTTGTTTCAAGTTGTCTGATCACCAGTTGGGAATCTCCAAAGATATGCACCTCAGTGATCTTCATGTCCAGCAGAAGTTCTAATCCAATGATTAAAGCTTCGTACTCGGCTTGATTATTTGTGCATCTGAAGTCCAACCTGAAAGAATAAGAATAAGTTTGCCGCGTGGGGAGATCAAAGCTACCCCTGCCCCAGCCATAGTACTCGTACTGGACCCATCAAAATATAAACATCAAGGGGCCAAATCAATACGAGCGAGATCCAGTTCTGGCCCCTCAACCACCTCTTCCATGGGATGATGAGCCAAAAAATCAGCCACTGCTTGGCCTTTTACCGCCTTCTGAGGGACATATTGCAAAGAAAATTTTGACAAAGCCAGAATCCACTTTCCAATGCGTCCACGGAGAATCGGTCTGGACAACATATGCTTCACTAAATCTGTTTGTGCAATAACACACATAGTGAAGGAAAACATATAGTGCCTCAACTTACACCCTGAAAAGTATAATGCTAGGCACAATCTTTCCATTGGAGAGTATCTTGTTTCATAATCTTTCAAGGTACGACTCAGATAGAAAATAGCACGTTCAACTCCGGCCGTGTCGTCCTGAGCTAATAGACTTCCAATGGAGAGTTCAGTAGCTGATATATACAGCTTAAGAGGAACCCCAGGTCTTGGAGGAACCAAGACATATGGGTTTGTTAAGTAGGCTTTAATGGTTTCAAAGGCCTCTTGATGTATAGGCTCCCATATAAAGTCCTTATGATTTTGAAGCTTGAGCAGAGTGGAGAATGGTTGTGTTTTCCCAGCAGCATTGGCAATAAACCGTCGTAAGAAATTGATTTTTCCCAATAAACGATGTAGTTCTTTCTTACTCTTTGGTGGCACTACACTGAGAACTGCTTGTTTCTTGTCATCTGGTATCTCAATCCCACGCTGATGAACCAAAAAGCCCAGGAAATCTCCTGCCTGGACGCCAAACACACATTTGGCTGGATTCATCTTCAGTTGATGTTGCCTCATTCTGAGAAACACTTGCCTTAAGCCTTCAAAATGATCACTTCTGCGTTTCATTTTGACTACCACATCATTAATATATACCTCCATGGTCTTACCAATAAGATCATGAAAGATCAAATTCATTGCTCGTTGGTAGGTTGCCCCTGCATTTTTAAGTCCAAATGGCATATCCACGTACTCAAAAACACCTGCAAATCCTAGGCACCGAAACGTAGTTTTATGTCTATCTGCCTCAGCCACTGGAATTTGATGATAGCCAGCAGTGTCATCCATGAATGTCAACATTTCATGGCGGGCAACTGAGTCAACCAACAAATCCGCCACTGGCATGGGATATGCGTCCTTTGGGGTTGCATTGTTCAAGTCTCTGTAGTCGACGCACACTCGCATCTTCCCATTCTTTTTCTTGACTAGGACTATATTGGAAAGCCACTCATTATACTTGGCTACACATATAATCCCTGACTTGAGCATTTTCTCGACCTCTTCCTTAACTAGAATTGCTGTTTCTGTGTTCATGCGACGCATCTCCTGTTTCACAGGTTTCTTCCCTTCAATGATGGGCAAATTATGACAAACCAAATCTGGTGACAGACCAGGCATGTCGTCGTATTTCTCTGCAAAACAATCTGCATATTCTTTTAGCAATTCAATAAGCTTGAGCCTCTCCTCAGGCTCCAGGAAGGTACTGATGGCCACAGAGATTGGCTCTTCCTGTGTCCCAATATTGATGTGTTCAATGGGATCCTTGACTTTAGGAGGTAAATCATCTAGAGCTGCTGGAGCTAATTTAATCTCGTCTTCCTCCTCTAAGTCCTGTAAAACGTCTTCATCCACATATTCCAAGGCTGCAACCATTGGAACCTTCTCAAAGGCTTGGCTTTCTAGCAGAAAATTATGAAAGCGTTCGTGTAGAGAAAGACAAGCCTCGGCCTCTATATCTGATAGAGACCCAATCATGGAGAACGTTTGGATGGTAGCTCAATGGTGTAGGGTCTTTTACTATCTAGAATTGCTTGAATAATACCCCACTGAGCTAGTTCAGAGGCCGTTACACCAACGGGGCGGCCCTTATTGTCAACGCCACATACCTCCAATGGCCTAAGGTCACTGTGGTAATATCTGGCTTCTAATGCATTAGCAGAAACGGAATATGGACGAGGGTCAGCATTGACAAGTTCTGTCTCGCCTGACTCCATGTTCCAGAGTAACATTTGCTGATGAAGTGAAGAAGGTACACAATAGCTTCGATGTATCCAGTCACGCCCCATGATTGCACTATATGGATATGTGCACTCTACCACAAAGAATGTGTAAGTGCCTGATTCCAGCCCTATGTGTACCTGTAAGAAGACAATTCCCAAGGTCTTGGTTATGCTACACTGAAAATTTCTGACACTAAGCGAGGTTTCTTGGATAGCAGACTTGGGAACGCCTATTAAGGCCATTGCCTTAACGGTGATGATGTTAACCGCTGCCCCTGAGTCCACTAGGAGTTTATTCAATTGAATCCCTTGGACTTATCCTGTGACATATAACGGCCGCATGTGCATGGCCATGTCAATAGTAGGCTTGGAGAACATCATCTGTCCTTTTGTGTATGATGAATCCATCTCTGGTACTTCAACCAGTGTTGAATCACTTGGTAGTTCTGGTTCTTCGTCTGGTAATACCACGCTGTTGATGTTCTTGGATTCATCTTTTGGTGCTGACGGAGACAAAGCGTATTTAGAAGATAAGACATACACCATGTTAATGGTGGAACTGTCTTCCTCGACACAATCAAGTGCTTCAAGATCTTCGTCCTCACCGTAATCTACCAACTGCTCATCGTCGTCGTAGTTATCGTCTCTGGCCTGATGTCCAACCTTGTTAGACATTGTGGTTACCTCGAGATGGGCTACTTGCTGTATCAGATCCTCAGGAGTAGGATCAATAGCTGCTGGTAGTAGTAATGGTGGAGTTTTTTCCTTGGGAGCAGGGATCAATTTTTGGGCCTTCTCTTGCTCTTCCACAACTAAAGGCCTGGGTTTCCATCGCAAGACTGGAGGCTTGCTTGGAGTGTTCTATTTCTGCATGTCCCCTGTTCCCTGAGGGGGTGTCTTTAGCCCTACTGTTTTCATCGTGTCCTCCTCAAAGGTGAGGCGTCTCCTTACTGGCTGTCATTTTGCAGTTTCACGATGAATCTCCTGAGTAGATTCAGGCTCTTTACTTTTATTCCCTAATTCTGGGTTTCGTTCGAAAACTCATGGTCTTTGGGCTCTCACCTTAGGCTCGCGAGACTTCTTCCCAAAGACCACCAATGGGTTTGCTGCAAGGGTGTTCAATCTCCTTTGCAACACTTCTGGAGGAAACTCCAGATCTTCTTCTTTGATCAGGCCAACTTCATAAGCATCTAGTGCTCTCTTGGCCCTACCAAAGCGTCGTTGAAGGTTTCTCCTCTTGCTCGGAGTCACCTCAACGGTTTTGCCCTTCTCTCTTACATACCAAACATCCTCCTTTGTAATATTTCTTGAAGCGGGAGGTATATATGGCTTCGCGAGCGTACTTGCAACTTTAGACTCAGGTGTTTTAGCCAAAATAGCTTGGTCTGTCGCTCGCTCGCGCTTGGGAGCTGGAGTATCCCTTTGTCTTGTTTGCTGGGGCTGATGATCTGTATTCGAGAATAGCTCTGGGAAGGACTTGGCTGCCTGAGCCAGTTCCTCATAAGAGATCTTCAGTCCACTTCTTAGTTTACAATGTGCACAAAGGGCTACTGGCGATTCTGCCTTGGGGTCCACCTTTTCTTTTCCTTTATTCTTTGGTGTATAAGATGAATTCTCGCCAGCAGTTGGTTGGTTGTTGGACTGTTTTCTTTTATTTGATTTGTCACGTGTTAGTTCCAACATTCCAACCATGGGGGCCGTCAAGCCTGGCGAGGGGTCTTGTTCTATCTCTATCACTCCCTCGTTAATCAGCTGCTGTATCTTGTACTTCAAATCTCGACAAGCAGCCGTAGTGTGACGTCCCCATCTGTGGTGGTATCGAAAATAGGGCAGACCCCTAACATCCTCAGGATGTGGGTCAGGTGCTCCCCAATTGTCAGGAGCCACAGCTATTCCTTTTAGGCATAGCTTAATGAATATTTCCTCTCGCCAAGACGCGTCATATGTTATGCGAGTCCGTTTAGGTCGGACAAACGCTATATTTCGGTTGGACCTTCGCCTGGACCTCTTCTTCGCATGAGCTGGTTTAGTTCGACTATCCCTTGAAGAAGTGCCACTGGTAGGAGAGGTTGTGACTGGAGGAGATGGTGTTCTATGAAGATATTGTGGGTGAAAATCCACCTCGCCCCTGTTGTTTATTTCAATTACTTCCCAGTTGATCAGACCTTGGATTTCATCTCTCAAGGTGGAACAAATCGCTGTTCGATGACCAAAGTGATTGTGAAATCTGCAGAAGTGCTGGGCTGGTTCTTTATACTGTAATTGTCTAAGCTCAGTAATTGGGTAAAAAGAGATCAGCCCCATGTCCTTTAGCCTATCAAAGAATTCTTCTATCATATCCAATCTGAATGAATAGGCTAAAAAGGAAGATTGATTCCAGGCCTCTACACCTTCGAGGTGCCTATCAGGCGATGTCCAATTCACATCAACCATATTCACCTGTGGAGTAGGAAACGGCTCGGAATCCACTAATGCAGCGGTTTTGGACGAACCTTCCAATTCTAATCTTCCCTCATTGATCCACTTCTGGATCTGATCCTTCAGCTTAATGCAGTCTTTGGTAACGTGGTTCCATGCTCCATGGAACTTGCAATACTTCTTACCCTTTAACTGTTCAGCTGTGGGAAGTGGTCCAAAGTCTGCTTTGACGACACGCAGACTATACAACTCGTCCAAAATTTCATGAGCCATATTGGCATCATAGGTGTACTTCTCAAATTCTGGCTTAGTGAAAGCCACTGTTGAGAGTTTGATTGGACCCCTACTCTTTTGGAGCTTGCGGGGTTTTAAAACTTTGTTTGTTGATAAGTCAACAGCACCCACCTGCTCGCCATCAGAGTCCGACTCCTAGTCGTCTACACCTTCAATATAAGCCACTGTCTTTGGCTTCAACCTATCATAGGTTCGGCTACTGTACGTCCCTTTGGACGCATTCCTTCTGTTATCTCTCTCATGCATGTTGCTATGAGCTTTAGTCACAGCCGTGATGAACTCATTCAGAGAGAAATACTTACTGTTTAAGAATAGCTGATGGAACGTGTCCTCCATACCATTCTTGGCCATCTCGACCACCTCTTCCTTGCTCAGAGGGGTCTTACATAGATTATACTCTGACCGGGAACGGTGCAGGAAGGTGACCGGACTTTCTGTCACCGATTGGCTCAAGGAAGCCAGCTTTCCTACACTAGTCTCTGGCCTTGCAGTTCCAAAGTGATCTATGAATAAGGCCTCCATATCCTTCCATTCACTGATCGAACCCTTCTCGATTCCAGTATACCATAAAAGGGCTAATCCTGACAACGATGATCCGAAGACTCTTAATTTGAGCCCTTCATCTTCGGGAAATTGGCCTAACTGCAGAGTAAAATAAGCCAAATGTGTTGCCGCATTTGCATCAACATCACCCGAGAAAGTCTGAAAGGTTTGGTGTTTGTAGAATTTTGGCCAACGCCATTCGTTAGGATCATCTTTCATCGGAGGAAACGGTGTCTCATAAGTTTCATGCATCTTAGATAATTGTATGTTACAATCGTCTAAGAACTTATTTAACCGTTGCTCCCAAGCAAGGGGAAATGACTCCGCTTGCCTAGTTTTCCTGGCCAAGTCTGATACGGATTTGGTTAGAGATCCTATGTCTTTGTCTACCCTTTGTGATAGAGTCGCCGCGTACTGGCGGTATTCTTCCAATCCTTTGTCCATTTGGCGAAGGATATCTATTCGTAGTTTATCTTGACCTTCTATCAAACTAGTCACCTGGGCCCCCATGGCCTCTCTCTCCTCTCGATCTTGAATTAACTCTGCCCGTATTGCGTGGATACCAACTGTCGATGTATCAACTAAGTGGGCCTGGGTGTTGAGAAGTTCTGCCTGTTGCTCGATTTTCTGTTCGAGCGCCAAATGGTGATTAGTCTGGTGAATATCTCGCCTGGCTGCATAAGCCAGGTATTGTTCGAGCGTGAGCCCTGTTATTTCCGCCTCACTCAAAAATTGGAATGTCATGTTATCGAAGTTTTTAGCGAAAATAACTTCAACCGCTTTACTACTTAATGAACGACACTCAGTAGATGTGTGTTCACGGTAAACCGGTTGTGGATGTTTGCGACACTGAGGATAGACCCTTCGATAAGGATCTCCAATTGTCGCTTAAAGATGCAAAGAGATATTGTCCTACTGGGCGTGCCAAAATGTTCGATGCAAAAATATCTCTTGCGAAGAGATCCTTCTCGCGAAGCAGTCTCTTTTATGATTTCGGAATTTTAACCGCGTGGGCCGGTTTATCCTGTTTGTGCTTCGTATGCTGACGTGCCACCGTCTCTTGACGGAATATGGACTGATTACAGCCGCCTGACTTCTATATTAAGCGATTAGAACAGGGAGAGAACCAACCCTGCTCGAATATGTCCTTTTTGCCTAGAAACCTAGGACTTTGATATGTGAATCTCTCGCTAAGTCTTGAAATTGATACTCCACACGTCCTTTCTCGTGCAAAGCAAAGCAATCTCGTAACAGAGTGTTGAGAACACTCGCTCCCTTTGAGTATTCAAGCTCTCAACTTACAAATGACAAGCTCTTCAACTTTCCGGTTGCAATTGCTTCCTTACAGTCGTAATACTTTCACTCGATAGGTGACAAGCACTTAGACTTTCTGGTTGCAAAGAAGATAGGAATCTCGAGGACGAGATGTCCGTCTAGGTTCGTTTGCGTATAGCAAGATTGTTTGATTGATTGGGGGGGCTTCTCATAAGATCCTCGCTCTCCTTATATACTCGCTTAATAACAGTCATTCATTCTACTTCAAATTCCTTCTGCTCTTGTAATCATAGTCTAAATCCAACACCAGCATACGTGTCGTATCACTCATAGATCTCCAAATACCATCATAACTTTTCCAAGAATTCTATATAAAACGAAACTAGTTATGATAGAATCAAAGCCGCATAGAACCAGCTAATAAAACATAGTTCTAATAGAACTCAAAGTCTTCCTCTAGCGAAGCTCGCCAAACGTTATATCACTTGACTCCTCGCCAAACACCATTAATATAATGGGCCGCTCGCATAGACCTCGGCCATCCAAGCCCAAAATGAAATTCTTTCTTTAGGCCCAAACAGGTTCAACCTTTCCGGCTCGAACTCGGCGCGGCACAGGTTCTTACAACGATCACGTTGCAGCCACTGAGCGGCTCGACCATCCTGTAAACGTCCGAGACGTTGGCATCGTCTCCGGTGACACGGTTCTAATTTTTGAGGTGAAGCACCTCGAACATCCTCATGGCCACTGTGGACGGAAACGGGGCCCACTTGGGCGAGACTACGAAATCCTCCGGTAGTTTACGGTCGTCCGGAGGAAGTTCTGGCGATGTGGGCCCCACATAAGACAGGGCAACGCCGATGACAATGCTGTAGAAGGCGGTTGGGATGGCGAGGTTTCGGGCTATCTCCGGTAGCCAGTAAGGTGCGAAATCGTAGAGGAGCCAGTCCGGATTTAAGGATCTGAGAAGTTGGGGGCATGGAATCGGACATATCATCGTAGGCGCACTTGAGATGGAAGACCTGGTCTTCGGGTAAGTCGCCGTGGACTCGGCACCTCCTGGAAGGTTCGGATTATGGGGCAGTGGAAGCTCGACGAAGGTGATTAGGGTCGAGAGATTTGGCGGAGAGTAGGGAGGCGGTCAATGTTTCTAGGGGTGGAGATGTATGAGATTTTGTGACCTTTTCCGGCAATAAGCCTAGCCAGTTGGAGATTCGGGATCATGTGGCCAAAAGCTAGCCATGGGAACATGGCTATGTGAAGCTTATCGTCTTTGTTGCCGAGCATGTTTTGGTGGACAGTGATAGAGTCCACGACTAGCTTTCTTCTTCTAGCTGGTGTAGAAAACCAGTGAGGTAGCTTGGATTAAATAATGAGTACTCTGACTGTTACTATCACTACTAGTCTCGATTGCCAAATCTTTATTTTTGTCTAATTGGTAAAATGTATTCAAATCTAACTATAAGTGGAAAGATAAAGTTGCAGGACCTTGGGCCATACGCCTTAATTGGTGATGGAAACAATGATTGATTTAGGGTTTGCCGGACGACTTACAGTTAGCTTCATTTTTGTGTAATGCTTGATGGTTGAAGATTCGGGAGACTAGAAGACGATAACCCTCGGTCGACACAACTATTCTATGGTGATTGCAGTCCACCCATTTCCATAGATACTCATGGGACCATAGTATCTAGTATTGGTGAAGAAATCTTGATAACTACATGTTAAAGAAGGAAAAAATTATTACAATACAAATTCTGATTAACCTTCTAGTTCCTAGCTCCTTCATCACTTCGTAATTGATGAGGATTTCATTGACACGAAACTAATCTGACTCCTCTCGTTTAACATAACATACGGAAGAAATCGAACAGTGGAGCTAGCAAGAAAAGTTGGTGAGGGCATATGATTGGTCAAAAGATGGAAGCTTGGGAGATGGGCATGCATAGCGGGGTGATCTACAATACTTCGGAGTTTTAGAGCGTTGGATCACTTCATTTTTCTAAAATTAGAAATCGCATAAGTGATCCAAAACTCCGGAGTACTATAGAATTTTCGCCTATGTACCGGAGGGAGGTACTCCAGTGTTTTTTAGTGGGGGACTCTGCTTCCTAAAGGCGGGGTTCTCGAGAACATAACGTTGATATTGCCAAATTGATTGATCGCTGCAAACTGTTATGTATGATCAGAAAGGCATTTATATATCTGAAGCTCCCCACTTACGCACATGGATTCGTGCAGTCATGGATAGGAAATTATGTTATGTTTGCAAATTGCATATCTTGTATCTTACACACAAACATGACGGTGAAGAAGAAGACGGTGGAAGAAGAGAAGAGAAGAAACATCTGATGCACTCATCGTTCACCTCTAGTCGTTATTTGGTTCCTCACTCTATTCATGTCATCAGTAACTTATTGAACAGAATAACACAGATACGTAAATTCTTTTTGGCCTGTACTAATTGCACTGCTGACTATTAGTTATACTATTAAGTTAAATATTTGAACCTAATTCTTTTAAATGATTTGTGACTGTTATCACCCTACCATGCACTAAGCATGGGTTAGTTTACATAATGAACATGCTTTTACAACATATGTAACACATGCCTCAGAACAGGTAGCATGCACAAATAGGGGAGTACTTAATGACTGTTCAGATATTGGCAAATTGTCCAGTAGATGAGGAGTGGCTTATTTTGGGGATGTCAGTCGATTATCTTCAGAATCATGCTTCGATGATGCATCTCCACCCATCAGTTCCTGGAATCCTTCTACCTTCACCGGCCGTGCCCTAAGAACATTGGCGTTCCTGCACACATGAGTTCTAGAGTTTCAGTGAACCATCATCACATGGAGGGTTCAGGAACTTTATTTCTTCCATCACATTTTCCTTACTGTGTTTGGATTTGCGCAATTTGTGAAGAAGACATCTGTCTAAATTGATTGACTGACTGAGGAGGGACATTTTGCATTGTAGGATTTGACTTTGCAGGAATCTGTTGCTGCCTGAATTGCATTTGTTGATGTCTGTTATTAAAATTGTTGTAGGTATTACTATCCATGGGTGTCTCTGACGGGGCTTCAATTTTCACCTGGCCCATGGGTCGGTCCTGTACCATGTCCATACCTGCACGAGTAGATGGTTGATGTCTTCGTATTCTCTCGATCTGCTGCTGCTGCTGTAGCTGCTGTTGCTGAAACGGCATATGTTTGGATTGGGCAAGTTGCTGCATTTGCTGTATCTGCTGCATTTGCTGCATCTGCATCTGTGGATGCAATTGCCTTGATATCTATAGATTTACAATGCACAAACTACGAATTATTTACTATGTCACCATATTATACTGTGCTGCAATTGCTGTATCCGCTTTTCTTAAACCACTAACCTCCTCAGACTCCATATTTACGAGAGATGCAATGCATTCCAACAAATAACCCCCACCAACATTCATAAGTAAACAAGAATTACTATCAAAATGTAATCAATTAAAACTGGAGGTGTACATACTTGTTGGGGAAGTCGAACAGGATTCTGGTGCTGTGGCTGCAACTGTGACTGCATTCCATGAATTTGCTGCTGATTTTGCTGATGGAAATTTCTGGAGCCATCCTTGACTTGATCCACTAGAGGGCCAAAATTACTTGGATATGGGGGAAAAAAGGATGAGATGTATCAGTAATGGATTCTCATGAATTTGCATTTAATATCAAATATTCAATCAGAAAGAAAATTGCTTGCACAATCACTGTATATCGTTATGGAATAGAAAGGTGTGGTAGTCAAAACCTAGCATCCAAAGGTTAAAACAATGTGAGACACAAGGCAAGTACATTCTTAATTTGGTTTAGCATTCACTGAGCTCAAGAAAATTGGAGACAGCATACAAGACAATGTAGGGGTAGTTGATTTCAGTCTTCTAGACCTCAGTTGCAAGTTCTATAATGATTATAAGCACCACAGTCGGCAGCAAACCTTTGTAAGAGTTTACAGAGAGCAAATGAAACGAGATGATGGCCCCAAAAGCTGAAAAAGCTGAGTGAGGAATATGGAAAAACCAATAGTACATAACTATCTCAGCTTGCAAATGTTAGTTAATGAAGAATTTGAATGCCACACAGCATAACATGAATCAGCTAAAATTAAGTTACCTATATCCCACAGTTTGAAGGAACATCTTCAATAGTTCAATTGCTGAACACTGCTTTCTGTAACTATCAGTAAGAACTTTCAAACTGTCGCCCAACTTACGGATATGACAGCTTAACAACTGAGAGAAAATTTCAATTGGAACTTCTGAGGAACCTTCAAACCCCACATTTGTCAGCACACGGGCTACTACTTTTTGAGACAACTGTGCAGCTTGTTCTTGACTAAGAGAGCTTTTGTTCCCTGCAGACCCATTTTTTCCACGACTTAAGGCTCCTCCTTCCAAGCTAAGGTATTCAGGTCTGATACCAAGCCTCTCAAGCATAACAGGACTCCTAGTCATAACCTGAGGCAAGGTATCGAGAACTCCACAAAATTCAACTTTTTTGTCATCTTGCAGAGTACTCATTGGTGGAAGTGCACTATCAGGGACACAGTTGAATGCAAACATTGTTTCTGGGAAAAGGGTAACATCATGATTAGTTGGGTCACTACCACCTAAAGCAGAATCTGGATATCCTGCATACATATCTTCTTTGAACGCTAAACACCTTTTCTTATGCTTCATGGCAAGCTTAAGATAAGCAGACATCTCTTCAGGAGTACGTTTCTCTGATTCTCGGTCGGCTGATGACAACCTCAATTGTTTGCTCACTCGATGTCTCTCACTAAACTGATTATACCAGGTATCAGGCAGCTCTTCATTTTTAAACCTCAGTGTCTTATTGTCAATTTCAGATTCTCCATATCTTAATCCATAACCAAAAGCTGCTTTTGATTGAATCTGCACGCACAAACATCAAACATTAGATAAGCTACTCTCCCCATCGTTTCCACTGATTCCACTCACAATCTGTCACGAAGTAATCGAAATCAACGGTTCATTTCAATTCACAAAACAGTGCACTAGCTTGGCATAAAATTAATTCCAGGCAATATTCGATAAATGATCATTTTTGTGAGGAAATAGTTCCTTCTATAATGTAATTCCATTAAGTTTGCAACTTTCCTTTAGCCCCTATTCTCACACATTTCAGCAAAACAACAAACATGCTGTTTCCACCAATTTGTGGCCACCGAATCGAATTCAAAAAATTTCTGAATAACAAATTAACAATGTCAGACTAAACAAAGCCATTAAAGAGCATACCTTGGAGGCCTCACGCTGTTGAACTTGTCCTGCTTCCGGGGAAGAACTCTCGAGACTGAAGTACACGTCGTCAGCGTGCAACTGCAAATCTGCAAAAGGAGAAAACAATGTCATCAACCAGAGCTATGAAATCAAAGATTAAAAGAGAAAGCGATGAGAGGGACTTACAATTGGGGTTGAGGTTGGAAACGGCGAGCGAAGAAGAGGAGGATGTGGAATTAGAATCGGGGCGGAGGAAGAGGGAGACGGAGGCCTTGTCGAAGAGGAGAGCGCGAGCGCGGAGCTGGAGATGGATCTGAGCCCTTGATTTGGAGTCATCGGAGCTCATGAAGGAGTCCCAGGAGGAAGGAGAGCTCAGGAATTGGACGAAGCTGGCATAGTTGGAGTCGCCGAGCCAAGTACGCCAGACGTTGCAGGACTCGAGCTTGCAGGCCAGCTCGTAGCCACGGCCGTCGTCTCCGAGTAAAGACATTTTTAAAGGAGGAACAAGGACGACTGAGAATGCCGTCAGTCTACACAAACTGTATATTTCTGTTTTTTTTCTTTATTTGAAAGAAGACCGGTGCGGCACCTCGTGGGCCTTGTCGGGCTAAGCCCACCGAGTTGGACTGGACGGGCGGGCTTATTTGTGCCAGAACACCACCACCTGACGCAGCAGTCAGTCGCAAATAGTATTTCAATTTTCGCTTATTTTAAATATTCATACTTTAATTTTACAAATATCTTAACTATATGTCTACCTTATTTTTTGATTCCAACCCAAAAATCATACATACCGTTATTTATTCTATTTAACATCGTTAATCCTTATGTCATTAAAATTATACAATTTAAAATAGAGTAAGACAGAATAAGTAACGGCGTGCATGGTTTTTGGGTCGGGGTCAAAAGTTGAGGTATGGTTATAATATTTTGTAAAGTTGAAGTATTAATATCTAGAAAGAGTAAAAATTAGGGTACTATTTGTTGAGTTTTTCCTTAGTTAAATTGGGTGTTTCGGGTCCAAGATCCATCTTTTAGGATTACCTTACGTCCTAAATGTGGGAGTCAATTTTGGCGACGGAAAGCCCCTCAAGGTCCGAAAGTGGCAAAAGTCTGATAATTCGAATAATGGGGTTGGGCCTATACGATTAGGGTTCTCTAAGTAGAAATCAGTCATCTAGAGTAGGGGTGGACACGAATCCCGCAAATCCCGAACCCGATCCGATTCCGTCCCGATCCCGCTCAGGATGGGACGAAAAATAAAATTTTCACTATTCCGTCCCGTCTTGACCCGTCTCGTTTTTTAGTGACGAGATCAGGTCTTGATTTTGAAATCCCGATAGACCTGTCCCATCTTGCATAATATATTTGGTCTATTTTATTATTTATTTTATTAATGGTTGACATATTAAATTATCAAACAAATAGAATTATTGAACAAAAAACTAAAATTACCTTCTAACGATCAAAGTATTATACTTCTTATAGTATGAATTAAATGTATCAATTAAACATAAAATAAAATTGCTTGTAGTTTTACTTTTTCTAATTAATCATTAAGTAACACGGTATTATTTTATGTAGTTGTAGAATTTTAAGTCTTATCAAACTATATTTATCTTATATTGAGCCCGAAATTTGGTTCATCTCATCTCATTCGAATTTTTGTTGTTTAATACTTTATTAAATGTTCATTTTAAATTGGACCCTAAATTGGACCCTTCCTATCCCATCCCGTTCAGGTTTCGGGACGACCGGGACAGACTTGTGAAATACCCAATTCTGTCCCCGACCCGTCCCATTCGGGATAGGGATAGGGACGGGCAAAAATGGACCCGATCCATCCCATGCCCACTCCTAATGTAAAGGGTTCTCAATACACCTAGAATTATATGAAAGCCTCTGGAATGTTAGTAAGATGGTGTAACAGTTCCAATGTACGATGTGGACCTCGAGGAGATTGATAGAATCCTTGAGGTAGAGTAAGATTTGTACAAATCCTTGAGGGATTATACCAAAGGGATTGTGGTAATCATGAGAGTGATTGACCCTGGATACGGAGATCCATTCCTTAATGGATTCCTCCTCTCTGAAAGTAAGTACTCTTGCTCGAACAAGGACTATGCTTAGATCTAGGATGATCTCTATATATAGGTCATCCCGGCATGACTTAAGGTAACATTATTCTGGCCTTATTACTCTTTGATTTTTGAGAAAGTATCTTACCTAAGTATCGAAGGGTCTAAGCATTGTACCACACCGTGCTTTGACTTGTTTTACAGGTTCACGAGGAAAACAAGCTTGATGGAGATCCAAATCTGCTCTCACAAATTGGTTCTTCATAGAGAGCAGAACTCTAGACCTATTCTCGTGAACGGATGATCATAAAATTAAGGCTACATAGGCAACACCAACGTGAACGACCAACACGACAAGGACACCACCCCTCCTCAGGGAGTGGAGCAGACAACCCCTACCACGGGGTCATCAAAGTACAATAACACTGTCTCGCATCAGGTGGGATAGAGGAACCTCTCGGGGGAAATCCACATCATGGATGAAGAGAACTCCGACCTCGAGAACAAAGGAGCCCGAGGGTGGAGGGCCAAGATCGATCAGGACCTCTGCCGGGCCGATGAACAATACACCACCTTGTGGATTGACATGATGACATTGCAGCACTCCACCGAGGGCATCGAGGGTCTTCTGATAAGGGACACTCTCAAAATCGCAAGCATCCCTTAGAGACCTCAAGGTTATGGAGGCTCTCCATAAGCTTCATCTGTGAGCAAATTTTGTATGAGGTAGGGGTCAAGAGTCGAGTTGAGGTCGCAGCCACTCAAAAGCATACCCTAAGGTTCAAATGAATCAAGTATGAAAGAAAACGCACAAGTAGATTGCTTAAAAGAAAATCCCTATGAGAAAAAATAAGATGGGATGATAATATACAATAAGTTACTAAACTAAGGTATGATAAGGCAAGTACGATGTTGTTTGAGAAAAGTAATAAAGGGGACCTACGAACTATTACATAGGAGGGTTTCTCCTTTTCGAAGGGGCTTCACTCCTCGTCAAAGGTCTTCTGGTTGTAGGCGTTGATGAGCTCTTATTTCTCCTTTTCGAAGTCCACCCTCTGGCTCTCCAACTCAAGCTCGTAGAACTCAAAAAGGGAGGTGATATCTCTAGTCTAGTCCTATATGAGGGTTTTCACCCTCTCCTCTGCTTTCTCCTCCACATCTTGAATTGGCAGGCTATGCTCGAGGCGAGCCTTGACAAGATCGGCCATCAGATTAGTGACCTCAGCTTGGTGTAAAATACGTTCCTCCTCGAGGGCAAGATCATTGGCATCCACCTGATGAATGGCCAGCTCATGTGGCTTGTTGTACTCAGAAACACGGCCCTCCAACAAGGTTATTTTTCCCTTCAAAAGATTTGCCTCCTTCTTGGCTACGACAACATTGTTATGTGCAGTTTGTAGATGACTTGGTAGTCCTTAGGGCAATGGTTAGGGTTGAGGCAGCCTGTGTACATGGTGGAGCTTATGAATCAAAGCTTGTTATACAGTGCGACGAAGGTAAAAAGAATAGAGAAAGAAAGCTTACTTGATAAAGAGAAGTCCAGGACATGGTCACAAGGTCTTGGAGGTCAACTCCTTGAGATCCTCATGATCTTGCTCTAGTATGCCAGCGGACAGGATTAATGCCACAACATCCAGGTAATCGAGCCCCAAACAGAGGTTAGAGATGGTGTTCTTCCCAACCATAGAGAGATGGACACCGCACTCGAGCTTTTCAACCTCCTTCTCCGTTAGATCTCGTGGAGGGTTGACTATGAACCCACGCTTGTTGTCCCCACTTTTGAAGTACACGTGAGGGAGGTGGGGTTCAGAGACCTCAACAAGCTCACTTTGTAGACCTGAAAAATAGAGCAGCAACCATATATACATCACAAATTCTCAGTTATGCATGTTCAAGAATAATGTATGATCTTAAGCTCGAAAACAAAGTAAACAGAAAAGCACAGGGGTAAGCAAGGTGTGGAACGATAACTTACCAAGGGAGAAGACAACTTGTGGAGGTGCCACAGGCTCTACGGTGTGGAGCTTCTTCCTTAGAGGAAATGAAGGCGCCAGTTTCTCCAGAAGGGGAGAAAATAGCTCCTCTTGTTTCTTTCCCTTGTTCAGAAGAGAGGTGTCCATGGGCTTCTTAGTTGGGGTGAGAGTCTTCTCCTTATCTTTCTCAAGGTCAGATTGTTTGACCAAACGACGGCGAGATTTGGGCTTGAAAGCTTCTACTTCCCCTGCCTCAATCAAAATCGGTGCAGGACAACGCTTGGGGGTCAAGCTCGACGCCTCCTTGTGGTGAACCTTGGGGACCCGAGGGACCTCATACATGGTAGTACGGTCATCGTGAAAAAGAGGGGTGATTCCCTCAAGGCCGGTAGAAGTGAGACATTTGCGGCTCTAAACCATCGGACCTACGGTGCTTTAATGAGATCTAGAGGGCGTCATTCACCAGATCACGATGAAAATTGATGGCATGTAGCACCTCCTCCGGGAGTTGGTGGTGTTGATGGCAGTAGGAAATTTGTGGTCGGCTTCATGACCAAGTTTCTCTCAGTCCCCAAACACAAGGATATGGGTCTTCTTCCAGTCCTTGGGGAGTACAGTGGGTTGAAGATGAGTGAGTCCTTCCCATACATCTCATAGTGGCTAATGAAAAGAGGATTGGGTGGAGTGGGCTTGACTTGGAAGAGCGCACGAAATTCAGGGAGCCTCATGTGGCAGTCAAACCACTTGTTGAGGCGGTCAAAACAGGATAACAATCCGAGGAAGTCTAGGCACCATTGCTTGATGACATACACATAGAATTCCAAGGCGACACAGATGAAGGCTTGAATTGGGAAGGTCAGACCGAAGACAATCTGGAAAGGATGAAGTAGCAAGCCCAGAGCATAAGCTTTCTCAAGCTCTGATACTTTCGCCTTATCTGACGCAAGGGGGAACCAAAAGTCTTCACTGATTCCTTGATGGAACGTCTGAATGAAAGTTGACATCGCCTCATCAAAGTCGACCTTGAAGGTTTCCGGATACAGGTCTTCACGAGACCTCTTAGTACCAACTGTCTTAGTGGTGGTGGAGCATGATCAGAGAGAAGGATTTGTAAGATCGGCATCAAATGAGGAGTTAAATGGATGATCGATCTCACCTCGTCCACCTTGAAGGTGGTGGGCGATGGAGGGCTTTAAAACTTCTCTTGGTTCAACTCCAAAGTAGGAGCAGCGGCATACGGCGCGGCAGAAAGATCCATTGCAGTGGGCAAAGGCACCTTACGAAGGGGGAAGGCGATGGCGAGTGGCTTGTATCTTTCGACCTCATCGTCGACCGTGGTGTTTAAGAGAGGAAGGATGATGTGTTCAACAACCTCGACTGAAGCCAGAGGAGAGGTGTTTGTGGTGTTTTTATGGGGAAGTCATTGAAAGATCTGGGTTCGTTGGAGGTTCTAAAAATTCTGGGAATTCTAGGTTCTTCAAAAGCTCGAAATCTTTGAAAAAATGAAGTGAAAAATAAAATGGAAAAGAGTTGGGGATTGATTTATAAAGATTGAAGAGGCAAGAAAGTTGGATGTATCCGTGGGAGAAGGTGTGTGGTTTCAAATTTTAATGTGAGAAATGGATTTGAATTGGAAGAGTTTTGGGTAAGGTTGTGTTCGTTGGGAAAAGAGTGTAATGATGAAGAGATATGATTGCGAAAGAGTTATGGTGAAGGTGGAAGAGTTGTTTCGTTTTTTCCGCTGGTATTGATGGGAAAGCTTGAGAATTTTTAAATTCTGAAATTATAAAGGTCTGGTGACAGCAACAAGAGGACGATACATGTCAAACTTCATACTGTCATAGGGGTATTTGTGAGAGTCGATTTTGGCCATGGAGAGCTTGAGGGTTTTAGGCCTTCAAGGTCCGAAAGTGGCAAAGGTCTGATAATCCGAATAATGGGGTTGAGCCTGTACGATTAGAGTTATAAGTAGAAATCAGTCATCTAGAGGTTTCTCAAAGTACCTAGAATGATGTGGAACCCTCTGAAATGTTCGTAAGATTGTATGACAGTCCCAAGGTACGATGCAGACCTTGAGGAGATTGACAGAATTCTTGAGGGAGGGAGTAAGATTTATATGAATCCTGGAGGGATCATAGAAAGGGCTTATGGTAATCATAAGGCGTGATTGCCTTGGATACTAAGATCTATTTTTTCATGGATTCCTCATCTCCGAAAGTAAAGTAGTCCGGCTCAAACAAGGACTGTGTAGACCTAGTACGATCTCTATATATAGGTCATCCTGGCATAACTCAAGATAACATTATTCTGGCCTTAATTTTTTTTTTTTTGATAAAGTATCTGACTTAAGCATAGGAGAATCTAAACAAAGTATCACACCGTATTCTAACTTATTTTATAAGTTCACGAGAAAACAAACTTGAGAGAGATCCAAATTTGTCTCACACTAACCAATTGCAAGCCAAAAGTATTTAGTTTCGATTTCGAGAAAGGCCCAAAATCGCCATATACAATAGGTATAGGCACATTTCCGAGAGCACATCCAGGTGAGTCATGTCCTTAACTAACCTACCTGAGAGTCATCCCCAACTCCATGTGTCCCCTTGTCTCTATCCGCTCCAAGAGTAAACCTTAACTACCTTTCTCTGTCATTTCCTATTCTTCTCGAGTTGGTGTCCCACTTTGAGTTTCAGTACCAAAACCAGTCAAGAAGTTAAGAAACTGAGGCCATAGCAAGTACTGAAAGATGAAGTCAGCGAGCTAAGAATCCATATAAATTTGTTTCACTTACTCTTAGGATCATATAGCAATATCTTTGTTACGATATAGAACTACTTAATTGAAGTAGTCGACGTCAAAGGGAATTCAGTTAAACGCACTTCTCTAACTGAAGTGACATATCGATCGGGGCAGTACTGACTTGGTGAGGTTGGTGGGTTCTGGACTCCGAGGAATAATATTAAACTTCCCCCGAAAAGTCACACATTATAACGGGTTTAGTTCACCCACTGAAACCACAATGCTTCTTGTGCACTAGCTTTACCGATACTGGTTTATTTATTCGCTTGCGATATTGATGGTGACAATAACCATGCATCTTGTGGATTATGGATTAACTAATTTGGTTGCACTGTTATATCTTTGGTGCCTCGACCAGGACAAACAAGTAGGGTGCTGCCTGTTTGAATTTCTGAGACTACACCAGTAGTATACCTCACTTTTGGATCAACAAAGTAAACGATCGATAGACCTTTGGAAGATATGAACCTGTACAGGCGTTTCATCACTGTCGAAAGTCGAAACATTAGTAGTATAATACTATATGTCTATATCCTATGTATGTATCAACAGCAAATGTACAGCACTTCTAATGTGCCAAATGTGGACATGAAGGGTTAAAATACTCGGAACGTTTTCCCTCTGCATTAGGGCATTTCCGAATTATTTAGCAGATTACTGATACCCAAATTGGGACAACTATAACCAGTGTTACCACGTAAATATTATATAATCAAGTAATCAAACTATAATTATTTTAATGATATATATCAATCTAGCTAGCTACTGTCGTGTATATACAATATATAATACACTACGATAATATATTGGGTCAATCGTATGTCGGTGTGTGGTGTATGCATTAGTCTAGTTGTATGAAATCAATACTCAAAAAATACATGCATGAATACGTACATAAATACGATTTTAAATATACAGTTTTCATCAAGTGTGAAGTTTCATACTAAAATTTCGGTATGAAGTTACATTTTACACAAAATTGACAACGTAATTCAATCATTGAAATCAATCATCTTTTAGATACTCATGCAAAGATCAGATATGCAAAATTTCAGCACAATCGGAGATCGTTTAATCATTTGATCACCACATTCAGTTTTGAGCTATATAGAATAATCTGTGTGCATTGTTAAACAATGTCACGATCAAATGGTTAAAACATCTCCGATTGAGCTGAAATTTTACATACCTGATCCTTGCATATGTATCTAAAAAATGATTGACTTCGGGTATGGCTCTGTGAACATTGCTCACCATAAAGAGCCTTTTTTTTCATGTAAAATGTGTGGCCCACACCTATACATAAACATGGCCCATCTATTTTACATGTAAAATAAAAAAGCCGTTTACGTTGAACAATGTTCATCCAAGAATTTCTTATTGACTTTAATGATCGAATTATGTTTTTAATTTTATGTAAAATACAACTTCACATCAAAATTTCAATACGAAATTTCTCACTTAAAGAAAATTGTTTAAATATATTATATACTACGAAAAATCTCTTTAATTTGAGTATAATCATGCTACGAACTAATTCATGTCGACTTTAGAGCATTGACGGCGTAAAATAATATTCTTAAATACATGAACTATGTGTTGACGGCGCAAACTAATTTCGATACGCTTACTTTGTGCTGTGTTGGTAAATCATGTGGAAAATGTCATCTCTATGACCATATATTTTTCTACGATCAAGAGTCTTATATGATAGCTTTTATAATGTAACACACATATATGTACATATATTACATCAATACATGCACTAGTTATTCACACTCGGATCATATCGTGTACTTGTTATATATAGCCCCATTCTCTTCAATTATTTATTTTTATTATCTATTTTTAGGTATAAGACATTATATCAACTTTTATATCATATTTTGACATCTTTACTGTTCATATTTTAGTTTTTAATGTGTAAATCACTTCTATAAATTTTCAGTCAAATTTATTATCGTTAAGGCGTTCAAAATTACAATTGAAATTTATAAGTATGAACGATCATCATTTTAACTGTTCAGGTTTGACATATTTAATTCATCCATTGATTTAATCTAATTCGATGTCTTAACGATCATCATTTTAACTGAAAACTTACAGGAATGATCTACTCATATAGTCCTAATAATTCGATAATGATGATGTTAAAATGTGATCGAAAAGTTGGTGTAATGTCCTATACCTGAAAATGGTGGAAAAAATTGGATATTTGAGTAGAATGACTCTATATATATATATATGCATCGATCATCATCCATCATATATAGAAGCTTCAACAAAAGTCTGTTCTATCTGAAACGACGTAAGTACGTACTCGCACTGGTACTAGTAACATCATTTAATCCCCCTTCTAGTTTCGTTGTTAGGCTGAACCACTTTCAGATGGGGAATGACGAACCCAGCTACTTTTAATTTCCAAAACCAAACCACTACATGATCCAATTCTCACTTTTGATCACATGTAAATTATTAATATGGACCTCTATAAGCAGTTCTCTCGTCAAAGCCTTTCTCTGGTTGGACTATCAATTATATATCTCGTGCAATGAAATCCATGGCTCTTGTCTAAACACATGATTAGTTCTTTGGTTTAATTTGCTCCCAAAAACAAAGTGAAATGGAGAGCATTAAAAAGTCATACGGTGTGCGAGAGCTTGAGACTTGAACCACGTTCTACTCATCATCTAAAAAAAAGGCTGTGGACAAAGGGGTTTTAATTTTGTCCACCAACCTAAACATGCTTGCAATATCATTAGTCTTGTTACACACATGGATTCATGGTTTTTTGTTTGAGTTTTGCTTTTCGTTTTACGATTTGTTAATTTTATTAATTTATGTTCTTGTGCATGGTTAATTAATTTGTGATCAAATACACTCAAATTCACTCATTTCACTGTATCCATGTAATCCAACTGATGAAAATATATTATAATGCAATAGTTATCCAATTACATGACGAATTACTAGTTTTTGGTCCGATGGATATGACAAATTACTAGTTACTCTTTTTAACTTGTACGCAAATAGTTGTCTTGCTAATTAGTTTAGCACACCTTTGAATCAGACCAACTAGTCCTGGCTTGCAGTCCATAGCTTTGACGTCATTTCTGTTTTATGCACAATCCTTCTCCTTTTTTCTCTAGAAATTCTTTATATGTTCTATTCCCAAAATTTACCTCACCTGGCTAGTATACCAACCAATATTAATTTGTTAATTTAGTTTTCTACTTTGTAATTTGTTAAGATAGAAATCACCTAAAGCTTGTGCGGATGGAAGCCTAATGTACTCAATGCATGCAAGTTATTCCATGATCATTTGGGAAGCCATTCAAAAGTTTTACCATGGCGTATCCATTGAAAGGAGTTATTCTTGGTAGCTTTACACTAATACTTTGGCTTCTCATTTTGTGGTATTCTATTTCGTCAAGTGTTTAGGGAATTTGATTTTGTTCCTAATTCAAAGTTTTAAATCTGGATTACTCGCTTTTAAGGACCTTAATGATGTTTATATCAGAAAATGAGGACGCATTTATTTACTTAGAATGAGAGGTAATTAGAATGATTAATTCCATATCATTCTTACGTTTGCTAACACATATAGTAGGTTTGAGAATGATGCCGCATAAATTTATAGGCATTACAATTTTTTTGCGTTTACTAATACATAAAGGGATCAGAATGGGCTTCAACAGATTAAAAGGAGTTGATTCTTGAATATCCCGGAGTTGTATTACGAATTGGGGACATGGGTTTATGAAAAATTCTTACTCCTCGGCCTAATTCTCATTCGAGGCCTATCTGATTATTTTCTTAGTAGTTACCGTAGACATTTTCAACTAAAAACTGAAAACAGTAGATAAGAATTCTTAGAAAAACAAAGCCTTTAGCCCCATCCATCAGGGCAAAAATCACGCGCGCTAAAAGACAACGAAGAGATTGAGATTCCCTCCTTGGCAATACGAATACTGATCTGAATGTTTTTGGTAGCATATCCAAACAGATGTATAAATATAGCATATCTGTACTGTATTCCCAAATCATCTCTATCAGCTTTGAGAGAATATATAGCTCGGCAATGGTGTTATAGCTTCCTCTGTCTTCCAAGAATAACCACCTCCTAAAGATATCCCATTTTTAACTTCGTCTTCTTCCTCTCTTTCTCCGCCATTTTTTTCCTTTTCGTTACCTCCCTGAAAGAGATTAGCTGATGTAGTGGAGTCTGTTTCCTTTTGTTTTGGTTGAAGGCTCTTCTTCTGGGGCTTATAGGATCCTGGTCTTAGACCCTCTTGGTTCTTATAGATTGTTACTTGGGAAACCCAGGAATCCTAAAACCATGGCCGTGGAAGGTAATCTATCTCATACTCATTTCCTCTACCATACATAATATATTGCTCTCTCATTTTATACTTTTGTCACATATATTATGCAAGATGGTGTTTCAGCATCAAACATGTATGATGAACACAGAAAAAGTGTAGCGAAACAAATTAAGAGCTATCTAGGTTAGAAACATACCTATGAAATCTACGAATCTTGTTCTTGCGGATGAGAACCCTAGGCAGAACCATGGATAGGTTAGCCATCATGGATATGGATTTACAGAGAACAGAGTATTTGGTCGACGGAGGATTTAGAAATTTTGTGCTAAAGGATTAAGCTCTTTATGAATAGATGTGTGCGTTAGGTTATTTTCGTTGGATTTTGTTTCTTTTGGCAAACAGAATATGAATATGGGATACAGAACATGAAACTTCTTCTGGGAAAACAGAGGAACTGTACATAAAGAAGAAAATGGTCTTCAAATTTGAATTTTTTTGTTACATTCTATTGGACCTGAAATGGGATACAAATTTTTAATCTTTTTGTCTTATCTTGGTGACCACATTATATGGAACCATGATTTGATATTGGTTTTTACAGAGTCGGAGAGCGAAACGAAAGGAAACCAGGAGATGGGAATAGAGCCCCAAGGTGGAGACCTGAAGAGGGTAGAGTCCGGCCACTCCAACGAGGAGGAGCCTTCACCGAGGGGCGTGTTAGAAGTCCCGGGAACGGACTCCGACTCCAGCAGTAGTTGTGCGTCGTCTACATTTTCTGATAGACCACAAAACCAGCGGACGCTGATCCGCGACATAAGTCATGGTTTGCAATGGAATAAGAAGGGGAAGGAGATGTTTGATGCCCTGAAGAAGAAGTCTGCCAGGAGATTTTCAACGATTCCCATGCTTGGTACTAGCTATGAATTGTCGAGGAGAAACTTGAGGAGGAGATTGGCCAGAATTTGGAGCGCCGACGAGGATGAGGAGGAGGACGACGAAGCCGATTGCGAAGGATATCTGGCGATCAAGCCTTCATGGAGGAACTTTGATTATGCTGAGCTTGCTGTTGCTACCGCCAATTTCAAACATGGTAAGAAAAGAATCAACGTTTGACCCTCGATTTGTTTACTACTGTTCGTTTGAAAGTAACATCAAACATGGTTTGGTTAGCTAGGGTCAGGCGTTGCTAGTGATATTGACTTCTCATTTTGTCAAACCAAATCTTGAACTGTTTTAGTTTCTGCGTATCTTGTCATGTTTTGACAGCCAAGAACTTTTTTGTTTCGCTGCAGTCAAATATTTTTCACTGCTGTTAGGTTTGGGATTTCGATTTGAAAATTTTCTCTCAGTCATAAATCAATTTGTCATGGATGTATGAGTTTGACCGGAATGGCTATCCTTAGTTTGTCATATATATGATGTGGAATGTAGCTATTAGCCGGCAGATGAACCTTATCTGTTTGAATGAAAATTGTAGAAACTTGTTGGATTTTCATCTCTTGGTTAATATATTTATTGTGTTGTGGTTGTACATATAATGGTTGGCAGATAACCTAATTGGGAAGGGTGGGCAAGCTGAGGTTTACAAGGGGATCTTAAACAATGGTCAAATTGTAGCAGTAAAGAGGCTAATGAAGAAAGAAAAAGAGACAGAAAATGAGGACAGAATTGGTGATTTCCTTGCAGAATTGGGAGTTATTGCACACATTAGCCATCCGAATGCTGCTAAATTGCTTGGGTTTGGGATCGATGGTGGTTTGCACTTAGTCCTCCAATTCTCACCTCACGGCAGCTTAGCTTCTATACTATTTGGTACAGCAAAGTTTCATCTCCCTTCTTCGGCTGATTATCTCTTCCATCATAAGTATTTGGCTGATGCAAGATATTTTGTATCGCAGGAGAAGAAACAATGGAGTGGAAAATTAGGTTTAAGGTAGCACTTGGGATAGCAGAAGGGCTACGATACCTCCATCATGATTGCCACAGACGAATCATTCATAGAGACATCAAGGCCTCCAATATATTACTGTCCGAAGATTATGAAGCTCAGGTATATATTCTTGTTGTTCTACAAGTCCATGTTAAACAGCCCGGATTTTCTTATGTGACTTACATGCATGGATAACAAAGAATTCTAATATACTGTCACAAACAGATATCTGATTTCGGACTAGCAAAGTGGCTGCCGGACAAATGGACTCACCATGTTGTATACCCTATTGAAGGCACATTTGGGTTAGTATGCAGATTTATAACTTGGTTGTTACATATGCTTGCTAGGTTGCTTTCATACAATAATTTGTGGTCTTATATATGGATCTACAAACTGTTGCAGATATTTGTCTCCGGAGTATTTTATGCATGGAATCGTTGATGAAAAGACTGATGTATTTGCATTTGGAGTTTTATTATTGGAGCTCATTACAGGTCGTCGTGCAGTTGATAACACTCAGCAAAGCCTTGTGATATGGGTATGATGATACACTATCTTCACAAACCTGATATCATTATATGTTGACTAGCTAGCTTCTTCCAATAATGATGATGTTGAACGCATCAATCCTGACTACATTGAAAGATAAATGACCATTCTTGTGTTACCACAGGCAAAACCTCTTCTAGATTCAGGCAATATGAAGGAACTAGCTGATCCTCGATTAGAAAATAATTATGATCCGGTAGAGATGAAACGAGCCATGATGTCTGCTTCAATGTGCATTCGCCATCAATCCACGAAGCGTCCATACATGAATCGGGTATGTTTTCTGTTATCTGTTTTAGATTACCTTGTATTCAATTCGGAACCAAACCTGCAAAATTGACAGGTAACACATATTTTTGATGAATGTATAGGTGGTGAAATTACTCAAGGGTGAAGATGTAGTCAATGATCTGTTGAAAACACACAAATCTACACAAGTGAGATCACACGTTTTAGATGCTTGTGACTCGGAAGAGTACACTTGTTCCAACTATCTCAGCGACCTAAATCGCCACCGGCAGCTAGTTATGGATCAGTAGAACTTTTCGTCTCCAAGACCCTGTTTGCATCGCTGCAGCCTCTTGTTGTTGTTGTTACTAGTCTGCGTGAAAGTTTTTTGGCTTTGGTATTAGCCCTCTCTGCCTCCCACTACGGGTCAAGTTAAAGTTCACCGGCTTGCATCTGTCTTCTTCAGGCTCTCACTATTGCATCAGTTGTTTGCTATATGAAGTGTAGGAAAACGCTAGAAAAAAACAGTGGCATTTTCCATGTCACGGTACAGTTTGGTATGTTGTATTACAGTCTGGTCTATGGTCACGTTGTCGAACCACGAGTCGGAAAATGTACATTTCACAACGGCTCCGGCACCAGGACGATGTTTGTAGGTGCTAGTCCGACAACATAACATTGCCAAGAGTATGTAGCAGAACAAAATCACTGTGAATACACATGGAGTGTCGCATTCATAGTTGTAAACCGTTGACTCTCACAAATGCCTCTCTTTGTCACACTTTCTTTAACAAACCTATCTATTCGACAAAACAGTATACATACGGGAAGAAAATGAATGAAATAGAAACTAGAAGGGCTTAAATTGCAATAGTTTCGTTGATGTCTATGTATAAACACGGCGATCGTAAAGCAAGTTTCGTTGGTGAAGAAATGGGATCAGATATGGTGCTTCAGGTTTCGCTTCTCATACTAACCCTAGTCATGTTCTATGCCGTACACAAGCTCTCCAAACAAGCCCTAACCAAGCTCCGAACCGACAACCGAACCACTCTCCAAGCCACGCGCCACTTCGTCCTCGGATCCCAGCTCCTGACCCGAGCCCGATCCACGGCGGCCCACAAGACCCAGTCCCAGTCACACGCGAGAGGCGCCCTAACCGAGGCGGAGAAGGCGCTGTCCCTCTCGCCCAGGGACCCGGGCCCACACATCCTCAAAGCCCTGGCGCTCGATCTCTTGGGACACAGGACCTCCGCGCTGAAGTCGCTGGACGCTGCCCTGTCGCCGCCGTGCGTGAAGTCACTCGCGGAGAGGGAGCGCGGGGAGGCTCTGGTGAAGAGGGCGGAGCTGAAGCTGGCGTTGAACCGGAGGCGCCAGGTCGACTCGGCGGTCGAGGATTTGGTCGAAGTTGTTAGGCTGAGTAAAGGTGAGGATAACACGACGGCGTTTTGCTTGTTGGGTCAATGTTACGAGTGGAAGGGGATGAAAGACGAGGCTACGGAGGCGTTTGAGCGGGCCTTGAAAGGGGACTTTGGGTTGGTGTTGGCCCGCGAAGGCTTGGATCGTATAAGGCTTAATCAGAGTCCAGGCCCGTGAACTTAGACGCCCAACTTTTGTAGAATTTTGTTTTTGGTATCGTATGATTTGTATCAGTGTCTTCATTTGCAGCCATAAGTCCATTACCTACCTCTATTTGTGCTCCAATGTTGCGAGAAGGGGATATGATTTTGGTTCTCATTTTTACATAACAAAAACAATCCTACATCACAATCGGTTCCTTCGTATCCATGTATGGGCAGGGCACGTCCCTAGGCAGCTTGGTGACCTTGGTCATGGGATCGACTCCCATGGCCTTTGTTTGTCATAGTTTTGATAAGGACTCTCCAGTGAGAATTTGGCGAGTATAATTTTATAGAACTTAATTTTTAACAGCATTTTGGAAAATCTATATATCGATGAGTATTATTTTTTCGAAATTTTAAACTTTCGACCAAAATTTAAAACGGTAAAGCAATTTATAACTATACACTATATAGTCCAACCCTCGTCATTTTAAAATTTTAAATTTACCATTGCATTTCTTCTTAGTGAGCCACAAATAATACAATATAGACCTGAATACATTACTCTAACATAGACATGCATTGGAACTTTACAAAAAGACTAGACGTAATTTCACAAATAATATGTATGTGAATGTGCAACGAGGTCCGGCTTCATCCGCTCTCCTTATCTGAATTTTCTCTACTCGAGCGGGTCGATGCATTCGACAAAGATGGTTGGTAGGTCGGCCAGATCAAAGAGCAAGGCTTTGTCCTTCCTCGACTCCTTGTTGCTGGAGGCCTCGGGAGATAATTCGATGCCCTAATCATGGCAACCCCCCGACCTTTTGGACTTCTTATGCGGAACCTAATAAGTTTTTTTTATGAAATCAGTAAGTTTAGCTCTCTATAAAGCTCGCAAGATACATGCACAATTTAATCAATTGCCAATAAGCTAGTGAGCTATGCTTCCTTTTTTACCCATCAAATTAGCCCTCACAATCCAGATGACCGAGGCTAAAGAACTACTCAATCTTCTATGCATGTATATATATAATGATTCATGATATATGTCTTCAACTTCCAGTGATCTGTACATACAATATTAATATGTAGTTGCATTTTTTATGTGTCACTCAACGTGCTTATGAATCGAAAATCGAAATTTGTATTTTCTCGAAGAATTTTCTCATATTTGTGTTTTCAGTTTATGCTTTTCATGAGTTACATATAGTTTCACATCAAAAGTAATATTGCTATTAAATACAAATAAAATAAAGAAGAGAGGAGAGAAATTGAATACATACATATGGTAAATTGTTGAACCGATACCTTAAAACTGCACATCAGACTTGAACTTGTCATAGTGAAGTGAAAGATGATAAATAAACTTCCGCTTCACCTCGAGAGATATTATTGCTTTCTCTATGAACAACCGGCGATCTAGTAAAGTATGACTAGCTACTTCATCTAAGGGTCAGCAACGGCCGGGTTGGGTCTGGCTTCAACACCACTTCACTAAAATTCGGGCCGGGCCGGGTTGGATTTTTACAAAAGTTTCAAACCCGTGGGCAGCCCATGGGCCGGGCCTTGACAGCCATTTCCTTCCAGGCCAGGCTAAGCCCATAGGATCGGGCCTATTAGACTTTTTATATTTAATACCATAAGAACATGAAAATTAAAAAAAAATATATAGTTTCTTTTCTCTTCAACTCTTCAAGTGGGACTATGAAAAAAAACTCTTCAAATGAGACTTTATTGCTACTGTAATAATAGACTTTTTTTGGAGCAATAAGGAAATAGGATAGAAGTCATAGAATGTACACTACACTATATATTGTAAAGAAAAAAAAACACTATAAGACTAAAATTTATATCGGAATACTAACACTATAATTAGTTAATTAAGTATCAGCATACTTAGTTAATTCTAAGACTATAAGACTATAATTCATTAATTATAAATTCTTGAGTGTTTAATTAGTTGATATATTATCAGTTATTTTAGGGCTTTTGCCCCTATTTGTTGATGTTGTTATTGTTGTAATGTATATATGACTATAAACTATAATGTATAATTGTATATATAACAAATGGTTTATATATAATATATTTGTTCATGGGCTTGTTGGGCCGACCTCGACGGGCCTAGGCGGAATTTTGATGAACAGGGTTTTTTCGAGCCTAAATTTGGGTTGGGCCAAACTTGGACTTAATGAACCTCGAGGCCGCCCAAGGGCTTTTCGGACCTATGGGCCAAATAGTAACCCCTAACTTGAACCAACTCTACATAGTCGAACAGTCTTCGATTGTATTTATAATTTTTCAAAACGTTGTTTTTTTTTTCAAAAAGAGGGGACTTGAAACTATGGGCTATGTATTAAATTAAATCAATATTATCTAGACCGTTTATAACTTTATAAATAAAATAGAGGATTCTAGACAAAGCAATTTTTGGAAACAGTGGATTCGAGGCCAAATGCATTTTATTTTATAAATAGATAGAATAATATTTTATTTATGGTGATTTTGAAGAGCAACAATGCTTGAATATTTGTAAGTTATTTTTTATTAAATCTATAATTCAAAAACTTTTCATTAGCGAAGAGAGTTTTAACTCTCTTCGCTATTTTTCGCTCGACTCTCGATAGCGAATCTCTGCCAGGCGACGACCCAGGCTTAGGGTGGGCTTGGGATTGGGCTATTGCTCAGTCATGCAGCTTTGTTTCCAGCCAGAGAGCAGAGGCATGGGTAGTTCCCATATGTTTTGTTAGGTTATTGGGTCAAGACTCGAGGCTGCAAGTTTGGTGGCGTGCTAGCATCAAGGTGGGATTCCAGCACGTTTTTTGAGTTTCTTGTGATCATTTTCATCGATCAATCGATGGCTTGGGTGGGAGCAGATGATCGATTCTTTGGGTTTGTTTGATTAGTGCAACAGTGTGGCTGGGCAGTCAAGGCATGATTACAGGGTCTCGCAAGTATGGTTGTGGCGTAAAGGGATATGATTTTGGTTCTCATTTTTACATATAGAAAATGGCTGATATATGATATTTTATAAACTTTGGTCTCTTATATATGATATATATAACTTTGGTTTTTGAAATTTATATTTCGATATCACTTTGATCACTTAAGTATAACATATATCACTTTAGTCACTCAAGTATGTATATCAAATTCATTTTGGTCCTTCTAGACATACGACAAAGTCTCAAAAAAAAAAAATTAGGTACCCCACATCCTATCTAGCTATACACCTCAAACTATAGTAACGTGAGACACTAATCCTCGACCTGCACCTTTGCAATGAGGCCAGATCCATTACCACTTGGAGCCTCTTTGACAGGACATGCCTCAAATACTTGACGTTACCCGAGACAAGTCCCGTGGGACCCACATCAAGATAGCTCACACCATAAATGTGGGACCCACTATAGTAACGTGAGACGCTTCTCCTCGACCGACACCTTTTCCAGTGAGGCCAGATCCATTACCACTTGGGCCTCTTTGACAGGACATGCCTCAGATACCTGATGTCACCCTAGACAAGCCTTGTGGGACCCACATCAGGAGAGCTCACACCACAAATATGGTGACCATCCTAATATGAGTTACCCAAACATGAGCTCAAGAAAACCGACTATAGAAATACTTGTCAATTGACTAATAAAACGTAAGGTATCTCAAACTTCAAATTTACAACAGAAAGACATAATTTACAAAAGTAGGTATTTAGAGCATCTAGACAAACTAGAAGGAAACATAAACATAAGTAGGTCACTAAATAACCTACTATGAATAAAACGAAACCAATGGAGATACTAAGCATCGTCAACTACACTGACACTTCTTCAACAGTCTAACCAAAGATCTGGGCAATATAAAATAAAAGGCGGAGAAAATGCAGTTTAAAAACGTTAGAGTGAGATGACAAAAATAAATGAACATAAAATTAACAACTGACTATATCTTCATTTCTAACAAACTGGAAGTTTTAAAGGCTTATATGGAGTATGTTGAAAATCTATCAATATAATACTAGGAAATGGTTGTGACCGGGGGTGCTAGCTCACAGTTTCCACTAGAGAAAATTGACTACCATGATGTACATACTGTAAGAACATTGGCTGGGGGGTGCTAGCACACTAATTAATTCTAAGAGAGATTTACACTGACTCTCACACTATTGGAGGCGATGACTAAGGGGTGCTAACTCACTAGTCAACACTAGATGAAATGAATTTTGAATCCTATAAGATGGAGGCGATTATTGGGGGGTGCTAGCTCACCAGCCCATAGACGATGATCTAGGGGGTGCTAGCACTCTAGATGACCTATATGATGGTTAATGCATCGAGTTAGTCACTCGGAAGCTAAGACAAGTGACATATCATACGTATGCATACATATAATATTATAATAATGATAACCTCCGGATTAAACATAATATTGACTAACGTTGAGAAACTGACTGACTAGATGACTCAATTCTAAACTAGGAAACACATAACTAGAATGTAGAACACAAACGTAGAACTAAACGTAAAACATATTATGTATAACTAAAAGTATACGTTACTTAAATGATATGCATTACCAAACATAGAAAGAACTAGTCTCGGCAAGAAAATACTGAAATAGAAAGCGCAAGACCACATGCTTTTGTTTGAAAACAAATGTCTTAGTACCAGGTTCATGCCTTCGACTTTGCCAAAATCTCCTTTGTCGATGAAGCAACGTGTTGTTCTATCACAACGAACATTATTTAATAACTACTCGACAAAAACGATATCAAATTAAATGATCAAGTTCGTTCACCAACGAACAATCCAGTCGGGAACATCACATTCTCGAATCTCGTTACTAAACTAAACATAATTAGAATATATTTAACTCATTTCAAAGTCACAACACGATTCGGGGTCGAATAAATGCTTGACCAGAAAATCATAAATTTTTTTTAATTTTAATTAAGTCCATTTCTAATAATAAACTAAGTCTGATTAAAACCACAATCTTTTCAATACAATCAACGCGTCATTATGAGCAAAATGATATTAAACTTCTGCCGAAAAACCCTTCGCCGGCAACGGTGGCATGGCAGCGCTGCTCCAAATTCCAGTGACGACCAAAAACCAAACTTGTCCAATATCAACCCAATAACAACTTTCTGTTCTACAATAACAACATCAATTCATCATGGAAATGGTCGAATTTACCTTTGAAATCAAGAACACCGAAAAATCCCTAAATCTTAAAATCTTTGATACTTCTACCTAAGATGGAATTATGTTTGGTGCCCTTGGAGAGAACTAAGCTAGTAAAACAGTAAAAGGAGAAAAGGGGATAACTTCATATTTTGACTGATAACAATCCCAAGGACGATTATAAAGGTATATAGTTGCCCATGTGAATACAACACATGCCATGTGACTATAAGAAAGCGTAATCGAAATATCACAATTGCTCTGTGACAATGCATTTCAGCATATGACACTTCTAACAACTCTAAGACATGCAGCTGGTAACAACAATTGAGTTCTAACAAATTATGACGTATTCTTGGTATGTATAGACTCACAAGGAAAACGGCTACAAAACTCAAAAGATCTCCTTGGTCGACGAGAAAATTATGAAAAATCGTAGTTTGTCGAGAATTTTACATTTCGATAAGTTCAGAGGTTTAAATACTCATTTTTCCAGTTTTGGAAAGGAGAGATTTCCCATTGTGGAAGCTTTTGGTCAACATGTGGTCAACCATGCCCATTTTCTCTCTCTCTCCGACACTTTTTCCTTTGTTCACTGCAGACGACGGTCCGCCTCCCTTAGGCCACCACCGACCACCATCTAGATCTTCTTTGAATCGTCTCACTCTCCTCGTCACTTTCCCACCCTCGATTCCGTCATTAGTGTTGTGTAAAGCTCGTACCGGCGATGGAAAATTCAAGGATTTTGATGAGTGACTGACGTCACCGGCGGCGGAGCGGCGGCCAAGGTTGGGTTACGAAACCATAGGGGTTTTGAACTGAAAGAACCAAATCCTAGTTTATCTAGTAAACTAAGATTAAGCCCTAACGACTGACCATAATGTAGGAAATTTCATGAAAATTTTGACATAACTTCCCTTGAAACTGAGACTACCAAAAAACTATAAGAAAATACACTTCAGAAACTAAATCCTACAAACATACCGTGGACCACCAATGTCCATCCGGATTTCTCAATATATGATATGAACAAAACCAAAACTCAACTCAGGAATTTAAAAGTATTTTACAAAGTACTCATTTTGAATACAAAGGAAAGAAACTCTACGATAACATGAGAAGCTGACTCAACTATTTACATAAACACTCTATTTACACGAGCCCTACAAAAATAGCATCATAAGACTAGTATTTAGAACGACTTCTATTTACATAAGCTACAAATGACAAAAACTGACAGTGAGCTGAAACATACTGCTGAAGGGATGACTGGTGGACTCAAAGACTTCGACGATACCAAGCACTTCCAGGATATACACTACAGCCTGGGCGACAAAAACCAAAAATTCCAAGGAAAGACATTAAAATATAAAACGTTAACGTGAGTGGACAAAAATAATATAATCAACTTAAATCAATAAAACTTATCTAACATGCATTTCAATTGATTTCCGTGAAATAATGCAAGTTCAAAACTAATAAACTGAAATGCAATAAAGGTGATCGTTCAGAATGTTTGTCCTAATCTAGAATGCCCGTAAAAATGAAAAGTAAGGTGATGGGATCATCTAGGGTGCTTGTCCTAAGCCGGTACGACCGGTTCGGTGATCAACCAAATAACTAGGGCATCGATGCGACTAAATAAACTATCACAAACTAAATCTCCAAATAAATGCTCTGAAAATATATCATAAAGCGTAATGCATAAAATCATGAACTCGCTATCAATTATGAAAATAAAGGGTCACTCACAAGTCTGCGACTACTACTGGGGTCCAGCGGAACTCCCTTCGCTGCTATGGTCGCAATCACGATGTCGTATCCATACGGATTACATAATATCAGAACAGGTAAAATTATGGAAATACAATCTAAAAAAAACCCTGAAAGACCCGTCGAAGAATTCTACAATCTGCCTCGTCGGAGCTCCCCTGTTAATGGCGGCGTGTAGCCTTCACGCGCCTCCTCATCCAGCGATGCATGGGTTTCATGCACCTCCGATGAACTAACTCCAATGGGGGATTTCGACCCCTCGTTGGAAATCTCTCCACGAGCTCTACCATTTTCCTAACTGGTCCGAAGTCCAACTCACCGGCGTTTGGCTGGAAATAGCGCAAACAGACTGGAAAACCACTTTCCGGCGGCCGCCACCAACGACGGCGAATGACCCTTCAAAATGTTCCTCTCCTCGAGCTCAACCTAACCTCTAGACCTATATGATCCAACTCGCCCTCACATGGCCGAAATCACTCTCGAAAATTAACCCGAAATAGGCCTGAAAATTTCGATGCGACGAAAATTAACCGACAAAAATTTCGATCTATATGTCGAGAATTAACCGACTAAAAATTATTTCCTTTTTATTTATTTCTCGCGCCAACTTCCGATAAACATAAAAACTAGCTCGTTTAACCAAAAAATTCTCCGAAAATTCCTACGAAGTCGAAATTAAATACTATACAACTTCTACGAAGAAAGTCAAATCAAATTTTTGCCCAGTGAAAAAGCCGTTAACAAACTCACTAATGCGACTAATTCGCGATAAAACTTAATACGTCTCGATAAGCGCGTAGTCTCGGTTCGGGTTGTCACTATGAACGCCATCACCTCAAGAGTCGAACACGACCGGTAAGCCAACTTTGTGATGGCAAAAAGAATATTTGAGACGGCAATGCTTCTGTCGCAATTGGTGGCAACGCAATTGCTAATTGCGACGATTTTTACCGTCGTTTGAACCCTATTGCGATGGAAAAACTTTACTGTCGTGTTTGTTTTTATTTTGCAACGACACATTACTACGGGTAATACCATCCCAAACTTTCTCGCCCTTGTGCAATTATTGGTTTTAACGACGGAAAGTTGCCGTCGGAAAGTTAGCTTTTGCAACGGCAACTCTGCCGTCGCAAAATGAGTTTCCGCGAAATAAATAGCTCAATTTCTTTGCGACGGAAATTAAACTGTCGCAAAGAAATTGAGCAAAATTGATCAAATACGAAAATTTTCTAATACATAACCCACTGTTATCATCTATAAAGATACTAAAACACAACAATAAGTATCTTTACAACTAACACATTATGAAAACTAACAAATGAAAAGCTTAGAAGACTGATGTCAACTAAGCTCACACGAGTTAACTGACATAGTACACATGAATGCTTATCAGGTCTTCCCTCAAAAATGGTTCATCTGTGAGGAGCTCCTTCTAGTCCGAGTCCAACCATATGACACTGACCATGACACCTTTGGCAGCATTTGAAGCTTTCTGAACAAAGTTAAAAAACAGGCATGGCTAGTGCAAAAGAATATCGAAGTTTGTTCCTTTATGTTCATGAATCATAGAACAACTGGACAAACATAGTTTTACAACTAAAAATTTACTTGCATGTCCTCTCCCCTCAGTTTAACCAGATTGAGGCCATCCTCGAAGCTTAAATATAAAACCAAACCAACAAATTTAAGGAAACATTAGTGCAAGAGGAGGATCACCATATATGGAAAAACAGATATATATACTGCCAGTGCATAAATCTTCTAGCCTATAGCAATATATATATTTATTAAGTATGAAGCACACTTTATTAAAAGCATGAACTCAGATGCTGAGAAGTCGAATTCATGTTCAATCTTTTGTAAACATAGTCACACAAGTGAGGTGACTAAGTGACTATGTTCATAATCTAAAAAGTAAAACTCCTTATCCATAATTCATTTGACCTAAATCATATTATCTTGATTCGAAGACTCACCTGAATGAACCAGCAAATGCTAGAGCAGTGTATTGTCCCAAACTCACCACATGTAACATAAGCAGGATCAATGATCTCTTAACCTCCATCGCGTGCACGAAGCAACTCAACAGCCGCTAGACTGGTGACATAAAGAGTCGACTGCATAAAGTAGTAGCTTATACAAAGCACTGGCATAACGAAACAAAACAGCTCTGTTTCATTATTCTCAAATTCCTAATCTCTTATCTGCAGAATTATGAATTCAGCACATACATTTCTTATAGCTGTAGAATCCAACTTCTCTTTTGGTCCATTAATACAAACATCCAAAATATCAAACAAGCAAACACCACAAAAATCACTACCAAAAACTATCCTCCACAAATCAAAAATAAACACATAATGAAAAATAATTCGAAATCCTTACCCTAAGATATCATTAACTCTCTTGTATAGCTCCGCAGCAGCCGACACACTTTGAGCCTCCTTTCCCATTCCAAGGGCTTGTGCACCCTCACTCACCAAAACAATAACCACAATCCATTTTCCATCACTCAAATTTCACAGTACTAAAATTGAGCTATTCAATTACACATTTCTCACATCAAACTGAGATTTTAAGAATAGCAATTTTAAGTAGATTAATGACATTATGGACTAGAGGAAGCTTATTGGTCTGGGAAGAAGAAAGCAGTGGTAGGCTTGTAATCGACAAACAAGGTATCGTCAATTATAGTCGGCGATGATAATCTGACGGAGACAATGATGCTCATGGAAACCCAAGATCGGCCGAAGTTTCGAAAGCTGAGGCCGGACCGAGCGGTTCTATTTCAGAACCCCGAGAAGTTGAGAGAGATGGGAGCTACGACGAGAGAGGTGGCGACGGTCATAATGGCGACGAAGAGAGAGATAAGAGTTGTAAGGTTGAGCCGCAAAGTCGCTAAGTGTTGCGGCGGCGAGTGAGGTGATTCATGAGGTGAGATTTTGCTAGACATCGGCTTTGCTAGATGCCAAAATCTGGGAAATGAAGATGCGGGTCGGCGTCGGATTGTAGGAACTGAGTCACCAAGAGCGAGGCCAGCGGCTTGGCCGGGTCGCTCGCCAGTGGGCGTCGCCACGATATGAGAGAGAGAGAGAGAGAGAGAGAGAGACTATAGAATCTGGACGATGGAGGAGTCATTTTTGTAGTTTGAAATGAAGAAATATTTAAGATTGTACCATGTGTCCATCTCGTCTCTCACCTTCTAAAATTGTTGTTGGTATTTCTTCACCATCGTCTCTATTTGGGTTCAAACGAGATCATATTGATTTATTGCAAGCTGCATATAGCTCACTTCAATGGCTATGCCAAGAACTTCTAATTTGATCTAATAATATAATCAAGTAACTGATACTCAACCTCTCCACCCTTCGTGAATTCCTATTCGTATGAATAATGCTACCATTGAAGTTTTATTTTTTTATATTCTAAAGAACAAGGGTATAATGAGATATATTTTATTTTAAAATAATAAGGAGGTCAACTGAGTAAAAAGAGAAATCTCAATAAAAATCCTCTATTGTAAATTGAATTATATAAATCAAGAAAGAGTAAAAACCCAAATAAAAAGCTTTCCCGAATTTAAAACTTTCCTCATACAAGTAGGAATACTTGGTTAGATCGAGTCGGCAAATCCTTTACCCAAAAAGAGTCGAAAATCGAAGTCTAGCTTTTACTCTATATGATTGGGAATCCAAAACAACGTCGGCAAGTTTCCATATCACAAACCCTTATAAATACGAGAAACCCTCGTCCACTTCTATGTACATTTGATTTCTTTCCTATTCTTTAAGGGATTTTACTGAACAAGAATCTCTCGATATGTTGCAAGTCTATGGGAACAATTCTACGAGAGATCCAAGGTTCATCCCTGCTTCGGTTCATCACCAACACCATGTTCCGGCGAGACCTTTCCAACCACTGTCTCTTCCACCTCGACAAAACTTTGTTCCACCAATGCCATGGAATGGCGAGTTTCAAGGACAAGGTTGCTCGAATCGGGGCTTGATTCCTGTTAACAGTTTTGGGCTAGGAAGAGTCTCTGAGTTGCTGAATTCTCTCTTATCTAAAGGTGTCATCTCCTTGGAGAAACCACAGGAGAGGAAGAAGGATGTTGTAAGATGTGAGTTTACTGGCCTTGATAACATGGATATCATATCAGAGATTCACACTAAACAGAAGTAGAAATCTACATAGTACCTCAAGAGAAATTTGAGAAGAGAAAATGGCAGAGATTTGCTATGTAATTGAAGAGCTTACATTAATGTTCATGATCCAACAAATATATAGAGCATCAGCAGAACAAAATGACAAAAAACAGCTATTCAGCTAACAACCACAAAATGACAAACACGTGTCTAAACGAATCTGGAAGATTCTAATCTATAACAGAAAATGGCACACATCTCCATCCATCTTTTCTTCATTCTTGACGTTGACTCTGTTATTACCCTCCCTCAATCTTAGCAGGAGATACCAAGATGAGATTGGTACAATGATAATGATAATGATATAGAGGACTGCGAAGACCCTTTGTTAAAATGTCTGCTATTTGCTCAGTTGTAGGGACATATTGGAGCAAAAGGTCTTATTTCTGAACTCGTTCCAGAACGAAATGAAAATCATTGTCAAGATGTTTAATCCGGGAGTGAAAAATAGGATTAGAAGCTAGGGCAAGTGCTGAGAGGTTATCACATTTGAGGAGAGGAGGACGAGGAATACGAATGTGTAAATCACACAAAACATGTTGCATCCATGAGATTTCAGCAGGTGTGTTTACAAGAGCCCGATATTCGGCCTCAATGGAACTTCAGGAAATAGATCCTTGCTTTTTAGATTGCCATGCCATAGGAAAATTACCAATAAAGATAACAAAGCCTGTAGTTGAACGTCCGATGTTTGCTTCCTCACCCTAGTCAACATCTTTAAAGGCCTTAAGACACACACCATGAACAAGAGCAGACTTGACCATAGAATAGACCTTTAGAAGAGGTACCTTGAACATACCTAAGGATACGATTGGCGGCTTGAAAATGAACCTCTGTAGGTTGAGCCATGAATTGACAGAATGTGTTTATAGAATAGGCAATGTCAAGGCATGTAAAGGTCAATTATTGGAGTGCACCAACAAGACTCCTATAGGTAGTAGGATCTGTCAAGTGAGTGCCTTCATTCTTAAACATTTGAAGATGAGGTAAGCAAGGAGTAGAACAGGCTTCGGTGGCACTCATACCAGCTTTAGCAAGTATATATGTAGCATATTTCTTCTAATAAATGAGTAATCCCTCTAGCATATATTGAATTTCCAATCCAAGAAATAAAGATAAGGCGCCAAGATCTTTCATATCAAAAACTGAACTGAGTTCATCAATAACAGACTGAATGCCTTATGTATCAGACTCTGTAACAACTATGTCATCAACATAGAGTAGAAGAATGATCACACCATTGAGACTGGATTTAACAAACAAATAAGGGTTGGAATGTGAGAAACAAAATCCCATGCCAGAAGATAACTGGTAAATTTTTCATGTGTCGAGTCAAGGCTCACTTTCTATGAAGCTTGAATAGTGTGGTACGACTATTGGGATCGAATACATGATTTCTCAAATACGTTGAGGAGTCACGGAAATGACGCATGGTTATCGAAAAAGGAATAAGCATATAGTAGATTTTCGAGTTAGTGGATCGGCGAGTACTAATCTGGCGATCCAAGTGAGTGGACACTTTTATTTTCATAGTCGATTAGCAAGTTTATTTGTCATTTATATTCAGATCATTTTGAGATTTTAGTATTCAACGTATATTTTGGATGCTAGTTTCAGTTTCAGTTTCAGTTAGTTTTGCATCGATGCATTGCCTTCTCAGTTGATCCCTGAGACACTCTGGGAGGGTTATGACAAACACCTGACCCGAGATTCATATTGTACCTGGGAGGGCTATGAAAAACACCTAATATGGACGAATTTAGCATCCACACATATGATTTTAGTCTCGCTACTATTTTATGATACATCTTTGGTGAAAGGCAGCGTAGTTACGTCTTTCATTTTCTTATGAAACATACTTTTCATCCACTCATACTAATGGTTTTCATATTTTATATGTCTTTCCCATGGGCCGTTCGTTTCAAGCGCCCAAGTTGTAGAGTTCCAGTTGAGATCGAATGCACACACAGTTCTTGGCATAACAGTATACACTGTAGGATCCAAGGTTGATCCTGCAAGTTAGTATTTTAGTTTGCATAGCTAGTTTAGATTGTCTAGTTGCTCTGATGTCGAGAACAGTTGTATGTCTTCTATTTTTAGTTGTGTTCCAGTATGAGGAAGAGTTTCTTTGATTTGTGACTTTTGAGTAATGGATCTCTAGTTCATATTTCAAATATTATGTAGAAACTATGTTAGGAAAGTCATTAGGGTCTAATTCTGATTTAGGCATCTAAATCGGGGTCGGGTCGTTTCAGAATATGACATCTTGGATGGATGGTTTGCTTGCTTGTTGGCGGCACTGCATCTCCAGCAGCCTGCATAAGAGAGAAAGGAATATGAGAGAGAGAGAGAGAGAGAGAGAGAGAATATCTGACCAAAATGAAAACTAGTTGGTTTCCTTAATTACCAACATGCTATTTATAGTAAGCAAACTTACCGAAAAGTAAAAATGTAAATAAAACTTCTGGTGTCAACAATATCTTCTCGTATCTCCGATTTCATCCTTCTACATGTCCACTTACTCGTCTCAATGAACTCTACAACTTCACCAATGAAGCTTATCAAGATGTCAATCAGATGAGATTCAAGCAAAGAGTCTCAGCAAATACTAACGATAAAAATTATTTATCACCACGATCAACTTACTTCAATATGTAAAAAGTTAAAATCAGGTCCGAGTTATCGCAATCTTAGCCAAAACTTGATAAAGCCCTATAGAGTTTTAAAAAAAACTTAGTCTCCAAAATTTTTCTCCAGTCACCCACACCTTGGGTGCCTCTATGAAAGATCTCACCACCATCCATACCGCCTCCATCAAAACCACTGTAGAAAACCACCACTCCGCCACCATAGTCACCGCAACAGACCACCATGTCTCTTCCTTCGGTCTCGTCACCACTACTACCATCGTCTAGACTCCAAAAGGAAGAGAAATCTGAAGGAACCAAAATCTCCATCGCCACAGCACATTTGAACCAGAATCTCGAACAAACCAATCTTATCACCGACAATGTACTTCTTAACAGGTAGGAGATGAAATCTCGTTTCAACTCTCAACGTGCGATGGGGCTCATACAACTCCCTTATGGGAGGGGAGCTGAAAGGAACCAACCCTAGTTTAGCTAGTAAACTAGAATTAAATCCTAACGATTAAATAACTCTGAGAAATTCTACAAAAATTTTGACATAATTTTTCCTGAAAATTGAACAATTCAAAAAACTACAAGAGGAGAACACTTCTAAACCAAATGCCCACAAACAAACCGTGGACCACATATTGTCCATTCGGATTTCTCAACAAAACATAAACAAGAGCCAGAAATTTAACTTAGGGATTAAAAACATATTTACAACATGCTGGTTCTGAATACAAAAAAAGAACAAACTTGACTACTATTCGAGTAACTGAAAATGACATAAACAACTGGAATTCAAAGCGACTTCTATGAACATAAGATACATATAAACAGGTCTGACAGTAGAATGGAACCTACTGAATGATAAGCTGATTGGTGGACTCAAAGCATTTGACAACACCATGCAAACTCAGGATTTATATTGCAGCCTAGGCGACGGAAACCGAAAATCCCAGGGAAAGGAATTTAAAATATAAAATGTTAGAGTGAGTGGAAAAAATAACATAAAATACATAAAACGATAAATTTATAATAACTTGCCTTTCCGCTTATTTCTGTGAAATCATGCGAGTTCAAAATAATAAGCTGAATAAAATATGGAGGTGGGCGCTCAGGGTGTTTGTCCTAACCCGAAACGACTCCATGACTATAAATATAAGGTGATGGGATCGTCTAAGGTGTTTGTCCTAACCCAAGACGATCTGGGTCGGCAACGTGTTTGTCCTAACCCGATTTGACCCAACTAGTTAGTGATCAGTCAACTAGTGAAAGCATCGATGCTGAAAATAAAACCATCACAAACATATCTCCAAACTCCATTGCAATAAAATACAGGAGACTGTAAATCTGCATAAACATGAACTCGCAGCAACTGTAAAAATAAATAAATGTCCACTTACAAGTTTACGACTACTACTGGGGTCCAGCGAAATTTTCCTCATTGCTAGGGTCGCAATCACTATGTCCTATAAATATAGATCATACGATATCAAAATATGCGTAAAGCTACGAAAAATGACTTTAAAAACAACCCCGGAAGTCCCGCCAATGATTTCTAAAAAATGTCTCGTCGAAGCACCGCCGTGGGCGGCAGCGCGTGGCCCTCACGAGCCTCCAATGAATGTGGTCTGATGGGGGAAGTTGGCCCCTCGTTGGGAATCCCTCGGCGAGCCCTTCCACTTTCATAACTGGACAGAAGTCTAATTCACCAGCATTTGGCCGGAATTAGCCGAAATAGATTAGAGACTTCCGAGTGTGTCAGCCATGCAAATTAGAGTCGACCAACTAGAAATTACAAGGCATTGGTCAAAATGACATTGGTCATCATAAACCACCTTGAACCTTCATTGGCCAACTATAAATATTCATCGGCTGATGAACCGCTTGCAATTACAAAATTTGGTACAAACAATAGGGAAATGTGGCGGTAGAGGATAATGTGGAATTTCTTAATGATGTAGAGTTGAATATGGAAGAGGATGGGGAATATGTAGAAAACGATAAAGATTTTAGGCAGTTTGTCTATGAAGCTTATAAGACCTTATACCCTGGTTGTGATAAGCATATGAAGTTAGATGTTTTAACTACATTTTTCAACTTGAAAGCTAAGCATGGCATAAGTGATGTAACATTTTCTGATTGGATGTCAACAATAGCTAATATTCTACCAAAAGGAAATGAAATACCAGCCTCAACGTATGAGACCAAAAAGATTTTAACTTAACTAGGAATGGATCTAGAGAGAATACATGCGTGCCTGAATGATTGTATCCTATATCAAAAGGAATACGCTGATGAGTTGGTATGTCCAAGGTATGGTTTATCACGGTGGAAAGTAGGGGGAAATTTCCATGAGAGAGAAGGTGTACTAGCTAAGGTGATGTGGTACCTTCCACCCATAACTAGGTTTCAAAAAATGTTTAAGTCACCTACCACAGCCAAGAGTCTAATTTGGCACTTTATTGAGCATAAAAAGATGGCATGATGTGACATCCTGCATATGCGGCCTCTTAGAAGATGGTAGACTCTACATTTCTTGAATTTGGTTTTGATCCAAGGAACTTGAAACTTTGTTTGTCAACATATGGGTTTAATCCCCACAGCGGATTGATCAACAAGTATAGTTGTTGGCATGTTATCATCGTTATACACAATCTGCCCCCATGGTTAGTTATGAAGAGGAAACACATGATGCCTACGTTACTAATATCAGGGTCTAGACAACCTGGGAATGATATTGATGTGTACCTTCAACCTATAATTGATGACTTGAAAATTTTGTGGGAAGGTGTAAGGGAAGTCTACAATGTTGTAAACAAAGAGTACTTTACATTGAGGGCTATGCTACTGTGGATAATCAATGACTTTCCCGCTTATGGGAACTTATCAGGCAATGTTGTTAAGGGCTATAATGGTTGTCCTATCTGCCTAGATAAAACAGAACCGACAAGGCTAGTACATAGTCAGAAGATGGCCTACATTGTGCATCATAGGTAGAGTAGAAGGAATCATCCTTATAGAAGGCAGAAGGCTGCTTTTGATAACCACACTAAACATCAGACTGCACTTGTGCCTTTGATAAGAGAAGAAGTTTTGAGAAGGGTGGAGGAAGAAGTTCCAGACTGGCCTTTTGGGAAAAAGTATCCTCGTCCCACTTATAAGGGTGCTGAGGATGAAATAAGGCCTTGTTGGAAGAAGTGTTCGATATTCTTTGAACTTGAATATTGGAAGCATTTGCCCGTTCACCACTGTCTCGATGTAATGCACATAAAAAAAAGTTTAAGATAGTATTTTAGGGACCTTGCTGAATATAAAGGGGAAAACAAAAGATGGGCTTAAAACTCGCATGGATCTTGTGAAAATTGGTATATGATTAGGTCTCAAGCCTAACCTTGAGGGTCCAAGGAAGAATCGGTTTCCTTTGGCAAGCTGGAACCAGAATAAAAATGAGATGAAATCTATGTGTAGGTCATTTTATGTGATGAAAGTTCCTCAAGGATATTGTTCCGACATATTGAACTTGTTGTCAATGTAGCAGCTTCTGCATGTTGCAATTAAAGGTGTTTTAGAGAAGTCAGTGAGGGTTGCGGCGATAAGATTATGTCTATTTTGTAATGATATTTATAGAAAAACAATAGACGTGTCTAGGCTGCCAAAAATACAAAGTGATCTGGTTGAAAGTCTGTGCTTACTTGAGAAATATTGTTTCCCTTCCTTTTGTGACAGAATGGTTCATTTGACGGTTCACTTAGTTAGAGAAGTAGAATTATATGGACCAGTTTGCTTTAGATGGATTTATCCATTCGAAATATATATGAAGGTGTGTAAGGGGTATGTTAGAAACAGATTTCGGCATGAAGGTTGTATTGTTGAAAGTTATGTTACTGAAGAAGCTGTTGAGTTTTTAGTCGATAGCATTTCCCATCAGAAGAATACCATTGGCATCCCCACAGATCAACGAATAGAAGAGAAGCTTATGTCTGGTGCTAATGTTATTACTCATTATTGCAAGGAGCTGGATCAAGCTCATCTACTAGTCCTTCAAAACCATCCAGAATTTGATGACTATTTTAGGTAAGTCCTTATGCTTACTTTAAATTCTGTAAATACTAATTATGTTTCTGAATGATGTTGCAAACACAAGATAGAATTGAAGAGGAGCTATCCAAGGTTCCAAAGGAACAAGAAGTGGCTTAAGGACAAACAGAACAAGGCATTTGCTGACTGGTTGCAAATTAAGGTAATTAACTCTTTACAGTTGCAGACAATATATTGGTATTGTGTACTACTAATTCTGGAAATTCAAAGTTTAATATTTATTATATTTATAGGTTGCTTCTCAACTTAGTGAACCAGGCCATGGTGTTTCTGAGTTTGTAAGATGGATTGTCGATAAGCCTAGCAAGGAAGTACATATGTTCAGTGGTTACCAAATTAGTGGAATGTTATATACTACTAAGGATCAAGATGACAAAAAATCAACACACAACAGTGACGTTTACTTGGTTGCGGAAACAACTCAAGTGGCTAGTGCTAGAGATATGAGGCCAACCACTGAAGATATGAGCTTTTATGGAGTCATCAAAGAAATATGGCAAATAGATTATGACTACTACACTATTCCAATATTTTAAGTGTGATTGGGTAGATAGCAGTAGGGGAGTGATGGTAGATGATTTAGGGTACACATTGGTGAATTTAAATAGAAAAAGTCATAAGAGCGACAATTTTGTGTTGGAAAAATGGGTAGAGAAAAAATTTTATGTACAAGATCTAGCCTGGTCTATTGTTCAAAAAACCCCAGTAAAAGACTACAAGATTATGTTGAAGATGATAAGCTTAGGGACACCGTAGTTGTTCACCCTCCCAACACCAGTGCAAGGCCTTCGATAGAGACATTTGATAACTTAAATGATGACAGGGAGCAGGGGTACATGCGTGGATTTGAAGAAGATATCTTTGTTCCCGATGATTAGATCCATGTGTTGACTACGTTTTGTTACTTGTGTATTTCTTCTACTGCTTTTATTTTGTAGTTTGCTATTGTGTGTGATGTGTAATGAGACCATTGGTTATGTGTGATGTGGAATGAGACTTGGTTTTACTTATATTCGTGCACATATTAATGTTGAATGTGTTATGTGTGATGTGGATTGAGACCATTTGTTGACTGTGGTTTGTTACTTGTGTTATGGTTGTCCTAATATAATTTTTTTTCCTGTACTTGTAGATATGGCAAGATCAAAAGGTGATCCAGAAACAAGTAAGAGAAGCAAGTGGCAGAAGGCACAAAAGGCGGTATCATCGACTTTAACAGATTCAGACTTCAACTGCTCAGAGTCTACTACTAGATCAAAGGAGGAGAGCAGTACGCAAGGTGAGAAGGATATTGCCAGCTTGAAGTTGCTGAAGGGGAAGACAGTTGCATGTAAGAGGATTTCTAAGTGTAAGAGCAAAAAACAGAAACAAGTTGTTCTCTTCAACGTAAATGGAACTCCGGTTGGAAAGGTGGCGAAATCCATGCAATCTTACTTGGGTGTGCTAGCTCAGAGAAAGATACACATCTACAGAAAAACATGGATAGATGTTACAGAAGAAGAGAAGAAAAAAGTATGGAAGCGTGTAACGGTAGGTAACTTTTGTCTCTGTTGTATACAAGTCTGACATGTATCAATGTAAATTTGCTAATGTTTTCATGTGAATTAGGTGCCATTTCTGCTTGGTGTTGAAAGCAAAGATAAAATGTTGACATCTACTGCTGCAAAGTGGAGGGAATTCAAGTCATAGCTTACAATTAACTACATGCAGCCAAATCTTGATAATAAAGAAGTCATCCAGAAAGTCCCAAAAGATTACCCCTTTATCAATTTTTATTTCTGCTTGGTGTTGAAAGCAAAGATAAAATGTTGACATCTACTGCTGCAAAGTGGAGGGAATTCAAGTCATGGCTTACAATTAACTACATGCAGCCAAATCTTGATAATAAAGAAGTCATCCAGAAAGTCCCAAAAGATTACCCCTTTATCAATGCAGATCATTGGACTGAATTTGTGGCATATAAATCATTACCACAGTTTCAGGTGTGTATATACTTCTATAAAGTATTATATTATTTTGTTGCAATGTTATAAGATATAGACATAGTTATTGAGTTGATCAAACCTTGCTAATTTTATAGGATTTGCATCATTAGCAACAAGAGAATGTTGCAAAGGTTAAATGTCAGCACAAGATGTCTCGCAAGGGTTATGCTGAGCTAGAAGAGGAGCTGGTTAGTTTCAGTTTGTTTTTCTTAGGCTAAAGTTCAATTAAAATTTGATTGGCTTGTTGCATTAGCTTAAACTTGTATAACTATATATGTAGCTTGAAAAATGAAAGAAGAGGAAGATTTGGATAGAGGAAGTATGTGGATTGCTGGTAGGCTGAAAAAGGATGGAACCTTTGGAGATGAAGAAACTGCAAAAACTGCTGCTAAAATAGTTAGTATAAGTGCTTGTGATTTATGTTTAATGTTTAGTAATTATGAGGTGATTACTAACATTGTTGAAACTAATTATGTTTGTGTAGAATGAATTGGAAAAAAAAAGGTAGAAGAAGGTGAAATCACAATAAGTGGAAGCGATGATGTCTTGACTTTGGCCATGGGGACCCCTGAGCATAGTGGATATGTTAATCCATCTGTTTTCTTCAACGTTGCCAAGCACAAGAAGGAGACTATTTCCGAGACAGTAAAAATCAGTGTGCAAAAGTATATGGTTGAGGCTACACCGGACATTATTGCAAAGGCAACACCACAGATCATATCACAAGCTGCATCATCAATTCCAAAGACGATAAATGCTACTTGGGCAAACAGGATTCAAGAGATCCTCAACGGACTAGACTGGGGCAATGTTGCAGCTACAAAACTCAACCTACAACAAGTGCTTAATGCTGGACCAATTTCAGGCGAAAGGGAGTTGTTCAAGAGTTGCATCACCAAGAGTGGATGTCGCTGCACTTGCAGAACAAGCGTCATTGAACTATATGAAGGAAGGTGGCGTCGATAGAGCAATGTTTGGTGTGTAAGAAGAGCATGTTAATGTTGATGAGCATGTAAACCAAGCCATGTATGAGCCGAAGTTGAGGTTGGTAGATTAACCTGATGTTGGAAGCAGTAAATTGCCCGAGGAAGTTGTGGTTGAAAAACAAGTCAAACAAAAAGAAAAGAAGAGGAAGAGAAAGGAAGCTGAAATTGTGGAGGTAACATCACCATTGAAGAGAGCCAAGGTAATATAAAAATTAGTTAATTTGCTTAAATATATGTCAAAATAAATAAATTACGATTGTTAGTATATTATTTTTTTCTTACACATGCCAGTGTTGAGCGTCTGATGAGGTTCCATGCAAGTTAGCTATAGGCACCATAGATCAGATTGTTGCGGAGAGCACTTGTATGCTTAGCAATTATCCAAATATGACAGTTCATGGTGTTGCTTTGGGAGAAGAAAATTTTCGTATTTTGATCAATAGGGCTAAGGATGGGATGGAGAAGAATATAATTCCACTGCCAGTTAAAGATGAGATTGAAATAGTTAAACAAGTCATGGGAAGCTGGGTTCGGTGGCCTACAAAATTAGTTTTAATGAAACCAGTGGAGGTAATTACTTGTGCCTTAAAATGATTAGTTAAATATAATGTTTGAGCCTTGAGATGTATAAAATGAAAAATATTAACCTACTTTGTATTTATTTCATTCGTTTTGAATTAGAACAAGAGAGTAACTGGTGGAAAGAAACTAAGGATTGTGTTTTCTGGACAAGGTCATGATACGGCCATTAATTTAGACAAGCTTAAGCCTGGGACACCATTTGAAGTCAAGGTTCTATGCATTTGGGCCAATGAATCTTTGAAAGATGCCAAAGTATATCGATTTCAGATGGAGAAAATGGTATTTGGTTTTGAACGCGAGTCATGGTTTGAGAGGAAATATATTGAAAGAATTGCAAACATGGAGGCACTCAGTGGAAATTGTATTGCAATGTACCAACGGTAAAGTATGTCAGTCTCATGTACATTACATAGTTTCTATACATGGTGATCAATACAAATTACAAACTAACTTTAAATATTAACTAGGTGCCTCTATGATGTGTTGGTCAAAAGTAAAATGGAGAATATGATTGCATATATTGATCCAGAAAAGATTGGTGATACAACAATGGATGATCAACCTGCAAGGTCTAGATATATTAGGGATCAGCTTATTACTGCAAAACCAGGTCAGTTTTTTATCATGCCATCCATTCTTATAAGTTAGTATTTTGGATTTTGTCGCAATATATGCATTGATTGTTTGTATCAAGCTAACATGGTTCTAATTCATCACTTTATACATACATGTAGTTATCATTGGATGCTAACAGTTCTAGACCCAACAAATAAAATTGCTTATTTACTGGATCCATTGAAAAGGCGCCTACCCACAGGAGATTGGATAGGTATTCTGGACACGTAAGAGATACTGAGTTATTAGTCCTTGCTATTTATCAGAAATGATGTATGTTATTGTGTTATTATGAAACATAATACTATGCAATTTGCATGTTATGTTGTAGTACTGTAACTGTATAAGGCATACGTTGGCAAGAAAGGCCGCAATTCAGTTACGTGGAAGCCAATGCTGGTAAGTATGTACATTTGGTAATTTCATTCTCAAAACTGTTGGTCCTTTATCAGAATTTATTTTTCCTAATTCTTGAAACTCTTTTTTTATTTAGGGAGTTCCAAAGCAGTAAGATGATGTGCATTGTGGATATTTCATCATGCTTTACATGAAAGAGATCTGTGGAGACAAGGATTTAGATTTTGCCTCAAAGTTATTTTGTATAATGTATATTGTATGTTTATGTTAATTTATGGTTTAAGTGGGAGAAGGTTATGATCATTTGTATTGGTGTTGATTAAATAATGGTACTGTATCTATTTCTATGATGACTTCAAATTATAATTCAAAGTATTTGGTGATATTTCAGTGGGAAAACAAGAAAGCGGCACTTGCATATTCTGAGTCAAGCTTTGATGAAATGAGGAGTGAATGGACCAAGTTTGTTCTGAATTCGGTGTGTTGAAGTCTGATTTGGTTTCTTTTGCTTCCTTGCCATTGAATCAATACTTTATGGCTTATATGTTCCAGCAGATTTTAGTTACGAACAACTTATCTTAAACTTATGCGGTTTTTACAAGTTATGATGATTCGTACATATATTATGTTCCGATTTTGTTACAATGTGAGCATAGGGTATGTTTTGGATGAATCAGACTAGGATCTATTGTAATGATATACAATTATACTTAAAATTAGGATTTCAATTCAATGACAACACTGTTCATTTAGTCATTTAGCTCTACTGTTCATTTGATATATCTCCAGCCAATGGTTCATTGTTCTGCAATTTTAATGTTGCGGGAGTGTATTGTAGTTCCAACTTGTGTTTCACACAATAGATATAAAAAAAGCCACTCAATGGTTCAAAATTATCCAGACTGTTGTGGGTTATATACTTAACACAATCAACCAAACAATGGTTACAAAAAGTTTCATCTATTGTGTGAGATACAATTAACATATGTCACCACACAACAGTTGCGAAAAAGTTCTACTACTTAACAAAATCAACCAAACAATGGTTACAAAAAGCTTAATGTATTGTGTGAGATAGAACTAACATATGCCACCACACAACAGTTGCGAAATGGTTCTACTATGTTATCTAAGAAAATAATACACAATGGTTAAGAAAGATTTCAAACTATTGTGTCAATCCTTGTGTGATCACTCAAGAGTTCAAACCGTTTTGTGGGATATATGTCATGTCATCCTAACCATAATCAATGCAGCATGGCATGGCATCTACATGGTCTAGCATTCCAATCACACAACGGTTGCCAAATAAAAGCTGTTGTGACATCTTGTAGAAGACAACGGTCGAATTGACCGTTGTGTGACAATATCAAGAGACAACGCTCACTATTACAACGGTTGGCTAGCTGACAGACAACGGGTAATCACCGTTGTCTGACGCATTTTGTGTAGTAGTGTATTATGTTTTATTGGGAATTTTCCAACCTTATACATATTATTAGTATGTCACAAATCTCCACAAAAAGAAAAATATGCAGACCATGGTGATTTTAAAATTCTAAATTCGCCCCAAACATTTGTTTCAGTGAGATACAAAAAATACAATATAGACCTGAATACATTGACATGCACTAAACTTCTTTAAAAGACTAGCTAGACATAATTTCACAAATAATATTTCTGTGAATGTGCACGATGTCCGGCTTCATCCGCCTCTCATTGCAACTTCTGAATTTTCTCTTCTTGAGTGGGTCGATGCATTCGACAAAGATGGCTGGTGGGTCGATCAGATCGTAGGTGCAAGGCTTTAACGGTGGTGACATGCCCGATTAGTGATTAGTAATGTTGAAGGCTGCTATTAACCAGTATAACCAAAATGTTCATGATTCGATTTTTGTCTGATACAAGACTTTAGGGAATCACCGAATCTGTACACTAATACTTTTGGGTCTCTCATTTTCCATTTTTGTTGGCCTATTACTAAAGTGGGATTTCAAAGAAATGGACTTCATTTTTTAAGCTTCTCATTACCCGCACGAGTCCCACTACTGTTAGGACTTAGGACTCTTGAACTACTTTCTCATTGTTTTCGCGTATTAAGCTCAGGAATATGTTTATTTGCTAATATGATGGCCAGTCATAGTTCACTAGTTCAGTAAAGGTTTCAAGTGGGTTTGCTTGGACTATGCTATGAATGATCTTTTATTTTTTTGTAGGAAATCCTGGTCCTTTATTTATAGTTTTTGCATTAACCATCAAGTGTAGCTATATCGTTGCTATATCACAAGCTCATGTTTCTGCGATCTCAATCTGTTACCAACATGCTCGTGCTTTTCTCATCGGAAAAACACATTCATGCTTTAAGGAGGTGGTTGTCATAGCAGCTAGCTGACGATGCTATTGCACAAGACTGATAAGAGTCCAGACCTCTGGTTATTCCCGGAGGTGGACAACTAAAGAAAACCCCAAAGTCCAAACAATGGAAAATGAGAACTGTACGTAAAAAGATGAAACCAGAAAATATTTTTTGAAAGTAAATCTAGACGCCATTCAAAGTTTCCCACCTTGAGTACAAAATCCAGCTTCCTTCCTACTCTATCCATAGCTTTTAGCCTCCAAACAAAAAACCTTCCTGCCTTTCACTTCCTAGTCCTAGTCCTAATTATAAGGTCAAGAGGTGGATTGGAGTAAGGGTCAGATGTTGGGTCAGCCGGAAAATGTTAGCGGCTAACATAACATGATGGGTGAAACAAAATGATAACCTTCCGAGTCCCCCCCTATGAATGGGTTTGATACTGAGGCCAGATGAAGAACTCTGGTGGCTGCTGCTGCTGCTGCTGCTGCTGGGGCATCATCGCCATGGTCATCGGAGTTGTTGCCAAGTTAGGGTGCGATCCTGCTGAAGAATCCGAAGGAGTGCCATAGTAGTTATACGATTGGAACTGTTGGAGAAGGTTGTGATGATACAGTGCTGCAGCATGATCATAGGGAATTCCACATGGGATGTTTTGAATTGGTTGAGCCATGGAATTAGCAAAATTGATGTTGCTGTTGCTGCCACTACTGCACTGAGAATTCTGTTGTTGGCTATGGTTGGTCAGAGACGATTTCTGCTCTTCAGCTTCAAGAGATATCTTTAAGCGCTTCGCTGAACCTCCAACAGGCAGAGAACTCTTACCAATAGCATCCACATCATAACGGTTCATCTCAAAATTCGTTACTGCATTGATACCCCTGAACTTTATGGCTGCTATGTCATATGCCTCTGCAGCTTCCTCTTCAGTGGCTGCCACCAATTGTCAAATGTCAGACACAATCAAAATGTGCATATGCATATGATGATTCTCTTGTATAAGAAGAGAGCTTACCAAATGTCCCTAGGTATAGGTCTTTGTTGCCAGCAACACGGCCTATTCTTGCTTGCCAACGCCCTTGTTGATGATGCCTGCATGATTACATTACATAGTAAATGAGTATACCATTTGTATGAAGATGAAATGTAAAATTACGAAACAGGAACCTTAAGGATGATCAACAAATCATTTGAGCATAGATGTACCAACCTTGTTACACCTCTGTACATTGAAGCTCCCCTTGAAAAACCACTACTTTTCCTGCAAGTAAAGCATTGTGAAATGTGTCTTAAATTACTACTGAAGACTAATAGATATTTCACAAACAAGACAGAAGGGATTGAAGCATCAAGCCAACCTTCTGAGAGATGCAATGAACTCTTGCTTGGTTACAAGTTTCATGTCTTCCAGTTCCTTGCTGTAAGTTGTAACCTGAGAAATGGAAAGAATTAATTAACATGTTCACCGCCATTAAACTAGTTCACTAACTTAACACAATAATCTTTTCAATGTATTACAGGAAAGTTGGTGGTTGCTGTAGGTCCCCAGTATTTCAGAGCAGCCAAATCATACGCTCTTGCCGCCTTATCTTCCATGTCATATCCACCTGAAAATTAGAGAAGCTTCATCATAAATCTTTCCGTTACAAACTAACTACTTGGTTACTAAATATTTCTTGTATCAACAAAAACCAAAGTTGCTCAAGTCTTACCCAAGTAAACTGCAGGACAGGATCAGTTGATGAATGAGAGCAAGATTTCCACAATCCCACATTTTATGCAGAAGGTAAAACAAGATTACAGCATCAGCTATTGTAGTCAATATTTTCTGCTTAATACAGCAGTCACTTGATATAATAATAATAACATGGATAAATAAACTAAGATAAATGTGCTTTGAGTGTGATAGTTAGCAAAATATTGCTTTATGGTCCCCAATAGTCCAATACCCCAGTTTCCATTTTTTACATTCTAGCCACTTGGATAACTATATTATCAAGTAGCCATCATCAACATTCAGAAATTTTGCACTAAGGTACAAGCTTTCAATAGACCAATACCATATGTTTTTGCATATGCTGGTGCTGCACATGAGATTCTAAGGTTTATCAGTGTGGACCAGAATCTAGCAGCTAGCTAACTTTACCAGGCTACAGTCCAGCATAGTCACTATCTAACTAAGTTTGGGAGACAATAAAGAGAAGCTGGTATGCTTATTTTTATGATAAATTTGTTGAAGTGGGTGCTCTGGTCAAACCCCCAAAAACTTGTCCACAGATGAAAGAAAAAGCAAAAGCAAAAGTTAAAGCCAGGTTTGCAACACGTCCAGACGGACGTTCAGACTTTCACTCATCGAGGTCTGCAAATTCATGCCATTGTTGCCACTTCAAATATCAAAACTATAACAGAGGGATGAGAGAATAGAGAAGGAACTGGTGAAGAAGTGTTTCGACAGGGGCCTGATTGAACACACAAGACCAGACAACAAACCAATGCAATGCAAAAATATAAACCCACATGGTTAGAGTGGCAAAACGGCGGCCCATCTGATCAAATCAGCCAAGTGAAAGCAAGTAATGGTGAAAAAGAAAAGCTTAAAATCAAGTACCAAATTGTACAATTAGATACGATCAATCAATCATATGTGTAAGACTAGTGAAAAAGTATGAAAAATTTGAAACCGGGCCCCCCTTCTCCAGCGCCCCCATTATTAAAGACTGCCATTGAAAACTGCATGCAGGCTTCTTTAGAGTGCCACACAGTCTCTCAATGCCATGTGTACTCAAGTGTATGAATCTAAAATAACATATTGCTGCAACTGTACTAGTTAGTATATGAACAATGTAAAATCTGAGACAGAGACAGAGATAGAGATAGAGATAGAGATAGAGATAGAGGACCTTGACGTCCTTTCCTGGCCTGACCCTCTCTTCTACAGCTGTTATCCCAAAGATGCGCTTCATATCTACCCGTCCAACGATGTCTGCACCAAAGCAAATACAAAATTCACATTTCTCAGACAGACAGAGGCTTTGTACTGGTCTGTGCATGAATATGAAACACTAAAAATCCAGATGCATCCCCCTCCATTCCCCATTTAACTAGCAGAGAATAAATGAAAACCAACTGTTAAAACCCAGATAAGGAAACGACTAAATAAATAAATGATTTTACCGAGTCACTCCTCTGTAAATCGAAGTCCTCTGTCCAAAAGTATCAGAGATTTTCTTGGTGCTATCTGTCGCAACAGTAACAATGGCCTTCTCGCGGTGTGAGCTCTGCGTTGCGTTGTTGTTGTTGTTGTTAGCTACACCAAGACACAGAGCGTTACTTGTTGTTGTATTTGAAACAGCTGCACCACCACAGTTAGAGAAGCCCAACTCGTTCCCCACAGACTGCTGATTTGTCGTCGTGGTGGTCAAAGCCATGGACGCCGAGTCCTCGACCTCCGAGCCGCCGGAGTTGTTCGAGAAGGCTTGAAACCCAGTAGTGATGGCTTTGAGCTCATGGTGGTGGCCGTTGTAGTAGGCCCCCTGCTGGTCGTAGATTTGAGTAGTCAGCGACGAGTCCTGCGTCTCCGTCTGGCTGTCAGTACCATACCTCGCCATCGAGTCACCCAAGAAGTCCTCCAGCTTCGGAATCGGCGCCTGCTGCTGCGGCGCTGCTGAGTCGATGAAGCTCGCCAGTGAATTATTATTGTTGGGTTGTTGTTGATGGTCTTCTTCACCGCCGTAAAACACTTCCGCTTTCGGGTTCGTCCACCCTGACATACATATAAAACACATACATACAGTCGTCAGTCTGATTATTACGTACATGCAGTTTGAGCTTGTACTTATCAGGCAGTGTTGCTTTTCAATTTTTTCAACTCGGTTATAAAACTCGAGTCGGCGATTAAGTTAGAATGGAAGCCAAGACTACTAGTGTTTATATATTTACCGTTGGAGTAGAAGTTGTCGAGGTAGTAATGAGGAGAGGCGACGGTATCGACGGCGGAGGTGTCGTAAGCTTGAGCAAAAGGAGAGTCGGACACGGAGGAGGAATGGATCGTTTCCATGGGAGACATTACAGAGAAAGATAGCCAATTAGTCGCCGGAGCCATTGCGTTTGATTTAATTTATATAAGTTCAAACACAAAAACGGGCCGTTTCGTTCGGTCTTGGCTAAGCTAAGCTGGTTTCGTCAGCTCGCAATAAATCTCAACAGACGAATTCAAACCAAAGCATGCAAACACAGAAAAAATGCAGGTGAAAACAAACACAACACTTAGAGAAGCTTTGAATGGACCGTTACAGAGTTAAAGTCTCTTCTGGGTTTTCTACGATAATCACAAAGATGGGTCTCGAAAGTGTGCACGGAAGGTGAACGATGAAAGTACTGAGAGAGAGGAAGGGGTTGAGGTAACCTCTTTTATAAGGGCAGTGCATGTAACAGACCCATTTGGGGAGCTCAAACTTGAAGTGGATTTTGATGAGCGAGAGAGAGAGAGAATCAGAGAGAAGAAGAAGATGATGGGTTTTTAATAGAGTAGAGAAAAATGGGGAGGGGGGAGTCAATAATAATAATAAGACTTTTGGGTGTTGGGGGAGAGGAAAATGTCTGAAACAAGGTTGCGAAAGATCCGGGCTGGTGGAAATTGGAGGGAGGGAGAGAGAAGAATTTTGTTTTAGGGTTCGTTTGTTTTTGTTTTGGCTACTGTAACTTTTTGTTTTGTTTACTTTTCTTTTTTACCAAACTCAACCTTTCAGTCTTATCACTCCTTCAAACACTTGTCTTACATGCAGCTTTAACATATTACTCTAATCAAAGGTCTATATCTCTCACTCAGATCTGGTCCACCTGGATATATTTGAACCCCATCTCACTATTTTCAAATTCTTATATTTACGCAAAACAAAATTTATATATACATATTTTTAAAAGTACAGCTATATGATACATTAACGCATTGTAATAATATGAACTTGGACAAATTTTATGTAACCATTACTCTCATTCATCTAACCCAGCACTGCCAAAATGTGGTTTGATATCGAATACAGTTGACGAAATTGATGAGGTTTGACAAAATCTGTTATCTGATGAAGATTCTTTAACGAGAACTTCTAATACGAAATTTAGTAAGTACTTTCTACTTCGGTTTAATATTTAATAACATTTTAGAAGAACCGTTACAAAAAATTATATATTCATATATATTTAAACATCCTCCATCCACGTTGAGAGGAGATCGGGGTGAGGTGACTGCAACTAGACCTGTCAACAGAACAGGTTTTGATTCAGACCCATTCTAGACCCGTAGTTATTAAACGTGTATGGATCTAATTTTAGAGCTCGCCAATCCGTTTGTGACCCGGACTCGTTGATCCGTTTACTTAGCGAATCGAATCCGAATCATAAGCGATTTAGTCCATTTATGATTCGCCCCGTTATTTTTTTAACTTTTAAATATAATATACTTTATTTACATATATGAAATGTATGTAATATAAAAGTATATTTTTAAAAATGAAATCTAAATGTCTTTATCAAAGTTATATAAATATATTAATCAATTAAATGATTGAAAACACAAAATTATTTGTTTCTTGTCAAGTTCCTCGATCTAAATTAGATTTTTATTTTTTTTGTTTATCTAGTTTGGTTTTAATGAATATTTTGGTTATGAAACGGGGTAATTTGAAATATTTGTAATGATTAACATATTGATAAAAGAAATAAATTTAATACTTAGGACATTGATAAACGGGTCCGGATCCGCTCTGTCGATCCGCCGAATCCACTAGATTCGAATCTGGATTTTATTATTAAAGATTCGCCGGATAAACAGGACGGATTGGGTCTAACTTTTTCTCTCTTTAAACAGATCTACATTTAGGTTGATCCGATCTGGCTCCATTCCATTGACAGATCTAACTGCAACGGAGTCTGAGACAATGTTTTCCGACCACACCAAAGAGAACGAAGTCATCATACCAGATTTCTGCAAGAGGCAAGAACAACGAAGGAGATGAAGCCACAGAGGGGACCATCACGAGACCCTAGCAAAGCAAAAACTAGATTGCACCTAAATTTTATTTTATTTTAGAAAAACATCTAAATGTGGATTTCTCAAAATATGATCCATAATTTCGTCTTGCAAACCATTGATTAGAAGTAATTAATTAATAATTATTATAAAAGTTCACGACAAAGAAGTTCTCGTTCTTAAAATGTCCTTATTTAAATAAAAATTTAATACATTAAAAGTATTTTTTATGGTCATTCTCGTTTTTCAAATCATATTTTTCCTTTTTTTTACGGCTAATTCCTATAATGAAGGTTTATTGGAACTATCATCAACTAATATGAATTCTCTTCCATTGTGGCATCTTCAAGCAAGTTGTTCCCTCTTCTATTGTGGCACCAACTCTGACTATCTTCAAATTAACATCAGAAGCACAATCAAAAATTAGATAAGAAAAAATTTCATCCCCACATAATCAAATGGCTATCTCCTCCTTCTAACCATGAAAAATTCAACTTCGATAGTTCAATTGTTGTAAGTGGAATTGGAAATGTGGCTAGAGGCTTCATCATCAAAAACAGTAATGGTTATTATGGTACGTGTCACAGTCTTTGGGAAGACTTTAATCCCTCTTGTTGAAGCCTTGACACTCAGGTATGGCCTTCTTTAAGCTCGAAAAAAGGACTCAACAAGATTTCAGTAGAAGGGGAATCCCAACGAGTCATCACCCTAATATCGTTGGGAATTGCTCTCCTCCACGGAGACTTTTCACAGGATCGAAAACTTCAAAGAAATTGCTAGATCCTTCCAATTTTCAAAGCATTAAGTTCAAACATGTTTTTAGGGAAACAAACTTTGCTGCAGATAGTTTGGCCTCAATTGATCACCAAGTTCAATGTCCTAAGAATTCTTCGAGAGTTGTATTCCAAGTAGTTCTAAGAATGCTTTGTATATACACCCAATAGACTAACTTTTTGGTTTAACACGTGTTGCAATCTAAGTGATTGATTTTTTTTTCAAATTCTTCAATCTTGACTAAGCTTATGATAAGCTTAATGTATGTGATAATACTCTTTGCCAAGTACCCAAACATGTCTGGATCCACCGATGATAAGTCACCGTCGGTTACCTCCTCCTCCCTTTTCTTCCTTCAACTGCCTCACATCGTGCAACTGATCTTGTTTTCTTATCATTCAAAAGCAAGCCCGTGGATTCGCGCCGGATCAGTGGGAGGATTCACAAGCCAATATATCATAATTACTATAAAGAAAAACTCCAACTTGATTTGTAAGGAGCAGGTTAGGACCATTGCAGTTATGTACATTGGGTTTCGATCAAAACAAGGATGGAGTGTGTGTGTGTGTGTGTGCGCGCGCCCGCGCGCGCGAGCGCGCACGTGTGAGAGAAAGAGAGAATCTGGATATGGTTTCTTGAGGTGGCGGCGACCATAATCGGCAACGGAGTGGGTTTTCAAGTGACAGACTTTTTGGGCAAAGGGGAAGAATAGGTGGACTGAGCTTATCATAAACTTAGTCCACGTCTAATAAAGTTGACGAAAATAACTAATCTTATAGTGCCACGTGTCAATCGCAACAATAGCCTCTAGGGTGAAGTTTAATGGGATGCTTTCCATAATTATCTTGTACATGTATTTTAATCAAGTAGATAGTGGTAGCTCTCAAAAATTCTTTGTAATTTTTCTTTTCTCATAGAAAAAAAACTAATATAAATTCTCCTTTCTTTATATTAAGAAATAGAGTGAAAGTCCGAGTCCTCATATGCTAAATTGGGGGTTGTCTAGAGTGAGTTAACACATGTCATGGATTAACTTATAAATTGGTCCTCAAAGTTGTAAAATGAATATTTTTCTTGTAATTTTAGTTTAATAGTATTAATTACTCAATCAAAAATATTTACAACTTTTAGGATAAAATTACAAGTTGAGATAATTATTTTACAACTTTGAAGACCAATTTATAAGTTGATGCATGTCATGTGTTAAAACATACAAGAATTTCCCTACTAAATTGCACACTAACACATTATAGACGCCAAATTCTTACTACTATGAACTACATATGCAACCCGAACTCCCGGAGCACGGTTAAAGTAACACAGTGAAAGCATCAATTTTTTCCCTCCATGGGTCAAAGCAACAATGAACTGCCAAACTGTGCTAGCTCCTATATATGCTTACTAGGGCTTGTTTGTTTGGCTGGAAAGGAAAGGAAAATAGGAAAGTTCTAGTGTTTAGGCTAAGGAAATCGAGGGGAAACCAATTCCCAAGAGAGAGGAAAAATTAGGAGGAATTGGTTCCCTCCATTCACCTTGAATTTTGTTTCCCTCCAACTTGTAGTAATCATTACAATATTTTTTTTACCGAAATAATCTTGCTGGAAATATTAAATCATTGTACATGAGGATATTACTGTAAAATTTATATAATTTTACTTTCCTTTCTTATATTAATAATTTACTTTTCTTTCCCGACTACCAAACCAAGAGTCCCGATCTGTTGGTCAATAAATTATGTGATCAGTTGTGGTCAACTATCATTATATGTACATCTAACGGTAGGTGATTAAAAAATTGTTGGAAGACAATTTATTATTAGGTATTGGATGGAGATCTAACGGTAATTGACCACGACTGACCATGAAATTTATTGACCACCAAATCAGGACTGACCAAACAAAGTCTAAATATAGAGCCGATTTACAACTTTTCTTGCAGCTATAATAAGTGACAAACTAGGGAAAGGAGTATAGGATCAGGCCTAGGGACAAACACCCCAGGGCTATTTTTTAAAAGTGGACACGTGTCAAATTATGATTGATTATATTAGTCAACATTTTATGTTGATGACTGAGCTTACAATAAGGTAGTTGTGGTGGATTATACCACTTACAATGAGAAGCAGCTGGTCTCCACCGCGTCTTCGCCATCGGAAAAATCAAATTCACCACCGAGTTCATCGCTGCCACCGCTGCCAACCACGGAAACCCTCATCCAATTGAGCAAAGTGAGGCTAGCTGCCTGACGGCGCGAGGAGTGAGCCAAGATGTGCAGTGTGAATATCGAATGAATCTAGATTGAGAGGAGTTAAGCTCAAGCTATGGGATTTAAATCCTCTCTCTCTTTGCGAATGGATTTAGACCTCCGTAAACCTGGATTTGGGACTCGACGGCCGCCATAGTCAACCTCGACCTAATAAAGTCGATCAATACGATCTCATTCAAAAATTTGGGTTTAGAACCTTTGAAGAACTCATCAATCAAAATAACGCACGTAACCTTGCTCAAACCTCAAATGAATACTACCACCATCTCCTTCAAGATTGCCTCGGCTTTGTGCATCTTCCCCAACCCACCTAATTTTCAATACCCACAAATGGTCATATGCTTTGTGCGTCACCCAACATTACCTTCTGCCTTATTCAATTTCCAAATTTTATACAACCCATTGATCAATATATAGAAAGTACAGAGAATTATTGATCAACCTTTATTGTCGTCTCAATCATCTCGTTGTTGAGCAATTCCTCTCGAAAATAATCTCGATTCAAAAGATATAATGAGAGAAACTGAGAGACTGTGGGAGGTGGAGGAGAAGGCTTTGCGGTGGATGACAGTGGTTGATTTTCTGGGCAAGGAGGATTATATATAGTGTATTTATCATAAGTTCGGTCAACATTAGGAAAAAAAATGATAAAATTAACCATTCAAAACTTGACACTTGTCACTTTTTAATTTTAGACTCTGGATGAATATTTTAGTTGTTTCAGGAGTATAAAGTAAATACTGAGTTTTTTTGGCTGAAAATAAAAGAAGTGCGAGACAAGTCACGGGAAACAATGATCCCGATCATCAGGGTTTGCTTCTCTGAAATAGTTTGATCCGATGAACCCCCCAGCTTTTAAGGTCAGTGATTAGCTAGCTAGGGCTTGTAATTATTAATCATCATATATTTACCTCACTATTTGCTAGACAGTAAATTTTTCATTATTACTAGCTAGTCAATTGATAGGTTTTGTTTCTTTTTACTAGTTATCTGGGAATAGTGGCCACGAGAAGTGGGGGTTTGTCTGTGGAGGGACAACTGTTTCGGATTTTACGCGCACGGGGTTGATACTTGATAGTAACTCAAGGTAAAAATCACTCCTTGCGCATGTACTGTTTAATTAATTTATTCTGTTTATATAATTAATTTTCTGATAATTTCTAAACACTTTGTCTGCCAAAGAAAGTTTTTGAAGTTCATAAAGCTTTTTCTGTGGGATTTTGAATTAGAAACCATTCAAACCAATTCCATAATTCCATCAACGACTATATGTAATCGAAAAAGCCACTAGCTGTAAGACGATCATGGAGGATTTGCTGCATATGCATTATAGTTTCCTATTTGAATTTGGTCGCCTTTATATATACATTTATTACTAATCGACCAAATATATTGATTAAGCATTTAGACGTAATTAGTTAGTTTCAACTACCGGATTGTGTATAGATGAAAATAACTCATGAAATCGGTACATATACCTCCATAAATATTCACTTTACGTATATACTTAACCGATAATCATGGTTTAAGTTAGCCACGCCACCAGTATGAACAAGATGACAGCAACGAGAACAACTGAAGTCATGATCAAAGTTCCGTCATACACAATCTGTACACCGACCTGGCGAAGATGTCTCCAGAGGACGTGGAATAAAAAAGTAAGTGAGTTTGTCTCACATCGAGAATGATAACAAGGTTCCACCCCCAACTACATATATAACTGTGATAGCTCAGCATTAAATGGTACACTTTCATTACTTCACGCTATTACTCTATTAAATTTATTATTCGTTACTGACTTAGGCATCAGAGGGTTGAAAATTGACACATCTGGACTCTCTTTGAGCGTGCTCATCTTAACAGCAAGATTGATTGATAGTCGCGAGAACAAGAGTTTACTCGAAGAGAAATAGTGGAATTATTTTTGTGTGACTACTTAAAACCTGTCAAAGTATGAATAAAATCAATTCTAACGTTCTATATGTTTATTTCATCGAAAAAATTATCTTAAATAATATAAACTCACACATGAACATATTGGTCTACGGAATTGTCCACGAGGCCATGGACAAGTCACAAGTGCTTAATCAACAATGTTTACATGGCATGCATTGAGCACTAAGTCGACCAAATTATATTACTGTCTTGGTTATCCTAGCTAGCTCGCTCGCTCGCTAGAATCTTAATCCACCAAGCTAATACTAGTTATTGTTAAACTAATGAGGACTATTCCCCTCTACGGCTCTACGAGTGGTAGAGTAACTTGGACCGGTCATACATACGCTATCCAATGTCCGCATAAGAATACAAAGACATGGAGTTCTGACCTACGCCTTATATACCAAAGGTAGCAAAGTAGGTTTTGACGCTTCTATTAATTTGTGTAACCCAAAATATTAATATTGCAGGATATATTTGTTGCTATCCAATAAACTAGTTCATCATCAAGTGGCCAGGCATGAGACGTGGCATCTTGCCTCGTTTCATTTTGCTGAGGGCGATGGAGAGAAAGGGACACATCATTCTTTCTTCTTAGCTCTAGGGCTTTCTGATTTTCGTCTTCACCAGAAGAAGAGGCACGTACACTGCTTCTGCTGGCTTCTGCTTTCAGATTCGATCGAGCAATAATAGGACACTGCATGCAGCTAGCTCGATTGCTCATGCATGTGCTGCTCCAAAGTTTCATTATATTAAAACTGGCTACGCGACAAGTTATGGATATTTTGTAGTTAACCGACCACAATATATATCTTCTATTGATCGCAAACAAACAACTCCGATGCCCTCGTTCATCGAAAAAACTCTGATGCCCTCTGCAGTTCTAAACTTTTAATATTACCATCATCGGTATCATCGGACTGACCGGAGTCCGGACACCACATAACTTCGTACATAAGAAACAACTACTATATGCATGTAAAAATTGAAGACTTTAGACTTGGACAAGTTAAATGATAATTCCTGTAGTCCTGTTTGAACTCGACCCGGATTATGTTGTAAATGAAAGAGCATAAACCAATTTGCGCGCATCAAAATTGAAGTTAACTATCTTTGACATGCAAAATTGATTGAATTCAAGGTGCAGAGTTCACTAGAGAACCTTCGGACTATTTTTAGTTTCCCCAAAGTTTTGTAGTCCATTCAATGTTGTATTTTTTTTTTCTAGAAAAATTCAATGTTGTATATAACACTACAAGAAAAATGCACTTAGACGGCGGAAATTTCTCCGCGGTCTAAGTGAACACTTAGACGACGGAGAAGTCTTTTTCTGACGTCTAAGTAATCACTTAGACCGCGGAAAAAGACAACTCCGTCGTCTAAGTGAAATTTCAAAAATTCAAAAATTTTACTTAGGCCGCGGAGAAAGTTTCTGCGGTCTAAGTGTTCACTTAGACCGCGAAAAAAGACATCTCCGTCGTCTAAGTGAAATTTCAAAAATTCAAAAATTTCACTTAGACCACGGAGAAAGTTTCCGCGGTCTAAGTGTTCACTTAGACTGCGGAAAAAACCATCTCCGTCGTCTAAGTGAAATTGTTGAATTTTTAGAACCGGCGCCCAATTAATTTGGGTTTACGGTTTATGGTCTCTGCGGTGTGGGTGACACTTAGACGACGGAAAAGACATCTCCGTCGTCTAAGTACTTTAACCCTAAACCCTAAACTCTAAGGCCCTTACCCCTAAATTACGAAATTTTCACTTAGACGACGCAACTGCACGTTTCCGTCGTCTAAGTGAAAATTTCGTGATTTCACCTAAGACAACGGCCATCTAGACCATGTCCTAATGCATATTCTTTTCGTCGAGACCATAGAGTAAACAATGCTTGGAGTGTGAGCGTCGACGGTTCCAAAATAGGACTTACGGATTTTCGTGTATCCATGTTTTCGGTTTGTAAAAATTTTGGTTTTGCGGTTGACTGTGCCGATGAAACCCTTAATGAACTTACTATTTTGTGAAAATTATTCGGTTTATATATTGTCTTATGGCGAATGTATCCAACGATTACTTTGTCCAAATTCAATTTCGTTAATATCGATATGCAATGAGCCTATACTTAATAACACTTAAGTTATACACATTAGTAGATACTTAACAAGTTTAAAGACGTAAGATTATTCGTCCTCTTAAATTCAACTGTTTATATATACGATTCGTTAATTGATATTTTACGACTATTTCATTTGAATGACCGATCGGAAACTTCCTTGTGAATTATTTTTAAAAATTAATTTTATGACTATTTCACTTGGATCACGGAGATGGACAATTTCCGTGGTCTAAGTGAATTTTTTTAAAAACTAAATTTCTGAAAAATAAATTTTGGAGAAAATTAAAATTTTTAAAAAATTCACTTAGACCACGGAGATGGTCGTATCCGTGGTCTAAGTGAATTTTTAAACTAAATTTCTGAAAAATAAATTTTGGAGAAAATTAAAAAAAAATTTAAAATTCACTTAGACCACGGAGATGGTCGTGTCCGTGGTTTAAGTGAATTTTTTAACTAAATTTCTGAAAAATTTATTTTGGAGAAAACTAAAAAAAATTAAAAATTCACATAAACCACAGACACGACCATCTCCGTGGTCTAAGTGAATTTTTAAACTAAATTTCTAAAAAATTTATTTTGGAGAAAATTGAAAAATGCCGCCAATTATTTTCACTTAGACGACGGAAAATAAGAAATTCCGTCGTCTAAGTCAAAATAATTGGCGGCATTTTTTCCCACTACAATTTTGGCAAAAATTTAAATCACTTAGACGACGGAAATTCTGATTTTCCGTCGTCTAAGTCAAAATAATTGGCGGCATTTTTTAAAAATTTAAAGCACTTAGACGACGGACATTAAGTATGTTCGTCGTCTAAGTGCTTTAAAACCCTTTAAATTCATCATTTTCTCAATCTCTCTTCATTTTTTCCTCTCTCAATCCACTCTCCCTCTCCCTCTCCCCCCCCCCCCCCCCCAATCAAACCACCCACCATATATCATCACCACCACCATCACCATCCACCTTCATCATCACCACCACCACCGTCGTCGCCACCACCAACATCATCACCGTCGCCGCCATCACCGACATCACCACCGTCGCTGCCACCACCACCACCACCACCTACAACGTCGCCTCCACCACCACCACACACCACTAGCTACCGCATACATTGTCGCCTCCACCACCGGCCTCCACATTCCGGCCACCACCACCGGCGCCACCGCCGCCACCACCACCTATAATTAGTTTAGTTTTAGGTTAATTTAGTTTATTTAGGCTAGATTAATTTATTTTATTATATTATGAATTTTGTATTTAAATCCATAATAATTTAAATTATTTATTCATTATGAATTTTGTACGTATTATATATATTATTAATAATTAACATTCAATAAATTTTGCAATATTATGAATATTGATATACAAAAAATTAAATGAAAAATTTATGAAATGCTAAATATTAAATTACTAATTAGCATTTGATGAATTTTTCATTTAATTTTTTTTTTTACAAAATCACCACTTAGACGACGGAAATGTTGTTTTCCGTCGTCCAAGTGATCACTTAGACCACGGAGATGGACGTTTTCCGCGGTCTAAGTGTTCGCTTGGATCACGGAGAATTCATTCTCCGTCGTCTAAGTGAAAACTTAGACCGCGGAAAACGTCCGTTGTCTAAGTCTCACTTAGACGACGGAATTCTCCTTCTCTATCGTCCAAGTGCTTGGACGACAGCACTTGGAGTACGGAACTTGGACCACGGAGGTTCCGTCGTCTAAGTACTTAGACGACGGGAAAACGCACCTAGACGACATAAACGCTCCGCGGTCTAAGTGCGTTTTTCTTGTAGTGTAAGGTCATTTTTAACAAGAGGGTTTAAAGGACATGTTAAATTATAGTCATATTTTGATCTCCAACAAAAAATAAGGGTCAAGCCAAATGACCAAAGAAATCAAATATAGCCCTTTAGATAGCACATGTCAAATAATTGGGAATCACTTATGCATGTGGGTTGATGAGAAAATACCAAAATTTTGACAAGTGTCAAATTGTTATAAGTTCAATTAAATCAAATTTGGCCATTTGGCCCCCTGTTGCTATGATGATGGTTCACTATTTGATAATATAAAAATAATACTTATGAGACTATATTATAGTCTTGGCCAGAGTTTGGTCCTTTCTTGATGAAGATGGCCTAAGAGTAACTCCAACAGATTCTATATTTTGAACATTTTTTTCACTCCAACAGCTTCCTTGATCATCCCATTCCTCAAAATTAATAGAGAAGAGGATGAGAGAGAGCAAGTCATTCTCCAAATTTATAACAATCTGCAAGATTTTGCAGAATGAGTCATTCTTAATATTTCGCGAGCCTTAAAATCTCTAGCTCTTCCAAGCTCTTTTTTGTGAGTCTCAATAAAAAATATATTTTATTGTTATAATAAATAAAGATGTACTTGAAATACATACAAATATCTGTAAAATATAAAAAAATTTGAAGTAGAAGCACAATTTTTTAAAGGATTAAATTCACCCATGATGTCTTAGACTATCTGAAAACATTAAAGTGATGCCTAAATTTTAAAAATGATCAAAGTGCTGCCTGAAAATTCAAAACTCTATCTAAGGGGTGCCCAGACCGGCTGAGCTCCCGGTCTCCAGTAATGTTGTTGACGTGGCAGTTACTGTTTCCAAATTAAAGGGGTACATTCGTCATTTTTGTATTTGGGCATCACTTTGATGTTTTCTGATATACCCAGGCATCATGGGTGAATTTAATCATAATTTTTTTTTTATGTTTTTTAATTTTTTTTTTCTGATCTCTCTCTCTCTCTCTCTCTCTCATACCAATTCACCGTATTCGTTTAGAAGATGAAATCTTTTCGTTTAAGTGTTTATTAATAAGATCAATATTTATCGATCTCTCTACCTTAAACTCATACCAATTCAGCCGTATTAACCTAATTATATATTCTAAACCTTTAATAATTTTTAAAGTCTCAATACAAAATTCGAATGTTACACGACTCGATGTCTAATCAACGTTCGACTCAATCGTTCATTAAAATCATTAAATCGTTTAATTATTACCCGATTAATCACACGACTTAATCAACCATATCCAAATCAATTCAATAACTTCTTCATCATAATCGGTACACAATTATGAGAAAAACGATACAAAACCTTTGCCGAAAATTCTCCACTGGAGCGCCGCTGTGAACCGTCGTCGCCGGCGGTGGTGCGGCGTCGCCGATGACTTTTTCCGGCGGACCACAGCCCAACCTACTCAAAATCTACCCAACAACACAATTTTCTTCTACCACCATGTCCAATTCGAATAAAAAACACCTCAATTTAGTCAGAATCTACCCCGAAACCCACGACCCGAAAATTTAATCCAGCTCTGATCTCCGTCATCGAGCCATGGCGGAGCTCTAGACCAGTCCTAATCGGCTCGCAGCAGTAAAGGGAGAAAAACCCTCTCCCCTCACCGGCCAAAACCGTCGGCAACCCCGTACACAGCGGTGGCCGAAGCTAACCGATCAGAATCGGTTCAATTCCTACGACGTACACCTACAACCAAAATGTTCACAAAAGAAACACAATCCATGGATCAAGATGATTCAAACCTTACCTATCTCGACGACCAACTCGCCGTGAAACGTCACGACCCAAAACCTAGGTTTTTCTGGCTATTTTCAAGAGAAATTTCGGCTTACTCCGGTCGTATCGGGGTCAAAGACTATGGGGATTGAAAGAGCATCCCGAGCCGATCAAATCCATACCAGGATTGGCCGATATGGTGGCCAGACGGTGCCGCACCGGCGACGCCAGTCTCAGCGTCAAAACTCGTCGGGGAGGAGAGGTCAACGCGGGTCAACCCCCGCCTGGCCCAAAATGATAAGAGAGAGAGAACAAAAAAAGAAAAAAATAAGAAATAAAAATGATAAGGGCAAAAATATCATTTCGATCAACAGTAATTACCACGTCAGCAACATTACCGGAGACCGGGAGCTCAGTCAGTTCGAGCACCTCTTAGATAGCGTTTTAAATTTTTAGACATCACTTTGATCATTTTTACAATTTATACATCACTTCGATGTTTTTGAATAGTCCCAGACATTATGAGTCGCTCTGGACCCTTAAACTTGTACTCGATCAGTGAAACATTATTGTACTCCGATATTCTAACGACGCTGCAATGATGTATGTGTAGGCAACTCCGGTGTTCTAGAAATATATATAGTCCACGTACATCGATCCGTGTGTATAAGCACGTTTAGGACGTGGTGGTGATCACTGTCAAATGCTCATAAAATGATATGTATGATTTAATTTTAAACGATGCATGCATAATCCGATCATTTAAGTAATTAACTAAAGTAAGTATACATTTATTAACTGTTATTAGTCATAAATGTACACCTCCAATTTCTTGTATGTCTGATCGTGTGAGGGATGTGCAAGAGGAGGTTGTACATGACAAGTTAGAAGATTTTTCTAACTTTGCGGCTACGTACACTTGCTTTGCAAATTACACTAGGAAAACAATTGACATTCACACATGGTGCGGCACCTTTTGTTCTTTATAAGATATTGCAATTTGTATCGACATTTTGGATCGATATTCAACCGTGCGGGATATGTTTCTCCGGCCAAAAAATAACGAAGAGATGTGATGAACACTAATTGAATTCAGGATTTCAGGTAACAGAAAACTATGTGATGAATTTCATCTTCAATTAGAGCAACAACATTAGCACCAAATTAAAGACACAAATAGCACAAGTTGTGAAGCGGTATATAGATCGAAGAGTTCATATATCAATGGAACGAGATCAAACTATATATTCATCCACATTTCTAAGCCGATCTCTTTCTTTTTTCGATGTACTTCTAAACCAACCTTTTGCATAATAAGAGATACATAATAAGAGGTGATGTTCATAAAGTAAGATGAACAAGATTGACTACGAAAAAGAAAGCCATTTCCGATTGAATTTTGTCTCACAAGCAGTGAGCAACTTGGTTCGATCGAAGCCAAACCTCTTTGGCAGACCAAGTTGCACATACACATAGTTGTCGTTCACATTTGCGATCTTGCCTGCTCATCCTTTCGAAACGGCATGTTAGATTACACGTGCTGCAGCAGACAAAAGGAATGTGAAAGAAAACTCCGCTATAATTAAACATAATAAATAGCAAGTAACCTTTGCATGCACTTAAAGTACACGTCTCAAGTTTACCAGTCTCCATTTCTGTAGCTTTCTTTATATGATTTACGAGTTTGTGAACGACTCGAGTCGAAGAGCAGGATCCTGCTATCCTCCGTCAAATCTTTGAATTGTTAACGATATATGAATTTTGAGCCACGCGAAATGCACGTGGCGATCGATGGATAGATACATACTGGGGAATTGACATGTATACATGTAGTACGTAGATATATGTTTATCATGAGGAGCAGACATCCAACTCATGTATGCTGACCTTCGCGAAAAATTGAAAGGAAAAAAAAATTCATTAATTTATGTTTGCACTACTAGTATACATATTTTAGACGACAAAATTATTTTGATTTTTGTCATCTAATCAGATTTAGGTGACGAAAAATTATTTCGTCGTCTAAGTAAAAAAAAATTATCGTCTTAGTGAATTTTATACGACGAAACCTAGTTTCATCAACTAAGAATTATCTAAGAGGGCAAAAAAAATTTGAATCGGAACTTTCATCTTCTAAGTTCCTTCCAAACAACGAAAAATATATTTGTCACAAGTTTCGTCATCTAAGAGTTCACTAGAACGATTAAATATTTCGTTGCCTAAACGAATTGTTATACGACGAACTGTGTTTCCTAGGCGATGAATTGTTTCGTTGTCTAAGTGAAACAAATATTAAGAGACAGATTAGCCCAACAGATTAGCCTCCTGCTTCCTTGCCGATCTCTCTGAAATGAGTTAATTGCATATGACAAATAAAATCATATAAAAAGAAAAACTACAACAAATAGATAAATGGACACTACACTCATACAAGTTCATGCAGACACTACATATAAAGATAGTAAATGGCTCATAGCTTGTAAGACCTTTGTTCTGCCTATAAAGGGTATATTATGATACGCGAGGGAAAATATAATATAAGTAGACAAGTAAAGGAGGAACTTACTACATAGAGTGGAGGAGCAACCAACTTAATCTTCACAGGACAGTCATTGTTGCTAGTAGCTTCTGCTTTCCGCATGGCATCCTCTAAAAGTATACTTTCAAAATGTTATTCAAACAAACATAAAAGCCATTAAATAATAACAAGCAAAAGGCACAAAGGGTTACTATATTCCCTTAATGTGAAGAATGCCATCAAATTGGAAACACTTCATTTCAATATCAACTCAGATCTTCAATGGTTATGGAGTCATTCTACTCTTGATGTTCTTTACCAATGAATCCTTCACTTCCTTAGTCACAGCAGGAACCGCCTTAGTAACCTAAAACATAGATAGAACACTATGAAGTGTCTCTTCCAATGAAGCAAAATTAGAATATTATGCAGCACAAACCACTCACAAACATGAATTACCTCCTGTTCATCAGGGCTAATCTCTTTCACTTCATGTGTGAAAACATTAAGAACGGTATCAGGATCAGTGACAATAACTTTAAAAGCCTACACAAAATAAAATAAAATAAAATAAATTCATATTCACTACTGATAAATCAAAATCACATAGTACAAAAGCAGTGATATATCCTCACCTCAAAAGCATGATCATACTTCCTGTACAATGGCCAGGCAATATGAACATACAGCTCTTGTAAGAAGTATAGTTGTCATTAAAAACTATGAAAATGATATGTAACACTAACATATAGTCCCTTAGATTCAATTCATTAGTTAGTTTGAGCACAACTCTAAAGATTTTCGTGCAATAAAGTGTGACCGAAATTCACACAACATATTACATATCCAACTACAATCTCACGTTTCTCATAATTTTCAATATTATGTTGCCATAATAAACCAAATCAATCAATCCATCAAGCTCTAATCGAATCTAGAGATGCATTGCTACACACATCAATGATGCATTGCTACACACATCAATTCCTTAATGATGCATTACTACACACATCAATGACCTTAATTCTACGAAACATTAACAATTGTAATCTGTTAAAAACTGTACCTCCAAATCGATGCCGAGAGTCTTAGCGACATGTCGCATAATGGAGTGAACAAGCTTACTCTTGTTAAACCTCTCTTCACAAGCAACGATGTCATCCCCAGAGACTATACGCTTGCTCAAATTGATGTAACCCTTCTCCTTATCGACCCTTAGAACCATAATGGGCTCGATTCGCCCCACCTTGATGAGGTTGTTGACACTCCAAATCCAATGGTGGGAGAGCTTCCGAGAACAGAATCATACCTTCGATGTTGTTGTATTCGAGGTGTGAGACATACGCGTCCATGTCGGTGATGTTCTTCACCTGGATCATTACGGCCATGTCCACCTCGGGGTAGCGAGCCTCGTATATACGACACTCGACGTTCAATGCGTGGGAAGCCATCGCTGGCGGAGATTAGGTTTCAGGTTCTGCGTGGCACTGGTGAATTTAGAGTTAGGATTTTGAGGTGACGTGAGAGAGAGAGAGAGAGAGAGAGAGAGAGAGAGAGAGAGAGAGAGAGAGAGAGAGAGAGAGAGAGAGAGAGTTTAGTATCATAGTCCAGTCCAGAAAGTAGAGTTTATTACCGGGTTAATGGAGGCAAAGGGAAAGTAGAGTTTATTACCGGGTTAATGGAGGCAAAGGCAGGAAAAAACAGATCTTGGCGAGTGGAGAGCAGAGGCGTTGGCGAGCGGCGTTCAGAGGTGTCGGCAAGAGTAGGCGGAGGCTATGAGGTCGAGAGGAGGCAAGAAGAGACATCGATGAGGTGTCGTTGTGAGTCGGTTGAGAGAGAGAGAGAGGCACAGGGAATGTAATACACTGGGTTGACCTATATTTTTTTTTAAAAAAAAAAACTTTTCATTTAGGGTTTAGGGTTAGGGTTTCGATTTAGGTCTAGGGTTTAAAGCTTAGAAATTTGATTTTTTACATGGAAAGATATATGTGAATCCTATGAGAATGGGAGTGACGTATTTGCTCTCAAATTTTTTGACGAAGCGGAAAATTGTGTTTTAATCTAAAGGCCAATATGGTTGTAATAGTAGAACACTCGGATCGAGGTCGAATTCAATTCGGAAAGTTCTAAATTTTTTACATCGTGCTTAAATTAGTCTCATTGTCTCATCTAACGGTCACATTTGCAAAATGATTCATTGTTAGTAGTTTAGCTTTATAAAGGTTTTGTTTTCATATAACCAATAAACATTTTAAGTAACATTAGTAGTCATACATGTAATTATCAACATATGAAAACCGAAATGGTGTAATGAGAACTGTGTCCATACATATGCATCAACCTGGTAATAACATAGAGTTTTCAAAAGACTTACCCTTGTCGAAGTTCGTTTAGCGAACGGTCAATGAGGTCAAATCTTACCAAAAGACTAAAATAACCCTTTTCAAGTATTTTGCTCATTCTCCTATGGGAGGAGTACCTAAATTGATCTTTTTGGGTCATTTTTTTTTCTCATAATAAGATATATTTGAGATTCACGATAATGCATGTGTGAAAATTGCTCTCAAATAAATTTTTTACATAGTGGCAAATCGAGTTTTAGTCTAAAACGTCTTAAGATAACAACGATTTAATGCACTGATCGACGTAGAATTCAAGTCATAAAATTATAGGTTTTTAATACAATACTTAGAGTATTCTAATTATCCCATCCAATGGTTATTTTTGCATAAAAAATTATTTGTCGGCAAAAATAATTTTGTGACGGCATTTATTTTCCATCGCAATTGACGGAGTAAAAGTGCCGTCGCAATTGATGAAAATGTTTGCGGTGGTGAAAAATACCGTCGCAATTGATGAATCCTTTTATGACGGCTTCGGTTTGCCGTAGCAAAAAGGTCTCCCCATTTGGGACGGTGAATTTGTCGTCGCCAATGGAAAAAAATGTAGCAAATTGATTTTTTTGTTGTAGTGGAAGAGATTGTGTACATCCTTTGCAAATTAGAGAGAATTCCCCCCTGCTTTCTTTAATGTCATGATTCACCTAATGATCCACCTTCACGAATAAGTGTTGCTATCTTGTCCAGTACACTACACTTGGATGTATCGTTAGGAAATGTCCATTATCTAATGAATATTGCACCACTACTTATGGCTTATATATGTCTTACATATTGATTTCACAATTTTTTAGACAGCTCGGATAATATAAAGGATATGTTAAAAATCGCTCTAGCCTGGAAGGGTCTATAGCCGAAACACACATTAGACATGAGTGTGTGACCTACTGCAACTTGTATCTCAAAGATACCATCGAGCCAACCTCTTCTGACTCCTCAAATATACTTGATTGCTACAATCTTTTTGTCGTCAGAGATGTTGTATGAGTGTTTTAACTAGTACACAAATTTTCAGGAAGATTAAGCAAAGAGAAACTTATTGAGGCACATTGGGTTGACCATTTCATGAAAGATCATTTGGAGGCATTTCAGAGAGATTATCCACACCTTAGTCCTAAATAGTCGTTTGCACATCATAAGAGGTCGTTCCTAGATTATTTCCTCGAATGAGTATGTATATATGGTAAATGATATCAATAATTGTACATAATAGTTTCTTAATCTTCTTATTTTACTTGTCATAATTTTGCAGATGACAATAATCCAAACAAGTAACCACCGGTGTTACACAATTTGGCCAATAAACTGCAAAGATATGAGATTTATTCTGCATGTGTTGGGAACAAGGTTAAGTTTTGGACATTGGATTAGGATGAAGGCAAGAGAACACAAAACTGTGAGATCTCAGTAAAAGAAGATGATGATTTAAACTACAGGGTTCTTATCAACGTCGTTAAGTTAATATATGTGAATGGAATGCTTGTTATGACTTTCACATGTAAATGGTTCAACATTGACCCAAACAGACAAAATACTACGAAGAAGGATCTTGACCTGTTATCAGTAAATACAAACACAAGCTAGTATGATGATGAGCTATTCGTTATTGCCACCTTTGTTAAGCATGTGTTCTATTTAGATGATCCGAAGAAGGGTGGTGGTTGGAAAGTAGTAAATCATATGTGTTATCGGAATATATGGAGCACAAAAACAGTTGTAGGGAGGTCTGATACAGAACAAAGTGAAAAGAATGATGTCAGTAATCCATATCAAGAGCTTGATATTGCAGACTTACCAGACACAAATCCTATTCGCATGAACAAAGACCATGCTACAAATGAACTCGAGTCAAGGTCGCTTACCTGGACTAAGGTCTAGGAACTAGAGAACAATGACACGGATGAAGAAGACAATGATGACTTGTACGAGGAGGAAGACTCAGGTGATAATAAGTATGACACAAATTATGAAAGTGAATGATGCTTTCATTTATTCCCAAACATATTTGTAATAATTTGTTCGACTAAAGTCTTGTTGTACTTTTGGATTTGTAATAATTCTAGCTAATATCATGAGTACTTTGAACTAAAATTGATATGATTTGGATATATAAGAATGATTTTGAGTGTTTCAAGCATGAATGAATGAGTGTTTCAAGCAATGCAGGAATGATTTGAAAAAAAACAAAGTTATCTTTTCACTTTTAGATGAACACTTAGACGGCAAAATATGATATACTTCGTTGTCTAAGTAACACCTTAGACGACGAACCTATCACATTTCGTCGTTTAACCTTCTAAACTAAACCCTAATTTCCAACCCTTAAACTATGAAGAGTTAGACGATGGAATATAATAATTCGTCGTCTAAGTAACACCTTAGACGATGAAACTGTCATATTTCGTCGTCTAACCTTCTAAACTAAAGCATAACCCTAAACCCTAAATCCCAATTCTCAACCCCTAAACCATGAATTGTTAGACGACAGAATATAATATTCGTCATCTAAGGTTTGCTTAGACGACAAAAACTGAGATAGTCATCGTCTAAGTTTTAGTTGATTGTCAATCATCTAAGGGCACGACTATACGTATCATCTTATAATGCATGTTTTTTTCATTGAGGACATAAGATAACCATTTTTGAGACTGCAAGTGTCTCCGGTTTGGAAAACAGAGTTACGAAGATTTGTTTATGATCGTTTTCGTGTCATTAAATTTCAATTTTATAGTTGACTACTATGATCAAACCCTTACTAAGCTTCGAATCTCTCCAAATTTTGTCTACGTACATATTATGTTGTAATGAATATAGGTAACTGTTGTTTTGTCCAAATTTAATTCCGTTAATATTGACGTGGAGTGAATATAGACATGCGAACACTTAAGTTATACAAATTTAATAGATTTATACCGCATAAGTCTTTATGCTTGCATTCAATTTTAATTTTAAATTTTAATTAATTTCTATCCAAATGAAATATACAGTGTATAATTTCTATCCAAATGATATATATATAGGTACCAAAATTTAATTTTTCATGAATGATCTGAAAAATTAAAATAAAATACTACTTAGGCAACAAAATATTTACTATTTTATCGTCTAACTCCAAAACCTAATTCTTAGATGACGAAATATTTTCATTTCGTCGTCTAACACCAAAATATTTAGCAATAAATATTTGGCGCCTTTTTTTTTGAGAAATTTTAAATTAGTTTAGACTATGAATTATTTTACTTAGACGACGAAATATTTTTGTTGTCTAAGTGTTGTTAATAAGATCGATTCGTTCGATCTTATTCTCAAAATATATCCCAAAATCCCTAAATACCTCTCATCGCTCTCTCTCCCCCTGAGCCAACACTGACGTTGGACGCCGGACGCCACCACTGCGACTTCACCCCAACGCCACCGAGCACCGACCCACACACTCTCTCTCTCCATTATTGACGTTGAAATGTAGCACCGACCCACTCTCTCTCTACCTTACCCGACTCAACACCATCACCTCCACCTCACCCCGACGCCACCCCAACCAATTCCAAGGCCGCTCTCTCTCTCTCTCCCTCACTTCACTCTCTCCTAAACCCTGCACTTTAAGGCCGCTGACCCCAAGGTAAACACTCTCTCTCTCTCTCTCTCTCATTCCCAATCAATTACAATTTTAGGGTTTTGTTCTTTCAATTTTAGGGTTATGAGTCCAAATTATTGGCATGTTACTTGAACTTGTGTATTGGGATTAAAAATTGATTCTATGATAATGAGTTTCTTTGAATTGAAATGGTTCTTTTTTGTGTCGATGTTGCTGTGTTGTTGTGAGGTTGATGTAGTAGTTAATGCTATTTTGGTGATGTAGTAGTTAATGTTGCTAAGTTGATGTAGATGTGAAACTGTGAGGTTGATGTGAAACTGTGTGGTTGTTGTGTTGTTAAATTTATGAACACAATCGAGTCAATTATGTATTGTTCTATTATGGTGAAAATGGTGATCTGTGTGTGCTTCCATTTTTGGATATTTTTTTGTAATATTCTTTGCTGAGTTAAGGCTATACTAACTGTGGTTCTGAAATGGTTTTTTTCTTTATGTATTTGGATATCGCAAAAGATACCAGGTGGGAAGAGGAAACTATAAGAGGAAGCAAGACTTGCCGCATATCAATTGTTCTATAAGAGGACGAGAGGTGGCACTTCACATGACACAACGACCCACAAGCCACAGGAAGGAGAGGACCCGCCTTCGGCCCCGCCAGTAAATATTCAGACCTCGACGACTCCATCACCATCTATTCCGTTAAACGATGAAGTGTACATCAGTGCCCGACGTAAATGGCGTAGCACCATAGATAATCTCTTCTATGATATGTAGAATGTTTCATGATTTTATAAATTGATTAAGTGTGTTCAATAAATACTAATTAATTTTGTAACTTTTGTTGTAAGATCGGCCCCGGAACACAGCCGAGGGTTGTGTAAGAGGACTAAAGTTCGTCAAATGGTTAAAATGACGAGAAAGAAGATCGATGTTCCATACCATGACTTCGCAAAAGGTCATCCGACAAAGCAGTTGAGCAGCTTGATTACCCATGAAATTGGGGCCGCCAGAGCAAGGTGACGATGAAGGTGCCGGTATTGACGGAGCACCCACAAGCGGAGAGAGACAAGGTGTTCGTCTATCTCTCGGTAAGAGTCTTTCAATTTAAATAAATTTAATTAAATGTAAATAATCATAATTATAATATATATTTAATGTCTATTCATATTTTTTGTGGGTACACTTTAATTTTCCGAAGAGTCAAGATATTTTTGATTTCATTGAGGACCGAGCTAGAAAAAGATATGCCGATTAGAAGTATGAATTGCACAAGATCTATAATGAGTTCAGGTCTGATATCCCTGACGAGTTCAAGAATCGGAAAGATGAATGGGAATGGTTGATCCAACACTTTGAGAGTGGAAAGTTTAAGGTATGTGTTAAATATCGAATAAAAAATATATTATTTAAATCATTTATTATTATTCAATTGGTTCTTCCTGTTTCCTATAATAGATAAGGTCGGACGCTAACACGATCAACTTGGATAAGAAGAATCTGAATCACCATTCTGGATCAATTGTGGTATGCTACCTGATCATGGAACATATAGAAAATGGTTCACAGGTACCACTCTTAGACGCTTACAAAGATATGTACGTGAGGCCCAAGGAAGAGAAGGCAATTCAGAATGCTATAAGTAACCACTAAATTCGAAACAAACCAAAATTAAATTTTTTGTGTCAATGTTTATGCGACAAAACCTTAGAAACATCTTCTTGGTATGCATATAGGTTAGAGTAGATGGTGACTGGATGAAATTTACTTTATGTGCGTTGTCTGCTTGATTGATGAATCAAAATTCAGATTGGTTATTGAATCGATTGACATTTTACTGAGCATTGAAATACAGTTATAGGGTTGTTTGTTACTATATTGAGAATGCAGCTGTTTCGTGTGCTAGAATGATTCAATTTTATGTTTTAAAGTTTTTGGTTGCCTTTATTTTTAGGGAAAATTAATGTCAATTTTTCAGTAAAATTATCCGAGTTATTCTAGTTTAATTTAATTTTTAATTTTATTGTAGGGGAGGATGATGCAGTTGGTTGAGGAAGCATTGGCCGAGAGGTGTCACAAAATCAGGACACTTCGCGTGAAGAGCTCCCTCCACTGGATGTACCTACTCAAATTTCGATGTATAAGAAGACACTTGGAATCCGATTTGGGAAGGAGATTTGGAGTCTTGGATGAGCTGGTGTTTGAGATTTGAGCCAGTCATCAACGTCTACCTCGCGAGCTCGTTCAAGTGTGGTTGATGAGTGCATCCGAGAGGTCGAGGAGCGAATGAAGGCATATCTTTTAGAGGAGAGGGAGCGGTCGAAGCCGTGTCTTCTAGTGGAGAGGGAGCGGTACGAGGAGCGGTCCGAGGAACGGATTCGAGAGGCCATTAAACGCATGATGTTAAAGATGGACTTACAACCTGGTTGCAGTTCACATGTGCCATCTCAGTATTAATGAGACTGAGACCACAATGACGATCCCGACGATAGCGAGCTAGGGATCCAAACACCAGTGTAGATATCGGTTATTATGTAGATATTGACTATTATGTAGATAATTATGTACATATTGGCTATTATGTAAATATTTTAATCAATATTATATTTATTAAATACTTTCTGAAATTTGTAATTTATTTATTTTATTAATTTAATTTCTAAGATGACGAACATAAAAGAATTCGTTGTGTAAATTAAATGATAAGACGACGAAAACAATAAAAATTTCGTTGCTTAAGACGTTACATTAGACGAGGAAATAGAAATATTTCGTCATCTTAGTATTTGTAATTAAACAATGAAAATTAAATATTCGTTGTCTAGGTTAGTTTCTTGTGACGCAATATTTCGTCGTTTAAGATTACAACAGTTCGTATTCTTAAATATTAGACAACAAACGTTTATTCATCGTTTAAGAAACTACTATGATGTTTCGTCGTCTAAGTACCCTCGCGACGAAGTTTAAATGACGAATCTTAGACGACGAATGTTTTGTTGTTTAAATAGTTCGACAATGAAATTAGTCTCTTAGTTGACGAATCTGTTTCGTCGTCTAAATTTGGTATTCTGGTAGTGTTGAAAGTGCATGTTCATCTATAGACATAGGTGAACAGATTACTTGTGTCGAAGGCGCCCGGTGTTCATGGTAACTAAATGGAGGAAGACTTTTCGATTCGATGGAATTTAACACGAAATGATGAATAACAAATAACTAAGTTTACATTCTTAACCAACATTCGATGGCTTAAGAGTTACGATTGTAACATGCATTTGATACTTAATCATGCAGGATTGATCAATGAAAAATGTTATCTTGCACTTGTGATTTTCGACATGGGATTTTCATAATTTTAGCATCTGTTTAAGTTTTGATTTCAAAGCAATTAAAAAGGGTTCATTAGATGAGTGTATCTCGTATACCGTTCAAATCACGCCCCATTCATCTTTTAGCTCGATCAAACAACAATACGAAGTGCTTTGAGCTAAAAACTTCTTAATTAATTACTTTTTTTTCTCTCTGTTTTTCTCCAGATAGATTTCCAATCTATTGCATGGCTTGCCCCCAAAAATGAACGCCTACCCTTATTTCTCACTATGAAATATCCTTCTAACTATGTTGTATGGACACGGACACTGATCCGTACATGTGAGGATATGGGACACTGTAAAATTTAAAAAATTAGGACACAGACACGATAAAATTAAAAAAAAATTAGAACACGGACACAGACACAGACACAGAATTAAATTTAATATATATAAACTAAAATTAAGTTGGACATATCTTTTAAACTCAATATCTCATTAAAAAAATACACATTGAAAGGAATAAGAAGCTAAAAATAACAACAATGTACGGGTCAACATGATTTTGTTCATGTATATATGAAAACTCTTAACCTTAATACAACTATAGAATATATTTATATCTCCAAGGCAATGGATCTCCTAATTCTATAGTCAATATGATCTTAGTGTGTATATATATATATATTATTTGATGTGCTAAAATGTCCCTAAATGTCGAAGGAGTATCTCTGAGTGTCTAAGGAGCATGGGCGGATCCAGCCGGTAGGCTACTCCGGTTGCAGCCTGGATAGTTTTGTGGAAACATGCAAATTAATAATTTCATATATCCTATCTATGAAGTTCTATTTGGTAGTGTTGTTCGTTTGACTTGCTAGCTACACAAATGACATGATTTATATTTAATTAGTACTATATTTGACTCCCACCATGCACATTTTTGCTAGTCATAATCATTTTATTCTCCTATCCGATGCTTTCTCACACTTTTTTATTTTGATGTTTAATCATTTTCATCTCTTATCACCCTATTTCATGATTTTTATCTATTTTTTTTTTAAAAACACCTGAAGTTAGAGAGGTACATATTATGAACTAAATATTGTGCTTTGGTATAGATTTTTTAACCACACACCCTTGAATATGATTACAAAACTTAAAAAAAATAAATATGCGCTGCACAATATTGCCCCCTCTATACAAAATTCTGGATCCGCCCCTGCTAAGGAGTGTCCCAAAGTGTCCAAATAACAAAATTTTGAGATATGCCATATGGTACGTTGGACATGGCGTCCCCAAGCATTCTTATGTGTCGGACACGTTACTAAATAAAGTGTCGATTCTACACAGGGTCGGCCCTGAGTTTTATGGGGCCTTAGGTGATTTTTTTTGGGGGCTTATACATATAGAAAAATTCTTCTATACATGAACAAAAATATAAAATTGTAGGGGCCTTATACATATTGAAGAACAAATTCAAAAAATTAAAGTTTAAGAATTAAGATAAAGAAGTACCAACAAAAGTACAAATAGAGTTACAAGATTATAATAAATTTAAGAAGGAGTTGGGTAAGAAGAGATTTATGAAGAATATAAGAAAGAATGGTCTAATTTGACTCAACAAATAATTTTCTTCTGACTTTTGATCTATTTACTTTGTTGAAACTCTAAAATTTAGTTGTTTTGATACTTGATTTTTTGTTGTGCCTATGCCCAGGCCGCCACTGATTCTACATAATCAATCTTGTGATGATCCATATATATCAAATATATCATAACCATGATGAACTCTATAATTGCATCCATGCATTCTTGCATTCTGCTGCTCTACCGTGCAAGCAGAGACGTGAAAATGGTTGATCATATACTCGTCATGATCATCATCTCGTTCTCCTCCTCATCCACTCCTCGTTCTTATCTTAGGGCTTGGCTTTCCCTTTATTAAAGGATCCTTGATAGACTCATGTAATCACCACCTTTTGACCTTTGACCGGCAGAAAAGCACGTGCGCGGCATCTTTTCTCGTTCAAAATATACCTCGGCGATTTCGGTGACGCACGTGCACCTCCTCTGTCCCCCCAACCCGACAAAATCCCCCTTATTATCTTAACCCCCCTCCCTCTCCTCTAATGATGCTTCCAATTTTTTTTTTTCATCGACACCTTAATATTTTACTACAGGGAATATTTTACTCCAGATAAAATTTGTCCTTTTGCTCACATTGGCTATGATCCTCCTCCACGTTAATTGGGTGGGTGTCGTTAGTAATTTCTTGTTTTGCAAATAGTAGAAAGTTCTTGGTTTATTTGGGCGTGGGTTGAAATATTTCCAAAGCTTCCAACACATTGCTGACAGTGATCAGGATGGCGCCTACTTTACACATGATGCAAGGAAGACGACTTGAGCAAGCTTAAATAGCTTATGATATCATTCTTCCAGCTTGGAATCAGTATGACTCCGTCGACATCGTTGTCTGTTTACAATTTCCATTGCGATGATTTTCATGTGAATTGAGTTTAACGTAAATTCAGCATAAATATTATGTTTCTCTTTCCTGTTGTTTGACACGTACTTCTCATTTACTCACAAAAACAACCTGGTTGAACATTAACCACGTTGATCACAGACGTACCACTTTCATTAATAAGAATATAAGTTTTTCGAAGTTAGTATAATAGATTCGATGATTTTAATTAAACGAAGCCAGAGATATTATTATGTGGTTTAATTCTGTTTACTTTTTGAGTCGTGGTTTTTTAGGATTTTTATGAAGATCAATTGCCAGTAGGAGGAGAGAACTAATCTGTGTAAGGGCTCTATGCGTAAAATTCAACTTTTGAACTAATTAACAAACAATTGAACAGTAAGACACATTGACCTTAACGGCAGTTACAAGATAAGATACATTACTTCTTACACAGTTCAATGCATGAATTTGATCTACTCTTGTTGTATCTTGTAAAGCAACAAACATGCTTATGATACGTACCTCCGACATGATCGATTCCTAGGTGATACCAAGTCATACATATTTCGATCAAGCTAGCTATTTTCTTTTGGGCTTGTGAACTCGTTACATCCTAATTATGTTAGTCTACATAAGCATATTTTGATTAGGTGTAAATGTCATTTGTTTTGAAATAATCTATTTGACTATTTGCTGAATTATAAACCTGAATAAAAAAGTTGTTGAATTGTCCATTTATCGATCGAGTGAAAAGAGTGGATGGGCCTTGAAAGTCTTTGAAATCACTCTAAAATCTCTCCAAAGAAAACTAACTTGGATTGTTCTTCAAAATGTAATTAGTGAATACGTTCACAATGTTGTTTGTTAGCATGAAAATAATGATGAGAATAATGTGACAAGACTGTCCTTTCAAGATACAAATATGTATGCGATGAAGTATCCTCCTAGTAGAGATGAAGCTACTAAGAACACCTCCAACAATATCACAGAAAGTTTGCTTATTTTGTTCAAAAATAAAGCCGAAACCTATTTTAGCTAATCACTTGTATAAATTTACTCCAACAATATCACTTAAAATGTAGTTAAATTTAATCATATGCTTAATTTTGATTGGTTGATAATAAAATATTTATTTATTAATATAATTATTAATTACATTTACAATTTAGAAGGAAAGTATTAATTACAATATTGAATATTTCGTTACCTATAATTTATGTTTTCGGTATAGGAATATGGGATGAAAACATGAAATATAGGAAATCCCTAAATTGACTAATAAGATAGGGGTGCTGCTGGAGTGAATTTTAAGAGAAAATCTTTATATTTTAGCTAAAAATGATTTATAGGGAATCTGCTGGAGTTGCTCTAGGGACCAGCAAGGTCCCGAGCCCCTCCTCATTTGCTAATAAATATTTACAATGTCATATATGAGCATAAATATTTGAGTGGTTTGATGGTGGAGCTAATGAATTGTTCATATGAGGGAGTGGGTTTGACTTCTTATCATGTCAAGTATTAAATTTGTAGTTTTTTTTATTCTTTTCAGTTTGTTGACCAAAAATTGCACATGTTTTTCAATTTTTTTTACCATAATTAACATTTTTTTTCTTCCGTTTTATTTCAATTTTTGTTATATAGCATGTTTTTTTTTTGTTTTTTTGTTATTTTTTAAATTTTCTATAAAAAATATTTAAGCCCCTCTAATATTACATCTTGGCTCCGTCCTTGCCCTCCGAGGTAGAGAAAAGGAATTAAAGGATGATCGACGAAGAATGATTTGGGGTCTAGGTTTCCGGAGAGCTCGGATGAGAATCAACATGCCTCTGAATTTTATGTATGGCTGGCTAGCTCGAAGAAAGTAAATTATAAGTTCATAACAACAAATTAAACTACATTGTGATTGGGTTTCGGCCATGTTTGTGGTTTGGACAATAATGATGGCAAATCCAAAGTTTGCGAGCATAACCATGAATGATTCCGAAGCCCATTGACCAGTTGAAGACAAGAGAAACATAAATCTCACCGACTCTCGAGGGATCTCTGGCTTTGCATGCAAGTATGCAACCTTGAGTTTTCTACTTTTCTTCATCCATGTCAATTCGGCATTTGGCATGAAGAAAGTGAGCTACAGGGCGAGTTTGGTCCTCCAAGACGAACATTAATGCTGAACTAGACGTGTCGGGAAGAAGAGACAGTGGAGACCTAACATCACGCTAAAGATTGAAAATTATGATGGCATCTTTAGTAATACTTCGGTGATGATTCCCAAATTATAGTTTGATGCTCATGCAATATTGTCAACTGTCAAGTTCCTATTGGCTAAAACTTGAACGAGGTTTAGTGTTATAGATGAAAAAACCGACCCCCGTTTGTCCAATTTGAAGGAACAATCGATGGGTGTAAGTTTTTTGTTATCCTTTGATATGGTACGTTTGTATATACATGAGAGTACAAGTGCTAATATAACTCTATCTCAATCTATACAAACAATCTCTATCATCTATTTGAATATATAAACAAAATATCAAAGTAACTGTGTTGACTGAAAATGAGGATCATATCACGATGGACTTCATTTGAATTTTAAATTGATGCTCTATCATCTCTCCGCAAGCTGAGTGTGCAGTGTTGAACAGGAAGCTTGGACACTAGAAATTGAAAGCGAGCAGAAGACAGCCATTTAGTGAATATATCTGCTAGCTGGTCTTGAGAACATATATAATCAACATCAAGTTCCTTTCTAGCAACCTTGTCTCGAACATAATGATAGTCTACCTCAAGATGACGAGTTCTAGCATGAAAAATAGGATTCGCAGCCAAAGAAATTGAGTTGATGTTATCACACCAAATGCATGGACACCTCAATGATAATTGCAAGTTTTTAAATAAAGAACGCAACCATGAAATTTCAACAGCAGTATAGGCTAACTGTCGATATTCTGCTTCAGTGCTCGATCTCGAAACAGTCCGATGCGTCTTTGAACTTCATGAAATAAGATTCTTGCCAATATAAACGCAATATCCACCAGTAGAATGACGGTCATCCGGATCACCAACATAATCAGCATCTGAATATGCCATAAGAGAAAGATTGCTTGGTTGATAAAACAAACCATGAGTAGAGGTATGCTTTAAGTAACGAAGAATCTGCTTCACCGCCGTCCAATGAACTGTTGTTGGGCTATGCATAAACTTACACACTTGATTGACTACGAAGGATATATCCGGCCTAGTGATGGTGATATATTGAAGAGCACCAACAATGCTTCGATATTCAATAGGATTTGGAAGCAAATCTCCATTAAGAATGCTAAGTCGTTTCCCACTTACTGCTGGAGTGGTGAGAGGCTTGGCCTCAATCATATTTGCACGTTTTAACACATCAAGAATGTATTTATTTTGAGTAAGTGACAAACTAGTAGAGGTGCGATGATTTCTATGCCCAGAAAGTAATTGAGTGCACTAAGATCCTTCATAGAGAATTCTTTGTTGAGAAGCTGAATAAGAGTGGTCATATGCACGGAGTTATTTCCTGTAATTAAGATATCATCCACATATATCAGTAGAAAAACAGCTGTTGTGCCTTCTCTGTAGATGAATAGTGAATAGTCAGCTTTAGATTCAACAAAGCCAAGCTCTAATAAATAATCTGAAAATCTTTGAAACCAAGCTCGAGGAGCTTGTTTCAAGCCATATAAAGAATGCTCAAGCTTGCATACATGATTAGGATAAGCTTCATCAACAAATCCCTGAGATTGCTTCATATAAACTTCTTCGGATAAGTAACCATTCAGAAAAGCATTTTGAACATCGAGCTGACGAATTGGCCAATTGTGATGAATAGCAAGAGCGATAAGTAGCCAGATGGTTGTATGTTTAATTACAGAACTGAAAGTTTCAGAGTAGTCAACACCCTCCTGTTGATGAAAACCATCTGCCACAAGACGAGCTTTATATCTTTCAATGCTACAATCTGCTTTTCTTTTAATTCAATACACCCATTTGCAATGAAGAACATTCATGTGAGGAAGTCGTGGAACCAGTTTTCATGTACCACTTTTCTGAAGTGTGTTGAACTCAAAACTCATAGCCATACGCCACTCCTCCTGATTTATAGCTTTGCTAAAACAAGTTCGTTCACTTTCAACATAATTAGTAGTAGCAATGCATGCATATTTATGATTTGGTTTTTGGACATTGACTTTCCTTCTAGTGATCATGGGATGATTGGTTTGATTAATTTGTGGTGGTGAATTTTCTAAGATATGTGACGATGAGGGTGGAGTGGATTGTGATCTATTGACTTGTTGCGGAAAAATGGGACTTTGATTGTGAGGTGTAGATATTTGATTATTAGAAGATGAGGATGATGACGATGCATTTACTAAGGAAGGAGGTGGTAGATTATGAGTAGGAGACAATGATGGAAATTCAGTAATACAAAGTGATGGATAAGAATTAGTACCTGTAGACGACGAGGACCCTTTAGATGAGGATGTGAGTGCTTGTTCATGAAATGGAATGGAGGTTTCATCAAATATCACATGACGACAGATATATACATGACCAGTGGAAGTATCTAAGCACCGATATCCTTGATGCTTTAAAGAGTATCCTATGAAAACACATCTTTTAGAACGAAGTTGGAGTTTATTTGTGTTATAAAATTGAAGATGAGGAAAACATGCACATCCAAAAACTTTGAGGAAACTGTAATTTGGAGAACGACCAAATAATTTGGCATATGGTGAAACAGAATGAAGAACTTTGGAAGGTAATCGATTAATTAAATATATAGAAGTGTTAAAAGCATCAACCCAAAAACTAGGAGGCATGTGAGAATGAGCGAGTAATGTAATTCTAGTTTCAACAATATGGCAATGCTTTCACTAAACCAAACTATTTTGCTCAGAATGTTTGGGACAGGAGAATCGAAGACCAATGCCATGTTTCTTGAGAAATTGATGCATGCCATTTTTTTTTAAATTCACCACCTTCATCTGCCTGTATGGTTTTTACTCTACATGAAAGAAGATTTTCCACGTAGGTTTTGAATTCAACAAATACTTTGAACATTTTAAATTTCTTGCACAATGGAAATAACCATGTATGTCTAGAAAAATCGTGCACAAAACTCAGATAATATTTGAAACCAGAATTAGAGTAAGTAGAAGATGTCCATACATCTAAATGTAGCAATTCCAATGGAGAATTTGAAATAGAATGTGATGAACTAAATGACAATTCATGAATTTTGCCTAATGGACAAGAATTATAGAAAGAAAGAATGTTTGGATTTGCCATCAGTAGGCAAACATTTATTTGTAACTAAATGGGAAATTATTGAAGATGCAGGATGTCCTAAACGAGAATGCCAAATTGATGAAGAAACATGAGTTCCAAGAAGAGCTAATGGTCTGAAACCAAGATCTGAAGATTGCTTGAATGGTAATTGCAGCGGATACATACCATCCTCACATTTTCCTCTAAAGGGTATCCTCTCCGTCTTTAGGTCCTTCACAAGAAAATGGTAAGGATATAGTATGAAATAACAATTATTATCATTGTTAAATTTATGAATAGATAAAAGATTATGAGAAGCAGTAGGACAATGAAGGATGTTATTTAAATGAAGAGATTTGGAGGAAGTAGAAATAGAAGATGATCCTATATAAGTAATCGGTAATCCTGAATCCTTACCAACACCACCAACTTGATCATGGCCATGATATTCATTTGGATTAGCAATGTTGTTGATGTCTGGAGTCACATGAGTGTTGGCACCACTTTCAAAAATCCAAGAGGAGAAGTAGGGCTTAGATGGATGATGTTGAGCAGCCATGGCAGCGAGTTTCTTTCTAGATTATCGACCTTCATAAGCAAGGTTAAGACGATTGAAGCAGTCAATTGTAGAATGACTTGGTTTTTCACAAATCTGACACACCATGCGAGGAGTATATCCACCATAAAATTGAGAGAATGTTGACGAAGGAGCCAGAGCACGAACCGTAACTGGTTTTTTTAAATATTTTTTATAATGAGATCAATTCAACAAAAAATAATCAAAATGAAGTATTTAATCTTATTAAATAGATAAATTTTAATATTACATTAATAATCATCTATTTGTTATATAAAATTTAATACATTTGATTCGATTAAATATTTGTATACATGATATTTAAATAATAAATTATATGTTAATTAGTCTTAATTATAAAAATTACAAATCAAAAATTAAATAATTAGAAGTAGTTTGTACAATATTAACCAAACCTTTTTGGATCCAAGTATTTTCCTCTGATTAATAGATTTGTTTAGAGAGAAAAATTGGATGCTACATACGATCACCATTCTTCATCAAAGGGTTCCTTGATCGTTTCTTCCCATACAGGACATCTTGATCATGAGAGACTCGAGTCGTCCAGCTGATCATGCAACTTCCTCTGCTCCGACAACATTGTCACGACGAAACAGACAAGTCAATAAAAATCAATTTATGCTGAATCTAATTAATCTCGGTTCCGGTCCTCCCATTGACAAGTTCACCTCTTCATTATCCTTCACTTCTAATCTCATTCGTCCATTTAAAATCTAATGGCCTTCAGGTTTGTCCACGTCATCAATTAAACACATGGTACCTGAAAAAGGGTTTCATACTAACGGCGCCGACCATTGCCACGGAGTACGATTCACTTCGTCTTCCCTCTTTTTAGTCTCAACACCTTACTGGAAGTAAACTCCCTTAAGTTCTTTATTCACCTTATGAAGCTTTAAATCCAGGAAAAATTCAATCGAAAGAACCCAGAAAAAAATAATCAGATTTGAAACTCATTTTTCGTTGCATTAAGGTGAAACTTTTAGAGAATCAAAGTTGGATGGAAGGGGAAGAAGAAAACGCAGTCATGATTCATCAACATTCAACAACGAGGAAATGGAAAGAAATTGGAAGAAAACAAAATGTAATGGCGTTGATACCCACTTACCCAGATTCGGAGGCATCATGCTAATCCACGAGAGCTTATTTTCTTCAATTCTCTCTTCATTTGCTCCCTTTCAAACCAAAAAAATAAAATACAATAAAATACAAGATTACCAGCTTCTCAAACCCATATTTGATGCCTCACATTCATCTGGTAAATTTATACGAACACGAAATCAATCTGTAGATTTTCATGATTGATCGAAGAAAGAGTCATTAATTTTGTTTTATAGAAACCCGGAGACTGAAATCTAGGAATAGATGAAGTTTGGGATGACTATAAAGCTTCTTCGAGTTTAGGAGAAGAAGAATGAGAGTCCCAGCGCTTCTAGAAAGAAAGGAACTAGAGTTAGAGTACCTGCATCAGTGAGCACCTGTTGCTGTTCGTGCTTTCGAGCGAGCAATCTTTGTTTCTGCAGTTGTTTTTTTTAACAAGGTCAATGTGCTATTTTCGGCCGGCCCCGTCATTTCTCGCCTCTGCTCGTGCTATCGGAGAGCACCGGTGCAGGTGCTCTTAACGACAGACATCAATGCTGAGAACTAATTTTTAATTATTTTATTGATAATTGTCGACGTGGCGAAACAAGATCAGAAATCAAGGATAATCAAAGGAAGAATTTGCCAAGGGGGAGTATCTAGACCCAGTAATCTCATAAGCCCAAGCTTAAGACTTCGATCGCTAGCAATCGAGCCCAACTGACTAATGACAATGCGATCGATAAACTAGATGGCCTTGCCTATTTGTACCCCAATCTCAATATAAGACTCCTTCTCTGCCTACATAGTCTGAAACTGTAGCCAATGCCGACGTCCTAAAAAAAGTCACCTGAAAATCCACCCAAGCCTGGGGGAGAATCATTTCATGATCAAGAGACAATAACACGTGTGAAAGTCTAAGCCGCAAAGAAACAAGTAGCCCACTCAATCGAAGCTACTACTCCATTCAATCGACATTGTGTAACAAAAGTACATTACATGAATTTGCTTACCGCAAAACCCTAATTCCTCCAAGGGTCCCTTCCTCCAAACCATGATCAACATGAGAATTATGCATCACATTCATCTGCCAAGCCGGCCTTGGAGACCCATGCCACCCGATTTATTTGAAGTGACAAATCTCATTAAAGTTACCAATAACTAGAGCTAGGTACGAATCCAGCAAATCATGAACCCAATTTGACCCCATCCCAATACCGCAAGGAACGGGACATGACGAAAAGTAAAATTTTCATGATTCCGTCCCGTTCCGTCCTGCTTTTTAGAGACGAAATCGGTTCTTGATTTTGAAATCTCCATACAGGTATAGACCCGTCATGTCCCGCATAATATATTTTGTCTATTTTATCATTTTTTTATTAAGAGTTGACATATTAAATTATCAAACAATTAGAAATATTCAACCCAAAAAATAAAATTACCCTACAACGATCAAAATATCACACTATTTGTAATATAACAACGACAAGTGGTTCAGCGGAAGTATTGGGTCCTGCCACGAGAAGTTTGATATGAAATCCCCGCGTCATGCGTTCGAACGCTGACGGCATCAAAATGTGTTTGCTGGATTATAAATGTTTTTAATTAAACTTTAAGTAAAACACTATTTCTTTGTATAGTTTTAGATTTCTAGATCTTATCAAACTATGTTTCTCTTATATTGAGTCAAAAATTTGGTTCATCCCATTTTATTTGGATTTTTATTGTTAAATACTCTATTAAATGTTCATTTTAAATTGGGTCCAAAATTGAACCCGTCTCATCCCATCCCATCTCATCCCTTTCGGGTTTGGGACAATCGAGACAGACTTTTAAAATGCTCAATCTCTTTTCATCTAGTTCAAAATAAGGATAAAGACAGATGGCAACTGCTCGAGAACATCCCAAGTCCGATGGTGGAGTACGGCGACCCAAATAAGTCGCCACATCGAGCCCATCACTACATTACACCTTACTTCAGCATCAAGAAAGTTGGACGAGTGATCATGATGACACAAGTCGATCTCGTCAGCCCAAAACAACATTAATTTTCCACTACCACCATCCTTATTGAACTCCTCCATGAACGTGTGCCGAGAACATATACCATTTTAGAAATCCTCAAACCTCTTCTATAATCGACATCGAGTTTTCATCAGAAAAATAAAACTCGGTTCGGAGGCAATAACCTTAGCATGTAATGTCGAGAGCTTAGTAGAACGTTCATCATAGCCTCATAGGTGATCCGATTAAGCAAACCAAGATTGGGAAGAAAAAGATAAGAACTCTAAGATTTCGAGTAGCAACATAGAGATTTTTTTTTTAAGAAAACGCATTGGTTGTCTACTAGTAATAAGATAAATGTTTTTTTTTTCCGATTACATAAGACAAATGTTTTTGCGTGGATATTTCCTCTCGGTTTTGTTCACTATTTACCAATATTGATACGTGGGAAGCCACGAATGACAAAAGAGAAGTTTAGTTTGTCGAACATAGGATATCAGGAAGCATCAAGCATATTCCAAAAAGAAAGTCTATTTAAACTAATTTCTTTGCAACGATAATGGAATCAATCAAGGGAGGTTCTAGTTACACCTCCAAATCTACTTAATACACCTCCATTCTTTTTTTCTAATTTTGTTGACTTTGTCAACTGATATAAAAAGACATAAAAGTACAACTATATTAACTTACAAACTTAAATACCACTAATTCTTGTGTTTTTGTTTTCACTTTCAAAACCCTAAACCTTCTTGGGTGTTTCATGGTTCAAAGTAGAAACCCTAAACTAAAGTTCTATGGAAGAAACTGAAGATGCATCAATGGAAAGTCCAATTGTGGTGACCGAAACTCAGAACAATAAGGTATGCAGAAGACTATGCAGAAGAAACAATAGTGAACTATGTAAACGTGCAGCTTTCCCTTCTTCTTTTGTCTGCTCTCCATCAATGTTGATCTTAAGGATCCAATTTTACTACACTATGAACTCCCTATACCCTTTGCTGTTCTAAAGTTCTTGCAGATTTTTTCATCCCCGATTTATGTTATGCGACTCTTTTATGTCTGCATTGTTAGCTTTAAAAGAAACGAGAGAGAGAAATTTGCTCACCTGAGACTTGCATATGCCGGTGAGAATCAAACTCATAAACTTTTACAATCTAAGGCTAACAATTTCTAACGGGTCACAACTCACCGGCAAGTTTTGTCAGTTGATAACTCCATACAAACTGTTCTATTTGTAAGCTTCAATCACGACAAGGGTTTTTTACATTCTTTTATGTGGGGTTGAAACTTGAGAGCATCAAATAAGGAGATTGGTCTCCAACAATGAATCCAGAATTACAGCAGCAAGAAAAAGGAAAAAAAAAAACAATGCAACCTGAGTATAGTAATGATGGCTACTTTGCTAGCTATGATGTATCCCAGTGTATTTATTTTTTTCAGTTCATCGTTTACAATTTACATCTTAGCATTAGTCTATTAGGATTAGTTGACCTCAAAGGCTTAAACCCAAAGACTCCCTCAAGGAATAGCCTCCAGTCAGTTTCTTCAACTTCTTGCACTACAAACAGAAGCACAGCAGTTACACAACCACAGATTGAGTAGTTAATCAGGTAATGTTTTTTCTCAGATTCAGCATTCAACAATATTTTCGACGGTTCGATCTATTGGTAAATTTGTGAATAATGGACCGAGAACTATTATTTTACATGACAAGACTATATATGTATGATTCTCATAATGTTCCAACATATTATGTAACTTCTTTAATTTGCTGAAAGGTTTGTGAGAACCAATTGGAGGTTCATATGGTTGATCTGATAAGGAGTGGAAGTGGTAGTGTAAAAGCTTCATAAAGCCATCAATGGCAGGTTCGATAAAGGAATTCTACAACAAAGAGGAAGACGCCAGAGGGTGGTGTAACTGGCACTTGGATCGTAGGCAATCGATTACCAAAAATTAGTAAAAGGGTATTTTGGTAAAGAATGAAGAGGTGAACTTAGAAGTATAAGCATGTCAAAAAGTGAAGTGGAGGTGTACTTAGCATAGGAGGTGTATTAAGTAGATTTGGAGGTGTAACTAGAACCTCCCATCAATCAATCAATAGTGAATATGTCATAGATTGGAATAAATTATAAGATATATATGAGAAAAACTATAATTTAGTGTCTGTCTCTGAAGCTGTGAACATGTGGGTGTGTACTGTCGAATGTTAATTTGTTATGCTCATATTTTCTATGACACAAGAAAGTCCAAAATTGGCTTTCCTACTCTCCCGAAAAACATACAAAAGCGCAAGCACAAGCAGTGCTTTCACCGACATGACAAACTAAGCAAAACTGAGATATCTCCACTAGTCCCAAGCAAGGTTGTCATCCTATTCTTTTTCACTACAGTCTCTTCCTTCAATAGCTTTCCTATTCGTTTTCTGGTTTTGGTTAGTTAGTTTTGGTTGTAGATGGATAATGAAGTAGAGAAGGTCTATGTTGCACTTGGGAATGATATACAAGATGTCTTGAAGACCTCGGAGTGGACAATGAAGAAGTGGAATTATCAACCGATTTCGATAGTCACTCTCCATGTAGCATACAACATTTACATGGATTTCATCCCACGCAAGTAACTTTGCATGAATGGATTTCAGTTCCCATTTTAAAGTCAAATTAGACTAGTCTTGGATTAATCGCCTTCTCTCTCTCTGTTACAGTTGGGACTTGGGAAGTTCCCTGCAAGTTCTGTGAGTGATGAGAAACTGGAAGTTCATAGGAAATATGAGCAAGAAAAAATTGACAAGTTGCTGTGCAAGTACATAGCATTTTGTGCCCAGGTTTGATTGATTTTTTTTTCTCAATTGCACGTCAGCTATATATTCAATAAGGCTGTGTTAATCTGTTTCATAACTCATAGGTGAAGGCTGAGATACTAGAAGTACAAAAATGTGAGCAACCAATCCAAAAAGTCATCATCGATTTGTTTCTTACATACCAAATAACCACACTGGTTATGGGATTCACATTCTTGAAGACTTCATCAACTTGGTACATATGAATTCTGATTTTCTTGAGTTACAAATTTGAATTATTTGCAAAGTTTATCTTTGATGTTGTTTCCCCATGACTAGGAGAATAAAGAGTGCTTTGAGTGCAGCATTTTATGTTCATCATCACAAGCCGGATTTCTGCGAATTGTTGGTAATTTGTGGAGGAAGACTGGTTTTCCTTAGAGGAGAAATTAACAAAGGAACCATGGAGGATGATCAAGGAGTCATTGTTTCACAATCACTACAAGAAAACAACACTTAGACCACAGAAACGTAATTGTTCCGTGGTTCAGGTGACACTTGGACGACGTAGAAGTCTCTGTCGTCCAAGTACCACCTGGACGACGGAGAATACCATCTCCGTCATCCAGGTGATCACCTGGAGGACGGAGAAGACTCTTAGGTCCAGGTGTCCATCTGGACGACGGAGACGGTATTCTCCGTCGTCCAGGTGATCACCTGGACAACGGACCGACACGCCGTGGTCCGAGTAATTAACTTCCACTTAGACGACGTACCGACACCTCCGTCGTCTAAGTGAAGCATTATATAAGCCCGATGCCAAACTCTCTTCGATTCATTCCATCCGATCATCGATCTCTTCATTCCATTCGAAGAAGAATTGAAGGAGAAGGGAGAAGGAGAAGGAGAAGGAGAAGGAGAAGGAGAAGGAGAAGGCTAGGGAGAAGCTAGCTGGCCGAGAATGATCATCAGGATAAGGGATCTCCGCTGACTAGCTAGCTAGCTTAATTAACAGATATCGAGAAGGCCAGCAGGTACGCACGCAGTTAAAATTTGCTTAATATATATATATATATTTAGTGAAAACGTACGTACATACATACATGGATGTTAGCTATATATACAGATTAAATTACGTACGTACGTAATTGATGGATCGATGTAGATCGAGTACGTATAATTAAGCGTAAATTAATGGACTAATATATATATATGTAATATATAATTAATTAATTAATTATAATATTTTGTAGCAGTATGGACAAGAGTTGGATGAAGTTGAAGAATAGATGTGATGTCCGGTATATGGATGGAATTAGCGAATTTGTGAATTTTGCGATAGAACATGGTCAGGGAAAGAAACGTTTCAGGTGTCCGTGTCAGAAATGTCTTAATTGTCAGTATGCAGAGGTTAATGTTATGGTGCAACACCTGTACGAAAATGGTATGATGTGGAGTTACACTACATGGAGCGAGCATGGTGAAGCAGTAGAGTTCAGCGCAGCAGACTTCAGCTCAGGGTACAGTTACCATGGTGCCTCATCCAGCGGTAGTGGTGCCGGACCCCCAGCTTGCAACCCAACTGCAGATTTGGTCCATGATGCGTTTCCGGGATGTAGTCATGGTGGACACCAACACCAAGACGGAGGTTACAGTACCACTAATGAGCATGATAGCACATTCCCCGCAGCTAGCTTGGCCACTGACACCAGTGAGATGGAAAAGTACAACCGGATGCTACTTGAAGCGCAGACCCCGGTGTTCCCTGGATGTCGAGAGAATGTGTTGCAATATGTGATGGAGCAAATGAAGATAAAAGTGAAGCACAAAATGTCAGTGAGTGCTTTTGACGAAATTCAGGAGCAAATATGTAAGTTGCTTCCTGATGATCACAATCTTCCTAAATCTCATTATAAGGTTAGAAATATCTTGAGCAGCCTCGGCCTAAAGTACAGGATAATTGACGCATGTCCGAATGATTGTGTGCTATTTTACAAAGAGTATAAAATTTGGACTATTGTCCCGTATGTGGCCAGTGCAGATTCCAGTTGAATAGGAAGAGTTCGAAAAAGAGAATTCCTGTGAAAGTTGTTCGATATTTTCCCTTGATTCCTAGATTGCAGCGCCTGTACATGTCTCTACACACAGCAGAGGCGATGCGATGGTACACAGAAAAGTGAATAGACGACGATGTCCTGCGACACGCCGCAGATGGGGAGGGTTTCAAACATTTCGACAGAGAATTTGGAGACTTTGCTTCAGAGGTTAGAAATGTTAGACTCGGCCTATCTACAGACGGATTCAATCCTTGGGGAAGTAATAGCTCCGCCGTCAGCACTTGGCCAGTTATTCTGATGCCGTATAACTTGCCTCCGTGGATGTGCATGAACAAGAAATTTAATTTCCTTACCGTACTAATTCCAGGTCCTAAATCTCCATCAAAGTGCTTAGATGTCTACCTCAGACCTTTGATCGACGAGCTGAAACTGTTGTAGGAAAATAGAATCCCAACTTATGACAAATTCACTGACACGATGTTCACGATGAGGGCTGCCGTAATGTGGACGATCAGCGATTTTCCAGCTTATGGGATGTTGGCAGCCTGCAGGACAAAAGGATATAATGGATGTCCTATATGTTTGGACGACGTGAACTCTAGTTGGCACGCGGGGAATGTGTGTTACTTGGGTCACCGTAGATGGCTTCCTCACGACCACCCGTGGCGGCAGGATGAAGCTCATTTCGACGGGACGGTAGAGAACAATCCTAAACCCCGGAGTTGGTCGGGCGAAGAGATTTTAGAGAGGTTGAGCTATTTCGACTTTGGTGTGTTGACCAATGACGTGGATGTAAAGAAATGCAATCCAATTCCTCCACATGATCTGAGCTATTTGGATCACAAGAGTATATTCTTCGAACTCCCTTACTGGTCGAAGTTGAAGCTGAGGAACAACTTGGACGCGATGCATATAGAAAAGAATGTGTGCGACAGCGTGGTGGGAACAATTCTCGGTATTAAGTTCAAGACTAAAGATACTCCCAAAGCGTGCAAATATTTGGAATCAATGAATCTACGTCGTCCCTTGTGGTTGAGGAGGGATAGGAAATGAGTGTACAACAAGATGCCAGATGCACCTTACACAGTGAAGCCGACGCTTAGACGTTCTGTATTTCACTGGTTTAAGGGCGTTCGTTATCCGGCTACGTATGCAGCTACTATAACTGGAGCAGTGGACGAGGTGCAACACAAGTTTGTTGGTCTAAAGACACATGACTATCACGTTATGCTGCAACGTCTGATTCCAGTCCTAATTCGACCATACTTGCCTCGGGATGTCGTAGAACCAATAGTGGCATTGTGCAGGTGGTGGCAGAGGTTATGCGCCAGAGAATTAAAGAAGTCAGATGTGGTGGAATTGCAACAACAAATTGTGCACATCATTTGCAAACTAGAGAGGATTTTTCCCCCTGCTTTCTTTGACATCATGATTCACCTAATGATCCACCTGCCCGAGCAGGTGCTCATTTCTGGTCCGGTCCAGTACACTTGGATGTATCCTCAAGAAAGGTACATACAACCAATTAATTAATTTGTTCCACTGGAGATTATATACTAGCTAGCTATATGTACTTATTCTTATTATACGTTTGATTTTGTAAACAGCTTGGACAGTATAAGTCATTCGTCAAAAACAGGTCGGCCCCGGATGGCTCCATAGCAGAGACATACCTAATGCATGAGTGTGTTACTTACTGCAACAGGTACCTCAAAGATCCACCACCTCCCACTGCCTCTGATCGCAGTGCCCGCATCAATCTTTCTATCGTCACCACTGTCGTCCGACCGTTTAGAGGAGTATTAAAGGAATCGTTAACACGGGAAGAACTTATTGAGGCACATTGGGTAGTGTTGCGAGACTGTGACGAAGTTGAGCCGTACATGATGTCATACAGGGAGAGGCTTCAGGCGTTAAATCAAAACAAGAGTTCGGCGTGGATTGAGAAAATGGTTAAGAAGAAGTTTCCCGATTATTTCTTCCAATGGGTACGTACGTACGTCTCAGTATTTAGTAATTTATATACATATCGATCATGTTTGTAGAAAGTAAACCCTTATATTTGCCCATTTTCACAGATGATTGATCTGCAAAAATCTGAAAACCACGGGGGGTGGTGGTCATGGCCAAAGCACTTGCTAGCAGGGAAGCCGGTTAAACACTATATTTATCTCGGATGTTTTGTGAACGGTGTAAAGTTCCATTCATTGGCCCGAGACGAAGGAAGAAGAACACAAAACAGTGGGGTAGCGGTTGGGAAAGTCATTGATCTATATTACGGGGCTATTGTATATGTGGTTCAGCTATGTTACGGGAATGATGTCAACGTTTTCCTATTCAAGTGCAGATGGTTCAAGCGTACAAAGGAAGACCTGGGACTATTATCAGTCGATACAAACTCAAGCTGGTATGAGGATGGGCCTTTCGCTCTCGCCACCTTAGTTCGGCAGGTGTTCTATCTCGACGATCCGAAATCCGGTGAAGGGTGGAAAATAGTGAACCATATCTCTCATCGAGGAATATGGAATACAGAGACAATTGAAGGGACACCGGCGATGACTGGAGATGCTGCTGAACCAGAAAGAGACATTCCTGCCTATCAAGAGCCTAATATTTCTGTCATCCGCTCCGATATAATGGACCTGGTTCAAGATGGTGAACGGTTACCCATGCCTGATGATTGTACAGATCTAACTGCAGATGAGATTATCGATGAGGTAGATGAAGAAGACGAGCAGGAAAAGGACGCAGACGAGGACTCAGGTTATTCGTCGGACGATGTTGAGTACGATGACGAGGATGAGCCGTCGTCTAACGGGGATGAGGACGATGACGATTATGACGAAGAGTACGGTCATACGACGAGGATTATTAATTGGTAATTAATTTATGTAATTATTGTAATATATGATCGATGCATCATCGATCAATAATTGCAGGTTGTCGCCTTTGGGTGTTTTAGCTATCTTCCTAAATCCTCGACCCTAAATCTAGCAAATCGGAACGATCGATCATTTTTTTAATTTTTTTTCAATGAATATTTAATTGAACGGACACACAAATGACCTTGGACGACCTAAACCCTAAACCCTAAGGCCCTAACCCCTGAATTCAGGGTTTTTACACCTGGACGACGGATATGGTCATTATCCGTCGTCCAGGTACACACTAGGACGACGGAGATGGTAATTCTCCGTCGTAAAATTACACACTAGGACGACGGAGATGGTAATTTTCCGTCGTCCAAGTTCACAAACCCTAAGCCCTAAACAGTAAGGCCCTAACCCTTGAATTCAGGGTCTATACACCTGGACGACGGAGAACGTCATTCTCCGTCGTCCAGGTTAGAACCTGGATTACGGATAACTTCATATCCGTCGTTCAGGTGATTACCTGGACGACGGAAACTCTAATATCCGTCGTCCAGGTGCAGATATCGTCATTTTTTTCTTAGACAACGACCATCTAGACCTTCTTCCAATGCATATTCTTTTCGTCAAGACTTTAGAGTAAACAATTCTTGGTGTGTGAGCTTCGACGGTTCGAAAATCGGAGTTGCGAAATGCCTTGTATCCACGTTTCCGGTTTGTGAAATTATCGGTTTTGCGGTTGACTGTGCCGATCAAACCCTTCCCGAACTTATTATTTTATGGTCCTTTGAAGACAATTATATATTATGTTACGACGAACATATCCAACGGTTGTTTTGTCCAAATTCAATTTCGTTAATACTCTGTTGCAAATGAGCCTCTACTCATGAACACTTAAGGATTAGTCGATACTTAACAACTTTCAAAACGAAAAATTATTCGTCGCTTCAAATTTAACTGTTCATATATACGATGCGTTCATCGATATTGGACGACTATTTCACTCCAATGACAGATCGCTAAATTCCTAGCGAATTAATTTTAAATTTTTTTTAACGTAAATTTCACCTGGACGACGGATAATGACGTTCTCCGTCGTCCAGGTTCAATTTGCCATGGCGGTTCGATTTTTTTTAATTTTTTTTTCAATGAATATTTCACTTGGACGACGGAGAACGTCATTCTCCGTCGTCCAAGTCGAAAATCATGGCGGTTCGATTTACCGCCTCAATTTTCGGCGCCGCTTGAATTTCAACTTAGACGACGGAGATTCAATTCTCCGTCGTCTAAGTCCAAATTTATGGCGGGTGAAACGTCCCGCCTATTAATTACGCGTCACTTCGAAAAATTTTAACCCTTCACTTAGACGACGGAAAACACTGTTTCCGTCGTCCAAGTTCACTTAGACGACGGAAATTAGTGCTCCGTCGTCTAAGTGAAAGCCTATAAATAGGCAGTGCCTCATCTTCTTTTCCTCATCCCATACATTCTACTCTCCTCTCTCTCTCTCTCTCTCTCTCTCACTCCGGCGATCCTCCTCCGGCGACGCTCCGACGACCAACTTTCCGGCGTGGTTCCCCCTCTCCGACGACTCTACTCTTCCGATATTCCGGCGAAATTCCGACGAGGTAATAATTCTATTTTTTAACTCTTTAACAATTTTTTTATTTAATTAATTATTTAATTTCTAAATACTTTTAATTTATTAGTTTGAAATAATAAATAGTTGTAATTATAATAATTATTTTGTTGTTATTATTATTATTTAGTAATCATTATTGGTTGTTAATTATTTGGTAATGAATAATTATTAGTTAAAATTAAATAATAGTAATAATAATAATTGTTAATAATAATTTATTATATTGGTAAATGAATAATTATTATTTAATGCATGATAAATAATAATTAATTGATAATTACGTGTATTTTCTAGTAAATTGCATGGTAGTACGTCTTCGATTTAAATTTAGTACATAGGCTTAGTTTATTAAGTCGCACTCATTGGAATAGAAGGCGCCTCTTTTCCTAGCTTATCTCCTTAACCCCTCGTGATGTGTGGATTTCATCACCGCACACCAAAACTTAAGTGAAGTTATGGACATGAGGTTGAGGGCGGAGTTTGCAAAGGACTTGAGGGAGTGTAAATTTTCGAAAAATTGGCCGAATGTCGGACATGGTGTCTAGAAACGGGTTATGACCGGTGACAGGATTTGGACTAAGAAAGACTTTTGTCGAAATTAGTCCTGCCTCTCGCATTATCTCTATCCCTAACTGGCTATGTTTTTCAATTTAACCAAGGCTGATTAATTGAAAATTTACACTTTATCGCGCGGGTCGCACGTCCATTGAACGACCGAAAAAGCCAAGCTAGTGTACTCTATTTAAATCTTAACCGTACTTAATTAGTGTAAATTTTGCACTTGTAATCATTATGGTAAGTACGTATTTTAACAACGTACTCCTAGGTTGAAATGACTCCATCCGGCAAGAAGAAAGCTCAACAGGAGGCAGAAGATGCCATGCTCCGAATGTTGGCGGACCAAGTCGGTTGGGAATTACCGGAGGGCAACGACGCCCTCAATCCGGACCCTTCATCTGGTCCGTCCGTAGCGCCCTCTGGGGAAATTTCCGCTCCCCCATTCATCTCGAGCGGTGATAACGTCGACCCCTTCCAATCTCCGACGCCCGGTACCCATTCAACGGGAAGTACTCAGGCGTCCTCGACCGCCGAATCAATTATGTACAGCGCCCTCCGTAGGCAAAGGAGGGCCCCCACTAACCCGGAACCGAAAAAGACTCGGGGTCTCGTTAAAGGGGGCAAAGCGGAGCGTATTTGCAAGGCGACCGGGAAAAAGATCGACTTGCCCTGCGACGAATTCACCGGTGACCCTCCCACAGCTCAGCTAGCAAGTCTTTCGGCGCATAGCATAGGGTCAATCGTCCGTAACCGGGTTCGTCTCACTGCCCCTACTTGGAAGGAGGCGCCGGATCATGAGAAGGCGAAAGTCTTTAAAGATCTTTCGGTACGTAATACGTCCAATTTAGTTATTATATAATATTGTTAATATTAGTTAAAATTTCATAATATATACGATTATAATTTTCTATTTATTTTTGATAGGAAGAATTTGCGGTGGATCCGACACCGGCCATGTTGAGGCATATCAACCAAACCGCCAACTCCATCTACAAAGATTGGAAGTACAGGCTCCATCGGTACTTCCAAACTTACGGTCCCTCGCCTCCCCCCGTAGAGCTGCGTGGGGATAGAGAAGATGAGTGGGAGTGGTTGTGTAACCACTTTGCCGATGACTCATTTAAGGTGTTAATTTACTTTTTTTATTTCAATTAAGATAATTGAATTATTTAAATTTTAGTTATTAATTTTTTAATGATTTAATTATGTTGTGTAACAGAAATTCTCCGGTGTCAACAAAGCCAATCGGGGGAAGAAGGAGAAACACCATACTACCGGCGCCAAGCAGTTCATTCAAATAGCCAAGGAGCACAAGGATAAGGGCTCCAAACACCCTTATCTTGATGCAAGCATAAGCGCGTACGTGACGCCTGGGCTCGATAATGAAGCGAGTCAATGCGGCGTAAGTGATATATATATATATATATATGTTCTTTTAATTATAGTAATTATTATTTAAATATTATTTCATTATAATAAATTAATTATTCTTTTGTAGGCAAGGGTGATAGAGCGTGCGCATGAAGAGTTGGCTAACACTCAGCTTGCGTTCCCAGATGTTCCGCCGGAAGACCTGCATCCTCTATCCTTAGAGAGCCAAATTGCAATCGCGGATGAGGTCTACAGTCGTAGAGCTGGCAAAGAGGTTAGGCACTTTGGGCCTAGGGTGGTACGAGATTTGTCGATGACCTCCGGTTCATCATCTACGGGAGGTTCGGGGCAGCGGAGAAGGAGTCAGGCTGCGGCCGTCGAAGCAGCCATTCAAGAGTCTCGACTGGCACGAGAGAAGAATGAGTCAATGCGGCAAAGACTTGACGAACAACAAGCACAAATAGCCCAACTCATCGCCCTCATGCAACAAAATCGAGAAGTATGTCAACCTCCTCCGAACCCACACCCCGACGACAACGACCCGGCTGGAGGCGGAGGACTCGGCGGCGCATCTGCTCCTCCAGTGTATTAGCTAGCTAGTTAATTATCGTGTTTCTTTATTTTCGAGTTCCGAACAATATTATATAATTTTTATGGGTTTTTAATTTGGATGTGTATGTACAAATTAATTAATTATTTAATACATTAATTAATATTAAAAATTTAGTTTATTTACAAATTAATTAATTATTTAATACATTAATTAATATTAAAAATTTAGTTTATTTAATTAATTTGGAATATTTTTCATTATTTAAATTAAATTAATAATATTTATTTACAATTTAATTTTTTTTAAAATTAAATAGGCACTTGGACGACGGAGATTATGTTCTCCGTCGTCCAGGTACCAAAACCCTAAACCCTAAACCCCAACCCCTAACCCCTAACCCCTAAACCCTAAACCCTGCCATTCTCCGTGGCCCATGTGTTCACCTGGACGACGGAGAATTAGTTCTCTGTCGTTCAGGTGAACACCTGGGCCACAGAGATTGTTAGCTTCTCCGTGGCCCATGTATGCACCTGGACGACGGAGAACTAATTCTCCGTCGTCCAGGTGCATACATGGGCCACGGAGATTGATAGCTTCTCCGTGGGCCAGGTGTTCACCTGGACGACGGAGAATTAGTTCTCCGTCGTCCAGGTGCATACATGGGCCACGGAGAATGTCCGCGGTCCAAGTGAACTTGGACGACGGAGAACTAGTTCTCCGTCGTCCAGGTTCTTGGACGACAGCACTTGGAGCACGGACCTTGGACGACGGAGATTCCGTCGTCCAAGTACTTAGACGACGGAAAACTGCACCTAGACGACGGAAATGGTCTGTGGTCTAGGTGCAGTTTTCTTGTAGTGAATTGAAAGGAAAGGCCAGTTTCAAAGGTTGGCTAGCAAAAAAGTTTTATGAAACAACTTCTCTAGATAGAATTGTTTAGGCCCAAATATCTTGTTATTGGACTTTGGAGATTGGATCAGGCGAGTGGCTCGAGAAATATTCCTTAATCAAGTCGTAACGGACTGGAAGAGAGAAGGAGGCCGACTCCCGCAGCCCATTAATGAATAATAATCGACCTTTCCTATGGAGGAAGGGTTTCCTGGTGAAGCTTATCTCTAAGAGTCTTAGACTCCAAGATAAGATAAAAGACATGGGAATCGAGCAGTTAGAGTTGCTTAGCAAGTCTAATTGTGAGAAGATTTAGTTGAACTGAAATATGAGCACCGTTTCCTATATATAGAGGAGGATAACACCGAAGAATGGATCCCTCGATCACATACAATTTGCTATCGGCAAACTATCTTCTCATCTCGAGAAACCCTTGGAACCAGCGATCAATAGAGTTGTCACCCGAAGAGTGTGAGATTCATGCGATTCAAGGATGTAAACAACCGCAACTGGTGATCAAATGGTTTGTCACCACGAGGAGTGAGAGTCTGGAGATTCAAGGACGTAACCACTATGTTCTCAACACTGTGTCAAGAGGATTGCTCTGCTTTACACCATGAGGAGTGCAGGGTATCGATCTTCATGGCTAAGCTAGAGATGCAAAAACCACAAGTCCTAAAGTCATTTAGGAAAGAAGGATCCATTTAGGTGGGGTTGGTTCTCTCCCCGTCTTAATCGCTTTTAAGAAGTCAGATAGCAGTTAGCCTATAAATCGACTATTCTGTTGTACAACGGTGGCACGCCAGCGCACGACGCACAAGATCGAGAAAAGAGACGGTTTGAATCTTTCTCAAGAACCTTGGAAAATTTTGGTGCCAAACATTTTGGCACGCCCAGTGGGACAAACTTTTAGCGTCTCTAAGCGACAATTGGGAATCCTTATAAAAAGGGATACCTTTAGTGTCTTAAACATCTCCAAGCAGAGTACTGGGAATATGCTTCTTCTTAGTGTCGTTCGCTTACCGAGAACGCGGTTGAAATAATCTTTGGAGCCAAATGTTATTTAACGATGGACTTCAACTTCCTAAGCGAAGAAGAGATTAACTATCTAAACTACGAAGACTACAGACAATACGCCACCAGGCGAGACGAGCAGTTTAGAAAATACTTAACCTCTATTGAGCAAAGGACAAAGGGACAAGCAGAGTTGCTTGCTACCAATGGCGAGAAAAAAGATACGGCGACAACCGAGATCAAAGCTCTAAAAGCCAAGTACAATTGAGGCCTAGAGGAGCAAGCAACATTGAAAGCTCAGATAGCAACCTTGGCGGAAGGTCATGAAAGAATGCAAACGGAGCTTCTGCTTGTCTTGGTGGAAAACCAAGCAAATTAGGCCAGGGCAGTGGCTAGTTTTTATAAGAGGACAGATAGGGACATCTCGGAGTTAACTAAGTCCGTTTCTGACCTAACCAGGAAAACAAGGCAGGTTGAAGCGTTTCCAACCGCCTGGGAGGATTGTTTAAAGAAATTCATGGATGAGTGCGATATACACGTCGCTAGAGCGCATGAGCCATACGACTCCCTACCCGCCTTTGCAGAAGGATGTCGTTAATGCCTGGTAGTGGCCGCGACACTATAAACAAATCAACTTCCAGACCTTCACAGGCAACGACAACGCAAACGCAGTGACACATCTGGCATACTTTACCCTGCAGTTAGGACCATTTTCAAAGGACCCAGAACTAAAGTTAAGGGTCTTCGGTTCGTCGTTATCCCGGTCAGTGCTCGTTTGGTACATGGGTCTAAAAAAAGAGATCCATAACGGAGTGGTCGACGAGGGAGGAATTATTCATCGACCATTTTGGGACAACAAGGCCAGAAATGAGCATTCAAAAGTTGGTGGCCATGAACCAGTCATCATCGGAGAGCCCGGTAGCAGTCTTTCGTCGGTTTTGGTCTGAGTATAACTTGTGTCGAGCTTCGTTGGGGAAGGACGAAATAGTTGAGATGGCTATTAACGATTTAGAAGATCAATATCGCAATTTGTTCTTCAATCACAAATATCTCACCTTGAACGAGCTGATTGCAACAGTAGCTAAAGCTCACAATACCATGCAAGAAAGGGATAACAAGCGTAACTCCTCAAAAGGAACTTATGTATCGAGATCTTATGAGCGGTATAAGCCAAAAATGGTGGCTTACATTGAAGACCTGGAGGATAGGAGTTCAAGTTCTGAAGATGAGTAGGTACATGCAGTAGAGCTGACTTAAACAAAGTCTTGAAACCGCGGAAGCTGCAGCAGAATAAAGGTCATACGAAACTCTCGACAGTGGATTTTACCAAGCCAGAGTTTGAGACATATACTTATGATGCTAATATGAATAATGAAATTTTAGATAAGCTCTTCAGTATAAGAGCCGTCAAAACAGACTTCGGCCCGATTTACTTCCAAGCAGTTGAAAGGGAAGAAGTACTGTAAGTTCCATGGCATGTGGAACCACATGACCAAGGATTGTGTGAAACTAAAGGATCCGATCAAAAAGTGGATTAATGATGGCAAGCTAGCCTTGGAAGCACCACCTAAGACGATCTAGTAAGACCATTCCCGGACACTCAAGTTAATATGGTGCATATCGATTGGCCATTAATGTAGAACTTTGTGGCAGAATCAGAAGGCCTAGTAAGACCAGAGGGCCTCATAGAAAAAAAAATGTGCCAGTTTACTCATACTATACCTTTGAGCAAGACAAGATGGACGAAATCTTGGATGAGATGTTGAGAAACAAGCTCATCAACTTTTGGCTGGTTCACAAGTTAAGGGATCTCAACTATATTATGTCGGGTGAGCATTTTTGCAGATACCATAACCAGTTCGGACACAAGACATCTTTATGCTACGCTTTAAAGGATACGGTACAAAGCCTACTCGATTACAAGGTTATCGGATTCAGCCAAGAAGGCGACATAGATTGGAACCCACCCTTTTTGCCACCCTTCCACACAAAATTACATCCAAGCATTTTGATTCCCTCAAGCAACGCACCCAAACCTAAGCAGTGCAAGAGGAGATCAAGACAGAAGCAAGAGCGTCAAATCACTTATGATGTATCCAGGCGAGCTGAAACCTTTGAATGCCTAGTCCAGGCGAAGATAACAAAGATCCCAGATAATTGGGGATCTCCCGTGCTAGAGCCAGAAGAAATAAAAGATCTGCCTCACTGTCGCTTCCACAACACATGGGGATCATGTTCCACTGAACAATGTATAAGAATAATGCATAGGATTCAACAGTGGATAGATGAAGGAGAGATAGAAATCGAAATGGCTGCATCAAACCCCGAACCTGAATGGGATATGGTTGTTGGTATGCGAGAGTTAACAAGGGACAACCCAAACAAAAGAAAACCAATTCTTGACCTTCATATCAGTGGCGAAGATAGCTCGAGGAAGCAGCTGGAGACGACGAAAAAAGGAAAAGAAAAGGTAAATCTGAAGGCAGAGTCCTCGGTAGCTCTATGTGCTTGTTGTAAATTCCATTATGGACTCAAGATTATGTATGAAGAATTGAAGGAAGTAGTCACAGTCTATCCTGAATTGATTGCAACACCCGAGCATTATCAACCAATCATACTAAGGGAGATTAGCCAAAGAAATTCACAGGTTTTCAAACGAAGGCGAGTAGTAGAAAAATCCACCAAACCAGAGAGATCTGGAGCAACTGCAGTCGACTCACTCGCCAAGCCGTATGTGCCACTAACTTTAAAGAATATTACTAAAGAAAACGTGTGGTACGTAAAAAAGAAAGGAAAGACTGTGGAAGTAACTCCCAGCCGAAGATGGAATCTGCAACGACGCTTTGGAGAAACTAAGAGAGCATTGAAAGTTTTAGAGTTGGGCTTGGTGTAACCAGAGCAATTAACACACTCTTCGAAAATGCTGCAAAGACGGTTGAATGCTTTAGCAGCTAACCCTTTGGTGGTCTTTGGTAAAAAGTCTCATGAATCCAAAGTCTGGGCATCCAGACCCAATGTCTTTGATCGCAACCCATATTTGCTGACAAGAGAGAGGACACTAGAACTTATGTCTGAAGTTCCCCATGATCCCAAGAGGCATAAAACTAACAAGCAACAAGGCCACAAGCAATACAGCCACATTGGTAATGAGCGAACTGTTGCTTTCAACAGTCTTGCTCAAGGCCACATTACTTTGAGTAAGACAACGCGACTTAAATGGAAACCAAATCCATTAATTGAACAGGAAAAGAAGAAAATGGCCAGCCTAGATAAGGCTTCTCTCACTCATCAACAGAGGAGCACCAGTTTATTTTTACCAGCTAGCACCGAACCTACACCCGAGGTCCAAGTCCAGCAAGAACATGTGGCCGCCTTCGATGTTACACATGATGCGGGCACGGAAGAACAAGAAACTGGAGAAGGATTCGAAGACAATGATGAGGAGTTGGTCGACTATGGGGAAGATGAGGAAGCTGAAATTCAAGAGTATGAAGAGGAGGTAGATGATAACGTCTTGTTTGTTTTATCTTCTAAATTTGTGAGTTCCTCGAAAAACGTTGACACCAGATCGACTAAAAAAATAAACTGCTTAGTGATTACCGAGAAGTGAGAAGACAAGTCGGACCAGCAGTTGCTCACTAAGCAACCAGAAATTGACTTATCCCTCAGGAAAGCATGTGTGTTGTTCACCAAACCTACACTGAACATGGCTATGCATATACGACCGTTGTAGATCACGGGTAAACTTCAGAGGGTCCGGATCAACAAGCTCTTGGTAGATTCAGGGGCAGCTGTCAACATTATAACCATTAAAGCCATGGCATTGTTGGGTATTCCCAAGTTTGCCATTTAGAAGATAACGTTGAATGTTTGGAACTTCCAAGATAGCATATCTAAGACATTAGAAATCATCTTCCTACGTGTACAGATTGGATCAACGGCTGGTACGTATACGTTCTTTGTGGCAGAATGTACGACATCATATAGTGGAATCCTAGGACGAGATTGGATTCACCGAAGCTACTGTGTGCCATCTTCTCTTCACCAGTAGATGGTGCTATAGAATATGGAGTCAGGCGAAGCGGAAATCAATGATGCTGATCCACATCTTTACTCTGTGTCCGACAACATATTGGACGCCAATTACTATAACAGTGACCTTAGACCACTGGAAGTGTGTGGGGTAGATAACAAAGGCTGCCCATAGGGGTGACGACCTCTGAATTAGCTCAATGGAGAATTATTCAAGTTGGCGGGGAAAGTCGCCGCCTTTTTACCATTGAGCTACCACTCTTTCCACCACAATGTTAGAGCCTCCATCAAGTATAGAGGAAAAAGCTTGTTTCTCTCTTCATGATCGATTCTATTATTACTTAATGGAGAGCCAAGCCTATGCGAGCATTCCAATGATTACAGTATTAGAATATGTAGACGATGATGTACTGCATGAATTAGATGAGGAGGAGACAATCAGACTAGCTCCAGCAGCATTAGATGATACCTCTCCTAAAGTTAAACATCCCATCGAAAACATTAATCTTGGGACTTCAGAAGAGCCAATAACTATGGCTATATGCACCTTTTTGCAGCCTAAAGAATGACAAAGGCTAATTGAATTGTTATGGGAGTACTCTGATTGCTTTGCAGAGAAATATGAAGACATGTCAGGTCTGCCGCCAGACTTAGTATGTCACAACTTACCCATCATAGAACAGAGAGATGCGTCGTATGAACATAGAAACAAAAATTCTAGTCAAAGAGGAGATCGATCGAGAAGATGCTCAAGTCAAACATCATTCGTGTAGCCAAGTATAACGAGTGGCTTTCAAACGTAGTCCTGGTTAGGAAAAAGAATGGAAAGATACGAGTCTGCGTCGACTACCTAGATCTTAACAATGCAACTCCAAATGATGCATATCCCATACCAGTAGCAGATTTGCTGGTAGATTCTATAGCTTGCCATGAGATGCTATCATTCATGGATTGGATAGCAGGATACCATCAAATCCCAGTGGCAGAAGCCGATAGGCACAAGACAACATTTCGATTCCCAGGTTTTGCAGGGGTATTTGAGTATGTGGACTTGCCATTTGGACTCAAGGATGCAGGGGAAACTTACCAGTGCGCGATGCATTTGATCTTCCATGACCTTATTGGAAAGTCCATGGAGGTCTATATCGATGATGTGGTGGTTAAGACGAAATGCAAAACAGATCATATCGATGATTTGAGGAAGGTATTCATTCGTATGAGGCAACATCAACTGAATATAAATCCAGCAAAAATGCGTTTTTGGTGTGCAAGCAGGGGACTTTTTAGGATTCTTGGTCCATCAGCGAGGAATCGAAGTTCTAGATGATAAGAAAGAAGCAGTCCTCAATGTTATCCCGCCAAAGAATAAAAAAGAACTACAACGTTTACTTCCTTAGGCAGTTCATCATAAACGTTGCGGAAAAGACACAACCATTCTCACCCCTGCTCTAATTACAGAATCAGAAAGACTTTGTATGGAATCATATTCATCAAGATGCTTTTAACACCATGAAAGCATACATGTCTAACCCACCAGTCTTGGTTCTGCCAAGGCTGGGCATACCTCTCAAACTTTATATCTCTACTATAGATCATTCGATTGGGAGCTTACTGGCACAAGACGATATTGCGAGAGATGAACGAGCTACTTTCTACCTTAGCCGTACATTGACAGATTGTGAGACACGATACTGTCCAATGGAGAAGTTATTCCTAGCCCTGTATTTTTCGGGGTGCAAACTGAGGAACTATATGTTGTCCTTTACCACTTGCGTGATTGCACAAACTAACCTGGTAAAGTATATGCTGTTAAGGCCCATACTTAGGGGCACAATTGGGAAGTGGATCCTAGCACTTTCTAAATTTTCATTACAATATGTGCCACAAAAGGCAGTGAAGGACCAGGCGGTGGCTGATTTCCTCACCCATCACTCAAAGATGGATGCTCGCGAAGGTCCAGATTTAGAGCTAGCTCATAAAGGTTGTGAAGACTGTCAAGCACATGTTCTAATTAGCCATTTGCCTAATATTCCCCTACACCCGATCATCAAGCCTTGGCCAGCATGAGAATGAGCTTTAGACTTAATTGAGATGATTCATCCTCACTTGTCAGAAGGACATAAGTTCATCATCGTGGCTATTCACTTTTTCACCGAATGGGTGAAAGCTAGGCCAGTAAAAGTGGCATTTGCAGGTACCATTCACTAGTTCTTATTTGAAGACATAATTTTTCGTTTTGGTACACCAGAATGCTTTGTGTCTGACAGAGGGGCAGCCTTCATGTCTGGTGATGTTGATATGTTGATGCAGGGTTTGGGTATACATTTTCTACATTCAACACCATATTATGCCAAATCCAACGGCCAGGTAGAATCAAGCAACAAGTTAATTTTGCATATCCTTAAACGCATGCTCGCATGTGGCATAACGATTTTGGGCATATCGGACAAGTTAAAGGAAGCTAACAGGGATGAATCCTTATGCATTGATGTTTGGACATGATGCCATACTTCCCTTGGAACTGAATGTGAATTATTTACGTGTTATGGAACAACATGACCTCTTAGGTAAAGATTACGTGCATGCAATGTGGCAGGAGCACAACGACTTAGATGAAAAATGGCTAGAAGCCTATGAACAATTATGTGCTGAGAAACGAAGAGTAGCTCGGGCTTACGATAAATGTACTAGGGGCAGAAGTTTTGCGGATAGAGACTTAGTCTGGAAAGTAGTACTTCCCATTGGCGAGAAGATTGATGAATGCGACAAATGGTTTGAAAAATGGAAAGGCCCACACATAATAGATCGCATCCAAGGCTGTGGAGCAGTGTGCCTTCATGACCTAGATGGTACAATCCATACCAACCCTATAAATGGTCGATTCCTCAAGAAGTATGTGCAACCAGTTTGAGAATATGACGACCCGCCAACAACAGAGTAATTTGATTCATTCAGGCTCCTACCTAATCACTCGCCTGATTAAACCGAAGGGCATCACACATACGGACTCAGTGTATAGGGACATTGTGTATCTTAACACAGGGCCAACGACAGTGGCCAAATATCAGAATTTTTTCTAAATAGAATGGTTCTAAATTTTAAAGCCAATTTCTGTGGCTAAACTTTTGTCTCATTGGTATATTTGTTCTTGGTTAGCCTATCCATGTGGCTAAATGTAAAGTTAAAAATTTATAGGAACATTTTCTGAAGTTATCAAAAATTAACAACATAGTGGGGAAAAGATTGACAATGCTAAAGCAACAAAGTACATCAAGCAGTTCCTTTATTTCGGAAAAGGGTTACAAAGACTTTGTGACCTCAAACTCTGATACCATAAGGAAATAACTTTTACAATCGTTGGTGTCATTGAAATAATCAATCTCTATAGAACTTGTATAAAATATGCATACATGGAAACGAGAGTGTCAAAAAGACCAGGAGCTCCAGAGACAAAAGAAGAAAGAGAAATTGGAGACAAAACCTCAAGGAAGTTAGTTTAGAAGTCCAAAGTGACGAAGGAGGAACAAAAGGGCAATGGATTTTCCCTTTTTTCTCTTTCATCATTGGAGATAATGTACCAGTTTCCACCTTGGAGTCCTCTCCCAGGGAACGAACCAAGTGCTTACCACATGTCACCAGATGCTTCCTTCAATCACCCTCCACGTAAATGGGGAGTGGTAGCACAACCAGCTCTATGTTCTTTCTCACCAAGAGTACCTGCACTTGTGGATCTACAACCTCTATGCATGCAAATGTAGGGTTGTTACTTGCAAGGGAACCAACGCAACAATTATCCCAGTTTTTAGACTTCGTTACTCCACATTTACATGGAACAACTTTACTAAGGATTAACTTGGACATAAATATCACTATCTAGCCTAAGTTTGGACATGAATATCATTATCTAAGGTTCAACGATGCAATGACTTTATCCGGAGGTTCCTCTTTGAGGGAGAAATGGAAGAAATACACTTGCATTTTGGCCTAAGCATGTTGGAATGGACAATATGAAGAACTGTGGTGAAATTTATAGATAGAAGTAACCAGAGAGGCTTTGTATACGGACGGAGCGGTTAAAATCCACAAACCAGAGTTTGGCATTGGATTAAGGAAACACGTTTGTTTGTGATTCAAGGAGAGTGATGGTTCGTCCATTCGGAGTCAATGGAGTCATGGTCATTGATTCCTGGAGCAGTTGAGCATGCCTCTTAGAAATTGGAAGATTTGATGTGACAAGAGGGCACGAGTCAGATTTCAAACTGAAATTAATCCCAGTTATGAGGATTGACCAGGAGAACCAAACGGCAGTAATAGAATAAGATTGATCCAGATATGGGCTAGCTATAGTTGGGTTTTTGGTTATCAATTAGGCCTATTCTTGGGGCCCACGAGCAAATCCATAAGATAAGTGGATTACGAAATATGGAGCTGGGCCCTGGAGACCCGTAAAAGAAAGAAAGAGATCAAGCACCTAGAATACTAAAGTACTATCATTAACTCGGAGTGTTTAAAGTACAAAGGACATGCCTAATATTGGTGGCCCAAGGATTACAACATGAGGGCTTTCCTTTTCAGCTCTACTTTGAAATGCTCGAAGTCACTCCAGGCAGAGCCATACGTTTCACGAAGAAAAGCAGCCTTATCCTCAGTCTCGATAAGTTTGTTAGTTCAGCTCGAGCTCTCGTCAAGTAATTGTTGAGCGCATGCATGAGTAGAGTTACCATTGACCTGTAAGAGCTCCACCTCGGCTTGGAGAGCCGCCAATTCAGCTTCTTTAGTGGCCAGAAATGATTTCTTGGAAAAAACACTTCGGAGGAGAGTTTGAACTCTTTCTCGGTCTTGATCCATTTGACTGACCCTCTCACCTACATCGGCTTCCTTACTTTCCAGGCAGTGCTTTATATCAGCCTGGTTGGCATACAGTTTATAGAGGTCGCAAAGACCTTGCTCGAACTGAGAGATTATGAAGAGAAGTTGGCTAAGGTAAGTCTTTGTCAAATCTACCACCTTCTCCAGCACGCGTTGATGTCTTCAGGGGTGTCAAAGTTGGCCTTGAAGAGCTCCTTGAGGGCGGCTTGGGGAAGAACAATCTCAGAAGGGATATTCTCTATGGTGACAAGCTTTGCTGAGAGTTCTTTCAGACTTAGGATTTGATTTACAAGAACGACCCTTGACCAACGAGACCGGAGGAGGATGAGGCCCAAAGAATTGTAGCTCGTGTGTCAGCCGTGGTCTTAGCAGCAGCTACGAGAGTTGAACATATTACCAAGTGAGTTTTGGGCTTTGTCTCCAAGGATTTGTTGGCAAAGGATGCCAAGCGTCTTGGATCCTGTTTAAGAAGCATAAAAATTAGAGCCAATAGAGGAGAGGATGAAGAGCAAGATCAATTGAATTTTCATACCTCCATTTCGCCAGACATGTGTGAGCCAGGCGAGTAGATGATGTCATGCACCATCTGTTCCAAAACTGTGTTGTGCTCGTCGAGCACATCTTACTCTTCTGGGGGTTCTAGGTTAGTGAGAGAGACCACTTGCCTGTCCGCCATGGCTTACTGCTCCTCTGGAGTATAATACATGACATGATATGAGAAATGAGCATCAGCAAAACCAAAATAGAATGCGCCTTGGTCATTAACATCACTATCTCCTTCGTCCATACCATGATGGTGGTATGCTTCGTCCTCAACATTTTGGAGATTCTTAGTTTGAAGCAAGACAATTGCCTCGACAAAAATAGCGACGTGGTGAACGAGCTTAGTGTCCAAACGATTGTCGGGGGCATTTATGGAGATGGAGGCAAAGAGAGATAGCAGCTGAGTAAATTTGAGGCTGTCCCAAAATTGTGCTTTCCACGCACGGTAGTGCGGGGTCACCTTTATAGAAGGAAAAAGAGAAGTAACTAGTTCTTCCTCGGGAAGCAGCACTGCCGGAAAACCAAAGTGTGAGCCTGCAGCGTCAGATTCTATAAGGTGAGAAGTGGCTCGCCAAATACTATAGCGATTCACCGAATCAACCAATGGCATAGGGGCACGCTGTGTTAACCCAAGTTGCCTGGCCAAGTTAACCCAACTCGTATCCAATTCTGGATGAATCAGGGACTAACAAATCTCCACAAGTGTGACTCTAGAGGAAGATGAGCTTTACTTGGTTACTTTGGTCTCTCCATAAGTGTGACTCTAGACAAGCGTGGCACTTAGGGTTTGTCATGTACTGATATTGTCCCAACTTAACCACCTTTAAGGTGTTGAGTTTTATCCACAAAAGACCTCAATACAATTAGGAATAGTCCACCTTCATTTAAACTCGAGCTCGGGACGCGATGGAGAGGAACCTGCTCTGATACCAAGTTGAATAGCAACAAGCATCGCGCGTAGGGTTCGTCATATACTGATATTGTCCCAACTTTACCACATTTAAGGTGTTGGGTTTTATCCACAAAAAACCTCGGTACAATTAAGAATAGTCCCCATTTATTTAAATTGTATTTCATCTTACCCTATTTCGTCCAATCAAACAGTGCCAACGTCCATGTCTATTACTTGTGCCAATGTCTAAAGTGCCAACGTCGATGTCTATTACTTGTGTAATTTTAGACATCAACATTGGCATAATGAAACAGAGATGATTGTTCAACTCGCAATGCTCAACTTTAACTAAATTTGACACCCAAAATAACGAGCTATAATGACAACTACAATCTCGAGTGTCCGTGCTGATGAAGCTGAGTTGCAGATCTATTAGAATTAGATTTATAGATTACAAAGAGCTAAAATGGTAGCCCTCTTGAAGGACAAAATAATTGACTGCGCAATATTCTCTAAGCTAGTGATTGTATATCGATAGGTTCAGGAAGCTATGCTATGTATACATCGAACTTTCATTACCGTAAAGTCCATAACATTCACATTTCTCTGAACTGATGTGTCTCTGGTCAAACACCCAAACAATTAGAGCGGCAAAGACATCTGGAAACTTTCCATGGCAAGGAATAATCTTCAAGTGAGGATGGATCGGTATTTATATCTTCTGGATTTGACCATATATACACCCCCCGCTCCTGCCGGCTGCCTGGGACTGTGTTTTCTAGTACCAGTGCTACCACGAGTGTCACCACCATGTTCAAAGACATAAGTGCATTTATAACGAAATCAAGCTGTAAGACATTTGAGAAACGAATTAGCTATTATCTAACTTCAGAGGACGTCAAAGAATTATCAAGTTGCAGATAGAATAAATAGAGACTGTAAAACATGCATGCCTCTACTTGATGTGATAATAAAACATATACCACAGCCTGATCCGGTATCTATTATGTTGAATTTTGTCCACAATCTACTCATATGCTTCTACATATAATAGAATATATGCATCTACACCTTTTGTTTGTTTTTGGCTTCAAGTGCAACACAAACCAAACTCAGGCAGATTTGTTTCTATGTCAAAATAATTGACTCATCACTCTTTTGGTATAAAGCTTGCTCGTTGTTTACATTCGCTCTTCAATTAGTCTGGGGTTGAGGAACTCTGATATTCATGTACCTGTGTCTTTAAACTACAAAAGAAAAAAGAAAAATTGATGGCATAAATGTCTTACTTGTTTATTGCCCGTGTGAGCTGGTCCAGCAGATGCTGCTGCATAAGGAACAAAGTAGCTAGGGAGTACGAAGTTGGATTCAGGTTGATACTGTTGAAAATATGCAGGGATGGATAAACCAAGGAACAACGAAACACCAATGATCATCATGTTTCTAAAACTTGCCGCTCGACTATATTGCAATGTTGAGAAACCCAATGCCACAACAAGGGCCCATGTGAAACAGAGTACGGAAGCAGCCAGAGCCAGTGGTATAGATGCAAGAATGGCACCCATTTTTTCTATAAAACACACCAATGCAGCTTATTTAGAATGACCCTGATGCAACAAAATGAAATCACACACAAGAAATGACACCAGTACAACAAATGGCATGGCAACTAAGATCCCTCATGATGATGATGATAATGACCCCAACATAGGTATCCATTACAAACTGGGCATAGGATAAGCAGGACGTTTTAATATAATTTAATGGCACGCTGTTGTTGAATATAACAGTTTCCATGCATTCCATAATGTATCACAAACAATAAAGCATCACTTGCATCTCTATTTTTTTTTTTTTTTGGGGGGGGGGGGGGGGGGGGGGGGGGGGGGGGAATGATATAAAGTACTTTAATTACCAGTGAACGAGAAGAAGATTAAGAAAACTGCTCCAAGTTCCACGACTCTTCGACTTGCCACCTTTGTAATGTCGATTGTATGAACATTTTCTGTCAAGGTTGTTGACCCAGTACCTGAACCCCAAAGTCCTGCCAATATACTACAGAAACCCTCCAATGCAATTCCTCTGCTGACAATTCCTCTGGTTGGAGGCTTCAGATTAATTCTCACAGATGCAGCATGGTATGTTCCAACCTGGACAATATTGTCATCATATGCATCAGTCTCAGCTCTCATGCTGGTAAATTCATCTTTAGGTTCATTCATTGCCGAAATGTGGATATTCCTTTCGAGTTATCACATCCTTTTTTCTACAAGAATTGAACGTACTAAGCCTTTAACCATATTCAACCAAAATAAATTAAAGTAAAACTTTAGAAGGCTTAGCCATAGAACCCCTACAGAGAGATGAGGCATATCAATCACATGACACAAGCATTTGTGAAGTCATATTTATAAATAGTTGCATTTGATTTTACCCACCGAGTCAACTGATGCAACGAGTGACACAAAGATCATGATGATGGACGTCCTGAAATGAAAGACAGGGATTCCCCATTGCAGAGGATAGGGTATCCTGACCCATGCAGCAGTTCTCCATGCATTTGATACATCAGTCCTACAATGTTTCATAGTATATGCATGTCGTCTGCAAGCATCTATTAAGATATTTGAAGTAGGTATATCAGCAGTGCAGCCTTTGTAATCATATGCTCCTCCGGCTGTCAAAAAGAATGCATAAGTCCATATGATCATTACGCTCAAGGGAACCTGAAATGAGAAAGCATCAACAAATCCTTTCAGACATACATTGACAAGTGCCAATAAAGTTTTGAGTCCTATCGGGAACTACGATGAAATGAGAATGATTTTGATGATAATGTTTGTTTTTCCTTCTTTTTGTCCATAATTATCCCTCATTTCCAAACTTCCATATACAAAAAAACATGTCTTGAAAGGTTCCATTAGTTGGGTCAAGGGAATCAACTCAGTCAAGTCAATGGAATTTTGGCTTGGTTAGGTTTTCAGTCTATTATTTGTCTAAGACATCTCACACTGAGAATTACATCAGGCAGTCATTAACAAGACTTGGATAAGATTAGGGCCTTCTGTTGAAAAGTGGTGTGAGTTCAACTTCCTATGACGCCACAATATGTATATATAGTAGTGGTTCTATAGTCCACGGGAAGAATAGAAAAAGGATAGGACAGAGTTTCACATCGATTTTTTTCTTGGTCAAACGAGAAAAGTATATTGACTGAATAAATAAATGAGCCAGAATGTGGAAAGGTAAGTTACATACTGCATATATCCTGAAAAGACGATGCCCAAAGATGGATACCCCTCGGAGGTACTGAAAACAAAGCAACAAAAGGAATTTAACATTTTTCTTAAGACTTCCTGAATGCATTTACTGAACTATGAGGTTACATTTGGTACAAAATTTTATAAGAAAGTGACCAACATATAGCACAAACTGCATAGGCATAACTAGAATCAAAATACAACATACCAAGGTGAATATAAGTACCAAAAGAATCTGTGGAATGCTAATTTCCACACAACTACCAGCTTGAGGAAAGCCATAACTAAAAAATGCCAAACCCACAGCAGCAACAGTTGGTGCAACAACAATAGGATTTATTAATCTGCAATGGATTATTGTAAAGATGAGAAAATGGTTCAAACTTATAAGCAGGCCAAACAAATAGTGCGTAAAAACCATTGTAGCCTTTGCAACTATTCTCTGGATTACCTCAGCAATATAGACATTAGACCAGTAAATCCCAGGATGCTTTGAAATATTGAACCAACAATTACAGCCCCTTGCAGTTCTCTCATTATATACCTAAATTTCTGCAGTCAAACAAGAAATAATAAGCATTGAAGCTCTGAGATTCTTGATAATGTTAAGATGCAAGAAAATGTGGCATAAAAGGTATACAATCTTCTGTTTCTGAAACGTTTTAAATGTAAGGAATTTCATCCATTGTAGAACAGTACATTTGAATTAGTAGCATAACTATATTACTTTAATTTCTAAGCAAACTTACATGCTCTGTAAGATTCCGATATTCTTGAGCATTGATGATAACCAATGCTGGTGCCAAATATACAAATGAACTTCCTTGAACTAATGGAAGTCGAGTTCCAAAGTAAGAGTGCAATATTGTCGTGATACCAGAAACAAGCAGCATTGTTGAAATCACTGTGGCAGTATCTCTCTAAGACCATTGACGCAGTGTAAATAGTGAGTTTACTGTTTAAATGCTAGACAAAAGAGTGCAGGAAAGCACATGCTTACATCTGTTCCACCCATGGCTGGTACAATGATCAGGGGGATGAATATAAGTGAGCCAGCCAATGATAAATAATGTTGCAGACCGTAATATATTAGTGCTACTGCAATTGAAAAATAACCTCATGAGAGGAGGAAAAACAAAATAGTTAAGCTCTTGTAACTTGCAACAAGATCTAAGAGTGCCAAGTCATTTTTCCAAAATATGAAATGAGTAAGGAGAAAGAAATGCCCCTTGGACACTGACTAAAGCTAGAGAAAACCAATAGGTTTAATAAAAAATCTAAAGTATAGGATCATTCTTTTCAATAAAAATTATAGCCACTACATCTTTTGCAGGTTGTAAGTCTTAGATTCAGGTTTGAGATCTTATTTGAGTCCTAACGTAAAAATTGGAAAGGACTATTATCAATATTTCATTTCTAGCACATGCATGCTAGGTGCAATAACTAACTTGTGTTTTTTCTCTATAACATCCACATTGCACTTCTGCTGCCTTAAAATGATTCTTTCAACTTACTCATAGAACAATCACAGACAAGTAAGCAATGGCGACTGCATTCACATAAACCATTGGACACACCAAAAAAAGAAGAAGCAATGCAAGGAATACTAACCAGAACCCGGATTTTCTCTCAATCCAATCCTCATCGCAGACGGCCTACCCCAGCCTCCTCCATTCCCAGGCTCTTGGCCGCCATCATTCGTATACAAATGCATTTCCTCTCTTTCTTCCTCCTCATCCATCTTTTTCGCCTCCCGGACCAAACCAACACCTCTAACTCCATTCCTATCATTCCCATTATCATTATCATTATTATTCCTATTCTCACTTCTTCCCTCATTACCAACAACACCTCTCACCCCTTCTTTACCACCCAAACCAGCCTCATTCTCACTCCTCACCCCACCTCCTCCCTGAGCCGGCTCAATCTCAGCCCCTCCTCTAGTGGGCTTGGTCCGGCCCAAAACTGGATCAATCTCAATCTTAGGAGAGGACCCAGTTCCACCTCTAAAACCCTTCTCCAAATCAAACCCAGAACCAGCAGCAGCAGCAGCAGCACTAGTCTCATTATGTTTCCCACTGCTACTCGCAACAGTCTCCCCTGAGAAATTGGACACAAACCCAGTTCTCTTGGCCCAAGATTTCAGCTCTCTCGGATTATGATCCCTCCTCGGCACAAAAGCTCCGACCTTGGTGGGGTCAACAGAGCCAGCTTCGGCTCGAGTCCTCCCTCTCTCGGCCTTGTTAACGAAATCTGAGATCGACCCAGTTGCCATTTCGTGTCCTTCTCAACTGGGTGCCTGCTCGTTTTGCAGAATTAGAAAGAGAGACAGTGAAATGGAAGCAAAGAAGAAAGAGTAATGGATGATGAGTATTAAAGAGAGGCTTGGTTTTTGGTTGTGCGGAGAGATAACAAAGCTGTAATGATGTTAGCAATGGCGACTCTTCTGCATGCACCGACTGATGTGAGTGAGCGAGTGACTGAGCTTTGACTCTCTCCTTGTCCTTTTGATTAGTTTCCGCTCCCTTTCCGCGTTTGTGCCTTGTTGCTTGAAATTCCTGAAACCTCCCTTGTTTTTGGCCGTTGAAGAATAATCTAAAATGCATTATTTTGTGGCAGGCTCCATGATGGTGTCGTTTTCAAACTCAATACAGTCAATAGCTCATGTCTGTTAGGTGCAAAATTAAACAATTAATGATGAATTGATATGCAAAATCACTTATTAAAAATAAGTTTATATTCTATTTTAAGGTTATTAATTGTAGCAAGGATAAATATGGATCATTCCCGCAGCGACTGACGAGATTAATTATTTTAAATAACTAAAAATATTAATTCTAGAAATCTGACAGACTCGATCTACAGACAAAAATTTAAGTACTTATCTAACCTAGACTCGACCTAAAATTACGAAATAATTACAAGAAATACTAAATACAGTGACGGACTACTACGTAAAATTTCAGAGAAATCAGAGTTATTTTGATATGCGAACAAAAATAAAGAAAACATACTAATGTAGAAAAACATATTTACAAAAGTGATGAAAATCAATAAATGAATAAGCTAAGGGGATTGTCATCCACCACTGTCAATCCATCTAAACAACACATACTCAACCTAACGATATCAACGTCATGAATAAAAGTTCCAAAGAAGATTCTATCGTTGAGAACACATCCTATTACCTAATCCTTAAGCATACGTTGATGAAGATCCGCTTATCATCGACAACTATCCCTCCAAGAACTTAAAGTCACAAACCTGAATTTACTAAAAGAGAAGCATTGTGATCTAGAAACAGTTTGAGAATCTACAAGGGTTCACAAGTATACTACGGTCGTGTTTTGCTAGACCTAGTGTTTCTTATAACCAAAAGGCTTGGTTTCTACTATAGAGAGAATGAGAAAGATTATGGAGAATTAATAGGCATCTCATAGATATAAATCTCTAAACATGCATACTAAGCAGGCTTTCAAAGCATACACGATAGAAATTATCGATGAAAAACCAACAAAGAAAGCTCATTCAAGAAGAAAGCAAAATCAAGTCAAAGTGTATATGTTATTTAGACTTCATGTACGGGGTCTCAAAACAGCCCCTTAACAAAGAAAACTAGAAAAACATAGTAGAAAAATAGAGAGAAGAAACGGAAGAGAGGAGGAAGAAGAGAGAGGACATAGTTGTCATATGTCTCATATGGGGTTTTTATATGGCTCTTTGAATCTTCTTTATTTCTTTGTAGTTTTGAGACTCTTTGTCTTGAAAAAAAGTCATCTTCTTTGATTCTTCTATTTTCTCTTGACTTTTTGGACTTAACTTCACCAACCATATCCAAATTAAATGTTAATATCCAGCACAAATTCATCCATGAGCTTCTCGGTGTGATTAAGGTCTCAAAACATGAATTTTCGTCAAAAGTCAGATTCTCGAGCAGACTGACCTCCATTTACTAAATCAGCCTAACTTCTTCTATAAACATTCAGATCACAATCTGAAAGATGTTATGAAAACTAGACATGATTATTATCTATTTCTCTATGGTGTTCTCCCAATTCTCTGTCGAAATTGAATGATTTACAGTGGCAGATATTCTTAATTAAGCTTAAAATCCCTGTTTTACTTCATTTCTTCTTATTTACTCCAAAATACCTATAAAACAACAAAACATACATATAAATTCTGAATAACTAACAAAAGAATAAATATACGGACATTAATAAATAAGACAAAGGTGTATAAATGTGCCCCGATTATGAATGAGGATAATGTATCAATCACGAGAGCAAACAATGTTTACATAAGTAAAAAAATTAGAAATATTTTCATCCGTACTCTGATGTCTGAAATTCGATGTTAAAAATTGTGGTCGATAAAAACTGATTAGACCCGTCATTAAACTAATGTCTATAAATAGGACCATAGGACTCTCTCTCGGAGGAGGAGGACTCTTTTAGTGCAACTGAAGTATGAGAGATGGACTTGTTGCTTCAACATTAAGTTATGCATAAGAAAGATGTTATTAGTGATCCAACTTTATGTTTGAGGCTTTTTACAATAGTTGACTTTGTGAACTCTTACAAAAGAGGTAGTTATCACGGTGTCAATATCATCATTACTTATCTATAATTCGTACCAGAATCAACAAGGAACACCACCTATTACTTTGTGTAATAATTGTACATATAGATCAATATACTTTTCATATTTTTTACAAGAATACCTACTAAGAAAGAAAAATGAAGACAACAATAAAGAAAGACTATAGGTTGTGATTATAAGTTGAGCAAAGCTCTCTTTACAATCTTTAAAATGTAAAAATCACAATTGCATAGTGCTACTGCTAGACTGCTAGTTACCTTGAAGTACAAGGATAACTAAAACGTGTCACAAGTAATTATAGCTGCAGATCGTTTTATTAGATTTGCATAATCTTCTTTCCACTTGGATTTTCTAGAAAAGTAGACCAAGTAAGACGGGCTAAACAAAAAGCTATCCTAGCCAGCATGAACACAGTTTATGACAAACCCTACCAAGATAAAGAACAGAAAGTCTAACACTTTTTTTCTTCTTTGAATTCAGTGGACTTGAACTGCAAAAGAAAAGACAGAAAATGGAATATGATTCCAAAATATCTTGCGCCTTTTGGTTTCAAATTGAACTCAAGTGGCCATTAGCAAGCATATCACCCAGTTTCTCCGTTCATAATAAGCATTTAGCTGTTCAAGAAGAAAATCTCGCTTTCAGATAACTAAGCTACAATGGACACGGGCTTCTATTGATAGAGACCGTTTACATTTACTAAAGCACTGACTAGTTGCACAAATCTTGAGCATTGAGGAGAGAAAGAAATTTGGAATGTGTCCTATGGAGAACTTCATCCCATACAGAGAGATACTTGTCAACTGTATAGTTGCATTGTATAGTAGATACTAAAGGATCTGGAGCTAAGGTCAGCTAAATTTGATGCACTAATGTTACAATTTCTAAAAAGAATGTGCAGAATTATCAAATTGCAGATAACTGTCATATACAATTGCACTTCAAGCTTCAGTTTCATGGTAAATGATAATACTGAGTGAAATCTATCAGATCAACTGTTCATTAATAACACATAGCTGTTCACAAACAATCATATGGCGGTATTCATAGTCCATTGTATCTAAGCTGAGATGCATATAATGTTCAACGAGGAACACTTTTTCCTGTTGTGCGCCTACATGATTCGACCAGTGCCTGTATTTTTTTTCCATTCTACTAATCACATCATGTATCCACAACAAAGAGTGGGTAGCCATAACTGAAAGTGTTGGAACACAATATTGAAAAAAGGGAAAAGCTTCCAAATCCAAACAACGTATGTAACCGGTGAGCAGAAAATGTACCTAAACTGATTAATGGAAAGCCCTCCAATGAAGCTCAATCAACCTATCACCAGCTTACGCAGCACAACTCCTCCTCTTAAAAGCTTTGCCAAATTCCTCATCTGCAGTATAGCTACATTTGAGCTTATAAACACTAGAATCAAGGGTGCACAAGGAGGACTCATCAGCTAACCAGTGATCAATAATTAACAGTGAAATAAATCAATCCATATAACCAGTACATTCCATTCTGATTTACACTGCTATCCCATTGTAAAATCGACAGCAACTGATTGAAGTGTTTCTCATTTTCTATTAATAATCTAAATAAACCTGAACAGAAATTCCATAACATACAAACACATAAACGGACCGGAAATTCAATCCAGAACGATTTTAGAAAAAGAAAAGACTATGAACAGAAACTTGTTGTTGAAATGTGTAGCTTCTATGTACTACGTGGAATCGGGGAGGCAGATGAGAAGAGGCGAGACACGTAATCTTGCTGCTCCCGAAATCGACGGCGGAGGTAGGTTTCGAGGATCTCCATGACCGAAACGAAACGTTTCATCTCCTCGAGTCGGCGGTTGAGCTCGGCTTCACGCGCCCTGGCTCGCGTCAGCCGCGCCTCCGTCTCGGCTAGGCGGCCGCGCAGATCGTCCACTGCGACGGCGTTGTCGTCGTCGTTCGGTGATCGGAGGGTCCGCGGCGGAGGGGTGGGGTTGTCGCCGGAGAAGGGACGTTGCTGACCATAGCACATGGTGGTGATCGGAGATGAGGGGAAAAGAGGGTTTTTGTCTGGAAAGCGGGACCGGCAGGAAGGAAAAGAGGGACTAAACTCGGTTCGGGTGCGCGCTTTATTTTCTACTCCCAAGTGATTGACACTACGGGCCCGGACCGGACTTTTATGGGGCGAGTCTCGGGGGTTTTGGGCTGAGCTGGTTTGAGTTTTAAGCACAATTATAAAGCTTAAATACGGCCCATAAAATCGAGCCGGATATCTCTATAATTTTCGGATCAACTCCGGCCTAATTGTTTTCTACATAAAAAATAAGTCAAACTTGCTAATTACAAAAAAAAAATTCAAAATTTGACTAATTAATAGAGTTTTCTCACTTTAACAGATACCTTATACTAAAGTTATGTTTATATGTTCATCTAACTAGGTGATTAGATATTTCAACCAAAGTTCATGTTTTAGATTCTCAATACCCATATCAACTTAATTAAGGTCAACACAAGTACATGGAACCTATTCAATAAGCACAAGCATATAAACAACCCACAAATACATAATAAATTCATCACAACCTATTCATAACACACATATACTAAAAACATGAACCATAGCATAAATCAAACCATTGTTTAACACATCAAGTGGATAAGGTTTGACACCTAGCCTCCCATAAGAGTACTACCCAATATACATGTCTAGAAACAAGTTTAGATACATGAATAGAGTAAACAAAGAGAAGAAGTAACCAAGAAAATCCTCAAAACTAGCCAAAGCCCATTCAATCCCTCATTTTGCTTTAAACTCCTATTATTTTGCTCAAAGAGTACCCAAACTTGTGAGAAGGGATGAGTGATTTAGATGGTAATGGTAGTAAGGGATTTGTAAGGTGGTGGTGAAGGGAGATATTAGAGGGTTGGAAGAGAAGAAAAGATACATATATATATATATATATAGAGAGAGAGAGAGAGAGAGAGAATAGCTAGAGGTGAGAGCTTGCAAAAATGAGAAGTGTGTGAATGAAGTGGGTATGAAGAGAGAAAAAACGATTTGAAAATTTAGGCTTAGAAAGATATTTTTGTATTTTGAATTTTGAAATTAAAGGGGATAATGTGGTCCTAAGGTGAGTCACCCACCATGACATGTTCCATGCATATGACTTGCCTCTAACCCAAAATATCATTATGGATGACTTAACTCAAGGTTGATCGCAGGAGTTAACCGCGTTGACCGTCGATGGCTAGAATCTTGGAATGTTCTGGTGAAGCTCCGACGACTGTCTTTTCATCTTTTTCTCAAAGTTGCTCCATCTTCTCTTACGGCCTTGGAAACGTTCCCGCCTTCTCTGAAAAGTGCCGAATTATCGACTTTTAGCCCATTTCTTTGCCAGACCACGATTTTCTAACATCAATGGAAAACGTCGTAAGAATAATGCTTTATTCATGGAATACAAACAATAAGCATGAAGTTAAGAGCATAATTATAGCATAATTATGGTCCAAACAAACTACTTCACACATAAACTTTGCTTGTCCTCAAGCAAACATAGAATAAATGAAACTAAACTAAGCTAGACTCTAACATGAAAGAAGCACACAATCATACAATAGCATGCAAGTGTCCCACAATGGTGAATATTTCCCTTAAAAAACCATGACTAATGGATTGAACTCATCTTAAGCACAGTTAGAATGTAAAATTAATGCATGTTTAATAAGCCAAACATGCTACATGTCAAACCAAATGCATACATTGCGATGTATTCAAACCAACATGTTCCTAACCATCTAACTCACAAGATATCATGCAATGCACTCAAGTTTTTAGAGGGTTAGTGTTTACACGCGAAAATCAATTTGATCACATATTTTTCATAGGCTTGTTCTTCAACCAATACTCCAACAATTTACAAACAAAAATATTTCAAATCATGATAACTTATTAAAGGTTGTAATGAGGCTAGGGCTAAGGCATTCAGAATTTGGGTATATAGTGATAAAGATTGTTCTAAAGACTTAGTCATAGCACAAAAACTTGTCAATCTCATACTCCACCTCCTCCAAGCGCCACCATGCTCATCCTTTAGGAGCAAGGGCCAGATTTCATCTTGTTGGGCTCAAGCTCCATTCCAAACTTTCTTTGAGCTTTGCGGATAGGACAAATGCCATAATTCTTCACTTTTAGGCATTCAATTAGTAGCAAACCCCAAATCCACAAGTACGGGAGACATTAATCCAAACATATTACATTTAGAACCTATTGCCGGAGAGCATCGCACATTTTTACATTCTTTATCTAGCTCTTAAAGTCTCTTTCTTTCTTCTTCTTTTCTTTTCGCCAATCAAATACATACAAAAGTTGTTTGAACAAGTCTATCCTCATAAACACACAGAACCCTTGAAAACATCACCTTCACCCTATCTTCCTATGCACTAGCATTAAAATCTCCAACTAAGTCTTTAGAAGAAGGGCAAGGATCACTATACTTGGCTAAGTGTTTAGATACATGCATGGTAATTAATGAAAGAAAGGCTAAATGTGGGCTTAAAAGGGAGGGTTATCTAGGGGTGTCACAACTCATGCGCACATATGAGATACATTGCTATTTAGCAAAAGTGGTGGTAGTCATAATGCATCTATCATTTTTAAAAACTACTTATGATTTGGAACACGTTTTGCATGGTTTCAAGAAAGTTCTAGATTACACGCAACAAATTGATATTACACATGAAATAAATGGTGCATTATATGAGCTAGTCATTCACAATTAGACTCAAATTCTCACATAGGCATATATAACTTTGAAACATGTTAATGCTTCTTTTTCTCATATGAACACATTTTGAGTGACAAATGCTTTTCAACCGATTAAAATGCATTGCTTTCACTTTTTCACACATGCTTAAAATCGTGCAGTCCACTAGCCATGCATTCAATTTCATCACCGGAAACTATTATTGGGATACAAACACACCAAAACACACATATTGTTTGTATTGCATTTTCTCAAAATTTTAGTTTTTATGGATTTTTAGGAGAAGTGATAACGACTTAACCTACTATCTCACACTTTAAAACCAAATTGTCCTTAATTTGCATCAAGACATACATCATACATAAGTGTACAAGAGGTACATAAGCATCATCACTTTACATTTTATTCATCTAACGCATGCTTTCCTAGGCATAAAAATTAGTACACATTCACACTTAAAGAGCCATACAGTCTCTAAGGATTAATGAAGCTATTAGAGTCCTATAAACCACTTTAGGGGCATGCATACTAATCATATTTCAAAGGAAAATAACATCGTAATCAAGCATACAAATGAGGAGACTTCACACTTAGAACTTGAAACACCTAGGAATGGAATAATCAAAGACTTAGATATGCGTCATGTTCAAAGCATCAAGTGTCACACATGAGGGGACCTTACACTTAGAACTTGAAACATCTAGAAATGGAATAATCAAAGACTTAAATAATCATCATATTCAAAGCATTAAGTGTCACACATGTATTACTCAAGATTACCACAAGCTAACATTCCATCATTCGTAAAATATATCCAAATCAAAGCTACGAAGTAAAGATAGTAGGGAGAAAGAATATGCAAACGCTTTGAAAACCATATGCAAACTTCATATGCAAGTGAAAGTTAACCAATGAATATCAAGTTATGCCTCGTCATCCAAGGTTGCCTCAAGCTTGATCATGACTCTTCAAAGGTGCTCTCAGACTAGTTTTAGCATCAAGGTATTGCTCTATGATCCGTGCCTCAAAGCCCTAAGATCTTGGTATTCACAAGTTAACTTTTGCAAGATTGTTTTCGATGGGTCGAGTGATTCTCTCGACAGGTCGAAAATGTGACCTAGTCTGGACAGTAGCTTCTATTTGACGGGTCGAGAAGAACCTTTAATAGGTGGAAAAAGTGACAACATTTAGGCAGAAGCATCTTCTCGATGGGTTGAGAAGAACCTTCGACCTATCGAAATTTTCCAGAACTGGATGCTCAACTCTTTGGCCTGCATGCTTCAAATTCCCATATCCATAACTCAAAGTCCCTAGCTTCTTAAATCACTTCATAATCAACACACACATTATACACCACTAACACTAAAACTATAAGCAAATAAAGTGATCACGTACTCATCCAAATTGTCATTAAAGCATCACATAGTCACATGAATTCAACAAGACAAACATCACCACAAAAACCAAAATATAACTAGTTGACATCAAGCAAAATGTGTCTAAGATGTTCAAATAAAAGTTATATAACCAAAAGGATCCTACAAAGTCTTGAAATCAAATGTTAGAAGCAATTGCATCAAACAAAACAAAACAAAACAAAACAAAACAAAACAAAACAAAACAAAACAAAGCAAACACTAAGAAGTCATCATCCATCCAATCCATCATCATCGTGCGCCTCATCGTTATGTCCGGTACCGGATGTGCCAACACTACCACTGGAGTATCGAAGCTCCAAGCTACTCATCTGCTCACCAAGGGAGTATATCATTTGCATCATATCCCCTATAGTTTTTCTGCATCTCCCCAAAGTTTCGCTCAAGGTACTCATGCATCTTTGGAGTCATCCCTTGTGGGAGTCTTTGAGGTCGTGAAGTGGAGGCTCAACTAGGTTAGGAGGGGGAAATTGGCCAACCGCGCCAAGGCTCTTAGCCACCGCAACATCATTGATCAAACCCTTAGGAGTTGTCCACTCATTAGGGTTTACTAGTATGTCCTTGATTCCCTTATATTTGCAAAAGTGGCTAATCAAGCATGGAAACACATAAGTTCCCTTACCCTAGATGCAAGCGATAATGGAATCATAAATAAGCTTCCCATACTCAACCTTTACCCTATCTCTTATCATCATCATCATCATCATCATCATCATCATCATCATCATCATCATCATCATCATAGTACGGTAGCCCTTGATGGGGATCTCACTGTTATGCGTGTGTGGCTTGACACAGTGCTTGACGAACATCCATAATACTCGATATATGAGGTTTAAGTCACCACTTTGGAAACATCCGTTTCTATGTATGGGGACACTATCACCCATGTACATCTCTTTCACAAAGTGTTCCGCTTCTACATTATCAAACCCCTCCCTCCCTAAAGGTGGTCCTTTCCCTTATCGTAAGAGGTAGCAACCCAAGATATGCTTCTATGGCTTTGGGGATGAGTAAGAGCTTCTTCTTTCTCAATAGGATTGCTCGCCTTTCACCATCCTTGGATAGGGTGACCAAAAGTGCGTCATAGAAATCACGAATCACTTTTTCCTCAAACCCTTTACCATCTATCTCGGATAAGTGTGTAAGCTGATGATGCTTTACGAGCTCAATGAGGTGACAAATTTTTGGCCTTTTGGCAAAGATGTCAATGCCCCGCTCCGAGTGGAAGGAGCAGTCACCCTTCTAGAAGTGCTTGGCTCTCTTAACCTTAATGGGATAAGAAGAAGAGCCAACATTACTACGCTTGGGAGGCATGATGAGATGTTTAGATGGAGAAGACTCAGAAACCTATAACACAACATTCATAAAAACTTAGAACTCACAACAAACACACATGTAATTCTCATACCCAAGAAACCAAATCATTGTCACAAACCATATATCTCAATGCAATTCATCAAAAAGACAACAATCTAGTACTCAAGAATGAAAATCACAACACATGTTGATCACATGAAAATCTTCGATTCAAGACGTCTCATATATCACATCATCTCAATTTCATAATCTAATTCAAAAGCAATATATTAGAGTCTCAAAGCACAATTGTACATAACCAACACACAATGTAACCCAATTGTCACATTAAAGTCATCAAGTTCTTAGTCCAATTACTTGTCAAATTAAGAAATTTTATCCCAATTTGAACCTAAACCTTGATAATCCTCACTTAGACAATTACATTACGACTCAAACAATCAAAACAAATAACTACAACACATGCTTGAACCATAATTTTCAAGTTATACACATGGATGTCAAATTTGTCATCAAAATTTTTCAATCAGTTTCAACTCAAATGGCATCAATTCTCAACAAACCAGGTTACAAACAATGCATCACAATCATCAAAAAATCACCATATACCCAATTTGAATTTCATGGGTTTTAGAACACTGACCTCTTGTAGCAAACTCCAAACACAATCCAATCACCAAGAATAGCACCACACTCAAAACAAGCTTCAAAATTTGAAGGGTTTGAGAGATTTTTTAGTGATTTTAGGGTCAGATTGGGTTTTAAGGTGTTTGAGGGTGAGAGAGAGAGTCGAAGAGGAAGAGAGAGAGAAAATCCCAAAGTTTTGAGAGTGTTTGAAGTGAAGAAGAGAAAAGAGAAGAAATAGGATATTTTAAAAATCAACTTCAGGTCAATGTTCTGCCCAGACCAATCTTTGACGGGTCAAGAGGTTATCTCAAAGCGTCGAAGAGATGCTACTATCTCGGTCTACACCATTTTTCGACTCGTCAAAGGGATTGAAATATCATCCTTCGACCCGTAAAAAATTCCTAGAAATGTGACTTCTAAACATATACTGATTATCGCACTAAAGAGATATACAGACACACAAATTTGCACACCACAATGCAATCACACATAAAGCTAATATAATAAACACACACACAAGTAAGCAAAATGAAGAAAGTAAAGTGAGATGAGAAGGAAGAAATGCTCTTCCTTGAAGACCGATTTTTGCTTCCAACTTAGTCACCAACAATCACTAACTTGCAAGACTAATTAGTCTTCCTTTCCATGCTAGTTCTTTTGCCATTTTGCCATGATTTCTTCTATGGATTTGCACGTTTGTGACCTCTACCACCTCAGACTTATTCCTTTAGCCAAACCAATGGTATCCGACCATCTCGGATTCAAGTTTAACGACGTTAACATGGTCGGTGATGGAAGCTAGGAATTCAAAGCATCATGGTTGGGTCCTTAGAGTGATAGGTCTTCCCATTCTACTTCCTTGTTGACTCCTCTAAAGCTAAAACTTGCTCTTCATGGAGCTCGAAAGATTTCTCATTCTTCAAGTTCCTCAAATGCACTACCCCATTCGGGAAAATCTCAAGTAGTTTGTAGCACGTATCTCTTGAGGGATCAAAGTTCTTTAAGGTGACTTTGCTTCCAATAACTAGGGAGTCCTTCACGTTCTCATTCGACTTCAACTTCTTCTTTTCTCGGTTCTTGATCTTATCTGGTGCTTTCACATCTTCGACACTCAACTCATCCTCATCATTTTTGACTTTCTCATCTATTACTCCAATGCTTATTTCTTGTAATGAAGGGATTGGCAACAACTTGTCGAATATCTTGAACGTCTCGATCCTATCAAAAACCGTCATGGTGATCGAGTACTTCGTCTTTAACATCTATCTTTATGTCAGTCGTAGCCATGAATTCCCTCCCGAATATGATGGGGAGATCCTTGTAGTCCTTTGGTTCTTCCATGTCTAGAATGACAAAATCCGCCGGTATTACTAGTCCACCACTGATCACCAACACATCTTCAAAAACTCCCCGTGGATGCACCACACTTCTATCGGTTAATTGCAGTGACATGCTCACTTGTTTGATCTTCATTAAGTCGATGTCCTTGTAAACTAAATATGGCATTAAATTAATCGAAGATCCAATGTCCATCAAAGCTTTCTCAAAGTACCGCTTCCCAATAGTGCACGAAATCATAAAACTTCCCAGATTCATCAATTTCTTTGGATCATTTCTTTCCAAGATTACTGAGATTGTACATTGAGTTTGATCTTATCGGATCCCTTCACTTCCTCTTGGATCTTGTTCTTATACCGCTGGTTCGTGCAAAGTTTCTTGAGAAACTTGGAATACATCAGAATATTTTGGATAGCATCAAGGAAGGGGGTATTGATTTCTACTCTCTTGAATACATCAAAGCATTCCTTCATCTTCTTATCCATGTTAGCTTAGGCTCTCTACTTAGTCTTCACTCGAGGGAAGGGTAGGTACTCATCTTCTCCTTGTTGAACCCATTCAGAATACTTCTTAACCTTGTCCTGACTCTCTTGTTCGACAGGTCAAGACTTCTTTTCGACGGGTCGAAAATCTGTGTTTCTCTAGACAATAGTTTCTTCTTGACTGGTCGACTGTGAGTCTTGACCTGTCGAATTATGGGCAGCTTTTCTTCCCTTATTCATATCCAAATCCTTCCCAGTATGTTCTATATCCATGTCTATACCTTTCAAATCTTTTCTGGTAACCTCATGACGACTTATCTCATCATTGGAGTCCCAATCTTCAACCTCAACTATCGTGTCATCAACACTTATATCATTCCCTTATTCGACTTGGTCATGAGCATCCTTATGCCTTCTTGTGTTCACCTTCTCAAATTTGGGAGGATCATAGGCACAAGAGGTGTGTCTAGGTCATCTTCATCATCGCTTTCCACCACCGAGGAATCTTCATAGTTGACAAAGTTCTTCCCGGATCTCAAGACCGCCTTCATCACATTGACTTGGTGCTTGGGGTTCTTCTTAGTGGTGGAAGGGAATTCATGTTCCTTCCCACCTCCTTGTGTGGTGAATGCCTTTGCCAGTTGGCCTCACTTGGGTCTCCAACTTGTGGATTGCACTTTCACTCTCATTACAAAGTGCTTGATTCTCACTCTTCATGCTCATGAAAATTTCAAGATATATCTTCTTGTCCTCCTTTTGATTCTTGACAAGTTTGGAAAGCAAGTCATTCATAGTAGATTTTGGTGTTTCTAATTGAGGTGGTGGGCATGGTGCTGGAAGAATTGCGGTTATTGAGCTCTAGGCATAAATGGTGCTCTCAGTTGGTAAGTGTTACCACTCGAGACATGTGCAAATCCTCCACTAGGTATTCGTGCAAACCCGGGAGCTTCTTAATTGTTAGAAAACCCCTTGCTTCCACTTCCTGAAGCAACAAAGTTTCCTTAGTTGCCTCCTTGATTACTTCCTTGGTTATTCTAAAAATCTCCTCCTTGATTGTATCTTCCTCCTCGACCTTGGAAACCACCATTATGTCTTTGCAAACCTCCTTGGTTGTTTTGGTCTTGACTACCCCATGAGAAGTTAGGGTGCTTCCTCCAACTCGGGTTATAAGTGTTGAAGTAAGGATCATTCCTTGGTTTATCATAAAATAACCCCTTGCATCCCTCAATGATCTCCAAATAATCTTCTTGGTGAGGGCAACTAAGAGTCTCATGCACCATGCTCTTACATATCATGCAAGTCACTGTTTCTACACTTATCTCCGAGACTTGGTTGGCTTGGCCTTCACTCCAATGTTGCTTCAACAAGAGGTCGAGTTTCTTATTCATTAACTCCTCAAGCCTCTTGATAGCTTCGTCATTTGCATATGTGACCCCTTTAACTTCATAAATGCCACCACAGCTAGCTTAGGTAGCCTCCCTTATAGAAACCGCTGGCTTCTTCACCTTTTCGACAACTTTTCTAACAAAATGTATGCTTCATCGTCTGTCTTATTCATGAAGTCACTGCCACAAGCACTATCCACCTTTCTCCTCGTCTTCTGTACTCAATCCTTGGTAGGATAAAGACATAAGCATTTCTTGGGTTTGCCTATGGTTTGGACAACCAAGCTCTAGATCTTTAAAACATTCCCATGCTTCGCAAAACAACTCTCCATCTTCCTCCCGGAAAGTCATTAGGCTCGTCATTCTCTCATTGATCTTCCCTGGTGGAAAATACTTTGTGATGAACTTTCTTTGTAAGGTCTCCCAAGCATTTTTTGTGATAGTAATTTGTACACTATAAGAGCTTTTCGCACCAACGATGCCTAAACTTGTCTGCCTAGTGGAGTTTGTGTTAAGCATGTAATCGGTGTGACCCTTTTACACTTCCACAAGTATACCGAGACAAGTTATAGTATATATGATTGGAAATTAGATGTGGAACCCATAAGGATTGATCACCCTAATTTCTTAGCTATTAATGTAAGACTCGATTACAGAAGACACACAAACACAAAATGCAACGTAATATGAGATAGAATCCATTGGAAACCATACATCGTGAGGAGTGGTGTTACTACCATGAATGTGATTCGATTGATTTGTTGAGATTTTTATAGTGTTAAAAATACAAACCATGTTAGGTTGAGATTTTTATCGTGTTAAAAATACAAACCCCAACCCAACCCGTTTAATAATCGAGTCATGTCAAAATACAAACCTAAACCCATTTATAAACGGATGGGTCTCGGGTTGACCCGTTTACAACCCATTTAATAATCGAGTCGTGTCGTGTTGGGTTTACCCATATATTATGACCCATTTGAAAAATACCAATTAAACTGAAGGAAATATAATAAATTCAAATACAAATTTTACAATGTACTAAATCAAAATTAGTTATTCAATATCGCAGATTTGTCGGATATATAATATTTCCACACTAAGTTTTGGAATTAAAGAGAGAATCCTGATCAAATTGAAAATAATTTTCAATGGGACGTGTCGAGGGTTATATAAAATGACCCGACCGATTTATAAACGTGTTACTTTTGTGTTATTGGGTTGACCCATCGCCGACCCATCAAAAAAGCGTGTTACTAGCGGGTCAACCCAATAATGACCCACTTTTAATCGTGCGGGTTTGACCCGTTTTTTTCGTGCGGGTTTTGAGTCGTGTCATCAGGCCGTGTCGAAATTGATAGGTGTACAAACAATGTCCAATTTATGATTAAAGTGTTTTAGTCCGATTTACCCAACTTTTTTCCATATCGTAACCTTTTGGATTACATTTGGTTATGATTTGAAGCTCTTAAACCACAAGAGAGATTAGAATATTTCAGACCAAAATTAGTTCACATGGCAAACCAAAACTAAAGTCTAGGTTTTTGGTGCCTAGACTCTAACCATATGTTACAAAGGAATGAGTACTGATAGACAAAATATGTTGGATGTGGAAGGTTTCTTTCTCGAGCCTCTATTGGAGGACCCGAGAGATGTGGCTCTTGTGATTTTTCCAATCCATACTCACTTAGATATGAACCGAAAGAACCAACGAGTACTCATATGAATTTTGGTCAATATGAGCTTGACTTAAGCCTCTCAAGCCCATTGAGACTCAAGCATACTTAGGTTTATGCTTCATCATTTGGCCTAATGGCCTCTAATGCTCGTGGAGGCCCGAGAAACTCAAGCCCGGCTCGGCCTAAAAAAAGCCCGTAATAGACCCGGTTCGTTGGGCTGTGGGCCGGGCTTGTACTTAGTGTCTCAAGCCTGGTCCGACCTGTAAAAGACCGTCTTGTATTTAATTTCTTAAATTTAATATTTGGATCATAATTTATACTTACATAAAAAAATTTGCAATAAGATAAGGAAACAAAACTAGTGCAATCTTCTCTTTATATAAGAAAACAAAGTTGTAATTTTTTTAAATTAGATAAGGAAACAATGTTGCAATAAGATGAGGAAATAAAACTACATTATAACACAAGGATCTTGATTACCACAAATTACTAGTTCAATCTTTTATGCATATGTAGTCACTCTTTAAAGTGAGAACAACCTCTAATGTTTATTTTTATTCACACTACACTCTTCTTGTCTACTTGGATAGTTGAATTTGCTCTTAGATTCTCAGTTTGGCTACTTGTTCTTAATGAATAAATTTAGTTTTACATATACAATTTTTGTATTCATTGTTTTGAAAATGCTATATGATTTTTGAGTTGTTGTTTGACTACTGATCTAATGTTTGCGACTAGTGAGTTGAGAACTTATTTTTTATATAGAAAACAATTAGACTCGACCCGATCCAAAAATTATAGAGATACCCGCTCAGCTCGGCTCTGCCTGTGAGGCCCAGTTCTATGGGCTGGGCTTGGGCTTCACAATTGTGCTTAAAGTCCGCCCCTCCCCGGCACGAAGCCCGCAAGGTCCAGCCCATGGAGGCCCGGCCCATTGACGACCCCTTCTTAGGTTCTTGCTATTATTCAAGAGAAAACTAACCAATAGAGCTTAACTTTGTTGGAATTGAACTCTAGTTATGTTTATATGGTGATTTCCTCTGTTTTATCTACTAAAGTGAAGGGATAGAATTGAAAAGTCAGACAAAAGAGGTATAATATGAGTGCAAATTGTAAAATGGGGAGTGTTAAAATCACTGCTCAAGTTAAATATGACTTTGAACTATATTCAGGGCATCTCCAACAGAGTAGCTGAAAACTATATTTTTAAATTTATAGCTAAAAACTACTCTAACAAAGTAACTAAAGCTAAGTCAAATATGACTTTGAATTATATTCACAAGTTATATTTAGCTATAAATGAGAGAGAAAATAATTTAAAAATTAAATTTTCTACCATTCACTCCATCCAAAAAATGATCTAATCTTTTAAATAATTAAAATGACTTAATTATAGCTACAGTCCCTAAAGTGCTAAAGGTGAAGTCTTTTACTCTTGGTTCTCATTCCTGTTACATGTACTGCTTGTATAACAAATATTAGCGGACTTTAATGAGAAAATATTTTTCTCGAGTGACATATTATGTAATTTTGTAAAAATAAAAGGTCTTGTTCTTTTTTGTTTAATCGTCCGTCCATTCGTCCTACAAACGAAACCCAAAAAAAATTTGTATACAGACATCGCGCTACTCATCTGACACGAGAAACACCAGAACACTCACGAAGGGGCGAAAGCTTCAAACCATGGCGGCACCACCTGACCTCGACCCTTCCTCCACCACCTCAATCTTCTCTCACCAAAACTCCAGACTCCCAGACGACACTGTTTTCTACGCCATCTTTCCCGACTCCGCCCTCACCTCCACCGCCTCCACCGCCTCCCTCCAATCCCTCCACCTCCAAATCCTCCCAACCCTCATTCCCTTCACCTCCAACTACATATGGCAACACGAGCCTTTCACCCTCTCCCCCTCCGCCGCCCCCAAACCCTCCTGCCTCTGCTCCCGCCACCTCCCTCACCTCCACGGCAAGCTCCGCGTCGGCGACAACCTCGCCGACGAGTGGTTCACCGTCTTCCTCCTCTTCCACGTCACCACTGTCTTCCCTGACCTCTCCGTCAGAGTGTGGGACTCCGACGGCGAGTTCCTTCTCATCGAAGCCGCCTTCCACCTTCCCCGGTGGCTCAACCCTCAGAACAGCCTCAACCGCGTCTTCATCCGCCAAGGGAATCTACACATCGTGCCACGTCACCGCCTCCGGAACCCTAACCTCACCGAGTCGTTGAATTTCGTCGCGACTTTCGGCGAAGAGTCGGTGGCGGCGGAGGAGGTCCAGCTGGCGGTGAAGAGCAGGATTGCGGAGTATCCGGAGAAGGCGAGGAAGGATATGCACGCGGCTAGGGTTAGGGTTCCGGTAAAGGTGGCTCAGGTTTTGAGGCAGGAGCCGTGCTTGGTTGCTTTGGCCGTGGAAGGGTTCTATGACCGTGACATTGACACTATGAAGTACGCAGCTACAATGGAGAGGTTTTCAGGGAGTGGAGATGAATTGGTTTGTGTTTCGGTGAAAATGTCAAGGGCAATGTTTGCTCAGCTGGTTCAGCAGACGTTTCATGCGCCGAAATGCTATCCAATGCTGCCACATCGGAGCGATTCTGGTTATGCAGAGGCTGAATTGGGGACGAAGATTGCGTGCGGGTTGGAGATGATGTATCAGCATAGGAAGAAGGAGGGGTTGGATGGGAAGGGGAGTACTTGGGAGGCATATAGGGAGAGTTTGGAGAGGAGTGGCTACTTTGGAGGATTGCTTCCGGGATCAAAAGAGTATCAGAGGCTGATGCAGAAGGCTGAGGAGTATTACTGCAACAGTGCTTCGTTTTCAAGGGCTAGGTAATGGCTTATTACTGTTTGAAATTTTGCTATTGTGGTGTGCAATTTATTGAGTATTTTTTTGGGACCTTTTTCATCTATTGGCTTGTGAATTAATATATTGGAAGACTCTACGTAAATGGACTTCTGTCAGCTCGCATTGTGTTAGGTACTTCTGAAATGCGTAGTAAATGTTGTAAAGAATTTGTATGGCACGAATGTGTGCCGGAGTATGTAACTGAATGCGTGTATGTGCTATTGTATTGTACTGGGTTGCAATGTTTCTTGTTCTTTAGTGTAAGGAGTTGACTAATGTGTGTTACTTTGTTGCAGTGAGATGATGAGTGCTCCAGTGAGACGCATTGATGAGATTCTTGCTTTACCGTATTCAGTGGATGATTTCAAGGGTCAAGATGTTCCACCTTCTGACAATGATGCTTGGCTTTATGATGGAGAGGATGAGTTGAACTCTGCACTTCTAGAGAGACATAGGGAGATGGAACTTTATGACTTAAAGCATAAGAAGAAGCAGAAGTCAAACGTGCAGGACAATGTTGGTCCATCCTCCAGCTCAAATGCTGATGAGTTCAATCCTGGTGATATAGCCAAAAGCATGCAGGCCTTTGTCCAAAAGCTGTCAAGCTACGAGGGAGCTGAGGTCTCTGAGAACAGGTTAGTTCATATCTTTTACTCGAGTGTTTCTATTTTCTATTAGTTTCTCATCAGTTTTCAGTTAATTTTTTTATCCAGTTACCATGGATGTGAATATGTGCTTTTACTGATGATTGTTACAGTTCAACTGATTTGACATTCGTTTTGAGTGCTGATAGTGTCACATCCCACTCTACATAGTAAGATATTGTCCGCTTTGGGTCCCGTCTGCACGGTTTTATTTTTGAGTCTACCCCCAAAACGCATCTTACTATAGAGATGTGGGTATACACATATAAGCACATCGCATTCCCATTTCCGAGCGATGTGGGATTGTATGCCCATGTAGGAAGCTAGTGCCCTTGACACCCCCACACATGGGTTATCACAATCCACCCCCCTTAGGAACCCGACGCTCGACGTCTTCGTTAGCACACTTCCGGTCGTGATAGGCTCTGATACCATTTTGTCACGTCTCACTCCACATAGTAAGATATTGTTTGGGTCTCGCTCGCACAGGTTTACTTTTGGGCCTACCCTAAAATGCGTCTTACTATAGAGATGTGCGCATACACATATAAATACATCACCTTCCCACTCCCGAGTGATGTGAGATTGCATGTCCATGTAAGAAGCTAGTGCCTTTGGCACTCCCACATATAGGTCATCACAAATAGCTCCTTAAATAAAATGCTATATTCTTAGTATCTATAAAGAAGTCTCTTCCCTGTATTCCATAGGTTGCAGGACAAGTTTTCTTGTTTTCTGTTTGGTTTTACTTTAACTGTGTTGTTAAGGATATTTGTGTTTTGATGATAAATTGTTCACTGTGCTCTCATACCTTAAAATTCCTGAATATCCATAATTGATGAGGTCAGCTATATTTTGTGAAGATAGTAATAGCTGCTTCTAAGTCTGATTGAGAGAAGAGAATTTGATTATATTTTACTTTGCTATCTCTTTGAAGGAACTTAAAAGAAGTGGACCTTGATGTGGACCGTTTCTTCAAGGATATAGGATCAATGATGAAAACTGAAGCTGGTGAAGAAGCTAACAGTGGTGATGATATTGAAGAAGGGTCCTCGTCTGACTTGGATTTTGGTAAGATTTACATCTTTCATATTTTTCCTTTTGTAGACTGGATTTTGCCATTGCTGTGCATTTTTTTTCCTCATGTATAAATAACTGTTGTCAGAAATGGAAGTCCCTGTAAACTGATATTTTTGCTTTTACTTTCTCTAGATAACACTGCTTAATTTCTTCTGATTTATCATCTGTGCACAGTTATAGGGTACTATATTCCTGCTATAAGCTAATTATCACACAGTTTCCATTTTCAGTGAGGTCGAAACTTGTCTCAAATAACTTTGATAACCTTTGAAAGATAGCAACTTGCTAAATATCATTTTAATCTCATTATATCTGTGGAACTTTAACTAACGTTTGATTTTCACAGATGATTCTGAAAATGAATTTGACAATGGAGAAGTTTCTGAAGATATTGAGAACGGAGAGGATACTTTCATGCATTCTTACTCTGATGCTTTAAATGAAGAATTGAAGAGTACGACACTCGAGAAAAGTTTTGTCCGTGCCAGTGAACAGGACCCAAAGAAAGATGAGGTATATTTCTCATTTCTTGCAAATGGATACAGAAAACTGAGTTCATTAGTAGTGAGCAATTGTGCAAAGCCCATGCCATGCACTATATACGCTTCACATTTTTCATTTGCAATGTGATCTGTGAAGTACCATTGTCTCCATAGAGCAATTTGTCCTGGGAGGATGTATAGTTGTCACTCCTCTTTGTCCTGTGACATGACTATCATAACTGGAATGATAACTTATGGATCGGTTCAAGCTTTTTCTCCTGTCAATTATTAGGGCGTTTTTCAGCATGTATACTGCATGCATAGATCGGTGCAGCATGAAATGCTAAAATTAATATCTTTCGTGTGCAGGGAACATCAAATGCGACAGAAGATATGGAGGACTTCACTCCAGTTGATGTGGACGTGAATCTTGTGAAGAGTCTTCTTGATTCCTTCTCTAGCCAGCAAGGTCTTCCTGGCCCTGCCTCCAACTTGCTTGGCCTCATGGGGTTGCAACTCCCACAAGATGACAAAAAGGGCAAATGAGATCTTTTTTTCGAGTCTTCTAAACACATTTCATTCTGGCTTCTCCAATGTAACTGGTGTCTCCTACTAACTTGTAGCTGTGCTGTAAATGAGCTTCTTCGTCTTTTGGGTCTCCTTAGTGTGTAGTCGGCATTGTACATACTTCTCAGCGGGGATCACTAGGATAGTGCTTATTTATATGTTTACATTGAATAGTTGAAGCCTTGTAAGGAGTTGTACTTTTAGAAGTTTCAGATGAGTTTTGCAACAGAATCGGTACTTGTATCCTAACCAAACTGATCAAAGTTGATCCACTTTACTCTCAACAAAAGGTTTTCTAAACAACCAACCACATGTCAATGTGGTGTGATTTCAAATGAAATACATAGTTGATGCATTACTTAAAAGACCATGTGGGTCTAGGCTGCATAGGAGGAACTGTGTTTCTTGTGATTCCTCCGTTTGATCTTCACATTTACTTTGACGCCATTGTCAATTAATGACTGAAGTACAATCTGAAGCTTACCCTCCAATTTCTCCCCTCTCCTTGGTGTGTAAATCACATCATGGATATCATCACCCAGTGCCCTCTGGGCCAGAACTTCCCCAACTGCAGCACAAGCCGTTGCGTTCCTAGTTGAATCCAGGTCGAACTTCATGTCCTTTGATATGGAGTGTGCCACAGCAACAACCTTACTGGTTGCCCGGTGAATAATGCAGGCACGAACTGAAGCCTTGGATATGTAAATGTCCAGGCAAAACGGCTCATGGTAAGGACCAGTGAGCTGATTATAAGTCGGAGTTCTCAGCTTCTTCTTCTCAACAATGCCCTTGTCCACTTCACCAGGCCGAGAATTGTCAACAATCCTACCCTGTTTCTCTGTTCTGTAGGAAAACTTTGGAATTGGGTTCTCTATTTTGCTGTCCTTTAAACTAGTATCCTTCCTTTTACTCTCCTTTGGACCATCCTTCTTTTCAGAAGACTTGTTCCTGCGATGGAATTCAAAACTATACTCTTCAAACTCTTTGGACTCGCGGTCGATTTTATAGAACAGTTTGCCACGAACTCTCATGTCCTCAATGTCATCAAAATCTGGTTCACCCTCAAATGTTGGAGAGCATTTCTCAACTGGATCATCATCAACCAATGTATCGGACAAGCAACTTGGTCCCCATGTAGTCCCCTCCACTAGTGCCAAACCCGAGGAGACTCGCCATGCATCATCATCAACAAGATCAATGTCATAACTACCCGACTGAGGCGGCTCAGCTTCTGAAGGGAGCAACGGAGAGAGACGATATCCACTAGAGAAGTAAGCAACTCGTGCCAAGTGATCCGTATGCATGACCGTGGCAGCTGCATTGTAGCAAATCGCAGAAGCCTTTGAAATGAAATGTGGACATACTAATGAGATTCCTCTCCTCAGAAACATTGTGCAATAGAGGTCTCAGTGGAGCAATTGATCGAACACTTGGTGTGCATGTACTATTATACCTCGCCTCTAATTACAACCACCCAACCCAAAATGACTACCATATAAAATATTCCACGTTCCACCCACAAGGGCTTACCTTAAAAAAGAGCCAAAACAAAGACATATACGTCAGAACTCAAATATTCACCGGAGATGCTAACCCAACCCCTATCCCACTCTGCTTCTTCATTTTGACTTTTTCTAACTTGTTTGACTGGTAAGGAACTCTGTACCATATCATAATATCACACCGTCGTCTTCAAAGACCCACTTTCTTATTTTTCCATCTTTCGTTAAGAAACCAGCCATTCACTCTGCCCTCCTGGTTCACACGTATTTATCAATCACATTATTTTATTTTAGACTCCTTTGTTGATAAAAGCAAATAAGAAAAATAAATAAATAGATGACGATTGATTTGCTGAAACAACAACTTCCGGTGCACCAAGAATCTCTACACGTCAAGACAGGCCTTGTCCTTGTCGATGTCGTCAACGGCTTCTGCACAGTCGGCGCTGGCAATTTTGTACTTACCAAAACCCTCATATATTTTTGTTGTTTGTATGTTCTAGTAAGTTTGAGTTTTTCATGTGTTTATGTTGTTGTTGTTGTTGTTGTTGTTGTGGTCGAATGAATAGGCGCCGAGGCAGCACGATGAGCAAATCTCGGGAATGGTGGAGGAGTCGGTGACTCTAGCAAGAGCTTCTGTGAGAAGAAGTGGCCGGTTTTCGGATTACTTGATTCACATCATCCTGATATCCCTGAGCACCCTTATCCTATTCATTGCATTGTTGGCACTGATGAATCAAACCTTGTTCCAGGTATCCTTTTGTCCAATGTAACTAAAGTTTCATGCTTTTTCTTGTTTGAGTAAACTACATTGGATTCGAAATGGTTGCCCTTTTGTGTTGATTGTGTGCAGCACTAAGATGGTTAGAGAATGAGCCTAATGTGACACTCCTGCGTAAAGACTGCATTGATGGCTTTCTGGGTTCGATTCAGAAAGATGGCTCTAATGTGTTTGTCAATTGGGTTAAACCAATCAGATAAAAACTGTAAGTGAATTCTACAAAAGAATTTTGTATTAGTATGTTTGACTTTTATTGGATTTCTATGACACTGTTTGATTCTGTAGTTTCTGATCTTGTAGATCCTGGCGGTGGGGATATGCTCAGATATATGTCTGCTGGATTTTGTATGCTCTACTTTATCTGCACGAAATAGTCGTTTTCTTGTACCTCAGGAGGATGTGATAGTATATTCCCGGGGCTGCGCTACTTTTGATCTTCCTCTTGAAGTTGCCAGATCAATGAAAGATGCTCTAGCTCATTCAGGTACTCAGCTTTCTTATCGTCTTCGATAACCTCAAAATGTTCTATTTTGGAAGAGTTTTGTATTAGGAATCTCTTAGTTTTATCTGAAGTGCTCTTCCTTCATAGCTTAAGGTGTGGGGTTCTTTTAGGCGCATATATAGCTAGTAATTTGGATACACAGGTCTGCTATGGTTTAAAATCCCAGGCAAGGGTTAGGGTTGCAGAATGGGAATTATGGGATATACAATAAACCCATTCATAAAATTGATTGTTTTTGCTAGTGCATCCTCTGCTGCAGATAGTTAGGACCTACACCTACTGGATTTTGCCTTTCTGCTATATTGTTTGTATTTAAAGTAATAGAATTCTCCATGTTTCATACTCCCAGGACCTAATGCATCACATAGGTCTTTATATGGCCAAAGGAAGAGGAGCGGAGGTCGTTTCAGAAGTGTCCTTTGATACATAAGAGCCATGACTTAACCTATCTGTGGATTGGCATTCAGGCTTTCCCTGTCCACAGGGGATTTTTTTTTCAATGCGAACAATAGTTTCTATACCGCGATTATCTTAGTTAGCTAGCTGAGATGTTAAGGGGAAAGATAGCTCACATCAGTACAAACGCAGTTCAACTGTGTATAGAAAAGTTTTACAGTTTTCATTTCAGCGATTAATAAAGCACTTTCGGTTTTTGATACTTTATGTGTACTATTGCCAGCCTGAAACACCAGATTTGATAAAATTTCAATGGTTCTGACATATTAGATTGTCCAACAAACGCATGTCAAGAAAAATTCTACCATCAACTATTGTTTCAATTGAATCTGACTTCCATTTTCTGTTCCATTACTGTCTGGAAGACAAAAACCATTATAATATGAACAAATCTACCAACTGAACTATGACATATTACTACTTGGAACTAACCGAACTATGATAAACGTAGTTCTATACTTCAAATTTGGAGTTTAATTATTCAGAACCAGCTCTAAGTGCTTTTTATAACTGTTTTGTTGTTTTAATACTGTAAAACCACAAAAGAACTACAAATCATGTGCTGGAAGACTGTCAAAGTCTCAAAGAAATAATATCTGCATTCACTACGTTTCACAACTTGGTTCGTACTCAATATGATGCTCATGTGAAAGTTTTCAGATCAGGTAACGGAAGCTGAAGACTTTCATAATGGAAGAAAAGCTTATCCCCCTTCTCCCCACATATACTTTGGCATAATGGAATGGAAGGCGTCAAATCATTACTCATAGTAGCGTGACTATGTTGTTAGGATGTGCTACGTGAAATTGATCAGTGTATCGACATAAGTACGACATTATATTCTTTCAAGAACACCTTTCTCGAAATAAATGCATTTTAGCTACGAAGGTTTTTAAGGGACATTGCTCAATTTCTGACAATATCAATCATTTCAAATTCTTGGTTGAAGGAATATGCTTTTGTTATGCTTTTGCTATGATGCTTCGAGCAATAAACATAAATATGCATGCATGAATTTGTCTCAACCATCAACGAGTACGAGAAAATCCTCTGAGAAAGGCAAGAAAGCACTATGAAAAGACAAGATCAAAACTGGTTATGTTAAACTAACTAGACGAGATCAAATGAACACAGAATGTAGTTCTCCCGAAGAGAATTGTCGAGGGAAATGAGAATCAAGTTCAAAACTAAGATACGCCTGTTGGAAAGAACATAGCATTGCTATGTGATTACCAGAAAGCTAGTAGTTCATATGTGTACACCAATAGTCCAATATATACAAGTTTAACATATTCAGTGATTTGAATCTAATGGGGCCATGGCCAGCTTAAACAAAGAAGGGCGCGTACAAGTGTACCAAGACTCCAAGAGGGTTGTTAATTAGAGATTACAAGGGAGCTCAGAGTGAAAGAGCGCATGGATCAACAACCTACATTCAAAACTAAAATGATGGAAACCAAACTAGAGTCATTAAAGAAACCATGCATCAACAACCTCCAACCTAATTCAAAACTAAATAGAAATGAAAGAAAGCACGTCACCGGAAGTACTAAAGCAACTATATATAAATCTCAATCTCAAGATATAAACTTCAATTCGTTCTTTGTTATTTTTCAATATGGCATTGCTAAGGTGGTGATTTGTGCTAGTTGTTTTCCTTGTCTCCATTGCAAACACAACAGCTAATACATATGATTTTTTCCAACTTCTACTAGTGTGGCCTGCATCCTATTGTTCGATTTGCAGTCCCTCCTGTCCTTATACAATGAGTTCACTCCCATTGATGTTCACAATCCACGAATTGTGGGCGAGAAACATAACTTTAGAATCCCTTTATGATGATAAAGAGGTGTGTATACGTTATCTCTATCTCTGTGATATGTGTCGATCGACCTTCTGCATATAAGCTGCTTATTATTTCCTACTATATAATTCGATATTGACTATGTTGTAGATGAATAAGGTCCCTAGCTTTCGGGATGAAGAATGATCAAAATCATGGCCAAGTTTCTCAAGAACTAACAGACAATTATGGGAGTATGAATACAACAAGCGTGGGAGATGTTCTGAGAAAAACTTGGCTCAAACAACCTAATTTCAGAAGGCGAATGAACTCTGGAATGATCATCAAAAACATACAACACTTGAAATTCCGGAATCAGGTATGGCAGGCAGATCTGTTCGATATCAGGACGTCGAAACAGCCATCAGAATGGACATTGGACATACACCCACAATCAAATGCCATCCTGATGAACAGACACCCACATTAAGGGTACATGTACGTACTACTTCTTTGGTTGAATAAAGATTGTTTACGCACCTGCAATTTCAAAAGTCAAAATGTATGGATACATTGATCAATGAAATTCAAAGCATGCACGCATGCATGCAAGCATCCCATAAAACAAGGATGCAAACTGCACATATGTATTTCCATCAAACAAGGATGACAGAACATAGATACAAAAACACGCAGAGCCTAGAGTTAAGGAGGAGACGATGCCATCTAATTTCTTTATTGCCACATTATGCTGTAGTGCATGCATGTATCATAATTTCGTAGAGTCGCGTAGAGGAGGTCGGGACGAGCTGGCTGAGGAAATTAAGCTGATCAGCGAAGTATTGTTCATCGGTTCTTCCTATATATATGTGTGTTATTGCGACAATATGGACAAAGACTAGACCGATTTGGCTAAAGATTGGATAAAGCATTGATGGTGAAAAATGTGGTGACACTCGTAGAGTATAGCTCACCGGTCGTCTTCATTCATAGCTTAAGGCATGGGTTCTTTTAGGCACATATATAGCTAGATAATTTGGATCCACGTGACTGCCACTACTACATAGAATGAATTTAAGGACTTTTATAAAACGTTCTTAAAAACTTTCTAAAACCTTAAGACGACCTTAAAAACTCTCTAAGACCTTTTGTCAAAAGTTCCTCTATCAGGGCATCTAGTAAGTATATAAGGACGTTTTCAAAAATGTCTTAATATCTGCAAATATATGTCCTCTAATGTCTTTTAGGACTTTTTGAAATTGTCATAGTATCTCAGAATATATGCCATTTAACTTCTTTTAAGACATTAGATATCTGTCCTCTGATATCAGCTAGGACTTGATAAAAAAATCATATAATACTTACCAAGACATTGAAAATATGTCCTTAAATTTAAAAAAGATGTCCTTGATTTTATACTAGGACATCTTAAGAAGGTCCTTAAAACTAAGATCTAAGGACCTTCAGTTCAATATAAACACACATATTTGGTTCATATTCTATAGAACACTACCAGCATTTTCACTATAGCCAACGAAAAAAATCTCGTCGGCATTTTTTTTTTAATTCGTCAGCTATAGTGAAAATGTTGGTAGTGGAACTTTAGATTTGAATCAAAATGTGTCTGATATTGAAAATAAAAAGAGCAATGAACACCACAATAAATATATCAAAGTAATCAGAGTTATTGATAGCATATCCCAAGCAAATCTATCAAACAATTTTGAAGACTTAACAAAAAATTCCAAGAACATACAAAAATTCTTACATGCATTGTGTACTTCTTTCCAAGCATTACTCGCCACACCATATATAAGCAAAAACAATAACTGCAAAATTACAATAATGCATTCAAAAGTGATTGAATATGAACCCAATCACAAGAAACCAAGTGCACCATTCCGCGACTCCTGCAAACCAAACAAGTTTTCAAACAAGCAATTTATCTATACAATTTTATTAGGACACAATCAAAAATAGATATTCAATAGCAAGATATAAACATAATAATTAACGTGATAATTATACCTAGTATTAATATCTTTCATCTTCAAGTCTCACTTTAACCAAAAAAGTATTTGCCTCTATAAACGTCACAACACCTGTGTATAATAGAAGTATTCATATACGTTAATTAAACATAACATCAGAAAACAAATTGATATGCACTCCAGAGTGAAATGTGATTCATAAAAAGAAAAGGCAACAAAAGTGTATTTCAATTGACAAGAGCGAATACAAAATTAGGGCAACAAACTTCCCGATTCTCTAATCCCACAGAAGAATCAGGAAGCTCACTTTGAATGACAGTTCACTCTCAGAAACCCTAAACATATAATTCCAAAAGCCCAATTCAGTAAAAAACTTATCAAAAAAACCCAAATGACAGCAACCATAGTGTGCTAAAGAAACCGAATTTGCAGCAACACAGCAATAATCGCAGAAGGGGTGTCAGAGTTGGTGACGTTCTCTTCAATGGTGTAGAGACGAACCACAACGCTTTGGTCTGGCAGCCCATGAGCTCGTACGAAGTCTGGAGGAAGATCTTATTGCGGTTGAGGAAGGTGATGATGAGAAAGTGGCGAGAGAGACGAATGTATGAGAAAGAAGTAAAAGAGAAGTGTTAGGGCTAGACTATCTATCTTAACCTAATATATTAATTATGTCCAACTTGTTAATCCAATTTGCAAATGCTTGGTGTGACACCCCTTAGCAAGTATATCCGTCAGTTGTTATTTAGAAGTTACAAAGGAAAACTGAATAATCTTCTTATCAAGGTTATCCCTGATGAAATGTTGATCAACCTCCACATACTTGGTTCTGTCATACTGAATTAGGTTATGTGCAATTTCAATTATTGCAGTGTTGTCACAATGTAAGTCCATTGGTTTCAGAAGTTTGTAACCCAATTCCTTCAATACATTTCGTATCCATAAAAGTTCACACACTCCATGAGCCATTCTATGGTATTCAACTTCAACACTAGAGCTGGCAATCACATTCTGCTTCTTACTGCGCCAAGTTACTAAACTTCTACCAATGAAGGTAAAGTATCCAGAAGTAGACGCCCTATTAGTCTTATAACCTGCCCAATCTGCATCTGTGTAGCCTGTAACTTCAAACTCATTATTCTTTGGAAATAATAGGCCTTTACTTGTGCAGACTTCAAGTATCTAAGAATACGCATTACAACATCCATATGCTCCTCACTTAGATTATGCATGAATTGACTGACAACACTTACATCATATGCAAGATTATGTCTAGTATATGACAAGTAAATCAGTCTTCCTATTAACCTCTGATACATGCCCTTATCAGTTGGAACTTGATCAGGATACAACGCTAACTTATGGTTCATCTCAATGGGAGTGTTAGCGGGTTTGCAATCTAGCATTCCTGTTTCAGCAAGAAGATCAAATGCATACTTCCGTTGTGACAAAGTGATTCCAATCTTGGACCTTGCAACTTCAATTCCCAAGAAATACTTCAACTGACCCAAATTTTTCGTCTCAAACTCTTGAGATAAACGCTCTTCAAATTTTTCATCTCAACCGGATCATCACCTATAACAACCATGTCATCCACATACATAATCAAAGAAGTAATCTTACCATCCTTGTGTTTGATGAACAAGATATGATCAGAATTGCTTTGTCGATATCCAAACTTCTTCATGGCTCTAGAGAATATTCCAAACAATGCTCTAGGAGATTGCTTCAAACTATATAAAGACTTCTTTAATCGACATACCTTTCCAATATCACATGGTCTATAATTAACACTAAGAAGAATATCCATGTACACTTCTTCTTCCAAGTCTCCATTTAAGAAAGCATTCTCCACATCAAATTGGTGTAACGACCAATCATGTTCTGTTCCGTTGTCCAGGAGGTCACTTGGACAACGCAAATGGCCCGTCGTCCAAGTAAAGACGAGACGACGCAAAATTTATTTGCGTCGTCCAAGTACAACTTAGACTACGCAATTATTGCGTGGTCTAAGTTATACTTGGATGATGCAAATATTGTGTGTATATTTTCCGTAGTCTAAGTGATCACTTAGACCACGCAAAAATTCCGTAGTCTAAGTGATCACTTAGACCACACATGTGTATATTTTTCATAGTCTAAGTGATAACTTAGACTACGAAAGCATATATGGTTTCGTAGTCTAAGTGAGGACATAGACTACAAAAGCATATATACTTTCGTTGTCTAAGTGAATATTTTTTAAATTAAAATTTGAATTTAAAGTAATTTATTAATAAATTAATTAAAATACTAAATTTAATTTGAATATTTAAAAATTGTACGTACATCAAAATCGTTCGGAGAATACAATATATTCTAAACTATATACAAACTACTAAAATACAGCAGGAGTAGACGCGCCGCCGAGTCCCCCCGCCTCCAATCATGTCGTTGTCGTCGGGGGGTGGGGTCGTAGCAGGATGACACTCTTGTTGAACTTGGTTTTGCATGAGGGCGATGAGGTGGGCTATCTGCGCTTGTTGCTTATCAAGCCTCTGACGCGTAGATAAAGTTTCCGCCCGTGCGAGTCAAGCCTCCTCAAGGGCTGCTTGGACTGACGCATCTCGAGCACCTTTCCTCGCCGAACGTCCCGTAGATGAGTCAGAAGATAAATCTTGCTGCACCTTGCGTCCCAACCCCCTAACCTCCTTGCCAGCTCGACAACCGTATACCTCATCGGCGATTACAATTTGGCTCTCCATCGATAGAGGAGGCAGGTCTTCCGACGACAAATCCGGGTGTGCAAGCTGTGTGTTGGCCAATTCCTCCTACGCCCGTTCTACCAACCTCGTCTGAGAATAATAATAAATATTAAATAATTATAAATTTGTACGACAGTTTAATAAATAATAAATAATAATTACGTTAATTGAGAAGAAATATATACGGCACTTACGTCGATTTGACTCGCTTCATTGTCGAGCCCATACGTCACGTAAGCGGAGACGCTAGCATCCAGATAAGGGTATTTGGAGCCCTTATCTCTGTGCTCCTTAGCGATTTGTAATATCTGCCTGGAGCCGGAGGTATGATGTTTGTCCTTCTTCTCTCGATTGGCCTTGTTTATGTTTAAGGTTTTCTAGGACAACATAAATTATTAAAAAATTAATAAATAACTAAAAAAATAATAATTCAATTTAGTCAATTTAAATAAAAAAATACGAACCTAATAAAAATTTTCTTCGAAGTGGTTGACCAACCACTTCCACTCATCTTCCCTATCCCCATGCAGCTACGAGGGTAGGCGAGCGGCCGAATTTTTTGTAATACTTGTGAAGTCTGTACTTCCAATCATGGTAGATGGCATTGACAATGGTGTTAATGTGCCTAAGCATCTTCGGTGTGCCATCAACAACATATTGTTCCTACAAGAAAAGAATAAAAAATTATAATCATATATATTATGAAATTACGATTTTTATTGGTTATTAAAAAATAAATTTAAAATTGTATTACGTACCGAGAGTTCTTTAAACACATTCCCTTTCTCTTCGTCCAACAACTCCTTCCAAGTAGGCGCAACCATACGAACTTTGTTGCAAATAATTGCCCCGATGCTGTGCGATGAGAGACTAGCTAGCTGAGAGGTGGGATTGGAGGGCCATCGGTGAAATCGTCGTACGACAACTGGATCTTTTGCCCGGTGGCCTTGCACAATTTCTCGAATTTTTCGCCATTTCCGAGTCCTCGGGTCCTTTTCGGTTAAGGGCCTGACAGGGCCCTCCTGACCTTGCGCCGTATGCTGTAGAGAATAGACTTAGAGGAGGCCAACTCTTGGGCACTTTATGACATCAGTGATGGGCCGGAAGGGGTGTCATCATCACCGGTCCGTAAAGCTGGGGCATCAGGAATTTCCCCAGTTGCCGCTGCCGAGGGACCAGCTGAAGGGTCTGGAGAAGACGCGACGTTGTCCTCCTGGTTCTGCCAACCCATTAGCTCTGCCAACCCACTTGCTCTGCAAACCGTCGGAGTTAAGCATCTTCCGCCTCTTTTTGTGCCTTGTTTTACCCTATTGAGACATTTTAACCTAGGAGTTGTAAAAATCAACTATTAAACCTATTTTACTCTTAATTATAACTACTTTACCATTTACTATTTTTAACAATTTACTAATTATTTTTTCTATATCTTTCATATTTACCACAACATTTACTATTTTTAATATTTTTTAATTGTAAAATCATTTTTGATATTTTTCATTTATTAATATTAACCAATTTATAATATTTACTATTTATAATTAAATTGATACTAATTTACAGTAATTAAAATAATTAATATTACAAATAATTAAATTCATACTATTACAAATAATATTACTGTTAATTAAAATAATTACCATAATTTACCATAATTCATATATACTAAGTACAATAATTATAATAATTAGTATAATTACTAATTTACCATAATTACAATAATTATCATAATTACCATAATTAATAATTTACCATAATTACAATAATTACCATAATGACCAATTTATTATTTTTATTAATTTACTAATTTACAATAATTACAATAATTACCATAATGACCATTTTATTATTTTAACTAATTTATTAATTTAGGCTCATAATTACAATAATTTACCATAATTACAATGATGTACTAATTTATTATTTTTACTAATTTACTAATTTACCTTAATTACAATAATTTACCATAATTACAATAATTACCAATAATTTACCAATACCTAAATACATGTATTATACCTAAATACATATTAAAAATAAATTTAAAATACATACGTACGTAAAAAAATTAAAAACTTACCGGCCCATCGGCCGGTGGCGGTGACGATGAAAGGTGGAGGTGGAGGGAGCGACCGAGGATGATTGACGTACGTCGTGGAGGGAGTGATCGAACGACGGTGGAGGAGGTGAGAGGCAGCGGAGGGAGGGAGTTGCCGGAGGTGGGAGGCCGGACGTACTGTTTTGAGAGAGCGAGAGAGAGAAGTTTTGAGAAGAGGAATGAGAGAATGATCGAAATTGATCGAAACTGATCGAAACTGCCTATTTATATATATTGTTTCACTTAGACGATGGAGGAATACTTTCCATCGTCTGAGTTCACTTAGACGACGGAAATGGGCATTTCCGTCGTCTAGGTCAATCACCATAATTTTTGGAAACACTACCAAATTAATTGGGCGGGTGGGAGTTGACCGCCATAATTTTTGGGAACGGTTCAATTTTGACTTAGACGATGAAGACGGTCATCTCGGTCGTCCAGGTCAAATTTTGAACCATTCCCAAAAATCTCCATCGTCCAGGTGGTACCTACTCCTTCTCATGCATCATTATGGAAAATTTTTTAATTACAATAATTAATTATCAATTAATATTCATCGTCGGTATATTGTACTCTTTGTTACAATCGTCATCATCCTCCTCACCACTATTATCCGATTGCTCCTCATGCTCATCATATTCAACATCGTCTGACGAAGATCCTGAGTCCTCGTCCTCGTCCTCATCTTGCGCCTCTTCTTCATCTACCTTATTAATTGCATCAATAATCTCATATTGAGTTAGATGTGTACAACCATCAGGCATGAGTAAGCGTTCACCAGCTTGAATCAAGTCCATTATGTCAGAGCGGATGACAGAAATATCAGGCTCTTGATATGCAGTAATGTCTCTTTGCGGTTCAACATCTTCAGTCATCGGCGTCCCTTTAGCTGTCATGGTATTCTATATATCTCGATGAGAGATATGATTCACTATTTTCCACCATTCACCAGCTTTCGGATCATCAAGATATAACACCTGCCTAACTAAGGTGGCGAGAGCAAAAGACTCATCCTCATACCAGTTTGAGTTTGTATCGACTGATAAAATTCCCAGGTCTTCCTTTATACGCTCGAATCATTTGCACTTGAATACGAAAATTTTGACATCTGAAAGGACCCAACCCTAATTTAGTTTCCTAAACCGGAATCAAACCCTTTCTGAAAACACGAACTTTCAAAAACCATAGAAATTTCGACAGAGTTTCACTATATCGCGAAGTTGCCATTAACCTGCACCCGAAAATACACTTCATCCTATGCCACAAAAGCCAAACCGTAGGCACTAATCCCATCCGGATTTCTCAAAATCATAACATAATGTAAAGTATTAAGCAAAAACTGTAACTTTATAGAAATTCGGGAAAACCATATGAAAATATAAACATCAGAGTATTCAGAGCGACCTCTAGTATATATATATATATACACATAAATACACAACAGTAGGCTAAACAAGAAACCTACTGAGAAAGAAAAGTAGCTCGAATACTAAGCCTCTAACTGCGACGTGCGACACCAGAATCCGAACTGCAAACTGGGCATTGAAAACAAAAAGCCCAGGGAAAGACATATAAACCGTTAGAGTGAGTGGACGAAAATAAATGTCTTTCGCTGAATAATATATGTTATAAAAACATATGCGAGTCTAAGTGCATAAAATCAAATGGTACACGAGGGAGACTCTAACTCCTCACGCGTATAGAGCATGCATCGTAAAATGCCGCGGGGTCACTTATGGACACATCTGCGCTAGTACAGTCTGAATCACGGAATCTCAGACCCACACGTGATTCAAGCTAGAAAGGCCTCAGGTTAGAGGCCTGCCCCCTCCCCCCCTGGTAAAGGCCTCGGATCAGGGGTCACAGCCTCCCCCGGAAAACATCCTCAGGGATCAGCCGGGATGCAAGTGTATCGATACAACCACATACACTAAGACTGTACTCTGTGTAAACCAAATCATAAATAGTTTCATGCAAATGTATAAAGCATAACGTAAATGCATATTCGTAATATATATAATTATAAAAGCATATTCGTCAATGCATATTCGTAAATGCATAATCGTAAAACATATGCTTGTATAAATCATAATCTCATATGCATGCTCATGCTCATATTCGTAAAACGTATACTAAAGACTCGCAACCAATCAGTGAAAAGAAATGTCCACTCACAGACAAGCATAGCGCGTAAACGCGCTAATCCCGAGACCTGGCGGAAGATCCCTCACCAAGCGTACGATCTCGATCCCCTTTATTTCTGGCAACCGCGCCATATTCCGGCAGCCACCACGACGGCGAGTTCGTGACTCACTGAGTCAACACGGCTGACTCGGTCAACTCGGCCCAGCTCTGGTCAACTCGGTCAAAACAGTCAATTTTTGAACTTTTTGATAACTTTACGACTATTCGGCTATTTATACGTCGCGAATCAACTCCATCCGCAATTCAGATAACTCAAACTCAAACGGATAAGCATGACTAACTCGACGATAATTTCAAATATTCTTTTTATATTCCTCGATTATTCGAAAAATCCTCGGAAAGCTCATACGGACTCGAAATCAGATTCTCTACATTTCCCACGAACAAACCCAAATCAAATTCGTGTTCGAAAATTAAGTCGTGAACGAAGTTGCATATTCGATTAATTATGATAGAATTCAATTAGTCGTAAAATTCGCAGATTAAGCCGATTACTATTCCAATTCCGGTTCGGGTTGTCACAACATCATTCCCGTAACATAGCTGAACGACATATACAAGAGCCCCGTAATATAGATCATTGTCTTTCCCAACCACTACCCCACTATTTTGTGTTCTTATTCCTTCATCTCGGGCCAATGAATGAAACTTTACACCGTTCACAAAATATTTGGGGTAAATATAGTGTTTAATCGGCTTCCTTGCTAGCAAGTTCTTTGGACAGGACCACCACCCCCCGTGGTTTTTAGATTTTTGTAGATCAATCATCTGAGAAAATGGGATATATATAATTAAAGGGTTTACTTTCTACAAACATGTATATAAATTAAATAATTAAACATACGTACGTACCCATTAGAAGAAATAATTGGGGAACTTCTTCTTAACCATTTTCTCAAATCATGTTGAACTCTTGGCCGGATTTAACGCCTGAAGCCTCTCCCTGTACCCAATCATGTACGACTCAAGTTCGTCACAGTCTCGCAACACTACCCAATGTGTCTCAATAAGTTCTTCTCATGTTAACGATTCCTTTAATACTCCTCTAAATAGTCGTACAACATTTGTGACGATAGAAAGATTGATGTGGGCACTGGGATCAGAGGCGGTGGGAGGTGGTGGATCCTTGAGGTACCTATACATTTGGTCTGTCTCTGCTATGGAGCCATCCGAGACCGACCATTTTTTGACGAATCCTTTATACTGTCCAAGCCGTCTACAAAATCAAACGTTCAATTAATTAATTATAGAATAAGTACATATAGCTAGTAATTTCTAGTGCAACAAATAATGGATCAAAAAACCTGTATAATTAATTAGTTGTACGTACCTTTCTTGAGGATACATCCAAGCGTACTAGACCGGATCAGAAATGAGCACTTGCTCGAGCAGGTGGATCATTAGGTGAACCATGATGTTAAAGAAAGCAGAGGAAAAATCCTTTCTAGTTTGCAAATGATGTGCACAATTTGTTGTTGCAGTTCCACCATATCTGACTTCTTTAACTCTCTGGCACATAACCTCTGCCGCCATCTGCACAATGCCACTATTTATTCTATGATATCACGAGGCAAATATGGCAGAATTACCACTGGAATCAGACGTTGTAGCATAACATGATAATCATATGTCTTTAGACCAACAAACTTGTGTTACACCTCGTCCACTGCTCCAATTAAAGTAGCTGCATACATAGCCGGATAAGGAATGCTCTTAAACCAGTGAAATACAGAACCTCTAAGTCCTAGTTTCTTTGTGTAAGGTACAGCTGACATCTTGTTGTACACTCCTCTTCTATCCCTCCTCAACCACAAGGGACTACGTAGATTCATAGATTCCAGATCTTTGCGCGCTTTGAGAGTATCTTTAGTCTTGAACTTAATACCGAGAATTATTCCCACCACACTGTTGCACAGATTCTTTTCTATGTGCATCGCATCCAAGTTGTTCCTCAGATTCAACTTTGACCAGTAAGGGAGTTCAAAAAATATACTCTTATGATGCCAATAGCTGAGATCCTGTGAAGGTATTGGATTTCATTTTTGTACATCCTTGTCATTGGTCAACACACCAAAGTCAAAATAGCTCAACCTCTCTAAAATCTCTTCGCCAGACCAACTACGGGGTTTAGGATTATTCTCTACCGTCCCGTCAAAATGAGCTTCATCCTGTCACCACGAGTGGTCATGAGGAAGCCATCTATGGTAACCCAAGTAACACACCTTCACTGCGTCAAAATGAGCTTCATCCTTTCGTCCTGCAGGCTGCCAACATCCCATGTGCTGGAAAATCGTTGATTGTCCACATTACAGCCGCCCTTATCATGAACATCGTCTCAGTGAATTTGTCATAAGTTGGGACTACATTTTCCCACAATAGTTTTAGCTCATCGATCAAAGGTCTGAGGTAGACATCTAAGCACTTCCCCGGAGATTTAGGACCTGGAATTAGCAGAGTAAGAAAATTAAATTCCTTGTTCATGCACATCCATGGAGGTAGGTTGTACGTCATCAGAATAACTGGCCAAGTGCTGATGGCAGAGCTATTACTACCCCAAGGATTGAATCCGTCTGTTGATAGTCCGAGTCTAACATTTCTAACCCCAAGGATTGAATCCGTCTGTTGATAATCCGTCTGTTTGAAAGCCTCCCCATCCACGGCGTGTCTCAGCACATCGTCATCTATTCGTTTTTCCGCGTACCATTGCATCGCCTCTGCTGTGTATAGAGACATGTACAGACGCCACAATCTAGAAATCAATGGAAAATATCGAAGAACCTTCACAACAATTATCTTTTTTGAACTCTTCATATTCAGCTCATATCTGCATTGGCCATATACGGGACAATAGTCCAAATCTTTATATTCTTTGTGAAACAGAACATAATCATTTGGACATGCGTCAATTATCTTGTACTTTAGGCCGAGGCTGCTCAAGATATTTCTAACCTTATAATGGGATTTAGGAAGATTGTGATCATCAGGAAGTAACTTACATATTTGCTCCTGAATTTCGTCGAAAGAACTGACTGAGATTTTTTGCTTTACTCTTATTTGCATTTGCTCCATCACATATTGCAACACATTCTCTTGACATCCAGGGTACACCGGGGTCAAAGTTTCAAGTAGCATCTTGTTGTACTTATCGATCTTACTAGTGTCAGTGGCCAAGCTAGCAGCGGGGAATGTGTCATCATGCCCATGAGTGGTATTGTAACCTCTCTCTTGGTGTTGGTGTCCATCATGACTAAATTCCGGAAACGGATCATGGACCAAATTCGCAGTTGGGTTACAAGCAGGGGGGTCGGCACCTTTGCCACTGGATGAGGCACCATGGTAACTATACCCTGAGCTGAAGTCTGCTGAGCAGAAATCTACTACTTCACCATGCTCGCTCCACGTAGTGTAACTCCACATCATATCATTTTCGTATAGGTGTTGCATCATAACATCAACCTCCACATAGTGATAGTTAAGATATTTTTTGCACGGACGCCTGAAACGCTTCTTTCTCTGACCATGTTCTATCGCAAAATTCACAAATTCTCTAATTCCATCCATATATCGGACATCACTTTTATTTCGCTACTTCATCCAACTCTTGTCCATACTTCTACGAAATTTAATAATTAATTATCATATTAGTCAATTATTATATATACAGATTTTCAAATAATTATTAATGTATTATATATACAAATTTTCAACTACTTTAATTATTAACGTATAATTAATTAAAATATTTATTAATTACCTTTATTAATTATTAGCGAATATACTATACATCATTTACTTTAATATGTCTAATATGCATGTACGTTTTAACTAATTAAATATTAACCAAATCTTTAAACATCCATGCATGCATATATACTAGTTAATTAATTAACTAATATATATATATATATCAATCAATTACCTAACTTAATTATAATATTAGAAGTACTAACAATGCAATCAATCAAACGTACAATTAATTATATATATATAAACGTTAAGATTGTCGAAAATTAAGTACGTATGTACGTACTTAGCCTTCTCCGATATATGGCGAATCGATGGTCGGAGCTGGAGATATATATATATATATATATAGTGCTAGCTAGTTGTACGTGCGAGGAGAGTCTAATTGAGAGAGAATCGAATGATATGAGAATGAAAATGAGATGAGTGAGCAGAGAGGAAGCTAGAGACTCCGGCATGGACATTATATAATGCTTCACTTAGACGACGGACTGAGGTAGTTTTCGTCGTTTAAGTGCTCACATAGATGACGCACTGATTCTGCGTCGTCTAAGTCGTCATATAGACGATAGTGGGTCGGTGTGTCGTCTATTTGATCATTTGGACGACGGAAAAAGTATTTTTGTTGTCCAAGTGTGTTTTAGACGACACAACTTTTTTCTGTCATCTAATGTATACTTAGACAACGAAACCGTAAAAATTCCGTCGTTTTTCTTGTAGTGTGAATCAAGGACATGGGAGTAAAGAATTTAGGCAAACAGATAACTGAGAACAATACCTTGTTTCTGGAAAAGTGATTGATATATTAATTTTGCACCATGACCCTACGCCCATTGCAGTACGTGTCCATGCAGTTTGATTGAATATTGTTGGTTGGTTAAGAATCGGTTTGAAAACTGGAATGTGAGTGTTCGTTTACTTTCTCTCATTGAAAACAAAAAAGTATTCAAGTCTTCATTTATGTCCAATTGCTCTCCTACTTTTCGAATCTTGTAATCAAAGATCTATATATTGTAATTAGAAATGGTATATGGAGATGGAGAAGTTCTGCTATATGCGGAACAGACTGTGTGAATAGGTAAAAAAATTTATCCTTAGTGAATAGTGAACAGTAATAATGAATAGTAATTAGTGAATAATGTGCCATGCACAGTAACTAGTGAATAATATTCTGGAAAATTTTATCAGAAAGAAAAATTACTCATCAAAAAAAGTTTGAACTAGCCTTCATTAAATCATGACTTTACCTGTGATCTTCTACCTGGCTACTCATGCGAACAAACTCACTGTTGAAAAACTCTCCTTTAAGAATGATGTCTCTCTTGACTGATTTTTTCTCTAAAATAATACGAAGGCATACTATTAACTCATTTTTTCACCTTCTGGGCGGTAGTCCGCGTCCTAGAGCATCAACTGAGTATGAACAAGCATAAACAACTCACTTTCTTCCTTTTTTTGGGCGGTAGACCGTCTTTCAGGGGAGTTTAATGAGTTTTTATAGACACACACAAAAACAAATTGAAAGATATGTAGTGGAAAACCGTAGTTTATTTATTCAAACATAATTACAAACTATAGATCCTGAGCCCCACTCTCTGGTAAACAGTTATAAGTTGTTTAGCCACTCATAGTAATAGACATACTTACTCGAGGATAGGGAAACTGAACAGATGCTTCGACACTTTTCTCACAGACTAAAACTCTTAGACTTTCGACTCTCAGATGGATTTTTCTGATTCTGATCTTCGATGCCTCACACTAAGACTTGATGCTCTTTATATAGAGAGCGGACTTCAAAGCAGAACTGAAACTCAAACTAATAATAGTGACTCCACTAGTTATAGTGCTCTGATGCAGATATGGCATCTACTTTCCTCCATTATCTTTTTTCGGAAAGCAGATTCTCAGGATAAAGATGTCTCCCACTAAGAGGAAGAAGATAACACGATTTTTACCTGTCTTTACAGGTCATCATATACCTCTGAGTTATCCCCAAGGTAAGGGTCTTCATACCTCATCCTTCTTCTTGTCCCGTTTCTTCCATATTTGTATCTGTATACATCTGGTAGCTTTTTTTTCTCTTGATCTTTTCGAACCAATAAGTACAGGCGAGGGAGGAATCTATTTCCTTTTTCTTCAGAGCGATGAACATATCACTTGTAACTGCCTCTGGATGGTCGTATATAGTAACTATTATCTTTTCTCCTGACGCAAGAAATGTAATCTCTTGATCTTCTTTGATTACTTTCTTGATATATTCTTACGTCATAGCTTTCATCCATGGAGTACTAGAATTTGGGTTTCCATTATATCCGTCGTATGCTGGCTATAGATATTGTCCCTGGATGATTCTGACATAATGGTATGGAGGAATATACTCAGTCTCTCTATTGGATTTCTGCACCCATTCTGGGGGTGTAGACCTGAACTTTAGTCTGAGAATGCATTTGCTCTTCTTGGCATTCTTGACTGTATTGTAGATAATTGCTGGCAATCCTTTGAGATCTTCATTTGTCTTTGTCCATAGATTATAAACAAATCCATTCTCAACTAACCACAACTTCTACTCCTATGGATGTTCACTCTGAACATTTACCAAATACCTACCCAGGAATGGTCTTGGGTCCTCGACCTTCATCGGGTGTATGTGTGCTAACATGTCTATGAAGCTTGAATCATTCTGATTCTTTTAGTGCCTGGATAGGAACTTTAGCACTCTCTGAAGTTCTAATGTACAACGCTACTGGTTCATTGACTATGCTCGGTGGTTTCTTCTTTTGACTTAGTTCCACCGCCAAGGCGTCCATGGTCTTTACCATGAGTCTTTTGTCATTCTCCTGGAAGGCAAATATCAAATTATCTAATAGTGCCCTTTGGTGGGATGCTAGACTTTGGTTAGTCTGAAAGACTATTTCTGAGCAAGTGTTTAGTTGGTGGCTAAATATGTTCACAAAACCTGTAGGAAAAGTTCTACTTTTTGACAAAGTAGCAGCCATCAACGGTCTTGATTTTCCTTTACCGTCTGTCGTTTGAGACAAGTTAGGCAATTCTTTTCCTTGGAATTGGTCAGTTAAGGCTAGTCTTTTGGGACGCAGCAAAAAACTCTTGAGAATTTTTTCAACTGGTTCTTCTTGTTTATTAGGCTCCTTTTCTAGCCTCTTGCTTCTTAGGTTATGACCTTTGTCGTCTCTCTCACTTCTTCTGTACATGGATATTTCTCTTATTAAAGCGTTCAGAAGATAGTTCCTGTTTTCTGCAATCAATTCCGCATCATAATCATATTGGTTAAGAAATAATTGTCAATTTACTAATCTTCCCCTATTAACAACTTTATTAAGTTTGAAGTTTTTGAAATTTTTGACTCTGGCGCAATCTGTTCTCACAGTGAAAGGTTTTTCTAGAAAGGCTGGAGAATTCTCGATTGTTTTTTGATGGCCAGAATTTCGTTTTTCCCTATGAGATAATTCTGCTTTGCAACATTGAACTTCCACTGTAGAATTTTAAAATCTTCTCGGTGTTAGTGCCGGGCTCTCTTGCTAGTACTACACCTGTCCAGAAGTTGTCACTAGCATTAGTTTGAATGATGATTTCTTCATTTTGTTCGAGTTGATGAAATGGTGGCAAATTCTTGCATAACTCTTTGATTTGCCTGACGATCTTTTCGTCTTCTTCTATAAACTTCCAAGCTCTCTTTGAGCTTGTTTTTGGTGATAAGATTGTTGTTAATCCAACAATTTTAGGAAGTCTCTTTCATAATTTATGACTCCTAAATATCTTTGTAGACTTTTGGCGTCAAGAATTATGTCTGGGAATTTCTAGATTTTCTCTAGGATATGAGGTTGAAGCTTGATGACTCCATTCTTTATGTTGATCCCTAAGAAGTTGATTTCATTTAGGACGACAAAGACTTTCTTTTCTCCTAAGATGATTCCATGTTGGAAAATAAGCTTGGCTACTTCAAAGAGATGATTCATGTGTTCTTCTTGGCTCTTTGAGAACACAAGAATATCGTCTATATAGATGAAACAAAAGTCTGCCACTTGCATGAATATGTTGTCAATTTTTCTCTGAAAAATGGATGGAGCTTTTTTCTGCCGAAAGATATTATTAGCCATTTGTAGTGTGCTTGTGGAGTTTCGAAGGTTGTAAGAGGAATGCTGTCAGGATGCATTTTGACTTGCCAAAATCCTGATTTAGCATCAAATTTTGAGAACACCTTGGCTCCTCTAAGCCTGTTGATTAACACTCTTGCTTGTGCTATCTAGTAACCATTTTTTACGATTTTCTTGTTGACGTCTTTGTAGTCTATCACCATTCTTGCTTTCTCGCGAACTTCTTCTGCATGGTTTCTGACATAGAAAACTAAGGCATAATGAAGACTCTTTAACAGTCTTATCAATCATTTCTTTAAGAGGTCAGTTATATCCTTTCTGAACTCCTTTTGATCTTCTTCCTTGTATTGGGGAATAGCTTTTACGTGACAGATGAAATTTATGTCATGTAATTTAAGCTCACAGAACACTGGGTCTTTCTCCCAAAACTTCAGAGGATTGATATCGATATTTTGTCTGAGCATTTCTTTGATCTTTCCAAGGGTAGGCTTCTTCTGTTTTTCGAGTTTAGCCTTGAAGTGCTTGAGATTATGCTCTCTTACGAATGCTGCTTCAATTGTCTCATCATTGTCTTCCGATGATTCTTCATTGGGCAACTCTTGTTGCTCACGTTGTTTGTCAAAAGCTTTATAAGACACATAATAATGATACTTGTCTTGATCGTGAAGCGGCACAATGGTAGGATCTCCATTCTTGAATCTAGTCTTCATACTAGGTTTCTTAAAGTTTCTTGCTTTCTTTTTGAGGATTTTCTCATGTTTACACTTGTCACAGTTTCTCTTGAGAATGTTGTAGACAGTGTACTCTTTGAGTTGGATTCTTGTAGGGGCATGAGGTGGAGCATCAGGATGCTTGAATTCTTTGTTGCCATGAAACCTACAGAATTCCATTTCATCAGAATCTTCTTCAAAATTCCATTTCATTAGAATCTTCTTCTTCTTCTTCTTCTTCTTCTTCTTCTTCTTCTTCTTCTTCTTCTTCTTCTTCTTCTTCTTCTTCTTCTTCTTCTTCTTCTTCTCTGATGCTTGAATTCTCTGTTGCCATGAAACCTACAGAATTTCATTTCATTAGAATCTTCTTCAGAATTCCATTTCATCATCATCATCATCATCTTATTATTATTATTATTATTATTATTATTATTATTATTATTATTATTATTATTATTATTATTATTATTATTATTATTATTATTATTATTATTATTATTCCTTGATAAGCAACTCATCTTGTTGCTTATATTGTAGTATGAGTTCGAATCTTGGTGTGTATCCACCACTATTCTGCAACAATCTCTGATATTGCTTTCTGAATCTTGGACTAACAATACTTTTGGCTTCTTTAAGCCTCTTCGTCCAAAAGAAATTCTGATTCTTCTCGAAGCCTAATAAGTTCACTTCTGGCTTCTGGATGAAAGTTTGTTGTAGTAGGAAATCATTGCCGATTAGAACATCGGAGTCTTGGCCTTTTGATTACCAAATGTTTTCAATGATAAAGGTTCCTTCTCCTATGGAGACTTGAACCTTCTTGGCAAATGTATTCATGAAGATTGTTCTTCCTTCTACAGTTTTTCCAATTGCACTTCCTTTTGGATCAGTTATCCATAACTCTTCTGGAGTCGTAAACTTTTTTGCTAGACTGAAACCAAAACCGTTATCTACAAAGGCGTTTAGATGATACTTCTTGTATCCTGGAAACTTTAATCCAATCTCCATGTAGTTACTGAATCTACTTGTAGAAATAGTTGCTATCTTGTACATGTTCTATTTTGAAGAACTTGCTTTCTCTTCTATAAAAGGATTGCATTGTTCTTCTTCATAGTCAGATACTACTTTTTCTTTCGTATCATGGTCTGGTTTATATTGTTCTTCTTCCCAGTTAGATACTACTTCTCTTTTTGTATCTTAGACTGGAATTTTTGCAGGTACTACTCCTTTAGTAGTAGTATCAAACTTTGTTCTTTCTAGATCTCTTTCTAGAATTTCTTGCTTCTCTTCTATCTTATAGAAGGAATCTTCATACTCTTGTTCAATAATCTGGTTTATTGAACCCTTCTTCGTCTTTCTCCTTGCTTCAGTTATGAAACATTCTTTGTGATATGTTTTCCCTGATGCTTTACAACATATAGAGAGTCCATTCTTCTCCTTGCATTGACAATAGTCGCAGATGAATGATTCCGGATTGACCTTGTAGAAAGAAATCTTTTCTTGCTCTGTGCTTTCTTCCCAGTTCTTTATCTCAAGAAGATAAACCTTTCTAGGTTCATACTCTTCTTCAGACTCTGATTCCGATTCTTTTGTTGATTCGTCTTCTGAACAAACTGAATAGATAGACGTCTCTTCATCATCTTCTGATGAATAGACTACCTCGTAGCCTTTCAGATTTGCCATCTCTATGGATTCTTCGTACTCCTTAAGAAGAGCCTTCGAACTTCTTTTCTCTTTCTTAGGACATTCGTTAGCATAGTGCCCTTCGCCTTTGCATAACCAACATATGCAAGTTTTCTTCTTTTCTGCTTCTTGATGGAATCTTGTTTTCTTGAAAAATCTCTTTCTGGAATTTTTTTTCTCTTCTGTAGTTGGAGTTTCTCTTGAACCTCTAATTCTTCCTTCCGTTTCTCTTGAAACATTTTTGGAAGTTTTTTTTTCGTATACCTCTTCTCTATGCATCCTCAGTTGGTTGGTGCATCTATCATTTGGGAACAGAAGTCGCTTGTTCCTCCGAGCTGCTTCTTGGCTACTTTTGCTATGGTGTTAGGTTTACACTATTCCCATATCATCTGCCTGATTCTTTCTGCAACTCCTCTAACTAGAAACCTTTCTAGAGGTCTTTCTTCTATACTTTCGGTCATAGTTGTTCTCCATGGTTCAAGATGCTTCCTGTGTAGGAGGTGTACCAAGTCTGTATTTTTAAATTCTCCAATGGTGCAATAGTACTCTTGAAATTTATTCAGATATTCCTCGAATGACTTCATGTTGCATATTTTGAAAGTATATATATGTTGGTTTTTGCTATTTCTCTGGTTTTTTCTCCAACATATGAGATGTCTCAGCAGAATTGATCATATAGCGGAGTGGCAAAAGTATAGGGATTCCTATCATTCTTTATGTCTTCTAGCCATTGCTTTCCTCTGATTTTTTCTTTGAAAGGAAAGTAATACTTCTTTGCCATTCCTAGGAGAGTTGATTCATAGACTATATGCAAGTCTTTTGCTTCAAATCTTCCGTAGGTTGTGCACGCTGCCATGAGTAGACTAGATGTCCATTCATCGATGGTCTTTTTCTTGTTTAGAGCTTTGTCTAGATAAAGCCACACTCCTAGTTCGGTGATTGGCACATTTGGAGTATTTTCCTATGGAATGAATCTGTTGGAGCTTCTTTCTCCCTTCTTTCCACTAGGGCCTTTTCCACGTGGAAGTTTTGTCTTTCCATCAGTTCTGAATATGGTAGTTTGTGAGGGTGATGGTTGTGAAGATTCTACTTCTTCCATATCCTTATCTTCTGTATCTTCTGCTTCTTCTTGTAGAAGAGGAAAGACTTTTCTTTCCTTTTTGAAGGTGAAACTCTCGATCTCTTTTATCAATTGTTCCAACCGCAAGAGATCTTCACACTCTTCTGCTTTCTCATAAAGCTTGAAGGGTTCTTCTGATTTTGAACTTCCTGCTCTTAGCATGCTGATGTTTCTTTCTAACTCAGCATCTAAGTCTTCTTCCATCATTGGGTTAGCCCTTATAAAGATTCTGGTACTTTTAGTACCAATTTCTCTGGTAGAGTTGTTTCTTTTGAGTGGTTTAGAGCTTTCTCCTCTGAATCTTTCGAGGGATACGTCACTGTTTCTGTGTCCTTCGAACTTGAGGTTGACATCTCCATTTTTTTTGTTCTCGTTGACTGTTGCCTTCGAGCTTTCTGGTTTATCCCTTGGACCAGATAATTTCCATTCTAGTGGGAAAGTTACCTCATCCCATGTCACCTTGTGAATCTGTTGATTATGATTCTTGGGATTTGTAAGGACATCAGTAGTAATGCCAAGAATATTTATTATCTTGGTCTTTGGCTCTACTATTGTGCTCATTCTACAGGCTCTTGCATGCCTTCCTTCATGGACGTGCCCTCTGTTTTAACTCTTAGTCGTAGACAGTGAGCGACATATGCTAGGCTAGTTGAAAAATTCGGGATGCAGTTGAAGTATACAACTTGATTGCATATTGATGCTTGAACTGTTCCCAGTAGACTTTCCTGGAAATCGTTCAGCCTATTGTCTTGTAAGACGCATAGGACTGAGCAATTTAAGTTTTCTCTGGCCAGTAACTTTATGCCAACTTGGACTACTTCAATGTGCATAAACTTGAAGTTTCTTTTTTTTGGCTTTAGAGACTTCCTCAGGTGTTACTAAAAGGAGATATATTTCTCTTATTGTTGCTGGGATATTGAATTTAAGAATCTTGAATTGATGGCTTTGCATTAGATCAAAACGCCCCTTTTTGTAGATCTGGTTGAATTCAAACTTCGGAATCGAAGTATTTCAGACGTTGCTTTTTATTTCGTTGAACTCAAACTCTTTTGTGTTCAACAACTACATTGATTTTTTCTTGAAGATACTCAACATTTTTATGTCTCGAGTATCTTCTCTTTTAGGTTCTTTTATTCTAACAGCTAGCAGATTTGTTGGATAATCTAAAAAAAATGGTTTTGGCAGTAGGTTCCCACTTGGAACTTGTAGTAATTTGAAGTCATTAGTTTTTCTAATACTGTTCGAGGTGGACTATTGCTTGATTTTTTGTGTTCTCGAGCTATCTTTTGAACACAATCAAGGATCTCCATCTGTTGAAGATCTAGTCTCTTGATTTTACTATTAACTCTTGTTAATAGTTCTTGCTTTTCTTTCGGCTGATTCTGGATGTAATCCACTTTGGTTTCCAATCCATATAATTGGTTGCTGATAACTGGAAGAATATCTAGATATTCTGTATATCTAGACATTTCTGATAGAGATTCTTGTTGTCTTTCATCTATTAGGTCTAATAGAGAATCTAATTTCTCTATTATTACCTCAAATGCTGATCCCATCTTTGAGATTTTGAGCTATAACAAGCTCTGATACCAGTTGGATTTAGGATCTAACCGATGCTCAAATCGATAATTGATGCAAAAGCTTTTCTATTTTTGCCTTGTCTCTTGACAGGCTTTCAAGAAAAGGTTGTTCTCTAGCAATTTTGAAATCAAGGATTGCTTGATCTTAAGGACGAGGGTGGATTACTTTGGACATTTGGATCAGTTTAATTCTCTCTTTTGTATTAAGAATAAGATCTCATAAAAGTTTAAGTTTAAACTTTAAATCATGAATTTTTGGAAAGTGAGAAATTTTCTATGGTGAAAAATAACTGTTTACCATTAAGTATAGATGATAGATCTCCAGCTGTAGGTGTTAAAACAGATAAATTATGGGTCCACTACACTTTCAAAAATACAAAAAGAGGGAAAAATGCTGAAAATGGCATTTTTGGAAAATATTAGAAAACAGTACCCCGCACACCACTGTGTGGAGCACTGTAGACGCACTCATGAGAGATGCATTCTGTTTACAGAATAGTAGTTACGCTCATGCGCACTTTCAATATTTGGAGCTCTACTTTTATCAATATTTCTTTTGACTTCTCATCTCTTAGACTAAAGCTAAACTAGTACGTAGTTGTAGACTTGTAGTAGTAGGTGTCGATCATTACTCATAGTAGCTTGTCTATATTGTTGGAATGTGTTACATGAAATCGATCATAGTGTACGACATTATATTCTTTCAATAACATCTTTTGTTAAAAGTGTTGATTCAAAGTGTGACCAAGAGAAAACAGCCTGATACTCAGTGAGGATGTGAGTGAGTTCTTTTGCAATTATTGGATCTAGCTAGGCGTTGATCTTTACTGTGCGCTCAGGGTGTGCTTGGTCAAGCTGGATGGTGATGACCAAAGTTTCTCCATCGAGAAGGCGTATAGCATTCACGCCGTCGCGAGGATCATTAGGCCCTTCAAGTTTAGTGCTTTTGTTTTTAATAGCTAATATCTCTTGGAGCATCTTTCCATGCCACAGCGCACTCAGAGTTCTTTACCACATACAAAGTTGGAGACTTTGGGATGGTGAAGATGGGCAATGAAAGCTACTCGAAGATTTCAGGAATCGGTGATGTCTGTTTTGAGACTGATTTTGGCTAGAAGTTGTGGTTGAAGGATGTGAGGCATGTTTCTGGTCTACGCCTCAATCTATTGTCAACCGGTGTGCTTGGCTAACAAGGGTTTCATCACCATGGAGGTGATCGAAAGTGGAGGTTTACCAAGGGATCATTAGTAGTTCCAAGAGGGAAGATGTGCTACAACCTTTGTAAGTCATATTGCAAGATTCTCAATGGCGGCAAGCTAAATGAAGTGGATGATTCGCCGAATCTATGGCACAAGAGACTTGGCCACATGAGTGAGAAAGGACTACAAGTCTTGGCAAAGAAGTTATTGGTCCCTTATGGAAGAGGTACCTCACTTGATTGTTGTGATTATTGTTTAGTTGGTAAACAATATAAAGTTAGTTTTGCAAGCACATTCACAAGAAAAAAAAAGTTTTAGATCTTGTGCATTCGGATGTAAGTGGCCTCAAAGTTGAATCACTTGGCAATAATAAATATTTTGTTACTTATATTGATGATGCCTCATGAAAAGTTTGGGTTTATTTGTGGAAATCAAAATATCAGGTATTTGAAACCTTTAAAGGGTTCCATGCCATGGTGGAGAGGGAGACTGAGAAAACCCTTAAGAGCATTCAAAGTGACAATGGAGGAAATACACCTCGCATAAGTTTCGGAACTATTGTTGAAAGCATGGCATCCGACATGAGAAGACTATTCCTGACACTCTGCAGCATACTGGTGTAGCTAAGAGGTTGAACCACACCATTTTGAAGGAGGTGAGATGCATGTTGAAGATTGCAAACGTGTTAAAGAAGTTTTGGGGTGAAGCTGTGACAGCTGCTTGTTACCTCATCAACCGAACACCATCTGTACCGTTGGGCTTTATGTGACGACCCGGATCAGAATTGGTATAGTAATTGGCTTAATCTGCGAGTTTCACGAGTAATTGAGGTTTATTGTAATTAATCGGTTATGCGGTTTTGATCACGATTTAATTTTCGGACACGAATTTGATTTGGGTTTGTTCGTGAGAAATGTAGAGAATCTGATTTCGAGTTCGTAGGAGATTTCCGAGGATTTTTCGGATAATCAAGGAATATAAAATGAATATTTGAAATTATCGCCGAGTTAGTCGTGCTTATCCGTTCGAGTTTGAGTTATCCAAATTGTGGATAAAGTTGAGTTGCGACGTATAAATAGCCGAATAGTCGTAAAGTAATCGAAAAAGTTTGAAAATGAGTTGTTTTGACCGAGTTGACCAGAGCTGGGCCGAGTTGACCGAGTCAACTGGGTTGACTCAGTGAGTCACGACTCGCCGTCGTGGTGGCTGCCTGAATACGGCGCGGTTGCCAGATTTCAAGGTAGGGAATTGAAGCTTATGATCTATGCTTCCTTTTGATATATGTATTGGGTTGTATTGTGGAGTTTTTGGCTTAGAATTTTGGAGGAGAAACGGTGGGATTTCGGGGGTGACGAACGGCGGTGCTTCGGCCACGGTGGTGGCCGGGGATTAGGGGGGAAAGGTTCGAGGGGCCACAGTGAGGCTTTTGGGTGTAGCCTCGAGGACCGCTGTGCATTGTGGCCGGAGTTCCGGTGGTGAACCGAGTCGCCGGCCGGTTTGAAATCCAAGGGGATTTCGAGCTGTTTTCCAGCGGATTACGGCAGAATTGGAGGTTGTGGTAGTGGAGAAAAGTGTTGGGCTCGAGGAGGAGAAGAAATCTTGGTTTTCCTCGGCTGGAAATCTCTCCCGTGACTCCGCGCCACCGGTGGCGGCGGTCAACAGCGGAGCTCCCGCGAGGCGTTGAGTTTTTGGATTTTGTCAAGTTTTATGCCATTTTGCTCGTAATCGCACTCCGATCGTCGTCTTGAGATTTTCGAGTTGATTTGAGGACTGGATTTTATGTCGAGGGTTTATGTGGAGTATTTGGGGGTTTTCGGCGATTCTTTCGTTATCCGAGTTATACATTTCCGGAAATGGTTGGTTTCCGAGGTGTGGTTCAGAGTATTGAATTGTGATTTTGATCAGTGATATTTTGTGATTATTCAGGGGATCAAGATCGTACGCTGGGCGAGGGATCTTCAGCCGGATCTCGGGATTAGCGCGTTTGCGCGCTGTGCTTGTCTGTGAGTGGACATTTCTTTTCACTGATTGATTGCGAGTCTTTATATTACATTTTACGAGCATGAGCATGCATATGCGATTATGATTTATACGAGCATGTGCTTTACGATTATGCATTTACGAATATGCATTGACGAATATACTTTCATAATTATATATATATTACGAATATGCATTTATATTATGCATTATACATTAGCATGAAACTATTTATGATTTGGTTTACATAGAGTACAGTCTTAGTATATGTGGTTGTATCGATACACTTGCATCCCGACTGATCCCCGAGGATGTTAACCGGGGGAGGCTGTGACCCCTGACCCGAGGCCTTTACTGGGGGATGGGCAGACCTCTGACCTGAGGCCTTTCTGGATTGAATCACGTGTGAGTCTGGGATCCCTTGATTCGAACTGTATTAGCGCGGATGTGTCCATGAGTGACCCCGCGGGATTTTATGATGCATGCTCTGTACGCATGAGGAGTTAGAGTCTCCCTCGTGTACCATATCATTTTCATGCATTTAGACTCGCATATGTTTTTATAACATATATTATTCGGCGAAAGACATTTATTTTCGTCCATTCACTCTAACGGTTTATATGTCTTTCCCTGGGCTCTTTGTTTTCAATGCCCAGTTTGCAGTTCGGATTCTGGTGTCGCACGTCGCAGTCAGAGGCTTAGTATTCGAGCTACTTTTCTTTTTCAGTAGGTTTCTTGTTTAGCCTAGTGTTGTATATTTATGTATATATACTAGAGGTCGCTCTGAATACTCTGATGTTTATATTTTCATATGATTTTCCCCCGGATTTCTATAAAGTTACAGTTGTGCTTATTACTTTATATTATGATATGATTTTGAGAAATCTGGATGGGATTAGTGCCCACGGTTTGGTTTTAGTGGCATAGGATGAAGTGTGTTTTCGGGTGCAGGTTAATGGTAATTCTGCGATATAGTGAAACTCTGCTGAAATTTCTAAGGTTTTTGAAAGTTCGTGTTTTCAGAAGGGGTTTGATTCCGGTTTAGGAAACTAAATGATATCAGAGCATTAGGTTTTAGGTTCTGTAGACTTCTGTAGTTGTGATACTAAGGGTATTTGAGATTATACAGCATGTCTGGAGCGATGACCCGATTGTCCAGCGGTAACTCATCAATGCTTCGGGTGTTGTATGCTTTCAAATGTCTGAAGTTTCATGATTAAGTTCCTTGTGCTTTGTGACTAATGCTTTTCTCTTATCATTAGGATGCCTCCTAGACGTGGTTCCCATGTCAATAGGGATGTGGATCCTGATGAGGATCGCCAGACGCATGACTTGCTTATGCGAATATTGAGTTTGGAGGAGCGTTTCTGGATATTGTGGATCTTTGTTTAGCCGCGGATTTGTTGTTGCTGGATATTATTGATTTTGATGTGATTTTGGGTATGGACTTCTTGGAGACAAGTTGGGCTGTGTTTGATTGTCACAAGAAGGAAGTAGTGTTTCGACATCCATGTTTCCCAGAGATATTATTTCGCGGTGAGAAGAATACATCCCTGCCATGTGTGATTTCAGCTATGAAGGCCGAGCGGATGATGAAGAAGGGTTGCGTTGCGTACTTAGCTCATGTTATGGATACAAAAGCTGCTGTACCAGACATTGGTGACATTGAGGTTATTTCCGAGTTTCCAGATGTGTTTCCGGAGGAGTTACCAGGTGTTCCTCCAATTCGAGAAATCGATTTCACCATTGAGCTTTTACCAGGCACTAGACTGATATCTCAAGCACCTTATCGTATGGCGCCAGCGGAGTTGAAAGAGTTACTGATTCAACTTCAAGAGTTGCTGGAGAAAGGTTTTATACGACCCAGTGTATCACCGTGGGGTGCTCCTGTACTGTTTTTGAGGAACAAAGATGGTTCCATACGGTTGTGTATTAATTACCGGAAGCTGAATCAAGTCACTGTAAAGAACAAGTATCCGTTGCCGTGGATTGATGATTTGTTTGATCAGCTCAAAGGAGCTTCAGTCTTTTCAAAGATTGATCTCAGGTCTGGATACCATCAGTTAAGGATTAGAGAATCAGATGTGGCCATGATAGCTTTCAGATCACGGTACGGGCATTATGAGTTCTTGGTTATGCCATTTGGGTTGACCAATGCCCATGCGGCTTTCATGGATTTGATGAATCGAGTGTTTAGGCGGTTTATGGACAAGTTTGTGATCATGTTCATCGACGACATTCTGATTTACTCCAGGAGTGTGGGCCAGCACAAGAAACATTTGCGAGTTGTTTTGTGGACTTTGCGGGATAATCAGCTGTTTGTGAAGTTCAGCAAGTGTGAGTTTTGGTTGAATAGTGTGAAGTTTTTGGGTCACGTGATATCTGCTGAGGGAGTCAGCTTAGATCCTGACAAGATTGAAGCCGTGTTGAATTGAAGTAGACCTACCACCGTACCAGAGATCAGGAGTTTCTTGGGTTTGGAAGGTTACTATTGGTGCTTTATGCAGGATTTTTCATGGATTGCCGCTCCACTTACCAGATTGACGAAGAAAGACGTCAAGTTCGAGTGGTCCGATGCATGTGAGGAGAGTTAGTTGCTCTTGAAGGAGAAGTTGACTATTGCACCGGTTCTGACTCTACCTGACGATAGTTGAGAGTTTGTGGTTTACAACGATGCATCAAAATTGGGACTTGGTTATGTTTTGATGCAGCATGGTAGAGTAGTGGCTTATGGTTCCAGGCAGTTGAAACCACATAAAGTCAATTATCCTACACATGATTTGGAGTTGGCTGCCATTGTATTAGCCTTGAAGAGTTGGAGACACTACTTGTACGGAGCTCAGTGCAAGATATACACAGATCACAAGAGTCTCACTTATTTGCGCACGCAGCCAGACTTGAATATGAGGCAGCGCAGATGGATGGAGTTGATTACTGATTATGATTGCACCTTTGAGTACCATCCAGGGAAGGCTAATGTTGTTGTTGATGCACTCAGTTGGAAATCGAGAGCTTCATTGTTTCGTGTGTGTGTGGCCAGAGTTTCCATGTTAGTAGAGTTACGAGCTACGGGAGCTGAGTTAGAGTGGGATGATGATGGAGCCTTGTTGGCTAGCTTCTAGGTTCGACCGGTATTGGTTGATCAGGTTCGGGAAGCTCAGGATGCGGATTCCTATATGTTGGACAAGAAGACTATGATTCGGAATGGTGTGCCAACAGAGTTTCGGTTGAGTGATGATGGTACATTGCTGTTTAGAGGCAGACTTTGTGTACCCCGAGACGAAGGTTTAAAGAAGGAGATCTTAGACGAAGCTCATTGTTCTGCTTACGCGATGCATCCAAGCGGTACAAAGATGTTTCGTACACTTTGAGCCTATTACTGGTGGCGAAATATGAAGAGGGAGATCGCAGCATATGTGAGCAGATGCCTCATTTGTCAGCAAGTGAAGGCAGAAAGGCAAAAACCTGTGGGAAATCTACAACCGTTGGAGATTCCGGTTTGGAAGTGAGAGCACATTAATATGGATTTTGTGTATCAATTACTGCATACTTATGCTGGTAACATAGGAATTTGGGTTATAGTAGATCGATTGACAAAATCAGCTCATTTCCTTGCACTTCCAGGGAAGATTTCTGTGGGCAGGTTAGCAAAGCTATATTGGCGGAGATTGTTTGTTTGCATGGTGTGCCTGTATCTATTGTTTCTGATCGAGACAGTCAGTTCACCTCAGAGTTTTGGCAGGCATTGCAGCGAGCCTTGGGTACCAGATTACATTTCAGTACAGCTTTCCATCCTCAGACTGATGGGCAGTCTGAGAGGACGAGGATATGTTGCGGTCCTGCGTATTGCAGTTTAGAGGGAATGGGGACCAGCAACTACACTTGATTGAGTTTGCATATAATAACAGTTATCAGGCCAGTATTGATATGGCACTGTATGAGGCTCTATACGGGGGCAGTGCCGTACTCCATTATGTTGGAGTGAAGTAGGCGAGCGATGGCTTATTGGTCCTGATTTGGTGAAAAGCACCACCGAGGATATTCAAATTATCCGAGACAGATTGAAGATTGCCCAAGATCGCCAAAAGAGTTATGCAGATGTGAGAAAAAAGAGTCTCGAGTTCGAGGTGGGCAATTGGGTCTTCCTGAAATTGTCTCCTTGGAGGGGAGTTGTCCGTTTCGGGAAGCGTGGCAAGCTTCAGCCGTGGTATATCGGTCCTTATTAGATTACAGAGAGAGTTGGTGCCGTGGCTTACAAGTTGGAGTTGCCTCTGGAGATGGCGAGGGTGCACGATGTTTTCCATGTCTCGATGTTGCGAAAATACATTTCAGATCCATCACATGTTTTAGCACTATATCAGCTTCCTATCCGGGAAGATTTGACATATGTGGAGGAGCCAGTACAGATTCTCGATCGACGTGAGCAGGAATTGAGACACAGAGTCATACCGCTAGTGAAGGTCTTATGGCAGAATCATTCAGTTGAGGAAGCCATTTGGGAGACAGAGCAGCATATGCGGGAGCAGTATCCTCATCTGTTCACTTAGCAGGTACGTAAATTTCGAGGTCGAAATATTTCTAAGGGGGGTAGATTTGTGACGACCCAGATCAGAATTGGTATAGTAATTGGCTTAATCTGTGATTTTCACGAGTAATTGAGGTTTATTGTAATTAATCGGTTATGCGGTTTTGATCACTATTTAATTTTCGGACACGAATTTGATTTGGCTTTGTTCGTGGGAAATGTAGAGAATCTGATTTCGAGTTCGTAGGAGCTTTCCAAGGATTTTTCAGATAATCAAGGAATATAAAATGAATATTTGAAATTATCGCCGAGTTAGTCGTGCTTATCCGTTCGAGTTTGAGTTATCCGAATTGTGGATAGAGTTGAGTCGCGACGTATAAATAGCCGAATAGTCTTAAAGTTATTGAAAAAGAGTTGTTTTGACCGAGTTGACCAGAGCTGGGTCGAGTTGAACGAGTCAACCGGGTTGACTTAGTGAGTCACGACTCGCCTTCGTGGTGGTTGCCGGAATACGGCGCGGTTGTCGGATTTCAAGGTAGGGAATCGAAGCTTATGATCTATGCTTCCTGTTGATATTTGTATTGGGTTATATTGTGGAGTTTTTGGCTTGGAATTTTGGAGGAGAAACGGTGGGATTTCGGGGGCGACGGACAGCGGTGCTCCGACCACGGTGGTGGCCGGAGATTATGGGGGAAAGGTTCGTGGGGCCACGGCGAGGCTTTTGGGTGTAGCCTCGAGGACCGCCGTGCGTCGTGGCCGGAGTTCCGGTGGTGGACCGAGTCGCCGGCCGGTTTGAAATCCAATGGATTTTGAGCTGTTTTTCGGTGGATTACGGTGGAATTGGAAGTTGTGGTAGTGGAGAAAAGTGTTGGGCTCGAGGAGGAGAAGAAATCTGGGTTTTCCTCGCTGGGAAATCTCTCTGGGGGGGGGGGCAGACCTCTGACCTGAGGCCTTTCTGGCTTGAATCACGTGTGGGTCTGGGATCCCGTGATTTGGACTGTACTAGCGCGGATGTGTCCATGAGTGACCCCGCGGGATTTTACGATGCATGCTCTGTACGCGTGAGGAGTTAGAGTCTCCCTCGTGTACCATATCATTTTCATGCATTTAGGCTCGCATATGTTTTTATAACATATATTATTCGGCGAAAGACATTTGTTTTCGTCACTCACTCTAACGATTTATATGTCTTTCCCTGGGCTCTTTGTTTTCAATGTCCAGTTTGCAGTTCGGATTCTGGTGTCGCACGTCGTAGTCAGAGGCTTAGTATTCGAGCTACTTTTCTTTCTCAGTAGGTTTCTTGTTTAGCCTACTGTTGTATATTTATGTATATATACTAGAGGTCACTCTGAATACTCTGATGTTTATATTTTCATATGATTTTTCCCCGGATTTCTGTAAAGTTACAGTTGTGCTTATTACTTTATATTATGATACAATTTTGAGAAATTCGGATGGGATTGGTGCCCACGGTTTGGCTTTTGTGGCATAGGATGAAGTGTGTTTTCGGGTGCAGATTAATGGCAATTCCGCGATATAGTGAAACTCTGCTGAAATTTCTAAGGTTTTTGAAAGTTCGTGTTTTCAGAAGGGGTTTGATTCTGGTTTAGGAAACTAAATCGGGGTTGGGTCCTTTCACTTTGAGACTCCTGAAAGCATATAGACTGGTAGGAGCATTTTATACTCTCACTTGAGAGTGTTTGGGTGCAAAGTTTGGGTAGAAGAAGAGATTGAAACTAGATGACAAGGCTACACCATACATCTTTATCGGGTATGGTAACGAGGAGATGGGCTATTTGTTGTGGAACTCAAAGACCAAAAAGTTTTTCAGAAGCAGAAATGTGGTGTTTCATGAAGATCAAACAGTGGCAGATCTTGACAAAGAGGTAGTTGGTAATGCATAGCACCTCACCTATGAGTCATCACCATTACAACTATAACCCAGTGCTAGACCTTAAGAGATTATAAATGAAGCTGCATCCGAGACGGCTGAAGTACTTGAGGCAGATGAAGCATCTAATGCTGAATTAAATCCCCAACCTGAAGACAATGATTAAGAGGATCATGGATAGGGGGAGCCAAATCAGAGGGAGAACGCTCAATTGTAGCCAAAGAATATCCAAGAACCAGTTCGAAGTTCAAATAGAATGCCAAAGCTAAATACCAAGTATCCTTCATCGCAATATATCTTGGTGTCCAGGGATGGAGATAATCCATATTTTAGACACATTTTGTTAACTGGCGATAGAGAACTTGAAAGCTTTGAGGAGGAAAAGACTCATGTCGATGCAGATAAATGGATGTTGGCGAGGATGTCTGAGATGGATTCCTTATTCAATAATGTCACCTACGACTTGGTAGAGCTTCTGAAAGGTAAAAAATTACTCAAAAATAAAGAGGTGTTCAAGTTGAAGAGAGATGAGAATGAACAGCAGACAAAGTTCAAGGCTCGTCTAGTTGTCAAAGGCTTTGAGAAAAAGCAAGGAGTAGATGTTGACGAGATCTTCTCACCAGTCGTCATAATGACTTCTATCCGAGTTATTTTGGGCACGACAGCTAACATGGATCTTGAGGTGGAGCAATTAAATGTGAAGACAACATTTTGATAGGCGGAAAACCACCCACAAAGATAACCCTATTCTTGAGCAATTATTTCTATGTTGTTAATGAAAAATAGGGGTTATTACCTAAAGAGGATTGGTGAAACTAAGACTCAAGAACACAAGAAAAACACAAAAGACACGAAAGCCAGAAAACTGGCAAACTCGACCACTAGATGCAAACTAATTTATGAACACTAAACTAAAAATCACAAAAATTTAACAAAAGGTACTAGACTCTATGTCGGACTACCACACAAAAATTTAGGGTATTCGGAGTTGATTTGGTTACCTAAATAATTCGGCCAAGCTACAGATAATGCAAAAAAATATAAATTTCAGAAAACTAAATTGTTAAATATGTCAAATAGTGATGAATTTTAGGAACTTCTCTCCACCCTAAATATGTTCATTTTGCCCCAATTCCAACTTCGACAACAATGAATGAATGCTTCCCATGCATGAGCTATGATGACGTCACATACATTTTACACTCTCTTACTTGGTATGTTATCCGATTGATTACCTGACTTAACATGATCTTAAACTAGGAGACAAAGTACTATGATAGGTCCTAATCTACCTAACCTAAGTTATTAAGATCCACAGAGTGTCTGCAAAACAACAAGATTTCAAGAGCTATTCTGATGCGTGCTCTTTCATCACCTAGGATTCACTTCACACAAGTTATCACAACGGGGTTGCTTATCTCTATAGAATATGCAATGATATGATGGTCATGTACACATTCAAGATAATAGATCTTACCACATGCATTTAAGTTGGCCACCAAAGAAACACATAATAGAAATCATCAATGATCAAATAGTGAAGTAAAACTCATTCAAAACTTCTCAAAATCACAAAGGATTCAAAATAGAAACATATTTAGGGCATCGATCAGCCCCTAACTAGGGAAGTTTATTTACTCATAGTCAAGATTACAAAATAGCAAAACATGATGGAGAATGAAGAATAAACCAAAAACCATAGAATTCTCGGCTGGGCAATTTTGATGGGTCAAGATGGATATCTCGACAGGTCGAAAGATGACGGCTGTGACTCTCTTAGGCATCAACGCTTCTTCTTCTATGCTTCTCTCTATGAAATTCAACAACCCTTGCTCCATCAACAAGTTTGGCTTATATAGGTATCACTACCAAAAATCACACTTAGACGACGAAAAACAAATTCGTTGAAAAAGAGACAATTTCTTTGTCTAAGGTCATCCTAGACGACGATTCATTTCGTCGCCTAAGAAATCTCTTAGACGACGACGAAAACAAATATTTCGTCGTCTCAGATCTGACTTAGATGACGAAAAACATAATTCGTTGTCTAAGTATAATATCTTCGATGACGAAATGTCTTTGTCGTCTTAGAATATGCAGTTAGACGACGAAATCTGTTTTCGTCGTCTAAATCAGATCTAAAACGACGAATTATTTATTTTCGTCGTCTAAGATATAAATTCATTTTTCAGTTATTTATATAAAAAAATTTAAAAATTCACTTAGACAACGAAATTTGAAGTTTCGTGGTCTAAGTGAAATTTTTAATTTTTTTTTAAAATAACAGATAATTAATTTTGGAGAAAATTAAAAAGACTTAGATGACGAACATTATTTGTTTCGTCGTCTAAGTCAAAAAAACTTGGCGGTTTTTTTTCCCGACAAAATTTTTACCAAAATTTTAAATCACTTAGATGACGAAATTGTTAGATTTCATCGCCTAAGTCAATAAAATTAGCGGTCTTTTTGAAAATTTAAAGCACTTAGATGAAAGAAAAACAAATATTTTCTTCGTCTAAGTCATGTAAAACTTTATAAATTCATCATTTGCTCAATCTCTCTTCATTTTCTCCTCTCTTAATTCACTCATCTCTCTCTCTCTCTCTCTCTCTCTCTCCCTCTCCCTCTCTCTCTCCCTCTTTCTTAATCAAACCACCCACCACCACCACCATCACCGCCACCACCAACACCACCACCATCACCGCCATCACCAACACCACCACCATCACCGCAACCACCAACACCACCATCACCATCACTATCACGACCATCACCATCACGACCATCACCATCACCACCACCTCTACCACCACCATCACCGTCGTCGTTACCGTCACCGCCACCACCAAAACCGTCGCTGCCACCACCACCACCTATAATTAGTTTAGGTATAGGTTAATTTATTTATTTATGTTAGATTAATTTAGTTTATTTTATTATGAATTTTGTATTTAAATACAAAATTATTTAAATTATTTATTTATTATGAATTTTGTATTTTTATTAATAATTAGCATTTAATAAATTAATTTTGTAATATTATGAAACTTGTTATACAAAAAATTAAATGAAGAATTCATGAAATGCTAATTATTAATTAATAATTAGCTTTTCATGAATTTTTCATTTAATATTTTTTTACAAAATCAACTATTTAGACGACGAAATTACAATTTTCTCATCAAAGCAACACCCAGACAACGAAATTATAGCATTTTCGTCGTCTAAGTGGTTTATTTGTTTTTTTTTTTACCAAAATTAAGCACTTAGACGATGAAACTACTATAATTTCTTCGTCTAAGTGTCATCTTAGACGACAAAACCTAGAATTCGTCATTTAAGTTTTAATGAAGCCGACAAAAATTTTCATCGCCTTTGACAAAAATATTTCATCGTCTAACTGACCTAGACGAAAAAAGTTGTATCATTGTTTAAGATGTCACTTAGACTACGAATTTTTTTAATGCCACTTAAGTGACGAAATTGCTTCGTCGCCTAAGTGTGTTTTTGTGGTAGTGTATGATCTTAGCCTCTCCTCATCAACTTAGGGTTGAGTCATCGTCACGTGGACTTTCCACGTCATCAATCCTTGTTCCAATAGAATTATCCTTTTATTGCTCATTTGTTGTATTTTTCTCCAAATAACCTAAATAAACAAAAAGAGAGTTGCAAAACTAAACGGATAAACCAAGTAACTTTGAAATAATTAAGCACAAGAGAGTTGCATATTTATGCAACTATCAAAATATCTTACACTTAGCTTTTGCTAGTCCTCGAGAAAAACACTAAACTAAGACTTTAGAAAGACTCAACATGTAAATAAATTACAAAATTCTAACGCCCTTAACATTTGTTTTGGCAATCTTCCTAACATTGCAAAACCAGGTTCACATGATGTTCCAATGCAATCCACAAAATTTCGAAGGTTAATATCAATGCATGGCACACATGTAATATGTAGGACGAAAATATAATCATGGTGAATATAAAGCCGTAGCATACAACAAATAAGTCAAGATTCGACCTCACAAGGATACGCTCTCATAAGTGTTTCTCTCAAAATATATCTAAGGTTTTCACTCAACTCAATTACTTGCCAAATTGACCAAATCATATACTCAACTCTTGTGACTAATCTCTAAAGATCAAAGGTCGTCCATCTTGAGGATCAAAAAGGTCTTTCAAAGGTTGTAATGCGGCCAGGCTCTTGGGTTTATAAAACAAAAGGGATATGAAATTCAAGCACAAGTTCTACAACCTAGTAGAGTACCATAAATAAGTGAATTTCCTTGAACTTTGCAACCATTGAAACATCTTCACCATTGAATTCGATCACTTCATATGTGTCACCATTGAAGCCGGATTTCATCTAGTTGGGCATTCACATCATTCTATTCATCAACAGTAACCTCTGGGTATCAAGCTATCACATCACAAAGTAATATTTTTTTATACTTTCTTTCCGATTTCTCTTTTTTTTCTTCAACTATTCGACTCTTTTTTGTTTACAACACAACTAGCTTGATACCCCACACTAGTTTCTTTGTATCAACTTTATAAACTGTCACTTTGGTCTTTAAGTACCTGTTTCATGTATAGCTCTACTAAGTCTTAGAACAAAGATAGAGATATAACTATTCTAAGGTTCAAGGTTAAAGTTATGCGGGTGATGACAAAAATTTTAAACATTTAGGCTCAAAGTAGTTAACTAAGGGGTGAACAACTTATGTACACAAAATATGGGACACATGCTACATATGGCAATGGTGGTAGATCCTAAGTGCCTTTATCACTTCCTCAATCAAGACATATATTGACTATAAGCTTTGAAAAACACAAGAGCAAGTTCTAATAATATGTAGAGTCCATTAACTTAATCTACGAATAACAATTGACACTCAACAAAGAAAGCATGTATATCACATATATAAAGGCTCAAAAGCTCACAGGTTAAATGAATCTCAACAATGTTCAAGCATGCTCATAATCTATTCCATGTTAACTTGTTTGTACATCCACTACACATTCTTATATGCATCATACATCAAGATTAACTAAAGAAACTCATATCAGATAGTCACATGATTCACTTTCAGTCACAATTTCGGAAGATATAATCACATCATGGACTGGTTAAGGGCTCCCAAGACTCAAAACATAAACTAAAAGACTGTTTTTGTATTGCTTTTCTTGACACTTTTTACTTTTGTGTTTTTCTTTTCATATAGGACATCAAAACACACAAGGAAAATAAAGAAAAACTCAAAAATAACTGACTCAGAAACCCTTCCATGATGAACCAGTTGTCGGAAAAGACCTCTTCGTCTTCAACAGATCAAAAGAACTATTCGACGGGTCGAATGACACCTACTGTCTCATTTTGGACCTATTTTTATAGACGGGTGGAGATTTCAATAACGAAAATCAAGAAAATCCTAAAACGAATTCGACGGGTCGAACAGAGTTTCGGGATAACCCTAAAATGACTCCAAAATTCAAAAAAAACCTTGACTCAAAATGAAAAATTTAAACATAGATGCTGAGGATATGATATAAATCTCAACTCCACACTTGAAATTTTCATTGTCCTCAATGCAAAACTAAACTAAAGCATCCAAAACATCAAACAAGCATTAAATGGAAGACATAACACATCACAAAACACATTAAACATGGAGGAAAAATAACAAAGGAGAGGGGTTAAGAATGTAGATCTAGTTTCCATGCTTCTTTATCATCATGGGTTGCCTTACAAGCAGCGCTAAGTTTAACGTCTTTAGCCAAATGTTGCATACCAGATTTAATCCTCTGGTGAAGGATCTTGGAGGGGTAGTTCCTCAACATCTCCCGTCACTGCCTCATAATATGGCTTGAGTCGATGTCCATTCACTTTGAATGTGGTGTCATATCTTGGATTCCGAAGTTCAATTGCACCATGAGAAAATACATTAAGGATAACAAAAGGTCTTCTCCACCATGATTGAAGCTTATATGGAAACAACTTCAAACGTGAATTGAATAGCAAGACCTTCTGTCCCACAACAAAAGACTTTCCCTTAATCATCTTATCATGAAATGTCTTAGTTCTCTCCTTGTAGATTCGACTAGACTCCTATGCATTTTTTCGAATATCATAAATCTCATTCAACTGTAACTTCCTATGAACACTTGCAACATCAATATCAAAGTTAAACTCCTTGTGTTCAAGCTCCACCGGAAGATAACATCCTTTTTCATAGACTAATCCGATAAAAAGACATCCTAATCAGTGTTTTGTAAGCTGTCCTATATGCCTAAAATGCCTCGTCTAAGCGTTAACTCCAATATTTCCGAGTTCATTCAACAATTTTCTCCAGAATTTGCTTGGTTTCCCTGTTGGATACTTCTACTTGCCCACTCGTCTGAGGATGATAAAGTGTTATCACCATATGATTAAAATTGAATTTCCAGAGCAAAGATGCAAAAGACTTATTACAAAAGTGGGAACCTTCATCACTGATGATGTAGCTGGGAGTACCAAATCTTACAAACAATGATTTCAAGATTTTCAAAACAACAACATCATTAGTACGAGTAGCCACTGCCTCCACCCACTTTAAAACATACCCAATAACAACATGTGAGTGATAAAAAGATAGAATAGTTTGAAACTCAGTTTCAAGAATGCACCTTCTTATCAACAAATCCGAACAATGTTTTCATAGATAAGGCTCATCCCACATATAGTGCTTTGCTGTTTTCACCAACTTGTTCTTCTGAGCTATACTATAGTCACTTTGTATTATTTCCAACATAAGATAGTTTACATTATCTACATACCAAGGCCCCGAAGTAGTGAGAGAAAAAAGTTACTCATCCGGGAAGCTGTCACACATAGGTAAAGAATCCTCCTCTACGTTGGATTCATGAGTAATCCTACTCAGGTGATCTGCCACCACATTCTCAGTGCCTTTCTTGTCTTTAATCTCAATATCAAATTCTTGAAGTAGTAGCATCAATCTAATCAACTTGGGCTTTGCATCCTATTTAGTCATCAAATATCTCAAAGCAGCATAAGCAGAGAAAATAATTACTTTATTTTCTAATAAGTAAGACCTAAACTTTTCTAAAGGAAAGACCACAACTAAGATTTTCTTCTTTGTAGTTGAATAATTCAACTGCTATTCAAATTCCTAGAAGCATAATAGATGACATGGGGCAACTTAGCTGGACGTTGACCCAAAACAGCACCAACTTCATAATAAGAACCATCACACATCAATTCAAAAGGTAAATCCTAATCAGGTGCTTGTATGATGGGTGCAGTTGTCAAAAACTCCTTAAGCTTGTTGAATGCCTTTAAGCACTCATCCGTAAAGCTGAAAGCTATATCTTTCAGGAGAAGTGCACATGACGCTACGGATATCTTTGAAAAATCCTTGATAAACCTGCAATAAAATCTTGCATGTCCAAAAAAAAATCTCACCTCCTTCACAATTAAGTGAGGGGGTAAAGTACGCATAATATAAACCTTAGCTTTATCAACCGCAATTCCCCTAGAAGATACCACATGTCCTAAAATTATACCTTGATCTACCATAAAGTGAAATTTTTCCCAATTCAAAACAAGGTTTGTCTCAACACAACATGTCAAAACCATAGACAAATGATGTAGACACGTATCAAAAGAATTACCAAAAACTAAAAAATCATCCATGAATACCTCAATGATTTTCTCAACCATGAATGAAAATATGCTCATCATGCATCTCTAAAACGTCGCAGGTGCATTGCACAAGTCAAATGACATCCGTCTATAGGCAAAGGTGCCAAACAAACAAGTGACTATGGTTTTCTCTCGATCATCTCGATGGGTGGAAATCTGATTGTAACCTCAATAACCATCCAAGAAGCAATAAAAAGGATGACATGCAAGATGCTCCAACATCTTATCAATAAAAGGTAAGGGAAAGTGATCATTACGCGTGGTTACGTTTAGTTTGTGATAATCAATGCAAACTCTCCATCCGATTTGAGTTCTTTGAAGCACCATCACTTTCTCATCATTCTTCACAACTGTGATGCCAGAACGCTTTGGAACAACTTGTACAGGACAAACCCACTTACTGTCAGAAATAACATATATGATACTTGCATTCCTTAGCTCGATTACTTCCTTCATCACAACATCCATCATTGGAGGGTTAAGCTAACATTGAACTTCCCTTGTGGGCTTAACACCTTCCTCAAGGTATATCCTATGAGTAAACAAAGTAGGACATATGCCCTTGATATCTACTGTGGTCCACCAAATTCTTAGACTCTCATCATCCTCAAACCCCACACTTAAAGGTTTGTATCCTAGCTTAACTTCAAGCTCGTCCAACTCTTCTCTGATTCGATCAGTTTTGACTGGTCAAGGATTTCGTTCAACCCGTCGAACTATGGCTAATGGAATGGTTTACTGCCAACATTTATGGCTTTCTTCAAAGCATCTTCTTCCATTGAATATTGGATGTATTCCTGCATGAAACTATCAAACGCATCAATAGAATAGTAAGAATAATCACCAGCATTACCTGTATGCTTCATGGCTTCAAAGAAGTTGAAGTGAATCTTCTTATCATCAACCCTCATGGTCAGAGTCCCCTCATAACAATTAATTTTTGTGCGGACAGTCCTCAAGAATCGACAACCTAAGATCAAAGGTAGCTCAAAAAGTATCAGTTCTCTTTCCATCTCCAAGATGAAGAAGTCAGCTGGAAACATCAAGTCACCTACCTACACCAAAATATCCTCAACAACACCTAATGGGGAGCAACTAGATCTATTAGCCAATTTAATAGTTACCAATGTGGGTTACAATTTTTATGCTAGGTTTAATTTGTTATAAACATAATAGGGCATCAAATTAGTTGACGCACCTAAATCAAATAAAGCACCAGAAAATCTGTTATCACCAACAATGCATGGAACAATAAACGCCCTGGATCTTTCATCTTGAGAGGTAACTTTCTTTGTAGCACAACAAATATTTTCTCACTCAAATCTACCATGTCAATTGGTGAATACTTCCTCTTAGTTGTACAAAGTTCTTTAAGAAACTTTGCATTTGTAGAATTTGCTTGAGTGCTTCAAGTAGAGGAATGTTTACTTGGACCTTTCAATGAGAAGACCTCGAACAAGCTCGAAGGTTTGTGTTAATTGAATTAAGGCAATGTTGCTTTTTATTTATTATATATGCTACTTTTTATAGATCGTGTGTTGCTGACTTGTGCCTTTTTTATCAGGATTGCCGGGAGTTCTTTTCGTGTTTTTAGATTCGTATGTTGATCCTGAGAACCAAGACTATGGGGCTAAGCTATATATTTTGAAAATGTGTATATAAAGTTTCATAGTTGTGGGTTTCAGGGTAGTCAAATTTTTTGAAGAATTTTTTTTGATTTATAGAGTAGAGGTGATGCATGCTTTTAGTTTATCTGTTGCTTTCATTATGGGCTTATTTTTAATACATGTGTGTAATTTCTCTGTTGTCTACTGGTGTACCAATTATATGTTTGAGCATGTAGTCACCAAGATATAAATAGTAGTATCTAGTTGGCTTGTGCTAAGATTTATAAGTTGTTGTACATCTTGGAGAAAATAAACCAGCCTTTAAAGCATTATTTAGCTTCAAATCTAATGCTAATGGACTTAAATCAAATGTCACTCTACACTGTCCTGTGCTTCTTATACTTTTTGGAGATGCATATCAGTCAAGATGAAACATATTTTTTCTTCAAATGATTTATCTAAAGTATTTCCATGGTCAGCAACCATAGGAATGGTTGCTAATAAAATATTTTTTTGGAGTTGTCAATGTTATATATGTACTATCGTGTTGCTGTTGTGCTTTATGGTATAGTTTTATCTTATATTTAGTGCTTGGGATGTGTTTCTCTGTTGGCATGTATAGTTGTTCTACTAAGCCCCAAGTGGGCAATGGTTAGTTTTGAATGCTAATGGACTCACAATAATTCTCTTCTTCCTTATTGGGGTGCTCCTTGTATTGGTGGAGACTCAGAATTGTTGGAGATTATTCAAGCAGTACCAAAAGAAACTTCTAGTTTGTCAGGTATGCCAATGCTTGATTTCTACCATTTACAAAAGTAGCTTGTTATGTTAAGTTGTTAACCTGATGAAGTGAACTCATTTTACATTTAATTGTTGTTTTTCTAGGTTTTAGAACTGGAGGCAAATGAATTTGCTGGGTATGATATGGAGAATGATGAAATCACATGTATGCCAGAGGAGACCTAGGTCCCATGAAAATGACTTTCAAGGACCAAAGGCAGCAAATCATTGAGTTGTGGGAGTTGTGGGAAGTGTGGTAATTATAGGCTCCTAATCAGCCAAATCCTAAGTATGAGAATTAGTTGTTATACTTGTAGCTTGTAACTTGCTAGTTCTTTTGAGCTCCACTTTGTTATAATTGTAGTTTGTGTATAAGTAATCAAAGATTTGTAAGCACAATGTTGAAATTAGTGAGAAAATTTGTGAATTGTATTTTTTATTTGCTGAATATAAATCATAGTAAATAGAAACCAAAATAAAAAAGCTTGAGATTAGAACTAAAATCATATGACACACTAATGTATATAAAGACTGACGTCTGAGAAGCAATCAGAAGGCGCATAATATGATAAAAAGATTGATATCTGAGAAGAAATCAGATGACACTTGCTTTGACAAAATGAACGAGGTCATAAGCAGCAGTACATGATAGACGACTATCATCTTAGTACATCCCATCAGATACAAAAATGCTCACGCATGGATGACATGAGTTGGCACCGTGAATGTCATCCATCATCTGAATTATATGACCGACATCCTTATGATAGGTATATGACAATCATTTTTTTGTTTTGCGCATCATCTGATGCGATTTCAATAGATGACGCTACAATATATGATGGTCAGAACACATATCAGATGATGCTCAAAGATCGTCGTCTGAAGTGATTTTTGTACTAATGGATATAACCTTGATTACCAATGCTTTGAAGGTCAATAAGAAGACAACAGTTACTGCAGCTCATATATTTTGTACTTTATGTTCAGCTACATATCATATAGCAGAAGATTGCTCAAATTTTACAGTAGATGAAGAAGAAGAGGATGCGACTTTTTTGGGTAGACAATCCAATACTTATGGAGGAAATAGAGATCATCCGCTTCTCAGCTATAAGAGCAACAATGTGCTTAATTCTCCATCTAACCCACCCGTTGAACTTCTTGAGCGTCAGATGAGACACGTTCAACAACTGTTGACTCAACAAAAGTTTGGAGCACTTCCTAAAAAGACCGAACCTAATCCAAGGAATGCGCGGGATGTGAATGCTATTGAATTGAGGAGTGGAAAGGTTTTAGGGTCAGTTCCAGATCCTAAAAAAAGGTCACAAATGGGTACTTAAGAAAATTGTGTTTGACAACTCGTTAGGAACATTCTAACAGCTCCAGTTCGACGGGTCGAATGAAACTCTCAACCCATCAAAAAATAGTCCAGGGACTCACAGTAGCATGCATTCGACCCGTCAAGAGAATTCTCTTGATCCGTCAAAGAACACTTCAGGTACCCCAACTCGACACGTCGAGAATGCACCTGGAGCCAATGTTCAGACCACTTCAAAAATCGGGCAGGTATCATCTAAACCTTCTTCTTCTACTAACATTCCAGTTCCTTTTCCTAACATGTTGAGAAAGCAAGAGAAGGAGGACAAGACCAATGACATCTTGGAGATCATTTGAAAGGTCTAAGTGAACATTTCTCTACTTGAAGCACTCAAGCAAATTTCACAATATGCAAAGTTTCTCAAAGAACTTTGTACAACTAAGAGGAAGTATAGGCAAACTGAGATAGTAGCTTTGAGTGAGAAAGTATTTGTTGTGCTACAAACAAAGTTACCTCCCAAGATGGAAGATCCAAAGAGTTTTATTGTTCCAAGCATTGTTGGTGATAACAGGTTTTCTGGTGTTTTATTTGACTTAGGTGCTTCAACTAATTTGATGCCCTATTCTATTTATAAAAAATTAAACCTAGCATAACAATTGTAACCCATATTAGTAACTATTAAATTAGCTAATGGATCTAGTTGCTACCCATTAGGTGTTGTTGAGGATGTTTTGGTGCAAGTAGGTGACTTGATCTTTCCAGTTGACTTCTTCATCTTGGAGATGGAAATGGAACTGATGCTCTCTAAGCTACCTTCGATCTTAGGTCGTCGATTCTTGAGGACTGCTTGCACAAAAATTAATTATTATAAGGGGACTCTGACCATGGGGGTTGATGATAGGAAGATTCGCTTCAACATCTTTGAAGCCATGAAGCATCCAAGTAATGCTGGTGATTATTCTTGCTATTCTATTGATACGTTTGATAGTTCATGCATGAATACATCCAATATTCAATGGAAGAAGATACTTTGAGGAAAGCCATAGTGGTTGGCAGTGAAACCATTCTAGTAGCCACTGTTTGTTGAGTCGAACGAAATCCTTGACCTGCAAAAACTAATCAGATCAGAGAAGAGTTGGGCAAGCTTGAAGCTAAGCTGGGATACAAACCTTCAAGTGTGGGGTTTGAGGATGATGAGAGTCTAAGAATTGATTCCTTTCAAGACTTAGACATGGATGAGGAGTTTTACAATGTGGTGGATGAGCTTGATGCAACACCACAAGCTATAGGTAAGTTTGATAAAGTATCCGTCCTTCTATTGAAGTAGCCCCTGAACATGAACTTAAACCATTACCTAAGAATTTTAAGTATGCATTCTTAGAAATTGGTAATACTTTATCAGTTATTATTTCATCAAAGCTAACCAAATTGCAGGAGGAAAAATTGCTAATTATTCTCAGAGAACACAAAGAATCAATTGGGTGGACCATAGCAGATATCAAGGGAATATGTCATACTTTGTTTACTCATAGGATATATCTTGAGGAAGGAGCTAACCCCACAAGGGAAGTTCAATGCTAGGTTAGCCTTCCAATGATGGATGTTGTGAAGAAAGAAGTAATCAAGCTAAGGGACACAGGTACCATATATGCTATTTTTGACAGTAAATGGGTTAATCCTATGCAAGTTGTTCCAAAGCATTGTGGCATCCCTGTTGTGAAGAATGATAAGAATGTGATGGTGCCTCAAAGAACTCAAACTGGATGGAGAGTTTGCATTGATTATCGCAAACTAAATGCAACCATGCGTAATGATAAGTTTCCCTTACCTTTTTTTGATAAGATATTGGAGCATCTTGTAGGTCATCATTTCTATTTCTTCTTGGATGATTATTCGGGTTACAACTAGATTTCCATCCATCAAGATGATCCAGAGAAGACCACATTCACTTGTCCATTTGGCACTTTTGCCTATAGACGAATGCTCTTTAGCTTGTGCAATGTACTTGTGACTTTTCAGAGATGTATGATAAGCATATTTTCATACATGGTTGAGAATATCATTGAGGTATTCATGGACGATATTTTAGTTTTGGTGATGCTTTTGACATATGTTTGCATTATTTATCTATGGTTTTGAAATGTTGTGTTGAGACTAACCTTGTTTGGAATTGGGAAAAGTGTCACTTTATGATTGAGCAAGGTATAGTTTTGGGACATGTGGTATTTGCTAGGGGCATCGATAAAGGTAAGATTGATATTATGCATACTTTACCCCTTCAAATGTGAAGGAGGTGAGATCTTTTTTTGGACATGTAGGATTTTATTGCAGGTTTATTATGGATTTTTCCAAGATATCCATAGCATTATATGCACTGCCCCTGAACGATATAGCTTTCAACTTTACGGATAAGTGCTTGAAGACATTCAACAAGCTTAAGGAGCTTTTGACAACTGCACCCATCATACAAGCACCTGATTAGAATTTACCTTTTGAATTGATGTGCGATGCTTCTTATTATGTAGTTGATGCTGTTTTGGGTCAACGTTCAGCTAAGTTGCCCCATGTCATCTATTACGCTTCTAAGACATTGAATAGTAGTTGAATTATTCAACTACAGAGAATGAACTCTTAGCTATGGTTTTTCCTTTGAAAAAGTATAGGTGTTACTTTTAGGAACTAAAGTAATTATTTTCTCTAACCATGTTGCTTTGAGATATTTGATGACTAAATAGGATGCAAAGCCAAGGTTGATTAGATTGATGCTACTACTTCAGGAGTTTGATATTGAGATTAAAGACAAGAAATGCACTGAGAATGTGGTGGCAGATCACCTGAGCAGGATTACTCATGGATCCAATGCAGATGAGGATTCTTTACCTATGCGTGACAGCTTCCCGGATAAGTAACTTTTTTCTCTCATTGCTTCCGAGCCTTGGTATGTGGATATTGTAAACTATCTTGTGCCAGGAAGAATACAAGTGACTACAATAGAGCTCAGAAGAACAAGTTGGTGAAAACAGCAAAACACTATGTGTGGGATGAGTCTTATTTATGGAAATATTGTCCGAATTTGTTGATAAGAAGGTGTATTCCTGAAACTGAGTTTCAATCTATTCTATCTTTTTGTCACTCACATGTAGGTGGAGGCCACTTTGCTGGGAAGAAGACTACAATGAAGGTACTTGAAAGTGGATTCTTTTGGCCAACTTTGTTCAAAGATGCACATGATTTCCATAATCATATGATAGGTGTAAATACACAAGTAACTTAGGTCATAGAGATGAGATGCCCCAACACCCCATTTTAGTTGTTGAGATTTTTGACGTGTGGGGTATTGACTATATGGGTTCTTTTCCTAACTCCCAACAAAATGTTTACATTCTACTTGTTGTTAGGTATGTTTCAAAGTGGGTGGAGGCAGTGGCCACTCGAAATAATGATGATGTTGTTGTTTTGAAGTTTTTGAAATCATTGTTTGTAAGATTTGGTACTCTAAGGTACATCATCAGTGATGAAGGTTCCCACTTTTGTAACAAGTCTTTTGTAGCTTTGCTCAGGAAATTCAATGTTCATCATAAAGTTGTTATACACCTTATCGTCCTTAGACGAGTGGGCAAGTAGAAGTATCCAACAAAGAAATCAAGCAAATTCTAGAGAAAATTGTTGGACGAACTCGGAAATATTGGAGTCAACGCTTAGACGAGGCATTTTAGGCATATAGAACTGCTTACAAAACACTGATTGGGATGTCTTTTTATTGGATGGTCGATGAAAAAGGATGTCATCTTCCGGTGGAGTTTGAATACAAGGCATATTGGGCTATTAAACAGCTTAACTGTGATATTTATGCTACAGGTGTTCATAGGAAGTTACAGTTGAATGAGCTTGATGAAATTTGGAATAATGCATATGAGTCTAGTCGAATCTACAAGGAGAGAACTAAGACGTTTCATTATAAGATGATTAAAGAAAAGTCTTTTGTTGTGGGACAAAAGGTCTTGCTATTCAGTTCATGTCTGAAGTTATTTCCAGGTAAGCTTCGATCTAGGTGGAGTAGACCTTTTATTATCCTTAGTATGTTTCTCATGGTGCAGTTGAACTTCAGAATCCAAGAAATGACACCACATTCAAAGTGAATGGACATTGACTTAAGCCATATTATGAGCTAGTGATGGGAGATGTGGATGAACTACCCCTCCAAGATCCTTCACCAAAGGATTAAATATGGTCTACAACATCTGGCTGAAAACGTTAAACTTAGCGCTGCTTGTGAGGCAACCCATGTTGATGGAGAAGTTTGGAAACCATATTTGCATTCTTAACCCCTCTCATTTGTTATTTTTTCTCAATGTTTAGTGTGTTTTTTGATGTGTTATATGTTCCATTCCATGCTTGTTTGATGTTTTGTATGCTTTAGTGTTGTTTTACATTGAGGACAATGCAAATTTCAAGTGTGGGGTGGGGATTTATATCATATTCTCAGCATTTATGTCTAAATTTTTCATTTTGAGTCAAGGTTTTTTTGAATTTTGGAGTCACTTTGGGGTTATCTTGAAACTCTGTTTGACCCGTCGAATTTGTTTTAGGATTTTCTTGATTTTTGTTTTCGAAGTATTGACCCGTCGATAAAAATAGGTCCAGAATGAGACAGCATGTGTCCTTGACCCGTCGAGCAGTTCTCTCGACCTGTCGAAGATGAATAGGTCTTTTCCGATAACTGATATGTCATGGAAGGGTTTTTGCGTCAGTTAATTTTGAGTTTTTCTTTATTTTCCTTGTGTGTTTTGGTGTCTTATATGAAAAATAAAATACAAAAGTAAAAAGTATCAAGAAAAGAAATACAAAAGGTGTACTTTAGTTTATGTTTTGAGTCTTAGGAGACCTTAACTAGTCCATGATGTGATTATATCTTCCCAAATAGTGACAGAAAGTGAATCATGTGACTATGTGATATGAGTTTCTTTGGTTAATCTTGATGTATGGTGCATATGAGAATGTGTAGTGGATGTAGAAACAAGTTAACTTGGTACACATCTATGAGTATGCTTAGATATTGTTAAAATTTATTTAATATGTGAGCGACTGAGCCTAAATGTGATATACATGCTTTCTTTGATTGTGTGTCAATTTATTACCGCAAGTTAAGTTAATAGACTCTAAAGATTACTAGAACTTACTCTTATGCTTTTCAAAGTCTATAGTCATTATATGTCCTGATTGAGGAAGTAATAAAGGCATTTAGGATCTACCATCATTGCCATATGTAGGTTGTGTCCCATATTTTTGTGTACACAAGATGTGCACCCCTAATTAACCCATTTGAGCCTACATGATAGCCTTTTTGTCATCACCCGCATAATCTTAACCTTGAACCTTAGAATAGTTATATCTCTACCTTTATTCTAGAACTTAGTAGTGTTATACATGAGACAAGTACATGAAGACCAAGGTGATAGTTTATAAAGGTGATACAAAGGAACAAGTCTGGGGTATCAAGCTAGTTGTATTGAAAAAAAAAGAGCCGAACAGTTGAAAAAAAATCGGCAAGTAAAATAAAATAAAATTTATTTTGTGATGTACTAGCTTGATACCCAGAGGTTATTATTGATTAAAAGAATGAAATGAATGCCCAACAAGATGAAATCCGTCCACAATGGTGACATGTTTGAAAGAATTCAATGGTGAAGATGTTTCAATGGTTGCAAAACTCGAGAAAAGTCTCTTATTTATGGTGCTATACTAAGTTTTAGAACTTATGCTTGAATTTCATTTTTTTTTCTATAAACCCATGAGCCTAGCCCCATTACAATCTTTGAAAGACCTTTTTGATCCTCAAGATGGGCATACTTTCATCTGTGGAGATAAGTCACAAGAGTTGAGTATATGGTTCGGTCTATTTTGCGAGTAATTGAGTTGAGTGAATACGTTAGACATAATTTGAGTGAAACACTTATGAAAGCATATCTATGTAAGGTTGAATCTTCACTTGTTTATTACGTGCTATGTTGTGTCTATTTGTAATGTCTATTTTCTGGTGATTTTAGGTCGAGTCTAGGTATTTTATTAAATTAATTCTTCATCTGTAAGTCGAGTCTGCCGAATTTCTGGTATTAGTGTAATCGAGTCTTTTAAAGCTTTTAGTCTCATCATTCCTTTGCGGGTAATGACCCCTGCTTCCCTGAACTACTATTGACATCTTTAAGTGAAAAGTAAGGTTATCTTTGATGGGTGTTTTTCCACCTATCACCCCACCCTATCCGCCAAAGAGGTATAACCCCGATCCAATCCACAAAAACATCACGACAGTCATCCTCAAGAGTAGAGGAATCAAAAGCCATATTAGCATAACCCGAATCACCACCAAAATAACCCACCACAACCCCAACACAACCCATAAGCATCATGAAACAACAACCAAACCCTATACAATAACCTCCCCGCCAAGAAGTCCTTTTAGTAGCGCATGCCTCTAACGGGGAGATTCTTGCCAAACACCTGAGACTGATCTGAACCCCACTACTAAGGCCACCAGGCGCAAAACCAATGAAAGATAATGGAGTACGATGAAAGTACCATGAATCCAACACTAACAACTGTGACAAACTTGGCAAGGAAATCCAAAGACTATTCGAAATGGGCGAGATAAAGGTACATAGAGGAAATGCACCGTGTCAAGTTGTGAAAGGACCCAACCCCGATTTAGTTTCTTAAACCGGAATCAAACCCCTTCTGAAAACACGAACCAACAAAAACCGTCAAAATTTCGGCAGAGTAACGCTACTAACGCGGAATTACCATTACCTGCACCCAAAAAATACACTTCATCCTATGCCACAAAAGCCAAACCGTGGGCACCAATCCCATACGGATTTCTCAATATATCAACAGTAATGTAAAGTAATAAATATAACTATACTTTACAGGAATCCGGGGAAAACCGTATAAAAACATGACATAAGAATACTCAGAGCGACTTCTAATATAGATATACAAATAGTAGGTCAAACTAAGAACCTACCATAAAAGAAACATCGCTCGAATACTATGCCTCCGACCACGACGTGCGACACCAGAATCTGAACTGTAAACTGGGCACGAAAACCGAAAAGCCCAGGGGAAAGACATAAAAACAGTTAGAGTGAGTGGACGAAAATAAATTTCTTTCGCCGAATAATATATGTTATAAAAACATATGCGAGTCAAATGCATAAAAATCAAATGGTACGTGAGGAGACACTGACTCCAACCCACGTACAGAGCATGCATCATAAATACCGTGGGGTCACTCATGGACTCCCTCGCGATAGCATAGTCTGAATCACGGGATCCCAGACCCACACGTGATTCCTAGCCAGAAAGGCCTCGGGTCAGGATATCTGTTCCCCCCCCCCCCCCCCGGAGCGTACTCGGGGATCAGCCGAGAAGCCAATGTGTATCGATACAACCCTGATAACTGAGACTGTACTCTGTGTAAACCAAATCATAAATTCTTTCCATGCACATGCATAAAACATAATATATATATGTATGTATATTCGTATACGCATATTCGTAAATATATAATCGTAAAACACATGCTCGTAAAAATCATGATCATACTGCATGCTCAAGTTCGTAAAACGTATATAAAAGACTCGCAATCAATCCGTGAAAAGAAATGTCCACTCATAGGTGAGCGTAATGCAATTCGCGTTAATCATAAAAATTCCTCGCCAAACGAACGATCACGAACCCCTGAATAATCATAAAAATCCATTTCTCAAAATCATAACTCGGATCCCCAAATCAAATCACGAGAAACAACCGTTCACGAAAACATATAATTCAATAACGACGAATTGTCGAAAATCCAATAATCACACCTCAAAACCTCGATAAAATTTCCGATGCACAAATCGAAAAACAAACATCACCACTGCGATCGGGGCGCGATTTCGAGTGAAATGACATATAACTCGTCGAAAACCACGTCGGGCGAAAAGTCGCCGCCGCTGCCATTGTCACCGGAATTTCAGATCTGCCTAGAAAAATTCATGGCATACATGGTTTCAAATATCTCGACGATTCCAACAACTTTCCAGTTATAAGTTAAGGCCAATTTTGACCGGAAAACCTCCAAAAATCAACCCAAAGTTCCAAACCCTTACCGGAATTTCACATCGACGGATCTCTCTCCTCCGGCCACGGCAACCTCCCAAACCACTAGCAATAGCTTCCTCTCATTGAGGCTAACAAAACCCCTCAAAGAGGAGCCACCATCTCGGCCTCCACGCCGCCACCCGAACGCCACAAAACTCGCCGAAAAATCCATAACTTTGCCGATTTGATTCTCTCACCTCCGGCCACCCCACGGGACGATCCACCTACCAATCCGAAGAGGAGCTCGAGCCCAACAAATCTCGTGAAGAAGCCTTGCCCAAATATGGCCGGAATCGGCCTCAATTTCGGCGAACCAATTCGGCCTCCAAACGGGTTATTCTTGACCCGTGGTCAACGTGGGTCAACCCAGCTTTCCCTTTATGGCAAGTTTCCCAATTCGGCAGGTATCGCTTCCGTATTTATACCGTATGCGTATCGAACCCCAAACAGATAAATACGACAATATTCGGCGGATGAAAATATTCATAACTTATTCCTCGCTACTCGGAAAAATTATCCGAAAGTTCCCACGAGTTCGAAATTAAATTCTCTACAACTTCCACGAAGGATCCGAAGTCAAATTCTCGCCCGATAATTTAGTCGCTAACGAAACCGCCATATTAACAGATTATGCCAAAATCACAACAAATCGCGAAACTCGCAAATCAAGTCAATAATCATTCCATTTACGGTTCGGGTCGATTAACAGTCCAAAACGGATCACAATCACGATTCGGATAGACTCGAACACGAACGGATAAACTCGACAGTATCTCGAAATTTCAAATATTCATATTATATTCGTCGGTCGCCCAAATAATGATCCGGAACCGCCCACGAACTCGAAATCATGCGTACAACGACTCTCGAGAAGAGGCTCAACTCAAATTCTCGGCCAATAATTAAGTCGTAATCAAAGCCGACGATTCAATCAATTATCAGAAATCTGCGATTATAGGCTAACTCACGAATTAAGCTGATTACGCTTCTGATTATATTCCGGGTCGTCACAAATCCACCCCCCTTAAAAAAATTTCGACCTCGAAATTTCCAAGTCTGCCGACTAAAAGGTAGAAGCACTGCCTCTGCATACTACTCAACTCTCCAGTGGCTACGTCGACTGAACAACTCTGTCAATGGCAAAATATCTCCGTGCTGATATCTCTGTACCCTCGAATCTCGAATCTGAACTGGCTCCACACAATTGCCAAGTGTTCCTGCATAAGGAACATATAGGGTACACAACATATAATAAATCTGAAATGTAGTTCCACCACACGGAACACATCACACACAAAAGCCAACGTCATAGGCAATGCCAAACTATACGGCACAACATAAATTCGTCCCATGATCAAATATGGATCAAAATAACGTGGCAATTCAAAACTCAGCCTGCTCACATCAACATAACTCAAATATCGAACTCGGGCAAGTATCAACCTGCTTCCGCTAATCCAAAAGTTTGTGGTAGCACATCCCACTAAATCAGGATCCAACGTCAGCTCACACCAAATTCGCTCCAGCACGATGGAGTACAACATTGTTCCTCAAAACAACATCATGCAACGTCATAATCATAGTGGTGCCCAAACTGGTACTGCATGCAATCTCGAACAGTTGAAACTGCTGGTTCCAAATCCCTCGGAACTGTAATACACAAGACCACAATATGTCCTCCAAGGTCTGAATAGTCCTCAAAGATCGCCCACCAATCTGAGGATAAGAAACTGTACTAAACTGTAATCTGATCCCCAATGCTCACTGCAACGTTTACCAACACTCTGTTGTAGCTGATTATCTCGATCAGCAATCAGGGACACAGGTACACCACGAAAATAGACAACCTCCGCCAAATACAGCTATGTCAGCCTGCCACTGAAATCTTTTCCAGAAGTATAAGTAAACGTACTGAGTTCATCGAATGGTCTACAAAGATCCGACAACTGGTATCACAAACTGAAGTGCGTACTGACACATCAAAATCCACAGTGACAAGCTCAAACTTTTAATCGGAAATCTCCAATGGCTGTAACTTCCCGGCAAGTCACTGCCTCACTGCCATCGCCTGTCGACAAATGTGGCATCTGCACACACAAGCTGCTTCATTTTTCTACGGGTTGCGTCACGAGTAGTAAACTCGAAGTATCAGATACATCTCTGTACCGCTAGTGCATAACGCACGCAAAAAATTGAGCTTCAACATCATCACACTCGAACTCAGCTCCCGTAGCTCACAACTTGGCTAACACGGAAACTCGAGCCACACACACATGAAACACTGAAGCTCCCGACTTCCGACTGAATGCATCAGCAACAACAATAGCCTCTCTTAAATAAATTCAAATGTGCAGCCATAATCGTTAATCGAGCCCATCCATCTACATCGCCTCAAGCTCAAATCTGGCCGAAAATGCAAGTAGATGAAACTCATGTGATCAGTGTACATACTACATTGCACTGCACGCCGTAGTAGTAGTGTCTCTAACTCTCCGATGCTAACACAAGAATAGCAACTCCCAAATCATACACAGGATACGTAACTTCATAAAGTTTCCACTGCCTGTAACCATGAGTCACCGCTCTACAATGCTGCATCAAAGCATAACCGAATCCAACCCTTGATGCATCGCCATAATTCACGAACTCACCACGATCGTCAGGTAAGGTCAAAACCGAAGCAACGGTCAACCATCCTTCAGGAGTAAGTAACTCTCCTAGCATGCATCGAACCACTCGAACTTGACGCCTTCTTCGTCAATTCGGAAAGTGAAGTGGCAATTCGAGAAAATCCTGTACAAACCGTCGGTAGTAGCCTGCCAAACCCAAGAGACCCCTGATCTCTGGTACAATGGTAAGTCAACCCCAAATCAACACGGCTTCAATTTGGTCAGGATCCATACCAACTCCCTCGGCTGACATCGCGTGGTCCAAAATCTTCACGCTAACCAACCAAAATTCACACTGGCTGAACTTTGCAAACAACTGATCATCTCGCAAAGTCCACAAAACCGCTCGTAATTGCTTCAGGTGCTGACCCACACTCCTGGAGTAAATCAGGATGTTGCCAACGAACACGACCGCAACCTTGTCCAGAAACCGTCTAAACACCTGGTCCATCAAGTCTGCAAAAGATGCGGGGGCATTGGTCAACCAAACGGCGTGACCAAGAACTCCTGATGCTCGCACCGTGATCCGAAAGTCGTCCTAGCCACATCTGACTCCCTGATCCTCTACTGATGGTATCCGAACCCGAAATCAATCTTCAAAAAGACTGAAGCTCTCGCGAGCTGATCAAACCAATCGTCAATCCGAAGCGGAGGATACTTGCTCTCCTCTGAAGCCTGATTCAGCTTCCGGTAGTCAATGCACCACCTCGTCAAACCATCCAACATCCGCACAAATAATGCAAGAGCACACCACGCAGGTACGCTGGGTCGCATGAAATCTCCTCCAGCAACTCCTGAAGTTGAACCTATAGCTCCAATAGCTCCGCTGGCTCCGAACAACTAGATACCGGTGATATGAGTCCAGCGCCCGGTAAAAGCTCAATGGTGTAGTCGGTCTTCCGAACTGGAGGAATACCTGGTAACTCCTTCGGAACACACCTGGAACCTCTGGAACCACCTCAATGGCGTCAATGTCGGGCACGGGAACCGTAGTATTCACAACATGAGCTAAGCAAACAACACAACCCGTTTCCACCATCCGCTCGACCATCACTGCTAAAATCACACATGGCAATAAAATATTCTTTTCACCACGAAACAGTATCTCAGGGAAATCTGGTTGTCGAAACACAACTAATTTCTCAAGACACTCGAACATAGCCCAAATGTGTCGCCAAAAGTCTATACTCAACATCGTAACAAAATCAACGGTATCCAGCAATAACAGCTCAGCGGCTAAGCCATATCCTCCAACAAGGATCTCGCAACCTCTGGATGGATACAACACTTTCCAAAACCTCGGAAGTGGAGATGCAGGTATAATAGCCATGGATGTCAAGCAACAGTAACCTCGGAGAAAATTCTGTCCTCATACAAGGTTGTGGCACGAACTCCAACATGCCCAACTAGCCGCCCACGTCAATTCTGACTTGCTGATTAACTCGTCAAAAAGGCTACATTGGTCAAATTCCAGAAATCGCATCATGACCTCCTCGTGAACTCTGAGCTGCCAAACCGCTAAAACAGCTGGTTGAAGGCGCTCCCTCGCAACGTGACCCTCCTGGCCACCACAATAGCAACTGAGAGTGCTCCACGAACACAAGTCATAACGACGCCTGCTGTGAGGAAGGATCACCAACGATCACCCAAACTCATACCACAGGAACAAGTCTGCTACTCCGTGATCTCCACCATCACCAAACAGATTCTCCGCTTGATCTGATGACCCCCAACATAATTGAAAAGGCCACAGCCTGATGAAGTCATTGATCCCGAGGTGCCTGAACTCAACCTCATCAAAATCTCAACTAAGTCCACTTTCCTTAAACTAACACATCGAAAACCGCGTAAGCCTTTCCTTCTCGATGTCCTCGCCTCGGAGAGCAGCACATCAAGCTCCTCATGGTAATCTCGAGGCATAACAGTCAAAATATTTCTGATGCTCAGGTTCAAACTCATCTCGAACCTCGTGCACTGCTTCCTCTGAAGCCACATAACACGTACAAACGGAAACAAACATATGAATCATACATCCCTGAATGTAGGCCATGGAGTCGCAACAGGAACTCACACAATACCAGCCCACTAAATGTAATGATCTGTCTCAAACAAACATCAACTGCCACAATTCTCTGCTCTGAGGCAACATGTAGACGCTCATATACGCACAACCAGGCAAACCAAGCCGCACAAATCTTTGAATTCAGAATGCTCATCTGAACCCACAATTCACTGTCAAGTCGCGCGTCGACTGATCCTCAATAGGATCCACAACCGTACCGACACGGAAAGCACGTCAAGGAGGCATCCTAATGAACAAGACATTATTCACAACAATCTGGACGTAATCATGGAACTTCAAATATTTGAAAGCATACAACACCCGGAGCATTGATGAGTATCCGCCGGCCGGTCGGGTCACCACTCCAGACATGCTGTACATTCTCAAATACCCTTAGTAAACACGACTACAGAAGTCTACAGAACCTAAAACCTAATGCTCTGATACCAAGCTGAAAGGACCCAACCCCGATTTAGTTTCCTAAACCGGAATCAAACCCCTTCTGAAAACACGAACCAACAAAAACCGTCAAAATTTCGGCAGAGTAACGCTACGAACGCGGAATTACCATTACCTGCACCCGGAAAATACACTTTATCCTATGCCACAAAAGCCAAACCGTGGGCACCAATCACATCCGGATTTCTCAATATATCAACAGTAATGTAAAGTAATAAATATAACTATACTTTACAGGAATCCGGGGAAAACCGTATAAAAATATGACATAAGAATACTCAGAGCGATTTCTAATATAGATATACAAATAGTAGGTCAAACTAAGAACCTACCATAAAAGAAACATCGCTCGAATACTATGCCTCCGACCACGACGTGCGACACCAGAATCTGAACTGTAAACTGGGCACGGAAACCGAAAAGCCCAAGGGAAAGACATAAAAACTGTTAGAGTGAGTGGACGAAAATAAATGTCTTTCGCCGAATAATATATGTTATAAAAACATATGCGAGTCAAATGCATAAAAATCAAATAGTACGTGAGGAGACGCTGACTCCAACCCACGTACAGAGCATGCACCATAAATACCGCGGGGTCACTCATAGACTCCATCGCGATAGCACAGTCTGAATCACGGGATCCCAGACCCACACATGATTCCTAGCCAGAAAGGCCTCGGGTCAGGATATCTGTCTCCCCCCCCCCCCCCCCGGAGCGTACTCGGGGATCAGCCGAGAAGCCAATGTGTATCGATACAACCCTGATAACTGAGACTGTACTTTGTGTAAACCAAATCATAAATCATTTCCATGCACATGCATAAAACATAATATATATATATGTATGTATATTCGTATACGCATATTCGTAAATATATAATCGTAAAACACATGCTCGTAAAAATCATGATCATACTGCATGCTCAAGTTCGTAAAACGTATATAAAAGACTCGCAATCAATCCGTGAAAAGAAATATCCACTCACAGGTGAGTGTAATGCAATTCGCGTTAATCCCGTGATCCGGTGAAAAATCCCTCGCCAAACGAACGATCACGAACCCCTGAATAATCATAAAAAAATCATTTCTCAAAATCATAACTCGGATCCCCAAATCAAATCACGAGAAACAACCGTTCCCGGAAACATATAATTCAATAACGACAAATTGTCGAAAATCCAATAATCACACCTCAAAACCTCGCTAAAATTTCCGATGCTCAAATCGTAAAACAAACCTCACCGCTGCGATCGGGGCGCGATTTCGAGTGAAATGATATATAACTCGTTGAAAACCACGTCGGGTGAAAAGTCGCCGCCGCCGTCGCCGCTGCCACCGTCGCCGGAATTTCAGATCTGCTCAGAAAAATTCATGACATACATGGTTTCAAAGATCTCGACGATTCCAACAACTTTCCAGTTATAAGTTAAGGCTAATTTTGACCGGAAAACCTCCAAAAATCAACCCAAAGTTTCAAACCCTTACCGGAATTTCACATCGACGGATCTCTCTCCTCCGGCCACGGCATCCTCCCAAACCACTTGCCATAGCTTTCTCTCATTGAGGCTAACAAAACCCCTCAAAGAGGAGCCACCATCTCGGCCTCCACGCCGCCACCCGAACGCCACAAAACTCGCCGGAAAATCCATAACTTTGCCGATTTGATTCTCTCACCTCCGGCCACCCCACGGGACGATCCACCTACCAATCCGAAGAGGAGCTCGAGCCCAACAAATCTCGTGAAGAAGCCTTGCCCAAATATGGCCGGAATCGGCCTCAATTCCGGCGAACCAATTCGGCCTCCAAACGGGTTATTCTTGACCCGTGGTCAACGTGGGTCAACCCAGCTTTCCCTTTATGGCAAGTTTCCCAATTCGGCAGGTATCTCTTCCGTATTTATACCGTACGCGTATCGAACCCCAAACGGATAAATACGACAATATTTGGCGGACGAAAATATTCATAACTTATTCCTCGCTACTCGGAAAAATTATCCGAAAGTTCCCACGAACTCGAAATTAAATTCTCTACAACTTCCACGAAGGATCCGAAGTCAAATTCTCGCCCGATAATTTAGTCGCTAACGAAACCGCCATATTAACATATTATGCCGAAATCACAACAAATCGCGAAACTCGCAAATCAAGTCAATAATCATTCCATTTATGGTTCGGGTCGATCAACGGTCTAAAACGGATCACAATCACGATTTGGATAGACTCGAACACGAACGGATAAACTCGACAGTATCCCAAAATTTCAAATATTCATATTATATTCCTCGGTTGCCCAAATAATGATCCGGAACCGCCCACGAACTCGAAATCACGCGTACAACGACTCTCGAGAAGAGGCTTAACTTGAAATCATATTATATTCCTCGGTCGCCCAAATAATGATCCGGAACCGCCCACGAACTCGAAATCACGCGTACAACGACTCTCGAGAAGAGGCTCAACTCAAATTCTCAATCAATTATCAGAAATCTGCGATTATACGCTAACTCACGAATTAAGCTGATTATGCTTCTGATTCTGTTCCGGGTCGTCGCAAGTGGCACATATCGAAACAAGAGGTACGATTAACATAATCTTTGGAGGCAAAAGGAAGGTAGACGGTCCCCGACAGGAAAGGAAACCAGCTACAAGGGACGTATTTGCTATCTACTATGACTAACCCATCAAGGCGAGGAGAAAGGTCTGGTCGTCCATCACTAATTGTTATCAATGAAGTGATAGACTGATACAACATGAAGAGAATCCTAATGGATACCAGTGCTTCCGTCAACATCATATTTCAATGAGCATACGAGGAGTAAAAGAGGCCCGCCAACAAGATGATATAAGATCACGAGAGCATCATGAGCTTTTTAGGCGAAACAACTTATCTACTCATCAACGATCACATGCGGTTCACAATCGGTGCACCTGTCACACCGCTCATCAACTACGACCAATTTCGTAGTTGGGGACATCTACACATCCTACAACGTGATACTCGGAAGACCTACCATCAGCAAGCTCAAGATGATCATAGCAAGCCATATGCTCGTGTTGAAATTCCCAACAGATTATGGGATTGGCATCGTTAGGGGATACGATTTCATGGAACAAGTCATCCACCCGAAACAAGACACCATGCAACAAGAGGTCCTGGCACTCGATAAAGCCTCCATGAGAAAAGAGAAACTGAATGATCCTTATGATGAATTAAATGTGGTCCATCCGGTAGCAGAAAGAGACGAGCTACAAACTGTGCAACTATCGGCCAATAACCCGGAACGTACGTATTGAAGCACAATTGGATCCTGAGCTTGTCGAAAAGTTGATACAACTCCTCAAGGACCACCAGGAGGTCTTCATATGGTCATATGCCAATATGCCATGCATCTCGACAAACATCATCTCCCATTAATTGAGCATCATGCGAGGGGAAAAACCCATCAAGAAAAAGAGATTGGTCTACGACGAAGAATGCTATGTTTCCATGCATGCCAAGGTCAGCAGACTTTAGAAGATCGGGTTCATCCAAAAAGTTGACTACTCGAAATAGATCTCCAACGCCGTCATGTTCAAGAAAAGCAATAGGACCTGGTGGATATGCGTTGACTATAACAACTTAAACAAATCTTGTTAAAAAAAATAGCTTCCCGTTAACAAGGGTCGACCAATTAATTGATGCTATAGCAAGGCATGAGTTACTTTCCATGATGGATGCCTACTCAGGATACAACCAGATATTGATAGACCCCAACGACCAGGAAGCCACTTGCTACACAACCTACAAAGGTCTATATTTCTATGTCGTCATGTCGTTCAAACTTAAGAATTCTGGGCCCACATATCAGAGACTAATGAACCTCATCTTTGATGTCCTCACGGGTGAGATTGTTGAAATTTATATAAATGATATCCTCGTCAAGAGTGTGAAAGTTGTTGATCATATTGAAAACCTGGAAGTTATACTGGATTTACTCATCAAGAATAGCATGAGGCTCAACCCTGCCAAGTGCACATTCGGCGTCAAGTTCTTGGGCTACATCGTTACCCAACAAGGTATCTAGGCCTCACCCACCAAGGTAAAGGCCATCAACAACATGAAGCTTGTATATCAACGAAGCCAAACTTCAGAGCCTAATGGGGAAGCTTGTATCCTTTAACCACTTCATTTCCCGTTATTCTGATAAGTACGCACCATTCTTCAAAGCCCTCATAAAAACCAACAAGCAGGTTGTCGCTTAGAAACTCGATTGCGAGGCAGCCTTTTCCAACATTAAACATTATCTTGCTTCTAACCCTCTCCTATCCAAACCCCTAAAAGGAGAAATTATATATATACATCTATTTCGTTAACGGCTGTAAGTTCTGCCTTCGTCAAACAAAAAAAAAGGTCAGACTACACAACAATCAAAAAATGGAGCTAGAACACGTCATAGTCGCCAGGCGACTAAGGCATTACTTCCAGGCCCACAAAATCCATGTCTTAACTAACGTCCCGCTCTGGTAAGTGCTACAGTCGTCCGATCATAACGGCCATCTCACTAAGTGGGCTATCGAGATAAGTGAGTTCGACATACACTATGAGCCCAAAACAACATTAAAAGGCCAGGCAGTAGCATATTTCATAACAAAATACACTGAGGCAGAGGATCCGATAGCACGAACCTCAATCCAACTAACCACAACCTTAACAGAATCTAAGATAGGAGGTGCAAAAACTTTGATGGACAAGCCACAATCCTTGTGAATTTATACGTTGATGGATCATGTATGAACAAGACAAGTGAGATACATGTCATCTTAACGGGTCTAGGAGGAGTGCATACAGAATACGCACTCAAGTTCGAGTTTAAGGCATCCAACAATGAGGTAAAGTACGAAGCATTGATTGCCAAACTACAACTCACTAGCAATTCAGAAGCACTTGACATAAACATCTTCAACGATTCTCAACTAGTCATCAGCTAAATCACAGGAAAGTTCAAAGCCAAGGGCGATACAACAAAAGCTTTTCTCGAGTATGTCAACACTTTGTTGAGTAAATTCAAATTTTATAATATCACACATATTCCCAGAGAAAAGAACGCCAAGGCCGACATGTTAGCATGTCTGGCTACAGCACCCCACACATCGCCAGGGAAACAATTATCGAAACATTGAAGAAGCCAAACATCTGTGAGACATTAGTTGAGGTCTTTGCCACCGAACACCATATCCCCAGCTAGATGGACCCTATCATCAAATACAAGTGCAAGGGTGAACTTCCGACATGCAAGGTAGAAGTCAGGAACATCATTGCGAAAGCCGCCAACTTCAGCATCTTAAACAACTGCCTCTACCACCAAGGAAAGACATGTACCGAACTCAAATGCGTCACATCCTGAGAGAAATACACTTAGGCATATGTGGACATCATGCGGGCACCAGGTCCATTACTTAGAAAGTGTTATGTAATGGATTATGGTGGTTTACTATATATACTGACGCAACATTGGTCGCCAACATGTATCACCAATGCCAGTTTTATGCACACAAGAACCAGACGCCAATAGTTCCACTCTCTATCCTCCTTTCACCAGTACCGTTTGCACAATGGGGACTCGATCTTATCGGTGAACTACCAAAATCCAAGGGATAATTCCTTTAAAACATAGTAATAATCGACTATCACACCAAGTTCATCGAAGGGAAACCCATGGTCAAAATCACAATGAAGAAGGTTAGAAAATTCCTCTGGCACTTCCTGTTCTTCCATTACGGGACACCACTCAACATCATCACTGATAACGGACCGTAGTTCCACAATGATGAGTTGAAGGAATTTTGCAACAACTATGGCACAAAGCTACTTTTTGCATCACCAACACACCCCTAGACTAACAAACAAGTTAAGGTTGCCAATAAAATCATCAAAGATGGGATCAAAAATAAAATTGATGATATCATAAAAGGGAACATCTGGTATGGAGGATGACCCACACTCTTACCAAAAATACTATGGTCAATCATAACCACCTCTATGGCAACAACAGGCGAAACACCTTTCAGTCTAACATTCAGAACAAAAGCAATACTCTCGTTAGAACTCACCTATCAGAGCCCAAGAATCGAAAGCTATGACCCAGACACTAATGGGGAGGGACTCTGTTTAGACAATGATTTGCTCGAACAAAAGAGAGATGCAGCGCACCTATACAATACCACTAACAAGCAGCGAGTGACGTGTCAGTACAACCAATGCATCAGGGCTCGTCCGTTACAATTGAGGGACTAGGTCATGGAGGCAATCAAGAAGAAGGTCAAAATCCTCAGACCATCATAGGAAGGAACTTACGTCATCGATGCAGTCGTCAGCCTCGATACGTTTTACCTTAAATACATGGTGTTTCTACCGAATTACGCGCGGGGGCGTAAAGGGGCAGAAGCAACAGTGATGTGCTTCCTTCCTTCCCGTACGTCCGAACGCTGGGGCTGTTCGGATGGGCGGGCGCTTCTCCTTCTCTTCGTGTGTGCGGGCTTCTCCTTCCTTCGTGCGGGTGACTCTCTTCTGTCGTGCGCTTCCTCTTCCTTCGGGTGATCGGGCGGGTGTATTCGCGTGCGGCTGTTAGAAGAATACAACAATGAATAGACGGTCAGGGGTCGAGACGGGGTGGCCCGCCTTCAACGCTCTGATGCCTAAGTCAGATGATGTATCGGATATAACAGTCAAGCGAACGAGTAAGTAGTGTGTTTGGGATGTCGAGAGATGTCTCGAGTTGAATGAATGAATTCGTTAAGAAGGAACGAATGGGGTGATCTTACCTGTAATAAATACCTGATATATATAGGTGGTTGAGTTTGGAACCTGGTGGTGTTCTTCGATGTGGGACGTCCTGCACTCCTGGTGTGTGTTTTGCTCATTCGGGCGCACCTCCTCTGGGCGCGTGCGCGCTCGGAGGGGGTGGGTCCGGTGAGCGAAGTTGGAGCTTCCTTGGTGGTTTTGCATGTGGTCGAGTAGGTGTTGCTAATCTGCTTAATTGGATAAATATGTTAATCGTACAGCTAATTGGTGCAATACTAACAAGTCCCCCAATTCCCCAAGTCAAAAAGCTCTTTCTTGACTGGGGAGTTGAAAAAGGGTGTGCGATTAACAAAAATACTTATCCGATTGAGCAGTGGTGTGTGATCCTGTAACCCCCAAGTCCCCCAACTCTCCGGTCAAGAAAGGGATCGCATGACAGAGTGGGACCTGGGCGTCCGAGCGTGTACCTGTTCGTGCCGTGGGGTACCTGTTCGTGCCGTGGTGTACCTATACATGTTTCCTGTGGGGTGTTGCCTGGTGGTGTGTTGGTGTATATATGGGGCCGGCCTCCCAACCAGACTTGCTATATTTTGGGAGCCGCGCGCCCGGGTGGGTTTGGTTTGGAACGCATACATAAGTGCAAAACAGAGAGATATACAGACTCGAGTGCAAATGTGAAGGTGTGGTATGAATGCATGAATGTATGGTATGAGTGTGTGTATGCAACGAATGCTGTCCGTACGCCAGCGATGGAGCCAACTGCGCACACCGTACGTCAATGGGGATGCCATCGCGTACGCTATAGCGTCAGCGGGGAGATCAGGACCGCGACCTACAAGTGTTGCGGTGCCCACGATCACGTACTCGTGCCGCCCATCGGCCTTAGCGCGCGCAGAGGTCTCTGTCGCCTAACCCGGGAAGATTTCGCGCCCAGGGAGGACGGACCCCACGCCTGGTCTACGCTCATCGGTCTCGGGCCCTTGAAGGAGAGGACGGACCCCACACCCTTACCGGTACCCGAGTCGGAGAATCGATCGTTAACGTTACGCGCAAGGGGGGGAAGAACCCCACGCCCGTGCCGCCCATCGAGCTTAGCCCAGCTAATTCGGCTTGTACTTTTTTGAGCGTCGAGCAAGGAGCGCACCCCTCACCCGCGTCATGTCCGTTGCCTATAGGGGGGGCGGGCCTCACGTCCCTACTAGGACTTAGCGGCATACGGAGGGGAAGAACCCCACGCCCGTGATGGCCTATCGAGTATAGCATACGCAAAGAGGGGACGAACCCCATGCCTGTTGCGGGCTACTGATTTTCGTCAGGAGAGGGGACGTATCCCATGCCTCTGCTAGGAAGGATCTAACACACGGAGGGGAAGAACCCCACGCCCGTGGTATCCTTGGCGCGCGCAAGAGAGGGGACGGACCCCATGCCTCTGCTAGGAAGGATCTAACGCACGGAGGGGAAGAACCCCACGCCCGTGGTATCCTTGGCGCGCGCAAGAGAGGGGACGGGCCCCATGTCTGTTGCCGCCCATCGAACTTGGAATATCCAGAGAGGGATGTACCCCATGCCTCTGGTTGGGATGAGGCGGCGCACGGAGGGGAAGAACCCCACGCCCGTGGCAACCTTGGCGCGCGCAAGAGAGGGGACGGACCCCATGCCTGTTGCCGCCCATCGAACTTGGAATATCCAGAGAGGGAAGTACCCCATGCCTCTGGTTTCTTAAGCCAGCCTGTGTTTGTGCGAACGGGGAGGACGTACCCCGTACCCAACGCCTGTCGGTTTTAGGGTCTGCAAGGGGAGGACGAATCCCTTGCCTTTCGTAATAGGCGACCTGTGTTTTTTTTGCGTACGGGGGGGACGTGGCCTTCGTTTTCAGTGCCTACAACCTGCCAGGACTGAGAAAACGGTGCCGGTTGGTTGTCTTATTGCTGCGCTCACGACGGGGGATCCCCCCGTTTGTGTGCGCCCATCGATTTTAGCGCGCCATGCCAGTTGCCGCGTAAATCATGCTGCCAATTCTTACCAATGGATGCTCGTTGGCCCGTAGTGGTGCTTGCCTTGTTTGGACGTGGGCGGGTGGTCTGTTCGTCGGGCGTGCGTGCGGAGTGTCTTGCCCTGAATTTGGTGGTGCTTCTGATGGGATGTTGTTGAGGAGGCATTCTCCCTGGTTTCTCTGGGGATCTATGCGGCCGTCGTCCTTAATGCTGGTGTGGGCCAGGTCTTGAACCGTCGATGTTGTCAAGATTGCCAGGAGGGCAGGCGACGTGCGTGTGGGAGCGTTGGAGTGTGAGATGGGTGACACGCGTCGAGCCATTGGAGACCGTGTTAGGGTTGAATTTAAGGCGGGAAGATGATGGGGTGGCACGGTTACCTGGGAGGGCAAGTGAACCGCTCCGCACTACGTGGCGTGATCCGACGGTAGACACGCGAAAAAACGAACGGCTGGCGTTCGTCAGCTGACGTCGTGCGATCAGTATAAATAGGGGTGTGGTCTTCATCTGCTTCATTGCTTTTATAACTTACAAAATTGCTGCTGAAACTGCCCTGCGGTCTGCCTCCTTGAGCTTTGTTGTGTTTGTGTGCTCTGTTGCCGGAATACGTGCTTGACGTGCATACTTCGCCCTACAAACTCGATCTGGTGAGGCCCTCGTTCCTGGTTCTCTTTGTTTCCCCCTCTTTGGTTTTTGTGTGTTTCTGGATTGTTTGGGCGTTTTCTGGGTTATTGCCTCTCAAGAACAGGGCGTGTTCTTGAGGTGGGGTGGGTTTTGATCTGTTTTTGGGTGAATTTGTGGTGGGTTTTGATGTTTCTGGTGGTATGTACTCATTCGCCTTCCCTGGTGTTTCTGAAGTGTTGCCTCTTCGTCCGCCCAACCGAAGTGCCCTGGTGCTCCTCCGCACGGGCGAAAGTCCCCTAGTGTACCCGGTGCGAGCAAGTGCCAAACGGGCGGGTTGTTGTTTGGCGCAAAATAATAGAGATAGGATAATATCTGAAGCATTGTTTGTCTTTCTAACCTTGCGTGCGTGTGCTTGCAGTGCAGAATCAAAGTTCAAGGCGATCGACATGGACGCTTCGCTCAAACGTCGCCTGATCAAGATGCGGGGTGCGATAGGGAGGGTCCATGGGGTGGCGGAACATGGTGGTGGTTCGTTCGTTCCGTCGGGTAGTGTTGAGTCCAAGACCTCTGTCTCCGGTGTGGTTGCTTCCACCTCTGCGTCCGCCCAAGAGGTACGACAGGATGCTCCGCGTCTGCCACCGGGTGATGTGATTGTGCCCAAGGCCCAGACCCGGGCGGAGTGTGAGCGGCAGCAGGTCGGGCAAGGAGATGTAGACGGCAAGCGAGAAGTGCTTGCGCTGCAGTCCTCCGATCGTGCGCTCGTTGTGCGGCCGTTGTCGAGTCCACCTTCAAGTCCTCCACAATGCTCCGGGAGTGAGCGTGCTTGCTCTCCAAATCCCATATCTCCGCCCCGGGGGCCGCCAGGGTCTCCCAGACAGAAGGGAGGTGAGGAGCGGGCGCACAAGTGTCCCCGGGTGGAAGAATCCTCCGCCGATCCTGCCCCTGGGTCGGGCCGAGATGCCGTGGACGGGCTACGCCGCATGTTGGCGTGTGGTGCTGCTACTCTAGGGTCTCTGTTGGAGTCGCGGGAGGACGTCGCGCCCGAAGGGCTGGATGCGGTGTTGGCCGGGTGCGACCGGATGCTGCAGCAGGTCTTCCTTGTCCGCTCGCGGGAGGCTGCGGAACTTGCACGCCTCAGGGTCGAGGTGCGTGACCACCGGAGGGTGATGGAGTTGATGGTGGCCAGCAAGGACAAGGCCCATGGCCTGGCGTCCCGGTATGTCAAGCGCGCGGAGGCAGCGGAGTTCCGGGCAGATGAAGCTGTTGCCCGCGAAGCTCTGGCCAAGATCGATCGGGACAGAGCCCTGGCCGAGGTGGAGCGGTTGCGCGCAGAGCAGAAGCGCGTTCATGCTGGAGAAGCCGCCCAGGAGGCGTGCGATGCGTCTGATGCCGAGGAGTGGCTGGGCGGTCAGGTGCCCGCGTACGAGAGGGCGGTTGGGCTAGGTGGGGAGTCTCCCAAGGTGAAGCTGGAGTCGGTGATCACGCGGATGGAGCCAGGCGGGTGGGTGGAGACCGTGGAGGTGGAGTCATCGGAGGGTGAAGAGCTGGATGTTGATACCGGGGCGGAGTAGAATAGTGTTCTCCTTTTTGTAGTGTAGGTTTGTAACCGATCGGATGAATGAAACTGCTTTTCTTTCCGTTTGTGTGCCTCGCATTTTTTTTTTGGCATCTTTTTGAATAACTCGCGTGAACGTGCGCCTACTCCCCGCCATGGGTTTCAACCAAGTGTTGTATTTACGCGGACAGCCTTTCCCCAGCCCCCCAGTGGGCGGGCGGAGTAAGGATGAAACGGGCGCATAAACACAAACCAATAGAGAACCGCAGGAGAGTACTTCCCCAAGTGTTGCCTTCTTCCATGGACGGGCATCCCCGCATCTGTGGGTTTGCCTCCAAGTCCCCCAAGTATGGTTGCTAAGGCGTGGTCCTCATCGCCCGTGCCTGGATCGCGCCCCTCGATCCGTGGGTTCCAAGGCGAGAACCTCCTGCCTGCCTCGGGGCTCTGCGGTTTCCTCGTGGTTGTATCCTCGAACGTGCCCGATTCCACGGTCGGTTGGAAATTTTCCCAGGAGCAGATGTCCTGCGATGATCAGCTTCAGCCTGCAGATCCCTGACCTCCTGAGTATGGCATTGTAGGGGGAGGGGGTGTCCATGATGATGAAGTCTGTTTGGATCTCTGCGTGCGGAGAGTCGGGTGCGCCAATTTCGACCTGGAGGCTGTCATTCCCGATCGGATACGATGTTTCGCCCGTGAAGCTGGCGATGCACTCGTGGTCCTGCATCATCTTGTTGGTGGGTCGTCCGAGCGCCGTGTACGCGTCGAAGTAGATTACATTGACGGACGCCCCGCTGTCCACTAGCACCCTCCTCACAAGGAATTGGTCGATGATCGCGTCGATCACGAACGGCAGGGTGCTGTTCCTTGGGCCCTTCTCCTCGTCGCCCGTCGTGAAGCTGATGGTGGGCGTTTCCTTCCTTACTGCCTTGGGTGCTCGTCTTGCCCCGATCGTCAGCACCTCCCTGCTCGAGCGATCGGGCGATGATGTTCCCTCCTTGCGCTTGCCCCCGGATATCGTGCTGATAGTCCCACGGGTGCTGGCGCCCATCTAGCGCTGCTGTCCCTCCACCCTGGGAGGGTTTGGTCGCTCATCCTTCATGTCTTCAAGGGCCTTCTTAAGCATGATGCAGCTGTTGGTATGGTGGGTGGCGGCGTTGTGGAATTCACACCATACGTCCGGGAGTTGGCCGGTTGGAGTCATTGCTCTCGTCATGTTGTTCGGCGGCAGTATTCGGTGTCGATGCAGGCGGGGAAGCTGCTCAAGTGGTTGCCGATCGATCGTGAAGACCTGCCCCGCCGGTCGATAGCGTGGTGCTGGCGGAAAATGGGAACCTTGCTGCGCCTGTCCCCGCGCCTGGTTGTAGTTGTTGCTCTGCTGACCGCGGAGAAAAGGTCGCTGGAAATTTGGTCTGTGTGCATCCCGGTTCCGCTTGAAGCCCCCGGTTGGCCTCTCGTCGTCTGCCAGCTGCAGCGGCTGGGCGCCCGTCGCCCCTGGTCTGCTGGAACTGGGCTCGGAGCCTGACCCGTACACTCGCGTCTCCACCAACGCCTTCTGCACAATCAGATCCATGATCTCGTCGTAGTCGAGATGCTCATTCCTCACAAGTTTTTCTACGAATGGAGTGGCGAATAGATTGTCCATCAGGGTTACCTTGGCCACTCGCTTGTCAAGGTCCCTGCATGTGCTTGCGAGCGTCCTCCATCGGTTGATGTAGCTCGACAGGCTCTCGTCCGTCCCCTGGCGGACCTTCAGGAGGATGCCCGTGGTGTTGTACTTGCCCTGGAGCCGATACCGCTTCTGAAAGCTCTCCGCCAGCTCGAGGAATGAGTGGATGGATCCTGGTGGGATTTCGTAGATCAGCTCCATGCCTCCTCCGCCAGCGTTTCCTGGAACAGGAAACACAAGGTTGGGTCCGAATATCGAGTCCCGTCCGTGGTGGACCGGAACTCGTCCACGTGCGCCCGTTGATCCCCGTTCCCATCGAACCGAGCGATCTTCGTTATCTTCGCGTGGGGATCCATTCCCCGCTCCAGGATGTGTGCCGAGAACGGGCTGACCCGGGGAGCGAACGTCCCACCTGACCGGCCAACTTATCCTTGCGCAGGCGCGAGACTTCCTCCGCCAACTCTTCCATCCTTCGAAGGATCAGGGCATTGCCCGTTGGGGGCATTGACTCCTCCCCAGGTGAGGGTGCTCGGCCCGTTCGGGCATCGGGCCCGCCGAACGGGTGTTGCTCGCTGTTGATCTCCCGAGCCTCCCATCGTCGCTCCGTCTGCTGGATGATGAGTGTGTCCAGTCGATCCTCCAACCTCTGGCGGATTTGGCGCTCCTCTGCTCTCTCGAGCGCCGCCTCCCGCAGCTCCTGGATCAAGCTGCCAATGCGTCCCTCGCTGTCCTCTCCGCCAGTCGCCAGTACATTCCGCCCCTGTGAGTCCGGCGGTGTCTCCCCATCGGGCGTGCTGCTATCGTTAGTCACCGGGTTGAGCATGTGGACCTTTGGTTTTTGTGGTGTTTATACGAGGTTTGCAATTTGTAAGTTTCCCACAGACGGCGCCAGATGTTTCTACCGAATTACGCGCGGGGGCGTAAAGGGGCAGAAGCAACAGTGATGTGCTTCCTTCCTTCCCGTACGTCCGAACGTTGGGGCTGTTCGGATGCACTACAAGAAAATTGCACCTAGACCACGGACCATTTCCGTCGTCTAGGTGCAGTTTTCCGTCGTCTAAGTACTTAGACGACAGAAACTCCGTCGTCCAAGGTCCGTGCTCCAAGTGCTGTCGTCCAAGCACCTGGACGACGGAGATTTAGTGATCCGTCGTCCAAGTGAACTTGGACCTCGGACATTATCCGTGGCCCAGGTAGCCACCTGGACGACGGAAACTCTAAGTCTCCCTCGTCCAGGTGAACACCTGGGCCTCGGACATTATCCGTGGCCCAGGTAGCCACCTAGACGACGGAAACTCTAAGTCTCCGTCGTCCAGGTGAACACCTGGGCCACAGACATTGCTCGTTTGTCCGTGGCCCAGGTGTTCACCTGGACGACGGATAAATAGTAATCCGTCGTCCAGGTGCATACATGGGCCACGGAGAAGCTAACAATCTCCGTCGTTCAGGTGTCCACCTGGACGACGGATAACTAAGTCTCCGTCGTCCAGGTGAACACCTGGACGACGGAGAACGATAGGGTTTAGGGTTTAGGGGTTAGGGGTTTAGGGGTTTAGGGTTAGGTTTAGGGTTCTGCACCTGGACGACGGAGAACATAATCTCCGTCGTTCAAGTGAATATTTAATTTTTTAAAAAAAATAAATTGAAATTAAATATTATTAATTTAATTTATTATTATTTTAATTTAAATAATGAAAAATGCTAAAATTAAATAAATAAACTAAATTTTGAATATTAATTAATAACTTAATTATTAAATAATCAAAGTAAATTAATTTGTACATACGAAAAAACCCATAAATTAAAAATTAAAATATTGTTCGGAATGCGGAAAGAAATGAGATAATATACTACTAGCTAGCTAATACACTGGAGGAGCAGATGCGCCGCCGAGTCCTCCGCTTCCAGCCGGGTCGTTGTCGTCGGGGTGTGGGTTCGGAGGAGGTTGACATACTTCTCGATTTTGTTGCATGAGGGCGATGAGTTGGGCTATTTGTGCTTGTTGTTCGTCAAGTCTTTGCCGCATTGACTCATTCTCCTCTCGTGCCAGTCGAGCCTCTTGAATGGCTGCTTCGACGGCCGCAGCCTGACTCCTTCTCCGCTGCCCCGAACCTCCCGTAGATGATGAGCCGGAGGTCGTCGACAAATCTCGTACCACCCTAGGCCCAAAGTGCCTAACCTCCTTGCCAGCTCTACGACCGTAGACCTCATCCGCGATTGCAATTTGGCTCTCTAAGGATAGAGGAGGCAGGTCTTCCGGCGGCACATCTGGGAACGCAAGCTGAGTGTTAGCCAACTCTTCATGCGCACGCTCTATCGCCCTTGCCTACAAAAGAATAATTAATTTATTATAATGAAATCATATTTAAATAATAATTACTATAATTAAAAGCACATAATTAATATATCACTTACGCCGCATTGACTCGCTTCATTATCGAGCCCTGGCGTCACGTACGCGCTTACGCTTGCATCAAGATAAGGGTGTTTGGAGCCCTTATCCTTGTGCTCCTTGGCTATTTGAATGAACTGCTTGGCGCCGGTAGTATGGTGTTTCTCCTTCTTTCCCCGGTTGGCTTTGTTGACACCGGAGAATTTCTGTTACACAACATAATTAAATCATTAAAAAATGAATAACTACAATTTAAATAATTCAATTATCTTAATTGAAATAAAAAAAATAAATTAATACCTTAAATTGTTCATCGGCAAAGTGGTTACACAACCACTCCCACTCATCTTCTCTCTCCCCTTGCAGCTCTACCGGGGGAGGCACGGGACCGACATCTTTGAAGTACTTATGGAGCCTGTACTTCCAATCTTTGTAGATGGAGTTGGCGGTTTGATTGATATGCCTCAACATAGCCGGTGTCGGATCCACGTCAAATTGTTCCTATCAAAAATAAATAGAAAATTATAATCGTATATATTATGAAATTTTAGGCCGAGATTAACAATATTATATAATAACTAAATTGAACGTATTACGTACCGAAAGATCTTTGAAGACTTTCGCCTTCTCATGATCCGGCGCCTCCTTCCAAGTAGGGGCAGTGATACGAACCCGGTTACGGATGATTGACCCTATCCCATGCGCCGAGAGACTTGCTAGCTGAGCTGTGGGAGGGCCACCGGTGAATTCGTCGTACGGCAAGTCGATCTTTTTACCGGTCGCCTTGCAAATACGCTCCGCTTTGCCCCCTTTAACGAGACCCCGAGTCCTTTTCGGTTCCGGGTCAGTGGGGGCCCTCCTTTGCCTAAGGCGGGCGCTGTACATGATTGATTCGGCGGTCGAGGACGCCTGAGTACTTCCCGTTGAATGGGTACCGGGCGTCGGAGATTGGAAGGGGTTGACGTCATCACCGCTCGAGATGAATGGGGGAGCGGGAATTTCCCCAGAGGGCGCTACGGACGGACCAGATGATCCGTCCGGATTGAGAGCGTCGTTGCCCTCCGGTGGTGATTCCCAACCGACTTGGTCCGCCAAGCGGCGGAGCATGGCATCTTCTGCCTCTTGTTGGGCTTTCTTCTTGCCGGATGTCGTCTTTGGCGGAGCCATTTAAACCTAAGAGTACGGGGTTAAAATACCTACTTACCATAATAATTACAACTTAAAAATTTACGCTAATTAATTAAGTACGTTTAAGATTTAAATAGAGTACACTAGCTTGGCATTTTCGGTCGTTCAATGGACGTGCGACCCGCGCGATAAAGTGTAAATTTTCAATTAATCAGCTTTGGTTAAATCGAAAAACATGGCCAGTTAGGGATAGAGATAACGCGAGAGGCAGGACAAATTTCGACAAAAGTCTTTCTTAGTCCAAATCCTGTCATCAGTCATAACCCGTTTCTAGACACCATGTCCGACATTCGGCCAATTTTTCGAAAATTTACACTCCCTCAAGTCCTTTGCAAACTCCGCCCTCAACCTCGTGTCCATAACTTCACTTAGGTTATGGTGTGCGGTGATGAAATCCACACATCACGAGGGGTTAAGGAGATAAGCAAGGAAAAGAGGCGCCATCTATTCCAAAGAGTGCGACTTAATTACACCAAGCCTATGTACTAAATTTAAATCGAACACGTACTACTAATTAATTTACTAAAAAATACACGTAATTACATGCAATAATTTATTTTCCATTTAGCATGCAATAATTAACCATTTAATTAATTAATAACAATAATTATTTATTTAATTAATTAATAACAATAATTATTTATTTATTTAATTAATAACAACAAATTTACAATTATTCATTTAATTAGTATTAAATAACAATAATTATGATTTAATTAATTAATAACAACAATTAATCATTTATTAAATATTTAAAACTAATTACTAAATTAATTTCTACTAATTAATTATATTTAGAATTTAATTAATTAATAAAATGAAAATTATTTAAATAAGGGAAAAATAGAAATTTACCGAATCGGAGTTTTCGGGAATTTCGCCGGAGTTGTGTCGTCGGAGAGGAGGAAACGAACCACGCCGGAGTTGTATCGTCGGAGCGTCGTCGCCGGAGGAGAATATCGCCGGAATGAGATTGAGAGAGAGAGGAGAGGAGAGATGGAGAGAATTGTAAGGGATGAGGAAAAGAAGATGAGCCGTACTCTATTTATAGAGTTTCACTTAGACGACGGAGCACTATTCTCCGTCGTCTAAGTGCACCTGGACGACGGAAACAGTGTTCTTCGTCGTCCAGGTGGCGGTTTCAAAATTTTGAAACGGCGCGTAATTAAGGGGCGGGACGTTTTGAACCGCCATGGAATTGGACTTAGACGACGGAGAATGAATTCTCCGTCGTCTAAGTGAAAATTCAAGCGGTGCCGAAAACAGAAGCGGTAAATTGAACCGCCATAATTTTGGACTTGGACGACGGAGATGGTAAGTTTCCGTCGTCCAAGTGAAAATTACATGAAAAAATTAAACAAAAAAAATTTGAACCGCCATGATTTTTGAACCTGGACGACGGAGATGGTCATTTTCCGTCGTCCAGGTGAACACCTGGACGACGGAAAATGACCATCTCCGTCGTCCAGGTTCATATTACGTAAAACAAAATTTTAAAAATAATTCGCTAGGAATTTAGCGATCTGTCATTCGAGTGAAATAGTCGTACAATATCGATGAACGCATCGTATATATGAACAGTCAAATTTGAACCGCCGATTAATTTTACGTATTGAAACATGTTAAGTATCGACTAATCTTTACGACTTCGATCAGTGTTCATGAGTAGACGCTCATTTGCAGCAGAGTATTAACGAAATTGAATTTGGACAAAACAACCGTTGGATATGTTCGTCGTAACATAATATATAATTGTCTTCAAAGGACCATAAAATAATAAGTTCGGGAAGGGTTTGATCGGCACAGTCAACCGCAAAACCGATAATTTCACAAACCGGAAACGTGGATACAAGGCATTTCGCAACTCCGATTTTCGAACCGTCGAAGCTCACACACCAAGAATTGTTTACTCTAAAGTCTTGATGAAAAGAAAATGCATTGGAAGAAGGTCTAGATGGTCGTTGTCTTAGAAAAAATTACGATATCTGCACCTGGACGACGGATTTGAGCGTTTCCGTCGTCCAGGTTTATACCAGGACGACGGATATGAAGTTATCCGTCGTCCAGGTTAGAACCTGGACGACGGAGAATGACTTTCTCCGTCGTCCAGGTGTATAGACCCTGAATTCAAGGGTTAGGGCCTTACTGTTTAGGGTTTAGGGTTTGTGAACTTGGACGACGGAGAATGACCATTCTCCGTCGTCCTAGTGTGCACCTGGACGACGGATAATGACCATTATCCGTCGTCCAGGTGCATAGACCCCGATTTCAGGGGTTAGGGCCTTAGGGATTACGGTTTAGGTCGTCCCAGGTCATTTGTGTACGTGTCCGTTCAATTATCAATCGATCCGATCGAACTGCTAGATTTAGGCCGGCTAGTGTCAAGGATTTAGCTAGGGTACGTTTTATATGAGATTGAGATTTGGCGCCAATATTTATTAATTTCTCCGTTGGCCAGGATATATAATTCAGATTAATTTCTTACCGTAAACCGGCATCGATCATATATATATATTACAATAATTACAGTAATTAATTACCAATTAATCTCCCTCGTCGTATGACCGTACTCTTCGTCATAATCATCATCGTCCTCATCCCCGTTAGTCGACGGCTCATCCTCGTCATCGTACTCAACATCGTCCGACGAATAACCTGAGTCCTCGTCCGCGTCCTCTTCCTGCTCGTCTTCTTCATCTACCTCATCGATAATCTCATCTTCAGTTAGATCTGTACAACCATCAGGCATGGGTAACCGTTCACCATCTTGAACCAGGTCCATTATATTGGAGCGGACCATAGAAATATTAGGCTCTTGATAGGCAGGAATGTCTCTTTCTGGTTCAGCAGCATCTTCAGTTGTCGCCGGTGTCCCTTCAATTGTCTCTGTATTCCATATTCCTCGGTGAGAGATATGGTTCACTATTTTCCACCCTTCACCGGCTTTCGGATCGTCGAGATAGAACACCTGCCGAACTAAGGTGGCCAGAGCGAAAGGCTCATCCTCATACCAGTGCGAGTTTGTATCGACTGATAATAGTCCCAGGTCTTCCTTTGTACGCTTGAACCATCTGCACTTGAATAGGAAAACGTTGACATCATTCCCGTAACATAGCTGAACCACGTATACAATAGCCCCGTAATATAGATCATTGTCTTTCCCAACGGCTACCCCAGTGTTTTGTGTTCTTCTTCCTTCGTCTCGGGCCAATGAATGGAACTTTACACCGTTCACAAAACATCCGGGATAAATATAGTGTTTAACCGGCTGCCCTGCTAGCAAGTGCTTTGGCCATGACCACCACCCTCCGTGGTTATCAGATTTTTGCAGATCAATCATCTGCGAAAAAGGGCAAATTAATATAAGGGTTTACTTTCTACAAACATGAGCGATATGTATTTAAATAATCTCATCCGAGTCGTACGTACGTACCCATTGGAAGAAATAATCAGGAAACTTCTTCTTAACCATTTTCTCAATCCACGCCGAACTCTTGTTTTGATTTAACGCCTGAAGCCTCTCCCTGTATGACATCATGTACGGCTCAACTTCATCACAGTCTCGCAACACTACCCAATGTGCTTCAATAAGTTCTTCCCGTGTTAACGATTCCCTTAATACTCCTCTAAACGGTCGGACGACATTGGTGACGACAGAAAGATTGATGCGGGCACTGCGATCGGAGGCAGTGGGAGGGGGTGGATCTTTGAGGTACCTGTTGCAGTAAGTAACACACTCATGCATTAGGTATGTCTCTGCTATGGAGCCATTCGGGGCCGACCTGTTTTTGACGAATGACTTATACTGTCCAAGCTGTCTACAAAATCAAACGTACACATTACATAAGTACATATAGCTAGCTAGTATATATATAATCTCCAGTGGAACAAATAAATTAATTAGTTGTACGTACCTTTCTTGAGGATACATCCAAGTGTACTGGACCGGACCAGAAATGAGCACCTGCTCGGGCAGGTGGATCATTAGGTGAATCATGATGTCAAAGAAAGCAGGGGGGGAAATCCTCTCTAGTTTGCAAATGATGTGCACAATTTGTTGTTGCAATTCCACCACATCTGACTTCTTTAATTCTCTGGCGCATAACCTCTGCCACCACCTGCACAATGCCACTATTGGTTCTACGACGTCCCGAGGCAAGTATGGTCGAATTACCACTGGAATCAGACATTGCAGCATAACGTGATAGTCATGTGTCTTTAGACCAACAAACTTGTGTTGCACCTCGTCCACTGCTCCAGTTATAGTAGCTGCATACGTAGCCGGATAACGAACGCCCTTAAACCAGTGAAATACAGAACGTCTAAGCGTTGGCTTCACTGTGTAAGGTGCATCTGGCATCTTGTTGTATACTCATTTCCTATCCCTCCTCAACCACAAGGGACGACGTAGATTCATTGATTCCAAATCTTTGCGCGCTTTGGGAGTATCTTTAGTCTTGAACTTAATACCGAGAATTGTTCCCACCACGCTGTCGCACACATTCTTTTCTATGTGCATCGCGTCCAAGTTGTTCCTCAGCTTCAACTTCGACCAGTAAGGGAGTTCAAAGAATATACTCTTGTGATCCCAATAGCTCAGATCATGTGGAGGAATTGGATTGCATTTCTTTACATCCGCGTCATTGCTCAACACACCAAAGTCGAAATAGCTCAACCTCTCTAAAATCTCTTCGCCCGACCAACTACGGGGTTTAGGATTGTTCTCTACCGTACCGTCGAAATGAGCTTCATCCTGTCGCCACGGGTGGTCGTGAGGAAGCCATCTACGGTGACCCAAGTAACACACCTTCCCCGCGTGCCAACTAGAGTTCACGTCGTCCAAACATATAGGACATCCATTATATCCTTTTGTCCTGTAGGCTGCCAACATCCCATAAGCTGGAAAATCGCTGATCGTCCACATTACGGCAGCCCTCATCGTGAACATCGTGTCAGTGAATTTGTCATAAGTTGGGACTCCATTTTCCCACAACAGTTTCAGCTCGTCGATCAAAGGTCTGAGGTAGACATCTAAGCACTTCGATGGAGATTTAGGACCTGGAATTAATACGGTAAGGAAATTAAATTCCTTGTTCATGCACATCCACGGAGGCAAGTTGTACGGCATCAGAATAACTGGCCAAGTGCTGACGGCGGAGCTATTACTTCCCCAAGGATTGAATCCGTCTGTAGATAGGCCGAGTCTAACATTTCTAACCTCTGAAGCAAAGTCTCCAAATTCTCTGTCGAAATGTTTGAAACCCTCCCCATCCGCGGTGTGTCGCAGGACATCGCCATCTATTCGCTTTTCTGCGTACCATCGCATCGCCTCTGCTGTGTGTAGAGACATGTATAGGCGCTGCAATCTGGGAATCAAGGGAAAATATCGAACAACTTTCACAGGAATTCTCTTTTTCGAACTCTTCCTATTCAACTGGAATCTGCACTGGCCACATACGGGACAACAGTCCAACTCTTTATACTCTTTGTAAAATAGCACACAATCATTCGGACATGCGTCAATTATCCTGTACTTTAGGCCGAGGTTGCTCAGGATATTTCTAACCTTATAATGAGATTTAGGAAGATTGTGATCATCAGGAAGCAACTTACATATTTGCTCCTGAATTTCGTCAAAAGCACTCACTGACATTTTGTGCTTCACTTTTATCTTCATTTGCTCCATCACATATTGCAACACATTCTCTCGACATCCAGGGAACATCGGGGTCTGCGCTTCAATTAGTATCCGGTTGTACTTTTCCATCTCACTGGTGTCAGTGGCCAAGCTAGCTGCGAGGAATGTGTCATCATGCTCATAAGTGGTACTGTAACCTCCGTCTTGGTGTTGGTGTCCACCATGACTACATCCCGGAAACGCATCATGGACCAAATCTGCAGTTGGGTTGCAAGCTGAGGGTCCGGCACCACTGCCGCTGGATGAGGCACCATGGTAACGGTACCCTGAGCTGAAGTCTGCTGCGCTGAACTCTACTGCTTCACCATGCTCGCTCCATGTAGTGTAACTCCACATCATACCATTTTTCGTACAGGTGTTGCACCATAACATTAACCTCCGCATACTGACAATTAAGACATTTCTGACACGGACACCTGAAACGTTTCTTTCCCTGACCATGTTCTATCGCAAAATTCACAAATTCGCTAATTCCATCCATATACCGGACATCACATCTATTCTTCAACTTCATCCAACTCTTGTCCATACTGCTACAAAATATTATAATTAATTAATTATTACATATATATATATTTGTCAATTAATTTACGCTTAATTATACGTACGTACTCGATCTACATCGATCCATCAATTACGTACGTACGTAATTTAATCGATATGTACATATATATATAGCTAACATCAGCTAACATCCTTGCATGTATATATGTACGTACGTTTTCACTAAATATATATTAATTAATTAATTAAGCAAATTTTAACTGCGTACGTATACGTACGTACCTGCTGGCCTTCTCGATATCTGTACGTTAATTAAGCTAACTAGCTAGTCAGCGGAGATCCCTTATCGATCCTGATTCTTCTCGGCCTACCTAGCTCGCTTCTAGCTAGCTAGCTCCCTAGCTTCTCCTTCTCCCTTCTCCTTCAATTCTTCTTCAAATGGAATGAATAGATCGAGGCCAGGAATGAATTCGATCAGCTTATATAATGCTTCACTTAGACGACGGAGGTGTCGGTACGTCGTCTAAGTGGAAGCACGTTTCGTGTACTCGGACGACGGCGTGTCGGTCCGTTGTCCAGGTAATCACCTGGACGACGGAGAATACCATCTCCGTCGTCCAGGTGATTACCTGGACAACGGAGAAGACTCCGAGGTCCAGGTTATACCCTGGACGACGGAAAAGACTCCGTCGTCCAGGTGTCACTTGGACCACGGAACAATTATGTTTCCGTGGTCTAAGTGATGTTTTCTTGTAGTGATGGGCGGGCGCTTCTCCTTCTCTTCATGCATGCGGGCTTCTCCTTCCTTCGTGCGGGTGACTCTCTTCTGTCGTGCGCTTCCTCTTCCTTCGGGTGATCGGGCGGGTGTATTCGCGTGCGGCTGTTAGAAGAATACAACAATGAATAGACGGTCAGGGGTCGAGACGGGGTGGCCCGCCTTCAACGCTCCGATGCCTAAGTCAGATGATGTATCGGATATAACAGTCAAGCGAACGAGTAAGTAGTGTGTTTGGGATGTCGAGAGATGTCTCGAGTTGAATGAATGAATTCGTTAAGAAGGAACGAATGGGGTGATCTTACCTGTAATAAATACCTGATATATATAGGTGGTTGAGTTTGGAACCTGGTGGTGTTCTTCGATGTGGGACGTCCTGCACTCCTGGTGTGTGTTTTGCTCATTCGGGCGCACCTGCTCTGGGCGCGTGCGCGCTCGGAGGGGGTGGGTCCGGTGAGCGAAGTTGGAGCTTCCTTGGTGGTTTTGCATGTGGTCGAGTAGGTGTTGTTAATCTGATTAATTGGATAAATATGTTAATCGTACAGCTAATTGGTGCAATACTAACACATGGAGGGATGATGACTTCGTCACCCATGGAACTCACAGCATTTACGTAAGTACTTTCATTAGGCAATTGTATTCATTAAAATTAGACTTTATGCAAATAGATTTTTGTATAAAGTCACCCCTCAACTGGGGGAATTAAACCAAAATCCTTAACTAACAACCTGTCAGCTACCTTTGTACATATACGTTCCATATTTTGCTTAATGAGAATGAGAAGTTATTCAGAAATATCAGTTATATCCGATACGTAAAACAATATGTATGTGTGATAGGAATAAGATGATAAACTTGAATAATTTCCCAAAAGAGATTCTCATCAAGTAAATTATGCGAAATATAAGCTAAGTGCTTTCCAAGCACCTTAATGGAACCCAAATAAACTTTATCTTCGCTCTCGCTTCGAGAACACAAAAGGCGCATGCGGGCGCATAAAATTTTAAACAAAAAAAACTACAAAGTAGAAAAATAATCCAAGTCACCAATTCAACCATTAGCCCATTCCTCCTCCCTCTCAGCACCACCGCTAACTTGACTCGTCGTCTGGTCCACCATGCTCTCATCAACAGTCTCTTGATGAAGTGACGCTTCCCACTTCACCGCCTCGGCCGCCTAGAAAGTTGTCATTCATCCATCTTGAGGAAGGGTGTGACAAGAGTGAAGAGATCGTCACATTGAAAGGCACCCTCAGCATTAACAATCTCTTCAAAAGCCACTAACTCCTTAAAAGCTTCGACCACATCAATCTTTATCTTCTCCAAATCAACTGACGCTTTGAAAGCCACTACGGCGTCTTCTTCAATCTACTGACGGAGATAATCTGTCATCTTCTATGATTGCTTTCACATATCGGTAAGCTCCAGCGTCAGTTCATTCACACTGGTTGTCTTCTTGGTTGCCAACTCATTCGCCCTCAACAGACAAGTCTTGTACTTCTGCACCTCCTCAATAAGCTTTCGACTTTCTGTCTTGACCTTCTCCAACTCGGCAGTCTGGACAAGCGACCCCTTAAAACCCTTGATCAAAAAATTCTCATAAAGCATATGGGTGGTGGAGTCAAAGGCATGATCCAGACTATCACTACCAGCATATGCACTATACCCGATGAGATTGAAAAAAATTGCCCGACGACTGTTGAAACTGTCGGGTATAGTGCACTTTACCTGACGGTATAAACCATTGTCGGTAAAGAGCACTATACCCAACGGTTCATTTCTATACCGTCGGGTATAGTTAAATGACCTCGTCGGGTATAGTTTTAGGATAGCCGACGACCGGAAAAGCCAATTACTAACGATCTGATAAACTATAGCCGACAACCCTTTTTATGTGGTCGGGTATGGTTCCTTCTAACCAGCTCGGGCAGCAGCTCAACCATTCAAACAAATCGGAGGAGAGAAACTCGAAACATACTCAAATTGTGAGTGTTTTCGGTAGCGATCCAAAATAAGTTCGTGAAGCTATTTCTCGCTATATAGGTACGTATATATATGAATTTTGTAGATTGAGTTGGTTTAATTAGATGAAAATATATTTGGATCCATTTTGGAGATTGAGTTAATTGATTTAATTATGTGTGATATATATAGATGAATTTGGGGGATTAATTGATTTAATTAGATGTAAATATATATATATATATATGCATGTAAAAATTTATGTGTTTTATATATATATATGAATTTTGGAGATTGAGTTTATTTAATTAGATGAAAATATGTATATATGCGTGTTTATATATATGTTAATTAATTGTTGATATATAGCTAGCTAGTATGCGTGCGCGTGCGTGCGTGTGTGCGTGCGCGTGCGTGTGTGTGCGTGCGCGTGCGTGCGTGTGTGTGCGTGCGCGTGCGTGCGTGTGCGTATGCGCGTGTGTGTGTGTGTGTGTGTGTGACTTTATAATTATGTAGCTAGCTTGCTAGTAGATCGTTGATCGAATTAAAGATTACGTAGCTAGCTTGCTAGTATATCGTTGATCGAATTAAAGATGTGTATATATATATATATAAATTAAGTTAAAATTTCCAGGATGGACAAGAGTTGGATTTTGCTTCCAAGATGAGATCGAAATTATAAAATTGGAATAAAGAGTTTTGTGGAATATGTAAATGATATTCATTATTGCCCGTGTAAACGCTGTAAGTGTCGGAGCGATATGTATCGTTTTACCATTGATACAGTATGGGAGCACCTGAAGAAAAATGAGTTTTAGGATAAGTACACGTGTTGAATTTATCACGGTGAAACATCTTCAGCGGGTCAGCATAATCATTGACAATATCCTTAGATGGCCAGTACATCCACTGATCCAACAATGAGGTTGATTAACAATGTGTTTCCTTATGAGAGCGGTGTATTAACTCAAGCAGTAACTAATGATCCCGCCGTTGGGAGTTTCCCTGATATTGAGTCAGTCCAGCAATTACCTACAGCTGTCAACACTACCTGTATGGACAAGTACAATAACCTGATTGCATTCGAACAGACTCAGTTGTACAACAGGTGTAGTAAGACTGTTCTTGAAAGTGTCATGGGAATAATGAAGCTGAAAGTGGAGAACAAAATGAGTGTCAAGGTAGTTGATGATTGGCTGAAGTGGACTGCTTCAATGTTATCCCCCGGTCATCGTCTTCCTACCACTCATCGTAAGGTGCGACATATCTTGAAACATCTTGGCATTTCCTACATGAAAATCCATGCATGGAGATATGATTGTGTTCTCTTCTGGGGTGAAGATGCTAGCGGGAATGATCTTGAATGCCTTGATGTCTGCCCAGTATGTGGTACGGATAGGTATAAGTTGACTCCTGCAAGGAACAAGAAAGCTGTGAAGATACTTCAGTATTTCTCACTGATTGATAGGCTGGAACGGTTGTTCATGTGTGCACACACATCCGAAGCTATGAGATGGTATGCTGAGAGGAATTTGCCTGACGATGATACCTTTATATACCCTGCTGACGGAGAGGCTTGGAAGCACATGGTCAGGGAGTTTTCTCATTTTGCATCAGATGTCCAAAAAGTTTTGATGGGGCTCTCATCTAACAGATTCAACCTTTTTGGCAACATGAGTCTTCAATATAATATATGGCCAATTATTTTGGTGCCGTACAACCTTCCTCCATGGATGTGCATGAAGAAGGAATACAATATGTCACTTTGTTAATTCCAGGGCCAGGTTATCCAGGAAAGTGTCTCGATGTGTATTTAAGACCCTTGATTGAGGAGCTTAAGTACCTGAGTGAATTTGGTCATCCCACTTATGACAAGTACAAAAACCAGATGTTCCAGATGCATGCCATGGTTGTTGGCACCATCAGTGATTTTCCTGCACTCGTGATGTTGTCGGGCAACGTTACCAGGAGATATAGGGCTTGTTCAGAGTGCGTGACTGTTGAGTGTTGCAGACCTCATTGTAGGAAGATTGTGCAGATGCGTCACCGTTGTTGGCTTCCACATGATCATCCATGGCGGCAAGATCCCGATGCTTTTGATGGGACTGTAGAAATGGGTGTGCAACCCAGGAGATGGACGGGAGATAAAATTTTGGAAGTGCTAAATGAATACGATTTTGGGCAGCTGAGCAATCATCCTGAAATAGTGGCGTCAATACCTGACAAACTTGACAGGTATAAATTCTGGACACATAAAAGCATATTTTGGATACTCCCGTACTGGCCCAAGTTGCCTATCAGATATTACCTAGATGTCATGCACATAGAGAAGAATGTGTGCGAAAGTGTGGTGAGTACAATACTGAATTGGGAGGGAAAAACTAAAGACGGCCCTAAGGGACGCATTAATCTGAAAAGAATGAATTTGCGTAAGCATTTGTGGTTGAGAGAAGGGAAGAAAAAATTCCTCAAGCTCCTTACACCGTCAAGCCTGACAAGAAGAATGAAATTTTTAGGTGCATGGGTAATGTCAGGTATTCTTCAGGCTATGCAGGCAATATAGGCTGGTGTGTTAACTTCCTGGATAATAAGAATGTATGGATATGATTAAACAGTCGCATATACTGCTTCAACGCATTTTTCCTGTTTTCACTTGAGGGTACCTCCCGAAAGAGGTGGTGAAGCCATTAGTGGCGTTGTCAAGATTCTTTCAGAAGTTATGCACTAGAAAAGTGAAAAAACAGACCTAAGAGAACTACAGCATGACATCATTTTTATCATGTGCAAATTTGAGAGAATATTTCCCCCAAATATCTTTGATATCATGTCTCACCTGATGATCCATCTTCCCGAACAATTGTTGCTTATCGGTCCGGTACACTACAGTTGGATGTATCCTATGGAAAGGTACGTACGATTCAACATCTGAATTTGGCTATAACTTTTTTAAACATTATTTGGAAATAAAGTTATTATGCACTTTTAAACTTGATAGACAACTGGGGGACTACAAAAACTATGTGGCTAATAAATCCGCACCTGAAGGATGTATAACTGAAGCATATCTTGTGCACGAGTGCGTAACATACACCAAGTTGTATTTAGGAGCGTTGGAAGACCCTCCACAATATATGTCGGTAGATGAAGCATATCTTGTGCACGAGTGCGTAACATACACCAAGTTGTATTTAGGAGCGTTGGAGGACCCTCCACAATATATGTCGGTAGATGAACCACAGTTCAACCTTTCTATCCTCTCATATGATGTTGAAGTTGGTGGAAATTTGCCAAAGTCGTATCAATTGGAACAATATGAGCTAGTTATTGCCCACTAGTGGGTATTGCTTAATTGTCCTGAAGTGCAATACTAGAAAAACTTTCATCTATACTGTCCTCAGGTTGGCGGTGATCTTGAGTCCTCAATACATATACTTATTGATATATATAATTTAATATCATTACGTTTGTCATCTAACATGTCGGTTATTATTGCTTCAAATGAACCACGTAGAGTATGATGGTAACCCAAATTGGTCACACGAACTGAGGCTTTTAGCTATGAAACCGATAACTTCAAGAGTGTATCCGATGTGTATGGTCAATGGTGTGCAATTTATATGTGCACATAGAGACACGAGACGAAAAACACAGAACTCTGGGGTAATGGTGCATGGTAAAAAAAAAGGTTTTGACTATTACGGCGTTCTCCATTCAGTGGTTGAACTAATTTATGGGGAAAACATGACATTACACTTGTTTAAGTGTAGATGGTATGATACTAGCCATCAGAACACAAAGACCGATGACTACAGAACCTTTTCGGTGAATACCGCTACAACATGATCTTTTGCACAAAGGCGCGTGGAAAGTAGTTAACCATGTTGGTGATGCCGCAGAGAATGAAGAAGTTATTGCATACCAAAAGCCGAACGCAATTATGATTTCAGATTCCTCGACAATTCGCCTTAACAATGTGACGCCAGGTAGTGTGGTTCGACTTCCTCGAGCAAAACTTAGTGATGTCAATCCAAATGAAGACAACGAAGACTCTGGTGAAAAGGAGCAGCACATATTTGAAAGAACCCAACCCCGATTTAGTTGCCTAAACCGAAATTAGGTCCTAACGACACCACAACTTACAAAAATTTTACCAGAGTTTACTTTATAAAACGTATAAACCAAAAACCTGCAAGAAGATTACACTTCACAGATAAATTCTTAGACACACCGTGGACCTCCAATGTCCAACCGGATTTCTCAAAATCCATATATAAAACTAAACTCAAGGTTTACAAGAAATCCAGAAAAGATTCAAGAGTATAACTCAAACTGAATAACACAACATAAGTATTCAGAGCGACTTCTAATTACAAAATATACAAGACTAGCATGTTACATCAGGAACGTACTAGAAGGAAAGTATGATTTGAACTTTAGGCCTCCTGCGATGACGTGCAACCACGGGAAAGAAACTGCAATTTGGGCGACGAAAACCGAAAAGCCCAGAGAAAAGTATATAAGTAATAAAACTGTTAGAGTGAGTGGATGTAAATCATAATATGCCGCATAAATAAATCCAACATGTTTTTCACAATAAATGCATATAAAATCATGCGAGTCAAAACAAACAAGCCTAGGTCAAGTGCTCATAAAGACGTAACTCTCCTGGGTACTGTGTGTGTTGAGGCAGTAACTTGAGTATATTTTCCTCAAAGTTACAACACGCCCGGGTCAAGTGCTCATAAAGACGTAACTCTCCCGGGTACTGTGAATCACAGGTCAAGTGCTCATATAGACGTAACCCTCCCGGAGCATCTCGGGGATCAGCCGAGAGGCCATAGCATCGATGCATCCATATATCCATACTCAGTGTAAAAACAAATCACATGTGCCTCCAAACCAATGTATTCTCATAAAATTCATAATCATAAATCCATACTCATAAATGCATAATCGTAAAGCATACTCACAGACTCGCAAATCCACTATGAAAATCAAAGTGTCAACTCACAGATAACAGCTAGCCCTGAGGCTCGGCGGAAGATCCCTCTCCAAAAACTCTCTCACGATCACCTGAATAACAGCGATACAATCAATACATAATGAATTTCAACATACGGAGCAAATACGTCAAGAAGCTCGCATTCTCGAAAATCGTATCGCTCGAAATATTGACAAGGATAATAAAATTTCTAAAATATACCCAAACATCCCTCATCCCAAATTAAAACACTCAATCAACTCAAAAACCTCACGACTACGATCGAGGCGTGATTACGAGCAAAACGACATAAAAATCTCCGAAAACCCCCAAAAACAGACCCTCGCCGGAGCTCCGCTGTGGACCACTGCCACCGTCGGCGGCGCGACGCCAACGCTGACATTCCCCAGTGAGCCATACATCAAACTGACCCTCTCCTCAAGCACAACCAAACCCCTAAAACCAAAATCCCAAACCATAACCACCGTGGCCAGAATTAAGCCCGAAAGCCACGGCCCAAAACTCCCTCTCCGGCGACCACCACGAGCTCCACAAAACCTCCTCCTTGTCCCAAATTGATCACCCAGAAAGCATCAAGAGGATGAAGGCAACCAAACCCCCATCACCCGTGATGCCACAATTCGCTGAAAACCGCCACCTGATTCCAGCGAAAACCAAGAACAAAACTGAATTGGAACTCCCTCAAAACCCAACCAAATCTCACAAACTCAAGCATGAATCAAAAGAGGAACTCAAGAGCTTTCTAACCATACCAAGATTGTGGCCGGAGGTGGCCGAAAAATCCGGGTCGGACGACGAACTCAAACCAGGTCGGTGGAGGAAAATGGGTCAACGGACCAACTCGGTCAAACTCAGTCCAAATGTGTGATTTTCCGATTTTTACGACTATTCGATATTTATACATTGCGAACCGACCAAACCAATGGCTCGGATAACTCCAACACAATTGGATAAGTATGACTAACTCGACAACAATCTCAAATATTTATTTTATATTCCCCGATTATCCGAAAAATCCTCTGAAACCTCCTACGAGCTCAAAATCAAGTCCTCTACAATTTTTGCGAAGGAACTTAAACCAAATTCTTGCCCGATAGATTAGTTGTTAACAAACCCAAATGTACAACCAACTCGCGATAAACACAATTCATGCCGATAATCACATGACTCAAAGTTCGGGTCGTTACAAATCTACCCCCCAAACAAAATTTCCGCCCTCGAAATTTACATACCTGCTAACTGAAGAGGTAGGGATACTGCTCTCGCATGTGCTACTCGGTCTCCCATGTAGCCTCTTCAACTAAATGGTTTCGCCATAAAACTTTCACAAGAGGAATAGTTCTGTGCCGCAACTCCTGGACCTTCAAGTCGAGAATCTGGACTGGTTCTTCCACATAAGTCAAATCCTCCCGAATAGGAAGCTGATACGGTGCTAACATATGAGATGGATCAGAATTGTATTTCCGCAACATAGACACATGGAACACATCATGTACCCTGGTCATCTCAAAAGGTAATGCCAACCTGTAGGCCACAGCACCAACTCGCTCAATGATCTCATATGGGCCAACATAACGCGGACGAAGTTTATCGCGTTTTCCGAAACGAACAACACCCCTCCAAGGAGAAAGTTTCAGGAAAACCCAATCACCAACCTCAAACTCAAGATCTTTCCATCTCACATCAACATAACTCTTCTGTCGATTCTGTGCAGCCTTCAATCTGTCCCGAATAACTTGAACATCTTCCGTGGTGATTTTCACTAAATCAGGACCAATAAGCCATTTCTCTCCAACTTTACTCCAACATAATGGAGTTTGATACTGTTTGCCATACAAAACTTCATAAGGTGCCATACCAATGCTAGCCTAATAGCTGTTATTGTACGCAAACTCAATCAAATGAAGTTGTTGATCCCAATTCCCTTTGAACTGCAATACACAAGATCGTAACATATCCTCCAGAGTTTGAATAGTCCTCTTTGACTGACCATTTGTCTGAGGCAGAAAAGCTGTGCTAAAGTGTAGTCTAGTCCCTAAGTGAGGACGAAATCCATAGTGATATGTTTCCACTTCCACATTGGAATCTCCAAAGGTTGTAGTTTACCGATAGGCTTCTGACGTTCTGCCTTCACTTGTTGACAAATCAGGCATCTGCTACATTGCTATTTCCCGCTTCATGTTACGCCACCAATAATGAGCTTTAAGTGTCCGAAACATCTTTGTACTACCAGGATGCATAGCATACGTGGAACAATAAGCTTCATCAAGTATTTCCTTTTTCAAATCATCATCTCTAGGCACACATAATCTTCCTCTGAACATCAAAGTGCCATCACTCTTCATCCGAAACTCTATTGGTACACTATTCTGAATCAAATTCTTCTTGCTCAGCAGATAGGCATCCGAACCCTGAGCTTCACTAACTTGATCAAGTAATACCAGATGAACTTGAAATCTAGCTAACAATGTTCCATCTTCATTCCATTCCAACTCTGCACCCATTGCACGCAATTTAGTCAGTGATATTCTTGCAACACGTACATGGAAAAGAGAAGCACCATACTTCCGACTAAGGGCATCAGCAACCACATTAGCTTTTCTTGGATGATACTCAAAAGTGCAGTCGTCATCATTAATCAGCTCCATCCATCTCCACTGTCTCATATTCAAATATGGTTGCGTACGCAAGTAGGTAAAACTCTTGTGATCGGTGTAACTGTACTCCGTACAAATAGTGTCTCCAACTCTTTAATGCTAACACAATGGCAGCTAACTCCAGATCATGAGTAGGATAGTTAACTTCATGAGGTTTCAACTCTCTAGAACCATATGCCACCACCTTACCATGCTGCATCAAAACACAACCCAGACCTAACTTCGAAGCATCACTGTACACAACATACTCACCACTATCGTCAGGTAAAGTCAACACTGGTATAGTAGTCAACCTTTCCTTCAAAGTCAAGTAGCTTTCCTCACAAGCATCAGGCCACTCAAACTTGACTCCTTTCTTTGTCAAACGGGTAAGCGGTGTCGCAATTCGTGAAATTTTTTGCACAAATCGGCGATAGTAACTTGCTAAACACAAGAAACTTTGTATCTCTGTCACATTTATATGTCTGCTCCAATTCAACACTACTTCAATCTTATCTGGATCCGCGCTAACTCCCTCAACTGATATCACATGACCCAAAAACTTCACGCTGTTCAACCAAAACTCACACTGGCTAAACTTGGCATACAACTGAGCGTCTCGCAAAGTCTGCAAAATGGCATGCAAATGCTTCTTGTGTTGCCCCACACTCCTCGAATATATCAAGATATCATCGATGAATACAATGACGAACTTGTCCAGTTAACGCCTGAAAATTTGATTCATCAAGTCCATGAAAGCTGCTGGCGCATTGGTCAACCCAAAATGCATAACAAAAAACTCATAATGCCCGTAGCTTGATCGAAACGCCGTCTTAGCAACATCAGACTCCCGAATCCGTAGCTGATGGTACCCAGACCTGAGATCAATCTTCAAAAAGACTGAAGCTCCCTTCAACTGATCGAACAAATCATCAATCCGTGGAAGTGGATACTTGCTCTTCACTCTGACCTGATTCAATTTTTGATAGTCAATGCATAGCCTCATTGAACCATCCTTCTTCCTCACAAACAATACTGGAGCACCCCAAGGTGAGATACTAGGTCAAATGAAGCCTTTTTCAATCAATTCTTGAAGTTGAATCTGCAACTCCCTCAACTCTGCTGGTGCCATACGATAAGGTGTCTGCGAAATAGGTCAAGTACCTGGAAGTAACTCGATAGTTAAGTCAATCTCCCTGACTGGAGGAACACCAAGTAAATCCTCAGGAAATACATCCGGATACTCACAAACCACTGATATATCCCCAATGTCTAGTACATGACCTCTGTATCAATCACATGTGCTAGATACGCCACACAACCCTTTTTCAACATCTGCTCAGCCTTCATTGCCAAAATCAGACAAGGTAAAGAAGTATTGGTACACCTGGACTCCTGAAAATAACCTCTTTCTTGTGACAGTCAAAAACAACCCAATGATTCTCCAAGAAATCCATGCCCAAAATCACATCAAAATCCACAATATCCAACAGCATCAAATCCGCGGCTAACCCATAACCTCCTATAAAAATCTCACAATCTTGATACACCCACTCGACACACACTACCTCGCCGGATGGATACAACACTCGCCACAAACTAGGAAATGGATATGCAGGTACAGTAGCCAATGATGCTAATCTATTTGACATGAATGAATGTGTAGCTCCTGGATATAGTAAAGTAAGAACTGGATGACCAAAAATATACGATGTACCGATGATAACCTCAGGGGAAGCTCTGCCCTCTCCCAGGGACATGGCATGAACTCGAGCATGTCCAGTTAGTCATCCAAGTTGACTGCGGTTCTGCTGACCATCCTATCCAGAAGACTGTGTTGCACTATCACCAGAAGCAGTACCCCGACCATGACCATTGCCCTGAGCTACAACGCCCTCATCACCCGCGACGCCACAACTCGCCGGAAACCACCACCCGATTCCGACAAAAACCAAGAACAAAACCGAATTGGAACTCCCTCAAAACCCAACCAAATCTCACAAACTCAAGCATGACTCAGAAGATGAACTCAAGAGCTTTCTAACCATACCAAGATTGTGACCGGAGGTGGCCGAAAAATCCGGGTCGGACAGCAAACTCAAACCAGATCGGTGAAGGAAAATGGGTCTATGGGCCAACTCGGTCCAGATGTCTGATTTTCCGATTTTTACGACTATTCGATATTTATATGTCATGAACCGACCAAATCTACGGCTCGGATAACTCCAACACAATCGGATAAGTACAACTAACACGACGAGAATTTCAAATATTCATTTTATATTTTCTGATTATCCAAAAAATCCTCTGAAACCTCCTACGAGGTCAAAATCAAATCCTCTACAATTTCTGCAAAGGAACTCAAACCAAATTCTTTCCCGATAGATGAGTTTTTAACAAACCCAAATGTACAACCAACTCGCGATAAACACGATTCATGCCGATAATCACATGACTCAATGTTCGGGTCGTTACAATATTACCAGAAATTAACACGGATACCAAATCAGACTCGAGCGATGATTCTGATTACACACCTTACTTAGTTAAAAATGAATATGTGTTGTATTTACGTGCATGTTTGTGATAATCACAATTTACGTGTTAGTTAAATTTCTGTGTCTGTTGAAGTGTGATGATCCAAATTTACTTAAACAGGTTTTGCAGGAATTGTGTTTTCAAATGACCGAAGGTAATTTTTCAAACAAAATAGGGGTATACTCGATGACTTTTGACATTTGTTGTCAGGTAAACTATACTCTACGACTTGTGTAGCGACATGTCGTTGGGTATACTATAACCGACGACGTTGATACGACACGTCGTCGGGTATAGTATACCCGGCAACAAATTTTTTGGGTCGTCGAGTATAGGCTACGGGTATAACTCCCCAAAACAGAGTTCCTCGCCCCATTTCGCATATCCTCCCTCAAACACTCTCTCCTCTCTCTCAAACCGACCCCGGCCGCCCTCCCAACTCGCCACCGCCGCCCTCGGCCACCCTTCACCTCCTCTCTCTAAAAACAGTTTTGTAACTCTCTCTCTCTCTCTCTCTCTCTCTCTCTCTCTCTCTCTCTCTCTCTCTCTCTCTCTCTCTCTCTCTCTCTCTAAAAATGGTTTAGTGAATTTGTGATTGTGATGTGATTGTTATTATGATTTAGGTTATGGGTTTGTGAAATTATGTGTTGTATTCTTGTGATTGTAATTGGGTATGGTGAAATTATGAATTGTGATTAGGTTAGGTGATTATAATTGGGTTAATATATGGTGATTAAGTTATGGGTTACACATTTGCGTTGGAGGATTGAAATTGTTATTGTGATTTATGTGATTATGTTTGTGATTGTGAAAGTAGGAATTGTAAAATTATGATTGTGATTGTTATTAGGTAATGAGATTGTAATTATTTTCAACGTAATTATTGTGATTGTGATTATTGTGAATTTTAGGAATATATCATGCATTTGTTTTCGGGTAGAGGAAAGAAGTCAACATCTAAGAATCGGAAAAACGGGTCCAGCGGCGACAGTTGTGGGTCTGGCTCGAACAACAACTGGCCCCACCAGCCTTACGATTGCCCGTACAATTATCGTCATCGGCAACTTCTTGGAGGCACCCAGGAGATGCCTGTGCATAATGATGTGGCCGACCCCCAACGACCATAGAGCGCGAGGCAACTTTTGTTCTCTAACAGGAGCCAGACGTCTACGCCCGGCTCTACGGGTCCTAACCCTTCACGTCAGGGTTTGCCAGACATGAGCCACGTGTCGGGTACGCCTAACTATACGGTCCTGCTCCTTCAGATCCTCGTATGCTAGAAATCAACCGGCCAGAACCAACTCCAGGTCCTTCTTCCGGTCATGCTGGTGGTTCAGGGACATCGTCGTCCGGACAACAAGGAGGTGTCTTCCCTTCTCACCTCTATTTCCCCTCGCATGACGTACATGTCCTGTCATATGTCGATGAAGCGGGAAACCTTCAACCAGCTATCGATGATTAGGGAAACCTTATTTACATCCACACGAATGAAGCATACGTCTTTCAGCCGTTTGATACCCCTCTGAAAAGTGCGAGGATAGCAAACTCATCGACGTCAGAATTATCGGGTAAATAGTACATAGATGCATTAATTAATTTCAAAATTTTCATTAATTTGTATAATAAATTGGGTTATCCTATTTTAATTTTTATTGTTTTTACTATGTCTTATGCGACAGACATCAGAGGGGAGAAAAAAGTGAGGACCAGAGACCATGTTGTGGGGAAGCAACTTCAGAAGGATGTGGAGGCCTATGAGCCCCTGGTCATAGAGACCAACGAGCAAGAATCGGTGAGATAGGGAAACATTTGTAGGAGGTACTCCGGCATGGTTGAAAGCATTATTCGGGACAAAGTCCCTGTTCTGTGGTCAGAGTGGTCCTCAGTCCCCCAGTCCGTGAAGGACCAAGTGAACAATGCGATGTCGGTGAGTTAGATATTTATTGTGTATTTCTAGGGCCCATCGTTTCAGGGTCCAACAGTGGCCGAGAAAGTGACATCGCCTGTAACCACTCAGATTCTTTACGGGAAGACAGGCTCGCTACATGGGCTTCGAGAACACCCAAAAATTTATCAATTTCTCTTATAAATCTTCCTCATATCACCATCAGAATTGGAGACTTGACTTGAGAACTTGGGAGACTTGCTGGTATGTATAACTATACGGCCCAATTACGAGTACTTAGCCACTAAGCGGGCTGACACCGCCGTGAAAAAATACGAACCATCAGCAAGAGCTCCAACTTTGCTGACGGGCCTGATCCCAAAAGCCCAACGACGTGCCCGATATAACACGAACAACAAATGGCCCTATAGAAGAAGAGTCCAACATCGAAGGTAGAAGCAAGGCAACTCCTTCAACAACCCCTATAATTAAGCAAGACATTTATGGCTAAGGAAGGTAATCTGATTCACCCAACCCACTAACGTTGTTAGACTTAATACGTATTCTGACTTAGGTTTTGGAGTGTTGAAGGCAGATTCGACCCGTCAAGACCTCTAACGCCTGTTTGCATATTATTTGTAACAGTGACCTAGCGGGGAAGTGATCAGACGGATTAGCATCAACACCACACCTCAACCTTGCTTCTATTAGTAACCTAATGGAAACTGGTAGAAACACAATCATCATAGTTATGGCTCAAATTCCTCTATTGTTTTCATACTTACAAATGGTAAAACATGTAGATATAAACAAATAACATCTGTTCTCAGATAATAATAAAAAAACAATGAGATACCTAAAAACGAAAAAATATAATCTACTGAAACCTGTCGAAAATCCTGCTCAAAAGTTTGAGTAAAAAACCTCTCAATCAGTGAAAGAAAGCGAACAAAACAAGCAACCACACACTGGAACAATTTACAGTTGGGAAGAGTGGGATCTAGCTTTGGCGTGGTATTTCTTATGCATGGCAGGTGCAACAACAGCAAAGAGTGATCGCTTTTGCTTCTTTGGTGAGACACCAAAGATAAATGACCGCAAAGGAACTCCGGACCGGCTCTCGGTATGAGCCAGTTGTTGTTGAGGAGGTGGTTGCTGCGTCTTTGATGCAGATAACTTGTATTCCTCATTCAACTTTGCCATAGTTTTTTCTACTTCAAGTTGAAGTGTTGTCGCATGATCCATTCCTGTTTGCAACTCATCTCCAACCTTATTATTCTCTTGTTTCATATTTAAAATCTCGCCTTGGAACTTTGCAGCTTGGTAGCTCGTAAAGTCAAAGTCTCCATCTTCTGCACTAGTCTTCAATGCCTTGGTTATTTCTTCTTGAATGTCACACAATGAAGAGAACCTGCACTGCAGTTCGTCTTTTAATAGTGAACCCTTTTCCATCCAAACATTTAGTTCAGTCTGTATCTCCATTAGGTGCTTGTACAACGGCCGTGCATCTGATTTCAGAGACTGTCTTGCATGACTACTTCCCTCTGGCTTCTTTCTCTTGTCCTCAAGCTTTGATATATCAGACTGTAAATCTTGGATGCTAGTTTCAAACTTCTGTATCTGATGGAAGGAAGTGCTAAACTTTAACCAGAAATCTAAGTTCTCCTCCAATAGTTCGTCCATGCTAGCTCTGAATTTTTCTTCGATTGCTGATGTGGTGGGAGTTTGATCGCTTGGCATTGCCTTAATCGGATAAAACTCATCCTTCTTAATTGGTGTCTGCCCCTGCTCCAAAGCTTTGAGTGCTTCTTGATTTTCACCAAAACTCTGTAACAGAAGGTCCAGTTTCTTATGCAGTGCTTTGATCTCTTCATCCTTCAAAGCATTGGCACTCTTCAGTTCTTTCATCTGCACCGATGTTTCAAATAGGTTATTCTCAGTATCACCAAACTTCTTCTTGAGATCCTTGTAGTTCCGAAGAGTTGCAGTGTACTCTGCCAGTAGAATCTTTTCTCTGTCCTCCAAACCAGTTTTGAACAATTGCTGCCAGTCTGGCTCATCTTTACGCTTAGGCTCCTGCACTGTCGACTCCATATCAAGCAGACTGCCCATTGTCTGCTTTGAAGTGGTTTCCTCGTCCTTCTGCACAATTTTCTTTTCTTCTTTGTTATCTCCCTCTATATCTCCAGCGGAAGTACTAAGAACTTCTTTAGATAATACGGAACCATCACCAGCATTTAGTGTTTCCTCCTTCTGTTCTTTACTATTCGCTGATGATTCATAAACTTCTGTTCCTTGATCAGCAGCACTACCATCACCAGGATTTAGTGTTTCCTCATGTGGTGTAGACTCTTTTAGAGGTCTCAATTCAGTGGGAAGGTCTTCATCTTTAAGTACCAACGCTGAAGCCATCTGGTCCATATCCGACTTCACTTCCTGCCCTGAATTTAGAACATCTATAGGAGCAACCACATTGTCTCCTCCGTGAAGCATTTTTTGTAACTTGGCTTCATCAATAGATGATGCCTCTTTTGGCTTTGACGAGACCGAGGGACTCGACGCCTCATCTGGCTTCACGGTTTCCAGCTTATGTGAAATGTGATCGAGGTTGCAGTTGGCTTCAGTAAAATGTATCTGGAGATTGTTATTCTGGTTTTCAACACTTTTGTTTAGATCATGAGCTTGATGCAACTTATCCTCCAATTCCTTCAGCTTTTTGCTCAAGTCGTTCTTGCCGTCAATAAGATTAGCCTTGTCATCTTCCAGCGTCCGAATGTGGTCGTGTATCTCATCATTTTCACTTTTTAATCTGTTGACCAGGGCCGTCTGGGATGAAATAGCAGTCTCTAAGCTGATCACTTTACTCACAAGCTCGTCGATCCTCTCTGCCATTACACTAACAGTGAGAGATTCATTTGACCCTGCATCCAAGTGTTCCTTGATTTTCTCTCTCAATGTCTCTAATTTCTCTCTCTCTTGATGCACACCCTCCTCCGTCTCTGCTTCCTGGTCTGATATCGTCTTCTTTATTGTACTTACAGATCCATCCTTTGCATTTGATTTTCCCGGAATGGCCTGATCAGTAGCAAACCTATTCTTGAGAGACTCAAAGTGTTTTCGGGCTTCCTTAACTCTTTGAGACTCAACTCTTGCTTGCTTAGCTGAACTTTCCTGCTTCATCTGCAACTGAGACAGTGTGTCTTGACATGACCTCAAAGCCGCCGCTGCCATCAAGTTCCGTGCATCATTGTCTTCAATCAACTGACCCTCGCCAAACTCATCTTGCAAGCCGCATACTGTATCTTGCATTCCCTTTATGTTATTCTCAATCTCCCAGTACTTTGCAAGTCCATTCTCGTATGAGCTCTTTACAAACTCTTTCTCTGTTTGCATTGTCAGAATCTGCTTCTGAATCTTGTCAATCTCTACAAGCCCCTCAGCTTTGCTCAAACCGGACTTGGGAGTCGTTCTAACAGTTGTTGCTTTCACTGATTTCTGAGGCTGCAGCTTCTTGGTGCCAACTGTTGCTTTTGTGATGAGATTCTTCAAATCCTTAGTAGAACCCTCTGGGACTTTCGGAATATTCCCTTTCGACATGTTTAGGGGCTTCTTTGGTCTTGGTGATGGAAATTCGTCGTCGCCATCCATGGCAAACTGAACTTGTTCTGGGAAAACAGAAGCAATGGTGTTATTGGCATTTTGGAGCTCTGTTGAAAGGTGATCATAGCGTTCAGCCAAGGACCTGTAAGCTCTGTAGGTCTCTTCCACAAAGTGTATCAATTCCGGTCTCTTTTTATAGTACATTTCTGCTCTCTTGGCAAACGAGTCTCCATCTCCTGTAAGGAGCGTAAGCACAGTTTGCACCTTTTCCTCCATATCTGCATTTCCCATAAGGAAGAAAAAAAGACGAAGAACAAACATTAAGAAGATTATCTCCAATTTCATAAAAATGAAGAGTGGAATTATCTATATGATCATCTTTTCTTAAATAGAGAGATTGTAACATAGGTATTGGAAACATATAGGAATATTTAGCATGTTCATCTTGCTTCAAAGCACATTGTATCCAACTAACATGTTTTCTTTCTGTGAACTTGAGACATACTTACATAGCCTTCTTGGTACATAATACAAGGGCTAATCAGATAATGAAACCATACACAAGACCACCACAATTATTCCTATTGCATATTTTGCGCAAGCACAATTTTACATTGAATTAACAAGAATCTGAAACTTTGAGGCTGTCTAGATCTAATCAGAACGAGAAAATTAAGACGATTAGGAAAGTTTTCCATCTGCAACATAAAAAGCACATAATATGTTTTGTAAATTTTTTATCTTTGTGAGTTGTGACTTAAAAACCATTAGATAGACACAGTCATCATCAGGTCATTATCAATAATTCAATACTATAACCTAGAAGATGTCGCAACACAGATGGATATTATACCAGTAGTCAGATGACATATGATGCAAGAAAGTTGGAATTACCTTGGAGGTTTTGCTCCAGCCATTTTGATTGCTTTGTTCTGATGTGACTTGCCCACCACCATGAATATGCATTGCTTGCAGCTCTCTGTAACATGTTTAATTAGCTCTCTCTCGATCACTTTTTCCGTTTTTTTTTCAGACCAGAACCATGCAACCCTTCTTCTTCACTGATCAAACCATTTGTAGAAGGATGATGATGATGAAAAAGAGGGTGTGTGTGTGTTTTAATCAAAGGATCAAAGACGAAGAAAATGAAAAGCAAACGCAGATAGTTCGATGAAGAAGAACGTGCAGAACAGAGGAGAAAGCTTTCTAAATATGATCATGGAGGGGAGCAAACTTCGCCACCCGAATATTTTGTCAAAGTCTTCCTTTTTGAAATTTAAAGACGCAAACCTTCGGTTTCAGCTATATAAAGAAGGAAATAAATATTAAACATAAAAGCCGAAAGAGATCCTCCCCTTATTTTTAAAAGAAGAAAAAAAAGGCTATTCTAGGACAGCTTGGCCTGTAATGTAGGAACCTGTGGGATGTGTCCTCAATTTTATTCTTTGGAACCAACCGACTTTTCCTATCGTTTTCATTTCTTCCAATCTTTTGTTGAATTTTTGATATAAAGCAGCTCAAGTTATTTGGGGGAGAAGTGGTACAAGTAATGTGCCATGATCCCTTGTGATGCACGTTTGAAGAGAGTTCGACTAATAGACTAGTTGAATGCATGAAATGCTGGAGTAGTTACTCGAGCATTAGTTCTCAAGTAATTAGAGGTGTTAAACCACTAGAGAGGCCCTTGCCTGCTCTATTAATCTATAGAGACATTTCGATGAGACTTTGGTAGGAAATGTATAATGTAAAAATCAATCGCAATCATTTATTAATGAGTAGTGAAAGGTTAATTTGTTTGTTCATCAACTTGTGTTGTTCATTGGCTTTATCATCGCATTTCTGTTTATTTTGGCGGACTCGTTGTGTACTTACTTTTCCTTTGGCATGAAAAGAAATTAAGAATCACAAGTTTAACCCATCTGGTATTACTTTTGAAAACAAAGCCACTTTGGTAGCCTTGGGAACAAAGTTAAAGACTTTGATACTTCCTAACCGTTTAAGATGTTTTTATTTACAGATATTAGACTTGCTTGAGAGCTACAAGCCTAAGTAAGAACCGCTGCTTGGGGAGTAGGGGTCCAAGAACAACACACAACAATCAAAACTCCAAGCACCTCACAACTCTTCCTCTCATTGAAAAGGACTTTAGTTAAAGGACCTTTCAACCAACGCTTTTGTTCATAGTGCCAACAAAAGCCACTTGATTCCTAACCTGACCTGCCCTCAAGTTATACATGTGCCAACCACAGTTTTGGTGGGTCTACTTGCAACCTCACGTGAGGGCTAAAGTCCCTCCTTTACAACTTGCAGTCTAGAGAAAAGAGAGCCTTATAAGACAATTTAATGATATATCAACACCAAGTTCTGGCCTCATCACTGAGATTTAGAGCTATAGAACATGAAACAAATTGCCTCTATAACTCAGAGCCACCATATGATAGAGATCAGTGAGCTTTCCAAAGCCACAATATCGGAAGCAGCGACTGAACTGATGACAGACAAAGATCAGAAACAATCCCAATGCATAAATTGACAGATATATTAAACCAAAGCTTTCAGTGCACATGAGAGTAAACAAAGGATCACGACCTATGTGATCATGACCTGCATGATGGATCTCAATAGCAAAGTTTATTTAAAGAGAAATCACAATCCCATTGCAAGGAAAAACAGAAGGAATGAAATGTGTACTGCAGAATTCAGTAGACTGGCCCCTTAAATAAGTTTGAAGGAAAGAGTTTATTTACAAGAAGCTACTAGCACGATCATCATTCTCATATTTACAAAAAAGCCATATTGACAATGAAAGAATATCCAACATATTGCACATTATGGTTGATGTGCACCTAATAGTAAAAGGATGACAATTAGAGCATTCAGTATACTGGAAAACAGGAGGTGTCTTCCAAGCTCTCTACAAAATTAAAGGCTCTTGATTCTGCAATTAATCTACTGTGCTTCTAAGCAGGATGCTGATGCACACAGTCTATCCCATTTTCGATTATTTACTACTTTAACCCAATTATGTAACAGCTCTGATTCTTCACAGTGGATCACAGAGCGAAGAACTCAGTAAAAGAGGGCCAATCCTTCAGAAAATCAGCTTAGCTTAGGCATCATAGTTTTGTAGAGAAGAGAGCCACTGTTCCATGTAGTTCTTGCAATCTGCATGAACAAAAATATGTCGAAATAAGTAAAGACGACAAGCCTGAAGAACAGAACTTATGATCATAAATTGCACACTACATATTTTGAAATCCAGCTAGCAGATTCTTTTCTAGGAGGTTATGAACTAGATTTAATGATTCATAGGTACCAAGTACCAAAAAGGCACCATCTAGAGTTGTTATGCTTAACTGATATTGGTTTTCAGTCTTTTAACATACGATTACAGTTCATCATTGTGTTTTTCAAGTGTTTTAAACTCCATGCATGCAAACTGCCAACCACAGCACGGTACTTGAAGGTACTGAATGTAACCTGCAACATTTTCTCGCACCTCAGAACAAGCACTCATCAACTTTTATCACAATTTTAGAATTGGGTCCAAAGACTCCATACAGCAAGACAGTTCCTTCCAATTTCTCTACACATGCTTTCTATACAAGAATGAATAGATATAGAAAAACTTGAGCAACAACCAACTCTCAGAAAGTAAATATCATTCTGGTAATTGTACTATATCAACTATATCATCAAGACAGTGACAGATTGATTTCTCACTACAGCAATAATTGATTTTGGATCCTTCCAATATAATTGCTTACTATTAAATGGATAAGACTTCATCTATGCCAAGAGTAAGTAATCACCTAACAGGCTTAATTATTTCAGATATTATCATATTAACTAACTTAAACCACAAAAGAGTTCCAAAAGTTTGGTATATCTGGTTAGTACTTAATCAAACTGCAGATATTAAGGAGCACCAAACCTCATCAAGCTACAATAAGTAAAGTTCGGAAAGGATAAGTTTCATACCAGCAGAGAACTCTTCAGGGAGATTCTTGATGGCACTCAAGAGCTCATTGCTTGATCCATCCACCGCCACTTCCTTGCAACCCGGGCTATAGCACGGCACCAACACCGCAAAACTATTATCCGACTCATCATCACTCTGGAAACCGGAGCCATGAGGCTCCAACCACCCAATGGACCAGTCCGAGTCATCGGATTCAGACCCTGACAAGCAGCCACCACCATCTGATGGCACAATCACAAGATCATACTCCCTATCAATCTTCCTCTCTTCCCTACTCTGCCATTTTCGCTTCACCTTTCGCGGTGAAGAGGCCATTTTGGTGCCCTTAACCGAACGGAACTGAACCGCTCCAGGCTCCCTCAGACCACCAAAACCCACCTCCAATGTGGAATTGAGTGAGGACCCATTATTGGTAGGCTCTTTCTCTTTCCCACTCCACAAGCACCACGAAAAACGTGTCAAAGAAACCGCCATTCTTTGAAATTTTTGAAAAACTAAAGATTATGAGGAAGATGAGGATGATAAACAAGCAACTCAAAGAGTTGAAGCAAAAAATTGAGGCTGCAGAAAGCCAGAAACTCAATATGAGACCAAAAGAATGAGAAGCCAAATCCCAAGAAAAAAGGTATGCACAATTGGTTTAATTGGTTCCTGCTTGATGCAGTAGTAACTGATCACTACAATGATCGAAGTTCAATCACTCACAAGAAAACAACTCATTACCAGAAAAAGATATCAATAAATTCAATCTGACAAATCCAATAACCGCAATAAAATTTTAAGATAAGTGAAATATAATAAAAGGCAAAAAAAAACTTTAAAGAAGAAAATCTAAACAAAGCAAAGCGTCACTGATTTTGTTTTCCTCATAGATCAAGAGTCCAAAACCCAAAAGAGGCCTACACTTTGTCCACTAGAACCTTAGGCTCTGTGATCTGCCATCTCAACAAAGAATCAAACTCAAATCAAGCGCAAATCAAAAGGAAATTTTGAAGTTGATCAATGATCAAATCTCCAACTTGAAGTTAAATCACTCAAGCACAACTAAAACCAACTTGAAGTAAATCAAACTCCAAAAACAAAACAAAACAAAACAAAGATAAATCACTATCCGATTGAACAAAATAATCAAAAGACTTACTCTAACCAAATCCCACTTCTTCTTTTTTAGCTCCGAAACTTACCCAGAAAGCTTAAACATGATCGGACAACTGCGGCTACCACAAAGCCCAGAAAAGCGATCAATTTTTTTATTCTTTCAGTTTTTGACTTGAAGATTAAAACCCCACTAAGGAAATCAAACAAGGAAGAACTGGGTCACGATCACTATGAAAAAGCCGGGATTTTTTTTTTCTTGACTTCAGTTTGTGAAATCGGACATTTCTGCCGGAAAAAAGACCGAAACTTTTCCCGGTACGATGAACGAAACAATCTCAGAGAGATATGTGAAAAGAATAAAATGGGCTCTCTATCTCCTCCCCAACCTCACTTATCATCATCACCTTCTTCTTCTTCTTGTTCTACTGCTCTCTCAGAAACCGAGTCTAACCAACTCACAGAGCTCGTCTTCTTCTTCGTTTATAAAGACATCAGCTCCTTTCAACAACAAATAAAAGACATGAGCCTTCAGCTTCTTTTTTTTTATAACTATTTTTTGTGTGTGGAATATTTCGTGGCGTAATGGACGGTTGAGATGTAGAGTTGTGAGGTGGTGCGGCGGACACGGATGTTACTGTGCTTCTCCAATCATTTGACTTTGGAGGAAAGACCTGGGGCCCGGGAGTCGTCCAAAATTGCTGACGTGGTGTGCTCCAAACCCAATCGTTGCGTGCTTTTGCGGTGCAAGTTACTGACACGTGTGATTTGAATTATCCAGTCGTTTAGGATTGAGGACACCACATTATGAGTTTAAAATTAAGAAGAATGATCGTGGTCTTTAGTTGAATTATATGAACTTAGGACTTAATTAGTTGGAAATTTTGGCCGAGTTTCCCAAAGTCAATTCGGATACTGGATGATCTTTTTCCTGTTTTACAAGGTTTTGTTAGGAGGTTTTTGGCATCCTCCAAAGTTTGTAATTTAATGTTCATCTATCAAAGTTTGTAATTTAATGTTCATCTATGAATACTGTACGTATTTGGTACTTCAAATATAAGTGACAACAATATCTATACTCTAATTAAAGTCAGGTTTGGAGAATTTTGGTGTTATCGGATCACCAAATCTACGATATAAACAAAAATTAATTACAAAAGAAAAAAGATAAAATACAAAACGGTTGTATTATAAATTCAAAGTTAAAAATAAAAATCGAAAAATAAATAATGTTAACCTCTTCCTATTTTTTCTCTGTGTGAGTTTTTCTTGTTACATTTTTCTTAAATAAAAACAAAAAATTGATCAATTTTAATAATGTTTAAGGAAAATATATTCTTGATTTTGTGGTGTGTGTTTTGTTCCAATTAGAATAGATATAGAGATTCTAGCACTCCTTGATTTTTCGGGACATTTATTGTAATTGATTATAATGTTGTTTTTATGGCCATCTATCAATGAATAAAGATATAGTTTTCAGTCTACAATTATTGTGTACATGTGTAACTTTTAACACGTTATCAGCAAGTCCTAAGTTAATTTCCAGCAATCATCATAGAGAAAAGTAAAACCCTAATCCCTAAACACCTCACCATTACCGCTGCCTATCACTGTTATCGGAAACCCCCACCATCGATGTCAGTTCACCTCCACCGATCACCACCTCCGGCCATCCTTTGCGGCATATTCTCCAAGTTTTGTCAAGATTGCTCGACTGCCCAAATTTCGCATCAAACGAGCGTTGCCTCATTGTCGTCCATCTTTACCTATACCAAGCACAACACTAATCGAGGTAAAAAATTTACAATACTACTTTATATATTAGGTTGAAAACTTAATTTCTACACCATTCTAGATCTAAGAATAAAACTTATTTTCTGCAACACCTTAGATCCTAGGTTGTTTACCGCTTTGAATTACTATTATAGATTTATACTATGTTGAGAACAAGGGATTTCATCACCCCTCTACTCAAGAAGATTAATTAGTGATGGTCCTGGGGGAGTCATTGTATAAAGAAAAAAAAATTGATATAAGTGGTTGATTATGATTGTCATAGTCTCTGGGTGTGGTATGAGACCACCATTTATCGAACATCGATTTTTGTAACCATACATCTTAGATAACGTTCTTATTCCCTAAATTTGATATTTAGTGTTCGTGGTTTCGATCGTTATTAATTATCTCCCTTGTCTCTTTTGTAGATAACTGCAACTACTGAGCCGACTAGACCGGAGTTTGACATCCTTGATTGCAAAAGAACAGAGTATCATTGTTGGGTCTCTGATGTAGAAAATACATTCATCAAAACGGGAGTCACCAGCACGATCCACCCGCCAAGTGAACCCAATATGGCCACCCCAAGTGTAGAGACTAAAGCTCAAGCCCACATGTAATAATATTTCTCTATTTCAGTTTATATGAAAGTGTTGAAAATATTATTTTACTACATAATGCATGAATGGTTCGTGATATACAATAATCCATGGCAATATAACACCAAAAAATAGAACAAAACTAAAGAAAAAAATGAAGAAGTTCTAGTTCCTGCCTTTCGACCCATCGAGAAAAATTCTTGACTCATCGAGATGATCACCCTGGAACGGTTTTGGCGCATTTTCGATCTGTAGAACAGTTTGCCTTCATTTTCTTCGACTTGTCGAAGATGTTCCTCGACACGTTGAGATAGGTTCACTGGACTCGACACTTGAACCACTTTCGACCCGGGGAGGTTCGAAGACAGAATCGATATTGTTTTGGAATTGTTATTACATCATTTTTGCTTTGCCTCAAGCACTTAGTGACCACTATGATTGGTTCAGCGTCGGTTATACAAGGACATGGTTCTGAAAATTCTTGTTGCCACATGGCACTCGAACTTATATCACGGATGCCTTATACGCACCAAATGCCAATTTAACTTTGCTAAGTTTTAAGGACATTTGTGCCAATGGGTTTTCACTTGGAAATATATTGTGAGAATGAAAAATAATTTTTAAGTGTAACCTTCGTAGAATCTAGCAGAAAACGCATTATGGAGATGTTTATGAGCATACGTAATGGTTTATATCTTACTACAGTTTAGATCATTGAATCCAATGTCATGTCACTCACACTACTGTGTATGACTCGACCTCATATAAGCTTTGACATTATCGTATGGGTCATCCAGGTCGAGATATAATGATCAAGATATTGAAAAATTCACATGGTCATCCGTTCTTTAGAGCAAAGAAGCATGTTGAACTACCTAAAACCATCGGTTTAGATGAAAGGGGCTGAGATTACTCCTATCTGTCCAGGCTTGATCATGCATGCTCGGTCTCCATGACGAGTGCAGTACTCTCCCGGCCAAATATTGCTGAGCTGTTGTGCATTATCTAACCAGATTCTTTCGTGGTAATCCCTGATGCACATACTCGTTTTGTAAAGCTTGTTCATTAGCAAAGTTACAGGTACAACTTTCTTTTGTCGTAGTCCTCTCTCTCTCTCTCTCTCTCTCTCTCTCTCTCTCTCTCTCTCTCTCTCTCTCTCTCTCTCTCTCTCTCTCTCTCTCTCTCTCTCTCTCTCTCTCTCTCTCTCTCTCTCTCTCACACACACACACACACACACACACACACACACACACACACACACATAAAATCAAACCAACCACCATTACACACCACCACCACATGCCACCACCACACCGCATGTCCACCTCCACTCCACTGATGCCACGGTAGTCAAGTCACCACCATACATACGGTAATTATTATTATTATTATTATTGAAAGATTATTATTTTTGAAATATTTCAGGAAAATGTTGGTTTCATCGTCTAAGTGTTGCATCTTAGACGACAAAATATTTCATCGTATTAGTTCATTCTATTTCATCGTCTTAGTGTTCACTAAAACGGCGAAACTTTTTTATTTCTTCTAAGTACTTAAGCAACGGTACTTAGACGACGAATCTTAGACGACGAAACTTTCGCCGTTTAAGTACCTGGACAATGAAAAATGACTCTTAGACAACGAAATCTCTCTGTCGTCTAAGTCCAATTTTCTGGTAGTGTGCTATGCCCACCGAATGTTACCTCGGTTAGACATAAATGGGTCTTTGTTTAGAAGCGCAATGAGAAGAATGAATTCTGGTGATATAAAGCTAGACTCATGGCGCAAAGATTTTCTCAACGCTCTTGTATTGATTATGAGGAGGAAAAAAAATTGTGATACCTTAACTTACCTAGCCCTATCAACTTGATACCTGAACTTTCAAAAGTATCAATATCATACTTGAACTTCAAAAACTGTATCATCGTGATACCTAGGGAAAATTTTCCGCCAATCTTCGTCTGCATTGCTGAATGGTAAATGGAAATTTCAATTTTGAAGGGTAAATTAGTAATTTCAAATATATTTTTAATTTTACTTTATTATTACTTTTTTTAAAAGAATTATATATGTTTTATTTCCTTTTCAAATGGTAAATTTTTTTTTGCAATCTCTAAGAATCGAATCTCAGAACTCTTAACAAGGCACTCAATACCTTACCACTTGACTACTAAGAGATCTTATTAAGATATCATACATAATTATATTTATAAGATGTTTTTCTTAAACTTTTAATGCTAAAAATAATTGCACTATGCCAGCATTCAAACATAGAATCTCTGTGGTACAACACTAACTCCTTTACCACTTGACCACAAGAAGAGATTGCTAATTTAAGATACATATATGAATTTGTTAACTCCAAACCAACTCGATGACCCGAACCTGACTTTGACGGTTCCGGCTCTCTATAGTTCACCCCAACCTCAGACCCGCCCAAACTTCTATGGATCTGGCTCTCCGTCTTGCCACCCCAATCCGACTTCTTCATTGGTCAAGACCCGAACCCACCCACCCAAACAGAACCCACCCCACCCCGTTGCAAAGGAGTCTGGGAAAACCCGAACCTTAGACCCAAACCTACCCACCCAACACTGAACCCGGTGAAGATATGTTTGACCTCGTGCCTCGCCTCGCCTCGCCCTTCAATTTTCCAAACTCAAACTCAACCCCGCCTCGCCCTCGCCCTCAGACCTGAATCGAGATCAGACTTTAGCCCGATGGATGAGAGCAAACTCACACTCGGAAGACATCGTTCTCCTCCTTGACTGACGCAACACGACATCATTCCAAAAAATAAAAAAAAATATGCACATCCGGTCCTAATTTCAAAATAAAAAAATAAAATGAAAAATGAATGGTAATAGAAGGGAAAATTGATACTTTAATCTAGAGTTTAAAAATTATGTTTGTCACGTCATCATAAGTGACGAAGATGGATAAAAAATATGTTCTACGTATCTCGATGATATGGTTTTTGAGTTTCAGGCAGGGCTGGATCTGACATTTATGGACCTGAGGTGTGAACCAAAAATGGTGCCCCTTCATGGTGATTCAAAATAAATAAACCAGAGACGACGAATATTTGATATTATTCACATCGTATCCAAAATAATTTGTTAATCACAAAACCAAAAATACAAATCTATAATCCAATAGTTAAAAATCTAAAGATGTTTCAAACTAATATAAACTAATATAAACAATTTCACAAGCAAAGAAAAGGGACCGGTTATGTTATTTTTTAAATATATTTATGTTAGTATAATTTTTTTTAATATATATATATAAAGGTATAAAAGAAAATTGTTTGAGGCCCCTGATGATTTGGTACCTGAGGTGGCGGCCTCTCCCGCCTTACCTCAGGTACGGGTATGAGTTCAGGTATGACATTGATACTTTTGAAAGTTCAGGTATCAATTTGAAAGGGTCGGATAAGTTTAGGTATCACAGGAAATAAATTCCTACTTGATTTGGGTAAAATTATGTCTTCTGACACTCTCATTTATATCTTTGAATCAAGATCCCCAAAGAAATATGCTCATGTGATAAGATTGAGACGGTCACTATATAGATTGAAGCAATCTGATCGATACAAATCTAAGTGACTACTTGATTGGGAAGGGATACAAAAATGATGAGTTATTCCCATTTGTGTTCATTTAAAGAACAAGTTCAAGATTTGTCATAGTAGCAGTTTATGTAGTTGATATGAACATCATCGGGTCTTTTGATGATATTAATGAGACAATTGGCTACTTGAAATCCGAATTTGAGATGAAAGACCTTGGTAGGACTCGATTTTGTCTCAGTTTAGAGTTGGAACATCAAGTTGGTAGAATTCTTATTCCCCAGTCCGTTTATGACCAAACGATGCTCATGCAATTTTATATAGATAAAACACACCTTCTTAGCACATAGATGGTTGTTCGCAGTCTAGAACAAAAAAAAACCCGTTTCGTCCGAAAGATGATGGTGATGAACTTTTGGGAGCTGAGATTCTATATCTTAGTATTATTGGAGTTTTGTTGTATTTAGCTCAATGCACATATACATCCAAACATTGCCTTCTCCATAAACTTATTAGCTAAATTTAGCTCTGTGCCTATGCAACATCATTGAAATAGAATAAAACATATCTTTAGGTACTTGAAATGCCATTGACTTGGGCTTATTCTTCTCCTACAAAAAAACAAGAGATAAACTGGAAATTTCAGTGAAAGGAATTGAACCAGAAACACAGCTTTCTGATTCTGTATAGTTCGACCCATCAAACCTAGTTCCTTGGATGGATCTTCCAGAGTCCATCAACCCATCGAAGGAAACTCTCGACCTGTCGAAAGCTGACGTTGAACCTTCTTTCAACATAGTCCCCTATTCCGAGACACCGAATGATGTGTTGGTAGGATTTGTTGATTTCAGGTATCTCTCTGACTTGCATAGAGGACGATCCCAAACTGTTTATGTTTTCAACATTTGGAACATGGCGATATCTTGGAGATCTACAAATCAAACCATTGTTGCTACTTCCTCAAATCATTCTGAAATCATAGCTCTGCATGAAGCTATTAAAGAGTGTGTCTAGCTTCAATTAGTAATACACCATATTCGAGGGTCTAATGGATTACCATCTACTACGACAGCACCAACTTGCATCTTTCATGATAATGCAACTTATATTTAGCAGATGAGGTTGAGTTACATTAAGGGTGACAGTACTAAGCACATTTCACCAAAATTCTTCTACAATCAACAACAACAGTTCCTAAATATCCATGTGAGCTAGATTAGTTCTGCAGATAATGCTACAGACTTGTTCACCAAGTCACTTCAAAAATTTACATTTGTGAAACATGTGAAGCGCACTGGCATGCGAAGATTATCTGAACTCCGAGATTGAGTTACCAATTAGAGGGAGTCACATTTTGATAGACATCAGGGGGAGTCTACATCACATGTAGTATCATTTGTAGTTGATGCATTGTAGAATTTTTTTCCTTCGACCAAGTCTTTATTTTTCCCATGAGATTTTTGTTTACTTGGCAAGTTTTTTAGTGGGACAACAGGTTATGCATCATACACTAAGAGCGCGACACAAGAGAGAATGTTTAAGGAAAGTATATTCATGATCTTCTGATATGTGTCTTGTTCTAATTAGATTAGATATAGAGATTCTAGCAATCCCTGAATTATCGAGATATTTATTGTAATTGATTGTAATGCATGTATTTAAGATCATCTATCAATACATACAATTTTTAGTCTATGTGTAATTGTGTATCTTTAACAAAACATTTTATGTAATACCTCATTCATTTAGATCTAGTTGCAAAAATTCAATAGCACTATACATTAATAACGTTCTGTGATGTCTTGTGCTTATTATAATTTCCATAAAAAAAACACATGAGAATGGAAGGTACTGAAAGATGAAATGAACTGGACAAGGGTAGGCATTGATTCAAACCAGTAATACATACAACTTCAAGCAATCTTTCACACTACTCACTTACCCTAGGCCGACTCAAAGTTTTGGGTGGCCCGGTGCAAAAATTTAAATGTGGCCCTCTAAATAATACACTAACATGAATGCACTAATATTAAAATTTAAAACAAAGAGCGAATGTATCAAAAAATAAACTGCAAATAGAGAACCATAAAGGGGATTGATTGAGAGTAATTAATACGACCCCATAATAGTTTTTATATATTTGAATCACAACTATTGAATGTGCTTATCCTATTTTATCCCTTAAATTTATCTCTTAAGAGATCAAACCTTTCGATTGAGAACAATAAAACTAGATAAAACGAAAACAATGCAACTCATCTTCAATTACAATTTACATAGATTATATCTAGCTCATTTGAACTTATAAACTACTTTATCATATTTTTTATATTTTAGGAATCAAGTGTAAAATTTTGAAATAAATTTTTTTAAATGGCAAACCCATTCTATTAATTTTCAAAAGAACTGGCAACTGAAGGACTGAACAAGTCATACAAATAAGAGAAATTGAGTAGTGAAAATGACGAGACGTAGGAGAAGAGAAAAGAGATAAGAGAAAGAGCACGAATAGGGCCCAACAGGGTAATTCAATTTTGGACTTTTTTTTTCTTTTTCTGTTATTGATTATACAATATACAATTAATCATTATAAAGTTTAATTAAACGTAGTAAATTTATACGAGTTTGTAATTTTGGACTTTTGTACGAGTGTGTAACATAATATGGTGGTCATTATAAATCATTTTTCTTATAAACCTATGTTTAATTAAACGCAGTATTTTTATACGTGTGTAATCATTATAAAGCTAATTAACCTATGTTTAATTATGTTACACACTCGTATATACAATATACAGTGTTGGTCTGCCGGATCACTGCATTGCATTAGGACATGATGTTGGCAAGAGTGCACATTCTTGAGCTGCCTTGGTGAGAGTAATCTTCAATTCAACAAGCCTCCTGAAGTTTTATTTCAATTGTTTACTTAGTCTCATCTATACTGAAGAAGCTAATTAGAGAGATCGAATGAGGATTGATCATATAATTTCCTATATAACATTTATGGGTTTTACTGTACATATAACAAAGTTAATATTGTTTGAAATTGTTCAAAGCATACAAACCGTGCGGCTCTCTCATATATTGTTCAGCGATCTCTTCCTCTCTCAGATTTGAGACATCGATCTCTCATCTCGATCTTGCTCCCTCACCCCAAATTCTGGCATCGTTAACTTTTACTCGGCAAGTCGAGGCCAAGCTCAAACCAAGTCGATTCACACTGTGTCGACATGGGAGTGATCTGATCACTCTTCCTTTCTCTCATCAACTATGTGATGCTATTCGAGTTTCCTCTTCCTTTTCGATTCAGAATAGTTTGTTAAAGATTTCTCCAACGATCATCGACCGACCCACTGCGTTGCACCATCCATTGTCGCCGACTAAGTAAGATTTTTTTGTCTTTCACCACTTCAACAAACTCAAACCCATAAATCTTTGGTGTAGTTTTGATCCGTTGAATTGATTTTTGGTGTATATATGTATTGGGTAGTGATTGTTGTCTATTATGAAGGTGAGGCAGCACCTACTCATTACTTTGTTACAATCCTTTTTTATACCTTGAATAATTACTTCCTCTGGAATCAGAATACTCCTTTTTTTTCTAATTATGCACAATAGACCTTTGAACCTCTTCACCAGTCTCTTCAAAAAAAAAACACGTCTAACCTTTAACTTATGTTGTACAGTGAATGGATAGATCCTAGATCAAGTTCTTGTCTACAAATATGGTATAGTTAAAAGACATGACAACTTGATCAAGATTTATTAATTAAGAATACAAATTCATTTTGCAGGTGCTACTTTTTAGCTGGATGTTATCTTATTTGTTTCTCTTGCTAGATTCCTTGCCTTCGGACGAAAAAACTTGAAACGACAAAGAACATCCAAACGCCTAACAAAGAAATCCAAAACATCTGCCCGAGGTACTTATCTATGCCAATCACTTCTGCCTTTTGAATTTCAGTAGATACTGGCAACGTTGAGAAACTGATAAGGTTTATTGAAAATGGCTTGATTTAGTTGAGGTGGTCAAAAGTGTATGCATCTTGAATCAGGAGAGTTTCAATTACTATTGTGCCAATGTGATCATGTTTATATGATAAAAATTATATATATAGTAGTGTTAGTAATCATAAGTAACAGATTTAGTATCACAATTCGATTGAAGATCACAGTATGTGTCTGTGTTTCTGTATTTTTCGGTATACGTATATGTTTCCCTTAGGCATCTACAACCTCCACATCTATGGTCAAAGCTTAAACCCTACCTTTCATCCCAAGTTTTTATTTGTTCATTGCGATCTTTGATTTGTCCCCTTCTTTTCTTAATCTGTTTGTTGCATTTATGTGTTTGAATTTTTCAATTTTTAGTTTCATCAATGGGGTTTTGCTACAGGCTTTCAAGTCAATGGACCCAGTACTCAGGCTGAAGAAGGTAACTAACCCATGTCCATAAACTCAATATAGCTTCAAAGTTTTGTGCTTTTGTTTTTCTTTAGATGATGTGATTCAGAGCATTGTGTTGGAAGCTCCTTGGTTTAAATCGTGTGAGAGACTGTGCGCATATATAAGTTGTGGTGCTTTGCCTGAAGTTGATATTTTCAAATTGGCTCACATTCTGCAGGGACAAGATAAATGTGTGTTTGTTATGAGTACCCGTTTGGAAATTTTAGTTCTTTTTAGCTTGGTGTTAGTACGTTGATGTAAGTAATGTTAACGATTTTGGTTCTAGGTTTGTGAAGATGGTGATGTGAAAATGAGGACTCAGGGTATGCACAAATAGGATGACCAGTTCTACTAGATCGGCTTCGCCCACTGTAAATTTTCCGAATCTACTTTAGATTTACTGTAGTAGATAGTAATATTCAACATGTATGATCTGATATAACGTTCATTCTCTGTTTGATCTCTGTGCTACATTTTGTTGATTTGTAGAAAAATGTTGATAATTTTGTGAGTGACGATCTGTTTAGATATCTAATTTAGGTAATGTGTTTTTGAAATAGTTAGCTAAGACTTTGGATGAAAATCAGTCGGTTTGCTCAACATCAGCCGGAAGAGCTCTTCGTGCCGCACCTCCATTAGTTCCACCCAGAACAACACTGAGGACTGCGACTTCGATGCCACCGTTGGATCCTCCGAGCATTAATAGGAAAAAAGAGAACAGGTAATGACAATTTTCTTATTTTTTAAAATTATGTAATTGTTGAAGGTCCTCTGTATAAAAGGAATGGGACGATGATAATATCTGTCATTTATGATAATGGTTTCCTCATCTATAGTTTAACGTAGTCAACTATAGTTTGGGGTCATGAATTGTATCGTATCTTTATTTCCATAGCAAGTACTTCTGATTAGCAAGGATTCTAATAATTCTGTAATTTGTGTAAACATTAGTAGAAAATTATATGATTAGGTGTCCTTTGAAAATAATGGATGGACTTGAATTGCAGATTCTTATCTAATAGAGGATTAACAAAGCAAAGGATTCGGGAGATCTACGTGATGCTTCTACACTGCATGATGAGGTACAAAAAAGAATCGGTTTCATACTTTCATTTGACATTTCTTTTTTGGCATACTAAATTGCAATTTTTCACATATATTTTATAGAAAAAAGAAGGCTATAGTTTGTTCTTTCATTGAAGATGTATTATGAGTAATTCTTTTATTGCAGCTCAAAATATTACAAGAAGAGAGAAAATATTCTTGAGAAGGTACAATTTCCCACTGGACTGCTCTTTTCTTTGTGATTCCTTTAGTTTAACTTATTTGTAACTTATTACAATTTGGACATATAGCTCCATCGTGAAGAAGAGAGATGTGAGGAAGTAGAAGCCAGAGTCGAGGAACTTGAAAAGCAGGTTGCTATACTTGGAGAAGGTGTGTCAATGGAAGCCAAACTTTTAAGCATGTATACTTATGCTGAATGACTTTCTTGCATGCTTTAAATCTTGATCAGGTGTCTTTGTTGATAGTAGTTATCCTTTGTAGGAAAGAAGTCATCTTGCGAAAGAAAGAGGTTAACTGAGGAAACTTGAAATTCTTCATAGGGAACTCCATGAAAACATCTATTTTCTAGAAAAAGAACACTCCTAAGGAGGCTTCTTCATTTTTATAGGTTGCTCTCAAAGAATTAAAACAACCAAAGAGTGGAGTGGCTATAAAGGTTGCAGCTCTTCGCTCTGAAGTGGAGGTAACAACGCTATGATCCCCTTATTTATCAGCCTATATAGCAATCTGCTAAATTTGAATCATAACAAGATGTTGTTTGAATCATCAGAAAACAAAAGAAGCAAATGCAGCTATTATGCAACAACTTCATGGAGCTGAATTTGAAGTCAAAGCTCTTCGATCCATGACTCAGAAAATGATGTTGACTCGGAAAGAGATGGTAATGCATATGAGTACCTGCATGGAGCCTATTAGTAGCCATTTAAGATTTAATTTATATATCCACTTTTCGGGAAGAAGTAGTTTAGAAGCGATGTTGGTTAGCAAGGAACGAGGTTTGGCTGCAAAATATGGTACACAATTGTTCTTAAGAGGCCTAACCATATAATCCAAATAATTTTTCATCAAGAAACAAATGGTTAATACTTAAAAAAAATTACGTTAATAGCTAACCAGACAATATAAAGAAAGTAACTAGCTTATGATTGTTAGAAAAGGTCCATTTCTTTTATCACGAGCTTACGATGTAATAGTTTGCTTAAGTGAATGTATTGTATCATGGAACTGTGTTGTGTGATTGGGGTTGACTTGCAGTTGCAGATGTAACGCCGATGGTTTTGGAAGTGTCGATGATGTCATCAAAGTTGTGTCAAACGTCAAATTGGTACCTAATCTCGACTCTTACAAAAAGCTGAATATGAGGTTTTGGATTAAACTCAGAGGACCCACCGGCTCTTACCTAATCTCGGATCTTAATCATCACAGTCGGTCTAACTTCTACCAACAGATTCTGTGCCATTTCAAACTGTTTATTAATTAATAGACTTCAAATTTTGCAATAGAGAATAGGCCATAGTGCACTGGCTTTCCTTCCATGGCTTCAAGCTTGATCAACAGATGAAGCCGATAAAACTAATCAAGCCTCCTTGATATCTTTTTACATGATCATTTGGAAGGTATCCCATTGACCAGTTTCTCACTCTATTGGTTATGTATATATACGCACTTAAGTTAAACAAATTGGCCAAGTGTTATAAATTTAAATTTTATGCAGCTATTCTAAGTTGAGTGAATTTTAAGAAGTTGTTTTAAGTTGAGTATTACTCATTCCCTTTGTAGGCTGAGAAGAATTGAGTATTTGATCATTTGGATTTGCATAGAAGGGAATCTAAGTTTAAGTTTACATGTGAATGTGAATTAATGTGAATTTTTTACACATTCTGCAGGTTGTAATGGAAGTGACTGAGTAGGAGGAAAGCGCAAGTATGTATTTTGCTGAACCACAGAGGCTTACAAGAAGAAATTTGAAGGTTGTTGCATTAGTCCAAAGATGGAGACAAAGTCGAGATATTTGTTTAAATGTGTAATAAGATTGTTGTTTGTAACCTAAATTTTCATCATTCAATCTATTTTAGTACTATTTTCTTTGTTATATAGTTCTCTAAGAGATATTTTCTACGATTGTAAATGTAAATGATCAGTATTGAGTTACATATGTTATAGAATTCATTTTGATGATGTTGTTTATCATTGTCGTACTAAGAGTGTTATCACTGTTATGTTTTTCATTAGTTTACTGTCTCAAATAGTATATTTCTTATGTTAGCAAATCTCTCTGTAAAACACTTCCAAAAATGTTATAACTCCGTTCAAAAATCGCCCCGAAGGGCTGATAGTCACCTAGTTAAGTCAAGTATAAAGATGCAGAAGGTATGACAACTTTAGCTATCATATCAAACCTAATAGTAAGGAATACTTGCTATATCTCATGTGAATAAAAAATTTAGACTAGACAAGTTAAAGTAAGTGATTGAGAAGTAAAAGCTTGGTAATTCAAATGTTATACAACTTTTGTTCAGTAGTCTAACAAGTTTTAATTCTTCAAATCATAAGCGAGTGTTTTAGTGGATGTACTAAGTTATGTTACGAGAATTCATAAAAAAATAGATGATTTTTATACCTTTTTTTTGAATATTAATTTTAACGTAATGTAATTGATGAATTGTAAACATTAATGAGACAATAGCTAAAATGTTTCGTTTTCAGTTGTCCAAGGTTTTAACGACAGCTAGTACATGAACTCAATAAATCGATCTTGAAGGTACCGTCGCCCAATCAATTGGAAATGAAAAGGTGTGAAAAATAATGTCAAATTTCCAAGTGTAAAAAAACAAAAACCCAAATGAAATTGAAATTGATCTAGATAAATCCACTTCCAACGGCTAGATTATTCATTTCCTTTGGGAAACTCTCCCACGTCCTAGCCTCCCGGCAAGGAAAACGCCGTTAAAAAAAAGAGCCAGTGAAACGATTTTCAAATCCACAGAGGTGAAATTCCTTCTTTCTATTTCAACGGCTACTTCTCTCTTTCTCTCTGATTCGCTTTGTCCTCTCTTTCTTTAAACACCAACACACAGCAACAACAGCAACGAACCCAGAAACCTCAACAACACTTTCCAAATGAAGAAGAACCCATAATCGCAAAACCAGGTATCTTTCTGGGCTCTCTTTGTTTTCTCAAAATCTTGATTTGTCTGCAAGATCTGGGGTATCCTATATCATTTTCTTGCTAAGAACCAATTGGGCATTGTCAATATGTTAAATGACTTAAATCTATGATAGTCTCTTTGAATTTCTTGGTTCGTTTTTTATTGCCGATATGTTTGACTTGTAAATTTTTGTGTTAGATTGGAATCATTGGATCTAGTGTTCTGGGTTGTGTTTGATTTGCATGAGTAGTCTACAAGAAAACTAGAAAGATGAAATCTTGGTCATGCTGTTGTGTCTTTTCTGGGTTTTTGTTGAATTGTACGAGTGTACGAGTGTACTTTTCTCATGAAAATGTACTTGGTGCAATTAAACATAGGTTAATTAGCTTTTTAAAGTTTCCAAGTGTTTGAGATGCCAACACCGTAAAGTTAATGTTGTGTCTTCTCAGTACATAGATTTGCACTAGCTTTTGAATTATGTGTCTGAAAGAATTGAACTGGTATAAGTTATATTGTCGGGCTTCTTACTCTTCATTTATCACTGTTACAATGAGCAGGCATTTGTGTTTCATCAAAGCATGATTTGTCATTTTGAGTACTAGCTATGACTTTAGCTGCATCGTTATCGATCTGTGTTTTGTTGTGTTACATTGTCCTTACTATGTGGAGAAGTGGTGATTTAATGGTTGATGTACTTGGTTCCTGCATACTGAAGTTATGTTATGCCTGCTTGCCTGCGTAGCTTAGTTATTGTCTTTCACTCTTTTCTTGAAAATAGTACTGTCGAAAGAAGAAGGAGATGGACGAGGTTTATGTAGAGCTGGATGAAGTTAAGGCTGAGCTTGAGAAACTCAGAGCAGATTACAAAAGCAAATCAGCACTATCTGATAACTTGAGGAAGGCATACAATGAGCAGCTCACTAAAGCACAGGAGTCAAGTTTGAAAATCGTGAAGCTGGCTCAAGAAATAAATGAGAACGCGGAAAAAATATCCGCAGCGCAGCACATGTGTGAGGATCTAAAGTACAGTTTGAAAGATAAAGAGTCTGTGCTTCAACATCTGAGGGCAGCAAACGAAAAGCTTCGGATTGATAGTGATGAGAAGTGTCGAAAGCTGGAAGAAACCAACAGAGTGTTGGCATTGGCTTTGGATGAGGCAAATGAGAAGAAAATGGAAGAAGAGCAAGCAATTCAAGCGTACAAAGAAGAGATTCGAGGGCTGCAGGGTCGTCTGTCTGATTCACAGAAGAAATGTTTGGAAGCCGAGAGAAAAGCTAATGCATCAAAGGAACTAAGAGAAAGAGATGTGGTGATTCTCAGAGTAGAGGAGGAAAATCGTAAAGTTCTAGATGAGCTCAAGTGGAAGAAGGAGCAGTTCCAGCATCTAGAAGAAGCACATGAGAAGCTCCGAGACGAGTTCAAGGAAACTCAGAAGGAATGGGAGAGAGAGCGGTCTTCATTGCTTGATGAGATTTGTTCATTGCAGACAAGCTTGGATTCTCAGACCAGAGTTTCAGATAATTTCCAAAAGCGGTTGCAGATGTGTAACCAAGCCCTCGCCCACGAAGAGAGCCGAAGAAAGCGTCTGGAAGTTCAAGTTTCTGAATTCCAAACTAGTGCCTTTTCGGAGAATGAGGATGCAAGATCACAACTGGAATGCTTGACAGCAGAGAGGGACAAAGAACTTGCATCACTAAGGCAGTCTCTAAGCTCAAAAGCTGCACTTCAGAAAGAAATGGAATATCAGTCAGAGAAGCTTCAGCAAGAGAATGAGGAATTGCGAATGTCCCTCAAAGAACTCCAAGAAGCCCAAATCCAATCAGCACCAGGTTCACCTTCTCTGGCAAAGCTGCGAAACAAGCTTAGAAGAGTGGAGCAGATGCACAAAGACTCTCTGGCGGATCATAGGGCAAAAGAAGCTGAATGGAGCTCTCAGCTGGAAAATATGACAGGGGACTTGAACTACTGTAAGTCAGAGTTAGAGAGTAAAGATGCAGCAATAAATGGGCTCAGGATAGAACTGGAACAGATGCAGAGAGACTTCACCTCGGATCTCAGAGCTAAAGAATATGAATGTAACTCTCAACTAGAAAGAATGAGAGCTGAACTGACCATTTGCCAATCTGATTTAGTGAGTAAAGATGCAGCACTAAAAGATCTCAACATGGAAATGGAGCAGATGCGAGGTTGTACAACAAATGGTGTTGAAGATGCTGAGTGGAGCTCTCAACTTCAAAAGATGGCAGGTGATGTGAAAAGCTATATTTCCGACGTACAGAGAAAAGATGCAACAATTACTGAGCTCAAGATGGAAATGGAGCAGATGCACAGGGACCGTAGTACAACTTTCCAGGCCAAAGAGAGTGAATGGAGCTTGCAACTTGAAAAGCTGGCAGGTGATGTGAAAAGCTATATTTCCGAGATAGAGAATAAAGATGCAACAATAATCGAGCTGAAGATGGAAATGGAGCAGATGAACAAGGAGTGTGCAACATATCGAACCAATGAGACTGAATGGAGGTCTCAAATAGAGAAGATGATGCCTGATGTTAAAAACTATATTTCTGAGCTAGAGAAAAAAGATGCAACAATGAACCAGCTCAAGATGGAAATGGAGCAGATACACAAGGAGTGTGCAACATATCGAACCAAAGAGACTGAATGGAGCTCTCAGCTAGACAAGATTACATGTGACATGAAATCCGAGCTAGAGAAAAAAGATGCAACAATAAACCAGCTGAAGATGGGAATTGATGAGATGCATAGGGACTGTTCAGCATATCAGGCCAAAGAGACTGAATGGAGCTCTCAACTGGACAAGATGACAGGTGAGCTAGTGTGTAAAGAGGCAGTAATTTATGAACTCAAGATGGAGTTGGAAACTAGCCATTCTCTGTCCGTGCAGCTGAAGTTGCAAAACGAGGAGCTTTCTGCCATGTTATTGGTCTTGAAGCATGAAATGTCCGAGGCTCAGTTGAAGATTGCGAATGAGAAATCCAAAATGGTTCTTTTTGAGAAAGAAAAAGAAGAGTATATTTCTCAACTGAGGCACCAACTGGAGATGAAGAATGCTGATCTAGTTATGGCACAGAAATGCATTGAAGAAGAACGTGAGAAGGCTGCACTTTTAAATAAGAGAATTGATGCTTTGGATTTCATTGAGATAGAACAACTTCAAATGCAGAAAGAACTTGCCAGGTATAAGGGAATGGTGGAGGACTCATCTGAGCAACAACATAGGTTGAAACAGCAAGTTTTGCAGATCGAAAGTGTTCTAGAAAGAGAACGTAGAGAACTTGATGATGCCTTAGAGAGAGCAAATACCGAGTTGGCAGAGAAAATCAGTGTTGTAAGTGAAATTGAAATTGAGTTACACATACGGAAATCCATCACTGAGAATCTGAGAGTTGATCTTGAAGCAAGTCTTGGCATGCGTAAAGAGTTAGAAGCTTCCCTTATTGCAGAGGTCGATATTGGAGAAACCATCAAGCAAGAGAATAATGGTCTTCTACGTATTCTCGAAGAAAAAGAGAAAACAGTAGAAAACATCCATGAGCAGATTGTATTAATGGAGCAAAAGCTTAAATTAATAGATGCAGAAAATGCTGGTTCTGCAAAAAGAGAGGCAGCAATGTCATTAGAGGTTGGGAGGCTTGAGCAAGAGTTACTGATGAGAGATCTCACAGGTGTTATGCTTGCAGAGATTGGCGCTGAGAGAAGTGAGCAAGAAAAACAGAAGCGCATTCAACTTGTAGAAGAGAAATACCAGAGATTGAATCATCTGATGCAGCGAGTGGCGTCCTTGGAGCACAAGTTTAGTTGCTCTTTAGTTTCTTTGTCTTCAGAGCTAAATGAGAAACAGGCAGAAATTGATCTCATCCAGGAGGCTTGGGAGAAGAACAGTTCTGCTGAGAGTTCGGCTGGACTAGAAAATGAAGAAAAGAAGTTTGTGATTGCGCAACTTGAGAAAGAAATATGCACTTTGCAGACACAGCTGGAATTGCAGCAGAAATCCTTGTGCGACTCACAACAGCGAGCAATGGAGGTTGAAGCTGAACTGGGAACAAAAGAGATGGAAATGAAGAAACTCAATGATCAAATGAAGGTGAAGCTGAGAAGCTCAGATGCTTTGATTGAAGAGTTCAAGAGTGAAAGAAGAAACTTACTTGAAGATGTCATTCAGTTGTCATCAGAAAGTATCAATAAGCTCTGTTGTAAAGACCAACAACTTGCAGCTATGTTGGAAGAAATGGTTCTTTCTTTTGACAATCAAGGTCCCGGAATAGATATGACATGGAATGATGAGCTTGTTGATTCAGAAAAGGAGAATGTTTCTACACCTACCTCGACAAAAAAACGTGAACCAATTTCTGACATGAGATCTCCATTTAGAAACCTTAACACTTAGCTTCTGAGGAAAAGGATGCTATTCACTCATAGCTTGCCTCATATGTTATATGCAGGTTGTAGCACTGATTTTTATTTCATAATCATGTGTATTAGATCCATGCATATGTAAGTATTCTGCCTTTGACAATCAATTGAACCACGAATTTGATTTGCTACTTCTGCAGTCATACTTATGCAGTTTCAGTTCAGCGTGCAGACTTCTATTGATATTAGCTATTCTAGAGATTTAAGGCATCAGCTGATTGATTATACATTGTGTAACCAACATAAAATAGAAAAGAAAAATAGATTCATCAATTGTAGATGTGTTGGTATTCATCAGATATACAGATCAAGAATATCAAAATCTTTATCCTTCCACAAAATCCCACTATTCTTGAGGTAACTACACCAGTTGACACTATTTAACAGGAAAGTAACAATCTAGATGATCAATTTGAAAGTTAGAAAATAACCAACAGCTTAGAGTAAAAACAGGTAACTAGTTAAGTTAGCAAGTGAAATTTCCTGAACAATTTCCCAAGGTATATATTGTCCCACAATTCTTGAGCAGAATGCAGCTCTTGTTCTGTAGCTAGACACCAATTAACAGAAACTAACCAACCAATAATTCCAACAAACAAACTTTTTCAACCAGTAGGCATAAGATTTGACACAGTTTAGCCAAATGAATTATATCTGGTGTACTATAAATGATCCTACCACAGAAGCAAAAAAGATTGTCAACAACCTCACAAGAAGTTTTCTTTCAAGCACAACAACACATCAATTTATGGTAAAACCATAAAACACAGCAACTAAACATCTCACTAGCTTCTACTAGACGAAGCAGACTTCCTCGAAAACTCTGACAAACCCTGCCTCAAAGCTTCAAGATTCACCCCATTTCCAACCATAACACTCGTCACACCCATCTTCGACACCTGCAAAATACCATAACAACACTCTCTAAAGACATATAACACCATACATTCGTCACATTTACTCATCTAAACAGTCCTAATAACATTTATTGACGAATTTGCATCAAACAAACAAAAATTATCAATACCGTACCGCATGTATATTCCTGTCCTCATCATCGAAAAAAAGCATGGAGGTAAACGGCACTCCGGTCTTTTCATGAATCCTCTGAAAATGATCTGTCTTGTGAGTCCAGCTCGAGTAAATCTCCTGCAAATATGTATAATTGTATATAGATAAAGATTATCATCGTAAAACAGCAATAACAAGTGTGTAAATGTAAATGGGTTTGTTTTCCTGACCTGGGTAGGAAAGAATGAGGCGATGCCTAGTGTTTGGAGGAATGATTTGGCAAGATGGGCAGTTGGGGATCTTGAAGCTACGGCCATTGAGATACCTGATTGTTTGAGAGAGTGTAGAATTGGTGAGGCGTGTGGGTAGAGATACGGCATGTCGTCTTCATCGAATTCGCAGTAGAAAGGCCAGAGAGTGTAGTCGAGGTCGAAGACGATCAAGCTGGGTAAGTTGTTGTGGTGCTGGGAGATTATCTCAAGAGCTTCGTTCTTCAACTTGTCGTCGGCTTCGGCGTCTCCCATTTTGTCTGCGCTGACCCGGATTATGAGTTTTTTTTTTCCTTCCTTCCTCCCTCCCTCTTTTTGCATGCGTATTAAACTTCTTTTCGATTACACATTACGTATTTGACTTGAATCCTTTTGTGTGCGTATGTCCTTGAATATTGGTGAGAAAATGTAATAAAACAGCCCCATTGTAATTCACCACTAAAATCAATCAAAAATAGTCGGAATGATTTAGATGCATAGTACGAGTGTGGATGTTTGTTACAACGTGTTTGGACCTGAAATAAATATCTTATATTGGGTTTGAAAGACTGGAGTCTTGGCGAGCGGCTCAGGATGAGCCGAAGTCTTGACTAGCGGCCCAGTTAGAAGATGTAGCTTGACGAGCGGTCAAGTGGAAAAACAGAGTCCGTTTCCAGATCAACTTAGGATTGTGGATTCCGGATACCTGATTCATGCGGCTTAATGTCTATCATACCTTTTCTGTTTCATATATGTTTCTTCTAATAAAGGAGTTGTGATGACATTAGAACTATATAAAGATAAGACCCGTGTGCTGGATGGTGTTAGAGTTACATTGATATTCAAAGAGCAAGAGCAGAAGAAGTTCAAGAGAATTGAAAGACGACTACTGAGCATTATATAAAGAGAGTAAGAGCGTTGGTGAATAAGTCCCCGATCAAACATAAAACATTTGCTATACGCAAATACACCTAGACATCTCGTCAAGAGATTCTATCTTTGCAACCAGACGATCAAAGTGTTTGTCACCGAACGAGTGAGAGTATTACGATAAGAGGAAGCAAGTATCATGACTGGAAGATTGAAGAGCTTGTCACCGATCGAGTGAGAGTTTGGATATCCAAAGGGAGTAAACGCGACTAGAAAGTTGAAGGATTTGTCACATATCGAGTGAGAGTTCAGACATCCAAGGAAGCGGTGTTCTCAACACATCGTCAGAGAAGTTGCTCTACTTTGCACTCGTAAAGGGTAGTGTGAGGTATCAATTTCTGGGGCTCTGCTAGAGACACATAAACCCAAAGTCCTAGGTTAGTAGGCGAGAATGACTCATTCAGGTAAGGTTGGTGCTCTCCTTGTCTTAATCGCTTATCAAGAAATCAGGCAGCTTTAAGTTCTATATTCCGTTGAGAGACGGTGACAAGTCAGCATACGAGACACATACAGGATAAACCGACAACTACGGTCAAATGAAGTCAATAAAAGAGACTGCTTTGCCGAAAGATATTTCCGCGAGAGATATTTTAGCGTAAAACACAACCCATAACATTTACACACCCATTTTAACTTATACCTTGATAGCGACCGAATATTATTTGTGAGATAACAATCCGAACCTAAACATGATCTCAATTGATTCGCGGCCAGTGCTGACAACTTGCCTTAAATACGCAAGTAACAATCCAACAAAGTGTTGCTCAGAAATATTACTTTTTATAATGTTGATATATATTACTCAACATCAGATATTAGCTTAACATTTTGTAATTGTTTATTTGTTTTACAGAGGTATGACTAGTTCATCTCATTATCTTTGTTAACGGGCCAAACCAAATCCTATTTGCTAATACAATAGTAATTTCAGAATGCAATACAATCATTGAATCATATGATGGAATCGATCAATAATGCCTAGCTAGATTCGTATATAGTCCAAATGATCCCTGCGTCTTTATTCCTAGTTTTTGCTCGTGGCGATTAAACGACGAAACTCATTGCAAGGGAAGCAACGAGGACTCTTCGCAAAAACTTGTACAATTTCAATCTCTCTCTCTCTCTCTCTCTCTCTCTCTCGGCCTCCCAATTCCGACGAAAGCTTTCAGTTTTTCGAAGGTAATCTTTCAAAACCCCTAACTTACGAACCCTTAATTTCACTCACAGCTGGGTCTTCTTCAAGTCTCAATCTTTCTTCACTTAACATCGAATTGCGATGACTCAAGAAACAAGTCCGCTTTCTTTTCGCATTTGTTTCACTCAAACTAATTTTTCAATTACGTTATATTACTTGCCGAATTAGCTTCTGTGTTCTTTTTTACTTTTTAAATTTGTGTTTATATTGGTGATGAGAATCACTAAGTATGTAATCAAGTAATTCAAGAACTGAGAGTAGGTGGGGCTTTTGGGCATTGCAAATTGAATAAGTGAGAAACTAGTTAACAATGCTAATTCAATTTCAATGATGTTATTTGATTTGTACAAGTGTGGGTCTTTCTGGGTGTAATGAGATCAATGCATTTCGAGTATTAAAAGTAGGGTTTTACGAAAATTGGAGTTATAAAGTGGAAACACTGAGAAGTTTATAATCGGGGTGAAACCACGAAATGTTTGCTTGGCTTATGAACGAACCAAGTATGCGTACACGAGAGTGTAGTGTGAAGATAAATTGGTAATGACTGTATGTACAGCATTTAACTGTTGAGGGAACATGTTGAATGTCATGAGTTAAGCTGTTTTTTATGTGTCAATACATTTTTGCTCTGAGCGTAGTTGACGTTGCATTTTTAGGTTTCTTGTGTTTAGTCTGTGATGTAATATTGTGATGATTTTCAGAGGTGGTGAGAGTCCTTCATTTGCTGGCACTGGTTCAGGATTGCTGCGTTGTCAGAGACTGAAGGCTTAGTATAATTGAGTTGTTATGATCTGACCTGCTACTTGCAATCCAATATGGTCCTAACTGGTTCATTGCAATTATCTCATGGATTGGGATTTTGCAAGAATCAAGGGTACCAGAAACAAGTCAAGGTAAAATGGAAGTTTTTCTCTACAAATTTGATTTACATAACATCCAGCCATTGATTTTCGCTTACTCCTATAAGTAATTTCATTCTTTGCAGAGGGGAATAGGACGGGACAAATTACATTTATCAAGCACTTCCTTTACATCGCGACTCTCGGTATGATCTGTGCCTCATCACTTTAGGTTCTGGTCCCCAAAAGTTATCTGAAATTTATTTGTTCTCAAAATTTTGATTATTTCTAGAAGCATTGATCTCACATGGAACTTACGGGTTCAGGCCAGTTAAGATGGGGGTCATAGAATTTTGGAACTCTGGGTTTAACATGGTTGGCACCTTATTACAATACGACTTAATCTTAATTGATGCTTGCAGATTTTAAGGAATTTTTAGAGACTGGAAAGATTCTTCAGATTGTCTACTGTTTCCAGTTTGTGATATAAGACTTCGGAGAGTTGATTGGACACAGTGAATTTTGTTTATCCTTACACTATGATTAAACTCCGGTTCAGTTTGACGAATGGTGTACTAAATTCGATAAAACATGTCTAAAAAGTAGAGGTTTGGAATGTTGAAAATGATTGCCACTTTTTCGGAGGCTAGCCTAGGTGTAGTATGATAACAACGAAGTCATATCTTATGGGATCTTTAGAGTGTCAAGAAATATTTTGAGACTTGTATTTTTTGTGACAGCTTCGGAAACCTGATTCTCGGAGCATCTCTTTATCGGAAAATGTACATAAACCCTTACATACTGTATCTCAAAGATTTCATGCATTTAAATGCTATTCTTCTGTAACATCTGGCCAACCTGGCTTGGAGACAGCTGCCATGTTGTTGAAAAGGTAAATTTTGTCTTATGCTTAGCTCTGGAGACATATTTATAAATTCATGCTTACACACTTAAGATTTGTTTGTCTGAGATTAAACTTGGGATGATAATGCACGTTTGATAAACTGCACCTTTTTTTTTTGGGTCAAATACCTTCTGTGGCTATGCTCATTGTTTTTTTCTTTCTTTTCAATGTAATTTTTCTGCTTAGTTTTTTCAAATTTCTTTTATTAAAAAAAAATTGTTTGAGTTGATTTCAAACACGAGGAGATCTCATTGTAAAAGAAAATAAAGGGAACTTTGCTACAGCATCAACAAATAAGAAGGCTTTTTTTTTCTTTCTATTTTGGAGGTTATTTTTTTATGCTCTCAGCAATAAATGATTATTTATCTGATGACCTGGATGAGTTTCTGAGATGTTATTTTTATGTATCATGTATCTGTCATTGGTGTATTATGTAGGAGCTGTAGTAATGATGGTATATGTGTAGATGACGGTAATATACTACTCAGTAATAGACCTAGAAGGATCAAAGTCAGATGTCTTGGTGTCTTCACCTTGTTTATAGTTTCTGCTATTCCTTGTATGCACTAAGTAATCATACAGCAATGCTCACACACATGCAGCCTTTCATGCACATTCAGTGGCATACAATATCATATTTATTGCTTTAAATGGTTGTGGCATTCACTTCTAGATTGTTAACTCTGTTATTTTTATTATGCAGGCCATATAATGTTTTACAAGGTTATCCACTTGTATTCAAATTGGTTCCTTCAGTTGGCATCATTATTTTTGCCATATGGGGTCTTGCACCACTTATGCGTCTGAGCAGAAACCTGTTCCTTCATGTATGGTTGTCTGTATACGTGACTAATCTTGTTTATACAATAATAGGCAGTTCATTTTTGCCTGCTTCTGGACTGGGGAAAACGTGTGATGATACTAACTATTGTTTCCGCAACCTACTGCAGAAGAGTGATAACAGCTGGAAAAAGAGTAACACACATTATGTTACTAACTCATACATTCAACCTTTGCTTCTATGGACTGGAGCAATGCTCATCTGCAGGTATCGTTTTGTTTTACTTTTCTGGTTAACTATAAGTCTTATTCTATATCTCTTTTCGTGGGAAGTATCACAAAGATCCCAAACATATACATTCTTAAAATAATAATGATGAAAAATCCCAAGAGGTCTGAAAAGAAAGAATAAGTTTTGTCTAAAATTAATATCTAGTCAAACAACAGATTTGGAACCTCACGATCCACCACATGAAGCTTGACTAATTCTAATTTGTCTCCTTAACAAATGTAGTCTACATGCTTATAAAACACAAATAGTTTTAAAGCACAGTAATATCTCACCAACCAAACTTATTCTTCCTGCTAGGTGACAATTCCAAAACTGTTTTAAATGATTATGGTCTGTACGAATATGCAGTTAACTGAAATTTCCTCAACACAGAACATTTGGAGACATGATAACGTTTATGCTTTGATTTTTAAGAGAAGCCTATTACCTTTGAAAGTAGTACAGATGACAGATGTTTTCTTGCAGGGCATTGGATCCAGTTATTCTACCTACAGAAGCTAGCCAAGTTGTTAAGCAACGGCTTGTGGACTTTGTAAGATCGCTGTCAACTGTTCTGTCATTTGCCTATTGTTTATCAAGGTCAGCTTACTTTTCGGTTTTTATCTTGAAAATGTTAGATCATCCAATGTGTGTATATAGCTGACTAATACCGTTGAGCAGCATCCTTTATGGACCGTTGAGAACTGTTTTTGAATCACCAGTTCGCTTCAGTGCAATGACATTAACACATTACAATATTTTTACAGTGTGATACAACAAGCACAAAAATACTTCATGGAGAATAACGAGTCTAGTGATACACGAAATGTAAGTATTAAGTGCTATATTTGTTATTTAAGGTTTTTTCAGTTCCTATTTGAGATATACCTGTTGCTGTGGAGGGTGAACAATTAGAGGATGCACTTGAGCCAATCAAATCAAATGGATTATAGCCCTACCAGTTTTCAGATTTTATGTACTACAATTTTATCTTTTATATGCTCGAATTGTTGAAGGGGCACAGAAGAATGAGCAATATGCTTTATATTAATTGGAATAGCATTTAAGGTCTTATTTTGTGGAAGGTAAATGGTTACACAGGGATCCAGGCTGCCGAATATTTTTTTTCTTCTCTGAAGTGCATTCTAGGATTTTCTTATAACATCAAAGGGTCTTATTATTGTGAACAGTAATAGCATTTTCTATAGTTAACTGAATATCAAGGAGTCCAACCTGCCACATGTCTCTGTTCGTGCAACTAATAAGCTCCTTCTTTTGGACAGATGGGTTTGCAGTTTGCAGGGAAAGCTGTTTACTCTGCAGTATGGGTTGCCGCTGTTTCATTATTCATGGAGCTGCTAGGTTTCTCTACCCAAAAGTGGCTTACTGCTGGAGGTCTTGGAACAGTCTTACTGACTCTGGCTGGTCGCGAGGTGAAACCTTCAGATCCTTTTTACCCTTGCTTTTATTAAAATATCTGAGTTATATCGTTATCTGACTCATATGTTCTTTTCTTAATATAGATATTTACAAATTTCTTGTCAAGTGCAATGATCCATGCAACCCGGCCTTTTGTTGGGAACGAATGGATTCAAACAAGAATTGAAGGCTATGAAGTATCTGGCCATGTTGAGGTTTGTTTCGATCAATCACCATTCATCCCTTGGTTAAGTAAACAGATTTTATGCACAGATTTCTGAGTAAATAGAAATTATGCCTAGTGTTTTTGTTGAGATATTATGCATATTTGTCAACCCGAAAGAATAGTAAAAATACTCACCGAAATAAGCAATTTTATCCCTCGTGTTTGCAGAGATTTTAAATTACCTTGGGTCTTTTTGTCACATGTAGCATGTAGGTTGGTGGTCGCCAACTATTGTAAGAGGTGAAGATCGTGAAGCAGTACACATCCCAAACCACAAGTTCACAGTGAATGTTGTGAGAAATTTAAGTCAGAAGACTCATTGGCGTATCAAAACTCACCTTGCCATTAGTCACTTGGATGTCCATAAGATAAATGTAAGGAGGATCTATCTGGTTTTTAATATGTATCATAATTACTGTTTAATGGACCAGACTAACATCCTATCTTTCTTCATTATGTTCATAAGGTTACTGTAAGAAGTTCAGTGTTGAATGTATTGGTCACTGATTCCTTATATCTGTGCAGAGCATTGTTGCTGACATGCGCAAAGTGTTGTCTAAGAATCCCCATATTGAACAGCAGAGGTTGCATAGAAGAGTATTTCTGGAAAATGTTACTCCTGATAATCAAGCCCTCATGGTTTGTGCTAAATTTTCTACATTCCTTGCCATATTTACATTGTTATTCCCTTTAAAGGATCTTACATCAATATTGAAATTATGATATTGCAGATCTTGATTTCCTGTTTCGTGAAAACATCACATCATGAAGAGTATCTCTGCGTTAAGGTAAGGGCACTTCAGTTCAGAAATTACTCATGGAAGAAGACCTTAAAAAAAAAAAACCATTAGCTAAAAGCATGGTTCTCCCTGATCAGATTTTGAATAGCAGGGTATAAGCACCCCACCCACCTACCTTCCAAAAAAAAAAAAATTGAGCCTAGATATATTTTGTGAGCCCACAGATACAAGTTTGGTAGTGAGGCCAATTATTTGACTAAACTCTGTCCCGTATGATCCTTTTGCAGAGATTATAACCCATGCCCAAGCCAGAATCTGAAGAAAAAAACAAAAAAACAACAAAGTTCAAGTTAGTTGAAGTATCTTATACATTGATAACAAAACATTTAGCTGTAGAATTAGCATTTGATTTTCCACAACCATACCAGCACCACAAATTTTTCTTGCTCGTTGTTGCATATCCTTTTTCTACTTGCTTTGAAGGAATAGAAGTAAATGATAATATTGAGGTAGAATTTATGATAGTTTTTATCTTTTATACTGCCTCCATGTTACCATTGAGGGAGCTAGTGTATTTACTAATACAGATTAAATTTTTGAATAAACAGGAAGCTATACTCATGGATCTTCTTAGAGTCGTCAGTCATCACCAGGCTCGACTTGCTACACCAATCCGTACGGTGCAGAAAATGTATAATGATGCTGACTCGGACAGTATACCATATGCAGACTCAATGTATAGCCGTGGTGGAGTATCACCAAGACGCTCGTTGTTGCTGATTGAGCCTTCATATAAGATAAAGGACCCTAAGATCAATGGAGAAGATAAAAAACGAAGTCGTCCAGTGCAAACCAGTGGAGAGCGAGATGGGAAGGCTACAGTGCGGTCACCAACTGACTCCAAGGTTGATGCTAAAGTTGGTGCAACATCAGTATCGGACTCCAAGACAAGCAAAACACAAACGTCTGACACCAAGTTGGATACCAAGTCACAAAATTTGAACACCAAGGAAGACCCCAAGGCTTCAAAGTCATCTACTTCTGATCCCAAAGTAAATGATAAAGCAGTGATAAAGGCAGGAATGATTTCTTCTGCCAAGACAAATTTTAAAGACATAGAAAAGTCTAGTTCCGACTTCAAAGCATCAGACATATCATCCGATCATTCGGCGGAGACGATGTCTGGCAGAAAGCAAGTCAATTATGCGAGTGGTGCTGACAAAACAGGTGGATCGATGCCATCCCCAGTGAAACAAGAAGGTGAAAAGATGACTGCTACGGAGTCACCAACATCAAGACCTGCTCTAGAAGAAAATTTAGTCCTCGGTGTTGCCTTGGAGGGCTCAAAGAGAACTCTTCCAATTGACGAGGGGATGGCTTCCCCTTCATCTCATGAAGATGCAAACGATCTGTCTTTCCGGAAAGGGTCCTCAAACACTGATAAAGGTAGGAAAAGTGATCAAGTACCAACTAGACCAGGCTCAGCATGTGACAATGAGTGAGTTCAAGAAGATTAGAGAGGAGGCTTTTCCGTCCTTAGGCTCATATAGATAGTCACTTCATGTAGCTATGGCTTTCTAAAGGCTGCGTTTTACATTGTACATTCACACTATATTCTTCGTTGGTATTGTCATTGTCAAATGGCGATTTGTTGGCCTTTTTCATCGAGCCATCAACATACCAAAAAGAAATATATGTATTCTTCAGAGTTGAATAGTGTACCGTTGAATTGAAAAATTTACTGTAGGGCTGATCTGTTTGGTTCATACGATTACAATCTGTTGCGGGCATGGCTTTCCCTGCTTCTCAATCTGTTGGGATTATTATTGACTTCAGACTTTTAGTGATCCCTGATCAGTATCTTGAAATTTACAAGATTTATAGCACCAAGTTACAAAGAAAGTTGCGTATAGCTAGGTAAGTATGCATTCTGGTAGTCCAGAGTTGCTTATGAAATGTTGAAGGATTTCCGGGACGAAGAAAAGAGTATAACAACTCTTCATCTTTTTCTTTCTTTCTCTGTTTTCCTGGTTTAAACTTTTCTCCCCATAAGAATCGACTGAACATGAAGAACCTGAATATGTTATTAAATTACCTTTTTGAAAATAAGGGGGAATTATTTAAAAACTCAAAATCAGATTTGATTTCCAAATAAACCCAACTTATAATACCAAGGTAAAAAATTCTCAACTTATGACCTTTTTTTTTCTTCAAAAAAGTTCAGCTGACATCATTTTTTCCTAAAAAGAAATCCAATAAATTATAAAACCTATTTTTTCTGCCATTTTTGTCCTTCTTTCATAATTTAAATTCTTTCTGTCATCTTTAAGAGAGCGCAACGCTCTCTTCCCTCATCAATTTTTGCCAGGAAAAGAGAATCTCTCTCTCTCTCTCTCTCTCTCGATCGCGATCGTTGTATATAAATTGATGATTTCATATGTTCAATTATGTTGTACATCTAATTTCAGTTTGTTTTTGTATATGATAGATGATTTGAACTGATGTTGCACAAAGCTCACTTGTAGTTGTATTAATCGATTTCATGATAGCATTGATTACTTTTCTCCTTAAACTATAAACATTGCGAAATCGAAATCTACTTAATTAGGTCTGAATCTGATTTTGGTTTTGAAGATGTGTTTGGATATCTGTTAATGTATCCATTAGAGTATCTGTCTAAGTATCTGTTTGTCTATTTATTCTGTTAGAAGTATCAAACCCAACTTTTAGTTAACCAAAGCATTTACATGTGATTCTTCAACTCTTCAACAACTTTTTAATGTTGTATCTGCAGTATATTCAATGGCAACAACACCATCTCTAATCATTGTGAAATATATTCACGGTCGAGAAGGTGTGATGAATATTTTAAGTGCTGATATCACACTTACTGACATAGTGTGTATTGACCGTCAACGATTCAAATCACTCAACAATGCAATCTTGACATATGAGTACTGTATCCCACCAGAGGATGAACACATTTTTCTGGAAACTGATCGTGTCGTGTTTTTGATGATGCTTTCTCTCCAAATGCTCAATTCAAAATATATTGTGATCAGAGTCACTGACCTGAATGAGGTAGAACATTCAAAACTCATTTGAATATTTGTTTGCATATCAGTTTGAATATCTGTATGCATATTTTGTCAAGCTAAACATGTATACTTTTCCTCTTTCAAGCAAAATACAAATGTTAGTTCCAACCAATCAGTTTGTAGCATATAGAATGAAAACTCAGGGAAGGATACGCAAATAGATGGCTACATGGAAATAAGTAATATTGCTTACGTTGGTTTTGGATGCTTTCGAGAAGAGGAGACAAATGATTACTTAACAAAACCACGAGCTAAACTGATATAAGAAAAATGGCAAAAATTCTTAGGTGGTGTGACTAAATTTAGGTTGAAACTCAAAAAGTACTCAATTCAAAGTGGATTCAAGTTTACATATGTGAAGAATGAGTCGACACGCATAAGCGTGTCTTGTAAATACAAAGGGCGCGATAAATGCAATTGGTCTGTGAAGGTAAAACTATACTGGGAGAATAGATCATTTTACATCATGGAAATCAACAATAAACATACATGCAAAGAAAAGGTCCTGAAAAAAACCAGTGAGATGATGAGATCTTCTATTGTCAGGTATGAGACATTTATCTAACATCACTAGTTGTTCAAATATCTGTCTAAAAAGTTCTTCCTTTTGTGTCAATTGTTTTCTATACTTGAAACTTATTATTGATTCAATACTCAGATTAATCGTTAAGGACAAACTGTGTGCTGATCCTAATAAGGGAGCCAAGGTTTTACAGACAGCCATAAGAGAGTTTTGATCTGAAAGTCCCTTACAAGATGATGTGGTATGACAAGGAATTAGTAATAAATTATTTGCATGGAAACGAAGCCGAAATATACACAAACCTTCTTTGGTTCCAATACGAATTAATGAAAACAAATCATGGCTCCAAAGTTGTTGTCGATGTTGATTTGGAAACACAAAGATTTTAGCGCATTTTTGTGTCATTCGGTGCTTGCATGCAAGGATTTCAATACTGCAGACCCATGATTTTTGTTGATGCAAGTTTTCCTCAAAAATAAATACAAAGGAAAGATCATGGGAGCCTCTGCAAAAGATGCAGATCAAGGACAAATGAAAATGAAATATAGGAATTCATGGATAGCTGTCTGAAGAGCTGAATAAATAGCTGTCTGCATATCTGTTTTTTGTTTATAAACTACATTTCAGTACTTACTATACAACCAGGAACCTTACCTTTTTAGTTCTTTTCAGGACTCTATTCAGTTGCATTTGCGATAGTTGATGCTGAAAATGACAACAACTAGAGGTGGTTCTTGATGAATCTAAGAGATGAGATAGATAGACACAACATAAGCCAGGAAACTAATACTCGGAGGAAAATAACATTCTTCTCAGATCATGGTAATGGAATTATGAGTTCTCTTCCAGAGGTGTTCCCCAATGATGAGCATGGCTACTATTTTTGGCACTTGGTTGCTAACCTCAAAGATAATTACAGAGGACACTTGTAGGATAGAATTTCTGAACTCTTCATGTAATGTTCATATGTAAGAAGTGAAAGACAATATGAGTTCCTTTTTAACCAACTTAAATTAGAAGGTGGATATACAAAGATAACCAAATTCTTCAAGGATCTCCCAAAGGAAAAATGGTGTGCTGCATTCTTCGAAAGAGATAGGTATGGTGAAATAACAAACAACATCTTAGAGTGCTTCAACAATTGGATAGTATATCTTCGCGCACTGCCTGTCTTTTATCTTGCTGATGAAATTAGGTCATCTATTACACCTTCTATTATTTATAGGATATCTGAAAATTGCACTTTTTCATTCCTTCTTTTTAGTTACTCCTCTTCCAGGAGAAAAGTGATGGAAAAGCTTACAAGCAAAAAAGAAGAATCTAAAAAATGGCACACTATAATGGGACCGAGGATGGAAGGAAAGCTAATTGAAACACTTAATATAGGAAGGCATTGGAGAGTGATGAACTCCAATAATCTTTCCTATGAAGTTCAGGCTGACAAATACAGTAGTGTAGTCAACATGGAGACATGGACCTGCTCATGTGTACAGGGGCAGTTGCTGAGGTTTCTGTGACTCCTATGCCTTTGTTGTCATTCAAGAGATAGGAAAAAACCCTTACAATTACGTGGACAACTTGTACAAAGTTCCATATTACAGACAAGCCTACTCCTTCATACTCAATCCAGCGGCAAACATTGAGAAATCGAATCAGGATATATCATAATATGGACTGGACGTCAGGCCTCCATTAACAAATAAACAACTGAGAAGACAAAAAAAAAAGAATGAAGAAGAAGGGCGAAAAACAAACAATGCTGTCAGAGTGCTCAAGATGTCACCAAACTGATCACAACAGAAGAACCTGTAACAACCATATCGATTGAAAATACATGTCTATGTGGATTATCAAAGATGACATAATAATTTTCTAAAAGTTTGATATTTTTTGATCTACATACTTGAGTATCTGTCTGGATACTTGTATAGGAATTTCAGATCTGCAACTTGTTATTTGCAATACAAAAACAAATTTGAGGTTGTTTTGGGTCTCTTATTTTTGTGTTTTATACTGCATCGTAAAAAAAAGAAGCAAAAACAAACATTTATTGCATAGGTTAATGCATTGATTCACTAAAATTCATGAATAGCATGTCTGTGTAGCTCTTGGATATCTAACTGCACCTAGTTGATGCTGCTGTATTATTCAGTTGCTTCATACATACATTTACTTCTTTCATCGAATTCATTGCAAAATATAAAAATGAAGAACAAAAATAAATCAAAGAGACAGATATAATAGATTTTATTGCATAGGTTAATGCATTGATTCACTAAATTCATGGATAGTTGTCTGTGTAGCTATTTGGATATCTGACTGGACCAAGCTGATGATGTTGTATCATTCTGAAAGGACTCAACCCTAGTTTAGCTAGTAAACTAAGATGAAGCCCTGACAACTGACCATAATCTAGGAAATTCTACAAATTTTTTGACATAACCTCCCCTGAAACTAAGACTACCAAATATCTACATTAAGACGACACTTCATAAACAAAATCCAACAAATAAACCGTTGACCACCGATGTCTATCCGGATTTCTCAACATAAGTCATAAACAAAACTAGAAGTCAACTCATGAATTTAGAAGCATATTTACAAGATATTGGTTCTGAATACAAAGGTAAATAACTCAACGACAACAAGGGAAGCTGCTCAGCTATTTACATGAACATCACTGGAAGTAACATAATACAAACAGTATTCAGAGCGACTTCTACTAGCATATACTTCATATGATACAAACCGACAGTGAGCTGAGACATACTGCTGAAAAGATGAGTGGTGGACTTGAAGCCTTCGACGAGACCAAGCACGCTCAAGATATATACTGCAACGAAAAATCCCGGGAAAGACATTAAAATATAAAAATGTTAGCATAAGTGAAAAAATAATAATATAATCAGCGTAAATCAATAAAACTGATGTATCATGCATTTTCGCTAATTTTTGTGAAATAATGCAAGTCCAAATATCATAACTGAAATACAAATAGAGGTGATTGCCTAGGCCACCTAACCTAAGTCGACTATCTACGTAAAAATGTAAGTGATGGGTCAGACGAGGTGTTTGTCCTAACCTCCCCTGACCGGACTATCTGGTGATCAGCTGAACAGTCAGTGCATCAATGCAATTAACTAAAGCCATCATAAAATAAACCTCCAAATGCAAATGCTCTGAAATATACGGTAAAGCATACTAATAGAAATATGAACTCACTATCGACTGTAAAAAATAAAGGATCCACTCACAGTTCTGCGACTACTGTTGTCCAACAGAATTCTCCTCGCTGAGGTCGGGATCACGATGTCGTGTCCATAAGGATCACATAATATCAGAATAGGTAAAACTATGGACATATGCTCTAAAAATAACCCCGGAAACCCTGTTGCGAAATCCTATAACCTACCTCGCCAGAGCTTTGCCGTAGACGGCGGTGCGTGACCCTCACGCGCCTCCACAGGTGGCGGCGCGAGGGTCTCACACGCCTCTGGAAAAATTAGTCTGACGGGGGCGTTCAATACACTAATGGAAAGCTCGAACAAAGCCCTACAACATTTATATTTGGACTGAGTCCAAAACCAGCGGCATTGAGGCCCAAATTGCTTTCACAGACGAAGGTCTCTTCGCCAGAAACCACAACCAAAGGCGGCACCATATACCCCAAACTTTTCCTCTTGATGAGCCTAATCATTTTACTAACTACACCTTACACCGATTTGACATATACCGGTCGAAAAATTGATCGAAAGTCGTCGGCCCAAAAACCCTAAAATTGCCCCCGCCATCGCAGCATTGCCGTCAAGCCACCACAGAGCTCGAGGCTTGTCGAAAATGACACAGGAGGGTGAGATACTCAAACCCTCAACCCTCAATGACCAATACGCGTAGGAGCACCGCCGTCCATCGACCCCAAAATCTGACAAGTTGACCTCATCGATTCGCACACCGCACACAACTAAATTCAACAATAAACACAGGAAAAGAAATAGGATAACAAGATCTTCAAAATCATACCAAAAACGCCGACAATCGTGGCATTTTCCGGTGGGTCAAAAATTGGGTCGTCGCTAGAGATACGGGTCAAGGCCAAATGGGTTTTCTAGGTTCGGTTTGGCCCAAAATCCTCCCTTTATACCTTAAGCTCTTGATTAGATCAACGGTCCACATTTAATTTAATCAAGATCAGGCGATCCAGGTTTAACTAACTAAAAATAAACTCTTTTTAATAATTTCTCGTGCAAACTTCCGATAAACATAAAAATTAGCTCGCATATCCGAAAATTTTTCCGAAAATTCTTACGAGCTCGAAATAAATTACTCTACAAATTTTGTGAAAGAAGTCAAGTCAAATTCTCATCCGGTGAAAAATTTGTTAACAATTTTGATGGTGCGACTAATATGCGATAAAGCTAAATACGAGTCGATAAATGCGTAATTTCGGTTCGGGTCGTAACAATCTACCCCCTTACAAAATTTCATCCTCAAAATTTACATACCTGCTAGAAAAGATGAGGTTACTACTCCATCATATGCTTCTCTTGTTCCCAGGTGGCTTCTTCCACTGCATGATTCCTCCACAATACTTTCACTAAAGGAATGACCTTGTTCTAGAGAACCTGCTCTTTACGGTCAAGAATCTTCACTGGTTCCTCAATATAAACCAAGTCCTCCAGTAGCGAAATTCGCTAAGGCATAATGACATGTGATGGATTAGGAATGTACTTCCGTAACATGGACACGTGGAATACATCATGAACTCATGCCAACTATTAGGGTAACTCTAAATGATAAGCTACAACAATCACATGCTCTATAATCTCATAGGGTCCGATATAATAGGGTTGGAGTTTACCGTGTTTCCCGAAACACATCACCCTTTTCCAAGGAGACAGCTTCAAAAATACTCACTCTCCCACTTCAAACTCAAGATCTTTTCGTCTGACGTCTGCATAATTCTTTTGTCTATCTTGAGCGATCTTTAGTCTGTCTCGAATGACCTACAGATATTATATGGTTTCCTAAACTATGTTTGGACCAATGAGGCTCCTTTCTTCTACTTCGCTCCAACACAGCGGGGTCCTACACTGTTTTCCGTATAAGGCTTCATATGGTGACTTTCCAATGATGGAGTGAAAACTGTTATTATACGCGAACTCCATCGATCAGTTGTAGATACTTATTCCATTTCCATGGAAACTGCAACACACAAGATCTCAACATATCCTCAAGCGTCTGGATAGTTCTCTTAGACTGACCATCAGTCTGGGAGTGAAAGGCTGTACTGAATCGTAACTTAGTTCCCAAAGCCTCATATAAAGCTCTCCAGAATTGTGAAGTAAAATGAGAACCTTGATTTGATATAATGGATACTGTTACTCCATGTAGGTTCATGATCTTCTGCATATATATACAACATAGCTAGCTTGTTCACTAAAAGTTTCTCTGAGACTGGTAAGAAATGTACAGACTTTATGAAGTGATCCACAATAACCCAAACATCTGAATTACCTTTAGATGTACGAGGTAGTTTGTATACGAAATCCATAGTGATATGCTCCCATTTCAAAACCGGAATCTCTAACTGTTGCATTTTTTTCGAAGGTTTCTGTCGCTCAACCTTCACCTGTTGACAAATAGGGAATTGACTCACATATGTCACTACCTCCCTCTTCATATTAGGCCAACAATAATATTCTCTGAGAGTGCTGTACATCTTCGTGCTACCCGGGTGCAGAGCATAAACTGAACAATGATCCTCGTCGAGTATTACCCACTTTAACTAGCTCCTCGTTATTTGAAACATAGAGTCTACCTTTGAATACCAGCAACCCATCTCTCCTTACTATGAAATCTTGTTGTCCACCATCATGCACTACTCCCTTTAGTTTTAAAAGTGAAGGATCAGAATCTTGTAATTCACGTAGTCTGTCAATAAGAATAGGTCGAACCTACAGACTGGTGAATAAAACTCAATCCCCGTTCTCATCAGTATACAACAAAGCTCCAGTGGCTCGCAACTCTGTAAGCATTGGCACCCGAGCCATCAGTATATGAGATAAGGAAACTCCATAAGCGTCGGATGGAACTGAAATTCCCTCTTATCCTTCCTATATGCGTCAGCCATAAAAGCAATTGCATCATCTGACTTTAGGAAGTCCCGTTGATCAATATCATCATCGATGAATACCCGAATTAGCTCATTAAACAGTGTATCCTTCAGCCTATTTCTTACATCCTCGCTGATTTTCTTCCGGATACTCACAATGAACTTCTGGAAGTAGTATAACGAGCAACGAAACTAACACTTCCACATCCATTCCACTGAAAAAATTGCTGCTCAGGTAACTTATCCGCTCCTTGCTATTGTTTAATATCTACTTCATCATCACTCTCAGTCTCTGAATCACTATCAGTCGTTGATTTAGAAGACTCCACTTTCTTCTTGGCCTTGTTCTTGATCCCCTTCTTCTTCTTCTTCTTCTTCTTCTTCTTCTTCTTCTTCTTCTTCTTCTTCTTCTTCTTCTTCTTCTTCTTCTTCTTCTTCTTCTTCTTCTTCTTCTTCTTCTTCTTCTTCTTCTTCTTCTTCTTCTTCTTCTTCTTCTTCTTCTTCTGCTCTTCCTTCTTTATAGGTTCCCTAATAATCTGCCTAATAAGGTCTTCAGAATTAGAAGGACTAGATGAAGAGGAAGCCACTCTTCTTCCCTTGTTCCTTTTTTTTCACAACAAATTGCTCCTCCTTCTTCTTCTTCTTCTGCTCTTCCTTCTTTATAGGTTCCCTAATAATCTGCCTAATAAGGTCTTCAGAAATAGAAGGACTAGATGAAGAGGAAGCCACTCTTCTTCCCTTGTTCCTTTTTTTTTTCACAACAAATTGCTCCTCGGAAGAAGAAGAAGAAGAAGAAGAAGAAGAAGAAGAAGAAGAAGAAGAAGAAGCCAGCACATTAGATTCTGAAGATTCAACATACTTTAATCTCTTCCTAAATGATCTTCTATGCCTTCTTTTAGATTCATTGTCTGAATCTGAGAGTGCTCTCTTGTGTTTCCCCATTAAATATAGAATAACTGCAAATGATCAACACACAGATAGTTAGATATATATCCAAAACAAATATCCAATAGTTAGAGGCATAACACACTAAAAATCATGTAAGCAAAAGGAAGGGATATCAAGATAGATACTTAAACAGATATCCAGATAGATAGTTAAACATATATCCAGAAAAAAACATTCTATCACAAACACAACAACAACAACAACAACAACTACTAGAACAACCAAAAAGCCTTTCGAACACACTATATCACATATCATCTATAAAAAACCATGAAAAAAGGTGAAAAAATACTGAAAATCAAACTGAAAATCCTAAAAAAATGTCAACAACAATAACAACATTTCAAAAATTCAAAGTGCATATATACGAACCACGAAAAGGAGTATGCAAACTGCATAGAAACAATGAAAATGAACAATCGAGGGTTTTCGAATAGAGATTAGTTACGTAGAATGATAACAACAATGAGGAAGACCAAGAAGACAACGGAAAGAACAAACTCAACAACGAGGATGCGAACATGACGGCGGCGATAACAAACACGACGCCGATGATTTTCAAACGTAGAAAGAGAAAACGCATAAAGGTAGTAGGTGGGATAAAGTGAGTGGCAAATAACGTTAATATGATAAAAAATATGGTATGTTACATACTTAAAAACAGAATTAGTTTTTTTGGAATTGAAAACTTATGGTGGGTTTTCGAGGAAAGAAAAAGTCTAAAGTGGTTTTTTCTTTCTTCCCCCAAAAATAACTCCCACATTAAGAGTTATAGCATTCAGTATGGTCTTTATAATCAAAAATATCTAACCTAGGTTTGTCTCCTCATAAGAGCAAGACACCCTCCCCTTGAGAGGGAAACCCCCCACCCCTAATCCTCGAGATGGATGACGTGCTGGATGAGTGGAACACTACTAAGACTCGATTAAAGGTTTGCACTAACGAAGATATCATCGAGCAAAGATCAACCAAACACTCTATTAAAGGTTTTACAAAAGACTCAAGGTTACTAGGTCGATGACAACGTTCTGGATGAGTGGAACACAAAGGCACGTAAAGGTTTACACTTTCCTTTAGACTTTATTTTGCCCACTACTACTATTACTTTGTTTACACTTTCTTTTATTTGCCTCACTACTTAGTGTACAAGGTGGAATACTCAAATAAGCATTTAGAATACAATGAAGTTGCTACAATGAAGCCTAGCAACTTGCTAATGTTGATCGTCGGTTTGCACTAATGAAGATCAACCTAACACTCGATTAAAGGTTATGCAAGAGACTCAAGGTTACTAGAAATTATTCTTGCAGAATAATAATTTCTAGATTTTATAGAAAATTAAAAAAAACTTGGTGGAACAATTGTTAGAGACAGGTTTACACTTTCCCTTAGACTTTATTTGCCATACTACTTTGTTTACGCTTTCCTTTAGACTTTATTTACCCTACTACTACTACTACCACTACCGGATTAAGACCCATTGCCGGCGACTTTAAGTCGCCGGCCTTGTTTTTTTTCTCGCCGGAAATGTCATTACCGGTGACAAGTCGCCGACAATGCCGTCGCCGGAAATTGCCCGCCGGAGATAGCATTGCCGACGACTCATTTTCACGTCGCCGGTAATGTCCTACTCATCACCGGTGACTCAAGTCGCCGGCAATGTCAACGACATTACCGGCGACTTGAGTCTCAAGTCGCCGGCAATGTTTGCGCCGCCGTGGCCGGAATTTGAAGTCATTGCCGGCGACTTAGGTCCATGTCGCCGGCAATGGTTGGAAAATTTTTGAAAAAAAAGCCGGTTCTGGATTGGGCCCAATTCCAGAACCTGCATTGAAAGACATAAACCGTACAATCATACAAGTTCAACAGTACACACATAAATGTCCAACGTACAGTACAAATAGCAACGATACGAAAATTAACTATAACTACAAGTCAGGGTCGAGGAACTTGCGGGTCAGGGTCGAAGAAATCCATGTACTCATTTGAACTCCGGTGGCTACCCTGGTCTTGCTGTGGCGGTGACTGGTGCGGTGGTAGTGGTGGATAACTGGGGAACACAGGGACCGGGGGAGGTGTGGAGAGCGGTTGTCCGGTAGTCTGAGCCGCTTACATCGTTTGCATCCAGGTGAACATTTGTGTCTGCTGCTGGATCATGAGTCGGTGTTGCTCGATCATCCCCCGGTACTCGGCATCTCTGACTGCCTGCTGCTCGGCCATCTGCCTCATCTCCTCCATCTGCCTCCTTTGCTCCTCCAACTCCCTCTGCGTCCTCTGAAGCTCCGCTGCGAGGTTACGACTAGAAGTTGAACTTCTTGACCCGGTAGAGTATTCTGAAGTGTTCTTCAATACTCCTTCGCCCGCTGAGCCCATTCCCCTGCAGTAGTAGGTATTCTTTCCAGTCCCGCATGCTTTTTCCATGATCTGAGCCGCTATAGGGCGATCAAGCGGATCGATCTGAGAGGCATACTGGGTGACTTCTTCCTCGGAGCAGTCAGGATGGTTATTCCGAGCTATATTCATGGTCACTTCTGTGGTCGCCTCCTCCACTCTCGCCTAATTGAAAAGCGAAAATGAATAACGTATTATTTAACAAAATAAATTAATATCGAAAAATAGTTTTATTAACACATGCAGAGGCGAAAGACTTACCGATTCTTCAGGGCACTGCGGATAGAACTTCTGATGAATATACACCAACGAGTTCACTTCTTGTTGTTGCTGCGCCTTACTCGACCAACCCAAATAGTTGAGTGAACCTGCATGATGGGCCCTGGTGTTTTTCAATCTATTCGCCCGGTTCGTCTTCGAAATCGCCTTGTTTGTTAAACATATGTAAAAAAATGAGTAACTAACTATTTTAATGTGATACGATACATTAGGCTTGTAAGATATATTCAGGATGCATACCTTCGCTTTGGGGTGCTCGAAGTGGGCTATCAGCCACATCCACTCGTACTCCCTAAACCGGAATTCGCTAGGGGTAGAACCTCGGCCTAGCTCCTTGTATACAGTGTAATGTGAAGAAAGCTCGTTCTTCCACTCTTTATACCTATATTAACACCAGGAAAAAAAAGTTAGAGATATTAAAACACTTGATAAACAAAAATCTAACTCGATATATACTCAAATAACTCGAAGCACATCACCTCATATGTAGTTGACGCACGTGTGAATAAGGCATTCATCCACGTCAAACCACACCTGCAATATGAATATATAAACGGTAAAATTATATATTTATTCGGACTTAATTAATAAATGTAAAATTTACGTAATGAAAATACGATTTAACTCACACTCAGTGCATTATGCACTTGCATCTTCACGTAGATAGGCACAGATTCCCAATCTGGCCAAAGCATTGGGACCTTGTCCCGCACGATCGCCCCGGCCATGCTGACATATTTTCGCATGGTGTCAAATGCCTCGATCACCTCGCCATCCTCATTGGCGCTAATGGGTATTTTCCTTCCCCCGGTAGCCTGCTCAAGTCTCTTCCCGGTGCATGTGCCTCTAGCCTCTTTCCGTTTTCCAGTACCATTAACGAAATTGCCTAATAATACAATGTCAACAAATTGATATCATTAATTGAACCTATCGTAAGTCTTAAGTAATAATTAAGTAATCAATCTTTTGTTAAATAAAATTTACCTGCATCGTCCGTTTGTTGGTTGGTGCATCTCACACTCCAAAGATACACGGGGTCGAACAGGATGAAGTTGTACGCTTCCTCCACGCTCAGGAACTCCGGCCGTCCTTCAACATAAATAGGCATCCCCCTATCATCGAATTCAGGGATCACAGGAATCTCGTCGGGTAGGAAGAGACCGGATGGCGGAGATAGACGAGGCCTGGACGATGAGGCGCCAGCACCATCTGCCTCAGATGATTCCCGTGAAACGGGAGTAGGCACCGGGCGAATAGGGGGCATTCGGATGGAGGGAGTTTCTGATGCCCCCGTGGACTGTCGCTCGTCTGAGGGTCTGCTGACGGAGGGTCTGTTGACTGAGCGTCTGCTGACTGAGGCTCGAGGCTGGACTTCCGGTTGCAAGGCTCCGGATCGTGCAACTTCCTCCTTTTCTCGCGCAGCTAGCAACATTTGTGTGCGAGCATTCATCATTGGTCCACTGCGCGTGTTGCTGACTGCGGCTGAGGAGGAAGCTTGACTACTGCTCCCTCCACTATTTCTAGTCCCTCTCCGTTTGATGCCTCCAAGCCAATTTGCCGCAAAACCTCATGGACACCGTAATAGTCATGGATTTGGTTCTATAACAATCGGAACCGGAACCGTTTGGAACCGGAATCGTTTTGAACCGGAACCGTTTGAACCTGGAACCGTTTGGAACTGGAACCGTTCTGTTTCAAACGGTTCCGGTTACAAATAGTTCCGATTCCAAACGGTTCCGGTTCCACGCGGTTCCGGTTTAAAACCGTTCTGGTTCCAAACCGTTCCGATTCCGATTTTCACCTTGATTTATACGTTAAATTAACAACTATATCACCTTAATCCAAACACGTTAAATTCCGATTCCGATTTTTCACTTATTATACGTTAAATTAACAACTATATCACCTAAATTAACATATATACATACATCATTTCCGACTTTAAATTTTCCACATATATATATATATACATCACACACATATATATATATATACACATCATGCATCTTAATTAAATTTAATTTTCACATATATATATATATACATCACATATTAATCCAAATTAATCACCCTAACTAATTAATTTTCCACATTTTTCAAACATACGTATATATATACATTGCATATAAATTAATTAATTTTTCACATATATACATCACATATATATATACATCACCTTAATTACATTTTCTAAATATTTTCCACATGCATACATACATACATCACATATATATATACATCACCCCACAATTATCAAAAATTAATTAATCAAGTTAATTAAAATGCATAAAAATAAAATGTGGATTGAGAGAGAGAGAGAGAGAGAGGGAGAGAGAGAGGGAGAGAGAGTGAGCTTGCACCTGCCATGGTGGAGCTCGACTAGACTTTCTGGCGACGGAGGTGAGGGGATGAGGTAGAGGAGGAGGAGAGGAGGAGGGGAGGAGAGGAAATTGATATTTGAGGTTTTTTTTGTTGAGAGGGGAGAAGGGAGAGGAGGTGAGGGGAGGGGAGAGGGGAGGAGAGGAAGAGAGGTTTGAGGAGAGGGAGGCGAGATAGGCTTCGAATGAGATGAAGAGAGAGGGGTTTTAGGGTTTGAGAGGGAAGAGAGATGTGAAGAAATGAGGAGCAGCTCGAGCTGCCTCCTGGAAATAACGAGACCATTGCCGGCGAGTTACGTGTTAACTCGTTGGTAATGACATTACCAACGAGTTGATAACTCGTGGGCAATGTCATTACCAACGAGTTGCTTATCAACTCGTTGGTAATGTCATTATTTCCCGAAGAATATCCGACCTATTTCCGACCAATTTCTGACTAAATAATTTCCGACCATATATAATTTCCGACTACAATTTCTGACTACAATTTACGGATCAGACTAGAATTTACGACTACAATTTCCGACTAGAATTTCCGACTACAATTTCCGACTAGAATTTCCAACTATAATTAAAATACGTACATCATTAACGTACTAAGGATGATAATCGTAATCATCTTCATCACTTGAGTCTGACTCGGTTTCATAGGTAACCTCTGGCAATATGTGCCGCTCCTCGTCACTAGAATCAGCGTCAACTTCATATGGATTAACATCGAGAAGTTCTGCTCCAGTAATTCGAACGACGCTCCCAGATCTCACATTATTAAGGCGAATCGTAGATGATTCCGGAATGTCAAAAGCGTTCGGCTCTTGGTATGCAGTAATTTCCTCATCATCTGCGGTCTCACCAAGTGTGGCAGCACTGTATATGTTTCTATGAGCAACATGGTTAACCACCTTCCACGGGACTTTGTTCAGAAGATCGTCAAGGTAAAACACTTGTTTTACTGATGTGGCAAGAACGAAAGGGTATTCTTTATACCAGCTTATAGTAGTATTCACCGAAAAGGTTCCGTACTGATCGGTCCTTGTGTTCTCCGGGCTAGTATCAAACCATCTACACTTGAACAAGTGCACTTTCATGCGGTTCCCATAAATTAGTTTAACAACTGAATGAAGGACACCGTAATAGTCAACACCATCCTGCCCACCATGGACCATCACCCCACAATTCTGTGTTTTCAGTCGGTCGTCTCGATTTTCACATATAAATTTCACGCCATTGACTTGACACATCGAGTAAACTTTTGAAGCTATCGGTTTCATCGCCAGGACCCTCAATTCGTTTGACCACTCTGGGCAACCATCATTTGCTACATGGTTCATCTGAAAACGATAAGAAACTACACAAGAAATTATGAACATAGAAACCACAAAACCACGTACGTACACACATGCTATATAAGGATATATATAAAAAAATAGATATATACACATATACCCTTACCCATTGACCAAAATAGTTTGCAAACGTTCTGTTGTGGTAATCAACATTTTCGGCAATAGCAGGGCAGTGAAGATGATAGTTTTTCCAATATTGTACTTCTTGACAGTTAATCAGTACCGACCAGTGGGCAATGTCTACCTCATTTCCATCCAACTTGTACGACTTTGGCAAGCTTCCCTGTACTACCACGTCATTGGAGATGATAGAAAGGTTGAACTGGGGTTCATCTATCGGCATCTGTTGTTGGGGGTCCTCAAGCGCTCCCAAATACACTTTGGTGTACGTTACACACTCGTGCGCAACATATGCTTCAGCGATACACCCTTCAGGTGCATATTTATTCTTCACATAGTCCTTGTAGGCTCCCAATTGTCTACAAGTTAATAAGTGCATGTTAACTTACTTAAAAAATAAGAATTTACATATAAAAACATAGGCAAACCAAATGTATGAATTATTTGTACCTTTCCATGGGATATATCCAAGTGTAGTGTACGGGACCGGTAAGCAACAATTGTTCGGGAAGATGGATCATCAGGTGAGGCATGATGTCGAAAAAATTTGGGGGAAATATCCTCTCAAGCTTGCACATGATAAAAATGATGTCATCTTGCATCTCCTTGAGATCTGATTTTTTAACTTCCCTGGTGCATAACTTCTGAAAGAATCTTAACAAGGTCACCAACGGCTCCACCACCTCTTTGGGTAGGTACCCTCGAATGAAAATAGGGAAAAGGCGTTGAAGCAGTACATGGCAGTCATGACTCTTTAATCCGTACATCTTATTGTCCCGGAAGTTAACACACCTGCTTATATTTCCTGCATAGCCATAAGGATACCTGCATATATATATATAGCCATAGGCAACAATTATATTTCTCGCATATAACCATAATCCGGTAAAAATTTCAGGCCAATCTCCTGCATAGCCATAAGAATATATACCTGACATTACTCAGCCACCCAAAAATTTCATGCTTATGCTCCGGCTTTACGGTGTAAGGAGCTTGCGGCATTTTTCTCTTACCATCTCTTAACCACAAATGTTTCCGCAGTCCCATAGCTTTCAGATCAATGCGTGCCTTAGGGATGTCTTTAGTTTTCCCCTCCAAGTTAAGAACTGTGCCCACCACACTTTCACACATATTCTTCTCTATGTGCATGACATCTAGGTTGTGTCTGATAGGCAACCTGGGCCAGTAGGGGAGTTCCCAGAATATGCTCTTGTGTGTCCAAAACTTATACCTTTCGGGTTTGTCTGGAATTGACGCCACTATCTCAGGATGATTGCTCAGCTGGCCAAAATCATATTCATTCAACACTTCCAAAATTTCATCCCCTGTCCATCGCCTGGGTGCCACACCTGTTTCCACAGTCCCATCAAACGCGTCTGGATCCTGCCTAAATGGGTGATCATATGGAAGCCGACAACGGTGACGCATCTGAACAATTTTACTGCAATGAGGACTGCAACAATCAATCGTCATGCACTCTGAACAAGCCCTGTAACCCCTGGTAACGTTGCACGACAACATACCGCGGGCAGGAAAATCACTGATGGTGCCAACAAGCATGGCATGCATCTGGAACATCTCATTTTTGAACCTATCGTAAGTGGGGTGGCCACACTTACTCAGGTACTTAAGCTCCTCAATCAAAGGCCTCAAATACACATCGAGACACTTTCCTAGATAACCCGGGCCCGAAATTAACAGAGTGAGCATATTGTATTTCTTCTTCATGCACATCCATGGTGGAAGGTTGTACGGTACCAAAATAACTGGCCATATATTGTATTGAAGACTCATGTTGCCAAAAGGGTTGAATCCGTCAGATGAGAGTCCTAGCCAAACATTTCGGACCTCTGCTGCAAAATGATCAAACTCCCTGACCATGGACTTCCAAGCCTTTCCGTCGGAAGGGTGTATAAGGGTGTCATCGTCAGGCAAATTCCTCTCAGCCCACCATCTCATAGCTTCGGCCGTGAAAGCACACATGAACAACCGCTCCAACTTATCAATAAGCGGGAAATATCGAAGTATCTTCACAGCTTTCTTGTTGCCTGTAGGAGTCAACTTATACCTTTCTGTAAAACATACCGGGCAGACTTCAAGGTCTTCAAGATCTTTTCCCCAGAAGAGAATACAATCATATCTACATACATGGATTTTGATGTAGGAAAGCCCAAGATCTTTCAGGATATGTCGCACCTTATGATGAGTGGTAGGAAGACGATGACCGGGTGGCAGTAGCGAAGCAGTCTACTTCAGCCAAGAATCAACAGCTTTGACAGACATTTTGTTCTCCATTTTGAGCTGCATCACTCCCATGACACTTTCAAGAATAGTCTTACTACAACCGTCGTACAACGGAGTCTGTTGCAATGCAATCAGGTTGTTGTACTTGTCCATACCGCTTGTGTTGACATGAGCTCCAGGTAATGGCTCGACTGGCTCAATATGGGGGAAACCCTCAACGACGGGAGGGACATTTGGTGCTTCATCAGCAAATACACCGCTCTCATGAGGAAACATATCATTGATTAACATCGATGTTGGATCATAGGATGGACTGCCCCTCTCAGCAAAATCTCCATGATCATAGCGTGGACTGGCCCTCTCACCAAATTGTCCATGATCATGCGGACCCGCTAACGATGTTTCACCGTGATAAATCCAACAAGTGTACTTATCCCAAAACCCGTATTTACTCAGGTGCTTCTGGACTTTATCAATGGGAAAACGAAATCGATCGCTGCGACACTTTTTCATTCTTTACACTGGCAATAATGAAGTGTAGTGTCTCCACAATTAGCCTTCAAAAAATTCACAAAACTCCTAATTCCCTGGTGATATCTCACATCCCATCTTTCGAGGCTCATCCAACTCTTGTCCATCCTGAAAATTCTAGCAATATTACGTACTATATATATACACATTCACTACTAATAATCGACGCGATATCTCAATTCAACTCTAATTAAATCAACACATGCATGCATATATATATATATATATCGATCTAATTAGATCGATCAACACACACATATATATATATATATACATACACATATACGTATATATACGTACCTATATATATAGCTTCCCGAGTGATCGAGTTTTCGACGCGCGCCTTAATTTTGACAATACCGAAGGATCGATTTCAGAGCGTTTTCCTTCTTTCGATTTCACCGGATTTTTTTCGATCCAAATGAATGAGCTGCTGCGATCTGCATCTAATATAAGAGGCATTGCCGGCGAAATTCCGGCGAAAAGTCGCCGGTAATGTTTCAAAACATTACCGGCGACTTTTCGGACACATTACCGGCGACGGAGTAAGTCGTCGGCAATGATGATCATTACCGGCGACTTTCCCGGTCGCCGGCCTTATTTTTCCAAAAGTCGCCGGTAATGAGTTTATATGTGGTAGTGTACTACTTTGTTTACGCTTTTCTTTAGACTTTATTTATTCCACTACTTAGTGTACAAGTGAGAATAATAAACTAATCCTTTAGGATACAATGAAGTTGCTATAATGAAGCCTAGAAACTTGCTAATGTTGATCGTGAGTTTGCACTAAGAAAGATCAACCTAACACTCGACTAAATTTTTTACAAGAGACTTAAGTTTACTAGAAATTACTCCGGTAGAATAATAATTTCTAGATTTTATAGAAAACTAAGAAAACTTGGCAGAACAATTGCTAGAGACTAGAAAGAAAAGAATGAATGATTTGCTGAATTTTTTTAGTTGATTTGGATTATTCAAATGACCTGCACCACCACTCCTATATATAGGAGTTGATGTGCCTCTTCAATTAAGTCACACCCTTTTGTTCAAAGGATGCACCCATTCGTAAAATCTGTCCAGCAAGAAGCCATGTTAGTTAATCACCAATAATTGTATTGCTTCATTAATCACAACTCTTCACTTGAACAAATATACCTCTTCATATATTTTGAAAATATTTTCAACAATCCTCCACTATTTTCAAAATATAAATATACTTTTAAAGAAATTTTATTTTAAAAACGTTTTAAAAAATTCCTTGAGCAAATTCTTAGAAAACGTAGTGCATAAACTAAAATGTCTTGTGGAATTGAACCTTAGCTTAGTGATAACACATCAAAGTTAAATGAAGATTGCTAAGTAGCTTTGTTTTGAAGTTACGATCTTATAGTGATCTAACTGGACACATTTTGCACACTAGCTTTCTACTTCTTTCGAGTGTTATAATAGTCGATGTGTGGATTGACTTTGTGTTTGTATCATTTTCACATGTGCTCTAGAGACTAGCCCAAGTTACATAGAAGGCGGCACCACCTTCTATACTCGTATAGGTAAGCATGTAGTGCCCATGTAACTAAAATACTTTCTGTCATGCTTATTAAGAGTTTTGAATTATAACTCAATGAGATCTTCAAAGTATGAAGCCATTCTATTAATTGACGTGCTCAAGACTTTTTTTGTTAAAACTCTCTTCTTTGGAGGAGGTACATTACAAGATGGTATTGCTTGAGTTCTCTTCCTTTGGGCATTTCCTAATGACTTGGGTGCAATGTCTTCAATGATCACACTATTTTTGAAAGTTTGGTTATCATCTCCTAGTTGGAGGAGTCATTACTTCAGTTGCTTCCACACCTGTTTCAACACCTTCTCATGTGGCTCTATCTTTACGACAAAGATCAAAAATATCGTTCCAATTCGGTATCCTTTTATATCGAAAACTTGTAGCATCACCATGAGACCGTAAACAAATGATTAAAGTTATACCAAGCATATTGTACGAACCAATATGAGAAAAAGTTCAATACAAGAAACCATGTTGACAAGATGAGTTATTGCATACTGGTTCTCAAATGTCCTGTTATATAAAGTGAGATTGCATAGTGAAAAGATGTGTAATCCGAAGGTGCATACTACTTTTAAGTCCTAGAAAAATCCTAAAATCAGTCATTGCACATTGTTACTATTACTATTAAGAGTCTGAAATGGATAAACTCTAGCATTTTACCTCTGACTCTTTCTTCAATTCATGTTAGTCTTGGCATAAAGGGCATCAAAGATATATTAAAGCAAAGCACTTATTATATTATCTTCACATACTCTTCCTACACGCTTTTCTCATCAACATTGATCATTTGGGTTGTTAAATCCCAATTGAATCCACTTTGGCTCAATATATCGCTCACTATTCCATAGTATTTCTTCCATGACTTCACCCGATTCTTTATGTTATCAGCTGTAATTTGAATGCCAAATTTTGCAGATAGAATTGATGCAACAGTATTATAAGCAATAGCAACTCGTAGTAAGTTTCGTCATATGAGCATAATTAGTGCACATGACGGGCAATTTCCCTTTTGCTTAGACGACACAACCAAGAGTCTACGTACCCTTGCAACTTTTCGATGTGATATTAGTACTCACTCCGGAGTTATTTTTAAAAATAAAATGCGTGAGGACCTTGAATCTGAGCGGTAATTCTTTTGAAGAAGTTCCATATATACAAGGTTGGCTAGTTAGTGCACATGAGGTATTATTTTGGCTTTATCTTCCAATTGGTCCCTGAAGAAATTACCAGACAGTATATGTACTTTAATCAATTTGCAAACACTGATACTTGAGCAATGTCATAGACTTAAGGAGTTACCAGAGGCCATAAGAAAGTTGAGCAAGTTGCAGCATCTTCATGTTTGGAATTCCGATAATATAGACCTGCCGAGGTTTCCAAAACCAATTGGGAGGCTGACGAGCCTACAGACGCTGGATCAGGTGAATATATGTGACAAAGATGATTGTGAACGAAAAGTGTTTGAGCTAAGTGATTTGAGACACGTGGACCAGCTTTGGGGGAGACTATTCATATACTGTTGTAAGATATTTAATGTACCTAGTTATGGTAGAGATCACAGAATATGGCGGTGTATCTTATCCAAAGATGTAATAGGATTACTTTCCTGTTTGTACCTCTTGTACTCTCTTATATAAAGGAGTTGCTTCTTCATTAATAAAGCTACACAATTTATTGCTTCAAACTACTTCTATACTTTATCGTATTTTCGAAAACACGTTATCAGCACGAGACTCTAGCCTTGTGCGTGGATCTCAAATAAGAAGAAGATTGTTCTATAATAATCTCAAGTGAGTTTTATATGAACACAACTTCGATTCAAGTTCAAAATAACCTACTCTTTTGAGAAATTGGATTTTTCCGTAGGGATTTCGGGATAGCATCTCATCCCTTCTTTCTACCCCGCACCTTTCTTGAAGGTGAGAATTTGGAACAAATAGAGTTTTTAGATGAACTAAGAGCGTTCATCGTGAATAAAAAGGGTTCACAAAATCGATTGAACAAAAAGTGTTCATAAATGCATCGATTAAAACGAACAAAGAGAGTTTGTAAGACCATATACATCAAAGTAAAAGTCTAATCCAAATATTATATTAGAAAACAAATTAGTTATCGAGGAAGTCTCTTACGACTGCGAAACTAATACATCTTCTGCTTTCTCATGGTGTTTGATATGAAAAAGTGCATTGACACCATGCTCCCAGATCTAAAAGAGAAGTGGAATAACATGTGGTTTTCTGACTTCAAGCAAATTGCATCAATCAACTATGAGATGCTTAACCTTAGATTATGGCTGTTAATCATGAATCGAAAACTAGAAGAAAAAAAATCGAGCTGAAATTGAACCATACCCGAAAAAACCGAAATCGAACAAAAACCGTACCGAAAAACAAAAAAATCGAACCGAACCAAAAAATTCGGTTCGGTTTCGATTTTCAGTTCCCAAAAAAATCTAACCGAACCGTTTTGAACTGAAATGTATTAAACGACGTCGTTTTTTACCCTTTTTACTTGATTACTTCATTTGCTTGCAAGTTGTAACTCTCCACCATCCACTTATACTACTACCAGATGCCAAATCTAGTTGCTCACTTTCTCACTTCTCACATTTAGTAGCATGGCAATATCATCACTCCCATTGAGCTGGATTTCCACTACTTTACCTGACAATAAGGTAAATTTGCATCTAATTTCTCTAGCTACTTTGCCTTGTTAATTAGTTAAGCTAATTAGTACTAAGTTTGTAGTTTTTACTTGGTTTTGCACCAGTTGAATTTGCTTAATCATAATGAGGTGCCAAAAGCTACCGGTGCATACATTCCCGGTAGGACTATCACATGCTCCGATGAGACTGCTTCCAATGAAGAAAATAAGATAACCCATTTGAGTTTTTCTTGAAACTCATCATACTCAATCATGCAGGTACTATATGTGTATATATTGACAAATTGCCTTATCATGAATAGCTAGTTAGATACCACAAAAATGCTACTTTGGATAATGTTCTTTCACATAATTCAACCTCAGCTCCTAGTGTTACTTCTTATGTTAATATTTCTGCATTGTTTCTAGAGAATTTCAGTACTGAGTTTTAGATTAAAGATTGAATGATAGAATAAGCTTTTAGTATAAGGACTCATTTCCTTGATGAATTTTAGGCCAGTGCAAGAAAAGGCCACCACTCTTAGGTATTTTCGAAACTAATCGAAAGAAAAAGTTTTTTTTTTCAGAAAGAAAAAAATGCAGTTTTTTTTATTTAAAAAAAAACTAAAATAAATAAAACTGAACCGAACCGAACCATTTCTAATCGTTTTTTTGTAAAAAAATCAGGATAACCGAATTGAACCGAACCGATTAAAAATTACGATTCAGTTTTCGGTTTGACCTAATAACCGAACCATTTATACCGATTAACAGCCCTAGCTTAGATCCATGCTCCAATTATGCGGAAAGCAATTGAAGAGCAAAATTTGATCGAGAAAATCCTTTACACAATCAAAATTCAAGTCAAGTTAGAACCAAGAGTGTTCACTATGCGAATTATGAAAGCGCATCAAGAGAATGGCGCAAGGACCCTTAAGTTAAGATAATTTTGATGAGACAGATTTTGGTCTCTACAACCGCCCACACAAGGAAGGACACCATAAGTTGGCGCGTGAAGTTCATGATTGATGACCATGATAGAGGAAGCGCCGGCCATAGAGGCGGTGGTGACCAAGGAAGCTATGGAGGCTGAGGTACCAATGCCAAGAGAGGCCAAGATAAGACGCATGATGTTTCACGAATCAAATGAGTTGTTTATTCTCAAGATATTTTGAGAAGATAGATTTTGGAAGTTTTGGGTCAATAGGTATTGAATACCATTGATAGGCAATAGCTGTAAGGGATCTATGGATTGCCAAGATCAGCATCGTTATATTGAAATCACTTAATCCAAATCTACTTGATCCTTGAATACATCAGTTTTTGGAACTGTTTTCTTCATACTATTGTACAATTATTCGACCTAGCTATAGATCTCGAAAAATTATGAAAATTCGCAGAAGTATTCATATACGTGTCTAGTTTAGGTATACAAAATTTATTTGCATTCTGACACACCAATAATTCGACAGAAAATTGATAAGAAATTATGCTCAGATTTTGTGAATTTTAAGGATCAAATAAACAATGAAACAAAAGATGGAGATAGAGCTAATGTGAATCTTAACATAGCACACTTCAAAATTGATAGAGACTCGATTGAAGAGATACCGAATTTTGATTAGAGCTTTATGTTTTCCATGAAAAATGGCATGTGTGCCTAAGTATTATGTTTTGACAATGTTGGTCAATTACTTTGGATTAGTAAACTTTGATGTATTTCGTTAGCATTATTAATAAAGGCATTATTTTGGCTTTTTAATAATAGGCTTGTCTACATTTTTTTGTATGATATACATGTTTTGTAGTTTCTACAAACTTATCGTCTACTAGGGCTTACCTTAGTAACTTGTGATGTCTAGAACAAGAGATTTTCGATAAAGGTATTTGAGCGGACTTTATGTCCTACCTACATTGATCTCTCTTCACCTAGTCATAAATGAAAAGATCTAGACTAAAAAATTTAGATGTCCTAGCAAACTTGCAAATCCGTCCATGTATCAATTGGGATAGCTAAGAGTGCTCTAAATCCCTGAAAAAGCAGAAAACAGAATCTGCCGCACTAACAGCCAACTTCGACAATGAATTGGGAATTTCCCAGAACAAATCAGAATATTAGTAGTATATGGCTGAAAAAATACGAGTTTTTAGTTTTTAGAACTACCTCTGGATTGTCGATAGCTAATTTCTAGAAAACGTTGTGCCCATTTTACTGGACAAGTGTCAGAAACAGGGTATAACGAAATCTGTTGTGCAGATTAGTCGAATTCGACGACAAACTGGGATTTTCTCAGAATAAACCAACATATGGATGGTATATGGTTGAAAAGGTACGGACCTATAGTTTTCATAACTATGTCCGGCTTGTTGATATCTATTTTCTAGAAAAGGTTATGCTCATTTTACTAGACAGAGGTTAGAAACCGACATAACACAATCAGCTGTGCAGATCACTTTGTTTTGACGTAAAATTTGGATTGACTCAGAACGATCCAGCATATGAGTAATATATACTTGGAAAGCTATGGATATCTAGTTTCTAGAACTTCATTCGGAACATCAAAAGCTATTTTCTAGATAAAGTTATGCTTGTTTAAGTACAGAAAGGTCAGTCAGACCCGAGGAAGGCCAAAACCTGAGGAAAACCCGAGGAGGACCTTCGATGGATTGAAAAACTACCTGTGGAAACCCTTTGATGGATCGAATGAGCACCTTGATGGATCGAGGGAACAACCAGTGGAGGCCCTTCGATGGATCGAAGGGATATCCCCAGAAAACTGAATTTTTAAGTTATTTTTTTATTTTTCATCATGCAAGACTTGTTTCTTTGCAAGTATTTTCCCCCAAGAAATTTGAATGTCTTATTGAAGCGGGAATTACATATACTATGTTATGACATACATAACTTATATCGACTTTATGCCTTGTCGATTATGTTTCTCTTTTATGAGAATGGATATGGGTCTTCTCATCATCTATGCCAACAATTTTCAAGTGACAATGGACATGAGTTCCTTTTCGTTATCTCTAATAATTGCGGTATGATCCGAATATTAGGGAAACTTATGTGTCAGCTAGATGGGATATCTAAGACAACTAAAAGAGAGTTGTAGAATCAAATAATGTCATGTGAGATAACTTAAGGGAGTCAGACACATATAGGCTTTGATACGACAAATTGAGACACCCAAGTCGTGATATGATGATCCGGATTTTGAGAAAGTCAATCGGACATCCCTTCTTTCGAGTGAAAGGAACCAAGAACCAGAGATGGTTCATAAGAGATTGGAGTTGGGCACCATTCAATGGTGGCTCTATCGTCCAAATTTCGATTAGTGATTGATGCCTCTTTCCCCAAGAGGAGAAAACTAAACGTCGAGGATGGCATGCTAGTTTCCTATTCTGCTTTCCGAGTCCATGGAGACCCCAAGCCTCAACCAAAATCCTCATTGGTTATTTTCAAAGGCTCATCACTCGTTATTGCAAAGCCCACACATTCAAGAGATTATGATTGAGACCATCCTATGTAAATGACACATATGTTCTCACTATATAGAATCTAAGGTGATTCTATGGAATGATTCAACCAACTAGCTCACTACTATGATATTTTGTGGTGTTGGTTATAATGCAAACACACTGGTCACGTGTCATGCCATCGTCCACTTGTAGTGCTGCTCAAACTTCTAGCTTAGATCATATGATTGCGGGCTCATTACCCGAATCATCCCATTGATAGTCTATTCGACTTAATAATGCTAAAAAGTTTACATTAAAGAGTTTCGATGACTTATATTACACATCATTGAGATTTGATATTGGTATCATACTCTCATGAACAAATCCAAATGGTCTCGCGGAAAATGACTACGATGGTAGCTTGGACATTGGTGATACGCACCAATAATTTTTGCTTTGGGTTATGCAATATCGAAGTGCAGCTACACTATATCGTCTACGATACACCATCACTCAATCTTGTTTTGCGCAGCTAGTGACTGTGTGTGAAGATAATATCTCGCACTTATGCATATATGTGCCAAAATTGCTCTGCCATAGCACATTATGATGGGTCAAAAATGAATACATATGTTGGACATGAGTCTTTAACTAGAATCCACTATGAGAACCTTGACAGACGATCTCTTTACCGCTAGTTTTGCGGATGTCACTTTGATGAGATAGTCTTCCCTTCATTAGGGGGAGATAAGAACAAGCATGTTCAAATAGGAACGACATGAAGGGTCGTGTCCTCACTATGTCTCATTATAATCCCCAAACGATCAAAAGTAAACGATTCGATGCCTGATGCGTTTCTTGTATCCTGAAAGTGATGAGATCACATATACTTGCTGCAAACATGCCTGTAAGGATTTATGTCCCTTTGAGAGGACATGGCGCCACCAAAAAGGAGTTGGTTATGGTGCCGCCACCATGGAATGTGGCATGGTGACATCACAAAGTGGCATAGTGTCATCACAGGCCATGGGTTTCGCTGGAGAGCGTAGGAGACCCAAATGTTCAATAAATATTCGTCCAAGGAAGGGAGCGAGTTTGGCATAATATGATCCATTGATTATTGATACTCAATTCCATCATATGGTTATCATTGAGGGATGCCTTAATGTTAAAATCAATTACTCATAATATAGAGATCTCTACAAAGTACAAATTACACTTGTGTACATGAGAGCATGGAATTGAATTGTGAGACTTACCGAACATATCTACGTTAAAACTCCCGCACGTAGTAGCAAATGGCCTACATGGAAAGAAGCGATCCAGATTGAATTATGTTCACTAATAAAGAGAAAGGTCTATGGGTTGGTGGTGCTGACACACCCAAGTGTAAAGCATATCAAAATGGGTCTTTATTAGAAAGCGTAATGAGAATAAAGAGATTATACTCGCCTCATGACGCAAGGCTTCTCACAATACTATGGAATCGACTACGATGAGATAAATTCTCTCATAGTGGATGTCATTGCACTCCACTACCTTGTCAATTTGGTAGTTTCTGAAAAACTTGACATACAGCTTATAAACGTGGTCATGATGTATCTCTATGGGGATCTAGAATAAGAGATAGATATGAATGTCTCAGATGGACTTCATTTACCCAAATCAAGTGGCTCCAGACCACAGAGCGCGTTTGCAATGAGATTGAAACATTCACCAAGTGACTACTTGATTGGAAAAAGATATGCCCATGCGTGTTAATTTATAGGACAAGTTCAGGATTTGCAAAGTGTTTGAAATTCGAATTTGAGATGAAAGATCTTGGGAAGACACAATTTTGTCTCGAATAAAGGAGTCACAGCTAGTGACGGGAACTCGAGCACGGTAATGATGAGATTTTTCATCATCGGCTTATACTCTAAGATATGTTGCACTTTATGATGATAAAGTGAAGTATATGAGTACTCCCATGATCTACTATAATCTTAACCCTTAGAGGGATCCGTTTTCGTCCAAGGGATGATGACGAAGACGTGTTAGAGGTTAAAGTGCCTAATCTAAGTGCAAGAGTATACTTAGCATAATACATAAGACTTAGCTCCTCATTCTTATTGAACTTAATAGCTAGACGTAGTTATGCGCCCATGCAATGCCATTGGAATGGTTTAAAGACAATCTTTTAGTATCAAAGAGTATGAAAAATATGGGCTTAATCTATCCCAACAAAGAAGCCATAAAGAGAGTGGCATTGGAAGTAAGGGCACCACAAATAGAGTGGCGTTGATTTCCCTTCACCCCCTACACCAACAATCGTTGTGATGTGTTGGCAAGTTTTGCTGAAGTTGGATATCTCTATGATCCACACAAAAGTTGTTCCCAAGTTAGTTATGTCTTTACCATGGGTAACACCGCGATATCCTGAAGTCTAGAGAGCAGACTCTTGTTGCTACATCTTCGAACCATGTTGAGATTATTGATCTAACATGAAATTGTTATGGAGTGCATATGGTTGAGATCCATAAGTGCACATATCAAAGATCAAGTGGTTTATGAATCACCACTAATGAACCTACATGCATTATGAGGATAATGTTGCTTGTATCAAGGTGATGAAGCTAGATTACATGTAGGGCGACAACACCAAATATATATCGCATAAGCTATTCTATAGTCAGTAAACAATAGCAATTCCTCAAGGTTATGGTTGACCAAGTTTGATTTGAGGATAATGTGGCAGACTTTCAAAGTCATTGGCCAAATTCCACATTTGAGAAGCATGTTTAGAGCATAGGGTTGCTCAGCTTATTCAAGCTACATTGGATGTTGATATCAGGGGGAGATGCAGATTTCAGAGGGAGTCTGACATGCACATGAGCGTTTATGGATGTGAAGAACACGTTGTACTCTTTTTCTTTTACTAAGGTTATTTTTATCCCACTAGGTTTTTATTACTTAACAAGGTTTTAATGAGGCAACATAGTTATGTGTCATATCATCGTTTGTGATGATCTGCACTTTTTTTACTTGGCGAGACCGATTTTCTCCGGCAAAAGTTTTTGGCTCGGCAAGATTTTTGTTGAGGTATCAATGAAGCAAATGAAGAAGTGTCACCACCATACACCGGCACAAGGGGGAGTGTTGTAGGATATTTGATGTACCTAGTTATGTTGGAGATCACAGAATATGACAATATATCTTATCCAAAGATGTAATAGGATTACTTTCCTATTTGTACCTCTTGTACTCTCCTATATAAAAGAGTTATTTCTTTATTAATAAAAGTACATAGTTTATTACTTCAAACTACTTCTATATTTTATCGTATTTCCTAAAATATATACGTCATTTTTCATCAAGTGAAAGATGCAGGAAGAGCAATAGAATTGGTGAACAAGAAACACCTCGGTAATTTGACACTGCAGTTCTGGGACGCGGTGAGCCAGTTCCAGGAAGAAACACTGAATGCGTTGCAACCAAATCCAATGCTTGAAAGTTTAGAGATCATTCTTTATAGTGGCACTACAATATGCCCCAATTGGATGAACAAGGAGTCATTAACAAATCTGAGAAGGCTTCGCATCCATTATTGTTATGAAAGCCAGTTTGTGCCTCTTTTAGTTTTGGGAAACTTGGAGTACCTAGAAATACTGCAAATTCAATTAATGTCCAAAGTGAAAAGGGTGGGATTCGAGCATTCGAGCCTTGACCAAGTCACTTTGTTCCCAAATCTGAAATACCTCAAGTTTCACTCTTTAGAAGAATGGGAAGAGTGGGAGGAAGATGATTCTCTCTCAAGTATTAAGGTAATGCCATGCCTTTCTACATTAAGACTTCGTACATGTAACAAACTCAAGACACTGCAAGACTTCCTTTGGAACACGCCGCTCCAGAATTTGACCATCAGCAACTGTAATATTCTCTTACAAAGTTGCAAGAACAAAGGAGGAACAAAATGGTCCAAAATTCCTCACATCCCAAACATCAAAAATGATGACAAGTTTGTGCAAAGAGACGGAGTTTGGATCCCAACAACAACATGAGCAAGTCGCTATCTAAACTCATCTGTTTTCCTCGTCCTCCTCGTCTTTCTTTCTTTCGGGTAATATATTAAGCTCTTCTTCTCTTCATTTTCATTTTGTCTTCGTAACTCCTGTAGTAATATTACTAGATCTTTTGTCTCATGCTATACAATCATTTGTTTATCTTAAGGATATATTATAAAACGTGTTTTGTTCCCTTTAAATCAGGGTCTAGATGTCATATATATGCAGTACTCTAGAGATTGAGGCAACTGCAGGAGGATTGTCAAGATCGAGGTGATCATCAAACTACATATCAAGGACTATACTTGATTGAGCTAGCTGCTAGCTAATTTAAGATCATCACTTCAGTAACTCCTGTAATTTGGTTTGAAAAATGAAGGTCTAAAAGGAGGTGAATAGTTCTTATTAACTTTTTCGTCAAAGTTTGTTATCAGGGATAACACGATATGCAGTTATACTGAATAACATATACATAACGATGTAAAGAAAATATGCAAGAAAATAAATAGACACATAATACCATAACATTTTTTACTCGCAGAAACCTTGCAACCATTGATAAAAACTACGTGGCCCTTACTCATGAAGGCCAAACTTTTTCACTATGTAAATTCATTTCTTACAAGATTATAATTCTGATAATAGCAAAAACAGTATTATCCTATCCAGTCTCGCGCACTAGCCTAAGAACTATATTATATTTTGTCTCTAAATGTTTACCAACAAAGGTTACAAAAATTTATACCCGAAATCCAACTCTCACAGTTGACTCCCAAGAGTACATGTTAAGACATTCCTTACAAGACTACAACTCTGATAATAGCAAATACCGGTGCTATCCTATCTAGACTCGCACGCTAGACTAAGAACTGTATTCTGTCATATTTCTAAGTGTTTACACATGCGAAACTTTCTAATAATGGAAAGACACGATGCTATCCATATCTAGTTTGTTCACTAGTCTGAAACACACTCGGTCTTGTTTCATCGTTTTCTCATACAAAGATATGAGACATTTTATTTCCAGAACACAACTATCACAAAGTTGGTTCTTTAGAACACTTCTTAGGTTGCTTGCACTACCAATCTGATCTCATGGATGCAAGATGCAATGAGTATGAAAAAATATTTTATGAAACTCTAAGTTTTACAATCACAAAAGAAAAACTTGGAGTAAAACATTGTATAAACAAACCAAGACTCAATAAAGAAAATATGCTATGATAGTTTCTACATTTTGACAACCAAGCAAAACAACCAGGTGAGTCATGGGAGAGTCTTCCTCTATTTATAGACTTTGAAGATGGTCTAAACAGATGGTCAACACATATTGGCCATGTATAATCTATTTTTAAAAGGTGGAAGAAACATGGCTCAACCTAAGCCAAGTACCAAGAACTTGGCCACCACACAAAGAAGCTTAGTCACCACATAAAGAAGATACTTTTTTATATATGCCAAATAAAGTGACACATAAAAGGGAGACTGAACCATGTCAGCCAAGTATGGAGACTTGAAGACCACACAAAGTCCTTAAAAGATTAAAAAGAGCTTCCCTAAAATGTGACTTAATTCTAAGCCAAAAGAAAGAAACTTGGTGATCACATAAAGCCTTTTACTCTTCAAAATATCTTCCCTAAATCAAGGCAATGAAAATTTGTTTTTCTGTAAAAGCAAAATACAATTTACATATTACAAATGATCAGATCTATGATTGAAAAATATTTTACAAACATATATGGTGTCTTGATAAAAAAGAACCTATAAACTGTCAAGGTAGGGACTCAGGATAGGAAACTAGACAAGTATCCTCAGTGAAAAATAATATAGTGCATATGCATGTTTGTACCCGAATCCATCAGATCACCTTAATTCTTCAGCTCCACCCTTCACTTGTATGGATCTCTATCTATATTTTGTTCATAATAAGATATGTCAATAAACTTATGTCTACAAAAACTATATAGGGTGACTGAGTACCTTGTTTCCATTTGCAGAATATCATGTTCTTCGAACGTAAGTATCTTGTTTCCATCTTTGGTGAACTTTGTCCTCAAGTCATTACGGATTTTGTCTTGCGCGAATATGAAAAAGGTAGGAGATGTTCTATGCAGTACTTAAGAAGCATTGATTATTATTTTTTTGGGTATGAAGGTGGCATAAGGCATCGAGACATCATACAAGAACCTTCCAAAGAGGCTCTTAGTCCTCTTACCTAACTAGGCAACTTCTCTCTAGCAACGAATGATCAAACCCTATACCAGTTGGTTGTAAAAATTCTAATGTTGCTGAAAGCTGATTATCTCAGCAGCTGATAAAAGATTACGGTACGTTGCACGAAAAAAAGGGACAAAGAATGTGATCCGGGAGTATCACTTAATGTTACCTTCAAGTTCATCTGAATTAATATATGTAATGTTGCACATTTGAACACACAAGACATAAACTTGTGCTAGCAGACACAACACGATAATGAAACCAGAGAAATTGAATGAGAAACATTACATTATCCAGCTAGTTGCCTACTTTCTCGTAAAGCACATTCTACAATCATTGACAACATTTTTAGATGATGTGATATTGAAAGGACTCGATTTTGATTTAATTGCCTAAATAAGAGTTAGATCCTAACAACTCTACTAATCTAAGTGTCTACTCAAATTACACAAGAATCAAACTAGAGATCTAAAAGTCAAAAGTCAAAAATGAAGGAACTATTTTTCTCATCACAACTGAAAGCTATAAATAGCAACAGAAAATTGTTTGCGACATCAGAACAGCTAGACATTCTAAACTAACTACACCGATGAAAACACTAACTCATAGGATCTACCTCAGATCTTATGGTAGATACCATTATGCATCGATCTGCATGTGCGCTCGACCCCAGAAGAACTCTGTAAACTAGGCAATTTAAAACAAATGGCCCAGGAAAAAATATTAAAACATAAAACATTAGAGTGAGTGGACAAAAAGTAAATTTTGTAAAGAAATGAAAAATCGTAACTCAAATGCCTTTCACTGTAGGATATACAAAAAAGTGATGCCCGATGAAAATACTAACTCGTAGGATCTACCTCAGATCCTATGGTAGATACCATTATGCATCGATCTGTGTGCATGCTCGACCCCAGAAGAACTCTGCAAACTGGGCAATTTAAAACAAAAGGCCCAGAAAAAAGCATTAAAACATAAAACGTTAGAGTGAGTGGACAAAAAGTAAATTTTGTAAAGAAATGAAAAATCGTCACTTAAATGCCTTTCACTGTAGGATATACGAAAAAGTGATGCGAGTCTAAAATATAAATGCCCAAGTGAAAGGACCCAACCCCGATTTAGTTGCCTAAACCAGAATCGAACCCCTTCGAAAAAACGAACCAACAAAAATCTTTCGAAATTTCGGCAGAGTTTCGTTACTAACGTGGAATTACCATAACCTGCACGCGGAAAATACACTTCATCCTATGCCACAAAAATCAAACCGTGGGCACCAATCCCATCCGGATTTCTCAATATATCAACAATAATGTAAAGTAGTACATATATCTATACTTTATAGAAATCCGGTGTAAAATCGTATAGCATAAACAACAGATTACTCAGAGCGACCTCTAATGTATAAACATAACAGTATACCACAGTAGGTAGAACAATAAACCTACTGAAAGAATCAAGGTAGCTCGAGCACTATGCCTCCGACCACGACGTGCGACACCAGAGCCTGAACTGCAAACTGGGCACGGAAACCGAAAAGCTCAGGGGAAAGATATGAAAACTGTTAGAGTGAGTGGACAAAAATAAATGTCTTTCTCCAAGTAATATATACGTTATAAAAACATATGCGAGTCGAAAGTATAAATAATCAAATGGTACATGAGGGAGACTCTAACTCCTCACGCGTCCGAGTACACGAGGGAGACTCTAACTCCTCACGCATACGGAGCATGCATCGTAAATACATCGCGGAGTCTCTCATGAACTACCACGCGATAGCACAGTCTGAACCACGGGATCCCAGACCCACACGTGATTCCTAGCTAGAAAGGCCTCGGGTAAGGATATCTGTCCCCCCCGGAGCGTACTCGGGGATCAGCCGAGAAGCCAGTGTGTATCGATACAACAACGTAACCAAGACTGTACTCTGTGTAAACCAAATCATAAATCATTTTCATGCACATGCATAAAACATAGTATATATGTATGTATACTCGTATACGCATATCCGTATATGTATAATCGTAAAACACATGCTCGTAAAACCATAATCAAACTGCATGCTCAAGTTCATAAAACGTATATCAAGACTCGCAAACAATCATTGAAAAGAAATGTCCACTCACAGACTAGCGTAACGCGATATGCGTTAACCCGTGATCCGGCGGAAAGTCCCTCGCCAAAAAAACGATCACGAACCCCTGAATAATCACAATAACCATTCCTCAAAATCATCATTCAACAATTCAAAATAAATCACGAGAAACCACCGTTCTCGGAAACACATAATCCGAATACGATGAATCGTCGAAAATCCGATATGTACATCTCAATACCTCGCTATACTTTCGGACGCTCAACTCGAAAAACAAACCTCCCCACTGCGATTGGGGCGCGATTTCGAGTGAAATGACATGCAATTTGTCGAAAACCCAAAAAGTCAAACTGTTGACCGCCGTTGACCACCGCCCACGGCGGCATCGCCACCCGAACTAAAAATTCCACGGCGGAGCAGCCTCTTTTCCATGCAAAATCACCCACTGAGCAACTTTGTCAACTACAACAAAGGCCAATTCTCACTCTAACTAGGTCAATTTCATGAAAAACCGAATGTTCGCACAAATTTCAATCCCAAAATTCTCCATGTACAAGATGAATTAGATTACCAAACTTACAGGGTAGCATCAAGGGGATGAGAGCTTCAAAGCCCACTCAAAGTTGTAGCTCAATTCGGCCTAAATCATGGAACCCGAATTCACAATTTTCTTCCCAAGTTTGGCCGGAAAATTCTTCCACTTCCGGCGAGCCTCGCCGTGCGTGGTGGCTGGGAATAGACTCGGGAGGCCGAGGCGCTTCGAACAAGACCGGAGCCAAGGCCGGAGGTGGCCGGAAAGTCCCTCGCCGCCGTGAGCACGTCGGCCACCGTCACGCCACCCTCCACAGCTGTGTTGACCAAGTCAATGCAAACAATAAAAACTTTGACTTTCCTGATTTGGCAACCTTCTATTTATATACTTGCCAAAAATGGAAACTTTCCCAATTAATTTGCGACAACTTCGAATATCAGTAACTTACTCGTCGTAATTCCGATTTCGATAATTCTCGCGGCAACAAACTCGACTCAACATGTTCTTCAATTATCACCCGAAGTCAAACACATCGACCAATCGGATAAAAAGTCAACCATTCAACCCCAACACATAAATAATCCGATTAAACAATCAACAATCGGAAATAATCATAACTTAATCTCCGTAACTTAGAAAAATGCTCCAGAAGTTCCCACGCGCTCGAAATTAAATTCTCAACAACTTCCGTGAAAAAGCCGAAACCAAATTCTCGTCCGGTAATTTAGTCGTTAAGAGCACCACCATTTAAATTCGAACTTCAAATATTCATAATTATTTCCTCGGTAGTCCAAATAACGATCCGGAACCGCCCACGAACTCGAAATCACACATACAACGACTCTCGAGAAGAGATCCAGCTCCAATTCTCGGCCAATAATTAAGTCGTTAACACATCCGGCGATTCAATCAACTGTCGGCAATCTGCGACTACACAGTAACTCACGTATATAGCTGATCATACTGGTGATTCTGGTCCGGGTCGTCACACCAAGTCAGATTCCTGGTCCTTCTGGGCACTATACGATGTGTGGAGGCTGTAACTTCAGTCAAACAACCTCAAGCCCTAAAACTACCTAGGTCAAGTTCCAGTCCCTCCTGAGTGCTATATGAATCCACAGGTCAGGTCCCTTGCCCTCCCGAAGCATCACAGGGATCAACCGAGAAACCAGTGCATCGATGCAACAACTGAAACTATGCTATGTATAAAACAAAATCATATGTGCCTCCATACAAATGCATAACTATAATAATGCATAACTGAAAAAGGCATAACTGTAGACTCGCAAAACAACAGTGAAAATAAAGTGTCAACTCACAGTACTGTGCCGGTGATTTCCACCAAACCGAAACCTGTCTATCGGCGTTTCTATACGTCTGCCACTGGCTGCTAATACATCGTTCTGAAACAACGATTATTATTTAACGACTAATCGTCGAGAATGATATTGAATAACTAAGCTTGTTCAGCTAATGAGCAATACCATCGAGAACATCGCATTCTCGAATATCGTGCCTTTCGAACTTATGACAATCTTTAATCGAATCTATATTCAATACATTTAATCCTTTCTAAAGTCGCAATACAATTCTCGAACGTTACGTGACTCGAGGTTGAATCAACGTTTGACTCGATCGTTCCTTAAAATCGTTAAATCAATTCATTAATATCCTATTAATCACACTTTTTAAACAATTATGTCCAAAACAATTCAAAAACGTCTTCAACATGATCGGTATGTAATTACAAGCAAAACAGTATAAAAATTATGTCGGAGCGCCGCCATGAACCACCGGCAGCGGTGGTGAGATTTTTCGGCGACCTGAATACCAAACTGTGAAAAATCAACCCAACAACACAATTGCCTTCTAACACAAAGTTTAATTTGAATCAAAAACCACCCAATTTTACCTTTGAAGTAAAGAACAACTAAAACTTCAAATCATCGATTCTCTCTCCACGGGTTGAATTAGAACTCCATCCATATATGGTTAGCTTCGTGTTATTGAGAGCTTTAAAGTTCACTAGGTATTGCCGGTAGAATTGGCAGGAAATGGAACGACCCAACTCGGTTTCGGCCTCACCATGGCTAAATCCTCAAAAATTGACTTTTGAAACCATGGGGGTTTGAAAGGAGAAAGAGAGGAAGAGATTGACACCGACCTCGCCAATTTTGGTGGCTGGCAAGTGGTACTTATACTCGCGACTAACCAACTCTGTAAATCACAAAAAAAATTTCGCTGACCATAACTTCTTCTTCGTAACTCCGATTCTAACATTTGACATGACCACGAACTCGACTCAATAAACTCTATGACTTTCCTTAAAGGAATTCCTCGAAAAAATTATTTGATAAAATTTTGATAAAATGAGTCAGCAATAATTACTGACGGTAAAAAAAACTAATTATCATCGCCAATTAACACTTAATCAAAATAACGAAGTAAATTTTGGGTCGGGATGTTACAAATCTACTCCCCTTAAGAAAATTTCATCCTCAAAATTACGCATACACATAAACTAGGAAGATTCCAACAGATACAGCTCCCGCATGCGTTCCTTCGGCTCACAAGTAAAGTTTGCAACTACAAGAATTATGCATAACACTGTCACCATGCTAACAACTTGTTACAAAGTCTTGCTCTTCAAATCTCGAGTCTAAACCAATGACTCAAAATAAGCTTGACACAAGAGAGCATCCTAATTAAAACTTTGCAACATAAATACCTGAAAACATCTGGTACTCATGCCAACCCTAATGGCAAGTTATACTAATGAGATTGAGCCTGATCGGTCAGTCCACCAGACATTCTTTCTGATTATGGGTCCTGATAAGATGACTATATAAGTAGTGGTGCGGCTCAAACTCCTGAAGTGGTTCCTTGATCACCCCCAGATTCTTGCACCGAAAACCAATCTGAGGTGTCCCTCCGCGAACACTCTCACATAAAGAGACCCCTAAAGTCACAAATATAACAAACTAAGGACCCAGTCTGACCATTCTAAAATCACAACAAAGGTGGTTATTTAACTGACCAGAAGTGAACTTTCTAACCTTACTCTGTTCCCTTATTTTTGAAAATTTTACTGAAAATTGGGCATAGTCTCCCCTGAACACTCAAGGAAAACCAAAAAACTATTCAAACAGAACACTTCAAATAACCAAACTCAAAACAAACCCTAGGCACCGTATCCCATCCGGATTTCTCATCATCCAAATAAACAACATTATGAACATAAGCCACTACTACTTATCCGGATTTATGAATCACAATGCCAAAAATCTCAATAATTCATAATTCTCATTTAACATACTATAAGCACTGTCTCAGATCTCATCAACTATATTGTGAAGAGGCTCGCAAGAAATTACCTAAGATTTGTCTTTAATAAACCCAAAACTGTGGGCGAACTCCAAGGACTCAAACTGTCATCTCAATTCACTGTTAAATTTGGAGATATGAACTCAAAATCACATCTATGTAATTCTCGCAACTCAACCAACCAGGAAATGAATCAAAGGGAAGAAAACTTAAAGATGATATTCCAATCTTCGATGGTAATAAGTTGGAAAAAGCGGCGGTGGTTCAGATAACTGGGTTAGGTTCAAACACCACCAAAAGTCAAAGGCAAACTTGTCTCTCGAGAAAACATACACTTGGTAAAACACTATATCCCGAAAATATTAGAGAATCAACTTAACCTTGCTAAAATTTCCCACATAAGAACTACCGCTACACTAGTACTCCTGTCCATGACTCCCACTAGTAAAATAACCTCGAAAATAAAACAAAAGAAACGAGTATTAGGAAGAGGGTTGTTGATACCACATATTTGAGGGGAAAACAATTATAAGACTACTAAATGTTGTATTACTCCCTAGAGAGCAACCTCATATCTCGACAAACATTCGAGTCGACGCTACGGGTCGATAACTAGACAAACTACTGTCACCAAATTCTCATAGTGCCACATAATAGACCCGATAGGAAATGAGTAGTAATGCTCGGGTTGCAATCGTAAGACTAGGAAACAACGCAGATGGCCAATATCTTCTTGTTCTCTACGCACGTGTCGAAAAAGAAAACCGAACCTGAATGAAAACACGTGGTATGCAATCATGGTGGTGAAGTATCTTGCTGGTACCATCGCAGAATACACACAAACAAGAGGTGGGCAGTGAATACAATAAGCTCACCATACTACTCAAATAACATGAGGAAAGCAGTTCAATACTTGACTCCACAATCCCCATGCAATCCTAACGTTGGCAGATGTCTCCTCACTGAACTTAAATTCTTTAGGAACTCAATTATTTTTAATCTTTTCATCACGTTCTACTTAACGTTGAGAAATGCCAGAACACTTCTATAAATCTGATTAAGGTCGCCGCACGGAAGGCATAGTGACTAGGACACACTGACTCACAGGCTGAAGTTCGTACTCGGTCACATTCATCACGTATTTGACGACGTTCAATACCATGAGTATTCGATGGGGATCCGTTGCAGCCAGGCCATCACTCCAGAGATGTTGAGCGCAATCAAACATGAAAATTAAAGATACCAAGTATAGTCTATAGAACCTATAACATAATGCTCTGATACAAACTAAAAAGACCCGACCCCGATTTAGTTGCTTAAACTAGAGTTAGACCCTAACAATTCTGTGACGACCCGAACCAGAATCAGTTGCGTATTCGGCATGATTCTCGAGATTGAGTATAGTCGCAGTTTTTCGATATATGTGTGATTCGTCGACCCTATTCGCGACTATGTTTTCGGTCGGGAATTTGAGTTGAGTGTCTTCACGGAAATTGTAGAGTACATGATTTTGAGCTCGTGGGTGGTTCCAAAAGATTTTTCCGATAATCGAGGAATATTTTATGATTATTTGTAGTTTCAGTTTCCGACGAGTTTATCCGATTGTTTCGTGTTTATCCGAATCATTTCGAATATTCATTTTGGACCGTCGATTCACCCGAGGCGCAAGTATAAATATCGGGAATAGTCGTCAAATCGTCGAAAATCACTATTTGGCGTTGACTATCGTTGACTTTCCAAAAATGGCAGTTTGACCCGTTGACCAAAAGAGGGAAAGTTTCCGTTTTGGTCTTCACCGTCCGACGTCAGTTTTCCGGCCACCTCCGGTCGAGTGAAAGGTATAGTTCGCTTTTCCATGCAATTTCGAATTGATTGGTGTTTGAAGTTGTGAAGTTTGGTGAGGTTTCGTTTGAACCCGAATCGGGTTTGGATTCCGGGTTTCGCCGTGATCGGGGGAGGCTCTCCGGCGAGCCACGGTGGCTGAGAGGTTGGGGGTTTACCTCCCCTTGGCCTAGGGATGCTTCCCCTATACTTGGATTTGACTGAAATGAAGTTTTCCGGCGAACCCGATACGGTTGCCGGAGTTGAATTTCAACTCGGATTCGAGCTGATTTGGAGGAGTTGGGCTTGGAATTGGACTTTGAGTCAGTTGAAGGAACTGTTAGGCTTGTTGAGGTCTTGAATTCTGGAGATTTTGGCCTTGAAATTCCACCGTTGACGGCGCGCCGCCGGCGGCGGCGGCGGTCAACGGAGGAGGGTTGACTTTTTCAGATTTCGACGTTTTTAATGTCGTTTTTCTCGAAATCGCGCCCTGATTATCGTCCAGAGGTTTTCGGATTGATTTGGGTAGCCGATTTTCAGTCGAGGGTTTCGAGTGGAGATTTCGAGAATTCCGTTAATCGTTTTGCATTGCATTGTTTATTTCCGGGAACGATTGGTTTCCGTGGTTCAGTACAGGGTTGTGGACTGTGATATTGATCAGTTATGTTTTGTGAATATTCAAGAGATTGAGATCGTGATCGTGCTTCAGGCGAGGGATCTTCTGCCGAACGACGAGTTTAGCGCGAGTGCGCATTTTGCTCACCTGTGAGTGGACAATTTCTTTTCACGGAATTCTTGCGAGTCTTTTATATGATTTACGAACTTGAGCATGCGTATGAGATTTCGGATTACATGAGCATGTGTTTTACGATTATACATATACGGATATACGTATACGAGTATACATACACCTATATGTTGTTTCATGCATTTGCGTCGAATTGTTTATGATTTGATTTTCACAGAGTACAGTTTCAGTTACGTTGTTATATCGATACACCGCATCCCGGCTGATCCCCGAGGATGTTACCGGCTGGAATCACGTGTGGGCTAGGGACCCCGTGGTTCTGACTGTACTACCTCAGCTAGGATCACGTGTGGGCTAGGGACCCCGTGGTTCTGACTGTGAGATTTTTACTTGCATGCTCAGTACGCTGGAGGAGTATGATTTTACCTCATGTACATTATTATCTTTATTTACTTGGACTCGCATATGTTATTTTAAACATATATATTAACTGGTGAAAGATGTTTATTTTTGTCCACTCACTCTAACGAGTTTGTTGTCTTTCCCCTGGGCTTTTCGGTTTCCGTGCCCAGTTGCAGTTCAGGTTTGATGTTTCACGTCGCGGTTTGGAGGCTAGTGATCTGAGCTACCTGTGTTTTCTAGTAGGTTCTTGTTTCGCTTACTGATGTGTATATTGTATATGTTTTACACTAGAGGTCGCTCTGATACATTCTGATACGTGTTTATACGGATTTTCACGGATATACTATATATAGTACAATATGTTTACTGTTTATTGTTTATATTATGATGTTGAGAAATCCGGATGGGATTGGTGCCCACGGTTTGATTTTTGTGGCATAGGACAAAGTGTTATTTTTCAGGGTGCAGGTTTATGCAATTCTACGTTATTAACGAAACTCTGCCGAAATTTCGAAAAAAATTTGTTGGTTTGTATTTTCAGAAGGGGTTCGATTCCGATTTAGGTAACTGAATCGGGGTTGGGTCCTTTCAGTTTGGTATCAGAGCATTAGGTTGTCAGATTCTGTAGACTCTTGGAGTTGTGACGCTTAGGATATTTGAGTTTGTACAGCATGACTGGAGTGATGACCTGACTGGCCAGCAGTACTCATCAATACTTCGGGTGTTGTGTATTCTCAAATATCTGCGGTTTCATGATTACGTTCTTTCTGCTTGTACCTAATGCTTGTCTTGTATCAGTAGGATGCCTCCTCGACGTGGTCCCCGTGTTGATCGGGATGAGGATCCTGATGAGGATCGCCGAACGCGCGACTTGCTGATGCGAGTGCTGCGTTTGGAATAGCGTTTTGACCCTGTGGTCAAGGCTTGCATTGCTGGTGCTACTGTGTTTTCGGGTTCAGTTGATCCAGAGATATGCGAGGCATGGTTGGTTCAGATTGAACGTGTTTGTGAGCGTCTGCAGTTTACTCCTGAGCAGATGTCAGTAGCCGCAGTTGGTTTACTTGAGGGTGATGCATACTTTTGGTGGGTTGGCACCGACAGAGTTCCAGTTGATACTCCGTGGACATTGTTCCGTGATCTGTTTATGCGGAGGTACTTTAATCAGGCTACCCAGCAGCGCAAGTACGAGGAGTTTACGAACTTGAGGCAGGGCAGTTTGTCTGTACTTGAGTACCGGGATCGGTTTACCCGTTTGTCTCGTTTTGCGCGGGATATGGTGGCTACTGAGGAAGCCAAGTGTCGCAGGTTTGAGCTGGGATTGAATCTGAATATCAAGGCGACTCTGACTACGATGCCTCGGAACAACTTTGATGAGTTTGTCAGTGCTGCACTCCGAGGCGAGGATATTGAGCAGGAGAGGCAGCAGAGGTACCAGCCGAGGCGATTTGAGGAAGGTGGACCGAGTCAGGGGCCTTCGAAGAGGCAGAGTTCTGACACTTCTGGTTCAGCTTCATCCTCAGGTGGTGGATCATATCGTCCACCAGTTGGTGTACATAGGCAGAGGCCGAGGTGGAGGAGAGATCGACCGCGGCGACCACAGGCTAGTGTTGATTCCAGCGGTTCTAGTTATCCTCGGCGTACCGGTGGCACATTTCCTGTTCCGAGAGACTACCCATTGCGCAGCCTCTGCAACAAGCATCACCTTGGACCATGTCAGCGGGGTCCTGTTATATGTTATCGTTGTGGCCAGGTGGGTCATTATTCGAGGGAGTGTCCTCAGTGGTATGGTGCTGGTGATCAGGCAGCTCAGAGTTCCGGAGCTGAGCGAGGTGCCACTATGGGAGCTCGACCAGCACAGTTTGTAGGTTAGGGTAGGTAGCAGGGATAGCCCCAGCGAGGACGACCAGCCGGACAGGCGAGGGTTCATGCTATGACTCTACGTGAGGGCAGAGCATCACCGGAGGTCGTTATCGGTACGTTACATGTCTTTGGTATTCCAGTAGTTGCATTGTTAGATCCAGGTGCCCCACACATTCATTCATATCATTTAGACTGTCATCATTAGCTACGGTACCTGCATCTCCACTTCCGGGGTTGTGGAGAGTGTTGTATCCGTCAGGTGAGGTTGTGAGCATCGGTTGGGTTTACAGAGATTGTGAGGTGTTTATTGATGGTCATGGACTAGCCGCAGATATGTTACTGCTTGATATTGTGGATTTTGATCTGATCTTGGGTATGGACTTCTTGGAGTCGCACTGGGCCATGTTTGAGTGCCATAGGAAGGAGGTCGCGTTTCGACGACCAGGGTTACCCGAGATACTGTTCCGTGGCGAGAAGAACACTTCACTACCGTGTTTGATTTCCGCGATGAGGGCGGATCGGTTGATGAAGAAGGGTTGTGTTGCTTACTTAGCCCATGTTGAGGACACTACAGCTGCAGTGCCGGATCTCGGTAGTATTGAGGTTGTTTCCGAGTTTCCGGATGTGTTTCCAGCGGAGTTACCTGGTATACCCCCTGTGCGGGAGATTGATTTTACCATTGAGTTGATGCCGGGTACAGGACCGATTTCCCAGACACCGTATCGTATGGCGCCTGCGGAGTTGAAGGAGTTGCAGATTCAGCTCCAGGAGTTGTTAGAGAAGGGATTCATTTGACCGAGTGTTTCTCCGTGGGGTGCTCTGGTGTTGTTTGTCCGGAAGAAGGATGGGTCCATGCGTTTGTGCATCGACTATCGGAAGCTGAATCAGGTTACAGTGAGGAACAAGTATCCGTTGCCGTGGATTGATGACTTGTTCGATCAGCTTAAGGGAGCATCAGTATTTTCGAAGATTGACCTTCGATCCGGATATCACCAGTTGAGGATCCGTGACTCTGATATATCCAGGACGGCATTCAGGACGCAGTATGGGCACTATGAGTTTTTGGTTATGCCGTTTGGGTTGACCAACGCCCCCGCAGCTTTCATGGACTTGATGAATCGGGTGTTTAGACGGTTCTTGGACAAGTTCATGATTGTATTCATTGACGATATCTTGATTATTCCAGGAGTGTGGGCCAGCACAAGAAGCATTTGCGAGTAGTGTTGCGGACTTTGCGGGACCATCAGTTGTTCGCGAAGTTTAGCAAGTGTGAGTTCTGGTTGGATAGTGTGAAGTTTCTGGGCCACGTGATTTCGGTCGAGGGAGTCAGTGTTGATCCTGACAAGATAGAGGCCGTGCTGAATTGGAGTAGACCCACTACTGTGCCGGAGATCCGGAGTTTCTTGGGGTTAGCAGGCTATTATCGACGGTTTGTACAGGATTTCTCCCGGATTGCTACACCACTGACCAGATTGACGAAGAAAGGCGTCAAGTTTGAGTGGTCTGATGCGTGCGAGGGGAGTTATTTGCTCCTGAAGGAGAGATTGACTATCGCACCGGTTCTGACATTTCCAGCCGACAGTGGTGAGTTTGTTGTGTACAGTGATGCGTCGAAGTTGGGGCTTGGCTGTGTGTTGATGCAACATGGTAGAGTTGTGGCCTATGGTTCCAGACAGCTGAAACCGCATGAGGTCAACTATCTGATGCATGATTTGGAGTTAGCCGCTATCGTGTTAGCGTTGAAGAGTTAGAGACATTACCTGTATAGTGCTCAGTGTAAGATTTACACTGATCACAAGAGTCTCACCTACTTGCGGACACAACCGGATCTGAACATGAGGCAGCGCCGATGGATGGAGTTGATCAACGATTACGATTGCACGTTCGAGTACCATCTGGGGAAGGCCAACGTTGTAGCAGATGCACTTAGCCGGAAATCTGGAGCCTCGTTGTTTCATATGTGTGTGACCAGAGTATCGATGTTAGCCGAGCTTCGAGCTATGGGTGCCGTGTTCGGATATGATGATGATGGAGCTTTGTTGGCCAGTTTTCAGGTTCGACCCATACTGGTTGATCAGGTACGAGAGGCTCAAGCACTACAAGAAAACATCACTTAGACCACGGAAACGTAATTGTTCCGTGGTCCAAGTGACACCTGGACGACGGAAATGACTCCGTCGTCCAAGTACCACCTGGAAGGCGGATAATACCATCTCCGTCGTCCAGGTGGTCAGCTGGACCATGGAGTCTTTTCCGTGGTCCAGGTGATCACCTGGACGACGGAGATTGTCCAGGTGATCACCTGGACAACGGACCGACACGCCGTCGTCCGAATATACGAAACGTACTTCCACTTAGACGACGTACCGACACCTCCGTCGTCTAAGTGAAGCATTATATAAGCTGATCGAATTCATTCCTCGATCTATTCATTCCATTTGAAGAAGAATTGAAGGAGAAGGGAGAAGGAGAAGCTAGGGAGCTAGCTAGCTAGAAGCTAGGCCGAGAAGAATCAGGATCGATAAGGGATCTCCGTTGACTAGCTAGTTAGCTTAATTAACGTACAGATATCGAGAAGGCCAGCAGGTATGTACGTACGTACGCAGTTAAAATTTGCTTAATTAATTAATATATATTTCGTGAAAACGTACGTACATATATATATACATGCAAGGATGTTAGCTGATGTTAGCTATATATATATATGTACAGATCAATTAAATTACGTACGTACGTAATTGATGGATCGATGTAGATCGAGTACGTATAATTAAGCGCAAATTAATTGACAAATATATATATATATGTAATAATTAATTAATTATAATATTTTGTAGCAGTATGGACAAGAGTTGGATGAAGTTGAAGAATAGATGTGATGTCCGGTATATGGATGGAATTAGCGAATTTGTGAATTTTGCGATAGAACATGGTCATGGAAAGAAACGTTTCAGGTGTCCGTGTCAGAAATGTCTTAATTGTCAGTATGCGGAGGTTAATGTTATGGTGCAACACCTGTACGAAAATGGTATGATGTGGAGTTACACTACATGGAGCGAGCATGGTGAAGCAGTAGAGTTCAGCGCAGCAGACTTCAGCTCAGGGTACAGTTACCATGGTGCCTCATCCAGCGGCAGTGGTGCCGGACCCCCAGCTTGCAACCCAACTGCAGATTTGGTCCATGATGCGTTTCCGGGATGTAGTCATAGTGGACACCAACACCAAGACGGAGGTTACAGTACCACTTATGAGCATGATGACACATTCCCCGCAGCTAGCTTGGCCACTGACACCAGTGAGATGGAAAAGTACAACCGGATACTACTTGAAGCGCAGACCCCGGTGTTCCCTGGATGTCGAGAGAATGTGTTGCAATATGTGATGGAGCAAATGAAGATAAAAGTGAAGCACAAAATGTCAGTGAGTGCTTTTGACGAAATTCAGGAGCAAATATGTAAGTTGCTTCCTGATGATCACAATCTTCCTAAATCTCATTATAAGGTTAGAAATATCCTGAGCAGCCTCGGCTTAAAGTACAGGATAATTGAAGCATGTCCGAATGATTGTGTGCTATTTTACAAAGAGTATAAAGAGTTGGACTATTGTCCCGTATGTGGCCAGTGCAGATTCCAGTTGAATAGGAAGAGTTCAAAAAAGAGAATTCCTATGAAAGTTGTTCGATATTTTCCCTTGATTCTCAGATTGCAGCGCCTGTACATGTCTCTACACACAGCAGAGGCGATGCGATGGTACGCAGAAAAGCGAATAGATGACGATGTCCTGCGACACGCCGCGGATGGGGAGGGTTTCAAACATTTCGACAGAGAATTTGGAGACTTTGCTTCAGAGGTTAGAAATGTTAGACTCGGCCTATCTACAGACGGATTCAATCCTTGGGGAAGTAATAGCTCCGCTGTCAGCACTTGGCCAGTTATTCTGATGCCGTACAACTTGCCTCCGTGGATGTGCATGAACAAAGAATTTAATTTCCTTACCGTATTAATTCCAGGTCCTAAATCTCCATCGAAGTGCTTAGATGTCTACCTCAGACCTTTGATCGACGAGCTGAAACTGTTGTGGGAAAATGGAGTCCCAACTTATGACAAATTCACTGACACGATGTTCACGGTGAGGGTTGCCGTAATGTGGATGATCAGCGATTTTACAGCTTATGGGATGTTGGCAGCCTGCAGGACAAAAGGATATAATGGATGTCCTATATGTTTGGACGACGTGAACTCTAATTGGCACGTGGGGAAGGTGTGTTACTTGGGTCACCGTAGATGGCTTCCTCACGACCACCCGTGGCGACAGGATGAAGCTCATTTCGACGGTACGGTAGAGAACAATCCTAAACCCCGTAGTTGGTCGGGCGAAGAGATTTTAGAGAGGTTGAGCTATTTCGACTTTGGTGTGTTGAGCAATGACGCGGATGTAAAGAAATGCAATCCAATTCCTCCACATGATCTGAGCTATTGGGATCGCAAGAGTATATTCTTTGAACTCCCTTACTGGTCGAAGTTGAAGCTGAGGAACAACTTGGACGCGATGCACATAGAAAAGAATGTGTGCGACAGCGTGGTGGGAACAATTCTCGGTATTAAGTTCAAGACTAAAGATACTCCCAAAGCGCGCAAAGATTTGGAATCAATGAATCTACGTCATCCCTTGTGGTTGAGGAGGGATAGGAAAGGATGTTACAACAAGATGTCAGATGCACCTTACACAGTGAAGCCGACGCTTAGACGTTCTGTATTTCACTGGTTTAAGGGCGTTCGTTATCCGGCTACGTATGCAGCTACTATAACTGGAGCAGTGGACGAGGTGCAACACAAGTTTGTTTGTCTAAAGACACATGACTATCACGTTATGCTGCAACGTCTGATTCCAGTGGTAATTCGACCATACTTGCCTCGGGACGTCGTAGAACCAATAGTGGCATTGTGCAGGTGGTGGCAGAGGTTATGCACCAGAGAATTAAAGAAGTCAGATGTGGTGGAATTGCAACAACAAATTGTGCACATCATTTGCAAACTAGAGAGGATTTCCCCCCCTGCTTTCTTTGACATCATGATTCACCTAATGATCCACCTGCCCGAGCAGGTGCTTATTTCTGGTCCGGTCCAGTACACTTGGATGTATCCTCAAGAAAGGTACGTACAACTAATTAATTTGTTCCACTGGAGATTATATATATACTAGCTAGCTAGCTATATGTACTTATGTAATGTGTACGTTTGATTTTGCAGACAGCTTGGACAGTATAAGTCATTCGTCAAAAACAGGTCGGCCCCGGATGGCTCCATAGCAGAGACATACCTAATGCATGAGTGTGTTACTTACTGCAACAGGTACCTCAAAGATCCACCCCCTCCCACTGCCTCCGATCGCAGTGCCCGCATCAATCTTTCTGTCGTCACCAATGTCGTCCGACCGTTTAGAGGAGTATTAAAGGAATCGTTAACACGGGAAGAACTTATTGAGGCACATTGGGTAGTGTTGCGAGACTGTGATGAAGTTGAGCCGTACATGATGTCATACAGGGAGAGGCTTCAGGCGTTAAATCAAAACAAGAGTTCGGCGTGGATTGAGAAAATGGTTAAGAAGAAGTTTCCTGATTATTTCTTCCAATGGGTACGTACGTACGACTCGGTATTAATTATTTAAATACATATCGCTCATGTTTGTAGAAAGTAAACCCTTATATTAATTTGCCCTTTTTCGCAGATGATTGATCTGCAAAAATCTGATAACCACGGAGGGTGGTGGTCATGGCCAAAGCACTTGCTAGCAGGGAAGCCGGTTAAACACTATATTTATCCCGGATGTTTTGTCAACGGTGTAAAGTTCCATTCATTGGCCCGAGACGAAGGAAGAAGAACACAAAACAGTGGGGTAGCGGTTGGGAAAGACAATGATCTATATTACGGGGCTATTGTATACGTGGTTCAGCTATGTTACGGGAATGATGTCAACGTTTTCCTATTCAAGTGCAGATGGTTCAAGCGTACAAAGGAAGACCTGGGACTATTATCAGTCGATACAAACTCGCACTGGTATGAGGATGAGCCTTTCGCTCTCGCCACCTTAGTTCGGCAGGTGTTCTATCTCGACGATCCGAAAGCCGGTGAAGGGTGGAAAATAGTGAACCATATCTCTCAACGAGGAATATGGAATACAGAGACAATTGAAGGGACACCGGCGACGACTGAAGATGCTGCTGAACCAGAAAGAGACATTCCTGCCTATCAAGAGCCTAATATTTCTATGGTCTGCTCCGATATAATGGACCTGGTTCAAGATGGTGAACGGTTACCCATGCCTGATGGTTGTACAGATCTAACTGAAGATGAGATTATCGATGAGGTAGATGAAGAAGACGAGCAGGAAGAGGACGCGGACGAGGACTCAGGTTATTCGTCGGACGATGTTGAGTACGATGACGAGGATGAGCCGTCGACTAACGGGGATGAGGACGATGATGATTATGACGAAGAGTACGGTCATACGACGAGGGAGATTAATTGGTAATTAATTACTGTAATTATTGTAATATATATATATGATCGATGCCGGTTTACGGTAAGAAATTAATCTGAATTATATATCCTGACCAACGGAGAAATTAATAAATATTGGCGCCAAATCTCAATCTCATATAAAACGTACCCTAGCTAAATCCTTGACCCTAAATCTACCAGTTCGATCGGATCGATCGATAAATTTTTTAATTATATTTTTGAATCAGAATAATTGAACGGACACGTACACAAATGACCGGGGACGACCTAAACCGTAATCCCTAAGGCCCTAACCCCTGAAATCGGAGTCTATGCACCTGGACGACGGAAAATGGTCATTATCCGTCGTCCAGGTACACACTAGGACGACGGAGAATGGTCATTCTCCGTCGTCCTAGTTCACAAACCCTAAACCCTAAACAGTAAGGCCCTAACCCCTGAATTCAGGGTCTATACACCTGGACGACGGAGAACGTCATTCTCCGTCGTCCAGGTTCTAACCTGGACGACGGATAACTTCATATCCGTCATCCAGGTATAAACCTGGACGACGGAAACGCTCAAATCCGTCGTCCAGGTGCAGATATCGTAATTTTTTCTAAGACAACGACCATCTAGACCTTCTTCCAATGCATTTTCTTTTCATCAAGACTTTAGAGTAAACAATTCTTGGTGTGTGAGCTTCGACGGTTCGAAAATCGGAGTTGCGAAATGCCTTGTATCCACGTTTCCGGTTTGTGAAATTATCGGTTTTGCGGTTGACTGTGCCGATCAAACCCTTCCCGAACTTATTATTTTATGGTCCTTTGAAGACAATTATATATTATGTTACGACGAACATATCCAACGGTTGTTTTGTCCAAATTCAATTTCGTTAATACTCTGCTGCAAATGAGCGTCTACTCATGAACACTTAAGTTGTAAAGATTAGTCGATACTTAACATGTTTCAATACGTAAAATTAATCGGCGGTTCAAATTTAACTGTTCATATATACGATGCGTTCATCGATATTGTACGACTATTTCACTCGAATGACAGATCGCTAAATTCCTAGCGAATTATTTTTTAAATTTTTTTTTACGTAATATGAACCTGGACGACGGAGATGGTCATTTTCCGTCGTCCAGGTGTTAACCTGAACGACGGAGAATGACCATCTCCGTCGTCCAGGTTCAAAAATCATGGCGGTTCAAATTTTTTTTTTTTAATTTTTTCATGTAATTTTCACTTGGACGACGGAAACTTACCATCTCCGTCGTCCAAGTCCAAAATCATGGCGGTTCAATTTACCGCTTCCGTTTTTGGGACCGCTTGAATTTTCACTTAGACGACGGATAATTCATTCTCCGTCGTCTAAGTCCAATTCCATGGCGGTTCAAAACGTCCCGCCCCTTAATTACGCGCCGTTTCAAAATTTTGAAACCCCCACCTGGACGACGGAAAACACTGTTTCCGTCGTCCAAGTTCACTTAGACGACGGAGAATAGTGCTCCATAGTCTAAGTGAAACTCTATAAATAGAGTACGGCTCATCTTCTTTTCCTCATCCCTTGCAATTCTCTCCATCTCTCCTCTCCTCTCTCTCTCAATCTCATTCCGGCGATATTCTCCTCCGGCGACGACGCTCCGACGATACAACTCCGGCGTGGTTCGATTCCTCCTCTCAGACGACACAACTCCGGCGAAATTCCCGAAAACTCCGATTCGGTAAATTTCTATTTTTCCCTTATTTAAATAATTTTCATTTTATTAATTAATTAAATTCTAAATATAATTAATTAGTAGAAATTAATTTAGTAATTAGTTTTAAATATTTAATAAATGATTAATTGTTGTTATTAATTAATTAAATCATAATTATTGTTATTTAATACTAATTAAATGAATAATTGTAAATTTATTGTTATTAATTAAATAAATAAATAATTATTGTTATTAATTAATTAAATAAATAATTATTGTTATTAATTAATTAAATGGTTAATTATTGCATGCTAAATGGAAAATAAATTATTGCATGTAATTACGTGTATTTTTTAGTAAATTAATTAGTAGTACGTGTTCGATTTAAATTTAGTACATAGGCTTGGTGTAATTAAGTCGCACTCTTTGGAATAGATGGCGCCTCTTTTCCTTGCTTATCTCCTTAACCCCTCGTGATGTGTGGATTTCATCACCGCACACCATAACCTAAGTGAAGTTATGGACACGAGGTTGAGGGCGGAGTTTGCAAAGGACTTGAGGGAGTGTAAATTTTTGAAAAATTGGCCGAATGTCGGACATGGTGTCTAGAAACGGGTTATGACTGGTGACAGGATTTGGACTAAGAAAGACTTTTGTCGAAATTAGTCCTGCCTCTCGCGTTATCTCTATCCCTAACTGGCCATGTTTTTCGATTTAACCAAGGCTGATTAATTGAAAATTAACACTTTATCGCGCGGGTCGCACGTCCATTGAACGACCGAAAATGCCAACCTAGTGTACTCTATTTAAATCTTAAACGTACTTAATTAATTAGCGTAAATTTTTAAGTTGTAATTATTATGGTAAGTAGGTATTTTAACCCCGTACTCTTAGGTTTAAATGGCTCCGCCAAAGACGACATCCGGCAAGAAGAAAGCCCAACAAGAGGCAGAAGATGCCATGCTCCGCCGCTTGGCGGACCAAGTCGGTTGGGAATTACCACCGGAGGGCAACGACGCTCTCAATCCGGACGGATCATCTGGTCCGTCCATAGCGCCCTCTGGGGAAATTCCCGCTCCCCCATTCATCTCGAGCGGTGATGACGTCGACCCCTTCCAATCTCCGACGCCCGGTACCCATTCAACGGGAAGTACTCAGGCGTCCTCGACCGCCGAATCAATCATGTACAGCGCCCGCCGTAGGCAAAGGAGGGCCCCCACTGACCCGGAACCGAAAAGGACTCGGGGTCTCGTTAAAGGGGGCAAAGCGGAGCGTATTTGCAAGGCGGCCAGTAAAAAGATCGACTTGCCGTACGACAAATTCACTGGTGGCCCTCCCACAGCTCAGCTAGCAAGTCTCTCGGCGCATGGGATAGGGTTAATCATCCGTAACCGGGTTCGTATCACTGCCCCTACTTGGAAAGAGGCGCCGGATCATGAGAAGGCGAAAGTCTTCAAAGATCTTTCTGTACGTAATACGTTCAATTTAGTTATTATATAATATTGTTAATCTCGGCCTAAAATTTCTTAATATATACGATTATAATTTTCTATTTATTTTTGATAGGAACAATTTGACGTGGATCCGACACCGGCTATGTTGAGGCATATCAATCAAACCGCCAACTCCATCTACAAAGATTGGAAGTACAGGCTCCATAAGTACTTCAAAGATGTCGGTCCCGTGCCTCCCCCGGTAGAGCTGCAAGGGGAGAGAGAAGATGAGTGGGAGTGGTTGTGTAACCACTTTGCCGATGAACAATTTAAGGTATTAATTTATTTATTTTATTTCAATTAAGATAATTGAATTATTTAAATTGTAGTTATTCATTTTTTAATGATTTAATTATGTTGTGTAACAGAAATTCTCCGATGTCAACAAAGCCAATCGGGGGAAGAAGGAGAAACACCATACTACCGGCGCCAAGCAGTTCATTCAAATTGCCAAGGAGCACAAGGATAAGGGCTCCAAACACCCTTATCTTGATGCAAGCGTAAGCGCGTACGTGACGCCAGGGCTCGATAATGAAGCGAGTCAATGCGGCGTAAGTGATATATGTATATATGTGCTTTTAATTATAGTAATTATTATTTAAATATGATTTCATTATAATAAATTAATTATTCTTTTGTAGGCAAGGGCGATAGAGCGTGCGCATGAAGAGTTGGCCAACACTCAGCTTGCGTTCCCAGATGTGCCGCCGGAAGACCTGCCTCCTCTATCCTTAGAGAGCCAAATTGCAATCGCGGATGAGGTCTACGGTCGTAGAGCTGGAAAGGAGGTTAGGCACTTTGGGCCTAGGGTGGTACGAGATTTGTCGACGACCTCCGGCTCATCATCTACGGGAGGTTCGAGGCAGCGGAGAAGGAGTCAGGCTGCGGCCGTCGAAGCAGCCATTCAAGAGGCTCGACTGGCACGAGAGGAGAATGAGTCAATGCGGCAAAGACTTGACGAACAACAAGCACAAATAACCCAACTCATCGCCCTCATGGAACAAAATCGAGAAGTATGTCAACCTCCTCCGAACCCACACCCCGACGACAACGACCCGGCTGGAGGCGGAGGACTCGGCGGCGCATCTGCTCCTCCAGTGTATTAGCTAGCTAGTAGTTTATTATCTCGTTTCTTTCCGCATTCCGAACAATATTTTAATTTTTAATTTATGGGTTTTTTCGATTATTCATGTATGTACAAATTAATTTACTTTGATTATTTAATAATTAAGTTATTAATTAATATTCAAAATTTAGTTTATTTATTTAATTTTAGCATTTTTCATTATTTAAATTAAATTAATAATAAATTAAATTAATAATATTTAATTTCAATTTATTTTAAAAAAAAAATTAAATATTCACTTGGACGACGGAGATTATGTTCTCCGTCGTCCAGGTGCAGAACCCTAAACCTAACCATAAACCCCTAACCCCTAAACCCTAAACCCTGCCGTTCTCCGTGGCCCAGGTGTTCACCTGGACGACGGAAAGGCTAATTCTCCGTCGTCCAGGTGAACACCTGGGCCACAGACAAACGAGCAATGTCCGTGGCCCAGGTAGACACCTGGACGACGGAGAATTAGCCTTTCCGTCGTCCAGGTGCATACATGGGCCACGGATAATGTCCGCGGTCCAAGTTCACTTGGACGACGGAACGTCTAATTCTCCGTCGTCTAGGTGCTTGGACGACAGCACTTGGAGCACGGACCTTGGACGACGGAGTTTCCGTCGTCTAAGTACTTAGACGACGGAAAACTGCACCTAGACGACGGAAATGGTCCGTGGTCTAGGTGCAATTTTCTTGTAGTGAAGATTCGGATTCTTACCTGTTGGGCAAGAAGACCATGATACGAAATGGCGTGCCTACAGAGTTTCGATTGAGCGACGACGGCACGTTATTGTTCAGAGGCAGGTTATGTGTGCCTGGAGACGAGGATTTGAAGAAGGAGATTCTGGACGAGGCCCACAGTTCAGCGTATGCGATGCATCCCGGAGGTACGAAGATGTTTCGTACACTTCGAGCGTACTATTGGTGGCGCAACATGAAGCGGGAGATTGCCGCGTACGTGAGTCGATGTTTGATCTGTCAGCAAGTGAAGGCGGAGAGGCAGAAACCTGCAGGGAAACTACAGCCACTTGAGATTCCAGTTTGGAAGTGGGAGCACATTACGATGGATTTCGTCTATCAGTTGCCGCGTACTTCGGCGGGCAACACTGGTATTTGGGTTATTGTCGACCGACTGACGAAATCCGCACACTTTCTTGTACTTCCAGGGAAGGTATCAGTGGGTAGATTGGCCAAGTTATACTTATCAGAGATTGTTCGCTTGCATGGTGTGCCTGTGTCCATTGTTTCTGACCGAGATAGTCAGTTCACTTCTGAGTTTTGGCAGGCGTTGCAGCGAGCTTTGGGCACGAGATTGCGATTTAGTACAGCTTTCCATCCTCAGACTGACGGGCAATCCGAGCGGACCATTCAGACTCTTGAGGATATGCTGAGATCATGTGTATTGCAGTTTCGCGGAAAATGGGATCAGCAGTTACATTTGATAGAGTTCGCCTATAACAACAGCTATCAGGCCAGTATTGAGATGGCACCGTACCAGGCCCTGTACGGGAAGCAGTGTCGCACTCCATTGTGTTGGAGTGAGGTGGGCCAGCGTAGGCTTATTGGTCCTGATTTGGTGAAAACCACGATGGAGGACATACAGGTTATCCGGGATCGGTTGAAGATTGCCCAGGATCGGCAGAAGAGTTACGCGGATGTGAGGAGGAAGAGTTTAGAGTTCGAGGTTGGTGATTGGGTTTTCCTGAAACTATCTTCGTGGAGGGGAGTTGTGCGTTTCGGGAAGCGTGGCAAGCTTCGACCACGATACATTGGTCCGTATGAGGTTATGGAGAGGGTTGGAGCTGTTGCATACAGACTTGAGTTACCAGCTGAGATGGCTCGTGTTCATGATGTCTTCCATGTTTCGATGTTGCAGAAGTACATCTCAGATCCTTCACATGTGTTAGCCCCACAGCAGTTGCCGATCCGAGAGGATTTATCGTACGTAGAGGAGCCAGTGCAGATTCTCCATCATAGTGAGCAGGAGTTGAGGCACCGTGTGATCCCGCTAGTGAAGGTCTTGTGGCAGAACCATTCAGTTGAGGAGGCCACCTAGGAGACTGAGCAGCGCATGCGGGAGCAGTATCCTCATCTGTTCACTTTACAAGTACGTAAATTTCGAGGTCGAAATTTCTTTAAGGGGGGTAGATTTGTGACGACCCGAACCAGAATCAGTTGCGTATTCAGCACGATTCTCGAGATTGAGTATAGTCGCAGTTTTTCGATATATGTGTGATTCGTCGACCCTATTCGCGACTATATTTTCGGTCGGGAATTTGAGTTGAGTGTCTTCACAGAAATTGTAGAGTACGTGATTTCGAGCTCTTGGGTGGTTCCGGAAGATTTTTCCGATAATCGAGGAATATTTTATGATTATTTGAAGTTTCGGTTTCCGACGAGTTTATCCGATTGTTTCGTGTTTATCCGAATCATTTCGAATATTCATTTCGGACCGTCGATTGACCCGAGGCGCGAGTATAAATATCGGGAATAGTCGTAAAATCGTCGAAAATCACAATTTGGCGTTGACTATCGTTGACTTTCCAAAAATGGCAGTTTGACCCGTTGACCAAAAGAGGGAAAGTTTCCGTTTTGGTCTTCACCGTCCGACGTCAGTTTTCCGGCCACCTCCGGTCGAGTGAAAGGTATAGTTCACTTCTCCATGCAATTTCGAATTGATTGGTGTTTGAATTTGTGAAGTTTGGTGAGGTTTCGTTGGAACCCGAATCGGGTTTGGATTCCGGGTTTCGCCGTGATCGGGGGAGGCTCTCCGGTGAGCCACGGTGGCTAGGAGGTTGGGGGTTTACCTCCCCTTGGCCTAGGGATGCTTCCCCTATACTTGGATTTGACTGAAATGAAGTTTTCCGGCGAACCCGATACGGTTGCCGGAGTTGAATTTCAACTCGGATTCAAGCTGATTTGGAGGAGTTGGGCTTGGAATTGGACTTTGAGTCAGTTGAAGGAACTGTTAGGCTTGTTGAGGTCTTGAATTCTGGAGATTTTGGCCGTGAAATTCCACCGTTGACGGCGCGCCGCCGACGGCGGCGACGGTCAACGGCGGAGGGTTGACTTTTTCAGATTTCGACGTTTTTATTGTCGTTTTTCTCGAAATCGTGCCCTGATTATCGTCCAGAGGTTTTCGAATTGATTTGGGTAGCCGATTTTCAGTCGAGGGTTTCGAGTGGAGATTTCGGGAATTCCGTTAATCGTTTTGCATTTCATTGTTTATTTCCGGGAACGGTTGGTTTCCGTGGTTCAGTACAGGGTTGTGGACTGTGATATTGATCAGTTATGTTTTGTGAATATTCAAGAGATTGAGATCGTGATCGTGCTTCAGGCGAGGGATCTTCTGCCGAACGACGAGTTTAGCGCGAGTGCGCATTTTGCTCACCTGTGAGTGGACAATTTCTTTTCACGGAATTCTTGCGAGTCTTTTATATGATTTACAAACTTGAGCATGCGTATGAGATTTCGGATTACATGAGCATGTGTTTTACGATTATACATATACGGATATACGTATACGAGTATACGTATATGTTGTTTCATGCATTTGCGTCGAACTGTTTATGATTTGATTTTCACAGAGTACAGTTTCAGTTACGTTGTTGTATCGATACACCGCATCCCGGCTGATCCCCGAGGATGTTACCGGCTGGAATCACGTGTGGGCTAGGGACCCCATGGTTCTGACTGTACTACCTCAGCTAGGATCACGTGTGGGCTAGGGACCCCGTGGTTCTGACTGTGAGATTTTTACTTGCATGCTCAGTACGCTGGAGGAGTATGATTTTACCTCGTGTACATTATTATCTTTATTTACCTGGACTCGCATATGTTATTTTAAACATATATATTAACTGGTGAAAGACGTTTATTTTCGTCCACTCACTCTAACGAGTTTGTTATCTTTCCCCTGGGCTTTTCGGTTTTCGTGCCCAGTTGCAGTTCTGGTTTGATGTTTCACGTCGCGGTTTGGAGGCTAGTGATCTGAGCTACCTGTGTTTTCCAGTAGGTTCTTGTTTCGCCTACTGATGTGTATATTGTATATGTTTTATACTAGAGGTCGCTCTGATACATTCTGATACGTGTTTATACGGATTTTCTGAAAGGACCCAACCCCGATTTAGTTGCCTAAACCGGAATCGAACCCCTTCGAAAACGCGAACCAACAAAAACCGTAGAAATTTTGGCAGAGTTTCGCTACTAACGTTGAATTACCATTACCTGCACGCGGAAAATACACTTCATCCTATGCCACAAAAAGCAAACCGTGGGCACCAATCCCATCCGGATTTCTCAATATATCAACAGTAAAGTAAAACAATAAATATATTTATACTTTACTGAAATCCGGTGTAAAATCGTATAGTATAAACAACAAATTACTCAGAGCGACCTCTAATGTATAAACATATCAGTATACCACAGTAGGTAGAACAATAAACCTACTAGAAGAAACAAGATAGCTCGAGCACTATGCCTCCGACCACGACATGCGACACCAGAGTCCGAACTGCAAACTGGGCACAGAAATCGAAAAGCCCATGGGAAAGACATGAAACACGTTAGAGTGAGTGGACGAAAATAAATGTCTTTCACCAAGTATTATATACGTATAAAAATCATATGCGAGTCAAATGCATGAAAATCAAATAGTACGTGAGGAGACGCTGACTACCACTCACGTACAGAGCATGCAACGTAAAATATATCGCGGAGACTCTCGTGGGCTTCCACGCGATAGCACAGTCTGAATCACGGGATCCCAGACCCACACGTGATTCCTAGCCAGAAAGGCCTCGGGTCAAGATATCTGTCCCCCCCCGGAGCGTACTCGGGGATCAGCCGAGAAGCCAAATGTGTATCGATACCACAACATATATTGAGACTGTACTCTGTGTAAACCAAATCATAAATCATTTTCATGCACATGCATAAAACATAATATGTACGTATGTATATATTCGTATACGTATATTCGTATATGCATAATCGTAAAACACATGCTCGTAAAATCATAATCAATCTGCATGCTCAAGTTCGTAAATCATTTATAAAAGACTCGCAATCAATCCGTGAAAAGAAATGTCCACTCACAGACTTGCGTAACGCGATACGCGTTAACCCGTGATCCGGCGGAAAGTCCCTCGCCAAAACAACGATCACGAACCCCTGAATATTCACAAAATTTATTTTTCAAAATCATAATTCGACAATTCAAGACAAATCACGAGAAACCACCGTTCTCGGAAACACATAATCCGAATACGACGAATCGTCGAAAATCCGATATGTACATCTCAATACCTCGCTATACTTTCTGATGCTCAAATCGAGAAATGAACCTCCCCACTGCGATCGGGGCGCGATTTCGAGTCAAATGACATGCAACTTGTCGAAAATCTCAAAAAGTCAAACTTGACCGCCGTTGACCGTTGACCGTTGACCGCCATCAACGGCGGCGGCGCCACCAAACGGAGAATTTTCCGGCGGAGCAACCCCTATTCCACTCAAAATCATCCACTGAGCAACTTTGTCAACTGCAACAAAGGCCAATTCAATCTCTAACTAGTCCAATTTCAAGCAAAACCGAATTGGTACACAAATTTCAAACCCAAAATTCTCCATCCACAAATCGAATTAGAACACCATACCTATATGGTTAGAATCCTTGAGATGAGGGCTACAAAACCCAGTGCTTGATGTAGCTCAATTCAGCCAAAATCACAAACCACCATTAACACCAAAATTTCCAAACTTTAACCGGTAAAAACTCTTCTTTCCGGCGATCCACGCCGTCGACGGTGGCCGGAGACGTCACAAGGGGACTGAGGCGAGTCGAACAAGCCACGGACCGAGCCCGAAGGTGGCCGGAATCTCATCGCCGCCATGGAGGCCGTGAGCCACCGTCGAACACTCCTCCTCCAAGTTTGACCGAGTCAACCATAATCAATGCAAATTTGACTTTCCCTTTTTGGTAACCCAGTTTAAATACACTTTCCCAAAATGGAAACTTCATAATTATCCATTTCGACGAACTTCAAACCCACGTAACTTTCTCGTCGTATATCCGATTCCGATAATTCTCGCGGCCACAAACTCGTCTCGACGTACTCTTCAATTATCACCCAAAGTCAAACACATCGACCAATCGGATAAAAAGTCAACCATTCGAACCAACACATATTTAATCGACTAAACAAACAACAATCGGAAATATTCACAACTTAACCTTCGTAACTCAGAATATTGTTCCGGAAGTTCCCACGAGCTCGAAATAAAATTCTGAACAACTTCTGTGAAGAAGCTGAAACCAAATTCTCGTCCGGTAATTTAGTCGTTAAGGAATCCACCATTTAAATCCGTTTCCATCGAAACTTCAAATATTCATAATTAATTCCTCGGTCGTCCAAATAACGATCCGGAACCGCCCACGAACTCGAAATCACACGTACAACGACTCTCGAGAAGAGACCCAGCTCCAATTCTCAGCCAATAATTAAGTCGTTATCAAATCTGACGATTCCAACAACTATCGAAAATCTGCGACTACGCAGTAACTCACATATATAGCTGATCATACTGCTGATTCTGGTTCGGGTCGTCACATTTTCACGGATATACTATATATAGTACAGTATGTTTACTGTTTATTGTTTATATTATGATGTTGAGAAATCCGGATGGGATTGGTGCCCACGGTTTGATTTTTGTGGCATAGGACGAAGTGTTATTTTTCAGGGTGCAGGTTTATGCAATTCTACGTTAGTAACGAAACTCTGCCGAAATTTCGAAAAAATTTTGTTGGTTCGTATTTTCAGAAGGGGTTCGATTCCGATTTAGGTAACTGAATCGGGGTTGGGTCCTTTCAAATTCTACTAATCCAAGTGTCTGCTCAAATTACATAAGAATCGAACTGGAGATCCAAATGTCAAAAGTCAAAAATGAAGGAACTATTTTTCCCATCCCAACTGGAAGCTATAAATAGAAACAGAAAACTGTTTGTGACATCATAACAGCTTGACATTCTAAACTAACTCCACTGATGAAAATACTAACTCGTAGGATCTACCTCAGATCCTACAGTAGATACCATTATGTCTCGATCTACATGCGTGCTTAACCCCAGAAGAACTTTGTAAACTGAGCAATTTAAAACAATTGGCCCAAGGAAAGCCATGCATTCAAACATAAAATGTTAGAGTGAGTGGACAAAAAGTAAATTTTGTAAAGAAATGAAAAATTGTAAGTCAAATGCCTTTCACTGTAGGATATACGAAAAAGTGATGCGAGTCTAAAATATAAACGCCCAGGTCAGATTCCTGGTCCTCCTGGGGAGGCTGTGACTTGGGTCAAATAACCTCAAGCCCTAAGACTGCCTAGGTCAAGTTTATGTCCCTCCTGTGTGCTATCTGGATCCTCGGGTCTGGTCCCTAACCCTCCCGGAGCGTCTGGGGGATCAACCGAGAAGCAAGTGCATTGATGCAATAACTGAAACTATGTTATGTATAAAACAAAATCATATATGCCTCCATGCAAATGCATAACTGTAATAATGCATAACTGAAAAATGCATAACTTTAGACTCACAAAACAACAGTGAAAATAAAGCGTCCACTCACAGTACTGTGCAGGTGATTTCCACCAACCAGAAGCTTGTCTATCGGCGTTTCTATACGTCTTCCACTGGCTGCTAATACATCGTTCTGAAATAACGATTATTATTTAACAACTAATCGTCGAGAATGATATTGAATAACTAAACTTGTTCGCCTAACGAGCAATACCGTCGAGAGTATTGCATTCTCGAATATCGTGCCTTCCAAACTTATGACAATCTTTAATCTAATCTATATTCAATACATTTAATCCTTTCTAAAGTCGCAATAAAATTCTCAAGCATTACGTGACTCGAAGTTGAATCGACGTTCAACTCAATCGTTCCTTAAAATCATTAAATCAAATCATTAATGTCCGATAAATCACACTTTTTAAACAACAATGTCTAAAACAATTCAAAAACCTCTTCAAAATATTGACACGAAATTACGAGCAAAAGGTTATAAAACTTCTGCCGGTGAGATTTTCCGGCGACCCGAACACCAAATTGTGTAAAATCAACCCAACAACACAATTATCTTCTAACACAAAGTCAAATTCGAATAAAAAACCACCCAATTTTACCTTTGAAGTCAAGGGCACCTAAAACTTCAAATCGTTGATTCTCTCTCCACGGGTTGAATTGGAACTCCATCCATATATGGTTAGCTTCGTGGTGTTGAGATCGTCAAAGCCCACTAGGTATTGCCGTTCGAATTGGCAGGAAATGGAACAACCCAAAACCCCAATTTTTCATCCGATTTCGGCCTCACCACGACTAAATCCTTGAAAATCTACTTTTGAAACCATGGGGGTTTGAAAGAAGAGATTGACACCGGCCTCACCGATTTTGGTTGCCAGCCGGCGATCGACGTCGACGAAGCTGTGGCGGAGAAAGAGAGACACAGGAGAGAGAGAGAGAGAGAGAGAGAGAGAGAGAGAGAGAGAGAGAAGAGAGAAAAGGAAAAAAAACTGAAATGGAAAGTTTCCGGAAAGTCGTGTTTATACTCGCGACTAACCAACTCCGTAAATATTAAAAAAACTTTCGCTGAGCATAACTTCTTCCTCGTTACTCCGATTTTAACATTTAGCATGGCCACAAACTCGTCTCGATAAACTCTACGACTTTCCTCAAAGGAATTCCTTGAAAAACTTATTCTATAAAATTTCGATAAAACGAGTCAGCGATAACTACCGACGATAAAAAAAAATTAATTATCATCGCCGATTAACACTGAATCAAAATAACAAAGTAAATTTTGGTCGGGATATTACACTGATTACTGCTTATACATTCTCTTCATTCTAGCTAAATTTCCAAATGGATCATTTTCTAAATATATACGTACCTAGAGAACAAGTAGAAGTCTTACATACCTATCTTCATCCCTTTGCACGACTTTGCTTGAAGAGAAGTAGAGTTGCTATAATGACAGGAGTGAATATCATAAGAGCCAGTATGATGTTGGGTCTGGTTATCTGAGGAAAAACTATGCTTCCGTACTTGATATATATCACAGCTCCACCCACAACAGAACCAGCAATAGCAACCTTCCCAAATATTCCAAATCCTTCTGTTTGAACCAAAGAAACCATTTTATTATAGGAATCTTCAAAGAACCACTGCATTCCAAAACATATAAACGAAAATAGTGTGTTGCTCGATTAATCTTGAGGAACCTGGTTAGTTCTACCAAAAAGGACTCATGATATAAGCAGGCCCGCTTAAGCATTAATAATTGAGAGCTCTTAAATTTTCTAATATATGAACATCTATAGCTAGCATTCCATCTGTTCTCCATACATATGAAGAAATCTTTAACATAAACCATATCTACTTGACTCTCTCAAGAGCGGAGAGCATGGACCTCCTCATGTCAAAGCTATATTCTTTCGCAAATGTGTACTGGAAGTCTGAACTATCAAAGGAGTATCTTCAATAAAAAAACTTGGAGGGGAAAACCACACCGAGTGAGAGTCCCAACAGCCCTTATACAAGATAAAATACATAGAAAAATTACACCTTAAATCTAAACCACAGACAGTTAAGGAAAATAGGGCAACCCTAAAAAAAATAGGAAAATATCCTAAAACTAAACAACTACGATTCCTGCCTTCATAATATTGCACAACCAAAAACTGTCGTGCACAGATCACCAAGAGAAGCGACATAAGAGTCCAATCCAAGGAATACATTTCACGCCAACGTCGAAACAATCCCAGCACACACAACCATTGGTTACCAACACCAGCAACAGAGCTCTCTCTTCCACCAAAATCGAGGAGAAATCTAAGCTACCGACCGGGACCAAAGATCTCAATCAAATGACACTAACAAGAACAAGAAAGTAATCAGAACTGATGGAAAATGGGGGGTAAAGAACCCATGCGCGAGCTCCCATAATCGCCAAGGTAAGATGCTGGCACCAATAGGTAACAAGTCACTTTCAGGTAACAACCATAAGTACCCTCGCCCAATCCTCAATGAAAATCCTCTAATTTCATTGAGGTTGGGGGTAAAAAGAGCTAATCTGATGTTGAATTGGCTAATCAACGATATGGAAACATGTAAGATTATCCAACGTTAATCGAACCTAAAACTGGACATAACCAGAGTAACCACCACTTAAGTGTAAATACTGGATAAAGCCACGAGCAACACCATATAGGTGTATGAACTGGACATAGCCAGTAGAAAAATCACAAATGTTGTAAACCAATCTGCGATGCAAGAGATCACCGATGAACTTATTCGACAAAACCAGTAGAAATAAAAACATTCTGGAACTAAGAATACCTCCCAAGCCCATCTAAGACCTGGCCCAGCATCAACAGTAGTAGGAACGCCACACATAAACTGCCCTAGCAACACCGCCGTAACTTTCATTTGAAACGCAGCCAATACTCCTCCCTATCGACTGCAAACAGCCCAGAATTAGAAGTGCACCAGCAACCAATGAACACCCCTGACATACCCAAATCTGGGAAAACCATATCTGTGCATCTCCTTCAACTGCTCACTGTTGGCCCAAACCCGTCCGCCACTGAGAAGAGAGTTGCGACCCCGCGCACCTACGACCGATCCAAAACAAAAACTCCACAGAGCCTAGAGCCATTCTGCAGGAAGCTCCAAGCCACTGCCTATCTAACCCAGGTCGTCGAGCTCCAAACATGTCGCCATGTTGGGTCAACATAGCGGCGAGGCGAGCCGCCGGACGGACGCACACAGATGCCTTAGTCGACGAAGTGTATTTTGCACTCTCTCTTTTCGCGCGCGTGCCGAAATTACACGAGTTGTAAAAAAAGATGTGATTTGTAAAATCCCTCCCTGAATGAATTGAGTTAAATGTGGCTTTTCCCCTAGGAATAAAGTTGGTTTGCACCCGCATTTACCTTATCCAGATCTGTTTACGTTTAATCTTTTCTCATTTTATACATGCCAAGTGTAAGCTTGAATGTAACAATCAGTTGCTAGAGTCTAATATTGCGTGGAGTAAACACACTCCATAGCAAATGATGCATGGTTAAGGTCGGCTTCACCAGAGCATATGATCAAACTATTTTATATTGATATGGTATCATCTAAAATGAGTCAATAACTATCATGATTCATGAATATGCTTATCATACAAAAACCCGTAATATTCGAAGTCATAAACTAGTACACTATCCTCATTTCTCACAATCTCATCTAATACCATCCCAGAAAACAACATATCTATTACACCTACGAAGAATGATGCCTATACCGAGTAACACACAATGGGATCGTTTTATTTACCAGTAAAACTAAAGTGTGGTCACACCCAGAGTCAGACAGATACAGAAGATCGCCTTGATTAGTACTCAAGTTTGGCACATGCAGTCCGGAGCAGGGTAAGTATATATCGACTGCTTGGGCTTCCTGAACCTGATCTGTCCTTGTCTGTTTTCATGGCCTTCTACTACGGCTTGCTGGAAATCTGACCACGTTATGGTTTTGTTAGGGAAGAGCTGACCCAACAAACCCATATTTGGCCTGATTGTCTTCAAGTTCTCGTAAGTTCGATGTCCAACCTGTAGACACCACAGTAAAATAAACTCAAAATTTCAACAAAAAACCACTAGAAGAACCTCCTCTCCTGTTTTTCTGGACATTCTTAACTGGATAGTATAGAGAATACGACAAAATTCACCAGATTAGAGTTATTCAGCCAATTTCCTCTTTTCAATCTTGTTTGGCCAAAACTAGAAAGTCAGAAGAAAGAACTATTTCTTGAAAATTTTGTGAAAAATTCCTAAGACCAGCTAAAAAATAATGTACTCTGATGTAGGTCTCCAGTCTCTTATCAGGTTCAGTAGTATCGATGTCAATGGCAGTCAATAGTGCAAAGTATCATATGTTTCTATGGTAAGTCGGTAACTGGAAATATGGTCTACTTAAAATTTTCAACAACAAAAAAATGTCTCACCAGTGCATTGTGCATATTCCCTGGAGAAGCAGAAATGAAGATGTCACTGTGCATGCTAACGTAGTAATCAACAGCAGCTAACAGAGAAGCCTTTCCTTTGATTTGGGCACGTTCTTCTGAAGAAGCAAGGCTCTTTTTGTCTTCCATCAGTGGAAATAAGTGTCGTAAGTTTGCAATCCTAGCTTCTCCACCGTATACCTAGAAAATAAAGAGAGCTCAATAAGTTCTGGTAACTAGGGAACACCAAATTTGAATTTCCACTGGCCAATCACTAAGAGGTTTAGTAGGATGAGCATGAGCAAGGAGTTCAAAATAAGATATGAACCTTGTGAGAAGCAAGATAGAGATGGGTACTATTGTCAAATCCCATTGCTGCAAGCAGCAACCCAATCTCTTCCGGAGTTAATGGACAACGCCCCTGACTTCTCAGTTCTTTATCAGTAAATTGGGAGTTAAGCACCCTTCCCTGCCAAAGCACTTGCCGGTATTTGGCCAGTGCCAGCTTTTCAGCTTTTCCACCACCAAAGTCACAGGCTGAATGAGCTGCCATATCCTGGAATGACAAGATTACAAATGAACAGACGAATTCAAACTGGGCCACTAGAAGTGTAGCTAGCTACTAGCATATTACATGCATACCAGTCAAACAGTCACTTAAATATTATTTTCTTTTTGGTAAGGAGAACTTATAAAACAGGCCAAAAGCAAAAGAGAGCAGGCAAAGACCCTGACTCCACCGAAACAGTCACTTAAATCTTTAGTTGGTCAGGGTTACGTATACTGCCCTTTAATCCATTCATTTTTTTATGCGTACTACTTGCACCAATACTGCAGGCCAGACATTGTTAGCTTAATAAAACAGTTGGTTAATTATGTTAAAGCTTTCTGCATAGCTTGCAAATAGAAGCGCGAATTTGCAAAATAGACAACTCACATAGAAATGTATCTGTCCTACCTTTTCGAGCGAGAGGCTGCTTAATATAAATGCAAAATAGCAGAATAGACAATTCAAACAGATATCTATCCTACCTTGTCAAACCGTAGGTGTAGCACAACAAATTTTCCCGCCCCTTGTTTGGCTTTCATAAAAGGCATTTCCAGCAGGTGATTGGTGCCAATCACTCCACTTTTGCCAGAAGGATATCTAAGGCGGTTGATAAGGGCATCTCCGAGTTCCCTAATGTGAGGAACAAAACTTAATGCTTGAAAGTTCACCTTACAACGTAGGCGTTGGATGTCCATAGGTAAGGTATCAAATGTCAGCCGATGAGAGAAAGGGGCAATCGCTGCAATTCCGTAACTGCACCACATACAAAATTTAGTATATTGCTAAGTCTTACGTAAAAGAGAACGGAAGTCACAGATTCAAGTAACTACTAACCTCTGAATTACAGGCAATACATTGTCAAGATACCAATTGGCTGAAGCATGTACAGGTGCTGTCTTCACTCTCGTAGCTCGAATGGCAGTAGCATAGTACTCCCTTGTGCTCCAGGAGAAATCAGAAGGTAGCTCTTTTACTATGGATATATCATCCTTCAATACATTAATGAAATGATCAACATCGAATATATCCATGAAGGAGCTGCAGAGGAGAAAAAACAATAATTTGAATAATGTCCCACTTTGAATGAAAGGGATGAGGAATTAACATAACCAATGGGAAAAATATACAAATTTTTGCCTCTATAAATACCTTGAATCTCGCCAAACAGGGTTTACTTCGAGGAACGGGATCACAAGAGTTGCATTCAGTATTTTAGCAACAGCAACTGCATCACATATCTACAAACAAAACAATGTTGATAGTTGACCAAGAATTCACGAACTGTGAAACATACAAGACAAGAATGAAAACTTGAAACAGAAAAATATAGCTATTCTGCACTTTGAAATTTTCAATACCTACCCCCATCCTCTGCTGGTTCAGCCCTCCATCGAGAAATATCTGGATAAATCCCTCAGATTTCTCTGGTAATGCTGCATGAGAAAAAAATCAGTTGGGGAAAAGTAACACTAACACAATCAAAATCATTAACCTTGCACCCTACTGATTTCACGAATCACGAGTAATCGTCTATCAAGAAAGTCTCATTGTGCTGTAAAAGACTCACACGGGGCAATTGATGGTTCTATGCAAGGTTTCCAAGCTTGGTCAACCAATGGTGTCCATAGCTCTGACAGTTCCTTTTCTGACTATACAGGTAAAAGAATGTGTTTTCAATAGATATTTACAGCTTAGTAAAAGGGTCAAACTATCTAACAAACAAGTGAGGCACTAAATCAACTCTTACTCACCGTTTGGCGTTGTAAAGCACTCCTGAGAAGGCGTTGGTGCCTAGATTTTGGAACATTCCCCTCCTGTGAATTTGACTTCAACATAACGTTCCATTCCTGCAAGTTTCACGTAATTACTGATGCTAATTCTTGCAATATGGAAACGCACTTTTAATTCACAGAACATCACACATCTATAAGATGACTTTTAATTCCTGTGTTTACAATGTCAAAAGTCACAGAAAACTCTGGCAATAAACTTTGGTCCTCAATTCATTGGCCCACAAATTCACTATCAAAATGCCACTAAACAAATCAAAGCTAAAAGCTTCATGCAATAATGTCCACTTTTTAACAATGAGCAACCATAATAAGACAGGGTTTTTACCCTAAACCCTACTCAAAGCCCCATCATCTGCATAGTCATTTTTCACATCTAAGCTCAGCTTACTGCTTATGACTACCTCTTGACAATTCAGAGCTAAGAAAAAGCTCCCATTCTACATTTGACAAAACAACTTTGCACAAAGCAACCAAACCATATCAAAGCCATATATAGACAAAGATACATTCTTCTCACCAATGCCAAAATGTCCATCAGCATAAGAAGCACATTAAAACCTAATTTCTATTTCAATTAAGCAAGTCAAGCCAACTTATGACTACATACCAATTAGCAAAATACTAAACCAAAGCTACATAGAATCAAAGATACACCCTTTTCACCAATGCCAAAAAACTTATCAAAATAAGAAACAGAAAGAAAAAAAGATCCTTTCTCATCAAAATAAGCAAGTCAAGCTAATTGATTTGAGTACCAAGAAAGTGTGGACATACCGAAAGCATTGAAGGTGAGGCATGACCAAATGGGCTGAACAAACTTGGCAAGAAAATGGGAAAGAGCAGCAGCAAAAGAGCACCGAGTGCTCCTCCTCTAGGAGACTGGTACTCATTCTGGTACTGAAGCTTCAGCCCCATTGAAGAAAAAAGCTCGGTTCTTGAAACTGATCTCCAACTTGAAACTTCAAAGTTTGCTTCTTTCTTATACTCCCAAAATGGGTTTTGCTTTAGCAAAGAAAACGACACGAACCCAGAAGAGAAGAGAAGGAGAAGAAGAGATGACCAAGAATGCAGGCATCAAGAGGTAGCCATCATCGTATCAGTAGAAATAAAGAGCGAGAAAGTTAGAGAGAGAGAGAGAGAGAGAGAGAGAGAGAGAGAGTAAAAGTTGGGTTAAAGATGGACACCTGGACTCTTTGCTCTGAGTTGATTTTAATGGGGAGGTGTGTCACTACAAGGAGGGCCCGAGTGGGTAAATGCTCTGTTTAAAAAGCATTTGTTGCATCAGAAAAAGAGAATGAAAACAAACAAGCACCAGTAGTAGTAGAAGCAAGTCGTTTACGTTTTTTAAGAGACTTCTTTCAAAGGAGGAGGAGGAGAGGCTCAAAATGGTCAAGGGGGTCTGTGCAAAATTGGACCGTTGGGTTTGTTGTTTTAGTGGTGTGGTTATGAACTTATTATGACGATGATGGATGGGGCTTGGTAGTGTTGTGTGCGCTTTTTTATGGGGATAGTGTTGAGCACCGACACAACTTTCATGGAGTTGGGAATTTTGGGTGTGGGTGAAAAGAAGAACGTTATTGTGGCTAAATGGACTCATCATCATGTGTGGACTCAGGAGCCGAGACAAAGGCTTTTGTGGCTCACATGATTTGTTTTGTTCTATGCGAGCCCTCCATTATTGTTACAGAATTGTAATGGTATTGAGATTTTGCTGCTGGATAAAAATCCCATTTTTGATTAGGCCTCCCTTGAGATGGACTTGGCGTAAATCTTACCCTAAAAATAGGCTAATCCTCACTCGGGATTAGTTGGAAGTTTGTCTTAAAATGAATGATCAAATATGGAGAAGCTTGTGGGTTTAGCAAAGCAACCCCTTTTTGGGAATTATTAAAGACTCAAAAGAGAGTTGGTTAGGTAAATTCTCTCAGAATTAGAGACTCAACAGAGAGGTCAAGGTTGGTGAGATAACTATTGATGAATAAAAGTATTTGCACTATTTGTGAGAAAAAAATTCACCTACGGGTCTGAATGTTTGTAGACGTATCAATGTTCGAATTTCAAAAATTATCAAAATGATGTCTGAATTCTCAAAATTACATTTACGCAATATTTAGAATCATTTTTTATCATAATATTGCATATGTTAACGACGTGATAATTTGTTTTTTACAAAAACAGAAATGAAAAGACTGTCAAACCATTAAAATTTTCATTTTTTATTTTTTATTTTCTATTTTTCTTTCCTTTCCTTTTCTTTTTTATTTAATTTTTCTTTTTTCCGTTTTTTCCTCTCTCCCCAAAGCCATCGGCGAGCTCCAAGGCCACTTCGGCATCGCACACCTCGCCTTGTTTTATGCTCGCGCGGCTCTCGACCTAGTCGACCACAGCCACACCCCCAAATTCAAGTTTTAGGGTTTTGGGTTTTCGCCGATGGCAGCAATTAGAGCTCTGCCCTTTGACTAGAATCCAAAGGTTAATCTCAGTTCGAGCTCTTTCCACTTCAACTAGAATAGCTTGAATGCTCGAAAATCCAAACTCCTGTAGATTACACCAAGACACCAATCTCCATACATTCTTACAAATTTTCTTTCGCACATAGTTTTGATGTTAATGAATAGAATCCAAAAGAGGGTATCGAAAATGATTGCACAACTCAATCATCTTGTACTCTTCTCCACTCATGTTCATGAAAGAACCACTTCTGTGCAAAACCCTTCTTTTTGTTCGATGAAATTTCGATCCTTTTCGAGTTCTAGGCTTACCATTATCCAAAAGTCTCTCTTTCCGAGTCGACTCGAACTCAGTTGGCTACTACTTCTCCATTTGCGAACCGGGTTTCTCGAACAGCTAGAAGCCTAGAACTGAAAGTCAGGAACCCCTTTTCAAATACAAATACATTGTAGCAACAACAGTAACTTACCAAATGTATGTGAATTACTTGAGTGATCGATCATCTCCCACTTTCATAACAACCACTGTGACAACGCGAAGCCTGAGTCAGACCATGGAGGCCTCTTTGACCCGACCCGCCTCCTTATCGGATCGGTCAAAGCGCTTGAGGAGATTGGCGATCGCGTCCTTTGCAGAGGCTCCAGACGAGGGGAAGAAGTCGAGCTCGTCGGCGAACTCCTTTGCGGCGCCGACCGAGAGAGATAGAAGTGATCCGACCCTAATGGAGTGGCGGTGGAGACACATGTAAGGGGTTCGTGCGTCTAATGTGAAGAAGATGAGAGTTACAGAGAAGCAGAACAGAATGTGGTAGAGCTCCATAACCCATCCCCACCGCAACCAAACTCGACTCCAATCCCGACCGACCGGCAAGCCCTTCGTCAACCTAATGGTCACCAGCTGATGAAATTGATAGCAAGAAACATAAAGAGATGGAGAGGAAAGTGTATCTTGTTTATTGATTCAAAACTGAAATCAGTTAGTGTACAAAGAGTAAAGAAAACCTAACGGTTATGTACAACTAAAGGAGGCTAGCCTCTACTAAAAGGAGCAGAAAGTACAAGCAGAACATCAGCTCAAAGCAGAAGCAGAACAACAGCCGGCACAGTTTGTAAAAGTCAACTTGTCTTGGCTTGAGCATCTCTAGCTGAACTAGGAAAGCTAGACTAGCTGAACTAAGAAAACAAGACTGGTTTCTTCAACGGCCTCCTTTAAGCTGGATCCAGAAGATTGATGGAATCAAGCTTGGACAAGATTTGCAGCAAAGAAGCAGTTGGTAAAGCTTTGGTGAAGATATCAGCCAACTGATCTTGATTTCGAGTATAGACCGTTTGAATAACTTTGTCCTGCACTTGATTACGGATGTAATGGCAATCAACTTCAATGTGTTTCGTTCTTTCATGAAACACTGGATTAGATGCCATATGCATAGCGACTTGATTGTCATAGTGAAGAGACAAAGGGTGAGAATTTTTGAAGCCAAGATCCTCGAGCAACCCTCTAAGCCATATTAATTCACAGGCAGCAGCAGCCATTGCCATGTACTCAGCTTCAGCACTAGATTTAGCAACAACAGTCTGTTTTTTACTTTTACAAGTAATAAGGTTACCACCAACAAGAGTGCAGAAGTCAGTGGTGCTCTTTCTGTCTAAGGCATTGCTAGCCCAATCAGCATCAACATAACCAACAAGATCAATACCTCCATTAGGCTTAAACAGTAAACCTCTACCAATTGAACCTTTCAAGTATCTCAATATTCTTCTAATAATGCTCAAGTGATCAATAGTGGGAGCATGCATGAATTGACTGACAATGCTCACACTATAAGAAATATCAGGCCTGGTGATAGTGAGGTATATCAATTTTCCAACTAACCTATGATAGTAACTGATATCTGGAAGAAGGGACCCTTCAGAACTGATCTGAAACTTGCTGCACAAGGGACTGTTTACAGGTTTGCAATCCAACAAGTTAGCTTCCTTTAAAAGATCAAGAATGTTTTTTTTTTGGTTTAGAAATAGGCTTTTGTAGGATGGTGCCATTTCTATTCTAAGGAAGTACTTTAGATTGCCAAGATCCTTGATTGCAAATTTTTTATGCAGAGCAAGTTTCAAAGCTGAGATTTCTGCCAAATTGTCTCCAGTTATAATCAGATCATCAATATAAATTAGAACAACTAATTTACCTTGAATTCCATTCTTAACAAATAGAGAGGAGTCAACATTGCTTCTTGAAAACTTCATTTCCTCCAACACTGAGCTTAACTTAGCATACCAAGCATGAGGTGATTGTTTTAGGCCATAAATAGCCTTATGCAGTCTGCAGGCCTTGTTTGGATTTGCTGATTCAGTGTGACCTGGAGGTAGTTTCATATATACTTCTTCTTCTAACTCACCATGTAGAAAAGCATTTTTTACATTCATTTGATGTAAACTCCAAGCTTTGTTGACAGCAACTGAGAGAATGACACGAACTGTGCTCATTTTTGCAACTAGTGCAAATGTCTCCTTATAGTCTACACCATAGGTCTGAGTAAATCCTCTAGCAACTAAACGAGCTTTCTTTCTCTCAATCTTACCATTAGAATGAAATTTGGTTTTGAATATCCATCTGCAACCAACTACCTTTTTTCATGAAGGTAAGTTAGCAATGGACCAAGTGTTATTGCTGTGAAGAGCTGACAGTTCATCAGCCATAGCAGCTCTCCACTCAAGGTGAGAATTTGCTTCTTCAAAAGATTGAGGCTCAGAAGCATCGTCAAGGCTGTTCAAAAAAGTAGTATGCTTGAGAGAAATTTTTTTGAAGGAGCAATGATTGGCCATGGAGTGCTTAGAAGTCATGAGCACATGGTCATTTAGTTTTACAGGCCTTCTCCTATCTCGACTAGGATTGCGTCGAAGATGAACATCAGCATCCGGTTCTGCATTTTCAACAGCAACAACATTTTCTTCAATATCAGCAGCATTAGAAATATCATGATTATCCTCAGCATGAATTTCAAGATCAACATGATTGAATTCTGGAGACTCAGAAGATTGGTTTTTTTCAGCAATATCAGTAACTGCAGGTGCTTTAGGACCTGGAACACCTGTAGCATCAGGATAGTTTCTCTCTCACACAGGAATTTCAATGGATGAAGTTAAATCATCATATGACTCCCCCTTTCTACTAATTCCATCTTGTATACTGAAATAGGGCAGACCTTCATCAAATCTAACTTCTCTTGAGACAATAATCTTCTCAGTAGCAGAGTTATAGCATCTATAGCCCTTTTTAGTGGAGGCATATCCCAAGAACATGCATTTAATGGCTCTAGGTTCCAATTTGTCTCTCTTGTTGAACTGAACATGAACATAACAGGTGCAACCAAAGGTTCTGAGATGGGAGATATCAATTTTCCTGTCTTTCAGAACCTCCATTGGAGACTTAAATCCCAAAACTCTACTAGGTAGTCTGTTAATCAAATAAGTTGCAGATAGAACAGCATATGACCAGTATTTTTTAGGAACATTCATCTGAAACAGAAGGGCTCTAGTTTTCTCAAGAATATCCTTATTTTTTCTCTCAACAACTCCATTTTGTTGAGGGGTCCCAACACAACTGGTCTGATGGAACACTTCATTGCTACTCAGAAATATTTTCATTTTGTTTGACAAATACTCAGATCCATTATCTGATCTCATTGTCTAAATTTTTGAAGAAAAATAATTCTTGACCAAATTATGAAAGTCACAGAACATGTCAAACAACTCATTTTTTGATTTCATGACATATAACCAAGTAATCCTTGTAAAATCATCAACAAAGATTACAAAATACTTGAATTCATCAACAGATTTCAAGACAGGCCCCCAAATGTCTGAGTGGATGATTTCAAATGGATAACTAGCTCTAGATAAGGATTGAGCAAAAGGAAGTCTGGTAGACTTAGAGTACTGACATACATCACAGTGATTGTTGTCATTACAAGAGTTTGGAAATAAAATGGATAAAACTTTGTCAGATGGATGAGCAAGTATCCTGTGCCAAAGAGAGAAATCTGAGGGTGGACTAAAACTGACTTGTAAAACATTGGATGCAAAAGACTTCATGAGGAAGTAATAGAGTCCATTCCTAAACAACCCTTCACCAATCATCTTCTTGGTGATGATATCCTGAAAAAATACTTTATCAGGAGTGAAAATGACAAAGCATTGCAACAAGGTGGTAAGCTGGAAAATTGATAAAAGTTTGAAAGGAAATGATGGCACAAACAAGGCACTGGACTCAATGGTGTTTGACAAAATCCTAATATTTCCTTTTCCACTAACAGCCACCTTTTTTCCATTAGCAATAGACACAGTGGAATTAAATCTCTCAAAATAGTTTAAATTATCCACCTGATTAGTCATGTGATCAGATGCTCCATAATCCACAATCCAACAATCAAATTTATCACTCATATCTAACGCAGTAGAAAACGCATTTAGAATACCTGTTTTATCAGAGGTAGAGTGATGATCAGCCTCTGCCAAGACCCCGCAAACTGACTCAACATAGCTGAATGATTTCCAGATGAAAAACTAGCCTCATCACTTTGTTGCTTCTATTTCAAAAACTTAGCAAACTCATTGATGAGTGTTGTAGGATTGGTAGTGGAGTCAATCATCTCAGACTGAGGTGAAGAGGAGGTAACCATTTTTGCCTTGAACCACCCTTCACTAAAGTTTGATTTTTCCTTGTTTCTCATCTACATTTCCCTCTTAAATTTGGCCTTGAGTTCAGGATGTAAGCTCTAGCAAGTTTCAACAGCATGAGTGGTGGATCCACAATGATCACAAAGTAGGTTTTGCTTCTTTCCCTTGTAGCTTTTTGGCTCAGATTGGTAATTGGATACACAAGCTCTCACTTCAGGATTAGTGACTTTGACCTCCAAATTCATGACTTTCCTTCTTGTTTCCTCTTGTTGAATAGTGGCACACATACTTGTGTGAGAGGGAAGAGTAGCATTCATGAGAATGATACTTCTCAGATCTTCATAGTCTGAGTTCAAGCTTGCAAGAAGTTGAAAAATCATGTCTTCCTCTGCACGCTTGCGTAGAATGGTGAGGTCAGTAGTGTGAGGTCTGAACTGATTTAGTTCATTCCATAAGGTGGTGAGAGCTCCCAAATGCACAGAGAAAGGTTTCTCATCCTGTTGCAAGTCAGTAATCTCCTTTTAAAGTTGGAACACTCTAGCTGCATTATTCAGATTTCTATACATCTCTTTCACCGTCTTCCAAAAAGCAGTAGCAGATTCGGAGTAATTGAAATTTGAGCAATATGAGACACCATAGAGTTGCAAAGCCAGAACATGACTTGATGATCCTTTGCAAGCCATGAATTGTATCATTCAGATAGAGGTTCAGGTACATCAATGGAGCCATTTATGTATCCTAATCTAGACTTTCCTCCTATGGCAAGGGTGATATCTCTAGACCATGAATGGAAATTGACACCATCAAATAGAGTTAATGTTAAACGCTGATTGGTATTGATATCAGCATCAGAATGTGTAACAGCGGAATTAGGAGTATTATTCATGGTTAGACCTCTGGATTCAACCATGATAAAACTGAATCAGAGATAACAATGGAGTAGGGATTTGTAGTAGACAGAAGCAGGAAATTAATCGACCTGCTCTGATACCATGATGAAATTGATAACAAGAAACACAAAGAGATGGAGAGGAAAGTGTATCTTGTTTATTGATTCAAAACTGAAATCAGTAAGTGTACAAAGAGTAAAGAAAACCTAACGATTATGTACAACTAAAGGAGGCTAGCCTGTACTAAAAGGAGCAGAAGGCAGAAGTAGAACATCAGCCGAAAGCAGAAGTCGAAAGCAGAAGCAGAACAACAGCTGGCACAGTTTGTAAAAGTCAACTTGTCTTGGATTCAGCATCTCTAACTGAACTAGGAAAGCTAAACTAACTGAACTAAGAAAACAAGACTGGTTTCTTCAACACCAGCTTTAACCAGATGGGGACCACCACCACTTTAGAAACTTCAGACCTTTCCAATGGGTCTGTTGGAGAACGCCTCGGCCGAGTACTTAACCGAGCAGCTCCCTAAGGCCTGGTCGAAGCTTCTGAGAGAGAGAGAGAGAGAGAGAGAGAGAGAGAGAGAGAGAACGGGGGAATAGAAAAATTAAATAAAAGAAAGAAAGAGAAGGAAAATAAAAATTGTAAAGGTATTATAGTCTTTTCCTTCAGTTTTTTTTTAAATGTCACATCATCCATATAGACGGTGTTGTGACGGAAAATGACTCTAGTCATCACGCAAATATAGTTTTGAGAGTTTGGGTATCAATTTGATAGTTTTTGGAGTTCGGCCATAATATTGATACGTCGGTGAAAGTTCTGACTTTATGAGTGACTTTTTTTCCTATTTGCAATTGGGATGAGAATTTGGGATAAGTTTAGATGTTTAGCTTGTAACTTGTGAAGTTGCAAGGTTTATATGTCGTTGATGGTGGCTTTAGTGCTTCACAACTTTATATTTTTCGTTGTGAGTGAGTTGTGTTATCTTATTAGAATAAAAGCTAATAATGAAAAAACACAATCTATGAAGTTTAAATTTGTTTTTCTTTTAATTGGAATGACAAAATAGACTAAATAATTAATCAAAAATCTTCAATTACAAAAAAATAAAGTGGTAGGATTGCATCTAATATTCATGTGAGAAATAACACCTTAATTAAAATAGCAGAAGCAGTTTGGGGTATGAGTTTTGGGCTTCCACATTAGTCGGCCCTATTCCCTTTACTATTTTTGGTCCCTACCGAAGAATTGGCCTTCAATCCATGCAAGACCAAGTTCATTATCTCATTGCTAGCTTAGAGTGTCTGGGGTCATGTGGGATTCCCATTTTGTCCTTGGGCCTCTTGGGTTGGGTGGGTGCTCTTTGGCCTAGTGGGTTTGGGGAAAGATTTTGAATATGAAACCCATGTGAATTGTTTGGACAAGATACTTGTTTCTACCAAACTCTGTAGGAATTCCAGTAGAAGTGTGGATGAGGTCAATACGGGTGATTCGAGCTGCTGCGCGTATATCGTCATTTACCTGTTGTTAAGAATAATACACCAAACGGTCGTTAGGAGCCTTAACAGGTTGTTCCCGCCTTCGACTCTCCGACGTTCAAGTTAGTGTATGAAGCGTAACAATAGTATTGGTTGAGTAACGGGTGTACCTTGTAACTGTCATAAATGTGTTGTATATATTGGCGGTTGAGTATGGTTTCTTTTGTTGCTCTTCGATGTGGGATCCTGCTTGTTTGTTCATGTTCTGTTCTGGTACCTTCTGTTTGTTGTTCCGAGCGCGTGGGCTTTCAGATGGTGTTGCTTCCTTGTTTAAAGTTGAAGCGTATATTGCTATCTTACGTTTGGTCTGAGCTGTGTTGACCCGTTTGGAGTGACTAAGTGTGCGACATCTATGTGTTTACGGGATCACGTACTAACAAGTCCCCCAAGTCCCCAAGTCAAGGGAGTCAGCTCTTGATTGGGGAGTTGCAAGGCTTTGTCCAGATTTTGCACGCGTGGTCACTCGAGGAGGGGGGGGGGTGCACCCTGGTAACCCCGAGTCCCCCAACTCTCCGATGAAGAGTTGATTTTGAGGTCGAAATCGAAGTGTCGTGCCGTGGGGCCTCGTCCCGCGATGGTGCGGACGTTTGTTGCTGTTCCACTATCGGGATGGACTCTGAAACCTGATGTTGCTGTTTGGAGCCAGTTTACGTGACGACAAGTGATGTTGCTACTCATCCCACGATTGCACGAACGTTGTTGCTGTTTCGGCTATCAGGTTGGACTCCGAAACCTGATGTTGTTGTTTGGAGCCGCTTACATGGCGACGAGTGATGTTACTATTCATCCCACGATAGCGCGAACGTTGTTGCTGCTCGGCTATCGGGTTGGACTCTGAAACCTGATGTTGCTGTTTGGAACCGCTTACGTGGCGACAAGTGATGTTGCTACTCGTCCCACGATAGCGCGAACGTTGTTGCTGTTCGGCTATCGGGTTGGACTCCGAAACCTGATGTTGCTGTTTGGAGCCGCTTACGTGGTGACAAGTGATGTTGCTACTCGTCCCACGATAGCGCGAACGTTGTTGCTGTTCGGCTATCGGGTTGGACTCCGAAACCTGATGTTGCTGTTTGGAGCCGCTTACGTGGCGACAAGTGATGTTTCTACTCGTCCCACGATAGCGCGAACGTTGTTGCTGTTCGACTATCGGGTTGGACTCTGAAACCTGATGTTGCTGTTTGGAGCCGCTTACATGGCGACAAGTGATGTTGCTACTCGTCCCACGATAGCGTGAACGTTGTTGCTGTTCGGCTATCGGGGTGGACTCTGAAAGCTGATGTTGCTGTTTGGAGCCGCTTACATGGCGACAAGTGATGTTGCTACTCATCCCCCGATAGCCGAACAGCAACAACGTTCGCGCTATCGTGGGTTGGACTCTGAAACCTGATGTTGTTGTTTGGAGCCACTTATGTGTTGGGTATTGCTCTGTCGGGTGGATGTGTAATGAGAGGTCCCAGACCTTAGTTCGTTACCCCTGAACAATGGCACAGGTTATGATGGTATCAACCATGCCCATGATAGCTCAAGCATAACTGTCACTTGCCTATCGCGTATTGCTCTATCAGGTGGATGCGTAACGGGGGGTCCCAGGCCTCAGTCCGTTAGCCCCGAACGATGGCGCAGGTTATGATGGTATCAACTGTGCCCATAATAGCGCAAGCATAACTGCCAATTGCTCTATCGGGTGGATGCGTAACAGGAAGTCCCAGACCTCAGTCCGTTAGTCCCGAACGATGGCGCAGGTTATGATGGTATCAACCATGCCCATGATAGTGTAAGCATAACTGCCACTTGCCTAACAGGTGGACTCCGAAGCGGTATTGCCGTTTCCGAAGTGGGCCCCTCTTGTCTTTTCCTATTCTGACATTTTCGTCTTCGTAACGGTTATCTGTCGCTTGAGGTGATCGTGTGTCAGACGGTTTATTTCAGTAGTTTGCTGCATACGTGACGCGTGGCGTGCCGAATTCAAAGTGGTAGGGTAATTAATTTTGGCAGGAGCGCGTGAGACACGTGTCGTAATCCTGCGGTTGGAAGCGCTGAAAATAAACGGTAGGCGTTTGCCTAGGGTTAGAATTGTTGCCTATAAATAGTGGTGTTTTCACTTTCACCTTTTTACACTTTGCTTGCTTGAACTGAAACTCTGCGTAAACGTGCTCTCGAATTTGCTTGCTTATCAATCTTGGAGTGTTGCTTGCTATCTCGTGAATCTTCATCTCATCTCTTCAAAGGTAGTGTCTTTGTTCTTGTTGCTTTTCGAAAATTGTTTTGTGGTGTATTGCTTTTGTACTTGTTTTGGGTACTGTTTTTGGGGTAAATTTCTGGGTTTGTGTTGCTTTGTGTTGGAATGTAAAGAGAATTTCCGGGATTTTCTGGGTATTGGGAAGAATAACTTCAAGTTCTTGGGGGTTTTTGTTGCTTTTTGGTTGTTTGATCGATTTTGGGTAGTGGGAAGGGTTGGTACTTGTTTTTGCTGGGGGATTGGGGTTGTGACAGTCTAGACGTTCGCCGTTTGGCTTATCGCCGTTTGCTTTTGTCTTAGGATCATGGAATTGGTCGCTGTATCCAGTGATGAGTCGCCTCCATCAACCCTTAGGTTCTGTATAGGGTCCCGGGTTTCATCCCATAGTGTTTCAAACTCTTCGTCTGATAGCGTACTGAGCGTCTCCCCACTGTCCGTTAATGCCAGTAGTGCTTTGCGTAGGTCGTCAGTACCAAACATGGAGCAACCTAGGTCGAGTGTGCCGAACGTTGACGCGTCTTCTTCTTTCGAGGGATCTGATGGATACGTCGTGCTCCCACATGGTGAGCGGGCGTCTGGGGCTGCCCTTCTCGTGCTTCCTCAGGGCGGGCCAGTATTGTGGCGATTGGTGGACGGCCAAGTGGTGCAGGAGCCTGAGGGGTTCCCGTCAGTGCGGGAGATTGAGCTGCCGGGACTACCACATCCCACGTATGGTGAAGCTGAGGGCACTCCGTCAGGGTGAGTCGTTCACACGCCCTCCGCGCGGCTACCTGTGCGTGAGCGAATTCTAGTTGAAGGCCGGGATGAAGCTTCCCCTCCATCCGTTCTTTCAGTATGCGCTCGCGCTTTTCAACATCACATTAGGCCAATGCGGGCCAACGTTGACGCGCGTACTGATTGCCTTCCACAATATCTGGAAGCTAAGTGGGTTGCAGTTCCCCACACGGGCGGAGATCGGGCACTTCTTCCGTTTGAAGTATTCTCCTCGTATGAAGAATAAGGGTACGATGACGGTCGAGCCCCGAACGAAGTGGTGGCTAACGGAGCCCCCTTCCTCTTCCACCGCCTGGCGCCAGTATCACTGCCTTGTCGGAGGCGAGTGGGAATTTGATAAGCCAGATGGTGCTCTATCGTGCGGACGCAATCAGATTCACCGAGTCCCCGAGTTTTTTCAACCGCTAGGTGTGATATTGTAGTGTCGACTAACGGCGTTTGCTTTGTTTGAAGTTTGTATCTGTACTAGCTAATACGTTTATGTTTTTGCAGACCAAAGTTTGTATGCCCTCACCCGTTTGGAGGAGAAGCGGTTAGTGCGAATCAAGTTTGCTTTCGACTCCCACCCAGACGCGCGAAATTTCTAGGTAGCCAATCACTGGGAGCTTGTCGAACGTTGTGGTGTCTCACACCCTCCTGGTACGTATCCTTCCTGTTCATGGCGTTTGATTACTCCGTTTGTGTAGGTTGTCGGGCTGACCCTTGTGTATACTTTTTGTTGCAACTAAGATGAAGAAGTCTAGATCCTCTACCAAGTAGGATGCTGCCCACCAACGTATGTTGGTGCTCATGAAGAGGGCCCGGCAGGCCCGCATGGTCGTCGTGGACGCGAGTGGCCAGCTAGTGCAGGGCGACACTCCTCAGGGTGTGATGCATCCCCCCAACTGCAACAAGTACTTGGACCCGGTACCGGAGGGAGATGAGGAGGTCCAAGCCGTGGGCGCGACTGTCGGAGCCCCAACCATCATCCCCAAGGGATGGGCTGAAGAAGTTGCCCCCGATGCTCAAAGGGGAGAGGGCGAGCAGGCCCGAAGAGAGCGTCTCCGATAGGAGAAAGAAACGCGCATCAGAGAGCGCGACGAGCGTCGCGTTGAACGCGTGGACAGGCACCTCAGCCAGGGTAAGTCTCCTTCTACCCACACGGGCTCCTCGAGGAGTTCGTTCGAGATCTCCCCCATCCATCAGTCTGGAGAGGCGGATGGTCGCCGGTCCCAGACCTCGGCTAGGAGGCCAGATAGCCAAGGCACCTCCAACCGCTCGTTGAAGCGCTCTCGGGGTCCGTCTAACGAGGCCTCCCCTGCCGTTATTGTTGCGGTGGTGGGCAAAACAGCACTCTCATCAGAGTTCATTGCTCGTATCCAGAGCTCCATGGGTGCGGGCATTGAATCTCTTCAGAAGTGGCGTCAGCTGGGCGCCGACCGAAGCGAATCCCTCAGTGCAGCGTTTGACACCTACACGCAGCTCCAACATCAGCTCTTCCTCATCAAGAGGCTCGAGGGGTCGTTGCTGCAGACCACTATGCTGTCAAAGACGAAGGCCGAAAATCGGAAGCTTCAGGCTGACGTGGGCAAGCTGCAGCAGGCTCTGACCAAGTCCACTGACATAGCCAATCGGAAGATTGCACGGGTAAACGAGCTTGTGTGTGAGGCCGACGAGCTGAGAAAGGATTTGGAGGAGGCGCAATCCGGGGTTGCCATCTTGGAGACCGACCTGGCCACCCTCCGGTCGTCCAGTGGTGCACGAATAGCGGAGCTGGAGCGTGAGCTGGCGGAGGCCCGAGCTCATGCCGTGACGAAGGAAGCCCGTCAGATGATTGAAGAGGAGGCAGTGGGCGAGTATAAGGCCTCTTCCGAGTTTGAGAAGGTCAGGGCTGACGCGGTCCAGGCTTTCAAGGATTCGGAGGAGTTTGAGGACTTGGTTGCTACTAAAGTCAACGTCCAGTGTGAGGACTTCTCCTCACTCGTGTTGCCGTTCGTTAAGGTGGATGAGTTTGAGGCGTGGCAAGCCCCTGAGGCTGAGAAGCTGAAGTGCTCGCTTGAGGAGCCGGATGTCGAGGCGCCTGCCGGGGGTGACGGACCAGTGCCGGGGGAGGGTGGGGCTGATGCTGCTGCTGGGCCCAGCTAGTCTATCTTGTACTTTTGCTTTTTTTTTGCTTTTGCTATGTACTGTCGCGCATGTGTGCGTTTAATGAATGATCTGTGTACAACTTTTGGAAAATATATCTAAGTACCTTTTGTTTCGTTTGCATTGCTTGTCTGAGTGCGTTTGATGTATCCTTATATTGCTACTGGCACACAACAAAACGTACATATGCAAAAGTTTACAATCACTAGAGTAACGTGCGTTTAGATTACAAAACGTGCTCAAACGCAAGTAGATGGGCACTTAGTGAAAATACTTCCTTAGGTGCTATGTATTCCGGGGGTTGCCTATCCTTCTTCCGAATATGTCTTTGATGTAAAACGTACCTGGACATGCGACTGCGTCGATGACGTATGGACCTTCCCATGACGAGCGTAGTCCCTTGGGCTTTGTTTGAATTGCTTTCATGATCAGTCCCCCAGTTGGAGTGAGCGCTCCTTCACACGCTAGTTGATTAGTCGAGCGACTCGCTGCTTGTTCGCGGTATTGTGAAGGTGTGTCATGTCGCGCCTTTCTTCGAGGAGGTCGTTGTCGAGTCTGAGTCCTTCGCTATTAGTGGTGGGGTCGTAGCTTTCAATTCTTGGGCTTCTATACGTGAGCTTGAGTGGTAGTACGGCCTCCTGTTGCTGTCATTGCCGTAGTTCGGATTGACCATAGTATTTCGGGGAGTAAAGTGGGCCATCGTCCGTACCTAACGTCTCCTTTCTTGATGAGTTCAATCTTCTTCTTGATTCCTTCCTTGATGATTTTTTTTGCTGCTTCTACCTATCCGTTTGTTTGTGGGTGTGCTGGTGATGCAAATATTAGATTGGTACCTTGCCTTTTGCAGAATGCCTTGAGCTCGTCGTTGTGGAATTGCTGCCCGTTATCGGTGATGATGTTGAGCGGGGTGTCGTAGCGACAGTAGAGGAAACGCCATAGGAATCTCTTCACCTTTTCGGTTGTGATCTTGACCATTGGTTCCGCCTCGATAAACTTGGTGTGGTAGTCAATGATGACTATGATGTATCGATATTGGCCCTTGGATTTCGGAAGCTCTCCGATGAGATCGAGTCCCCACTGTACAAACGGAACAGGAGAGGTGAGGATCGATAGGGGAACCGCGGGCCCGTGATTCTTGTGTGCGTAGAGTTGGCACTGATGGCAGGTCGTAGTGATTGCGGTTGCATCAGCGTGGATGGTGGGCCACTAGAATCCGCAATGGAGTGTCTTTTATGCGATGGATCGTGCTCCCGTGTGGTGGCCGCATACGCCCGAATGGATTTCCCTGAGTATCTTGCCGCCTTGCTCCGGTATAACGCATTTGAGGTTGGCCCACGTCTTCCCTTGTCTGTATAGGCTGTCGTGTCGGATGCTGAAGTTGACTGCTCGAGCTATGATGTTTTGCGCTTGGGCCCGGTCTGCTGGTAGTTCGCCCCACGTCTTGTATTTGATGATCAGGTCCATCCAGCTAGTTGTGTGTGGTTCGATCGTGAAGATCTCTTCTGGCGTTTTCGTGATGCTTGGCCTCTTCAGCACTTCCACTACTTGTTGCCCTGGCTCCGTATGTAAGGGCGATGTTGCTAAATGGGCAAGTGCGTCTACCTTGGTGTTTCTTCCCCTTGGGATGTGGTTGATGTTGAAGTACTTGAGCTTGCTTAACATTATGCATACGTGCTCATGGTATGTCTAACGACTAGCTGTGAATCGCTGAAGATGTTGATGCTCGGGGCTTCTGAGTTTCGGGCCAGCTGTAGACCGGCGATAAGAGCTTCATATTCGGCCTTGTTGTTTGTTGCTTTGAATTCGAATCTTAGCGCGTACTCGGTTCGTACGCCCCCGGGACCGGTGAGGATGATCCCAGCCCCACTGGTGTTCTTGGTGCATAACCTGTCCACATAAAGGTTTCATGGCGATTCGGGTGTTGGGGGTTCTTCCTTGGGAGGCTCCATGCTAACGGGTGGCGTCTCGAGGACGGGTTGTGTCTCTATTGGCCCTTCGGCCTCCGTGTACTCGGCTATGAAGTCTGCGATAGCCTGGCCCTTTATTGCTATTCAGGGCGCGTAGTGGATGTCGTACTCACTTAGCTCGACGGCCCACTTCGCCAGTCGACCACTGTGGTCGGGTGATTGCAATACCTGTCACAATGGGACATTGGTGAGGACGTGGATGTTGTGGGCCTGGAAGTATGGCCTGAGTCGCCTTGCAGCTGAGACGAGTGCAAGTGTCACTTTCTCGATTGTAGGGTAACGGGTCTCTGAGGGTGTCATGCCCTTTTCGATAAAGAATACTGGCAATTCAGAATTCGTTTCTCTTCGAACCAGGGCCAAACTGACGGCCGTTAGGGAAGCAGATAAGTACAGGTAGAGGGCTTCTCCCTTCACGGGTCTGGACAAGAGGGGGATTGAGGCGAGGTACTGCTTGATTGATGCAAACGCTGCTTCACAGTCGGTTGTCCAAACGACGCTTCGCTTATTTGTCGTTCGGAGGGCTTTGAAGAACGGTGCACACTTGTCAGAATAATGGGAGATGAAGCGATTGAGGGATGCCAGTTTTCCCGTGAGGCTTTGGAGTTCGGCCTTGGTCGTGGGGGGTTCCATGTCTAGTATTGCCTTGACCTTTGTTGCTGAGGCCTCGATGCCCCCTTTGCTGATGATGTATCCAAGAAACTTGCTTGTTGTTACGCCGAACGTGCATTTGGCCTGGTTCAATCGCATGCCGTTCTTGATTAGGAGTTCGAGCACGGTTCGTAAGTGTTCGGGGTGATCTGTTGCCTTGGTGCTCTTGACCAATATGTTATCGATGTAGACTTCTACAATTTTGCCCGTCAGCCCGTCAAATATGATGTTCATCAATCTTTCGTACGTGGAGCCCGCATTCTTCAGGCCAAACGACATGACTACGTAACAGTAGAGCCCCTTGTCCGTTGTGAAGCACGTGGCCTCCTGGTCTTCGGGATTCAAGAGGATCTGGTTGTATCCAGAGTATGTGTTCATCATGGACAGTAGTTCGTGCTCGGCAGTGGCGTCTACAAGCTGATCGATCCGGGGTAACAGGAAACTATCTTTCGGACAGGCCTTGTTCAAATTGCTGTAATCTATGCACATGCGCTAAGATCCGTTTTGCTTCTTGACTATAACGGCGTTGGAGATCCATTTCGAGTAATCAACTTTTCGGATGAAACCGATTTTCTGTATTCTGTCAACCTCTGCGTGCATAACCGCATATCGTTCTTGGTTATATGCCCGTCATTTCTGCTTTATCGGCTTTGCAAGTGAGCTGATGCTGAGTTTGTGGGAGATGATGCTTGTGGCGATTCCAGGCATGTCCGTGTAGGACTATGCAAATACCTGTTGGCAGTCCGTCAGGACCTGGGTTAGCCGAGCCGCCATGTCGGGCTCTAATTGCGCGCCGATGCGGATCGTGCGCTCCGGGTGTTCACAGGATAGTTGTATCGTGCGTTGCCCCTCCCATTCTTCGGCGAGCCGGATAATGTTCAATCTGTCACGCGGGTCATCAGGTTGCTGCTCTTCAGGGGAACACTCCGCCACTGCGAGTACTTCCAATCGCTTGTTGTATTTGTCTGGTTGAACAATTTTTTCCACGAAATTATACCCTCTGATCGTGCCGATTTCGTAGTCTGTCGGGAACTTTGCAATGAGCATGTGGCCTACGATGATCAGCCTCAGCTTCAAGATACCTAGTCGTTCGAGGATCATGTTGTAGGACATGTGGAGGTCTATGATAACGAAGTCTGTTCTGATTTCGCTCTGGGGGGTTCCTGATGCACCGATGCCGAATCGCATGTAGTCGCTACCGAGGGGGTAAGTAGTCTCACCTGAGAAGCTGGCGATGCTCTCGTGGTCCTGCGTCATCTTGCATTTCGGGCGCTTGAGGCCTTTGTATGCCTCTTAAAAGATGATGTTGACGGAAGCTCCGTTATCGATGAGGATGCGCCTGACTAAGTATCGATTCACCATTCCGTCGATGACGAACGGGAGCGTGTTGTTCTGGTTGCCTTCTTCCTCGTAAGTGAAGGTAATTGGGGGCCAATCTTTCTTGACAACCTTTGGTGGATTTTTGAGATGTACCGCAAATACGTCCTTAGGTCGGTGTTCTTCCCATTTTCGTGGGCATTCGGCCTTCCTCTTCCCACCCATGATGTTGTTGATGGTGCCCTTTGTTCGAATATCCGTCACCGGGTGTTCCGCGTTCATTGCTCGGAAGATCAGCGTTCCCTCCGTGTGCAATCGTTCGATTTCCTTGGCTAAGATTTCGCAATCATTAGTGTTGTGGGTATTCGAATCATGATACATGCACCACGTTCCCATGTTGTTCCGCATAGGGGCGATGTCGGGCACCCTAGGCATGGGAGGGCGGATTTGTCGTTTGTTTTACTTGAGAACTTCCTCGTTTGTCCCCTGGGTGATGGAGAAGACTGCGCGTCGCTGGTGTGGATCTCTGGGTGGTGGGTTTCGCGGTGGTGAGCGCTCACGATGCGTCTGCTGATACTGCTTGTGGTTCCTGTGTTCGCGATAGTGGTCTTTGCGCTTGCGGGACGCGGTGGGCTGTGCTTTCGGTGGCGGATTCTTGGCTGTATGGGGGGACGATGGCCATCTTGTGTGTAGTCGTGTGTCTTCAAGGTCTGCGTCGTGCTTGGACCTTGTGGCTCCGTACACGTGGGTTTCCACCAGTGCCTTCTGGACGATTAGGTCGATGATCTTGTGTACCCGAGGTGGTCCTTTCTGACCATCTTCTCCACGAACGGGGTTCCCGTCAGGTTCTCTAGTAGCGCCATTTTTGCTATGTTCTTGTCGAGGTTTTTGCACGTGTTCGCAAGGGCCCTCCACCGGTTGATGAAGTCGGATAGGTTTTCATTGTCCCCCTAACGGACCTTTAGTAGCGTGCTGGCGGTGTTGTACTTACCCTATAGCCGGTATCGCTTAAGGAAACATTCCGTGAGTTCATCGAACGAGTGGATGGATCCCGTCGGCACCTCGTAGAACCAGTTTCGTGCTTCTTCCGCCAGTGTCTCCTGAAACAGGAAACAGAAGGTTGCATCCGATTACCGGGTACCTGCGGTGGTGGATTGATACTCGTCAATGTGTGTTCGCGGGTCTCCCTTCCCATTGAACTTGCTGATTTTGACTGTTTTGGAATACGGATCCCTGTCCTGCGCCAGGATATCGTCTGATAAGGGGCTCACACGGAGAGTGTACATTCCTTTTGGCCCGGTGTGCGTGCTTTTCTTGAGTGACATGATTTCGGCCTCCATCTCCGCCATTCGTCGGAGCATGGCGTTCCCAACTGTCGTGGTAGGTTCCTCGTCATCGTACCCCCGTATCCTTTCAGGCGGCGGTGGAGGTCCTGGGAGCCGGTTGTTTCGCTGTCCCCACAGTGGGTCTACCCTGATAGCTTGCCCGCTCATTCCTAGCTCCTCCGTTGGTCCAGATTCTTCTCGTTGGGTCTCTTGGCTTCGGATGAACGCATCAAGCCAATCCTCCAAGCGCTGTCGGGCTTGGCGTTCCTGGTCTCTCTCGGTTCGGGTCGTTTGGAGTTCTTTCACGAGGTGGGCTGCTGCTTCGTCCTCCGTTAGGTCGTTGATGCTGCTGATCGTGTCGACAAGCGCGTCTCTCGTCTTTCAGCTTTCGGGTGTAACATGGTCTGTTGCCATCTTTGCTGTTACGCTTTCGGGTGGTTTACGATTGCTCGTTTCCCACAAACGGCGCCAATTGTTTCTACCAAACTCCATAGGAATTCCAGTAGAAATGCGGATGAGGTCAATACGGGTAATTCGAGCTGCTGCGCGTATATCGTCATTTACCTGTTGTTAAGAGTAATACACCCAACGGTCGTTATGAACCTTAACGGGTTGTTCCCGCCTTCGACTCCCCAACGCTCAAGTTAGTGTATGAAGCATAACAATAGTATTGGTTGAGTAACGAGCGTACCTTGTAACTATCATAAATGTGTTGTATATATTGGCGGTTGAGTATGGGGTCTTTTGTTGCTCTTCGATGTGGGATCCTGCTTGTTTGTTCATGTTCTGTCCTGGTACCTTCTGTTTGTTGTTCCGAGCGCGTGGGCTTTCGGATGGTGTTGCTTCCTTGTTTAAAGTTGAAGCCTGTATTGCTGTCTTGCGTTTGGTCTGAGCTGTGTTGACCCGTTTGGAGTGACTAAGTGTGCGACATCTATGTGTTTACGAGATCACGTACTAACAATACTTTTATTTTGTTTTGGAAAAAAACTTAAAATAGTCACTTAAATTTGATGTACTTGACAGTTTGGTTATTTAATTTACGAAATTATAACTTTGGTCACTTAAGTCTGTCAAAAATAGACACTTTGGTCGCTTAAATTTTGAAAGTCTCACTAGAGCTGGGAATTGTTGGGTATTTTGTGTTTGTGGACATGGCAAGAGAAGGAAAAATACTTCAAAGACAAGTAATGTTTATGCTTTCCTCTAGACTTTATTTTCCTCGGTACTTAGTGTGCAAGGAAAAATAATCAAATAAGCATTTGGTTTAATGTACTTTTTAGAGTTTTAAGAGGTGGATAATAATCCATGTATCCCCTTGCTTCTTGAAGAGCTAAGGAGCAGCATCACCTCCTCTACAAGCTTGAAGACTTTTAGAGTAAAGAAGGTGAAGTTTTGAGCATAAGAGTGACTTGAAGGAGCTTGCCTTGCTTTGGGGAGTTCTTCGGTTATTTCTTCACTTTTCTTATCTCTTTTATATTTCAAACTTGGTTCTAAGTATGTATAGTGAGTAGTACCTTTATGGGATGCTAGGGGTTTAATGTGACAAATAATGCTTGATTTATCATATTATTCCATGTTTTAGTGTATGTGTGTTATGAATGTGCTATGATGTGTTCGTGGTTGTTTATATGCTTGGGCTCAATGAACAGTTTCATTTATGCATGTTTTGACCTTAGCTAAGTTGATGTGTGTGTTAAGAAACTAAAAATTGGACATTCTTTGAATTAGGTACTCACCTAAGGGAATATGAGCATATAAACATGATTAGGATTAAATCCGAGATGGTAAGCCTTGACGTTTAGTTTTTTTATGCACAAAGCAAGAACCGAAACCTTCTTGAGCTCCAATAGATTCAAGGAGTTTTGGTCAAGGTCACATCGATTCAAGAGACCGTTGTGGCTAATGTTTGATTCTTTTGTTGCGCATTCCAATAGGTGTAGATCGAGGGATTCACTTAGAACTTTCTCTCAGTCCTCCACAAGAGGTTTGGGAAGGGAAGCCCATCCACATCTATCACATCATTCTCTTCTCGCACTCATTCCACGTGACATACAGTTAAGGTGCGAGTCCGAAATTACTTAGGCATTGATAACGATTCACTATATGGCTCAAAGTTGGGCCGAAAGTCTTCTAGAGTTCCGAAATGTTCTCGAAACTTCGGTTCAAAACCAAATGTGACTCATAAGGTCACGATTTGGACATTGTTGTGTGAAACGGACTAAAACAACCAACATTTGTAAATTGGGACATTGTTTGTGTATCGGGTGGTTAGCGGAGATATCTCTAGCCGACAATTCCCTTTGTATTGCATTTTTATTGTTAAATTACTATCTTTGTATTAGTTTTAATCTATCAATCAAACTTACGTAATCACTCACCGTAGACATATCATCCCTCATATGTCGAGTCTCCAAAGGACTTAATTTAGTGAGATTCACATAAGCTTTCATTTGTTTATTTCTTTATGTGTTTGTTTTAAACGTAATCAAGACTTAAACCAAAAATGCTTGAGAATTAGGGTGGTCAATTCTCATGGGCTAGAACTCATCTTTCTTCATTTATACTAAAACTTGACACCGTATACTTGCGGTTTAGCGAGATTACAACCTTAACTTAACTAATTTCATAATTAAGGTTGAGAGAAATTAATTATCCTAACAAGTTTTTGAATCTTCACAAACAACACACAAATTATACCAACACAAGAAGCAAAGAAAAAGAAAGAGATATAATACTCCACATGTTTGAAAGTGATCCAACAATTTGCATAAACAATTCCAAGCACATACAAGCATAAAACTTGCAAATTAAGCACATTGTATCAAATCTTCCTACAAATAAGAGCATCATATCGAAAAATTGAAACAAAGTCTTGTAACATCATTCAAACACAATTAGAGTTGCCAAGATGTTTTTTTAATGATTACATGACAAAAGTCTCAAAATCATAACATAACTACGTTAGAAATCCAACTACATGACTAAAACATAAAATGAACACAAAACAAGTCTCAAGCATCCAATCATCAAGCCTCATTATCATGCTCATCATCATCATGTCCGGTGTCGGAAGGTCCATCTCCTCGGTGAGATTATGCAAGCTCCAAGTTCTCGATACGGAAGGATAGAGAGTTAACCACACTTCTCAAGTCACCAAATTGGCGCTCAAAATAATCAAACATCTCCGGAGGCATCCAATGGGTATTCCGATGTGGTTGAGAGGAAGTCTTGCCCGAAGGTGCTGGAGGGATAGGTGGATGGGTGGAGGTTCTTAAGCTTTTGGCTACTATATCATCATCTAATCTACCAACATTTGGCTTGGTCCACTTACTATCATGTGGAATACCCCCAACATCTTTTTTTGTATAAGATCTTGTAATGAAGCAAGGAAAGAAGAGGGAACCCTTCCCATGAGAACATGCCACTATAGAGTCATATATGATCTTCTGCACCATCGTTCATCATCATCCACATGGTTCTATATCCCTTGATAGGACTCTCACTGTGGTGCTTGTGGGGATGAAAGATATGCTTCATGAATAACCATAGGATCCTATAGGTTAAGTTGAGATCACCACTCTGAAAGCACCCATTCTTATGTACGGGCATGTTAGGACGAAGGCATCCCACTGAGGCAAACTCTTGCCATGAGACATTGTCAAATTTCTCCCGAAAAACCTCTCTTGCCTCATATGTTAATGGAGGGAATCTAAAATGGACTTCTATGATTTCTGGGCTAAGTAGGATTGCCTTCCTCCTAAACCTGACTACCCTACCACCATCCTCATGCTCCAAGATATCCATAAGAGCTAAGTAAAACTCCCTCACCACATACTCATCATATCCTTCATTATCTGTAGCCATGCTCTCATCTTCATTGTGTTCCAGTAATGCAATGAGGGTCCGGAGTTCCACATAATGAGACCTCAAAAATACACCGCTCTGAGTGGATTGGATGCTCACTACTTTCCACCACCTTACCCTTCTTCATTATGGGGGTGAGAGCAGATGAAGAAGCCCCACTATCATTGCGCTTGTGAACCATGATGAGATAATTGGATGGAGACATGGAAACCTAATACACAAGTCACACTCAAGTTAGGCACCAAAATATTTATAAACATTGTAATCTCCACACACAAAGTACCAAATCATTGTCAACACACCACAAGTGTCTATCCTTTTAACCAATGTTACACTAATCTAGCACTTATGCATAGATAGAAGGTAATTATCCTAATCGTTGGACACAGACGCTGATGTTGTATATTGCTAGCATTTTTTCTATATCATCATATTATGACGTATCTGCTTTCTAAGACTTGGAATTACATGTAAAAGTTTCTAAGTTGTTCATCGGACCTAAACATGAGGATTCTTATTGGCTTTTTCTTTAGTGTGGCGGGCACAAGTCCACGGTACTTCTTCCATATATAGAGACCCCGTAGAGGTAGAATGACTGTTTCTCTTGGCTTGTATGTGAGTGTGTCATCAAATGCAAACCAAAGCATATGAATTCTAATATCTATGATCAATCAAAGTTAACAAATGATCAACATGTTGAATTGAAATCCCCTTTGGATTAAGAACTTCACAGCACTGATCCAAAGACTGTACAAACAATGAGAATAACTCGAACCCGAGTTTGATATATTTGTACAAATGTGTTTAGTCACAAATTGATACACTTTGATAAAAGAAAAGTGCACATTCAAGAGTTCCCCCACATTTCATTAACACATTTTTATCCACCACATAGAACCTCTTGTCATATCAAAGACACCATGTAATCAGATTACTAATTCGGTTTCATCAAATTTTCTTAGTTTAATCACATATCTAATTATGCATTATACCTCACATTGAACCAAAATATCAATAATCCTTTCATAAACAATCATATTACGACTCAAACAAGCAAAACGAACAACCAAAACACACACTTGATTAACAATTTCGAGCAAAGCATGGTATGTCAACATTTTTACCAAAATTCATCAATAAGTTCTAGCATAGTTGGTATGAAATATCAACATCATATAAGCCAAATGCCATGAATTCACTCTCAATTGAACAAAGACAACCCAAGAACACTACATAATTCAAAATTTTCAACTTCGAGTTCTTCAAATTGCACATCAACAAGTTTCATCAATTTCAAGCAATTAGAGGCAATAATCAAACAACCTATAAGTTAAAATCAATGGATTAACATCTAAACTAAACACAAACATCCCACAATCACAACATAATCACATGTAATTCAAATTCTAAAAAGAGGAGTTTTGAAGAATAAACCTCTTGATGAGAACTTAAAACGCCTTCCAATCACCATAAGCAACACCAACAAGCAAGCACAAGCCTCAAGTTCAAAAGTTTTGGGAGATTTTGGATGATTTTTTAGGTTAAGAGTGTTTAGGGCTCTTGGGAGGGAGAGAAAGTTGAGAGAGAAGAGAGAAAACTGAAAATAATAAGAGAAGAGGTCGAAGAGAATGATGGAAAAGAGAAGAAGAAAGAGAATTTTAAAAGTCAACTTCATGTCAATATCAGGCCAAACCAGTCTTCGATGGGTCGAAGAAATGTCTCAACCCGTCGCAAGTATCACGATGTACCCTCTGGTGGTATTCCTTAACAGGTAGAAGGTTTCGAACTATCATCCTTTGGCGCGTCGAAGGGTTAGAACTATCATTCTTTGACGTATCAAAAATTTCAATTTTTGACTTCCAAACATACACCAATTCATACTAAAATAACACATAAGCACACAAATTTTAACACCAAAATGCAATTATACATAAATCTATGATACTAAACACACACAAAAGCAAGCAAGCAAAACTTGGAGAGAAAAGTCAGAAGAGAGGTTAGAAATGTTCCCCCGTGAAGACCAATAAATGTCTATGTACCATAGTCACCAACTTACAAGACATTAGTCTTGCCTTCCATGCTAGGTATCATTGGCCACTTCATTCCAATTGCTTCTAGGGATTTGCATGTTCATGTCACGTTCTCTTCCACTTCACACTTATTCTTAATCACACTCAATGGTGTCCGATCATCCCGAGTTTAAGTTTAATTACATTAACACGGTCGATGAAGGATCAAACTATTACATCATCAACGTATGGGGAAGAACAACAAAGTTGTACACTTCTTGCTCATAATTCTTCGCTCCAATTCCTTCCCAAGGCTTCAATCGGTACCCGTTCACTTTGAAGGTGCTACCATCCTTTAGATTCCGCAACATTACCGCTCCATATGGGAAGATCTCAATGAGTTCAAATAGTCTGCTCCATCTTGACATCAATTTACCCTAAAATAGGGTGAGTATAGATTTGTACAACACCATTTTCTTCCCCACTACTAGCTCTTTTTGCTTCAACCAGTTGTCATGATACTTATTTGACTTCTCCTTGTAAATCTGTGAGCTCTCATATGTGTCTAACTGGAATTCCTCCAACTCTATCAAGTCCAACTTCTGCTTCTCACCACATGCATCTAAATCCATCTTAAAGTTGTGAATAGCCCATCTTGCTTTGTGTTCCATTCCACTTGAAGATGACACGCCTTCCCATAGACTACTTGGTAAGGCGATATGCATATAGGTGTCTTGTAAACCGCCTAGTACGCCCATAATGCATCTTCCAACCTCAAGCTCCGATCTTTCCTTGTGGCATTAATCGTCCCCTCCAATATGCTTTTGATCTCTCGGTTAGTGATCTCCACTTGACCGCCAATTTTTGGGTGGTAAGGAGTAGCTACTTGATAAGACACGCCATACTTCTTCAACAAGGACTTGAACTTTTGATTAATAAAGTGTGAGCCTTCATCACTAATAATTGCTCTTGGAACCCCATGTCTTTAGAAGATATAGCTTTTAAGGAACTTGGTGACCACTTTAGCTTCATCTGATAGAATAGCCATTACGTCAACCCATTTAGACACATAACCAATTGTTACCAATATGTAATTCATGCCATAAGAGCATGAGAATGGTCCCATGAAGTTGATTCCCCATACATCAAATAGCTCTGTTTCAATGATAAAAGACAATGGCATTTGATTCCTTGATTTGATCCTCCAAACTCGTTGGTAACGATCACATGCTTTAACAAATGCATAGGCTTCTCGGAATAGGTCGGTCACCACAAACTGGCTTAAATAATCTTGTGTGTCATCTTTGATGGACCATGATGTCCACCAAACCTTGAAAAGTACACCAAACCCTAATGAGAGATGAAATGAGGATTAGCCACTTAGCTAAGGTGGTGATGAGGGATGGAGAGGAGAGCTTGTTGGTGGTGGAGATGGAGGAGAGATTTAGCTAAGTTAGGTGGTGGCGAGGAGATATTTTGAGAGGATTGGAAGAAAGGAAAGCTAGAGAGAGAGAGAGAAGCTAAAACGCAAGTATACGGTGTCAAGTTTCAGTATAGATAAAGGAAGTCGAGTGCCAAACCCACGAGGATTGACCACCCTAATTTCCTAGCTTGATTTGATTAAGTTCTTTAGATTTCCGTATAAACAAACACATAATGTGACACTAAAACACAAAAACAAAGTGGAGGTGAATCTCACAACAGTAAACCCTTTGGAGACTTAGCATCACAAGGGTAGTTTGATTACGATGAAAAAGATACGATTGACTGGTTAATTGTTAAGCTACACAAAGAAAATGACTAATTAAGACTTAAATGCAAGATGAGAGTATGGTTGACTAAACATATCACCACTAACCAACTAGCCAACTTGATGCACAAACAATGTCCAATTTATGATGATGAGTTGTCAAGTCCGGTTTACACATTCAAAGATCTTTTGGATCGTAAGAACAAATCATTCCATTGTCCAAATCGTGCATTTTGGGTCACGTTTGGCTATAGGCCAAAACTCTTAGGCCTTTTGGGATTCTAGAAGGTTTCGGCCAATCCACAAAGCACAAAGCACAAAGCAAACCGAAATTAGGTGCTAGACTTTTGGTGCTAACCCATAAAAGTTTTTCATGCTTAATAAGTTCGATTAGTCACACATGCTAGTGTTGTGGAAGGTTTTTCCTTTCCAAGCCTCTTTTGGAGGACTTAGAAGTAGGTTCTTAAGGACTCTCTCGGTCTGCATCTTTTGGAGTACAAACTAGAAGAGTCAACCATTCGCCCCAAAGTCTTTTGGATCAATGTAAGTTTGAACAAATCTCCAAGAGTCTTTTGGAAATCAAGGAGGCTTCGGTCCATGCTCTAGGCCATAGGAAACCAAACATAAAAGTTTAACCTTTTGGATTTAAACCTAGGACATGTTGCATGCTCATCTTTACTTAAGTGAAAGACTATTTCACCAAAGTTCTATTTTCTAGTCATTTACACACATTAAGACTTAGTCAAGGTCACAACATGCATAAGAGAACATATATGAAGTTCAAACATGTAACAAGCCACAAACACATGGCATAACATATCAAACTCATCCAATAGCATGTCAAACACAAAACATACTCATATCATATATCAAAACATCATTTGTTCTACATCAAGTGGCTAGGGTTTGACCCCTAGCCTTCCATACAAAAACTACTCAAAACTCATATATACAATAGTGTTTAGATACAAGATTAGAAGTTAAGAGAATGAGAAATAATTGAAGGGTTCCCAAGCTAAGCTCTACCAAACTAGTAAGCTTCACCCAAAGTACTTCAAGCTTCTAACTCCACTCTTTGAGCTCCAAATTGCATCTAACACTTTAAAAAGGAGATAAGGCCAATTCTTTAGTGTTCCATGAGGCAAAGGTGAGAAGAGGAAAGGATAGATGATGGTGGTCAGAGAGTGAGAGTTTAGAGGTTTAGAAGATGATAGAGATTGAAGAGAGCTAAGACTAAGGAGAAATCTAGCTAATCCCTTAAGAACTAGACCAAGAACCCTAGAGAAAAGGTATAGAGAAAACTAGAAAGAGAAGAAAGTCTAAAACTATGAACTTGTAAAATGAAAATTGTGTAGTGAATGAAGTGTGGAGTGAGAGAAGATAAATCTGAAAATTCTAGGCTTGGAAGATATTTGTGCCCAATTTGAATTTTGAAATCAATGGAGATAATGTGGTCCTAAGATTACTCACTCTCTCATGTGCAATGCATGCGTCTTCCTTTTGTCCAAAATATCTTCATGCCTTGAGGTCTTGACTAGAGTTGACCGTCGGTGGCCAAAATCTAGGAATATTCTGGTGAGTCTTCGACGATTGTTTTTTTTTTCTTTTTCTGGAAGTTTCTCCATCTTCTCCTACAGCCTTGGAGATATCCTCGCATTCTTTGAAAAGCACATAATTATCGTCTTTTAGTGCATTTCCGCACTAATCCACAATTTTCTAACATAAACAGAAAAAGTCAAAAGAGTAATATTTTATTCAGGAAAAACAAAAAATAAGCGTGAAGTTAAAGACATAATAAGAACATAATTATGGACTTAATTGCACTGTTAACTTCTCCAACACATTTGTAATCCAGTTTAATTGTAATAGTACTCTTAAAGGACGGGTATGGTATACCCAGTAACTATTTGAGTATCATTGCATGAAATTTCTATTTGATAAAATAAAATAAAACAATTAAAAGTGACCCTAAATCGAATTCATCTTGTGGACTTACCACAACAAATGTCGCAATCTGTGATAAACCAAAAAATAAACAAACACGGTAGTCGTAAACTTTCAATGAAATGGTACATTTGGTAACAATTCTAAGTACAAAAAAGTAAACATGGCCACCAAGAATAAGGTGAAGACAAACAAACCACATCTTTCAATGGCACACACATTTTTTTTCTTCAAGTACCATGAAACGAAGACGTTCATCACTTCATTGCATGCAGTTAGATCCAACTGCCAAAGTGCCATCTCATAACAACAACGAAAAAAACCTTTTTTTTTTTTTGCTGAATAGAACTTATCATTGAAACAGGGACTAGCCAACAAAGAAACTGGAAAACTTGCTCCCAACTTGTAGTGATACCAAACTTAAACTTTGTACTATAATGAGCAAAAATAGAATATCTATCTAGAGGCGATGCTAGGATTCCTCTCTCAGCTGCACAGTACCCTTCTCTTTGGGAGATCAAGATCGGCGTTTCGACGTCTGTGCTCTTCAAGTCTGACTCATGTCGGTTCACCTTCCCTCGACGCTCACCTTGAGCTTCTTCAGGGTACTGGGGAGGCTGTTGGTGACGGTTTGGGTCGCAGCGTTTGTCGACTAAATTGTGTTGGACGAAAGTTTCACCCTCGGAAGTAGCACATAACTTGGGATAGTGGTGGTCATCAAAAACGTCCCTGGATCGATCTAACTTGGAGTGATCGGGGATGGTTATGGCTTTTCCTACGTGTTGCTGCATCAAAGTCCAATCTGGAACCTGAGGAGTGGAGATGGAGGCAACAGGAGTTAGGCATGGCTTCAGTGCTTTGTCGAGTGCCATGGGCTGCCTCTTTATGTCCGAGGCTGCAACATCAGACTATGGTTGTCTTTAGGGACATTCTTGTGACGAGTGCTTCTTGGAACAACGAGACTGGCCAGCTAGAAGCGAGTAACGCCCGACTTGGTCGATTGTCGGGGTAGGTGCCGACATTGAAGAAGGGTGTGGGTTTTTTGGGGCAGCAGGTCTGCTTCGACACCAATCCCATGGGCTTTTGGCGTTAGGCCCAACAACCTAGTTCATGGATTAGGGTTGTCATCTTTTAGTGGGATGGTCCTGTAGCCCAGACGCTAGCTCGAGGATTTTGGATCTGGATTTGGGATCCAGATGGTTTGGATCTGAGTTGTGAGATACTGGTTCCTATGGTGTCTCAATAGGAAGTATTGGAAGTTAGGCAAGCATTACCTTGGTTTACCCGTGTTAGTGTTCATCTGTTTTGGGTGGCAATTCTCCGGTTACTTTTGTGCTTATTTTTTTAGTACAATGTGTGTGAGCTAGTATATGGATTTTCTCTATGTTAGCTTAGTAGTAGTCTTTTCTCTCTTACCCTTTGGATGGCTACTGTGTATCGTTGTATACTGTATTATTACATTGATCAATATATTGCCTCGCGTTTTAGCCTTCAAAAAAAATAGGACAACACCCTATCTCTCGAAGAAGAACGACAAGAAAAGAGGCTAAAATAGAACACTGTCTATCCAATATAGGACAACAAAAGTTATTCTATCCAGCAGCACAAAAAAGGGAAAAACCAAACTTTAGTAAGTTGGGGCGCTAGTTGTTACTAGTTAAAGAAATTATATCAAAACTACTCCATCGGAAAAAGACTTTGATTGGGTCCAAACTCATTTGCACACCAAAATCTAAATTCGACTATTTTCTCCCATTTTCAATTCGTGATTTCAAATTTGAGACCGTCCATTCTATAAACTATTGGTTGAAAATCAACTCTACAAAAAAAATGAATCGAAATCGAAATCATTTGAGTATATGATCTTGCAAAACAAATGAACGGTTATTATAATGCTGAAATTCACCATAACTCTTTATTTATTTGACAAGATTGGATACCCAAATGGTCTCCATTTTGATTCGTTTTTTGTAGAGTTGATCTTCATTCAATAATTTATAAAATGAGTAATATCAAATTTAAAATCACCACTCAAAAAATAGAAGAAATGAGAATAATTTAGACCTTAATAGTCAAATAAATTTGGACCAAATTAATTTTCGTTTGAAAATGAACATGTCAAGTAGATGCGGCGCTGAGCTACTCACCTACACATACCCATCAGCCTTTATTAATCCATTAAAAATTTAAAACTACTTGTTTGATTGATTCACCTCTTTAACATCACATCCCTCTCCTGCTGCTTTGGATCTCTGAATCTCACATATCGTATTACAGTAGTAGTACTACTACTACAGTCATTCATGGCCGGCTTCTTTTCTCTTCTCCGGCGAATCTATCTTATCCTCTACAACTGGGCCGTCTTCATCGGATGGTAAGTTCTCTCTCTCGTACCCAACAACAACAACAGTCTTGTCTCTTTTGTCTTGTGAGACATTACTTGCTTTGATATACAATTTGATGTTTTGTTGGGTCTTTCAGGTTTCAGGTGTTGTATCTTTCTGTCATGACTCTGAGGGAGTCGGGACTTGAGAAGGTATATGATGCTGTCGAGAGGCCGCTTATGTTTGCTCAAACTGCAGCCTTTTTGGAGATTATTCATGGCTTAGTTGGTTAGTAAAGTGATTTAGCTAGCTATGCTTTTTGTGGGTTTTTGGTTTTGAGTGTTGAAGTGGAATGTGGGTTGTGTGTGCAGGTTTGGTCAGATCTCCTATAACGGCCACGCTGCCGCAGATTGGTTCGAGGTTGTTTGTGCTTTGGGGAATTCTGTGGAGCTATCCTGAGGTTTGTGTTTGAATATAAAACTTTGAACTTGCAATCAATCACAATTGGACTTTCTGGTGTTCAAAGATTTAGTCTTTTTGGTTTTGTTGGTGCAGATGCAGAGTCATGTGCTTGTGAGCTCTTTGGTTATCAGCTGGTCTATTACTGAGGTGAGTGTTAAATCTGTTGAAAAGTGCTGGTATTGAAAATCAAAACCATTGGAAGCAAGGGGGATAGAAAACTTGGTAGATAGAGTTACTGTTCTGAATGCCTAATGATCTGGAAGTCTCTAGTCTTATTTTTAGGTTTTAAGTTTTAGCTCCTAGAATGTGGGTTAGTATTATAGAAGATAAAGATCCTAGTTTGCAAGCAAGTGAACATTAAGGATCATTCTTCTTGCTTCTCATACAATGAGTTGACCACTTTGATTTGGTCTTCACACTTATAAGAGACGAGTTTGATTGTTCAAATGTTCGTAGTTAAGGCACATGCCGGCTTGTTTTATCAGAAATTAAGGTGCTTGTCTCTTGACATATGCGATTCTCATCCAAATTAGGGTACTTTAATTTGATGATTAAGCATAATGACTCTTGCTTCCCATAAAGATCTATGGAGACTCTAGCTGGTTCTTGTTAGAACATCAAATGCCACTGTTGTTCTCATGATATACGTGGTACCAGCAATCAACTTTTAGACAAGTTTCATTGTTTACATATTTATGGTTCAAAGACATATTAAGTCGGAGAATAGTGTATGCCTCTGAATGTCTGGTTTTCATCCAAGTTTGCATCTGATGTTGATTGCTATCAATTTCAGTTTTTATAAGTTGTGATATGCTGCATCCCATATGGATATTTTTATCAGTTTCTTTGATTTGACAGATGATTTAATATGCTTTCTGTGGCATATCAGTATCAATTTATAAAAGTTCTAATATGCTGCATCTCATATTGAAATCCTTTCTTTTATTTCCCCAGATTATTCGATATGCTTTCTATGGCGTGAAGGAAGTTCTTGGTTCCGCACCTTCATGGCTGCAGTGGCTCAGGTAGTACAATTGTTCTTTTGCTCACTGATATCTGAATGGGAGTAGTTTCAGTTATGTTCATTCATTTGTATTCCTTTTCCACGTAATGCAGGTACAGCACATTCATCTTGTTGTATCCAACTGGGATCTCAAGTGAAGTTGGCCTTACATATCTCGCTATGCCATACATTAAGGTGCCAAGTCAATTGATCATAAATAAAAAATCTTTGTTTTTCAGGGTAAGTTAGTTAGGCAATTGTAGCTGTTGAATCACTAAACCCTGTAGGCTGATTTATGTGCAGAGCTCTGAGAAGTATTGCATAACTATGCCAAACACGTGGAACTTCTCGTTCGACTACTTATATGCTACAATTGTAGTCCTGGCACTCTATGTCCCAGGTGTGTACTGAAAATCTTTCGTTGGCATATATTACCATACTATTCTGTTTTTATCCGTTTTATTCATCTCCAAATGCATTTGTCTGTGTTGCAGGCAGTCCTCACATGTACGGCTATATGCTTGGGCAGAGGAAGAAAGTTCTTTCAAAATCTAAGGCGGAATAGATGGCATTGATGTACAAGTGTTTCTCATAATAATTTATGTGGTCTTGTGTGTAACCTGGAATTTTAGTCTTAAAATGTTTTTGGCCAGAACTGTTTTATCCAGTATCAACCCATTTTTCCAATTTGGCTTCCAAGGATTTCTACTACTGTAACACCACATCACAATTCTCATCTAGTAACCCTGAACTCGAATAGTATTCCATGACCCGAATGACAGAATTGTACTGTAAAATTATCGATGTGTTGATTCTTATCCATAACAAAGCAGCGGAGAAATGCTACGACCCGGAATATCATTATACGATAATTGAAATTTATGTGGTTAGTCGTTAATTAATTACGTTAATTGTCGATGGTAATTAGTCTTTACTGTCGGTAACTTTCGTTGGCGTTTCGTCGAGATTTTATTGACTAGTTTTTAAGAAATTTCTTTGGATAAAGTCGTAGAGTTTGTTGAAATGAATTCGCAACCACGTCGAGTGTTGAAATCGGAGTTACGACGAGGAACTTATGCTCAACAAAAGTTTTGTACGATTTTACGAATTTAAGTTAGTCGCAATTTGCGAGTATATATATGACTTTCCAAAAATGTAAAGTCAAACTTTCTATTTTAGTCAACAAACTTCTTTTTTTCCTTTTTCTTTCTCCTCTCCCCCATGTCTCTCTCCACTCTCACGGCCAGCGAGCTCACCGGTCCGGCCACCAAAACCGATGAGACTGGTGTCAAAACGTTCCTCTCTCTCTTCTCTATCGATTGGTGGTAGAATCTTTGGCATTGGTGACCGGTGGAGGACGAATCGAGGCTGAGAATGTGGTTGTGAACACGACGGCAATGTAGGTCGTAACCATAGGGGTTTTGAAGCCCAGACAACCATGAATCTATTGGGACAGATCTCGGACCCTTCCGTGGCCGGACGGCGACAAACAGAGGAAATAATTTTCAGCGAGGGTTCAAAATTTCAACGATGAATTTCGTTAATTTTCGGTTTGAGTTTTGTTTTGAGTTGTACTACAATGTTGTTGGGCTTGTTGAGATGAACATTTTCATGTGTAGGTTGCTCAAATTGGTGTCGGTGAGATTCCAGCCGTTACCGGCGGTGGTGTGTGGCCCCACGCACCTCCGTGCGTTGCAGAGCTCCAGCAAGGTTGGATTTTCGACAAAATTTTATGTCGTTCTGCTCGTAATTTCGTTCCGAATGCAATGGTGAGGTTCTTGATTGGATCTAGAATTGATTAATTTAGACATGTGCTTAATCGGATAATTGATTTCACGATATTATTAATGGACGATCCGAATATCGATTTAAATTCGAGTCGCTCGATGTTTGAGATTTATGTTGCGACTCTAAAATTGATTTACAGTGAAGTAATGCAAGGAACTGAATTCGGAATTTGATTAAGTTTGTTTTTAGTTAGAAAATACGTTATTGGAGAATGCAAGATTATCGACATTATTGCTAGTAGGATTACGAGTTTAGGTATTCAATATCGAAGAGTAGATATTAATTATAAACGTGTTTTCAGGATTACGAGTTAGCCGACCATGTCGAATGATTATTGCGTCGATTAGCAGGTTACGGCTTTATGAATATCCAGGCATAGTACGGTCAATGGACTTTTATTTTTCACAGTCGTTTGCGAGTTCAGGGGTTTATATTCACACTGTACTTTCAGTTTACAGATTATAGTTTCCAGTTTATAGTATATTTTAGACTAGATTAAATTTGGAGTTTTTTTTCTTGTGATGGCTTATAGGCTAGCTGCATTGATGCGATAATTGTTCGGCTGATCACCGGATAGTCCCTGATCAGAGGAGGTCAGGTTGCCTCGTTGGACACATCACCTTTTATTTTTATTTGTCGTAGCTACCGATCAGGGGAGGTCAAGATACCTCCTCTGGCCCATTGTTCTATTCATCATAGCTACGAGTCAGGAGAGGTCAGAAGTCCTCGTCTGACTATCTCCAAGATTCTTACAGTTTTATAACTGTTGAACTCGCAAGTTTTTTTTATAGAAATTGGTGAAAAGGCACAGATAGAACATTTTATTGTTTTACACTGATTGTGAGTTTTTGTCCACTCACGCTAACGTTTTTATGTTTTTATCTGTCTTTCCCTAGGCCTTTCGGTTGCAGTGCTTCTCCTGAGCTGAATTTTGATCCCCAGAGGCTTTGTGTCCACCGGATTATCATACCATTCTGTAGGTTTCAACCCATTAGCAATGTATTTTTATATGTTTTATTCTACTCTTTGAAGTCGCTCTAAACACTAGTGTTGTAAATATTTTTCAATGCTGACTGTGAATTGTTAGTATTGCTTGATTATGAGTTTTCAGATTCTGTATTATTGTTCCAGCATTTTAATTAATTTACTTACCGCACTTTATTGAGAAATCCGGATGGACATCGGTGGTTCACGGTATTGTTTGTGGAAAATCCAGAGTGTGATTTTCTTGCAGGTTTCTGGTAGTCCACTTCGTAGAGGAAACTACGTCAATTTTTTTTTTTACAGAAATCCGTAATTTAAGTCTTGTCATTAAAACGTGATCCTAGATTACTATTTAATCTAGGATTGGGTCCTTTCAAGAAATCCTAAATGTATTTAGTTTTTATCAAAACAACAGTTTAACTTCATAAATCATAACTGGATATTCACGTTGTGACTTCTTGTGTTTGTTTCAGATCACTTTTCTATTTTCCTTTATATGGCTTATTTGCATTGCCGTTGTATCTAACTATCGATGATGAACATTCATTGCTGATGTAAATCACTCAGTTCTGGTGTAGGAGAACCGGTGGATTTGAAAGCTAGTAGAATGAGAACCAGATGCGATTAAAAGATTCCAACTCAGTTTCCAGAACCAGAAAAATAAGAATTTTGCTCCATCTGATTGCTCAAATCTACACAGACTGGAGTGAAAAATAAGGGTGCTAAAATCAAAATACACCACATGAATGATTTTGAAACTCAACAATAGGGAAAAGAAACCTTCTTCTGCAATTTTATTCTTCAGCAGCACTGGCAGCACTCAGATCCACAGTCAAGTCAAGAGCCTGAAGCATGAGGCAGTCATAGTAAAACAAGTTTACTTGTGGTGATGTATGAACTATCATGTGTGCAATTAGTGTAAACTTGAACCTTTAAACTCATTTTGGTCAGAAGTAACAGAAGAATCTAGCATTTATGAAATATAAGTTGGTTCACTAAAGTTGGTCTTGAAAATTCACCTTTCCAGTTATCTTGCTATACATGGAAATCACATCTGCTACAGTAGTCTCAAAGTGTGTTGTCGCATCATAACTCTGCAAAGTGCTCAAAATTTTAAGAAAACAACAAAGACTTGTGATTTTCGATCAAAAGAAACACAAATTAGAAAGCTACACATGAACACGGCCACAAGTCAATAATCAGTTAGTCTGTCACTCTGCAACTGAAAAGAAGGGAAATTTACCAGAGTAACAGTTAAACACTACAAATATTCATATTTGCAATATCTGGCAAATTTTAAGTTGGGTTCATAAATTTTCTAATAGGGAATGCCAATTCCATACCCCGATAACATGTATGGCAATAGTATCACATAACTTGTAACTTTAATCTGCTCTTGTATTGAGCACTAAATGGTATTGCGGCTGTGTAAACATTGAAGTATAAATCCCAAGCAGCTCATCATCAAAGTGCAATTGTAAGATTATCATGCTTTCTTACCGCAGATATGAAACAGTGGTCAACATCAGCTTGATTAGTAGGTTCGTATCTATCGTATGTGTCAAAGAACATCTCATCTACAGGTCCCAGAAGATCCATTCCAGGCTTCAACTCCTCCAGAGGGTTATCGGTCTCTGCTTCTGTTAACACAAAAGCAATGTATTTCCCTTTGGGAGCTACATTATGAGAATAGGAGCAGCAGAAGAGGTACCTGTTACAGAAGCATACTCATGGAACAGAATCAAAAAGATCTTAAATTGTACATTTTACTTATGCGATAAGATTTTATATACAATTATACCTTTTCATAGGAAAAAGAATTATCCTACCAAGAACCTTTTATGTGACATTTCCATAAGTTTGATAATTTTAGGGACACCTTTTGAATCTCATCTCTCAACCTAAGTTATATGGCCACGTGCATCTAAACTACATGCACAGTACATGATATCTCAATGATTGTAATCTTGTCATCGGGAAAAAGGTTCTCACGGAAGATTTCCTTCCCATAATATGTATGTACTAATGTACAGTTGTATAGTTATGTTCTCAGTATAAGGAAGGCACTTACATATCTGATTTGCGTCCAAGCTGCTTCTGGGGCAGAATAACCTGCACTGAGTGGGAATCATTGGTGTTGGGGATAGGGTGGCTCATAATACATATAGCACGGGCAACTTTCCCAACCTTCTTCACCTGTTGCAACAAAAGATTGCAACTCAAATTCGTTATGTTCAAATTACACATGCCAAATGGCGTTCCTGATATGGGAAGGCATATTATATTACCTTGTCAGGCAAGTATGAAGGATCACAGACAACTTTTTTGCACTTTGCAGTTTCACCTTCTGAAGTCACACCAAATGCCTTTCCGCTTTCATCAAACTCTACCTGCCATTTTGCAACATATGATCAGAATTTGACAAAGGCAATCATACAGCTCAAGAGAAAAATCATTTGGAATACTAGGAAGATGATTGTACATTGTAGCATAATGTCTATACACCTCTCAATAGCACAAGTGGTTCTACCTCTAACCCTATCCGAGTAAATCATATTAAGTTTAGACAGATAGCACTATCATATCATCCCTACATGCATAACTTTTGGGATTCAAAAGGTTTATAGATGATGATAGAGCATTCTGGTAATTTTTGGTTCCGATAATCCGCCAAAAAAATACCTTGCATTCTGGCTTGCAAAGCATGTAGGTACCACCATAAACAGCACTCAGCCTTGCAAATGCCTGCCAATTTTATATCACTAATTGTCAGAGGAACCATTGATGTCAAAGGTACAAATGAGACTAGAAATAATAGTTGATGAGATACCTGGGGCAACTCTCCTAGACCATATAATGGGTAGATATAAGGAGATCCTCCTTGAAACCGTGCTAGAGACTCTGCATATAACTTTTAACAAAAAAATCGAGCACATAAAACAATGGAAAGGTCATCATCAAGTGCATGTTTCTATGAAAAGGAGCAGTTCATTACCTTCATCCTCTTCACAAAATCCATTGCAGGCTGTTCCAACCAAGCATCATCTCGGTGGAGTGCTAGTGCATGCCCTATGAAATCAACCGTGTTGTCATCTAAGCCGTATTTCCTATGTCAGTAACAAAATTTTAATGAAATCATACAATTTGTGTCTGAGGGAAACAAAGTGAAAGTTAAGAAAGAAAAGATGAAGATTGAGTAAGTACATACGAAATAAGATCTCTTGCTGTAGCTTTGTTGAGATCCATGCCTTCATGAGATTTTGGATCGCTCTCATCAAAGTCTTGCACATAAATAAAGAACTTGCGTGCACGACGCTTCTCAAATAATCCCATGAGTGGAGACTTCAGTGCTTCCACATCATTAGCTGGTACTTTGTGCACCTGCAACATAATGCTAAGGTCGTTACTCACTTCAGAATGAGGAGAAACTTGAGTATTACGTCTGTCATAGAAATGATAAATGAATGGGGGACTGCATGAAACTAATACTTATTAGGCATCACACCTTTCCTTTGTTATACACAAAACTACCATCTACAGCCTTGAAATTCAGATACTTTGTAACATCGGTGTGAATGAGGACACGAACTAAACCACCATTCGCCATCATGAACTGTCAAAACATGCAGAGAGATTATCAATTATTTCTGCACCACATGTGAACAAATATTTTCAAAGTTGGACTACTAATTATCAATATTCAACACTCAATACTTGAAGCAGTCTTCAGTTACTAAACACAATCCATCCTAAATACGAAATCTTAGCCAAGTTTTGAACATAATGAATAAACCAAAATTTTGCAATGAAGCAGACAAGGTTATTGCTCAGCATATGCCTTCGTAGCTATTTTAAATCATCAATCAAGAAAACCTATCAACTGATACTGACACTATATGTATCCAACAAAACTTAATTTAAAAAAAAAAATCGAATACCTTAGGGATCATATCAACATTGTAGTCTCTGCTGGCGCCCAAAGATTCCGGAGGCTTATCCTCGCCCCTGAATCTCTTCCAAAGCTGAAGCCCAAAAAATATGAGTAAACAATAGCCAAATCAAACTAGAAATGCCAGATTTGTTTAGTAACGGAGAGCAATGCCGGAATTTTCTTTTTTACCTGGTTGAGATTAAGAGAGGTGGACTCTCCTCCATAGTAGTCATTCCTATCCATATGCAGTACCTAATGTAGGATCCATGTAGCCAAGTGATCCATCCATGGTGAAAAATAAAGAAATTGCAGTAAAACTTGAGGATTTAACAGTGAACCATATCGATCAATGCATGACTACCTTGAGACCGTCGACGGAGAGCAGGCCGCTGAGGATGCATTCCTTGAGGCCAGTTCCGAGCACTATGACGTCATAGTCTTCATCCATTTTGGGATTCCAATCAGATCAAAGAGAGAAGAGGGGGAGGATGTTGATTCTGAGAGAGAAATTGGGATCGATCGATCGATCAATGCCAAGTAGAAAATGGTGAAAACTAAAGTGGAGGAGGTTATATCTAAGAAGGAAAGGGTCAGCTAGGTGTCGCTGGAATTTCGGTTAAAACCGTTATGACGTGCACGTTGGATTCCACGTGGAAGCTACTCAATATATATATATATTAATTATTTTTCTTTTTCTTTTTATCATTTTCTCTTCTATTAATCTTTTCTTCTCCTTTTGAGAAATTATATTCGGACAAAATAATTCACAAATTCTATCTCTGTTGAACTTGTTACAAGTAGCTAGACACTTGATCACAATTCTTTTTGACATTGTTTTAAACATGTTTTTGCCGGAATAGTTTCAGGCAAGTCATTACAAAAATATTTTGGTTGTCCATTCGAAAGTATCTAAAACTATTTAATTGCTCTGGTAAGGACATGTCCAACAGAGCAACTAAAAGCTATTATTTTCAAAAATAATAGTTTTTATGCCTTCTAACAGAGTAGCTAAAATTAAAGTTATTTTGAGTAACTATATTTAGCTTGGAATGAAAGAAAAAATGACTCAAAAACTATATTTTTCCAATTGTCATATTTAGCTATATCTTTCACTATTAAAATTGAAGTCAAATTTGGATGAACTACATTTAACTTTTTAACTTAAATAACTGTAACTTATAACTTTACTCAACTGTTAGAGATGCTCTCAATTAAATTTACTCATATAAAAATTGCCAGGAGGTGGCGGCAGTAAATATTGTACATTGGTGCTGGTCGTGCTAGTGATATATAGATAGCTAGGTGGCTGACCAGAAAAACGTGGGGTGCTTTAGAATTCCAATAAGAGAGATTGGCGTGTCTTAATCGAATTTTCAATTTTGAGCTTGAAAGTAATTCAAACTTTTAATCCCATTAGGGATAGTTGATACACCCACCTAGCTAGCTGAGTGGAGTCATGGGTTGCAGAGTAGAATTTACCAACACAGATCCTGTAGGTTAAACGTGACTTTGCACTAATTAAGATAAATTAGACTACACCAAAATGAAGATGATGCAATAGACTGGAAAAGGGTTTGATCACTTTGATGAAAAGACGGATGAATCGTCAGAAATGAGACTCTAACGGTGACTCCCGATACAATTTACTTTACCGATGATAGAAACATATCAAGAGGTACAATTACTAACACATCATCATATGCACCATTTCTTGTCTTCTCGACACAATTAGGTTACAGTTAATCTCATTTTACAATATTAAATTTACCTAAAAAATAGGCCATTTGATGCAAACGAATCTACCATCATCAACTTCCAATCAACCAGAGTATGGTAGCCTGCAAGAAAAGAAAGACGAGCAAAGTTAAAGCTAAAGCTAAAGGATGACAAACAAGTCTGAGCAGTAGCCTGCATGTCCATATATAATTCAGGCGACGTAACACAATAGTTTGCGAAGCTTATTCCCTATCGGACCGTAAATACCTAGTTTATATGTAAGCGTTGAGAAGAGTTAGAGCTTTATTTAATCATAATCATCAGTATGTACGTGAGGACGTACTGAAGGGTAAGCTCTAGGAGAATGATTGTTTAGCAGCTTAAACCCATAATGTTTCTTAGCACTACAGACGTACTAGAGAGTATTAATTGTTATGGATTTAACTGCATCGTAACAGCTATTTATTTTACATAATTTAAACTTACCCCAATTTGAGAGATGTATCTGAACTGTCATTATCTTGAGGGGGGTTATTAGAGTTGCAGAGGTTGGTTACGGACTCTGATGACTGGCCCTCCTCTTTAAATCTATTCTCTAAATCAGCATGAACATAACTCCGCCCGCCATTACTCCCATTAGTTATCTCCACCACCTTCAACAGGCATATATACCAACAATCAGCAAATAAGGATTCTAAGCATGAGCACATATATAGAGATAAAGAGAAAGAGAGGGAGGGAGAGCTTATACTTGTTTTAATCGTTCATTCTCCTCGATCAACTGGACAGCCTACGCATTGTCATAGATTTTCATTTCAAGTGAGAAGAAGAGACAAACACATTAGCCTAATTTATATGAAATTTTGCATAATTATGAAGAAAAAAATGCATTAAATGTTTGAATTACTCCGGATGACGGAATTTAATTTTAGTTTGAAGCCTAATGAATTTGAGTTCCATCACACGTATCTTACATTTCTTTGAAGTTCAGTGATCTCTTTCATAATCTTATCACCCTGAAAAAGCCATCCAAAGTGATCAGAAGATGTGTTAGTTGATATTATAGGTTTTTTATTATAGGTTTATTACAAATAGTTTTTTTTGAAAATAATGAAATAACTACACATCAACTGTTGGATCATGTGAGATCCAGCTACTTAATTATTTCGCCTAAAAGTGTGATACCAGCTTACGAATATATTTGTGGCAATGAACAGACCTTTTTCTCAATCACGCGGCCCAATCCAGATTCAAGGGACTTCTCCAACTGTTGCAGATCTTCCAAACTTAATCCGTGAAGTTCTTCTCCCCTCATCTGCCTGTATCATTACGAATTCACAAATGAGAAATTTATATAATCAAGATATTGTTATTATCTAAAATCAGGACATAAAATATACCTGAGTTGATGGCTCATTGCTGCAATTTCCTTGCTCAACCTGGAATAGTTGCTGTTCTCCACCAGCTACATCAAAACTCAAGATTCTTGTAAGCATACTATTAAAAAGACTAATGAGAAATCGGCAGAAGATCAGTTATATATACGAATCTGAGAATATTCAAGAGCTTGTTAATATGTATTATGATTACTGTACAGATGACAGAAAACATATTTGACTATCACTAGACTAGAAAATTAAATTACAGCATAGGGGTATCCAAAAGCAACATTACCCCCTCATTTACAAACTATCACTAACTCACTATCAATCAAATATTTGTATTCTAAACAAAATATCGAAAATTTGTAGCCCGCTTAATCAGTTGTTTATCATACCCCAGTGACCCACGTCCTTGTTATGTTGACCGTTTCTTTAAGTCAAAATAAGATGCCATCAAGTTCAAAGAGATTTTCTGCACGTCTCAAAACTAATAGCAATAATATAAAATCCTCATAATCTTAAATCAACCAAGTTACCAAGATGCTTAGATGCAGATCACAGCATATGCTCACATGAACCATGTAAAAACTAGCCAAATGTACCACATTGATCAATTAGGATCATGACACTTAAAAAAAGGATATTAAATAGCATATAAATGTTTCTAAATCTTGAATAGCACATCTATGTTTGATAACTTGTCTACTTTTTGATACAGCAGCATGACAGATATATCAATATATGTTTCTGTTTCTTATATGTTAACATACTATGCTGTAGGGGACCAACCTGTAGCTCAAGAGATGGTTGTTCTAGTTTGTCGAGATTCTTGGAGTGCAGGCAGTGCCTTTCTAGGATTTCCTTCATGCTTCAAGAAAGAAAAGAAATGTGTCAGTGTGTCCCTAACCAAGTAGAAAGCTTCAACAAATGATATCAAATGAATAAAACGATGAAAGGAAGGAAAAAAAAACACAGTATGTATAAAAGGATATTTCATGTTTTTTTTTTTTGCGAACCAAAAAGGATATATCATGTTGTGAGTAAAAACTTTGGAATAGAAATTTTAAGATATTTCCTAATTAGTGAGTGTTAAGCTGTAAAAACTTAACAGTAATTCATCTCTTTGGGATTTCCTTCTGTCCTATTTAGATTACATAGACAGCAATTGTGCTGGGACTTATAGTAACTCTTTTATTATATAAATAAATATATATGAACTTTTAATCCAGCATTTCTTAAACCCTCTAACAAATATCAAAATAAACTTTCAATGTTTCTACTCTTTAGAGAATATTAATTTAGAGCTGGTTTTTGATTCATATAATTATGTGCTTTACAACACTCAAAATAGAGAATCCAAAGCAAACACAGTACAAGTAATCTGTTTAATATGTTATGCTTGGCTATAAAATAATAAGGGAAAATTTTCCTTCTCTCGATGGAAGAAAATTAGCGTAAAATTTCTATTCTCTATGGTTCATAAGCCTAGTGTTTCTTTCCCTCAATGGCATGGTCAGATACGTTTTGGGCTTTTGGCTAACACAAAAAAAAAATAAACAATCAAAAGAAGAAGCCACAAGGCAAATAAACCAGGTATCAAAGAACCTAAAAACACAAGGTTTGGTTCCAAGTTCAAACTACATATATTCCCATCTGACTCTCAGTCAGAGTTGTTTTGACCATCGCTTCAATATGGATGTGCTCGTGTGACTAGCTCAGTGGCCAACCAGAGAAAGAGACTTAAGAAAGCAAAACCACAAGAGCAAGCTAGGTACAACTGATCGAGAAGCCATGCAATCCAGTCAACAAAAAACAAAAAGACTAGCACTGCACTATTATTAGCTTGTTCATCCTATCAGAGACAGCAGCAGTGATTAGACCCGCAGAGAAATCATCACCCACGGTACATATATTCACGAGAAACCCATTTCCAGATTCAACAGTACTCTCATATGTATTTTTTTTTTTAATTAAAACTCCAGTTTTTCTGAACTGGGTCTTCTCTATCTGCAGTTTTGCAGCGGGAGAGAGAGAGAGAGAGAGAGAGAGACCTTGAGCTAGCGTATTCGAAGAGCTTTCCAGTAGAAGAGAAGATGATGAGAGCAACATCAGCATCACAGAGAACTGAGAGCTCCTCAGCTTTCTTCAAAAGCCCTCTCCTCCTCTTCGAAAACGTCACCTGCCTCGCCGTAGCATTGTCGATCTTCTTGATCTGAATGTTCTCCCGAGCCATCACTCACGTACTCAGATTAAAGTTCTTGATCTTCTGCAACTTTGGTGTTCCTCGAAACAAAAAAATAACGAAGAGAAATGATGAAAAATAATGATCGAGATGTGTATTGTGAAGTATCTACCTTATTTTGGAAATTTTGGGTATCACAGTAGTCAAGGGAATAAACCAGCGTATAATCAACAAAACTAACCAGAAAAGGCAACGAAGTTGTTATTTGTGAGAAAAGCAGAAAATTAGGCTAATGAGAGAGGGACAGGTCCAGTGGGGGCGCCATTTTTGCCAAATTTAGCCAAAGAATCTTGAGCAAACCCTAAAAATGAAAGCTGGGACTCTCACAACCAAACATGAGATAGAGAGAAAAAGAGAAAGAGACCCATGTTTTAGATCCACCACCACCACTACTACTTAAGAACAAAGAACTTGATGAGGAAACAAGGAAAAGAATTTCCAACCAATTGGAGCTCATGAAACATAAAGGAGATTAGGTGAAGTGAAAAACTTTTAGTTTCTTATTGATTTTCTCTACTTACTTACCAGTAAAGGGAGTAACCAGTGTGGGTTTGGTGCTCTCTCTATCTCTCTCTCTGCCTCTGTTGGGTTGTGGAGTGGAAAACTCAATAAGCAACCAATGGGGTTTTAGAGTTTTCGCAGAAGCTTTGAAAAAGGAAACTACTTGGCCTTTCCAAAGTTTTTGCCTTTTATTAGTTAAATTACCGTAATAGGTTCACCAAAAAACTCAAATGTTTGCTTGCAAATTTGCAAACCACGTACCAAAATTTACAAAGTAGCCGCCTACGTAGGCCATAGGTTTTATTATTATTTTTCTTAAAGACAAACGTGTACGTGCTAACTTTAACAGTCATTTATTATTTTCTTTCTTGGTAAGAAGTCTCTGTTTTTCTTTAGTACGATCAATTTAGTATTGTCCTTCAAGTTGTTCTTATCCTTTTGTTCTATTTCTTTCCGGGTTGGCACATGACTTGTATTTTCAACCGCGATTACTGTGTTCATCTATATATGTGACACATAACAAAATCTACACAAGTTCATCCGAGTTACTAATTAAGTGGAGGATTTTACTTGTGTAAGGTTAGGAGATGATCCTAGATATCTTAGGTTGTTTGCACCATTTCTTATCGAAGTTGACTCGTCCTCCTCAACTAAAGTAACGATATATCTTCTTTTTTTCTTGGTCTAAGTATCGATATATCATTTCCAATGGTGTCATCATTTCAGGCGGGGCGGGGGTCGAGCGAGCCTGCAAGCATTTGAACCAAACACTAGAATGCTCGATCCATCGGATTCCATGTAGGGTGGTCATTCGTTTTTTCGGATCCTTTGTCATCTTTTATTTTATGCATGCATTGCAACTCGATCTTACTGAATTTTAGGTCTCTCGTACATACTGGCGGACCCAATGAAGGTCATGGGGCGGGGGGTTAATGCCTACCTTGAAATTTTGGTTGTCATGTATTTTTATTGAAAAATTCTCAGTTAATACAATAATTTTATTAATATATACCTCCTCTAAGTAATAATTTATAAATTATATAAAATTAGAAGTTTAACTTTGATAATAAAGACTACAAAAGGCAAAAATATGTAGTAGTAGTAGTAGGAGCTTTTTGGCGAGGTGTTATTAGAAGAAAAAGAAAGGAAAATAAAAAAAAGAATCAGTTTAGACTTTCTTTCCTCAAAAACTTACCATAAGTTTTTCATCCCAAAAAAGCTCATTCTGTTTTTAAGTTTGTAACAGACAAGAGTTTTTGTCATATTTACATTATTTGTCATTTTCTATCTCCCACGTAGTACATAACTCATGTCATTTTTCTTTCACATATTTTTCTCCTCTTCGTTTGAAAATTGTCATCACCGTGTTCACCATCATGTTCCTTCTCGCCGCCGTCGTTTTCGTGTCTCACCGTTGAGTTCGTTCTCTCTGTTGCCTTCACAGTCTTTGTCGGCGTTCTTATTATTCTTTGTAAGTATGGAAATCTCTATTCGAAAACTCTAGGTTTTTGTTTTTTCTGTTCTAAGAAATTTGCGTGTTCATTTTCGTGGTTCGTATCTATATTTTCTGTATTTTTGAAATGTTTGTTGTTGTTGACATGTTTCTATGGTTTTTCAGTTTGATTTTCGGTAATTTTTCACTTTTCATGTTTTTTTGTAGAATGTATGTGATGTAGTGTGTTCAAAAAACTATTTATTTGTTGTATTAGTTAATCTTGTTGTTGTGTTTGTGACAGAAGTCCTTTTTCTGGATATCTTTGAAGTATCGGTTTGAGTATCTGTCTGAGTATCTGTCTGTGTATCTGTTGAAGTATTGTCTTGATATCCTTTCAAATTTTTTGAAATGAATGTTGTTGTTGTTGACGACATTTTTCTAAGGTTTTCAGTTTGATTTTCGGTTGTTGTACTAGTTTTCTATTGTTGTGTGTGTGTGATAGAAGCCTTTTTTTTCTGGATATCTTTTAAGTGTCTGTCTTGGTATCTGTCTGAGTATCTGTCTTGGTAATGGGAAAACACAGCAGAGCACACCAAGATTCAGATAGTGAATCTGAAAGAAGGCGTAGTGAGAGATCATTTAGGAAGAGAGTAAAAAGGTATGCTACTTAGGCAGAGATTTAGACAGATACCCATGATAGTTCAGGAACGACATGTCATTTTCTCTCGCTTCTGTTCATTTTGATTAAAACGCACGTTTGGATCTAGCAAGTGTTGTATTCCTGAGGACCATCTTCCCAGTCTCTCTATAAAAAATAAAGTCTTCCCCCAAACGTTGTCACTTTCTCTCAACACATTGCTATGAAAACCCTAACCCTAAACGAAACCCCAATTTATCTCTCAGAAAATTCTCACAACCAACAAACAATGGCTCGTACTCCTCGAAGATCATCAAAGAAATCCTGCTTCGGTGCTTCAATCTCATCCTCTGCCCAAAATGAAGAGCCATCAGCGCCGCCACGGGAACCCACTATGGCCGAAGAGTTTGATCACACAAAGGATATTTTGAAGGTAAACTTTGAAACAAGTTTGCAGGAAATCCATCATCTGGGATTGAAAGTTGATGTGATGATGAAGAAGAGATTGAAGAGGAAACTGCAAAGATTGATGAGGTGATGACGAAGATCAAGGATGTGGAGGAGAAGATAGAAAGCTTAACAGATATTGAGCTCAAGATCAAGGAAATGGAGGGGAACTGATGGGTTTTTATGTGTTTATGTCTATATTTTAGTATGTGCATGTTTATATTCTGTTATTTAGGATGTTTATTATTTTTAGGGTTTATGATTTTAGTTAGGTTTCAGTGTTTAGAGATTGAGGATCCATTTTGCTTACTACAAAACGTCCATTTTGTTGTTGTTGGGTATAGATGTTTAGGAGAAAGCTATGGGAAAGACTATTTTGTAATGACTTTGTTAATGGATGTTGATCCCTTTTGTGTATCTAAAAGTTGTTGCTTGTAATTGGCTATCTGACTAAGTATCTGCATGTGTATGTTTGGGTATCTGTCTGTGTAATACAATTTGTGTTGCTCTTGAATTTTTGAATCAGAGAACCAATGTACTAAGCATATGTACTAAAGTGTTTAATTTACACTTTCTGATCCATTTTACAACACAAAACCTACTCAAATTCGTGTGTATACTTGGTATTGAAACACAGTAGTCATAAACCAACCAAATGATAACTACTTAGACAACTATTTAGAATGCAACTTAGATAACTACCAATTGTAGTTCAGACACGACATGTCGTTTTCTATCACGTCTGTTCATTTTGAATGACAGGTACAAGAACAGATACTTGAGCATATACTTGAGCAGATAAGCTTTGAAAATGACAGAAAAATATATTCATTCTTTAAACAACATCATTCATTCTCTAAATTAAAATAAATTCATTGTTAATATGAAGAAAAAAAAATACAATAATAGAAATTAGATTATAAAGGTACATAATAAACTAGAATGCTTCATCTTCAATGCTTCCTCTTCTTGATGTTGCTTGGTCCATCGAATCCTGGCGGTGATGGAGGCAGCATCTCGAAGCTTTGGCAAAAAAGTTGAAGGATTGTCTCATCATTCTCCTTGATGAGTTTCTATTATGTCTTGAGATCCTTGAGGCCATCCTCAAAGTTAGTCATCCTAGTGGATAACTGTTATAGCACAGTTGGAGGTGGAGAAGTTTCTTCTTGACTATGACGGTGGTGGCGTTTGGTTTCCTTTCTTTCCCTCACCATTTCTTCGATCATCTCTTCAACAGAGTCCTCAGGTTCCTTCTTTGATTTTTGGAGTTGTGCTTCCTGGAGGTGTTGGCCATTTTATTTTTTTGAACAGCAACAAAGGAGAGGGTGGAGAGAAATGTTTTTGTTTTGTGAAGGAATTATGTTCAGTGCGTTTTTATTTATAGAGAATGAAAGGTTGTGTTGAGTGAGTGGTTACGTCTTTTCTTCTTGGAAGAAGGACTGTATATTAATATTTTTCAATGCGGTTATGCACGTTTGTTGGGAGGAGAGAGAGAGAGAGAGAGAGAGAGAGAGAGAGAGAGAGAGAGATAAAAAGACACGGGAATAAACCGTTTCATCCAGAAAGAACATAGTGGTTCGTTTTCTATAAATAGTACTGACTTCCCATATCCTCCATAATGTGTTTGTGTTTCATTATCAACACCTTTTATTCAAGTTCTTCTTTTTTCTCTAAGTCTCTTATCAACAGACAATACTATAGCACCAAGAAAGAAGAACCCAAATAACTCAGACACTTCTGGTAATTCAACAGATAATGATTTTAATCCATCAAAGTCCAAGTCCTCCTCCTCCTCCTCCTCCTCTGAAGACTCTATATCTAGCCCTCCTCCTCCTACTGCTAGACCTTTTGTAGGTCTTGTTTCTGATGGCCCTCTTTAACCTTTAGTAAAGAAGATGGATCGTATGAAGCATTGTATGGATACTATGAAGGAGGATATGGACTTGTTCCTTGTCGAACAGGACCAGATGCTTGATTTTTTTTAAGGGCATCATAACTCGTCTTCCATCACGTTTTGAAGGGGGGAACAACAAGAAGGCCAAGATGTGAAGCATTTGATTTTCTTGTATTTTTTTATTAGTTGTTATTTTTTGTTGTTGTTTGTAATTGAACCTATATTATTAATGAAATTTATGTTTCTGTATCTTTGTCTTCATTTTATGTTTTTGGAAATGGATTTGATGAATGAATGTGTGTATGAAATGATTGAATGATACAACATCATCAACCAGATCCAAACAGCTACTCAAACAGCTATGCAAAGAGTTATTCAGACAGCTATGCATGAATTTTAGTGAATCAATTCAGTCAGATACTCAGACAGCTATCCTTAAATTTTATTTAATCAATGTAGTAACCTATGCAATAAAACATTTAATTTTTTCTTTTTTACGATGAAGTATAAAACACAAAAACAAGATACCCGAAAACAACCTCAATTTCGTGTTTGTATTTGCAACTAATAAGTTGCAGATCCGACATTTGTATACAGATATCCAGGCAGATACTTAAACAAATATCCATACAGATACTTAAACAGATATCTAGACAGGTATTCAAACTTTTAGAAAATTATTCTGAGAACATCTTTAATAATCCACACAAACTTGTACGTTCAATCGATAGGGTTGTTGGAGGTTCTTCTGTTGTAGCCAATTTGGTGACATTTTGACTACTCTGTCGGCATTGTTTTTTTCTCCCTTCTTTCTCATTCTTTTTTTCTTTGGTCTCCCCTATTGTTTCTTTGTTAATGGAGGCCTGACGTCCGGTCCATATTGTGATAGGTCCTGAAACGATTTCTCAATGTTTGCCACTAGATTGAGTGTGAATGAGTGGACTTGTCTGTAATACTGAACTTTGTACAAGTTGTCCACGTAATCGTAAGGTTCTTTTCCTATCCCTGAATGAAAACAAGAGCATGGGAGCAGGGAAACCTCAGCAACTGCTACTGTCCATATGAGCAGGTCCATGTCTCCATGTTAACTGCACTACTGTATTTATCAGCCTGAACTTCGTAGACAAGACCATTGGAGTTCATCACTCTCCAATCACTACAAGAAAATTGCACCTAGACCACGGACCATTTCCGTCGTCTAGGTGCAGTTTTCCGTCGTCTAAGTACTTAGACGACGGAATCTCCGTCGTCCAAGGTCCGTGCTCCAAGTGTTGTCGTCCAAGCACCTGGACGATGGAGATTTAGTGATCCGTCGTCCAAGTTCACTTGGACCGCGGACATTATCCGTGGCCCAGGAAGACACCTGGACGACGGAAAATCTAATTCTCCGTCGTCCAGGTGTCTTCCTGGGCCACGGACATTGCTCGTTTCTCCGTGGCCCAGGTGTTCACCTGGACGACGGAGAATTAGATTTTCCGTGGTCCAGGTGAACACCTGGGCCACGGATAATGCTAGCTTCTTCGTGGCCCAGGTGTTCACCTGGACGACGGATAATTAGTTCTCCGTGGTCCAGGTGAACACCTGGGCCACGGAGAACGACATGATTTAGGGGTTAGGGGTTAGGGGTTTAGGGTTTTGCACCTGGACGTCGGGGTGTGGGTTCGGAGGAGGTTGACATACTTCTCGATTTTGTTGCATGAGGGCGATGAGTTGGGCTATTTGTGCTTGTTGTTCGTCAAGTCTTTGCCACATTGACTCATTCTCCTCTCGTGCCAGTCGAGCCTCTTGAATGGCTGCTTCGACGGCCGCAGCCTGACTCCTTCTCCGCTGCCCCGAACCTCCCGTAGATGATGAGCCGGAGGTCATCGACAAATCTCGTACCACCCTAGGCCCAAAGTGCCTAACCTCCTTGCCAGCTCTACGACCGTAGACCTCATCCGCGATTGTAATTTGGCTCTCTAAGGATAGAGGAGGCAGGTCTTCCGGCGGCACATCTGGGAACGCATGTGACGACCCAAACCAGAATCAGATGTGTGTTTGGCACGATTCTCGAGATTTGGTTTTAGTCGCAGTTTTGCGATATTATGTGGTTTGCCGATTCGATTCGCGACTTTGTTTTCGGTCGAGAATTTGGGATGAGTGTCTTCATGGAAATGGTAGAGTACGTGATTTCGAGCGCGTGGGTTGTTTCGGAAGATTTTTCCGATAGCCGAGGAATATTTTATGATTATTTGAAGTTTCGGGTTCCGACGAGTTTATCCGATTGTTTCATGTTTATCCGAATCATTTCGTATTTTCATTTCGGACCGTCGATCGACCCGAGGGACGAGTATAAATATCAGAAAGTCGAAAAATAGTCGAGAATAGTCGAGAATTCATTGTGGGAGTTGACCAGTTGTTGACTTTCCTATTTTGGAAAGTAAGCCATCAGACCGAAAGGGAAAGTTTCCCAAACGGGAAGTCACTTTCCGGCGACCTTTTTTCGGCCACCTCCGGCCACAAATCAGGTATGGTTAGATTCCTCTTCTGATTTCGAGCATGATGGTGCTTGGTTTGGAAAGATTTGGTGTTGTTTTGGTTGAGTTCGATTAAGGACCGATTGGTGGTGGTCGACAGTGATGGGTGATATGGTTCCGGCGAGTTTTGGAAGGGAAGACTAGGGGGATTCGACTCCCCTCATCACTCTGAGTCTAATGGTGTGGTTAATTGGAGTTGGGGAGGGGTTTTTTGATGCAACCCGATTTGGAATTCCGATTTGGTTTCCGTTCGGTTTTGCTTGATTTTGGAAGGGATAGAGTTGGAATTGGGCTTAGTGATAGAAGGGAAAGTTGTTCGTGTGGTCGAGATGGTCCTAACTGGAAACTTTGGCCGTGGAATTCCACCGTTGACGGCGCGCCGCCGCCGGCGGCGGCGGTCAACGGCGGTCAACGGCAGTCAAAAAGTCAACTTTTCAGATTTCGATGTAATTAGTGTCATTTTTCTCGTAATCACGCCCTGGTTATCGTACGGAGGTTTTCGGGTTGATTTGATTAGCCGATTTTCAGTCGAGGTTTCGAGTTGGGATTTTAGGAATTCCGTAATTCGTTTTGTACTGCATTTCGTAATTCCGGGAACAGTTGGTTTCCGTGCATCAGTACAGTGTTGTGGATTACGATATTGATCAGTTATGTTTTGTGAATGTATCAGGAGATCGAGATCGAGATCTGGATCGTGATCGTGCTTCAGGCGAGGGATCTTCCGCCGGACCACGAGTGTAGCGCGTGTGCGCATATCGAGAGTCTGTGAGTGGACAATTTCTTTTCACGGAAATCTTGCGAGTCTTTTATGTGATTTATGAACTTGAGCATGCAGCATGATTATGGTTTTACGAGCATGAGATTTCATACGAGATTATGATTATATAAGCATGTGTTTACGATTATACGAACATGTTTATACGAATATACGTATACGAATATGCATACACTTTTACATTGTTTCATGCATTTGCATCGAATTGTTTGTGATTTGGTTTTCACAGAGTACAGTCTTGGTTACGTTGTTGTATCGATACACATTGCCTCTCGGCTGATCCCCGATGGTAGGCCATCCAGGAGGGACGTCGTCATCCCGACCTGACCGGTGAGGGGCGTTTCCCCGGAACCGAGGCCATTTCTGGCTTAGAATCACGGGGACCAAGGACCTCGTGATTCGGACTGTACTAGCACGGTGTGTGTCCATGAGTGACCCCGTGGGATTTTACTTGCATGCTCAGTACACTGGAGGAGTATGAGTTTTACCTCGTGTACTATGTTATGTTTTTATTTACCTGGACTCACATATGTTTTTATAACATATATATTAATTGGTGGAAGACATTTATTTTCGTCCACTCACTCTAACGTGTTTATCGTTTTTCCCCTGGGCTTTTCGGTTTCCGTGCCCAGTTTGCAGTTCAGGTTTGGTGTTTCACGTCGCGGTTTGGAGACTAGTGATCAGAGTCACCTGTGTTTTTCCAGTAGGTTCTTGTTTCGCCTACTGATGTACATATTGTATATGTTTTACTTTAGAGGTCGCTCTGATACATTCTGATACATGTTGTGCGGATTTTCACGGATATACATATATACATAGTACAGTTTATTTACTGTTGTTGATTATATTGATGTTGAGAAATCCGGATGGGATTGGTGCCCACGGTTTGCTTTTTGTGGCATAGGACGAAGTGTTAATTTTTGCGTGTAGGTTATGGTAATTCCACGCTAGTAACGAAACTCTGCCGAAATTTTGAAAAATTTTTGTTGGTTCGTATTTTCGAAAGGGTTTGATTCCGGTTTAGGTAACTGAATCGGGATTGGGTCCTTTCAACGCAAGCTGAGTGTTAGCCAACTCTTCATGTGCACGCTCTATCGCCCTTGCCTACAAAAGAATAATTAATTTATTATAATGAAATCATATTTAAATAATAATTACTATAATTAAAAGCACATATATATCACTTACGCCGCATTGACTCTCTTCATTATCGAGCCCTGGCGTTACGTACGCGCTTACACTTGCATCAAGATAAGGGTGTTTGGAGCCCTTATCCTTGTGCTCCTTGGCTATTTGAATGAACTGCTTGGCGCCGGTAGTATGGTGTTTCTCCTTCTTCCCCCGGTTGGCTTTGTTGATACCGGAGAATTTCTGTTACACAACATAATTAAATCATTAAAAAATGAATAACTACAATTTAAATAATTCAATTATCTTAATTGAAATAAAAAAAATAAATTAATACCTTAAATTGTTCATCGGCAAAGTGGTTACACAACCACTCCCACTCATCTTCTCTCTCCCCTTGTAGCTCTACCGGGGGAGGCACGGGACCATGTTCTTTGTAGTACTTATGGAGCCTGTACTTCCAATCTTTGTAGATGGAGTTGGCGGTTTGGTTGATATGCCTCAACATAGCCGTTGTCGGATCCACGTCAAATTGTTCCTATCAAAAATAAATAGAAAATTATAATCGTATATATTATGAAATTTTAACTAATATTAACAATATTATATAATAACTAAATTGGACGTATTACGTACCGAAAGATCTTTGAAGACTTTCGCTTTCTCATGATCCGGCGCCTCCTTCCAAGTAGGGGCAGTGATACGAACCCGGTTACGGATGATTGACCCTATCCCATGCGCCGAGAGACTCGCTAGCTGAGCTGTGGGAGGGCCACCGGTGAATTCGTCGTACGGCAAGTCGATCTTTTTACCGATCGCCTTGCAAATACGCTCCGCTTTGCCCCCTTTAACGAGACCCCGAGTCCTTTTCGGTTCCGGGTCAGTGGGGGCCCTCCTTTGCCTACGGCGGGCGCTGTACATGATTGATTCGGCGGTCGAGGACGCCTGAGTACTTCCCGTTGAATGGGTACAGGGCGTCGGAGATTGGAAGGGGTCGACGTCATCACCGCTCGAGATGAATAGGGGAGCGGGAATTTCCCCAGAGGGCGCTACGGACGGACCAGATGATCCATCTGGATTGAGAGCGTCGTTGCCCTCCTGTTGAACCCAACCGACTTGGGCAGCCAACATTCGGAGCATCTCATCTTCTGCCTCCTGTTGGGCTTTCTTCTTGCCGGATGTGGTCTTTGGCGGAGCCATTTAAACCTAAGAGTACGGTGTTAAAATACCTACTTACCATAATAATTACAACTTAAAAATTTACGCTAATTAATTAAGTACGTTTAAGATTTAAATAGAGTACACTAGCTTGGCATTTTCGGTCGTTCAATGGACGTGCGACCCGCGCGATAAAGTGTAAATTTTCAATTAATCAGCCTTGGTTAAATCGAAAAACATGGCCAGTTAGGGATAGAGATAATGCGAGAGGCAGGACTAATTTCGAAAAAAGTCTTTCTTAGTCCAAATCCTGTCACCAGTCATAACCCATTTCTAGACACCATGTCCGACATTCGGCCAATTTTTCGAAAATTTACACTCCCTCAAGTCCTTTGCAAACTCCGCCCTCAACCTCGTGTCCATAACTTCACTTAGGTTATGGTGTGCGGTGATGAAATCCACACATCACGAGGGGTTAAGGAGATAAGCTAGGAAAAGAAGCGCCATCTATTCCAAAGAGTGCGACTTAATAAACCAAGCCTATGTACTAAATTTAAATCGAACACGTACTACCATGCAATTTACTCGAAAATACACGTAATTGATTATCAATTAATTAAAACAATAAATAATTACAATAATGAATTATTATTTATAATGCATATAATAATAATTATTCATTTACCAATATAATTAATTATTATTAACAATAATAATTATTGCTATTATTTAATTTTAACTAACAAATATAAAATTATTACCAAATAATTAACAACTAATAATAATTATCCCAATATTAATAATAGCAACTCATTAATGATTATAATTATAACTATTAATTATTTTAAACTAATTAATAAATTAAAACTATTTATTAATTAAATAATTAATTAATTAACAAAAATGTAAAAGAGGTAAAAAATAGAATTATTACCTCGTCGGAATGTCGCCGGAATATCGGAAGAGTTGAGTCGTCGGAGAGGAGGAACCACGCCGGAAAAAATGTCGTCGGAGCGTCGCCAGAGGAGGATCGCCGGAGGAGAGGAGAGGAGAGGAGAGGGAGAGGAGGAGATGGAATGATGAGAAAATGAGGGGGGGTGCAACTCTATTTATAGAGTTGCACTTAGACGACGGAGCACTATTCTCCGTCGTCTAAGTCCACTTGGATGACGGAAATAGTGTTTTCCGTCGTCTAGGTGGCGGTTTCAAAAAATTTCAATCGGCGCCAATTAATCGGCGGGACGTTCTGAACCGCCATGATTTTTGAACCGTCGTCTAAGTGAAAATTCAAGCGTTCCCAAAAACTGAAGCGGTAAATTGAACCGCCATAAAAATTGGACTTGGACGACGGAGATGGTCAGTTTCCGTCGTCCAAGTGAAAATTACATGAAAAAAATAAACAAAAATAAATTTGAACCGCCATGGTTTTTGAACCTGGACGACGGAGAATGACCATCTCCGTCGTCCAGGTTCAAATTACGTAAAAAAAAATTTTAAAAATAATTCGCTAGGAATTTAGCGATCTGTCATTCGAGTGAAATAGTCGTACAATATCGATGAACGCATCGTATATATGAACAGTTAAATTTGAACCGCCGATTAATTTTACGTATTGAAACATGTTAAGTATCGACTAATCTTTACGACTTAAGTGTTCATGAGTAGACGCTCATTTGCAGCAGAGTATTAACGAAATTGAATTTGGACAAAACAACCGTTGGATATGTTCGTCGTAACATAATATATAATTGTCTTCAAATGACCATAAAATAATAAGTTCGGGAAGGGTTTGATCGGCACAGTCAACCGCAAAACAGATAATTTCACAAACCGGAAACGTGGATACAAGGCATTTCGCAACTCCGATTTTCGAACCGTCGAAGCTCACACACCAAGAATTGTTTACTCTAAAGTCTTGATGAAAAGACTTTGCATTGGAAAAAGGTCTAGATGGTCGTTGTCTTAGAAAAAATTACGATATCTGCACCTGGACGACGGATATGAGCGTTTCCGTCGTTCAGGTAATCACCTGGACGACGGATATGAAGTTATCCGTCGTCCAGGTGTATAGACCCTGAATTCAGGGGTTAGGGCCTTACTGTTTAGGGTTTAGGGTTTGTGCACTTGGACGACGGAGAATTACCATATCCGTCGTGCTAGTGTGTACCTGGACGACGGATAGTGACCATTCTCCGTCGTCCAAGTTCTAAACCCCGAATTCAGGGGTTAGGGCCTTAGGGTTTACGGTTTAGGTCGTCCCCGGTCATTTGTGTGTCCGTTCAATTATTCTGATTCAAAAATATAATTAAAAAATTGATCGATCGATCCGATCTGCTAGATTTAGGGTCCAGGATTTAGTATTTTATATGAGATTGAGATTTGGCGTGGCGCCAAAGGTGAAAATGGCGGGGGACCTAATATAAACGTGGATGGAATTCAGGTGTCCGTTCAATTATCTTGAATGACCATAAAAAAATTAAATAAATGATCGATCGATCCGATTTGCTAGATTTAGGGTCGAGGATTTAGGGAGATAGCCAAAATACCCAAAGGCGAAAACCTGCAATTAATTTCTCCGTTGTCCAGGATATATAATTCGGATTAATTAATTACCGTAAATTAACCTGCATCGATCATATATATATTACAATAATTACAATAATTAATTACCAATTAATCTCCCTCGTCGTATGACCGTACTCTTCGTCATAATCATCATCGTCCTCATCCCCGTTAGACGACGGCTCATCCTCGTCATCGAACTCAACATCGTCCGACGAATAACCTGAGTCCTCGTTCGCGTCGTCTTCCTGCTCGTCTTCTTCATCTACCTCATCGATAATCTCATCTTCAGTTAGATCTGTACAACCATCAGGCATGGGTAACCGTTCACCATCTTGAACCGGGTCCATTATATCGGAGCGGACCATAGAAATATTAGGCTCTTGATAGGCAGGAATGTCTCTTTCTGGTTCAGCAACATCTTCAGTCGTCGTCGGTGTCCCTTCAATTGTCTCTGTATTCTATATTCCTCGGTGAGAGATATGGTTCACTATTTTCCACCCTTCACCGGCTTTCGGATCGTCGAGATAGAACACCTGCCGAACTAAGGTGGCGAGAGCGAAAGGCTCATCCTCATACCAGTGCGAGTTTGTATCGACTGATAATAGTCCCAGGTCTTCCTTTGTACGCTTGAATCATCTGCACTTGAATAGGAAAACGTTGACATCATTCCCGTAACATAGCTGAACCACGTATACAATAGCCCCGTAATATAGATCATTGTCTTTCCCAACCGCTACCCCACTGTTTTGTGTTCTTCTTCCTTCGTCTCGGGCCAATGAATGGAACTTTACACCGTTCACAAAACATCCAGGATAAATATAGTGTTTAACCGGCTTCCCTGCTAGCAAGTGCTTTGGCCATGACCACCACCCTCCGTGGTTATCAGATTTTTGCAGATCAATCATCTGCGAAAATGGGCAAATTAATATAAGGGTTTACTTTCTACAAACATGAGCGATATGTATTTAAATAATTAATACCGAGTCGTACGTACGTACCCATTGGAAGAAATAATCAGGAAACTTCTTCTTAACCATTTTCTCAATCCACGCCGAACTCTTGTTTTGATTTAACGCCTGAAGCCTCTCCCTGTATGACAACATGTACGGCTCAACTTCGTCACAGTCTCGCAACACTACCCAATGTGCCTCAATAAGTTCTTCCCGTGTTAACGATTCCTTTAATACTCCTCTAAACGGTCGGACGACATTGGTGACTACAGAAAGATTGATGCGGGCACTGTGATCGGAGGCAGTGGGAGGGGGTGGATCTTTGAGGTACCTGTTGCAGTAAGTAACACACTCATGCATTAGGTATGTCTCTGCTATGGAGCCATCCGGGGCCGACCTGTTTTTGACGAATGACTTATACTGTCCAAGCTGTCTACAAAATCAAACGTACACATTACATAAGTACATATAGCTAGCTAGCTAGTATATATATAATCTCCAGTGGAACAAATTAATTAATTAGTTGTACGTACCTTTCTTGAGGATACATCCAAGTGTACTGGACCGGACCAGAAATAAGCACCTGCTTGGGCAGGTGGATCATTAGGTGAATCATGATGTCAAAGAAAGCAGGGGGGAAATCCTCTCTATTTTGCAAATGATGTGCACAATTTGTTGTTGCAATTCCACCACATCTGACTTCTTTAATTCTCTGGCGCATAACCTCTGCCACCACCTGCACAATGCCACTATTGGTTCTACGACGTCCCGAGGAAGTATGGTCGAATTACCACTGGAATCAGACGTTGTAGCATAACGTGATAGTCATGTGTCTTTAGACCAACAAACTTGTGTTGCACCTCGTCCACTGCTCCAGTTATAGTAGCTGCATACGTAGCCGGATAACGAACGCCCTTAAACCAGTGAAATACAGAACGTCTAAGCGTCGGCTTCACTGTGTATGGTGCATCTGGCATCTTGTTGTACACTCATTTCCTATCCCTCCTCAACCACAAGGGACGACGTAGATTCATTGATTCCAAATCTTTGCGCGCTTTGGGAGTATCTTTAGTCTTGAACTTAATACCGAGAATTGTTCCCACCACGCTGTCGCACACATTCTTTTCTATGTGCATCGCGTCCAAGTTGTTCCTCAGCTTCAACTTCGACCAGTAAGGGAGTTCGAAGAATATACTCTTGTGATCCCAATAGCTGAGATCATGTGGAGGAATTGGATTGCATTTCTTTACATCCGCGTCATTGCTCAACACACCAAAGTCGAAATAGCTCAACCTCTCTAAAATCTCTTCACCCGACCAACTACGGGGTTTAGGATTGTTCTCTACCGTACCGTCGAAATGAGCTTCATCCTGTCGCCACTGGTGGTCGTGAGGAAGCCATCTACGGTGACCCAAGTAACATACCTTCCCCGCGTGCCAACTAGAGTTCACGTCATCCAAACATATAGGACATCCATTATATCCTTTTGTCCTGCAGGCTGCCAACATCCCATAAGCTGGAAAATCACTGATCGTCCACATTACAGCAGCCCTCATCGTGAACATCGTGTCAGTGAATTTGTCATAAGTTGGGACTCCATTTTCCCACAACAGTTTCAGCTCGTCGATCAAAGGTCTGAGGTAGACATCTAAGCACTTCGATGGAGATTTAGGACCTGGAATTAGTACGGTAAGGAAATTAAATTCCTTGTTCATGCACATCCACGGAGGCAAGTTGTACGGCATCAGAATAACTGGCCAAGTGCTGACGGCGGAGCTATTACTTCCCCAATGATTGAATCTGTCTGTAGATAGGCCGAGTCTAACATTTCTAACCTCTGAAGCAAAGTCTCCAAATTCTCTGTCGAAATGTTTGAAACCCTCCCCATCCGCGGCGTGTCGCAGGACATCGTCATCTATTCGCTTTTCTGCGTACCATCGCATCGCCTCTGCTGTGTGTAGAGACATGTACAGGCGCTGCAATCTGGGAATCAAGGGAAAATATCGAACAACTTTCACAGAAATTCTCTTTTTCGAACTCTTCCTATTCAACTGGAATCTGCACTGGCCACATACGGGACAATAGTCCAACTCTTTATACTCTTTGTAAAATAGCACACAATCATTCGGACATGCGTCAATTATCCTGTACTTTAGGCCGAGGCTGCTCAGGATATTTCTAACCTTATAATGAGATTTAGGAAGATTGTGATCATAAGGAAGCAACTTACATATTTGCTCCTGAATTTCGTCAAAAGCACTCACTGACATTTTGTGCTTCACTTTTATCTTCATTTGCTCCATCACATATTGCAACACATTCTCTCGACATCCAGGGAACACTGGGGTCTGCGCTTCAAGTAGTATCCGGTTGTACTTTTCCATCTCACTGGTGTCAGTGGCCAAGCTCGCTGCGGGGAATGTGTCATCATGCTCATTAGTGGTACTGTAACCTCCGTCTTGGTGTTGGTGTCCACTATGACTACATCCCGGAAACGCATCATGGACCAAATCTGCAGTTGGGTTGCAAGCTGGGGGTCCGGCACCACTGCCGCTGGATGAGGCACCATGGTAACTGTACCCTGAGCTGAAGTCTGCTGCGCTGAACTCTACTGCTTCACCATGCTCGCTCCATGTAGTGTAACTCCACATCATACCATTTTCGTACAGGTGTTGCACCATAACATTAACCTCCGCATACTGACAATTAAGACATTTCTGACACGGACACCTGAAACGTTTCTTTCCCTGACCATGTTCTATCGCAAAATTCACAAATTCGCTAATTCCATCCATATACCGGACATCACATCTATTCTTCAACTTCATCCAACTCTTGTCCATACTGCTACAAAATATTATAATTAATTAATTATTACATATATATATATATTTGTCCATTAATTTACGCTTAATTATACGTACTCGATCTACATATCGATCCATCAATTACGTACGTACGTACGTAATTTAATCGATCTGTACATATATATATATAGCTAACATCAGCTAACATCCTTGCATGTATATATATATATATGTACGTACGTTTTCACTAAATATATATTAATTAAGCAAATTTTAACTGCGTACGTACGTACCTGCTCGCCTTCTCGATATCTTTACGTTAATTAAGCTAACTAGCTAGTCAGCGGAGATCCCTTATCGATCCTGATTCTTCTCGGCCTTCTAGCTACCTAGCTCCCTTCTCCTTCTCCCTTCTCCTTCAATTCTTCTTCAAATGGAATGAAGAGATCGAGGCTAGGAATGAATTCGATCAGTTTGGCATCGGGCTTATATGATGCTTCACTTAGACAACGGAGGTGTCGGTACGTCGTCTAAGTGGAAGTACGTTTCGTATACTCGGACGACGGCGTGTCGGTCCGTCCTCCAGGTAATCACCTGGACGACGGAGAATACCATCTCCGTCGTCCAGGTGATCACCTGGAGGACGGAGAAGACTCCGAGGTCCAGGTGATCACCTGGATGACGGAGAATACCATCTCCGTCGTCCAGGTTATCACCTGGACCTCGGAGAAGACTCTGTGGTCCAGGTGACCACCTGGACGACGGAGATGGTATTCTCCGTCGTCCAGGTGGTACTTGGACCACGGAGTCTTTTCCGTGGTCTAGGTGTCACTTGGACCACGGAACAATTACGTTTCCGTGGTCTAAGTGATGTTTTCTTGTAGTGAATGTCTTCCTATATTAAGTGTCTCAATTAGTTTTCCTTTCATCCTCAGTCCCACTATAGTGTGTCATCTTTTCGATTCTTCTTTTTTGCTTGCTTTCATCACTTTTCTCTCGGAAGAAGAGTAACAGAAATAAGGAATGAAATAGTGCAATATACAGATATCCTAGAATTAATATAATGAATCTGGTTGTAATGTAACAATAAACAAATATCCAGACAGCTATGCAGTCAGCTACCCAAACATGTACCTAGACATGTAGTTTACAGAGATGTATTATCCAACTGTTGAAGCACTCTGAGATGTTGCTTGTCATTTCGCCATACCTATCTCTTCCGAAGAATGCAGCACACCATTTTTCTTTGGGAGGTCCTTGAAGAATTCAGTTATCTCTATATATCCACCTTCTAGCTTAAGCTGGTTAAAAAGGAAGTCATATTGTCTTTCACTTCTAGCATATGCACATTGCATGAAGAGTTCGAAAATTTTATCCTTCAAGTGCCCTCTATAGTTGTCTTTGATGTTAGCAACCAAATGCCAAAAACAGTAGCCGTGCTCATCATTGGAGAACACCTCTGGAAGATAACTCATGATTCCATTACCATGATTTGAGAGGAATTTTATTTTTCTCCAAGTATTAGTTTCCTGGTTTATGCTGCGTCTATCTATTTCATCTCTTAGGTTCATCAAGAACCACCTCCAGTTGCTACCATTTTCGGCATCAACTATGGCAAATACAATTGGATAGAGTCCTGAAAAAGAACCAAAAAGGTGAGGTTTCTAGTTGTATAGTAAGTACTGAAGTGCAGTTTATAAACAAAAAGCAGACATGCAGACAAATATTCAATCAGTTACCCAGACAGCTGCTCATATAGTCATATCTTTCATATTTCTACATTATCTTGATCTGCATCTTTTGTAGAAGCCCCTATGGTCTTTGTATTTGTTTTTGAGAAAACCTGCATCAATGAAAATCATTGGTCTGCAGTATTGTAATCCTTGCATGCAAGCACCGAATGACACAAAAAGGCGCTGAAACCTGTGTGTTTTCGAATCAATATTGACAACAACTCTGGAGCCAGGATTTGTTTTCATAAATTTATCTCGGAACCAGAGAATGTTTGTATAGGTTTCGGCTTCATTTTCATGAAGTGAATTCATTACTAATTTCTTGTCATACCACACCATCTTGTAAGAGACTTTCAGGCCATAACTCTCTCTGATTTCTGTCTGTAAGGCCTTGGCTTCCTTATTAGGATCAATGCTTAGTTTTTCCTTAATGATTGAGCTGGGTATTGAATAAATGATCAGTTTCAAGTAAAGAAAATAATTGACACAAAAGCAATGAAGAACTCTTTAGATAGATATTTTCACAACTAGTGATATGAGAAAAAGGTCTCATACCTGACAATAAAAGATCTCATCATCTCACTGGTTTGTTTCCGGGCATTTTCTTTGCATGTATGCTTGTTGTTGATTTCAGTGATGTAAAATAATCCATTCGTCCGGTATAGTCTTGCCTTCACAAACCATTTGCATTTATCGCGTCCTTTGTATCTACAAAGTACACTTACACATGTGGGCTCATTTTTCTTATATGTAAACTTGAATCCACTTTCAATTGAGTACTTTCTGAGTTTCAGCCTGAATTTAGTGACACCGCCTTAGAATTTTTGCTCTTTTTCTTGTATTAGTTTAGCCCATGATTTTGTCAAGTAATCATTTGTCTCCTCTTCTTGAAAGCATCCAAAATCAACGTCAGCAACATTACTTATTTCCATGTAGCCATCCATCTGCACATCCATCAGTGAGTTTTTATTCTGCGTGCTACAAACCGCCTTTTGTTGGAACTGATAGGTCTGTTTGCTGGAAAGAGGAAACGTATACATGTTTAGCGTGACAAAATATGGAATCAGATACTCAAACAGATATTCTAATGAGTTTTGGATGGTCTACCTCATTCAGGTCAGTGATTCTGATCTCAATATATTTTGAATTGAGTCTTTGTAGAGAAAGCATCATCAAAATCACATCACGATCAGTTTCCAGAAAAATGTGTTCATTCTCTGGTAGGATACAGTATTTATATGTCAAGATTGAGTTGTCGAGTGATTTGAATTGTTGACGGATAATATCCACTATGTCAGTAAATGTGATATCAACACTTAAAATATCCATCACAGCTTCTCGTCCGTGAATATATTTCACAATGATTGGAGATGGTGTTGTTGCCATTGAATATACTGCAGAGAAAACATTAAAAAGTTATTAAAGAGTTGAAGAAACGTATGTAAATGTTGTGGTTAACTAACAAAATAAATAGAGAAACAGATGCTCAGACAGATACTTAGACACATCTTCATAACCAAAATCATATCCAGACCTAATTAAGTAGATTTCGATCTCGCAATGTTTATAGTTTGAGGAGCAAAGTAATCAATATTATCATGAAATCGATTAATACAACTACGAATTGAAACAGTTTCGTACAAAAATAGAGTGAAATTGGATATACAACAGAACTTAACATATGAAATCATCAATAGCGAATTAGAGAGAGAAAGACAGAGACAAAGACAGAGCATTGAAACTTACAGCGCTTGAAATTTTCAATTTCGTTCGACATCTAAATCGAACAGAGTTTTTGTTCCGGCGAGATTGTCATCACGATTATAAGAGAAAGAGAGATAGAGAGAGCGAGGGAGATTGCTAGAGAGAGAGAGGGGGGGGGGAATTGAGGAGGGAAGAGAGAGTTGTTTTTCGCAGCTCTCTCTTAAAGAGGACAGTTAGAATTAAAATTAGGAAATAATGGCAAAATCGGTAGAAAAAATAGGTTTTATAACTTTTTGGGCATTTTTGGGAGAAAATGATGCCAGTTTAGTCTTTTTTGAAAGAAAAAAAAGTCATAAGTTGTTTTTTTATAACTTGGTGTCATAAGTTTTTTTTTTTTGAAATCTTATCTATTTTTGGGTTTTTAAATAATTTCCCCGAAAAAGAAACACACATTAAAAATAGTATAAGAAAGAAACAAAATTACATAAAAACAAAAAAAATTCTAAGTATTTATTCATAATAGTTCTTTTTACTATAATTTGTAGTAATTTTAGTAAGTACTTATTAGATTTGCTATGATATGGAATGTTTATAAGAGTTGTTTAAATGGTTGTCTCTAATTTTATATTTTGACATTTTTTTAATTATTTTTATTACGTTCTCCATAGAATAAAATTTTAAGTCCGCCACTGCTCGTACGTACGTCGGTGTGTGAGAAGCTTTGGTCCTCATTGTGGTGGTACCAACTCTTCGTGCATGTGTTCGTAAGCCTCACATATCTTTGTAGCTGTATTATTTCTACCTCCTAATTGATTTTCCTCTCTGAAAGTGAAGTCTCATAATCGAGTCATATATGTGTATATTGTAAAATGTGAAGCACGTACAAACTCGTCTAGCCCATAATTTTCTTTGTTGGTACGAGGAGCTAGATCGATGATATGGTCGATAAACTCGATATAACTATTAAGGTATTCTTCAAGTGGACCTTTAACTCTTTTAAGGCTAGCTATAACGATTATTCTCCGACTAGCTTCTCCATTTTCTGAAGTTCTTTGATGTTCATGTTTAGGTGGCCGGAATAAGTGGTTTTGGAATCAGTTGGTTAGCGAGTACCTGCTCGACAGCTCGAGCATCGATGCTACTGTATATATCTTTTGCTACTATATATAAATATATACAAGAAGAAAATCTCAGAAATAGTCGATTCTGAACTCGGGAGCAGAAAAGTTAGGATTTTGGCCAAACCGAACAAGCTAGCAAGCACAGGCTTAATTATCTTTATTGGTGAAGGCCGGTGGTGGTTAGGTAATCGATAGCTGCCCATACTGGTGTCATATATGACTTGACTGTAGCAATTGATTAGGTTTAGAATCTTTCTTCCTCGATGTTGTATTTTTTTTTCTCCCAGTGGTACGTACGGATGTTGCAAGCTTTTACGGAGTACTGAATCTCTGCGGTGATGGACGTCGACTGGTCTTAGACCTATACCTGGCCAAGCAGGTCCCTCCCCCTCAATCATGCATGCACTAATTTCTCACTTGCTTTTATCATTATCATTCTTGTAATAACAATGACAATGCAATTGTTTTGTAATTTTTACTGAGAATCTGTAATGGAGCAATGGGAGATGCGACTCATGCGAGTCATGGATGAGTGTGTGCTGTTCATGCAAAGAACTGTTGTGTACTAACTACTAAAACACAATGCTTACAGCAGAACAACAAGAGCCATCAAGCTAGAGACATGCGCATCCAATGGATTTTAATTTGGAAACAAAATCTGTTCGATGTAAAAATATCTCTCACGGAGAGGTCCTTCTCGCGAAGTAGTTTCTTTTATGATTTCGGATGTTTTAACCGCTTGAGCCGGTTTATCCTGCTTGTGCTTCGTATGCTGGCGTGCTACCGTCTCTCGACGGAATATGGACTGTTTACAGCTGCCTGACTTCTTATATAAGCGATTAGAATGGGGAGAGCACCAACCCCACTCGAATAGGTCCTTGCTGCCTAGTGTCCTAGGACTTGATATGTGAATCTCTAGCTTAGTCTTTGAAATCGATACTCCACACGCCCTTATCCGTGCAAAGCAGAGCAATCCTGCTGACAGAGTGTTGAGAACACTGCTTCCTTCGTGTGCCCAAACTCTCACCCTTATGTGACAAGCTCTTCGACCTTCTGGTTGTCGGAAGGTTCTTGCTCCATTTGAGTCGCAATACTTGCACCCTTATGTGAGAAGCACTTTTGACCTTCTGGTTGCAAAGAATAGAATCTCGAAGACGAGATGTCTAGGTACTTACGTATAGCAAATGTTTGTATTTGATCGGGGGCCTCTTTTAAAAAGCTCTTACTCTCCTTATATACTCGCTTAAACAACAGTCATTCACTCTGTTTCAAACTCTTTCTGCTCTCATAATCACAGTCTGAATCTAACACCAGCATACGTGTTGTAATCCTCGTAGATCTTCTAATACTATCATAACTCCTCTAAGAAGTTTATCTAAAATAGAACAAGCTATGATAGAATCCAAGCTGCATGGAACCGGCTAATTAATAAGACATAGTTCTTACAGAACTCAAAGTCTGCTCCTGGCGAACGCTCGCCAGACGTTGTTCTCACTTGACCCTTCGCCAAGCATCTATAACATAGTGGGCCGCTCGCGAAGCCCTCGGCCATCCAAGCCCAAAATGAAATACTTTATTTTAGGCCCAAACATTGCCCCTCAGGTCTTGAACTTGGAACTTCCTGAACAAGCGAAAAGACTTAAATATAACTTGACTGACGTGCTTAAGACTTCAAAACGGTATCCCATCACTCAAACGCCACGTCACCCAACCTTTCAAAAAGGTGTGCCACTCGACTGACACAGTATAAAAGTACCAGTCCATATCCACAAATCTCATTTTTTAACGAAACCCTTTCACCTGCTCTGATCCTACACTTTCTAACCCTCTCAGTCAAAAAGTTCAAACATTTCCTTCTCACCGTCGTCAATCCTTACATTCCAGAAAAAATGCCTCCTCGCAAAGACATTCCCAACCTTTATGAATCCCATGACGCTAAGAAGTTTTCCAAACAACTTAAAGCCGTCGTCAGACGACACAACCCAGAAGCTGTTTGCACCCTTTCCATAGGCCCTGTTGAAAATACAGGCCTTCTCGGTCCTTTTCTGGACACTCCACTTGATCCAGAGCTTTTCAATGTCCTTCGTCAACCCATCTGTAGCTCATTCCTCATAATCCAAAACAACCCCAAAGCAGACCCAAAAGAATGGACCCACAAAGACATTCTTTGTCTTATTGGAAAATGGCCACACTCAAGTGAAGAAGATCTCGCTTGGTACCAGCACCGCCGTGGGCAAGATATCGACCGGTGGGAGACAGCCGGAATAGCCCAACTCATCGATTTATGCTTTTCTCTTCCAACCGGAGGCAACAGAGGCCCATTCGCCACAGCCATGTGCTTTTGGGACTGTTCGGCTAACTGCTTCCGTCTTCCATGTGGTGATGTGAGCATCACAATGCTCGACCTGTATACCATATTTGGAGCTCCTGCTTTCGAAGATATCTAGTCTCTCCAACAACACCACAAAACACCAATCCAAGCCTCCTTTGCACGCCCTTCTTCCTACTCCTCCTGGATGAAATATTTTGCTCGCGAGGAAAAAGACACGGCCCAAGGAGGAATAGCCTTTCTGGAGTACTGGCTAGCGAAGTACCTCTTCTGTTCAACCTTTGCCAAGGTCACCAAATGCTGGACCAACCTTGTTGAACGCCTCTTCAATGGTAAACAACTAAGCTTGGTTGAATCTATCCTCGCCTACATCTATTATGGCTTAAGGCGAGTCACACTATCAAAGCTTGACCTGAACCAACCAGGACCACTTTGGATGGTAGAGCTCTGGTTGCAAATCTACTTTCTTTTCTTCTGTTCCTCAGCATCCCCTGCTCACGAAGAACACAAGTTGCTGGGCCAGACATTGGTATCTGCACCACCCAGGATCAGACAATGGTCCTACCTCCATTGCTTCAAACACCTCTGTGCACAAGGACTTCCCAACTACAGCAGTTGAGATTATTCTGAATCGTCGCCACCCAGGCCTCCTTGCGAGTGGATTTATGCCTTCGCCAGAGCAAAGCCCTCTTGCAAGAAACCTTTTCATCCGATTCAACACTTGCCAGGACCTGCCAGTTCCAGATTCAGCCAGTTCCGGGTATGAGCTCTATGTCCCAAACCACTTCTCCAGACAGTTTGGGCTCAGCCAGGATGCCCCCATGCCCCTCGCCTGCAATGTCAACAAATATACTCTTTGGCGAGGAAACGGCCACCCTCTCGCAGCAGAAGCACGAGATGAACACTTTGGCTTTCCAGCAATAATGTTTCCACCCATAACAAAGCCACTAGTAATCTCTCAATCGGTCACCCAGTCGTACCTCGCATGGTGCTCCCAGTTCTGGGAAGAAATACGACACCAAGGACCGCTCTCGCGTTTTGGTGCAATCTTCTATGACTTTGGCCAAAGATTTTCGAATGAAGAAGACTTGGCTGCAATAAATGGATCATTTAAGAACATAAAGTCTACTCCATGGCCACAGGTATCCCCCTTCACTCTAAAAAATTGCCACATGAATTAGCAATTCTTCGTATCGTAACTGACCATCCTTTTCTTCAATCTTCCTTACACAGCACACCCCTGAGCCAGACGTGACTGTGGCCATTCAATCTCTCAAGAAGAAAAGATCAAACCCCTCTGGGTCCTCCGTAAGTATTTGAACCTACTTTTTCTCAGAAAAAATCTGATTTCACCACTGACCCTGTAACTAACCCCAATCCTTTGACAGTCACCAAAATGTAGAAAGATTACACTGAAGCCCAAAGGACCTCAAAGTGGAACTTGGCTAGATACAAAAGTCACCAGCAGGGATAAACAAGCGAAGCTCCAAGCTCGAGTCTTCCTTGCTTCATTTGATCAGAGGAGTGACAAAGCCTCAGGAGCCAGTGCCTGCTCAACCGTGGCCTTCACCATTGCACACTGGTTATGTGCAAACCCGAACAGCATGCCCACGCTCTCCCAATTTGACGACCTCCTGATTCAAGGTTCAAAGGAGTGGCAGGAACTATGCAAGGACGAGGCCCTTGCAAACAATTACCCAGATCAACACTTTAATCTGGACATGATTTTGAAGGCTAACATCAGACCACTAAAGTTTTCATCTGATGACTCCTTCATTGGGTATTTTGACCCAGAAAAGTTTACAGCTCTAAATGGCCTCCCTTCATTCGATGCTTTATGGGAGCAAATCCGGAACGGCCCCAAGTATTCATAGTGAGTTTGAGCGACCATTTCTTCGTCCTCAAAGCTGAAGACGGAGCATATTACATAATAGACTCACTAGGAGAAAGGCTTTCTGAAGGATGCTGCAAAGCTTTCATTTTGAAGTTCGATGATTCTAACATCATACTTGACAATGAAGATCGTGATACAGGCCCTGAAATTATCAACAGCGCTAAAGAATGCTGTAAAAATTTCATAGCCCAATTTCTGGCTGGAATCCATCGAACAGAACTTGAGTAAAAAGAGAAAACAAAGCCTGTTGATTCAACCGTTTTGTTTCGGGGTTTGCAAATTGAAGTCCAATCTTGCTTCATCCCTTCCTCCTCTAGCGAAGGCACCAGCACTCAAAATGAACAAGTCATTCCAGAGCCTGAGCGTCAAATCTTCTCCTCGCCAGAGCACTTAGTCACACAACCACCAGTTTTGGCTGAGAGTAATCCAGAACGCGAGGAACCGAGTCCTTCCTCGCCAGAGCCCCAAGTTCAAGCAACTGAAGGAACATAATCATTGTCTCCCCAACAAGTAAGAACTTTCTATACTCACTTCTGGATTAATGACTTCTTAATTGGTCCTGACACCCTATTATTCATACTGTAGTCCAAACAAATTCCTGAGGACCCGGCTGCTCGCGAGATAACCCCCAACAGTCCCAAGAATCATATAAGCTCATCAGACCAATCTCCTATAGTGGCCGCCGAGGATCAGCCTAGCAATCTTTCAAGTGTCAACGATGAAGATCCTGCACCTCAAATCACAGAAAATCTCATACCAACTTCATCGCAAGAAAGCAACCTACAGCTACTCAGTGTGCAAGAAACTACCACCAAGTTACAAGAACTTGTAAGCAAACTAGGTACGCGGAGCACTCCTTCTGACACTGATGTCATGGTTCGAAAAATTCTCTCTGGGCCCTTGGATTCTCCACCAGGCATTGAAGCTGTCTATGAGCAAGTGAAAATCATGAAGGTCACTGCCCCAGCAAATTTCATCCCTCGCCTGGATGAACTTGAGGAGAATCTCTCTCAATTCTTGAGTCAAAATGAAGCCTACCATCGTCTAAAGCTCGAGGTCGAACGTAAGAATGAAGCAGTAGAGACTTTGGAGCGACAAACTTAAAGAGAGAAGGAGAGAATTCAGAAAATATTGGAGGATGACTCTACTCGGCAAGAAACTTTAGCAGCCAAGCGGGCAAGAATAACTGCTATTAAAGTTGAACTTGCCTCCCTTGAAGCTGAAGTAAGTGCACTGGAAGCTAACACCTCAAAGCATTAGGACACAATGCACCAAATTATGATAGAAGGCGAGAGCTAAGCTCAACACCTACAAGAGGCACGCGAGGAAGCCAACAACGCTCGCCAAGCAGCTCAACAAGCCTGGGTGGCCTCAGAGATTGCCAAAATCTCAGTAAAGAACTTTTTCCTCCTTTTGTAAACCTTTTGGGCCTCAGATGTAGGTCCTATTTATTTGTCCCAAAACTATTCAATTATTTATGTATTTAAATTGATTTTGACGACAAAGCATGCATTAGGTCCAAAGACCACATTGGGCCTCTCTAATAAGCCTTTTTTTACCTTTAGTCCAACCTCATATTTAGGTTGTAACTGTTTTGACCACTCTGACTGTTCAACAATAAATGGAATTTAAATTCCAAGCTTGGAATCCGTATCACATCAAACAATCAAAATCTTTTGAAATACGTTTCACCTGCCCCAGAAATCTCCTCATTTATCATGCACTTCTTGCGGGTAGATAAACCGTCTTCATGGTCCACTTTTATTTGGACACGTGTTCTCTATTCTTGGGTGTAATTATTCTCGCGAAGCCATACCGTTGTGACTCCTGGCTATAAAAGGTTTCCCTTCCCTTGTGTTATGAATCAACTCTTTCGCAAGAATGAATTACCCATCTATTTATTTGCTTTGATCTTCCTATCTAAAGAAACCTCCAGATAAATCCTTCCATGTCGTATTCCTTAGATAACAATATCCACGTCCAAACCTGGACTAGATAGCAATATCTACGTCCAGGCGTTGCCTTGGCTATCCCAACTTGAATCAGTGGAAGAAGAGGGAAGCCACAATCCCGAGGTAGAGACACCCCAGTCCCCTTCCAGTGCACCTGCTCGGTGTCGATATGCATTGGAGGTGGTAGGCCTCTTGAATATGGCCTATCAATGAGGAAAGCTAAGGGCCTCATCCCGGGAAAAAAAGACAACAAATGCCAAGTCCTTGGCGTTTCAAATCCTCTCCATCCCCTCACCGAGGTCGATCTCCATGTGTACATATTTGATACATCGACCCCAGGAGATGGCTATCAACTAAGAGGATTTATGAGAAACAAACTATTTTATCTTTTTTTTCTGTTGCTGATTCATAGTTTGTTTTTCCGTATGGTATCAGAGCTTGAGGCCGCAAAGCCTTTGTATTCTTCTAATATGTTGAATGTAATATTTTATTTGAAGCACAAAAGTTCTTTATATTGATAAACTCAAATATAGTTTGTTCAAAAACTCAGGCCACAGTTACTGGCTAACATGAACTTTTTGACTTGGAAGAAATACAAAAATTTAAAAAATTGGCCTCGGATACAGGCTCTAACTATTTAGCCCAATGAATAGGCTATTATGATGTACATGATCCTCGGTATATGTTGCCCCTGTAGTTTACTCATGCGAAAGCATGAATAAACTAGATTTAAGCTGTAGTTGGAGGATCTTCATACTCCCAAACTGGTTGTATAAATTTCTTGAGGAAACGACCATTTATTGGATTAGCATGTATTGAACCATCTCGATCTCGCAAACGAACAACTCCTTTACCCAACAATCGATCGATAATGTATGGTCCTTCCCATTTCTCTGACCATTTTCCTCGTCCTTCAGTTTTCTCGCCAACATGCAAAATGACTCGCCAGATGAGTTCTCCTTCTGCAAAACTCATGCCCCAGGTACGTTGGTCATAAGCACGATCCACCTTCTGTTTCTCAGCACGTAAACTATCGTAAGCTTGTATCCATTTCTCATCTAAGTCTTCATATTCCTGCCACATTGCTTGTACATAGTCTTCACCGATCAAGTTGTGTTACTCCATTACTCGTAAAGACTGAACATTGATTTCTAAAGGCAAAACTGCATCGTGCCCAAACATTAGTGCATAAGGAGTCGTACCTGTGGGTGTCCTCTTACTAGTCCTATAAGCCCACAAGGTGTTAAATAGTTCTTCATGCCACAGTCTGGCATTGCTCGCAAGCATCTGTTTCTAAATATGAATAATGATTTTATTGCTTGCTTCAGCTTGACCATTGGATTGGGCATAATATGGAGAAGAATGAAGAAAGTGAATCCCAAGATCCTGTATAAGTGTGTCCACTTCTCCAGACATAAACGCTGCCCCTCGGTCTGAAACAAAACTCTCAGGAATGCCAAACCGACAAATGATATCTTCAAATAAGAACTGGCGGATGGCATTTGCTGACGATACCCTGAGAGGTCGAGCTTTAACCCATTTTGTGAAGAAATCAGTAGCCACTATGATAAACTTATGCCCTTCAGATGAATGAGGATGAATCATTCCTATTAAGTCCAAAGCCCATCCTCGAGCTGGCCAAGGCTTGATTATTGGCTGTAACTGTATTCTGGGTATATGGTTGACCAGACCATGTTTCTGGCATTCTTCACAACTTCTTGCGAACGTGATGCAATCTCTGAGCATTCCTTGCCAATAAAAGCCATGTCTTCTTATTAACCATCTCATCTTGGGACCAGCCTGATGTGCCCCTGCTATCCCAAGGTGGACCTCTCTCATTAACCGCTTAGCGTCACGTCCAAAGACACACCGCAACAGTATGCCTTCTTCTCCCCTTCGATATAACTCAACATCCTTGAGCACATAATTAGGGGCTAAAAATCGAATCCGCTTGTCTACCAGATTATTGGGATTCTGGAGATAAGAGATGATTTCCTGTCTCCAATCCACGTCTATGTGATCAAGTGTAGCAACGTACCATTCGTTTTTATCTTCTTGTCATGCAAAGAAAAATGGAAGGGTTCGTCTTTCAACCTTTAATATTCGTTCGCGTACTCCATCTTGCAAGCTTACACCTGTTGCTAGTTGAGCCAGGTCATTGGCTGCATAGTTCTTTTCGCGAGGAATATGACTCAACTCCACTTCTGTAAATAGCCTAAGCAGGTCTCGCGCCGTTTTAGCATAAGGTTCTAAGATTGGGCCTGCTTTATACTTTGTTTCAAGTTGCCTGATCACCAGTTGGGAATCTCCATAAATATGCACATCAGTGATTTCCATATCCAACAAAAGTTCTAATCCAATGATTAAAGCTTCATATTCTGCTTGATTATTTGTGCATCTGAAGTCCAACCTGAAAGAATAAGAAAAAGTTTGGCCGCGTGGGGAAGTTAAAGCTACTCCCACCCCAGCCATAGTACTCGTACTGGACCCATCAAAGTACAGACACCAAGGAGCCAAATCAATACGAGCAAGATCTAGTTCTGGCCCTTCAACAACCTCTTCCATTGGATGATGAGACAAAAAATCAGCCACGGCTTGGCCTTTTACCGCCTTCTGGGGAACATATTGCAAAGAAAATTCTGACAAAGCTAGAATCCACTTCCCAATGCGCCCCCGGAGAATCGGTCTGGACAGCATGTACTTCACTAAATCTGTTTGTGCAATGACACACGTAGTGAAGGAAAGCATATAGTGCCTCAATTTACACCCTGAAAAGTATAAGGCTAGGCAGAGTCTTTCCATTGGAGAGTATCTTATTTCACAATCGTTCAAGGTACGACTTAGATAGAAAATAGCACGTTCAACTCCTGACGTGTCGTCTTGAGCTAGTAGACTTCCAATGGAGAGTTCGGTAGCTGATATTGAAAGGATCCAACCCCGATTTAGTTGCCTAAACCGGAATCGAACCCCTTCTGAAAACGTGAACCAACAAAAACCATCAAAATTTCGGCAGAGTTTCGTTACTAACGCGGAATGACCATTACCTGCACCCGGAAAATGCACTTCATCCTATGCCACAAAAATCAAACCGTGGGCACCAATCCCATCCGGATTTCTCAATATCATAACAGTAATGTAAAGTAATAAATATAGTTATACTTTACAAAAATTCGTGGAAAATCGTATAGGAATATACATCAGAATTCTCATAGCGACTTCTAGTATACATATACAAATAGTATGCCAAACTAAGAACCTACCATAAAAGAAACATCGCTCGAATACTATGCCTCTGACCACGACGTGCGACACCAGAATCAGAACTGCAAACTCGGCACGGAAACCGAAAAGCCCAGGGGAAAGACATGAAAATCGTTAGAGTGAGTGGACGAAAATAAATGTCTTTCACCGTATAATATATGTAATAAAAACATATGTGAGTCAAATGCATGAAAATCAAATGGTACGTGAGGAGACGCTGACTCCAACCCACGTACAGAGCATGCATCGTAAATATCACGGGGTCACTCATGGACTCCCTCGCGATAGCACAGTCTGAATCACGGGATCCCAGACCCACACGTGATTCCTAACCAGAAAGGCCTCGGGTCAGGATATCTGTCCCCCCCGGAGCGTACTCGGGGATCAGCCGAGAAGCCAATGTGTATCGATACAACCCTGATAACTGAGACTGTACTCTGTGTAAACCAAATCATAAATCCTTTCTATGCACATGCATAAAACATAATATATATATATATGTATGTATATTCGTATACGCATATTCGTATACGTATAATTGTAAAACACATGCTCATAAAATCATGATCAAACTGCATGCTCAAGTTCGTAAAACGTGTATAAGGACTCACAATCAACAGTGAAAAGAAGTTGTTCACTCACAGACTAGCGTAATGCAGTTCGCGTTAATCCCGTGATCCGGCGGAAAAATCCATCGCCAAACGAACGATCACGAACCCCTGAATAATCACAAAATCCATTTCTCAAAATCATAACTCGACAATTCAGATCAAATCGCGAGAAACAACCATTCTCGGAAACACATAATTCAATTATGACGAATTGTCGAAAATCCGATAATCACATCACAAAACCTCAATATAATTTTCGATGCTCAAATCGAGAAACAAACCTCACCACTGCGATCGGGGCGCGATTCAGAGTGAAATGACATGAAACTTGTCGAAAACCCCGAAAAGTCAACCTTTGACCACCGTTGACCACCGCCCGCGGCGACGGTGCCACCAACCGTGAAATTTCTCGGCGGAGCAACACCTATTCCACTCAAAATCATCCAACAAGCAACTTCCATAACTACACCGAAGTCCAATTCTCACTGTAACTAGGTCAATTTCATGAAAAACCGAAATCCCACACAAATTTCAACTCAACAATTCTCCATGTACAAGCAAAATTAGAACTCCATACTTACATGGTAGCTTCATGGTGATGAGGGCTTCATAACCCAATACTTTTTACAGCTCAAATCGGCCGGAATCTTACAACCCGAAATCCCCAATTTTCTTCAATTTTTGGCCGGAATTTCCTTCTTTCCCAGCGACCCACACCGTGAAAGGTGGCCGGCACCACCACGGGGAGGCCGAGCCGAGCAGAACAAGCCCTAGGCCGAGCCCTAGGGTGGCCGGACGGAGGATCACCGCCGGCGAGCCGTGCGCCGTCGCACCACCCATCTCCTCCACGCGTTGACCGTGTCAATGCAATTAAATGGCAAGGTTTTACTTGCCCAATATGGAAACCCACATATATACTTTCCTGATTTGGAAACTTCCAAAATACAATTTACGACAAACCTTAAATACCCAAAACTTTTACGTCGTAATTCCGATTTCGATAATTCTCGCGGCAACAAACTCAACTCGACATGTTCTTCAATTACCACCCGAAGTCAAACACTTCGAAAAATTCGATAAAAAGTCAACGGTTCAAATCATTACAAGCTTATCCGACTAAATAATCAACAGTCCAAAATATTCGTAACTTAATCCTCGTAACTCAGAATAATCCTCCGGAAGTTCCCACAAGCTAGAATTAAATTCTCAAAAACTTTCATGAAGTATCCGAAATCAAATTCTCGTCCGGTAATTTAGTCGCTAACAAGGCTGCCATTTAACCCGGTTATGTCGAAATTTCAAATATTCATACTATATTCCTCCGTCGTTCAAATAATGATCCGGAATCACCCACGAACTCGAAATCACGCGTATAACAACTCTCGAGAAGAGACTCAGCTCAAATTCTCGACCAATAATTAAGTCGTGATCAAGTCTGGCGATTCAACTATCTGTCGGAAATCCGTGATTATGCATAACCTCACGAATTAAGCTGATTACACTGCTAATTCTGTTCTGGGTCGTCACAAATATATACAGTTTGAGAGGAATCCCGGGTCTTGGGGGCACCAAGACAGGTGGGTTCGTTAAGTAGGCTTTAATGGTATCAAAGGCCTCATGATGTATAGGCTCCCATACAAAGTCCTTTTGATTTTGAAGCTTGAGCAGAGTTGAGAATGGTTGTGTCTTCCCAGCAGTATTGGCAATAAACCGTCGTAAGAAATTGATCTTTCCCAATAAACGCTGTAGTTCTTTCTTACTCTGTGGCGGGACTGCATTAAGAATCGCTTGTTTCTTGTCGTTCGGTATCTCAATCCCACGCTGATGAACTAAAAAACCCAGGAAATCTCCTGCCTGGACGCCAAACACACACTTGGCTGGATTCATCTTTAGTTGATGTTGCCTCATTCTGAGAAACACCTGCCGTAAGTCTTCAAAATGGTCACTTATGCGCTTCAATTTGACTACCACATCATTAATATATACTTTCATGATTTTACCAATAAGATCATGGAAGATCAAATTCATTGCTCGTTGGTAAGTTGCCCCTGCATTCTTAAGTCCAAATGGCATATCCACGTACTCAAAAACACCTGCAAATCCTAGGCACCGAAACGCTGTTTTATGTCGATCTGCTTCAGCCACTGGAATTTGATGGTATCCAGCAATACCATCCATAAACGTCAACATTTCATGGCGGGCAACTGAGTCTACCAACAAATCTGCTACTGGCATGGGGTATGCATCCTTTGGGGTTGCATTGTTCAAGTCTCTATAATCAACGCACACTGGCATCTTTCCATTCTTTTTCTTGACCGGGACCACATTAGAAAGCCACTCATTATATTTGGCTACACGTATGATCCCTGACTTGAGCATCTTCTCGACCTCTTCCTTGACCAGAATTGCCATCTCTGTATTCATGTGACGCATCTCTTGCTTCACATGCTTCTTCCCTTCTATAATGGGCAAGTTGTGACAAACCAAATCTGGTGACAGTCCAGGCATGTCGTCGTATTTTTCTGCAAAACAATCTGCGTATTCTTGTAGTAATTCAATAAGCTTGAGTCTCTCCTCAGGCTCTAGGAAGGTACTAATGGCCACAAAGATTGGCTCTTTATCTGTCCCAAGATTGATGTATTCAATGGGATCCTTGACTTTAGGAGGTAAATCATCTAAAGCTGCTGGAGCTAATTTAATCTCGTCTTCCTCTTCGAAGTCTTGCAAACATCTTCATCCACGTATTCCAAGGCTGCAACCATTGGAACTTTCTCAAAGGCTTGGCTCTCTAGTAGAAAATTATGAAAGCGTTCGTGTAGAGAGTGGCAAGCCTCGACCTCTATACTTGATAGAGACCCAGTCATTGAGAACATTTGGATGGTAGCTCAATGGTGTAGGGTCTTTTGCTATCTTGATTTGCTTGAATTATACCCCACTGAGCTAGTTTAGATGCCTTAACTCCAACTTGGCGGCCTTTATTATCGACGCCACATACCTCCAATGGCCTAAGGTCACTGTGGTAATATCTGGCTTTTAACGCATTAGCAGAAATGGAATATGGTCTAGGGTCAGCATTGACAAGTTCTGCTTCACCTGACTCCATATTCTAGAGTAACATCTGCTGATGGAGGGAAGAAGGTACACAATATCTCCGATGAATCTAGTCACGTCCCAGAATTGCACTGTATGGAGATGTACACTCTGCTACAAAGAATGTGTAAGTGCCTGAGGCTAGACCGATGTGCACCTGTAAGAAAACAATGCCCAAAGTCTTGGTTATGCTACCCTGAAAATTTCTGACGCTCAACGAGGTTTCTTGGATAGCAGACTTGGGAATGCCTAATAAGGCCATTGCCTTGACTGTGATGATGTTCACCGATGCCCCCGAGTCCACTAGGAGTTTGTTTAACTGAATCCCTTGGACTTTTCCTGTGACGTATAACGGCCGCATGTGCATGGCCATATCTATAGTGGGTTTGGAGAACATCATCTGTCCTTTCGTATGTGCTGAATCCGACTCTGGTATTTCTGTTGATGTCGGACCACTTGTTAGATCTGGTTCTTCTTCTGGTAATACCAAGTTGTTGACGCTTTTGCTTGTAATGGATTCAACTGTCGAGGTTGACGGAGATAAAGCGTATTTGGAAGATAAGACAAACACCATGTTAATGACGAAATCGTCTTCTTCAATGCAAACTTCTGCTTCTTCATCTTCGTCTTCACCGTAATCCACCAACTGCTCATTCTCGTTGTAGTTGTCAGCTTCAGCCTGATGTCCGTCCTCGTTCGAAGTTGTAGTAACCTCGAGATGAGCTACCTGTTATAACTGACCCTCTGGAATAGGATCAATGGCTGCTGGCAGTAGTAATGGTGGATTTTGCCCCTTGGGATCAGGAAACAGTTGTCGGGTCTTCTTTTGTTCTTCCACAACCAAATGCCTAGGTTTCCATCGCAAGACCGGGGGCTTGCTTGGAACGTTCTGTTTCTGAATGTCCTTCTTTCCCTTAAGGGATGTCTGTAGCCCAACTGTTTTCATCGTATCTTCTTCAAAGGTGAGGCGTCTCCTCACTGGCTTCCGTTGTGTAGGTTCACGATGAATCTCAAGAGTAGATTCGGGTTCTTTTCCTTTGGGTCCTAACTCTGGGTTTCGGTCAAAGACTCTTGGTCGTTGGGTTCTCACTTTGGGCTCGCGAGACTTTTTCCCAAAGACCACCAATGGGTTTGCTACAAGGGCGTTCATTCGCCTCTGCAACGCTTCTGGAGAACACTCCAGCTCTTCCTCTTTGATCAAGCCTGCTTCATAAGCCTCTAATGCTCTCTTGGCTCTTCCAAAGCGTCGTTGAAGATTTCTTCTCCTGCTTGGAGTCACTTCAATGGTTTTTCCTTTTTCCCTTACGTACCAGACATCCTCCTTTGTAATATTTCTTGAAGCTGGAGGTATATATGGTCTCGCGAGCGTACTTGCAACCGTGGACTCAGTTGTTCCAGCTAAACTGGCTTTTTCTGTTGCTCTCGAGCGCTTGGGAGTTGGAGTATCCCTTTGTTTTGTTTGTAGGGGCTGATGATCTACATTCGAAAATAACTCTGGGAAAAACTTGGCTGCATCAGCCAGTTCTTCATAAGAGATCTTCAGCCCGCTTCTCAGTTTGCAATGCACACAAAGGGCTACTGGCGATTCCGCCTTGGGGTCCAACTTTTCTTTTCCTTTATTTCTTGGTATGCACGGTGGACTTTCGCCAGTAGTTGGATGATCGTTGGATTTTTTTCTTTTGTTTGACTTGTCATGCGTTAGCTCCAACATTCCAACTATCATCGGTATGGAGGTCGCCAGGCCCTGCGAGGATTTTTGTTCTATCATTATTACTCCCTCGTTAATCCACTACTGTATCTTAAACTTCAAATCTTGACAAGCACTTGTAGTGTGGCGTCCCCATTTATGATGGTACCAACAATAAAGCAAACCCCTGACATCCTCAGGATGTGGGTCGGGTGTTCCCCAATTGTCAGGAACCACAGCTATTCCTACTTGGCACAGCTCGTTGAATATCTCTTCTCGCCTAGACGCGTCGTATGTGATTTAAGTCCGCTTAGGTCGAACAAATGCTATATGTTGTCTAGACCTCCGTCTTGACCTCTTCTTCGCGTAAGTTGGCTCAATTTGAGTACCTCCTGAAGAAGTGCTGACGGTAGGAGAAGTTGCAACTGGAGGAGGTGATGCCCTGTGAGGATACTTTGGGTGGAAATCTACCTCGCCCCTGTCGTTGATTTCAATCACTTCCCAATTGATCAAACCTTGGATTTCATCTCTCAAGGTTGAACACATTGCTGTTTGATGACCAAAGTGATTATGAAACCTGCAGAAGTGCTGGGCTGGCTCTTTGTATCGTCATTGTCTGAGTTTATTAACTGGGTAAAAGAAGATCAGCCACATGTCCTTTAGCCTATCGAAGAAATTTTCTATCATATCGAGTCTGAATCAGTAGGCGGAAAAGGATGGTTGATTCCAGGCCTCCGCACCTTCGAGATGCCTATTAGGTGATGTCCAATCCACCTCAACCATATTCACCTGTGCGGTAGGGAAGGGCTCGGAATCCACTAATGCAGCTGTTTTGGACGATCCTTCTAGCTCTAATCTTCCTTCGTTGATCCATCTCTGGATCTGGTCTTTAAGCTTGATGCAGTCCTTTGTGGTGTAGTTCCATGCTCCATGGAACTTGCAGTATTTTTTACCCTTTAACTGCTCAGCTGTAGGAAGTGGTCCAAAGTCTGCTTTGACGACACGCAGACTATACAGCTCGTCCAAAATTTCATAGGCCATATTAGCGTCATAGGTGTATGTCTCAAACTCTGGATTAGTAAAAGCTACTGTTGAGAGCTTGATTGGGCCCTTACTCTTTTGAAGCTTGCGGGGTTTTAGAACTTTGTTTGTTGACAAATCAACGGCACCCACTTGCTCACAATCAGAGTCCGACTCTTGATCTCCTACACCTTCAATATAAGCCACTGTCTTTGGCTTTAACCTATCATAGGTTCTGTTATTGTACATCCCCTTGGATGCATTCTTTCTGTTGTCTCTTTCCTGCATGTTACTATGAGCCTTAGTAACAGCCGTGATGAACTCATTCAAGGAGAAATACTTGCTGTTTAAGAATAGTTGGTGGAACGTGTCTTCCAAACCATTCTTGGCCATCTCGACCACCTCCTCCTTACTCAGAGGGGTCTTGTATAGATTATATTCTGACCGGAAACGGTGCAGGAAAGTAACCGGGCTTTCTGTCGCCGATTGGCTCAAGGAAGCCAGCTTTCCTACGCTAGTTTCTGGTCTTGCTGTTCCGAAGTGATCTATGAATAAGGCCTCCATGTCCTTCCATTCACTGATTGAACCCTTCTCTATTCCTGTATACCATACAAGGGCTGATCCTGACAACGACGATCCGAAGACTCTTAACTTGAGCCCCTCATCTTCAGCAAATTGCCCTAATTGTAAAGTAAAATAGGCCAGGTGTGTTGCTGTGTTTGCATCGTCGTCGCCAGAGAAAGTTTGGAAGGTCTGGTGCTTGTAGAATTTTGGCCACCGCCACGCATTAGGATCGTCTTTCACCATTGGAGGAAATGGTGTCTCGTAGGTTTCATGCATTTTGGATAATTGTATGTTACAATCGTCTAAGAACCTATTTAACCGTTGCTCCCAAGCAAGACGAAAGGACTCCGCTTGTCTAGTTTTCCTAGCCAAGTCCGATACGGATTTGGTTAGAGACGCTATGTCTCTGTCTACCCTTTGTGATAGAGTCGCCGCATACCGGCGGTATTCCTCCAAACCTTTTTCCATTTGGTGAAGGATATATATTCGTAGCCTATCTTGACCTTCCACCAAACTAGCTACCTGGGCTCTCATGGCCTCTCTTTCCTCTCGATCTTGATTTAAGTCCACCCGCATTGATTGGATTCCAGTTGCTGCTACATCTATTAAATTGCCCTGGGTGGTGAGAAGAGCTGCCTGTTGCTCGATCCTCTCTTCGAGGGCTAAATGGTAATTAGCCTGGTGGCTATCGTGCCTAGCTGCGTAAGCCAAGTACTGTTCGAACGATAGTTCGGCTATTTCTGCTGCATTCAAAGATTTGAACGTCATGGTGTCGAAATTGCTAGCGAAAATAACTTGAACCGCTCGATTGCTCAATGAACGACACTGACTAGATGTATGTTCACGATAAGCCGGTTGTGGATGTTTGCGACACTGAGGGTAGACCCTTCGATAAGGATCTCCAATTGTCGCTTAGAGATGCTAAGAGATATGGTCCCACTGGGCGTGCCAAAATGTTCGATGCAAAAATATCTCTCGCGGAGAGGTCCTTCTCGCGAAGCAGTCTCTTTTATGATTTCGGATGTTTTAACCGCGTGAGCCGGTTTATCCTGCTTGTGCTTCGTATGCTGGCGTGCCACCGTCTTTCGACGGAATATGGACTGTTTACAGCCGCCTGACTTCTTATATAAGCGATTAGAATGGGGAGAGCACCAACCCCACTCAAATAGGTCCTTGCTGCCTAGTGTCCTAGGACTTGATATGTGAATCTCTAGCTTAGTCTTTGAAATCGATACTCCACACGCCCTTATCCGTGCAAAGCAGAGCAATCCCGCTGACAGAGTGTTGAGAACACTGCTTCCTTCGTGTGCCCGAACTCTCACCCTTATGTGACAAGCTCTTCGACCTTCTGGTTGCCGGAAGGTTCTTGCTCCCTTTAAGTCGCAATACTTTCACCCTTATGTGAGAAGCACTTTCGACCTTCTGGTTGCAAAGAATAGAATCTCGAAGACGAGATGTCTAGGTACTTGCGTATAGCAAATGTTTGTATTTCATCGGGGGCCTCTTCTACAAAGCTCTTACTCTCCTTATATACTCGCTTAAACAACAGTCATTCACTCTGTTTCAAACTCTTTCTGCTCTCATAATCACAGTCTAAATCTAACACCAGCATACGTGTTGTAATCCTCGTAGATCTTCTAATACTATCATAACTCCTCTAAGAAGTTTATCTAAAATAGAACAAGCTATGATAGAATCCAAGCCGCGTGGAACCGGCTAATTAATAAGACATAGTTCTTACAGAACTCAAAGTCTGCTCCTGGCGAACGCTCGCCAGACGTTGTTCTCACTTGACCCTTCGCCAAGCGTCTATAACATAGTGGGCCGCTCGCGAAGCAGTGGTATAAATATCTTGGTTTAGAAGCGATAGGTGTAAATCAGTCACGTTTCTGTCTGGGTCTGCTGATTCTTTGGCTTCTGAATTCTAGGTTTTGATTGGTTTGGTGTATTGATTTGAATTACATGAAGCTACAATTGTGGATTAGTATACTGAGATGTTAAGGTACCAGCTACTATGTATGCTGCTCTATTGAACGCTTTTTGAGTTCGAAAATGTTTAGTTCTGATTTTCTGAGAAGCTTTGTTGATTTTCATTTTGGTTTCGATTGTTGGACCTTTTATGTATTTGCAGTGCTGAAAAGAGGTATTACCATTATTTGTCATTTGACCAAGTAATTTGGTTGCTCAATTATATGATATGGTACAGCTTGAATGGTGAATCTTATTTTCACCAGAAAGACTAAATGATTATGTGATGTTTGAGTTTGGAGTATTGATAGAAGATTTGCAACTTTGTTTGCAGCTTTTTGATTCTTGCTTAAAGTCATCCCTTCTTCCAGCATATTTGGCTGCTAAGAAGCTGAGTAGGCTGTCCATTTCAATGCCTCCTTCTGGAGCCTTGGTCATTATTGCGTTGATCCATAATCTCCTACGTAGACATCCCTCGATCAACTGTTTGGTGAATCGGGTAAACCATTCAATCTTTGGTTTTGTTCTTCCACGTACTAATGTTGTGTTGTGAATGCAAGCTTGCCAAATTTCAACTGGGTTTTATGATAAACTGTCTTTTTGTTTCTATTTTGGTGAATTATATCATGCTTTTGCCTGGAAGCCACCAAGATGTTGGATATAAAAATTGAATTACTATGTTCAGTTGTAAGGGGAGAGAAAACCAGAAAGGTGTAATTCTGTCTTACTACAAAAGCATAGAGTTGGTGTTACCATACAAAGCTTATGAAAAGCAGGATCGCACAAAAGAAATTTAAGACCATTTGTGATGCTTCAATCATTATAAAGCCAGGTACATAAGTCTCTTCTGTCAGCATTTGTATTGACACAATTCTATAATTATATTCTGTTTGATTGATGTGTCTAAACTATATTTGCAGTTTATTGTGGTTGGGTTGTCGGACAATGCTCACGAGGTATAAGATTGATGAATCCTGGGAGCACAAAGGTATTTGTTGCACTTTCAGCATCCTCATTACTGCATTTTGGCCTTTGCACATTCCCTATATCCTTCGTGTCCTCCCAATCATCTGTATGGCTGCATAGTATATAGAATCGTGTCAAAAGTTGATGGGATATCTAGAGTTATCTTTTGTGTCAGATATTTCAAGTTAATTTTGAGAATGTATGAGTTTATCATGTTCTCTTCAAGAGTTATTACTTACTAACAATTAGAATGTCAACAGGCTAACGATGAGGTTAAGTCATCATTTCTTTCTGAATTACAACGTCGTGGTATGACTTAGTGGACCTAAAATATTGAGACTGACATTTGCTCTTTGTGTTTCTATCTCTCTTTGGTTCCACCAAAAACAGTCAATTTATTAATATATAGGACTAATGCAATTATATTGTATTTGACAGAACGCATACAGATTGCTTCGCCGAACTTTTGATGCTGGATTGGCTGAACGATGTCATCATGAGAGGTACTTAAAGTGCTGGTTGTCAGAAAATTTGCTTCACTATTAGTTTAACTAATCAAAAACGGCCATGTTTTTGCTTCTGTAAATAACTCAGCTAAATCAAATTCATGTTCCTCTGGTGTTGAATTGGTTAGGATAGAAGCATGTCAATTTGATTCGTACTTAAAAGTTAAAACCATTATAGTCTGATTTCATTTTTACTATCTGCAAGTTCAACAGATAAAAATAAACACTCTCAAGTATGTGTGCTCAGTCAAGTATGGCGTGTATAAAAGGGGTGATCGAACAGATGGCGGGAGCCGTGGATATGTCGTTACCGTCAGTTTTTCTGAAATTTCCGGGCAGTTAAAGTCATCGTTAATTACACCTGAGGTATGGGACTTTATCCTCATTATTATGTTGTGTAAATTCAGCTCAGTTGATGCTTCTGGCTCTGCATTGATAGTATTTATTAATGTCTGGGTTTCAACTTTCAACACCATACTACCCATTCAATTCAAGATATTACTCTCGGAAGTTCTGTGTATTCAAATTTTGTATATGAAAATAAAAGGCTGAACAGAATGAACATAGCGTTTTGATTTGATTGGTTTTGTTCATGAAAAATCTAATGATCAATAGGGTAAATAGGTAATATGCACTATTGATTTCTTTTACACTGATATCAGATATTATACAATCTCATTTTAGGCCATCAGTGGACCGAGAAGCCAAATCCATAAAAATTTAGATGACTTTCCTGAAGGTTCAGAATTATATACTGTTGTTTCTAGAACTCATTACCTATATAACAGAGTTGGACTACTGTTGCTAGAACAGTAGTCACTCACGTGTGAAACGTGCGAGAGTGAAACGTGTGAAAGAGAAGCCTGACTTCCTTCTTCCATCAGTTCAGCTCGACCAACTCCCCCACTTCTGATCAAACCCAGAAAACCAAACAGACGCCCACTATAACCTCTTCCTCCGTCATCGATTTCAGTTTCAGTCTTCGTTCTTTGTTCAACGTTTCTCTCGATCGCACCTTTCGATCGGTTTGTACTATGGTTGATGTTATGTTACTCTTATGATTTGATATTTGCATGAGTTTAGATTTTGATTTTCAGTTCATACAGAATATATATTGTTTTAGTGATTACATAACCGCGCCTCGCGCGTGGGCTTTCAACCTAGTTGAAACACAAAGCTGTAAATTTGTACTGTACTCTTGTAGAAGGTCGAGGGTCGATCGCTCCAACTGCCAAAGGTTTTCATAGCGTTATTGATTACATGTAAATCAAATAGGGGAAGACAAATATGAATCAAGTTAGGCGGGTTATCCATCCAAAGCCAAACATGCACATGAATAAAATGAATACTTAACTCCTAGCTTTTATGTCTCGTTTCTATTACATTATGTGGTCCATTTGATGTAGGTCTATAGTTAAATTTGATATTTACATCACAATATAACAGTATATAATTCAGATTACTATTAATTGTTTTTCTCGTTCTTTGATCTTGATTATTATTTGAGGTGAAACGATAAACTGTATTAAGAATTTAAACAGTACAATCCTTATCCGGCCACCTAAATAGAAATGAATGGGTTGAATGGAAAACGTAGGAAACCCCAGCTCTCTCTTTCTCACTACTTTGTCTAATCGCATTTTTGAATCCAGATTCACAGAGAAACCAAGCTCAAAACAACTCCGATTGGGATCTTCAATTAACCAACCTCTCATCGTCGACTTCCCAATTGACTTGGTCTCTTTGTTTTTCGCATAATAAATTTGGATTTACTTGCAGGGTTTGACTTGGCTTCACCTTGAAGGCTGGCTGTGTTTGATCTTTGCATCATCCCAAAAAAAAAGGCCCTGCATTTGGTAATTCCTGGTTTTGTTGCAACCACTTCTCTGGCCCAACCTATAAGCCCAAGGCTGAAGCTCATCACCATGTAGTATTGTTGTCACTAGGAGGTTGAAAATGTTGTATTCCCATTGCTATTGCCACTCCCCCGACTTCGGATGATCTACGCTACTTGGAAGTCGTCTGCAGAAGAAGAAGGCATCGCTTTTGGAGGTTGGAGTTGAGGTTGTGATGCACGTCAATGCGAGGGAGTCTATTGGAGAAGTTGAGTGATGTGACGAATGGGTTTTCCCCGGACTTGTTTGCTGTCAAGGAAGCATCGGCGGTTACGAATGTGAACAAGGCCATTGTGGAGCCTGCGAGGATTAAGGTTGCTACATTCGCATCATCTTTAATGTACCCGGCACACCATTTAGTCCTCATGATGCAAACTCCCTAAAGTTTCAAGGATCAATATATTTGAAGGAAGTTTCATTCCGTTCTAAAGACCAAAGGCACATAACTGAAACCGTACAGCTTATCAAAACCCTTCGCCTCCAGGTGGGAGTCTGAAAGAGCTGAGAGGGTAACTTTCGTTACGCGGGAGCCAAATTCAAGCCAAAAAGATTGCCTGATCTGGAGATTCGTCCCAGTTTTGGTGCTCACAGGATCACTGGAAGCCCACGCAAATGGGTTACGGTATTCTACTTCAAGGGCTGATCAACGTGTGGATGTCATGTTTAGCAATATTAAACATGCATTTTTCCAGCCAGCAGAGAGGGAAATGATTACCTTGCTGCACTTTCATCTGCACAATCACATTATGGTGGGAAACAAAAAGACCAAGGATGTGCAATTGTATACGGAAGTGATGGATGTAGTCCAGACATTGGGTGGTGGCAAAAGGTCTGCCTAAGATCCTGGTGAGAATCACGAGATCGAGGAAGAGCAGCGTGAGAGACGACGAAAGAACAAAATCAACACTTTGTGAACAAAGTTAATGATGTGGGGGGAATTCAAAACATTAGAGAGCTTGGCTTCAACGGAGTGCCTCATAAATCGTCTTGTTTCATTGTCCCAACTTCAACCTGTCTAGTCGAGCTGATCGAGACACCATTTGTGGTAATTACTCTAAATGAAATTGAAATACTCAACCTTGAGAGAGTTGGTCTTGGCCAAAACAACTTTGATTTGACTATTGTATTCAATGACTTCAAGCGGGATGTATTCACTGAATGGGATCCAGTAGTGGTTAGATACAACTGATCTGAACTACTATGAGAGCTGGTTGAATCTCAACTGGCTGTAAAACCAGAAAGGTTGAATATGGAGAAGATGATTCGGCTGAATGGTTTTCTTCTATTCATGGTATTGAATATATACATAGAAGCTTACAGCTCTAATCCACATATTGTGGAAACTAATATGGTAACAAATCCTATACAATTGATGTTGATTGATACTAACAGATCTAACAGATATGTAATCAATAGCTGTGATATTAACAGATATTTTAGGAGGTGTAGAAGAACCTTTCCTTTCTGATACTCCCCCTCAAGTTGGAGAGTGAATGTCCCGCACTCCCAACTTGCGAATCATAAGAAGAAAGGTCTCTTTGCTGAGAGCTTTGGTCAATACGTCAGCCAACTGGTTCGCTGAGTTCACAAACTTCGTTTCCACTGAACCATCTTGTATCTTATCTCTTATATAGTGACAATCCATCTCTATATGTCTAGTACGCTCATGAAACACTGGATTGGCGGCAATATGTAAAGCAGCCTTGTTGTCACAATATAATAAAGCAGCTTTATGATGCAAAAGACCTAGATCTTTAAGTAAACTGCGCAGCCAAGTCAATTCACAACATGCTCCTGTCATTGCACGATACTCTGCCTCAGCTGAAGAGAGAGAAACTGTTTTCTGACGTTTTGATCTCCATGAAATCAGAGAAGGCCCCAAAAACACAAAGTACCCTGTAGTAGACCTTCTTGTAAGCGGACATCCTGCCCAATCCGAATCACTGAAGGCCCTTAACCTTAAATCACTGTTGGAGGAAAAGAATAAGCCTTGACCAGGTGCTGCCTTTAAATAGCGCACAACTCGCAGCGCTGCTTCCCAATGTGCCTTCCGAGGTTGATGCATGAACCTGCTCAATATATGAACTGAGTAAGTGATATCAGGCCTTGACACAGTGAGATATATCAATCTCCCAACTAAACGCCTATATTTCCCTGGATCTTTAAGCAAATCAGTTTTGTCTGACAACCGTAAACCACGCTCCATGGGTGTGTCAGCTGGAGCAGCCCCTAGCAAACCTGCATCTTTGATGATTTCCAACGCATACTTGCGTTGGGAAATAAAAAATCCTCCCCTAGATGCAGATATCTCGATACCAAGAAAGTACTTCAAATTACCAAGGTCTTTAAGGCGAAACTTCATATGCAGAAACTTCTTAACATCATCAATTCCCACAGAATCATTACCAGTAAGTAAGATGTCGTCGACATAAATCAATAATGCAATAAAAGACTTGCCTTTCCTTCTAACAAAAAGGGAGTAATCTGCACGGGATTGCACGAAACCAGCAGAACATATAGCAGCTGAGAATTTTGAGAACCATTGACGGGAAGCTTGCTTCAGACCGTATAAGGACTTATGCAGACGACAAACCAAATGTTCCTCCCCCTGTCTCCGAAGCCCTGGCGGTGGAGACATATAGATTTCTTCATTGAGGTCGCCATGAAGAAAGGCGTTATTGACATCTAACTGGTAAAGTGGCCAACCTTGTGAAGTAGCCAAAGCAATAACACAACGAACTGTAATAATTCTGGCAGTAGGAGAAAAAGTATCCTGATAGTCAATACCTTCCAATTGTGTATAGCCCTTGGCCACCAGGCGAGCCTTACACCGCTCCACAGAACCGTCGGACTTAAGCTTGACCTTGTAGACCCAACGGCAGCCAATGGGGACCTTGCCGACGGGAAGAGTTGTAAGAGACCAAGTGCCATTAGCCTCCAAAGCAGCCAATTCGGATGACATTGCATCACGCCATTCTGGAATAGCAATGGCCTCTGAATACGACCGGGGTTCAGTGATAACATTCAACTGAGCAATATAAGACTGATAACCAGGTGAATAACGATGATATGAAACATAGTGGGCGAGAGGGTACCGGGTACTGGTGATTGGATCCGGCAAGAGAGAAGTCGATTGAGCGGGGTAAACAGCATTACAATCATAGTCCTTGAGTTTCGTCGGTGGAGCTCGGGCACGGTCGGAGCGGCGGAGGTCAGGGACTGGTGTTGGCACGGCCTCGGGTTCAGGGAAGAAGGGGGGCTCAAGGTCAGGTCCGGGAAGGGTAATGGGATCGGGCTCGGGTTCTGGGAGGGGAATGGGCTCGGGGCCGGCTAGAGACGGCAGGAGAGGCACCGCCGGCGAAGTGGGAGGAACGGAAGAAGGAGGAGGAGCCGGTGTTTTGGGTCGGCGGGAATAGATTTTGTAGGAGGTAGGAGGTGGCGGAGGGGTGGAGGGAAGAGCAGAGTCATCGGTGGCCAGAGAGGAACGAAGGTTGGGTGCAGTGGTTATGGTGATTTCGGTGGAAGGTGAGGGAGGCTCTGTTTGAGCAGAGTTATCTGTTTGAGAACTAGGCAAAGGAGAAGTGGGCCGGTCAAGGTTGGAGTCAAGGTTTGGAGGTAATGGGTAAGTGTTTGGTAGTGGGCCTGTTGGTCTGGTCAAATGGGAAAAAGATGGATGGGGCTCAGTCGTGGTAGCATAAGGAAAAATGTTTTCAAAAAATTTGACATCCCGACTGCTAAAGATTTTTTTGGTCGACAAATCGTACAATTGAAAAGCTTTTTGACCCAGAGGATAACCGATAAAAATGGATGGGAGTGCACGTTGCTCAAATTTATGGGATGGGTGAACATTAGTGGCGTAGGCCAAGCAACCAAAAACCCGAAGATGAGAGAAAGAAGGAGGTTTTGAATAGAGGAGTTCAAATGGAGTTTTGTAATGAAGAAGAGGTGTTGGCAAACGATTTATTATGTGGACCGAAGTTAAGGCGCATTCTCCCCAAAATTTTGGAGGGAGATAAGCCTGAAATTTTAAAGCGCGGGCCACTTGGATAATGTGACGGTGTTTTCGCTCCACAACCCCATTTTGTTGGGGCGTGTAGGCACAAGAAGTTTGAAAAACAACACCATTATCTTGAAAAAATAAACGAAGTGAAGTGAATTCACCACCGTTATCACTCCTAAAAGTCTTAATACGAGAATCAAATTGCGTGAGAGCATAATTGAAGAATCGTTTGATAAGTGGTTGTGTTTCATCTTTGTGTCGCATTAGAAAAATTCAAGTGAAACGAGAATAATCATCCACAATAGTAAGAAAATAATGTGCACCAGAAAGAGAAGGATGTCGATAACGACCCCAAATATCGCAATGAATAAGCTCGAAAGGTCTTGTAGATGAAATTTGACTAATATTAAAGGGAAAACGACTTTGCTTAGCCAAAGGACACACATGGCAAGCTTTATTTGACTCAATGGATAAGTTTAAAAAATTCTTAGCAATGAAGTTTAAACAAGGAGAAGAAACATGACCAAGGCGAAGATGCCACAAATTACTGGATGTAGTGACTAGGTGACAGGATGTAATGGCTAGGTTATCGGCAGGTTGGTTTGAATGATTTGGTGTAGATGTTTCCGATGCCAATGCCACCAAATAGTAAAGTCCGTTCCGTTGTTTACCCAAACCAATTGTCTTCCTCGTAGCCAGATCCTGCAAAACACACCAATAAGGATAGAATGTCACTGAGCAATTCAATCCTCTTGTCAAACGGCTAACTGACATTAAATCAACCTTAAATTGAGGCACAGATAAAACATCATGGAGATAATAAACCATATTCAAGGGCAATGATCCTTTTGCAACAATTCTAATGCGTTCTCCACTAGGCAACAATACAGATGAAGAATTTTCGGTCTTATTCAATAATTGGGATGAAGAAGTAATATGATCTGTTGCACCACTGTCGATTATCCAATTGCGAAAATCAACTTTAAACAAACCTGGTTGTGTCGGTTTTGTTACCACATTAGCCTTAGAGCTTGAGGCCCGATTTTGTTGAGTTTTCTGTTTGTCAAGTGCAGCCAAAAATTTGTCAAATTGAGCTTCAGTCATACTCACGCTTATCCCACTTTCTCCATCAGACATCTCAACATGATTAGCAGCTGCCCTGTAATTCTTGGTGCCATTTGATCTCCATCCTTTCCCATAATTTGCATTCGATTCAACACCAGGTTTTTGTGGGTGTTGCTTTGACTTCGGATGCCATGACGGATAACCAATCAATTCCCAGCATGTTTGTACCCAGTGTGTTGTTTTATTGCAATGAGTGCAATGTGCATGACCTCTCCCTGAGTCTTGACGGCGTTCTTGTTGAGGAAAATTACGATCTAAATTCTGATTACCTCTCTCTGCACTACTCCCTCTTGAAGAGCTTGAATTGCCTCTGTTGGAATTGGAACTCCTCACCGCCATGGCTGCTACTCCTCCAGAATCGCCGAAATTGGTTCCGGCGGAGATCATGCGCTGTTTTTCCTCTTGTGAGACGGCACCATAAGCTTTTCGGACACTGGGCAGAGGACTCATCAATAGGATTTGCCCACGGATTGCACTGTAAGTTTCATTCAAACCCATCAAGAACTGCATTAGCTTCTGTTGATCTGGTACTGCATTAGAATAGGAGGCCAATTCATCCCATAGACCCTTCAATCTAGTATAGTAGGCTGAAATTGACATTTGTTCTTGACGAAGAGAAGCGATGTCTCGCTGAATCTCGAAAACTCGAGGAGCATTCCCTTGTGAAAAACGTTCGTTGAGGTCTTCCCAAACATCATGGGCAGTAGGGTAGTAGATAATACTGTCAGCAATCTCTTGACTGACAGTGTTGGCAATCCAAGAGTGCACCATATCATTGCACCTGGACCATGTTGCATAGGCTTCTGGATCAGTTACCTTTGATGGAGCTTCAATCGAACCATCCACAAATCCCAGCTTGTTCTTCGAATTCAGAGCTAAAGTCATAGCCCTCCTCCAAGCTGTGTAATTATCTCCATTCAAAGCTTTGGAGACTAAGACTATACCTGGGTGGTCTGAATGATGGGTGAAGTATGGATTGGAAACGTCAGAACGGGAAAAATCTGAGATTGGTTCTGACTTGGATGAATTGGGTTTTTGATTTGGTGGTGTATTATCTTCAATTACCATGATGGCTGGAACAATTTGATAGAAGGCTACACTGGATTACTAGGATGCAGCAAGGGAATAAAGAGCCAGGAACTAGTCCTGCTCTGATACCATGTAAAACCAGAAAGGTTGAATATGGAGAAGATGATTCGGCTGAATGGTTTTCTTCTATTCATAGTATTGAATATATACATAGAAGCTTACAGCTCTAATCCACATATTGTGGAAACTAATATGGTAACAAATCCTATACAATTGATGTTGATTGATACTAACAGATCTAACAGATATGTAATCAATAGCTGTGATATTAACAGATATTTTAGGAGGTGTAGAAGAACCTTTCCTTTCTGATAACCTATACTGAAAACCAGTACTGATGACCCTGAAAAGTTCATAGACGGCGGGTGGGAATTTTTGAACCTAGAGGCTAGTGATTCTGATTCTGACAATTCTCAGGAGTCGGACCAAGGGTATGATGAGGATGATGAGAGCGAGTCGTTGGTGGAATCCGATGATGATGTGGAAGAAGAGTCTGAATACTCGGAAGAGGAAGAAGGGAAGACGTGGGAAGAGTTAGAGAGGGAAGCAAGCCATGCAGACAGGGAAAAGGGAAATGCTTCTGACAGTGAAGAGGAGAGGGCAAGGCGGAAGGTCAAGTCTTTTACCGGACAAGAGAAATATTGGTAGCAGCAGCCTTCTCAAGCGGCTCAAATTTAGGGGAGATTGGTGACAGACTATGCAGCAGTTTAGGCCTCATCGGCATGAGGATTCGAGTTGAGGTATCAATGTTATAGGTATTCCAATTTGAAGATGTTGATGAAGACTGATGATTTATCCAAAATTCCAAATATAGAATCAACACGAGTTTCTCTTTTACATCTTGTACTCTCTTAATTTTCTTGAATTGTATTATATGATGAAAGAGGAAACGTTAAATTATCTTTTTGAATTGTATTATAGCAGAAAAGGAAATAATCAGAGGTCTGTACACTGGTTACAATATGGCACTTGCAATACAGTTGTTTAATTGGCAGAATTAAACACAGGTGGTCTAACAGCAAGTCTAAGAGCTTCTACTGAAAACACAGGTGGTTTATGCAGTTCATTTCTGTTTATGAAACACAAGTTTGTCAATGAAAGATGAAATATAACCACCGCAGACATGAAAGCCGAAAATGTAGCAATGCAAAAAACATATCTCAAATCATCTCCCACTTTTCAGTTTCCTCTAATATCTGAATATATTGATGTGCCTTACCCATCGGTAATGTGAATAATCATAGCACGGAAATGCAAGTTCAGGTGGAAAACTTGTGGTTTCGTAACTTCTTTGTTTCGTTCTTTTTTACGACGAACAATATATGAACAAGTCACAACTATTACAAAATTTATTTGGTCACTAAATTCTCGTGATCAGTTGTTCATACCAAATAAATGAGTTACTCTAGTCGGACCATGCTGAAAACTCATAGCAAAACCATCTTCCCAGTTTTATTTTTCGTAGCAACAGAAAATAAATGAGAAATCTACTCTTGCGCTCTCAGTTCATCCTACACAAGAACCAGGATCGAAGTACATTTAAATTTGCTATAAATATCACCGGCTATTATCCCAGCCATAAAGAAATTACATGAAATGGCTAAACGGCTAAAACCTGCAAGTGATACAAGCATGAAAAAAATTACGTGTACAAAAATCTGCAGTAACACAGGTTACAACAGATTACACATCACAGATTACAACAATTTGTTTCTGCAAGCCAAAATGATACACCTATATTATACAAAAGAAGACCTGGCCGCCATGGAGTCCAAGTGTCTTCACTTTAAGACCGGACATCTTTTAGGACTCCCCCCTTTTCAAGTTCACCTACTAAGTCCCTCAGTGAGGGAACTTTCATGGCCAGAGTCCGGTACAACCGAGAATACCGAGCTCTTGTTCCATCTGCAGTCCTTGCTAAGGCAAGCAAGCTTAGAGCCTCGGGGAGTTGGGAGAATATATGTTTCATCTCCTCCAGTCCCATATTTTCTAGAACCGATGGTCTTGGAACAACCCTCACAATCTCACCACCTTTAGGCTCTTGAATCTTGGCATCTGCTTTAATAACTAATTCTGAATTAGAGTTTGCTCCACACTTGATGATGAATGGGGTTGTAGAGCCGGTATTGAACTGTAGGACATTCCATTGGGCCACATCAGTTTCAGTAGCATACCCCATATCTATAGATGGTTTGCGAGCATGGGACTGTTCTTGAAGGGTATCATCTTCTTCAGGAATGGACTGCAAGCAACATAAAAATGTTACGATGGGCAAAGCAAGCAAATGAAATACAATATTGTCAGACAAGCATTAAAGCGCCTAAAGAAATGCTTAAAGAAAGCTACAAAAAAAATATAAAAACAATGATTCTACATGTGTTGGCTTGACCAAGAACACAGCCTTTCATTCACCTCATTGTCAGTTCTTTTTAGTAGATTCAGTGATTACTGTTAACTAATAGAACACTTTGCTCACTGAATAAACAAGAAACCACAGCAGAAAATGAAATCCTTAGCATAGAAGTGACACTGGAAACAAACATAGTTGACATGGCAATGTGCATAACCAATTTCATTTTCTGTCTTTTATTTCATGACTCAATTGTTTCTAAAATAGAATTCACCCTACAACAAACAGTTTAATTTTTCTTTTGGCCAAAGCCTAATAATAGAGCATGTGATATACACAACTGCAATAAATTAATTAACATTTTCGGCTAATGTATACTTAAGGATCTAAAAAAATCGCACCTGAATCATATGACGAGCATCTGCAATTTGCCGTTGTGCACATGGATGATCAATGTCAAGAAGGGAAGGCATCCGTTCAGCCAGTTCATCAAGAGTGCCAAGCAACAGTTTCTTCTTACTATTGCTCAAGGTGCTTACAGAGGATTGTCGCATTATATCCTGTAACATCAACATAATATGAGTTCTCCTTTTTTAATATAGAATAAACAATCGATAAGGAAACATCAAAACCGAAAAGAGGTAAACCTTGACTTGCTTCACTATGCCATCAAGGGAAATGAGTGATGCTAATCGTGCATCTTCAGCAGCCGTAGAAGGATTCTGAATAGGGGGACCACCATCTTCCAATGTCAATAAGGCTGCATCACTTCTTACTTGTTGCAAAATCTGATAAAACCATATATCAGCATAATATCTAAGAATTGGTTTATCAGAGACTATAAAGGAAGATAAATTCAACCGACTTTATGGGAGTGCGAAAAGAAAAGAATGTTGCAGGTTTACTGAATAATCCTTTGAATATAATATCTCTTTCTCTGTTTACTTTTTTGTCTGTAGAGAACACAGACCCTTGTCAAGATAAAAGATGGAACTACTCTGGGCCTAGAAGCACAAGCAAAATTGTATATATCAGGTAGGAATTTACATTTGATATGTCTTGGTCAAGAGGTCAACCAAATGAAAAAGCAAAAATGGTCTAATTTAATGAAAAATAATTACAATTCCGGACTTCAGTAGTACATAAAAAAATGCTTCTTGGACATGCAAACAGATAAAAATTGACTACCTTTCTCCTTTTGTGATCAACAGACTCAAGAGCTGACCGCAGTTTTGCAACTTGTGCTGCATCTTCTGCCCCTTCAGATGCCAACGTACCAGCAATATCCTGGAATATAGAACGGATAATTGAAATGGCAACCACTAGGCCATTGCAGAACAGTACCAAACATGTATGACACCATCATTATCTTAATCTACATTCTACAGAAGCTCGTATGACATCTCAGTTCTCAACTGTCACAAACTTAATAAGTAAATCACAAAATTTGATGTATCACCATTAGAATAGCAGAGAGAACAGGTGGAGGTTTCTTAGATGCATTGTATAAAGAAGTAATTTGTCCCTCAACGTCTTATGGACCGAAAGAAAGAAGCAAACAATAAATGCAACCTACCTTCAAGTGTTGCAACTGTGAACTATAGACCCTCTTCGAATACTCAGATAGAAGTTGACCAAGAGCATCTGTATGTGGAGGAATTGCAGCACCAAGTCCGGCCATCCAACCATCCATTATAGCAGTTGAAAGAAGCTCCAACTGACCAGTTGTACCTCCTAGTGCATCATCACTCGTAACAGAAAGAAAGTCAAAATGCTCTGCAAGCCAGGATCTTAGTTGGCGCTGCAGCTCACCAGCTGGTGTATGAACAAAGAGAGCAGCAAGAGCTTTATTTCCTACTGCAAAGACTTTTGCTTCCTCATTTATTTCCCTAAGCTTTCCTGCAGTTACTTGCTGCCGAGGGGAATCCTGTATATTTAAGTGCTTAGAGCTGGATCCTCATAAATTTACAAACCATTTTCAACAAATGAGAACTGTAGCAGCAAAGTGCAAAAGTATCAAAAGTGCAAGTTGGTTATTGAGAAAAAGACAATACTGTTTCACCTACAGTACAACAATCATCTCCACTACAATAGAAAAGATAAAGAGTGTCTACTTTATCATTTGCTTCATTGTCTGGTCTGGCTTCTGCATGTGATGGAATTCTCTTTCTTAATCTCTTTGTTTATCTTCATGATTAAATCCAGAGAGAGAAAGAGAACAGCTTATAGGCAATACCTGATCAAGTCCGCGTATCTTTGATACAACGGATGAGAACTTGGACTTCTTTTCTGGCTTTAAATTCACTTTGAACCCGTGGACCTGCACATCAACATAGCTCACAGGAGACCTTCCAGGGCTGCTACCTCGACTAGAGCTTCTACTACGTCCAGTATTAGCCTTCTCCAGAAAATTCTCAACAGGAGGAACCTATAAATAAAAGAAGAGAAAATGGTACAATATTATTTGCAGTTCAGTGTCTTGGACCCACCACCTTTCATTAGGGAGAAAAAAAAATAGCACACAAACGGAACGTTCAGATCCGTCTTTCAGTACCTTGATGGATTGCAGCTCCGGTGATCTAGCAAGCAAAGATCTTATATACAAAATTCTAACACGGGATACAAGCATGGTGTCCATCACCCTCTGCGGTTCCATTTTACGTATAAAAGAGAATACAGCATCTCTTATTTCAGCAAGAATTTCATGCTCCCTAGAAGCCCCAGCTTTGATTACTGCAGCCAGAACCTGTAACAGATTATGTGTGCACATCAAACCTGAGAATAATACCATTTCCCAATATGAAATTGGTTGCACCATTTGTGGAAAAATAACAAAACTAACCATTCCCAAAAGAGCCAACTCAACTGGGTCATAATATTTTCTTGGTTAATGAAAGTAAAGTATATATGTTGAAAGTGAACCAGTAATATCTGATTTTAAAACAAGAAATTCAATTTTAAACCACATCATTATCATTACACATTATCATAAATGAAGCAGATAAACTCAATAACCAACCATACCAGCATCAAAAGTTTGTTTGCACCATCTGAAATGGCAGCAAGACTGTCATGTTGTTCAGGGTCAAAATCGTTCAAGGCAGAAGTAAGATATTCTCCTGCAGGGGTAGTTTTAACTTTCTCAGGACCTGCTTTCACCAAAGCAACTGTACCATCAGTCTTATCTGCAGTAAGTGCTAGTGATGAAGGAACAACATCCATTGACTGCCCTCTACTGTCATTCCTGTTTCAAAGAAATGAAAAAGAAAGTTGATTAGAAAATTATTTTCCAGGAGACAAGAACTTATGAATAGAACAAATGAGACCAAAATGCCATAAACCATAAACTCTGACTAAAATATTACCTCACAGTGTCCCGAGACTGACCATTTGGCGGCTCCTTAGATACTGGAGTTGACAACTGAAATAAAACAAAAAAAACAAAAAAATCAGAAGTCTAGAACAATCTCCAAATCAAGCACAGAACTGCAATTATCTACATTATCACAGCTCACAACTATGCAAAAATGATTTTTTTTTTCTGATGATCAGATGGCATCACAAGTAGAATGATAATACTATAAAAAAAATGGTGAACATAATTTGTTCATAACCTGACATCAGAGATAATGAAAATATCCACATGGTGTATACTTTCACATGACATCACAGTTCTGCTACTCAACTTTTCGTAGTTGGAATATTGGCAAAATTTTCAGTAATCAAAATGGCATATGAGTCACGGACAAAAGACAATCACTACCCCACATTAATTAATGAGATATCTACCATGGAGTCAGAGACTCAGGTTCTTATGAATCAAGAATCAAACAATAAGGACATTGGTGATGTGAAAAAACAAATGGAAAGAGGGGTATAAAAAAACAACAATAGAATAATGAAGTAGATACTTGAGAATTGATAAAGATGTAAAAACTATGAGTTGCACAAAAATACATAGAAGTCTGTATTTACGTCTGTATAACAGGATTCCCCAACCCCGTCTAATAATAAGGAATAGAACAAACCTGTGGTGATGCAGCCACAGATGCTTTCTCTGTTAATCTATCGAACAACTTTTCATTTTCTTCATGCAACCTCTGAGGAGATGTAAGTTATCATTTCAGAACCAAAAAGAACATAATGAGATATACTAACGGAGATTTGTAGAATAGATTAAGAGATCCTATATTGATGCACAGATACAAAATCATGAATGATATAGAAGATGGACCCCTTGTGGAGGACTAAGAAACTCAACCATTTGATTCGTAGGGATTGGAGTTTATCAGTAGATCCAACTCACAAACAACTACTATAAGAACATGACCACTGGTTAAGTTCATTTCTGCTTACTCAGTAGAAGGAAAAGTTCTGTATTGGGACTGTCAGGCTACTGTAGCATAAGGTTATGCCGATCAAAAAAGTTGCATTATAAGGGTAAGCTAATTTCAAATACTGGGATTGAAGGGTCTATACATAATTTCATCAACTTTCCATTTGGATGAACATATTCTTGGTATTCTTTCAACTCCTTTAAAAAAAGAGTAGATCTCTCTAATAAGTTCAAATAGCTTAATTAAGTGCATTGTATTGATTCAGATAATGACAGGGTTCGAACTGCATGTAATGCATGTAACTCGGGAGAAAACTATGGGCTTAACAGTTCCTAACTTCCTACTAATCTAGCCCAACTACAGTTTAAGATGCTCACAGATAGGCAATGCCATGTTTGAATGTCATCATGACACATGACCTATTTAGAAATTAGCATTATTATATACTTTATATAAATATGTCAACTTATGCCAAGTGAGCCATACCATGTTGATAGCAGCTCCAACCTAACACGTTGGAGGTAACGGGTTTGATCATCACTGGCATCGGGGTGGGGAGATTTATTGTGTGTGTGTTTACCGACCAATCAACAACAAAAAGAATATGTCAACTCACGGTAGAACACCATACCTCTATTAATGCATCCCGTTTTTTAAGCTCCTCTTCCAGCTTCTTAGTTACTGGCGAAGAATCTATGCCATCCCCAATTGCCTTGGAATTTGACAAGGTTCCAGAACCTGGTTCTGAAACTAACAGTGACCGATCATGACTGGAATGAAGAGCTTCATTGAGATTTGATTCAATGCTTTTGACCTTGTCCTGAATCAAGCAGTTAAACTAAGAACACCATAGAGTGGCATAATGCAAACTAAGACTTCTTGATCAAGAGAATAAAAAAGAGGAATTTTTACATAACATACTGATGTGAGATGAATAGAAACTCTTGTTAAATAATTATCACATACACGTAACTTGGTACTTGAAAACTCGTATCAGACCACTATATGTCTATTAAGTATAGCTGTATAAGTTACTACAGCACAGCAGATTGTTTTAAAGTAGTGTAAGAGACAGGAAGGAACGTAAATTGAAGTCAATAAGAAGAACAAGACATGTGCCAACCTGCAAAGCCCGAATTGTGGAATCTCGTTGTTCAATCTGTATTTTTTGGTCTTGCTCTACCTGTAATAGTTGAGCAACTTGGTTCTTAAGCTGTCCATTTTGTTCCCTTTCTATCTTTTGCTTATCTGCAAGCATAATATTCTCTGACTGCATCAAAATGAGAATATTAAATGAGTTTAGCAACTACAAGATAAATGCCAAATTGCATATATAGATCAGCCCCAAGAAGACATCAATTAAATAGACATTTAAAATACTTGAAACAACTGTACAGAAATTCACCAATTGGAGTTGCTAAACAAGAAAGCAGAAGGATTTGGAATTGGCTAATATCTAGAACATGTTCCACTTTTTCAAACAACTGGCAGGATGAAGTTCTTCGGACTTCCAGTAACATGCAAGGATTTAGTTATCTATTTTTTAAATTATTTATTCTAGAATTCTTATAGATCACAACAGGATTCCAATGAGTGGAAAAGAGGCCCACAACAAAGAACCAAACAGCAGAAAGCTTAAGGAAATGCAATTACAGTGCCAGCTAACACTAGTAACAAAAAAGACAACTGGAAAGGACGGGAGTTACAAAACCTTTAAATCTGACTGCAATGTAGAAGAAACTTTCCACGCCTTCTGAACTTCATTGAAGAGTAAGACACACTGATCATTGGCATCCTTCAGTGCATTTTTAAGTCCTAAAACCTCTTGTTTCAGATCTTGAATTACTTTTTCCTTTTCATACAACTCCTTACGTGCATCATTTGCCTACAAGAGCCATCACAACTTCTATATCAAGAATAAAAAAAACTCATAATTGCATGTACACAATCTTAACCAATACATAACCAAAAAGTGGATTGTCTTTAAGGAATCTTGAACTCAACAAGTTTTAAATAGGACAGATACAAATTAATTAAATGTTTTTAATGTACTATGTAAATCGTTCCATTAAAGCATTTCGTGTACTCATGTCATACCAACAGTAATTCAAGTCCAAAGGGAGAAAGATGAGAGAGTAAGAGACAGATAGATAAATGTTACTCAGGAAGAGAGAAGAACTTACTGTATCTCTCCATTTCTTAATTGTATCTCGATTACCAAGGCTTAAAACAGCATTTCGAGCTCTAGAAGCATAATTTAGAGATGATAACGTCTCTGACAAGTTTAATGCATTTGGACAGATATTAACAATCATCAGACTTTTTGAACTTCCACCTGCATCAAATTTATTGAACAAGAAAACAAAGAGTTTATTTTTCAGTCAAATGGATGAAAGAAGAATAATTATAAAACTCTATAGATTCCATAATGATAAGTAATCAATCATAGAGATGACCATAGGGGATAATCAACAAGATGGTCATCCGACGCAATAGACATTAAACCAAGCAACCCGAATTGTACACAGCTACTTCTTCCATTATTATTGTTCCCTTCATCTTCGAATGTTATGACCGAGATCAGTTCTAACATAATTGTTATAGCAGCTGTACAGCAAGGTGGTCTAATAAAGAAGACAATAGTACCTAAGGAGTCTGCAAGCACTTTAGTGAGCATTGAATTTTCATAAGGGATAGCATCCTTTTTCGAAGTCAAAGAAGACAGAACATCTCCCAATCTGCATGCACAACACCAAAGGCAGTTGAGTACAGGTTGATAAGGGTAAGTTTATAAGGCAAAACGTTTGCGGAATATAATAAGAGTTCATAACACATTGACATGTGCAGTGTTCATGCAAAAACCAAGTATAGGCTAAGAAGAATCTGACTTTGGTTGCAATAACTCCAAAACTCTTATTATTAATTTCCCTTTTTTAATCTGTCCAAGCACTAAGAACTGAAGCTAACAAATTATAAGTAAACAAATTAAATAAATAAAAAAGAAACCTATGTAAGCTCTTCTTTGAATTAGAACAAATAGACTAGAAGCCAGCAGTTGTCACTATCTGAAAATTAAGACAACTTATCACTACATACGCTGAAAGTGATTTCATGACATGCAGCATGTCTGTCACGCGCTCGCTGCTATCATTTTCGCTAATTAATCCTTCACTTCCAGCTAAGTCAACTAAAGAGAGCTTGCTGTATGTGTTTTCCCCAGTGATCAAATTATTATAGTATATGTGTGTGGTGATGATCCTGAGAATAAAGAAAAAAAAAACATTTAAGATCAATAACATTATCAAAGGTATGGCCATAATGAATGTACAAAATTTTGATGATACAATTTTTTGTGCTTACAAATGAGAAACATTGAACTTTGATGGATCATTTCCCCGTCTCTGAGATGCAGCTTTCAATACTTTAGAATAGTGTAGTGGGTTATCAACTTTCTCCTGGACAAGTTCCACAAAGAATTCTGATGATCCCATCCGGATCTTTGGCAAAGCATCTCCTGATTCGGAGAGTAAATCGCGTACCTAATAGAGCATGTAAGGATTCCACATCAGATTACTACCACGATGGAACGATGCTCAAAAGCCATTGAGAAAAACAAAACAGGAAACAAGGATGTGTTTGTCAAAATAAACACCTGTTCATTGTAGAGCTCAAATACTGTAACAGAGAACTTAAATCTAGAAGTAGAAGTTGAATCAGAGTTGGCTAAATCAAATAGCTCCTCAAACGAACGAGAATATAAACCACGGTCATGGCTAGATCCTTCCTGGAAAATGTCAAAGAATGATGAATATCATGGAACTGGTGCTTGAAGTGAACGTGATATATAAGAAACAATGAAAGTAAACAGCTTTTTCAAAGAAAGAGATAGAGAAGAGGGATATTTCACCAGACATTAAGGTTCAAGTCAATGGCTAATATTACTTCTACTTCTTTACTAAAGTTCATTACATGATTAAAACAACATTATAATAGAAGATTTGAAGGTATAGCAATCCATCATGCATCATAAGACAATGCAGACATGAAATAGAAAGAATGAGACAACAAAAATGCAGAGAGAGAGAGAGAGAGAGGAAAAGAGAGCTACCATAGTATGAGTCTTTCCGGAGTTGGTTTGTCCATAAGCATATATAGAAACATTATAACCATCTAAGGCTGATTGCACCAGTGGCTGAACATCACGGAAAAGTTCAGCTGACAAACAAAATCATGGCAGAGATGCTTTAGCAACAAACGCACTGTAATGTTGGCATAGATGACATTATTTGATGTAGTACCAGCACAATGTGACGAAAAAAACAGTAATAGAATAAAAGAGCTCTTCTCACCTTGTCCAACGTGCGGTCCATAAACTCTGTCAAGTTCAAATTCTTTCTTGGGGTTGGACAAGGCATCATCACCAGTAGTGACACGGATAATGCAATCATCAGGATATTCAACAACCGAAGAACCTTCATCCTCAAACAAAGGCCGTGTACGACAAAATACTTTTATGTTTCCTGTGAGTAAAACGCTAGTCACAAAGGATTGCTATGTTTAACTTTTCGGGTATACTTGAACAACTTTGTAATACAATTTAAATGTACCTAAATGTGATTAAACTGCATACATGTCTGCACGTGCGTGCGCGTGTGCGTGCGCGTGTGTAAATGAGAGACAGAGAGATCCAAAAGAAGAAAACTCACAGAAGATGAGTACCTTTGGCTGTCAATAAGTCATTGAACAACCTTCTCTTCTCGTTGATCAGTGGAGAAATCCTAGCCTCAGTTTCAAGAGCAAATTGGTCTGAATTTTTTTTAAGACAAACTTCAACAGAACCCAACGACACGAAAACCTTACAAAAATACTAAAGCAGAGAGTGACAAAATTTCAACTCTTGAACTAGGATTCCTCACCTAGCTTTCGGGATTTAGCAGCAAGTACACCGAGATACCGTGTAGCTCGTTCAAGCTTAGCATTTGAGTACTCACTCAACTCACTTGCTTCTTGTCTTAACTCCAAGTAATCTTCTTTAGCAAGCTGTCCAAGAACAACGATAAACACCACTATAATCTCCACGTAACAACAGTAAAACAACTTCAACTACCTCAGCGACTAAAACATTCCTCCTCCTCATTAACACAGCTTAAATCTTCAGTTCATCACAATTTCAAATTTCATTTCAATTTAAAACTTCACTCCAAACCACTATAAAGAAGTAAGGACATGCGGTACCTTAACTTTGTCCTGGAGCTTCTGGAGCTTGGAGGCAACGGAGTGGTTGCGGTTGGAGAGCTCGGACTGAGCCAAAGCTGAGGCGGCGGAGATCGAGTAACGCCGCACTAACGGCGCGGCGGCTGGCCTGTAACCGTTGTTGTCGTCGTTCAAGCTCGCCGCCGCCGCGGCGGTCGACGACGAAGACGAGGACCACTTCCTCGGCTCGAAGCCACTCACCTCCCAGTTCCACTTATTGTTCGCCATTGGCCGCCGCTAAAACCCTAAGCCGACGACGACGGCGATGACGATGATGAAGGTGAATTAAAATTTCGAAAATTTTGAAAATGAAAAATGGAGAGAAATGGCTTTTGGCTCTGGAGAACTGGGGTCACGTGTTTAGTTTTTGAGCTTGAAAATGGATATGTGTCTGAGTTACGGTCTGTACCATTTGATTGGCCACCGCAACGGCATCGTTCTGCGCTTGTTATTTGCTCACGCCTCGCTCTCTTGGGTTTTAGATAAGGCAGGTATTGCACCTGACCGTAACTCTAATGGATTGTATTCGTGTGGTACATGGGATGCGCACATCTTAATGCCCTGCCGGGAGCGTTCTGTACTCTAACGTTGTGTTTAAATGAAAAAAAAGTTAGTTTTCGCCGAAATTCACATTGATAAAAATTAAAAATTTGTTTATTTTAAATTTTATTATTTATAAATTCTAGTATCTGAGTTTTTTATATAGAAATTTAAAAATAACAAAAATTACAAATTTTTATGAACAATTTGAAGGATTTGTAGAATGATTTTTTTTTTAAATAAAAATAAAAAATAAAAAAACGGTGTGGCAGCACTCAAGCCTCTATTAATAAAACTGCTGAATACATGCTGGGGATTGGGACATGAAGCATAAATCTCATACTACATAAAGTTCAATTAGAGCATCTCAAATAATAATAAGACTGCTCCTAACATGTATGCATTTCAGCACGCACCAATTAGCGGAGAATGACACATATTTTAAGGAATTGAACAAGGGAATTCAACTCTTCAATTCCTCTGAATTGAAAATCCTAGAAATTACAAAATACTTAAGAAACTTATTCAAACAAAAAAAATTTAAAAATAGAATTGTAAATTACTGAATTTTGTTTAAATTCCCTCCACTTTTCCTCCATCCAAATATGCCGTAAGTAATTCTAAGTAATTCATACTTAGCGTGCGAGAATACTGATGAATATATATCTTAAAATCTATCGTTATAATCTATCTATCTATTATCTATCTATTTGTGTTGTACTCTAGTGATTCTCTTGTAATTGCAACCATAATATAGGGCATATATGTATGATATTTCTGTATGGCCTTATAGAACTTACATGTATTGCAAAGTGTGTTGTTATATATACTTCGATAACCAAGTACACTTATAGTGTGCAGAACAAAAGTGTGCAAGATACTTGTCAAAATCTAAAATGCATTAGGCTTAGATGAATAATGTGTGAGAGAACCTAGACTATAGATTACTCAGTCACTTGCACATTTATGTTCCACACATTGTAGAATTACTTTTCTCGATAACCTCGGTCATTAGTGAGAGTACAATGAATACTTTTGTCTCTCTTTTGAAGAGATTGGCATGGACATGTAGCCGCCACTCGACTTGTCAGCATTAACTCTTAATTTCATTTTTTTTATAAACGCACAAGCAAGTAATTTATTTACTTATTTAAGTACTAAAATGTCTACAAATGACTATAAAAGAGTTGAAGTACGTAACTTGTTTTTCTTGACAACGACCGGAAATTGTACCTATTGAACTCTGATTGGAAGCATTAGCTAGCTCAACATATGAAAATTAATCCCAGTTTTATTTCTAAGTATGTCCATAGACATATAAAGCTAGTACATTGAAAGCTAAGTGCCCAAGTCATCCATCAAAACGTATAAATTGTATGCGTGCGAAAAGCGTCGCAGTCGCGCGTGTGAATAATCGATATACTTATTAAAAATGTGTAAATATTACACAATCTATAATTCAAACACTACTGATTCTTCTATTCTATATCCTCAATAAATTGGCTGTGGAATCTCCAACTCCTCATTCTAACAGAAACTACTAAGCACAATCAACTTTGCACACAGTTTAGTATGAGTATTGTAAGAAACATTCCCTATATAAAATAGACGATAATAAGGCTACAATACAAACTCTTTCCAAAAAACAAAAAAAAACTATTACACAAACATGGTTTTGTATGCTTTGAATTTTATACCAAATGTTTCATTCTCCATCATCTATTCTCGCCATATTGAGCTCTTCTTCTCCTCTCTTTTTTTTTATCATTGTTTTGATTTAATCTTTCACCTTTATTTAACGCTTTTCGTTGTTGCTTTTTTCCTTCATATGATCAAGTTGATCCAAACTTTTGATCTGCTATCAATAACGAAAGACATTAGTGTATTGTAAAACATGGATTCTGATATGATGGGAGAACGTCTATCAGACAATGATTTAATAAGCAGAGTTTAAATACACCAGACATCATGAAGTCCATTAGAATTCTATCAACCATGCTAAAAATTTGAGACAAAAAGATAAACGATCGTTTACTTATTCATCAAGACCTAAGCCATACAAATTGTCATTATCATTGATTCCATAAATAAACCATAGGAATTAGGAATAGACAACTAACAAATCAAAACTTATTTTCGTAAGATCCATGTGTGAGACCTACATGCAGAAGTCAGTAACATTATAACGTTTCACTCCAAATAATAATCGAGACTTCAAATAAGTAAGAGAACCTAGGAAAGAGAATATGTATGGAATCAAGTTAGAGATAAATTAGTAGACTCCAAATAATCGAGATCAACTTCTGTAACTTATATACACACAATATAATTGAAAAGTTGTAGCAATATGAGTTCACAAATTAAATGCCGATTAAGATAGAATTCTTCTGCAAAGATGAGACACATAAGAGCAATATCAATATCAGAGATGGAATTCTATTTAAAGTCTATGCAATTATCGGATGGCCTCTTATGCTTTCAACTTCCCGTGACTCATGGTAGTAGAAAAGGAAGAAACTACGAAACTGAAGCACATTCACCTTCACCGGCCAATTGAGAATAAGTCACTTCCTGTTGACGAAAACAAAACATTTTTTCTCTTAAATTGAAGATACTTAACCAATATCCCAAAAGCCAAAAGAGTTTTACCTCCTCCTTCTTACTTTGCAAAACCAATAAAAAAAATTAAATTGAATGATAATCACAAAATCGGTTTGAACAACTTACTGATGAGTGTAAACACAGAAAGTCATTGGGAGAGAACATCTTAAACAGTACTTCAATGAATTAAATAGTTTGTCTTCCCCAGCCCATCTCTGATTCCACTTTCTCCTTCCTCGATGCCCTGCTCATTGATCGCTTCTCCGACCAAGGCCCTCTCACTCACTAATCTAGTCGTCGCTGCCAGCCAACGAGAGCTACCTTTCTCTTTTCTCACACCCAATTCCTCCATCTATACTCTTTTCACTCCCATTGGATTTTCTCCCACACAGTATGTAATAACCCGGGACCTAATTTAAACATTTTACTAATCGAGGAAAGTTAGTCATGGTGGTAAATAATTTTACAATTAGTATTTGCCGAGACTCTTTACATGACTTTTTATACGATTAACATCTCGCGAAGCTTCCTTGGTGAAAGTTGTAGAGTTCGTTGAGACAAGTCCGTGGACACGTAGAACAATGAAATTAGAAGTTACGACGAAAAAAGTGTTGACATTGGAAGTTTTATTACATAATACTTTTCAATAACTATTTCAAGTATATATAACTATTTTCCAATTAAGGAAACAAGTAAGTTTCCATTTTTGGGTCAGCTCATTTTCTTCTCTCCCGATCTTATCTCTCTCTCGTGCAAAATCAAGCTGCCGACAACCCATACCTACCGGTTGGCCACCAAACATACTGATCACCTTGACACCCTATACCTCTTTCTAATAGCCTTAGCCCTAGCATTTACCTTGCATCGTAGAAACTCGAATTTGTAAGAAACCGATCGAAAAATCTCAAGAACCCTAGAATTTGGGGTTGATTGATTTGGCATCAATTTAACCAAGGAGACCTCATGGTAGGGCTGTTAAATAGTTCGATCGGTTCGGTTATTAGGCTGAACTGAAAACCAAACCGAATTTTTGGATCGGTTCAGTTTTTTTTTTTTGAAGTTTTTTTTTGTTCAAGATGCTGGGAGATAAGAGAGTCAGGGACACCGAGGGTCGTGAGTGGGGGGGCGTCGAGCGAGACAATGAGACTTTGAGAGGGCGAGAGCGAGGGGAGAGATACGTCGGGATCTTGAATGAGCTAGGACTTGGAATAATGCGCCAAGGGTCAGGAGAGATTGAGAGAGAGAGAGTAAGATTATATTCGACATCATCGCGATAGAGGCAATTGATGAGGACGTCACCTTGAAGGTTCAAGAAGTAAGTGGCAGAGGCGGCCACCGGCATATCTGATCTGATGAGATCGAGACCAAATCGACGACAACAGAGAGCGGGTCAGCTACTAGATCTGCGAGATTTGGAAATGATGAAAGGGCTTCAATTCAATTGGAAGGAATAAGTGTTATGGGGATGAGCGCCATGGTCAGTGAGTATTGGGGGTCGAGTTGGTCAGCGGCTTTTAGTTTAAGAGAGTGAATGTGAGACTGTGTGAGTGAGAGGTTGACTGTAACTATGAGAGTTTGAGGGGTGTGCAATTTCCCGATCAAAAATTAGGGTAAACTGAAAAGGCTACAAAAAAATGACCTCGTTTTCATTTATTTTGGTTCATTCGGTTCGGTTCAATTTTTTTCGATTTCGGTTTTTTCCAGTTATGGCTCAGTTTTGGCTCGTTTTTTTTGTTTTTGGTCCAGAAGTCATAGCCCTACCTCATGAGCTTTGTAACCCTCTTTCTTGTGAGTTTTTTCATACCCAAGATGAGTCTTGATTCAACCCGAGGAGGGAGAATCAATGATTTGAAGATTTGGGAATTTTTTAGTGTTCTTGACTTCAAAGGTAAATTTGACATTTTCTATGATGAATTGGATGTTGTTGTAGAAGAGAAAGTTGTTGTTGAGTTGGACAAGTTTAATTTTTGGTCGTTAGAATTTGGAGCTGCGCCGCCGGCGGTGGTTCACGGTGGTGCTCATACGGAGGGTTTTTCGACAGAAGTTTTATATCATTTTTCTCATAATAATGCAATGGTTATAATGAAGAGGTTGTTTCTTTAATCGAACTTAATTTAATGTCGAGATTGGACTTAATCGCATTTAAGTAAATGTTTTACGATTTTTGAGTTAAACGTCGATTCGACCCCGAGTCGTGTTTCGACTTGGAAATGAGTTACAAATATTCTAATTATGTTTAGTTTAGTAACGTGTCGGGGTTTTGGAAAGTAACGAGATTCGAGAATGCGATATTCTCGACGGGAATGCTCATTGGCGAACGATTTTAGTCACTTGATATAATTTTCAATGAGTAGTTATTAAATATTGTTTGTTGTGACATGACGACGTGTTGAGCCATCGGCTAAGGAGTTTTCGGCAAGGCCGAAGACGTGAACCCCATAGAGATAGTGGATTTTTTTTTAAAATAATATATGCATGCAATCATGATTTACGTTTAAGTTATATGCTTTTAATTCCACGATCATATATCTCAGTTTTAAAAGTTCAGTTTGAAATTTACTCCTCGAGTCAGTCAGTCAACTTATGATGCCATTTTCAGGAGTTAGATTCAGTGTCAATTACACTATTTTATGACATCATTAGAGATCATGACATGATTTCACTTTTCCAGTTTCCCATGTTATTTGTTCATATCTTTTAGAGTTTGGTCTCCGTGTCAATTACTCAGTCTTATGTTATCGTAATATGGTTTCCATGTCAAACATTTAGTATTATGTTTATAGAAGTTAGCTTATGTGTTAGCCACTCAGTCTTATGCTTCAGAATTCAATTTCGGTCATAGTCTATCAGGTTACATCCTCAATTGGAGGTTATTATTATATTAGCTTATATGTATGCATACATGTAATGTGTCAATTGGAGGTCAGTCTAATGCGTTGGAACATCAGAATCTTGATGTGTTGGATCATCGAAACCTCAATGTGTTGGAACATCGGGACCTCCAACTGATGAGTTGGATCATAGGGATTTTCATAGATTGATTCTGATGAGTTGGATCATTAGGTTCTTGTTTTGTCTAGTTCAGTGGGTAAGTTTATCAAGATTTTCGTATGTTGAGTCTGATGAGTTGGATCATCGAGATTGTCAGTATGTCTAGTTCAATGAGTTGGAACATAGAGATTGTTAGTATGTCTAGTTCGATGTGTTGGATCATCGAGATTGTTAGTATGTCCAGTTTGATGAGTTGGATCATCAAGTTTAGGATCACTTTGAGTTTGGTGTGTTAGATCATCGGGAATTCTCATCTTGAGTCTAATGAGTTCGATCATTAGGATTTACTTATATCAAGTCAGACATGTTGAGTTGTCAAACTCCCAAGGTAATGAGTAAAGTTTTGTATTATGATTTCTCGTTTAATCGCATGCCAGTTTTAAAGTTTAGCTTATTGTTGAAAATGCAGAGTCGATCGCTTTTCATTTTTAGATTATTTATTTTTGTCCACTCATTCTAACGTTTTAAAATTGCATTTGCTAGGCTCTTTGTTTTTACGTTGCCCAGATCTCGTGTTAGACTGGTGAAGGAGTGTCCATCCGGTTGACTAGGCTTAGAAATTCCACTGCTTCCATTTTTCTACAAGTAGATGTTTCAGTAACCTACTTATGTGTATATTTCAGTTCGGTTTGTCATAGATGCTCTGAATACCAACTTTTGTAAAATATGTCACCCTTGTAAGTAAAGTTTGAGATACTTTACTTTTTGTAAGTTAATGGTCAAGTACTTCTAAAGTCGATTTTATTTAGCTCATGATTGGGTAACTCATGTTAGGTTGACCACCATATTTGTTGTTTGAGCTATCTTGATGTGGGTCCCATAGGGCTCGGATGACGCCAAGTATCTGGAGTGGGTCTTGACATAATATGCCGAATAAATTGACTATCGCGATAAATGGCTCCTTTATGTTTTTTACTCTTTGGCTCTTTTATTTTTCAGGAGTCTATTAATACGATAATATATCGAGGAGGGTATTTAATAGAATTACTAATGTTTGACGTTAACTTCCTCTGATAACTGTACTAAGGTCATCTCTCTTAATTAATAGAGATATATCTATCTATCAATACTATTATTAAGGGAACTCACGTTGTTCTCCACTTTTGCAAAATCTTTCAAAAACACCATTTACTCTTAGGTGAAAAATAATAAGTTGAGGTCATTATGTAATTGTAGAAAGAAAAAATGAAAAAATGAAAAAAAAACTTTAAATTTATCCCTACTTTTTCTCCCAAAACTAATTTTAAAAAAACTACCATGACTTTCGTATGTAGGAAAACTACCCCGAGTCCCGAAACTACCATAACACCTATAGTCATCTATCGGAATTAAAAAAAAAGACAAAATTTGGGTCCAAACTCAATTGGATATCAAGGTTCAAACTACTCCCATTATACAAATTTTGTTTTGTAATTTTACAATCGATACCACATATCTTATAGACCATGGGTTGAAAATCAACTCGTCTAAAAAATGAATCAAAATGAAGATCGTTTGGGTGTCTTGAATAAATGGATGGTTATTGTGAATTTTAATACTAAATTAACAATAGTCTATTTGTTTTGTGAACTTTAATAACCAAACAATCTCTAATTTTATTTTTACATACATGATTATTATGAGGTAAAATATATATTTGGTGATTTCTATTATAAAATCACAAATCAAAATTTGTATAAATGGGAGTAGTTTGGAGCTTGACATCCAATTCAATTTGGACCAATGTTTTGTCCTAAAAAACCTCTTGTAAGTAGGTTTGTTTTTTTTTCTTCTCTTTTCACAGAAAAAAATTACTACAAAAATAATTGTCCTGAAAAACACCGTAAAAAACAATTCTTAAATTTCAAGCACCCATAGGGTATACTTTCCTCTAGTATCGAATGAAGTTTGTTTCAAAATGTGCAATAATACTTCACACTCCAATATGGATGTGCTAGAAAGCATCACTATTGAATGCTCAGTTACTCACTACCAAATAATTTTTATAACATCAAACATAATTCGTCATACGCCCAATTTAGTCACAATTTAGTCATTGGTTCATCAAGAGAAAAGAAACAAGTGAAGTGCAAACTTGGCATTTGGTATGGTGCATCACTAAATTAATATAACACTAGATTACTAAGCACTTATATAATTCACTCATATTTTATGCATATGCATATCTCATCATTTCTGATTTTGACATATGTAGTGTAACTCCGAGTCATGGCCTCCGTCAGGGTGATCTATTGCCTCCATATTTGTTTATGTTCTGTACTGAGGGTTTGTATGCTTTGCTTCATCGAGCTCAGGAAACTAGGGCTTTGAAGGGAAGTTAGTGGTTCAGTCTAGATATGGGCTTTGAGGGATCGTCTGAAAGGATGGAAATTTTCTTTATTTAGTTCTATATGGTGTGATTTGATGGTGAAGTTAGTGGTTCAGTCTCTTCCTAACTATGTTATGAATTATTTTATGTTGTCTAAGACTTTTTGTGAGCAACTGTAGTAGATGTGTCCAAACTTCTTTTGTAGAGATACTACTGATCACAGGAGAATACATTGGTATATATAGGACAACTTTTCTAGACCGAAAGATATAGGAGGCTTAGGCTTCCAAATAATTTATTCTTTTAGCCTAGCTTTGTTAGCCAAGCAGGCTTGGAGACTTATCATGCAACTTGATTCTTTAGTGGGACAGGTGTATCGGGCTAGGTAATATGAGCAGGGTTCTTTTTGGGACGTTTCGGTTGGGAATACTCCATCTTATACTTGAAAGAGTTTTATGCACGCTCGGCCTTTACTTGAGGTAGGTAGCAAATGACAAGTTGGTAGAGGGGATCATATATGATTTTGGGAAGACAAATGGTTGCCTCCACCTTTCTGCCACAACAAGAGCTTCGGGTTACAACCACTCTTTCCCTGGTTTCTCATTTTTATCACACCTAGACGCAGTTGGGACATTGACTTGCTACAATAATACCTTACCCCATATGAGGTCTATATAGTTCAAGTGATTCCTCTTAGTTGAAATGTTTACCTGGATCGATTGGTGTCACATTTCACGGGAAAATGTGAGTATACTGTTAGTAGTGCTTATCAGCTGGCCTGGGATGTACTAGTTCTTCCACAGTTAGCTACATTGGATCCTAACAGGGAATTATGAAAACAACTATGGGGTCTAAAGGAAGCTTCCTGCAGCTAAACTGTGTGTTTGGAAGGCTTGTCAAATGTACTTTCTTACGGGACTAAGATTACGGGGGCACATGTTTAAAGTGGATGGTATGTATATGTTTCTTGTGTGAGCACGTACAAGATTCCGAGGTCCACCTCTTCCAGGATTGTCCAGGTGCAGCCTGTTATTTCCTATATTGTTCCATGAGTCAGTTTAGATGCTACTACTTGCCTGGAGTGGTTACAGAGATGTTCTCATAACCTTTCTTATGATATGTTGGCCAGGTTAGTCGTATGAATTTATTTGGTTCATTTTGAAGGGTGCAATGATAAGCTATGGAATGAGAAGTCTTTTGATGCACACACACAATGTGTGTTGGTAGGACCTTGGCATGATCATTTTGTGATGTTGATAAAGTCTTAGGACCGCCCAGCTAGGGTTCCTTAGATTTGGAGTAGACTCTCATTGGATTAGTATTGTGTGTGTATAGATAGTGCTTTTGATGCAGTTCGGCATCGTGGTGGTGTTGGTATTGTTGTTAGAGATTGGTCAGGACGTACAGTTTGTCATGGTTGGTGCTTGCCTTGCGGAGGGGGTCTTCTCACCTTCGACGGTGGAGATTACAGATGCATAAAAGGCTTTGTGGAATGGTATGGAGTATAGATTGAATTTAGTGAGGTTTAACTCGGACTCTCATATTGTGGTACAAGACATAGCTGATCCAGCGACTGCTTTTATTATGGACAAAGACCTTAGTCGTGACCTACATGATGGATTTAGACAGTTTTCTAATTCTAGGTTTGTACACCTAGATAGAAAGGCCAGTTTTCTAATTCTAGGTGTACAGACCTAGATAGAAATGGGTTTTCTAATTCTAGGTTTGTACACCTAGATAGAAAGGCCAATGTAGTGCTTCATAAGTTAGCAACGTGGGATTTACGCAATGTTCACTTTCCTTAAGTTTTCCATTCAACCCATTCATTTCTATTTAAGTGGCCGGATAAGGATTGTACTGTTTAAATTCAATCCATTGTGCTTCCATTCAACCTCTGCTGTTGAATCCAAGATTGTAGGGACGATCAAATTTACTCAGTGTAATATGATCTTCCAAGGTTCTCAACACAGAGAAAGATAGACATGTTAACTTGCACGAAGCTGACGCTGTTCACAGTCGCCGGAGTCGCGATTCAAATCGCCGGCCTCTCTCTCTTCGTCTTCGGCTTCTTCACTGTCAAACCAACACTTCCAGGCCACAGGTACCATTACTCTCTCTCTCTCTCTCTCTCTCTCTCTCTCTCTCTCAAATCGGGCGGGTATTTTTCAGTGGTCCGGAGAGTTTTGGAGCCCCGACTTGCAATTCCGTTCACAATGACAGCCACAGTGATCTACCTCCTCCTCACCTCAGGTCACTCTATAAGGTAAATTTAACACTGTGAAACAAAATTGACTGTATTGCACTTGCTCTGTTGAGATTTTAGAGTGACCTTGTGCTATTGGCAACGTAGGAACTCTCTGGAGTCCCACCTGCATTTGACCGATTAATACTATTGGTATGTTTCATTTTCTCTCTGAATTGATTTCTGTTGCGATTTCTGCGTTTTTGGTTGGAGTTCTAGGTGGTAAATGTGATGGCAAGTTGAAGATTTTATCGATAGATGTGGTCATGGCAGTTTAGGTTATTGATGGTCTTCCGGCAGAGTTTGTTCTTGGAAAAGACGGTAAGCCTCCTAGGAGAGAGTTCATGGAGGCTATGCCGTATACACAATTGTTGCTTGTGAATGGGGTGGCAATAGGGTACCATGCAAAAGCTGCACCTCCCACCGTTACAATGCCTCGTTTGAAGGTCAGGGTTCGTTGCAATATTTTGGATTGTGTAGACAATGTGGATTTTTGGCTTCTCACCCTTCACATTCGGGTTGCAGGCTATGGTTTCTGGAGCAATTGGGGGATTCCTTGATGTGGCTTTGAATTTCAACACACAGGCAATGGTGGATGACAATATTCTGGGTGAGTTGATACTTACGAATTTTGTTAAACATGCTAATTCTTTTTGAGACGGTCCATAATTGCAGATTTTCATGTCCACTTTTTTACATCGCAGGCCAGTTTTTCAGGATTGGTTGGAAAATGGTCATGCACGGTGATGAAACATGGCTCAAGTTGTTTCCAGGATTATTTATGAGGCATGATGGAGTCAGCAGTTTCTTCGTAAGTATTTTTTTTCTTTTGAAAGGGGTTTGTAAGTATTTTTATACTTAGAATGTTTGTGGACTGAATTCTCCCACTCAGGGGATTCACAGTCAAAATAATTTCTTTACGACATTGCCATTTTCATGCTACTTTTCAGTTTTAAGATTAATTCTCAATGTTAGGTTTTGAACTCTGTAAAGGTTTTGTTATGCTGATATGCAACATGTATATTTATAAATTATTGCTACAGGTTAAAGATACTGTACAAGTGGACCAAAACGTTTCTCGACATCTGGCCGATGAGCTTGGCAGAGAGGACTGGGATTTTCTGGTTAGTGTCTCGTAGATACATTGTGTAGCTCTAAACTTATAGATACTTTTTTTAAAGTATATTTGTAGTATTACTTGAATACCTCTTATGTAAAAGTCTTTCTTCTAAAAACGGCCTATACTGGGTACTTCCAACTTCCAAGTGTGCTTGATTGTTTTTAGTGTAGTCTTGGTGTTATGATGAACTAGTGAACTACTACTTTGACAATGTACTTCTAGTTAGATCTGTACAAATGTATTATTTCATGGAAAATGGAAGCATCCATGTACTTCATTTAGATGACAGGAATATTTGGCATCTTGAATAATGAATATGGTTTCTGCGTTGAGGCATTACTCAGTTAGACTTTAATACTGATCATGTTTCAGATTCTTCATTATCTGGGGTTAGATCATGTTGGACATACTGGTGGGCGCAACAGGTGATCCTTTATTACATATTGCTGTTTACATATCATTTGACTGATTGGTTGATCTTATTCTTTGAGGATTGGACATTTATTTGCTTATTTCAGTTCCTTGATGGCCCCAAAGCTTACAGAGATGGATGAAGTGGTGAAGAAGATTCATATGACTAATATTCTGGACACAAAGAATGATCAAGGACAGACTCTCTTGGTTCGTCTTTTTCCTCTTATTGCCTGCAGACTATTGATTCTTTCATGATTTTGCATAATGCCTACAACCACAGAAGTGTCAGAAGAGTCGGCTATATTATGCATTTGTTAAGCTGTTGGTCTGAATAAATGGTGTGCAAATGTCCAATTTAGGCTTTTAAGCAATGAGTAGTCACCGTTCCATTTTCAAAATTCAAAACATGATATTGTCAGATGAAACTTTCGTGGCATTGGTACTTGTAAGAAAGATGTTAATGTGCTAGAACTGTTAGATAGTTATAAATTGTATGTTCACTGGCTCTATTAATGTGCTGTACCCTTGGTTGCTTTTAACTCTTTGAGGTGTATAATTGTTGTTTTTCTGTTCTATCCATGGTCATTCACTCATGCACAAAGTGTAACTAATAAATCTGTCTCTCATGATTATCTTATCTAGGTCGTAGTAAGTGACCATGGCATGACTCAGAGTGGTAATCATGGAGGGTCCTCATATGAAGAAACCGACTCGTTAGCACTATTTATTGGCCAGAAAAATGATGTCTCTGGTTATAGATCATCTACCCATGAAATTGTTCACCAGGTAATTATAGGATCACATTGCTTGTAGTATTCCAGAACTATTCAGTTTCCTAAATAGAATTGAAATGAACAAATTTATCTTGCTGGACTAGAGAGAAACGAAAAAATGTCCATCAAAATTTATCTTACAAATTAAGAAAAGAATGTCCATCATCTAGAGAGAAAATTTATCTTGCAAATTTATCTTACCTAAAGTTTTTGACCAATGTAATAATGTCCATCAAAATTAAGAAAAGAAAAAATGTTAACATCTTCTGAATGGTAATTTTCAATTATATAGTATACTTTCTTCTTCCTCTCACTTGCAATGGTAATGTCTTCTGTATCTCTTACCTGCATTTTGTTGTGGTCATCCAGGTTGACATTGCACCAACTTTGGCTCTTTTATTAGGTGTACCAATTCCAAAGAACAATGTCGGTCTCCTAATTCCAGAAATGTTTAGGCATTTGACTGGTAGGTCTCTCTGTTTATAAGAGTCAGTTACATAATGTATGCATAAGCATTCCCTAGCCTCAGAGATTACAAATTGAACTGCTGATTCTTATGTATAACACTACTACTTTGTTTGTGTAACTTCTGAAGATTCTATCTTTTCTCTATGCAAAAAAAGATGATCAACAGCTGAAGGCACTGGAGTTAAATTCCTGGCAATTATTTAGACTATTGCAAGCGCAACTGCCTAGTTTGTCATGTCAAAATCATCCATGTGATGGCTCAGGTGGTGATCAAGAATCCAGAATACCCGAGTGTTCTGGGAGTATAGAAAGGATGTTCTGTTGCTTATATGCGAATGCTATGCTTCACCAAAAGTCCTGGATGTCTAAGGAAGTCTCCAGGTAGATATATGACACCATCCGGTACTTTTATTATCTTCCAAAATTACAGAATGATGAACTTTAATGTTAGTCTTGCCTTTTATATATATGTAAATAGGTCTACTGGTAGGAAACACTATAGCAGCACTGTTGCAGCGTACTATGACTTTCTGAGAGCTGCAAGTGAGTGGCTATCACGCAGAGCAACTGATGTATGCATTTTTTTCTCCAATCTAAAGATGAACACAGATAGTACTGGTTTCTTGTGGAGATGTTTTCAATATTTTCACGAATAAAGAAATTTAGTTTCTTTTTAATGTTTTTTTTCTTCACTGACAATTTGTTTTCATTCTCTAGAAACCTATAAGCCTGCTTACTCTTGGAATTGCTGCAATGCTTCTATCTTGTCTGATACTGTTAAGCCTTCTAATACACATGTACAAAGAAGTCTACGTCAGAGAGAAGCAACGCCATACTGATTTAGATAGCACCATGAAGACCTGGTATCTAGATGAGACTTTTGTATTAGGTGTTGTACTGATTTTCACTGCAAGTATGACATCAAGTTCTTTTGTCGAGGAGGAGCAGTATCTTTGGCATTTTATGACTTCCACATTGCATTTGTTATTATTGCGCAAAGCAATACAGAGTAGTGTACATATTTTTTCAAAGGAACAGAGCAAGAGAAGTTGTCTTCAGTTGAGTTCCATCTGTGTGCTTCTAATTTCTGGGAGGATATTGAGAGGTTGGCACCAAGGAGGCGTGAATTGGACCAATCTTACCGACATTTCTAAATGGCTTGAGCAGGCTGGGACTGCTAATATAAAATCAGTTCAGCCAGTCACATGCCTTCTAGTGATCACCTTAAGCTTATACGTTCTCTTTTTATTTGGATCAAACAGAAGTACTGTTATGATGATTGGATTTAGCTTTCTGATGTCTGGCTTGTTGGTTTTGCAATATATCATTAAACATCAGGATGGTGGCATGTTTGCCTCATCCAGTTACAGTGGTACAACATTGGTACAAATAATTTATGCAATTATGGGCATTTCCACATGTGGGACAGTTATGGCATTTCCATGGCTTATACCTTTCTCAGTATCTGAGACTTGCTTCAAGCATGATGCGTACATGTTAACATCTGCTCCCAGCGAAGCTCAGAATAAGTCAGTGCTGGTGCAGTTGAGAGAATCTTTATATGTAACTGGGTGGGCATACATATCCTTCTGGTGTCTTCTGCAGATTTTGCTCCAACAAACAATTAACTCAATGCCTATACTCCTGCTACTAGTGCAAACTTTGGCCAGCATGCTGTATTTCTCTTGTTGTGGGCTGCATCACAAGCAGTGGGTTGAGGTCAGTTTCATTATCTATTGTTTTGATTATATGTTAATTCTACATTGACTGTATTGAAGCCAAGTTAACTATTCATGCTGGAACTTGGGAGACTTTTGTTGTCAATAATGGCATTTTGACACAGATCTGAATGGGAGAAGTAAGAGGTTGCAAATAACATTAAGTAGTTAAAACTGTGGGCAATAAAAGTCTTATTCCTTATATCTAATTAGATCACTTTTAGTTTAATCCTTGAAATGCACCCTATAGTATCAATTTCACATTGGTGTTGTGCGCTGCATTTAAATTTTTTTTCATTCCCTGCATGAAAATATTATTTTGGATAAAACATGGTCTCTTGCCAGACAACCTGGTTGGTTATGTTGTCGGATAGTTTAATGTGGATTGTGGATCAAGTTCTTACCAGTTTGTCAACATAAAATTGTAGATATGTAGCAAGCAACCAATGCCCTCTTTTTAGTCTTGTTCCTCATTTATTTACTGCACTAATAATGCAGCTTGTGTTCTTTTAGGTTTCCGCATTTTACTTTCTGGGAATGGCAGGACATTTTTCTCTAGGGAACAGCAATTCTCTAGCCACTATTGATGTTGCCGGAGCATTTATTGTACGTTCTCTTTAATATTTGCATGGTTCATGTTAAAGAGAATTATATTGGGTACAGAATGCATTGCATATGAGATTTGGAAACTTTAGGCTTGACTTGTAACTTCGTTTTTGTTGCTAGGGCATCTCAAGTCACTTGACAGTACTTTCTGGGATTCTAATGTTCATTATCACCTATGCTTCCCCAGTGCTGTTTATCCTTAGCCTGGTGATGTATATCTCTGTGAAGGACACAAGCTATATTTTATTCCCGTCTGATGCAGAATCAAGACAACTCCTCAGAATGATGATTGGCTTTCCTTGTCTAGTTCCACTGGGATTGAACTCCATTCTATTGACTGCGTACACCATTGTGTTACTGCTTATGAGGAACCATCTTTTTGTTTGGAGCGTCTTCTCTCCAAAGTAAGTTCTCACTGTGCTTCAGGCTTATAGTAGTTGGTGTTCTTTACTAAAATTAAGCTTTGCAATCTTCGACTGCAAATATGCAAGACAAAATGTTTTTTTTAAAAAAAAAAAATACTATCAGGATAAATTGTTTGGTGATGCAAGTTTATGCAGGGCAGATTTTATGATTTAGATAAATGTAGAACAGTGTGAGTTTTAATAACTAAAACATTGGGGGGAAAAGGAGAGGAAAAGGGTAAATGACACGGAATTACAAATGAAACTCCACCAGTACGAAACACCAGTTTTTATGTGCATGCCAGAATAGTAATTTTCAGGAACATATACCCAACTACTTTAGAGTAGTCATAGATAGATATGGAAAAAATGGTTTAACCTTAATTTCAAGTGGTAAACATGAAAATCACAGATAAATGATGCATCTCAATATCTCATATTCATATTTACTTTATTCGGACTGGAATTAATTGTACACATGGATTTTGCAGATATCTCTATGTTTTTGCTACCACTATATGTGTATACATTGGCGTCTCTGTAGTGGCTGCAACTGTGACATATACATATTTGGTGCTGGAATTGAGAAGAAGCGTGCAATATAAGCTTGACCATCAACAATGATATAAGATGGGCAATCTGGCGGTCTGCATGGCAGATACTGCTGTTTAACTTTTTTTTTTCCTCTTCGATCCATACTACTGTTTTGTTTCTCGTTAACCAATGTACACAGATCTCTCTTTGTTTTCTTATAATTTTATATATATTTTTTATAGAAGACAAATAGAAAATTGTATATAAGGTTTAGAGACCTTATTTCATACATAAAGTTATTTATACTTTTTATCTTAATTAAGGTCAATTTTTTTTTACCTATATTTTCTGTCTTTTCAATTTTATCCCTTTATATTAACTTTTCAAATCATTTATAGTTTTTTATCCTAATTAATGTCACTTTTTTATCCATATTTTCTGTCTTTCCAATTTTTCTCTTTTATATTCATTTTTTTTCTTCGTCTTCTTCAAAATTTTAAAGAGAGAGAAACAATAGGAGACTACTGTTGTATAACACAATGTACTACTGTTTTGTAACACAATGTACTACTGTTGTTTTTAGTAAGCACTACTCCAAAACATTCAGGGTATTACTTGAAAACACTGTAAGTACTACTGTTCTGAAACACAATGTACTACTGTTGTCTCTTGTAAGCACTACTCTAAAACATTCAGGGTATTACTTCAAAACATGGTATGTACTACTGTTTTGTAACACAATGTACTACTGTTGTTTTTAGTAAGCACTACTCCAAAACATTCAGGGTATTACTTGAAAACACTGTAAGTACTACTGTTCTGAAACACAATGTACTACTGTTGTCTCTTGTAAGCACTACTCTAAAACATTCAGGGTATTACTTCAAAACATGGTAAGTACTACTGTTCTGTAAGACAATGTAAAACATTCAACATGGACCCTAACACAATGTAAAAACCGTCACTACACTACTACTTGGACTTTGAAGCTTTTTATTGCCTTCTTCATGTTGTGTGGTCGAAATGAGCGTCCAAGATTGCCGTCTTCCTCTTTTTGACTTATACTATTTCTTCCTCTGCCAAACAACAAAATGGACATCAAAATAAATACTACTGCTTAACAACTTAGACACTATTGTTTAACAACACATGCACTACCACTGAATCACAAATGCACTACCACTGTTTTACAAATGCACTACAACTTTCACAAATGCACTACTACCGCTGAATCACAGATGCACTACTGTTGTTTCAAAATTGCACTACCACTTTCACAAATGCATTACTACCACTGAATCACAATGCACTACTATCACTTAATCACAAATGCACTATTGCTATTTTACAGATGCACTACTACCACTTTCACAGATACACTAGGACCACCTTCACAGATGCACTACTACTGTTTCACAAACGCACTACCGCTGTTTCACATATGCACTACCACTGTTTCACATATGCACTACTACTGTTTCATAGATGCACTACTACCACTGAATCACAAATGCACTACTACTGTTTCACAGATGCACTACCACTGTTTCACATATGCACTACTACTATTTCACAAATGCACTACTACCACTGAATCAGAAATGCACTACTACTGTTTCACAGATGCACTACCACTATTTCACAGATGCACTACTACTATTTCAGAGATGCACCACTACACTTTCACATATGCACTACTACCACTATTTCACATATGCACTACTACTGTTTCACATATGCACTACTACACTTTCACAGATGCACTACTACCAGTATTTCACATATGCACTAGTACTGTTTCACATATGCACTACTACACACCACCACAAACTATTTTAGACACTACTGCATTAAAGCAAAGCACACCAATTTTCACACACTACTACAGACTAACATAAACACTACCCCAAACTATTGTAGACACTACTGCATAAAAACTAAAGAATATCAATTTGTACATACTACTACAGACTAATATAAGCACTACCACAGACTATTGTAGACACTACTACGTACGTAACAACCAAAACACAACAACTTTTGCATAACAACCAAACCAAACCAAAAGCAAACATTACCACAGACTATGCTCCAATGCTGAGAGAGAGAGAGAGAGAGAGAGAGAGAGCGCTCGGTGGAGGGAGTGAGCGGTCGGTGAGGAGGAACTCATGCCAGGCAACGACACAGTGGAAAGCTTCAGGCGAGAAACAATGACACACTTTCTCCGTCCGTGAGCGCTGCGTGGAGAGGCGGAGACAATTTCGGCGGCAAGCTCGAACTGTTAGAGAGGAGAGCGGGGGAGATAGAGCGCGGCGGAGAGAGACGACGGTGGAGAGAGAAAGACGATGGAGAGAGACGACGCGATTTGACACTGGCCGAGACCCAAAATGTAGATTCAGAAATCCAGCCTATTATACAGATTGAACAGATGATTATACCCTTATTTAAATATTACAAATCCTAGCCATTCAGCCTCATTTTCCACTCTCTCCTTCCTAGCCTCTCTCTCTGTGGTATACAGTAGCATCTCTCTTTCTCCCTTATTGAATATAGTACTATCGAATACAGTACCAGAAGGCCATAAACTAGTTTGCGCAACCACCACCGCCACATCAGCCCCGCCACCCTGGATTCTCCGCGCCTCGGTCTAGCTCAAGCCCAGCAGCGTCGCCTCCATCGGTCTCTCATCGCAGCCACGAGCTTGGCCATGACCCCATCCGTCTAGCGCCGTCGAGCTTGCTTCGCCGCTCCATATCTCAAGCTTCGTCAACATGGAGATCCACCACCGGCAGATCATCTGTTTAGTAGCACTGCGAGTCACCGTCGACCTCTGTCCAGCCGCGCGCCTCTCATTGAATCGTGGCTGCCATGCCAAGTTGAGCGTCCTCGACTACATCACCGCCTCCGGTAGTCGCTCGACTTCGCGCGGCCTCCAGCCTATCTCAACCTCGCATTAGATCAATCTCAGACACTCACTAGCAGCGTCGTCTCTCGCCCGCTGTTGCAGCACAGTTTCGCACCCCAGCTCGCAAGCTGCAGCCGCTTGCAAGCCTCCCTTGTCTCAACTTGTCACTGCGCTGGAGAAGGCTTAAAGGACTTGTTATGATTTGTTAAAGCATTTAGTTCTTGATTTGTTAAGGCGTTTGAGCATCCACACAACTCACTACCACTGCATCAGTAATCAAAGCATAGTTACTACACTGCATCACGAAAATTCGAATGTTTGGTTTGAAAACATGTTGCGGTATTCAAATTGAAGTGTGTGTAGCATCTTTATTTTTCGAAAGTGTAGTAGCATCTTAATTTTTCTAACCTCTAAGTGTTGTTTGTTGAATCTGTTATTGCTACTGTATTTTTTGAGTGTTGATGCATTTGTTGAAGCTGTTACTGTTGTGTTTTGCGAGTGCTACCGTGTTTTTTAAAGTTGATATACATTTTTTGAAATTTCTCTCGTTATTGTATTTTTCGAGTATTCATACGTGTTTAAATTGCTATTGTTGCTTTGTTTTTCCCGAGTGCTACAGTATTTTTTTGAGACTGTTATTGTATTTTTCAAAAAATGTTACTGTGTTTTTCAAAAACTGTTCCTTTCTCTTGCTTCATGCACTAATCACCATCAAATAACAGAATAATGTCCTCAAAACTACATTAAAGCTACTGTGAAATTTCACAGTGAAATTCTATGAACATTTTCTTCATTAAAGCTGAAAAAAATTACTTACACTTGTACTCTAACCATCTTGTATGAGGATATCTTTCCTTGATAGCGCCTGCCAGTGTTTAGTAGTTTATTTTAGCAATTTTTAAGCACATCTATTGAAGTAGAACATGAGTCAAGTTGGTCTTTATTATGAAAAGTAACTTTCTTTGCTATGTGGGATCTTTACGTGGTACTTCTATCTCTTTTTATTTTTATGGATAGCCTATTTTCACTATCAATTGGGCAGTGCTACTTAATCATTTTCAAATTCCTATTGAACCGTTGGTTGAGTTCCTAGTGAATTGTTCTTTGAGTCGCTACTGAAGTGTTATTGAACTTTGGTTCTTATTTTCAGTCTAAGCATTGCTACTGCAACTTTGGTTCGGTAGCTATTATGACATTTTTGGCCAGGAGACTACTACTGTAATGACTCGAAACCAATTATCGACTTAATCTTGGTTAGTCGTGGAGTTATCGAGTTAATCAGCATATGACATGTTTATCGAGATTAGTTGTGATTTAAAATCGAGTTTTTATAACTTATGATTTTGGATTTGCTTTCTTCATCAAAGTTGTAGATGATTTTATTGCGAGTTTGTGTGTATTTTATTTATATTTTTTGGAGGTCCAAAAAATTAGTTACGAATTTTTGAAGTTTGAGACTTAGAAAATTATTTTTAAAATCAAATTTTGATCAGAAAATCTTGGACCGTTCGATCACATAGTAAATCGATCTGGGTTGTTGATTTAATTCTAATCTAGGGTATAAATTTGAAGCAATAGATTTTATCTTTTATTGTTTAAAATAACGAATATTATCTTTAAGTGTCCTTGTTTGTAAGATTTTATCTTTTATTGTTTAAAATAACGGACATTATCCTTAAGTGTATTTGGATCTTCCAAAAACATACTAATAAAAGTGCTGCCACAGTTTTATGCAAAGTCCGAACAATTTTTTTGCAAACTTCATTGCTGCACTTGCTCCTCTTTCATCCCCATCCTATCTCGACAAATGCTGACCAATTCGAAGTCTACTTTTCTTACAACTTTTTTTCACTAGACTGATTTTAGAAACCAGAAAATACGTCGGAATATGAGTGATTGAATGGTAAGGTTTTCCGGCCGTATTTTCAAATTTTAATGTTTTTTTATAGCTCTTTACTGTAAGATAATATTTACTTTTAATAGTAAAGTAAGTCTCTGCAGAGTTTACTGACCATAGCAATAAATGAACACCATTCTTAGCTCTCACCATTGGTCACATTATTTGTTAAACTGTCCTACTAGCTATAAAGTACCGCAGAGAGAGGAGGATTGCTCAACAAGCAAAACCGCCACGTAAACTCCTTAAATGACTAAACTACCCCTCATACTTCCCCCGACAACGCTATACCAAACCCATAATATCCTCAAACTTCGTTGCCCTTCTATGTCTACTAAAGCCCCTTGGTCTGCTTCAAAATAGAGTGATTTGAATTCCCTCTCTAAATATATACAACAAGAGACTGACTGACGTTGACACTCTTTCTTTTAGACCAAAAGTGGTAGGACTGGACTTAATTAAGGCCCGAAATACCGAACCGAATGACCCAAAACTTGAACCCGTTTGGCCCGAAAAAATCGGATTAGCTCATTTTCTAACCCGAATCTGAAGGATTTGCAACCGAAGGAAAATATTCGGTACGGTTTGGTTCTGTCCAGAACCCAACTTGAACATAATCGAAACCTGAAAATGACACATGTCAAAAAACTAGCAGTGTTCTATATGGACTATCTTACATCTACCCACTTAATCTCTCTCACACATATATAACAAAAAAATTTACCCTATTCAGACAAACCCTCTCTCATCTCTCTCATTTTCTTCAGCAAACACACGCAGAAAACCCTAGCTCGAAGCTGCCCAAATTCAATCGACGCCGCACAACCTTAATCGACCGTCGTAGAGCCTTAATCGACTGCCGACGTCGTTGCCCTAACAACAACAAACCCTAGCTCGACTGTGACGACCCGAATCAGAATTAGCACGTTAATCGGTTTAATCCGCGAGTTTATGAGTAATCACAGTTTATCGTAAAATAATCGAATTGGCGGTTCGGTTCACGACTTAATTATCGGGCGAGAATTTGAGTTGAGTCTCTTCATGAGAATTGTAGTATGCGTGATTTCGAGTTTGTAGGTGGTTTCGGATAATTGTTTCGATAACCGAGGAATATGTTATGAATATTTGAAATCGCGTAATTTTGTTGCGTTTATCCGTTTGAGTTTGAGTTATCCGAAACATGGATGTGATTCGGTTTGGACCGTCGATCGTATCAAGCCGCGAGTATAAATATTGGAATAGTCAAAAAATTGTCGAAAAACACTGTTTTGGGAAGTTTGACGTCGTTGACCAGAAAAAAGGACCATTGACCGAGTTCAAAACGGACCGCCGTTGACTCGCCGTCGGACTTCACGTTTCCGGCCACCTCCGACCTTGATTTTGGTATGGTTAGCTTCCTCTCTTGCTTTCCTATGGTTTAGAACTTGATTTGAGTTGAATTGATCACGATTTGGGGGAGAACGAGTTCGAGAAAATCTAGGGATTTCGCCGGAATCGGGTGAGGTGCTCCGACGACTTTTGAGGTCGGGGTGGTGGGGGGAAAGGTTCCCCTCATCCTTGTGAAGCTTTTGGGTGAAGGGATTTTGGTTTGGTTGAGGTTTGAAGTTCGCCGGAATCTCGCCGGAATCAATGGATTCCGTGAGTTTCGGGCTCAATTCCGGCCGGTGGGCTTGGAATTGGGTCTCGGCGTAGAAGAGAAAGTTGTTTGGCTTGAAGAATACTTGTGATCTGAAAATTTTGGCCGGAATCCGTCACCGTTGATGCCGCGGCGGCGGTCAACGACGGAGCTCCGGTGGAGGCGTTGACTTTTTGAAATTTGACAAGTTTTATGTCGTTTTGCTCGTAATCGCGCCCCAATCATTGCCTTGAGGTTTTCGAGTTGATTTGGATACCGGATTTTAAGTCGAGGGTTTATGTGGAGAATTTGGGGATTTTCGACAATTATTTTGTATTCGAGTTATATGTTTCCGGAAATTGTTGGTTTCCGAGGTGTGGTACAGAGTAATGAATTATGATTTTGATCAGTTATATTTAGTGATTATTCAGGGGATCGATATCGTACGTTGGGCGATGGATCATCCGCCGGATCTCATGATTAGCGCGTTTACGCGCTGTGCTATCTGTGAGTGGACTTTTATTTACACTATCGTAGCGAGTTCTTGATTTCAGTATTTATTTCCAGTACAGTATTGAGATTATTTATTATTTTTGGAGGTATTGTTTTATATTTTATATGGTGATGGCATTTACTTAACATCGATGCATTGGCTACTCAGCTGATCACCGGTAGTCCAGATCCAGGATTGAGAGATTCCCCTGATGTGCCCACTAGGCTTGAGAGATTCGCCTGACACCTCCATTCATTTTAAGAACTCGCATTGTTTTTATATTATATAGATAGTGAAATGCAAATGATTATTTTCGTCCACTCACTCTAATGATTTTATTTGCCTTTCCCTTGGGTTTTTCGATTTCCGTGTCCAGTTTGCAGTTCAGATTCTCGTGTCACACGTCGCAGTCGGAGGCTTAGTGTTCGAGCTACCTTTCTTTTCCAGTAGGTTTCTTGTTTTGCCTACTGTTGTATATGTATGTATATATACACTAGAGGTCGCTCTGATTACTCTACTGTTATACTTTCATATGATTTTCCCCGGATTTCTGTAAAGTACAGTTTTGCTTATTACTTTACATTAATGTTATGATATTGAGAAATCCGGATGGGATTGGTGCCCACGGTTTGGCTTTTGTGGCATATGATGAAGTGTATTTTCGGGCGCAGGTTAATGGTAACTTCGCGATATAGTGAAACTCTGCCGAAATTTCTATGGTTTTTGCAAGTTCGTGTTTTCAGAAGGGGTTTGATTCCGGTTTAGAAAACTAAATCGGGGTTGGGTCCTTTCACGACGCTGCACATCTTCATTCAACGCCGCACAACCACAATCGATGCCGCACAGCCTCAATCGATGTCGTCGCTGTCTCAATCGACCGTCGCAGAGCCTCAATTGACCGCCGACATCATTGTCCAATTGTCTCGTCTCTCTGCACAACGACGGCGGTGCTCTGGACCTTCGTGTTGCTTGAGGATCTTCGTGCCCTTTAAGAGCTTTCCACCCTTCGGTCCAAAAGTCCAGTCCTTGCTTGAGGACCTGCATAATGTGAGTTCCATTTCTACTCTTCTTTTGATCTCTCTCTCTCTCTCTCTCTCTCTCTCTCTCTCTCTCTCTCACTCTCTTTCTCTCTCATTGATGGAATTTAGTTTGTTGATTTGAGTAACAAGAATATAGTTGGTGTTGATTTGATGAAGTAGACAATTAATAACTGTTTCGAGCATTTCAAGAGGCTCAAGGTATGAATGTGAGGTCTTGCTTGTGTTATTAATTGAATTATGAGATGTATGTGCTGGTACGGTCTCTTGTGCTTTCATGTTGTCCATTAGCTTTTGTAATTTCAGTTACTTGTGGAGATCCTGGAGGTCTCAAACTGCTTAATCTTGTGTACTGTTGTAAACTGGATTGTAAATCATTTGTGTTTCTAAATTTGTGTTATGATTTTAATTTCGTTTTGCTTTGAAGATTTGATAGTGTACCTAATTATTGTAAACTTTGGATTGAACATGCATTGATTACTAGAACTATTGAGATGTATGTGTTGTGTTACTATGAGATGAACCTGCTTTGGATAGAATCTGCTTTGGTGAACCATGGGATGATGTATGGTTTGATTTTTATTTTCAGAGAAGAGGAGGCAGAGATTGCTAGTTAGATTTCAACGGTTGTTGCTAGATTTTAGGCTGGAGTTTAGAACTATGACTAAGATCAGTGTAAATACTTACAATTTTTATTTTCATGTGAAGGTGACATGACATGATCAATGATTATTCTTTTGCACTAGATTGATAATATTAATTAATTTGTTTTCTTTTTCGTCTTCGGTTTTAAAAAAAGTAAGAAGAACAGAGGAGTCCCTGAAAGGTGTAAGGTTCATGTTTCAAGTGGTAATGCTTCGTCAATTGGAACCACTCTTTCAACTTCAATAGCTGAAGTTGAGGCTGCTACCTAGATATTCCAAGCATTAAAGCTATTGAGATATATGAGTCTTGTGAAAAAGATAAACTGATTTATGTTTTCTGTGTGCATTTTGATTAGGGCTTGCATTTTGATTATTTCTTTGCATTTTGATTTTGGTTTGCCCATGTGTATTAAGTTTGAGGCTTTTGTCAATTTGAGCTCCAATAGCTGAAGTTGAGGCTGCTACTGAGATATTCCAAGCATTAAATCTACTAAGATATATGAGTCTTATGAAAAAGATAAACTACTTTATGTTTTTTGTGTGCATTTTGATTTTGGCTTGCACATGTGTATTAAGTTTGAGGCTTTTGTCAATTTGCAGAGCACATAACTAAGTTGGAAAGTACTACAAAAATCTCTTTTGGAGCCAGTGGAGTGAATGAAATTGTGGAGCTGAGTAACGATGATTTAGATGAAGATTCTGAAGAAAGTGAAGATGACGAGAATGAAGATTAATGTTGTAGTTGACAATTTCACTTTTTTATTTTTTTGGAATTGTAATGAACTACTTTTCTATGTTTTTGGAACTGTAATGAAACTATTTAAAACTTTTGGGACCGTTTCAGACTTGAACTGCCTGAGCAAATTTTTTTTTTTTAGTTATGAAATTGTACTTGAATTGACTATGGACCGTACTTTTTTTTAGCTTTTAATTTATACAGATTTGAGATACAAAATTGGAGATACAGAATTCCCAAATTATTGGTCCAAAATTAAAATCCCCAAATTTGCATCAAATTTGAAATTGGCCAAAATATGCCGAATTGGGTCAAACCGAACCGAATATTTTCAGTGCGGATCCATCCAGCCCGAGCCTAGCCGAATCCAAAAAGCTTATCGATATCGCGGCCAACCTCCTCTGCGACGGCGACTTCTCCGGCTGCCGCAAATTCGTAGTCATCGCTTCCGACTACGACCCTATCAACCCCGTCGCCGACGTCATGCTCGTCGACCCGACTGATTGGTGCTCCGTCCTCCAACTGACCCGACCCGACTCCGAAAACCGCCAACTCACCAGGTTCCAGTGCGCCAAGCTCGCCGGCCTCCTCAACCCGAAAGTTAACTTCTTCCCGTACTCCGACGTGGCTCTCCGGGTCGTGAAGCGGGCCTGGTTCGAACTGTCCAGAATACCCGGAGCAAGAAGAAACCGAGGGAAATGTCGGAAATTGCGAAGAGGGTTTCGCTGGAGAGACGTTCTGGGAGGTCTGTCCGTTCTGCTATGCCATGTTTGAGGACTGCTGTTTGAGGTGTCAGGTTTGCCGGAGAACTTTTCAAGGCGTGGCGATAAAGCCGGAGATCATGGTGAAAGGGAAGGAGCAGTACTATTTCGCTTATGGGTGTTTCGAAATGAAGTACTACGATGATGAGGAGACAAAGAAGGACAGAGAGGGGAATAAAGAAAAAGATGAGGGTATTGCTACTGTGGAGATTTCTGATGATGAGGAGGAAAAGGAGGTGGGGAAGAATGTGAGTAAAGTAGTGAAGTTTTGGAGTGAAGGGAATCTTCCGGCAAAGCGTATGAAGGCTCCGGCAAGGAGGATTAAGGGGACCAAATCGAAGTTGAAAATGGCGGCAACAAACTAGAGAATGGGGAATGGGCTGAGTAGGAGTGATGGGAAATGTGAAAGATTTGGACTTGAATGGTGAATGTGAAAATGAAATTGGAAATGGTGAAATGGGTGAGGTGAGGTTTTTCTGAATGATGTCTATCTTGGTTTAGGGGGAAATTAAGTCCATGATTGAATTAGCACGGGTGTGAAAAGGTAGGGGATTTATGTATGTATGGTTTAGCTAAGTAGGAAGGTACTCAACTTTGGCGTCAACTAAGGTGCTCTGATCTAATAGTAGGAACTAGATGAGTGATGCAGTGAAAAAAGGTAACTAAGCTGACCAAGTTCTACTAGTTAGTGACTATTGAGCATGTGACTATGTGCTATTGCTCTGGTTTTACTGTTGTTGTATCCGACTGGTGGTTAGTTTCTTTTATGGAGGATGACTGGAAATTATCAAAGATTGACCTGAAAGTAAATGATGTGTTGCTTTTTGTTCTTGATGTGAATGCTAATCATGTTTGGTAATTTGAATGTTCTCAGTTCTCATCGGGAGTTACCTGTTCTGCTTAGGAGTATGCTATTATGCTTAAGTGAACTGTCGAACTTGAATACACAATATCGTTTGGTATTTGGTTTCTGCTCTTTGCACAAGACTATTTCACAGCTAAGCTGTTTCTGCTGTCCTGTTATTTTGATATTTAGACCGATATTGCTCTTATCTATCTGATACTCCATGCTCTTGGTGATCAACAACAGTGGAGGTCAGTAAGGTAATGGAAAAGAAAACATATTGATCGATGTGTGTGATATATATATATATATAGGAAGAAATGATGTAGCTGCATGTAATGGTTCTAGCCATGAAGAAATAGTAGAGACTAGAAAGAAAGTTGAGCAATTCAAACTACTGATATACAGAGGTCCTGCAGTACATGACATTATATGAGGTAGCGTTACCAAATGAAACTGTGAGCATTAGTGCTAACAAATGATTCGAACTTAAGATCTCATCCAGCCTTACAGAGCGGCTAGAGAGTGTAATCAATAGTTGACATGTGCAGTTAAATTTGAATTAAAGTGCAGTTAATTTAGGTAACACGCGAGAGTGATAACATGCAGTAACACCATCATATTGCTGATCAACCAGTTTATACCCAGAAGTCCGCGAAACCACTTCTCTCCACCTACAGTAGAGATTTACCAGCGCAAGTGGCTTTCACGTTCTAATTTTGACCCTCAATCCCGATCAAATTTTTTCACTTGACCAGATGTGAGTGGTCAATTCTGATGGAAAGTCGATGTTACCCTTGTGTGGTGCAAAACAGAACCCCTCGTCGGTCTGGTATCCTCAATGCTATCGCTTCCAAAGCTTCATGTGGCTTCTAAATCTCCCCAATGCTCCATCCTCAAGTAACTATCACTCCTGCTTTCCTCTTTGTTCTCTTATTTCTGGGTTTTCATTGAACACATTTGTTGGCAAATAGCAATACTAAGGTGGTCTTTTAGGTTCGATCAAGTATATTTCTTTAGATAAAAGTTATGTCTTTAGCTTTTCCAAAAATGCATATATCAATTTAAAGGCATGGCAGCTCGATTTTTTTATCCTCTAGTGTTTTTTTTAATCAAATTGGGTTGCTTTTGCATTGGAATTTACTTCCTGATCCAAGTGAAGCTCCGCTTTTGCAAAGTACACTTGAGTAGAAGCTTGTTGTGTGTGTGTGTGTGTATATATATATATATATATATATATTCTATCTAATGCGAAGCTTCGCTTTGAAAAACGGAGCGAAGTTCCGATTTTCATAAGATTGAAAAAATTATTCGATTATTGAAATCAATCATCTTTTAGATTATCATTCAAGGATCACGCTTGCAAAAAATCAGCCTAATCAGAGATGATTTGGTCATTTGATCATCACATTCAACTTTTGATAAATATAATTCATTCAATATAGCCTAAAATTTTGATGTAGCAATCAAATAGTCAAATCATCTCAAATTGAGATGATTTTTTGTAAGGATGATCGCCTAATAGTAATCTAAAGAATGAATGGTTTCATTCATCGAGCAACCTTGTCAATCTAGTGAAAATCAAAATTTCGCTCCGTGTTTTCAAAGCGAAACCTCACTCTGATTAGGGACTATGTGTGTGTGTGTGTGTGTGTGTGTATATATATTGCCTTAGAACACTTTAGGTGCTAATTTGAAGGGTTGTGATCTGTAGCCAAATCTAACTAAAGCGTTTTCATATTCTTTGTTCACTCGAATAACATGCATGACTTGTTTTAGAGCAACAGCTCTTGTAAACAAACAAAATTTTCTAATTTAAAGAAAAAAATACTCATTTTTAGCTCCAACAGCTCTTGTATTCTAAAAAAAATGAAAAAAGTAGATATGAAATCTCTATATCTATAGAAAACTCAAAATTTGTATATCCATCTTTAAATCTCTAAAATTTAACACTTTAATATGTTTTCTCTCTCTTTCTTCATCTTTTCTCCATATTTGTCATTCTCTCTCATCAAATTTAATACTTCTTATGGCTTAATTAAATACAAACTTAATAGAAAATAATACTTTATATTAGAATCAATAAATTATAGAGAAAACTATTAAAGTTTAGAAAATCATATAGAGGAGCTGTTGGAGTTGTGGTCGCTTTATTTTAAAATTTTTGTGTTTCTGTCTTCTATAATAGGGAACTTTTACAAGAGTTATTAGAGGTGCTGTTAAGCACCCAATTAATTGTAAATAGACAGAGCCATGAATCTGCATATTCTTGCCTCCATCTGTTATGTTTGTGGTTACATTTAAATAAAATGAATATATAAAAAGAAAAGAAAGAAACAGGAAAAAAGAAAGAATCTTAATATTCATGCTTAATTAATCTGGACCATAGAATCTTAGTAACTGACCATTAGATCCCTATATGTCTAAACCAATAATATAAGTTTTTTTGTGTGTGCCAAATTTCAACTCAAGAGCTCCTATCTTTTAATAGACAATCTTTATATTTCTCATTTTCATCTCTTATTTTTATACCAAAAAGAAAACAAAAATATAGGTGATGATAATAGTTAATATTGTAATTTTTGAAAGGGTTAATATCGTAATTAATTCCAATAATATGCTCAAGAAAAAATAAAGAACATAAGAGAGTAAATGTCATTTGCGTTTAAGGACACAGATAAACCAACACTTTAAATGTCATCGCCACCACGTCTCGAAAACGTCATCCACAATCTTAAACGACAAACTGTCAGGATCCTAAAGCATGATCATATACGACTTGCATCAGTAGCCCTTATCAAAAGAATAATCAAAACATAACTAGGCTCACAACTTATGAAAAATCCCTAGGAACACAAAGATTGCTTGCGCTTCCTACAATCACATCTTTGACGGCTTGCAAAACCACTGGAACAACTATCGACCCAAACGACTCTTCTCGATATTGTCGCCAAGACAGGAACGTACCCCAAGGATCAACGACTTCCAAGCTAGCCTTGGCACCGTCACCACCACCCGAACGTCACAACAAATCGAAGCCGTCAAACGCAAGCCGCTAGAAAGCTTTCGATCATCACTGTCGTCACTACTTGATGAACAACACCAACTCAGAGATCCTCGCTTAGTTAAGTCACTGAAGGGCAAAGGACTTCTTAACTTGTGATATACACATCCATCTTGTCTTATCATCGCAAGTTTTGGTTTGATACATTTGTTACACTTTGTTTTTGGGTCACTTTAGTAATTATTCAGCTTTTGAAAATACTACCCACCACAATCCTCTACTTAGTTAAGTCACCAAAGGGCAACATAGGCCTCATCATTTTGCCCAGGCCTGAAAATCTCAAGTTGGAAAAAAGTTCGCAATAGGCCTGGCCCATCGGGCCGTGGGTTAGATTTGGGCTTAGTGTTTCAAACTCGGCCCAGACCGTAAGAGCGGCCTGTAAGAAACCCTCCTGGCCGGCCCGGCCCGACTCGAAAGTTTGTCTTTTAATTTCTTAAATTTAATATATGAATTATAATTTATACTTATATAAAAAAATATGTTAAAAGATAAAGACATAAGCTACGGCCTTAATGAATAAATTCTTAGTTGGATAATTGGATTTGCTCTTAGATTCTCATTTGTCTACTTGACCTTAATTAATAAATTTAGTTTTATATAAAGAAAATTTTTATTTATTGTTTTGAAAATTCTATATGATTTTTGAGTCGATGTTTGTGTATTGATCTAAGAGCATCCCTAATGGTTTTGGAGTCTTATTTTCTAGTCAAATTTATCATAAAGCTAAATATAACCACAATATTTTTAACTTTTGCTCCAAATGTTCTAGATCTTTCTAAGTCAAATTGAAATAAAGCACTATGAAGAGAGGAAAATATTGGAGGAAAAGTTTAACTATTAGTTATTTTCTCTTTCTATTCTTGTTAAATTTGACAAAAGATTTAACCAAAAGTATATTTGATTTTAGTATAGAGTATCTATTAGAGTGAGAAAACACTAGAAAATTAGTCAAATTTTTTTAACTTTTTTTCTTTTGCAACTAGTGAGTTTGATTTATTTTTTATGTAGAGAACAATTTGGTCCGGCCTGGCCTGAAAATTATAAAGATATCTGACCCGTAAGGTCCGATTCTATGAATCGAACTTGAACTTTATAATTGTGCTTAAAACTCGACTCGAGCCCTAATTATTAGGCCCGTTGATGACCCTAGTACAAGAGGCTTAACTTTATGATATACACATCCACCTTATTCAGGCAGGAATAATTACCACTATCTTGCTGCATTCGAGTCAAAGTTTAATAATTAAAAACTATTGATAGATCCTTTCAAAAAAAATATTATATTGATAGATGATTAATAGATTTTTGCCATGCACATGGTTGGTGCAAGTGTACATTGATGTGTGAAATCCACTCCGCCCTTTCATTCATCTGTCATATTTCTGTGTTAGACGCAGCTATGGTACACTGATTTACTTACTAAGAAATACTAATCTCTTATGCTGTTAGTCATCATGTTTGTGTACTGTTGCCCGGAGTTGCACCCTTTTATAACCTCACTTGATCACTCTCTCGGCTTTTCACCTTTCCATCAGACACAAGCTGATTTTTCTCCTACATCATCCACCTACAGACCTAAAGCTGAAAATGAACGCTACACTCATTTGATACAACAAGGTTTACAAATAAAAGAATTTGAGTTCCTACTGATACAACACTACCATACATCGATTATTTACCCTTTTCTTCCTTAACATTCCCCAAGGCTTCTAATTCGACCAACATTAGGGAGTATTCATCATCAACATCTTTCATTTCCTTTTTAAGCTGCGCTACCTGCACATCAACAATAATCTTCACCAAAACAGTTCAAGTCCAAGACATGTTTGATCTACTCAAGTCCAAGACATGTTTACAATAAAGACCAGGATTTCAAAATAAGCTCAAGGAAGCTTGAAGATAAACCAGGAGACCAAAAGAAAGAAGCAAGATCGAACAGCAAATGAAAACAATCTGAGTTTGATTAACAAAAACATCTTGGAGGATTGAAACGGTGTTATCTACAATCACTACAAAAGATAAATACACAAAATTTGACAAGTACAAATATTAAATGCACCACAGAAGTACCTTCAGATTTAATTCCTCCTCCGTCCTCTCGTATTCTAAACATCTGACAATATGAAAAAGATAGATCAGAATCTACATGTTCATAAGTAAACCTCCCAAATATGCAAGAGAACTGATTCATCACACAATGGAATTCGAGTCAAAATAACATTAACAAACAACCATGTACTTACTTGGCCCGAAGCTTGTTATTCTCTTGCATCAGAATTTTTGCCTCCTGATCTTTCAAGTGATTTCCAGTAGGATTCACCAACTATCAGACAATTCACAATAAAGAAGCATGAAAAAAGAGAGAAAGTTCTCATAAAAAAATAGATGAAGTTTCATAGTTCATATTTTATATACACTGCATAATTTCAAACAATATAAAAACAATTCAAATGAGAATGCAGATAAGTGGGGATTGGAGAGGGGAAGTAGGAGAAAAAACATGAGTTTATTTTTTTAAATTGTTAATTATCATAAAACCCTCGTAATATACAATTCAACCCAAGTGAAAGGTATTCTTCCATAAGAATTGGCTAGAGTGGGAAAACAACCCCTCTTCTGAATAATAGAATGATGTGCAGCCCACATCTTTATCGACCAGTACTGCATGATATCAGCATGGGTATAATTAAGTCTGGGACCAAAGTGAAGCTTCCAGTAGATATATGTCTCTTCAGCTTTTTTATATAGCCAACCAAAGTAATGAGAAATCTGACACCATTAACGAACTAAATGCCCTTATAAGAAGGGTAACATATCACACTTCAAACAAATTAACTGCATACCTGTACAGACAGACTCTTCCCCGTATTGATCGCCTTGGCCCCTCCCATAATTTCATCATGCTCTTTCCTCTTTATTTCTATTACACCAAAACACAGAATGATACATATCTGTACATTTTATTTTCTTTTATTCCATTAGGATTCCCACCGAGAATCTATTCAAATAATTCTCGACAAGAAAAGATGATCAAGCTATTACCATGTACAGATCGCCTTAAATTGCTTGGAATTGATGGCCCAGATCTTTCATAAACTGTCTTTTTACCACCAAAAGTAGGGTATTCTTGACCAAATGTGGCAGATTGACGAACACCACTTTGTGGCATATGATCAGACAAAACGTGTGGCGATGCTTTCAGCTTTTTCTTAACCTGATAACCAATTAGGCCACAATGATAATCCCTGTCAAATTCAACAAAGCACATCAGCTACAGTCACCAAGGCATTTCACAGGAATTCTATCATCCAGAGGCATGAATGCCAGATGCCACCATGTGTCCCAGAACTTTTTTGAAATTTTCCACAGATTGAAATTGTAGTGGCCATAACATTGAACAGGTTATTTGGAACTGGCCAAACATATTTGTTGATAAAAGAAATCAACTACTACAGTTTGTCATCAATGTGTGAATCTAAATGAACAGCCAAATCCATTGGGATGTCCAAAAGTTCCCATTTGTACATTGAGACAAAAATTGAAGGTCCATGCAAGATTAGAGCACAAAATGAAAGGGAAAAAGAAAGCACCGGCAGAATCTTCAAATTGCTATTAAAGAATTAGTCAAGGTTCATTGTTTATTGTGAGGAAAAAAAAATTATTGTGAGGGAATGTGTGCAAAGAGCTTTACCAGTATTCCCATGTCATATCCTTTAAGCGACCTTCAAGTTTCTGAAAAAGTGAAGTTCTCTCAAAATCTTGTTTGTTATGACACGGCTCAACAAAATCTGCTTCCAGAACACCTAGAATATCCCACAGAGCATTGGCTGATTAGTACAACATCCTCAAAGAGCAAATTACATGCCATTATAATGCTTTGCCAGCTCATACCAACAACTCCACGACCTCTGCTGTCCATGTAGTTCACAACCTGCCAATAAGGCTGGCAAGGAAGAGAAAATTAGAATATTATACATAAGCGGATGATTGTCACTTGAAACGTAATAAGAAATTAAGAAATGAATGTGCTCTGCAATAAACAAAAGCATAATAAGTAAAAATCAATAAAATAAAGAGCTGTTTTTATCACATGAAATACAACAGAAATCATACCAATCGATGCTTTTGATTTGCAGAAAATCGAAACAATACTGAAGCTAAACATAATTTTCTTCACTGCCTGTGTATACTCCACAAGTCAGTTTTTAACATTATATAAACTGAAGCATAACTAAGCACCAGTGCTATGGACAAGATATGAACTGATCATATACCCATTGACCTAGGTTGTTGCATGCACGTCAATGGGTAGTGCTTATACAACTAGTCCTGGTTCTTGTCTGACAATCACATCTAGACTTCGTAAAACAAAAAATTACTGAAAATATCCATTATAATGTTTATGACCAACACTGCTTCACAGATTAAAATCCAGCAAGGGCACCATACCAGTATCAAACGATTCTTGTGATACATATTGAAGCCATGAAAACTGACATTTGGAGCTTCGTTTAGAAATCCAATAGTCGTAATAACTTGACCCTGCATATGTTTAAGTCACATGGTGGTTAAAGTAGACAGAAGTGGTTCACATGATAACGCAACTAATTATTCTATGGAATCATTTAGCATAACTTGACCCTGCATATGTTTAAGTCACTCAATTGTTTAAGTAGACAGAAGCGGTTCACATTATAACACAATTAATTATTGTATGGAATCATTTAGCATAACAGCAACTAAAATAGAGTCCAGTAGTTTAGTACAATCTCAACAGCACCTCCCGCCTGAGGTCTATACAAGATATATTCTTGAAATTTTAGGTCATCTGCAGTGTTGTGATGTTCAACAACTCGCCCACGAAGTATTATATTAAAGGTTTCTGGTTTCCGCAAAGTACAAGATAGACGAGTACACCTGTTGGATCACAGAAATTACTCAGCGAATACGTCTTCTATGTCTATTTCAAGTATAAATAGGCTATGCTAGGCTTACACGGAGAGAATAATGGAAACGGTTAGCAATGTGGTTTTCATTGGTTTCTTTCCATTTTAAACTAGCATTAACTTTTCTGGTGTCCCCACTGATACGAATATCCTGCAACCACAGTTTACATGAAACCACTTCCTTAGAATGATGCACAGTACTTTCAAAGCAATTAAAAGAAGATAATATAGTGACACAAATCTTGACCTCCGGATCTGTGTCAAAGTCTAGCTCAGCACTCCCGTCATCGTTGAACCATAAGTTATAAATAATAACTTTTGTCCCGTGAGCTCCAAGGTCATTAAACTGACATCTCATGAGTGAACATTCAAGCTTCATATAAGTAAGCAGTGCAAAGCAAAAGCGTCAATATAGTATGAAGCATCAATTGAACTTCTTAGAAAACAAGATAGCTAGCAAGTAGCTAACCTAGACAGGAGGTAAGTTGACCTTTTCTGGTTTCAGAATAGTAACCTAAATTTAATCGGCTGGCAGAAGTAGACCATACTAACCCTTAATAAAAAGAATGAAAAAAAAAATGAACCTACATAAATGGCATTGTTGTAGAGGTACTTGGCTGAATACAGAATTACATACATCTATGTGTACATATAATCACCTCTTCCCCCCAACAGAAGTTACAGGAAATCACTTCGTTAGAATGATGCATAGTACTTTCAAAGCAATCAAAAGATAATAATATAGTGACACAAATCTTTGACCTATGGATCTGTATCAAAGTCTAGCTCAGCACTCCCGTCATTGTTGAACCAAATGCATAAATGTGTAGAATGGGTAATAAAGAAAAATAATCACCCTTTCTGACACAGTAATGACTCAAGAAAGACAGCACTGGAGAAGATTACTTGTTTCAGAAGCTCTGCTTCTGTTGAATATGGAGACCACTGTAACAGTAAGTAAAGATTAGACATAAAATGTTCCCTTCCATGAAGTATCTCCAATGTCTCAGTTGTAAGGTTGAATTCGTAATCCACCTGCAAATGAATTAAGATGTTTATTGAGTGTGTGCTCATTCGTGAAACATGTGTATGCTCATCCATCTAAATGCTATATTTCAGGTTGCTCATCCATCTAAACCCAAAGACCAGAGCCTTAAGGTATTCTAAATACCCACATATTACAGATATTAAGTGTTTTAATTTTAGGAGACAAGATTGATAAAAGCATATACACTAAAAGTTAAAGCAATAAAGCTCACCATCAGTACTACTATTCTATCATGTCCTGTTCGTGCCAAGAACGTATAAGAAAGAAGACCAATGCTTTGAGTCAATGTCCTGATGAAGAAACCGAAAACAATTAAATAACTAATAGCACCTGTTTCTACCTACTTTGTAAAACTTCCAAACTGTTGGATGTGTAAATTCTCAAGGGAAAGAAAACAAGTTTGCGAAAAGGTCGGATATTAGATGATAAAAAAACAGGATTCAAGACACAACCAATGTACAGCAATTTGCTTAACAGAAACACTTAAAAATATAAGCCGTGAAATAAAGCATCAACCAACCAAATTGAACAGCAGAGACACCGGCAATCTAGCAAAGGACAAGACAGCACTCAAAGTAATCAAACCATGCATGGAGAGGTGATTGATACTCTTAGCTGTCAAATTTGCACCTCGAACACCAATAAAAAAATATTTAAAAAAGGATGTTTAGGACCCGAAAGCAATTGCTATTTTTGAGTTAGTAGAACAAATTTCTTAGGAATCTCCAATAATTACATCAAATAATGAACAAGGAGTTCACCCTTAAGATTTCCACAATGCCCATGCAACAACCTCCTTATGAATGACAAAGATACTAGCTCACTCTCACAATCACGTAGCAACCAGAGTAACCAATTGTCCATTTAGATATTAATGTAAAGATTTTGAATGGTTCAACAGTCAGCTTAGATGATCATCCCTTCCTCTCACTATCCTTGAAAACCCAACGGGGAAACAAGGAGAGATCAATGATAGCTCAAATTTCAAGAAAGATCCTTTTATCTTGTTCATAGACAATAAGAAACACCTAGGACAATTTCCAACGGCGTATTGATCATCAAATAAAAATTTATCGGTTAAATAGTAAACAAAGAAGCTGAAAACACTAATATAACTACCTCTTATCTTGGTGGCGGCTGAAGACAATAACATCCGCACCAAGTCTCATAGTACTGGTTTTGAAGCCATTTCCGTCTGGAAGGATACAAGTCAAAGAATAAGAAACACAAGAAGAGTAAAATCAGATTGTATAATGAATTCTAGAAGCTATACATTGTCCAATGGTTGATTTCGATTTCTTATCTGAAAACCCAAAACTCATACAGCGACGCATAGCTTCAGGGTCCATTCCGTTGCCATCATCTATACAGAGCACAAAATTATTGAAACACAAGTCTAGCAAACCTGAATATATATACTAAAGAAAAAGGACCTCAAATCACCTTAAATCAATACCTTGAATTAACAATGCTGGGCTTCCATCCTTTGGATTTGTGATTTTATCGACATTGACAAAAGTGGCCCCATTTTGGATCTATCCAATGAAAGAAAAAAAAAACATAGGACACAGGTCAAAACCTAGGCAAAGCCATTGTTACAAGAGAAAAAGGCCATATGAACTCCCATCACTGACAAGACAGACTCCATTGATCGGTTATCTCTATATTTATAAATAGATATTTCACCAAAAACAATTAAAAAAAAAAATCTCTTTTTATCAAAACTTTAAACTTAAAAGATTTAGCATCACATGCACAACTCAATAAAAGTCTTTTAGAAAGTGATTTATCTGATCTCAGACCATCAGATTGCAATAAAACAACTTAAAACTTATTTAGATTGACAGAGATCACTCGAACTATATATAAGAGATTCAGAAAGTACCTCATCAACTGCATTGTCAAGAAGTTCTGCTATAGCTGAAAAAGAAAAATACAAACAAAGAATGTGTTCTTCTCAAAATGATAGAAAAGTCATATAGTAATTCATTAAGCATATACAGAAAGAGGAAAAGAAAACAGTACCACCAAAGGTCCATTTATGCGAGGTGGCATTCGAGTGAAGAAACATGGGATGGACGTGTAAATAGTTTTTGCCATCTGTCAATCCAAGAAGATGAATATGTTAGGAAACAGATAATGTGCAACAAGCAATGTTGTACAGCGAAAAATGTAAGTATTGCACGTAGAAAAGTAACACTCATCCAAGTAACGGACTGAATTAAAGAAATAAAGCTTCAATGTCACTACTAAGCCTTCTAATTAGATGACAATATATACTTTAAGCACCAGTATTACAGTAAAATTCACATGCACAACGTCATAACAGAAGTATAGTAGAATACTTTGAAATGAGGCTTTAGAACCGATGCCATCACTGTAGCTTCCAGCTTTCCAAAATTGGCGATAAATCGGTGGTGCGGATACAGGTGATGGGGATGAGATGCCTGTATCATCCACTGGAGACTGCCTTTGGTCTAATATACTGGAACTACTGTGACCAGCACTCGGAGCATTTGCACTCCTATTTTCTCCACATTCTTGTATAACACGTTGGGTTTTCGATACTTTATTTTTCCCCGGTTGAGGTTTACGGTTCTCTTGTCTTCCGGCAAGATCTAGCTCCATCTTGACGGGTTTAACAGTCACCTCCCCAAGTTCATCGTCACTTGATAACTCCACAACATCTATCAAGGTCATCCTGCAAGCTATTACAACAAGTTAAACATGCAAAATATGTAGTCAACTAAGAGATGAAAATTTTAAACTAACGGCATTCAATGTTTCCTCATAGGGGGAGGTCCGTGAGGCAACTCAACGGCCTCAGCACCCAAAATACCATCAATGCCAACTCAATCACGAAACAGAAACGAAAGTGCAGCAAAGCACCTCAATTTACACCTAAACGGAGCAATTGAAGAAGAACAAACACCGATCTCTCTATGTGTGTATAAAGCGGGGCGGGAGCAAAAGCATGAAATAAAACCTAGTTCTAATGCAATAGAGAGACAGAGAAAGATGAACATGCAGAGACAACTGTACCTTGATCGAAGCAGACGAACGAGTCGGCGTGAGCCTCAATTTGTCTGAGTTGTTCATGAGATACTTAATTTGAATATAATTTCTTCTAAATTCATTCATTCATAGGATTATCTACGATGGCGAAAGAACTCCGAACGGTCCCTTTTCAAAAAAAGAAGAGGTAAATGACGGACAGAAGCGCATTTTTAGACCATCTCCAACAGCTTCCCCAAACTTTTTCTAAAATGGGAAAAGCAAAAGCCAAATTCTCCAAATTTTTTTTGCTCCAAATCCAACAGGTTCCCCATTTTAGAGACTTTGACATTAATTACAACAATAAAATATCCTACATATATACTAATTATAGTAAAATAAATGTTTTATCTTCTATTATTGCCATATAATATTCAATATATATTGTTTTCTTTTTTGAAGAATGTGAAATATTTATGATAATGCTAATTTCAAGAAATTTGGGGAAGGAAGGCTTTGCTGCAGATTTGGGGAAGCCACTCTATGTTTTGCTCTCCTTCTCTATTTTGGGGAATGAGATGGGGAAGCTGTTGGACCAAAAACAAGGCTAATATTCTTCAAATTTGAGAATATCAAGAAAATGGGGAAGCTGTTGGAGATGCTCTTAGAACCCAAAGCCAGACTAATTGGCAGTGGGTAAAGTTACGCATCGGGATAGGACGGTACGGGATGGGACAGCATATAAGATTTCTAAACTGAAATCTTTAAAGGCATGTTTCGTACAGGTCCAACATAAGATACAGCCCAAAGTCCCAAAAGTGTAAAGTATCTAAAATAAGCGGCAAACTGTAAAATGACTAAAGTTTGTCAATTAAGCTGTTGTTATAACATAAATATGTCAAATATCTAATTATGTCAAAATTGTTGCTCAATTACAAAATAAACATCTCAAATATCTAAAATAAGTTGTTGATTTGCAAATCAAATAATTAAAGATTCAAAGTTATTCTTAACAGTAAACTAACAAGTAGCAATCATCAACACATCATTTTAAATAAGTACAAACCAATATTCCAAACAACCACAAGTCTGCCAAGTCATCTCAGTCACTCACTTCCTTCATAAAAGTCAAGCATCAATAACAACATGATCTTTCCCATTTCTTTTAATAGATGGAAGTGGAGCTGGACAAAAGATGCTACATGCACTTGTTGCATCACTTTCATGCTCTACAGAATATAAGAAGTAAATCATTATCTCAAGTCATCAGATATGCAAAAAAAATAATTAAGGAAACAATGTTAGAAAGAATTACCAATTTCCACTTCTTTATAATACTTGGTATTATTAACTGAAGGTTCCTCATCCGCGGGAGCAATCTCACCTGCCAACAACCAGATTTACATGTAAATCAATCCCTCCACATGTTTTGTACTTAGTGGGGCCCTAAATGGATCAATGACTCTACCGCAGTTGAAAAGGTTGATTTTGAAGCTATTGATGAAGCTTGTATGTCCAAAACATCCCTTGCAACTGTTGCCAACACAGGATATTTACAACCATTAAACTTCCAACATTGTAGGATGTAGAACTTATCCTCCTCTTTTGTTGGTTCTAGCGGAGCACTTAGATATTGATCCACTTCATGCATGGCAGTAGCTTCAGCAGTCTCACTGACAACCTTTCTCCAGGAAGTAAGAATTTGCCCTCTCATTCCAGTTGATCTAGATCTAGTAGCTGAACTAGATGAAGAAGTCAGACTAGCTTGCTTATGCATGTGTCTCCCACCATCAACATTAGGTGCATATTAAGAATAAAAACTAAATTAATAATAGTGCAGCACTTTATATCTAAGTGTGTATGTGCAGATTATATAGTACAATAAGTGCATCATGTATATAGGCAGAAGATTATATAGTTCATTATGTATTGGTGTTAAAGTGTAGCGATTAATTAGTCCATCAAATATAGTGCAGCAGTTTATATCTAAGCATAAAAAAAATCATACCACTCTATGAAGAAATCAAACATTATGGTGAAGTAGAAAAAAAAGTGAGAAGTACCTCATTATAGAGTCATAAGAAGTTTTTTAATCTGTCTTACTCTTCGTTGTACCTCATTGACATCAACTTTAAGCTCCTTGTAAGCATACTCCTCATTCTTAAGCTTGAACCTTGCATCCAAAACTAACCCGATAAGTACCATGTGATTCACTTCCTTAAATGTGCCAAAATACTTCAAGTATTTGGCTCTCATATTCATAGCCATGTCCCTCAATGTGAGTTCAACTTCTGATTGAGGTGTGATTAAAAGCCTCACAATGTTATTTTCCATCGAACATACATCATGAAAGGTAGTGTGAATTGTGGGATGCAAAGATGCATTAACCCTCAGTGTCACATAATAGAATACACCTAAAAGACCAACAAAAATCTCAGCTTGTTCCCAATCTTCCTCATCTTGTGGCCCGACTTTCCTTCATTTATTATTTGACGATGGCAGAAAATTTCCCTCTTCATCTACTTCTTCATCTAGTTTCCCAAAATAACTAAAAAATTGTATGTCTTGAAACTCCTCCATCCTAGCAAAAGCTGACTTGAATTGTAGAGTTGTCTCTAACATTAGATATGTAGAATTCCATCTCGTTGGAACATCTAAGCATACCAAGTCTCTATGTTTTATGTGCTCAATCTCTATAGCTACCTTAAAACTCTCCAGCCTGTTAGCCAAACTTTTCACATATCTTACTAAGTTCCGAATAACGAGTACATTTTTTTGCAACCTCTTCATCCCATGACGAACAATTAAGTTGGTGATGTGTGTTGTGCATCTCATATGCAAGTACTTGCCATCTAACATGGGTTGGAATGATGTGCTCTTCTTCATCTTTGTAATCAACCATTCCATAGCAATCTTATTTGCTGCAACATTGTCTAGAGTTATGCACATGACCTTTCAATTTCCCAACTCAACAAACAACCCTCAATAAGTCGGCCTAGACTAGACCCTTGGTGATCATGACTTACACTAAATCTTAGTAACCTCATGTGCATTTTCCACTCTTTGTCGATGAAGCGAGCAGTGATTACCATGTAATTGGCATTGTGCACACTTGTCCAAGTGTCAGTAATTAAACTAACCCTAGTTCTTCAACTCCTTCTTTAGTAGTTTCCTTTCCCTATCATACAATTGAAGGAACTGTCGACAAAGCTTCCTACGTGATGGGATATTAAAGAAAGGACAGACTCTTTTACAAAACTGAGTGAACCATATCTTCTCAACATGGCTAAATGGAAGCTCATCGATTATTATCATCTCTACACATGCATCTAAGTACTTTTTTTATCACCTAGAGACACCAAAGTGAGTTTGTTTCCCTTAGACTTATGACCAACAAGCACTGTTTGATCTTTATTATGCCTCAATGGATTATGCGAGCAAACTTTTATAGGTCTATTCATTCCAGATGTTCAATGACTTTGGGAATGAATAGAAAAATCACCTACTACTCCTCTAAGACAGTATCTACAATGAGCCTTCATCTTCTTAATCTGAACTGGATTACCATATACATCCTTAGACATCACTATCCTATCATATTCAATTAAATGCTCCCAAGTCGGACTGCGCTAACACCAGTAGCAATGTCACTTACATGAGCTTAGTTTGAATCAGCTTGTTGAGCCTTATATGTTAAGTAGCTCTCATCCTCATCCTCTGAAAGATTAGCTTCACTAGGATGCTCAGTTTCCATCTTAGAATGTTGAATAAGCAGTGGAGGCGTCAAGGTAAGCAATGAGGCGTCCATCGAAGGACTGCTTAGAATACTCAGAACTGAAGAGTTTTGGAATCCATAAGCACTAGATCGATGTTGGGGGAGTCATGTCTTCAATTTTTCCATTGCAGCCGCAATAAGACCAATTTCAACGATTAGGATGTATTTATTCATAATTGAATTGAACACTGAACAAATGAGCAACTAAACTCTTTTAATTATAAATTAAACAAGGTAATAAGACTAAGTGACTTGTAGTCTACATCAAATTAAACATGCTTCAAATGAAATGGGCTGTAGATGACAGGTTCAAAATGCTCAAAGTAGCAATCTTAAAATTCAAATTTTGCTATTCAACTTCAAAAGGCAATCTTATACAAACAAACCCACTGATTCCATAGTTTCCCACTTTCCCAGCAGTAGATTAAAAAGGTAAACTACAACTTTTCTACTTATTAGAACTAAATTAGTACTTTGTAGTTTCTGAACCAATTCGGTTTGGAATATCAAGAGGTTTACCTGATGATGACTAGGTCAAAGTTGAGTTGATGGTGATCGAGCCGAGGGAGTGAGAGTTGACGATGAGCTTGACTCGATGAGTGAGATTCTAAGATGCGAGAGTGTGAGAGAGAGGGTTGTGGGATTAAGAATAATGTGAGGTAGGTAATGCTAGTTAGGTTAGCTGAAGAGTTAAGGAATTTTTTTGTTACGGGCGGGGACATAGAGGAAAATACAAATCAAACCCGTAGTCCTTCCTGTTTGAATCAAACGGTTTAGGATGGAACGAGCTTCAAATTTCAAAATTCAAACCCGGCCCATCCTGTTGCAAGTCGAGTCGGGACGGGACGGGGTCGGGCTGGAAATTTTGGGCCAAGGTACTCATCCCTAATTCATCCAACTTAAATGTGACACGACTATATTTATTTTTTAAAATATTTTAATATTTAAAAAAAAGATTTAAATAATATAGTTCTTACAACCTAAGACCATCTTCAATCATTGAAATCTCATATCTTATGAGATCTTGAAAAATTACTATTGATTTAAGATTTTCTCATATCCAATCATCAAGATCTCATATCTCAAAATGAGATGAACTCTTCTCATCTCCAGTTATAGCATACCTTATACCACATACCTTAAAACTCATAATATCATATTCTCTCTCTTTTCTTTTAATTTTTCCTCCACACATGGCTCACAAATAAGTTGAATCTTATATTGAGTCTCAAGTTGAGATTTTCTTTAAGGTATGAGATTCTCCCTTATGAGGTATGAGATCTCTATTTTGCAACACTGGAGTGGAATTTTTTATGTATCAAAACTCATTTTAAGGTATAGAAACTCTAATGGTTGGAGATGGTCTAAATTTTATAGTTGTTTAAAAGAAATATATTTCATATCTTCCAGTGTGTGTCTTATCCTAATTAGATTAGATATAGAGATTCTAACAATCCCTGATTATTTGAGAACATGAATTGTATTGATTGTAATGTCTGTTCTTAATGTCTCTTCTCAATAAATAAAGACACAATTTCAATATGCAATTATAGCGTATGTTGTTTATCCTTCAACATGTCATTAACATGCTTTGAGTTGATAGCCAACAATCACCACAGAGGAAGAAAAAACTCTAACCCTAAACACTGCAACCCATACTACAACCCACACCGCTGACAACCACATTCATCGTCGCCGATCATCACCACCGACCACCGTTCTCTTTTCCGCTCGTCGGAAAAATAGCAAGTATCTACATCTTCTCCAAATTTTGTCAAGATTGTTTGACTTCCTAAATCCTGCTTCAGATGAGTGTTACCTCGAAGTCATCAACAAACTACAAATATAAACTACAAATATAGTCATACTGAGAAAAACATTAGTTGAGGTAAATTTTTTACAATACTACTTTAGAGATTAGGTTGAAAACTTAATTTTTGCAGTAACCTAGATTTAGGATTAAAACTTAATTTTTGCAGCACCCTAGATCTAAGGTTGTTTATTGCTTTGAATTATTATTGTGATTCGAGCGAAGGGGATTTCGTCACCCCTTTACTCAAAACTTTTGATTAGAGACGGTCTTTTGAGAGTCAAGGTGTATATATATATATAAAAGAAATCGATACAAGTGGTTAATTATGAATATTACGGTTTTTTGGTGTAGTATGAAGCCACCGTTTATCGATCATCGATTTTTGTGATCATACATCTTGGATCACGTTCTTATTCCCTAAACTTGATATTAATGATGGTGGTTTCGATCGTTACTAATTATCTCTTTTGTCTCGTTTGTAGATGACTATGGCTGTTGAGCTGGCTAGGCCAGAATTTGACATCTTTGATGCAAAAAGAGCATAGTATTATCATTGGGTCTCTGATGTAGAGAATACTTTGATTGGAAAGAAATACACCAACACTACCTTCCCACCGACTAAGCCCAACGCAGCTCCCCCAAGTGAGGAATTCAAAACTCAAGCTCTCATATTTTTGGGGCATAATATATATATATATATATATATATCCAATTCTCAAGAAGCAATATCTAAAGAAAACTTATCCCAAGGATTCATGGAAAGTTCTGAAGCAACGCTTCAATAACGTGTATGATGCACAACTTTATGAGTTGACAGAAAAATGGGAGACAATACGTCTTCTGGATTATCCAATGGTTGATGATTACAACCAGACTATATTGGAATTACAATCTGAGCTAAGTTTCTGTTGGGTAGAAAAGACTAATCAAGACATGATCAAGAAGTCTCTAAACACCTTCCCTTCTTCCATGAGTATACTTGCTCATCAGTTCCGGCTTGAGATACGAGAAAGGAAGAATAAAGACTTTCAGTGATCTCATGAATATCTTGGCTAAAAAGGGGAGATATCATGAGATAATTCTCAACAAAAACTCAAGACCCATGAGACAAACAAAATTCTTGAGAATTACAACACTGGAGGGAAGACACATAAGGAAAGGAAGAACAATCGTTCTGAACCTTACAACCAAGGTGGGAGGGGAGGTCGTGGCAAAGGCCAAAGTCAAAATTTGACTTAGCATCTCCATCATAAGGCCGATCCCAGTGTTTCAAACAAGAACCAGTCAGATTCTAGTTCTAATCATGATGAAAATTCTTCACACTATGCTCCGCCTGGCAAGTATCCATGTTTTAAATGTGGCTCTATAAAACATATGCACAAGCAATGTCGTGCAAGCAAAAAAATTCAAAATATCTACAAGAGGCACAAGCAATACTTGACACAAGATGCTAATTTTGCTGGGGGAGACTATGAGATGGAAGAAGATTGTGATATCAATCTTATTATAGTAGACAATAAGAAAGAGAGTCTTGAGACTCTGGATTTTGATTATTCTGTATATTAGGCCATTATCTCTGCTATGTAATCTTTCAAGTTTAGCTTTTGTTTGACTTGTTTAGTCATGTTTGTCAGACTTTGTTTTAGTCATTCCTGGAATAAAACATCTTTGATGTAATTGTGTTAGAAAGTAATAATTTTCTCTATTTTTGGTTACACGAAAGTGTTGAGAATATTATTTTACTATATAATGCATGAATGGTTTGTGATATACAATAGTACATGACACTATGACAACGAAAAACAAAGAAAACACAGGAAATAAAATTTTGGTCATGCAGGGTCACGTTTCTACCCATCGACCAGGACTTGACCTGTCTAACCCAGGACATTGGACTCGACTTTGAGCACTCTCGACCCATCGAGAGAAAGTCTTGATCCCTGTTGAGACCGGCACCCTAGACCTGATCTCGAACATTTTTGACCCGTCGAAATTCCTAGACAGAATCAGTGTTGTTTTGATGTTGTTGTAACATCGGTTTTGCCTTGCCATGTCAAGCACTCTATAAGGGTCACAATCCGCTACAAATATTTAAATACTCACTTAAAATGTTCATCATGTCTTAAGTTCAAAAACTAATTATTCACATTCTTTTATAGAAGTTTGAAGGCGAGATTAAGCGTTTAGCAGATTATATTAATACCCACACTATTCTACGAAATATGCAATTATTTTTAGATCATACATCATATAGTTCTTCAATGACAACTATGATTATATACAGTGTGATTCATCACAATTTTTGTTGCCACATGGTACTAGAATCTATGTCACTGATGCCTTATACGTGCCAAAGGCCCATCTAACCTTGCTAAGTTTTGAGGACATTCGAGCCAACGGTTTTCATTTAGAAACATATTGTGTGAATAAAACAGAATTTTTATATCTAACCTCCGTAGAATGTGGCAGAAAGCGCATTCTGAAGAAGTTTATGAGCATTCATAGTGGTTTGTATCTTACTACAGTTCGGATTATTGAAACTAATATAGTCACTCACACTACTATGTGTGACTCTGCCTCATATAACCTTTGGCATTATCGTCTGGGTCACCCAGATCACAATATGATGATCAAGATATTAAAAAATTCACATGGTCATTCGTTCTTTAGAGCAAATATGCATGTGGAAATAATCAAAACCAGCGGTTTAGATGGACAGACTAAGATTACTCCACTCAATCCAGGCTCAGTCTCCAAGACGAGGGCATCACTATCCCTAGTGCTAAGGCAGTGTGCGTCATCCCACCAGATTCCTTCGTAGAAATCTCAAATGCACGTCGCTCATTCTGAAAATCTTGTTCATTAGCAAATTTGCAAGCACGACCTTCTTTTGTTGTAGACACAACTAAAAATATTTCATTCTTATAATGAATCCAAGGAGATATTTGTTAACCTATCAAACTTGAATGTAAACCATTCAATTACTTTATGATTTTGATAGATGCATCGACGCGTTGCTCACATGTCACTTTGTTATCCACAAGGAATGCTGCATTTGTAAAACTCCTAGCTCAGTTCATTAAGTTTTGAGCTCACCACCCAGATCACTCAATCAAGTCTATTTGATTAGATACTGCATGAGCGTTCACATCAAAGTCTTTTAATGATTATTGTATGTCTATTGGAATTGATGTTAAACATCATGTTCCCCATGTTCATTCATAAAACTGTCTTGCAGAACCACACATCAAGAAGTTACAGCTTGTGGCTCAGGCTTTTGTTAATTTACTCGTCTTTTGTTTGAGACTAATCAATTTTATATCCAACCATGCATATTCGTTTCAGACCCATAGTCCGTCAATCATTCAGTTTGTACCAGTTGGTAATTGGATCTGAGCCTGATATTTCACATCTATGCATATTCGATTACGCGGTATATATGCTATTATGCCTCCATCGCGTACAAAAATGGATCCTCAGAGACGATTAGCTATCTATGTTGGTTTTATAGCTTTAACGATTGCCCGCTATTTAAAACTTTTGATCACTTTGATTCACAGATTTAGGTATCTATCTTTACTACTGGACTAGTAGATTGTCACTTTGATAAAACATACTTCCCACCGTTAAGGGGAGAGCAGAATGGATCTATTCCAATTACATGTCAGGAATTGATATGGTCAAACCCTACTATATCTCATCATGATCCACGCACATCTCTGGGTGAGATAGAAGTGCGAAGTATTCTCGATCTTCAAAAAGTAGCATATTCGATGCCTAACTCCTTTACTGATATCACAAAAGTGACGAGACCAGATATACTTAGGGGTGAGATCGGTTCGGTATTAGGTCGTAATCCATACCATGCCGTAATATATTATTCTGTTTGGGTCTTATTCAGTTTGATTTTTGGCAAGCATGTCCCACGAGTTTCGGGCCCAACGGCTTATGGATCGGTATATTTCAATTTCGGATTAGTTTTTTGTTAAAAATTTCCAACCTAAACAATTGTTTAAGTTAATTATTATTTGCGAAAGGAAAAACCGTCGAGAAATAGAAGAAATGTGAGAGAATGAGAGTATTTTTTGTTAGTGCTTGCTATATATGTGTCCAAAAAGATTCAATATGGGTGAGTGCTTGTTCATTTGTGTAAATAAATAAGCACAATTTTGACACGTATATCATTTCAGATTTGTTCGAAATAAATATAATCCTTTCTTGTTCGCACTCAAGCCGGTATTGATGAGCAAGTATACTCATTGATGAAGAAAATGTGTTCAAAGTCTTCTCGATCAAATCTTTACCTGTCTTTTCAACCTTACAAAGACTAAGCTCAAATTGTAGATCTAACATAGCCTAGTTGTATGCATCAACCTTAGAGTAATTCAATAAATAGATGGTTTTCCATCTTTCAATCAACTCTGAAAGCTGTGCATCATGTGTGTTGTTGGAACGTTGTTTCAGAATGTCCCATAAATCCTTGGGATCTGTCATATTCCAGTACTGCTTCTTAAGAGTTGGATGTATATGACGCCTCAAAAACATTAGTGCTTGAGCTTTAATTTTATCACTAGGGCCGACGACATTTACATCTGTCGGTGGGTAGATGGTGCTGGTGTATCTTTTTTCGATAAATATATTTTTCACTACAAATACACAGTGATGATACTATGTTCCTTTCGGATCAAGGATGTCAAACTCTCGCCTAGACGTCTTAGTCATCTCAAAATAGACAAGGAACATAATTAGTATCGAAACCATGTTTACTAATACCATGTTTAAGGAATAAGAAAGTGATCTAAGATGTATGGTCATAAAAAATCAATGCTCAATAAACAGTGACTTCATAGCACACCCAGAAATCGTTCTATTCATAATCAATCACTTATAATCAATTTTTCTTTTTCTTTATAACCATGACTGCCCTATGAGCGTTACTAATTCAATTTTTTTTTACAGGGCTAGGCAAAAACCGTTTCACAATTGGGAACAACTCTGCAACGATCTGAAAAAGTAAAACGGGAACCACACCGTATGATATGCCTGTAAGTTCATTGACAAACTGCACTGCTACCGAATATAACGGGGTGATTGTGGGTTGAGCAACCAAACTATCCGAATAAACCGCACCGCTTTAATTTTTTAATTTTTTTATCTATCTTTTATTGGTTAATTTAAATATCTAATTTAGCTAATATTTTCCTAATTATTATTTTTAAGTGGGATTATGACTGTATGACCAATGTAACCTAGCTTAAAACCCTAATATTCTAATAATACATGAGTAACTAAACTATCAAACAAAACCTACGCACACTTTTTATCTCAATCAAACTCTAGGGTTTAGAGAAGAAGAATGAAGATTGTCGAGTAGCAAAAGAAGTAACGAAAGAAAAAATTTATGGAGTCAGCCTATGTGCAAGTTATTTTAAATTATATTTTCTTTATATTTTAAATCTTAAGGTTTGAACTTTAAGCACATTTTATTTGCAATATCATTTGATATGAATTTATTGGATTATGTAATATTCAATCTAAATTTCATGCTTTCCTAGATTATTAAATGTAGATTAAATACTAAGCTGTATCGCTCTACACCAAAGATGTGATGCACCGAAATGTGGTTGCACCGAATAAATAAAGTGGTTGTGGTTTTCATTTTTAGAAGACCGTAACATATGGAGTGGTTGCGATTTGGACTTCAAACTGCACCGACTTAACCCACGCCCAGCCCTACTTTTTTTTATCAAATGGGTGATGAAATCCCCTTCTCTCGATTCATAATATAATATCAAAGTATACTTAGGCTACGAAACTGTTACGTGGGACTTGGGTGAGAAATTAATTTGTCGTCGCTCGAAAAATATTTTCGCCGGCTAAGTGACACTTAGGCAATGAAAATAATCGCAGTCGGTTAAGTGATTTCTTAGGCGACAATTTACGTATGTCATCGCTGCCTAAATGTGAATTTAGACGACGTTTGTCATCTTTTGTCACCTAAGAGACACACTAAGACGACAAAACTATTTGCGGCGCATAAGTGAGAACTTAGGTGATGAACCTGCTGCGGTCGCCTATGTGAGAACTTAGGCGCCAGAACAATGACACTTAGGCGACGAAATGATTCATCACCTAAGAGAACTCAATTATTACATCAATCAAATTCCTTCTATCTCATCCTCCTCCTCATCCTCATTCATATCCTTGCTTCTCTCTCTCTCCTTACTCAAAAAATCCACCGGCGGCCTTCGAATTCAATCGCATCCGGTAAAAAATTTCATCAAAACTCGATTTTTCGAGCTCCAGAGTTTTAGTTTTACCCACTTAGCTCCTTATCGGTGAAGGAGCTAAGTGGTTTCTCTCGAATAATTTTTTAAAATTTAATACAGTACGGTGATTAATTTTTTTGGCGAATAGATAGTAATATCCGGCACCTTAGCTTAAATTACTTGTTGAATTACATTGTTAATCTAATTGTAAGCTAATTGGGTAGTTAATTAATTAGCATATACATTTAATTTTATTAATTGGTTACAACATGCATGTTAGATTAAGTTAATTGGTTCATTAAGTAATTAATTAAGCTAATGGTTTTAATCTAGCTAGGTAATTAAGCATAATTAATTGCATGTATGTTAATTAATTTAATATATGGTTAATTATGCTAATTGTAAAGTATTTAAAGCTAATAATATAATATATATAATGTATTATATAGATTAATTATAGTATAAGATTGATTAATTAATTAATTAATTAATTAATTGTGTTTCCATGCATTTGAATTGATAATATATATAGTATAGTATATTAGATTAATTAATGAATTATTGGTTGAAAAATTATATAATTAATAGATCGGATTATTATCCTTACACAGAAATATGGACAAGAGTTGGATATAGTTGGCGAATAGAGATGTGCGGTATATGGACGACATCAGAGAGTTTGTGGATTTTGCGCTGGAAGATGCTCAGGGAAAGAAGCGTTTCAAGTGTTCATGCAGAAAATGTCTCAACTATCAGTTTGTTCCATCTAACCTTTTGGCTCAACACCTGTATGAGCACGGTATGATGTGGAGTTACACTATGTGGAACGAGCATGGTGAAGTAGTAGATTTCAGCTCAGGACCAAACTTGAGCTCATGGTATAGTTACTATGGTGCCTCATCCAGTGGTAGTGGGGTCTCTGCTTGGAACCCAACTATGAATTTAGTCCATGATGCTTTTTGGGAATTTAGTCATGGTGGACACCAACACCAAGAGGGAGGTTACGATATCACTTACGATGATACATTCCCCGCTGCCAATTTGGCTAGTGACACTATAGAGATGGATATGTACAACAAGATGTTACTCGAAACCCAGACCTCAGTGTACCCTGGATGTCCAGAGAATTTGTTACAATATATAATGGAGCAAGTTTAGATAAAAGTGAAGAACAAATTTTCAGACAGTACTTTTGACGAAATGTAGGAGCATATATGTAAGTTGTTACCTGATCATCACAAACTTTCGGATGCCCATTATAAGGTTAGAAAGATCTTGAGTAGTCTCGGCCTAAAGTACAAGAAAATTCATGCGTTCATAAATGATTGTGTGCTATTTTACAAAGAGTACACTACCAGAAAAGTCTACTTAGGCGACGAACATTTACTTGGTCGCCTAAGTTATACCTTAGACAATAGATTACTTATTTTGTCGTCTAAGTGACATCTTAGACAACGAAACCATCATTCCGTCGCATAAGAAGAAACTTAAAACGACATAATGTCAGTCACTTAAACGACGACAGTGTGGTCGTCGCCTAGGTCGTCACTTAGGCGTCGACATACTCTTTTCATCGCCTAGGTGGCCACCTAGGCGACGACCACACTGTCGTCGCCTAGGTGACCACTTAGACGATGAAACGTATCACTTAGGCGATGAAACTGATAAATTATTAGCTAAATCTGTTTCTTTTCCCCTTGGACTATCTCACCTTCTCCTCTCAACTTCTCTCTCTCTCTCCTCACTCTACCCAGCAGCTCAATCCCAGCCGGGAAAAAATCATCACAAAATATTGATCGATCAATTGCGATTTTTCATCAACCCCTGCTCTTCTTCTAGGTAAAGGTACGTATTAACTCGTTTCCCACGAATCATCTATTTGAATTTAATACCGTACATACGTACGTAAATCCGGTGAAATATTCCGGGGAATACATAGTTTCCGGCGATCTTAGGTAGCTCAATTACTAGCTTGTTGTACGTAATATATTATTAATGTAGGTAATTGTAAGGTAATTGGTTAATTAGTTAATAATTAAGAGTATAATATATATTATATTATATAATTAGTTAAAACATGTTAGCTAGCTAGATTAAGCTAATTGGTAATCTATAAGCGCACTAATTAATGGTTTAATTAAGTTAGGTAGTACGTTAAGGTTAATTAATTAATAGAATATATACATTATATATATAGTATATATATAGATTAATATAAGCTAGGTATGTAGTACGTTAGCTAGGTAGATTATTGCGCATATATATAGTACGTATATTAGATTAATTAGTTATTGGTTGAAAAAATATAATTAAGTCAGAGAGTTGGATATAATTAGAATAATTTATTACGTATGCAGAAATATGGATAAGAGTTGGATATAGTTGGCGAATAGAAGTGATATGCGGTATATGGACGAAGTCAGAGAGGTTGTGGTTTTTGTGATGGAACATGGTTAGGGAAAAAACAGTTTCAGGTGTCCTTGTAGAAAATGTCTTAACCATCAGTTTGTGATGGCTAATGTTATGTCGCAACACCTGCACGAGAACGGTATGATGTGGAGTTACACTATGTGGAGCGAGCATAGTGAAGTAGTAGACTTAAGATCAGGACCAGACATCAGTTACCATGGTGCCTCATCAAGCGGTAGTGGCGCCTTTTCATGGAACCCAACTGTGGATTTGGTCCATAATGCCTTTCTAGGATTTAGTCACGGTGGACACCAACACCAAGAGAGAGGTTACGATACCACTCATGGGTATGATGACACATTCTCCACTGCTAGTTTGGCCATTGACACTAGTGAGATGGAATTATACAACAGGATGCTACTTGAAACCCAGACCCCGGTCTACCCTGGATGTCGAGAGAATGTGTTGCAATATGTGATGTAACAAATGCAGATAAAAGTGAAGAACAAAATGTCACAGTGCTTTTGATGAAATACAGGAGCAAATATGTAAGTTGCTTCCCGATAATCACAATCTTCCAAAATCGCATTATAAGGTTAGAAAGATATTGAGAAGCCTCAGCCTAAAGTACAAGATAATTCACGCTTGCCCAAATGATTGTGTGCTGTTTTACAAAGAGTATACACATTTAGACTATTGTCCCATATGTGGCCAGTGCAGATATGAGAACCGAGGGAATAAGAGGAGTTCGAAAAACCAAATTCCTTTGAAGGTTTTTCGATATTTTCCATTGATTCCCAAATTACAGCATATATACATGTCTCTATACGTAGCAGAGGTGATGCGATGGTAGGCAGAAAAACTAATAGATGACGATGTGCTGAGACATGCCGCAGATGGAGAGGCGTTCAAACATTTCGACAGAAAATTTGGAGACTTTGTAGCAGAGGTTCAAAATGTTAGACTCGGACTTTCTACAGACGGATTCAATCCTTGGGGTAGTAATAGCTCTGTCGTTAGCACTTGGCTGGTTATTTTGAAGCCGTATAACCTGCCTTTGTGGATGTGCATGATCAAGGAATTTAATTTTCTTACTCTGTTAATTTCAGGTCCTAAATCTCCGGGGAAGTGCTTAGATGTCTACCTCAGACCTTTGATCGACGAGCTGAAACTGTTGTAAAAAAATGGATCCCAGCTTATGACAAATTTTGTAACAACCCGAACCAAAATCTATGTATAAATCAGCACGAAATAGAATTATCACTAATTAGTGGTATCACGTGGGTTGTTAATGACTTTTTCACCAGGCGAGAATTTGTGTTGATTTCCTTCACGAGAATTGTAGAGTATTTAATTCTAAGCTCATCTAAATTTTTAAGAAATTTTTCGGATAAGCGAGCAATTATTTAACGAGTTTTGAAGTCGATTGGTGAAAGTATTTAAAATGTATTGATTTAATTGCGGATTTAATCGTGATCGTCTGATCTTGATTAGATTGAACCGTAGTCGTTGATTTGGACTGTACATATATGGGTATATATATATATGATATAAATAAGAGACAAATTTGGAAATGTCCATTTTGGGATTGCTGGGTTGGCCCGCGTTTACCACGGGTCAAACTGACCCGTTTTGGCTGTGGAATTTCTTGCCGGCGGTGTGCCCTGTTCCTACCACCTTTGGCCGAGGTCTTGGTGTCAAAACATTGGTCTTGAGTTCCTATTTCATTTGGTTAGTAGATCGCTCACGATGGTGGCCGGAGGAGGAGGAACCGACGTGATGAAAATATGGGATTTCCGGCCGGATTTCACCGGTGACAGAGGTGGCGGAGACGGCGGCGTTGGGGAATAAAACCATAGGAGTTTTGTAGCCCTTGGAATGGTGAGTTGAACCCATGTAATCTTGGGCCTTGAAGTGGCTGGTGGTGGTCGATCGGAGGAAATGAATTCCGGCGAGGTTTTGGAACTTCACGGTGAGTTTTGGACATTTTCCGGTTAGAATTGGGCTTAGCATTGAACTGCAATGTTGTTGGAAATGTTGAGATCTTTAAAATGATATATATGTCAAAGAATTCTTGGTTGGTGGAATTTTGGCGGCCGGCCGAGCTCCGACGAGGTGAAATTTTTGACAAAGTTTTATTTCGTTTCGTGCGTTTTCGCGTGCCGAATGCAATAGTGAGGTTTATTTTCAGATATGAGCTTGTTAAATTTGGGGGATAGTTTAATTGGACAATTAGCAGTTTAATTCACGACAATATTAAAGGACGGTTTGATTATCCGTTAAATTGTGAGTCATTTAATATTCGGAATTGGTTTGCGACTCTTAATAGTGAGGGATTATAGGGAATTGAATTCAGAATTTGGTTGAATCAGTAATTAAACAGGAAATTACGTTATTCGAGTATACGAGATTCTCGATGTTATTACTCACCAGAATACGATCTTTGCTATTCAGTATGAACTCCGATGATCAGATATTATTTTTAATCGTGGTTTCAGGATCTTGAGTTAGCGGGCATATTAGATGAATAATTGTGCCGATCGACAGGGTTTTACCTTTATGTTTATATCGGCAAAATACTGTGAGTGGACATTATATTTTAACTGTTGACTTGCGAGTCTACGATTATGCATTTGTGATTATGCATTGTACGAGTATGCATGCGCATGAAAACAAATATATTTTTTTTACACAGAGTACAGTCTCAGAGGTAGAAGCATCGATGGGTTGGCATGCTCGGCTGATCCCTGAGATGCTCCGGGGGGACAGAGTCCTGACCCGAGGTCTTTCTGACTATTTAATCACGTGTAGGTCTGGGATCTCGTAATTTAGACTGTACTGTTGCGGATGTGTCTGAGAGGGACCCTGCGGTTTTAGACTCACATCATGTTGATTTGTATATAGTGTGAAAGACATGTTATATTTAATGTTGTCAGATTAAAAATGAAAAATTATTTTTGTCCACTCACTCTAACAGTTTTTATGATTTTATGTGCCTTTTTCCTAGGTTTTCGATTTTCTTTGCCCAGATTGTAGTGTGTATCATGAGGGTGCTGGATATCGTCGAGGGTGTCGAGTCCACCAGTCAATTTCTTCAACTATAGGTTCCAGCTCATTGTTAGTTTGTCTCTTGTGTTATTAAAGTCACTCTATACACTGGTTCGATAGTATTTTTTTAGTGAGACTCTTGTGAATAGGTTGTCACTCGTATAGTTGTCGAGTTGAGCTTCTTTGTATGTGAATTCGTATTTATTGGAGTTATGTTTTCAAATTATGAATAATGTATTAGTTTTGGTTTCCGTTTTATGTTGAGAAATCCGGATGGACATCGATGATCCACGGTATTGTTTGTGAGTTTATCTGCGGAGTGTCAGTTTTCCTTGCAGGTTTTTGGTTGTCTCTTTTATGAGAGAAGTTATGTCAAAATTTTCACAGAAACTCATATATTAGGGTCAGTCGTTAGGGCTTGATTTTAGATTACTAGTTAATCTAGAGTCGGGTCCTCTCAAATTCACTGACATGATATTCATGATGAGGACATCCGTAATGTGGACGATCAACAATTTTCCAGCATATGGGATGTTGGCAGCCCGCAGGACGAAAAGATACAATGGATGTCCAATATGTTTGGACGATGTGAACTCTAGTTGGCACGCGGGGAAGGTGTGACATCTGGGTAACTGTAAATGGCTTCCTTACGATCACCCATGGCGACAGGATGAAACTCATTTCGACGGGACAGTAGAGAATAATCTCAAGCCCCGTAGTTGGTCTGGTGAAGAGATTTTAGAGAGGTTGAGCTATTTCGACTTTAGTGTGTTAACCAATGACAAGGATGTACAGAAAAACAATCTAATACCTCTACGGGATCTCAGCTATTGGCATCACAAGAGTATATTCTTTGAACTCCCTTATTGTTCGAAGTTGAAGCTGAGGAAAAACTTGGATGTGATGCACATAGAAAAGAATGTGTGCGACAGTGTGGTGGGAATAATTCTCGATATTAAGTTCAAGACTAAAGATACTCCTAAAGCGCGCAAAGATCTGGAATATATGAATCTATATCGTCCCTTGTGGTTGAGGAGGGATAGAAGATGAGTGTACAACAAGATGCCAGATGCACCTTACACAGTGAAGCCTCTGTATGTCACTGGTTTAAGAGTGTTCGTTATCCGGCTACGTATGCAGCTACTATAATTTGAGTAGTGGATGAGGTGCAACACAAGTTTGTTGGTCTAAAGACACATGACAATCACGTTATGCTACAACGTCTGATTCTAGTGGTAATTCGACCATATTTGCCTTGTGATGTCGTAGAACCAATAGTGGCATTGTGCAGATGGTGGTAGTGGTTATGCGCCAGAGAGTTGAAGAAGTCATATGTGGTGGAACTGCAACAAAAAATTGTGCACATCATCTGCAAACTAGAGAGGATTTTCCCCCTGCTGTCTTTGACATCATGATTAACCTAATGATCCACCTACTCGAACATGTGCTCATTTCTGGTCTGGTCTAGTACACTTAGATGTATCCTCAAGAAAGGTATGTACAACTAATTAATTATATAGGTTTTTCGATCAATTATTTGTTCTACTCAAGATTACTATATGTACATATTCTACAATTAATTAATTGAACGTTGGATTTTGTAGATAGCTTGGACAGTATAAAGGATTCGTCAAAAATATGTCAGTCTTGGATGACTCCATAGTAGAGACATATCTAATACATGAGAGTGTAACTTACTACAACAGGTACCTCAATGATCCACCACCTCCCACCGCCTCTGATCTTAGTGGACACATCAATCTTTCTGTCGTCACAAATGTTGTATGACCCTTTAGAGGATTATTACAGGAATCGTCAATAAGAGAAGAACTTATCGAGGCGCATTGAGTAGTGTTGCGAGACTGTGATGAAGTCGTGCCTTACATGAAGGTGTACAAGGAGAACCTTCAGGCATTACATTCGAACAAGAGTTTAGCCTGGTTTGAAAAAGTGGTTAAGAAGAAGTTCCCCGATTATTTCTTCCAATGGGTACGTATGTTTATTTATTTAATTATATACATGTTTGCAGAAATTAAACACTTTAAATAATTATATTTTAATCCAAATTGTTACAGATGATTGATCTGCAAAAATTCGATAACAACGGGGGGTGGTGGTCTTGGTCAAAGCACTTGCTAGCAGGGAAGCTGAAACGACCCAACTCCGATTTAGTTGCCTAACCAAAATCAAACCCCTTTGAAAACACGACCTCAAATTTTTTTTGCCAGAGTTTACTTTGAAACAGGACATACCATTATTAGAACCTGCAAAAAACACACTTCGAATATTCCACAAAAGCCAAACCATGGGGATCCGTTCCCCATCTGGATTTCTCAACAACATATATATAATAAGCTCAAAGGTTTACAAGAAATCCATAATTATTCAGGAGTATACTCAACTGAAACATAGTATAAGTACTCAGAGCGACGCCTATATACAACATTTACAACGAGTAGGTCAAATAAGAAACTTACAGAAACTGAAGAGTGATCCGAACTCTATACCTCCACCAATGACGTGACACACTGGAACCCAAACTGCAAACTGGGCAACGGAAATCGAAAAGTCCAGGGGAAAGGCAAATAAAATCGTTAGAGTGAGTGAACGAAAATAAATATATGTCTTTCACCGTTTATATAATCATAAAAATGATGCGAGTTCATAAGTACATAAAAGTCGCCACACCCTGCCAGAGTAGCAAGTCGGGTGAATCTCTCAAACCCGATGGTGATAAACTAGGCGAATCTCTCAAGCATAGTCGGCATATCAAGCGAATCTCTCAAGCCTAATAGATGAACTACCGGTGATCAGCCGCGTAGCCAATGCATCGATGCTAAATATATAAATTCCATCACCGATAAAATAAAAAATATTTTTCAAACAATAAATAATCTGAACATAGTACTGGAAACAAATACTGAAATCAAGAACTCAATACAATAGTGTAAATAAATGTTCACTCACAGAGCAAAGCTAGCCCTGAGGTCCGACGGAAGATCCCTCGCTAAACGCTCGATCTCGATCACCTGAATAACAGGGATACGATCAAGACATAAAGAATCACAACATACGGAGCTAATACGTCGAGAACCCCGTGTTCTCGAAAGACGTACCGCTCGAAATATCGACGAGAATAACTAAATTCTCAAAATATACCCAATTAACCCTCGTCCCAAAATATAATACTCAAATCAACCCAAAAACCTCAAGAATAAGCTCGGGACGCGATTACGAGCAAAACGGTATAAAACTCCCCAAAATTCCAAAAAGTCAACCTCGTCGGAGCTCCGCCGTTGACCGCCGGTGCCGCCGGCGCGGCGTCAACGGTGACCAATTTCGGCGAAAAATTCCAGAATACATCTACTCCTCAAGCCCAACAACTTTTCCTTCTACACCAACCTCCAATTCGAAACACACCGGCCCGAAAATCGGTCCGAAATCCACGACCTCCATGGATTCCGTCGAGCTCCAAACGTTGTCCAATTCCAAAATTCTTCCACCCAAAAGCAACTATGAGTTGAGGGGAACCTTTCCCCCCACCAACCCAACATCAAAAGTCACCGGAAAACACCACCCGAATCCGGCAAAAACTCAAAACTTCATCGAGTTCGTTCTCCCTCAAAACTCCATCAATTATCACAAAATTAAGTTCAAAACCATAGGAAATCTCGAGAGGATTCTAACCATACCAAGATTGTGGCCGGAGGTGGCCGGAATCGGCGGGTCGGACGGCGGTAGCCTGTGGGTCGCGGTGGAGCTTCGGTCAACGCTGGTCAACACGGTCAACGACAGTCAAACTTTCCAAATGTGACTTTCTGAAAATTTTATGACTATTTCGATATTTATATGTGCATCCCAAGATGATCGACAGTCCAAAATGAATTGAAACCAAAACTGATAACACGACTAAATCCAACGGTCGGAAATATTCATAACTTATTCTTCGTAATTCGAAATAATCCTCCAGAAACTCCTACAATCTCAAAATCACGTACACTACAACTCTCGTGAAGGAATTCAGCTCAAATTCTCGCCCGATAATTTAGTCGTAAATAAATCAGCCATATCGACAATTACGATAAACTGCGACATGAATCTCGCGAATCAAGCCAATTAACATACCATTTCCAGTTTGGGTCATTACAGAAGCCGGTTAGACACTATATTTACCGTGGATATTTTTTGAATGGTGTAAAATTTCATTCATTAACCCGAGATGAAGGAAGAAGAACACAAAACAATGGGGTCGCGGTTAGGGATGACAATGATATATATGACCGTGCGCTTGTATATGTCGTTCAGCTATGTTACGGGAATGATGTCAATGTTTTCCTATTTAAGTGCAAATGGTTCAAGCATACAAAGGAAGATCTGTGTCTTTTATTAGTTGATACAAACTTAAGCTAGTATGAGGATGAGCCTTTCTCTCTTGTCAACCTAAGTTAGGCAGGCGTTCTATCTTGATGAGCCAAAAGTTGGTGAAGGGTAGAAAATAGTGAACCATATCTCTCATCGAGGAATATGGAATACCACAACAACTGAAGGGACACCGACGACTGAAAATGCTGAACTGCAAAGAGACATTCCTGCATATCAAGAGCCTAATATTTCTATCATCCGCTCCGACATCATGAAAATGGTTCAAGCTGGTGAATGCTTACCAATGCTTGATGGCTCTATGGATCTAACTCAATATGAGATTATAAAACTAGAGAATGATGGAAGTGAAGATGAGGCGCAGGATGACGACGAGGACTCAGGATATTCGTCGGATGACGTTGAGTATGATGATGAGGAGGAGTAATTAGATAATAGTGTTGAGGATGATGATGATGATGATTATGATGAGGAGTAATATTAATTGGTAATTAATTATTGTAATCTCACTTTTTCGAGGAAATGATGATTAATTATATTATGATTGACGAGGAGTACAATATGATTAATATTCTGAATTCGAATTTTATTTGAACGAGGTTCGGAGTACTAGTACAATTATTCTGTCATTCCTGACATAACTAATGGATCCAAAATTGAACTGGTTCGGATTGATCGGTCTCATGAATTTGAATTAATTAATTAATTAATTCTTAATTAATTATTAATTACCATACGTATACAACCTTACATCGTATTTCTTCGCGTCTACTTTGGATGATACTTTGACGCACAAATTTCACTTTGGTATGTAGGGTATGACTTAGGCGACAAACAAAGCTGATTTTGTCGCCTAAGAAGGTACTTAGACTACGAACCCAACTCTTTTCGTCGCCTAAGTCATACCCAAAACACCTAAACCCTTTTTCCTAACTCCTAAACCCTTTTCCCTAACCCGGAGTTACTTAGGCGACGAAACCAGTTGAATTGGTCGCTTAAGCAGGAGCTTAGGCGACAAAATATAACTGTTTTCGTCATCTAAGTCATAGTTTCATAATCTGACCTCTAAGATCACGACCATGTATACCATCTTCAAATATAATTTTTTTTCCTTCAGGGCATAGAGTAACAAATTCTTGGACTGTGAGTATGGACGGTTCGAAAATCGGAGTTATAAAGATTTGCATATCAATGTTTCCGTTTCGTTGAAATTTTGATTTTATATTTGAGTGCTCCGATCAAACTCTTAACTTACTTCGTTTTGAATGAAAATTCATCCACTTACATATTACGTGATGATGAATAAATTCAATGTTGCTTTGTCCAAATTCAATTTCGTTAATGTTGAAGTGGAGGGAATATAGACATACGAACACTTAAGTTATACAACGTTAGTAGATATATAACAAGTTTATAGTCTTAAGTAATTTTTTTTCTTCAAATTTTAATTAATTTATAATTAGCTGATAAATTAGGTTTTTACGACACGATAAACACCCATAACTTCGAAAACGGGTTTACGAACTATTTTTCATGATAGCTTTCGTTATTTAACTATTTCTCGATAATCACTGCTTGAATATATTGATTCGATCGATTTCTAAATTTATTTGAATTAGGTTCAATTTTTTTCTACAATATTCTATAAATGTAATGATTACATTTTAAAAAAAAGTAATTAGGTGAAGAAATCATGTAGTTCGTCGCCTAAGTGATGGTTTAGGCGACGAACGACATGATTTCGTCGCCTAAGTCCAAATATTGTGGCAGTTCTATAAACCTGCGCCAAATTCTTTCGTGGCAGTTTAAATATCACTTAGGCGACGAACGCATGTGGTGTTGTCGCCTAACTCCAATTTTTGGGCAGTTCAGTTTTTGCGCCAATATTTTCAGGGCCCATTTAAATACCACTTAGGCGACGCAAGATACCACTTCAGTCGCCTAAGTAGATAATTAATCCACTTAGGCGATGAAACCAATAGTTTCGTAGCCTAAGTCGGCCATTATATCTAGCCTTTGATCAACTTCCTGGCCATTCACTCGATCTCTCCCCCCAAAACCTCGAAAATCATCTCGATCTCGATCTCTCTCCCCAAAACCCCAAACCCCCAAACCTGGCCTCCTTCTCCTTACCGCGCCGTCGTCCTTCTCCTTGCCGACCGCCGCCGTACGTCCACCTCCTCCTCTCTCTCCCAAAATCTCCGGTCTCTCTCTCCCGCTCTCCACCTTGCCGGAGTTTCTCTCTCCCCCCCTCCTCGCCGGCTGGTAACTCCTCTCCTCCTCAATCGATTAACATATATATACATATATTTGTATTGTGTACGTATTTGTATATGTATTTTTACTTGTGTAGGTATTGTATTGTATATTGTGTATGTATTTGTGTATGTATTATATGCATTTATGGATTTACATATGAATTAGGTTAAATGAATAAGCTAGATTAATTAATATATATTGTATTATTTTTATGTGATTAAATTAAATGTGGGTCTATTGTATATAGTTAGATTAATATTAGATGTGAATTAATTTGGGTATATTGTATTTGAAAAATAATTTGTGGGTTAATATGGGTATATTTTATTTGGTAAATTGGTAATATAAATGCCACAAAATAAATTGGATAATTAAATTGCTGAGATTTGAATAAATTAGATAAATTTAGATATATTTGTGAAATTTGGATAAATTTTTAAAATGTATATAAATTGGATAATTTTGTAAAATTTGGATGGTAAATTAGTAATACATATCGAATCGAATTTATTCGTAAATTGATAATATATATCGAATTGAATTTAATCGTACGTATATTGATGTTATTTGTGAAATTTGGATAAATTTGATTTTTTTTTAAATTTAGATAAATTGGATATATTAATTTGTGAAATTTAGATAAATTGAATATATTTATATTTCATGAAATTTGGTGAAAATTTGGATGAATTTGGATGAATTAATTTGGATATATATTGTTAATAAATAATTATTTCATCTTCATTAATTACGATGGATGACGCCAAAGAAGAGGCGATCGCAAGAAGAGAGGGAAGTCGAAATCCAATCCATTGCACAAGTAATGGGTTGGAGCCAAATTGAGTTGGAGGAGACCGTTTCGGCTCATCCAAATGGTTCAGGTATGCCAACTGGCCCAATCCCTCATTCTCCAAATGAGGCAGTCACTGCCCATACCGATGACCCACCTGTCCCCCCTTCAGCGGCGACGTCTGAAGGTCCTATGAAGTTGGTCGACGACTCCATTCACTACAGCGCACGGCACACGGCGAGGAGGTAACTGTCAGATCAAGTCCCCAAACGAAGTCGGGAACTTGGGAAGGCCGTGACGACCGAGCGCATAGTTAGGTCGACCATAAAGAAGATCACGGTGATGTTCGACGATTTCACTCGAGGCCCTCCGTCCTCGCAACTCGGCAGCCTTACGTCGTACACCATTGGCTTAATCATACAGAATAACATCCGTATAGTTGTCGCTTCGTGGAACAAGCTGCCTAAATTCGAGAGGTTGAGAGTGTACCGCGAACCCTCGGTAATACTATTTAATTTTTTTTTTTATAATTGCTTACCAACCACGAAGCTAAGCATAATGTTTAGGTTCTAGTTTATTTTTCTAGACACATTTCGATATCGACGGCACACCGGAGATGTGACTACAACGGCGGGGGTTTCTGCTATGGCAAATGTTGTGTATAATTAAGTGTGGGTTGTGCTACCGGGAGACGATGGATATTGGTGTATGATGTTTAACTGAGACTCCTGGGATGGTGCTGGATAGGCGGCAGTAGAAGACGACCGAAATGAGGCCGTCTTAAAGAAGGATTGCATCGTAGTTCTCCTTTGTTACTCAGCAGTCCTGGGTTGGGTTTGTTGAGGAGATTTCGGTGACTCAAAGAAAAGTTGTGGGTCAGATCTAGATCTCGAAGGAGGCAGCGCACGCGACACGGGAGGTCAGGAGGATCTTGGTCGGATGTCATAGCCAGGGGTCCTGTGCCAGAGAAAAACGTGAGGTATCGAATGGAGAATTCAGGTCGAGTTGGCAGAGATGATGGAGCACATCAACAATGTGGCCAAAAATATTTTTAAGGATTAGAAGTATGACCTCCATAAGTACTATCTCTGACACAGTGTCACGCCTGTCCTATATGAGCTGCGGGACGAAAGGGAACATGAGTGGGAATGGTTGGTCAGACACTTTGAGTCTGACAAGTATAAGGTTTGTCTTCATTTCCTTTAAATTGAGAAAGTTAAATAATTTCTTATTTTTAACCATTTATTTATTATTTAATGATTTTTTTTGTCAAACAGATAAGGTCAGATGCCAACAAGGCAAACCGTGTGAAGAAGAATAAACACCATACTTCGGGCTCCAAAGGCTTCATGTTCATCGCAAAGGAGCACAATGATGCGGTTTCGAAGCATTCTCTCTTGGATGCCAGCGTCTCGGGTTATATCAAGCCTGGGGTCGATGATGAAGCGAGTCAACAAGGGGTAAGTGACTCATCTTGCCTAACTTAATTCAATTTAATTGTACTTCCAAAATGTACCAAAATTTACTATAACGGTAATTACATTTTTAATTTCAGGTGCGGTTCATATAAATGGTCTAGGAGCAGTTAGCGAACACCCAATTAGAAAACCCAGATATGACGCCCGAAGAGGTGCCCCCTCTATCGGTAAAGAGCCAGATCACCATCGTTGATGCTGTTTATGGCCGCCGAGCTGGCAAGAAGGTTCGTGGGCTTAGAAAAAGGGTCCATAGAGATTTGTCATCCCAGCCCTCCGGATAGTCGTCCAGTAGGCAAGGTGGGGTTGATGCCGAGGCGGTCTAAGCCGCACAAGAGCATGCTCGATTGGCACAGGAGTCGGCCGATCGGGCCTGGGAGCAGACCACGTCGATGCAGGGGCAACTGGATGCGTAAAACCAAAGGATGACCGACTTCTTCACGATGTGCACACACATGAGGGGTTGCCCATTCCCGAGGACTCTTGTCGTCCCCCCTCCTCACGACCCCAACGACGACGATCAAACCGGCGGCGGCGGAATAGGTGGCCCGTTTACTCCCCCTCCCCTGCTATAGTTTAGTTTTGTATTTTCTTTAATTTGTAAAAATAATTTTTATATTTAATGATTATTTAATGAAGATAATTAATTTTTATATTAATTTATAATTTTTAAAAGTATTATTATTAATTATCTATTTAATTCAGAAAAAAACATAATTATTAACTTAGGCGACAAAATAGGCGTGTTTCGTCACTTCAGTGTATTCACTTAGATGACGAACACGCTTCGTCGTCTACGTAGAGTACTTAGATGACGAAACGTCTTCGTCGTCGAAGTGGTCTCTGAGACGACGGATATGTTTTGTCGTTCAAAGGGACAATTTTTGGACGCCCAAGTACTTAGACGATGCAGTACTTTTCGTTGCCTAAGATGGTACTCAGGCGACAAAATGAATTAGTTTTGTCGTCTAGGTACTTAGGCTACAATTCTTAGATGACGAAACCTGGGCGACGAAATTTTCATCGCCTAATTCCTTAGGTGACGAAAAATGCAACTTAGGCGACGAAAATGCTTCGTCGCCTAAGTGTGTTTTTCTTGTAGTGGTATGAACATTTGGACTACTGTCCCGTATGCAACCAGTGCAAATATCAAAACTAGACTATGATGAGTTCAAAGAAGAAAATTCCTGTGAAGGTACTTCGCTATTTTCCTTTGATTCCTAAATTGCAGCGTTTATATATGTTTTTATACACAGCAGAGACGAAGAGATGGTACACGGAACAATGAGTAGATGATGATGTGCTTCGACACGCAGGAGTTGGGGAGGCTTTTAAACATTTCGACAGGGAATTCGAAGACTTTACAGAAGAGGTTCGAAATGTTAGACTCTGTTTATCTACAGATGGATTCAATCCCTGGGGTACTAATAGAGTTGCTGTCAGCACTTCGCCAGTTATTCTCATGTCGTACACCCTACCCTCCGTGGATGTACATGAACAAGGAATTTAATTTTCTTACTCTGCTAATTCTAGGTCTTAAATCTCTAGGAAAGTGTTTAGATGTCCACCTTAGACTATTAATCGATGAGATAAAATTGTTGTGGGAATATGGAGTCCCAACTTATGACAAGTTCATTAACACGATGTTCATGATGAGAACAGCCGTCGTATAGACAGTTAGCGATTTTCCTGCATATAGGATGTTGACATCATGCACAACTAAAGGATACAATGGTTATCCTGTCTGCTTGGACGACATCAACTACACTTGGCACGCGGAGAAGGTATGTTACCTGGGTCACCATAGCTGTCTTCCTCACGATCACCTGTGGTGAAAGGACGTGGCTTATTTCGATAGGATAGTAGAGAATAATCCTAAACTCCGACAGTGGTTTGGCGAAGAGATTTTAGAGAGGTTGAACAACTTCTATTTTGGTGTTTTGACTAATGACAAAGAATGGAAGAAACTCAATCCACGATCTCAGCTATTGGCATCACAAGAGTATTTTCTTTGAACTTTCTTACTGGTCCAAGTTGAAACTCTGGAACAACCTTGGTGTCATGCACATAGAAAAGAATGTGTACGACATCGTTTTGGGAACAATTCTGGGTATTAAGTTGAAGGCTAAAGATACTCCCAAAGCATGAAAAGATCTAGAATCTATGAATTTGTGCCCTCACTTATGGTTGAGGAGGGATAGAAGATGAGTGTACAACAAGATGCCAGATGCACCTTACATGGTTAAGCCGACACAGAGAGGTTATGTATTCAGCTAGTTTACGAGTGTTTATTATCCGTCTACGTATGCAACGAATATTATAAATGCAGTTGACGAGGCACAGCATAAATTCATTGGTCTAAAGACTCATGACTATCACCTAATGCTGCAACGTCTAATTCCAATGGTAATTCGACTATATTTACCTCGTGACATCGTCGAATCAATTGTAGCATTGTGTAGATGATGGCAGAGGTTATGCGCTAGAGAATTGAAGAAGTCAGATGTCCTCAAACTGTAATATGAAATGGTGCATATCTTTTGCAAACTAGAGAGGATTTTTGTCCCTACTTTCTTTGACATCAAGATTCACCTCATGATCCACCTACCCAAACAGGTTCTCCTTTCTGGTCTAGATCACTACACTTGGCTATATCCTCAAGAAATGTACGTACAATTATTTATAACGTTTGTTCATTGACAAGGCGGATAAACACCTCTCAAAGACACCCTATTCACAACCTGGATATATCAATGTAGTAAGATAAATAGGGGTCATCGAACACGAGGAATTTGTGAAACTAAATCCTAACAAACTACTATGCTGAGAGACTCGACTACAAAACACTAATGGTATGCGAACCTAAGCTAGACAGACTCAAATGCTACGAAATTTTGACACAATGAACTAGACACAGTGGCGGACTACCACACAAAATTTTAGGGTATTCGGAGTTGATTTGGTTACCGAAATAAATCGGCTAAGCTACAGCTAATGCAGAAAATAAATGCTGAAAGTAAATATGCTAATGAATGCAAATGGATTTAAACTATATGATTAAAGAGTTAAGAGGAATGCAATCCACCACTGTCATTCCATCTATCTAACACATACTTAACCTAATGCACATATCCAATGAATGAAAGTTCCCAGGAAGAGTTGATCGTTACAACCACATCCTATTACCTAATCCTTATGCCTATGCCGGTTTGTCATGGACCTCCCCTACATCTATCCCTCTATTGAACCCATAGTCTTGGACCCCAAGGTTTACAAAGAAGAAAGCATTAAGTTCTAGAAAAGGTTTTAGAAGCTACAAGGGTTCACAAGTACACTATGGGCGTGTCTCGCTAGACCTATGGATTTCAATCTCCCGACGGTAAAATCGGTGTATCACTATAGAGAATCCGGTGGAAGAAATTATCTTCAGTCGCCCGTATCTCATGAAACTGGAACCCTAGCATGCATACTAAGTTGGCCACCAAAGCAAACATACAAGAATTCATACGGTGATCATTCAGAGAAAGAAACCTCATTCATAAAATATGTAAAACTAGATTAAAGTGTATGTATTAAAAAGACTTCATGTACGGGGCTTCAAGCAGCCCCTTAACAAAGGAAAATTAGCTACTCATAGTCATAAATAATAACATCAAAGAGTTCATGAAAGATAAACAAAAGATGGAGAAAGAAGAACTCTTTGCGACGTCGAGATCGGACTAGTTCGCATGCACGCGAACTCCTTCTTCTCCCTTAGCTCTGTTTTTGTCTTTTGTTCTTGATTCTCCAGCGTACGCATGTTCGTTCTTTATTCTCCAGCGTACGTAACTTCAGCCCCCCACTTGCTATATATATATATATGCATGCAACACAGCTAGGGCAACCTAGCTAGCCCACGTGCAAGACTCCTATTCCAAGTCCAACACTTCTTCTTCAATTAAGCTATATGCATATATATAAAACAAATGCTAGGCTAATCATGACAATTTCGTCTCACGTGCCAAGCACTTATTCGCCAAAGACTTCATTATATATGTCTCAAATTCCAATTTCACTTCTACTTTATGTTCCTCGCCAAGACATATAAGCATTCTTGCCAGGCAGTTCCTCGCCAAGGACCAAAACCAACGTACGTAATCTCCTATAATCTGCTCGCCAGACAGTTCCTCGCCAAGAAGCTTCAAAATAAATTATTTAATCTCCTTTTCTCCATTAATCTCCAAAACACCTAAAGACAAATAAACATAATTAATTAACTCGATTAATAACAATAAACTAAATATAGAGAACAAATTAAATACCAAATAGACGCATAAATATGCGATTATCAAAATACCCCACACTTAGACATTGCTAGTCCTCGAGCAATACACTAAACTAACTACATGACTCTAACACCCTTAACAAATTGTCTCAGCAATCTTCCACAATTGTAACACCAAGATTAGAATGACTCCAAATTTACATACCGTAAAATTTTGAAAGTTAATTTCAATGCATGACACACATGTAATATGTAGGACGAAGACATAATCATGGTGAATGTAAAGTTGTAGCATGCGAAAAACAAGTCAAGATTCAACCTCACAGGTATATGCTCTCAAAAGTGTTTCTCTCAAAATATATCTAAGGTATTCACTCAACTCAATTACTTGCTAAATGGACCATACCATAAGCTTACTCTTGTGACTAATCTCCACAGATCAAAGGCTGCCATCTTGAGAATCAAAAGGACTTCATGGGTTGTAATGAGGCTTGGCTCATAGGTTAAAGAATAAATGGATAAGGAACTCAAATATAATTCTAGAACCCAGTAGAGCACCAAATAAGAGACTTCTTCAAACTTTACAATCATGAATTTTCTCACTTTTGTGGCCGAATTTCATCTTGTTGGGCATTCACATCATTGTTTTCATCAACAGTTAACTCGGGTATCAAGCTAGACATCACATTTTTTCTTTTTTATTTATTTTCTTTTCATTCTCTTTCCATTCTTTCATTTTTTTTGAAACACTAGCTTGATACCCCACACTTATTTCTTTGCATCACTTTTCGACATTGTCGTCGTCTTCACTTACCTGTCTCATGTATAGCTCTACCAAGTCCTAGAACAAGGGCAAAGAGATAACTATTCTAAGGTTCAAGGTCATAGATATGTGGGTGATGAAATAAAGTTTAAACATGTAGGCTCAAAGTGGTTAACTAAGGGGTGCACATCTTGTGTACACAAAATTAGGACACAGGCTTGTATGGCTATGGTGGTGTCCCCTAAATGCCTTTATCACTTCCTCAATCAAAACAAGTATTGACTATAAGCTTTGAAAAGCACAAGAGCAAGTTCTAGTAATATCTAGAGTCCATTAACTTAAACTGTGGCAAGCAATTGACACTCAATAAAGAAAGCATGTGTAATCACATATAGGCTCAATCGCTCACAGGTTAAATGAATCTCAACAAAGTTTAAGCATGCCAAAAAATCTGTACCATGTTAACTTTTTCTACATCCACTACACATTCGCATATGCATCATATATCAAAATTAACCAAAGAAACTTAAATAACATGATCATCTTTTAGTCACAATTACGGAAGATATAATCACATCATGGACTAGTTAAGGGCACCTAAGACACAAAACAAAAGACTCTTTTTATGTTTTTCTTGACACTTTTTACTTTTGTATTTGGTTTTTCAAATAAGTCACTAAAATACCTAAGGAAAACAAAGAAAAACTCAAAAATATCAACATCAGGCGAGCAATTCCAATCTCTGGCGAGCAGCTCGCCAGACTCAGTGTACTGCGCAACACATCTCGCGTGAATTTTAAAAAATTAATCACTCATCGTAATAGGCTAAAATTTTGGGACCAAAAACTAAACACATATAAAAACACTCCCTCAAAATTTCAGAAAATTACGAGCCCTATAACTATGTCAAATAAATTATACAAAACAGCAGACTGTTTGCTCGCCAGACTCAAAAACTACCAATTCACGCGAACAAACTCCTCTCGCGAGCAACTCTCTCGCGAGAATTTTACAAAATTCATCATACATCGAAATGAGCTGCAATTTCGCGAGCACTAACTAGACTCATTTACAAACCTGCCCTCAAAATTTCAGAAATTTACGAGACTTCTAGATATGACAAAAAAATCACACAAAACATCAATCTGCACAGTACAGCATGCGAAGCTCGCCAGAGACCCATTCCCCTCGCAAGAATTTTTCAGAATTGATCATATATTGTACAGTACCAAAATAACGAAAAATTTATACATAGACGCTAAGGATATGATATAAACCCCACCCCACACTTGAAATTTGCATTGTCCTCAATGTAAAACAAAACTAAAACATACAATATATCAAACAAGCAGGGAATGAGACACATAACACATCACAAATCACACTAAACATGGAGAAAAATAAAGCAAAGGAGAAAGATAGAGAGTTTAAGAATTTCAAATCTGGTTTTCCACGCTTCTCCATCAACATGGGTTGCCTCCCAAGTAGCGCTAAGTTTATTGTCTTCAGCCATACAACAAGTCTCAACACTCCATACACAGAGATGCATCTCCAAGGGCTGCATCCTCAAAGACATGTTCCACAAATGACTCATAGAATGGCTTGAGTCGATGTCCATTCACTGTAAATGTCTTCCCTGTTTTTGAACTTACAATCTCTATGGCACCATGAGGAAAAACATTAGTAATAACATAAGGTCCAGTCCATCTACTTTTTAGCTTACCTGGAAACAAGCGTAGACGACTACTGAAGAGTAAAACTTTTTGACCAACAACAAATTCTTTTCTCTTAATATTCCGGTCATGAAAAGCTTTAGTCTTTTCCTTGTAAATCCTGCTGGACTCATAGGCATTATGCCTAATCTCATCAAGCTCGTTCAGCTGCAACTTCCTATGCAAACCCGCATCATCTATGTCAAAGTTGAACTTCTTGACAGCCCAATATGCCTTGTGTTCCAACTCCACTGGAAGATGGCAAGCTTTTCCATACACCAACCTATAAGGAGACATTCCAATAGGTGTCTTATATGCTGTCCTGTAAGCCCACAACGCTTCATCCAAGCGTTGGCTCCAATCCTTCCTTGTTGGTCCAACAGTCTTCTCCAGAATTTGCTTGATCTGTCTATTCGACACTTCCACTTGCCCACTGGTTTGAGGATGATAAGGTGTGGCCACCTTATGTGTTACACTGTACTTCCGAAGCAAGGCATCAAAGGTTCTATTGCAAAAATGAGATCCTCCATCGCTGATAATGCATCTAGGTGTTCCAAATCTAGCAAAAATATCTTTCAGAAAACAGAGAACAACCTTAGCATCGTTAGTGCGGGTGGCTTTAGCTTCCACCCACTTAGAAACATAATCCACAGCGAGAAGAATATACAAATAACCTTAAGAATTAGGGAATGGTCCCATGAAATCAATACCCCACACATCAAATATTTCAACAACAAGAATAGGGTGTTGAGGCATTTGGTCTCTTGGGCCAATGTTACCTGTCATTTGGCATCTCTCACATGATTTGTACATGATGTGGGCGTCATGAAACAAGGTTGGCCAATAAAATCCACTCTCAAGCACTTTGAGAGCAGTCTTCTTCCCTCCAAAGTGTCCACCACCTGCATGTGAGTGACAAAAAGATAGAATAGATTGAAATTCAGACTCGGGTACACACCTGCGGATGATGGCATCGGTACAATGTTTCCAGAGGTATGGCTCATCCCATACGTAATACCTGGCTTCCTTGACCAGTTTGTCTTTCTGAGCTCTGCTGAAATTGGGTGGAATGTACTTACTCACCTTGTAGTTAACAATATCAGCATACCATGGCTCTATAGCTTGAATGACAAAGAGTTGTTCATCGGGAAAGCTATCTCTGAGAGGAAGAGTGTCTTCTTCTGCGTTGGAACCGTGGGTGAGTCTACTCAAGTGATCCGCCACCACATTTTCAGAACCCTTCTTGTCTTTGATCTCAATATCAAACTCCTGAAGTAAGAGCATCCATCGAATCAACCTGGGCTTGGCATCCTGTTTAGTCATCAAATATCTTAAAGCAGCATGGTCAGAAAATATGATAACTTTAGTTCCTAACAAGTAAGACCGAAACTTTTCAAGAGCAAAAACCACTGCTAAGAGCTCCTTCTCAGTAGTTGAATAGTTCAACTGTGCATCATTTAAAGTACGGGAGGCATAATAGATGACATGTGGGAGTCTTTGTGGGCGTTGGCCAAGAACAGCGCCAACAACATAGTCTGAAGCATCACACATGAGCTCAAATGGTAGACTCCAATCCGGTGCTTGAATGATGGGAGCTGTAGTGAGCAACTCCTTGAGCTTATTGAATGCTTGCAAGCACTCATCGGTGAAGTTGAAAGCTACATCTTTCTGGAGCAATGCACATAACGGTCTGGATATCTTGGAGAAATCCTTGATAAACCTGTGATAAAATCCTGCATGTCCAAGAAAAGATCTCACCTCCTTCACAGTGGAAGGAGGGAGTAAGGTACGCACAACATCAACCTTAGCTTTATCAACCTCTATACCTCTAGCTGAAATAACATGTCCCAAAACTATACCCTGCTCCACCATAAAGTGGCATTTTTCCCAATTAAGTACAAGGTTAGTTTCTACACAACGCTCTAAAACCATAGCTAGATTATGAAGACATATGTCAAAAGAATCACCGAAAACAGAGAAATCATCCATAAATACCTCAATGATCTTTTCAACCATGTCTGAGAAAATACTTACCATGCACCTCTGAAATGTGGTAGGTGCATTACATAAACCAAATGGCATCCTCCTATAAGCAAAAGTGCCATAGGGACACGTGAAGGTGGTCTTCTCCTGATCATCCTTATGTATGGCTATCTGGTTGTATCCTGAATAGCCATCTAAGAAACAGTAGTATTCATGACCTGCCAACCTTTCCAACATCTGATCAATGAATGGGAGCGGAAAGTGATCTTTTCTTATGGTTGCATTGAGCTTACGGTAGTCAATACACACTCTCCATCCCGTTTGGACTCTTTGAGGCACCAACACGTTCTCATCATTCTTTACCACTGTGATTCCTGAACATTTGGGCACAACCTGCACAGGACTAATCCATTTGCTGTCAGAAATAGCATAAATGATACCTGCGTCTCGAAGCTTGATGACTTCTTTCTTGACAACTTCCATCATGGGAGGATTGAGACGACGTTGAGCTTCCCTTGTTGGTTTAGCTCCCTCCTCCAAATGGATCCTGTGGGTACACAATGTTGGGCAGATGCCCTTGATATCGGCTACTGTCCATCCAATGGCGGCCTTGTACTCCTTAAGTACATTCAGTAACTTCTCCTCTTGTAACGTTGAGAGCTTGGAAGAGATGATAACTGGAAGTGTATCATCCTCCCCTAGGAAAGCATACTTTAAATGCTCGGGAAGAAGTTTAAGCTCTAATGTGGGTGCCACCTGTATAGACGGAACAAGAATGTCATCTGAAATTGGAAGAGAAATGGGTTTAGAATATTTACCTTTCATAATTGGCAGGGATTCAAGTGCTTCTTCCATAGCATAATACTCCTCTTCCATTTCAAGATCCTCAGCCGAAGCTATCTCAAAAATAGGTTCAACTTTTTTCTCCTTGCCAAGCTTCAGACCTGGAACATCTTCTTTTCCGGATACCTCTATGACCTTCCTCAAAGGATCCTCCTTCAATGAATAGTGAATGAATTCCTGCACAAAACTCTCAAAAGTGTCAATTGAACAACATAAATAAGCATCATCACTATTCAGATGTTTGAGAGCTTCATAAATATTGAAGTGGATTTTCTCCTCAGCTACTTCCATACTCAATGATCCATCAAAACAATCTATCTTTGTACGCGCTGTTCTCAAGAACGGTCTTCCAAGAATTAATGGTATTTCTGATGGCATTGGCTCATGCTCCATCTCCAGCACAAAGAAATCTGCTGGGAATATCAAATCTCCCACCTGCACCAAAATATCCTCAATAATACCTTGAGGGTAACAGTTAGACCGATCAGCAAGTTTAATGGTGACACCTGTGGGAATAAGTTCTCCCATTTTCAACCTGTTATAAGCAGTGTATGGCATTAAATTAATGGAAGCACCTAAATCAAGTAAAGCACCCGCAAACCTGTGATCACCAATGGTACATGGGATTGTAAAACGTCCTGGATCACTTAACTTAGGTAGGAGCTTTCTTTGAAGCACAGCAGATACTCTCTCTCCCAAAGCCACAGTCTCAGTTCCATTGAATTTTCTCTTTGTTGTGCACAAATCTTTCAGGAACTTTGCATACTGTGGTATCTGCTTGATCACATCCAACAATGGGATGTTTACTCCTACCTTTCTGAACACATCCAAGATCTCCTTCTCTTTGTCAACCTTCACCTGCTTCTTCAACCTGCTAGGAAAAGGTAAATTAGGAATAGTGGAAGGAGAAGGAGTAGAGGATACCTGACCTGATTTTTGATTTGTCAGTTCTTCTGTTTCAGGTGCATTTTCGATGGCTCGAATTGGGGTTCCTGCAGAATCTTTTGACGGCTTGTCCAACGGCTTGTAAGGGACAAGTTGTTCAAGCACGGGCTCCTCCCATTTTCTCTTTGTTAACTCGGGCAGTTCTTCCAACACCTTCCCACTCTTCAAAGTCATGGCATGAGCTTCATATTTTGTGTTGGGATTGGGAAGAGTGTTACTAGGAAGACTTCCTTCCTTGACTTGAGCCATTGTTTGCTGCATTTGGTTCATTTGTCTCTCAAGAAAGTCAATTGCTTTTCCTTGCTGTAGAGCTGTAGCTTTGAGTTCTTGAGTTGTGGCCTTGAGTTCTTGAGTTGTGGCCTTGATATCTTGGCGAAAGGCACTACTCTCCTCTCGTTCCTTCTTGTTGTCAAATATCATTTATTGCATCAGGGCTGCCAAGGTAGAATTTTCTGATGATGTTTGAGCTTGAGCTTGTTGTTGCTGAGGCATACGCCTTTGGCCAAATTGCTGCCCATCTCCTGTAGGCTGTCTCTGCTGAAATCCAGGTGGAACAATAGGAGGATTGAGCACATTGTTGCTCCTATAGCTCAAAAGGTCTCTATTTCCACCATATGTGTTGGGTTGTCTCTGGAAGTAATTTGCTTCTTCCTCTTGATCAACCTCTTCATCTGCTCTGAACTTGGGACAATCTTCTGCTAAATGGCTTGTAGCTGAACATAAAGTGCACACAACCTGAGCTGCAGCAACTGTTGTCTTCTTGCTCACTTTCAGACTACTCGCAATCAGAGCAATATCATTCTCCATAGAGCTTAATCTTTTTTCCATGGCTCCATCGATTGCAACTACATTGAGAGACCTTCTACTTGCTCCCATGGATCTATCCCTTGACTGAAATTGCCTTGAATTTTCTGCTTGATTCTCAACAACTTCCTTGGCTTCTGTTCCAGTCATATTCCACCAATTTCCCCCACAAGCTGAATCAAGCTTTGACCTGTTGAAAGAATCAAGTCCTTCATAGAAGAATTCCATTTGAGTGTTGAGGTCAAACTTATGATGAGGGCATTGTCGAAGAAGACTCTTAAATTGGCTCCAGGCTTCATGTAATTCATCACTGTCTTTCTGCCTGAATGTGCTAATTTTCTTCTTCAAGTTCTTGGTGCGTGAAGCGGAGTAGAACTCTTTCATAAATGCAGAGCGCATCTTCTCCCATGTGTCCATAGATAAAGGAGCTAAAGAATTATACCATGCTTTTGCTTGCTCCTTCAAAGAGAACGAAAACAAGAGGAGTTTCATAGTATCCTCTTCCACATTAGTCGATTTCTGGATCCTGCACAATGCTGTAAATTCATTGAGATGGTCCTGAGGGTCTTCAGAAGGTGTTCCTCTGAAGTGTGGCAGATTTGATATAAGTGATGGGGGAATAAAATAAGACCCCAAATTCTCTGGTAGTACGATCGGTGAATCTGCTGCACCTGTGCCCGGTATAAAGGACTCTCTCAGCTTGGTTGCATTAGCCATTCTTTTTGGTGATGGTGGTGGTGTTGGAACACTCTGTTCTTCCTCAAACTCAGGCTCTGAACCTGAATGTATTTCTTGCTCAGGCTGACCACCACTGTTCACGTTTATGGACCGTTGTCCTTGCTGCTTCCTGTTTTGCCTTGCTGAGCGTTCAATCTCTAGATCAAGTAATAATGGCTCAGCGCTTCTTGTGTGCCTAGTACGCATACACAATGCTCCTGCACACAGAAGAGACAGTAAGACTCAAAAGAAAAAAGAAAAACAAAACAAAACAAAACTGAAAATTAAAGACTCTATTAGGACTTAGAATTAAGCAATTCCCCGGCAACGGCGCCAAAATTTGACAAGGCGGATAAACACCTCTCAAAGATACCCTATTCACAACCTGGATATATCAATGTAGTAAGATAAATAAGGGTTATCGAACACGAGGAATTGGTGAAACTAAATCCTAACAAACTACTATGCTGAGAGACTCGACTACAAAACACTAATGGTATGCGAACCTAAGCTAGACAGACTCAAATGCTACGAAATTTTGACACAATGAACTAGACACATTGGCGGACTACCATACAAAATTTTAGGGTATTCGGAGTTGATTTGGTTACCGAAATAAATCGGCTAAGCTACAGCTAATGCAGAAAATAAATGCTGAAAGTAAATATGCTAATGAATGCAAATGAATTTAAACTATATGATTAAAGAGTTAAGAGGAATGCAATCCACCACCGTCATTCCATCTATCTAACACATACTTAACCTAATGCACATATCCAATGAATGAAAGTTCCCAGGAAGAGTTGATCGTTACAACCACATCCTATTACCTAATCCTTATGCCTATGCAGGTTTGTCATGGACCTCCCCTACATCTATCCCTCTATTGAACCCATAGTTATGGACCCCAAGGTTTACAAAGAAGAAAGCATTAAGTTCTAGAAAAGGTTTGAGAAGCTACAAGGGTTCACAAGTACACTATGGGCGTGTCTCGCTAGACCTATGGATTTCAATCTCCCGACGGTAAAATCGGTGTATCACTATAGAGAATCCGGTGGAAGAAATTATCTTCAGTCGCCCGTATCTCATGAAACTAGAACCCTAGCATGCATACTAAGTTGGCCACCAAAGAAAACATACAAGAATTCATACGGTGATCATTCAGAGAAAGAAACCTCATTCATAAAATATGTAAAACTAGATTAAAGTGTATGTATTAAAAAGACTTCATGTACGGGGCTTCAAGCAGCCCCTTAACAAAGGAAAATTAGCTACTCATAGTCATAAATAATAACATCAAAGAGTTCATGAAAGATAAACAAAATATGGAGAAAGAAGAACTCTTTGCGACGTCGAGATCGGACTAGTTCGCATGCACGCGAACTCCTTCTTCTCCCTTAGCTCTGTTTTTGTCTTTTGTTCTTGATTCTCCAGCGTACGTATGTTCGTTCTTTATTCTCCAGCGTACGTAACTTCAGCCCCCCACTTGCTATATATATATATATATGCATGCAACACAGCTAGGGCAACCTAGCTAGCCCACGTGCAAGACTCCTATTCCAAGTCCAACACTTCTTCTTCAATTAAGCTATATGCATATATATAAAACAAATGCTAGGCTAATCATGACAATTTCGTCTCACGTGCCAAGCACTTCTTCGCCAAAGACTTCATTATATATGTCTCAAATTCCAATTTCACTTCTACTTTATGTTCCTCGCCAAGACATATAAGCATTCTTGCCAGGCAGTTCCTCGCCAAGGACCAAAACCAACGTACGTAATCTCCTATAATCTGCTTGCCAGACAGTTCCTCGCCAAGAAGCTTCAAAATAAATTATTTAATCTCCTTTTCTCCATTAATCTCCAAAATACCTAAAGACAAATAAACATAATTAATTAACTCGATTAATAACAATAAACTAAATATAGGGAACAAATTAAATACCAAATAGACGCATAAATATGCGACTATCATTCATCATTTACAATTTTTTTTGTTTCTACTATTCTTCACATTTTTAATTCAATGATTTTGCAAACAACTCGGATAGTATAAAGGATTTGTGAAAAATAAATTTTCCCCGGATGGCACTATAGTAGAGACATACCTAATATATGAGCGTATTACCTACTACAATTGGTACCTCAAGGATCCAGTCTAGACTAATCCAAATGTCCGCCACAATCTTTCAGTCGTCACAAATGTTGTATGACCGTTTCAAGAAGTAGTAAAAGAAAGATTAACTAGAGAAAAATTTGTTGAAGCGCATTGGGTAGTGTTGCAAGACTGTGAAGATATCGAGGATTACATGAAGCTCTACAGGGAGACGCTTCGGGCTGCCAAACAGTACAAGAGTCTTGCCTGAGTTGAAAAAGTGCTTAAGAAGAAGTTCCCCGATTACTTTATCTAAGGGGAATGTATATTTAATTAATTTAAAACTCTTTCTCACATTGTAGATTTGTGAATAGGCAATTTTTTTTAAATTGATAAATCCGAATGGGAATAGGCTAGGTGGCAACAAACTGGATGAGAATACGTGCCCATGGGAAATTGGAATAACATTTGGTATTTGTTCATGCGAAATGTTTTGCCTTATTTTGTGCATACATGTTTTTGATTTCCTTTATTTTTAGGGAAAACTATGTCAAATTTTTGGTAGAAATGAAATACACATTTATATATTCTTCACATTTTTGCAGATGAATGATCTATAAAAATCTAATAACCACAAGGAGTGGTGGACGTGGAAAAAGCACATGTTGGCCCATAAGCCAGTTAAGCACTATATTTACCCCGGTTATTTCGTGAATGATGAAAAGTTTCATTCATTAGCCCAAGATGAAGGAAGATGCACACAAAACAGTGGGATCATGGTTGGGGAAGGTGAAGATGTCTATTACGGAGTTCTTGAACATGTTGTTGAGCTGCTATACGGGAATGATATCAACATTTTTCTGTTCAAGTGCAAATGGTTCAACCGTACCAAGGAAGATATGAGGTTTTAATCAGTCGATACAAACTCAAGCTGGTATGAGGATGAGCCATTCGCTCTTGCAACCTTAGTTAGGCAGGTGTTCTATCTGGATGATCCGAAATTTGGTGAAGGGTGGAAAATAGTAAATCATATGTCTCACCGAGGAATATGGAGTGCCACGACACTTTAAGGGACGTCAGCGACATTTATTGAAGTGCATAGGGACGATATATATCAAGAGCCTAATACTTCAGTCATCCCTGATATAATGGAACTAGTTCGGCAAAACGAACACTTACCTCCAATTGATGGCACCACGGATCTTACTCCATAGGAGATTAAAGAGTTAGCGCAGAATGTCCCAGAAGTCGAGGAGCCAGAGGATGACGACGAAACAGTCGGATACAATCCAGACGATGTAAGTGTGATGATGATGTGCCCGAAACGAAATCAGTATAGTAATTGTCTTAATCCACAAGTTTACGCGTAATCACAGTTTTCCATAAATTGATCAAATTGGCGGTTTTGATCACGACTTAATTATCGGGCAAGAATTTGAGTTGAGACTCTTCAAGAGAGTTGTTGTACGTGTGATTTCGAGTTCGTGGGCGGTTCCGGATAATTATTTTGACGACCGAGGAATATGTTATGAATATTTGAAATCGTGGAATTTCGTCGTGTTTATCCGTTCGTATTTGAGTTATCCGAAACGTGGATATGTTTCATTTTGGACCGTCGATCGTATTGAGCCGCGAGTATAAATATCGGAAATAGTCTAAAAACACTGTTTGGAAGTTTGACCGGCGTTAACCAGTCTTGGATGAGTTGACCTGCGTTGACCAAAGGAGAAAACCGGCCACCGTTTGACTCGCCGGTGACCTTTCATTTCCGGCCACCTCCGGCTCCGATTTGGTTATGAATCGATTCCTCTCTTGATTTGCAACTGTTTAGAACTTGGAATTTTGAAAATTGGTTTCGATTTGAGGGAGAACGAAGTGTTTGAAATTTGTGATTTTCCGGCTGGAATCGGCACCGTTTGGGGGTGGCGCTCTGGTGACTTTCCGGTGAGGATTTTGGGTGGAATCGATTGGGTTTTTCTCAAGAATGATTTCCCCTTTGGTTTAGAGGGACGAGGTGACGTGACGGCGCTGGAATCGGTCGGGAAAGTTTTCCGGGGATTCTCGACCGTGGATGTTTCGAGCTGTTTTCTGGGCCGGAATTAGAGGTTGTCACAGTTGGGAGATATGTTGGGATTGAGGATGAGAAGCTACGGTGAGCTTGGCCGCCGGGAAATTCTTTCGGTTGACGGCGCGGCGGCGGCGGCGGCGGCGACGGTCAACGACGGAGCTCCGGCGACCCGATGACTTTTTGGAATTTGATGATTTTTATGTCGTTTTGCTCGTAATCGCGCCCCGATCATCGCCTTGAGGTTTTCGAGTTGATTTGGATGCCGGATGTGACGACCCGGACCAGAGTCAGCAATATGATCAGCTGTATACATGAGTTAATGCATAGTCGCAGAGTTGCGACAGCTGTTTTAATCGCCGAACCTTCTTAACGACTTAATTATTGGCCGAGAATTGAAGCTGGGTCTTTTCTCGAGAGTCGTTGTACGTGTAATTACGAGTTTGTGGGCGGTTCCGGATCGTTATTTGGACGACCGAGGAATTAGTTATGAATATTTGAAGTTTCGACGGAAACGAATTTAAATGGCAGGTTTGTTCGCGACTAAATTATCGGACGAGAATTTGGCTTCGGATCCTTCACGGAACTTGTTCAGAATTTAATTTCGAGTTTGTGGGAACTTCCGGAGCATGATTTTGAGTTACGAAGATTTAGTTGTGATTATTTCCGATGGTGACTGTTTAGTCGGTTTAATTGTGTGTTTGGTTGAACAGTTGACTTTTTATCCGTTTGGTCGAAGTGTTTGACTTTGGATGAGAATTGAAGATCATCTCGAGATGTGTTTGTGGCCGCGAGAATTATCAGAATCGGAGTTACGACGCGAGAGTTATGTGTGTTTGAAGTTTATTGAAATACGAATTATGGGGTTTCTATTTCGGGTAAGTCTATATAAGGAAGTTTTTTTTTTGGGCAGGTCAAACCTTCCCATTTGGGGGGTTGACCCGGTCAACTCGTGTTGACCGAGTTGGGTACAACGGAGGACGTCGGCCTCCACGGCGACGACGGGATTTTGGCCACCTCCGGGCTTGGCCCATGGCTCTTTCTACTCGCCATGATGCCTTCTTCAACTTCCCGGCCTCCATGTGCGGCGAGGCTTGCCGGAGGAGGAGCAAAAATCCAGCCAAAGTTGATGAAATTTTGAGGAATTCGGGTTCAACTTTTCAGGCCGATTCGAGCTGAATTTTGGGGTGAGCTTTGTACCCCTCATCACCAAGAAGCTACCATGTAAGTTTGGTGATCTAATTTTTATTGTGGATGAAGAATTTTGGATGTGAAATTTGTGTATCAATTCGGTTTTTCGTGAAATTGGATGAGTTAGAGTTTGAATTGGACTTCGGTGCAGTTGACAAAGTTGCTCAGTGGACGATTTTGAGTGGAATAGGGGTTGCTCCGCCGTGAAATTCTTCGGTCGGCGGCGGCGCCGCCGTGGACGGCGGTCAACGGTCAAACTTTGACTTTTTGGACTTTCGACAAGTTGCATGTCATTTGACTCGAAATCGCGCTCCGATCGCGGTGGGGAGGTTCGTTTTTTGAGTTGAGTGTCCGAACGTAAAGCGAGGTATTGAGGTGGTATATATGGATTTTCGATGATTCGTCGTATTCAAATTGTGTATTTCCGAGAACGGTGGTTTCTCGTGGTTTGATTTGTATTGTCAAGTTATGACTTTGAATATTGGACATTGTGAATATTCAGGTGTTCGTGATCGTTCGTTTGGCGAGGGACATTCCGCCGGATCACGGGTTAACGCGTATCGCGTTACGCCAGTCTGTGAGTGGACATTTCTTTTCACGGATTATTTGCGAGTCTGGATATACGTTTTATGAACTTGAGCATGCATATGAGATTTCGGATTACATGAGCATGTGTTTTACGTTTATACGATTATACTTATACGGATATACGTATACGAATATACATACACTTATATGCTGTTTCATGCATTTGCATCGAAATGTTTATGATTTGGTTTACACAGAGTACAGTCGCAGTTACGTTGTTGTATCGATACACTTGCTTCTCGGCTGATCTCCGATGGTAGGCTTATACCCGGGGAGGCTGTGACTCCTGACCCGTGACCGTTACCGAGGGGAGGCAGACCTCTGACCTGAGGCCTTTCTGGCTAGAATCACGTGGAAGTCAGGGACTCCGTGGTTCTGACTGTACTAGCACGGATGTGTCCACGAGTGGCCCCGTGAGATTTTTATGCATTCTCCGTATACGTGAGGAGTTAGAGTCTCCCTCGTGTACCATTTAATTATTTATACTTTCGACTCGCATATGTTTTTATTATATATATTACTTGGTGAAAGACATTTATTTTCGTCCACTCACTCTAACGTGTTTATTGTCTTTCCCCTGGGCTTTTCGGTTTCCGTGCCCAGTTTGCAGTTCAGGCTCTGGTGTCGCACGTCATGATCGGAGGCATAGTGCTCGAGCAATCTTGTTTCATCCAGTAGGTTTATTGTTCTACCTACTGTGGTATGCGTATATGATTATGTATTAGATGTCTCTCTGAGCTTTCTGTGGAATATGTTACACGATTTTATACCGGATTTCAGTGAAGTATATATATATTTACTGTTTTACTTTACTGTTGATATATTGAGAAATCCGGATGGGATTGGTGCCCACGGTTTGCTTTTTGTGGCATAGGATGAAGTGTATTTTCCGCGTGCAGGTAATGGTAATTCCACGCTAGTAACGAAACTCTGCCCAAATTTCGAAAAGTTTTTGTTGGTTCGTGTTTTCGAAGGGGTTTGATTCCGATTTAGGAAGCTAAATCGGGGTTGGGTCCTTTCAGCTTGGTATCAGAGCATTAGGTTATAGGTTCTGTAGACTTCTGTAGTCATGTTTACTAAGGATATTTGAGAATGTACAGCATATCTGGAATGGTGACCCGACCGGCCGGCGGATAATCATCAAATTCCGGGTGTTGTATACTTTCAAATATTTGAAGTTCCATGATTACGTTCCACTTGTTGTGAACGATATTGTATTCATTAGGATGCCTCCTGACGTGCTTTCCGTGTCGTTTCGGTTGTGGATCCTATTGAGGATCAATCGACGCGCGATTTGCCAGAGAACAGTGGATTCAGATGAGTATTCAGAGTTCAGAGAATTGTGTGGCACGGTTTGCCTGGGGATGTGTATATGAGCGTCTATATGTTGCCTCAGAGCTGAGAATTGTGGCAGTGATGTTTGCCTGATTCTGATCATTGTGTTTGGTGGGCTGATATTGTGTGAAGTTCTGGTTGCGACTCCATGGCCTACATTCAGAGTGTTGTGTATACGGTAATGGATTATCAGGCTACCCAGCATTCGAATGTGGTGTGTTTACCCACCTGAGGCAGAGATGTATTGTTCACATGATGTCCTTGTTTGCACGAGTTATGTGGCTTCAGAGGAAGCGGTGCACGAGGTTCGAGATGAGTTTGAACCTGGGCATCAAAGAGAGTCCGATTGTCATGCCTCGAGATAGCCGTGAGGAGCTTAGTGTGTTGCACTCAGTGGCGAGGCTATTGTGAGGGAAAGATGTACGCGGTTTTCGATGTGATGGTTTGAGGGAAGTGGACTTCGTCGAGATTTTAATGAGGTTGAGTTCCGACACCTTGGGATCAGTGACTTCATCAGGCTGTGGTCTTTTTGCATATGTTGTGGTCCATCAGATTAGGTAGAGGATCCGTTTGACGATGGCGGAGATTATAGAGTAGCGGACTTGCTCCTGTGGTATGAGTTCGGGTGATCGTTGGTGATCCTTTCACACAGCAGGTGTCACTGTGACTGGTGTTCGTGGTACCCTCAGTTGCTGTTTCGGTGGCCAGGAGGGTCACGTTGCGAGGGAGCGCCCTTAGCCAGCTGTTGTAGCGGTATGGTAGCTCAAATTTACGAGGAGATCCTCATGTTGTTTCTGCAGTCTGATCAATGTACCCTTTTGACGAGTTATTCAGCAAGTCGCGATTGATGTGGGCGGCTAGTTGGGCATGTTGGAGTTCGTGCCAGGACCTTGTTTGAGGACAGACTTTTCTCCGAGGTTATTGTTGTTTGATATCCATGGCTATTGTACCTGCATCTTCACTTCCGAGGTTTTGGAGAATGTTGTATCCATCCGGAGGTTGCGAGATCCTTGTTGGAGGATATGGGTTAGCCGCGGATCTGTTATAGCTGGATATTGTGGTTTTGGGTGATTGTGAGTATGGACTTACTGATGACGCATTTGGTTGTGTTCGAGTGCCTCGAGAAGGGATTGTGTTTCGACGACCAGATTTTTCTGAGATAATGTTTCGCAGTGATGGTCGAGCGGATGGTAGAGACGAATTGTGTGTTTGTGTAGCTCATGTTGTGGATACGACGGTTGCTGTGTTCGACATTGGTGACATTGAGGAGGTTCCCGAGTTTCCAGGTGTATTCCGGAGGAGTTACCAGGTATTCCTCCAGTTCGGGAGACTGACTACACTATTGAGCTTGTACCAGGCGCTGGACTCATTTCACCGGCATTTTGTCGTTCGGGGCCAGCGGAGCTGATGGGCTACAGGTTCGACTCCAGGAGATGCTGGAGGAGGTTTCAGGAGATTTCATACGACACCGCGTATGTGCGTGGTGTGCTCTTGCATGGCGTGTACGGATGTTTGTTGGTTCGACGTGGTGATGCATTGACTACCGGAAACCTGATTTGCTTCAGAGGAGAGTGAGTATCCTCCGCTTCGGATTGACGGTTGGTTTGATCAGCTCGCGAGAGCTTCAGTCTTTTCGAAGATTGATTTCGGATCCGGATACCATCAGTTGAGGATTGATGAGTCAGTTGTGGCTAGGACGACTTTCAGATCTTGGTGCAGGCATTACGAGTTATTGGTCACGCCATTGGTTGACCAATGCCCCTGTAGATCGTGTGGACTTGATGGACCTGGTGTTCAGACGGTTTCTGGATGAGTTTGCGGTCTTGTTCGTTGGCAATATCCTAATTTACCCCAGGAGCGTGGGCCAGCACCTGAAACAATTGTGAGCGATTTCGCGGACTTCGCGAGACGATCAGCTATTTGCGAAGTTCAGCCAGTGTGAGTTTTGGATGGTTAGCGTGAAGATTTTGGGCTGTGTGATGTTATACGAGGGAGTTGGCGTGGATCCTAACCAGATTGAAGCCGTGTTGATTTGGGGTTGGCCTACCAGTGTACCAAAGATCAGGGGTCTCTTGGGTTTGGCAGGCTATGATCGACGGCTTGTGCAGGATTTTCCCGGATTGCCACTTTACTTTCCGGATTGACGAAGAAGGCGTCAAGTTCGAGTGGTTCGATGCACGCGAGGAGAGTTACTTACTCCTGCAGGATGGTTGATCGTTGCTTCGGTTTTGATCTTGCCAGATGACTGCGACGAGTTCGTGGATTACGGCGATGCATCGAGATTTGAATTTGGCTGTGTTTTGATGCTGTGTAGCAGAGCGGTGGCTCATGGTTCCAGGCAGTGGAACTTTGTATAGCTACGTATCCTATGTATGATTTGGGTGTAGCTGTCCTTGTGTTAGCACCAGAGAGTTGGAGATACTACTGCTATGGCGTGCATCGTGGTGTAGAATGTACATTGACCACTGAGTTTCATCCACTTGCATTTTCGGCCAGATTTGGGCTTGAGGCAGTGTAGATGGAGGGAGTCGGCTAACGACTATGGCTGCATCTTTGAGCTTGTTCGGGAAAGGCTAGAGGTTGTACTTTGACCATCCGTCTGGGATGTGGTTGTTGATGCATTCAGTCGAGAATCGGGAGCTTCAGTGTTTCATGTGTGTATGGCTCGAGTTTCCGTGTTAGCCGAGTTTTGGGCTACGAGAGCCGAGTTCGAGTGTGATGATGTTGAGGCTCGTGGTTTTGCGCGCATTTGGCGCTTGTGACGCGGAGAAGTGTCAGATACTTCGAGTTTATTACTCGTGACGCAACATGAAGAGCAATGTAGCAACTTGTGTGTACTGATGACACATTCGTCGACTGGCGATGGCTAGGAGGCAGAGACGTGCCGAGATGTGTCAGCCACTTGAGATTTCCGGTTAGACGTGGCGGTTGCTGCTGTGATTGTGTATGTTTGTACGCACTTTGGTTGTGATACCAGTTGTTAGGCTTTTATGGATCGTTTGACGAACTCAGTACATTTCCTTGTACTTTCGGTGAAGATTTCAGTGGTAGGCTGGTATAGCTGTGTTTGGTGGAGATTGTCCATTTCGTGATGTACTTGTGTCCCAGTTTGCCGATCGAGGTAATCAGCTACAACTGTGTGTTGGCGAGCTTTGCAGCGAGCATTGGGGACCAGATTACGGTTTGGTACCAGTTTTTATCCTCGGATTGGTGGGCGATCTTTGAGGACTATTCGGGCCTTGGAGGGCATCTTGTGGACTTCGGTATTGCAGTTCCGGAGGATTCGGGACCAGCAGTTCAGCTATTTGAGATTGCTTGCTGTATCAGTTCATTGGCCACTATGGTATTGACGTTGCTTGATGCCGTTTTGAGGACGATGTTGTACTCTACTGTGTTGGAGTGAGTTTGGCTGAGTTTGAGTTGACGTTTGATTCTGATTTTGTGGAATGCGTTACCACAGACTGTCAGGTTAGCGGAAATGGGCTGATTATTGCTTGAGTTTGACGTTTGAGTTATATTGATGTGTGTAAACTGTGTTGTGATTTGCCACGTTATTTTGATCCGTATGTGGTCAAAGGCGAGATTATGTTGTGCCGTATAGTTCGGCATCGCCTTTAGCGTTGGCTTTTGTGTGTATTGTGTTCCGTGTGGCGGAACTGTATTTCAGGTTTGCTACGTGTTGTGTACCCTATCTGTTCCTTATGCAAGAACACTTGGGCTTGTATAGAGCCAGTTCAGATTTGTGATTTGAGGGTACATGGATTTCAGCACTGAGCTATCTCCTATGGTGGAGTTTGTTGTCAGAATTTTTCAGTTGATGTGATCACTGGAGAGTTGAGCAGTATGCAGAGGCAGTGCTCCTACCTTTAGCCGACAGACTCAGAAATTTCGAGGTTGAAATTTTTTTTAAGGGGGGTGGATTTGTGACGACCCGGACCAGAGTCAGCAGTATGATCAGCTGTATACATGAGTTACTGCATAGTCGCAGAGTTGCGACAGCTGTTTTAATCGCCGAAGCTTCTTAACGACTTAATTATTGACCGAGAATTGGAGCTGGGTCTCTTCTCGAGAGTCGTTGTACGTGTAATTATGAGTTTGTGGGCGGTTCCGGATCGTTATTTGGACAATCGAGGAATTAGTTATGAATATTTGAAGTTTCAACCGAAACGGATTTAAATGGCAGGTTTGTTCGCGACTAAATTATCGGACGAGAATTTAGCTTCGGATCCTTCACGGAAGTTGTTCAGAATTTAATTTCGAGTTCGTGGGAACTTCCGGAGCATGATTTTGAGTTACGAAGATTTAGTTGTGATTATTTCCGATGGTGATTGTTTAGTCGGTTTAATTGTGTGTTTGGTTGAACAGTTGACTTTTTATCTGTTTGGTCGATGTATTTGACTTCGGTTGATAATTGAAGATCATGTCGAGATGAGTTTGTGGCCGCGAGAATTATCGGAATCGGAGTTACGACGCGAGAGTTACGTGTGTTTGAAGTTTATTGAAATACGAATTATGGGGTTTCTATTTCGGGTAAGTCTATATAAGGAAGTTTTTTTTTGGGCAGGTCAAACCTTCCCATTTGGGGGGTTGACCCGGTCAACTCGTGTTGACCGAGTTGGGTACGACGGAGGACGTCGGCCTCCACGGCGACGACGAGATTTTGGCCACCTCCGGGCTTGGCCCGTGGCTCTTTTTGACTCGCCATGATGCTTTCTTCAACTTCCCGGCCTCCATGTGCGGCGAGGCTCGCCGGAGGAGGAGCAAAAATCCGGCCAAAGTTGATGAAATTTTGAGGAATTCGGGTTCAACTTTTCAGGCCGATTCGAGCTGAATTTTGGGGTGGGCTTTGTAGCCCTCATCACCAAGAAGCTACCATGTAAGTTTGGTGATCTAATTTTTATTGTGGATGAAGAATTTTGGATGTGAAATTTGTGTATCAATTCGGTTTTTCGTGAAATTGGATGAGTTAGAGTTTGAATTGGACTTCGGTGCAATTGACAAAGTTGCTCAGTGGACGATTTTGAGTGGAATAGGGGTTGCTCCGCCGTGAAATTCTTCGGTCGGCGGCGGCGCCGCTGTGGACGGCGGTCAACGGTCAAACTTTGACTTTTTGGACTTTCGACAAGTTGCATGTCATTTGATTCGAAATCGCGCTCCGATCGCGGTGGGGAGGTTCGTTTTTCGAGTTGAGCGTCCGAACGTAAAGCGAGGTATTGAGGTGGTATATATGGATTTTCGATGATTCGTCGTATTCGAATTGTGTATTTCTGAGAACGGTGGTTTCTCGTGGTTTGCTTTTTGTGGCATAGGATGAAGTGTATTTTCCGCGTGTAGGTAATGGTAATTCCATGCTAGTAACGAAACTCTGCCCAAATTTCGAAAAGTTTTTGTTGGTTCGTGTTTTCGAAGGGGTTTGATTATGATTTAGGAAGCTAAATCAGGGTTGGGTCCTTTCACAGGATTTTTAGTCGAGGGTTTGTGTGGAGATTTCAGGAGTTTACGACGATTATTTTGTATCGAGTTATATGTTTCCGGAAATGGTTGGTTTCCGAGGTGTGGTACAGTGTGATGAATTATGATTTTAATCAGTTATGTTTTGTGATTATTCAAGGGATCGAGATCGTACGTTGGCGAGGGATCTTCCGCCAGATCTTGTGATTAGCGCGTGTGCGCGCTGTGCTCATCTGTGAGTGGACCTTTTTATTTTCACTGTCGTAGCGAGTTCTTGATTTCCGTATTTATTTACGATACGATATTGAGATTATTTACTATTTTTGGAGGTAATATTTTATATTTTATATGGTGATGGCATTTACTTAGCATCGATGCATTGGCTACTCGGCTGATCACCGGTAGTCAGATATAGGGTTGAGAGATTCCCTTGATGTGCCTACTAGGCTTGAGAGATTCGCCTAGTCTATCACCGTCGGGCTTGTGAGATTCGCTTGACCGTCGGGCTTGAGAGATTCGCCTAACACCTCCATTCATTATCTGAACTCGCTTTGTTTTGCTTTGTTTTATGATATATGTAAATGGTGAAAGGCATATGATTATTTTCGTCCACTCACTCTAACGATTTTATTTGCCTTTCCCCTGGGCTTTTCGGTTTTCGTGCCCAGTTTGCAGTTCGGATTCTGGTGTCTCACGTCGCGGTCGGAGACTTAGCGTTCGAGGTACCTTTCTTTTCCAGTATGTTTCCTGTTTTGCCTACTGTTGTACATTTTGTATATATACATTAGAGGTCGCTCTGATTACTTTGTCGTCATACTTTTATATGATTTCCCCGGATTTCTGTAAAGTACGGTTTTGATTACTACTTTACATCATTGTTATGATATTGAGAAATCTGGATGGGATTGGTGCCCATGTTTTGACTTTTGTTGCATAGGATGAAGTGTGTTTTCGCGTGCAGGTTAATGGCAATTCAACGTTATAGTGAAACTCTGCCGAAATTTTTGTGGTTTTTGCAAGTTCGTGTTTTCAGAAAGGGTTTGATTCCGGTTTAGGAAACTAAATCGGGGTTGGGTCCTTTCAGCTTGGTATCAGAGCATTAGGTTTCAGGTTCTGTAGACTCTTGTAGTTGTGACACTTAGGGTATTTGAGTAGGTACAACATGTCTGGAGTGATGACCCGACTGGCCAACGGTTACTCATCAATGCTTCGGGTGTTGTGTGTTCTCAAATATCTGAGGTCTCATGATTACGTTCCTAGTGCTTGTGGCTAATGTTTGTCTTGTATCATTAGGATGCCTCCTAGGCTTGGTCCCCATGTTAATCGGGATGTGGATCCTGATGAGGATCGCCAAACGCACGACTTGCTGAGGCGAGTGTAGCGTTTGGAGGAGCGTTTTGACCCTGTGGTCAAAGCTCGTACTGCTGGAGCGACTGTCTTTTCAGGTTCAGCTGATCCAGAGATTTGTGAAGCATGGTTGGTTCAGGTTGAAAGCGTTTGTGAGCGTCTGCGTTTCACCCCTGAGCAGATGATAGTGGCAGTAGTTGGTTTACTTGAGTCAGATGCATACATCTGGTGGGTTAGCACCGATAGAGTTCCGATTGATACTCCGTGGACTTTGTTTCGAGATTTGTTTATGCGGAGATACTTCAACCAGGCTACACAGCAGCGGAAGTATGAGGAGTTCACTAATTTGAGACAGGGCAGTATGTCAGTGCTTGAGTACCGGGACAGATTTACCCGCTTATCTCGATTTTCTCGTGACATGGTGGCTACAAAGGAAGCCAAGTGCCGTAGATTTGAGCTGGGTTTGAATTTGAACATCAAAAGGACACTGACTACGATGCCTCGGAACAACTTTGATGAGTTCGTGAGTGCAACACTACGAGGCAAGGATATTCTGAGAAGGAAAGGCAGATGAGATTCCAGTCTCGACGATTTGAGGAGGGTGGACCGAGTCAGGGACCTTCCAAGAGGCTGAGTTCTGATACTTCCGGATCGGCATCATCATCGGGCAGTGGACCATATAGACCACCAGGTAGTTCAGCTAGACAGAGGCAGAGATGGAGGAGGGATCGACCGCAGATGCCACAGTCTAGTGAGGGTTCTAGCGGATCTAGCTACCCTCGTCATATCGGTGGCACTTTTGCCATACTGAGGGAGTACCCATTGTGTAGTCTCTGCAGCAGGCATCATGTTGGTCCATGTCAGCGAGGCCCTGTCGTTTGTTATCGTTGTGGCCAGGAGGGTCACTATGCGAGGGAATGTTTTCAGCTTGTTGGTGCCGGTGGAGAGGCAGCCTAGAGTTCCGGAGGAGAGCGAGGTACCACTTCTGGGGCTTGACCAGTACAGTCTTCTGGCCAGGGCGGACAGCAGGGTCACCCTCAGCGTGGACGACCAGTCGGGCAGGCTAGGGTTCATGCCATGTCTTTGCGTGAGGGCAGAGCTTCCCCGGAGGTTGTTATTGGTACGTTGCATGTTTTTTGCTATCCAGTACTTACATTGCTAGATCCAGGTGCTACGCATTCATTCATATCATATAGATTATCATCATATACTATGCCTGCGTCTCCACTTCCGGGGTAGTGGAGAGTGTTGTATCCGTCCGGTGAGGTTGTGAGTATTGGCTGGGTGTATAGAGATTGTGAGATTTTTATTGGAGGTTATGGTTTAGCCGCGGATTTGTTATTGCTGGATATCGTCGACTTTGATGTGATTTTGGGTATGGACTTCTTGGAGACATATTGGGCTATGTTCGATTGTCACAAGAAGGAGGTTATGTTTCGACGACCGGGTTTCCCCGAGATACTGTTTCGCGGTGAGAAGAATACTTCATTGCCATGTGTGATTTCAGCGATGAAGGCTGATCGGATGATGAAGAAGGGTTGTGTTGCATACTTAGCTCATGTTATGGATACTACGGTTGCTGTCCCAGAAATTGGTGATATTGAGGTTGTTTCCGAGTTTCCAGATGTATTTTCGGAGGAGTTACCGGGCATTCCTCCAGTTCGGGAGATCGATTTCACCATTGAGCTATTACCGGGCATTGGACCCATATCACAAGCACCTTATCGTATGGCGCCTGATCAACGCATTTTATACTTGATTCTTAACGCAATTCTCTCTACATTTAACTTTGTTTTATGCTTAATAAATATGTTTCTAACTTACTTTATGCTTTTAGGTAGAAATAAAGGAGAAAATAATAAAGGAGGCGATTTGGAGCTAAAAGCGGGCTAAGGAGAAAAGTTCTCAATTCCGGAGAAGAAATGGTCTGAGGAATGGTCTTCAAATGGTTACTAAAATGCATTCCCATATGGTGTCAAGAATTGGAAACCAAATGCCAAATGAAATGGATACCAAAAATGGTGGACAAGAAGATGAAGACATTTCTCCTGCGCGATCCAGGAAAGAGCAAATATGGCGAAATATATGGAGCATATAATGGACGAATTTTGGGTGATATTATATGAATTTTCAGACCTGATTTGAGGGCCAAAATATGTGCAAGAATATGATAGATTCGGCCAAGAATTGTTAAGGAATAAGGAAGGCAAGATTTGAAGATATGAAGATTTCCTTTTCCTTGAAGAAGAAGAAAACAGGGCAGCCAGGTCACTTAACTTCTAAAATCCGTGGTAAATCCAATTCAATTCCAAATATGGCGTTCCTTATATGGATTTTATAGCCCTTTGAATAAGCTTTCCAATGAAACAAGAATCAGAATTTTCTAAGATCTGAAACTCCGGGAAAACGCGTTTGAAGACAGACTGTCAGATTTGCCCGGGTACACAAGGAAAGTCTTATTTTGGTAGGAAAAATCCTAATCTTCTTCTATAAATTGGGGAGCTCGACTCATTCATGGCCATCACTTATCATACAAGCCAAGTCTCTGCCTTAAACACTTCCTCTCCACAAATACTCGAGATTTCTTCAAGGAACGCCACCCTCCACACCATAAACACTCGGCCTCCACCTAGAGCAACCTTAGGCAATCCGAAGGGTTCATCTAGCCATCCATAGAAGGATCTTGTACATGCTTTGCGACTGCAATCACGACACAAAGAGTGTATTTCGATCCCTCTACTTTCTCCTTGTAATGAATTTCAGTTTTGTGTAGAGTGTAAAGACGTGTTTTTGTAATATAATTCTAATTCTATTTTATGTCATCTATTTCGAGTCTAAGTTCTTTCTTTGTGCTAATCTAAATGCGAGCAATCTTGGTTTAGGTTAGATAATGTGTCTTCTTCACTTAATACTTTAATCTAAATGCGAGCAATCTTGGTTTAGGTTAATGATGTGTCTAAATGCAAGCAATCTTGGTTTAGTCACTTAATTATGAAAGATGCATGTGAACCACGTAGTAAAGGCCTAGATAAAACTTAGGTTGCATATAATATGATTAGGTTATAAAGGAATGAGGTAAGTATGACGAGTTGATCATGTACATATGTAGGATAGCTTTTATTTTCGGCCTAGTAAGCATGTTTAGGGTTCTTTGTTCTTGTTTGTTTTCTACTTGTCTATGAGTGAAGCATGATAGAACCTAGGATTTCTCTATGTGTTTACTAACCATTTTCTGTCTTTATTTTCGTAAATTATAAACAACCAACTTATAAACCCCCCTTTAACCATAGCGTAATCATGGATGCACCCTCAATCCCCGGTTAAGAACGATACCCTATTTACCAATGCTACATCAACAAAAAAGGGTTTTAATTGTGTTTGTGTTCAATTGAGTGTTTAACTAAATGCTTGAAAAGATGCAAATCAGCGCCAGCGGAGTTGAAGGAGCTACAGATTCAACTTCAAGAGTTGCTGGAGAAGGGTTTCATACGACCCAGTGTATCACCGTGGGGTGCTCCTGTACTGTTTGTGCAGAAGAAGGATGGTTCCATGCGGTTATGCACTGATTACTGGAAGCTGAATCAAGTCACTGTGAAGAACAAGTATCTGTTTCTGCGGATTGACGACTTGTTTAATCAGCTCAAGGAAGCTTCAGTCTTTTCGAAGATTGATCTCAGGTCCGGATATCATCAGTTGAGGATCAGAGAGTCAGATGTGGTCAGGACAACTTTCCGATCACGGTACGGGCACTATGAGTTCTTGGTTATGCTGTTTGGGTTGACCAATGCCCCCGCAGCTTTTATGGACTTGATGAACAGGGTGTTCAGACAGTTTCTTGACAAGTTTGTGATCGTGTTCATCGACGACATTCTGATTTATTCCAGGAGTGTGGGCCAGCACAAGAAGCATTTGCGAGCGGTTTTGCGGACTTTGCGGGACAATCAGTTGTTTGCGAAGTTCAGCAAGTGTGAGTTTTGGTTGGATAGCGTGAAGTTTTTGGGTCACGTGATATCAGCTGAGGGAATCAGCGTGGATCCTAACAAGATCGAAGCCGTGTTGAATTGGAGTAGACCTACCACCGTACCAGAGATCAGGATTTTCTTGGGTTTGGCAGGCTACTATCGGCGCTTTGTGCATGATTTTTCACAGATTGCCACGCCACTTACCAGATTGACGAAGAAAGGCGTCAAGTTCGAGTGACCCGATGCATGTGAGGAGAGTTACTTGCTCCTGAAGGAAAAGTTGACTACTGCACCGGTTTTGACTTTACCTGACGACAGTGGTGAGTTCGTGGTTTATAGCGATGCATCGAAGTTGGGACTTGGTTGTGTTTTGATGCAGCATGGCAGAGTGGTAGCCTACGGTTCCAGGCAGCTAAAACCACATGAAGTCAACTATCCTACCCACGATTTGGAGTTGGCTACTATTGTATTAGCGTTGAAGAGTTGGAGACACTACTTGTATAGAGTTCAGTGCAAGATATATACCGATCACAAGAGTCTCACTTATTTGCGCACGCAATAAGACTTGAATATGAGGCAGCGCAGATGGATGAAGTTGATCAATGACTATGATTGTACTTTCGGGTTCCATCCAGGGAAGGCTAATGTCGTTGCTGATGCACTCAGTCGAAAATCTGGAGCTTCGTTGTTTCATGTGTGTGTGGCCAGAGTTTCCATGTTAGCCGAGCTTCGGACTACGGGAGCTGAGTTCGAGTGGGACGATGATGGAGCTTTGTTAGCTAGCTTTCAGATTCGACCGGTGTTGGTTGACCAGGTGCAGGAAGCTTAGGATGCAGATTCCTACCTGTTGGACAAGAAGACCATGATTCAGAATGGTGTGCCAACAGAGTTTCGGTTGAGTGATGATGGTACGTTGCTATTCAGAGGCAGATTATATGTACCCAGGGATGAGAGGTTGAAGAAAGAGATTTTAGACGAAGCTCACTGTTCTACGTATACGATGCATCCCGGCGGTACGAAGATGTTGTGACGATCTGGAACAGAATCAGTAAGAGGAATCAGCTTGATCTACGAGCTTGCGCGTAGTCGCAGAGTTACGACAGTTGTTTGAATCGCCGGACTTGTTAACGACTAAATTATTGGCCGAGAATTAGAGCTGGGTCTCTTCTCGAGAGTCGTTGTACGTGTGATTTCGAGTTTGTGAGCGGTTCCAGATCGTTATTTGGACGACCGAGGAATAAGTTATGAATATTTGAAGTTTCGATATAATCGGGTTTTTAAGGCAGCCTTCTTAACGACTAAATTATCGGACGAGAATTTGGTTTCGGCTTCTTCACGGAAGTTGTTCAGAATTTAATTTCGAGTTCGAGAGAACTTCTGGAGCATTATTCTGAGTTACGAAGATTAAGTTGTGATTATTTCCGATTGTTGATTATTTAGTCGGTGTAAATATGTGTTGGTTTTGAATAGTTGACTTTTTATCCGATTGGTCGATGTGTTTGACTTCAGATGATAATTGAAGAATATGTCGAGTCGAGTTTGTTGCCGCGAGAATTATCGGAATCGGAATTACGACGAGAAAGTTACGGATATTCGAAGTTTACCAAAAAGGGTGTTTGAAAGTTTCCAAAAATGAAAGGCCTATAAATTGAAGGTTACCTGTTTGGGCAAGTCAACCTTGCCATTATGGGAGTTGACCGAGTTGACCGAGTCAACTCGGTGGAGGAGGAAGTTGGTGACGGGAGCCACGGTGCTCCACGGCGGCGCGACGATTCCGGCCACCCCACAGCTTGACCTTGGGCCCATTCTCTTCGCCTTGATGTCCCCATCACATCCCCAGCCACTACGCACGGCGAGGCTCACCGGAGGAGGAGTTATTTCCAGCCAAAAATGAAGAGATTTTGAGTGAATTCGGGTTGTTTCATTTCGGCCTTGTTGAGCTTAATCAAGTAGTGGGCTTTGAAGCTCTCCTCACCATGATTCTAACCATGTAAGTATGGAGTTCTAATTCGATTTGTGCTTGGAGAATTTTGGATTTGAAAATTTGGTACCAATTCGGTTTTGCATGAAATTGACCTAGTTAGAGTGAGAATTGGCCTTCGATGCAGTTGACAAAGTTTCTCAGTAGGTGATTTGGAGTGGAATAGGGGTTGCTCTGCCGGGAAATTTCACGGTTGGTGGCGGCGCCGCCGTTGGCGGTGGTCAACGACGGTCAAAGTTTGAATTTTTGAGGTTTTCGACAAGTTACATGTCATTTCACTCGAAATCGCGCCCCGATCGCAGTGGGGAGGTTCGTTTTTCGAGTTGAGCGTCCGAACTTACAGTGAGGTATTGAGGTGTGATTTACGGAATTTCGACAGTTTGTCGTAATCGGATTATGTGTTTCCGAGAACGGTGGTTTCTCGTGATTTGTTTTGAATTGTCGAGTTATGACTTTGAGTAATGGACATTGTGAATATTCAGGTTTTCGTGATCGTTCGTTTGGCGAGGGACTTTCCGCCGGATCACGGGTTAACGCGAACTGCGTTACACTAGTCTATGAGTGGACAAGTTTCTAATTTCACTGTTGATTTGCGAGTTCGTGGATTTTATGATTTTCGTGTTTACTTTATACGATGGTTGAGATATATGTTATTTTCGAAGGTGTTTTTATATGTTTATTGGTGATAGCATTTATTGCATCGATGCTACCAGAGTTGAGAGATTCCTCTGAAGCAGGGTTGAGAGATTCCCCTGAGTGCTGCCGGGGTTGAGAGATTCCCCTGGCCTATCACCGTCGGGTTGAGCGATTCACCTGACGTCGGGCTTGAGAGATTCGCCCGACAACCTCCATATATATATATGTGTTGTGTTCCGAACTCGCACTGTTTTACATTGAGTATGTATATAAACTGGTGAAAGGCATACGTTTATTTTCGTCCACTCACTCTAACGTTTTTATTTGCCTTTCCCCTCGGCTTTTCGGTTTTCGTGCCCAGTTTGCAGTTCGGACTCTGGTGTCGCACGTCGTGGTCGGAGGCATAGTGCTCAAGCTACCTTGTTTCTTCCAGTAGGTTTATTGTTCTACCTACTGTGGTATACTTATATGATTATACATTAGAGGTCGCTCTGAGTATTCTGATGTATATGTTTATACGATTTTACCCCGGATTTCAGTAAAGCACAGATATATTTATTATTTTACTTTACTGTTGATATGTTGAGAAATCCGGATGGGATTGGTGCCCACGGTTTGCTTTTTGTGGCATAGGATGAAGTGTGTTTTCCGCGTGCAGGTAATGGCAATTCCACGTTAGTAACAAAACTCTGCCAAAATTTCTACGGTTTTTGTTGGTTCGTGTTTTCGAAGGGGTTTGATTCCGGTTTAGGCAACTAAATCGGGGTTGGGTCCTTTCAGATGTTTCTTACACTCCGAGCTTATTACTGGTGGCGCAATATGAAGTGGGAGATTGCCGCATATGTGAGCAGATGTTTGATTTGTCAGCAGGTTAAAGCGGAGAGGCAGAAGCCTGCGGGAAAGTTGTAGCCCTTGGAAATTCCGGTTTGGAAGTGGGAGATTACCATGGATTTCGTGTCTCAGTTACCGCATACTTCGGCCGGTAATACTGGTATTTGGGTTATCGTGGATCGATTGACGAAATTCGCTCATTTTCTTGCACTTCCGGGGAAGATTTTAGTGGGCATATTGGCAAAGCTGTATTTGGTGGAGATCGTTCGTCTGCACGGTGTGCCTGTATCTATTGTTTCTGATCGAGACAATCAGTTTACTTCAGAGTTCTGGCAGGCATTGCAGCGAGCCTTGGGCACTAGATTGCATTTCAGTACAGCTTTTCATCCTCAGACTAATTGGCAGTCTAAGAGGACTATTCAGACTCTCGAGGATATGTTGCGGTCTTATGTTTTGCAATTTCGAGGAAATTGGGACCAGCAACTGCATTTGATTGAGTTTTCTTACAACAACAGCTATCAGGCCAATATTGATATGGCACTGTATGAGGCCCTATGCAGGAGGCAGTTCCGCACTTCATTGTGTTGGAGTGAGGTGGGCCAGCGATGGCTTATTGGCCCTGATCTGGTGAAGAGCACTGTGACGACCCAGAATAGAATCAGAAGTATAATCAGCTTGATCTACGAGCTTACGCGTAGTCGCAGAGTTACGACAGTTATTTGAATCGCCAGGCTTGTTAACGACTAAATCATTGGCCGAGAAATGGAACTGGGTCTCTTCTCGAGAGTTGTTATACGTGTAATTACGAGTTCGTGGGCGGTTCCGGATCGTTATTTGGACGACCGAGGAATAAATGATCAATATTTGAAGTTTCGTTATAATCGGGTTTAAATGGTGGATTTCTTAGCGACTAAATTATCGGACGAGAATTTGGTTTCAGCTTTTTCACGGAAGTTGTTGAGAATTTAATTTCAAACTCGTGGGAACTTTCGGAGCATTATTCCGAGTTACTAGGATTATATTGTGAATATTTCCGTTTGTTGATTATTTAATCGGATAAGTTTGTGTTTGGGTTGAAAAGTTGACTTTTTATCCGATTGGTCGATGTGTTTGACTTCGGGTGATAATTGAAGAGTATGTTGAGTCGAGTTTGTGGCCGCGAGAATTATTGGAATCGGAATTACGACGAGGAAATTACGTGTGTTTGAAGTTTATCGAAATATGAATTATAGGGTTTCCATTTTGGGAAAGTGTATATATGTGGGTTTCCCCTTTGGGAAAGTCAAACATGCAAATATGTAGAGTTGACTCGGTCAACTCGAGCTGTGGTGATGGTGGCGCGACGCCGTACAGCTCGCCGGCGACGGAGCACCGTCCGGCCACCTCCGGCCTTGGCTCCGGTCCCGTTCTGTTCGGCTCGGCCTCCCGAGTCCATCTCCGACCTCCTTTCACGGCAAGGCTCGCCGGAGGAGGAGTTATATCCGGCCAAAATTCAAGAAAAAATGGTGAATTCGGGTTCAATGATTTTGACAGATTCGAGCTACAATTTGGAGTGGGCTTTGTAGCCCTCATCACCATGAAGCTACCATGTAAGTTTGGTGATCTAATTCATCTTGTGTATGGAGAATTTTGGAATTGAAATTTGTGTGAACATTCGGTTTTTCATGAAATTGACCTAGTTAGAGTGAGAATTGGCCTTCAATGCAGTTAACAAAGTTGCTCAGTGGATGATTTTGAGTAGAATAGAGGTTGCTCCGCCGGGAAAAGTTCAGTTTGGTGGCGGCGCCACCGTTGACGGCGATCAACGGCGGCGGTCAACGGTTAACGGTGGTCAAAGTTTGACTTTTTGGGATTTTCAACAAGTTGCATGTCATTTCACTCGAAATCGCGCCCCGATCGTAGTGGGGAGGTTTGTTTTTCGAATTGAGCATCCGAAAGTATAGCGAGGTATTGAGGTGTGATTTCCGAATTTTCGACAGTTTTTCGTAATCGAATTTCGTGTTTCCGAGAACGGTGGTTTCTCGTGATTTGTCTTGAATTGTCGAATTATGATTTTGAGAAATGAACTTTGTGAATATTCAGGGGTTTGTGATCGTTCGTTTGGCGAGGGATTTTCTGCCGGATCACGGGTTAACGCGAACTGTGTTACGCTAGTCTGTGAGTGGACATTTCTTTTCACTGATTATTTGCGAGTCTTTATACACGTTTTACGAACTTGAGCATGCATATGAGATTTCGGATTACATGAGCATATGTTTTACGATTATATATATACGGATATGCGTATACGAGTATACATACATATATATTATGTTTTATGCATGTACATGAAAAGGATTTATGATTTAGTTTACACAGAGTACAGTTTATATATGTTGTTGTATCGATACACTCGCATCCCGGCTGATCCCCGAGGATGTGTACCAGGGGAGGCTGTGACTCCTGACCCGAGGCCTTTACCGGGGGGAGGCAGCCTCTGACCTGAGGCCTTTCTTGCTAGAGTCACGTGTGGGTCTGGGATCCCGTGATTCGGACTGTACTAGCATGGAGGTGTCCATGAGTGACCCCGTGAGATTTTTACTTGCATGCTCAGTACGCTGGAGGAGTATGAGTTTACCTCGTGTACTTTATTATTTCTATTTACCTGGACTCGCATATGTTATTTTAAACATATATATCAACTGGTGAAAGACATTTATTTTCGTCCACTCACTCTAACGATTTTCATGTCTTTCCCCTGGGTTTTTCGGTTTCCGTGCCCAGTTTGCAGTTCGGACTCTGGTGTCTTTCCCCTGGGTTTTTCGGTTTCCGTGCCCAGTTTGCACGTCGTGGTCAGAGGCATAGTACTCGAGCTACCTTGTTTCTTCCAGTAGGTTTATTGTTCTACCTACTGTGGTATACGTATATGATTATACATTAGAGGTCGCTCTGAGTATTCTGTTGTATATACTATATGATTTTACACCGGATTTCTGTAAAGTATAGATATATTTGTGGTTTACTTTACTGTTGATATATTGAGAAATCCGGATGGGATTGGTGCCCACGGTTTGATTTTTGTGGCATAGGATGAAGTGTATTTTCCGCGTGCAGGTAATGGTAATTCCACGTTAGTAACGAAACTCTGCCAAAATTTCTACGTTTTTTGTTGGTTCGTGCTTTCGAAAGGGTTTGATTCCGGTTTAGGGATTCGTATATGATTATACATTGGGGGACCAGATTACAGTTTAGTACCAATTCTTATCCTCAGATTGGTGGGCGATCTTTGAGGACTATTCAGACCTTGGAGGGCATATTGTGGACCTCGGTATTGCAGTTCCAGAGGATTCGGGACCAGCAGTTTCAGCTGTTCGAGATTGCTTGTAGTACCAGTTTATTGACCATTGTGATATTGATGTTGCTTGATGTCGTTTTGAGGGACGATGTTGTACTCCACTGTGCTGGAGTGAGTTTGGTTTGAGTTTGAGTTAACATTTGATTCGGATTTTGTAGAATGTGCTACCACAGACTGTCAGGTTAGAGGAAATGGGTTGATATTGCCCGAGTCCGATATTTGAACTATGTTGATATGAGTGTGTTAAGTTGTGATTTGCCATGTTGTTTTGATCCGTATATAGTCATAGGCGAGTTTGTGTTATGCCGTATGGTTCGATATCGCATATATTGTTGGCTTTTGTGTGTTGTGTTCCGTGTTGTGGAATTACGTTTCGGGTTTGTTACGGGTTGTGTACCCTATCTGTTCCTTATGCAGGAACACTTGGCTATTGTGTGGAGCCAGTTTAGATTCGAGATTAAGGGTACATCGATTACAGTACAGAGATATCTCCAATCGTGGAGTCTCTTGTCAGAGTTGTTCAGTTGACATTATCACTTGAGAGTTGAGCAGTATGCAGAGGCAGTGCTCATACTTTTAGTCGGCAGACTCTGAAATTTTGAGGTCGAAATTTATTTAAGGGGGTTAGATTTGTGACGACCCAGAACAGAATCAGAAGTATAATCAGCTTGATCTACGAGCTTACGCGTAGTCGCATAGTTACGACAGTTATTTGAATCGCCAGGCTTGTTAACGACTAAATCATTGGCCGAGAATTGAAGCTGGGTCTCTTCTTGAGAGTTGTTGTACGTGTGATTATGAGTTCGTGGGCGGTTCCGGATCATTATTTGGACGACCGAGGAATAAATGATGAATATTTGAAGTTTCGTTATAATCGGGTTTAAATGGTGGATTTCTTAGCGACTAAATTACCAGACGAGAATTTGGTTTCGGCTTCTTCACGGAAGTTGTTGAGAATTTAATTTCGAGCTCGTGGGAACTTCCGGAGCATTATTCTGAGTTACGAGGATTATATTGTGAATATTTCCGTTTGTTGATTATTTAATCAGATAAGTTTGTGTTTGGGTTGAACAGTTGAATTTTTATCCGATTGGTCGATGTGTTTGACTTTGGGTGATAATTGAAGAGTATGTTGAGTCGAGTTTGTGGCAGCGAGAATTATTGGAATCGGAATTACGACGAGGAAATTACGGGTGTTTGAAGTTTATCGAAATATGAATTATGAGGTTTCCATTTTGGGAAAGTGTATATATGTGGGTTTCCCCTTTGGGAAAGTCAAACAAGCAATTATGTGGAGTTGACTCGGTCAACTCGAGCTGTGGTGATGGTGGCGCGACGCCGTACGGCTCGCCGGCGACGAAGCACCGTACGGCCACCTCCGGCCTTGGCTCTGGTCCCGTTCTCTTCGGCTCGGCTTCCCGAGTCCATCTCCGGCCTCCTTTCACGGCAAGGCTCGTCGGAGGAAGAGTTATATCCGGCCAAAATTCAAGAAAAAATGGTGAATTCGGGTTCAATGATTTTGACCGATTCGAGCTACAATTTGGAGTGGGCTTTGTAGCCCTCATCACCATGAAGCTACCATGTAAGTTTGGTGATCTAATTCATCTTGTGTATGGAGAATTTTGGAATTGAAATTTGTGTGAACATTCGGTTTTTCATGAAATTGACCTAGTTAGAGTGAGAATTGGCCTTCGATGCAGTTGACAAAGTTGCTCAGTGGATGATTTTGAGTGGAATAGAGGTTGCTCCGCCGGGAAAAGTTCAGTTTGGTGGCGGCGCCACCGTTGACGGCGGTTAACGGCGGCGGTCAACAGTCAACGGCGGTCAAAGTTTGACTTTTTGGGATTTTCGACAAGTTGCATGTCATTTCACTCGAAATCGCGCCCCGATCGTAGTGGGGAGGTTTGTTTTTCGAATTGAGCATCCGAAAGTACAGCGAGGTATTGAGGTGTGATTTCCGGATTTTCGACAGTTTGTCGTAATCGAATTTCGTGTTTCCGAGAACGGTGGTTTCTCGTGATTTGTCTTGAATTGTCGAATTATGATTTTGAGAAATGACATTTGTGAATATTCAGGGGTTCGTGGCGAGGGACTTTCCGCCGGATCACGGGTTAACGCGAACTGCGTTACGCTAGTCTGTGAGTGGACATTTCTTTTCATGGATTATTTGCGAGTCTTTATACACGTTTTACGAACTTGAGCATGGATATGATATTTTAGATTACATGAGCATATGTTTTACAATTATACATATACGGATATGCGTATACAAGTACACATACATATATATATATATTATGTTTTATGCAAGTACATGAAAAGGATTTATGATTTAGTTTACACAGAGTACAGTTTATATATGTTGTTGTATCGATACACTCGCAGCCCGACTGATCCCCAAGGATGTGTACCGTGGGAGGCTGTGACTCCTGACCCGAGGCCTTTACCGGGGGGAGGCAGACCTCTTACCTGAGGCCTTTCTGGCTAGAGTCACGTGTGGGTCTGGGATCCCATTGTTCAGACTGTACTAGCACGGAGGTGTCCATGAGTGACCCCGTGGGATTTTTACTTGCATGCTCAGTACGCTGGAGGAGTATGAGTTTACCTCGTGTACTTTGTTATTTCTATTTACCTGGACTCGCATATGTTATTTTAAACATATATATCAACTGGTGAAAGATATTTATTTTCGTCCACTCACTCTAACGATTTTCATGTCTTTCCCCTGGGCTTTTCGGTTTCCGTGCCCAGTTTGCAGTTCGGACTCTTGTGTCGCACGTCGTGGTCGGAGGCATAGTACTCGAGCTACCTTGTTTCTTCCAATAGGTTTATTGTTCTACCTACTGTGGTATACGTATATGATTATACATTAGAGGTCGCTCTGAGTATTCTGTTGTATATACTATATGATTTTACACCGGATTTCTGTAAAGTATAGATATATTTGTTGTTTACTTTACTGTTGATATATTGAGAAATCCGGATGGGATTGGTGCCCACGGTTTGATTTTTGTGGAATAGGATGAATTGTATTTTCCGCGTGCAGGTAATGGTAATTCCACGTTAGTAACGAAACTCTGCCGAAATTTCTACGGTTTTTGTTGGTTCGTGTTTTCGAAAGGGTTTGATTCCGGTTTAGGGAGCTAAATCGGGGTTGGATCCTTTCAGCACCATGGAAGACATTCAGATTATCTGGGATAGATTGAAGATTTCCCAGGATCGCCAGAAGAGTTATGCGGACGTGAGAAGAAAGAGTCTCGAGTTCGATGTGGGCGATTGGGTCTTCCTGAATCTATCTCCTTGGAGGGGAGTTGTGCGTTTCGGGAAGCGTGGTAAGTTTCGACCACGGTACATTGGTCCGTACGAGATTACCAAGAGGGTTGGTGCCGTGGCTTACAGACTTGAGTTGCCTTCTGAGATGGCTCGTGTACACGATGTTTTCCATGTTTCGATGTTGCGGAAGTATATTCCAAATCCATCACATGTGTTAGCACTACATCAGCTTCCTATCCGAGAGGATTTGACATATGTGGAGGAGCCGGTACAGATTCTCGATCGGCGTGAACAAGAGTTGAGGCATCGTGTTATATCGCTGGTGAAGGTCTTATGGTAGAATCACTCGGTTGAGGAGGCCACCTGGGAGACTGAGCAGCGTATGCGGGAGCAGTATCCTCATCTGTTCACCTAGCAGGCATGTAATTTCGAGGTCAAATTTTTTTTAAAGGGGGTAGATTTGTGACGACTCGAAACAGAATCAGTATAGTAATCGGCTTAATCCACGAGTTTACGCGTAATCACAGTTTTCCATAAATTGATCGAATTGGCGGTTTTGATCACGACTTAATTATTGGGCAAGAATTTGAGTTGAGACTCTTCATGAGAGCTGTTGTATGTGTGATTTCGAGTTCGTGGGCGATTCCAGATAATTATTTCGACGACAGAGGAATTTGTTATGAATATTTGAAATCGCAGAATTTCGTCGTGTTTATCTGTTCATATTTGAGTTATCCGAAACGTGGATATGTTTCGTTTTGGACCGTCGATCGTATCGAGCCACGAGTATAAATATCGGAAATAGTCGAAAAATTGTCGAAAAACACTGTTTGGAAGTTTGACCGACGTTGACTAGTCTTGGATGCGTTGACCAAAGGAGAAAAGCGGCCACCGTTTGACTCGCCAGCGACCTTTCGTTTCTGGCCACCTCCGGCTCCAATTTGGGTATGAATCGATTCCTCTCTTGATTTGCAACTGATTAGAACATGGAATTTTGAAAATTGGTTTCGATTTGAGGGAGAACGAAGTGTTTGAAATTTGTGATTTTCCGGTCGGAATCGACTCTGTTTGGGGGCAGCGCTCCGGTGACTTTCCGGTGAGGTTTTTGGGTGGAATCAATTGGGTTTTGCTCAAGGATGATTTCCCCTTAGGTTTTGAGGGACGAGGTGGCGCGACGGCGCCAGAATCGGCCGGGAAAGTTTTCTGGCGATTCTCGGCCGTGGATGTTTCGAGCTATTTTCCGGCAATTTAGGCCACAATTAGAGGTTTTCACAGTTGGGAGATGTGTTGGTCTTGAGGAGGAGAAGCTACGGTAAGCTTGGCAGCCGGGAAATTCCTCCGGTTGATGGCGCGGCGGCGACGGTGGTCAACGGCGGAATTCCTGCGACCCGTTGACTTTTTGGAATTTGATGATTTTTATGTCGTTTTGCTCGTAATCGCGCCCCGATCATCGCCTTGAGGTTTTCGAGTTGATTTGGATGCCAGATTTTTAGTCGAGGGTTTGTGTGGAGATTTCAGGAGTTTACGATGATTATTTTGTATCGAGTTATATGTTTCCAAAAATGATTGGTTGTCGAGGTGTGGTACAATGTGATGAATTGTGATTTTGAGCAGTTATATTTTGTGATTATTCGGGGGATCGAGATCGTACGTTGGGAGAGAGATCTTCCGCCGGATCTCGTGATTAGCGCGTGTGTGCGTTGTGCTCATCTGTGAGTGGACTTTTTTATTTTCACTGTCGTAGCGAGTTCTTGATTTCCGTATTTATTTACGATACGATATTGAGATTATTTACTATTTTTGGAGGTAATATTTTATATTTTATATGGTGATGGCATTTACTTAGTATCGATGCATTGGCTACTTGGCTGATCACCGGTAGTTAGATCCAGGGTTGAGAGATTCCCCTGATGTGCCCACTAAGCTTGAGAGATTCGCCTGACCGTCGGTGTTGAGAGATTCGCCTGACACCTCCATTCATTATCTGAACTCGCTTTGTTTTGCTTTGTTTTATGATATATGTAAATGGTGAAAGGCATATGATTATTTTCGTCCACTCACTCTAACGATTTTATTTGCCTTTCCCCTGGGCTTTTCGGTTTCCGTGCCCAGTTTGCAGTTCGGATTTTGGTGTCTCACATCGCGGTCGGAGGCTTAGCGTTCGAGCTACCTTTGTTTTCCAGTAGGTTTCTTGGTTTGCCTACTGTTGTACATTTTGTATATATACACTAGAGGTCGCTCTGATTACTTTGTCGTTATACTTTTATATGATTTCCTCGGATTTTTGTAAAGTACGGTTTTGAATACTACTTTACATTATTTTTATGATATTGATAAATCCGGATGGGATTGGTGCCCACGGTTTGGCTTTTGTGGCATAGGATGAAGTGTGTTTTCAGGTGCAGGTTAATGGCAATTCCGCGTTATAGTGAAACTCTGCCGAAATTTTTGTGGTTTTTGCATGTTCGTGTTTTAAGAAAGGGTTTGATTCCGGTTTAGGAAACTAAATCGGGGTTGGGTCCTTTCAGATGATGAGCAATCAGATAATGGTGAGGAGGATGATTCAGATGATGATGATTATGAGGATGAAGATTGATATGAGGCCGGATTAATATTTATATTAGAAATTAATTAATTGAAGTCACTATATATATGTAAAGAAGTTTATATTTTTGAATTAAATGGTGTATTTGATGATTTGTGTACGTACATGTAAAGAGCCAGATGAATAAAATATTCTTCGAGGTCAGCATGCCTATAGCGAAAGACGGTTAGTGCACCACTGTGACATTCCCAAGAAGTGTTGGTACGTAGGAATGTGTCCGGGTTATATATATGTGTGTGTATTTAATTATGGGTGTTAACTACTTTGGTTTTTTGGTATTTCTCGACAATCACTACGCCAAAGAGAACCGAAAGTCTACAGAGGGATCAGAGGAGATATGATAATCAAATTTTGATTTTGAATTCTATAAGATTATGAATCAGAAGGATTGGCATGAATAAGGCCATATGGTTATGATTGAAATAAAATTATGTTTGAAATTGGAAAAAAATGAGAAGTAAATAAAAATGACTTTTGGCCTACAAAAATGGATTATTTCGTCATCTAAGGTTCACTTAGAAGATGAAAACATTTATTTTGTCCGCTAAGTAGCACTAACTAGATGATGCTAAAAATATCGTCGTCGTCTAGGTGAACCCTAACCCTAAACCCTAACACTAATCTCTTTACCCTAAACCCTAAACCTTAGATGGCGAAACTACAAGTTCGTCATCTAAGTGAGTACTTAGTTGACGAACCCATTCGTTTCGTTGCCTAAGACCAATTTTTTTGGCGGTTCATTATTTTGCGCCAAATGTTTTGGGGAACATTTAAAAACGACTTAGGAGACGAAAGTTGTTCATTTCGTCGCCTAAGTCGACTTAGGCGACGAAACCATTGGTCTCGTCGCCTACGTGAATCGATATATCCCAAAATTGGATCGACTTCGATCCTATTTCTCTCCATTTAACCCTATCTCGATCTATCTCCCTTTTTTCCTCTCCTGGAACCCAAAAATGCCTCCGCCCAAGTTCAACCTTGTCTCCCTCCCGCCGCCGCCGCCCCCAATTTCCTCAGTTCCCCTTCCGCCACCGCCGATTCTCTCTTCTCTCCCCACCTCCCCCCGTCGGTATACTTTCTCTCTCCTCTCCATGTGTATATATATATATATTGTAATATATATTGGATTATATATATATATTTGGTAATATATATACACAATTAGTTATATATATTGATTAATTTGGTATAGTGAATATATTTGTAAAAATTTGGGTATATTGATAATATATATCGATTAATTTGGTTATATTAAATATATGTATATAAATCTGGATAAATTAGTGAAATTTGGATAAATTTGATAAATTTGTGAAATTTGGGTAAATTGGATAAATTTGTATATATTTGTGGAATTTGGATATATTTGATGAAAATTGGATATATTTGGATGAATTATTATGAATATTATATTGTTCATATTTGATGAATATTATATTATTAATATTTCATTTTTTCAGCTTAATTATGGAGCCAATGAAGAGGTGCATGGCTACAGAGAAGGAGGCCGAACGCGAAGCCATTGTGCGAGCTATGGGTTGAAGGCAGGTTTCAGAGGAAACTTTACGGATAAGCCAGACGGGGCCCGATCAGTTGCTGCGTCAGAAGATCTGAATTTTTTGGTCGACGACTCGATTGTCTACATCCCCCGGTGCAAGGTCAGGAGGCAGCCATCAGACCCGCTTCTAAAAAGGAATAGAGGACTTGGAAAGGGCACCAAAGGCGAGTGCATAAATAAGTCGACGGAGAAGAAGATCGAGGTGGCATACGACAAATTCACCCGAGGCCCTCCGTCCGCGTAGCTCGGGAGTCTGACGTCGAACACCATCGGCTTAATCATATGGAAAAGCATCCTTATGGTTGTTCCTTCGTGGAACGAGCTGCCCCGACCCGAAAAGTTGCGGGTATACCGCGAACTATCGGTAATACTATTTAATATTATTTATTTTTATAAGTAATTACAAAATATAAATGCATAATTTCTAAATATTTTAATTTGATATTTATGTTTCTAGACACATTTTGATATCTTCGGCTCAGTGGATATGATGAATGATATAGAGGAGACAATTACCCACATTTACAAGGACTGGAAGTACGACCTCTACAAGTACTACCAGCGACACGACGCCTTGCCTACCCTTCTAGAGATCCGGAACGACAGGAAAGAGGAGTGGCAATGTTGGTCGGACACTTTGAGTCCGACAAGTATAAGGTCGGTCTTCATTTTCTTTATTGTAATGAAAATTGCATAAATTATTATTTTTGACCATTATTTTATTATGTTTGTTGTGTAACAGACAAAGTCAGAGGTCAATAAGGTAAATCGGGACAAGAAGAACAAACACAATGGATCGGGCTCGCGAAGGTTCATTTATATCGCGATGGAGCACAAAGATGCGGATTCTAAGCATTGTTTCCTTGATGCCAGTGTGCAAACTTTTTTGAAGCCTGGGGTTATCGATGAAGTCAATCAACTCGGAGTAAATAACTCATCTTTCCAAAATCAATTGAATTTACTCGTACTTTCAAAGCATATCAAGATTTAGTATAACACTAATTACATTTTTAAGAAATTGAATTATGATTAGGATATGATTTAGTTAGGTTGTGCTATTGGAATATGATTTTGAACTTGAATTAGGTACGGTTATGCTTTAGTTTAGTTGGTTAAATTAAGATTTTAAACTTGAGAAATCCAGATGGGAATCTGTGCCCACAGTGTAATTGTGTTATTGGAATTGGTTATTTGAAGTGTAATCTTGCCTGCAGGGTTTTTTTTGGTTTTCTCCAATTTTAGGGAAAACAATGCCAAATTTTTGTTAGAAATTAATATTTATGTATTCTTCACATGATTAATTTCAGGAGAAGTTGATACAACTGGTAGGGGAGGAATTGGCGGCGACCTAGCTGGCCAACCTGGAGAAGACGCCTAAACAGGTGCCTCCCCATCGATCCAGAGTCACATCGCTATTGCTGATGTTGTTTACGGCTGCCGACCTGCAAGAAGGTTCATGGGATTGGGCGGACGGTGCAGAGAGATTTGTCTGAGTCATCTGCATCGTCGACTCGTCGTGGTAGGGACGATTTTGAGGCACTCAGAGCCGCCCTTGAAAGGGGTCGATTGGCACAGGTCAGTGGAGGTGCAGTTTGAAACTCACAACCGTAAGATGGGTGCCTTCTACGAGGCCTGCAGGAAAATGGGGTTGCCCATCTTGATCTTGATGATGAGTGTCGACCCCCCCCCCCTCGGGTCAACTTCTGGCCTCAACGAGGACGATCCGAGCGGCGACGGAAAAATCGGCGGCGCGATTCCTACTCTTGGTTTAGTTTAGTATTTAGTTTTGTTATTTTATTATTATTTATATTGATGTATGTTTTAATGAATATTTTATCAATTTAACCAATAGAATAATATATAACTTTGGGGACGAAACATCTTAGTTCGTCATCCTAGTGAATCACTTAGGCGACGAACCGTTCGTCGTCTAAGTGGTTAACACCTACACGACGACTAGTGGTCGTCATCTAAGTGGTGTCACTTAGACGATGAAAACAAATCATCTTCTAAGTTTTAGTACTTCGACAACGACTGTAGGAATTCGTCGCCTAAGTGACTCTTAGACGACGAACATTGTCGTCGTTTAGAGGAATATTATTTAGACATCTAAATACTTAGGCGATGATATTTGGTTCGTCGCCTAAGATGTCACCTAGGATACGAAAACAAATATTTTTGTTGCCTAAGTACTTAGACTACAATTGTTAGGCGACGAAAGTTTCGTCGCCTACGTACCTGGGCGACAAAAAACACCACCTTGGAAACAAAATCGCTTCGTCACGTATGTGAGTTTTTCTGGTAGTGGTAATAAATAACCTAATTTTTAAGGTGCTGCATAAATTAAGTTTGAGTCTTAATCTCTAGAGTGTTGGAAAAATTAAGTTTTGTCTACCTAATTTCTAAAGTAGGATGTTAGAAAAATTTATCTTGAGCGATGCACAAACATGTAAAGCCACGAGATTAGGATGTTAAGGACTTCTCGTCTGACGCAAAATTTGGTGCGGTGAGGAATCTTGGCAATTGGAGAGGATGGCGCAAGAGGTGCAAGGAGTTAGGTAGGAGTACACAATCGGTGACTTTTGGCGATCGAGAATGGAGGTGGTGATCGAAGACGGTGGATATTGGTTGAATAGGGTTTATGGTTTTTCTGTGACAATGATTGAGTATCAACTCAGAGCGTGCTGATAACGTATTGAAGAATAGTAGATTAATAACAGAAACTATAATAAACTATCACTTTATTTATTAAAAAGAGGCTTTAAATACATGTATTAATTACAATCAATACAATTAATGTCCCGAATAATAAAAAATTCTTAAAATTTCTATTCTAATATAAAAAATAAATCGCTAAAGTAGTCCCCTTCAAAAGCTCCTTAAATGTAAAACAACAAGAAATTTAGATAAAAATGACAACTTGTCGTCATCTAATAAATTATAACAATTTGAAATGAATTAAACAACTAGAATAGAGTACATTTCTGTTGCATTTTATAATATTTTTTGTATTCTTTTACCAGCTTATTTCCATAAGAGGTATTGCATCACCCTCTTCGGTCCAGTTTGACATAATTTATTGAACAACTTTTGTAGCTTAAATTAAATTTTAAGTTGTTTGAAGTGTTTAGCAAATTAAACCAATTGTAACTTATTCTAAAATTTATACACAAAAATTATAAGTCATAGTAGCTTATAGAAGTTGACAATATGTAGCTTTTATAAGTTATAAACTATCACTAATTATTTTTACAATATAGTCCTCCCAAACTGTGCCTTACTTTATCACATATGAGAACATTTGAGAAATACAAATCAAATAATTCATTATTTCACCTTATTTGGTTCCAATATCTCCAGTTCAATAGTGTAAATGCATTTCTTTACATTTTTTAGTTTTCTCAAATTCCTGAATTGATCATATGAGGAATCGTTTATATAACACGCATTGCTAAGTTGATACCTCAAAGTAGCAAATAGTGTCATGTAATTAATTGTTACCCCATAGATATGTGACTCGCATTTTAATTGTGATCTGACCATGAATATAGTTCATATGCAAACAGACCATTGTTTGTTTGTGAAATAGACAGTTATATGCCATCGGTTGATAACAGTCATTAGCCATTCAAGCTTCTTGCACCTTACACATGCTTATATATATGTTTCAGTTTAGTTGGAACGACGTTGTGCACGTAGGACAAAACTCGAACGTACAGTCGACTTTCACTCTTTCAGGCTCAGAATGTGTTCCTTACTTCCTTATTACACGTACAACGTATATTGAAGACCAAGCTAGTGTGGGCGTACATTGCCAACCAATCTCATCCCAGCTCTGCCCAAACCTATGTACACGTAACTCTACCATTGCCAAGCACCCTACCCAAATCCATCTCTCTAAATCTACATTGCCAACCATGCTCATACCTTTCCTCTATCTTAATCAACATGCAACAATTTAACCTTAATTCAGCGCCATATACATTCCGACTACGTGTTTTGAACCATAATAATCAAGCATCAACCATATTTTTGTTTAAAATTTGACGATCGAGTGCGGACGTTATACAATGTTCTAAAATGGATAGGTACGTAGCTACGTAGTTTAATTTGAATATAGGCTTCTGAATCTGGTTGTAATGGTGAACTCAACCGGTACAATTCTCTACACAAATAGAACTGGATTTCATCAACCCCTGGAAGTCCTTTCAACTTCAACTCCCAATAAATACTGATGGGGATAAACACCTATACAAAGATACTCTATTCTCAACTTGAATATATAAATGTAGTATAATAAATAGGGGTTATCGAACACAAGGAATTGGTAACTCTAAATCTCAACACGAAATTAAAATGTTCATATGCTCGACTACAGTACACTAATGACACTACGACCATACTCTACAATGATTCAAATAACACGAAATTTGAACACAATAAACTAGATACAGTGACGGACTACCACACAAAATTTTAGGGTGTTTGGAGTTGTTTTGAATACCGAACTGAATTGGCTAAACTACAGCTAATGCAGAAAGTAACTCCTGAAAGAAAATATGAGTATGAATGCAATTGAGTTTAACTATATGATTAATGAGTTAAGAGGAATGCAATCCACCACCGTCATTCCATCTCTCTAATATATACTTAATCTAATGTATATATCCAATCAATGAATGTTCCTAGGAATATCGATAGACACGACACATCCTATTACCGGCTTAATCCTTATGCCTATGTGATTTTGTCATGGACCTCTCATATATTTATCCCTCTATTGAACCCATAGTCATTAGACTCCAAGGTGTACAAAGAAGAAAACATTACATTCTAGAAAAAGTTTGAGAATCTACAAGGGTTCACATGTACAATATAGGCGTGTCCTGCTAGACCTAGGCTTTCAATCACCCGACAGTAAAATCGACGTATCACTATAGAGAATCCGGTGTAAGAAATTATCTTCAGTAGCCTGTATCTCATGACAATAGAATCCTAGAATGCATACTAAGTTGTCCATCAAAGCAAACATACGAGAATTCATACAGTGAGTCACATAGAAAAAAAACCTCATTCAAATTGAATATGTAAAACTAGATTAAAGTGTATAAATTAGCTAGAAAGACTTCATGTACGGGGCTTCAAGCAACCCCTTAACAATGAGTTTAGCTACTAAAAGTCATAATTAAAATGAATAAACAAGTATAGAGTTTACAGATTGAAAGTAGATGAAGAACTGAAGTTGTCGTCCAGCTTCGATGGGTCGAAGCTTTATGCTTCCATGGATAGAAACTAGGTCCTGACTCCTTTTTGTCTGCTCTCTTCTCTACTCGAGTTTCTCTCCTTAATTTCTGATTAGCCTCCCCAAAAATCTAAAATAAGTTTATATATGTCTTCTAATTGATCTCCTAGAGTTCACATGAGAATATGTGAAAGGACCCAACCCCGATTCAGTTACCTAAACCGGAATCGAACCCCTTCTGAAAATACGAACCAACAAAAACTTTTCAAAATTTCGGCAGAGTTTCGTTACTAGCGTGGAATTGCATAAACCTGCACCCTGAAAATAACACTTCGTCCTATGCCACAAAAGCCAAACCGTGGGCACCAATCCCATCCGGATTTCTCAACATCATAATATAAGCAATAACAGTAAACATACTGTGCTATGTATAGATATATCCGAGAAACTCCGTATAAACATGTATCAGAATGTATCAGAGCGACCTCTAGTGTAAATATATACAATATACACATCAGTAGGCGAAACAAGAACCTAATGGAAAAACACAGGTAGCTTAGATCACTAGCCTCCAACCGCGACGTGAAATACCAAACCTGAATTGCAACTGGGCACGGAAACCGAAAAGCCCAGGGGAAAGACATAAAACACGTTAGAGTGAGTGGACGAAAATAAATGTCTTTCACCAATTGATATATATGTTTAAAATAACATATGCGAGTCCAAGTAAATAAAAATACAAAGTACACGAGGTAAACCATACTCCTCCAGCGTACTGAGCATGCAAGTAAAAATCCCACAGGGTCACTCATGGACACCTCCGTGCTAGTACAGTCCGAATCACGGGATCCCAGACCCACACGTGACTCTAGCCAGAAATGCCTCAGGTCAGAGGTCTGCCTCCCCCCGGTAAAGGCCTCGGGTCAGGAGTCACAGCCTCCCCTGGCACACATCCTCGGGGATCCGCCGAGATGCGAGTGTATCGATACAACATTATATATAAACTGTACTTTGTGTAAACCAAAATCATGAAAAGTTCAATGCAAATGCAATAAACAGAATATAAATGCATATACGTAATATATAATGATATAATCATAATCGTCTAACACATGCTCGTATAAATCGTAATCTCGTATGCATGCTCAAGTTCGAAAATTGTATAAAAAGACTCGCAAAAAATCCGTGAATAGAAATTGTCCACTCACAGGTGAGCAAAACGCGCACTCGCGCTAATCTCGTGGTCCGGCGGAAGATCCCTCGCCTGAAGCACGATCACGATCTCGATCACGATCTCGATCTCGATCTCGATCTCGATCTCGATCTCCTGAATATTCACAAAACATAACTGATCAATATCATAGTCTACAACTCTGTACTGAACCACGGAAACCAACCGTTCCCGGAAATATGCAATGCAATACAAAATGATTAATGGAATTCCCGAAATCTCCACTCAAAACCCTCGACTGAAAATCGGCTACCCAAATCGATATGAAAACCTCTGGACGATAATCAGGGCGCGATTACGAGAAAAACGACATTAAAAATGTCGAAATCCAAAAAGTCAACTCCTCGTCGGAGCTCCGCCGTTAACCGCCGCCGCCGGCGGCGGCGCGCCGTCAACAGTGGAGTTTCACGGCGAGACTTTCCAGATTTCAAGGTCTCATCCATTCGAATCACTTCCCCAACTACCACGAAGGCCAAAACAACCCGGAACCATTCCAATTTCATCAAAACCCGAACTGAAAACCACCCTCCGGTGATCTAATCGGACCTTCACCAATTCATGATTTTAGCTCAATCAAAACCTATAGGAAGCTTCTCCAGGCCACAAGGAGTCAAACCCCCTTAACCCTCACCACCGTGGCTCGCCGGAACACGGCGAACCAACACCGGCGACGTATCCAAACTCGGCCCGACTCGGGTTCAATAAATACTCCACCAATTTCCATTAAACCAAGCACAAACCTACTCAAAATCAAGAGAGGAAGAAGACCTTACCCTTGCCGAAGTCAGAGGTGGCCGGAAAATGGTCGTCGACGGCAAGAACCCGAAATGGAAACTTTCCTCTTCGGTCAACAGGTCAAACTTCCAAAAATAGAAAGTCAACGGTGGTCAACGCTAAATAGTGATTTTCGACGATTTTACGACTATTCCCGATATTTATACTCGCGCCTCGGGTCAATCGACGGTCCAAAATTAACATTCGAAATGATTCGGATAAACTCGTCGAAAACTGAAACTTCAAATAATCGTATTATATTCCTCGGTTATCGAAAAAATCTTCCGGAACCGCCCACGAGCTCGAAATCACGTACTCTACAATTTCCGTGAAAACACTCAACTCAAATTCTCAGCCGAAAATATAGTCGCGAATAGAGTCGACGAACCACACAAATATCGTAAAGCTGCGACTAAACAGAATCTCGTGAATCGTGCCGAATACACAACTGATTCTGGTTCGGGTCGTCACAATATGTTTATTTAATTACAAAAAACTCTTTTTTCAATCCATATTGAGATATAAATCTCTCTTTTATTTCATTTTTCTTTATTTCTCCACAAAACCTATAAAACAATAGCAATAATTAAAAACTCAAATATATAACAATAAAATAAATATAAAAACTGAATTAAACACCGAATAGATGCATAAATATGCGACTATCAAATAGCTTACTAAAGATCTTGTGACACACACTTTCATCCTTCATCTGAAACACATCTTATACACTTAACTAGTTAGCTACATCTTTCTGCTCCAAGCAGCATCGGAACCAACATGGCAGGTTACCTGCAGCATTGTTTCCTCCTATCTGCATGCGATGGTCGCATTATTGTGTTTGTCAAGCATTGATACAAGCTTCGCCGCCCGCCACCTTATGCAGGAAACAATTCCATCTCTTCCTAAAGTTACATTGCCTCCACTTCCTTCCTTGCCAACACTGCCTATACCCACATTGCTCACACTGCCAAATCATTCTTTCCCAGCACTACTGGTCCCAAGCTCACTCTTCCTCCACTCCCAGTGACTCCATTGCCCACAATCTCACCCACCATTCCAACTGTTCCTTCCCTTTCCCCTCCCTCAAATTAAACAGCTAGCTAGCGAGGCTGCAAGTGTTGGAGATTGATCATCTGATATTTCCATACGCTATCATAATACGATATCAGCATTACAATAAATGGTTCTGCTTCTAGAGATTCTACGGTGTACTAAATTTAATACATGTACGTAGTCAGTAATTGTTTGTCTTATGAACTTCTTTCTTTCCTGCATCCCAGATGCATTATGTTCCCGTACTTGATTAGTTCTACGTATGTAGTCTTTTTTTTGGAAAAGACGTATGTAGTCTTTGTACTACACTAATATAAAAATATCTATCAACATCTATATATATATGTTCTTTATACGGGTAAGGTTATGATAGGGGAGATTTACCATAAATATTTTTCTACAATTAGTTCAACAAAATTAGAACTTTTTGAACTAGAAATTACTATATATTTGAAGTAAAATACGACTATTTTTTTTTATCATTTACAAACAATTAAATTAAAATACAAAACTAACAATGATTTGTTCTCAAATTTGTAAAAATGTGCTCGTTGGAATATTTACAAAAAATTGAACGAAATTACTAAAAAATCATCTCATTTTACAATAATAACAACAAAATTAGTCAATAAATTTGTAAAATTGTGCTCATTCGAATATTTACAAAAAATTGAACGAAATTACTAAAAAATTATCTCATTTTACAATATTAACAATAAAATCTATGGTATAGTCACTCCACCCTAAATTTTTCTTATACTTTAGTTATGGACTACCTAGGTTCTAATCAGAGTTGAATGTTAAATAAATATAACTATAGCTAAGAAATATGAACTAAGAAACATGGAGACATGGTAAGAACATCAACAAGGAAGCAAGAGCATTATGACTTGTACGTACAAGCCTCAAAGGAACCAGAAAAAAATTATATTTATGTCAACCAATGATCGATTATACTCGAATCAAACAGCAAAACGTTCATGATAATCCTAAATCGACAAACACCAAATTACAGCTATGACTAGTCTTACGTTATTGAGCAAAGGAAAGCCATTAGGCAGGTTAACGACCTTACAACTATAACACTAATTAACCAAAGAAAACCACATGACCTTCACAATAGCTAGGCTCATTTGACTGTACTTGGGTATTTCTCCTTTTCTTAATAGGGAGAGAGAATAGTTAGCAGCATCAATGAGGTCATTGATGTTGTGCAGCGACCTCTCCTCTCCGTTCACATCTGCTCGTGGTGCAAAGAAGTCGCACACCGCCTCGACCGCTGCATCCAAGGACAAGTAGCCGATCTCGCTCTCTTCTTTATTGAACGAGTGGGGGTGGAGGTCGCTCGGCTCCTCCGATGATCGGCCACGGCTCGTGAATCGAACTCGCTATTGTTCAGGCACAATGACGATGTCTCACACCAACAACTCGACTCAGGAAATTAGCATAACAAAATAAAGTAAAGCCCAGATTGTTCCATTAAATTTCATTTTTGTTCATGTAATTTTCATTAGTTTTAAAAACTTCAAAAATTAAAAGAAAATAGTTTAAAATCCAAAAAAATACAAAAATTTCTACAAAATCGACGTTATTCTAAAAATCAAACTCAAAATTTGCCAAATTTAATGGGTTGTTCAAATTTATTCATTACTTGTTATGAATTACATATGTTTGAAAAAATACGAGTACTTAAAATTTTAAATCAACAAAACCGACCATACGATTAGATCGATCAATTCTTTTGTATTACTCAAAAAAAAATTCATCAATTTTGGTAACCGTTTCGACTTTGATTGACATAGTTAGTCTTTATTTTGTAGTTATTTTCAATAAATTCATCTTTTCGAAATTATCAAAATAAAAAACAAATAGCTCCATTCTCCAAAAAATTATAGAAAATATTCCACTGTTTTTCATGGTGCCTACTTCATTTTAAGTAGAACCGATAAGTTTAGATTTTCGTATTGACGGATTGCATGAATTGGCAATGTGTTCACTAGTGTTGTATAAATTGTTTAATGGTTATGAATATATATGATTTGTCAAAATTTTGACGAACAATTTAATTCTTAAACATCCCTAGCTCGTTGATAATGATGACAATAACTCGTCTAAGTCCTTTCGTGCGCGTACACATTTTAATTAGTATGATTTGTTTGTAATACAATTGTTGGGATGTAGAAACAATAAAAATTAGAATATGGACGTTTATGTAAATTTAAATAAGGATAAAATAATAATTTAATAATTTAAATGACATAGAGTGAGAGAATAAAATTTGAGGTGTAAATAGCCGCAGTTTTAAATTTTTTAATCAAAATAATGCAGCTTCAAAGTAGTCATTTATAGAAAGTTTTGCAATACGTAGTTTGTGATTATTACAAGAACGTAGGATAACACAAAGTTTCACAATACGTAGTTTGTCATTTTTACAAGAATGTAAGTATCAATGATTAAACCGTTTTCTTTTACAAAAGTATGATTTAAAGCTTGAATACAACTGTACACACAGGTATAATTAGATATGACTTAATAAATAACATTATAATTGTTGCAAGAGAAAATTATGTAGACTGTAAAACTGTTACTCTTTTATTGATAGAATGCTTTAAATATAGACTGATACAATATGTTACAATAAATGTCCCGATATAACAGAGATTCTCTATATCTATCTAATCAATATTCGTATCCAAGTAGGACAAGATACACACAGGAAATTATGGAGAATTAATCTCTTTTAACGCTACCCCTTGTGTCGATGGCCTCAAGAATGATGCATGACTTGTTGCATCACTAAAAACCTCGCCAAGCAAACAAAAACCTCATGGGTAAAACAAAAACTTTATTTAAGGGAAAAAGAGTGCAACGCATCAACTACAAAAGCTACGACATGTAACGTAGACTCCCCCTGATGTCTACATAAATGTAACTCTACCTGACTGTAAACTCAGTCATGGAGTTCAGAACACCTGCACATGCACTACAAGAAAATTGCACCTAGACCACGGACCATTTCCGTCGTCTAGGTGCAGTTTTCCGTCGTCTAAGTACTTAGACGACGGAAACTCCGTCGTCCAAGATCCGTGCTCCAAGTGTTGTCGTCCAAGAACCTAGACGACGGAGAATTAGACGTTCCGTCGTCCAAGTGCACTTGGACCGCGGACATTATCCGTGGCCCATGTATGCACCTGGACGACGGATTACTATTTCTCCGTCGTCCAGGTGTATACCTGGGCTACGGACATTGCTCGTTTGTCCGTGGCCCAGGTGTTCACCTGGACGACGGATAAATAGTAATCCGTCGTCCAGGTGCATACATGGGCCACGGACAAACGAGCAATGTCCGTGGCCCAGGTGTTCACCTGGACGACGGAGAACGTCAGGGTTTAGGGGTTAGGGGTTAGGGGTTAGGGGTTAGGTTTAGGGTTCTGCACCTGGACGACGGAGAACATAATCTCCGTCGTCCAAGTGAATATTTAATTTTTTTAAAAAATAAATTGAAATTAAATATTATTAATTTAATTTATTATTATTTTAATTTAAATAATGAAAAATGCTAAAATTAAATAAATAAACTAAATTTTGAATATTAATTAATAACTTAATTATTAAATAATCAAAGTAAATAAATTTGTACATACGAAAAAACCCATAAATTAAAAATTAAAATATTGTTCGGAATGCGGAAAGAAACGAGATAATATACTACTAGCTAGCTAATACACTGGAGGAGCAGATGCGCCGCCGAGTCCTCCGCCTCCAGCCGGGTCGTTGTCGTCGGGGTGTGGGTTCGGAGGAGGTTGACATACTTCTCGATTTTGTTCCATGAGGGCGATGAGTTGGGCTATTTGTGCTTGTTGTTCGTCAAGTCTTTGCCGCATTGACTCATTCTCCTCTCGTGCCAGTCGAGCCTCTTGAATGGCTGCTTCGACGGCCGCAGCCTGACTCCTTCTCCGCTGCCTCGAACCTCCCGTAGATGATGAGCCGGAGGTCGTCGACAAATCTCGTACCACCCTAGGCCCAAAGTGCCTAATCTCCTTGCCAGCTCTACGACCGTAGACCTCATCCGTGATTGCAATTTGGCTCTCTAAGGATAGAGGAGGCAGGTCTTCCGGCGGCACATCTGGGAACGCAAGCTGAGTGTTGGCCAACTCTTCATGCACACGCTCTATCGCCCTTGCCTACAAAAGAATAATTAATTTATTATAATGAAATCATATTTAAATAATAATTACTATAATTAAAAGCACATATATATATATATATATATCACTTACGCCGCATTGACTCGCTTCATTATCGAGCCCTGGCGTCACGTACGCGCTTACGCTTGCATCAAGATAAGGGTGTTTGGAACCCTTATCCTTGTGCTCCTTGGCAATTTGAATGAACTGCTTGGCGCCGGTAGTATGGTGTTTCTCCTTCTTCCCCCGGTTGGCTTTGTTGACACCGGAGAATTTTTGTTACACAACATAATTAAATCATTAAAAAATGAATAACTACAATTTAAATAATTCAATTATCTTAATTGAAATAAAAAAAATAAATTAATACCTTAAATTGTTCATCGACAAAGTGGTTACACAACCACTCCCACTCATCTTCTCTCTCCCCTTGCAGCTCTACCGGGGGAGGCACGGGACCAACATCTTTGAAGTACTTATGGAGCCTGTACTTCCAATCTTTGTAGATGGAGTTGGCGGTTTGATTGATATGCCTCAACATAGCCGGTGTCGGATCCACGTCAAATTGTTCCTATCAAAAATAAATAGAAAATTATAATCGTATATATTATGAAATTTTAGGCCGAGATTAACAATATTATATAATAACTAAATTGAACGTATTACGTACCGAAAGATCTTTGAAGACTTTCGCCTTCTCATGATCCGGCGCCTCCTTCCAAGTAGGGGCAGTGATACGAACCCGGTTACGGATGATTGACCATATCCCATGCGCCGAGAGACTTGCTAGCTGAGCTGTGGGAGGGCCACCGGTGAATTCGTCGTACGGCAAGTCGATCTTTTTACCGGTCGCCTTGCAAATACGCTCCGCTTTGCCCCCTTTAACGAGACCCCGAGTCCTTTTCGGTTCCGGGTCAGTGGGGGCCCTCCTTTGCCTACGGCGGGCGCTGTACATGATTGATTCGGCGGTCGAGGACGCCTGAGTACTTCCAGTTGAATGGGTACCGGGCGTCGGAGATTGGAAGGGGTCGACGTCATCACCGCTCGAGATGAATGGGGGAGCGGGAATTTCCCCAGAGGGCGCTACGGACAGACCAGATGATCCGTCCGGATTGAGAGCGTCGTTGCCCTCCGGTGGTAATTCCCAACCGACTTGGTCCGTCAAGCGGCGGAGTATGGCATCTTCTGCCTCTTGTTGGGCTTTCTTCTTGCCGGATGTCGTCTTTGGCGGAGCCATTTAAACCTAAGAGTACGGGGTTAAAATACCTACTTACCATAATAATTACAACTTAAAAATTTACGCTAATTAATTAAGTACGTTTAAGATTTAAATAGAGTACACTAGCTTGGCATTTTCAGTCGTTCAATGGACGTGCGACCCGAGCGATAAAGTGTAAATTTTCAATTAATCAGCCTTGGTTAAATCGAAAAACATGGCCAGTTAGGGATAGAGATAACGCGAGAGGCAGGACTAATTTCGACAAAAGTCTTTCTTAGTCCAAATCCTGTCACCAGTCATAACCCGTTTCTAGACACCATGTCCGACATTCAGCCAATTTTTCGAAAATTTACACTCCCTCAAGTCCTTTGCAAACTCCGCCCTCAACCTCGTGTCCATAACTTCACTTAGGTTATGGTGTGCGGTGATGAAATCCACACATCACGAGGGGTTAAGGAGATAAGCAAGGAAAAGAGGCGCCATCTATTCCAAAGAGTGCGACTTAATTACACCAAGCCTATGTACTAAATTTAAATCGAACACGTACTACTAATTAATTTACTAAAAAATACACGTAATTACATGCAATAATTTATTTTCCATTTAGCATGCAATAATTAACCATTTAATTAATTAATAACAATAATTATTTATTTAATTAATTAATAACAATAATTATTTATTTATTTAATTAATAACAATAAATTTACAATTATTCATTTAATTAGTATTAAATAACAATAATTATGATTTAATTAATTAATAACAACAATTAATCATTTATTAAATATTTAAAACTAATTACTAAATTAATTTCTACTAATTAATTATATTTAGAATTTAATTAATTAATAAAATGAAAATTATTTAAATAAGGAAAAAATAGAAATTTACCGAATCGGAGTTTTCGGGAATTTCGCCGGAGTTGTGTCGTCGGAGAGGAGGAATCGAACCACGCCGGAGTTGTATCGTCGGAGCGTCGTCGCCGGAGGAGAATATCGCCGGAATGAGATTGAGAGAGAGAGGAGAGGAGAGATGGAGAGAATTGTAAGGGATGAGGAAAAGAAGATGAGCCGTACTCTATTTATAGAGTTTCACTTAGACGACGGAGCACTATTCTCCGTCGTCTAAGTGAACTTGGACGACGGAAACAATGTTCTCCATCGTCCAGGTGGCGGTTTCAAAATTTTGAAACGGCGCGTAATTAAGGGGCGGGACGTTTTGAACCGCCATGATTTTGGACTTAAACGACGGAGAATGAATTCTTTGTCGTCTAAGTGAAAATTCAAGCGGTCCCAAAAACGGAAGCGGTAAATTGAACCGCCATAAAAATTGAACTTGGACGACGGAGATGGTAAGTTTCCGTCGTCCAAGTGAAAATTACATGAAAAATTTAAACAAAAAAAAATTTGAACCGCCATGATTTTTGAACCTGGACGACGGAGATGGTCATTCTCCGTCGTTCAGGTTAACACCTGGACGACGGAAAATGACCATCTCCGTCATCCAGGTTCAAATTACGTAAAAAAAATTTTAAAAATATTTCGCTAGGAATATAGGGATCTGTCATTCGAGTGAAATAGTCGTACAATATCGATGAACGCATCGTATATATGAACAGTTAAATTTGAACCGCCGATTAATTTTACCTATTGAAACATGTTAAGTATTGACTAATCTTTACGACTTAAGTGTTCATGAGTAGACGCTCATTTGCAGCAGAGTATTAACGAAATTGAATTTGGACAAAACAACCGTTGGATATGTTCGTCGTAACATAATATATAATTGTCTTCAAAGGACCATAAAATAATAAGTTCGGGAAGGGTTTGATCGGCACAGTCAACCGCAAAACCGATAATTTCACAAACCGGAAACGTGGATACAAGGCATTTCGCAACTCCGATTTTTGAACCGTCGAAGCTCACACACCAAGAATTGTTTACTCTAAAGTCTTGATGAAAAGAAAATGCATTGGAAGAAGGTCTAGATGGTCGTTGTCTTAGAAAAAATTACGATATCTGCACCTGGACGACGGATATGAGCGTTTCTGTCGTCCAGGTTTATACCTGGACGACGGAGAATGACGTTCTCCGTCGTCCAGGTGTATAGACCCTGAATTCAGGGGTTAGGGCCTTACTGTTTAGGGTTTAGGGTTTCTGAACTTGGACGACGGAAAATTACCATCTCCGTCGCCCTAGTGTGTACCTGGACGACGGATAATGACCATTATCCATCGTCCAGGTGCATAGACCCCGATTTCAGGGGTTAGGGCCTTAGGGTTTACGGTTTAGGTCATCCCCGGTCATTTGTGTACGTGTCCGTTCAATTATTCTGATTCAAAAATATAATTAAAAAATTTATCGATCGATCCGATCGAACTGCTAGATTTAGGGTCAAGGATTTAGGTAGGGTACGTTTTATATGAGATTGAGATTTGGCGCCAATATTTATTAATTTCTCCGTTGGCCAGGATATATAATTCAGATTAATTTCTTACCGTAAACCGGCATCGATCATATATATTACAATAATTACAGTAATTAATTACCAATTAATCTCCCTCGTCGTATGACTGTACTCTTCGTCATAATCATCATCGTCCTCATCCCCGTTAGTCGACGGCTCATCCTCGTCATCGTACTCAACATCGTCCGACGAATAACCTGAGTCCTCGTCCGCGTCCTCTTCCTGCTCGTCTTCTTCATCTACCTCATCGATAATCTCATCTTCAGTTAGATCTGTACAACCATCAGGCATGGGTAACCGTTCACCATCTTGAACCAGGTCCATTATATCGGAGCGGACCATAGAAATATTAGGCTCTTGATAGGCAGGAATGTCTCTTTCTGGTTCAGCAGCATCTTCAGTCGTCGCCGGTGTCCCTTCAATTGTCTCTGTATTCCATATTCCTCGGTGAGAGATATGGTTCACTATTTTCCACCCTTCACCGGCTTTCGGATCGTCGAGATAGAACACCTGCCGAACTAAGGTGGCGAGAGCGAAAGGCTCATCCTCATACCAGTGCGAGTTTGTATCGACTGATAATAGTCCCAGGTCTTCCTTTGTACGCTTGAACCATCTGCACTTGAATAGGAAAACGTTGACATCATTCCCGTAACATAGCTGAACCACGTATACAATAGCCCCGTAATATAGATCATTGTCTTTCCCACAACCGCTACCCCACTGTTTTGTGTTCTTCTTCCTTCGTCTCGGGCCAATGAATGGAACTTTACACCGTTGACAAAACATCCGGGATAAATATAGTGTTTAACCGGCTTCCCTGCTAGCAAGTGCTTTGGCCATGACCACCACCCTCCGTGGTTATCAGATTTTTGCAGATCAATCATCTGCGAAAAAGGGCAAATTAATATAAGGGTTTACTTTCTACAAACATGAGCGATATGTATTTAAATAATTAATACCGAGTCGTACGTACGTACCCATTGGAAGAAATAATCAGGAAACTTCTTCTTAACCATTTTCTCAATCCACGCCGAACTCTTGTTTTGATTTAACGCCTGAAGCCTCTCCCTGTATGACATCATGTACAGCTCAACTTCATCACAGTCTCGCAACACTACCCAATGTGCCTCAATAAGTTCTTCCCGTGTTAACGATTCCTTTAATACTCCTCTAAACGATCGGACGACATTGGTGACGACAGAAAGATTGATGCGGGCACTGCGATCGGAGGCAGTGGGAGGGGGTGGATCTTTGAGGTACCTGTTGCAGTAAGTAACACAATCATGCATTAGGTATGTCTCTGCTATGGAGCCATCCGAGGCCGACCTGTTTTTGACGAATGACTTATACTGTCCAAGCTGTCTACAAAATCAAACGTACACATTACATAAGTACATATAGCTAGCTAGCTAGTATATATATAATCTCCAGTGGAACAAATTAATTAATTAGTTGTACGTACCTTTCTTGAGGATACATCCAAGTGTACTGGACCGGACCAGAAATAAGCACCTGCTCGGGCAGGTGGATCATTAGGTGAATCATGATGTCAAAGAAAGCAGGGGGGAAAATCCTCTCTAGTTTGCAAATGATGTGCACAATTTTTTGTTGCAATTCCACCACATCTGACTTCTTTAATTCTCTGGCGCATAACCTCTGCCACCACCTGCACAATGCCACTATTGGTTCTACGACGTCCCGAGGCAAGTATGGTCGAATTACCACTGGAATCAGACGTTGCAGCATAACGTGATAGTCATGTGTCTTTAGACCAACAAACTTGTGTTGCACCTCGTCCACTGCTCCAGTTATAGTAGCTGCATACGTAGCCGGATAACGAACGCCCTTAAACCAGTGAAATACAGAACGTCTAAGCGTCGGCTTCACTGTGTAAGGTGCATCTGGCATCTTGTTGTACACTCATTTCCTATCCCTCCTCAACCACAAGGGACGACGTAGATTCATTGATTCCAAATCTTTGCGCGCTTTGGGAGTATCTTTAGTCTTGAACTTAATACCGAGAATTGTTCCCACCACGCTGTCGCACACATTATTTTCTATGTGCATCGCGTCCAAGTTGTTCCTCAGCTTCAACTTCGACCAGTAAGGGAGTTCAAAGAATATACTCTTGTGATCCCAATAGCTCAGATCATGTGGAGGAATTGGATTGCATTTCTTTACATCCGCGTCATTGCTCAACACACCAAAGTCGAAATAGCTCAACCTTTCTAAAATCTCTTCGCCCGACCAACTACGGGGTTTAGGATTGTTCTCTACCGTACCGTCGAAATGAGCTTCATCCTGTCGCCACGGGTGGTCGTGAGGAAGCCATCTACGGTGACACAAGTAACACACCTTCCCCGCGTGCCAACTAGAGTTCACGTTGTCCAAACATATAGGACATCCATTATATCCTTTTGTCCTGCAGGCTGCCAACATCCCATAAGCTGGAAAATCGCTGATCGTCCACATTACGGCAGCCCTCATCGTGAACATCGTGTCAGTGAATTTGTCATAAGTTGGGACTCCATTTCCTACAACAGTTTCAGCTCGTCGATCAAAGGTCTGAGGTAGACATCTAAGCACTTCGATGGAGATTTAGGACCTGGAATTAGTACGGTAAGGAAATTAAATTCCTTGTTCATGCACATCCACGGAGGCAAGTTGTACGGCATCAGAATAACTGGCCAAGTGCTGACGGCGGAGCTATTACTTCCCCAAGGATTGAATTCGTCTGTAGATAGGCCGAGTCTAACATTTCTAACCTCTGAAGCAAAGTCTCCAAATTCTCTGTCGAAATGTTTGAAACCCTCCCCATCCGCGGCGTGTCGCAGGACGTCGTCATCTATTCGCTTTTCTGCGTACCATCGCATCGCCTCTGCTGTCTGTAGAGACATGTACAGGCGCTGAAATCTGGGAATCAAGGGAAAATATCGAACAACTTTCACAGGAATTCTCTTTTTCGAACTCTTCCTATTCAACTGGAATCTGCACTGGCCACATACGGGACAATAGTCCAACTCTTTATACTCTTTGTAAAATAGCACACAATCATTCGGACATGCGTCAATTATCCTGTACTTTAGGCCGAGGCTGCTCAGGATATTTCTAACCTTATAATGAGATTTAGGAAGATTGTGATCATCAGGAAGCAACTTACATATTTGCTCCTGAATTTCGTCAAAAGCACTCACTGACATTTGTGCTTCACTTTTATCTTCATTTGCTCCATCACATATTGCAACACATTCTCTCGACATCCAGGGAACACCGGGGTCTGCGCTTCAAGTAGTATCCGGTTGTACTTTTCCATCTCACTGGTGTCAGTGGCCAAGCTAGCTGCGGGGAATGTGTCATCATGCTCATAAGTGGTACTGTAACCTCCGTCTTGGTGTTGGTGTCCACCATGACTACATCCCGGAAACGCATCATGGACCAAATCTGCAGTTGGGTTGCAAGCTGGGGGTCCGGCACCACTGCCGCTGGATGAGGCACCATGGTAACTGTACCCTGAGCTGAAGTCTGCTGCGCTGAACTCTACTGCTTCACCATGCTCGCTCCATGTAGTGTAACTCCACATCATACCATTTTTGTACAGGTGTTGCACCATAACATTAACCTCCGCATACTGACAATTAAGACATTTCTGACACGGACACCTGAAACGTTTCTTTCCCTGACCATGTTCTATCGCAAAATTCACAAATTCGCTAATTCCATCCATATACCGGACATCACATCTATTCTTCAACTTCATCCAACTCTTGTCCATACTGCTACAAAATATTATAATTAATTAATTATTACATATATATATATTTGTCAATTAATTTACGCTTAATTATACGTACTCGATCTACATCGATCCATCAATTACGTACGTACGTAATTTAATCGATCTGTACATATATATATAGCTAACATCAGCTAACATCCTTGCATGTATATATGTACGTACGTTTTCACTAAATATATATTAATTAATTAATTAAGCAAATTTTAACTGCGTACGTATACGTACCTGCTGGCCTTCTCGATATCTGTACGTTAATTAAGCTAACTAGCTAGTCAGCGGAGATCCCTTATCGATCCTGATTCTTCTCGGCCTAGCTAGCTTCTAGCTAGCTAGCTCCCTAGCTTCTCCTTCTCCCTTCTCCCTTCTCCTTCAATTCTTCTTCAAATGGAATGAATAGATCGAGGCCAGGAATGAATTCGATCAGCTTATATAATGCTTCACTTAGACGACGGAGGTGTCGGTACGTCGTCTAAGTGGAAGCACGTTTCGTATACTCGGACGACGGCGTGTCGGTGCGTTGTCCAGGTAATCACCTGGACGACGGAGAATACCATCTCCGTCGTCCAGGTGATTACTGGGACGACGGAGAAGACTCCGAGGTCCAGGTTATCCCCTGGACGATGGAAAATACAATCTCCGTGGTCCAGGTGACCACCTGGAGGAAGGAGAAGACTCCGTGGTCCAGCTGACCACCTGGACGACGGAGATTGTATTCTCCGTCGTCCAGGTGGTACTTGGACGACGGAGTCATTTCCGTCGTCCAGGTGGCACTTGGACCATGGAACAATTATGTCTCTGTGGTCTAAGTGATGTTTTCTTGTAGTGATGCCAATGCATCTCACATGTTTCACAAATGTAGATTTAGGTAATGACTTGCTAAAAAAAGTCTGCAACATTATCAACGAAACCAATCTGGTTCACTTGAATATTCAAAAGCTGTTGTTATTGCTGATTAAAGAAAAACTTCGGCGATATATGTTTTGTATTGTCACCCTTAATGTAACCTAACTTCATCTGTTCAATGCATGCTGCATTATCCTCATAGATGCAAGTAGGAGAAATAATAGTAGATGATAATCCACTAGACCCTCAAATATGACCTATGACTGACCTAAGCCAGACATTCTCTAACACCTTCATGTAAAACAATAATTTCAGAATGATTCGAGGAAGTAGCAACAATGGTTTGCTTTATTGATCTCCAACAGATCATCGTGTTTCCCAAAGTGAAAATATAACCAGTCTGTGAATGATCTTTGTGTGAGTCAGAGAGATACTCAGCATCAGCAAATCCAACCAACACATCAATCAGTGTCTCAGAATTGCGGATTGCACGAAAACTGTCTGAAGCAGGACAAATTTTCGACAAGTTGAGAGAATCCCTTGAGGGGTCAAAAGAATCACTCTGGTCGATCCAAGGTGTAGAATTTGATGGGTCGAGGCCATGGCTCAACGGGTCAAAGGACCCCTTCGGGTTATCACAGTTCATTGCATTCGACGGGTCGAGTCCATGACTCGACGGATCGAAATGTCCAGAACTTGAATGTTGCAATTCAACTATTCCTTGACCAGAATTTTCATGCTTCTCTTTGTATTCTTTGTAAGGGAAAAATAAGCCCATGTCAATAGAACCTTTAAAGTACCTGAAGATTTGTTTTACTCCGTTCCAATGACGTTGTGTAGGTGCAGAGCTAAATTTAGTCAACAAGTTCACTGAGAAGGCAATATCTGGACGTGTGCACTGAGCTAAATAAAACAAACCTCCAATAGAACTAAGATATGGAACTTCAGCTCCCAAGATCTCCTTATCGTCATCTAGCGGTCGAAATGGATCTTTCTTGGGGTCCAGACTACGAACAACCATTGATGTGCTAACAGGGTGTGCTTTGTCCATGTTAAATCACTTGAGCATCTTTTTTGGATATAAACAAACTGGTGAATAAGAATTCCACCAACTCGATGTTCCGGCTCTAATCCGAGACAAAATCGAGTCCTACCAAGGTCTTTCATCTCAAACTCAGATTTCATGTAGCTAACCGTCACATTGATCTCATTAAGAGTTCTGATGATGTTCATATCATCAACATAGACTGCTACTATAGAAAAACCTGAACTTGTTCTTTTAATGAACATGCAAGGGCGTAAGTCATCATTCTTGTATCCATTCCCAATCAAGTAGTTACTAAGACGTGATACCACATCATACCAGATTGCTTCAATCCATATATAGTGAACATCTCAATTTGATAACATGAGCACTCCGTGGTTTAGAGTTACTTGATTTGGGTATAGCAATGTCATCTGGCACTTTCATGTATATTTTCGAATCAAGATTCTCATAGAGATATGTAGTAACCATATCCATAAACTGCATGTTAAGCTTTTCAGACACTACTAAGATTATCAGGTAGTGGAAGGTGATGGTATCCATAACAGGAGAATACGTCTCCTCATAATCAATTCCAGGGCGCTGAGAGAAACCCCGCGCTACAAGTCTAGCTTTATAACGCAAGACCTCATTCTTCTCATTATGCTTCTGAATAAAGATCCATTTATGTCTAACTGGCTTAACATTCAGTGGGTATAGCACAACTAGACCGAAAAATTCCCTTTTATTTAGAGAGTCTAGTTCAGCTTGGATTGCTACCTTCCATTTCGGCCAATCTGCTCTATGTTGACATTCAATAACAGAGCAGGGTTCCACTTCATCTTCATCAATAATCTCCTGAGCGACAGAATAAGTAAACACATTATCAACTAACATGGAAGATCTATCCATAAGAACACGCACATCATTTGTTCTAAGCTAGATTTCTTTGTTCTTTGACATAACAAGAGGTTCTGAAGCGTACCCCAGACTTGCCAATTGTGATTCAAGGACATAACTATAGTCAGAGACAATCTCATGTGAAGAATTCACAATGTTGATGATGAATGGATCCTTTTGTGCCTTGATGACTTGTCTTTTAACCGGCGACTCATCAGTGGATTTTCTTGATCTCCCCCTTTTCCTGGTGGGAGTCGAGGCTGACGCAACACCTTCCACATGAGTAAGAGGAGCGTCTCCTTGCCTAGTGTTCCCACTAATGAATTCCTTTTTTGGGATTTCTAACCTTGCAGGAACATTTGCAGCAGGTATATCCGACCTCTTCACTTTAGCGATATCAGCAAATGAGTCAGGCATAGAGTCTGCTACTTGTCGAAGATAAAGTATTCTTTGCACTTCCGTCTCACTCTGAGACATGCAAGGATTATGAAGAGACACAGTGGGATTAAACCCCGTCAATTCATGTCGTTCTACTGGAATAGAAACATTCTTATCTCTCCCTAATGACGGAAAATATGTCTCTTTAAAGTGACAATTTGCAAATCTAGCAATAAAGAGATCTCCTGTCGAAGGGTTCAAGATATATAGCGGACTATCGTTGGAGATTCATAACCAACATAAATGCCTAATCTTCTTTGAGAACCCATTTTAGTGCATTGTGGAGGCGCAATTAGCACATAAACCGTGCAACAGAAAATGTGTAAACGTGAAACATCAGGCTCATATCCAGTTATCAACTGGTACGCACTAAATGGTTGGCGAGTAGGTCGAAAATGAAGAAGAATTGTTGTGTGTAACACTGTATATCCCCATGCACAGACTGGTAAATTTGTATGCATTACCAAAGCTCTAAACACGAGCTATAACCGCTTGATATAAGCCTATCCTAAACCATTCTGAGAATGAACATGAGGAACAGGATATTCAACTTCAATCCCAAGAGACATGCAGTAATCATCAAAAAATTTGGATGTAAACTCTCCTGCATTATCCAATCGAATAGACTTGATTGGATGATCCGGGTAGTGAGCCCGAAGCTAAATGATTTGAGCCTGAAGTTTTGCAAATACATCATTCCTTGTGGAAAGCAAAGCAACGTGTGACCATTGCATTGATGCAACTATCAAAACTATAAAATATTTAAATGGTTCGCATTCAGGTTTGATAGGTCCACAAGTATCACTTTGGATCCTTTGTAAGAATGGAATATTGTCATTATTATCAACAACAAAAGAAGGACGTGCTTGTTACTTTGCTAAAGAACAAGCTTTGCAAAACGAGCGATGTGCATCAGAGATTGCAACATAAGAATCTGGTGGGATAACGCATAACGCCTCATCAGTATTTTACTGGGATGGTGCTGCACTTGTCTTGGAGACCGAGCTAGAACTGAGAGGAGTTGTCTCATCCTCACCATCTAAACTGATGGAAATAGGTAATCCCACATATTTTTTTGTTCTAAAGAACGGATGACCATGAGTATTTTTTAAGATTTTGATCATCATGTCACGACCTGGATGTCTTAGTCGAAAATGCTAAATCATGTATGAGTCAGAATCACATGTAGTAGTGTGAGTCACGACATTGGATTCAATAATCCGAACTGTAGTTAGATATAAACCACTACGAATAGCCAGAAACTTCTCTAAAATGCGCTTGCGGTCACATTTAGCAGATGTTATACATAATAGTTCTTTCCCGTTCTCACAATAAGTTTTCAAGTGAAAACCGTTGGCACGAATATCCTTAAAACTTAGCAAGGTTTGATTGGCCTTTGGCGTGAATAAAGCATTAGTGATATATAATTTTGTACCATGGGGCAGTAGAACTACGCCCTTTTATAAATAGGCGCTGCACTAATTGTGACGACCTGAATCAGAATTAGCACGTTAATCGGCTTAATCCACAAGTTTACGAGTAATCGCAGTTTATCATAAATTGATCGAATTGGCGGTTCGGTTCACGACTTAATTATCGGACGAGAATTTGAGTTGAGTCTCTTCACAAGAATTGTAGTGTGCGTGATTTCGAGTTCGTAGGCGGTTTCGGATAATTGTTTCGATAACCGAGGAATATGTTATGAATATTTGAAATTGCATAATTCTGTTGTGTTTATCCATTTGAGTTTGAGTTATCCGAAACGTGGATGTGATTCGTTTTGGACCGTCAATCGTATCGAGCCGCGAGTATAAATATAGGAATAGTCGAAAATTGTCGGAAATCACTGTTTCGGGAAGTTTGACCGTCGTTTGACCAGAGGAGACTGTTGACCCGCGTTGACCGAGGGAGAAAAAGACCACCGTTTGACTCACCAGCGACTTTTCATTTTCGGCCACCTCCGGCTCCGATTTGGGTATGGTTCGATTCTCCTCTTGATTTCCTATGGTTTAACACTTTGATTTGTGAAATTTGGTGAGATATTGAGGGAGAACGAGGAACTTAAAGTTGTGGGATTTTGGGGTCGACGGACGGTGGTGCTCTGGCCACAGTAGTGGCCGGAGATTTGGGAGGTTTTTGCTCGTGGGGCCACGGCGATGCCTTTGGGAGTACCCTCGAGGGCCGCCGTGCGCCGTGGCCGGAGTTTCGATGGAGAACATGGTCGCCGGCCGGATTGGGATTTTGTGACTTTCGAGCTGAATTTCGACAGTTCACAGTGGAATTGGAGGAGGCCGTAGTTGTGAGATTTGTTGGGCTCGAGGAGGAGAAGAAATCTGGGCTTTCCTCGCCAGGAAATCTCTCCGGTGACGGCGCACCGCCGGTGGCGGCGACGGTCAACAGCAGAGCTCCGGCGAGGCGTTAACTTTTTGAAATTTGACAAGTTTTATGCCGTTTTGCTCGTAATCACGCTCCGATCATCGCCTTGAGGTTTTCGAGTTGATTTGGTTATCGGATTTTAAGTCGAGGGTTTATGTGGAGAATTTTGAGATTTTCGTCGATTATTTTGTATCCGAGTTATATGTTTCCAGAAATGGTTGGTTTCCGAGGTATGGTACAATGTGATGAATTGTGATTTTGATCAGTTATATTTTGTGATTATTCAAAGGATCAAGATCGTACGATGGGAGAGGGATCTTCCGCCGGATCTCGTGATTAGCGCGTGTGCGCGCTGTGCTCATCTTTGAGTGGACCTTTTTATTTTCACTGTTATAGCGAGTTCTTGATTTTCGTATTTATTTACGATACGATGTTGAGATTATTTACTGTTTTTGGAGGTAATATTTTATATTTTATATGGTGATGGCATTTACTTAGCATCGATGCATTGGCTACTCGGCTGATCACCAGTAGTCAGATCCAGGGTTGAGAGATTCCTCTGATGTGCCCACTAGGCTTGAGAGATTCGCCTAGTCTATCACCTTCGGGCTTGAGAGATTCGCCTGACACCTCCATTTATTTTAAGAACTCGCTTTGTTTTATGATATATATATAAATGGTGAAAGGCATATGATTATTTTCGTCTACTCACTCTAACGATTTTATTTGCCTTTCCCCTGGGCTTTTCGGGTTCCATGCCCAGTTTGCAGTTCGGATTCTGGTGCCTCATGTCGCAGTCGGAGGCTTAGTGTTCGAGCTACCTTTCTTTTTCAGTAGGTTTCTTGTTTTACCTACTGTTGTATGTTTTTGTATATATATACACTAGAGGTCGCTTTGATTACTCCGATGTTATACTTTTATATGTTTTTCCCCGGATTTCAGTAAAGTATAGTTTTATTTATTACTTTACATTATTGTTATGATATTGAGAAATCCGGATGGGATTGGTTCCCACGGTTTAGTTTTTATGGCATAGGATGAAGTGTGTCTTTAGGTGTAGGTTAATGGCAATTTCACGTTATAGTGAAACTCTGCTGAAATTTTTATAGTTTTTGCAAGTTCGTGTTTTCAGAAGGGGTTTGATTCCGGTTTAGGAAACTAAATCGGGGTTGGGTCCTTTCAGCTTGGTATCAGAGCATTAGGTTTCAGGTTTTGTAGACTTCTGTAGTTGTGATACTAAGGGTATTTGAGTATGTACAGCATGTCTGGAGCGATGACCCGACTAGCCAGCGGTTACTCATCAATGCTTCGGGTGTTGTATGTGTTCAAATATCTAAAGTTTCATGATTACGTTCCTTGTGTCTTGTGACTAATGTTTTTCTCTTATCATTAGGATGCCTCCTAGACGTGGTCCCCGTGTTAATAGAGATGTGGATCCTGATGAGGATCGCCAGATGTATGACTTGCTTATACGAGTATTGCGTTTGGAGGAGCGTTTTGACCCTGTGGTCAAAGCTCGAACTGCTGGAGCGATTGTTTTCTCGGGTTCAGCTGATCCAGAGATTTGTGAAGCCTTTTTTGGTTCAGGTTGAACGAGTTTGTGAGCGTCTGCGTTTCACTCCTGAGTTGATGACAGTGGCAGTAGTTGGTTTACTCGAGTCGGATACATACTTCTGGTAGGTTAGCACCGATAGAGTTCCGGTTGATACTCCGTAGACACTGTTCAGGGATTTGTTTATGCGGAGATACTTCAACCAGGCTACACAGCAGCGGAAGTATGAGGAGTTCACCAACTTGAGACATGGCAGCATGTCAGTACTTGAGTACTGGGACAGATTTACCAGCATATCTCGGTTTGCTCGTGGCATGGTGGCTACAGAGGAAGCCAAGTGTCAGAGATTTGAGTTGGGCTTGAACTTGAACATTAAGGGGACACTGACTACGATGCCTCGGAACAACTTTGATGAGTTTGTGAGTGCTGCACTTCGAGGTGAGGATATCAAGAAGGAAAGGCAGATGATATTCCAGTCTCAACGATTTGAGGAGGGTGGACCGAGTCAGGGACCTTCCAAGAGGCTGAGTTTTGACACTTCTGGATTGGCATCATCATCGGGCAGTGGACCATATAGACCACCAGGTAGTTCTACTAGACAGAGACAGAGATGAAGGAGGGATCGACCACAGAGACCACAATCTAGTGGGGGTTCTAGCGGATCCAGTTATCCTCGACGTACCGGTGGCACTTTTGCCGTACCGAGGGAGTACCCATTGTGTAATCTCTGCAACATGCATCATTTTGGTCCATGTCAGCGAGGCCCTGTCGTTTGTTATCGTTGTGGCCAGGAGGGTCACTATATAAGGGAATGTTTCCAGCTTGCTGGTGTTGGTGGACAGGCGGCCCAAAGTTCCGGAGGAGAGCGAGGTACCACTTCTGGGGCTCGACCAGTACAGTCTTCTAGTCAGGGCAGACAACAGAGTCACCCTCAGTGTGGACGACCAGCCGGGCAGGCCAGGGTTCATGTCATGTCATTGTGTGAAGGCAGAGCTTCACCGGAGGTTGTTATTGGTACGTTGCATGTTTTTGGCTATCCAGTACTTACTTTGCTAGTTCCAGGTGCTACACATTCAATCATATCATATAGATTATCATCTTTAGCTACTATGCATGCATCTCCACTTCCGGGGTTGTGGAGAGTGTTGTATCCATCCGGTGAGGTGGTGAGTATTGGTTGGGTGTATAGGGATTGTGAGATTTTTATTGGAGGTCATGGTTTAGCCGCAGATTTGTTATTGCTAGATATCGTCGACTTTGATGTGATTTTGGGTATGGACTTCTTGGAGACACATTGGGCTATGTTCGATTGTCACAAGAAGGAGGTTGTGTTTCGACGTCCAGGGTTCCCAGAGATACTATTTTGCGGTGAGAAGAAACTTCATTGCCATGTGTGATTTCAGGGATGAAGGCTGATCGGATGATGAAGAAGGGTTGTGTTGCATACTTAGCTCATGTTGTGGATACTACGGCTACTGTGCTAGACATTGGTGATATTGAGGTGGTTTCCGAGTTTCCAGATGTATTTCTAGAGGAGTTACCGGGTATTCCTCCAGTTCGGGAGATCGATTTCACCATTGAGCTTTTACCGGGCACTGGACCCATATCTCATGCACCTTATCGTATGGCGCCAGTGAAGTTGAAGGAGCTACAGATTTAACTTCAAGAGTTGCTGGAGAAAGGTTTCATACGACCCAGTGTATCACCGTGGGGTGCTCCTGTGCTGTTTGTGCGGAAGAAGGATGGTTCCATGCGGTTATGTATTGATTACCGGAAGCTGAATCAAGTCACCGTGAAGAACAAGTATCCGTTGCCACGGATTGACGACTTGTTTGATCAGCTCAAGGGAGCTTCGGTCTTTTCGAAGATTGATCTCAGGTCCGGATATCATCAGTTGAGGATCAGAGAGTCATATGTGGCCAGGACAACTTTCAGATCACGGTATGGGCATTATGAGTTCTTGGTTATGCCGTTTGGGTTGACCAATGCCCCAGCAGCTTTCATGGACTTGATGAACCGGGTGTTCAGACGGTTTCTGGACAAGTTTGTGATCGTGTTCATCGACGACATCCTGATTTACTCCAGGAATGTGGTCCAGCACAAGAAGCATTTGCGAGCTGTTTTGCGGACTTTGCGGGATAATCAGCTATTTGCGAAGTTCAGCAAGTGTGAGTTTTGGTTGGATAGAGTGAAGTTTTTGGGCCACGTGATATCACCTGAGGGAGTCAGCGTGGATCCTAACAAGATTGAAGCCGTGTTGAATTGGAGTAGACCTACCACCGTACCAGAGATCAGGAGTTTCTTGGGTTTGGCAAGTTATTATCGGCTCTTTGTGCAGGATTTTTCACGGATTGCTACTCCACGTACTAGATTGACGAAGAAAGGCGTCAAGTTCGAGTAGTCTGACGCATGTGAGGAGAGTTACTTGCTCTTGAAGGAAAAGTTGACTACTGCACCGTTTTATACCCTACCTGACGACAGTTGAGAGTTTGTGGTTTACAGCAATGCATCGAAGTTGGGACTTGGTTGTGTTTTGATGCAGCATGGCAGAGTGGTAGCTTACGGTTCCAGGCAGCTGAAACCACATGAAGTCAACTATCCTACACATGATTTGGAGTTGGCTGCTATTGTATTAGCTTTGAAGAGTTGGAGACATTACTTGTACGGAGCTCAGTGCAAGATATACACAGATCACAAGAGTCTCACTTATTTGTGCACGCGGTCAGACTTGAATATGAGGCAGTGCAGATGGATGGAGTTGATCAATGACTATGATTGCACCTTTGAGTACCATCCAGGGAAGGCTAATGTCGTTGCTGATGCACTCAGTCGGAAATCGGGAGCCTCATTATTTCATGTGTGTGTTGCCAGAGTTTCCATGTTAGCTGAGTTACGGGCTACAGGAGCTGAGTTTGAGTGGGACGATGATGGAGCTTTGTTGGCTAGCTTCCAGGTTCGACCAGTGTTGGTTGATCAGGTTCGGGAAGCTTAGGATGCGGATTCCTATCTGTTGGACAAGAAGACCATGATTTGGAATGATGTGCCAACAGAGTTTCGGTTGAGTGATGATGGTACGTTGTTATTCAGAAGCAGATTATGTGTACCCAGAGATGAGAGTTTGAACAAAGAGATTTTAGACGAAGCTCATTGTTCTGCGTATGCGATGCATCCCGGCGGTACGAAGATGTTTCGTACACTCCGAGGTTATTATTGGTGGCGAAATATGAAGCGGGAGATTGCCGCATATGTGAGTAGATGTCTGATTTGTCAGCAGGTTAAAGCAGAGAGGCAGAAGCCTGCAGGAAAGTTACAGCTCTTAGAGATTCCGGTTTGGAAGTGGGAGCACATTACCATGGATTTCGTGTATCAGTTACCGCGTACTTCGGCTGGTAATACTGGTATTTGGGTTATCGTAGATCGATTGACGAAATCCGCTCATTTCCTTGCACTTCCGGGAAGATTTCAGTGGGCAGATTGGCAAAGCTGTATTTGGAAGAGATCGTTCGTCTGCATGGTGTGCCTGTATCCATTGTTTCTGACCGGGACAGTCAGTTTACTTCAGAGTTTTGGCAGGCATTGCAGTGAGCCTTGGGTACTAGATTGCATTTTAGTACAGTTTTCCATCCTCAGACTGATGGGCAGTCTGAGAGGACTGTTCAGACTCTCGAGGATATGTTCTGGTCTTGTGTTTTGCAGTTCAAAGGAAATTGGGACCAGCAACTGCATTTGATTGAGTTTGCTTACAACAACAGTTATCAGGCCAGTATTGTTATGGCACCGTATAAGGCTCTATACGGGAGGCAGTGCCGCACTTCATTGTGTTGGAGTGAGGTGGGCGAGCGATGGTTTATTGGCCCTGATCTGGTGAAGAGCACCATGGAAGATATTCAGATTATCCGGGACAGACTGAAGATAGCCCAGGATCGCCAGAAAAGTTATGCGGACGTGAGAAGAAAGAGTCTCGAGTTCGAGGTGGGTGATTGGGTCTTCCTGAAACTTTCTCCTTGGAGAGGAGTTGTGCATTTCGGGAAGGGTGGCAAGCTTCGACCACGGTACATTGGTTCGTACGAGATTACCAAGAGAGTTGGTGCCGTGGCTTACAGGCTAGAGTTGCCTTCTGAGATGGCTCGAGTACACGATGTTTTTTATGTCTCGATGTTGCGGAAATACATTCCTGATCCATCATATGTGTTAACACCACATCAGCTTCCTATCCGGGAAGATTTGACATATGTGGAGGAGCCAGTACAGATTCTCGATCATCGTGAGCAAGAGTTGAGGCACAGAGTCATACCGTTTGTGAAGGTCTTATGGTAGAATCATTCAGTTGAGGAGGCCACTTGGGAGACCGAGCAGCGTATGCGGGAGCAGTATCCTCATCTGTTCACCTAGCAGGTACGTAAATTTTGAGGTCGAAATTTCTTTAAGGGGGGTAGATTTGTGACGACCCGAATCAGAATTAGCACGTTACTCGGCTTAATCCACTAGTTTACGAGTAATCGCAGTTTATCATAAATTGATCGAATTGGCGGTTCGGTTCACGACTTAATTATCGGGCGAGAATTTGAGTTGAGTCTCTTCACGAGAATTGTAGTGTACGTGATTTCAAGTTCGTAGGCGGTTTCGGATAATTGTTTCGATAATCGAGGAATATGTTATGAATATTTGAAATCGCATAATTTTGTCATGTTTATCCGTTTGAGTTTGAGTTATCCGAAACGTGGATGTGATTCGTTTTGGACCGTCAATCTTATCGAGCCGCGAGTATAAATATCGGAATAGTCGAAAATTGTCGGAAATCACTGTTTCGGGAAGTTTGACCGTCGTTTGACCAGAGGAGACTGTTGACCCGCGTTGACCGAGGGAGAAACGGACCACCGTTTGACTCGCCGGCGACTTTTCATTTCCGGACACCTCCGGCTCCGATTTGGGTATGGTTCGATTCTCCTCTTGATTTCCTATGGTTTACCACTTTGATTTGTGAAATTTGGTGAGATATTGAGGGAGAACGAGGAGCTTAAAGTTGTGGGATTTCGAGGTCGACGGACGGTGGTGCTCTCGCCACGGTGGTGGCCGGAGATTAGGGGGGTTTTTTCTCGTGGGGCCACGGTGATGCCTTTGGGAGTACCCTCGAGGGCCGCCGTGTGCCGTGGCCGGAGTTTCGATGGAGAACAGGGTCGCCGACCGGATTGAGATTTTGTGACTTTCGAGCTGAATTCCGGCAGTTCACGGTGGAATTGAAGGAGGCCGTAGTTGTGAGATGTGTTGGGCTCGAGGAGGAGAAGAAATCTGGGCTTTCCTCGCCGGGAAATTTGGAGGTATTGTTTTATATTTTATATGGTGATGGCATGTACTTAGCATCGATGCATTGACTACTCGGCTGATCACCGGTAGTCCAGATCCAGGGTTGAGAGATTCCCCTGATGTGCCCACTAGGCTTGAGAGATTCGCCTGACACCTCCATTTATTTTAAGAACTCGCTTTGTTTTATGATATATATATATATATATAAATGGTGAAAGGCATATGATTATTTTCGTCCACTCACTCTAACGATTTTATTTGCCTTTTTCCTGGGCTTTTCGGGTTCCGTGCCCAATTTGCAGTTCAGATTCTGGTGTCTCACGTCGCAGTCGGAGGCTTAGTGTTCGAGCTACCTTTATTTTCCAGTTGGTTTCTTATTTTGCCTACTGTTGTATGTTTTTGTATATATATACACTAGAGGTCGCTCTGATTACTCCAATGTTATACTTTTATATGTTTTTCCCTGGATTTCTGTTAAGTACAGTTTTATTTATTACTTTACATTATTGTTATGATATTGAGAAATTCGGATGGGATTGGTGCCCACGGTTTGGTTTTTGTGGCATAGGATGAAGTGTGTCTTTGGGTGCAGGTTAATGGCAATTCCACGTTATAGCGAAACTCTGCCCAAATTTTTATGGTTTTTGCAAGTTCGTGTTTTCAGAAGGGGTTTGATTCCGGTTTAGGAAACTAAATCGGGGTTGGGTCCTTTCACCAATCATGATTGTCGTTGAGAATTTGTATGGAAAAAGTCCACAAATAGTTGCTTATTCCATAGAATGGTATGGGTAGTACTACTATCTGCTAAAAACTCAATTTCTCCTTGAAACATCTACAAAATCAATGTAAACAAGTAAGTCTTTGTACTAAAGACCAGGAGTACACTTCAAGTATACACTTAAATATTTGAATAAGGGTGTGACCCTTGGTTAGTGCTGATATGGCATGACATAAACCGATGTGTAAACAACATCTGTTGCTGAAATCTAGGAATTTTCTAATAAAACTGATGTATAAACATATTTAAAAACATCACATCCGGGTAACATCTTCGACGAGTCGAAGGAAATCCTCTACTGGTCAAAGAAAACCCAAAATTGGATGTCAATTTTCCGATATTTTCGACAAGTCGAAGAAAACCTAAAACTAATAGCAATTTTTTCAGGTCAAAATTGGTCATAGTCCGAGACAGAAGCAAACATTCGACGGGTCGACCTAAATTTTTGACGAGTCAAAATTGGACATAGTCCGAGGAAAACATAAACATTCAACGAGTCGAGGAAAAACTCAATGGGTCGAAAAATGTGAAAACAGATCTAGAGTGGAACATTCGACGGGTTAAGGAAAATCTCGATGGGTCGAAAAAATGTCTTGAGATCAAAAAAATATCTTTTTTGTGTCTCGTCTTTACTGTATCATTGTGTCATTATGCCATATACAATTGTAAACATCGAACCATACATAAGAATTGTATGAAAATAGAATATTCTCAACACTTTTATAAACTGAGAAATAGAGAAATATTCATTTCTACGAAAAAAAAATACATCATAGATGTTCTTAATCAAAAAACAAGACAAGCGTCTTAATAAGTTTGACCAAAAAGTAAGCCAAAAACAAAACCAAAACTTGAAAAATTATAGAGACAATGCCTTTTACGGCTTAATCAAAGTCCGGGGTAGCAAGATCTTTCCCCTTGTCTTCTGCATGAAAAAATTGGTGTCAACCTCCATTTCTAAATCTCCAGCATAATTCGACTCTTGATCCAAATACTGCTTGTGCCTCTTGTAGATGTTCTGGATTTCTCTACTAGTATGGAACTGTTTGTGCATATGCTTAGTAGAACCACATTTGAAACAAACGTATCTTCCAGAATGTTGAGACCGTTGACCATCAGAAATCAAATCAGACTGGTCCTTGTTAGAGTTGGCGTTCTGATCTCTATGCCAAGTCAGATTGCAGCTGCGGCCTTGGCCACGCCCACGCCCTCCTGTACCCCCATGTGGAGCATGTCCTCCACGAGTATTAGGTTCTGAAGGAGCAACCTTCTTATATTTGCGGGCTTTTCCTCCAGTTTGGTAACTTTTATGCTTTTTCGTACCAGTCAGTCTTGAGTTATTATTTAGAATGATCTCATGATGCCTTTCTTTTATTGCAAGGTTATTGTTGAGATCACTGAAGGTAGTAATCCTCTCATGTTCGTACTCAAGCCAGTACTGATGAGCGAGAATACTCATGGATATTGGGAAGTTTTGTAACGCCCTCTCAATCATGTCATTCTCAAATTTTTCTACCCACAAAAAATCAACTCTGACTACAGTTCTAGCATGACTTGATTAAACTCTTGGATTTTGGGAAAATCTACAAGTCTAGTGTTCTCCCATCTTGCAGTCAACTCAGGAAGCTGTGCATCATGCACGTTGTTGACGCGCTACTTCAAAACATCCCACAATGCCATGGGATCTGTTTTGTTTAAATAATGTTTCTAGAGAGTTTGATGAATATGTCGCCTCAAAAATATGAGATTGAGCTTTTGATTCATCAGTGGGGGGCAAGAGATTCGTTCTAGGACCAGAGGGTTTGATGGTGTTGGTCAGTCTCTTTCCGATGAATGTAGTTTCCACATCTAAGACCCAACGGTGATACTCCTTGCCTTAAAGGTCAAGGATGTCGAATTTCGGCCTAGCTGGCTCATTCGACTCATCTACAAAAATACACGGAGATGTTTTATCAGTAACGATCGAAAACTACGACTACAAAAACTTTCAATTTTTATTGAATAAGAACGTGATCCATGATATATGGTCACAAAATCAATAATAAACGGTGGCAAAAAACTACACCCAGCTACCGTGACTAACTGTCACATAGGATCGATTTTCCTTTTCTTTTCTTTTCTTTTCTAAACCGTGACTTCTCCAGAACCGTCACTTATACTTTATGGATATAAGTCCATAAGAACTAGGGTAAAAATGTAATATAAAATAACTCATATTACAATTATCATCGACTTAGATCTAGGGTTTTGCGGTAAGTAAGTTTGATCATCGATCTAGAGATTGATGGTTTAGAAAAGTTTACCTCGATGAGTGTTGTGCTCGATATGACCGGTACACTTGTTGATCAATTTGATGTTGAACGTCGTTTGAAACGAATCTTTGGAAGTCGGGCAATCTTGACAAGGTAGGAAGATTTGAAGAGCTTGTGCTTGTGTGAGGAGCGCCGGAAGAGAGAGAGGTCGGCGGTGGTTGTTGGCGGTGTCTAGGTCTGTCGGCAGTGGAGGTCTTTTGTGAAGGTTAGGTTTTTTTTTCTTTCTTTGTGATGACTATCAACTCAGAGAGCTGCTGATAACGTGTTGCAAGAGAAAAATATGTACACTGTAAAATAACTACTCTTTCATTAATAGAATGTTTTAAATACAAGCTGATACAATTTGTTACAATAAATGTCCCGATATAACAGAGATTCTCTATATCTATCTAATCATTATCCGTATCTAAGTAGGACAAGACACACACTGAAAATTATGAAGAATTAATCTCCTTAAACAATAATCAATTTCCATACAATTTGATTGATTTTACTTGATTCTGTGACTAATGATCAGATCATGGACTCTGTAGTTTCTTCCCATGTCTCAATAATCTAATCAGCTTAATAAAATGGTCACTTCTAATAAATTCAGAGAACTTGCAATATACTATTTACTTTTATCTAGATGTGTTAAGGTCATACAATTCTTGCATCCATACATCTCTCATACAAATGCGATGATCTCAACCTCATGGAAAATTAATTGTTTAAAGTTATCGTATTTCGATCAGGTGTGGAACAGTGGAAGTTCATCCTCTGCAAGACTTCCTCAATTTGTAAACCACATCCACCAAACAGCCAGATATCATGCAATCGTGCTTAAAACTGCTGCCCCAGTCTATCTTGCTAATCCAATTGGATACACGGGATGTGAAATTTTTGTCTTGCCCAACATGACCATTTGGCATATAGATTGATGACTTGTGGCTTACGCAAGTTTGAGCCGTACTTTTGGGTTAGGACTGGTTTGACTTCAGAAACGGTTCAAGTTAAGGAGGTGAGCTAACTGATACTTTCTAGCACTTCCTAGTTCCTACAACCACAACTCATCAAACACCTACAGAATTTTTGGACACAATTTCACTATAAATACCATTGCATTTCCGTCTTCCCTTCATAACAAAATACAACAGCATTATACAATACAATTGTTCTTAGCAGCTCCTTTAAACTTAGCCATGACTTCCCCCAAGCGTTTCTTCATTCTGTGTTTGGTCGCAGTCTTCTCGCTCTCAAGCACCCAAATGAGCCAAGCAGCTCGCCACCTCTTGGATACAACCACTGCTCCACCTCCAGCACTGCTGGTAGTGCCAACAATTCCGTCTCTGCCCAAGACTGCACTGCCTCCACTACCCAAGGCCACACTGCCCCCGTTGCCCTCAGTACCAACACTTCCCAAGGCCACATTACCACCTATGCCTTCAAACCTCTTGCCTACACTCCCAACTAACCCATCTCTGCCAAAAGCCACCTTGCCCCCATTGCCATCTAACCCGTTGCCTAAACTGCCTACTGCCCCAACTCTGCCACCAGTAATCCCATCCTTGCCAAAATCAGCACTGCCTCCTGTCCCCACAACCCCCTTGCCTGCCACGCTGCCTCCGTTGCCATCCAACTCACTACCAACGCTGCCCAAGGCCACATTGCCACCACTTCCTTCAAACCCCTTGCCTACGCTTTCAACCGCAACTCTGCCAAAAGCTACATTACCGCCATTGCCATCAATCCCATCTTTGCCAAAATCAGCTTTGCCAAGTCTACCAACAACAACCGTGCCAACTACATTACCTCCATTGCCAGCAGCCAACCCATTGCCTACACTCCCCACAACAATCCCTACTATTTCATCAGCAATTCCATCCACTCCCTTCCTCTCTCCACCACCATCAAACTGAGCACTTGACTAGTTGTTATATTTTCACCGTCCAGACTTATATCTGGAAGTGATTTCAGGTAGATATGATTCTTGCACTTGATGGTGGAGTTTCTGCATCACTTTTGTTAAAAGTGCTCTGACGATTTGTTTTTTAACTTTCTCATACCTATTGTAATGTTTGTTATTGTTCTTGTTGTATTATGAATTTATGAGTGCCACTTATAATATAGTTATTGTATGCACCTGACTGCCCCCTCCTCTTTGTTCTATTCTGTTTCCAAAGTACAAGACTAACTATAACTTACAGAGGGAACTATGCCTAAGAAGAAGAATATTTTATCACAGGGTTGGTAGCAACAGTGAAGCCAGATGTGATAAAAAATGATAGTAACTAAATAGTCAAATATATTAGTCGTTAAAAATTCACCAATTCATCTAATCCGACAGCCTTAGCAATCAAATCAGGAAGACATAAAAAGGCTCAAACACATTCCAACAGTTAGACAACACAAAATTGTAAATCCATCTGGATTATAGAGTTATGGGCAACAACATTGAGACAACTTCAAGAACACAATGTACGGGACAGCATAAAAGAATATCTCAGCACCAAGTATAGAGTAAGGAGTTAGCATATTCTTCTTTGTGCATATACAGATGAAGACTATCATATATACAATACTCAAGCGAACAAGTTTTTTTTTGTTTTTTTATAAGTTAATAACCAAACCCACTCGACTCCAACCAGATTGGCCGACCTTCAACGAGTTATGCATGTTTCAGTAAATTCTAGTCATCTTTGACAATACCTGTAAGTCTGTAACTTGTCGCATATGATTGCTTCCAAGCAGGGCAAAGAAAAGTGAATGTTCCGGTCTCAAAATGCTTTGTTATGAAACTGATATACAATGCCCAAGATTGATTCAGTTCTTATAGAACACCAACTCCCGGCTACAGTTGTTTTTGATAGCATCCTCTAATTTCTCATTGCGTCAAAATCAACTAAAAATGTAACCATGGTAATACACTAATACCATCTTTACCGGTCTCATAATCTTGTTTGATATCTTCAACTTGAAAATATTGTAGCTGCAAGCACCATTATGCAAAAATAGGAATAATAATTAACACCTTTGATCACATCAAAGCAAAAGGGATAGTTACTATCCTACATCTGACCCACCTCACCTGATGGTATAGAACGCCCATAAGATCAAATGGAACCTCCACACCCATTCTTACCTACAGATAAAACGGCCACGATCATAACATCAAGACGTTAACAGATATTCATATGTTCTGAGTTTTAATGTTCTAGGAATTAAATGTTAAATCATGCGAACTGTGCATTTGAGTTTTGAAAAACAACACACAGAAGAAAAACAAGAAAGTTAATACCTTTGATTTCACAAGAACAGTTGGAGCATTTCTCAAGCATTCTGAGGTAACTCCACCATATGCCCTGACTAGTCCTCCGATGCCTAATTTAATACCTCCAAAATACCTAGAATCACAGACACCACCAATCTAAAACACAAATTCAACACACTACATATTCAGCTCATTCTATCAGCAAGTGACAATGCAAGCAATATTTACAGTTGAAAGGTAAATATTTATTACTGGATGACGACTACCATCACTCTATCAATTCCTGATGATTCAATAGCAGAATGAATTGGCTTCCCGGCTGTTCCAGACGGTTCTCCATCATCATTGGACCGGTACTGATCTCCCACCTGAAGTTTCCATCATAATTTTTTATATAATAAAAATAATAATAATAATAACAACAACAACAACAACAACATACAAAATTTACCAAGCTAAGAAGAATTAGAAATCAAATGTCTTCAAAATACAAACTAACCTTGTATGCGCAGCAATTGTGAGTAGCACGAGGATCTCGTACCTAAATCAATACCGTCATTTTCAGCTTATCAGTATAAAAACTACGATCCAATTTTTTTTTGTTGGAAGAATCTCAGAGATGAAGAAATACATACCTGAGATAGAAAAGAGAAGCCGGATTGTTCGTCGGAGACAGAAGCGGCGACGGCGATGAACTTGCTCTTCTTGATCTCTTTTTTGTACGTCACTCTCTCTTTGAGCGTCGTAAACTCCCCGTCACCGCGGCTGCTGCTACTACTGGCGATGGTGACCATGGTGGCTCTATTGGCTATGGCGGCGATGCTGAGAATTGAGCACCAAATAGAGCTATGAAACCTAACCAGAGTTGCCCTGTATTTGGCTTCCATTTTTCATCAGTCAGGTTGCTGCGAGTGGAGTGATCGCAAACTTGTCTTTTTTTGTACCCGCAATCGTAGATGTGCTATGTGCAAGGTGTGCCATTGCCGAGGGCAGAATGTTGTTGTATAGTGCACCGCGTAGTCTCTGCTTCTTGTCAAGCGATTGAACAAGAAGAGCACCAACCTCGCTCGTTGAGCCCTACTTATCTTGATACAAGACGTAAGCTTCGTGTCTCTCTGCTGAGCCACAAAGAATCGATACTTTACACCCTCGGGCAAGTATAAAGTAGAGCAATCCTAAGGACGTAGTGTTGAGAACACCAGTTAGGGTGACTTCGTAGATCTCATCTCCACGCTCTATCGGGTGGCCTAGATCCTGAATTCGTTGTTGCCGGTTGGTTAACTTGAGTGAACCTTCAAATCCTCACGCTCTGTCGGGTAGCCTAGCATCTGAGTTCGTTGGTCGCTGGTTGTCTACTCACAGTGGAGTAAGATTTGCTGATGCGCAAATTGTGTATGAGTGTAGAGATCCGCAAATCTTCTCTGCTTCGTCTATTTATAGAGATATGTACTATGATCCTCCTTGCTTGACAAGGTAACATTTATTGATTAGGAATGATATCCTGCCCTCAGATTCCCCTAGATTATCTAGGAATCGCATAGATATCTTTTCGGATTCGTAGCTCTAATCAAGTCACACGTGGCTGGCCCATTTTATCTCCAAGGCCCAAAAGTATCAAAATGTTGTATTTATTTTGGGTCCAAACATTACCCCTAGACCTCGAGATTAACCCATGGGAAATCGAAGGGGTCTTGACATAATTTGCCGCTCTTCAGTCAGCGGTTTTGAAATAGCCTCGCACTAGACTACTCAACTGTTTTCCTTTGCAAATCGCTCCGTCTATTTTCAACTCTTTTAAACCTCTTCAGTTGCTTTTCCCTTTTCACCTTCTTTCCGAAGTTTTGTCAACCCAAGATTTTGGATTTTCAAATACTCTCTGAACTCCGATTTTCTTTCTTTTCCCTGCAAATGGCTCCTTATCAAAAGTTCTGCCCAGACGTTTCCTAAAAGGATGTAGAAGCCTTCCGCAACCATATGGACCAGTGCCTTCACCCAGACCAGGTTACCCCCTATGCGAGGGTTGATTTAACGACAGGGGATGAAGTTATACTGGGTCCAACCACCAATACAATGAGGCCATTTCTGCTCTTCATTCGGCTGTGTGCCGTCTTCCGTTGGTCGTGCGAGGTGAAGCCGCTGCCCATCTTCAATAGGATCAGAAAGAACTCGACGTGGAATTGGAGAAATGGCCCAGTACTCGAGCCAAAGAGCTTCAATGGTATGAGGAGCAAAAATCCCTTGATGAGGATCTTTGTCAACAAGTTGGTATCTCACATGCTTTGGATTTATGTTTCCATCTTCCCCAAGGTGGGAATCGTGCTGACACCGTCGCTACCTTATGTTATTAGGAGACTAGTAGCAATAGTTTTGTTCTCCCATTTGGGCATTTAGGGATTACGCTTCTTGATGTCGTTACTATTACTGGCTTGCCCACTATGGATGGACCTTTTCTTCCTAGTGTTTTTGATAGCGAGTCATTCCTCTTTTCTTCGGATCTTGCCCGTTCAACTATCAACACTGCATATTCTAATTGGTGCAAGCACTACAACACGGAAGAGTTCCAAGCTTCCCTGCTTCTAATGATCAGCGGGTAAAAAACGCATATGGTGGCATTGCCTTCTTGGAGTTTTGGCTCTGTCGCTACATATTCTGTATTGTTGCAGACATGATCACTAATACCTTTACTAAGGCGGCTGAAGCGCTATACAACAGCCACTGTCTTGGCCTTGTGCAGCCTGCATTGGGTGCTCTGTATCGTGGGCTTAGGTGGATTTCCTTAAACCTATTCAAGTTGAAATTTACAGGGCCTGTTTGGATTCTGTCTTTATGGTTATAGGTTTATTTTCCTGAGTTTCACAACCCGCATCACAAGGAATTTACCTCTAAGGAGGTTTTAGGGAAATCCTTGGCCCTCGCTAGGGAAACAGAATAGTTGAGCTACTAGCAGTGCTTCAACTACCTCTGGGGTCAGAAACTGTTTCCCAAGGACATGGCCAAGTTTATAGTAACGAGAAGATTTCCTGCTGAATTATCGATTGGATTCGCAGTGACCCCTTGTCAAGCCCCTGCTGCGAGGAAGCTCTTTGCCCAGTGCATCACTTGCGCGAATATCATTGTTCCGAATGCAGTTTTGTGGATAGAGCTATACGCACCCAACCACTTTGCTCGTCAACTTGGGTATAAGCAAGGTCTTCCTTGCCCCCTGATAGAATCCCGCAATGGCTACACCTCGTGGAGGACTTGCGTGGAGAAATCGTCTGCGCCAATCCTTCAAGCTCTTGCTAATCCAACATTTCCCCTGCTTGATCTATCCATGTTCCGTCGGCACTCACTTTGTGTAACTTACTCTGCGGTTAAAGAGTATCATGAGTGGAACATACACTATTATGGTGAACTCTGGATGCAGTCCAAATCTGAAGTCTTTCGCACCATTTTTCCAGCCTCTTTCCTTGACTATTTCAAGAGAACGGTGGATAGGAAGGCTACAGGCCCCAATGTCCAAAAAGAGGTTGGCCAGAAGAAGGAGCAAGAAATTAGTGCTTCTCCTCCTTTTGTCTCAAAACACCATAAGCTTATGGGTGCGAGCCTCGTGGCTACTTCCCCCGCTGCGAAGAAGACTACGAAAATGGCTACTGCCAAGAAAAAGAAGAAGGAAGCCATTGAAGCATGGGACTATGAAGATGGAGATTCCCACGAAGAAGTTCCACTGGTATGGTTTCTACTTGCCTCAAGATTTTCATTCTTTTAGAGTCTTCTGTCCTCTAACCTTCAATCTTGCTCCTCCATGGTTCAGACTCATCGCTCTCGTCATCATGTCGTTAAGGAACACGGGTGATTATCAATAGAGCTAATGCCTGACAGTGAGCATTCAGAGGAAGACTTGCTCTTTCAAGCTACGCGGGCCTAAGGCAAGTGTGCACAGCCAATTGCCACTCCTGAGCCCTCTTCAAGTGCTGCGAGTGCATCTGAGGAACCCCCTGTTTCTAAACCTTTGGATATAGGTCCTTCTGGTGCTGCAGATCGATAAAGAAACTCAGTGCAGGGAACTCCTTGAGCAGGTCTATGATTAACCTTTTGAGCGATTAATTTTCGCTACTACGGCCACCACTATGGAGGAGATAATTACCTCCGCGGGTGATGAAGAGCCTCTAAAGCAGGCTGTTGAGCCTGAATGAGACACTGAAGCTCCTGATACCGTCGTTGTACTGGCTTCTTCTACTGCTGAGGTATCTGTTCTAACTTTATTTTCCCTCGACTACTTGTGCCTTTCTAACCACCATTTTTGGTTATGCGATCCCAAGAAGCTGCTCAAGAGGCACATGCACCTGCTTCTGCTGCAATAGATTTGACTCATGCACCTATGAATGGAGAATAGCCATGTGTTCTGGATGCCCCCTCTATCACTCCGGCCACAAAGACCGGCCACGTGGAGTCTACTGTATTGCACTTCCCACGAACTGCTAAATCTGGCTTGCTTATCCTTCAATAGGATCTAACTTCTACTTATTTTCATAGTTCGCAACTGAAGAGCCTTCTCCTCCCTGTATCAACACTGTTTTGTATGATGACCAATCTCCCCCTCGTCTATCTCAAGTATATTCTGACTCTACTCGTGTAGGTTCACGTTGTGTGAGTCCTCTGAACATTTCATAACTCCCTAAGTATAGGTTTTCTCGCAGAAGGATCCAGGTACTAAAGAGCTATCTCTTACTGAGGGTCAACAGAGGCTTGGAGAGTTTTCTAATGTCATCCATAGCTGCAATGAGATTACTACACCCCAGTCTATGATTCCAGCCCTTCCGGCTCCTGTAGGAGGTAGCGAGGGAATGGCCAAGACTCTGCATGAGGCGGCGAAAATTTACAAGGACTTAGTTCTCTCTGAAAAAGATCCTCCAGAGGTTCAACTTGCCATTTCCTACCTCCGTGATCTATGGACTCTAAATTTTGAAAATGAGTCCGTTCATCAAGAGCTAGCTATCCATATTCAAATGGCCCGCCGTGCTATAGAGAGAGTAGATCACGTTATCCTGAACCAAATGGAGGAATTTCTGCGAAAACTCCCCAGCCTTTATGACACTATAGTCTCTGCGACCCACGAGCGCAACAAAGTTATTTCTCACCACGTAGATCATAACCACAAGTGGAAACATGACTTAGACAAAATCATGATAATGGGAAAGAGCTACGAAGGTGAATGGGTAGACATTATATCCATTCGTGCTGAGATCACAAAGCTTCAGGCTAAGCTGCGTGAAAAAGAAGAGGATTTTTTCTGCAAGGAACAGGCTGTTATCGCTCTCCTTAACGCTGGGAAGACTCTCTCCGAAAGCATTCAGCAAACTCGTGTTGCAGCTACGAATGATGAAAGAACTTGGGCCACTACGCAAGCCCAGTACCTCCAAGTAAAGACTAGCTTGCGAGCTCTCGACAGCTCTGTTATGAAGTTTTAGATTTTCATTGACTAAGCCCCACATTTGGGCTCTATATCTTATTTTTTATAAACTCCTGCTTAGTTTAATTTATGCTTTATGGCCCCTGGCCTTAATCACCTACTGTGCATCTTTGCCCTAGAATAACTTCGCACCTGTAAAGATCACGTCGATCTTTGGAATAACTTCCCGTCTTTAATGGCTCATAACTCTATACCTCGAAACAGTAAGTCTACAGCCTTTCAAGAGATACGCGGCTCGGTAATTGAATGATGAACCCCTTAATTTCCGTATTGAATCGATGTAACACTTCGGGTCCTTTATTCAAAGCCTCTTTAGAATCTTTAGGCCTATAAATAGCTTGTTAATTCTCCTTCTTTCCATAAGATCTCTTAGTAGCAAAGATGGCTTCTCTAGTTCATATTATGCTCCTTTCTTGCTTTAAGGAAAAGCCTCCAGATTTTGTAGTTTGCTAGATGTTTCTAGGTCAAAGTACCAAAGCTCAAACCTGGCTTAGGTCATAGTACCAAATCTCAGGTCCTTCGATTCTGGACTAATTCTCAAACCTTTGAGAATTAACAGGCAATGGTTGATATGGGCACTCACTAACCCCATCCCTGAAACTGATCATCCTGGTCTGGTGCATGCTTCCACTCACTTCCGCTGCAGTTCCCCTTGCTTTCTGAGTGGAGCACCTAAGATCGTGATCAGAGGGAGTGCTTTGTTGAGCCGCTAATGTTGGGCTAGTGCAAGTACCCCAAAGTCTTCTGGAACTAAAGGTAGATCTAACCCCTAGTTAATGCTCATCCATCGGTGCAACCCGAGGACCTCATTGTGGCTAGTTGAGATAGATCTAAACCACTTCCTACGATTAGTTTTTGCAGGAAATTCGTTATTCAATGTATGGTATCAGAGCTAGAAGCCGCAAAGCCTCACATTGTACTCTTTATTTTGATCGAATAAGACTGTGTATCTTTACTGCTCTTATTTTCCTTTGTAACAGCAAAATAGCATCTCCATTGATTAGACCACTAGAATTTGGTCATAGGCAATTTGTAACACTTGAAAGAATCACATAAACAGATTCAATGTCAAAAAATTGAAATTTTGTGATATTTTGGCCACATGAATTGGCTTTGGACATACTGGTTGCCCCCCTTAGTTTTATATGCAGAGCGAGCCTCTTTGATAGGCTATGAATGAGTGCAAAACTAAGTTGTTGATTCTCCCTGTGCCTCGTACTCCCAAACTGGTTGTCGGTACTTCTTCAAAAAGTGACTATTGATTGGGTTACGATGCACCTTACCATCTACATCACGTAGCTGGAAAGCTTCCTTGCCAAAAATTTTGTCAATGATGAAGGGTCCTTCCTACTTCGCAGACCATTTACCACATCCTTCTTACTTTTCTCCCAAAGGCAATACTGTTTTCCAAACCAGTTCTCCTTTTGTAAAGCTGAGTCCACGAGTACGTCGATCGTAGCAGTGAGCCATCTTCTGTTTCTCTGCGAGTAAGTTAGTCAAGGCATTAAAACGCTTTTCATTCAAATCCTTTAACTCTTACCACATTGCTTGTACATAATCCTTGCCAATCAATTGATGTTGATCCATGATTCTTAGTGATTGGACATTGATTTCTAATGGCAAGACTGCATCATGTCCGAACATTAGCAAATATGGAGTGGTCCATGTAGGACTACGTTTGGAAGTGCGATACACCCATAGAGTGTTGAACAACTCTTCATGCCAAAGTCTTGGATTGTCTGTGAGCATACGCTTAAGGATGTGGAAGATCAATTTGTTGCTTGCTTCATCTTGGGCGTTAGACTGTGCATAGTATGGTTAAGAATGTAAAAACGTGACCCCAAAGTCCGACATTAATTCCTCTACTTCTCTGGACATGAATGTGGTACCTCGATTGGAAACAAAGCACTCCAGAATTCCAAATCAACAAATGATATCCTCGTATATGAACTGTCTAATCGCAGTGGTAGAGGCCACTTTCAAAGGCCTCACTTCGACCCACTTGGTGAAGAAATTCGTAGCAACAATGATGAAGTTGTGTTGCATGGAATAATGAGGATGTATTAGACCGATTAAATCCAATGCCCATCCTTGTGCTGGCCACGGCTTAATGATTGGTTGCATAGGAATATTCAGGATGTGGCTGATTGGTCCATAAGCCTGACAATCCTCGCACCCTTTTGCAAAAGTGATACAATCCTTTAACATTGAAGGCCAGAAATATCCGTGCCTCCATAAGAGCCATCTCATTTTCGGGCCAGATTGGTGAGCTTCGCAAACCCCGAGATATACTTCTCGCAGTAGTCGCTTAGCCTCGGTCCCAAAAATGCAGACTAAATCCACTCCTTCTTCACCACGTCGAAATAACTCATTGCCCCAGAGAATATAATTCAGGGCAAAGTACCTGATCCTCTTGTCTACCATAAAGCTAGGATCCTGTAAGTATGTGATAATTGGCTGCCTCCAATCATCATCGATGGTTCCTAGAGCTGCGACATACCATTCATCTTTTTCTTCCTTTCTAGTCATGAAGGAAGGGAGAGTATGAACTTCTTCCTTCATGAGTCACTCATGTACATCATCGACTAGCTTTACCCCTATCGCCAGACGAGCTAACTCGTTGGCTGCAAAGTTCTCTCCTCATGGAATATGAGTCAGGGTCACCTTCATGAATAATTCCAACAACTCGCTGGACCTTTTTACATACGGCTAGAGGATTAGACCTGTTTTGAACATGGTTTGGAGCTGTCTGATCACAAGTAGCGAGTCTCCCCAAACTTGTATGTCCGTAGCACCCAGGTCCCATAACAGTTCAAGTCTGATGATTAAGGCTTTGTATTCCGATGCATTGTTAGAACAATTGTATTTGAGACGGAAGGAATATGCAAATGTTTCACCTCGTGGATTGACTAACGTTATCCCTGCTCCTGCAAAAGCACTTGTGCTAGATCCATCAAAGTAGAGTTTCCAAGGAGCCAAAGAGATGTGTGATAATTCTAACTCTTTATGTGCTTAGATTTCCTCCATAGGGTGATGTGTGAGGAAATCGGCCACTGTTTGGCCCTTCACTTCCTTCTGTGGGACATATTGTAATGAAAACTCAGACAGCGCGAGAATCCACTTCCCTATCCGTCCTCGAAGTATAGGTCGGGCTAATATATATCGAACCAGATCTGTCTGTGCAATGATGCACGTCGTGAAAAACAGCATATAATGCCTTAATTTGTAGCCTAATAAATAAAGAGCAAAGCATAATTTTTCCATTGATGCATATCTACTCTCGCAATCTGTGAGAGTTCTGCTTAAGTAGAATATTTCTCTTTCTGTCTTCACCTCGCCATCTCGTGCCAATAAGCTCCCTATAGAGAATTCGGTCATTGAAATGTAAAGCTTAAGTGGCACACCTTTCTGTGGTGGTACCAAGAGTGGTGGGTTGACTAAGTATTGCTTGATTGTGTCAAACGCCTCCTGGTGAACCGGCTCCCATACAAACTCTTTCTCGCCCTGTAATATAAGTAAAGGTGCGAAGGGTTTGGTCATCCCGCAACGTTTGTAATAAACCTCCTTAGAAAGGTTATTTTGCCGAGGAACTGCTGAAGTTCGCGCTTGTTCTTTGGAGGGGAAGCTTTAAGCACTGCTTCCTTCTTATCATCTGGGACCTCTGTTCCTCATTAATGTACCAAAAACCCAAGGAAGTCCCCCGCTTGTACCCCAAAAACACACTTGGCAGGATTCATCTTAAGCTGATGCTTTCTCATTCGCATGAATACCCGTCGCAAATCCTCCACATGAGTTGACCCCTGCCTGGATTTGACCACAACATTTTCAATGTAGACCTCCATTGTATCACCTTCTAGGTCATGGAAGATGTAGTGCATTACTCGCTAATATGTTGCCCCTACGTTCTTTAACCCGAATGGCATATTGACGTATTTGAACACTTCTAACACCCCTGGGCATCTAAACATAGTTTTGTGCCTATCCTCCTCAATGACTGGGATTTGATGATACCCAGTTGTGCCATCCATGAATGAGAGCATCTCATGTCTCGCAACTACATCAATAAGAAGATCAGCGACCGACATTAGATAAGCATCCTTCGGAGTAGCTTGGTTTAGGTCTCTATGGTTAACACATACTCTGATTTTGCCATTTTTCTTCCATACAGAGACTGTGTTGGATATCCACTCCATGTACTTAGCCACTTGGATGACTCCGGACTTCAACATCTTTTCGATTTCTTCTTTGACCAGTGTTGTTGTATCCGGGTTCATCCTCCACATCTACTGCTGGACTGGCTTTCTCCCTTTCTCGATTGGAAGCTTGTGGACAACTAACTCTGGTGAAAGTCCTGGTATATCTTCAAATTTCTCTGCAAAGCAGTCTTTATACTTGAATAAGAGGTCAACAAGCCTCTCTCTTTCTTCAGGCTCTAGAAAAGTATTGATAGCCACCTTCATTGGCTCAGCGATAGTTCTAAAGTTAATCTTCTCGGTTGGATCTCGAACTTTAGGTGGTGTGTCATCCAAAGCTGCAGGTGCAAGCTGGATAATATCCTCTTCTATCTTTTCTTGTTGGACATCTTCATTAATACATTCTGCCGTGGCTATGGTTGGCAGAAAATCGTAGGCTCACGACTCAATCATATAGGTTTGTAATCTTGCATATAGAGAAGCACAAACCTCTGCCTCCTCGTCTTTAGACAGACGCATCATTGATGGCTTGTAGAGGCTAGCTCCAGGAAATAGGGTCGTGCTTTGTCTTCTCTTGCTTGCACTATTCCCCACCGAGACAGTTCTGAGGCTGTTACTCCAACAGGTCGGCCCTTCTTATCGATGCTGCACACTTCTAATGGCCAAAGATTGCCATTATAGTAATCAGCATCCAGCGCATTCATAGAGACTAAATATGGTCGCGGATTGGCATTGACTATATGCGATTCTGATACTCCATATCCCATAGGAGGAGCTATTGATGTAGCAACGAGGGAACGCAATAACTCATATGGATCCAATCTCTACCCAATATTGCACTGAAAGGTGAATTGCATTCGATGATGAAGAAAGTATGCACCCCTATGACGGGTCCAACCTTGACTTCTATGAACAACAACCCTAAGGTCTACAAGACAGTCCCTGCAAAGTTCTTGATTGTCATGGATGTCGCTTGAATAGTGGATCTTGGGATACTTAACAATGTCATTGCTCGAGTAGTCAAGACATTCACTGCTGCACTGGTATCCACCATGACATTGCTAAGCTGGATGCCCCCCATGCCCACAGTGATGTACAACGGTCTCATATGCGAGGTCATCGTGGTTGTAGGTTTAGAGAAAATCATGTAGGATTTTTGCATCGTGGGATCCACAATCCTTGAGTTGCCTTGCTCACAACAGCCACGTGCGTTCCCTTGGCTGGTTTGGCAAATTTGGCCAGTATTAAGTATACCATGCTTATGTGCACATCCTCGGCGTAGACCTCGTCTAGGTCTTCACTATCTTCTCCGTAGTCAACCAATTGTTCATCCTCATCGTCTGCTTTAGTCTCGACTAACAATGGCTCTTGTTGTTGATCTTCGACGGGAGGGCAATGCTTCTCTCTTACATAAACCTCGGACTTAAGTCTCTTTGAAGAGTCTATCCTCGCTGTGAGTCCTGACTCACCAGCCATTACTTTTATGACCTTGGGCTTGGAAGAAGTAAGAGCGAGCTTCTTTTGCTCTTCATTCACTAGAGGTTTTGGCTTCCACCGCAACACTGCCTTCTTCCTCGGCTCATCAACTAGTTCAACCTTGGATTTGATGCGTTTGAAGACTGACTTCCACACTGGCTTGTCCTCAACCATCTCCCGAGCCCTTTTTGGCACTCGTTGTGCCTCTTTATTAGGATTTACTCTGTTGATATGGAAAAATACACTGTATCTGGTTGCTTGCACCTTTGGTCTGCTGAAGCCTTTGTCGAACGTAATCATGGGTATGGCTGCGAGCCTATTCATCAGTCTTTGAATCTGCTCTGGTGACTCCACTAGCTGCTCTGGTTTGATTAAGCCTCTATCTAACGCTTCCAAAGCTCTTTTCGCAGCTCCGAATTGACGCTGTAATTTCCTTTTCCTATTGGGAGTAATTTCCACAGTCTTTCCCCGTGACTTCACGTACCATACGTCTTCTTTAATCACCACTCGGCTCGCAGGAGGGATATAAGGTTTGCTCGACTCCGCTCGCTGCCTGTTATCAGCGGCCTCATATTTCTTTTCGGCCATTCGTATTCATTTAAATAGGTTAGATTCCTTGGCCACTGTGCGTGGTTCCTTCGGGCTTACCGGCTCCACTACTCCCACCAAAGTATCTACGAAAGGTTGCCGATCAAGCAGAGCGATTTGCGGTGACGCATCAACCGCAAGTTTTCCCTCATTAATCCACTTCTGGATTTGATCCTTCAAATTGATGCAATCCTTGGTTGTGTGATTCCACATGTTGTAGAACTTGCAATACTTCTTTCCTTTTAAATATTCTACAGTTGGGAATGCTCCAAAGTCTAACTTGATCAACTTCCTATCAATCAAATCCTCTATGATCTCGTGCGTTGCATTCACATCATAAGTATAGGATTCGAATTCTGGTTTCGTGAACGCACTAGTCAAAACCCACATTGGTCCCTTCAAAAGAATTATCTTCTTTGACTTGACTGTGTTCTTGGCTTTTAATTCCAGACCAGCCACTGTTGCGTCATCTGAATCGTATCCTTCGGACTCCTCCTCTTCTTGCATGGCTGCAATCATCTTAGGGCGTTCTCAATATAGAGTGTTCAAAGTATATGTTCCCCTAGACGCATTACGCCTATTATCAGCTTCTTCATATGCAGCATGATTCTGAGCCATGGCATCAATGAGAGCGTTCAACAATGTGAACCTTGCATCTACGTACTTTGTATGCAACCGTTCTTTGTGTCCTCCTACCGCAATGTCCACCAATTCTTCCATAGTGCATGGCGTTCTGCTTTTGGTGTACTCGGTTTGGAATCGGTGTAGATATGCCATTGGAGATTCGCTTGGCATCTGCACCATTTGGCATAATTTGCCAAGCTTCACAGCCGATTCTGACCCGCCAAAGTGCTCAGTGAACAATCTCTCCATCATTGCCCAGTCACAGACCGAGCCCTATGGTAAGTTTTTATACAAATGCAATGTCGCACCTGACAGTGAGGACACAAAAACTCTCAATTTGAACTCGTCGAGTCTACCCCATGGTCCACACTCGACCCTGAATCGAGCAATGTAGGTAGCTACTGGCTTTGCTCCCTCTCCGTTGAAGCGAGTAAACGAGATGGGCCAATAACCCTTTGGTCACTTCCAACCAAACGACGGTGGTGGGAAGGGATCGCTATAGGTTATCGGAGTTGCTCCCGCACTCGGTAGCTTCTGATTGATGATGTGGTTAATCCTTTCTTCCAACTCTCACTCAAGGTTTGCCTGCAGAAGAGGCGAAACTGGTACATATTCGTCCTTGACTTCCTCATCATTATGGAAAATAGGTTCTCGCTCCCCCAACTTGTCGTTAATCAGCACTAAGCTGACTGTCATAGTATTGGTGAGGTTTTCGAGAGCCACAGTGAGAGCATCAAGCTTTTTACTGTTGTCGAGACACTCAACCTCTCGAGCATCGTAAAGGCTATCGAGCCTGTTTTGAACCCTGAACACCATCTTGTCTTTGGCTTCCATGTTGTTCAGAATCCGATCCATGTTAGCGTTTCGTCGTTGCTCTTGTTCGAGCGAAAAGTCTCTGCAGGCCTCGAAATCCATGGCCATTATTTCTTCGATATTCTTCGGTTCTAACAATGATGATGATCAACCCTTAGTCATCGTTGCACCGAACTTCTGTATTACTTCCTCGTTGCTTAAACCCCTGCAGGTGGCTGAGTTGTGTTCTCGGAACGTTGGTGCTGGATGCTTAAGGCAACTCATGAAAGTTTTGCAGTACAGATCAATGATTTTAGGACACTAAAACTGAGCCCCAATGGGCATGCCAAAATGTTTGGTTTCGATTTTTCTCCGGTTAGATTGCTGCGAGTGGAGTGATCGCAACTGTCTCTTTTTGTATTCGCAGTCGTAGATGTGCTGTGTGCGAGGCGTGCCACTGCCGATGGCATAATGTTGTTGTGTAGTGCACTACGTAGTATCTGCTTCTTGTCAAGCGATTGGAGCAAGGAGAGCACCAACCTTGCTCGTTGAGTCCTACTTGTCTTGATACAAGACGTAAGCTTTGTGTCTCTCTGCTAAGCCACAAAGAATCAATACTTTACACCCTCGGGCAAGTATAAAGTAGAGCAATCCTAAGAACGTAGTGTTAAGAACACCGAATAGGGTGACTTCGTAGATCTTAAGAATCTCCACGATGTCGGGTGGCCTAAACTCGGCTGACTTCCGTCGTCATAGCTCAGGTGAATCTTCGAATCCCCACGCTCTGTCGGGTGGCCTAGATCCTAAATTCGTTGTTGCCGGTTGGTTAGCTTAAGTGAACCTTCAAATCCCCACGCTCTGTCGGGTAGCCTAGATTCTAAGTTCGCTGGTCGCTGGTTGTCTACTAGCAGTGGAGTAAGATTTGTTGATGCGCAAATTGTGTATGACTGTAGAAGTCCGCAAATCTGCTCTGCTTCGTCTATTTATAGAGATAGGTACTATGATCCTTCTTACTTGACAATGTAACATTTATTGATTAGGAATGATATCCTGCCCTCAGATTCCTCTAAATTATCTAGAAATCGCATAGATATCTTTCCGGATTTACAGCTCTAATCAAGCCACATGTGGCTGGTCCATTTTATCTCCAATGCCCAAAAGTATCAAAATGTTGTATTCATTTTAGGCCAAACACCCTGTTAAAATTATTATTGAAATGGAGGAAATGCGGTATCGTTGTGATTGCTACTCGTGGTGGCATTTGATTTTTGAAAGCTCACAAATCCCAGCTCTCTTCGTTCGTGACCAAATGTTTTTAATGACGTCGTTTCACTCCACTCAGTATTGTTCATATAACGACACTTTTTTCTCGAAAAATGTTGAGCGGGGCTACGACGTCGTTTCGCCGCTCCACGCATTAATCATATTCTAACAAAAAGACAAGGGTTCCAATTCCGGTACAATGTGGCGCTGGGAGTCTTGCTCTTTCTTTGGTTATAGTGATCAAACTGATCGATTGGATCCAAGAATGGTGGAAGAGCTATACAAACTTACCAAACAAAACACAGAATCATAACAAGAAAATGATTTGATTTCTCTTCATTATAGCTTAAAATTAGTGACAACTAAGTAATGCCTTGATGACCTTATCAATTTCAGATTTCCTACTTGCATATCTCGGCTCAAAACCTTAGCAAAATGTTTTGAGCTGATCCTTCACCATCCGGTTTGCTCTTCTTAACGAAAGAGACAAATATAAGATTACAACGGGCAAAAGAGCAAAAGGTTTGCCCTGGTCCGAAAAAAAAAATTGGCTGCTGGTCATATTCCTCTACTGCTAGCTACTGCTATCGAATTAGTCTGAGGAGGTTGACTTCCTAGGGTGTTGTCTACTTCTATCGCCACACAAAATTGTGGAGTTTCCTCCGCCTTCCAGGTCCTCTCTATGGTCTTTCATATCTACATCGAAATTCAGAGAAAAAGAAGGTGCAACCACTTCTGATGAATGCCTATATTGGCTGTACGGATTGGTTCCTACTTGACCAAATATGTAGTCGGTAAAGTCTTCATTGCTGGAGTCCTTCGTGCTCACTGTGCTACAAGAACTTGCATCTGATGAGCTGAAAATCGATGAACTCTCACTTGATGAATCCATAGCGGGAACTCTATACATAGAATGAGATCTCCAGTCATCTGGATCGAATGATTGATTGCTGCAACCATCAAAACTTATCCTGTACCGGTCTCGACTATACGTTGGTTGTTCTGCAGAGCTATTCATAATTGGGGCTGCAGTATTAGATCTCAACTTGGATTTGGAGGGACTTGAAGGGCCTACATCAGAGTTCCTTCTCTTGGATATCCCATCATGAGAAAGAGCATTACTTCCAACCAAGGGTGGGGGTCGCGGGGTTCGCCTATAACCATAAAAATGTTAAGGTGTTTGTGCCAAAATGAGAACAGAATAAGCTGTAAACTAGACTCCACCATACCTTGCATAAAGAAGCATGTATGCGCCTTCAGATAAGACCCTCTTTAATTCAACAGGTTCAACCTACATGAACATGTGTCACCAATCAATTTTTTGAATTTAATTCAAAATGCAATAAAAGCAGAGTTCATAACTAGCAGATTCGCATGTTTTCTCCAATGGTCAGGTCTTGAAGCTCAACATAATTAATAGAAAAATATTAAATTTAATAGCATTCATCTGGCCTTTACACTGGTTATATGTTGGAGCGATGCTTTCCCAGACTATTAGTATACTCAAGTTCACACAACTATGCATATGAGCAGCTAGAAATTTCAACCACAACTAAAAGAGCAACGAAATGAGATGGAGTCCAACAGAAAAATCAGATATGGGAAGATAACATACCGAGCTGTCATCAATCTTGAACCAGTTCCCTCGACTATTCTTTACATGACATACATAATGGCCTGAATATGCAGCACTCATAATATCCAAGTGAACAACCACAGCATAAAGATTGTATAAAGGAGATTTATCGCTTGTTCTGTCCATGTATGGTGACATGTTGAGGACCTCTGGAAAACGTACTGACTTATCCAGCTTCTCAAAGTTACGAGACTGCAGTACAGATGATGTAGGCAAGCATTAACATTTTAAAAGGTGGATGAAAACACTTTCAGATGAGAACAAGCACAAGTTAAAATGATACAGAAGAATGAATTACCTGAAATCGTTTCAACACTATTGTAAGAATATTTGGTGCCTCAAGAACAGTAAGTTTCTTTTCAGCTTTCTCATACGATTCACACCTTTATATAAAAAGAAAGAGGAATTTAGATGAATAGAGAAAAATAAGAATCTTATTGTCACAAAAGAATAGTTCATAAAGACAAAGTATACGAGTGGTTGTGTGTCCCCCATCCCCTTTCTCCCACTCCCCAGCCCATAAAGCACAGAGCCCAGATAGAAACAAAGGAAGGGCAAATAAATAGATCCAGGCCCTGAAATTGATCCTGGGCATTAAAATATGACAAAGAAAGGGCATAGATGATAATGAGAAGCTTGACTGCTCAGCTGGACAACTTAAACAGAAAAATTATACAAGGGAAAATGAACCAACCTGTTACAATGGAACCTATTATCTCCATCCAAAGTTTCAGTAGCTGTAAATTGTGCAAGAGCCTGTTCCAGAGTACCAATTTTCCCATCAATTTCGACCGTAAGATCCATCATTCGCTCATATTGCTCTGTTTTTCCAAGGCACTTCATGCACTTTATCTGAGTATCAGAATCAAAATATAAAATTAATGTTTTTTTAACAAATATCAGATAGGTCTTACATTTGTACTTGCACAAGCCAAATATTATACATATTTATTTACAAAACATTAGAACATAAGAAACCTTGGATCTAAGGTGACCTCCAAAGGTCATGCCTACTAGAGTTGTTTGTTCTGCCATAGGACCCATAGCCCTAGCTTCCTTGAGGCAAACAGATTGCATGGTATCAACTGCATACCTGCCATTTCAGCAAGTCAAACACATTTATATATGCTTTGAACGAAAAAAGGAGAGCTGAACTTACAAGTAAAATTCATGTGGTTAGATGGCTGACTTGCTTACCTCAAAAATTCATGAGCATCCTCTTGCTTCCCATGACCAAGATGGCTTCCAATTTTACGTATTTTGGATAGGATCCTAATCGGGGACAGTGAGGGCTTCCCTTCCCTTGCCTTTAGTAGCAAAATTTCAAATTCACATATAAAGCACCAGTCCTCCTTTTGACCTACAACAAGGAAATAAACTGTCGGTGAAACAGGGTTCAATAACATGGCCCTGACGACTAAGCTGCGGCAAATATAAATAATACATGCATAGATATATAAGATTATGGATAGACACTTACATGATCTAGAATGGAGTCCTTGAAGGAGATAGGATGTAAGAGGCTTAGTAAATGCTAAGCACTGGAGAACAGCATTAGCATAACAGCTGAAAACCCCAAGGAGAAAAGAATAAAAAACGGTCAGACTACTTGATGAACTCTAATAGGAATAAAATATTTAAAAGGAGAAAACAGAAACATATTAATGCTCAATACATAATTTTCATATATATCAATTCAGCATATCTAAAAAGTTACATTGCTACTATGAGAACTGAAAACACAGAAGAAACAGAAAATTCCAACTTCGCAGTCAAAAGTAGACCTCCAATTTACCAACTTAAGAAACTTAGCCAAAAGATTAGTTCTCCATCCTCTTTTAGTTTAAAAGTCTTTTATACACTAGAACCCTATACAGCTTCAGCCCAATTGTCACATTAATACATTTTATGAAGCTGTGCCTACCACAGCATAAGATTTATGCGCATGCACACGAGAAAGATAAAGAGGAGAAAGCGATAGTAGAATGGTGCTCTTGTCAGATACCGTAAGACCCTTAAACAAAGGTTTCTTCCCAGAAGGAAAGAAAACAAAAACTTGAATTACGCAAGACTACTGAACAGTTGGTTCTGAGCAAACTCTGGCAATGAATCAAGAATATGAAGCCATTCTTGATTAAGCCAAAAACAGATCATTATCAGGGGGTTCTAAATTCTGAATTCTGAAATCAAATTTAAAATACTGCAGATAATCATTAAAGAGAAATCATAGACTCACGTGTTCCCACAATTTATTAGGCCAAATGGGCAAAGATCCACATTGTTGTAGGAGTACAGTTTCGCGAAGAGCTCATACGAAAAAAGGACCTGTCAATTCAATATCATAACAGAATTGGTATCTAAATATCTAACCAAGAAAGAAAGAAAAGCTATTAAGTAAAGGAAACAGTACAAAATTGCATATAACCTTGATTTTTCCAGCAGAATCATTTCCAGGACCTGACAGAATGGATTTCGGCTGTTTGGAGGATTTAAACTGCTGCACAACTTTCTTCATCAATGTCTTCAGACCATTGTGAGCAGTTTGCGGCAAGTTAGGGATAGTTGGCAAGGTATGATAACCATCAACTTTTTCAGATCTAAAGCTAGAATCCAGTAGCCCTCCAGTGGATGATGATGGCCGGCCACCAGTAGCATTATTTGATGAAGGCGTTTCTTTTCGCTCGTCTTCCCTGTCACTACTTGACAAGCTCTTTGACTTGGAGGCAGCAGCGATTACCTTTTCAGTTACAGCTACCTTTCTGGTTGCCTTTTTACCAGCCACTTTTGCATGCGGAGCATCAGCAGACATGTCTTTCTTAGCATTGGCCAATTTTGATGTCATTTCAATCTCTTTATCACTGTGAATGGATCTCATCTTAATCAACTTATTTGCACGAGAAAAATTATCTTGGCAATTTACCAGATTATCATACTCTGACATGTTTACAAGCCGATCAATACCATCAAAGAGTGGTTTCTCTGATGTCTCGACACTGACATGATTAAGAATCTCAGCCGATGTGGTGTCAACGCCAGTACCGGACAAGGAGAAGCCATCACATAATACAGAATTGGGTGATGTTGAACTCGCCTGTTTCCCTTTTCCATCTGCATAACACCATCAATAATGAACTTTTTCAACGACAGAAACTTCCTTGTATAGAGTATCAGTACATTACCATCATGAAATACTGCTTCCCCCTCTACATCACTCTTGCATTGAAACTCCATCTTGCCAATAGAAGGTTGACATTCATCCTTGTGACCTTGTCTCCAGTGAGCAATTTGACACTTCCCAGAACTACAGCCAGATTTTCATATCAATACAATGTACAAGTTATCCGAAGCAAAACGGAATTTCAACTTCATATGCAAAAACAACGGCTGTACACATTTATAACATTCAACAAATACGTCAGCCAAATCCAAAATGTTATCATCTAAACCAAGATTAAAATGGAAAAACACAGCTCTTTACTCAAAGGTTCAAAGTGCAGTTCCACCTAACTAAATAGCAAAGGCCTAATGTTTGGGGCAATTGACTACAATACTTTCTTCACTATAATCAGTCAATAAAATAATCAAATTTACAAACTTCAACCGAAAAAACCGAGCTAAATAGAACGAACCAGTATCTAACACTCTTGCATTTCGAGCAGCGCATTGTGGTTTGCGAATAACACACCGCACAGTGAAACGACCTGACCACCGGCGCCGGAGCAGCAGCAGCGTAGTACATCATATTCGCCGCCGTGGCCGTGTCCTGAAACTCAGCCATTGCGGCCTCCTCGGACGCCATAGCCACAAGCCTCGTGATCTCCTCATTCTTCGCCACCGCATTTCTCCACTTGTGGCGAATCACGAAGAACGCGGCCAAAACGACGGCGAAGAGACACCCCTGAACCCCTAGAATTCCGAGCGCCGGCATCGAATCGAATCCCTTCTCTTCCTCCTTAAAAACTTATCCGGCGCCGAGAAGGAGACCAGAGCAGAGAAACCCTAGGATTGGCTTGCGGCTGTGCATAGAGATCTCCGGCGGGGGCCGTGGCGGCGCGGTGGTAGGGAGAGGAAACAGGGGAAATTGGGAGGGGCAGAAAGGGAATTTGAGTGGTGGGAGTAGTAGAGGTGCTGGTGGTGTTGATTAATTTGCGATTGAAGCATCTGGATGTGGATGGTAATGAGGTTTGAGAGAGAGAGAGAGAGAGAGAGAGAGAGAGAGAGAGAGAGAGGAAGTGGGGGAGAGGAGAGCAGAGAAGAAGTGGTGGATATGGGGTGGAAGCATCAATCGTGTTGTTGCTCCCTTTGCTTCGTCCTTGTTCTAACTAGTGGTGGATTGACCATTTGACTAGTTCATTTGTATTTGATTCGTGACGGGAGTTGTCACTCTTATGGTGGATTTCGGGCCAAATAATTCCGTTTTTGATAAAAATTAAATTAAATTGTAATATTTTTTATTATTTGTTAAAAAATCGCAATTATTCGGTTCGGTTTTTTTTAGATTATTTTAGTTTCTTTCAGTTTTTTACATGAAGTATAAAAATTAATTTTTTAAAAAAAAATAACTAAAAATGTTTCTCTAAAAGATCTTATATTGTATCTCCAAATATTTTGGTTCATTTTATGAGAGAATTTGATAAGGATTGTGCATAAATAAATTAGGATTTTAAGAGTTTAAGGTTTTTAGTTTGCATATATTTTTATAATATATTACAAAATACACAAAATGATGTCATTTTTTTGCATACTTTAGTTTTTCGGTTCGGTTCGATTTTTGTAATCGAAAATCAAACCCGAACCAAATATTTCGGTTTTTTCCAGTTCGGTTTATATCGGGTTCAATTTTTTCCGGTCGCAGCTCGGTTTCGGCTCAGATTTTTTTTGTTTTCGGTTTCAATGTCCCAGCCCTAGTCACTTTAGTGTATCACTTCTCGCTGGATTTGATGTCGTACGTAGTTTCAACTAATATTGTTTTGGAATTTAATTTATAAGCTCTAATTTTCTTTTACTAGTGATTTATATACATGGCTAAAAATTTACTTGGATTTAAACTAATCCGATATATACATGTAGCTGTGTAGATTATACTTAGGTTCACGATTAAATTTCGAGTTGTTAAGGCCCTGTTCGATAATGTTTTCCAAATCAGTATTTGAAATAAAATCGTAAAATGAAAATATGAGATTAAATTCACTATTTTTGTATATAAAATTCGGTTCGGTATAATAAAAAATTCACCAACGAAAACATTTGATGTTCATAACTCATCATTGCTGGCTACCTTAGAGCATCTCCAACAATGTCACTTAAAATTTTCCTATTTTGTTCCAAAATATAGCTCAAACCTATTTTAACTAAGCATTTGTAAAAATTTACTCCAACAATATTACTCATAATTTAGTTAAATATGAATAAATACTTTGTTTTGATTGGTTAATAAAAATAATTAACATTTATTAACTTAGAAATTGATTACATTTACAACTTTTTAGGAAACAATTAATTACAATGTTGACTTTTACATCACCTAAAATTCAAGCTTTAGGTATGGGGATAGGGGATGAAAACATGAAATATAGGGAATCTCTAAAATAGCTAATGTGATAAGGGATCTCTTGGAGCTGATTTTAAAGCAAAAACCTCATATTATAGATAAAATTGACTTTTAGGAGATCTGCTGGAGTTGCTCTTACCCAAATTGATGGCTATGAGTAGATGAACAACAAATCTTTCTACAATTGAGAAGAAAGATGACAATTATGATTGATTAAACTTACATATAATTCTTTCATTCTGTAATAGAACAAGAAGATACACTTAAATTCAGAAGTAGAAAGAGTCTTGAAAGTAGAACTCCTTCTCCTCGAACACCATTGATAGTGTAAGAACCCAACCCTGGTTTAGCAGGGTAAGCCATGATTAGGCCCTAACGACGCTACTAATTGGCGTGCGTAATTATAAGAAATTCTCAACACTGAATTTCACACATAGCTAAGACTTCTAACATAGCTAACCTAATTATCTACTACTCGGAGGATTAGCTGTATCCATCAAAGGAAACTGCTATACCTCGAACTCCGTGCACATTTGACCTTCATTGAAACTCTGCAACTTGGGCATTTGAAACCAAAGGGCCCAGGGAAGAACATTCCAAAAATAAAAACTATTAGAGTGAGTGGACAAAATAATATAACGTAAGAAAATATGTAAAGATAAAATTTATGTCCTTCTACTGAAATTTCTGTGAAAAAATGTATGTGAGTGATGTAAAAGCTCCTGTTGCACTTAACAAATAAATAAAACCAACGATTGGCTTTGAAGACGAGAAAACTGATGGAAAACTGAAATCCAGCTGAAGTGTGCCAACTCTAAAAATTAAAGATTTGAAATTGAAATAAATCTATTATGGTAAAAAAGACACAGGGACCCAATATCACGAGTCGTCTAATGTCGGTTAGGAGTCTAGCATCCATGGCGAAATGTGACTAACGTGACACACTAAAACCTCTAGGATAACTGTGAGATCAAGCTGGCACTCTAGTAACTGATGGCTCAAACAATATGGGTATACGTAGGGAGGTGGTGATCAAACGGTCTAACTAGCGCCTGTTGCCTAATATCGTCTAGGGTCTAGCTAGCCTAGATGACATAAGTTACTCGATGATCAGTGGAGTGACTTGTATGCGCATACGTAAACTGATTTGAACTGATCCTCTAAGGTAACGACTATAAGAGCCATAAACTGAAATCTATATGAACTGGACGCTAATCTGAGAGCGTCATACACTGAGCTACATAAGCTAAAACAAACTAAGATAAAAATTGGATTGCAATCGTGAAGCGTAGGTACTCAATGATTTTAAAAGTCAAGCTGAAATGAACATGTAAATTATGAACGTGAGAAAAACTTATAAGACAAAACTAGGCTAAACTACTTTGTCCATGAAGGTGTACATTATATCGCAAACACAAATTAAATCATAAATCATATCTATCAAGTTTAGCTGAAAACGTTGAAGCTTTGAAACTTGCAAAGTAAAGCTTTGATCTAATTAAGTTAACGAAAACATGTAAGACGTAAGGTAATTCTGATAAATTTCTAGCTAGCTTAACAAGAATCATTATGCATAACTACTTAAGGAACTAGTGGTGATAACTATAATTAATATATAAAACTCACATACGCATTCAGTGGAAAGAGAAGAGTCCATTAACCTGAATCGCCTGAAGAGTCATAATCGATCCACTAGCTCACAAATCATACTCAACCCTCCTAAGTAAAATCGAAGATCTCGATTAATTAATGGAAGTTTTGTCATGTGACTAAATGGATAAAGTAATTCGAGATGGAATGTCGATCAGAAACTCACATTAAAATTTTGATAACGGGAGACGCTACCCCAAACTCCTAGCATAGATGAACCCTAAGCTCGATCCTAGTCGTCATCCTTCCAAACTAAACTCAACCAAAGATGAGCTTCAAATCCAGTGCAGGAGATGAAATATTACCAAATATGTCGAACAACATGAAACTACACAAAATTGACTACATAAAGGTTTAGAAAACTTCCCATGAAAATTCTTGTTTCTTGTCGTCGGAGCTCCACCGCGCATGACAACATGTGGGCCCACGCGCTGCCACTGTCGGTGGTACATGCTGCAGGAATCCGGTCACCTCTGATTCCTGAAATTGACATATCAATGGAAAGCTCAAAGCAAGCCCAACAATTCATTCAACTACACTTAAACACAAAAAGGCTTGAAATCATCGAAATCTACCTTTGAAAACTGGAAATTACATCGGATTCTGACGTCGTCCGTTTGCCGTTCTCTGGCCAAGATAAGCCACGGGGTTGGTAGTGTTCGCCTCCTGGAAGCACAAGGGTGAAAACCTCTATGGTCTTGCTGGTGATAACTAGCTGGAACATCATCGTCGGCGACGTGGCTGAACCGAGAAAGTCAAGAAACTTCTCAGCCTCGATTCTCCCTCGAGCAGTGATGGATGGCAGTTTTGAGGGCAGGGGAAGGTCGAGGAGGAGAAGAGGAACATATTGTAGGTAGTGCAGCGAGCCACGGTGGTCGGATGGAGAGGATCCCACCAGGATGAGATTTCGGGTCGGGTCGGGTCGCGGGTCACCGATCCGGGTCGCGTAAATGAAGTTTTACCCATCTGGGTAGAAATTTTGAATTTATACCCCAAGTTTATATAAATCAACAGCCCAAAATCAACAACGATCAAATCTAACAGCCGAGATTTAACCTCCATTAATTGATTTAGAAATTTAAATTTTATGCTACAACAACTTCAAAAATTCATAACAATTCGCTCGGACCTCCAAAAATGAAAATAAAAATACGCACAAACTAACGATAAAATGCTCTACAACTTCCGTGAAGAAAAAAAGTCCAAATTTTTGACTTATAAAAAAATGTACTTTTACAAGACGATTCTCGATAAACTTTCAATAAGCATAACTTATTCATCTTAACTCTGATTTCTACGCTTGACATCGCCTCGAACTCATCTTGGCGAACTCTATAATTTCTTTGAAGAAACTAAAACCAAAATTGTAACTTATAAAATATTAATTTTTAAATCACGATTATCGACAAATTCTCAATAAACATAATACATGTTGATTAGCTCAATAATTACACGACTAATGACAATTATGTCGCAATTTTGGTATGGGTCATCACAGATAAAACCTCAAAATTCAAAGCGACATTTTGAACAAATGTATTCAAACAAAGGACTTCATGTTTCTTCTCTATTTCACCTTATCGACCTAACCATCTCATTCATTCCCTCGAAATAAAAGCCCAATTATCATATCAAGGAATCAATTTGATAAAAAAAATAAAAAGCCCAGTTGGGTTGTACATATAAGTTGTGGATGTGGTGATTTAGGTGGTCGTGTACACGGAGAGAGATTGCAGAATTGAAAATTAATCAATCTTCAGGCACAAATAGCTTGAAGTGAAGAAAACCTCATCAGTCAACTAGTTTGAGGACGAGCCGCAAGTGAAGAAATCTTTTTTTCTAACTTGGTTTTGTTCTGCGCGTAATGAATTGTGGAAACAACGAAAACATCTTTAGCTTGTTTTCCGTATTTTCAAGTATAGCGTCTTTTAGAATTCATTCTCTAGATAGATTTTTGCCTGTTTTTCCGGACCACTTCACCGAACACTTATTATAGTGATTTTGTTTTTGCAAGAAAGAAAATGATATTGTAAAACAGTACCGAAGGAGCGCTAATTGGGTAAATTATTTAAGAACACAAAAACACCTTTCTCTTTCCTAAAAAACTCAAAATATTTTTTATGTCTATAAAAACCCAATATGTTTTCATCCTAAATAACTAATCATAAAATTTAACTTATTTACGCAAAATGTTACCGAAATCTTCAAACACCTCCCCATTTGCTTCCAAATCAATTTTAATTCTCATTTCAAAGCCTCTTTGTCTCACTCTCTCGATCTCGATCTACATCTCCATATTTCTCTCTACCTTTGCATCGAGACCAAGACTGACAACGAACCTTCGGCGGCCGCACTTCACGCCGTCGCTTGCTCTGAATCTCCACAAAGCCAAAATCCGAACCTATGGTGATCGATTAAGGTAATTATCCCTTTAAAGTTTCTATGATTTCCTTATTGTTTTTAGATTCTCGCAATTCTTCTTGTTTCATTGATTTTCAGTTGTTGATATGTTACACTACCAAAAATTTGCACTTAGACGACGAAGTCATTTCGTCGTCTAAGTTTCGTCGTTGAAGTACTTAGACAACGAAGCTGAAAATTTTTGTAGTTTAAGTAGCATCTAAGACGACGAAACATGTTTCGTCATTTAAATACAAAGGCAACGAAAGCTTGTTGCAAAAGACGACGCAATATTTTGTTGGGTAAAATTGCTTAGACGACGAAGGACTTTCTTTATCTAAGTGTTATGACTTAGATGACGAAAGATGTTTCATCGTCTAAGTAATACCACTTAGACGACAAAGATCATATTCGTCATCTAAGGTATAACACCTAGACGATGAATGATGAAGCAGATTCATCGTCTTGGTGACAAATCCTAGATGACGAATATCGTACTTTCGTTGTTTAACAGTTTAATTCGAGACGAAATTTTTTTTTTCGTCGTCTACATGATCTTCTTAGACCAGGAGTATGGATCCTGCTGATTCCCCCATTGCTTAGATCGTCGTCATCGTGTTCAGGATCCCGAGGCGTGATATTTGGCTGAGCCGTTCCTCGGCAGCCGCCGCACTCGAATGCTTACTCGCTGATGCTAATGGCTGGGTCAAATCTCATTGGACCGCTCGTCCAAGACCACGAACTTCCTTCCAAAGTTGGCGGCCGAAAACTACATCTGCAATACCGATCTGAATCTCCATTAATAGAGGAGAAAGCTCTTCAGGCGTCATCTCCAGGTTCTATGACAGTTTGCGCCCAAATTCTTCCTCAGTCAATTGTTTCATCTTCTCCTGAAATTAATATCGTGAACAATATATGAACGTCAATTTCTAAATAAAATTTGACATAGTTTCCCCAAAAAGTGGAGGAAACCAAAAACTTGGACGAAAGAAAACACTTCAACAATTCCAACACAACAAACAGTAGGCACCGATTCCCATATGGATTTCTCATGTTCAGAATCATAATTTAGCCAACTAAACCAAATTCCAAGGGCACAACCTAATTAAATGTCCTAATCATAATTCAATTTCTTCAAACCAACAGTAAAAGATTAAACTCAATCAATTTTGGAAAAATGGTTACTTACGGCACGTTGACTCACGATATCTTCTTGCCCGGGCCTAATGTAAGAAGACACGCTGACATCAAGATAACAGTGCTTAGAACCTGCATCTTTGTGATCCTTTTTGATGTTGATCATCCTTTTGGAGCCCGATCTATGGTACATCGCCTTCTCACGATTAGCATTATTGGCCGCTTACCTTCTCTGTTTTACAACAAGGAAAATTAAATAATAAATAAATTTTTAGAACTAATAAATGATTCATTTTCATTACATTAAAGAAAAGCAACACGAACCTTAAACTTATCGGATTCAAAGTGCCCGACCAACCAATCCCATTCTTCTGTCATTTCCATCAACTCATGCGGAACACTTGAGGTATCGTGTTCCTTATAGTGTTTATGCAGGTCGTGCTTTCAATTCTTTTAAATAGTCGTAGTCGTCTTATTTACGGACTCCCACATCTCCGGTGTTTGATCATAATTATAATTTACCTAGGAAAAAATAAAAATAAATATAAAAATTAAACTCCTTAACCCTATAATTTGTAATTAATTATGAAATTAAATAAAATTGAATAGACTTTATTATCGAAAGTTTGGGGTACATTCTGAACTTGTCAGCGTTCTCTACCTCATCTCAAGAAGGGGTCATCATACGTATGTTGTTTCATACAATTGACCCGATGTTGTGCGAGTATAAACTGCTTAACTTCAACGATGGAGGGCCTTTGATGATTCGTTGTACGACACCTCAATCTTCTGCCTCGTTAACTTTACCATCTTGTCAATTTTAGCTAAATTCACAAGTTCCCATATGCATTTAAGGGGTACCTGTTCACTTTGTGTTGGACGCTAAAGCAAACAGAACCGTCGTAAGATAGGGGTGCTTGTGACGACGCGACGTACGAAGCAAAAATCCTTGTCTCAGCTGTATAGGTTGTTGGTGTTTCATTGGAAGCATTAGAAATTGTTGTTGACCTATCAGGAGCCTTGGAAGTTGTAACAGACTCCTCTGACCTTTAACCCCAACCCTACTTTCGTCATTTGGATTGAAATTCGGCATTTGTCTCTTGTACAGTGCGTCTCTTCCTCTCGTCAGGCATCTTAAGCCCTGCAACTTCAGAAATAAACAACATTTACCCAACAAAACTATATTCATTAAAACACAGCCATACCAAAGACGACAAATTCATCTAATCCAATACATATTGAACAAAGCCTTATTACATGCCTAAAGTCATCCAACACAACTTAAATCATCAAACACAACCTAAATTTGACATGCTCCTCCCTATTCATTCATACCTCATCCATTTTTATTCATCACAGTACATAAAGGATCCATCAACAACAATTCTACCTACACAAAACTCACACACAGTAGCACGATTCTACAGTACTGCAAAAAATAGCAGTAACACATAGTAGCACAATTCTACATACACAAAATTTACAAACATATATTGATCAACACAGTACTGCAAAAAATAGTAGCAAAACCCTAAAATTAGAATCGAATTAATGAGAGGGAGAGAGAGAGAGACCTCAGTGGTGTGCTCAGGGTTGACGGTGTTGTGGTCGGTAGGACTCAAGGTACTGAGTGGCAGCGTTTTGGTCGGTATGAGAGATAGAGATAGAGGCGAGGCAGCGCTGTGGTCAAATAGAGAGAGGGGAACTACGGCTGCAGTGTTTCTAGGAGAGGAGAAAGGAAATGCAACTCGCGTTTGGAAGAGAGAGAGAGAGAGGGCGGCGGCGGCGAAGGCGGTGGAAATCTCCGTCGGAGAGAGAAGAGAGGCCTGTGTTTTAGGGATTTAGGGAGAAATTGGGGAAGGAAATCGATTAGTCGATCTTATTGATTGACTTAGACGATGAACAATAGGTTTTCGTCGTCTAAGTCAACTTAGACAATGAACTCTACGTGGTTTGTCATCTAAGTAATTTTAAAAAAATTCCTCAAAAATTTGGCGGAAAAAAATAGCTCACCAAATATTTGGGGTAAGACAATGAAATAACATGGTTTCGTCGTCTAAGAAGGCACCTAAATGAGGAAACATATACGTTTCATTGTCTAGGTCATAATTATTTTTTTATTGCCTAAAAGTCGTAAGAAATCAACCATCAAATGTAGCCATTATGTTTATATAATATTTTAGAAAAAATTGAAGCCAATTTGATTTAGTTTCATACTTGATCAATATAGTTTTGTGATTATCAACAAAGATATAAAAGACTGAAATGATCGTAAATTATTAACCGTAAACCCATTTCCGAAGTTACGAGCATTTCTATTTACGTTAAAACTTTATATATCAATTAGATATAAATTAGTTGAAATTTAACAAAGTAGGTTAACGACTAAATAATTGTTATGCATCTACTAATATTGTATAACTTAAGTGTTTGACTATTTGTATTCACTCCACATCAATATTAACGAAATTAAATTTGGACAAAACAACTGTTAGATATATTGATCACAACATAATATGTAAGTAGATGAATTTTCAGGCAATACAAAGTTCGTTAAGGTTTTGATCAGCGTGGTCAACCATAAAATCGAAATTTTAATGAAACGAAAAACATTGATATATGAATCTTTGTAACTCCGATTTTCGAACTGTTAACACTCACACTCTAAGAATTGTCTACTCTATACCCTTGACGAATATAATCTGCGATCTAACGTGGTACACAAAATCATGCTCTTCGAGGTTAGATTGTGAAATTCTACTTAGACGACGAAACTTAACCGATTTCTACTTAGATGATGAAACTTAACTGATTTCCTCCTCTAACACTTTTAGGGTTTAGGAAAATGGTTTAGGGCTCAGTGTTCAGGGTTAGGGTATAGGGTTTATGAATGATCTTAAAAGACGAAATGAATATATATTCGTCGTCTAAGTAGTGCTTAGACGACGAAACAATCACTTGTTCTCCGTCTAAGGTGCACTTAGACGACAAAATTTCTTTATATCATTGTCTAAGATGTCCTCTTTTAACAGAAAAGCATCTTGCATTTGTTTATTCTAAAATTATTCCTGTAAGTCATAACAAGTATTACAAACAGTCTAAATGAACCTCTTTTAATTTGTGCCTTATAATTCGATCAATCGATCATATCAATGCAAATTTGTATGCATACAAATTAATTAAGTTCAAATTTGATTAAACTCTCTCGATCTATCAATTAATTATAATTAAGTATTACATACATTTATATATCAATCACGTCAATCATCATAATCTTCCTCATTTGAATCATCATTCTCACTCTCAACTGACTGATTCTCATCATCATAATCTCCACCATCATCATCATCGTATACTACGTTGTCGTCATCATCCATCTCCTCTTCAAAGGCATTATTCTCTAGGTCCTGGATCACCTTTTCAGTAAGATCTGTGTCGTCATCAGGTATGTGTAAGTGTTCGTTATAGTGAATTAGTTGCCTTATGTCGGGGATAACAAAATATATTAGGCTCTTGATATGCAGTGTCATTATTCGCTCCAGTATTATCAGTCGTTGACGTCCCTTCAAGAATTTTTGCACTCCATATTCATCGGTGAGACATGTGGTTAACTGCTTTTCAACCTGCACCTACTTTCAGATTATCGAGATAGAACACTTGCTTGACTAAGGTGACAAGAGCTGATAGCTCATCTTCATACCATCTTGAGTTTGTATTGACTGATAAGAGGTCAAGATCTTCCTTCATACGCTTGAACCATCTACACTTGAATAGAAAAACAATGATATCATTCCCATATAATAGCTTAGCGACATTAACAAGAACCCCATAATATAAATCAGTGCATTGTCCTCCTGCGATCCCACTATTTTGTGTTTTTCTTCCTTCATCTTGGTCTACTGAATGAAACTTTACACCGTTGACAAAACATCCGGAGTAAATAGTGTTGGACCAGCTTACGAAAAAATAAATGCTTTTTCCATGATCACCACCCTCGGTTGTTAGTGGATTTTTCTAGCTCCTGCATCTGCCAAATTGTGAAGAAGATATATGAATATATATTTAATTTCTACCAAAAATTTGACATAGATTCCCCTAAAACTAAAACTAAACTAAAAACCTGCATGCATAAATTTGACAAGCACTTCGACTAAGCAAACACCAAAATAACAAATTAACTTACCGTGGGTACCAATTCCCCTCCGGATTTCTCGATATCAAAATAAAGAAAGCACAAACTTATATGGTTTATACATACTCATTCGAGGAAATAATCAGGGAACCTTTTCGTAAGCATTCTTTCAACCCAGTTATGACTCATGTCCGGTTTAACTGTCTAAATTTTCCTCATGTAAGCTTGCATGTACGGGTTGACCTCTTCATAGTCTCGCAACATTATCCAATGGGCTTCATTAAGTTCTTCTCGAGTTAATCTTTCGTTTAATACTCCTCTAAACAGTCGTACAACATCTATGACGACTAAAAGATTGAAGCTAACATGTGTATTGGAGGCGGTGGAAGCGACGGTCTAGACTGGATCTTTGAGGTACATGTTACACTAGGTTACATACTCATGTATATTTATTGTAGTTCGACCACATCTGACTTCTTCACCTCTCTATCACATAAACTCTGTCACCATCTGTATAACGCTATTATTGGTTCAAGGACGTCCCGAGGCATATATGGTCGAATTACTATTAGAATCAGACGTTGCAGCATAACGTGAAAGTCATGAGTCTTTAGACCAATGAACTTATGTGCCCTAACTTTGACATATCCATATATATGTGCTACATAACTAGATGAATTTCGTTAAGACCACCATTCGAGATTTTGGTCTTACTTTGTACTCCATTCAGTCATTATGGCTCGCAAGACATTCTCTGCACATCCAGGGTACGCTGAAGTCTGGGCTTGAAGTAACATCATGTTGTACTTATCAATCTCAGTAGTATCAGTGACTGGCAAGGCCGTAGGGACTGTGTCATTATGAGGACTATCCTAACCTTTCTTTTCGTGTTGGTGTCTAACATAACTAAGTTCCGGACAAGCATCATAGACCAAATTCACAGTGGGGTTCCAAGAAGGGGCGTCACTACCGTTGGATGATGCACCCTGGTAACTGTACCCTGAGTTGAAGTCTGGTCCTAAGCTGAAGTCTAGTACTTCATGATGCTCACTCCAAGTAGTATAACTCCATATTATACCGTGGCTATACAAGTGTTGAGACACAACATGAATTTCTACAAACTGAAGGTTAACACATTTTCTGCACGAACATCTGTAACGCTTCTTTTCTTGACCATGTTGCATTGCAAACAAAATAAACTCTCTGATTTCGTCCATATACCTCTCATCACTTCTATTCACCAACAATATCTAACTCTTGTCCATATTTCTTCTTAAGTTAATTATCATGAGCGAAACAAAAATTTATCGAATAAGTCATAAGTTAGCAAAAAATTGTCGTTCTTACAATATTCATCTAATTACGTATGGAAGGAATCATCTTATCATTCTTAACTTACATTAATATTCATCTAATAATATATAATTAAATTATATAACACAATAATATATAATTTATGTCGAAATATGTCAAGATTTATGTGTGATATCCTCATCTTAGATTAGATAGATTTCCTACCCATATTGCATGGATATTCAATATCTACATAATCAAGTAATATTTCATTGTATCCTATATTCCTATTAGGACTATATAATATGGATTCCTATATAAGGGGTCATTCACTATGAAATAAGACGAATGTTACTTATTCTATTTCTGCACATATTCCAACATGTTATCAACATGAACTTTAACCCTGAGAAAAGTACCAAAAGATCTCCACCACCTAAAATCCCTCTCGGCATTCCTCCTTCACCGAGACTTTCTTCCATCCACATTATCTGCCGTGGCTCCTCCCAAGCGCCGCTGCACCTCCATCGCAAGTTCCGGTGTTGCATGCACCCTAAGGTGCTCTCCTCCTCCGCAACTCCTTCTTTCACCGCCACGGCTTAACTCTTCTTCCACTGAGAAAAAGAAGATGAAGAATATAAGATTAAAATCTAAGGTAAGATTTCTTGTGATAAGTTGTATCTTCTCTCCCTGACGCAACTTTGTGTTTTCCCATTTAAGGGTATTCTACTCCCTCACACTCTGTCTCATCGATTTATCAATAGAAATAAAAGAACCAAATATAATGGGGATGAATGTGGTGAAGGGAGTGGAATGCCCTTTGCCTTTCATCCATGTGGTCTACATATATTCTGATTGCTTAATCCAGATTTAGAACTAATAACGTTCATTTCCTACCTTTCAGATGTCGCACCTGAATGGTTTAGACTTCGCTCCCCTCACCTCTGATGGAATTAATTATGAGACGTGGAGGGCGGATGCGTTTACGCATCTAGTGAGCAATGGCCTTTATGGATAACTCATGCCCTACAATACTCAGACACGTGGTTATAACTCAAACGCAAAGCAGCGAGAACAATGTGTTCAATATTTGATTTGACATCTCGATTCAAATCTATAAATGGAATTTGCGTGTAAGGATCTACCTATCGTAATATGGGAAACCTTGTATAAGCGATTTAGTAAACTTCATAGAGAATTCTTGAATTCTGTGGAATACTGATGGATTCTACTCACTTATGAGAGATTTTGTACAATAAATGAATTCGTCATAGAGATGACTCGAATATGCCAACAATTTGAGATATTCGGGATCCGCAAAACGGATGAGGAGAAAATCGAGAAGACAATTTCCACCTTGCCCATCCACGCGTCATTGTGAAGGTTTTCTTCGTGAAATCTTCATAGACAATGGACCTTCAACGTTTGCCGAATTGCATGAAGGGATGAACCAGTTAGAAACCAAAATTATCGCTCGTACTCAGCCGAGTGTCGATGGCATTACCTCCTTAACGCCACCAACGACACGACGGCACACCAACATAGGCAGACTCCATTTCACCAGTGGCGATTGGCTCTGGCCTCGCATCCACTATACATGGCCGAGATCCCTCTCAAGGGCTAGAAGATCTAACACAACAAGGAGAAGAGGATTGCAAGTTGAGACCCCGTAGGTGTACTTTCATCATACGTTGCGCCCTCGATTGTCCCTCTTCAATATAGTTTGTTCTAAATTTTGCGCATTAGACGTTGTTGTAATAAAAATTGATATCAAGTTCAAATAAAGATGGTTTTTACTATTCTTTAATTTAATATGGCTCACCTTATTTCGTAGTGATGTCTAGAAAGGATTTTTCGATAAAGGTATTTGAGCGGACCTTGTGTCCCACCCACATCGATACTCCGCCTGGTCACGAAAAATAGAAGCTACCTGAAAAGTTATAAGAAGACATAAAAGTTTTCGATACTCATCTTTGTATGGATCTTGTACTTATAATGTAACAAAATATGTAATATTTAAACGGAATTACGTAAACCTTCCACCATTGGCACCCACTAGTTCTGCTTGACCAGTGGAGTTAGTAGGGTTAAGTGACTAACTCGAACCCTTTATTTTTATAGGCATGGATTCAACCAATTATCATTGTATTGTTGACAATGTCGTAACTCACACTATGCTCAAGAATATATCTCTATTCATTGACCTAATCCTAGCCAAGTCATCTGTGATGACCTTGGATGGCCCCTCCAATATCATTTATGGTCACCGCCTAACTCAGCTGACATTGCCGAATGGAACTCCCGTGAATATCCAGGAAGCCCTATTCACCCCTAAAGGATCTCGAGCTCTACTGTGCTTTAGGGATGTTCGTGTCAATGGTTATCACCTTGAAACCCATATTGAGAATTGAGAAGTAGTTCTCTACATTACTTCAATGTATTGCGGAGTTAAGCAAATCTTAGAGAAGTGTCCAAGTATTCAGAATGGTTTGTACTCTACAACCACCTGAAAAGTTGAGGTTCATTACTTGCTCCGTCAAGAATTAGTGGACTACAAATAGAACGTCTTCTGGTTATGGTACAACCGTCTTGGGCACTCAGGTCATCAGTTGATGGCTAAGATCCTCAAGGTCACACACAGACACCCTTTTCATAGGAAGATTCAAAAACTTCATGAAAAAGAGGTTATGGTTAAGGTAAGGTCAAATGGACTGTCATCTGACATGTCACACCTTAGGAAAAGCGGTGATGCGCCTCCTCCTAGGGATGTCGCCGTCTCCTAGACTTATCCACTTTCCTCGAGTACGATATTCTCCATTGGAGATTTTCACCAAAGATTTTGCAAAGCTTGTAGCCTAGGCAAGCTTGGTACTCGTCCTGCGTATGTCAAGGTAGAGAAAGAGTCTTGCTCATTCCTTTAACATATCCAAGGTGATATTGTGACGACCCAGAACAGAATCAGCAGTGAAATCAGCTTAATCTACGAGCTTGCGCATAGTCGCAGATTTCCGACAGTTGTTTGAATCGCCAGACTTGATAACGACTAAATCATTGGCCAAGAATTGGAGCTGAGTCTCTTCTCGAGAGTTGTTGTGCGTGTGATTTCAAGTTCGTGGGCGGTTCCGGATCGTTATTTGGACGACTGAGGACAAAATTATGAATATTTGAAGTTTTGACGTAATCGGTTTATAATGGTGGCTCTCTTAACGACTAAATTACCAGATGAGAATTTGGTTTCAGACTCTTCACGGAAGTTTATGAGAATTTAATTTCGAGTTCGTGGGAACTTCCGGAGCATTATTCTGAGTTACGAGGATTATGTTGTGAATATTTCCGATTGTTGATTACTTAGTCGGTTTAAGTATGTGTTTGGTTTGAACCGTTGACTTTTTATCGGTTTGGTCGATGTGTTTGACTTCGGGTGGTAATTGAAGAACATGTCGAGTTGAGTTTGTTGCCGCGAGAATTATTGGAATCGGATTTACGACGAGGAAGTTACGTACATTTGAAGTTTATCGAAAAGTGAATTATGGAGGTTTCCTTTTTGGGAAGGTATAAATAGTGAACTTGCCATTTAGGGAAGTCAAAGTGGGTTCATTAATGCTGTTGACCGAGTTGACCGAGTCAACTCGGTGGTGAAGGAGATGTGCGACGGTGACCGACGTGCTCCACGACGGCGAGCTCCGTCCGGCCACCTCCGAGCTCGTCGTTCGTCCTAATCGATGCGCCTTGGCCACCCCGACATGTCTCCGGCCTCCCTTCACGGCCATGTTCACGGAGGAAGAAGAATTTTCCTGCATGAAAATGGAGGTTTTTGGGTGAATTCGAGTTCAACGATTCCGGCCGATTCGAGCTAAACCAAGGACTGGGTTTTGTAGCTCTCATCACCTAGAAGCTACCATGTAAGTTTGGTGATCCAATTTCACTTGTGTATGGAGAATTTTGGATTTGAAATTTTGGTGACAATTCAGTTTTACATGAAATTGACATGGTTAGAGTGAGAATTGGCCTTTGATGCAGTTGAGAAAGTTGCTCAGTGGGTGATTTGGAGTGGAATAGTGGTTGCTCCGCCGTGAAATTTTCCGTTCAGGTGGCGCCGCCGCCGCCGGCGGTGGTCAACGGTCAACAGTTTGACTTTTTGGGGTTTTCGACAAGTTGCATGTCGTTTCACTTGAAATCGCGCCCCGATCGCAGTGGGGAGGTTCGTTTTTCGAATTGAGCGTCCGAAATTACAGTGAGGTATTGAGGTGTGATTACCGGATTCTAGACGATTCGTCGACATTGAATTACGTGTTTCCGAGAACGGTGGTTTCTCGTGATTTGTCTTGAATTGTCGCGTTATGATTTTGAGTAATGGATTTTGTGATTATTCAGGGGTTCGTGATCGTTTGTTTGGTGAGGGACTTTCCGCTGGATCACGGGTTAACGTGAACTGCGTTACACTAGTCTGTGAGTGGATAATTTCTTTTCACGGATTGATTGTGAGTCTTATATACGTTTTACGAACTTGAGCATGCATATGAGATTTCGATTTACATGAGCATGTGTTATACGATTATGCCTATACCAGAATATATATTACGTATATACACTTATATATTGTTTCATGCATTTGCATCGAACTATTTATGATTTGGTTTACAAAGAGTACAGTCGTTATATATGTTGTTGTATCGATACACCCGCATCCCAGCTGATCCCCGAGGATGTTTACCAGGGGAGGTTGTGACTCCTGACCCGAGGCCTTTACCGGGGGGAGGCAGACCTTTGACCTGAGGCCTTTTCTGGCTAGAGTCACGTGCGGGCTAGGGACCCCGTGATTCTGACTGTACTAGCACGGATGTGTCCACGAGTGACCCCGTGATATTTTTATGCATGCTCTGTATGCGTGAAGAGTTAGAGTCTCCCTCGTGTACCCGGACGCGTAAGGAGTTAGAGTCTCCCTCGTGTACCATTTGATTTTTATACATTCGACTCGCATATGTTTTTATAAATTATATATTATTCGGTGAAACACATTTATTTTCGTCCACTCACTCTAACAGTTTTCATGTCTTTCCCCTGGACTTTTCGGTTTCCGTGCCCAGTTTACAGTTCGGACTCTGGTGTCGCACGTCGTGGTCGGAGGCATAGTGCTCGAGCTACCTTGTTTCTTCCAGTAGGTTTATTGTTCTACCTAATGTGGTATACGTATATGATTATACATTAGAGGTCGCTCTGAGTATTCTGTTGTATATATTATATGATTTTACTCCGAATTTCAGTAAAGTATAGATATATTTATTATTTTACATTACTGTTGATATATTGAGAAATCCGGATGGGATTGGTGCCCACGGTTTGATTTTTGTGGCATAGGATGAAGTGTATTTTCCGCGTGCAGGTAATGGTAATTTCACGTTAGTAACGAAACTCTGCCGAAATTTTGTTGGTTTTTGTTGATTCGTGTGTTCGAAGGGGTTCGATTCCGGTTTAGGCAACTAAATTGGGGTTGGGTCCTTTCAGATATTTAAAGACCTATTCATCCAGAAAGCGGAACATTTAGATACTTTATAGTTTTGGTTGATCCATCAACTCGTTGGTCACATGTAGCGTTGCTATCCACAAGAAACTCCGTCTATGCTAGACTATTAGCAGAGATTATCAAACTTAAGGCTCAACACCATGATTGCCAAATCAAATTGATTCAACTTGATAATGCTGTAGAGTTTACGCCAAAAATGTTTGATGATTATTGCACCGCCATGAGAATTGAAGTGGAACATCTTGTTCCTCATGTTCATACTCAGAACGGGCTCACAGAAGCATGCATTAAACAACTTCAAATGGTTGCTAGGACATTATTAATGAGCTCTAACCTCCCTACTTTTGCATGGGGCCTCACAATACTGCACACAGGCAACATCCTTCGCTTGAGGCCAGTAGCTTCACAAACCTACACTCTAATATAATTAACTATAGGATATGAGCCAGACATTTCATACTTGAGGAGGTTTGGTTATGCTTGCTATGTTCCCTTTGCTCCGCCAAAGCATATAAAAATGGGGCCTCAATGCAGACAAGGTATATATGTAGGCTTTGATGGGCTTGACATTCTCCGCTATGTCGAACCCTTGATAGGTCAGATCTATAAGGCGAGATTTGCCGATTGTCACTTTAATGAGACTGCCTTCCCATCATTAGGGGGAGGGGAGAACAAAGTTCTTAAGGAATGACAGGAAGTGTCGTTGTCCATCCCCACTCTCTTTCATCATGATCCCCGAACTCTAGAGTCTGAAACTGAAGTTTGACGCATTGTTGATCTACAAAACATAGCGGATAAACTCCTCGATTCGTTTGTAGATACAGAAAGAATGACAAGATCACACATTCCAGCTGTAAATGTACCTAAAAAGATAATGATTCCAGGTATGCACCAAGGACTACGACAAACCATCACCCGAGGCAGGGACAGTGGTATTGTCGTGGGAGGGGCATCCTATGAGGCCACTGATCCTCCACGCAAGAAAGGGAGACCAAAAGGTTCTACTAATTCTTGTCCATGAAAGCGGGTGACCAAACGATCAAATGATCTTATGTTTATCGATATACACGATCTGTCTCACGAGGTTGTCCCAGATTATAGTGATCCACTGGATTCCATTCTTATGAACAAAAGCCAAAAAATCTCGATCAACTATACTGATCATACTTATGACATATGGTATCGACATGAGACAACAGTTGACGATGCTTTTGCATTCTCAGTTTCTCAGGATCTTATCGATGCAAATGATGTCGAACCCCGGACTGTCGCTAAATGGAAAGCACGTTCGGACTGGCCTAAATGGAAAGATGCTATCTAAGCAAAACTCGATTCACTAACAAAGCAGGATGTTCTCGATCCTATTGATTTGAACCCTCTAGGTGTCAATCATGTTGGTAATAAGTGGGTCTTTGTTAGGAAGCGGAATGAGAAGAACGAGATTGTCAGATACAAAGCTCACCTTATAGCTCAAGGATTCTCGCAATGCCCTGGAATTGATTATGAGGAGACTTATAGTCCTGTCATGGATTACATCACTTTCTGATACTTAATTAGTTTGGTCATTTCCAAACAAATGAACATGCAACTAATGGATGTAGTTGCATGTTCTCCCAAATCTTGAATTCGAAATAAACCCTATTGAAACTTTGTTTTACTTGACCATATATTTCATTTGCGGTGAACTTGTTTGCACGTTATAGTTCAGCACCAACTCGCAGACATTGGGTTAAAGTCCAATGCATCTTTCCATACTTGAAAGGTACAACAGATTTAGATCCTTATAGAGAGAAAAATTGTGTAGGATCAGACCCTACAGTTGTGGGTCATAGAGGCCGCTGCCTAGACCCGACTACCTCCATAAACTTAGCCATGGTCTTTTCCACAGACGGGGTTGAAGACTCCCATGACCAGTGTCTTATCGTCATTCTAACTGGTTACACTAATGCGGGTTATCTCTCTTACCCACACAAAGGATTTTCCCAAATGGGCTATGTCTTTACCATGGAAAATACTGTTATCTCCTAGAGATCAACAAAGCAAACACTTGTTGCCACATCTTCTAATCATGTGGAGATTATTGCGTTGCATGAAACAGTTCGCGAATGTTTATGGCTTCGCAGTATTATCTCCCATATTAGGTTGACGTGCAGTCTAAGGTCCACCACTGATGAGCTAATAATTTTGTTCGAGGATAATGTTGCTTGCATTGAACAAATGAAGTTAGGATTCATCAAGGGTGATAACACTAAGCATATTTCACCGAAATTCTTTTATAATCAGCAGCAACAGACTCTACTTAACATTGCTACTACACAAGTGAGCTTTGAGAAGAACTTGACGGATTTGTTCACCAAAACCCTGCCAAGGATCACTTTCAATAAGCATGTATGAAACATAGTTATGTGTTGGTTGTCCGAACTCCCATTGATGTCTTCATTAGGGGGAGACACCAATGTCTGGGGGAGCTGATAGAATCTAGGTGTCTATGCTTATGAAGTGAAGGCCGTGTTGTACTCTTTCCTTTGATCAAGTTTTAGACTTTCTCTTACAAGTAGGTTTTGGATTTTCTCGGCAAGGTTTTAACGAGGCAACCAGAAGGCATCAACGAGCAGGAATCTATCAAGTGTACACCGAGTGAAGATTCGGACACCACAAGGGGAAGTGTTGAAATATGTTAAGATTTATGTGTGATATCCTCATCTTAGATTAGATAGACTTCCTACCAGGATTGCATGGATATTCAGTATCTATGTAATCTAGTAATATTTCATTGTATCCTATGTCCTATTAGGACTATGTAATATGGATTCCTATATAAGTGGTCATTCACTATGAAATAAGACGAATGTTGTTGATTCTATTTCTGTGCATATTCTAACAATTTACATATTATATATAATTTTTCAACTAAATTCTAACATGTAATCATATATATAATTAATCAACACATGCATGCAATTAGCAATCAATTAAACAATTAATTAATACAATATGCAAACAAGCAAGGTTGCCGGAATGATTCGCCAGAGTATTTCACTGAAGAACTCCATCACCATATGTTATTACGTACATAATTAACTTCAAAAAAAGTAATCGAGAGAAACGAGTTAATACCTTCACCGATAAGGATATAAGTGGGTAATTAAACTAGAACTCTGGAGGTGGGAAAACGACATAAATTAAAATTGTGGCTGGAGGTGGTGTTGAGAGGTTTTGAGACATGTTAAGAGATGAGAGAGATGAAATGCACGATCTGGAAATGAAATATGATCTAAATAATTGAGTTTTCTTAGACAACGAAATAATTCACCATCTAAGTGTAACACTTTGTGGTCTAAGTTTGTATTTAGACACCGAAGATAGGTTTGTCGTCTAATTTTAACACTTTGTCATCTAAGCTTGTACTTAAACGACAAAAGTCGGCTCTTAGACAATGAATACATAATTCGTCGTCTAAGTTGAGTTTTTAGATGACAGATAATATTTTCGTCATCTAAGAAGTTGTACTTAGACAATGAATCATCTAAGATTTTTCTTAGATGACGAATACAAGTTTCGTCGTCTAAGGGAACTCTTAGACGACAAAACTGGATGTTCGTTGTCTAAGTAAACTCTTAGGCGACAAAACTAGAAATTCGTCATCTAAGTCCAGCCTAGACGATGAAATATTTTCTTGCACGACGAATTATTTTTTCATCGTCTAACTCCTACTTAAATGAAGAAACGGTTAAGCTTTCGTCGTCTAAATGTGAATTTCTAGTAGAGGTATTTATGTTTCTAGGGTATGCTAGTTGTGATTTTTGATTTTTCTGCTTAGATATGTTCTATCAGTGCCTTTGTTGTTTATTGATTCACTTTGGGTACACCTGTTTGGATTATGTAATATCCCGTCCAGAGAATTTTTTTATGATTTATTTAAGGTTAATCGAGGAAGAAGGTAGTTAATTTTTATCGTCGGTAAATGTTGAGAGTTGTTGTAGTTGACTTTTTACCAGTATGTCGAAGTTGGTTGACTTCGGGTGGAAGTTGAAGAAATTGTCGAGACGAGTCCGTAGACGTGAAGAATGCTGAAAACGGAGTTACAACAAGGAAGTTATGATCAACGGAAGTTTATCGAAAATGTAGTAGTGGAAAATGGACGAGTATAATAGGACTTTCTATCGCGGGAAATTATCTTGAGGAAAGTTGTAGAGTTTACCAAGGCGAGCTTGTGGCCTTGTCAAGTGTTAAAATTGGAGTTACGATGAAGAAGTTGTGGTCAACGATAGTTTTTTTTTTCCAATTTCACGGAATCGATTAATCGCAACTCGCACTTATAAATAGAACTTTCTGAAAATGGAAAGTCAGACTTTCCATTTCGAGTCACGGATCCGTTGACCAGTGTTGACCAACCTCCAACAGGCAAAATCGCCGTTGAAGGCGACGACGGTGGTGCGATGTATTCCGGCCATGGAATTGGTCAGGTTTGAAGAGTCTCATCGTCCTCTATCACTTGGGGACTCTATTTTCGAAGATTGGCAATAGTGGCAAGAGAATTGAAGCCGTGAAAAACTAAGTTTTTTCGGCGACAATTAAGGTATATTTCGAATCATTATGATGTGTGGAAAGATATGGGTTGTTAAAATTAGAATTTGCTGGTGATTTGATGGACGAATCGACGCTATTTTCTTTCAGAAATCACAGCCGAATCGACGTCGTTAGGAATGACAGTGGACGACGTCAATTGGGGATGGGAGGTTAGGGGTTTTGTAGCCCTTGTCTTGGTGAACATTTTTCAACCGACCTCGAGCTCCGATGTGGCTCGACGGTGCCAGAATCAAAATTTGAAGTTTTCTGGCGAGGTTGGTTTCGGGCCAATTTGGACTGGTTTCCTGCCGAATTGGCCGTGACCATAGTTAGACAGTGTGTTGGGCTCATTGAGACTTGTGGTTCACGGCGGCGCTCTGGCGAAGGGTATTTTGACGTAAATTTTATGTCGTTTCACTCATAATCATGTACCGATTGTAATGAAAAGGTTATGGAATTGAATTGGACATTAATGATTAAAACGTGTGGTTAATCGAATATTAAATAAATAATTTTACAATTACATCGAATGATTGAATCGATAGTCGATTCGACTTCGAGTCGAGTAACATTTAAGGAATACGTTGCGACTTTAAAAAATATTCAAGAATTGTAATTGAGAATTATATTAAAATCTCGTCATTAATTCGGGAAGTATGTTATTCAACAATGCGAGGTTCTGGATGATTTTGCTCGTTGGTTAACGAGCTTAGTATTCATTATGAATTTTGGAAATTTGTTATTATTTAATAGTAATTGTTTCAGTATGACATATTAGCAGCCAGATGTTTAAAAATGCTGACAGATAGGCTTTGGCTTGATGGAAACCATTGCATAGTACTGTGAGTGGACCTTTTACTTTCACGGTCATAGCGAGTTCATATTTTTATCATTATGCTTTACAATTTATTGTAGAGCTTTCAAATTTGGAGGTTTATTTGTGATGGTTTGTTTAGTAGCATCGATGCTCTAGCTATTCGGCTGATCACCGAATAGTTTAGTCAGGGGAGGTTAGGTGGTCTCGTCTGATCCAAATCAACTCAGGTTAGGTAGCCTGAGAATGATCCCATCACATATACTTTTCTTACAACTAGTCGATTCATGTTTGGTAGCCTGGGCGAGCACCTCCATTTGTACTTCAGTTATATGATTTTGAACTTGCATTATTTCACAGAAAGTAGCGGAAAGGCATACACTTGCAGTTTTACAGATTACTTAGTTTATGATTTTTGTCCACACTCTAACATTTTATGCTTTTATGCTTTTCCCTGGGCCTTTAGTTTTAAATTGTCTAGATTGTAGGTTAGCCAGTTAAAGTCGTGACCATCCAGAGTGCGAGGCATGACAATCTACAGCTTCTATTTACTTAGGGTAGGTTCTCAGTCAAAGTTTAGGGTTTCTCATGTTAGAGTAGCTGATACCGATTAGGCGATGCTAGATACTCTAATACAGGTCTCAAAAGACTTATCCTGGATTACTTCAGTAATCTGGGGTGGGTCTTGTCAGATTACATGTTTATTGATATCATGTTAGAGTTCATTATAGGTCGTAGTTTGTTGGTAGAGGTTTTTTCAATTGTAGTTGAATATCAGTGACTTCCCATATGTTTGATGTGTTTGTTGATTGTTTGGTTTGGATTAGCTGTTTGTTGATATCATGTTAGGAGTCACTCTGGGTAGCATTTTAGCTTTACTGTGGATAAATGTAGTTCACTGTGGGTATCACTTTGTTGTTGTGGCTTTTGTTAAGGTAGTTAGAGATAAGTCATCAGTGGCTTTGTTGTTTGTTGATTCATTGTGTGTACAATGTTTGGTTTAGATTAGATGTTGGTTTTTTTTCCCTTGTTGATATCATGTTAGGTTCACTGTGGGTAACAGTTTGGTTTACTATGGTTCATTGTTGGTATCACTTTGTTGTTTGCGGCTTTTGTTAAGGTGATTAGACATGAGGCATCAGTGGTTTTGTTGTTTGTTGATTCACTGTGGGTAGCATGTTGGATTAGATGTTTATTGATATCATGTTTGGGTTTACTGTGGATAGCAATTTGGGTTTACTATGGGTCATTGTAGTGTATTGTCTATATCTTTTTGAAATCGTCATTATATGTGAGTTAGTTGTTGATATTTGTGAGTTAGTAATGTGCTAGCTAATATTTTCCTTTTAAACAGAAGCAATGGGAAAAGGTCACAAGAGAAAGTTTTCCGCTGATTAAGAGTCCTCTTTGAAGTTGGTAAAGAGATGTCCATTTGAGACCATGATAGTGATGACATGTGACAACTATCCACGCCAACCTCCAGGAACGTATTTATATCTTCACTTAACTTTTGGGTAGCTGTGGGTTACAACTGTCCACAGGCTTGTCTTAGTTGTGGGTAGCTGTTTTTTTTTAACTTCAATTTTTTTGTGTTTTGTTTACATAGGATGGATTATGGCACGTTTCTGTGTTACTACATGACTCAATTTGCTTGGGCGAGCCATTCAGTGAACATATGGATCACGGAGATATCTCTTTGGTTAAGGCTCAACTCACCGAGTCTTTCATTGACCATGAGTTTGGATGGTGCAAGAGGAACCCTCCTCAAAAGGCGAAAAACAAAAGACTAATGAAGGGAGGGAGACCAATATCTAGTTAAGAGTACTTAGTTAGTAATTTCCATGTAGGACCTTGTATCTAAAAATCTATTTTTGTATAAATTAGTTGTTTAGAATACGGTCTCTAGAATGTTGAATATTGCAACTAAATTATGGTGGTTTATGTAAAGACTTGCTTTTATCATTATTCTCTACTGCAATAGAAACGATACAAACAAATGATAGATAACGATAACTAACCATAGTGAAAGACAATGAACAACAACTAACAATCAGTGACAAACAGTTAACAACAGCTAAGCATCAGTGAAAAAGACAGTGAACTCTGTTTTTCCTATAACAACACACTAAAACATACAAAACCGAAGAGACATCTCTTTTGTGTATCAGTAAGTGTTATTGTGGCTTTGCTTAGCTTTTATGTTAGCTTATGTGTTTTGGGACCACTACCTACAACAACTCTTGAGTCTTTCGTCTATCACTTTGGTTATTCCGTTTTGGGAAAATTGCTAAAGTGGTCACTAATGTTTGACAGTTAAGACGGATTGGTCACTCATGTTTTATCTTGTCATTTAGATTGGTCACTTTGTCCGTTTTGAACATTGAAAAAAGCATATTCCTTTAATTGTAAAGTGCATATAAGTCAGTTTATTAGCTTGGTAATGACAAAAATTTCAGTTTAAATAAAGCATGTGTCTGTCACATGTGTGGTTTTTAACATCTAAAACGGACAAAGTGACCAATCTGAATAACAAGGTAAAACATGAGTGACCAATATGATATTTGTCAAACATAAGTGAAGAATCCTTCTTATTTGTCAAATATGAGTGACCTCTACGAAAAATTTCTCTTCCGTTTTAATGAATTTGAAAGACTAAAGTGAATTTAAAATACATACTTGAGTGACCAAAGTAATATTCAAATGTAAACTTAAGAGACCAAAATGACATATGTCATAGATGAGGTACCAAAGTCAATAAAGTGTCATACTTAAGGGACTAAAGTGATAGATGAACGTAAACTTAAGAGACCAAAGTGATAGATGAACGTAAACTTAAGAGACCAAAGTGATATATAAACGTAAACTTAAGAGACTAAAGTGATATATGACATACATAAAAGAATTAAAGTATAAATTATCTTATTTGAGGGACCATTGTAACTATTTTATCATATTTTAGCTCAGATCTTCTTTTACTTGCGGTTTATATACATGGATAAACGTGTGTGTTATACTTAGATCTACATTATTAGGTTTCAGTTGTTAAATTATAATATCACGGAATTTCATCTATCGGTTTATATACATGGATAAACGTGTGTGTTATACTTAGATCTACATTATTAGGTTTCAGTTGTTAAATTATAATATCACGGAATTTCATCTATCATTCGTAAACTATGGCATTGTGCTTTCAAATAGTTGGTGAGTACTATTCCCTGAGTGAGTCAATGTATGGTGAGCACATGACTCGTAGTGCATAGTATTTTTAGACAAGATGCATTGACCAGCAAAGCATTTTACACTTTGGTGTAGTGACAAATGTGTAGTCAATGAGCACTCATCGGTGTCTTAATATATCGAATCAAATTGATATATTTGCTAATTACCAGGGTTGAACTCAGCTCGATTGTGTGTTCAACGAAAATACGACTCAAATCTTATTTGTTGAGATGATTGATAAATATGTTGATACGAAATATTAATTATAATCGAGAAAGAAAAAATCACGAAAACAAAAAGCAAACAGAAAGCTACGTAAAATTCGATAACGATACTCCAAAAACTAAAAATAATTTCTTGAATCACCAAAAATCGTTAGTAAACATGGGGCTTAATGAAAACCAACATGTCGTTTCTCTTGTTATTTCTCGCTATTGATTCATGCCAAATCTCAACGTTGCTGCATGCACACTTCCTCAATCGCCAATCTTTCACCATGTGCTGGTAATATAACACATAGCTACTCTTTTGAGGGACTCTATTTGAGGGATAGAATGAGATTGGTCATCTGTGACCGTCCGTTGATTAATGAATGGATTGAACGGCTGAAAATAAAAGTCTTTATCTCTCTCTCAAAATTTCTTTAGCACCCCTTCATCTCAACTCCTCAAGTTCCGTCGAGGAAGCGACATGTGATGCAATCGACGCGATGACCCGTAAAAGGCAGATCTGGTCGAGCCTCAGTCGCGGCTCCAAAGCGTACAAGGCCGAGTTCGAGCTTGTGATGGAGCTAGCGACACAAAGTCATAGAGGCCAAGTCTAAGCTCGCGAAGGCCTAGGCACGGAGGCTGAGGCTAGTCAAAGGTTGAGGTTGCGACATTGAAATTTGACGCAGCTGAGAGAGAGAGAGAGAGAGAGAGAGAGAGAGAGAGTTTAAATCTCACAGCGGGTCGAAGGTTGAGGCCGCGACTTGAAATCAACTATTCCATTCTATCCCTCAAATGCAATTTCTTAGGAGAGTAGTGCAGTTTTGATATAATAGAACTAATCATTGTACACATTCTAGCTATGTTGCACGGATACGGATATAAACACGGGACACGGCAAAATCTAAAAAAGTAGGACATGGACCCGAAAATTAATTTAATATATACATTAATACGTAATATATTATAAACTAAAATTAAGTTGGACATATTTTTTAAACTTCATATATCATTAAAGAAAAAAAATATGCATTGAACCGAAGAATAAGCTAGAGGCAACAATAATGTACATGTTAGAATGATTTTTTTTATATATATATAAACATGTCCATGAAGACTCTTAACCTTGATACAACTTTGGAATATATTTATATCTTTAACTCAATTTTCTAATTCTATAGTCTTTATGATCTTACTAAAATATATATATATATATATATTATTTGATGTGCTAAAGTATCCCCAAGTGTCGAAAGTGTGTCCCTAAGTGTCTAAAGAGTGTCACTGAGTGTCCAACTAACAAAATTTTAGGACACGCCACGTGGCACTTTGGACATGACGTCTTTATCGTCCCAAAGTATCAGAGAGTTCCCAAGTGTGGGACACGTGACACTACAAATTGCGGGGAGGGGGGGGCGGGAATTATAGGAATTCTATAATTCTTTTTAATTTTAATTTTTTTTGTTAATTACCAATATATCCTTAAAATATTATACTTTTGTAAAGTTAAAAGAACAAAATAAAAAAAATGACAAAAATGAAGAACAACGGTTGTTTGGTTAGTATATAGTATAGATAAAAAAAAGGCAGATCAGCCTTGTAGTGAAATTCTTTATTTGATGTCAAATAGTATTACCAATAATTCCTAGTTTCAAATCCGATGTAAAAAATGCACAGACTGAAAAATCAATCCAAAAGGCCTAATACTAGCCTTGCCACCACGGCCAACATCCATAACCAACCCAACCCAGCCCTGCCAGCCCAACATATCCGGCTTCAGCTCTCAATTAAAACTTAAATATTTTGATTCAGTGACAAACTCATCAATGTGCACAAGATTTGTTCATTCTTATTTACAAAATCTATCAACAAGACGCTTTGGCCGAGTGGTTAAGGCGTGTGCCTGCTAAGTACATGGGGTTTCCCCGCGAGAGTTAGAATCTCTCAGGCGTCGTAATTTTTCTTTCTCTTCTTCACTTTTTTGTCGAATTGATTTCTTATTACTAGTTACAACTACCTCTTTTCGCGTACAACGACCTTCGAGCGATCGCGCGAAGCTAGCTTGCAGCTGTTGGATCACATATTCACAGTTGCATAGCTTCTACGATGTCTTAAAACTGCAACCAATTTTGACCTCGCTCCTCCTATCTTAATGCAGCAATGACATCAAGGAGGCTCTTTTAGTCTAAAGCTTTTTACCAAACAATATAATAAGTCGTCTTCGGTGTTAGCATTTAGCAGTCAAAAGGGAAATCTAAGGGAGAAAAAGACATATATGATCATCAAGATGATGTTGGTAATAAACAATAATCATGAAAGTTACAACGGCTCCTTTGTTTGGAGATTTTTTTTTCATGCGTTGAAAACTCACAACTGACTCCAAGAAATTCAAGGAGTATCTTTACGTACTATGTATTTATGATATAGGCTCTGTTTGACAATATTTTTTTTAAAAGAAAAGTTAGGTTTTTTTTTGCTATTCAAATAAGTTTCTTAATAGAAAATGAGGTGGGTGTTTCCCGCGAGGTTTTTTTTTTCAAATGACTTTTAAAACTAGAAGTGTGGTAAATCTAAAAGTAAAAGGCACAAGTACATTTATTTTTTCTTTTTTTTTCTTTTTGAATTATTTTAATTAAATATTACCTATAATAATAAATATTGTAAAAATACTAATCATCTTACATACGTTCTTAATGTTATACTTGATATTTTAAATGACTGATACCAAATGAAAAGATTTGTCCCCGATTTAAATGTTAAACTAAGATTAGGCACTGACTACATAACTCGATCGTCTCAACATTTAGAAATCTACCGAAAATATTTGATTAGGCCCTAATCAAACATTTCGGCTACTCATTAGACTTTGCGGTATGTTGTTCCTCAGTATTTCCATTTGTCATGCTCCTAGACCTTCAGTAACAGGAGATCCTTCCTCTTCTGCATCATCCTCACCATTTGCATTGTCACTTGATCCTTCTCCAATGATAACAAAATGTTTATCAAGATGTAAATGTCTCCTTACATAGTTGTGAAGGGCCATAGTCATAATCACAATCTTCACTTGCTTGTTGAATGAAAAACTTGACATGTGCTTCAAAACCTTCCACTTCTTCTTCCAAACTCCAAAAGTGCGCTCGATGACACTTCTAAGGGAAGAGTGTCTCTGGTTGAATAACTCTTCAGAATTAGTTTGTTGCCTCCTTTGATATTGTTGATGATGAGCTTTTGCACTTTTGTATGGTCTCACATAACTATTCATCTGTGGGTACCCAGAGTCTACAAGATAGTGTTTACCTATATAACATTGACAACCACAATAAATCAGATAAAACAGTACGAGACGTATTATATGTTAGTCAAATTAACAAACAAAAGCAAGTAAGAGCAATTACCTTGTGGAGGTTTTGGAAAATTCACGGCGCTGTTTCATAATACCGATAGAAAAAATCTAGTATCATGAGGAAATCCTTCCCATCCCGCACATGCAAATATAAATTGCATATCAAAGTCACAAATAACCATCACATTCTGTGTCAATATTCCTTTCCTTCCAATAGATGACACTTGCTTGTGAGGAATAATTGAAGCTTCAATGTGGACACCATCAATGGCACCAATGCAATCCTACAATCAATATGAAAATATTACACAAGACAAACAAAGATGCAATCAAATACAAACAACTATACATTAAAGTATTAGTGTAAGATTCTATAGATACCTTAAAATAAGGCATGTATCTCCTATCATTTAGATTCTTTGGAGGAACACTTCTGAATTCCGGATATGTTGGTTTCAAGATATCTTGAGCCATATGGCAAACAACATTTGAGGCTTGTCCAAAATACCTACTGATTGTTTCACCAGAGTATTGAAAGTTCTCTTGGGCCAATCTGTTTCCAATCCCATGTCTAAGTATATGCAAAAACATCCCTAACACTTCAGTATGACTCGTGTTTCTTGAACCCATCAACCCATAGTTAACTTCTAAATCATTAGATAATCTAGTAAAAATCTCCTTATCTATTCTGAACATATGATAATAACGACTTTCATTTCCTCTTAGAACTTCCTTCAACCATTTGTTTCCTGTTTGCGTGGATGCCATGCACTGTGTCTTGTGAACATAGGTATCAAAATAGTGTTGAGCCAAAAGACACACCCCTGATACTCCAGCATCACATTTCAGCTCTACTATTTCATCTTATGCTCGAGTGTTCATAGTGTAAAACCAAGTTGTTGCACCAACTAATTAAAATTCAAGCTAGCTTCTGTTCATATAAGTTAGGACAAGAGCACAAATTAGACAACATAACACACAAATTGCTATAAGAACTTAAGAGGTGGCAGATAACAAAAGATCTCCTCATCTCAAAGACATGGAATTACATCCTAACATCCAGACTGATGCTTTAATTAGTTTGATGAACTAAAATGGCAACTGCATCATAATAATACAATATCTTCAGAAGTTTCTTTGGCCTACTAGCAACTTTATAAAAAAAACGAGAAAAAAAAAATTACTCTTACAAAAGGCAGACATACCACAAACTCTAACAATATTTGGAAAGGTTTCAGACTTTCAGAGATACAGTAGACTCAGACTGATTTTCTATGTAATTACAGAAATTAGATGATACTGGTTTCCTTTGTATCTAATGCAGAAAATAACATTACCTTTACCAAATATGCTTTCCTTCTCAGTCCTCCACCTTAGACTAATCTACAAGAGAACCAGATATAAAAAAAAATTATATATATAGCATATTGTCGCCATATATGGACCAAGGATTAAAAGAATTTTTAAAGAGTTTCCTTTTAGACACAAAATGAATATCCCCAATTAATGAGAAGATCAAGATGTTATAAACATCAAAATGAGAACTAAAAAGTATGCAAAATTTGTCAAGTTTCGTTGGAAGTTGTTGCCACTTACTTTACCACTCTTGTAATGTGACATGTCAGCTATGCAATATCTTCAATGAGATTAAGGATATCAATGAAGCAATGGATGTCAGCATTCTCTGATTTCCAGTTATAATGCGGAGGCAACAAAATATTTTTCCTAGGCAAGTAGGATAACTAACAAGTGAAGATCTAATGTAGACCTGAGTTTGATAAGGTTGTCATAATTGTATAAAACTATCAACTATACCCAAAGTAACAAATCATCACTAGACTAAACAATAACTTATAGTATTTACAGGAATACAGCTCAAATGGACCACTTTGCAAATGATACTTTTTAAACAACTTGTCATAGTATCGCTTCACCAGCTTGTCCATATCATCTTCCTCAGATCTTATGAACCTAATAGATATAGAAATTAGTCATCAAAATTTCCCAGCATGGCAGATTAAATTGCCTGATAAATCAAGTGTGTGCATGTGAACCCTTCAGTACAGCACATATATATCTAAGAGCTCATATGATATAGCTGTGAGCCTGTGAAGTGGCATTTTCATCTTATTTTCTTATTTCTTTTGATGTTATTGACTTGTTGCTACTTGGTAGCACTAAAAAGTTGCTTGACATATTGGGAACGCAAACACAGAACTATAGAATAACCTAATTAATACAGAAGGATTGGGGTGCTATTATAAATGCTTAAAAGGGAAAATAGATTGTTAAATAGTAAACTTCCAGCATAAAATATTGTACTTGTTTAAAGAGATTAAAAGAGAAAGTGTTTCCAAAGTGTTTTCTGCCTTAGTAGTATTACAAAATTCCCAACGAGAACCCACCATCTCCAAGACCAAACCATTAACAAACAATGATCTCCACACATGACATATAGAAATAGATGTAAATCACACTGTGAAAACGAATCAACAAGTATTGATACTACCACCAAGCATGGGCGATCTATCACAGTCCACAAGAAAGATTAATAGAATAAAATGTATGTACCGATACCCTTCTCTTAGAGTGTCTTGATCAGTTTTGATAGGCAACTTAACATGTGAAGATTCTTCTCTACCATAATATCTAACCGCAACATAATGTTAAAAGAAAGACAAAATATGTCATTACAAATTGCTGTACTGCAAAAAAGAACATCTAATATTACAATAACTATCAACAAGTTGAAAATGAAAAAAAATAAAAGTGGCAAACTTCAAAGAAATAGCAAATTGGGCTTTCAACAATATGTATAAAATAAAAAAAACTAAGTCAAAAAAGCCAAACAATGTATGCACAAAATCAATACAGTTCAGCCTATAATAACACTGAGTACAGTGACCAAACAAACTAAAGCTTCAGAAGCTATCAATTCCACATTAACTCAGAACATCCATACAAAATAGTCTTAAGAAAAAATAATAGTCATTACACATAACAAAAACAACAACTCTCTCTCTCTCTCTCTCTCTCTCTCCTGACTTCTAGATGTCTTTCTCCGACATTTCAAACTGTAGTCACACCAACTTTTCCTCAGGATCATCCATAGTACATAACATCTCTCTCTTCTCCTTGCTGAGAAACAAATGAGTAGCAAAATACAATAGAGGGGTTCTTGTTCCAGCTCCCAGTAGTGATGTAACCACACTCCTCACACTCTTAATACTAGTAGGATCAATTTCAACATTTTTATTGCCAATTGCCTCACAAAGCTTATTAATTTGTTCGGTAATATGGGCAACACCTCTTCCCTTCCTCTTTCTACTTGTCTCAGATGTTCCACAAGATGTTCCGAAACTTGAAGTTTTTCTTTTCTTACTTGAGAAGTTGACATATTTGAAAGATCATTAGAGTCACCATTACCTTCAAGAGTGTAGTTATTAATAGAAGTATTCAAACTACTAGGAGGTGGTAGACCAAATGACGGTGCCCAAGCATGAGATCCAGTGGCATAAACCCTATAAAATAAGCCTTCCAATTCAGGGTCCAAACCCTTCTTTCGCAATTTCTCAAATTTGTCATTTATCTACGGTTAAAGTGATATATTTGTTATAAAGAGCTAAAAAATATATAATTAAAATTGATCAGTATACAATACATAACATATTACGAACCTTTATCTTATTCCCCCACCGTTTATCACTCGCATCAATGGTCTGTAACCTATGATTCCACTCAAGACCAGTTTCTTTGCCCTTGAGATCTTTCCAATTTTTCATGTATGTTTCAGTGAATCCCATCTTGTTTTTCAGCTGCTTCTTGGTGTAGTTTTCACTAGTTTCTTTGTTAAAGTTGTTCCTCAAATTCTTCCACCTCATTGGCGAAAAATAAGTGTGTGGACGATTATCCGATTCTAATTCCTTGAAGCATAGATCTGGAATAATGTCTACATACGCTGGAGTCCATGACGTCAAACATTTTCCCATCTTTTATAGATTCTAGCTAAACTAAACTGTGTAAAGGAAGTTACTCAATTCTTTCATCTAATAGACCAACAATAATTGTAAAAGAAATTATAAACTAAAGTATACTTAAACTAATGAATCCCCTATATATAAGGGTTCATCCAGCCAATGAAACATCTAAGTTCTTCTTGTCTAAAATGAAATTATAGGATAAACCAACATAGATACAAACATCTTTGAGTAATTGGAAACAAAGATAAGTATACAAAAGTATGAAATTTATAGATATTCTCTCACCTTTTCGCTAGTTTCTTAGAGCTATCTAGCAAGAATGAATTCGTCAAGTATCTGATACACCTGCATAACAAACCAAATTTAAGGTACATTCAAAATTCATCATATCACAAAGAGATGGAGAACACTAACTAGCTTTCAAGAGAGGAAATGAGAGATGGGTATTTCTGGGCTTATTCACTAACTAGTGAACATGCCCTTTTTATACTTGATTATAAAACATACTGATAATCATGATTAGAATGACATTTTTACACGAAATATTGTAACCTTCTCTAGTTTTAATTTTTTTATTCTACAAAATTACAAAAAGGAGAATTGGGAAAAAATGGTAGGAAGAAAAGAAAACAAATTGAGAGAGAGATTCCTTGCTGGAAAGTTGGACTGTACCATCACTATGTTTAGCTAAGAATAACATCACAAGGATGAGCCAATGATTAAATCAAAACCGTATAGCTGTAAGGATGAGCCAAGGATTCTACAATTAATTCATTTAAGGCCCCCTTGGTGTTAGTAGTGTGGCATTACTATTTTCCTTTTTTTCATGATGATGTACATGTAATGCAAACGTGAATATTTTAGAGGAAACCTGCCACAACAACTAATATTCTGAGAGTTTCAAATTACTATAGTCTAGGCAATTTACGGCAGGCAGATGACATATTATTATAGAGTTTTGCAACACTAGGTGAGTAAGAAATTTGTGGTCACTCACTATTGGATGAAAATCCAACAATGACAAATAGCTAGAAGTAAAAAAGTGAAACCCCTGAGTAGTTCACAATTACATTGGTCTACCTGTTCTCTGAAATATGATTTTCAGCTTTTGTAGAAGTGCTAGCAAGAGACTCCAATAAAACCTTCAATTTGTCGACCTGCGTATACAATCGATATTATATTGGGTGCATTAGTATGTGTGTGTAAGCAACAAAATAAAAGATTAAGTTGCACACAATGAAAAGTTGAAAATATAAGGGAAAACAGAAACAAATTTATGAAGTACAAGATTTCATCATAACATCACGGAAATGAATTAGCTGTAATATAACTTTCTAATCAAAAATGTAAGGAAGATATTAATGCTTATGCATGCGTCATATAAGACATTATTTTCTTGAACCAAGCACCAGATAAGCTCCAATCCAAGTACAACGTATCTAATTTCATCTCCATATCAGACCAATTGCGTCATCTAGCAAACTTCCCAATGTCATTTTCAACAAATTATTGTCTATATGCAGACCACACATTGACGACCACAAAAATCACAACCATTAGTCTAAGCAACATAGATGTCACAAAAGAGAATATAGTTATCAGATTTTGAAGCTATGCTTTCAAATAGGTAACCACAAAGACATACTTTTTAAGCATGAATCTCTGAATAATCCCCATTGTTCAGAAGTTTCTTCTTCAGTAAAAACCCTTCGAATATGAAACAAGCTCGAATCTGTGCAAGTGCCTCTCTCAATGCCTACAAGATGTGGGAGAGAAGATGATATTACATTTGTAGACCTTTCATGCTTTAAGAAATACTAGCCAATGTAAATTTTTTAGCATGACCTCAAACCTGGCCTCAAAAGACAAACACATAATAGTTCATTATACTTTCTGCAGGATGTTTCACGAAAAATTTGTAAAGTTGTGTGTTGTCTTTATGGTACAGAATAATGCAATTGAGTTCACTTACTCTATTTCTACATATATTCAAATTACATCAACAATTTGAGAGGTATTCATATTAGGGTAACTGTTTTAGTGAGAATCCAGTAAGTTCAATTGAGCATACGTTGACATCATTTTGAGGTGTTAAAGAACAACATAAGGACATGAATATTCTATTTCGCGGTAATTTCATCTAGGCACTCAAATTTAATTAGACAAAAAGATACCAGAAACCTTATAATATTAGCCAAGTTTACCAATAATAATACTATTCTACCAGTTCTACAGGCAGAAGTTGAGCCTATGATAGCACCAATTTCAAAGTCCAAGTCCTCTTTAAACTTGTATATGGGGAGACACCAAAATTCATATACATTTTCGAGTATATGAACAAAAACATGCAAGATGTCCCAAATTTTAATTTAGACACCAGATTGTTCAAATGTAAAATCATAACAATCCTCATGCAAATCAAATCCACAAGATCTCAACTGACTATGATCTAGTATCTCTTTCAACACACAAATTCAAACAGACCCATATATCCAATCACCAAAATGGGTACTCACTTTCACAGAAGCAATTCAATTCAACACATTACAAAATACCAATCCTAAAATTGAAAACACTAACCTAAAATTGAAAGAATACCCAGAAAATGGGATTTGATTGAGCTTCAAGGGAAAGCTTACCGAACTAGAAGAAAAGCTTGATTCATGGCAGAAAAGATTTCTTCTTCATCCTTATGCAGTTCGTTGAGTTTAGGTAGAAGAAACACAACTCGTCGGGACAATTTGGGAGTGGGTATCCATCTGCAACGAGAGAGAGGTACCAAGTCGATGAAAATATGGGAGTTTCTCGTCAATCTCCAATTATGTAAGGACATTTTCGAAAAATTTGTAAAATTTCGTTAAAAACACTGTTCACGCATGTTTTTTGAAAAACCAGCTAAATCTCTTCTGAAGGTGCATTTCGAAATAATTAAGAAACCCCCTTTTTTTAAAAGCTTTTATGAAAAATATTCAGTTTGCCAAACACTATTAATTCTAAAAGTTGATAGAAAAGCTCATTCTCTTATAAGAGAAGTTTTACTAAACATAGTCATAGTATATGCAAAATTGTTGGTGAAATAGAGGGGAAAAGAGCTTAATATATGTTAGAATCCTAAATTTACATAATAAATACCAAAAATAAATAAAATTGTGTCACATTATGAGCTTATTGAAATTTAACGAATTGGTTGAGCTTGAGATGATGTCTAATCCACTTACAATGCCAACTTCAAATCAAATTGTATCACATTTAAGGACCCGAATTTGACTCAAAGGAAAAGTAGGGGCAAACTGACCTTTCTAAATGCATAGAGAGAAAGAAATTAGAGGACCAAATCAATGATAGTAAGAGCATCTGGACCGTCCTCCGCGTGGGTCCCGCCATCGATGGGAATTCCTCTCAGAAAAAATGGTGCAGCAGTGCTAATTGAGAGGGATGACTGGATGTTGACGGAGAGAAATTCCTCCGCGGCATCCCCAAATCGATCTGGGAGAATAACTTCCTCCCTAGTGGAGGTTAATTTTTTTAAGGGGCGTGTAAAAACACTCGCCAGTAATCAGTAATATTTTTTGTTACGTTGGATTAAAGACCAATGAATGGACTCCATGTGGCGAGCACGTCTGCCAGAATAAGCCCAATGGTAAACTTGATCTGGGCCGCTAATTTCAATTTAAAAATGTAATCCAATGACCCAGGTTTAATTCAAACGGCTACTTCAATATTTAACGGGTTGATTTCCATTTTTTGCTTTAAAAAACCCTACAAAATTACAAAAAAATCCCAAAAAATTTCAAATAACCCCCTACCATTTTCTATAAATACTACCTTTATTTTCCTAAACATCTCACACCAATTTGTGCACAAAACATTTATCAACCTCCTCCATCTCTTCTCTCTTCTCTCAATTCTATTAGTTTTTGCAAAAACTCTCTACCAATTGGCTTCTTTAAGAAGATGTATAATTATGCATATCTTATTGTCGTTAAAGCGTGTGCCCTATCTCTGTCAATAAACAAAAGATCGACAAATTGTGAGAAAAAATTTATGGCGATTACCAACAAAATTGAGAGATGGCTCATGGTGAATTGAGGGAGGAGGCTAGGACCCAGAATGTACTTCTCGTTTCGCAAAGTTGAAGCCAAACTTGACACAGTGAAAAACTTCGCTTGCATTTGCAAAAAGGAATCTAGAATCCAGTAAAAATTTGCAAGATGAGGTAATGATTTATTTATGTTGGTCCTTTCAATTTGATTTGTTTTTCCGGAAAAAAAAGTCAACCCATTTTATTTGGTATTATTGTGTCATATTAATTCGTTATTTTTTTTGTAGGTAAGGAAATCTCAAACACTTTATATGGAAAAAAAAAGAGTTTACAAACTTTAAGTATTGGGAAGTGGTCAAAAATCATCATTCTTTTAGACCTGTCGAAACTAGTACTCCACATTCTTACCATTTCAACTTTGAAGCTACTCCTTCCATTAGTGAAGTGCCTACTACCGCCAACTTGGGTGAGGATGAAGTGATTTCGACACCACAAAGCAACCTAGAAGGTACCTCGAGTCCGGCTAGACCTCAAGGAGTGAAGACGGCCAAGGAAGGAAAAAGAAAGGGAAAAAATGTCATGACACCAATAAATGAGGTACGGGATGAGACTTAGAAAAGCATTGCGCTAATCAAAATTTCTTTGCCGTTTGACAAAAGGCAAGTGATGAAAAGCAACAAATCCTTGATGAGAAAAACTACAAATTAATGGCCTTAGAGGAAGAAACAAAGATTATGAAAATGAATTTGGAGGCTATAAGCTCATTGTCAAAGAGGTACTTCACGAAGAGGAAAGCAGAACTCCTTAAGCAAGTAGATGAAAATGAAGAAGAAGATGGCGATGAAAGCTTTACAATTATTATCATCTGTACCCAGTTGATTTTAGTGATTAGTTTAGTTTGTCTTAATAATAAATCTATGCTTGACATGTCATTATGTAATTTAAATTTTCAAGAAATAAAAATGCACTTTATTTATTTAGATAAACTTCAAACACATTACATTAAAACATAATAAATTACACTCAAACAACATAAAATGCAAACACACAAAATTCGGAACCTCCGGCGAAAATCTTGCTTGTTGAAAACAGGGAGTTCGATGAAATAATCTTCCATTAAATTCTGTCCCCTTGCTTCCCTTTGTATTGGTTCGTTTGGATGGCGGTGGCAAGGTGGATCATCATCAAATGCTGCAGCTACCATGATTGCATCAGTGACGAAGGAATTAGCAATTATGGCAACTTGCTGACGTTGTTGTCACCTCCTCCCGGAAGATCATCGAAATTGAAAGGATTCATCTTACTGATAACGGAATGTGAAGAAGTGTTTGAAGAAATGTGTTTACGGGTAGAATATCAAGTGACTTGTGGATGATGTGAGTATACAAAGAGCCATAGATGATACTTTTATAGCAAATTTCATGTAATCTGATGTTTGAAGATGAATACACGTGTCACATCCTTATTGGTTGAAAATCGTATTGGATATCTTCATCAATAATTTAGACTACAACGAAAGGTGGATGTGACACGTGTCACATCATGAATGGTCGGAAATCTTCATAAATAATTTAGATAATAACGACACGTGGAAGTAACACGTGTCACATTATGACGGGTCAGAAATCTTATCAGAAATTTGGATCAATAATTAAGACGATAATGACACATGTTGTCTTGTTATTGGATAAAAATATTACCAAAAAATAAAAAATAAATTTTTTATAATTAATGAATTGTAATAGAAAGTCTTATTTTTTGCATAACTACAGGAAAAACATGAACAAAACCTCCTATTTGTTGAGAATAATGATTGCACTTCTTCAAATAAGAATTTTTAGGCCAAAAATAAAAATTCTTCAAAACGGGGTGCGAATGCTCTAAATTATGCTCCAAGGAAGTATAGCCTCGATTGGATTCACACATAAGAAACTATACCATTTGCTAACACCATCAATCAATTATTTAGAGAGACCGAAGGGAATTGGATGGGGACCCAGTGAGTGAGAGAGAGAGAGAGGCGCGTAAATTAATTAAGAGAGTTCTAAATTTCCGGACTCAGAGGTGTGTTTACTTGGCTAAAATCGCACAAGGACCTAAATATCCTACAATCCTGGTGCCCTTTGCTTCTGCTCTAAATATTCTTCTGATCGACCTTGCTTGTTCAAACCTAATTTGTTTTAATTCCCCTCGATATTCTCTCCGATTCGCAAAACATATGTCTTAGAGGCCAAGTGTTCCTCATTCTTCTTCCATTGCCTTTAGCCTCCATTCTCATCTCCTGGTCTCCAGTGAGATGAGCCCCAATTCCAACTGGTGATCGCTCCTCTGAAATCAAAATCAAATTTATTCAATCTCATTTCAAACATCTTCTTCTTAATTTCAAGACAAAATCAAAAGACATGGGTGTCAACTGTCAAGGGATTTGTTGAAGGAGGCATAGCTTCTATAGTGGCTGGGGTTTCGATTCATCTGATGGACATGGTTAAGGTCCGAATGCAGCTCCAGGGAGAAAACATGGTATCCAAACCGGACCCGGCCGCGCACAGAACATTCCTCGTCTTGCACTTGTCGTTGCCGCTCGGGGTGGTTCTAGTGGTTCAATCCATGTACCTTCTCGACCGTCGACGCCACCGTGGTTGGGTCCCATCGCAGTCGGAGTCAAGATCATTCAGCAGGAAGGAATCGAGGCCATGTTCTCCAGCGTCTCCGCTACCATGGTCCATCAGTACCTCTACTCCACCACCCGGATGGGCATCTATGACATTCTCAAAAAGAAATGGACCAACCCAGAAACCGGAAACATGCCTCTCCCGCGCAAACTCTGCACCGGACTCTTCGCTGGAGCGATCGACGCCATGGTTAGAAACCCCGTCGACGTGGCCATGGTGCGTATACAGGTTGACGGCCGTCTCCCGGCGGCACAGCGGTGCAACTACAAGAGCGTGGTGGACGCTATTCAATGTATAACCAAGAGCGAGGGCGTTACGAGCCTTTGGCGCGGTTCATCTCTAACTGTCAACCGTGCCATGCTCGTGATGTCATCTCAGCTGGCCGCGTACGACCAGATGAAGGAGACGATCTTGGCCAAGGGCTTGATGAAGGACGGGCTAGGGACCCAGGTAACGGCGAGTTTCGTGGCGGGGTTCGTGGCGACGGTGGACGTGATAAAGACGAGGGTGATGAACACGAAGGTGGAGCTCGGGGAAGAGGCATCGTACAAAGGGGCTATGGACTGCACTATCAAAACGGTGCGTTCGGAAGGGCCGATGGCGCTGTACAAAGGGTTCATACCCACGATTTTGAGGCAAGGGTCTTTCACCATCGTGCTGTTTGTGACGTTGGAGCAGGTCAGGAAGTTGATCAAGGATTTCTGAAGATCGATCGTGGGTCATACGTTGATGAAGACATCAATCATGGAGTGATTTACAATAAAATGTGATCTTACTATTTAGCTTTTAATTAAAATGTACGTATTATTGAAGTTCCTACAAGATTGGGGAAGAAAATTTTATTATGAAGCAATATTCAGTCATGTGGCCGAAAAATTATGATAAATAAATCATTACCTTTAAATATTCAAATTTTCTTTATCTATCTCTTTCCTAAACGATCCGACATATATAACGTGACATTTATTGTTTTTTTAGTCATTTATTTCGTTCATGCTAAATATGTCAACTCGTATATGATTCAGCAGCTAGCTAAATAATCTTGAGTACGTACATAGGCAACCCTGAAATAGCCAGTAAGGCGAACATGCTAGGATGAGAAAAATCTCATGTACGATACAACGTCGGCTACAAAAATCGACCAAATTACGTTAATAAAAGTGCTGACAAAGAAGGAGATGTGCACCTTCAAAGTGAAGAATATGAGATTTAAGAGGAATGAGCTGATGGGAACCCAGGAAGAGGAGTGGATGTGGATGGGCATGCTAAATCAGAAAGGTCAGGAGGATTGGAGGGGAATGACTTTTTATAGAATTGACGACATTGGTCGACTTTGGGTGGAAGTAGTAATATTTGTCGAGATGAGTTTGTAGACATAAGAAATGTCAAAAACGGATGTTAAGACGAGAAAGTTATGATTAACAGAAACGTATCGAGAATAACTTTCCATAAAAGGAAGATTATAAAAGGGACATTTCCCATTCGGGATGGTCAGTCTGGTCGGACGGACTCAACTCTCTCTCCCATGGAGAGTATATTGGGTTTTGGCGGTATGGCGGTCAGTTGGCAGCGCGTCGTTGCCTGACTACTTTCTAGTGGTTCCATAGGCCAGAATCAATCCGGCTCGTCTCCCTATAGCTTTGGCTAGCCTCAACTCTGGTGATTGAAGGCTCAAGGAGAGGAAATCGATATATAAGGTTTTTAGGGTTTCGGGGTAAAATCGTGGTCGTCGCCGGCGAGGTTTCCGGTGATGATTCTTATGTCAATAGATTTGATCTTTTTTTGTGAATTGTGTTTATGTATTGGGAATTGACTTTCATACAGGATTAGCTCGGAAAATTGAATGATTTTCGGCGAGCCCGATTTCGGTCTCCGTCATTTTCTGGTGGAAATTAAGTGGCCGGGTCATGGGGTTTCGACTCCTCTTCCCCACACGGTTCAATTGGGACCAGCCGTAAGCCTAATCGTGGCTCGACAACACTGCTATCTCGTTGGAAATTTTTCCTGGCAAGATTGTGTTTTTATAGCTTTTGGTGTATTTTTCATTCGGAATCCAACCGAATTCATTGTTGTTGTAGTTAGATAATAGTCTAGGCTCGATGAAAGCTTTCATCTGGTGCATTGGGCATCGTCTATGGCGGCGCGTCTTCCGAAAAATATTTTCTGAAATTGTGTCGAGTTATATCACTACCGGATTAAGACACATTGACGGCGACTTTCCGTCGCCGGCCTTGTTTTTTTTTTTCGCCGGAATTGTCATTACCGGCGACAAGTCGCCGGCAATGACGTCGCCGGAAATTGCCCGCCGGTATTAACATTGCCGGCGACGGCGTTTCACGTCGCCGGTAATGTCAAGACATTACCGGCGACTTGAGTCGTCAAGTCGCCGGTGATGTCTAGGACATGACCGGCGACGGTGTCGCCGGTAATGGCGGTGCCGCCGTGGCCGGAATGTGAGACATTACCGGCGACTTAGGTCCATGTCGCCGGCAATGTCTGGAAAAATTTTGAAAAAAAAACGCGGTTATGGATTGGGCCTAATTCCAGAACCTGCATTGAAAGACATAAACCGTACAATCAGACAAGTTCAACAGTACACATAAATGTCTAACGTACGTACAAATAGCAACGACGATATGAAAATTAACTACAACTACACGTCAGGGTCGAGGAACTTGCGGGTCAGGGTCGAAGTAATCCATGTACTCATTTGAATTCCGGTGGCTACCCTGGTCTTGCTCTGGCGTTGACTGGTGCGGTGGTGGTGGTGGATAACTAGGGAACGGAGGGACCGGGGGAGTTGTGGGGAACGGTTGTCCGGTAGTCTGAGCCTCGTACATCGTCCGCATCCATGTGAACATCTGTGTCTGCTGCTGGACCATGTTTTGGTACTCGGCATCTCTGATTGCCTGCTGCTGGACCATTTTTTGGTACTCGGCATCTCTGATTGCCTGCTGCTCGGCTATCTGCCTCTTTTGCTCCTCCAACTCCCTCCTCATCCTCTGAAGCTCCGCTGCGAGGTTACGACTAAAAGTTGAACTTCTTGACCCGGTAGAGTATTCTGAAGTGTTCTTGAATACTCCTTCGCCCGCCGAGCCCATTCCCCTACAGTAGTAGGGTTTCTTTCCAGTCCCGCACACTTTTGCCATGATCTGAGCCGCTATAGGGCGATCAAGCGGATCGATCTGAGAGGCATACTGGGTGACTTCTTCCTCGGAGCAGTCAGGATGGTTAGTCCGAGCTATATTCATGGTCACTTCTGCGGTCGCCTCCTCCACTCTCGCCTAATTGAAAAATGAAAATGAATAACGTATTAGCTAACAAAATAAATTAATATCGAAAAATAGTTTTATTAACACATGGAGAGGCGAAAGACTTACCGCTTCGTCAGGGCACTGCGGATAGAACTTCTGATGAATATACACCAAGGGGTTCACTTCTTGTTGTTGCTGCGCCTTAGTCGATCAACCCAAATAGTTGAGTGAACCTGCATGATGGGCCCTGGTGTTTTTCAATCTATTCGCCCGGTTCGTCTTCGAAATCGCCTTGTTTGATAAACATATGAAAAAAAATTAGTAACTAACTATTTCAATGTGATACGATACATTAGGCTTGTAAGATATATTCAGGATGCATACCTGAGCTTTGGGGTGCTCGAAGTGGGCTATCAGCCACAACCACTTGTACTCCCTAAACCGGAATTCGCTAGGGGTAGAACCTCGGCCTAGCTCCTTGTATACAGTGTAATGGGAAGAAAGCTCGTTCTTCCACTCTTTATACCTATATTAAAACAAGGAAAAAAAGTTAGAGATATTAAAACACTTGATAAAAAAAAATCTAACTCGATATATACTCAAATAACTCGAAGCACATCACCTCATATGTAGTTGACGCTCTACCCACGTGTGAATAAGAACTTCATCCACGTCAAACCACACCTGCAATATGAATATATAAAAGGTAAAATTATATATTTATTCAGACTTAATTAATAAATGTAAAATTTACGTAATGAAAATACGATTTGACTCACACTCAGTGCATTATGCACTTGCATCTTCACGTAGATGGGCACAGATTCCCAATCTGGCCAAAGCATTGGGACCTTGTCCCGCACGATCGCACCGGCCATGCTGACATATTTTCGCGTGGTGTCGAATGCCTCGATCACCTCGCCATCCTCATTGGCCCTTATGGGCGTTTTCCTTCCCCCGGTGGCCTGCTTAAGTCTCTTCCCGGTGCAGGTGCCTCTAGCCCCTTTCCGTTTTCCAGTCCCATTAACGAAATTGCCTAATAATACAATGTCAACAAATTGATATCATTAATTGAACCTATCGTAAGTCTTAAGTAATAATTAAGTAATCAATCTGATGTTAAATAAAATTTACCTGCATCATCCGTTTGTTGGTTGGTGCACCTCACACTCCAAAGATACACGGGGTCGAACGGGAGGAAGTTATACGCTTCCTCCACACTCAGGAACTTCGGCCGTCCTTCAACATAAACAGGCATCCCCCTATCATCGAATTCAGGGATGACAAGAATCTCGTCGGGGAGGAAGAGACCGGACGGCGGAGATAGACAAGGCCTGGACGATGAGGCGCCAGCACCACCATGTGTCTCAGATGATTCCCGTGAAACGGGAGTAGGCACCGGGCGAATATGGGGCATTCGGATTGAGGGAGTTTCTGATGCCCCCATTGACTATCGCTCGTCTGAGGCTTTGCCACCGGAGGGACGTCTACTGACTGAGCGTCTGCTGACTGAGGCTCGAGGCTCGACTTCCGGTTGCACGAAGCCTGATCGTGCAGCTTCCTCCTCAACTCGCGCATCTAGCAAGGCTCTCGTGCGAGCATTCATCATTGGCCCACTGCGCGTGTTGCTAACAGCGGGTGAGGAGGAAGCTTGACTACTGTTCCCTCCACTATTTCGGGAACCTCTCCGAAGCCAATTTGTCGCAAAACCTCCTGGACACCGTAATAGTCATAAGGATTCGGTTCTATAACAATTCGGAACCGGAACCAAATGTAACCGGAACCAGGCGGAACCGGAACCGTTTGAACCCGGAACAGTTTGGAACTGGAACCGTTCGGTTTCAAACGGTTCCGGTTACAAACAGTTCCGGTTCCACGCGGTTCCGGTTTAAAACTGTTCTGGTTCCAAACCGTTCCGATCCCGATTTTCCACCTTAATTTATACGATTAATTAACAACTATATCACCTAAATTAACCATATATACAAATTCGATGTATATATATATACATCATGCATATTAATTAAATTTAATTTTCGCACATATATTTAAAATCACATATTGATGCACACCACACACCCTAATTAATTTTCCACATTTTTCACACATATATATACATCATGCATCTTAATTAAATTTAATTTTCATATATATATACATCACATATTCATCTAAATCACACACCCTAATTAATTTTCCACATTTTTCAAACATTACCGGTATATATACATTGCATATAAATTTCCAACATATCACCCTAATTAAATTAAATTTCCACATACATATATATATATATACACATTCCCACATGGATACATACGTACATACGTATATATACACATACACAAAAATAAATAAAAATTGAGAGAGAGAGAGAGAGAGAGAGAGGGAAAGAGAGAGAGGACCTGCCATGCTTGGGTTCGAGCTGCTTTTCCGGCGACGGAGGTGAGGGGAGGAGGTAGAGGAGGAGGGGAGGAGGAGAGGAGGAGGGGAGGAGAGGAAATTCAATTTGAAATCGGGATATTTAGTGAGGAGAGAGGAGAAGGGAGATGAGGTGAGGGGAGGGGAGAGGGGAGGAGAGGAAATTCAATTTGAAATCGGGATATTTAGTGAGGAGAGAGGAGAAGGGAGAGGAGGTGAGGGGAGGGGAGAGGGGAGGAGAGGAAGAGAGTTTTGAGCTCCAAATCTGGCCGGAACGAGTTGGGAGGAGGAGAGGAGGAGAGGATAAGCAGAAATGAAGCTCGGGTTCGAGCTGGGTTCTTGCATATCCAGTAAACATTGCCAGCGAGTTAGTTTAATTCGTTGGTAATGTCATTACCAACGACTTAAACTCGTTTGTAATGACATTACCAACGAGTTAACTCGTTGGTAATGTTGACATTTCTCGAAGAATATCCGACAACAATTTCCGTCTACGATTTCCGACTACGTACAATTTCCAACTACTACAATTTCCGACTACGATTTACGAGTTGATATGCATCTTAATTTCCGACTACTACAATTTCCGACTACTAATACATTTGCCGACTACAATTTCCGACAACATTTTTCGACTACGTACAATTTCTGACTACATTTTCCGACTACAATTTCCGACTACATTTTCCGACAACATTTTCCGACTACATTTTCCGACTACAATTTCCAACATGATTTCGGACTACGTACAATTTCTGACTACATTTTCTGACTACAATTTCCGACAACGATTTCCGACTACATCATTAACGTACTAAGGATGATAATCGTAATCATCTTCATCACTCGAGTTTGACTCGGTTTCATAGGTCACCTCTGGCAATATGTGCCGCTCCTCGTCATCTGAATCAGCATCAACTTCATATGGATTAACATCGAGAAGTTCTGCTCCAGTAATTCGAACCACACTCCCAGATCTCACATTATTAAGGCGAATCGTAGATGATTCCGGAATGTCAAAAGCGTTCGGCTCTTGGTATGTATTAACTTCCTCATCATCTGCGGTATCACCAAGTGTGGCAGCACTGTATATGTTTCTATGAGCAACATGGTTAACCACCTTCCACGGGACTTTGTTAAGAAGATCGTCCAGGTAAAACACTTGTTTTACTGATGAGGCAAGAACGAAAGGGTCATCTTCATACCAGCTAGTAGCAGTATTCACCGAAAATGTTCCGTACTGATCGGTCCTTGTGTTCTCCGGGCTAGTATCAAACCATCTACACTTGAACAAGTGCACTTTCATGTGGTTCCCATAAATTAGTTCAACAACTGAATGAAGGACACCGTAATAGTCAACGCCATCTTGCCCACCATGGACCATCACCCCACAATTCTGTGTTTTCAGTCGGTCGTCTCGATTTTCACATATAAATTTCACGCCATTGACCTGACACATCGAGTAAACTTTTGAAGCTATCGGTTTCATCACCAGGACCCTCAATTCGTTTGACCACTCTGGGCAACCATCATTTGCTACATGGTTCATCTGAAAACGATAAGAAACCACACAAGAAATTAAGAACATAGAAACCACAAAACCACGTACACACATGCTATATAAGGAAAATGGCAATAAAAAAAAGACATATACACAGTTACCCTTACCCATTGACCAAAGTAGTTTGCAAACGTCCTGTTGTGGTAATCAACATTTCCGGCAATAGCAGGGCAGTGAAGATGATAGTTTTTCCAATATTGTACTTCTTGACAGTTAATCAGTACCGACCAGTGGGCAATGACTACCTCATTTCCATCCAACTTCTACGACTTTGGCAAGCTTCCCTGTACTACCACGTCATTGGAGATGATAGAAAGGTTGAACTGGGGTTCATCTATCAGCATCTGTTGTTGGGGGTCCTCAAGCGCTCCCAAATACACTTTGGTGTACATTACACACTCATGTGCAACATATGCTTCAGCGATACACCCTTCAGGTGCATATTTATTCTTCACATAGTCCTTGTAGGCTCCCAATTGTCTACAAGTTAACAAGTGCATGTTAACTAAGGTAAAAATAAGACTTTACATATAAAAACAGAGGCAAACCAAATATACCTTTCCATGGGATACATCCAAGTGTAGTGTACGGGACCGGTAAGCAACAATTGTTCGGGAAGATGGATCATTAGGTGAGGCATGATGTCGAAAAAATTTGGCGGAAATATCCTCTCAAGCTTGCACATGATAAAAATGATGTCATCTTGCATCTCCCTGAGATCTGATTTTTTAACTTCCCTGGTGCATAACTTCTGAAAAAATCTTGACAAGGCCACCAACGGCTCCACCACCTCTTTGGGCAGGTACCCTCAAATGAAAATAGGGAAAAGACGTTGAAGTAGTACATGGCAGTCATGACTCTTTAATCCGTACATCTTATTGTCCCGGAAGTTAACACACATGCTTATATTTCCTGCATAGCCATAAGGATACCTGCATATATATATATATATATATATATATATATATATATATAGCCATAGGCAACAATTATATTTCTCGCATATAACCATAATCCGGTAGAAATTTAAGGCAAACCAATTTCCGTACTGCATAGTCATATATAAGAATATATACCTGACATTACTCAGCCACCGAAAAATTTCATGCTTATGCTTCGGCTTGACGGTGTAAGGAGCTTGCGGCATTTTTCTCTTACCATCTCTGAACCACAAATGTTTCCGCAGTCCCATAGCTTTCAGATCAATGCGTGCCGTAGGGATGTCTTTTGTTTTCCCCTCCAAGTTAAGAACTGTGCCCACCACACTTTCACACACATTCTTCTCTATGTGCATGACATCTAGGTAGTGTCTGATAGGCAACCTGAGCCAGTAGGGGAGTTCCCAGAATATGATCTTGTGTTTCCAAAACTTATACCTTTCGGGCTTGTCTGGAATTGACGCCACTATGTCAGGATGATTGCTCAGCTGGCCAAAATCATATTCATTCAACACTTCCAAAATTTCTTCCCCTGTCCATCGCCTGGGTGCCACACCTGTTTCCACAGTCCCATCAAACGTGTCTGGATCCTACCTAAATGGGTGATCATATGGAAGCCAACAACGGTGACGCATCTGAACAATTTTACTACAATGAGAACTGCAACAATCAACCGTCATGCACTCTGAACAAGCCCTGTAACCCCTGGTAACGTTGCCCGACAACATACCGCGGGCAGGAAAATCACTGATGGTGCCAACAAGCATGGCATGCATCTGGAACATCTCATTTTTGAACCTATCGTAAGTGGGGTGGCCACACTCACTCAGGTACTTAAGCTCCTCAATCAAAGGCCTCAAATACACATCGAGACATTTTCCTGGATAACCCGGGCCTGGAATTAACAGAGTGAGCATATTGTATTCCTTCTTCATGCACATCCATGGTGGAAGGTTGTACGGTACCAAAATAACTGGCCATATACTGTATTGAAGACTCATGTTGCCAAAAGGGTTGAATCCGTCAGATGAGAGCCCTAGCCAAACATTTCGGACCTCTGCTGCAAAATGATCAAACTCCCTGACCATGTACTTCCAAGCCTCTCCGTCGGAAGGGTGTATAAGGGTGTCATCGTCAGGCAAATTCCTCTCAGCCCACCATCTCATTGCTTCGGCCATGAAAGCACACATGAACAACCGCTCCAGCCTATCAATAAGCGGGAAATATCGAAGTATCTTCACAGCTTTCTTGTTGCCTGCAGGAGTCAACTTATACCTATCTGTAAAACATACCGGGCAGGCTTCAAGGTCTTCGAGATCTTTTCCCCAGAAGAATATACAATCATATCTGCATGCATGGATTTTGATGTAGGAAAGCCCAAGATCTTTCAGGATATGTCGCACCTTATGATGAGTGGTAGGAAGACGATGACCGGGTGGCAGTAGCGAAGCAGTCCACTTCAACCAAGAATCAACAGCTTTGACAGACATTTTGTTTTCCATTTTGAGCTGCATCACTCCCATCACACTTTCAAGAATAGTCTTGCTACAACCGTCGTACAACGGAGTCTGTTGTAATGCAATCAGGTTGTTGTACTTGTCCATACCGCTTGTGTTCACATGAGCTCCAGGTAATGGCTCGACTGGCTCAATATGGGGGAAACCCTCAACGACGGGAGGGACATTTGGTGCTTCATCAGCAAATACACCGCTCTCATGAGGAAACATATCATTGATTAACATCGATGTTGGATCATAGGATGAACTACCCCTCTCAGCAAAATCTCCATGATCATAGCGTGGACTGTCATTACCAAATTGTCCATGATCATGCGGACCCGCTAACGATGTTTCACCGTGATAAATCCAACAAGTGTACTTATCCCAAAACCCGTATTTACTCAGGTGCTTCTGGACTTTATCAATGGGAAAACGAAATCGATCGCTGAAACACTTACATTCTTTACACGGGCAATAATGAAGTGTAGTGTCTCCACAATTATCCTTCACAAAATTCACAAAACTCCTAATTCCCTGGTGATATCTGACATCCCATCTTTCGAGGCTCATCCAACTCTTGTCCATCCTGAAAATTCTAACAATTTTACGTATTATATATACACACATTCACTACTAATCATCGACGCGATATGTCAATTCAACTCTAATTAAATCAACACATGCATGCATATATATATATATATATCGATCTAATCTCTGAATTCGATTCAGTACTCGATGATGGTATTCTTCTTTTTTCAGTTCAAAATGTATTTGACTAGGTAGGAGGCTCTCTTAAGCCTGACTCCGATAGCACTACAATAATACCAGTCGTTGATTCAGACACAAGATAAGATTAACTACAAGCAGTTTTCTCGTTTCGGTGACATCAACAACATTTCATATCTCACGAGTTGGATTTGATCAACACACATATGTATATATATACATACACATATACGTATATATACGTACCTATATATATATATAGCTTCCCGAGTGATCGATTTTTCGACGCGCGCCTTAATTTTGACAATATACCGAAGCAGGATCGATTTCGATCAGAGCGTTTTCCTTCTTTCGATTTCACCGGATTTTTTCCAATCATAATGAACGAGCTGCTGCGATCTGCATCTAATATAAGAGGCATTTCCGGCGATTCATTAAATCGCCGGAAATGGAGACATTACCGGCGACTTTACGCCGGAATTTCGCCGGTAATGTTTGAAAACATTACCGGCGAAATTCCGGCGACATTACCGGCGACTTTTCCGGTCGCCGGCCTTGTCTCCGGTAATCTCGTCGGTAATGATGACAAATGTGGTAGTGTATATTGTTGGATTCGTATCGACAATAAAAACATAGTGGTGATGTTGATTCAACGGTTAGGCTTCTTCAACCCAGTGGGTGGGCGGCGGTGACACGTGTCTTTGTCAGTAATGGTGCAGCCGATAGAGAAATTAGGTTTGTCTTATATCATTACAATCATTTCATAATAACAAGTTGGATAGGTTCTTCAACTAAGTTTGTTGAAGTTGATTTGCGCATCGAGTACATCATCGATTTACTGGTTTATTTTTATTTATTTTTTACGATATTCAAATAGGGTCGAGTCGTAAAATCATGGAAAAGGCACAATTTGACGATGACCACAAGATTGTGGTTCACGTCCTGGTCGCTTTACAAATCGACCAAGACATAGGGACTTCAGGGGACAAAATCTCATGGAAGATTACTTCATTGAGTGCCCCATCTTCAATGTGCATGAATTTCGTCGAAGGTATCGAATGAGCAGAAATGTATTCAACATTATCATGATGGATCTTTGTAACGATGGCCAATATAAGCATCAAAGAGCAGAAGCCATTAGAATGCTAGGGTTTCTTCCCTAGTAAAAGTTGGTCGGTGCTCTACGAATGATGGCGTACAATATAACCGCAAATCAATGTACTAAAATTACAAGGATGGGGGAATCGACTATATTAGAATGTATGAAGGAGTTTTGCAGCCAAGTGGTCGGTCTTTATGGTCCCTGTTACCTCCGCGCTCTAACACTGAAGGACCTCATTGGGCTTCTAGTTAAAGGCCAACACCGAGGATTTCCAGTTATGATTAGAAGCATCGACTGCATGCACTAGGAATGAAAGAAATGCCTAACCACTCCTCAAGGAGCATACTCAAGGCGAAAGGGTTGCCCCACTATTATCTTAGAGGCAGTGGTTGTAACATTCCATTCCAAGAATTTTCGTTTTAAGATTTTTTTAAGGTTAATCGAGGAAGGTAGTTAGTTTTTACCACCGATAATTATCGATGGCCTTTCTATCTGAATTTTATTGATTTCGTTTTTATTGAAAGTTCTTTGGAAAAATTCGTAGAGTTTATCGAGACGAGTTAAAATCAGAGTTATGATGAAGTAGTTTTGGTCAGCAAAAATTTTGTACGATTTTACGAATTTAAATTAGTTCCAACTTGCACATATACATAGGAATTTACAAAAATAGAATTTCATACTTTCCATTTTAGGTTACGGACTCGTTGACACATGAAAAATCGTCGGCGAGCTCCGATCGGCGGCGCAACGGATTTCGGCCACCAAATTGGGAGTTCTTGATATCAAAGTGATCGGCTTGATCCCCTCTCCCTTTTCCCTAAGCTCCCTGTCACCGATTTGGACGGATAACACCGAAAGTTTGAGGTGAAGCTCCGGGAAAAACTAGGTTTTAGGTCGATGAGTTTTTCGGCAAGTTGACGTCGAAAATGGACTCCGTGTTAGGAACCAGTGACAGATGTTTAGAAATGCCAACAGACGAACTTTGGCTTCATGGAAATCATGGCACAATACTGTGAGCGGACTTTTATTTTCACAGTCGATAGCAAATTAATATTTTTATGCAAAATGCTTTACGTTATGTCTCAGAGCATTTAAATTTGGAGGTTTATTTTGTGATGGTTTTATTTAGTTGCATCGATACCTTGATTATTCGGCTGATCATCCGATAGCCGGTCGGACTGGGTTAGGACAAACACATTGCCCGACCTAGATTGTCTCAGGTTAGGAAAAACACCCTAGACGATCTCATCACATATACTGTTCATATATACAGTCATTTCGGATTAGAGTAAACACTCTGAATGATCACCTCCATTTTTATTTCAGTTCTATAATATTTGAATTTGCATAAGTTTTAGTAGAAACTGTGGAAAGGCATACGGTTTTACTTCTTTAGTTTTACGCATATCATACGATTATGATTTTTGTCCACTCACCCTAACATTTTATGTTTTTATGCCTTTCCCTGGACCCTTGATTTTAAATTGCCCAGATTACAGGTTAGTCGGTTGAAGTCGTGAACATCCAGAATAGGAAGCATGCAGTTCACAGCTTCTATTTTCTCAATGTAGGTTCTCAGTTGAAGTTCAGGGTTACTCGTACTAGGGTAGATGGTACTGAATAAGCGGTGCTAGATACTCTAATACGGTTCCCGAAAGACTTATCCTTAATTACTACAGTAATCTGGGTTGGGTCTTATCAGTGGCCTCATATGATACATGGATATGGCACAGTTTCTTCGGGGTGCTGGATCTAAAATGACATTAACATGCCCCACCAATCTGATGTCTTTGACCAGGTGCTTGCTTGAAGAAGCCCAACTGTGATCTATGAAGTCCATGGAGAGTGGTACTCTAATGTTTATTATCTAGCTGGCGGAATATATCTTCATTTGTCAAAATAACTTCAATTTCCCAATCGCCGCCATATAAGCTCTTCGCAAAAAAACAAGAGACATACCAAAAAGATGTGGAGATGTGCTTTAGTATCTTACAATCTCGTTGGGAAATTACCTGTCATAATTGTACATTGCACAAGAAATCGGTAATCATTATGTTAGCTTGCATTTGATTACATAACTTGATTGTTGAGGATGAGTTCGTGGAGGAAGAGTTTGAGGAGAATGAAGAAGAAGATATACAAAACATATCAAGAGCATTCCAGGTTTATCATTTGGCCAGTGGATAAAGAAGGGAATCAATTTTTGTTTTAGCTGATGAGAAGAGATGGACTTAATATATAATGGTTTCATGACCGTGTTGACGATCCCGAATCTGTTTATATCCATCCAGAGCTTCTTAAATATTTTGTGAAGCACAACTAAAGGCTTGAAACCGGTGAAATACTCTAAATATGTGTGTTTCAATTTTATTATGTGTTTTCATTAAATGTGTGTTTGTTTCAACTTTCGTATGTCTTTTCCCTTAATATTTGTAACAAATATGTTTTTCAATTTTATCTAAATAAACAAAGTGCATTTTTATTTCTCAAAAATTTAAATTACATAATGACTTGCTAAACCTAGATTTATTCTTAAGATTGTTTCTACTGAAATCTGTGAGTGAATTCCGCTAGAAGAGCATGTGATGTAGTAGCGGGATCACTCCCAAGTGCTCGAGCTATAATATCTTGAGCTCTCGCTTAGGCTATAAGACACAAGATAAGCATTCGGAAGTTGACACGGGGTTGGCCCGCCTTCAACGCTCCGATGCCTAACTCAGAAGTTGTTATAGCAGTTAGCAGTAAATTAAATAGGAAAGAAGTGGTTCGATACCTTTGCTTCTCATAAATACCTTTCTTATATAGGTAGTTGAGGACAACATCCCCTTCACATTCTCAATATGAAACTACTACCCATGCCTCTTTTGGATCCTAAGAAGGGTAGACTGGTCTTTTAGCAGATCAAGCCTTATTTGCTTAGCAGGCGCGTGGGGCTCGTTGTGTTATTGAGCTTGTGTGGGTCAATTTTGAGCGGAATATTCCATTTCTATTCCTTTTGTTTGTTTTAACAATTGTCTTTGGTGCTAAGTATGACACATTTTATGGGTTAGTACATCAAAGACAATACGATAACTACTATGGAAAGAGAATGCGAGAGCGATAACAATCTGAAAATATTTCATCGATAGCTTCATATTTTGAAAGGATTTGATCCCGATTTAGTTGCGTAAACATGAATTAAGTCCTCACGACAACCGAATCTACAAAAAATTTGCCAGAATTTCTTCTAAAATCAAGAAATCGAAAAACCTGCAAGGAAAACACACTTCTAAAATATCCACATAAAAAAATCGTGGGCACCAAATCCCATCCAAATTTCTCCAAGCAGTCAAACACTGAATCCACTAGAAATATAAACGGTTTATAGAAGGTGATAAGAAATCCGAAAACTGAATGGAAAATACAACACAAGAGAAGTAAACTTTATACAGTATTCAGAGCGACTTCTAATTAACATAATACATAGGACTAGTAGGTTAAGCTAGGAACCTACTAGATGAGTACAGGGACACGAACTATTTGCCTACGTCGCTGACGTGCAATCACATAATAAAAACTGCAAACTTGGCGGAGGAAACCGAAAAGCCCAGGGAAATGCCTATAAAGTAATAAAACTATTAGAGGGAGTGGACGAAAATAATAAAATTAAATATTATGCTTTTCACTATAAATATACATAAAAATAATGCGAGTCTAAAAATATGATCATCCAAGTACTCCTGGGTACTATAAAATATGTAGAGGCTACGACTCGGGTCATCCGACCTCAAGTTCTAATACTGCCGAGGTCAGGTTCCTAGCCCTCCTGGGTGCTCTATAAATTCTCAGGCCAGGTCCCTGGACCTCCCGGAGCATCTCGAAGATCAGCCGAGAAGCAATGCATCGATGCAACAATTGTGACTTTACTCCAACACAACAGAGTTCAACATTGTTTCCGATATAAAGCTTCATATGGAGTCATCCTGATGCTGGCCCGATAACTGTTATTGTAAGCAAATTCTATCAGATGAAGTTGTTGATCCCAATTTCCTTTAAACTGTAAAACACAGGATCGCAACATATCCTTTAAAGTTTGAATGGTTCTCTCTGATTGGCCATCAGTCTGAGGGTGAAAGGCTTTACTAAAATGTAATCTGGTCCCCAACGCCTTTTGCAAAGCTCGCGAAAATTCTAATGTGAACTGAGTATCCCGATCAGAAACTATAGACACAGGCACTCTGTGCAACCTTACAATCTCCGCAATATATAACTTTACTAATTTACTCATAGAGAGTTTCCCTGGAAGAGCTAGGAAATAAGATGATTTCGTAAGACGGTCAACAATTACCCAAATTCTAGTATTGCCGTTGGATGTACGAGGTAGCTGATATACAAAGTCCATGGTAATATGTTCCCACTTCCAAACTGGAATCTCTAATGGTTGTAACTTTTCAGTAGGTTTCTACCGCTCTGCCTTCACCTGTTGACAAATAAGGCACTTACTCACGTACATTGCTAATTCTCTTTTCATGTTATGCCACCAGTAGTAAGCTTTAAGTGTCCGAAACAATTTCGTGCTGCCCAGATGCATAGCACAGGCTGAACAATGAGCTTCATCAAGTATTTCCTTCTTCAGTTCATCATTCCTAGGAACACACAGTATTCCTCTGAATAGTAAAGTATCATCATTCCTTAGTCGAAACTCTGTTGGTACAATTATAAATCATATTCTTTTTACTCAAAAGATAAGCATCCCCATCCTGGGTCTCTCGCACCTAGTTAAACAACACAGGTCTTACTTGAAAACTGGCTAACAGTGCTCCATCATCACTCCATTCCAGTTCTGCTCATGTAGCTCGCAACTCAGCTAACAGCGATACCCTTGCGACACGTATATGAAATAGAAAGGCTCCAGATTTCCTACTCAGAGAATCAACCACAACATTAACTTTCCTTGGATGATACTTGAAAGTACAGTCATAATCATTAATTAATTCCATCCATCTTCGTTGCCTCTTATTCAAATCTGGTTGAGTACGCAGGTAAGTAAGACTCTTGTGATCAGTATAAATCTTACACTGCGCTCCATACAAGTAGTGCCTCTAACTCTTCAGTGCCACACATTGCCAGCAAGCTCAAGATCATGTGTGGGATAATTAACTTCTTAGGGCTTCAATTGTGTGGAACCATACGCAACGACCTTGCCATGCTGCATTAGGACACAGCCTTGGCCCAATTTTGAAGCATCATTATAAATAACATATTCCCCACTTGCGTTAGACAATGTCAACACTGGTGCCGTGGTCAGTTTTTCTTTCAACGCCAGATAACTCTCTTCACAGACATCAGACCACTCAAATTTGTCCCCCATCTTCGTCAATCGGGTTAATGGAGTCGCAATCCGTGAAAAGTCTTGTACAAAACGGCGATAATAACCCGTTAAACCCAAGAAACTTCTTATTTCAATTACACTGGTAGGACTTCTCTAATTCAACACTGCTTCAATTTTATCTGGATCAACACTAACTCCCTTAGCTGAAATCACATGACCCATAAATTTCACATTATCCAACCAAACTTCATACTTGTTAAACTTTGCATACAACTGAGAATCCCACAAAGTTTACAAAATAGTATGTAGATACTTCTGGTGTTGCTTCTCATCCTTGGAATATATTAAGATGTCATCGACAAATATAATACACACTTATCCAAATATCGCCTAAAGACTCGATTCATGAGGTCCATAAAAGCAGTTGGGGTATTTTTCAAGCCAAAAGACATAACAAGAAATTCATAATGCCCATAGTGCAATCGAAATGCCATCTTAGAAACATCTGATTCTCTAATCCGAAGTTGTTGATATCCCGATCTGAGATCAATTTTCGAGAAAACTGTAGCTCCTTTTAGTTGATCGAACAAATCACCAATCCGCAATAAAGAATACTTATTCTTCACCGTGACTTGATTCAATTTTCGATAGTCAATGCACAACCTTGTTGAAGAATCCTTCTTCCTTACGAACAACACGGGAGCACCCTAGGGTGAAAAACTGGGTCGAATAAAATCCTTATCGATAAACTCCTATAGTTAAACCTGTAACTCCTTCAACTCTGCTAGGGCCATTCGATATGGTGCCTGAGAAATAGGACCCATACCTTGAAGTAATTTAATGGTGAAATCAATCTCCCTTACTGGAGGAAGATTAGGTAAGTCCTCAGGAAATACATCCGAATACTCACAAACCACTGGCATATCCCCGATACTCGGGGCACAAACTTCTATATTGATCACAAGTGCCAAGTATGCCTCATAGCCTTTCTTTAACATCTTTTCCGCTTTCATTGCGAAAATCATACAAGATGAGAAGTATTCATTTTGCCGAAAAATAAAACTTTTGGCATTCCTAGACTTTTAAAGACCACCTCCTTTTCATGACAATCAAAGACTGCCCAATGAGCATCTAAGAAATTCATCCTCATAATTACATCAAAATCTATAATGTCTAACAACAACAAATCCAGCTAATCCATAACCCCCTACGAAAATCTCACAGTCCCTATACACCCATCCGACACTCACAACCTCATTGGATGGATATAACACTCACCACATTCCTGAAAGTGGAGAGGCAAGTATAGTAGCCAAAGATGCCAATCTATACGACATAAAAGAATGCGTAGCCCCCGGGTCTAGTAAAGTAAGGACTGGATAACCAAAAGCATATAACGTACTGATGATAACCTCTGGGGAAGTTCTGCCCTCTGGCAGGGTCATGGCATGCACTCGGGTATGCCTAGCTGGTCGTCCTCACTGATTGCGGTTCTGCTGATTTGTTTGCCCTGTGGGCTGTGTTGGCCAAATTCTAGAAGTGGTACTCAGATCTTCACCAGAACTCTGTGCGGTTGAACCACCAAAAGTGCCCAACTGTGGAACTCCCTAGCAAAGTGACCCTCCTGGCCACAATGATAACAACCTCTGAGACCTTGCTGACACCAACCCAAATGATGTCTATTACAAATATTGCATAATGGAAATTTTCTCAATGCAGCTGGTGTGTCATATGAGCATCAAGAATAACTCGATCCACTAGAACTCCCACTTGATTGTTGCCTCTGAGGTCGATTCCTCCTCCATCTCTGGCTCCTACTCTGACCCAATGTACCAGCAAAAAATCTATAAGGTCCACTGCCAGAGGAAGAGGCTGAGCCCAATGTACCTAAACTCAATCTCTTTGAATGACCCTGGCTGGGTCAACCTTCCTCGAAGCGGTAAGACTGAAACTGCAGCTCTCTCTCCTTTTCTGCATTCTCGCCTCTAATTGTTGCACTAACAAACTCATCAAAATTATCTCGAGGCATAGTTTTCAATGTCCCTTTAATGTTCAGATTTAGACCCAGCTTAAACCTCCTACATTTAGATTCCTCACTTGCCACCATATCACGCACAAATCAAGATAAACGAGTAAATTTATCTCGATATTCAAGCACTGACATATGGCATTGGCTAATATTTGTGAACTCTTCATATTTCCACTGCTGGGTAGCGTGATCAAAATATCAGTGCAAGAACAATTCTCTGAATGTTGGCCATGGGGTGTCAACAAGAACCCTCTCAATGCTGGCCCACAAGAAGTAAGCATGTGACTCAAGTAAACCAACAACTGCTACAGTCTTCTGCTCTAGAGTGAATTGAAGTCATTCACATACCCGCTCCAACTGGACTATCAATGCCTCACATGTTTTAGGATCTGTGGAACCAGAAAAAGTGGTTGCTCCAGCTGTTCTTGCCCTTTCTACAGGATCAAAACGCTCACCTAACTGTAAAACTCGCATAAGCAAGTCACATGTTTGCTGATCCTCATCACGATCCTCAGCCCTATTAATGCGGGCTCTACATCTAGGACACATCTTCTATGGATGAGAAAACGCATTAGTCAATAAAACAAGAAGGATAAAGTCATGAAATCTTAAACATTTAAAAATAGTGAGCATTTATTGGGATCCGCCGGCCGGTCGGGCCATTGTTCCAAAAGTGCTGTGTATTCCTAAATTTCCTTAGTAACATAACTGCGGAAGTCTACAGAACCTAAAATCTAATGCTTTAATACAAACTGAAAGGACCCGATCCCGATTTAGTTGCTTAAATCGGAATTAAGCCCGAACAACAGCCGAATCTACAAAAAATTTGCCAGAGTTTCTTCTAAAGTCATGAAACCCAAAAAAACCTACAAGAAAAACACACTTTTAAAATTTCAACAAAAACAAACCGTGGGCACCAAATCCCATCTGGATTTTTCAAATCAGTCAAACACTGAATTCACTAGAAATATAAACTGTTTACAGAAGGTGATAAGAAATTCGAAGACTGAATGGAAAATATAACAAAACGGAAGTAAACTTTATACAGTATTTAGAGCGACTTTTAATTAACATAATACACAGGACTAGCAGGTTAAGCTAGGAAACTACTAGATCAGTACAGTGACATTAACTTTATGTCTCCGTCACTGACATGCAATCACAGGATACATACTGCAAACTGAGCGAAGGAAACTGAAAAAACTAGGGAAAGACATATAAAATAATAAAACTATTAGAGTGAGTGGACGAAAATAATAAAACTGAAAAACTATAAAAAAATAATGTCGTTCACTATAAATGTACATAAAAATAATGCGAGTCTAAAAATATGATCATCCAGGTACTCTTGGGTACTATAAAATATGTGGAGGCTATGACTCAGGTCATCCTACCTCAAGTCCTAATACTACCCAGGTCAAGTTCCTGGCCCTCCTGGGTGCTTTATAAATCCTTGGGTCAGGTCCCTGGCCCTCCCGGAGCGTCTCAGGGATCAGTCGAGAAGTACTGTGTCGATGCAACAACTGTGACTATGCTCTGTGCAAAACAATATGTTGTATGCCTCTAAGTTAATGCATAACTATAATAATGTATAACTGAAAAGTGCATAACTGTAAATGCATAACTATAGACTCGCAAAACAATAGTGAAAATAAAGTGTCCACTCATAGTACAAAGCTAGCTCCGTGGTCCGGTAGAAGTCCCCTGACCAAAATCTCGATCACGGTCTCCTGAATAAATAAAAAATTCATTTAATACTAAAATTTGATAAAACGTGCGAAAATCAAGTCAGAAACTATTCGGGAAAATAGTTAGCAATAAATGAAATAGGAAAGAAGTGGTATAATACCTTTTCTTGTCATAAATACCTTCCTTATATAGGTAGTTAAAGACGACATCCCTTCTCATTCTCGATATGGGACTACTGTCCATGGCACATTTGGATACTAAGAAGGGCTAACTATTCTTTTAGCAGATCACGCCTTATTTCCTTAGAAGATGCGGGATGCGGGTTGTGCCGTTGAGCGCGTATGTGTCAATTTTGAGCAGAATATTCTGTTTATATTCCTTTATTTTGTTTTAACAATTATCTTTTGTGCTAAGTATGACACATTTTATGAGTTAGCACATGAGGTACTAAAAAGTCCCCCAACTTCCCGAGTCAAGGAGAGCTGCCTTGATTGGGGAGTTGAAAAATCAAAGCCCATATAGTGTTCATGCTTAGCACCGCTAGGTCGAGGTAGCGCAGTGCACCCCGAAGTACTCTTAACTTTGCAACCAAGGGCGATTTCCTACATAGACTGCTTTAACAAGATAATTTTTCCATGTGCTTGAAACTGTGGAGCGCCTTGCATTTGGATTGCGAGTATGGGTTACTTTATGTGGCATGCGCTAGGCAGCTTCTGCTAGGGACATTTATGAAGCCATCTATTGGGTGCAATGACGCTAGGGATTTTTTGGGCCCGAGGGGATCATGAGTCCCCAGGTAACCAATGCCGCTTGGTCAAGGACCGGATTAGGAGGCAAACCTAGGAATGATCAGTAGGTACATAGTTTATGTTTGAGCGACGTGCATGATGCAATGTGCATTTAGACCATTTAAGGTTGCCTGATGGGTAACAACGATGCTAAGGCATTTTTGGGCCTAAGGGGATTATAAGTCCCCAAGTAGCCATTGCCACTAAGTCGAGTACTACATTAGGGGGCATCCCCTCTAGGGTGATCAACCGTTAGGGGAGTCCATTATTGGGCGATGGGATCTAGGCGCTGGTCGCGTTTAGGTTAGAGGAAAAGAGTCAGGATGTGTATGATGTAGGTCTGTAATCCGTTATAATGTTTAGTAGTACAGGAGGTAGGGTGATCTGGTGTTTGATCAAGGCATGAGATGTGCCTGAAAGTCGCGCTCGTCTTCTGTGTGAGTGTAGTGGGGTTTCCTGGTTAGGAACGTCCCATTGCAAGGCACGTTCATCGAGCGGATTGGCTTTTAATAATGTGGAGGCGGGTGTCAGGCCGTATGGATCTAAAGTTATTGATGTGTGGACATGTGGCATGAGCCCTAGGTGCATGTGAGACACATAGTGGTCAAGTTAGTTCTGAAAGGTCAAGAATGAGCCGTTGTGCATGTGCTATAATGTTGTCATTACTGCAGTTTGCGAAAAGACATTTTCGGTCTAAGTTTTGAACATCGTGGGATGTGTGGCAAAGATTGGGGGCTTCTGGTAGGGACACGTGGATGGCTGAGGAGTGCATAGGGTTTGCTGGGTGTGTATATAAAGTATTTACCTTGGGTTTTTTTGCTGGGTGTGCTAGAGATGGTGTCGTAGAGCGAGAGTGGGGTTGGATTTTCATTAGGCGTCAGCCAGGAGGACGTAACAAGACGGGCGATCGAGGCGTAAACGTATGTGGCACCGAATGCGGCTGAGGGAACATTGCTGGTACACAAGGGCGGGCTTGTGTTGAGGCTTTTTGAATATGGGGAAGCGATCCAAGAGCCCTTGGTGTCCTTTAGTTCCAAGGAATGCGAAGGGTTTTATAAGAAGTACAATATACCCCGCTGCTTATGCCTTTGGCCGTTGGGCGTAGGAAAGATGTTTACTGATCTGCCCGAGGGTCATGTATGTGTGCACGAGTGGCATTTGCGCAACAACATCCATCTTCCTTTACATCCTTTTTTTTAGTATGTGCTGTCGCATTTCAATATCACTCTTGAGCAGTGCGGACCAAGGATGACGAAGGTTTTGATAGTGCTCTATAATGTCTTCAATATGTCTCGCTTTGGGTTCCCTACAATGGCGAAATTTACATATTTCTGCAATACAAGCTACACGAGGCAGGATTGGGATTATGGGACGATGACGCTAATAATCGATGGCTAAGAAATGGTGGTTTATGAAATTCCATCCTTAGTGACCGTGTGGTATTGTAAGACGTGCTTAGTGAGTAGGAACTGGGAATTTGGCAATCGCCCAACGAGATATAGTGAGAGGCTACAACAAGTTTCAACATCCTTTCCACCTGTAGGTTGTCTATTACATGGTGTTTACTTGTTTGTGTAGTGTTATGTACTGACTTGATTGGTTGTTACTTGACATACTGATGCTGCTTGTGGTTTTTTATTACACTTAACTATTGCAAGGTGTAGTCAGGTACAGATTCCACCCGAATGCGAGGGAGGATGAACGATTGTCCAAGATTCTACATTACTGGGATCAGCCTGAATCGTGTCATGACTTCTGGGTGCTCAACCATCCTGACATTGTTGAACGAACAAGGATATGTCATAAGCATGGTATGTGATTTTGTTTGTTGTGTTTTTTCTTTAAAATGTGCTAGGTGGTTTTTTGGCGTGGTCTAATCAATATGCGTTTCCCTCATTTCCTCATAGCCAAGAGTGCCACCACGAGTATTGACAATAATATGGAGAAGGCGAAAGTGGCTGGGCTGCTTGATCGGTTGATGACAAAAGCATCCAATACCACATGTCTAATGCTTACCGCAGACAGAACTTGGCTACGAGGAGCTATTGAGCACAATCCTGGTCTGCCAGTGTTGACAGATATCAACAAGGTAGAGGTCATGTAGCATGGAGAGGAGCGGGAGTGGCCCTCGTAGAATTTGGATGTCACGTCGCACCGTCAAGGAGAGGAGCGGGCAAGTGGTGATGAGAAGGATGAGGGAGAGGAGGACGGCCTAGTGCCTTGAAATAGGTGCTCGAGGGAAGGTTAGCAACCCACGGCTGCCCAAGTCCTGGTCGAAACCAAGGAGGCTCGTGCTACTAAGCTGGCCAAGAACATGAAGCGCACTGTTAAGAAGCACCGGGAGTACAAAAGAAAGAAGGTCAAGATCGCTGGGTAAGACGTCAGGTCTTCCGCCAGTGAAAAGGTGGATGTCGCTCAAGAGCCAGTGATCTCTACATCAAATGAGGATGATGCAATTGTAGTTGTAGAGGGAGAGAAGATGGAGGATGAGGAGCTAACGCCGCCCAACTCTCCCTTGCGCTCGCCAGCTAGGTCTCTAGTTCGGGCGCAGCCTGCAAGGAATGAGGGGCCGAGCGTGGAGAGAGAAGTGTGTACCCTGGTGGTGCCAGATATGTCTGAGGAGGACTCAAGGAATATATTGGAGAGATATGTTAAATTCTCTTGTTGCTCGGTTTCGTTAGACATGGTTGCTCTACAAAGGAACCAGGCGCTCACTCTAGACAAGCACACCAACCGCCAGCGCTTGTGCGTGGAGACAACACAGTGGGTGCATAATCTCCTCTAGATGCTACTACTTGATGAGTCAGAGGGAGGTCCAGAGGAAGTCGCGATGATTAAGGATAAAGCTCAAAGGCTGGAGGAAGATCTAAAGGCCAAAGTGTTGGTGCTACTGTTGTCAAACGCGAAGCTGATGAAGTATTTCAAACTGGAGAGTGAGCTCTGTGAAGAGCTGTCCATCTTCAAGAAGAACGCCAAAGACTCTCTTAATGCCAAGCAAGAGCTGCATGAGAAGTACAATGAGCTTTTGGCAAAGCGTGACCTACTTCAAGCAAAGAAGCGGTCGCTTGAAGATTTGCAGATTCAGAAGGCATGGCATTTGGATCAAGCATGGGCAGAGGTTGATGCCATAAAGGCGGAGGTTAGGGCTCTCAAAATGCAAGTGCTGGATGATTCCTCTAAGCGCCAGCTAGAGGTGAATACTGTAGCAGCATTTTAGGCCCCTGCTGAGTTTGAGCAAATTAAGGAGGAGATAGCGGTAGCGACCATCACCATGACCTTCGATGTGCTTAAGAAGAGTACCTACTTCGACTGGAAGAAGTATAAGGTGGACAAGAAAGCGGCGGAGGGGATGGGCGGAAGCAACTGAACGTGGCGGTCTTGTACTTTTTTTATTTTGTAACAAGCTTTTGTTGTAAAGAGGAACAATGTTTTTTTTTCCTTTATTATTTTATGTTCTCCATGTTCGAAATTTCTCTAGACAAGCATTGGTGCTCTTGTTCTCTCTCTTTTTTGGGTTGTCAAAACTTGTTATGTATGAGAAAAGTGTTGGATGATTGTCCAAGTGTGAGTGTGTAGCGTTTGTCCATAACTATACTTGGGAGTGTTGCGTTATATTATTGAAAGTAAAGTTTATGGATAGTTGTGCCCACTAAGAATTATTTAAATGTAGAGTATTGGCGGATGAAGTGATTGTTAGCAGTACTTTTAAGAAAAACAACACAATGAAGACATAACTGTGATTTTACTTCATAAGGAAAGCACTCTAGTATAAAATGTTGATGAAGTACAAATAATGTGTATGACCAGCCTAGGTGGAGCAGAGTCCCCAGTGTGAAGACATACTTGTGGCCCAAGGTGTGCTAAGCTAATGATAATATTTTCGGAGTTAGGCGCATGCATGGGATAGAATAGTTATTTTCTTGTCGCTCAAGTAGAACGTTCCAAGGCTAGTGATGCTCACAATATTGTATGGTCCTTTCCATGATGGGTGAAGGCTTTTGACTTTGGTCTGAATGGCTTTCATCACCTAATCACCAACCTATAGATGGCGCCTGGACTCACTGGTTGTAAAGGCGGGAAATCTTCTCTTTATTTGTAGTGTTGCAAAGATGGGGGACATCACGCCTCTTCTCCAATAGGTCATTATCAAGGTGAAGTCCCAGGCCATTGGTTCATGGGTAGAACGCTTCCAACCTTGGGATTTAATGGGTGATCTCCAACGGGAGTAGCGCCTCAGTGCCAAAGGTAAGAGCATATGGCGTTTTGCCAATTGCCAACATGGTAGTTGTGCGAATAGAGTAGAGGATACCTAGGAGAAACTCGAGCCAGCGGCCATACTTGGGATCACCCTTCTTGATATCAATGATCTACTTTTTAAGGCCGTCTTTGATAATCTTATTAACTGCTTTGACTAGGCCATTTCTCTGAGGGTGAGCAGGAGAAGAGAAAAAGCACATTGGTTCCCCATCATTTCCAAAATTGAATGAACTCCGTATTATTGAGCTGAGTGTCGTTATCTGTAATAATGTTAATCAGGGCTCTATAGTGGCAGAACAATATGCACTAGAGGAACTTGGTGATTTTTGATGTTGTTATCTTGACTAGCGGTTCCGCCTCAATGAAATTTGTGTGATAATCAATGATGACAATAAGGTAGTGGAACTGGCCCTTGACCTTAGGGAGTTCACCAATCAAATCTAAGCCCTACTAAGAAAAAGGAATGGGTGATATGATGACAGGAAGTCAGACAGCTAGAGTGTGAGCTTTGTGCGCATAAAGTTGGCGGGCTTTATAGGCGCTAGTGATCTCGCTTGCATTTGCATGAATGGATGGTGGGCCACCAAAATCCATAGCACAGTACCTTATAAGCAATTTATCAGGTGCCAGGGTGATGGCCACATTCGCCGCTATGTACTTCCTCCAAAAGTGAGAGTCTTACGCTTGTCGTGAGACATTAGAGGTTGGGCCATGTGCACCCTTGCTTGTACAGTTGTCCGCCACGAATGCTGAAGTTTGTAGCACGAGCTACAATTGTTCGAGACTCTGCCTTGTTGGCTGGCAAGATGCCCTTTTTTGTAGGCGAAGATGCGATCCATCCAACTAGGCTTGGCGTGCGAGATGAGCAATATTTCGTAGAAGCTTTTGGCGATGTTAGGCTTATCAAGTATTTCAACCTTGCCTTAGGCAGCAGAGGAAACGTATGGCGTGGTGGCGAGGCGGGAGAAGGCACCAACCTCAGCATTGTGGGCTCGGGGTACCTGAGTGATAATGAAGAATTTGAATTTGGCAAGATAATTCTTGGCGAGCGCCACATAAGCAGCCATTAAACCCCTTTGGCGTCAAAGTCCACTGTTATTTAGATGAGAACCAACTAGGAGTTGCTATAAATGTTAATGTCAAAGGCGTCTGACAGTCTTACTAGCTGAAGACATCGATGAGCGCTTCGTATTCTGTCTCATTACTTGATGCTTTGAAGTTAAATTTTAGAGCGTATTCAACATGGACGCTCCCAGGCCCGTAAGGATAATGCTAGCACCACTAGCCAATTGATTTGTTGAACCGTCCATATATAAGTGCCATATCGACCATGGCTTAATGATAGCAGGCTGTCTAGGCATTAGTTGGGTGCAACACTCCTCAAACTCCATGTACTCAACAATGAAATCAGCCACTGCCTGTCCATTCATAGTGGTACAAGGTTTGTACTCGATGTCAAATTCGCTGAGTTCAGTGACCCATTTGTTCAAATGTCTGTGATGATCGGGGGACTAAAGGACTTGGCAGAGTAACAGTTTTGTGAGGACCTAAATTTTATACGCTTGGAAGTATAGGCGGAGACACTGAGCGGCTGTGACCAAAGCAAGTGCCCATTTTTCAAAGGTCGGATAACACGTCTCAACATGTGTAAAGCCTTTGCCTGAAAAGAAAATAAGGAGTTTAATATCAGAGTTGCGCTTGACGAGGGTAGAACTGGCAGCCGTGAGCGAGATAGCGAGATGCAAATACAAATTTTCTCCCTTGACGACCTTGACAAAGTGGGGATAAAAGTGAGGTATTGCTTGATGTTCTTAAATGCTTCCTCACAAGCGGGTGTCCAGTCAATAGAGCGCTTGTTGGTGAGACGAAATGCTTTGAAAAAGGGCTCGCATTTGTCAAAATAATGGGAGATAAACCTGTTTAGGGAAGTAAGCTTACATGTGATACTTTGAAGCTCTTTCTTCGTATGGGTGGTAACATGGTCATGATCGCCTGTATCTTCTCAGGGTTAGCCTCGATCCTTTGTTGACTAACAATGTATCCTAGAAATTTGCTGGCAGTGACCCTGAATCGGCACTTGGCGGGGTTCAACCAGACTTCGTTCTCCATCAAGATTTAGAAGACAATACAAAGATTGAGGCCGTGGTGCTTTTGACCAGGATATCGTCGATGTAAACCTCTACGATAGGTTCGTTAACATCTCTAAAAATGTATGTCATGAAGCACTGGTAAGTAGAGCCAGTGTTCTTGAGGACGAACGACATGACATTGTAACAATAGAGGCCCTTGTCGGTTGCGAAGGTTGTCGCTTCCTGATCATATGGGTGCTAAAAGATTTGATGGTATCCTGAATAAGCGTCCAACATGGAAAAGAGCTCATAACCAGCTGTGACATCAACCAATTGGTTAATGCGTGTGAAGCTGTCCTTGGGGCAAGCTTTGTTGAGGTTATGTAGTAGACGCATGTCCTCAAGCTATTGTTGCTCTTTTTCACCATGACCGCGTTAGAGATCCATTTGGGATAATGAATTGGGCAGATGAAACCAATCTTCAAAAGGTGGTCGACCTCCGCGTGCATGGCGGTATAGTGCTCATCGTCATAAGCGTGCAGTTTTTGTTTGGGGGACCTGTTGTTAGGAGAAATACTCAATTTATGCAAAATAATATTGGGTGAGATACCTGGAATATCAGCATAAGACCATACAAAAACCCCTTGGTACTCGATTGCCAACTGTTTGAGCTCGTTGGCGATAGCGAGATCTAGCTGGGCACCTAATTTCACTGTTCGCTCTAGGTATGGTGGATCGAGCTGAACGTTGATTAGAGAGCACATGTTATCCCTAGGTTTCAGAGTGTTAATGCAGTCTCAAGGATCATCAGGGGTGGCAGATTGAGTGGCGCTTTCCCCTATTTTAAGAACCTCTTATCGAGCTACATGCCTATCCAGAGATCGACAGAGTGCTCTATGAAGTCATAGCCCCAAAATGTAATACCCCGACCTTTTTTTTTATTTTTTGGATCGAGTACTTCCTCTATTTACCTATTTATAGAATTTTTTTGACGTTTTTCGACAAGTATCAGGTCACACAAACGGAGCCAGTGCCAAATCCGTTGAAAATTAGAGGTAGAGCATGTGGCTAGCGATGATGAGTTTCAGATTTTTGATAGTGGGCCTGCCAAGTATAACATTATAAGAAGAAGGTAAATAAACAAATATGAAATTAGTATACACCTCTTTTCTGCAGGGTGCTAGGTGCTCCTAAGTATAAGCGCATATAATCACTACCATTAGGGTAAACAACATCGCCCAAAAAGCTCAGAAGTGATTCATTGTTCTGCGTTAGCTTGTTGTGGGGTCTATTGAGCCGCTCATAGGCGCGCTAGAAAATAACATTAGCAGCAAAACTGGAGTCTATTAAGATGCGTTACATCTTGTATCTGTCGATGACAAACGGAGCATTGGTAGCAGGGGAACTGCACTTGTCAGCTGCAAAAAATGTGATAGGGTCCCATGACAGGAGTAACGCCTTGGCATTCGAGTGTTCAAAGACCGAAAAGACTTCACGAGGGGGAGCGCTAGCCTTGCACTTGTCGCCGAAGATGGTATGGATGACCCCACGGGCCTCAATGTGTGCTATCTGGCATGGAGCGTCCACCTTGTACTGAGTGAGTTCCCACTTGTTAAAAAGTTCCTGAATGATTTTCTGGAGGATGCCACAATCCTCTGTGTTGTGCATCTTAAACTCATGGTACTTGCACCAAAAGTTGGTGTTCCTGAGCAAAGATTTTCTATTTTTGGGTTTGGGTGGAGGAATAAGGTGTTAATTGTTGGTGAAGATCTCTGCATAACCAGTGTTTGTCATGTTGTACACTACCTACTCGGGATAATAATGCCTTGGCCCCCTTCGGTGACAGTCTACATTCCAGGCGGGTGATCCACGATGCTCAGGGGTGCAAGACCTTGCATGTTTGTGTCAGTGATGGAGATGACGACCATAGACATGTCTAGGGACGAGTGATGAAGTATGCCTTAGAGCTAGTGGAGGTGAGACACGCCCTGGTGGATTGCGGGCTTTATGACCATAAGCCCTGTAATGGACGTTTGCCTTCTCGACAATCATGTCAAAAACCTCCTCGTAGGATAAGTAGTTGTGCTTAGTTATCTTCTCCTCGAGCGGGGAGGGTTGCAAACCTTCAATCAAGCTAGATAAAGTCGTTTGCTTATCAAGATTCCATCAATGTTGAGCGGTAGTCTGAAAGCGATTGATGTAGGTGGAAAAAGGCTCGACCACGCTCTGGCGGATAGCAAACAACGAATTAGCCATGTTGTCTTCTCCTTCCTTAATGAGGTCACTATCCTCAAGATTATGCATAGCGGAAAGAAGATGGACTAGTGTGTAAAAAAGGATGGATTTTTAATGGGGGAGAGGAAGAACGAAATTACTAGACGATGCCAGTTGTTTCTTCCAAGTTTCGTGAATGGATCCGCTAGAAGAGCATGGGATGTTGTAGAGGGATTGCTCTCAAGAGCTCGAGCTATAATCTCTTGCGCTCTTGCTTAGGATGCAAGACATAAGACATGCGTTCAAAAGTTGAGACGGGGTTGTCCTCTATTCAACGCTCTGATGCCTAAGTCAGAAATGGTTATAGCAGTCAGCAGTAAATGAAATAGAAAAGAAATGGTTTGATACTTTTGCTTGTCATAATATCTTCCTTATATAAGTAGTTGAGGACGACATCCTCTTCTCATTCTCAATATCGAACTACAGCCCATGCCTCTTTTGGATATAGAAAGGCATACTAGTTTTTTAGTGGATCACACCCTATTTGCTTAGCAGACTCGTGGCGCGCGTTGCACCATTTAGCGTGTGTGGATCAATTCCGAGAGGAATATGTGATGATCCGAAACGGAATCAGTATAGTAATCGGCTTAATTCAGGAGTTTACGCGTAATCACAGTTTTCCGTAAATTAATTGAATTAGTGGTTCAGTTCACGACTTAATTATCAGGCGAGAATTTGAGTTGAGTCTCTTCTCGAGAGTTGTAGTTCGCGTGATTTCGAGATCGTGGGCTGTTCCGGATAAATATTTCGATGATCGAGGAATATGTTATGAATATTTGAAATCGTGGAATTTTGTCGTGTTTATCCATTCGTATTTGAGTTATCCGAAACGTGGATGTGTTCCGTTTTGGACCGTCGATAGTATCGAGACGCGAGTATAAATATCGGAAATAGTCGAAAACATTGTTTGAGAAGTTTGACCGACATTGACCGTGGAGTTGACCGTTGACCCGTGGAGGAACTTTTGACCGTTTGATTCCACCGACGGACTTGCCGTTTCCGGCCACGACTTTGGAAGGTAAAATATTCTCCTCGTGATTTGAAACTGTTTAGCACTTGGAATGTTTTGAATTGATGTTGATTTGAGGGAGAAAAATGGAGTTGAAATTTGGGATTTTCCTGCCGGAATCGGGGTGGTTGGACGGCGGCGCTCCGGTCACGGTGGTGGCCGGAGATTAGATGGTTTCGACCCGTGGGGGCACAGCGGAGCCTTTGGGAGTGGTCTGAAGGACCGCCATGCGCCGTGGACGGAGGATCGACGGTGAACAGCTTCGCCGGCGATTTTGAATTTTGGATTTTTCGAGCTGTTTTCCGATGATTTGGGCCGAAATTGGATGTTGACTCAGTTGAGAGAAGTGTTGGGCGCGAGGAGGAGAAGCTTCGGTGAGCTTGGCCGCCGGGAAATCTCTCTGGTTGACGGCGCACCGGCGGCGGCGGCGGTCAAAGGCAGAGCTCCGGCCACCAGTTGACTTTTTGAAATTTGTCGAGTTATATGTCGTTTTGCTCGTATTCGCGCTCCGATCATCGTCTTGAGGTTTTCGAGTTGATTTGGGTACCGGATTTTTAGTCGAAGATTTATGTGGAGATTTCGGGAGTTTACGTTGATTTTTTTGTACCAAGTTATATGTTTCCGGAAATGGTTGGTTTCCGAGGTGTGGTACAGTGTGATGAATTGTGATTTTGATCAGTTACATTTTGTGATTATTCAGGGGATCGAGATCGTACATTGGGCGAGGGATCTTCCGCCGGATCTCGTGATTAGCGCGTGTGTGCGCTGTGCTCACCTGTGAGTGGACTTTTCTATTTTCACTGTTGTAGCGAGTTCGTGATTTCCGTATTTATTTATATACGATGTTGAGATTATATATTGCTTTTGGAGGTATTGTTTTATATTTTATATGGTGATGGCATTTATTTATCATTGATGCATTGGCTACTCGGCTGATCACCGGTAGTCAGATCCAGGGTTGAGAGATTCCCCTGATGTGCCCGCTAGGCTTGAGAGATTTGCCTAGCCTATCACTGTCGGACTTGAGAGATTCGCCTGGAACCTCCATTTATTTTCCGAACTCGCTTTGCTTGATTTTATGATATATGCTAATGGTGAAAGGCATATGTTTATTTTCGTCCACTCACTCTAACAATTTTATTGCCTTTCCCCTGGGCTTTTCGATTTCTGTGCCCAGTTTGTAGTTTGGATTCTGGTGTCTCACGTCGCGGTTGGAGGCTTAGCGTTCGAGCTACCTTTCTTTTCCAGTAGGTTTCTTGTTTTGCCTACTGTTGTATATTTTTGTATATATACACTAGAGGTCGCTCTGATACGCTACTGATATGTTTTCTTAAGATTTTCCCCGGATTTCTGTAAAGTACAGTTTTGATTACTGTTTTACTTCATTCTTATGATATTGATAAATCCGGATGGGATTGGTGCCCACGGTTTGGCTTTTGTGGCATAGGATGAAGTGTGTTTTCCGGGTGCCGGTTAATGGCAATTCCGCGTTAGTAACGAAACTCTGCCAAAATTTTTGTGGTTTTTGCAAGTTCGTGTTTTCATAAGGGGTTTGATTCCGGTTTAGGAAGCTAAATCGGGGTTGGATCCTTTCAGAATATTCCAGTTCTATTCCTTTAGTTTATTTTAACAATTGTCTTTGGTGCTAAGTATAACACATTTTATGGGTTAGCACATGGTGTACTAACAAAGACAATACTATAACTATTATGGAAAGAGCACGAGGGGGCGATAACAATCCGAAAATGTTTCATGGGTAGCTTCACCTTCCTTGTCTACTCCTTCCTTAAGTATATTTTCTTTCCTCTTGGTAAAATATATTTTCCTGTTTGGGGTCATAACCTCCAAATCCATTGTCATGATCCTTGTTTCTTGAGTTGAAACTTATTGGCTGCCCTTGCTTCCTTCTATTGTTGAAGTTATATGTACTCTTTGTAATAATTAATCTCACTTTCATTATGCATCTTTCTCTAGGTATGCCATGATGCTTGATCACTTGCAATGGTTTGCAAAAGCTCAGTTCAGAGTCTTACTTTGTTTCCTTTGCCGCCTTGCATCTCATTGGTTTAACTGGACTCGAGGGATCGACCATGTTGCTTTTGTGGTGTTTCATTCACTTCCTCATCACCAAAATCGATGATTGGAGATGATTTGACAACAGAAGGAGTAGCTTCAAAATTTCTTACATACGCAGTCAGAGTACTTGATTTCACCTTAATGTAAGTTGGATGGTCCTTTATGGCTTCATAATATTCAAAGTGTGTAACCAGTTTTTTCTTGGCCGCATAGTAAATTGCTTGAGCTTGCTTTATCTAGAAAAAATAAAGATTAGCTATGGCACAATATTAAATATTTAGAAAAATTTAGATGAGGAAAGTATAGGGACTTACCTCATTCATATGTGAAGTCCCGCTAGCTTTACACTTTCGTGCGATGGCAAACATTGACCCCATTTTTGTAAGAATAACTTAAACTTATTATAGCGAGATGAAAGCGGTACTTGGGTCCTCGGATCCTCACGAGTAGATTCACCTTTTGTTGACACCCAATTTAGCATATAATTGGCATAAATTATCTCCCACTATTAATCCTTCTTTTGTTCGTTGTCGGCGTATTCATTAATGCTATGACGTGCAAAAGAGATGCACAATTGTAAATCTTCGTGAAATTTGTTGTGCACAAATTGGTGTGAGTAGTGAATAAAATGAAGTAGTATGTATTTATAGGACAATGTTATGGTGTTTTCTGTAATTTTTAGGGATTTTTTTTGCAATTTTTTTGATTTTTTTTTTATAAATATTTTCATTCATATTGTTGGAACAAAACCGTTTCCTTTAAATCTAGACCGTTAGATCTAACTTTAGATTCAAAACCATCAGCTTAGATCAATTGGACCGTTGAGGAGTTACTGGCAGACGACCAAGACAGGTGGCGTGATATCATTCACGGGTCATTTTTTTCCACTGTTTTACTTGTGCGTGCCTAGAATAAATAAAAAATACATGTGCCTGGCATCACCCACACGGGTGTGGGCTCCACCAGGAGCTCTTCCTCTCACCCAAGCAGAACTTGCTCGAGCGGCTGCTCGATCTCTTCGTCAACAATCAGTCGCTGTTGCAAAAGTCACGGCTGCATCTTGATTTTGGTCCTGCTCGAGCTCCGTCCATCAAGCCCCACCTTATACTCGAGCAAAATTGCTCTCATTGCAGTTACTCTTATGAGCAAGTTCTTCCATGGTGTTTCCACGACTCAACCGACCATTCAATTATGTTCCATTTAATCCGTATTTCATGGCCACATATCTTTCCATTAGGTTATTAGAAAGGTGTAAACCTATGAAAATCGGTGGAGAGAGATCGAGACAGATGTGCATGTACAAGAAAGTCAAGTATGTTGGAATCCTTGGAATAATTTTGTGATGTTTTGCAGGGGGATATATTATTGGCTTGCATCTCCTCCGGATTATAATTGTCGCGAAGTCGCACTTGAATTTGATATGAGTGAAAATGTATTTTATGTGACACCCCATCTCGAGAATACAAACGGATTGCATATGAGTCTAGTTGTGTGGAAGAAATCCCTCGTTCATATCACCGATAGAGTCAAAAGTTTCGATATGTAGCTGAATGAAGATTCTGACCTCGTTTCAGAGGTTCATGGACAAAATACTTAATTATGGAATCTATAGATATTGAGATTCCATCGACATTTTGGAGAAACAACGTAATTTTTTTGTTCATAATCATCTTATAATGTTGATACTCGAAGATTTCAGTGGCTTCAGATTCATGTCGTCCCAGACGGTTATATTGATGCTCTTACTTTTGTAAATACAAAAGTAACATCATTTAAGTAAAGAATCATCGAGATAATAAACTCGAGTGAGGCATGCATACTCTTCTCTAGGACTTTAGCAAAATAAGCTTAGTAGTGAAAGCTAGGAAGCAGTTCAGTAACGGGAATGTAAACTAGCTCCAACTTTCCAGGAAAAATCTGGAAACTAGTCGGCGCTAGGGGTTGAGTACAAATGGTGGCGTTGCTAGCCTTCGCTTGTTGAGATCGGGCAATGAAGAAGAGAACGATTGAGAGGAAATGGAGGTGTCATGGAACACAAGAGGAATGAAGGAGTTATCAAAGTTTTTGGCGCTACGATCGATGGTTTTCACAAAGAAGCCATCAATTGTTTTTCTAATCGAAACCTTAACTGCCGATTGGCAAAGGGTTGAACGGTTCCGGTGATAGTTAGGGTTTGATGATGATGACATGATTCCGTGTACACAAAGAGGTGGAGGAGAACTGATGATCTTTTGGTCCAAGGAGATCGATCTACACCTATAGAATCATAGCCCTAGTTTTGTGGATGTCGAAGTGAGTGTTGACGGGACAGGGTGATTAGTTTCGGATTACGGGACTTTATGGCAAGCCAGCACTGAGAACCCGATGGAAGATGGGATCTGTTACGTTCTCTAGCTGCCAAAGCAGGCACATCTGCATGGGTGGTCTATGATGATATTAATGAGATTCTTTGGGCTATCGAGAAATCAGGTGTCAGAGAGAGACCGACATGGCAGATAGAGAATATAGCAGCCTGTTTGAAGGCTTGTCGGTTGGTTGATATCGGCTTTACGAGTGTACCCTTTACATGACATGATTATAAGACTCAATGTCGATTAGATAGAGATATAACAGCCTCGGAATGGCAACACCATTTTTTGGCAGCACAAAAGATTCATTTACCTCCCTTGACATCTGACCATATTCCATTGTTGATCACAGTGTGGGAGGCACCGATGAAGCACTTTTCGGGAAGAAGAAACTTCTTCTAATTTGAGGCTATGTGGACAGAGAATGAGAAGAATAAGAGGTAGTGAATGAGGCTTGGAGGATGGCACTTGTTATGGAGTTGAAAACCTTCAAGTTTCAGATGATCAACCGTATTAGGAAAACGTTGTTCGGCCTGCATGATTGGACCAAGTAGAAGTATGGTAGTCAGAAAGATGAGTTAGTATACATATGGAAGAAGCTAGAGGAGTATCAGAGTAGAGTATTTGATTATAACAAATGTAGAGGAGAGGAGACAGTTGTCTTCAAGGGTGCAGGAGCTTTTGACACATGAAGCTACTTACTGGCAACAGAGGGCTAAGAACCTGTGGATGATTCATGGAGACCGAAACACTAAGTATAACCATCAAAGAGCTACTAATAGGAGAAGGAAGAATCACATTGTTGGGCTCTTTGATAGTCAGGAAGTATAGCAGGATTCTCTTGGAGGAATTGAGTTAGTAGTCCTGGAATACTATCGAAATCTGTTTAGCTCGGTGTTGAGAGAATTACCTCCACACACTTTATGCACTATTATCAAGCCCATAAGTATATAGAGTTATTTCTGCCCGCAAGTATACGGGGTCAAGTTATAGAATTTGTAAAGAAATCGAGTGTTGAATCCACAAGGATTAACCTCTTAAACTCCTTAGCTTGACTCAATTAAATACTAAAATTATGGATTAACTAGAGACACTAAACATGACATTAAAACTAAAATAAAATGTGAAAATGTATCTTACACTACTAAGTCCTTTGGAAACCTATCATTGCAAGAGATGATTAGATTACGATGAGTGATTATCCGAGTCGATTGACTGATTATAGACTAAAGCAAAGAGATTAACTAACAAACAAATTCACAATAAAGGAAGATGGTTGGCTAGAGAAATCCCCGCTAACCACTTGATGCTTAAATAATGTCCCAATTTATGTATGTAATTAGAGTCCATTTCACATAAGTAGATGTCCAAATCATAAGCTTTTGGGTCACGTTTGATTTTGAACCCAAGCTCTTACGCCATTTCTGACTCTAGACGACTTGGGCCAAACTTGGAAGTATTTGGTGAACCGGGGCCAAGACCTAAACCATTCCAGGTTTACATCTTGACCGTATGTCACGTGAGTGAAGCAAACAAGCGTACTATATGATATCTGTGGAAGGTTTCCCTTCCCAAACCTCTTTTGAAGGATCCGAGAGATAGTCTAAGTGAATCTCCCAATCTGCACCTTTTGAGTTACTAATCGAAAAACAAAAATAATACCCACAATAACCTCTCAATTTAATGTATGCTTGACCAAAGCTCCTTAAGTCAATTTTGACTCAAGAGGCTCTAGTCCTTGTTTTGTGCTAAGGAAACCAAACCTTAAGGTAAACCCTCTTGGAATAGACCTTAATCATGTTTACATGCTCATCTAGCTTAAGTGAGTAGCTAATTCAACCAAGGTCCCATTTTTAGTTCCTTAATGCATACATCAACTTAGTTAAGGTCAACACATGCATAAATGAAACCATATACGAAGCTCAGCACATAACGACCACAAACACATAGTAATCTTATTCACAAGCACATGTTTCACTCAACATACACAAAAACATAAGTCATACATAAATCAATCCATCATTTGTTTACATCAAATAGCTAGGGCTCTAACCCTAGCCTCCCAAATGGGACTACTCACTACATATAATGAAAATCAAGTTTAAATACATCAATAGAGTAAATAGGATGAAGAAATAACTAAGGAATCTTCCCAAAGCAAGCTAAGCTACTTCAAGTCCACCATTGTGCTTCTAACTTCACCTTCTTTGCTCCAAAGTGTCTTTAAGCTTGTAGAGGAGGAAAGGGTAAGATCTAGGACTCAAAGAAGCCAAGGGAAAGAGGGATTACTTCCCACTTCTTCAAGCTCTAGATAATCACCCAAATCTTGGAGGCAAAGATGAGATGGGGAAGTGATAGATGGTGGTGAGGGAGAGTGGAAGAGGTTCAGCCAAGGATTGCAATGCTAGGTCTCTTGTATTTGTAGAGGGTTAGAAGGGGGGGGGGGAGATTGAAATAGAATTCTATCTTCTCTCTAGAGTTCTCTAGAAAAAAGAGCTTAAAACTAGCAAAAAATTAGTAAAATGAAGTGTGGTGTGTATGGTGGTGTGGGAGAGCTCGACCAATGGGAGTAATAGGAGAGAAAATAAGGTATTATATAAGCCCTATGCTAGAGTGACCATGAAGTTTGATCCAAGGGCCACAACTTGTGATTCCCATTTCTTGGCTTCTAGCTAGAGTCCAAACCATGCCTAATAGATCTAAAATTCAAATTGTGTGACACCTTAACCAAATCAGCTAAGGTTCCTATCTAGGTGGTTTGAGCCTTCTCTTGGGCCTACCTTGGAGTGTTTGGGCCTTCTCTTGGGGGGGGGGGGGGAGATTGAAATAGAATTCTATCTTCTCTCTAGAGTTCTCTAGAAAAAAGAGCTCAAAACTAGCAAAAAATTAGTAAAATGAAGTGTGGTGTGTATGGTGGTGTGGGAGAGCTCGACTAATGGGAGTAATAGGAGAGAAAATAAGGTATTATATAAGCCCTATGCTAGAGTGACCATGAAGTTTGATCCAAGGGCCACAACTTGTGATTCCCATTTCTTGGCTTCTAGCTAGAGTCCAAACCATGCCTAATAGATCTAAAATTCAAATTGTGTAACACCTTAACCAAATCAGCTAAGGTTCATATCTAGGTGGTTTGAGCCTTCTCTTGGGCCTACCTTGGAGTGTTTGGGCCATACTTGATATTCCGGTCAACGATGGATAAATCCGGCGATTTTCTGGTAGTTTTCGATAACTTCCGGCGACCATTTTTCGTCTTTTTTTCAAAGTTGCTCTAAATGCTCTTGTGACATAGAAAATGTGCTTTGCTTCTCCAAAAAGTGATTAATTTCCATCTTTAAGTGTGTTTTCATGTCAACTCTCAATTTCTTAACTAGCATGAACAGAAAATATTATAAGAACGATGCTTTATTCATAGAAAACAAGCAATAAGTATGGAGTTAGGAACATAGAACACAATTATGGACCTAACACTTAGCAGGTACCTCCACGAGTTAGATACTTACAGTGGTATCAGATATCAAGCTAGTGGTTATAGTTGAGATGGGAGAAGCTTTGATGGCATCGTATACGGCAGAAGAGGTGAGGGTTCCCTTGTTCCATATGCATGCTTCCAAAGCTCCTAGTCTAGATGGTATGCCTCCTTTATTTTTTCAACATTATTGGGATATTGTTGGTATGGATGTGGTTGTTACTGTACAGGATCCGTTGAGGTATGGACAAGTTCTATCTGTTGTTAATTTTACCAATGTGAGACTTATTCCAAAGACTCAGGATCCTACACGGATCACATATTATAGGCTGATCGCATTGTGCAATGTGATTTATAGGATTGCAGTAAAGGTAGTGGCAAACTGATTGAAACCTTTACTGCAGTCGATTATTGATCCTTGTTAGAGTGCTTTTATTCCAGGCAAACTTATCACTGATAATAAGCTTATTGCAAATGAGGTGGCACATCATCTATGGACACGAAGAAGTGGTACTCAAGGAGAAATGACGTTGAAGTTGGATGTTATCAAGGCGTATGATAGGATGAAGTGGTCCTATTTGCGGCCTGTTATGCTGAAAATGGGTTAGTCTAAGCCCTAGGTAGATCATGTGATGGCATGTGTGATATCAATTCGATATGCTTTCTTGACCAATGGCTTCCCTCATGGTTATATGACTTCTAGCCATAGGCTCCGGCCGGGTGATCCATTGCTTCCTTATCTTTTCTTGTTATGTACTGAGGGTTTGTTTGCTCTACTACGCCACTCTCAGAAGACTAGGGCACTAATTGAAATTAATGTCTGCCTGCAGGCCCTTGTATTATATCAACTCTTATTTGCAGATGATAGTCTTATTTTCTCACAGGCTACGAAGCATGCTTGCTACAATGTTAAGGAGGTCTTGCAGCTGTATGAGGAAGCATTAGGTTAGTCTATTAATTATGGAAAGAGTAATGTATATTTCAGTTAGAACTTGCACTACCAGAATTCTTCTCATAGCCGACGACTTCAAGAAAAAAAGGCCGACGACTTTTGTTATCGTCGGCTATAGTGCTATAGTGTACTATAGCCGACGACAACAAAAGTCGTCGGGCTTTTTTTCTTGAAGTCGTCGACTATGAGAAGAATTCTGGTAGTGTTGGTAAAGGAGGAACATGGAGAGTATGCTTCTCTCTTATAAATATCATTGGTACCCTATCATGAGCAATATATTGGGCGCAGTGGAAAGGCGACATTTTCTTACATTAAGGAAAAACTGAGAGATAAGCAGAAAGGATGGAAGCGATCATTGCGTAGTGATGTTGGGAAGGGAACTCATGGTGAATGTAGTGGCTCAATCTTTACCAACTTATGCTATGAACTAATTTTTGTTTCCAAAAGATTTTTGTGAGGAACTTCAGCAGATGTGTGCAAACTTCTTCTGGGTGACAAGACGAACATGAGGAAGATATATTAAGCTACCTAAGACATGCTCTCTCTACCTAAGGAGAGAGGTGGCTTGGGTTTCAGAAACCTTTATGCTTTTAACTTGGCTTTACTGTTTAAACATGCATGGAGGTTGATTATGAAGCTGGAGTCAGTAGTGGGACATGTATACAGGTCCTTATATTATGATCATTAAACATTTATGGAGGCTTAGTTGGGGTCTTCACCGTCCTACACTTGGCGGAGTTTTAGGGAGGCTAAGGCAGTGTTGGAGGTAGGCAGTAGGTGGCAGATTGGCTGAGGCGACAAGGTGGATTTCTGGAAGGATAATTGGCTACCTAGACCGGAGAATTTTTTGCCACAGCAGGAGTTGACTATCCCTACTACATTGGCTAGAGTTTCTAATTTTATTACTTCTTGGCGAGTTTGGGATATTGAGTTACTACAATAGTTCCTCACCCCAGAGGGGATTGATATAATGCATGGTATCCCATTGAGTAGGACTGCTCATCCTGACAGGTTAGTCTGACACTTTACTGGAAAAGGAGAGTATATGGTTAGCATTACTTATTGCCTAGCTTGTGATGTGTTAGTTCTTCCACAATTGGTAGCCCCAGATCCTCATAATCAGTTTTGGAGGAGGTTGTGGAGGTGGAAAGTTACCCCGGCAGCCAAGATGTGTGCTTGGAAAGCTTGTCAATGGTACTTTCCTATAGGGCCTCGACTGTATGTACGTCAGGTGAATGTAGTTGGTGTCTGTTTATTGTGCAAGCAAATTCCTAAAACGAAGTTACACCTATTCCAAGATTGTCTAGAAATGCAACCCGTTGTTACATTTGTTGCTTCTGGGATCAGCTTGTAGACTGTCTCTTGTTAAGAGTGGCTGCAAGTGTGCTCTCAGGCCCTTTCCACGGATGACCTTGCCAGGTTAGTTGTTTTTATCTAGTTTATCTGGAAGGGTTGGAATGATGTGTTGTGGAACATAAAGTCTTTTGATGGATGAACCCTATTGGTGTTGGCAGAAGCTTGGTAGGATCACTTCATGATGTTGAACATGACCCCAGTTTACCTAGCTAGGGTAATACGAACTTGGAGTAGACCTCCACTGGGTCAGTATTGTGTATGTATGGATGAAGCTTTTGATGCGGCTAGACATCGATGAGGTATTGGTATTGTGGTGAGAGACTGGTCATGCAAGTTTGTGGTGGGCCTGGCTTGTAGAGTGGATGACGTTTTCTCACCTATGATAGTAGAGTTAGCCGTAGTTGGGGAGGCTTTGAGAGAGACTATGGAGTATGGATATTACCTAGCGTGGTTAAGTTCTGATTCTCTGAACGTGGTTTGAGGGGTGGACAATCCTAGTTCATCATCTACGATTTTCAGAGACCTTTGCTAGGATTTACATGATAGTTTTAGACAATTCTCTAATTCGAGATTTGTACACTTAGGTAGGGAGGTCAATATTGTGGCTCACAAGTTAACTAAGTGGGCATTGTGAAATGCAAATATTCCTACAACTTTTCCCTCCACCCCTCCTTTCTTCATGAGGTGGCTGAATGCTGATTGTACGGTTTGAGATTATAAATGTATTCTATTATTTCACCTCAAAAAAAAAAACCTCCTAGCTAGCTAGTGGTATTCTCAAATTCTCATATTCCAGGTTGACGTTGACTATACAAATGTACTGCATATTAGATTTCTGGAAACGAGTGTTGGAGTGAGTCACACTCCTAGTATATTTATGAAGTGTATATTCTGTAATTATGTATGAATCTGTAATTGATTAGGTCTAAAGTTTATGAGGTATATATTTTGTAATTATGTAGCAATCTGTAATTGATTAGGTGTAAAGTAGTTTCCTACTTGAGTTGTAAGTATGCTTGTATATATACCCAATTTGAGATTGATCAATATATCAGAAAATTCCTCAAACACTTGTGTTCTCTTTGACTTGGTATCAGAGCCAAGGTTCCTCGTCCAACTTCTGACCGCCTCACTTGTCTTGTTTCCGCTTCCTCTTCAAGAAAGGTTACTGATCCCGGATCTGTCGACTCTCTCGTTCTGACACGAAAGAGTCATCTGAACTTGTCGATTCGTTCTCGTTCTGACGTGAGAGGATCATCTGAACTTCTTGCACTTGCAAACCTAAGTTAGGTTGCACATGAGGGGGTATGTTGGAGAGGAAAGATCTCATATTGGAAAAGATGCAAGTAAAAGATGACTTATAAGTGAATGGACCATACCCAATATTAACCGATGTCTTTTGGATAAAACTCAACATCTTAAACATTGTTCAAATTAGGACAATATCGATTATATTGGATGTTCATATGTCACGCTTACCGCAGTTTGACTACGAGGAAGTGCATGTCTTTACAGCTCTACACAAAACTAAAGGCTTTTGATTCTGTACTTCTACTACGTATGCAAGCCGGCAAGATGCTAAGGCACGCTGGCTATCTATCCCATTCAATTATATTCTACTTTTAGCCAAATATGTAACAATGCGAGGGCAAGGAATGCAAAAGTACCAAAACTGCAAATTAAGCAGCATAGGAAATAAACCCGTTGTTAATGTTAGCATAGCTGGTAGTTCTAGTCCTATATATCCATGATAAAATATCATATTAGATTGAAGGCAAAGGAACCATGTGTACTACTCCAAAGTTTTGACTGCTGGGCAGATGTTTGTGATTCCGAGAGAACTCGTGCACTTTCAGCTTAACATTGAGAAAATGGAACTAGGGAAGGCGCTTTGGGTAACAGTTTTCAACAGATACTTGCATGGCTGTTCTAAACTACCTTTGAACATGTTTTCCGCAACACCCGCTATCCCTGACCAACTGCTAACAAAGAAGTTCAAAGTAGACCCAGATATATCATCAACAGCATTAGAACAAAGTTTGCAAGTTTTCTTAATTTCGTGCTTGCTATTTTCAATTCTCTCTCACAGAATGCTTATCAAATTCAATATATAATTCAATCTTCCAAACTATGAATTGAATACTTGAGGTATCATCTCATTTTATCAAATATGATAGACTTAATTTGCTACCCATAGGTCAAAAGAGAACCACAAGAATACATGATATGTACACTTCTTAATTTATTGAGCCACGCTTGCAATTCTATAAAATCAGATTAAAATTAAAAGAAAATACTCAAACAATCACACATAATCACATGCATGGAGTCTTATTGCAGATTCCACAACAGCAGCGCAGCACCACCAATTCATTCCACAACATCTTCATATTGTCATACTCTTCTTCTAAAACCATGCATAGAATAGATCAGAGAGGAGAGAATTGATATTGATATTACAAATATATAAAGACTAGACTAGACGCAAGTCGTACATGCTGTTATAATGACCTCATCGACTTCATTATCGCACGTTGCACCGCGTACGTATCTCTTTATAGATAATGCATGAACACCTTCATTAAACTGAATCTTTTTTAATTGCCTTTTGCATCTTCTACTCAATTATGGAGAGCCTCCAATCTTCAATTCTCTTAGAGCAGCGAGGCGATGCAACCCTCGTGGAAAAGCAGACAATTCAGGGCAACATACAATCACTAGTCCTTCCAAAAAAATTAGGTCTTCCAACCACTCCGGAAGTATTGTGAGATTATTGCAACCTACCATTATTATGCTCTGTAAATTTTTGGCATACTTATGAAGCCAGTTGGGTAGAGCCTCCAAGCTTGAAACCAAGATAGTGAATGATCGAAGACCTAGAATGCCTTGTCCCGACTTCATTAGCTCAAGCTTCTTGCAGTCATTAATCAATGACATATCAAATGCTGGCAAGTTCTTCAAATTTGGTAGTAAGGATTCCAGATTCTCGCATTCTTGAATACCCAATAGCCGAAGGTTGAGGAGGTACTTGAATTCTTCGCCCAAAGATTTGAGATTGATGCAAATCTAAAACCCTAAGGTTTGAAGCAAGTTGAGCCATTTGAATGTTCCTTTTGGCAATGTTTTTGGACATTACCGGCGATTTTTGCAGGAAAAATCGCCGGTAATGTCTTTTTTTTTTTTTTTACATTACCGGCAACAAAAAATCGCCGGTAATGTCCGTCGCCGGCAATGTCTCGATGATAATGTAAAAAAAAAAAAAAAAGACATTGCCGGCGACATACATTTATGTCGCCGGTAATGTAAAAAAAAAAAAAGACATTACCGGCGACATAAATGAAGTCGCCGGTAATGTCTTTTTTTTTTTTTTTACATTACCATCGAGGCATTGCCGGCGACGGACATTACTGGCGACAAAAATCGTCGATAATGTAAAAAAAAAAAGACATTACCGGCGATTTTTCCGGCAAAAATCGCCGGTAATGTCCAAAAACATTGCCGGCGACTTAAAAGTCGCCGGCAATGGTTAATAATCCGGTAGTGAAATACATTTGTTGTGTACTTATACATAGGTGCCTGAGGTTGATTATGTCTTTGGGTAACTTCGCAAGTGCCACACATTCTCCAAAATCTAAATATTCCAGCTTCAACAACTTGTAAATAGAATTGAGGAGGCTTCTTATCATCTTATTTCTAGACATGGAGAGAAATCATAGGTGACTCAGGTTACTAATGAAACTTGGTATCTCTTCAACAGTCGATTCACTCAAATCTAAAATTTGTATGTACTTAAATCTTGAGATGCATGTCTTTACTAAGTCGATGGTATTTTTCTCTTTATCTTGAAATAGAATAGTACATACTTTTTCTGATTGGAACATAAAGTCTGGAAATGATTTCTCATCTTTAGGTAAATCTTTTGTGGATATTGTGTTGTAGAAAACTACTTAACACATCAAGACTCATATTTAATACAAGAATAAAATCAAACTGTAGTAAAAAATCAGCATAAGACATTTCCTAGTTGGACCAGAAAAACTACCTGATGCTGAACCTTGCCCTTCTTCTCTTCTTTGGAACATGTTAGCCATCTCTTCTGGTTTTGATTTGCTGCTAGAAACACTAAGAGAACGTCTTCTGGATTCACACACATAAGCACTTCTGTAATGGGACAAAAACTCTATGTGTATTACTGTGTTTGTGACCAGGGACTTCTCCTCTTTATATAAGGTCTAGAATCAGATGCAGACTCATCCCATAAGGAGTCTGTATCTACTGCAATCTATCCAAAACGTAGAGACCTGATCTTATCACAACATGATGCATTAATCAGGTGTATTAACATAGTGAGAATCCTACTCCCAATAGCAATATACAGCTAGATAAGTATCCGGAATTAGAGTAATATTGTAAAAACCCTTGCTGCATAACCAATGTTTATCACTGATGTGTTTAAGTCCAATTATTTCCTAACATATTGACATCTGACGAACTTTTTCAAAAACATTAGTGGGACCACTATCAACTATGGAGTAGCCAACGGTTGCCACAGATATTGCTAAATCATGAACTAGATCATGAATTTTAAAACTACCATAGTTTTAAAATCCACCTCAACTTGAAAAAGTAATCTCGAACTAAATTCTCTAACATAGTTTACCCCATCTCGTCAACATTTTGGATTACTTCGGATGAGGATGTACTATAACCTTGTGCCATCCATAATGAAACAATGGAATTACTATGAAATTCAAAATATTTGGGAAACAACGAGCAAAAGGCAAAATAAGGCTTCAAGTAAGATGACAATACATCGTAACTCAACTTGAGTGCTTGCAGTTGTGTCATTTCCTCCAGAAGTCAACATGTGATTCCTTACCCGCACCCAATCTTGTTGCTCTCTCTTTGAATGTAGCATACTTCCTAGAGCATCTATGGCAAAAGGAACCCCTCCACACTTATCCACAACTACTTCCCCAATTTTTTAAGTGTGAATAATGTTGCTTATCTCCTTTATGCTCTTCTCAATCATGAATAAGGAGATCCAATACTCGTCATCGAGATATTTTAAGTTATGTGTGTGCACATAATCCATCAGTGAAGCAACCGATAGATTTCATGCCTTACGACAATTTTATTCCCATTGGCTCCAACTTTTAACAATGTTTTCAATTCTAGCCACTTTCCAAATGTTACTCCAATAGCCCTCGTATCCCAAACATCATCTAGCACTAACAAGAACTTCTTACCCCTCAATATGTGTAGCAAACCCTTTTTCATAAGGTCGAGGCTCGGATGTTCATACTTTTTTTTTGTCGCAACAACAATAATACCATCAACTAATGCCTGAATATCAAGTTCTCAGAGACGCAGATCCACATCTTTGTCTCAAAGTTTTCTTGCACACTTCTATCATTATACACCAATTTACTAAATGTAGTCTTTCTAACCCTCTTAGAGCAACGATGAAAATAATAGACAAGTTCTCATCATCACTCGAGTCATTAGTGTCACTAAAGAAATGTTTGATTATTTGTTCTTTATCTCCATCTCTCCTAATAACCAACGGCTTTAGTACAGAGTCAGTCATCCTTCCCTTATCCTGTGCCTTTGGAGGCACATGAGAAATTTTGGCGACTATTGAGAGAAAAGTCATTCTTTTCCTTGTTAATATCATCTAGTCTCTGTCTAATATCTTTGAGTTTATGACCCATTTGGAAATTAAACACTACTGGATTCCAACGGGAGAAGATTTGGTGTACCTTTGCTTTGACTTTACTACTCCGGCTTTTGTTGATGAGTAATTGTTGTCGAAGCTTTTGGAAGTCAAAGTCGTCCAGTACATCCTCAGCATCGTGGTAGACATCCCTGAGGTTTCCTAGCCAATGGCTGATTCGAAGATCATTCATTTGTTTGTCCCCTGCATCCTTCAACACAACTCTGATGGCTAACAAGGCGATATTGAGTTTTTTCAGCTCAAGTTGTGCTCCCCAAGACAAGGAAACTTCTTGAGCAGTGTAGGATGGTAACCTACTCAAGACATTCTCTCTGCAATTCCCGTGGCAATTTCCTTGTTAAATGGAATATGGAAGAAAGAAAGAAAGAATGGGAGGAAATAGAACTGTAGGTGGTTTATGTGTTTTGGTAAAGATTAGAGCTATGTGTTGTTGCTAAAGGCCAATACTCCGTTGTGAAAATGACATTTCTAAACAACTTTGACATGCGTACAGATTTACGGGGAAAACAGTCTTATGCTACAGAGATGTGACCATCTTGATTAACGATTACTATCAATAATTAGCTACTAATCTCAATATTTTACTTTTCTGGAGCCAACCATCCTGAAAAATAATAATGTACATAACAAAAAGTCCTGTCTCCCAAAACTTGTTGATCAGCATGTGCCACCAACAAAGCGAAGACTTGGAAAAGTCAAAACCTGGTAAAGAATTTGATGCCTGCAAAATCGAATTGGAACTTTGGGCTTATCTTTGCCTTTCGCCCTCAAGTCTCTTGGGCTTAATGCTACTTGGGCTATCCGAGTTGGCCCCCAAACACTGAAATCTCTGATTCCATCCATCTTCTTGGCGCTCAGCGAGAGCAGGTAAAATTTCTCCTTCCCGCTGAGTCGAGTCGTCTACTCTCCTTTTACCCTTTCGAACGAAAATCTCGAAACCACAGTCAAGTAAGAGCTCGCGACCACCACAATGGTCAATTGCGACGACGACGCGTCGTCTTTCAAATCCCTCTGTTCCATCTGCCACAAAAATCTCGAGCCTTTCGTCGAGGATCTCCAGGTTATCTCCGTCTGCGGCCATGTCTTCCATGAGTTCTGGTATCTCTCTCTCTCTCTCTCTCTCTCTCTCTCTCTCTCTCTCTCTCTCTTTCTCTCACTCTTCTATATTAGCTAAAAGTATTTGAGATTTCGTTGATTGAGAAACTTTAATTGCTAAAACGGTGCGTTTTGCGTGCTGTGAAAACCCTAGTCTGCAAGTGTCGTTTGGATTCTTCGAGAGCGTTAAGCGGTACAGCTGTCCGGTCTGCAAACAAAGATGCAAGCCTGAAGACGCCGCTCGGCTCTATTTTGAGTCGGTTGGGAAGTCGCCGGTGCTAAATTTAAGTCAGAGTTCGGTTGAAGATTCTGAGGCGCTGCGGCGAGAGGTGAAAGAGCTCAACGAGGAGGTATTCGATTCTCATGTCAATTTACTTTTCTTTGTGCTATGTATAAAATAGAAAAAGAAAAAAAGAGAAGGAAATTCGGGGATAGAAAGAAAGATAGTGTGAGCTTTGTTTCATTTCCACTATAAAAGGTTTCAAAATTTTTGTGTGTGGAGCATTTTGAGATATTCTCCATTGAGGACCTTTATGGTGAGGACTTGGTGAGTACCTTCTTAAAATTCATATTTGCCGATAATATTTTGAAAAATCAACCGTTATATATCTACATATATACAAGTAGATCATTTATGTAAATTTTCATCAAATTTGAAAATCGTTAAGGTGTCGAACAAGATGAAATCAATGAACGTACCAAATTTGTCAAAGTTGAACATTTCATGTTTATAATTGATCGATCATGATTATGAATCCTTTAAAGATTTTTGATTTTGTTGAAACTTTGCAAAAATGATCTACTCATATATAGCTAAATATCTAACAGTTGTTTTGTCAAAATATAATCTAAAATTGAGTCTTATTAACCATTGATTTAAAAGTTCTCATCAAGTCCTCACCATAGAGGTCCTTAATGGAGAAACTCCCATGCTTTTGTATGAGCTGAGAGCTCTCTCTCTTTGTCAAACTGGATGCAAAGTTAAAAGAAGGTTGGATTCTTTGGCAACGGAATGTGGTGGGTGATGGAAACGCTAGAAGTCTAGAACTCTGGATCATCGGGTGGTTTAGTTTGTACGGTTGTAGGAGTTTGGTTTGTTTACTTATGGTTCTTACTTCTCACAAGGCGAACTTCTTTCAGCTTCGTCTGTGCAAGGAGCGGGCAAATAAAGAATTGGCTCATTTAAAGAATGAAGCTTTGAAGCAACAGGCATCTGTGCGACAGATGCTTCAAATGAAAACTGAGGTATACCTACTAATTGTAGCACCTTTTAATAGCTTAGATGAACTTTATGAAAGGAGAAGAATCTGATGGAGTTAGGTTATTGTTTGTATAGGAGCTTGATAAATCGGCACTGGAGTGCTCAAGACTGCAAGAAAGAAATATTACATTGACCAAAGAGCTTGCAGCTTTCAAATTGTGAGCAGATTTGAACTATTTTCAAGTTATTTTCTTATCAGTTGTTACTATTCTGTTTAGGGGAGTAAATTTGGTGTTCCACATTTCAGCACATGTCTCCTAACATGGTTCACAATGTAGGGTATCTGATTTAGATCTTGATGAAAAGGAGGTTTCAAACTTTGCTGCATTTGGTAATGGGGGAAACAGCGAAGACACGATAGATGTTCTTAAAAAGTCCTTGGCTATAAGTACAAGGTCAGCCATACTTCGCATTTAATTATTTTTCTTTTATAAACTGTTTGATCTTTGTTGCATATGTTTTATCCCAAAAAGATCTAAGCACTGTCACTTCTTTATTTTTCCCTTCATCTTTCTCATTTTGTATATTGGTTTCTCTGCTACCCATACTTCCTACAGAAACAGGAAAGAACTGATGGCTCAGCGCAATCTTCTTGAACGTGCAGAGGCTCGTCGCAGTAAAAAACTCGAGAAGGCTAAAGGAAAGATAAATAAATTAAATGTGGGTTTGTGATCAAATGTTCTCAAGCAATTATCACTTGATGAGTGGTTTCTGACTTAATGGTTTTGTGAATATTATTAGACAAAGGTAGAGGAGCTGAGCGACCATTGCAATCTTCTTCAACATAGTGAGGCTCATTACAGTAGAAAGATAGAGAAGGCTAAAGGAAAGATAACCAAATTGAAGGTGAGTTTATGATGAGGTATCTTGGCTAATTCTCACTTGATGACTGGCTCCTGAGTTGGTTTTGTGGAAATTATCAGACGAAGGTACAGGAATTAACGGACCACAGCAATCTTCTTGAACAAGGTGAGGCTCATTACATTAGACAGCTCGAGAAAGCTAAAGGGAAGATAAATAAATTGAAGGTGAGTTTCTAATGTGAAGTTAAATAAATCTCCCTTCATGAGTGGTTCCCGAGTTTAATGGTTGTGTTGATAACTTGATATTCTGATATTATCAGACAAGGGTACAAAAATTGGATAGTGCAGTTGAAGTAAAGAAAGAAACTTTAGTTCTGAGACCAACTGATCAATTTGAGAGTATGGGTACTGATAGTGGTACCTGTAATGATACTAAAGAAAGTAAAGAGGCTCCTGCTGATAATCTGATCCCTGATGATGTGAAACAAGTTCAACACATGCAAAAGAAATCTCCAGTAGTTCAGCCACTTGCCAGACCAGGTATATTCTTGATATTTTTTGAGTTTGAATTGAGGAATACATCGGAAATGAGTTACATCAGGACTCTGTTGATGCAGATGCTGTGATTCATGACAATCTTAACCAAGTTCAACCCATTCTTAACACAAGCAAGGAATTTCCTATTACAGAAGCACTTCCCAAACCAGGTATGCTACTGATGCCTTTTGAGTGTAATGGAGCACTTGTTGTATTATCTTGAATACTATGAAAATTTATGTTTATTTTTGCACTGTGCTGTAAATGCAGTGAGTGCATATTTCTCTGGTGGCTTGCTTGGGCCTGATGGAACAAAAAGGTTTTTAGGTAAATGGTGCAAGCGGAGCCAGAACAACAATCCAGTAACAAACATGGATTCAAGTAAAGATGCTGGTCATTCGGTGGTTGTAGTATCAGACGAAGAGGTAGTACTGTCAGATATTACATAATCTTCAAATTCATTTAACAGTGGCCACTTGACAATGTTACAATTCTTCGCCTTTGCAGGATACTATGAAGGATATACCACTGACAAAGAGAGGCAAGTATGAAGATAAATCAAAACATTTACAGTCTAAAGGGTGCTTGCAACACAACACTTCTTTGGAAGGGTATAGAGGTGCACAGACTATAGATTTGTAGGATTGAAACCTTTGATTTATCATAGTTATTTTAACAGAGGAACATTGCCAATGATTTATTTTGGCAAACAAGAAAGCAATAGTTAGTTTCTGATGTCGTGAAAGGCAATTTTCTGCAGGTTTTTATTTTTATATGTTTCATCTTGATTCATTCACTCTATATCTCGACGTTTGCACTGTACATTTTCTCATACTATATGAGAAATGAAAATGGAACAAACACAAAATTGATAAATCCAAGGGTAATAGTTCTTATTATGCACAACATCCCTACATAACATCCCTACATAGAGTTGAATGTACATCTTTCATATTGCCTGATTGCGCTAAATCTTCTCACTGAATTCCCCAGCAGTTGCATCTCTGATGCGAAAGTGTTACCCAGAGTGGTATTTTGGGATTGAGACCCAACTCAATCAGGAAGTAGCTAGTCACATCGGAAAATAGAACAAAATAATGTTCGCCAATGTGACTAATTGAGACCTCTAAAAGAGTCTACACAACGTGAGGAAACACCAAGTCTGGTGATGGTAATAGAAAAGCTGTGAATATTCCCAGTAGTGCTGGTGATCAAGGAAAAGAAGTTTATGAATTATCAGAAAATAATAAAGAACAGGAGGAAACACTAAATGCTGATGATGGTTCTGTAAAATCTAAAGAAGTACTCGGTAATTCAAAGCAGACAAGGGGCAGTCTTCTTGATATGGAGTCGACAGCATGCACAGGAGCTTAATTAAGCGCGAAGATGAACCAGACTGGCAGCAATTGTTCAAAACTGGTTTGGAGGACAGAGAAAAGATTCTATTGGAAGAGTACACTGCACTCTCCGGAACTATAAGGATCTCAAGAAAAAGTTTGGTGATACTGAGAATAACCTATTTGAAATATCGGTGCAGATGAAAGAACTGAAGAGTGCCAATGCTTTGAAGGATGAAGAGATCAAAGCATTGCATAAGAAACTGGACCGAGTTTTGGTGAAAATCAAGAAGCACTCAAAGCTTTGTTCGCTTTCTTTCACTGATTGAGAGTTTTTTCACTCAAAACTTTTGAGCTGGATTTTCGACAGGTTTCAATAGATTATTTTTTTCTTTTCATTTTTTAGGCATCTCATTGCTTTTTTGGTTATTTTATCTGAGAACAGATGTTATTTGTTTTTATCTACATGTTTTACCATCTGTAAGTATGAAAACAATAGAGGAATTTGAGCCATAATTAAGTAGGATGTTGGCATGATCATCTTGACATTTTCCCTGCTTCTGATGCCATCATCTTCATTCGAATTCCTAGCTAGTACTACTATAATTGAGTTTTCTGATCTTGGGGAGAGTCTATTTGTTGCGCGGAAGCGAGCAACGGATACCACACACACGGGATCGATAATGCCGATACTCTCCCATTTAGCCACCTGGGATCCAACGGGTATGGAGTTTTATCACAAAAAGTCTCGGTATTAGTGTGTGGTACAACTACTTATCAACAATGGATAACTCTTCTCATTTCTGATGTAGGATTCCAAATGGCTCAAATCTAAGCCAAACATTTTTCCAACAATCTCCACCTTGGAGAGATTATAGTCATCCCCAAATTTCTCACGATCTGAATTGCAATAGCTCCATCTCGACCACAAGCATGGGCTTCAAATCTTGCGATCCCTAACCAAAGGCAAGCTGCACCAAATTGTAACTCGATCATACGAGACCAAATACCAAGCATAGCCTGGGCTCTAAGACCAATTGTTGCGCGGAAGCAAGCAACGAATACCACACACACGGGGTCGATAATGCCGATACTCCTCCCATTTAGCCACCCGGGATCCACGGGTATGGAGTTTTATTACAAAAAGCCTCGACATTAGTGTGTGTGGTACAACTACTTATCAACAATGGATAACTCTTCTCCTTTCTGATGTGGAATTCCAAATGGCTCAAATCTAAGCCAAACCTTTTTCCAACTCTATTTGGTTAATTAATGCCATGCCCGTTTAGTACGTAGAAGTTTCAAGCCAGCTACAGGCTTGAGTAGCATGCTTTTTCTTACAATGAACTGAGTGAAGGAAAATATATTTCCCCATCAATAGGACAAGTCGGCGATTTACTAGGGGACAGTCCTGAACCCTTTGGGCCAAGGTGTCATAAAAAATAACCACTTGGTAAAGAAACTGATAGTCGCATATTTATGCATCTATTTGGTATTTAATTTGTTCCATATATTTAGTTTATTGTTATTAATTGAGTGAATTAATTATGTTTATTTGTTTTTAGGTATTTTGGAGATTAATGAAGAAAATGAGATTAAATAATATATACTGGAGTGCTTGGCGAGATAGCAGCTTGAAATTGGTTTTCGCGAGGATGTCTTGGCGAGGAGTGATTTATATATATACTCATATGGAGGTTGTTTGGCGAGCAGGACAACAAAAGGCCCATTTGCAATTTTAACTAGCATGACACGAGTCCTTGATCTAGTTAATTGATGGAGATATATAGCTTGGCGATGGATGGAAGAGATACCAAATATGAAAAGGAAGGAAGAAGTAGAATTGGAGTTGGAAACTGCATTCACGTGGGCTAGCTAGGATGATTAACCTAGCTGCATGCTTATATATATATATAGCTTGATAGCTAGTGAAAAGAGGGGAGAGTGGCTGGCGAGAGAAGAGAGATAATAAGAGAAAAAGACAAAAGAAAAGAAGAATAAAGAAAGAAGAAGAAGTGGAAGAAAAGGAAAGAGCTGTATTGCAAGCCTGCGATCCCGACGGGGATCAGGAGTTTATTTTTTCTCCTTCTTTTGTTTATCTTTTATGAATTCTTTGATGTTATTATTTAAGACTATGAGTAGCTAATTTTCCTTTGTTAAGGGGCTGCTTGAAGCCCTGTACATGAAGTCTTTTTAATGCATACACTTTAATCTACTTTGCATATTCTTTGAATGAGGTTTCTTTCTATGAATGATTCACCGTATGAATTCTTGTATGTTTGCTTTGGTGGCCAACTTAGTATGCATGCTAGGGTTCTAGTTTCATGAGATACGGGCAACTGAAGATAATTTATTTCACCAGATTCTCTATAGTGATACACCGATTTTACCGTCGGGTGATTGAAACCCTAGGTCTAGCAGGACACGCCTATAGTGTACCTGTGAACCCTTGTAGCTTCTTAAACCTTTTCTAGAGTTTAATATTTTCTTCTTTGTAAACCTTGGGGTCCATGAATATGAGTTCAATAGAGGGATAGATGTAGGGGAGATCCATGACAAACCTGCATAGGCATAAAGATTAGGTAATAGGATGTGGTTGTAACGATCAACTCTTCCTGGGAACTTTCATTCATTGGATATGTGCATTAGGTTAAGTATGTGTTAGATAGATGGAGTGGCAGTGGTGGATTACATTCCTCTTAACTCTTTAATCACATAGTTTAAATCCATTTGTATTCATTAGCATATTTACTTTATGCAATTTACTGATTTCTGCATTAGCTGTAGCTTAGCCGATTCAGTTCGGTACTCAAATCAACTCATAAAACCCTCAAATTTTGTGTGGTAGTCTGCCACTATGTCGAGTTCATTGTGTCCAAATTTCGTAGCATTTGAATTTGTCTAGCTTAGGCTCGCGTTGTCATTAGTGTACTATAGTCGAGTCTGTCAGCATAGTAGTTGTTAGGATTTAGTTTCACCAATTCCTTGTATCCGACAACCCCTATTTATCTTACTACATCGATATATCCTGGTTGTGAATAAGGTATCTTTAAGAGGTGTTTATCCGCCTTGTCAAATTTTGGCGCCGTTGCCGGGGAATTGCTTAATTCTAAGTCCTAATAGGGTCTTTAATTTTCAGTTTTGTTTTCTTTTCTTTTCTTTTCTTTTTATTTTGAGTCTTACTGTCTCTTCTGTGTGCAGGAGCATTGTGTATGCACAAGAAGCGCTGAGCCATTATTACTTGATCCAGAGATGGAACGCTCAGCAAGGCAAAACAGAAAGAAGTAGGGACAGCGGTCCATGAACGTGATCAGTGGTGGTCAACCTGAGCAAAACATACATTCTGATACAGGATCTGAATTTGACGAAGAACAGAGTATTCCAACACCACCACCATCACCAAAAGAATGGCAAATGTAACCAAGCTGAGAGAGTCCTTTATACCGGGCACAAGTGCAGCAGATTCACCGATCGTACTACCAGAGAATTTTGGGTCTTATTCTATTCCCCCATTACTTATATCGAATCTGCCACACTTCAGAGGAACGCCTTCTGAAGACCCTCAGGACCATCTCAATGAGTTTACAGCATTGTGCAGAATCCAGAGATCGACTAATGTGGAAGAGGATACAATGAAACTCCTTTTGTTTTCGTTCTCTTTGAAGGAGCAAGCAAAATCATGGTATAATTCTTTAGCTCCTTTATCTATGGACACATGGGAGAAGATGTGCTCTGCATTTATGAAAGAGTTCTACTCTGCTTCACGCACCAAGAACTTGAAGAAGCAAATTAGCACATTCAGGCAGAAAGATAGTGATGAATTACATGAAGCCTAAAGCCAGTTTAAGAGTCTTCTTTGACAATGCCCCCACCATAAGTTTGACATCAACACTCAAATAGAGTTCTTCTATGAAGGACTTGATTCTTTTAACAGGTCAAAGTTTGATTCAGCTTGTGGGGGAAATTGGTAGAATATGACTGGAGCTGAAGCCAAGGAAATTGTTGAGAACCAAGCAGAAAATTCAAGGCAATTTCAGTCAAGGGATAGATCCATGGGAGAAAGTAGATGGTCTCTCAATGCAGTGGCAATCGATGGAGCCATGGAAAAAAGATTAAGCTCTATAGAGAATGATATTGCTCTGATTGCGAGTAGTCTGAAAGTGGGCAAGAAGACAACAGTTGCTACAGCTCAGGTTGTGTGCACTTTATGTTCAGCTACAAGCCATCTAGCAGAAGCTTGTCCCAATTTTAGAGCAAATGAAGAGGTTGATCAAGAGGAAGAAGAAAATTACTTCAAGAGATAACCCAACACATATGGTGGAAATAGAGACCTGTTGAGCTATAGGAGCAACAATGTGCTCAATCCTCCTATTGTTCCACCAGGATTTCAATAGAGACAGCCTACAGGAGATGGGCAGCAGTTTGGCCAAAGGCGTATGCCTCAGCAACAACAAGCTCAAGCTCAAACATCATCAGGAAATTCCACCTTTGTAGCCATGATGCAACAAATGATGTTTGACAACAAGAAGGAACGAGAGGAGAATAGTACATTTCGCCAAGATATCAAGGCCACAACTCAAGAACTCAAGGCTACAACTCTGTAGCAAGGAAAGGCAATTGATTTGCTTGAGAGACAAATGAGCCAAATGCAGCAAACAATGGCTCAAGTCAAGGAAGGAAGTCTTCCTAGTAACACTCTTCCCAATCCCAACAAAAAATATGAAGCTCATGCCATGACCCTAAAGAGTGGGAAGGTGTTGGAAGAACTGCCCAAGTCAACAAAGAGAAAGTGGGAGGAGCCCGTGCTTGAACAACTTATCCCTTACAAGCCGTTGGACAAATCATCAGAAGATTCTGCAGGAACCCCAATTCGAGCCGTCAAAAATGCACCTGAAACAGAAGAACTGACAAATAAAAAATTAGGCCAGGTATCCTCCACTCCTTCTCCTTCTATTATTCCTAATTTACCTTTTCCTAGTAGGTTGAAGAAGCAGGTGAAGGTTGACAAAGAGAAGGAGATCTTAGATGTGTTCAGAAAGGTAGGAGTAAACATCCCCTTGTTGGATGTGATTAAGCAGATACCACAGTATGCAAAGTTCCTAAAAGATTTATGCACAACAAAGAGAAAATTCTATGGAACTGAGACTGTGGCTTTGGGAGAGAGAGTATCTGCTGTGCTTCAAAGAAAGCTTCCACCTAAGTTGGGTGATCCAGGACATTTTATGATCCCATGTACCATTGGTGATCACAGGTTTGCGGGTATTATTGAGGATGTTTTGGTGCAGGTGGGAGATTTGATATTCCCAGCAGATTTCTTTATGCTGGAGATGGAGCATGAGCCAATGCCATCAGAAATACCATTGATTCTTGAGAGACCGTTCTTGAGAATAGCGCGTACAAAGATAGATTGTTTTGATGGATCATTGAGTATGGAAGTAGCTGAGGAGAAAATCCACTTCAATATTTATGAAGCTCTCAAACATCCAAATAGTGATGATGCTTATTCATGTTGTTCAATTGACACTTTTGAGAGTTTTGTGCAAGAATTCATTCAATATTCATTGGAGGAGGATCCTTTGAGAAAGGTCATAGAGGTATCTGGAAAAAAAGATGTTCCAGGTCTGGAGCTTGGCGAGCTTGTCAAGAAGCTTGGCGAGGAAGGACTGGAGCTTGGCGAGGAGAAGAAATGTTGATTCGTCGAATTTGAACCTATCTTTGAGATAGGTTCGGCTGAGGATCTTGAAATGGAAGAGGAGTATTATGCTATGGAAGACGCACTTAAATCCTTGCCAAGTATGAAAGGTAAATATTCTAAACCCATTTCTCTTCCAATTTCAGATGATGTTCTTGTTCCATCTATACAGGCAGCACCCACATTAGAGCTGAAACTTCTACCCGAGCATTTGAAGTATGCTTTCCTAGGGGAGGATGATACACTTCCAGTCATCATCTCTTCCAAGCTCTCAACGTTACAAGAGGAGAAGTTGCTGAATGTACTTAGGGAGTACAAGGCCGCCATTGCATGGACAGTAGCCGATATCAAGGGCATTTGGCCAACATTGTGTACCCACAGGATCCATATGGAGGAGGGAGCTAAACCAACATGGGAAGCTCAACGTCGTCTCAATCCTCCCATGATGGATGTTGTCAAGAAAGAAGTCATCAAGCTTCGCGATGCAAGTATTATTTATGCTATTTCTGACAGCAAGTGGATTAGTCCTGTGCAGGTTGTGCCCAAACGTTCAGGAATCACAGTGGCAAAGAATGATGAGAACGTGTTGGTGCCTCATAGAGTCCAAACAGGATAGAGAGTGTGTATTGACTACCGCAAGCTCAATGGCACCACAAGAAAAGATCACTTTTCGCTCCCATTCATTGATCAGATGTTGGAAAGGTTGGCAGGTCATGAATACTACTGTTTCTTAGATGGTTATTCAGGATACAACCAGATAGCCATACATAAGGATGATCAGGAGAAGACCACCTTCACATGTTCCTATGGCACTTTTGCTTATAGGAGAATGCCATTTGTCTTATGCAATGCACTAGCGACATTTCAGAGATGTATGATGAGTATTTTTTCTGATATGGTTGAAAAAATCATTGAGGTATTTATGGATGACTTCTCTGTTTTTGGTGATTCTTTTGATATATGTCTTCATAATCTAGCTATGGTCTTAGAGCGTTGTGTAGAAACTAACCTTGTACTTAATTGGGAAAAATGTCACTTTATGGTGGAGCAGGGTATAATTTTGGGACATGTTATTTCAGCTAGAGGTATTGGGGTTGATAAAGCTAAGGTTGATATTGTGCGTACCTTACGCCCTCCTTCTACTGTGAAGGAGGTGAGATCTTTCCTTGGACATGCAGGATTTTATCACAGGTTTATCAAAGATTTTTCTAAGATATCCAGACCATTGTGTGCATTGCTCCAGAAAGATGTAGCTTTCAACTTCACCGACGAGTGCTTGCAAGCATTCAATAAGCTCAAGGAGTTGCTCACTACAGCTCCCATTATCTAAGCACCGGATTGGAGTCTGCCATTTGAGCTAATGTGTGACGCTTCAGACTTTGCTGTTGGTGCTGTTCTAGGCCAACACCCGGAAAGACTCCCACATGTCATCTATTACGCCTCCCGGACTTTGAATGATGCACAGTTGAACTATTCAACTACTGAGAAGGAGCTCTTAGCAGTGGTTTTTGCTCTTGAAAAGTTTAGATCTTATTTATTGGGAACTAAAGTTATCATATTTTCTGACCATGCTTCTTTGAGATATTTGATGACTAAACAGGATGCCAAGCCCAGGTTGATTCGATGGATGCTCTTACTTCAGGAGTTTGATATCGAGATCAAAGACAAGAAGGGTTCGGAGAATGTAGTGACAGATCACTTGAGTAGACTCACCCATGGTTCCAACGCAGAAGAGGACAATCTTCCTCTCAGAGATAGTTTTCTGGATGAACATTGTTAACTACAAGGTGAGTAAGTACATTCCACCCAATTTCAGCAGAGCTCAGAAAGACAAACTGGTCGAGGAAGCCAGGTATTATGTATGGGATGAGCCATACCTCTGAAAACATTGTACCGATGCCATCATCCACAGGTGCATACCTGAGTCTGAATTTCAATCTATTCTATCTTTTTGTCACTCATATGCAGGTGGTGGACATTTTGGAGGGAAGAAGACTGCTCTCAAAGTGTTTAAGAGTCGATTTTATTGGCTAACTTTGTTTCATGACGCCTACGTCATGTACAAATCATGTGAGAGATGCCAAATGACAGGTAACATTGGCCCAAGAGACCAAATGCCTCAACACCCTGTTCTTGTTGTTGAAATATTTGATGTGTGGGGTATTAATTTTATGGGATCATTCCCTAATTCTCAAGGTTATTTGTATATTCTTCTTGCTGTGGATTATGTTTCTAAGTTGGTGGAAGCTAAAGCCACCCGCACTAACGATGCTAAGGTTGTTCTTTGTTTTCTGAAAGATATTTTTGCTAGATTTGGAACACCTAGATGCATTATCAGCGATGGAGGATCTCATTTTTGCAATAGAACATTTGATGCTTTGCTCCGAAAGTACAGTGTAACACATAAGGTGGCCACACCTTATCATCTTCAAACCAGCGGGCAAGTGGAAGTGTCAAATAGGGAGATCAAGCAAATCCTTGAGAAGACAGTCGGGCCAGTTCGGAAAGATTGGAGTCAACGCCTTGATGAAGCGTTGTGGGCTTACAGGATAGCATATAAGACACCTATTGGAATGTCTCCTTATAGGTTGGTGTATGGAAAAGCTTGCCATCTTCTAGTGGAATTGGAACACAAGGCATATTGGGCTGTCAAGAAGTTCAATTTTGACATAGATGATGCGGGTTTGCATAGAAAGTTGCAGCTGAACGAGCTTGATGAGATTAGGCACAATGCCTATGAGTCCAGCAGGATTTACAAGAAAAAGACTAAAGCTTTTCATGACCGGAATATTAAGAGAAAAGAATTTGTTGTTGGTCAAAAAGTTTTACTCTTCAGTAGTCGTCTACGCGTGTTTCCAGGTAAGCTAAAAAGTAGATAGACTGGACCTTATGTTATCACTAATGTTTTTCCTCATGGTGCCATAGAGATTGTAACTTCAAAAACGGGGAAGACATTTAAAGTGAATGGACATCAACTCAAGCCATTCTATGAATCATTTGTGGAGCATGTCTTTGAGGATGCAACCCTTGGAGACGCGTCTCTTTGTGTGGAATGTTGAGACTTGCTGTCTGGCTGAAGACGTTAAACTTAGCGCTACTTGGGAGGCAACCCATGTGGATGGAGAAGCGTGGAAAACTAGATTTGAAATTCTTAAACTCTCTATCCTTCTCCTTTTTTCTTTATTTTTCTCCATATTTAGTGTGATGTGTTTTATGTCTCATTCTGTCACACCCCCAAATCCGGGGCCAATATTATACTGAAATATGGTGTAAGGATTTGTGATGTGAATAAGAAACCCAAATAATTTCAAAAATCAAGGTGTCTGAATAGTACATTTATTGAAAAGAGAAAGTGCTAATATTACAATACCGAAGTTTTTGAAAATAATATTCATTACATTTATTCAATTCAAAATATAAGTAAAAAAAAAATTTTGTTTATTTAGTAGGCGACGTATCCCATTTCCCCAAGCATTCTACCCATCACCTGAAAAAGAGAAAGATGTAGTATCATTAGTCACATTGACCCAGTAAGTACAGCTTACAAGCATATACTAAATTATCTCTAAGAAACATCAAACCGAACAACCAATTCAAAAAGGTGAAATATTGAAACCGGTTATTCTTTCATACTTATACTTGCGTTTTTGTAATATATACAATTAGGTACATAATATATATACTTGCACAACTTCACATATACACACAAACACGTCAATACATCCGAAGTGAATTGTTTTAGATTAACTGGTAATTACTCCAAAAAAATCATGTGCTTAGTTGTGACGACCCGAACCAGAATCAGTAGAGTAATCAGCGTAATCCACAAGTTAGTACGTAATCACAGTTTCTCGTTAATTGTGTGGTTTGCTGGTTCTGTTTACGACTTAATTATCGGCCGAGAATTTGAGTTGAGTCTCTTCTCGAGAGTTGTGGTACACGTGATTTCGAGTTCGTGGGCGGTTCCGGATGATTTTTCCGATGACCGAGGAATATAATATGATTATTTGAAGTTTCAGAATATCGACGAGTTTATCCGTTCGTATCGAGTTTATCCGAATCGTAAAGGTTATCCGTTTCGGACCGTTGCTCGTCCTGAGGCGCGAGTATAAATATCGAAAATAGTCGAAAATTGTCGAAAATGCACTGTTGGAAGTTTGACCAGCGTTGACTTTCACTGTTTGGACCGTGGACCCGTTAACCCGTGAAGGAAACGACCCGGTTGCATCTCGCCGGCCGACCCGGATTTTCCGGCCACCTCCGGCCACGTTTTGGGTATGGTTGGACTCCCCTTGAGTTCCTTTATTGATTTATGCTTGAAATTGTTTGAATTGGTTGAGTTTTGGATGAATTCAAATCGGGCCAAGTTTTTGAATTTCACTGGTGACGGGGGGAGGTCCTCCGACGAGCCACGGTGGCGGGGGTGAGGGGGTTTCGACTCCCCTTGCTCCATTGATGCTTTCTGAGTATTTAATTTTGGATGAGATAAGGTTTCTGGTGGAACCCGTGGTGGTTGCCGGAATTGTATTCCGATTTGTTTCGAGCTGATTTCATGTTGATTTAGTATGAATTGGGACTCGTGGTAGTTGAAAAAGATGTTGGGCTTGAGGTAAGCTAGAGGACTGGGCTTTCCTCGCCGGAGAAATTCTTCGTTGACGGCGCGCCGCCGCCGCCGGCGGGGGTCAACGGTGGTGCTCCGGCGAGGGCGTTGACTTTTTGGTTTACGATGATTTTAGTGTCATTTTTCTCGTATTCGCACCATGATCGTCACCTTGAGGTTTTCGAGTTGATTTGGGTATCATATTTTCAATCGAGGGTTTTGAGTGGAGATTTCAGGAATTTCGTCGATTATTTTGCACAGTATTATATGTTTCCGGGAACGGTTGGTTTCCGCAGTGTGGTACAGTGTAGAGAATTGTGATTTTGATCAGATGTATTTTGTGATTATTCAGGGGATCGAGATCGTGCTTCGGGCGAGGGATCTTCCGCCGGGCCACGTGATTAGTGCGAGTGCGCGCTCTGCTCATCTGTGAGTGGACATTTTTATATTTTCACAGTTGTTGCGAGTTCGTGATTTTTCATGATTTTCCGTATTTACTTTATACGATGTTGAGATATATATTATTTTCGGAGGTATTATTTTATATTTTATTGTGATGGCATTACTGCATCGATGCTTCGGCTACTCGGCTGATTACCGGTAGTCCGCCAGAGTTGAGAGATTCATCTGGACCAGAATTGAGAGATTCCTCTGGGCAGGGTTGAGAGATTCCCCTGGCCTATCACCGTCGGGCTTGAGCGATTCGCCTGACCGTCGGGCTTGAGAGATTCGCCTGGCACCTCCATATATACTTTCCGAACTCGCATTGTTTTACATTGATTATGTATATAAACTGATGAAAGACATATGTTTATTTTCGTCGACTCACTCTAACGTTTTATTTGCCTTTCCCCTGGGTTTTTCGGTTTCCGTGCCCAGTTTGCAGTTCGGATTCTGGTGTCTCACGTCGCGGTTGAAGGCTAGTTGTTCGAGCTATCTGTGTTTTCCAGTAGGTTTCTTGTTTCGCTTACTGTTGTATATTTTGTATATGTATACACTAGAGGTCGCTCTGATACGTTACTAATACGTGTTTTATACAGATTTTTCTCGGATATATTATATATTACAGTTATGTTTACTGCTTATTGCTATTGTTATGATATTGAGAAATCCGGATGGGATTGGTGCCCACGGTTTGGCTTTTGTGGCATAGGATGAAGTATTATTTTTCGGGTGCAGGGGTAAAGGCAATTCCGCGTTAGTAGCGTTACTCTTCCCAAATTTTTACGGTTTTTGTTGGTTCGTGTTTTCAGAAGGGGTTTGATTCCGGTTTAGGAAACTAAATCGGGATTTGGTCCTTTCAGCTTGGTATCAGAGCATTAGGTTGTCAGATTCTGTAGACTCTTGTAGTTGTGATGCTTAGGGTATTTGAGTTTGTACAGCATGTCTGGAGTGATGACCCGACTGGCCAGCGGTACTTATCAATACTTCGGGTGTTGTGTGTTCTTAAATATCGGAGGTCTCATGATTACGTTCCTTCTGCTTGTACCTAATGCTTGTCTTGTATCAGTATGATGCCTCCTCGACGTGGTCCCCGTGTTGATCGGGAAGAGGATCCTGATATGGATCGCCAGACGCACGACTTGCTGATGCGAGTGTTGCGTTTGGAGGAGCGTTTTGACCCTGTGGTCAAAGCTCGTACTGCTGGTGCGACTATCTTTTCGGGTTCAGCTGATCCAGAGATGTGTGAGGCATGGTTGGTTCAGGTTGAACGAGTTTGTGAGGGTCTGCGTTTTACCCCTGAGCAGATGACAGTAGCAGCAGTCAGATTACTTGAGTCAGATGCATACTTCTGGTGGGTTAGCACCGATAGAGTTCCAGTTGATACTCCGTGGACTTTGTTCCATGATCTGTTTATGCGGAGATACTTCAACCAGGCTACCCAGCAGCGTAAGTATGAGGAGTTCACGAACTTGAGACGGGGCCGTTTTTCTGTGCTTGAGTATCGGGACAGGTTTACCCGCTTTTCTCGTTTTGCGCGTGACTTGGTGGCTACTGAGGAAGCCAAGTGCCGCAGATTTGAGCTAGGTTTGAACTTGAACATCAAGGGGACTCTGACTACGATGCCTCGGAACAACTTTGATGAGTTTGTCAGTGCAGCACTCCGAGGTGAGGATATCGAGAATGAGAGGCATATGAGGTACCAGCCTAGACGGTTTGAGGAGGGTGGACCGAGTCAGGGGCCTTCAAAGAGGCAGAGTTCTAATACTTCCGGTTCGGCTTCATCCTCGGGTAGTGGACCATATCGACCACCAGCTGGTGCATCGAGACAGAGGCAGAGATGGAGGAGAGATCGACCGCAGTGACCACAGTCTAGTGGGGGTTCTAGCGGTTCCAGTTATCCTCGACGTACCGGTGGCTCATTTTTCATACCGAGGGAGTACTCATTGTGTAGTCTCTGCAGCAGACATCATGTTGGTCCGTGTCAGCGGGGCCCTGTTACTTGTTTTCGCTGTGGCCAGGTGAGTCACTATGCGAGGGAGTGTTTCTAGCTTGATGGTGCTGGTGGACAGGCGGCCCAGAGTTCCGGAGGAGAGCGAGGTGCCACTTCAGGGGCTCGACCAGTACAGTATGCGGGCCAGGGCGAGCAGCAGGGATAGCCTCAACGTGGACGACCAGCCGGACATGCGAGGGTTTATGCTATGACTTTGCGAGAGGGCAGAGCTTCACCAGAGGTCGTTATCGGTACATTGCATATCTTTGGTATTCCAGTACTTACATTGTTAGATACAGGTGCCACACATTCATTCATGTCGTATAGACTATCATCTTTAGCTATGGTACCTGCGTCTCCACTTCCGGGGTTGTGGAGGGTATTATATCCGTCCTGTGAGATTGTGAGTATTGACTGGGTGTACCGGGACCGTGAGATTTTTATTGGAGGCCATGGCTTAGCCGCAGATTTGTTGTTGCTTGATATCATCGACTTTGATTTGATCTTGGGGATGGACTTCTTGGAGACGCATTGGGCCATGTTTAATTGTCACAAGAAGAAGGTCACGTTTCGACGACCAGGCTTTCCCGAGATATTGTTTCGCGGCGAGAAGAACACATCAGTGCCATGTTTGATTTCTGCGATGAAGGCGAATCAGATGATGAAGAAGGGATGTGTTGCTTATTTAGCTCATGTTGTGGACACTACGGCGGCTGCGCCGGACCTTGGCGGTACTGAGGTTGTTTCCGAGTTTTCGGATGTGTTTCCGGAGGAGTTACCGGGCATACCTCCAGTTCGGGAGATTGACTCGGATTGATGAGCGATCTTCGAGGATTATTCAGGCCTTGGAGGGCATGTTGTGGACCTCAGTGTTGCAGTTCCGGAGGATTCGGGACCGGCAGTTTCAGCTGTTCGAGGTTGCTTGCAGTACCAGGTTGTTGTCCACTGTGATTTTGATATTGTTTGATGTCGTTTTGAGGAACGATGTTGTACTTCATTATGTTGGAGTGAGTTTGGTTTGAATTTGAGTTGATGTTTGTTTCCGATTTTGTGGAGTGTGTTGCCACAGACTGTCAGATTAGCGGAAATGGATTGGTTATTGCTCGAGTTCGATGTTCGAGCTATGCTGATATGAATATGTGAGATATATTGATGTGTGAACTGAGTTGTGATTTGCCTTGATATTTTGATCCGTGTGTGGCCATAGGCGAGGTTGTGTTATGCCGTGTGGTTCGGCATCGCCTATAGTGTTGGCTTTTATGTGTGTTGTGTTCCGTGTGGCGGAACTGTGTTTCGGGTTTGCTATCTATTGTGCACCATATCTGTTCCTTATGTAGGAACACTTGGCGATTGTGTGAGCCAGTTCAGATTTGTGATTTGAGGGTACAGGGATTCCAGCACAGAATTATCTTCTATTGTGAAGTTTGTGATCAGAGTTGTTCAGTTGAGATTGCCGTTGGTGAGTTGAGCAGTATGCAGAGGCAGTGCTCCTACCTTGTAGTCGGCAGACTCGGAAATTTCGAGGTCGAAATTTTTCTAAGGGGGGTGGATTTGTGACGACCCGAACCAGAATCAGCAGTATGACCAGCTATGTACGTGAGTTACCGCGTAGTCACTGGTATCCGACGGTTGTTCGGAATCGCCGAGCTTGCTAACGACTTAATTATTGGCCGAGAATTGGAGCTGGGTCTCTTCTCGAGAGTCGTTCTACGTATGATTATGAGTTCGTGGGCAGTTCCGGATCGTTATTTGGACGACCGATGAATTAGTTATGAATATTTGAAGTTCGGATTTAAATGGCGAGTTTGTTCGCGACTTAATTACCAGATGAGAATTTGGTTTTGGCTTCTTCACGGAAGTTGTTCAGAATTTAATTTCGAGTTTGTGGGAACTTCCGGAGTTTGATTTGGAGTTACGAGGAATTAGTTACGAATTTTGCCGTTTGTTGATTGTTTAGTCGATTTAATGTGTGTTGGTTCGAAGGGTTGACTTTTTATCCGTTTGATTGATATGTTTGACTTCGGGTAATATCGGAAGAATATGTCGAGACGAGTATGTGGCCGCAAGAATTATCGGAATCGGAATTTCGACGAGAAAGTTACGCGTGTTTTATGTTCGCCGAAATGGATAAGTTTGAGTTTCCATTTTGGGAAGGCTATGAATAGAAACTTTCTGTTTTGGGGCAAGTCAAACTTACTCTTTTGGGTGTTGACCGAGTTGACCGAGTCAACTCGGTGGTGTGAGAAAGTTCGACGGCAAGGGCGGTGGCTTCACGGCGGTGGACCGATTCCGGCCACCTCAAGGCTCGGGAAAGGTCTCTTTGGCCTCGTCTCGGTCCTCTGGTGGTGGCTCCGTGCTTCTTTCCCGACGTGGGTCACCGGAGAGGAAGTTATTTCCGGCCAAAATATTGAAGAAACTTGGTGAATTCGAACTATACTTTTTCGGCCGATTCGAGCTACAACAAGGACTGGGTTTTGTAGCCCTCATCATTGTGAAGCTACCATGTAAGTTTGGTGATCCAATTCATCTTGTGTTTGGAGAATTTTGGAATTGAAATTTGTGAACCAATTCGGTTTTGCTTGAAATTGAGCTAGTTAGAGTGAGAATTGGACTTTGGTGCAGTTGACAAAGTTGCTCAGTGGGTGGTTTTGCATGGAATAGGGGTTGCTCCGCCTTAAAATTCTTCGGTCGGCGGTGGCGCCGCCGTGGACGGCGGTCAACGGCGGCGGTCAACGGTCAGAGTTGACTTTTTGACTTTCGGCAAGTCGCATATCATTTGACTCGAAATCGCGCCCCGATCGCAGTGGGGAGGTTCGTTTTTCGAGTTGAGCGTCTGAACGTAAAGCGAGGTATTGAAGTGGTATATACGGATTTTCGACGATTCGTCGACTTTGAATTATCTGTTTCCGAGAACGGTGGTTTCTCGTGGTTTGATTTGTATTGTCGGATTATGATTTTGAATATTGGACATTGTGAATATTCAGGGGTTCGTGATCGTTGTTTTGGCGATGGACTTTCCGCCGGATCACGGGTTAACGCGATACGCGTTACGCCAGTCTGTGAGTGGACATTTTATTTTCACGGATTGAATGCGAGTCTTTTATATATGTTAATGAATTTGAGCATGCAGCATGATGATGATTTACGGGCATGAGATTTCATACGAGATTATAATAAATATGAGCATGTGTTTACGATTATACATATACGGATATACGTATACAAATATACATACATTTATATGTTGTTTCATGCATTTGCATCGAACTGTTTATGATTTGGTTTTCACAGAGTACAGTCTTGGTTACGTTGTTGTATCGATACACTTGCCTCTCGGCTGATCCCCGATGGTAGGCCGCCAGGAGGGACGTCGTTATCCCGACCTGACCGGTGAGGGGCGTTTCCTCGGAATCGAGGCCATTTCTGGCTTAGAGTCACGGGGACTAAGGACCTCGTGATTCGGACTGTACTAGCACGGTGTGTGTCCATGAGTGACCCCGTGGGATTTATACTTGCATGCTCAGTACACTGGAGGAGTATGAGTTTTACCTCGTGTACATGTGTTGTTTTATTTATCTGGACTCGCATATGTTTTTATAACATATATATTATCTGGTGAAAGACATTTATTTTCGTCCACTCACTCTAACGTGTTTATTGTCTTTCCCCTGGGCTTTTCGGTTTCCGTGCCCAGTTTGCAGTTCAGGCTCTGGTGTCGCATGTCATGGTCGGAGGCATAGTGCTCGAGCTACTTTGTTTCATCCAGTAGGTTTATTGTTCTACCTACTGTAGTATGCAGATATGATTATGTATTAGATGTCGCTCTGAGCTTCCTATTGAATACGTTATACGGTTTTATACTGGATTTCAGTAAAGTATATATTATATGTATTGTTTACTTTACTGTTGATATATTGAGAAATCCGGATGGGATTGGTGCCCACGGTTTGCTTTTTGTGGCATAGGATGAAGTGTATTTTCCGCGTGCAGGTAATGGTAATTCTACGTTAGTAACGAAACTCTGCCCAAATTTTGAAAATTTTTGTTGGTTCGTGTTTTCGAAGGGGTTTGATTCCGATTTAGGAAGCTAAATCGGGGTTGGGTCCTTTCAGTTTGGTATCAGAGCATTAGGTTGTAGGTTCTGTAGACTTCTGTAGTCGTGTTTACTAAGGGTATTTGAGAATGTACAGCATGTCTGGAACGGTGACCCGACCGGCCGGCGGATAATCATCAAATTCCGGGTGTTGTATGCTTTCAAATATTTGAAGTTCCATGATTACGTTCCACTTGTTGTGAACGGTATTGTATTCATTAGGATGCCTCCTGACGTGCTTTCCGTGTCGTTTCGGTTGTGGATCCTGTTGAGGATCAATCGACGCGTGATTTTCCAGAGAACAGTGGATTCAGATGAGTATTCAGAGTTCAGAGAATTGTGTGGCACGGTTTACCTGGGGATGTGTTTATGAGCGTCTATATGTTGCCTCAGAGCTGAGATTTGTGGCAGTGATGTTTGCCTGAGTTAGATTGTTGTATTTTGTGGGCTGATATTGTGTGAGTTCCGGTTGTGATTCCATGGCCTACATTCAGAGTGTTGTGTAAACAGTGATGGTGTTATCAGGCTATCCAGCAATCGAATGTGGAGTGCTTACCCACCTGAGGCAGAGATGCATTGTTCCTATGTTATTTCAGTTTGCACGAGTTATGTGGCTTCAGAGGAAGCAGTGTACGAGGTTCAAGATGAGTTTGAACCTGAGTATCAGAGAGAGAGTCTGATTGATGTGCCTCGAGACAACCATGAGGAGCTTAGTGTGCTGCACTCAGGGGCGAGGCTATTGCGAAGGAATGTTGTATGTGGTTTTCGATGCGATGGTTTGAGGAAAGTGGACTTAGTCGAGATGTTGTGATGAGGTTGAGTTCCGACACCTCGGGATCAGTGACTTCATCAAGCTGTGGCCTTTTCGATTATGTTGAGGATCCTCTGCTGAATCCGTTTGACGATGGCGGAGAGCGCAGAGTAGCGGACTTGTACCTGTGGCAAGAGCTTGGGCGATCGTTGGTGATCCTATCACGCAGCTGGTGTTGCGGTGATTTGTGTTCGTGGCGCACTTTCAGTTGCTGTTTCGATAGCCAGGAGGGTCACGTTATGAGGAAGTGCCCTTAGCCAGCTGTGTTAGCGGTTCGACAGCTCAGAGTTTACGAGGAAATCATGATGCTGTTTCTAGAGCTTGATCAACCCAGATTTCGAGACGCGTTATTCAGCAAGTCGCAATTGATGTGGGCGACTAGTTGGGCATGTTAGAGTTTGTGCCATGACCTTGTTTGAGGACAGACTTTTCTCCGAGGTTACTGTTACTTAATATCCATGACGATTATACCTGCATCTCACTTCCGAGGTTTTGGAGAGTGTTGCATCCATCCGGAGGTTGCGAGATCCTTGTTGGAGGATATGGCGTAGCCGCGGATCTGTTATAGCTGGACATTGTGGTTTTGGTGTGATTGTGAGTATGGACTTACTGACGACGCATTTGGTTGTGTTCGAGTGCCTCGATGAGGAGGTTGTGTTTCGACGACCAGATTTCCCCGAGATACTGTTTCGCGGTGATGGTCGAGCGGACGATGGAGACGGATTGTGTTGCTCGCTTAGCACATGTTGTGGATACTATGGTTGCTGTACCTGACATTGGTGACATTGAGGTGGTTCCCGAGTTTTCCAGGTGTGTTTCGGAGGAGTTACCAGGTGTTCCTCCAGTTCGGGAGACTGACTACACCGTTGAGCTTATACCAGGCGCTGGACTCATTTTACCGGCATCTTGTCGTTCGGAGCCAGTGGAGCTGATGAAGCTACAGGTTCAACTCCAGGAGTTGCTGGAGGAGGTTTCAGGAGATTTCATTCGACCCCGCGTATTTGCGTGGTGTGCTCTTGCAACAGTTGAGCGACTGTTTGTATGGTTCGATGAGGTGGCACATTGACTACCGGAAGCCTGATTCGCTTCAGAGGAGAGTGAGTATCCTCCGCTTTGGATTGATGATTGGTTGATCAGCTTGTGAGAGCTTCAGTCTTTTCGAGGATTGATTTCGGATCCGGATACCATCAGTGGAGGTTTGATGAGTCAGATGTGGCTATGTTGGCTTTCGGATTACGGTGCGGACATCAGGAGTTCTTGGTCACGCTATTGGTTGACCAATGCCCCGTAGATCGTGTGGATTTGAAGGACCAGGTGTTCAGACGGGTTCTGGACGAGTTGTGGTCATGTTCGTTGGCAACGTCCTGATGTATCCCAGGAGTGTGGGCCAGCATCTGAAGCAGTTGCAAGCGGTTTTGCGGACTTCGCGAGATGATCTTGTGTTTGCGAAGTTCAGCCAGTGTGAGTTTTGGCCGATTAGCGTGATGATTTTGGGCTGTGTGATGCTATCCGAGGGAGTTGGCGTGGATCCTGATCAGATAGAGGCCATGTTGATTTGGGATTGCCCTACTATCGTACTGGAGATCCATAATTTCTCTTGAATTTGGCAGGCTATTACCGACGGCTTGTACAGGATTTTTCCAGATTGACGAAAGGTGTCGAGTCGAGTGGTTCGATGCACGCGAGGAGAGTTACTTCCTCCTGCAGGATGGTTGACCGTTGTTTCGATTTTGACCTTACCTGACGACTACGACGAGTTTGTGTGATATGGCGATGCATCGAGGTTTGGATTTGGTTGTGCTTTGATGCTGTGTAGCAGAGCGGTGGCTCGTGGTTCCAGACAGTGGAACTTTGTGTGGTTGCATATCCTATGCGTGATTTGGATGTAGCTGTCCTTGTGCTAGCACCAGAGAGTTGGAGATACTGCTACTATGGCGTGCAGTGTGATGTAGGAGGTACCCTGATCACTTGAGTTTCATCCACTTGCATTTTCGGCCAGATTTAGGCTTGAGGCAGTGTTGATGGATGGGGTCGACAAACGACTATGGCTGCACCTTTGAGTTGCTCGAGAAGGGCTAGAGATTGTACTTTGACCATCTGTTTGGAATGATGTTGATGCTGATGCATTCAGTTGAGAGTTAGGACTTTCAGTATTGTATGTGTGTATGTGTGGCTCGAGTTTCCGTGTTAGCCGAGTTTGGGCTACGAGAGCTGAGTTTGAGTATGATGATGTTGAAGCTCATTGTTCGGTGCGCATTTAGCGCTAGTGGTATGGAGATGTATCAGATATTTCGAGTTTACTACTCGTGATGCAATATGAAGAAGAATGTAGCGGTTTGTGTGTACAATTGCCACTCTTGTCGACTGGTGATGGCTAGGAGGCAGAGACGTGCCGAGATGTGTCAGCCACTTGAGATTTCTGGTTAGACGTGGTGGTTACTGTTGAGATTGTGTATATTTGTACGCACTTTGGTTGTGATACCAGTTGTTAGGCCTTTGTGGATCATTTGACGAACTCAGTACAGTACTTTGTACCATTTTGGAGATGATTCCAGTGGTTGGCTGGCATAGCTGTGTCTGACGGAGGTTGTCTATTCATATAGTGTACCTGTGTTCCAGTTCGCTAGTCGAGGTAATCAGCTACGACAAAGTGTTGACAAGTTTTGCAGCGAGCATTGAGGACCAGATTATGAGTTAGTACCGGTCCTTGTCCTCGGATTGACGAGCGATCTTCGAGGATTATTCAGGCTTTGGAGGGCATGTTGTGGACCTCAGTGTTGCAGTTCCGGAGGATTCGGGACCGGCAGTTTCAGCTGTTCGAGGTTGCTTGCAGTACCAGGTTGTTGTCCACTGTGATTTTGATATTGTTTGATGTCGTTTTGAGGAACGATGTTGTACTTCATTATGTTGGAGTGAGTTTGGTTTGAATTTGAGTTGATGTTTGTTTCCGATTTTGTGGAGTGTGTTGCCACAGACTGTCAGATTAGCGGAAATGGATTGGTTATTGCTCGAGTTCGATGTTCGAGCTATGCTGATATGAATATGTGAGATATATTGATGTGTGAACTGAGTTGTGATTTGCCTTGATATTTTGATCCGTGTGTGGCCATAGGCGAGGTTGTGTTATGCCGTGTGGTTCGGCATCGCCTATAGTGTTGGCTTTTATGTGTGTTGTGTTCCGTGTGGCGGAACTGTGTTTCGGGTTTGCTATCTATTGTGCACCCTATCTGTTCCTTATGTAGGAACACTTGGCGATTGTGTGAGCCAGTTCAGATTTGTGATTTGAGGGTACAGGGATTCCAGCACAGAATTATCTTCTATTGTGAAGTTTGTGATCAGAGTTGTTCAGTTGAGATTGCCGTTGGTGAGTTGAGCAGTATGCAGAGGCAGTGCTCCTACCTTGTAGTCGGCAGACTCGGAAATTTCGAGGTCGAAATTTTTCTAAGGGGGGTGGATTTGTGACGACCCGAACCAGAATCAGCAGTATGACCAGCTATGTACGTGAGTTACCGCGTAGTCACTGGTATCCGACGGTTGTTCGGAATCGCCGAGCTTGCTAACGACTTAATTATTGGCCGAGAATTGGAGCTGGGTCTCTTCTCGAGAGTCGTTCTACGTATGATTATGAGTTCGTGGGCAGTTCCGGATCGTTATTTGGACGACCGATGAATTAGTTATGAATATTTGAAGTTCGGATTTAAATGGCGAGTTTGTTCGCGACTTAATTACCAGATGAGAACTTGGTTTTGGCTTCTTCACGGAAGTTGTTCAGAATTTAATTTCGAGTTTGTGGGAACTTCCGGAGTTTGATTTGGAGTTACGAGGAATTAGTTACGAATTTTGCCGTTTGTTGATTGTTTAGTCGATTTAATGTGTGTTGGTTCGAAGGGTTGACTTTTTATCCGTTTGATCGATATGTTTGACTTCGGGTAATATCGGAAGAATATGTCGAGACGAGTATGTGGCCGCAAGAATTATCGGAATCGGAATTTCGACGAGAAAGTTACGCGTGTTTTATGTTCGCCGAAATGGATAAGTTTGAGTTTCCATTTTGGGAAGGCTATGAATAGAAACTTTCTGTTTTGGGGCAAGTCAAACTTACTCTTTTGGGTGTTGACCGAGTTGACCGAGTCAACTCGGTGGTGTGAGAAAGTTCGACGGCAAGGGCGGTGGCTTCACGGCGGTGGACCGATTCCGGCCACCTCAAGGCTCGGGAAAGGTCTCTTTGGCCTCGTCTCGGTCCTCTGGTGGTGGCTCCGTGCTTCTTTCCCGACGTGGGTCACCGGAGAGGAAGTTATTTCCGGCCAAAATATTGAAGAAACTTGGTGAATTCGAACTATACTTTTTCGGCCGATTCGAGCTACAACAAGGACTGGGTTTTGTAGCCCTCATCATTGTGAAGCTACCATGTAAGTTTGGTGATCCAATTCATCTTGTGTTTGGAGAATTTTGGAATTGAAATTTGTGAACCAATTCGGTTTTGCTTGAAATTGAGCTAGTTAGAGTGAGAATTGGACTTTGGTGCAGTTGACAAAGTTGCTCAGTGGGTGGTTTTTCATGGAATAGGGGTTGCTCCGCCTTAAAATTCTTCGGTCGGCGGTGGCGCCGCCGTGGACGGCGGTCAACGGCGGCGGTCAACGGTCAGAGTTGACTTTTTGACTTTCGGCAAGTCGCATATCATTTGACTCGAAATCGCGCCCCGATCGCAGTGGGGAGGTTCGTTTTTCGAGCTGAGCGTCCGAACGTAAAACGAGGTATTGAAGTGGTATATACGGATTTTCGACGATTCGTCGACTTTGAATTATCTGTTTCCGAGAACGGTGGTTTCTCGTGGTTTGATTTGTATTGTCGGATTATGATTTTGAATATTGGACATTGTGAATATTCAGGGGTTCGTGATCGTTGTTTTGGCGATGGACTTTCCGCCGGATCACGGGTTAACGCGATACGCGTTACGCCAGTCTGTGAGTGGACATTTTATTTTCACGGATTGAATGCGAGTCTTTTATATATGTTAATGAATTTGAGCATGCAGCATGATGATGATTTACGGGCATGAGATTTCATACGAGATTATAATAAATATGAGCATGTGTTTACGATTATACATATACGGATATACGTATACAAATATACATACATTTATATGTTGTTTCATGCATTTGCATCGAACTGTTTATGATTTGGTTTTCACAGAGTACAGTCTTGGTTACGTTGTTGTATCGATACACTTGCCTCTCGGCTGATCCCCGATGGTAGGCCGCCAGGAGGGACGTCGTTATCCCGACCTGACCGGTGAGGGGCGTTTCCCCGGAACCGAGGCCATTTCTGGCTTAGAGTCACGGGGACTAAGGACCTCGTGATTCGGACTGTACTAGCACGGTGTGTGTCCATGAGTGACCCCGTGGGATTTATACTTGCATGCTCAGTACACTGGAGGAGTATGAGTTTTACCTCGTGTACATGTGTTGTTTTATTTATCTGGACTCACATATGTTTTTATAACATATATATTATCTGGTGAAAGACATTTATTTTCGTCCACTCACTCTAACGTGTTTATTGTCTTTCCCCTGGGCTTTTCGGTTTCCGTGCCCAGTTTGCAGTTCAGGCTCTGGTGTCGCATGTCATGGTCGGAGGCATAGTGCTCGAGCTACTTTGTTTCATCCAGTAGGTTTATTGTTCTACCTACTGTAGTATGCAGATATGATTATGTATTAGATGTCGCTCTGAGCTTCCTATTGAATACGTTATACGGTTTTATACTGGATTTCAGTAAAGTATATATTATATGTATTGTTTACTTTACTGTTGATATATTGAGAAATCCGGATGGGATTGGTGCCCACGGTTTGCTTTTTGTGGCATAGGATGAAGTGTATTTTCCGCGTGCAGGTAATGGTAATTCTACGTTAGTAACGAAACTCTGCCCAAATTTTGAAAATTTTTGTTGGTTCGTGTTTTCGAAGGGGTTTGATTCCGATTTAGGAAGCTAAATCGGGGTTGGGTCCTTTCAGTTTTGTACAAGATTTTTCTCGGCTTGCTACCCCACTCACCAGGTTGACGAAGAAGGGCGTCAAGTTTGAGTGGTCCGATGCATGTGAGGAGATTTATTTACTCCTGAAGGAAAAGTTGACTACCGCACCGGTTCTGACATTGCCAGACGACAGCGGTGAGTTTGTGGTTTATAGTGATGCGTCGAAGATGGGACTTGGTTGTGTGTTGACGCAGCATGGCAGAGTTGTAGCCTACGGTTCCAGACAGCTGAAACTACACGAGGTCAACTATCCGACGCATGATTTGGAGTTAGCCGTTATTGTGCTAGCGTTAAAGAGTTGGAGACATTACTTATATGGAGCCCAGTGTAAGATTTACACCGACCACAAGAGTCTCACTTACATGCGGACGCAACCAGATTTGAACATGAGGCAACGCTGGTGGATGGAGTTGATCAACGACTACGATTGCACTTTCGAGTACCATCCAGGGAAGGCCAATATTGTGGCTGATGCACTTAGCCGGAAATCCGAAGCTTTGTTGTTTCATGTGTGTGTGGCTAGAGTATCTATGTTAGCTGAGCGTCGGGCTACAGGAGCCGAGTTTGAGTGGGATGACGAGGGAGCCTTGTTAGCCAGTTTCCAGGTTCGACCCGTGTTGGTTGATTATGTTCGGGAGGCTCAGGATTCAGATTCCTACATGTTGGGCAAGAAGATCATGATACGGAATGGTGTGCCTACAGATTTTCGGTTGAGTGACAATGGTACGTTGCTTTTCAGAGGCAGGTTGTGCATACCCCGAGACGAGAGTCTGAAGAAGGAGATTTTGGATGAGGCCTATTGTTCAGCGTATGCGATGCATCCCGGAGGTACGAAGATGTTTCGTACACTTCGAGCGTATTACTGGTGGCGCAACATGAAGCGGGAGATTGCTGCATATGTGAGCCGATGTTTGATCTGTCAGCAGGTTAAAGCAGAGAGGCAGAAACTTGCGAGGAAATTGCAGCCACTGTAGATTCCGGTTTGGAAGTGGGAGCACATTACTATGGATTTCGTTTATCAGTTGTCATGTACTTCGGCTGGCAACACTGGTATTTGGGTTATTGTGGATCGACTGATGAAATCCGCTCATTTTCTCGCACTTCCGGGGAAGATATCAGTGGGCAGATTGGCCAAGCTGTATTTATCGGAGATTGTTCGACTGCACGGTCTACCTGTGTCTATTGTTTCTGACCGAGACAGTCAGTTTACTTCTGAGTTCTGGCAGGCTTTGCAGCGAGCCTTAGGTACGAGGTTGCGTTTCAGTACAGCTTTTCATCCTCAGATTGACGGGCAGTCTGAGCGGACTATACAGACTCTTGAGGATATGTTGCGGTCTTGCGTTTTGTAGTTTCGAGGGAATTGGGACCAGCAACTGCATTTGATAGAGTTCGCCTACAACAACAGCTATCAGGCCAGTATCGAGATGGCACCGTACGAGGCCCTGTACGGGAGGCAGTGCCGCACTCCGTTGTGTTGGGATGAGGTGGGCGAGCGATGTCTTATTGGCCCTGATCTGGTGAAGAGCACTATGGAGGACGTCCAGATTATCCGGGACAGATTGAAGATTGCCCAGGATCGCCAAAAGAGTTATGCGGATGTGAGGAGGAAGAGTCTCAAGTTTGATGTGGGCGATTGGGTCTTCCTGAAACTATCTTAGTGGAGGGGTGTTGTGCGTTTCGGGAAGTTAGGCAAGCTTCGACCACGGTACATTGGCCGTACGAGATCACCGAGAGGGTTGGAGCTATTGCTTACAGACTTGAGTTGCCAGCTGAGATGGCTCGTGTTCATGATGTTTTCCACGTTTCGATGTTGCGGAAGTACATCTCAGATCTTTCGCATGTGTTAGCCCCACAGCAGTTACCGATCCGAGAGGATTTGACGTACGTGGAAGAGCCGATACAGATTCTCGATCATCGTGAGTAGGAGTTGAGGCACCGTGTTATACCGCGGGTGAAGGTCTTGTGGCAGAATCACTCGGTTGAGGAGGCCACCTGGGAGACTGAGCAGCGTATGCAGGAGCAGTATCCTCATCTGTTCACCTGACAAGTAAGTAAATTTCGAGGTCGAAATTTTTTTAAGGGGGGGGGGGGTAGATTGGTGACGACCCAAACCAAAATAAGTAGAGTAATCAGCGTAATCCACGAGTTAGTACGTAATCACAGTTTCTCGTTAATTGTGTGGTGGTTTGCCGGTTCTGTTTACGACTTAATTATCGGCCGAGAATTTGAGTTGAGTCTCTTCTCGAGAGTTGTGGTACACGTGATTTCGAGTTTGTGGGCAGTTCCGGATGATTTTTCCGATGACCGAGGAATATAATATGATTATTTGAAGTTTCAGAATATCGACGAGTTTATCCGTTCGTATCGAGTTTATCCAAATCTTAATGGTTATCCGTTTTAGACCGTTGATCGTCCCGAGGCGCGAGTATAAATATCGAAAATAGTCGAAAATTGTCGAAAATGCACTGTTGGAAGTTTGACCAGCGTTGACTTTCACTGTTTGGACCGTTGACCCGTTGACCCGTGAAGGAAACGACCCGGTTGCATCTCGCCGGCCGACCCGGATTTTCCGGCCACCTCCGGCCACGTTTTCGGTATGGTTGGACTCCCCATGAGTTCCTTTATTGATTTATGCTTGAAATTGTTTGAATTGGTTGAGTTTTGGATGAATTCGAATCGGGCTAAGTTTTTGAATTTCGCCGGTGACGGGGGGAGGTCCTCCGGCGAGCCACGGTGGCGGGGGTGAGGGGGTTTCAACTCCCCTTGCTCCGTTGATGCTTTTTGAGTATTTAATTTTGGATGAGATGAGGTTTCCGGTGGAACCCGTGGTGGTTGCCGGAATTGTATTCCGATTTGTTTTGAGCTGATTTTGTGTTAATTTAGTATGAATTGGGACTCGTGGTAGTTGAAAAAGATGTTGGGCTTGAGGTAAGCTAGAGGACTGGGCTTTCCTCGCCGGAGAAATTCTCCATTGACTGCGCGCTGCCGCCGCAGGCGGGGGTCAACGGTGGTGCTCCGGCGATGGCGTTGACTTTTTGATTTTCGATGGTTTTAGTGTCATTTTTCTCGTATTCGCGCCCCGATCGTCGCCTTGAGGTTTTCGAGTTGATTTGGGTATCGGATTTTCAATCGAGGGTTTTGAGTGGAGATTTCAGGAATTTCGTCGATTATTTTGCACAGTATTATATGTTTCCAGGAACGGTTGGTTTCCGCAGTGTGGTACAGTGTTGAGAATTGTGATTTTGATCAGATGTATTTTATGATTATTCAGGGGATCGAGATCGTGCTTCGGGCGAGGGATCTTCTGCCGGGCCACGTGATTAGCGCGAGTGCACGCTCTGCTCATCTGTGAGTGGACATTTTTATATTTTCACAGTTGTTGCGAGTTCGTGATTTTTCGTGATTTTTCGTATTTACGTTATACGATGTTGAGATATATATTATTTTCGGAGGTATTATTTTATATTTGATGGTGATGGCATTATTACATCGATGCTTTGGCTACTCGGCTGATCACCGGTAGTCCGCCAGAGTTGAGAGATTCCTCTGGGCAGAGTTGAGAGATTCCCCTGTATGCCGCCGGGGTTGAGAGATTCCCATGGCCTATCACCATCGGGCTTGAGCGATTCGCCTGACCGTCGGGCTTGAGAGATTCGCTTGGCACCTCCATATATAATTTCTGAACTCGCATTGTTTTACATTGATTATGTATATAAACTGGTGAAAGGCATATGTTTATTTTCGTCCACTCACTCTAACGTTTTATTTGCCTTTCCCCTGTGATTTTCAGTTTCCGTACCCAGTTTGCAGTTCGGATTCTGGTGTCTCACATCGCGGTTGGAGGCTAGTTGTTCGAGCTACCTGTGTTTTCCAGTAGGTTTCTTGTTTCGCTTACTGTTGTATATTTTGTATATGTATACATTAGAGGTCGCTCTGATACGTTACTGATACGTGTTTTATACGGATTTTTCTCGGATATATTATATATTACAGTTATGTTTACTGCTTATTGCTATTGTTATGATATTGAGAAATCCGGATGAGATTGGTGTCCACGGTTTGGCTTTTGTGGCATAGGATGAAGTGTTATTTTCCGGGTGCAGGTAAAGGCAATTCCGCGTTAGTAGCGTTACTCTGCCCAAATTTTTACGGTTTTTGTTGGTTCGTGTTTTCAGAAGGGGTTTGATTCCGGTTTAGGAAACTAAATCGGGATTGGGTCCTTTCATTAGTCTCACAATACCAACACACATATAAAGCCACATCATTCTAAGGCCACCTGCCAAAGCATGTATGCTCCCGGTTTGACACAATTCATTCCTTAGAGTATAATAGTGCACTATATGTAAGGGACTAGGGCCATTGGCTAACTCCCACAATAACAAAACAATTTACCAGAAATTCACTTAAGCACGAGTTAATTCGTACTATACACCGGACTTCACACTTCACCATAACGATCACAACAAGTCTTTAATTAAGACTATGTACATAGATCATAGAGTATATATTTACAACATAATTTTGTAATGAATATATACGTAATAGAATTTGTAAAGGAAGAAAGATCAAACTTAAACATATTTCATTAATTAACAATTTTGGTCCAAAAGTTTCATTCGGCGGTAGTCCGCTCGAAATCCTCTATTTGTTCCAAATTATATTTGAGAGTAAATAGATAGAGCGATTAAGTAGATAAACTTGAAATAAAAATTAGTTATCATTGGTTCAAAAGTTTCATTCGGCGATAGTCCGTCTGAAATCCTCCATTAGTCTCAAATCAAACTTAAGAAGTAAATAATGCGAGTAAGTAAATAAAAATAAAGTACAAATGCAGAAAATAAAATTATTAATCCTTGGACCAAAAGTATCATTCGGCGGTAGTCCGTCTGAAATCCTCTATTTGATCCGTTTTATAATTAATCTATATTATGTCCAAATCAAAGAAGTGAGTATACTATCTCGAATTGTTTTTCAAGAGGAATCCAATGGTAATAATCACAAAGTTCGCGTAAGGAGTTCTCAAGTCCAGAAACAAAAATATTTAGCAACTGTCCAGAAATGGTTACGCCCGATATTAAACTCATTTGCACGAATTAATTAGTTAGTAAATATTAATTAATGTCTTTCAAACTTTCCAGATTGATAGTTGAACTCCTAAGCTTAGTTTTGATATAAAGAACACTAAATTTAGTTAAGAAAGGAGTGAGATATGAATATTTAAGTTAAGAGTACATTAAGAGGTTTCGAACATAATTAAGGAAAAGATTAGCAAAACTTGTTTTAGCCATAACTTTCTCATTACTTAACCTTTTTAAGTAATTCAAAAGCCAAAGTTGAATAAGTTTTTATGTAGATTCTGAATATATAAAAATATTTGACTAATTAGAACTTTAACAGAAACGAAAATATTAAATTTACACTAAGCCTCATTATTTCTCTTTTATTCTTAGCCATGCACTTTGATGTAATCTTAAAGATAAAGAAGTATAGAAATGTACTCATGTACTTACTCAAGAATTTCAGTAGGTGATAGAGGTATTTGATTAACTCAAGTGACATTCTTGAAGCAAATTAATTAACTACTAAAGTACTTGGAAGAAAAGTAGTTTGGTGTGGGATTTTAGGGGAGTTGCATTGCAACTTTGGGAGGACTGCAAATCAGTACGTAAGGGGAAGATTGAAGTGGTGCAAAAATCAGATTGAACTCAAGGGTGATTTATATAGACATGGGACATAAATTCATAACTATTTTTTGTAGACTTTTGTAGACAAGTTGACAATGGAATAGTTGGGCTACTAATTCTAGGGTTAAAATGCACTTGTAAAAACAATAGTAATATAGTTGGAAATCTGATTGAAATGTTGAAATGTGATTATGTATGCATGTGAATGCAATACGTAATGTGATGTGTGAAAATGTATGGTTTTACTAATAAAGTATAGTGTAGTGTAATATATATATATATCAACCAATAATAATTAGCATCAAATTGATATATGAGCATGACCTCTAAAAGTATGAATTGTAATCTTAAAATACAAAGTTCGATTCGGAGAAGAGATTCGAACAAGGAAAATTTGGTCGTTTTACTAAAATTCTATTTCCGAAAATCGGCTAGTTGGAATTAGAGTTTCTTACCATTTCTAACTGGAGTAAAAATATTTTTATTATTTTTACTAACCTATAAAATGGAATGTTTCACGATTCCAGCTCGTGGCCTCGAACCCAAGACCAGGGAGTACCTGACTTGAACTTGAGTATCCACTGGACCATTTGCCCCACTCCGTTAATATTTCTCTAAAGCTCGTTTTTATACATTGTCTTCACTAGACAATTTTTTTTATCGAATTTTCTAAAATCTCTAAGGTCAAACTAAATTATGGTGATTTCTAAGTTTAACGAGTCATACAATAATCTAAACTATTATATTAATTTTCGGGATATTACACATTCCATGCTTGTTTGATGTATTGTATGTTTTAGTTTCATCTTACATTGAGGACAATGCAAATTTCAAGTGTGGGGTGAGGTTTATATTATATCCTTAGTGTATATGTATAAATTTTTCGTTATTTCGGTTCGGTGCAGTATGCTTTTTTGTGTCATTTATTTGACATAGTTTTATGTTTCGTAAATTTCTGAAATTTTGAGGAAATGTTTTTAAATGTGTCTGTTGTACGCTCTTAAAATTTCAGCTCATTCCAATGTGTGAATAATTCTGTAAAATTATTGCGAGTGGGATGAGTCTCTGGCGAGCTTTGTTTTTCGATACTGTGCAGTTTGATGTTTTGTATAATTTATTTGACATATCTAGATGTCTCTTAAATTTCTGACATTTTGAGATAATGTTTTGAAATGTGTCTAGTTTATTCTCTTAAAATTTAAGCTCATTCCATTGCGTGATTAATTCTATAAAAATCTGGTGAGTGGAGTTGCACAGGCGAGCCTGAGGGGGTCTTTTCCGACTACTAGTTCATCGTGGAAGGGTTTCCTCGCCAGAATTTGGTATTTTTGAGTTTTTTTCTTTGTTTTTCTTGTGTGTTTTAGTGTCTTATTTGAAAAACTAAATAAAAAAATAAAAAGTGTCAAGAAAAGTAACATAAAAATAGTCTCTTGTTTTGAGTCTTAGGTGCCCTTAACTAGTCCATGATGTGATTATATCTTCTGGAATTGTGACTGTTAGATGATCATGTTATTTGAAGTTTCTTTGGTTAATCTTGATATATGATGCATATGCGAATGTGCAGTGGATGTAGAAACGAGTTAACATGGTACAGATTTTTGGCATGCTTAAACTTTGTTGAGATTCATTTAACCTGTGAGCGATTGAGCCTATATGTGAATACACATGTTTTCTTTATTGAGTGTCAATTACTTGCCATAGATTAAGTTAATGGACTCTAGATATTACTTGAACTTGCTCTTGTGTTTTTCAAAGGTTATAGTCAATACATGTTTTGATTGAGGAAGTAATAACGGCATATAAGGGACATCACCATAGCCATATAAGCCTGTGTCCTAATTTTGTGTACACAAGATGTGCACCCCCTTAGTTGACCACTTTGAGCCTACATGTTTAAACTTTATGTCATCACCCACATATCTCTGACCTTAAACTTTAGAATAGTTATATTTTTACCCTTGTTCTAGGACTTGGTAGAGCTATACATGAGACGGTATGTGAAGACGACGACAATGTCGAAAAGTGATGCAAAGAAATAAGTGTGGGGTATCAAGCTAGTGTGTAAGAAAAAAAAAAGAATGAAAAGAAAACAAAAGAAAAGAAAAAATGTGATGTCTAGCTTGACACCCGAGTTAACTGTTGATGAAAACAATGATGTGAAGGCCCAACAAGATGAAATTCTGCCACAAAAGTGAGAAAGTTCATGGTTGTAAAGTTTGAAGAAGTCTCTTATTTGGTGCTCTACTGGGTTCTAGAATTATATTTGAATTCCTTATCCATTTATTCTTTAACCTATGAGCCAAGCCCCATTACAACCCATGAAAGTCCTTTTTGATCCTCAAGATGGCAGCTTTTGATCTGTGGAGATTAGTCGCACGAGTAAGCATATTGTGTGGTCCATTTGGCAAGTAATTGAGTTGAGTGAATACCTTATACATACTTTGAGATAAACACTTTTGAGAGCATGTACCTGTGAGGTTGAATCTTAACTTGTTTTTCGCATGCTACATCTTTACATTCACCATGATTATGTCTTCGTCCTACATATTACATGTGTGTCATGCATTGAAATTAATTTTTGAAACTTTGCGGAATTTATATGTGGAGTCATTCTTATCTTGTTGTTACAATTGTGGAAGATTGCTGAGACAATTTGTTGAGGGCGGTAGAGTCATGTAGTTAGAGTCTTTGAGTCTTTTCAGAGTCTTACTTTAGTGTATTGCTCGAGGACTAGCAATGTCTAAGTATGGGGTATTTTGATAGTTGCATATTTATGCGTCTATTTGGTATTTAATTTGTTCCCTATATTTAGTTTATTGTTATTAATTGAGTGAATTAATTATGTTTATTTGTTTTTTGGTATTTTGGAGATTAATAAAGAAAATGAGATTAAATAATATATTATGGGGTGCTTTGCGAGATAGCAGCTTGAAATTGGTTTTGGCAAGGATGTCTTGGCGAGGAGTGATTTATATATATATACTCATATGGAGGTTGTTTGGCGAGCAGGACAACAAAACGCCCATTTGCAATTTTAACTAGCCTGACACGTGTCCTTGATCTAGTTAAATGATGGAGATATATAGCTTGGTGATGGATGTAAGAGGGACCAAATATGAAAAGGAAGGAAGAAGTAGAATTGGAGTTGGAAACTGCATGCACGTGGGCTAGCTATGATGATTAACCTAGCTGCATGCTTATATATATATGGCTTGATAGCTAGTGAATAGGGGGGAGAGTGGCTGGCGAGAGAAGAGAGAGAATAAGAGAAAAAGACAAAAGAAAAGAAGAATAAAGAAAGAAGAAGAAGTGGAAGAAAAGGGAGGAGCTGTATTGCAAGCCTGCGATCAGGAGTTTATTTCTTCTCCTTCTTTTGTTTATCTTTTATGAATTCTTTGATGTTATTATTTAAGACTATGAGTAGCTAATTTTCCTTTGTTAAGGGGCTGCTTGAAGCCCTGTACATGAAGTCTTTTTAATGCATACACTTTAATCTAGTTTTGCATATTCTTTGAATGAGGTTTCTTTCTATGAATGATTCACCGTATGAATTCTTGTATGTTTTCTTTGGTGGCCAACTTAGTATGCATGCTAGAGTTCTAGTTTCATGAGATACGGGCGACTGAAGATAATTTATTCCACCGGATTCTCTATAGTGATACGCCGATTTTACCGTCGGGTGATTGAAACCCTAGGTCTAGCAGGACACGCCTATAGTGTACCTGTGAACCCTTGTAGCTTCTTAAACCTTTTCTATAGTTTAATGCTTTCTTCTTTGTAAACCTTGGGGTCCATGACTATGGGTTCAATAGAGGGATAGATGTAGGGGAGGTCCATGACAAACCTGCGTAGGCATAAGGATTAGGTAATAGGATGTGGTTGTAACGATCAACTCTTCCTGGGAACTTTCATTCATTGGATATGTGCATTATGTTAAGTATGTGTTAGATAGATGGAGTGGCGGTGGTGAATTGCATTTCTCTTAACTCTTTAATCATATAGTTTAAATCCATTTGCATTCATTAGCATATTTACTTTTTGCAATTTACTGATTTCTGCATTAGTTGTAGCTTAGCCGATTCAGTTCAGTACTCAAATCAACTCATAAAATCCTCAAATTTTGTGTGGTAGTCCGCCACTGTGTCGAGTTCATTGTGTCCAAATTTCGTAGCATTTGAGTTTGTCTAGATTAGGCTCGCGTTGTCATTAATGTACTATAGTCGAGTCTGTCAGCATGGTAGTTGCTAGGATTTAGTTTCACCAATTCCTTGTGTTCGACAACCCCTATTTATCTTACTACATTGATATATCCAGGTTGTGAATAGGGTATCTTTGAGAGGTGTTTATCCGCCTTGTCAGAAACGCTCTGCCTGTCTGTTCATCATGGTTGCATCTGATTATGAGTGCACGTCCAATGTCCATTCTGATGTCTGTTTCGACGTCTTGATATTGAACAGATCTGCCATACCTGATTCCAGAATTTTCAAGTGTTGCATGTATCTGATGATCATGCCAGAGTTCATTCGCCTTCTGAAAATAAGCTGTCTGGGCGAAGTTTTTCTCAGAACATCTCCCATGCTTGTTGTATTGATACTCCCAATTTTTCTCAGTTCTTCTTGAGAAGCTTGGCCATGATTTTGATAATTCTTCATCCCGAAAGCTAGGGACCTTATTCATCTACAACATATATAGTCAATATCGAATTATACAGTATGAAATAATAAGCAGCAGATCGACACATATCACAGAGATAGAGATCAGCAGAGATAGAGATAACATATACGCACCTCATTATCATCATATGGGGTACCTTCACACGGGAATTGCATCGTTGTGTTGCTCGCCCACAATCCATAGATTGTGAACAACAACGGGAGTGAACTGATTGTATAAGGACAGTAGACACTGTAAATTGTACAATAAGATGCAGGCCACACTAATCGACCTGAAAACCATAGCCTACGTACTCTTAATCAAAGTGGTCAATTAGACTCCAAGTCATTAGTTTCTATATATTGATCCATCCGGCGTACACATAATTATAGCATCAACCTGAACCCTAGTAATCATTTCTATACATCAATCCCTGGGTACACCGCATTAACTCATATCCTTCATCTCTGAATCATCCATCAAAACCCTAGCCACTCGATCGCCCACTCCTCTCTTCGATCGTCCTCTATCGATCCTTTCCAAAACAAAGAACGATGCCACAGCAGCCCGCAATGGAGTATCAGATCATCAGAGACAATCACGGTCATGAACCTCATCATATTCCTGGCGTGAGGTTCTGCTCCATGGACGACGAACTCGTTCTTTCATATCTCAAGCCCATGCTGGCCGGAGAGGACGTGGCTGGCATAAACCATGTGGTCTTCAACTGCGACCTTTACGGTTCCCAAGAACCTTGGTAATTAAATATGGGACGAGTATAAAACAAGGAGACCTCACGACTTGAGGATGAACAAAGACCTCTACTTCTTCACCCAACTCAAGAAGCTGCGTGATACACACAGTCGCATAAGCAAGACAACAGGACAAGGCACTTGGAAGGGCAATGACTCAGGAAAGAAAGTCCTCCCTGTGGAGACTGGTCGTGTCGTCGGCCGCAAGAAAACGTTTACTTACAAGAACGAAGAATCTGCGTACCACAACTGTTGGATCATGCATGAGTACGATCTTGATCGGTCGGAACTGGCGGAAGAGAAACGGAAGAGGAAAGGCTACGTGCTTTGTTTGCTTCGACAAACTAGGGAACCGTCCACCAGCGTAAAGAAGAGGAAACAATCTAGAAAGAAAGTTTACAAAGACATCTGTGATGATGGAGAAGAAGAATCGGAGAACGAGCAAGAAGAGGTTCTTGAGCCATAACCAAGGCGCCAAAGAACAGAAGTACCATGCATTGATGATGCTTCTGTACGGATTCCAATCGAAGATGATTATGATGCATTCGCAGCAGAGCTTAAGGAGACGTTGCCAAGTTCTGAAGATGATTGTGAGCCCTCATCAGAAGGTGAAGCAATTAGCTTTCAAGGGGAGGAGAGTGGGGATCTCCAACAATTGGCAACCACGGTGCAACCAGCAGGCTATGAAGAGAACTGGGGGCCTTGCTGGAATGATTATGGAGATGTGAATAATGTAGAAGAAGTTCTTGATATGGATCCTACATCGATAACATCCATGATTGAGGCCTATGATGATGTCGTCAATGAGGATATGTCACATTTCTCATCTGGAGACAACAATGTTTATGCAGGATCTTTGGACTTGGCCGATGGTGCATACTTCCCTGACTTGGTGGAGGTCCCATTTATTGAAGCTGTGCATATGCTAGCTGTAGATGAGAGCCTTGCCCCTTATGTTTTACTTCTTGCTCATCAGGTCTCACACTTCTTCCTCATCAAGTCTTGAGCTGTAGCTTTTCGTTTCCTCCTCTATATATTACTTGTATCTACTCTTTTGTAAACATACTGAAATTATCAAAGAGAAAATTACTCCACAATATTTGTATTTTCTCTTTTAGTTTTTCTACATGGTATCAGAGTGAGATTGATTCCTAACTTTGTTTTGCTTCCGCATTCAATTTTATTCTTCTTTGTTGGTTGTTCATCTTTCCTTCTAGCTTTAATGGCTGAAGTTACTTCCTCTGTCTTAGAGACAAAGAATCCTTTTGGAACAACTAGCTCACTTGTTTCAGATGTTGAGGTTAACACAAATCAACGTCTAAGTTCTGTATTATTGAATGAGTTTAATTACCTCCCTTGGGCTCGAGCTGTCACCCTAACACTTGGAGGAAAATCCAAGCTTGGATTTTTTAATGGAGTCACTGCATCTCCAACACCTACTGCAGGAGATTATGAGGCCTGGTTATACAAAGACCGTTTGGTTTCGACTTGCTCCTGAATTCCATGGAACCAAAGATTGCTGAAATCTTTGGCTACTCTGAATCGTCCATGCATCTATGGAGCCATGTGAAGGAGATGTATGGACATCAGAATAATGCAGCAAGAGTCATTCAACTCAAGAAAGAAATTTCTGATATCCGACTGGAATCTAACACATTTGTTAAGCATCTTGGAGCCTCACCACCTTGTGGAATGAACTAAATGTTTATAGGCCACACTCCACAAATCCAGTTGTTCTAATCAAAAGGGCTCAGGAGGACAAGATATTCCAACTACTTGCAAGTCTAAACTCCGATTTTAGAGATTTGAGGAGCCACATATTGATGAATCTTGATCTCCCTTCCTTCAGAAGTGTATGTGCTACAATTCAAAGGGAGGCAATTCGAAAGAAGGTGATGAATACTAAAGTAAAGAGTAGTATTCTAGAGGCAAGAGCTTATGTCTCTAACAATAAATAATCTGTATACAAAGGTAAAAGGCTTGATCTCAGTTGTGATTTTTGTAATACCATTGGTCACATAAAGGATACATGGTGGGTGTTGCATCCTGAACTCAAGCAAACGTTTCTGAGTGCTTGGGATATCATGGGAAAGGCACCATGAAGCCCTGGAACAAGAACTCTCACAAGGCCAACTTGGCCTCTGGATTAGATAGCCTGCATAACTTCACCACAAATCATGCCTACCTCATCAATGAGTTTGCTAATTTCTTACATTAGAAGTAACTGAATGATGGAGAAGTTGAAGGCTCAAGAAACACCGGCCACAACAATACTTGGGAAATTTGCTAGCTTCTTTACTGAGTCTGATCATGTGAGGACAGTTGATATTCCAGGTATCCTCAAATCATTTTCTACGTACAGCTCTTGATATAACTATTGATCACAATTATTGGATAATAGACTGAGGAGCCTCTGATCATATGACAAAGTTGTTATCAAACCTAAAAGATTTTGAAAAATGTCCTCTAGTATTTCAGTAGCAAATGAGAATTCTGCCACAATTTGTGCTAAAGGAAAAATTCAAATTTTATCAGACAAAACTAAATCAGATGCTTTGTTCCTTCCTTCTTTTTCTTTCCAATTATTGTCAATTGGAAAGCTCACAAACCAGTTAAATTATTTTTGCAATATTTACACCTCACCGAGTCTTCTTTCAGGATATCTCCACCAAGAAGAAGATTGGTGAAGGATTCTTTTGCAATAGACTCTATTACCTTTCCAAAGAGTCCCAAGTTTTTCATGTTAGCTCCCAAGTTCCCCAGAATCCTCTTTTGTGGCATCAAAGACTTGCTCATCCTTCAGACAAATTTTTATCTATTTTGTTTCCTAATCAATGTACTGAACACATCAACTGTGATGTGTGTCATTTTTTGAAGTCTACTAGGTTGTCTTTTGCTTCTTCAATTTCTAGAGCATCCACGTACTCCTTTTGAAATCATACATTCAAACATTTGGGGATCTTCTTTAGAGTCCTTTGATGATTTTAGATACTTTGTAACTTTTGTGGATGATTTTACCAGGATTACTTGGGTATACATTTTGAAACTCAAAAGTGAATTGTTTGAAATGTTTCAAGATTTTCACAAACTCGTAGAAACTCAATTCTCAGTAAAAATTAAAATTTTAAGGTCTGATAATGGCTCCGAGTATATGTCCAAAAATATGACTCAATATTTTAGGATTAAATGAAATTTTACATCAGACTAGCCGTGTGGGAACTCCACAACAGAATGACATTGCAAAAAGAAAGAATAGATATTTACTTCAAATGACTAGGGCTCTTATGTTGCAGATGAATCTACCTAAGAAATTTTGGTCTCAAGGCCTACTCACTGCTGCTTATCTCATAAACATATTGCTTAGTAAAATTTGAGAGTTTAAGTCCCCTCTTGAGATGTTAAAAGGTAGGAAAATTGACATATCCCACCTGAAAAATATTTGGTTGTGTGTGTTTTGTGCACATCTTTTCCCAACATAGAGACAAGCTTGATCCTAGAGCTGAGAAGTACTTATTTTTGGGATACTCTTCTACTCATGAGGGGTATAAATATTGCAACTCTACCTATAGGAAAACTTTTGTTTCTAGAGATGTGAGGTTGATGAAACAATTTACTTCTTCACTAAAAATCCTGAGCTTGATGGTAAGGGAGAGTTTTATCCTGACCTGTTTCTTTTACCTTAATCTCAAAGTACTTATCCTAATGTTAACGCGCCTTTTAATGTATCTGAGCTTTTTTCACCAACACCACCATTGCCTACATTTGTGCCCTTTTCACCATCACCACTAGAAAATCTCATCACCACTCCAGAAAACATTGAGTCTGTGGATCAGGATAGCGAGGTAGCTATCAATCCCTCTCAAATACAAATTACGAGAAATCCTACCAAGAATTGGAACAAGCTTGTTAGACTCAATGATTATGTCCTCTAACCCAGTCAATTTCCTATAAGAAACTATCACCGTCTCATATTATTTTTCTGAGTAGTATTGACAACAGTTGTGACCCTCAGACATTTGAAGAAGCTAATCTTCATAAAAATTGGAGATTAGTTATGCAAGAAGAGTTGATTTCCCTTCATGAAAATAAAACTTGGTATGTAGTGAAATTACTTCATAGAAAAAAATGTTGTTGGCAGTAGATGGATCTTTAAAACTAAGTTTCAGTCAGATGGGAAGATAGAGAGATAAAAGACTCAGTTAGTAGCTTGGGGTTTCACTCAAACTTATGGTATTGATTATAAGGAGACCTTTGCTCCTATGGCTAAAATGAATTCAGTGAGAATGTTATTATCTGTGGCTATTAGTAAAGCATGGTGCTTGCATCAGATGGATGTAAAAAAAAAATGTTTTTGCATGGTGATTTAGAGGAAGAGGTGTACATGAAACTTCCACCTGGTTATCCTCAAGCTTCAAATCCAGAACTTGTATATAAGATGCATAAGGCCATTTATGGTTTAAAATAGTCTCCAAGGGCATGGTATGCAAAATTGAGTTCTGTTCTTGAAAAGGTTGGTTTCAAAATGAGCAATGTAGAATCTTCATTATTTGTGAGAACTGGCACTAGTGGTAAGTTTATATATTGATCTATGTTGATGATTTGATCATCACTGGAGACCACCCAGATGAGATTGCCGTTTTAAAGAGAGCTCTACACAGCAAATTCGTCATTAAAGATCTTGGTCAGCTTAAATATTTTCTTGACATAGAAATGGCTCATCAAAGAATGAGCTGTTTTTGAATCAAAGAAAATATATTATGAATTTGCTTAAGGAAGTTGACATGTCAAATTGCAAGTCAGCAATAAATCCTCTTGATAGCAAACTTCATCGGAACCAGGATAGCGAGCTACTTCTCGATCCTTGGTATTATCAAAAGTTAGTGGGAAAACTAATTTATCTCACTATCACTACACCTGATACTTCTTATGGAGTGAGCATTGTTAGCCAATTCATGCATGCTCCCACTATGTTTCACTTGAGTATAGTGAAACATATTCTTAGATATCTTAAGGGTTCTGTGCATAGAGGCATTCTTCTTCAAAACAATGGAGACACACAAATTATTGGTTATGTTGATGCAGATTGGGTAGGCAATGCTCTTGACAGAAAAAATACCACTGGTTATTGTACATTTGTTAGTGGAAACTTAGTTACTTGGAAGAGCAAGAAACAGACAATGGTGGCTAGATCCAGTGCAGAGGCTGAATACAAAGCCATGACAGTTGTGGCATGTGAGCTGATAATTAGCTAAAATGTTTGTTGATGGACTTGGGATTTTCTGCTGGCAAACCAATGTCATTGTTTTGTGACAATCAAGCAGCAATGCATATTGTCTCTAATCCGGTTTTTCATGAAAGAACCAAGCACATTGAGGTCGATTGTCACTATATCCGCAATCAAGTTCAGTCTCACATCATCGACGCTGTCTATAGTCATAGTAATAATCAATTAGCTGATATATTCACCAACACTCTTCCCACTGCTCATTTTCTTCACATTCTGCTCAAGCTTGGCTCAATCAATCCCCTTGATCCAGCTTGAGGGGGAATATTGAAGCTTATTATATGCTAGTTGTACATATGCAAGCTGTACATGAGAGCCTTGCCCCTTTTTACTTCTTGCTTATCAAGTCTTACACTTCTTGCTCATCAAGTCTTGAGCTTTAGCTTTTCTTTGCTCCTCTATATATACTTGTATCTACTCTCTTGTAAACATGCTGAAATTATCAAAGAGAAAATTGCTCCACAATATTTGTATTTTCTCCTATAGTTTTTCTACACCATTCGAGGAGCAACAGAAGATTGTCTGAATTGGATGGCATATGGACTTTTAGTCCTCTGCAGAACTACTTCTTGGAGATTGAGCGATACACAAGATTGGTGTAGTAGTTCTTCTTATGCTTGACAGAGTAACATTGTATTTTGTATCTTCTTGAGGAACATGATACTTATTACTCATCTTCAGTCATGGTTGGTGTAATACATAGTTCCTCATCTTCTATAAGAAAGCACATATTACCATATTTAATGAATTTCAGATTTAACATTTCTTTGTTGATTCCTCAGTTTGTGTGATTGTTATGAGTATCGATCTGAGCTCAGAGAATGAGCAACCAAAAGAACCGGCCATGAAACTGATCAAAGTGAAAGGTCTTGTAAATATGAAGATATACACTTCAATGTGACAAGGGAAATGTTGTATGCCCTAAAAGTTAGAAACAAAACGTACTTTGTTTCAACGATGAAATTGATCGAGTGAGATTAAATTTTCTGGTGGAGTTCATCGGGATCATGATTCATATTTACAACAAGTACAAAATTTGGACTTTGCTATTTCTATGAGGAGTCTGAGGAAATACATATTAGTTCACTAGCTAGGTAAATATACATCATCGAAACCTATATATGTGCTCCTTGTGTCTGTTTTATCTATAAACTCAGTACATATATAGATCAAACACCGACGTGCATGCTCATGTTTTCTCTTAATTCTCTCCCCGTTAGATTGCAGCATTCTGATCAAGAATGGAATGAACTTCCTTGATAGATTCTGGTCGCACCAGTTCCTTTCCTCTCAATAGTCTTTGCATTTCCGAGCCAAATATGAAATATGTCATCGAGAATCTGGCAAAACCGCACACAAACAAATACTAATTAAGAGGAGTGCATGCTACTAATCTAACAATGTAGTCGGTACTGAAAGTAATTGAAACTTAAGGACTAGCAGGACGATATATATGGAAAGACTTGCATGTCAATGTCTTTACTATAACTTTCAATAACAGAATTAAGAGTTTAAGACAACTTACACAAACTGCAGCGCGCAAGCCTATGCACCAGGATGCACTACCAGAGAAAACAGTATAGCCGACAACTTGCCGGAAAACAGGCCGACAACAACTTTTGTCGTCGGGTATTGAAAGGACCCAACCCCGATTCAGTTACCTAAACCGGAATCGAACCCCTTCTGAAAATACGAACCAACAAAAACTTTTCAAAATTTCGGCAGAGTTTCGTTACTAGCGTGGAATTGCATAAACCTGCACCCTGAAAATAACACTTCTTCCTATGCCACAAAAGTCAAACCGTGGGCACCAATCCCATCCAGATTTCTCAACATCATAATATAAACAATAAACAGTAAACATACTGTACTATATATAATATATCCGAGAAAATCCGTATAAACACGTATCAGAGTGTATCAGAGCGACCTCTAGTGTAAATATATACAATATACACATCAGTAGGCGAAACAAGAACCTACTGGAAAACACAGATAGCTCAGATCACTAGCCTCCAACCGCGACATGAAACACCAAACCTGAACTGCAACTGGGCACGGAAACCGAAAAGCCCAGGGGAAAGACATGAAAACTATTAGAGTGAGTGGACGAAAATCAATGTCTTCCACCATTTGATATATATGTTTAAAATAACATATGCGAGTCCAGGTAAATAGAAATAACAAAGTACACGAGATAAAATCATATTCTTCCAGCGTACTGAGCATGCATGTAAAAATCCCACAGGGTCACTCATGGACACTTCCGTGCTAGTACAGTCCGAATCACGGGATCCCAGACCCACACGTGACTCTAGCCAGAAAGGCCTCAGGTCAGAGGTCTGCCTCCCCCCAGTAAAGGCTTCGGGTCAGGAGTCACAGCCTCCCCCGGTACACATCCTCGGGGATCAGCCGGGATGCGAGTGTATCGATACAACATCATATATAAACTGTACTCTGTGTAAACCAAATCATGAACAGTTCGATGCAAATGCAATAAACAGCATATACATGCATATACGTAATATATAATGATTTAAGCATAATCGTCTAACACATGCTCGTATAAATCGTAATCTCGTACGCATGCTCAAGTTCGAAAATCATATAAAAAGACTCGCAAGAACTCCGTGAAAAGAAATTGTCCACTCACAGGTGAGCAAAACGCGCACTCGCGCTAATCTCGTGGTCCGGCGGAAGATCCCTCGCCTGAAGCACGATCACGATCCCGATCTCGATCTCGATCTCCTGAATATTCACAAAACATAACTGATCAAAATCACAGTCCACAACCCTGTACTGAACCACGGAAACCAACCGTTCCCGGAAATATGCAATGCATTACAAAATGATTAACAGAATTCCCGAAATCTCCACTCAAAACCCTCGACTGAAAATCGACTACCCAAATCAATCCGAAAACCTCTGGACGATAATCAGGGCCGATTACGAGAAAAACGAAATTAAAAACGTCGAAATCCAAAAAGTCAACTCCTCGCCGGAGCTCCGCCGTTGACCGCCGCCGCCGGCGCACCGTCAACAGTGGAGTTTCACGGCGAGATACTCCAGATTTCAAGGTCTCATCCATTCGAATCACTTCCTCAACTACCACAAGAGCTAAAACAGACCGGAACCCCTCCAATTTCATCAAAACCCGAACGGAAATCTACTCTCTGGCGACCTAATCGGACCTTCACCAATTCACGATTTAAACTCAATCAAGACCTATAGGAAGCTTCTCCAGGCCACAAGGAGTCAAACCCCCTTAACCCTCACCACCGTGGCTCGGCGAAACACAGCGAACCAACACCGGCGATGAACTCAAACTCGGCCCGACTCGGGTTCCACAATAACTCCACCAATTTTCATCAAACCAAAGCCAAACCCACTCGAAATCAAGAGAGGAAGAAAACCTTACCCTTCGCTTGGCCGGAGGTGGCCGGAAAATGGTCGTCGAACGGCAAGAACCTGAAATGGAAACTTTCCTCTTCGGTCAACAGGTCAAACTTCCAAAAATGGAAAGTCAACGGTGGTCAACGCTAAATAGTGATTTTCGACGATTTTACGACTATTTCCGATATTTATACTCGCGCCTCGGGTCAATCGACGGTCCGAAATGAGTATTCGAAATGATTCGGATAAGCTCGAAACAATCGGATAAACTCGTCGGAATCCAAAACTTCGAATAATCACAAAATATTCCTCGGTCATCGGAAAAATCTTCCGGAATAGCCCTCGAGCTCGAAATCACGTACTCTACAATTTCCGTGAAGACACTCAACTCAAATTCTCAGCCGAAAATATAGTCGCGAATAGAGTCGACGAACCACATATATAACGTAAAACTGCGACTATGACCAATCTGGAGAATCGTGCCGAATACGCAACTGATTCTGGTTCGGGTCGTCACAAATCTACCCCCCTTAAAGAAATTTCGACCTCGAAATTTACGTACCTGTCAAGTGAACAGATGAGGATACTGCTCCCGCATACGCTGCTCAGTCTCCCAGGTGGCCTCCTCAACCGAATGGTTCTGCCACAAGACCTTCACTAGCGGAATCACATGGTGCCTCAAATCCTGCTCACGACGATCGAGAATCTGCACAGGCTCCTCTACATACGTCAAATCCTCTCTGATCGGCAACTGCTGTGGGGTTAACACATGTGAAGGATCTGAGATGTACTTCCGCAACATCGAAACATGGAAGACATCATGTACACGAGCCATCTCAGCTGGTAACTCAAGTCTGTAAGCAATAGCTCTAACCCTCTCCGTAATCTCATACGGATCAATATATCGTGGTCGAAGCTTGCCACGCTTCCCGAAACGCACAACTCCCCTCCACGGAGATAGTCTCAAGAAGACCCAATCACCAACCTCGAACTCTAAGCTCTTCCTCCTCACATCCGTGTAACTCTTCTGCCGATCCTGAGCGATCTTCAATCGATCCCGAATAACCTGTATGTCATCCATCGTAGTTTTCACCAAATCAGGACCAATGAGCAGATGCTCGCCCACCTCACTCCAACACAACGGAGTGCGACACTGCTTCCCGTACAGAGCCTTGTACGGTGCCATCTCAATACTGGCCTGGTAGCTGTTGTTGTAGGCGAACTCAATCAGGTGTAACTGCTGATCCCAGTTCCCACGGAACTGCAACACACATGATCTCAGCATATCCTCAAGAGTCTGAATGGTCCACTCGGACTGCCCGTCAGTCTGAGGATGAAAAGCTGTACTAAATCGCAACCTCGTGCCCAATGCTCGATGCAACGCCTGCCAAAACTCAGAAGTGAACTGACTATCTCGGTCAGAAACAATGGACACAGGCATACCATGCAAGCGAACAATCTCTGATAAATACAACTTAGCCAATCTACTCACTGATACCTTCCCTGGAAGTGCAAGAAAGTGTGCGGATTTCGTCAATCGATCCACAATAACCCAAATGCCAGTGTTGCCAGCAGAAGTACACTGCAATTGATAGACGAAATCCATCGTAATGTGCTCCCACTTCCAAACTGGAATCTCAAGTGGCTGTAGTTTCTCTGCAGGTTTCTACCTCTCTGCTTTCACCTGCTGACAGATCAAACATCGACTCACGTACACGGCAATCTCCCGCTTCATGTTGCGCCACCAATAGTACGCTCGAAGTGTACGAAACATCTTCGTACCTCCGGGATGCATTGCATACGCAGAACTATGGGCCTCGTCCAAAATCTCCTTCTTCAAGCTCTCATCTCTGGGCACACATAGCCTGCCTCTGAACAATAACGTGCCATCGTCGCTCAATCGGAACTCTGTAGGCACACCATTCCGTATCATGGTCTTCTTGCCCAACAAGTAAGAATCTGAATCCTGAGCCTCTCGTACCTGATCAACCAATACGGGTCGAACCTGAAAAATGGCCAACAAAGCTCCCTCGTCATCATACCCAAACTCAGCACCTGTAGCTCGAAGCTCGGCTAACATTGATACTCTGGCCACACACATGTGAAACAACGAGGCTCCAGATTTCCGGCGAATGCATGTGCTACAACATTGGCCTTCCCCGGATGGTACTCGAAAGTGCAATCATAATCGTTGATCAACTCCATCCACCGGCGCTGCCTCATGTTCAGATCCGGCTGCGTCCGCAAGTAGGTGAGACTCTTGTGATCAGTGTAAATCTTACACTGAGCACCATACAAATAATGTCTCCAACTCTTCAACGCTAACACAATAACGGCTAACTCCAAATCATGCGTCGGATAGTTGACCTCATGTGGTTTCAGCTGCCTGGAACCATAGGCTACAACTCTACCATGCTGCATCAACACACAGCCTTGCCCCAACTTCGACGCATCGCTATACACTACGAACTCACCACTATCATCTGGCAATGTCAGAACCGGTGCGGTAGTCAATCTCTCCTTCAAGAGCAAATAACTCTCCTCGCACGCATCAGACCACTCAAACTTGACACCCTTCTTCGTCAATCTGGTCACTGGTGTAGCAATCCGGGAGAAATCCTATACAAACCGTCGGTAATAGCCCGCTAACCCCAAGAAACTCCGAATCTCCGATACAGTAGTAGGTCTACTCCAGTTCAACACGGCCTCGATCTTGTCAGGATCAACACTGACTCCCTCGGCCGAAATCACGTGGCCCAGAAACTTCACACTATCCAACCAGAACTCGCACTTGCTAAACTTCGCGAACAACTGATGGTCCCGCAAAGTCCGCAACACTGCCCGCAAATGCTTCTTGTGCTGGCCCACGCTCCTGGAATAAATCAAAATATCGTCAATGAATACAATCACGAACTTGTCCAGGAACCGTCGAAACACCTGATTCATCAAGTCCATGAAAGCTGCGGGGGCGTTGGTCAACCCAAACGGCATAACCAGAAACTCATAGTGTCCATACCGCGTTCTGAACGCCGTCCTGGCTACATCAGAGTCACGGATCCTCAACTGGTGATATCCGGATCGAAGGTCAACCTTCGAAAAGACTAATGCTCCCTTAAGCTGATCGAACAAGTCATCAATCCGCGGCAACGGATACTTGTTCCTCACTGTAATCTGATTCAGCTTCCGATAGTCGATGCACAACCGCATGGACCCATCCTTCTTCCGCACAAACAACACCGGAGCACCTCACGGAGAAACACTTGGTCGAATGAAACCCTTCTCTAGCAACTCCTGGAGCTGAATCTACAACTCCTTCAACTCCGCAGGCACCATACGATACGGTGTTTGGGAAATCGGTCTTGTACCCGGCAACAACTCAATAGTGAAATCAATCTCCCGCACAGGGGGTATACCTGGTAACTCCGCTGGAAACACATCTGGAAACTCAGAAACAACCTCAATACTACCAAGGTCTGGCACAGCAGCTGTAGTGTCCACAACATGGGCTAAGTAAGTGACACAACCCTTCTTAATCAACTGATCCGCCCTCATCGCGGAAATCAAACACGGTAGTGAAGTGTTCTTCTCGCCGTGAAACAGTATCTCGGGTAACCCTGGTCGTCGAAACGCGACCTCCTTCTTGTGATAGTCAAACATGGCCCAGTGCGACTCCAAAAATTCCATACCCAAGATTAGATCAAAATCCACAATATCAAGCAGTAACAGATCTGCGGCTAATCCATGACCATCAATAAACACCTCACAATCTCTGTAAACCCAACCGATGCCCACGGAGAAGGTAGCAATCTCCGTGGCCCAGGTGTTCACCTGGACGACGAAGAATTAGTTCTCCGTCGTCCAGGTGCATACATGGGCCACGGAGAAGCTAACAATCTCCGTGGCCCATGTGTTCACCTGGACGACGGAGAACTAATTCTCCGTCGTCCAGGTGAACACCTGGGCCACGGAGAATGGCAGGGTTTAGGGTTTAGGGGTTAGGGGTTAGGGGTTAGGGGTTTAGGGTTTAGGGTTTAGGGTTTGGGCACCTGGACGACGGAGAACATAATCTCCGTCGTCCAAGTGCCTATTTAATTTTTTTTTTTAAAATTAAATTGTAAATAAATATTATTAATTTAATTTAAATAATGAAAAATAGTCCAAATTAATTAAATAAAATAAATTTTTAATATTAATTAATGTATTAAATAATTAATTAATTTGTACATACACATCCAAATTAAAAACCCATAAAAATTATATAATATTGTTCGGAAATCGGAAACAAAGAAACGCGATAATTAACTAGCTAGCTAATACACTGGAGGAGCAGATGCGCCGCCGAGTCCTCCGCCTCCAGCCGGGTCGTTGTCGTCGGGGTGTGGGTTCGGAGGAGGTTGACAAGCTTCTCGATTTTGTTGCATGAGGGCGGTGAGTTGGGCTATTTGTACTTGTTGTTCGTCAAGTCTTTGCCACATGGATTGATTCTCCTCTCGTGCCAGTCGAGCCTCTTGAATGGCTGCTTCGACGGCCGCAGCCTGAGTCCTTCTCCGCTGGCCCGAACCTCCCGTAGATGATGAGTCGGAGGTCGTCGACAAATCTCGTACCACCCTAGGCCCGAAGTGCCTAACCTCCTTGACAGCTCTACGACCGTAGACCTCATCCGCGATTGCAATTTGGCTCTCTAAGGATAGAGGAGGCAGGTCTTCCGGCGGCACATCTGGGAACACAAGCTGAGTGTTAGCCAACTCTTCCTGCGCACGCTCTATCACCCTTGCCTACAAAAGAATAATTAATTTATTATAATGAAAAATTATTTAAATAATAATTACTATAATTAAAAGCACATATATATATATATCACTTACGCCGCATTGACTCGCTTCATTATCGAGCCCAGGCGTCACATACGCGCTTATGCTTGCATCAAGATAAGGGTGTTTGGAGCCCTTATCCTTGTGCTCCTTGGCTATTTGAATGAACTGCTTGGCGCCGGTAGTATGGTGTTTGTCCTTCTTCCCCCGGTTGGCTTTGTTGACACCGGAGAATTTCTGTTACACAACATAATTAAATCATTAAAAAATTAATAACTAGAATTAAATAATTCAATTATCTTAATTGAATTATAAAAGAAGTAAATTAACGAGTCATCGGCAAAGTGGTTACACAATCACTCCCACTCATCTTCTCTATCCCCACGCAGCTCTACGGGGGGAGGTGAGGGACCGTAAGTTTGGAAGTACTGATGGAGCCTGTACTTCCAATCTTTGTAGATGGAGTTGGCGGTTTGGTTGATATGCCTCAACATGGCCGGTGTCGGATCCACCGCAAATTGTTCCTATAAAAAATAAATAGAAAATTATAATCGTATATATTATGAAATTATAACTAACATTAACAATATTATATAATGACTAAAATTGGACGTATTACGTACCGAAAGATCTTTGAAGACTTTCGCCTTCTCATGATCCGGCGCCTCCTTCCAAGTAGGGGCAGTGATTCGAACTCGGCTACGGACGATAGACCCGATGCTATGCGCCGAGAGACTTGCTAGCTGAGCTGTGGGAGGGCCACCGGTGAATTCGTCGTAGGGCAAGTCGATCTTTTTCCCGGTCGCCTTGCAAATTTTCTCCGCTTTGCCCCCTTTAACGAGACCCCGAGTCCTTTTCGGTTCCGGGTCAGTGGGGGCCCTCCTTTGCTTACGGCGGGCGCTGTACATGATTGATTCAGCGGTGGAAGACGCCTGAGTACTTCCCATTGAACCGGTACCGGGCGTCGGAGTTGAAAAAGGGTCGACGTCATCACCGCCGGAGATAAATGGGGCAGACGGAATATCCCCAAGAGGCGCCGCCTCCGAAGCAGATGAAGGGTCGGGATTGAGGGCGTCGTTGCCCTCAGGTAATTCCCAACCGACTTGGTCCGCCAAGCGGCGGAGCATGGCATCTTCTGCCTCCTGTTGGGCTTTCTTCTTGCTGGATGGAGCCATTTATAACCTTATAATGAGAACGTTGTTAAAATACGTACTTACCATAATAATTACAGCTAAAAAATTTACGCTAATTAAGTACGGTTAAGATTTAAATAGAGTACACTAGCTTGGCTTTTTCGGTCGTTCAATGGACGTGCGACCCGCGCGATAAAGTGTAAATTTTCAATTAATCAGCCTTGGTTAAATCGAAAAACATGGCCAGTTAGGGATAGAGATAACGCGAGAGGCAGGACTAATTTCGACAAAAGTCTTTCTTAGTCCAAATCCTGTCACCAGTCATAACCCGTTTCTAGACACCATGTCCGACATTCGGCTAATTTTTCGAAAATTTACACTCCCTCAAGTCCTTTGCAAACTCCGCCCTCAACCTCGTGTCCATAACTTCACTTAGGTTATGGTGTGCGGTGATGAAATCCACACATCACGAGGGGTTAAGGAGATAAGCTAGGAAAAAAGGCGTCATCTATTCCAAAGAGTGCGACTTAATAAACCAAGTCTATGTACTAAATTTAAATCGAACACGTACTACCATGCAATTTACTCGAAAATACACGTAATTAATTATCAATTAATTAAAACAATAAATAATTACAATAATGAATTATTATTTATCATGCATATATAATAATAATTATTCATTTACCAATATAATTAATTATTATTAACAATAATAATTATTTCTATTATTTAATTTTAACTAATAATTATTTATTACCAAATAATTAACAACTAATAATGATTATCCCAATATTAATAATAACAACTCATTAATGATTATAATTATAACTATTAACTATTTTAAACTAATTAATAAATTAAAACTATTTATTAATTAAATAATTAATTAAATAAAAAAATGTAAAAGAGGTAAAAAATAGAATTATTACCTCGTCGGAATGTCGCCGGAATATCGGAAGAGTAGAGTCGTCGGAGAGGGGGAACCACGCCGGAAATTGAGTCGTCGGAGCGTCGCCGGAGGAGGATCGCCGGAGGCCGGAGAGGAGAGTGAGAGAGACAGAGAGAGAGAGAGAGGGAGAGAGAGAGAGAGAGAGGAGAGGAATGTATGGGATGAGGAAAAGAAGATGGCGCACAGCCTATTTATAGGCTTTCACTTAGACGACGGAGAACTATTCTCCGTCGTCTAAGTTCACTTGGACGACGGAAACAGTGTTTTCCGTCGTCTAAGTGGCGGTTTAAAAAAATTTCAAGCGGCGCCAATTAATCGGCGGGACGTTTTGAACCGCCATGATTTTGGACTTAGACGACGGAGAATGAATTCTCCGTCGTCTAAGTGAAAATTCAAGCAGTCCCAAAAACGGAAGCCGTAAATTGAACCGCCATAAAAATTGGACTTGGACGACGGATAATGGCAATCTCCGTCGTCCAAGTGAAAATTACACGAAAAAAATAAACAAAAATAAATTCGAACCGCCATGGTAATTTGAACCTGGACGACGGAGATTGGCCATCTCCGTCGTCCAGGCTCAAATTACGTAAAAAAAAATTTAAAAAATAATTCGCTAGGAATTTAGCGTTCAGTCATTCGAGTGAAATAGTCGTACGATATCGATGAACGCATCGTATATATGAACAGTTAAATTTGAACCGACGAATAATTTTTCGTTTAGAAAGTTGTTAAGTATCGACTAATCCTTACGACTTAAGTGTTCATGAGTAGAGGCTCATTTCTAGCAGAGTATTAACGAAATTGAATTTGGACAAAACAACCGTTGGATATGTTCGTCGTAACATAATATATAATTGTCTTCAAATGACCATAAAATAATAAGTTCGGGAAGGGTTTCATCGGCACAGTCAACCGCAAAACCGAGAATTTAACAAACCGGAAACGTGGATACAAGGCATTTCGCAACTCCGATTTTCGAACCGTCGAAGCTCACATACCAAGAATTGTTTACTCTAAAGTCTTGACGAAGAGAATATGCATTGGAAGAAGGTCTAGATGGTCGGTCTCTTAGAAAAATTTACGATATCTGCACCTGGACGACGGATATGATATTATCCGTCGTCCAGGTACTAACCTGGACGACGGAAAATCTCATCTCCGTCGTCCAAGTGTATAGACCCTGAATTCAGGGGTTAGGGGTCCTTAGGGTATAGGGTATAGGGTTTAACACTTGAACAACGGAGAAGGTCATTATCCGTCGTTCAGGTACACACTTGGACGACGGAGAATGACCTTCTCCGTCGTCCAAGTTCTAAACCCCGAATTCAGGGGTTAGGGCCTTAGGGTTTACGGTTTAGGTCGTCCTCGGTCATTTGTGTGTCCGTTCAATTATTCTAATTCAAAAATATAATTAAAAAATTGATTTAGGGTCCAGGATTTAGGGTTTTATATGAGATTGAGATTTGGCGGGGCGCCAAAGGTGAAAATGGCGGGGGACCTAATATAAACGTCGACGGAATATCTCATCTCCGTCGTCCAGGTGTATAGACCCTGAATTCAGGTGTCCGTTCAATTATTTTGAATCAAAAAATAAATTAAATAAATGATCGAGAAGATCTGATTTGCTAGATTTAGGGTCGAGGATTTAGGGAGATAGCCAAAATACCCTAAGGCGACAACCTGCAATTAATTTCTCCGTTGTCCAGGATATATAATTCGGATTAATTAATTACCGTAAACCTGCATCGATCATATATTACAACAATTACAATAATTAATTACCAATTAATAATCCTCGTCGTATGACCGTACTCTTTGTCATAATCGTCATCGTCCTCATCCCCGTTAGACGACGGCTCATCCTCGTCATCGTACTCAACATCGTCCGATGAATAACCTGAGTCCTCGTCCGCGTCCTCTTCCTGCTCGTCTTCTTCATCTACCTCATCGATAATCTCATCTTCAGTTAGATCTGTACAACCATTAGGCATGGGTAACCGTTCACCATCTTGAACCAGGTCCATTATATCGGAGCGGATGACAAAAATATTAGGCTCTTGATAGGCAGGAATGTCTCTTTCTGGTTCAGCAGCATCTTCAGTCGTCGCCGGTGTCCCTTCAATTGTCTCTGTATTCCATATTCCTCGGTGAGAGATATGGTTCACTATTTTTCACCCTTCACCGGCTTTCGGATCGTCGAGATAGAACACCTGCCGAACTAAGGTGGCGAGAGCGAAAGGCTCATCCTCATACCAGCTTGAGTTTGTATCGACTGATAATAGTCCCAGGTCTTCCTTTGTACGCTTGAACCATCTGCACTTGAATAGGAAAACGTTGACATCATTCCCGTAACATAGCTGAACCACATATACAATAGTCCCGTAATATAGATCATTGTCTTTCCCAACCGCTACCCCACTGTTTTGTGTTCTTCTTCCTTCGTCTCGAGCCAATGAATGGAACTTTACACCGTTCACAAAACATCCGGGATAAATATAGTGTTTAACCGGCTTCCCTGCTAGCAAGTGCTTTGGCCATGACCACCACCCCCCGTGGTTTTCAGATTTTTGCAGATCAATCATCTGCAAAAAAGGGCAAATTAATATAAGGGCTCAACCGTCTACAAACATGATCGATATGTATGTAAATTACTACTTAAATACCGAGACGTACGTACGTACCCATTGGAAGAAATAATCGGGAAACTTCTTCTTAACCATTTTCTCAATCCACGCCGAACTCTTGTTTTGATTTAACACCTGAAGCCTCTCCATGTATGACATCATGTACGGCTCAACTTCGTCACAGTCTCGCAACACTACCCAATGTGCCTCAATAAGTTCTTCCCGTGTTAACGATTCCTTTAATACTCCTCTAAACGGTCGGACGACATTGGTGACGACAGAAAGATTGATGCGGGCACTGCGATCGGAGGCAGTGGGAGGTGGTGGATCTTTGAGGTACCTGTTGCAGTAAGTAACACACTCATGCATTAGGTATGTCTCTGCTATGGAGCCATCCGGGGCCGACCTGTTTTTGACGAATGACTTATACTTTCCAAGCTGTCTACAAAATCAAACGTACAATAAGAATAAGTACATATAGCTAGCTAGTAATCTCCAGTGGAACAAATTAATTAGTTGTACGTACCTTTCTTGAGGATACATCCAAGTGTACTGGACTCGACCAGAAATGAGCACCTGCTCGGGCAGGTGGATCATTAGGTGAATCATGATGTCAAAGAAAGCAGGGGGAAAAATCCTCTCTAGTTTGCAAATGATGTGCACAATTTGTTGTTGCAATTCCACCACATCTGACTTCTTTAATTCTCTGGCGCATAATTTCTGCCACCACCTGCACAATGCCACAATTGGTTCTACGACGTCACGAGGCAAGTATGGTCGAATTACCACTGGAATCAGACGTTGCAGCATAACGTGATAGTCATGTGTCTTTAGACCCACAAACTTGTGTTGCACCTCGTCCACTGCTCCAGTTATAGTAGCTGCATACGTAGCCGGATAACGAACGCCCTTAAACCAGTGAAATACAGAACGTCTAAGCGTCGGCTTCACTATGTAAGGTGCAGCTGGCATCTTATTGTACACTCATTTCCTATCCCTCCTCAACCACAAGGGACGACGTAGATTCATTGATTCCAAATCTTTGCGCGCTTTGGGAGTATCTTTAGTCTTGAACTTAATACCAAGAATTGTTCCCACCACGCTGTCGCACACATTCTTTTCTATGTGCATCGCGTCCAAGTTGTTCCTCAGCTTCAACTTCGACCAGTAAAGGAGTTCAATGAATATACTCTTGTGATCCCAATAGCTCAGATCATGTGAAGGAATTGGATTGCATTTCTTTACATCCGCGTCATTGCTCAACACACCAAAGTCGAAATAGCTCAACCTCTCTAAAATCTCTTCGCCCGACCAACTACGGGGTTTAGGATTGTTCTCTACTGTCCCGTTGAAATGAGCTTCATCTTGTCGCCACGGGTGGTCGTGAGGAAGCCATCTACGGTGACCCAAGTAACACACCTTCCCCGCGTGCCAACTAGAGTTCACGTCGTCCAAACATATAGGACATCTATTATATCCTTTTGTCCTGCAGGCTGCCAACATCCCATACGCTGGAAAATCGATGATCGTCCACATTACGGCAGCACTCATCGTGAACATCGTGTCAGTGAATTTGTCATAAGTTGGGACTCCATTTTCCCACAACAATTTCAGCTCGTCGATCAAAGGTCTGAGGTAGACATCTAAGAACTTCCCTAAAGATTTAGGACCTGGAATTAGTACAGTAAGGAAATTAAATTCCTTGTTCATGCACATCCATGAAGGCAAGTTGTACCGCATCAGAATAACTAGCCAAGTGCTGACGGCGGAGCTATTACTTCCCCAAGGATTGAATCCGTCTGTAGATAGGCCGAGTCTAACATTTCTAACCTCTGTAGCAAAGTCTCCAAATTCTCTGTCGAAATGTTTGAAACCCTCCCCATCCGCGGCGTGTCGCAGGACATCGTCATCTATTCGCTTTTCTGCGTACCATCGCATCGCCTCTGCTGTGTGTACAGACATGTACAGGCGCTGCAATCTGGGAATCAAGGGAAAATATCGAACAACTTTCACAGGAATTCTCTTTTTCGAACTCTTTCTATTCACCTGGAATCTGCACTGGCCACATACAGGACAATAGTCCAAATCTTTATACTCTTTGTAAAATAGCACACAATCATTCGGACATGCGTCAATTATCCTGTACTTTAGGCCGAGGCTGCTCAAAATATTTCTAACCTTATAATGAGATTTAGGAAGATTGTGATCATCAGGAAGCAACTTACATATTTGCTCCTGAATTTCGTCAAAAGCACTCACTGACATTTTGTGCTTCACTTTTATCTTCATTTAATCCATCACATATTGCAACACATTCTCTCGACATCCAGGGAACACTGGGGTCTGCGCTTCAAGTAGCATCCGGTTGTACTTATCCATCTCACTCGTGTCAGTGGCCAAGCTAGCATCGGGGAATGTGTCATCATGCTCATTAGTGGTACTGTAACCTCCGTCTTGGTGTTGGTGTCCACCATGACTACATCTCGGAAACGCATCATGGACCAAATCTGCAGTTGGGTTGCAAGCTGGGGGTCCGCCACCACTCCCGCTGGATGAGGCACCATGGTAACTGTACCCTGAGCTGAAGTCTGCTGCGCTGAACTCTACTGCTTCACCATGCTCGCTCCATGTAGTGTAACTCCACATCATACCATTTTCGTACAGGTGTTGCACCATAACATTAACCTCCGCATACTGACAATTAAGACATTTCTGGCACGGACACCTGAAACGCTTCTTTCCCTGACCATGTTCTATCGCAAAATTCACAAATTCGCTAATTCCATCCATATACCGGACATCACATCTATTCTTCAACTTCATCCAACTCTTGTCCATACTGCTACAAAATATTATAATTAATTAATTATTACATATATATATATATTAATTAGTCCATTAATTTACGCTTAATTATACGTACTCGATCTACATCGATCCATCAATTACGTACGTAATTTAATCTGTATATATAGCTAACATCCATGCATGTATGTACGTACGTTTTCACTAAATATATATTAAGCAAATTTTAACTGCGTACGTACCTGCTGGCCTTCTCGATATCTATTAATTAAGTTAGCTAGCTAGTTAGCGGAGATCCCTTATCGGCCTGATCCTTCTCGGCCTTCTCCCTTCTCCGATCCTTCTCATTCTCCCTTCTCCTTCAATTCTTCTTCGAATGGAATGAAGATATCGGATATATGGAATGAATTGAGTTTGGCATCGGGCTTATATAATGCTTCACTTAGACGACGGAGGTGTCGGTACGTCGTCTAAGTGGAAGTTACTCGGACCATGGCGTGTCGGTCCGTTGTCCAGGTGATCACCTGGACGACGGAGAATACCATCTCCGTCGTCCAGGTGATCACCTGGACCACGGAGAACACCTCCTCCGTCGTCCAGGTGATCACCTGGAGGACAAAGAAGACACCGTCGTCCAGGTGATCACCTGGACGACGGAGATGGTATTCTCCGTCGTCCAGGTTGTACTTGGAAGATAGAGACTTCTCCGTCGTCCAAGTGTCACTTGGACCACGGAACAATTACGTTTCCGTGGTCTAAGTGCTGTTTTCTTGTAGTGAGATCCAATCTGGGCAGCAGTTCGGTCATTCAAAATGCTCTGAAATCATTGGGTGTTGTCGAAAACTGTCCACAATGAGTTCGTGATTCTTTATATAGGTAGGTACGTACGTACTATATATAGGTATATATATGTGCATGTGTACGTGTTGATTGTGGTACATATATATATGCATGATGTATAGAATTGAGATATATATTGTTCATTTTGAGTTGATTGTAGAGTTTGAGTGATTGATGGTTGATTTTGAGTGATTGATAGTTAACTTGTAGTAATTGTCATTGATTATTGTGAATATAGGGTAATTTATTTGATTATTGTGATTATTATAGGGTTAATTTTGATTATTATGGTTAATATATATTGTGATTATTGTGTGTTTCGGTTAATTGTGATTGTAGTGTGGTTATTATTTAGATTTTTTGTGATTTTAGTTAGGGTATATATATTAAAATTATGGGAATTGTACGTGCGTGTAATCATATATATATATATTAATTGATTGATTGTTGATTTAATTTGAGTTAAATTAGACGAAAATAAATATATGATCGAATAATTAGAAATCGAGTAGAATATATAATTAGACAAAAATAAGTTTTATATATGAATATAAATTAGACAAAATATATATATGTTCATTTGTAATTAATTAGGGATCGATCGAGTAGAATAATTAAATTATGTAATTTATAGTTTAAATATCGATATATATATATATATAATAATGAATTTTTAATTAATTAGATCATGGGTATATAAACAGCTATAATTTTTAGGATGGACAAGAGTTGGATGTGTCTTCCAAGATGGGATGTAAGATATCACCGTGGAATTAGGAGTTTTGTGGAATATGTGAAGGTTAATTGTGGAGGGATGACAATTCATTATTGTCCGTGTATGAAATGTCAATGTTGCAGCGAGCGATATCGTTTTCACATTGATAAAGTATTAATTGGAGCACTTGAAGAAAAACGGGTTTTAGGATAAGTACACATATTGGATTTATCACGGTGAGAGCTCATTAGTTGGTCAGCATGATCAGGGACAATTTTTTGAGAGTGTCAGTACATCCAATGATCCAACAACAAGGTTGATCAATGATATGTTTCCTCATGAGAGCGGTGTATTTGCTCAAACACCAGATATCCCTCCCGCCGTTAGGGGTTTCCCTTATATTGAGCCAGTCCAACAATTACCTACAGATGTCAACACTACTGGTATGGACAAGTACAACAACCTCATTGCCTTCCAACAAACCTCGTTGTACAACGAGTGTAATAAGACTGTTCTTGAAAGTTTTATGGGAGAAATGAAGCTCAAAGTGGAGAACAAAATGAGTGTGAAGGCTATTGATGATTGGCGAAAGTGGTCTGGTTCGTTGTTACCCCCCAGTCATCGCCTTCCTACCATTCATCGTAAGGTGCGACAGATCCTGAAACATATTGGCATTTCCTACATCAAAATCCATGTTTGTAGATATGATTACATTATGTTCTGGGGTGAAAAGGCTTATGGGAATGATCTTGAATCCCTTGATAGTTGCCCGGTATGTGGTACAGATAGGTATAAGTTGACTCCTGCTGGAAACAAGAAAGCTGTGAAGATACTTCGATATTTTCTGCTGATAGATAGGCTAGAACGGTTGTTCATGTGTGCACACACGACTGAAGCTATGAGATGGTGGGCCGAGAGGAATTTGCCCGACGGTGATAGCTTCATACACATGGTGAAGGAGTTTTCTTATTTTGCATCAGAGGTTCGAAATGTTTGGATGGGGCTTTCATCTGACGGATTCAACCCTTTTGGCAACATGAGTCTCCAATACAGTATATGGCCAGTTATTTTGGTACCGTACAACCTTCATTCATGAACGTGCATGAATAAAGAATACAATATGCTCACTATGATAATTCCAGAGCCGGGTTATCCAGGAAAGTGTCTCGATGTGTATTTGAGACCCTTGATTGAGGAGCTTAAGTACCTGAATGAGTATGGTCATCCCACTGACAAGTTCAAAAATGAGATGTTCCAGATGCATGTCATGCTTGTTTGCACCATTAGCAATTTTCCTGCATGCAGGATGTTGTTGGGCAACGTTACCAGGGGATACAGGGTTTGTCCAGAGTGCATGACTGTTGAGTGTTGCAGACCTCATTGCAGGAAGATTGTAGAGATGCGTCATCGTTGTTGGCTTCCACATAATCACCCATTTCGAGAGGATATGGAGGCATTTAATGGGACTGTGGAAACAGGTGAGCAGCCGAGGAGATGGACGGGGGATGAAATATTAGACGTGTTAAATAAAATACGATTTTGGGCAGCTTAGCAATCATCCTGAGATAGTGGCGTCAACACCTGACAAACCCGACAGGTATAAATTCTGGACACACAAAAGTATTTTTTGGGAACTTCCGTATTGGTCCAAGTTGCTGATCAGACATTACTTAGATGTCATGTACATGGATAAAAATGTGTGCGAGAGTGTGGTCGGCACAGTGTTGAATTGGGAGGGAAAAACTAAAGACGGCCCGAAGGCACGCATTGATCTTAAAAGAATGGGACTGCGAAAACATTTGTGGTTGAGAGATGGGAAGAAAAAAATGCCTCAAGCTCCTTATACCATCAAGTCTGCCTAGAAGAATGAATTTTTTGGCTGGATGGGTAATGTTAGGTATCCTTCCGGCTATGCAGGAAATATAAGTTTATGTGTTAACATCAAAGACAATAAGATGTACGGACTAAAGAGTCATGACTGTCATATACTGCTTCAACGCCTCTTCGAATTCCCTGTTTTCATTCGAGGATACCTGCCCAAAGAGGTGGTAGAGCCGTTAGTGGCTTTGTCAAGATTCTTTCAGAAATTACGCACGAGGGAAGTGAAGAAATCGGACATGTGAGAAATGCAACAGGACATCATTTTTTCGATATCATGCCTCACCTGATGCTCCATCTTTCGGAACAATTGTTGCTTACCGGTCCAGTACACTACACATGGATGTATCATATAGAAAGGTACGTAAGGCATCTCTGAATCTGGCTATGTCTTTAATATTATTTATTCACTTATTTTACAATAATCATAACCCTCTGTACCACTTTATAGACAATTAGGGGACTACAAAGACTATATGTTGAACAAATCCACACCTGAAGGGTATATCGTTGAAGCATATATTGCGCACGAGTGCATAACATACACCAAGTTGTATTTGGGAGCGTTGGAGGACCTTCCACAACATATGTCGGTAGATGAACCGCAGTTCAACCTTTCGATCATTTCCAATGATGTTGAAGTTTTTGGAAAGTTGTCCAACTCGTACAATTTGGAACCATATGAGCTAGTCATTTCCTACTGGTCGGTATTGATTAACTGTCCAGAAGTTCAATATTGGAAAAAAATGTGCACCTTTACTGCCCTGCTATTGTCGGTGATGTTGAGTACCACAACAAGACGTTCGCAAACTATTTTGGCAAATGGGTATGTATATAGATATATTTACTTGTATATGAATTTAAGTGTCTCGTATCCCATTTATAGTTAAGTTAATAAATGATTATTTTCAGATGAACCATGTACAAGATGATTGTATCCTTCAGTGGTCACATGAATTGAGACTCTTGGCGCAGAAACCGGTAACTTCCAGAGTTTATCCTATGTGTAAAGTAAATGATGTGCTATTTATTTGTGAACATAGAGACGTCGGACGAAGAACACAGAATTCTGGCCGGGGTAATGGTGCATGGTGGGCAGAATGGAGTTGACTATTACAGTGTTCTCCATTTAGTTGTCGAATTAATTTATGGGGAAGGCATGACAGTGCACTTGTTTAAGTGTAGATAGTTTAATACTGACCCTGAGAACACAAGGACCGATCAATACGACATATTTTCGATGAATATTGCTACAAGCTGGTATGAAGGTGATCCGTTTATTTTGGCCATGGCGATGAAACAATTGTTCTATCTTGATGATCTTGTGCATAAAGGCGTGTGGAAAGTGGTTAACTATGTTCTTCCAAGAAACATATACAGTGCCTCGACACTTGGTGTGATTTCAGATAATGAAGAAGTTAGTGCATACCAAGAGCCGAACGCAACTGGTATTCCTAAATCCTCAACAATTAGCCTTACTAATGTGATACAGGGTAATGTGGTACGAATTCCTTGACCGGAACTTATTGATGTTAATCAAAATGAAGACAATGAAGACTCAAGTGACGAGGACTTACACATCTTACCTGAAATTAACTCGGAAACCGAGTCAGATTCAAGCGATGATTCTGACTATGCACCTTAGTGTACGTATGTTAATTTGAGTATGAACGTGCAATGTAAATTGATGTGTAGGACGATGACTTGAACGTGCAATTTGAGTATGAACGTGCAATGAATAATGTCGACATTCGTGATATGTAAAGTAGGAACTTTGTTTAATTAGCCTTTTTTATAAGTAACTAAAAACAACTCATAGCCTTTTTTACTAAATGAGAAAAAACAAAAGCAAAGTGAAAGGAAAAAAAACGTATAGCCGACGATATTCATAATAAATATCGTCAGCTATACTATAGCCGATGACTATACGTATGTCGTCGGCTATAGTTGTCGGGTTTTAACCCCCAGAATAGCCGTTTTGGACAGATCGAAAATGAAACTGCCCCAATTTTTTTTTAAACTGTCCGGTCCATCCATCTACAACCCGCCGCTGTCGTTCATCCTAGCCAATCAAGAGCCGTCGACGTCCTTCGATCTACAACCCAAAAACAGGTTCGATTCCTCTCCTTAAATCCCTAAATCCCCAATTTTTAATTTTTGTTTTATTTAGGTTCAATTTATGTTTAGTTTGTTGATAATGTGGATGTTTGGATGAGTTGTGTGAATATATATATTGGGTATTGTTGAATTTTATTGATTTTTGGAATTATTGTTGGATTATATATTGGATATTATTGGATTATGAATATATATATATATATATATGGGATTGTTGGATTAGGAATTTTTGGAATATAATGAAATTTTTTTGAATTTTTGAAATTTAATGGAATTTTATATGAAGGAATATATAATGAAATTTTTATGAATTTTGTAATTTTTGGATTATTATTATTATGAGCATATATATATATGAATTAATTTGGATAATATTTGGTGATTAATAAGAATTAAATAGGTAGATTAATAATTTAATTTAATTTTTAGTAATTTATGAGATTAATATGAATTAATTTAATTACGTGAACTAATTTGACTAACGGGAATTAATTTAATTATGTGAATTAATTAATATGTGAATTAATTTAATTATGTTAATTAATTTTTATTATTCTAGATTTATGTGAATTAATTTTATTTATTCTGGATTTATGTGAACTAATTTAGAATTTGGTAGATTAATATATATGAATTAATTTGAATTTTTTGTAATTTATGGAATTATTGTGAGTTAAATATGAAAATATGTGAATTAATATATATGACATTTGGTAGATTAATGTGAATTAATTTTAATTTTGGTAGATAAATTTTAAAAACTATATAAAATTGAGTATGTTACGTAAATTTTATAGAAACGATGAATTGGTTGAACTGCGGTGCTTCGCGAGGGGGTCGAGAGGGAGATCGAGACGTGGGGATGAGGGCAGCGGAAGTCAGCCCGCATCCGGATCTGCCAGTATAGGTAACAACCTCAGCAGCAACAGATCGAGCCTCGCCGACCCTCCAGCGCGAGGAGGCTTTATGAGCACAATTGCATGCCTTCAAAGGATAGTGCGACTCAATCCTCGGTCCGAATGCCAGACATTCATCGGTCGGAGCCTTCCCCATCCACCGACCAGACTCCTCTTTCTTCTGAGGAGGCTGGTGGATCAACTCAGTTCTCGGCCGGGATACGACTATGCCCGCCGTCTACCCTATTCTTACCCTTGGAAATCCCGACGATACCCATGGTCGATCCCACGGGAATGCCTGTTCCAGGACAGCTAGGCATTACCCCGGACTAGGCATATGCGTATGTACCATTCCCGCAACCTCTCTGGAGTGCGAGGATTCCGAGACAACACACCGATGAATCAGGTAAATATTAATTAGTGATATCTTTTTACTTAGTAATATTTAAATTCAATTAGGTGTTGATGATTAAAAAATCGTCTACAAATGTAATAGGCGCGATCGTGGCCGATGAAAAACAGAAGAGGACCAGAGGCCCCATCGTCAGCAAGTTACTGGACGACGCGATTCGGGTTACCGGAGGTGGCCAAGTTATGATTCCGATCGGGGATGGAGGCGAGGTGATCGAGGGAAAGGTCACTCGACAGTACGCAGGGATGGCGGGCAGCATCATACGAGATAGAGTCTCAATGTTGTGGCCAGATTGGAATTCGGTGCCACAATCCGTCAAATATGAGCTGAATAATGCGTTGTCTGTGAGTAGAATTGTATATTTATTATGTATATTTTTTCTATATAAATTTTTAATATTTATATATATATATATGCATTGTAGAGGTGGTTCCGGGTAGACAATGACATTAGACCCACGTGAGCGGATGAAGTGCAAGGGAGTAGGTTACGTGATTCATTTGTTTAGATTTTTTCGTTTGTTTTGATTATATTCATAAAATGTTGTACGTTACTAATATTTGTGTTTTATTAATATAAATACAAGGAGTGGAAAGCCGAGCTGAAAAAACATTGAAAAAAGTAAGGCGACGATCGTTCGGGTACCCCTAGCGAGTTTCTTTATAGGGAGTACGAGTGGCGATGGCTTGTGGTTCACTTCAACAACCCGAGATTGAAGGTACGCATGTGACGACCCAAACCGGAATTGGTATGGTAATCGGCTTAATCCGCGAGTTCTGCGAGTAATCACAGTTTATCGTAATTAATCGAATTGGCTATTTTGATCACAACTTAATTATCGGGCGAGAATTTCAGTTCAGTCTCTTCACGAGAATTGTAGTATGCATGATTTCGAGTTCGTAGACAGTTTCGGATAATTGTTTCGACAACCGAGGAATATGTTATGAATATTTGAAATCGCATCATTTCGTCGTGTTTATCCGTTTGAGTTTGAGTTATCCGAAACGTGGATGTGATTCGATTTGGACCGTCGATCGTATCGAGCCGCAAGTATAAATATCGGAATAGTCGGAAAATGGTTGAAAATCACTGTTTGGGAAGTTTGACCGTCGTTTGACCCGTTGACCCGCGTTGACCGAGTTCAAACCGGGCCGTCGTTGACTCGCCGTCGGACTTGACGTTTCCGGCCACCTCCGGCTACAATTTGGGTATGGTTAGCTTCTTCTCTTGATTTCCTATGGTTTAGGACTTGAATTCATGTGATTTGGTGAGGTATAAGTGGAGAACGAGTTCGGTGAAATCCGTGGATTTCGCCGTCGTCGGGGGTGGCGCTCCGGCGACATTTGGGGTCGGGGGTGTGGGGGGAAAGGTTCCCCTCAACCTTATGAATCTTTTGGGTGAAAGAATTTTAGTTTGGTTGAGGTTTGAAGCTCGCCGGAAAACTCACCAGAATCCATGGATTCCGTGAGTTTCGAGGCGATTTCCGGCCGGTGGGCTTGGAATTGGAGGTTGTGGTAAAAGAGAAATGTGTTGGGCTCGAGGAGTACTTGTGATCTAGAAATTTTGGCCGGAATCCGCCACGATTGACGCCGCCGGTGGCGCTCCGGCGAAGGCGTTGACTTTTTGAAATTTGACAAGTTTTATGTCGTTTTGCTCGTAATCGCGCCCCGATCATCACCTTGAGGTTTTCGAGATGATTTGGATACCGGATTTTAAGTCAAGGGTTTATGTGGAGTATTTGGGGGTTTTCGTCAATTATTTTGTATCCGAGTTTTATGTTTCCAGAAATGGTTTGTTTCCGAGGTGTGGTACAGAGTAATGAATTGTGATTTTGATCAGTTATATTTTGTGATTATTCAGGGGATCGATATCGTACATTGGGCGAGGGATCTTCCGCCGAATCTCTAGATTAGTGCGTTTACGCGCTGTGCTTATCTATGAGTGGACATTTCTTTTCACTGATTAGTTGCGAATCCTTATTACACGTTTTACGAGCATGAGCATGCATATGAGATTATGATTTATACGAGCATGTGTTTTACGATTATGCATTTGTAAATACGCATCGACGAATATGCTTATACAATTATGTATTACGTATATGCATTTACATTATGCTTTATACACTTGCATAGAACTATTTATGATTTGGTTTACACAGAGTACAATCACAGTATATATTGTTGTATCGATACATTTGCATCTCTGCTGATCCCCGAGAATGTTTACCAGAGGAGGCTGTGACCCCTGACCCGAGGCCTTTACCAGGGGGGCAAACCTCTGACATGAGGCCTTTCTGGCTAGAATCATGTGTGGGTCTGGGATCCCGTGATTCGGACTGTACTAGTGCGGACGTGTCCATGACTGACCCCGCGAAGTTTTACGATGCATGTTCTATACGCGTGAGGAGTTAGAGTCTCCCTCGTATACTATATCATATTCATTCATTTAGATTCGCATATGTTTTTATAACATTTATTTTCGTCCACTCACTCTAACGGTTTATATATCTTTCCATGGGCTCTTTGTTTTCAATACCCAGTTTGCAGTTCAGATTCTGGTGTTGCATGTTGCAGTCGGAGGCTTAGTATTCGAGCTACTTTTTTGTTCCAGTAGGTTTCTTGTTTAGCCTACTGTTGTGTATTTATGTATATATACTAGAGGTCACTCTGAATACTCTGATGTTATATTTTCATATGATTTTCCCCGGATTTCTGTAAAGTTACAGCTTTTGGTTTATCACTTTACATTATGTTATGATATTGAGAATTCCGAATGGGATTGGTGCCCACAGTTTGGCTTTTGTGGCATAGGATGAAGTATGTTTTTGGGTGCAGGTTAATGGTAATTCCACGATATAGTGAAACTCTGCCAAAATTTCTAAGGTTTTTGCAAGTTCATGTTTTCAAAAGGGGTTTGATTCCGGTTTAGGAAACTAAATCGGGGTTGGGTCCTTTCAACGCAACCTTCAATTGATTAAAATTTTGTTTTATCGTACTTCCCCCAAATTATTTGGCTAATATTTTTTTGATGTTGGATAAATCGAGCATGCTATTTCTGAAGTCAACACAAGGATCCGGGCCAAAAACACAAAAAGTCATCATGCCGGTTCTAGATCATACTCGGGTTGGATCGAGGAGGCGGCCAACCACCCAGAAGTCCTTCCGCTTGTCTGTACGATGCAGCACGTGTATCCTCAGTCTCCCGAAGATGCTGTAAGTGTCCTTATAACAAAATAAACATATTTCTAAATTTTTTTGATTGTTTACATTAATTAACATTTTATTTTTCTTTGTCAATTAGGCGAGAGTTCAGGAGGTGATTCTGGAGGTGTTAACTCAAGTGGCAAGAGAGCGTTATCCCAACACCTCCGATGTGGAACTCCCGAATGATCAGATTGATCAATCTGATCCGATCATAGCGACCAGGATCATGGCAGCCGCGATCCCTCCAAGGAAGAACACTTTCTACTGCAGGGGGCTCGGAAAGTGGGGTCAAGGGCTACTAAAGAAGACTCCTGAATTCTCTCGTGGATCGGGATCTTCGAGGACTAATGAGCTATAGGAGCAGCTTCAGAGGCAAGCGATGGAGATGGAATCTCAATGGCTACGGATGGAGGAGTTGGAGCCGGCGAGAGCCGCCGAGCAGGAGGCGCGAGCCGCAGAGCAGAATCGGTTGGCCGAGCAGCAGCAGATGATGGGGACATGGATGTAGCACTGTTATGCACAGTTGTAGGCATTTGGAATCTAGATAGCTCCCCCGCCCATTTTCAGTGCATCATATCCACAGCTATAGCCGCAGCCGCAGCTGCCGGACCAAGACCAAGTAGACAATAGCGATCCGTTTGACCACATTTACTTAGGAAATCCGTAGTACGCATATGTATATGTGACGACCCGAACCAGAATCTGTTGCGTATTCGGCACGATTCTCGATATTGAGTTTAGTCGCGGTTTTTCGTCGTCTATGTGGTTTGCCGATTCGATTCGCGACTATGTTTTCAGTCGAGAATTTGAGTTGAGTGTCTTCACGGAAATTGTAGAGTACGTGATTTTGAGCTCGTGGGCGGTTCCGGAAGATTTTTCTGATAACCAAGGAATATTTTATGATTATCTGAGGTTTCGGTATCCGACGAGTTTATCCAATTGTTTCGTGTTTATCCGAATCATTTCGTATATTCAGTTCGGACCGTCGATTGACCCGAGGCGCGAGTATAAATATCGAAATAGTTAGTCGTAAAACACTGTTGAAGTTTGACGGACCGTTGACTTACTATTTTCGGAAGGTTGACCTGTTGACCGAAAAAGGAAAGTTTCCCTTTTGAGCATTGACGTCCGACGACCCACTTTCCGGCCACCTCCGGCCAAACGAAGGGTAAGGACTTCTTCCTCTCGTGATTTCGAATAGGTCTGTACTTGATTTGAGGGAAATTGATGCAGTTTTAACCGAGTTTGAATCGGGCCGAGGGGGAGGATTTTGCCGGTAACGGTAGGTATGATTCCGGTGAGTTTTGACGGTGGGGTTGTTGGGGGTTTTGCTCCCCACACCTCGGTGATGCTTCCTGGTTGTTTGGTTTAGGACGAGGAGGTGTTTGGAGGGGAACCCGATTAGGGTTCCGGTGTGATTCCGATTTGGGGTTTCGATGAAATTGGTGATGTTAGAGTTAGAATTGGCTTATGTGTCAGTTATGAAAGTGGTTCGAAATGTCGAGACCTTGTGATCTGGAAGTTCTCCGCCAGAGAATCTCACCGTTGACGGCGCGCCGCCGCCGCCGACGGCGGTCAACGGTGGTCAACGGCGGAGGAGTTGACTTTTTCAGATTTTGATGAAATTAATGTCATTTTTCTCGTAATCGCGCCCTAATCATCGTCCAGAGGTTTTTGGGTTGATTTGGTTAGCCGATTTTCAGTCGAGGTTTCGAGTGGAATTTCGGGAATTTCGTAATTCATTTTGTACCGCATTGCATATTTCCGGGAACGGTTGGTTTCCGTGCATTCAGTACAGTGTTATGGTTTTTGTATTGATCAGTTATGTTTATGAATGTTCAGGAGATCGAGATCTGGATCGTGATCGTGCTTCAGGCGAGAGATCTTCCGCCGGACCACGAGATTAGCGCGAGTGCGCGTTACGCGAGTCTGTGAGTGGACAGTTTATTTTCACGGAATTGTTGCGAGTCCTTTATATACGTTTTATGAACTTGAGCATGCAGTATGATTATGGTTTTACGCGTATGAGTTTTCGTACGAGATTATGTTTATATTGAGCATGTGTTATGTGATTATATTTATATGTTGTTATATGTCCACGAGTGGCCCCGTGTGATTTATACACATGCTCTATACGCGTGAGGAGTTAGAGTCTCCCTCGTGTATGTATACGTGAGGAGTTAGAGTCTCCCTCGTATACCCGGACGCGTGAGGAGTTAGAGTCTCCCTCGTGTACCATTTGATTGTTTATACTTTCGACTCGCATATGTTTTTAAAGTATATATTACTTGGTGAAAGACATTTATTTTCGTCCACTCACTCTAACGAGTTTTATGTCTTTCCCCTGGGCTTTTCGGTTTCCGTGCCCAGTTGCGGTTCAGGTTGGTGTTTCACGTCGCGGTTTGGAGGCTAGTGATCAGAGTTACATGTGCTTTCCAGTAGGTTCTTATTTCGCCTACTGATGTGTATATTGTATATATTTTACTTTAGAGGTCGCTCTGATACATTCTGATACTTGCTTATACGGATTTTCTCGGATATACATATATACATTGTACAGTTTGTTCACTGATATTGATTATATTGATGTTGAGAAATCCGGATGGGATTGGTGCCCACGGTTTGGCTTTTGTGGCATAGGTTGAAGTGTTATTTTCTGGGTGCAGGTTATGGTAATTCCACGTTAGTAATGAAACTGCCGAAATTTCGAAAAGTTTTTGTTGGTTCGTATTTTCAGAAGGGGTTCGGTTCCGGTTTAGGTAACTGAATCGGGATTGGGTCCTTTCAGTATATAGATTTCAACGATTTCGGTTTTTTATTTTATTTACTTGTATAGTTTCAATATTTTTGGATTTTAAATGTGAATAATATTGGTGCTTTTTGGAAATGCAGGTTCTAGGATGAAACCCAGAATCTGCAAAAAAAATTAAAATATCACACACTATAGCCGACGACATACATATGTATCGTCGGCTATAGTTCCCTCCATAGTCAATCAGTTTGACCAGGGGAGGAGGTATGGCCGACGACTTTGTCGTCGGTTATAGTATGGAACTATAGTCGACGATCTGATCTCGTTGGCTATAGCTCCATACTATAACCGACGACAACCGTATCTTGTCGTCGGCTATAGTATTACCGACGGTCTATTATAGACGATACTATATCAGACGACTCCTCGTCGGCTATAGCTATAGCCGATGAATTATGGGGACAGGCCGACGACTTCTTGTCGTCGGCTATAGTGTTTGTGCTGGTAGTGATGTTCTCCTCTTATCTTCCAAGAGATGCATAACATCCTGTCCGGTCCTCTCCCAAAGTTTGTGGCAATGTTCTACACACACAGTAGGCTCGGTGACAGTATTGAGATTATCTATTGCCTTCTGCAAAAGATTTTCCAAAGGCTTCATTCTTCTTCGGACCTCTGATTTCACCTCCTTCGAGTCTCGCATAATGTACTTCAACTTCGTTGCTATCTGGACTCTAGCCTGTATATATGTAGAAACACAAAAGAAATGTTACAAACTTTTCTAGTAGAGAAAGTGTTCACAACAATGTTTAACTCTTGATATTGAGAAGTTCAGATGCAACTGTCACTCACATTGTTTGCAAGTTTATCCACAATTGCTCGTCTGTAGTTTCTATATTTGTTTTTCAGGATCATAGTTACGTCATTGAGATGTTCGCCCCTGGAATATCCATCATCAATGGTCCAAGGAACCTAATACTCGAACTTGGATTCTATTTTGGGCCACATGACATCAAGCATCCATTTCATGGAGTTCAAAACAATTCCTACCTGTAAATGGGACCTGTCAATTTTTTCCGAATTTAAAGAAAGATACAGTTCAATGCAGAAAGAGAAGTTACCTCTGCTGTGACAGAATAAGTCTCAATGGTTTGACTGGTTAACTTTTTGACATACTTATTGCCTAGTACTTTGTTTCTCAGATTATCCTTTAGTGGAGATAGGTCATTCATTACAATAGTGCTTTTCCAGAGCTTTAGCAACTGCTTTCATAACATCTGCGAAGGCCTTTAGAATACACACGTAACCTCAAAGCATTAGTTTCAGGTTCAGAAAGAATAATACAGAAAACTAATGCCTAGAATAAAATAAGACATGAGAAGTGAATTGCACATACACTCTCTAAAGAAGATGTATACATCGGCAAGTGACTACTGATGATCTCATATTCATCGAGCACCTCCATCAGTTGTTTGTATATATCATGAATAAACGGAGTTGTTCCATTTTGAGTTTCTATATCAGACTTGCTTTCCTGAAAGCGTTAGTTTCCACCAAAAGAAAGAGTAGTAGAAATTTTGGATCCAGTAACATCAATAAGACTTTGATCAGGAACAGTTGCACAAAATTATACTCTAAATAGACATTTACCTTCTCTAGTTTACACCTGTTAAGCAAACTCCAAGGCTTGTTATGGATCCACGAAAGTATATGCGAGTCAAACAACTCTAGCATCAACTCCACCAACTACAGGACTGTAAACAGAGTTTTGCATGAGAACATACCAAAGTCAATGTAATAAAAAGGTTAAAAAAACAAATTAAGATAAAAAAAAAAAGTTACTTCATATTCCAGATTGCAAGGGGGTCTCTTTGATGAAATTCGGCTGTTGCAATAATAAGTTGTGCAACTGGAAGAGATAGGCCTGAAGGAGGACATGCGACAAGGAAAGCATGCAATCTACTGCAGAGCTCAGCGCTATACATGGATGAAGAGATATTTGATAGGTCTACAAAACTGCCCAAATTCCACACAGAACATATTTAAAATCTGATCAAGCATGATTACAAGCTGAATGAAGAGAAAAAAACAATTTGACAGGAAATATACCTTGGGATGATATTCTGCTTCTGGATGCATATGTCGGTGATAATTTCATTCCTGATACTCGAGACCAGAGAAATCATCCTCTGATAAGAAGTATCAGGATCTACATTACTGCTTAAAATGAGATCATCTGTCACTGTCTTAATCTCTTCTTTGTAGCAACCTGAAAATATCTACATAGTTTCATTTGTGCCTTGGAACTCAACACATCGTGCAGAAGGGAGTATAGCTGAAATGCAGGCACTAAAGCTGGTGCTGCCAATCGACTGGCAGGCTTAGAAACATCCATCATCCCTGACGGCGTATCTTCTTCAAGTGCCTTGTAATTTTTGAAAACCAAAGCAAGAGCCTGATCCACTGGATCTACAATCGTCATCAGCATGCGATTCTGCATTATGTAATTCACAAAAATGAATACCAAACTTCAACTTCTAGAAATTTTTAGGCCAAACTACGTGAGCCCAATACAAGACTAATGCACTATATATTTTTCATACCTCCGAAATATTAAGCTGATTTCTGCCCTTCATCATCAAGACATTTGATAGCATATCATGAACTATGGTCAGACATTCTTTGGTTGGTGTTGCTACATCCACTACGTACGAAAGGTGTCTGCAATTAGCAGATCATTAAATTCAACAGAACTTCGAAGATCCTCAATTATGCAGCATTCTTATGTTTCATAACTAGTTAAAGAAAGTTTTCACCACCTTAATTTGCTATATGCCTCTGATATTCCAAAGTACGATACAAATTCAGTCAACAACCAACACCAAGGGCTATCTATCAAGAAATGCTGAAATTGTTGAAATTTAACTGCAACTTCGAAGACATGGCCATATGCGATAGTTTCCGAAGTTGAGCCAAACTGGAAATGGAAAACATGAAGAAAAATGTCATCGGGCAAATTCCAGAGCAATGGAATTCAACCTCTAGAATAAATTTGATTACCGTTGATAGGGTAAGTTTCTATATACCTTAAGATGGTTATTTTGATCTGGATTAGTGGAATACTGCATGCATAACTGAACTCTGCCAATAGGTTCTAGCTCTAGATCGCTATATATTGGCCACCATTGTAACTTGTCGCCCTGTATATAAGACAATGAAATCTCTCAAGTATGCTCAGATATAGAACTACTGAATTCTAAAGTATGAGTGGCGTACTGGTTTATCAGCAACAGCGGACACTTGAGCTGGCGCATGACCATAATGCTGTCCTTATGAATCTTGAACTGCTATGATTATATCTTCACCAACCTATCGGGGAAACTGTATCGGATCAAATTTCAATTAGTGCCAATCGTAGATCAATAAAGTGAAAAGGAAAGGAAAGATTACACACAAGAAATGAGCTTCACCGGATCCTGGTTTCATTAGAATTGCATCCTCTTCAAGTGAGCTTCTCAATCTCAAGAAGCAAGTGTATCTTTCTGAAAAAAATGAAGGAAAAAAAAGGAGACCAGTTGGTAAAAGATACCACAGACAAGGAGAGAAAAGCTTTCTGACAGAAACAAAAAGAGATATAAACAGCTATAATCTCATGTCTTCATGTTCACCAGCATTGTACTGAAAGATTTAATCAGATATACATACCATGTGATGATGAGGAAATAATGCACAATCTGCTTCTTGCAGCTTTAAGGAGCTCGAGTACCTTTTTAATATGTTCAGCTTTAGTTTGCATGTAATCCAATCTCCAACGGAAGGAAGCATTTGCAGTAGCAAGAGGTGGTATATGTTTCTTCCAAATAGATTTCAACCAGGGATAAACTCCGGATTCTAAATTGGAGATATTTCTATGAACTGAGCAGTTGTTGATCTTTGGTTGTTTTAAAAATGAAATACTGCAACTGGCAGGTGGTTCATCTGAAGCCATTTTTACTTTATGGACTGTGGAATAATCATATATTAGTGAGATGAATGAGAACCTCTCATTTTGACTGAACACAAAACTTTTAAGGAACAAACCAAGTAGCTCACCTTCCAATTTTATTTTGCCATTAGCTTTCTCAAGATTCAGAGATACTGATTCATTAGAGAGCTTGGGAGATCCTTTTGCCAAAAGTTCAGCTTCTGATTGTAATAAGACATTCTGTAAACTGAGAGTTACTTAGGTTAGTGGAAAGTAGAAATGAGGTGAACAGATATAAGAACTTTGGAACTTCTGCTTACCCAAATGCGTCACGCAGCAGTGCACATTCATTAGCAAGGAAACAATAAACTTCAGTGGAATAGCGTTTACCCCATGCATGAAGGCAGAGCCTAACACATGCTTCATAGGAAACTGCAGAACCCCATGCACACTGATCACTGGATATATGACACACAAAAAGTTTAATATTACCAATCCAGGTGCAATCGCCAAAAAAAATAAAAAAATAAACTAGATAAGTACATATGTAACTGTCAACAGATGGTCAATCACCATCATAACTATTGTTTCAGAGCTCCAGTAACATAAAATCTTAAGTATTATTTCCAATGATCTTTAGTCTCATCCATCAAAGACTTGAAACGTAGTTGACTCAGTAGGCTTGAGCACTATCCAAGGGATGTTCTGGTGCATATACAAATATACCACTAATTCACTATACTAACCTTGCATAAGATTTTGAGATGGGATGTGCATTTACTTCTACACCAGCATTAGTCCTAGCTGCAATACAAAATAATCAGCTTACAGTTTCCTGAGAATAGCAAAATTTCAAGTAAATGGAAATAAACTAGAAATAAACATACAAACATGCACGAACCTGACAGCTGGTAATTCGGGTGACTGAGAAATCTCATTAGTATCCAGTGAAGTGGTACCTGAATAGGCACTTGTCTCAGTTGGTTTTGAAACATCAGTATCTGAGGGAGCACTCAAATCTGAAGTGTGAGTTGTTTGATGTGTACTAAGACATGGACTTGGCTCCTCAACGTTAATCTTATTAATCTCCAAAGAGGTGACGAACAGTGGAGGAGCACTAGGAACACAACCATGATTTGGTTGCATTTCAATAATTTCCATGCTTTTCTTAGAACATGAACTGTAGAAAGTTTTGACATCTATAGGTAGCAGCCAAACAGGGTTGAATTTGACCTCAGGGGCAGACTGGAATCCAAGCTTCTGTCAGTTGCAATAGAAACTGAAGTTAGACATTCTCTAAGCTTCACAGTTCACACTAAGTAGCATAATGTAACAATGATTATTACCTCTGCACGGCACTCCTTTGAAGCCATCACCAACAAACCTCTTGGCCATACCTACTGCGGTGACCAGTGATCAAGACTACTTCCCTGATCTGTTTGAGAGTAGGTTCTTACCTGAAAGATTACCTTAAAGAAGAAGAAGAAGAAGAAGAAGAAGAAGAAGAAAGATGCTTGCTAGATTTGTAAGGAAAATTTCAGATTATAGTGTCAAAGAGAGAGCGAGAGAGAGCATCGACCAAAATCTTTTGTAATCGTTTAAGGATATCTAAGGTTGAAAGGAATAAAATATATACAAAGATGGGTTCTAATACTGAGGAACTAGGATTTGGGAAAGAAATCCAGGTACAAGAGTCGAACAGAATATATATACGATTATATAAATCTCGTTTTATTTCGTTTCTCATCCTGAAATCACTTTCAGAAAACCTTCCTGATTTCTCTTATTTTTGGCACTGAATATCTACAGTATAGAAAGAGAAAAGAAATTTCGTTTGGTGAATGAAAGAAAAACAAAACCCTAGATAGAGTAATAAAGTATGCGATGGCTACTTAGTAAACGGTCGCTGCGTTCCCATAACAGTCGGGGGTTCTTAATGGCTTGTGTTTCTGAGTTCTTGATTTTCATTAGAGTTTTCTGTTCTTATTAGCATGGTTTTCTGCCTCCACAGTTTCTTTGTTTTCTAAAATAGATTAGATGGTAGGTCTTGCTTCATATTCTGAGATTTGGCTCCAACTAGCGTCTTCTTGAGTATGTAAGAAATTGTGTATTGCTTCTGATGGATGGTTTTTCCTATTCACAGAAGGAAAACCGGGAAAGTTGAGTTATAAGACTACCCATATAAAATTAGCTATGCACATTCCAAGGGTATTCTGGTTTAGATTCAGATCGCTTTGAAGATTTGTTGTAGTTCCGTAGATTTACATCAATACTACATGACATGTAAGCTTGGATCCTTGATCAAACTATATTTCTCAAAGTAACCAAAACAGAATCTCGAGGATTTTGATATTTAACAAGTAAAAGCGTAATTCACTGGTTTTCTGTTTCTTCTTATTCTTTACTTTTCCAATGGTACAGGGAGAGCTTAACCGAATCAGTGATCAAAATTTCCAAGTTAAATTAGATATCTGAGCTTAGGAATGCCTAATATTGATAATGGCTGGATAAATTACACTTATCGATATAAATTCAATTAAAATTTCAATTGAAATGCAGCCCTTTCAAAAAAAAATCCATTTGATTATGTACTTCTATTGAGTCAATCCAATAAACTTGAAGCTCCAAGTGCACAAAATGGAACATGATTCTGGTCCACAGGGGTTGGCTGATTCTTCTGAGGCTAGCACAAGGGAATATTTACTATTTCATTTTTCTGGCCTAAAAGATCCAGGAATATTTTAATGACAAGATCTAACATTTCAAAAACAAGAACACATATATCACCTATAGACTATAGTAGAAACCATCTAAACTCTACATTGATCACTTTGCACAAGAGCAAAAGAGACTTCATTATCAGTCTTCATTTGAACCAAGAACCTGCTGCTTTAGAATTTGGACTTTGGCAACCAACTCCTCCCTGTTTTTCTGCAACATAATAATAATTATAATCAAGTGCTGTGATCATGTTAAGGAGTTAGAAGAATTTTATAATTGTACAGCAAGCTCACTATTACATACCTTGAATATCAGATATCGAGTGCTGAACCAAACTGTGTATCCAAGACCCACAACTTCCATCAATTTGGGGAACTGATGTCATATAATGAGCATTATCAGTATACCAGAAAAGGGGTGCATTTACATTTGCATGTCAATAGACTCAAATAAAAACGACTATGGTAACGCACCAATGGAATAGAATCAATTGCACCTACGATAGCTGATGCTAACCAGAGGGTAACCAAGGCACCACTACCATATAGTAGATACAAATAAGCATCATCATTGTCCAACTGCAATCAGTCAATTAGCACGTCATCAATACACAATCACTGGAAGAACCAAGTACCAAAAAGTAAACACAGTAGTTTACCTACATACAATAATTGAATTCAGTTGAAGTATAATTATACTTGTACCTAAGACTGCCACAACGTAGAAAATGGCAATGACAAAACAGATTATGTTTCAGTCTTTCATAAGAAGACCAATCACTCAGGAAACTTCTCATCAAACCAACTATAAAATACAAAGTTGCTCAGCTAACCGCTCAGATCGACATTAATGTCGGATTGCCATTGAGCATCCATGGACCCTCTCAATAGTTACTGAATTATCATCGCAACCAAGTTCATAGTTGCACAATATTTTTTGTGCAAATATACCAACACAAAGGTATATAGAAACCGATAAACACATAAATATTCATAAAAGTGATCAAACCAAATCTAAACACACTTTGTTGCTTAGCTAACTGCTCAGATCGACATAAATGCCAGACTTCCATTGAGCATCTTTAGATACTCTCAATAGTTACTGAATCATCATTTCAACCAAGTTCATAGGTTTATTATATTTGAAGCTAGAATGTAAACAGAAAGTGCTAAGATAAAAAACACTAAAATCTCCTACAAACCATCTCTTGCTCAGGTAACTGCTCAGATGGACATGAATGTCGAACTTCAACTGAGCATTCTTAACAACTCTCAATAGATGCTGAAGGATCATTACAAAAAAGTTCAAAGTTCTACAACATTGTTTGCAAGAAAACAAAATTGTGTTAAGAGAATATAGAAGACACCTAGATATCCATCAAACCAAATCTAAAACAATTTGTTGCTCAGCTAACCGCTCAGATCGACACGAATGTCGGGCTTCCATAGAGCATCCTTAGACACTCTCAATAGTTACTGAATCATCATTGCAACAATGTTACTAGAAAGAAACCAGAATGATTAATTACGTATGTAACGAAGCAAAACCCAACATTATCTCAGGATTCACTTGGTATCTAATAGCCGGAAATGTACCAAAGATAATTATCTTATCCAACATCCCAACCACTGAAAACAAAGAACATAGATACATACTAAGGTTATCACCATTTGTAAATAACCTTCACATTACCTTTGCATTGAAGTTCTCCAAAAGCTCGGATACCTGATTCTGGCCATCACCACCATTCAGAGTTGAATCCTCTTGAGGAGCTTCTTCTACCTCAGCTCGACTATATAGACTTTTTTCAGGCGTTGGAACCTCATAAGTGGACACCACACCATCACGTTCTTCACCAGTATACGCATTTCCTACACTATCCTCAGATGATATAGCTCTAACCAAAAGCAATCCTGAAACAAAAACAGCTAGTCATTACTCCCATTCAGCTAGTCTAGTAGTCTTTCTCAGCCACTCATTCTACAAAAACCAAAACACTACCACCACCAACACTGCCAAAAGCCCAAGATGAAAATTCAAAAGAATCCCAACTGCAAATTAATATTCCAATTTTGATATACATTATGTACGAAGAGGACAAAATGAAATCACAGCCAAATAAATAAATAAACTTAACCCCATAAGCTAGGTCGTATTAATTAACAAAGGCAATAGAGCCCAGAAATCAAAAGGGCTCAGCTTGAATTGGGTGCCAATAGCTAAAGAGATGAGGAAAGTACGAGATCGAAGCCTGAGCGAGGCGCGTGAGCTTGTGAATTGTCTGAGAAGGAGTTTGGGTCTGATGTTAGGGTTTGTGATGAGAAGAGTGTGATGGTGGAGACTGGGAAGGTTGGGGAGAGCTTGAAGCGTGGTGGTGCAGAGCTCCATGGAGGGTGAGCTTGAATCAGTAATGGGCCGCTGTTTACAGACTGCGTGAGAGAGATCAGTTTGTTGCTAGGGTTTTGGGGGGTTTATCGAAATATCAGGTCGGAGTGTCGGACTCGATTTTGAGCCGAGGGCTTTGTCGGGTGTTTTCAGTGTCGTTAGAGCAACTCCAATAATGTCATGAAAAATTTGCTTATTTTGTTCAAAAATAAAGCCGAAACCTATTTTAACTAATCACTTGTATAAATTTACTCCAACAATATTACTTAAAATGTAGTTAGACCTAAACACATGCTTAGTTTTGATTAGTTGATAATAACATATTTATTTATTAATATAATTATTAATTACATTTGCAATCTAGAAGGAAAGAATTAATTACAATATTAAATGTTTCGTTACCTATAATTCATGTTTTCGGTATAAGAATAGGGGATGAAAACATGAAATATAGGGAATCTCTAAATTGGCTAATAAGATAGGGGAACTGCTGGAGTAAATTTTAAGAGAAAATCTTTATATTTTAGCTAGAAATGACATATAGGGAATCTGCTGGAGTTGCTCTTACATTTCTAACTTTTGGTGGCACTGTAACTGGTAAATTAACTATTTGGTTAGACCGGTAAGAAAATTCTACTACTTTAATCCCTGTAAAAAAAATGATCTAGACTGACTAATTAGGGTTCAGACATTGGTGCGTTTATTCACACCTCTCTTTAGGGTTGATGAAGAGAAGATGGTGTCGGTCTTGTCCTCCATCCAACCAAAAGTGACACACGAGATGGCTGGCGGAGGAGCTGCTTGTGGATTATAATATTGAGGAAATAAAGTTTGCGTTATTTCATATGCACCATAGTAAAGCACTAGGTCTGAATGGGATGCCGCCGTAATTCTTTCAAAAATATTGGTCCATTGTGGGTACTGATGTGTTTCAGCCAGTTCGGGAGATTCTTAATTCGGGTCATATGTTGAAGGAAGTGAATTTCACTCATGTAAGTTTATTGCCTACGGTACAAACGCCAAGGAGGATCACTGAGTATCACCCGATTGCATTATGCAATGTTCTGTATCGTATTCCAGAAAAGGTGCTTGCTAACAGACTGAAACCAATGTTACAGTACTTGATTGATCCGTGTCAGAGTGCGTTTATTCCAGGGAGACTGATTACTGATAACAAAGTTGTGGCCAATGAGGTAGCGCATCATCTACGGACGAAGACTACTTGTGGAGCTCATGAGATGGTGTTGAAACTTGATGTTAGTAAGGCATATGATAGGATGGAATTGAGGTATCTGGAGGATGTACTACGGCGGTTGGGGTTGCCAGATAGGTGGATACATACGATGATGTTGTGCCTGACAACAATGAGATATGCCTTCAAGAATAATGGAGTTCGTAGGGGATATGTGACACCGAGTCGGGGGCTTAGACAAGGCGATCCTCTATCGCCTTATCTTTTTATTTTGTGTACAGAGGGGTTGTCAGCTTTGATGAACATGATGCATAGGTAGGGCTGATTGTAAGGTATTGAGGTTTGTATGGGCACCACGCCTGCACCATTTAACTTTTGCAGATGATAGCTTGTTTGCTGAAGCTACTCCAAGGGCTTGTGACATAGAGAAGGAGGTATTGTCAACTTATGAAGCGGCGTCAGGTCAATCAATAAATTATGCTAAGAGTAGTGTTTGTTTTAGTAGATCTCTGTGCGAAGATGGGCGGAAATTTTTGGCTGAGATATTGGAGATGGAGGTGGTACCATACCATGAGTAGTATTTGGGATTGTCTACCAGGATAGGCCGTAGTAAGAAGGCTGCGTTTGCAGATTTGAAGGACAAGGTGAGGGACCAATTGAAAGGTTGGAAACGGGCTTTACTAAGTGCGGCAGGTAGGAAACTATTGGTGAAGGTGGTAGCTCAATCACTTCCAACTTATGCTATGAATTGCTTCTTGATCCTGAAGAATATTTGTGGAGAACTACAACAGATGTGTGCCGATTTCTTTTGGGGTGACACAGCGGAGAAAACAAAAATACATTGGTGCACTTAGGAGAGTATGTGTTGACCAAAGAAGGTAGGTGGATTGGGTTTCAGAGACCTCTATGCGTTCAATCTAGATTTGTTAGCTAAACAAGTTTGGAGGATAGTTCAAAATCCGGACTTGTTGATCAATAAAATCTACAAAGCTAGGTATTTTCGGCATGGCACTATTTAGAGTGCAACAATAGGAGGAGGTCCTTCTTATACTTGGAGAAGTTTGATGACAGCTAAGGAGGTTATTGACTGAGGATCTAGATGGCAGATTGGTGATGGTAGATTAGTAGCAATATGGGAGGATAATTGGATGACAAAACCTAGGAACTTCAAACCACGGGAGAATGTGAGGAAGCCAACTACTGTTCATAGGGTGTCACAGTTGATTAGGCCTGACCGTACTTGGGACACGACATTAGCTGTGGAGTATTTACATGCATAAGAGGTTACAATGATGGAGTCTATGCAGCTTAACAAGGTTCCAAGGCCAGATCGGCTGGTATGGCACTTTAATGAGAATGGTGAATACAAGGTGAGTAGTGCCTATCGACTGGCTCGAGATCAAATCACGCTGCCTCAGTATGCAGGTGAAGCAAGGTCAAAGATGTGGAGGACGTTCTAGAAGGCCAAAGTTGCCCCGACAGCATTAATGTGTTTGTGGAAGACATATAAAGAGTATCTGGCAACGGGTCTGAGATTACGCTCTAGAATGATGGGTGTTTCAGCTTCTTGTGTGCTATATGACGAGGTAGCCAAGATCAGGATCCACTTGTTTCATGACTACCCAAAAGTGAGACTAATCATTGATGGCGGTTTCCAGTTTTGGTGACTCTTGTGCTATGTTCAAAGATTGGTTTGAGGCATGTACTATTGGTCTTCCATTTGATTAGTTTTCTTGCCTAGTTACTGTACTATGGTATATTTGGAAGGGCCGAATGATAAAGTGTGGAATAAAATTGAGTTTGATACTCAGTCTATTAGGGTGCGGGTAGGAGCTTGGCATGATCATTTTACCATGATCCACAAGTCTCCAGACCGCCCGCCTAAAGTGCCTAAAAAATGGAGGCTACCTCCTATGGGTTCATATTCTGTGTGTATGGATGGAGCCTATGATACAACCACCCGTATGGGCGATATTGGTGTTGTGGTGAGTGATTGGACAGGACAGTTTATGCGAGGCTTAGCATGCAAAGTGGAGGGACAGTTTTCAGCTCTCTCGGTGGAAATAGAGGCAACGTGGGAAGCAATGAAGCAGTTTGGGTTGGCCCCTGCAATTTTGCAATCCAACTCCTTCATAGTGGTGAAAGCCACGTCAGCCATTAAGTCGGCGTCAATTAACCACAGGTACTCTTTGTTTGATGTGAAAGAAGTGTTAGAGGGCATTCCTAATGCTAGGTTTCAGTATCTAGGTAGGGAAGGTAACATAGTTGCTCATATTCTAGCTAAATGGGCACTACGAGGTATGTCTCGTAGATCCATGATGGTTAATCCACCAAATTGCTTGCACGATGTGCTTTTAGTAGATTGTAATCCTTAATGTTTGTCAATGAGATTGATCGTTACCGTTAAAAAAAAATCACACCTCTCTTTTTGCTATTTATATTGAAACCTTAAACCGAAAAAAAAACAGGGTCAAAACCGAGCCACGGCCGTAAAAAATCGAACCCGAAACAAACTAGACCCAAAAATTGAATCGAAAAATCGTAAACATTTGGTTCAGTTTCGATTTTGAATATTTAAAAATCAAACCAAACTGAACCAAGAAACCAAATTATGAAAAACAACGTCGTTTTGGATATTTTTAATATATTATATAAATACATGCATAATAAAAACTTTAAATTGATTGATGAAATCTTAAATTCTTTATGCACATTATTTGTCAAATTCTCTCTAAGTGTTAGGCGACTCAAAATTTTGTCTTTTTAGACAACTCTTTGGTCATTTTGGAAAATATTTTTTTTACATTATGTAAAAAACTGAAAATTAAAATCGAAAAAAAATCCAAGAAAAGAATTGAACCGAACCGAATAGTCACGATTTTTCTTTCAAAAAATGAAAAATCAAACCAATAAAATAGTATGTTTTTGGTTTGGTTTTTTAAAAAATAAAAACTGTTTGGACCGAATCTCATTCCTACGACTAATATTTCGGCTAACTACACAATACATATGTAAAAACTAAAAACTGGCACTTGACAATTTTTAAAATAAACCCTCAAATAATAAACTAAAATAAAACAAATCCTCATGTACATGAAGACAAACCTAAACCACATAGTACCAAATAATTTTTCTGTCCTTTAACTTTCGTATATCAAATACTGAAATATTTTCAAGAAAATGTAGTGCCCACTAGTTCACTACGATTAGTGTAGTTGAAAGGATCCAACCCCTACGAAAATTTAGTTTCCTAAACCGGAATCAAACCCCTTCTGAAAACACGAACCAACAAAAATCATAAAAAATTCGGCACAGTAACGCTACTAACGCGGAATTGCCTTTACCTGCACCCGAAAAATAACACTTCATCCTATGCCACAAAAACCAAACCGTGGGCATCAATCCCTGTGACGACCCGAACCAGAACCTGTTGCATATTCGGCACGATTCTCGAGATTGAGTTTAGTCGCGGGTTTTCGTCGTGTATGTGGTTTGTCGATTCGATTCGCGACATTATTTTCGGTCGAGAATTTGAGTTGAGTGTCTTCACGGAAATTGTAGAGTACGTGATTTCGAGCTCGTGGGCGGTCCCGGGAAGATTTTTCCGATAACCGAGGAATATTTTATGCTTATTTGAAGTTTCGGTTTCCGACGAGTTTATCCGATTGTTTCGAGTTTATCTGAATCATTTCGTATATCGTTTTGGACCGTCGATCGACCCGAGGTGCGAGTATAAATATTGAAAATATTCGTAAATTGTCGAGAAATACTGTTTCGCGTTGACCGGCCGTTGACTTTCCAAAAATAGCAAGTGACCTGTTTGACCGAAGAGGAAAGTTTCCTCTTTGAGCTGTGACGTCCGACGACCCATTTTCCGGCCACCTCCGACTTTGGCAAGGGTATGGTTCGATCCCTTGTTCAATTTCGAGTTGATTAGTGTTTGAGTTTGAGAAAATTAGTTGTGTTTTGGGTGAGGACAATTAGAGGCCGAACTGGGTTTTTTCGCCGTGATCGGAGGAGACTCTCCGGCGAGCCACGGTGGCTAGGAGGTTGGGGGTTTTCCTTCCCCTGACTTGGTGAAGATATTCCTAAGTTTTGTTTGGGTTGTAATGGAGTTTTCCGGCGAACCCGATTCGGTTGCCGGAGGTGAAATCTTATTCGGGTTCGTGCCGTTTTGGACGAGTTAGATCGTGAATTGGACCTCGTGACTGTTGAAGAAGAGACTCGGCTTGAGATGGGCTTTAATTCTGGAAATTTTGGCCGTGAAATTCCACCGTCGACGGCGCGCCGCCGGTGGCGGCGGCGGTCAACGGCGAGGAAAAGTCAACTTTTCAGATTTCGACAATTTTAATGTCATTTTTCTCGTAATCACGCCCTGGTTATCGTACAGAGGTTTTTGGGTCGATTTGATTAGCCGATTTTCAGTCAAGATTTCGAGTGGGGATTTCGGGATTTCCGTAATTCATTTTGTACTGCATTTCGTATTTCCGGGAACGGCTGGTTTCCGTGCATCAGTACAGTGTTGTGGACTATGATTTTGATCAGTTGTGTTTTATTAATATATTCAGGAGATCGAGATCGAGATCGGGATCGTGATCGTGCTTCGGGCGAGGGATCTTCTGCCGGGCCACGAGATTAGAGCGAGTGTGCTTTTTGCTCACTTGTGAGTGGACAATTTCTTTTCACGGAAATCTTGCGAGTCTTTTATATGATCTATGAACTTGAGCATGCGTATGAGATTTCGGATTATATGAGCATGTGTTTTACGATTATACGATTATACTTATACGGATATACGTATATGAGGATACATACACTTATATGCTGTATCTTGCATTTGCATCGAACTGTTTATGATTTGATTTTCACAGAGTACAGTTTCAGTTACGTTGTTGTATCGATACACTGCATCCCGGCTAATCCCCGAGGATGTTACCGGCTGGAATCACGTGTGGGCTAGGGACCCCGTGGTTCTGACTGTACTACCCAGCTAGGATCACGTGTGGGCCAGGGACCCCGTGGTTCTATCTGTGAGATTTTTACTTGCATGCTCAGTACGCTGGAGGAGTATGATTTTTACCTCGCGTATTTTATTATTTTATTTACCTGGACTCGCATATGTTATTTTAAACATATATATATCAACTGGTGAAAGACATTTATTTTCGTTCACTCACTCTAACGTGTTTATTGTCTTTCCCCTGGGCTTTTCGGTTTCCGTGCCCAGTTGCAGTTCAGGTTTGGTGTTTTCACGTCGCGGTTTGGAGGCTAGTGATCAGAGTTACCTGTGCTTTCCAGTAGGTTCTTGTTTCTCCTACTGATGTGTATATTGTATATATTTTACTTTAGAGGTCGCTCTGATACATTCTGATACTTGTTTATACGGATTTTCTCGGATATACATATATACATAGTACAGTTGGTTTACTGTTATTGATTATATTGATGTTGAGAAATCCGGTTGGGATTGGTGCCCACGGTTTGGCTTTTGTGGCATAGGATGAAGTGTTATTTTCTGGGTGCAGGATATGGTAATTCCACGTTAGTAACGAAACTCTGCCGAAATTTTGAAATTTTTTTATTGGTTCGTATTTTCGAAAGGGTTTGATTCCGGTTTAGGTAACTAAATCGGGATTGGGTCCTTTCAGCTTGGTATCAGCGCATTAGGTTGTCAGATTCTGTAGACCCTTGTAGTTGTGATGCTTAGGGTATTTGAGTTGATACAGCATGACTGGAGTGATGACCCGACTGGCCAGCGGTACTCATCAATACTTCGGGTGTTGTGTGTCCTCAAATATCTGCGGTTTCATGATTACGTTCTTTCTGCTTGTACCTAATGCTTGTCTTGTATCAGTAGGATGCCTCCTCGACGTGGTCCCCGTGTTGATCGGGATGATGATCCTGATGAGGATCGCCGAACGCGCGACTTGCTTATGCGAGTGCTACGTTTGGAAGAGCGTTTTGACCCTGTGGTCAAGGCTCGTACTGCTGGTGCTACTGTGTTTTCGGGTTCAGTTGATCCAGAGATATGCGAGGCATGGTTGGTTCAGATTGAACGTGTTTGTGAACGTCTGCAGTTTACTCCTGAGCAGATGACAGTAGCCGTAGTTGGTTTACTTGAGGGTGATGCATACTTTTGGTGGGTCAGCACCGACAGGGTTCCTGTGGATACTCCGTGGACATTGTTTCGTGATTTGTTTATGCGGAGGTATTTTAATCAGGCTACCCAGCAGCGCAAGTACGAGGAGTTCACGAACTTGAGGCAGGGCAGTTTGTCTGTACTTGAGTATCGGGATCGGTTTACCCGTTTGTCTCGTTTTGCGCGGGATATGGTGGCTACTGAGGAAGCCAAGTGTCGTAGATTTGAGCTGGGATTGAATCTGAACATCAAGGCGACACTGACTACGATGCCTTGTAACAACTTTGACGAGTTTGTTAGTGCTGCACTCCGAGGCGAGGATATTGAGCAGGAGAGACAGCAGAGGTACCAGCCGAGGCGATTTGAGGAAGGTGGACCGAGTCAGGGGCCTTCGAAGAGGCAGAGTTCTGATACTTCCGGTTCAGCTTCATCCTCAGGTGGTGGATCTTATCGCTCACCAGTTGGTATACCGAGGCAGAGATCTAGATGGAGGAGAGATCGACCGCGGCGACCACAGGCTAGTGTTGATTCTAGCGGTTCTAGTATTCCTCGGCGTACTGGTGGCACATTTTCTGTTCCGAGAGACTATCCGTTATGCAGCCTCTGCAACAAGCATCACCTTGGACCATGTCAGCGGGGTCCTGTCATTTGTTATCGTTGTGGCCAGGTGGGTCACTATTCGAGGGAGTGTCCTCAGTGGTATGGTGCTGGTGATCAGGCGGCTCAGAGTTCTGGAGCTGAGCGAGGTGCCCCTACGGGTACTCGACCAGCACAGTTTGCAGGTCAGGGTAGACAGCAGGGACAGCCCCAGCGAGGACGACCAGCCGGACAGGCGAGGGTTCATGCTATGACTCTACGTGAGGGCAGAGCATCACCGGAGGTCGTTATCGGTACGTTACATGTTTTTGGTATTCCTGTACTTGCATTGTTAGATCCGGGCGCCACACATTCATTTATATCATTTAGATTGTCATCATTGGCTACGGTACCTGCATCTCCACTTCCGGGGTTTTGGAGGATGTTGTATCCGTCAGGTGAGGTTGTGAGCATCGGTTGGGTTTACCGAGATTGTGAGGTGTTTATTGATGGCCATGGTTTAGCCGCAGATCTTTTACTGCTTGATCTTGTGGATTTTGATCTGATCTTGGGTATGGACTTCCTAGAGTCGCACTGGGCCATGTTTGATTGCCATAGGAAGGAGGTTGCGTTTCGACGACCAGGGTTACCCGAGATACTGTTTCGAGGTGATAAGAACACTTCACTTCTGTGTTTGATTTCCGCGATGAGGGCGGATCGGTTGATGAAGAAGGGTTGTGTTGCTTACTTAGCCCATGTTGTGGACACTACAGCTGCAGTGTCGGATCTTGGTAGTATTGAGGTTGTGTCTGAGTTTCCGGATGTGTTTCCAGCGGAGTTACCTGGTATACCCCCTGTACGGGAGATTGATTTTACTATTGAGTTATTGCCGGGTACTAGACCGATTTCCCAGACACCGTACCGGATGGCGCCTGCGGAGTTGAAGGAGTTGCAGATTCAGCTCCAGGAGTTGTTAGAGAAGGGATTCATTCGACCGAGTGTTTCTCCGTGGGGTGCTCCAGTGTTGTTTGTGCGGAAGAAGGACGGGTCCATGTGTTTGTGCATCGACTATCGGAAACTAAATCAGATTACAGTGAGGAACAAGTATCCGTTGTCGCGGATTGACGACTTGTTTGATCAGCTGGAGGGAGCAGCAGTCTTTTCGAAGATTGACCTTCGATCCGGATATCATCAGTTAAGGATCCGAGACTCTGATGTAGCCATGACAGCATTCAGGACGCGGTATGGGCACTATGAGTTTTTGGTTATGCCGTTTGGGTTGACCAACGCCCCCGCAGCTTTCATGGACTTGATGAATCGGGTGTTTCGATGATTCCTGGACAAGTTCGTGATTGTATTTATTGACGATATCTTGATCTATTCCAGGAGTGTGGGTCAGCACAAGAAGCACTTGCGAGCAGTGTTACGGACTTTGCGGGACCATCAGTTATTCGCGAAGTTTAGCAAGTGCGAGTTCTGGTTGGATAGTGTGAAGTTTCTGGGCCACGTGATTTCGGCCGAGGGAGTTAGTGTTGATCCTGACAAGATTGAGGCCGTGTTGAATTGGAGTAGACCCACTACTGTGCCAGAGATTCGGAGTTTCCTGGGGTTAGCAGGCTATTACCGACGGTTTGTTCAGGATTTCTCTCGGATTGCTACACCACTGACCAGATTGACGAAGAAGGGCGTCAAGTTTGAGTGGTCTGAGGCGTACGAGGAGAGTTACTTGCTCTTGAAGGAGAGATTGACTACCGCACCAGTTCTGACATTGCCAGACGACAGTGGTGAGTTTGTTGTATACAGTGACGCGTCGAAGTTGGGCCTTGGCTGTGTATTGATGCAGCATGGTAGAGTCGTGGCATATGGTTCCAGACAGCTGAAACCGCATGAGGTCAACTATCTGACGCATGATTTGGAGTTAGCCGCTATCGTGTTAGCGTTGAAGAGTTGGAGACATTATCTGTATGGTGCTCAGTGTAAGATTTTCACTGACCACAAGAGTCTCACTTACTTGCGGACACAGCCGGATCTGAACATGAGGCAGCGCCGATGGATGGAGTTGATCAACGATTACGATTGCACGTTTGAGTACCATCCGGGGAAGGCCAATGTTGTAGCAGATGCACTTAGCCGAAAATCTGGAGCCTCCTTGTTTCACATGTATGTGGCCAGAGTTTCGATGTTAGCCGAGCTTCGAGCTACAGGTGCTGTGTTTGGATATGATGATGATGGAGCTTTGTTGGCCAGTTTTCAGGTTCGACCCGTACTGGTTGATCAGGTACGATAGGCACAGGATTCAGATCCTTACTTACTGGGCAAGAATACCATGATACGGAATGGTGTCCCTACTGAGTTCCGATTGAGCGACGACGGTACGTTGTTGTTCAGAGGCAGGTTATGTGTACCCAGAGATGAGGATTTGAAGAAGGAGATTCTTGACAAGGCCCACAGTTCAGCGTATGCGATGCATCCCGGAGGTACGAAGATGTTTCATACACTTCGAGCGTACTATTGGCGGCGCAACATGAAGCGGGAGATTGTCGCGTACGTGAGTCGATGTTTGATCTGTCAGCAGGTGAAGGCGGAGAGGCAGAAACCTGTAGGGAAATTACAGCCACTTGAGATTCCAGTTTGGAAGTGAGAGCACATTACGATGGATTTCGTCTATCAGTTGCCGCGTACTTCGGCGGGCAACACTGGCATTTGGGTTATTGTGGATCGATTGACGAAATCCGCACACTTTCTTGCACTTCCGGGGAAGATTTCAGTGGGCAGATTGGCCAAGTTATACTTATCTGAGATTGTTCGCTTGCATGGGGTGCCTGTGTCCATTATTTCTGACCGAGATAGTCAGTTCACTTCTGAGTTTTGGCATGCGTTGCAGCGAGCTTTGGGTACGAGGTTGCGATTTAGTACAGCTTTCCATCCTCAGACTGACGGGCAGTCCGAGCGGACCATTCAGACTCTTGAGGATATGCTGAGATCGTGTGTGTTGCAGTTCCGTGGGAACTGGGATCAGCAGTTACACTTGATTGAGTTCGCCTACAAAAACAGCTATCAGGCCAGTATTGAGATGGCACCGTACGAGGCTCTGTACGGGAAGCAGTGTCGTACTCCATTGTGTTGGAGTGAGGTGGGCGAACGTTGGCTCCACTACCAGCAGAACCATTATATCCGACGAGTTGCCAAAAAACAGACCGACGAGAAGGGATCTCGTCGGTTATAGTTTACTATAACTGACGACAGGATTATCTCGTCGGTTATAGTTTTTTGACCGTCGAGATTTTCTTGTCGTCGGTTATAGTCGCCGGAAACTCGTCGGTCATAGTTTTCGACTATGTCCGACGATTTTTTTTACTAGTACCAACGATTTTTTCATATCGTCGGTTATAGTTTCTTATTTCAGATCTGGGCAGCAGCTCGATCTGTCATTCAAAAAACTTTCCATTTTTTCTGAAAATGCTCTGAAATCGATCTTTGGGTGATGTCGAGAATGAGTTTGTGATGATTCATGCGCATTATATATATATAGGTACGTCGTGCTTAATTAATATATATATATGTGTGTTGTGCATGCATGCATGTATTAATGCTTAATTTGTTGAATATATAGATCGATCGATATTAATTAATTGATTTTGAATATATACATATATATTGATCGATCGATCGAGTTAATTAATTGATTCTTGAGTTTGAGTAATTGATCGATGGTTGATTTTGAGTACGTACGCGTGATTGATCGTAAATATATATTAATATATTGTTGTTAATTTTAATTTGATTATTGTGAATATATATATATAGCAATAACTAGCTAGCTAGCTAGGGTGATTAATTTATTTAATTAATATATTGCATTATATATATTGTGATTATATATATAGGATTAAATGTACAGTAGCTAGCTAGCTAGTACGTGTACGTACGTGCATGGTTAACGTTATATATATATTTAGATTTTTGTGATCGATTATATATATATATAGTTAGGGTGTACGTGTGTGTATATATATATATTAAAATGATGGGAATTAAAATAATAAATATTTATATCTAGCTATGAAATTTGAATTAATAAGATCATGGGTATATATATCAGGATGGACAAGAGTTGGATATGTCTTCCAAGATGGGATGTAAGATATCACCGTGGAATTAGAAGTTTTGTAGAATATGTGAAGGTTAATTGTAGAGGGATGACAATTCATTATTGTCCGTGTACGAAATGTCAGTGTTGCAGCGAGCGATATCGTTTTCACATCGATAAAGTATTGGAGCACTTGAAGAAAAACGGGTTTTGGGATGAGTACACATGTTGGATTTATCACGGTGAGAGCTCAATAGTTGGTCAACATGATCACGGACAATTTTTTGAGAGTGGCAGTACATCCAATGATCCAACAACAAGGTTGATCAACGATATGTTTCCTCATGAGAGCGGTATATTTGCTCAAGCACCGGATATCGATATCCCTCCCACCGTTGGAGACTTCCCTCATATTGAGCCTGTCCAGCAAGTACCTATAGCTGTCAACACTACTGGTATGGACAAGTACAACAACCTCATTGCCTTCCAACAGACCCCGTTGTACAACAGGTGTAATAAGACTGTTCTCGAAAGTGTTATGGGAGTAATGAAGCTCAAAGTGGAGAACAAAATGAGTGTGAAGGCTGTTGATGATTGGCTGAAGTGGTCTGGTTCGTTGTTGCCCCCCGGTCATCGTCTTCCTACCACTCATCGTAAGGTGCGACAGATCCTTAAACATCTTGGCCTTTCCTACATCAAAATCCATGCTTGTAGATATGATTGTGTTCTCTTCTGGGGTGAAGATGCTTATGGGAATGATCTTGAATTCCTTGATGAATGCCCGGTATGTGGTACAGATAGGTATAAGTTGACTCCTGCCGGAAACAAGAAAGCTGTGAAGATACTTCGGTATTTTCCGCTGATAGATAGGCTAGAACGGTTGTTCATGTCTGCACACACGGCTGAAGCTATGAGATGGTGGGCCGAGAAGAATTTGCCCGACGGTGATACGCTTATACACCCTGCTGACGGAGAGGCTTGGAAGCACATGGTGAAGGCGTTTTCTTATTTTGCATCAGATGTTCGAAATGTTTGGCTGGGGCTTTCATCTGATGGATTCAACCCTTTTGGCAACATGAGTCTTCAATACAGTATATGGCCAGTTATTTTGGTACCGTACAACCTTCCTCCATGGATGTGCATGAAGAAAGAATACAATATGCTCACTATGATCATTCCAGGGCCGGGTTATCCAGGAAAGTGTCTCGATGTGTATCTGAGACCCTTGATTGAGGAGCTTAAGTACTTGAGTGAGCATAGTCATCCCACTTATGACAAGTTCAAAAATGAGATGTTCCAGATGCATGCCATGCTTGTTGGCACCATTAGCGATTTTCCTGCACGCGGGATGTTGTCGGGTAACGTTACCAGGGGATGCAGGGCTTGTCCAGAGTGCATGACGGTTGAGTGTTACAGACCTCATTGCAGGAAGATTGTACATATGCGACATCGTTGTTGGCTTCCACATGATCACCCATTTCGGGAGGATATTGAGGCATTTGATGGGACTGTGGAAACAGGTGAGCAGCCGAGGAGATGGACGGGGGATGAAATCTTAGAAGTGCTAAATGAATACGATTTTGGGCAGCTAAGCAATCATCCCGAGATAGTGGCGTCAATACCTGACAAACTCGACAGGTATAAATTCTAGACACACAAAAGTATTTTTTGGGAACTTCCTTATTGGTCCAAGTTGTTGATCAGACACTACTTAGATGTCATGCACATAGAGAAAAATGTGTGCGAGAGTGTGGTCGGCACAGTGTTGAATTGTGAGGGAAAAACTAAAGACGGCCTGAAGGCACGCATTGATCTTAAAAGGATGGGACTGCGAAAACATTTGTGGTTGAGAGATGGGAAGAAAAAAATGCCACAAGCTCCTTATACCGTGAAGCCTGCCCAGAAGAGTGAAATTTTTGGCTGGATGGGTAATGTCAGGTATCCTTCAGGCTATACCGGAAATATAAGTCGATGTGTTAACTTCAAAGACAACAAGATGTACGGACTAAAGAGTCATGATTGTCATATACTGCTCCAACGCCTCTTCCCTGTTTTCATTCGAGGGTACCTGCCCAAAGAAATGGTGGAGCCGTTAGTGGCTTTGTCAAGATTCTTTCAGAAGTTATGCACGAGAGAAGTGAAGAAATCGGACTTGTTGGAAATGCAACAGGACATCATTTTTATCATGTGCAAATTCGAAAGGATATTTCCTCCAAAAAATTTCGACATCATGCCTCACCTGATGCTCCATCTTCCGGAACAATTGTTGCTTACTGGTCCAGTACACTACACATGGGTGTATCCTATGGAAAGGTACGTAATGCATCTCTGAATCTGGCTATATATATCTCGATCTTTAATATTATTTATTCACTTATTGTTGCAATAAGCATAACATGCTCGATCTGTAATTACCAATTTACAGACAATTAGGGGACTACAAAGACTATGTGATGAACAAATCTGCACCCGAAGGGTGTATCGCTGAAGCATATATTACGCATGAGTGCGTAACGTACACCAAGTTGTATTTGGGAGTGTTGGAGGACCCTCCACAACATATGCCAGTAGATGGAGGGTAGTTCAACCTTTCGATCATCTCCGATGATGTTGAAGTTTCTGGAAAGTTGCCCAACTCGTACAAGTTGGAACCTTATTAGCTAGTCATTGCCCATTGGTCGGTATTGATTAACTGTCCAGAAGTTCAATATTGGAAAAATTTGCACCTTCACTGCCCTGCTATTTCCGGTGATGTTGAGTACCACAACAAGACGTTCGCAAACTATTTTGGCAACTGGGTAAGTTGATACTTAAATTGACCTGTATATGATCGATGTTAAGTGCATGTCTCGCATCCTATTTATAGTTAAGTTAATAAATGATTATTTTCAGATGAATCATGTACAAGATGATGGTATCCCTCAGTGGTCACATGAATTGAGGCTCTTGGCGCAGAAACCGGTAACTTCCAGAGTTTATCCTATGTGTAAGGTAAATGGCGTGCTATTTATTTGTGAACATAGAGATGTCAGACGAAAAACACAGAATTCTGGGGTAATGGTGCATGGTGGGCAGAATGGAGTTGACTCTTACGGTGTTCTCCATTCAGTTGTCGAATTAATATATGGGGAAGGCATGACCGTTGATCTACGCATTTTATGCTTGATTATTAATGTCTTTCTCTCTATATTTAACTTTGTTTTGTGCTTAGTAAATATGTTTTTAACTTACTTTATGTTTGTAGGTAGAAATAAAGGAGGAATCCGTAAAGGAGGCAGAAATGAGCTCAAAACCTACTAAGGAGGAAGTTCCTAAAATGAGGAGGAAAGATGAAGAAGAATGGGCCACGATTTATAAAGAATGGATCAAAGATCACTAAGATGGGTCAAGACCATGCTCATGTGTCCAAGAATGTCCAAGATCATGTCAAGATTCACCCACAATGAAGCCCAAAAGAAGAAAATGGATCAAAAGCTAGAAATCAGGAAATCTGCCTGTGCAGATCAGCCCACTTCAAAAGGCCACTGTGAACAGATCCGGATGAATCTAGACGCGATTAGCATATGGTTGGAAATATCTAGAAGTCTAGTTTCCAACGCAACTGTAATCAAGCGATTTGGAGTCCTAGAACGAGAGAAATTCTTATTTTAGTGGAGAAGGGTCAGGTTACCCGGGTGGAGTAGTTAGACTTCTAAAAGGAGTCGAACTAGGCTTTGCTTGGCCTATATAAATGAGGGCTCGACTAGGGTTTCATTATCACACATCATAGACAGAAAAGCTCTGCCCAAAACACCTCCCAAGTCGTCCTATGCCTAATCCCCTCCAAGGCCGAAGCTCCCTCCTCACGGATCAAGAATAATTGGCGCTCTTCGTCTTGTTCTTGAGAATCCATCCACTCGAGGCGTTGTTAGTACTCTTCACAGACTCCAAAAGTGTAACCATAAACCTTCTATCTCATCTTTTGTCTTGTAAAGAATTCGGTTTACGACTTGTGATTTGTTTAATAAAGGCTATACGTTTTTACTTACTTATGTTATCTTCCATGTGTTCTTAGTTTTTGGTCTTTGACTTGTATGCATGCTTGTATGCTTAAAGCTTCTTAATGTGTTGGGTGATACGCTCTTCGTTCCTCCCTAGCATGTTTTGTATGAATCTTAAATAAATTAAGGTGTAGGCGCTCTTCGTCGCACTCTTAAAAGCATGTGTATAAATTGCAGGTTGAAGGTAAGAATTTCGTTGATACTGGGTAAGTGAAGCATGAAAATGGTGGAGGTAGACATGATGTGATGATCACGTGTACATAGTAGAATTAGGTTTAAATTTCGTAGGTCATTAGTTAAACAAACCAAATCTCGCACCCCCATAAACAAACCTAGCATAGTTATGCATGCACCCTCAATCCCCGGTTAAGAACGATCCCTATTTACCAATGCTACATCTACTAAAAAGGGTTTTAATTGGCTCATTGTTGTTGAGTGTTAAGTGTTAATTTAGTACTTAATAATGGTGAGTATCAACCGTGCACTTGTTTAAGTGTAGATGGTTTGATACCGACCCTCAGAACACAAGGACCGATCAATACGGGATTTTTTCGGTGAATACTGCCACAAGCTGGTATGAAGATGATCCGTTTGTGTTGGCCACGGCGGTGAAACAATTTTTCTATCTTGATGATCTTGTGCATAAAGGCACGTGGAAAGTGGTTAACAATGTTCTTCCACGAAACATATACAGTGCCTCAACCCTTGGTGTGACCTCGGATAATGAAGAAGTCAGTGCATACCAAGAGCCGAACGCAACTGGTATTCCTGAAACCTCACCATTCGCCTTAATAATGTGAGACAGGGCAGTGTGGTACGAATTCCTCAACCGAATCTTATTGATGTTAATCAAAATGGAGACAATGAAGACTCAAGTGACGAGGGCATACACATCTTACCTGAAATTAACTCGGAAACAGAGTCAGACTCAAGCGAGGATTCTGATTATGCGCCTTAATTAGCATATATAGTGTATATATACATATATGTATGTTATATATTTTGACTTAGAGCAATGTAAAATGAATTTTATTCATATTATCGACTGCCGAATCTTCTCGATCGATGAAATTGCTATATCCGGCCCCATCATAAATGAGAGAGCTCGAGAGATCGATCGATCGAAAAAAAATACACAATCGATCGATTAATAATTATATCGTATTATTAAATAATAATTTAATAATTTGGTATTAACTATTAATAATTTCGTATTAATTACCTATTAATAAATATATATATTAATACACTAAATATTTAATTAGTTTACCGGAATAATCAGAAAATTAATTAGAAGAACTATATCCGACGACATTCATATGAAAATCTCGTCGGATATAGTTGAACCGAAACTATATCTGACGACATTCATATGAAATATCGTCGGATATAGTTTCGGTTCAACTATATCCGACGAGATTACTTATCTCGTCGGATATAGTTCTGTTTTATATCCCGATCTGGGTACGTTTTGGGGCAGAAACGAAACTGCCCCAAACTGCTCCAACGCCTCCGATCGATTTTCTGGGCTTTCATCGTGCTACAAGCAAGCAATCGAAGCAGTAGAAGTATTCTATCGATCCTCAAGCCAAATCCCTCGTCAATTAGTTCAAAATCAGGTTTGAAATCCCTAAATTCAAATTTTCGAATTTTTGTAATTTAAGTTAGATTTTGCATGTGGAATGTGTTGATCGATAATGTGGATGCATGTATTGATATAGCAATGGAATTTGTTAATTTTATGCATGTATTGATATATATTTTGGGATAATTTTGATTTTAGGTTAAATTTAGGTTAAATTTCGAGATAATATTTTACGATAATATTTTGGGTTAAATTTTATGCATGTATTGATATATATTTTGTTAATTTTATGCATGCATGTATTGATATATATTTTGGGATAATTTTGATTTTTTGGTTAAATTTCGAATTTTATCCATGTTTTTTGCATGTATGTTTATATAGTGGAATATATTGGAATTTTAGGTTAAATTGGATTTGGAATTATTGGATTAACAAATTGGAATTGGAATTATCCAAGTTTTTTGTTAATTGGATTTGGAATTATTGTTGAATTTGGATTATTGGAATTATTGATATATATATATAGTTAAATTATTGGATTATATATGTATTGGATTTTATGGAATTATTGTTGATTTTTGTGGAATATTTATATATTGGAATATATATTGGATTATTGATATATATTGGAATATGCATGTGCTAGATTTTTTGGATGAATTAGGAATTTTTTTTAATTTTAATAATTTTATAGCAACGATGCAATGGTTTAATTGCGGACCTTCCCGAGGGGCCGAGTCGAGTACTTCGAGGGGGAGGTCCAGAGGGAGAGGGAGATCGGGACGTGGGGATCCTGGCTCGGGAGCTGGGGATCCTGATGGCACCGGAAGTCGGTCCGCATCAGGATCCACCAGCGTCCCCAACACTTACAGTCTTCCGCTGACCTCTCGACACCGTCGGCTGATGGGAGAGGGACAACCTCAGCAGCAACCCGAGCCGGCTCGATCCTCAGGCGCGAGGTTGGTTCATCAGGTCAGTCGCACGCCTTCAACAGATAGTGCGACTCAATCCTCGGTCCGAATGCCGGACATTCATCGCGAGGACCCTTCCCCCGTCATCCACCAGACAGCTCCTCATTCTTCCGAGGAGGCTGGTGGATCCACTCAGTCCTCGGCGAGGATGCGACTATGCCCGCCGCCTACATTATTCTTATCGTTAGAAATCCCGACGATACCTCACGTCGATTCCGACGGGATGCCTATTCCGGGATAGCTAGGGTTCATTACCCCGGAGCAGGCATATGCGTATATACCCTTCCCGGCACCTCTCTGGAGTGCGAGGATTCCGGGACAACGCACCGACGAATCAGGTAAATATTAATTAGTGATATCTTTTTACTCCCTAATATTTAAATTCAATTAAGTGTTGATGTTTAAAAAATCGTCTACATATATATGTGATAGGCGAGATCGTGCCCGGTGCCAAACAGAAGAGAACCAGAGGCCCCGTCGTCGGCAAGTTACTGGACGAAGCCATTCAGGCTAGCGGTGGTGGCCAACTTATGATTCCAACCGGGGATAGAGGGCAGGTGATCGAGGGAAAGGTCACTCGAAAGTACGCGGGGATGGCGGGCAGCCTCATACGGGATAGAGTCCCAATGTTGTGGCAAGATTGGAATTCAGTGCCACAAGCCGTCAAACATCAGCTGAATAATGCGTTGTCGGTGAGTTGAATTGTATATTCATTATGAAAATTTTCAATAATAAATTTTTAATATTATTGATATATATATATATAAATATATGCATTGCAGAGGTGGTTCCGCGTGGATGAAGACATTAGACCCACGTGGGCGGATGAAGTGCATGGGAGCAGGTTTGCAGACGACCATTTGTTTCAATTTTTTCGTTTCTTTTGATTATGTTCATACAATGTTGTTAGTTACTAACGCTTGATTTTATGGGTATATATAGGTATAAGGAGTGGAAGGCCGAGCTGAAGAAGCATTGGAAAAAGTACGGGGACGATCGTGAGGGTACCCCTAGCGAGTTTCGTTATAGGGAGTACGAGTGGCGATGGCTTGTGGTTCACTTCAACAACCCGAAATTGAAGGTACGCAACCTTCAATCGATTTAATTTTTGTTTTATCGTACTTCCCTTAAATTATTTGGCTAATGAGTGTTTTTTTATGTTTAATTAATCGCGCAGGCTCTTTCTGAAGTCAACACAAGGAACCGGGCCAAAAACACCAAAAATCATCATGCCGGTACCAGATCATACTCGGGTTGGATCGAGGAGGCGGCCAACCACCCAGAAGAGGATCCCCTTGTCTATACGATGCAGCACGCGTATCCGCAGTCCCCCGAATATGCTGTAAGTGTCCTTATAACAAAATAAACTTATTTCTTATTTATTTAGATTTTTTTTTAATTAATATTTTATTGTTCTTTGTCAATTAGGCGAGAATTCAGGAGGCGATTCCGGAGGAGTTGACTCAAGTGGCGAGAGAGCTCTATCCCAACACCCCCGATGCGGAACTCCCGATTGATCAGATTGATCGATCTGATCCGATCGTCAGGGCCAGGATTATGTCAACTTCGATCCCTCCAGGGAAGAACACATTCTACTGCAGGGGTTCCGGAAAATGGGGTCAAGGGCTATTGAAGCATACCCCTGAATTCTCTCGCGGATCGGGATCATCATCATCTTCGAGGACTAATGAGTTACACGACCAGCTTCATAGGCAATCAATTGAGATGGAAGCTCAACGGCGTCGGATCGAGGAGATGGAGCAAGCGCAAGCAGCAGAGTAGAATCGGTTGGCCGAACAGCAGCAGCAAATGGGGACATGGATGCAGCATTGTTATGCACAGTTGCAAGCATCTGGAATCCAGATAGCTCCCCAGCCCATTTTCGGTGCGCCACAGCCACAGCTTCAGCCTCAGCCTCAGCCTCAGCCTCAGCCGCAGCCTCAGCCTCAGCCAGACCAGGACCAGGACCAACCAACTTTCTCCAATCCGTTTGACCACATAGACTTAGGACCAGGACCCCCCTACATTTGAACAATTGTCGGTTTCATTTTTATTTTCATTATTTACTACACATATGTATACAGATTTGAACGATTTCGGTTTTTATTAATTTATTTATTTACTACGTACTCTAGTTTCAATGGTTGTTGATTTTCAATTTGAACAATATATAGATAGCGTGATTTTTTGTGCATGCAGGTTTTGGGTTTTTTCACTATATCCGACGACATGTGTCAATCTCGTCGGATATAGTTTTCTCCAGAGTCAACCATTTTGACCATAGAGAAAACTATATCCGACGTTGACATCGTCGGTTATAGTTTAAACTATGACCGACAATAAATTATCGTCGGATTTAGTGTATTTATTTTCCAACGATAACCCTAAATCATCGTCGGATATAGTATTACCGACGGTGTATTTCCGACGATACTATATCCGACGATGTGTCGTCGGATATTGGTATGACCGACGAGAAACGGAAACAGACCGACGACGCCAAGTCGTCGGTCATAGTAATTCTTCCGGTAGTGCTCATTGGTCCTGATTTGGTGAAAACCACGATGGAGGACATACAGGTTATCCGGGATCGGTTGAGGATCGCCCAGGATCGGCAGAAGAGTTACGCAGATGTGAGGAGGAAGAGCTTAGAATTCGAGGTTGGTGATTGGGTCTTCTTGAAACTATCTCCGTGGAGGGGAGTTGTGCGTTTCGGGAAGCGTGGCAAGCTTCGACCGCGGTACATTGGTCCGTATAAGATTACGGAGAGGGTTAGAGCTGTTGCTTACAGACTTGAGTTACCAGCAGAGATGGCTCGTGTTCATGATGTCTTCCATGTTGCGGAAGTACAACTCAGATCCTTCACATGTGTTAGCCCCACAACAGTTGCCGAGCAGAGAGGATTTATCGTATGTTGAGGAGCCAGTGCAGATTCTCGATCGTCGTGAGCAGGAGTTGAGGCACCGTGTGATTCCGCTGGTGAAGGTCTTGTGGCAGAACCACTCAGTTGAGGAGGCCACCTGGGAGACCGAGCAGCGTATGTGGGAGCAGTATCCTCATCTGTTCACTTGACAGGTACGTAAATTTCGAGGTCGAAATTTCTTTAAGGGGGGTAGATTTGTGACGACCCGAACCAGAACCTGTTGCATATTCGGCACGATTCTCGAGATTGAGTTTAGTCGCGAGTTTTCGTCGTGTATGTGGTTTGTCGATTCGATTCGCGATATTGTTTTCGGTCGAGAATTTGAGTTGAGTGTCTTCACGGAAATTGTAGAGTACATGATTTCGAGCTCGTGGGCGGTCCCGGAAGATTTTTCCGATAACTGAGGAATATTTTATGATTATTTGAAGTTTTGGTTTCCGACGAGTTTATTCGATTGTTTCGAGTTTATCCGAATCATTTCGTATATTCGTTTTGGACCGTCGATCGACCCGAGGCGCGAGTATAAATATCGAAAATAGTCGTAAATTGTCAAGAAATACTGTTTCGCGTTGACCGGCCGTTGACTTTCCAAAAATAGCAAGTGACCTGTTTGACCGAAGAGGAAAGTTTCCTCTTTGAGCTGTGACGTCCGACGACCCATTTTCCGGCCACCTCCGACTTCGGCAAGGGTATGGTTCGATTCCTTGTTCAATTTCGAGTTGATTAGTGTTTGAGTTTGAGAAAATTGGTTGTGTTTTGGGTGAGGACCATTAGAGGCCGAACTGGGTTTTTTCGCCGTGATCGGAGGAGACTCTCCGGCGAGCCACGGTGGCTAGGAGGTTGGGGGTTTTCCTTCCCTTGGCTTGGTGAAGCTATTCCTAAGTTTTGTTTGGGTTGTAATGGAGTTTTCCGGAGAACCCGATTCGGTTGCCGGAGGTGAAATCCTATTCGGGTTCGTGCCGTTTTGGACGAGTTAGATCGTGAATTGGACCTCGTGACTGTTGAAGAAGAGACTCGGCTTGAGATGGGCTTTAATTCTAGAAATTTTTGCCGTGAAATTCCACCTTCAACGGCGAAGAAAAGTCAACTTTTCAGATTTCGACAATTTTAATGTCATTTTTCTCGTAATCACGCCCTGGTTATCGTATAGAGGTTTTTGGGTCGATTTGATTAGCCGATTTTCAGTCGAAATTTTGAGTGGGGATTTCGGGATTTCCGTAATTCATTTTGTACTGCATTTCGTATTTCCGGGAACGGTTGGTTTTCGTGCATCAGTACAGTGTTGTGGACTATGATTTTGATCAGTTGTGTTTTGTGAATATATTCAGGAGATCGAGATCGAGATCGGGATCGGGATCGTGATCGTGCTTCTGGCGAGGGATCTTCCACCGGGCCACGAGATTAGAGCGAGTGTGCTTTTTGCTCACCTGTGAGTGGAAAATTTCTTTTCACGGAAATCTTGCGAGTCTTTTATATGATCTATGAACTTGAGCATGCGTATGAGATTTCGGATTATATGAGCATGTGTTTTACGATTATACGATTATACTTATACTGATATACGTATACGAGTATACATACACTTATATGCTGTATCTTGCATTTGCATCGAACTGTTTATGATTTGATTTTCACAGAGTACAGTTTCAGTTACGTTGTTGTATCAATACACTGCATCCCGGCTGATCCCCGAGGATGTTACCGGCTGAAATCACGTGTGGGCTAGGGACCCCGTGGTTCTGACTATACTACCCAGCTAGGATCACGTGTGGGCTAGGGACCCCGTGGTTCTATCTGTGAGATTTTTACTTGCATGCTCAGTACGCTGAAGGAGTATGATTTTTACCTCGCGTATTTTATTATTTTATTTACCTGGACTCGCATATGTTATTTTAAACATATATATATCAACTGGTGAAAGACATTTATTTTCGTTCACTCACTCTAACGTGTTTATTGTCTTTTCCCTGGGCTTTTCGGTTTCCGTGCCCAGTTGCAGTTCAGGTTTGGTGTTTTCACGTCGCGGTTTGGAGGCTAGTGATCAGAGTTACCTGTGCTTTCCAGTAGGTTCTTGTTTCGCCTACTGATGTGTATATTGTATATATTTTACTTTAGAGGTCGCTCTGATACATTCTGATACTTGTTTATACGGATTTTCTCGGATATACATATATACATAGTACAGTTGGTTTACTGTTATTGATTATATTGATGTTGAGAAATCCGGTTGGGATTGGTGCCCACGGTTTGGCTTTTGTGGCATAGGATGAAGTGTTATTTTCTGGGTGCAGGATATGGTAATTCCACGTTAGTAACGAAACTCTGCCGAAATTTTAAAAAATTTTTGTTGGTTCGTATTTTCGAAAGGGTTTGATTCCGGTTTAGGTAACTAAATCGGGATTGGGTCCTTTCAATCCCATCCGGATTTCTCAATATCATATCAATAATAATAAACAGTAAACATAACTGTATAATATAAAAAATCTGGGGAAAACCATATAAAACATGTATCAGTATCGTATCAGAGCGACCTCTAGTGTATATATATACAAAATATACAACAGTAGGCGAAACAAGGAACCTACTGGAAAAGACAGGTAGCTCGAACAACTAACCTCCGACCGCGACGTGAGACACCAGAATCCGCACTGCAAACTGGGCACGGAAACCAAAAAGCTCAGGGGAAAGGCAATAAAAACGTTAGAGTGAGTGGACGAAAATAAACATATGCCTTTCACCAATTTCATATATAATAAACAAGTATAGCGAGTTCGGAAAATATATATGGAGGCGCCAGGCGAATCTCTCAAGCCTGACGGTGATAGGCCAATAGAATCTCTCAACCCCGGCGGCATAACAGGGGAATCTCTCAACCCTGCCCAAAGGAATCTCTCAACTCTGGTCCAGAGGAATCTCTTAACTCTGGTCAGACTACCGGTGATCAGCCGAGTAGCCGAAGCATCGATGCAAGTAATGCCATCACCATAAAAATATAAAATAATACCTCCAAAAGTAATAAATAATCTCAATATCATATATATATAAAAATAAATACGGAAATCACGAACTCGCAACGACAGTGAAAATATAAAAGTGTCCACTCACAGGTGAGCAAAGCGCGCACTCGCGCCAATCACGTGGTCCGGCGGAAGATCCCTCGCCCGAAGCACGATCTCGATCCCTTGAATAATCATAAAATATATCTGATCAAAATCACAATTCACAACACTGTACCACACCTTGCAAACCAACCGTTCCCGAAAATATATAACACAGTGCAAAATAATCGACGAAATTCCCGAAATCTCCACTCAAAACCCTCGACTGAAAATTCGATACCCAAATCATCTCGAAAACCTCGAGGCGACGATCAGGGAGCGAATACGAGCGAAACGACATATAACTCGACACATTTCCAAAAAAAGTCAATGGTCGCCGGAGCTCCGCCATGGATCACCGCCGCCGCCGCCGCCGCGTCGTCAACCGGAGAGATTTTCTGGCGGCCAAGCTCCCACAAGGTTCTCCTCCTCAAGCCAAGCAACTTTCCCAATTGAGGCATCAACCAAATTCGGCCCAAATCGCCGGAAAACAGCTCGAAATCCATGGGATTCCACCACCGCCGATGACCTCCGATCTCCGTCCACGGCGCACGGCGGCCTTCGAGACCACTCCCAAAGGAACCACCGTGGCCCCACGAGCAGAATCCCTCAACTCCCCGGCCACCACCGTGGTCGGAGCACCTCCGTCCACAAAACCCAAAACCGGCCGGAATTCCATCGAATTTCAACTCCACATTTCTCCCTCAAATCAACACCAAATCAAGAAATTCCAAGTGCTAAACAGCTTAGAATCACGAGGAGAACAATTTACCTTCGAAGGTCGTGGCCTGAAACGGCCGGAATTGGCGGGTCTGCTGGAGAATTCAAACGGTCTGAAATTTCCTCCACGGGTCAACTCGGTCAACGCCTCTAAACTCGGTCAACGCCGGTCAAACTTCCCGAACAGTGTTTTTCGACAATTTTTGACTATTTCCGATATTTATACTCGCGTCTCGAGATGATCGACGGTCCAAAACAGATAACCATTACGGATAAACTTGATACGAGCGGATAAACTCGACGAAATTTTGAAACTTCAAATATTCATATTATATTCCTCGGTCGTCGAAATAATCATCCGGAACCGCCCACGAACTCGAAATCATGTGTACAACAACTCTCGAGAAGAGACTCAACTCAAATTTTTGGCCGATAATTAAGTCGCGATCGAAACCGGCAAATCAATCAATTATCGGAAAACAGTGATTACGCGCTAACTTGTAAATTAAGCTGATTACTCTACCGATTCTATTCCGGGTCGTCACAGTAGTGCCCACTTGATATTATTTTCAAGAAATCATGTTAGCAGATCGACACACCAAATCACTTTATATGGTTCAAGCTTATTTTTAATATGAGAAAAGAGAGAGAAAATGTCAAACTAAGTAATGAAGTTATTTAGGTCGCGTCTAGTTTTGTTTCTTTCAAAAACATTTTTATGAAAACAAAAACGGGAGATCAAATTCTATATTTTGAAGATGTTAAAAAGTGTCTGGTAATTTTAAGCACAAAACTGTTTTTTTTTAGGAAATCACAAATTTCATTAAATTAGATTAGGTTACATCAACTGATAGCACACCTTCTAGGAATGTCGGTGCATCAAAGAAAATATGTGTATTTACCGCATTTAGAAGCGTCCACCTAGCTAAAACATGAGCTACCCTATTACATTTTCTTGGGTAATGACAAAGAATTCTGTGCGAGGAAGCTCTCTAACGTCCTCCATTGAGTCTTGGAATTCCACCGCAATTATTGTGATGTCATGGGTTTCCTTAACTACTATAAGTGAATATAAACTGAATTGGACTAGGTGAAGGTTATGCAACCTACTAAACTGACACGCTTTGTAGGCCGCCTCAACTTTCACTGATAAGAGAGAGTATTGCTCGTGGATGCGTCGAGCCAGGGCCATGATGAACAAACCAAACCATTCCCAGACAACTATACCAACCCCTCCTCGTGCAGAAGCTCAGTCAAAAGCCTTATCCATACTCACACAGTAGCAACTAGTCAGCAGTGCTTTCCAACATTAGGGTTGCCACAATAGTTTAGGTGGTTTCTGATTCACAAAAAGATAGTGCTTCTGTCAGGCTAGGGTTTGAATGCATATCGTGTCACCAATGAATTCCACCTAATTCTATACCTTGTCATTCCGTACTTTCCATAAAAACCACATCAGTGCAATAAGTTTCGCGAATTGGGCTTCTGGCAGACTCATCTGACTGGCTAAGAACCAATTCGTGAATGAATTAGTAGTGTTCCCCACTCCAGAGGTGACTGACTAAATCAGAGGGTTAGTACATATGCAATTCCTAAACAAGTACAATTCTGTTTCTACTACCTCACCACATAAGGCACAGTCTGGACTAACTCCCACTATTTTGGAGTGTAGACGTGTACATACTGGGAGAAAACCCTTCCAAGCCTTCAAAGCATATACATTAGCTGCTAAAGCAACTGTTGCCGACTTGAACTTTTTATAGAAATCTGAATGGCCATGAGGTACTAGAATATTCTATTAGGGAAGTACTATCAGATCTCTTGCAGTAACGTGATCCGAACTCACCTTGTACTCACGCTTGGAGTTGTAATGACAAATTAGTCTATTTGGTCCTAAGTATGACTTAAAGGTAGCGACTTAATCACAGTCACATCTGCCAGACTGAAATATCTTTCCAAAAGAGGAACATTCCATTAACGGTGAGGCAAAATGAATTAGGAAACAAAGTGGATAGGCGCGGGGTACCTCAACGGTGTTTCTAGTTTAAACTGACCAGGATGGGATAACTAATTGTTTTCCCAAACCACAACAGAAGTACCATTACCTACCAGCTAACGAACTCCACCGTCTAATACTGGCCTAACAGTTAAAAGGGCTACGCCATGTATAGAAAAGTGAGTCACTCACTTTAGCTTCTTAAAAGGAATAAGAATGAAAAAATGTGGCTCGATATATCTGGATGACCAACGAATCCGAATTTTTGAGCACCCGCCATAACTGCTTTGCCAACATTGCCAAGTTAAAAGCATACAAATTTCAAAAACTCAGGCTTCCCTGTTCTTTCGGCTTACACATGTGATCCCACGTACACTAGTGAATCATCCTCTTATCTGTTGTATTACCCCAATAAAAGTCCACACATAACTATTGTAATTCATCAAAAAAGGTATTGAGCAGTAGATAACAATTCATTGCATAGTTTAGAAGGGCCTGAATAACAACCTTAATCAATACATCTTTCCTTATAGCGCTGAGAAGCAATCCTTGCTAGCCCGCTAATCTATCTCAGACTTTATCGTTAACATACACACATGTTGCCTTCTTGCTACGACCCACATTTGTTGAGAGACCTAGATACTTGCATGATACAGAACTAGCTCCATACCAAGTAATCTGGCTAGTTCTTCCTCACTACCCTCATCCAAATTATGGTTGAAGCATACACTACTCTTGTTGTAGTTGGTCAACTGACCGAATGTTGCTTCGTAAGTTTGTAGTAACTCCTTTACCGAGTCACACGATCTTCTAGATGCCTGAGCAAAGAGAAGACTATCATCCTCAAATACAAGGTGATTCAATGAATGTTCTCTTGTATAGACCTTGATGCCATGAAGTTCCTTTGCCTGGTGTGCCCTTCTAATCATGACTGACAATCCTAATGTGTAGAGTAAAAATAGGTAAGGAGAAATTGGATCCCTTTACCTGAGTTCCTGTGTCAGCATCAGATTACCTTTAGGGGACCCATTGACCACTACTGAATATTATACTGTAGTGATGCAAGTCATCACCAGTGATGTCCATTGAGTTGGGAAGCCCAGGTAGTCTAAAACATCTCTAAGGAAGCTTCAATCAATCTGTCATAAGCTTTACTCACTTCAAGCTTCAGCGCCATCTGCCGTGAATCTCCTTTGTTCTTCAACCAAAGGTAATTAGTCACCTCGTTCGCCAGTTCTTTAGACCAGTTCTTCAGACACATCCGAGTATAATTAGCAATCTTCGTGACTAGTTGACTTTGAAAATATCCATGGCTGGAGCTATTCCACACTACCCTGATTGTCTCCTTACAACTATCATCATCCACTCATATAGCCTAGAATCTGTGACGACCCGAATCAGAATCAGATGTGTGTTTGGCACGATTCTCGAGATTTGGTTATAGTCGCAGTTTTACGATATTGTGTGGTTTGCCGATTCGATTCGCGACTTTGTTTTTGGTCGAGAATTTGAGTTGGGTGTCTTCACGGAAAGTGTAGAGTACGTGATTTTGAGCTCGAAGGCGGTTCCGGAAGATTTTTCCGATAACCGAGGAATATTTTATGATTATTTGAAGTTTCAGGTTTCGACGAGTTTATCCGTTTGTTTCGAGCTTATCCGAATCATTTTGTATTTTCATTTCGGACCGTCGAACGACCGAGGCTCGAGTATAAATAGAAAATTAGTCGAGAATTAGTCGAAAAACTTCACTTTGGGCGTTGACCAACTTTGAAATTCGTTGACTTTCCAAAATTGGAAAGTGGACTAGCTGCCCGAAAGGGAAAGTTTCCCAAACGGGAACCACCGTCCGGTGACCTATTTTCCGGCCACCTCTGCTTCCGGCAAGGGTAAGGTTTTCTTCCCCTCTTGATTTCGAGTAGGTTTGGGTGTGGTTTGAGAAGAATTGATTAAGGTTTGAGGGGTTTCGATTAGGGCCGAGTTTGGTTGATTCGCCGGTGTCGGTTGGGGTGGTTCCGGTGAGCCACGGTGGTGGAGAGGTTAGGGGTATACCTCCCCTTGACCTCTTGAGTCTTCCCATGTGATTAAATTGAGGATTGGTTGAGGTTTTGAGGGCTACCGTTTAGGTCAACGGAGGAGTTTTCCGATCGGGTTTCGAGCTGTTTTTGGACGGGTTGCGGTTTGATTTGGTCATTGTGGTAGAAGGGAAAAAGGTTCACCTCGGCTTGATCTTGAAATCTGGAGCTTCCCGCCGTGTGATTCCACCGTCGATGGCGCGCCGCCGCCGGCGGCGCTTCGGCGAGGAAAAGTTGACTTTTCAGATTTCGACGATTTTAATGTCATTTTTCTCGTAATCGCGCCCTGGTTATCGTACAGAGGTTTTTGGGTTGATTTGGTTAGCCGATTTTCAGTCGAGATTTCGAGTGGGGATTTCGGGATTTCCGTTATACATTTTGTACCGCATTGCATATTTTCGGGAACGGTTGGTTTTCGTGCATCAGTACAGTGTTGAGAATTGTGATTTTGATCAGTTATGTTTTGTGAACATTCAGGAGATCGAGATCTGGATCGTGAGCGTGCTTCTGGCGAGGGATCTTCCACCGGACCACGAGTGTAGCGTGTGCGCGTTTCGAGAGTCTGTGAGTGGACACTTTATTTTCACGGATTGATTGCAAGTCTTTATTATGATTTACAAACTTGAGCATGCAGATTGATTATGATTTTACGAGCATGTGTTTACGATTATGCTTATACGAATATACGTATACGAATATATACATATACGTACATATTATGATTTAAGCATGTGCATAGAAAAGATTTATGATTTGGTTTACACAGAGTACAGTCTCAGTATATGTTGTGGTATCGATACACATTGGCTTCTCGGCTGATCCCCGAGTACGCTCCGGGGGGGACAGATATCCTGACCCGAGGCCTTTCTGGCTAGGAATCACGTGTGGGTCTGGGATCCCGTGGTTCAGACTGTGCTATCGCGTGGTAGTCCATGAGAGATACCATGATATATTTACGTTGCGTGCTCTGTACGTGAGTGGTAGCTGATGTCTCCTCACGTATCATTTGATTTTCGTGCATTTGACTCGCATATGATTTTTATATGTATATAATACTTGGTGAAAGACATTTATTTTCGTCCACTCACTCTAACGTGTTTATTGTGTTTCCCCTGGGCTTTTCGGTTTCCGTGCCCAGTTTGCAGTTCAGGTTTGGTGTTTCACGTCGCGGTTTGGAGGCTAGTGATCAGAGTCACCTGTGTTTTCCAGTAGGTTCTTGTTTCGCCTACTGATGTACATATTGTATATGTTTTACTCTAGAGGTCGCTCTGATACATTCTGGTACATGTTGTGCGGATTTTCACAGATATACATATATACATAGTACAGTATGTTTACTGTTTGTTGATGATATTGATGTTGAGAAATCCGGATGAGATTGGTGCCCACGGTTTGCTTTTTGTGGCATAGGACGAAGTGTTAATTTCTGGGTGCAGGTTATGGTAATTCTACGCTAGTGACGAAACTCTGCCTAAATTTTGAAAATTTTTGTTGGTTCGTATTTTCGAGAGGGTTTGATTCCGGTTTAGGTAACTGAATCGGGATTGGGTCCTTTCAGCTAGAATCGGAAGAAACTTTGTTTTCTCGAAAAATGTTTCCTTCTCCTGTTTTTCCATTAACAATATATAGGTACATGATCAGAACAAAGAGAAGGTAGATTGATCACCTTAGCTTCCAAAATTGTTGTTTCCACTCTAACGTAGCAAGTGCCCAATCTAGGCACTCTCGGGTTGTTGAATCATGTCAAGTAAAGTGACCTCCTATGTACCCCAAATCCTCTAGTGCGCAATCATTCATACATCAGATCATATCCCTCGTCTTCCAATTTGGTCGCACTGGTCCTCCAGACATCTCCATTGATCTCATAATCTTATTGCTGTCTCCCATAAAACACCACCTAGACTGTCCTGGGAGCCGTGATAGATCCTTTAATATAGTCCATGTTCTATGCCTTAAATGTGTATACGACTCACCATAGAGGTCGGTAAACCTCCATGATTGGCCCGCCGATACCAGAACTCAGATTTCTACATCAATAAACCAAGGCGAATGATCTCGGTAGTGAAGATCGATGTTGTCCACCCTTAAGAGCACGAGGCCACCAACGCTTGTATCCGAACATACACTCATAATTCCTTGCCGGAACCTCAATTAAGATTTGATGAAATCAAATCTCGATTGATTTCAACATTTGGTCTCTTGGAGAAACACTAGACTTGGTTTCTTGCTTAATATCTGTGACCTTAAAGCGTCAATATTTGAATATTCCCTCGATCCTCGCATGTTCCTAGTAAGGATATTGACGTCGCACATGGTTCGAACACTAATATGCAAACCCTAGATTGCGGTAGAGTGAAATATGAAGGAAGATTCCAAGTGTAAACCGTTGGCTTTACCATTCTCACAGTTCGATTGGCCTTAGGTGCGTACAATGTATCAATGATATAAATTCTTGTACCATGTGGTAGTAAAAATTGTGTTGAACCACACCTTTGTATAACCGACCCTGAACCAATCATGGTTGTCACTGATAAAGTGTATGACACAAGATCCATAAATAATTGCCTATTCTATAATATAATATGAGTAGTACCACTATCTTCTAGACACCCAATCTCGCATTCAAACATCTACAAAAGAATATGAATCGATTAGTCTTTGATTCCAAGGCATGGCAAACATTTTAAATGAAGATTTAAATACTTTTCAAAGGGTTGTGAATGGCATGATAAATACCGATGTAAAATACATCAAAAACACTAAATTTGGGTAGGAACCTCAATGGGTTGAAAATTTACCTCGATGAGTCGAAAATTGGATAAAATCGAGATAGTAGTTATCCTTCAACATGTCGAGATGAAGCTTTGACGGGTCGAATGTGCTTGTATGTGACCGGATGACATGATTTCGATGAGTCGAAAGAAACTAGACATAAATTTTAGACACGTCGAAAATATGCCAAAATTGATCTAGTAGGTGATCTTCGACGGGTCGAGAGAGAATCTCGACGAGTTGAAAATTCCTTGGATCAAACTATCCTTTTTCTTCTTCGTTTTTATGGTATTTTGGTGTCATAGTGCCATAGTGCCATAGAATATTATATATTTCAAACCATTCAAGCAATATATATGAAAATAACCATTCTTAACACTTTCATATGCCGAAAGGAAGAAATGTTTATTACTTTGCCAACATTAAACTTACATCCAAGATATAGTCTTATTCCAAAACCATGACAAAAAATAAGCCAAAACAAAACAAAACTTGATTACATAGTAGAGATATGGGCCTAATATATAGACTAATCAAAATCCGCAATCTCCAGACGTGCTTTTCTATCATCTGCTACAATAAAATTGGTTTCTCCACCATCTTCCTTCTCGTAGTCTTCGGTGTAGTTGGTCTCATGTGCCAAGTACTGCTTGCACTTCTTGTAGGCATTTTGAACATCCTTTGATGCACGACATTGTTTGTGCATGTTCTTGGTAGAAGCACACCTATAGCAAGGTGACAAGCCAGAATGAGCAGAATGAGAAGAGCTTCCATCATTCCTAGGACTGGAATTGGAGTGATTCTTGTTGGAGTTGTTTTGGCTATTGTTTTGGCTGGTCCAAGTTAAATTCTGACTTTTTCCTCCTCTATCATGACCTCTGCCATGTCCTCTTCTACCACCATGATTGTTGTAAGGCTTAGAACGACCGTTCTTCTTTTCCTTACATGGCTTTCCACCAGTGTTATATATCTCATTAATTTTCCTAGTACTAGCTGGCCTAGCATTGTTGTTGAGAAATATCTAATTCTTAGCCAGAATGTTCATGAGATCATTGAATGATCTAATTCTTCCTTTCTCATAATCCGTCCGATATTAGTGCGTGAGCGTATCCATGGAAGTGGGAAAAGTGCTAAAAGTTTTCTTGATCATAGCCTGATCAGTCTTTACCATGCCACAAATGGCCACTTTTATATTGAAGCTCCATCATAGCTTGATTAAACAAATTAATTTTTGGATAATCCAATAATAGGATTGAATCCCATTTTTCTTGTAGTTCTGGAACTTGTGTGTTATGCACGTTGTTGAATTTTTTTTAAAGTCACCCACAGATCTGCGGGGTCATTCTTTATCATATACTGTTTTTTCAGAACTGGATGTATATGCCACTTTAAAAACATGAAGGTTTGAGCTTTGTGGGATGAAGTTTGTCCTTGAACGTTCTCACCAGGTAGTGATGGTTGAATAGTATCAGTAAGATTTTTACCGAGAAGAGTATTCTCAACATCTGATACCCAACGATGGTATTTTGCTCTTTATGGATCAAGGATGTCAAACTCAGGTCTTGCCGGCTCAGTTGAAGTCATCTACAAAAGAGACAAGAGGTGTAATTACTACCAATTAAAAAAACTACAACCACTAATTTCAAGTTTAGGGAATAAGAATCGTGATCAATGATGTTTGGTCACAAAAATTGATGCAAAAAATGGTAGTTTCATACCACACCCAGAAACCATGACTTTTATAATTAGTTAAATATACCATGACTCCCTCAGGACCGTCATTAATATTAAACTTTGAGTGAAGAGGTGATCAAATCCCCTTCTCTCATAATGATCAACGCATTTCATATGTGATTCTTAACGTCATTCTTTCTACATTTAACTTTGTTTTGACCTTAGTATTCTCGGTTCTTACTTACTTTATTGTTTTTAGGTTTCGAATAATGGAGATCAATAAAAGAGGTGAAATGGAGCTTAAAACGAAGCAATTGGAGGTTTCCTAATTAGTTTAGGAAAAATGGTCTTTCCTACTTTGACCAGGATTCCTACTCAGATTAGGAATGCAAATGGTTCGACATCTCAAAAAGTTCCGCGGAGCTGAAAAATGAAGTTTCCTAAATCAACTAGGAATGACGTGGCGAAATATGGATCCGAAATTGTCTTCTCAAGTTACTAAAATGATGGAAGGAAAAATGAAGACATTTCAAATGATGGATCGAAAATCAGCAAGCATTTTGGGCGATATCAAGCAAGAAGATATTACCGAATAGATCGAGGATCAAAGGTATCAAGTTTATCTCAAAAGTGCTTTATTTGAAGATCAAAATATCCTACAATATATGATAGGTTCGGCCAAAATGACTTGTAGCTCAAGAAATACAAGATATGGAAAGATCAAGATTTTCCTATTTCTAGTAGGAAGAGGAAGATATGCCTGTCAGCTCATCAATCTTCAACGGATCACAAAATCTGCAATTCAACTTCAAATATAGTGATCATATATGTCTTCTTCAAGCTCTAGAGCTGATCTTTCCAACGAATCCAAAATCACCATTTTCTGAGCTCTAGAACTCCCAGAAAAGACGTTTCAATACAGGCTGGCAGATTTACCTTGGTACACTAGGAATCCCTAGTTTGGAGAGGAAAGATGCAATCCTTCACCTATAAATAGAAGAGCTCGGCCTCATTCTCAATCATCACTCATTTTAGACACAAAAGGTCTGCCTAAACACTATCTTCTCTCCACAAAGCCAGGAAACTCTTCAAGGAAGTAGCCTACACCACTGTCCGCCACAACAACAACCTCCATTGACATATAGGGCGATCCCGAGTGTCTCCTCCACCAAAGAAGATTCAGTTATACCTTAGCTCCATAGGGCGATCCCGTAGACTAAAAAGTGTAACATGAATCCTCTTTACTTTGTAGTTTCTCCTTGTATGAACTATTGGTTTGGTGAAGTAGTTTATAGTATTTTGGTTTTTCTTTACTTGTTTCGTTTTCAACTGTTTTTCATGTGTTCTAGTTTCTTAGTTTTTATTATACATGTTCATCTATGCTTAATGCTTTGGCTTAGATATAGGGCGATCCTGAGTCTAAATCAATGGTATGTGTATAGGGCGATCCCAAGCACGACAAATTATGAGCATGTGTTTTGTAAAATTGAGAAGTTAGGATTTCAATTAATATTGTTTAACTTGCAGGTTAAGAATGAGTAAAGGTACCTAGAATGAGTCGATCACTTGCTTATATTATCCTAGTATTTTATTTTTGGTCTAGTAAGCATGTATAGGACTTTTATGTTTTCTAATTATTTTTACTTGTCTATGAGTGAAGCATGTTAGAACTTAGGAATTCTATGTGTGTTTATTTGCCATCTTTTGCACTTCAATTTTCATAGATAATAAAAATCACCTATAAACTCCCCCCAAAAATCATAGCGTAATCATGCATGCACCCTCAATCCCCGGTTAAGAACGATACCCTATTTACTAATGCTACATCTACAACAAAGGGTTTTAATTGTTGTGTCTTTTCTGATTTCTATGTGTTTAATTTATTAGTTAGAATTTGGTATATCAATTTTGGCGCCGTTGCCGGGGATTGTTAAGAATTGTGTGTTTACGCTTGTAAATATGTAAAAATGTGTAAATAAAAAGCATGTACATAAATCTTGTAAAGTGTCGAAATTTTTACTTGTTAATATTACTTGTTCATATGACGTGCCATTCTAACCTTTTGTTTTGCAGCCATTTAAATAATTAAACGTTAAAGGTAGTCTTCGTTTTACATTGAGTACATAAGTTTGGTTGATTAAGTCTCACTCATTGGAATAGATGGCGCCTCTTTTTCTTGCTTATCTCCTTAACCCCTTGTGATGTGTGGATTTCATCACCGCACACCATAACCTAAGTGAAGTTATGGACATGAGGTCAAGGGCAGAGTTTGCAAAGGACATGAGGGAATGTCTTTCTCAAGATTTTGGCTGAATGTCGGACATGGTGTCTAGATTGGGTTATGACTGGTGACAGATTTTGGATCTAAGAAAGACTTACACCAATGGAGTAAACACAGGTTGGCCAGGTTAGCCTCGGGGTGTATTGTCGAAATTAGTCCTACCTCTCGCGTTATCTCTATCCCTAACTGGCCATGTTTCTCGATTGAACCAAAGCCGATTGATCGAGAATGTACATTTTATCGCGCGGGTCACACGTCCAATGAAAGACCTAAAGATTAAGCCAGTGTACTCTCTTTAAATGGAAGGCGCAAATCAATGTACAAAATAAGTGTGCATTTACTTATAAATTTTCGTGTGCATTTAACTTGTAAAGGACTAATCACGCTGCATTTAGCTTGCATAACCTTCTGGCGGCTTTGTGATGCTCGGATTTCACCACCGGGTACCCTAACCTAAGTGAAGTTAGGGACATGAGGCCAAGAGATAGGTCACGTTGCATCATGTATTTAGCACATAACTTTGTATGTTTTCTCTTGTTTGATGCATTTAAATTACATTTAAATTGTGTTACTCATGCATTTGATATGCTTAATGGTTTGCTTGCATTAATTTTGTGTATATATGTGTTCTAACTCTTATTTTTAAGTCTTACCTTGTATATATGCCTAACTTTGCAGAAAACGTGTACATATGTGTTTTTAGCGCATTTTGCATTCTAACGACATTGCATACAATTTTAGTTATTCTTAAGCATTGCATTCATTCTTGCATTCTACTTATTATATACCACGTTTACCTTGCTTTAATTTTCGTGTGTTTTCAATTTTTTCGAATGTTTGTGTTTTATAGTGCATTTTCTGTTGTTTTCTTAATTTTTCTTTGCTTTCTACGTTTTTGGCTTAGTATCATGCATTCATTGAGTATTCTTTAGATACTAACACTTGATCTTTGGTGGATGTTAGGCTTGTGAATGTCCGAGCCCGCTCGCGAGTATTCTAAGGTTGAACTACAAGTTATCGCGGACCATATTGCAAGTTTGAGAACTCATCACGTTCCGAGGCAGCAAGATCTCAACCAACCTCTCATTAAGGAAGGTTTTGACTCCCTACGTTCATCACAACACTCCACTGAGCATTTTAGTGAAGAAGAAACCGAGCAAGTACCAATGGCCGGAAACAACAAACGCAAATCACTTCGCCAACGTACTTGTTCCACTGAATAGAGTAGTGGTCCATCATGCATTGTTTTTCCGGATCCACGAGCCGACAAGAAGGACATCGAACTCAATAGTGGCTTTCTTCACCATTTGCCTATCTTCCATGGCCTTTCAAATGAAGATCCGAACATGCACTTTAAGCAATTTCAGTTTATCTGCTCAAGCATGAAGCCGTCCGAGGCGGATGAAGAATTGTTTAAACTTAAGGCTTTTCCTTTCATGTTGGTAGATAGATCTCAAACTTGGCTTTTGGAGCTTCCTCCATCACAACGTGGAAACAACTCGCGGACCTATTTTTGGCAAGGTACTTTCCGGCTTCAAAGATTACTGTTTTGAGGAAGAAGATCACCGGAATTACACAATCATCGGATGAGTCATTCGGCCAATATTATGATCGATTTAAGGTCCTATGCGCCACCAGCCCCTCCCATGGATTTTCAGAGACAAACCTCATGAACTACTTCTATGACGGTTTGAAACCGATTGATTGCAAGTTACTCGATGCCGCTGCCGCCGGTGCTTTCATGGACTTAGACGAAACAGAGGCACAAACTTTGTTAGAGAATCGAGCCAACAATGATGCTCAATATGGGATGGCTCCAAGAAAAATAGTTGCGGAAGTGAGTTTGAAGCACGCCACTGATGAGAAGTACGACAAGCTAGCTATAATACTAGAACAAGTGCTCGAACTTGAGACCAAACTAGCCAAGGCAGCCCTAGGACCCGTTTGTGGTGTATGTCATATGCAAGGACATCATAATGATCAATGTCCTAGCATGGCCGAGCAAGAGAGTGAACCAGAGCAAGTCAACGCCATTGGCGGATACAATGGAGGCTGAGATGGTTATCAAGGAAGCCAACGCTACAACAATTATAACAATAACAACTTTGGCAACCGAGATCATCCCGGTTTCAAGTGGAGTAGTAGTGAGGGATGTTTTAACCCTCCGACACCTAATCAAGGCTACCAACGTGCTCCCTTTCAACCTAGGCCGCCACTTTCTTTCTCAAGCACCCATGCAACCTACTCCCCAAGCTCCTACGGTCTAGCCACTTTCAAATCCGGACTACGACAAAATGATTGCTTAATTGTCATCCTCAACGTAAGTTCTACTAGAAGGACAAGCAAAGACGAAGGAGACTTTGGACACTCATGGCCGAGACATATCCAAAATGAAGAAACAAATGGGCCAAATCGTGGACTTTATGAGTCAAATCCGTGAAACCGGCTAACTACCCTCGGAATCACATCCAAATATGAGGAATGTTAGTGCAATCGTTACGCGAAGTGGGAGAGTCTTAGAAGTAACATCACCAAGACTGAAGAAAGCATCACAGCCCCACGGCTTAGAAGAATTCGTGGAGGAAGATCCGGCCATAAAGGAGGCCAAGAAGAAAGTCACGGCACCAAAACCACCAAATTAACCCTCCTCAACGAAAAGTAGTATTCGTATCCCTTCAAATTCATTTACTACTAATGCCCCGTTTGCTATTGCACCATTTCCACATAGGTGTGCGAAATCTAGTAAGGATGACCAATACGAAGAAATTTTAGACATCTTCCAGAAAGTGCAAGTAAATTTGCCCTTAATCGAGTGTATCAAGCAAGTGCCGATATATGCCAAGTTTTTGAAAGAATTATACACTCAAAGGAGGAAAACTCATGCGAAGGTGGTTGTTAAGGTGAATGCGACCGTTTCAGCGGTCTTACAACGTCGGCTACCCCCAATGTTGAAGGATCCGGGGAGTTTTTCAGTTCCATGTGTGATTGGTGACAAGAATTTCGAGGATGTCATGCTTGACTTGGGAGCATCGATTAATGTCATGCCATATTATCTATATGCTTCCATGGATTTAGGCAAGCTAAAGCGTGACAATGTCATCATTCAACTAGCCAATCGCTCGCATAAATATCCACGAGGATATGTAGAAGATGTTCTAGTTCGCGTCAACAACTTGATCTTTCCTGCCGATTTTTACATAGTTGACATGGAAGAGAGTTCATTGAATACCACACCATTATTGCTTGGTCGACCTTTCATGAGGACTGCTAGAATGAAGATTGATGTTTTTGAGGGAACATTCTCCATGGAAATCGATGGAGAGAGAATCGAGTTTAACATTCTCGACGCAATGAAGGTTCCAACGTCAAGTGTTGGGGATTTGTGTTTGCTTGACGTTGTCGAAGATATGGCACAACTACACTTGGACTCTTTGCGAGATGATGAGCTCGACATGGCTATCCAAGAGGGAGCGGGGCTGACTCGACTCGGGGATGAAGCCCTTATTAATTCTTTGATCGAAATTTTGGAGCCACGGATCCGTGAGATGGCCATGGCACTGAACCAAGCACCACGAGTTGTAAGTCATTCTCCTCCCATTCCTATTATTTATGGTACTAACTCGTTGGTTCCTTCCATTGTCAAGGCTCCCAAACTAGAATTAGAGGTGTTACCGGCTCACTTAAAGTATGCTTACTTGGGTGAAAACGAAACGCTACCAGTTATCATCCCATCATCATTGGAGATGGCACAAGAGGAGAGATTGGTTGAAGTGCTTTCGAAATACAAAACCGCCATAGGTTGGACGCTTGCGGACATCAAGGGAATAAATTCGGTGACATATGTGCATCGGATTCTATTAGAGGATGGCGCCAAGCCCTCGCGGGAAGCTCAACGTAGACTTCATCCGCCAATGATGGAAGTCGTGAAGAAGGAGGTGATCAAACTCCTTGATTGCAGAGTTATCTATCCTATTTCGGACAGCCGGTGGGTGTCGCCCGTACAAGTTGTTCCCAAGAATCTGGTATCACCGTTGTCAAGAATGCGGAAAACGAGCTAGTTCCTCAACGCACCATAACCGGCCATCGCGTTTGCATCGACTATAGGAAATTGAATGCCACCACTCGCAAGGACCATTTTCCCTTGCCATTCATTGACCAAATGCTCGAAAGATTGGCTGGCCATGCATTTTATTGCTTCCTCGATGGATACTCCGGTTATAACCAAATTAGCATTGCTGAGGAAAAGAGAAAACAACGTTCACATGCCCCTTTGGAACGTTCGCATATCGACGCATGCCATTTGGACTTTGCAACGCACCAAGTACCTTTCAACGTTGCATGCTTTCAATAGAAGATAATAGAAGTTTTCATGGATGACTTTAGTGTCTTTGGGAAAAATTTCGATGCATGTTTAGAAAACTTAGAACTAATTTTACAAAGATGCGTTGAAATGAACGTAGTGCTTAATTGGGAGAAATGCCATTTCATGGTAACTCAAGGGATAGTTTTAGGTCACATAGTTTCGAAAAGGGGAACAGAAGTTGATAAAGCTAAGGTAGATCTTGTGCGGTACTTACCCTCTCCGACTTCGGTTAGAGAAATACGTTCTTTTCTTGGCCATGCAGGTTTTTACAGGCAGTTTATCAAGGACTTTTCCCACATATCTCGTCCCTTGTGCAAGCTTCTACAAAAGGAAACTCCCTTCGTATTTGATGATGATTGTCGCGCAGCCTTTGCAAAATTGAAGAAGTTCCTCACGAGTGCTCCTATTCTTTGTGCTCTGGATTGGTCATTGCTGTTTGAATTAATGTGCGACGGCTCCGACTATGCCGTTGGAGCTATTTTGGGTCAGCAAAAAGATAAGAAGCCTTACGCGATCTACTACGCCTCTAGAACTCTCGACGATGCACAAAGCAATTATACGACCACCGAGAAGGAGTTACTTGCTGTGGTGTTCGCACTTGACAAATTTCGTTCATACTTGTTGCAAAGTAAGGTGATTGTGTAAACGGACCATGCAGCCCTCAAGTACTTAATGGCGAAGAAGGATGCCAAGCCACGGCTCATACGTTAGATACTTCTACTCCAAGAATTTGACATCGAAATCAAGGATAAAAAGGGAGTAGAAAACGTGGTAGCTGACCACTTATCAAGGATAGTCCACGAGAGAGAAGCTATTGCCATCGAGGAAAATTTTCCTGATGAACAACTTTTCGGAATTCAGGTAAGTGCTTCGGAAACTCCATGGTATGCGGATATCGTAAATTATTTAGTTATCGGTAAGTTTCCACCTTCCATGCATAGTGTCCAACGTCATAAAATTAGGTTAAATGCTAGACATTTTATTTGGGATGAACCTTACTTGTGGAAACAATGTTCTGACTTAGTAATTAGAAGGTGCATCCCCAATTGCGAATTTGAGTCTATTCTTAAGTTTTGTCATAACGATGCATGTGAAGGGCATTTTGGCTCTCGAAAAACAGCTCTAAAAGTGTTAAATTGTGGATTCTTTTGGCCTAATATATTTCGTGACTCTCATGAATTTTGTGCTAAGTGTGACAGATGCCAAAGATCTGGTAATTTAGGCCCTCGCGATCAAATGCCGCAACATTACATCCTTAATGTCAAAATTTTTGATGTGTGGGGCATTGATTTTATGGGACCTTTTCCTCCATCTAACGATTATACTTATATTTTACTCGCTGTAGATTATGTGTCGAAATGGGTGGAAGCAAAAGCCACCCGTACTAATGATTCGCGAGTTGTTGAAGATTTCCTTAAGGCAAATATTTTCAGTCGACATGGAATGCTACGCGTTCTAATAAGCGATGGAGGGAGTCATTTTTGCAACAAGACGGTGGAAGCATTGATGAGGAAATATGGTGTTACACATAAGGTTTCGACACCTTATCATCCTCCAACAAATGGGATGGCTGAACTTTCCAACTGTGAGATCAAGAAGATCTTGGAGCGAACCGTTAAGCCGAACCGGAAAGATTGAAGTCAATGTTTAGACGATGCATTGTGGGCTTATAGGACTGCCTACAAAACTCTCATTGGTATGTCACCTTATCGATTAGTTTATGGGAAACCCTGTCATCTTCCGGTCGAGCTAGAACACAAGGCATGATGGGCCGTCAAGAAATTCAACATGGATCGTGATAAGGCTGGTTTGCATCGAAAGCTACAATTATGTGAACTTGAGGAAATAAGGAATGATGCTTTCGACAACGCATGGATCTACAAAGAGAAAATGAAGAAAATACATGACAAGATGATTCGCGGAAAGTGTTTTGAAGTCGGTCAGAAAGTGTTGCTTTTTCATTCGAGACTTAAGCTATTTCCAGGCAAACTACGCTCGCGTTGGATGGGACCATTCATTGTGACTCACGTTTTTCACCATGGAGCTATTCAAATTCGATCATTAACATATGGCACTGAATTCAAGGTTAATGGTCACCGGTTAAAGCCTTATTATGAGTCCTCTAATGAGCACGACGTAGAATACATGACGCTCACGGAACCGGCCATACAACACACCAAGGAGCCGGCCACATCAAAAGAATGAAGAACTATCATGTCTAGGCTGTAAGACGTTAAAAAACAAGCGCTTGTTGGGAGGCAACCCAATGGACGAATTATCAAGGATTTGTTTTCTCCTCCCTTATTTTTTTAATTTCATTGCTTATTTACTTTACTTAGGTAACATTTTCGTGGGTCTCTCTCTTCATACTTAGTTATATGTTTCCTTTAATACATTGAGGACAATGTAGAGTTTAAGTGTGGGGGAGGGGTTTACAACTTTGTTTGAGTCATAAAATTACAAAACCGGGCGGACAATGGAACTTTCCGGCGGATGATGCCCTAATTTTTTTTTTAAGTCATACTTAGTGTATTTCATTGTAATTTAGTGTACGTAGTGGATGAACACTTGTCTTTTAGTAAGAAATCCGAGTGGATTGGTGTCTAAAAGAGGACGGTTTCTAAGACAGGTTTTGGATATGAGAAAAGACAAGCTCAAAAATCACTCCTACCTCTCTTGGTCTCTCTCGCCAACTGGCCATTTCATTTGGTTGCCCAAAGAAGATAAGGACTAAATCTACGCTTGTTTGAGTGTTTTGAGTCTTTTTATGTTTTTAAGAGTCTTAGGATGCCCTTAACTAGCCTATGATGAAATTTAACCAAAAACGAATACATATGGCGTTGCAAATCACCTAAACAATTTCTAATGCTAATTGAGATGTTTTGAGTGTTATTTGATTAAACATGGTACAAATTTCGCATGTTAGAATAAGTTTTAGATCATACGAACCTTAAAGTGAGTTTTTGAGCCTACATTATTCTTCTTTTTGAGTGAATTTCATACATATGGTCTCAAAAATCATACATGCTTCATCTAATTACTTGCCATAGATTTTAATGAACTAGAGATTACTAGAATTTACTCATGTAGACTTGCAAAGCTTTTAAGTTGATATATGCTTTGATTTTTGATATGATTAAAGGCACTTAGGTTTACCACCACTTATACCAAATTGCCTTGTGTCCCATTTTTCGCACGAGTTGCGACACCATTAAAAAACCCCTTTGAGCCTACGTTAAACCTTTTCTTTCATTACCACATATATATCTAAACACTTAGCCTAGAATAGACTTCGAACCCTTGTTCTAAAAACTTGGTGACGAATTTGAAGCTAGCACAATAAAAGTGGCGTGAGAATTATGAAGGAATAGAAAAAAGGGAAGACTTGTCCAACAGCTCGAAAAAAGTGTGATTGCCAAAAAGAAAATAAAAAGAAGAAAGAAAATTCGAGAGCATGAAAAAAAAAAGAAAAAAAAATAGTTAAGCTCTACGACAATATGTTTTAAAAGTGTGAAAGGTTGGATCAAGTGAAGTTTAGAATGAAGTTAGGGCCCAAAAAGATGGAATTTGACCCTCGATTTTGAAGTTTGACACAAGTAAAAGTGTAGAAAGGATGAGCCACGAAATTTGAGAATTCTAAAGTGTTAGACTAAGTCTTTGGAATGTTTTTAACCACCACTTATCTAAATTTCGAATGTCTTAGCCTTAGCCCCATTACAACCTTTTTAAAGACCTTTATGATCCTCAAGATGAGTAGCCTTCGATTGGTTGAGTAAGTTACATGAGTAAGCATATGGTTTGGTTCATTTGTGCAAGTAATTATGAGCTTTTCGATTCAATTTATATATTTTGAGTGAACCCCTTGAGTGAAAATATGATGAGTGCATCCATGTGAGCTTGATTTAACCTTATTCGAAACATGCACAGCTTTAACTTCACCATTGTTTTCTCCAAGTCCTACTTGTTCATAACATGATCATATTTTTATTATCTCTCGAAATTGTTGAACTTTAGATTCTAAAGTCTTGTGATTCCATCGCCATATACTTAAAGAAATTTCTGAGACAAATTTAGTTAAGGGCTTAGAAGTGTTTCTACTTTCGGAGTCCATGAGATATGTCCAACGTTGGGAGTTTATGTTCTCTCTTTCATTTGCTTTATTTTAGTTTTTGCTAGGGACTAGCAAAGTCTAAGTGTGGGGGAATTTGATCAACGCATTTCATACGTGATTCTTAATGTCATTCTTTATACATTTAACTTTGTTTTGACCTTAGTATTCTCGATTCTTACTTACTGTGACGACCCGAACAAAAATCTGTTGCGTGTTTGGCACGATTCTCGAGATTTGGTTATAGTCGCACTTTTACGATATTGTGTGGTTTGCCGATTCAATTCGCGACTATGTTTTCAGTCGAGAATTTGAGTTGGGTGTCTTCACGGAAGTTGTAGAGTACAAGATTTCAAGCTCGTGGGTGGTTTCGGAGGATTTTTCCGATAACCGAGGAATATTTTATGATTATTTGAAGTTTCGGTATCCGACGAGTTTATCCGATTGTTTCGAGCTTATCCGAATCATTTCGTATAATCATTTTGGACCGTCGATCGACCCGAAGCGCGAGTATAAATATCGAAAATAGTCATAAAATTGCCAAAAATACTGTTTCGCGTTGACCAGACGTTGACTTTCCTTTTTTGGAAACTTTGACCGTTGACCCGTGGAGAAAAACCTTCTGTTTTCGGCTTGCCGTCCGACGACCTAGATTCCGGCCACCTCCGATCAAGTGGAAGGTATGGTTAGCTTCCTCTCTTGATTTCGAGTTGAATGATGTTTAGTTTGATGAGAATTGATGAGGATTTTGGGGCACCCGAATCGGGCCGAACTGGGTAACTTTGCCGGTGACGGTTGGCCGTTTTCGGCGAGGTTTGGTGGTGGAGGTTAGGGGGGTTCGACTCCCCTTGACCTTGTGAGTCTTCCTATATGGTTTATTTGGAGATTGATGGACGTTTGATGGCAACCCGATTAGGTCACCAGAGCTTGGGATTCCGTTCGGGTTTGTGTTGATTTGGTCGTGTTCCGTTGTGATTTGGGCTTTGTGGTAGAAGAGAAACAGGTTCGGCACATTGAGACCTTGAAAACTGGAGAATCTCGCCGTGGGATTTCACGGTTGACGGCGCGCCGCCGTCGGCGGCGGCGCTCCGGCGAGAAAAGTCAACTTTTCAGATTTCGACGTTTTTAATGTCATTTTTCTCGTAATCGCGCCCTGATCGTCGTCCAGAGGTTTTTGGGTCGATTTGGTCAGCCGATTTTTAGTCGAGATTTCGAGTGGGGATTTCGAGAATTCCGTAAATCATTTTGTAATGCATTGCATATTTCCGGAAACGGTTGGTTTCTGTGCATTAGTACAGTGTTGTGGATTACGATATTGATCAGTTATGTTTATGAATGTTTAGGAGATCGAGATCGAGACCGAGATCGTGCTTCGGGCGAGGGATCTTCCGCCGGACCACGAGATTAGCGCGAGTTCGCGCTAGCTGATCTGTGAGTGGACAAGTTTCTATTTTCACTGTTGATTTTGCGAGTTTGTGGATTTTACAATTTTCGTATTTATTTTATACGATGATTGTGATATATGTTATTTTCGGAGGTATGTTATATGTTTATTGGTGATGGCATTTATTGCATCGATGCTACCAGAGTTGAGAGATTCCTCTGGCCCAGAGTTGAGAGATTCCTCTGAAGCAGGGTTGAGAGATTCCCGTGAGTGCCGCCGTGGTTGAGAGATTCCCCTGGCCTTTCACCGTCAGGTTGAGCGATTCACCTGACGTCGGGCTTGAGAGATTCGCCCGACAACCTCCATATATATATGTGTGTTGTGTTTTCCGAACTCGCATTGTTTTATATCGTTTATGTATATAAACTGGTGAAAGGCATATGTTTATTTTCGTCCACTCACTCTAACGTTTTATTTGCCTTTCCCCTGGGCTTTTCGGTTTCCGTGCCCAGTTTGCAGTTCGGATTCAGGTTTCACGTCGCGGTTTGGAGGATAGTGATCAGAGTTACATGTGCTTTCCAGTAGGTTCTTGTTTCGCTTACTGATGTGTATATATGTATATATTTTACTCTAGAGGTCGCTCTGATACATACTGATACCTGTTTATACGGATTTTCTCGGATATATACATATATATTACAGTATTACTTACTGTTATTGATTCATATTGATGTTGAGAAATTCGGATGGGATTGGATCCCACGGTTTGGCTTTTGTGGCATAGGATGAAGTGTTATTTTCTGGGTGCAGGTTATGGCAATTCTACGTTAGTAATGAAACTCTGTCGAAATTTCGAAATTTTTTTGTTGGTTCGTATTTTCAGAAGGGGTTCGATTCCGGTTTAGGTAACTGATTCGGGATTGGGTCCTTTCAGCTTGGTATCAGAGCATTAGGTTGTCAGATTCTGTAGACTCTTGTAGTTGTGACGCTTAGGGTATTTGAGTTTGTACAGCATGACTGGAGTGATGACCCGACTGGCCAGCGGTACTCATCAATACTTCGGGTGTTGTGCGTTCTCAAATATCTGCGGTTTCATGATTACGTTCTTTCTGCTTGTACCTAATGCTTGTCTTGTATCAGTAGGATGCCTCCTCGACGTGGTCCCTGTGTTGATCGGGATGATGATCCTGATGAGGATCGCCGAACGCGTGACTTGCTGATGCGATTGCTGCGTTTGGAAGAGCGTTTTGACCCTGTGGTCAAAGCTAGTACAGCTGGTGCTACTGTGTTTTCGGGTTCAGTTGATCCAGAGATATGCGAGGCATGGATGGTTCAGATTGAACGTGTTTGTGAGCGTCTACAGTTTACTCCTGAGCAGATGACAGTAGCCGCAGTTGGTTTACTTGAGGGTGATGCATACTTTTGGTGGGTTAACACCGAAAGAGTTCCGGTTGATACTCCGTGGACCTTGTTTCGTGATTTGTTTATGCGGAGGTATTTCAATCAGGCTACCCAGCAGCGCAAGTACGAGGAGTTCACAAACTTGAGGCAGGGCAGTTTGTCTGTACTTGAGTACCGGGATCGGTTTACCTGTTTGTCTCGTTTTGCGTAGGATATGGTGGCTACAGAGGAAGCCAAGTGTCGTAGATTTGAGCTGGGATTGAATCTGAGTATCAAGGCGACCTTGACTACGATGCCGCGGAACAATTTTGATGAGTTTGTTAGTGCTGCACTCCGAGGCGAGGATATTGATCAGGAGAGACAGTTGAGATATCAGCCAAGGCGATTTGAGGAAGGTGGACCGAGTCAGGGGCCTTCGAAGAGGCAGAGTTCTGATACTTCCGGTTCAGCTTCATCTTCTGGCGGTGGATTATATCGACCACAAGCTAGTGTACCGAGGCAGAGATCGATATGGAGGAGAGATCGACCACAGCGATCACAGGCTAGTGGGAGTTCCAACGGTTCTAGTTATCTACGACGTATTGGTGGTTCATTTGCTGTACGGAGGGAGTACCCGTTGTGTAGTCTCTGCAGCCGACATCATGTGGGTCCCTGTTAGCGAGATCCTGTCACTTGTTTCCGTTGTGGTCAGGTGGGTCACTATGCGAGGGAGTGTTATCAGTATGATGCTACTGGTGGACAGGCAGCCCAGAGTTCCGGAGGAGAGAGAGGTGCTACTACGGGAGCTCGACCAGCACAGTTTGCAGGTCAGGGCAGACAGCAGAGACAGCCTCAGCGAGGACGACCAGCCGGACAGGCGAGGGTTCATGCTATGACACTATGTGAGGGCAGAGCATCACCGGAGGTCGTTATCGGTACGTTACATGTTTTTGGTATTCCAGTAGTTGCATTGTTAGATCCAGGTGCTACACATTCATTCATATCATTTAGACTGTCATCATTGGCTACGGTACCTGCATCTCCACTTCCGGGGTTGTGGAGAGTGTTGTATCCGTCAGGTGAGGTTGTGAGCATCGGTTGGGTTTCCAGGGATTGTGAGGTGTTTGTTGATGGCCATGGGTTAGCCACAGATCTATTATTACTTGATATTGTTGATTTTGACTTGATTTTGGGTATGGACTTCTTGGAGTCGCACTGGGCTATGTTTGACTGCCACAGGAAGGAGGTCGCGTTCCAACGACCCGGGTTACCTGAGATACTATTCCGTGGCGAGAAGAACACTTCACTACCGTGCTTGATTTTCGCGATGAGGGCGGACCGGTTGATGAAGAAGGGTTGTGTTGCTTACTTAGCCCATGTTGTGGATACTACAGCTGCAGTGCCGGATCTTGGTAGTATTGAGGTTGTGTCTGAGTTTCCGGATGTGTTTCCAGCGGAGTTGCCTGGTATACCCCCTGTGCGGGAGATTGATTTTACCATTGAGTTGTTGCCGGGTACAGGACCGATTTCCCAGACACCGTACCGGATGGCGCCTGCGGAGTTGAAGGAGTTGCAGATTCAGCTCCAGGAGTTGTTAGAGAAGGGATTCATTCGACCGAGTGTTTCTCCGTGGGGTGCTCCAGTGTTGTTTGTGCGGAAGAAGGATGGGTCCATGCGTTTGTGCATCGACTATCGGAAGCTGAATCAGGTTACAGTGAGGAACAAGTATCCGTTGCCGCGGATTGATGACTTGTTCGATCAGCTCAAGGGAGCTTCAGTCTTTTCGAAGATTGACCTTCGATCCGGATATCACCAGTTGAGGATCCGAGATTCAGATGTAGCCAGGACAGCTTTCAGGACGCGGTATGGGCACTATGAGTTTCTGGTTATGCCATTTGGGTTGACCAACGCCCCCGCAGCTTTCATGGACTTGATGAATTGGGTGTTCTGACGATTCCTGGACAAGTTCGTGATTGTATTCATTGACGATATTTTGATATATTCCAGGAGTGTGGGTCAGCACAAGAAGCATTTGTGGGCAGTGTTGCGGACTTTGCGGGACCATCAGTTGTTCGCGAAGTTTAGCAAGTGCGAGTTCTGGTTGGATAGTGTGAAGTTTCTGGGCCACGTGATTTCGGCCGAGGGAGTCAGTGTTGATCCTGACAAGATCGAGGCCATGCTGAATTGGAGTCGACCCACTACTGTGCTGGAGATTCGGAGTTTCTTGGGATTAGCAGGCTATTACCGACGGTTTGTACATGATTTCTCCCGGATTGCTACACCACTTACCAGATTGACGAAGAAGGGCGTCAAGTTTGAGTGGTCTGATGCTTGCGAGGAGAGTTACTTACTCCTGAAGGAGAGATTGACTACCGCACCGGTCCTTACATTGCCAGACGACAGTGGTGAGTTTGTTGTGTACAGTGATGCGTCGAAGTTGGGCCTTGGCTGTGTATTGATGCAGCATGGTAGAGTTGTAGCATATGGTTCCAAGCAGCTGAAACCGCATGAGGTCAACTATCCGACGCATGATTTGGAGTTAGCCGCTATCGTGTTAGCGTTGAAGAGTTGGAGACATTATCTGTATGGTGCTCAGTGTAAGATTTACACTGACCACAAGAGTCTCACTTATTTGCGTACGCAGCCGGATCTGAACATGAGGCAACGCCGGTGGATGGAGTTGATCAACGATTATGATTGCACTTTCGAGTACCATCCGGGGAAGGCCAACGTTGTAGGAGATGCACTTAGCCGGAAATCTGGAGCCTCGTTGTTTCATATGTGTGTGGCCAGAGTGTCGATGTTAGCCGAGCTTCGAGCTACGAGTGTTGTGTTTGGGTATGATGATGATGGAGCTTTGTTGGCCATTTTTCAGGTTCGACCAGTGTTGGTTGATAAGGTACGAGAGGCCCAGGATTCAGATTCCTACTTGTTGGGCAAGAAGACCATGATACGGAATGGTGTGCCTACAGAGTTCCGGTTGAGCGACGACGGTACATTGTTGTTTAGAGGCAGATTATGTGTACTTAGAGACGAGGACTTGAAGAAGGAGATTTTGGATGAGCCCCACAGTTCAGCGTATGCGATGCATCCCGGATGTACGAAGATGTTTCATACACTTCGAGCGTACTATTGGTGGCGCAACATGAAGCGGGAGATTGCCGCGTACGTGAGTCGATGTTTGATTTGTCAGCAGGTGAAGGCGGAGAGGCAGAAACCTGCAGGGAAATTACAGCCACTTGAGATTCCAGTTTGGAAGTGGGAGCACATTACGATGGATTTCGTCTATCAGTTGCCGCGTACTTCGGCGGGCAACACTGGCATTTGGGTCATTGTAGACCGACTGACGAAATCTGCACACTTTCTTGCACTTCCAGGGAAGATTTCAGTGGGTAGATTGGCCAAGTTGTACTTATCAGAGATTGTTCGCTTGCTTGGTGTGCCTGTGTCCATTGTTTCGGACCGTGATAGTCAGTTCACTTTTGAGTTTTGGCAGGCGTTGCAGCGAGCTTTGGGCACGAGGTTGCGATTTAGTACAGCTTTACATCCTCAGACTGACGGGCAGTCCGAGCGGGCCATTCAGACTCTTGAGGATATGCTAAGATCTTGTGTGTTGCAGTTTCGCGGAAACTGGGATCAGCAGTTGCACTTGATTGAGTTCGCCTACAACAACAGCTATCAGGCCAGTATTGAGATGGCACCGTACGAGGCCCTGTACGGGAAGCAGTGTCGCACTCCGTTGTGTTGGAGTGAGGTAGGCGAGCGTTGGCTTATTGGTCCTGATTTGGTGAAAACCACGATGCAAGACATACAGGTTATCCGGGATCGACTGAAGATCGCCTAGGATCGGCAGAAGAGTTACGCATATGTGAGGAGGAAGAGTTCAGAGTTCGAGGTTGGTGATTGGGTCTTCCTGAAACTATCTCCGTGGAGAGGAGTTGTGCGTTTTGGGAAGCGTGGCAAGCTTCGACCACGGTACATTGGTCCGTATGAGATTATGGAGAGGGTTGGAGCTGTTGCATATAGACTTGAGTTACCGGCTGAGATGGCTCGTGTTCATGATGTTTTCCATGTTTTGATGTTGCGGAAGTACATCTCAGATCCTTCACATGTGTTAGCCCCACAGCAGTTGCCGATCAGGGAGGATTTGACCTATATAGAGGAACCAGTGCAGATTCTTGATCGTCGTGAGCAGGAGTTGAGGCACCGTGTGATTCCGCTGGTGAAGGTCTTGTGGCAGAACCACTCAGTTGAGGAGGCCACCTGGGAGACCGAGCAGCATATGCGGGAGCAGTATCCTCATCTGCTCACTTGACAGGTATGTAAATTTCGAGGTCGAAATTTCTTTAAGGGGGGTAGATTTGTGACGACCCGAACCAGAATCTGTTGCGTGTTTGGCACGATTCTCGAGATTTGGTTATAGTCGCAGTTTTACGATATTGTGTGGTTTGCCGATTCGATTCGCGACTATGTTTTCAGTCGAGAATTTGAGTTGGGTGTCTTCACAGAAGTTGTAGAGTACGTGATTTCGAGCTCGTGGGTGGTTTCAGGGGATTTTTCCGATAACCGAGGAATATTTTATGATTATTTGAAGTTTCGGTATCCGACGAGTTTATCCGATTGTTTCGAGCTTATCCGATCGACCCGAGGCGCAAGTATAAATATCGAAAATAGTCGTAAAATTGCCAAAAATACTGTTTCGCGTTGACCAGACGTTGACTTTCTATTTTTGGAAACTTTGACCGTTGACCAGTGGAGAAAAACCTCCGTTTTCGGCTTGCCGTCCGACGACCTAGATTCCGGCCACCTCCGATCAAGTGGAAGGTATGGTTAGCTTTCTCTCTTTATTTCGAGTTGAATGATGTTTACTTTGATGAGAACTGAAGAGGATTTTGGGGCACCCGAATCGGGTCGAACTGGGTAACTTCGCCGGTGACGGTTGGCCATTTTCCGGCGAGGTTTGGTGGTGGAGGTTAGGGGGGTTCGACTCCCCTTGACCTTGTGAGTCTTCCTATATGGTTTATTTGGGGATTGATGGACGTTTGATGGCAACCCGATTAGGTCACCGGAGCTTGGGATTCCGTTCGGGTTTGTGTTGATTTGGTCGTGTTCCGTTGTGATTTGGGATTTGTGGTAGAAGAGAAACAGGTTCGGCATATTGAGACCTTGAAAACTGGAGAATCTCGCCGTAGGATTTCATGGTTGACGGCGCGCCGCCGTCGACGGCGGCGGTCAACGGTGGTCAACGGCGGCGCTCCGGCGAGAAAAGTCAACTTTTCAGATTTCGACGTTTTTAATGTCATTTTTCTCGTAATCGCGCCCTGATCGTCGTCCAGAGGTTTTTGGGTCGATTTGGTTAGCCGATTTTTAGTCGAGATTTCGAGTGGGGATTTCGAGAATTCCGTAAATCATTTTGTAATGCATTGCATATTTCCGGAAACGGTTGGTTTCCGTGCATTAGTACAGTGTTGTGGATTATGATATTGATCAGTTATGTTTATGAATGTTCAGGAGATCGAGATCGAGACCGAGATCGTGTTTCGGGTGAGGGATCTTCTGCCGGACCACGAGATTAGCGCGAGTTCGCGCTAGCTAATCTGTGAGTGGACAAGTTTCTATTTTCACTGTTGATTTTGCGAGTTTGTGGATTTTACAATTTCCGTATTTATTTTATACGATGATTGTGATATATGTTATTTTCGGAGGTATGTTATATGTTTATTGGTGATGGCATTTATTGCATCGATGCTACCAGAGTTGAGACATTCCTTTGGCCCAGAGTTGAGAGATTCCTCTGAAGCAGGGTTGAGAGCTTCCCCTGAGTGCCGCCGGGGTTGAGAGATTCCCCTGGCCTTTCACCGTCAGGTTGAGCGATTCACCTGACGTCGGGCTTGAGAGATTCGCCCGGCAACCTCCATATATATATGTGTGTTGTGTTTTCCGAACTCGCATTGTTTTATATCGTTTATGTATATAAACTGGTGAAAGGCATATGTTTATTTTCGTCCACTCACTCTAACGTTTTATTTGCCTTTCCCCTGGGCTTTTCGGTTTTCGTGCCCAGTTTGCAGTTCGGATTCAGGTTTCACATCGCGGTTTGGAGGCTAGTGATCAGAGTTACCTGTGCTTTCCAGTAGGTTTTTGTTTCACCTACTGATGTGTATATATGTATATATTTTACTCTAGAGGTCGCTCTGATACATACTGATACCTGTTTATACGGATTTTCTCGGATATATACATATATATTACAGTATTACTTACTGTTATTGATTCATATTGATGTTGAGAAATTCGGATGGGATTGGTGCCCACGGTTTGGCTTTTGTGGCATAGGATGAAGTGTTATTTTCTGGGTACAGGTTATGGCAATTCTACGTTAGTAACGAAACTCTGCCGAAATTTCGAAAAATTTTTGTTGGTTCGTATTTTCAGAAGGGGTTCGATTCCGGTTTAGGTAACTGATTCGGGATTGGGTCCTTTCACTTATTTTATTGATTTTAGGTTTCGAATAATGGAGATCAATAAAAGAGGTGAATGGAGCTTAAAACACAGCAATTGGAGGTTTCCTAATTCGTTTAGGAAAAATGGTCTTTCCTACTTTGACCAGGATTCCTACTCAGATTAGGAATGCAAATGGTTCAACATCTCGAAAACTTTCGCGGAGCTGAAAAATGAAGTTTCCTAAATCAACTAGGAATGACGTGGCAAAATATGGATCCGAAATTGTCTTCTCTAGTTACTAAAATGATAGAAAGAAAAATGAAGACATTTCAAATGATGGATCGAAAATCAGCAAGCATTTTGGGCGATATCAAGCAAGGAGATATTACCGAATAGATGGAAGATCAAAGGTATCAAGTATATCTCAAAAGTGCCTTATCTGAAGATAAAAATATCCTACAACATATGGTAGGTTCGGCCAAAATGACTTGTAGCTCAAGAAATACAAGATATGGAAAGATTAAGATTTCCCTACTCCTAGTAGGAAGAGGAAGATATCCCTGCCAGCTCATCAATCTTTAACAGATCACAGAATCTGCAATTCAACTTCAAATATAGTGATCATATATGCCTTCTTTAATCTCTAGAGCTGATCTTTCCAACGAATCCAAAATCACAACTTTCTGAGCTCTAGAACTCTCGGAAAAGACGTTTCAATACAGGTTGGCAGATTTACCCGGGTACACTAGGAATCCCTAGTTTGGAGAGGAAAGATGCAATCCTTCTCCTATAAATAGAAGAGCTCGGCCTTATTCTCAATCATCACTCATTTTAGACACAAAAGGTCTGCCTAAACACTATTTCCTCTCCACAAAGCCAAGAAACTCTTCAAGGAAGCAGCCTACACCACTGTCCGCCACCACAACAACCTCCATTGACATATAGGGCGATCCCGAGTGTCTCCTCCACCAAAGAAGATTCAGTTATACCTTAGCTCCATAAGGCGATCCCGAAGACTAAAAAGTGTAACATGAATCCTCTTTACTTTGTAGCTTCTCCTTGTATGAACTATTGATTTGGTGAAGTAGTTTATAGTATTTCAATTTTTCTTTACTTGTTTTGTTTTCAACTGTTTTTCATGTGTTCTAGTTTCTTAGTTTTTATTATACATGTTCATCTATGCTTAATGCTTTGGCTTAGATATAGGGAGATCCCGAGTCTAAATCAATGGTATGTGTATAGGGCGATCCCAAGCACGACAAATTATGAGCATGTGTTTTGTAAAATTGAGAAGTTAGGATTTCGATTAATATTGTTTAACTTGCAGGTTAAGAATGAGTAAAGGTACCTAGAATGAGTCGATCACATGCATATATTAGCCTAGTATTTTATTTTCGGTCTAGTAAGCATGTAAGGACTTTTATGTTCTCTAATTGTTTTTACTTGTCTATGAGTGAAGCATGTTAGAACTTAGGAATTCTATGTGTGTTTATTTGCCATCTTTTGCACTTCAATTTTCGTAGATAATAAAAATCACCTATAAAATGCCCCCAAAAACCAAAGTGTAATCATGCATGCACCCTCAATCCTCGGTTAAGAACGATACCCTATTTACCAATGTTACTTCTACAACAAAGGGTTTTAATTGTTGTGTCTTTTCTGATTTCTAAGTGTTTAATTTAGTAGTTAGAATTTGGCATATCGCATAACCTGTATTAATCCATATGAACTAGGGCATATAATTGAAATAAATTCATGGTATTGTAAACCTAAATCTAGACGTAGATCTAGGGTATTGCGATAATTAAGTTTTTGAACAACTTAATTTTTAAATCAAAGAAGGTAGATGATTTTGTAAGTAAAATTTGTGATATTAAATGAAATATAATATATGAAATACTAATTAAATAATTAGTAAATATATGAACGAAGAACAAATTCTGGGTAAGAAGATGAACTAAGTTGAGACACGTGTATCACACGCTTTCCTTAAGAACTTTTTCGCCGCCCACATGCTTGTATGGCGTTGTTCTCTCAGGATAAAACAACTTCAAAGTTTTGTATCGCAGCATAAGAACTTCTCGTCGAACTGAAGAATACATTACTCTATCACCGAATTTGCTCACTGTTGAGAGAGGGAGATAAGTGATCAGAAGATGAGATTGCTTTCTGATGAGTGAAGAATGAGGGAGGATGGAGCCTCTATTTATACATGGAAGAGATGGAGAATGACATTAAGGCCGGCCACCAAAAGGTTATGAGTTACCAGTCATTAACCATGCAACATAAATTTGGCCAATTAAAGGTATAAACCGGTCAATAATGGTGAGAAAACCCACCATAATTCGGCCAATAAACTCACCATAACCAGCCTGGGAACAACATTCATGTCCGCAGAACGTGGGCGCACACAAGTCCATATCGCATACTCAATTCAATCAAGATTTGCACCCCCCTGCGCGCGTGAGAGAGAGCATCTCTACTTATTTACTTAAGGTATACTAGGGTGTAATCATAAATAAAGACTTCACATTCCTAATTTCTCCCATATAAGATCACATTCCTTCCTTTTGTTTCAAGTGGCCAACTTTGGGTGACAATTTCCCATTCACCCCTTAACCAATTTAAACAAATGAATAAATAATCTTCATGTACTCTTGTAGGAGAACACAAATCCATGTTTTCCTCACATCAAAATTAAGTGCAACACACTCAATTATTTTGTTTAAATTGTCATATTAAAATGGTGGAAAACCACCATTTTTCCAACAGATTTACCTCTAGGGTGTTATGCTTGGTATGAAAGCTTATAGAAAATTTGAATAAGAAGAATGAACCACGAATTCAGGCGACAGTGGAGAGCTTCTGGCGACGGCGACGACAACGGTGGTGTAGGTGTTTAGGGGTTTAGTGTATTTCCTATTTAGGGTTGGAGAAATTTTTGTGTCCTCCCATCACTTCAGGTGGACTGTTTGTCGTCCCAATGAAAATGGGATAGCTGACTTTCTCAATCCAATTCATCAAAATGTAAATAAAATATTTTATTTAATAATAGTGATAATTATGATAAACTTGTGATGTTAACAGTCGTCGAATGACTTGAATCCCCATCGTATACATCACCTTCCTCTCTCCATCTCTCTCTTTCTTTCCCAATTGCAACATCTATATTTGGAGATTTTTGGCAATTGTCAGCGAATCCACAAATTTGATCAAAGCTTTCAGTTTTCACATTTTGTTTCGAGCAAATCCAAGTTTTTGATGGGTCTCTATTTCAGCTAGATTACTTGAGTTGCCCAAATCCAATTTCAAATAATCAAACAAACGATGGAAAAGTCCTCTAAAAGTTTAATCAATGATTTGAGTTTGATTTTCCTCATCATTATCCTCTATCTTAATCCAATTGAAACCCAAAAGTTCAAACGAAAAAGAAATCTCAGAAGATTCGAAGAAACAGAGACAAAAAACGAGGAGATTGAAGAACAACTCAACCAAGCAGCAACCGGTGCTACTTATTCTTTGATTCAATCAAATCCAATTATGGTAGTACTATACGATCTTATCAAAAAATAAATTACCCAGAGAACACAAAAGGGTGAAAACGATTCGACATTAGTCGATTCTTCAATACTAAGGAACCCAGATTTCTTCATCTATTATACATTTTCTTCAACATAAACGAAGAATGAATTTAATTATCCTCTTTTTTGGTGGCCGTGTGGGTTTAACGGGTAAAGGTCTGAAGGTTAACGGAACAGCTGTTAACAGTTAAAATAATGGATTTTGATAATAATCATAATTGATAACATGTAATTATAATATTCATCAGTGAATAGGATGAAGAAAGCCAGTTGTCACATTTTCATTGGGACATCAAACAATCCAGCTGGAGTGACGAGAGGACACAAAAAGTTTGAATAAGGAGGGATGAACTACGAATTCCGGCGACGGTGGAGAGCTTTCGGTGATGGAGACGGTGACAGTGGTGTAGGTGTTTAGGGGTTTAGTGTATTTTGCTGTTTAGAGTTTGGGTTGAGGGTTATCAACTCAATAGTTGCTGATAACGTGTTAAAAGAGAAAATAGATACGCGATAGATGTAGACTGAAACTGTCATTTATTCATTGATAGATGATTTTAAATACGTTACAATCATTATCCCTATAAATCAGGGATTTGGAGAATATCTATTTCTATACTTTAATTAGAACAAAACACACACCGAGATACCATGAATATTTCTCCTGGAACATTTTAAATATTTTTTATTTTTCTAATTCATTTTTTAAAAATAGTATACCAAACGTGTTTTTACAATTTTTTCGTATTTGAAAAAACGAGAACAATTTTGTAAATTATTTTCTCATTGTTTTCTAAGTACAAAGTGAACAATTTTCTTATATTTGAGTTTGTGTATCACTCTAGGCAATTGTAAAACTAGAGCCCTTTAACCGTGTACGCATACATTAACTAGACAAGAATCCAAACACAGTTGAAAGGCACTGAACTGACTGAAGCATCTATGATGGAATACGGAAGCGAACCAGAAGTCTCCTATCTACTGCATTCGGAACCCCAAAGTAGCAGAAACAGAAGTCCTTTGGGTTAGCTCAAACTCCTGAAAGTAGTTTGCAATGTCGGGGATCTTCCTTTGATTCGATTCCGATTTGAAGCCCATTGGGCCAGTGGAGGGACCCTTTAGAAACTTCGATTCCAAATTTAAACGACCCGATTGGAGCCCAACTCGCCATCGCCTGAAATTTCGACCCCTCCTCTTTTCAGATCCAACCATATTTTCACGTCCCATCTTCTTTCTCATATTAATTAGTGGTTCAGTCACACTAACCACACTCTCCCCTCCCCTCCCAATCTTACCACTCTCCACCAAAACGACGCCGTCGCCTACCAAAAATCAAACGCGCGTCCTCCCCACTCGTCACTAGTTGAATGAGCCAGCCAAAGCCACCATTTCCTCTTTCTATATTTTTCTTTTCAATCAAATTCATTTTTGTTCAAAATCGAATCTCAATCCCTCTATCTCCGCGTCACTCTCAGACACACACAAAGTGAAAAGCGAAACCAGACAAAAGCAAAGCAAGGTTTGCGATGGCGTCCGCGGTGCCTGAAACACTAAGCCGTGAGCAATACGTGTACATGGCGAAGCTTGCCGAGCAAGCCGAGCGCTACGAGGAGATGGTGAGCTTCATGGAGAAGCTCGTCGTGGCCGCCGGAACCGAGCTGACGGTGGAAGAGCGCAACCTCCTCAGCGTCGCCTACAAAAACGTCATCGGCTCCTTACGCGCGGCGTGGCGGATCGTCTCCTCCATCGAGCAGAAGGAGGAAGGTCGCCGCAACGAGGAACACGTGGCGCTCGTTAAGCAGTACAGATCTAAAGTCGAGACTGAGCTCTCCGTCATCTGCGCCGGAATTCTCGACCTGCTTCAGTCTCACCTGGTCCCGTCGGCCACTGCCGGCGAGTCTAAAGTGTTCTATTTGAAGATGAAAGGGGATTACCATCGGTACCTTGCGGAGTTCAAAAACGGCGATGAGAGGAAGACTGCTGCGGAGGACACTATGCTGGCCTATAAGGCCGCTCAGGTATATTTCATTTTCTTCGATTGGTCTCTATGCAATTTGAATTTGAATTTGAGTTTTTGTTTGTTTCGTTGTTGAAGGATATTGCTTTGGCTGATTTAGCCCCTACGCACCCTATAAGGCTGGGGCTGGCGCTTAATTTCTCTGTGTTTTATTATGAGATCCTCAATTCTTCGGAGAAGGCTTGTAGCATGGCTAAACAGGTTTGGCAGTTACTTACGTGAATGCATTTTTTTTCTTCAACTTTACATGCAATTGGTCCTACAAACAGGAATTACTGTGTATGATTTAGAAAATGTAGTGTTTGATTGAGATTAGGATGTGTGAGGGGAACTGATGTATTTTTTTTTTGGATGTGCATGGCCATAAATTAGTTTGGGAATAAATCATCTGTGGTACAAACTTTTCCTACCATGACACTACAAGAAAAAGTGACTTAGACGACGGAGCATTTCCGTCGTCTAAGTGACAGTCTCCGTCGTCTAAGTACTTGGACGACGGAAAATCCGTCGTCCAAGGTACGTGCTCCAAGTGCTGTCGTCTAAGTACTTAGACGACGGAGAATTTCATCTCCGTCGTCCAAGTTCACTTGGACCACGGAGAACGTCCGTGGCCCAGGTGGTGACCTAGACGACGGAGACATTAATCTCCGTCGTCTAAGTTCCTACCTGGGCCACGGAGATTGTTAGTGGTGACTTAGACGACGGAGACATTAATCCCCGTCGTCTAGGTCACCACCTGGGCCACGGAGATTGTTAACTTCTCCGTGGCCCAGGTAGTAACCTAGACGACGGAGACATTAATCTCCGTCGTCTAAGTCACCACCTGGGCCACGGACAAGCTAACAACGTCCGTGGCCCATGTGGGGACTTAGACGACGGGGATTAATGTCTCCGTCGTCTAAGTGAAAAATTAATTTTTAAAAAAAAATTAAATTCAAAAATATTATTAATATTAATTGAAAAAAAATTAATTAAATTAATTAATTTGTACATACATAATCGAAAAAACCCATAATTAAAAATGAAAATATTGTTCGTAATGCGGAAATTAAGAAACGAAATAATAAACTACTAGCTAGCTAAAACACTGGAGGAGCAGATGCGCCGCCTCGTCCTCCGCCTCCAGCCGGGTCGTCGTCGTCGGGGAATGGGTTCGGAGGAGGTTGACATTGTCTTTGAGCTTGTTGCATAAGGGCGATGAGTTGGGCTATTCGCTCGTCTTGCTGGTCCATTCTTTGGCGCATGGCAATATTCTCCTCCCGTGCGATTCGAGCCTCTTCATAGGCTGCCGCAGCTTGAGAACTTCTCCGCCGCCCCGAACCTCCCGTAGATGATGACTCAGAGGTCGACAAATCTCGAACCACCTTAGGCCCGAAGTGCCTAACCTCCTTGCCAGCTCTACGACCGTAGACCTCATCCGCAATTGCTATTTGGCTCTCCACAGATAGAGGAGGCAGGTCTTCTAGCGGCACATCTGGGAACGCAAGCTGAGTGTTAGCCAATTCTTCCTGCGCACGCTCTATCACTCTTGCCTACAAAAGAATAATAAATTTATTATAATGAAATAATATTTAAATAATAATTACTATAATTATTAGCGCACACACATATATATATATATATATATATATGACTTACGCCGCGTTGACTCGCTTCATTATCGAGCCCAGGCGTCACGTACGCGCTTACGCTTGCATCGAGATAAGGGTGTTTGGAGCCCTTATCCCTGTGCTCCTTGGCAATTTGAATGAGTTGCTTGGCGCCGGAAGTATGGTGCTTGTCCTTCTTCCCCCGGTTGGCTTTGTTGACACCGGAGAATTTCTGTTAGACAACATAATGAAATCATTAAAAAATTTATAAGTAACTAAAATTTAGAGTATTCAATTATCTTAATTGAAATAAAAAAAGTAAATTAACACCTGAAATTGCTCATCGGCAAAGTGGTTACACAACCACTCCCACTCATCTTCTCTATCCCCACGCAGCTCTTCGGGGGGAGGCACGGGACCGTTAGTTCGGAAGTACTGATGGAGCCTGTACTTCCAATCTTTGAAGATGTTGTTGGCGGTTTGGTTGATATGCCTCAACATCGCCGGATCCGGATCCACCGCAAATTGTTCCTATCAGAAATAAATTGGAAATTATAATCGTATATATTATAAAATTATATATAACTAATATTAAAAATAGTATATAATAACTAAAATTGTACGTATTACGTACCGAAAGATCCTTAAAGACTTTCGCCTTCTCCGAATCCGGCACCTCCCTCCAAGTAGGGGCAGTGATACGAACCCGGTTACGAACAATCGACCCAATGCTATGAGCCGAGAGACTTGCTAGCTGAGGTGTGGGAGGGCCACCGGTGAATTCGTCGTAGGGCAAGGCGATCTTGCTCCCGGTCGCCTTGCAAATTTTCTCCGCCTTTCCACCTTTAACGAGACCCCGAGTCTTTTTCGGTTGGGGGTCAGTGGGGGCCCTCCTTTGCTTACGGCGGGCGCTGTACATGATAGAATCGGCCGTCGAAGACGCCTGAGTACTTCCCGTTGAAGCGGTACCGGGCGTCGGAGTTGAAAAGGGGTCGACGTCATCACCGCTTGAGAGAAATGGGGCAGAGGGAATTTCCCCAGAAGGCCCCGGATTGAGGGCGTCGTCCTGCGGTTGAACCCAACCGACTTGGGCCGCCAACATTTGGAGCATCTCATCTTCTGACTCCTGTTGGGCTTTCTTCTTGCCGGATGTGGTCTTTGGCGGAGCCATTTAAACCTAAGAGTACGGTGTTAAAATACGCGTACCTACTTACCATAATAATTACAACTTAAAAATTTACGCTAATTAATTAAGTACGTTTAAGATTTAAATAGAGTACACTAGCTTGGCATTTTCGGTCGTTCAATGGACGTGCGACCCGCGCGATAAAGTGTAAATTTTCAATTAATCAGCCTTGGTTAAATCGAAAAACATGGCCAGTTAGGGATAGAGATAACGCGAGAGGCAGGACTAATTTCGACAAAAGTCTTTCTTAGTCCAAATCCTGTCACCAGTCATAACCCGTTTCTAGACACCATGTCCGACATTCGGCCAATTTTTCGAAAATTTACACTCCCTCAAGTCCTTTGCAAACTCCGCCCTCAACCTCGTGTCCATAACTTCACTTAGGTTATGGTGTGCGGTGATGAAATCCACACATCACGAGGGGTTAAGGAGATAAGCAAGGAAAAGAGGCGCCATCTATTCCAAAGAGTGCGACTTAATTACACCAAGCCTATGTACTAAATTTAAATCGAACACGTACTACTAATTAATTTAATCTCATATTTATTTAATTATGCAACTAATTAATAAATAATTACAATAATATTTAAACATTTCATAAATTATCAAGTAATTACAATTATTCATTTAATTATTATTAATATATAACAATAATTTACCATTTAATTAATTAATAACAATATGTAATCATTTATTTAATTAATAACAATAATTAATCTAAATATAATTAATAACAATAAATTTACAATAAATTTACAATAAATTAATCATTTATTAAATATTTAAAACTAAGTAATAAATTAAATTCTACTAATTAATTAAATTTAGAATTTTATTAATTAATTAAATGAAAATTATTTTAATAAGGGAAAAATAGAAATGTACCGAATCGGAGTTTTCGGGAATATCGGGGAGTTGATCGAGTCGTCGGAGAGGGGGAACCACGCCGGAAAGTTGGTCGTCGGAGCGTCGCCGGAGGAGGATCGCCGGAGTGAGAGAGAGAGGAGAGGAGAGTATAGAGGAAGAGATGGAATGATGAGAAAATGAGGGGGGGTGCTCCTCCTTATATAGAGTTTCACTTAGACGACGGAGCACTATTCTCCGTCGTCTAAGTGCACTTAGACGACGGAAACAGTGTTTTCCGTCGTCTAAGTGAAGAGTCAAATTTTTTCGAACCGGCGCCAAATAAATGGGCGGGCCGTTTCACCGCCATAAATGTTGACTTAGACGACGGAAACAGTGTTTTCCGTCGTCTAAGTGGAATTTCAAGCGGCGCCGAAAATTGAGGCGGCAAATCGAACCGCCATGTTATTTCGACTTGGACGACGGATATGTCGTTTTCCGACGTCTAAGTGTTCACTTGGACGACGGAAAACGACATATCCGTCGTCCAAGTCAATATTTACATCGAAAAATAATAAAAATTTTATTCGAACCGCCATGGTAATTTGAACCTAGACGACGGATACGGTCATTTTCCGTCGTCCAGGTGAACACTTGGACGACGGAAAATGACCGTATCCGTCGTCTAGGTTCAAATTATGCAAAAAAAAATATTTAAATTAATTCGCTAGGAATTTAGCGATCTGTCATTCGAGTGAAATAGTCGTACAATATCGATGAACGCATCGTATATATAAACAGATAAATTTGAACCGCCGAATAATTTTACGTTTTGAAAGTTGTTAAGTATCGACTAATCTTTAAGACTTTAGTGTTCACTTGTAGTTGCTGATTTGCAGCAGAGTACTAACGAAATTGAATTTGGACAAAACAACCGTTGGATATGTTCGTCGTAACATAATATATAATTACTATAAAGGACCAGGAAATAATAAGTTCGGGAAGGGTTTCATCGGCACAGTCAACCGCAAAACCGAGAATTTCACAAACCGGAAACGTGGATACAGGACATTTCGCAACTCCGATTTTCGAACCGTCGAAGCTCACACACCAAGAATATACTACTCTAAAGTCTTGACGAAAAGAATATGCATTCGAAGATGGTCTAGATGGTCGTTGTCTTAGAAAAAATTACGAAATTTACACCTGGACGACGGATACGACATTCTCCGTCGTCCAAGTACACACCTGGACGACGGAGACGCTAATATCCGTCGTCCAGGTGTGTACTTGGACGACGGAGAATGTCGTATCCGTCGTCCAGGTGAATATACCCTGAATTCAGGGGTTAGGGGTCCTTAGGGTTTAGGGTATAGGGTTTGTCACTTGGACGACGGAGACAGTCATTCTCCGTCGTCCAAGTGTGTACCTAGACGACGTATAATGACTGTCTCCGTCGTCCAAGTGTAAAACCCTGAATTCAGAGGTTAGGGCCGTACGGTTTAGGGTTTAGGTCGTCCCCGGTCATTTGTATGTTCGTTCAATTATTCTCATTCAAGAATATAATTAAAAAAATGATCGATCGATCCGATCTGCGCATGCTACATTTAGTGTCGAGGATTTAGGGTTTGAAGGGCTGCTTGAGCGAAATGTAGAGCAGCTTCAGCTTACTTTTAATAAGATCAGAGAATACACCGATGAAGTTGAAAGCAAAGAGAGGGGCCGGGACTACGTACAAAATTTGTGCTCTCAATAATACTATCACAAGTCAATATATATAATCATATATAGGGACCCATAATTAATCCAATTTATACATAAATAGTATTTAAAAACAATAAAACCAACCAAAGCTGGACGAGGAATCTTAAAGTCTCGACATAATAGAAATCTTTCACCTTTTTACGATGCATCGATCGATCATATATATATTACAATAATAAATTAGGGTTTACCAATTAATGATCCTCGTCGTGTGACCGTACTCTTCGTCATAATCGTCATCATCATCAGCACCGTTATCCGATTGCTCATCCTCCTCATCGTACTCAACATCGTCCGAGGAATAACCAGAGTTGTCGTCATCGTCCTCATCCTGCACGTCTTCTTCATCTACCTCAATAATCTCTTCTTCAGTTAGATCTGTACAACCATCAGGCATGGGTAACCGTTCACCGTCTTGAACCAGGTCCATTATGTCGGAGCGGATGACAGAAATATTAGGTTCTTGATAGGCAGGAATGTCTCTATCTGGTTCAGCAGCATCTTCAGTCGTCGCCGGTGTCCCTTCAATTGTCTCTGTATTCCAAACTCCTCGATGAGAGATCTGGTTCACTATTTTCCACCCGTCACCAGCTTTCGGATCGTCGAGATAGAACACCTGCCTAACTAAGGTGGCGAGAGCGAAAGGCTCATCCTCATACCAGCTTGAGTTTGTATCGACTGATAAAAGTCCCAGGTCTTCCTTTGTACGCTTGAACCATCTGCACTTGAATAGGAAAACGTTGACATCATTCCCGTAACATAGCTGAACCACATATACGATCATTCCGTAATATAGATCAGGGTCTTTCCCAACCGCTATCCCATTGTTTTGTGTTCTTCTTCCTTCATCTCGCGCCAATGAATGGAACTTCACACCGTTCACAAAACATCCCGGATAAATATAGTGTTTAATCGGCTTCCCTGCTAGCAAGTGCTTTGGCCAAGACCACCACCCCCCGTGGTTTTCGGATTTTTGCAGATCAATCATCTGCGAAAATGGAAAAATGTAAGGGTTTACTTTCTACAAATTAAACATGCATGATCTCAATATGTATATAAATCACTAAATACGTACCCATTGGAAGAAATAATCGGGGAACTTTTTCTTAACCATTTTCTCAATCCACGCCGAACTCTTGTCTGGATATAACGCCTGAAGCCTCTCCCTGTATGACATCATGTACGGCTCAACTTCGTCACAGTCTCGTAACACTACCCAATGTGCCTCAATAAGTTCTTCCCGTGTTAACGTTTCCTTTAATACTCCTCTAAACAGTCGGACGACATTGGTGACGACAGAAAGATTGATGCGGGCACTGGGATCGGAGGCAGTTGGAGGTGGTGGATCTTTGAGGTACCTGTTGCAGTAAGTAACGCACTCATGCATTAGGTATGTCTCTGCTATGGAGCCATCCGGGGCCGACCTGTTTTTGACGAATGACTTATACTGTCCAAGCTGTCTACAAAATTAATCAAACGTACAATAAAAATAAGTACATGCATATAGCTAGCTAGTAATCTCCAGTGGAACAAATTATGAATCGAAAAACCTGTATAATTAATTAGTTGTACGTACCTTTCTTGAGGATACATCCAAGTGTACTGGACCGGACCAGAAATGAGAACCTGCTCGGGCAGGTGGATCATTAGGTGAATCATTATGTCGAAGAAAGCAGGAGGAAAAATCCTCTCTAGTTTGCAAATGATGTGCACAATTTGTTGTTGCAATTCCACGACATCTGACTTCTTTAATTCTCTGGCGCATAACCTCTGCCACCATCTGCACAATGCCACTATTGGTTCTACGACGTCGCGAGGCAAATATGGTCGAATTACCACTGGAATCAGACGTTGCAGCATAACGTGATAGTCATGTGTCTTTAGACCAACAAACTTGTGTTGCACCTCGTCCACTGCTCCAGTTATAGTAGCTGCATACGTGGCCGAATAACGAACGCCCTTAAACCAGTGAAATACAGAACGTCTAAGTGTCGGCTTCACTGTGTACGGTGCAGCTGGCATCTTGTTGTACACTCCTTTCCTATCCCTCCTCAACCACAAGGGACGACGTAGATTCATTGATTCCAAATCTTTGCGCGCTTTGGGAGTATCTTTAGTCTTGAACTTAATACCGAGAATTGTTCCCACCACGCTGTCGCACACATTCTTTTCTATGTGCATCGCGTCCAAGTTGTTCCTCAGCTTCAACTTCGACCAGTAAGGGAGTTCAAAGAATATACTCTTGTGATCCCAATAGCTCAGATCATGTGGAGGAATTGGATTGCATTTCTTTACATCCGCGTCGTTAGTCAACACACCAAAGTCGAAATAGCTCAACCTCTCTAAAATCTCTTCGCCCGACCAACTACGGGGTTTAGGATTGTTCTCTACCGTCCCGTCGAAATGAGCTTCATCCTGTCGCCAAGGGTGGTCGTGAGGGAGCCATCTACGGTGACCCAAGTAACACACCTTCCCTGCGTGCCAACTAGAGTTCACGTCGTCCAAACATATAGGACATCCATTATATCCTTTTGTCCTGCACGCTGCCAACATCCCATACGCTGGAAAATCGCTGATCGTCCACATTACGGCAGCCCTCATCGTGAACATCGTGTTAGTGAATTTGTCATAAGTTGGGACTCCATTTTCCCACAACAGTTTCAGCTCGTCGATCAAAGGTCTGAGGTAGACATCTAAGCACTTCGATGGAGATTTAGGACCTGGAATTAATACGGTAAGGAAATTAAATTCCTTGTTCATGCACATCCACGGAGGCAAGTTGTACGGCATCAGAATAACTGGTCAAGTGCTGACGGCGGAGCTATTACTTCCCCAAGGATTGAATCCGTCTGTAGATAGGCCGAGTCTAATATTTCTAACCTCTGAAGCAAAGTCTCCAAATTCTCTGTCGAAATGTTTGAAACCCTCCCCATCTGCGGCGTGTCGCAGGACATCGTCATCTATTCGCTTTTCTGCGTACCATCGCATCGCCTCTGCTGTGTGTAGAGACATGTACAGGCGCTGCAATCTGGGAATCAAGGGAAAATATCGAACAACTTTCACAGGAATTCTCTTTTTCGAACTCTTCCTATTCAACTGGAATCTGCACTGGCCACATACGGGACAATAGTCCAACTCTTTATACTCTTTGTAAAATAGCACACAATCATTCGGACATGCGTCAATTATCCTGTACTTTAGGCCGAGGCTGCTCAGGATATTTCTAACCTTATAATGAGATTTAGGAAGATTGTGATCATCAGGAAGCAACTTACATATTTGCTCCTGAATTTCGTCAAAAGCACTCACTGACATTTTGTGCTTCACTTTTATCTTCATTTGCTCCATCACATATTGCAACACATTCTCTCGACATCCAGGGAACACCGGGGTCTGCGCTTCAAGTAGCATCCGGTTGTACTTTTCCATCTCAGTGGTGCCAGTGGCCAAGCTAGCTGCGGGGAATGTGTCATCATGCTCATTGGTGGTACTGTAACCTCTGTCTTGGTGTTGGTGTCCGCCATGACTACATCCCGGAAACGCATCATGGACCAAATCTGCAGTTGGGTTGCAAGCTGGGGGTCCGGCACCACTGTCGCTGGATGAGGCACCATGGTAACTGTACCCTGAGCTGAAGTCTGCTGCGCTGAACTCTACTGCTTCACCATGCTCGCTCCATGTAGTGTAACTCCACATCATACCATTTTCGTACAGGTGTTGCACCATAACATTAACCTCCGCATACTGACAATTAAGACATTTCTGGCACGGACACCTGAAACGCTTCTTTCCATGACCATGTTCTATCGCAAAATTCACAAATTCGCTAATTCCATCCATATACCGGACATCACATCTATTCTTTAACTTCATCCAACTCTTGTCCATACTGCTACAAAATATTATAATTAAATAATTATTACATATATATATATTAGTCCATTAATTTACCATTAATTATACGTACTCGATCTACATCGATCCATCAAATTACGTACGTAATTTAATCTGTATATATAGCTAATTAACATTCATGCATGTATGTACGTACGTACGGTTTCCCTAAATATATATATATATATTTAATCATGCAAATTTTAACTGCCTACGTACGTACGTACGTACCTGCTCGCCTTCTCGATATCTGCAGTTAATTAAGCTAGCTAGTGATCGAACACCGGAGATCCTTTAATTTCTAGCCCCGGCCTAGCCTAATCCGGCCTTCTCCTTCTCCTTCGATCTCAAAAATTCCCCACGGGAGAAAATATAATGGAATGATCGAAGCTAAGAGAGTTTGGCATGGCCTATATATATAATGCTTCACTTAGACGACGGAGGTGTCGGTACGTCGTCTAAGTGGAACTTACACCACGACGTGTCGGTCCGTTGTCCAGGTGATCACTTCTCCGAGGTCCAAGTAAAACTTAGACGACGGAGATGTAATTCTCCGTCGTCTAAGTTTTACTTGGACCTCGGAGAAATCTCCGAGGTCTAAATGTTACTTAGACGACGGAGATGTAATTCTCCGTCGTCCAAGTGATAACCTGGACGACGGATACGTCTCCGAGGTCCAGGTACTTACCTAGACGACGGAGAAATTTCATATCCGTCGTCTAAGTTACACTTAGACCTCGGAGATTTCTCCGTGGTCCAAGTAACACTTAGACGACGGAGAATTACATCTCCGTCGTCTAAGTGTTACTTGGACCACGGAGAAATCTCCGAGGTCTAAGTGTAACTTAGACGACGGAACTAATACTGTTCCGTCGTCTAAGTCCTCTTTTCTTGTAGTGTGAGTAGAACAGGGGATCTGGAGTAGCATAAGTATACTTGGCCTTTGTACCATGTTTGTTCACTATACAACATTGAAGAAGAACGTCGTTGATGGTATTACTTCACGCCTGGAACATAGAATACTTATGTCTCTGTTTGCTGCAGAGGTGTTCCTTTGCTCAACATGCCATTAGGTGCAATACACTTTATTGAACAATCAGCATAATTGAATATTTCACGCAAGCTTGTCTTGGTTGTGTAAGCATATGTAGAATGTTTCTGCTGTACGACTTGGATCAACAGTATTGCTTAATTTTTCACAGGCTTCAGCATTCATTGGGGATCTCCCACTATTGAAAATTATATTATTTATTATCTCTATGTACAGTTTACGTTGTTGCCATGTGAATACAAGTAGTAATAGATGTGGACATGTGGTAGTTGTTTTAGGTCTTCGGAAGTATTAATTCGGCTGAGGTACATATAATAGTTAAGGGAAAGTGTTGAGGTACAAACTGTACTTGCTGGCTTTTTTGGGTATGTGTCAGAGCGGAGCCAACTTCCATGAGGTATTATGCAAGATATAACTTGGTCGGTGACTCAACACTTCTTGGCTTTGTCTAGGTTACAAAGAGCTTAGACAAAAGCACACGCAGGTGTTCTTGACGCCCCTTGGTAAAATAGTAAAAATACATGAAATTTCCAAATATTGTAGGAACAAAGTGAGTGGTCACAGTGTATGTGCTTGCAAATGGAGTCATAGTTAGTTCAGTGTCTCTGGTGAGAGCATAAAAAAAGGGTGGTTTGAGGACCACACTTTTTTAATGAGGTCATTAGAATGAGCATTATGGACTTAAAGTGAGAAGATGGATCTGGCACTAAAGAACATAACAGAAAACAGAAATTGAGCGCTGATTAATTAGACAAGCAGCCCAGTCAGCATTGAAGAATACATGGACCAGTAAAGAACTAGAAGATGGTCAAATCCAGTGTCACTATGACATAGTATAGAATATGCTTGGAAAGAAGTAACAAAAAGATTTCCAGTAGCACTGACTGCAGTCGTAGTTTGAGTTACATCATAGCTAGATTGATCCAACTAGACACTGACTTGATAATAATACTTAGTAGTAATGGAGGGGACATGGGAGGTTGTGTTGAAAGTTCTTAGCACGCAAGGGTGTAGTGATGAAGGCTTTAATGCTGTTAACAAGGAATGAGTGGAGATTCTGGAGAAGGTCAAATGGAGGCAAGGTTGCAATTTGAGAACAAGAAAAAGAGGAGTATGATAGTAAGGGGAGTATTAATGTGCTATTAAAGACAAGGCTCACAAACTTTTATCGTTTTCACCGATACCATACTTTATTCTGGAATTAAGAAACTGCAAGGAATAGGATATTGAATGTTAGAAAGCAGATGCTGTATTGTTGTGTCTAGCTGAGGTAGAGTGTTTTTATAGTCTTTGTACACTTTCTTCTTTGGGTGCTATGCAATGTTTTTTTATTTATTTACTGGAAGTTCTTCTTTTTTTTGCTTGAATACTGGAAGCTCTATTATAGAGAAACTAATAAATTCTGGAAGTGTAAAGGTCCAACTATAAAGTAATTTAACTGGCAAGACCAAGAACTAGACCAAATCCATTTGGCATCTACTCCAATCACAGTGTCACCTAGCAGTATTTTGATAACTTTGGTATATTGGAGGGATTTTCATGCAGTATCCTGATTTCATGAAAGTCACTTTTCCTATGTGCAGGCTTTTGAGGAAGCAATTGCTGAACTTGATACGCTGGGAGAGGAGTCATACAAGGACAGCACTCTAATTATGCAACTTCTCAGGGACAACCTCACCCTTTGGACTTCAGATTTGCAGGTCAGTGCTACTATTAGCTGGAACATTTAGTGATTTACCTGTTGTTTATTTAGATGGGTGCTTATCTATGGCCATAACAAACATGTAATTCTCAAGCTACTAGTGAAAGAAATGTCATTGGTAAAATAAAGTAAATGAAACGTTACCTATTCTGCTATTCATGATTCTCTTTAAACTTTTAGATTCACTTGCTCCTGTCTAAATGCTAGGTTTTCATTTTGCTTGTGAACCCTTTATGGTTATAACTGTTTTGGAATTTTGCAGGAGCAAATGGACGAGGCTTAATCACTGGATTGTTGTGCTCCTTGGGGGAGGAGGGCTTGAATGTCACAAATATTATATAATCTGCAGACACTACTGTGTATTACTTTAGTTTCTTATGTGCATACCATATGCTCATGTTTGACATGTTTCGTTCTTATTTGTTCTGTTGGCAGTAGTAATTATTCCTAGTTTATGTGCTCTGCATATAAAGTCTGATCAGTTAGAATTGCTTCTGTTCTAAATGCCTGATCATTAGATCTTCTATTTGAAGACATGAAATTGTGCCACAGAATGGTTTTGGCCTCTTTCTTCCATATATGACAGATTTTATAAACTGTGTCCGCACTAGAAGCATTTTGTTTATACATGGCAACCATACTCTTTTCTCAATCCCTTACAGTTCATGCATGACGATTACATATAAGTTGAATAGTTTTGATAATAGCAAGAGCCAGTTCCTTATTTTGATCGGCCGTATTTGAAAATACAGGCATATATGCCAGATTTCCTTGTTTATTTCAAAGTTGAAGTGACAGCCGGACCTGTTCTGAAGCAGGTAATAGCGGCATATTATGATTAGCTTATGCAATTTATTCTATTCTGCAATAGTCTCGTGTTTTTCTTATTCATAAAAGACGGATTGTAATCAATGATATAAATGATGCCTTCATCAACCTCACAAACCCTCTTCCTCCTCAACCTAAACATTTGGTTACCTTACTTCTCTGTCTCTATCCTAATCTCTCTCTTTTCCAATCAAATACCCTATTCATCTGGTATCCACTATACCTTCAGGTTCTCGTCCTTGAACACAGGAGGACAAACTCGCATTGTTTCTTGCTCTGCTAAAATTTGAACAGGTGGTTCTCCAGGGCGTTTTTAAATCACAGCCAGTGAGTTTTCCTGGGAATGCGGTCGCAAACATACGCGACAACAGCATTTTCGGAAACATCAATAAATTCCGAACAGTTGATTTGTGTGACAGTGTGACTAATTGTTTGATGTTAATTGATAAATGTTTGGCCATATTTCAACAGGCATTCTCGCTAAGAAACCATCGAATACAGTTATGATCTCTGTGGCGCGAGAAAGAGGGGAGGACGTAAAGGATCTTCTTGCTGAAGTGGTCATACTTGTAGATTGAGATCACTCAGATCGCTATAACTAAACAGACCTTATTAGAATAAAAGCAAATGACGTTAGTATCACTTTCTTGACACTCAAGGAAGCAAATGCGGTTTAATAAGGGTTTTCCAAATCTAGGATTCAGATCAAATTCTTTTGCTTCGAAAGGAATGTATACCTATGTACATGACTTGAATCTAGAGTGTTGCACTATTACTTTCCACAGCTGTAAACAACATTAGCTTAAGATACATAGTTGATACGAAAGCGCTTCGAATAGTAATTGACCGAATACTAAATTTCAGATTCGAAGCGAGTCCAAATTAAAGGAGTCGAGTATAACTATTTATTTATCAAGATCATATAAAAACCTCAACGTCTTTTAATGTCCACTAATGTATGAAGTTCACAAAGAAATATGAGCTTTTGTCTGAGAACAGTTCGGGAATATTTAATTAGATTCTGCAAGTCATCAATGAGTAACATGGGATTAGCCTTGATTTCTAAGCCTTGCACCTATGTCCATGTATGTTCCAACCTGAGGGAGTCGCCGGAAGAGAACTGCAATGTGAAACCGAGTGATTTTTTTGTTATTGCTGTTTGACTCCAAAATCTCGCTGGAGAGGAGCGCGTAGAGAGTCTCTTGCAAACTGTCTCTTTCGCTGATTTCGGATAGTATAACCACAGGTGTCAGCTTATCCTATTTGTACTTCGTGTGCTGGCGTGTCACCGTCTCTCAACGGAATATGAAATGTAAGCTGCTTGACTTCTTAATTTAAGCGATTAAGACGAGGAAAACACCAACCTCGCCTGAATGGGTCCTTCTTGCCTAGTGAACTAGGACTTTGGGTTTTCGTGTTTCTAGCAGAGCCACAGAAATCGATACCTCACACTACCCTTTACGAGCGCAAAGCAGAGCAACTTCTTTGACAATGTGTTGAGAACACTGGGGTTTGCTTCCTTGGATATCCAAACTCTCACTCGATATGTGACAAACCCTTCAATCTTCCAGTTGTGTTGCTTCATTTGATTTCGATACTCTCACTCGATAGGTGACAAGTACTTTGATCATCTAGTTGCAGGATAAATCTTTGACGAGATTTATTGGAGTCTGCGTATAGCAAAGCATTGTATTTGATCGGGAACCCTTACTCTATTGCTCTCCTTATATAATGCTCAGTAGTCGTTCCTCAATTCACTTATACATCTTCAGCTCTTTGATTCTTAATACAACTCTAATGCTTACCAGCACACGGGTCTTATCTTTACATAATTTCAATGTTATTACAATTCCTTTCTCGAAGAAAACCTAACCAAAGCAGGAAATGTTAGATAAACATTAAGCCGCATAGATCAGCTATCTTAACTTACAGTCCTAAACCGATATGAAAATGGACTCTGTTATTCTACTTGGCCGCTCACTAAGCTTTAGCCTAATCGGGTCGCTCGGCAAGACTTCAGCCCACTTGAGCCGCTCGCCAAGACTTCAGCCTTCCAAACTCAATATGAAATATTTATTTCAGGCCCAAACATTGCCCATCAAGCCTTGAGCTTAAATTACTTATGCAAGCGAAAATACTTGAATATTACCAAATGACGCACTGTTATTCCAAACAGTAACACCACACACAAGCGCCACGTTACACAACTCCTCTAAAAAGTTGCATCACTCCGGATGATGTAATATAAAACCACAAGTCCACATCAATCAAATTTCACTTCCCAATTGAACTCTTTGGCTTGCCTTGCTTTCAATCTTTCAGCCTTCTCAACCAAAAGCTAAACTTTTCCATCCTCGCCGCCATCTATCTTCTCCGATAAAAAATCATGCCTCCTCGTAAAGACATATCCATCTTGTTCTCAGAACAAGACGTCGAGAACTTCACCAGAAACCTTAAAGCCGTCACCAGACGACAAAATCCAGAGGTCATTGTTCATTTGAATATCGACCCAAGCAATGGCTCTGACTTGCTTGGTCCCTTTATGAAATTTCCAATAAACCCATAACTTTTTCCTCTTCTCTGCCACCCCCTTTACAATTCAGCCTTAATCTTCCAGAAAAATCCAAAGGCGGAACCCAAAGAATGAACCAACAAAGACACTCTTTGTCTAATTGGTAAATGGCCGCATCCAAACAAAGAAAACCTCGCTTGGTACCGACTTTGTCGCAGAAAAGATATCGATCAATTGGAAGCAGCCGGCATCACCCAGCTCATTGATTTATGCTTTTCGCTCCCTACTGGTGGAAATTGAGCTCTGTTCGCCACCGCCATGTGCTTCTGGGATTGCTCTGCCAACTGCTTCCGTCTCCCCTATGGCGATGTAAGTATTACAATCCTTGAACTCTACGCCTCAATGGAATTCCTGTGTCCAACAACACTTGGCTTCACAATCATACACACGGGACTACAATTCGAGCTTCTACAGATCGACCATCATCCTACTCTGCTTGGGTTGATCATTTTGTAAAGAAGGAAGACACTACTGATCAAGGAGGTATAACCTTTCTGGCATATTGACTATCTAAATATATCTTATGTCCTACCTCTGCCAAGGTCAATAAATTCTGGACCAACCTTGCCGAACGCCTCTTCAATCGCGAACAATTGGGCTTGGCTGAATCCATCCTCGCCTACATCTACTACGGCTTACGACGAGTTGTACTCTCAAAACTCGACCTTAATCAACCAGGACCACTCTAAATGGTAGAGTTCTGGTTGGGGATGTACTTCCCGTTCTTCCGCCCTTCTGCAGTCCCTTCCTTCGAAGAGGACAAACTTTTGGGCCAAACCTTAGCAATTGCGTCTTTTGGGACCAGAACATGGTCCTATCAAGTCTGCTTGAACTATCTTTGCTCGTATAAAGACTTTCCAATCACAGCAGTTGAAGTAATTCTAAATCGTTGCCATTTATGCAGCCTTGCGAGTGGATTTATGCCCTCGCCAGAGCAAAATGACTCGGTGAGGAACCTTTTCCTTCAGAGCCACACCTGCAAGAACTTGCCAGTTCTTGCCTTCGAGCCCCGGGTATGCGCTATATGCCCCGAATTATTTTTCAAGACAGCTCGGGCTAACCCAAGATGCTCCCATGCCCCCTGCTTGTTCTTTAAACAGATATAGCCTTTGGCGAGGGACAAGCCATCCCTCAATGCATGATCTTCAGGATATCCATTTTAGCTTTCCGACTATGATAATGCCTGATTTGTCGAAGCCACTTGCTATCTCTCAATCGGTCACTGAGACGTACATAGTATGACATTCCTAACTTTGGGAGAACATACGACGAGTGGGACCGTTTTCTCTCTTCACCAGCATCTTCTGTGGTTTTGACAAAAGATTCACAAACAAATAAGACTTGGCCATCCTGGGAAGATTATACAAAAACATCATCAGGACTCCCTGGCTATAAGTATACTTCTTCGTTCTTAAACTTTGCCACATGTGCTAGCAATTTCCTAATCACGTCTGACCAATTTCTTCTTTCTTCTAATCAACAACATGCCCTGGAAACAGACATGGCCATTAGCTCGCAAGCCCCAAAGAAGAAAAGATCCAACACTTCTGGGCAATCAGTAGGCGTCCAAAATTCCTTACCAATATTTATTACTCCTACTTTCTCACTAATTATAACTGACTCGCTTATTCCCTTATCAGTCAAAGAAGCGCATAAGGGTTGACTCTTCTGCTGGAGAAACAACTAGGACCCGAGGCTCCAAAGTCGCTCGCCAAGATGTCTCCCAGCTTCCTTTGGTTTTGGAAGCTTCCCCAAGTGATAGCTAGGAAGCAACAGAGATCGTAAGAAGAGATAGACAGGCTAGGCTTCATGCCAATGTCTTCTTTGCCTCCTTCGATCAACAAAGTGAGAAAGCGTCTGGGGCAAGCGCATGTTCAGCATTGGTTTTCACCATTTCACATTGGCCACTTTCAAATCCAAATTCTATGCCCACGGTATCTGAATTTAATGACCTTATTGTCCAAGGTTCTTCGGAATGGCAGAAGCTATGCAAGGATAAGGCCATCGCCAGCTCCTACCCTGATCATCATTTTGATCTTGAGATGATACCGAAGGCAAACATCAGACCCTTAAAGGTTTCTCCTGATGACTCCTTCATTAGGTACTTCAACCCAGAGAAATTTGCACACCTGAAAGATCTTACATCATTTGATCAACTCTGGGATAACGTCTGCAAGAGCACTAAACCTCAGGTGTATTTGGTGAGCTGGAACGATCACTTCTTTGTCCTTAAGGCTGAAGCTGACGCCTATATATTGTTGACTCGCTGGGGAAAAGGATTTTTGAAGGGTGCCATAAAGCCTATATCCTGAAGTTCGATGATTCCAGCATAATGCTTGGAGACGAGGACAATGAAACAAGGCTAGAAATCATAAACAACGGGAAATAGTGCTGCAAAGATTTCATTACGAGATTCCTAGCTGGAATAATGTTAGAGGAGCTTGAGGAAGCCGAGAAGAAAAAGGCAGCTGATCAACTAACTCTCTTTCGGCGCATACAGATCGAATTCCAATCCTGCTACCTTCCTTCCTCCTCTGGCGAGGACAACAACTCCCAAAATGACCAAGTTATTCTGGAACAAGACATTCAGATTCCGCCCTCGCTAGAGCTCCAAGTCATAATTGAGGAACCACAGAAGTTGGTTGAGGTTATTCTAGAACCAGATGTTCGAGCTCCGCCTTCACTAGAGGTTTAAATCCAAATGGTTGAAGAACCATAGCGATTGGTTACATCCAATGAATTGCCCCTTTCTCAAGTATTACTTCAATTTATTTATTCTGTCTATATATTAACTTCTTTTGATTGAACCTTGACACCTCACATTTCCTTTTAGTCTACGCCTATTTCTCTGAATAGTGACACAATCCTTCCTGAATCACATGCAAATTCAGAGGAAGAGTCGATCTCTCAGGGCCAACTTCAAACTCCTATCCTTCCTCAGTCTCCTAAGCTCATAACAATGGCTGCGGTGGAATAGCCTTCGAACTCGCCAAATGTTATTGATGAAGAACCAAATATTTTCCTTGGAGAAACTGTTGCTCCGTCTTCATTAACGGGACCTTACACTCAAGCACTTACCCTCCAAGATGAAATTTTGGTTTTGCAAGAGCTTTCAACTAGGTTAAGTGCTATGAGTTCCCCTTCGGCCATCACCATTTCCCTTCAAAAGTTCCTCTCTGCCAGCCTGGACTCCCCCCATGGCATCAAACAAATTCAACATGTCAGAAATCTAAAGGCCACTGCCCCTGCTGAATTCTTCCAGATCATATCTGACTTTGAGGAAAGACTTCACCAACTCCAAGGTCAATAAGAAGCCCATCATCATCTGAAGCTCGAAGCTGATCGCAAAAATGAGGTGGTGGATACATTGGTTCGCCAAACACAGGAAGAAAATAAACGAATCCAAGCACTCCTGAAAAACACCTTATCACAACAAGAAATTCTAGCGGCTAAGGAGGCTAAGTTGGCTGCCCTCCAAGCTGAAGTGGACTGCCTGCGTACAAACACTCACTCCAATCAGACCTCTGTTCGCCAGCTTCTGAATGAAGGAGAGAACCAAGTTCAACTGTTGCATGATGCAAAAGAAGAAGCCGCGGCACTCTACTCTTGTATAACCAATCCTGGCGAGATCTCAAACTTTCAAAAATGTCTTTGAGGGATAAAACCCTCTCATTATAATTGATGGGCCTCAGATTCTTTGTATTGTGATATTTCAAAACAATTTTACCATCTTAAGTGTTTTCTTTGATCGCTCATATTTTGGTATTCGTGCGTTTCATTTGGGCCCTGAATATCCTGCTGGGCCTCAAACATAGGCATGTTGTGGATTACCCTAGCAATATTAGGCCTGTTATAGAACTTAACTGCTCGCCTACCATTGTCATTTGACTTAAATGATCCTTATTTTCAAGCTTGGAATTCGTAACGCGTGATCCCATTAGTCAAATCTTCAAAATACGTTTTACCTGCCCAAAAATCTTTCACTTATCACGCCTTCATCTAGGGGTAGATAAACTGTTCCATGGCGCCATCTTCGGTAGACGCGTGTCTTCTATTTACGGGTACATATAATCTTGCAAAGCCTTACTACTACAGTTCAGTGTAGCGTTTTCCTATAAAAGGCATCCTCATTCACTGCTTGTGGTCATACCTTCCAAGCTTCTTCGTGAGATAAACTTCCATTCTCTATGTTTGCTCTGGTTTTCCTATCTGGAAAATCCTCCAGATAAAACCTCCCATATTACAGACTTTAGATAATGATATCCATGTCCAAACCTAGACTAGATAGTGATATCTATGTCCAGGTGTTGCCTTGGCTGAATCACCTTAAGTATCTACAGGGTCACGAAGCCACAACCCAGAGGGAAACCTCACCTCGTATTCCTCGCCAACAGCTGCTTAGTTTCCATATGCATATAGGGTACGTGCTCTGGAGAGGAGCGACAAGGAGTTCAACCCTGGGTAAGGCAACAAACGCCAATCTTGCTTCCAGTGGTCTTTTTGGCTGCTGAACTAGCTTCCTTGGCGTTTCAAATCCTCCTTCATTTGTCTCTTGAGGTCCTCATTTTCAATGTATGCATATATGATATGTGTACCCAAGGACCGGCTATCAATTGTTTGAGGATTTGGAAAGACCAATTGTATTTTTCTTTCTGTTCTGTTGTTGTTGTCTATCTTCATATGGTATCAGCGCTTAAAGCCGTAAAACCTTTGTAATTTTCCGTTTTGATGTAATATGTTCATATTCAAAGTAAAGAGTTCCCTTAAGAAAAACGTCTTTCATATTGATAACTTAAATATTGTTTGTACATAACTTGGCCACAGCGATTGGCGAGTATGAACTCTTTAAAAAGAAAAATAAAAATTTAGCCACAAGTATAGGCTGGCTGGCTGTTTTAACACAGCGTAAAATAAAATAAAAATTTAGCCACAAGTATAGGCTCACTACATTTAGATATTCTAGATCCCTATGTGTTGCCCTTTCAATTCAATCAAGCGAACGTCACCAAAGAGCGTCAATGAACTGAATTAAGCTACTGTTGACGGGTCTTTATATAACCCCAAATTGGCTGTATATGTTTCTTAAGGAAACGACTGTTAATAGGATTAGCATGAATTATTCTATCTCGATCTCGTAAACGAACAACTCATTTACCTAAGAGTTGATCAATAATGTTAGCCCTTCCTACTCGTCCAAGTCTTCGTGCTCCTGCCATATTGCTTGCACATAGTCTTCACCGATCATATTGTTTTGCTCCATTACTCTTAAAGATTGCACGTTAATCTCCAAAGGCAGGACTGCATCATGGCCAAATATTAATGCATAAGGTGTGGTTCCTGTGGGGGTTCGTTTGCTTGTTTGATAAGCCCATAATGTGTTGAATAACTCTTTATGCCACAATCTGGCGTTGTTCGCAAGCATTCATTTGAGGATGTGCATGATGATTTTGTTGGTTGCCTCAGCTTGACCGTTGGATTAGGCATAGTATGGAGAAGAATGGAGAAAATGTATTCGAAAATCCTTCATGAGCTCATCGACTTCTCCAGACATGAATGCTGCCTCTCTGTTTGAAACAAAACTCTTAGAAATACCAAACCTGCAAATGATATCTTCAAATAAAAACTGGCGAATGGCCTTCGCTGATGATACTCTGAGAGGTCTAGCTTTAACCCATTTTGTGAAGAAGTTAGTAGCCACTATGATGTACTTATGCCCATCTGATGAATGAGGATGAATCATTCCAATTAAGTCTAAAACCCATCATCGAGCTGGCCAAGGCTTGATTATAGGCTGTAATGGTATTCTGGGCATGTGGCTAATTGGATCATGTTTCTGACAATCCTCACAGCCTTTAGTGAACGTGATGCAATCTTTGAGCATACTTGGCCAATAATAATCATCTCGTCGTATGAACCATCTCATCTTTGGATCGGCCTGGTGTGCCCCTGCTGCTCCCAGATGAACTTCCATCATCAATCGCTCCGCGTCACGTCCGAAGACACATCTTAAGAATATGCCTTCATCTCCTCTTCTATATAACTCATCATCTTTGAGTATATAATTAGGAGTTAGGAAACGAATTCCTTGTCTGCCAGATTATTAGGATTCTGGAGATAGGAAATAATAGGTTGTCTCCAATCCACATTAATGTGATCGAGTGTGGCAACGTACCACTAATTGTTTTCTTCTTAGTGAGTGATGAAAGATGGTAGGGTTCTTCGTTCAACCTTCAATATACGTTCGCATACTCCATCTTTCAAGCTCACCTCCGTTGCTAGTTGTGCCAACTCATTTGCTGCATAATTCTCCTAGTGAGGGATATGGCTCAACTCTACTTCAGTGAACAACTTGAGCAATTCACAGGCTCGTTTGACATACGGTTCTAATACGGGTCTAACCTTATATTTGGTCTCAAGTTGTCAAATTACTAATAGGGAATCTCCGTATATGTGAACATCTGTAATCTTCATATCTAGCAAGAGTTCCAAGCCTATGATTAGTGCCTCGTATTCCGCTTGGTTATTTGTACACCGAAAATCTAACCTGAAAGAAAAAGAAAACATTTGGCCGTGTGGAGAGATCAATGCCACTCTTGCCCCAACCATAGTACTCGTGCTTGACCCATCAAAGTATAGATAACATGGTGCTAGATCAATATGAGTTAAGTCTAGCTCTGGCCCCTCGTGAGTATCCTCTATTAGATGATGAGCCAGGAAGTTGGCCACTACTTGGGATTTTATTGCTTTCTGGGGAACGTACTGCAAAGAGAACTCCGACAGTGCTAGAATCCATTTCCCAATCATTCCCCTCAATATGGGTCTCAAAAGCATATACTTTACCAAATCAGTTTGTGCTATTACGCACGAGGTGAAAGATAACATGTAATGCCTCAACTTGCATCCTGAAAAATACAAGGCTAAGCAAATTTTTTCCATTGAAGAGTATCTTGTTTCATAATCATTCAAGGTACGGCTGAGATAGAAGATGGCACGTTCTGTTCCTGCCATATCATCCTGAGATAATAAACTCCCAATAAAATGATCGGTAGCTGATATATACAGCTTGAGAGGAACCCCTAGCCTTGGTGGAACCAAGACTAGCAGGTTTGCTAAGTATGCTTTGATGGTTTCAAAAGCCTCTTGATGAGTAGACTCCCATACAAATTCTTTCTGATTATGAAGCTTGAGCAAAATGGAGAATGGTTGTGTTTTTCCAGCCGTTTGGCAATATAACGCCTTAAGAAGTTGATTTTACCGAACATGAGCTGTAGTTCCTTCTTAGTCTTTGGCAGGACTGCATTGAGAACTGCTTATTTCTTGTCATCCGGTATCTCAATCCCTCGTTGATGAACCAGAAAACCCAAGAAATCCCCTGCTTGTACTCCAAATACGCACTTAGCTGGATTCATCTTCAACTGATGTTGCCTCATACGGATGAACACTTTCCCCAAGTCTTCAATGTGATCAGTTATGTATTTCATTTAACTACTACGTCATCGATGTAGACCTCCATGGACTTGCCAATGAGGTCATGGAAGATTAAGTTCATTGCTCGCTGGTAGGTTGCCCCTGTATTCTTGAGTTCAAATGGCATGTCTCTGTACTCAAATACTTCTGCAAAACCTGGGCACTGAAATGCAGTCTTGTGTCTGTCTGCTTTTGCCACCGATATTTGATGATAACCAGTCGTCCCGTCCATAAAAGAGAACATTTTGTGACGAGCAATGGAGTCTATCACCAAATCGGCTACTGATATTAGGTATGCATCCTTCGGGGTTGCATTATTCAAGTCTCTGTAGTCAACACAAACTCGCATTTTACCATTCTTCTTCCTGACTGGGACTAAGTTTGATAGCCACTCATTATTTTTAGCTACTCGTATGATCCCTGACTTGAGCATTTTTTCTACTTCTTACTTGACCTAGGTTGGTGCTAATCTGATCTCCTCCTCCCCATCTGATTCATTCAGTACATCATCATCCACATATTACAATGCCGCAATAATTGGAATCCTCTCGTAGGCTTGACTCCATTAAAAAGTTGTGGAAGCGTTCGTGCAGAGAGTAACAAGCCTCGACCTCTATATTTGATAGAGGCCCAATCATTGAGATAGTTTGGATGATAGCTCAAATGTATAGGGTCTGCCACTATCATGGTCTGCTTGAATAATACCCCATTGAGCTAGTTCAGAGGCCGTTACACCAATTGGGCGGCCTTTGTTATCGCCGCCACATACTTCCAGTGGCCTAAGGTCACTGTTGTAATAACTGGCCTCTAAGGAATTGGTAGACATAGAGTATGGACGAGTATCTATATCAACAATTTCTGCCTCGCTAGACTCCATGTTCCATAGTAACATCTGCTAGTGAAGGGACAAATGCACACAATAGCTCCTGTGGATCCAGTCACGTCCAAGAATACCACTATATGGAGGTGTGCACTCTGCTACAAAGAATGTGTACGTTCTGGTGGCTGGTCCTATATGCACCTGTAAAAAGACGATTCCTAAAGTCTTAGATATGCTACCTTGAAAGTTTATTGGATAACAGACTTGGGAACGCCTAGTAATGTCATTGCTTTGATGGTGATGATGTTCATTGCTGCCCCAGAATCCACTAAAAGCTTGTTAATTTGAATTCCCTGGATCATCCCTGTCACGTATAATGGCTGCATGTGCATGGCCATGTTCAGGGTGGGCTTTGCGAACATCATGTGTCCCTTAGTTGATGGTGAATCAATCTCTGATTGTTTGGCGAGCGCTGGCTATTCTGTCAGTATTGTTTCATCCTCTGCCGCTACCAAATTATTGACATCTCTCCTCAAGACTGGTTCAGCCACTGTTGGCTTTTGCGAAGATATTGCGTACTTGGAGGATAAAACAAATACCATGTTTACATTAGTGTCTACCTCATCCACGTATTCTTCTACTTTTATATCATCTACTTCTTCTTCACCATAGTCCAGCAACTCTTCATCATCCTCGTTGATGTCCTTTTCGGGCTTCCCCTCTTCTACTTCTATGTCTGCTGTGACTTCTAGGGAAGTAACCTGCTACATATGAACCTCAGGTGTAGGTTCTACAGTTGTTGGCATAAATACTTCAAAACTTTGTTTCAGAGGTGGAGGAGAAACTTTGTCCAGACTGGCGTTCTTCTGTTCTTCGGCAATCAAAGGCTTCGTTCTCCATTGCAGTCCTTTAGTCTCGCTTACAGTGACGTGTCCCTTATCATGTTCCCTTCTTCTCTGTGGACTAGTCAACCCGACTACTTGCATCACTTCATCATCAAAACTGAAACGTTGTCTCACTGATTTATGCTCTCAGACGTCACGATGCACCTTAAGTATAGGTTATGATGTCTTGTTTCTGGCCCATAATTTTGGGTTATGATCAAAGACACTTGGTCATTGTGTTCACACTTTAGGCTCACGAGACTTCTTCCCAAAAACCACCAACGGGTCTACTGCAAGTGCATTCAATCGTCTTTGCAGCTTTTCTGGGGAATAGACCAGTTCTTCTTCTTTGAGAATGCCAATCTCATAAGCTTCCAATGCTCTCTTAGCTTCTCCAAATCTTCGTTGAAGGTTACATCTTCTGCTTGGAGTGACTTCGATGGTCTTCCCCTTCTCTTTCACGTACCATACGTTCTTCTTAGTAATGTTTCTTGAAGCTGGTGGAACATATGGCTTGGTAAGCATGTCAACTATCTTTGATTTGGACTTCTTTGCTTCACTGACCTTTTCTGCTACTCGCGTTCGCTTAAATGCTGAAGACTCCCTTGGGCTATGCGGTTGATAATGTTCTGGAGTTGAAAATAATTTTGGAAAGACCTTGGCCGCTTTCGCCAACTCTTCGTGGGAGATCTTCAAACCACATTTGAACTTACAATGCGCACAAAGAGCCACTGGCGACTCTACCTTTGGATCAACTTTCTCTGTCCCTTTAGCTGATCTCATCGGTTGTTTCTTTAGTGGACTCTCGCCAGTGGTATGGATATTGATGGTCTGCTTTCTCTTACTTGGGTTGCCCCTAATTAACTCTAACATCCCAACCATCAGTATTTCTTCGGTCGCCAGACTTGGCGAGGGCTCTTCTATCATTATTTTTCCCTCGTCAATCAACTACTGAATTCTATACAGCAAGTTAATGCATTCATTCGTGGAATGGCGACCCCATTTGTTGTGATATCGGCAGTAAGGTAGATCCCTTACATCTTCAGGATTCGGGTCTAGAGTTCCCTAGTTATTGGGAACCACTGCTATCCCTGCCTGGAGTAGCTCTTCAAATATCTCTTCTCGCCTAGATGCATCATATGTAATCTCAGCTCACCTAGGTCGAACAAACAGGATATTACGTTTAGGCCTTCATCTTGATCTTTTTCTTCTTTGTGTAGGCTCAGATGCGTCACGAGAAAAGGATGTTTCTAGGGAAGGTGATGGTGTTTTAGGATGCCACTCTACCATCCATTCCTGGTTAACTATAACCACTTCCTAGTTGATCAGACCCTGAATTTTGTCCTTCAAGGTTGAACACGTTGATGTTCGGTGTCCGAACTTGTTGTGGAATCTACAGAAATGTTGGCCTGGCCATTCATACCTTAGGTGTTTTAGCTTAAATATTGGAAAATAAATGATAAGCCTCATTTCTTGCAACCCATCCAAAATCTCTTCCACCTTATCCTGTGGAAAGGTATAACGTGGAAGGACCAATGAACTTTCTTCCTTAGCTCTTCCTACATGGCTAACAGCTGGCGACCAACCGATATTGATCATATTAACTTGAGGTGCTGGGAAAGGTTGAGAGTCTACTAATGTTGCCGTCTTGGATGTTCCCTCCAACTCTAGCCTACCTTCGTTGATCCATTTCTGGATCTGATCTTTTAGTTTGATGCAATCCTTCGTAATATGATTTCATGCTCCATAGAACTTGCAATACTTTTTTCCTTTTAACTACTCAGCTGTTGAGAGAGGTCCGAAATATGTTTTGACAGCTCTCATGTTGTAGAGCTCGTCCAGGATTTCATGAGCCATATTGGCATCATATGTATACACTTCAAACTCTAGCTTAGTAAAAGCCACTTTCGAAAGCTTGATTGGGCCTTGACTCTTCTAAAGCTTGTGGGGTTTTAAAACCTTTTCGTTGATAAATCTACTGCCCCTACTTGGTCTCCGTCAGAGTCTGAATCTTGGTTATTTTCTACTTCGTCTATATAAGCCACAGTTTTTGGCTTTGGTCTGTCGTAAGACCTAGCAGTATATGTTTCGTTAGACGCATTCCTTCTGTTGTCGCGTTCTTGCATGGTATTGTAAGCTTTGGTTATAGTCGTAATAAGCTCATTCAAGGAAAATTATTTGCTATTTAAGAATATCTGGTGATATGTATCCTCCAAGCCAATTTTAGCCATCTCTACTACCTCTTCTTTGCCTAATGGAGTCTTGCATAGATTATATTCTGACCAAAAACGGTGCAGGAAGGTAACCGAACTTTCTGTTGCCGATTGGCTTAAGGAAGCCAGCTTTCCAACACTGGTTTTAGGTCTTGCCGTTCCGAAGTGATATATAAATAAGGCCTCTATATCCTTCCACTCGTTGATCGAGCCCTTTTCCAATCCCGTGTACCAAACGAGAGTTGATCCTGACAGAGATGATCCAAAGACTCTTAATTTGAGCACCTCATTATCGGCGAACTGCCCTAGTTGGAGAGTAAAGTACGCTAAGTGAGTCGCCGCGTTAGAATCATCATCGCCAGAGAAAGTTTGGAAGGTCTGATGTCGGTAGTATCTTGGCCATTGCAAAGCATCTGGATCGTCTTTTTGCATTGGAGGGAATGGAGTTTCGTATGATTTATACATCTTGGCGAGATGTATGTCACAATCATTCATAAATATGTTTAACCTCTGCTCCCATGCTGGCAGGAAAGACTCTGCTTGTCCGGTCCTTCTGGTATGGTCAGAAACTGATTTTGTTAGAGACGCAATGTCTCTGTCTGTTCTTTGAGACAATGTCGCCGTGTGTCGGCGTTATTCATCCAAACTTGTTCCCAATATTTGCATGATATCGATCCACACTTTGTCCTAACCTTCCGATAGGCTTGCTTCTTGGGCTCCGATTGCCTCTCGTTCTTCTTGATCCCTGTGGAGTTTTAATCTTAACGCTTGGATTTTGGTCAACGCCGAGTCTACTTTCTCGCTTTGAGTAGTGAGGAGATCTGCTTGTTGTTCAATTCGTTGACCAAGATCCGTGTAGTAGTTATTTTGATGCTCATCTCGCCTAGCCGCATAGGCTAGGTATGCTTGAAACGTGAGCTCCATAATCTCCGCTTCGCTTAAAGATTTGAACGACATGGTTGAGTAGTATTCGTTAGCGAAGATAATTTCAGCCGCTTGATTACTTAATGAACGACACCTAGTAGAAGTGTGATCACAGTATACCGGTTGTAGATGTTTACATCACTAAGGGTATTCCCTTTTGTAAGGATTCCTTATTGTCACTTAGAGACACAAAAAGATTATCCCACTGGGCGTGCCAAAATGTTTAACTCCAAAATCTCTCTGGCGAGGAGCGCATAGAGAGTCTCTTGCATACCGTCTCTTTTGCTGATTTCGGATAGTATAACCGTAGGTGTTGGCTTATCCTGTTTATACTTCGTGTGCTGGCATGCCACCGTCTCTCAACGAAATATGAAATGTAAGCTGCATGACTTCTTGATTTATGCGATTAAGACGAGGAGAGCACCAACCTCGCTTGAATGGGTCCTTCTCGCCTAGTGAACTAAGACTTTGGGTTTTCGCGTCTCTAGCAGAGATACAGAAATCAATACCTCACACTATCCTTTACGAGTGCAAAGCAGAGCAACATCTTTGACAGTGTGTTGAGAACACTGGGGTTTGCTTCCTTGGATATCCAAACTCTCACTCGATATGTGACAAGCCCTTCAATCTTCCAGTTGCATTGCTTTCTTTGATCTCGATACTTTCACTCGATAGGTGACAAGTACTTTGATCATCTGGTTGCAGGATAAATCTCTGACAAGATTTATTGGTGTTTGCATATGGCAAAGCTTTGTATTTGATCGGGGACCCTTACTCTATTGCTCTCGCTCTCCTTATATAATGCTCAGTAGTCGTTCCTCAGTTCTTGTACGTCTTCAGCTCTTTGATTCTTAATACAACTCTAATGCTTACCAGCACATAGGTATTATCTTTATATAATTTCAATGTTATCACAATTTAACCGAAGCAGGAAATGTTAGATAAACATTAAGCCGCATAGATCAACTATCTTAACTTATAGTCTTAAACCGATATGAAAACGGACTTTGTTATTCTACTTGGCCGCTCGCCAAGCTTCAACCTAATCGGGCCGCTCGCCAAGATTTCAGCCTTTCAAGCTCAATATGAAATATTTATTTTAGTCCCAAACAATCGCAATAGTATATAAGCTACACGAACCCTTTTTTCACCTTCTTTCGTCAAATTTCTATATGAACAGAAAATGTGATGAGATCACTTTTGATAGTTAGTTTATACGCACTTCTGTGCTATTTCTTCTCTCTGAGATATGGTTGGCGAAACTACTTGTAGTAATTAACTGTGTGTACATGGGGAGAAGAATATATGGATTATTAGCCATATCGAATTCCCAGCAGACCAAAAGAGAAGCTCTTCATCATCCATGGAAGTACGATGTGTTTCTTAGTTTCAGTGGAGAAACACGCAAGGGTTTCACACATTTCTTGTACAAAGCATTGCAAGGTCGAGGACTCAAAGTCTTCAGAGACCAATACCTACTAAGAGGCACAAACATCTCCATAAACCTCTTCACTGCCATAGAAGAATCGAGGTTCGCCATCGTCGTCCTTTCACCAAAATATGCTTCTTCTGCTTGGTACTTGGAGGATCTCTCAAAGATCTTTGAGTGCATGGGAGTTCGGGGTACAATTCTTCCCATCTTTTACAAAATGAGTCCCTCGAATGTGTGGAATCAAAGGGGAAGTTTTGCGAAAGTTTTCAACAAACTTGAACGTCGTCATAACATGGCAAAAGTGCAAAGATGGAGAAGCGTCTTTAAGAAACTGGGCTGTATAGCTGGATGGGTATCTAAAGATTGGTATGCTTGACAAACTGTACGGAGGAGTAATCTAGCTAGCACACTATAAATTCGTCTAAAAGAAATCAAGTAGAGAAAATTAGACTCCACCTAATTAGGACTGATATAAGGTCTACTGATTATGTTATTTATTTATATCTATTTTCTGTCACTTCGTGATCATTTTTCTTGTGTATTTTTATTTTTCATTTGACAGGTACGAGTCTGACCTTATAGACGCAATTGTGGAATTGGTGCACAATGCTTCGTAGTTCGATTGATCTACGGACCAAAGAGCAAGGGAAAATTCTTACCTATTTAAAGGGATAGACGTGCTTTTAAAAAAAAGGGATATATGATTTGTTCCACCAAAGTGAGTACGGGTACGTAAAAACAAATGCAATGAAACGTGAAAGCTTCTATTTCAAATTGGTAGAAACGGATGTATAAAGAAAACACACAATAATTGTAACAAAAAAATAGCATGCAATAAATAATCATAAAATTATTGTAAATAGACGACATAGCATTTATGTAAGCTTAAGTTGAAATATAGAGAAGTTTTCGGCTGATGAATAAAGTGCCTTACTCATTTCTCCTATCTACACTATACGTTTATCGTTTTTATATTATTTTACGTTATCAAGCATGATTGTTGTTGGCGTCAGTTTTGGTAATAGAGGGCCTGAGGGATCGAAGGGCCTCATGGTCCGTAAGTGATGGAGGTCCGATAATCACTGAAATGGGTTTGGGCTCGGACGATTAGGATTCCAAGTAGCAATTGATTTTCTGGATGGTTCTCGAAGTATTTAGAACGATGTAGAAGCCTCTGGAACGTTCAAAAGAAGGTGCGGCAATCCCGATATACGATGAAGGGCTCAAGGGATTATCAGAATCCTTGAGGGAATATGAAAGATTTGTACGAATCCTAAGGGTATTGCACCAAAGGGCATATGGTAATCATGAAATATGATTGACCATAAATATGGAGATTCATTTCTTAATGGATTCCTCCTATCTAAAAGTAAAGTAGTCCGATTAGCAGAAGGACTATGCTTAGACTTAGAACATTCTCTATATATAGGCCATTTCAACGTGGCACAAGGTAATGTAATTCTGACCTACATACTCTTTGGTTATCAGAAAAACATCTCACTTAAGCATCATAGGGTCTAAGCATGGTACTACACCATGCTCCAACTTGTTTGCAAGTTCACGATGGAATCAAGTTTGAGGGAGATCAAAATATGCTCTCACAATTGCTTTAAGGAGCAAAGCATAAAAGGATAATCTTCTCAAATAACTTTTTTGAAGGAGCAATCTTTTGGCTACAAGAAAGTTTTCACAATCTTCATAATCATGTTGGAACCTGTTCATGAAGCATAAACCTAACATAGTTTATGAATATGCACAATTTTGAGTTTATGTAATTGTTTATAGGAAAAATTATTGGTTTGGTCACTCATGTTTGACAGTTTAGACGGATTGGTCACTCGTGTTTAACAAATATCAGATTTGTCACTCATGTTTTATTTTATAATTCAGATTTATCACTTTGTCTATTTTAGACATTAAAAATTATATTTATTTGTTTGTAATGTGCATATAAGTAAGTTTATTAGCTTTATAATGAAAAAAATTTCATTTAAGTAAAACACGTGTGACCAAAATAATATTTGCCAAACATGAGTGACCATTTCGTCTCATCTATCAAACATGAGTGACCTAACCAACAATTTTTCCTTGTTTATATGTGATATAAATTGTTCATCGGATATTCTCGACCATTTGGCGTGCGCTCCGGTAAGCTACCACTAATCACCAAAACTCGACAAGCATGTCACTGACATAACTGCTAGTAGCTTAGGCAGATCATAGAAGACCAGAGTACGTAAAACATATAAAGAAATATGGTTAGGGTTTTTCTTTTGACCCAATTTTGACTCTGGACCAAATTGAAGACTAAAAGAATTTGATCCAGTAGACAAAAAAATAAAAAATAAACCACTCAATCCGGCAGGTCATGTTATAAATCATGCCACCCGATCCATCATATCAATTCAACCATCAGATTCAGCAGATCGATACAACACCAGGAATTCATGAACCTACAACACTAGGGAGCTTAACTATATGCATGAGAACATTACAAACCGATGTTTTAACTATAAAATTGAATGAGTAAATACATAGAAGATGAAATTTGCATTGGCATAAACACACTCACAAGTTAATCAACTAATTAGAACTAACTGTAGTGATATAGACGATGTTTTTACATCATAGCTAAGAGACATTGTTGATAGCTGATATGGTAAGTTGATGATACTCTTTTTCTCAACTCTAGTTCTAGACACCATTTATGGGATGCATGTGTATCTTGTTGTAGAGAGAGTAGAGACCAACACCTTATATTTAAATAGGTGAAACACTCGGTTATCCATTAAAATGACATAAAGTACTCACCGAGTATAGTTTATCTAGAACTAAAGCATAGAATATTGTTCGAAATAGCATTTAACAAGTTTAATACCAGCCAATTTCTACTTAAACATAAACAATAGTAAAAAGTTACATCATTGAATATACATCCTTTGTCTCCCAAGGATGCATCTCAGAAACTCAGGCCACCCATATTTCAAGTACGCATGTTCTCCTTATTTTGTCACACTAACATTCCATGAGCACTCCGAGGATCGCTTCAATTTCAATGTTGTTGTATCAAAAAGTTTGTTCCCAAGGTGTTTTCTAACAAATCTAAGTGTGATTCTCTTCAAGACACAAAAGAAAGCTGGGATAAGCTAGAATTTTTGATTTCTGATTATTTCACTTAAAGGAGAAGTAGTGAAGAAGCTTATAACGTACATCTTGAATTAAATAAAAAGAAACATGTAGCCTGTAAAGGATCATAACAAAATATAAGAACATTCTGGGGAAAATTAATTACCATTTGCTTAGTACTGTAGCCAGGAAGAATGATCTTGAAGAGGTATGCTTTATCTTCTTGTCCTCCATTGATGTGTGATAGTTTACGGATAATGAATCGGTGTCTTTGTTAACACAATGAAATATCCTTTTCCGCATCATACCTAATAGAGAAATCAAAGGAACAATGAAGTCTCGTATAAGCAAATGAAGACAACAATACAACAAATTTTAGCATGAAAATAGGGCTGAGACTTCTTGAGACGTACATTTCTCTCCGGATCTTCATTTTTATTATTTTATATAGGGGGCACCATTGTAGATAAAACTGGACTTAGCACTTGCAGAGAAGTAAAAGAGTACCTCATTTTTATATACTGCGTCTCCAGCAAATAAAGCTCCCTCAGAATATCAAATTTTCACTGTTCAATTGTAAAAGTCTGTTTCACATAACACTATATAGCTATCAGGATTAATTTAATTCTATGTATATATAACAACGTCCTTTTAGGCAAGAGGCTCAGATGAGCACATCTATGTTTTGGATTACTTTAGTATTACTTTGTGTTAGTCTATCTAAATTAATAACATCTATGTTTCACACTCAAACATAGACTAACATAATCCAACTGTGTTCTAGAGTTTCATATAAATCCTCAAGTTCCTAATACTTAAGTATCCCATTCTATTCAGATAAATGCTATAGAGAGAGTACAGAGAGGTTTATCCAATCAAATATTCTAGGTATACAACACTGATAGACCCAGTTTAATTGTTTTTGATAATGGACCATGCTTGAGCAAATTAGACACCGAAAGATCACCAAAATCAAGAGCGAGAGAGGTTGCATTATCAAACCTAATCTTCGAATTTGCGGTGTCTACCAAGAAGGATATGGCGAGACCTCCATTACAATAATGTGTGTGTGTGTGTGTGTTTTTTGTTCCAAACAATGGCACTACAAAATTTACACTAATGTGTGCTTTTCAATTTGATAAGCACACATTACTTGATTGAGATTGACACAAAAGACCATACGGCCAATTAAACTCAGAATTTGATATTCTTAATATTAGTACGTAGGGAAATTAACAAAACACAGTAACTTAGGTTTGAAACATGTATCAAGCCACATCAACCAAGCTGATTGAACATCAAACATAAATACAAATTCAATAGAACACAACAAAATCCATATTTTAGCTCCCTCTTTAAAATCCCAACAAAAATTGAAAGAAAGTGAGAGATTGGTATTGGTGAGAGAGATTAAAGTATGTAGTTAGGATCGGTGATCAGTGGAGTGAAAGTTGTGACGGTGGAGATAGAAGCGCAAAAACGTCGCCACTGTCAACGGTGGGTCTTAAGCCTGTTGTAACGTTGATGAAGGCAGAAAACTAACTTTGTGAAAAACCATAACGGTATATTCATACCTGTCCATTTAGGATACAACACGCAGCAGTGATCACTTCATGAAGATCAGTCCAGTCTACCACTCTTCTATCAGGTATGTCCCATAAACGAATCTTTGCATCAAGCAACTGCTGAGAAAATAATTATCGTCTAAGGGATTGAACTATATGCATGTTAACCAGATCAATTTGGCATGTTAAAACTCAAGAACCAAATAAAGATCTATTAACCAAATAGTGACATATTTGCTGCACCATAGGATCAAACAACAAATGAACAATGGTTCTGTGAAAACCCAGTATGTTTACCAAATTCTAAGATATTTTAAAAAAATCATAAATAAGGATATATTTCAATGTTAAAAATACTTCTTACCATAATCGTTGTAGGCAAACAACCTTAAACATGTCTTGGTCTCCATATCCCATAATCTAATCCATTGAAGAAGAAAGCAATAACCGCATAGTGTATCAAAATTTAGCCCAAAACATAGTTATAAGTTGTAACCAATGAATATGCAAAGAATTAATCATAAGAATAGCTTCTACATTGAACACAACAAACCAATGATAAATATGAAGGACCACAGTCTAAAAACTGACCTGATCTCTATACCACAACAAGTCTAGTCTAACATCCAAATGACCTTCAAAAGTGCACACAGGTTTTTCCGAAAGAGTAAACACGAATTCGAGCAAATGGACATAGTCAGGAATATGATTTGTTTTCCTAGTAGATCCTCCCTTCCCCTTCTTCTTCTTGGTAGTCAAACATATCAAAATCATACCAGCACCACTTCGTCATTGATGACTATGATCCGGATTTCAGGCACGACTTAATGATGAAGTCGCCTCCACACATGACTCCAGCTTAAGCGACTCCATCTCAGATCGAGACAAATCAGGAGGAATGAGAGAGAGGAGAGGCATCCGGTTTCGACTGAGAGAGCTTCGCACCTCAATTGATTGCAATGTTCGGAGAAGACCCACTACCGAACCATGGATTTATCACCGTCATCTTCTACGTCTTGATCAATCGATTTCTAAAATTCTCAAACGCTCTCAATCCAATCTTCTCCGATCAAATCTCCAAAATCTCGAATGGTTGCTAACACCACGGGCACCTCTATCTCAAGCAGTTGCGATTAGGCTCGAGAGAGGAGTGAGTGAGGATGATAAAGTGAGAATCGATCCAGAACAGTGTGTGGCTTTTTTTAGATGAAAATGCCCCATTTGAACAGTAACCTTAGGAATAGTAAACCCTATGGACCGACTTTTGTTATATAGTAAATGTGATTCTCAACCCTAAGTTTCTCCCGTAAAGATTTATTTAGTAATGAAGTAACCACAATAAAAATCTTAATAAATCATTGAATATTAGATTATCTTATAATCTTATTGAATAAATTTTAACCAAAATATTAGATATATTTAACATATCAATCTCTAAGATTGTACAAGGATCTCCAATTAATGGGCAAAGTCCAGAGTAGGTGCCCTTAACTGTAAATAATATGATCGATCTTATTCTAACAATAATTATGTACAAGTAATGTTCTGGCGGTCAGTTGTGATCAAGGTTCTAAAAAACGTTAGGTGACCCTAGACAGTGAACATACCTTCGAGCGCCTAGGTGGCTAGACGTGGATTAATCGGAATTAGACGTTTTTTAGGCGACTTAAAGGCGGTATTAATTCAATACATATATATGTGAAATAATGAATATTTAAAACACTTATATAATAAAATTAGCAATACGTATAGTTTAAATTGTCATAATCTCCACACAAAAATATATAATATAGAGTAATAATCTCAAATTTCAAATCTCAAATTATTTGGGTTTAAATTATTATTATTATTATCACGCCCAGTATCGCCTAGACTCGCCCAGGAGCGCCTGAGAGCGCCTAGCCCGCTCAAAGAGCTTATTCCCTCATTTAGCTTCGCCTAGCGCCTAGACATCGCCTAGGTCGCCTTTTAGAACAGTGGTTGTGATGAACTGTTGTTAAATTTATATTTAATGTTACATAATTACAAATGAGTTGAAATAGAGTTTAATATTGTCTGTTGAATGTAGATCTAACAACAGCTAACTACAACTGATTACGAACCAACTTATCACTAGAACATAACTAGACAAAAATACATATCCCCTCCTCCAACTCAATAAACAAATAGACAATGAAATAAGTATATATAAGTAGCTGATGTTGTTGGAGATGCTCTAAAATGACAGTTATAATTTTGTCATTTTGGACATGTAAATAGAAAATGAGTGAGTCTAGCATGCCACCAAGTTTTGTTTCTAATAAATTATTGCATACTTAGAGAATACTGCAAGGAGACACCACTACTAGGGTTTACTTTAGGTTTGTCCTCAGAATTTTGTCGATCTCCAATGTAAGTGTTGGCATGGAATTGTCGTAAAGCAGGAAAGGACTCAACGGTGGAGGCCCTAAACGTTTTGTTATGTCAAAACAAACCTTCAATCATCTTCTTGAGTGAAACGAAGGTATCAGATCCTATGTATATGGAAAACTTGGAAAGGAGGATTGGATTCCTTCATTGTGAGGCAATTTATAGTGACGATTTGGAAGAGAATGCTGGACAGTCTGATGGCGTTGCGCTGTTTTGGAAGGACAATGTGAAAGTGGAGTTTCTCACCAAATTGAAACACCACATTGATGTGGTGGTGCACCCAAGTGATGGATATGGCCAATGGTGCCTTACTAGCTTTTACAACCATCCAACTACTATGGAACGCCATCGTACATAGGTGCTGTTAAGATCAGTGAAAGATGCATCGTCTATGCCTTGGGTGGTTCTCGGTGACTTCAACGAGATTCTCCACAATGGAGAGAAAGAACAAGGAGCTGTTAGAAGTGAATGGCAAATGCAAATGTTCTGTGACTGCTTATCCTATGGTGAATTGATTGACTTAGGTTTTACTAGCATTGAAACTACTTGGGGTGGTGGAGGGGTTCTCTACCGACTGGATTGTGGGGCTATGACGCGCTCATGGTTGGATTTATTTCCTAGGGATAAGGTAACACATCTTCTACCTCTTTATTATGATCATCTTCCAATCCTTTTAGGAGTCCAAAGTGACATGATCACCCATCTACCATGGCAGCCGTGATGCTTTAAATTTGAGAGTTTTTGGTCCTTTCATGAGCAGTGTGAAAGTGTTGTTCAACAAGGTTGGCATCGCTCGAGGGTAGGCACTCCAATTCATGATGCCATCCATTGCATTAAGAACACGAGATATGCGTTGACAAAATGGCAGCGGACAACTTTTGGAAATAGAAATAAGGAGATTGAAGGGATTCGTGGACGTTTGCAAACGCTACTTTCTTTCCAGATGTGGTCAATCTGATTAAACCAAAAGTCACACCTGAGATGAACACTAGTCTGACTGCTCTCTATGCTGATTACGAGGTCAAACAAGCTCTGTTCAAATGTATCCAATGAAGAGTTCGGGTTTAGATGGTATGCCACCCCTCTTCTTTCAGAAGTATAGTGAATCAATTGGTCCCGTGGTAACTAAAGCTGTTAGAAGTTTTCTTGAATCTAGAATTCTGTAAGGTCAAGTTAATTATGCACATATATGCTTGATTCCTAAAGTAGAAAAGCCTGAGAAGATGACTGACTTGCGCCGTATAGCACTTTGTAATGTGATTTACAAAATTTGTTCCAAGGTGATTGTTAATAGGTTAAAAAAGTTTTTAGACAAGATCGTGTCTTCTTTTCAGAGCGCATTCGTTCTGGGTCGGCTTATCTTTGATAACACATTAGTAGTGAATGAAGTCTCCCATTACTTACATAAATGTGCTTCATGTACTAATGTGGTGTTCTCTCTGAAGCTTAATATGAGTAAAACTTATGACTGGATGGAGTGGAAGTTCTTGGAAGCTATTCTTTATCATTTAGGGCTTGACAAGAAGTTGATCTCTCTGGTGATGCAGTGTGTTACAACGGCCAGGTGGCTTGGTGAATGGTCAAGCTAAAGAGTATCTGGCTTTTACTCGAGGGATTCATCAAGGAGATCCGCTATCTCCTTTTCTCTTTCTGCTTGGTACTGAAACCTTCTTCGCTCTTCTTGAGACTCATGCTGATGAAGGTCATCTACAAGGGATCACAATCTGTCCAAGTCCCCTAATTATCTACCATCTTCTTTTCGCGGATGATAGTCTTCTTTTTGGCAAGGCTTCAGAAGAAGAAATTAGACAAATTCAGAGTGTGTTGGAGGATTATGAACTAGCCTCAAGACAGAAAGTGAACTTCGACAAAAGTAGTATATGCTTCACAACTTCAGTAAAAGGGTCGAGGAAAATATCAAGCATGAACTGGCCACTATCCCGGGAGTGCAAGTAGTTGATAAGCTTGAGAAGCACTTGGGGTTGCCAACTTATATAGGGAGGAAGACGACAATGACTTTTCTTTTATTAAAGAAAAATTAAGCAACAAACTTGAAGGATGGCAAGGAAAGTTACTTAGCAACGCCGGAAGAGAATTTTTGATTCGAGTAGTTGCTCAATCCCTTCTTACATACGCCATGAGTTGTTTTCTACTTCCTACTGATTTTTGTGAATCTCTCCAATAAATGTGTGCAAAATTTTTGTGGGGTAGTACAACTGAGAATCATAAGATACATTGGGTTCTTGGAATAAGATGTATCTTCAGAAGGAAGAAGGGGGATTAGGGTTCAAAAATCTTTATGTGCACAACCTCGCTCGCCTAGCTAATCAAGGTTGGCCCATTGTCCGCCATTTGAATTCTACTGTGAGTAGGTTTTATAAAGCCAAATACTTCCCTAATGTTTCCTTCTAGAAGCTCGAAAACTTCTCTCTCAAGGCATGATCTGGAGTGTCGATACATGTACTGTAATTGATGTTCATCAGGATGCTTAGATCTCGCGTCTGGGTCTATTCAAATCCTTGTTTGAATCTGCATTGCCACCGAAAGTAAGTGACCTCTTCTCCTCTACAGGACAATGAGATGTTTCTCTTATCCAGTCCCTTTTTTATCAAGATGAAGCTATTACTACTTTATCCATTCCTTTGAGCAACAGAGTGATGGAGGACAAGATGGTTTGGTTCTATGATACCAAAGGGCATTTCACCACTACCTCTTCTTATATAGAGTTTGGTCTACTGCTTTGTATAGAGTCTACTGCTTCTAGCTCGGCTTACCCTTCACGAGTTTGGTCTCCATTGTAGAAACTTCCTCTCCAAGCTAAGATTAAAGTTCACAAGTGGTGCATCTGTAGGTCCATTCTTCCAACTACTATGAACCTGCATAAAAAAAAGATTTCAATTCCTTCAACTTATTGTTTATGTGAGGCTCAATAGGAGACAGTTGAGCATGCAAGTCGTGATTGCTCATTTATCCGAGAATTAATGTTGGTATCACCTTTGTTGATAGGCTGCTTCCCTATGACTATATCTAGCAACTTTGTGACTTGGTTTGAGGCATGTTTATACAAGTTCTAAATGTTTAAGACTCTTCTTGGCTTTGTTTTCTCATCTGGTCCACTTGGAAGGAAAGAAATAGTTATGTCTGGTCGCATAAATCTATGTCACTGGCAAGAGTGTTGCACCAAGCCAGTGTTGCTTTTCAACTTTATAACTCTCTCCTCCCTTCAAGAATGCCTAAGGTTCATGTCGGATCTCATGTTTAGACCAAACCTCCTCAGGGGTGGGTAAAAAAGAACTGTGATGGAGCTCGGAAGGATTTGGGCAAAATTGGTGGCATGAGACTGGTATGGAGAGGTTCTTCTAGGACTATTTTTGGTAGTGCCATCACTTCAGTTCAATCCGTTGCTTCTCTATTTGCAGTCGAAGCTCTTGCACTCCGCAAGGCTTGTGAAAAAGTAGTGGAACTAGGTTTGAATCCTGTTATCTCTGAGAAGGATTGTCAAGTGCTTGTGTTTAGAAGAAGAGTCGATGGATGATTCAATGGCGGGAAGGGTCATCGATGATATTGGTATTCTTATAATTTCTACTAGGTTCGAAAGTACACTACACAAATAGAGAAGAAAATAGTGTTGCTCATACACCAAGACAACTAGGTTTACATGAATCTTTTATATTTAATTGGCAAGGTGTGATCCCGAACTATTTACGTGATCTCATTCTTCCATGAACTAGGTAATTGTCTTTTAAATTTGAAAGAAAAAAAAAATTCAAAACAATGACTCGATCCCTGACAGACGAAGCCATTAGAGCAAAAAATAAAAATAAAAATAAGATGCTTATTGTTGAAGGATACGCAATAACTGTAAATTGAAAACTGTATATTTATTCATTGATAGATGACCTTAAATACATGTTCTACAATCAATTATAATCAATATTTCTGAATAATCAGGGATTGCTAGAATTTCTATATCTAATCAACTTAGATCAAGACACATACCGGAAGATCAAGAATATACTTTCCTTAAACACTCTCCCTTGTGTCGAGCTCCTCATGTATGATGCATAACTTGTTACCTCACAAAAAACCTTGCTAAGTAAATCAAAACCTCATGAGTAGAACAAAGACTTGGTCAAAGGAAAAAAGAGTACAACACATCAACTACAAATGATACTACATGTGGTGTAGACTCCCTCTAATGTTTACCAAAATGTGACTCCCCCTGATTAGTAACTCAATCTCGGAATTCAGATGATCTTTTCAAGCTATATTTCATAAATGTAGATTTTGGTAGTGACTTGGTGAACAAGTCTGCAATATTATTAGTTGAACCAATCTTACTCACATGGATATTCAAGAACTGTTACTATTGCTGATTATAGAAGAACTTTGATGAAATATATTTTCTATTGTCACCCTTAATGTAACCTAAGCTGCATTATTCTCAAAGATGCAGGTTGGTACTGTCGTAGTAATTGGTTATCCACTAGACTCTCGAATATGGTGTATTACTAGCCAAAGTCAGACACACTCTTTAGCGTCCTCATGCAGAGCTATGATCTCAGAATAATTTGAGGAAGTAGCAACAAAGGTTTGCTTTATAGATCTCCAAGAACTTGCCGTATTCCCAATGATGAAAATATAACTAGTTTGGAAACGTCCTATATGCCACTCAGAGAGGTACTCGACATCAGCAAATCCTACAAATACATCATTTGGTGTCTTGGAATAGGGGACTACACTGAAAGATGATTTAGTGTTGGTAGCTATCGACGGGTTGAGAGCTTCCTTTGACGGGTCGATGGACTTTGGCAGTTTCGTCTAGGGAACCTTGTTTGATGGGTTGAGAGCCATGTTCGACGAGTCAAATTGCGCAGAATCAGAAAGCTGCATTTTTGGTTCAATTTCTTCCACCAGAATTCCCAGTTTCTCTCTTGTTTCTTTGTAGGGAAAGAATAAGCCTATGTAAATGGATCCCTTCAAGTACCTGAAGATATGCTTTACTCCATTCAAATGATGTTGGGTAGGCGCAAAGCTAAATCTAGTTAATAAGTTCATTGAGAAGGCAATGTCTGGACGTGTGAACTGAGCTAAATAAAAAAAAGCTCCAATAACATTGGGATATGGAACCTCAGCTACCAAAATTTCCTTATCATCATCTTTCAGACAAAACAATTCCTTTTTTGGTTTCAGACTGTGAACAACCATTGGTGTTCTAAGAGAGTGTGCTTTGTCCATGTTAAATCGCATCAGTATATTTTGGACATAAGCGGACTGGTGAATAAGAATTCCACCAACTCGATGTTTCAGCTCTAAACTGAGACAAAATCGAGTCCTACTAAGGTCTTTAATCTCAAACTCAGATTTCAAGTAGCCAACTGTCTCATTAATCTCATCAAGAGACCCGATGATGTTCATATCATCTACATAGTCTGCTACAATGGAAAATCTTGAACTTGTTCATTTAATAAACACATATAGGCATAAATCATCATTCTTGTATCTCTTTCCAATTAAGTAATCACTTAGATGTGTATACCACATCCGTCCAGATTGCTTTAATCCATATAATTAACGTCTTAATCTAATCACATGAGCACTCCGTGGTTTAGAGTTACTTGAATTGGGTATAACGATGCCAAATGATACTTTCATGTATATCTCTGAATTAAGATCACTGTAGAGATATGTTGTAACTATATTGATCGGCTGCATATTCAATTTTTCAGACACTACCAAACTAAGATAGTGGAAAGTAATGATGTCCATGACCGGAGAATACGTCTCCTCATAATTAATACCAGAGCATTAAGAAAATCCTTGTGCCACAAGCCTAGCTTTATACTGTAAGACTTCATTCTTCTCATTACGCTTCTAAACAAACACCCATTTATGTCAAACCAACTTAACATTCGGTTGGCCTAGCACCACTAGACTAAAAACTTGCCTTTTCTTTAGAGAGTCTAGTTCAACCTTTATTGCATCTTTCCATTTCGGCTAATCTTCTCTATGTCAACATTCATCAACAGAGCGAAGTTCCACTTTAACGTTGTCAATAATGTCTTGAGCGATGGAATCAACAAATGCATCATCAACTAATATGGAAGACCTATCCATAATAGCGCGTGCATCATTGTTACTAGTGAAATTTCTTTTGTTATCTAACATCACAAATGACTCTGAAGCGTCCCCTAGAGATGTCAATTGTGATTTTACTCAGGAACAATCTCATGTGAAGGATTCACAATGTTGATGGTGAAATAATCATTTTGTGCCTGGATGACCTGCCTTTTAGTTGGCGACTCATCTATGGATTTCTTGGTCTCCCCCTCTTCCGGGTAGGAATCGAGGCAGACGCCACACCTCTACCACGGGCAAAAGGAACATGACCTTGGCCAGGTGTGATGTTTACTCGCCCCTTACTAGAGACTTCCAACTTTACCTCAAAGGTTTTAAATGGTAGACAATCATTGGAGCTTCATAACCAATATAGATACCTAATTGTCTCTGATGACCCATTTTTGTACGCAGTGGAGGTGTAATAGGCTCATATACCATGCAACCAAATATGCATAAATGTGAAATGTCAGGCTCATATCTAGTTACCAATTGGTACGCACTTAATGGTTGGTGTGCTACTGGTCTGAAACGAATAAACATATGCTCATGTAACGCTGCATAGCCCCATGCAGATATAAGTAAATTGGTGTGCATCACTAAAGCCCTAGCCACAAGCTATAACTGGTTGCTTGATATGTGCTTTTGTAAGACTGTTATGTGAATGAACATGGAGAATAGAATGTAGAACACCAATTCCAACAGATATGCAATAATAGTCAAACGATTTTGAAGTAAACTCTCATGCATTATCCAATCGAATAGACTTGATTAGGTGGTCCAAGTGGTGAGCTCGGAGCTTAATAATCTGAGCTAGAAGTTTTGCAAATGCAGCATTTCTTGTAGATAACAAAGCAATGTGTGACCAACGCATCGATGCATCTACCAAAACTATAAAGTATTTGAAAGGTATGCATTCAGGTTTGAAAAATCCACAAATATCACCTTGAATTCATTGTAAGAATGGAATGTTCTCAGTTGTGTTTACAACAAAAGAAGACCGTGTCTGTAACTTTGCTAATGAACAAGCTTTACAAAATAAGTGGTGTGCATTAGAGATTTCCACAAATGAATCTGGTGGGATAACACATAACACTTCAAAACTAAATGGTCGGAATGGTGTTGCACTTCTCTTGGAGATCAAGCCTGGACTGAGAGGAGTAATCTCAGCACCTCCATCTAAATCGATGGTTTTAGGTATTCTCACATACTTCTTTGCTCTAAAGAATGGATGACCATGTGAATTTTTCAATATCTTGATCATCATACCTCGTTCTGGGTACCCAGACGGTAATGCCAAAGCTTATATGAGAATAAGTCACATACGGTAGTGTGAGTGACTACATTTGATTCGACGATCCAAAATATAGTAAGATATAAACCACATTCTACGGAGGTTACACAAAAGAGTTCATTTTGATTCTCACAGTATGTTTCCAAGTGAAAACTGTTAGCACGAATATCTTTAAAACTTAGCAATGTTCGATTGGAATTTGACGCGTATAAGGCATCAATGACATAAATTGTAGTACCATGTGGCAATAAGAATTAAGCTGAACCACACCCTTGTATAACCAACGCTGAACCAATCATGATTGTCACAAAAGAACTATATGGCTTAAAATCCATAAACAATTTCCTATTCCGACAAGTATTGTGCGTAGTACCACTATCTGCTAAACACTTCAATCTCACATTTAGATATCTACACAAGAATGTGAATCAATCAGTATTTGCACTCAAGACATGGCGAACACTTTAAGTGAACACTTAAATATTTTCAAAGGTTGTGATCCTTATAAATTGCTTGACACGACAAGGCAAAACTGAGGTAAAAACAACATCAAAACAATATCGATTCTGGCTACATACATTGACGGGTCGAAGGAATTTCGACGGGTCAAATTTGGTTCAAGTTTGAGTCCAAAGTGCCAGTCTCGATGGGTCGAGAAGACTCGAGGTCGAGTTCAGGGAACCATCTTCGACGGGTCGAGGAAAATAAGGAATATTTTTTACAGGTCAAAAATATGCCAAAACTGTTCCTTGGTGATGGGTTTGATGGGTCGAAACCTATAGGAACTCGATTTTCACACTTTTTTTCTTCATTTTTTCCTCTATTTTTCGGTGTCATAGTGCCATGGATTATTGTATATCATGAACCATTAATGTATTATGTAGTAAAATAAAATTCTCAGCACTTTTATATAACCGAAAATAGAGAAATTTTATTACTTGCCAACACAATTACATCAAAGATGTCTTATTCTAAAAATGACTGAAAACAAAGTCTGACAAACATGACTTACCAAGCCAAAAATAATTAAACTTGATTACATAGCAGAAATAATAGCCTAGTACATAGACTAATTAAAATCCAGAGTCTCTAGACTCTCCTTCTTATTGTCTGCTACAATGAGGTTGACATCATAGTCTTCTTCCATCTCAAAGTCTCCATCGACAAAGTTCGCCTATTATGTATTACTTTTGCCTCTTGTAAATATTCTGAATTTTCTTTCTTGCATGATATTGCTTATACATATGTTTAGTAGAGCAACATTTGAAACATAGATACTTGCTAGATAGAGAAGAGTGTGAAGAATTTCCTTCATTCTTATAACTGAAACTTGACTGGTTCTTATTCGAAGTACTGGGATTGACTTCTTGGCGATGCCAAGTCAAATTTTGACTTTGGCCTCTGTCACAACGTCCTTTCCCACCACGGTTATAAGGCTCAAAAGTGTTATTCTTCTTGTCCTTACGGGCATGTCTCCAGTGTTATAATTCTTAGGTATTTTCATGGTCCTTGTGGGTCTTGAGTTATTGTTGAGAATTATCTCATGATGTCGCTCCTTCTTAGCTATGATATTCCTAAGATCACTGAAACTTTTGATTCTTTCTTGTTCGTATTCAAGCCGGTACTAATGAGCAAGTACACTCATGGAAGATAGGAAGATGTTCAACGGCCCCATAGAAACTAAGCTCAAATTGTTGCTCCAACATAGCTTGGTTTTATGATTCAACGTTGGGATATCCAATGAACAAATGGTTTCCCATCTCTATGACAATTCTAGAAGTTGTACGTTATGCACGTTGTTGAAACGTTGTTTCAGAATGTCCCATAAATCCTTGGGATCAATTTTCTTTAAGTAATGCTTCTTTAGAATTAAATGGATATGACGCCTAAAAAATATAAGGGCTTAAGTTTTAATCTTAGCACTTGGGGCGGCCACACAGGGCTCAATTGGTAGGTAGATGGAGCAGGTGAGTTTCTTTCCTGATGAAGGTATTCTCTACATCGGAGACCCAACGATGATACTTATATTTTCCATTGGCATCAAGAATGTCAAACTATGGCCTAATCAGCTTAGTAGTCGTAGTCATAAAAAAAGCAAGTGAGATAATTAGTAACGATCAAAATCACGATCACTAATATTAAGTTTAGGTAATAAGAACGTGATCAAAGATGTATGGTCACAAAACTCAATGCTTAATAGACAGTGACTTTATACCACACACAGAAACCGTGACAATAAAAAAATCAATCACTTATATCAATTTTCTTTATTTTATTTTATTATACCGTGACTCTCCCAGGACTGTCACTAATCAAACTTTTTGATCGAAGGGATGATGAAATCCCCTCCTCTCGGCATATAGTTGCACAATATAATTCAAAGCAGTAAACAACCTAAAATCTAGGGTATTGCAGAAATTAAGTTTTTCAACCTAATATCTAAAGTAGTATGGTAGAAAATTTACCTCGATCGTTGATACGCTCGGTATGGGTAAATATGGATGACAAGAAGGGAACACTCATCTGACACGGAATTTGGGCAGTCGAACAATTATGTCAAAACTGTAGAAGATGCTTTGTGCGTAGAAGATACAAGCTTCATGTACGGAGGATTGGTCGTTGCGTAGGAAACTGATGGTGGCCAGCAATGGTGGTGATGATGACGGTTTGGAGGTGACGACGGTGATGATCGATGGTAGAGCTTGTAGAGTAGGGGAACTTCATTGGTGCTTCACTTCAAAAAAAACTTGAGAAATTTTGAGAAATGCCCATTTTTTTGTTCACCAAGTTGATTTATAACCTTAACTTTAAGTTTATTTGAATTCCTACGGCATGAGTGCGACACATATCTATCCTTTTTTTCTTTCTTTTCTTTTTCTAATAATTTCTTCACGTTTGTCATATTCTAATTATGTCAATGTATTATGGGCACATGAGATCAGCCAACAATTTACACTTTAAATGTGCTTTTAAAATCAGCAAATAAAATTTGATGAGATCTCACATTTAAATATATTGTTTTCCACCAAACAATAGATGCAACAATAATAATATTTAGTACGTAATGAAAGTCTATGTCTAAGTAATTTTCAATCAAAAATCTACAATCCAAAAAAGATACGTAACAAATATATAGCATGAACATGAATGATTATGTCCATCAACGAAGATGAATGAGATTTTTACAAGTTGCACGGTTATGACCTCCTGCCCCACACCTTATACATTTTTTTCTAATCACGTCTTCTCCTGCTGAAGGAATTCGTACCGTCTTTCATCTTTAGGGCACTACTTGCCATGCAGGTGGTAAAATAATTCTGTTTCACACATCTTCAGACACATCCCACTCATCTCTATTTTCAACGGGTCATATAAGGTTTGCATATGCTAACACAAGTGCATTAGCTGTGTAAAATTGGGAGCACATGCTATACATTGATATACGTTTAGCTCTACAAGAGGCAGTTGCATGGGCACAAGGAAGTCGATCAAGATGAAACTCTCTACATGTACACGTCTTGTTATTCAGGTCCATTATAAATGTTCTGTCTTGATCATGTATTTGAAATGCGTAGTAATCAATAGGAGTTACCTATAAATATATATCATCATACACTTGTAGTTAGAATAAAACATATTAAACCAATATAAAAACAAATCTAAATATTTTAATACCAAATTTAGCTTACATACCCGCATTTGTAAGCCACTGTTGTTGTTTTGGCACACTTTGTCTTCTGCCAATTTGGCCAAATGTGTATTGAGAGAACTTGGTACATTACGGAATTCAACAGACTATTATTGGAGCACCTCTCTTAGATGATCTATTAGGCAAGTGATTGGTAATTTTTTAGCATCTTTGAGTTTCGTATTCATAGACTCAGCAATATTGGATGTCATCATGTTGTACCTGTGTCCCATAAAATGAGAACTAGCTCACTTATGACACCCAATGTCTTCAACATATTTACAAACTTCTCATTCTTTCAATTTTTGAAAGTTTTCCATTAAGGTGTTGAACTCGAAAACTTAGTACTTCTTGGCCCCTATGTAATATAACTCGAGGATCCTCTCCTTTTTGCCAAATTTTGACCGCAGGTTATTAGCTACATGAAATATGCATGCTCCATGATATGCTTGAGGTAATATATTATCAACGGCTTTAGCAATGCTTCCAAGTGGATTAGATATAAAGACCAAGTTCTTTGCAACTACAATAGTCTCTCTCATTTTTTTTTCAAAAACCATGACCATGAAGCATTATTTTCTGAATCTGCCACCCCAAATGCTAAAGGATAAATTTAATTTCTCCATCCTGACATGAAGCCACAAACATAGTTTCAAAGTACTTGTCTTTCAAAAAAGTCCCATCAATAGCAATCACAGGCCTCATAGAATTATGAAATCCTCTAATTGATGCTCCAATTTCCATGAAAAAGTACAAAAAATGATTTTCACCATCAGTTTCTATGTGTGTTACGGTACCATGGTTAGTGCGCTCTAACATAACACAATATATTGGAGTATGGCAAATGACTCCTATGATGATCCCCTGACAACTTCTAGTGCTTTTTATCTAGCCCTCCAAGCTTTATTGTAGCCTATATTAACCCCAAGTTGTACGAATCATAAATGATATCTCTTGGTCTATATATCCGGGAGGTCCCTCCTTGAAAATTTGACTTGACAAATTGACCGATTAATGAGCTGTTTTCTTGACGATGATCACGATGAATAATATCCAATGAAGAAGAGTGCTCATTACAAATCCTTCTTACCTCAAAATAAGCTAAATCTTGTAACTTTGTTGCACGAAGTCGCCACTTACAGTTTTTATCCACACAACCAACTACAAATCGACCAACATCAGATTTCAACACTTTAAACTCAATTTTTTTTTCTTATTGTCAGCATTCCAAGATGTTGTTTCAAATGTTTCTTACTTGGGTACAATTGACCTACCATAATATCTCCATTTGTGTCTGCGGATGCAATATTGTCATAATCTTGTATGCGTTTTCTCTTGCTACGACGAGAAGATGGCAGAACAAAGTTGACATCACTAAGTTGTTCATTGTCAACATTTACAATGTTGTTATGAGTTTCATCCATTGGACTATCATTGACTTCAAGGTTTGCGTGAGGCTCTTCATCAATGTTTTCATACCACATATTATCATCATCCTCCAAAGCAGGTTCAATACGGTTGGCCCATGTAAGGAAATAATTGTATCTGGTTGCAGATCTTCATCAAGAGGTTCATTTGAAGGTACTATTGAGACAAATTCATCATACTGAAAAAATATATTCAAATTGTTTATTGTGCCTTCACTTCCACTTGTAGACATTGACCCGTTGTGTTCCACAGTAATGTCCAATGGAATCTTATTAGACTTTCAAAAACCTAGTTAGCAACATCTTCATTATCAACTATCTCCATCATGTTGCACACATCTAAATTGTTCTTGTACTGATCATGCACTTTCATTCCATGACAACTTGGACTAGCTACTGTTAATCAGAGTATACATTTTCTTCATAAGCCCTTGGTAAGTAATATTAATTGTCTTGGACTAACATTATTTTTCACTGACCACCCGTATACTCTGAATTAGTCCATCTTCCATTATAATGGAGAACCATCATAAACCTACTCATTCTCTGATAAAAAAAAGAAAACATAGTTTATTAGAAATAAACGAATATGCTACCATAGATTTTTTTTTTCCTGTATAAAATAGCGAGTCTAGATATCATTTATAGTAAATGTTACTTATTTAAAATTTAGTAATTGATCAAACAAAATACTTGGTGCAATTTCACTTCACTGCAAAACAAAGGAAAAATTCTCACAATTACTCCACATATTATATGACGTAAAGAGATGGTCATATCTCTTACCTACAAGTTAACATACAACCTAATGATTTTGGATGATCGAGTATTGAGATTAAAACTATCAGAATTAGAATGAATTATGGAAGATTAACCACAACCCTATATTAAACCCTAAAGTTTTCAAGAATATGATCGAGATTTTGATCTTTAATCTTTCTTTAACCAATACATTATAATTCAATTTCACAAAAGAAGAAGAAAGAGATTAATTATGGATATACATACTTTGCTAGAGAGAATTCTTTGATTATGTTCCAAATCGGCAAATCAATATGAGAGTTTTCCATTGTTGTTGACTCTTTGTCGACTGAGACTTGTCGACTAGTGGGTTCTATCTCAAAATATATTGTTCATTTGTGTTTAATACATTAAAGGTAATAAAAACCTTTTGGCATCTCATTAGGTTATTTATCAACTAGACTAAAAATTAAGGTTATAAATCAACTTGATAATCGAAAAAATGAGTATTTTTCAAAATTTCTCCAAAAACTTGCTTTAAAACCTGTGATTATGTCATCCAAGATATGCCAATCCCTTTGAGATGTAGACAAAGAAAACCCAAACCATAAATCCCAAAAAATAGTACACTAGTACAACTGGGTTGAGAGAGAGAGAAAACAATAAGCAAAGACTTTCAGAGAGGAGATGAAAGTTAAGAAGATGAAGTGAGATAACGGCGAAAAAAAACAAAGATGGACGTCGTTATGTAATCTCTGTGTACTTAATGAGAAATGTTGAGGTGGATACCTTATAACTTTCATATTTGAGCGAAAGGCTGTGAATTAGAAGTCAAGGATAACAAAGAACTAGGATCTGACCCATCACAATATTCTTTGAATTGCTTGATTTACTTGTTTCGATCATTCGTGATGCTGGTTTTCATGTTTTTTTTTTTGAAGCAGTTGATAGTAATCACTGTGTTGGGGTTCTTGCAGGAGCTAATGGACGAGGCCTAAGCACTGAATTGTTGTGCTCCTTGAGGGAGGTGGTCAAGCTTGAATGTCATAACTAAATACTCTATAATCTGCCGACAATATTACTCTGTATTTCATAAGTCTCTTATGTGCATATATGCCATATACTCATGTTTGACATGTTTCCTTCTAATTTTCTGTTATAGAGTTTAGTAATGCTTCCTAGTTCTTTTGTGATCCGCGTATAAAGTCTCTGATCAGTTAGAATTAATGTTAGATCCTCTATTTGAAGACATAAAATTTTGTCACAGATTGGTACGTTTTCGCCTCTTCTTATATATTGTCTGCAGATTTTCTTCTGAGTTTTGTGAAAATTGTGTTTTGTAAATTTGTACGTTACCATAGGAATATATGTCTATTGAAATGCAATCCGACCCGGAAGCCCTACAGCTCACGCATGACGAGTCAGTTCCGAATCTTGTACAACAGTATTAGAATATAAGATAAGAAAAATGATCCAAATGATTACTCAAGTTTGTCATAATCAATAATTTGATCACTCAAGTTTGAAAATATCAAAAAGGTCACTGAACTTTAACCTTGTTTATCAAATTGATCACTTTGCCCATCTTGGATGTCAATTTTTCTTATTCCATGGTGGTTTTCATACTTCTTTCACTATGTTATGTACATTTCTCTCATAATCTCATCTATATAAGCAAAATATTTGACAAATTAGAATGTTTCATATAGACAAACACTACCAGCAAAAGTACTATAGCCGATGAAAAAATTTCGTCGGCCATAACTATAGCTGACGACCATTCGTTGGCTTATAGTGTCGTTGGTAGAAGGGCGTCGGCTATAACTATAGCCAACGACAAAAATGGCAGTCATCGACTAATGTAACATTTCGACTCGAAATTAATCTCTTATACTCTGATTAAGTGTTAATCATTAATGGTAACTAATTTTGTTACCGTCAGTAATTATTGAGAGCCTTTTTCGTTGACTTTTTATCAAACTGCCAAAAATGGTTGATTTCAGGTGGAAGTCATAGAAATTGTCAAGCCGAGTCCGTGGACGTGAAGAATACCGAAAAAGGAGTTACGACAAGAAAGTTATGATCAACAAAAGTTTATCAGAAATGTAATAGTCGTAAATGGACAAGTATAAACGGGAATTTCCATTTTGGAAAATTTTATTGAGAAAAGTTGTTGAGTTTATCGAGACGAGTTCGTAGGCGCGAGAATTATCAAAATTGGAGATACGACGAGAAAGTTACAATCGACAAACATTTATCGTAAAGTTATTACCGAAGTTACCGAATTTGGAAAAGTATATAACTGAGGGGTTTCCTTAATTGGTAAGCCAGAGAGTTTTAGGGAGTTGACTTCAGTCAACTCTTCCCTCCTGTGAGGAGAGAGAGAGAGAACTTCGACAGTGAGGCGGTGCTCCGGCGGCACCACACCATCCGGCCACCTCCAGCCTTGTGACCGGTCCCTTTCAGTTCTGCTCGGTGTCCTCTACGCATTTATGGGTTCAATCGATGGTGAGGAGGCCGGAGATGACAGGATTTAAGGACTGAAAATTCTAGAGTTCGGGTGTTTTGGGTTCGTCGTCTCCGGTGTGAGTTCTGGTTGTTTTCAGGTATCAAGAGGTCATGAGAACCTCTTTATGAGTTGTTATTGCTTAAATTGCTAAAAATCGCAGGTTTTACGACGATTGGATTCTGAATCGAATGATTCTGATTGGGGTTCATTTTGGCCTCCACCGTATGCCGCGGAGCCGGTGGTTATGGGTGGCGACGATAGAGAGGTTATGCTCCTTCCTCCTCCCCGAGTCGAATGGGACCAGCAGCCCTGAGCTTCCCCGTGGCTCGACGGCGGAGATCAGAGCTGGAATTCGATTCTGGCCAAATTTCTTTCGGGGAGGTTTTGGGTTTGTTTCCGGCTGAATTCGCCTTAGCTCTAGTTGAACAATTGGTTGGGATCCTCGAGAGCTTTCAATTGATGTGCTAATCTCTGCCGCCGGCAGTGGCGCTTGGGTGTCACGCATCTCTGTCTGTGGCGGCACGTGGCCGAAAAGTTAACTGGATAATTATTTTTCTTAAACGGGTCGAGTTATATGTCGTTTTACTTGTAATTGCATACCGAATATAATAATAAGATTATTAAAATAATTTGAACATTGCTGATTTAAACGTGTGATTAATCGAACATTAATGAAATAATTAAACGATTTATGATTTCATCGAACGGTTGGGTCGATCGTCGATTTGACGAGGTCGCATAACGTTCAAGAATTATGTTACGAATTTTAAAAAGAATTCAAGATTTAGAATTTGGAATTAGATTAAGGCTTGTTTGTAGTCCGGGAAGCACAATTTTCGAGAATGCGACGTTCTTCACGATATTGCTTGTTAGAGGAATGAACTTAATCATTCAATATTATTCTCAATAATTAGTCTTTAAATATGAATCGTTGTTTCAGGACGACGTATTAGCAGCTAGTGGCAGATGTATAGTAACGCCGACTGACAAACTTCGGTTTGGTGGAAATCACGATACAATACTGTGAGTGGACACTTTATTTTCACTATTTTTTTGCGAGTCTAGTTATGCACTTTTCAGTTATTCATTATTATAGTTATGCATTAGTTTGGAGGTATACAACATATTGTTTTACACAGAACATAGTCATAGTTGTTGCATCGAGGCACTGCCTCTCGGCTGTTCCCCAGGAGATTTGACTCGAGGATTTATTGAGCACCCAAGAGGGCCAAGAAACCTGACCTGGGCAGTATTAGGACTTGAGTTTAGATGACTTGAATCGTAGCCTTCACATATTTTATAGTACCCAGACGTACCTGGATGATCATATTTTTATACTCGCGTCATTTTTATGTACTTTTATAGTGAAAGGCATATCAGTTATAGTTTTCAGTTTAAAGTGAAATATTATTTTCGTCCACTCACTCTAACAGTTTTATTATTTTATGTGCATTTCCCTGGACTTTTCAGTTTAATTGCCCAGTTTGTAGAGTTCATTTGTGGTCGAGCGCGCACACAGTTCATGGCATAACAGTATCTACCGTAGGATCCAAGGCTGATCCTGTGAGTTAGTATTTTATTTTATATATTCAGCTTAATTTGTCTAGCTGCTATGAGGTCAAAAACAGTTGTATATTTTGTATATTTTAGTAGTGAACCTATATGTGGGAATTTTTTATTTTATTTTATTTTTTATTTCGTGACTTTTGAGTTATGAATCTCCACATTGGCTATCAATTAGTGAGTAGTAACTAAGATTAGTAGAGTTGTTAGGGCTTAATTTTGATTTAGGCAACTAAATCGGGGTTGAGTTCTTTCAATTGGTATCAAAGCCTTAGGTTATAGGTTATGTAGACTTTATTTGGTTTCTTCTGTTGTTGTGTTTGATTATGCTTAACACTTCTGAAGTGATGGCCTGACTGCAGCGGATCCCCATCAAATAGTCACTATGTTGAACGTCGTCGAATACATGACAAGAGTGACCAAGTACGAACTTCAGCCTGTGAGTCAGTGTGTCCTTGTCGCTATGCCTTGTGTGCGCTGACCTAGATCAGATATATGGAAACATTCTGGCATTTCTCCATGTTAAGCAAAACATGATGAAATGATTAGAAATAATTGAGTTCCTTGGAAATGCAAGTTCAATAAGGGGTCAAATAATGGACCGGTTTCCTCGCGTTGTTTTCTGTAGTATGGTGAACTTCTTGTATTCACTGCCTACCTGTTGCTTGTGTCCATTCTGCGATGGTATCAGCAAGATACTTCACCACTATGATTGTATACCATGTGTCTTCATTTAGATTTCGGTTTTCTATTTCCACACATGTGTAGAGTACAAACTGATATTGATCATATGCATTGTTTCTCAGATTTATGATGACAACTGGAGCAATACTACGCACTTGATATCGGGTCTATTGAGTGCACTATCGAAATTCAGATATTGTTGATGTCTAGTTTTCGACCTTTAGCATCGACTCATATGTCAGTTGAGATATGAGGTTGTTCTATGGGTAAAATACAATATTTAGGAGTTTTATAATTATTTTTCCTCAGTTATGTGGTATCAACAATCCTCTTTCTTGTGCTCGTTTTGTCTTTTGCTTCATTCCAGATTTGTTTGGGCGATGTGAGTTATGGGTATTGTTATTGTTGTAGACGAGATATTTCTGATGATAACTATGGGAAGTAAGGTTTCCTTAGGTATGGACTTAACGACTGGATTGTCTCGATGGACATACTTCAGATTTTGAAGTCATTGACCTCGAGTTGGTTACTTCAGTGATTTCAATAATTTCTTTGGCATCAACATGAAGTATTTTGGGTTGATGTGTTTTCTTTTCCATCGGGAAAAATATGCAGTGTCATAGTTGTGGATCATGCCAATATAATAGCAATGATATGGTGTAATCGTGAAATTGAAGATAAAATTTATCGCAGAGCCCAAGTTGATCCTTTGTTGTTTTTGGGGAAAATATGTTTTATCGAGAGAGAGTTTATTTAACCCCATTTTCTTACTCTCTAGCACGAACTGACTTAAGTGTCAGATTTTTCTTCATCTTTTCAAGTCAACCTCTGTTTGTGTTTCAGATATTCTTCTAAGGCTTCATTCTCTTGATTTGATTTTCGTTGGGTCTGGTGCCTACGAGTACTTGTATTTGTGAATCAAATAGTTTTCTCTCCATGTAGCTTTATCACTGAGTTAGGTGATGTGCTACGTATCGTGGTTGACGTTGGAGGTAAGGAGTAACTATATTATGCCTTAGCCAGCTCGTTACGTGAAAAAGTTATTGTGGATTATGTTACCATTCCGTAACTTGACATTTGCATCGTAATCTGCAATGATTTCAGTAGACATTATTGTTGAAGTACGTAATTATTTAATTTCAAACGTTGGATTTCTTTGTTAACGCTTTTTCATGGAGAAAATTTGTCGTGCTTGAGGTATACTGTTGTCTCAAATTGCGTGAAATTTGATTATATCACCACTGGTCACCTTGATGTGTAGAGAGTTTCTAATCAACATCTACAGTAGAGATTTATTCACTATCTTGTGATTCTACTAATTTTGTCTGGTTAGTCAGGATTAACCTTAAGTTTCTCTACATCAATCTCTTTTTGAGCAGGTCGTGTTCATTTTATGTCGTAGTCACACTTTCCTCTATCAAGATATCATTTATGATGTGTAGCCAGGGCCTAAACATAATTTTCCTTGTTTTGAACCAAGATGATTCGTGAGGATGAAGAAGTTGATATAGAAGTCCTAGATCAGGGCTGTACTATGATGACCCGGACCAGAATCACCAGTATAATCAGCTATGTACGTGAGTTATTGCGTAGTCACAGAATGCTGACAGATGTTTAAATCGCCAGGCTCGTTAACGACTTAATTATTGGCCGAGAATTGGAGCTGAGTCTCTTCTCGAGAGTCGTTGTATGTGTGATTTCGAGTTCATGGGCGGTTCCGGATCGTTATTTGGACGACCGAGGAATTAATTATGAATATTTGAAGTTTCGACGGAAACGGATTTAAATGGCAGGTTTGTTAACGACTAAATTACCGGACGAGAATTTGGTTTCGGCTTCTTCACAGAAATTGTTCAGAATTTAATTTCGAGCTCGTGGAAACTTCCGGAGCATGATTCTGAGTTACGAAAATTTAGTTGCGAATATTTCCGTTTGTTGTTTGTTTAGTCGATTTAAATATGTGTGGTGTGAACTGTTGACTTTTTATCCGTTTGGCCGATGTGTTTGACTTCAGGTGATTATTGAAGAATATGTCAAGACGAATTTGTGGCCGCGAGAATTATCAGAATCGGAATTACGACGAGGAAATTATTCGTGTTTGAAGTTTATCGAATTTGTATTTTTGGAGGTTTCCTTTTTGGGAAAGTCTATATATAGTAGTTACCTGTTTGGGCAAGTCCACACTTGCTATTTTGAGAGTTGACCGGGTCAACTCGGTGGAGAAGGAAGCTCACGTCGGTGCTCACGGTGGTGGTGCCCGTCCGGCCACCTCCGGCCACGTGGAGGGTCTCGTTCGATGCGCCCTGGCCACCCCATCCCACTCTTGGCCACCTCTCACGGCAAGGCTCGTCGGAGGTGCGTGAAATTCCGGCCTAAGTTTGGGAAATTTTGAATGAATTCGGGTTTGGTGATTCGGGCCGATTCGAGCTATGATTTGGACTGGGTTTTGTAGCTCTCCTCTCAAGGATTCTAACCATGTAAGTATGAAGCTTTAATTCGATTTGTGGAAGGAGAATTTTGGATTTGAAATTTGTGTACCAATTCGGTTTATCACGAAATTGACCTAGTTAGAGTGAGAATTGGCCTTCGATGCAGTTGACAAAGTTGCTCAGTGGGTGATTTTGCATGGAATGGTGGTTGCTCCGCCATGAAATTCTCTGGTCAGTGGTGGCGCCGCCGTGGACGGCGGTCAACGGTCAACGGCGGTCAAACTTTGACTTTTTGGATTTTCGACAAGTTGCATGTCATTTGACTCGAAATCGCGCCCCGATCACAGTGGGGAGGTTCGTTTCTCGATTTGAGCATCCGAAAATACAGCAAGGTATTGATGTGTGATTTCCGGATTTTCGACAGTTTGTCGTAATCGAATTACGTGTTTCCGAGAACGGTGGTTTCTCGTGATTTGACTTGTATTGTCGAGTTATGATTTTAAGAAATGGATTTTGTGAATATCCAGGGGTTCGTGATCGTTCGTTTGGCGAGGGACTTTCCGCCGGATCACGGGTTAACGCGATACGCGTTACGCTAGTCTGTGAGTGGACAATTTCTTTTCACGGAAATGATTGCGAGTCTTTTAACTATATGATTTTCGAACTTGAGCATGCGTACGAGATTACGATTTATACGAGCATGTGTTAGATGATTATGCTTATATCATTATATATTACGTATATGCATTTATATGCTGTTTATTGCATTTGCATCAAACTGTTCATGATTTGGTTTACACAGAGTACAGTTTGTATATGATGTTGTATCGATACACTTGCATCCCGGCTGATCCCCAAGGATGTATGCCAGGGGAGGCTATGACTCCTGACCCGAGGTCTTTACCAGGGGGAGGCAGACCTCTGACCTGAGGCCTTTCTGGCTAAAGTCACGTGTGGGTCTGGGATCCCGTGATTCGGACTGTACTAGCACGGAGGTGTCCATGAGTGACCCCGTGGGATTTTTACTTGCATGCTCAGTACACTGGAGAAGTGTGAGTTTTACCTCGTGTACTTTATTATCTATATTTACCTGGACTCGCATACATTATTTTAAACATATATATATTAACTGGTGAAAGACATTTATTTTCGTCCACTCACTCTAACGTGTTTTATGTCTTTCCCCTGGGCTTTTCGGTTTCCGTGCCTAGTTTGCAGTTCAGGCTCTGGTGTCGCACGTCGTGGTCGGAGGCATAGTGCTCGAGCTGCCTTAATTCTTCCAGTAGGTTTATTGTTCTACCTACTGTGGTTTACGTATATAAATATATATTAGAGGTCGGTCTAAGTAATCTGTTGTTTATGCTATACGATTTTACACCGGATTTCAGTAAAGTATAAATATATTTATTGTTTTACTTTACTGTTGATATATTGAGAAATCCGGATGGGATTGGTGCCCACGGTTTGCTTTTTGGGGCATAGGATGAAGTGTATTTTCCGCGTGCAAGTAATGGTAATTCCACGTTAGTAACGAAACTCTGCCAAAATTTCTACGGTTTTTGTTGGTTCGTGTTTTCAAGGGGGTTTGATTCCGGTTTAGGGAGCTAAATCGGGGTTGGGTCCTTTCATGTACGTTTTATGTTTATACACGTAGGAAATACTAAGTTCATTAATCAGCAAGGAAGTGTGTACATCATAAGTAAGTGCTGAACCAAAAAAACATGAGTATGACTTGATTAGTTATTTGTTGCTCGATCTTCGGATTCACGCTAGACTGGTTAGAGGACCATTATGTAGGTGACCAAGCGTTCAGTACTCGCTGGAACAAATATGAGAATTTTACGCGAAAATGCAAACTTTCCACCAATTTTAGATATGTGTTCAATGATGATGCAGTTTATCATCTTGATGGGGTATAAATCTTATCAGTGATTTCTGCCAAGGAGTTGTCACATTCCTCTGATTAGTTTTATTAGTTAAGCATCCAGTGTCGAGGAAATGATAAATTTTGGTAATTGTATAATGAGTATAGTGGCATCAATTCAGCTATTCAATTCGAGAGTATGTCTGGGTATGTAAATTTGCGCCTATTTGTTTTACCACCTCGAGTGGACATATATTTCAAGTAAGCCGTATCTATTTTTCAATGAATTTTTTTCGGCATTGAATAATTATCCATATGCTGTACGTGGGTCATGTTATGAGCTAGTGATGCTCAGCCTTCAATGCGGTTTGGTTTACAGATTTGAATATTTGAGTGTGATTGGAGAATATAGTTAGACTCGGTGGAGTCCGCCCATATTTTCGGGTGTAGTGGAAGCAAAGGTCAAGTGATCCCTTATTAACCTCGCCACATTATGGTTATCATTACTGGAGTGTGAGTTTCGAGACTCAACTTACTCATGGTAGACATATGCATAGCTTGTCAGCATTACTCAGACCTGGAATGGGATACTGAGTTCATATCTCCATATTTGACAGTGAATTGAGTTCATATAGTTCTGTGGAGTCCACCCATAGTTTTGGGCGTATTAGAGGAAAATTTCAGGCGATTTCTCATGATCCTCTCTACATTATGCTTATTGATATTTGAGTTAGTCTTTATAATATATCGAACTAGTGATACTTGAACCATGAAATTTTTTAGTATTGCAAATCTTGTAAATCATAATTTTTGATGAGTATCTGTGGTTTATGTTCATAGTATTGTTCATTTTGATTATGAGAAATCCAGATGGGATACGGTGCCCACAGTTTGTTTGTGGGATTTTTTGTTGGAAGTGTTCTCTTCGTGCAGATTTTTAGTTTCCTTAAATTTATAGGGAAACTATGCCCAATTTTCAGTAGAATTTTCGAGAATTAGGGAATTGAGTAAGGTTAGAGCGTTCCCCGAGATCGGTCAGATTCCCACTTATGTTACGACCTTAGAATGGTTAGTCTGGGTCCTCACCTTGATACCCTTGTGGCCTGGAGGGTCGTTTTACGTGTGTGTCTGCGGAGGGACAACTCAGTTAAGTTTTCGGTGCAGGATTCTGGTGGTGATTTGGGAGCCACTACATGAGTTAGAGTCGCACCACCATTCATACAGTATCTTATCATGATCGTAGCTTTGGTGATGCTAGGCTGGACTAACTGGATGAGTTTACTTAGATTAGTAGTATTTGCCACTAGGGTTGGCATGGGTACTTGATGTTTTCTGATATTTATGTTATAGAGTTTGGATCAGGACGCTCTCTTGTATCAGACTTTTATTAAGTAGTGATTTTGACTCGAGATTTGAGATGGCAGACTTTGTAGAAGGATGTTTATATAGTGAATTTTATGGACAATTCTTGTACCTATGGATGTTTCTTCCGAACTGATGGAACTCATACAGAAATTGTATCCATTGGTGTTTTACTAGTATATGCATAAATTTCGAGGGAAAAATTAAGGGGGGTAGATTGTAACATCTCGAATCAAAATTAACCTCTTATACTCTGATTAAGTGTTAATCATTGATGGTAACTAGTTTTGTTACCGTCGGTAATTATTGAGAGCCTTTTTAGTTAAATTTTTATCAGACTGCTAAAATTGGTTGACTTCAGGTGGAAGTCATAGAAATTATCAAGCCGAGTGCGTGGACTCGAAGAATGCCGAAAATGGAGTTAGGACAAGAAAATTATGATCAGTAGAAGTTTATCGAAAATGTAATAGTCGTAAATGGAGAAGTATAAACGGGAATTTCCATTTCAGGAAATTATATTGTGAAAAGTTGTTGAGTTTCTTGAGACGAGTTCATAAGCGCGAGAATTATCAAAATTGGAGATACGACGAGAAAGTTACAATCGACGAATGTTTGTCGTAAAGTTATTACTAAAGTTACCGTATTTGAAAAATTATATAAATGAGGGGTTTCCTTAATTGGTAAGTCAGAGAGTTTTGGGGAGTTGACTTCGGGCAACTCTTCCCTTCCGTGAGGACAGAGAGAGAACTTCAGCGATGGGGCGGCGCTCTGGCAGCACCACACCGTCTGGACACCTCCAGCCTATGACCGGTCCCTTTCGGTTCAGCTTGGTGTCTTCTACCCATTTCTGGGTTTAATCTATGGGGAGGAGGCCGAAGAGGAGAGGATTAGAGGACTGAAGATTGTAGGGTTTGGGTGTTTTGGGCTCGCCGACTCTGGTGTGAGTTCTGGTTGTTTTCAGGTATCAAGAGGTCATGAGAACCTCCTTATGAGTTGTTATTGCTTGAATTGTTGGAAATTACAGGTTTTACGTCGATTGGATTCGGAATTGAACTATTCCGATTGGGCTTCGTTTCGGCCTCTACCGTATGCGATGGAGCCGGTGGTTATGGGTGGTAGGGATAGAGGGGTTATGCTCATCTCTCCTCCCTGAGTTGAATGGGACGAGCCTCGAGCTTCGTCGTGGCTCGACGGCGGAGATCGGAGCTGGAATCCGATTCCGGCCAAATTTCTTTTTGGGCAGTTTTGAGTTTGTTTCAGGCTGAATTGGCCTTAGCTCTAGATAAATAGTTGGTTGGGCTTCTGGAGAGATTTTGATTGATGTGCTAATCTCTGTCGCCAGCAGTGGTTGCTGGTGGTGGCGTGTGGTAGGAAAGTTGACCGGAAAATTATTTTTCCTAAACGGGTCGAGTTATATGTCGTTTTACTCGTAATCGCGTACCGAATGTAATAATGAGGTTATTAAACTAATTTGGACATTGTTGATTTAAACGTCTGATTAATTTGACATTAATGAAATCATTAAACGATTTATGATTTCATCGAACGGTTGGGTCGATCGTCGAACGACTTCAAGTTGCGTAACGTTCAAGAATTGTGTTTCGAACTTTAAAAATGATTCAAGGTTTAGAATTTGGAATTATATTGAATCACAATTTTTTAGAATGCGACATTCTCGACGATATTGCTTGTTAGATGAACGAGTTTAATCATTCAATATTATTCTCAATGATTAGTCTTTAAATATGAATCATTTTTTCAGGATGACGTATTAGCAGCTAGTGGCGGATGTATAGTAACATCGACTGACAGACTTCAATTTTGTGAAAATCACGGCACAGTACTGCAAGTGGATACTTTATTTTTACTCTTGTTTTGCAAGTCTAGTTATGCACTTTTGAGTTATGCATTATAATAGTTATGCATTAGTTTGGAGGCATACAACATATTTTTTTTACGTAGAGTATAGTCACAGTTGTTACATTGATGCACTGCCTCTCGGCTGATCCCCGAGATGCTCCGAGAGGGCCAGAGACCTGACCCGAGGATTTATTGAGCACCCAGGAGGGCCAGGAAACCTGACCTGGGCAATATTAGGACTTGAAGTAAGATGACCTGACTCGTAACCTCCACATATTTTATAGTACCCAGGAGTACTTGGATGATCATATTTTTAGACTCGCGTCATTTTTATGTACATTTATAGTGAAAGGCATATTAGTTATAGTTTTCAGTTTAAAGTGAAATATTATTTTCGTCCACTCACTCTAACAGTTTTATTATTTTATGTGCATTTCCCTGTGCTTTTTAGTTTAATTGCCCAGTTTGCAGAGTTCGTTTATGGTCGAGCGCGCACACAGTTCATGGCATAACAGTACCTATCGTAGGATCCAAGGCTAATCCTGAGAGTTAGTATTTTATTTTATATATTCAGCTTAATTTGGCTAGCTGCTCTGATGTCAAAAAAAGTTGTATATTTTGTATATTTTAGTAGTGAACCTATATGTGAAAAAAATTTCAGCTAAAGATTGAAACTCGTTGGCTAAAGTCTACAGATTTCTGAAGAAAAAAAAGCTACAGGTTCTGGGAATTCTATTCACAGAAGCTACCAATTTCCAAATTCTGAATTTTTATTCTCAGTTGTTGAAGTGGACTAAGTACACAAAATCACACAAACTATTCTTGATTTCAATTCACAAAATTACGCAAATTACGCAAATTAAGTAGTGAACTTGGAGGCGGAGAGGGCCGGGAAACTTGGATTTCAGAGAGGAGGGTCGAGCGGCGGAGAAAAAAGGAAACCCTAATTTGGGATTTAAACCCGATACTTTAGCCGACAATACAATTTGTTATCGTCGGCTATACTTTAGCCAACGACTGTTTTATAGTCGTCGACTAATCCTAAAATTTTGGATTAAAATCCGATACGTTAGCTGACGATAAATTCCATCGTCGGCTATACTTTGGCTGACACACGTTTCACAGTCGTCGGCTAAAGTCCCAAAATTTTGTCGGCTAAACTTTAGGCGACGATGTAAATTTTGTCATCGGCTAAAGTATACTTTAGTCGACGAAAGAAAACTCGTCGGCCTGTTTTTCTTTTTTTCGTCGGTTATAACGTTTGCTCTGGTTGTGAAAGTGATCAAATTGATAATAAAGTTAAAGTTCAGTGATATTTTTGATATATTCTAAAATTTAATAATCAAATTGGAATTATGACGAACTTAATCATTTGAATCATTTTTTTAATAAGATATATATGCTACAGTTCGTCGTTAAGTTCGAAGTTAATGAGACAGCAGGTCTTGTTGCCGAGGACTCGAGGGGACAAGAGTTCATGCAAGCTATTCTACTACGCTAAAAATAATGCCATTATCCTCATCAACTTAAACATTTGGTAACCATATTTCTCTGTCCCTATCCTAATCTCTCTTTTCGCAAGCAAATACCCTAATCCAACTTTCCTTCAGGTTTTTTCCTTCTCCAGGGAAACAGTGTTTTGAGCAAAGGAGGGAGTGCCTTCTGTTAGATGAACAGAGTGTGTGTGTGTGTGTTACGAGAGCTAGAAATTCCTATGTTGTTATTTTGTAATTTGTTATGGTTTTCAAGTATAAACCGGGAAGGGGATGGCAATTCAAGACTTACAGGGGATTGATTAGCTCTTGTGTGTTGTGGATAATTTTTTTTTTCTCTTTCTGTTTGATACAAATGAGAAAAACAATGTAGCCATAGAGAGGCTCCCCTCAAACAACCAGACCCCTCTAAGATCAAAACTAGCAGCCAAAGCAGCATCTGGGGAAGAGTGCGATCCAATATGAAGTGTTGTGAATAATACCACGATAAGACCATAGATGTTTATGTAGAAAATATACAAATATGGGCTCAGTCATGCCAGACCAGTATTAAATGACCAAAATTAACGTTGTAACTAACGGAGGTACTAAGCTGTTAGATGTCAGTAACGTTGGTCAGGTAAATGCAAACTTTTGATACTTAGGTATAAAAATACTTAACGGAGATATTTTGTAATTAATCTTTTTGTTTGTTTTATTTTGTTTTGTTTTGTTTTCGAAGGACAAACTGAGGATCATTAGCAAACAAAGTGTTGGAGCACATGAGGACAGACTCTGTATCTGGTTGCAACTGAATATCCAAGGGCCAAACAAATATATTCAATAGATTCCGAGGGAACGTTTCGAAAGATCTTTTCCAAACCAATAGTATGGCTATATCGATCGTAATCTTGAGAACAGCTGGCATGTGTGATTTATTGTATATTGTTATAGAAAATATGTAAACTAAAATTTTAATTATTTTTATTGATAAAATGTCTTATATATAGGTTGGTACAATTTATTACAGGCTGTCCCTGTAAATTAGAGCTCATGTAATATCTATCTAATTTAATCTAATATGTATCTAATTAGGACAAGACACACACGAAAATTATGGAGAATTGATCTCCTTAAACATTCCCCCTTGTGTCGATGACCTAAGAAATGATGCATAACTTGTTGCCTCACTAAAAACATCGTCAAGCAAACAAAAACCTCATGGGTAAAACAAAAGCTTGGGTTAACGGAAAAATAGTACAACGCATCAACTACAAAAACTACTACATATGACATAGACTTCCCCTGATGTCTATAGAAATGTAATTCCCCCTGATTGTAAACTCAGTCTTGGAGTTCAAATAACTTACGCATATCAACGCATCTCACATGTTTCACAAATGTAGATTTAGGTAATGACTTGGTAAATTCGCAGCATTATCAACTGAACTAAACAAGTTTACATGGATAATCAATAACCGCTGCTATTGTTAATTGTAGGAGTACTACGGCGAAATGAGGTAAGTATGACACCCTTAATGTAAACAAATGTCATATGTTCAATGTAAATCACATTATCCACAAGGATGCAAGTTGGTACTGTCATAGTAGATGGTAGTCCACTAGACCCTCAAATTTGGTGTATTATTATCTTAAACCAGACACACCCATCAACAGCTTCATAGAAAGCTTTAATCTTAAAATAGTTCGAGGAACTAGTTACAAGGGTTTACTTTGTTGTTCTCCAAGAAATTGCCATGTTTTTCATGATGAATAACATGTATGGGAACATCCTTTGTGTGTGTCAGAGAGATACCCAACATCAACAAATCCGACCAACACATCAACTGGTGTCTCAGTATAAGGGGATTGCAGTAAAACTGCTCGCAGCAAGAGAGGAATTCGACGGGTCGAAATTCTCACTCGACGGGTCGAACAGATGGTTCTGTCCAATCCAAGACACTGGCTTCGATGGGTCGAAGCCATTTCTCGACGGGTCAAAAGGACCCCTTCGGGTTGTTACAGTTCATTGCATTCGACGAGTCGAGAGATATGCTTAACGGGTCAAAATGCCCAAAACTTGAATGCTGCAATTCAACTATCCCTTGACCAGGATTTTCAAGCTTCTCTCTATATACATTTGAAAGGACCCAATCCCGATTTAGTTACCTAAACCGGAATCAAACCCTTTCGAAAATACGAACCAACAAAAAGTTTTCAAAATTTCGGCAGAGTTTCGTTACTAACGTAGAATTACCATATCATGCACCCAGAAAATAACACTTCATCCTATGCCACAAAAGCCAAACCGTGGGCACCAATCCCATCCGGATTTCTCAACATCAATATAATCAATAACAGTAAACCAACTGTACTATGTATATATGTATATCCGAGAAAATCCGTATAAATAAGTATCAGAATGTATCAGAGCGACCTCTAAAGTAAAATATATACAATATACACATCAGTAGGCGAAACAAGAACCTATTGGAAAGCACAAGTAACTCTGATCACTAGCCTCCAAACCGCGACGTGAAAACACCAAACCTGAACTGCAACTGGGCACGGAAACCGAAAAGCCCAGGGGAAAGACAATAAACACGTTAGAGTGAGTGAACGAAAATAAATGTCTTTCACCAGTTGATATATATATGTTTAAAATAACATATGCGAGTCCAGGTAATTAAAATAATAAAATACGCGAGGTAAAAATCATACTCCTCCAGCGTACTGAGCATGCAAGTAAAAATCTCACAGATAGAACCACGGGGTCCCTAGCCCACACGTGATTCCAGCCGGTAACATCCTCGGGGATCAGCCGGAATGCAGTGTATCAATACAACAACGTAACTGAAACTGTACTCTGTGAAAATCAAATCATAAACAGTTCGATGCAAATGCAAGATACAGCATATAAGTGTATGTATACTCGTATACGTATATTCGTATAAGTATAATCGTATAATTGTAAAACACATGCTCATATAATTCGAAATCTCATACGCATGCTCAAGTTCATAGATCATATAAAAGACTCGCAAGATTTCCGTGAAAAGAAATTGTCCACTCACAGGTGAGCAAAAAGCACACTCGCTCTAATCTCGTGGCCCGGCGGAAGATCCCTCGCCAGAAGCACGATCACGATCCCGATCTCGATCTCGATCTCCTGAATATATTCATAAAACACAATTGATCAAAATCATAGTCCACAACACTGTACTGATGCACGGAAACCAACCGTTCCTGGAAATACGAAATGCAGTACAAAATGAATTACGGAAATCCCGAAATCCCCACTCGAAATCTCGACTGAAAATCGGCTAATCAAATCGACCCAAAAACCTCTGTACGATAACCAAGGCGTGATTACGAAAAAAATGACATTAAAATTGTCAAAAATCTGAAAAGTTGACTTTTCCTCGCCGTTGACCGCCACCGTCGACGGTGGAATTTCACGGCCAAAATTTCCAGAATTAAAGCCCATCTCAAGCCGAGTCTCTTCTTCAACAGTCACGAGGTCCAATTCACGATCTAACTCGTCCAAAACGGCACGAACCCGAATAGGATTTCACCTCCGGCAATTGAATCGGGTTAGCCGGAAAACTCCATTACAACCCAATCAAAACTTAGGAATAGCTTGACCAAGCCAAGGGAAGCAAAACCCCTAACCTCCTAGCCACCGTGGCTCGCCGGAGAGTCTCCTCTGATCACGGCGAAAAAACCCAGTTCGGCCTCTAATGGTCCTCACCCAAAACACAACCAATTTTCTCAAACTCAAACACTAATCAACTCGAAATTGAACAAGGAATTGAACCATACCCTTGCCGAAGTCGGAGGTGGCCGGAAAATGGGTCGTCGGACATCACAGCTCAAAGAGGAAACTTTCCTCTTCGGTCAAACGGGTCACTTGCTATTTTTGGAAAGTCAACGGCCGGTCAACACGAAACAGTATTTCTCGACAATTTACGACTATTTTTGATATTTATACTCGCGCCTTAGGTCGATCGACGGTCCAAAACGAATATACGAAATGATTCGGATAAACTCGAAACAATCGGATAAACTCGTCGGAAACCGAAACTTCCAATAATCATAAAATATTCCTCGGTTATCGGAAAAATCTTCCGGGACCGCCCACGAGCTCGAAATCACGTACTCTACAATTTCCGTGAAGACACTCAACTCAAATTCTCAACCAAAAATAATGTCGCGAATCGAATCGACAAACCACATACACGACGAAAACCCGCGACTAAACTCAATCTCGAGAATCATGCCGAATATGCAACAGGTTCTGGTTCGGGTCGTCACAACATTATAAAGGAAGAATAAGCCCAAGTCAATGGATCACCTCAAGTACTTGAAGATTTATTTTACTTCATTCCAATAACTTTGAGTTGGTGCATATTGAGAAGACAATGTTTGGATGTATGTAATGAGCTAAATTCAACAAAACTCTAATCACACTAAGATATAGAATCTCAGCTCCAAAAATTCTTCAACATCATCTTTTCAGATAAAATAGATCCTTTTGATTTTCAGACTACAAACGACCATTGGTGTACTAATAAGGTCTTCTTTGTCCATAGCCTGATTAGACATAAGCAAACTGGTGAATAAGGATTCAACCAACTCGATGTACCGTCTCTAAACCAAGACTTAATCGAGTCCTACCAAGGTCTATAATCTCAAATACAGATTTCAAGTAGCTAACCGTCTCATTGATCTCATTAAGAGTTCCGATGATGTTCATATCATCAACATAAACTGCTACTATAGCAAAACTTGAACTTGTTCTTTTAATGAACACAGAAGGGCATAAGTCATCATTCTTGTATCCCTCCCCAATCAAGTAGTCACTAAAATGTAAATATCACATCCTATTGGATTATTTCAATCCATATAGTGAACGTCTCATTCTAATCACCTGAGCACTCCATGGTTTAGAGTTACTTGAATTAGGTATAACCATGTCATTCGGCACTGTCATGTATATCTCTGAGTTAAGATCCCCAACGAGATATATAGTAACCACATCTATAAGCTTCATACTCAGTATTTTGGATACTACCAAACTGATAAGGTAACAGAAAGTAATGATGTCTATGACCAGAGAATACATCTCCTCATAATCAATACTAGGGCATTGAGAGAATCATTGCGCCACAAGTTCTTCTCAACTTGCTTCCAAACATAAATTCATTTGTGTCTAACCGACATACTATTCGATGGTCATATGACTATCATATAAAAACTTGCCATTTGTAAGAGAGTCTCGTTCAACCTGGATTGCAGCTTTCCATATCGATCAATTTGCTCTACATTAACCGTTGACAGTCTGCAACAGAGTAATGTTCCACTTCATCATCGTCAATTACTAAGTGACGAAATAAGTAAACACATCATCAACGAACACGAAAGAACTATCTATAATAACGCTACCATTTGTTTCACTTTGTGAGATTTCTTTGTTTACTAACATCGTCATTGACTCTAAGGTGTCGCCTAGTATTTGTCAATGTCGACTTTAGACACAATTGCAGTTAGAAATAATCTCATGTGTTGATGATTAACAGTTGCACCTTGATGGTTTACATTTTTACTGACAACTCATCAGTGAATTTTGATCGACGCTACACCCCCACTATAGGTAGGAGAAAACACTACTTCTCCTGGGTGTTGCGTTTAACTTGCCCAATATCAGGGACTTTCAACCTTGTAGGATTTGTAACATATATAAAAGATCTTGTCACTCTCATGATATCAGTAAAGCAGACAGGCTTAAAATCTACTACTTTCTGAAAATCAAGAATACATTACACTTCAATCTCAAACTGAGATGTGCGGAGATCATGATGAGACATAGTGGGGACAAACCATGTCAATTTTCAACATTAAACTGGAATGAAATCATTCTTATCTCCCCATAAATGCGGGAAGTATGTCTCATCACAGTGACTAAATGCAAAACTATCAGTGAAGAGATCTCCTATCAGACACTCATAATAGCGGACAATCGTTGGAGAACCAATATAGATGCTGAATCGACATTGATGACCAATTTTCATACGTAGTGGAAACGTAGTAGGCACATGTATTGCGCAACCAGATATGTGTAGATGTGAGATATCAGGCTCATATCTAGTTATCAACTGGTACACACAAAATTGTTGGCGGTTTTATGGGTATCAAGTGAATAAGCATAGCTGCATATAACATTGCATATCCCCAAGAAGATACCGATAAATGAACATACATTATCATAGTTCTGGACACAAGCTTGAACCGCTTGATTTATGCCTTTGCTTAACCCGTTCTTATGAAAGAACATGAGTAACTGGGATATTCAACAACAATCCCAATCAATATGCAATAATCAACAAAGTATTTTGATGTAAACTCTCCTATATTAAACCAATCTGAATGACCAGATTGAAAACGTTCGGGTGATGAGCCCGAAGCTAAATAATATGTGCTAGGATTTTTGAAATGCAGTGTAGCATGTGGATAGCAAAGACGTGTTACCGATGCATCGATGCAGCAATCAAAACCATAGTTAAATAGTCTACATATTGGTTTGATTGATCCATAAATAGATTCTTGGAATCTATAGAGAAAGAAACATGTGTCTTTAACAAAAGATTGTGATCTACGCATTTTATGCTTGATTCTTAACGTCTTTCTCTTTACATTTAGCTTTGTTTAGAATTTAGTATCTTTGTATCTTACTTACTTTATGATTTATAGGACAAAATAAGGAGGAATCCATAAAAGAGGCATAAATGAGCTCAAAACCTGCTAAGGAGGAAGTTCCTAAAATGAGGAGGAAAGATGAAGAAGAATGGGCCACGATTTATAAAGAATGGATCAAAGATCACTAAGATGGGTCAAGACCATGCTCATGTGTCCAAGAAGATCCAAGATCATGTCAAGATTCGGCCGCAAAGAAGCCCAAAAGAAGAAGATAGATCAAAAGCTAGAAATCAGGAAATCTGCCTGTGCAGATCAGCCCACTTCAACGGGCCACTGAAAACGGACAAGAAGGAATTATGATATGAATAATATGTCCCTGGAAATCTCTAGAAGTCAACTTTCTAGCACAAAAAGAATAACTCAATTAGAACATATAAATCTCCGGGAATCACTGATTTAATGAAGAATGGTCAACTTACCCGGGTGGAGTTAATTCATTCCTAATTGGGGATGGACTAGGGTTTTTAATATCCTATTTAAAGGGGAGCTCGACCAGAACTAAATCATCACTCATTTTAGACACAAAATCTCTGCCTAAACACTATCTCCTCTCCACAAAGCCAAGAAAATCTTCAAGGAAGCAGCCTACACCACTGTCCGCCACCACAACAACCTCCATTGACATATAGGGCGATCCTGAGTGTCTCATCCACCAAAGAAGATTCAGTTATACCTTAGCTCCATAGGGCGATTCCGAAGACTAAAAAGTGTAACATTAATCCTCTTTACTTTGTAGCTTCTCCTTGTATGAACTATTGGTGTAGTGAAGTAGTTTGTAGTATTTCGGTTTTTCCTTACTTGTTTCGTTTTCAACTATTTTTCATATGTTCTAGTTTCTTAGTTTTTATTATACATGTTCATCTATGCTTAATGCTTTGGCTTAGATATAGGGCGATCCTGAGTCTAAATCAATGGTATGTGTATAGGGCAATCCCGAGCACGACAAATTATGAGCATGTGTTTTGTAAAATTGAGAAGTTGGATTTTGATTAATATTGTTTAACTTGCAGGTTAAGAATGAATAAATGTACTTAGGATGAGTCGATCACTTGTAAATATATTAGTTAGTGTTTATTTTTGGTCTAGTAAGCATGTCTAGGATTTTATGTTCTTTAATTGTTTCTACTTGTCTATGAGTAAAGCATGTTAAAATTTAGGATTCCAAATCTATTTGCTGGTCATCATTTGTTTATTTTCGTAATTAATTAATCCAAACTTTTAAACCCCCCATACCTTTTATTTTCTGTTTACAAACGTTGTCATGCTTAGTACCCTCAATCTCCGGTTAAGAACGATCTCTACTTATCAATGCTACATCTACAAAGAAGGGTTTTAAATTGCATACGTGTGAACTATGTGTTGAGTGTCTACTTTGTGTTAATATTTGATGCATGTTTTAACGCGTTATTAGATTGTCATGCATGTAAACAACATTGCAGCATTACAAACATAAACAAGCTTTGCAAAACGAGCAATGTACATCAGAGATTACAACATATAAATCTTGTGGGATAATGCACAACGCCTCAGCAGTATTTTTTCGGGATGGTGTTGCACTCGTCTTGGAGATCGATCTTGAACCGAGTGAAGTAATCTCAGTTCCCCCATCTAAACCGATGTTTTTAAACATTCCCACATACTTCTTTGCTCTTAAGAACAGATGACCATGATAATTTCTCAATAGTTTAATCATCAAAGTGCAAAAGCGTATATGAGGCTAAGTCACGCATAATAATATAAGTGAATGCATTGGATTCAATGATCCAAACCATAGTAAGATATAAACAACTACAATGCCTCATAAACTTATCCAGATTGCGCCGTTGGCAACAGTCTACGGAGATTAGACACAAAACTCTCTTTCATTCTCATAATGTTAAGTGAAGAAAGTTGGCACAAAAGCATGGCTTTGATGGGTCGAATTTGAACCAATTTCAAGACAGAAGCATGGCTTCGACGGGTCGAAAATTGTATAGTGCAATTTGTCGACAGGTCGAATTTGCTCTGTGAACTGCTTCAAGTTGTTTTTCAACGTTTTTTTTTTCAAAAGGTATCTTGGCTTGATTTTACCATATATATGTAAAACATCGAACCATATAGAAGAATTGTATGAAAATAGAACATTCTCAATACTTTCATATACCGAAAGATAGAGAAATATTCATTATTTGCCAACAAGTAAAAGTTACATCATAGATGTCTTATTCCATATCGACTAAAAATAAAGTCTCAAAACATGACTAAAACCAAGTCAAAACAAAACTTGGTTACATAGCAAAGACATGAGCATAATACATAGACTACTCAAAAAACCGTAGTCTCCAGACTTGCTTTTGTATTATCTGCTATTATCAGATTTGCTTCACCGCAACCTGTTATCTCATAAACTTCAGTGATGTTAAGTCTCATGTGCCAGATATTTCGTGCACTTCTTATATGCATGTTGAATATATTGGGGTGCACAACATTGTTTGTGCATGTGCTTGGTAGAACCACATCTATAGCATGATGACAAGCACAAAGTAGAAGCAAAATGTGAAAAAAATTCCCACCATTCCTAGAACCGGAATTGGAATGATTCTCATTGGAGTTGTAGTGAATGTTGTCATGGCGAGTCCAAGTCAAATTCCGACTATGCTTTCCTCTACCGTGACCATTGCCACGTCCTCCATGTCCACCATGATTATTGTAAGGCTTGGAACGATCGTTCCTTATATCCTTACATGCCCTCCCACCAGTATTGTGCGACTCATAGATATTTATTTATTTATTTAGTAATGGTTGACCGAGCATTATTGGCGAGAAAAATCACACGAAATCTCTCATTTTTAACTAACACACTTATAAGATCACAGAATGATGTGAGTCACCCTTGCGCATAATCTGTGCGATATTGGTGCATAAGGTTGTTCATGAAGGTAGGAAAGATACTTAAAGACTTCTCGATCATAGCCTTATCAGTCTTTACAATGCCACATACATTTAACTCAGATTGAAGCTCTAACATTGCTTGATTATAAGCATAAATATTTGGATAATCCAATAACAAGATGAAATCACATCCTTCTCTCAGTTCATAAAGTTGTGCATTATACACATTATTGAAAATGTCTTGTAAAGTCACCCACAACACTGCAGGATCATTCTTTAGCAAATATTTTTCTTTTAGAACTGGATGTATATCCCGCCTCAAAAAACATGAGGACTTAATCTTTACGAGTTAGAGTTAGTGGTTCAGTACCAGGTGGTGGTTGGATTATATCCGTCAGATTCATATGGAGAAGCGCGTTCTCAACTTCTGACACCCAACAATAGTATTCCGCTCCTCGAGGATCAATGATATCTAATTCAGGTTGTTCCAGCTCAATTGATGTTATCCACATATGGAGAAGCGCGTTAGTGGTTCAGTACCAGGTGGTGGTTGGATTATATCCGTCAGATTCATATGGAGAAGCACGTTCTCAACTTCTGACACCCAACAACAGTATTCCGCTCCTCGAGGATCAATGATATATAATTCAGGTCGTTCCAGCTCAATTGATGTCATCCACAAGCGAGACACGAGATATAATTAATTTAACGATCAAAAAATCACGATCACTAATATCAAGTGTAAGAAATAAGAACGTGATTCATGATGTCTAGTCATAAAAATCAATTTATAAAAGGTGGTTCAAAAACTACACCCAGCAACCGTGACAAAACCGTCACATATTATCGATTTTCTTTTCTTTTCTTTTCTAAACCGTGACTCCCCCAAAACTATCGATCACTTATACTCTATGGATATAGGTCCATAGGAACTAGGGAAAACATGCAATATAGATTTTTGCGGTAAGTAAGTTTGGTACTAGATCTATAGATTGACAATTTAAAAAATTTACCTCGAGGGTGTTATGCTCGGCATGAAAATTTCTCTGTGAAAGAAGTTTGAAGAGGGGAAACACATCCACGAAGCTTTTAGCAGAAGGAGGATTTCTTCTTCTTTTCTTCTTTTCGGGTAGACCGACTTTCGTGCATTAAAATGACTAAAAATTTCTCCAGACACCTCCGAATTAAGATTTTCCAGTGGTTCTGGAAACTAGATATCTGGGGCTTTCCGTGCATATGAAAATCGCCGCGCCTTCTGGTTCGTCGTGAATTGCTCGCAATCTTCTGTCGAACTTGGATGAACTACACAAGCTCGATTTTGGCTGAAGAAGAGGAAAGAGGCTGACAGTGGTCAGCGGTGGAGTGAGTTGCTGGCCACGACGGTGGTCGGCAGTGGTGATTTTACTTTTTTTATTCTAGGGTTTCTTTCTTATCTGTGGTGTTTACTATCAACTCTGTGAGTCGTGCTGATAACGTGTTGTACGTAGGAGAAAATATGTTAACTGAAATTGTAACCATTCTCATTGATAAAATGCCTTATACATAGGCTGGTACAATCTATTACAATAAATGTCTATATAAATCAGGGATTCTGTAATATCTATTTAATCTAATATGTATCTAGTTAGGACAAGACACACACCGAAAATTATAGAGAATTAATCTCCTTAAATAGTTAATTAATAAGTGTTTGGCAATATCTCAACAGGCATTCGTGCTAAGAAACCAGCGAATAATAGAACAAAAACGAAATAGAAACAGCTTGCATTTACCCGGACATGCAGAAATGTACATTTCATCAGGAACTCGGGAAGAAAGACTGAAATACGAGGGTGTAGCTAGAGGATCTTCTTATTGAAATGCTCAATTGTAGATTGAGTCCGTAAACCGATCATATAAAAACACAATAAAAACTAAAATCAAATGATCATGAATTTAGTTTCATGTTTCTTGACAGTCAAGACAAGAATATGATATATTAAGGGTTTTACCAAATTTAGAGTTTAGGGTTCAGATCTCAGAGCTCAGAGCGAGGATCAGTTTTTACACAGGGCTGCCGTGCCATTATTTAGTGCAGTCCAGCCAATTACAGGGGTCTGATGGTTAGTTTTGGAATTACATGTCTAACTTGCAGGCCTTGCCACGTAATCTGATCTCATGACCTTGCCATGTCTTCCTTTCCCACTGAAGTGCTGCCCCAGAGTGAGTACATTCTTTTGCTCTAAAAGAATCTAGCCTAACTGTCCATGCCTTGAATTTAGGGTTGCATTATTCCATTTCACGTGACCCTTGAACAAAATTAGCTAGCTTAATAGACACTGTCAGTATGAAAGTTTCGAATAGTAATTGACCGGATACTAAACCTCATTTTCGAAGTGAGTTAGGACTTAGTTACAAGAAATATGAAATTTTGTCCGAGAAAAATTTGGAAATAATTTATTAGTTTCTGCAAGTCGCCAATGTGTTACGTGTGATCAATCAGCCTTGATATTTAAGTCCTACACCATAGAACATTAGACCTCAATTAACCATATATGCCAACGAGGTCTCTCGAAAAATCTGTACGGACGGCGAAAGGCGTTGTTGCTGAGGTAGCTAGGGAAAAGAAATATTTTGGCATGCATGGCTATATAAGCTCACTCTCGACGGACACGAATCCTCTTTTCGATCACCTTCTCTCGTTAATCTTCTATATGAACAGAAAACGTGATGAGATCAGTTTAGATAATTAGTGTATACGCAGTTCTCTGCTATCTTCTTCTCTCTAAAATATGGTTTGCAAAAGTGCTTGTAGTAATTAACTGTGTGTACGTGGGGAGAAAATTGTATAAATTATTAACCATTTCGCAGCAGACCAAAAGAGAAGCTCTTCATCATCCATGCATGGAAATACGATGTGTTTCTTAGTTTTAGCGGAGAAACCCGCAAGGGTTTCACTAATTTCTTGTACAATGCATTGGAAGGTCGAGGACTCAAAGTCTTCAGAGATCAAGATATACAAAGAGGCACAAACATCTCCGCAAACCTCTTCACCGCCATAGAAGAGTCGAGGTTCGCTATCGTTGTCCTTTCGCCAAAATATGCTTCGTCCAGGTGGTGCTTGGACGAATTATCAAAAATCTTCGAATGCATGGAAGTTTGGGGAACAATTCTACCCATCTTTTACAAAGTGAAACGCTCGGATGTACGCAATCAAAGGGGAAGTTTTGCAAGAGATTTCAACAAGCACGAACATCATAACATGGCAAAAGTGCGAAGGTGGAGAAGCGTCTTTACAAAACTGGGCTGCATCGCTGGATGGAAATCCAAAGATTGGTATGCTTAATTGACAAAAGCACACTCTAAAGTCTAATTGTTACTTGTATCTATTTTCTATCACCTAGTGATTATTTTCGTGTGTTTTTATTTTATTTTATAGGTACGAGTCTGAGCTTATAGATGTAATTGTGGAATTGGTGCATAATGCTTCGCAGTTCAATTGATCGATCTACCGAAGAACAAGGGAAAAATCGCAGATACCTTGGTGATATATCACACCAAAGGGTATGGGTACGCACGCAAGGAACATTTCAAGTTATTAGAAGCAGATACACGAAGGAGACGCGTAATAGAATAATAGGTAAGTCACAGGCTCTCAGCCATGGCCATGTCCTAAATGGAACTATTGATACAGCGGCCCACCTTCAACTAAGAGCACTATTAAAGAAATGGAGTTTAGCATCAATTGGCAGCGGTCAACTATCCTTTTCAATTTTCATCAATTGTCCCAAATTTAAAACAGAAAGTCTTGGAAGTCTTCCGTTGGCAGCATTAAAAAGAAAACAATGGATTCCGTCGCAACTTTAAACATATTATACATATATATAGGTGTTTAATTAATTAAGAGGCAACGTACAATTTGCTTGTCCGCTTGGTTCCTATATTAGATCTGCTCGTCCGTTCCAATATTGTGTCAGCGCAATATCAAGATGAAGTTATGATTTTATAATGATATGGAGACTAAATTTTTATTTTAAATAAATTTACTCATTATATAGTAGTTCGATGTACAAATTTAAGAGAGGTTAATTTAAAAATTTTAAAGTTTTATACTAGAAATTAAGTCACAAACAAATTTTTTTAAAATTTAAGAAGGATTACAGCCTATCGTAACCGATATATAACTACCTTAATTTGTATCAACATAATGTCCCAATTAAAAAGGCAATGAGAGCCTCGTCTGTTCCCAATATATAGCACCATCGGTTGCCATTTTGTATCAAACTTTGTATGAGAAGCAACGAATGGCACTGCTCAAATTAACGAAATAGTGGCACTGCAGCAATGTAATTTTTTTTATTTTAAAAAATTGTATTTAATCAACTCTATTAACACATTTTTTGACCACCCCGATTTTACAATCTTATATTGAGAAGTCAAGGGCTCTATTTACCACCATCAAAATGATTTTCGGTGCGCAAATTTATTTTGTTTTATTTTTTGAAAAGAAACATGACAAAAAAAACAAAAAATATACGCATTTAGGACAAAATACAGAAAATAGTGGCGGTGCTCAAAATGACACAGTTCACCTGTATGTTTGCCTTGCTACTTTGTCTTCTTGTTCTCAAACTACATTTCTACTAGTTTGTGTAAACGTAGGTGAATTTATTTTGGATCACAAATTCAAAACTTGTTCAAGGCAGTGGAATTGCTTTTGTTTCTTACGCGCTCCTTTTGGATCACAAATTCTAATCAGATAAACTCCAAGCACTTTTTTATATTTGATTTTTTGTCAGTTTTAGGAAATATTTTAGTTATTTTGTTCCAATAGATTCCCTTAGCATATTCTCTAAAATAAAAAATATGACGAAGAAAATAATATTCCCTATATTTACAACAATCTCTATATTTTTAAAGAAAAAAAATTGAGAAAAATGTTAAATCTGCAAAATTAAGAATGTGTTGGAGTTGGAGCAAAAAACATATTATAATTTGTGTTTTTTGTTTCTTTATAATAGAAAAATTATAAAAAAGTTGTTAGAGATGCTCTTAGTAGATTTCTTGGCCTGGGCCGTTCAACGTACACCACAACAAGTGACTATGCCACACCGGAAGCCATATTAATTGTTCTTGTTGAGCTTGATTCAATTCCTACATATATACGTGAACACCGATTGAGATTCTACTAGGGATGGGCACGGGACGGGTCTGGTCCATTTTTGTCTGTTCTTATCTCGAACGGGACAGGATGGGACGAGACGAGTCCAATTTCAGGTCCAATTTAAAAGGAACATTTAATAGAGTATTAAATAATAAAAATTTGAATGAGATGAGACAAACTAAATTTTTGGTTTAATATAAGATAAATATAACTTGATAAGATTTAAAAGTCTACAACCACACAAAATAATACCGTTTTACTTAATGGTTAATTAGAAGAAGTAAAACTACAACAATTTTATTTAATGTTTAATTGATATATTTAATTCATATTACAAGAAGTATAATACTTTGATTGCTAGAAGGTAATTTTTTTTTTATTGAATAAGGCTATTTGTTTGATAATTTAATATGCCAACCAGCTCCTTAATAAAACAGACAAACTATATTACGTGGGATGGGACGGGTCTATCGGGATTTCTAAATTAAGACCTGATCTCGTCCCTTAAAAAGGGGACGGGCCGTCGCGACTAAATAGAATAGTGAAAATTTTATTTTTCGTTCTATCCCGAATAGGATCAAGACAGAATCGAGTCGAATTCAAAATTGATGGGATTCATCCCCACACCAAAATTCTACATACCATGCCAGCATGCGGTGGGGAGTAACAACTTACAACGTACTCAATTGCTTCCTATCGTTGTGAACATCCCATGTAACGTATAGCTTACACGATGCTGACAGTACTGATGTACGGATTGAATACAATGCCTCTACAGTCAACAACAACAACTCTTAATTAAGTGGAGCAAAAGTTAAAAATATGGTGGTTATATTTCGCTTTGTGATAAATTTGACTAGAAAATAAGACTCTATTATTGCGGATGCTTTTAGATCAATACCCAAACATCAACTCAAAAATCATATAGCATTTTTAAAACAAAGAATAAAACATTTCTTTATATAAAACTAATTAACATGATTCATTAAGGCCAAGTAGCCAAATGAGAATCTAAGAGCAAATCCAACTAGTAATTTATTCATCAAGGCCGTAACTTGTTTCCTTATCTTATTGCAATTTTTTTTATATAAGTTTAAATTATAATCCATATATTGAATTTAAGAAAATTAAAATACAAGAAGGGCTTTTGAGCCGGGTGAGGTTCTTACAGGCCGGGCTTAAGGCCGGGCAGGGCTTACGGCTGAGTCGGGCTTGAGACACTAACCCCAAGTCTAGCCCACGGCTTGACAGGTCGGGCCTATTGCGAGCTTTTTTTGGGCTTGGTCGGGCCGGGGTTGGACTTCTCGGAACTTGCGGGCCGAGGCCCGCGGGCTAAATGATGAGGCATAGCTAGGAACTAGTAAGGAAGTCGCTGGCTTGATCATCTAATCCACTTGTAAAAAACGCCCGATAAGGACTTTTATGGTGCCTGACCTAGAGATCGAGGTCATCCCACGTATCCCCGATCACCATTTTTGTGCCAAAAAAATTACCCGCTTTGACAAGACCCACCCCAAAGTACTGTAGTAATCCAGGATAAGTCTTAAAAGACCCGTATAGAGTATCTAACACCACGGAATCAGTACCAGCTACCCTAGCACGAGTCACCCTGAACTTCAACCGAGAACCTACACTGATAAGACAGAAGCTGTGGACTGTCATGCTTTGTACTCTGGATGGTCACGACTTCAACTGACTAACCTGCAATCTGGGTAGTTTAAAACAAAGGTCATAGGAAAAGACATTAAAACATAAAACGTTAGAATGAGTGGACAAAAATTATAATATATAGTATGATATGCGTAAAACTGTAAAAATATAACTATATGCATTTCCACTGTTTTCGATAATTTGATGCGAGTTTGAAATATCTTAAAACTGAAATAAATATGGAGGTGATCGTTCAGGGTGTTTGTCCTTCCCCGGAATGACTATATATATGAAAAGTATAGGTGATGTGATCGTCTAAGGTGTTTGTTCTAACCCGAGGCGATCGGGGTCGGGCAGAGTGTTTGTCATAACTCAGTCTGACCCGGCTATCCGGTGATCAGCCGTATAGCCAAGGCATATTGATGCAACTAAATGAAACCATCACAAAGTAAACCTCCAAATTTAAATGCTCTAAAACATACCGTAAAATATAATGATAGATTATAAAACTCGCAAGCGACTGTGAAAAATAATAGCCCACTCACAGTACTATGTTGTGATTTCAACCAAGCCAAAGCCTGTCTGTCGGTGTTTTTATACGTCTATCATTGGCTGCTAACGCGTCGTTCTGAAATAACGATTATTATTTAATAACCAATCGCCGAAAGTCATACTGAAAAACTAAGCTCATTAACCAACGAGCATTACTGTTGAGAACATCGCATTCTCAAATATCGTGCTTTCCGAACTAAATTCAAGCTTTAATCTAATTCCAATTTCTAAAGTTTGAATCCTTTTTAAAAGTTGAAACAGATTCCTTGACTTTACGCGACTCGAAGTCGAATTGACGTTCAACTCATCCGCTCACTACTATCATAAAATTGTTTAATTAATATCTCATTAGTCACACGTCTTAATCAATCATATGCAAATACATTCAATAACCTCTTCATTACAATCGTACTTAATTATGAGTAAAACGGTATAAAAATTATGCCAAAATTTTCTTTGTTGGAGTGCCACCGTGAACCACCGCCGGCGGCGACATCGATGACTTTTTTCTGGCAAACTAAAGCTCATCCTGTTCAAAATCAACCCAACAACAACTTTCATAACTACACCCAAGTCCAATTCCAACTATAAATCACCGAATTTACCTTTGAACTGAAGAACACCAAAAATTTCCAAAATCTTCAAATTGTTGATGCTTCTTCCTCGGTTGGAAATTGAGAGTCATCTATATATGGATAGCTTCGTGGTGATGAGAGCTTTAAAGCCTAGTGCTTCTCGTCGATTGATTTGGCCGAAAAAAGAACGACCCAAAATTCTCGGCTTTACAACACCGATGACCCTTCTCATGGACACCACGACCTACTCACCGAGAAATAGAGGCTGAGGCATTGATGGTTTAAAAGAGGAAGACGAGATGCTTCTTTAAATAGACATCAAGCATGCCGGATTTCATGGCCAGAGCACGTTGTGACGTCGTCGAAAATTTCTGCTGCGAGAGAGAGAGAGTCGAGAAGGAGGAGAGAGAAACGCGTGGAGGAGAGAGAAAGGTCAGATCTAAAATAGAAGGTTAACTTTGACTTTCAATTTTAGGAAAGTTGTATTTATACTTGCGACTAACCGACTCCGTAAAATTTTACAAAACTTTTGCTGAATGTAATTTCTTCAACGTAACTCCGATTTAAACACTTGATGTGGCTACGAACTCGTCTTGACGAACTCTACAGTTTTTCTCAATAAAAGTTATGGAAAATTTAACGAATAATATTCTGATAGAAATGTCATCGATAATTATCGACGATAAAAAATTCTCAAAACGGATGTTACATGCTTCCTTTGTCAACAGAAGAATAGGAGGTATGCAATGCAACTTAATTAGATACTCAAGTGTAATGTGACAAGCCTTGACTTGATGCATTAGCTTCATTCCTAGCTTCTAAAATGAACTTACGTCATTATGTACTCGAGTAATGCTCAAAATTGGTAAGAGCAAGAACACAAACATTATGAAGATATAATTTGCTCTTATATATAACTATTTACATCTGTAACAGATGACTTGTCGAAAGACAATTGATAAATAGGTCTAACAAAAAGTATTTTCTTTTCTTTTGAAATCCTTATGATGGAGGTCCTCATTAATTAAGCCATTAATTAAGGTCCAATTAACTTCTCGACCAATAAAACATACGTTAGCCTTTCAAAAAAAAACATACGTTAGTTATCAATTAAAGTCCACAATATATGCAGGTACGTACTATGTGTAACATAAAATGCACTACTGGAGGAGGGCTTTGGAGCGACGAAATTAAGTTTCTTCGTCGTCCCAAACTAAATGAAGCGACGAATAATGGAATGGTAGCCTTAGAAATTACTTACGTCGCTTCAACTGACTAAGGCAACGAAGATCGATCTTGATCGCTTCAATACCATGAGGCGACCACTTTTTTACATTGGGGCATCGAAGATATTCTTGGTCACCTCAAAAAAAATTGGGGCGACGAAGATTGATCAATCTTCGTCACCCCAATTTTTTTAAAACTGAATTTGCTCTCCTTCTTAAAGTCAAACCCTTCCTAAAGTTGAAATTATGGAAAAATAGTTCATTTGCGTTCTGAAGCTGTTCTTGTGCGATTTTGGGAGAAATTTGAGGAAATTGAGAAAGAAGGTTGTTCTTGCCATTCATTTAATTCTTAAGTAAGGTTAGTTTGATTTGTATCTCTTTAACCTTCTTTATGACCATAATACATGTTAATTTAGAAGTTAAAATGAAGTTTATGTGAAATTTTTGAAGTTGAATTGAATTTGGTCTTATGTTGTAGTTTTAGTGTTTGAATCATTGAATTGTGATAAATCATGTTATGGGTTCATGAATAATGTTTGAACTTTGGTAAAATTTAGTGAAATTTTTTATAGTTAGTGTAGATTAGGTGTATTGGTCTCAATTAGTAGTGTTATTAGGGTTAATCAGGAATTGAGTGTATGGTTAAATATAATTGTGGTGTTTATCAACTTAGAACTCCCGTTTGAGAATCAACAACTCATCTAGTTGATCAAGTTGAGTTGTTGATTCTTGAATTGTCCAATTTTGTATAGTACGACCTCATTGTATAGTACGTAGCACGTACATTCCAGATTATTCGTGTAGTTTCAGACTAACTGTAGTGTAATGGATGTTTGTACTCACTAGTAAAATATTTTATTTCTTCAAGCAGCAGCATATTTGATAAACTCGTGCAGCAGGGGAACCAAAGACACATACATTATGCCGTACGGCTGGGATGCACCATGCGCACTGTGAACAACCTCAAAATCCTTCACAAATTAGGTGGAGCACACTGGGTTAAAAAGCAAGACCCACCTGGTTTGCAAGGGATTCTGAGACTATTTACAGTGCACATGGTGCACCTGAGAACTTTCGTACATTATGGGACGTAGTAGCATTCCACCCAAAGAGGATAAAGTTAGGAAAAAATTCATCAGAGGTACCTACACATGTACTATACCCGACGATGAGGTGTCGTCGGACTGTTCATCTTTATCGTCGGGTATACCCTATACCCGACGAGGCATCGTCGGTTATAGTCTCGTCGGTAATGCACCGTTGGTGATACTATAACCGACGATGAATTAGGTTTTTCGTTGGAAAAAAAAGGGACTAAAGGCAACTAGAAATTATCGTCGGCCATAGTTTTAAACTATAACCGACGACGTCATCGTCGGTTATAGTTTTCTCCATGGTCAAAATGGTTGACCGTGTTGAAAACTATAGCCGACGATGTTGGCACATATCGTCGGTTATAGTTATTAATAATAAATTTTTTTTTACAGGTTCTGGGTTTTATCTCAAAACCTGCATTCCCAAATAATCACAAATATTGTTCAAATTGCACATCAACAACCATTGAAACTATAGTAATAAATAAATTAAAAAAAACCGAAATCGTTCAAATCTGTATACATATGCATGCATGTGTACGTAGTAAATAATAAAAATAAAAACCGACAATTGTTCAAATCTACGGGTGTCCTAAATCTATGTGATCAAACAGATTGTCATCAGATGGTTGGTCCTGGTCTGGCTGAGGTTGCGGCTGAGGCTGAGGCTGAGGCTGTGGCTGTGGAGCACTGAAAATAGGCGGGGGAGCTATCTGGATTCCAGATGCCTGCAACTGTGCATAACAGTGCTGCATCCATGTCCCCATCTGCTGCTGCTGTTCGGCCAACGGATTCTGCTCTGCGGCTCGCGCATGCTCCATCTCCTCCATCCGACGCCGTTGAGCTTCCATCTCAATTGCTTGCCTATGAAGCTGGTCCTGTAGCTTATTAGTCCTCAAAGTTGATTATGATCCCGATCCGCGAGAGAATTCAGGGGTTTGCCTCAGCAGCCCTTGACCCCACTTTCCGGAACCCCTGCAGTAGAATGTGTTCTTCCCTGGAGGGATCGCAGTTGACATAATCCTGGCCCTAACGATCAGATCAGATCGATCAATCTGATCAATCGGGAGTTCCGCTTCGGGGGTGTTGGGATAGAGCTCTCTTGCCACTTGAGTCAACACCTCCGGAATCGCCTCCTGAATTCTCGCCTAATTTACAAAGAACAATAAAATATTAATTAAAACAATTATATCTAAATAAATAAGAAATAAGTTTATTTTGTTATAAGGACACTTACAGCATATTCGGGGGATTGCGGACACGCGTGCTGCATCGTATAGACAAGGGGATCCTCTTCAGGGTGGTTGGCCGCCTCCTCGATCCAACCCAAGTATGATCTGGAACCGGCATGATGCTTTTTGGTGTTGTTGGCCCGGTTCCTTGTGTTGACTTCAGAAAGAGCCTACTCGATTAATCTAACATAAAAAAAACACTCATTAGCCAAATAATTTAAGGGAAGTACGATAAAACAAAAATTTAATCGATGGAAGGTTGCGTACCTTCAATTTCGAGTTGTTGAAGTGAACCACAAGCCATCACCACTCGTACTCCCTATAACGAAACTCGCTAGGGGTACCCGAACGATCGTCGCCGTACTTTTTCCAATGCTTCTTCAGCTCACCCTTCCACTCCTTATACCTATATATACCCATAAAATCAAGCGTTAGTAACTTACAACATTATATGAACATAATCAAAAGAAACAAAAAAATTGAAACAAATGCCGGTCTGCAAACCTGCTCCCATGCACTTCATCCGCCCACGTGGGTCTAATGTCTGTATCCACGCGGAACCACCTCTGCAATGCATATATATATGCATCAATAATATTAAAAATTTATTTAGAAAATTTACATAATGAATATAACATTCAACTCACCGACAACGCATTATTCAGCTGATATTTGACGGATTGCGGCACTGAATTCCAATCTGGCCACAACATTGGGACTCTATCCCGTATGAGGCTGCCCGCCATCCCCGCGTACTTTCGAGTAACCTTTCCCTCGATCACCTGCCCTCTATCCCCGGTCGGAATCATAACTTGGCCACCACCGCTAGCCTGAATGGCGTCGTCCAGTAACTTGCCGACGACGGGGCCTCTGGTTCTCTTCTGTTTGTCACCGGGCACGATCTCGCCAATCACATATATATGTAGACGATTTTTTAAACATCAACACCTAATTGAATTTAAATATTACTAAGTAAAAAGATATCACTAATTAATATTTACCTGATTCGTCGGTGTGTTGTCCCGGAATCCTCACACTCCAGAGAGGTTCCGGGAAGGGTACATACGCATATGCCTGGTCCGGGGTAATGAACCCTAGCTGTCCCGGAATAGGCATCCCGTCGGAATCGACGTGAGGTATCGTCGGGATTTCCAACGGTAAGAATAAGGTAGACGGCGGGCATAGTCGCATCCTCGCCGAGGACTGAGTGGATCCACCAGCCTCCTCGGAAGAATGAGGAGCTGTCTGGTGGATGACGGGGGAAGGGTCCTCGCGATGAATGTCCGGCATTCGGACCGAGGATTGAGTCGCACTATCCGTTTCTGGCGTGCGACTAACCTATTGAACCCTCCTCGCGCCTGAGGATCGAGGAGGCTCGAACTGCTGCTGCTGAGGTTGTCCCTCACCCATCAGTCTACGGTGTCGAGAGGTCTGCGGAAGACTGTAAGTGTTGCCGATGCTGGTGGATCCTGATGCGGACCGACTTCCGGTGCCCTCATCCCCACGTCTCGATCTCCCTCTCCCTCTCGACCTCCCCCTCGAGCTCGACCCCCCTCGGGAAGCACCGCAATTTAACCAATTCATCGTTGCTATAAAATTATAAAAATTCAAAATAATTCCTAATATAAATTCATCCAAAAATTCGAATACATATTCCAATATATATCAATAATCCAATGCATAAATATTCCAATATATATATCCAAAAATTCCAATAATTCCATAAAATCCAATATATATAATTCCAATAATAATCCAAGATATAAATATTCCACAAAAATTCCAATAATCCAATATATAAATCCAATATATATTCTAATATATAAATATTCCACAAAAATCAACAATAATTCCATAAAATCCACAATAATTACAATATATATATATATAATCCAATATAATTCATCCAATACAAAATAATCCAATAATTTAACTATATATATTCCAATATATATATATATATCAATAATCCAATATATAAATCCAATATATATATATCCAAAAATTCCAATAATTCCATAAAATCAATATATAATTCCAATAATTCTAATATATAAATATTCCACAAAAATCTAACCTACCCAATATATAAATCCCCAATAATCCACAAAAATTCCAATAAATAAATTAATATATATTCCACAAAAATCAACAATAATTCCATAAAATTCACAATATCCAATATATAATCACAATGTTCATGCATGCATCCACATTATCGATTAACAAACGAAACAACTTCAAATCTAACCTAAATAAAAAAAATTCGAAATAAAATAATTAGGGATTTCAAACCTGAAAAATTCAAAATCGACGAGGGCTTTGGCTTGAGGATCGATGGGCTTTGGCTTGAGCTTCGATTGCTTGCTCCCAACACCAAGGAAATGGAGAAAATCGTAGAGGATCGAGAGGAGTTCTTCGTTTTGAGCAGTTTCGTTTCTGCCCAAAACGTACCCAGTTCCGGATATAAACCAGAACTATACCTGACGATATAAGTAATATCGTCGGTTATAGTTGAACCGAAACTATATCCGACGAGATTTCATATGAATGTCGTCGGATATAGTTTTTTTATTTATTTTTCATATATATGCCGCGGTTATATATATGTAGTGTATTAATATATATTTATTAAGATTTAATACGAAATTATTAGAAAAAAAAACCGAAATAATGTAAAAGCCTAATTAAATTAAAATGGCATTTAATTTTTTTGGCTATATTTAATAATATATATTTATTAATATTTAATAATACGATATTAATTATTTCGAATATCGTCGATCGGTTGTATTTTTTTTCCGATCTCTCGATCTCTCTCTCTTATGATCGCTATTTACCAATTTAATCGATCGACACAATTTAAAGTCGATAATCTGAATATAATTCATTTTGCATTGCACGTGCAAACTCAAAATAACATACGTACATACACTAATTAAGGCGCATAGTCAGAATCATCGCTTGAGTCTGACTCTGTTTCCGAGTTAATTTCAGGTAAGATGTGTATGTCCTGGTCACTTGAGTCTTCATTGTCTTCATTTTGATTAACATCAATAAGATTCGGTTGAGGAATTCGTATCACACTGCCCTGTGTCTCACATTATTAAGGCAAATTGTTGAGGTTTCAGGAATACCAGTTGCGTTCGGCTCTTGGTGTGCACTGACTTCTTCATTATCCGATGTCACACCAAGGGTTGAGGCACTGTATATGTTTCGTGGAAGAACATGGTTAACCACTTTCCACGCGCCTTTATGCACAAGATCATCAAGATAGAACAATTGTTTCACCGCCGTGGCCAACACAAACGGATCATCTTCATACCAGCTTGTAGCAGTATTCACCAAAAAAATCCCGTATTGATCGGTCCTTGTGTTCTGAAGGTCGGTATCAAACCATCTACACTTAAACAAGTGCACGGTCATGCCTTCCCCATATATTAATTCGACAACAGAATGGAGAACACCGTAATAGTCAACTCCATTATGCCCACCATGCACCATTACCCCAGAATTCTGTATTTTTCGTCTGACATCTCTATGTTCACAAATAAATAGCACGCCATTTACCTTACACATAGGATAAACTCTGGAAGTTACCGGTTTCTGCGCCAAGAGCCTCAATTCGTGTGACCACTGAGGGATACCATCATCTTGTACATGATTCATCTGAAAATAATCATTTATTAACTTAACTATAAATAGGATGCGAGACATGCACTTAACATCATATACAGGTCAATTTATCTATAAACGTACCCAGTTGCCAAAATAGTTTGCGAACGTCTTGTTGTGGTACTCAACATCACCGGAAATAGCAGGGCAGTAAAGGTGCAAATTTTTCCAATATTGAACTTCTGGAATGTTAATCGATACCGACCAATGGGCAATGACTAGCTCATAAGGTTCCAACTTGTACGAGTTGGGCAACTTTCCAGAAACTTCAACATCATCGGAGATGATCGAAAGGTTGAACTGCCCTCCATCTACTGGCATATATTGTGGAGGGTCCTCCAACGCTCCCAAATACAACTAGGTGTACGTTACGCACTCATGCGCAATATATGCTTCAGCGATACACCTTTCGGGTGCAGATTTGTTCATCACATAGTCTTTGTAGTCCCCTAATTGTCTGTAACTTGGTAATTACAGATCGAGCATGTTATGCTTATTGCAACCATAAGTGAATAAATAATATTAAAGATCGACATATATATAGCCAGATTCAGAGATGCATTACGTACCTTTCCATAGGATACATCCATGTGTAGTGTACTGGACCAGTAAGCAACAATTGTTCCGGAAGATGGAGCATCAGGTGAGGCATGATGTCGAAAAAGTTTGGAGGAAATATCCTTTCGAATTTGCACATGATAAAAATGATGTCCTGTTGCATTTCCAACAAGTTCGATTTCTTCACTTCTCTCGTGCATAACTTCTGAAAGAATCTTGACAAAGCCACTAACGGCTCCACCACCTCTTTGGGCAGGTACCCTCGAATGAAAACAGGGAAGAGGCGTTGGAGCAGTATATGACAATCATGACTCTTTAGTCCGTACATCTTGTTGTCTTTGAAGTTAACACATCGACTTATATTTCCGGCATAGCCTGAAGGATACCTGACATTACCCATCCAGCCAAAAATTTCACTATTCTGGGCAGGCTTCACGGTATAAGGAGCTTGTGGCATTTTTTTCTTCCCATCTCTCAACCACAAATGTTTTCGCAGTCCCATCCTTTTAAGATCAATGCATGCCTTCGGGCCGTCTTTAGTTTTTCCCTCACAATTCAACACTGTGCCGACCACACTCTCGCACACATTTTTCTCTATGTGCATGACATCTAAGTAGTGTCTGATCAGGAACTTGGACCAATAAGGAAGTTCCCAAAAAATACTTTTGTGTGTCCAGAATTTATACCTGTCGGGTTTGTCAGGTATTGACGCCACTATCTCGGGATGATTGCTTAGCTGCCCAAAATCGTATTCATTTAGCACTTCTAAGATTTCATCCCCCGTCCATCTCCTCGGCTGCTCACCTGTTTCCACAGTCCAATCAAATGCCTCCATATCCTCCCGAAATGGGTGATCATGTGGAAGCCAACAACGATGACGCATATGTACAATCTTCCTGCAATGAGGTATGCAACACTCAACCGTCATGCACTCTGGATAAGCCCTGTATCCCCTGGTAACGTTGCCCGACAACATCCCGCGTGCAGGAAAATCGCTAATGGTGCCAACAAGCATGGCATGCATCTGGAACATCTCATTTTTGAACTTGTCATAAGTGGGATGACCATGCTCACTCAAGTACTTAAGCTCTTCAATCAAGGGTCTCAAATACACATCGAGACACTTTCCTGGATAACCCGGCCCTGGAATTATCATAGTGAGCATATTGTATTCTTTCTTCATGCACATCCATGGAGGAAGGTTGTACGATACCAAAATAACTGGCCATATACTGTATTGAAGACTCATGTTGCCAAAAGGGTTGAATCCGTCAGATGAAAGCCCCAGCCAAACATTTCGAACCTCTGATGCAAAATAAGAAAACTCCTTCACCATGTGCTTCCAAGCCTCTTCGTCAGCAGGGTGTATAAGCGTATCACCGTCGGGAAAATTCCTCTCGGCCCACCATCTCATAGCTTCAGCCGTGTGTGCAGACATGAACAACCGTTCTAGCCTATCTATCAGCGGAAAATACCGAAGTATCTTCACAGCTTTCTTGTTTCCGGCAGGAGTCAACTTATACCTATCTGTACCACATACCGGGCATTCATCAAGGGATTCAAGATCATTCCCATAAGCATCTTCACCCCAGAAGAGAACATAATCATATCTACAAGCATGGATTTTGATGTAGGAAAGGCCAAGATGTTTCAGGATCTGTCGCACCTTACGATGAGTCGTAGGAAGATGATGACCGGGGGGCAACAACGAACCAGACCACTTCAGCTAATCATCAACAGCCTTCACACTCATTTTGTTCTCCACTTTGAGCTTCATTACTCCCATAACACTTTCGTGAACAGATGCATTACACCCGTTGTACAACGGGGTCTGTTGGAAGGCAATGAGGTTGTTGTAATTGTCCATACCAGCAGTGTTGACAGCTATAGGTAATTGCTGGACTGGCTCAATATGAGGGAAGTCTCCAACGGCAGGAGGGATATCCGGTGCTTGAGCAAATATACCGCTCTCATGAGGAAACATATCGTTGATCAGACTTGTTGTTGGATCATTGGATGTAGATCCACTCTCAAAAAATTGTCCGTGATCATGTTGACCAACTGATGAGCTCTCACCGTGATAAATCCAACATGTGTACTTATCCCAAAACCCGTTTTTCTTCAAGTGCTCTAATACTTTATCGATGTGAAAACGATATCGCTCGCTGCGACACTGGCATTTCGTACACGGACAATAATGAATTGTCATCCCTCCACAATTAACTTTCACATATTCCACAAAACTTCTAATTCCACGGTGATATCTTACATCCCATCTTGGAAGACACATCCAACTCTTTTCCATCCTGAAAATTATAACTGCATGTATATATACCCATGATCTTATTAATTAAAATTTCATAGCTAGATATATATATATCTATATATATCGATATTCAAACTATAATTAAATTACATAATTTAATTATTCGATCTAGCCTACTCGATCCCTAACTAGCTAGCTAGCTAATTAATTACAACACTGATCGAGCTAATCCCCCGCCATTTTCACCTTTGGCGCCAACAATGAGAGGTAAAATTAGCAAGGATTAAAAACCGCGAAATTTAATAACCCAAACCCCAAAAAACACTCATTTCGCGCCAAATCTTAATCCAATATAAAACCCAACCCCCGCCCAAAGACTCATTTTTTCCCCTCTCTCTCCCTCTCCCTCTCTCTCGGCCCTCTCCATCTGTCCCCCCCCCCCCCCCCCCCCCCCAATCAAACCACCCACGTACCATATATCATCACCATCACAATAATAATCACAACATATATTATATATACCCATGCATAATTAATAATCACAATTAATCCTATAACTAATAATCACAATATATATAATCAATTACGTACTACGTACTCCAACTCAACTATCAATCACGTACTCAAAATCAACCATCAATTACTCAAACTCAACAATCAATTAACTCCGATCCATCGATCGATCCATTCAAAATCAACATCCTATCATATCAACAATCGATTAATTAACACGTATACACACATATATATATATATATATACGTATGTACCTATGTATAATGAATCACGATCGCGAACATCACCCAAAGATTTCTGAGCATTTTCAGTTTTCGCGGGAGATTTATTTTGAATCACAGATCGAGCTGCTGCCCAGATTGGATCTGAAATAAGAAACTATAGCCGACGATACCAATAACTCATCGGTTATAGTCTGAAAAAAATCGTCGGCCTTAATCGTAAACTATTACCCGACGACTTTTCGGCCACTATAACCGACGACAAGATTATCTAGTCGGAAAAAAAAACTATGTCCGACGAGATAATCCTCTCGTCGGTTATAGTTAACTATACCCGACGAGAACCCTTGTCGTCGGTCGTTTTTTGGGAATCTTGTCAGGTATAGTGATTCTTCTGGTAGTGCTGAACTCTTGCGTACATACGAGTTTGACACTCGAACTCTCAAAACTATGGATATGATACTTGAACTTATAAAACACGATGAATATGATACTTCCATCCAAGTTTTTGTTAATGACCCGTCAATTTGATGACGTGAATTTTTTTGTGACAAAAAATTGAGAATTGACCTAACTACCCTTGCTTAATCTCTAACTATTCCCTAACTTGGATTAACTTGTTTGAGCCCTACCGACCCCAGCCGTGTGCTTCCGTCGCTCTCCACCTCAACCACGGTTGGAAGGTTGGAATAAAGAAAGGAACGGGCTTCCAACCAACCTTGGATATACTCTTGCTGTCGATCTTTCCTTCACGGCCTCACTGTACTGCCTCTCATCACAACCTTGACCACCGTCTCCTTTCTCCAAACTCGACCTCCATCGCGGCTTTACAACTTCCCGGCATTCGCTGACGCATCTCAGTAGCCTTGTGCGTGATAGCAAGCACTGCCATAACCTCACCTCCCCTTGCCCATACCGCCATGCGACGCTATCCCAACCGCGGCCTCGATCTCTCTCCTCCGTGACTTCTGGCCTGATATCGTCACCTACATGGGCCATCGAATTAAAGATTTTTTTTCACCTTATAGAGTTCGGGGACTTCGATTCGAAGGTTGACTAAGCTTGAGCATGGCGTCACAACCAGATTGGACCACTCGCCTGCGTCAAAGGCGATGATCGAGTCGATGCCGATCATCAAAATCGACGACAGACTAAAATTTGTATTTGATTTAAGAGATGCAAAATGAATACTATACCCCTCAAGATAAATTTAAAAATATGTCACGTCAGCACACAAACAGTTTGTAAACGGAAAATTGGATGGAAGTATCATGTTCATCGTGTTTGAAGAGTTCAAGTACCATATTGATAGCTTTGAGAGTTCGAGTATCAGATTCGTATGTACGCAAGAGTTCAGGTACCTCTGGTATATTTTTTCCATAAAGTTAATAGTAACCGCACTTGAAGGTCACCAAACTATAAAAAATGGTTTTGTGAACTATTGAAAGGCCTTTTTTTCCGATAAGTTTTTGTTTATAGCTAGGGTCTTTTTATTTGTGTTTAGTTTGTAGGTTAGGTCAAATAAATCTATACTAGTCTCTTCATCTATGATTTCGGAGAACAATGGTTTTGATGAGTTATGCTTTTGGTATCGTGGTAATCGCGCAACTATTTTCATTGCATTAGAGCAATTCCAACAACGTAGCGTAAAATTTTCTCATTTTGTTCAAATATATAGCCGAAACCTATTTTAGCTATATACTTTCAAAAAATTTCTCAAAAAATGTTACGTACAATTTAGTTATATTTAAAGGTTTGGTTGGTTTTGATTGGTTGATGAAAAATACAGAAATGATTTACTTAGCTACTAATTTGTTTTGCAACCTATAAAGAAATGATTTAATTATAATTATGACTTTTACATTACTTGTAATTCATTTTTTCAGTATAGGAATATGGGATGAAAACATGAAATAGAGGGATTCCCTATTATAGCTAATGAGATAGGGGATCTGCTGGAGTTGATTTTAAAGAAAAAACCTCATATTTCTACTGAAAATGAATTATAGGACATCTGTTGGAGTTGCTCTTATATCAAGTAATAAAGGATGTAATTGCAATATATGCTTTCAAGTTATCAACGTGGGTTGGCTGTTATATATGAACACGATGCTTGAGAGAGTATTGGTTCGTCTAGTGGCGGACCCAAGAGTTTTTTTTTGGGGGGGGGCATAGTGAAAAAAATAAAAATTCTCATAAACATGTAATAACGTAGCAATCCAAATAAGTTCTTAACAAAATAAAAATTACAATAAAATCTTAGCAAAAAGAATCAATTTGAAATCAAACATTTAAAGTTGTCCTCGACGAGTCTTCATATTTTGAAAATGGTGGATAATTGGCTCATTGTCAATATCATTGAAGACGTCCTTTTCAATATACACTGTCAACGAATTATTCAACCATTGATCCCCCATTTTGTTTTCCATTTGGATTTTTACAATATTCATAGTAGAGTATGCCCTTTCTACTGAAGTTGTTGCAACAGGAAGTGTCAATGTCAATTTAATGAGGAAATAAACTAATGGATATTCCTCATGTTTTCTTATCTCCACTAGTCTTTTGCCAAGTTTAGCAATTTCTTTCAATTTGGAAAACCTCACATTAGAACGCAGGTCATCTATATATGTTTGAAGCAGACTTTCTAGTACCAGTAGATCCATGGAAGAAAAATCCTTTGCGTAAAGATGAATCAACTTTATCTTGTCAAAAGCAGAAAACAAATCATTGGGAGACAAACATGCCAAACAAAGTAACAACTCAGTGTTGACCTCGTTGAAACGACTATTGAGCTCTTGGAGTTGCATTTCTATCACAGCATTAAAAAAATCAACATGATAATAATACATTTCTGTGAGATTAGGAGCCTTGCGCTTTGACTTTCCTGGAGGATAAAACATATCATCCATATTAATGACATCAATATTTTGCTCAACAAAAAAACTAGATACTTCCTCAGATAATGAATTTCATCCATTGTCTCGCATCATCTGTAATTATTGCTTGCATACTTTAACTAAATCCATGGAATTCACAATATCTTGGTCCTCTCTCTGTAAGACTAGTGACAACGCATTTGTGATTCCAAGTATAGTTTTCATCAAATGCAAGCTAAACACAAAATCATATGTTTGCACCAAACGTAACGAAATGGATGCATCTGTTTTCTGGTCACTATTCAATGCATTGAAAGGACCCAACTCTAGCTTAACTAATAAACTATGATCAAGCCCTAACGACTTACCATAAACTAAGAAATTCCGTGAAAATTTTGACATAACCTCCCTTGTAACTGAGAAAATCAAAAACCTGCAAGAAAATAACACTCCGCAGATTACTCTCCACAAACAAACCGTGGACCATCAGAATTACTCAACATATGACCAGAACTAAACCAGATACATAACTTAGGAATTTGATAAATATTTTACAAAGTACTGGTTTAGAATACAATGGAAAGTAAACTCGAAGACTACTCGAGAACTAACTGATTACTAGAGTCTCATTAAAAACAACAATACTAAATTGGGATCCAAAGGTACTTCTATAAACATATAAAACATACTGACAGTGAGCTAGAACCTACTGGTGAAGGAATTGACTGGTGGATTCGAACCCCTCGACGACATCCAGCACTCTCAGGATATACACTGCAACATGGGCCACGATAAACCAAAGAGCCAAGGGAAAGGCAAATAAAATATAAAACGTTCGCGTGAGTGGAGAAAAATAACATAATCTGCGTAAAACGATAAAACTGATATAACATGCATTTCGGCTAATTTCTATAAAATAAAGCGAGTAAATAAAATATGAAGGTGGCCACTTAGGGTATTTGTCCAAACCCAGAGCGTCTCTAAGACTGTAAATAAAAAGGTGATGGGTTCGTCTAAAAAGGTTTGTCCTATCTCGAGAGAATATGGGTCGGCAGGTTATTTGTCCTAACCCGGTCTGATCCGACTAGTTAGTGATCAGCTAACTAGTCAAAGTATCGATGCTAAAAATAAAACTATCACAAGCATAGCTCCAAACTCGACTGTAATAAAATATAGGAGACTGTAAATCTGCACAAATATGAATTCGCACCAACTGTAAAAATAAATAAATGTCTACTCACAGTATGCAGCTAGCTTCGTGGTCCGCGGAAGTGCCCTTGCCAAAATCTCGATCACAGTCTCCTGAATAAATAAGATATTCATGTAATACTGTAATTCGATAAAATGTGTGAAAATCAACTCAAAAAACTATCCTAAAAACCCCCAGACATTCCTGGATTTTTGCCTTGTCGGAGCCCCGCCATGGACGGTGGCACGTGGCCCTCACGCATCCCCACAGACGGTGCAGCATGAACCCCACGTGCCCCCTAAGCCGAACAGCTCCATTTGGAGCGTTCGACCTACCAATTTGAAGATCTCCTCGAGCCCAATCGATCTCACAACTATGGCTTCCCTCTATTCTTGCGCGTTTGGCTGGAATCAACCTCGAAACCCAGCTGATCCGAAAATCTAGCCGTAATTGCTGGCTTCAAAACGCCGGCCACACACCTCCGTTGGCCTCGAAACCAACCCAGATCGACTCACCGTGCTCCACTCGATCAGAACACCCACACCACCGCTGCCAAATCTCATCGAAGCGTCGCCGGTGATGGCGAAACTATGACGACCCGAACCAGAATCGGTAGAGTAATCGGCATAATTCACGAGTTAGCGCGTAATCGCAGCTTTTCGATAATTGTGTGGTTTGCCGGTTTTGATTACGACTTAATTATCGGCCGAGAATTTGAGTTGAGTCTTTGCTCGAGAGTTGTTGTACACGTGATTTCGAGTTCGTGGGTGGTTCTGGATGATTTTTTCGATGACCGAGGAATATAATATGAATATTTGAAGTTTCAGAATATCGACGAGTTTATCCGTTCGTATCGAGTTTATCCGAATCTCATGGTTATCCGTTTTGGACCGTCTATCATCCCGGGAGGCGAGTATAAATATCAGAAATAGTCAAAAATTATCGAAATTGCACTGTTTGGAAGTTTGACCGGCGTTTGACCATAATTGGAGCGTTGACCCGCGTTGACCGGAAAAGAAAATCTCCACCGCCGCTGACTCGCCGGCGACCTTCAATTTCTGGCCACCTCCGGCCGAGATATTGGTATATTTCGAATCCTTGTTAAATTTGCTGTTGATTAGAACTTGGAATTGTTGAAATTGATGCCGGAATGAGGAAGAACGGAGAGGTTGAAGTTTTGGGTTTTCCGGCCAAAATCGGCCTCGTTTGGGGGCAGCGCTCCGGTGACTTTCCGGGATGGACTCTTGGTGGGTTTTGGATGAAGATCATTTCCCCTTTGGTTTGGAGGGACGAGGAGTCGTGACGGCGCCGGAATCGGCCGGGAAAGTTTTCCGGCGATTCTTGGCCGTGGCTCTTTCGAGCTGATTTCCGGCCATGGTGGTGGTTGGATGGTGGTGACCCCTTTGGAAAAGTTGCTCGGCTTGAGGAGGAGAACAGTTTGGGAGCTTGGCCGCGCGCCGAAAAATCTCTCCGGTTGACGGCACGCCGCCGCCGCCGGAGCTCCGGCGACCCGTTGACTTTTTAGAATTTGATGATTTTAATGTCGTTTTACTCGTATTTGCGCCCCGATCGTCACCTTGAGGTTTTCGAGTTGATTTGGGTATTGGATTTTCAGTTGAGGGTTTTGAGTGGAGATTTCGGGAATTTCGTCGATTATTTTGCACTGTGTTATATATTTCCAGGAACGGTTGATTTTCGATGTGTGGTACAGTGTTGTGAATTGTGATTTTGATCAGATATATTTTATGATTATTCAGGGGATCGAGATCGTGCTTCGGGTGAGGGATCTTCCTCCGGACCACGTGATTATCGCAAATGCGCGCTCTGCTCGTCTGTGAGTGGACCTTTCTTTTCACTGATCGATTGCGAGTCTTTATATTACATTTTACTAGCATGAGTATACGTTTGTGATTATGACTTATACGAGCATGTGCTTTATGATTATGATTTATACGTATGCATGAAACTATTTATGATTTAATTTACAGAGAGTATAGTCTTAGTATATGTGGTTGTATCGATACACTTGCATCCCGGCTGATCTCCGAGGATGTCTACCATGGGGGAACTGTACCTTGTGCCGATGTATTTCTGGGTGGGAACAGATACCCTGACCTGAGGCCTTTCTGGCTAGAATCACGTGTGGGTCTGGGATCCCGTGATTCGGACTGTACTAGCACGGATGTGTCCATGAGTGACCCCGTGGGATTTTTCTATGCATGCTCTGTACGCTGGAGGAGTGTGGGTTCGCCTTGTGTACTATATCATATTTACTCATTTTGACTCGCATATGTTTTTATTATTTATATTATTCGGCGAAAGACATTTAATTTCATCCACTCACTCTAACGATTTTCATGTCTTTCCCCTGGGCTTTTCGGCTTCCGTGTCTAGTTTGCAGTTCGGATTCTGTTGTCTCACGTCACAGTCGGAGGCTAGTTGTTCGAGCACCCTGTCTTTTCCAGTAGGTTCCTTGTTTCACCTACTGTTGTATATTTTGTATAAATATACTAGAGGTCGCTCTGATACGATACTGATACATGTTTTATGTGGATTTTTCCCGGATTTTCTATATTATACAGTTATGTTTACTGTTTATTATTATTGTTATGATATTGAGAAATCCGGATGGGATTGGTGCCCATGGTTTGGCTTTTGTGGCATAGGATGAAGTGTTATTTTTCGGGTGCAGGTAAAGACAATTCCGCGTTAGTAGCATTACTCTGCCGAAAGTTTAATGGTTTTTGTTGGTTCATGTTTTCAGAAGGGGTTTGATTTCGGTTTAGGAAACTAAATCGGGGTTGGGTCCTTTCAGCTTGGTATCAAACCATTAGGTTGTCAGATTCTGTAGACTCTTATAGTTGTGACGCTTAGGGTATTTGAGTTTGTACAACATGACTGGAGCGATGACCCGACTGGCCAGCGGTACTCATCAATGCTTCGGGTGTTGTGTGTTCTCAAATATCTGAGGTCTCATGATTACGTTCCTTCTGCTTGTACCTAATGCTTGTCTTGTATCAGTAGGTTGCCTCCTCGACGTGGTCCCCGTGTTGATCGGGAAGTGGATCCTGATGAGGATCGCCAGACGCACGACTTGCTGATGCGAGTGTTGCGTTTGGAGGAGCGTTTTGACCCTGTGGTCAAAGCTCGTACTACTGGTGCGACTGTCTTTTCGGGTTCAGCTGATCCAGAGATTTGTGAGGCATGGTTGGTTTAGGTTGAACGAGTTTGTGAGCGTCTGCGTTTTACCCTTGAGCAGATGACAGTGGCAGCAGTTGGATTACTTGATTCAGATGCATACTTCTGGTGGGTTAGCACCGATCGGGTACCAGTTGATACTCCGTGGACTTTGTTCATGCGGATTTGTTCATGCGGAGATACTTCAACCAGGCTACCCAGCCGCCGAAGTATGAGGAGTTCACGAACTTGAGGTAGGGCAGTTTGTCTATGCTTGAGTACCGGGACAGGTTTACCCGCTTATCTCGTTTTGCGCGTGACATGGTGGCTACTGAGGAAGCCAAGTGCCGCAGATTTGAGTTGGGTTTGAACTTGAACATCATGGGGACTCTGACTACGATGCCTCTGAACAACTTCGATGAGTTTGTCAGTGCAGCACTCCGAGGTGAGGATATCGAGAAGGAAAGCAGATGAGGTACTAGCCTAGACGATTTGAGGAGGGTGGACCGAGTCAGGGGCCTTCAAAGAGGCAGAGTTCTAATACTTCCGGTTCGGCTTCATCCTCGGGTAGTGGACCTTATCGACCACCAGCTAGTGCATCGAGACAGAGGCAGAGATGGAGGAGATATCGACCGCAGCGACCACAGTCTAGTGGGGGTTCTAGCGGTTCCAGTTATCCTCGGCATACCGGTGGTTCTTTCGCTGTACCAAGGGAGTACCCATTATGTAGTTTCTGTAACAGACATCACTTTGGTCCTTGTCAGCGAGGCCCTACCCTTTGTTATCGTTGTGGCCAGAAGGGTCACTTTGTGAGGGACTATCTCCAACCTATTGATGGACAGGCGGCCCAGAGTTCCGGAGCTGAGCGAGGTGCCACTTCGGGAGCTTGACTAGTACAGTTTGTGGACCAGGGCAGACAGCAGGGACAGCCTCAGCGTGGACGACCAGCCGGGAAGCCAGGGTTCATGCCATGACTTTGCGTGATGGCAGAACTTCACCAGAGGTTGTTATCGGTACGTTGCATGTTTTCGGTTATGCAGTACTTACATTATTAGATCCAGGTGCTATGCATTCATTCATGTCATATAGACTATCATCTTTAGCTACTGTACCTGCGTCTCCACTTCCGGGGTTATGGAGAGTATTGTATCCGTCCGGTGAGATTGTGAGTATTGGCTGGGTATACCGAGATTGTGAGATTTTTATTGGAGGCTATGGCTTAGCCGCGGATCTGTTGTTGCTTGATATCGTCGATTTTGACGTGATCTTGGGTATGGACTTCTTGGAGACACATTGGGCCATATTTGACTATCACAAGAAGGAGGTTGCATTTCGACGACCAGGCTTTCCCGAGGTATTGTTTCGCGGCTAGAAGAATAAGTCATTGCCATGTGTGATTTCAGCGATGAAGGCGGATCAGACGATGAAGAAGGGCTGTGTTGCTTATTTAGCTCATGTGGTGGACACTACAGCGGCTGTGCCGGACATCGGTGATATCGAGGTCGTTTCCGAGTTTTCGGATGTGTTTTTGGAGGAGTTACCAGGTATACCTCCAGTTCGGGAGATTGACTTCACTATTGAGCTATTACCGGGTACAGGACCATTTCACAGGCACCGTATCGTATGGCGCCAGCGGAGTTGAAAGAGTTACAGGCTCAACTTCAGGAGTTGCTGGAGAAGGGTTTCATTCGACCCAGTGTTTCGCCATGAGGTGCCCCGGTTTTGTTTGTACGGAAGAAGGATGGATCCATGCGGTTGTGCATCGATTATCGGAAGCTGAATCAGGTCACTGTGAAGAACAAGTATCCGTTGCCGCGGATTGACGACTTGTTTGATCAGTTCAAGGGAGCTTCAGTCTTTTCGAAGATTGATCTCGGATCCGGATATCACCAGTTGAGGATCCGAGAGTCTGATATGGTCAGGACAGCTTTCAGATCGCGGTATAGGCACTACGAGTTTTTGGTTATGCCGTTTGGGTTAACCAACGCCCCCACAGCCTTTATGGACTTGATGCACCGGGTGTTCAAATGATTTCTGGACAAGTTCGTGATTGTGTTCATCGATGTTATTTTGATCTATTCCAGGAGTGTGGGCCAGCATAAGAAGCATTTGCGAGCGGTGTTGCGGACTTTGCGGGACAATCAGTTGTTTGCGAAGTTCAGCAAGTGCGAGTTTTGGCTGGACAGTGTGAAGTTTCTAGGCCACGTGATATCGGCTGAGAGAGTCAGCGTTGATCCTAACAAGATCGAGGCCGTGTTGAATTGGAGTAGACCTACCATCGTACCGGAGATTCGGAGTTTCTTAGGCTTGGCAAGCTACTATCGGCATTTCGTACAGGATTTTTTCTCCGATCGCTACTCCACTGACCAGGTTGACGAAGAAGGGTGTCAAGTTTGAGTGGTTCGATGCATGTGAGGAGAGCTATTTGCTCCTCAAGGAAAAGCTGACTACTGCACCGGTTCTGACCTTACCAGACAACAGCGGTGAGTTTGTGGTTTATAGTGATGCGTCGAAGTTGGGACTTGGTTGTGTGCTGATGCAGCATGGAAAAGTTGTAGCCTACGTTTCCAGACAGCTAAACCCACAAGAAGTCAACTATCCAACCCATGATTTGGAATTGGCCGCTATTGTGCTAGCGTTGAAGAGTTGGAGACATTACTTGTACGGAGCCCAGTGTAAGATCTACACCGACCACACGAGTCTCACTTACTTGCGGATGCAGCCAGACTTGAACATGAGGCAGTGCAAGTGGATGGAGTTGATCAACGACTACGATTGCACTTTTGAGTACCATCCAGGGAAGGCCGATGTTGTTGCCGATGCACTCAGTCGGAAATCTAGAGCTTCGTTATTCCATGTGTGTGTGGCTAGACTGTCTATGTTAGCCGAGCTTCGGGCTACGGGTGCCGAGTTTCAAGTGGAATGAAGAGGGAACCTTGTTAGCCAGTTTCCAGGTTAAACCCGTATTGGTTGATCAGGTTCGGGAGGCTCAGGATTCATATTCCTACCTATTGGGCAAGAAGACCATGATACAGAATGGTGTGCCAACAGAATTCCGGTTGAGTGACGACGGTACGTTGTTGTTCAGAGGCAGGTTATGCGTGCCCAGAGACAAAACTCTGAAGAAGGAGATTTTGGATGAGGCCCATTGTTCAGCGTATGCGATGCATCCCGGTGGTACGAAGATGTTTCGTACACTTCGAGCGTATTACTGGTGGCACAACATGAAGTGGGAGATTGCCGCATATGTGAGCCGATGTTTGATCTGTCAGTAGGTTAAAGTGGAGAGGCAGAAACCTGCGGGAAAGTTACAGCCAGTGGAGATTCCAGCTTGGAAGTGGGAGCACGTTACCATGGATTTCGTTTATCGGTTGTCGTGTACTTCGGTGGGTAATACTGGTATTTGGGTTATTGTGGATCGACTGACAAAATCCGTTCATTTTCTCGCACTTCCGGGGAAGATATCAGTGGGCAGATTGGCCAAGCTGTATTTGTCAGAGATTGTTCGACTGCACGGTGTGCTTGTATCTATTGTTTCTGACCGAGACAGTCAGTTTACTTCCGAGTTTTGGCAGGCATTACAGCGAGCCATGGGCACGAGATTACGTTTCAGTACAGCTTTTCATCCTCAGACTGACGGGCAATCTGAGCGGACTATACAGACTCTTGAGGATATGTTGCGGTCTTGCGTTTTGCAGTTTCTAGGAAATTGGGACCAGCAACTACATTTGATTGAGTTCGCCTACAACAATAGCTATCAGGCCAGTATCGAGATGGCACCGTATGAGGCCCTGTACGGGAGGCAGTGCCGCACTTCGTTGTTGAGTGAGGTAGGCGAGTGATGGCTTATTGGCCCTAATCTGGTGAAGAGCACCATGGAGGACGTCCAGATTATCTGAGATAGATTGAAGATTGCCCAGGATCGCCAGAAGTGTTATGCGGACGTGAGAAGAAAGTGTCTCGAGTTTGATGTGGGAGATTGGGTCTTCCTGAAACTATCTCCGTAGAGGGGGGTTATGTGTTTCAGGAAGCGTGGCAAGCTTTGACCACGGTACATTGGTCCGTATGAGATCATTGAGAGAGTTGGAACTGTTGCTTACAGACTTGAGCTGCCAGCTGAGATGGCTCATGTTCATGATGTTTTCCACGTTTCAATGTTGAGGAAGTACATCTCAGATCCGTCACATGTGTTAGCGCCACAACAGCTACCAATCCGTGAGGATTTGACGTATATGGAGGAGCCAGTACAGATTCTCGCTCGTCGTGAGCAGGAGTTGAGGCACCGTGTTATACCGCTAGTGAAGGTCTTGTGGCAGAATCACTCGGTTGAGGAGGCCACCTGGGAGACTAAGCAGCGTATGCGGGAGCAGTATCCTCATCTGTTCACTTGACAGGTACGTAAATTTCGAGGTCGAAAATTTTTTATGGGGGGTAGATTTGTGATGACCTGAACCAGAATCGGTAGAGTAATCGGCGTAATTCACGAGTTAGCGTGTAATCGCAGCTTTTCGATAATTGTGTGGTTTGCCGGTTTTGATTACGACTTAATTATCGGCCGAGAATTTAAGTTGAGTCTCTTCGCGAGAGTTGTTGTACACGTGAATTCGAGTTCGTGGGCTGTTCCGGATGATTTTTCCGATGACCGAGGAATATAATATGAATATTTGAAGTTTCGGAATATCGACGAGTTTATCCGTTCGTATCGAGTTTATCCGAATCGTAATGGTTATCCGTTTTGGACCATCGATCGTCCCGAGAGGCGAGTATAAATATCAGAAATAGTCGAAAATTGTCGAAATTGCACTGTTGGGAAGTTTGACCGGCGTTTGACCATAATTGGAGCGTTGACCCGCGTTGACCGGAGAAGAAAATCTCCACCGCCGCTGACTCGCCGGCGACCTTCATTTTCCGGCCACCTCCGGCCGAGATATTGGTATATTTCGAATCCTTGTTAAATTTGTTGTTGATTAGAACTTGGAATTGTTGAAATTGATGCCGGAATGAGGAAGAACGGAGAGGTTGAAGTTTTGGGTTTTTCGGCCGGAATCGGCCTCATTTGGGGGCGGCGCTCCGGCGACTTTCCGGGGTGGACTCTTGGTGGGTTTTCTTAGGTTTTGGATGGGGATCATTTCCCCTTTGGTTTGGAGGGACGAGGAGACTTGACGGCGCCGGAATCGGCCGGGAAAGTTTTCCGGCGATTCTTGGCCATGGCTCTTTCGAGCTGATTTCCGGCCACGGTGGTGGTTGGATGGTGGTGACCCTTTTGGAAAAGTTGCTCGGCTTAAGGAGGAGAACAGTTTGGGAGCTTGGCCGTCGGAAAATCTCTCTGGCTCCGGCGACCCGTTAACTTTTCAGAAGTTGATGATTTTAATGTCATATTACTCGTATTTGCGCCCCGATCATCACCTTGAGGTTTTCGAGTTGATTTGGGCATCAGATTTTTAGTCGAGAGTTTTGAGTGGAGATTTCAGGAATTTCGTCGATTATTTTGCACTGTGTTATATATTTCCGGGAACGGTTGATTTTCGATGTGTGGTACAGTGTTCTGAATTGTGATTTTGATCAGATACATTTTATGATTATTCAGGGGATCGAGATCGTGCTTCGGGCGAGCGATCTTCCGCCGGACCACGTAATTAGCGCGAGTGCGCGCTTTGCTCATCTGTGAGTGGACATTTCTTTTCATTGATCGATTGCGAGTCTTTATATTACATTTTATGAGCATGAGCACATGTTTGTGATTATGACTTATACGAGCATGTGCTTTATGATTATGCTTTATACGTATGCATGAAACTATTTATGATTTGATTTACACAGAGTAGGGGTGGGAAAACCCGGCCCAAAACCCGGAAACCGACTCGAACCCGGCCCGAAAATTTGAATGGGCCGGTTTACAAATGTGACGTCATCGGTCCGGGCTCAAAGCCCGGCCCGGCCCGTGAAATTCGGTCCCAAACTCGGTCCCTAATGTGCAGAACCCGGCCCGGACCGGTAAAACCCGGTCCAACTCATATATTGATTATATTCTATCCTTCTGGCCCTAAATAACCCTAAAACCTAATCTCTCTCCTTCGTTTCTGCCTCTCCTGCCTCTCCTTCCACAAAACCAAGTTCCGGGTTTTCCTTCGTTTCGTTCTTTTCCTAAACCCGATTGAATTGCAGATTCGCATCTGCTGCTCTGCTCTCATATTCTTGCTCTGCTCTGCTCTGCTCTCATCGGAATATTCTTGCTGCTCTGCTCTGCTCTCATCGGAATATTCTTGCTGCTCTGCTCTCATATTCTTCTGGCCTGCTGGTAATTTCTCTTCTCTTTTCTGAATTCACAAGTATAAACCGGAAATGGGCTTTTGTTTTCTTCTTCATTTTGGGATTGAGGATAGGTTTGACTTGACTGATTTTATTGTAGAAAGGATCAGTATTTGCCTAATTATGGAAAGAAAGAAGAGAGAGAGTAGAAAGTCACCAGAATATCAATCTGTTTGTTATTTGCATAAGGGTTTGTCTTGTATGCATATCAGCATATGATGCATGTTCGAGCTGCAAATAGTTAAGGAGGCTAATGCTTCTCTTCCATGGACTCGGTTTATGATGAGACTTATTCTAATTTTGTTATTATGTATGCTCAGACCTCAAACTGGGAAATGAGTCAATGATCTATGATGGATGGATATGAGTATTCACCTTGGCTTCTCCTAATTGAATTCCTCATGCACGCAACTTTTTGTTTTATTTGAGGTCTACTTATATTTGGATGATAGGGAATCTACTACAACTCTTAATGATTGTCAGGCAAAGTTTTTTATTTTTTTGAGCAAGCAAGATTTCAAATGCTTTTTTAAATGGGACCTGAATTACTAATAGTTTATGTTGTATTCATTGTATTGGTTATATAGTTACAGTATTCACCTCAGATGATGAGATATGTACTCCTAAATGTAAAATGAAGAAGTTGGAAGAATACAAGACTACAAGAATATTTAAGATATATTCTCAATTGATGTATGTTTTGTACTATTTGTAGATATGTCGTCACAAGGTGGAACTTCTAGCGTTAATGAGGGCTCTAGTGGATCATGTCTCCCACCTAGGCCAACAAAAAGGAAAGGCTCCGAAGTTTGGAATCATATGGAGAAAATAACAAAAAGAGTGGGAGACAAAGATGTAATCGAGGCTGCAACATGTAATTATTGCAAGAAAAGGCTCGCAGCCTCCAGTGGTGGGAATGGAACTTCGACGATTATGAGACACCTACAAAAGCATTGTCCGCGAGCTCCACTAGAGGCGAAACAAGTTGGGAAAGGGCAGCAGCTTCTCACCCTTGACACCGAGGGGGCACCAAAGCCATACGCATACAAGAAAGAGGTATGTGATCATGAATGTGTGAGGATGATACTCGAGGATGAATTGCCTTTTTCTCATGTGGAGGGTAGAGGGTTTAGGAGATTCTGCGAGTCTTTAAACCCTAAGTGGAAACCAATGAATAGGAAAAGTGTTACTAGTGGTGTGTGGGACTTGTTTCAAGTAGAGAAGGCCAAGATTATGTCTATGATAGTAGATAATAATCTTAGAGTTTCTATAACCACTGATACATGGACTTCTATTCAGAACATAAATTATATGGTTCTCACTGCACACTTTGTGGACAATGATTGGAATTTGCATAAGAGAATTTTGAACTTTACTCAAATTACAAGTCATAAGGGTGATGACATTGGGAGGGTTGTGGAGGAATGTTTGAATTCTTGGAGGATCAAGAATATATTCACTATAACTGTTGACAATGCATCTGCTAATGATACTGCTGTTGGTTATATGATAAAGAGGATGAAGTCTTTGAATACTTTACTCCTAGATGGTGATTACTTGCATGTTAGGTGTTGTTGTCATGTCTTAAATCTTATTGTGCAAGATGGACTTTCGGAGTTAAATAAAGAGGTGGTTAGCATTCGTAATGCAATTAAATATATCAAATCTTCTCCGACAAGGTTGGAGAACTTTAGAAAGTTTGCAGTTCTTGAGGGGTTTGACAAATCTGCCAATGTTGGCATGGATGTGTGCACTCGATGGAATTCTACTTACAAAATGCTAGAAGGAGGCTTGAAATTCTCTAAAGTATTTGATAGGATGGCTGAAGAGCATAAGCCATATAGTGATTGGTTTTTAGAGAAGGACAAGAATGGGGTTTATTTGAGGAAGGGGCCTCCTCTAGCAGATGATTGGGAGAGTGCTAAGGCGTTTGTCCATTTCTTGAAGAAATTTTATGATGCCACTTTGAGGCTTAGTGCTTTTAAGAACCCTACAGCTCATATTGTGTTTGAGGAGATGGTTACACTTCAAGTTGCGATTCAGAAATCAATGAATGATCATAGCAATCCTGCGTTGAGAAGGGTGGCAGCTTCAATGTTGTTTAAGTTTGATAAGTATTGGGGTTCTTTTGAGAAAGTGAATCCTCTATTTGTGATTGGCAATGTTCTTGATCCGAGATGGAAGTTGGGGTACCAAAAAGTGCTTTTTGGAAAAATTGGGGTACCAAAGGATGCAATTGATGACATCACAACTATGGTGAAACAGATTTTAATGCGCTTTTATGAAGCATACAAAGGTTTTGAGCCTGCAGCACCTCAAAACAATGCTAGTGAAGTTCAAGAATTGAACTTGGGACACTCTAATGAGGATGATGATACTAGAGCAGCAATGAGGGCAGCTTACTTGCAACAACAACAAGCTGAACAAATCATTCAGATCAATAATGAAGTTGATGCATACTTATGTGATCCTTGTGAGGGTAGTATCAATCCTTCTTTCAGTGTGCTGATGTGGTGGAAAGTAAATGCATCGAAGTACCCGATCTTTGCAAAGGTTGCTAGAGATGTATTGGCAATGCCTTGCTCCACCGTTGCTTCGGAAAATGCATTTAGTTTGGGAGAAAGGACGGTGAATCCTTTTAGGTCTTCTTTGACTCCGAAGATGGTGGAGGCACTTGTGTGTACAAATGATTGGATCAAGGCCGAAGAGTTCAACTTTTACAACGAGCCTACCAAAGAAGAAGAGGAATTCTACAAAGAATGCGAAGAAACCGAAAATGGTATGACTTTATTTTATTAGACATTATTTGTTGTGGTACATTATGAGTTCTTGCAATCCATTAAAAGTGTTGACTTCACTTTGTCATGTTTGTTAGAAATACCTGTGGTGGAGCCAAGAGGTGGAGTTTCAAGCTCAAATTCAATTGGAGCAAGCTCAACACAGTCAACAGCAGGGTCATCCCAAGCATGAGTGTTATTGTTGTACTAGTTTATTAACTTTATTTCATTTAGTTTATGCTTGCTTGGAGTGTTATTTATAATTTGGAATTGATTTTTTATGCTTGGTTGGAGATTATTATTGTATGTGTTTGGTTTGGTTCCTAGGCTTGTTTATGGTGGATGAACATGGATTTAGATTTGTATTAATTGTTGATGTTGTTGGTTATTATGTGAAAGAGATTTGTGTAGGTTATGTGTTAAAAAAACAGGTTCTGTGTAAAAAACAGGTTATTATGTGAAAGAGATTTGCGCGCTGGATTTTTCGGGCTTAGCCCGAAACCCGGCCCGAGCCCGACCCGAAACCCGGCCCGAGCCTGGCCCAAAACCCGGCCCGAGCCCGACCCGAAACCCCAGGGTTAAAACCCGACCCGGACCGATATAATCGGGCCTTGGAATGGGCCCAAAATTTCTGAACCCGACTCCTTCCGGGCTTTTTCCGGTCCCAGTCAAAACCCGGCCCGGCCCGGCCCAATCCCACCCCTAACACAGAGTACAGTCTTAGTATATGTGGTTGTATCGATACACTTGCATCCCGGCTGATCCCCGAGGATGTCTACCAGGGGGAACTGTACCTTGTGTCGATGTATTTCCGAGTGGGAACAGATACCCTGACCTGAGGCCTTTCTGGCTAGAATCACGTGTGGGTCTGGGATCCCGTGATTCGGACTGTACTAGCACGGATGTGTCCATGAGTGACCCCGTGGGATTTTTCTATGCATGCTCTGTACGCTGGAGGAGTGTGGATTCGCCTCGTGTAATATATCATATTTACTCATTTTGACTCGCATATGTTTTTATTATTTATATTATTCGGCGAAATACATTTAATTTCGTCCACTCACTCTAACGATTTTCATGTCTTTCCCCTGGGCTTTTCGATTTCCGTGCCCAGTTTGCAGTTCGGATTCTGTTGTCTCACGTCATGGTCGGATGCTAGTTGTTCGAGCTACCTGTCTTTTCCAGTAGGTTCCTTATTTCGCCTACTGTTGTATATTTTGTATATATACACTAGAGGTCGCTCTGATACGATACTGATACATGTTTTATATGGAGTTTTTATGGATTTTATATATTATACAGTTATGTTTACTGTTTATTATTATTGTTATGATATTGAGAAATCCGGATGGGATTGGTGCCCATGGTTTGGCTTTTGTGGCATAGGATGAAGTGTTATTTTTCGGGTGCAGGTAAAGGCAATTCCGCGTTAGTAGCGTTACTCTGCCAAAATTTTAATGGTTTTTGTTGGTTCGTGTTTTCAGAAGGGGTTTGATTCCGGTTTAGGAAACTAAATCGGGGTTGGGTCCTTTCAGAAACTCCACGGGTTACACAACACAAATCAAAACTCCTCGAAACCTCACCAAATCACCCAATTGTGATATCCTGACCTTTTTATATTATTAATATTATTAACGAATAATTTGAGTTCGATTTAGTGATGGCAGTAAAAAAAATTACCGTCAGTAAGTACTGAAGTGTCTCGATTTGAATTTTTATCTAATTGTCAAAGTCAGTTGACTTTGTGTTAATATCATAGTATTTATCGAGACGAATTCGTAGACGCGAGGATCATAAGAATCCGAGTTATGATGTAAAAGTTATGATCGACGGAAATTTGTCGAAAATTAATTACCGAGTTACCATTTTTAGAAACATATACAAATGGGAGGTTTCTATATGTTATCGATATTCAGTTACCGAGCTATGACCGATATGTTATCGATATTCATTTTTTGATATATTTTATTTGATGTCATTTTATCGATTTATATTTTTCAAATACTATATTGATTATGTATATTGTGTTTCAATGAATGATATTTGAAACACAAAAATCGAGACAGTTACAGAGTTGTAATGAAACGACAACATGAATTGTCAAATGAAATGGAAACGTGATATTACAACGATCAACGAAAATAAAAAGTATATTATTTTGTTGTACTTGTGATTATTTGTACAATATGTAAAATATACAAATACACTATTTACATAGTGTTGCAAAACGATTGATGATCATAATTTATGATCAGTTTGAATTGATTAGAATCCAACATGATTCATCGAAAATTAATGAATTGAAATTGTTGTGATTTCAAATATTGCATCGATGCACTGCCTCTCGGTTGATCCCTGAGATGCTTTGGGAGGTCTAGGAGCCTGGCACAAGGATTTACTACACTATATATCAGCTGATCCCCGAGATTCTCCAGGAGGGCTAGGGACCTGACCCGAGGATTTATAGAGCACCCAAGAGAACTAGGAACCTAGCCTGGGCAGTATTTGGACTTGAGGTCGGATGACCGATGTTGTAGCCTTCACATAGTTTATAGTATCTAGGAGTACCCGGATGATCATATTTTTTATTCGAATTATTTTTATGTACATTTATAGAAGTGAATGATTTGGGTGCAAATTTTCTTAGTTTATGATTCTTGATTAGTATTATAATCAGGTTGGTACCTAAACTTTGTGTATATAGTTGTAACAATGTTAAGATGTGATAGTTGAGAAATCCGGACGAGCATCGGTGGTTGTGGGTATAGGTTGTGAGTTGTGAGTATAAAAGTGTATTTGGACATTTGCTGGTTTTTGGGTTTCCTAAGTATAGAGGAGATTCTATTCGATTTTTCGCAGAAATATTCTGCAATTTTATTTTCCTAATTTCGAGGATAAATTATTTTAACGGAGATAGATTTTGATATCCTGATCTTTTTATATTATTTATATTAGTAACGAATAATTTGAGTTCGATTTAGTGATCGCGGTAAAAGATTTTTACCGTCGGTAAGTACTGAGGTGTCTCGATTTGAATTTTTATCTAATTGTCGAAGTCGATTGACTTTGGGTAAAAATCAGAGTATTTGTCGAGATGAATTCGTAGACGTGAGGATCGTCGGAATTGGAGTTACGATGTAAAATTTACGATCGACGAAAGTTTGTCAAAAATTAGATACCGAGTTACCATTTTTGGAAACATATATAAATGGGAGGTTTCCATATCGGGTAAGTCATAAGTTTAGGGAAGGATTTGACTTTTGGTCAACCCCCCCCCCCCCCCTCTGAAAGAGAGAGAGAGAGATAGAGGAACTGAAGCAGTGTGGCGGTTCGCCGGCTGCGGAGCACCGACAGGCGACCTCCAACCTGGGGATTAGGTGGGTTTGATTCGGCTTGGTGTCCCCAACCTGTTTTGGATTGGATCGACGGCGATTTGGTCGGAAAAGAGAGAATTGAATAGTAAGGATTTTTAGGGTTTGGATTCTACACCGTCGTCTTCGCCGGTCAGGTTTCCGGGATGATCTATATGTCAAATGATTGGGTTTACATTATGGATTGTATTGATATATGTGTTGTTGATTTTTGGTGCAAGTATAGCTCAGGAATTCGAGATGAATTTCGATGAGCTCAAATCGGTCACTACCAGCAGAAACACTATAGCCGACGACAAGAAGTCGTCGGCCTGTCCCCAAATATCGTCGACTATAGCCTATAGTCGACGACTCATCATTGGCTATAATATCGTCGGTAATAGATCGTCTGTGATACTATAACCAACAACAAGATAGGGTTATCATCGGTTATAGTATGGAGCTATAGCCAACGAGATCAGGTCATCGACTATAGTTCCATATTATAACCGACGACAAATCCCCTGGTCAAACTGGTTGACTATGGAGGAAACTATAGCCGATGATAAAAGGCTATAGTGTGTATTATTTTAATTTTTTTGCAGGTTCTGAGTTTCATCCCAGGACCTGCATTCCCAAAAAGCCACCAATATTGTTCACATTTAAAATCCAAAAATATTGAAACTACACATGTAAATAAAATAAAAAATTGAAATCGTTCAAATCTATATACATATGCGTACTACGGGTACTACGGGTTTCCTAAGTTAATGTGGTCAAATGGATCGCAAAAACTTCGTTGGTCCTGGTCTTGCGGCTGCAGCTGCGACTGTGGCTATGGCTGTGGCGCATTGAAAATGGGCGGGGAAGCTATATGGATTCCAGATGCGTGCAACTGTGCATAACAGTGCTGAATTCATGTCCCCATCATCTGCTGCTGCTCAGCCAACCGAATCTACTTTGCGGCTCTCGCCTCCTGCTCAGTGGCTCTCGCCCGCTCCAGCTCCTCCATCCGTAGCCGTTGAGATTCCATCTCCATCGCTTGTCTCTGAAGCTGCTCCTGTAGCTCATTAGTCCTCGAAGATCCCAATCTGCGAGAGAATTCAGGAGTCTTCTTCAGTAGCCCTTGACCCCACTTTCTGAGTCCCCTATAGTAGAAAGTGTTCTTCCCTGGAGGGATCACGGCTACCATAATCCTGGCCGCTATGATCGGATCAGATTGATCAATCTGATCTATCAGAAGTTCCGCATCGGGCGTGTTGGGATAGCGCTCTCTCGCCACTTGAGTCAACACCTCTGGAATCACCTCCTGAAGTCTCGCCTAATTGACAAAGAAAAATAAAATGTTAATTAATGTAAACAATCTAAAAAAAATATATATTTATTTTGTTATGAGGACACTTACAAAATCTTTGGGGGACTGCGGATACGCGTGCTGCATCGTATAGACAAGCGGAGGGACTTCTGGGTGGTTGGCTGCCTCCGCGATCCAACCCGAGTATGATTTGGAACCGGAATGATGATTTTTTGTGTTTTTAGCCCGGTTCATTGTGTTGACTTCAGAAATAGCTTGCTCGCTTAATCCAACATCAAAAACTTATTACCCAAATAATTTGGGGCAAGTACGATAAAACAAAAATTTAATCGATCGAAGGTTGCGTACCTTGAATTTCGGGTTGTTGAAGTGAACCACAAGCCATCGCCACTCGTACTCTCTATAACGAAACTCGCTAGGGGTACCCGAACGATCGTCGCCGTACTTTTTCTAATATTTTTTCAGCTCGCCCTTCCACTCCTTGTACCTATATTAATAAAACACAATTGTTAGTAACTTACAAAATTTTATGAACATAATCAAAACAAACGAAAAAATCGAAACAAATGAATCACGTAACCTGCTCCCTTGCATTTCATCCGCCCACGTGGGTCTAATGTCGTTGTCCACGCAGAACCACCTCTGCAATGCATATATATATATATATATCAATATTAAAAACTTATATAGAAAATATACATAATGAATATACAATTCTACTCACCGACAGCGCATTATTCAGGTCATATTTGACGGATTGCGACACCGAATTTCAATCTGGCCACAACATAGGGACTTTATCCCGTATGATGCTGCTCGCCATCCCTGCGTACTATTGAGTTACCTTTCCCTCGATCACCTCGCCTCCATCCCCAGTTGGAATCATAACTTGGCCACCACCGGTAGCCCGAATTGCGTCGTCCAGCAAGTTGCCGACGACGGGGCCTCTGGTCGTCTTTTGTTTTTCACCGGACACGATCTCGCCTATCACATTTGTAGACGATTTTTTAAACATCAACACATATTTGAATTTAAATATTACTAAGTAAAAAGATATCACTAATTAATATTTACCTGATTCGTCGGTGCATTGTCCTGGAATCCACACACTCTAGAGGTTGCGAGAAGGGTACGTACATACGCGTACGCCTGGTCCAGGGTAATGAACCCTAGCTGTTCTGGAACAGGCATTCCCGTGGAATCGACAAGGGGTATCATCGAGATTTCCAAGGGTAAGAATAGGGTAGACGGCGGGCATAGTCGTATCTTGGCCGAGGACTGAGTTGATCAACCAGCCTCCTCAGAAGAATAGGGAGTCTAGTCGGTGGATGGGGAAGGGTCCCGTCGATGAATGTCCGGCATTCGGACTGAGGATTGAGTCGCACTATCCGTTGAAGGCGTGCGACTGTCTTCATAAAGCCTCCTCGCGTTGGAGGGTCGACGAGGCTCGACTTGCTGCTACTGAGGTTGTCCCTGACCTAGAAGTGTACGATGCCGAGAGGTGGGAGGAACGCTGTAAGTGTTGCCGATACTGGCAGATCCTGATGCGGACTGACTTCCGTTGCCCTCATCCCCACGTTCCGATTTCCCTCTTGACCCCCCCCCCCTCGACCCCTCGACCCCTCTCGCGAAGCACCGCAGTTCAACCAATTCATCGTTTCTATAAAATTTACGTAACATACTCAATTTTATATAGTTTTTAAAATCAACAATAAATTAAAGTTAATTCACATTAATCTACAAAATGTCAAAATATATTAATTCACATGTTTTCATATTTAACTCACAACAATTCCATAAATTACAAAAAATTCAAATTAATTCATATATATTAATCTACCAATCAAATTCTAAATTAATTCACATAAATCTAGAATAAATAAAATTAATTCACATAAATATAGAATAAATCAAAATTAATTATTAATCTGCCAATTTAATTCATATAAACACCAAATATTAATTCGGTATTAATTCATATATATATATGTTCATAATAATAATCCAAAAATTAAAAAAAATTCAGTAAATTACTAAAATTCATAAAAAATCCTTGCACTGACATAAAATTTCCATTATATTCCAAAAATTTCATTATATATTCCTTCATATAAAATTCCATTAAATTACAAAAATTCAAAATAATTCCTAATCCAAAAATTCTAATTCCTAATATATATAATCCAAAAATTCCTAATCCAACAATCTCATATACATATATATATATTTTCATAATCCAATAATTAATATCCAATAATTAATATCTAATATATATATAATCCAATAATTCCAAAAATCCAAAACAATCAACAATAATTCCACACAATGCATCCAAACATCCACATTATCAACAAACTAAACATAAATCTAACCTAAATACAAAAAAATCAAAATTGGGGATTTAGGAATTTAGGAATTCGAACCTGTTTTTGGGTTGTAGGACGAATGGCGGCGGCTGAATCGGTGGCTAGGATGAACGACGGCGGCTAGGATGATTGATGGCCCGTGCTTGAAGACGGCAGCGCTTGAAATCGATTATAAGGTTTGAAAAAAAAATAGCAATTTCGTTTCTACCCAAAACGGCTGTTCTAGGGGATATAACCCGAGAACTATAGCCGACGACAAAAGTATAGTCGTCAGCTATAGTATCAGAGACGATATTTATTATGAATATCGTCGGTGATACTATAACCGATGACTACACTTATGTCGTCGGTTATAGTTCTCTAGTTATATCCCTGGCCGGCCATTTTGGATAGTATAACCGACGATATTTATTATGAATATCGTCGGCTATACTTTTTTTTTTCCTTTAATTTCACTTTGCTTTAATTTGTTTCTTCTCATGCATTTATAAAAAAAAACTATGAGTTTTTTTTAGTTACTTATAAAAAAAGGATAATTAAACAAAGTGACTACGTACTTTACATATCACGAATGTCGACATTATAAATTAATTAATTCATTGCATGTTCATACTCAAATTTTACGCCAAAGTCATCGTCGTACACATCATTTTACATTGCACGTTCATACTCAAATTAACATACGTACACTAAGGCGCATAGACAGAATCATCGCTTGAGTCTGACTCGGTTTCCGAGTTAATTTCAGGTAAGATATGTAAGCCCTCGTCACTTAAGTCTTCATCGTCTTCATTTTGATTAACATCAATAAGTTCCAGTCGAGGAATTCGTACCACACTGCCCTGTATCACATTATTAAGGCGAATTGTTGAGGATTCAGGAATACCAGTTGCGTTCGGCTCTTGGTATGCACTAACTTCTTCATTATCCGAGGTCACACCAAGTGTCGAGGCACTGCATATGTTTCTTGGAAGAACATGGTTAACCACTTTACACAAGCCTTTATGCACAAGATCATCATGATAGAACAATTGTTTCACCGCCATGGCCAAAACAAACGGATCATCTTCATACCAGCTTGTAGTAGTATTCACCGAAAATATGTCGTATTGATCGGTCCTTGTGTTCTCAGGGTCAGTATCAAACCATCTACACTTGAACAAGTACACTGTCATGCATTCCCCATAAATTAATTCGACAACTGAATGGAGAACACCGTAATAGTCAACTCCATTTTGCCCACCATGCACCATTACCCCAGAATTCTATATTCTTCGTCTGACATCTCTATGTTCACAAATAAATAGCACACCATTTACCTTACACATAGGACAAACTCTGGAAGTCACCGGTTTCTGCGCTAAGAGCCTCAATTCGTGTGACCACTAAGGGATACCATCATCTTGTACATGTTTCATCTGAAAATAATTATTTATTAACTTAACTATAAATAGGATACAAGACACTTAAATTCATATACAAGTAAATATATCTATATACGTACCTATTTGCCAAAATAGTTTGCGAACGTCTTGTTGTGGTACTCAACATCACCGGCAATAGCAGGGCAGTAAAGGTGCACATTTTTCTAATATTGAACATCTGGACAGTTAATCAATACCGACCAGTGGGCAATAACTAGCTCATATGGTTCCAAATTGTACGAGTTGGGCAACAACTTTCTAGAAACTTCAACATCATTGGAGATGATCGAAAGGTTGAACTGCGGTTCATCTACCGGCATATGTTGTGGAGGGTCCTCCAATGCTCTCAAATACAATTTGGTGTACGTTACGCACTCGTGCGCAATATATGCTTCAGCGATACACCCTTCGGGTGTGGATTTGTTCATCACATAGTCTTTGTAGTCCCCTAATTATCTATAAAGTAGTAATTAAAGAGCATGTTATGATTATTGTAAAATAAGTGAACAAATAATATTAAAGACATAGCCAGATTCAGAGATGCCTTACGTACCTTTCCATGGGATACATCCATGGGTAGTGTACTGGACCGCTAAGCAACAATTATTCCGGAAGATGGAGCATCAGGTGAGGCATGATGTCGAAAAAATTTGAAGGAAATATCCTTTCCAATTTGCATATGATAAAAATGATGTCTTGTTGCATTTCCAACATATCCGATTTCTTCACTTCTCTCGTGCATAACTTCTGAAAGAATGTTAACAAAGCCACTAACGGCTCCACCACTTATTTGGGTAGGTACCCTCGAATGAAAACAGGGAAGAGGCGTTGAAGCAGTATATGACAGTCATGACTCTTTAGTCCGTACATCTTATTGTCTTTGAAGTTAACACACTGACTTATATTTCCTGCATAGCCGGAAGGATACCTAACATTACCCATCCAGCCAAAAATTTCATTCTTCTAGGCAGGCTTGACAGTATAAGGAGCTTGAGGCATTTTTTTCTTCCCATCTTTCAACCACAAATGTTTTCGCAGTCCCCTTCCTTTAAGATCAATGCGTGCCTTCGGGCCGTCTTTAGTTTTTCCCTCCCAATTCAACACTGTGCCAACCACACTCTCGCACACATTTTTCTCTATGTGCATGACATCTAAGTAGTGTTTGATGAGCAACTTGGACCAATACGGAAGTTCCCAAAAAATACTTTTGTGTGTCCAGAATTTATACCTGTCGGGTTTGTCAGGTATTGACGCCATTATCTCAAGATGATTACTGAGTTGCCCAAAATCGTATTCATTTAGCACTTCCAATATTTCATCCCACGTCCATCTCCTCGGCTGCTCACCTATTTCCACATTCCCATCAAATGCCTTTATATCCTCCTGAAATGGGTGATCATGTGGAAGCCAACAACGATGACGCATTTGTACAATCTTCCTGCAATGAAGTCTGCAACACTCAACAGTCATGCACTTTGGACAAGCCCTGTATCCCCTGCTAATGTTGTCCGACAACATCCCTCGGGCAAGAAAATCGCTAATGGTGCCAACAAGGATGGCATGCATTTGGAACATCTCATTTTTGAACTGTCATAAGTGGGATGACCATGCTCACTCAGGTACTTAAACTCTTTAATCAAGGGTCTCAAATACATATCGAGACACTTTCTTGGATAACCCGGCCCTGGAATTATCATAGTGAGCATATAGTATTCTTTCTTCAAGCACATCCATGGAGAAAGGTTGTACAGTACCAAAATAACTGGTCATATACTGTATTGAAGACTCATGTTGCCAAAAGGGTTGAATCCGTCAAATGAAAGCCCCAGCCAAACATTTCGAACCTCTGATGCAAAATAAGAAAACTCCTTCACCATGTGCTTCCAAGCCTCTCCGTCAGCAGGGTGTATAAGGGTATCACCGTCAGGCAAATTCCTCTCGACCCACCATCTCATAGCTTCAGCCGTGTGTGCAGACATGAACAACTGTTCTAGCTTATCTATCAGCGGAAAATACCGAAGTATCTTCACAGCTTTCTTGTTTCCGACAGGAGTCATCTTATACTTATCTGTACCACATACCGGGCAACCATCAAGGGATTCAAGATCATTCCCATAAGCATCTTCACCCTAGAACAAAACGCAATCATATCTACAAGCATGGATTTTGATGTAGGAAAGGCTAAGATGTTTCAGGATCTGTTGCAGGTTACGATGAGTGGTAGGAAGGCGATGACCGGGGGGCAACAACGAACCAGACCACTTCAGCCAATCATCAATAGCCTTCACACTCATTTTGTTCTCCAGTTTCAGCTTCATTACTCCCATAACACTTTCAAGAACAGTTTTATTACACTCATTGTACAACGGGGTCTGTTGGAAGGCAATGAGGTTGTTGTACTTGTTCATACCAGTAGTGTTGACAATTGTAGGTAATTGCTGGACTAGTTCAATATGAGGGAAACCTCCAATGGCAGGAGGGATATCTGGTGTTTCAGCAAATACACCGCTCTCATGAGGAAAGATATCGTTAATCAACCTTGTTGTTGGATTATTGGATGTACTGCCACTCTCAAAAAATTGTCCCTGATCATGCTGACCAACTAATGAGCTCTCACCATGATAAATCCAACATGTGTACTTATCCCAAAACCCGTTTTTCTGCAAGTGCTCTAATACTTTATCGATGTGAAAACGATATCGCTCGCTGCGACATTGACATTTCGTACATGGACAATAATGAATTGTCATCCCTCCATAATTAACCTTCACATATTTCACAAAACTCCTAATTCCACGGTGATATCTTACATCCCATCTTGGAAGACACATCCAACTCTTGTCCATCATGATAATTATAGCTGTATATATACCCATGTTTTAATTAATTAAAAATTCATCATTATATATATATCGATATTTATATTATAAATTACATAATTTAATTATTCTACTCGATCAATCCCTAATTAATTACAAATGAACATATATATTGTCTAATAATAGCCACACTACAATCACAATTAACCAAAACATGCACACAATAACCATAATATATAATGACAATTAACTACCCTAGCTATATATAATAATCACAAAAATCAAATAAATCATCCTATATTCACAATAATCAATGACAATTACTACAAATTAACTATCAATCACTCAAACCCAACAATCAACTCAAAATTAACAATATACATATATATATATATCTCAACTTGATCTATACATCATGCATATATATATGTACGTACGTACCTATATAATGAATCACGAAGTCATCGTGGACAATTTTCGACAACACCCAATGATTTCGGAGCGTTTTCAGTTTCCGAGGAATTTTTTTTGAATGACCAAGTTGTTGCCCAGATTGGATCTATAAACCACCCATATAGCCAACGATACTAAAAAGTCGTCGGTCATAGTAAAAAACCTCGTCGGTAATAGTTACAAACTATACCTGACGATTTTCCGGCTACTATAGCTGACGATTAGAACCACGTCGTCGGTTATAGTACTATGACTGACGACCGGTGAACCTCATCGGCTATACCAAGCTATAATCGACGACAAGGGTTGTCGTTGGCCTATTTTTTGGCAAGTCGTCGGCTATAGTGTTTCTACTGGTAGTGGGTCTCCGCCGAGCCCGGTGGCTTTTGGTAGAATTGGGCAGTGAGATGAGCGGGGTTTTGTTCTTCTCCCCCTCTCGAGTTAATTGGGACAAGTCGCGAGCCCAGTGGTGGCTTGACGCTGGAGTTATGGGTCAGAGAAGATTTCCGGCGAGTGTTGGTTTCCGTGTCTTTCGAGCCGGATTTCGGTCACTTGTCGGCCGATTTGGCCGTGGTCGTAGTGTAGAAAAGTATTAGGCTTGTTAGTAGCTTTCTAACGGTGTTCTTTTCGGTGTCTGACCGGAAAATATCTTTTCGAAACATGTCGAGTTATATGTTATTAGGTTCATATTGATGATACGAACATAGTAGTGAGATCTAAATCATCATTGGCGGTGCAGGCGACGGAGAAATTAGTTATGTTGTATGTCGTTACTATATTTTTGTCGTAATAAGTTATCGTATCTGTTCTTCGAATGATTTAGTCGAATTGAGTTATATGATCGAGTATTTACATGATTTATCTAATTATTTTATTATTTTGTTCATTTTGACGATTTCGAGATGGGTCGGGTGTTCACAAATGGTATCAGAGCACGGTCCAACTCTCGGACTTTGCTTTCATTGTGTTTTGTGTTAAACAGTTAGTTGTGAACATGACCCTCGAAAAATGTGTAAATCTATATTATTATGATCTTCGTTAAGACGAAGAAATGGTGGTCCTAGACGTGAAGTGGTTATGCATTTGCTAATGCGGCACCTGAGGTACGCTGTTCTGTGCTACCTCATTTAGATACAGTGTAGTTATCAATATTTATATATCGATATATTTTATTGATATTCAGTTATCGATATATTTTATTTGATATCATTTTATCGATTTATATTCTTCGAATACTATATTGATTATGTATATTATGTTTCAACGAACAATATTTGAAACAGGAAAATCGAGAGAGTTACAGAGTTGTAATGAAACGACAACGTGAATTGTCAAACAAAATAGAAACGTTATATTACACCAATCAAAAAAAATAAAAAGTATATTATTTTATTTACTTGTGATTATTTGTACAATATGTACAATATACGAATTGACTATTTGCATAGTTGAAGAGTTGCGAACCGCCGTTAGGCTACCTCCGACCTCGAGATTAGGTGGTTTCGACGTGGCTTGGTTTCCCCAACCAATCGCTGGATTGGATCGACGACGATTTGGCTAGAAAAGAGAGAATCGAATGGTAAGGATTTTTAGGGTTTGGATGTTACTTCGTCGTCGTTGCCAGTGAGGTTTCTGGCGACGATCTATACCTGAAATGATTGGGTTTAAGTTATGGATTGTATTGGTATATGTGTTGTTGATTTTGGGTGCAGGTATAGCTCGGGAATTCGAGACGAATTTCGACGAGCTCAAATCGGTCTCCTTCGAGCCTGGCGGTTTCCGCTAGAATTTGGCGGTAAGGTGAGAGGGGTTTTGTTCCCATCCCCCTCTTAAGATTTTTGGGACCGGTCGCGAGCCCAGTGGTGGCTCGACGCGGGAGTTATGCGTCGGAGAAGATTTCCGGCGAGTTTTGGATTCCGTGGCTTTCGAGCCTGATTTCGGTCACTTTACGACCGATTTGGTCGTGGTCGTAGTGTAGAAAAGTATTAGGCTTGTTACTAGCTTTCTAACGGTGTCCTTTTTGCTGCCATCAGCGGCGATCACTAGTGATGGCGCGTCGCCGAAATTACTGACCGGAAAATATCTTTTCAAAATATGTCGAGTTATATGTTATTAGGTTCATATTGATGATACGAACACAGTCATGAGATCTAAATCATCATTTAGGCTTTGTCAACCCAGTGGGTGGGCGGTGGTGACAGGGTTCTCCACCAACGGCGGTGCGGGCGACGGAGAAATTAGTTATGTTGTATGTCGTTACTATAGTTTCGTCGTAACAAGTTATCGTATCTGTTCTTCAATTGATTTAGTCGTATTGAGTGATATGATCGAGTATTTACACGATTTATCTCATTATTTTATTATTTTGTTCATTTTGACGATTTCGAGATGGTTCGGGTCTTCACAAATAGTATTAGAGAACAGTTCAACTCTCAGACTTTGCTTTCATTGTGTTTTGTGTTAGACAATTAGTTTTGAAGATGAGGCTTGAAAAATGTGTACATATGTATTATTATGATCTTCATTAAGACGAAGAAATGGTGGTCCTAGACGTGAAGTGGTTACGCATTTGCTAATGCGGCACCTAAGGTACGCGGTTCTGTGCTACCTCTTATAGATACAGTGTAGTTATCAATATTTGTGTATCGATATATTTTATTGATATTCGTTTATTGATATGTTATCGATATTCAGTTATCGATATATTTTATTTGATATCATTTATCGATTTATATTTTTTGAATACTATATTGATTATGTATATTGTGTTTCAACGAATGATATTTGAAACACGAAAATCGAGAGAGTTACAGAGTTGTAATGAAACGACAACATGAATTTTTAAACGAAATGGAAACGTTATATTACAACGATCCACGAAAATAAAAAGTATATTATTTTATTTACTTGTGATTATTTGTACAATATGCCCAATATACCAATTGACTATTTGCATAGTGATGCAAAACGATTGATGATCATAATTTATGATCAGTTTGACTTGATTAGAATCCAACAGGATTCATCGGAAATTATTGAATTTAAAAAATTGCATCGATGCACTGTCTCTCAGTTGATCCCGAGATGCTCTGGGAGGGCTAGAAGCCTGACCCGAGGATTTACTGCACTGCCTCTCCCCTGATCCTCGAGATGCTTCGGGAGGCCCCAGGGACCTGACCTGAGGATTTATGGAGCACCCAGGAAGGCTAGGAACCGACCTGGGTAGTATTAGGACTCAGGTCGGATGACACGAGTTGTAGCCTCCACATATTTTATAGTACCCAGGAGTACCTGGATGATCATATTTTTGATTCACATTATTTTTATGTACATTTATAGAAGTGAATGATTTCGGTGCAAATTTTCCCAGTTTATTATTCTTGATAAGTATTATAATCAGTTTGATACCTAAGCTTTGTGTATATAGTTGTGACAATGTTGTGATGTGATAGTCGAGAAATCCAAACAAGCATTGGTGGTTTTTGGTATAGGTTGTGAATTGTGAATATAGAAGTGTATTTGGATATTTGCTGGTTTTTTTGGTTTCCTAATTATAGAGGAGACTCTGCTCAATTTTCCGCAGAAATATTCTGTAATTTTATTTTCCTAATTTCAAGTGCGAAATTATTTTAACGGAGGTAGATTTTGATATCTCGATCTTTTTATATTATTTATATAGTAACGAATAATTTGAGTTCGATTTAGTGATAGCGGTAAAAGATTTTTATCGTCGGTAAGTATCGAGGTTTCTCGATTTGAATTTTTATCTAATTGACGAAGTCGGTTGACTTTGGGTGAATCACCAATGCAAACTAACTAAACCTACAAAACTCCGAATAACTGCCACGTTTACTGGTCTGCCCCAGTTCAACACGACTTTGACCTTATCCATGTCCACACTGACACCCTCAGCTAATATCATATGGTCAAAGAATTTATCACTGTCAAGCCAGAACTCGTACTTACTGAACTTGGCATTCAGCTGGGATTCTCTCAAGCCTTCAATACTATATGTAAATGTTCACATGCTGTTGCACATCTCTGAAATAGATAAAAATGTCATCTATGAAGACGATGAAAAAATTATCAAGATATGCTCAAAACTCACGATTCATCATAGCCATAAAGGCAGTAGATGCAATCGTCAAAACGAAAGGCATCACCCAAAACTTGTAATGACCCAAACGCAATCGAAACGCGGTCTTAGAGACATCTGACTCTCTAATCTGTAATTGATGATATCTCGATCAGAGACCAATCTTAGAGAATAGAGAAGCTCCCTTCATTTGATCAAACAAATCATCAACACGAGGCAATAGATACTTGTTCTTCACTATAACCCAGTTTAGCTTCCAACAGTCATCACACAATCGCACGGAGTCATCCGATATGGCGCCTACGCAATAAGATATGTACCCGGAAATAGCTCACTCGTGAAAACTTTTTCCTATACTGGAGGAAGACCTGGTAGTTCCTTAAGAAAGACATCAGGGTGCACCCTGACCACAACAATCTCCTCTAGGCTAGGGGTGAATGCACAAGTGTTCACAACACACGTTAGACATGTAGTACACCTCTTACACAACACTTTTTCAGCTTCATAGCGATAATCACTTCTGGAAATACTCAACCCATCTGAGGAGTATAATAATAAAGTTGGGCCTATCCAGTTAGTCTAGCCGGTCGCCCACTCTGGTTCCGGCCCTGATAAGCTAACTGTCTGGGTGGTGGTGCATCTCCAACCTCTGAAGTGGCACCCTGATCACCACCAGAGCTCTGCACCAAAAATCCACCTAAGGGGTCCATTTGTGCACACTCCCTCAAAAAGTTACCCAACTGACCACAACAAAACAAGATGAAGTCTCAGACTGACACTACCCAAGATGATGCTTATGACATTCGTCTTAAAGGAAAATCTTTGAGTGTTGAAGGAGTAGATCAATAACTACTAACTCCAGTGGTACAGGCTCCAGACCCTTACTTCTAGGGTCGGGTGGCAATTCTGGAAATGACTCAATTGACATGCACCATGAGCAGGAATGTGAGCTTCCTCATCTAAAAAGGTATTAGAATCTAAAGTGCTTGAACTTCCCCTCTGTGAGGACTCTGGTTGGGCACACATACATCAAATTTTTGAGTCCATCCCCACTCAGATCAGTGTCTAACCTCACATCTAACCGCAGCACTGGCAAACTCATCAAAATTAACATGTATCACACCTGATAAGTACAGAGCAAAATCAGACCGCAAACCATGTTCAAACCACCGACACTTCTCTTTCACTAGCCTCACTGAGTTAGGTGTAAATCGGGCCAAGCGGTTGAAACGATCTTGATACTTCATCCCAACCTATCTCCTTAGCGAATGCTCATAAACTCCTCATACCTCCGCTGCTCAAAGGCTTCGCTAAAGAAGCGATTCATGAACCTTCCAGTGAACTGTGGCCACGAAGTGAGAGCTTACGTCTTCTTAGTACACTACCACCAGCGATATATATGGTCTAACAACAGACCAACAACCATTACAATTCTTTATTCAGGGATCAATTAGAAACGCAAACGATGAAAAACTCGACCAATCCCAACTAGCCAGTTTTATCTAGTCACAAAGTCATGGGAGTCTAGAAGATATTGTTCCCGCCATGGTGGCTTAATAACTAAATCCTCACCATCTTTTCATAATACTGGCATCATGCGTGCAATTAAATCACGCATCAGCTAAGCCAGGGTTTGTGTATCATCCTGATCAGCTGGTTGTGGAGGCATACTGATTGACTGACCAACGAGTCCAAAAAAAATTACCTCACTGACAAAAGTCACAAATTGGATCGTATATAAGACTCTAGACATCTGACAAGGCACAACACTTGGAATAATGGAGATCCGCCGGCCAATCGGGCCATCTTTCCAGAAGTGTTATACATTCTCAAATGTCTGCACTAACATAACCAAAAAAGTCTACAGAATCTGTGACCTAATGCTCTGATACCAAACTGAAAGGACCCTACCCTAGCTTAACTAGTAAACTAGGATCAAGCCCTAACGACTGACCATAACTAATAAATTCCGTGAAAATTTTGACATAACCTCCCTTGTAACTTAGACAACTAAAAACCTGTAGAAAAATAACACTCCGCAGATTAATTATCTACAAAAAGACCGTGGACCACTGATGTCCATCCAAATTTCTCCACATATGACCAGAACTAAACCAGATACATAACTCAGGAATTTCAAACATGTTTTACAAAGTACTAGTTCAGAATACAAGGGAAAGTAAACTCGAAGAATACTCGAGAACTAATTGATTATTAGAGTCCCACTAAAAACAACAATACTAAATTGGTATCCAGAGCGACTTCTATAAACATACAATACATACTGACAGTGAGCTGAAACTTACTAGTGAAGGAATTGACAGGTAGACTCGAAGCCCTCGACGACACCTAGCACTCTGAGGATACACACTGCAACCTGGGCAACGATAAACCGAAGAGCCCATGGAAAGACAAATAAAATATAAAACATTAGTATGAGTGGACAAAAATAACATAATTCACGTAAAATGATAAAACTGATATAACATGCCTTTCCGCTAATTTCTATAAAATAAAGCGAGTTCATATATAATAAACTGAAATAAAATGTGGAGGTGGGCACTCAGGGTGTTTGTCCTAATCTGGAGCGTCTCCAAGACTGTAAATAAAAAGGTGATGGGATCGTCTAGGGGTTTGTCCTATCCCGAGAAAATCTGGGTCGGTAGGGCATTTGTCCTAACTCGATCTGACCTGACTAGTCAGTAAGTCATCAGCTGACTAGTTAAAGCATCGATGCTGACAATAAAACCATCACAAATATACCTCCAAACTCGACTGTAATAAAATACAGGAGATTGTAAATCTGCGTAAATATGAACTCGTAGCAACTGTGAAAATAAATAAATATCCACTCACAATATGCAGCTAGCTCCATGGTCGAGCAGAAGTGCCTTGGCCAAAATCTCGGTCACGGTCTCCTGAATAAATAACATATTCACTTAATACTGTAATTCGATAAAACGTGCGAAAATCAACTCAAAAACTATCCCGGACATTCTTGGATTTTTGCCTCGCTGGAGCCCCGATGTGGACGGTGGCGCGTAGGCCCTCATGCGCCCCCACAAGCGGTGGCGCGTGAGCCACAAGCACCCTGTGACGACCCGAACCAGAATCAGTTGCGTATTCGGCACGATTCTCGAGATTGAGTTTAGTCGCAGTTTTATATCATATAAGTGATTTGCCGACTCTATTCGCGACTATGTTTTCGGTCGAGAATTCGGGTTGAGTGTCTTCACGGAAGTTGTAGAGTACGTGATCTCGAGCTCGTGGGCGGTTCCGGAAGATTTTTCCAATAACCGAGGAATATTTTATGATTATTTGAAGTTTCGGTTTCCGACGAGTTTATCCGATTGTTTCGACCTTATCCGAATTATTTCGTATATTCGTTTCGGACCGTCGATCGACCCGAAGCGCGAGTATAAATATCGGAATAGTCGAGAATAGTCGTAAAAACACTGTTTTATGTTGACCAGACGTTGACTTTCCTAAAATGGAAATCTGACCGTTGACCCGAAGTGGAGAAGTTTCCGTTTTGGTCTTGTCGTTCGACGACCAACTTTCCGGCCACCTCCGGCCACGTGACAGGTATAGCTAGCTTCCCCTTGTAATTTCGAGTGTGATGGTATTTGGATTGAAAGGAATTGATGCCGTTTTGTTTGAACCCGAATTGGGTCCGATTCGATGATGTCGCCGTTAAAGGTTGGCCGTTTTCCGGCGAGGTTTGGAGGTGGTGGTTAGGGGGGTTAGACTCCCCTTGCTCCTCTGAGTCTCATGGTGTAATTAATTTGGTCTGAGATTGTGTTTTTAGGGTGCTCCGATTAGGTATCCGATTTTAAATTACGATTTGATTTTTGATGTAATTGATGATGTTAAAGTTGGAATTGGCTTGTGTGTCAGTTATGGAAGTGGTTCGAAATGTCGAGATCTTGTGATCTGGAAGTTCCCGCCGGTGAATCTCGCAGTTGACGGCGGGCCGCCGGCGGTCAACGGTGGTCAACGGCGGAGGAGTTGACTTTTTCAGATTTTGATGAAATTAGTGTCGTTTTTCTCGAAATCGCGCCCTGGTTATCGTCCAGAGGTTTTCGGGTTAATTTGGTTAGCCAATTTTCAGTCGAGGTTTTCGAGTGGGTATTTCGGAATTTCCGTTACGCATTTTGTACCGCATTGCATATTTCCGGGAACGGTTGGTTTCCGTGAATCAGTACAGGGTTATGGACTATGATTTTGATCAGTTATGTTTTTGTGAATATTCAGGAGATCGAGATCGAGATCGGGATCGTGATTGTGCTTCTGGCGAGGGATCTTCCAACGGACCACGAGATTAGCGCGTGTACGCGTTTTGCTCACATGTGAGTGGACAATTTCTTTTCACAGAATTCTTGCGAGTCTTTTATATGATTTTCGAACTTGAGCATGCGTATTGAGATTACGGATTACATGAGCATGTGCTTTTTACGATTATACGATTATATTTATACAGATATACGAATACGAATATACATACACTTATATGCTGTTTCATGCATTTGCATCGAACTGTTTATGATTTGGTTTACACAGAGTACAGTCTCAGTTATGTTGTTGTATCGATATACTTTGCCTCTCGGTTAATCCCCGATGGTAGGCCGCCTGGAGGGGCGTTTCCCCAACCAGACCGGTGAGGGGCGTATCCCCGGATCCGAGGCCATTTCTGGCTTAGAATCACATGTGGGTCTGGGATCCCATGATTCGGACTGTACTAGCACGGTGTGTGTCCATGAGTGACCCCGTGGGATTTTACTTGCATGCTCAGTACGCTGGAGGATTATGGTTTTACCTCGTGTACTTTGTTATTATTATTTACCTGGACACGCATATGTTATTTTAAACATATATATCAACTGGTGAAAGACATTTATTTTCGTCCACTCACTCTAACGTGTTTATTGTCTTTCCCCTGGGCTTTTCTGTTTCCGTGCCCAGTTGCAGTTCAGGTTTTGGTGTTTTCACGTCGCGGTTTTTAGGCTAGTGATCAGAGTTACCTGTGCTTTCCAGTAGGTTCTTGTTTCCCCTACTGATGTGTATATTGTATATGTTTTACTTTAGAGGTCGCTCTGATACATTCTGATACTTGTTTATACAGATTTTCTCGGATATATATATACACTACAGTACTGTTTACTGTTTATGATTCATATATTGATGTTGAGAAATCCGGATGGGATTGGTGCCCACGGTTTGGCTTTTGTGGCATAGGATGAAATGTTATTTTCTGGGTGCAGGTTATGGCAATTCCACGTTAGTAACGAAACTCTGCCAAAATTTTGAAAAGTTTTTGTTGGTTCGTATTTTCAGAAAGGGTTTGATTCCGATTTAGGTAACTGAATCGGGGTTGGGTCCTTTCAGCTTGGTATCAGAGCATTAGGTTGTCAAATTATGTAGACTCTTGTAGTTGTGACGCTTAGGGTATTTGAGTTGATACAGCATGACTAAAGTGATGACCCGACTGGCCAGCGGTACTCATCAATACTTCGGGTGTTGTGTGTCCTCAAATATCTGCAGTTTCATGCTTACGTTCTTTCTGCTTGTACCTAATACTTGTCTTGTATTAGTAGGATGCCTCCTCGACGTGGTCCCCGTGTTGATCGGGATGATGATCCTGATGAGGATCGCCGAACGCGCAACTTGCTCATGCGAGTGCTGCGTTTGGAAGAGCGTTTTGACCCTGTGGTCAAGGCTCGCACTGCTGGTGCTACTGTGTTTTCAGGTTCAGTTGATCCGGAGATATGCGAGGCATGGTTGGTTCAGATTGAACGTGTTTGTGAGCGTCTGCAGTTTACTCCTGAGCAGATGACAGTAGCCGCAGTTGGTTTGCTTGAGGGTGATGCATATTTTTGGTGGGTTAGTACCGACAGGGTTCCAGCTGATACTCCGTGGACATTGTTCAGTGATCTGTTTATGCGGAGGTACTTTAATCAGGCTACTCAGCAGCGCAAGTACGAGGAGTTTACGAACTTGAGGCTGGGCAGTTTGTCTGTACTTGAGTATCGGGATCGATTTACCCGTTTGTCTCGTTTTGCGCGGGATATGGTGGCTACAGAGGAAGCCAAGTGTCGTAAGTTTGAGATGGGATTGAATTTGAACATCAAGGCGACACTGACTACGATGCCTCGGAACAAATTTGATGAGTTTGTCAGTGCAGCTCTCTGAGGCGAGGATATTGAGCAGGAGAGACAGCAGAGGTACCAGCCGAGGCGATTTGAGGAAGGTGGACCGAGTCAGGGGCCTTCAAAGAGGCAGAGTTCTGATACTTCCGGTTCAGCTTCATCTTCTGGCGGTGGATCATATCGACCACCAGCTGGTGTACCTAGACGGAGACCGTTATGGAGGAGAGATCGACCACAGCGTCCACAGGGTAGTGCAGGTTCCAGCGGTTCTAGTTATCCTCGACGTACTGGTGGAACTTTTGCTGTACCGAGGGAGTACCCGTTGTGTAGTCTCTGCAGCCGACATCATGTGGGTCCATGTCAGCAAGGTCCTGTCACTTGTTTCCGCTGTGGCCAGATGGGTCACTATGTGAGGGAGTGTCCTCAGTTGTATGGTGGTGACGGACAGACGACCCAGAGTTCCGGAGCTGAGCGAGGTGCTACTTCGGGAGTTCGACCAGCACAGTTTGCAGGTCAGGGTAGGCAGCAGGGACAGCCCCAGCGAGGACGACCAGCCGGACAGGCGAGGGTTCATGCTATGACTCTACGTGAGGGCAGAGCATTACCGGAGGTCGTTATCGGTACATTACATGTTTTTGGTATTCCTGTACTTGCATTGTTAGATCCGGGCGCTACACATTCATTCATATCATTTAGACTGTCATCATTAGCTACGGTACCTGCGTCTCCATTTCCGGGGTTGTGGAGAGTGTTGTATCCGTCAGGTAAGGTTGTGAGCATCGGTTGGGTTTACCGAGATTGTGAGGTGTTTATTGATGGCCATGGTTTAGCAGCAGATCTGTTACTGCTTGATATAGTGGATTTTGATTTGATATTGGGTATGGACTTTTTGGAGTCGCACTGGGCCATGTTTGATTGCCACAGGAAGGAGGTCGCATTTCGTCGACCAGGGTTACCTGAGATACTGTTCCGTGGTGAGAAGAACACTTCACTACCGTGCTTGATTTCCGCGATGAGGGTAGATCGATTGATGAAGAAGGGTTGTGTTGCTTACTTAGCCCATGTTGTGGACACTACAGCTGCAGTGCCAGATCTTAGTAGTATTGAGGTTGTGTTTGAGTTTTCGGATGTGTTTCCAGCGGAGTTACCTGGTATACCCCCTGTACGGGAGATTGATTTTACCATTGAGTTATTGCCGGGTACTGGACCAATTTCCCAGACACCGTACCGAATGGCACCTGCGGAGTTGAAGGAGTTGCAGATCCAGCTCCAGGAGTTGTTAGAGAAGCGATTTATTCGACCGAGTGTTTCTCCATGGGGTGCTCCAGTGTTGTTTGTGCGGAAGAAGGATGGGTCCATGCGTTTGTGCATCGACTATCAGAAGCTGAATCAGGTTGAACAAGTATCCGTTGCCGCGGATTGATGACTTGTTCGATCAGCTGAAGGGAGCAGCAGTCTTTTCGAAGATTGACCTTCGATCCGGATATCACCAGTTGAGGATCCGAGACTCTGACGTAGCCAGGACAGCATTCCGGATGCGGTATGGGCACTATGAGTTTTTGGTTATGCCGTTTGGGTTGACCAACGCCCCCGCAGCTTTCATGGACTTGATGAATCGGGTGTTTCGACGATTCCTAGACAAGTTCGTAATTGTATTTATTGACGATATCCTGATTTATTCCAGGAGTGTGGGCCAGCACAAGAAGCATTTGCGGGCAGTGTTGCGGACTTTGCGGGACCATCAGCTGTTCGCGAAGTTTAGTAAGTGTGAGTTCTGGTTGGATAGTGTGAAGTTTCTGGGCCACGTGATTTCGGCCGAGGGAGTCAGTGTAGATCCTGACAAGATCGAGGCCGTGCTGAACTGGAGTAGACCCACTACTGTGCCGGAGATTCGGAGTTTCCTGGGGTTAGCAGGTTATTATCGACGGTTTGTACAGGATTTCTCCCGGATTGCTACACCACTGACCAGATTGACGAAGAAAGGCGTCAATTTTGAGTGGTCTGATGCGTGTGAGGAGAGTTACTTGCTCCTGAAGGAGAGATTGACTACCGCACCAGTTCTGACATTGCCAGACGACAGTGGTGAGTTTGTTGTGTACAACGATGCGTCGAAGTTGGGACTTGGCTGTGTGTTGATGCAGCATGATAGAGTTGTGGCATATGGTTCCGGGCAGCTGAAACCGCATGAGGCCAACTACCCGACGCATGATTTGGAGTTAGCCGCTATCGTTTTAGCGTTGAAGAGTTGGAGGCATTATTTGTATGGTGCTCAGTGTAAGATTTTCACTGATCATAAGAGTCTCACCTACTTGCGGACGCAGCCGTATTTGAACATGAGGCAGCGCCGATGGATGGAGTTGATCAACGATTACGATTGCACATTCGAGTACCATCCGGAAATCTGGGGCCTCATTGTTTCACATGTGTGTGGCCAGAGTATCGATGTTAGCCGAGCTTCGAGCTACAGGTGATGTGTTTGGGTATGATAATGATGGAGCTTTGTTGGCCAGTTTCAGGTTCGACCTGTACTGGTTGATCAGGTACGAGAGGCCCAGGATTCGGATTCTTACCTGTTGGGCAAGAAGACCATGTTACGGAATGGTGTGCCTACAGAGTTCCGATTGAGCGACGACGGTACGTTGTTGTTCAGAGGCAGGTTGTGTGTACCTAGAGACGAGGACTTGAAGAGGGAGATTCTGGATGAGGCCCACAGTTCAGCGTATGGGATGCATCCCGGAGGTACGAAGATGTTTCGTACACTTCGAGCGTACTATTGGTGGCGCAACATGAAGCGGGAGATTGCCGCGTATGTGAGTCGATGTTTGATTTGTCAGCAGGTGAAGGCGGAGAGGCAGAAACCTGCAGGGAAACTACAGCCACTTGAGATTCCGGTTTGGAAGTGGGAGCATATTACGATGGATTTCGTTTATGAGTTGCCGCGTACTTCAGCGGGCAACACTGGCATTTGGGTTATTGTTGACCGATTGACGAAATCCGCACACTTTCTTGCACTTCCGGGGAAGATTTCAGTGGGCAGATTGGCCAAGTTGTACTTATCTGAGATTGTTCGCTTGCATGGTGTGCCTGTGTCGATTGTTTCTGACCGAGATAGTCAGTTCACTTCTGAGTTTTGGCAGGCGTTGCAGCGAGCATTGGGCACGAGGTTGCGATTTAGTACAGCTTTTCATCCTCAGACTGACGGGCAGTCCGAGCGGACCATTCAGACTCTTGAGGATATGCTGAGATCGTGTGTGTTGCAGTTTCGCGGAAACTGGGATCAGCAGTTACACCTGATTGAGTTCGCCTACAACAACAGCTATCAGGCCAGTATTGAGATGGCACCGTACGAGGCTCTGTACGGGAAGCAGTGTCGCACTCCATTGTGTTGGAGTGAGGTGGGCGAGCATTGGATTATTGGTCCTGATTTGGTGAAAACCACGATGGCGGACATACAGGTTATCCGGGATCGATTGAAGATCGCCCAGGATCGGCAGAAGAGTTACGCGGATGTGAGGAGGAAGAGTTTAGAGTTCGAGGTTGGTGATTGGGTCTTCCTGAAACTATCTCCGTGGAAGGGAGTTGTGCGTTTCGGGAAGCGAGGCAAGCTTCGCCCGCGGTACATTGGTCCGTATAAGATTACGGAGAGGGTTGGAGCTGTTGCGTATAGACTTGAGTTACCGGCTGAGATGGCTCGTGTTCATGATGTCTTCCATGTTTCGATGTTGCGGAAGTACATCTCAGATCCTTCACATGTGTTAGCTCCACAGCAGTTGCCAATGAGAGAGGATTTATCTTACATGGAGGAGCCAGTGCAGGTTCTCGATCGTCGTAAGCAGGAGTTGAGGCACCGTGTGATTCTTCTAGTGAAGGTCTTGTGGCAGAATCACTCAGTTGAGGAGGCCACCTGGGAGACCGAGCAGCGTATGCGGGAGCAGTATCCTCATCTGTTCACTTGACAAGTACGTAAATTTCGAGGTCGAATTTTTTTAAGGCGGGGTAGATTTGTGACGACCCGAACCAGAATCAGTTGCGTATTTGGCACGATTCTCGAGATTGAGTTTAGTCGCAGTTTTATATCGTATAAGTGATTTGCCGACTCTATTTGCGACTATGTTTTCGGTCGAGAATTCGGGTTGAGTGTCTTCACTGAAGTTGTAGAGTACGTGATCTCGAGCTCGTAGGCGGTTCCGGAAGATTTTTCCGATAACCGAGGAATATTTTATGATTATTTGAAGTTTCGGTTTCCGACGAGTTTATCCGATTGTTTCGAGCTTATCCGAATTATTTCATATATTCGTTTTGGACCGTCGATCAACCCGAAACGCGAGTATAAATATCGGAATAGTCGAGAATAGTCGTAAAAACACTGTTTTATGTTGACCAGACGTTGACTTTCCTAAAATGGAAATCTGACCGTTGACCCGAAGTGGAGAAGTTTCCGTTTTGGTCTTGCCGTTCGACGACCAACTTTCCGGCCACCTCCGGCCACGTGACAGGTATAGCTAGCTTCCCCTTGTAATTTCGAGTTTGATGGTATTTGGATTGAGAGGAATTGATGCCGTTTTGTTTGAACCCGAATTGGGTCCGATTCGATGATGTCGCCATTAATGGTTGGCCGTTTTCCAGCGAGGTTTGGAGGTGGTGGTTAGGGGGGTTAGACTCCCCTTGTTCCTCTGAGTCTCATGGTGTAATTAATTTGGTCTGAGATTGTGTTTTTGGGGTGCTCCGATTAGGTATCCGATTTGAAATTCCGATTTCATTTTTGATGTAATTGATGATGTTAGAGTTGGAATTGGCTTGTGTGTCAGTTATGGAAGTGGTTCGAAATGTCGAGATCTTGTGATCTGGAAGTTCTCCGCCGGTGAATCTCGTCGTTGACGGCGCGCTGCCGGCGGCGGCGGCGGTCAACGGCGTAGGAGTAGACTTTTTCAGATTTTGATGAAATTAGTGTCGTTTTTCTCAAAATCGCGCCCTGGTTATCGTCCAGAGGTTTTCGGGTTGATTTGGTTAGCCGATTTTCAGTCGAGGTTTTCGAGTGGGGATTTCAGAATTTCCATTACGCATTTTGTACCGCATTGCATATGTCCGGGAACGGTTGGTTTCCGTGAATCAGTATAGGGTTATGGACTATGATTTTGATCAGTTATGTTTTTGTGAATATTCAGGAGATCAAGATCGAGATCGGGATCGTGATCGTGCTTCTAGCGAGGGATCTTCCGCCGGACCACGAGATTAGCGCGTGTGCGCGTTTAGCTCACCTGTGAGTGGATAATTTCTTTTCACGGAATTCTTGCGAGTCTTTTATATGATTTTCGAACTTGAGCATGCGTATTGAGATTACGGATTACGATTATACTTATACAGATATACGAATACGAATATACATACACTTACATGTTTTTTTATGCATTTGCATCGAACTGTTTATGATTTGGTTTACACAGAGTACAGTCTCAGTTACGTTGTTGTATCGATACACTTTGCCTCTCGGTTGATCCCCGATGGTAGGCCGCCTGGAGGGGCGTTTCCCCAACCAAACCGGTGAGGGGCGTATCCCCGGATCCGAGGCCATTTCTGGCTTAGAATCACGTGTGGGTCTGGGATCCCGTGATTCGGACTGTACTAGCACGGTGTGTGTCCATGAGTGACCCCGTGGGATTTTACTTGCATGCTCAGTACGCTGGAGGATTATGGTTTTACCTCGTGTACTTTGTTATTATTATTTACCTGGACTCGCATATGTTATTTTAAACATATATATCAACTGGTGAAAGAAATTTATTTTCGTCCACTCACTCTAACGTGTTTATTGTCTTTCTCCTGGGCTTTTCGGTTTCCGTGCCCAGTTGCAGTTCAGGTTTTGGTGTTTTCACGTCGCGGTTTTGAGGCTAGTGATCAGAGTTACCTGTGCTTTCCAGTATGTTCTTGTTTCGCCTACTAATGTGTATATTGTATATGTTTTACTTTAGAGGTCGCTATGATACATTCTGATACTTGTTTATACGGATTTTCTCGGATATATATATACACTACAGTACTGTTTACTGTTTATGATTCATATATTGATGTTGAGAAATCCGGATGGGATTGGTGCCCACGGTTTGGCTTTTGTGGCATAGGATGAAGTGTTATTTTCTGGGTGCAGGTTATGGCAATTCCACGTTAGTAACGAAACTCTGCCAAAATTTTGAACAGTTTTTGCTGGTTCGTATTTTCAGAAGGGGTTTGATTCCGATTTAGGTAACTGAATCGGGGTTGGGTCCTTTCACACCCCCCACCCCCCCTCCCCCCCGACCAAACACCAACGTTTTGAGCGTTCGACCCACCAATTTGAAGATCTCCTCGAGCCCATTCGATCTCACAACTACGGCTTCCTCTGATTCTGGCGCATTTCGTTGGAATCAACCTCAAAAGCCGGCGGATCCAAAAATCTGGTCGGAATATTCCCAGCGTCGAAACGCCGGCCACACACCTCCGTTGCACTCGAAACCAACCAAAATCGACACCCCGTGCTAAACTCGACCAGAACCCCTACACCACCGCCACCAAACCTTATCACCAGCGACGACGAAACTCCACGTGTTACACAACACAAATCCAAAACTCCTCCAAGCCACACCAAATAACTCAATTCTCACCATAATCAAAATTCAACCACAATGAAGAGAGGAGTAAAACCCATACCTTGAGCATGAAAAATGGTGGCTGGATGGCCGCTTTTCTGGTGGGTCATGATTCGGGTCAGAAACGGGTCAACAGTTTAGCTTCTGACTTTCTATCTTTGGTATATTAACAATTTTCGGAAACATGCTATTTATAGGGGGAAGCTCCTCAAATGATCAACGATCAATATTCAAGTTTATCGCAATCGTACGAATGATAATTAACCGATAAAAAAATAAGTTTCTTTTCAATATACCATTACTCTAATTTTTGATAAACAATGCGATACTTACCCGAAAACAAAAACTTCCGAAAATATAATAAATAGCTCGCATATCCGAAAAATTGTCCAAAAATTCCCATTAGCTCAAAATGAAATACTCTACAATTCCCGTGAAGTATATCAAGTCCAATTCTCATCCGGTGAAAAATTCGTTAATAATTCAATAACGCGACAAATCTGTGATGAAGCGTAATAAGATTTGATAAGCCCGTGATTTCGGTTCGGGTTGTCACATGCATCATCTCCAATTTCCTCAAGCACATCAATGATACATGAAAACATGGCAATAAAGCTTATCAAAGTACCAAAGTGTGTTTCCCAACGTGTATCATGTGGACGTTTCTGAGAGAACCCGATCCCGATTTAGTTGCCTAAACCGAAATTAGGCCCTAATGACACCATAACTTACAAAAATTTTGCCAGAGTTTACTCTATAAAATGTACAAACCAAAAACCTGCAAGAAGATTACACTTCATAGATAAATCCCCAGACACACCGTGGACCACCATTGTCCATCCGGATTTCTCAAAATCCATATATATATGATAAACTCAAGGTTTACAAGAAATCCAACAAACATTTAGAAGTATAACTCAAATTGAACAACACCACACAAGTATTCATAGCGACTTCTAATTACAAATATACAAGACTAGCAGGTTATATCAGGAACCTACTAGAAGAAAAGTGTGATTTGAACTCTAGGCTTCCTACAATGACCTGCAACCACGGGAAAGATACTACAATCTGGGCGGCGAAAACCGAAAAGCCCAGAGAAAAGCATATAAATAATAAAACTGTTAGAGTGAGTGGACGTAAATCATAATATGCCGCATAAATAAATCAACATGCTTTTCACAATAAATGCACATAAAATTATGCGAGTTAAAACAAACAAGACCAGGTCAAGTGCTCATAAAGACGTAACACTCTTGTGTACTGTGTATGTGAAGGCAGTAACTTGGGCACGGAAAACTGAAAAATTCAGGGAAAGGCATTTAAAATATAAAACATTAGAGTGAGTGGAAAAAAATAACTTAAACTACGAAAAATGATAAATCTGTAATAACATGCATTTCCGCCAATTTTTGGGAAATAATACGAGTTCAAAATAAATAAACTAAAATGCAATAGAGCTGGTCGTTTAGGGCTCCTGACCCGGTACAATTATAAAAAGAAAATACCGGTGATGTAAGCGTCTAGGGTGTTGTTTGACCCGAGATGAATCAGGGTCTGCCAGGGATCCTGACCTAGTCCAACTGGCTATTCGAGGATCAGCCGAATAGTTAGAGTATCGATGCAACTAAATAAACCATTACAAACAAACCTTCAAATAAACGCTTGGAAAAACATACCATAAAGCGTAAAGCTTAACAACCATGAACTCACTATCAATTGTGAAAATAAATAAACGTCCACTCACCATACAATGCCGGATAATCATAAAGCTGTAACTTGCTAATCGACGTAATAATCATCCGACACAGCCCACTAACTCGTAATCCTGAAATTACGATTATAATTAATATCTTCTCGTCGATATTCATAATAAATAGCTAGGCTCGTAATCCAACGAGCAATAATGTCGAGAATCTCACATTCTCGAATAATGCATTTTTCGACTAATTACAAACTTAATCAAAATCCAAATTTAATTCTTCGTATTCCTTCACTTTAAATCAATTTTAGAGTCGCAATATAAATCTCAAACCTCAAGCAACTCATTTGAATTGATAGTCGGATCGTCTGTGAATATTATTGTAAAATCAATTAATTATTATGCAATTAAACGCACATCTAAATTAATCAAGTTCAGATCCATTCAAGAATCTAACCATTGCGTTCATCATGAAATAACATGTGGAAGGATATAAATTTTGCCAAAATTCTACCTCACCCGAGCTCCGCCCCAGACAGCGGCACGTAGGGCCACACACCACCGCCGCCGCCAGCCGGAATCCCATCGGCACCAAATCGAGCAACCGGCACATCAAAGTGTTCATCTCAAGAGGCACAACAACATTTAGGAAGAATACAACATCAAAATTAAACCGAAAACCTCGAAATCGCCGAAAAACAAAAACGCCGTCAGAAAATTCATCTCCTCTGTCCTCCGGCTTTCGGCCACGGCAAGGCCCGAGACATGTCGAGTTCAACTCCTCTCTTCCTGGGCTTCAAAACCCCCTTAACCTTGACGTCTAAAACTGCTGCAAATGCCGCCACCATCGCAGTGAAAATCAACCCGAAAACCGCCACTTTCTCGACCTCGATTCTCCCTCCTCCAGCCACCAATGTCAGAGATATTACCAGCAAACGGTAGAGGGGCCCAAGCCCAACAAAAGTTGACCAATTTCACTGCCAAAGGTGGCCAGCTGGAGGCTTACCACTGGTGATAAACCGATGACGAACACGGGTTGCACGGAAGGTTGAAAGGACCCAACCCTAGATTAACTAGTAATCTAGGATCACACCCTAATGACAAGACTTAAATTACGAATATCTGGAAAAAAATTTGACATAGTTTTCTCTACGAAGTGGACTACCACAAACCTGCAAGAAAATCATAATTCGAATTTCCCACAAACAATATCGTGGACCACTGATGTCCATCCGGATTTCTCAATAAAGTGCAGAAAGTAAATTAATTAAAATACTAGAATAATAATACATGAACTGAAAATTTATAAACCAGAAATACTAACAATTTACAACCAGCACTGAAAATTATTTATAACACTAGTGTCCAGAGCGACTTTTAGGAGCAGAATAAAACATAAGAAAATACCCTGCTAATGGACAGAAACTTACAAGAAGGTATGATAATCCAGTGAACTCAAAGCCTCTAGGAATCAAAATTCAGCTTAGGAGAAGCACTGCAACCTGGGCACCGAAAACCAAAAGGCCCAGGGAAAGGTATATAAAAATATTTTAAAAAAACGTTAGCGTGAGTGGAAAAAAATTCATAATCAATGTAAAATAATAGAATATTCTAACTGTATATTTCCACCAATTTCTATAAAAACCTCTGAGTTCAACAATTATAAAACTATAAAAAATTGTGGACGAGGACTCCTGACCTCCCATAACTAGTAGCTACGATGAATAGAACCATGGGCCATATGAGGTATCCTGAACTCCCTTTACCGGTAGCTATGAAAAATAAAATTAAAAGGTGATGGGTCAGACGAGGTAACCTGACCTCCCCTGACCATGGACTATCCGGTAATCAGCCGAATAGTTAGCGCATTGATGCATCTAGCCTATAAGCCATGACAAGAAAAACCTCCAAATTCAAATCATACTCATCTACTACTAATCTCCACATACACTCGTAACGCTCATAAACTAGCATCTGACATCGAGCTGAAATAATTTAATCTATACAGCATAACATATACACCACCAATCCAATGTTAATACAATTTATTTTCCTCCGCGAACTCATGTGATTTATACCTAGAAGAAATATATTTCTAGATTGGTGCCACGAATTGATTGGTATCCTTTCAAAAGAAATTTGTTCATAACACAAAATGAACACAATTAATGAAAGAAAGCACAAGTAAAAACATTTTAGGTTAAAAAACTGAATTATTGGAATACCTCAAAGATTGAATGAGTTTTGAAGAAATATCAAGATGAACTAAATCATCGATCCATGACAATGGATAATTGTTCTTCACCGTATCCTAGTTCAGTTTCCAGTAGGTGATACATAACCTCATTGAACCACCATTCACATTCACGAATAATATTGGGGCTTTCCTTGATGAAATATTGGAATGGATAAAATTCTTGTTGATCAATTTCTGATGTTGAGTCTGCCACTCTTGCAACTCAGCTGGAGCCATCCGATAGAATACTTGAGTTATAGGATTGGTACTCGATTATAACTCAACAATAAATTAAATATCTCCTAAACCGTAGGTAAATATGGCAAATTCTCGGGAAATAACACACTAACTACTTCAATCGAATTGATACAGGAAGTAGGGACACAAATTTTCACGACATGTGCCAATTATGCAGTACATCATTCTCCCAACAATATCACAGCCATCACGGCTGAACCCAAGCAACAAATAAAATGTTTATCTCACTACAGAACAAAATATCAGGCAACGCCGGACTCTAAAACACCTCATCTCGATAACCGTCTACCAATGCCTGATGATGTCTCAAGATCTCCCTGCCTTAGATCAAATTAAAATCTACTACATCCAGAAGTACTAGATCCGTAGACAAACAAAAACCTCTAAACATTACACTGCAATCTTTTATAAAATAATCCAACTATGATCGCCTCGCCAGAGGGATAAATTCACTAAAATAATCAATTTTTGTTCATTTCTGACCATATCCTAATCTTTTAAGGGGATGGCCCCTCTCCTGCCCTTGATTATGATACTTCCACAAAAACGTGGTTGAAACTCACTCAATATTTATTTGGCAGAGATGTGCGCTAAAGATTGAAGCATCAGAGGCGGCTAACGTCTTCCCCACACGAAAAGGATGCCCTTTCATTAAGTAATTTTTATGTGGTGCTAACACTTTTGAACGATTAGGATTGTTGATTGCTGTTTCTTCCAGTTGACTCTCTTCATAGTCTTATTACATTAAAAGATCAGTCCTCTTCTTCCCTTTAGCGGGAAACATGGTCCAAGCCCGCATAGGAATTGAAACGGATTGCCGAATCTGGAATTCTGTGAGAGACTTCACAGTTAAAGGGACACCGCGTGTGGCAGAACGTATAAATCAAACTTTACTGATGAAAGTTCGGTATATGTTATCAGAAGCGTGATAGATACATTGAGTATGGACGCTAGTCTTACTGCTATAAATGAATGTGTCACCCACCGAGTCAAACAAAAATAAACAACATAGTCGAAAACATTCACGTAACAAGAATAACCTCCAAAAATACTTGACTCCCACACAGAGTCATCTGGTGAAGACAAGCTTGACCTGACAGTCCCATTGGTCGTCATTTCTAACCTCGGTCCTCGTATGCTGGCTGCCCAAATGGCAGTGTAGGTCTGTCACCCGAGGTAACTCCTTAGTCACAACCAGAACTAAAAGCTGGAAATTCGCCTGAGGTATCCCTCGTAAAATGGTCCACCTGACAATAGCGGTAACTTACTAAAATCCCCAACCGGCACTGTCCAAAACAATATTTATGGAAAATGTTACATAAAAGAGGATCTCTGGGTGCTGGAAATACAAATCTAGATCCACTAGAACTCACTCTAAACACCCGTCTCTGGCGTCGGCTCCTTCTCCATCTTGGAAAACAACTCGAACAATAGGCATTAGGAGCTGAGGTATGAGATCCCTTGTCAGAAGATGCTGTGGAACCAATTATGGTGTAACCAATACTCGTTGAATATCCACTACAGCAAAAAGTGCTTTATACAACACTATTTACACAACGATTTTAAAAAAACATGTTGTGTGATAGAAAAAATGTGAATAAATTATATCATACATCGGTTAATATACTGAGCCATTGTATGTAAAATTTGAAATCACTTTCAGACAATATTTTGTATTATATGTATTGTATGATTATCAAAAAATGACTTGCTATTCTACTTCAATTTTTAGGTGTCAAGGGAGTCTGAAAATAGCATTTTCCCCTTAAATTTCTTCAGCTTCTATATCTTAGAACTATCACACAACATATATTATGACATTTCATTATCTGAAAAATGTGACACAAAAGTTTGTATGTCATTTCTTATGCATGCCATCTTTATTCACACAACAATGCTTATAACAAAATGTTGTATGTTGGTATCAAACTACTCATAGGCAGTAAGGAGCCCTCAGGTGTAATTTTACCACACAACAGATAATATATACACTTGTTGTATGATGAACATTTTGGTGGTAACCTTTACATTTCAGTTGGCATCCATTTTTGTCATACAATAGAACATAAACACTCAAGTTGTCTGAAAGTCAAACTTTGAATGTCAGTTTTTTTCTCCCAATATTCTCTTTACTCATACAACAAATCATACAATAAGTTGTTGTCTGATCAAAATGTTGGTGCCAAACTGTACATTCCAGTATGCATCTCTCACATGTGTCTTTTTTCATACAACATAATACATATGCATGTATTGTGTTGTGTTATGTGAAGAAAATGGGAGTGTCAAACATTGGATGTCAATTGGCATCTCGTTCTTTTAGACAACAAAGTCATATCAAATTGCTATGTGATAGAAATGATTGTCAACAATTACCATTTGCTTCTTATCATGTTGAAGCATTCACACAACAGAGGATCTAAAATGCGTTGTGTATCTATTTTACTATTCAATTAGACTTTAGGGTTTAGGGTAAGTTAGGGTTTAGGGTTAGGGTTTCATTTATATTATGTAATTTTTTTTATTAATTTACCCTGCACAGTATAATAGTAAAAAAATTGATGGTTCAAATTAGATCTTGTAGTTTTCAATGGTTAGAATTCAAATTAAATTGTGTAAAATGAGATAGATATGTAATCTACAAGAATGTGTGTCAAAGGTTTGATCTTAAAAAATTACTTTAGGGAGTGATAATTTACGTTTTAGTTGTAAGGGTACTACGCTCACATTTGGTGAAACGCATGGATTGAGGTTGAAATCAAGTCCCAAATTAATAAAATTTTAACGGCGTGCTTAGAATATTTTGAAAAATCAATCCGAGGGTCAATTTTGTAAAATGATTATACATTATCGATTAAGTTTCACAAAAGTCTTTTCTTCCATATAGCCAATGAGCAAAGTTAACAACATTAATATACATACAAGGAATTCAAGAAATGTGAGAATTAAAACTCTTCTAACGATAAAAGATGACATATAAAAGGGTTAAATTTAGTCGAAATACGTTTAGACCTCAGTCAATGAAGTCAAACCATACATGTCAAAAAACCAAAATACTCTTCTATTATATTTTGCTCATTTCCTATGGGAAGAGTAGCTAAATAATTTTTTTTTGTCAAATTCTTTTATATACAAATGAAATCCATGAGATTGTGTGTAAAATGTTTGGTCTTCAATTATTTTTATGGAGTAGAAAATTAATCATTGGAAATTATGGCTATAATCATTGGACACATTAATCGAGGGTCCGTTTCGCAAAATAATTATTCTTCCAAAAATTTGCATTTCGAATTAACATTTTTTTATAATCATCAATATTCAAAAATCAAGACATAAAGAAAAAAAACCCTTAGGTAAACTTAAACACTTCCCCTACATCTCTCACAAAACTCACTCTTCTACGCCTGCATCTCTCACAAAACTCTTATGCTTTCTCTCTCAAACCAAAAAAGAAGAAGAAAATTAGCGAAAGATAGACCATGCCACCACACATCCTAACCTAGTGCCGCCACCGCATCAACCCCTTACCTCCGACGCCCAACTCGGCATCTCTACTGCCGCTCACTGATCTACGCATTTTATGCTTGATTATTAATGTCTTTCTCTCTATATTTAACTTTGTTTTATGCTTAGTAAATATGTTTCTAACTTACTTTATGTTTTTAGGTAGAAATAAAGGAGGAAATAATAAAGGAGGCGTTTCGGAGCTAAAAGTTGGCTAAGGAGAAAAGTTCCTAATTCCAGAGAAGAAATGGTCCGAGAAATGGTCTTCAAAATGGTTACTAAAATGCTTTCCCACATGCTGTCAAGAATTGAAGACCAAAAGCATGTCCAAAGAAGCCCAAAGAAAGAAGATGGATTAAAATGAATTATCAGAAATCAGCCTTTGTACATCAGCCCACTTCGAAAGACCACTGTGAACAGATCCAGATGAATCTAGACGCGGTTGACATATGGTTGGAGAGATCTAGAAGTATAGTTTCCAACGCAACGTGAATCAAACGATTTGTAGTCCTAGAACGAGAGAAATTCCTGTTTTAGTGGAGAAGGGTCAGGTTATCCGGGTGGAGTAGTTAGAGTTCTAAAAGGAGTCGAACTAGGTTTTGCTTGGCCTATATAAAAGAGGGCTCGACTAGGGTTTCAACATCACTCACCATATAGCCGAAGCTCTTCCCTAAAACACCTCCTCACGTCCAAAAATCTCTCCAAGGAATACCAAGAAGTCGTCCACTCCAAAGCTTATCAACTACCTTCCTCCACCGAAGTATTCAAGGCAATCCTTAGTGCTTCTCTCCATCCTTTGAAGGCACGATTCCATCAAGTAGACTAGGGCAATCCCGACATAAAAAAGTGTAACCATGACTTCTACTCTTTTCTTCTCGTGTTATTTCTTGGTTTGTATGGACAAATTTGTTGAAGTATTTTTTGGTTTGTAATTCTATCAAGTTCATGTGATCTCCCACGTTTTGATCTTTAGCTTTCATGTGATATTTTGTGCTTAACGATTTGATATATTGCAGGGCAATCCCACCTTAAATCGATGGAAGTGTTAGGGCAATCCCTACACTTTACTTTCGAGAGATATGCATGAAATTAGTAGCTAAAAACTTAGAACTAATAGGTTGCATGTAATTTGGTAGGTTCTAAAGAGTTAGGTGAAAGATGAGTCGATCCTTGTAAATATATTAGTTTAGGATGTTTTACCTTAAAATTTGTAGGAATTTAGTAACCAAAAAAACTCGCACCCCCATTTAAACCTAGCATAGTTATGCATGCACCCTCAATCCCCGGTTAAGAACGATCCCTATTTACCAATGCTACATCTACCAAAAAGGGTTTTAATTGACTCATTGTTGTTGAGTGTTAAATGTTAATTTAGTGCTTAGTAATGGTGAGTATCAATTTTGGCGCCGTTTCTGGGGATTGTAAAGAATTGTGTGATTATGCTTGTATAATATGTTTATATTTTTCTGTTTTCGGAACTGCGCACTGCCCTGTTTTGTGTAAATTATTTGACATAGTTACATGTCTCATAAAAATATGAAAATTTGCAGGATTGTTTGGTTACGTGTCTTATATTTGCCTGTAAAATTTCATTTCATTCGGCTGAGCCAATAATTCTGGAAAAAATCGACAAGCAGCTGTGCTCAAGTTTGCACGAATCTGGAATTGCATGTGTTCTTTGTAAATATGTGAAATTGTGTAAATATTAAGCATGTATATAAAACCCACGAAATTTTTGTTTATATACTAACACTTGTTCATATATATTGTATTTTTGCAGCCATGTGTACACCTTAAAGGAAGCTTTGGATTTACATTAAGTACATGAGCTTGGTTGATTATGTTGCACTCATTGTGAATAGATGGCGCTTCTTTTCCTAGTTTATCTCCTAAACCCTTTGTGATCTGTGGATTTCATCAACACACAGCATAATCTAAGTGAAGTTATGGACATGAGATTGAGGGCGGAGTCTACTATGGACTTGAGGGAGTGTAAATTTTCAAAAGATTGGTTGAATGTCGAACATGGTGTCTAGAAACGGGTTATGACTGGTGATAGGTTCTGGATCTAAGAAAGACTTGCATCAATGGAGTATATACTAATGATTTGGTGAGTGGATGAATACTTATCTTTGAGTAAGATATCTTTGGTGACTTGGTGTCTAGAAGGTGATGGTTTCTATGACGGGTTCTGGATCCGAGATCTCAAATCGGTCCTACCTCTCGTGGTCTCTCTTACCAACTGGCCAATTCATTAAAGTTGCCCAAAGAAGATAAGGACTAAATCTACTTTCCATGATCGGTAAGCTTCAGGATGCATTGTCGAAATTAGTCCTGCCTCTTGCGTTATCTCTATCCTCAACTGGCCATGTTTTTCGATTAAACTAAGACCATTCGTTTGGAAGTTTATACTTTATCGTGCGGGTCGCATGTCCTTTGTACAACCTAAAGATCAAGCAAATGTACCCTCTTTAAATCCGAAGAGCACTCAAAATGTCTTATACTTGTGCATAAAAACGTGGACATGTGTGTTGCACCGAAATTTTGTAATTAAACACTAATTAAAACGTTGCATTTAGTCTACATAACCTTCTGGCGGCTTTGTGATACTCGGATTTCATCACCGGGTATTCTAACCTAACTAAAGTTAGGGACATGAGGCCAAAAGATAGGTCACTTTGCATCATAGATTAGCACGTAACTTTTGTGTTTTCTGCAGGTTTCTAACACTTTTCTCTTATGCATTCACTCCATACTTCATCTAAGTTCTTGTTTGATATGTTTGGGTGACGATTTGAATGTATGATGCATGAATTCGTTGAAGTATTGATTGATTGCATTTGTGTGATTTATGTACATATGTGTGTTCCTTTAAACTTTACATCTTTATATACACTAACATTGTCTACTCTTGCAGGAAACCATGTAAATATGTGTGTTAACTTGTTCTAGATTGTTCATATTACGTTTCATATCATCTAGGATATTTAGAGCCCTTGCATTCATGCATTTATAACTTAGAACTTTTGAATTGTCGAGAAACTCTGTTTTTTTTTTCGACCGGTCGAATTATTTTTTTTCATGCCTATTAATTTCGACCGGTCGATTCCCCTGTTTTAGTGTACTCGTAAATTTTTCATGTGTTTCTGTGTTTTGTGTGCTTTTGTGTGATTTTCGTGTACCTTTGTTTGTGCTTTGCTTGCGTTACATTTTTTGCCTAGTATCTTGTTTTTATTGTGTATTTTTTTGGTACTAACACTTGGTCTTTGGTAGATGCTCAGATTTATGAATGATCAGACCTACTCCACGTGAAGTTCAACTTCGTACTCGCACTGTGATCATTTCTACAAACGCGGTGGAAGACCTTGACCGACCTATTGTTGAGGACGACGTTGACTCACCATGATCATCCCAGCACCCCGAACATTTGATAATAGAAGAAGAACAAGAACAAGAGCAAGTACCAATGGCAAACGCAAACAATGCTCAACAATCACTTCGCCAACGCACTTGTTCTACTGATTGGAGTGCCAGCCCCTCATGCATCAGATTTCTGGAACCTCAAGAGGAGAAGAAGGACATTGAGCTAAAGAGCGGATTTCTCCATCGCCTACCTATCTTTCAAGGGATGGCGCATGAAGATCCAAATATGCATTTGAGGTAATTCCAGTTTGTGTGCTCAAAAATGAAGCCTGCGGATGCTAATGAAGAACTCTTGAAACTCAAGGCATTTCCTTTCACCTTGAAAGAGAGAGCACAAACTTGGCTTATGGAGATTCCACCGAATCACATCACCACATGGAAACAACTAGTAGATGCTTTCTTAAGCAAGTACTTTCCGGCCTCAAAGATCATTGTTTTGAGGAAGAAGATCACTGAAATTGCACAGGCTGCGGATGAGTCTTTTGGCCAATACTATGACAGATTCAAGGTTCTTCACTACCGGAAGAATTACTATGACCGACGACTTGGTGTCGTCGGTCTGTTTCCGTTTATCGTCGGTCATACCTATATCCGACGACACATCGTCGGATATAGTATCGTCAGTAATACACCGTCGATAATACTATATCCGACGATAATTTAGGGTTATCGTTGGAAAATAGATAGACTAAAACCGACGATAATTTATCGTCGGTCATAGTTTAAACTATAACCGACGATGTCATCGTCGGATATAGTTTTCTCCATGGTCAAAATGGTTGACTGTGGAGAAAACTATATCCGACGATATTGACACATGTCGTCGGATATAGTGAAAAAATTTAAATTTTTTTTGGCAGGTTTTGGGTTTTATCCTAAAACCTGCATTCACAAAAAATCACGCTATCTATATATTGTTCAAATTGAAAATCAACAACCATTGAAACTAGAGTACGTAGTAAATAAATAAATTAATAAATTAAAACTGAAATCATTCAAATTTGTATACATATGCGTAGTAAATAATGAAAATAAAAATGAAACCGACAATTGTTCAAATGTAGGGGGGTCCTGGTCCTAAGTCTATGTGGTCAAACGGATTGGAGAAAGTTGGTTGGTCCTGGTCTTGCTGAGGCTGAGGCTGAGGCTGTGGCTGTGGCTGTGGAGCACCGAAAATGGGCGGGGGGGGGGGGGGGAGCTATCTGGATTCCAGATGCTTGCAACTGTGCATAACATTGCTGCATCCATGTCCCCATTTGCAGCTGCTGTTCGGCCAACCGATTCTGCTCTGCAGCCTGCGCTTGCTCCATCTCCTCTATCCGACGCCGTTGAGCTTCCATCTCAATTGATTGCCTATGAAGCCGGTCGTTTAGCTCATTAGTCCTCGAAGATGATGATGATGATCCCGATCCGCGAGAGAATTCAGGGGTCTGCTTCAGCAGCCCTTGACCCCATTTTCCGGAACCCCTGCAGTAGAATGTGTTCTTCCCTGGAGGGATCGCAGTTGACGTAATCCTGGCCCTGACGATCGGATCAGATCGATCAATCTGATCAATCGGGAGTTCCGTATCGGGGGTGTTGGGATAGAGCTCTCTCGCCACTTGAGTCAACACCTCCGGAATCGCCTCCTGAATTCTCGCCTAATTGACAAAGAACAATAAAATATTAATTAAAAAAACAATCTAAATAAATAAGAAATAAGTTTATTTTGTTATAAGGACACTTACAGCATATTCGGGATTCTGCGGATACGCATGCTGCATCGTATAGACAAGGGGATCATCTTCTGGGTGGTTGGCCACCTCCTCGATCCAACCCGAGTATGATCTGGTACCGGCATGATGATTTGTGGTGTTTTTGGCCCGGTTCCTTGCGTTGACTTCAGAAAGAGCCTGCGCGATTAAGTCAACATAAAAACTACACTCATTAGCCAAATAATTTACGGGAAGTACGATAAAATAAAAATTAAATCGATTGAAGGTTGCGTACCTTCAATCGAGGGTTATTGAAGTGAACCACAAGCCATCGCCACTCGTACTCTCTATAACGAAACTCGCTAGGGGTACCCTCACGATCGTCCCCGTACTTTTTCCAATGCTTCTTCAGCTCGGCTTTCCACTCCTTATACCTATATATACCCATAAAATCAAGCGTTAGTAACTAACAACATTGTATGAACATAATCAAAAGAAACGAAAAAATTGAAACAAATGGTCGTCTGCAAACCTGCTCCCATGCACTTCCTCCGCCCACGTGGGTCTAATGTCTTCATCCACGCGGAACCACCTCTGCAATGCATATATTTATATATATATCAATAATATTAAAAATTTATTATTGAAAATTTTCATAATGAATATACAATTCAACTCACCGACAACGCATTATTCAGCTGATGTTTGACGGCTTGTGGCACTGAATTCCAATCTTGCCACAACATTGGGACTCTATCCCGTATGAGGCTGCCCGCCATCCCCGCGTACTTTCGAGTGACCTTTCCCTCGATCACCTGCCCTCTATCCCCGGTCGGAATCATAAGTTGGCCACCACCGCTAGCCTGAATGGCTTCGTCCAGTAACTTGCAGACGACGGGGCCTCTGGTTCTCTTCTGTTTGGCACCGGGCACGATCTCGCCTATCACATATATATGTAGACGATTTTTTAAACATCAACACCTAATTGAATTTAAATATTAGGGAGTAAAAAGATATCACTAATTAATATTTACCTGATTCGTCGGTGCGTTGTCCCGGAATCCTTGCACTCCAGAGAGGTGCCGGGAAGGGTATATACGCATATGCCTGCTCCGGGGTAATGAACCCTAGCTGTCCCGGAATAGGCATCCCGTCGGAATCGACGTGAGGTATTGTCGGGATTTCCAACGGTAAGAATAATGTAGGCGGCGGGCATAGTCGCATCCTCGCTGAGGACTGAGTGGATCCACCAGCCTCCTCAGAAGAATGAGGAGCTGTCTGGTGGATGACGGGGGAACCCTCCTCGCGATGAATGTCCGGCATTCGGACCGAGGATTGAGTCGCACTATCCGTTTCCGGCGTGCGACTGACCTGCTGAACCCTCCTCGCGCCTGAGGATCGAGCCGGCTCGAGCTGCTGCTGCTGAGGTTGTCCCTTGCCTATCAGCCGACGGTGTCGAGAGGTCAGCGGAACACTGTAAGTGTTGGGGACACTGGTGGATCCTGATGTGGACCGACTTCCGGTGCCATCAGGATCCCCAGCTCCCGAGCCCTCATCCCCACGTCCCGATCTCCCTCTCCCTCTGGACCTCCCCCTCAAAGTACTCGATCGCGACCCGGCCCCTCGGGAAGGTCCGCAATTAAACTATTGCATCGTTGCTATAAAATTATAAAAATTAAAAATAATTCCATAAAATCCACAATAATTACAATATATATATAATCCAAATATAATTCATCCAATACATATATAATCCAATAATTTAACTATATATATATCAATAATTCCAATAATCCAAATTCAACAATTATTCCAAATCCAATTAACCTAAAACTTAATAAAATTTAACCTAAAATTATTCCAAATCCAAATTTAACCTAAAATTCCAATATATTCCAATATATATCAATACATGCATAAAATTCCAATGTTTTCCAATATACCAATTTAACCTAAAATTCCCCTATTTTCCAATATACCAATTTAACCTAAAATTCGAATTAATTCCCCTATTTTCCAATATTTGAATTTAACCTAAAATTCTAAATTATTCCAATATATATCAATACATGCATAAAATTAACAAATTCCAGAACTATACATATACATGTATCCACATTATCGATCAACACATTCCACAACTTCAAATCTAACATAAATTAAAAAAAAATCGAAAATTTGAAATTTGGGATTTCAAACCTGTTTTTTCACTAATCGACGAGGGATTTGGCTTGAGGATCGATGGAATAGCACTTGAGCTTCGATTCCTTGCTTCCAACACGAAAATAATGGAGAATGAGGAGGCGGAGGCGACTGTTCCGGTTTGGGGCAGTTTTGTTTCTGCCCCAAATCGAAACCCAGATCGGGATATAAAACAGACTATATCCGACGAGTTAAGTAATCTCGTCGGATATAGTTGAACCGAAACTATATCCGACGAGATTTCATATGAATGTCGTCGGATATAGTTTCGGTTCAACTATATCCGACGAGATTTCATATGCAACTCGTCGGATATAGTTCCTCTATTTATTTTTCATTTATGCCGGTAATTAAACTAATTAAATATGTAGTGTATTAATATATATATTTATTAATAGTTAATACGAAATTATTAATAGTTAATAGGAAATATTAAAATTCTTATTTAATAATACGATATTATTAAGCGATCGGTACGTTGTATTTTTTTTCCGATCGATCTCTCAATCTCTCTCATTTATGATGGGGATCGATATATATAGCAATTTCATCGATGGACACAATTTTGTCCATAATATGAATAAAATTCATTTTACATTGTACGTTCTAAGTCGAAATAACATACATATATATATACACTAATTAAGGCGCATAATCAGAATCATCGCTTGAGTCTGACTCTGTTTCCGAGTTACTTTCAGGTAAGATGTGTATGTCCTAGTCACTTGAGTCTTCATTGTCTTCATTTTGATTAACATCAAGAAGATTCGGTTGAGAAATTCGTACCACACTGCCCTGCCTCACATTATTAAGGCGAATTGTTGAGGTTTCAGGAATACCAGTTGCGTTCGGCTCTTGGTATGCACTGACTTCTTCATTATCCGAGGTCACAGTACCAAGGGTGGAGGCACTGTATATGTTTCGTGGAAGAACATGGTTAACCACTTTCCACGCGCCTTTATGCACAAGATCATCAAGATAGAACAATTGTTTCACCGCCGTGGCCAACACAAACGGATCATCTTCATACCAGCTTGTGGCAGTATTCACCGAAAAAATCCCGTATTGATCGGTCCTTGTGTTCTGAGGGTCGATATCAAACCATCTACACTTAAACAAGTGCACGGTCATGCCTTCCCCATATATTAATTCGACAACTGAATGGAGAACACCGTAATAGTCAACTCCATTCTGCCCACCATGCACCATTACCCCAGAATTCTGTGTTTTTCGTCTGACATCTCTATGTTCACAAATAAATAGCACGCCATTAACCTTACACATAGGATAAACTCTGGAAGTTACCGGTTTCTGCGCCAAGAGCCTCAATTCGTGTGACCACTGAGGGATACCATCATCTTGTACATGATTCATCTGAAAATAATCATTTATTAAGTACGTATAAATAGGATGCGAGACATGCACTTAACATCGATCATATACAGGTCAATTTAAGTATCAACTTACCCAGTTGCCAAAATAGTTTGCGAATGTCTTGTTGTGGTACTCAACATCACCGGAAATAGCAGGGCAGTAAATGTGCAAATTTTTCCAATATTGAACTTCTGGACAGTTAATCAATACCGACCAATGGGCAATGACTAGCTCATAAGGTTCCAACTTGTACAAGTTAGGCAACTTTCCAAAAACTTCAACATCATCGGAGATGATCGAAAGGTTGAACTGCCCTCCATCTACGGGCATATGTTGTGGAGGGTCCTCCAACGCTCCCAAATACAACTTGGTGTACGTTACGCACTCATGCGCAATATATGCTTCAGCGATACACCCTTCGGGTGCAGATTTGTTCATCACATAGTCTTTGTAGTCCCCCAATTGTCTGTAAATGGGTAATTACAGATCGAGCATGTTATGCTTATGGCAACAGTATATAAGTGAATAAATAATATTAAAGATCGACATATATATAGCCAGATTCAGAGATGCATTACGTACATTTCCATAGGATACATCCATGTGTAGTGTACTGGACCAGTAAGCAACAATTGTTCCGGAAGATGGAGCATCAGGTGAGGCATGATGTCGAAAAAGTTTGGAGGAAATATCCTTTCGAATTTGCACATGATAAAAACGATGTCCTGTTGCATTTCCAACAAGTCCGATTTCTTCACTTCTCTCATGCATAACTTCTGAAAGAATCTTGACAAAGCCACTAACGGCTCCACCACCTCTTTGGGAAGGTACCCTCGAATGAAAACAGGGAAGAGGGGTTGGAGCAGTATATGACAGTCATGACTCTTTAGTCCGTACATCTTGTTGTCTTTGAAGTTAACACATCGACTTATATTTCCGGCATAGCCTGAAGGATACCTGACATTACCCATCCAACCAAAGATTTCACTCTTCTGGGCAGGGTTCACGGTATAAGGAGCTTGTGGCATTTTTTTCTTCCCATCTCTCAACCACAAATGTTTTCGCAGTCCCATCCTTTTAAGATCAATGCGTGCCTTCGGGCCGTCTTTAGTTTTTCCCTCCCAATTCAACACTGTGCCGACCACACTCTCGCACACATTTTTCTCTATGTGCATGACATCTAAGTAGTGTCTGATCAGCAACTTGGACCAATAAGGAAGTTCCCAAAAAATACTTTTGTGTGTCCAGAATTTATACCTGTCGGGTTTGTCAGGTATTGACGCCACTATCTCAGGATGATTGCTTAGCTGCCCAAAATCGTATTCATTTAGCACTTCTAAGATTTCATCCCCCGTCCATCTCCTCGGCTGCTCACCTGTTTCCACAGTCCCATCAAATGCCTCCATATCCTCCCGAAATGGGTGATCATGTGGAAGCCAACAATGATGTCGCATCTGTACAATCTTCCTGCAATGAGGTCTGCAACACTCAACCGTCATGCACTCTGGACAAGCCCTGTATCCCCTGGTAACGTTGCCCGACAACATCCCGCGTGCAGGAAAATCGCTAATGGTGCCAACAAGCATGGCATGCATCTGGAACATCTCATTTTTGAACTTGTCATAAGTGGGATGACCATGCTCACTCAAGTACTTAAGCTCCTTAATCAAGGGTCTCAGATACACATCGAGACACTTTCCTGGATAACCCGGCCCTGGAATGATCATAGTGAGCATATTGTATTCTTTCTTCATGCACATACATGGAGGAAGGTTGTACGGTACCAAAATAACTGGCCATATACTGTATTGAAGACTCATGTTGCCAAAAGGGTTGAATCCGTCAGATGAAAGCCCCAGCCAAACATTTCGAACCTCTGATGCAAAATAAGAAAACTCCTTCACCATGTGCTTCCAAGCCTCTCCGTCAGCAGGGTGTATAAGCGTATCACCGTCGGGCAAATTCCTCTCGGCCCACCATCTCATAGCTTCAGCCATGTGTGCAGACATGAACAACCGTTCTAGCCTATCTATCAGGGGAAAATACCGAAGTATCTTCACAGCTTTCTTTTTTCCGGCAGGAGTCAACTTATACCTATCTGTACCACATACCGGGCATTCATCAAGGGATTCAAGATCATTCCCATAAGCATCTTCACCCCAGAAAGAGAACACAATCATATCTACAAGCATGGATTTTGATGTAGGAAAGGCCAAGATTTGTAAGGATCTGTCGCACCTTACGATGAGTGGTAGGAAGACGATGACCGGGGGGCAACAACAAACCAGACCACTTCAGCCAATCATCAACAGCCTTCACACTCATTTTGTTCTCCACTTTGAGCTTCATTACTCCCATAACACTTTCGAGAACAGTCTTATTACACCCGTTGTACAACGGGGTCTGTTGGAAGGCAATGAGGTTGTTGTACTTGTCCATACCAGCAGTGTTGACAGCTGTAGGTAATTGCTGGACCGGCTCAATATGAGGGAAGTCTTCAACGGCGGGAGGAATATCGATATTCGGTGCTTGAGCAAATATACCGCTCTCATGAGGAAACATATCGTTGATCAACCTTGTTGTTGGATCATTGGATGTACTGCCACTCTCAAAAAATTGTCCGTGATCATGTTGACCAACTGTTGAGCTCTCACCGTGATAAATCCAACATGTGTACTTATCCCAAAACCTGTTTTTCTTCAAGTGCTCCAATACTTTATCGATGTGAAAACGATATCGCTCGCTACGACACTGACATTTCGTACACGGACAATAATGAATTGTCATCCCTCCACAATTAACCTTCACATATTCTACAAAACTTCTAATTCCACGGTGATATCTTACATCCCATCTTGGAAGACATATCCAACTCTTGTCCATCCTGAAAATTATATATATATATATAATGCAATATATTAATTAAATAAATTAATCACCCTAGCTAGCTAGCTAGTTATTGCTATATATATATATTCACAATAATCAAATCAAAATTAACAACAATTAATATATATATATATATATATATATTTACGATCAATCACGCGTACGTACTCAAAATCAACCATCGATCAATTACTCAAACTCCAGAATCAATTAATTAACTCGATCAATCTATATATTCAACCAATTAAGCATTAATATATACATACATGCATATCATGCACAACACACATATATATATATATTAATTAAGCACGACGTACCTATATATATATAATGCGCATGAATCATCACGAACTCATTGTCGACATCACCCAAAGATCGATTTCAGAGCATTTTCAGAAAAAATGGAAAGTTTCTTGAATGACAGATCGAGCTGCTGCCCAGATCTAAAATAAGAAATTATAACCGACGAAATGAAAAACTCGTTGGTAATAGTCAAAAAAAATCGTTGGACATTGTCCAAAACTATGACCGACGAGTTTCCGGCGACTATGACCGATGACAAGAAAATCTAGACGGTCAAAAAACTATAACCGACGAGATAATCATGTCGTCGGTTATAGTTTACTATATCCGACGAGATCCCTTCTCGTCGGTCGTTCTTTGAGGATCTCGTCGGATATAGTACTTCTTCTGGTAGTGCTTTGCGCCACCTGCCCATCACTTGGATTCTCTGAGACCAACCTCATGAACTACTTCTATGATGGTCTCAAACCAATTGATCAAGAGCTTCTTGATGCCGCTGCAAATGGAGCATTCATGGATTTCACTGAGGTACAAGCTCGTGCACTATTGGAAAATCAAGCCAACAATGATACTCAATATGGGATGGCACCATGCAAGACTGTAGCTGAAGTAAGTTCTAAGTCAGCACCGGATGACAAGTATGATAAACTCTCTGACTTGATGGAGCAAGTGCTTGAACTAGAAGTAAAGAAAGCCAAGGCAGCTTTGGGACCAACATGTGGTGTTTGCCACCTTCAAGGGCATTTTAGTGAGCAATGTCCTACAAAAATGGAGCCGCCTACTGAAGAACAGGTCAACGCCATTGGTAGATTTCAAGGAGGCCAGCGTTACAACAACTACAACAATTTTGGCAACCGTGATCATCCTGGTTTCAAATGGAGTAGCAATGAGGGGTGTCTTAACCCTCCATCACCTCAACAACAACAATTCTAACGTGCTCCCTATCAACAAAGGCCACCAATGCCTCAAGCGCCCATGCAACCACCACAAGCTCCTCTGGTCCAACAATTTACAAATCCGGACTATGACAAGATGCTTGCTCAACTGTCCAACTCCACACAAGCTCTAATCGATGGACAAAACCAAACAAAGGCCACGTTGGAGTCTCATGGATAGAATATCTCTAAAATGAAGAAGCAAATGGGTCAACTTGTGGATTTCATGGGACAATTTAGGGCTTCCAGACAACTTCCATCTCAACCTCAACCACCACCAAGGAATGTGAGTGCGATTATAACAAGAAGTGGAAGGATTTTGGAGAGTCCAACGTTGGAAGGATCTAAGCTGAAGGCAACACCATTAACTTATGATGTTGTGGAGGATGAAGATTTAGAGGAAGATCTGGCAACCAAATATGCCAAGAACAAGAAGAAAGTGGCGCCACTTGTAAGGCCACAATCACTAACGCCACCTACCCCAACCAAAGGTATTAACTCTATCCCTTCAAGTTTAGTTAATACTAATGCTTCGTTGCTCGTGCACCATTCCCACACAGATTATCAAAATCAAAGAAGGATGATCAATATGAGGAGATCCTGGACATCTTTCGGAAAGTGCAAGTAAACCTGCCCTTGATTGAGTGCATTAAGCAAGTGCCAATATATGCCAAGCTTTTGAAAGAGCTATGCACCCAGAGGAGGCAAACGATAGCGAAGGAGGTCGTGAAGGTGAATGCAACAGTTTCGGCTGTGTTGCAGCGTCGGTTACCCCTAAAACTGAAGGACCCTTGGAGATTTTTCTGTTCCTTGTATTACTGGTGACACTAGATTTGAAGATGGCATGCTCGACTTGAGTGTATCAATCAATGTGATGCCTTACTATCTTTATGCATCCATGGAGCTTGGCGAGCTTAAGCAAGATAATGTCATCATACAGTTAGCCGACCGCTCTCATAAATATCCAAGGGGATATGTTGAAGATGTTCTTGTCCAAGTCAACAAACTGATCTTTCCTGCTGACTTTTACATTGTTGACATGGAGGAGAGTCCGTTGAACACCACACCATTATTGCTCGGACGACCTTTCATGAGGACTGCAAGAATAAAGATTGATGTGTTCGAGGGAACGTTTTCCATGGAGATTGATGGAGAAAGGATTGAGTTCAACATTCTTGATGCCATGAAGGTTCCCACTGCTTGTGTCAATGCATGTTTTTCATATGATATAGTTGATGTTTTGGCGCAGCAGCATCTCGACATACTTAGAGAAGATGAGCTAGACACTGTGATTCAAGAAGGAGTTGGGTTAAACCGACTAGATAAAGAATCTCTCTTGGATGCTTTGATCGAGATTTTTGAGCCTAGGGTGATGGAGACGGTGTCACTCCTCAATGAGCAAGCCAACGTGATTTCTAAGGCAGCCCCGATTCCCTTGGCTTATGGTGAAAACAAGCTAGTTCCCTCCATTATTCGAGCAACGGAATTAGAACTAAAGGTGGTACCGGATCATTTGAAGTATGCTTACTTGGGAGACAATGAGACTTTACTGGTTATCATCTCTTCATCTTTGGAGGAAGAACAAGAAGTGAAGTTAGTTCATATGCTTCAACAATACAAAACCGCCATCGGTTGGACACTTGCGGACATCAAAGGTATCAATCCTGCAACTTATGTTCATCGCATTTTACTTGCAGATGGAGCTAAACCCTCTCGTGAAGCTCAAAGAAGGCTTCATCCACCTATGATGGAGGTTGTGAAAAAGGAAGTCATCAAACTCTTAGATTGTGGAGTTATCTATCCAATTTCGGATAGTCGTTGGGTCTTACCTGTGCAAATAGTTCCTAAAAAGTCTGGAATTACTGTTGTAAAGAATGCAGAGAATGAGTTAGTGCCTCAACGGACTATCACTGGCCACAGAGTTTGCATTGACTATAGGAACCTCAACGCCAGCACTCGAAAGGATCACTTTCCCTTGCCATTCATTGATCAGATGCTTGAGAGATTGGCTAGGCATTCATACTATTGCTTCCTTGATGGATATTCGGGTTACAACCAGATTAGCATTGCTGAAGAGGATCAAGAGAAAACAATGTTCACATGCCTTTTTGGAACGTTTGCTTATCGTCGCATGCCATTTGGACTTTGTAACGCCCCAGGTACGTTTCAACGATGCATGCTCTCTATCTTTTCTGATTACATTGAGAACATAATCGAGGTTTTTATGGATGATTTTAGTGTGTTTGGGAAGGATTTCGATGCCTATTTAGGTCACTTAGAGTTAATCTTGCAAAGATGCGTTGAAACGAACTTGGTACTTAATTGGGAGAAGTGTCATTTTATGGTCACTCAAGGGATTGTCTTAGGTCACATTGTTTCAAAAAAGGGTATAGAAGTTGATAAATCTAAGGTAGATCTTGTGTGGTACTTACCCTCTCCGACTTCAGTTAGAGAGATTCGTTCTTTTCTTAGACACGCAGGTTTCTACAGGAGGTTCATCATAGACTTTTCCCACATCTCACGTCCCTTTTGCAAGCTGCTTCATAAGGACATTCCCTTTGTTTTTGATGAAGAATGTGGCGTTTCATTTGAGAAGCTTAAGGAGTTGTTGACAAGTGCCTCTATTCTTTGTGCTCCGGATTGGTCTCAACCATTTGAACTTATGTGTGATGCATCGAATTATGCTGTTGGAGCTGTATTGGGACAACGGAGAGATAAGAAGCCATACGCCATTTATTATGCTTCTAAGACACTTGATGATGCTCAAGCCAACTACACAACAACCGAGAAGGAGATGTTGGCGGTGGTGTTTGCATTGGACAAGTTCCGATCCTATTTACTTCAAAGTAAGGTTTTAATTTACACTGATCATGCAGCTTTGAAGTATTTGATGTAGAAGAAGGATGCAAAACTGAGGCTCATACGGTGGATACTACTTCTACAAGAGTTTGATGTGGAAATCAAGGACAAAAAGGGAGTAGAGAACGTGGTAGCCGACCACTTCTCTAGGATTGTTAAAGAGAAGTCCAACGTTGCAATTGAAGAAAATTTTCCGGATGAACAACTCTTCGGACTTCAGGTAAGTGCCTCTGAAATTCCTTGGTATGCGGATATTGTAAACTATTTAGTTACCGGTGAGTTTCCATCATTTATGCACAAGGCTCAACGTGACAAACTTCGAAGTAATGCTAGGACCTTTATTTGGGATGAACCTTATTTGTGGAAACAATGTGCTGATTTAGTGATTAGAATGTGTGTTCCGGATGATGAGTTTGCATCTATTCTTGAGTTTTGTCATAATGGTGCATGTGGAGGTCACTTTGGTTCGAAAAAGACAGCCCTTAAGGTGTTAGATTATGGTTTCTTTTGGCCTAACCTGTTTCGTGATTCTAACGACTTTTGTGCTAAGTGTGATAGGTGTCAAAGATCCGGTAATCTCGGACCTCGAGATCAGTTGCCACAAACTTACATACTAAATGTCGAAATTTTTGATATTTGGGGCATTGATTTTATGGGACCTTTTCCTTCATCTAATGGTTTCACTTCCATTTTACTCGCTGTTGATTATGTTTCGAAATAGGTGGAAGCAAAAGCCACCCGTACTAATGATTCGCGAGTTGTTACAGATTTCCTCAAAACGAACATATTTTCAAGGTTTGGAATGCCGCGCGTTCTAATCAGCGATGGAGGGAGTCACTTTTGCAACAAGACAGTTGAGGCATTGATGAGGAAATATGGGGTCAACCACAAAGTTTCTACACCTTATCATCCACAAAGAAATGGCATGGCAGAGGTATCAAATCGAGAAATCAAGAAGATCTTGGAGCGAACTATCAAGCCTAACCGCAGAGATTGGAGCCAGTGTTTGGATGATGCTTTGTGGGCATATAGAACGGCATACAAGACCCCTATAGGCATGTCACCCTATCGACTTGTTTATGGGAAGTCTTGTCATCTTCCGGTGGAGCTAGAGCATAAAGCTTGGTGGGCGGTGAAGAAATTTAACATGGACAAGGATGAAGCTGGATTACATCGAAAATTGCAGTTGTGTGAGTTAGAGGAAATCCGGAATGATTCGTTTAACAATGCTTGGATCTACAAGGAGAAGACAAAGATGTTTCATGACTAGATGATCCGACGGAAGGAGTTTGAGATTGGTCAACAAGTTCTCTTATTTAACTCGCGTCTCAAGCTTTTTCCGGGCAAGTTACGCTCAAGATGGATCAGACCTTTCATTGTGATTGAAGTTTTCTCACATGGAGCTGTTTTGATCAAAAGTCCGATATCTGGTAATGAGTTCAAAGTCAATAGCCATCGGTTGAAGCCATACTATACAAATTTCAAGGAAGTCATCGTTGAGGATGAGAAGCTTTATGAGCCACCAACTTCAAACACATGAAGGATGCATCACGTCTAGGCTGGAAGACGTTAAAAAACAAGTGCTTGTTGGGAGGCAACCCAATGAAGGAGTCTACAACAGATTTGCATTCTCTTCCCCTATCTCTTTTACATTTTCATTGCTTTTAATCTCTTAGATAGATTTTCGTGAGTCCTTCCTCTTATGCTTGAATTTTATGCTTTACTTTAGTACATTGAGGACAATGCAGAGTTTAAGTATGGGGGAAGGGGTTTACAACTTTATTGAGTCATTAATTGTAAAATCGGACGGACAATGGAACTTTCCGGCGGATGATGCCCTAAAACAAAACTAATTAGTGTATTCAAGTCTAATTTAGTGTAAGTGGATGAATACTTGTCTTTGAGTAAGAGATCCGAGATGTTTTGGTGTCTAGGAGGTGACGGTTTCTAGGACAGGTTTTGGATGTGAGAAAAGACATGTTCGAAAATCACTCCTACCTCTCTTGGTCTCTCTTACCAACTGGCCAGTTCATTAAGGTTGCCCAAAGAAGATGAGGACTAAATCTACGCTTGTTTGAGAGTCTTTTTGATTAACTTAGTGTTTTAAAGAGTCTTAGGATTCCCTTAGTTAGTCTATGATGAAATTGGACCGAAAAAAATACAAAAATGGCGTTGCATATCATTAAGGATGAATTCATGTGCTAATTGAGATATCTTTTTAGTGTTATGGCATGTAGTAGATATGGTTTGTAAAGTTGGTTCAAAAATCGCATGTTAGAATAAGTTGTGAATCATATGAGCCTTAAGTGAGATTTTGAGCCTTGAACACTTCTTTTGAGTGAAATTTTGTGCATATTAGATATAGGTCTCAAAATCATGCATATAATCACTTGCCATAGATCTTAATGAACTAGAGAATACTAGAACTTACTCATGTCAATTTGCAAAGCTTATAGTTGATACATACTATGATTTCGGATATGATTAAAGGCACTTAGGTTTTCCACCACTTTGCCAAATTGCCATGTGTACCATATGTGCGCACGAGTTGCGACACCCCTAGATAACCTGTTTGAGCCACATTAAGCCTTTCTTTCATTTACCATATGAACCTAAACACTTAAACCTAGCGTAGAATTTCCTTACACTTGTTCTAAAGACTTGGTGGGATTTTTGAAGCTAAGTACATGGAGATGGTGTGAAGATCATGAGGAGATGTGTGTATGGAGATAGACTTGTCCAAATACCTTGAAAAAAAGTTTGCAATTGCCGAAAATAGAAAGAAGAAAAGAAAAACAAAAAAAATCGAGAGCAAGAAAAAGAAAAGAGTAAAAAGAAAAAAATCAAAAGCTCTCCGGCATTAGGTTTTTAGTGCACATTGTTTGGATTAATGTCCCCCATACTTGTCGATTTAGAGTTTGTATTGAATTGAAGGCCCAAAAGTGAAGAAATGTGGCATTTGCTCTGTCTACAAAAGCTCAAGGGAAGTTTAGAATGAAGTTAGGGTCCAACAAGATGAAATCTGGCCTGTGTACTTCAACTTTACACATGGTGACGTTGGTGAGAGGAGGATGAACGAAATTTATGAAGTTTTTGATGCTTTGACTAAGTCTTTTGAATGTTCTTAACCACCACATATCCATATTTTTGAATGCCTTAGCCTAAACCCCATTACAACCCATAAAAGTCCTTTTTGATCCTTAAGATGAGTAGCCTTCAATCTGTGAAGTAAGTTGCATGAGTAAACATATGGTTTTGGTTCATTTGTGCAAGTATCTCTTCCCATGCATGAATTTTCGTTGAAATTAACAAACACTTTGAGTGAAACCTTTGCATAAGTGAAAATATGATGAGTGCATCCATTTGAGTTGATTTGAACTTTATTCAAAACATGCACAGCTTTAACATCACCATTTTTTTCTCCACGTCTTACTTGTTCATGACATGATCATATATCTATTATCTATTGAATTCATTCAAAATTCATGTGAAAACATTATGATTCCATCGCCATAGACTTGAAGAACTTTCTGAGACAAATTTGACTAAGGGCTTAGTTTTGTTCAACTTAGTATTTCTATCGTTTTCAAACATGATTAAATGAGAATTTGCGGCTTTGAAATGTTGAAATATCTAAGTATGTTTGTATATAAGTGTCACATTTATCTTTGTGTTTTTAACTTTATTATTTTTCTTTTATCGAGTCTATTGCTTTGTTGTGTATTTGCTAGGGACTAGCAAAGTCTAAGTGTGGGGGAATTTGATCTACGCATTTTATGCTTGATTATTAATGTCTTTCTCTCTATATTTAACTTTTATTTATGCTTAGTATATATGTTTCTAACTTACTTTATGTTTTTAGGTAGAAATAAAGGAGGAAATAATAAAGGAGGCGTTTCGGAGCTAAAAATTGGCTAAGGAGAAAAGTTCCTAATTCCAGAGAAGAAATGGTCCGAGAAATGTTCTTCAAAATGGTTACTAAAATGCTTTCCCACATGCTGTCAAGAATTGAAGACCAAAAGCATGTCCAAAGAAGCCCAAAGAAAGAAGATGGATTAAAATGAATTATCAGAAATCAGCCTTTGTACATCAGCCAACTTCAAAAGACCACTGTGAACAGATCCGGATGAATCTAGATGCGATTAGCCTATGGTTGGAAAGATCTAGAAGTCTAGTTTCCAACATAACTGAAATCAAACGATTTGGAGTCCTAGAACGAGAGAAATTCCTGTTTTAGTGGAGAAGGGTCAGGTTACCCGGGCGGAGTAGTTAGAGTTGTAAAAGGAGTCGAACTAGGTTTTCCTTGGCCTATATAAAAGAGGGCTCGACTAGGGTTTCATCATCACTCACCATATAGCCGAACCTCTGCCCTAAAACACCTCCTCACGTCTAAAAATCTCTCTAAGGAATACCAAGAAGCCGTCCACTCCAAAGCTCATCAACTACCTTCCTCCACCGAAGTATTCAAGGCAATCCTTAGTGCTTCTCTCCATCCTTTGAAGGCACGATTACATCAAGTAGACTAGGGCAATCCCGACATCAAAAAGGGTAACCATGACTTCTACTCTTTTCTTCTCGTGTTATTTCTTGGTTTGTATGGACAAATTTGTTGAAGTATTTTTTGGTTTGTAATTCTATCAAGTTCATGTGATCTCCCACGTTTTGATCTTTAGCTTTCATGTGATTTTTTATGCTTAACGCTTTGATTTATTGCAGGGCAATCCCACCTTAAATCGATGGAAGCGTTAGGGCAATCCCTACACTTTACTTTTGAGAGATATGCATGAAATTAGTAGCTAAAGACTTAGAACTAATAAGTTGCATGTAATTTGGTAGGATCTAAAGAGTTAGGTGAAAGATGAACCGATCCTTGTAAATATATTAGTTTAGGATGTTTTACCTTAAAATTTGTAGGAATTTAGTAACCAAAAAAACTCGCACCCTCATTTAAACCTAGCATAGTTATGCATGCACCCTCAATCCCCGGTTAAGAACGATCCCTATTTACCAATGCTACATCTACAAAAAAGGGTTTTAATTAACTGATTGTTGTTGAGTGTTAAATGTTAATTTAGTGCTTAGTAATGGTGAGTATCACTCACTCCCTCAGTCTCAATTCGCCATCGTTCTCGACCCCAACAATTGGATCTGTGTTGCTGCACCATCTGACGAGCTAGTCCAGACTGGTGAGGGTTGTTTGGGAGAAGATTAGCACCTTCGCCGCCGACTAAAATGGCCTCGTTTTGAGCCATAACTGAGATGATGACATGAACAACGGTGCCGATTTGCTTTCTCTCTCTCTCTCTCTCTCTCTCTCTCTCTCTCTATTCATTCAGAAAGGTGCAACAACAAATGATGCAAGAGAAAGTGTCGTTCACGTCGGAGCAGTTTGTCGTCGTCAATTCGTACAACCCGGATATCCTCCCCAATCTTGAAAACTACGTCAACGGGCACGTTTGGCTTGTATTTCGATCTAATATGATGTATTGAGTTGGATTTTTTGATTGATTTTGTGGATGATTTGATTGAATTAGAGTGTGTATTATGTGTTTCAATTTCTAGGTTTCGATGCGAATCTATGTCTGCTTCATCTCTATCAGGTTATTTTCAAGTTAGGGTTTTTGGTTTATGAGTGGTTTATGTTTTGGATTCTGAGCTTCAGTGTGGATGTAGTTTGACCCGGACTGTATGAATACTCAAATTGTGGCTCGTATCTTGGTCGAGGTCTATGTTTGATATTTGTATCCTATTAGTTTTCTGTTTTGATTGTTATCGTTTAAGTGGCAGAGCAAGAAACGTGGTTTAACTTTTGTAAGTATTATCTATGTTAATATGTAGGCATTGATAGCAATGCCTGCACCAGATTTTAGCCTCGTAAGTATTATGTATGTTAATATGTAGGCACTGAAGACATATCTTTGTGAATTTGAAATATTAATACGATGCCTAAGCCTGTTAGTGATAATGTCAATATGAAAGGTGAGTAGTGCTAGATTTCTATGAGACCAGTTTAGTGGTGTGCTGTGTTGGATCATTCTGTAATGTCATAAAAAATTGCAGAAAACTTATAGTCAGTCTCAGTAAGTGCCATAAAACTTAAATGAATGTTTCATGTCTTAATGCAGGCTTATAAGGAAAGAGTCATAGAAGTTATTCTCTAATACTGTCATGAAAAAAAGATTGATCAAGTTCAAGATGGAGAACTAAGTTGAAGATCTACGCATAATATGTGAAGTTGACATAGCTTTTGGATTCCTATTTTGTGTATGTGTTTATGATATAAATATTTTTTATATTTTTGTAATCTTAGCTTTTCTATAGCCCCATATTATGTATTTAGTTGGACTTTTAATTGCATAGCTATGGCCTTTATGCATCAATGTAACAAATGCTTTTGAATTCGAAATGGAATGGTTTTAGCTTATATATAAATGGTATATTATAGATTTAAATCATACCCCATTATTTTTATAATTTGTATAATTTTTTGGGTGAAAGATATGAATAATTGAGCTTTACACAATAGAGAAAGACAAACAATCAACATTTAGTGTATAATATATATCTTCTAAAAACAACTCTTACAACAAGAAAATGGAAAAACTATTGTCTTACATGATATCACACAATGGTTTTATAAAATATTTCGTTATATGATGATCATAGATACATAAAAATAAAGACATATCCAACAATGATGATTATGAATATAACGACGTCTGAACAATTAAGAAACAAAATCTTACAATAGTAAAACGTAAAAAAACGTTGTGTGATGTCATTTTCTTCACTGAACTTTGTTGTCTGAATGCAAGGTCATGCCGAATGTTATACTCAATGCCATGCCGAATACCATGCGCGCGCTGAATGCCATGCTTGCACTATGTCGCAAGCGAACTGGCATGTCTCATTACACAACAAGTTCTAAATAAACATCGTTGTAGGAGTTTTGTCATACAACATTTAAATCATTGTTGTCTGATGCTATCATCAGACAACATGTAGTAACACAACGGTTTTTGACCCTTGTTTGCAATAGTTGTTCCCAGTTGTATGATGCATCCTGTGTAATATTGACCTCTGGTGGGGTCCACCTCCCTCAAATTGTCAACTAACACCCCACACAAATTGAGGTCAAAACTTACATTTAAGCACAACACAGATACATTCATCAAAGTCCATGTATGGCGCGCTTGCCATAAATGAAGAAATTACAAGTCACAAGCCTTGCTTAGACCACCAACATTTCTCCCTCACTGTTCAAACAAAACAAAATACAAATCGAAATGGGCAATAAAAGCAGTCTTGATACACCATAGCTGGAAAATTTCCTTGCTGAAGATCCATGAACTCTGCATGATTCCTTTCCTCATTCACCGTACTGGAAAGTGACACCTGATGATCTTGGCCCACGAGGTGGCAACCTTCTACCTCTCGATGCTCATCCACCAACGATAGGCATGGTCCTACAGTAGACTGACAACTAACTCTGTCCCCTACTCAGGTGTCAGCTGAGGATGCATACGGTCGCAAACTCAACCAATCTCGATAAGCTAGTTCTCACACACCACCAGATCGTGAGAACTAGGGAAAGGCACAGCACCTGCCTTCTTGGCTCAAGTAACAAGATCGTCATGGTCCTCCTATGGCGCTGATATCATGCATGCAAATAGCTCATGCATCAGCTGAGCCAATGACCTCGCCTCATCCTGAAGAGCTGGTTATCGAGGCATAATGATCTACGAGTCCACCACTACTAATTAGCCAACTAAACCAGACTAAGAAAACAGGCTCAACTAGAAGACTCTGAACACTTAACAATGCACAACACTTAGAGGTGATGAGGATCCACCGGCCTGTCGGGCCACCCCTCCCGGAAGTGTTGTACACTATCAAATGTCCGAACTGATCTAACCAAGGAAATCTAAAAAATTTGTGACCTAATGCTCTAATACTAACTGAATTAACTAGTAATCTAGGATGACGCCCTAATGAAAAGGCTTAAACTACGGATTTCCGTACATTTTTTGACATAATTTCCTTTACGAAGTCGACTACCAGAAACAAGCAAGAAAATCACACTTCGGATTTCCCACAAACAATACCGTGGACCACTGATGTCCATCCAGATTTCTCAATAAAGTATGGAAAGTAAATTAATTAAAATGCCAGAATAATAATACAGGAACTGAAAATTTATAAACCAGCCATACTAACCATTTACAACTAGCATTGAAAAACATTTATAACACTAGTGTCATGAGCGACTTCTAAGAGTAGAGTAAAACATAAGAACATATACTACTAATGAGCAGAAACCTACAGGAAGGTATGATAATCCGGTGGACTCAAATCCTCTGGGAATTGAAATCCAGCTTAGGAGAAGCACTGCAACCTGGGCACGGAAAACTGAAAGGCCCACGGAAAGGCATTTAAAAACATTAAAAAAAATATTAGCGTGAGTGGACAAAAATTCACAGTCAATGTTAAATAATAAAATATTCTAACCGTGCCTTTCCACAAATTTCTATAAAAACCTATGAGTTCAACAGTTATAAAATTGTAAAAATTCTGGAGGTAGTCAGACGAGGACTCCTGACCTCCCCTGACTAGTAGCTACGATGAATAGAACGATGGGTCAAACGAGGTATACTAACCTCCCCTGCCCGGTAGCTACGACAAATAAAAATAAAAGGTGATGGGTCAGACGAGGCAACCTGACCTCCCCTGACTAGGAACTATCCAATGATTAGCCAAATAGTCAGCGCATCGATGCAGCTGGCCTATAAGCCATCACAAGAAAAACTTCCAAATTTAATCTCGTCTAAAATATATTGTAAAAAGGAAACTATAATATGTAAACTAAAAGTACAATGTAAATATAAATTCCTAGACTCGCAAATGACTGTGAAAATTAAAAGTCCACTCACCCTACAATGTAGGGATATTCATAAAGCCATAACATATTAATTAGCGCAATAATCATCTGACACAGCCCGCTAACTTGTAATCCTAAAACCACGATTATAATTAATACCTACTCATCGATATTGAATAGCTATGCTCGAAATCCTACGAACAATAATGTCGAGAATCTCGCATTCTTGAATAATGTATTTTCCAACTAAAAACGAACTTAATCAAATTCTGAATTCAGTTCTTGCATTTCTTCACTATAAATAAATTTTAGATTTGCAACTAAAATCTTAAATATCGAGCGACTCGAATTTAAATCGATAGTCAGATCGTCCGTTAATAATATCGTGAAATTAATTAATTATTATCCGATTAAATGCACGTCTAAATTAATCAATCCAGATCGATTCAAGAATCTCACCATTTCGTTCGTCACGACATTACGAGCGGAACGACATAAAATTTTGTCTAAAATTCCATCTCGCGAGAGCTTCGCCACGCACGGCGGTGTGTGGGGCCATGCACCACCGCCGGCGATGGCCGAAATCTCGTCGACACCAAAACAAGCAACCTGCACATCAAATTTTTCATCTCAACAAGCACAGCAACATTCAAGAAGAACACGACATCAAATTCAAACCGAAAAACCTTCAATTAGCCAGAAAACCAAAAACCCATCGAAAATTTCATATCCTCCATCTGCCGGCATCCGGTCATGGAAAGGGCCAAGACGAGTCGCGTTCGTGGCTTCAAAACTCTCCTAACCTTGACGCCAAATGCCACTGTGGGTGCCGCCACCGTCGACGAGCAAAACGGCCTGGAATAGACTAACTTCTCTGTCGCGAATCTCCTTCCTCCGACCACCAACGCCAGTGATGTCACCACCAAACGATAGAGGGGTGCAAGCCCAACAAAACCCGATGCATTTCTCGGCCAAAGGTGGCCAGATGAAAGCTCACCGCCGGTGAGAAATTGACGGCGAAAATGGGTCGAGAGAAGGAGGGTCAACCTGGTTGCCAAAAGGGAAAAAAAATTTCCCTTCCCAAAAAAGAAACCCCTATTTATACCCACAATTTTGCGATAAAACATTTTTTGATATTTTTGTAAAATTTCCGCTGACCATAACTTTTTCGTCGTAACTCTGATTTCAACACTTGATATAGCCACGAACTCGTATCGAAAAACTCTACCACTTTATCCAAAGAAATTTTTTGAAAAAAAAAATCCGATAAAATCTCGACTAAATGCCAGCAAAAGTTACCAATGGTAAAGATTAATTACCATCAACGATTAACATAATTAATTAGCGACTAACCACATAAGTTTCGATTATCGTATAATGATGTTCCGGGTCGTAACAAAGGTGGTCAACCCCGGTCAAACTATTCTTCCCAAAAAGGAAACTTCTACCTTTCCCACTTTAGAAACCTATATTTATATCTGCGATTTTACGATAAAACGTTTTCCGATATTTTCATAAAATTTCCGCTGACCATAACCTCCTAATCGTAACTCTGATTTCAACACTTGACATGGTCACGAACTCGTATCAACAAACACTACACCTTTATCCTAAGAAATTTCTTGGAAAAAATAAAATCGATAAAATCTTGACGAAACGCCAGTGAAAGTTACCGACGGTAAAAAAATTAATTATCGTTGATGATTAACGTAATTAATTAGCCATTAACCACATAAGTTCCGATTATTGTATAATGATGTTTCGGATCGTAACAATCTACCCCCTTACAAAAAATTTGCCCACAAAATTTACACAGAAACGTTCTAGCCAGTGACTTCAAGCACATAAGAACAACTGCAACTAAGAGAATTATCCAAAAACTTGTTACTAAACTAACATCTAATCAACATGTCACGCTCATTAAATTTGAATTCACAATAACCACTCTAAATAAATCTGATACCAAGAGCAACATAATTCAAATTCAATAATGTGCATACTTAAAAGCTTCTGATATCCATGCCAAAACTAATGGCAAATTCTACTAACAATCGGCTAAACTCACCTTAAAATGCACATACCAAAGTCCCACAAAGATAACTACATGGGTAGTAGTGCGGTTCCAACACAGAAGTGGCACACAAATCGCCATCAGAACCCTACATCGGAAACTAACTAAGATTTACAATCACAGACACTCACCCATAAGGTGGGAACTAAAAAAACCACCAAAATCATAAACAGGGAACCCAACAAACCTGTTTAGAATCACAAAAAATATGGGTACAAGGCCGATCCGCAATAAACTTTCAACCTTATACCGTTTTCGAAATTGTTTACAGAAAATTAGGCAAAGTCACCTCTAAAACTTAAAAAACCTAAAACCTGTAGAACAAAAGTATTCCAATAATTTCAACTCAAGAATATAAACCTTGGGCTCCACATCCCACTGGATACCTCATAAATCAACATAACTATAACATGAATATAAATCACTAATATTTATTTGATTTCATGAATCATATTGATTGCCAAATCATATATCTCCACTATATATAACTCCCAAGAACATACTACCTTAATAAATATCCATATAACTATAAAGCGGCTCAAAAGAAATCATTCGTAGGAAGCCTCAAATAAACCAAAACCATGGGCAAGAACGGGGAAGTCAAATTGACACCGCAATTTACTACAAATTGGAGATATAAACTCGGCATTCCATCTGAAGTTCCTGAATAGTCGCCACTATTAAGTCAATAATATCTAATATTTCCGCAATGTGAACAAAATATCAATGCATAACCTGGACCTCTGCATTTGTTCGATCATTTCCGGAGTTCAAATAGTCGAATTGAAAACTAAGCGTCGAACAACCTACTCCTCAACGATTTACTTATATGGCTCGCACAACCACAAGGCTACTACTGACATGAGCTAGTAAACCCAAAGAAATTAGGCATAGGCCACCAATACACATACATATATGGCGACACAATCAGACTTCTGAAAATAATATAATATTGGGACGTCAATCCCTTATCAGAGTATCATCTCGATTGAATAATTGAATTGTTGCAACCTTCCATGTTGTACCAATAGTAGATATTATAATTCCTCTGACACCAGATCATCAACTTATAAAAATTAATCAGAAGGTTAGAGTACTGCGAAATCCAAGAAACACGACAGTTCCCGATAACATGCAGTGTTAGATTTCCGGATTTTATAAAGCCAGAAGAAATAAATTAAATCATCGTCACCAAGCATAATTTTTGTCAAAATTTACGCTCGTGTATAAACTCCTTATATACTTTTACGCATAGTAAACCCTGAGTTATCGATGCGATGCTCCAAATCACGTCTAGAAGAAATCCAAAAATCATCCAACAAACAAATTTCAAAGCATACTCATCTGCTACTAATCTCTATGTACACCAGTAACGCTCGTAAACCTAAATCTGACATCGAGCTAAAATGATTTAATTTATGCAACATAACATACACCTGTCCAATCTTAATACAATATACTTTCCTCCGCGAACTCATGTGATTAATAACTAAAAGAAATACATTTCCAGGTTGGTGGCACGAAACGAATGGTATTCTTTCAAAAATAAATGTGTTCATGACACAAAATGAACACAATTAATGCAACAAAAACACAAGTAAAAGTATTTTTGGTTAACAGAACTGAATTACTGGAATACCTTACAGAATGAATGAGTTTCGAAGAAATATCAAGATTAAGTAAATCATCGATCCATGGAAATAAGTAATTGTTCTTCACCGTATCCGGGTTCAGTTTCTGGTAGGCAATACGTAACCTCATTGAACCATCCTTCACATTCACAAATAATATTGGGGCTCCAGACGATAAAGTATTGGAACGGATAAAATTCTCGTCGATCAATTCATTATGTTGAGTCTTCCACTTTGACAACTCAGCTGGAGTCATCCGATAAGATACTTAAGTTATAGGATAGATACTCGATAATAACTCAACAACAAAATCTCTCCCAAACTGAGGTAAACCTGGTAACTTCTTGGGAAATATAACCAGATACACACTTACTACTTCAGTCGAATCATTAAAAGAAGTAGGGACACGAATTTTCACGACATGTGCCAATTATGCTGTACATCTCTCCCACAACATCACAGTCATCACGGTTGAACCTAGGCACAAAAATAACACATTTATCTCACTACAGAATAAAAATATCAGGCAACGCCGAACTCCAAAACACCTCTTCTCGATAATTTTCTAACAACACCTGATGATGCCTCAAGAACTCCATGTTGAAGATCAAATCAAAAACCACTAGATTTAGAAGTACTAGATCAGTAGACAAACAAAAACCTTCGAACATACACTGGAATCTTTATAAACTAATCCAACCAAAATCACCTCGCCAAAGGGATAAATTCACTTGGCACAATTTCGAAAATGATGTGATAGGTACGTTACCTATGGACACCCACCGTACCCATCGGGTAAAACAAAATATAAACAACATAGTTGAAAATATTCAACATACAAATAATAACCTCCAAAGATGCTCGGGTCACACACAGAATCATTCGGTGATGGCGAATCTGACCTGACAATCCTTTCAGTCATCCTCCTGACCTCGGTCCTGCTATGCTGGTGGTTGGGGTGATGGCATAGGTCTAACTTCTGAAGTAATTCTCTTATCGCCACCAGAATTTAGAACTAGAAATGAACCAGAGGTGTCCCTCTATGGACATTCCCTCGCAAAGAGGTCCACCTGACCACAGCGGTAACATACTAATATCCCCAACGGGCACTGCCCATAACGATATTTATGGAAAATCTTACATAAAATAGAATCTCTGGGTGCTGGGAATATAAATCCAGATCCACCAGAATTCACCCAAAACTTTCGTCTCTTGCGTCGGCTCCTCTTCCATCATGGAAAACCAATCAAACGATGGGCACTAGGAGCTGAGGTATGAAATCTCATGCCAGAAAATGATGTGGAACCAAAAGTATTGTAACCTCCACCCAAAGAATATCCCTGGCGAGGTCCACCTTACTCAAATTGTTGAATAATATTCTGCAAAATAATTGAGGTCTAAACTCACATTAAATTGCATACAGACATTCATCGAAGTCCGTGTATGGCACGCTCGCTATAAATAAAGAAGTTACATGTCACAAGCCTTGCTCAGACCTTTAGCATTTCCCCTAACTGTTCCAGCAGAACATAATGCAATTCAGAACGGAAAATAAAAACAGTCCTGATACACTATAGCTAACAAATTTCCTCACCGCAAATTCAAGAACTCTACGAGCTTCCTTTCCTCATTCACCTTACTGGAAAGCAACACCTCCCAAAATCGCTGATCTTGGCCCACAAGGTTGCAACTTCCTGCCTCTTTGTGCTCATTCACCAACGATAGGCATGGTCTTACAGTAGGCCGACAACTAACTTTGTGCTCTTCTCAGGTGTTAGCTGAGGACGCATACAGTTGCAAACTCGACCAATCTTGATAAGCCAGTTCTCTCACACCACCAGGTCATGAGAACCAGGGGAAGGCATAACACTTGCCTTATTGGCCCGATTAACAAGACCATCATGGTCCTCCCGTGGTATTGATATCATGCGTGCGAATAGCTCACACATCTACTGGGCTGCGCCTCATCAAGAAGATCTGGTTGTCGAGGACTAATGATGTACGAGTCCACCACTACTAATTAGCCCACAAAACCAGAACAAGAAAACTGACTCAACTAGAAGACTCTGAACACTTAACAATGCACAACACTTGGAGGTGATGGGGATCTGCCGGCCGATCGGGCCACCCTTCCTAGGAGTGTTGTGCACTATCAAATGCTCGAACTGATCTGACCAAGGAAGTGTACACAATATGTAACCTAATTCTCTGATACCTACTTAAAGTACCCAACCCTAGATTAACTATTAATCTAGGATCACGCCCTATTGACAATACTTAAACTACAGATTTCTATATAAAAAAAACAAATTAACATAGTTTCCTCCACGAAGTGGACTACCAAAAACCTGCAAGAAAATCACACTTTAGATTTCCCATGAACAATACTGTGTGGACCATCGATGTCTATCCAGATTTCTCAATAAAGTATGGAAAGTAAATTAATTAAAATCACGGAATAATAACACGGAAACTGAAAATTCATAAACCAGCAATACTAACAATTCATAATCAGCACTGAAAAAAAATATTTATAACACTAGACTCCAGAGCGACTCCTAGGAGCAGAATAAAACATATGAAATACACTGCTAGTGGATCGGAACCTACAGAAATATATGATAACCCAGTGGACTTAAAGCCTCAGGGGATCAAAATTTAGCTCAGGAAAAACACAACAACCTGAGAACGAAAAACCAAAAAGCCCAGGGAAAAACATTTAAAATATAAAACGTTATAGTGAGTAGACAAATATAACGTAAAGTACGTAAAACATAAATCCGTAATAACATATCTTTCCGCCAATTTCTAGAAAATAATGCGAGTTCAAAATAAATAAACTGAAATGCAATGGAGGTGGTCGTTCAAGGCTCCTGAGCCGGTACTACTATAAACAAAAAATATAGGTAATGAGAGCGTCTAGGGTGTTGTCTGACCCGAGACGAATTAGGGTCGGGCAGGGATCCAGACCCGGTCTGACCGGCTATTCTGGGATCAGCCGAATAGCTAGATCATCGATGCAACTAAATAAACAATCACAAACAAACCTCCAAATAAATGCTCGGCAAAATATATCGTAAAACGTAATGCTTAACAACCATAAACTCGCTATCAACTGTGAAAATAAATAAACACCCACTCACCGTGCGATTCTGGGATAATCATAATGCCGTAACCTGCTAATCGACGCAATAATCATCCGACACGGCTCGCTAACTTGTAATCCTAAAATCACCTTTATAGTTACTATCTACTCGTCGATATTCATAATAAATAGCTAGGCTCGTAATCCGACGAGCAATAATGTCGAGAATCTCACATTCTCGAATAACGTATTTTCTAACTAATTACAAACATAATCAAATTCCGAATTCATTTCCTTATATTCCTTTACTTTAAATCAATTTTAGACCCACAATATACATCTCAAACCTCAAGCAACTCGAATTTGAATCGATAATCAGATCGTCTGTGAATATTATCGTAAAATCAATTAATTATTATTCGATTAAACACACGTCTAAATTAATGAAGTCTATATCCATTCAAGAATCTGGCCATTGTGTTCGTCACAAAATTACGAGCAGAACGACATAAAATTTTGCCAAAAATTCAACCTCGCCGGAGCTCCGCCGCACACGACGGCGCGTGGGGCCACGCACCACAGCCGTCGCCGGCCAGAATCCCATCGGCACCAAATCGAGCAACCTACTAATCAAATTGTTCATCTCAAGAAGCCCAACAACATTCAAGAAGAACATAACATCAACATCAAAACGGAAGACCTCCAAATCGCAGAAAAACCGAAACCCCGCCGAAAAATTCATCTCCTCCATCCACCGCCTTCCGACCACGGCAAGGGCCGAGACATGTCGAGTTCAACTTGTCTCCTCCTGGGCTTCAAAACCCTCTTAACCTCGACGTTTAAAACCGCCTTAAACACGGTCATTGTCGCTGTGAAAATCAACCTGGAAACTGGCACTTTCTCGGTCTCGATTCTTCCTCCTCCAGCGACCAACATCGAAGATATTTCCACCAAATGGTAGAAGGGTTCAAGCCCAACAAAACTCAACCAACTTCACGGCCAAAGGTGGCGGGCCGGAGGCTCACCGCCGGCGAGAAACCGACGGCGAACACGGGTCGGGGGAAGGTGGTCAACCCCGGTCAACCCATTATTCCCAAAAAGGAAACTTCTACCCTTTCTGTTTTAGAAACCTATATTTATACCCGCAATTTTGTGATAAAACGTTTTCCAATATTTTCGTAAAGTTTTTGTTGTCCGTAACTTCCTTATCGTAATTCTGATTTCAACACTTGACGTGGCCACAAACTCGTTTCAACAAACTATACAACTTTATTATAAGAAATTTCTTGAAAAAAAAAATCGATAAAATCTTTTCTAAACGCCAGCGAAAGTTACCAACAATAAAAACTAATTACCATCGGTGATTAACGTAATTAATTAGTGACTCACCACGTAAGTTCTGATTATCGTATAATGATGTTTCGGGTCGTAACATACCTCGTATCATTTCAGGATCCAAAATCATTTTATTGATCTATGCATCAGTGGCCGTCTCATCATGGTAGGTGGAGTGCACTGTGGGATGTGTAGATGTACTAACTCTCACTGTCACCTCATAAAAAACTTTCAAGAACACCACAAATTCCTCTCCATTGTCTCAATCTTCATCATAAAGTGGTTCACACTTTCCTCTCTTATTTGGCGGAGGAGAAATCAGGTTACCATTCTCATCCGGCTCCGTAAAGTGTACTCTATAACATTCTTCATCCTCCACCATTCTAATAAAAATAGCCTTAAACTTCAGCGATGTTTCCAACATTAGGTATGTCAAATTCCACCTCATGGGAACATCCATCACAACCAACCCTCTACAAGCTATATTTTCTTTTGCTATGCTATTTTTAGAGATATCTAATCTATGGGCAGAGGACCAGACACACTTAACATCATTTCTAATTCCCAAGACATCCTTATTTAACTTTTTAAAACCAGCTCTGACAATCATGTTGCATATATGGGCAACACATCTAACAAGCTTATGTTTATCATCTAATATAGCTTGGGAATTTTTAATCCTGTTAAAACTAGCCCTAACATACTCAATAACACACTCATTGGCAGTTGTGTTGTCCACAGTTATGGTGAGAACCTTAGTAATACCCCACTTATCAATGAGGTTTCCTATTGAATTCCCACAATGGTTATGCGTAGTAATAAAGTTAATGATCCTCTTATCATTACTCACTTCTTAATCATAAAATGTGCAGCGAGCACCATGTAGTCAATCTTCTGAACGCTTGTCCAAGTGTCGGTGGTTAGGCAAAATCTATGCTTAAGGAAACTCTTGGTAAAGTCCTTCCTCTTACTTTTGTAGAGATTCAAAAAATTCCTATGAAGATTTCTTTTACATGGAACTGTAAAATCAGGTACAATAACTCTACAAAAACCCCTTAGACATAACTTCTTAACAAAGCTAAAAGGTAATTCATCAACCTCAACCATTTCAACACAGGCTTGCATAACTTCTTTAGGGTTAAAAATATTGTATGAGTTTTCAGCTTATTACCCTTACTTTTATCCCCAACCAAAGTCTTTTGATTTTAATCAACATTTTGCCTTCCTTTATAATAGTTAAACCTCTGGTTTATGTGTTTATTAATCCCTCCAGTCCCATTCTTTATACTATTCACAACATAATCTCCTAAACTACCCTTAGGATAATAATTGCATTTAGCTCTCCTTTCAGGTATCTTTTGATCAAGTTTTCCAATACACTTAACAACCTTAAAAGCCTATACTCTGTGAAATGATCCCACACCAAACTACGTTTCTTAGAGTTGAAAGAATTTGGACTTACAACAGATGCAGCGACATCAACTTCAGTTATTGGAGCTAAATGATTGGTTCTAATTGACGAAGCATTACCACTTTGAGCATGAACCTTACTCGTTCCAAGGACTTCTCTTACTTTTTTTTTAACTAAAGGCGGAAAAGAAAACAAGTTAATTAACATTATCATTCTAATGCAAAAGAATAATCACTGATCAAGTCATGTCACCTTCACATGCAAATAAAAATTGAAAGTACTTACACTGATCTTAGTCATAGTTCTAAACTCCAACCTAAAATCAAGCAACAGCCGCTGAGATCTGACTAGCAACCTATGCCTCCTCTTCTCTGAAAACAAAAATCAAACCATACATCATCTCGTAGTTCACCAAAGCAGATTCTATCCAAAGCAGATTTATCTCATAGTAACACAACACATACATCTCAATAGTTCTAGTAGCCAATGTAGGTTCAATCCAAAGTTCACAATAATTAAGTACACTATCAAATCCCTCAACGCAAAAATAAAATTAAAATTGTAACACAAAGAAAACAAAAATTATTTACAATCCAGTCTACAACATTACACAAGATTAAGCAGTTGGAGACCTCTAGTTACTCCACAAGCAAGTGAAATCACAAAAGCTAATGGACAACATGAAGCATAAGAGACCGTAGCAGCTTATGCATCTCATAGTTCAATAAATAACACAAGAAAGACCAGGATATTTCTACATTGCTAAAAGAAACTAGCATCTAAAAACTAAGATCTAATAGTAGCTCAAAATGAAAGAGCTCCAACTAATGATGTGTAGTGAGAAATGTGGAAAATCTCTGCTACAAATGTATGTACTTTTGATCAAAGTGTTGTATCTATCTCCTTTCAAGGTGGCTTTAGATTGCAAAAACATATCCAAACATATAAGACCTATAACTGATGAAAGCTACATGCATAGCAAAGTAATCATATCGATCCCCTATAATGAATCACTAGTCTTTACTAATAACACTGTCTACTTCATCAAATCAACACCAACTATATTCTTGTCACTCAAATCAACAAACTAAATTCCATCAATGAGAGAGAGAGAGAGAGAGAGATCAAGTGAAGAGTATAAATGAGATTTTGGCCGAAGGGTAAAAAGCTCACATTGTGCAGGTCCTTAAGCAAGGACTGGGCTTTTGGGGCCGAAGGGGAGAAATCTCTCAACGAGCACGAAGATCCTCAAGCAACATGAAGGTCCAGAGCACCGTCATCGCTATTCAGAAAGAGCTTTCAAAGATCGAGAGCATCGTCGTCGCTGTGCAGAGAGACGAGACGATGGGGCAACGACATCGTTAAATTTTTATAAGCGTAAAAGTCGCCCTCTAGGTTTTCTATCCTGAAAATATTTCATAATAATGAATATGTCTTTTGCAAGTTGTTGCTTCAATAATTTCGACACTAAATTTTAAAAAGAAGATTTTTCGATTACAAGATTACAAGGTTTTTTTTTCTTTTATAATATCTCTCCATACCAAAAGTAATATTCTAATATAAACAAGGGCGTAAGAGAAAACTAATAAATAAGTTTTGACTTAATAATGGCTTGATTATATATAAAAAAAAATCCTTTTATTAATTCACATAGTGTTAGATAGAATGAATAACTCACTAATTCAGATAATAGCATAATATGTCTTCCAAACCAATCATCACTGGAAGTCTACAAAACAATACAAAAGTAACACCACTCCTTATTTATATTCATATATAAATATAGTCCATCATATATATAGGAATTTCTCTAAAATTCAGGGGGGCTATGGCCTGAGCTCACCCCAATGTAGCTCTACCGCTGCAGTATGATCTAATAGACTACAGTAATAGCAAAAGTGTGGCAGGTGCTCGTACTCCAAGTCGTAGATGTTACCAACTTCCTCATTCCAGAATAATTAATATGTGAAAGAATGGTGGCTGGCCTAGAGAAACCATGGTGGATTATTATTTTTTCAACCTTTGGTTTTACCAATTTAATTTTCATCCTCATTTAATCTCTCCCATTTCTTATATGTCATATCTTGGATTATAAATGTTTCACTTTCCTTAACAAATCAAATGTATAAGTGTGTTGTCATTGTGTAAAGTATCTAGCAGACTAGTCTCTAATTTGTCTACCTCGCTTCCTTCGTCTCTTTCTCTTGATCTAGTCGGTAGCCAACTTGTATAAGTTGGGGCTAGCAACCCAAAGGATTTCCTCGGTTATCACAAATTTACTCAAAACTTATTTACCTTCATAGCCCAGTTATTCTTACTTTTGTTAATTTCCTATTGTCACTAGAGAAATTGTGTGTTGAGAGTGGATCGGAGTGCAATTGGAACCCCTTCTCATGGCAGTGAACACCCAAACAGCCTCAACTTCCGTTCTTGTAGCTCTTTCATGGAAACATGATGTGTTTTTGAGTTTCAGAGGGGAAACTAGCAAGACTTTTACAAACTATCTATACAAAGCATTGGCAAGCCGAACTATCAATTTTTCAGAGGCCTTTAGATTGATAGCGGCACAACTGTCTCCACGAAGCTTAAGACTGCAATTGAAGAATCAAGGTTCGCCATTGTTGTCACCCGAAAATACTAATTGGATCTAATTGTGTAAACAACCCACACAAACACAAAAAGAGAAAGTAAAACAAAACACATGAGTGTTTACGCAGTAAAAAACCCTTACGGGAAAACAAGTGCGGGATCCTCCAAAGGATTCCTCAAAGTCCACTATGATTCAAACAAGTATATACACTTAGTTATACAAGGAACTGATAACACTTAGACCACATTGCTTCTTAACAAATACTGCTTATATAGTCCACACCACTTAACCTCATCAGAGATCTGATCAAATCAAAATGTTCAAATAGATATCTCTAAGCAACCAACAGTTATTCTCAACAATATTTTAAATCAACTCCGTTTAACAGATAGCGAAACTAACTGCCATTACCAGAATAAGTACTATAGCTGATGAAATGAAGAAAAACAGGCCAATGACTTTTGATGTCATCGGGTATAGTCTAGTATACCCGACGACAAAAATGGTTTGTCGGGCATAGTTTCCAGTCGTCGGGCATAGTACTATAGCCGACCACCAAAAAATGTTGTCAGTGGTTGTGACGAGATCGTCGTCGGCTATAGTTTTTGACAAACACCAACGAAATTTTTGAACTACAGCCGACGGCTCATTAATGTTGTCGGCTATAGTTCATATATCAGATCTGGTTCGAGAAGCTCAATCATTCAAAAAAAATTCGAAGAGAAAAACTCAAAAAGCTCTAAAATCGTTGGATGTTGTCGGAAGCTGTCCAAAATAGGTTCGTGAAGCTATATATAGGTACGTATGTGTTGATTTAGAATTGATTATTTATGTAGATTTGATTGTTGATTTTTGAGTAATTGATTGTAATTTTGAGTTGAGTTGAATTGAATTCGATGAAAATATGTATATATATAATTATCTGTAAATTTTTTGATATGTATGTGTTAATTTAATATGTATATATGTAAATTTTGTTGATTGTTGATTGTTGATATGTATATATATAAATTTGTAATTGTTGATTGTTGATATATATGTTCATTGCTGATCTGTACGTATATATATATAAATTTATAATTAGGGAGTAGAAGAATTAAATGATGTAATTTGGACTTAATTTAAAGATCAATATATATATAATGATGAATTTTTAATTAATTAGTGCATGTATATATTTATATACTGTTAGAATTTTCAATATGGACAAGAGTTAGATGTGCCTTCAAAGATGAGATGTAAGATATCACCATGGAATTATGAGCTTTGTGGAATATGTGAAGGATAATTATGGAGGGACGCGAATTCATTATTGCTCGTGTACGCAATATCGGTGTCGCAGTGAGTGATTTCATTTTCCCATTGATAAAGTATTGGATCACCTGAACAAAAATGGATTTTGGGAGAAGTACACATGTTGTATTTATCATGATGAAACATCATCAGTGGGTCAACATGATCATGGGCCATTTTTGAGAGGACCAGTACATCCAAAGATCCAACAACAAGGTTGATCAAAGATGTGTTTCCTTATGAGAGCGATGTATTTGCTCAAGCATCAGTTATCCCTCCTGCCGTTGGGGGTTTCTCTCATATTAGGCCAGTCCAACAATTACCTAGAGCTGTCAACACTACCGGTATGGAAAAATACAACAACCTGATTGCCATGCAACAAACCCCGTTGTGCAGCGGGTGTAATAAGACTGTTCTTGAAAGTGTCATGGGAGTGATGAAGCTCAAAGTGGAGAACAAAATGAGTGGCAAGGCTGTTGATGATTGGCTGAAGTGGACTGCTTCGATGCTGCCCCTTGGTCATCACCTTCCTACCACTCATCGTAAGGTGCGACATATCCTCAAAGATCTTAGGCTTTCCTACATCAAAATCCATGCATGCAGTTATGATTGCATTCTCTTCTGGGGTAAAAATTCTTACGGGAATGATCTTGAATGGCTTGATGCCTGCTCGGTATGCAATACAGATAGGTATAAGTTGACTCTTATAGGGAATAAGAAAGCTGTGAAGATACTTTGGTATTTCCTACTGGTTAATAGGCTGGAATGGTTGTTCATGTGTGCACACACGGCTGAAACTATGAGATGGTGGGCTGAGAGGAATTTACCTAATGATGATACCCTTATACACCCTGCTGGCGAAGAGGCTTGGAAGTACATGGTTAGGGGGTTTTCTCATTTTGTATTAGAGGTTTGAAATGTTTGGCCGGGCTCTCATCTGACGGATTCAAACCTTTTGGCATCATGAGTCTTCAATACAGTTTATAGCAAGTTATTTTGGTACCGTACAACCTTCCGCCATGAATGTGCATGAAGAAGGAATATAATATGCTCACTCTGTTAATTCCAGGGCCGGGTTATCCAGGAAAGTGTCTCGATGTGTATTTGAAACCCTTGATTGAAGAGTTTAAGTACCTGAGTGAATTTGGTGATGCCACCTATGACAAGTACAAAAACGAGATGTTCCAGATGCATGTCATGCTTGTTGGCACCATCAGTGATTTTTCTGCCCGCGGCATGTTGTCAGGCAACGTTACAAGGGGATACCGGGCTTGTTCAGAGTGCATGACTATTGAGTGCTGAAGACCTCATTACAGGAAGATTGTTCAGATGCGTCACCATTTTTGGCTTCCAGATGATCACCCATTTCGGCAGGATCCCGAGGCTTTTGATCGGACTATACAAATGGGTTGCAGGAGATGGACGGGGGATGAATTTTTTGAAGTACTGAATGAATACGATTTTGGGCAGCTAAGCAATCATCCTGAAATAGTGGCATCAATACTTGACAGACCCGACAGGTATAAATTCTGGACACACAAAAGCATATTCTGGGAAGTCATGTACTGGTCCAAGTTGTCAATCATGCACCACCTAGATGTCATGCACATAGAGAAGAACGTGTGCGAAAGTATGGTGGGCACAACTCTGAATTAGGAGGGGAAAACTAAAGACGGCCCTAAGGCATGAATTAATTTGAAAAGATTGGGACTGCGGAAATATTTGTGGTTGAGGGAATGGAAGAAAAAACTGCCTCAAGCTCCTTACACAGACAAGCCTGACCAGAAGAATGAAATTTTTGGTTAGATGGATAATGTCAGGTATCCTTATAGCTATGCAGAAAATATAGGCTAGTGTGTCAACTTCCGGGATAATAAGATGTACGGATTAAAGAGTCATGTCTGCCATGTATTGCTTCAACGCTCCTCTTCCATGTTTTCATTCGAGGGTACCTACCCAAAGAGGTGGTGGAGCCATTAGTGGCATTGTCAAAATTCTTTCAGAAGTTATGCACCAATGAAGTGAAAAAATCTGACTTGTGGGAAATGCAACAGGACATCATTTTTTTCTTGTGTAAATTTGAGAGGATATTTCCACTAAATTTTTTTGACATCATGCCTCACCTGATGATCCATCTTCCTAAACAATTGTTACTTACTGATCCAATACACTACACTTGGATGTATCCCATGGAAAGGTACATACGATTCAACTTTTGAATTTGGCTCTGTTTTTATATATAAATTGATACTTATTTTTCAATAATCATAACTTGCACTTTGCAACTTGATAGACAACTGAGAGACTACAAAGACTATGTGAAGAATAAATCCGCATTTGAAGGGTGTATCGTTGAAGCATATCTTGCACACGAGTGCATAACGTACACCAAGTTGTATTTGGGAGCACTCAAGGACCCTCCACAACATATGTCGGTAGATGAACCCGAGTTCAACCTTTCTATCATCTCCAATGATGTTGAAGTATATGGAAAGTGTCCAAACTCGTACAAGTTGGAACCATATGAGTTAGTCATTGCCCACTGGTGGGTACTGATTAACTGTCCAGAAGTTCAATACTAGAAAGACATCCATCTTCAACACACTTATATTGCCGTTAATATTGAGTACCATAACAGGACGTTTGCAAACTATTTTGGGAAATGGGTAAGTATATATATATTTACTTCTATATATACATAAATTACTATCAATGTTCATATTTAAAGTGAATAGTTTTTTTTCTTTAGATGAACCATGTACAAGATGATGGTTATCCACAATGGTCACACGCATTGAGGCTATTGGCAATGAAACCGGTAACTTCAAATGTTTACCCAATGTGTAAGGTCAATGGCGTAAAATTTATATGTCAACATAAGGACGATAGACTGAGAACGTAGAATTCTGGGGTAATGGTGCATGATAGGCAGAATGGCGTTAACTATTATGGTGTTCTCCATTTAGTGGTTGAACTAATTTATGGGAAAGTCATGAAAGTGCACTTATTTAACTGTAGATGGTTTGATACTAGCCCGGAGAACACAAAGACCTATCAGTACAGAATATTTTTGGTGAATACTGCTACAAGCTAGTATGATGAACTTTTGTTTTTGCCACAGCTGTAAAACAAGTGTTTTATCATGATGATATTGTGCACAAAGGCGCATGGAAAGTAGTTAACTATGTTATTCCTATAAGCATATACAATGCTGCTACACTTGGTGAGACCGCATGTAATGAAGAAGTAACTGCATACCAAGAGCTGAACGCAATAGATATTTCTAAATCCTTTACAATTCGCCTTAATAATGTGATCCAGGGTAGTGTGGTTCGAATTCCTCGAGCAGAACTTCTTGATGTTAATCCAAATGAAGTTGACAAAGACTTCGGTGATGAGGAGCGGTACTTCTTACCACAAATTAACTCGGACATAGAGTCTGACTCAAGCGATGATTCTGATTATGAGTCTTAGTTAAAAATGTATTTGTGTTAAACGTTTATGTTTGTTGGTCATGAGCCTAATTTTGTTATGTATTTTCATACTTCTAAATATAGCAATGATTCAGACTATGTTGTTCAATTAATTAAACAGGTATTTGTGGGAAACGTGTTTTGACATGAGTCTATTTTTTTTATAAAAAATTAGCACTATAGCCGATGACATAGACTAATGCCATATGTTATACAAACTATAAGCGATAAAATACTATAACCGACGATAATGTCGTAGTCTATACTATGAATGTCGTCGGCTATACTATAGCCGACGACTTTACTTATGTCGTGGACTATAGTTCTGCGATATATTTCCCCAGACTCGACCAGCCCACCCCGTCCAATCATCCTAAACCCTAAAAATTGGAATTCAAACATCGTTAGTCGTCGACCCTCACCAGCTGATGCAAACCCTAACATGGTCGTTCGCCGCCTACCCTCACCAGCCAATTCAAATGCAGTGCTGCCGACCCTCACCAGCCGATTCAAACCCTAATGTCGCCGCTCGACTCAGTCCGCCTCTCACTATCTCTCTCTCTCTCTCTCTCTCTCTCTCTCTCTCTCTCTCTCTCTCTCTCTCTCTCTCCTCCTTCAAATTTCAGATTGTAGGTTTGGTATGGCAGATTTGGTTGTTTGTTAGAAGTGAAATTTTGTGCAGATTGTGCAATTTGTAAATTGGTTTATAGACTGAATTATTGGGAATTAGGGAATGTGGTAATGGATTGTGAATTGTTGCTATGAATTAGGGACTGTGATAATGGATTACTGTGAAATTCTTGGTATGTGATTGCTAAAATTATTGATTTAGGGACTGTGAATTAGATGATGGTTGTTGTAATGATTAGATGTTGTAATGGTTAGGATGTTGTAACGATTAGATAATGGATTGTTTAGATGAATATTTTGTGGTTAAGATGTTGTAATGTATGGATTTTGTGAAATTTTGTGTAAAGTTATCGGATTTGATACTTTGTGAAATTGATTATGTATGTGAAACACGGATATGCTATGTGAAATTTATTAGGAACCATGAATTTGTGTGCCCGTGGTAATTAGGAACCATGAAATTGATTATGTACGGATTATGCTAGTGGTCGTGTTGGATTAGGATTAAATGGCCGTGTTGATTAGGATTTGGGAATTTTGTTAATTTGATTATTGTTTTGGTTGTAATATTTAGTTTTTGATGAATTGAATTGAGTTTTGATTAGGAACCATGAAAAATTGGTTTGGCAAAAAAAAATAGTCGTGAACCGGGTCGAGATCCAAAGGTGGAAATGGGACTAGCGCCAGTCATTCTAGGTCCACCAATATTGGCAACACTTATAGCGGCCCTGCCACCTCTTGCCACATTAAACTACTTGGTCAGGGGGCGATGCTGCAGCCGGAATTAGTGGCTCGCCCTCCAGCGTGAGAAGGCTCTATGAGGACAATCGCATGCCCTCAACGGGTGACACATCTCAGGAATCGGTCCATACGTCGCACATTCCCCTGCCGGTGCCTACTCCCACTATGGCTCAGGCCCGTCAATCATCTGAGGCATGTGCTTTAGGTAGTTCCTCTATGGGCGGGGTATGATTATGTCCGCCATCTACCCTCTTCTTGCTCAACGAGATACCTACCATACCTATCGTAGATGACATAGGGAGACCTATTCTAGGACAGCAACCTTTCCTTACGGTAGACCAAGTGTATGTGTATGTACCGTTCAAGACACCTCTCCAGAGTGTGAGGATTAAGGGACAACAGACAGATGACTCGAGTAAATATTAGTTAACAACCTTGATTATTTAATTTCAAACTTATTAATATATAAATTAAATTGGGTGCTTATGTTTTCATATTTTTATCCATGTCTTAGGCAAAATCGTTTTCAGGCGCAAAGAAAGAAAGACCAGAGACACCGTCGTCGGCAAGCTTCTTAATAAAGTGACCAGGAATGGGAAACTGGTCATTAAGACCGGGAAGGGAGGAGAGGTGATCGAGGGAACGATTATGCGAAAGTACGCCGACATGGTGAGAAGCATCATAAGGAACAGAGTCCCAATGCTATGGCCAGATTGGAATTCCATGCCACACTACGTGAAGATGGAAGTGAATAATGCACTGTCGGTGAGTTATATTGTATATTCGTTATGTATCTTTTTTACTTATTAATCAAGTCTGAAGAAATATACAATTTTTACCATTTATATATACATTGTAGAGGTGGTTTCACGTGGAAAACGAGCTCAAAACCCACATGTGCAGATGAGGTGCAAGGGGGCAGGTGATGTCATTCAAGTTATATCGAGTTAGATTTTGTTGATCAACCGTTGTCAATTTCTAACATTTTTGTTGCATTAATATAGGTAATAGGAGTGGAAGGTAGAGCTCCGAAAGCACTGGACCAAGCACGGCGACGATCGAGATGGTACCCCTAGCGAGTTCCAGTTTAGGGAGTACGAGTGGCAATGGCTTGTAACCCACTTCAAGAATCCCTGATTACAGGTATGTAACTTGAGTATATTTGAAAGGACCCAATCCCGATTCAGTTACCTAAACCGGAATCAAACCCTTTCGAAAATACGAGCCAACAAATTTTTTTTTTTGAAATTTCGGCAGAGTTTCGTTACTAGCGTTGAATTACTATAACCTGCACCCAAAAATTAACACTTCATCCTATGCCACAAAAAGCAAACCGTGGGCACCAATCCCATCCGGATTTCTCAACATCAATATAATCAACAACAGTAAATAAACTGTATTATGTATATATGTATATTTGTGAAAATCCACACAACATGTATCAGAATGTATCAGAGCGACCTCTAAAGTAAAACATATACAATACGTACATCAGTAGGCGAAACAAGAAACTACTGGAAAACATACGTGACTCTGATCACTAGCCTCCAAACCGCGACGTGAAACACCAAACCTAAACTGCAAACTGGGCACGGAAACCGAAAAGCCCAGGGGAAAGACAATAAACACGTTAAAGTGAGTGGACGAAAATAAATGTCTTTCACTGAGTATATATGTTATAAAAACATATGCGAGTCGAAATATAAATAAATCAAATCAAATAGTTTACGAGGAGACGCTGACTCCAACTCGTAAACAGAGCATGCATAGAAAGTATCACGGGGTCACTCATGGACACGTCCGTGCTAGTACATTCAGAATCAAGGAGTCATTGACTACCACGTGATTCATAGCCAGAAAGGCCTCGGTTCCGGGGTACTGCCCCTCGCCGGTCAGGTAGGGGTACTGCCCCTCCTGGTGGCCTACCATCGGGGATCAGCCGAGAGGCAAGTGTATCGATACAACAACGTAACCACGACTGTACTCTGTGTAAACCAAATCATAAACATTTCAATGCAAATGCATGAAACAGCATAAAAGTGTATGCATGTTCGTATACGTATATCCATATAAACATATTTGTATAATCATAAACACATGCTTATTTAATCATAATCTCGTATGAAATCTCATGCTCGCAAAACCATAATCATGCTGCATGCCCAATTCATAAATCACATAAAAGACTCGCAAGATTTCCGTGAAAAGAAATTGTCCACTCACAGACTCTCGAAACGCGCACACGCGCTACACTCGTGGTCCGGCGGAAGATCCCTAGCCTGAAGCACGATCACGATCCAGATCTCGATCTCGATCTCCTGAATACATTCAAAAAACATAACTGATCAATATCGTAATCCACAACACTATACTGATGCACGGAAACCAACTGTTCCCGTAAATACGAAATGCAGTGCAAAATGAACTACGGAAATCCCGAAATCCCCACTCGAAATCTCGACTGACAATCGGCTAATCAAATCAACCCAAAAACCTCTGGACGACGATCAGGGCGCGATTACGAGAAAAACGACACTAATTACATCGAAATCTGAAAAGTTGACTTTTTCCTCGCCGTTGACCGCCGCCGCCGGCGGCGGCGCGCCGTCAACGGTGGAATTTCACGGCGGAAAACTCCAGTTCCCAAGGTCTCATCAAGGCGAACAAGTTCCTCTTCTACCTCATAAACCAATTCCAAGCAGAACTACCTCAATTCTTCGAAACCAAATCGAAATACCCAAACTGGATCCCTAATCGGGTTCACCCCAAAACCTCACCTCTTCCAAAACTAGCTACCCCGTGAGCTTCTCCTAGGTGTGGGGAGCAAAACCCCCAACAACCCAACCCCAGAAACTCGCCGAAATCCTTCCTCCCATCACCGGCGACCAACACCGATTCGGCCCTAATCGGGTTCCAACAAAATGGAACCAATTCTACTCAAACCAATTACCATCATGCTCGAAATCACAAGGAGAAGAGATCTGTACCTGTCCCGTGGCCGATGGTGGCCGGAATCCAGTCGCCGGAAGTGCAAGACCGAAACGGAAACTCTCCTCCCACGGTCAAACAGTCAAACTTTCCAAAACAGGAAATTCGTGTTTTTACGACTATTTTTCGACTTTTCGATATTTATACTCGTCCCTCGGGTCGATCAACAGTCCAAAATGAAAATACGAAATGATTCGGATAAGCTCGAAACATTCGGATAAACTCGTCGAAACCCGAAACTTCAAATAATCATAAAATATTCCTCGGTTATCGGAAAAATCTTCCGGAACCACCCACGAACTCGAAATCACGTACTCTACACTTTCCGTGAAGACACCCAACTCAAATTCTCGACCGAAAACAAAGTCGCGAATCGAATCGGTAAACCACACAATATCGTAAAACTGCGACTATAACCAAATCTCGAGAATCGTGCCAAACACACATATGATTCTGGTTCGGGTCGTCACAATATTTGTGTTGTATCATATTGTATGAAAATAGTTAGCTAATAATTTTTTTATATGTGTTTACCCAACAAGGTAATTTCAGAAACAGACTCCAGGAATCGGTTAATGAACACCAAGAACCATCATGTCGGTTCCAGATTATATTCGGGTTGGATGGAGGAGGCCGCCAAACAACTAGAGGTCCCCGCGTTGGTGTATACAACTCAGCATGCGTATCCGCAGTTCCCCGAGATGCTGTAAGTCTTAAGCACTCATAAATTAATTAACATATTTGATAAAATATGTTTTTTATCTAAAAAAATTTGTATGTTTAATAATACGTTATTCACATTTCCATGTCAATTAGGCGAGAGTGCAGGAGGTAATGTCAGATGTGTTGACTCAAGTAGCAAGAGAGCTATATCCTGACTCTTAAGATAAGGAGCTCTCCCAGTACGTCTGTCAAATTGATCCGACTGTAGCGGCGAGTATCATAGCAACCGTGATCCCTCTACGAAAGAACACCTTCTACTGCAGGGGTCTCGGCAATAGGGGCCAAGGGGTGTTGAAGATGACTCCTGAATTCTCACGCGGGTCTGGAAGTTCCAGGAACTCTGAGCTACAAGAGCAGCTTCAGAGGCAGACGAGGGAGATTGAGGAGCAACAGAGACAGATTGAGGAGATGCAACAAGTGATTGCATTACAGAATGTAAGATTAGCAGAGCAGCAAAAATTAGTCGAGCAGCAGACATCTATGGAGCAATATATGCAGCAATGTTTTACATAGTTTCAGGTTGTTGGAATCCAAATCCCAGCCCCACCTCCAAACATTTTCAGTGTTCCACAGCCGCAGCCGCAAAAGGATCAGCAAAACCAAGGCAGTGATTACATCAACAACATAGATTTTGATCACTGTTAGTGTATGTGTGTTTCTATTTGTATGGATGAGTACGTTGTTGGACAATATGTGTTGTATTTTCAATTGCAGGTTCTGGGTACGAAATCCAGAATCTATATGTTTTTTTAAAAAAAAAAAATTCACCAACTATATCCGACGACATGAACCTATGTCGTCGGCTATAGTTTACCAGAAACTGACATTTCGGAAGACTATAGTCGACGATATTCAAACTATAACCAACGATGTTCTTCCACCATAGTCGACGACATTCATCGAACACGTCGTCGGCTATATTATGGATCAGTCAACATTTTGACCATAGGGCTGGGTTTCACCGACGACTTCATCAACGTCGGCTATAGTTTGACCTATAACCGACAACTACCCTATATTGTCGTCAGTTATAGTATCACCGACGGTCTTTTTTCAACGATATGTCGTCGACGACATTGCTATAGCCAACGACACATCGTCGGCTATAGCTATAGCCAACGACTTTTGTTAACAGGCCGACGACAAAAAATAGTGATCTTTTTGGTAGTGTGCAATCAAATGATATTATAGTCCTAGTAAAACTCTACTTACTTAAACTAAGCACAGCGGAATATTTGCAGATTAAACATATGTATTAGTTAACACAACCAAGTTTAACTATGCATGATCTTACCATATATTGAAGGAGATCACATCCAAGTCAGCAATTCCACTTTGCTGACTTGTCTTTTGAATGAACAGCCAAAACAGGTGCTTACAATCTCCCCCTTTGGCTCTTCATTCAAAAGACAATGATTCAGACCTACAATTAAGAATAAAAGAACAGTACACAATCCAATATACAAAACTTAAACAGAAGTTAAAAACGTAACATGTTTAGTACAAGGACTAAGACTTGAAACACATCTCGTAGAAGCCTTCCTCTCCAAGCTAGGACTTCTTCCTCTGGAAGATCTCTCCTTTTTACTCCCCCTTTTTGGATGAAAGGACAAAGGAATTACCAGTTCCAGCATTTGCGATGGTGAACAAAAGGGTCTTGGCCAAGATAGTGTATGTAGGCCTCAGCTCACTGTTGCATCAGCTCACTGTTGCAGGCGATTCATGTCCTGAGCCATTTGTTGAGAGTGATGCATCATCGTGATGAGGGTCTGCTGCAGAGAATCATTGCGCTGAATGAGAGTGATGATATGTTGTTGCATCTGGAGGGACTAAGCCAAGTCTGCAACCATTCTTCCTTGGTCATAAGAGAAGTTATTGAACATCTTCGTGAGTTCAGTGGGACTGTAGTAGGTGGCAGGAGATATAGAGCGATGACAACAGTACGGAGAACCGTACTAGACAGGGCTTCATTTTGGGAATCAAAGGTGTCGGAGTAAGACATGGTGAGAGAAGACAAAAAGGTAACTGCCTTAAAGAGTGGTTATTGTGAATTTGTGCTAAGAAGACAATGAAAGATCAAGTGAGATCTATTTCACAAGACAGTTAATATATATGCATAAAATCCTAAATACTTCCTTTAGAAGGAAAGGCACATCAACCAATTTCATGGGGTAGATTACCAAGAAATAAGAGGAAAAGATTTCCGAGATCTCCTAGTATAATCATGATAGTAAATCAAAAGATTACCCCAAGAAAAATGATGCTTTTTCACACATATTAAGAGTTAAAGACACTACTACATTTGCAAAATCACTACTACATTTTTAACCATTGCCGGCGATTTTTCCCCCAAAAATCGCCGGCAATACTTTTTTTTCTCATGGTCCGCCGGTAATTAAAAAAAAAAATCATTGCCGGCGACTTAAATGTAAGTCGCCGGCAATAGTTTTGTTTTTTTTAATCATTACCGGCGACTTACATTTAAGTTGCCAGCAATGATTTTTTTTTTTTTTAATTACCGGCGGACCATTGCCGGCGATTTGCCGGAAAAATCGCCGGCAATGATAAAAAATAAAAATAAAACATTGCCGGCGATTTTTCCGGCAAATCACCGGCAATGGTCCGCCAGTAATTAAAAAAAAAAATCCTTGCCGGCGCCGGCAATAGTTTTTTTTTAATCATTGCCGGCGACTTACATTTAAGTCGCCGGCAATGATTTTTATTTTTTTTAATTACAGGCGGACCATTGCCGACGATTTGCCGGAAAAATCGCCGGCAATGATAAAAAAAAAAGCATTGCCGGCGATTTTTGGGGGAAAAATCGCTGGCAATGATTAAAAACTATTGCCGGCGATTTTAAAAATGTAGTAGTGAATGGTGATCTAAGCATGCAGTGATCTTTGTGACTGAGCATGATGTACTCCCCCTTAAATGATACTCTCTAGTGTTTAAGCTCACAACATGTAGAGTGGTGCTAAGTAGACTACTCTTTATGTGACTAGAGACATTAACTATAGGCTTGAAATTCATACAACCTGTGATAAGAAAACCTGTAAATACATGAGCAACAACGAATCATGAGGTCTTATTCAGGGTTGCAATTGGGTTAAGGTAAGAGGTGGGAAAATAGAAGCAGATTGGTATGAAATTGGATTGAGACTAGTGAATCATCCCCAGGACATTAAGAAAAGCAGCATGATGTGTGAACTGGCGCATTTAGCAAGTTTGGAACTTGCATACTTAATAAGACACTGTCTGATCATTGTAGGGACTGCAATAAAGTCAGCTTTTGGAGCTTCCTTTTGCAAGTAGAGCAACATCATTGCACTGTGATCAGAATAAAAACTTGGAACAATTTCCCTTCTTTATTTTTATTTTTTCAATACGAATCATTGTAACAATGCACTTGGTATTACAAAAGATCACTTGAAAAGAGTGGTAAAGATCACATCACATTGATCCTTCTTTTTGAACTGTTGAACGCTACTCTTGAAATGAACCAGAATAGCACATAGGAAGTTTATCACACCTCTTATCCTGTATAAGCGATCATACTGCTGAGGCTTAAGATCAAACATGGGAAGAACAAAGGGGCATGGCACGATGTGGTCATCTAAAAGGATAGATTATAGGCAGAATACTCAACATTTTGTCATGGTGGAAGAAAACTGACATATTTCCTCAATCATTTTTCACCAAAGCTCACAAGTCACAATTCCTTCCAGATGACAGAAAGTATTTTTGCAAGTTCTAGTAATGAAACAGTCATCATGCACTCAAATGAACTGTTGATATTAAAGCATTGAGAAAAGGCACAGACAACTCCCAGAGCTAATAGGAGTAACACACATGCTCATAGAGACACTAACAAATGCAGACCCAACAAACTTTTTACTAACACATAGACTACATATTTACAGAATGAAGCACCATACTTATTGTAGGGAACACATTCCAATGGCATTTCTCAAGGTTTCAAAGCGTTCAATGTCCAGTGGTTTGGTAAAAAGATCAGCAAACTAATACTTTGTGGAGAGGAAGTCCAACTGAAGGATATTTTTCTCAACCAAGTCTCTAATGAAATGATATTTAAAATCAATGTGTTTAGTTCTAGAATGTTGAATAGGATTCTTAGAAATATGAATGGCACTTGTATTGTCACAGAAAAGAGATAATTTACCTTGAGGGATACCATAATCTCTCATCATGTTTTCATCCACAGTAAATGTGTGCAGCAACTACTAGCTGCAACATATTCAGCTTCAACTGTAGATAAAGACATACAGTTTTGCTTCTTGCTGTGCCATGCAACTAGATTGTTGCCAACAAAGAAGCACCCTCCAGAAGTACTCCTTATGTCCTTGACATTTTCTCCCCAATCAGCATCACAGTATCCATCTTTTTCCACATTTGTATCTGAGGTATAGAACAGTCCACAATGTATAGTTCCATGCACATATTTGATAACTCTTTTTACTACTTCCATATGTGATTCCTTGGGAGCTGCTTGAAACCTAGCCCACACACACCAAAACTCTAAGCAATACCAGGTTTGCTAGTAGTCAAGTATAGTAAGCTACCAATCATACTTCTATACAATGTTTGTTCTACAGGTTTCCCAGTAGGTTCATCACAAAGTTTAGTTGTAGTGCTCATGGGATTGCTTACAGGTTTGGCTGATGCTAGACTAAATTTCTTACCCAAGTTTTTAGCATACTTAGTTTGAGAGAGAAACATACCTTTGGGCATTTGTTTTACTTGATGGCCAAGAAAGTAAGTTAGTTCACCAAGTGCACTCATCTCAAATTTGTTGTGCATGACATCAATGAATTTTTTAACCATAGTGGAACATGTTGAAACAAAGAAAATGTCATCAACATAGATTTAAGAAATCATAACATGCTTACCTCTTGTTTTGACAAATATGGTTTTGTCAACAACTCATCTACATAGGCTTGGCTAACAAGATAAGTGGATAGTTTTTCATATCAGGCTCTAGGCAATTGTTTAAGTCCATAAATTGATTTCTTAAGTTTGAAGACATGATAAGGAAATTGAGGATCGATGAATCCTTTAGGTTGTTCCACATACACTTCTTATTCAAGCTCACCATGCAGAAAAGCTGTCTTGACATTCATTAGGAACAACTAAAACTTCAGGTGACAAGCAATAGACAACAATAGTCTCACAAACTCAAGTCTAGCAATAGGTGCAAAAGTTTCTCCATAATCTATACACTCAGTTTGAGAGTATCCCTATGCCACTAAATGAGCTTTGTTTCTAATGACAGTCCCAAATTCATCACTCTTGTTCCTGAACACCCACTTTTTGCTGACAACATTGCACTTTTCTGGTCTGGGACATAGTGTCCACACATTGTTCCTAGCAAACTTGTTCATTTCTTCTTGCATGGTAATCACCCAGTCATCATCACTAAGAGCTTCTTTGACATTCTTTGGTTCTAGCAGAAAGACAAAACCAAAGTATGCAATTTTATTTATGTTAGACTTATTTTGGGTTAGAAGACATACCAATGCAGTATCTGAAATGACTTCATGATTTATCATCTTGGCACCTTGTCTTCTGGTGACAATTCCATCATTTATATTTTCAATGGCATCAGATGTAGAGTGATCTTTTCGAACCTGTCTGTGTCCAGGTCTAAACACAAGGTCTTCACCAAGGTTTGAATCATCTGAGTAATACTCAGCTTCATCAGGAACAACTTCTTTGGAGTTCCCAAAGATTGACCAATCATCATTATCATTCAGAACATATTCTACTTGTCTGTAAGCTGCATCATCAACAGAAACATTAAAGGAGTCCATGACATCTTTAGTTCTTTTGTTATATACTCTATAGGCTCTGTTGTTAAGTGAGTACCCAAAGAATATACCAAAATCACTTCTGGGAGTAAACTTAGACATTTTCTCTCTCTCTCTCTCTCTATAGATGTAGCATAGACTTCCAAAAATATGAAAGTGACTTACCATGAGTTGCTTACCCTTCCAGAGCTCATAAGGAGTTTTGTCATTATTTGGTCTCAAAATTACATGGTTTATGGTATAGCAAGCAGTGTTGACAGCTTCTGCTCACATTCCTGTATTGACTTCAGATGAATGCAACATTACCCTAGCCATGTCAATAAGAACTCTATTCTTCCTCTCTACAATGCCATTTTGTTGAGGAGTAATGGGAGAGGAGAATTCATGAAATGTACAAAGCACATTACAATAATAATTAAAAAGGAAGAATTTTGAAATTCAAATCCATTGTCAGACCATATTTTCACAATTTTCAAATTTGAAGCATGTTTTTTATTTACCAGTCTAATGCTCAAGATTTTGAAGGAATCAAAAGTTTCATCTTTGGTTTTTATAAAATCTACCCAAGTGAATCATGAAAAATCATGTACAACAACTGGAATGTACCTTTTGTGCCCAAAGCTTGATTTCTGAGCTGGTCCAACCATGTCCATGTGGAGTAGCACCAAGGGTCTCACAGTCATAGCTAAATTTGTCACTTTATGTGCTTTTCTGACCTGCTTACCAATCTTGCATCTAGAACAGATGTATTCAGTGTTTCCCTTCAGACAGGCAATCCTCTAATGCATTTCTTGTGAGAGAGCTATTTTAGGTCTTGTAGGTTCATATAGCCAAGTCTTTTATCATAAGACCAACAAGTCATCAGTTGAGGACTTTAGGCACACACTGATTGTTTGTGGGACATTAGATTGAATTTGATAGCAGTTGTCATCTAATCTCAGGCCTTTCATGACAAAGTTGTTGTCTTTGTCCAGTACAATGCACCTTTTCTTGTTGAGCCAGACATCTTCATACTCATCTATAAGGTGACTTACACTCATGAGATTGGTTGAAAGACCCTCCACATAATACACATAAGTGAGATTTGGAATGCCAAGTGCATTAACCACTGCTTTACCAAGGATCTGAAATGTCTTTCCATCACCAAAGGTAACTCCTCCAGATGTAGATTCATCATCAAGTGATGTAAATCAGTGTCTATTCCTAGTCATATACCTAGAACATCCACTGTCTACATACCAAATATTTGAATTTTTCTCTTGTAGAGCTGATAGAGATGCCAGACATTTCAACTTCTCATCTTGACCTGCACTTTTCATATCAGAAACATCAGAAGGTTCACACATTTCAATCCTGGTTAGAAGACAGTTAATTAGATGTTTTTCTTTCTAGACAGTCTTATTTCCACTGGTCTTTAACAGGCCATTTAGCTTACTCAACAACAATTTTTGTTCTTTAAATTCTCTCTAAAGCTCATAAACTTGTGACCTTTGATTTGTGTTTTCCCAATTTTTCCTTTCTGATCTCAGAAGACTACATCTAGGTTTGATATGACCTAATTTGCCACAATGATGACAAGTAGGTATGGTTGAGTTTTGAAATGCGTACTTCAGATGTTCAGTGGAGTTTTCTTGAAAATTTCGTTCCTCCCTTTTCTTTGAGTTCATGAATTTTTCATGAGTTGAATATGTTGGAGGAACAGTTCCATACAGTCTAGGAACTTGTGGTTTTTCCTCACATTCGCTCTCAGTCATTTTTCCTTTAACAAAACCATGCCATGTTGTGCTTTTCTTACCTGTGTATCCCAATCCATTGGTATCATTATTAGCCTTTCCCCCATTGCACAGTTCCTTGACTTTCTCAGCACTGGATTCACTACAAGAAAAATACTTTTAGACGATTGAACCGGAAGGGTTGCGTCGTCTAAGTAGTCTTCAGACGACGGCAATAATTTGTGTTATCTTAAGAAATTTTTTGTCGTCTAAGTTACACTTAGACGACGGAAATATGTTTCTGTCGTCCAAGTGGTGAATGAGATGACGGACCAACACGCCGTCGTCATTCACCACTTGGACGACGGAAACTCGCTCAATCCGTCGTCTAAGTAGTCACTTCGACGATGCACCAACGCCCCGTCGTCTAAGTGATGCATTATATATTGTCCATGCCAGACTTTCTTCCTCTCTGCTCGCTCGTCTCATTTTCATCCTCATCCTCGTATCATTCTCTCTCAATCAGACTCTCCTCACATGTACAACTAGCTAGCACTATATATATAGAAAAATCTGTGGCTTCGACCATCGATTCGCCATATCGTAGAAGGCTAGGTACGTATGTACGTAGTTAATTTCCGACAATCTTAATGTTTATATATATAATTGTACGTTTGATTGATTACATTTGAAAGGACCCAACCCCGATGTAGTTCCCTCACCGGAATCAAACCCCTTATGAAAATACGAACCAACAAAAACCATTAAAATTTCGGCAGAGTAACACTACTAACGTGGAATTGCCTTTACCTACACCCGGAAATAACACTTCATCCTATGCCACAAAAGCCAAACCGTGGGCACCAATCCCATCCGAATTTCTTAATATCATATCAATAACAATAAACAGTAAACATAACTGTATAGTATAGAAAATCTGGGAAAAACCACATAAAACATGTATCAGTATCGTATCAGAGCGACCTCTAGTGTATACATATACAAAATATACAACAGTAGGCGAAACCAGAAACCTACTGAAAAACACAGGTAGCTCGAACAACTAGCCTCCAACCGCGACGTGAGACACCAGAATCTGAACTGCAAACTGGGCACAGAAACCAAAAAGCCCGGGGGAAAGACATGAAAACCGTTAGAGTGAGTGGACGAAAATAAATGTCTTTCTCCGAATAATATATATTATAAAAATATATGCGAGTCGAAATGAATGAATATGATATAGTACACGAGGTGAACTCAAACTCCTCTAGCGTACAGAGCATGCATAGAAAAATCCCACGGGGTCACTCATGGACACATCCATGCTAGTACAGTCCGAATCACGGGATCCCAGACCCACACATGATTCTAGCCAGAAAGGCCTCAGGTCAGGGTATCTGTTCCCACCCAGAAATACATCGGCACAAGGTACAGTTCCCCCTGGTAGACATCCTCGGGGATCAGCCGGGATGCAAGTGTATCGATACAACCACATATACTAAGATTGTACTCTGTGTAAATAAAATCATAAATAGTTTCATGCATACGTATAAAGCATTATGTAAATGCATAATCGTAAAGCACATGCTCGTATAAGTCATAATCACAAACGTATGCTCATGCTCGTAAAATGTAATATAAAGACTCGCAATCGATCAGTGAAAAGAAAGGTCCACTCACAAACTAGCAAAGCGCGCACTTGCGCTAATCACATGGTCCGGCAGAAGATCCCTCGCCTGAAGTACGATCTTGATCCCCTGAATAATCATAAAATATATCTGATCAAAATCATAGCTCACAACACTGAACCACACCTCAGAAACCAACCGTTCCCGGAAACATATATCGCGGGGAGCTCCAAAACAGCAACCATCTTGAAATTCCTTCTACCCAAAGCAACTAGAGGTTGAGGGGAAGCTTTCCCCCCAAAGACCCGACCTCAACCGTCGCCGGAACACCTAACCCGAATCCGGCAAAAATCCCAATTTTCTCCAAGTTCGTTCTACCTCAAATCAAAATCAATTTCCACAAATCCAAGTTCTAATCCATTGAAAATGAAGAGAGGAAGCTAACCATAAACTCGACGAGATTCCGAAACTTCAAATATTCATATTATATTCCTCGGTCGTCGAAGTAATCATCCCGAACCGCCCACGAACTCGAGATCACGTGTACAACAACTCTCGAGAAAAGACTCAACTCAAATTCTCGGCCGATAATTAAGTCGTAATCAAAACCGGCAAATCACACAATTATCGTAAAACTGCGATTACGCGCTAACTTGTGAATTAAGTTGTTTACTCAACTGATTCTGGTTCGGGTCGTCACAAATCCACTCCCCTTAAAAAAATTCAACCTCGAAATTTACGTACCTGTCAGGTGAACAGATGAGGATACTGCTCCCGCATACGCTGCTCAGTCTCCCAAGTGGCCTCCTCAACCAAGTGATTTTGCCACAAGACCTTCACCAGCGGTATTACACGGTGCCTCAACTCCTGCTCACGCCGATCGAGAATTTGTACCAGCTCCTCCACATATGTCAAATCCTCTCGGATCGGTAGTTGTTGTGGCGCTAACACATGCGATGGATCTGAAATGTACTTCCGTAACATCGAAACATGGAAAACATCATGAACACGAGCCATCTCAGCTGGCAACTCAAGTCTGTAAGCCACAGCTCCAACCCTCTCGGTGATCTCATACGGATCAATGTACCGTGGTCGAAGCTTGCCACGCTTCCCGAAATGCACAACTCCCTTCCACGGAGATAGTTTCAGGAAAACCCAATCACCCACATCGAACTCGAGGCTCTTTCTCCTCAAGTCCACATAACTCTTCTGGCGATCCTGGGCAATCTTCAATCTATCCCGAATAATCTGTATGTCCTCCATGGTGCTCTTCACCAGATCAGGGCCAATAAGCCATCACTCGCCTACCTCACTCCAACACAAATGAGTGCGACACTGCCTCCCGTACAGGGCCTCGTACGGTGCCATCTCGATACTAGCCTGATAGCTGTTGTTGTAGGCGAACTCTATCAAATGTAGTTACTGGTCCCAATTTCCACGAAATTGCAACACACAAGACTGCAACATATCCTCAAGAGTCTGTATAGTTCGCTCAGATTGCCCGTCAGTCTGAGGATGAAAAGCTGTACTGAAGCGCAATCTCGTGCCCATGGCTCGCTACAATGCCTGCCAGAACTCAGAAGTAAACTGACTATCTCAGTCAGAAACAATAGATACAGGCACACCGTGCAGTCGAACGATCTCTGACAAATACAGCCTGGCCAATCTGCCCACTGATATCTTCCCCGGAAGTGCGAGAAAATGAGCGGATTTCGTCAGTAGATCTACAATAACCCAAATACCAGTGTTGTCAGCCGAAGTACGCGGCAACTGATAAACGAAATCCATAGTAATGTGCTCTCACTTCCAAACCGGAATCTCCAGTGGCTGTAACTTTCCCGCAGGTTTCTGCCTCTCCGCTTTAACCTGGTGACAGATCAAACATCGGCTCACATATGCAGCAATCTCCCGCTTCATGTTGCGCCACTAGTAATACGCTCAAAATGTACGAAACATCTTCGTACCTCCGGGATGCATCGCATACGCCGAACAATAGGCCTCATCCAGAATCTCCTTTTTTAGACTCTCATCTCGGGGTACGCACAACCTGCCTCTGAAAAGCAACGTATCGTCATCACTAAACCGAAACTCTGTTGGCACACCATTCCGTATCATGGTCTTCTTATCCAACAGGTAGGAATCCGAATCCTGAGCTTCCCGAACCTGATCAACCAACACGGGTCGAACTTGAAAACTGGCTAACAAAGCTCCCTCGTCATCCCACTCGAACTTGGCTCCCGTAGCCTGAAGCTCGGCTAACATAGATACTCTAGCCACACACACATGGAACAACGAAGCTCTAGATTTCTGACTGAGTGCATCGGCAACAACATTGGCCTTCCCTGGATGGTACTCGAAAGTGCAATCGTAGTTGTTGATCAACTCCATCCAACTGCGGTGCCTCATGTTCAAGTCTGGCTGCGTCCGCAAGTAAATGACACTCTTATGATCGGTGTAAATCTTACATTGGGCTCTGTACAAGTAATGTCTCCAACTCTTCAACGCTAGCACAATAGTGGCCAACTCCAAATCATAGGTCGGATAGTTGACTTCATGTGGTTTTAGCTGTCTGGAACCATAGGCTACAACTCTGCCATGCTGCATCACCACACAACCAAGTCCCAACTTCGACGCATCACTATAAACCACAAACTTTTCTTCAGGAGCAAGTAGCTCTCCTCACATGCATCGGACCACTCAAATTTGACGCCCTTCTTCATCAACCTGGTCAGTGGAGTAGCAATCCGAGAAAAATCCTGCACGAAACGCCGATAGTAGCCTTCCAAGACCAAGAAACTCTGGATCTCCGGTACGGTGGTAGGTCTACTCTAATTCAACACGGCCTCGATCTTGTCAGGATCAACGCTGACTCCCTCAGTCGATATCACGTGCCCCAGAAACTTCACACTGTCAAACCAAAACTCTTACTTGCTGAACTTCGCAAACAACTGATTGTCCCGCAAAGTCCACAACACCGCTCGCAAATGCTTCTTATGCTGGCCCACACTCCTGGAATAGATCAAAATATCATCGATGAACACGATTACGAACTTGTCCAAAAACCGTCTGAACACCCGGTTCATCAAGTCCATAAAAGCTGCTGGGGCGTTGGTCAACCCAAACGGCATAACCAAGAACTCGTAGTGCCCATACCGCGATTTGAAACCTGTCCTGGCCACATCGGACTCTCGGATCCTCAACTGATGATATCCGGATCTGAGATCAATCTTCGAAAAGACTGAAGCTCCCTTTAGCTGATCAAACAAGTCGTCAATCCGCTGCAACGGATACTTGTTCTTCACAGTGACCTGATTCAGCATCCGGTAATCGATGCACAACTGCATAGATCCATCCTTCTTTCGTACAAACAAAACCGAGGCACCTTACGACGAAACACTGGGTCGAATGAAACCCTTCTCTAGAACCTCCTGAAGTTGAACCTGCAGCTCTTTAACCTCCACTGGCACCATATGATACGGTGCTTGAGAAATGGGTCTAGTGCCCGGCAATAGCTCAATACTAAAATCAATCTCTCGAACTGGAGGTATCCCTGGTAACTCCTCCGGAAACACATGCGGAAACTCAGAAACAACCTCGATATCACCGATGTCCGGCACGGCTGCCGTGGTGTCCACAACATGAGCTAAATAAGCAACACAACCATTCTTCATCATCTGATTCGCCTTCATCGCGGAAATCACACATGGCAATGAAGTGTTCTTCTCGCCGAGAAACAATATCTCAGAAAAGCCTGGTCGTCAAAACACAACCTCCTTCTTGTGACAATCAAACATGGCACAATGTGTCTCTAAGAAGTCCATACCCAAAATCAGATCAAAGTCGACGATATCAAGCAACAACAAATCCGCGGCTAAGCCATGGCCTCCAATAAAAATCTCACAATCTCGGTATACCTAGCCAATACTCACAATCTCACTGGACGGATACAATACTCTCCACAACCCCGGAAGTGGAGACGCAGGTACACTAGCTAAAGATGATAGTTTATATGACATCAATGAATGCGTAGCACCTGGATCTAACAATGTAAATACTGGATAACCGAAAACATGCAACATACCGATAACAACCTCTGGTGAGGCTCTGCCATCACGCAAAGTCATGGCATGAACTCTGGCCTGCCCGGCTGGTCGTCCACGCTGAGGCTATCCCTGCTGTCCGCCCTGGCCTGCAAACTGTACTGGTCGAGCTCCCAAAGTGGCACATCGCTCTCCTCCGAAACTCTGGGCTGCCTGTCCACCAATAGGCTGGAGACAGTCCCTCGCAAAGTGACCCTTCTGGCCACAACGATAACAAAGGGTAGGGCCTCGCTGACAAGGACCAAAGTGATGCCTGTTACAGAAACTACACAATGGGTACTCCCTCGGTACGGCGAAAGAGCCACCGGTACGCCGAGGATAACTGAAACCGCTAGAACCCCCACTAGACTGTGGTCGCTGCGGTCGATCTCTCCTCCATCTCTGCCTCTGTCTTGATGCACAAGCTGGTGGTCGATAAGGTCCACTGCCTGAAGATGAAGCCGAACCGGAAGTATCAGAACTCTGCCTCTTTGAAGGCCCCTAACTCGGTCCGCCCTCCTCAAATCGTCTAGGCTGGTATCTCATCTGCCTTTCCTTCTCGATATCCTCACCTCGGAGTACTGCACTGACAAACTCATCGAAGTTGTTCCGAGGCATCGTAGTCAGAGTCCGCTTGATGTTCAAGTTCAAACCAAGCTCAAATCTACGGCACTTGGCTTCCTCAGTAGCCACCATGTCATGCGCAAACCGAGATAAGCGGGTAAATCTGTGCCGGTACTCAAGCACAGACAAACTACCCTGCCTCAAGTTCGTGAACTCCTCATACTTCCGCTGTTGGGTAGCCTGGTTGAAGTATCTCCGCATAAACAAATCTCGGAACAAAGTCCACGGAGTATCAACTGGAACTCTATCGGTGCTAACCCACCAGAAGTATGCATCTGACTCAAGTAATCTGACTTCTGCCACTGTCATCTGCTCAGGGGTAAATCGCAGATGCTCACATACACGTTCAACCTGAACCAACCATGCCTCACAAATCTCTGGATCAGCTAAACCCAAAAAGACAGTCGCACCAGCAGTACGAGCTTTGACCACAGGGTCAAAACGCTCCTCCAAACGCAACACTCGCATCAACAAGTCGTGCGTCTGTTGATCCTCATCAGGATCCACTTCCCGATCAACACGGGGACCACGTCGAGGAGGCATCCTACTGATACAAGACAAGCATTAGGTACAAGCAGAAGGAACGTAATCATGAGACCTCAGATATTTGAGAACATACAACACCCGAAGCATTGATGAGTACCGCTGGTCAGTCGGGTCATCACTCCAGACATGCTGTACAAACTCAAATATCCTAAGCGTCACAACTACACGAGTCTACAGAATCTGACAACGTAATGCTCTGATACCAAGCTGAAAGGACTCAGCCCTAATTTAGTTCCCTAAACCAGAATCAAACCCCTTCTGAAAATACGAACCAACAAAAACCATTAAAATTTTGGCAGAGTAACGCTACTAACGTGGAATTGCCTTTACCTGCACCTGGAAATAACACTTCATCCTATGCCACAAAAGCCAAACCGCGGGCACCAATCCCGTCCGAATTTCTCAATATCATATCAATAACAATAAACAGTAAACATAACTATATGGTATAGAAAATCCGGGAAAAACCACATAAAACATGTATCAGTATCGTATCAGAGCGACCTCTAGTGTATACATATATACAACAGAAGGCGAAACAAGAAACCTACTAAAAAACACATGTAGCTCGAACAACTAGCCTCCGACCGCGACGTGAAACACCAGAATCTGAAATGCAAACTTGGCACGGAAACCGAAAAGCTCAGCGGAAAGACATGAAAACCATTAGAGTGAATGGACGAAAATACATGTCTTTCTCCGAATAATATATATTATAAAAATATATGCGAGTCGAAATGAATGAATATGATATAGTACACGAGGTGAACTCAAACTCCTCCAGCGTACAGAGCATGCATAGAAAAATCCCACGGGGTCACTCATGGACACATCTGTGCTAGTACAGTCCAAATCACGGGATCCCAGACCCACACATGATTCTAGCCAGAAAGGCCTCAGGTCAGGGTATCTGTTCCCACCCGGAAATACATCGGCACAAGGAACAGAAATCTATACCCACCCGGAAATACATCGGCACAAGGTACAGTTCCCCCCTGGTAGACATCCTCGGGGATTAGCCGGGATGCAAGTGTATCGATACAACCACATATACTAAGCATGTACTCTGTGTAAATTAAATCATAAATAGTTTCATGCACACGTATAAAGCATAATGTAAATGCATAATCGTAAAGCACATGCTCGTATAAGTCATAATCACAAACATATGCTCATGCTCGTAAAATGTAATATAAAGACTCGCAATCGATCAGTGAAAAGAAAGGTCCACTCAAAGACGAGCAAAGTGCGCACTCGCGCTAATCACGTTGTCCGACGGAGGATCCCTCACCCGAAGCACGATCTCGATCCCCTGAATAATCACAAAATATATCTGATCAAAATCATAGCTCACAACACTGAACCACACCTCGGAAACGAACCGTTCCCGGAAACATATATCGCGGTACAAAATAATCGACGAAATTCTCAAAACTCTCCGTATAAACCCTCGACTAAAAATCTGGCATCCAAATCATCTCGAAAACCTCACGACTGTGTTCGGAGCGTGAAAACGAGTCAAAAACACATAAAAACCTCAAAAAACCGGACCTCGCCAGAGCACCGCCGGCGGCGGCAACGCGGTGGCGACGACGTCCAATCTCGGCCAAACTTTCCAAAAATGTACATCTCCCCAAGCCCAACAACTTCTCTCAAAGGACCACCTCCATCCAACCACCACAGTGGCCGGAATTTGCCATGAAAGTGACGGAATCCATGGATTCCGGTGACTTTCCGGCGAGCTCCAAAACGGCAACCATCTTGAAATTCCTTCTACCCAAAGCAACTAGAGGTTGAGGGGAAGCTTTCCCCCCAAAGACCCGACCTCAACCGTCGCCGGAACACCTAACCCGAATCCGGCAAAAATCCCAATTTTCTCCAAGTTCGTTCTACCTCAAATCAACATCAATTTCCACAACTCCAAGTTCTAATCCATTGCAAATGAAGAGAGGAAGCTAACCATACTGGTTTTAAGGTCTGAGGTGGCCGGAATCGCAAGTTCCGATGATGGCAGCTCCGCACATCGGCAGTGGACTCCGGTCAACGAAAGTCAACGGTCAAACTACGGTCAAACTTCCCGAATAGTGATTTTTGTCAATTTTCGATTATTTTTGATATTTATACTCACGTCTCGGGACGATCGACGGTCCAAAACGGATAACTATTACGATTCGGATAAACTCGATACGAACGGATAAACTCGACGAGATTCTGAAACTTCAAATATTCATATTATATTCCTCGGTCGTCGAAATAATCATCCGAAACTGCCCACGAACTCGAAATCACGTGTACAACAACTTTCGAGAAGAGACTCAACTCAAATTCTCGGCCAATAATTAAGTCGTATTCAAAACCGGCAAAACACACAATTATCGAAAAACTGCGATTACGCGCTAACTCGTGAATTAAGTAGTTTACTCAACTGATTCTGGTTCGGGTCGTTACAACATTGTTAGTACGTCTAATATTTATAATTAAGTTAGGTAATTGATTGATACATATATATATTACTTAATTAATTAACTAGTACGTATATATGCATGGATGTTTAAAAATATGGCAGTCAACTTCCACCTACCAATTAATTTGGTAGCGTTTCCGATGTTGACTTAACGACGGAAATGGGCGTTTTTCGTCGTCTAGGTGCACTTAGACGACGGAAAATCACCCTCTGTCGTCTAACTGAAACAGTATAACTGGGCAATTCTGGGTAGTTTCGATCATTCTCCTCAATCCTCCTCAATTATCCTATCTCTCTCTCTCTCTCTCTCTCTCTCTCTCTCTCTCTCTCTCTCTCTCCCTCTCTCTCTCCCTTTCTCTCTCAAACTCGATCCGGCCTCCCGCTGCCTCCCTCTGGCATCTCCCTCCCTCCCCCCACCGACGTTCACTCCCTCCACGACGTACGTTGACCCTCCTCGTTCCCTACCTCCACCTCCACCTCCCACCGTCATTGCCACGGGCCGCCCAATCTGTGACGACCCGGAAAACAATCAGTAGTGTAATCAGCTTAATTCACGAGTTAGCACGAAATCACTGTTTTTCGATAATTGATTGATTTGCCGATTTTGTTCGCGACTTAATTATCGGCCGAGAATTTGAGTTGAGTCTCTTCTCGAGAGTTATTATACACGTGATTTCGAGTTCGTAGGCAGTTCCGGATTATTATTTCGATGACCGAGGAATATAATATGAATATTTGAAATTACGAAATTTCGTCGAGTATATCCGTTCGTATCGAGTTTATCCGAATCATGATGGTTATCCGTTTTGGACCGTCGATCATCCCGAGCCGCGAGTATAAATATCAGAAATAGTCAAAAAATTGTCAAAAAACACAGTTTCGGGAAGTTTGACCGTCGTTGACCCCGTTGACCGTTGACTTTTTCGGGCTGACCGGAGAATCGCCGCTGTGACGAACTGCCATCATCAGAATTTGAGATTCCGGCCACCTCAGGCCTTGAGACCAGTATGGTTAGCTTCCTCTCTTCATTTGCAATGGATTGGAATTTGGGTTGACTTGAATTGATACCGTTTTGAGCTAGAACGAACTAGGGAAACTTTAGGTTTTTCACCGGATTCGGGTGGCCGGTTCAGGTCACTTTTGAGGTCGGGTTTTTGGGGGGAAAGGTTCCCCTCAACCTCTACTTGTTTTGGGTAGAAGGAATTGAGGGATGGTTGCCGATTTGGAGCTCGCCGGAAAGTCACCGGAATCCATGGATTCCGTGACTTTCGAGGCTATTTCCGGCTACTGTGGTGGTTGGATGGTAGTGGTCCTTTGCGAGAAGTTGTTGGGCTTGGTAAGGTAAGCATTTCTAGAAAGTTTGGCCGAGTTTGGACTCCGTCGCCACCGCGCCAGCGGTGGTCCGCGGCGGTGCTCCGGCGAGGTCCGGTTTTTCAAGATTTTTATGTGTTTTCGACTCGTTTTCGCGCTCCGAACACAATCGTAAGGTTTTTGAGATGTTTTGCGCGCCGAATTTTTAGTCGAGGGTTTGAGTGGAGATTTCGGGAATTTTGTTGATTATTTTTGTATCAGTTATACGTTTCCGGGAACGGTTGGTTTCCGAGGTGTGGTACAGTGTTGTGAATTGTGATTTTGATCACATATATTTTATGATTATTCAGGAGATCGAGATCATGCTTCGGGCGAGGGCTCTTCCGCCGGACCACGTGATTAGCGCGAGTGCGCGCTTTGCTCGTCTGTGAGTGGACAATTTCTTTTCACTGATTAGTCGCAAGTCTTTATTACACGTTTTACGAGCATGAGCATGCATATGAGATTATGATTTATATGAGCATGTGTTATACGATTATACATTTATGAATACGCATCAACGATTATGCTTATATAATTATGTATTACGTATATGCATTTACATTATGCTTTATACACTTGCATGGAACTATTTATGATTTGGTTTACACAGAGTACAGTCACAATATATATTGTTGTATCGATACACTTGCATTCTGGCTGATCCTCGAGGTTGTTTACCAGGGGAGGCTGTGACCCCTGACCCGAGGCCTTTACCAGGGGGATGTGTTACTGATACATGTTTTATGTGATTTTACCTGGATTTTCTATATATATACAATTATGTTTACTGTTTATGGTTATTGATATGATATTGAGAAATCCGGATGGGATTGGTGCCCACGGTTTGGCTTTTGTGGCATAGGATGAAGTGTAATTTTTCGGGTGCAGGTAAAGACAATTCCGCGTTAGTAGCATTACTCTGCCGAAATTTTAATGGTTTTTGTTGGTTCGTGTTTTCAGAAGGGGTTTGATTCCGGTTTAGGAAACTAAATCGGGGTTGGGTCCTTTCAGCTTGGTATCAGAGCATTAGGTTGTCTGATTCTGTAGACTCTTGTAGTTGTAATGCTTAGGGTATTTGAGTTCGTACAGCATGTCTAGAGTGATGACCCGACTGGCCAGCGGTACTCATCAATGCTTTGGGTGTTGTGTATTCTCAAATATCTGAGGTCTCATGATTACGTTCCTTCTGCTTGTACCTAAGGCTTGTCTTGTATCAGTAGGATGCGTCCTCGACGTGGTCCCCATATTGATCAGGATGTGGATCCTGATGAGGATCACCAGACGCACGACTTGCTGATATGAGTATTACGTTTGGAGGAGCGTTTTGACCCTGTGGTCAAAGCTCGTACTGCTGGTGCGACTGTCTTTTCGGGTTCAGCTGATCTAGAGATTTGTGAGGCATGGTTGGTTCATGTTGAACGTGTTTGTGAGCGTCTGCGTTTTACCCCTGAGCAGATGACAGTGGCCGCAGTCGGATTACTTCATTCAGATACATACTTCTGGTGGGTTAGCACTGATGGAGTTCCTGTTGATACTCTGTGGACTTTGTTCCGAGATTTGTTTATGCGGAGATACTTCAACCAGGCTACACAGCAGCGGAAGTATGAGGAGTTCACGAATTTGAGACAGGGCAGTTTGTCTGTGCTTGAGTATCGGGACAGATTTACCCGCTTATCTCGAATTGCACGTGACATGTTGGCTACTGAGGAAGCCAAGTGCCACAGATTTGAGCTGGGTTTGAACTTGAACATCAAGGGGACTCTGACTACGATGCCTCGAAACAACTTCGATAAGTTTGTCAGTGCAGCACTCCGAGGTGAGGATATCGAGAATGAAAGGTAGATGAGATACCAGCCTAGACGGTTTGAGGAGGGTTGACCGAGTCAGGGGCCTTCAAAGAGGCTGAGTTCTGATACTTCTGGTTCGGCTTCATCCTCAGGCAGTGGACCATATCGACCACCAGCTAGTGCACCGAGACAGAGACAGAGATGGAAGAGAGATCGACCGCAGCAACCACAGGCTAGTGGGGGTTCTAGCGGTTCCAGTTATCCTCGGCGTATCGGTGGCACGTTTGCCGTACCGAGGGAGTATCCACCATGCAACTTCTGCAACAGGCATCATTATGGTCCTTGTCAGCGGGGCCCTGTCACTTGTTTTCGTTGTGGCCAGGTGGGTCATTATGCGAGAAAGTGTTTCCAGCTTGATGGTGCTGATGGACAGACGGCCTAGAGTTCCAGAGATGAGCGAGGTGCCACTTCGAGAGCTCGACCAGTACAGTTTGCGGGCCAGGACAGACAGCAGGGACAGCTTCAGCATGCCATGACTTTGCGTGAGGGCAGAGTTTCACCAGAGGTTGTTATCGGTACGTTGCATATTTTCGGTTATCCAGTACTTACATTGTTAGATCCAGGTGCTACGCATTCATTCATGTCATATAGACTATCATCTTTAGCTACTGTACATGCGTCTCCACTTCCGGGGTTGTGGAGAGTGTTGTATCCGTCTGGTGAGGTTGTGAGTATTGGCTGGGTGTACAGAGACTGTGAGATTTTTATTGGAGGCCATGGCTTAGCTGTGGATTTGTTATTGCTAGATATTGTCGACCTTGACGTGATTTTGGGTATGGACTTCTTGGAGACACATTGGGCCATGTTCGATTGTCACTAGAAGGAGGTTGCGTTTCGACGACCAGGCTTCCCTGAGATATTGTTTCGCGGCGAGAAGAATACTTCATTGCCATGTGTGATTTCCGCGATGAAGACGGATCGGATGATGAAGAAGGGTTGTGTTGCTTACTTAGCTCATGTTGTGGACACCACGGCTGCTGTGCATGACATTGGTGATATTGAGGTTGTTTATGAGTTTCCGGATGTGTTTCCGGAGGAGTTACCGGGTATACCTCCAGTTCGAGAGATTGATTTCACTATTGAGCTATTACTAGGCACTGGACCCATATCTCAGGCACCATATCGTATGGCGCCAGCGGAGTTGAAAGAGTTACAGATTCAACTTCCGGAGGTGCTGGAGAAGGGTTTCATACGACCCAGTGTATCGCCTTGGGGTGCCCCGGTTTTATTTGTGCGGAAGAAGGATGGATCCATGCGGTTGTGCATTGATTACCGGAAGCTGAATCAGGTCACTGTGAAGAACAAGTATTTGTTCCCGCGGATTGACGGTTTGTTTAATCAGCTCAAGGGAGCTTCAATCTTTTTGAAGATTGATCTCAGGTCCGGATATCATCAGTTGAGGATCCGAGAGTCAGATGTGGCCAGGACAGCTTTCAGATTGCGGTATGGGCACTACGAGTTTTTGGTTATGCCGTTTGGGTTGACCAACGCCCCCGCAGCTTTTATGGATTTGATGAATCGGGTGTTCAGACAGTTTCTGGACAAATTCGTGATCGTGTTTATTGACGACATCCTGATTTATTCCAGGAGTGTGGGCCAGCACAAGAAGCATTTATGAGCGATGTTGTGGACTTTGCGGGACAATCAGTTGTTTGCGAAGTTCAGCAAGTGCGAATTTTGGTTGGACAACGTAAAGTTTCTGGGCGCGTGATATCAGCTGAGGGAGTCAGCGTTGATCCTGAAAAAATTGAGGCCGTACTAAATTGGAGTAGACCTACCACCGTACTGGAGATCCAAAGTTTCTTGGGTTTGGCAGGCTACTATCGGCGCTTTGTGCAGGATTTTTCTCGAATAGCTACTCCACTGACCAGATTGACGAAGAAAGGCGTCAAGTTATAGTGGTCCGATGCATGTGAGGAGAGTTACTTACTCCTGAAGGAAAAGTTGACTACTGCACCGGTTCTGACTTTACCAGACGACAGCGGTGAGTTCGTGGTTTACAGTGATGCGTCAAAGTTGGGTCTTGGTTGTGTGCTGATGCAGCATGGCATAGTTGTGGCCTACGGTTCCAGGCAGCTGAAACTGCATGAAGTCAACTATCCAACCCATGATTTCGAGTTGGCCGCTATTCTGTTAGCGTTGAAGAGTTGGAGACATTACTTATATGGAGCTCAATGTAAGATCTACACCGATCACAAAAGTCTCACCTATTTACAGACGCAGCCAGACTTGAATATGAGGCAGCACATGTGGATGGAGTTGATCAACGACTATGATTGCACTTTCCAGTACCATCCAGAGAAGGCTAATGTCGTTGTCGATGCACTCAGTCGGAAATTCGGAGCTTCGTTGTTTCATGTGTGTGTGGCCAGAGTATCTATGTTAACCGAGCTTCGAGCTACGGGAGCCGAGTTCGAGTGGGGCGATGATGGAGCTTTGTTGGCCAGTTTCCAGGTTCGACCCGTGTTGGTTGATCAGGTTCGGGAAGCTCAGGATTCAGATTCCTACCTGTTAGACAAGAAGACCATGATATAGAATGGTGTGCCAACAGAGTTTCGATTGAGTGATGACGGTACGTTGCTTTTTAGTGGCAGGTTGTACGTGCCCAGAGACGAGAGTCTAAAGAAGGAGATTTTAGACCAGGCTCACTGCTCGTCGTATGCGATGCATCCCAATGGTACGAAGATGTTTCGTACACTTCGAGCGTATTACTGGTGGCGCAACATGAAGCGGGAGATTGCTGCATATGTGAGCAGATGTTTGATTTGTTAGAAGGTGAAAGCGAAGAAGCAGAAGCCTGCGGAAAAGTTACAGCCACTGGAGATTCCGGTTTGGAAGTGGGTGTACATTACCATGGATTTCGTGTATCAGTTGTCGCGTACTTCGATGGACAATACTGGTATTTGGGTTATCGTAGATCGACTGACGAAATCCGCTCATTTTCTCGCACTTCCGAGGAAGATATCAGTAGGCAGATTGGTTATGCTGTATTTGTCGGAGATCGTTCGACTGCACGGGGTGCCTGTATCTATTGTTTTTGACCGAGACAGTCAGTTTACTTCCGATTTCTGGCAAGCATTGCAGCAAGCCATGGGCACGAGGTTGCATTTCAGTACATCTTTTCATCCTCAGACTGACGGGCAGTCTGAGCGGACTATACAGACTCTTGAGGATATGTTGCGGTCTTGTGTTTTGCAGTTTCGTGGAAATTAAGACCAGCAACTACATTTGATTGAGTTTGCCTACAACAACAGCTATCAGGCCAGTATCGAGATGGCACCGTATGAGGCCCTGTACGGGAGGCAGTGCCGTACTCCGTTATGTTGGAGTGAGGTGGGCGAGCGATGGCTTATTGGCCTTGATCTGGTGAAGAGCACCATGGAGGACGTCCAGATTATCCGGGACAGATTGAAGATTACCCAGGATCACCAGAAGAGTTACGCGGACATAAGGAGAAAGAGTCTCCAGTTTGATGTTGGCGATTGGGTCTTCCTAAAACTATCTCTGTGGAGGGGAGTTGTGCGTTTCGGGAAGCGTGGCAAGCTTCGACCACAGTACATTGGTCCGTACGAGATTACCGAGAGGGTTGGAGCTGTGGCTTACAGACTTGAGTTGCCGGCTGAGATGGCTCGTGTTCATGATGTTTTCCACATTTCGATGTTGCGAAAATATATCCCAGATCTATCGCATGTGTTAGCGCCGCATCAGCTACCTATCCGAGAGGATTTGATGTATGTGGAGGAGCCGGTACAGATTCTCGATCGGCGTAAGCAGAAGTTGAGGCACCGTGTTATACCGCTGGTGAAGGTCTTGTGGCAGAATTACTCGGTTGAGGAGGCCACCTGAGAGACTGAGAAGCGTATGCGGGAGCAGTATCATCATCTGTTTACTTGACAGGTACGTTAATTTCGAGGTCGAAATTTTTTTAAAGGGGTAGATTTGTGACGACTCGGAACAGAATCAGTAGTGTAATCAGCTTAATTCACGAGTTAGCGCGAAATCACTATTTTTCGATAATTGATTGATTTGCCGATTTTTTTCATGACTTAATTATCGACCGAGAATTTCAGTTAAGTCTCTTCTCGAGAGTTATTGTACACGTGATTTCGAGTTCGTGGGCAGTTCCGGATTATTATTTCGACGACTGAGGAATATAATATGAATATTTGATGTTGCAAAATTTCGTCGAGTATATCCGTTCGTATCGAGTTTATCTGAATCGTGATGGTTATCCATTTTGGACAGTCAATCGTCCCGAGCCGCGAGTATAAATATCGAAAATAGTCAAAAACACTGTTTCGGGAAGTTTGACAGCCGTTGACCGCGTTGAAAGTTGACTTTTTAGGGCTGACCGGAGAATCGCTGCTGTGACGAACTGTCATCATCGGAATTTGAGATTCCAGCCACCTCAGGCCTTGAGACCGGTATGGTTAGCTTCCTCTCTTCATTTGCAATGGATTAGAACTTGGTTTGACTTGAATTGATACCGTTTTGAGCTAGAACGAACTCGGGAAAGTTTAGGTTTTTCGCCAGATTCGGGTGGCAGATTCCGGTCACTTTTGAGGTCGGCTGTTTTGGAGGGAAAGGTTCCCCTCAACCTCTAGTTGCTTTGGGTAGAAGGAATTGAGGGATGGTTGCCGATTTGGAGCTCGCCGGAAAGTCACCGGAATCCATGGATTCCGTGACTTTCGTGGCTATTTCCGGCCACTGTGGTGGTTGGATGGTGGTGATCATTTGAGAGAAGTTGTTAGGCTTTGTGAGGTGAGCATTTCTGGAAAGTTTGGCCGAGTTTGGACGCCGGCGGCGGTGCTCCGGCGAGGGCAAGGTCCGATTTTTCAAGATTTTTATGTGTTTCCGACTCGTTTTCGCGCTCCGAACGTAGTCGTGAGGTTTTCGAGATGTTTTGGGTGCTGGATTTTTAGTCGAGGGTTTGAGTGGAGATTTCGGAAATTTCGTTGATTATTTTTGTATCAATTATACGTTTCCGGGAACGGTTGGTTTCCGAGGTGTGGTACGGTGTTGTGAATTGTGATTTTGATCAGATATATTTTATGATTATTCAGGAGATCGAGATCGTGCTTCGGGAGAGGGATCTTCTGCCGGACCACGTGATTAGCGCGAGTGCGCGCTTTGCTCGTTTGTGAGTGGACAATTTCTTTTCACTGATTAGTCGCGAGACTTTATTACACGTTTTACGAGCATGAGCATGCATATGAGATTATGATTTATATGAGCATGTGTTATACGATTATACATTTGCGAATACGCATCGACTATTATGCTTATATAATTATGTATTATGTATATGCATTTACATTATGCTTTATACACTTGCATAGAACTATTTATGATTTGGTTTACACAGAGTACAGTCACAGTATATATTGTTGTATCGATACACTTGCATTCCGGCTGATCCCTGAGGATGTTTACCGGGGGAGGCTGTGACCCCTGACCCGAGGCCTTTACCGGGGGGGCAGACCTCTGACCTAAGGTCTTTCTGGCTAGAATCACGTGTGGGTCTGGGATCTCGTGATTCTGACTGTACTAGCGCGGACGTGTCCATGAGTGACCCTGCAGAGTTTTACGTTGCATGCTCTGTACGCGTGAGGAGTTAGAGTCTCCCTCGTGTACTATGTCATATTCATTCATTTAGACTCGCATATATTTTTATAACATATATTATTCGGCAAAATACATTTATTTTTGTCCACTCACTATAACGGTTTTCATGTCTTTCCCCTGTGCTGTTCGGTTTCTGTGCCCAGTTTGCAATTCGGATTTTGGTGTCACGTCGCGGTCGGAGGCTAGTCGTTCGAGCTACCTTTCTTTTCCAGTAGGTGTCTTGTTTTTCCTACTGTTGTATATTTTGTATATATATACTAGAGGTCGCTCTGATACGTTACTGATACATGTTTTATGTGATTTTTCCCGGATTTTCTATATATATACAGTTATGTTTACTGTTTATGGTTATTGATTTGATATTGAGAAATTCAGATGAGATTGGTACCCACGGTTTGGCTTTTGTGGCATAGGATGAAGTGTTATTTTTCGGGTGCAGGTAAAGGCAATTCCGCGTTAGTAGCGTTACTCTGCTAAAATTTTAATGGTTTTTGTTGGTTCTTGTTTTCAGAAAGGGTTTGATTCCTATTTAGGAAACTAAATCGGGGTTGGGTCCTTTCACAATCTCACCGCCGGTAAGTTTTAATTTTTTTTATGTACGTATGTTTTTTAAATTTCTTTTTAATATGAGTTTAGGTATAAATATAGTGTATTTGTGTTAAATAATAAATTGGAAAATTAGTAAATTGGTAAGTTGGTAAATTAGTAAATTAGTAAAAATAATAAATTAGTAAATATTATTGTAAATTAGTAATTATTCGAAAATTAGTATGAATTTTATTGTATAATAGTATGAATTTAATAGTTGTAACATTATTTAGTATGAATTTAATTATTTGTACTATTATTTTAATTAATAGTAATATTATTTTTAATAGTATGAATTTAATAACCGTAACATTATTTTAATTATAGTAATTAGTATGAATTTAATTATTAATTTGTACTATTATTTTAATTAATAGTAATATTATTTGTAATAGTATGAATTTAATTATTTGTAACATTATTTTTATTATTATAAATTAGTATGAATTTTTAATTATGAATAGTAAATATTATAAATTGGTTAATATTAAGAAATGGTAAACATCAAAAATGATTTTAAAAATGAAAAATATTAAAAATAGTAAATGTTGTGGTAAATATGAAAAATATAGAATAAATATAAGAAAGTGTCCCGGAGTCGACCTCCTTCAAGTCTATTCTCTACAGCGAGTGGCGCAAGGTCAGGAGGGCCTCGTCAGACCCTCAAACGAAAAGCACCCCAGGACTCGGAAATGGTGGAAAATCTGAGAAGTTGTTCAAAGAGACCGGGCAAAAGATCCAGTTGTCGTACGACGATTTCACCGATGGTCCTCCCACCTCGCAGCGAGCTAGTCTCTCATCGCATAGTATCGGGGTAATTATTCGTAACAAAATTCGTATGGTTACGCCTAGCTGGAAGGAGTTGCCTGACTTGGAGAAGGGGAAGGTATTTAAGGAACTCTCGGTACGTAATACAATTTTAAATTCATTTTTTAATAACCAATAAAAATTGTAATTTAATAATATATACGATTATAATTTTTTATTCTTTTCTTGTAGGAACAATATGCAGTGGATCGCACACCGGAGAAGCTTAGGCACATCAACACCACCACTAACGCCATCTATCGTGATTGAAAGTAAAGACTTCATAAGTATTACCAACAATTTGGGCACTCGCCTACCCCCATAGAGCTGCGTGGGGATAGGGAAGATGAGTGGGAGTGGTTGGTCAACCACTTCAAAGAAAAAATTTATCGGGTTCGTATTTTTTTATTTAAATTGACGAAATTGAATTATTATTTTTTTTAGTCATTTATTAATTTTTTAATGATTTATGTTGTCGAACAGATGCAATCGATCGTAAACAAGGCCAATTAGGAGAAGAAGGACAAACATCATACCTCCGGCTCCAAGCAGATGATACAAATCACCAAGGACTACAGAGATAAGGGTTCCAAACACCCTAATCTGAATGCTAGCGTCACCACTTACGTGACACCTGGGCTCGACAATGAAGCGAGTCAAATCGGCGTAAGTGCCGTATATATTTATTCTCAATTAACATAATTAGTATTTATTATTTATTAAACTGTCGTACAAATTTATAATTATTTAATTTTTATTATTATTTTCAGGCGAGGTTGGTAGAACGGGCGCAGCATGAATTGGCCAACACGCTGCTAACACACCCGGATTTGCCGCCGGAAGACCTGCCTCCTCTATCGAGGGAGAGTCAAATTACAATCACTGATGAGGTATACGATCGTCGAGCTGGCAAGGAGGTTAGGGGGTTGAGACGCAAGGTGCAGTGAAATTTATCTTCTGACTCCTCTACGACACGTTTAACAAGGACAAGTGATCAGGATGCGGCGATCCAAGCAGCCCTTAAGGAGGCTCGACTCGCACGGGTGAAAATGTTATCTATGCGTCAGAGGCCTGATGAGTAACAAGTGCAGATAGCCCACCTCATCGCCCTCATGCAAAACCAGGTTCAACAAGATTGTCATCCTGCTCCGACCACACACCTCGACAACGACGACATGGCTGGAGGCGGGGGACTCGGCGGCATGTTTACTCCTGCCATATTTTAGTAGTTGTACGTAGTTTAAGTTATATCGTATTTTTTGAACGATTTTGATATACATATAATTTTTAATTATTTAAATTAAATTTAGTATTTTAATTAATTTATTAATATTTTACTTTAAATTTTAATTTTAATTAAAATAATTAAAAGAAAATATATATTCACTTAGACTACGAAAGTATATACGCTTTTGTAGTCTATGTCCTCACTTAGACTACGAAATCATGTATGCTTTCGTAGTCTAAGTGAGGACTTAGACTACAAAACATATATACATAGGTGGTCTAAGTGATGACTTAGACCACGCAATAATTTCGTAGTCTAAGTCATCACTTAGACCACGCAAACAATATTTGTGTCGTCGAAGTACAACTTAGACTATGGAATTATTGTGTGGTCTAAGTTGTACTTGGACGATGGGCCATTTGTGTCGTCCAAGTGACCTCTTGGACGACGGAAAAGACCATTTCCGTCATCCAAGTGCTTAGACTACGGCACTTGGACGACGGACTTTAGACGACGGAAATTCTATGGTCTAAGTACTTAGACTATGAAAACTCTAACCTAGACGACGGAAATTGTCCGTGGTCTAAGTGAGTTTTTCTTGTAGTGATTCAAATTTCTTGAATCTGTCCTCAAATTCTTTACCTATTCCTGTAAAGATTCAACATGCATATTCAAAGATATATTTAAAGTAGAGTGAGCTTTTACCTCTATTTCCAGGATTTGGTTTCTGCTATTAAGTTCATCTTTATCCACTTCACAGTTTTGATACTTTTCATTCACATAATTGCCTTGTTGTTTCTCATCATTTTTATTTTCTGCACAGCCTCTTGCAGCTCTTGTTCCACTTCTTCCTTTTTGGATTTGACAATGCTCATTCTACTTCCAGCTTCTTGTTCTTCTTGAGCATTACATTTGAGGCCTTGGTCATCTTTTTGTATTTGACATCTACCTCATCATCAGATTCAGTTTCTTCAAGATCAGATTCATCAGCATCAAACTCATCTAGATGTACTGTGGACACAAGAGCCACGTTCTGTGATTTCTTTTCAGCTTCCTCTTCATCCTCATCATCACTCCATGTGGTTGAATTCAATGAATTTTTGTTCCTGGAAGCATATTTAGAATTTTCACAGTCAGCAGCAATGTGGCCAATTTTACCACATTCATAACATTGAGGTTTATCATTTTTCTTAGAACATTTTTTAGAACATTTTTCAGAATTCTGATTTTTCTTAGAAGAAGAACCTTCACCATTTTCTTTCTTGTTTTTCAAAATCTTTTTAAATTCTTTTGAAAGTAAAGCAAGATCATCAAAATCTAAAGTGGATTTTTTCTTATTCGTCTTCTTTTCCTAATGTTTTTCAACAGAAGAGAAGGCAATACTTTTGTTCTTCTTAGGACCTAAATCATTCATGCAACATTTCATAAGTAATGAGATTTCCCACAAGCTCATCCAAGGAATAGGTTTTAAGATCATGAAACTCCTCAATAGTAGTTTTCTTAGCATGATAAGATTTGGTAAGGGCTCTGAGAAATTTCTTCACAACCTTATCATCATCAATAGGTTCACCTAGCCTTCTGCACTGACCTGTAATGCCAACCATTATAGCATGAGAGTTATCAATGGACTCATCAACTCTCATTTTTAGTCCCTCAAACTCATCTATCAATCTCTGCATTTTCTGCTCCATAACCTTGGAGTTTCCCTCATAGATTGTGCAGAGATAATCTCAAGCTTCCGTGGTTGTGTCACAGTGATTGATCCTACCCTTCTCTCTCTTAGAAAGAGCAGTGAACAGAAAACTGTGAGCTCTGCAATCAAGTTGCAGTTGTAGGTAATCACCATTATACCACTCTTTATCATGTTTGAAATGAAGTTTATAGGGGGTAATAGTTCCTTTCCCATCCTTCATTCCATCAGAAATGGTAGGTCAAGATTGCTTATATATCTCACACCACTTAACCTCATCAGAGATCTAATTAAATTAAAATGTTCAAATAGATATCTCTAAGCAACCAACAGTTATTCTCAGCAATTTTTTTAATCAACTCCGTTTAACATATAGAGAAACTAACTACAAGCAAATGATATTACAGTCCAAGTAAAACTCTACTTACTTAAACAAAGCACAATGGAATATTTGCACATTAAACACATGTATAGGTTAACACAACCAAGTTTAACTATGCAGGATCTTACCATATATTGGAGGAGATCACATCCAAGTCAACAGTTCCACTTTGCTGACTTGTCTTTCGAATGAACAGCCAAAACAGGTGCTTACATCATCTCACAATATTACGCCAATTTGAAATGGTGCTTGGATGAACTTGAGAATATTATTGTATGTATGTAAGAGAGGAAGACAATCATCCCCATTTTTTATGAAGTGGAAGCATCTGATGTTCGACATCAACATAATAGATTTGGGGAAGCCTTCAAGAAGCATGAAGTTGAATTTATAGATGATCCACAGAAGATGGAAAGTGTAATGTATCAAAGTAGTAAAAGATGGCATACACAATATAGGCAAATCTCTCACATTCTCATTATGCAAACAGGGAAGCTTATAAAGCTTTTACAAAGTTACTGGAATCAGAAAAACAACCCACGTTGAACACAAACTCTAAACGTGGTAATAGTGCTAATGGAAAAGTTTTAATAACTAAACCAACTACATGACTTCCCCAATAATAGGGATTATTTAGCAGAAATAAACTAATTGTAGAAGTCTCCTAACATGACTAAGAAAACTTGACAGCTTAATACCCTCCCTTAAACCAATTGTAGATAACAATTAGTTTACCTCTGGTACTTTGCAGATCCTAAGCAAGCTTCTGAACTTCTCAAATAACTCAAGGTTCAAGGGTTTAGTCATCACATTCACAATTTGATCTTGTGTACCACACTGATCCAGTTCCACAACTCCTTCTTTTATTAAATCATGAAAAAAGTAAATGTGACGACCCGGACCAGAATTAGCAGTGTGATCAGCTTACTTCATGAGTTACTGCGTAATCACAGATTTCCAACGTTTGTTTGAATCGCTAGGTCTGATAACGACTAAATCATTGGCCGAGAATTAGAGCTGAATATCTTGTACAGAGTCGTTGTATGTGTGATTTTGAGTTCGTGGGCAGTTCCGGATCATTATTTGGACGACCGAGGAATAAATTATGAATATTTGAAGTTTCGACGGAATCGGATTTAAATGGTGATGCTCTTAGCGACTAAATTACCGGACGAGAATTTGGTTTCGGCTTCTTCACGGAAGTTGTTGAGAATTTAATTTTGAGCTTGTGGGAACTTCCGGAGCATTATTCTGAGTTACGAAGATTAAGTTGGGAATATTTCCGATTGTTGATTATTTAGTCGGTTAAAGTATGTGTTGGTTTGAACCGTTGACTTTTTATCGGTTTGGTCGATGTGTTTGACTTCGGGTGATAATTGAAGAATACGTCGAGTCAAGTTTGTTGCCACGAGAATTATCGGAATCGGAATTACGACGAGGAAGTTACGTGTAATTGAAGTTTGTGGAAATATGTAATTTTGGAAGTTTCTGAAAATGGAAAGCTATTTATGGTGGTTTCCCCTTTGGGAAAGTCAAAAGCTGAAGTTATTGTGGTTGACTGGTGTTGACTGAGTCAACACGTGGTGGTGGAGGGAACTCGACGGAAGCTCCACAGCTGCCGGTGGTGGCTCGCCGTCCGGCCACCCCAAGCCTCGACGCTGGGTCCGTTTGAAACGCCTTGACGCCCTCTACCCACTTCCGACCTCCTCTCACGGCATGGGACGCCGGAGGAGGGAGGAATTTCCGGCCAAGTTTGGGATTTTTTGGTGGATTCGGGTTGATTAATTTCCGGCCGATTTGAGCTGAATCAAGTTGTGGGCTTTGAAGCTCTCATCACCATGAAGCTACCATGTAAGTTTGGTGTTCCAATTCATCTTGTACATGGAGAATTTTGGATTTGAAATTTGTATGGCAATTCGGTTTTACATGAAATTGACCTAGTTAGAGTGAGAATTGGCCTTCGATGCAGTTGTGAAAGTTTCTCAGTGGGAGATTTGCAGTGGAATAAAGGTTGTTCCGCCGGGAAAATTTCAGTTCGGGTTGCGCCGCCGCCGCCGGCGGTGGTCAATGGCGGTCAACGGTCAACAATTTGACTTTTTGGGGTTTTCGACAAGTTGCATGTCGTTTCACTCAAAATCGCGCCCCGATCGCTATGGGGAGGTTCGTTTTTCGAATTGAGCGTCCGAAATTATAGTGAGGTATTGAGGTATGGTTATTAGATTTTCGACGATTCGTCGTATATATTTGAATTATGTGTTTCCGAGAACGGTTATTTCTCGTGAGTTGATTTGAAATATCGAGTTATGATTTTGAGAAGTGGATATTGTGATTATTCAGGGGTTCATGATCGTTCGTTTGGCGAGGGATTTTCCGCCGGATCACGGGTTAACGCGAACTGCATTACACTAGTCTGTGAGTGGACATTTCTTTTCACGGATTGTTTGCGAGTCTTATTACACGTTTTACGAACTTGAGCATGCATACGAGATTATGTTTTATATGAGCATGTGTTATACGATTATGCTTCTATTATATGCATTATTATATTGCTTTACGCATATGCATCGGGTTATTTATGATTTGATTTACACAGAGTACAGTCTTAGTATATGTTGTTGTATCGATACACACACATCCCGGCTGATCCCCGAGGGTGCCTACCAGGGGGAAACTGTACCTTGTGCCGATGTATTTCTGGGTGGGTACAGTTCTCTGTACCTTGTGCCGATGTATTTCCGGGTGGGTACAGTTATCTGTTTCTTGTGCCGATGTATTTCCGGGTGGAAACAGATATCCTGACCTGAGGCCTTTCTGGCTAGAATCACGTGTGGGTCTGGGATCCCGTGATTCGGACTGTGCTAGCACGGACGTGTCCATGAGTGACCCCGTGGGATTTTTACTTGCATGCTCAGTACGCTAGAGGAGTATGAGTTTACCTCGTGTAATTTGTTATTTTTATTTACCTGGACTCGCATATATTATTTTAACATATATATCAACTGGTGAAAGACATTTATTTTCGTCCACTCACTCTAACGATTTTCATGTCTTTCCCCTGGGCTTTTCGGTTTCCGTGCCCAGTTTGTAGTTCGGACTCTGGTGTCGCACGTCGTGGTCGGAGGCATAGTGCTCGAGCTACCTTATTTCTTCCAGTCAGTTTATTGTTCTACCTACTGTGGTATACTTATATGATTATACATTAGAGGTCCCTCTGAGTATTCTGTTGTATATATTATACGATTTTTACTCTGGATTTCAGTAAAGTACAGATATATTTATTATTTTATATTACTGTTGATATATTGAGAAATCCGGATGGGATTGGCACCCACGGTTTGATTTTTGTGGCATAGGATGAAGTGTATTTTCCGCGTGCAGGTAATGGTAATTCCACGTTAGTAACGAAACTCTGCCGAAATTTTGTTGGTTCGTGTTTTCGAAGGGGTTCGTTTCCGGTTTAAGCAACTAAATCGGGGTTGGGTCCTTTCAGCTTGGTATTAGAGCATTAGGTTATAGGTTCTGTAGACTTCTGTAGTCGTGTTTACTAAGGATATTTGAGAATGTACAGCATGTCTGGAATGGTGACTCGACCGGCCGGCAGATACTCATCAATACTCCGGGTGTTGTATACTTTCAAATATTTGAAGTTCCATGATTATGTTCTGCTTGTTGTGAACGATGTTTTATTCATTAGGATGCCTCCTTGACGTGTTTTCCGTGTCGGTATGGTTGTGGATCCTATTGAGGATCAATCGACGCGTGATTTGCCAGTGAATTGTGGGTTTGGATGAGTATTCTGAGTTCAGAGATTTGTGTGGCACAGTTTGCCTGGTTGTGTGTTTATGAGCATCTACATGTTGCCTCAGAGCAGAGAATTGTGGCAGTTGATATTTTGCCTGAGTCAGATCATTGTATTTGGTGGGCTGATATTGTGTGAGTTCCTGTTGCGACTACATGGCCTACATTCAGGGTGTTGTTTATATGGTAATGGTTTTATCGGGCTACCCAGCAATCGAATGAGGAGTGTTTACCCACCTGAGGCAGAGATGCATTGTTCATATGTTTGTCCGTGTTTGCACGAGTTATGTGGCTTCAAAGGGAGCTATACACGAGGTTCGAGATGAGTTTGAACCTGAGCATCAGAGGGATATTGATTGATATGCCTCGAGATAACCGTAAGGAGCTTAGTATGCTGCACTCAGAGGCGAGACTATTGAGAATGAAGGGTGTATGCGGTTTCCGATGTGATGGTTTGAGGAAAATGGACTTAGTCGAGATTTTGATGAGGTTGAGTTCAGGCACCTCGGGTTCAGTGACTCCATCAGGCTGTAGCCTTTTCGATTATGTTGAGGGTCATCAGATCAAAGCAGAGGATCCGTTTGGCGATGGTGGTGACCACAGAGTAGCAGACTTGTTCCTTTCACTACCACATATTTAACCATAAAAATCGCCGGCAATGTTTTTTATCATTACCGGTGATTTTTGCCGGAAAAATCGCCGGTAATGTCTTTTTTTTTTAACATTACCGGCGACTTAAATGTAAGTCGCCGGCAATGTTTCGATGGTAATGTAAAAAAAAAAAAATAAGACATTGCCGGCGACATAAATGATGTCGCCGGCATTGTCTTATTTTTTTTTTTTACATTACCATCGAAACATTGCCGGCGACTTACATTTAAGTCGCCGGTAATGTTAAAAAAAAAAAAACATTACCGGCGATTTTTCCGGCAAAAATCGCCGGTAATGATAAAAAAACATTGCCGGCGATTTAAAAATCGCTGGCAATGGTTAAATATGTGGTAGTGTTTGGCATGAGTGTGGGTGATCGTTGGTGATCCTTTCACGCAGCAGGTGTCGCTGTGACTTGTGTTCGTGGAGCACTTTCGGTTACTATTGTGGTGGCCAGGAGGGTCACGTTACGAGGGAGTGCCCTCAACCAGCTGTTTTAGCGGTTCGGCAGCTCAGAGTTCACAAGGAGGTCATGATGCCATTTCTGGAGTGTGACCAACACAGCCTTTTGGACGAGTTAATCAGCAATGTCGCAATTGACGTGGGCCACTAGTTGGGCATGTTGGAGTTCGTGCCATGACCTTGTTTGAGGACAGACTTTTCTCCGAGGTTACTGCTGTTTGATATCCATGGCTATTGTACATGCATCTCCACTTCCAAGGTTTTGGAGAGTGTTGTATCCATCCGGAGGTTGCGAGATCCTTGTTGGAGGATATGTGTTAGCCGCGGATCTGTTATAGCTGGACATTGTGGCTTTGATGTGACTATGAGTATGGACTTTTGGCGACACATTTTGGCTGTGTTCGAGTACCTCGAGAAGGAGGTTATGTTTCGACGACCAGACTTTTCCCGAGATACTATTTCAGCGGTGATGGTCGAGCGGATGGTGGAGACGAGTTGTGTTGTTTGCTTAGCTCATGTTGTGGATACTACGGTTGCTGTGCCTGACATTGGTGACATAGAGGTGGTTCCCAAGTTTCCAGGTGTATTCCGGAGGAGTTACCAGGTGTTTCTCCAGTTCGTGAGACCGACTACACCATTGAGCTTGTACCTGGCGCTGGACTCATTTTATCGGCATCTTGTCGTTCGGAGCCAGCAGAGCTGATGGAGCTACAGTTTCGACTCCAGGAGTTGCTGGAGGAGGTTTCAGGAGATTTTATGCGACCCCGCGTATTTGTGTGGTGTGCTTTTGCATTGTGTGTACGGATGATGGATGGTTCGACGAGGTGGTGCATTGACTACTGGAAGCCTGATTCGCTTCAGAGGAGAGTGAGTATCCTCCGCTTCGGATTGACGAGTGGTTTGATCAGCTTGCGAGAGTTTTAGTCTTTTTGAAGATTGATTTTGGGTCCGGATACCATTAGTTGAGGTTGATGAGTCAGATGTGGTTTGGACAGCTTTCGGATCTCGATGCGGGCATCAGGAGTTTTTGGTCACACTGTTTGGTTGACCAATGCCCCCGTAGATCTTGTGGACTTGATGGACCATGTGTTCAGACAGTTTCTGGACGAGTTTGCGGTCATGTTCGTCGGCAACGTCCTGATATATTCCAGGAGTGTGGGCCAGTACCTGAAGTAATAGCGAGCAGTTTTGCGGACTTTGCGAGATGATTAGCTATTTGCGAAGTTCAGTAAGTGTGAATTTTGATCGATTAGCATGAAGATGTTGGGCTGTGTGATGTTATCCGAGGGAGTCAGTGTGGATTCTAACCAGATAGAAGTCGTGTTGATTTGGGGTTGCCCTACCATTGTACCAGAGATTGGGAGTCTCTTGGGTTTAGCAGGCTATTATCGACGGCTTGTGCAGGATTTTCCCGGATTGCCACTTCACTTTTCGGATTGACGAAGAAAGTGTCAAGTTTGAATGGTTCGATGCACGCGAGGAGAGTTACTTACTCCTGAAGGAAGGTTGACCATTGCACTGGTTTTGACCTTACCTGACGACCGCGATGAGTTCGTGGGTTATGGCGATGCATTGAGGTTTGGACTTAGTTATGTTTTGATGCTGTGTAGCAGAGCGGTGGCTCATGGTTTCAGGCAGTGGAAACTTTATAGGGCTACGCATCCTATGTATGATTTGGGTGTAGCCATCCTTATGTTAGCATCAGAGAGTTGGAAATACTACTGCTACGGCATGCAGCGCGGTGTAGGATGTACACTGATCACTTGGGTTTCATCCACTTGCATTTTTGGCCAGATTTGGGCTTGAGGCAGTGTAGATGGTTAGGGTCGATTAACGACTATGGCTGCACCTTTGAGTTTGTTCGGAAAAGGCTAGAGGTTGTACTTTGACTACCCATCTGGGATGTTGTTGCTGATGCATTCAGTTGAAGTCAGGAGCTTCAGTGTTTCATGTGAGTGTGACTCGAGTTTCCGTGTTAGCCGAGTTGCGGGCTACGGGAACTGAGTTCGAGTATGATGATGTTAAAGCTCATTGTTTCGCGCGCATTTGGCGCTAGTGATGCGGAGATGTATCAGATACTTTGAGTTTACTACTCGTGACACAACATGAAGAGTAATGTAGCAGCTTGTGTGTACAGATGCCACATTTGTCGACAGACGATGGCTAGGAGGCGAAGACTTGCCAGAGAGTTACAGCCATTAGAGATTTCTGGTTAGACATGGCGTTTGTCGCTGTGGTCTTGTGTGCCAGTATGCACTTTGGTTTGTGGTACCAGTTGTCAGGCCATTGTGGATCATTTGATGAACTTAGTACATTTCCTTGTAATTTTCGGAAAAGGATTTCAGTGGCAGGCTGGCATAGTTGTGTTTGACGGAGGTTGTCCATTCACGTGGTGTACCTATGTCCCAGTTCGCTGATCGAGATAATCAGCTACAACTGAGTGTTGGCAAGCTTTGCAGAGAGCATTGGAGACTAGATTATAGTTTGGTACCGGTTCTTATCCTCAGATTGGTGGTCGATCTTTGAGGACTATTCAGACCTTGGAGAGCATGTTGTGGCCTTGTGTATTGCAGTTCCGAGAGATTTGGGACCAGCAGTTTCGACTATTCGAGATTGCATGCAGTACCAGTTTGTGGACCACTATGGTTTTGATGTTGCATGATGTCGTTTTGAGGAACGATGTTGTACTCCATTGTGCTGGAGCGAGTTTGGTTTGAGTTTGAGTTGACATTTGATTCGGACTTTGTGGAATGTGCTACCACAGACTTTCAGATTAGCGGAAACAGGTTATTAATTGCCCGAGTTTGATGTTTGAGCTATGTTGATGTAAGCAGGTTGAATTGTGATTTGTCAGGTTATTTTGATCTGTATGTGATCATGGGCGAGTTTGTGTTATGCCGTATAGTTCGGCGTCGCCTATATCGTTGGCTTTTGTGTGTGTTGTGTTCCGTGTGATGGAACTATATTTCAGATTTGTTACGTGTTGTGTACCCTATCTATTCCTTATGTAGGAACACTTGGCAATCGTGTGGTGCCAGTTCAGATTCGTGATTGAGGGTACAGGGATTTCAGCACGAAGCTATCTCCTATTGTGGGATCTGTTGTCAGAGTTGTTCAGTTGATGTTGTCACTGGAGAGTTGAGCAGTATGCAGAGGCAGTGCTCCTATGTTTAGCCGGCAGACTCGGAAATTTCGAGGTCAAAATTTTTTTAAGGGGGGTGAATTTGTGACGACCCGGACCAGAATTAGCAGTGTGATCAGCTTACTTCATGAGTTACTGCGTAATCACAGATTTCCAACGGTTGTTTGAATCGCCAGGTCTGATAACGACTAAATCATTGGCCGAGAATTGGAGCTGAGTCTCTTCTTGAGAGTCGTCGTACGTGTGATTTTGAGTTTGTGGGCCATTCCGGATCATTATTTGGACGACCGAGGAATAAATTATGAATATTTGAAGTTTCGACGGAATCGGATTTAAATGGTGGTGCTCTTAGCGACTAAATTACCGGACGAGAATTTGGTTTCGGCTTCTTCACGAAAGTTGTTGAGAATTTAATTTTGAGCTTGTTGGGACTTCCGGAGCATTATTCCGAGTTACGAAGATTAAGTTGGGAATATTTCCGATTGTTGATTATTTAGTCCGTTAAAGTATGTGTTGGTTTGAACCGTTGACTTTTTATCGGTTTGGTCGATGTGTTTGACTTCAGGTGATAATTGAAGAATACGTCGAGTCGAGTTTGTTGCCGCGAGAATTATCGGAATCGGAATTACGACGAGGAAGTTACGTGTAATTGAAGTTTGTCGAAATATGTAATTTTGGAAGTTTCTGAAAATGGAAAGCTATTTATGGTGGTTTCCCCTTTGGGAAAGTCAAAAGCTGAAGTTATTATGGTTGACTGGTGTTGACTGAGTCAACACGTGGTGGTGGAGGGAACTCGACGGAAGGTCCACGGCTGCCGGCGGTGGCTCGCCGTCCGGCCACCCCAAGCCTCGGCGCTGGGTCCGTTTGAAACGCCTCGACGCCCTCTACCCACTTCCGGCCTCCTCTCACGGCGTGGGACGCCGGAGGAGGGAGGAATTTCCGGCCAAGTTTGGGATTTTTTGGTGGATTCGGGTTGATTAATTTCCGGCCGTTTTGAGCTGAATCAAGTTGTGGGCTTTGAAGCTCTCATCACCATGAAGCTACCATGTAAGTTTGGTGTTCCAATTCATCTTGTACATGGAGAATTTTGGATTTGAAATTTATATGACAATTCGGTTTTACATGAAATTGACCTAGTTAGAGTGAGAATTGGCCTTCGATGTACTTGTGAAATTTGCTCAGTGGGAGATTTGGAGTGGAATAGAGGTTACTCCGCCGGGAAAATTTCAGTTCGGGTTACGCCGCCGCTGCTGGCGGTGGTCAACGGCGGTCAACGGTCAACAGTTTGACGTTTTGGGGTTTCGACAAGTTGCATGTTGTTTCACTCGAAATCGCGCCCCGATCGCTGTGGGGAGGTTCGTTTTTCGAATTGAGCGTCCGAAATTACAGTGAGGTATTGAGGTGTGGTTATTGGATTTTCGACGATTCGTCGTATTTGAATTATGTGTTTCCGAGAATGGTTATTTCTCGTGAGTTGATTTGAAATATCGAGTTATGATTTTAAGAAGTGGATATTGTGATTATTCAGGGGTTCGTGATCGTTCGTTTGGCGAGGGATTTTCCGCCGGATCACGAGTTAACGCGAACTGCGTTACGCTAGTCTGTGAGTGGACATTTCTTTTCACGGATTGTTTGCGAGTCTTATTACACGTTTTACGAACTTGAGCATGCATACGAGATTATGTTTTATATGAGCATGTGTTATACGATTATGCTTCTATTATATGCATTATTATATTGCTTTACGCATATGCATCGGGTTATTTATGATTTGGTTTACACAGAGTACAGTCTTAGTATATGTTGTTGTATCGATACACACGCATCCCGGCTGATCCCCGAGGGTGCCTACCAGGGGGGAAACTGTACCTTGTGCTGATTTATTTCCGGGTGGGTACAGTTCTCTGTACCTTGTGCCGATGTATTTTCAGGTGGGTACAGTTATCTGTTTCTTGTGCCGATGTATTTCCGGGTGGAAACAGATGTCCTGACCTGAGGCCTTTCTGGCTAGAATCACGTGTGGGTCTGGGATCCCATGATTCGGACTGTGCTAGCACGGACGTGTCCATGAGTGACCCCGTGGGATTTTTACTTGCATGCTCAGTACGCTGGAGGAGTATGAGTTTACCTCGTGTACTTTGTTATTTTTATTTACCTGGACTCGCATATGTTATTTTAACATGTATATCAACTGGTGAAAGACATTTATTTTCGTCCACTCACTCTAACGATTTTCATGTCTTTCCCCTGGGCTTTTCGGTTTCCGTGCCCAGTTTGCAGTTCAGACTCTGGTGTCACACGTCGTGGTCGGAGGCATAGTGCTCGAGCTACCTTGTTTCTTCCAGTAGGTTTATTGTTCTACCTACTGTGGTATACTTATATGATTATACATTAGAGGTCGCTCTGAGTATTCTGTTGTATATATTATACGATTTTACTCCGGATTTCAGTAAAGTACAGATATATTTATTATTTTACATTACTGTTGATATATTGAGAAATCCGGATGGGATTGGTGCCCACGGTTTGATTTTTGTGGCATAGGATGAAGTGTATTTGCTGCGTGCAGGTAATGGTAATTCCACGTTAGTAACGAAACTCTGCCGAAATTTTGTTGGTTTTTGTTGGTTCGTGTTTTCAAAGGGGCTCGATTCCGGTTTAAGCAACTAAATCAGGGTTGGATCCTTTCAGTGAAACCTCACATCAATATACTTGTTGCGTCTGTGAATCACAGGGTTCTTGGAGAGCTTGATGGTGGAGCTGTTATCACACAATAGTGTAGTGCACTTTTCTTATTCATCGCTAAGTTTCTCCAATATCCTTATCATCCAGATGGCTTGACATGCACATGAGGCTGCTGCTATGAACTCAGCTTCAGTTGTAGAAATAGTAACAATTGGCTATTTTTTCAAAGACTAAGACACTGCCCCTGAGCTTAGTATGAACACATATCCAGAAGTACTCTTTCTATCCTCCAAATCTCTTGCATAGTCACTGTCATTATAGGCCAGTAAGCCATCATCCCCTCCAATCTTGTAAAATATTCCTAAGTTGATGGAGCCTATGAGGTATCTTAGAGCCCTTTTTGCAATCTGTAAATGGTGTTTAGTTGGTTTCCCCATGTACCTGCTAATCAAGCCTACAACAAACATCAAACCAGGTCATATAGTTTTCAAGTACATGAGACTTCCCACAATCTGTTTGAACAATGTAGCATCCACTCTAACTCTTTTCCTGTCTTTTGAAACTTGAGTACCAGACACAATTGGACTAAGGACAAGTTTGCTAGCCTCCATGCCAAACCTGGTCAACACATCCAAGACATAATTCTTCTATCTGATATAAGTACCATTCTCCATCTGCAACACTTCCACTCCAAGAAAATACCTCATCTTCCCCAAAGCAGTCATATGAATCTCTCTCATCATAGAGCTCTTAAACTCACTAAACATTGAATCATCATTTCCAGTAAAAATGAGGTCATCAACATATAAACTGACAATTAGAATGTTACCTCCTCCACTAGTCTTGATAAATAATGTGTGCTTATTTGTACACCTTTCAAACCCTTCCTTCAAGAAATATGACTCTATACGACTAAACCAAGCTCGTGGAGTTTGTTTAAGTCCATACAAAGCTTTCTTCAATGTGTACACTTTGTCTTCATAGCCATGCTTCTCATATCCTCGTGGTTTCTCAACATAGACATCCTCAAACAACTCTCCATGGAGAAAAGCTGACTTGACATCAAATTGGAACATTGTCCACCTCTTTTGAGCTGCCAAGGCAATAATCATCCTTATTGTATCCATTCTTTCCACTAGTGCAAATACTTCTTTATAATCAACTCCATGTCCCCACATAGCCCTTTGCCATAATCTATGCATTGTACTTGTCTATCTCACCATTTTCATTAAGCTTTGTCTTGTAGATCCATTTGACTCCAATCTTCTTTGCCCCAGATGGTAGGTCTGTGAGCATCCATGTATTATTCTTTTCTATGGCTTTTATTTCAGCGTTCATTTTTGCTCTTTATTGTTCACTTTTCACAGCTTCCTCAAAATGAAATAAATCAGTTGTAGCAAACATTGCAAAGTCAGCTTCATCTTCTTCTATGGATAGACCTTCTCCTGTCACATAATCATTCATCCAAATAGGTGGCCTTCTAACTCCTTCTTCACTTGAAATAGAAGAACTTCCTTCATCAACATCTTCACTTTCTGTGTCTTCTTCTACAACTCCATTTTCTGTAGTGTTACCCCACTCTAAGTCAATTGCCAATTGCTCTCCATAACTCTTATTCCAATCCCAGAACATGTTCTCTTTAAACACCAAATCCCTGCTTGTAACTATCTTTTTGTTCTTAGAATCAAAGAGCCTGTATTCTTTAAATTCCTCACTAACTGCTAGAAGTACACAAGGAAAACTCTTATTCTCAAATTTTGTTCTCTTTGCATCAGGAACATGCGCATGAGAGATACATCCAAACACTTGAAAGTGTTTAACTGAGGGCTTGTCTCCACTCCAGGCTTCTTCTGGAGTCATGTTCTTCATATCTAAAGTTGGACTACTGTTCAAGACATGGATTCTCCAACTTACAGCTACAGGCCAAAAAGTTCTTGGAATCTTCTTCTCTGATAGGATGCACCTCACCATGTTTATGATGGTTATGTTCTTTCTCTCCGTAACACAATTTTGTTGTGGAGTGTATGTTGTTGTTAGCTACCTCATGATCCCATTCTCTTTACAAAACTCATTAAATTCATGAGATATAAATTCTCCACCACGATCAGTGCGTAAACACTTGATAGAGGTGGCAATCTCCTTTTCATTATAACTTTTGAAATACTTGAAAGTAATGAAAGCTTCTAATTTTTAAGCTAGAAAATAAGCCCAAAATTTTCTACTGAAATCATCAATAAAACTAATCAAGTACCTTTGAAATAAGTGTGATGGGACCATAGATGTCAACATGAATGAGTTGAAGCTTTTGCGTGGCTCTCTAATTCCTTTTCTTTGGTATAGGATCTATAGGCTGTTTCCCAACCGTGCAATCGCCACAAACTGTTGATGAGCCTTCCAACTATGGTAGTCCATGTAGCATGTTCTTAGTTTGAAGTGTCTTCAGTCCTTTGTAGCTTGAGTGTCCATATCTGCAATGCCACATGTGAGAGAGATCTTGTGTTGACATATGAAGGCATGTCTGCTTCTCTAGTTATGTCTTTTCCAGGGGAATAAACATCCTGTTTGTGGACATATTGGTTTGAATGATCAAGCTCTTCTCTGGATGATAAATTCTGCATACTCCATGTTGGATAAGGATTGCTAATCCTTTCTCCTATAGCTATCCAATACTGAGAAGATTTTTTTTCAAGTCAGGCACATAGAACACTTCAGTGGTCACATGGATGCAGTTGTTCACCTGTGTACTCCATCTTTAAATTGTTTCCCAGCTTCACCATGTGTCTGAAACCTTCATCCAAGCAACTGAAAAAAAAAGTCTTCTCTCCACACATATGATTGCTACATCATAAATCCAAGAACCAAACATCATCTCTCTTAGCTTTATTTTCTTCAACATAAGCCATCAGTAGCATCTCTTTTACTTCTCCAAGTTCAACATAATTTGCTTCCTTGTCCCAGTTAGGGCATTCACATTAAAAGTGCCCGAGTTTATGGAAGATCTCCCTCGACCTCTTCCTCTACCTTGAGATGCTCCTCGTCCACGTCCTCTTCCTCCTGAGACATTTTATCCATCTTCATAAGTCACTTTGAGAGCTTGTTCATCTCCATTATGCTTACGCAACTTCTGCTCGTGTACGATCAATAAGCTTTGTAACTCATCAACAGTGAGTAGATCAATGTCTCTTGACTACTCAATAGAAAAGACAACATAATTGAACTTCTCACTCAAAGAGCGCAATATCTTCTCCACTACTTTAGCGCGCATCTTGAATGTCTTCCCCATAGAGTCGCATTTCGTTAGCCACTGTCATGACTCTAGAGAAGTAATCATTCACTCCTTCACCATTCTTCATTTCAAGTGATGTAGGAGAATCTGCAATTGATGACGTGAGGCCTAAGCGAAGTATCCAAAGCCCTGCATATTTGGAAGACTTTGTGCTAAAGTAATTATGTTGCTGATACTATTTTACATAGATTTGCTATTATTTATCTTTTGATTCTATAGATTCTAGTTTCCTATTGTGTTTATAACAACTCTAGTTAGGGTGCTGTGTAAGCCTTGATAGGCATTCAAATTATTTATCAAAGAAAACCCATGCCATATGGCTTTACTTTATGTGTGTTTATCTCTTGCTTTTGTTTCTAGTGTTAGCTTGTGAAACAACTCGTCCAATTTGAAGTTCTTCCTCATCAAGTGGTATCAGAGTGCACGTTAGAGCATAATGGATTCCATTGCTTATTACGTACGTATGGGAGGAGGATTTCGTGGGACAACCCGAACCGAGATTACATGCTTATCGAGACGTATTAAGTTTTATCGCGAATTAGTCGCATTAGCGAGTTTGTTAACGACTTTTTACCGGACGAGAATTAGATTTCACTTTCTTCACAGAAATTGTAGAGTATTTAAATTTGAGCTTGTAGGAATTTTTGGGGAATTTTTCAGTTAAGCGAGCTAGTTTTTATGTTTATCGAAAGTTTGTGCGAGAAATAAATAAAAAGAAAACAAATTTTAGTCGGTTAATTCTCAACCTTTTGATTGCGATCAGAGTGATTTTGGGTCGTCAATCTAATCTGATTTTTGGGGTTTAAATAGTTGAATTTTAGAATTTTATTTTCGGAAAATCAGAAAATTTCAAGGCTTGACTCGTTTTCTCCTCCTCGCCGACACGCGCCGCTTCCTGTTTCGACTCGCCGTTTAAGGTAGGGAATTGAAGCCTATGACTTCCTTAATTGCTTGGTGTGCATATTTTGGGGAATTTGCAGATTTTTCGGGGCACCAAATTCAGGTTTAACCAGTTGGAATCACCGTCGTCGAGGGCGGTGCCCCGACAAGTTTTGGAGGTCGGGGGTCGGGGGCTTTTGAAGCTCTCCCCCTCTTGATTCGAACGGGGTAGACCATGAGGTCCAATGGAGTTCCACGGTGGAGCTTCATCGACTCGAAGTTTTTCGGCCGATTTTGGGCCTTGATTTTCGAGAACGATTCTGACCACGTGCGGGCGAGTTGGCAGTGGCCACCGGAAAGTGGTTTTCTGGTCTATTTGCGCTATTTCCGGCCAAACGTTGGTGAATTGTACTTCGGTCCAGTTAGGAAAGTGGTAAATCTCATCGAGAGATTTCCAATGAGGGTTCAAACACCCCCATTAGAGATGCTTTATTGGAGGCACGTGAGTGCTACGCGCCGCCGTCCACGGTGGAGCTCTGGCGAGGTAGATTGTGGAATTATTTGATGGGACTTTCGAGGTTATTTTTAGAATGTATTTCCATAGTTTTACCTATTATGATATTATGTAATCCATATGGATAGAACATCGTGATTGCGACCCTAATAATAAAGGGAATTCTGTTGGACCCTAGCGGTAGTCACAGACTTGTGAGTAGACCTTTATTTTCACAGTTGATAGCGAGTTCATGATTTTATGCATTACGATTTACGGTATGTTTTCAAAGCATTTATTTAAAGGTTTACTTTGTGATGGTTTATTTAGTCGCATTGATGCCTTAGTTATTCAGCTGATCATCGAATAACAAGTCAGACCGGGTTAGGATAAACACCCTGCCCCCGACCCAAATTGTCTCGGGTTAAGACAAACGCCCTAGATGATTCCATCACCTTACTTTCATTTTTACAAGCGTTTCGGGTTACGAAAAATACCCTGAACGACCCCCTCCATTGTGTTTCAGTTTATTAATTTTTAACTCGCATTATTTCACGGAGATCAGTGGAAAGGCATGTTAGATCAGTTTTATTGATTTACGCTGATTATTTTAATTTTTGTCTACTCACGTTAACGTTTTATATTTTAATGTCTTTCCCTGGGCTTTTCGATTTCTGTCGCCCAAGTTGCAGTGTATATCCTGGATGAGCTTTGTATCATCGAAGGCTTTCAGTCCACTAGTCATCCCTTCAGCATTATGTCTCAGCTCACTGTCAGTCTCTGTCATTTGTAGCTTATGTAAATAGAAGTCGCTCTGAATACTAGTCGTATGATGTTATTTCTATAGGGCTCGTGTAAATAGAGTGTTTATGTAAATAGCTGAGTTAGCTTCTCATGTTATCGTGGAATTACTTTTTTTATATTCAGAACCAGTATCTTGTAAAATACTTTTAAATTCCTGAGTTGAGTTCTGGTTTTGTTCATATCATATGTTGAGAAATCCGGATAAACATTGGTGGTCCACGGTATGTTTGTGGGAATTAGTTTTCTGAAGTGTATTTTCTTGCATGTTTTTGGTAGTCTCAGTTTCAAGGAAAGTTATGTCAAAATTTTCGTTGAATTTCCTAGATTTTGGTCGGTCATTAGGGTTTAATCTTAGTTTGCTATTTAAACTAGTGTTGGGTCATTTCAGTTTGGTATCAAAGCATTAGGTCACAGATTATGTAGACTCCTTTGGTCATATCAATACATACATTTGATTTTGTACAACACTTTTGAGAGAATGGCCCGACCGACCGGTGGATCCCCATTACTCCAAGTGTTGTGCATTATTGGATGTCTAGAGTCTCTTAGTTGAGCCAGTTTGTGACTCATTTCAATGAGGTAATCTATTTTTGGATTCAGATCACTATGCATCGATAGCCAGCCCAACGAGATGATACGCAGTCTCTGGCTCAGTAAATGCGTGACTTAATTTCATGCATGAAAGATGGAGCAGTTCCTTTCACTAGCTCCCATGACCCTGAGACTAGTGAGAATTGGCTTGAAAAGATCGGATAAGTTTGTGATCGTCTGCATCCCCAGTTGACTCTTGAGCAGAGGACCAAGGTAACTGTGTGTCTCTTGCAGGACCATGTATATCGCTGGTGGCGGGGGACTGGGAGGAATGATGCAATCACTCCATGGACAGAGTTCACAGAATTTTTCATGAGTTGCTTCTTCAGTGAAGCATTAGAGCAGCGGAAGTATAATGAGTTTATGAATCTCCGGTAGGGAGACATGTCTATGATAGAGTATCGAGATCGTTTCACTCGCTTGGTTCGGTTTGCACCAAATTCATTAAGGCTAGTGAAAGAAAAGTGTTGGAGGTTTGAACAAGGTTTACGGTCAGAGATTGCTCCATACTTATTTGGTGTGCCATGTGTTGATTTTGATGAGTTTGTTAATGCTGTAATAAGATGCGAGGATAAGCTTCAAGTTGAGCAAGCCCAGACTTGACGATTTGAGGAGGGTGGGCCTAGTCAAGGTCTTTCAAAGAAAGGAAGCTCAAGTACTTCTCGTTCCACTGCTTCCTCAGGCGAGTGATCTCACACTCCTACCCCTATTGCAGGTCATTCGAGTCATTTTCAGAGATGGTTGAGGAGAGGTCGACCACAGAGGCATAGATCTAGTGCCAGTTCCAGTGGATCTAATTGACCTCTTTTTACACCATCACGAGTAGTGTTAGTGTGGGACATCAGCTGGTTTCAATTATGGCCAGACGTGTCACTTTGTTAGGGAGTGTCCACAAAGGGACTCTCTAGGTGGATTCCCAGTGCAGAGTTCTGGTGGTGATCAGGGAGCCACTTTGGGGGTTAGAGCTGCACCGCCAACTAGACAGCCAGCCTAGCAGGACCAGAGCTAGAGAAGGTGACCAGCTGGACAGACTGGACATGCCCGACTATATCATATAACTCTTCAACAGGATAGGGAAGCTCCAGAGGTGATCATCGGTACATTATATATTTTTGGTTATTCTGTTTATACTTTAATTGATCCCGGGGTGACACACTCTTTTATCTCCGTGAGATTAGCATCAATAACTAACGTACCTGCTACTCCCTTATCAGTGATGTGGTGAGTGACTTTTCCCTCCGGTGAGGTGGTTTTAGTCGGGTTAGTTCATCGAGGTTGTAGTGTTATGGTTGGAGGTTTTGGGTTGTATGCCGACCTGATACTTCTTGATGTCGCGGATTTCGATTTGATTATGAGGACGAACTTTCTGAGCAATCACCAAGCATTGGTTGATTGTCTTCAGATCGAGGTGGTGTTTCGTAGTCTTGGTTTTCCAAAGATTTTATTCTGTGAAGAATGAAATGTTCTTTCTTCGTGCCTTATTTTAGCTATAAAAGCCGAGAAAATGTTATAAAATGGGTGTGTTGCCTATTTGGCGCATGTCATGAACATTTGTGTTTCTACCCCTAACCTTGAGGAGATTGCTACGGTCAAAGAATACCCTGATCTTTTTCCTGAGGAATTGTGGGGTCTACCTCCAGGAAGGGAAATTGATTTCACGATTGAGTTACTTCCGGGTACAGGTCCCATAGCTTAGGCGACATACCATATGGCTCCAGCTGAATTGAGGAAATTAGAGGTTCAGCTTCAGGAACTGATTAATAAAGGTTTCATCCGTCCTAGTGTATCTCTGTGGGGAGCTCTAGTTTTGTTTGTGAAGAAGAAGGATAGGTCGATGAGATTATGTGTTGACTATCGAAAACTGAATCAGGTAACCGTGAAGAACAAATATCCACTGCCTCGTATTGATGATTTGTTTGATCAGATGAAGGGAGCTACAATATTCTCTAAGATTGATCTTCGATCGGGATACCATCAGTTGCAGATTAGAGAGTCAAATGCCTCTAAAACCACGTTCCGATTGTGCTACGAGCACTACGAGTTTCATGTGATGCCATTCGGTTTGACGAATGCACTTACTACCTTCATGACATTAATGAATCGAGTATTTCAGAATTATATTGATAAATTCGCCATTGTATTTATTAACCATTTCCTGATTTACTTAAAGGATGTGAGGCAACATGTGAGTCATCTACATGTAGTTTTGGAGACATTGAGGCAATCTCAGTTATTCGCCAAGTTTAGTAAATGCGAGTTCTAGTTGGATAATGTCAAATTTCTTGGTCATGTGATTTCAGCAGATGGTGTTCGTGTTGATCCTGACAAGGTGGAGGCGATGTTAAATTGAAGTAGACCTGCTAGTGTACCAAATATCAGAAGTTTTCTGGGTCTATCTGGTTACTACCGTCGATTTGTACAGGATTTTTCACGAATTGCAACACCTCTTACCAGTATGAATGGTTGGAGGCTTGTGAGGAGAGTTTCCATACTCTAAAGACAAGGTTAACCACAACCACAGTACGTGTTGACATTACTAGATGATAGTGGAGAGTTTGTTGTTTTCAGTGATGCCTCTAAATTAGGTTTGGGTTGTGTATTGATGCAGCATGGAAGGGTGGTTGCGTATGGATCACAATAATTGAAACCTCATGGGGAAAACTACCTCTCATGATATAGAGTGTGCAACGATAGTTTTCGCATTAAAAATCTGGAGACATTACTTATATGGTGTCAGATGTCGGATTTTCACTGATCATAAAAGTCTTACATATCTCATCACACACCCAGAATTGAACCTGAGGCAAAGAAGGTGGATGGAGTTGATAAGTGATTATGAGTGAACTTTTAAGTATCACCCTAGAAAGGCGAATATTATTGCTGACACTCTTAGCCGAAAGTCCAGAGTTTCCTTGTCTCATATTCAAATGGTTCATGTACCATTGCTTTCTGAGTTGCGAGCTATTGGAGCAATGTTGTACACTGATGAGACCGAGGAGGGAATTCTATTTGTGAGTATGCAAGTTCAACCCATTCTGATTGATCAATAATGCGAATTACAGGATTATGATCCTTCACTTTTGAAACTAAAAGGAGCGGTGCATGACGATGGGCAATCAGATTTCATGGTAAGGAGATATGGGTTACTAGTATTCAAGAATATACTCTGTGTTCCGAATAACAAGGAGTTGAAGTGGGATATACTCAATGAGGCTCATTGTTCAGCTTATGCTATGCACCTGGGTAGCACGAAGATGTATCGCACTCTCAGAGAATACTATTGATGGTCTAATATAAAAAGGGAGGTAACGACTTATGTGAGTCAATGCTCTATTTTCCATCAGGTGAAGGCTAAGATCAAAAGATCAAATATAATAAAGAGCCATCTACTTGTCTAGGTGACTTCCATTTCGAATTGGTTTTCGACGTAGCATGCATAATGACTTCTAGGCCATATGTAAGAATGCTCGGAACAAAGTAATAGAAGGTTGGATTCTTATATATACATACCTTAAAATCCGAAGCTAGCGCCTCTAAAGTTTTCTCAATCAGCTGTATGACAACTGATTAATCTAGTATCTGCATTTGGTGGGAACATTGGGATGGCATGCAGCCATCAAAGACAAGCTCAGAGGTACTTGGAAATTAATTAGGGTTGTAGAGGAAGTTAAAGGTAAAGGACTAAAGATGTGTAAAGGGGATTGGTGAGTGAGGTGAAGAGAAGAATGACATCATATATATGGAAAATTGCTTTGCCATTTCGAGCTTAGGGATGAGTAGTGCGTGCTCTATGTATCAAAAAAAAAATTCAACAGAGATCGAGGACAAAAAACTAAATCCATTTTTGGGTTTTGGCTCAGAAAATTTGCATCATACTACTTTGGCGTTTCTTGATCTTGATCAGTAATTATAGTACGGTGGTGAAATTGGCATCTCATCTGTTATAAATCACACCCCATTTTATTCACATTTTTAAGCAAACAAAAGTGTGTATGCGAATATCTAATATTTGGACTCCACACCTCGCGATCGCGATGGAAAGATGGATATATCGACTCTCTAATTGTATTCCTAAAAATATTCCATTTAGGTTAGGACATTAAAATGATGCAGAGCCTTACTTAGCAAATGCATCAATCCACTAGGGACAGATTCAACAAGAAGATATTGAGGTTGAGCACTCTCTAATTGCATTCCTAGAAAATATTCCATTTAGGTTGGGACAGTAAAATGATGCAGAGCCTTGGCAAATGCATCATACCACTGGGGACAGATTCAACAAGAAGCTATTGAGGTTGAGGTTGAGGCTGTAACTTGTAAGAGTCCAAGCATATATTTGATCAATCATCACTTTTAATTTTCCTTTTATAATATTTTCTTATATAGATAGGGGTATAATTATGAAAATGCTTCTGGACCTACTAAACTATTGCGTTGTCCTGTGGTACGTCTGTTATGTTTACAACTTAAATATGTAACCACTCTACCTATATACATAGTAGAATCATATGTGCTCATTATTAATCATGTAAGACAACAATCTAACTTTTACAGATATTACATTTTCATCGCTACTTTATACAAGTATTACCTACACTTCCAATACAAACGAGTATTTACCTTTAAAATGTTACATTTTTACTATTTAGATGTCTTAAATAATACAATACAGGCGTTAATGTTAACAACAAGAGACATCGATTAATTAGTATTCTAGCGTGTTCGAATTAAAATATCTAGTGAAGTTGAAGGTTGGAATGCCTCATAAAAATAAACAGAATCATATACGAGAAAAAGAAAATATCTTTCAATAATTTCTTTATTTCCATGAATACTATAAGTGCTCAAATTCATTATCATAGACCAAATGACAGGTACATGTGCATTATCACAACGCCAAGACACCATGGATATGAATTATAACCAATCTTATTCCTCCAAACAAATGAAGCTCTAATTCTGTAAGCAGCGTTTGCTCTGAATTATTTGGATTTTATCACGTCTCTAATATGTTAATTTCACTATTTGCTCTGTAGTCTGTACCAAAAGGAAACAAACAATGAAAGCATAATTTGTTTGGTTTTCTTTGTGGGCTTTATTGTTTTAATTTGGTTCTGTATCTACGGAATCCCTAACCTCTCCACTCCACTCCACTCTCTCTCTCTCTCTCTCTCTCTCTCTCTCTCTCCTCTGTCTCGTTTACCCTAACACACATGCTCTAGTTTCCTACATAAAGCTCCTCTCTTTCCGTTTCCAAGTCTCTCCCAAACCCTTCTCTCTCTCTCTCTCTCTCTCTGTGTTTGTATCTACATACCACATTCACACTTTCTCTATAAGCTTTTTCTCCTTGTTGGGTTTGTTGTGCAACAATCAAAATGCCATCTTTGGTGAAACCCAGGCTCTAATTTGATGAGATTTTGCTGGGTTTTACAGGGAATCTTGAGGTGCTCCAATGGCAGACAGCTTTGACTGTGCCACTTCAAACCTTCTTTGTGCTGAAAACTCTCTTGATGATTTTAATGCCGTAGATGATTTTGGGCTCTCCCCTTTAATGTTTCATAAAAATAATGGCACCCACAATCAAGACCCAAAATTTAATCATGTTAGATCCAAATCTATGATAGAGTTTCCATTACAGAGTGAAGATAGAATTAGTGAAATGGTGAAGAGGGAAAGTGAGCATATGCCTAGTGATGATTACCTCAGGAGACTGCGCAGTGGGGACTTGAACTTAAGCAGTAGAAGAGAGGCTCTTGATTGGATTTTGAAGGTTGGTTGATCATAAATTATGTCACTTTTCATTTCAGTAGTGATCTTTTTGATGCATTGCGTATAATGATATTGCCTTTTTACTTGTTTTTGTGATTATAAACCAGGTGTTTGCGACTGGGTTTTGTTCATCAACAACATAAAAACATGTTCATTACAATGTGCTTACTTGTTTGGTTGTATCTTACATGCTTTGCAGTGTGTCTAAGTGTAGAGGAATCAATGATCATGAAGTTTGTACCTAAAATTGGATGTTGATCATGTTCGTTTCTCTCATTATTGATTGCCAGTGTGAAGATTGTGTATTTTCTTGATCATCAGTTTGATTGACCATTTGTATATTGTGATGAACAGGCTCGTGCACATTACAGTTTTGGACCATTGAGTGTATGTTTATCTATGAATTATTGGGATCGGTTTCTCTCGATTTATCCATTGCCTGTAAGTAATGAACTTGGACTTAAAGTTTGCATCCTTGTTCAATATCATATAGTGTGCTCTTATTTCTGTTCTTGATTTTGCATCTCCCTTTTCTTCTCTATTCAGAAAGAGAAAACATGGGCAGTGCAACTGGTAGCTGTGGCTTGTTTGTCACTAGCAACCAAAATGGAGGAGACTGATGTACCTCAGACTGTGGATTTACAGGTATGGAAGTAATGTTTATCTATCTACTATTGTTGAACTAGCAATTCTTTGATAATGGTATTGATCTCCGCTTTACTAATGTGTGGATTGTTTACAGGTTGGTGACCCCAAGTTTGTGTTTGAAGCTAAAACTATTATGAGAATGGAGCTTCTTGTGCTAAGCACCTTAAAATGGAGAATGCAAGCATGTACTCCTTGCTCTTTCATTGATTACTTCCTCAGCAAAATCAGTGATGATCTACATCCGCCAACAACAACAATCTTTAGATCAGTACAACTCATATTAAGCACAATCAGAGGTCCTTTTCTAACAATGTGTTGAGTTGTATTATACACTATGGTGTTGTTGAGGATTGATGAATTCAATGAAATGCTGAATGGGAATCAAATGCAGGTATTGACTTCTTGGAATTCAGCCCTTCAGAAATCGCTGCTGCTGTTGCAATTTGTACTTCGGGAGAGATAATGCAAGGAGTGGACATTGATAAGGCCATTTCTTGTTTCATTCATGTAAAAAAGGTAAAAAAGGCTCTCCCAGAGATGCAAAGCCATGAATCATAGAAGATTCTTTTGTCATTAGGAAAAGGCGTTAGATTTGATTTCACCAATTTATCTAGTTGTTGAATTTCTTCTGTTTGTGGGGATATGCAGGGAAGAGTGTTGAAGTGTGTTGAACTGATCAAAGACTTGTCATTGGTTAGTGGTACTGCTAATACAGGAAGTACCTCAGCTACATCGGCACCTCAAAGTCCGGTTGGGGTGTTGGATGCTGCATGCTTGAGCTATAAAAGTGATGAATTTAGAGTTGGGTCATGTGCAAATTCTTCACATTGTAGTCCAGACATTAAAAGGAGGAAAGCGGACTGTTCATCTGAAAAGTCCTGAGATGTGATTTTTTCTCCTTCACACCCTAGTTCATTCAGTTTGGTTGAATGTGAGTTTTGGTGTCTTTTAGAGTTTCCCTTTAGCAAGAGAGAGAAGAGAGAAGAGAGAAGAGAGATATTAAGATAGACAGAGAGACAGAGAGAGAGCTTTGATGAATAAAGTAATGTAGAGAAAAATCCCCACTCATGCTTGTAGCGTGAGAGCACCAGCAGCTCATAACCACAATACTGAACAGCCATAGGTCTCCATAGAGAGGGTAATCATGTTGCACAACATTTTGAGGAACACGCTTTTCAGTTCAATGAGAAATGAATCTGAAAGTATATAATTGAAAAAATTTGTCTTTGGTTTTTTTGCCTTTTGACATGAATACAGAAAATTATATCAATATTGGATGGATGAATACAAGTTTAACAACTTGTAGACTTCTATTCATTTCTAGACTCTGTGTGTGTTCGATTCTGTTATTATTGGGATTGGCAATGCTTCTGTGATGGGCCTCGCTGGCCTTGTGGTAGTACACCACTGTTTGTTTCGAGTGTAGACCGGTCAATGTCTGAGCTTGCTCTGCACCCGACTACAGAAGTAATGATGGAAAGGAAAAGTCCAAAGAATAAACTAATGAGTGAAAAATAATAGAAATTAGAAATGAGTTAGGGTATTCTCGGTGTTGGAATAAGATAATTTTTTAGAGAAACTGTACTGAGAATATTGTTATTGATGCGTAGAATATATGATTTATATATAGAGATTTAATCTTGTTTTATACAAGATATGGAGATATTTTTACTTAATTATCAAGTAATAGCATTCTTTATTATATAATATATTCTAATCTAAATCTACCTAAGAAAAGATTATCACACCACAAAATATCTCGCATATTTCAACACTCACCCTTGTAATGTCCAGACAAAAGCGTAGGCGTCCTTCCATAGATTTCGTCATCGATAGTAGGCGTCCGCAACTACTTCCTATCAAAAACCTTGTTGAGTAGCAAAAACCCTTACGAGAAAAACGTTCTCGAGTGAAGAAAAAACTGAGAGCAATCTCGCCTGATATTTGACTTCATTGTCGCCTCGTTAAACATTTCTATGTAACAAAACCATATGGGAAAAACAAGCTTGGCGGCAAAAAGAGTACAACAAAAAAATCCTTCACAATCCATATATGATACATCATATCTAACTTCAACTCCCCCTGAAGTTAACATCTCCCCTTCAGGCATTCCAAAGGAGTAACCATACACGAGATGTTACATCGTCCATGGGAGTAATATCACATGGAGGTGGACTTTAAACAAAAATGTTCTATGAAACACTTAGCTTATGCATAATCGAACTCGATACACAAAGTGTAGAGGTTAGTTTAGGATAACTCAACTTAAACCAACTAACTCGGGATAACATTGAGATGATAAGAAAACAAATCATCCTTGACTCAGTAAAGGTTCATCTCACCTAAGATGAGAGGAGTTTTGTAGCATCAAACAAACGAAATGAGGAAACACATTAAACACCAAGAAAACGTGCCGGTGCGTGGAGTACACGCGCGGAGATTTGCTAGCGGCGCATGCGGTGGTCTGAGGCTTTCGGTTTCCGGTGGCGGCTCGTGAAGGTTGTTGTCGGTGGTGTTGCTGTGGTGCATGGCAGATACAAGGACACAACAAACTTTCTGGTTTCACTTCAAGTCCTTTATTGATTGTTTGGTTAAACCAACATTGCTTCAAATACGAGGTCCGAACTCATATTTTGGTTCTCTTTAGAATCGAATGTGTTTTTCACGAATTCAGAAGTCTTGGAACTCCAGCATGAAAACCCACTTTGTGGAACATAAATTACCATCAAGCTCAAAAGTTTCACGGATAATAAGGTGCAATCCAAGTATCTTGACAATAGGAGAAGAAGTAATTTTTTGTCGTACCAAAGTCAAGGATTTCTCTTAGTTCAGCCATGAGAACTAAGTGGACTTATCTGGTCAAAGTTTATGAATGCTTTAACAGAGCATTCATCCAAATCCAAAAACTCATAACGTATTTGAACACAGTATGTTACTCGTTACATCATATGTTCCTACATATTCTTCAAACGGTCCCCTATAGATGAAGTATACCACTCTCCAACTTCAAGCTAGGTGAATGATGTCGTCCGACATGACTTCATACTCTATTAAGTAAGTCCACTTGAGATTATATCTTCTCCAAATCTCGATGACAACGAATTCAGATCAATGGAATAATTGTTACACTGTGGAGGAGGGAATCCATGTATTTTCTGCTACACAAGTTCCTTGGAAGTACTACTAACTCTCATGTGAGGTTAGAAAGTGTGAGTTCTTACATCAATCGGAATGTAGTGAACATGTTTTCAATCATTGGAGTAGCATTCAACGTGAAAATGTTATTGTCTTTAATCATAGACGGAGGACGTATGATGAAAATTTTCATATAAAAATTCATGTTTCACACGTTTTCTATTTCAAGGTGGAATGGAGAAACCAACTCCCATTTATCTTCCTTTATCCAGTGATCAATACTTAGATTCAACCTTAATCGAATTTCCAAGTTACTTATTTTTTATTGACGTATCTAATGACATCATATTCAAAACCCTTATCTTTATTACGATGACCAAAACTAATATACATGTTCATGTAACTAAATGGTTTCAAGTGTCTACATGGATAAGTTAAATCCAAAAACAGTTGATTGGTATGGATCGCAAAACAAAAGTTTTGAGTACAGATGTTATAGATGAATGACTCCCCCTAACCAAGAGCTATGTCATCCACCTAATTGTGACACTTCACAATGCACTTCTGGTGGCCAAGCTAGCGGCACTTCGATAGTCAATGGTGGACCAGCCGGTGGTGGCCCATTCTAGGCTCCTCTCCTAGAATGGTGTAGGTGTTTTTATGATATTGCACTCTATAGCATATTTTGTATATGAGATTGGATTCAGTTTCAAAAACTGCAAATCTTGGAACTCGATGACACAGAGTGGGGTTAGACCACGACAATCCCTTTCGTTTTTATTAAGAACTCCATTCCTATCTCTTCCTAAACAGTGAAAGACTGACTCATAGTACTGATTGAGTTACTAATGAATTCTCATATGCAATACATACATGTGGATCTGTCCTACCATAAATGAAGGAACGATATTATGTTCCCCATCTACTTCGACTTGACCTGTTTGTTGGAAGGAGGTTAATTTGCCATCAAGTTACGCAAATTCATGTGTCTATTTCAACGTCTTTGGTGAAGAATGGTTGAATCACTCATAAAACTTAGATAGTAGGTCACCTAAGCGTTATGAATGTAAGCTAGAACACTTGAATGAGTATAAACGCAATTATTGATGTCAATCATGTGATAACGCTCAAACTAAGAATCAAATTAACACTTAATAATCAATCAAAATGTCACACTTTAAACTCTTTTATGTTGATGTAACATTGATAAGTATGATCATTCTTAACCGGGGATTGAGGGTGCATGCATGACTATGCTAGGTTTTCAGGGGGGGTATAAAGAGTTTGTTTAATTACCTACAATGAAGACATAAACATGATAGCAAACATATCAAGAACCCTAGAAATCTAACATGTATTATCTCATAGACAAGCAACACAAATCAGAAAACATAGAACCATAAAACATGCTTACTAGACTGTAAATATTCCCAACTAATATATACAAGTGATCATCTCATTCTTTTTACCTCACTCACTCATAACATGCACATCAAACAATACCAACAAAATCCTAACTTCTTAATCTTGTAAAACACATGCTTATATTCATATTTAGTGCATGGGATTGCTCTATACACATATCATTGATCTAAACTCGAGATTTTCCTATATCTAAACCAAAGCATTAAGAATAGATAAACATGCGTAATAAAAACTAAGAGACTAGAACATATGGAAGGTAATTATTGAAATCTATATAAGTTAAGAAAAACCAAAATACTTTCAAACCAATTCATAAAAACCAATTGTTCACAAAAGAAGAAGCTACAGAGTAAAGAAGGTATCATGTTACACTTTTGGTCTTTGGAATCACTACCAGAAATTGAGACATTACCGGCGACCTCCCGTCGCCGGCCTTGTCTTTTTTTTTCGCCGGAATTGTCATTCCCGGCGACAAGTCGCCGGCAATGACGTCGCCGGAAATCCTCCGCCGGTGTTGACATTGCCGGCGACGGGAAACGCCGTCGCCGGTGATGTCTCGGACATTACCGGCGACTCAAGTCGCCGGCAATGGCAGCGCCGCCGTGGCCGGAATGTGAGACATTGCCGGCGACTCGAGTCCATGTCGCCGGCAATGTGAGGAAAAATTTTGAAAAAAAGACGCGGTTCTGGATTGGGCCCAATTCCATAACCTGCATTGAACCGGATAAACCGTACAATCATACAAGTTCAACAGTACACATAGCAAAGACAGTCATACAAGTTCAACATAAATGTCCAACGTACAGTACAAATAGCAACGACGATAAAAAAATTTACTACAACTACAGGTCAGGTCCAGGAACTTGCGGGTCATCAGGGTTGAAGTAATCCATGTACTCATTTGAATTCCGGTGGCTACCTTGGTCTTGCTCTGGCGTTGACTGGTGCGGTGGTGGTGGTGGATAGGTAGGGATATGAGGGACCGGGGGAGGTATGGAGAAGGGTTGTCCGGTAGTCTGAGCCTCGTACATCGTCCGCATCCATGTGTACATCTGAGCCTGCACCTGTGTCTGCTGCATTTGGTACTCGGCCATCTGCCTCTTTTGCTCCTCCAACTCCCTCTGCGTCCTATGAAGCTCCGCCGCGAGGTTACGACTAGAAGTTGAACTTCTTGACCCGGTAGAGTATTCTGAAGTGTTCTTCAATAGTCCTTCGCCCGCCGTGCCCATTCCCCTACAGTAGTAGGTATTCTTTCCAGTCCCGCACGCTTTTGCCATGATCCGAGCCGCTATCGGGGGATCAAGCGGATCGATCTGAGAGGCATACTGGGTGACTTCTTCCTCGGAGCAGTCAGGATGGTTAGTCCGATCTATACTCATGGTCACTTCTGCGGTCGCCTCCTCCACTCTCGACTAATTGAAAAGGGAAAATGAACAACGTATTAGCTAACAAAATCTATTTCCATCTTCAAAAATAGTTTTATTAACACATGGAGAGGCGAAAGACTTACCGCTTCTTCAGGGCACTGCGGGTAGAACTTCTGATGAATATACACCAACGGGTTCACCTCTTGTTGTTGTTGCGCCTTAGTCGACCGACCCATGTAGTTGAGTGAACCTGCATGATGGGCCCTGGTGTTTTTCAATCTGTTCGCCCGGTTCGTCTTCGAAATCGCCTTGTTTGATAAACATATGAAAAAAAATTAGTAACTAACTATTTCAATCTGATACGATACATTAGGCTTGAAAGATATATTAAGGATGCATACCCGAGATTTGGGGTGCTCGAAGTGGGCTATCAGCCACAGCCACTCGTACTCCCTAAACCGGAATTCGCTAGGGGTGGAACCTCGGCCTAGCTCCTTGTATACAGTGTAATGGGAAGAAAGCTCGTTCTTCCACTCTTTATACCTATATGAAAAGAAGGGAAAAAAGTTAGAGATATTAAAACACTTGATAAACAAAAATCTAACTCGATATATATTCAAATAAGTCGAAGCACATCACCTCATATGTAGTTGACGCTCTACCCACGTGTGAATAAGAACTTCATCCACGTCAAACCACACCTGCAATTTCAATATATAAAAGGTAAAATTATATATTTATTCGGACTTAATTAATAAATGTAAAATTTACGTAATGAAAATACGATTTTACTCACACTGAGTGCATTATGCACTTGCATCTTCACGTAGATAGGCACAGATTCCCAATCTGGCCAAAGCATTGGGACCTTGTCCCGCACGATCGCACCGGCCATGCTGACATATTTGCGCGTGGTGTCGAATGCCTCGATCACATCGCCATCCTCATTGGCCCTTATGGGCGTTTTCCTTCCGCCGGTGGCCTGCTCAAGTCTCTTCCCGGTGCAGGTGCCTCTAGCCCCTTTCCGTTTTCCAGTCCCATTAACGAAATTGCCTAATAATACAATGTCAACAAATTGATATCATTAATTGAACCTACCGCAAGTCTTAAGTAATAATTAAGTAATCAATCAGATGTTAAATAAAATTTACCTGCATCGTCCGTTTGTTGGTTGGTGCACCTCACACTCCAAAGATACACGGGGTCGAACGGGAGGAAGTTATACGCTTCCTCCACGCTCAGGAACTCCGGCCGTCCTTCAACATAAACAGGCATCCCCCTATCATCGAATTCAGGGATGACAGGAATCTCGTCGGGTAGGAAGAGACCGGACGGCGGAGATAGACGAGGCCTGGACGATGAGGCGCCAGCACCACCATATGTCTGAGATGATTCCCGTGAAACGGGAGTAGGCACCGGGCGAATATGGGGCATTCGGATTGAGGGAGTTTCTGATGCCCCCGTTGACTCTCGCTCGTCTGAGGCTCTGCCACCGGAGGGACGTCTGCTGATTGAGCGTCTGGAGACTGAGGCTCGAGGCTCAACTTCCAGTTGCACGGCTCTTGATCGTGCAGCTTCCTCCTCAGCTCGCGCCTCTAGCAAGGCTCTCGTGCGAGCACTCATCATTGGCCCACTGGGCGTGTTGCTAACTGCGGGCGAGGAGGAAGCTTGACTACTGTTCCCTCCACTATTTCGGGAACCTCTCCGAAGCCAATTAGCCGCAAAACCTCCTGGCATGGACACCGTAATAGTCATGGGAACTGGGGTTCTATAACAAATCGGAACCGGAACTATATATGAACCGGAAAGGTTTGGAACCGGAACTGTTTGAACCTGGAACCGTTATATTACAAACGGTTCCGGTTACAAACAGTTCCGGTTCCAAACCGTTCCGGTTCCAAACCGTTTCGGTTCTATAACAAATCAGAAATACCCGAACGGTTTGGAACCGGAACCGTTTGAAACCGGAACTGTTTGTAACCGGAACCATTTGTAACATAACGGTTCCGGTTACAAACAGTTCTGGTTCGAAACGGTTCCGGTTCCAAACCGTTTCGGTTCTATAACAAATCAGAACCTGAACGGTTTGGAACCGGAACCGTTTGAAACCGGAACTGTTTGTAACTGGAACAATTTGTAACATAACGGTTCCGGTTACAAACCGTTTCTGTTCTATAACAAATCAGAACCGGAACGGTTTGGAACCGGAACCGTTTGAAACCGGAACCGTTTGTTTTCAAACGGTTCCGGTTATAAACAGTTCCGGTTTCAAACCGTTCCGGTTCTGATTTGGTATGGTTCCAATATCACCTATTATACGTTAAATTAACAACTATATATATCACCTAACTTAACATATATACATACATCAATTCCGGCTTTAAACTTTTCACACATATATACATCGATCATGCATCTTAATTTTGATCACCTTAATTCACACATATATATACATCACATATTAATCCAATTCACCCTAGCTAATTAATTTTCCACATTTTTCAAACATACGTATATATATACATTCCATATATATTAATTAATTTTTCACATATATACATCACATATATTGCTCCTTCACCCCACAATTATCCACAATTTTTTCCCACAATTTTCATACATACCTTAATTACATTTTACAAATAATGTCCACATGTATACATATATACATCCCACAATTATCACAAATTAATTAATTAAAATACACACAAAAAATATTGTGGAATGAGAGAGAGAGAGAGGGACAGAGAGAGCTCAAACCTGGCATGGTGGAGCTCGAACTATACCGTGCCGGCGACGGAGGTGAGGGGAGGAGGAAGAGGAGGAGGGGAGGAGGAGAGAGGGGAGGAGAGGAAGAGAGGGGAGAGGGAAGAGAGAAGAGAGGATTGAGGAGAGGGAGAGGTGAGAATTTCGGGTTTAGGGAGGGAAGAGGGAAGAGAGAAGAGATCGAAATAGGCCGAAGAGAAATGGGGAGGAGGAGCTCGAGCTCGAGCTATACCGCCACCATTGCCGGCGAGGTAGGTCAACGTCGTTGGTAATGACATTACCAACGACGTCCGTCGTGGGTAATGTCATTACCAACGACTTGACTCGTTGGTAATGACATTACCAACGAGTTGCTTGTCAACTCGTTGGTAATGTCATTATTAATTTGTCGACTATTATCCGATCGACCAATTTCCGACCATTTTCCGACTACATAATTTCCGACTACGTACAATTTCCGACTACGTATAATTTCCGACTACGGTTCCGATTTCCGACTACGTTCAATTTCCGACTATGGTTCCGATTTCCGACTACGTTCAATTTCCGATTTCCGACTACAGTTCCAATTTCCGACTACGATTCCGATTTCCGACTACGTTCAATTTCCGACTACGGTTCCGATTTCCGACTACGTTCAATTTCCGACTACGGTTCCGATTTTCGACTACGTTCAATTTCCGACTACATACAATTTCCGACTACGTACAATTTCCGACTACATACAATTTTCGAGTACATTTTCCGACAACGTTCAATTTCCTTAAACATTTTACTACGTACATTTCACTACGTACATTTGCCGACTACAATTTCCGACTACAATTTCCAACGTACTAAGGATGATAATCGTAATCATCTTCATCACTTGAGTCTGACTCGGTTTCATAGGTAACCTCTGGCAATATGTGCCGCTCCTCGTCATCTGAATCAGCGTCAACTTCATATGGATTAACATCGAGAAGTTCTGCTCCAGTAATTCGAACCACACTCCCAGATCTCACATTATTAAGGCGAATCGTAGATGATTCCGGAATGTCAAAAGCGTTTGGCTCTTGGTATGCAGTAACTTCCTCATCATTTGCGGTATCACCAAGTGTGGCAGCACTGTATATGTTTCTATGAGCAACATGGTTAACCACCTTCCACGGGACTTTGTTAAGAAGATCGTCCAGGTAAAACACTTGTTTTACTGAGGAGGCAAGAACGAAAGGGTCATCTTCATACCAGCTAGTAGCAGTATTCACCGAAAATGTTCCGTACTGATCGGTCCTTGTGTTCTCCGGGCTAGTATCAAACCATCTACACTTGAACAAGTGCACTTTCATGCGGTTCCCATAAATTAATTCAACAACTGAATGAAGGACACCGTAATAGTCAACGCCATCCTGCCCACCATGGACCATCACCCCACAATTCTGTGTTTTCAGTCGGTCGTCTCGATTTTCACATATAAATTTCACGCAATTGACCTGACACATCGAGTAAACTTTTGAAGCAATCGGTTTCATCGCCAGGACCCTCAATTCGTTTGACCACTCTGGGCAACCATCATCTGCTACATGGTTCATCTGAAAACGTCCATATATTAATACGTACAGAAGAAATTATGTCATCTTGAAACCAAAAAACCACGTACATACATACATGCTATATAAGGATATATATAAAAATAGACATATACACATATACTTACCCATTGACCAAAGTAGTTTGCAAACGTCTTGTTGTGGTAATCAACATTTCCGGCAATAGCAGGCCAGTGAAGATGATAGTTTTTCCAATATTGTACTTCTTGACAGTTAATCAGTACCGACCAGTGGGCAATGGCTACCTCATTTCCATCTAACTTGTACAACTTTGGCAAGCTTCCCTGTACTACCACGTCACTGGAGATGATAGAAAGGTTGAACTGGGGTTCATCTATCGGCATATGTTGTTGGGGGTCCTCTACATTTTCGAGGTACACTTTGGTGTACGTTACACACTCGTGCGCAAGATATGCTTCAGCGATACACCCTTCAGGTGCATATTTATTCTTCACATAGTCCTTGTAGGCTCCCAATTGTCTACAAGTTAACAAGTACATGTTAACTTACTTAACCACAAGAATTTACATATAAAAACATAGGCAAACCAAATTTTTGAATCATTTGTACCTTTCCATGGGATACATCCAAGTGTAGTGTACGGGACCGGTAAGCAACAATTGTTCGGGAAGATGGATCATCAGGTGCGGCATTATGTCGAAAAAATTTGGGGGAAATATCCTCTCAAGCTTGCACATGATAAAAATGATGTCATCTTGCATCTCCCTCAGGTCTGCTTTTTTAACTTCCCTGGTGCATAACTTCTGAAAGAATCTTGACAAGGCCACCAACGGCTCCACCACCTCTTTGGGCATGTACCCTCGAATGAAAATAGGGAAAAGGCGTTGAAGCAGTACATGGCAGTCATGACTCTTTAATCCGTACATCTTATTGTCCCGGAAGTTAACACACCTGCTTATATTTCCTGCATAGCCATAAGGATACCTGCATATATATAGATAAAGCCATATATATGGACCAATTATATTTCTCGCATATAACCATATATACTCCGCTAAAAATTTAAGGCCAAATTCCTACATAGCCATAAGAATATATACCTGACATTACTCAGCCACCGAAAAATTTCATGCTTATGCTTCGGCTTTACGGTGTACGGAGCTTGCGGCATTTTTCTCTTACCATCTCTTAACCACAAATGTTTCCGCACACCCATTGCTTTCAGACCAATGCGTGCCTTAGGGATGTCTTTTGTTTTCCCCTCCAAGTTAAGAACTGTGCCCACCACACTTTCACACACATTCTTCTCTATGTGCATGACATCTAGGTAATGTCTGATAGGCAACCTGGGCCAGTAGGAGAGTTCCCAGAATATGCTCTTGTGTGTCCAAAACTTATACCTTTCGGGCTTGTCTGGAATTGACGCCACTATGTCAGGATGATTGCTCAGCTGGCCAAAATCGTATTCATTCAACACTTCCAAAATTTCTTCCCCTGTCCATCGCCTGGGTGCCACACCTGTTTCCACAGTCCCATCAAACACGTCTGGATCCTGCCTAAATGGGTGATCATATGGAAGCCAACAACGGTGACGCATCTGAACAATTTTACTGCAATGAGGACTACAACAATCAACCGTCATGCACTCTGAACAAGCCCTGTAACCCCTGGTAACGTTGCCCGACAACATACCGCGGGCAGGAAAATCACTGATGGTGCCAACAAGCATGGCATGCATCTGGAACATCTGCTTTTTGAACCTATCGTAAGTGGGGTGGCCACACTCACTCAGGTACTTAAGCTCCTCAATCAAAGGCCTCAAATACACATCGAGACACTTTCCTGGATAACCCGGGCCCGGAATTAACAGAGTGAGCATATTGTATTCCTTCTTCATGCACATCCATGGTGGAAGGTTGTACGGTACCAAAATAACTGGCCATATACTGTATTGAAGACTCATGTTGCCAAAAGGGTTGAATCCGTCAGATGAGAGCCCTAGCCAAACATTTCGGACCTCTGCTGCAAAATGATCAAACTCCCTGACCATGTGCTTCCAAGCCTCTCCGTCGGAAGGGTGTATAAGGGTGTCATCGTCAGGCAAGTTCCTCTCAGCCCACCATCTCATTGCCTCGGCCGTGAAAGCACACATGAACAACCGCTCCAGCCTATCAATAAACGGGAAATATCGAAGTATCTTCACAGCTTTCTTGTTGCCTGCAGGAGTCAACTTATACCTTTCTGTAAAACATACCGGGCAGGCTTCAAGGTCTTCGAGATCTTTTCCCCAGAAGAGAATACAATCATATCTGCATGCATGGATTTTGATGTAGGAAAGCCCAAGATCTTTCAGGATATGTCGCACCTTATGATGAGTGGTAGGAAGACGATGACCGGGTGGCAGTAGCGAAGCAGTCCACTTCAACCAAGAATCAACAGCTTTGACAGACATTTTGTTCTCCATTTTGAGCTGCATCACTCCCATCACACTTTCAAGAACAGTCTTACTACAACCGTCGTACAACGGAGTCTGTTGCAATGCAATCAGGTTGTTGTACTTGTCCATACCGCTTGTGTTGACATGACCTCCAGGTAATGGTTCGACTGGCTCGATATGGGGGAAACCCTCAACGACGGGAGGGACATTTGGTGCTTCATCAGCAAATACACCGCTCTCATGAGGAAACATATCATTGATTAACATCGATGTTGGATCATAGGATGAACTGCCCCTCTCAGCAAAATCTCCATGATCATAGCGTGGACTTGCCCTCTCACCAAATTGTCCATGATCATGCGGACCCGCTACCGATGTTTCACCGTGATAAATCCAACAAGTGTACTTATCCCAAAACCCGTATTTACTCAGGTGCCTCTGGACTTTATCAATGGGAAATCGAAATCGATCGCTGAAACACTTACATTCTTTACACGGGCAATAATGAAGTGTAGTGTCTCCACAATTAGCCTTCACAAAATCCACAAAACTCCTAATTCCCTGGTGATATCTGACATCCCATCTTTCGAGGCTCATCCAACTCTTGTCCATGCATCCTGAAAATTCTAACAATTTTACGTATTAATTATATATATATACACACATTCACTACTAATAATCGACGTGATCTCTCCATTCAACTCTAATTAAATCAACACGTACATGCATGCATATGTATATATATCTATCTAATCTCTGAATTCGATTCAGTACTCGATGATAGTATTCTTCTTTTTTCAATTCAAAACGTATTTGACTGGGTAGGAGGAGGCTCTGTTAAGCCTGGCTCCGATAACAATACGATAATACCAGTCATTGATTCAGACACAAGATTAACTACAAGCTGTTTTCTCGTTTCGGTGACCGTACATCAACAACATTTCATATATATCTCACGAATTGGATTTGATCAACACACACACACATATATATATACCACATATACGTATATATACACCTACGTACCTATATATATAGCTTCCCGAGTGATCGAGTTTTCGACGCGCGCCTTAATTTTGACAATATACCGAATGATCGATTTCAGAGCGTACGTACGTTTTCCTTCTTTCGATTTCTCTGGATTTTTTTCGATCAAAATGATTGAATGATCGAGCTGCCGTAGCCGGCATCTAATATAAGACACATTGCCGGCGACGGAGTAAGTCGCCGGAAATGAAGACATTACCGGCGACTTTACGCCGGAATCTCGCCGGTAATGTTCCAAGACATTACCGGCGACTCCAACCGTCGCCGGCAATGTCTAGCCACACATTTCCGGTGAAATTCCGGCCGGAAAATCGCCGGAAATGTTCGGCTTGACATTGCCGGCGACGGTTGGAGTCGCCGGTAATGTCTTGGAACATTACCGGCGAGATTCCGGCGACATTACCGGCGACGGAGTAAGTCGCCGGTAATGATGGACATTACCGGCGACTTTTCCGGTCGCCGGCCTTGTCTCCGGTGATCTCGCCGGTAATGGGCACAAATGTTGTAGTGAATTGCCCTATGAAGCTAAGTGTAGATGGCTCTTCTTTGGTGGAAACACTCAGGATTGCCTTATATGTCTAAGGAGTAGCTTAGGTTTGGCTTCAAGAATGAGATATGATGAATGATAGGCCGAACTCATGCTTATATAGGCAACCATTACGGTTTTCTCTCAAAACTAGGTTCTCTTAGTCCACCTGGGTAAATCTGACAGTCTACAAAGAATAAAAGATTTCCGGAGTTGTAAACCTCCAAAAATTATGATCTTGGGCTCATTCAAAAGAAGACTTCAAGTGATTTCCAGAGAGGTATCATATGACTATATTTGGACTTCATACTCAATCTTGGTGCTCCTTTGAAGTTACAGGCTTGTAGCTTGGTTTTCCTCTACCTACTAGGAGTAGGAATATCTTCTCTTTCCAGATTTTGTTCTTCTTGTTCTCCGAGGAAAATCCATGCCAAATTACCATATCTTGTTAACACATTTTGGGCATCAAATTATGATGAATCGATCTTCATTTTGGGCAGGCCCAAATGCTTAGCCCGTCCACCATCTTTCCTAGCCCGAGTAGGAAATATGTTTTCATCTTCATTTGCACAATTTAGCATCATTTTCATTTGTCATTTTTCTTGCTATTTCTTTAGACCAATTGGAAAACCACTACGCACACCATTTTTGGTAACCATGTGAAGACCATTTCTCGGATCAAACCTGGAAGGTTGCGCCACGTCATTCCTAGTTGAAGTAGGAAAGTTTTTCCTTGTTGATTTAGGAATCTTCATTTTTCAGCTCCGCCAACTTCTGGAATCTTGGCCAAGTTGCATTCCTAATTCAAGTAGGATTCCTAGTCAAAGTAGAAAAATGATCATTTTTTCTAATCGAAATAGAAAACCTTCATTGAGTGTGTTTTCAACTCATTTCTGCCTTTTTTATTCATCTCTTTTATTTAAAACCTAAAAACAACAAAGTAAGTTATAAAACATAATATTAAGGTCATAACATAGCTAAATATAGAGATAAATACGTTAAGAATCAAGTATAAAATGCGTAGATCAAGTTCTCCCACACTTAGACTTTGATAGTCCCTAGCTAAAAATAAAACAAAAGAAAGACTAAAAATAAATAAAGAAAAACAAACAAACAAACCCAACGTTGGAGCTAATGTCCACGTTGGAAAAACTCTATGATCGAAAATCAAAGACTCAAATGATAAAACACTTCAACGTTTCAAAGCCGCAAATAATTATGATAACATGTTTAAAACGTTGGAAATACTAAGTACATATAAGTGACTACCTCCCAACAAATGCTTGTTTTTAATATCTTACGGCCTAAATGTGATGCATCTTCATGTGTATAAAGTGGCTAGTTCCTTAAGCCTTTCTTCTTCAACGAGATCTTCGTTGATGGCAGAATGATATGACTTCAAACGGTGGCCATTTACTTTGAACTCATTGCCGGTAGATGGACTCCTGATTTGTATAGCTCCATGGGAAAAGATTTGAGTGATAATGAAAGGTTCAATCCATCTAGAACGTAGCCTGCCCAGAAATTGCTTAAGCCGAGAGTTGAAGAGTAGAACTTGCTGGCATATAGTAAACTCCTTCCTACGGATCAACTTGTCATGAAATTCCTTTGTTTTCTCCCTGTAGATCCATACATTATCGAAAGCATCATTCCTTATCTCTTTAAGCTCATAAAGTTGTAGCCTTTGATGCAAACCAACTTCACCTCGGTCCATACTAAATTTCTTGACCGCTCACCATGCAACTCCACCGAAGGATGACAAGTTTTCCCGTAAACCAAATGATAAGGTGACATGCCTATAGGAGTTTTGTAGGCAGTCATATAAGCCCACAACACATCATCGAAGCATTGGCTCCAATCTTTCCGGTTTGGACGAACGATTCTCTCAAAGATCTTCTTAATCCCACAATTGGAAATTTCAGCCATTCTATTCGTTTGAGGATGATAAAGTAGATACTTTGTGCGTGATACCATATTTCCTCACTAATGCTTCCACCATCTTGTTGCAAAAGTGACTTCCTCCATTGCTAGTTAGAACTCGTGGCATCCCAAATCTTGTGAAAATATTAGTCTTGAGAAAATCTGCAGCAACTTACGAATCATTAGTTCGGGTGACTTTTGCTTCCACCCATTTCGAGACATAATCTATAACGAGTAAGATATAAGTAAAACCGTTATATGGTGAAAAAGGTCCCATAAAATATATGCCCCAAACATCAAAAAAATTGATATTAAGAATATAATTATGTGGCATTTGATCTCTAGATCCTAAATTACCGGATCATTGACACCTATCACATGTAGCACAAAATTCATGAGAATCACGAAATAAACTAGGCTAAAAGAATCTAAAATCTAACACTTTAAGGGATGTTTTCTTTGAACTGAAATGTCCTCCACATGCACCATTATGACAAAACTCAAGAATAGACTTAAACTCACTATCTGGAATACACCTTTTAATAACCAAGTCAGAACACTATTTTCACAAATAAGGCTCATCCCAAATAAAAGTTCTAGCATTATTCCTAAGTTTGTTACGTTGAGAACTAGGCATGGAATATGGAAACTCACCGGTAACTAAGTAATTAACAATATCTGCATACCATGGAGTTTCAAGAGTACTTACCTGAATTCTATAGAGTTGTTCATCCAGAAAATTCTCCTCAATGGCCACAACTTCTTTTTTCATGCACAATGTGTGAAAAGTGGCCAACCACCACGTTTTCCACTCCCTTCTTGTCTTTTATTTCGATGTCAAACTTTTGGAGTGGAAGTATCCACCTAACTAGCCGTGGCTTGATATCCTTCTTCGTCATTAAATACTTCAAGGTTGTGTTGTCTGTGTAAACAATCACTTTACTTTGAAGCAAGTATGATCGAAACTTGTCAAGTGCTAGCACCACATAAAGCAGCTCCTTCTCGGGTGTTGTATAGTTCATTTGAGCTTCATCAAGTGTCCAAGAGACATAGTAAATGGCATATGGCTTCTTGTCTTTCCGTTGACCCAAAACAGCTTCTACAGTATAGTCTGAGGCATCACACATCAATTCAAAGGGAATAAACTAATTTGGAGCACAAAGGATATGAGCACACGTGAGAAGTTCCTTTTAACTTTCCAAATGCAGCTCGACAATCATCATCAAACTCAAGGGAGTGTCATTTTGCAGCAGCTTACACAAAGAACGAGAGATATGGAAAAGTCCTTGATAAATCTTCGATAAAAACCTATATGACCAAGAAAAAAATGAATCTCTCTGGAGCATTGCATAAACCAAAGGGCATTTTCCTATAAGAAAACATTCCAAAAGGGCATGTGAACGTTGTTTTCTCTTGATCTTTCTCCGCAATTCTTATTTGGTTGTAATTGGAATATCCATCAAGGAAGCAATAGTATACATAGCCAGCCAATCTCCCAAGCATTTGATCAATGAATGGCAGTGGGAAATGGTCTTTGTGAGTGGTGGCATTGAGCTTCCTATAATCAATGAAAACTCTATGTCCGGTGATGGTTCTTTGAGGAACAAGTTCATTCTTCGTATTCTTCACTATGGTGATTCCGGACTTCTTTGGCACTACTTGAACGAGTGAGACCCAATGGCTGTCTGAAATAGGGTAAATAACTCCACAATCTAAGAGTTTAATTACCTCCTTCTTCTCCACTTCCATCATTGGTGGATGGAGTCTTTTTTGAGCTTCCCTTGTAGGTTTGATACCATCTTCAAGTAAAATCCAGTGCACATATCATACTAGATTAATATCTTTGATGTCCGCAAGTGTCCAACTTATTGTAGTTTTGTATTTTGAGAGCACATGCACCAACTTCTCCTCTTGTTCATCCTCCAGCGTTGATGAGATGATTACCGAAAAAATTTCATTCTCTCCCAAGTATGCATACTTCAAATGATCTAGTAACACTTTATGCTCTAATTTTGATGCTTTAACAATAGAGGGAACTAGCTTGTTAGTACCATATGTGATAGGAAGATGAGGATTAGAACTTACAACCCGTGGTGCTTCATTAAGTGTCATGGCCATCTTTCAAATTCTTGGCTCCAAGATCTACATAAATGCATCAAAAAGAGCTTCATCCCTGAGTCGAGTCAGCCCCGCTCCTTCTTGAATGGTCATGTCGAGTTCATCTTTTCCAATTGTGTCTAAGTGTTGTTGCACCATGTCTTCCACAATATTAACCAAAAAGCATGCATTAACACTTGACGTTGGAAACTTCATTCCATCAAGAATATTAAACTCGGTCTTTTCTCCATCAATCTCCATGGAGAACTTTCCTTCAAACACATCTATCTTTATTCTGACAGTTCTCATGAAAGGTCGTTCAAGTAGCAATGACATTGTATTTAATGGACTCTCCTCCATGTCAACAATGTAAAAATCAACTAGAAATATGAGATTGTTGACTTGCATAAGAACATCTTCAACATACCCCCTAGAGTACTTAAGAAAACGATAAACTAGTTGTATGATGTCATTGTCTTGTTTCAGCTCGCCTAGAGCCATGGATGCATATAGGTAGTACGACATGACATTGATTGATGCACCCAAGTCTAGCATGACATCTTCAAACCTCTTGTCATCAATAACATAAGAGACTGAAAAACTCCCCGGATCCTTCTATTTTGGGGGTAGCCGACGTTGAAAAACCGCTGAAACGGTTGCATTCACCTTCATCTCCTCCTTCTCTTTTGTTTGTCTCCTTTGGGTGCATAATTCTTTCAAAAACTTGGTGTAGATAGGCACTTGCTTTATGCACTCGATCAACAGTAGATTTACTTGCACTTTCCGAAAGATATCCAAGATTTCTACATATTGATCATTTTTCTTTGACTTTGATAGCCTGCTTAGAATTCAAATGGTGCACGAACAAATGGAGAATTAGTATTAACCGAACTTGAAGGGATAGGGTTCTTATCTTTGATTGGGGTAGATGGTGTAAGTGATGGTGCCTTAGTGGCTTGTGGCGTCACTATCTTCTTCTCGGCCTCTTGAGTTGTCAGATTTTTTTTCTAAGTCTTCATCCTAAAAAACAACTTGAAGAGGTGTTTTGCTTGTCTTTGGCGTTGGACTTTCTAGTACTTTCTCACTCCTTGTAGTGATAGCATTAACACCCCTTCGATTTGGAATAGCTATTCTCAAAAACTTGTAATGTATGAGGTTATTAAATTGTAGCCCAATTTCACCTTAAAATGAGAATATTTAGTTTTTAACTTTCTATTTGTATTTTAACCAATGAGTTTAAAATTGATTTTATCGCCGAATATCCTTTTTTTGTCCCAACGATATATCTTTTACATTTTATCCATTTTTCGACCAAATTTTTTGAAATATCGCGATATTTTCAATATTATCAGGATATTAGCCTAAATATCATGATATCATGTAGTCAAACGGTCAACACAAGCCCAAATCTCATTTGAATAAAAAAGGCCCCCGTTGGGTTTCGAACTCGGGTCTTCAAATAGAAACACAAGAGCTTTCCATTTGTGCTAGACTTGAGTACATATCAGGAGTTAACTATTTTGTATATATCTCACCTCAAAAATTTATTGAATTCTACGTTCACATAACTTATGAGTTTTTTTATATTTATATATAACTGTATTCTTAAAAAAATATACTATGACCTTTCATATTAAATCTTAATAATATCTTATCGAAATTTATACGTATCGATATTTCTTCAATATTTTTATTAAAATTTCCGTATTTTAAATCATCGATATTTATTCGATATCCGATATTTTTCTTGATTTCAACTTAACTATTTGTTACCGTAACTTCTTCCCTAAACAAGTAATATGATAGGAGGTTGGATTACTCGGATATTATTCTCCAAAGCGAAGAGTACGAATGATATGCATCTCACAGCCACGCGCTCAAATACAAAACCATCCCATATATGATAAGTTACCTTGACTGATTTACCAACAGCTAAGCCTGGTCAAATTGGATTAAAAAACCAAACCGGCCAACTGAGAACTGACATTGTACTTTGTATTTATATCAAGGATCCCAATATATAGCCTTAACAAAACAAGCACAAGCATATATAAGAAATCCATTCATTTTCTCGAAATACACATAAAGAAATTATTGATCACACTCATCCCAGTCCTCCCATTTGTCAAATTATTTGGACACATCATATGAACAGTCTCTGAAGACCATACTTCCCTCCAGTCCAGTCATACCTCGATTATTTATGCTCGGATGGCTCTCACTCTTTTTCTCTCTGATCTCTGTTCTGCATGTGTTTTCGTGGGGACCCAAAAGTTCCAGTGTACCTCTGCAATGCTGGGTCCAGTTTGGTAGAGGTTTTAACCACCTCCTCAGACTCTCACAGAGGTTGTGAACTTGTGCTAGATCACACGACATGAATTAGGTTGTATGGAAACGTTTGAAAACGTAAAAGATTTTTTTTTTAAAAAAAATTTATGAAAACAGGGACGTGTAGAAAGCGTCAAAATAAAATAATAATATTATTTAAGGGCTATACTTCAGTGTGTTAACGTAATATACAATAAAACACATGTTTATAAAATAACCATAAACTAGTAAACTAAGTTATTTCTTTAAGGGTGTAATATCAAATCTAGTTTTCCCATAAGAAGTGGTACCAGACCTTAACAAGTAACATTTGATTGAAAATTTGTAATTTAATCTTGACCTTTCATTTTTTTTTATAAATTTGGATCGTGTGGATATCTCTTCAACAGCACAATGCACATCCTTAGGTTCATTAACCACCTGCAAGTGATCAGAAAGAATTAATTCAGAGTGCAAAGCCTAACCACAAATGACAGTTTACAGATGGAAACAGTGCAACTTGCAAGCATATGGTGCTGCTTACCGAGGAAAACTCAAAAACCTTGATGCACCGTGAAACCCCAGCAATGGCGAACAATTCCTCGTCTCGATCAAATTCTATACTGCACAACATATAATTGGAACCTCAAATTATACCAGCAGACTTGATCAAAATTGACATTTGTAAAATTTTGGATCAGTAATAATAGAAGAACAGAAGGAGAACAAAAGGAATCGCATGCCAACTCACCTGGATACAATATTTGCAGAATGAAAGATATCATGTCTCAGTTCAGATATGACCCTCATTCGACTGGTTCAAGCAACCAAACACAACTTGTAAGCAATTATAGCAGGACAGGGTTTACTAACAGAAACTAAAAACTGCATACTTCAGAAGTTTGTACCTGTATTGTGTAAATCCCTTTAGCACAGATTGAAAGTCTTCAAGACCTGGATTATAGCCATCTATATCCATATCATTTAAATTATTTTCTTGCTGTTTGCTCCAATATCGTCGCTTTTGCAAGTAACACTCTTCTAGATCATTGAACTGTTAAAGAGATGGAACAACATGATGAATAACAATGACTCAGAAACTCTGAAATTTAATTTAGTTGCCTATCTAAACTCAAACTCATTTGCATTAGCCTAACCACAACTAAGGAATAATAACATGACCAAGGGTCTTTATCATTCCACAACATCTGGCAAGGCTGTTATTCCATGAACTTCAAATCAATCAACAACAAATCAGCATAAAAGTCACTTTGAAGAATTACTAACCTGTGAGTGGACAGGAAGGGCAATGACGAAGAAGCTGTGGATTAGGAGATATTGGATAGAGGAATTGACATGGGTTTTTAGTCGTGTAGAGTTTGTATACGGTAGATTTACAAAAGTACTGAATATGGTTGTTGTAGTTACCTTTTAAGATGTTTATTGAACCATAAATCTACAAATTTGATTTTTATGTTGTAAATTTCTTGTTTAGGTTCATTCTCAACCTTAAACTTGTAACTTTAACAAGTTACCAAAACATGGTCTTACATTCATTTATTTAGGTTTACATACCACCTTAACTTAAAACATATGTTTACCGATTAATGGTTAACCTGTAATATCAGGTCACTTTTATAACATGTGTTTTAATGCATACTACGTTAACACACTGAAGTACACCCCATTATTTAATATTTATTATGTTATATTAAAATATTTTAAATACAAGGAAAAATTACTACCATCCAACATCCAACACATATGAAATAAAAAAAGAAGATAAATGAGACTAATCATAATTGCTAATATATATCCAAAGAAGAGACTTATGTGCGTGCCTCACACTACACAAAAAAGTGCTTCAGACAACACCTAATAGATAACAGTCAATAGTTTGTCCATCGTCTGAAAAATGCAGTCAATACCAAAAAAAAAATCATTGTCTGAATGTGTCCATATGTGCCAAATAGACAATAGATTTTAATCAGCTGTAGATGATAATATGTTCTAACAACACCCATTTTTTCTATTGTCTGTGCCCAAGAATTGAGATAACACCAATTATTTTTTATGTTGTATGAAATCCTTTTTATACAATGGTCTATAGTTGTTGAATGAATGTGTTTCAGACAATAGTTTTTTTCTTCCCATTGTCTCATTTTAGACAATAATTTGTTTTGTCTATTGTCTGAATTGTAGTTAGGCAATACCATGACTTTCGTCAATTATCTTGGTGGGAGATTTTCCCTCATAATAGTGTAGGGCAAAATTAGGGTTCCCTCCTACCCTAGTCGAATTGTTTTGTTTTTCTCACAAAAACTTGTCTTGACTTTGTACTCCAACCTTACAAACCCTCAGCCCCCTAAACTAAACTCACTCACTCTCTCTCAAAACTCAATCTCTCTCATCTTTCTCAGATCCCTCTTTCAATGAAAAACCCACCAAAATCGACTTCTCTTAAAAACTCTTTCTCAGTTTTTCTCTCTCTCTCTCTCTCTACTTTCTTGCCTGACCTAGATCTCCTCTCTCTTTCGCTCGACATTGCCTTGAACCCACGCTGCAGTCACGCTTGACTTCCTCAACATTGAAAAAGCTAGGGTTTCTATTGATGATGAGTGTGGATTAGATAAAGTCTCTCTCTAAATCTGTATAAGACCTCCGAAGGGTTTCTCCTATGCTTCACGCCTGTCGAAGTCGGCCCCAGGCCCATCACAGGTTCTAATTCATCGAATTTCATTCATTTTCATTTGATGTGTGATTAAAAGTTTATGAGATTATTTGCTGTTGTTGTGTTGTTCTTTTGCAGAGAAATTAGTTAAAGAGTAAGCTTGTGTGAAATCAGATCTGAAAAATGGGTCTCTCTCTCGAAGGTTCTCTCTTTCTGTTTCTCTCGCTCTACGGCTCTAATCTCGTTTTCTCTCTATAACTCTGTGTCTTGCCTACCTCACGTCCTCATCAGGAAATCACGACTCTCCACTGTCTATCAGTCCAGCTCTCACCAACTCTCGTGAATCTCCACTATCTAGTCCTCACCGACTCTCACGACACACTGGGTATCTGCATAAGGCAAATCAATATAGGAACACAGAAGATGTAACTCATGTAAGTAAAATCGAATTGTGCTTCTTGGTTTTTTTGCAATTTGGGTTTAATTTGAGTTTAAGTTCATGATATTTCTGGGTTAAATTTGCATTCAGTTTGGAGTAAATATATGCTGATGATGCTGATGATGCTTTGCTAAAATTTGGATACTGAAGTTTTAATACTTTATTTTATGTGATATGTTGGTGGCTGTTTCAAATGGCATTGGCAAACCTTGCATGCAGCTCAGCGATTCTCTCTCTCTCTCTCTCTCACACACACACACACACACACACACACACACACACACACACACACACACACACACACACACACACACACACACACACACACACACAAAACAAGTATTGAGGTAAGAGCCTTTTAATTCATGTCAAGATTGAGCGTTTAGGGTTTAGCTGAAATCGATTGATTTAAGCTTTTGTTGTTCTTTTCAGAAATTTTTTATTTGTCATGGTAAGAGAAATTTTGGGGTCTTGACTAAGGTTTATCATGCTAACCGTTGAAATTCCTTTACTTGGTTCATGAAATTTAGGTCATATTTATGTTTTTTGCAGTCAGCTGAGCTGAAACATTTTTCCTGATATTTATGCTGAGTTGAAATTCTTTTACTTGGTTCATGAAATTTAGGTACTGATAATTATATTTTTTGAGAATTCCACTCTCTCTATCTATCTATCTATTCTTCAATTTCTCATGGACGCCTCAGTAACTCTGAAATGGTATGGAGAATAGTTTAGATTTGACTATTTGATTGTGTCTACATTTGCGTACTGAAATGGAATGGAGAATAGTTTGGATTTGATTATTTGTCTGACTTTGTTTACCTGGGAAGGCAACTATAGTTGAAAGTTCATGGACAGTGCAGTTAGAGGAGCTGTATAAGGGATTCAAGGAGAATATGAAGATATCCATAAGCATTTTCCAGGATAATTATACTTTTCTTTGGTCTTACTTTTGTATTCTAAATATTAGCTTTAGCTCTGATATAGGATCAAGTTTGTGGTTTTCCTACTGATTAGTATTGATGTCATTACAATAGGTGACAGAGGTGCTGCCCCGGTTAGCAAAATGTGAAATTCGACAGGAATTATGGGTAGTGCTTGGAGTTGTTCAATTGGCTCAGAGAGGCTGGAGTGCTTGTGCATCAATGGTGGTGAGTAGTGTCTACCAATGTGTATAGTGAAAGTTAATTTTAGGTGATTGATTATTCTTTGTTAGTGAGTAGATATAATGATTGATTACATTTTTGTATGTTACATGCTGCAAATGTGAATACGTGAGATAACAATAAAAGATTCATTGTTTATGTATCAGTTTGGTGTCTCAGTTATTTCATGTGTTATACTTTGACGACTTTGTTAGAGTATCTTGTCGCTTAGATATGCATTAGTCATATTGGCTAAGAAAGATTGGAATTGGTGGTGAGAGATTGTAGATAAAATATTTTACATAATAAGTGGCTCAATACTTGTGTATGTGTTAGAAGATCAAATCGATCCTAATAAGTGGCTGAGTTTCTGGTCCGAGGTCCATTACAACTCATTATATGAAATTCAAGGTACATTTTCTCTTTCATAGTACGTCAAAGATTGATTATGTTTCTTTTCAATTTGATAAATTTTAGGTTCCAAATATTGCAAGGTGCTAGGCTGGAAGGTTTGCTCTTGTTTTTCTGGAGGGTTTGCTCTTGTTCAGCACCAACGAATGCTCTAGTTGCAAATGAAGTGGCTTATAGCCTTTTCGTGTTCTGATTTGGCTTCAAGGACTGCAATGTATATCACATAGTTTCAATTCTTCATTATAGTAACATGGTCTTGAATCTTGTATGAAGTTTCAGTCTTATTGTGTGTCCTTAAATATTCTCGTATTTGCTTTGCAGTCTATGATGGATATGGTGGCTACTGTGAATGAAGTTATACCACATAGAATGGACATAAAAAGCACTCCTCCCTCCGAGGAACCAGCAGCAACTGTCCATTGCACACAACAAATCGTGAGCTTACTAGAACTCATGGCTTGGTAGTAACTGGAAAGTCTACTTCACATGAAAGACAAATTATTTTTATAAAGTTTCAGCTTTTCGGATCATATCAAACAGGTTTTAGGTACTTTTATATGGATGTACGTTGCTGGATATATATTTGTAGATTGATTCTATAAATATGTAGATTGATTCGATTTATAGTGTGCATGCTAGTTCAAGTGTATGAATAGCGTGTTCTTGAATTGGTACAATATATTTAAAATTTTACTTGTGGCATACAAAAGAATTCTTGAATTACTGAAGAGCGACATAATTTTACTCAGAAGCATTGTTTGAAACTACATAGTATTAATGCATAGCATTATAACATTGAACAAAAATATTGTCTAAAATGAAAATAACACAAGAAAGGTGTCAAAGAAGGGAATTGTCTGATACAAAAAAACACAATTGTTACTTGCATAAAACTGTTATTAGCTATGCAAAATAACATAGAAAAAGTATTTCTGAAAGACAACTTACTATAGATTAAGCTCAGTTTCAATAGTGAGACATCATTTTGTAGACCAAAATGGATATAAAAAACTTTTACGTACATTTCATACAATTATTTTTGACTGTTGTCTGACATGACTCATTACCTCAGCTCAATAGACAACACCTGACACCTATAATAGACAATATATACTCCAAAACAATTGTCTGAAGCAATTCAAATGATACATTTACTATAATAAAATATTTTCTGATTGAATTCATATAATGATTTTTGCCCATTGTCTGATATGTCCTCTCTCCTCAGCTCAATAGACAACACCCCAAACCTATATCAGACAATGGGCCTTGCCCATTATCTGAAGCAGTTTTTGGCGCAGTGTCACACCAAGCTCACCGACCATCAGCATTGTTGTCAATTGTTATTCTCTTTCTTTTTTCATTTTGCCCTCTATCAACTTCTTCGATCACAGCCCAGATTGAGCATTTTGTTTTCTTTTCCTCATCTTCCATTCTCGCCTTCTTTCAATTTCACCTTCCTCCATGGACATCGCACATCAAAGTTTCGTCAATAGACGAAATCAAGCATTGATTAAAACATACAAATTTGGGTTTTTTCTTTCTTTGAAAATCTATGTGTGAATCTTTCTTATGATTATTCATTATTGGGGTTCACTTTGATTTTGTTTTGCAAAGAGCGTTGATCTGAACTTTTAACAGAGATGCTTGATCTTGAAGAAAGTCGTCCACATTTTTGGTAGAGAGAAAGAACAGTGAGGAGAGAGTGGGTTTAAGTATTTTTAGGAAGAAATTGACTTATGTATCCTAACGCTTTCCCCTATTTCTAATGAGACGCTTCAGTTTCAGAAGCTTGCGCTTCTACGACGCTTCCATTTTCAAACTTTTCAGAATCACGCTTCCGTACCCGCTTCCACTTCTCAAGCGCAAAAATCATCCTGAACGCTGTGTCGTTTTGGATATGAGCATTCTCAAAGTCACGAAGAAATTCTCCGAATGCTGTGTCGTTTTGGAATATTTGTTCAATGTGTGACTAAAGGAAGTCGAACTTTGACCCATACTAATTTCAACGAAGTTTCTCACTGACTAGTGACCAGTATCATTCCTTTGGTGATTCATTTTCCCCACTATCAACCATCCCCTCCATGCATGTTAAACTCAGTTGTTATATATATGAGACTCCTTTTGGTAAAAATGAGTAGTCTTAAGGTGGTTAGCAGGGACTTTTGAATTTGAATATGTCGATCAGTGTGTGCATAATTAGTTAATTACAATATAGTAGACATGTTATTTATATTTGAATATAATGAATCACTAATCAATTTTCTTTCATAACATAATTTTTGCCAACTGGTGTGGATGAATGTCTCTTAATTAGGGAACACTTCTCGTGTTTATACAGGATGAGCTAGTACATGATTAAGATACTATGATTATATATCCTACAATGGGAACTAATATTGCTTTTGTTCCATCATCAATTAGGTAATTTTTCTGTTCGACTTGGCAACATAAGATGGATCAATTCAAGCCTTCAAAGTGAAGTTAGTACCTGGTAATAGCTTAGTAGGTCGAAAAAGCAACGTTGAAGAGTCAATGGTTACACACTTACATGGTATCATGAAATTCATGACACACCATTGGAGATGATTGGGAAGCTTAGCTGGTTTGGGTTTACCGAGAAATTGAATGTTGACGGGACGGGACGGGACCAAGAAATATATACCTACCTGCTGTTTTCAGCTGCAGGGCTGGGAACGCTTTTGTGAGAGTGCGTGAAGCAAAGTAGGAAACTGTAACAAAAAAAAGGTGAGAGAAAGAGAGAGGGTGGCATAGTTTTGTTAAAGAAAGTTTACCCCAAAAAGGAGTTGGTCAGAAACGCAGAAGAATCACATTCACTACCCACCACCTCCTCTAACTTGTCCGTACTCCGTAGCTATGGACGCTAATATATTAATGTCAACAACTCGATTCCCAGCCATGCTGATGCACATTGTCACTACTCAGTACTCACTACCCTACATGAAGTTACAGTTTCATCCATGCTCACAGTCATGGTGAGAGATCGGTTTACAGGGTGTGCAATTCTTCACTTTCTGGGTACGTATACAAGTGTGCAGCTCTTCTATTAGGCCACTCCACCGCTAGCTTAAAAGTAGTTGAGAGCATTTGCCAATTGTCACCATATCTGAAACATGGTCAAGTGGATTCTATCGTTACAGATTCACGTATCTGGTATGTGATAGTCAGAGTGGGTTGAAGGCTTCATTTCATTTCCGGGAATCTCCAGTAATGGCAGACTGAGAGCTTTACATTCGAAAATAAACTACAACACCCAACTTGCCTTAAAGTGGAAGGTTCATCTCATTTCACATTCATGCATCATTCTTCAAAGTAGAATCTTCAGACCAAGAAAAAAGAAATAAGTAGAATCAATCCAGTAGCTAATGTATAAACTGCACGACAACAGAGGAGAGCTGATGCACATCTTTGACCAGTCTTCACAAGCAAGGAATTAGCTTATAATATTCTGTGAAGCCATGAAACAAAAGAGATAATATGAAATATGTGAATGAGCACATAATTACATCCAGTAATGGAAGGTCTTGGTTCATCTTACCAATGAGCTGATTCAGTATTTTTCTAGGATACAACAATTTGATGTACATAAAATTTTCAACCAAGCACCAATTGCTTGGAGAAGTTCTGCTATACACTAGACAAATTTTTAGTGCAGAGGGAATGCCTTCCTTTTTGTATTATTTCTTCTACAGCATGTGTGTCGCGAGTAAATAGACCAGATTCCTCTGATGGTGACTATTTTTCCTATTAATTTACTCTTTGGGGTTATATTTCTCAAGAAAAGAAAAGCGTAAAAAAGTTCTGGTTAACTAGATGAAGTCGGGCTGGCCTTTAGAAGTCAAGCAATGGTGCCACATTCGGCTGTTGGGATCCACCAGCCGAGGATGAGAAATAACCTCAAGAATGGGAAGATATACATAATGAGTGTTGCATATGCCAATTGTGATGCCCCTATATCCAGCGAATGCACCATGCACCTGTCATAGGATAGTTCGAATGTACTTTAGCAGAGATTCCGAGCTTGGTAATTTCAGACATCTATTTATTAAGGATGAGTAGAAGAGAGAAAGAAGAGACTCACAGCATTCTGCCTAAGAACAGCACACAGAATTCCATCTGATGCATTTGCACGACATACACGAATTATGTATGTGGGATCTATATATTTCACATCAACAGGAACACCAAGCTCCTTAAACTGTTTCTTTACCTGGAAAAAGAAGGTAGATGGTTATAGAAACCATATTTTCAATCAATAATGTTTATTTTTCAACAGAAAAACGAGGTTTTTTTTTTAAGAACACATTGGTAACTCTCAAGGCTCAATAACATACGTTAATGGCAGTCCTAATGTGAACTATTACCTAATTGAACAAAAACAAACACTGTTTATCCATCTAGCTAAATATGGAATCAAACTACAATCTAAGCTAATGATTGGTATTGCATGCAGCTGTAAAGTAATGATCCTATTCAAAGTGTAGAGCAAAATAACAACTGAGTGGTCAGGTCTTAAGTGACTAATGATGTAATCATTAGACTAGGAAAAGGAGGTGCCTGTACAAGAGATTAAAACAAGGTTATCTATTTTGATCTATATTTTCACAAAGCTGTCAATCATATAATTACCAACCTCTTGTTGAATATGTACTCCAATATCCCCAAATACAACATTTCCTGATGCATCAGTAGCATTAGTTTTCTGTAATAAATTCTGCAGGAAAAGAACCATAAGCCAACAACAATGTCACTTGGTAGACAAGAAACACATCAATATGCAAATATGAACACAAACAATTATTTCCATAATTCAAAATGTGTTATCAGTTCAACAGATTTTAGCATGACATACCTGCCCTGCTCCCTCTGCTACACAGACCACAGCCGACCCCTTTGCTTCAATTAGGTATTTGAGATGGTGCAGAATACCATGAGAGCCATGTATTTGAAAAGGTACCTTGGTAATGCATATGTCAATTACATCAGAGTCTGGTTTGTAAAGCTAATATGCAATTAAGCAAAAAATTCGGAGTACATCACTAATAATGCAATTAAGATATAGTTGAAGTACCTCAGGTATCAAACAAATGTCGATTTGTCCACTGGCCAGGGATACGTGCATTGCAATGAATCCACTGCTACGACCCATCAATTTCACAATCCCAATACCATGGTACGCACTGTATGCCTATTACAAAAATGATGAGAAAAATTTGCTACCAATTAAAAATCATTGCCTGGAAAAGGTTGACCAGGACCCTGACATATTTGTAGATTATGCAGCAGGAGAAAAAATGATACGGAATAAGCAGCATAATAAAAAAAAATCCATAATTTATACCTCAATGTATGCTGAATTTATTGCTCGCTGTGCTTCTTCAACGGCAGTATCGAAACCAAACGTTTTGTCCATCAACAAAATGTCATTGTCTATGGTTTTCGGCACACCTACTACAGCCACCCTTAAGCATCTTTTATGGCACTAAAGGAAAAGAAGGGAGAACACTACAATTAGAGCATCAAAACATGTATTGAAGTTTAAAAACCATGATTTCCCCCCCCCCCCCCCCGGACATGACTTATAAAGGCTATAGACTGTTACACGTTGAGACCCTGTAAACCCTCCCATCATTTATGTGTCTTGCCAGAAAAAATATACAGGGTCTGCGAGTATCATCAATAAAAGGAAAAATAAGTCTTAATAGTGGATTACAAGATAAAATATTTGACATAATTAAAAGCAGACCAACCTCATAGTGTACTGCATCGGCCCCAGCATGTGTTCCGTTTCCACCCAAAATGAAAAGCATGTTGATCCCTCTTTTCTGATATTAACACACAGATATATATGTCATAATGATTAATTGGAGTAGACATGATGATTCAAAAAAGACAATTGCCTCAAAGATGTTTATATAATCACCTCCAAATTGTCCACTATTTCGCTAACACTGGAACCTCCACGTGATACTCCCAACAAGCTTCCGCCAGAGAGATGAACATTTTGAACCACCTTCCATGATAGCTGAAAATCACATCCAACTTTAACATCTCAGTCAACAGCACTGAATGTGTTTTATACCAGATGTAAAGAAGAAACATATACTTATGATACAAAAAAAAAGCATAAACTTACTGGCATTTCGGCTAGTTCTTGGTCAGAAAATCCCCGATAACCATAAGGAATCCCAACAATCTTTTTTACACCATATATTTCCAGTGTAATGACAATCTGCATACCATAGATGATTAAAGTATGTTGGAAAGAATAAACCTCAAGTACGAAGACTATAGTGCTTAATAAGGAATCAAGTAGAGGGAAGATACAAGACCCAACAAGTTGTTACTAATCACGGTAATTAAGACTTTAGTGGATCGTAAAGCTTCAGACTACAACTTCTCAACTGTCCAAAAACATAGCTTCAATATTCAACTGTGCACGATCATTGTTACTACTTTCACAAGAACAATGGTAAATGGGATATATCGATGGCCAGGAAATTATATGTGATGCAAAATCATCTGAAAAAAGTTGATGTCGTATTTACAACAATTTGGAAGTAGCACAACTGTTGGATCAATCATATGGTTTTCCTCATGTTATTCATAAAAATGGAAGACACAGAGGCATTTTCTATTGTTTAACTCTGTTTTTATACACAACTAACTAAAATCTTATTGATTCTCAGGGAAAAAGCACATGTTTACACGGCAAAAAAAGGTGATGCAGAAGGCTTTTTTTTTTTTTAAAATAGCAGAGGCCAGTTTGGTTAGATAATAATCATCCTTATTGGAAGCCAAAGAGTTGGTCAAAGAGCAGACAAAAGATCTGGTGTCAAAAGTTATGAACAATTTAGTGAGAGTCAACTAATTCCTCTGTAAAGCCAGCCCAATAACTTACTTATTTTCTCAGAAATTCTTACTACACCAACTATAGCTCATCAAAATCATACGTAGCCTAACCTTTGTTAGTCCTACTAATAGCATAGTTATATCAGTAAATGTTAGAGCATCTCCAACAATTAAGAGTTTTATACCTTATTATGAGACCTTGTAAAATTACTATTCATATAGGACCTTCCCATCTCCAACCATCACGGTCTCATACCTCATTTTAAGACTCATCTTGTCATCTCCAATCATAAGGTGCTATACCTTATACCTTAAAATTCATAATCTTTATTATATATTTCTTTTTATATTAAATTATACATATTGTATTCTATAATAATTTATAAACTATTTTAATTTAAAATAATCTATATTATTAAATTTTCCACATGCAAAGTATTATAATAATCTATTTTAATTCAATATTATACATATTGAATTTGCCACAAGCCGTTGGGCTTAAACAGCAAACCAGCAAGCAGCAGTAGCCACATGCACTGGGCCCCGCCAATCTGATGCACGCCAGTCGACTTTATTGGCAGTGCACTTCATTCACACGGCTTCCCTCCCAAGTCTCTCTCTCTTTCCGCACGTCTTCCATTTCTTCTCTCGAACTCGCGTGATACTTGCTTCTCCTTCTCTCTCTTCGTCTCTTCCTCTTTCCCCATGGCCCACCAAAATTTTCAAGGTTCTATACCTTATATCAGGTCATATTTTAGAATCCAAAATAGGGTATAGGACTTAGTTTTGAGGTATAGGACTTAGATCTTCATGGGTTGGAGATGAAGTTTTTTTCAAAAGTTCTACTATGAGGTATAGCACCTCCACCATTGGAGATGGTCTTACAACCCGAACTTCCAATGTATCATGACAAAGTAGATAAACCAACTACATTACAAAATCACTACAGACTAAAAAAGAATTGCAATAACCACTTTGAAAAAACATAGTTACTATTCATCTACATCATTGTTACTACTTGCCACTAGAAAAATGTTAAAGGCTACCATATCTATGGCCAGGAAATTATATGTGAATGCAAAATCATCTGAAAAAAGTTGATTTGGTCTTTACAACAATTTGGAAGTAGCACAACTCTTGGATCGATCATGTAGTTTTCAGTGTTATTCATGAAAATGGAAGTCAGCGCTTTCTATTGTTTTAATTCGGTATATCAAGGTTTTTATATGCAACTAAAATCATGTTCACTCTCAGGGAAAAAGCACATGTTTACAGGGTAAAATAATGTGATGCAGAAGGCCTGTTTTTAATTTTTTTTAAAAGATAGCAGAAGCCAGTTCGTTAGATAATAAGTATCCTTTATGGAAGCCAAAGAGTTGGTCAAAGAGCAGATAAAAGATCTGGTGTCAAAAGTTATGAAGAATTAGTCAGAGTCAACTAATATCTCTGTAAAGCCAGCCCAAAAACTAACTTCTTTTCTCTAAAATTCTTACTAAACCAACTACAGCTCATCAAAATCATATGTAGCCTAAATTTGTTTATCCTACTAATACCATAGTTCTATCAGTAAAATTTATAACCAGAACTTCCAATATATAATGAATAAGCAGATAAACTAATTCCATTACAAAATCACTATACATTAAAAAAAACACAACCACTTGGACATTACAATTATTGTCGAACGAAAATACCTGTCTGATGACCTCATTAAGACCAGGACATAGCCCTCCGCATGTAACCATTGCCGGTTTCACTTCTTCTGATTTGGATTATATTTTCTCTCATGGCCCAGCACGATGAGCCCTGCAGTATTTCAGCATCACAATTAGGAGACAAGTTCTATTCAAGTATAATCAATAAGAGTTCCATAAGAAGTATAATGTCTTTACCATTGCTCCACCTAAGTACAATTAGGATCAATGTATTCAGCTCCAGCAGACGTAGGCGATGAGTAGTATATAGTCTTTGAAAGTTCAATAAACATCCAAAAGAGTAGTATACATCACTCTCAAGTCTTCGACAAACAATCAAATACAAAAAAAATAAAATAAACATTGACTTGATAAAGATTTCGAAATTTACCTTGAGAAGTACGCGATCGTTGTTGTTTATGTAGCCGTGCCACTCCTCGTCGGAAGGATAGCTGCCGGCGAAGGCTTCGATCATCGGAACCGGAGTTCTGCATAAAAAAAAACACACACACACACACACACACACACATCAAATTTCGAAACTCATTAGAATTCTGAACTATGATATCAAATTTCAGAAAGAGAAAGAGTAGAGTGCAAAAGCGAACCTCATCTTGAGGCAAAAGGTGGAGGGGATGGGAACGGCGTCAGGGAAGACGTCAGAGATATGAGGGATAGCGAAGCGTTCTCGAAGTCCGCTTGGAACTTGGATTTCCAGTCAGGATCGCTGAAATCGATGTCTTTGTTATTGTGCTTGATTCCGGCGAAGACTCGGCATCTCTTCTTCTTCGTTAATCTCGATGAAGTAGAGGAGGCGGAGAAGACTACGTTACTGCGGCGGCCGACGGCGGCGAGGCTGGGAGCGATGGCATGGGACAGAGAGGAAAACGGCGGCGTTTTCGGTACAATGCCGGAGTGTGGAAGTAAATATATTTAGGGGAGTTTGAGAGGAGATGCTGAGCTGACTAAAAGTGAAGGAGAAGAATCCGAAGGAAGGAAGCTGGCCAAACGAAAATGGTGGGGACCCGCCGTTTATTACTGAAAAAGCCTTTGTTTTTTGCAAACGAATTGATTAGAGGGGAATTGTTTTTGGAAAGGAATAGACGGGATTTGTTTGTTTGATTACAAAGGACGGATAATGACAGTTATAGTATTAATAATATAAATTAGAAAATATTTGTATTCGTTGTGTGGGGAATAACGGAAATAAGATCTAAGAGGATAAAAATATATTTATAACAATTATTTTTATTTTTTGGAGTTTTAAATAAAAATTAGGGCTAAATATGAACATTTTTGGAAATTCAAATTTTGGTGAGACTGATGACACTAAAGAGAGAGCTTCGTTTTATTAATAGAGATAAATCTATTAACATAATATTTAGACAACCAAGGAACAAGTCTGAAGCTCAAACTAAAGTATCAGAAAATCCAGCCCGTTAATAGAACGAAAAACATTTATGCCCTGCTAGATATAACTAAAACCCTTAACTCTCTCTCATAAACGTAAGAGCAAATGCACCCATTGCTTGAGCAATTGTTCAAGCAATTCCCCAAACTGGTTGAGCAATTTGAAATCACCAAACTACTTGAACAGTTCCAAAACAGAATGCAGCAGTTCATAAACTGCTCAAGCAGTTACTATTCAGTGATCGAATGAGAGCGTGACACGTGTCATCTCCAGTTAACCATATCGACGAAATAACTGAAGCCGATTGTCAATGAGATTTCCGACCAATGAGGTTGTGACACGTGTCATTTTCGGATAACGATATCTAGGAAATAATTGAAGCCGATTGTGGGTGAGATTTCCGACCAATGAGGTTGTGATTGGAGAAAGATTATAATTATGTGTGTTTAAATTTTTACTATGTGTTTTTAATTTTTATTAAGTGTGTTTCAAATTCAGTATGTGTATTTCAATTTCTGAAAGTGTGTAATAAATATGATGTGTTTCAATTTTAATTGTTAGATTATGCCTTTAATCAGGTTTGTATGCCGGTAGCATACGGGAGCTAAATTGTAATTCCTATTAAATTAGGATTATGTTTTCTGCCGTTGGATTAGATTTTGGGTTCAAAATCAACGGCCCAAATCAATTGGCCCGTTTTTTTTTCCAACTGGTACACCACGTGTCGGCAGATCATTGGCGTGTAAATTTTTATTTTTTATTTATTACCGGAGAGTGTAATACACGCGCTTGGATTAAAAAAATAACAGAAGCTGACATCACCCACGTGAGCATGGGCTCCACCAGCTGCTCGATCTGTAGCTCGCCCCCTTTCTGCTCGATCCGGAGTTTGAGCTCGGGTCAACGAGCAGTTCGACTAAATTTTTCGACTCGCTGCATTCGTTTATTGTCGGCGGATCCCGCCCTTGCTCGAGTAGCTCGGCGAAAAACTGCTCATTCGAGCTACAGTACTACATTGGTTTCGACAAGGAAAAAAACCTACCACACAAATCTGGTTTCACTTGATTACAGTAGCAATACTTTGTTTTGCTCAATTTTTTATTAGCATAGTGGGATGCATAGCAGTACAGAGTTGAAATTAGTTCTTGTCATGTTTATAAGAATTTAGATATTGGGAAGCTCTAGTGAAGATAAACAAGATCTGTCCTAGTTTTCCGATCAGTTACATCAACTGTAATTGCAAATATGTTTTTTGTATGAGTACCGGCAAAACATATATTAATATAATTGATTGATATCGTGAGTTATAGTCGAGCTCCGGTTAAATTTCTTTTTCACACATGGAAATGAGAAGTTAACGTGGTGGTTAACGTATATTAAACCATGCTTACTACTATTATTTTTTTTTCTTTCTAAATTAGTGTTACTGTTTTGGTTTTTATTTTACAGTAGTTTTAACATGGTGGTTAGGAAGTTTTTAAGTTGCTCCTATTGTGTTTTTCAAGCACATATTATTGCATTTTTGAAGATGTTGCTACTAAATCGTTAATTGAGTTGCTACTATATTATTTGTGGAGCTGTTATTGTTATTGAAGTTTCGTTAAACAGCTACAAAATTATTCTCGAAGTGGTACTGAATTGGTCTTTATGCTGCTACTAAATCATTGGTTGAGGTTGTATTGTAATGTTCATTGAACTGCTACTGAATCATTCTAAAATTACTATTGAATAGTTCATTGTGTTGCTATTAGATCGTTAGATGAACTGCTACTAGTGATTGTCGAGCTGGTACTGTATTATTCGTCGAGCTACTATTAAAGTGTATTTCAACTGCTATTGAATCATTCTAGAATTGCTATTGAATAGTGCATTGTGTTGCTATTAGATTGTTAGATAAGGTGCTACTAAATTTTTGTCTAATACTAAATCATTCTCCACGTGTAACTCAATTGTTCATCGAGTTGCTACTACTAAATCTTTAGTGTAACATCTAGTGAATTGTTCATCAAGTTGCTACTGAAATTTGGTCGAGTTGCTACTACATCGTTTTTGAAATTTCATTGTATTTATATCGAGTGTACTAATTTTTTTTATAACACAACTACTAGAAAAGAAGTGTTATTGAATGTAACGAACTAATGTGCTATACATAATTTGGATCGAAAAAATCGATATTGAATATTTATAATAAACGAGGTGATACTAATATTAAATTTGCTACTGAATTTTTCGGTTCAAGATCAATACTGCGTTTTTTGTTCGGGGTTGTTATTGTGATTTCAATTTGGGGACTGCTATTTCGTTTCAAAAATCAGTACTGTTTTTTTTCCAACACTTTGGAAGATGAATTATATTTAGCTTGCTAATGGATTTTGTACTAGAATTGCTATTGAATGTATCAAAATTGCCAATGAACATGTATGGAGAGTGATATTAAACTTTTCCGCAATGTGTTATTGAATTTTGTGGTGTTGCTATTATATTGATGAATGTTGTACACGGTTACTATGAAAAAAATGCATAATGCTACTGAAAAATAATGCACACTACTAGTGAAAAATAATACGCACTTTTAGTTACTAAACCCCAAAATCATATACCCTAAATACCCTAAAACACCCCATGACCTCTGTACACACATTGTTACTACTAAAAAAAGAAAGAACACTAATATTGAAAAAAAAATGCACAAATGCTAAAAGAATATGTTGCTACCAAAATCCTATACCCTAAAGCACCCTATAACCCTTATACGTATACTGTTACTGAAAAAAACAAACATACTGCTACTGAAATAGTATACCGCTACTGAATTTTGAGCGAGCTAATACTAAATCATTATTCGCTGCTAATTAAGTTTGGTCAAGCTGTTATTTCATATTTTTGTTGGAATTTAATCATATTTATATCGAGAGTGATACTGAATTTTTTGTACACTGCTACTTGGGTGAAGTAACACTATAACCCATAACCCATATACATTAAAACCCTAATACAGGGACTGCTACTAAAAAAGAATATACATTGCTACTGGAAATAGAATACACATTGCTCCTCAAAAAAAATGCACATCACTACTTGACAAAGAATAAACATTAATACTGCATATATTGAAACACAATAACAATTATTGCAATTTGTACTTTCCTACTCCTATGCTACTAAAATAAACCAATAGCAAGTAACACTTCGCACAACTTCAAAAAAGCTTAGTCTAAACGGACTATTCTACTACGATGTATGCATCAAGTGCTTCATGGTCTTCACTAGAATACATCAAAAATTATGTAGACAGCTTTTGTGTGTGCGCTTATTAAAATGCTCGTCAATGAGTACATGATTTTCAACAAGGCTAGAGATTTTTATGCTCGTCTTGGCTACAAAATTAGTACGTAGACCACCATCAATTATCAATAAACACATCTTCTCTTGGTTGCAACAGTTGCGATGTCTTGCTTTGTGTTCAAGTAAAAGACATGACTCTGGGAAATAAAAAGGTGTGTTTCAGTGTTTTAAGTGTATGGTAGTAATCTAGTACTCTAGTAGAAGACTAAAGGAAGAAAGAGCAGAGCAAATATAAAGAAAAGTTTGTTTTCTTATACTTTTAAGTTTAAGTTTGAGTTAGATTTTTATCCAGCAGAAATAAATTTGTCATAGGCCAATTAAATTTCCTCCGAGCAGAAGCTGAGCTTGTGCCCCTTTACAGTCTGCAGCTCTGACTCGTTTCTTTGTTTTATATTTTTCTAAATATTTCTCAATAAAGATCAAAATTTACTTCCAAATGTAAGGCTGCATGGAATAATCTACTACTCTGACTATCTATATATAATTCTATATATTGTGTTGCTGTTAATAAATTTATATTGTATTTGTGTATATGTAATTGATGCCAAGTAAAAAACCCCAGCTTTCCGAGTAACGCCATGCCGCCGCCCTTGTTTGGACGAGAGGACCTACCTTTTGCTCCACCGTTGGTGGAGATGACGAAGTTGTTTCCCTCCCTCTCTCTCTCTCTATTAAGCCTTGCACCGTGTTTTTCCCCTCTCTTAATCACGACTCTTCCTTTTTGGGTCGAGTTCGACTAGTTGTATGGCAACTTCCTATGATGTCCTCTCATGGAATGTGTGTGGATAAGGGTCGGACAACAAAATCAGTGCTCTTCGATCCCTCATATTTGAGAAGAAGACAAGGATAGTCTTCCTCATCGAGACAAAGTGCTGCAGCCGAACTAGGTTGGATACTATCCGATCTCAATTAGGGTTTCGCTATGGTGAGTTTGTTCCTTGCTCTGACACCTTGACAGGGGGTTTGATGATGTTATAGGCGGATGACATAGACCTCCATCTCCGGGATCACTCACCATGGTTCATGGACGTTGATAGATGTTGGCGGGTCATGGACCAACATGGAGACTTACCGGTATTTATGGAAATCCACATGTTTCCCTACGTTATCAGACTTGAGATATGATTACTTTGGCCAATAGTATAGGTCTGATCGTTGGTGCATTGTAGGTGACATCAATGATATTATACGAAAATCAGAAAAGTTAGGGGGAGGACTCTGGGCCGATTGGCAAATGACAAATATGATTCAATGCATGGATGATTACGCCTTGGAAGAAATGGGATATAATGATGTGATATATATGAAAGGACCCAAACCAAGTTTAACTAGTAAACTAAGATTAAGCCCCAACGACCGACTATAATCTAAGAAATTCAACGAAAATTTTGTTACAACTTCCCTTGAAACAGTGACTACTAAAAAACCTGCAGGAAGAGACACTTCACAAATTAATCCCACAGACACACCGTGGACCATCAATGTCCATTTGGATTTCTTAATATATCATATGAACAAAACCATAACTCAACTCAAGAATTTAAAAGAATTTTAGAAGGTGATGGTTCTGAATAAAAGGAAAGTAATTCAACGACAACAAGAGAAGTTGACTAAACTATTTACATAAACACCATATTTACACGGGCCCTATAGAAATAACATCATATTACTAGTCTTCAACGTGACTTCTATTTACATAAGGTACAAATGACAGAAACTGACAGTGAGCTGAGACATACTGCTGAAGAAATGACTGGTGAACTCAAAGCCTTCGACGATACCAAGCACTTCAAGGATATACACTGCAACCTGGGCGATGGACCCAAAAAACCTAGGGAAAGGCATTAAAATATAAAACAATAGCATGAGTGGATAAAAGTAATATGATCAGCGTAAATCAATAAAACTGAACTACCATGCCTTTCCACTAATTTCTGAGAAATAATGCGAGTTCAAATCTAATAAACTAAAATGCAATGGAGGTGGTCGTTCAGGGTGTTTGTCCTAACTCGGAATGCCTGTAAATATGAGAAGGTGATGAGATCATCCAGGGAATTTTTTTCCTAACCTGGTCCGACCGGCTATCCAATGATCAGCCGAATAGCTCGGGCATCGATGTGACTAAATAAACCATCACTACAAGAAAAGGAGACATTACCGGCGACGGGAGGTCGCCGGCCTTGTCTTTTTTTTTCGCCGGAAATGTCATTCCCGGCGACGAGTCGCCGGCAATGACGTCGCCGGAAATCTCCCGCCGGTGTTAACATTGCCGGCGACGGGAAACGGCGTCGCCGGTAATGTCTGAGACATCACCGGCGACTTGAGTCGCCGGCAATGTCAAGACATTACCGGCGACTCAAGTCGCCGGTGATGTCTCCGACATTACCGGCGACGCCGTCGCCGGCAATGGTTCCGCCGCTGTGGCCGGAATTTGTGACATTGCCGGCGACTGAGGTCCATGTCGCCGGCAATGTCTGAAAAAATTTTGAAAAAAAAACGCGGTTCTGGATTGGGCCCAATTCCAGAACCTGCATTGAAAGACATAAACCGTACAATCATACAAGTTCAACAGTACACATAAATGTCCAACGTACAGTACAAATAGCAACGACGATACGAAAATTAACTACAACTACAGGTCAGGGTCGAGGAACTTGCGGGTCAGGGTCGAAGTAATCCATGTACTCATTTGAATTCCGGTGGCTTCCTTGGTCTTGCTCTGGCGTTGACTGGTGCGGTGGTGGTGGTGGATAGCTAGGGAACGGAGGGACCGGGACCGGTGGAGGTGTGGGGAACGGTTGTCCGGTAGTGTGAGCCTCGTACATCGTCCGCATCCATGTGTACATCTGAGCCTGCACCTGTGTCTGCTGCATTTGGTACTCGGCCATCTGCCTCTTTTGCTCCTCCAACTCTCTCTGCGTCCTCTGAAGCTCCGATGCGAGGTTACGACTAGAATTTGAACTTCTTGACCCGGTAGAGTATTGTGAAGTGGTTTTCAATACTCCTTCGCCCGCCGAGCCCATTCCCCTACAGTAGTAGGTATTCTTTCCAGTCCCGCACGCTTTTGCCATGATCTGAGCCGCTATCGGGGGATCAAGCGGATCGATCTGAGAGGCATACTGGGTGACTTCTTCCTCGGAGCAGTCAGGATGGTTAGTCCGAGCTATACTCATGGTCACTTCTGCGGTCGCCTCCTCCACTCTCGCCTAATTGAAAAGCGAAAATGAACAACGTATTAACTAACAACATCTATTAATATCGAAAAATAGTTTTATTAACACATGGAGAGGCGAAAGACTTACCGCTTCGTCAGGGCACTGCGGATAGAACTTCTGATGAATATACACCAAGGGGTTCACTTCTTGTTGTTGCTGCGCCTTAGTCAACCAACCCATGTAGTTGAGTGAACCTGCATGATGGGCCCTGGTGTTTTTCAATCTATTCGCCCGGTTCGTCTTCGAAATCGCCTTGTTTGATAAACATATGGAAAAAAATTAGATCTCACACTATTTCAATCTGATACGATACATTAGGCTTGTAAGATATATTAAGGATGCATACCTGAGCTTTGGGGTGCTCGAAGTGGGCTATCAGCCACAGCCACTCGTACTCCCTAAACCGGAATTCGCTAGGGGTAGAACCTCGGCCTAGCTCCTTGTATACAGTGTAATGGGAATAAAGCTCGTTCTTCCACTCTTTATACCTATATTAAAACAAGGAAAAAAAGTTAGAGATATTAAAACAGTTGATAAACAAAAATCTAACTCGATATATATTCAAATAAGTCGAAGCACATCACCGATTATGTAGTTGACGCTCTACCCACGTGTGAATAAGAACTTCATCCACGTCAAACCACACCTGCAATATGAATATATAAAAGGTAAAATTATATATTTAAGTGGACTTAATTAATAAATGTAAAATTTACGTAATGAAAATACGATTTTACTCACACTGAGTGCATTATGCACTTGCATCTTCAAGTAGATAGGCACAGATTCCCAATCTGGCCAAAGCATTGGGACCTTGTCCCGCACGATCGCACCGGCCATGCTGACATATTTGCGCGTGGTGTCGAATGCCTCGATCACCTCGCCATCCTCATTGGCCCTTATGGGCGTTTTCCTTCCGCCGGTGGCCTGCTCAAGTCTCTTCCCGGTGCAGGTGCCTCTAGCCCCTTTCCGTTTTCCAGTCCCATTAACGAAATTGCCTAATAAAACAATGTCAACAAATTGATATCATTAATTGAACCAATCGCAAGTCTTAAGTAATAATTAAGTAATCAATCTGATGTTAAATAAAATTTACCTGCATCGTCCGTTTGTTGGTTGGTGCACCTCACACTCCAAAGATACACGGGGTCGAACGGGAGGAAGTTATACGCTTCCTCCACGGTCAGGAAATCCGGCCGTCCTTCAATATAAACAGGCATCCCCCTATCATCGAATTCAGGGATGACAGGAATCTCGTCGGGTAGGAAGAGACCGGACGGCGGAGATAGACGAGGCTTGGACGATGAGGCGCCAGCACCACCATGTGCCTCAGATGATTCCCGTGAAACGGGAGTAGGCACCATCCGAATATGGGGCATTCGGATTGAGGGAGTTTCTGATGCCCCCGTTGACTGTCGCTCGTCTGAGGCTCTGCCACCGGAGGGACGTCTGCTGATTGAGCGTCTAGAGACTGAGGCTCGAGCCTCGAATTCCGGTTCCACGGCTCTTGATCGTGCAGCTTCCTCCTCAACTCGCGCCTCTAGCAAGGCTCTCGTGTGAGCAGTCATCATTGGCCCACTGGGCGTGTTGCTAACTGCGGGCGAGGAGGAAGCTTGACTACTGTTCTCTCCACTATTTCGGGAACCTCTCCGAAGCCAATTAGCCACAAAACCTCCTGGACATCGTAATAGTCATGGATTCGGTTCAATAACAAATCGGAACCGGAACGGTGTGGAACCGGAACCGTTTGAAACCGGAACTGTTTGTAACCGGAACCGTTTGTAACATAACGGTTCCGGTTACAAACAGTTCCGGTTCCAAACGGTTCCGGTTCCACACCATTTCGGTTCTATAAAAAATCGGAACCGGAACGGTTTGGAACCGGAACCGTTTAAAACCGGAACTGTTTGGAACCGGAACCGTTTGTAACATAACGGTTCCAGTTACAATAAGTTCCGGTTCCAAACCGTTTCGGTTCTATAACAAATCGGAACCGGAACCGTTTGAAACCGGAACCGTTTCTAACCGGAACCGTTTCTAACATAACGGTTCCGGTTACAAACAGTTCCGGTTCCAAACCGTTCCGGTTCCAAACCGTTTCGGTTCTATAACAAATCGGAACCGGAACCGTTTGAAACCGGAACTGTTTGGAACCGGAACCGTTTGTAACATAACGGTTCCAGTTACAATAAGTTCCGGTTCCAAACCGTTTCGGTTCTATAACAAATCGGAACCGGAACGGTTTGGAACCGGAACCGTTTGAAACCGGAACTGTTTGTAACCGGAACCGTTTGTAACATAACGGTTCCAGTTACAATAAGTTCCGGTTCCAAACCGTTCCGGTTCCAAATTGTCCCGATCCCGATTTCCACCTTCATATATACGATTAATTAACAACTATATCACCTAAATCAACGATTATACATATTCGATGTGTATATATATATACATCATGCATCTTAATTAGGTTTAATTTCCACATATATATACATCACATATTCATCCAAACCACATTTATACATAATTTTCACATATATATATACATCACTTCATATTCACATACCTAAATATATATATATACATCACATATATACATACATGCTAATTTAGAACTTATCACCCTAATTTCCAACTTAGCACCCTAATTAATTTACACATACACATACACATACACATGCACATACACATACACATACACATACACATACACATACACATACACATACACATACACATACACATACACATGCAAAAAAAATAATTAAAAATTGAGAGAGAGAGAGAGAGAGGGAGAGAGAGAGGATCGGACCTGCCATGAATTTCCACCTACAATGGTGAGGGGAGGAGAGGAGGGGAGGAGGGGAGGAGGGGAGGAGGAGATTTTCGGAGGAGGAGAGGAGAGGGGATCGGTGGAGAGGAGGAGAGGGAGAGGAGGAGTAGAGGATAAGGAGGAGGAGTGGGAGAGGAGGAGGAGGAGCACATACACTCACCGGACCGATTTGGGAGGAGGAGAGGGAGAGGAGAGGGAGAGGAGGAGGAGAGGGAGAGGAGGAGAAATGAAAGGCTCGGGCTCGATATGGGGGAAACCAGAAAACATTACCGGCGAGTTACTTATAACTCGTTGGTAATGTCATTACCAACGACTTCAACTCGTTGGTAATGTCATTATTTCCCGAAGAATATCCGACAACATTTTCCGTCTACGATTTCCGGCTACATTTTCCGACTACAATTTCGATTATCAATTTCCGTATCCGTACGATTAATGACTACATTTTCCGTCTACATTTTCGATTAATGATTTCCGTATACGTACGATTAACGACTACATTTTCCGTATACGTACGATTAACGACTACATTTTCCGTATACGTACGATTAACGACTACGATTAACGACTACGATTTCCGTATACGTATGATTAACGACTACGATTTCCGTATACGTACGATTAACGACTACATTTTCCGTCTACGATTTCCGGCTACATTTTCCGACTACAATTTCGATTATCAATTTCCGTATACGTACGATTAACGACTACATTTTCCGACTACATTTTCGATTATCAATTTTCGTATACGTACGATTAACGACTACATTTTCCGTATACGTACGTACCATTTCCAGCTATGCACATTTTCCGACTACAATTTCCATTATCAATTTCCGTCTACGATTAACGACTACAATTTCCGTCTACGATTTCCGGCTACATTTTCCGACTAAAATTTCGATTATCAATTTCCGTATACGTACGATTAACGACTACAATTTTCGACTACAATTTCGACTACATTTTCCGACTACGTACGATTTCCGACTACAATTTCCAACGTACTAAGGATGATAATCGTAATCATCTTCATCACTTGAGTCTGACTCGGTTTCATAGGTAACCTCTGGCAATATGTGCCGCTCCTCGTCATCTGAATCAGCGTCAACTTCATATGGATTAACATCGAGAAGTTATGCTCCAGTAATTCGAACCACACTCCCAGATCTCACATTATTAAGGCGAATCGTAGATGATTCCGGAATGTCAAAAGCGTTCGGCTCTTGGTATGCAGTAACTTCCTCATCATCTGCGGTATCACCAAGTGTGGCAGCACTGTATATGTTTCTATGAGCAACATGGTTAACCACCTTCCACGGGACTTTGTTAAGAAGATCGTCCAGGTAAAACACTTGTTTTACTGATGAGGCAAGAACGAAAGGGTCATCTTCATACCAGGTAGTAGCAGTATTCACCGAAAATGTTCCGTACTGATCGGTCCTTGTGTTCTCCGGGCTAGTATCAAACCATCTACACTTGAACAAGTGCACTTTCATGCGGTTCCCATAAATTAGTTCAACAACTGAATGAAGGACACCGTAATAGTCAACGCCATCCTGCCCACCATGGACCATCACCCCACAATTCTGTGTTTTCAGTCGGTCGTCTCGATTTTCACATATAAATTTCACGCCATTGACCTGACACATCGAGTAAACTTTTGAAGCAATCGGTTTCATCGCCAGGACCCTCAATTCGTTTGACCACTCTGGGCAACCATCATCTGCTACATGGTTCATCTGAAAACGTCCATATATTAATACGTACAGAAGAAATTATGTCATCTTGAAACCACAAAAGCACGTACATACATACATGCTATGTAAGGATATATATATAAAAATAGACATATACACATAGACTTACCCATTGACCAAAGTAGTTTGCAAACGTCTTGTTGTGGTAATCAACATTTCCGGCAATAGCAGGGCAGTGAAGATGATAGTTTTTCCAATATTGTACTTCTTGACAGTTAATCAGTACCGACCAGTGGGCAATGGCTACCTCATTTCCATCCAACTTGTACGACTTTGGCAAGCTTCCCTGTACTACCACGTCACTGGAGATGATAGAAAGGTTGAACTGGGGTTCATCTATCGGCATATGTTGTTGGGGGTCCTCTACATTTTCGAGGTACACTTTGGTGTACGTTACACAGTCGTGCGCAAGATATGCTTCAGCGATACACCCTTCAGGTGCATATTTATTCTTCACATAGTCCTTGTAGGCTCCCAATTGTCTACAAGTTAACAAGTACATGTTAACTTACTTAACCAGAAGTCATTACATATAAAAACCATAGGCAAACCAAATTTATGAATCATTTGTACCTTTCCATGGGATACATCCAAGTGTAGTGTACGGGACCGGTAAGCAACAATTGTTCGGGAAGATGGATCATCAGGTGCGGCATTATGTCGAAAAAATTTGGGGGAAATATCCTCTCAAGCTTGCACATGATAAAAATGATGTCATCTTGCATCTCCCTCAGGTCTGCTTTTTTAACTTCCCTGGTGCATAACTTCTGAAAGAATCTTGACAAGGCCACCAACGGCTCCACCACCTCTTTGGGCATGTACCCTCGAATGAAAATAGGGAAAAGGCGTTGAAGCAGTACATGGCAGTCATGACTCTTTAATCCGTACATCTTATTGTCCCGGAAGTTAACACACCTGCTTATATTTCCTGCATAGCCATAAGGATACCTGCATATATATATAGATGAAGCCATATATATGGACCAATTATATTTCTCGCATATAACCATATATACTCCGCTAAAAATTTAAGGACAAATTCATACATAGCCATAAGAATATATACCTGACATTACTCAGCCACCGAAAAATTTCATGCTTATGCTTCGGCTTTACGGTGTACGGAGCTTGCGGCATTTTTCTCTTACCATCTCTTAACCACAAATGTTTCCGCACACCCATTGCTTTAAGATCAATGCATGCCTTAGGGATGTCTTTTGTTTTCCCCTCCAAGTTAAGAACTGTGCCCACCACACTTTCACACACATTCTTCTCTATGTGCATGACATCTAGGTAATGTCTGATAGGCAACCTGGGCCAGTAGGAGAGTTCCCAGAATATGCTCTTGTGTGTCCAAAACTTATACCTTTTGGGCTTTTCTGGAATTGACGCCACTATGTCAGGATGATTGCTCAGCTGGCCAAAATCGTATTCATTCAACACTTCCAAAATTTCGTCCCCTGTCCATCGCCTGGGTGCCACACCAGTTTCAACAGTCCCATCAAACGCGTCTGGATCCTGCCTAAATGGGTGATCATATGGAAGCCAACAACGGTGACGCATCGAGACAATTTTACTGCAATGAGGACTGCAACAATCAACCATCATGCACTCTGAACAAGCCCTGTAACCCCTGGTAACGTTGCCCGACAACATACCGCGGGCAGGAAAATCACTGATGGTGCCAACAAGCATGGCATGCATCTGGAACATCTCCTTTTTGAACCTATCGTAAGTGGGGTGGCCACACTCACTCAGGTACTTAAGCTCCTCAATCAAAGGCCTCAAATACACATCGAGACACTTTCCTGGATAACCCGGGCCCGGAATTAACAGAGTGAGCATATTGTATTCCTTCTTCATGCACATCCATGGTGGAAGGTTGTACGGTACCAAAATAACTGGCCATATACTGTATTGAAGACTCATGTTGCCAAAAGGGTTGAATCCGTCAGATGAGAGCCCTAGCCAAACATTTCGGACCTCTGCTGCAAAATGATCAAACTCCCTGACCATGTGCTTCCAAGCCTCTCCGTCGGAAGGGTGTATAAGGGTGTCATCGTCAGGCAAGTTCCTCTCAGCCCACCATCTCATTGCCTCGGCCGTGAAAGCACACATGAACAACCGCTCCAGCCAATCAATAAGCGGGAAATATCGAAGTATCTTCACAGCTTTCTTGTTGCCTGCAGGAGTCAACTTATACCTTTCTGTAAAACATACCGGGCAAGCTTCAAGGTCTTCGAGATCTTTTCCCCAGAAGAGAATACAATCATATCTGCATGCATGGATTTTGATGTAGGAAAGCCCAAGATCTTTCAGGATATGTCGCACCTTATGATGAGTGGTAGGAAGACGATGACCGGGTGGCAGTAGCGAAGCAGTCCACTTCAACCAAGAATCAACAGCTTTGACAGACATTTTGTTCTCCATTTTTAGCTGCATCACTCCCATCAGACTTTCAAGAACAGTCTTACTACAACCGTCGTACAACGGAGTCTGTTGCAATGCAATCAGGTTGTTGTACTTGTCCATACCGCTTGTGTTGGCATGACCTCCAGGTAATGGTTCGACTGGCTCGATATGGGGGAAACCCTCAACGACGGGAGGGACATTTGGTGCTTCATCAGCAAATACACCGCTCTCATGAGGAAACATATCATTGATTAACATCGATGTTGGATCATAGGATGAACTGCCCCTCTCAGCAAAATCTCCATAATCATAGCGTGGACTGGCCCTCTCACCAAATTGTCCATGATCATGCGGACCCGCTACCGATGTTTCACCGTGATAAATCCAACAAGTGTACTTATCCCAAAACCCGTATTTACTCAGGTGCCTCTGCACTTTATCAATGGGAAATCGAAATCGATCGCTGAAACACTTACATTCTTTACACGGGCAATAATGAAGTGTAGTGTCTCCACAATTAGCCTTCACAAAATCCACAAAACTCCTAATTCCCTCGTGATATCTGACATCCCATCTTTCGAGGCTCATCCAACTCTTGTCCATCCTGAAAATTCTAACAATTTTACGTATTAATTATATATATATACACACATTCACTACTAATAATCGACGTGATCTCTCAATTCAACTCTAATTAAATCAACACATGCATGCATATGTATATATATCGATCTAATCTCTGAATTCGATTCAGTACTCGATGATAGTATTCTCCTTTTTTCAATTCAAAACGTATTTGACTGGGTATATAGGAGGAGGCTCTGTTAAGCCTGGCTCCGATAACAATACGATAATACCAGTCATTGATTCAGACACAAGATTAACTACAAGCTGTTTTCTCGTTTCGGTGACCGTACATCAACAACATTTCATATATATATATATATATATATATATCTCACGAATTGGATTTGATCAACACACACACACACATATATATATATATACCACATATACGTATATATACACCTACGTACCTATATATATAGCTTCCCGAGTGATCGAGTTTTCGACGCCCGCCTTAATTTTGACAATATACCGAATGATCGATTTCAGAGCGTACGTTTTCCTTCTTTCGATTTCTCTGGATTTTTTTTGCTCAAAATGATTGAATGATCGAGCTGCCCGATCCGGCATCTAATATAAGACACATTACCGGCGACGGAGTAAGTCGCCGGAAATGAAGACATTACCGGCGACTTTACGGCGGAATCTCGCCGGTAATGTTGCAAAACATTACCGGCGACTCCAACCGTCGCCGGCAATGTCTAGGGAGACATTTCCGGCGAAATTCCCGCCGGAAAATCGCCGGAAATGTCTCCCTAGACATTGCTGGCGACGGTTGGAGTCGCCGGTAATGTTTTGCAACATTACCGGCGAGATTCCGGCGACATTACCGGCGACGGGCTAAGTCGCCGGTAATGTTGAACATTACCGGCGACTTTTCCGGTCGCCGGCCTTGTCTCCGGTGATCTCGCCGGTAATGGGCAAAAATGTTGTAGTGCATCACAAAGAAAACCTCCAAATAAATACTCTGAAAATATACTGTAAAGCGTAATGCATAAAATCATGAACTCGCTATGGATTATAAAAATAAAGGTCCACTCACAAGTCTGCCACTACTGTTGGAGTCTAATGGAATTTCCTTCGCTGCTAGGGTCACAATCATGGTGTCCTATCCATATAGATTGCATAATATCAGAAGAGGTAAAACTATAGAAATACGTTCTAAATATAACCCCGAAAGTCCTGTCAGAGAATTCCATAATTTGCCTCGCCAGAGCTTCGTCGTGGACGGTAGTGCATGACCCTCACGCACCTCCACAGGTGACGGCGCATGGGTTTCACAGAACTCCGGTGAACCATCTCAAATGGGGGTATTCGACCCCTCGTTAGAAAGCTCTCCATGAGCTATACCACTTTCCTAACTTAACCGAAGTCCAACTCACCGGCGTTTGACCAAAAATAGTGCAAACAGACAGAAAAATCACTTTCTAGCGACCGTCACCAACGGCGGCGAATGACCCCTCAAAACGTTCTTCTGCTCAAGCCTAACCTAATCCCTAGAACTATGCGCTCCAACTCGCCCTCACATGGCCGAAATCCCTCTCGAAAGTCACAGACGAAAAACTTTGAGGCGACGAAGCTCCGCTGTGGAACTTTGTTGGACCATAAGGCCTACCCAGTTCGACTCAGGAGGGGGAGAGCTCCAAAATCCCCCACCTTGGACCTCTAGAACTCACCGGAGCACTGCACCCGATGGTGGCGATTCCCACGGGTTAAACCCGAATCAGGTGGCACCAAAACCTGCATAATTCCCAAAAATATTCACACCAATCTAACAAAGAAGCCATAGGCTTCAAAAACCCTACCTTTTCGATGACGGAGGTGACCGAAAAATGATGGTCCGATTCGGGAATGGCACGGGTCGGCGGGGAGGAGAAAACGGGTCAAGCAATGCAATTTTCTAATTTAAAAATTCTAAAATTTCCCTATTTATACCCCCAAGCTCCTCAAAAGATTGACGACCCAAAATCAATCTTATCGCGATCAAATGGTCGAGAATTAACCAACTAAAAAATAATTTCCTTTTTATTTATTTCTCACGCCAACTTTTGAAAAAAAAAAAACTACCTCACTTATCTGGAAAAAATCCCCGAAAATTTCTATGAGGTCGAAATTAAATACTCTACAACTTATGCGAAGAAAGTCAAATCAAATTCTCACACAGTGAAAATGTAGTTAACAAACTCACTAATGTGACTTATTCATGATAAAGCTTAATTTATCCGATAAGTGCGTAATCTCGGTTCTGGTTGTCACAATCTACCCCCCTTACAAATTTTTTTCCTCAAATTTTTATATACCTACTAAAAAAGATGAGGGTACTACTCTCTCATATGCTGCTTTGGTTCTCAGGTGACTTTCTCTACAACATGATTCCTCCATAATACTATCACTAAAGGAATGGTTTTGTTTCGGAGAACCTGCTTTCTACGGTCAAGAATCTCCACTGGTTCCTTAATATAAACCAAGTCCTCCCGTAGTGGAATTTATTGGGGCACGATGACATGAGAGGGATTATGAATGTACTTCCACAACATGGATATGTGGAATATCATGAACTCGTGCCAACTACGAGGGTAACTCCAAAGGATAAGCTACAACGCCTACACGCTTAATAATCTCATAGGGTCCGATGTAACGGGGTTGGAGTTTATCATGTTTCCCGAAATGCATCACCCTTTTCCATGGAGACAGCTTCAAAAATAACCAGTCCCCACTTCAAACTCAAGATCTTTTCATATGAAGTTTGCATAACTCTTTTGTATATCTTGAGCGATCTTCAGTTTGTCTTGAATGATTTACACATTCTCTGTTGTCTCCTGTACTATGTCTAGACCAATGAGACTCCTTTCTCCAACTTCACTCCAACACAGTGGCGTCCTACATGTTTCCCGTATAAGGCTCCATAAGGCGACATACCAATGTTGGAGTGGAAACTGTTATTATATGCGAACTCCATCAAGTACAGATACTTATTTTGTTTCCCCGAAAACTGCAGCACACATGATCTCAGCATATCCTCAACCATTTGAATAGTTCTCTTACACTGACCATCAGTCTGAGGGTGAAAAGCCGTGTTGAATCGTAACTTGGTTCCCAAAGCCTCCTGTAAATCTCTCTATAATTGTGAAGTAAAATGAGAACCTCGATTTGATATAATGGATACTGGTACACCATGCAGCGTCACGATCTTCTGCATATACAATATAGCTAGCTTACTCATTGAAAGTTTATCTGAGACTGGTATAAAATGTGTTGACTTTGTAAAGCGATTCACAATCACCCAAACACCTGAATGACTTTTGGATGTATGAGGTAGTTTGTATAGGAAATCCATAGTGACATGCTCCCATTTTTAAAGTGGAATCTCTAGCCGTTGCATCAAACTTGAAGGTTTCTGTCGCTCAGCCTTCACCTATTGAAAAATAGTGCATCGAGTCACATAAGTTGTTACCTCCCTCTTCATATTAGGCCACCAATAGTATTCTTTGAGAGTGCGATACATCTTCATGCTACCTGGGTGCATAGCATAAGCTGAACAATAAGCCTCGTCGAGTATTTTTCGCTTAACTCCTTGTTATTCGGAACACAAAACCTATTCTTAAATACTAGTAACACATCTCTCCTTACCGTAAAATATGACTATCAAATGTCATGCACTGCTCCTTGTAGTTTCAAAAGTGAAGGATCATAATCCTGCAATTCCTGTACTTGGTTAATCAGAATGGGTCAAACTTGCATACTAGAGAATAGAACTCCCTCATCGCTCTCAGTAGTGTACAATACTGCTCCAGTGGTTCACAACACAGAAAGTAGTGGTACACGAACAATCGGAATATGAGACTAGGAAACTCCGGACTTCCGGCTAAGAGCGTCTGCAACAACGTTAGCCTTTCTAGGGGTATACTCAAAAGTGCTATAATAATCACTTATCAACTTCATCCACCTTCTCTGCCTTAGGTTCAATTTTGACTGTGTGATGAGATATGTAAGACTTTTATGATCGGTGAAAATCCGACATCTGACACCATATAAGTAATGTCTCCAGATTTTCAACGCAAAAACTATTGCTACCAACTCCATATCATGAGTGGAGTACTTTGCCTCATGAGGTTTCAGTTGTCGTGATCCATACGCGACCACCATACCGTGATGCATCAATACACACACTCAAACCTAACTTAGAAGCATTACTGAAAAAAGTAAAACCCCCACAATCATCTAGTAATGTCAACATAAGGGCTGTGGTCAACCTTGTCTTCAAAGTCTAAAAACTCTCCTCACAAGCTTCCGACCATTCATACTTAACTCATTTTCTTGAACGTATTGTAAAAGGTGTTGTTATTCGTGAAAATTCCTGCATAAATCTACGTTAATAACCAGCTAGACCCAGAAAACTTCTGATATCTGGCACATTAATTAGGTCTTCTACAATTCAACACTTCCTTCAACACTAACACCATCTATTGAAATCGCATGGCCAAGAAATTTCACATTATCTAACAAGAACTCGCATTTACTGAACTTGGTGTATAACTGAGATTGCCTCAATGCCTCCAAAACTACATGTAGGTGTCTCGCATGTTGCCTCACATCCTTTGACAAAATCAGGATACTTTGATAAAATTAGGATATCGTCAATAAATACAATGATGAATTTATCAAGATAAATCCGAAATACTCTATTTATCAATGCCATGAACGCAACAGGTGCATTCGTCAAACCGAATGATATCACACGATTGAACGCAATTGGAATGCGGTCTTAGAGACATATGACTCTCTAATCCGCAACTGATGGTATCCTGATCGAAGATCAATCTTGGAAAATACTGTGGCTCCCTTCAATTGATCATACAAATCATCACTACAAGGCAGTGGATATTTGTTCTTTACGGTTACCTAGTTTAGTTTTTGATAGTCAACACATATCTCAAAGACTCATCCTTCTTTTTCACAAACAAAATTGGAGCTCCCCATGGAGATACATTAGGACGGACGGAAACTTTATCAATCAGTTCGTGAAGTTGAACCTACAACTCCCTCAATTCTGTTGGAGCCATACGGTCTAGCGCCTGAGCTATAGGACCTGTACCCGGAAGTAATTCAATCATGAAATCAATTTCTCTTTCTGGAGGTAAACCCGGTAATTCCTCAAGAAAAACATCAAGGTATTCGCACACCAGAGCAATCTTCTCCAGGTTAGGGGTAGAAACACAAGTGTTCACGACATGCTCCAAATATGCAATACACCTTTTTCGTAACATTTTCTCGGCTTTCACAGTTGAAAAAAGGCACAAAGAATGAACATTTAATTCTCCACTGAATAAAATCTCTGGCAAACTCGGGCTTCGATGCACCACCTCTTTCTGATAACAATCAACCAAATCAAATTGAAATCCGCGTAATCAAGAGGTACCAGGTCAGCAAACAACCCAAAACCTCCAACCATAACACTACAACCTCTATAAACTAACCCAACTAAAACCACCTCACCGGAGGGATAAGTCACTCGCCACATCACCGATAAGGGAGTGACAGGTACGTTAATTATTGATGATAATATCATGGAGATAAAAGAGTGTATTGCCTTCGGATCAATTAAAATATAAACAACATAACTAAAAACATATAACATACCGATGATCACCTCTGGAGCTGCCTTGTCCTCCTGAAGAGTCATATGATGTAGTCAGGCCTGTGCAGTCTGTCCAGCTGGTGGTCCTCTCTGGCTTCAGTCACAATAAGCTGGCTATCTGGGTGGTGGTGCGCCTCTAACTCTGAAAGTGGCTCCCTGATCACCACCCAAACTCTGCACCGAAAATCCATCTGGAAAGTTCTTCTACGGACACTCCCTAGCAAAGTGACCCATCTGGCCACAATTTGAAACAAGCTAAAGTCCCTAATTGACACTACATGTGATGATGCTTGTGAAATCGATTACACAAAGGAAAATCTCTGAGTGTAGATGGAGTAAAATGAGACCAACTAGATCCACATAAACTGGCACTATATCCCTGCCTCTGTGGTCGACCTCTCCTTAACCATCTCTGAAAATGAGTCTGATGATGTGCAATAGGTGCAGAAGTGTGAGATCGCTCTTCTGAGGATGCAGTGGAATCATAAGTACTTGAACTTTCCCTCTTTGAAAGACCTTGAATAGGCCTACCTTCCTCAAATTGTCGACTTTGGCCTCGCTCAACTCGATGCCTATCCTTGCATCTTATTGCAACACTAACGAACTCATCAAAATCAGCACGTGGCACACCAGATAAGTACAGAGTAATCTCTTACCGCAAACCTTGCTCAAACCTTCAACACTTTTCTTTCACTAGCTTGACTGAATTTGCTGCAAAATGACCCAAGCGAGTGAAACGATCCTGATACTCCATCACAGACATGTCTCCTCGCCGAATATTCATAAACTCCTCATACTTCCGCTGCTCTGATGCTTCACTGAAGAAGCAACACATGAACAATTCTGTGAACTTTGTCAATGGAGTAATGTCCCCTGCCACCAATAATATGCATGGTCCTCCAAGAGACCTGCAGCTACCTCGGTCCTCTACTCAAAAGTCATCTGGGGATGTAAACGATCACAAAGTCGTTTGATTTCCACAAGCCAATTCTTACTAGTCTTAGGGTTATGGAAGCCAATAAAGGGAATTGCTCTAGGCTTTTTCACCTTGGAAATTAGATCCTTTTGTGGTCCTGGCATCATGCGTGAAATTAAGTCACGCATCTACTGTGCCAAAGATTGCGTATCATCCCGTTGGGCTAGCTGTCGTGGTATAGTGACCTGAGTCCAAAACCAAATTAGCTCACTGAAAGAAGTCATAAACTGGCTCAATAAAGAGACTCTAGACATCCAACAATGCACAACACTTGGAGTAATGAGGATCTGCAGGCTGATCGGGCCATCCTCATGGGAGTGTTATACATAATCAAATGCATGTACTGACATAACCATAGGAGTCTATAGAATCTGTGACCTAATGCTCAGATACCAAACTGAGAGGACCCAACCCTAGTTTAATTAGTAAACTAAGATTAAGCCCTAACGTCTTACCATGATCTAGAAAATTCTATGAAAATTTTGACATAACATCCCTTGAAACTATGACTACAAAAAAACCTGTAGGAAGAGACACTTCACAAACTAATCCCACAGACACACCGTGGACCACTGATGTCCATCCATATTTTTGAACATATAATATGAACAAAATCAGAACTCAACTCAGGAATTTAAAAGCATTTTAAAAGGTATCGGTTCTGAATACAAATGAAAGTAATTCAACGACAAAAAAAGAAGCTGATTCAACTATTTACATAAACACTCTATTTACACCAGCCCTACAGAAATAACATCAAACGACTAATATTCAGAGCGACTTCGATTTACATAAGGTACAAATGAGAAAAACCAACAGTGAGCTAAGACTTACTGCTGAAGGGATGGTTGGTGGACTCAAAGCCTTCGATGATACCAAGTACTTCCAGGATATACTCTACAACTTGGGCGACGAAAACCAAACAACTCAGGGAAAGACATTAAAATATAAAATGTTAGCGTGAGTGAACTACCATGCCTTTCCACTAATTTCCGAGAAATAATGTAAGTTCAAATATGATAAACTGAAATGTAATAGAGGTGGTCGTTCATGAAGTTTGTCCTAATTCGGAACGCCTGCAAATATGAAAAGTAAGGTGATGGGATCATCTAGGGCATTTATCCTAACCTTGTCCGACCAGCTATCCAGTGATCAGCGGAATAGTAGGGTATCGATGCGACTAAATAAATCATCACAAAGAAAACCTCTAAATAAATGCTCTAAAAATATACTGTAAAGCGTGATGCATAAAATCATAACTCCCTATCGACCGTAAAAATAAAGGTCCACTTAAAGGTCTGTGACTACTGTTGGGGTTCAGCGAAATTTCCTTCATTGCTAGGGTCTCGATCACGGCTGTCCATACGGATTACATAATATTAGAACAGATAAAACTATGGAAATACGTTCAAAAAATAACACCGAAAGTCCCGTCGGAGAATTCCATAATCTGTCTCGTCGGAGCTTCATCGTGGATGGTGGCACATGGCCCTCATACACCTCCGGTGAATCATCTCCAATGGGGGAATTCGACCCTTCTTTGGATTGCTCTCCATGAGATCTACCGCTTTCATAACTGGACTAAAGTCCAACTCGCCGGCGTTTTGCCGGAATTAGCACAAACAGACCGAAAAACTACTTTTGGTTGCCGCTACCAATGACAGCAAATGACCCTCAAAATGTTCCTCTCATTGAGCACAACTTAATCCTTAGACCTACGTGCTCCAACTCGCCCTCATGTGGCCGGAATCTCTCTCGAAAGTCACGGCCTAAAATTGGCCAGATTACTTCGAGTCGACGAAGCTCTGCCATGGAACTTGGTTGTACAACAAGTCCTACCTAGTTCGACTCAGAATGGCAAGAGCTCCAAAAGCCCCCACCTTCGACCTCCAAAATTCACCGGAGCACCGCCCCCGATGGTGGCGATTCCCACGAGTTAAACCCAATTCGGGTGGCACCAAAACATGCATAATTCCCATAAATATTCACACCAATCTAACAAGGAGGGCATGGGCTTCAAAACCCCTACATTTTTGATGGCAGAGGTGGCCGAAAAACGGTGGTCTGATTCGGGAACGGCGTAGGTCGTCGGGGAGGGGAAAACTGGTTAAGCTGTGCAATTTTTTGATTTTCTTTATAGCCCCAAGCTCCTCAATAGATCGACGGCCCAAAATCATTCTTATCGTTATCAAACGATCGAGAATTAACCGACTAAAATATTATTTCCTTTTTATTTATTTCTCACGCCAACTTCCGATAAACATTAAAACTAGCTCACTTATTTGAAAAAATTCCCCGAAAAATTCCTATGAGCTCAAAATTAAATACTCTACAACTTCTACGAAGAAAGTCAAATCAAGTTCTCGCCTAGTGAAAAAATTATTAACAAACTCGCTAATGTGACTAATTCATGATAAAGCTTACTATGTCTGATAAACGTGTAATCTCGGTTCGGGTTGTCACAATATAGTTGACATGACTCCACAACCCAATGCCGATTGGAAAGAGGTCTAGCCACTGCGGCTTTGCGGCTTCAGTCCCAGGCTTGTCAGGTATACAACTTACTTCCTATTGGCTCAGATCATGTACCAATTCTGGTTGAAGTATGACACACAAAGAAGATTTGGTTCGATGGTCGTCGCAGTTTCTTTCGCTTTGATGCTATATGGGCGGACGATAAGTCATGCTTTGGGGCAGTCAAGGAGGCATGGACTACTGATACTTATAAGACCACACGTGGCCATGCTCAAAATAAGTTGATAGCTTGGGTTTCCATCACAAGAGTGGGTCTAAAGTTCTGGTCGAAGGGGACATTAGCGAGTCGTAAGCAGAAGTTGGAGGACATACAAAAGAAATTGAGGGACTTCTTGTCTAATGATTTTGATCTGGCTGATGTCCCATGATGCAAGTAACTCTATGCACGACAATAAGTTCTTCTTCATCGTGAGGCAGTATATTGGGCACAGAACGCGAAAGACAAGGGGCTTAAGCATGGAGATAAGAATACTCGATACTTACATCAGCATGCTTCTAATCAAACATGTTAGAATTTGATCCGGGGTTTATTTAATGATGATGGTATCTGGCTGGACACTCCATAAGGGTTGGAAAGGATTGTGGTAGGTTACTACGAGGGCCTGTTTACTGTAGGTAATATTACACAGGAGTGTATGTATCCTATTTTGACTTCGTTGAGTCCAATTATTACTGAGAACATGGTTGGAGACCTTTTGGCGGATTACACTGATGAGGATATTAAAGTGGCTCTGTTTCAAATGGGACCACACAAGGCACTGTGACCCGATTACATGCCTCCTTTATTTTACCAGAAGTATTGGAAAGTGGTGGGCCCCGACGTGATTGCTACTGTGAAGGAGTTCCTCACCACATGTAAGCTTCTTCAGTGTCTTAATTACACTCATATTAGTCTGCTGCCTAAAGTCACCAACCCTACAAAAATTACGGACTATCGTCTGATTGCGCTTTGTAATATTATTTTCAAGATCTATCCGAAGGTGATTGCCAATAGGCTAAAGCTAATTATGAGTCAAATCATTGATCCTTGTCAAAGTGCTTTTGTCCCAGGACGCCTTATTACTGATAACAAAATGATAGCAAATGAGGTAGCTCACTACTTGTGGATCAAAACTCAAGGAGATTCCATACAGATGGCACTCAAGTTAGATGTTAACAAAGTTTATTATAGGGTAGAGTGAAGCTATTTAGAGGTTTTTATGAGGAGAATGGGATTTTTCGAACAGTTTATCTCCTTGATCATGAAATGTGTCAGGATTGTCAGGTAGAGTGTGCTGGTCAACAGCTCACCAAGGGGATAAATTACCCCGTCGCGAGGACTTCATCAAGGTGACCCTCTCTCCCCTTATCTATTCCTCCTATGCACTTTTGGTCTTTCAGCATATATTTGTAGAGCTCATAATGCATAGGAACTTAGCGGTATCAAAGTATGTACAAGGGCCACGAAATTACATCACCTTCTTTTTGCAGATGATAGCCTTTTATACTCAATTGTATCAAGGCAGGCTTGTCATAAGATCAAAGAGATTTTACAGACTTATGAGTCAGCATCTGGACAGGCTATCAATTATTCCCAGAGCAGTGATTGCTGTAGCCGAAATCTGTTAAAAGGGGATCAACGGGACTTGGCGGGGATTCTAGGTATGGAACTAGTTCCACAACATGACAAATTCTTTGGGATGCCTACCCAAGTTGGTCGCAATAAGAAGATACCGATTCAGTAGAGGTATATTCCAAGATATGAGTAGTGTTAGCATAAGCACTTCGGTTGCCACATTATTTCATACACGCGTGTTAAAACAAAAGAAGCATGCAAGGAAATAAAAGTAGAAGGGCACTGAGTCCCACATCGGAAGGTGAGGAAGAAGAGCGTCTCCAAGTAATTATATAACAAATTAATTTTGATTAAGAGAGGGTAATTGACATCGATTGTCTTAAGCACGTTCATTCCTGCACCTACTAATTTAGGCATCAGAGTGTGATAGGCGGGCTAACCCGCTTTCACTTCTGACATCCATCTTTGATCTTAGCAGCCTAGCTCAATCAAGTGTGTCCACATCTCAACACGCTCATCCTCTTCTCTTCTCTTCCAAGTGTTTCCTAGTCTCTGCTCGAATTCGGGTGCAAACAAGTAGTGCCTATATCATTGCAAGAGATGAATTTGTACTGCCTATATAGGTAGCTCGCCTTCCGCAGGCTCAGTTTGATGTTTGGAAAGCCTTGTGAGGCCAGCGGATTGCCCTAACTGCTAAGGTTTGTGTTTGGAAGGCTGCCAAAGGATATCTTCCGGTGAATACGTGTTTACGTTCCCGAATGGTGGATGTACAAGCAGAATGCTTTTTGTGTCAACTAGCTCCAGAAATGGAATTACACATGTTTCATGATTGTAACCAGGTAAGGCCCATGACCTAATTCATTACGGCTAGGGTAGGAACACAGACACCTTCATTTTTCAAATGGCTTCAAGATTGTCTCACTCATCTCTCTTTTGAAGATATGGGCCGCCTCTCTTCTCTTATTTGGTTTATTTGGAAATGTCGTAATGATAAAGTTTTCAACCAGCTAGAGTTTGTCGGTGAGACTATCAAGCTGCAGAGTTTGGCTTGGCAGGAACACTTTCTCTTGGTTCATCTCCCGTCATCTAAACCACGCGGCATACCGGCTCGTTGGCATGTCCCTTCGAATGGACGATTCTGCATTTGTATGGATGGTGCTTATGATAAGAGGACTCATAGTGGCAACGTTGGTGTGGTCGTTAGAGATTGGATGGGTAACTTCATACTGGGTTATGGCCAACGGGTAGAGGGACACTATTCTTCGTTGTCGGTTGAGATTGCGGTGGCATTTGAGGCTTGTCAGATAAGCCTTGGCCAGGGCTTCGCTCCTGTGCACTTTAGTTCTGACTCATTGATTATGGTAAAAGTCATTGTAGACCTTGACTCCTGCCCGGCGAACTTTGTTGACATGGTAGATGACATCTGCATTCTTCTGGAGCATATACCGAATTTGACCTTTGTTCATATTCCACGGGAAGCAAATAATATACCTCATATGTTAGATAAGTGGGTTTTATATCACTACCCACATCCCACGTCTTTCGATTCACTTAGTCTAGTGCCTTCGTTTCTGCATGAAACGCTAAGAAAAGATTATACTTAATGTCCTTGAAATGAAAATTTTCGACCTTTCAAAAATATGTGTATATATATAATTCTATATTACTACTACAGACCCTTAGTTAAGGACCATGAAGAAGAAAAAATCCTGAATTTATCGTTGTATGGAACTATGAACTATTCATGTGGCCTTTACATTGACTCAAGCGAAGGGTAACTGTCCATAGACCCATCGATCTCTATATACATGTGAGAATATTGATTGTGCTTCGAGGCCATCCCAACAATTTTTAATTCTGCCTTCCACGTAAAGCACCTCTCGATTCTGGCAAACAAAATTACCTTGGATTAATTTCTAGTTTGGGCACACATTTGGCGCCTATTTTTGAATGAGCAAACCAAAGTCTCACGATCCATTTCTCACCCAAGAAAGCAGCGTATGTCGTCTTCATTCCAATTATGATTTCCTTTCACCGGTTCACATTCCCATCAGTCCTAATCGATCTGCTGCGATTTAAATAGTCATGGGTTTTGGATCACAATATATAATAACATGTGAATCATAGCGGAAAGCACATGATCGATCATGGACCATCGAGGAATATGCAACATCAAAACGCAGGATGTACTAGGTTGATTTTGATTCTATTAATTTAACTCATTAATTAGCCAAAGAATTAATATCTTTCTTCTTTCTCGGAGTCCAACGAGGCCAGCGAAACTTGGATGGTGATCAGGGGCGGATCCAGGATTTTGAAACTCCGTGGGCTACACTGTGTTGCGCACATTTTTTTTTTTTGAGGTTTGTAACCCGTAGGAGGCTCATCCTCACGCCTTTCTTATTATAATTTAAAATACATATATCGGGGGGACATAAAACCAAACCCCGAGAATAAAAATGTCTACATTCATTAACTATTACATAATGATTGAAAAACAATAATAACTAACTAAATTGTACCCTCCGAGGCCCATTAACTCCAAACTCAGTAATAATAGAATCATTATCAATACTATCAGCATACTCCTTTTCAATCCTGAGAAGCATCAAATCATCAAGGAACTCATCTTCCATCTTATTTCGAAGTTCATTTTTTATGAACTTCATACATGAAAATGCTCTCTCTGTTGTGGCAGTAGAAACAGGAAGAGTCAACACAAGACATATTAACCTGTAAATCATAGGATAGAATGCTGACTTTCCTGTTTCAACTAGTCGCCGACAAAAATCCGAAACAGTTGTTGTCTTGTTAAATCTTATATCCCTCTGAATATCTACCAGAAAATATCCACACTCCATATCAAGAGAAAGCAAATCAATAGATGTAAAATCTCGAGGATAGAACTTCGAAGCAAGACAACAAACATGTTCAGAATTGAATGCTTCAAAACTGTTACGAGGATCAAATGTAGAACAAAGAACAAGAAGCTCCAATGAAGTTTCTGTGAATCTATTATCCAACTCTGTCAACTGCAAATCTATGACAACATTGAGAATATTAACTCGATAATAATTCTCATTTGTGATAAAGTTCCTTTGTTGGCACATCCTAGGTGAAGAACCTACCATGTAAGGATCAGACATCTCTGGCATAAAAACATCACGCTCTTCACAAAATAATTCTACCTTCTTTATCAAATCAACCCAACCACTTTCTCTCATTTCTTGAAGCTTTGATTTTGTTATAGAAAGAAAACTCAATGCATTTAAGATATCTATTGCTTTTTGTTGCAATGCATGGCAAAAAAAGTCGGTAATTTTCATGACATCATGCATCAAAAGCAAACAGAACACAAAATCAAAATTCTTTAGATGCTTACCGACACTCTGTGCTCCACCTCTTATGTCATTGGAAGTTCCATGCTCAACCAAATATGCAAGAGTTATTCTAGTTGCTTCAAATAAGTTAATCAAACTTGAAATGGAACGAAGATGTGAACTCCAACGAGTAGCTCATGCTCGCTGCAAACTGCGAGTCTGATTACACCCTGAACCAGTCTCATTAGTACCAATAGCTACTAAATGTGCAATTTCTTCTTCTCTAACAGTCTTTAACATTGAATGTCTTTTCGCAGAAGAATCAACAAAATTGACAATCAAATTGAGCATTGAAAAGAACTCCCAAATGTCTTTCACTCCTGAGGCCACAGCATTTAAAGTTAATTGTAGACGATGAGCAAAACAGTGCACATAGTATGCATAGGGAAACTCCGCCAAAAATAGTGCTTGGAGACCATGAAATTTACCCTTCATATTGCTAGCACCATCATACCCTTGCCCACGCATATTTTCCACTAGAAGATCATACTGCGCCAACACTCTAGTAATCTCATTCTTCAGAGTTAGAGAAGAAGTCTCTGAAACACTTGTAACTTTAAAGAAACGTTCTCTAACTAACCCAACACGGTCCACAAATCGAAGAATGATAGCCATTTGTTCTTTCTTAGACACATCAACAGACTCATCAGCAAGAACACAAAATTTGGCATCTCCTATTTCCTCACGAATATTAGCTCTCACTTTGTTGGCAAGAATATTAAGAATCTGCTTCTGAATAGTAGGAGAAATATACTTGGCATTCCCAGGAGCTTGTGAGACAACTTTGCAAATTTCATCACTTATCCTTGTATATGAATTCACAACTGCATTAAAGTTACCACTGTTGCAAGAGCCAACTGATTCATCATGCCCTCTAAATGCTTGTCCTTGTTGTGTTAGCAACCTCACTACTTCTATTGTGACAACTAGACGAAGACGGTGATTTGCTCTATCTTGTGATGATTGTGTGTTGATTACTCTCTCAATATGCTGAGCTGGGTTTCTTAGAACTTCCCATCTATACATGTTAGCATTATGTATGTCCCCAACATGACTGAGAAGTCTAGACTGCTTGGTATTAGCATTCTTCCAACCTTGACACCCCTCCTCGGTGAATGCCGGATGATGAGAGGGATAAGTATCAAAAAGAAAACAAGGAAAACAATACACCTTGTCAAAACATTTAGAATACTCAAGCCAAGGCCAATCCTTGAACCATTTGAAGTTAAATCTTCGACCTTGACTTCCATCATAAGATACAGGATACTTATCCAATTTGGGTTGACATGGTCCTAAAACCACATAGGCTCTTCGAATATTTTCACGATCATTAAAAGGATAAGAGCATATAGGACGTCGTATTCCTGGATCACGCTCAAGAGAATTGTTTGACATTATCATTTTCTTCCACCCCAATTGTTTCATTTGGACATTCTTCAAATATATTATCCGGCAAAGGATCAGCTGCGTTATCATTCATAGAATTTTCAGCGACATTCCTACTCTTACTCACACTCCCACTCTCGCTTGATAGGCTCTCATTTGCAAACCATGACAATAGAGTTTTGTACCGCTTAGGTTTGCTGCGATTAGGCATTATAGAGAAAAAAGAGCTATACGTTTCTCAGCTGAAAAAAAAATAGACAATATTAGCCATTTGTATAACTGCCTTGTAGGAATCATATCAGCATTGGAGGAAACATGCTAATGCTAACATAGAAACTGGTTCCGAGCAACAAGTCGATTCATCAAATTCTGCAGAACAGCAAGTGAACAATGCATCCTCAAACACAAATAACAAATCTGATGCAGGCCAGAATGAAAATGACAGTGCTGTTCAAAACAATGACGGTGCAAATGGCAATGGTAATACAGATGCAGGCAAAAATGAGAATGACAGTGCTGTTCAGAGCAACACAAATGATTTAAACAATTACTAAACCAATTACTAAACCCAATTGTCAATAGACCCGAAATCTAGTTGTCTAACTCAATCCAATTATCACCAAACTAAACTGCTTTGACAAACTAAAGAGCATGGTAATCAAAGACAAAGTAATAGACACAGAGATACACAATATGGGACATCAAGTCATTCAAGTGATGTTTGGAAATAGCTTAGGTTTACTAAGATTAGTCTTTCCAGCTACAGATCTTCTCATGAAAAGTGAGGAAATGTATCTGATGTTTAAAGAAACCATGACATCAAATTGGCTTTCAAAGGATCACATCCAAGTAATGGGATATTTGTTCTACATCTTTAAGATCTCAAACTGTTTTGGCATATTTTCACTCTATTATTCACCAGAATGCACAACACAAATTATAATTCCATAGTTAACAAATCAAAGTGTGTCAAGACCAACTCAATCAAAACCTATACAAAACTAGGAAGAACTGTTTAAGTGTCAACTGTCAAGCGCTATTACCTGCCGAAAAACCCAACACAAAATGAGCAAATCAACGTCGATTGCCGACTTGCCGGTCACTTGTGCAGCCCTCACAAGACATCATCGCCAGAATTCCCAGAAATCCTCTTCGCCTGTCCCAAAACGGTACTCCCACAGGAATTTTTTGACCGAGACGAAGGTCCCGATTAGAGTTTCTTAACTATGAGGCAGTGTTCAGCCAGAAGCGGGATAGTCTGGTGGAGTGGTGGGCTTGCGAAGTTGCGATGTTTTGGAAGGATGAGATTAGGGCTGAAATCTTGTCCAAATCAAGGTATCATATCGATGTGGTTATTGTCCCAAAGCATGGGGATGGGAGATGGTGATTAACTGGGTTCGATTGCTGAAAGATGGAAGAGTGGGATCTGTTACTAATTTTTTTTTTGGGCTTCCTCAAAAATCAGTGTGGGCTGCAGCCCACACAGCCCATAGTGTGCATCCGCCCCTGATGGTGATCGACGCATGAAAAATCATTTAATTAAATTTCATATATTTGTTTAGTTTTAATTAGTGTTACGCTTTCTGATTGTGCTTGTGTTATAGGTTTTAGATCGAATCAGCCAAATTAGTATAATTAAGATTCATTTCTGTCATTTAATTTCATGTACTAAATACTTATTGATAGGGTGCATGATTGCCTGATATACCTTTGGAGTATTGACTATTAAGCTGAGCAGAGAAGTCATATCAGACAATAGTCTGTAGACCATTGTAAAAAGACGTATTAGTCAAAACAATATTGGCAAAAAAATTATTGTCTATGTACAACGAGACAATACTTTGATGTTGATAAAACCATTATCTGAGTTAAAATGAGACAATACTTTGAGTTCAAAGATATGTTGTAGATCATTGTTTTAGTCAATAAACATTTAACTTATAACATTATTTCAGGTTCTATCACATAATTATCTTTTGAACCATTTTGGTTATTGCATTGCATTCAGACAATACATTTTATTCAAAATTGTGTTGCAATATTGTTGATTTGCTCAACTGTTTTGTGTGTACGTCATAAACTCATAATGCATCTTATGAATGTCGTCCTACGACATTTATATGTAAAACTTCACATTATTTATATATATTAAAATAAATCAAATATCCATTTGTCATTCATAATCGACATCTACAAAGATCCACAAATGTACATGTGACAAGATATACAAAGCATCAATTTATGATATCAATTTATACCATCAAAACTAAAGCTAATCAACACACTAGCTTCTTATGTTCACTATGAGTCTTCATTGTCTATGAGTCTTCACTATGAGTCTTCATTATCTAACACCACTCCATACTTTTTTCTTAAATCCAGAAAATGTCTCTCTGCCACATGCGGCTGCATAACATGTAGTGAACCAGAAGTCATAAGGAAATTCAATGCTACAGACCAAGAATATATAATAAGAAATAAAGAGAATGATTTTTGGTGAAACCCAGGCATCCTTAAGCGCTTTAGAAACCATAATACACATAATTGTTAGAACTAAGTTACTTAAGAATAAGATTTTGGAAAGGGCAGAAAATAAAACTAATTTTAGTCACTGTTCTAAAAAACGGCCGCCTAGGCACCGACTAATCGGAAAAAAAATCATCTTATTGCCTAATTTTGATCCTGAGTGGGGTAGTTAGGCGGGAACCGACTAATCGGCAATTAGGCGGGCGACTAACGACTAATCGGCAGAAAAGCACCGCCTAGGCATTTTTTTTTTAAAAAAATTAAGAGGTACAATGCAAAAGAATGAATTTTAAATAGAAAATCCAATCCAATTTCTTTCGCGAAACGTCGTCTCTCTCCCTCTGCAAACGCCGCGACTTGGACGCCGCTCGCCGATCACCGTCGTCGCCGCCACTTGCCGTCCACCGCCGTCATCCTTGTTTGTTATATGTTGATAATTTAATATGGTTAAATGTGGGCAGGAGCATAGTGTCTATGGCCATCACACAAACAAAACTTGATTCCGTGAAACTTTATGTTTGAATGGTTCCATGGTTGCAAGTTTATAATGTAAGCTGAAATTGTCATAAACTCATAATGTACTATGATTTATGAATTATCAGCTTCGAAATAGATAATTTCATATTCTTGAGATTCTTGTTTATGCACATCTATTTCAAAAATTTGAGATGGATGGTTAATTGGATTTCTTTATAAACTTAGTTTAAAATTTTTATGATATTTCTTTATAATTTTTACTTTATGTTTCAAATTACAATATACCATATAAATATATAATTAATTAAATATATATAACAAATGATCCGCCTAATTACCGTTTAATTATCGATTAAACTCCGCCTAAACGCCTAGGCGCTAGGCAGCAGCTCCACCGCCTAATTCCGCCTAGCGCCTTTTAGAACCTTGATTTTAGTAACTCAGGCAGGTGGTTTCAAACAACATATATTGGGGTTTCACAGTCAATAATATTTTTTTCCCCATCTTCATTGTTTTAACAGCCTTTGACAATGCATGACAGAAGTGACCTGTTAATAATCATGCATAGTTATATATCCTCCGAGAACTAAATACGAAGAACCATATTCATCAATTCATGTATGAAGAAAAAAAATACCCTCTTTCGCTACCAATGTTTTATCTTCTAGATAGGCCTCAAATTTAACTGCACAAAACATAGGAAGGTTGCATTAATCATAAGATGTTAACATCATGCACGTGTGAACAACGACAAGCATTAAAGAGATATCTACCTCTGACTTCATCTAGGTCCTTTGGGTTCTCCCATTTTTCTCCCTCTTTCAAGCTTCACCCACTCGTCCAGCCTCCTATTGACTGCCCACATCAATAATAACAACAACATAAATCACTTTGTATACATTAAGTGTACTCTCTGCTAGTAAAGAAATAACTCTACTAATAAGCAACTTATACAATCAGTAACAATCAGACGAATAGTAAGAAATCAACTAACTCAACTAATTGATGTTTGTCCAAACAAAATAATGAGCACAATACATGATCAACTAGCATTCCCTATATCCTAGTCGCCAATCAAGTTTTCAATTCAGCATACACCTCAACTCAACCATATAAAAATTTGCCGAAATGAGCAATTTTTGCTAATCTCTCACAATCACATACATTTCAATATGATATGAATGAAACATGCATGAACCATATCCAATCAACCCCAACATTAACTTATACTAACAGGGCAATCCAAAATTTACAAGCAACAAGAATGCATCATTACACTTCAATTATAAGATAACAACATATACCCTTACAATATCTTTGATGACCAATTTACTTCAATGATGGCATACCTGTTGAAACAGCACAATATTTGGTTGGTTGTTGCCACAGCTATAGCACAAAAGGAAACAATGGCGAAGTGGAAAGTGTACTCTACCAAGACTTCATAAACTTAAATCAACCTTTTAGTTCTCAAAGCAAAAATTACTACACATACAACATACAAAGATACCATCAACTCATGTAAACATAATGACATAAGAGTTAACCATGTGCAGATGTGTAGAATCCCATGTGCAGATATCTATTTACAACAAAAGAGTTAACCAGAAACCTATACATCAGATTTGAAGCGAAAACAAAATAGAATCAAATTCAAATTTGAGCACCAAAAATGCCAATCAAAACTCATTACAATCATTTTGCATTACATTTTCAACATCTAAGGATGAGCCACGAACTATTTTTCAAATTCAAAACAAGAGAGAGACAGGGAGGGAGACAGAGAGAGAGAGAGAGAGAGAGAGAGTCTCATCAGTTGAAGCACTGGGCGTTGCGGTTTGAGTAGAGGCACGAAGCGCTGCAACCGTCGAGATTGAGGCAATAGCTAAAACTTACAACACATTCAATTCAGTACACTACCACATTCTCACTCATTACCGACGATTTTTGGAAAAACAAGGCCGGCGACCGGTAAAGTTGCCGGTAATGATCATCACTGCCGGCGACTTACTCCGTCGCCGGTAATGTGTCCGAAAAGTCGCCTAAATTTCGCCGGCAATGTCTCCATTTCCGGCGATTTAATGAATCGCCGACAATGCCTCTTATATTAGATGTAGATCGTAGCAGCTCATTCATTTGGATCGAAAAAAATCCGGTGAAATCGAAAGAAGGAAAAGCTCTGAAATCGATCATTCAGTATTGTCAAAATTAAGGCGCGCGTCGAAAACTCGATCACTCGGGAAGCTATATATATATAGGTACGTATATATATACGTATATGTGTATGTATTTATATATATGTGTGTGTTGATTGATCTAATTAGATCGATATATATATATATATATGCATGTGTTGATTTAATTAGAGTTGAATTGATATATCGCGTCGATTATTAGTAGTGAATGTGTATATATATAGTACGTAATATTGTTAGAATTTTCAGGATGGACAATAGTTGGATGAGCCTCGAAAGATGGGATGTGAGATATCACCAGGGAATTAGGAGTTTTGTGAATTTTGTGAAGGCTAATTATGGAGACACTACACTTCATTATTGCACGTGTAAAGAATGTAAGTGTCGCAGCGATCAATTTTGTTTTCCCATTGATAAAGTCCATAAGCACCTGAGTAAATATGGGTTTTGGGATAAGTACACTTGTTGGATTTATCACGGTGAAACATCGTTAGCGGGTCCGCATGATCATGGACAATTTGGTGAGAGGGCCAGTCCACGCTATGATCATGGAGATTTTGCTGAGAGGGGCAGTCCATCCTATGATCCAACATCGATGTTAATCAATGATATGTTTCCTCATGAGAGCGGTGTATTTGCTGATGAAGCACCAAATGTCCCTCCCGTCGTTGAGGATTTCCCCTATATTGAGCCAGTCGAGCCATTACCTGGAGCTCATGTCAACACAAGCGGTATGGACAAGTACAACAACCTGATTGCATTGCAACAGACTCCGTTCTACGACGGTTGTAGTAAGACTGTTCTTGAAAGTGTCATGGGAGTGATGCAGCTCAAAATGGAGAACAAAATGTCTGTCAAAGCTGTTGATTCTTGGCTGAAGTGGACTGCTTCGCTACTGCCACCCGGTCATCGTCTTCCTACCACTCATCATTAGGTGCGACATATCCTGAAAGATCTTGGGCTTTCCTACATCAAAATCCATGCATGGAGATATGATTGTATTCTCTTCTGGGGAAAAGATCTTGAAGACCTTGAAGCCTGCCCGGTATGTTTTACAGAAATGTATAAGTTGACTCCTGCAGGCAACAAGAAAGCTGTGAAGATACTTCGATATTTCCCGCTTATTGATAGGCTGGAGAGGTTGTTCATATGTGCTTTCACGGCCGAAGCTATGAGATGGTGGGCTGAGAGGAATTTGCCTGACGATGACACCCTTATACACCCTTCCGACGGAGAGGCTTGGAAGCACATGGTCAGGGAGTTTGATCATTTTGCAGCAGAGGTCCGAAATGTTTGGCTAGGGCTCTCATCTGACGGATTCAACCCTTTTGGCAACATGAGTCTTCAATACAGTATATGGCCAGTTATTTTGGTACCGTACAACCTTCCACCATGGATGTGCATGAAGAAGGAATACAATATGCTCACTCTGTTAATTCCGGGCCCGGGTTATCCAGGAAAGTGTCTCGATGTGTAATTTAGGCCTTTGATTGAGGAGCTTAAGTACCTGAGTGAGTGTGGCCACCCCACTTACGATAGGTTCAAAAATGAGATGTTCCAGATGCATGCCATGCTTGTTGGCACCATCAGTGATTTTCCTGCCCGCGGTATGTTGTCGGGCAACGTTACCAGGGGTTACAGGGCTTGTTCAGAGTGCATGACGGTTGATTGTTGCAGTCCTCATTGCAGTAAAATTCTTCAGATGCGTCACCGTTGTTGGCTTCCATATGATCACCCATTTAGGCAGGATCCAGACGCATTTGATGGGACTGTGGAAACAAGTGTGGCACCCAGGCGATGGACAGGGGATGAAATTTTGGAAGTGTTGAATGAATATGATTTTGGCCAGCTGAGCAATCATCCTGAGATAGTGGCGTCAATTCCAGACAAGCCCGAAAGGTATAAGTTTTGGACACAGAAGAGCATATTCTGGGAACTCCCCTACTAGTCCAGGTTGCCTATCAGACACTACCTAGATGTCATGCACATAGAGAAGAATGTGTGTGAAAGTGTGGTGGGCACAGTTCTTAACTTGGAGGGGAAAACAAAAGACATCTCTAAGGCACGCATTGATCTGAAAGCTATGGGATTGCGGAAACATTTGTGGTTAAGAGATGGTAAGAGAAAAATTCCGCAAGCTCCTTACACCGTAAAGCCGAAGCATAAGCATGAAATTTTTGGGTGGCTGAGTAATGTCAGGTATATATTCTTATGGCTATGCATGAAATTGGCCTTAAATTTTACTTATATATGGTTATATGCGAGAAATATAATTGTTGCCTATGGCTATATATATATGCAGGTATCCTTATGGCTATGCAGGAAATATAAGCAGGTGTGTTAACTTCCGGGACAATAAGATGTACGGATTAAAGAGTCATGACTGCCATGTACTGCTTCAACGCATTTTCCCTATTTTCATTCGAGGGTACCTGCCCAAAGAGGTGGTGGAGCCGTTGGTGGCCTTGTCAAGATTCTTTCAGAAGTTATGCACCAGGGAAGTTAAAAAATCAGATATCAGGGAGATGCAAGATGACATCATTTTTATCATGTGCAAGCTTGAGAGGATATTTCCCCCAAATTTTTTTGACATCATGCCTCACCTGATGATCCATCTTCCCGAACAATTGTTGCTTACCGGTCCCGTACACTACACTTGAATGTATCCCATGGAAAGGTACAAATGATTCATACATTTGGTTTGCCTCTGTTTTTATATGTAAATTCTTATTTTTTTAAGTAAGTTAACATGCACTTGTTAACTTGTAGACAATTGGGAGCCTACAAGGACTATGTGAAGAATAAATATGCACCTGAAGGGTGTATCGCTGAAGCATATGTTGCGAATGAGTGTGTAACGTACACCAAAGTGTATTTGGGAGCGCTTGAGGACCCCCAACGACAGATGCCGATAGATGAACCCCAGTTCAACCTTTCTATCATCTCCAATGACGTGGTAGTACAGGGAAGCTTGCCAAAGTCGTACAAGTTGGATGGAAATGAGGTAGCCATTGCCCACTGGTCGGTATTGATTAACTGTCAAGAAGTACAATATTGGAAAAACTATAATCTTCACTGCCCTGCTATTCTCGGAAATGTTGATTACTACAACAGGACGTTTGCAAACTACTTTGGTCAATGGGTAATGGTATATGTCTATATGTCTATTTTTTATATATATCCTTATATAGCATGTGTGTACGTACGTGGTTTTGTGGTTTCTATGTTCATAATTTCTTGTTTGGTTTCTTATCGTTTTCAGATGAACCATGTAGCAAATGATGGTTGCCCAGAGTGGTCAAACGAATTGAGGGTCCTGGCGATGAAACCGATAGCTTCAAAAGTTTACTCGATGTGTCAGGTCAATGGAGTGAAATTTATATGTGAAAATCGAGACGACCGACTGAAAACACAGAATTGTGGGGTGATGGTCCATGGTGGGCAGGATGGCCTTGACTATTACGGTGTCCTTCATTCAGTTGTTGAACTTATTTATGGGAACCGCATGAAAGTGCACTTGTTCAAGTGTAGATGGTTTGATACTAGCCCGGAGAACACAAGGACCGATCAGTACGGAACATTTTCGGTGAATATTGCTACTAGCTGGTATGAAGAAGACCCTTTCGTTCTTGCCACATCAGTAAAACAAGTGTTTTACCTTGACGATCTTCTTAACAAAGTCCCGTGGAAGGTGGTTAACCATGTTGCTCATAGAAACATATACAGTGCTGCCACACTTGGTGAGACCGCAGATGATGAGGAAGTTACTGCATACCAAGAGCCGAACGCTTTTGACATTCCGGAATCATCTACGATTCGCCTTAATAATGTGAGATCTGGGAGTGTGGTTCGAATTACTGGAGCAGAACTTCTCGATGTTAATCCATATGAAGTTGACGCTGATTCAGATGACGAGGAGCGGCACATATTGCCAGAGGTTACCTATGAAACCGAGTCAGACTCAAGTGATGAAGATGATTACGATTATCATCCTTAGTATGTTAATGATGTACGTATTTTAATTATAGTCGGAAATTATAGTCGGAAATCGTAGTCGGAAATTGTAGTCGGAAATCGTAGTCGGAAATTGTAGTCGGAAATTGTAGTCGGAAATTATAGTCGGAAATTATAATCGGAAATCGTAGTCGGAAATCGTAGTCGGAAATTGTAGTCAGAAATTCGATCTAGTCGGAAATTCTAGTCGGAAATGGTAGTCGAAAATTATAGTCGGAAATCATAGTCGGAAATCGTAGTCGGAAATTGTAGTCGGAAATCGTAGTCGGAAATTGTAGTCGGAAATTATAGTCGAAAATTGTAGTCGGAAATTATAGTCGGAAATTATAGTCGGAAATCGTAGTCGGAAATTATAGTCGGAAATCGTAGTCGGAAATTGTAGTCGGAAATTCGATCTAGTCGGAAATTGTAGTCGATCGATATATATGGTCGGAAATTATATAGTCGGAAATTGGTCGGAAATTATGGTTGGAAATAGGTCGGAAATTGGTTGGATATTCTTCAGGAAATAATGACATTACCAACGAGTTGATAAGCAACTCGTTGGTAATGACATTGCCCACGAGTTATCAACTCGTTGGTAAAGACATTACCCACGAGTTAACTCGTTGGTAATGACATTACCCACGAGTTGCAACTAACTCGCCGGCAATGGTTACTGAATAGATTGAACCCAGCTCGAGCTCGAGCTCATCTCTTCACTATCTCAACCCTAAAACTCCTCCTCTCCTCCTCCCCAAACAGTTCCGCCTCCCTCTCCTCAAATCTCTCTTCCTCTCCTCCCCTCCTCCTCTCCTCCTCTACCTCCTCCCCTCACTTCCGTCGCCGGAAAATCACCTCAAGCTCCACCATGGCAGGTGCATGCAAGCTCACTCTCTCTCCCTCTCTCCCTCTCTCCCTCTCTCTCTCTCAATTTTTATTTATTTTTATGCGTATATATATATACGTATGTACGTATGTGGAAAATTTATATGCAATGTATATATATATATATGTATGTGGAAATTAAATTTAATTAGGGTGATTTGGATTAATTTATATGCAATGTATATATATACGTATGTTTGAAAAATGTGGAAAATTAATTAGGGTGATTTGGATTAATATGTGATGTATATATATATATATGTGAAAATTAAATTTAATTAAGATGCATGATGTATATATATGTGATGTATATATATATGTGGAAAATTTAATTAAGATGATGTACGTATATGTGATGTATATATATATATATATGTGAAAAGTTTAAAGTCGGAAATGATGTATGTATATATGTTAATTTAGGTGATATAGTTGTTAATTTAACGTATAATAGGTGAAAAATCAGAATCGGAATTTAACGTGTTTGGATTAAGGTGATATAGTTGTTAATTTAACGTATAAATTAAGGTGAAAAATAGGAATCGGAACGGTTTGGAACCAGAACGGTTTTAAACCGGAACCGCGTGGAACCGGAACCGTTTGGAACCGGAACTGTTTGTAACCGGAACCGTTTGGAACCGAACGGTTCCAGTTCCAAACGGTTCCAGGTTCAAACGGTTCCAGGTTCCAAACGGTTCCGGTTCCAAACGATTCTGGTTCCAAACGGTTCCGGTTCAAAACGGTTCCGGTTCCGATTTGTTATAGAACCGAATCCATGACTATTACGGTGTCCAGGAGGTTTTGCGACAAATTGGCTTGGAGGCATCAAACGGAGAGGGACTAGAAATAGTGGAGGGAGCAGTAGTGAAGCTTCCTCCTCAGCCGCAGTCAGCAACACGCGCAGTGGGCCAATGATGAATGCTCGCACACAAATGTTGCTAGTTGCGCAAGAAGAGGAGGAAGCTGCCTGATCCGGAGCCGTGCAACCGGAAGTCCTGCCTCGAGCCTCAGTCAGCAGACGCTCAGTCAGCAGACCCTTCATCAGCAGACCCTCCGTCAGCAGACCCTCAGACGAGCGACAGTCAACGGGGGCATCAGAAACTCCCTCCCTCTGAATGCCCCCTATTCGCCCGGTGCCTACTCCCGTTTCACGGGAATCATCTGAGGCAGATGGTGCTGGCGCCTCATCGTCCAGGCCTCGTCTCTCTCCGCCGTCCGGTGTCTTCCTGCCCGACGAGATTCCTGTGATCCCTGAATTCGATGATAGGGGGATGCCTATTTATGTTGAAGGACGGCCGGAGTTCCTGAGCGTGGAGGAAGCGTACAACTTCATCCCGTTCGACCTCGTGTATCTTTGGAGTGTGAGGTGCACCAACTAACAAACGGACGATGCAGGTAAATTTTATTTAACAAGATTGATTACTTAATTATTACTTAAGACTTACGATGGGTTCAATTAATGATATCAATTTGTTGACATTGTATTATTAGGCAATTTCGTTAATGGTACTGGAAAACGGAAAGGGGCTAGAGGCACCTGCACCGGGAAGAGACTTGAGCAGGCCACCGGGGGAAGGAAAACGCCCATTAGGGAAAATGAGGATGGCGAGGTGATTGATGCATTTGATACCACGCGAAAATATGTCAGCATGGCCGGGGCGATCGTGCGGGACAAGGTCCCAATGCTTTGGCCAGATTGGGAATCTGTGCCTATCTACGTGAAGATGCAAGTGCATAATGCACTGAGTGTGAGTTAAATCGTATTTTCATTACGTAAATTTTACATTTGTTAATTAAGTTCGAATAAATATATAATTTTACCGTTTATATATTCATATTGCAGGTGTGGTTTGACGTGGATGAATACCTTATTCACATGTGGGTAGAGCGTCAACTACATATGAGGTGATGTGCTTCGAGTTATTTGAGTATATATCGAGTTAGATTTTTGTTTATCAAGTGTTTTAATATCTCTAACTTTTTTTTCCTGGTGTTAATATAGGTATAAAGAGTGGAAGAACGAGCTTTCTTCACATTACACTGTATACAAGGAGCTAGGCCGAGGTTCTACCCCTAGCGAATTCCGGTTTAGGGAGTACGAGTGGCTGTGGCTGATAGCCCACTTCGAGCACTCCAAAGCGAAGGTATGCATCCTGAATATATCTTACAAGCCTAATGTATCGTATCACATTGAAATAGTTAGTTACTAATTTTTTTACGTATGTTTATCAAACAAGGCGATTTCGAAGACAAACCGGGCGAATAGATTGAAAAACACCAGGGCCCATCATGCAGGTTCACTCAACTATTTGGGTTGGTCGAGTAAGGCGCAACAACAATAAGAAGTGAACCCGTTGGTGTATATTCATCAGAAGTTTGATCAACGCATTTCATACTTGATTCTTAACACAATTCTCTCTACATTTAACTTTATTTTATGCTTAATAAATATGTTTCTAACTTACTTTATGCTTTTAGGTAGAAATAAAAGGGAAAATAATAAAGGAGGCGTTTTGGAGCTAAAAGCGTGCTAAGGAGGAAGTTCCTAATTTCGGAGAAGAAATGGTCCGAGGAATGGTCTTCAAATGGTTACTAAAATGCTTTCCCACATGGTGTCAAGAATTGAAGACCAAATGCCAAAAGAAATGGATACCAAAATGGTGGACAAAAAGATGAAGACATTTCTCCTGCGCGACCCAGGAAAGAGCAAATATGGCGGAATATATGGAGCATATAATTGACGAATTTTGGAGGATATTCCATGAAGATAAATACCTGATTTGAGAGCCAAAATATGTGCAAGAATATGGTATATTCGGCCAAGAATTATTAGGGAATAAGGAATGCAAGATTTGAAGATATGAAGATTTCCTTTTCCTTGAAGAAGAAGAAAACAGGGCAGCCAGGTCACTTAACTTCTAAAATCCGTAGTAAATCCAATTCAATTCCCAATATGGCGTTCCTTATATGGATTTTATAGCCCTTTGAATAAGCTTTCCAATGAAACAAGAATCGGAATTTTCCAAGATCTGAAACTCCGGGAAAACGCGTTTGAAGACAGACTGTCAGATTTGCCCGGGTACATAAGGAAAGTCTTGTTTTGGTAGGAAAAACCCTACTCTTCTCCTATATAAAGGGGAGCTCGACTCATTCATTCTCATCACTCATTCTAGACTCTCAAAGCTCTGCCTAAACACTATCTCCTCTCCACGAAGCCAAGGAATTCTCCAAGGAAGCAATCTACACCACTGTCCGCCACCACAACAACCTCCATTGACATATAGGGCGATCCCGAGTGTCTCCTCCACCAAAGAAGAGTCATTTACACCTTAGCTCCATAGGGCGATCCCGAAGACTAAAAAGTGTAACATGAATCCTCTTTACTTTGTAGCTTCTCCTTGTATGAACTATTGGTTTAGTGAAGTAGTTTATAGTATTTCGGTTTTTCTTTACTTGCAACGTTTCCCACTATTTTTCATGTGTTCTAGTTTCTTAGTTTTTATTATACATGTTCATCTATGCTTAATGCTTTGGCTTAGATATAGGGCGATCCCGAGTCTAAATCAATGGTATGTGTATAGGGCGATCCCGAGCACGACAAATTATGAACATGTGTTTTGTAAAATTGAGAAGTTAGGATTTCGATTAACATTGTTTAATTTGCAGGTTAGGAATGAGCAAGGGTAAGCTAGATGAGTCGATCACATGTAAATAATAGTTTAGTGTTTATTTTCGGTCTAGTAAGCATGTTTAGGGTTCTTTGTTCTTGATTGTTTTCTACTTGTCTATGAGTGAAGCATGTTAGAACCTAGGATTTCTCTATGTGTTTACTAACCATTTTATATCTTTAATTTCGTAGGACTTAGAAAACACCCTTTTAAATCCCCCCTTAACCATAGCGTAAATATGCATGCACCCTCAATCCCCGGTTAAGAACGATACCCTATTTACCAATGCTACATCAACAAAGAAGGGTTTTAATTGTTTTCGTGTTTGATTGAGTGTTTAATTAAGTACTTGAAAAGATGCGTATCAATTTTGGCGCCGTTGCCGGGGATTGTAAAGAATTGTGTGTTTATGCTTGTAAATATGTGAATATGTGTAAATAAGTGTGTATATGTATATGTAAAGTGTCGGAAATTTTTATACATGTTCATAATACGTTCCATTCTAACTTTTTGTTTTTGCAGCCATGTAAATAGGTACATATTAAAGGAAGTCTTCGATTTGCATTGAGTACGCAAGTTTGGGCGATTAAGTCTCACTCATTGGAATAGATGACGCCTCTTTTTCTTGTTTATCTCCTTAACCCCTCATGATGTGTGGATTTCATCACCGCACACCATAACCTAAGTGAAGTTATGGACATGAGGTTGAGGGCGGAGTCAACAAGGACTTGAGGGAATGTCTTTCTCGAAATTTTGGCTGAATGTCGGACATGGTGTCTAGAACGGGTTATGACTGGTGACAGGTTCTGGATCTAAGAAAGACTTGCATCAATGGAGTATATACCAATGATCCGGTAAGTGGATGAATACTTGTCTTTGAGTAAGAAATCTTTGGTAACTTGGTGTCTAGAAGGTGACGGTTTCTATGACGGGTTTTGGATCCGAGATTTCAAATCGGTCCTACCTCTCGTGGTCTCTCTTGCCAACTGGCCAAGCTTATTAAAGTTTCCCAAAGAAGACAAGGGCTAAATCTACTTTCCATGATCGGTAAGCCTCGGGATGCATCGTCGAAATTAGTCCTACCTCTCGCGTTATCTCTATCCCCAACTGGCCATGTTTTTCGATTGAACCAAGGCCGATTGATTGAGAATGTACATTTTATCGCGCGGGTCGCACGTCCAATGAAAGACCTAAAGGCTAAATGAACGTATTCTCTTTAAATTGAAGGCGAAACTCAATGAACAAAATACTTGTGCATATTACTTGTAAATTTCGTGTGCATTTTAACTTGTAAAGAATTAACCACGTTGCATATAGCTTACATAACCTGCCGGCGGCTTTGTGATGCTCGGATTTCATCACCGGGTACCCTAACCTAAGTGAAGTTAGGGACATGAGGCCAAACGTATGGTCACGTTGCATCATGTATTTAGCACGTAACTTTGTGTGTTTTCTGCAGGTTCTAATATTTTCTCTTATGCATTCACTTCATATTTCACTTAGGTTCTTGTTTGATGCATTTGAATGACGATTTAATTGTTTTGAGCATGAATTTGAATGAAACGTGGTGTGCTTGCATTACTCTACTTGTGTATATATATATGTTTCTAAATCTTTGCATTGTAAATATGCCTAATTTTGCAGAAAACGTGTAAATTGAGTCTTAACTTATTCTATCAACTTTGCATTCATTTTAGGGAGTCTAAAGCCTTGCATTCATGTTTACAATTCTTGAAGTGTCTTAACTTAGTGTTTTACAACTTTCGTGTGTTTTTGGTGTGTTTTTGGTTTGTTTTTCTTCGTGTGATTTGTTTTGGTGTGATTTTGTGTGTTTTTATTTCTTTCTTTTAATTTTCAACGTTTTTGGTTAGTGTCTTGCATTACTTGTATATTCTTTTGATACTAACACTATTTTGAGGAGGAGGACTTAGAAAAAGATCCGGCTACTAGAGATGCCGAGAAGAAGAAGAATGTGGCTCCTCACGCCACTAAGGCACAACCCTCATCATCACAATCTTCCCCAAACAATGGTATTAACTCTATCCCTTCAAGTTTGGTTAATACTAATGCTTCGTTTGCTCGTGCACCATTCCCACATAGGTTGACGAAATCTAAGAAAGATGATCAATACGAAGACATTTTGGACATCTTTCGGAAGGTGCAAGTAAATCTGCCCTTGATTGAGTGCATAAAGCAAGTGCCTATCTATGCAAAATTTCTCAAAGATTTATGCACCCAAAGGAGGCAAACGAGAGCGAAGGAGGTTGTGAAGGTGAATGCAACCGTTTCAGCGGTTTTACAGCGTCGGTTACCCCCCAAATTGAAGGATCCGGGGAGCTTTTCTGTTCCTTGCGTGATTGGTGACAACAAATTCGAAGATGTTATGCTAGACCTTGGTGCATCCATTAACGTAATGCCTTATTACTTATTTGCATCCATGGATTTAGGCGAGCTCAAACAAGACAACGTCATCATTCAGCTAGCCGACCGTTCGCATAAGTATCCTAGGGGATACTTTGAAGATGTTCTTGTGCAAGTCAACAACCTGATTTTTCCAGCGGATTTTTACATTGTTGACATGGAGGAGAGTCCTTTGAATACCACGCCATTGCTTCTTGGACGACCTTTCATGAGGACTGCAAGAACGAAGATAGATGTGTTTGAGGGAACGTTTTCCATGGAGATTGATGGAGAAAAGATCGAATTCAACATATTAGATGCCATGAAGGTTCCCGCGGCAAGTGTACATGCCATATTTTCGATGGATATGGTGGAAGAGGCAGCTCAACAACACTAAGACATCATTGAAGATTCACGGCTTGAGGACCCAATCCAGCCCTTTCACACAAATGAAGAACTATCACGTCTAGGCTGTAAGACGTTAAAAAACAAGCGCTTGTTGGGAGGCAACCCAATGGAGGAAATCGCCAAGGCTTTGTTCTCTCCTCCCTTATCTTTTTTAATTTCGTTGTTTATTTACTTTCCTTAGCTAAAATTTTTGTGGATCTCTCCCTTCATACGATATTCTATGATTCCCTTAAATACATTGAGGACAATGTAGAGTTTAAGTGTGGGGGAGGGGTTTACAACTTTATTTGAGTCTTAAAATCATAAAACCGGGCGGACAATGGAACTTTCCGGCGGATGATGCCCTAAAAAAAAATTGTTTTTAAAGAGTCTTTTTCATTTTAGGATGCCCTTAGTTAGTCTATGATGAAAATGGACGGAAAAAGAATATTTATGGCGATGAATAAACACAAACTATTTTCTTGTGATAAGTGAGATATTTTGATTGTCATAACATGTAGTGGATATGGTTTGATTAAACATGGTACAGATTTCGCATGTTAGAATAAGTTTTAAATCATACAACCTAAAAGTGAGTTTTTGAGCCTACATTACTTCATTTGATGAGTGAATTTCGTGCATATGGTTTTCAAAAACAAAACATGCTTCATCTAATTACTTGCCGTAGATTTTAATGAACTAGAGATTGCTAGAACTTACTCATGTAGATTTGCAAAGCTTTTAAGTTGATATATACTTTGATTTTGGATATGATTAAAGGCATTTAGGTTTTCCACCACTTAAACCAAATAGCCTTGTGTCCCATTGTGTGCACGAGTTGCGACACCCCTAGATTAACCCATTTGAGCCCACGTTTAGCTTTTCTTTCATTACCACATTATATCTAAACACTTAGCCTAGTGTAGAGTTCCTACCCTTGTTCTAAAGACTTGGTGAAGAATTTCGAAGCTAGCACAATGGAAGTGGCGTGAAGATGATGAAAAGATGTGTGCATAGGGATAGACTTGTCCAACAAATTTTGTATTTAAAATGCCAAAATTTTCGAGATAAAAAAAATAAAAATAAAAAAAGAAGAAAAATGTATAAAGATCTCGAGGCATTGTATTTAGATTGTATAAGTTTGGATTAATGTCCCATATACTTACGAATTTGGAGATTGCTACGAATTGAAGGCCCAAAAGTGAAGAAATATGGCATTTGTCCTGTTCATAAAGCTCAAAGGAAGTTGAGAATGAAGTTAGGGCCCAAAAAGATGAAAATTGGCCCCTGATTCTGAAGTTTGATACACAAAGAAGTGTAGAAAGGATGAGCCACGAATTTGAGAAGATTTAAGTGCTAGACTAAGTCTTTGGAACGTGTTTTAACCACCACTTATCAAAATTTCGAATGCCTTAGCCTTAGCCTCATTACAACCTTTCTAAAGTCTTTTATGATCCTTAAGATGAGTAGCCTTCAATTGGTTGAGTAAGTTACATGAGTGAGCATATGGTGTGGTTCATTTGTGCAAGTAATTATGAGGTATTTCGATGCAATACATATACATTTTGAGTGAACCTCTTTTCATGAGTGAAAATATGATGAGAGCATCCATGTGAGATTGATTTAAACTTTTTCGAAACATGCATAGCTTTAACTTCACCATCGTTTACTCCAAGTCCTACTTGTTCATGACATGATCATATTTCTCTTATCTCTCGAAAATTGGTGAACTTTCCACTATGGAATCTTGTGACTCAATCGCCATATACTTAAGAAAATTTCTGAGACAAATTGTGCTAAGGGCGTAGAAGTTGTTTTTATTTAAGTCCATGGAATTTGTTCAACGTGGAGGGGCTAGCTCTAATGTTGGTATTATATTTTTAGTCTTTCTTTTATTTAGTTTTTGCTAGGGACTAGCAAAGTCTAAGTGTGGAGGGTTTTGATCAACACATTTCATACTTGATTCTTAACACAATTCTCTCTACATTTAACTTTATTTTATGCTTAATAAATATGTTTCTAACTTACTTTATGCTTTTAGGTAGAAATAAAAGGGAAAATAATAAAGGAGGCGTTTTGGAGCTAAAAGCGTGCTAAGGAGGAAGTTCCTAATTTCGGAGAAGAAATGGTCCGAGGAATGGTCTTCAAATGGTTACTAAAATGCTTTCCCACATGGTGTCAAGAATTGAAGACCAAATGCCAAAAGAAATGGATACCAAAATGGTGGACAAAAAGATGAAGACATTTCTCCTGCGCGACCCAGGAAAGAGCAAATATGGCGGAATATATGGAGCATATAATTGACGAATTTTGGAGGATATTCCATGAAGATAAATACCTGATTTGAGAGCCAAAATATGTACAAGAATATGGTATATTCGGCCAAGAATTATTAGGGAATAAGGAATGCAAGATTTGAAGATATGAAGATTTCCTTTTCCTTGAAGAAGAAGAAAACAGGGCAGCCAGGTCACTTAACTTCTAAAATCCGTAGTAAATCCAATTCAATTCCAAATATGGCGTTCCTTATATGGATTTTATATCCCTTTGAATAAGCTTTCCAATGAAACAAGAATCGGAATTTTCCAAGATCTGAAACTCCGGGAAAACGCGTTTGAAGACAGACTGTCAGATTTGCCCGGGTACATAAGGAAAGTCTTGTTTTGGTAGGAAAAACCCTACTCTTCTCCTATATAAAGGGGAGCTCGACTCATTCATTCTCATCACTCATTCTAGACTCTCAAAGCTCTGCCTAAACACTATCTCCTCTCCACGAAGCCAAGGAATTCTTCAAGGAAGCAATCTACACCACTGTCCGCCACCACAACAACCTCCATTGACATATAGGGCGATCCCGAGTGTCTCCTCCACCAAAGAAGAGTCATTTACACCTTAGCTCCATAGGGCGATCCCGAAGACTAAAAAGTGTAACATGAATCCTCTTTACTTTGTAGCTTCTCCTTGTATGAACTATTGGTTTAGTGAAGTAGTTTATAGTATTTCGGTTTTTCTTTACTTGCAACGTTTCCCACTGTTTTTCATGTGTTCTAGTTTCTTAGTTTTTATTATACATGTTCATCTATGCTTAATGCTTTGGCTTAGATATAGGGCGATCCCGAGTCTAAATCAATGGTATGTGTATAGGGCGATCCCGATGTGCCTTCTCGCCGCGTTGCTCTAACCTCATCTCGATGTGCCGTAGGCATCATACCCGCACCTATGCCATTGCTCCGCGCCCAGACGAGCATCACTTCCCATCTAAGTTCGTCGAACCCGATCAGATCCTCGCTCGAACTAGATCGCTTCAACTCACCGAGAAGATGAGTTCCCCGGCCCAATGTGGTCTAGCTTCACCGACCAGAGGCTCCTACCACCGACGTGCATATCTAGGTGCCTCCCTCTGCTACCATCACGGTTTCGCTAACCTCCACTTGTCATCCCACCCTTCCCCTCAGCAAATTGGCCTTTCCTCTTGACAGCGCCGCCCTTGCTATGGCACACCATCGTCGCCCCACACTTCACCTCACCTCGCCTCCCATGCGGCTACCACCCTACTCCGCCGATGCCACCACCTCAACCAGAGCCGGGGTGCCCACTCAAGTGGGTCTCTAAGGTATTTTTGGTTTTTGTTTTTTTTTAAACGTAAATAATATCTTTAGTAAACATAAACAACATCTTTGTGTTTCTACCAAAATCCGTATGTGAATTCTGTCAGAAGTGCAGTGGATGTTGTAGCGGGATCACTACCAGATGGTTATCTTTCGCGCTTCTTCTTAGGCTGCAAAAAACAAATCGGGCATTAGGAAGTTGAGATGGGATTGACCCTCTTTCAGTACTCCAATGCCGAAGTCAAAAATGGTTATTGCAGTAAGCAAAGAGTGAAATAGGAAAGAGGTAAATTCTTTATCTTTACTTTGTCATAAATATATTTCTTATATGGATAGTTGAGAATGACACTTCCTTCTCGTTCTCAATGTGGGACTGCTGTCAATACCCCTTTTGGATGTGAAGAACGACATGTGGGTTTATTAACGGGTCACCCTCACTTGCTTAGCAGACGCGTGATGCGCGTTGCGCCGTTGAGCGCGTTTCGAGCAATCCAGAGTGGAATATTCTATTTCTATTCCTTTTTGTTTTGACAATTATTTTTGGTTCTAAGTATGGCACACTTTATTAGTTATCACATGGCGTACCGTACTAACAAGACCCTCAAGTCCCCGTGTCAAGGAGAGGGGCCTTGATTGAGAGTTGAAAAATCAAAGCCTTGTAAAGTGTTCATACTTAGCAGCCGCTAGGTCGGGGTAGCGCAGTATGCCCCGGAGTCCCCTTAACTCTGCAACCAAGGGTGGTCTCCTACAAAGATTGAGTTTTAGTAAGAAAGCTGCATCGTATGTGTTGGACCATGGAGCACCTTTTGAGGCTATTTGAGGGAGAACACAAGTTCCCTGGTGGCCAATGCCGCTAATTAAGGCCAATATTGTGTAGAGGCATAAGTCAATGTCTGTTAGGATAGTAGTCATTTTAAGGGTAACGACGTTGTGCGTTATGGCGGAAAATACCAAGTACCCAGCGGTGTGCGCTGCCGCTAAGGCCGTATTGAGGACACCTATTGGATACAACAACGCTAGGGCTTTTTTTTTCCCGAGGGGAGTTTATGTCTCTATGTGGCCAATACCGCTAAGTCGGAGACCGTGTTTAGGAGATGTCGTGCGTGGGAGTAGCGAGTGTTTACGTAAGGAACGACGTGCACGATGAAGTATGCGCTCAGGAAGTTGTAGGCCGCCTATCGAGTGACAACGACGCTAGGGATTTTTTGAGCCCGAGAGGATTATATCCAATGTTGCTAGGTCAGAGACTGCGTTAGGGGACATCCCCACTAGAGTGATCAGTCGCTAGGGGAGTCCTTATTTAGGCAATGGATTTCGTCTATCAGTTGCCGCGTACTTCGGCGGGCAACACTGGCATTTGGGTTATTGTTGACCGATTGACGAAATCCGCACACTTTCTTGCACTTTCGGGGAAGATTTCAGCGGGCAGATTGGCCAAGTTGTACTTATCTGAGATTGTTCGCTTGCATGGTGTGCCTGTGTCGATTGTTTCTGACCGAGATAGTCAGTTCACTTCTGAGTTTTGGCAGGCATTGCAGCGAGCATTGGGCACGAGGTTGCGATTTAGTACAGCTTTTCATCCTCAGACTGACGGGCAGTCCGAGCGGACCATTCAGACTCTTGAGGATATGCTGAGATCGTGTGTGTTGCAGTTTCGCGGAAACTGGGATCAGCAGTTACATTTGATTGAGTTCGCCTACAACAACAGCTACCAGGCCAGTATTGAGATGGCACCATATGAGGCTCTGTACGGGAAGCAGTGTCGCACTCCATTGTGTTGGAGTGAGGTTGGCGAGCGTTTGCTCATTGGTCCTGACTTTGTGAAAACCACGATGGAGGACATACAGGTTATCTGGGATCGGTTGAAGATCGCCCAGGATCGGCAGAAGAGTTACGCAGATGTGAGGAGGAAGAGTTTAGAGTTCGAGGTTGGTGATTGGGTCTTCCTGAAACTATCTCCGTGGAGGGGAGTTGTGCGTTTCGGGAAGCATGGCAAGCTTCGACCGCGGTACATTGGTCCGTATGAGATTATGGAGAGGGTTGGAGCTGCTGCAAATAGACTTGAGTTACCGGCTGAGATGGCTCGTGTTCATGATGTCTTCCATGTTTCGATGTTGCGAAAGTACATCTCAGATCCTTCACATGTGTTAGCCCCACAGAAGTTGACGATCAGGGAGGATTTGACGTACGTAGAAGAGCCAGTGCAAATTCTCGATCGTCGTGAGCAGGAGTTGAGGCACCGTGTGATTCCGCTAGTGAAAGTCTTGTGGCAGAACCACTCAGTTGAGGAGGCCACCTGGGAGACCGAGCAGCGTATGCGGGAGCAGTATCCTCATCTATTCACTTGACAGGTACGTAAATTTCGAGGTTGAAATTTCTTTAAGGGGGGTAGATTTGTGACGACCCGAACCAGAATCTGTTGCGTATTCGGCACGATTCTCGAGATTCTGCTTAGTCGCAGTTTTATGTCGTATATGTGGTTTGCCGATTCGATTCGCGACTATGTTTTCGGTCGAGAATTTGAGTTGAGTGTCTTCACAGAAATTGTAGAGTACGTGATTTCGAGTTCGTGGGCGGTTCCGGAAGATTTTTCTGATAACCGATGAATATTTTATGATTATTCGAAGTTTCGGTTTCCGACGAGTTTATCCGTTTGTTTCGTGTTTATCCGAATCATTTCGTATATTCATTCCGGACCGTCGATTGACCCGAGGCGCGAGTATAAATATCGGAATAGTCGAGAATTATCGTAAAATTACTGTTTGAGAGTTGACCACCGTTGACTTACTATTTTTGGAAAGCTGACCAGTTGACCGAAGAGGAAAGTTTCCTCTTTGAGCTTTGCCGTCCGACGACCTATTTTCCGGCCACCAACGACTTCGACGAGGGTATGTATAGCTTCCCCATGTGATTTCGAATTGAGTGATGTGTGTTTTGTTGGAAATTGATCACGTTTTTGCTGGACCCGAATCGGGTCGGTTTCGTGGTTTCCATCGAAGCTCGTCGGCCCTTTTCCGGCGAGTTTTGGTGGTGGTGGTTAGGGGGGTTAGACTCCCCTTGCCTTGGTGAGTCTCCCCATGTGTTAGATTTGGTTTGTGGATGAGTTTTTGGGGTGCTCCGATTAGGTCACCGGAGAGTTTGAAATTCCGAACTGTTTTGGGTAATTGGACGGGTTCCAGTGGGAATTGGCCTGAGAGGTAGAAGAGAAAGTGGTTCGCCTGGTTATGGACTTTAAATCTGGAGTTTTTGGCCGTGGAACTACACGGTTGACGGCGCGGCGGTCAACGGCGGAGCTCCGGCCAAAAGTTGACTTTTTGGATTTTGACGTTTTTAATGTCGTTTTTCTCCTAATCGCGCCCTGATTATCGTGTAGAGGTTTTCGGGTTGATTTGGTTAGCCGATTTTCAGTCGAGGTTTCGAGTGGGGATTTCGGAATTTCCGTTATTCGTTTTGCATTGCATTGCATATTTCCGGGAGCGGCTGGTTTCCGTGGTTCAGTACAAGGTTGTGGACTATGATTTTGATCAGTTGTGTTTTGTGAATATTCAGGAGATCGAGATCGAGATCTGGATCGTGATCGTGCTTCAGGCGAGGGATCTTCCGCCGGACCACGAGTTTAGCGCAAGTGCGCGTTACTCGAGTCTGTGAGTGGACCATTTATTTTCACGGATTGATTGCGAGTCTTATTTATATGTTTTACGAACTTGAGCATGCAGCATGATTATGGTTTTACGAGCATGAGATTTCATACGAGATTATGTTTATTATGAGGATATGTTTTACGATTATACATATACGGATATGCGTATACGAGTATATATATACATTTATATGTTGTTTCATGCATTTGCATCGAACTGTTTATGATTTGATTTACACAGAGTACAGTCTCAGTTACATTGTTGTATCGATACACTTGCCTCTCGGCTGATCCCTGATGGTAGGCCACCAGGAGGGGCAGTACCCCTACCTGACCGGCGAGGGGCAATACCCCGGAACTGAGGCCTTTCTGGCTATGAATCACGTGGAAGTCAGGTACTCCGTGATTCCGACTGTACTAGCACGGACGTGTCCATGAGTGACCCCGTGAGATTTTTCTTGCATGCTCTGTTGACGAGTTGGAGTCAGCGTCTCCTCGTATACTATTTGATTTATTTATATTTCGACTCGCATATGTTTTTATAACATATACTACTCGGTGAAAGACATTTATTTTCGTCCACTCACTCTAACGAGTTTATTGTCTTTCCCCTGGGCTTTTCGGTTTCTGTGCCCAGTTTGCAGTTCAGGTTTGGTGTTTCACATCGCAGATTGGAGGCTAGTGATCAGAGTCACCTGTGTTTTCCAGTAGGTTCTTGTTTCGCCTACTGATGTACATATTGTATATATTTTACTTTAGAGGTCGCTCTGATACATTCTGATACTTGTTTATATGAATTTTCTCGGATATATATATATACTACAGTACTGTTTACTGTTTATGATTCATATGTTGATGTTGAGAAATCCGGATGGGATTGGTGCCCACGGTTTGGCTTTTATGGCATAGGATGAAGTGTTATTTTCAGGGTGCAGGTTTATGCAATTCCACGCTAGTAATGAAACTCTGCCGAAATTTTGAAAATTTTTTATTGGTTCGTATTTTCAGAAGGGGTTCGATTCTGATTTAGGTAACTAAATCGGGGTTGGGTCCTTTCAACAATCTAATTAAATGTCCTAATCATTATTCAATTTCTTCAAACAAGCAGTAAGATTAAACTTAATCAATTTCGGAAAAAATGTTACTCATGGCATGTTGACTCGCGACATCTTCTTGCCCGGGCCTGACGTAAGAAGACACGCTGGCAGCAAGCAAATAGTACTTCGAACCCGCATCTTTGGCCTTTGCCTTGTTGATCATTCTGAAGGAACCTGAGTTATGGTGCATCGTGTTCTTGCCACGATTAGCAATGTTGGCCACTGACCTTCTCTGTTTCACAACAAGGGAAATTAAATAATAATTAAATTTTTAAAACTAATAAATGATTCATTACATTAAAGAAAAGCAAGATGAACCTTAAACTTATCGAAGTCAAAGTTTCGAACCAACTAATCACACTCTTCTTTTCTTTCCGTCAACACTTGTGGGATATTCGCAACGCCGTGTTCCTTATGGTACTTGTGCAAGTCGTGCTTCTACTTGGCGAAAATACATGTAGCCGTCGTCTCCACGGATGCATGCATCTCTTATGTTATACAAGAATAGTTATAACGAAACTAGGCAAAAATAAAAAGAAATAAAAAAAGTTAAATTCCTAAGCCCTACGGTTTGTAATTAATTATGAAGTTAAATAAAATTAAATATACCCTATTACCGAGAGTTCGTGGTATACTCTGAACTTGTTAGCATCATCGAGCTAGTTCCAATAAGAGGCCTTTATACGTATGTGGTTCCGTATAATAGACCCGATGTTGTGCGAATACAAACTGGTCAGCACGAGCATCGGAGGGCCTCCACTAAAATCTTCGTACAACAGCTCGATCTTATCCTCCGTTGACTTTACCATCATCTAGGATTTAGCTTCTTTCAAAAGTCCTCGAGTTTTTTTTGAGACCCGGGTTAAGGGGTTTCTGTTTACTTTGCGACGGGCGCTAAAGCAAACAGATTTGTCAGAAGATGGGGGAGGTTGCGACGATGCAGCGTCCAAAGTAGATATCTCTTGCTTGACTGTATAGGTGGTCAACACTTCATTGGCCGGGAGCATTAGGATCGTCTGTGACATATCAGGAGCTGCAAGAGCCGTAATGCGAGACCCTAGAATTTATTTAAGGAGATTAACGAGACATTTAATTTGTAATCTCGGTGATCATGACGACCTTCGCAAATAATTTATGAAATTTCGAATGAGTGAAAATCTTGGTTTAAAGCTTCAATAAGTAAGTACATATCATCGCGAGTCTTTGGTAATTTTTGTGATATTTATCAGGAGCGTTTTCTATTTATTTCAAATTTTGGAAGATTAAAAATAAGAAAATTATTTTTATTTAATGGGTTATTTGCTTAACAATGTTGACCATTGGATTTAAGTGGGATAATCCAGACCATAGATCACAAGTCTCGTTATTTGGGCTTTTGGATGGAAGTGTTAAAACACTTTGGGTCAGTTTAGAAGTGACCAGAAACGAGCTAATCGAGTTGGGCAACTCTTCTCGTTTCAACCACTATTTCCGTCAGTTGCATTCTAGAGCCAAAATAGACATGCTACGTTGCTTCGTTGCCTTTGAGTTCTTCCTTAAAGTTTCTTGAAATTGTGTCTTCGATATCATATCCAAATTTTGTGATGATGCAACAGTGGAGTCATGCTTGATCAAGGTAAACGTGACGATTACTCATCACAGTTTTTAAGTTTTCAGTAGCATCAAATTGACTCTAAAGTGTGTTGCATGTCCTTTCCTTCTATCAAATCCTCTTCATCAGGGTATGGGTGATATTTTTCAATTGGGATTGAGTACATGAGTTGGATTTGAGAGTTAGAGACCCATATTGGAGACCGACGACCCACAATCGGACCCAATTGAAATTCTCTCGTTTAACAACGATGCATCAACGCACCAGCTCCATTTTCTACGTTTTCAGCCATGGTTCTACTTCTAGCATCAATTTATATATTCGTTGGAGGAGTAAATGGAGGCCAATAGCTTTGATGGTTTATCGGTGCTCTCTGGCGACTCCTATGGTGTGTTGCTCTTCATGAGGTAAGAGATGTGATCTACTCTCTAGGCCTTGCATGGTGATATAATCGTTTTTTGAATTAGATAAAGTTTGATAATTTTCATATTTTGATGTTATTGGTCATCATAGGTGTTCATTGTATATGGTGACATTCATGGAATTTCTCTGTCTATTTTGATGTTGGGTCCTAATGTGATCAAGCTTTGGAAGCTCTACTTTATTTACTTGATAAATTGGGAGCTTGAAGTACAATTGTTCAAAAGCATGGAGTTTTGGATTAATTGAAGAGCAATGGATGATATTTGTCGAAGAAGTAAAGTAGCTAAGTTGGAAGTTTGTTTGTGGTTGGATATTCAATTGGTAATGTGTTGTGTGTCTTGGGAAGATGTTAATCAACGTGATGGCTATTGATACTATGAGTCATAGTTTGATTTTGAACAGAGTTAAGTGATTATTCATGGTTGGAATTTTATATAATTTTGTATATGATTCTATACTAAACAAGAAACGTGATGTGAGTAGGAATAAGAATAAAGTTAAATAGCATGATGACATTATTTTTGATTAAGCATATGTTGACAATAGTTCATATACTTATTTTCAAAACTATTCAAGTGATGTTGATTGGATTTGGAGTTGTCCAGTGTTTGAGATGTTGGTGTATAACTTGTTTCGAAACTAGTCAAGTGATGATGGTTGGATTTTGGGTTTCTCATTGCAATTTGTTTAGAGATGGATCATTGTTATATGAAGTTCAACGAGACAAGAATTTAGTTCAAATTTTGTCTTGGTTTGATAAATAGGTGTCCTTAGTATTGTTGGAAATGTCATGACTTTGAAGAATAAGTTGGTCTCTTTTCGAAAATTTGGTGATATTGTGTCATTGATTTGAAGTGATTCATTGACACTTGAGTATGTTGGACTAGGACTTCAGTTACCCAAGGCGTGAATGATGGTGGTGTTAACCTAAGAAACCAAGGGGATGTCAAAGTGACGATGTTCTAGGTAGGGGACTCTTGACTTGCCTCAGTTAGTGATTTTACAAAAGAACTTATTTTCTTTATTGTGTGATTGTCATGTTTTCAATGCATATGAGTTTCTTATTTCTGATCTGAGAGTGAGAAGAGCATAGCGACTTCCTTGGGTTTCGATCCCCTACACCCCGGAGGGGCTGTATGGACGGAAGAGTGTCTGACATCCTTTGAGGTGTGGCACTGCTTCTAAACGATACGACGTAAGCGCACACTCTCGCTACACATCGCCAAGTAGACGATATTAATTGTGGTAAAGTGGTAGTTGACATAGAGTTCGATCATCAGGTTTAAGTTATCTCTATGGGCCCTTTTATGTTTTTATTTACTGCTACGATTTGTGGTTTTGTGAATTTTATCTTATGCATCAGTTTTTCATTTACTTACCGACACCTATAGATTTCTTTTGTTTTCACACCTAGCTGGGTACAGCCCTATTGAGCAGTAAGGACGAAAGCTCACCCGTATAGTTTTGGATGCAGGTACTGTGTACGAGACAAGACAATTGGATGATGCTGGTGTAGCTTTACTTTTCTTGTATCTCATATGTCATGTCATTGACGGAGTTAGATCCTTATGACAGGTTTACTTGCTTCAATTATTCCAGATTGATTTCTTTATTGAATAGCTTGTTTGTAAAATTCGTCTTTTATCAAATACTCAGACTTTGGCTTGAACCGGACTATTATTCAATAATTGTTATGGTACTTGTATTTTTTTCTAAAGTAATTCACTTTATGATTTTTTTTGTTTTCACCTTATTTTCAATAGACCTGTCCACTAAATAAATTTCTTATCTACTTTACAGATAAGTTTTCATTCTTATTTTACCTTGAGGGTTCTTAGGACTTGAGTTAAGAATCTTAGCTTGAGTTATAGGGACACGCGGCAGTGTAATGTGCTCGATTTGATGAGATACAAATTGGGGTGTTACACGTAAGGTCACCTCTGACCTTTGACCCTAATCCAACTGCCCTCCTATGGATTGAAATAGGACATTTTTCTCTTGTAGAGTGTGCCTCTTCCTCCCTCCAAGCATCTTAAGTGCTACAACTGAAAATAAACAACATTTACTCAACAAACCATATTCATCAAAACATAGCCATACCAAAAAAAAACACCACAACAATACATCAACCAACATTAACCAATCTCAACGAATTCATCCAATCCATTGCCTATATTCATCCAACATAGCCTAAATTAATTACATCAATGCATTATCCATTTTCATTCAACATAGTACATGCATAAAGGATCCATCAACAACAATTCTACATAATCACTACAAGAAAAACTCACCTAGACCGCGGCCCTTTTCCGTCGTCTAGGTGAGCTTTTCCGTTGTTTAATTACTTAGACGACGGAACCTCCGTGAAGTATGCTTCGTACTCCAAGTGTTGTCGTCCAAGCACTTGGACGACGGAGAAGGAGATCTCTGCGGTTCAAGTGCGACTTAGACCCCGGAGAATGTCCGCGGTCCAAGTACTTACTTGGACGACGGAGAATTGATCTCCGTCGTCCAAGTGAGCACTTGGACCGCGAAGAATGTCGACTTTCTCCACGGTCTAAGTACACACTTAGACCGCGGAGTTTTTAGGAATTCTCCGTGGTCTAAGTGATTATTTAATTTTTTTAAATTAAATTTTAATTTGTAGTAAATATTAGTAATTTAATTTAAAAACTCCAATCTCATTTAAATAATTAAATATGTTAAAATTAATTAAATATAATAAATTGTTAATTACTTAAATAATAAAAATTAATTTGTACATACATGAAATTAAATATCGTTCGGAATCTAAAAAAAACGATATAATAAACTACAGAAAGTACTAAAATACTGGATGGGCAGATGTGCCGCCGAGTCTCCCGCCTCCAGCCGGGTCGTCGTCGTCAGGGTATGGGTTCAGAGGAGGTTGACACTGTTGTCGAGCCTGATTTTGCATGAGGGCAACGAGTTGGGTTATCTACGTTGCTTGTTGATCAAGCCTTTGACGCATAGATTGATTTTCCTCCCGTGCGAGTCGAGCCTCTTCAAAGGCTGCTTGGACGGCCGAAGCCTGAGTACTTATCCTCGCCGAACCTCCCGTAAATGAGTCGAAGGACAAATCTCGAATCACCTTAGGTCCCATCCCCCTAACCTCCCTTCCAGCTCTACAACCGTATACCTCATCGGCGATTGCAATTTGGCTCTCCATCGATAGAGGAGGCAGGTCTTCGGGCGGCAAATCGGGGTGTGCAAGCTGAGTGTTGGCCAATTCCTCCAATTTCTCCTACGCCCGCTCTACCAACCTTGCCTAAAAAATAATAATAAAAATAAAATAATTATAAATTTGTACAAAAATTTAATAAATAATAATTAAATAATAACTGCGCTAATTAAAAGCATATATATATATCAATTACGCCGTATTGACTCGCTTCATTCTTGAGTCCAGGCGTCACGTACGCGCTTATGCTAGAATCGAGATAAGGATGTTTGGAGCCCTTATCCCTGTGCTCCTTAGTTATTTGAATCACTTGCTTGGCGCAGGAGATATGGTGTTTGTCCTTCTTCCCCCGGTTGGTCTTGTTGATTTCGGAGAATTTATGTTGGACAACATAAATCATTAAAAAATTAATGAGTACCTAAAATAAAAATAATTCAATTATCTTAATTTAAGTAAAAAAGTAAACACCTTATATTCTTCATCTTGGAAGTGGTTACACAACCATTGCCACTCATCTTCCCTATCCTCATGCAGCTCTACGGGGGTAGGCACGGGGCCGATATTATCGAAGTACACATGAAGCTTGTACTTCCAATCACGGTAGATGAAGTTGGCTGTTTGGTTGATATGCCTAAGCATCGCCGGTGTGGGATCCACCTCATATTGTTCCTATCAGAAATAAATAGAAAATTATAATCGTATATATTATGAAATTACAATTTTTATTGGTTATTAGAAAATAAATTTAAAATTGTACGTATTACGTACCGAAAGTTCTTTAAACAGTTTCTCCTTCTCTTCATCCGGCAACTCCATCCAAGTAGGGGCAGTCATACGAACCCTACTGCGAAGGATTGACCCTATGCTGTGCGCGGAGAGACTAGCTAGCTGAGCTGTGGGAGGGCCACCGGTGAATTCGTCGTACGGCAACTCGATCTTTTTCCCGGTCGCCTTGAAAATTTTCTCGAATTTTCCGCCTTTGATGAGACCGCGAGTCCTTTTGGGTTCCGGGTCAATCCAGGCCCTAGTGAGCTTGCGCCGGGCGCTATAAAGGATAGATTCAGAGGAGGCCGAGGTGGAGGACGCCTGAGTACTTTCTGCCAAACCAGGCGTCCGACCAGAATGGGCGTCGTCATCATCGATCTGGATAATTGGGGCAGCGGGAATTTCCCCAGTGGGCGCTGTCGACGGACCAGCTGAAGGGTTCGGAGAAAGCGCGTCGTTGCCCTCCTCTAAATCCCAACCACCTTGCTCTGCCAAGCATCGGAGCATAACATCTTCAGCATCCTGTTGGGCCTTTTCCTTTCCCGACGGAGCCATTTAATCCTAGGAGTTGTTAAAATACCTGATTACCATAATAATTATATAAAAAAAATTACGATAATTACACCTTAGTATTGAGTGCGCCTAAGATTTAAATTGAGTACACTAGCTTGGTGTTGGGTCGTTCAATGGATGTGCGACCCGCGCGATAAAGTGTAAACTTTCAATAAATCAGTCTTGGTTCAATCGAAAAACATGGCCACTTAGGGATAGAGATAATGCGAGAGGCAGGACTAATTTTGACAAAACACCCCGAGGCTAACCAAATCAATGGTATATACTCTATTGGTGTCGTCTTTCTTAGATCCAAAACCTGTCACCAGTCATAACCCGTTTCTAGACATCATGTCCGACATTCAGCCAATCTTTCAAAATTTTACACTCCCTCAAGTCCTTTGTAAACTCTACCCTCAACCTCATGTCCATAACTTCATTTAGGTTATGGTGTGCGATGATGAAATCCACACATCACGAGGGGTTAAAGAGATAAACAAGGAAATGAGGCGACACCTATTCTAAAGAGTGCGACTTAATAAACCAAACTTAATTATGTACTAAATTTAAATCAAAGACTACCAATTTACTACAAAATTGTCATAATTACCAATTTATTATTTTTAATAATTCACTAATTTACCATATTTACTACAAATTTACAATATCAGAACAATATTTACAAATTATAATTACATGCAATAATAATCACCAATTATACTATTAATTAAAAAAAAATTAAATTACAATAATTAATTATTATTTATCATGCATTTACAATAATAATTATTCATTTACCAATATAATTAATTATTATTACCAATAATAATTATTACTAATATATTATTAATAATAATTATTACTAATATATTACTAATTAATTTACCAATTTACAAATTAATTAATTAGTTTAATAATAATGATGTTTAAAAATATAATTATTACCTAAAATACGAGTCGCCGGAAAGTCGCCGGAGTGGAGAGTCGCCGGAGGAGGGAGGTCGGAGCTTTTGAGAGAGAGTGAGAGGAGAGGAGAAGAGAGGAGGAGAATGATATGGGACTTAATTTTGGGCCAATTAATCGGCGGGTCGGTTTCAACCGCCATGGTTTTTGAACATTTGAAACGGTGCCCAAAATTAAGGCGGTACAATCAACCACCATGGTTTTTGAACCTGGACGACAGAAAAAGGCCATCTCCATCGTCCAAGTGGTCACCTGGAAGACGGAGATGGTCAATCTCCGTGGTCCAAGTTAAATTTACGTAAAAATAATTTTTAAAATTAATTCGCAAGGAAGTTGCCGATTTGTCATTCGAATGAAATAGTCGTAAAATATCGATTAACGCATCGTATATATAAACTTGAGACGACGAATAATTTTACGTCTTTAAACTTGTTAAGTATCTACAAATCTTTATGACTAAATGTTATTAAGTATAGGCTCATTTGCATTCGATATTAACGAAATTGAATTTGGACAAAACAACCATTGGATACATTCGCCGTAAGATAATATATAATTAGAATAATTTTCAGAAAATAATAAGTTCGTGAAGGGTTTCATCGGCACAGTCAACCGCAAAACTGAGATTTTGACAAACCGGAAACGTGGATACAAGACATTTTGTAACTCATATTTTGGAACCGTCGAAGCTCACACACCAAGAATTGTTTACTCTATAGTCTTGATGAAAAGAATATGCATTGACAGATGGTCTAGATGGTCGTTGTTTTAGATAAAATTACGAAATCTGAACTTGGACGACGCAAATGAACGTCTCCGTCGTCCAAGTGTTGTCCCTTCAATTCTTCACATTCAATTCGATCGAAAAAATCATCGATTGATCCGATCCGCTCCTCGATCAATCCGATCCGATCCGATCCGATCTGGATTGATTAATTAATTAATTTAAATTTACGTACATCAGTCGAACCGACCATGCATGTACGCGTGTAATTAATTAAGTACAAAATTAATAGTTGTACATACGTACGTACGTACTCCTCCTCATAATATTTATATTAATTATTGATCGATGATGCATCTCATATTACAATAATTACAATAATAAATTACCAATTAACACCCATCATCACTACAAGATTGTACTTTTCGTCATAATCGTCATCATCCTCATCCCCGTTATCCGATTGCTCATCCTCCTCATCATACTCAACATCGTCCAGCGAATAACCTGAGTCCTCGTCCTTGTCCTCATCTTGCACGTCTCCTTCATCTACCTCATTAATTGCATCGATAATCTCATCTTCAGTTAGATCTGTACAACCATCAGGCATGGGTAACCGTTCACCATCTTGAACCAAGTCCATTATATCAAAACGGATGACAGAAATATTAGGCTATTGATAGGCAGGAATGTCTCTTTCTGGTTCAGCAGCATCTTCAGTCGCCGGTGTCCCTTCAATTGTTTCCGTATTTCACTATTTTCCACCATTTACCAGCTTTCAGATCGTCGAGATATAACACCTGCCTAACTAAGGTGGCGAGAGCGAAAGGCTCATCCTCATACCAGCTTGAGTTTGTATCGACTGATAAAAGTCCTAGGTCTTCCTTTGTACGCTTGAACCATCTGCACTTGAATAGGAAAATGTTGACATCATTCCCATAACATAGCTGAACCACATATACAATAGCCCCATAATATAGATCATTGCCTTTCCTAACCGCTACCCCACTGTTTTGTGTTCTTCTTTCTTCATCTCGGGCCAATGAATGGAACTTTACACCGTTCACAAAACATCCAAGATAAATATAGTGTTTGATCGACTTCCCTGCTAGCAAGTGCTTTGGCCAAGTCAACCACCCCCTGTGATTTTCGGATTTTTGTAGATCAATCATCTGCGAAAATGGGAAAATTTAAGGGTTTACTTTCTACAAACATGATCGATATGTATATAAATTACTAAATACCGAGACATACATACGTACGTACGCATTAGAAGAAATAATCAGGGAACTTTTTCTTAACCATTTTCTCAAACCACGCCGAACTCTTGTCCGGATTTAACGCCTGAAGTCTCTCCCTGTATGACATCATGTACGGCTCAACTTCGTCACAGTTTCGCAACACTACCCAATGTGCCTCAATAAGTTTTTCCCGTGTTAATGATTCATTTAATACTCCTCTAAACGGTCGGACGACATTTGTGACGACAGAAAGATTGAAGCGGGCACTAGGATCGGAGGCAATGCGAGGTGGTGGATCTTTCAGGTACCTGTTACAGTAAGTAACACACTCATGCATTAGGTATGTCTTAGCTATGGAGTCATCCGGGGCCGACATGTTTTTGATGAATCTTTTATACTGTCCAAGCTGTCTACAAAATCAAACGTACAATCAATACATTGTACAATAAGAATAAGTACATATAGCTAGTAATATCGAGTGGAACAAATTATGAATTGAAAAACCTGTATAATTAAGAAATTGTACGTACCTTTCTTGAGGATACATCCAAGTGTACTGGACCGGACCAGAAATGAGCACCTGCTCGGGCAAGTGGATCATTAGGTGAATCATGATATCAAAGAAAGCGGGGGGAAAAATCTTCTCTAGTTTGCAAAGGATGTACACAATTTGTTGTTGCAGTTCCACTACATCTGACTTCTTTAATTCTCTGCCGCATAACCTCTGCACAATGCCACTATTGGTTCTACGATTTCACGAGGAAAATATGGTCGAACTACCACTGGAATCAGACGTTGCAGCATAACGTGATAGTCATGTGTCTTCAGACCAACAAACTTATGTTGCACCTCGTCCACTGCTCCAATTATAGTAGCTGCATACGTAGCCGGATAACGAACGCCCTTAAACCAGTGAAATACAGAACGTCTAAGTGTCGACTTTACTGTGTAAGGTGCAGCTGGCATCTTGTTGTACACTCATTTCCTATCCCTCCTCAACCACAAGGGATGACGTAGATTCATTGATTACAGATCTTTGCGCGCTTTGGGAGTATCTTTAGTCTTGAACTTAATACCGAGAATTATTCCCACCACGTTGTCGCACACATTCTTTTCTATGTGCATCGTGTCCAAGTTGTTCCTCAGCTTCAACTTCGACCAGTAAGGGAGTTCAAAGAACTCTTGTGATGCCAATAGCTGAGATCATGTGGAGGAATTGGATTACATTTCTTTACATCTGCGTCATTGGTCAACACACCAAAGTCGAAATAGCTCAACCTCTCTAAAATCTCTTCGCCCGACCAACTACGGGGTTTAGGATTGTTCTCTACAGTCCCGTTGAAATGAACTTCATCCTATCGCTACGGGTGGTCGTAAGGAAGCCATCTATGGTGACCCAAGTAACACACCTTCCCCGCGTGCCAACTAGAGTTCACGTCGTCCAAACATATAGGACATCCATTATATCCTTTCGTCCTGCAGACTGCCAACATCCCATACGCTGGAAAATCGCTGATCGTCCATATTACGGCAGCCCTCATCATGAACATTGTGTCAGTGAATTTGTCATAAGTTGGGACTCAATTTTGCCACAACAGTTTCGGCTCGTCGGTCAAAGGTCTCAGGTAGACATCTAAACACTTCCCCGGAGATTTAGGAGATGGAATTAGCACAGTAAGGAAATTAAATTCTTTGTTCATGCACATCCACGGAGGCAAGTTGTACGACATCAGAATAACAGGCCAAGTGCTGACGGCGGAGCTATTACTACCCCAAGGATTGAATCCGTCTGTAGATAGTCCGAGTCTCATATTTCTAACCTCCGCAGCAAAGTCTCCAAATTCTCTGTCGAAATGTTTGAAACCGTCCCCATCCGCGGCGTGTCACAGGACATCGTCATCTATTCGCTTTTTTGCGTACCATCGCATCGCCTCTGTTGTGTATAGACACATGTACAGGCGCTGCAATCTGGGAATCAAGGGAAAATATCGAACAACTTTCCCAAGAATTCTCTTTTTTGAACTCTTTTTATTCAGCTCATATCTGCACTGGCCACATACGGGACAATAGTCCAAATCTTTATACTCTTTGTAAAAAAACACACAATCATTCGGACATGCGTCAATTATCCTGTACTTTAGGCCGAGGATGCTCAAGATATTTGTAACCTTATAGTGAGATTTAGGAAGATTGTGATCATCAGGAAGCAACTTACATATTTGCTCCTAAATTTCATCAAAAGCACTTACTGACATTTTGTGCTTCACTTTTATCTTTATTGGCTCTATCACATATTGCAACACATTCTCTTGACATCCAGGGAACACCGGGGTTTGCGCTTCAAGTAGCATCTGGTTGTACTTATCCATCTCACTAGTGTCAGTGGCCAAGCTAGCAGCGGGGAATGTGTCATCATGCTCATGAGTGGTACTGTAACCTCCGTCTTGGTGTTGGTGTCCACCATGACTAAATCCCGGAAACGCATCATGGACCAAATCTGCAGTTGGGTTGCAAACAGGGGGGCCGGCACCACTGCCGCTGGACGAGGCACCCTGGTAACTGTACCCTGAGCTGAAGTCTACAGCTTCACCATGCTCGCTCCATGTAGTGTAACTCCACATCATACCATTTTCGTACAGGGGTTGCACCATAACATTAACCTCCGCATACTGACAATTAAGACATTTCTAGCACGGACACCTGAAACGCTTCTTTCCCTGACCATGTTCTATTGAAAAATTCACAAATTCGCTAATTCCATCTATATACCAGACATCACATCTATTCCGCAACTTCATCCAACTCTTGTCCATACTTCTACAAAATTTTATAATTAATTAATTATTACATATTAGTCAATTAACTATTAATTATATATATACAAATTTTTGAGTAATTATTAATTAAACTATTATATATACACAAATTTTCAACTACCTTAATTAAAAAAAATTATTAATTCAATATCTTCAATATATAATTACATTCAACTACCTTTATTAATTATAGTTGTACATACGTAAGTACGTACTCTATATCAATTACTTTAATATGTCTACCTAACATGCATGTACGTACGTTTTAACTAAATATTAACCAAATTTTAAAACATCCTTACATATATACGTACTACAGGTCTATAATTAACTAATATATATATCATCAATTTTCTAACTTAATATATTATATATAAATATATATTAGACGTACTAATTAATTAATTATTAACAATGCAATCAATCAAACGTACAATTAATTATATATATATAAACCTACGTTAATGGTGTTGGAAAATTAACTACGTACGTACCTAGCCTTCTCCGATATATGGCGAATTAATCGATGGTCGGAGTCGAAGATATATATAGTGCTATCTAGCTAGGTAGCTAGCAACCTAGCTAGCTAGGACGTTGTTTGAATTGCATGCACGCGTGAGGCGTTGATCAAGACAGGAAGAGATTATGATCAGTTGAGAGATCGACGAGTGAGAGGAGAGAAAGAGAGTTCGGCATGGGCCTTATATAATGCTTCACTTAGACGACGGAGGTGTCGGTCCGTCGTCTAAGTGGCCACTCGGACCACGGCGTGTCAGTCTGTTGACAAAGTGTAAACTTGGATGATTTGGAAATTATTTTCTCCGTCATCCAGGTCCACACTTGGACCGCGGAGAATAATCCGTTGTCCAGGTGTACACTTGGACGACGGAGATTATTTTCTCCGTCGTCCAGGTTCACACTTGGTCAACGGAGTATTCTTTGCGATCCAAGTGTGAACCTAGACGACGGAGAAAATAATCTCCGTCGTCCAAGTGTACACCTGGACAACGGAGTATTCTCTGCGGTCCAAGTGTACACTTGGACCGCTGAGAATACTCCGTCGTCCAAGTTCCACTTGGACCACGGAACCTTTACGGTTCCGTGGTCTAAGTGAAATTTTCTTGTAGTGAATCTCCATAATCAGAACATAATTGGAACACAATACTATATAATATCCATAATCAACAACAATTTTACATAATCTCCATCATAGAGATTGAACAAATTTACTATCATCTCGACCAATTCCACATGCAAACAAACACACAACCGAAGTCTACCAAATCCGCAGAAGACACAACATACAAATTAACACATAACATGCAAATTAAAAAGCAACAGAATACTAAACCTACTTCTTCAAAATCACGCACAGCCGAAGTCTACTAAAACTGTTTCTCTTACAGACTCATTCTCGCGGCGGCCTGAAATCACCATACCATAGTCAACAAAAGAAAACACAAAATCTCAGCAACCTATATCTTCCAGAAGAAAAATGGAGAGAGAGAGAGAGAGAGAGAGAGAAAGGGTAATCAGAAATTGGATAGGTGTAGTGAGGTGAGGTGGCAGGTTTGAGAGATGGTCGGTCGGTTTGGTCGGGTTGGACAGAGAGGGATGAAAGAGGAGACCAGGCTTTTCATCACTAAGTTGAGTCAGGTCGGAGGGAGACTGTGAATCAAGTCAGAGCGGAGGGTTGAGAGGAGGTGCGGCGGAGATCTAGGGTGGATATGAGAGGAGGTTCGAGAGGATGGGAGATGGAGAGGAGGTGCGGCGGCGGATTTTTCTTTGGAAAGAGAGGAGATGAAAATTGGGGATTTAGGGGAAGATTGGGGAAGACGAATAGAAACCTGATCTTAATAACCTACGTAGGCGATGAACGATAGGCATTTCTCCATCTAAGTCGACTTAGATGACTAAACCTACTGGTTCGCCGTCTAAGTCATTTTTTAAAAAGTTCGAAAAAAATTGGCGGAAAAAATAACGCACCAAATATTTGAGATTAGACAATGAAATAACAGGATTTCTTCGTCTAAGATTCTCTTTCGACGACAAAGCGTTTAGGTTTCGTTGTCTAGGTAATAATTCATATATTTTTTGAAAGCTATCTAGAAAAAAAATAATTTGCCACCTGCCTAAAAATTATAAGAAATCAACTGTCAGATGTAACCATTACATTTGTATAATATTGTAGAAAAAAAATTGAGGCCAATTTAGTTTAGTTTCATATTCGATCGATATAGTTTTTTGATTATCGTGAAAGGTTTAAAAGACAAAAACAATAGAAAATTCTCCTCATCCAAAACACATTTTTGAAGTTATGAGTGTTTCCACTTATTCCAAGCTTTACATATATAAATTAGATATAAATTAATTAAAATTTGACATAAAAAGTATATTGACAACTAATTACTTGTTATACATACATACGAACACTAATGTTGTATACCTTAAGTGTTCGTATGTATGTATTCACTCCACACCAATATTAACGAAATCGAATTTAGAAAAAATAAATGTTAGATATATTCATCAAAACATAATAGGTAAGTAGACAAATTTTCAGTCTATACGAAATTCGTTAAGGGTTTGATCACCGTAGTCTACTATAAAACCGAAATTTCAACGAAACAAAAACGTTCATATACCAATATTTGTATCTTTTTTTTTTAAACCATCGACACTCATAGTCCAAGATTTATTTACTCTATACCCTTGATGAATAAAATTCACAATCTAACATGGTACACGTGATCATGCTCTTAAAGGTCAGATTGTGAAACTCTACTTAGACGACAAAAATACTTGATTTTCGTCGTCTAAAACTTACAGGGTTTAGGGGTTAGGTTTTCTCTTAAATGACTAAACAATCAACGTAAGATGTCATCTTTAACAGAAAAGCATCTTGCATCAGTTTATTCTAAAATTTGACTTGTAAGACATAACAAGTATTACAAACACTCTACATTAACCTATTTTATTTAGTATATATACGTACATGTACATACAAATTAATTAATTAATTAACTTCGAATTTGATCGACTTCTCTTTGGATTAATTAATTATAAGTATTATATATATTTGTATAACAATATTAATATCAATAACTTCCATCATCATAATCTTCATCTTTTGAATCATCCTCCTCACTCTCAACTGACTGATCTTCATCATCATAATCTCAATCGCCTGAATAGTATACGATGTCGCCGTTGTCATCTTTCAACTCCTCTTCAGAGGCATTATTCTCGAGGTCTGTGATCTCTTTTTCAGTAAGATGCGTGGTGTGATCAGGTATGGGTAAGTGTTCATTACAACAAATCAGTTGCCTTGTGTTGGGGATAACAAAAGTATTAAGCTCTTGATATGCATTGTCATTATGCGCTTTAGTGTCAGTCGCCAATGTTCATTCAAGTGTTGTGGTAATCCATATTCCTCAGTGAGACATATTGTTAACTACTTTCCAACAAGCACCCGTTTTTGGATCATTCAAATAGAACACCTAAGCAAGAATGAATTGCTCATCTTCATGCCAGCTTGAGTTTGTATCAGCTGATTAAATGCCCAAATCTTCCTTTATATGCTGGAACCACTTACACTTGAATAGAAAAATGTTGATATATCATTCCCAGATAGTAGATTAACGACATTAACAAGAACCATGTAATATACATCATAGCCTTGTCCTACCGCATTCCTACTATTTTGTGTTCTTCTTCCTTCATCTTGGTCCTCTGAATGAAATTTTACACCGTTGACAAAACATTCGGGATACATATAATGTTGGACCAGCTTATGAGTCAATATGTGTTTTTCTCATGACCACCACCCCTAGTTGTTAATGAATTTTTCCATATCCCTCATCTGCAAAATTAGGAAGAAGATATATGAATGTCTATTTAATTTCTACCAAAAAATTTACAAAATAAGAAAACACCAAAATAACAAATAATTTACCGTGGCACCTTTTCTCATCCGGATTTCTCAATATCAAAATAAAGAAAGCACAATTTAACCTATATGGTTTAAACATACCCATTGGAGAAAATAATCAGGGAACTTCTTCTTATTCGGTTACGTCTCTTATCCGGTTTGGCTATCTTAATTTTCTCCCTATAAGCTTTCATGTACTGGTTGACCTCATCACAGTCTCGCAACACTACTCAATGGGCTCCATTAAGTTCTTCTTGAGTTGATCTTTCGTTTAATACTTTTTTAAACGATCGTATAACATCTGTGATGATTGAAAGATTGTAGCTAACATGTGTATTAGAGGCGGTGGAATCGGTGGTCTGGACTAGGTCTTTGAGATACATGTTGTAGTAGATTACACACTCATGCATTAGGTATATTTTTACTAGAGAACCATCCAGGGCAGAATTATTTTTGTCGAATCATTTATATTGTCCATGTTATCTGTAAAATGATAAAATTTCTTTTGCAAATATGTAAGACAAAAAGATATATAAATGATGAAATTGTGTATAAATAAATTCAAGTTACATGAAAATATTGTAACTTTCCTGTGGATACATCCAAGTGTAGTGGACCAAACCAAAAAGCATCACTTGTTTAGGAAGGTGGATCAAGAGGTGAATCATTATGTCAAAGAAAACATGAGGGCAATCCTCTCTTATTTGCAAAGGATGTGGAAAATTTTGTATTGTAGTTTGACCACATCTAACTTCTTCAACTCTCTAGTGCATAACCTCTACCACCATATGCATAATGCTATTATTGGTTGGTGACGTCACGAGACAAATATGGTCAAATTACCACTAGAATCAGACGTTGCATTATAACATGACAGTCATAAGTCTTTAGATCAATGAACTTGTGTTCCACAACTTTGACACCTATGTATATTTGCTGCATAATTAGACGGATAACGAACACTTTTAAACCAGTCAAATACATTATCCCTCAGTGTCGGCTTCACTGTGTAAGGTGCATCTCGCATCTTGATGTACATTCCTCTTCTATCCCTGTTTAACCACAAGGGACGGCGTGAATTCATAGATTCTAGATATTTTCGCGCTTTGGGAGTATCCTTAGTCTTAAACTTAATACCAAGAATCTTTCTCACCATGTTGTCGCACACATTATTTTCTGTGTGCATGATATTTAGGTTGTTCCTGAGTTTCAACTTTGACCAGTAAGGTAGTTCAAAGAAAATACTCATGTAATTTAAGTATCTAAGATGTTCGGGAAGGTGTGGATTGATATTTTTTACATGAACTTCATTGCTCAACACACCGAAATAGAAGTCGTTTAACTTCTCAAAAATATATTTACCAGACCATTGTCGATGTTTAGGATTATTCTCTATTGTCCTGATGAAATTCTCCTTATCCTATCGCCACTGGTAAATATGAGGTATCCATCTCGGTGACCCATGTAACACACCTTCCTCGTGTGACAACTAGAGTTAACAGCGTCCAAGCAGACAAGACAAGCATTGTACCCTTTGGTTGTATAGGATGCCAACAACTCATATGCAGGAAAATCGTTGATGCTCCATATTACTGCTACTCTCAACATGAAGATTATGTTACTGGATTTGTCATAAGTTTGGACTCAATTTTCCTACAACAGTTACAGCTCATTAATCAATGGTCTAAGATACACATCTAAACACTTTCCAAGAGACTTAGGACTTGGAATTAGCAGAGTAAGAAAATTAAATTCCTTATTCATACACATCCATGGAGGAAAGTTGTAAGGCATGACAATAATTGACCAAGTGCTGACGGAAACACTATTCGTAACCCAATGATTGAATCCATATGGTAGAAAGTCCGAGTCTAAGATTTCGAACCTCTGCTGCAAAGTCTTGAAATTCTCTGCCAAAATCTTTAAAAGCCTCTCCATCTGCCATGTGTCTGAGCTCATCGTCATCTATTCTCTATTTCTCGTGCCATCTCATCTCCTTTATTGTGTATAGGGACATGTACAGACACTGTAGTCTAGGAGTCAATGAAAAATAGCGAAGCTCCCTCACATGAATCTTCTTCTTTGAACTCCTTTTATTAGGGTTACACCATGTGGACTTGTTGCATACAGAACAATAGTCCAAATGTGTATACTCCTTGTAAAATAGCACACAATTTTTTCTGCACGCGTGAATTTTCTCATACTTAAGACAGGCTGCTCAAGATATTTCTTACCTTGTAATAGGAATCAGGAAGCTTGTGATGATTAGGAAGTGACTCACATATGTGTTGCTAGATTTCGTTTAAACCATCATTCAACATTTTGTTCTTCACTTTTTATTCGATTTTGATCATTATGATTCGCAAGACAATCTCTGCACATCCAAGATACACCGAGGTCTAGGCTTGAAGTAGCATCTTGTGGTATTTATCCATCTCAATAGTGTCAGTGTCCGGCAAGGCGGCTGGGACTGTGTCATAATGAGAAGTATCATAACCTCCATCTTCATGTTGGTGTCTAACATGGCTAAATTTCGGAAAAGCTTCATGGACCAAATCCACAGTGGTGTTCCAAGAAAGGGAACCACTACCGGTGGTTGAGGCACCCTGGTAGCTATACCTTAAGCTGAAGTCTACTACTTCACCGTGCTCACTCCATGTACTGTAACTCTATATCATACCATAAACATACAAGTATTAAGACATAACATTAACCTCCACAAACTGATGGTTAAGACATTTTCTGCACAGACACCTGTAAAGCATATTTTCTTGACCATGTTGCATCGCAAACAACATAAACTCTATGATTTCGCCATATAGCTCTCATCACTTCTATTCGCCAATTGTATCCAACTCTTATCCATATTTCTGCATAAGTTAATTGTCATGAGTGAAACAAAAAATTATCGAATAAGCCATCAATGAGCAAAAAATTGTTCTTACAATATTCATGTAATTAAGTACAAAATAAATTATCTTATCATTCTTAACTTACATTAATATTCATCTAATTAAGTACATTACTATATAATTAAACTACATAACACAATAATATACATTTACATACTACATGACTTAAAAAACCCACATTTGTCATCAAAATTGTTCTTAGCTTTTTAAATGATTCTGAACGAAGTCGATCACTGTTTCTATGAACAGTAAACGACAACAACATTAGTCTAATATGACTTAACGTAAAAATGTAAAATCTAGTATTGTGTTCTCTGCTTCGGCCAAGGCTCTAGCGACAGTGAGGAAGCAGTTTCTCTTTTCACAGAAGTCAGGCTTCATGGTTAACAGGTAGCAGGTAAGAATGTTAGACATAACATAATCGTTAGATCAAAATAAATAGTCAAGATTAAATCTTAAATTTTAAATAAAAATTTACTTATTTAGGTTTAGTACTGTTCCTTATGAGAAAACTAAACTTGATACTACAACCTTAAAGAAATATATTAGTTTACTATTTTATCTTTATCTTATAAGCATGTGTTTTATTATAAATTGTGTTAACATACGGAAGTATTGTCCTTAATCATATATATAATTAATCAACAAATGCATGCAATTACCTAACAATTAAAAAATTAAAACAATATGCAAACAAGGTCGCCAAAATGATTCGCCGGAGTATTTCACCGGAGAACTCCCTCATTGTACGTTTTTACGCGCGTAACTAAATTCAAAATAATTAATCGAGAGAAACGAGTTAATACTTTCACCAATAAGGAGATAAGTGAGTAAACTAGAACTCCGAATCTGGAAAAACCGTATAAATGGAAATTGTGGCCGAAGGTGGTGTGTAAAGGTTTTGAGAGATGTTGAGAAATGAGAGTGAGAGAGATGAAAACCTCAATCTTGAAATTGAATCTGATCTAAATAATTGAGTTTTCTTAGATGACAAAATAATTCGTCATCTAAGTGTAATATTTCATTGTCTAAGTACAAACTTAGACGACGAAGATAGGTTAGCTCTTAGATGATGAAATACATAATTCATCGTCTACGTTAAACTTTTCCACGACGGATAACATTTTTGTCATCTAAGAAGTTGTACTTAGACGACGAAACTTGTATTCGTCCTCTAAGATTTTTCTTAGAGAACAAAATGTTTAACGAATACATGTTTCGTCGTCAGAGCAAACTCTCAGACGATAGAACTGGATGTTCGTCGTCTAAGCAAACTCTTAGGCAACAAAAAACTGGATATTCGTCGTCTAAGTCCAGCCTAGATGACAAAATATTTTCTTGCACGACGAATTAGTTTTTCTTCGTCTAACTCGATCATACTTAGATGACGAAAAGGTTAAGGTTTAGTTGTCTGAGTGCGAATTTTTGGTAGTGTCGATACTTATTTGTATGAACAGTTGACTAACAAACTGTCTTATGTGTAAAAGAGACACTACCGCATTATGCACCATTGCCGGCAAGAAGGAAAAAAAAAGGCCGGCGACGGAGCAAGTCGCCGGCAATAATGAGCATTGCCGGTGATATGAACCGTCACCGGCAATGAGATCAAAACGTCACCGGCAATGGTCAAAATTATTGCCGGCGACCTTCTCCGTCGCCGGCAATAGTCTCTCCACCATTGCCGGCGAAAATCCGGCCCAAATATCGCCGTCAATGGTGAAAAATTATTGCCGGCGACGGAGAAAGTCTCTGGCAATAAGTTTCCATCATTTCCGGCGATTTTTGGCCGGAATTTCGCCGGCAATAACTCCATTTCCGGCGATTTAATGAATCGCCAGCAATACCTCTTATATCAGATCTAGATCGCAGCAGCTCATTCATTTGGGTAGAGAAAAATCCGGTGAAATCGAAATAAGGAAAATGCTCTGAAATCCTTCGGTATTGTCAAAAGGCGTCGAAAACCCGCTCGGGAAGCTATATATATACGTAGCTATATATATATAGGTACGTATATACGTATCTATATATATGTGTGTTGATTTAATTAGATCGATATATATATATATATATGCATGCATGTGTTGATTTAGAGTTGAGATATCGATTATTGGTTTGAATTGCAAATAGAGTGGATATATTGTTGATTTCGAGTGATTGACTGTTGATTTTGAGTTGATTTGAGATTATTTCGATGAAAATATGTTAATTTGTGTGTATATATATATGTATGTATGGATATAAAATTATTTTGTGAATATTAATTGTTAATATGTGTATATATATATATATACAGGCATGGTAATTTGTAATTGTGAATTGTTGGTATATATATTTTTTTTAATTTATATGCATTATGCATGGGTCGACTTTTGTTAATTAATCGGATGAATTCGAATGTAATTAATGATGATTTATTAATTAATTAGTAGTGAATGTGTGTATATATATATTTATAGTACGTAATGTTAAAATTTTTAGGATGGACAAGAGTTGGATGAGCCTCGAAAAATGGGATGTGAGAAATCACCATGGAATTAGAAGTTTTGTGGATTTTGTGAAGGCTAATTGTGGAGACACTACACTTCATTATTGCCCGTGTAAAGAATGTAAGTGTCGCAGCGATCGATTTCGTTTTCCCATTGATAAAGTCCAGAAGCACCTGAGTAAATACGGGTTTTGGGATAAGTACACTTGTTGGATTTATCATGGTGAAACATCGTTAGCGGGTCCGCATGATCATGGACAATTTGGTGAGAGGGCCAGTCCATCCTATGATCATGGACATTTTGCTGAGAGGGCCAATCCATCCTATGATCCAACATCGATGTTAATCAATGATATGTTTCCTCATGAGAGCGGTGTATTTGCTGATCAAGCACGAAATGTCCCTCCCGTCGTGCAGGGTTTCCCCCATATTGAGCTAGTCGAGCCATTACCTGGAGCTCATGTCAACACAAGCGGTATGGACAAATACAACAACCTGATTGCATTGCAACAGACTCTGTTGTACGACGATTGTAGTAAGACTGTTCTTGAAAGTGTCATGGGAGTGAAGCAGCTCAAAATGGAGAACAAAATGTCTGTCAAAGCTGTTGATTCTTGGCTGAAGTGGACTGCTTTGCTACTGCCACCCGGTCATCGTCTTCCTACCACTCATCATAAGGTGCGACATATCCTGAAAGATCTTGGGCTTTCCTACATCAAAATCCATGCATGCAGATATGATTGTATTCTCTTCTGGGGAAAAGAAGTTAAAGACCTTGAAGCATGCCCGGTATGTTTTACAGAAAGGTATAAGTTGACTCCTGCAGGCAACAAGAAAGGTGTGAAGATACTTCGTTATTTCCCGCTTATTGATAGGCTGGAGCGGTTGTTCATGTGTGCTTCCACGGCCGAAGCTATGAGATGGTGGGCTGAGAGGAATTTGCCTGACGATGACACCCTTATACACCCTTCCGACGGAGAGGCTTGGAAGCACATGGTCAGGGAGTTTGATCATTTTGCAGCAGAGGTCCGAAATGTTTGGCTAGGGCTTTCATCTGACGGATTCAACCCTTTTGGCAACATGAGTCTTCAATACAGTATATGGCCAGTTATTTTTGTACCGTACAACCTTCCACCATGGATGTGCATGAAGAAGGAATATAATATGCTGACTCTGTTAATTCCGGGCCTGGGTTATCCAGGAAAGTGTCTCGATGTGTATTTGAGGCCTTTGATTGAGGAGCTTAAGTACCTGAGTGAGTGTGGCCACCTCACTTACGATAGGTTCAAAAATGAGATGTTCCAGATGCATGCCATGCTTGTTGGCACCATCAGTGATTTTCCTGCTCGCGGTATGTTGTCGGACAACGTTACCAGGGGTTACAGGGCTTGTTCAGAGTGCATGACGGTTGATTGTTGCAGTCCTCATTGCAGTAAAATTGTTCAGATGCGTCACCGTTGTTGGCTTCCATATGATCACCCATTTAGGCAGGATCAAGACGCTTTTGATGGGACTGTGGAAACAGGTGTGGCACTCATGCGATGGACAGGGGATGAAATTTTGGAAGTGTTGAATGAATATGATTTTGGCCAGCTAAGCAATCATCCTGAGATAGTGACGTCAATTCCAGACAAGCCCGAAAGGTATAAGTTTTGGACACACAAGAGCATATTCTGGGAACTCCCCTACTGGCCCAGGTTGCCTATCAGACACTACCTAGATGTCATGCACATAGAGAAGAATGTGTGTGAAAGTGTGGTGGGCACAGTTCTTAATTTGGAGGGGAAAACAAAAGACATCCCTAAGGCACGCATTGATCTGAAAGCTATGGGACTGCGGAAACATTTGTGGTTAAGAGATGGTAAGAAAAAAATGCCGCAAGCTCCTTACACCGTCAAGCCAAAGCATAAGCATGAAATTTTTGGGTGGCTGAGTAAAGTCAGGTATATATTCGTATGGCTATGCAGGAAATTAATATAATTTTTACTTATATATGGTTATATGCGAGAAATATAATTGTTGCTTATGGCTATGCAGGAAATATAAGCAGGTGTGTTAACTTCTGGGACAATAAGATGTACGGATTAAAGAGTCATGACTGCCATGTACTGCTTCAACGCCTTTTCCCTATTTTCATTTGAGGGTACCTGCCCAAAAAGGTGGTAGAGCCGTTGGTGGCCTTGTCAAGATTCTTTCAGAAGTTATGCACCAGAGAAGTTAAAAAATCAGGCATCGGGGAGATGCAAGATGACATCATTTTTATCATGTGCAAGCTCGAGAGGATATTTCCCCCAAATTTTTTCGACATCATGCCTCACCTGATGATCCATCTTCCCGAACAATTATTGCTTACCGGTCCCGTACACTACACTTAGATGTATTCCATGGAAAGGTACAAATGATTCATACATTTGGTTTGGCTCTGTTTTTATATGTAAATTCTTATTTTTTAAGTATCATAACATGCACTTGTTAACTTGTAGACAATTGGGAGCCTACAAGGACTATGTGAAGAATAAATCTGCACCTGAAGGGTGTATCGCTGAAGCATATATTGCGCACGAGTGTGTAATGTACACGAACTTGTATTTGGGAGCGCTGGAGGACCCCCAACAACAGATGCCCATAGATGAACCCCAGTTCAACCTTTCTATCATCTCCAATGACGTGGTAGTACATGGAAGCTTGCCAAAGTCGTACAAGTTGGATGGAAATGAGGTAGTCATTGCCTACTGGTCGGTACTGATTAACTGTCCAGAAGTACAATATTGGAAAAACTATCATCTTCACTGCCCTGCTATTGTCGGAAATGTAGATTACCACAACAGGACGTTTGCAAACTACTTTGGTCAATGGGTAAGGGTATATGTGTATATATCTATTTTTTATATCCTTATATAGCATGTGTGTACGTGGTTTTCTTTTTCTATGTTCATAATTTATGGTGTACCTGGTTTCTTATCGTTTTCAGATGAACCATGTAGCAAATGATGGTTGCCCAGAGTGGTCAAACGAATTGAGGGTCCTGGCGATGAAACCGATAGCTTCAAAAGTTTACTCGATGTGTCAGGTCAATGGCGTGAAATTTATATGTGAAAATCGAGACGACTACTGAAAACACAGAATTGTGGGGTGATGGTCCATAGTGGGCAGGATGGCGTTAACTATTACGGTGTCCTTCATTCAGTTGTTGAATTAATTTATGGGAACCGCATGAAAGTGCACTTGTTCAAGTGTAGATGGTTTGATACTAGCCCGGAGAACACAAGGACCGATCAGTACGGAATATTTTCGGTGAATACTGCTACAAGCTGGTATAAAGAAGACCTTTTCGTTCTTGCCACATCAGTAAAAAAAGTGTTTTACCTTGACGATCTTCTGAACAAAGTCCCGTGGAAGGTGGTTAACCATGTTGCTCATAGAAACATATACAGTGCTGCCACACTTGGTGAGACCGCAGATGATGAAGAAGTTACTGCATACCAAGAGCCGAACGCTTTTGACATTCCAGAATCATCTACGATTCGCCTTAATAATGTGAGATTTGGGAGTGTGGTTCGAATTACTGGAGCAGAACTTCTCGATGTTAATCCATATGAAGTTGATGCTGATTCAGATGACGAGGAGCGGCATATATTGCCAGAGGTTACCTATGAAACCGAGTCAGACTCAAGTGATGAAGATGATTACGATTATCATCCTTAGTACGTTAATGATGTACGCATTTTAGTATATATAAACGTGCATGTATGTTTGTTATATAAACGTGCATGTACGTATTTATAGTCGGAAATTCTTGTCGTAAATTATAGTCGAAAATTATAGTCCTAAATTATAGTCGGAAATTATATATAGTCGGAAATTCTAGTCGTAAATTATAGTCGGAAATTATATATAGTCGTAAATTATAGTCGGAAATTCTAGTCGGAAATTATAGTCGGAAATTATAGTCGGAAATTATAAAAATTTCGCCATGCCAACGCTTGATATCGATCGGTGTTATTTATGAATTAATACTTGCCGGAAATTCTTGGCCGGGAATCACTATCATTACCAACGAGTTGATAACTCGTTGGTAATATTATTACCCACGAGTTATCAACTCGTTGGTAATAGTATTACCAATGAGTTGCTTATCAACTCGTGGGCAATACTATTAGCAACGAGTTAATTCGTTGGTAAAAGTATTGCCCACAAGTTGATAAGTAACTCGCCGGCAATACTTGGTTAATTTCCAGCTTGAAAACCCTAAAACCCCTCCCCTCTTCCTCACCTCGCCGCCCTCTCCTCAAACCTCTCTTCCCCCCCCCCCCCTCCCCTCTCCCCTCTCCCCCTCTCCACACAAAATTATCTAAACCCAAAAACCCCAAATCTCCCCTACCTCTCCTCCCCTCCTCCTCTACCTCCTCCCCTCACCTCCGTCGCCGGAAGCCGATTGAGCTCGACCATGACAGGTCCTAGCTCCCTCTGTCTCTGTCTGTCTCTCTCTCTCTCTCTCTCTCTCTCTCTCTCTCTCTCTCTCTCTCTCTCTCTCTCTCAATTTTTGTTTTTTTAATTATGTATATATATATATGCATTTAAATTATATTTGGTTGCATTTTAATTAACTTGATTAATTAAGTTTTGGGTGATGTTTTAATTTTTGATAATTATTAGGTATGTATGTATATATGTGGAAAATATTTAGGTAATTTAAGGTGATTTAATTGGCATGGATTAATTGATATATATATATTTGATAATTATATTGTATTTTTAAGGTGTTTCATGGGCAAATTAAGGTGATTTGGATTCATTGATATAGGTAATTTAAGGTAATTTAAGGTGTAGGGCAAATTAAGGTGATTTGGATTAATTGATATAGTTGATAATTTAAGGTATATTTGTTAACTTAATTAATTGGTTAAATAAGCATTTGGGTAATAATTAATTGATATTTTAATTGACATTTGGTTAAAACGGAATCGGAACCGTTTTGAACCCATAACCGCTAGAACCGGAACTGGAACCGAACGGTTCCGGTTCCAAACGGTCCCGGTTCCAAATGGTTCTGGTTTCGAACGGTTCCAGTTCAAAACGGTTCCGGTTCCAAACGGTTCCGGTTCCAAATGGTTATCGGTTCTAACAATTAGTCTTGGATTCGGTTCTATGAAAAACCGGAACCGTTTGGAACCGGAACCGTTTGGAACCGGAATCGTTTGGAACCGGAACCATTTGGAACTGGAACCGTTTTGAACCGGAACTGTTTCGAATCGGAACCGTTTGGAACCGGAACCATTTTGAACCAATGGTTCCGGTTCAGGTGAGTGTGGTTATCGGTTCAAAACGGTTCCGGTTCCAAACGGTACCGAAACTAGGACTAATTGTTGGAACCGATAACCATTTGGAACCGGAACCGTTTCGAACCGGAATAGTTTCGAACCGAAACCATTCTGTTCCGGTTCCGGTTCTAGCGGTTATCGATTCCGGTTCCGGTTCCAAATGGTTCCGGTTCAAAACGGTTCCGGTTCGAAACGGTTCCGGTTCCTTAATTTTCATAGAACCGAATCCAGGACTAATTGTTGGATATGCAGGAGGTTTTGCGGCAAATTGGCTTGGAGGCATCAAATGGAGAGGGACTAGAAACAGTGGAGGGAGCAGCAGTCAAGGTTCCTCAGTCGCAATCAGCAACACGCGCAGTGGCTCAATTATGAATGCTCGCACACAAATTTTGCTAGCTGCGTGAGGAGAGGAGAAAGCTGCACGATCCGGATCCGTGCAACCCCCAGTCCAGCCTCGAGCTTCAGTCAGCAGACCCACAGACGAGCGACAGTCAACAGGGGCATCAGAAACTCCCTCCATCCGAATGCCCCCTATTGGCCCGGTGCCTACTCCCGTTTCACGGGAATCATCTGAGGCAGATGGTGCTGGCGCCTCATCGTCCAGGCCTCGTCTATCTCCGTCGTCCGGTCTCTTCCTGCCCGACGAGATTCCTGTGATCCCTGAATTTGATGATAGGGGGAGGCCTATTTATATTAAAGGACGGCCGGAGTTCCTGAGCGTGGAGGAAGCGTACAACTTCATCCCGTTCGACCCCGTGTATCTTTGGAGTGCGAGGTGCACCAACCAGCAAACAGACGATGCAGGTAAATTTTATTTAACAAGATTGATTACTTAATTATTACTTAAGACGAACAAGGAGAACAGATTGAAAAACACCAAGGCCCATCATGCAGGTTCACTCAACTATTTGGGTTGGTCGAGTAAGGCGCAGCAACAACAAGAAGTCAACCCGTTGGTGTTTATTCATCAGAAGTTCTATCTACAGTGCCCTGAAGAAGCGGTAAGTCTTTCGCCTCATTATTTTGTACTTCACATATGCATGTGTTAATAAAACTATTTTTCTCTATTAATTTATTTTGTTTAATAATACGTTATTCATTTTCGCTTTTGAATTAGGCGAGAGTGGAGGAGGCGATCACAGAAGTCACCATGAATATAGCTCGAAACAACCATCCTGACTGCTCGGAGGAAGAAGTGACCCAGTATGCCTCTCAGATCGATCTGCTTGATCGCCCTATAGCGGTTCAGATCATGGCAAAAGCGTGCGAGACTGGAAAGAATACCTACTACTGCAGGGGAATGGGCTCGGCGGGCGAATGAGTATTGAAGAACACTTCGGAATACTCTACCGGGTCAAGAACTTCAACTTCTAGGAACTCTAACCTAGCAGCGGAGCTTCTGAGGATGCAGAGGGAGTTGGAGGAGCAAAGGAGGCAGATGGAGGAGATGCGGCAATTGGCCGAGCAGCAGGCAGTCAGAGATGCCGAGTACCGGGTGATGGCTGAGCAACACCGAATGATGGTCCAGCAGCAGACACAAATGTTCACATGGATGCAGACGATGTACGCGTGACAGACTACCGGGCAACCGCTCCCCACACCTCCCCCAGTCCCTGTGTTCCACACTGATACACCACCGCAGCAGTCACCGCCACAGCAAGACCAGGGTAGCCACCGGAGTTCAAATGATTACGTCCACATGGATTTCCTCGACCCTTAATGTAGTTGTAGTTTATTTTCGTATTGTTGCTGTTTGTACTGTACGTTGGACAATTATGTGTGTACTGTTGAACTTGTATTTGTACGGTTTCTGTTTTTCAGTGCAGGTTCTGGAATTGGGCCCAATCCAGAACCGGCTTTTTTTTTGACAAATTTCTCCGAGTATTGCCGTCGACTTGGACCTAAGTCGCCGGCAATACCCCTCATTTTCCGGCCACGGCGGAGGAACATTGCCGGCGACTCAAGTCGCCGGTAATGCCCTAAATCATTGCCGGCGACTCATGTCGCCGGTGATACCCTTAGGCATTGCCGGCGACTTGAAAAATAAGTCGCCGGTAATACTTTCACCGGCGCCAAATTTCCGGCGAGAGTATTACCGACGACTTAAAAAGAAAGGCCGGCGACTTAAGGCAATACCTCTTAGTGTGGTAGTGAGACCCAATCTCGAGGGAAGCTTAGAAATACCTCCCTGCCACATTTTAAATTTTAATGAAAATTCAAGCATATTTTCATTCAAAGACTTAGTCTTTTGACCTATATTTTTTTCCTTTTTGAGAACAATTATACTTTTCATGATGTCCAAATTGCCCAAATGTATTATTTTTTGTATTAGGCATTTAATTACGCGTCCTATATGGAAGTTTCAAATTTACTTCCCATAATCCTTAATTGTAGATTTAAAAAATTGAATTAATAATTTTCCTAAATGCTTCAAATTCGAACTAGGAATCTCTACTTCTATATCGTTTCCTATTTTTCCTAAATTTTCTTGTTTTACTCCTAAGCTCTTTCGGTATAGCCATTTACAATACAAAAGTTTTTTAAATTATTCATCGGAAGTTCTTAGGAATCTAGAACACTACAAGAAAACAGCACTTAGACCACGGAAACAATAATTCTCCGTCGTCCAAGTGACACTTAGACGACGGAGAAGACTCCGTGGTCCAAGTACCACCTGGACGACGGAGAATACCATCTCCGTCGTCCAAGTGGTCACCTGGACCTCGGAGTCTTCTCCGTCCTCCAGGTGACCACTTGGACGACGGAGATGGTATTATCCGTCGTCCAGGTGACCACCTGGACCTCGAAGTCTTCTCCGTCCTCCAGGTGACCACTTGGACGACGGATATGGTATTATCCGTCGTCTAGGTGACCACCTGGACCTCGGAGTCTTCTCCGTCCTCCAGGTGACCACTTGGACGACGGAGATGGTATTCTCCGTCGTCCAGGTGACCACCTGGACCTCGGAGTCTTCTCCGTCCTCCAGGTGACCACTTGGACGACGGATATGGTATTCTCCGTCGTCCAGGTGATTACCTGGAGGACGGACCGACACACCGTCGTCCGAGTTCACAAAACGTACTTCCACTTAGACGACGTACCGACACCTCCGTCGTCTAAGTGAAGCATTATATAAGCCCACTTCCGGCCAAACTGATCAAATTCATTCCTAGCTAGCCTCGATCTCTTCATGATCGATTCCATTTGAAGAATAATTGAAGGAGAAGGGAGAAGGAGAAGCTAGGGAGCTCGAGCTAGGTAGCTTAAGCTAGCTAGGTCGAGAAGAATCAGGATCGATAAGGGATCTCCGCTGACTAGCTAGTTAGCTTAATTAACGTAAAGATATCGAGAAGGCCAGCAGGTACGTACGTACGCAGTTAAAATTTGCTTAATTAATATGTATTTAGTGAAAACGTACGTACATATATATACATGCAAGGATGTTAGCTGATGTTAGCTATATATATATATATATGTACAGATTGATTAAATTACGTACATACGTACGTAATTGATGGATCGATATGTAGATCGAGTACGTATAATTAAGCGTAAATTAATGGACAAATATATATATATATATATGTAATAATTAATTAAGTATAATATTTTGTAGCAGTATGGACAAGAGTTGGATGAAGTTGAAGAATAGATGTGATGTCCGGTATATGGATGGAATTAGCGAATTTGTGAATTTTGCGATAGAACATGGTCAGGGAAAGAAACGTTTCAGGTGTCCGTGTCAGAAATGTCTTAATTGTCAGTATGCGGAGGTTAATGTTATGGTGCAACACTTGTACGAAAATGGTATGATGTGGAGTTACACTACATGGAGCGAGCATGGTGAATATGTAGAGTTCAGCACAGCAGACTTCAGCTCAGGGTACAGTTACCATGGTGCCTCATCCAGCGGCAGTGGTGCCGGACCCCCAGCTTGCAACCCAACTGCAGATTTGGTCCATGATGCGTTTCCGGGATGTAGTCATGGCGGACACCAACACCAAGACGGAGGTTACAGTACCACCAATGAGCATGATGACACATTCCCCGTAGCTAGCTTGGCCACTGACACCAGTGAGATGGAAAAGTACAACCGGATGCTACTTGAAGCGCAGACCCCGGTGTTCCCTGGATGTCGAGAGAATGTGTTGCAATATGTGATGGAGCAAATGAAGATAAAAGTGAAGCACAAAATGTCAGTGAGTGCTTTTGACGAAATTCAAGAGCAAATATGTAAGTTGCTTCCTGATGATCACAATCTTCCTAAATCTCATTATAAGGTTAGAAATATCCTGAGCAGCCTCGGCCTAAAGTACAGGATAATTGACGCATGTCCGAATGATTGTGTGCTATTTTACAAAGAGTATAAAGAGTTGGACTATTGTCCCGTATGTGGCCAGTGCAGATTCCAGTTGAATAGGAAGAGTTCGAAAAAGAGAATTCCTGTGAAAGTTGTTCGATATTTTCCCTTGATTCCCAGATTGCAGCGCCTGTACATGTCGCTACACACAGCAGAGGCGATGCGATGGTACGCAGAAAAGCGAATAGATGACGATGTCCTGCGACACGCCGCAGATGGGGAGGGTTTCAAACATTTCGACAGAGAATTTGGAGACTTTGCTTCAGAGGTTAGAAATGTTAGACTCGGCCTATCTACAGACGGATTCAATCCTTGGGGAAGTAATAGCTCCGCCGTCAGCACTTGGCCAGTTATTCTGATGCCATACAACTTGCCTCCGTGGATGTGCATGAACAAGGAATTTAATTTCCTTACCATACTAATTCCAGGTCCTAAATCTCCATCGAAGTGCTTAGATGTCTACCTCAGACCTTTGATCGACGAGCTGAAACTGTTGTGGGAAAATGGAGTCCCAACTTATGACAAATTCACTGACACGATGTTCACGATGAGGGCTGCTGTAATGTGGACGATCAGCGATTTTCCAGCTTATGGGATGTTGGCAGCCTGCAGGACAAAAGGATATAATGGATGTCCTATATGTTTGGACGACGTGAACTCTAGTTGGCACGCGGGGAAGGTGTGTTACTTGGGTCACCGTAGATGGCTTCCTCACGACCACCCGTGGCGACAGGATGAAGCTCATTTCGACGGTACGGTAGAGAACAATCCTAAACCCCGTAGTTGGTCGGGCGAAGAGATTTTAGAGAGGTTGAGCTATTTCGACTTTGGTGTGTTGAGCAATGACGCGGATGTAAAGAAATGCAATCCAATTCCTCCACATGATCTGAGCTATTGGGATCACAAGAGTATATTCTTTGAACTCCCTTACTGGTCGAAGTTGAAGCTGAGGAACAACTTGGACGCGATGCACATAGAAAAGAATGTGTGCGACAGCGTGGTGGGAACAATTCTCGGTATTAAGTTCAAGACTAAAGATACTCCCAAAGCGCGCAAAGATTTGGAATCAATGAATCTACGTCGTCCCTTGTGGTTGAGGAGGGATAGGAAAGGAGTGTACAACAAGATGCCAGATGCACCTTACACAGTGAAGCCGACGCTTAGACGTTCTGTATTTCACTGGTTTAAGGGCGTTCGTTATCCGGCTACGTATGCAGCTACTATAACGAGAGCAGTGGACGAGGTGCAACACAAGTTTGTTGGTCTAAAGACACATGACTATCACGTTATGCTGCAACGTCTGATTCCAGTGGTAATTCGACCATACTTGCCTCGGGACGTCGTAGAACCAATAGTGGCATTATGCAGGTGGTGGCAGAGGTTATGCGCCAGAGAATTAAAGAAGTCAGATGTGGTGGAATTGCAACAACAAATTGTGCACATCATTTGCAAACTAGAGAGGATTTTCCCCCCTGCTTTCTTTGACATCATGATTCACCTAATGATCCACCTGCCCGAGCAGGTGCTCATTTCTGGTCTGGTCCAGTACACTTGGATGTATCCTCAAGAAAGGTACGTAAAACTAATTAATTAATTTGTTCCACTGGAGATTATATATATACTAGCCAGCTAGCTATATGTACTTATGTAATGTGTACGTTTGATTTTGTAGACAGCTTGGACAGTATAAGTCATTCGTCAAAAACAGGTCGGCCCCGGATGGCTCCATAGCAGAGACATACCTAATGCATGAGTGTGTTACTTACTGCAACAGGTACCTCAAAGATCCACCCCCTCCCAGTACTGCCTCCGATCGCAGTGCCCGCATCAATCTTTCTGTCGTCACCAATGTCGTCCGACCGTTTAGAGGAGTATTAAAGGAATCGTTAACACGGGAAGAACTTATTGAGGCACATTGGGTAGTGTTGCGAGACTGTGAAGAAGTTGAGCCGTACATGATGTCATACAGGGGGAGGTTTCAGGCATTAAATCAAAACAAGAGTTCGGCGTGGATTGAGAAAATGGTTAAGAAGAAGTTTCCTGATTATTTCTTCCAATGGGTACGTACGTACGACTCGGTATTAATTATTTAAATACATATTGCTCATGTTTGTAGAAAGTAAACCATTATATTAATTTGGCCTTTTTCGCAGATGATTGATCTGCAAAAATCTGATAACCACGGAGGGTGGTGGTCATGGCCAAAGCACTTGCTAGCAGGGAAGCCGGTTAAACACTATATTTATCCCGGATGTTTTGTGAACGGTGTAAAGTTCCATTCATTGGCCCGAGACGAAGGAAGAAGAACACAAAATAGTGGGGTAGCCGTTGGGAAAGACAATGATCTATATTTCGGGGCTATTGTATACGTGGTTCAGCTATGTTACGGGAATGATGTCAACGTTTTCCTATTCAAGTGCAGATGGTTCAAGCGTACAAAGGAAGACCTGGGACTATTATCTGTCGATACAAACTCGCACTGGTATGAGGATGAGCCTTTCGCTCTGGCCACCTTAGTTCGGCAGGTGTTCTATCTCGACGATCCGAAAGCCGGTGAAGGGTGGAAAATAGTGAACCATATCTCTCACCGAGGAATATGGAATACAGAGACAATTGAAGGGACACCGGCGACGACTGAAGATGCTGCTGAACCAGAAAGAGACATTCCTGCCTATCAAGAGCCTAATATTTCTATGGTCCGCTCCGATATAATGGACCTGGTTCAAGATGGTGAACGGTTACCCATGCCTGATGGTTGTACAGATCTAACTGAAGATGAGATTATCGATGAGGTAGATGAAGAAGACGAGCAGGAAGAGGACGCGGACGAGGACTCAGGTTATTCGTCGGACGATGTTGAGTACGATGACGAGGATGAGCCGTCGACTAACGGGGATGAGGACGATGATGATTATGACGAAGAGTACGGTCATACGACGAGGGAGATTAATTGGTAATTAATTACTGTAATTATTGTAATATATATATATTATCGATGCTGGTTTACGGTAAGAAATTAATCCGAATTATATATCCTGGACAACGGAGAAATTAATTGCAGATTAATTGGCGCCAAATCTCAATCTCATATAAAACCCTAGCTAAATCCTGTACCCTAAATCTAGCAGTTCGGATCGATCGATCAATTTTTTAATTATATTTTTGAATCAGAATAATTGAACACACACACAAATGACCGGGGACGACCTAAACCCTAAGGCCCTAACCCCTGAATTCGGGGTTTTTACACCTGGACGACGGAGATGGTCATTCTCCGTCGTCCAGGTACACACTAGGACGACGGAGATGGTCATTCTCCGTCGTCCAGGTACAAACTAGGACGACGGAGATGGTCATTCTCCGTCGTCCAAGTTCACAAACCCTAAACCCTAAACAGTAAGGCCCTAACCCCTGAATTCAGGGTCTATACACCTGGACGACGGAGAACGTCATTCTCCGTCGTCCAGGTCAGAACCTGGACGACGGATAACTTCATATCCGTCGTCCAGGTGATTACCTGAACGACGGAAACACTCATTTCCGTCGTCCAGGTGCAGATATCGTAATTTTTTCTAAGACAACGACCCTCTAGACCTTCTTCCAATGCATTTTCTTTTCCTCAAGACTTTAGAGTAAACAATTCTTGGTGTGTGAGCTTCGACGGTTCGAAAATCGGAGTTGCGAAATGCCTTGTATCCACGTTTCCGATTTGTGAAATTATCGGTTTTGCGGTTGACTGTGCCGATGAAACCCTTCCCGAACTTATTATTTTATGGTCCTTTGAAGACAATTATATATTATGTTACGACGAACATATCCAACGGTTGTTTTGTCCAAATTCAATTTCATTAATACTCTGCTGCAAATGAGCGTCTACTCATGAACACTTAAGTCGTAAAGATTAGTCGATACTTAACATGTTTCAATACGTAAAATTAATCGGCGGTTCAAATTTAACTGTTCATATATACGATGCGTTCATCGATATTGTACAACTATTTCACCCGAATGACAGATCGCTAAATTCCTAGCGAATTATTTTTAAAATTTTTTTTTACGTAATTTGAACCTGGACGACGGAGAAGGTCATTTTCCGTCGTCTAGGTGTTCACCTGAACAACGGAGAATGATCATCTCCGTCGTCCAGGTTCAAAAATCATGGCGGTTCAAATTTATTTTTGTTTATTTTTTTTCATGTAATTTACACTTGGACGACGGAAACTTACTATCTCCGTCGTCCAAGTCCAAAATTATGGCGGTTCATTTTACCGCTTCCGTTTTTGGGACCGTTTGAATTTTCACTTAGACGACGGAGAATTCATTCTCCGTCGTCTAAGTCCAAAATCATGGAGGTTCAAAACGTCCCGCCGATTAATTACGCGCCGCTTGAAAATTTTTAAACTGCCACCTGGACGACGGAAAACACTATTTCCGTCGTCCAGGTGGACTTAGACGACGGAGAATAGTGCTCCGTCGTCTAAGTGCAACTCTATAAATAGAGTTGCACCCCCCCCCCCCCTCATTTTCTCATCATTCCATCTCCTCCTCTCCCTCTCCTCTCCTCTCCTCCGGCGATCCTCCTCCGGCGACGCTCCGACGACATTTTTTCCGGCGTGGTTCCTATCCTCTCCGACGACTCAAGTCCGGCGAAATTCCCGTAAACTCCGCTTCGGTACATTTCTATTTTTCCCTTATTTAAATAATTTTCATTTTATTAATTAATTAAATTCTAAATATAATTAATTAGTAGAAATTAATTTAGTAATTAATTTTAAATATTTAATAAATGATTAATTGTTGTTATTTATTAATTAAATCATACTTATTGTTATGGTTTCCTAATTAAATGAATAATTGTAAATTTGTTGTTATTAAATAAATAAATAAATAATTATTGTTATTAATTAATTAAATAAATAATTATTGTTATTAATTAATTAAATGGTTAATTATTGCATGCTAAATGGAAAATAAATTATTGCATGTAATTACGTGTATTTTTTAGTAAATTAATTTGTAGTACGTGTTCGATTTAAATTTAGTACATAGGCTTGGTGTAATTAAGTCGCACTCTTTGGAATAGATGGCGCCTCTTTTCCTTGCTTATCTCCTTAACCCCTCGTGATGTGTGGATTTCATCACCGCACACCATAACCTAAGTGAAGTTATGGACACGAGGTTGAGGGCGGAGTTTGCAAAGGAGTTGAGGGAGTGTAAATTTTCGAAAAATTGGCCGAATGTCGGACATGGTGTCTAGAAACGGGTTATGACTGGTGACAGGATTTGGACTAAGAAAGACTTTTGTCGAAATTAGTCCTGCCTCTCGCGTTATCTCTATCCCTAACTGGCCATGTTTTTCGATTTAACCAAGGCTGATTAATTGAAAATTTACACTTTATCGCGCGGGTCGCACGTCCATTGAACGACCGAAAATGCCAAGCTAGTGTACTCTATTTAAATCTTAAACGTACTTAATTAATTAGCGTAAATTTTTAAGTTGTAATTATTATGGTAAGTAGGTATTTTAACGCATCAATCTTAGGTTTAAATGGCTTCGCCAAAGACGACATCCGGCAAGAAGAAAGCCCAACAAGAGGCAGAAGATGTCATGCTCCGCCGCTTGGCGGACCAAGTCGGTTGGGAATTACCACCGGAGGGCAACGACGCTCTCAATCCGGACGGATCATCTGGTCCGTCCGTAGCGCCCTCTGGGGAAATTCCCGCTCCCCCTTTCATCTCGAGCGGTGATGACGTCGACCTCTTTTCAACTCCGACGCCCGGTACCGGTTCAACGGCAAGTACTCAGGCGTCCTCGACCGCCGAATCAATCATGTACAGCGCCCGCCGTAGGCAAAGGAGGGCCCCCACTGACCCGGAACCGAAAAGGACTCGGGGTCTCGTTAAAGGAGGAAAAGCGGAGCGTATTTGCAAGGCGACCGGTAAAAAGATCGACTTGCCGTACGACGAATTCACCGGTGGCCCTCCCACAGCTCAGCTAGCAAGTCTCTCGGCGCATGGGATAGGGTCAATCATCCGTAACCGGGTTCGTATCACTGCCCCTACTTGGAATGAGGCGCCGGATCATGAGAAGGCGAAAGTCTTCAAAGATCTTTCGGTACGTAATACGTTCAATTTAGTTATTATATAATATTGTTAATCTCGGCCTAAAATTTCATAATATATACGATTATAATTTTCTATTTATTTTTCATAGGAACAATTTGACGTGGATCCGACACCGGCTATGTTGAGGCATATCAATCAAACCGCCAACTCCATCTACAAAGATTGGAAGTACAGGCTCCATAAGTACTTCAAAGATGTCGGTCCCGTGCCTCCCCCGGTAGAGCTGCAAGGGGAGAGAGAAGATGAGTGGGAGTGGTTGTGTAACCACTTTGCCGATGAACAATTTAAGGTATTAATTTAATTTTTTTATTTCAATTAAAATAATTGAATTATTTAAATTGTAGTTATTCATTTTTTAATGATTTAATTATGTTGTGTAACAGAAATTCTCCGGTGTCAACAAAGCCAACCGGGGGAAGAAGGAGAAACACCATACTACCGGCGCCAAGCAGTTCATTCAAATTGCCAAGGAGCACAAGGATAAGGGTTCCAAACACCCTTTTATTGATGCAAGCGTAAGCGCGTACGTGACGCCAGGGCTCGATAATGAAGCGAGTCAATGCGGGGTAAGTGATATGTATATATATATATGTGCTTTTAATTATAGTAATTATTATTTAAATATGATTACAAAATTATAATAAATTAATTATAATTTTGTAGGCAAGGGCGATAGAGCGTGCGCATGAAGAGTTGGCCAACACTCAGCTTGCGTTCCGAGATGTGCCGCCGGAAGACCTGCCTCCTCTATCCTTAGAGAGTCAAATTGCAATCGCGGATGAGGTCTACGGTCGTAGAGCTGGCAAGGAGGTTAGGCACTTTGGGCCTAGGGTGGTACGAGATTTGTCAACGACCTCCGGCTCATCATCTACGGGAGGTTCGAGGCAGCGGAGAATCAGTCAAGCTGCGGCCGTCGAAGCAGCCATTCAAGAGGCTCGACTGGCACGAGAGGAGAATCGACGGACACAAGAGCAGAATGAGTCAATGCGGCAAAGACTTGACGAACAACAAGCACAAATAGCCCAACTCATCGCGCTCATGAACCAAAATCGAGAAGTATGTCAACCTCCTCTGAACCCACACTCCGACGACAACGACCCGGCTGGAGGCGGAGGACTCGGCCCCGCATCTGCTCCTCCAGTGTATTAGCTAGCACGTAGTATATTATCTCGTTTCTTTCCGCATTCCGAACAATATTTTAATTTTTAATTTATGGGTTTTTTCGTATGTACAAATTAATTTACTTTGATTATTTAATAATTATATATATAAGTTATTAATTTTAATATTCAAAATTTAGTTTATTTATTTAATATTAGCATTTTTCATTATTTAAATTAAAATAATAATAAATTAAATTAATAATATTTAATTTCAATTTATTTTTTTTAAAAAATTAAATATTCACTTGGACGACGGAGATTATGTTCTCCGTCGTCCAGGTGCACAAACCCTAAACCTAACCCCTAACCCCTAACCCCTAAACCCTGTTGTTCTCCGTGGCCCAGGTGCTCACCTGGACGACGAAGACTTAGTGTTTCCGTCGTCCAGGTGAACTCCTGGGCCACGGACACACGAGCAATGTCCGTGGCCCAGGTGTTCACCTGGACGACGGAGACTTAGTGTTTCCGTCGTCCAGGTGAACACCTGGGCCACGGACATTGCTACCATTATCCGTGGCCCAGGTGTTCACCTGGACGACGGAAACACTAAGTCTCCGTCGTCCAGGTGAACACCTGGGCCACGGATAATGTCCGAGGTCCAAGTTCACTTGGACGACGGAAACACTAAGTCTCCGTCGTCTAGGTGCTTGGACGACAGCACTTGGAGCACGGACCTTGGACGACGGAGTTTCCGTCGTCCAAGTACTTAGATGACGGAAAACTGCACTTAGACGACGGAAATGGTCCGTGGTCTAAGTGTAGTTTTCTTGTAGTGGAATAGTTGAAGATTATTCTACATCGTATTCGCTTTCAATAGAATAAGAAGATATATGAAGTTATCAAGACAAAAAGGGCTAAGATCGATACTGTTTTGGGATAAACTTTACTTCAACATTTCCTTGATTCTTATTATTCTACCTTTACATGTCATAAAATCATTTGATTTTAAATGTATACATAAATACCTGTATATTATTCTTCTTATGTAAGTACAATTCACCTAGTTATGGTTTACAAACAATTTACCTATTCTGTTTTTAATTACCTATATATCTATTATTTACCTATATTTCTTTTTAAAGTAAATTACCTAACAAAATTATTTTATTTTAATTTGAATATAATTTACCTACATAAACATAGCTAGTTATATTATGTACCTGCATTAGTAATTATACTTAATTTATCTATCATTTTGTCTTTGAAAATAGGTAAATTATTTATATAGCTCCTACAATAAACTTACTACTATAACTTGATCGTATTTTTCAGATACTTTATCAATTTTTATTACATATACAAGCATATTAAAATCTACAAAACCTATGCGCGGTCGTCTCAACTTTCAAGCAATTGTTTATTTGAATATATTCTTGTTAAGTGGTTTATCATTACTAACAAAACTTTATTGCTGTCTTGATTGTGAGATTTTGATTTAAATCAATTTTGTATGTCAGTCTTATGGCATTTGAGTAAATAGTGGAAAAGAAATGGTTAGAAAGTTATCTAATATATATCATACGCAATTAATTGCTGGACTAATTATCTTGGTAATTGTTTAAGAAAATAATATTTTAGAAATTTTGGTGTGTGTATTGTTTTAATTATCATAGAAGTATATATTATTGCAGTTCCTGATTTATAGGAATATTTACTGTAAAAGATTGTAATGGTTATGTAATGTCATCTATGAAGAAATAAAGTACAGTTTCAGATCATATTTTCAGCGTATATATTTTCTCCTTGAACGCGTTAACGCGTTATCAGCAGTTCTTAAGTTGATAAATAACCCAAATCCTCAACAAAAAAATACCCTAAACCCCTAAAACACTACAACCTCCATCACCACTGGAGTACCATCAACACCAGAGCACCACCGCAGGAGCACCATCACTCTTGCTGGAGATCTATCCCATGACCAGATTTTCAATTTTCAAACTTTTAGAGTTTTCATACCTAACATAACACCATCAAGGTAAATAATCTAACCTTCTTCGATTCAAAATTAGGTTGCAAAATTTAATTACCGCAAATACCCTAGATCTAGGTCTATATTTTTGTTTTAATACCGTGAATTTTTATATGCCTCTAGTTCATATGGATTAATATATGTTCTAAGAAAAGGGGATTTCATCACCTCTTCCTCAAAAGTTGAATATTAGTGATGATCCTGGGAGAGTCACAATTATTGGTGAACATCACGACTAATTGCGATTTCACATTGAAAAAAAAGGAAGTCAATGTATGTGACTAATTGTGAAAGTCACGATTTTCTAGGGTGTGGTATGAAGCCACCGGTTTTGGCATCGATTTTGTGACCATACATCATTGATCAGGTTTCTTATTTCCTAAACTTGATATTAGTGATCGTGGTTGTTTCGATCGGATACTAATTACATTTGTTATCTTTTGTAGATGACTGAGTCAGAAATGCTTGAATTTCACATCGTTGACATTCAAGAAGCAGAATACAACCTATGGGTATCCGACGTTGAGAATACTCTTCTCAGGAAACGTTTTACTAATATCATCAAACCACTACCACTTGGTACAGAAGCTGACAATGACACTAAGGTTAAAAAAACTAAAGCTCTCATGTTTCTAAAAAGACATATTTATCCAACTCTAAGAAAACAGTAGTTGCTAAAGGATGACCCCGTGGATTTGTTGACAACTTTGAAAAGAACGGTTCAAAAATATGCGTGACGCACTACTTCCAGAGTTACAAGAAAAATGGGATACAATTCGGTTATTGGATTATCCTAAGATAAATGTGTTTTACCAAGCTATGTTGGAGCTACAGTCAGAGCTGCTCAACTGTGGCATCGTGAAGACTGATCAAGCTATGGTCGAGAAGTCATTGAGCACCTTCCCTACTTCCATAGACACGCATGCGCATATGATTCCTCATGGGCTGGGCTAGGCCAGCCTCAGCCATAAATTTAAGGCTTAGGGCTGGCGTAGGCTGAGCTTAGTCAATGGCCAAACAAAATAAGGCTGGCTGGGCTGGGGTAAGGCCACAATTTAGAAGCCTTAGCCCACCGATTACGGCTAGGCCAATAAGTTTAAAGAGGTCGGGCCGGGCTGGCCAGGCCAAAATGGGACTTAACTTGAGAAAAATTAATATATAAAAAGTTCAATGTATTATTATTATTGATGTATGATATTTACTTTGAATATATATTTTTGTGCAGAGAGAATATCGAGGTGAATAAGGCGAGAAGATGAAAGTAATAAGAAAAATATGATAATAATCATTAATTACATTATGTTTTCTAATAAAAATTGCCAAAATGGACCATATTAGGCTTCACCTCTAAGCCTCTAACGTGTAATAAATATATTTATACATTAATTAATTTCCTTATTTAAAAAGAGGTTGGGTTTGATGAGGCTTATGAAGCTAAGGCCGAGGCTAGGCTAGGCCGAGAGGTTGAGCTAGGCTTTAAATGTATAGTTTAGACCCTACCTTATATCAAAAGACGTTGGGCTGGCCTGGCCTCGGTCAAGGCTGGGCTGGGCTTTGACCTTAAAGGTTGGGCGGGCTAGAATGAGGCTTGAGGTTGAAGGGCCAAATGATGCACTACAAGAAAACAACACTTAGACCACGGAAACGTAAACGTTCCGTGGTCCAAGTGTAACTTGGACGACGGAGACTACTATCTCCGTGGTCCAAGTTCCAGCTGGACCACGGAGAATTCTCCGGGGTCTAAGTGTTCACCTAGGCGACGGAGATAGTAGTCTCCATCGTCCAGGTGCTCACTTGGACCTCGGAGAATTCTCCGTTGTCCAAGTGTTCACCTGGACGACGGAGATAGTAGTCTTCGTCGTCTAGGTGCTCACCTGGACCTCGGAGAATTCTCCGTTGTCCAAGTGTTCACCTAGACGACGGAGATAGTATTCTCCGTCGTCCAGGTGAACACTTGGACAACGGACCGACATGCCGTGGTCCGAGTGGCCATTTAGACGACGTACTGACACCTCCGTCGTCTAAGTGAAGCATTATATAAGGTCAATGCCAAACTCTCTAGCTTCCTCTACGCTCACTCTCTCAACTGATCGATCATAATCTCTTCATGTCTTGATCAGCGCCTCACACGTGCACGCAATGCAAACGACGATCGATGTCCTAGCTAGCCAGCTAGATATATAGCACTATATATATCGATCTTCGGCTCCGACCATCGATTAATTCGCCATATATCAGAGAAGGCTACCTGGTACGTGCGCAGTTAATTTTCCAACACCATTAACGTAGGTTTATATATATATATAATTAATTGTACGTTTGTTAAAACGCCCATTGTTAATAATTAATTAGTAAGTCTAATATATAATTAATATATTAAGTTAGGAAATTGATGATATATATATATTAGTTAATTATAGACCTGTAGTACGTATATATGTATGGATGTTTTCAAATTTAGTTAGTATTTAGTTAAAACGTACATACATGCATGTATGTTAGCTAGACATATTAAAGTACGTAATTGATGTAGATCGAGTACGAATAATTAATAGTTAATTAATTGACTAATATATATGTAATAATTAATTAATTATAATATTTTGTAGAAATATGGACAAGAGTTGGATGAAGTTGTAGAATAGATGTGATGTCCGGTATATGGATGAAATTAGCGAAGTTGTGAAGTTTGCGATAGAACATGGTCAGGGAAAGAAGCGTTTCAGGTGTCCGTGCCAGAAATGTCTTAATTGTCAGTATGTGGAGGTTAATGTTATGGTGCAACACCTGTACGAAAATGGTATGATGTGGAGTTACACTACATGGAGCGAGCATGGTGAAGCAGTAGACTTCAGCTCAGCAGACTTCAACTCAGGGTACAGTTACCAGGGTGCCTCGTCCAGCGGCAATGGTGCCGGCCCCCCTGTTTGCAACCCAACTGCAGATTTGGTCCATGATGCGTTTCCGGGATTTAGTCATGGTGGACACCAACACCAAGACGGAGGTTACAGTACCACTCATGAGCATGATGACACATTCCCCGCTGCTAGCTTGGCCACTGACACTAGTGAGATGGATAAGTACAACCAGATGCTACTTGAAGCGCAGACCCCGGTGTTCCCTGGATGTCAAGAGAATGTGTTGCAATATGTGATGGAGCCAATAAAGATAAAAGTGAAGCACAAAATGTCAGTAAGTGCTTTTGATAAAATTTAGGAGAAAATATGTAAGTTGCTTCCTGATGATCACAATCTTCCTAAATCTCACTATAAGGTTACAAATATCTTGAGCATCCTCGGCCTAAAGTACAGGATAATTGACGCATGTCCGAATGATTGTGTGCTTTTTTACAAAGAGTATAAAGATTTGGACTATTGTCCCGTATGTGGCCAGTGCAGATATGAGCTGAATAAGAAGAGTTCAAAAAAGAGAATTCATGGGAAAGTTGTTCGATATTTTCCCTTGATTCCCAGATTGCAGCGCCTGTACATGTGTCTACACACAGTAGAGGCGATGCGATGGTACGCAGAAAAGCGAATAGATGACGATGTCCTGCGACATGCCGCGGATGGTGAGGGTTTCAAAAATTTCGACAGAGAATTTGGAGACTTTGCTGCAGAGGTTAGAAATGTTAGACTAGGACTATCTACAGACACATTCAATCCTTGGGGTAGTAATAGCTCCGCCGTCAGCACTTGGCCAGTTATTCTGATGTCGTACAACTTGCCTCCGTGGATGTGCATGAACAAAGAATTTAATTTCCTTACTGTACTAATTCCATCTCCTAAATCTCCGGGGAAGTGCTTAGATGTCTACTTGAGACCTTTGACTGACGAGTTGAAACTGTTGTGGCAAAATTGAGTCCCAACTTATGACAAATTCATTGACACAATGTTCACGATGAGGGCTGCCGTAATATGGACGATCAGTGATTTTCCAGCGTATGGGATGTTAGCAGCCTGCAGAACGAAAGGATATAATGGATTTCCTATATGTTTGGACGACGTGAACTCTAGTTGGCACGCGGGGAAGGTGTGTTACTTGGGTCACCATAGATGGCTTCCTTACGACCACCCGTGGCGACAGGATGAAGCTCATTTCGACGGGACAGTAGACAACGATCTTAAACCCTGTGGTTGGTCGGGCGAAGATATTTTAGAGAGATTGAGCTATTTCGACTTTAGTGTGTTGACCAATGACGCGGATGTAAAGAAATACAATCCAATTCCACCACATGATCTCCGCTATTGGCATCACAAGAGTATATTCTTTGAACTCCCTTACTGGTCGAAGTTGAAGCTGAGGAACAACTTGGACGCGATGCACATAGAAAAGAATGTGTGCGACAGCGTGGTGGGAACAATTCTCGGTATTAAGTTCAAGACTAAAGATACTCCCAAAGCGCGCAAAGATCTGGAAACATTGAATCTACGTCGTCCCTTATGGTTGAGGAGGGATATGAAAGGACTGTACAACAAGATGCCAGCTGCACCTTACACAGTGAAGCCGACACTTAGACGTTCTGTATTTCACTGGTTTAAGGGCGTTCGTTATCCGGCTACGTATGCAGCTACTATAATTGGAGCAGTGGATAAGGTGCAACACAAGTTTGTTGGTCTAAAGACACATGACTATCATGTTATGCTACAACGTCTGATTCCAGTGATAATTCGACCATATTTACCTCGTGACGTCGTAGAACATATAGTGGCATTGTGCAGATGGTGGCAGAGGTTATGCTCCAGAGAATTAAAGAAGTCAGATGTGCTGGAACTATAACAACAAATTGTGCACATCATTTGCAAACTAGAGAGGATTTTTCCCCCTGCTTTTTTTGACATCATGATTCACCTAATGATCCACCTGCCCGAGCAGGTGCTCATTTCTGATCCGGTCCAGTACAGTTGGATGTATCCTCAAGAAAGGTACGTACAACTATATTAATTATATAGATGATTCGATTCATAATTTGTTCCACTGGAGATTACTAGCTATATGTACTTATTCTTATTGCACGTTTGATTTTGTAGACAGCTTGGACAGTATAAAAGATTTGTCAAAACCAGGTCGGCCCCGGATGGCTCCATAGCTGAGACATACCTAATGCATGAGTGTGTTACTTACTGCAACAGGTACCTCAAAGATCCACCACCTCCCACTGCCTCTGATCCCAGTGCCCGCATCAATCTTTCTGTCGTCACCAATGTCGTCCAACCGTTTAGAGGAGTATTAAAGGAATCGTTAACACGGGAAAAACTTATTGAGGCACATTGGGTAGTGTTGCGAGACTGTGATGAAGTTGAGCCGTACATGATGTCATACAGGGAGAGGCTTCAGGCGTTAAATCCAGACAAGAGTTTGGCGTGGATTGAGAAAATGGTTAAGAAAAAGTTCCCTGATTATTTCTTCCAATGGGTACATACGTACGTCTCGGTAATTAGTAATTTATATACATATCAATCATGTTGGTAGAAATTAAGTACGTAAACCCTTAAATTTTTCCATTTTCGCAGATGATTGATCTACAAAAATCTGAAAACCACGAGGGGTGGTGGTCCTGGCCAAAGCACTTGCTAGCAGGGAAACCAATTAAACACTATATTTATCCCGGATGTTTTGTGAACGGTGTAAAGTTCCATTCATTGGCCCGAGATGAAGGAAGAAGAACACAAAACAGTGGGGTAGCAGTTGGGAAAGACAATGATCTATATTACGGGGCTATTGTAAATGTGGTACAGCTATGTTACGGGAATGATGTCAACATTTTCCTATTCAAGTGTAGATGGTTCAAGCGTACTAAGGAAGACCTGGGACTTTTATCAGTCGATACAAACTCAAGCTGGTATGAGGATGAGCCTTTCGCTCTCGCCACCTTAGTTAGGCAGGTATTCTATCTCGACGATCCGAAAGGTGGTGAAGGGTGGAAAATAGTGAACCATATCTCTCATCGAGGAATATGGAATACAGAGACCATTGAAGGGACACCGGCGACTGAAGATGTTGCTGAACCAGAAAGAGACATTCCTGCCTATCAAGAGCCTAATATTTTTGTCACCTGCTCCAATATAATGGACCTGGTTCAAGATGGTGAACGGTTACCCATGCCTGATGGTTGTACAGATCTAACTGAAGATGAGATTATTGATGCAATTAATGAGGTAGATGAAGAAGACGTGCAGGATGAGGACGCGGACGAGGACTCAAGTTATTCGTCGGACGATGTTGAGTATGATGAGGAGGATGAGCAATCGGATAACGGGGATAAGGATGATGACGATTATGACGAAGAGTACAATTATACGATGAGGATTATTAATTGGTAATTAATTATTGTAATTATTTTAATATATGATGCATCATCGATCAATAATAAATATAAATATTATAAGGAGGAGTACGTATGTAAAACTATTATTTTTGTACTTAATTAATTACACGCGTCCATGCTCGAATTAGATCAACCGACGTACGTAAATTAAATTTAATTAATTAATTAATCGATCCGAATCGGATCGAATATAATCGAATCGAATCGGATCGATCGAGGAGCGGATCAGATCGGAGCGGATCGGATCGACGATTTTTAAGCGATTTGAATAAAAGAATTGAACGGAGAAACCTGAATGACGGAGAATGAGTTTTCCGTCGTCCAAGTACTCACCTGGACGACGGAGAATCTCATATGCGTCGTCTAAGTGAAGCAAAACCCTAAACCCTAAACAGTTAGGCCCTAACCCCTAAATTCAGGGTTTTGTACTTGGACGACGGAGAATGAGCTTCTCCGTCGTCCAAGTGAGTACTTGGACGACGGAAAACTCATTCTCCGTCGTTCAGGTACTCACCTGGACCACGAAGAAGCTCATCTCCGTCGTCCAAGTTCAGAATTCGTAATTTTATCTAAGACAACGACCATTTAGACCATCTCCCAATGCATATTCTTTTCGTCAAGACTATAGAGTAAACAATTCTTGGTGTGTGAGCTTCGACGGTTCTAAAATCGGAGTTACGAAATGTCTTGTATCCACGTTTCCGATTTATCAAAATCTCGGTTTTGCGGTTGACTGTGCCGATGAAACCCTTCACGAACTTATTATTTTCTGAAAATTATTCTAATTATATATTATGTTATGGCGAACGTATCCAACGGTTGTTTTGTCCAAATTCAATTTCGTTAATATCAAAATGCAAATGAGCCTATACTTAATAGCACTTAAGTTGTAAAGATTAGTAGATACTTAACAAGTTTAAAGACATAAAATTATTTGTCGTTTCAAATTTAACTATTTATATATACTATGCGTTAATCGATATTTTACAACTATTTCATTTGAATGATAGATCGGGAAATTCCTTGCGAATTAATTTTTAATTTTTTTTTACGTAATTTGAACCTGCAAGACGGAGATTGACAATCTCCGTCGTCCAAGTTCAAAAACTTGGCGGTTGATTGTGCCGCCTAAATTTTTGGCGCCATTTCGAAAGTTGACTTAGACGACGGAGAATGTATTCTCCGTCGTCTAAGTCAACATCTGAAACGGTCCGAAAATTAACGCGGTTGAAACCGTCCCGCCGATTAATTGGGCGCCGTTTCAAAATTTTGAAACGGTGCACTTAGACGACAGAAAAGCTCTTTTCCGTCGTCCAAGTTCACTTAGACAACGGAAAATAGGGCTCTGTCATCTTACTGTACGCCTATATATAGAACAGTTCAGCCTCTCTTTTCCTCATCCCATCTCATTTCAATTCCCTTTCCTCTCTTCTCCTTTCCTCTCCTCTCAAAACCTCCGACCTTCCTCCTCCGGTGACGCTCCGGCGACGAAAATTCCGGCGACTTTCTCTCTCTCTGACGACTCTACTCCGGTGACATTCCGACGACTTTCCGGCAAATTTCCAGCGACATTCCGGCAAGGTAATAATTATATTTTTTAATTAACATTATTATTATTTAAGTAATTATTTAATTTGTAAATAATTTTGATTAATTAGTAATGATAATAATTAATAATAATTATTAGTAATAATTAATAATTTAGTAATCATTATTATTGGTAATGATAAATAACTAATTATTGGTTAGTTATTAATTTGTAATGAATAATTATTAGTTAAAATTCAGTAATAGTAATAATTATTATTGTTAATAATAATTAATTATATTGGTAAATGAATAATTATTATTAAATGCATGATAAATAATAATTAATTATTGTAATTATTTATTGTTTTAATTAATAGTATAATTTTTGATTATTATTGCATGTAATTAAAAATTATTAATTGATAATTATGAGAATTTTCTAGTAAATTGGTAGTCTTTGATTTAAATTTAGTACATAAAATTGGTTTATTAAGTCGCACTCTTTGGAATAGATGGCGCCTCTTTTCCTAGCTTATCTCCTTAACCCCTCGTGATGTGTGGATTTCATCACCGCACACCATAACCTAAGTGAACTTATGGACACGAGCTTGAGGGCGGAGTTTGCAAAGGACTTGAGGGAGTGTAAATTTTCGAAAGATTGGCTGAATGTCGGACATGGTGTCTAGAAACGGGTTATGACTGGTGATAGGTTTTGGATCTAAGAAAGACGACACAATAGAGTATATACCATTGATTTGGTTAGCCTCGGGGTGTTTTGTTGAAATTAGCCCTGCCTCTCGCGTTATCTCTATCCCTAACTGGCCATGTTTTTCGATTGAACCAAGGCTGATTAATTGAAAGTTTACACTTTATCGCGCGGGTCGCACGTCCATTGAACGACCCAAAAACCAAGCTACTGTACTCTATTTAAATCTTAGGTGCACTTAATTACCGTAAATTTTTTTATATAATTATTATGCTAATCAGGTATTTTAACAACGTACTCCTAGGTTTAAATGGCTCCATTCAGAAAGAAAAAGGCCCAACAGGAGGCCGAAGATGCTATGCTCCGACGCTTGGCGGAGTAAGTCGGTTGGGAATTACAGCAAGGCAACGACGCCCTAAATCCGGACCCTTCATCTGGTCCGTCGACAGTGACCACTGGAGAAATTCCCGCTGCCCCATTTATCCCGACCGGTGATGACAACTCCTATTCCAGTCCGACGCCCGGTTCAACAGGAATTACTCAGGCATCCTCGACTTCTGAATCTATCCTCTATAGCGCCCGGCGCAAGCAAATGAGGGCCCAGACTGACCCGGAACCGAAAAGGACTCGCGATCTCGTCAAAGGCGGCAAATCAAAGAAAATTTTAAAGGCGACCGGGAAAAAGATCGACTTGCCGTACAACGAATTCACCGGTGGCCCTCCCACAGCTCAGCTAGCTAGCCTCTCGGCGCATAGCATAGGGTCAATCCTTCGTAGCCGGGTTCGTATGACTGCCCCCACTTGGAAGGAGTTGCCCGATGAAGAGAAGGCGAAACTCTTTAAAGAACTTTCGGTACGTAATAAGTACAATTTTATATTTATTTTCTAATAACCAATTAAAATTTTAATTTCATAATATATACGATTATAATTTTCTATTTATTTCTGATAGGAACAATATGAGGTGGATTCCACACCGGCGATACTTAGGCATATGAACCAAACCGCCAACTCTATCTACCGTGATTGGAAGCACAAGCTTCATCAATGCTTCGACAATATCGGCCCCATGCCTACCCCCGTAAAGCTGCGTGGGGATAGGGAAGATGAGTGGCAGTGGTTGTATAACCACTTCCAAGATGAAGAATATAATGTGTTTACTTTTTTTATTTCAATTAAGAGAATTGAATTATTTTAATTTTAGTTACTCATTTATTTTTTAATGATTTATGTTGTCTAACAGAAATTCTCCGAAATCAACAAAACCAACCGGGGGAAGAAAGACAAACACCATACCTCTGGCGCCAAGCAAGTGATTCAAATAGCCAAGGAGCACAGGGATAAGGGCTCCAAACACCCTTATCTCGATGCTAGCATAAGTTCATACATGACGCCTGGGCTCGAGAATGAAGCGAGTCAATACGGCGTAAGTGATATATATATATGTGCTTTTAATTATAGTAGTTATTATTTAATTATTATTTAATTATAATTTTTTTAATTATTCTTTTGTAGGCAATGTTGGTAGAACGTGCGCAGGAGGAATTGGCTAGCACTCAGCTTGCGTACCCAGATTTGCTGCTCGAAGACATGCCTCCTCTATCGATGGAGAGCCAAATTGCAATCGCCGATGAGGTCTACGGTCGTAGAGCTGGAAGGGAGGTTAGGGGGATGAGACCTAAGGTGATTCGAGATTTGTCGACATCCGACTCATCATCTAAGGGAGGTTCGGGGAGGAAAAGTACTCAGGTTGCGGCCGTCCAAGCAGTCATTCAAGAGGCTTGACTCGCACGGGAGGAAAATCTATCTATGCGTCAAAGGCTTGATCAGCAAGAAGCACAGATAGCCTAACTCGTTGCCCTCATGGAAAATCAAGCTCGACGACAGTGTCAACCTCCTCCGAACCCATACCCCGACGACGACGACCCGGCTGGAGGCAGGGGACTCGGCGGCGCATCTACTCCTCCAATATTTTAGTAGTTCATTTGTGTAGTTTATTATATCGTTTTTTTTCCGATTCCGAACAATATTTTAATTTTTATGTGTTTTTCATGTATGTACAAATTAATTTTTATTATTTAATTAAGGAATTACAAATTTATTTTATTTAATTAATTTTAACATTTTTAATTATTTAAATGAGATTGGAGTTTATAAATTAAATTATTAATATTTTACAACAATTTAAAATTTAATTTTAAAAAAGATTAAATAACCACTTAGACCACGAAGATCCATTCTCCGTCGTCCAAGTGAGAACTTAGACCGTAGAGAAAGATGAAATTCTCCGCGGTCTAAGTAAGAACCCAGACAACGGAGAACAAGTGCTTACTTGGACCGCGGAGAATTTCATCTTTCTCCGTGGTCTAAGTTCTCACTTGGACGACGGAGAACAATTCTCCGTCATCCGGGTTCTTACTTGGACCGTAGAGTTCACATTCTCCGTCGTCCAAGTGCTTGGACGACAGCACTTGGAGCACGGAGCTTGGAGGACGGAGCTTCCGTCGTATAAGTACTTTAGACGACGGAAAAATGCACCTAAACGACGAAAACGCTCCGTGGTCTAGGTGCGTTTTTCTTGTAGTGATGAGACCTACTGGCGCATCAATATTGCATCAATGAGGCTCGAGTAAGGAAGATTAAAATCATTCAGTGCTCTCATGAATGTATTATCCAGGAAAGAGAGGTATCGGGAGATTCTTCTCAATAACAATGCTAGGCTAACGAGTACAAAGAAATTCTATGAGACATACAACACTCGTGAGAAGGCACGTAAGGATAAGATGAACAATCGTTCTGAACCTTATCAAAATTGTGGTGGTAGAGGAGGGAATGATAGAGGTCGTGGTAAAGAAGGAAACAGTTAAAATTTGACATGGACTGGCCATGAAAACAGCCACAACACCTCCCACAAGAATCAATCCAATTCCACTCCAAGGAATGGTGGAAATTCTTCAAATTTTGCTTCTGCTTCTCACTTGTCACCTTGCTATAGGTGTGGTTCTACCAAGCACATGCACAAACAATACCATGCACCTAAGGATGTCATAATGCTTACAAAAGATGCGAGCAGTACTTGACGCATGAGAACAACTATACTGAAGATCAAGAGATTGAAGATTACGATGAAGCCAATCTAATTATAGCAGATGTTACAAAACAGGCCTAGAGACTACAGATTTTGATTAGTCTATGTATTAGGTTCATATTTCTGCTATGTAATCGAGTTTACTTTATTTTGACTTGGAATAAAACAATATTTTAATGTAAGTTTTTGATATTGACAAAGTAATAAAAATTCTTCCTTGCTGTATTTGAAAATGTTAACAATGGTTATAATACATAAATGGTTCGAAATATACAATATTTTATGGCACTATGATACCAAAATACCACAAAAACTAGACAAAGATAATAGATGATTTCATCCTGAGAATTTTTGACCCATCGAGATTCTCTCTCGACCCGTTTAGAAACACCTCATGGATCGGTTTTACACTTTTTTGACCCGTTGAAGAATTGTGTACTAATTGTTTTGACCCGTTGAAAGATGGTCCTCGGTCACCTATTTTGTATCTTTGACCCATCGAAGATCCATCTCGACATGTCAAAGGCTAGCTTCTGTCTTCAAAATTGTCTAAAAATTTGATGTGTCGATGGACATTTTTTGACCCGTTAAAAAAAGATATCAAAAATTCATATCGATTTTAGGTTTTTCTTCAACCTGTCGGACCATCTTCTCGATCTGTCAATGAGGTCTCACTGGACACAGTTTTCCTGATTTTTGACCAATCAAAAACGGTATCAGAAAATCAAATTTTATTTTTCTTTTCTTCAACCCATCAAGTGGATATCTTGACCCACAAAAGATGGCACCCGTGCTTGCTATTTTTATGTGTTTTACATCGGTTTTACTACGTCATATCAACACTCTATAAATGTCACAACCCTTTGGTAAATCTTTAAGTCTTTACTTAAAGTGTTCGCCAAGTCTTGAAGACTAATTGATTCACATTCTTTTGTAGATGTTTCAAGGCGAGATTGAGTGTCTAGAAGATAGTGGTACTACTCATACTATACTGTGAAATAAGCAATTGTTTATGAATCTTGTGTCATACAATTCATCTGTAACTACCATGATTGGTTCAGCATTGGTTATACAAGGGAGTGGTTCGACACAATTTTTTTCTACCACATGGTACAAGAATTTATATCATGGGTGCATTATACGCGCTAATGGCCAATCGAACCTTGCTAAATTTTAAGGACATTAGAACCAACGGTTTATAGTTGGAAACTCACTGTAAAAATGGTAAGGAATTCTTATGTATAACATTAGAGAAATACAGTAGAAAGAATACCTTGGAAAAGTTAGGGGATATTCATAGTGGTTTATATCTTACCATAGTTAGGATTATTGAATCTAATGTAGTCACTCTTAGTACTGTGTGTGACTTGCCCTCATATCAATTTGGCATTATCGACTGGGACACCTAAATCGTGATATGATGATCAAATTATTGAAAAAACTCTCATGGTCATCCATTTTTCTGAGCAAATGAGCATTTGGAGATACCCATTGGTTTTGATGGGGTGGATGAGATTAACAACCATAATCCAGTCTCGGCCTCCAAGCAGAATATGACACCTAGTGTTGGTCCACAAGATTCCTTCGTGGCAATCCATGTTGCCCACCGCTTATTTTGCAAAGTTTATTCATCAGCAAAGTTACAGGCTAGGCCTTCCTTTACGGTTGATAATGCTAAAAATATAATATTCTTACAGAGAATCCATAGTGATATTTATGGACCTATCAAACTGGAATGCGGACCCTTTAAATATTTTATGGTTTTGGTAGATGCATCAACGCAATGGTCATACATTGCTTTTCTATCCATAAGGAATGCTGCATTTGCAAAACTCCTAACACATATTATTAAGCTTCGAGCTCACCACCTGGACAATCCAATCAGGTCAGCTAGATTGGATAATGCAGGAGAATTCACATCAAAAAAATTTGATGACTACTGTATGTCAATTGGGATTGATGTTGACCATCGTGTTCTTCATGTTCATTCACAAAACGGTTTAGCAGAGGCACACATCAAGAGGTTATAACTTGCAACCAAAGCAATGGTTATGCATAATAACTTGCCGATATCTGCTTGGGGATATGCAGTATTACGTGCATGCAGCAATGCTTATTAGCTTGAGACCTGTAACACGGCTGCCATTCAATGTGTACCAGTTGATAACTAGGTATGATCCTGATATTTCACATCTACGCAACTATGATTGCACGGTATATGTGCCAATTGCGAATCCACAGAGTACTAAAATTGGTCTTCACCATCATTTTGGTTTCTATGTTGGTTATGAATCTCCAATGGTTTTTCGTTATTTAGAAACTTCGACAAAAGATATCTTTACTGCAAGATTTGTTGATTGTCACTTTGATAAAACATATTTCCCGATGTTATGGGGAGATAGGAATGCTTCCATTCTGGTTGAACATCAGGAATTGACGTGGTATACTCCACTATGTTTAAGAGGATCCACGCACATGTCAAAGTGAGATTAAAGTATGATGGATTCTTAATCTTCAGAAAGTGGCATACTCGATGCGTGACTCCTTTACTGATATTGCCAAAGTGACAAGATCATACATACTTGTTGCAAATGTTCATGCAAGGTTAGAAGTCCCTAAGAAGGGGTGGTTTAATGCTACTCCCGGGCAAGGAAACATTCATCCAACGCATATGGAGGGAGTAGCTTCGGCCTTGGCTCCCACCTAGAAGAGGGAGAGACCAAGAAAATCCATATATGAGCTGTTGTTGAAAAAGCAGGTCATCTAGGTAAAAAATGATCCTTTCATCAACATTGTGAATCACACACATGAAATTCTTCCTAACTATAGTTATGTTGTAGAATCACAAATGACATCCCTAGAGGACGCTTCAGACCGATATGTGATGGCAGAGGATAGTGAAATCTCACTAACTAACAATGATGCGCGCATTGTTATGAATAGATCATCCAAGGTAGTTAATGATACTTTTTCTTATTCCATCGCACAGGAGATTATAGATGACAATGAAATGGAACCTCACTCGGTTACCGAATGTTAGCAGAGAGTGGATTGGCCGAAGTGGAAAGAAGCAATGCAGGCTGAACTAGACTATCTGAAGAAAAGGCAAGTTCTTGGTCCAGTAGTGCTATTCCCACAAAATGTGAAACCAGAAGGACATAAATGGGTCTTTCTTCGAAAGCGTAATGAGAAGATTGAAGTCATGTAGTATAAAACTAGACTTGTAGCGCAAGGATTCTCTCAAGGTCTTGTCATTGATTATGAGGAGACATACTCTCTTGTCATGGACATCATCACTTTTCGCTACCTTGTTAGTTTGGTAGTGTCCGAAAAACTGAGCATGCAACTAATGGATGTGGTTACAACATATCTCTATGGAAAACTTGATTCAGAGATATTTATGAAAGTGCTTAAAGGCTTTGTCATACCCAATTTAAGTAACTCTAAACTTGAAAGGACCCAATCCTAGTTTAAATAGTAAACTAATATTAAGCCCTAACGACTGAAAACAGACTGAAAATTTCTACGAAAATTTTGACATAATTTCTCTTGAAACTGTGACTACCAAAAACCTACAAGAAGAGACACTTCACTAACTAATCCCACAGATACACCATGACCGATGTCCATCCGGATTTCTCAACAAATGACATAACCAAAACCAGAAACTTAACTCATGAATTTACAAGCATAATTACAAGTTACTGGTTCCAAATGCAAAGGAAAGTAGTTCTACAATAACATGAGAATATGACTAAGCTATTTACATATACACTCTATTTACATGAACCATAAAGAAATAACATCATACGACTAGTATTCAGAGGGACTTCTAGTTACATATTCTACAAATGACAGAAACCGACATTTAGCTGAAATATACTCCCGAAGGGATGACTGGTGGGCTCAAAGCCTTCGACGATACCAAGCACTTCAAGGATATACACTGTAGCCTAGGCGACTCAAACCGAAAATTGTAGGAAAATGCATTAAAAATAAAACGTTAGCGTGAGTAGACAAAATAATATAATCAACGTAAATAAATAAAATTGATCTATCTTGCATTTCCACTGATTTTCGTGAAATAATGCTAGTTCAAATCTAATAAACTGAAATGCAATGAAGGTGGTCGTTCAGGGTGTTTGTCCTAACCCAGAACGCATGTCAAAAATGAAAAGTAAGATGATGGGATCATCTAGGGTGTTTGTCCTAACCCGAGACAATCTAGGTTAAGCAGGGTGTTTGTCCTAAACCGGTTCGACTAGCTATCCGATGATCAGTCGAATAGCTAGAGCATCAATGTGACTAAATAAATCATCACAACGTAAACCACTAAATAAATTCTCTGAAAAATATATCGTAAACCGTAATGAATAAAATCATGAACTTGATATCAACTGTGAAAATAAAGGCATACTCACAACTCTGCAACTATTGGTGGGGTCCAGCGGAATTCCCTTCGTTGTTAGGATTGCGATCACGATGTCCTCAGAATTCCATACGGATTACATAATATCAGAATAGGTAAAACTATACAAATACATTCTAAAAATAACCCTGAAATTCTTGTCAAAAAAATTTCACAATCTACCTCGTCAGAGCTCCGCCGTGGACGGCAGCTCATGGCACTCACGCGTCTCCACAGGCAGGCGATGCATGGGTTTCACGCACCTCCGGTGAACCATCTCCAAGGGGGTGTTTGACCCCTCATTTGAAAGCTCTCCGCGAGCTCTATCACTATCCTAACTAGGTTGAAGTCCAACTCACTAGCATTTCGCTGGAAATAGCGCAAACATAATGGAAAACCACTTTCAAGCAGCCACCACCAATGGCGGCGATTGACCCCTCGAAATGCTCCTTACGTCTAGCCCAACCAATTCCCTAACATTACATGCTCTAATTCCTAACGAATTAACAAGAATTTCAATCGAAATCAACCGTCCCTCGCCGACGACCGACTTCCCATAAACATAAAAACTGACTCGCTTATCCGAAAAATTCTCCAAAACTTCTACGAGCCCAAAATTAAATATTCTACGACTTTCACGAAGAAAGTCCAGTCAAATTCTCGTCCGGTGAAAAAGTCATTAACAAACTCGCTAATGCAACTAATTCATGATAAAGCTTAATATTTTCAATAAGCGCATATCTCTATTCAGGTTGTCACAATCTACCCCCTAAAAAAAATTTCATCCTTGAAATTTACATACTTGCTACATATTTTCAATAAGCGCATATCTCTATTAGGGTACTACTCCCTTATATACTGCTCTAGTTCCTATGTAGCTTGCTTTATAGCATGATTCCTCCACAATACCTTCACTAAAGGAATGGTGTTGTTCCAGAGAACCTACTCTCTATGGTCAAGAATCTCCACTAGTTCCTCAATATAAACCAAGTCCTCCTGTAGTGGAATTTGCTGGGACACGATGACATGGGAGGGATTAGGAATGTACTTCCGCAACATGGATATGTGGAATACATCATGAACTCGTGCCAACTGTGAGGGTAACTCTAAACGATAAGCCACAATGCCTACATGTTCAATAATCTCACAGGATCCGATGTAACGGGGTTGGAGTTTACCGCGTTTCCCAAAATGCATTACCCCTTTCCATGGAGACGGCTTCAAAAACACTTAGTCTCCCACTTCAAACTCAAGATCTTTTCGTTTGACGTCTACATAACTCTTTTGTCTATCTTGAGCAATCCTCAGTCTATCTGGAATGATCTATAAATTTTCTGTCGTCTCCTGCACTATGTCTTGACCAATAAGGTTTCTTTCTCCAACTTCCTTCCAACACAACGAGGTCCTACATTGTTTTCCGTATAAAGCTTCATATAGTGACATTCCAATGCTAGAGTGGAATATATTATTATACACGAACTCCATCATGTGCAGATACTTATTCCATTTCCCTGGAAATTGTAGCACACAAGATCTCAGCATATCCTCAAGCGTCTGAATAGTTCTCTCAGACTGACCATCAGTCTAGGGGTGAAAAGTTATACTAAATCATAACTTGGTTACCAAAGCCTCCTGTAAAGCTCTCCAGAATTGTGCAGTAAAATGAGAACCTCGATTTGATATAATTGATATTGGTACACCATGCAGCTTCACGATCTTCTACGTATTCAACATAGCTAGTTTCCTCATCGAAAGCTTCTCAAAGACTGGTATAAAATATGCAGACTTAGTAAAGCAGTCCACAAACACCCAAACACATGTATGACCTTTGGATATACGAGGTAGTTTATATGCGAAATCCATAGTGACATGCTTCCATTTCCAAACTGGAATCTCTAGCCGTTGCATCAAACCAAAAGGTTTCTGTTGCTCAACATTCACCTGTTGGCAAATAGGGCATTGACTCACATATGTCGCTACCTCCCTCTTCATAGTAGGCCACCAATAGTATTCTCTAATAGTGTGATACATCTTCGTGCTACCCGTGTACGTAGCATAAGCTGAACAATGAGCCTCATCGAGCATATCCCGCTTCAACTCCTCATTAGTTATTACACAAAGTCTATTCTTGAGTACCAACAACCCATCTCTTCTTACTGTGAAATCTGATTGTCCACCATCATGCACTATTCCCTTTAATTTCAAAAGTGATGGATCAGAATCTTGTAATTCAAGTACTCGGTCAATCAGAAAGGGTCGAACCTGCATACTAGCGAATAAAACTCCTTTGTCGCTTTCATCAGTGTACAAAATTACTCTAATGGCTCGCAACTCAGTAAGAAGTGATACACGAACCATCTGAATATAAGACAAGGAAACTCCGGACTTCCGGCTAAAAGCATCTGCAACAACATTCGTCTTTTTAGGGTGATACTCAAAAGTGCAGTCATAATCACTTATCAACTCCATCCATCTTCTCTGCCTCAGGTTCAATTCTGGCTGTGAGAAGAGATATGCGAGACTTTTATGATCAGTGAAATCCGACATCCAGGACCATATAAGTAATGTCTCCAAATTTTTAACGTGGAAACTATCATTGCTAACTCCATATCATGAGTGAGGTAGTTTAACTCATGAGGTTGCAATTTTCGTGATCCATATGTGACCCTGTACCATGTTGTATAAATACACAATCCAAACCTAACTTAGAGGCATCACTGAAAATAGTAAACTCCCCACTATCGTCTGAAAATGTCAACACTGGGGCTGTAATCAACCTTGTCATTAGAGTCTAGAAACTCTTCTCACAAGCCTCCGACCATTCATACTTAACTCATTTTCTTGTGAGTTTTGTGAGAGGTGTTGCAATTTGTGAAAAGTCCTACACAAATCGATAGTAGTAACCAGCTAGACCCAGAAAACTTCTGATATATAGCACACTTGCAGGTATACTCCAATTCAACACTGCCTCCACCTTGTCAGGATCAACACTGACACCATCTGCCAAGATCACGTGGCCAAGAAATTTCACATTATCCAACCAGAATTTGCATTTACTGAACTTGGCGTATAACTGAGATTGCCTCAATGTCTTGAAAACAACATGTAGATGCCTTGCATGCTGCCTCATATCCTTTGAGTAAATTAGGATATCGTCAATAACTACAATGACGAATTTATCAAGATAATCCCAAAATACTCGATTCATCAATGCTATGAAGGCAGCAGGTGCATTCGTCAAACTAAATGGCATCACACGAAACTCGTAATGCACGTAGCGTGACCAGAACACGGTCTTAAAGACATCTAACCTCTAATCCGTAACTGATGGTAACCCAATCGAAGATCAATTTTGGAGAATACAGTAGCTCCCTTCAACTGATCAAACAAATCATCAATACGAGGTAATGGATATTTGTTCTTCATGGTTACCTAGTTCAGTTTTTGATAGTCAACACATAATCTCATAGACTCATCCTTCTTCTTCACAAACAAAATTGGAGCTCCTCATGGAGATACACTTGGACGGATGTAACCTTTATAAATCAGTTCTTGAAGATAAACCTACAACTCCCTCAATTCAACTGGACCCATACGATACGATGCCTAAGCTATGGGACTTCTATCCAGAAGTAACTCAATCGTGAAATCAATTTCCCTTTCTGGAGGTAGACCCGGTAATTCCTCAGGAAAAACATCAGGATATTTCCTGAACGCAAGAATCTCTTCCATTAGGTGTAGAAACACAAGTGTTCACGACATGTACCAAATAGACAGTACACCCCTTCTGTAACATTTTCTCGGCTTTCACAGTTGAAATATGGCACGAAGAAAGAACATTTCATTCTCTGTAGAATAAAATTTCTGGCAAACCCGGACTTTGAAACACCACCTCTTTCTAATGACAATAAACCAAAGATTGGTGATTGCTCAGAAAGTCCATCCCCAAAATCAAATTGAAATTCGCGACATCAAGAGGTATCAGGTCAGAAACCTCAAAAAATTACACTACAACCTCGATAAAATAACCCGACTAAAATCACCTCACTGGAGGGATAAGTCACTCGCCATATGACCAATAAGGGAGTGGCAGATACTAATCTCACGAAGATAAAAGAGTGTGTCACTCCCGGATCAATTAAAGTATAAACAGCATAACCAAAAAGATATAACATACCGATGATTACCCCTGGAGCTGCCCTAACCTTCTGAAGAGTCATATGATGTAGTTGGCCATGACCAGTCTATCCAAATGGTCACCATTTCTGGCTTCGGTCCTGTTAGGCTGGCTGTCTGGGTGGCGGTGTGGCTCTAACTCCGGAGGTGGGTCCCTGATCACCACAAGAACTCTGCACCAAAAATCCACCTAGAGAGTCCATCTGTGGACACTCCCTAGCAATGTGACATATCTAGCTAGAACTGAAACAAGTTGATGTCCCAAACTGACACTGCTCGTGATGATTCTTGTGACAACGATTGCATAGCGGAAAATCTCTGGGCACTGATGGAGTAAAACGAGGTCCGCTAGATCCACTGGAACTGGCACCAAATCCCTGCCTCTATGGTCAACCTCTCATCAACCATCTCTAAAAATGACTCGGACGACGTGTAATAGGTGCAGGAGTGTGAGATCCCTCGCCCGAGGATGCAGTGGAACCAGAAGTACTTGATCTTCCCCTCTTTGAAGGACCTTGACTAGGCCCACCTAACTTGAATTATTGAATCTAACCTCACTCAGCTCAAAGCTTATCTTCGCATCTTCTTGTAGCACTAACAAACTCATCAAAATCAGCACATGGCACACTAGATAAGTACAGAGCAATCTCTAATCGCAAACCTTGTTCAAACCTCCAACACTTTTCTTTTACTAGCCTGACTGAATTTGGTGCAAATCAAGCCAAGCGAGTGAAACGATCCCGATACTCCATCACAGACATGTCTCCCTGCCAGAGATTCATAAACTCCTCATACTTTCGCTGCTTTAATGCTTCATTGATGAAGCAACTCATGAACAATTCTATGAACTCTATCCACAGAGTGATGGCTTCATTCCTCCCAGTCCCCTACCACCAGCGATATGCATGGTCCTCCAAGAGACATGTAGCTATGTCGGTCATCTGCTCAGGAATTAACTAGGGACGCAGACGATCACAAACTCGTCCAATCTCTACAAGCCAATTCTCACTAGTCTCAAGGTCATGGATGCTAGTGAAAGGAACTGTTCTAGCTTTCTTAACACTAGTAATTGGATTCTCATGATCCTCTTATGGTGCTGGCATCATGCGTGTAATTAACTCACACATTTGTTGAGCCAAGAATTGCGTATCATCCCCTTGGGCTAGTAGTCGAGGCATAGTGACCTGAGTCAAAAAACAGATTAGCTCACTGAAAGAAGTCACAAACTGGCTCAATTAAGGGACTCGAGACATCCAACAATGCACAACACTTGGAGTAATGGGGATCTACCGGCAGATCGGGCCATCCTCTCTGGAGGGTTGTACACAATCAAATGTATGTACAACATGACCAAAGGAGTCTACATAATCTGTGACCTAATGCTCTGATACCAAACTGAAAGGACTCAACCCTAGTTTAACTAATAAACTAAGCTTAAGTCCTAACGACTGAACAAATACTGAGAATTTCTACGAAAATCTTGACATAACTTCTCCTAAAACTGAAACTACCAAAAACCTGCAAGAAGAGACACTTCGCAAACTAATCTCATAGACACACTGTGGATCACCGATGTCCATCCACATTTCTCAACAAATGATATAACCAAAACCAGAAACTCAACTAATGAATTTAAAAGCATAATTACAAGTTACTAGTTTTGAATACAAGGGAAAGTAATTCTACGATAACATGAGAAGCTGACTCAGCTATTTACATATACAATCTATTTACAAGAACCCTAAAGAAATAACATCATACGACTAGTATTCAGAATGACTTCTATTTACATATGCTACAAATGACAGAAACAAACAATGAGCTGAAACATATTGCTGAAGGGATGACTAGTGGACTCATAGCTTTCAATGATACTAAGAACTTCCAGGATATACACTACAGCCTGGCGACAAAAACCGAAAAGTTCAGGGAAAGACATTAAAAATTAAATGTTAGCGTGAGTGAACAAAATAATATAATCAGTGTAAATCAATAAAATTGATCTATCATGCATATCCACTTATTTTCGTGAAATAATGCAATTTCAAATCTCATTAACTGAAATTTAATATATGTGGCCATTCGGGATGTTTTTCCTAACTTGGAATTCCCGTAAAAAAAATGAAAAGTAAGGTGATGGGATCTAGGGCATTTTTCCTTACCCGAGACAATCTGGGTCGAGCAGGGTGTTTGTCCTAACCCGGTTCGACCGATTATCCGGTGATCAACCGATTAGCTAGAGCATCGATGCGACTAAATAAACCATCCGAAAGTAAACCTCTAAATAAATTCTCTAAAAACATACTATAAATCGTATGCATAAAATCATGAACTCAGTATAAATTATGAAAATGAAGGTCCACTCACAAGTCTGCAAGTATTGCTGGGGTCCAGGGGAATTCCCTTCGCTGCTAGGGTCGCGATCACGATGTCCTGTCCATACAGATCACATAATATCAAAATTAGTTAAAACTATGGAAATACCTTCTAAAAATAACCTCGAAAGTCCCGTCGAAAAAATTTCACAATCTGTCTCGCCGGAGCTCCGCCGTGAACAGCGACGCGTGGCACTCACGCACCTCGGCGCGTGGATTTCACGCTCCTCTAGTGAACCATCTCTAATGGGAACATTCAACCCCTCTTTGGAAATCTCTTCACAAGCTCTACAACTTTCCTAACTGGGCTGAAGTCCAACTCATCGGCGTTTAGCCGAAAATAGTAGAAACAGACTGGAAAATCACTTTCCAGCGGCCGCTACCAACGGCGGCGATTGACCCCTCGAAATCCTCCTCACGTTGAGCCTAAGAAATCCCCTAACCTTACACACTCCAATTCCTAACAAATTAACCGGAATTTCAATCGAAATCAACTGGCCCTTGCCGGCGACCGACTTCTAATAAACATAAAAACTAACTCGCTTATCCGAAAAACACTTCGAAAATTCCTATGAGCTCGAAATCAAATATTCTACGACTTTCACTAAGAAAGTGAAGTCAAATTCTCGTTTGGTAAAAAGTCGTTAACAAACTCACTAATTCAACTAATTCGCGATAAGCTTAATATTTCTAATATGTGCGTAATCTTGGTTCAGGTTGTTACAAAACTACATAGTGATATGTGATTAGATTAAAGCATTCATTATATAGATGGAAACAATTTGGTATGATGTGATATACACGTCTAAATGACTACTTGATTGGGAAGTGATACAAGAACAATGATTTGTGCCCATGCGTGTTCATTAAGAGAACAAGTTCGAGATTTGCCATTGTATCAGTCTATGTTGATGATATGAATATTATTGGGTCTCTTGATGAAATCAATGAGACGGTTGGCTACTTGAAATTTGAGTTTGAGATGCAAGACCTCGGTAGGACTCAATTTTGTCTTGGCTTAGAATTAGAACATCAAGTTGGTGGAGTACTCATTCACCCGTCTGCTTATGTCCAAAAGATGCTCAGGCAGTTTAACATGGACAAAGCACGCTCTCTTAGCACACCAATGTTTATTCGCATTCTAGAACCCAATAAGGATCTGTACCGTCTGAAAGATGATGTTGAGGAACTTTTTGGAGCTAAGGTACCATACCACAGTGTTATTGGAGCTTTGTTGTATTTAGCTCAATGCACTACACCATATATTGCATTATCTATATATGAACTTCTTAGCTCGGTTTCATTTTGCGCCAACACAACATCATTAGACTCGTGTAAAAAATATCTTCATGTACTTGAAGGGTTCCAATTACTTGGGCTTGTTATTTCCCTACGAAGAAAACAGAGAGGAGCTTGAAATTCTTGGAAAAATGATGGTTGAATTGCAGCATGCAGATCCAGAGAATTTCGACCCATCAAAAATTGAACCCTATATGGATTTGAAGGTGTCAATCGACCCATCGAAAGGATTGCTCGACCCTTCGAAGAATGCACCCTAGATCAACCTGAAGCCATCATTCGACCCTTCGAGTGAAAGCTTTGACCCATCGAATTCCTCTCTGGTTACGAGCACTGTACCTCAATTCAGTGTGGTTTCCAACTTAGAGACACCATTTGATGTCGTGGTTGGTTTTGCTGATGTTAGGTATCTCTCTGACTCACATAAAGGACATTCCTAAGCAGGTTATGCATTCACCATAGGGAACACAACGATTTCTTAGAGATAAACTAAACAAACCCTTATTGCTACTTTCTCGAATCATTCTGAGATTATTACTTTACATGAAGTAGTTAAGGAGTGTGTCTAGCTTAGGTCAGTTATACACCACATTCTAGGGTCTAGTGTATTGTCATCTACTACAACAACACCAACTTGTATATTTGAGAACAATGCGGCTTGCATTGAGAAAATAAAATTGAGATACATCAAGGGTGATCACACGAAACATATTTTGTCGAAGTTCTTCTTTAATCAGCAACAACAACAGCTATTGAACATTCAAGTGAATCAGGTTTGTTCGGCCGATAATGTTGCAGACTTATTCACCAAGTCTTTACTAAAATCTGCATTTGTGAAGCATGTGAGACGCATAGGAATGCGAAGGTTTTCTGAACTCTGAGATTGAGTTACTGATCATGGGGGGTAGGCGGGTTCATTTCGTAGACATGAGGTGGAGTCTACATCATATGTGGTCACTTATGTAGTTGATGTGTTGTACTCTTTTTTCCTTAGACCAAGTTTTTGTTTTTACCCAAGAGGTTTTTTGTTTGTTTGGCAAGATTTTTAGTGAGAAAATAGGTTGTGTATCATTCATTAGGATCGCGACACAAAGGGGAATGTTTAAAGAAATAATATTCCAGAAATCATGATGTGTGTCTTGTCTTAATTTTACATAGAAGTAGATATTCTCTCAATCCCTATTTTATGGAGATATTGATTGTAACATATTATAATGTCTATTTAAGGCTATTTTTCAATGAATAAAGTGCAACTTCAAATGATATTTTCTACTTATCTATTTTTCTTTGAAACAGTGATCAAAATATTGATGGATTAAAGATTGTAAAATAAAAATGAGAAGGAGTGTTATCTATATGACTCAAATCTCTATGAATGTTCTAAATTTTATATATCCTCACGTAATATTTTTAAGACAGTTAATTAGTTACACACAATTTATGAGCACATGCAAAAAACAAGACGAACACTAGCTTGCATGAAATTGAATCACATCCTAGCTAGGCTATGAATCAATGTCAGATGCTGCATATGTAGATCGATGCTCCAAAGTCGAGGTGCATGAATTCAACAAAACTGAAGAAAAAAAAAACCAACGGCCATTGCTGGCAAAGCTAGTCATCTCTTGTTTTAATTTGACCAACAACTACCAGAATTAATGTAGTGATCGAGTAGCTAGCTATATATACTTCGATCCATTTGGTTTCTAGCTGGCAATAGCACAACGTCTTCCTCGTGATCCATTAATTGAGTTCGTGCAAATCGTGCAATGGTCTTCTTGTTCTTACTTTGATTTTGTCTTACCATGTTAGTACGTACTAAATTTAACCTGTTCTGAAACGTAAATAAAAAGATCAACATATAATTTAAGGAGTAACTACGATCTCTTAATTCTTTTTGGTTTTGGTGGAGGGAATTACACAAGCTAGATAGGGAGGGTCGTTCGTCAATCTTCTCTGGAAAGCTGCAGATAATGTGAATAGGGTACAGTATTGTCTCGTATACTGGCCGGGCTCCTTTATTTGCAATCGAAATGACAAGCAAATAATGCGTGAGAATCACCAGCAGGAGAACAACGTACAAAGATAGATCGATGTGTAAGTAGCTAGTACAATAAATACAAGAGCGCTAGAAATCGATCGAATTAATTAGTCATCGGGAACTGGCCGGGATATTGTCTCTAGCTACTTACCACCACTGCATCAGTCCTAGCTTGACTTTGAGTTCGACACGAAATGACATGAACTGTAGCTAGCTAGCTACGTGCATCACTGCGGTACTACGATCAGGATAACGTTTAGTTTGGGCCTTTGGGGTCGTCAGTCTTGACCATTGACTCGAGAAACCTACAAACTTGTCATGTCCGACTGAATAATGTAAATAGAAAAGTATTTTATTCATCGGTTAATATGATTTTTTAATTCTAATTACAATAAGTGTATTTATTCTAACACTCCCTTTTAAGTTGATACATAAATGTCAATTATGTTTAACTTATTAATCCATCTTACAAATACTTGGTGTGACAACACCTTAGTATGTACATCCGTCAATTGTTCTTCAAAAATTAAAGGGAAACCGTATAACCTTCTTATCTAGGTGATTTCTGATGAAATGTCGACCAATCTCCACATGCTTGGTTATATCATGTTGTACATGATTATGGACAATCTCAATTGCAGCAGTATTGTCACAATGCAAATTCATGGTTTTATGGAGCTTGAAACCTAGCTCCTTCAATATATTCTGAATCCACAGCAGTTCACATACTCCATTTGTCATTTGTCGGTATTCAAGTTTAGCACTAGAATGAACAATCACATTCTGCTTCTTACTGCGCCAAAATACTAAACTTCCACCAGTAAAGGTAAAGTACCCAAAAGTAGATACCTTATTAGTAAGGCTGGGACCGGTTTGATTCAGGTCGGTTTTGGGCCTGATCCGAAACCGATCCAAAATTAATGATCGGTTCGGTTCGGTATAGGATACCATTTTTTTGGGCCAAAACCGAATGGGCCCGAATATGTTCGGTTCAGGCCGGTTTCGGAACTAAATGGGTATTTACGAATTTGAACTTTTTTTCCAGATTTTCAATTTTTGATCAAAATTGGCCCAAATATTAATCTGGACAGTGTTTTTTAACTGTACATGTAAATCTACAAAAATTGCCCAAAACATAACAAAATCTGCATAAACCTGCTAACACACCAAAATCTGCAATTTACAATCAAAAAACAGTAGCCTAATTCTGCATAAAACTTGCAATTTACACTTCACAAATGACTCAATACAGCCTAATTAATCTTGCATAAAACATACAACATCACTGAAAACAGTCTCAAATAACTCAAAACAGTCCAACACTTTAAAATTACAGTCCCAAATGAAAATAGTACAAAAACTTAGAAATTACAGTCCCATATTGTCTCAAGCACTTGCAAATTACAATCCTAAATAAAATACAACATAAACATTGAAATTATAGTCCCATACACATGAACATAGAAACTACAGTCCCAATTCAACTTGATTCCTCCTCAGAATCTTCTCCAACATCATCATCATCTTCATTTTGTTCGAAATTTTCATCCAAGTCATCTTCACATAAATTCACAGTTTCAGACAGTTTATCAACAGATTGTGTAGTATCTTATAGATCAATTATGTGCTCTGAAAATATCAAACCCACCAAACAGCAAAAATTAACTAACAAGTCAGTAAAGGAATCAAAGCTAAAATGTTAATAGACTAAACACAACAGAAAATTAATTAATATTTACCTTTTTCACAAGGTTCATATAATTCAGTGTCTTTAATGCTTGGAATATCATCAAATGATGACACATAACTGCCCCTTAGCCAACTTTGCATACAAATCAGACCTTCTACTAACCTAGGAGTCAATGAGCTCTTAAATTATCTATGACCTTCCTACCGGTGCTAAAAGCACTCTCAGATGCAACTGTGCTCACTTGTATAGCTAGCACATCCCTAGCAATTCTTGCCACCACCAGATATTTCGAAGCATTCAGCCTCCACCAAGTTAAAATATGATACTTCTCACCATTTTCCACCACCGGTTCAAGATCATCATCAAGGTACTTATCTACTTCATGGGCAGGGGCTGCATCATTTACTGAAGAGACTAAATCTTTCCAATTACCAATTAGTTTAGACCTAAAACCAGATTCAACTACTGTTTTGCTAGTTATACTTTGGACAGATTCTCACTCACATGCTTATTTTTTATCAGCCGGCTTAACATATTGATCATACATGGTCATGAAGAACTCCTAACTACTTTAGTTTTACTCACAACCACCTCATCATTATAACCTTCAACTTTGAACAAATGAGTCAAATTAATAAGCTTGAATCTCGGATCTAGAACTAAACCAAGACTAATGAATGGATTCATATCTGCCGTACTTTCAAAATACTTCTTGAACTTCTTCAACATGCCTACTGCCATCTCGCTCATTACCTTCTCTGTAACAGTTGTGTTTTGAATGATAGTAGGATCCACAATCATTTTCTCAATTTCAGCTTCAATACCTATCACATCATGGTAAGTGGTGCGTATAGTAGGATGTGTGGATGCACTAACCCTAAGTGTAACCTCATAAAATATTTTAAGGAACACCACAAAATCCTCTGCATTCTGCCAATCATCATCATTTGGTAGTCCACATTTCCCTCTCTGATTCAGCGAAGGAGGAATGAGGACACCATCCTCATCATATTCTTCGTCCAGCTCTTTGAAGTATGCGGTAAAGCACTCTTCATCCTCCCCCATTCTTCTAAAAGCAGCCTTAAACTTCAGGGCTGCTTCCAACATCAAGTATGTGGAATTCCACCTTGTGGGGACATCCATCACTACTAACCCTCTACATGGAATATTCTCTTTTGATATGCTGTTTTTAAAAACATCTAACCTATAAGCAGAGGACCTAACAAACTTAACTGCATTCTAAATTCCTAACACAGCCTTGTTCAGCTTCTTCAACCCAGTTCCCACAATCAGGTTACAAATATGGGTTGTACACCTAACATGCATATTTTTTCATCTAACAAAGCGTGGGAATTCTTAACCCGGTTAAATCTAGCCCTAACATGCTTAATAGCACACTTGTTGGCTACTGCATTGTCTACTGTTATGGTAAGGACCTTAGTTATACCCCACCCAATTGAGTTCCCACTATGGTTATGAATAGGGAAGAAATTTATAATCCTCTTATGCATCTCCCATTTCTTATCTATGAAGTGTGCGGTGAGCACCATATAATTAATTTTTTGAACAATCGTCCAAGTGTCGGTGGTTAGACAGATTTTATGCTTAAGCAAATTCATACCAAGTTCTATCCTCTTGTTGTCATAAAGGTTCAAAAAAATTTTCACAAGTATTTTTCTACAAGGAACATCAAAGTTGGGTATGCCAACACTATAGAAATTTCTAAACCCCAACTTCTCAACAAAACGAAATGGTAGTTCATCAAATACAACCATTTCCACACAAGCATGCATCACTTCTTTGGGATTAAAACTATGACTTCGCAATTTATTACCCTTAGTTTTATCCCCAACCAAAGTTTTTTGAAATTTATCAATTTTATTCTTCCTATTCATATACTTACACCCACCTTTCATGTGTCTATTCATCTCCCCAGTCCCATTTTTACCACTTTCTACTGCATAATCCCCTTTAGAACCCTTAGGACAGTAATTACATTTAACTCTTCTTTGACTAACTTCCTTATCAGGTTTTCCTTTTTGCTTCACCTACTGTATATGCTCATATTGAGTAAAATGGGACCATACCAAACTACGTTTTCTAGATTCGATAAGTGAACTCACAGCAAATCTAGCAGCCTAAGCTTCAGTCATTGGGACTGATAGAGTAGTGCCAATTGAAGAAGCATCGATACTCCGAGCTACATCCTTTATTCCTTCACTTATACCTTTGTTCTTGCATTTCTTCGACTGATATAAGAGAAAAAAAAAAGGTTAATATGCAACCTAAAATTATTTATTACTTGCACATCATTTGTAAAGCTGAAAACAATATCATACTTATGCAAAAATAGATTAATGATTTGCCATGCTAACACGAGTATATCATTTGCATGACTCATAACTTATAAGTTTATAACTCATTACATATCACTAACATATTAGTAATGCAAAAACAGATTTATGCTTATATAATCATTTGCAAAAACAGATTCCTGCTTAGTAACATGAGTATATCATTTGCATGGCTCATAACTTTTAACTCATTACACATCACTAACATATTAGTAAGGCAAAAACAGATTCATGCTTATATAATCATTTGCAAAAATAGATTCATGCAAAAATAGATTCATGCTTAGAAATACGAGTATATCATTTGCATGACTCATAACTTATAACTCATTACACATCACTAATATATTAGTAAGGCAAAAATGGATTCATGCTTATATAATCATTTGCAAAAACATATTCATGCAAAAATAGATCCATGCTTAGTAACACGAGTATATCATTTGCATGACTCATAACTTATAACTCATTACACATCACTAACATATTAGTAATGCAAAAATAGATTCATGATAACACGAGTTACATAATGCAAAAACAGATTCATGCTTTACCATATGAGACATTACAATTACAGATTTACATACAATTTATATAATTGTATAATTTACCATTATAGTTTACCATTACAGTTTACAATTACAGATTCATGCTTTACCATACTTATGTCACAAAGAGATACAGATTATATAATTGCTAAAGAAATCAGAAAATGAATACATACATATTTCAAACAGATGCTATTTATTACATACAGTTACTTATGCTTCAAACAGATACTTCATATCACTTATAACTTAAACATATGCGATTATCATATACGATTATCATACACCATACTACTTAATACATACAAATATCATGCTTCATACATATTATCATATGCAGCCCCTATCCATCACTTATAACTTAACAATAGATGACATTCCAAAAGCTGGCAACAAGACAGTATCACTTACTTTTCTAGTTTCTCGATCTAGACTTATATTCTACTAAGTAACAGTTTAGTGAAGTGGAATTAATACATGATAACTAAGCTTTCCATGATAACTCATTATCTAAGCTTTTCATGATAAGTAACAGTTCTAGTTTCTTCGAGATCCATTATCTATGCTTTCCAAGGTAACTTAAAGAACCAATCATTGAGCGCTATTAGGTACAATCCACTAGGTTCATCTAACACCTTGAGTTCTAACTCAGACACAGATTATCAAAATGATAAAGAATTCAACAAATCATGAATCCAAGCACTGAAACAAACACACAGATAACTAATACACGCCATAATTATTAAGCTGCAGATTAGATACTTACATTGAGTTTCACTATAGTTGAACTTTGCCGAATTAAATCTTCCCCCTGTTACTAAAAAGGCAAAAATAGTAAGAATATTGACAACATGACCAACCAAATGAGAAGTTTAGAATTCAAAAGATTTCCTAGACCATCCTAAAACTTAGTTGCTGACTATGAACTTGAAGATAAAAAGTAATTCACAACGAGTAAAAACCAGACCGACCTGATTTTAAACCAGCTGAAAGTACTCCAGATGCCGATGAATTAGCGACAGCATCATAGTGGGTTGTATCTCCTCTTATCTAGTAACAAGAAAAACAGTATACATATTAGGCAAATACAGTATGCTAAAGGTGAAATTCATATGGATCATGTGACTTTACCATAGCTCCAATACATAAAACTGCATCATATCTTCCCGAACGTCCAAGCCTCTGTACAACTACATTATTTCAAAGCTACCAGGAACCTATACAACCTGAAGAAACAGGGGACTACTAGAGAATAAACAACACAAAAAACTGAAAAACTTGAATTGAATCGAAGGCAGTAAGTAACATACGTCAATATCTTCGTCTGCGAGGTGATGTGTGGCAGAGGCGAAGCGAGGCGGATCAGGTGGCTACAAGGCGAGGCGACCACGGCGTGAATCGATCAAAGGCAAAGGTGAGGCTGAGACGAGATTTGTTGGAGATTGGTTTGAGAGGAGCAGAGAGAACTCAAGGTTTGAGAGGAGCCGAGAAAAATTTGGGTTTGTTGAGCCTGTTTGAGATCCAGTCTCGGCTGCTGAGAGAAAGGGAAAGGAGAGGCAGAGGTGATGAATTAGGGTTACCGGTAGAATTCTTTGTTGTATACATGTGAGAGAAATTAAGTGTGGGCTAGTATATAATAGTAAAAATGTATCACTTCTCAAATCGCGACACGTGTCGAATTTAATTTCGGGACCAATCAGATCGGTCTGAGTACAGAACCGAATCCGTACCGGATTACACCCTCAGTTTCAGGCCCAAAATTTTTTCATCCCTTTATTTTTGGGCCATTCGGTTTCGGGCTGTTTCGGGCCGGTTTTTCAGGCTAAAGTCCCAGCCCTACTTATTAGTCTTATCACTTGCCCAATCTACATCAAGATATCCTGTAACTCCAAGCTCACCATTCTTTGAAAATAGTAGACTTTTACCAGGTGCAGACTTCAAATACGTAAGAATACGCATTGCAACATTCATATGCTCTTTCACTTAGATCATGCATAAATAGACATACAACACTTACAGTATATGCAATATCAGGCTCTTGAAGATTGCTTCAATCCATAAAAAGACTTCTTCAGTCTACAAACCTTTCCAACACCTAACAGCCTATAGTTGACACCTGGGGGAATGCCCATGTACACTTCTTCTTCCAAATCTCCATTTAAAATAGCATTTTTCATATAAAATTGTTGCAATGGCCAATCATGTCGAGTTTTGAAAGAAATGAAAAATGCGTACAGTACTGATCTTTGCTACGAGAGTAAATGTCTCCTGATAGTTGACTACATAGCGTTGAGTATAACCTTTAGCAACCAGACGAGCTTTATATCGATCAATGCTTCCATCTGCATTCAGTTTCACTGTAAACACCTGACAAGACCAGCCCCAAATTACCAAGTTATCCAGGACAAGTATTGTGGCCCCGTATTAGAGTATCTAGTACTGACTAATCGGGACCAGCTACCCTAGCACGAGCAACCTATAACTTCAACTAAGAACCTACACTGAGAAAACAGAAGTTGTAGACTGTTATGCTTCATAATATGGACGGTCATGACTTCAGCTGGCAAACCTGAAAACTGGGCAATTAAAAACAAAGGGCTCAGAGAAAGACATAAAACGTTAGAGTGAGTGGACAAAAAATCATAAACTCTGTAGATCGGTAAAACTATATCGACATGCCTTTCCGCTGATTTATGTGAAATGATGCAAGTTCAAAATCATATAACTACAATACAAATGGAGGTGATCGCCCAGGCCACCTAACCTGAGTCGACAAATTAACTATATGAAAATATAAGTGATGTGTCAGACGAGGTGTTTGTCCTAATCTCCCATGACCGGTAAGACGAGGTGTTTGTCCTAACCTCCCTTGACCGAATTATCCGATGATCAGCCGAACAGTCAGTGCATCGATGTAACTAGCTAATGTCATCACAAAGAAAAACCTCTAAAATAAATATGCTCTAAATATACTGTAAAGAATATTGAAAAAATATAAACTTGCTACAACTGTGAAAATAAAAGATCCACTCACAGTACTGTGTCATGATTCTCATCTAGCCAAAGCTTGTTTGTGAACATTTCTAAATATTTGCCTGCTAAAACTTTGTCCTGAAACAACAATTATTACTTAATAACTACTCGTTGAAAATCATAATAAATATCTAAGCTCGTTTACCAAAGAGCATATCATCGAAAACCATGCATTCTCGAATAACGTGCTTTCCGAACTAATGACGAGCATAATCAAATTTTAAATTATAACTCCTGAATCCTTCTTAAAGTCGCAACATATACTCAAACGTTACGTGACTCGAAGTCAAATCGACTATCAACTCAACCGTTCGATATACTCGTAAAATCATTTCATAAATATCCGATTAATCATACGTTTTAATCAAAAATATCCAAATCAATTCAATAACCTCTTCATAAAAATTGGTATGAAATTACAAGCAAAACAACATAAAATTTACATCAAAATACTCTTCATCAGAGCGCCTCCGTGAACCACCACCGGCGACAGAGGCGCGGCGGCGACTTTTCCTTGCGAATTAAAATTCAACCTGTTCAAAATTAACTCAACAACAACTTTCATAACTACAAGAAAGTCTAATTCTAACCCTAACTCACCGAATTTAATTTTGAACGAAAGCCACAAAAAACTTCAATCGATCGTTTCTTCCTCCCCGGTTGGAATTGGATAGTCATCCACATATAGTTAGCTTCGTGGTGAGGAGAGCTTCAATTATATCTCCGATAAACTTTCGCTGATCATAACTTTCTTGTCGTAACTATGTTTTCGGTATTCTTCGCATCTACAGACTCGAAATTTTTTATGACTTCCACCCGAAGTCAACCAACTTCAACAATCAGATAAAAATTCAACTAAAAAGCTCTCAATATTTACCGATGGTGACAAAACTAACTACCTTACTTGATTAACCTTAAATAAATCATAAAAAGAAATTTCTCGGGATGAGATATTACAATACCCATCTATATCCAATAGTCTTCTTTCCATGTAGTGTAGGAGCAGTCTCCTATGTTCCATTCTTTTGCAAAGCCTCTAGTTCTTCATTCATATCATGTTTCTACTTTGGATCCACCAAGGCATCCTGTACATTATTGGGAATAAATACTGTAAATAATTGATTAATAGCAAGTGCATGTGATCCAGACAACCTATGATGAGATACAACGTTAACAATAGGATATTTGGCTTTGGCTTCTATAGTAGGCTCATATTGCTTATTTGGAACCCCCTTTGTTTCTCGTTGTGATCTCTAGGAATGAATTATACAACGCTTGATTCAATGTTATCAGTACATCCTCAAGTGACACATTTTGGGAAGACTCTTTGGTTAATGAAATAGAAGCAGGGTCTTCATAAGATAGAACTTCACTTTATGGCGTTTAAGATTCAGTATTTGACGGGTCGAGATTGTTGCTCTATAGGTCGAAAGCAGCATTCTGTCCCATTCTAGTTCCATTCTTCGGCGGGTCGAGGATATTGTTCGACAAGTCGAAAGACACATTTTGTCCAATTTTGGTGTCATCCTTCGATGGGTCAAGGATGTTTCTCAACGGGTCGAAGGACACCTTCTATCCGATTTCGATTCCATTGTTCGACGGGTCGAGGACAGAATTCCACCGGTCGAATTGGGATTCTACAGACTCTGTCTGATTTACAGCTTCAAGTCTCCTCTCCAACCTCTCCAATTCTTAAAATTCTTCCAAATTCAGAAGATTTTCTTCGCATATACTTCTCTCCCTCTTAAGGGCCTGAAGGGAAGACTTTGAAACTCCCCTTGAGTAATAAGGTTCAAATTCATGGAAGAAAATATTCAGAGAAACATGCATCTTGTTCAAAACTGGATCATAACTGAAGTTAGCATATCCAAAAAAGATACACTTTACATCAAATGTATCAAGTTTGCCTCTAGGTTGTTTGTTGATGTGAACATACACAATACACTCAAAACTTCTTGGCTCTAAATTTGGTAAAGATGCCACATTCAGCAAGTGATGCAACTTCTGATAAAGATTTTGAAACTCAATCACACGGGACACTACAAGAAAAACGCACCTAGACCGCGGAGCGTTTCCGTCGTCTAGGTGCGTTTTTCCGTTGTCTAAGTACTTAGACGACGGAACCTCCGTCCTCCAAGTTCCGTGCTCCAAGTGCTGTCGTCCAAGCACCTAGACGACAGAGAATGAATTCTCCGTCGTCTAAGTGAGACTTGGACCGCGGAGTCTTTTGCGTGGTCCAAGTTTTCACTTAGACGACGAATAATTCATTCTCCGTCGTCTAAGTGAAAACTTAGACCGCGGAAAACGTGCAGCTCCGCGGTCTAGGTAATCACTTAGACGACGGAAATGTTGTTTTCCGTCGTCTAAGTGAGGATTTTGTAAAAAAAAAAATTAAATGAAAAGTTCATGAAATGCTAATTAGTAATTTAATAATTATAATTTCATGAATTTTTCATTTAATTTTTTGTATATCAATATTCATAATATTACAAAATTTATTGAATATTAATTATTAATAATATATAATACGTACAAAATTCATAATGAATAAATAATTTAAATTATTATGGATTTAATGACAAAATTCATAATATAATAAAATAAATTAATCTAGCCTAAATAAACTAAATTAACCTAAAACTAAACTAATTATAGGCGGTGGTGGTGGTGGCGGCGGCGCCGGTGGTGGTGGCCGGAATGTGGAAGCCGGTGGTGGAGGTGACAATGTAGGCGGTAGCTAGTGGTGTGTGGTGGTGGTGGAGGTGGTGGTAGTGGTGGTGTGTGGTTGTGGTGGTGTGTGGTGGTGGCAGCGACGGTGTTGATGTCGGTGATGGCGACGACGGTGGTGATGTCGGTGGTGGCGGCGACTGTGGTGGTGGTGATGATGATGGTGGATGGAGATGGTGGTGGTGATGATATATGGTGAGTGGTTTGATTGGGGGGGGAGAGAGGGAGAGGGAAAGTGGATGGGAAAAAATGAAGAGAGATTGAGAAAATGATGAATTTAAAGGGTTTTAAAACACTTAGACGACGGAAAATCAGTCTTTCCGTCGTCTAAGTGCTTTAAATTTTTTTTAAAAAGCCGCCAATTATTTTCACTTAGACGACGGAAATACTGATTTTCTGTCCTTTAAGTGCTTTAAATTTTAAAAAAATGCCGCAAATTTTTCACTTAGACGACGGAAAATCAGTATTTCCGTTGTCTAAGTGATTTAAATTTTTCCCAAAATTTTAGTGGGAAAAATTGCCGCCAATTATTTTGACTTAGACGACGAAATTTCTTATTTTCCGTCGTCTCAGTGAAAATAATTGGCGGCATTTTTCAATTTTCTCCAAAATAAATTTTTCAGAAATTTAGTTTGAAAAAATTCACTTAGACCACGGAGATGGTCATCTCGTTGGTCTAAGTGAATTTTTAAAATTTTTCAATTTTCTCCAAAATAAATTTTTCAGAAATTTATTTTAAAAATTCACTTAGACCACGGAGATGGTCATCTCCCTGGTCTAAGTGAATTTTTAAATTTTTTTAATTTTCTCCAAAATTAATTTTTCAGAAATTAATTTAGTTTTAAAAATTCACTTAGACCACGGAGATGGTCATCTCCGTGGTCTAAGTGAATTTTTAAAACTTTTTAATTTTCTCCAAAATAAATTTTTCAGAAATTTATTTTTAAAATTCACTTAGACCACGGAGATGGTCATCTCCGTGGTCTAAGTGAACTTTTAAAATTTTTCAATTTTCTCCAAAATAAATTGTTCAGAAATTTAGTTTGAAAAAATTCACTTAGACCATGGAGATGACTATCTAAGTGGTTTAAGTGAATTTTTAAAAATTTTCAATTTTCTCCAAAATTAATTTTTCAGAAATTTAGTTTTAAAAAAATTCACGTAGACCACGGAGATGGTCCATCTCCGTGGTCCAGGTGAAATAGTCATAAAATTAATTTTTAAAAATAATTCGCAAGGAAGTTTCCGATCGGTTATTCGAATGAAATAATCGTAAAATATCGATTAACGAATCGTATATATAAACAATTGAATTTAAGACGACGAATAATCTTACGTCTTTAAACTTGTTAAGTATCTACTAATGTGTATAACTTAAGTGTTATTAAGTATAGGCTCATTGCATATCGATATTAACGAAATTGAATTTGGACAAAATAACCGTTGGATACATTCGCCATAAGACAATGTATAAACCGAATAATTTTCACAAAATAGTAAGTTCATTAAGGGTTTCATTGGCACAGTCAACCGCAAAACCAAAATTTTTACAAACCGGAAACGTGGATACACAAAAATCCGTAAGTCCTACTTTGGAACCGTCGACGCTCACACTCCAAGCATTGTATACTCTATGGTCTCGACGAAAAGAATATGCATTGGGACATGGTCTAGATGGCCGTTGTCTTAGGTGAAATTACGAAATTTTCACTTAGACGACGCAACTGCACGTTTCCGTCGTCTAAGTAATCACTTAGACGACGAAAACATGCCTTTGCGTCGTCTAAGTGAAAATTTCGTAATTTAGAGGTAAGGGCCTTAGGGTTTATGGTTTAGGGTTAAAGTACTTAGACGACGGAGATGTCTTTTTCCGTCGTCTAAGTGTCACCCATACCACAGAGACCCTAAACCCAAATTAATTGGGCGCCGGTTCTAAAAATTCAAAAATTTCACTTAAACGACAGAGATGGTTTTTTCCGCAGTCTAAGTGAACACTTAGACCGCGGAAACTTTCTCCGCAGTCTAAGTGAAATTTTTGAATTTTTGAAATTTCACTTAGACGACGGAGATGTCTTTTTCCGCGGTCTAAGTGAACACTTAGACCGCGGAAACTTTCTCCGTGGTCTAAATGAAATTTTTGAATTTTTGAAATTTCACTTAGACGACGGAGATGTCTTTTTCCGCGGTCTAAGTGACACTTAGACCGCGGAAACATTCTCCGCGGTCTAAGTGAGCACTTAGACGACGGAAAAAGACATCTCCATCGTCTAAGTGTTCACTTAGACCGCGGAGAAGTTTCCGCGGTCTAAGTGCAATTTTCTTGTAGTGGGAAGGAGTGCGATTAATCAAGTATGCAGCAGAATGAACGGCTTTTGCCCACAAGTTTCGTTTCACATTCATACCAATTCAAAGAGAGAGGCCTGAAGAACTTCCATTATCTGTCTATTCTTCCTTTCGGCTAATCCATTTTGTTGAGGAGTATATGCAATTGAATTCGGGTGTCGGATTCCACAAGAGCTCAAGAATGCAAACATCTCACCATTCACATATTCGCAACCATTGTCTGATTGAAGTACCTGGATTTGTTGTTTATACTGAGTGTCCACCATCGAATGAAATTCAGTAAATTTGGAATAGACTTCATTGTTGTGATTCATCAAGGAGACCCAAGTCATCCCAATACATTAATTAATGAAAGTTACAAAATAGCGAAAGCCAGAGCAGGTAGAAATTTGTGCAGAACCCTAAACATTAGAGTGTATTTTCATAAAAGAGACAAAATATTTATTCAAACTTGGCGAATAGTACTACGATGGGTCTTGAAAAATTCACATGTATCACACTGAAATTCTGAAGCTTGCACACAAGAGAATAATTGAGGTTGAAGCCTCTACAGATAATGAAAATTCATTTGACCAAGACGATGTTGCCATAACCACATATCTTCCTTAGCTTTATCCAAACTTGTGGTATTATTCGCCTGTTCTAATGATTTTAATTTGTGTGATCCATTGTTTGTCTAATCAAGATAGTATAATTTTCCCCTTCGAACACCATAACTGAGAACTTTTCTAGTCACAATGTCTTGAAAGATACAAAATTCAGGGTAGAAAGTGACAGAACATGCAAGCGCCGCAGTTATCTGACTAACAGATAAAATGTTAGAGGCAAGAGAGAGAACAACAAGAACAGAATCAATTGACAAATTATCAAAGATCTTGACAGATCGTTCACCAATAACTGGAGACGAATAGCCACCAGTCGTGGACACAACATGTTGAGGGGATGGATTAATTGTTTAGACCAAACTAGGGGTATTCGTCATATGATCAGTTGCACACTACCAGCATTTTCACTATAGTCGAAGACATTATAAAAAACAAGCCGACGACATTTTAAATCGTCGGCTATAATAGACTATAGCCGACGGTAACACCCAAAATCGTCGGCTATAGTACTATAGCCGACAATTTTTGCAACAAAAAGCGTCGGCTATACTTTTGCAGACGCTTTTTAGCCTACCGGACTATAGCTGACGATTTTTTTACAAAATCGTCGACTATAGTATAGCCGATGATTTTTGGTGTTGTCGGAAAAAAAACGTCGACAAAAGTATAGCCGACGCTTTTTGTTGCAAAAATCGTCGGCTATAGTACTATAGCCGACGATTTTTGGTGTTGTCGTCGGCTATAGTCTACTATAGCCGACGATTTAAAATGTCGTCGGCTTCTTTTTTATAATGTCGTCGGCTATAGTGAAAATGCTGGTAGTGGCACCAGTATCAATGATCCAAGTAGAATTTTCAAATAATGCAAAGAGAGATGATGTCGTACTCCTCACACCTGATGCAACTATATTAGTGGAGGCAATTGATGATCCAAGCGATATCTTCATACTTCGAGTAGTAAGGATTTCAAGGTTCAAGATAACAAGGGTATATTCCGGGATTATAGAGTTTTCAAATTCAAGGATTCAAGTTCAATTTTAGGGGTTTAAAGGTTTGGGATTTCAGATGCAGCGGAAGGAAAAAATTGGTGGTGGTAATTCAGGGTCTCAATTCAATTCAATTCACGGTTTTTTCAAATTCTAGGAATTTAGTTCTGATACCAAGTAGAAAAGTATTTTCAGGGAGAATTCAATGATTTCATTCATCCTAATTTTGGGGTTAATATAGCTTTACAAGTGATTTTTCAAAAGAAAAAGATATTTACACAATCCTATTATATCTACATAAGTATATTCTAATTACAAAAAAGTGTATTCATGCCAACAATGTAAACATATTTTAAGCTCTTTAATTAGTACTCGATCTACTCTTCCATCTTTTACGAACTATATACTCCTTCTCAGTACCTAAACTACATATTTGGTATAAACTCAACTGCATTAGCATTATAAAATTACGCTTTAAGCTCTAGCATCATACCTTTAGTGCGAAAAGCGTGAAGAAAATGTCAATTTTTAAAACTTTATATCGTTGCCTTACAATGACGTACTACCGAAAACTACAAAAGAATTATTGTTATTGGGTCTCATTGTTATTGTACAACAAATAATCCAAAATGGACAATGTATTGTTGCACCAAAATATGAGGAAAAATTCTCATGTGTGCAGTGACACTCATTAGCAAAAGATCTATGCGAGTAGCTAATACATAGCCTCTGGTGGGTTACAATTCATTTTAAATTGTAAAATATATTACTTTATAACTTAGTTCAAAAAAATAAATATTAAAAGTATCTTACCCCAAAAATCTGTACATTCCCAAATATGCTCCTGAAAAGGTTAAAACCCACCCAATACTAATTTCGATTTGAGTTCGCTCATTGATGAGAATGTCATGTATGAGATAGAAAGCTTGCACGAGAGGTGCGGTGATGTAAACATCAAATCTTAAAAGAAAATAATTATTATCTAACTAATGAGAATTATATATTCAAATTTATTTATTCAAACACTTGTCAAAGATAAAAACTCAGTAAAATAAATATATTATCCAAACATTAACTACAATTTTGATAGTAGAATAATTTCCTGCTCGCTCCTATGCGATTTCAAATTTTGCTTCACTAGTTCTCTCTCGCATCTTCTTACATTCTTCTTGATCTATGTTGTCTGATGTATGTTGCTCGACTAATTTTAGAAGAAGCAATTTTCACAGGTTTCTCCGTTTTAGCTATCTCAAGATTTTGTTTCATAATCTCCAATATAATAGACGAAATACTGAAAATACACTACTCAATTTACACATGTTATTCAAAATGTAACCACAAATCACAAAAATTTAAGGAATGAAAAAAGTACACCAAACTGTACATGCAATAGAACAACAATCTGTATTACATAATAAGACTACCATTGAACTCAGAATCCTCAAAGCGTTGAGGGAAAGAGGAAAGAAAATCTCTTCATCCATCATTTATATGAACTCACATATAAATTAAAGTACATATATTAGAGGAGGAGGAAGAATGAATGATGGAGTCAAAATTAAGACTTGGATAGAAAAAGTTCTTTATAGTAAAGTCACAAGTAAAAGAGTGAAAACTAAAAAAGTAAAAGAAAAAATGAATTAATAGTATGTGAACAGTGAAATAAATAGTGCATAATATGCATGTCCAACTTTGTTATATAAAAAATTTGCTCAAATTGAGGAAAATTTAGGTAAATACATTATAACATATTCGCCGAGACTCAATTTTTTTTTGTCAAGTTTAGTGTATGTAATTGGGAAATTTTATGTGCACATTCCCATTCTCATAATGGGAGAAGACTATCATTAGTTAATATATGACATACATTAACTTATAAATTTATTTAAAAAGTTGTAAAATGATTATTTTTCTTGTAATTTTAATTCATTAGTAGTATTCACTGAATCAATTTTTTTTTATAACTTTTAAGACAAATTTATAAGTTAATGTATGTCATGTGTTAAAACATACTAGAATTTCCCCTCTTAGTGCACTTCAACCGAGAAAACAGATGGGTATTGAGGTTTCTCTATTCATTTCAAGGATAGAACATGAATATCAAATTTTACAAAAAGAGGGTATGTATGTGTATTAAAAAACTTGGGGTGTGTAAAATCATTTAATTATATCTAGAAGAATAGAAGTTAATAAACCAAGATTTTTTATATTCAACATCAACTAATTTATTGATCACTAATTATACACATAACATTCTACTTTTGTAGGGTTGACAAAAAAATGTTAGTAAAGTAAGACTACTTTTTTGGCGGAAACTAGACTACTAGCTTAGGCCCAGTTTGGGACAGCTGATGGAACAGCTAAAGCAGTCGTAGCTTATTACAAAAATTACACAAAAAAGTTATAAGTTACAACAGCTTATAGAAGTTGGTAATATGCAGCTTCTATAAGCTATAAGCGACATTTGATTATTCTCACAGCACAACATTCTCAAACTGAACCTAAAACTATTAGTTTAACTTTCATGAAATTCATCCAATCACCTAGAAATTGTCCCAAATTAACAATTTTAACTGAAAGAAGACTAGCTAACTAATTGACAATATCAATCAAATCTCCATAAATGATTCCAGAACAGGATCATCTGAAATCGTCACGCTTTTCACCGAAACAAGTACCTCCAATGTCGCTGTAAGATAATCAATAGCTCCAACTAACCCAAGCCCAAAAAGCTGCAAGGGCCTTCGCTAGAACCCTAGCCTAGGCCCAAATCGAGGATTGATCAGGGCACCCGCAGGTGGATACATGGTAAATGAAGCACCTTTCATCGTTGGCCAAAAGGACTTTGACGACCCTAGTCACAAGTGGCTACGGCATACTCAAGCATCGTCGGTTTGCCCAGGAAGCCTAGCAGCCTGGAGGACGACATCACACCACCATTGCCTTCTTCATCCCACCCTGCATGGGATGGATCTCAACGGCCACCACTGTCGTCATCCCACCACTGTATTTTTCATATCATCGTTCTTCCACACCCAACCAACATAGAAGCTAACCGTCGACCACCTTCACCCTCCTAAACCTAACAAACTTTGGAAAGGTATTTTGACTTCAACAAGATTGACAACTGAACCTCAAAGCCGAAAGTCTCCTCTTCACCACTAGAATATTACTCGCCCTTGCCTCCACCATAGAAACGAAGAATTTAGTCGAGAAATTTTTTAATTTTCTCCCACCCCTAAACGCTAAGACGGCTAAGGTTTCTGACTTTGTTTTACACCTTAATTCCTAAAGGCTGGTTTACTAAGAAATGTTATTTGATCCATCATACAACATTTAATTTAATGTCGTAATGTAACGATCACATTATATTATTTTATACTCTGCCGTTTTCTTTTACTCAAATTTAAAAATAAAGAAACATCTATCACATATAATCTTTTTGATCTCAAAGGAATGAACTTCGTATGAGATTTAATTGATTTTTACAACTGTCAGAATCTGCTTACTGATTAGATGAGGTCTGACCCAAAGTTTGCATCAATAATAAAAATACATGGACCACAACGCAGCAGAGGCATGCAGCAGCTTTAACTGGTCTCGGGGTTCCACCAAAACAAGCAAAGCATCTTCAAAGATCTCACCACCCTAGACCTCATCTCAGCTCAGCTTAGCTTAGCTAAGACTCTCCCAACAAGCAACGTCCCATTACAAAGTAACTATGATTTCATATCATTTTTTCCCATTTCACTCCACCATCTGAATATACATGCCTAAATCTAGGGGTCGGCAAAAAGCCCGGCTCGGCCTGGCTCGGCCCATGTATAGCCGGCACGGGCCGGGCCGGGCCTCAACAACATTTTAATATATGCGGGCCGGGCTTTATCTTTTATATAAGGATCCGGGCCCGGCCCATTCAAGCGGGCTTTTGCGGGCTTTTGCGGGCCGGGCCTTTGCGGGCTTTTGCGGGCCGGGCCTATCGGATTTTAATTATTAAAAAAATTAAGACATTTCAAAATAAACGTAACCTTCATCCATGCACCGGGGTTTAAACGTACTCCGACGAGTCTAAATTTTACGTACGATGTTTATCACTATAAGATGGAGTTTTCTACATGTCCTCGTTTATTATTAAAACATATTTAATTCTTATATTGCTTGAATTCTCCATATGTATATTAATGTTCTTACGTTTGTTCATTTGTTATATGGAATGAAATACTTTTGTGAAACTTAATCGGACATGCTTAATTATTTTATAAAATTGACCGTTAGATTGATTGGTTAGAATATTATAACCATGCCTTTAAAATTTTATAAATTTTGGACTTGATTTAGACATCGATTCATGTATTTCGCCAAATGTGACCATAGTACTCTTACAACTAAAACGGAAATTACCCCTCTCGAAAATAATTTTTTAACATCAAATTTTGGACACATACTCTTATGGAATACATATCTATCTCATAGTATCAAAAAAATTGACATAAAAAATTGATTTATCTACTCCCCCCATAGGAAAATAAGGAAAATAAGATGAGTGTATTTTAGTGTTTTCACAAATTTTGTTTAATTGTATTGACTGGGATCCAAACGTACTTCGATTAGGCTAATTTTTACGTACGGTGTCTTTTATTACAAGGTGAACTATTATATATGGCCTTCTTTATTGTTAAAACATTTTTAATTCTTATATTGCTTGAATTCTCTACATGCACACTAATGTTCTTACCTTTATTCCTTGGTTATATGGGTTGAAAGTCCTTTGTGAAACGTAATCGATCATGTATCATCATTTTACAAAACTGACTATCAGATTGGTTGTTCATAATATTCTAAGCATGCCGTTAAAAATTTATAAATTTTGGACTTGATTTAGACCTACATCTATGAGTTTCGCTAAATGTGACCGTAATACCCTTACAACTAAAACATAAATTACCCATCCTTAAAGGAATTTTTTAAGATCAAAATTTTAACACACATTCTTGTAAATCACATATCTATCTCATAGTGTCAAAAAAATTGATATAAAAATTTAATTTATCTAGTTTCTCCAAGGAAAAATAAGCAATATATAAGAGAAGGGTATTGATGTCATTTCACACACTCTCAATTAAACTCTCACCATTGAAAAATTACAAGATCTAATCTGAACCATCTATTATATTTACTGTTTTACTGTGTAAATCGATAAAAAAAATTACAATGAAACCCTAACCCCTAAACCCTAAACCCTAACCCCTAACCCCTAAACCCTAACTTACTCTAAACCTCAAAATTCCTAAAACCTAAAATCTAACTTACTCTAAACCTCAAAATTCCTAAACCTTAACTTACCCTAAATCTCAATCCCCTAAACCCTAACTTACCTTAAACCTAAACCCTAACTTAATTATCCTAAACTCTAAACAATGATTTAATAGTAAAATAGATACACAAATATAACTATATATGGAATTCCAATATTTGATCAATATATGTATATGTAATATATTAATATAGACATACACAAATATAAAAAAAAATATATAGTACTAGTCACTATATTATATATATAAGTGTAGGTATAATGATATACGTACTACTATCTTATATATATAAAAAATTGACTGTCGGATTGGTTGTTCATAATATTCTAAGTAGGCCGTCCCTAATTTTTATAAATTTTGGACTTAAACCCTAAACCCTGAAACCTAAACCCCAAACCCTAAACCCTAAAAAAATTACAATAAAATCCTAGAACCGGAACCCTAACTTACCCTAAACCTCAAATTCTTAAACCTTAACTTACCATAAATCTTAATCTCCTAAACCCTAATTTACCCTAAACCTAAACCCTAACTTATGCTAAACTTTAGATAATGACTTAATAGTAAAATAGATACACAAATTTAATTATATATGGAATTCAAATATTCAATCTATCCATGTATATGTAATATATTAATATATATACACAAATGTAAAATATATATCTATATAGTATTAGTCTATTAGACTACTAGTCACTATATTATATATATATGTCAATATGTGTGTAGGTAAACATTAACTAGGTATAAATTGTATAATGATTAAAATTCATTAAATGATTTAATGATATATGTCAATATGTGTGCGGGCTTTGACGGGCCGGGCCTAACGGGCCTTGACGGGCTTTTGGCGGGCCGGGCCCGCGGGCCGGGCCGGGCTTTTGATCTCTAAACCATGGTCGGCCCACCAACCACCTTGGCGGGTTTTTACGGGCTTTTTTGCGGGCCGGGCCGGGCTTTTAGCCCACGGGCTTGCGGGCTTCCACCGTCCCACGAGGCCCACGGGCCAAATGATGACCCCTACCTAAATCATCAAGCAAAAGTTAAAACACCAGATATGGAACGGGGAAAATGACCCAATTAAGAACAGCATGCCTTCCCATTTCCAGACCCAGAAAATGGAATCCCCTGAACCAATGCCTCATGTCACGTCCCGCGTTCGGGAGTGTCTATCGTGGGCGTTGCTGGTTCTTTGTGCTTAATGCATATGTGGGATTGCTCCACGGCCAGAGTCTGTGTGGGAGTATATCTGCTGCCCTTCGGAGTTCAGGCAGGCCGACTCGGTTAAGTTCGAGGAGCTTGTCGCTAGTCGAGGACTTGACGCTGAAGAAGGGATTAGGCCATCCCTACACAAACTGGTCGGGGTCTGGAGCCGATCCCCTGATGAGCCCGAGGCAGGGCGAAACCAGTCGATTGCCCCTTTGGATAAGGCTGGCTCCCAGGTGGGGAGCGCCGCATGGACCTCGTGTGGTGGCCATTCGGTTAGGTCCGTGACAAGTGGTATCAGAGCCGCCTCAGCATATGCGTCCGTTGTTTCGCCAAGCGCTCCATGGGAGTAGGCAGGGTTCCTCTGTAGGGGAGGATCAGATCATCCGTTGTTCGCCAAGCGCTCACAGACAAGGTGTCCCCCGTGGATGGGGTTGAGTAGGCAGGGAACCTCTGAGTGGAGATCCGGATTGAATCTGACGCAGAGCTATGTTGGGCGATCTTGGGGAGTCTCCCTTCGTCTCTCGTGTATCTGGGCATGGTGCCGCGGGGGTGCCGTGTACGAGGACGTACACCTTGATTGGGTGGGGGAGAGTGTCACGTCCCACGTTCGGGAGTGTCTATCGTGGGCGTTGCTGGTTCTTTGTGCTTAATGCATATGTGGGATTGCTCCACGACCAGAGTCTGTGTGGGAGTATATCTGCTGCCCTTCGGAGTTCAGGCAGGCCGACTCGGTTAAGTTCGAGGAGCTTGTCGCTAGTCGAGGACTTGACGCTGAAGAAGGGATTAGGCCATCCCTACACAAACTGGTCGGGGTCTGGAGCCGATCCCCTGATGAGCCCGAGGCAGGGTGAAACCAGTCGATTGCCCCTTTGGATAAGGCTGGCTCCCAGGTGGGGAGCGCCGCATGGACCTCGTGTGGTGGCCATTCGGTTAGGTCCGTGACACTCAGCTCCTCAGTCATACATATACATATATACCCAATTTACCAATTACCATGTACATGTAAATAGTGGAGAAATTCTAATATATTTTAACACATGACATACATTAACTTTTAAATTAGTTCTTAAGATTGTAAAATTAGTAGTTTAACTAGTAATTTTGTCCTAAAAATTGTAAAAATATATTTGATCAAGTGATTACTACTTTTGAATTAAAATTAAAAAAAATACTTATTTTATAAATTTTTATATAAATTTAACATAATATGTGTTTACTTCATTTCATGAACAGTGATTCTTGAAGTGCCTGTATAGTAATTAGCAAGGAGGGAGGGTACGGAGGTGGAGGACAAAATGTGAGTCCATCTCTTTGTATATTCACGAGGGATTGTGTTTTGCTGCTGGGAGCGCCCACATGTTCCCCTCGAAGCAGATCATTACAATTTGAAGAAAGGAAACAGATCGAAAAAGAAGAAAAATGGGGATCGAATTAATAATGGGCATGAAAATATTGTCCGAGGGAGTGAGACCATGAAAATATTGTCCGAGGGAGTGAGACCAAAGCTCTATAGCTTTGGATCTATCGACTTTCTCGCTCCAACATGGACTCAAGTCACTCAACTGAACGAGTTTTGCCATATCCAAAGCACTTCTACTGTTCCAAGCTGATATCACATCCTCTTTCCGAAGAAGAAACACACAACAGTAACATTAATTAAAACCACCTTATCTATTAGATCATAATATAAAATTCAAAGGACTATGGGTAGCTCTTTCCTTCCCGAGAAGACTTACCCCATGAATCTCAGAGCTTCAAACATCTATCTTGCTTCCACAGCAGAAGTTCCATCATATATATGATTGCATAGGTATTAAAAATACTAGTACGTTATACTGTACCAGTTCTACTCACATGCATGACTGTTATTAAGGAAATGAATATCAGCAATTATCTCAACTATTGGATTTAGCTGTGCCTAATATATTTTTTTGAGAGGAAAAGAAAAAACTGAGCTATGAGTACCATACATATATTCTGAACTCATGATGATCACTGCAAAAGTAAAATGTAATGTGTCAAGGAAGTGAAAAAGGAAAGACCTATGAGTGAGATTCACCCATTTACAGATCGAATGAGAAAGAGACCCAGAAGAGGAAATGAAGGCCGGCCAAGCTTATAGTTAGCTAGCATTGAACCCATATTTAACAAACAAAGTAAGAAACCCACAATGACAATAATGATCGATGGAAGAGAAAGAAACAAGAGAAGAGAGACGTTGCAGCAGCAGCAGCACTAGTCATCGAGTACCATGGGATGATGGGATCCATATACAATAAATACTTTGGCAAACATGGAACCAGCAGAGTTTGAATCGTGGACCAAACGAAAAGCTGGGTTTTGAAGGACACAGATGGAAACAAACACATAATGCTTTCAAACGGAAAATGCTTCTCGTTAGCTCACACGTAGAAACAAACAACAAATAATTTCCAGAACTAAGCAGATACCACCCAGCATTAGTTAATTAACCAAATTACTCATGCATTAATTAATAGAAAGAAACTAGAAAGAAGAAAGAGATGGAAACCCTAAAACGTAAACTAAATCCCGGAGAAGAGGTTTTCTCAGTTCCCTTAATTTCATGGTGTCAAAGACTCAAAGTAACCAAGAAAACTGGAGAAGATCCTGCATACTAGTTGATTAATTGCTACTAGTACTAAGTCGACCACCGAGCTCAGTTTTGTTCTCCCTAAATTAATAAAGAAATAACTAGCTAGGCAACATGATCATGATCATGATGATGGTCATGATGATTATGATGATGATGATGATGATGATGATGATGATGATGATGATGATGATTACGACGACGACGATGATGACCGAGAGAAATTGCTTGAAGAGCTAGAGCAAAGTTTTGTGTTGGATTAGGGTTTCTTGCCAAGGGTGTGTTTGTTGTTATGCATCCAAACCTTGAGCACATGTCGCTTCACTCCGGTCTCGTCGCAGAAGCTCTGCACCGCCGCCTCGTCTTGCTTCTGAATCCTCCATCCCAGCCTCTCCGCCAGCTCCAGCATCCTGTCCTTCTGCTCCGGACTGAACTTTGTCCTGAACCTCGTCTTCGATAACGTCGTTCCCATTATCCCTCCAGTTCCATATCCGCCCCCGCTGGGATTCGACATGTCGTCGTCCTGATCCGTGCCGCCGCCGCCCGAGGTCGATGGCAGCGCCAGCGGCCTCTGCTGCTGCTGTGTTGTCACGTGGAGGTACCCAGCAGGAGTGCGGTAGTACCCGCCGCCGCCGGGAGAGAACTGCGGGTGGCCGACGAAGCCATGGGGGTGACAGTGGTGGTGGAGGTGGCTGCTGACGTGGCCCTGGTGCGGGACAAGCTGACCGTAAGGCTCGTCGGTCTCTTTGCGGTGGAAGTTGCGGTGGCAGTTGCATGCGGCGCATTTGAGCGCGTCGAGGGATCCATCGGCTCCGGCGGGGAGGAACTCTCCGCAGCCGTCGAGCGCTTGGCCGCCGATGCCGACCGCGTGATTTTTCAAGCACTCCCTGTACCTGCAGGGGGACTTCCTCGTCAACTGATGAGCCCCCGCCGCAGCCGCAAATGCCGCCGCCACGACTTCAGCTTCTACTCCTGAGCTCGCCATTTTGAGTTGGCCTCCTCCTCCGTTGCCGTTGTGGTTGTTGACAAGCGAGTCGTAGCTACTCGGCTCCATCTCCATCTCCTCGTCTTTCTCTTCATGATCCTCAAAATCCATATCAATACCAAACCTCGACCAGCTCTCTAGCTCTAATAAACCACACTTTTAATCACTAATTAAATTATGAATCTTCAGAACTGAAAGAAGAGTGAGTGAGTGAGTGAGTGAGTGAGTGAATGTGTGTCAGGCATAAACTTCGTTATCTCATCCCCCAGCTCCAGCTCCAGCTAGCTCTCTGCTAAAAGAGCTTGTCCTCCTTGGAAGCCCTTCTTAAACTCTCTTGTTTCTACTCAAAACTAGGGTGAGATGTTTTACTGAAAAATCGAACTGAAAACCGAAATAAACTGATTGAAAATTTGTTGAGCCCGAAACTCGTGGGACGGACTAATTTAGAAACCGAACCGAAATAAATCCGAACCGAATAACTTTTTATGGTACGGTACCGAATAAAACCGAACCGTTCTGAAATGATATATGTGACAAAATTGTGTTTATTTCTTTAATTACACAAATGAATATATATTCATCCATTTTGAATCTTTTTAGGACATATATATAGAAAATTCTTACAAAAATACTCTTATTCTCTCACATTTCTTCTATCTCTCTATGATATTGCCTTTTTTAAATAATAATTAACTTAAACAATTGTTTAGGCCTAGAAAATTTTTATCGAAAAACCGATTCAAAACCGAAATATACCAATCCGAAACCCGTTGGGACCGAAACTCGTGGGACGGATTTGCCAAAAAACTCAACCGAATAGGATCCGAATCGAATATTTTATTACGATACGATACGGGTTCTGACCTAATACCGAACCGTTCCGAATCGATCCCACCATTAAAACCCCACCAGTTTTGTATTCCCATGTCACACCACCTCTTCCCGGTTTCATCCGGTCACTTTTACCGCTCGGTAGAATTTTCTTAAATTGGGGAAGTGTCAGAGTACTTCTACTGTTTCCAGAGGGTGCTATTTCCAGTGGGTGCTATTTTAACAAGCAAACAAAATAAACCCCACACTAATTCAAATTATCTAGTTGCGGTAGTGTTGGTACTACTGTAAAAACAAGACCAAAATTACCGGGGTTTCAAACGAAGTTGTCGAAGGAAACATGTATTGTGCTGCAATGCCGGCTTGAAGTATTTAGAAAGTAGAAAGATTAATCTTTCAATTAGTACATTTAATAGAGAACAAAATTAGTTTTTGAAATATGATTTATATCAGAAAAAAGAAAAAGGAGACCATTCTCGATCGTCACGGGCTAAGAGTGTTAAGGTGGTGGCGCGTGCTGTAGAGGTATGGGAGGTGGGGTGGGGATGTCAGGGCACGGCATTCCTTAGGAAAAAATAAATTGTCGGGCATTTAAGGCAGCTGGGGTACGTGCGATAGTCTCCCACATGCGTGACGCGCTTTTAGGGTCTTAGAAAATGCATTTAATATTCATGTGTCTGAGGAAAGAGAGCAGATAAGAGCAATTGCAACTCTGGTAGGCGCGTGGGGTACACGATACCTGTGTTTTTCTTGTTTCTATTTTAGAGTTTAGAACCCATGGAGAGAAAAATGTTGGACTCATAAAAAGAAATGGCACGCAACTTTCTTTTATAAGAAAATGACATGGAATTAGGTACCATTTCGAAGCTTTGGTTAGGACTTAGGAGTTAGGAACGTATCGAGATGAATTTTCTCTAACTTAATTTTAGACATTTTATATATCGACTAAAAAATGTACATTGTCGAAGAATCGTTGAGAAAGACACAAGGGGAAGTCATATATGAACAAAAAATGAGGATAAGGTAGGCCGGGTATATGCTAAATCAAACACAACTATATATGTTTGGCCCAAAATATTCTTAAGTATTTTTCGACCTAAGAAATAAAGTAGGCCAACCATATGCGGCCCAAACAAAGCTACGAGAATTAAGAAAGAAATACGTGCATGCGATTCTTAGATATTTTAAGAAAATCTGGAGTAATCCAATATTTATTCTTTTCTAAACATCAAAATTCCCTTGTCGAGCCAGAAAATGGGGAGCACCAGCCTCTATATGTAGGAAGTTTGTCAAAGAATTCAGGACAGTTACACATACGTACAAATTTACGCACAAGCAAGTACTTACTCCCTCAGCGAGTAAACAACCAGCGACAGCGAATTCAGGATCTAGGCCACCCGACAGAGCGTGGGGATTCTAAAGATCAACGAAGTCAACCTATCCATTGTGCTCGACACTTTGTTCTTATGATTGCTCTGCTTTGTATTCGCACAAAATATAAGGTATCGTTTCTTTGTGGCTTGACAAAGAGACACGAAGCTTACGTCTTGTAATACATCAAGACAAGTAGGACTCAACGAGCGAGGTTGGTGCTCTCGCTTGGCAAGAAGCAAGATACAGATGCGGCGCTCTTCACAATAATATTCTTCCCCCAGCAGTGGCACGCCACGCACGCAGCACTACATCAACAGATCAAAAGAGACAGTTTGCAGTACTCTCACTCACAGCGATCTGACTGGAGTAAAACCGATGCTAAACATTTTGGCACATCCAGTGGGACTCAAGTTTAGTGTCTTACAACCATTGATCAATACAGAAAGACCTTCGGTAATTTCCTCAGGCATCCGACACAGGAGTTCCAAGTTCACAACTCAGCTCATTGTAGAGGCTTAGGAAAAGAAGAAGTGTTACGAAGATTTGTAGATGCCTCCTAAATCCACATCATCATGCAAACCTAAGTCAATAGACGAGATTAAGGCCATGGCCTTTGCGTCCTATCAAGATTACTCACTTGAAACCATTGAACGAGTGTTAAACACTGTGGAAGAAAGTGAGAAAACAGTAACGAAGATCAATCAAAGATTGGACAGCTTTCATGAGGAAAGGAAAATCAACCGCCTTGCCAATGATAAAAAAATTCAATGATCTCACAACAGTTATTGCGAATATGACCAACACTATGGCATCAAGTTTTGCAAGCATCAACGAGATTGACAGAGGTAGTTCCCCAGTTTCATGATGACGAAGAGATGAAGGATGACGATGTTCCAGTCATCCTTTACCGCCACCTAACCCTGAACGAGAGTTGGAAGAAAAGATCAATCGCATTATCAATCATAGGTTACCAGGTACAGCTGAAGCTCCAGTAACCTACAACGAGCCATTTCCACCACCACCACCGAGATAGAAGTGGCCAAAGAGATATCGTCATATTTCCTTCACTCGCTTAAGCGGGGATGGTACAGAACCAGCGTCCACTCATCTTGCATGATTTAGAGTAGAATGTGGATCATGAGGAAGGCTAAGCTAATTCAAGCTTAGGGTGTTCGCATCTTCACTATCAGGAGCCGCAATGAATTGGTACACAAACCTGGCACAGGGTTCTATGTGTGATTAGACAGCGATGCAAAGGCTATTCACTGAGGCGCAATAAAAGGGGACAGTTATTCTGAACATAGCATAATTTTTTGAGGCGCAAAGTAATTCAGTGGCAGAGATTCGCAGGAATTTATCAAGGCCATCGGCCACTTGTTGAAAAGCTAAGTTAAATAAGGTTTTAAAAAATAAATAAAAATCCCAAAACAGGGGTTAGGTCCATGAAAGATTAAACATCTAAAGATATTTCAAGACATAAATACCAAGAGCACGTAGGTTAGTTTTCACTTGAAGATATCGGGCCTGTGTAGCGGCCCAAGCCCTCTCAGCATCCGCAACTATGGCACGAGTCTGCTGAAAACTTTCAGAAAGAGCTTTCCCAGCATTAAGAAGAGCGATAACAACTTGCCCTTTTCCAAAGTAATCTTCCTCTTGTTGACGCAGCTTGGCTTGAAGTTTTGCAATTTTCGCACGGCTGGCTAGAATATCTACCCACTCATTTCCATAATTCTTCCCCATTCTGGTGATTTTCTCCATATCACACTTCCACTTACGATTATGGTTTATAAGATTGGAGATAGCTTTGTCTCACTCTTGGGTAATAGAGACAACGGTGTTTTGAAGGTTGGGGAGTTCCCACAGTATCCCTTCCATTTGATCAAGGACAACATGATCTACTCCTTCTATGGCACAGCGAGCCATTTGAATATGAACCGCCAGTTCTTGACAAACAGTTTCGTTCTTAAAATTCGGGGTCCAGAGATCACGTAGATAGGCAATATCAAGCTGGACTTCAGGAGGATCCCTTTCAGAGAGGGCTTAGTCTTTTTAGATTTGCACTGCCTCTCACGTGGTCTTTTTCATTCCCTCGTTACCCCTGGTAGGAGCTGGAAGTGTTGGTAGGATGGAAATCGTAAACTAGGGGGTAGCAGCCTCGCTGCAGCTACGAATGACGTTGAAAATTCTCCAAGCATCCGCCGACCCTTGGTAAGAGATAACTCTTGAGTACCTGGATCTTTCTGCTAAAAAAACCTATATCCAGAGAGTTATGAGATGATCAAAAGATTTACATCAGAGAATCATACACAAGTAAAGTTAGACTATACCTGGGATAGATGGGGGGGATTGATTATCGTACAAGGCAACATTAATGTGAGGAAGGGAGGACAGATCAGCAGCGAACTGCGAAGAACAAATCAAGGTTAATTTTTCCTAAAAATAGCAAACTAGATTCAGAAATTCAAGAGAAGTGCAGTATGATTGACTCCATGTGGCCAGTATTGGAGGCCAAAATGGTGGAAGGAACATCCAAAACACGAGGCTGCTCTTCACCACCTCCATTCGTAGTAACAGGAACCAAGTTTGCTGCAGCGGAAGAATGTACTTGTGATTCATGGGCAGTTTCCTGGGGCTATACAACCAAAAAATAGTGGTTAAAGAAACACAATATTCTAGAAAATTACAAGGATAGAACAGTGAGTACCTCAGCAACAGTAGTAGTAGTCTGTGGAACAGTAACATCAGGAACCACAATACCTCCTTAGGCCTCAGCTGCCCCTCCCAGAGGCTTCTCGCCAACCATAATGGTAGCTACTCCTTCCGCAGTGGCATTCGTAGCAGCTAAAAACCAATTGATGAAAAGGTTGTCCTAAACCCTTCATTCTATGTACTCGAGGAAGATTCATGAGTAGCGACCGGTTGAAATTGCTTCCCTTTGTTCTGCACTGCTTCAATGACTAGATTATCGCCAGAGCCCTCGCTGTCAGAGACTTGCACAACAGAAGGAGAAGTCCCACTCAATTCATCTTCAACTCGTTGCCTTCATGACATGGCAGCTTGATGGCGAAAGCGTTGAGACAAAATCATAAGAGCATGGGTTTGGATCATAAAATATTGAAGGAGTTAAAAGCAAGCTGAGAAAAATAAAGCTCCTAAAGGAATTACCAAAGGAGCCTGTTCATTTGAGTCCCCATCTTCATGATGCCAAGGCACAATGTTCTTGTTCTACTTCTTCTTCTTCACAGCCTTCTTCAGAGTGAGAGAAGCAGCAGCAAAACTCGCACCTAGAAGCTTGTTGCGTTTTGAAGTAGAGACCGGTGAAGTACTAATCTCTCAGTGTTTCCTGTTCTGACACTTTTCCCTTTTTTCTTTAGACCCTATAACCTGTTTATCCACAGGTCTCTTGAAATAATTAAGGAAGGGGGCTAGAAAGATGGTTCAAAAGACTCCAGATTTAGACTGGTTCTAAAAATGACCGTAATGACGCTCATTCCACTCATAGTAATCATCAATAGTAGAATAGGTTATGCAGAGGGAACGCAGACGAAAATTTGATAGGTCCAGGATAGGGAAGGTGGGAACAGTAAAGTTATGGAGAGTCAATGCAGAAAGTTTCTCTACACATGTCCTCCATGAGGTGTAACCATTGCATGATTCTATCAGCGGATAGGGTAGAGCCTATTTACATCCAAGCTGACGAATAAAGTGATTGGGAGCATACTGTGCAACCCATAGAACGACGGCAGAAACAACGATATCCATACAAGAGACACATTGAGCAAAAAGCGTCCTTGTAGCAGAAGCCTGTTGCGGAGTGACTGCAAAGCCGGTAGACAATTTAGCGGGGAATCTTTGTGTTACCACAAACTTAGCCATATCCTTGGGAAAAAGCTTTTGACCCCAGAGATAGTTGAAACACTGCAAATAACTCAGGGCTTTAAGTGGTCTGAAATTCTATTGTATCTTAGTGTTTGCGCCAGTTGGAATATGAAAGGACCCAACCCTGATTTAGTTTCCTAAACCGGAATCAAACCCCTTCTGGAAACACGAACTTGCAAAAACCATAGAAATTTCAGCAGAGTTTCACTATAACGTGGAATTACCATTAACCTGCACCCGAAAAACACACTTCATCCTATGCCACAAAAGCCAAACCGTGGGCACCAATCCCATCCGGATTTCTCAAAATCATAACATAAAGTAAAGTGATAAACCAAAAGCTGTAACTTTACAGAAATCCGGGAAAAATCATATGAAAATATAACATCAGAGTATTCAGAGTGACCTCTAGTATATATATATATATACATAAATACATAACAGTAGGCTAAACAAGAAACCTACAGGAAAAGAAAGGTAGCTCGAATACTAAGCCTCCGACAGCGACGTGCAACACCAAAATCTGAATTGCAAATTGGGCACGGAAACTGAAAATCCCAGGGAAAGACATATAAACAGTTAGAGTGAGTGGACGAAAATAAATGTCTTTCACCGAATAATATATGTTATAAAAATATATGCGAGTCAAGATGAATGAATATGATATAATACACGTGGTGAACCCAAACTCTTCCAGCGTACAGAGAATGCATAGAAAATCCTACGGGGTCACTCGTGGACACATTCATGCTAGTACAGTCTGAATCACGGGATCGCAGACCCACATGTGATTCTAGCCAGAAAGGCCTCAGGTCAGGGTATCTGTTCCCACCCGAAAATACATCGGCACAAGGAACAGACATCTATACCCACCCGGAAATACATTGGCACAAGGTACAGTTCCTCCTGGTAAACATCCTCGGGAATCAGCCGGGGTGCAAGTGTATCGATACAACCACATATACTGAGACTGTACTCTGTGTAAATCAAATCATAAATAGTTTCATGCATACGTATAAAGCATAATGTAAATGCATAATCGTAAAGCACATGCTCGTATAAATTATAATCACATACGTATGCTCATGCTCATAATATGTATAATAAAGACTCGCAACCAATTAGTGAAAAGAAATGTCCACTCATAGACAAGCACAGCGCGCAACCGCGCTAATCCCGAGATCCGGCGGAAGATCCCTCGCCCAATGTACGATCTCGATCCCCAAAATTGTAGCCGGAGGTTGCCGAAAATGGAAAGTCACCGGCGAGTCAAACGGTGGTGCTCCTCCTCCTCGGTCAATGGCCCATTTTTAGTCAAACGATGGTCAAACTTCCCGAAACAGTGATTTTCGACAATTTACGACTATTCTGATATTTATACTCGCGGCTCGATACGATCGACGGTCCAAAACGAATCACATCCACGTTTCGGATAACTCAAACTCAAACGGATAAACACGACGAAATCACACAATTTCAAATATTCATAACATATTCCTCAGTTATCGAAACAATTATCCAAAACTGTCCACGAACTCGAAATCACGCATACTACGATTCTCATGAAGAGACTCATATCAAATTCTCGCTCGATAATTTAGTCGTGAGTAAGGTTGCTAAAACTGCTCAATTACGACAAACAGTGATTACTCGTAAACTCGCGGATTAAGCCGATTAACGTGCTAATTCTGATTCGGGTCGTCACAGATCTACTCCCCTTAAAAAAATTTCGACCTCAAAATTTACGTACCTGCTAAGTGAACAGATGAGGATACTGCTCCCGCATACACTGCTCGGTCTCCCAGGTGGCCTCCTCAACTGACTGATTTTGCCATAAGACCTTCACAAGCAGTATGACACGGTGCCTCAACTCCTGCTCACGTCGATCGAGAATCTGTACCGGCTCCTCCCGGATAGGTAGCTGATATGGTGCTAACACATGTGATTGATCTGAAATGTATTTCCGCAACATCGAGACATGAAAAACATCGTGTACTCGAGCCATCTCAGAAGGCAACTTTAATCTATAAGCCACGGCACCAACCCTCTCTGTGATCTCGTACGAACCAATGTATCGTGGTCGAAGCTTGCAGTGCTTCCCGAAACGCACAACTCCTCTCCAAGGAGACAGTTTCAAGAAGACCCAGTCGCCCACCTCGAACTGGAGACTCTTTCTTCTCACGTCCGCATAACTTTTCTGGCGATCCTGGGCAATCTTCAGTCTGTCCCGGATAATCTAAATATCTTTCATGGTGCTCTTCACCAGATCAGGACCAATAAGCCATCTCTCGCCCACCTCACTCCAACACAAAGGAGTGTGGCACTGCCTCCCGTATAGAGCCTCATACGCTTCCATATCAATACTGGCCTGATAACTGTTGTTGTAAGCAAACTCGATCAAATGCAGTTGCTGGTCCCAATTTCCTCTAAACTGTAAAATACAAGACCGCAACATATCCTCGAGAGTCTGAATAGTCCTCTCAGACTGCCCATCAGTCTGAGGATGGAAAGTTGTACTGAAATGCCATCTGGTACCTAAGGCTCGCTGCAATGCCTGCCAGAACTCTGAAGTAAACTGACTGTCTCGGTCAGAAACAATGGATACAGGCATACCATGCAGACGAACGATCTCCGCCAAATACAGCTTTGCCAATCTGCCTACTGAAATCTTCCCCGGAAGTGCAAGGAAATAAGTGGATTTCGTCAATCGATCTACGATAACCCAAATACCAGTATTACCAGCCGAAGTACACGGTAACTGATATATGAAATCCATGGTAATGTGCTCCCACTTCCAAACTGGAATCTCCAAGGGTTGTAACTTTCCTGCAGGCTTCTGCCTCTCTGCTTTAACCTGCTGACAAATAAGACATCTGCTCACATATGCGGCAATTTCCTTCTTCATATTTCGCTACTAGTAATAGGCTCGAAGTGTACGAAACATCTTCGTACCACCAGGATGCATCGCATACGCAGAACAATGAGCTTCGTCTAAAATCTCTTTCTTCAAACCCTCGTCCCTGGGTACACATAATCTGCTTCTGAATAGCAATGTACCATCATCACTCAACCGAAACTCTGTTGGCATACCATTCCGAATCATGGTCTTCTTATCCAACAGATAGGAATCCGCATCCTGAGCTTCCCAAACCTGATCAACCAATACCGGTCTTTCAATCCAAATAAAATAATAGAACAAAGAAACCACTCAAAAATGAAAGTTTGAGTCAAAACCTGCATCATAACCTCGTGACTTTAGCAACTTCGGGACGAGAAGCTAGCCAACAAGGCTCCATCATCATTATCCCACTCAAACGCAGCTCCCGTGGCCCGTAGCTCTGCTAACATGGAAACTCTAGCCACACACACATGAAACAATGAGGCTCCAGATTTTCGACTGAGTGCATCAACAACCACATTAGCCTTCCCTGGATGATACTCAAAAGTGCAATCATAATCATTGATCAACTCCATCCATCTGCGCTGTCTCATGTTCAAGTCTGGCTGCGTGCGCAAATAGGTGAGACTCTTGTAATCTGTGTATATCTTGCATTGAGCTCCATACAAGTAGTGTCTCCAACTCTTCAAGGCTAATACAATAGCAGCTAACTCCAAATCATGGGTAGGATAGTTGACTTCATGTGGTTTCAGCTGCCTAGAACCGTAAGCCACCACTCTACCATGCTGCATCAAAACACAACCAAGTCCCAATTTCGATGCATCGCTGTAAACCACAAACTCTTCACTGTCGTCAAGTAGAGTTAGAACCGGTGCAGTGGTCAACTTCTCCTTCAAGAGCAAGTAACTCTTCTCACAAGCATCGGACCACTCGAACTTGACACCTTTCCTCGTCAATCTGGTAAGTGGAGTGGCAATCCGTGAAAAATCCTGCACAAAACGCCGGTAATAACCTACCAAACCCAAGAAACTCCTAATCTCTGGTACGGTGGTAGGTCTACTCCAATTCAACACGGCTTTTATCTTGTCAGGATCCACGCTGACTCCCTCAGCAGATATCACGTGACCCAAAAACTTCACGCTATCCAACCAGAACTCACACTTGCTGAACTTCGCAAACAATTGATTATCTCACAAAGTCCGCAAAACAGCTCGTAAATGCTTCTTGTGCTGGCCCACACTCCTGGAGTAAATCAGAATGTCGTCGATGAACACAATCACAAACTTGTCTAGGAATCGCCTAAACACCCGGTTCATCAAGTCTATGAAAACTGCGGGGGCATTGGTCAACCCAAACGGCTTAACCAAGAACTCATAATGCCCATACCGTGATCTGAAAGCTGTCATGGCCATATCTGACTCTCTGATCCTCAACTGATGATATCCGGACCTGAGATCAATCTTCGAAAAGACTAAAGCTCCCTTAAGCTGATCAAACAAGTCATAAATCCGTGGCAATAGATACTTGTTCTTCATAGTGACTTGATTCAGCTTCCGGTAATCAATACATAACCGCATGGAACCATCCTTCTTCCGTACAAACAGTACATGAGCACCCCATGGTGATACACTGGGTCGTATGAAACCTTTCTCCAGCAACTCTTGAAGTTGAATCTGTAGCTCCTTCAACTCCGCTGGCGCCATACGATAAGGTGCCTGAGATATGGGTCTAGTGCCTGGTAAAAGCTCAATAGTGAAATCGATTTCTCGAACTGCAGGAACACCTGGTAACTCCTCCGGAAATACATCTGGAAACTCAGAAACAACCTCAATGTCATTAATGTCTGGCACAGCAGCCTGAGTATCTACAACATGAGCTAAATATGCAACACAACCCTTCTTCATCATCTGCTCGGCCTTCATCGCTGAAATCACACATGGCAATGAAGTATTCTTCTCATCGTGAAACAGTATCTCTGGAAAACCTGGACGTCAAAACATAACCTCCTTCAAGTGACAATCGAACATAGCCCAATGTGTCTCCAAGAAGTCCATACCCAAAATCACATCAAAATCGACGATATCCAGCAATAACAAATCTGCGGCTAAACCATGACCTCCAACAAAGATCTCACAATCCCTATACACCCAACCAATACTCACAACCTCACTGGATGGATACAACACTCTCCACAACCCCGGAAGTGGAGATGCAGGCATAGTAGCTAAAGATGACAATCTATATGATATGAATGAATACGTAGCACCTGGATCTAGCAAAGTAAGTACTAGATAGCCAAAAACATGCAACGTACCAATAACAACCTCTGGTGATGCTCTGCCCTCACGAAATGACATGGCATGAACCCTGGCCTGCCCGGCTGGTCGTCCACATTGAGGGTGACTCTACTGTCCGGCCTAGCCTGAAGACTGTACTGGTCGAGCCCCAGAAGTGGTGCCTCGCTCTCCTCCTGAACTATGAGCTGCCTATCCACAAACACCAACATGTTGGAAACAGTCCCTCGCACAGTAACCCTCCTGGCCACATCGATAGCAACTGGTAGTGCCTCGCTGACAAGGACGATAATGATGCCTGTTGCAGAAGTTGCACAATGGATACTCCCGCGGTATAGCAAAAGTGCCATCGGTACGTCGAGGATTGCTGGATCCGCTAGAACCCCCACTAGACTGTGGTCTCTGTAGCCGATCCCTCCTCCATCTCTGTCTCTGTCTAGCTGTACTAGCTGGTGGTCTATATGGTCTACTGCCAGATGATGATGCCGATCCGGAAGTGCCTGAACTCAGCTTCTTGGAAGGTCCCTGACTTAGTCCACTGGCTTATTGGTCCTCATCTGCCTTTCCTTCTTGATATCTTCGCCTCGAAGTGCTGCACTCACAAACTCATCAAAGTTGTTCTGAGGCATCGTAGTCAGTGTCCCCTTAATATTCAAGTTCAAGCCCAACTCAAATCTTCGGCACTGGGCTTCCTCTGTAGCCACCATGCCACGAGCAAACCGAGATAAGGAAAGTAACCATGAAACTTCAGACATTTGAGAACACACAACACCCGAAGCATTGATGAGTAACCGCTGGCCAGTCCGGTCATCGCTCTAGACATGCTGTATAATCTCAAACACCCTTAGTATCACAATTACAGAAGTCTACAGAACCTGAAACCTAATGCTCTGATACCAAGCTGAAAGGACCCAACCCCGATTTAGTTTCCTAAACAGGAATCAAACCCCTTCTGAAAATACGAACTTGCAAAACCCATAGAAATTTCGGAAGAGTTTCTGTGACGACCCGAACCAGAATCTGATGCATATTCGGCACGATTCTTGAGATTGAGTTTAGTCGCGGTTTATTGTCGTATATGTGGTTTGCCGATTCGATTCGCGACTATGTTTTCGGTCGAGAATTTGAGTTGAGTGTCTTCACGGAAATGGTAGAGTACGTGATTTCGAGTTCGTGAGAGGTTCCGGAACATTTTTCTGATAACCGAGGAATATTTTATGATTATTTGAAGTTTCGGGTTTCGACGAGTTTATCCGATTGTTTCGTGTTTATCCGAATCATTTCGTATATTCGTTTTGGACCCGAGGCTTGAGTATAAATATCGGAATAGTCGAGAATTGTCGTAAAAATTGCTGATTAAGGGTTGACCATCATTGACTTTCTATTTTGAGAAAGTTAACTTGCAGACCGAAAGGGAAAGTTTCCCGTTTGGGAATTGCCGTCCGACGACCTAGATTCCGGCCACCATCGGTCACGGGATAGGTACAGATCGCTTCCTTGTTTAATTTCGAGTGGGTTTGCACTTTGAATTATGGAAATTGATCGAGATTTGTGGAGGAACGATTAGGGCCGATTTGGTTTGGTTCGTCGGTGATGGGGAGCTGTGCTCCGGCGAGGTATGAAGGTGATGAGGTTGGGGTTTTTGTTCGCCTAGCCATAATAATGCTTGTGCTGTGAGAAATTTGGAACGAGAGGGTGTTTTCCGGCGAACCCGTGGTGGTTGCCGGAAGTTTTTTCCCGATCGGTTCGAGCTGTTTTTGGAAGGCTTAAGCTTGGAATTGGACTTTGAGCTAGTTATAGAAACTGTTGGGCTTGTTGTGATCTTTAATTCTGGAAGTTTTGGCCGTGAAACTCCACGGTTGACGGCGCGGCGGCGGCGGCGGCGGCGGTTAACGTCGGAGCTCCGGCCAAAAGTTGACTTTTTCAGATTTTGATGAAATTAGTGTCATTTTTCTCGTAATCGCGCCATGGTTATCGTACAGAGGTTTTCGGGTCGATTTGGTTAGTCGATTTTCAGTTGAGGTTTCGAGTGGGGATTTCGGGATTTCCGTAATTCATTTTGTACCACATTTCGTATTTCCGGGAACGGTTGGTTTCCGTGCATCAGTACAGTGTTGTGGATTATGATATTGATCAGTATGTTTTGTGGATATTCAGGAGATCGAGATCGAGATCGTGACCGTGCTTCAGGCGAGGGATCTTCCGCCGGACCACGAGATTAGCGCGAGTGCGCGTTTTGCTCACATGTGAGTGGACAATTTCTTTTCACGGATATCTTGCGAGTCTTTTATATGATTTTCGAACTTGAGCATGCGTATGAGATTTCGGATTACATGAGCGTGTGTTTTACGATTATACGATTATATTTATACGGATATACGTATACGAATATGCATACACTTATATGTTGTTTCATGCATTTTCATCGAACTGTTATGATTTGGTTTTCACAGGGTACAATCTTGGTTATGTTGTTGTATCGATACACTTGCCTCTCGGTTGATCCCCGATGGTAGGCCATCCAGGAGGGGCGTCGTTATCCCTACCTGACCGGTGAGGGGCGTTTCCCCGGAACCGAGGCCATTTCCGGCTTAGAATCACGGGGACTAAGGACCTCGTGATTCGGACTGTACTAGCACGGTGTGTGTCCATGAGTGACCCCGTGGGATTTATACTTACATGCTCAGTACGCTGGAGGATTATGGTTTTACCTCGTGTACTTGTTATATTTTATTTACCTGGACTCGCATATGTTATTTTAAACATATATATCAACTGGTGAAAGACATTTATTTTCGTCCACTCACTCTAACGAGTTTATTGTCTTTCCCCTGGGCTTTTCGATTTCCGTGCCCAGTTGCAGTTCAGGTTTTGGTGTTTTCACGTCGCGGTTTGGAGGCTAGTGATCATAGTTACCTGTGCTTTCCAGTAGGTTCTTGTTTCGCCTACTGATGTGTATATTGTATATGTTTTACTTTAGAGGTCGCTCTGATACATTCTGATACATGTTTATACGGATTTTCTCAGATATACATATATACATAGTACAGTTTGTTTACTTTTATTGATTATATTGATGTTGAGAAATCCGGATGGGATTGGTGCCCACGGTTTGGCTTTTGTGGCATAGGATGAAGTGTTATTTCTGGGTGCAGGTTATGGTAAATCCACGCTAGTAACGAAACTCTGCCGAAATTTTGAAATTTTTTTTGTTGGTTCGTATTTTCGAAAGGGTTTGAATCCGGTTTAGGTACTGAATCGGGATTGGGTCCTTTCAGTTTCACTATATCGTGGAATTACCATTAACCTGCACCCGAAAAACACACTTCATCCTATGCCACAAAAGCCAAACTGTGGGCACCAATCCCATCCGGATTTCTCAAAATCATAACATAAAGTAAAGTGATAAACCAAAAGCTATAACTTTACAGAAATCAGGGAAAAATCATATGAAAATATAACATCAGAGTATTCAGAGCAACCTCTAATATATGTATACATAAATACACAACAGTAGGCTAAACAAGAAACCTACTGGAAAAGAAAGGTAGCTCGAATACTAAGCCTCCGACAGCGACGTGCAACATAAAAATCTAAACTGCAAACTGGGCACGGAAACCGAAAATCTCAGGGAAAGACATATAAACAGTTAGAGTGAGTAGACGAAAATAAATATCTTTCGCCGAATAATATATGTTATAAAAATATATGCGAGTCAAAATGAATGAATATGATATAGTACACGTGGTGAACCCAAACTCTTCCAGCGTACAGAGCATGCATAGAAAATCTCACGAGGTCACTCATGGATACATCCGTGCTAGTATAGTCCGAATTACGGAATCCCAGACCCACACGTGATTCTAGCCAGAAAAGCCTCATGTCAGGGTATCTGTTCCCACCCGAAAATACATCGGCACAAGGAATAGACATCTGTACCCACCTGGAAATACATCGGCACAAGGTACAGTTCCCCCTGGTAAACATCCTCGGGGATCAGCCGGGATGCAAGTGTATCGATACAACCACATATACTGAGACTGTACTCTGTGTAAATCAAATCATCAATAGTTTCATGCATACGTATAAATCATAATGTAAATGCATAATCGTAAAGCACCTGCTCGTATAAATTATAATCACATACGTATGCTCATGCTCGTAATATGTATAATAAAGACTCGCAACCAATCAGTGAAAAGAAATGTCCACTCACAGACAAGCACAGCGCGCAAACGCGCTAATCCCGAGATCCGGCAGAAGATCCCTCGCCTAATGTACGATCTCGATCCCTAAAATTATAGCCGAGGTGGCCGGAAACGGAAAGTCACCGGCGAGTCAAACAGTGATGCTCCTCCTCCTCGGTCAACATGGGTCAACGACCCATTTTTTGTCGAACGACGGTCAAACTTCCCGAAACAGTGATTTTCGACAATTTACGACTATTCCGATATTTATAGTCGTGGCTCGATACGATCGACGGTCCAAAATGAATCACATCCACGTTTCTGATAACTCAAACTCAAATGGATAAATACGACGAAATCATGCGATTTCAAATATTCATAACATATTCCTCGGTTATCGAAACAATTATCTGAAACCGCCCACGAATTTGAAATCACGCATACTACGATTCTCTTGAAGAGACTCATCTCAAATTCTCGCTTGATAATTTAGTTGTGAGTAAGGTCTCTAAAACTGCTCAATTACGACAAACAGTGATTACTCGTAAACTCGCGGATTAAGCCGATTAATGTGCTAATTCTGATTCGGGTCGTCACAGAATATGCAGTGCTTACACTCGAACGTGCATGGTCTGAAGAAAGAGAGAAAGACATGTTATCTAAAGCACTAGGAACAAAGGGCTCACTCCCAGTGGGTAAACCAGTGATGGTAACAATATTGAGCATGGTTATTCCTAGATGGCCGAACGGAAGAACAAAGTTATTACAACTGGTGTCCCAAACACAATGCAGCAACTGCAGCAGCACGGTTCCCACCTTGGGGAAGATGAAAATATAAATCCAGCGCATGCGAAATACCAACCTTTTGCCAGAGTTCTTCATTAAGAGATTTCTGCTCTTGGTACCATTGAAGTTCTTCGGCTTTGGTACTTGGCCATTTCCCCAATTTTATCTCAAACTCCTTTTGATCCCACTGGAGGGAAGCATCGACCTCACCACGCGCGATCAATGGAGGATGACGCACGGAAGATTCAAGGACGGAGGAAGCTTTGGTAGTATTGGTGGTTGGACCCAGTATAACCTTATTACCCTTCATGAGTGCGAGCTTCTCATAGGGAGAGTCTTGATCCTGGTGAAGACGATGGTCCATATGAGCACGAAAAGCGTCCACATCCTTCTCAGAGACCTCCGGGCAAAACTTCTGGTAGAGGACTATTTTTCATGTGGAGGGGAGTAGGAAAGTAAGGTTCTTGAGATTGACTGAGAATCAAAAACTCTTTTTGATAAAGCTTCGAAAGGAAAGTAAGTGAAAAGGTGTAAGAAGACTAGAGTATATAAAGGGTGAAAAAAAGGAGGCGCGACTTTTAACGAAGAACACTCAATTAGCCTATGCAAGGCTATCATATATAGCTGTTGCTTGAGAAGGCGACATGTTGCACCCAAACGCTTCAAGAAGACCTCTTCGATTGCCCATGGGTTAATCTCAAGGTCAAGGGGGCAATGTGTGGGCCCAAAATATTCTTAAGTATTTTTGGCCCTAAGAAACAAAGCAGGCCGACCACATGTGGCCCAAAACAAAGCGATGAGAATCAGGAAACAAATACGTGCATGTGATTCCTAGATATTTTAGGGAAATATGGATTAATCCGATATCTATTCTTTCCTAAACATCAAAATTTCCTTGTCGAACCAGGAAATGGGGAGCACCAGCCTCTATACATAAGAGGTTTGTCAAAGAATTTAGAACAGCTACACATACGTACAAATTTAAGCACAAGCAAGTAATTACTCCCTCAGTGAGTAAACAACCAGCGACAACGAGTTCAGGATCTAGGCTACTCGACAGAGCGTGGGGATTCGAAGATTCACTTAAGCTACACCAACGACGATAGAAATCGGAGGAATCTAGGCCACCTGACATAGCGTGGGGATTCTAAAAATCTACGAAGTCAACCTATCCATTGTGCTCGATACTTTGTCTTTATGCTTGCTCTGCTTTGTATTCGCACAGAATACAAGGAATCGATTATTTGTGGCTCGGTAGAGAGACATGAAGCTTACTTCTTGCAATACATCAAGACAAGTAGGACTCAACGAGCGAGGTTGGTGCTCTCCTTGCTCCAATCGCTTAGCAAGAAGCAAGATACAGAAGCAGTGCTATTTACAACAATATTCTGCCCCCGGCAGTAGCACGCCACGCACGCAACACTACATCAACGGATCAAAAGAGACAGTTTGTGGTACTCTCACTCATAGCGACCTAACAAGAGTAAAACCGATGCCAAACAATATATCTAGTGAGTATTCACCCAACCAGACATAAATCAAAGGAATTATAGATTTTGTTATATTATTTCTCATATCGATCGTCAAATAATTCCAGTACAAATTAATAATAGTAACAACTGAACGTTTTAGGCGATTTTAGCTATACACATATAAAAAAAAGAATTATGTCTGAATATTGTACACACTACAAGAAAAAAAAACTTAGACGACAAAACAATTTCATCGTCTAAGAGGCCTTTTTCGTCGCCTGAGTACTTAAGACGACGAAAATACTTAAACAACGAAAACAAAAAGTTTTTTCATCTAGGAAACATCTTAGGCGACGAAAAAAATTTGTCGTCAAATGTCATAGACGAATAACTTTTACGAAAAAATGCGACGAAAGTTATCGTCGCGTAACTTAGCTTGGACGATGAAATAGTTTCATTGTCTAGGTGTTACAACTAAGATGATGAAACATTGTCGTTGTCTAAGTTGTGACGCTTAGACAACGAACTAGAAGTATTCGTCGTTTAAGTTGTTACACCTAGATGACGAATAGAGTAGCTACTTCGCCGTCTTAGTGTATTAACCTAGAAGACTAAATCTTCAAATTTCGTCGTCTGAGCAGTATATTTTTTATATTTTAATAATTATTTCAAAAATATAAATTGAATTAAAAATCAAATAGTAAATTAAGAAAAATACTCATTGAATATTAAATATAAAATTTGTACATAAAATTTGTACAATTCCGATCGAAATAAACTATGTACATGCGAAACTAAACAAAAATATCGACATTGGCGGGAATTTGAAGCCCGTCGATTCTCCCCCTATTCGCATTGTCATCATTAGGTCCAGAATCTCAAGGCAGGACATTCGGCTGACAGAAGGGAAGAGGGGCCATGCCCATCGACCTGAGGTACTTCATCGTGTAGGTCACCTACTCCTGTAATGTACCAGTCTGCTCCTGGGCCGATCAATTCTGCTCCTAGGCCGATCTAGCCTCTTGCTGGGCCATTCAAGCCTGCTTCTTGGCTTCTCGAGCCTCATTGCCGCTCGGATCCGTACCTCGGCAACCACCACATTCGATTGCCTAGTTGCCGAAACATGACTCAAATCTCGTTGGACTGCCCGTCGAAGGCTACGAACCTCCTTCCCAACTTGGTGGATGAAAACTGTATCTACAATAGCGATATGAGTCTCTATGGACAGAGAAGGCAGTTCTTCGGGCGGCATCTCCGGGTTCTGCGACTGTACGTGCGCTACTTCCTCGACGGCCATTTGTTTCACCGATACCTGAAACAAATGTCGTGAATAATATATGGTTGTCGATTTCAAAACAAAATTTGACATAGTTTCGCCTAAAAATTGAGGAAACCAAAAACTTGTACGAAAAAAAACACTTGGAATCACCAATTTTCAAAAGAATAAACCGTGGGCACTGATTCCCATCCGGATTTCTCAAGTTCATAATCATGTTTAATATACCCAACTAAACCAAAGTCCAAGAGCACAACCTAATTAAATGTCCTAATCATGATTTAGTTTCTTCAAACCATCAGTAAGATTAAACTCATTCAATTTCAGAATAAGTGTTACTTATAGAGCGTTGACTAGCGATATCTTCTTCCAGTCGGAGACTATAATAAGCAGACACGAAGACATCAATATCCGGGTGCTTCAAACCTGCATCTCTGTGAACCTTTGTGATGTTGATCATCTTGGATGAGCTCGAACCGTGCTAGTACAAATTCCGGAAGAGTTGTTCTTGTCTGTATTATTTTAACAGTTACTATGAGATTAGAAAGTTCACTATATTTTGTTCTTGTCTTTAGCTTCCAAGGAATCTAAACATCACTGTTAGTGGTCGACTGAGGAGACTTTTTGTGGAATGCTCATTCAATTTACTCTTTCAAGGACCATAGCTCGGTCTAAATTATTGACCTTTTGGTGACGAAATTTATGGTTGGCGCTCTGAGTTTTCATTATCCTTCATATTATTGCTTCAATTATAGATCTTTTTCTAAATTTGTCCCGCAGCACTCTAACTCTAACATCCAGGCCTCTCGTGCTAACAAGCTATGAATTACATGCGAGTCTACTCGATCATAATGTGATAAGCAAAAAGGGAGAAGTTACGGAGAGTCAATTCTTTTGCAAGTATAAGCTAAAGAAATGAATTCTGTTGCAAATTATTATGTATATATATATATATGAGGAAAATAGTCTTCTGGACCAGGATCGGATCATTCATATTCTTACACATATCGTCTGTATCTTAAATACCAATCCACGAATAGTTAATGACGTAATCGACTAATCGTTGTTTGACATGAACAATTCGAGAAAATTTTCATTAATTTGTTTGGTCTTGAAGATTATGACTTTGTATGGCTCTGTGTGTAGTTTATCCAATATTGTGAATATACCAAAGTGTGTAGTTTATCCAATATTTGGTTTGTGCATAAAGATAGCATTTAATCCTACGATGGAAAGAAGGGTTGGCTCGGAGGTTTACACAATCAGCTCCTTGGAAGCAAAGAGGGGAATCTATTATAGCTTGAATTCTCTTCATATGTCATCCCTTCCTTCGTGTACAAAACTCAGTCACAGATATTCTTCTCCCCTCTCTTATGTATTTGGTTCATTTCATATCCTCTACCCTCAGTCTTTCCTCCAGCAAAGCTACTTTGTAGAGATACGATTATGATTTGTACCTAATCCCACGTAAGTACTAATTCTTTGAAACTTCGTTTCCTTATCACATGATTAGTTTTGTTCACCTTCGACCTTCTCTATTTTACAACAAGGAAAAATTATTTATAATTAAATTTTTAAAACTATTATATGATTAGTTATACTAAAGCAAAGAAAGATGAACCTTATACTAGTCAGACTCAAAGTGCTCAACCAACCAATCCCACTTGTCTTTCATTTCGTTGAACTCCTCTGGAACACTAGAGGCGCCATGTTCCTTGTAGCGCTTGTGCAAGCTATGCTTCCATCTCTTATAAGTATCCAAGGCCATCTTCTGTACGACTTCCAACATCTCCGTACTTTCCTCCAAGTCAAAGTCTACCTAAGAAAAAATAAAAAAAAGATTAAATTCCTAAATTCTATATTTTGTAATTATTTATGAAATAAAGTAAAATTAAATAGACCATATTACTGAGAGTTCATGGACAAATCTATGCTTCTCAACATCCTCCAGATCATCCCAAGTAGGGGTCATCATACGTACGTTGCCGCGTATAATTTTTCTAATTTGAGACGCGGTAAAACCGGAGTACTCCTTCGACGAAGGGCTTTTGGTGAAATTATCATACTGCACGCAGATCCAGTTCCCCGTTATCTTGCATAGCTTCTTGCCTTTTCTTCCATCATAATTTCCCGAGTGCATTTGGAGACCGGGGCTAAGGGGTCCGTACTGGTTGCTTTGCGTCAGACGCTATAGCAACCAGAATTGTCGGAAGATTGAGGATCTTGTGAGGATACCCCGGTGTCCGAATCCGGATTCTCTGGCTCATCGTCTGTCAACTGGACATTAGGAGCATTCATAATGGTTGCTGACCTGGAAGGAGCCATAAGAGCCGTAACGGTCTCTCGTTACTGTTGACCCTAACCCAACAGTTGGAATGCCAATTGCAATGAGGCCCTCTGGTCCTATTCGGTGCGCCTCCTCCTCCCTCCAGACATCTTAAGTGCTACCACATCGGAAATAAACAACATTTATTCTATATGCTAATATGCATCAACAGATTCAACAAACACATATATGCTTCAACTAATGAATTACAACAACATGAACCTAATTACAGTCCAAAACACACATGGTATCTATACCAATCCTAATTACTGTACACATCACGCATATATGCATCAACCTCTGAATCCATATATATTCGTTGAATCACTATATAATCCTAAATCAAATTGCATCCATATATCACTCTCAACCAAATTGTATCAGTATCTATACCAAATTGCATCAGTATCTATACCAATTTGTATCAACCTCTGAACCTCTGAATCAATATAATATACCTAAACCAAATTCCATAACCATTGAATCAATACTATAACCAATCCTAATTGTACCAAATTGCATACGAGAAACCCTAAAATTCCAAATCAAGACTTCTACCACGTTGAAACATGATAGAAACAAATACCCAAGAATCAAAAATTTTGCCAAATCAAAACATATGTATTGTCCCCTTTAAAAAAAAACGTACATACTGTAAGATAGTTGTCCAAGGAGGATTGACGGCGACGACGGTGAGTGTAGCGTCAGAGGAGGCTGCGGTGAGAGGATTGACAGTGTGGTGAGGAGGTTGTGGCGTCAGAGGAAGAGAGGAGGATGACTAGAGGCGATGGTCTTCATCGCAGAGATGAGAAGAGGCGGTGGTCTTTGTTGAAGACATGAGAAGAGGTAGTAACGGTGAGTGTGGCGTCAGTCAAATTCGACGAGAGAGAGAGAGAGAGAGAGAGAGAGAGAGAGAGAGAGAGAGAGAGAGAGAGAGAGAGAGAGAGAGAGAGAGAGAGAGAGAGAGAGAGATTTAAGGTTTAAGGTTTAGGGATTTTGGGGATTATGAGGAAAGAGATCGACGGAGAACGAAGGAATCCACTTCGTCATCTAAGTGGCTTTTAAAGAAACTGTTAGATGTAACCATTTGATTCATATTGAAATTGTAGAAAAAATTGAAGCCAATTTGGAAAGTGTTCATATTCGATCGATCTGTATTCATTACACATCAATATTAATGAAATTAAATTTGGACAAAACAACCGTTTAATATATTCATCACATCATAATATGTAAGTAGACAAATTTTTAAGTCAATACGAAGTTCGTTAAGAGTTTGATCAGCGTAATCAACCATAAAACTGAAATTTCAACGAAACGAAAAACGTTGATATACGAATCTTCGTAACTCCGATTTTCAAACCGTCAACACTCACAATCCAATAATTGTTTACTCTATACTATCAACGAATATTATCCGTAATCTAATATGGTACACATGATCGTGCTCAAATAGGCCAGATCCTGAAAGTCTACATAGACGATGAAATTCAACAAATTTCGTCGCCTAAGTAGAACTTAGATGACGAAACTTTATAATTCCTTCGTCTAATACTTTCAGGGTTTAGATGTAGATTTTAGAGTTTTTTAATATGAACTTAGATGAAAAAATAATAAATATTCGTCGTCTAAGTAGTGCTTAGACGACGAAACATTCACTTTTTCGTCATCTAAGAGCACCTTAGATGATGAAACTTCTTTATTTCGTCGTCTAAGACATCCTCTTTAACAGAAAAGCATCCTCCTTTCGTTATTTTAAAATCATTCATGTAAGACACAACAAGTATTACAAACACTCTAAATGAACATCTTTTTATTAGTGTGCACCTTGTAATTTGATCATCAAATTCGAACGCGTACAAATAAATAAATTAATTAAGTTTGAATTCGATCGAATTTGATTGATGTATTATTAATTAATTATGATTAAGTATTACATATACTTATATATATATATATCAGTCACTTCCATCATTATAGTCTTTATCAACATCTTCCTCCTTACTCTCAACTGACGACTGATCCTTATCATCATAATCTCCATCGTCATCATTGTATACGACATCGTCTCCATCCTCCAGCTTCTATTCATAGGCATTATTCTCTAGGTCCTTGATCTTATTTTTAGTAAGATCTATTTCCCGATCAGGCATGGGTAAGTGTTCATTATAGCAAAACAGTTGCCTTGTTTTGGGGATGACATAAGTATCATGTTCAGGCTATGCATTGACATTATTCTGTTGAGTGTCAGTCACTGATGTCCATCCAAGTATTGTGGCACTCCATATTCCTCTGTGAGACATATGGTTAACTCATTTCCAGCCTGCACCTGCTTTCGGATCATCTAGGTAGAACACTCTCCTGACTAAGGTGGCAAGAGAGAATGACTCATCTTCATATCAGCTTGAATTTATATCGACTGGTAAAATGTCCAGATCTTCATTCGTATGCTTGAACCATTTACACTTGAATAGAAAAACGTTGATGCCATTCCCATATAGTAGTTGAAGGACATTAACAAGAACCCCATAATATACATTAGTGCCTTGTCCGACTACGATCCCACTATTTTGTGTTATTCTTCCTTCATCTCGGTCCAAAGAATGAAACTTTACACCGTTGACAAAACATCCAGGGTAAATATAGTGTTAGATGGGCTTATGGGCCAACATGTATTTTTTTCATGACCACCACCCCTTGTGGTTAGAGAATTTTTGTAGATCCTGCACCTGCAAAATTGTGATTAAGATATATGAATGCCTATTTAATTAATTTCTACAAAAAATTTGACATAGTTTCCCCTAAACTAAAGGAAACCATATTTAACCTACATGCAAAAATTGAGAAAAAACACTACGAATCCGTAAACACCAATTAAAAGATTAAATTAATTTACCGTGGACACCTATTTCTATCCGGATTTGTCAACATCAAATAAAGGAAGCACAAAACTTATATGCATGGTTTAAACATACTCATTTGAGGAAATAATCAGGGAACCTCTTCTTAACTATTTTTTCAACCCAATTATGATTCTTGTCTAGTTTGTCTGTCTGAATTTTCTCCATGTAAACTTTCATGAACTCCTCGACCTCGTCATAGTCTCGCAACAATACCCAATGGGCTTCATTAATCTCTGCCTAAGTTAATCTTCTTTTTAATACTCCTCTAAACGGTCGTACAACATCTATGACGACTGAAATATTGTAGCTAACATGTGTATTGGAGGCGGTCTTTGAGGTACTTGCTGTAATATGTTACGCACTCATGCATTGGGTATGTTTGAGCTATGGAGTCATCCGGGGCAGATTTATTTTTGACGAATTCTTTATATTGTCTGAGTTGTCAACAAATGGAAAATTTGTTTCACATTACTATAAGGAAAAGAAATATATAAATGATGAAAACCGTGTTTGACAAATTTAGTTACAGGAAATATTGTACCTTTCCTAAGGATACATCCAAGTGTAGTTGACCGGATCAGAAAGCAACACTTGTTCAGGAAGGTGAACCATGAGGTGAATAATAATGTCAAAAAGCAGGGGGAAATCATCTCTAATTTGTAAAGGATGTGGACAATTTCGTATTTTAGTTCAACTACATCTGACTTCTTCAACTCTCTAACGCATATCCTCTGCCACCATCTGCACAATGCAACAATTGGTTCGACGACATCTTTAGGCAAATAAGGTCGAATTACCACTAGAATCAGACGTTACAGCATAACATGAAAGTCATGAGACTTTAGACCAATGAACTTTTGTTCCCCTACTTTGACACATCAATATATATTTGCTGCAGAATTAGACAGAAATCGAACACATTTAAACCAATTGAATACAATATCCCTCAATGAAGGCTTTAGTGTGTAAGGTGCATCAAGCATCTTGTTATAAACACCACTTCTATCCCTCTTTAACCACAAGGGACGACGTAAATTCATAGATTCCAGATCTTTTCATGCTTTGGGAGTATCCTTAATCTTGAACTTAATACCGAGAATTGTTCTCATCACGTTGTCGCACACATTCTTTTCTATGTGCATGTCATCTATGTTGTTCCTAAGTTTCAACTTTGACCAGTAAGGCAATTCAAAGAAGGAACTCATGTGGTGCCAATATCTAAGATCATCCGGAGAGTGTGGATTGAGTTTCTTCACATGATCGTCATTGGTCAACTCACCGAAATTGAAGCTGTTTAACCTCTCAAAAATCTCTTCGCCAGATCACTGTCAAGATTTAAGATTATTCTCTATTATCCCATTGAAATTATCGTTACCTTGTTGCCATTGATGATCATAAGGAAGTCATCTACGGTGACCCATATAACACTTTCCCTGGGTGCCAACTAGAGTTGACGTCATCCAAGCAAACAGGGCAAGCATTGTATCCTTTGGTTCTGCAAGATGCCAACATCTCATACGCAAAAAAACGCTAATGGTCCACATTACTGCTGCTCTCGTCATGAACATTATGTCAGTGAACTTGTCATAAATTGAGACTTTATTTTTCCATAACAGTTTCAACTCGTCAATCAATGGTCTAAGGTATACATCTAAACACTTTTAAGGAGATTTAGGACCTGGAAATAGCAGAATAAGGAAATTAAATTCCTTGTTCATACACATCTATGAAGCCAGGTTATATGGCATGAAAATAACTGGTCAAGTGCTGATGACAATGTTATTATTACCATAAGGATTGAATCCATCTGTAGAAAGTCTGAGTCTAACATTTCGAACCTCTGCTGCAACGTCTTCAAATTCTCTGTCGAAATATTTAAAAGCCTCTTCATCTTCCACGTGTATGAGCACATCATCATCTATTCCCTGTTTCGCGAACCATTTCATTGCCTCTGCTGTGTATAGAGATATGTACAAACACTGCAGTCTGGGAATCAACAGAAAATAACGACACACCTTCACAAGAATCTTCTTCTTTGAACTCTTCCTCTTAGGGTACTGCCATCTGGAATGGTTGCAAACAGGACAATATTTAAAATCTACATACTCCTTGTAAAACAGCACACAATCGTTTCTGCACACGTCAATCTTCTTTTACTTTCGATGGAGTTTGCTCAAGATCTTTTTTACCTTGTAATGGGAATCTGGAAGATTGTGATGGTTAGGAAGCAAACACATATGTGTGTTTGAATTTTGTTAAATCCATCATCCAAGATTTTGTGCTTCACTTTGTACTCAATTTCAATCATTTTGGCATGCAAGACATTCTGTGCACATCCATCGTACACTAAAGTCTGGGCTTGTAGTAATATGTTGTTGTTGTACTTATCCATTTTAGTAGTGTCAATGTTGGGGAAGATTGTAGGGATTGTGTCATAATGAGAAGTATCATAACCTCCCTCTTCATGTTGGTGTTCAACATGACAGCTAAATGCTAGAAAAGTATCATGCACCAAATCTATAGCGAGGTCCCAAGAAGAGGTATCATTACTACTAGATGAGAAACCCTGGTAATTGTAGTCTACTACTTCACCGTGCTCACTCCATGTAGTGTAACTTCACATCACATCGTGGTCATACAAGTGGTGAGACATAACATTAACCTCCACATATTGATTGTTAAGACCTTTTTTGCATAGACACCTGTAAAACTTATTTCTTTGACCATGTTGCATCGCAAACATCATAAACTAGCTAACTGATTTTGTCCATATACCTTTCATCACTTCTATTTTTCAAATGTATCCAACTCTTGTCTATATATAGTTCTGCGTAAGTTAAGCGCAACATAAATTTATCGAATAAGTCATAATTAGTTAGCAAAAAAATGTCATTCTAACAACATTCCAACGATCTTATCATTTTTAACTTACATTAATTAATATTTATCATAGATAATTAAATTACATAACACAATAAAATATATTTACATATTTAAATCTACATATTAATATATAATTAACTTCTTAATCCAATATTATATATATAATTAATCAATACATACATGCAATTAGCTAACAACTAATTAATGCATGCTCTATATATATATATATATATGCAAACAAGGTCGCCGGAGTATTTTACCTGAGAACCCCATCACTGTACGTTATTACGTACGTAATTAAATTCAAATAAATTAATCGAGAAAAATGAGTTAATCCCTTCACCGATAAGGAGATAGGTGGGTAAACTAAAACTCCGGAGGTGGAAAAATCGCAGAAATCGAATATGTGGCTAGAGATGGTGTTGAGAGGTTTTGACAAATGTTGAGAGATGAGAGAGAAAGGAAATGCTTAATCTAGAAATAGAATCTGATCTAAATAATTGAGTTTCACTTAGACGATGAAATATTTCGTCTCCTAAGTGAAAATTTCCTCGTCTAAGTACGTACTTTGATGACGACAAACGCTTCGTCACCTAAGGCATCACTTAGGCGATGAAAACAGTGTTTTGTCGTCTAAGTACAAAATCTCAGACGATAAAAAATGTTTTCTTCGTCTAAAAGTAAACTTAGATGACGAATTATTGTTTCGTCGTACTTAGATGATGAAAACAGTGTTTCGTCACCTAAGAGATATCTTAGGCGACGAAACCGGCGACGAATGTATATTTGGTCGTCTAATTGTTTTCTTAGAGGATGAAAAAATTTCTTAGGCGACAAATAAGGACATGGGTGCCTGTAGCCAAGTCACCAGGGTCTCAAGACAAAACATGCCCTAGAACCAAAAGTCCTTGCTACATCAAAACGAACTATTTCTACCAAAATCTGAGCGAACACTAATGAAACACTAAACGAGGGAATGTGCATGTGAAGAAGGACATGGGTACATGTATGAAAGTGTATTTATGATAGTAGTTATCACCCATTTGTAGCGCACATTTGGTTTGTATGTGTTACACAGGAGTGCTACCTATTTTTACGGCGCACACTATGTAAAGAAAGTCTAACAATAGTATCTCTTTTGTTAACATGAAATATCTGAGTGGGTCGCTCAAAAGTGGAGATATGAACTAATCGAACCAAACAAAGAGTTTCACTTGTTGGTGATCATATATTGCTTGTCAAAAGGCACTCACTTCATAGAGTAGCATTGAGAGGGACACAACGCGCATGATGATTAGTTATGGGATTTGCTCAGGTGGTGCGTTTGTTAAATGCCCAATAATAAGATGGCATTGCCATGTAAAGTGATAGCCCTCCGCCCAAAAACAAGATTAGACATATGTTTGGGCAGACAGAGAAAAAAGGATTAATCCCACCAAGGGAAATGATGAAGAACGAGCTAGTAAGTGAACTGAAGCCGCTCGGTATATGTGATGAATTGAAAATTTTAAATACATGTATAACACGTATTGATAACACAGAGCTTTGAAAAAGGGTGGAAACAAATTAACACACTATGGTTAGCCCGCTTAGTCCTCTAGTTCTCATATGTATAATTGTATATATGATTGAGACATAAATAAGCGAGCATATATCATGTTGTTATGCAATTACTATATATGTGTAATTAATTGAATGTGAGCGATAATATTTTGTGTTAAACAAAAGGAGAGAAGAAAACTTATCTTATGGCAGACTCCTTCAAAATATAATAGTTAATTAATTGTATGAGGATGAACAAAATGTTTAAGGCAAGCCCGCTTGTTTTTTCACACTTACTTTTATTGGTGGAGCAAAATAACCGAGCTCTTGGTTCCGCTCACTTCTATAAGGTGGTCCGGACTATCTCGCTTGCTTCTGCTAATACATCCCGCTTCTTCCTGTCTTTACTTTTTTTTAGGGTTTCAGTGGTTGTATGCAGCTCGATAAGCGGGCGTACTAGTCGCTCGGTGATCAATCTTCCAATTCTCCAAATTTCAAATTTGTTGAGGCATTTCCACTGAGTGGGTACGTTAGCGATGTGGGATTGACCAAGCCTGGGCGTTCGTGGACTCTGTTTGTGGGCACTTGGTCCTACTCAGTTCTCTTGGTACCCCGCTTGCCCTTTGTTTTTACTTTTCTCGTCCATTTTTTTATAGGCGGAGAAGACACCGTTTGCTTTTGGCGGACCATTCATACATGCCCCTTGCTTCTCCCCGCTTACCCTTGCCAACAAATAAATTCTTGGGCCAAACAGAAAGGCCCAAGAGTCCAGGATACAAGAGCCCAAGATCTTTGGGGCAAAGCCTCCATCCAGTCGGCCTAACAAGACGAGGAGGCCCGCACTAAGCAGCAGCACTCCCACGCCTCTCCCACGTCTCTCCTATGTTGACGCACAGATGTCGCAGTCAAACCTACGTCCTCGCCGCCGCTGAAGACCAGCTTGGCTTTGAAGTTGGATCTTCCAACCATGCATTCTGGGTGATTCCATTAGATTAATGAACCCGAGTGAAAGAAAAGGAAGCCGCGAAGAGAAGGTGGAGAGAGTCACCCACCCCTCACCATCAAAAACCACGGAGTTATAGTACCAAAACTCTTTCACCATGCGCACGGAGTTATAGTACCAAAACTCTTTCACCATGCCAAAAATCGATCGAAGCAACAAATCGATCGAAGCGACGACTTTTAGTCGTCGCCTCAGCACCGCACGCGTCGCTTCAATACCTAAGCGACGTCAAGTGTTTGTTCGGTTGTTGTCGCTTCATTTTTGTCTCTTAGATTTCACACTACAAGAAAACATCACTTAGACCACGGAAACATAATTGTTCCGTGGTCCAAGTGACACCTGGACGACGGAAATGACTCCGTCGTCCAAGTACCACCTGGACGACGGAGAATACCATCTCCGTCGTCCAGGTGTTCAGCTGGACCACGGAGTCTTCTCCGTCCTCCAGGTGGTCACCTAGACGACGGAGATTGTATTCTCCGTCGTCCAGGTTATCACCTGGACCTCGGAGTCTTCTCCGTCCTCCAGGTAATCACCTGAACGACGGAGATGGTATTCTCCGTCGTCCAGGTGATTACCTGGAGGACGGACCGACACGCCGTCGTCCGAGTATACGAAACGTGCTTCCACTTAAACGACGTACCGACACCTCCGTCGTCTAAGTGAAGCATTATATAAGCTAATCGAATTCATTCCTGGCCTCGATCTATTCATTCCATTTGAAGAAAAATTGAAGGAGAAGGGAGAAGGAGAAGCTAGGGAGCTAGCTAGCTAGAAGCGAGCTAGGTAGCTAGCTAGGCCGAGAAGAATCAGGGTCGATAAGGGATCTCCGCTGACTAGCTAGTTAGCTTAATTAACGTACAGATATCGAGAAGGCCAGCAGGTACGTACGTATACGTACGCAGTTAAAATTTGCTTAATTAATTAATTAATATATATTTAGTGAAAACGTACGTACATATATACATGCAAGGATGTTAGCTGATGTTAGCTATATATATATATATGTACAGATCGATTAAATTACGTACGTACGTAATTGATGGATCGATGTAGATCGAGTACGTACGTATAATTAAGCGTAAATTAATTGACAAATATATATATATGTAATAATTAATTAATAATAATATTTTGTAGCAGTATGGACAAGAGTTGGATGAAGTTGAAGAATAGATGTGATGTTCGGTATATGGATGGAATTAGCGAATTTGTGAATTTTGCGATAGAACATGGTCAGGGAAAGAAACGTTTCAGGTGTCCGTGTCAGAAATGTCTTAATTGTCAGTATGCGGAGGTTAATGTTATGGTGCAACACCTGTACGAAAATGGTATGATGTGGAGTTACACTACATGGAGCGAGCATGGTGAAGCAGTAGAGTTCAGCGCAGCAGACTTCAGCTCAGGGTACAGTTACCATGGTGCCTCATCCAGCGGCAGTGGTGCCGGACCCCCAGCTTGCAACCCAACTGCAGATTTGGTCCATGATGCTTTTCCGAGATGTAGTCATGGTGGACACCAACACCAAGACGGAGGTTACAGTACCACTTATGAGCATGATGACACATTCCCCGCAGCTAGCTTGGCCACTGACACCAGTGAGATGGAAAAGTACAACCGGATACTACTTGAAGCGCAGACCCCGGTGTTCCCTGGATGTCGAGAGAATGTGTTGCAATATGTGATGGAGCAAATGAAGATAAAAGTGAAGCACAAAATGTCAGTGAGTGCTTTTGACGAAATTCAGGAGCAAATATGTAAGTTGCTTCCTGATGATCACAATCTTCCTAAATCTCATTATAAGGTTAGAAATATCCTGAGCAGCCTCGGCCTAAAGTACAGGATAATTGACGCATGTCCGAATGATTGTGTGCTATTTTACAAAGAGTATAAAGAGTTGGACTATTGTCCCGTATGTGGCCAGTGCAGATTCCAGTTGAATAGGAAGAGTTCGAAAAAGAGAATTCCTGTGAAAATTGTTCGATATTTTCCCTTGATTCCCAGATTGCAGCGCCTGTACATGTCTCTACAGACAGCAGAGGCGATGCGATGGTACGCAGAAAAGCGAATAGATGACGATGTCCTGCGACACGCCGCGGATGGGGAGGGTTTCAAACATTTCGATAGAGAATTTGGAGACTTTGCTTCAGAGGTTAGAAATGTTAGACTCGGCCTATCTACAGACGGATTCAATCCTTGGGGAAGTAATAGCTCCGCCGTCAGCACTTGGCCAGTTATTCTGATGCCGTACAACTTGCCTCCGTGGATGTGCATGAACAAGGAATTTAATTTCCTTACCGTATTAATTCCAGGTCCTAAATCTCCATCGAAGTGCTTAGATGTCTACCTCAGACCTTTGATCGACGAGCTGAAACTGTTGTGGGAAAATGGAGTCCCAACTTATGACAAATTCACTGACACGATGTTCACGATGAGGGCTGCCGTAATGTGGACGATCAGCGATTTTCCAGCTTATTGGATGTTGGCAGCCTGCAGGAGAAAAGGATATAATGGATGTCCTATATGTTTGGATGACGTGAACTCTAGTTGGCACGCGGGGAAGGTGTGTTACTTGGGTCACCGTAGATGGCTTCCTCACGACCACCCGTGGCGACAGGATGAAGCTCAATTCGACGGTACGGTAGAGAACAATCCTAAACCCCGTAGTTGGTCTGGCGAAGAGATTTTAGAGAGGTTGAGCTATTTCGACTTTGGTGTGTTGAGCAATGACGCGGATGTAAAGAAATGCAATCCAATTCCTCCACATGATCTGAGCTATTGGGATCACAAGAGTATATTCTTTGAACTCCCTTACTGGTCGAAGTTGAAGCTGAGGAACAACTTGGACGCGATGCACATAGAAAAGAATGTGTGCGACAGCGTGGTGGGAACAATTCTCGGTATTAAGTTCAAGACTAAAGATACTCCCAAAGCGCGCAAAGATTTGGAATCAATGAATCTACGTCGTCCCTTGTGGTTGAGGAGGGATAGGAAATGAGTGTACAATAAGATGCCAGATGCACCTTACACAGTGAAGCCGACGCTTAGACGTTCTGTATTTCACTGGTTTAAGGGCGTTCGTTATCCGGCTACGTATGCAGCTACTATAACTGGAGCAGTGGACGAGGTGCAACACAAGTTTGTTGGTCTAAAGACACATGACTATCACGTTATGCTGCAACGTCTGATTCCAGTGGTAATTCGACCATACTTGCCTCGGGACGTCGTAGAACCAATAGTGGCATTGTGCAGGTGGTGGCAGAGGTTATGCGCCAGAGAATTAAAGAAGTCAGATGTGGTGGAATTGCAACAACAAATTGTGCACATCATTTGCAAACTAGAGAGGATTTCCCCCCCTGCTTTGTTTGACATCATGATTCACCTAATGATCCACCTGCCTGAGCAGGTGCTCATTTCTGGTCCGGTCCAGTACACTTGGATGTATCCTCAAGAAAGGTACGTACAACTAATTAATTAATTTGTTCCACTGGAGAATATATATATACTAGCTAGCTAGCTATATGTACTTATGTAATGTGTACGTTTGATTTTGTAGACAGCTTGGACAGTATAAGTCATTCGTCAAAAACAGGTCGGCCCCGGATGGCTCCATAGCAGAGACATACCTAATGCATGAGTGTGCTACTTACTGCAACAGGTACCTCAAAGATCCACCCTCTCCCACTGCCTCCGATCGCAGTGCCCGCATCAATCTTTCTGTCGTCACCAATGTCGTCCGACCGTTTAGAGGAGTATTAAAGGAATCGTTAACACGGGAAGAACTTATTGAGGCACATTGGGTAGTGTTGCGAGACTGTGATGAAGTTGAGCCGTACATGATGTCATACAGGGAGAGGCTTCAGGCGTTAAATCAAAACAAGAGTTCGGCGTGGATTGAGAAAATAGTTAAGAAGAAGTTTCCTGATTATTTCTTCCAATGGGTACGTACGTATGACTCGGATGAGATTATTTAAATACATATCGCTCATGTTTGTAGAAAGTAAACCCTTATATTAATTTGCCCTTTTTCGCAGATGATTGATCTGCAAAAAACTGATAACCACGGAGGGTGGTGGTCATGGCCAAAACACTTGCTAGCAGGGAAGCCGGTTAAACACTATATTTATCCCGGATGTTTTGTGAACGGTGTAAAGTTCCATTCATTGGCCCGAGACGAAGGAAGAAGAACATAAAACAGTGGGGTAGCCGTTGGGAAAGACAATGATCTATATTACGGGGCTATTGTATACGTGGTTCAGCTATGTTACGGGAATGATGTCAATGTTTTCCTATTCAAGTGCAGATGGTTCAAGCGTACAAAGGAAGACCTGGGACTATTATCAGTCGATACAAACTCGCACTGGTATGAGGATGAGCCTTTCGCTCTTGCCACCTTAGTTCGGCAGGTGTTCTATCTCGACGATCCGAAAGCCGGTGAAGGGTGGAAAATAGTGAACCATATCTCTCACCGAGGAATATGGAATACAGAGACAATTGAAGGGACACCGGCGACGACTGAAGATGCTGCTGAACCAGAAAGAGACATTCCTGCCTATCAAGAGCCTAATATTTCTATGGTCCGCTCCGATATAATGGACCTGGTTCAAGATGGTGAACGGTTACCCATGCCTGATGGTTGTACAGATCTAACTGAAGATGAGATTATCGATGAGGTATATGAAGAAGACGAGCAGGAAGAGGACGCGGACGAGGACTCAGGTTATTCGTCGGACGATGTTGAGTACGATGACGAGGATGAGCCGTCGACTAACAGGGATGAGGATGATGATGATTATGACGAAGAGTACGGTCATACGACGAGGGAGATTAATTGGTAATTAATTACTGTAATTATTGTAATATATATATATATGATCGATGCCGGTTTACGGTAAGAAATTAATCTGAATTATATATCCTGGCCAACGGAGAAATTAATAAATATTGGCGCCAAATCTCAATCTCATATAAAAACGTACCCTAGCTAAATCCTTGACCCTAAATCTAGCAGTTCGATCGGATCGATCGATAAATTTTTTAATTATATTTTTGAATCAGAATATAATTAAACGGACATGCACATACACAAATGACCGGGGACGACCTAAACCGTAATCCCTAAGGCCCTAACCCCTGAATTCGGGGTCTATGCACCTGAACGACGGATAATGGTCATTATCCGTCGTCCAAGTTCAGAAACCCTAAACCCTAAACAGTAAGGCCCTAACCCCTGAATTCAGGGTCTATACACCTGGACGACGGAGAACGTCATTCTCCGTCGTCCAGGTGCTGATATCGTAATTTTTTCTAAGACAACGACCCTCTAGACCTTCTTCCAATGCATTTTCTTTTCATCAAGACTTTAGAGTAAACAATTCTTGGTGTGTGATTTTCGACGGTTCGAAAATCGGAGTTGCGAAATGCCTTGTATCCACGTTTCCGGTTTGTGAAATTATCGGTTTTGCGGTTGACTGTGCCGATCAAACCCTTCCCGAACTTATTATTTTATGGTCCTTTGAAGACAATTATATATTATGTTACGACGAACATATCCAACGGTTGTTTTGTCCAAATTCAATTTCGTTAATACTCTGCTGCAAATGAGCCTCTACTCATGAACACTTAAGTCGTAAGGATTAGTCGATACTTAACAACTTTCAAAACGAAAAATTATTCGTCGGTTCAAATTTAACTGTTCATATATACGATGCGTTCATCGATATTGTACGACTATTTCACTCGAATGACAGATCGCTAAATTCCTAGCGAATTATTTTTTAAATTTTTTTTTACGTAATTTGAACCTGGACGACGGAAATGGTCATTTTCCGTCGTCCAGGTGTTCACCTGAACAACGGAGAATGACCATCTCCGTCGTCCAGGTTCAAAAATCATGGCGGTTCAAATTTTTTTTTGTTTAATTTTTTCATGTAATTTTCACTTGGACGACAGAAACTTACCATCTCCGTCGTCCAAGTCCAAAATTATGGCGGTTCAATTTACCGCTTCCGTTTTTGGGACCGCTTGAATTTTCACTTAGACGACGGAGAATTCATTCTCCGTCGTCTAAGTCAAATTCCATGGCGGTTCAGAACGTCCCGCCCCTTAATTACGCGCCGTTTCAAAATTTTGAAACCGCCACCTGGACGACGGATAACACTGTTTCCGTCGTCCAGGTGCACTTAGACGACGGAGAATAGTGCTCCGTCGTCTAAGTGAAACTCTATAAATAGAGTACGGCTCATCTTCTTTTCCTCATCCCTTACAATTCTCTCCATCTCTCCTCTCCTCTCTCTCTCAATCTCATTCCGGCGATATTCTCCTCCGGCGACGACGCTCCGACGATACAACTCCGGCGTGGTTCGATTCCTCCTCTCCGACGACACAACTCCGGCGAAATTCCCGAAAACTCCGATTCGGTAAATTTCTATTTTTCCCTTATTTAAATAATTTAGATTTTATTAATTAATTAAATTCTAAATATAATTAATTAGTAGAAATTAATTTAGTAATTAGTTTTAAATATTTAATAAATGATTAATTGTGGTTATTAATTAATTAAATCATAATTATTGTTATTTAATACTAATTAAATGAATAATTGTAAATTTGTTGTTATTAATTAAATAAATAATTAATTATTGTTATTAATTTATTAAATAAATAATTATTGTTATTAATTAATTAAATGGTTAATTATTGCATGCTAAATGGTTAATTATTATATTGCATGTAATTACGTGTATTTTTTAGTAAATTAATTAGTAGTACGTGTTCGATTTAAATTTAGTACATAGGCTTGGTGTAATTAAGTCGCACTCTTTGGAATAGATGGCGCCTCTTTTCCTTGCTTATCTCCTTAACCCCTCGTGATGTGTGGATTTCATCACCGCACACCATAACCTAAGTGAAGTTATGGACACGAGGTTGAGGGCGGAGTTTGCAAAGAACTTAAGGGAGTGTAAATTTTTGAAAAATTGGCCGAATGTCGGACATGGTGTCTAGAAACGGGTTATGACTGGTGACAGGATTTGGACTAAGAAAGACTTTTGTCGAAATTAGTCCTGCCTCTCGCGTTATCTCTATCCCTAACTGGCCATGTTTTTCGATTTAACCAAGGCTGATTAATTGAAAATTTACACTTTATCGCGCGGGTCGCACGTCTATTGAACGACCGAAAATGCCAAGCTAGTGTACTCTATTTAAATCTTAAACGTACTTAATTAATTAGCGTAAATTTTTAAGTTGTAATTATTATGGTAAGTAGGTATTTTAACCCCGTACTCTTAGGTTTAAATGGCTTCGGCAAAGACGACATCCGGCAAGAAGAAAGCCCAACAAGAGGCAGAAGATGCCATGCTCCGCCAAGTCGGTTGGGAATTACCACCGGAGGGCAACGACGCTCTCAATCCGGACGGATCATCTGGTCCGTCCGTAGCGCCCTCTGGGGAAATTCCCGCTCCCCCATTCATCTCGAGCGGTGATGACGTCGACCCCTTCCAATCTCCGACGCCCGGTACCCATTCAACGGGAAGTACTCAGGCGTCCTCGACCGCCGAATCAATCATGTACAGCGCCCGCCGTAGGCAAATGAGGGCCCCCACTGACCCGGAACCGAAAAGGACTCGGGGTCTCGTTAAAGGGGGCAAAGCGGAGCGTATTTGCAAGGCGACCGGTAAAAAGATCGACTTGTCGTACGACGAATTCACCGGTGGCCCTCCCACAGCTCAGCTAGCAAGTCTCTCGGCGCATGGGATATGGTCAATCATCCGTAACCGGGTTCGTATCACTGCCCCTACTTGGAAGGAGGCGCCGGATCATGAGAAGGCGAAAGTCTTCAAAGATCTTTCGGTACGTAATACGTTCAATTTAGTTATTATATAATATTGTTAATCTCAGCCTAAAATTTCATAATATATACGATTATAATTTTCTATTTATTTTTGATAGGAACAATTTGACGTGGATCCGACACCGGCTATGTTGAGGCATATCAATCAAACCGCCAACTCCATCTACAAAGATTGGAAGTACAGGTTCCATAAGTACTTCAAAGATGTCGGTCCCGTGCCTCCCCCGGTAGAGCTGCAAGGGGAGAGAGAAGATGAGTGGGAGTGGTTGTGTAACCACTTTGCCGATGAACAATTTAAGGTATTAATTTTTTATTTATTTCAATTAAGATAATTGAATTATTTAAATTGTAGTTATTCATTTTTTAATGATTTAATTATGTTGTGTAACAGAAATTCTCCGGTGTCAACAAAGCCAACCGGGGGAAGAAGGAGAAACACCATACTACCGGCGCCAAGCAGTTCATTCAAATTGCCAAGGAGCACAAGGATAAGGGTTCCAAACACCCTTATCTTAATGCAAGCGTAAGCGCGTACGTGACGCCAGGGCTCGATAATGAAGCGAGTCAATGCGGCGTAAGTGATATATATATGTGTGCTTTTAATTATAGTAATTATTATTTAAATATGATTTCATTATAATAAATTAATTATTCTTTTGTAGGCAAGGGCGATAGAGCGTGCGCATGAAGAGTTGGCCAACACTCAGCTTGCGTTCCCAGATGTGCCGCCGGAAGACCTGCCTCCTCTATCCTTAGAGAGCCAAATTGCAATCGCGAATGAGGTCTACGGTCGTAGAGCTGGCAAGGAGGTTAGGCACTTTGGGCCTAGGGTGGTACGAGATTTGTCGACGACCTCCGGCTCATCATCTACGGGAGGTTCGGGGCAGCGGAGAAGGAGTCAGGCTGCGGCCGTCGAAGCAGCCATTCAAGAGGCTCGACTGGCACGAGAGGAGAATGAGTCAATGCGGCAAAGACTTGACGAACAACAAGCACAAATAGCCCAACTCATCGCCCTCATGCAACAAAATCGAGAAGTATGTCAACCTCCTCCGAACCCACACCCCGACGACAACGACCCGGCTGGAGGCGGAGGACTCGGCGGCGCATCTGCTCCTCCAGTGTATTAGCTAGCTAGTAGTATATTATCTCGTTTCTTTCCGCATTCTGAACAATATTTTAATTTTTAATTTATGGGTTTTTTCGTATGTACAAATTAATTTACTTTGATTATTTAATAATTAAGTTATTAATTAATATTCAAAATTTAGTTTATTTATTTAATTTTAGCATTTTTCATTATTTAAATTAAAATAATAATAAATTAAATTTATAATATTTAATTTCAATTTATTTTTTTAAAAAAATTAAATATTCACTTGGACGACGGATATTATGTTCTCCGTCGTCCAGGTGCAGAACCCTAAACCTCTAACCCCTAACCCCTAAACCCTAAACCCTGCCGTTCTCCGTGGCCCAGGTGTTGACCTGGACGACGGAGAACAAATTCTCCGTCGTCCAGGTGAACACCTGGGCCACGGACATTGCTCGTTTGGCCGTGGCCCATGTATGCACCTGGACGACGGATAAATAGTAATCCGTCGTCCAGGTGAACACCTGGGCCACGGACTAACGAGCAATGTCCGTGGCCCAGGTGTTCACCTGGACGACGGAGACTTAGAGTTTCCGTCGTCCAGGTGGCTACCTGGGCCACGGATAATGTCCGAGGTCCAAGTGCACTTGGACGACGGATCACTAAATCTCCGTCGTCCAGGTGCTTGGACGACAGCACTTGGAGCACGGACCTTGGACGACAGAGTTTCCGTCGGCTAAGTACTTAGACGACGGAAAACTGCACCTAGACGACGGAAATGGTCCGTGGTCTAGGTGCAATTTTCTTGTAGTGTCAAGCGACGAACATTGAACACATCTTCGTCGCATAGATATTTCAAGCGACGAACCAAACGTTCGTCGCTCACTAGATAGTGACAAAGATTGGGTCGTTGCTAGCGAGTTTTTGCAACAAACTTTGGGTTAGTCGCTCTTTGGTTCAAAATTTGTCCCTTAACATCAAGTTTTAGAGAATAAAACATGGGATGATAACATGGAAGCGACGAAGTTTGGTTGTCGCTTAGATTTTCATGCGACAACTATTGAACAATCTTCATCGCTTCATTCAGTGTTACAGAGCTGAAAAACAAGTTTGTGGGTCTGGTTTGAACCAATTTCCTTCGCATCCTAATAACACGATACGTACATTCAAATAACATAAAACACACATCCAACATAAGACAAACACACTACATTTTATAAATACATAGTTTTCATCTAAAGTTACAATATGTTTCATAACAACATTGGTACATTAATCTAAATACAAGGAAAATGAAGGGTTCTAGTATCGGTCATCCTCGGGAATACTTGCTGAAGCACATAATGATTTATCGGCGACAAACAGAGTTACGGCGACATTGTCACCTGGATTGCCTTGGGTCGAGATGACATTATTGAGGGAGGCGTCCAACCTTGTCATACGTTGCTTCATCTCTTCTTTCTCCATTTCCGAGGCTTTGCACTACTCGAAAATGTCTACTAGTTGACTCCTCAAATCCTCAACCTCCGCATCGTTACGGGGCATGCGTGCACCGCCTCTTGGTTTTGGCGGGCGTCTTAATGCACCCTCTAAACGTTGAAAATTAGTAAAAATAAAAAAATAGTCAAATTAAAAACCATGTGGTATCTAAAAACAAAAATGCAACACAAAAAGTCAAGTGGTTTGTTAAAAGATAAACCATAAAAAAAAATATACCTCAGACCCTCGTCCTCGGCTTCCTACCCAACTCCTGCTCGATTACAGCAATCTGCTCGTCGACGGTAACGGGGTTAGTCACGTAACTCCCGCCCGCTTCATCACTCACTCGACTAGCACACAGCTCATCCATCATCCTCTTCACCGCTGCCTGCAAAAAATAATTGTCCAATAGATTTGTGTTATTATACTTTTTAATTCCAAGTCAAAAACATATTCGCATAAAACAATGTCACTCACTATTTTCTCCTACGCATTCTGGGATGATTGATAAACATCACAGATTGTCTGGAGTAAAGGTGCTAGATGACCTTTCTCCTCATTTGCAGCGTCCCGGTAGCTATAGGGAGTGGTGCCAGAATGATAGTTGATTGCATACCCTTTATCCTTTCCCTTGTTCCAGTTAGTGTTGTTCCGGGCACACATCACCTGCAAAAATCATTTCGAATATATATTAACATATTTCATATGAGAATTAAGAAATTATATGAAATGCAAAAGCCGATAATTAATTTTCATTACCATATAACCGTCGTCCTCAAAGTGAGCTTTAAGGTATTCCCACTGGTCAGGTCGGTGGATGAACTCTTCAGGCGTCGCCTTTGATACTTCAAAGTAATAAGTATTGCAGTCGTGTTTCCAATTCTTATAAATCTTTGCGACGGTCTCGTTGATATATTTCCACATGCCTGTCTCGGTGGGAGGGAGGTCATAGAACATCTAGTAAAAAATAATTCAAACAAAATCAAACGAGCCTTTGATTATCATATTTCAATATAATGTGACTGGAAAATAATTTTTCGAAATTATTCTAAAACAATGTTTTACCTCTATATAAGTGGTCAATGCATCTTGGTGCTCCTCATCCAGCTCATTAAAGGGAGGCGCAAGCATCAAGACTTTGCTGTGGACAGCGCTTCCGATGTCTCGGGACATCAAAGTCCTCCACTTCAATTCTTTCGGACCCTTGTGTTCTTCGGCGTACTCAACCTTCAGAGGCTGGTTGTTGTTCATTATCTTCAAATATGCAGTCTTTGGCCCGTTACGATGTCGCGCTTCTCAAGGTTCCGCCCATTCACCTTCTTCCCCGTTGTCATATCAACCACCTTTGCCATATCAAAACACATACCAGGTTGTAAGATAAAGCAATGTTATTAACAGACCAAAGCTTTTATTATCACAACTCACATAACGCTGAAAAAGCTTACTCGGCTCCATAGGACCACTCTTGGTCCTAATACTTATTGAAGGACCGTCATCGCCTTCCCCAGCGCCACTCTCAGCGCCACCTCCAGCATCCCCCAGTTCCGAAGGGTTGGTATCTTCCAACAACGGGATGGGTACCAACGTGTCTCTCGCCGCCTCTGGTCTCGTCGTCGCGGCCGCCCTTAATGCTTTAACCGCCTTCCTCTCCCTTCTCGCCTCGAGCTCATTCTTCTTCTTCTGGGCACTAGAACATGGTGCCATTACTCTAGAACTTGTAATATATATACACAAAGGACTTAAACATTAGCTAGTCAACTAAATATCTTTTTGCTCATGTGATTTATACATTAAATGTTCCGGAACAGAACCTCCTCTCATGGGGAATCAAAAGTTGTAAAAAAAAAATAAGGACCCTATGAAAAATATGAGTTACATGTACACACTCCTGTTTAATATTATTTTCAAAGTCTAGGCTAACAAGGCAGCTACATAGTTGTGAGCTAATTGAATTAAAACCAGAAGACCTAGCTAAATACTTAGTTTCAAGCTTTATCAATTCACACGCATAATTCTAGTTCAATTAATCTTTGTGACAATGTACTAGGTGGATTACTTATTGTGAGTGGACTGTAGATGGTACTGTAGGGTAAAAGTAAGGAAATAACTCGAAGAGGACTGCATTACCAGAGCCAGCAAACCTTGAACTCCGTTTTTCATCACTATGACTCTCATCACTATTTTTCATCACTAAAAAATAAGGACCCCATGAAAAAATAACAGCGTTCTCCCCAAGTGCCTATGTATATGACTAGTTGGCTATATATAATCATTCTCTTTCTAATATGGCTCTCATCACTACTAGTTTCATTCTCAGAATACACAAAGCCAATCAAACAACACAATCTATTGACTATCTAAATTCATCAAAAAAATTGCCTATCTATAGCAGTCATATAATCACCAATTAGATTCTACGTTCTGTTATCGTTGCAACAACATGAACAATCAATCTTACCCCAAATCGGCCACCATCATAAGCATCTGGGAGTCACTGATAATGTAATACATGTCTAGCTAGAGTTCTGGTTCTTGCTTAATTTAATAAAGCTATTAGCAGCTTGAATTGTGATATACCCACACATGCAATTACGTACATGTAATAACAAAGGTTGAAGTTTAAGATTGTTGTCTGTATTCTAGCACGTTGTGTATGAACATATCACAGAGCAATATATCGATTTAGTGTGATTCTATAGTTGCCCGCTAGCTGTAGATCGAGTTTCGAATTTTCGGTTTGCCAAGCAGATTAAATGGGTAACAGATTATTACAACTCGATCAACTCATATTGATTGAAATAACAAACACAAAATAAAGAAGCATGAATTCTGTAGAGATATCTAAATATAACTAAAATACAAAAAATCCTAAAATTGAAAAACAAACCCTAAAATTGACCTGGTACCCAGAATAAAAGCTTACCAAAGAGGGAGAAGAAAATGGAGGCTTACCTTGACTTGAAGAAAAGCTTGAAAACCGGAATCAACATGGGAGACAGACGAGATTGAATTCAAAAAAATGTTTTGGGGGTTTGGTGATTTGGGGGTTTGGGGGTGTATTTAGGGAGAGAGAGGGAGAACCGGAGAGGGACACCGACTCGATTGGGTTTTTGCCAAAGGATCTTCACAAAGAGAGCAAAACAAAAGAAGAACGGGAAAATGAGGAAGAAGAAGCAAAGTTCAGATATAATCAGATCATCTGAAGTGATGAACATTGTCAAACATCGTCGCTTCAAATATGTTTAAGTTAGCGATGACAATAATATTCGTCGTTTCAGATCATGTGAAGCGACGAAATTTAAACTCACTAGGTTACCTAGTGAGTCCAACTTCGTCGCTTCACATGATCTGAAGCAATGACATTTGTGCAGACAGCGTTGCTTTACATTTAAAGCGACAAATATAGACCAATATTTGTCGCTTTGATTGAACTTAACAAATTAGTTATGCATGTTTGCATATGTTTTTATTTAATAAAAATATTGTAAATATTGTTCAAAATTACAACATAAAATATTTATCATCATCATCATCATCATCATCATCATCATCATATTAAAACATATAACATAATAACTAGTACTCTTCCTCTTCGTCGTCTCCCCTATCATCATCTTCATCTTCCTCTTCCTCATCGAATTTATTGACGTCGATATCGATCATCTCGGTCATCACCGCTTGATTCTTCATTCTCTTCGTGTACTTCTAACTTGAGTTGGACATTAGATGCATCAATATGGTAAAATTGTATTAAACTTAGTGTGTCCTCTTGGTAAGGCTCTATGATTTGATTCCCTGAAGGAGGCCTTTTATTTTCTATTGCTAGTACTTTGGCTTTGTATACATTTTGGTGTGACATTTCTTACACCACCTTCCAAGTACCACCCGCCACAGGATTGTCCAAGTAGAACACTTGTTTTGTCTTTATCGCAAGACAAAATGGTGAATTCTTATAGTAACTAGTGTTTGTATCCACTGATATCAGACCATGATCTACTTTGACGGTGTCAATTTCTTCGACATCTAGATTTTTAGTGGTGTTGTGCCATATACCTGTGAACAACATGACCGACATATTGTGTGGATAACATACCTCAGCTACATAGTCAATATGGCCATAGAAGTTTCCAACTTTCGTGCTTAACATCACCCTGCTATTTTGAGTCACTACAAGAAAATGAGTCATTACCGGCGAGATTCCGGCCAACAAGGCCGGCGACCGGAAAAGTCACCGGTAATGTCCATCATTACCGGCGACTTACCCCGTCGCCAGTAATGTCGCCGGAATCTCGCCGGTAATGTTCCAAAACATTACCGGCGACTCCAACCGTCGCCGACAATGTCTAGGCACACATTTCCGGCGATTTTCCGGCCGGAAATGTGTGCCTAGACATTGCCGGCGACGGTTGGAGTCGCCGGTAATGTTTTGGAACATTACCGGCGAGATTCCGGCGTAAAGTCGCCGGTAATGTCTTCATTTCCGGCGACTTACTCCGTCGCCGGCAATGTGTCTTATATTAGATGCCGGATGGGGCAGCTCGATCATTCAATCATTTTGAGCGAAAAAAATCCAGAGAAATCGAAAGAAGGAAAACGTACGCTCTGAAATCGATCATTCGGTATATTGTCAAAATTAAAGCGCGCGTCGAAAACTCGATCACTCGGGAAGCTATATATATAGGTACGTAGGTGTATATATACGTATATGTGGTATATATATATATATGTGTGTGTGTGTTGATCAAATCCAATTCGTGAGATATATATGAAATGTTGTTGATGTACGGTCACCGAAACGAGAAAACAGCTTGTAGTTAATCTTGTGTCTGAATCAATGACTGGTATTATCGTATTGTTATCGGAGCCAGGCTTAACAGAGCCTCCTCATACCCAGTCAAATACTTTTTGAATTGAAAAAAGGAGAATACTATCATCGAGTACTGAATCGAATTCAGAGATTAGATCGATATATATACATATGCATGCATGTGTTGATTTAATTAGAGTTGAATTGAGAGATCACGTCGATTATTAGTAGTGAATGTGTGTATATATATAATTAATACGTAAAATTGTTAGAATTTTCAGGATGGACAAGAGTTGGATGAGCCTCGAAAGATGGGATGTCAGATATCACCAGGGAATTAGGAGTTTTGTGGATTTTGTGAAGGCTAATTGTGGAGACACTACACTTCATTATTGCCCGTGTAAAGAATGTAAGTGTTTCAGCGATCGATTTCGATTTCCCATTGATAAAGTGCAGAGGCACCTGAGTAAATACGGGTTTTGGGATAAGTACACTTGTTGAATTTATCACGGTGAAACATCGGTAGCGGGTCCGCATGATCATGGACAATTTGGTGAGAGGGTCAGTCCACGCTATGATCATGGAGATTTTGCTGAGAGGGGCAGTTCATCCTATGATCCAACATCGATGTTAATCAATGATATGTTTCCTCATGAGAGCGGTGTATTTGCTGATGAAGCACCAAATGTCCCTCCCGTCGTTGAGGGTTTCCCCCATATCGAGCCAGTCGAACCATTACCTGGAGGTCATGTCAACACAAGCGGTATAGACAAGTACAACAACTTGATTGCATTGCAACAGACTCCGTTGTACGACGGTTGTAGTAAGACTATTCTTGAAAGTGTGATGGGAGTGATGCAGCTCAAAATGGAGAACAAAATGTCTGTCAAAGCTGTTGATTCTTGGTTGAAGTGGACTGCTTCGCTACTGCCACCCGGTCATCGTCTTCCTACCACTCATCATAAGGTGCGACATATCCTGAAAGATCTTGGGCTTTCCTACATCAAAATCCATGCATGCAGATATGATTGTATTCTCTTCTGGGGAAAAGATCTCGAAGACCTTGAAGCCTGCCCGGTATGTTTTACAGAAAGGTATAAGTTGACTCCTGCAGGCAACAAGAAAGCTGTGAAGATACTTCGATATTTCCCGCTTATTGATAGGCTGGAGCGGTTGTTCATGTGTGCTTTCACGGCCGAGGCAATGAGATGGTGGGCTGAGAGGAACTTGCCTGACGATGACACCCTTATACACCCTTCCGACGGAGAGGCTTGGAAGCACATGGTCAGGGAGTTTGATCATTTTGCAGCAGAGGTCCGAAATGTTTGGCTAGGGCTCTCATCTGACGGATTCAACCCTTTTGGCAACATGAGTCTTCAATACAGTATATGGCCAGTTATTTTGGTACCGTACAACCTTCCACCATGGATGTGCATGAAGAAGGAATACAATATGCTCACTCTGTTAATTCCGGGCCCGGGTTATCCAGGAAAGTGTCTCGATGTGTATTTGAGGCCTTTGATTGAGGAGCTTAAGTACCTGAGTGAGTGTGGCCACCCCACTTACGATAGGTTCAAAAAGGAGATGTTCCAGATGCATGCCATGCTTGTTGGCACCATCAGTGATTTTCCTGCCCGCGGTATGTTGTCGGGCAACGTTACCAGGGGTTACAGGGCTTGTTCAGAGTGCATGACGGTTGATTGTTGCAGTCCTCATTGCAGTAAAATTGTTCTGATGCATCACCGTTGTTGGCTTCCATATGATCACCCATTTAGGCAGGATCCAGACGCGTTTGATGGGACTGTGGAAACAGGTGTGGCACCCAGGCGATGGACAGGGGAAGAAATTTTGGAAGTGTTGAATGAATACGATTTTGGCCAGCTGAGCAATCATCCTGACATAGTGGCGTCAATTCCAGACAAGCCCGAAAGGTATAAGTTTTGGACACACAAGAGCATATTCTGGGAACTCTCCTACTGGCCCAGGTTGCCTATCAGACATTACCTAGATGTCATGCACATAGAGAATAATGTGTGTGAAAGTGTGGTGGGCACAGTTCTTAACTTGGAGGGGAAAACAAAAGACATCCCTAAGGCACGCATTGATCTGAAAGCAATGGGTGTGCGGAAACATTTGTGGTTAAGAGATGGTAAGAGAAAAATGCCGCAAGCTCCGTACACCGTAAAGCCGAAGCATAAGCATGAAATTTTTCGGTGGCTGAGTAATGTCAGGTATATATTCTTATGGCTATGTAGGAATTTGGCCTTAAATTTTTAGCGGAGTATATATGGTTATATGCGAGAAATATAATTGGTCCATATATATGGCTTTATCTATATATATGCAGGTATCCTTATGGCTATGCAGGAAATATAAGCAGGTGTGTTAACTTCCGGGACAATAAGATGTACGGATTAAAGAGTCATGACTGCCATGTACTGCTTCAACGCCTTTTCCCTATTTTCATTCGAGGGTACATGCCCAAAGAGGTGGTGGAGCCGTTGGTGGCCTTGTCAAGATTCTTTCAGAAGTTATGCACCAGGGAAGTTAAAAAAGCAGACCTGAGGGAGATTCAAGATGACATCATTTTTATCATGTGCAAGCTTGAGAGGATATTTCCCCCAAATTTTTTCGACATAATGCCGCACCTGATGATCCATCTTCCCGAACAATTGTTGCTTACCGGTCCCGTACACTACACTTGGATGTATCCCATGGAAAGGTACAAATGATTCATAAATTTGGTTTGCCTATGTTTTTATATGTAAATTCTTGTGGTTAAGTAAGTTAACATGTACTTGTTAACTTGTAGATAATTGGGAGCCTACAAGGACTATGTGAAGAATAAATATGCACCTGAAGGGTGTATCGCTGAAGCATATCTTGCGCACGAGTGTGTAACGTACACCAAAGTGTACCTCGAAAATGTAGAGGACCCCCAACAACATATGCCGATAGATGAACCCCAGTTCAACATTTCTATCATCTCCAGTGACGTGGTAGTACAGGGAAGCTTGCCAAAGTCGTACAAGTTGGATGGAAATGAGGTAGCCATTGCCCACTGGTCGGTACTGATTAACTGTCAAGAAGTACAATATTGGAAAAACTATCATCTTCACTGCCCTGCTATTGCCGGAAATGTTGATTACCACAACAAGACGTTTGCAAACTACTTTGGTCAATGGGTAAGTATATGTGTATATGTATATTTTTATATATATCTTTATATAGCATGTATGTATGTACGTGGTTTTGTACTTCTTCTGTACGTATTAATATATGGACGTTTTCAGATGAACCATGTAGCAGATGATGGTTGCCCAGAGTGGTCAAACGAATTGAGGGTCCTGGCGATGAAACCGATTGCTTCAAAAGTTTACTCGATGTGTCAGGTCAATGGCGTGAAATTTATATGTGAAAATCGAGACGACCGACTGAAAACACAGAATTGTGGGGTGATGGTCCATGGTGGGCAGGATGGCGTTGACTATTACGGTGTCCTTCATTCAGTTGTTGAACTAATTTATGGGAACCGCATGAAAGTGCACTTGTTCAAGTGTAGATGGTTTGATACTAGCCCGGAGAACACAAGGTCCGATCAGTACGGAATATTTTCGGTGAATACTGCTACTACCTGGTATGAAGATGACCCTTTCGTTCTTGCCTCATCAGTAAAACAAGTGTTTTACCTGGACGATCTTCTTAACAAAGTCCCGTGGAAGGTGGTTAACCATGTTGCTCATAGAAACATATACAGTGCTGCCACACTTGGTGATACCGCAGATGATGAGGAAGTTACTGCATACCAAGAGCCAAACGCTTTTGACATTCCGGAATCATCTACGATTCGCCTTAATAATGTGAGATCTGGGAGTGTGGTTCGAATTACTGGAGCAGAACTTCTCGATGTTAATCCATATGAAGTTGACGCTGATTCAGATGACGAGGAGCGGCACATATTGCCAGAGGTTACCTATGAAACCCAGTCAGACTCAAGTGATGAAGATGATTACGATTATCATTCTTAGTACGTTGGAAAATGTTTAAGGAAATTGTAGTCGGCAAATGTAGTCGGAAATTGTAGTCGGAAATTGTAGTCGGCAAATGTACGTAGTAAAATGTACGTAGTAAAATGTTTAAGGAAATTGTAGTCGGAAAATGTACTCGGAAATTGTATGTAGTCGGAAATTGTACGTAGTCGGAAATTGTATGTAGTCGGAAATTGAACGTAGTCGGAAATCGGAACCGTAGTCGGAAATTGGAACCGTAGTCGGAAATCGCAAATTGAACGTAGTCGGAAATCAGAACCGTAGTCGGAAATTGAACGTAGTCGGAAATCGGAAATCGGAAATTGAACGTAGTCGGAAATCGGAACCGTAGTCGGAAATTGGAACCGTAGTCGGAAATCGGAAATTGAACGTAGTCGGAAATCGGAACCGTAGTCGGAAATTGAACGTAGTCGGAAATTATGTAGTCGGAAATTATACGTAGTCGGAAATTGTACGTAGTCGAAAATTATGTAGTCGGAAATTATACGTAGTCGGAAATTATACGTAGTCGGAAATTGTACGTAGTCGGAAATTATGTAGTCGGAAAATGGTCGGAAATTGGTCGATCGGATAATAGTCGACAAATAATGACATTACCAACGAGTTGAGAAGCAACTCGTGGGTAATGTCATTACCAACGACTTAGAAACTCGTGGGTAATGTCATTACCAACGAGTTGCTTCTCAACTCGTTGGTAATGTCATTACCAACGAGTCAAGTCGTTGGTAATGACATTACCGACGACGTACGTCGTTGGTAATGTCATTACCAACGACGTTGACCTACCTCGCCGGCAATGGTGGCGGTATAGCTCGAGCTCGAGCTCCTCCTCCCCATTTCTCTTCGGCCTAATTCAATTCTCTCTTCCCTCTTCCCTCTCTTAGCACGAATTTCTGATATCTCCCCTCTCCTCAATCCTCTCTTCTCTCTTCCCTCTCCCCTCTCTTCCTCTCCTCCCCTCTCTCCTCCTCCCCTCCTCCTCTTCCTCCTCCCCTCACCTCCGTCGCCGGCAAGGTTGGGTCGAGCTCCACCATGGCAGGTTTGAGCTCACTCTCTCTCCCTCTCTCTCTCTCCCTCTCTCTCTCTCTCATTCCACAATATTTTGTTTGTGTATTTTAATTAATTAATTTTTGATAATTGTGGGATGTATATATGTATGCATGTGGACAATATTTGTAAAATGTAATTAAGGTATGTATGAAAATTGTGGGAAAAAAATGTGGATAATTGTGGGGTGAAGGAGCAATATATGTGATGTATATATGTGAAAAATTAATTAATATATATGAAATGTATATATATACGTATGTTTGAAAAATGTGGAAAATTAATTAGCTAGGGTGAATTGGATTAATATGTGATGTATATATATATATGTGTGAATTAAGGTGAAATTAAGATGCATGATCGATGTATATATGTGTGAAAAGTTTAAAGCCGGAAATGATGTATGTATATATGTTAAGTTAGGTGATATAGTTGTTAATTTAACGTATAATAGGTGATATTGGAAATTGACCAAATCGGAACCGGAACGGTTTGAAACCGGAACTGTTTATAACCGGAACCGCTTGAAAACAAACGGTTCCGGTTTCAAACGGTTCCGGTTCCAAACCGTTCCGGTTCTGATTTGTTATAGAACCGAAACGGTTTGGAACCGGAACTGTTTGTAACCGGAACCGTTATGTTACAAATTGTTCCAGTTACAAACAATTCCGGTTCCAAACCGTTCCGGTTCTGATTTGTTATAGAACCGAAACGGTTTGGAACCGGAACCGTTTCGAACCGGAACTGTTTGTAACCGGAACCGTTATGTTACAAACGGTTCCGGTTACAAACAGTTCCGGTTTCAAACTGTTCCGGTTCCGGTTCCAAACCGTTCCGGTATTTCTGATTTGTTATAGAACCGAAACGGTTTGGAACCGGAACCGTTTGGAACCGAAACTGTTTGTAACCGGAACCGTTTGTAATATAACGGTTCCAGCTTCAAACGGTTCCTGTTCCAAACCGTTCCGGTTCCGATTAGTTATAGAACCCCAGTTCCCATGACTATCACGGTGTCCATGCCAGGAGGTTTTGCGGCTAATTGGCTTCGGAGAGGTTCCCGAAATAGTGGAGGGAACAGTAGTCAAGCTTCCTCCTCCCCCGCAGTTAGCAACACGCCCAGTGGGCCAATGATGAGTGCTCGCACGAGAGCCTTGCTAGAGGCGCGAGCTGAGGAGGAAGCTGCACGATCAAGAGCCGTGCAACCGGAAGTTGAGCCTCGAGCCTCAGTCTCCAGACGCTCAATCAGCAGACGTCCCTCCGGTGGCAGAGCCTCAGACGAACGACAGTCAACGGGGGCATCAGAAACTCCCTCAATCCGAATGCCCCATATTCGCCCGGTGCCTACTCCCGTTTCACGGGAATCATCTGAGACACATGGTGGTGCTGGCGCCTCATCGTCCAGGCCTCGTCTATCTCCGTCGTCCGGTCTCTTCCTACCCGACGAGATTCCTGTCATCCCTGAATTCGATGATAGGGGGATGCCTGTTTATATTGAAGGACGGCCGAAGTTCCTGAGCGTGGAGGAAGCGACTTCCTCCCGTTCGACCCCGTGTATCTTTGGAGTGTGAGGTGCACCAACCAACAAACGGACGATGCAGGTAAATTTTATTTAACATCAGATTGATTACTTAATTATTACTTAAGACTTGCGATAGGTTCAAATAATGATATCAATTTGTTGACATTGTATTATTAGGCAATTTCGTTAATGGGACTGGAAAACGGAAAGGGGCTAGAGGCACCTGCACCGGGAAGAGACTTGAGCAGGCCACCGGCGGAAGGAAAACGCCCATAAGGGCCAATGAGGATGGTGAGGTGATCGAGGCATTCGACACCACGCGCAAATATGTCAGCATGGCCAGTGCGATCGTGCGGGACAAGGTCCCAATGCTTTGGCCAGATTGAGAATCTGTGCCTATCTACGTGAAGATGCAAGTGCATAATGCACTCAGTGTGAGTAAAATTGTATTTTCATTACGTAAATTTTACATTTATTAATTAAGTCCGAATAAATATATAATTTTACCTTTTATATATTCATATTGCAGGTGTGGTTTGACGTGGATGAAGTTCTTATTCACACGTGGGTAGAGCGTCAACTACATATGAGGTGATGTGCTTCGACTTATTTGAATATATATCGAGTTAGATTTTTGTTTATCAAGTGTTTTAATATCTCTAACTTTTTTTCCTTCTTTTAATACAGGTATAAAGAGTGGAAGAACGAGCTTTCTTCCCATTACACTGTATACAAGGAGCTAGGCCGAGGTTCCACCCCTAGCGAATTCCGGTTTAGGGAGTACGAGTGGCTGTGGCTGATAGCCCACTTCGAGCACCCCAAAGCTCGGGTATGCATCCTTAATATATCTTTCAAGCCTAATGTATCGTATCAGATTGAAATAGTTAGTTACTAATTTTTTTTCATATGTTTATCAAACAAGGCGATTTCGAAGACGAACCGGGCGAATAGATTGAAAAACACCAGGGCCCATCATGCAGGTTCACTCAACTACATGGGTTGGTCGACTAAGGCGCAGCAACAACAAGAGGTGAACCCGTTGGTGTATATTCATCAGAAGTTCTACCCGCAGTGCTATGAAGAAGCGGTAAGTCTTTCGCCTCTCCATGTGTTAATAAAACTATTTTTCAAGATGGAAATAGATTTTGTTAGCTAATACGTTGTTCATTTTCCCTTTTCAATTAGTCGAGAGTGGAGGAGGTGACCGCAGAAGTGACCATGAGTATAGCTCGGACTAACCATCCTGACTGCTCCGAGGAAGAAGTCACCCAGTATGCCTTTCAGATCGATCCGCTTGATCCCCCGATAGCGGCTCGGATCATGGCAAAAGCGTGCGGGACTGGAAAGAATACCTACTACTGTAGGGGAATGGGCACGGCGGGCGAAGGACTATTGAAGAACACTTCAGAATACTCTACCGGGTCAAGAAGTTCAACTTCTAGTCGTAACCTCGCGGCGGAGCTTCATAGGACGCAGAGGGAGTTGGAGGAGCAAAAGAGGCAGATGGCCGAGTACCAAATGCAGCAGACACAGGTGCAGGCTCAGATGTACACATGGATGCGGACGATGTACGAGGCTCAGACTACCGGACAACCCTTCCCCACACCTCCCCCGGTCCCTCATATCCCTACCTATCCACCACCACCACCGCACCAGTCAACGCCAGAGCAAGACCAAGGTAGCCACCGGAATTCAAATGAGTACATGGATTACTTCAACCCTGATGACCCGCAAGTTCCTGGACCTGACCTGTAGTTGTACTTAATTTTTTTATCTTCGTTGCTATTTGTACTGTACGTTGGACATTTATGTTGAACTTGTATGACCGTCTTTGCTACGTGTACTGTTGAACTTGTATGATTGTACGGTTTATCCGGTTCAATGCAGGTTATGGAATTGGGCCCAATCCAGAACCGCGTTTTTTTTTCAAAATTTTTCCCCACATTGCCGGCGACATGGACTCGAGTCGCCGGCAATGTCTCACATTCCGGCCACGGCGGCGCTGCCATTGCCGGCGACGCCGTCGCCGGTAATGTCCAAGACATCACCGGCGACTCAAGTCGCCAGTAATGTCCGAGACATCACCGGCGACTGTCTCGGACATTACCGGCGACGGCGTTTCCCGTCGCCGGCAATGTCAACACCGGCGGGGAATTTCCGGCGACGTCATTGCCGGCGACAAGTCGCCGGTAATGTCAATTCCGGCGAAAAAAAAAGACAAGGCCGGCGACGGCAGGTCGCCGGTAATGTCTCCATTTCTGGTAGTGAGTCACAAGACTTTGATCTCTATCAAATGAGACATACTTGATACCCGTTCACATAGCACGTCTTATAAATCAGGGTGAATTGCGGACCTCGAGCCAATGACCATATAGCCTTGTTAAAGTTAAGGTCTTGAGCATCATGCAGGTTTTTTGCCTGCAAAATAGATGGTGTTAGTGTTATACTATCTAGGGTTTAGGATCTTTGTACAAGAATTAAAAATTTTCAATTTTCATACATATCTTAAGAACCATCGATGGAAACTCTTCCTCATGGGGCGCTCGTCGTAATCGTCACCATTTTTTGCCATGTACGCTTGCAAATGAGTGTCCATGTAATATTGAGCTTCTTCTGCATCCATCAAAATTTACCAGTGAGCCACAGCCGGTTGCTTCTCTATTAACCTAATATTTCTGGTGGTTTCCATAATACAGGGCTGAACTAACTGCGAAACACAGCTAATATTTCATATTAGGGGATTGGGATCTTCATGTTCTTCCAATTTCATATAAGACTTACAATACCTCATCGACTCCGATGATATGTATCTTTCTGCAATACTCCCCTCGGGGTAACGTGTATAACTGATTGATTTTTTATATTCACCTAATTGCCTATAAAATGTCATCTACGATTAATGCATATATACAATTAGTATAATTTCAGTTTAACAAAAAGTAAAATATTTGGTTAGTGCACATAGCTTTCCATCAGATACATCCATGTAAAATGTACTGGGCCTGTAAGCATAACTTGTTCGGGAAGGTGAACCATGAGATGAACCATAGAGGTGAAAAAATGTGGAGGAAAAATCAACTCGGCATTGCAGAGAATCATCGCTATCTCAACTTCCATCTGTTGAACATCTACATTCTTCAACTCCCTAGCACATAATTTTCAAAACCAATTTGACAATTCAATCAATGGCTTCACGACGTTATTTGGCACCCTCGGATAACCACTGGAAGAAGACGTTGAAGCAAGACATGGAAATCATACGTCTTCAATCCATAGAACTTTTTATCGGTTAGTTTCACCTTATTTCTCAAACTTCCCGCATAGCCAAGTGGATACCTAGCATTACGAAACCATTCAAATACTTCTTCACGATTTTCCTTTTTAACTAAAAAGGGTGCATGAGGAACCTTTCCCGTCTTCTTTTCAGCTTCCGATTGATTTTTCTTTTATCCAACGCTTCGCGAGCCCTTGGACCATCCTTGGTCTTCCTTTCAATCGCAAGAATGGTGTCAAGGATAATGTCACACACGTTCTTTTCAATGTGCATGACATCTAAGCAGTGCCTAATTAACAACGAAGACCAATAGGGAAGCAACCAAAATCCGCTCTCGTGAGTCTAACATTGTCTGTTGTGTGCTAAGTAAGGGACCAGAAAATCCGGATGATGGCTAAGAGTGTCGTAACTGTATGACCAAAAACTTCCTCATGTAGGTGTCAAACTATATAAGTCGGATCTAATCCACGATGTATGCAGTGATGATAAATCTCTATGATAACAAGGGAGATACTGGGTTACAATAGTGTGAGTCTTCACAAAATTGATGAAGTTAAGTACGCCTGTTATGTAGTCAAGATGTGTATAATGATGATTCATAAAAGATTTGTCGGGGACATCATCCATGTTTCTTGTCATAATATAAACAGACAATATGCATAAGGTTAGCACACAACATTTATGATACAATCAAAACCTGTCCCAACACTTCTTCTCTTTATTCCTCCAGGTTGGGTCATATCCCCTTCAGGAGAACACGACTTTTGTCAACCATCTTGCACCCCTGTGGTTTCAACTATAGGTCTTAGAAATTTCGGCAGCATCTCCCTACAGTTCCTCAAGTGCAAAAAAATCTAAACAACCTAATTTTCACTCGAGGAACATTGTAGAGAGACACTGTCGAAACTATATTCCAAAACTGAAACTGAAACCACATGAATAGTAAAAGGATCAACAAAGTTGTGTTCGTCTAAAGTGTCAAAAAATGGGACAATTCGAGAATCAACAACTCATCTCGATCAACTAGATGAGTTGTTAATTCTCAAACGAGAGTTCTAAGCTGATAAACACCACAATTTCCATATTCTAACACTAAAACAATAACAAAACATAAAATTCAAAACAACATCATCTAACTTCCATTAACCAACATAAACAACAATTTAAATTGAATTAATACATGATGTGCTCTCAAAGAGGGATAAATAGAAAGAAATTGCGCTAACCTTACTTAAGAATCAAAGAATTGGCAACAAAAGCCTTCAAATCTCACTTTCTTCTAACTTCTCCCTATTCTCCTCCAAAAATAGGTGCAAAACCCGACTGCATCTATAAACCTAAAATTTTACCTATATATACAGGTTGCATTTAAGACGAAGTACAAAGGCAGATGAAAAAAAAACTAAGCGACGAAGTTTGACCATTGTTCGTCGCTCGAGTCGCTTTGTTTATACTCGAGCGACGACTTTACTTAACTTTGTCGCTTCAATAATTAGTTAGCGACGAAAATTGAATGTTGTCGCTAGATTTTCCAAAACATAGTTCTGGGATAAACGGAGGCGACAAACTATGAATATTGGTCGCTTCAATACTTTTGTAAATAACTAATATTAAGTAATATTTGTCGCTCTCTGCTTTTTAAGCGACGACGTTAATAGTCGTCGCTTAAATTAGTTAAAACGACAAAAAAAAATTTCCTTTTTATTCATCGTCGCTTAAATCAAGATCTCCAATAATGCTTGTTTGGATGAGTCCTTTATATGAGGCTAGCTGCACCCCTCGTCATGTGTTTGATGATTGGGCAAGCCACTACTTATCTAGTTTCACAGTGATGTGTTAATTAAGCAGGCTGATTGTGTTATAGTACACATAAAAAGATCTTGTTGTTGAACGAAAGAAGATTAACATATATATGCATGTTCGAATTAATGCTTTAAGATGATGTTAAATAAAAGGCCAGGATATAAAAAATCCGTCTAGTGTCTTTCTTAATTCACGACCAACAACTAGAAAAATCCAGAATCAAATTCCGAAATCCTAATGGTACATATGTCTTCGGTATCAAGTATTGGATACAGTCAGTTTTGCTATGTTAGTCGGATTTGCGCGCGCGTGTATATATACATATATTTCTTATATAACAAACACCATTTACTGTTTAAAATATTTTTTAAAGGGGAGGTTTTAGTCTTTTCACGTTTTAAATTTTTTTTTTACCTTCTATTAATCTTTTTAACTGATTTTACTTTTTACTTTTTTACATTCTAACAATTTTACCTTTTACTTTTTAACATTTACACATTTTTAACCAGATTTAATTTTTATTTTTTAACTATTTATGCTTTTATGTTTTACTTTTTTACTCTTATATAACAACCATGATTATTATTTATAGCACTGTTCATACTACTCATTCACCTTTTATTTTTTTACTTTTTATATTTTTACTCATTACTTTTATTTTTTAATATTCACCATTTATTTTGTTAACTAATTTACTGTCACACTATTCATTCACTTTTTACTTTTTTCCTATTTACAGATTTTTACTTTATACTTTCGTATTTTTATTTATTACTTTTTAAGTTTCATCATTTTTCCCGTTTACCAATTTTTACTTTTTATTTTACTTTTTAACAAGTTTAATTATTACTTTTCACTTTTCAATATTCGCCCATATTTTTACTGTTGAACTTTTTACTTTTTCTAAAAGTTTTAATTTTTATTTATAACGAATATTCATTTTTTACTATTTTACTTTTTACTTAACCTTTATAGTAAAAGAAAATTACCTTGATTTTTTTGAAAAGTAAAAATCTGCCCCTTAACTCTATGTATTAATGTTTTATTTTTTTACTGCTTCGCTTTTTATAGAAATTTTGCTGTAAAAAATTTTTATAGCAAAATTTATTTACGCATTATTCTTATCTTTTCTTTCATCGCATATTAACAAATACTGTGCATCAGCACGGGCAACATTGACTAGCATATCCAACCTTTCATCTTTTTTGAAAGGATAATTTTTAATTTTAACCATTTAACAATTTAATTTTTTATTTAAACTTGACCGTAAACAAGCTTTCATACGATGATATCAATTATATGCATTGACCTTTTTCACTTTTTTTAATGGTTTCATCTTTTATTTAACTTTGACTCTAAATTTTATCTTTACCTAAATTCTAATCTCACCTACATATCATTCTTGACTTTCTCTCATCGCATATTAGCAATACTGTGTCTCTGGCATGGTCTTTCATCTTAGGGTTTATGGTGTTTATGGAGGTGTTTTTATGTTTTTTAACAATTTTAATGTTTTACTTTTTATTTTGTTACATTCACACATTTTTTTAACAGTTTTAATTTTTACGTTTTAATTTTTAACAGTTTAATTACATTTTTAATTAGACTTTACCTTTCTATTTTTTACGGTTTCATCTTTTTCTTTTTTTAACACTTTGACTTTTATTTATTTATTTTTAAAGGAAATTATTATTTTTTATCTTTTAAAAATTTACACTTTTTACTTATATTTTACTTTTTCGTTTTTTTTTTCGATTTTAACTATTACTTAAATATTGTTATAAAACAGTATAACATAAATCTTAATTTCACTTGAACATTATTCCTAACTCTTCTCTCATCTTATATGAAACTTCATTGATCAATCTATAACCTCTTATATTTTGTAAGTTGCATGTACTATTTTAAATAGTACTTAGTTTGTCAATTATTTTATATATATTACAAATATTTATTTTTAAAAAATAAAACTTTAAAATAACATTGATCTTTACTTTGACAACAAACCGCGGTTAGGCGCGGACAACAGTGTATATATATATATATATATATATATATGGTAAACTTTGTCCTGGAAATGTGGTATCATCTTCAATCAGCTCCTTAAGCTTGTCTTTGGTAACAAATCATCCTCAGCTTTCCTAAGTGGGTAATAAAGTAGAATTCGGGTATATACGTATCATCCAGATAACACTTGTTCATTAATTTGCCATGATATCTAGAGTTTAGGGTTCAGATATATAAGATACCAATCATAAATAAAAGAGAAAAAAAATCCCTGATCATATCACAGAACAAAAAAAAATCACTTTGGAACGTCGATCTTCCTATTTGGGTAAAGAGAGGCGAGCAACAACAGAGGAGAAAGACAAATCACGCATACCGAAAGGATGGAGGAAGCAAAACAAGAGTGATCAAGTGCCTTAAAAATGCAAGGTTATTGGCTACAAAAACAGCTCTCAAAGAAAGTTTTGTGGAAGGTGATTGCCAGAGGTTATTATACTAATATATAGCTCATGACAAGAGTTTCTATTATGCATGCAATTTTCACTATTGGAGATTAGCTTCCAAGCGACGAAAGTAATTACCTTTGTCGCTCTAATGCCTCTGAGGCGACGTATAATGAACTCGTAACCTTATAAATAATCTAAGTCGCTTCAACTTTAATGAGGCGACCAACATTGTTTTACGTCGCTTCATAAAAAGGAAATAACCAAATTTAGGTTTCTGAAGCGACGTAAAACAATGTTGGTCGCCTAGACAAATCTGAGGCAATGAAAATTGAGCAATCACTACCACATTTCTTCCCATTGCCACGAAATGGGAAAAGAAAGGCCGACGATATCATATATCGTCGGCAATAATAAGCATTGCCAAAGAAATACTCTATCGCCAATACTCCATCGCCGGTAATACTTTTTCCTCGTCCCCGGCAATGAAATTATTGCCGACGACTCGTCGGTAATGCTTTCCTCGTCGCCGGCAATAATGTGAAGTATTGCCGGCGATGTTTTGGCCGGAATACAGACGATATAAACTCCCTATAGTCGACAATTTAATGAATCGTCGGCAATAACTCTTATATCAGATCCATTCTGCAGCAGCTCATTCATTTTACAAAAATCCGGTGAGAAAGAAGGAAAACGCTCTGAAATCGTTGGGTATTGTCAATAGGCGTCCAAAACCCGCTCGGGAAGCTATATAGCTAGGTACGTATGTATATATATGTGGATCGATGTATATGTGTGTTGATTTAGATATATGTGTTGATTTAGAGTTGAGATTAATGGTTTGATATGCAAATAAAGTTGATATATTGTTGATTTTGAGTGATTGACTGTTGATTTTGAGTTGATTTGAGATGATTTCGATGAAATATGCTTGTGTATATATATATATGTATATAAATTTATTTTGTGATTAATTGTTAATATGTATATATATACATGTAAATTTGTAATTGTGAATTGTTGGTATATATATATATATATTTTTTTTTATATGCATGTGTCAACTTTTGTTTAGGGGGATAAATATATAGACGAATAATTAATTAAATTAGTGTAGCTAGTTTAATGATAGATATATATATATATATAGATGCATGCATGCATGTAATGATGATTTTTTAATTAATTAGTAGTGAATGTATATACATAAATATATAGTACTGTTAGAATTTTCAGGATGGATAAGAGTTGGATAAGCCTTGAAAGATGGGATGTGAGATATCACCATGGAATTAGGAGTTTTGTGGATTTTGTGAAGGCTAATTGTGGAGACACTACACTTCATTATTGCCCGTGTAAAGAATGTAAGTGTCGCAGCGATCGATTTCGTTTTTCCATTGATAAAGTCCAGAAGCACCTGAGTAAATACGGGTTTTGGGATAAGTATACTTGTTGGATTTATCACGGTGAAACATCGTTAGCGGGTCCGCATGATCATGGACAATTTGCTGAGAGGGCCAATCCATCCTATGATCCAACAACGATGTTGATCAATGATATGTTTCCTCATGAGAGCGGTGTATTTGCTGATGAAGCACCAAATGTCCCTCCCGTCGTTGAGGGTTTCCCCCATATTGAGCCAGTCGAGCCATTACCTGGAGCTCATGTCAACACAAGCGGTATAGACAAATACAACAACCTGATTGCATTGCAACAGACTCCGTTGTACGACGGTTGTAGTAAGACTATTCTTGGAAGTGTCATGGGAGTGATGCAACTCAAAATGGAGAACAAAATATCTGTCAAAGCTGTTGATTCTTGGCTGAAGTGAACTGCTTCGCTACCACCACCTGGTCATCGCCTTCCTACCACTCATCATAAGGTGTGACATATCCTGAAAGATCTTGGGCTTTCCTACATCAAAATCCATGCATGCAGATATGATTGTATTCTCTTCTGGGGGAAAGATCTTGAAGACCTTGAAGCCTGCCCGGTATGTTTCACAGAAAGGTATAAGTTGACTCCTGCAGGCAACAAGAAATCTGTGAAGATACTTCGATATTTCCCGCTGATTGATAGGCTAGAGCGGTTGTTCATGTGTGCTTTCACGGCCGAAGCTATGAGATGGTGGGCTGAGAGGAATTTGCCTGACGATGACACCCTTATACACCCTGCCGACGAAGAGGCTTAGAAGCACATGGTCAGGGAGTTTGATCATTTTGCAGCAGAGGTCCGAAATGTTTGGCTAGGGCTCTCATCTGACGGATTCAACCCTTTTGGCAACATGAGTCTTCAATACAGTATATGGCCAGTTATTTTGGTACCGTACAACCTTCCACCATGGATGTGCATGAAGAAGGAATACAATATGCTCACTCTGTTAATTCCAGGCCCGGGTTATCCAGGTTACCTATCAGACACTACTGGCCCAGGTTGCCTATCAGACACTACCTACTGGCCCAGGTTGCCTATCAGACACTACCTGGATGTCATGCACATATAGAAGAATGTGTGTGAAAGTGTGGTGGGCACAATTCTGAATTGGGAGAGGAAAACAAAAGACATCTCTAAGGCACGCATTGATCTGAAAGCTATGGGACTGCGGAAATATTTGTGGTTAAGAGAGGGTAAGAAAAAAATGCTTCAAGCTCCTTACACCGTCAAGTCGAAGTAGAAGCATGAAGTTTTTGGGTGGATGACTAATGTCAGGTATTCTTATGGCTATGCAGGAAATTAATATAATTTTTGCTTATGGCTATATGCAAGAAATATAATTGTTGCTTATGGCTATATATGCAGGTATCCTTATGGCTATGCAGGAAATATAAGCAAGTGTGTTAACTTCCGGGACAATAAGATGTACGGATTAAAGAGTCATGACTGCCATGTACTGCTTCAACGCCTTTTCCCTATTTTCATTTGAGGGTACCTACCCAAAGAGGTGGTGGAGCCGTTGGTGGCCTTGTCAAGATTCTTTCAGAAGTTATGCACCAGAGAAGTTAAAAAATCAGACCTCATGGAGATGCAAGATGACATCATTTTTATCATGTGCAAGCTTGAGAGGATATTTCCCCCAAAATTTTTCGACATCATGCCTCACCTGATGATCCATTTTCCCGAACAATTGTTGCTTACCGGTCCGGTACACTACACTTGGATGTATCCCATGGAAAGGTACAAATGATTCATACATTTGTGTTTGCCTCTGTTTTTATATGTAAATTCTTATTTTTTAAGTATCATAACATGCACTTGTTAACTTGTAGACAATTGGAAGCCTACAAGGACTATGTGAAGAATAAATCTGCACCTGAAGGGTGTATCGCTGAAGCATATATTGCGCACGAGTGTGTAACGTACACGAATTTGTATTTGGGAGCGCTGGAGGACCTCCAACAACAGATGCCGATAGATGAACCCCAATTCAACCTTTCTATCATCTCCAATGACGTGGTAGTACATGGAAGCTTGCCAAAGTCGTACAAGTTGGATTGAAATGAGGTAGCCATTACCCACTGGTCGGTACTGATTAACTGTCCAGAAGTACAATATTGGAAAAACTATCATCTTTACTGCCCTGCTATTGCCGGAAATGTATATTACCACAACAGGACGTTTGCAAACTACTTTGGTCAATGGGTAAGGGTATATGTGTAAATATCTATTTTTTATATCCTTATATAGCATGTGTGTACGTGGTTTTCTTTTTTTATGTTCATAATTTATGGTGTACCTGGTTTCTTATCGTTTTCAGATGAACCATGTAGCAAATGATGGTTGCCCAGAGTGGTCAAACGAATTGAGGGTCCTGGCGATGAAACCGATAGCTTCAAAAGTTTACTCGATGTGTCAGGTCAATGGCGTGAAATTTATATGTGAAAATCGAGACGACCGACTGAAAACACAGAATTTTGGGGTGATGGTCCATAGTGGGCAGGATGGCGTTGACTATTACGGTGTCCTTCATTCAGTTGTTGAATTAATTTATGGGAACCGCATGAAAGTGCACTTGTTCAAGTGTAGATGGTTTGATACTAGCCCGGAGAACACAAGGACCGATCAGTACGGAATATTTTCGGTGAATACTGCTACAAGCTGGTATAAAGAAGACCATTTCGTTCTTGCCATATCAGTAAAACAAGTGTTATTCCTTGACGATCTTATGAACAAAGTCCCGTGGAAGGTGGTTAACCATGTTGCTCATAGAAACATATACAGTGCTGCCACACTTGGTGAGACCGTAGATGATGAAGAAGTTACTGCATACCAAGAGCCGAACGCTTTTGACATTTCGGAATCATCTACGATTCGCCTTAATAATGTGAGATCTGGGAGTGTGGTTCGAATTACTGGAGCAGAACTTCTCGATGTTAATCTATATGAAATTGATGCTGATTCAGATGACGAGGAGCGGCATATATTGCCAGAGGTTACCTATGAAACCGAGTCAGACTCAAGTGATGAAGATGATTACGATTATCATCCTTAGTACGTTAATGATGTACGTATTTTAGTATATATAAACGTGCATGTATGTTTGTTATGATCGACGAGTCGGAAATACTATCACCGAAATAGAAGAACTTGCACAGCTTCGTAAATTACAAAAAGGTGGCCAACGGCATATCGATCAGCCACATCAGTGTTTATACTACATTAGACTTGAAATGGAAAATGAACTTAGAGCCTTCGTCGATAAGGGCATTATTTGTTGCCAGAATTTGGGAAACACAAGTATCATCGACGAGTTAATAAGCAACTCGTCGGTGATTCCTGTTCTTAAAATCCCAGCCCCACGGGGCAGGGACTCATTTGGTCCCAAATTGGAAACTACCCTAGAATCCCTCCCATCCCCTCTCGCTGCCGACTTCGCTACTGCCACCCCCTCCTCTCCCTTCCCCTCCTCCCCTCTTGCCTCTCCCCTCCTCCCCTCTCCCACCAAAAAAATAGTTCTTAATCTCCTCTCCCCTAAAAAACCCCAATTCCCATCATTTGCCCCCTCCCCTCCCTCCGACCGTCGGAATTCGAGCACTGCCGCCCTCTCTCTCAACCCGAAGAATGACAGGTCCCCTCCCCCTCTCTCTCGCTCTCTCAATTAGATTTTATGTAATTATGTATGTGACGACCCGGACCAGAATCACCAGTATGATCAGCTATGTACGTGAGTTACTGCGCTGTCGCAGGTTTCCGACAATCGTTGGATTGCCGGATTTGTTAACGACTTAATTATTGGCTGAGAATTGGAGCTGGGTCTCTTCTCGAGAGTCATTGTACATGTGATTTTGAGTTCGTGGGCATTTCCGGATCGTTATTTGGACGACCGAGGAATTAATTATGAATATTTGAAGTTCGGATTTAAATGGTGGTGCTCTTAACGACTAAATTACCGGTCGAGAATTTGGTTTCGGCTTCTTCACGGAAGTTGTTCAGAATTTAATTTCGAGCTCGTGGGAACTTCCGGAGCATTTTTTCTGAGTTACAAAGATTTAGTTGTGATTGTTTCCGGTTGTTGTTTATTTAGTCGATTAAAGAGTGTGTTTGGTTGAACAGTTGACTTTTTGTTGGTTTGGCCGATGTGTTTGACTTCGGGTGATTATTGAAGAATATGTCGAGACGAGGTTGTGGCCGCAAGAATTACAGGGATCGGAGTTACGACGCGAGAGTAATGGATATTCAAAGTTCGTCGAAAAGTCAATTAAGGAAGTTGCTATTTTGGGAAAGTATAAATAGGGGTTTCCATTTATGGTAAGTCAAATATGCATTCATGGGAGTTGACTGGGTCAACCCAGTTTGACCGAGGAGCTCACGACGGTGGCTGCGTCCTCCACGGCTTCGCCGGCGGTGAACCTAATCCGGCCACCTCACGGCCTAGTTTTTGTCCCGTTCTTTCCGTCTTGACGTCCCAAAGCTAACCGTGGTATCCTTTCACGGCAAGCCTCATCGTGAAGGAAGAATTTCCGGCTTGAAAATGGTGAAATTATGGTGAATTCGGGTGCATGGGTTTAGACCGATTTGAGCTGCAATTTTGGGTGGGCTTTGTAGCCCTCATCACCATGAAGCTACCATGTAAGTTTGGCATTTCAATTCGATGTGTACATGGAGAATTTTAGATGTGAAGTTTGTGTACCAATTCGGTTTTTCGTGAAATTGGATGAGTTAGAGATTGAATTGGCCTTTGTTGCAGTTGACAAAGTTGCTCAGTGGATGATTTTGAGTGGAATAGGGGTTGCTCCGCCGTGAAATTGTTCCAGTCAGTGGCGGCGGCGCCGTGGGCGGTGGTCAACGGCGGTCAACGGATTGACTTTTTGGATTTTCAATAAGTTGCATGTCATTTGACTCGAAATCGCGCCCCGATCGCAGTGGGGAGGTTCGTTTTTCGAATTGAGTGTCCGAAATTGTAGCGAGGTATTGAGGTGTATTATACGGATTTTCGACGATTTGTCGACATTAAATTTCGTGTTTTCGAGAACGGTGGTTTCTCGTGATTTGAATTGAATTGTCGAGTTATAACTTTGAGAAATGGATTTTTTGAATGTTCAGGTGTTCGTGATCGTTCGTTTGGCGAGGGACTTTCCGCCGGATCACGGGTTAACGCATATCGCGTTACGCTAGTCTGTGAGTGGACAATTTATTTTCACGGATTGATTGCGAGTCTTTTATTTATGATTTACAAACTTGAGCATGCAGATTGATTATGATTTTACGAGCATGTGTTTTACGATTATGCATATACGAATATACGTATACGAATATATTTATACGTACATATTATGTTTTAAGCATGTGCATAGAAAGGATTTATGATTTGGTTTACACAGAGTACAGTCTTAGTATATGTTGTGGTATCGATACACATTGGCTTCTCGGCTGATCCCCGAGTACGCTCCGGGGGGGACAGATATCCTGACCCGAGGCCTTTCTGGCTAAGAATCATGTGTGGGTCTGGGATCCCGTGATTCAGACTGTGCTATCGTGTGGTAGTCCATGAGAGATTCCGCGATATATTTACGTTGCATGCACTGTACGTGAGTGGTAGTCAGCGTCTCCTCACGTACCATTTGATTTTCATGCATTTGACTCGCATATGATTTTATACGTATATATTACTTGGTGAAAGACATTCATTTTCGTCGACTCACTCTAACGTGTTTTATGTCTTTCCCCTGGGCTTTTCAGTTTCCGTGCCCAGTTTGCAGTTCAGGTTCTGGTGTCGCACGTCATGGTCGGAGGCATAGTGCTCGAGCTACCTTGTTTCTTCCAGTAGGTTTATTGTTCTACCTACTGTGGTATATTTATATGTTTATACATTAGAGGTCGCTCTGAGAAATCTGTTGATTACGTTGTACGATTTTACTCCGGATTTCAGTAAAGTACTATTATATTTATTGTTTTACTTTACTGTTGATATATTGAGAAATCCGGATGGGATTGGTGCCCACGGTTTGATTTTTGTGGCATAGGATGAAGTGTATTTTCCGCGTGCAGGTAATGGTAATTCCACGTTAGTAACGAAACTCTGCAAAAATTTCTATGGTTTTTGTTGGTTCGTGTTTTCGAGGGGGTTCGATTCCGGTTTAGGGAGCTAAATCGGGGTTGGGTCCTTTCAATGTATGCATTTTATGTAATTATGTATGCATTTTAAGTTGGTGTAAAATTAATCTTCAATTTTAATTAAGTTGGTGTATGCATTTTAATTATGTATGCATTTTAATTATTAAGTTGGTGTATGCATTTTAATTATGTATGCATTTTAAGTTGATATTTTTGTGTATATATGTAGAATATATGTAGGCCATTTTGTGTATATATGTAGAATATATTTTTGTAAAATTATTTTTGTGTTGGTTAATTAAGATTTGGGTTAATTGATATTTTTGATAATTATATTGGTAATGATATTTTTGATGATTTGGTTAATTGATATTTTTGATAATTATATTGGTAATGATATTTTTGATAATGATATGTAGGATATTTTGTGTATATATTTTTGTGTTGGTTATTTTTGGCATATAGAATATATTTTTGGTTGTTCTGTTTAATTGTTGGATGCATGTGCAGGAGGTTTTGCGGCAAATTGACTTGGGGGCATCAAATGGAGAGGGACTAGATCCAGTGGAGGGAGCAGTAGTCAAGCATCATCATCCGCAATCAGCAACACGCGCAGCGGCCCTATTATGAATGCTCACATACAAATTTTGCTATGTGCGCGAGAACAGGAGGAAGCTGCACGATCCGGATTCGAGCGACCCTCAGTCAAGCCTCGACCCTTAGGCAGCAGACACTCAGGCGAGCGACCCTCAATGGGCGCATCAGAAACTCCCTCCATCCAAATGCCCCCTATTGGCCCGGTGCCTACTCCCATTTCATGGGAATCATCTAAGGCAAATGGTGCAGGCGCCTCATCGTCCAGGCCTCGTCTATCTCCGCCGTCCGGTCTCTTCGTGCCCGACGAGATTCCTATCATCCCTCAATTCGATGCTGGGGGGAGGGTTATTTTTATTGAAGGACAGCCGGAAGTTGTAGAGTACGTGATTTCGAGCTCGAGGGCGGTTCCGGATGATTTTTTCGATAAACAAGGAATATAATACGATTATTTGAAGTTTCAGTTTTCGACGAGTTTATCCGATTGTTTCGTGTTTATTCGAATCGTGATGGTTATCCATTTCGAATCGTCGATTGACCCGAGGCGCGAGTATAAATATCGGAAATAGTCATAAAATTGCCGAAAATACTGTTTGACGTTGACCAGACCGTTGACTTTCCAAAAATAGAAGTTTGACCGTTGACCGCGAAGGGGGAAACTTTCCCGATTGGTTCTCGCCGTCCGACCTGTATATTCCGGCCACCTCCGACCTTTTTGAGGGTAAGGTTCGCTTCTCCTTTCGATTTCGAGTTGGTTTGTGCTTTGAATTGTGAAAATTGATGGAGGTTTGTGGTAGAACGAATCGGAGCAGTTTTGGGTTGTTCGCCAGTGGCGGTTAGGGTGGTTCCGGCGAGTGGTGGAGGTTGGGTTGATGGGGTTTCAACTCCCCACACCTTGGTGATGCCTCCCCTATGTTTAGTTTAGTCTGAGGAGGTAGTTTTGGTGGAGTCCGATTCGGTTGCCGGAGGAGGAATTCCGATTTGTTTCGAGCTGGAATTGCTTAGGTTCCGTTCTGTTTTGAGTTATATGGTAGTTAAGAAAAAGGTTGGGCTTGTGGAACTCTTGCGATCTGGAGCTTCTCCGCCGGAGAAAGTCTCCGTTGGCGGCGCGCCGCCGGCGGTTAACAGCGGCGCTCCGGCGAGAAAGTCAACTTTTCAGATTTCGACGTTTTTAATGTCGTTTTTCTCGTAATCGCGCCCTGATTATCGTCCAGAGGTTTTCAGATTGATTTGGGTAGTGGATTTTCAGTCGAGGGTTTTGAGTGGAGATTTCGGAAATTCAGTCAGTTATTTTGTTCAGTTTAATATGTTTCCAGGAACGGATGGTTTCCGTGGTTAAGTACAGGGTTGTGAGCTGTGATTTTGATCAGTTGTGTTTTTGTGAATATTCAGGGGATCGAGATCGAGATCGTGCTTCTGGCGAGGGATCTTCTGCCGGGCCTCGAGATTAGCGCGAGTGCGCGTTTTGCTCACCTGTGAGTGGACACTTTCTTTTCACGGATTGTTTGCGAGTCTTATTATACGTTTTACGAACTTGAGCATGCATACGAGATTTCGATTTATATGAGTATGTGTTATACGATTATTTTACGTATATGCATTCATATGCTGTTTATTATATTTGCATCGGATTATTTGTGATTTGATTTGCACAGAGTACAGTCGTAGTTCATGTTGTTGTATCGATACACACGCATCCCGGCTGATCCCCGAGGGTGCCTACCAGGGGGGGTACTGTACCTTGTGCCGATGTAGTTCCGGGTGGGTACTGGTTTCTATACCTTGTGCCGATGTAGTTCCGGGTGGGTACAGATGTCTGTTTCTTGTGTCGATGTAGTTCCGGGTGGAAACAGATACCCTGACCTGAGGCCTTTCTGGTTAGAATCACGTGTGGGTCTGGGATCCCGTGATTCGGACTGTACTAGCACGGATGTGTCCATGAGTGACCTCGTATACTTTGTTATTTTCTTTATCTGGACTCGCATATGTTATTTTAACATATATATCAACTGGTGAAAGACATTTATTTTTCGTCCACTCACTCTAACGGTTTTCATGTCTTTCCCCTGGGCTTTTCGGTTTCCGTGCCCAGTTTGCAGTTCAGGCTTTGGTGTTTCACGATGCGGTTGGAGGCTAGTGATCTGAGCTACCTGTGTTTTCCAGTAGGTTCTTGTTTCGCCTACTGATGTGTATATTGTATATATTTACACTAGAGGTCGCTCTGATACATGTTTTATGCGAATTTTCTCGGATATATTATATTATACATATATGTTTTCTGTTATTTGATATTGTTATTATATTGAGAAATCCGGATGGGATTGGTGCCCACGGTTTGGCTTTTGTGGCATAGGACGAAGTGTTGTTTACAGGGTGCAGGTTTATGCAATTCCACGTTGGTAACGAAACTCTGCCGAAATTTTGAAAGATTTTTGTTGGTTCGTGTTTTCAGAAGGGGTTCGATTTCGGTTTAGGCAACTGAATCGGGATTGGGTCCTTTCAGAAAACGATCATTAAGGCCAATGAGCGTGGTGAGGTGATCGAGACAGAAAACACCACGCGAAAGTATGCCAGCATGGCCGGGGCCGTCGTGCGGGACAAGGTCCTAATGCTGTGGCCAGATTGAGGTGATGTGCCTCGCTACGTGAAGTTGCAAGTGCATAATGCACTGACTGTGAGTTAAATCGTATTTTCATTACGTAAATTTTATATTTATTAATTAAGTCCGAACAAATATATAATTTTACCATTTATATATTCATCTTGCAGCTGTGGTTTGACATGGATGAATGCCTTATTGAGACGTGGGCAGAGCGTCAACTATATATCAGGTGATGTGATTCGAGTTATTTGAGTATATATCGAGTTAGATTTTTGTTTATCAAGTGTTTTAATATCTCTAACATTTGTTTCTGGTGTTAATATAGGTATAAAGAGTGGAAGAATGAGCTTTCAAAATATTACACACAATACAAGGATCTAGGCCGAGGTGCTACTCCTAGCGAACTCCGGTTTAGGGAGTACGAGTGGCTGTGGCTGGTAACCCACTTCGAGCACCCCAAAGTGAAGGTATGCATCCTGAATATATTTTACAACCCTAATGTATCGTATCATATTGAAATAGTTTGTTACTAATTTTTTGACATATGTTTATCAAACAAGGCGATTTCCAAGACGAACAGGAAGAACAGATTGAAAAACACCAAGTCCCATCATGCAGGTTCACTCAACTATTTGAGTTGGTCGGGTAGGGCGCAAAAACAACAAGAAGTCAACCCGTTGGTGTTTGTTCATCAGAAGTTCTATCTGCAGTGCCCTGAAGAAGCGGTAAGTCTTTGGCCTCATTATTTTGTAGTTCACATATGCATGTGTTAATAAAACTATTTTTCTCTATTAATTTATTTTGTTTAATAATACGTTATTCATATTCGCTTTTCAAGTGAGAGTGGAGGATGCGATCACAGAGGTCACCATGAATATAGCTCGAAACGACCATCCTGACTGCTCGGAGGAAGAAGTGACCCAATATGCCTCTTAGATCGATATGCTTGATCGCCCTATAACGGCTCAAATCATGGCAAAAGCGTGCCGGACCGGGAAGAATATCCACTACTGCAGGGGAATGGGCTTGGCGGGCAAAGGAGTATTGAAGAACACTTCGGAATACTCTAGCGGGTCAAGAACTTCTTCTAGGAACTCTAACCTAGAAGCGGAGCTTCAGAGGAAACAGAGGGAGTTGGCGGAGCAAAGGAGGATGGTGGAGGAGATGCGGCAATTGGCTGAGCAGCAAGCACTCAGAGATGCCGAGCACCAGACGATGGTCGAGCAACACCGAGTTATGGTCGAGCAGCAGACACAAATGTTCAGATGGATGCAGACGATGTACGAGTGCCAGACTACCGGACACCCGCTCCCCACAACTCCACCGATGCCTGTGTTCCACAGTGTTCCACAACCGCAGCTGTCGCAGCAAGACTAGGGTAGCCGCTGGAGTTCAAATGATTTCGTTAACATGAATTTCGTCGACTCTTAGTGTAGTTGTATTTTATTTTCATATTGTTGCTGTTTGTACTGTTGGACAATTATGTGTGTACTGTTGGATGTGTATTTGTACGGTTTCTATTTTTCAGTGCAGGTTCTGGAATTGGGCCCAATCCAGAACCTGCTTTTTTTTGTAAAATTTCACCGGGTATTGCCGACGAGATTGACCTATATCATCGGCAATAACTCCCAATTTCTGGCGAGTTTTTTCCTTATCACCGACGACATTCTTCAAAATATCGTCGGCAATAATTGTGGCGGTAAAATGTTGACCAGGGCAGAGCATCATGATCGACGACTAACTCGTCGGTGATGCTATTTATTATTGTCGGCGACCTCATCTCGTCGGTGATACTTCAAAGGTATCACCGACGACTTCCTAAATTTCTTGTCGGTGATACTATCACCGACAGGTCTTCCGGCGACCTTATTACCAGCGACATGTCGCCGGTAATAAGTATCACCTGCGATTTAAAGACAAAGGCCGACGACTTTAAGTCGTCGGTAATAATGAGAAATGTGGTAGTGAATGTTTGCCGCCTCTTTTTTTTTTAAACTGGATCTCCTCTCTTTCTTAAAGTCAAACCCTTTATAAAGTTAAAATTTTTGGAAAAAATGTCATTCATGTTCTGGAGCTGTTCTTGGCCGATTTGGAGAGAAATTTGGAAAAATTGAGAAAGAAGGTTGTTCTTGCCATCCATTTGATTCTTAAGTAAGGTTAGTTTGATTTATATCTCTTTAACCCTCTTTATGACCATATTACATGTTAATTGAGAAGTGAAATTGATGTATATGTGAACTTTTTGAAATTGAATTGAATTGAATTTGTTCCTATGTTCTAGTTTTAGTGTTTGAATCATTGAATTGTGATAATCATGTTATGGGTTCATCAATAATGTTTGAACTTTGGTTAAATTTTGTGAAATTTGTGATGATTAGTGTAGATTAGGTGTATTGGTTTCAATTAGTGGTGTTATTAGTGTTAATCATAAAATTGAGTGTATGGTTATATATAATTGTGGTGTCACTACAAGAAAAGAGGACTTAGACGACGGAACAGTATTAGTTCCGTCGTCTAAGTTACACTTAGACCTCGGAGATTTCTCCGTGGTCCAAGTCACACTTAGACGACGGAGATGTAATTCTCCGTCGTCTAAGTGTTACTTGGACCACGGAGAAATCTCCGAGGTCCAAGTAACACTTAGACGACGGATGTGAAATTTCTCCGTCGTCTAGGTAAGAACCTGGACCTCGGAGACTTCTCCGTGGTCCAGGTTATCACTTAGACGACGGAGAATTACATCTCCGTCGTCTAAGTGTTACTTGGACCTCGGAGAAATCTCCGTGGTCCAAGTAACACTTAGACGACGGAGATGTAATTCTCCGTCGTCTAAGTGTGACTTGGACCACGGAGAAGTGATCACCTGGACAACGGACCGACACGTCGTGGTGTAAGTTCCACTTAAACGACGTACCGACACCTCCGTCGTCTAAGTGAAGCATTATATATATAGGCCATGCCAAACTCTCTTAGCTTCGATCATTCCATTATATTTTCTCCCGTGGGGAATTTTTGAGATCGAAGGAGAAGGAGAAGGCCGGATTAGGCTAGGCCGGGGCTAGAAATTAATTAAAGGATCGGATCTCCGGTGTTCGATCACTAGCTAGCTTAATTAACTGCAGATATCGAGAAGGCCAGCAGGTACGTACGTAGGCAGTTAAAATTTGCATGATTAAATATATATATATTTAGGGAAACCGTACGTGCGTACATACATGCATGAATGTTAATTAGCTATATATACAGATTAAATTACGTACGTAATTTGATGGATCGATGTAGATCGAGTACGTATAATTAATGGTAAATTAATGGACTAATATATATATATGTAATAATTATTTTTTTTTGCATATTTTGTAGCAGTATGGACAAGAGTTGGATGAAGTTAAAGAATAGATGTGATGTCCGGTATATGGATGGAATTAGCGAATTTGTGAAATTTGCGATAGAACATGGTCATGGAAAGAAGCGTTTCAGGTGTCCGTGCCAGAAATGTCTTAATTGTCAGTATGCGGAGGTTAATGTTATGGTGCAACACCTGTACGAAAATGGTATGATGTGGAGTTACACTACATGGAGCGAGCATGGTGAAGCAGTAGAGTTCAGCGCAGCAGACTTCAGCTCAGGGTACAGTTACCATGGTGCCTCATCCAGCGGCAGTGGTGCCGGACCCCCAGCTTGCAATCCAACTGTAGATTTGGTCCATGATGCGTTTCCGGGATTTAGTCATAGTGGACACCAACACCAAGACGGAGGTTACAGTACCACTCATGAGCATGATGACACATTCCCCGCTGCTAGCTTGGCCACTGACACCAGTGAGATGGATAAGTACAACCGGATGCTACTTGAAGCGCAGACCCCGGTGTTCCCTGGATGTCGAGAGAATGTGTTGCAATATGTGATGGAGCAAATGAAGATAAAAGTGAAGCACAAAATGTCAGTCAGTGCTTTTGACGAAATTCAGGAGCAAATATGTAAGTTGCTTCCTGATGATCACAATCTTCCTAAATCTCATTATAAGGTTAGAAATATCTTGAGCAGCCTCGGCCTAAAGTACAGGATAATTGACGCATGTCCGAATGATTGTGTGCTATTTTACAAAGAGTATAAAGATTTGGACTATTGTCCCGTATGTGGCCAGTGCAGAATCCAGGTGAATAGGAAGAGTTCGAAAAAGAGAATTCCTGTGAAAGTTGTTCGATATTTTCCCTTGATTCCCAGATTGCAGCGCCTGTACATGTCTCTACACACAGCAGAGGCGATGCGATGGTACGCAGAAAAGCGAATAGATGACGATGTCCTGCGACACGCCGCGGATGGGGAGGGTTTCAAACATTTCGACAGAGAATTCGGAAACTTTGCTGCAGAGGTTAGAAATGTTAGACTCGGCCTATCTACAGACGGATTCAATCCTTGGGGAAGTAATAGCTCTGCCGTAAGCACTTGGCCAGTAATTCTGATGCCGTACAACCTGCCTCCGTGGATGTGCATGAACAAGGAATTTAATTTCCTTACTGTACTAATTCCAGGTCCTAAATCTCCAGGGAAGTGCTTAGATGTCTACCTCAGACCTTTGATCGACGAGCTGAAACTGTTGTGGGAAAATGGAGTCCCAACTTATGACAAATTCACTGACACGATGTTCACGATGAGGGCTGCCGTAATGTGGACGATCAGCGATTTTCCAGCGTATGGGATGTTGGCAGCGTGCAGGACAAAAGGATATAATGGATGTCCTATATGTTTGGACGACGTGAACTCTAGTTGGCACGCAGGGAAGGTGTGTTACTTGGGTCACCGTAGATGGCTCCCTCACGACCACCCTTGGCGACAGGATGAAGCTCATTTCGACGGGACGGTAGAGAACAATCCTAAACCCCGTAGTTGGTCGGGCGAAGAGATTTTAGAGAGGTTGAGCTATTTCGACTTTGGTGTGTTGACTAACGACGCGGATGTAAAGAAATGCAATCCAATTCCTCCACATGATCTGAGCTATTGGGATCACAAGAGTATATTCTTTGAACTCCCTTACTGGTCGAAGTTGAAGCTGAGGAACAACTTGGACGCGATGCACATAGAAAAGAATGTGTGCGACAGCGTGGTGGGAACAATTCTCGGTATTAAGTTCAAGACTAAAGATACTCCCAAAGCGCGCAAAGATTTGGAATCAATGAATCTACGTCGTCCCTTGTGGTTGAGGAGGGATAGGAAAGGAGTGTACAACAAGATGCCAGCTGCACCGTACACAGTGAAGCCGACACTTAGACGTTCTGTATTTCACTGGTTTAAGGGCGTTCGTTATCCGGCCACGTATGCAGCTACTATAACTGGAGCAGTGGACGAGGTGCAACACAAGTTTGTTGGTCTAAAGACACATGACTATCACGTTATGCTGCAACGTCTGATTCCAGTGGTAATTCGACCATATTTGCCTCGCGACGTCGTAGAACCAATAGTGGCATTGTGCAGGTGGTGGCAGAGGTTATGCGCCAGAGAATTAAAGAAGTCAGATGTGGTGGAATTGCAACAACAAATTGTGCACATCATTTGCAAACTAGAGAGGATTTCCCCCCCTGCTTTGTTTGACATCATGATTCACCTAATGATCCACCTGCCTGAGCAGGTGCTCATTTCTGGTCCGGTCCAGTACACTTGGATGTATCCTCAAGAAAGGTACGTACAACTAATTAATTATACAGGTTTTTCGATTCATAATTTGTTCCACTGGAGATTACTAGCTAGCTATATGCATGTACTTATTTTTATTGTACGTTTGATTAATTTTGTAGACAGCTTGGACAGTATAAGTCATTCGTCAAAAACAGGTCGGCTCCGGATGGCTCCATAGCAGAGACATACCTAATGCATGAGTGCGTTACTTACTGCAACAGGTACCTCAAAGATCCACCACCTCCAACTGCCTCCGATCCCAGTGCCCGCATCAATCTTTCTGTCGTCACCAATGTCGTCCGACCGTTTAGAGGAGTATTAAAGGAAACGTTAACACAGGAAGAACTTATTGAGGCACATTGGGTAGTGTTACGAGACTGTGACGAAGTTGAGCCGTACATGATGTCATACAGGGAGAGGCTTCAGGCGTTATATCCAGACAAGAGTTCGGCGTGGATTGAGAAAATGGTTAAGAAAAAGTTCCCCGATTATTTCTTCCAATGGGTACGTATTTAGTGATTTATATACATATTGAGATCATGCATGTTTAATTTGTAGAAAGTAAACCCTTACATTTTTCCATTTTCGCAGATGATTGATCTGCAAAAATCCGAAAACCACGGGGGGTGGTGGTCTTGGCCAAAGCACTTGCTAGCAGGGAAGCCGATTAAACACTATATTTATCCGGGATGTTTTGTGAACGGTGTGAAGTTCCATTCATTGGCGCGAGATGAAGGAAGAAGAACACAAAACAGTGGGATAGCGGTTGGGAAAGACCCTGATCTATATTACGGAATGATCGTATATGTGGTTCAGCTATGTTACGGGAATGATGTCAACGTTTTCCTATTCAAGTGCAGATGGTTCAAGCGTACAAAGGAAGACCTGGGACTTTTATCAGTCGATACAAACTCAAGCTGGTATGAGGATGAGCCTTTCGCTCTCGCCACCTTAGTTAGGCAGGTGTTCTATCTCGACGATCCGAAAGCTGGTGACGGGTGGAAAATAGTGAACCAGATCTCTCATCGAGGAGTTTGGAATACAGAGACAATTGAAGGGACACCGGCGACGACTGAAGATGCTGCTGAACCAGACAGAGACATTCCTGCCTATCAAGAGCCTAATATTTCTGTCATCCGCTCCGACATAATGGACCTGGTTCAAGACGGTGAACGGTTACCCATGCCTGATGGTTGTACAGATCTAACTGAAGAAGAGATCATTGAGGTAGATGAAGAAGACGTGCAGGATGAGGACGATGACGACGACTCTGGTTATTCCTCGGACGATGTTGAGTACGATGAGGAGGATGAGCAATCGGATAACGGTGATGATGATGATGACGATTATGACGAAGAGTACGGTCACACGACGAGGATCATTACTTGGTAAACCCTAATTTATTATTGTAATATATATATGATCGATCGATGCATCGTAAAAAGGTGAAAGATTTCTATTATGTCGAGACTTTAAGATTCCTCGTCCAGCTTTGGTTGGTTTTATTGTTTTTAAATACTATTTATGTATAAATTGGATTAATTATGGGTCCCTATATATGATTATATATATTGACTTGTGATAGTATTATTGAGAGCACAAATATTGTAGTATATATATATAAAAGTTGTTTGTACCTGGACTAACATCGATCTCCGCCAGCTTAACTTCCTCAGATTTTAAGTCGACTTCTCTCTGTTTCAATTGAATGTCTTTGGACTGTTTTTCTAGTCCCGGCCCCTCTCTTTGCTTTCAACTTCATCGGTGTATTCTCTGATCTTATTAAAAGTAAGCTGAAGCTGCTCTACATTTCGCTCACGCAGCCCTTCAAACCCTAAATCCTAGACCCTAAATGTAGCAGATCGGATCGATCGATCATTTTTTTAGTTATATTCTTGAATGAGAATAATTGAACGAACATACAAATGACCGGGGACGACCTAAACCCTAAACCATACGGCCCTAACCCCTGAATTCAGGGTTTTTACACTTGGACGACGGATACAGTCATTCTCCGTCGTCTAGGTACACACTAGGACGACGGAGAATGTCGTCTCCGTCGTCCAGATGACAAACCCGATACCCTAAACCCTAAGGACCCCTAACCCCTGAATTCAGGGTATATTCACCTGGACGACGGAGACAGTCGTATATATACCCTAAACCTAAGGACCCCTAACCCCTGAATTCAGGGTATATTCACCCTAAACCCTATACCCTAAACCTAAGGACCCCTAACCGAGAACGGAGAAATTAATTGCAGATTCACCTTTGGCGCCAAATCTCAATCTCATATAAAACCCTAGCTAAATCTTGGACCCTAAATCTAGCAGTTCGGATCGATCGATCATTTTTTTAATTATATTCTTGAATGAGAATAATTGAACGAACATACAAATGACCGGGGACGACCTAAACCCTAAACCGTACGGCCCTAACCTCTGAATTCGGGGTTTTTACACTTGGACGACGGAGACAGGCATTATCCGTCGTCTAGGTACACACTTGGACGACGGAGACAGTCGTTCTCCGTCGTCCAAGTGACAAACCCTATACCCTAAACCCTAAGGACCCCTAACCCCTGAATTCAGGGTATATTCACCTGGACGACGGATACGACATTCTCCGTCGTCCAAGTAGACACCTGGACGACGGATATTAGCGTCTCCGTCGTCCAGGTGTCTACTTGGACGACGGAGAATGTCGTATCCGTCGTCCAGGTGTAAATTTCGTAATTTTTTCTAAGACAACGACCATCTAGACCATCTTCGAATGCGTATTCTTTTCGTCAAGACTTTAGAGTAGTATATTCTTGGTGTGTGAGCTTCGACGGTTCGAAAATCGGAGTTGCAAAATGTCCTGTATCCACGTTTCCGGTTTGTGAAATTCTCGGTTTTGCGGTTGACTGTGCCGATGAAACCCTTCCCGAACTTATTATTTCCTGGTCCTTTATAGTAATTATATATTATGTTACGACGAACATATCCAACGGTTGTTTTGTCCAAATTCAATTTCGTTAGTACTCTGCTGCAAATCAGCAACTACTCATGAACACTAAAGTCTTAAAGATTAGTCGATACTTAACAACTTTCAAAACGTAAAATTATTCGGCGGTTCAAATTTATCTGTTTATATATACGATGCGTTCATCGATATTGTACGACTATTTCACTCGAATGACAGATCGCTAAATTCCTAGCGAATTAATTTAAATATTTTTTTTGCATAATTTGAACCTAGACGACGGATACGGTCATTTTCCGTCGTCCAAGTGTTCACCTGGACGACGGAAAATTACCGTATCCGTCGTCTAGGTTCAAATTACCATGGCGGTTCGAATAATTTTTTATTATTTTTTCGATGTAAATATTGACTTGGACGACGGATATGTAGTTTTCCGTCGTCCAAGTGAACACTTAGACGACGGAAAACTACATATCCGTCGTCCAAGTCAATATTTACATGGCGGTTCGATTTGCCGCTTCAATTTTCGGCACCGCTTGAATTTCCACTTAGACGACGGAAAACACTGTCTCCGTCGTCTAAGTCAACATTTATGGCGGTGAAACGGCCCGCCCATTTATTTGGCGCCGGTTCGAAAAAATTTGACTCTTCACTTAGACGACGGAAAACACTGTTTCCGTCGTCTAAGTGCACTTAGACGACGGAGAATAGTGCTCCGTCGTCTAAGTGAAACTCTATATAAGGAGGAGCACCCCCCCTCATTTTCTCATCATTCCATCTCCTCCTCTATACTCTCCTCTCCTCTCTCTCTCACTCCGGCGATCCTCCTCCGGCGACGCTCCGACGACCAATTTTCCGGCGTGGTTCCCCCTCTCCGACGACTCTATTCTTCCAATATTCCGGCGAAATTCCGACGAGGTAATAATTCGAAATTTTAACTCTTTAACAATTTTTTTATTTGTTTAATTATTTAAATTCTAAATACTTTTAATTTATTAGTTTTAAATAATAAATAGTTGTAGTTATAATAATTATTTTCTTGTTATTATTATTATTTAGTAATCATTATTAGTTGTTAATTATTTGGTAATGAATAATTATTAGTTAAAATTAAATAATAGTAATAATAATAATTGATTATATTGGTAAATGAATAATTATTATTAAATGCATGATAAATAATAATTAATTGATAATTATATGTATTTTCTAGTAAATTGCATGGTAGTACGTGTTCGATTTAAATTTAGTACATAGGCTTGGTGTAATTAAGTCGCACTCTTTGGAATAGATGGCGCCTCTTTTCCTTGCTTATCTCCTTAACCCCTCGTGATGTGTGGATTTCATCACCGCACACCATAACCTAAGTGAAGTTATGGACACGAGGTTGAGGGCGGAGTTTGCAAAGGACTTGAGGGAGTGTAAATTTTCGAAAAATTGGCCGAATGTCGGACATGGTGTCTAGAAACGGGTTATGACTGGTGACAGGATTTGGACTAAGAAAGACTTTTGTCGAAATTAGTCCTGCCTCTCGCGTTATCTCTATCCCTAACTGGCCATGTTTTTCGATTTAACCAAGGCTGATTAATTGAAAATTTACACTTTATCGCGCGGGTCGCACGTCCATTGAACGACCGAAAATGCCAAGCTAGTGTACTCTATTTAAATCTTAAACGTACTTAATTAATTAGCGTAAATTCTCCGTCGTTGTAATTATTATGGTAAGTAGGTATTTTAACACCGTACGTACTCTTAGGTTTAAATGGCTCCGCCAAAGATCACATCCGGGAAGAAGAAAGCCCAACAGGAGTCAGAAGATGAGATGCTCCAAATGTTGGCGGCCCAAGTCGGTTGGGTTCAACCGCAGGTAGACGCCCTCAATCCGGGGCCTTCTGGGGAAATTCCCTCTGCCCCATTTCTCTCAAGCGGTGATGACGTCGACCCCTTTTCAACTCCGACGCCCGGTACCGCTTCAACGGGAAGTACTCAGGCGTCTTCGACGGCCGAGTCTATCATGTACAGCGCCCGCCGTAAGCAAAGGAGGGCCCCCACTGACCCCCAACCGAAAAAGACTCGGGGTCTCGTTAAAGGTGGAAAGGCGGAGAAAATTTGCAAGGCGACCGGGAGCAAGATCGCCTTGCCTTACGACGAATTCACCGGTGGCCCTCCCACACCTCAGCTAGCAAGTCTCTCGGCTCATAGCATTGGGTCGATTGTTCGTAACCGGGTTCGTATCACTGCCCCTACTTGGAGGGAGGTGCCGGATTCGGAGAAGGCGAAAGTCTTTAAGGATCTTTCGGTACGTAATACGTACAATCCAAGTTATTATATACTATTTTTAATATTAGTTATATATAATTTTATAATATATACGATTATAATTTCCAATTTATTTCTGATAGGAACAATTTGCGGTGGATCCGGATCCGGCGATGTTGAGGCATATCAACCAAACCGCCAACAACATCTTCAAAGATTGGAAGTACAGGCTCCATCAGTACTTCCGAATTAACGGTCCCGTGCCTCCCCCCGAAGAGCTGCGTGGGGATAGAGAAGATGAGTGGGAGTGGTTGTGTAACCACTTTGCCGATGAGCAATTTCAGGTGTTAATTTACTTTTTTTATTTCAATTAAGATAATTGAATACTCTAAATTTTAGTTACTTATAAATTTTTTAATGATTTCATTATGTTGTCTAACAGAAATTCTCCGGTGTCAACAAAGCCAACCGGGGGAAGAAGGACAAGCACCATACTTCCGGCGCCAAGCAACTCATTCAAATTGCCAAGGAGCACAGGGATAAGGGCTCCAAACACCCTTATCTCGATGCAAGCGTAAGCGCGTACGTGACGCCTGGGCTCGATAATGAAGCGAGTCAACGCGGCGTAAGTCATATATATATATATGTGTGTGCGCTAATAATTATAGTAATTATTATTTAAATATTATTTCATTATAATAAATTTATTATTCTTTTGTAGGCAAGAGTGATAGAGCGTGCGCAGGAAGAATTGGCTAACACTCAGCTTGCGTTCCCAGATGTGCCGCTAGAAGACCTGCCTCCTCTATCTGTGGAGAGCCAAATAGCAATTGCGGATGAGGTCTACGGTCGTAGAGCTGGCAAGGAGGTTAGGCACTTCGGGCCTAAGGTGGTTCGAGATTTGTCGACCTCTGAGTCATCATCTACGGGAGGTTCGGGGCGGCGGAGAAGTTCTCAAGCTGCGGCAGCCTATGAAGAGGCTCGAATCGCACGGGAGGAGAATATTGCCATGCGCCAAAGAATGGACCAGCAAGACGAGCGAATAGCCCAACTCATCGCCCTTATGCAACAAGCTCAAAGACAATGTCAACCTCCTCCGAACCCATTCCCCGACGACGACGACCCGGCTGGAGGCGGAGGACGAGGCGGCGCATCTGCTCCTCCAGTGTTTTAGCTAGCTAGTAGTTCATTATTTCGTTTCTTAATTTCCGCATTACGAACAATATTTTCATTTTTAATTATAGGTTTTTTCGATTATGTATGTACAAATTAATTTTAATTATTTTATTAATTTAGTGTATTTAATTAATTTAATTAATTTTTTTTCAATTAATATTAATAATATTTTTGAATTTAATTTTTTTTTTAAATTAATTTTTCACTTAGACGACGGAGATTAATTTCTCCGTCGTCTAAGTCCCTACATGGGCCACGGAGATTGTTAGCTTCTCCGTGGCCCAGGTGGTCACTTAGACGACGGAGACATTAATCTCCGTCGTCTAGGTAACCACCTGGGCCACGGAGAAGCTAACAATCTCCGTGGCCCATGTAGGGACTTAGACGACGGAGATTAATGTCTCCGTCGTCTAAGTCACCACCTGGGCCACGGAGATTGTTAGCTTCTCCGTGGCCCATGTAGGGACTTAGACGACGGAGACATTAATCTCCGTCGTCTAAGTCACCACCTGGGCCACGGAGAAGCTAACAATCTCCGTGGCCCATGTAGGGACTTAGACGACGGAGAAATTAATCTCCGTCGTCTAAGTCCCTACATGGGCCACGGACGTTCTCCGCGGTCCAAGTGAACTTGGACGACGGAGATTAAATTCTCCGTCGTCTAAGTACTTAGACGACAGCACTTGGAGCACGTACCTTGGACGACGGATTTTCCGTCGTCCAAGTACTTAGACGACGGAGATAGGCACTTAGACGACGGAAATTCTCCGTCGTCTAAGTCACTTTTTCTTGTAGTGTGTTTATCAACTTAAAACTCCCGTTTGAGAATCAACAACTCATCTAGTTGATCGAGATGAGTTGTTGATTCTCGAATTGTCCCATTTTTTGATACTTTAGGTGAACACGACTTTGTTGATCCTTTTGATATTCATGTGGTTTCAGTTTCAGCTTTGGGATATGGTTTCGACAGTGTCTCCTTACAATGTTCCTCGAGTGAAAATTAGGTTGTTTAGATATGTGTGCACTCGGGGAACTGTAGAGAGATGCTGCTGGAATTTTCTAAAACTGGAGCTAGCTGAAACCCATGGGTACAAGAGGGTTGACAAATGTCGTGTTCTCCTTAAGGGGATAGGACCCAACCCGGAGGCATAAGAAGAAGAAGTCTGGGGACAGGTTATGGTTGTATCGTAAATGTGGCGAGGTAACTTTGTTCATATTGATTAATTCTTTTGACAGGAAAAATGGAAAGACACCCAGAAAAAACCTGGATGACATATTCTCATGCTGATCCAGGGTACATCACAGGCATATTCGAGTTTATGAATTTTGCCCGGTGACATAGTAACGGAGCCGATTATCACTTCTGCCCGTGAAAACGTTGTAAGAACGATCCGTTCAAGGTTACTATGGATACCATATATCATCACTTGTCACACAATGGTTTGAATCCGGAGTATACTGTCTGGCACCTTCACGGGGAAGTTTCAAGTGAACCGAAAATGCTCAGTCAACGAAGACAGTGGCTTCAAGACAGATTCAGTCCTTTTAGTGGTGCCAGTCCTTCAGTGAACCCGCAGTTGGAGATTCTACATGATGCATATCCGTATTATCCTGGATACCATGCAGATGCACCCCAACAATTTGTGGAAGATCATTCTGGCATCAACTTCAATGACATGGTAGACGATGATTATGAAAAGTACGATAGATTATTAAAGGAGTCACATACCCCATTATATGAAGGCAGCGAGGAAACTGTTTTGAGTGCCATATTAGATGCAATTGAAATGAAAAATGAAAATGGACAGTCGGACACAAGTGTTGACTCTTTATGTAGTTACATCAATAAACTTCTTCCTAGAGGGCACACATTCCCCTTTTCATACTCAAGAATTAAAAAAATCTTGAGTGATCTTTCACTTGGTTATGAAAGAATTGATGCGTGTGAGTTCCACTGTGTGTTGTTCAGGGGGGCGCTTGTAAACAAGAGGAATTGTCCAGTGTGTAATTCTGAAAGATGTAAGCCATATACAGATGACATTTCCAAAAAAATGATTCGTAACTTCCCTCTGACACCAGGAGCAGCAGCTCAACCACCATTCGAGGTCCCTCACACTCTCATACCGGAGCGAACAGTTGGAGAAGAAGAGTCATAAAGCCCCAGCCGCCAAGACTTGGATCGATGTATATGAGCCAGACAGGAATGCAACTGAGAAACTGGTGAGAGAAAATATGTTAAGTTACGTTATTACTTAATATTATTTTTGGTTATAATATTGTAATATTATTTAATTATTATGTTTTAATTGAGCAGGCGGCAGTCAAGCGAAGACTCGATGAAGTCTTGTCGCAACAAGATAGTGCAACGGTCGAGGATGAAGGCGATGTGGTTTACTGAGAGTTTCCTCTTCCTCTTGATAGACAAATAAATATCATAGAGGAAGAGATGGGTTCAAGGCCCGGGACTTCTAGAAGAGGTAATACTACATAACCTAGAGTCGTTTATCTCGATTTACATGTATGCTTACTTTCCGTGTATGATTTATACATATTTATTTGTTCATGTTCGTCGTGGCAGGGGTGGGGCATGCAATCACACGCGAGCAAAAAGCCAAAGGAGGCGCCCGGGTGAACAACAATTCTGAGGAAACTGAGATGCTAAAGAGGGAGATCGCAGAAGAGAAAGAGGTGGGGCACAAGTCCAGAGATGATTATAATGCGCTCGCCAAAATGATGAGAGAAATGGAGGCCTTAGTACAATCTATCCAAGCTGGGAGTCAACAACCTGTAGTTCCTACCCCCGCTCCTGGCACCCAATCTAGCTGCAATTTGGGTGTTGACCATGACTCTAATTTGTGAACAATAGTAGTTGTGAACAATAGTATAGGCATCAAAATTGTGTACATTTAAATTTGCGAATTATTTCCGTGTATGCATGATTGTGTGTTCATTGAGTTTGTTTTGTGCTTATTTTGTGTGCATAATTGTGTACAGTCATAACTTGGTACGTAATAATTTCAATACTTTTTTTCACTATCATCCAATAGAGCGACGAAGATAGGTCAATCTTCGTTGCTTCATGTGTTACATGAAGCGACGAAGGTTGACCTGTCTTCGTCATTTCCTATAGAAGACCTTCGTCACCCCAACTTGACCAATATTGGTCGCTCAAATGTGGAGCGACAACTCCAATCTTCGCCACAAAAGTATGGGGCGACGAACGTAGCCTACATCGCTTCAAATGAATGAAGCAACGAAGCTTTATAAAGTTACGTTGCCCAAGCGTGGAGAGACCAACGTGAGGCGACCACGCTTAAGCAACGACAATGCGGTCACCTCCCATCCAGGTGACCAGATTTCTTCTAAGGCGGCGAAAGATCTTCGTCGCCTCGGTTATCTCCTCCAACAGTGTTCAGAAGTACCATTCATTGCATCAGTTAGAGATTTAGAGCTCTAGAGGTTGAGCACGGCTAAGGTGAATATACAAGAAGTTGCTTCAAGTGAAAGAGGCCGTTAAGTACTAAGACAACTACCTTGGCAACTACCTAAAACTTTCAGATGACTTAGATTTTGGGTCATCACAAGCATCGACTGACCATTTGAAATTACAAATCACAAAACGCACGGCTGTTTTGGAGTGAAGAGATAATTGAGCCATCAATGTTCACTTAGAAAGGAAGATGCAAAGGGAGTGTGCCATGCAATTAACGTTCAGAGTTGGTTTCTTAGGAATGAGAATTCAAGTGAGCTTGATGGTATTGCAAGCAAGAAAAGCATGACTGCTGAATGAACAATCTGAAATGGATGAATTAGGGTTTTACGAAGAATGAGATAATAAGGGTTTTCCAATTTAAATTAGAGGAATAATGAGAGAATTTTAGCTAGAAGATCTTGGATGTGTGAAACGGATCCAACGTATACTCATTTTACAACAACCAAGACCAATTTCTAAAAATAAGGCATCTCATGTGTTAGACAGTCTAGAGAGAGAATGTTTTTTTTTTGTGCGGGAGTCACCCCTCCGACCCTCCCAACCCTAGGTAGGGTAATCGCACTTGGGGAACAGTTCACGGTAGAGTATTGATGCCGATGAGCAAATAGCTCTTAAAAGTGTAAATTTAGTTCAAATATATGTAAACATCGAAAATCATCGTAAAAATTGCGTTAATTTTGCTATAGATCGATGTAGTACTTAGCTATGGTCGAAAAGTTAATTTTGTTCAGGAATTAAGATATGACGCACATAATTTGAGTATTCAAGATCGTTCACTTCTTGTTGGTTAATTCATATAGTAATGGATCTAAATAAGCAACAATATAATCGAATGGAGCTCTCGTGAACCCTAGAAGCACGCCCCGGAAACAGCCAATTAGCGGGGGCTTCGAGTGAGGAGACGTCTGATGAGACGTGCTGATCATCCATGACAGGAAGCTACTTAGCTTAATTGCTCAGCGGCAGTAGCAACCCCAGCAATACCAGACGACACCATGCACAGACACACACCCATACACACAGAATCACAAAGAGCGCGAGCTGAGAGCGAACCCTAACCTCATCATCATCATCATCATCATCATCATCATCATCATCATTTCTGTCCTCTCTCAGTCTCTCTCTAGCTATTTCCCCGAGATCGATGTTATGTGTTATCATTGCAGGCACTGTTCTGTGTCAGCTGGCGGGAAACTGCTCCCTTCACGGAATATATCTAAAAGAAAGAAATTAATAAAGCAAGACAGAATATGCATCAGATCGATTGACGACAACCAGCAATGCAATTTCATCAGTGACATCATCTCCTCCTCTCTCTTTCTTCACTCGCTAAACTTCTTGATCAGCTTCAACTTCCCTCACTTTCACTGTTCCTCCCTCTGTTTTGTATTAAAAAAAAACTGTTCCTCCCTCTGTTACTTCCACCAAAAATAACGAAAAAACTTAACGCAAAAGGGCCGAACGGAACGGGACGACGGAAGTTCATGCATGGAAGAATTCAAAAAAGCTTTCTCCAGTCCAGAGACGTGAGAGAGGGAATTGCGGAGAAAAGAGAGCCGTGGATGTTGACAATACCAGAACAAAAAAGTGGGAGGACCGTGATTTCCAATTCGATCCTCTTAATATTCTTTCGCCATTGGCAGCATTTTATCTCTTTCTTTCTCAGATAAAAATCACAGTTGGCCCCCCTAAAAGCTTTTCTAGCTTAATTCGCACCACCATAATCGATCATAAACCCACCAAAGAAACCGAACAAAACAAAACCCTATCTAGCTCTCCTTCGTCTTTTCTTGCTTGTTATACATCATAATATATTCCTGCACAAGCTAAGAAGGATCGACATGATATGGCATGGTGACCTAGCTATCTAGTTTTCTTTCTCCCTGTTATACATTATCATCATCATCGTCACATCATCATCATCATTCATTCTTTGGGATATCGATTTTACAGCTCATTGAAGCAGAACATGGATGGGACAAAGCATACACCTTACATGATTACATTATTCATCATCATGGATCACATGTAACAAACTTCTTTCCTGCATCGATTGGGTATTTGGGTGCTGCCCTATTGGTGGACTCAGAATTGCACAAGATATTAACATTGAAGAGGAATGCTATTATGCTCTTCTGTTTATAAAGATAAAGGAGCATGATCAGAGATGTAATTATGAGGGCCACTTTGGATTTGAGATGACAAGAGAGTACGTACTACAATAATGGATGTGGTTGAAACTCGAACAGTGGTAATTGCATGTGTACAACTATTTCTTACAAGATTGGCTACTAATCAACGTATTAGAGATAGTGTGCAAGTCAGAGGGAGAGATAGTCTGACATCTTCCTCCGATTCCCACCGGTGCCACCACTGGTATGGTTGACATTAGGCGTCGCATGGATGAAAGGTCGTTTCCTTTATGATCAATTTCTTTAATTACTCTGCTATTGATCATTGAAGTCTTTCGATACTGTTAGAAAATTTGAACGGACTCCCACATTAATTTGGGGTACTAAGTTATAAGGTTTGGGGTACTGCTATTTTTGCCAATTAATTTTGGTATCAGGGGCCCCCACGTGTGTGGTGCTCATCGTCACCCATCACTCTTACATGAAAATGAGGGCCACATTACTTTATCAGATACCAGTTAACGGTGGTTTTAAGCTTCAAAAAAATGCAATGCAGCCAGATCTTTGTCTCTATCTCTCCTTCAACGTAACAAAACTGCACCAAGCATCTACTTTCCAATCACCTTTCTATATTTGGACTGACAATGGCAAATGCTTCCTCCATTAGCAACCAGCTTCTTACACCTGAAACGAAGATGATATATTCGATGATCGAGTGAAGAGTGACAATTCAGTTTTCACTAAGCAAATATATATAGCTACTAGCTATATGATGTTGCGTAAAGTTGAGATCCCTACACATGAACCCCATCCCTTGATGTTTCATATGATATAATGAGTAACCTTATGACATGTGCATTACCCTGTCTTCTTCCTTCAAAGTTCAAATCCTCTCAGACACTACTTTTGTTCTATATGTGTCACTGATTTGTCCCACGAGTAATCATAATCCAAAGAAAACAAATTTAACCACCCACCCAGCTAGTTACATTGGACTTATATACCAAGGACTTGAATATTAAACTTTACAAAAGTTTGCACAAATAATGATCATGCGGAACTCCTTTATTCATACTTGGGCTAAACCCTAGTTACCTGTGTTGCTGAGATTTTTTTCAATTTCCCTCCTTTTCTTTAGAGACCCAGAAATGATATAAGAGAGTAAGAGGGATATCGCCTCCGGATTTGAGGTGGGAGTCGATCCCTACATTAGTCGCATCTGAGAAGTTAATATCACCCGATTCCTTTTTAGTTAAAGCAAAAGGAAAGAAAAAAAGGAGGGAGATGTTATCATCTCATTTCCGGATAACACTTCATAATTTTATTACAAGAGATGGAGAAATTTCTCTTTTAGCGTCTTTTTTTATATTATTTCATCGGATTATCGGAGTTATTTATACTAGCTAGGCTATTGCAACCTCGTAATCAAATGCTATTGTGAGTCTAGTATCACGACATTTCTTTCATTGATATACTTGGGCTTAGGGCTCGGTAATGGGCCAGGCCGGGACTTTCACTCATCGCCTCCAAAATTCGGGCCGGATTTTTTCAAAATTTGAACCCCACGGACTTTTTAGGTCCCGCGCCTTGTTGGGCTTTTTTGTATTGAATGAAAAAAATTAGAAATTAATGGTGTCTAGTTAGCAAATATATCAATAATTATATACACTACATAATATAGAAGCCTAAATAAATTGATAATTAGTATATAAATGAATTATATTAAGGTAAATTAGAGAGTTTAAAAGTTTATATTGATTAGATAATATATAATACATACAATAGATAGGCTAGACGGGCTTGGCCCTACAGGCCGGGCCGGACTTTTTTGGGCCCGCAAGCTTTGGGACCTCGGCCCGAGCCTAACCCTATACCCATAAGGCCGGACTTTTCGAGCCTAAATTCGGACCGAAATGGACTTGAGATTTTCGTATCTCGGGTCACCCACGGACTTTTGGAATCTATGGGCCAAATGGTGACCCCTACTTGGACCATGATGCCTACACCTACAAGAAAGGCCACCGCCATCGGCTTTTCTGAGCTTAGATCAAAGTTTGAGGAACAAAGTAAACTAGCTAAATAAGTAGATGTACTTACAATACAATGACTGATGGGAAGAGCATACCAGACACTGATCAAAGATGCTTAACCTTTTTTTTGTATAAAAGTGCGAGAGATATCGATATCGATTGGTAGAACATTCAATCCTTGTGGAAATCAAGCTTGAAAAGCTAGATGGTAGTACTTATTTCACGCTTACGAGGGCTAAAGTACTGGAGTAGACTAGGTTTCTAATTTGTCTAATATATAGCTGGATTGCTTTAATCTCACTTTAAGATCCAATTATAGGATGAAATCCCCAGACTTAACACTTGCGCGTGCAACTTGTCAAAATAAAATAAAATAAGTTCTAAGAGCATCTGCACCTAGGAACAGAGCAAGAAGCAAAGCAAGAGCGTATTTTGTTTCAAGTAAAATATATCAACAATTTGCTCAAGCAAATCAAGTTTTGCACGTACACACTAATTTACTATTAGCTTCAAGCAAATCAGCTTTGTCATGTTGTGAAATGTTTAAAAAATATTTATCGGATAGATTTACCACCAATAAAAATGTGACACGTGTCTTTATCGGTAGTAATTATACAAAATTTTCAAAAAGATTTTCGACTAATTAAAAATTGACAGATGTCACTGCCAAGTGTCATTGCCGGAAAAATAATTGGACTAGATTTTCGGTTAGATTTTCGACCAATTACGATGCGACACGTGTCACTGCGAGATAGTGTTGTCGACCAAATAATTGAACCAGATTTCCGGCTTGATTTTAGCCCAATGACGATGCAACACATGTGTTCAGCTTTAACTATCGGATTATCTACAATTGGCTATAAAATGTTCATCTATCACTCATTCTATACTCACACCATCTACAAGAATCCGAGCAGATAACTCATCTCTCTAAACACTTAGCAACATTTCCTTGTTCATCACTCTGATAGATCCTTTCAGCTTCCACAATTTTTTCAGGAGGAGACAACGTCAACAAGAAGAGGATGACGATATGTAGCAATCATTCATCAATCAGGTGGTCATGGCGGAAGCACAAGACGACAATGAACCACCACGACCAAGCTGTTCACGTCGCGGTAAAAAACTGAATCATCCACGACAGAGGCTATCTAGGGGACGCAATCTCATGGCTGATTACTTCGTCGAACATCCCAACTTTGAGGCGGCAGAATTACGCCCGCGGTATAGGATGAGCAGAAACCGATTCAACATTATCATGTTGGATCTCTGCAACCACGACTAATCTTGGCATCAAAGACCAGACGCGACTGGATTGCTAGGGCTTTTTCCCGAACAAAAGCTGACCGGTGCTCTGTGAATGTTGGCGTACGGGGTAGTCGCGGATCAGTGCACTGAAATTACAAGGATGGGGGAATCGACTACGTACCCTAGAATGCATGAAGGATTTTTGCAGCAAAGTGTATCAAATCAATGGTCCAAAATACCTACGCAGTCCAACACCAGCAGACCTCACGCGACTCCTAGCTAAAGGCCAACGCCGAGATTTTTCAGGCATGATTGGAAACATTGACTGCATGCACTGGGAGTGGAAGAACTACCAAACCGCATATTAAGGGGTATACTCGGGTCGAAAGGGTCGCCCAACTATTATCCCAGAGGCGGTGGCCTCGTATGATATGTGGATATGGCACAGTTTATTCGGATGTCCTGGAGCCAAAAATGACATTAACGTGCTCCACCTATTGAATGTGTTTTCAAAGGTCCCTGCGGGAAGAGGCCCAACTGTCGTCTATGAAGTCCATGGAGAGAGGTACAACCACGCTTATTATCTGGCTGACAGAATATATCCGAGGTACTCTACATTCGTCAAAATAATTTCTAATCCCCAGACGCCGCAAGATAAACTCTTCGTAAAGAAATAAGAGGCATACCAGCCAGAAAGATGCGGAGAGGGCATTTGGCATCTTACAATCTCGATGGGCAATTATTCGTCATAGTTGTACATTGCACCACAAATCAATAATGACTACCATCATATTAGCTTGCATCCTATTACATAACATGATTGTTGAGGAAGAGTACGTGAAGGATGAGGATGAGGATGAGGAAGAAGAAGACATGCAAAATCCATCGAGGGCTTTTCGGGTTTATGATGAGCCGGTGGATGAACAAGGGAATCGAATTCCTTTCGAGCCAATTAGTAGAGATGGAGCCAATACACAACGGTTTCACGCTCGTGTTGCTGATCTTGAATCCAGTTACATCCATAGAGAGCTCTAGAAGGACATGGTGAAGCACAATTGGAGGTTGGAAACCGGCGAGATACTCTAAATATTATCCTAAATATGTGTGTTTAATTATTAAGCTTGTGATTTAATTTAATGTGTATTTCAATTTCATCTTAATAAATAAATTATATTTTTATTTTTCGAAAATTTAAATTAGATAAAATGACGAGCCAAGCCCAGATTTATTTTTAGTACAATACTATAACTACGATGGAAAGAGCACATGACTTGGGTGATAACAATCCGAATATGTTTCATTAGTAGGTTGATCTTGAGGGTTCTCCTTCATGAAGGATGACTAATTTCCTCTTGGTAAAATATCTTTTTGAGATTAGGGTCATTGCTTCCAAATCCATTGTCATGATCCTCGTTTCCTCCTATTGTTTCTTCAATCGTAACTCTTCATCCGCCCTTTCTTCATACCACTTTTGAATTTCTATGTACTGTGCATAATAATTAAGCTCACTTTCATTATGCGCTATCCTCTTGGATTGCCATGATGCTTGATCACTAGTAATGGTATGCAAAACCTCAACTCTTTGCTCAATAGGTGTCTTACCTTGTTTCTTTTTCTGCCTCGCTTCCTTTGCTGCCTTGGTTCTCATTGGTTTAGGCGGACTCGAGGGAGCGGCCATGTGGCTTTGGGGTGTCTCATTCACTACTTCGTCATCCAAATTAATGGTTGGAGATGATTTGGCGGTGGAAGGAGTAGGTTAGTAACTACTTGCATATGGAGATGGAGTAGTTGGTAGCACCGCAATGAAATATGGATGATTCTTAACCACTTCCCAACATTCAAAGTGTATAAACACTTTCTTCTTTTCCTTATAGTAACATGATTGAGCTTGTTTGACCTAATAAAAAAAATTATATTAGCTATTTCACCATGTTACATATTTTATTCAAATTAAATATATAAATCACATAATTTAATTCATCTAATGAATTAAAATTTATATAATGTATGCTACAACAAAATAAACTTACTTCATCAATTAGCGAAGTACCGCTAGCTATATGTTGCCATGCCGTGTACAAATATACGCCCCATTTTTGCAAGAGTAGCTTGAACTTGTTATAGTGAGACGCAAGCGCAATTCGGGTCCTCGGCTCATTCGGAGGATACTCACCTTGTGTTGGCTTCCAATTTTTCACATAATCGTCATGAATTGTCTCCCACAATTTCTCCCTCTTTTGGTTGTTGTCATCGTATTCATCAACGCTATGAAGCACAAAAGAGATGCACATTTGTAAATTTTTGGAAGGAAGCCAATGTGTGCCCTCTTTTTTTTGGAACAAATGCTAAACAAAATGAGAGAGGAGATGGCATGGAAAGAGAAGTGCAATTTGTTGTGCACAAATTGGTGTGAGTGATCAAAAATTGAAGTAGTATTTATAGGCAAATTTTTGGGAGGGTTTGAGAATTTTTGGGATTTTTTTACTAATTTTTGGAAATCTTTCAGTTTATTTCCGTTATGATTTTTCAGTAGCCATTTCCTTTAAATTTCAGCCGTTGGATAAAAATTTATGATTCAAAATAGACAGCCCAGATCAATAGGACCGTTTAGGCTTAAAAAACCAGCCGGTAAGCCACGTGTCAGCATCTCATTCGCCCGTTAATATTTTTTACTGCGCGCCTGACCGAAAAAAAACTCGTACACTACAAGAAAACAGCACTTAATTAGACCACGGAAACGTAATTGTTCCGTGGTCCAAGTGACACCTAGACCACGGAAAATACTCCGTGGTCCAAGTACCACCTGGACGACGGAGAATACCATCTCCGTCGTCCAGGTGATCACCTGGACCTCGGAGTCTTATCCGTCCTCCAGGTTGTCACCTGGACGACGGAGATTGTATTCTCCGTCGTCCAGGTGATTACCTGGACAACGGACCGACACACCGTCGTCCGAGTATACGAAACGTACTTCCACTTAGACGACGTACCGACACCTCCGTCGTCTAAGTGGAGCATTATATAAGCCCGATGCCAAACTGAATTCATTCCTCGATCTCTTCATTCCATTTGAAGAAGAATTGAAGGAGAAGGGAGAAGGAGAAGGGAGATAGCTAGCTAGAAGGCCGAGAAGAATCAGGATCGATAAGGGATCTCCGCTGACTAGCTAGCTAGCTTAATTAACGTACAGATATCGAGAAGGCCAGCAGGTACGTACGTACACAGTTAAAATTTGCTTAATTAATATATATTTAGTGAAAACGTACGTACATATATACATGCAAGGATGTTAGCTAATGTTAGCTATATATATATATGTACAGATCGATTAAATTACGTACGTACGTAATTGATGGATCGATGTAGATCGAGTACGTATAATTAAGCGTAAATTAATGGACAAATATATATATATATGTAATAATTAATTAATTATAATATTTTGTAGCAGTATGGACAAGAGTTGGATGAAGTTGAAGAATAGATGTGATGTCCGGTATATGGATGGAATTAGCGAATTTGTGAATTTTGCGATAGAACATGGTCAGGGAAAGAAACGTTTCAGGTGTCCGTGTCAGAAATGTCTTAATTGTCAGTATGCGGAGATTAATGTTATGGTGCAACACCTGTATGAAAATGGTATGATGTGGAGTTACACTATATGGAGCGAGCATGGTGAAGCAGTAGAGTTCAGCGCAGCAGACTTCAGCTCAGGGTACAGTTACCATGGTGCCTCATCCAGCGGCAGTGGTGCCGGACCCCCAGCTTGCAACCCAACTGCAGATTTGGTCCATGATGCGTTTTCGGGATGTAGTCATAGTGGACACCAACACCAAGACGGAGGTTACAGTACCACTAATGAGCATGATGACACATTCCCCGCAGCTAGCTTGGCCACTGACACCAGTGAGATGGAAAAGTACAACCGGATACTACTTGAAGCGCAGACCCCGGTGTTCCGTGGATGTCGAGAGAATGTGTTGCAATATGTGATGGAGCAAATGAAGATAAAAGTGAAGCACAAAATGTCAGTGAGTGCTTTTGACGAAATTCAGGAGCAAATATGTAAGTTGCTTCCTGATGATCACAATCTTCCTAAATCTCATTATAAGGTTAGAAATATCCTGAGCAGCCTCGGCCTAAAGTACAGGATAATTGACGCATGTCCGAATGATTGTGTGCTATTTTACAAAGAGTATAAAGAGTTGGACTATTGTCCCGTATGTGGCCAGTGCAGATTCCAGTTGAATAGGAAGAGTTCGAAAAAGAGAATTCCTGTGAAAGTTGTTCGATATTTTTCCTTGATTCCCAGATTGCAGCGCCTGTACATGTCTCTACACACAGCAGAGGCGATGCAATGGTACGCAGAAAAGCGAATAAATGACGATGTCCTGCGACACGCCGCGGATGGGGAGGGTTTCAAATATTTTGACAGAGAATTTGGAGATTTTGCTTCAGAGGTTAGAAATGTTAGACTCGGCCTATCTACAGACGGATTCAATCCTTGGGGAAGTAATAGCTCCGCCGTCAGCACTTGGCCAGTTATTCTGATGCCGTACAACTTGCCTCCGTGGATGTGCATGAACAAGGAATTTAATTTTCTTACCGTACTAATTCCAGGTCCTAAATCTCCATCAAAGTGCTTAGATGTCTACCTCAGACATTTGATCGACGAGTTGAAGCTGTTGTGGGAAAATGGAGTCCCAACTTATGACAAATTCACTGACACGATGTTCACGATGAGGGCTGCCGTAATGTGGACGATCAGCGATTTTCCTGCTTATGGGATGTTGGCAGCCTGCAGGACAAAATGATATAATGGATGTCCTATATGTTTGGACGACGTGAACTCTAGTTGGCACGCGGGGAAGGTGTGTTACTTGGGTCACCGTAGATGGCTTCCTCACGACCACCCGTGGCGACAGGATGAAGCTCATTTCGACGGTACGGTAGAGAACAATCCTAAACCCCGTAGTTGGTCGGGCGAAGAGATTTTAGAGAGGTTGAGCTATTTCGACTTTGGTGTGTTGAGCAATGACGCGGATGTAAAGAAATGCAATCCAATTCCTCCACATGATCTGAGCTATTGGGATCACAAGAGTATATTCTTTGAACTCCCTTACTGGTCGAAGTTGAAGCTGAGGAACAACTTGGACGCGATGCACATAGAAAAGAATGTGTGCGACAGCGTGGTGGGAACAATTCTCGGTATTAAGTTCAAGACTAAAGATACTCCCAAAGCGCGCAAAGATTTGGAATCAATGAATCTACGTCGTCCCTTGTGGTTGAGGAGGGATAGGAAAGGAGTGTACAACAAGATGCCAAATGCACCATACACAGTGAAGCCGACGCTTAGACATTCTGTATTTCACTGGTTTAAGGGCGTTCGTTATCCGGCTACGTATGCAGCTACTATAACTGGAGCAGTGGACGAGGTGCAACACAATTTTGTTGGTCTAAAGACACATGACTATCACGTTATGCTGCAACGTCTGATTCCAATGGTAATTCGACCATACTTGCCTCGGGACGTCGTAGAACCAATAGTAGCATTGTGCAAGTGGTGGCAGAGGTTATGCGCCAGAGAATTAAAGAAGTCAGATGTGGTGGAATTGCAACAACAAATTATGCACATCATTTGCAAACTAGAGAGGATTTCCCCCCCTGCTTTCTTTAACATCATGATTCACCTAATCATCCACCTGCCCGAGCAGGTGCTTATTTCTGGTTCGGTCCAGTACACTTGGATGTATCCTCAAGAAAGGTACGTACAACTAATTAATTAATTTGTTGCACTGGAGATTATATATACACTAGCTAGCTAGCTATATATATGTGCTTATGTAATGTGTACGTTTGATTTTGTAGACAGCTTGGACAGTATAAGTCATTCGTCAAAAACAGGTCAGCCCCGGATGGCTCCATAGCAGAGACATACCTAATGCATGAGTGTGTTACTTACTGCAACAGGTACCTCAAAGATCCACCCCCTCCCACTGCCTCCGATCGCAGTGCCCGCATCAATCTTTCTGTCGTCACCATTGTCGTCCGACCGTTTAGAGGAGTATTAAAGGAATCGTTAACACGGGAAGAACTTATTGAGGCACATTGGGTAGTGTTGCGAGACTGTGACGAAGTTGAGCCGTACATGTTGTCATACAGGGAGAGGCTTCAGGCGTTAAATCAAAACAAGAGTTCGGCGTGGATTGAGAAAATGGTTAAGAAGAAGTTTCCTGATTATTTCTTCCAATGGGTACGTACGTACGACTCGGTATTAATTATTTAAATACATATCGCTCATGTTTGTAGAAAGTAAACCCTTATATTAATTTTCCCTTTTTCGCAGATGATTGATCTGCAAAAATCTGATAACCACGGAGGGTGGTGGTCATGGCCAAAGCACTTGCTAGCAGGGAAGCCGGTTAAACACTATATTTATCCCGGATGTTTTGTGAATGGTGTAAAGTTCCATTCATTGGCCCGAGACGAAGGAAGAAGAACACAAAACAGTGGGGTAGCGGTTGGGAAAGACAATGATCTATATTACGGGGCTATTGTATACGTGGTTCAGCTATGTTACGGGAATGATGTCAACGTTTTCCTATTCAAGTGCAGATGGTTCAAGCGTACAAAGGAAGACCTGGGACTATTATCAGTCGATACAAACTCGCACTGGTATGAGGATGAGCCTTTCGCTCTCGCCACCTTAGTTCGGCAGGTGTTCTATCTCGACGATCTGAAAGCCGGTGAAGGGTGGAAAATAGTGAACCATATCTCTCACCGAGGAATATGGAATACAGAGACAATTGAAGGGACACCGGCGACGACTGAAGATGCTGCTGAACCAGAAAGAGACATTCCTGCCTATCAAGAGCCTAATATTTCTATGGTCCGCTCCATATAATGGACCTGGTTCAAGATGGTGAACGGTTACCCATGCCTGATGGTTGTACAGATCTAACTGAAGATGAGATTATCGATGAGGTAGATGAAGAAGACGAGCAGGAAGAGGACGCGGACGAGGACTCAGGTTATTCGTCGGACGATGTTGAGTACGATGACGAGGATGAGCCGTCGTCTAACGGGGATGAGGACGATGATGATTATGACGAAGAGTACGGTCATACGACGAGGGAGATTAATTGGTAATTAATTACTGTAATTATTGTAATATATATATGATCGATGCCGGTTTACGGTAAGAAATTAATCCGAATTATATATCCTGGACAACGGAGAAATTAATTGCGCCAAATCTCAATCTCATATAAAACCCTAGCTAAATCCTGGACCCTAAATCTGGCAGTTCGGATTGATCGATCAATTTTTTAATTATATTTTTGAATCAGAATAATTGAACGGACACACAAATGACCGGGGACGACCTAAACCGTAAACCCTAAGGCCCTAACCCCTGAAATCGGGGTTTAGAACTTGGACGACGGAGAATGGTCATTCTCCGTCGTCTAGGTACATACTAGGACGACGGAGAATGGTCATTATCCGTCGTCCAGGTACATACTAGGACGACGGAGAATGGTCATTATCCGTCGTCCAAGTTCACAAACCCTAAACCCTAAACAGTAAGGCCCTAACCCCTGCATTCAGGGTCTATGCACCTGGACGACGGAGAACATCATTCTCCATCGTTCAGGTTAGAACCCGGACGACGGATAACTTCATATCCGTCGTCCAGGTGATTACCTGAACGACGGAAACGCTCATTTCCGTCGTCCAGGTGCAGATATCGTAATTTTTTCTAAGACAACAACCATCTAGACCTTCTTCCAATGCAAAGTCTTTTCATCAAGACTTTAGAGTAAACAATTCTTGGTGTGTGAGCTTCGACAGTTCGAAAATCGGAGTTGCGAAATGCCTTGTATCCACGTTTCCGGTTTGTGAAATTATCAGTTTTGCGGTTGACTGTGCCGATCAAACCCTTCCCGAACTTATTATTTTATGGTCCTTTGAAGACAATTATATATTATGTTACGACGAACATATCCAACGGTTGTTTTGTCCAAATTCAATTTCGTTAATACTCTGCTGCAAATGAGCGTCTACTCATGAACACTTAAGTCGTAAAGATTAGTCGATACTTAACATGTTTCAATACGTAAAATTAATCGTCAGTTCAAATTTAACTGTTCATCGATATTGTATGACTATTTCACTCGAATGACAGATCGCTAAATTCCTAGCGAATTATTTTTAAATTTTTTTTTTACGTAATTTGAACCTGGACGACGGAGATGGTCATTTTCCGTCGTCCAGGTGTTAACCTGGACGACGGAGAATGACCATCTCCGTCGTCCAGGTTCAAAAATCATGGCGGTTCGATTTTTTTTTTGTATATTTTTTTCGTGTAATTTTCACTTGGACGACGGAAACTGACCATCTCCGTCGTCCAAGTCCAATTTTTATGGCGGTTCAATTTACCGCTTCCGTTTTTGGGACCGCTTGAATTTTCACTTAGATGACGGATAATTCATTCTCCGTCGTCTAAGTCCAAAATCATGGCGGTTCAAAACGTCCCGCCGATTAATTGGCGCCGATTGAAATTTTTTGAAACCGCCACCTAGACGACGGAAAACACTGTTTCCGTCGTCCAGGTGAACTTAGACGACGGAGAATAGTGCTCCGTCGTCTAAGTGAAACTCTATAAATAGAGTTGCACCCCCCCTCATTTTCTCATCATTCCATCTCCTCCTCTCCTCTCCTCTCCTCCGGCGATCCTCCCCTGGCGACGCTCCGACGACATTTTTTCCGGTGTGGTTCCTCCTCTCCGACGACTCAACTCCGGCGAAATTCCCGAAAACTCCGATTCGGTACATTTCTATTTTTCCCTCATTAAAATAATTTTCATTTAATTAATTAATTAAATTCTAAATATAATTTAGAAGTAGAAATTAATTTATTAATTAGTTTAAATATTTAATAAATTATTAATTATTGTTATTAATTTATTAAATCATAATTATTGTAATTATTTATTATTAGTTGCATGATTATATGAATTTATTATTAAATTTATTAAAAGAATAAATTATTATTCATAATTTATTAAATGAATCAATTTTTTATTAAATGCATGATAAATAAATATAAATTATTGCATATAATTAAAAATTATTAATTAATATTTATGTTTATTTTCTAGTAAATTAATTAGTAGTACGTGTTCGATTTAAATTTAGTACATAGGTTTGGTTTATTAAATCGCACTCTTTGGAATAGATGGCGCCTCTTTTCCTTGCTTATCTCCTTAACCCCTCGTGATGTGTGGATTTCATCACCGCACACCATAACCTAAGTGAAGTTATGGACACGAGGTTGAGGGCGGAGTTTGGAAAGGACTTGAGGGAGTGTAAATTTTCGAAAAATTGGCCAAATGTCGAACATGGTGTCTAGAAACGGGTTATGACTGGTGACAAGATTTGGACTAAGAAAGACTTTTGTCGAAATTAGTCCTGCCTCTCGCGTTATCTCTATCCCTAACTGGCCATGTTTTTCGATTTAACCAAGGCTGATTAATTGAAAATTTACACTTTATCGCGCGGGTCGCACGTCCATTGAACGACCGAAAATGCCAAGCTAGTGTACTCTATTTAAATCTTAAACGTACTTAATTAATTAGCGTAAATTTTTAAGTTGTAATTATTATGGTAAGTAGGTATTTTAACATCGTACTCTTAGGTTTAAATGGCTACGCCAAAGACGACATCCGGCAAGAAGAAAGCCCAACAGGAGGCAGAAGATGAGATGCTCCGAATGTTGGCGGCCCAAGTCGGTTGGGTTCAACAGGAGGGCAACGACGCTCTCAATCCGGACGGATCATCTGGTCCGTCCGTAGCGCCCTCTGGGGAAATTCCCGCTCCCCCATTCATCTCGAGCGGTGATGACGTCGACCCCTTCCAATCTCCGACGCCCGGTACCCATTCAACGGGAAGTACTCAGGCGTCCTCGACCGCCGAATCAATCATGTACAGCGTCCGCCGTAGGCAAAGGAGAGCCCCCACTGACCCGGAACCGAAAAGGATTCGGGGTCTCGTTAATGGGGGCAAAGCGGAGCGTATTTGCAAGGCGACCGGTAAAAAGATCGACTTGCCGTACGACAAATTCACCGGTGGCCCTCCCACAGCTCAGCTAGCAAGTCTCTCGGCGCATGGGATAGGGTCAATCATCCGTAACCGGGTTCGTATCACTGCCCCTACTTGGAAGGAGGCGCCAGATCATGAGAAGGCGAAAGTCTTCAAAGATCTTTCGGTACGTAATACGTCCAATTTAGTTATTATATAATATTGTTAATCTCGGCCTAAAATTTCATAATATATACGATTATAATTTTCTATTTATTTTTTATAGGAACAATTTGACGTGGATCCGACACCGGCTATGTTGAGGCATATCAACCAAACCGCCAACTCCATCTACAAAGATTGGAAGTACAAGCTCCATAAGTACTTCCAAGATGTCGGTCCCGTGCCTCCCCCGGTAGAGCTGCAAGGGGAGAGAGAAGATGAGTGGGAGTGGTTGTGTAACCACTTTGCCGATGAACAATTTAAGGTATTAATTTATTTTTTTTATTTCAATTAAGATAATTGAATTATTTAAATTGTAGTTATTCATTTTTTAATGATTTAATTAAGTTGTGTAACAGAAATTCTCCGGTGTCAACAAAGCCAACCGGGGGAAGAAGGAGAAACACCATACTACCGGCGCCAAGCAGTCCATTCAAATAGCCAAGGAGAAAAAGGATAAGGGCTCCAAACACCCTTATCTTGATGCAAAAGTAAGCGCGTACGTGACGCCAGGGCTCGATAATGAAGCGAGTCAATGCGGCGTAAGTGGTATATATATATGTGCTTTTAATTATAGTAATTATTATTTAAATATGATTTCATTATAATAAATTAATTATTCTTTTGTAGGCAAGGGTGATAGAGCGTGCGCATGAAGAGTTGTCTAACACTCAGCTTGCGTTCCCAGATGTGCCGCCGGAAGACCTGCCTCCTCTATCCTTAGAGAGCCAAATTGCAATCGCGAATGAGGTCTACGGTCGTAGAGCTGGCAAGGAGGTTAGGCACTTTGGGCCTAAGGTGGTACGAGATTTGTCGACGACCTCCGGCTCATCATCTACGGGAGGTTCGGGGCAGCGGAGAAGGAGTCAGGCTGCGGCCGTCGAAGCAGCCATTCAAGAGGCTCGACTGGCACGAGAGGAGGATGAGTCAATGCGGCAAAGACTTGACGAACAACAAGCACAAATAGCCCAACTCATCGCCCTCATGCAACAAAATTGAGAAGTATGTCAACCTCCTCCGAACCCACACCCCGCCGACAACGACCCGGCTGGAGGCGAAGGACTCGGCGGCGCATATGCTCCTCCAGTGTATTAGCTAGCTAGTTAATTATCGTGTTTCTTTATTTCCGAGTTCCGAACAATATTATATAATTTTTCTGGGTTTTTTATTTGGATGTGTATATATGTACAAATTAATTAATTATTTAATATTAAAAATTTAGTTTAATTAATTATTTTCGACTATTTTTCATTATTTAAATTAAATTAAATTAATAATATTTAATTTCAATTTATTTTTATTTAAAAATTAAATATTCACTTGGACGACGGAGATTATGTTCTCCGTCGTCCAGGTGCAAAACCCTAAACCTAACCCTAAACCCCTAACCCCTAAACCCTAAACCCTAAACCCTGCCGTTCTCCGTGGCCCAGGTGTTCACCTGGACGACGGAGAATTAGTTCTCCGTCGTCTAGGTGACTACATGGGCCACGGAGATTGCTCGTTTCTCCGTGGCCCATGTATGCACCTGTACAACGGAGAACGCTAATTCTCCGTCGTGCAGGGGAACACCTGGGCCACGGAGAAACGAGCAATCTCCGTGGCCCATGTAGTCACCTGGACGACGGAGACTTAGAGTTTCCGTCGTCCAGGTGCATACATGGGCCACGGATAATGTCTGCGGTCCAAGTGAACTTGGACGACGGAGCACTAAATCTCCGTCGTCCAGGTTCTTGGACGACAGCACTTGGAGCACGAATCTTGGACGACGGAGATTCCGTCGTCCAAGTACTTAGACGACGGAAAACGTCACCTAGACGACGGAAATGGTCTGTGGTCTAGGTGCAGTTTTCTTGTAGTGGTACTTGCCTGACGTCACCCACGTGCACTACAAGAAAAACTCACCTAGACCGGGACCGTTTCCGTCGTCTAGGTGAGCATTTCCGTCGTCTAAATACTTAGACGACGGAACTTACGTGGACTAGGTTACGTCTTATAAGTATCGTCGTCCAGGTACTTAGACGACAAAAATGGAAGGTTGCGCGGTCCAAGTAGAACTTAGACCACGGAAAATCCTTTCTCCGTTGTCAAAGTGGGACTTCGACTGTGAAAAAAGTCCGCGGTCTAAGTTTCACTTGGACCACGGAGAAATATTTTTCCGTGGTCTAAGTTACCACTTAGACTGCGGACTTTTTCCGTGGTCTACGTCCCACTTGGACCACGGAAAATACTTTCTCCGTGGTCTAAGTAAGCACTTAGACCGCGCAAAAAGTCTGCAGTCTAAGTGCTCACTTAGACTAGGGAGAAAGTATTTTCCGCGGTCTAAGTGAACACTTAGACCGCGGATATGGTGCATATTTCCGTCGTCTAAATGAACACTTAGACCGCGCATATGACTGTCTTCGTAGTCTACGTGATTATTTATTTATTTATAATTAAAATTCTAATTTAAAGTAAAATATTAATAATTTAATTAAAATACTAAATTCTCATTTAAATAATTAAATATTTATAAATTAATTAAAATAATAAATTTTTACTTAAATAATAAAAATTTGTACATACATGTGAAATTAAATCGTTCGGAATCGGAAAAAATGATATGATAAACTACATAGCAAGAATACATGAAAACAACTAAAATAATGGATGAGCAGACGCACCGCTGAGTCCCCCGCCTCTAGCTGTGTCGTCGTCATCGGGGTATGGGTTCGGAGGAGGAGGGTTGACACTGTTGTCGAGCCTAATTTTCCATGAGGGTGACGAGTTAGGCTATCTGCGTTTCTTGCTGATCAAGCATTTGACGCATAGATTGATTTTCCTCCTATGCGAGTCGAGCCTCTTCAAAGGCTGCTTGGATGACCGCAGCCTAAGTACTTTTCCTCGCCGAACATCCCGTAGATGAGTCGGTGGACAAATCTCGCTGGACCTTGCGTCCCATCCCCTTAATCTCCTTGCTAGCTCGACGACCGTATACCTCATCGGCGATTGCAATTTGGCTCTCCATCGATAGAGGAGGCAGGTCTTCCGGCGGCAAATCCGGGTGTGCAAGTTGCGTGTTGGCCAATTCCTGTTGCGCCCGTTCTACCAACCTCGCCTGAAAAAAATAATAAAAATTAAATAATTATAAATTTGTATGACAATTTAAGAAATAATAATTAAATAATAACTACGCTAATTAAAAATCAATATATGTTTGTCCTTTTTCCCTCGGTTGGTCTTGTTGATGTTGGAGAATTTCTGTTGGACAACATAAATCATTAAAAAATTAATAAGTAACTAAAATAAAAATAATTTAATTCTCTTAATTTAAATAAAAAAAGAATCACCTTATATTCTTCTCCTTGGAAGTGGTTACACAACCACTCCCACTCATCTTCCTTATCCCCACACAGTTCTACGGGGGTAGGCACGGGGCCAATATCTTTATAATACTTATGAAGTTTGTACTTCCAATCACGGTAGATGGCGTTGGCGGTTTGGTTGATGTGCCTAAGCATCTCCGGTGTGGAATCCATCTCATATTGTTCCTATAAGAAATAAATAGAAAATTATAATCGTATATATTATGAAATTACGATTTTTATTGGTTATTAGAAAATAAATTTAAAATTGTACATATTACGTACCGAAAGTTCTTTAAACACTTTCGTTTTCTCTTCATCCGGTAACTCGTTCCAAGTAGGGGCAATCATACGAACCTTGTTGCGAAAGATTGACCCGATGTTGTGCGCTAAGAGACTAGCTAGCTGAGATGTGGGAGGGCTATCAGTGAATTCGTCGTACGGCAACTGGATCTTTTGCCCGGTCGCCTTGAACAATTTCTTGGATTTTCTGCCTTTTACGAGACCGCGAGTCTTTTTGGGTTGAGGGTCTGTCGAGGCTCTCTTGAGCTTACGCTGCGTACTGTAGAGGATAGACTCAGAGGAGGCTAACAACGCCTGAGCACTTTCTGCCATGGACGTCGGACCAGAATGGACGTCATTATCACCGGTCGAGATAACTGGGGCAGCGAGAATTTCCCCAGTCGGCGCTGTCGAAGGACCAGCTGAAGGGTTCGGAGGAGGCGCATCTTTGTTCTCCTCTAACTCCCAACCGATTTGCTCTACTAAGCGTCGGAGTAGAGCATCTTCGGCCTCCTTTTGAGACTTTTTCTTTCCCAACGGGGCCATTTTAACCTAGGAGTTGTTAAAATATTATTACCATAATAATTATATACAAAAAGTTACGATAATTATTTACAAGTATTGAGTGCGTCTAAGATTTAAATAGAGTACACTAGCTTGGTGTTTAGGTCGTTCAATAGACATGCAACCCGCGCGATATAGTATAAACTTTCAATGAATCAGCCTTGGTTCAATCAAAAAACATGGTCAGTTAGGGATAGAGATAACGCGAGAGGCAGGATTAATTTCCACAAAACACCCCGAGGCTAACCAAATCAATGGTATATACTCTATTGGTGTTAGTCTTTCTTAGATCCGAAACCTGTCACCAGTCATAACCCATTTCTAGACACCATGTCCGACATTCAGCCAATCTTTTGAAAATTTACACTTCCTCAAGTCCTTTGCAAACTCCGCCATCAACCTCATGTTCATAACTTTACTTAGGTTATGATGTGCGGTGATGAAATCCACACATCACGAGGGGTTAAGGAGATAAGTTAGGAAATGAGGCGCCATCTATTCCAAAGAGTGTGACTTAATAAACCAAACTTATGTACTAAATTTAAATCAAAGACTACCAATTTACTACAAAATTGTCATAATTACTAATTTATTATTTTTAATAATTCACTAATTTACCATATTTACTACAAATTTACAATATTACAACAATATTTACAAATTATAATTACATGCAACAATAATCACCAATTATACTATTAATTAAAAAAATATTAAATTACAATAATTAATTATCATGCATTTACTAACTAATATTAATTATTATTACCAATTATTACTAATATATTATTTTTACTAATTAATTAATTTACCATGCAATTTACTAATTTATTAATTGAATTATAATTATGTTAAAAATTTAAAATATAACCTAAAAGATGAGTCGTCGGAGGGAGGAGGGAGTCGCCGGATTTTTAGTCGCCGGAGGAGGGAGGTCGGATTTTTGAGAGAGAGTGAGAGAGAGAGAGAGAGAGAGGAGAGGGATGATTTGATTGAGAATGAGATGAGGAAAAGGATGGGCCTTGCTGCCTTTATATACAGTTTACCTTAAATCACGGAGCCCTGTTTTCCGTCGTCCAAGTGCACTTGGACGACGAAAACAGGTGTTTCCGTCGTCTAAGTGAACCGTTTCAAAATTTTCAATTGGCGACCAATTAATTTGGCGGGTGGGAGTTAACTGCCTTAATTTTGGGAAGCGTTTCAAATTTCACTTAGACGACGGAGATAGGTTTCTCCGTCGTCTATGTCAAATTTGAACCGTTTCCCCAAAAATAAGGTGGTGGTAATTGGACTGCCATGCTTCTTCAACCTAGACGACGGAAACACACATCTCTATGGTCAAAGTTAAATTTACTTAAAATTAATTTTTAAAATTATTCGTAAGAAAGATGCCGATTTGTCATTCGAATAAAATAGTCATAAATTATCGATTAACGCATCGTATATATAAATAATTGAATTTGAGACAACGAATAATCTTATGTCTTTAAACTTGTTAAGTATCTACTAATCTTTATAACTTAAGTGTTATTAAGTATACGCTCATTGCATATCGATATTAACGAATTTGAATTTAGACAACCGCAAAAACGAAATTTTGACAAACCAGAAACGTGGATACACGAAAATTGGTAACTCCTATTTTGGAACTGTTGAATCTCACTCTCCAAGAATTGTTTACTCTATGGTCTTGACGAAAATAATATGCATTGGGACACGGTCTAGATGGTCGTTGTCTTAGATAAAATTACGAAATCTTAACTTAAACGACGCAAACACATGTTTGTGTCGTCCAAGTACTGACTTGGACGATGCAAACGTGTGTTTGCGTTGTCCAAGTACTGACTTAGTGTTTGCGTCGTCCAAGTGAAAATTCCCTTAATTTAGGGTTGGGGCCTTAGGGTTTAGGGTTTTGGGTATACTTAGACTATGGGTTGAGCCTTTTGCGTCGTCTAAGTACTATTTTTAAGATTTAGGATTATATATATAGGTATAATTAATTGGTATATTGTATTTAATTACCTTAGTATGGACTACGAAAAGTCATTTTTTCGTCCCCGTTTTAATAGTCGTGAAAATTAATTAATGTGATTCGATCGATCAAATTATTGATCGATCTGATCCTCCGGATGGATTAATTAATTAATTTTAATTTATGTCAGTCGAACCGACCACGCCATGTAATTAATTAAGTACAAAATTAATAGTTGTACATACGCACTCCTCCTCATAATATATATTAATTAATTGATCGATCATGCATCATATATTACAATAATTGCAATAATTAATTACCAATTAATATTCCTTGCGTTATATTTTATTCTTCGTCATAATCGTCATCATCCTCATCCCCGTTATCCGATTGCTCTTCCTCCTCATCATATTCAACATCGTCGGACGAATAACCTGAGTCATCGTCCTCGTCTTGTGCGTCTTCTTCATCTACCTAATTAATTGCATCAATAATCTCATCTTCAGTTAGATCTGTACAACTATCAAGCATGAGTAAACGTTCACCATCTTAAACTAGGTCCATTATGTTGGAGTGGATGATAGAAATATTAGGCTCTTGATAGGCAATAATGTCTCTTTCCGGTTCAGCAGCATCTTCAGTCGCCGGTGTCCCTTCAATTGTCGTAGTATTCCATATTCCTCGATGAGAGATATGGTTCACTATTTTCCACCCTTCACCAGCTTTCGGATCATCGAGATAGAACACCTGCCTAACTAAGGTGGAGAGAGCGAAAGGCTCATCCTCATACCAGTTTGAGTTTGTATCGACTGATAAAAGTCCCAGGTATTCCTTTGTATGCTTGAACCATTTGCAATTGAATAGGAAAATGTTGACATCATTCCCGTAACATAGCTGAACGACATATACAATACGTAACATAGCTGAATGACATATACAATAACCCCGTAATATAGATCATTGTCTTTCCCAACCGCTACCCCACTGTTTTGTATTCTTCTTCCTTCATCTCGGGCCAATGAATGGAACTTTAGATCGTTCACAAAACATCCGGGGTAAATATAGTATTTAATCGACTTCCTTGCTAGCAAGTGCTTTGGCCAGGCCCCCCCCCCCCCCTCCCCGTGGTTTTTGGATTTTTGTAGATCAATCATCTACAAAAATGGGAAAATTAAATGGTTTACTTTCTACAAACATGATCGATATGTATATAAACTAAATACCGAGACATACATACAGACGTACCCATTGGAAAAAATAATCAGGGAACTTCTTCTTAACCATTTTCTCAAACCACGCCGAACTCTTGTCCGGATTTAACGCCTGAAGTCTTTCCCTGTATGACATCATATACGGCTCAACTTCGTCACAGTCTCACAACACTACCCAATGTGCCTCAATAAGTTCTTCCCGTGTGAACGATTCCTTTAATACTACTCTAAACGGTCGTACGACATTTGTGACGACAGAAAGATTGATGCGGGCACTGGGATCGAAGGCAGTGGGAGGTGGTGGATCTTTGAGGTACATGTTGCAGTATGTAACACACTCATGCATTAGGTATGCCTCGGCTATGGAGTCATCTGGGGCTGACCTATTTTTGACGAATCCTTTATACTGTCTAAGCTGTCTACAAAATCAAACGTTCAATTAATACATTGTACAATAAGAATATGTACATATAGCTAGTAATCTCCAGTGGAAGAAATTATGAATCGAAAAACCTGTATAATTAATTAGTTGTACGTACTTTTCTTGAGGATACATCCAAGTGTACTAGACCAGATCAGAAATGAGCACCTGCTTGGGCAGGTGGATCATTAGGTGAATCATGATGTCAAAGAAAGCAGGGGGAAAATCATCTCTAGTTTGCAAATGATGTGCACAATTTGTTGCAGTTCCACCACATCTGACTTCTTTAATTCTCTAGCGCATAACCTCTACCACCATCTTCACAAAGCCACTATTGGTTCTACGACGTCACGAGGCAAATATGGTCGAATTACCACTGGAATCAGACGTTGCAGGATAACGTGATAGTCATGTGTATTTAGACCAACAAACTTGTGTTGCACCTTGTCCACTGCTCCAATTATAGTAGCTGCATACATAGTCAGCTTCACTGTGTAAGGTGCAGCTGGCATCTTGTTGTACACTCCTCGCCCATCCTGCCTCAACCACAAGGGATGACGTAGATTCATTGATTCCAGATCTTTGCGCGCTTTGGGAGTATCTTTAGTCTTGAACTTAATACCGAGAATTGTTCCCACCACACTGTTGCACACATTCTTTTCTATGTGCATCGCGTCCAAGTTGTTCCTCAACATCAATTTCGACCAGTAAGGGAGTTCAAAGAATATACTTTTGTGATGCCAATAGTTGAGACCATGTGGAGGTATTGGATTGCATTTCTTTACATCCACGTCATTGGTCAAGATACCAAAGTTGAAATCTCTCAACCTCTCTAAAATCTCTTCGCCCGACCAACTACGGGGTTTAGGATTGTTCTCTACCCTCCCGTAGAAATGAGCTTCATCCTGTCGCCACGGGTGGTCGAGAGGAAGCTATATACGGTGACCCCAGTAACACACCTTCCCCGCATGCGAATTAGAGTTCACGTCGTCCAAACATATAGGACATCCATTATATCCTTTCGTCCTGCAGGCTGCCAACATCCCATACGCTGGAAAATTGTTGATCGTCCACATTACGGTAGCCCTCATCGTGAACATCGTGTTAGTGAATTTTCCATCAGTTGGGACTCCATTTTACCACAATAGTTTCAGCTCGGTAGACATCTAAGCACTTCTCCGGAGATTTAGGACCTGGAATTAGCAGAGTAAGCAAATTAAATTCCTTGTTCATACACATCCACGGAGGCAAGTTGTACGACATCACAATAACTGGCCAAGTGCTGACGGTGGACCTATTACTACCCCAAGGATCACTACCAGAAGAATTACTATACCCGACGAGTTGGTGTCGTCGGTCTGTTCCTTTTTATCGTCGGGTATAGCCTATACCCGACGACTTATCATCGGTTATAGTCTTGTCGGTAATGCACCGTCGGTGATACTATAACCGACGATGAATTAGGTTTTTCGTTGGAAAAAAAAGAGACTAAAAGCAACGATAGATTATCGTCGGGCATAGTTTCAAACTATAATCTCCATGGTCAAAATGGTTGACCATGGAGAAAACTATAGCCGACGATGTTGACACATATCGTCGGTTATAGTTAATAATAATTAATTTTTTTTTGCAGGTTCTGGGTTTTATCCCAAAACCTGCATTCCCAAAAAATCACCAATATAGTTCAAATTTAAAATCAACAACCATTGAAACTATAGTAGTAAATAAATAAAATAAAAAACCGAAATCGTTCAAATCTGTTTACATATGCGTACGTAGTAAATAATTAAAATAAAAAACCGAAATTGTTCAAATCTACGGGGGTCCTAAGTCTATGTGGTCAAACGGATCGTCATAAGTTGGTTGGTCCTGGTCTGGCTGAGGCTGCGGCTGTGGCTGAGGATGCGGCTGTGGCTGAGGCTGTGGTTGTGGCACACCGAAAATGGGCGGGGGAGCTATCTGGATTCCAGATGCTTGCAACTGTGCATAACAGTGCTGCATCCATGTCCCAATCTGCTGCTGCTGTTCGGCCAACCGATTCTGCTCTGCGGCTCGCGGCTGCTCCATCTCCTCCATCCGATGCCGTTGAGCTTCCATCTCAATCGCTTGCCTATGAAGCTGCTCCTGTAGCTCATTAGCCTTCGAAGATGATGATGATCCCGATCCGCGAGAGAATTCAGGGGTCTTCTTCAGCAGCCCTTGACCCCACTTTCCGGAACCCCTGTATTAGAAAGTGTTCTTCCCTGAAGGGATCGCAGTTGACATAATCCTAGCCCTGACGATCGGATCAGATCGATCAATCTGATCAATCGGGGGTTCCGCATTGGGGGTGTTGGGATAGAGCTCTCTCGCCACTTGAGTCAACACCTCCGGAATCGCCTCCTGAACTCTCGCCTAATTGACAAAGGAAAATAAAATATTAATTAATGTAAACAATCTAAAAAAATAAGAAATATGTTTATTTTGTTATAAGGACACTTACAGCATATTCGGGGAACTGGAGATACGCGTGATGCATCGTGTAGATAAGGGGATCCTCTTCTGGGTGGTTGGCCGCCTCCTCGATTCAACCCGCGTATGATCTGGAACCGGCATGATGATTTTTGGTGTTTTTGGCCCGGTTCCTTGTGTTGACTTCAGAAATAGCCTGCTCGTTTAATCCAACATGAAAAAAATATTAGCCAAATAATTTGAGGGAAGTACGATCTTCAATTTCGGGTTGTTGAAGTGAACCACAAGCCATCGCCACTCGTACTCCCTATAACGAAACTCGCTAGGGGTACCCGAACGATCGTCGCCGTACTTTTTCCAATGTTTTTTCAGCTCGCCCTTCCACTCCTTATACCTATATTAATAAAATCAATCATTAGTAACTTACAACATTGTTTGAACATAATCAAAAGAAATGAAAAAATTGAAACAAATGAGGTCTGCAAACCTGCTCCCATGCACTTCATCCACCCACGTGGGTCTAATGTCATTGTCCACGCGGAACCACCTCTGCAATGCATATATATATATATATCAATAATATTTAAAATTTATTTAGAAAATATACATAATGCATATACAATTCAACTCACCGACAACGCATTATTCAGCTCATATTTGACGGATTGCGGCACTGACTTCCAATCTGGCCACAACATTGGGACTCTATCTCGTATGAGGCTGCCCGCCATCCCTGCGTACCTTCGAGTGACCTTTCCCTCTATCACCTGCCCTCTATCCCCGGTCGGAATCATAACTTGGCCACCACCGCTAGCCTGAATGGCGTCGTCCAGTAACTTGCCGACGACGGGGCCTCTGGTTCTCTTTTGTTTGTCACCGAGCACGATCTGGCCTATCACATATATATGTAGACGATTTTTTAAACATCAACACCTAATTGAATTTAAATATTACTAAGTAAAAAGATATCACTAATTAATATTTACCTGATTCGTCGGTGCGTTGTCCCAGAATCCTCACACTCCAGAGAGGTTCCGGGAAGGGTACATACGCATATGCCTGGTCCGGGGTAATGAACTCTAGCTATCCCAGAACAGGCATCCCCGTGGAATCGACGAGAGGTATCGTCGGGATTTCCAACGGTAAGAATAAGGTAGACGGCGGGCATAGTCACATCCTGGCCGAGGACTGAGTCGATCCACCAGCCTCCTCGGAAGAATGAGGAGCTGTCTGGTAGGTGAAGGGGAAAGGGTTCTTGCGATGAATCTCCGGCATTCAGACCGAGGATTGAGTCGCACTATCCGTTTCCGGCGTGCGACTGACCTCATAAAGCCTCATCGCGCCAGAGGAACGAGTAGGCTCGACCTGCTGCTGCTGAGGTTGTCCCTCGCCCAGCAGTGTACGGTGCCGAGAGGTCTGCGGAAGACTGTAAGTGTTGCCGACGCTGGTGGATCCTGATGCGGACCGACTTCTGGTGCCCTCATCCCCACGTCCCGATCTCCCTCTCCCTCTCGACCTCCCCCTCGAGCTCGACCCCCCTCGGGAAGCACTGCAATTTAACCAATTCATCGTTGCTATAAAATTATAAAAATTCAAAATAATTCCTAATTCATCCAAAAATTCGAATTCGTAATCCAATAATTCCAAAATTTAATTAATTAAACTCCTCTATGTATATATAAAATCAACAATAATTCCTAAAATTAATTAAACTCCTCTATATATATAATCCAATAATTCCATAAATCCAATATATAATCCAATAATTCCAATAATTAAACATAAATCCAATATATATATATTCCAATATATAAATCCCATATATATATAATCCAATAATTCCAATAATTCCATAAATCCAATATATAAAATGCGTATATATATATAATCCATGTGACGACCCGAACCAAAATCTGATGCATATTCGGCACGATTCTCGAGATTGAGTTTAGTCGCAGTTTATTGTCGTATTTGTGGTTTGCCGATTCGATTCGCGACTATGTTTCCGGTCGAGAATTTGGGTTGAGTGTCTTCACGGAAATTATAGAGTACGTGATTTTGAGCTCGTGGGCGGTTCCGGAAGATTTTTCCGATAGCCGATGAATATTTTATGATTATTTCAAGTTTCGGTGTCCGACGAGTTTATCCGAATCATTTCGTATATTCGTTTTGGACCGTCGATCGACCCGAGGCGCGAGTATAAATATCGGGAATAGTCGTAAAATCATCGAAAATCACTGTTTTGAGTTGACCATCGTTGACTTACCATTTCGGGAAAGTTGACCAGTTTGACCGAAGAGGAAAGTTTCCCCTTTGAGCTTTGCCGTCCGACGACCTAGATTCCGGCCACCAACGAATTCGACGAGGGTATGAATAGCTTCCTTAAGTGATTTCGAGTTGAATGATGTGTGTTTTGTTGAGAATTGATCACGTTTGAGTTAAACCCGATTCGGGTTAGGTTGTCGGAAATCGCCCTTATCGGGGGGAGGTTTTTCGGTGAGAGTTGGTGGCGGAGGGGTGAGGGCTTCGACTCGCCTTGCCCCAAGGAAGCTTCCCATGTGATTTATTTCGGGATTGGTTAAGGTTTGGCTCGAACCCGATTGGGTTTTCCGGTGGGTTTTCCGATTTGGTTTTTGATGAAATTGATGAGGTTTGAGTTCGAATTGGCTTGTGTACCAGTTATGAAAAGTGTTTGGATGAGTGAGACCTTGAAATCTGTAAGTTTTGGCCGTGGAATTCCACCGTTGACGGCGCGGCGGCGGCGGCGGCGGCGGTTAACGGCGGAGCTCCGGCCAAAAGTTGACTTTTTGGATTTTTGTGTAAGTAGTGTCGTTTTTCTAGAAATCGCGCCCTGATTATTGTCCAGAGGTTTTCGGGTTGATTTGGTTAGCCGATTTTTAGTCGAGGTTTCGAGTGGGGATTTCGGAATTTCCGTTATTCATTTTGTACCGCATTGCATATTTCCGGGAACGGTTGGTTTCCGTGATTCAGTACAGGGTTGAGAACTATGATTTTGATCAGTTATGTTTTTGTGAATATTCAGGAGATCGAGATCGAGATCTGGATCGTGAACGTGCTACAGGCGAGGGATCTTCCGCCGGACCACGAGATTAGCGCTAGTGCGCATTTTGCTCACCTGTGAGTGGACAATTTCTTTTCACGGAATTCTTGCGAGTCTTTTATGTGATTTACGAATTTGAGCATGCGTATGAGATTTCGGGTTATATAAGCATGTGTTTTACGATTATACGATTATATTTATACAGATATACGTATATAAATATGCATACACTTATATGTTGTTTCATGCATTTGCATCGAAATGTTTATGATTTGGTTTACACAGAGTACAGTCGTTATATGTTGTTGTATCGATACACTCGCATCCCGGCTGATCCCCGAGGATGTGTACCGGGGGAGGCTGTGACTCCTGACCCGAGGCCTTTACCGGGGGGAGGCAGACCTCTGACCTGAGGCCTTTCTGGCTCGAATCACGTGTGGGTCTGGGATCCCGTGATTCGGACTGTACTAGCACGGTGTGTGTCCATGAGTGACCCCGTGGGATTTTTACTTGCATGCTCAGTACACTGGAGGAGTGTGAGTTTTACCTCGTGTACTATGTTGTTTTTATTTACCTGGACTCGCATATGTTTTTATAACATATATATTAACTGGTGAAAGACATTTATTTTCGTCCACTCACTCTAACGTGTTTATTGTCTTTCCCCTGGGCTTTTCGGTTTCCGTGCCTAGTTGCAGTTCAGGTTTGGTGTTTTTCACGTCGCGGTCTGGAGGCTAGTGATCAGAGTTACCTGTGCTTTCCAGTAGGTTCTTGTTTCGCCTACTGATGTATATATTGTATATGTTTTACTTTAGAGGTCGCTCTGATACATTCTGATACATGTTTATACGGATTTCTCGGATATATATATATTACAGTACAGTTTACTGTTTATGATTCATATATTGATGTTGAGAAATCCGGATGGGATTGGTGCCCATGGTTTGGCTTTTGTGCCATAGGATGAAGTGTTATTTTCTGGGTGCAGGTTATGGCAATTCCACGTTAGTAACGAAACTCTGCCGAAATTTTGAAACTTTTTTGTTGGTTCGTATTTTCGAAAGGGTTTGATTCCGGTTTAGGTAACTGAATCGGGATTGGGTCCTTTCAGCTTGGTATCAGAGCATTAGGTTGTCAGATTCTGTAGACTCTTGTAGTTGTGACGCTTAGGGTATTTGAGTTGATACAGCATGACTGGAGTGATGACCCGACTGGCCAGCGGTATTCATCAATACTTCGGGTGTTGTGTGTCCTCAAATATCTGCGGTTTCATGATTACGTTCTTTCTACTTGTACCTAATGCTTGTCTTGTATCAGTAGGATGCCTCCTCGACGTGGTCCCCGTGTTGATCGGGATGATGATCCTGATGAGGATCGCCGAACGCGCGACTTGCTTATGCGAGTGCTGCGTTTGGAGGAGCGTTTTGACCCTGTGGTCAAGGCTCGTACAGCTGGTGCTACTGTATTTTCGGGTTCAGTTGATCCAGAGATATGCGAGGCATAGTTGGTTCAGATTGAACGTGTTTGTGAGCGTCTGCAGTTTAGTCCTGAGCAGATGACAGTAGCCGCAGTTGGTTTACTTGAGGGTGATGCATACTTTTGGTGGGTTAGCACTGACAGAGTTCCGGCTGATACTCCGTGGACATTGTTTCGTGATTTGTTTATTCGGAGGTACTTTAATCAGGCTACCCAGCAGCGCAAGTACGAGGAGTTTACGAACTTGAGGCAGGGCAGTTTGTCTGTACTTGAGTATCGGGATCGGTTTACCCGTTTGTCTCGTTTTGCGCGGGATATGGTGGCTATAGAGGAAGCCAAGTGTCGTAGGTTTGAGCTGGGATTGAATCTGAACATCAAGGTGACGCTGACTACGATGCCTCGGAACAACTTTTATGAGTTTGTTAGTGCTGCACTCCGAGGCGAGGACATTGAGCAAGAGAGACAGCAGAGGTACCAGCCGAGACGTTTTGAGGAGGGTGGACCAAGTCAGGGGCCTTCAAAGAGGCTGAGTTCTGATACTTCCGGTTCAGCTTCATCTTCAGGCGGTGGATCTTATCGCCCACCAGTTGGTGCACAGAGACGGAGACCGATATGGAGGAGAGATCGTCGGCAGGGACCACAGGCTAGTGGGAGTTACAACGGTTCTAGTTACCCTCGGCGTACCGGTGGCACGTTTACTGTACCGCGGGAGTATCCATTGTGTAATTTCTGCAACAGGCATCACCTTGGACCGTGTCAACAAGGCCCTGTCACTTGTTTCCGTTGTGGCCAAGTGGGTCACTATGCGAGGGAGTGTTCTCAGTTGTATGGCGGTGATGGGCAAGCGGCCCAGAGTTCCGGAGTTGAGCAAGGTGCCACTTCGGGAGTTCGACCAGCACAATTTGCAGGTCAGGGCAGGCAGTAGAGATAGCCCCAGCGAGGACGACCAGCCGGACAGGCGAGAGTTCATGCTATGACTCTACACGAGCATCACCGGAGGTCGTTATCGGTACGTTACATGTTTTTGGTATTCCTGTACTTGCATTGTTAGATCCGGGCGCTACACATTCATTTATATCATTTAGACTATCATCATTGGTTACGGTACCTGCATCTCCACTTCCGGGGTTGTGGAGGGTGTTGTATCCGTCAGGTGAGGTTGTGAGTATCGGTTGGGTTTACCAAGATTGTGAGGTATTTATTGATGGCCATGGTTTAGCCGCAGATCTGTTACTGCTTGATATTGTGGATTTCGATCTGATTTTGGGTATGGACTTCCTGGAGTCGCATTGGGCCATGTTTGACTGCCATAGGAAGGAGGTCGCGTTTCGACGACCCGGGTTACCTGAGATACTATTTCGCGGCGAGAAGAACACTTCACTACTGTGTTTGATTTCCGCGATGAGGGTGGATCGGTTGATGAAGAAGGGTTGTGTTGCTTACTTAGCCCATGTTGTGGACACTACAGCTGCAGTGCCAGATCTTGGTAGTATTCAGGTTGTGTCTGAGTTTCCGGATGTGTTTCCAGCGGAGTTACCTGGTATACCCCCTGTACGGGAGATTGATTTTACCATTGAGTTATTGTCGGGTACTGGACCAATTTCCCAGACACCGTACCGGATGGCGCCTGCGGAGTTGAAGGAGTTGCAGATTCAGCTCTAGGAGTTGTTAGAGAAGGGATTCATTCGACCGAGTGTTTCTCCGTGGGGTGCCCCAGTGTTGTTTGTGCGGAAGAAGGACGGGTTCATGCGATTGTGCATTGACTATCGGAAGCTGAATCAGGTTACAGTGAGGAACAAGTATCCGTTGCCGCGGATTGACGACTTGTTCGATGGTTTGTATAGGATTTCTCCCGGATAGCTACACCACTGACCAGATTGACGAAGAAGGGCGTCAAGTTTGTGTGGTCTGATGCGTGCGAGGAGAGTTATTTGCTCCTAAAGGAGAGATTGACTACCGCACCGGTTCTGACATTGCTAGACGACAGTGGTGAGTTTATTGTGTATAGTGACGCGTCGAAGTTGGGCCTTGGCTGTGTGTTGATGCAGCATGGTAGAGTTGTGGCATATGGTTCCAGACAGCTGAAACCGCGTGAGGTCAACTATCCGACGCATGATTTGGAGTTAGCCGCTATCATATTAGCGTTGAAGAGTTGGAGACATTACCTGTATGGTGCTCAGTGTAAGATTTTCACTGATCACAAGAGTCACCTACTTGCGGACGCAGCCGGATTTGAACATGAGGCAGCGCCGATGGATGGAGGTTATCAACGATTACGATTGCACGTTCGAGTATCATCCGGGGAAAGCCAATGTTGTAGCTGATGCACTTAGCCGGAAATCTGGAGCCTCGTTGTTTCACATGTGTGTGGCCAGAGTATCGATGTTAGCTGAGCTTCGAGCTACAGGTACTGTGTTTGGGTATGATGATGATGGAGCTTTGTTGGCCAGTTTTCAGGTTCGACCCGTACTGGTTGATCAGGTACGAGAGGCACAGGATTCAGATCTTTACTTGCTGGGCAAGAAGACCTTGATACGAAATGGTGTGCCTACAGAGTTCCGGTTGAGCGACGACGGTACGTTGTTGTTCAAAGGTAGGCTATGTGTGCCCAGAGACGAGGACTTGAAGAAGGAGATTCTGGACGAGGCCCATAGTTCAGCGTATGCGATGCATCCCGGAGGTACGAAGATGTTTCGTACACTTCGAGCGTACTATTGGTGGCGCAATATGAAGCCGGAGATTGCCGCGTACGTGAGTCGGTGTTTGATTTGTCAGCAGGTGAAAACGGAGAGGCAGAAACCTGCAGGAAAACTACAGCCACTTGAGATTCCGGTTTGGAAGTGGGAACACATTACGATGGATTTCGTCTATCAGTTGCCGCGTACTTCAGCGGGCAACACTGGCATTTGGGTTATTGTTGACCGACTGACGAAATCCGCACACTTTCTTGCACTTCCAGGGAAGATTTCAGTGGGTAGATTGGCCAAGTTGTAGTTATCCGAGATTGTTCGCTTGCATGGTATGCATGTATCCATTGTTTCTGACCGAGATAGTCAGTTTACTTCTGAGTTTTGGCAGGCGTTGCAGCGAGCTTTGGGCACGAGGTTGCGATTTAGTACAGCTTTCAATCCTCAGACTGACGGGCAGCCGAGCGGACCATTCAGACTCTTGAGGATATGCTGAGATCGTGTGTGTTGCAGTTTCGCGGAAACTGGGATCAGCAGTTACACTTGATTGAGTTCGCCTACAACAACAGCTATCAGGCCAGTATTGAGATGGCACCGTACGAGGCCCTGTACGGGAAGCAGTGTCGCACTCCATTGTGTTGGAGTGAGGTGGGCGAGCGTTGGCTTATTGGTCCTGATTTGGTGAAAACCACGATGGAGGACATACAGATTATCCGGGATTGACTGATGATCGCCCATGATCGGCAGAAGAGTTACGCAGATATGAGGAGGAAGAGTTTAGAGTTCGAGGTTGGTGATTGGGTCTTCCTGAAACTATCTCCGTGGAGGGGAGTTGTGCGTTTCGGGAAGCGTGGTAAGCTTCGACCGTGGTACATTGGTCCGTATGAGATTACGGAGAGGGTTGGAGCTGTTGCTTACAGACTTGAGTTACCGGCTGAGATGGCTCGTGTGCATGATGTCTTCCATGTTTCGATGTTGCGGAAGTACATCTCAGATCCTTCACATGTGTTAGCCCCACAGCAGTTGCCGATCAGAGAGGATTTGACGTATGTAGAGGAGCCAGTGCAGATTCTCGATCGTCGTGAGCAGGAGTTGAGACACCGTGTGATTCCGCTGGTGAAGGTCTTGTGGCAGAACCACTCAGTTGAGGAGGCCACCTGGGAGACCAAGCAGCGTATGCGGGAGCAGTATCCTTATCTGTTCACTTGACAGGTACGTAAATTTCGAGGTCGAAATTTCTTTAAGGGGGGTAGATTTGTGACGACCCGAACCAGAATCTGATGCATATTCGACACAATTCTCGAGATTGAGTTTAGTCGCAGTTTATTGTCGTATTTGTGGTTTGCCGATTCGATTCGCGATTATGTTTCCGGTCGAGAATTTGGGTTGAGTGTCTTCACAGAAATTGTAGAGTACGTGATTTCGAGCTCGTGGGCGGTTCCGGAAGATTTTTCCGATAACCGAGGAATATTTTATGATTATTTGAAGTTTCGGTGTCCGACGAGTTTATCCGTTTGTTTCGAGCTTATCCGAATCATTTCGTATATTCGTTTTGGACCGTCGATCGACCCGAGGCGCGAATATAAATATCGGGAATAGTCGTAAAATCATCGGAAATCACTGTTTTAAGTTGACCATCGTTGACTTACCATTTCGGGAAAGTTGACCAGTTTGACCGAAGAGGAAAGTTTCCTCTTTGAGATTTGCCGTCCGACGACCTAGATTCCGGCCACCAACGACTTCGACGAGGGCATGAATAGCTTCCTTAAGTTATTTCGAGTTGAATGATGTGTGTTTTGTTGAGAATTGATCACATTTGAGTTAAATCCGATTCGGGTTAGGTTGCCGGAAATCGCCCTTATCGGGGGGAGGTTTTCCGGTGAGAGTTGGTGGCGGAGGGGTGAGGGCTTCGACTCGCCTTGCCCCAAGGAAGCTTCCCATGTGATTTATTTCGGGATTGGTTAAGGTTTGGCTCGAACCCGATTGGGTTTTCCGGTGGGTTTTCTGATTTGGTTTTCGATGAAATTGATGAGGTTTGAGTTCGAATTGGCTTGTGTACCAGTTATGAAAAGTGTTTGGATGACTGAGACCTTGAAATCTGGAAGTTTTGGCCGTGGAATTCCACAGTTGACGGCGCGCCGCCGCCGGCGGCGGCGGTTAACGGCGGAGCTCCGGCCAAAAGTTGACTTTTTGGATTTTGGTGTAATTAGTGTCATTTTTCTCGAAATCGCGCCTTGATTATCGTCCATAGGTTTTCGGGTTGATTTGGTTAGCCGATTTTCAGTCGAGATTGAAAGGACCCAATCCCGATTCAGTTACGTAAACCGGAACCGAACCCCTTCTGAAAATACGAACCAACAAAAATTTTTCAAAATTTCGGCAGAGTTTCGTTACTAACGTGGAATTGCCATAACCTGCACCCGGAAAATAACACTTCATCCTATGCCACAAAAGCCAAACTGTGGGCACCATTCCCATCCGGATTTCTCAACATCAATATATGAATCATAAACAGTAAACAGTACTGTAGTATATATATATATATATATATATATATATTCGAGAAAATCCGTATACACAAGTATCAGAATGTATCATAGTGACCTCTAAAGTAAAACATATACAATATACACATCAGTAGGCGAAACAAGAACCTACTGGAAAGCACAGGTAACTCTGATCACAAGTTTCCCCAACTGGGCACGGAAACTGAAAATCCCAGGGGAAAGACATGAAAACTGTTAGAGTGAGTGGACGAAAATAAATGTCTTTCACTAGTTAATATATATGTTTAAAATAATATATGCAAGTCCAGGTAAATAAAAAAAATAAGTACACGAGGTAAAACCATAATCCTCCAATGTACTGAGCATGCAAGTATAAATCCCACGGGGTCACTCATGGACACACACCGTGCTAGTACAGTCAGAATCACGGGATCCCAGACCCACACGTGATTCTAGCCGGAAATGGCTTCAGGTCAAAGGTCTGCCTCCCCCCGGTAAAGACCTCGGGTCAGGAGTCACAGCCTCCCCTGACAAATGCCTACCATCGGGGATCAGCCGAGAGGCGAGTGTATCGATACAACAATGTAACCACGACTGTACTCTGTGTAAACCAAATCATAAACATTTCGATGCAAATGCATGAAACAGCATATAAGTATATGTATATTCGTATACGTATATTCGTATAAGTATAATCGTATATTCGTAAAACACATGCTCATGTAATCCGAAATCTCATACGCATGCTCAAGTTCATAAATCATATAAAAGACTCGAAAGAATTTCGTGAAAAGAAATTGTCCACTCACAGGTGAGCAAAACGCGCACTCGCGCTAATCTCGAGGACCGGCGGAAGATCCCTCGCCAGAAGCACGGTCACGATCCAGATCTCGATCTCCTGTATATTCACAAAAACATAACTGATCAAAACCATAGTTCTCAACCCTGTACTGATGCACGGAAACCAACCGTTCCCGGAAATATGCAATGCGGTACAAAATGATAAACGAAATTCCCGAAATCCCAACTCGAAATCTCGACTGAAAATCGGCTAACCAAATCAACCCGAAAACCTCTGTACGATAACCAGGGCGTGATTACGAGAAAAATGACATTAAAATTGTCGAAATCTGAAAAGTTGACTTTTCTCGCCGGAGCGCCGCCGTTGACCGCCGCCGGCGCCGCCGGCGCGCCGTCAACGGTGAAATCCCACGGCGGAAAGCTCCAGAATTCAAGGTCTCATCGAGGCGAACTACTTCTTCTTCTACCACGAAGGCCAACTCACCACGGATCTCCTCCAATTCTCCCCGAAACCAAACGGAATTTAGATTCCGGTGACCTAACCGGTGACCATCGAAACCTCCATCAATCCCCAAATAAACCATATAGGAAGACTCACAAGGTCAAGGGGAGTCGAACCCCCCCTAACCATCACCACCAAACCTCGCCGGAAAATGGCCAACCGTCACCGGCGAAGTTACCCAGTTCGGCCCGATTCGGGTGCTCCAAAATCCTCATCAATTCTCAACAAAACATACATCATTCAATTCGAAATCACATAGGGAAGCTATTCATACCCTCGTCGAAGTCGTTGGTGGCCGGAATCCAGGTCGTCGGACGGCAACTCCCAATCGGGAAACTTCCTTATCGGGTCAACGGTGGTCAACTTACCAAAAACGGAAAGTCCACATCTGGTCAAAGAAAACAGTATTTTCGGAAATTTTATGACTATTTTCGATATTTATACTCGCGCCTCGGGTCGATCGACGGTCCAAAATGAATATACGAAATGATTCGGATAAGCTCGAAACAATCGGATAAACTCGTCGGAACCCAAAACATCAAATAATCATAAAATATTCCTCGGTTATCGAAAAAATCTTTCGGAACTGCCCACGAGCTCGAAATCACGTACTCTACAATTTCCGTGAAGACACCCAACTCAAATTCTCGACCGAAAACATAGTCGCGAATCGAATCGGCAAACCATATATACGACAATAAACCGCGACTAAACTCAATCTCGAGAATCGTGCCGAATACGCAACAGATTCTGGTTCGGGTCGTCACAAGGTTTCGAGTGGGGATTTCGGAATTTCCGTTATTCATTTTGTACCGCATTGCATATTTCCGGGAACAGTTGGTTTCCGTGATTCAGTACAGAGTTGAGAACTATGATTTTGATCTGTTATGTTTTTGTGAATATTCAGGAGATCGAGATCGAGATCTGGATCGTGATCGTGCTACAGGCGAGGGATCTTCCGCCGGACCACGAGATTAGCGCTAGTGCGTGTTTTGCTCACCTGTGAGTGGACAATTTCTTTTCACGGAATTCTTGCGAGTCTTTTATGTGATTTACGAATTTGAGCATGCGTATGAGATTTCGGGTTATATAAGCATGTGTTTTACGATTATACGATTATATTTATACAGATATACGTATATAAATATGCATACACTTATATGTTGTTTCATGCATTTGCATCCAAATGTTTATGATTTGGTTTACACAGAGTACAGTCGTTATATGTTGTTGTATCGATACACTCGCATCCCGGTTGATCCCCGAGGATGTGTACCGGGGGAGGCTGTGACTCCTGACCCGAGGCCTTTACCGGGGGGAGGCAGACATCTGACCTGAGGCCTTTCTGGCTCGAATCACGTGTGGGTCTGGGATCCCGTGATTCAGACTGTACTAGCACGGTGTGTGTCCATAAGTTAAAGTCGATCATCTTCATACACATCATTTTACATTGCACGTTCAAACTGAAATTAACACATACATACACTAAGGCGCATAGTCAGAATCATCGCTTGAGTTTGACTCGGTTTCCGAGTTGATTTCAGGTAAGATGTGTAAGCCCTCGTCACTTGAGTCTTCATTGTCTTCATTTTGATTAACATCAATTCGGTTGAGGAATTCGTACCATACTGCCCTGTTTCACATTATTAAGGCGAATTGTTGAGGTTTCAGGAATACCAGTTGCGTTCGGCTCTTGGTATGCACTTACTTCTTTATCATCCGAGGTCACACCAAGGGTGGAGGCACTGTATATGTTTCTTGGAAGAACATGGTTAACCACTTTCCATGCGCCTTTATGCACAAGATCATCAAGATAGAACAATTGTTTCACCGCTGTGGCCAAAACAAACGGATCATCTTCATACCAGCTTGTAGCAGTATTCACCGAAAAAATACCGTATTGATCGGTCTTTGTGTTCTGAGGGTCAGTATCAAACCATCTACACTTAAACAAGTGCACGGTCATGCCTTCCCCATATATTAATTCGACAACTGAATGGAGAACACCGTAATAGTTAACTCCATTCTGCCCACCAAGCACCATTACCCCAGAATTCTGTGTTTTTCGTCTGACATCTCTATGTTCACAAATAAATAGCACGCCATTTACCTTACACATAGGATAAACTCTGGAAGTTACCGGTTTCTGCGCCAAGAGCCTCAATTCGTGTGACCACTGAGGGATACCATCATCTTGTACATGGTTCATCTGAAAATAATCATTTATTAACTTAACTATAAATAGGATACGAGACATGCACTTAAATTCATATACCAGTCAATTTATCTATATACGTACCCATTTGCCAAAATAGTTTGCGAATGTCTTGTTGTGGTACTCAACATCACCGGAAATAGCAGGGCAGTAAAGGTGCAAATTTTTCCAATATTGAACTTCTGGACAGTTAATCAATACCGACCAATGGGCAATGACTAGCTCATAAGGTTCCAAATTGTACGAGTTGGGCAACTTTCCAGAAACTTCAACATGGTCGGAGATGATCGAAAGGTTGAACTGCCCTCCATCTACTGGCATATGTTGTGGAGGGTCCTCCAACGCTCCCAAATACAACTTGGTGTACGTTACGCACTCATGCGCAATATATGCTTCAGTGATACACCCTTTGGGTGCAGATTTGTTCATCACATAGTCTTTGTAATCCCCTAATTGTCTGTAAAGTGGTAATTAAATAAGCATGTTATGCTTATTGCAAAATAAGTGAATAAATAATATTAAAGATCGACATATATAGCCAGATTCAGAGATGCATTACGTACCTTTCCATATGATACATCCATGTATAGTGTACTGGACCAGTAAGCAACAATTGTTCCGGAAGATGGAGCATCAGGTGAGGCATGATGTCGAAAAAGTTTGGAGGAAATATCCTTTCAAATTTGCACATGATAAAAATGATGTCCAGTTGCATTTCCAACAAGTCCGATTTCTTCACTTCTCTCGTGCATAACTTCTGAAAGAATCTTGACAAAGCCACTAACGGCTCCACCACCTCTTTGGGCAGGTACCCTCGAATGAAAACAGGGAAGAGGCGTTGAAGCAGTATATGACAGTCATGACTTTTTAGTCCGTACATCTTATTGTCTTTGAAGTTAACACATCGACTTATATTTCCAGCATAGCCTGAAGGATACCTGACATTACCCATCCAGCCAAAAATTTCATTCTTCTGGGCAGGCTTGACGGTATAAGGAGCTTGTGGCATTTTTTTCTTCCCATCTCTCAACCACAAATATTTTCGCAGTCCCATCCTTTTAAGATCAATGCGTGCCTTCGGGCCGTCTTTAGTTTTCCCCTCCCAATTCAGCACTGTGCCAACCACACTCTCGCACACATTTTTCTCTATGTGTATGACATCTAAGTAGTGTCTGATCAGCAACTTTGACCAATACGGAAGTTCCCAAAAAATACTTTTGTGTGTCCAGAATTTATACATGTCGGGTTTGTCAGGAAAATAAATTATTGCATGTAATTACGTGTATTTTTTAGTAAATTAATTAGTAGTACGTGTTCGATTTAAATTTAGTACATAGGCTTGGTGTAATTAAGTCGCACTCTTTGGAATAGATGGCGCCTCTTTTCCTTGCTTATCTCCTTAACCCCTCGTGATGTGTGGATTTCATCACCGCACACCATAACCTAAGTGAAGTTATGGACACGAGGTTGAGGGCGGAGTTTGCAAAGGACTTGAGGGAGTGTAAATTTTCGAAAAATTGGCCGAATGTCGGACATGGTGTCTAGAAACGGGTTATGACTGGTGACAGGATTTGGACTAAGAAAGACTTTTGTCGAAATTAGTCCTGCCTCTCGCGTTATCTCTATCCCTAACTGGCCATGTTTTTCGATTTAACCAAGGCTGATTAATTGAAAATTTACACTTTATCGCGCGGGTCGCACGTCCATTGAACGACCGAAAATGCCAAGCTAGTGTACTCTATTTAAATCTTAAACGTACTTAATTAATTAGCGTAAATTTTTAAGTTGTAATTATTATGGTAAGTAGGTACGCGTATTTTAACACCGTACTCTTAGGTTTAAATGGCTCCGCCAAAGACCACATCCGGCAAGAAGAAAGCCCAACAGGAGTCAGAAGATGAGATGCTCCAAATGTTGGCGGCCCAAGTCGGTTGGGTTCAACCGCAGGACGACGCCCTCAATCCGGGGCCTTCTGGGGAAATTCCCTCTGCCCCATTTCTCTCAAGCGGTGATGACGTCGACCCCTTTTCAACTCCGACGCCCGGTACCGCTTCAACGGGAAGTACTCAGGCGTCTTCGACGGCCGATTCTATCATGTACAGCGCCCGCCGTAAGCAAAGGAGGGCCCCCACTGACCCCCAACCGAAAAAGACTCGGGGTCTCGTTAAAGGTGGAAAGGCGGAGAAAATTTGCAAGACGACCGGGAGCAAGATCGCCTTGCCCTACGACGAATTCACCGGTGGCCCTCCCACACCTCAGCTAGCAAGTCTCTCGGCTCATAGCATTGGGTCGATTGTTCGTAACCGGCTTTGGAATACCTGCAGTCACTTCTTCAATATCGTCGGCCTCACTAAGTGTAGTAGCACTCTATATGTTTCTAGGAACAACATGGTTGACTACTTTCCATGCCCCTTTGTGCACAAGATCATTTAGATAAAACACTTTGTTATTGATGTGGCAAAAACAAAAGGGTCATCCTCATACCAGCTTGTAGCAATATTCATCGAAAAAATCCTGTATTTGTCGGTCCTTGTGTTCCCAAGGTTAGTATCAAACCATCTACACTTAAACAAGTGCATGGTCATGCCCTCCCCATAAATTAGTTCAACCACTGAATGGAGAATACTGTAATAGTCAATGTTATTCTGCCCACCATGCACCATTACCCCAGAATTTTGTGTTCTCCGTTTGTCATCTCTATGTTGACATATAAATTGCATGCCATTGACCTTACACATCGGATACACTCTTGAAGTTATCGGTTTCATCGCCAAAAACCTCAATTCGTGTGACCAGTGTGGGTCACCATCACATTGTACATGGTTCATTTGAAGATAAAAACAGCACCCATTAACTCATAATCTTGACATTGATTTATGAATATATAAAACTAAATCAATTTGAAACACGTACCCAGTAATTAAAATAGTTTGCAAACTCCCTATTATGGTACTTATGATCACCGGCAACCGCAGGGCAGTTTAAATGGATGTTTTTCCAGTATTGAACTTCTGGACAATTTATCAATACCCACCAGTAGGTAATGACTAGCTCATACAATTCCAACTTGTACGATTTTGGCAACAAATCATATAGTTCAACTTCATTCGAGAGTATAGAAAGATTGAACTAGGGTTCATCTACTGACATATGTTGTGGAGGGTCCTCCAACGTTCCCCAATACATCTTGGTGTACGTTACGCACTTGTGCACAAGATATGATTCAGCTATACACCCTTCATGTGCGGATTTATTAGCCATATAACCTTTGTAGTCCCCAAATTGTCTATCAAATTGTAAATTGCATGTGAGGATTATGAAAATACATAATTATATAAAAGAATCATGCCAATTGATCAGATGTTGAATCATATGTACCTTTCTATGGGATACATCCAAGTACCAATAAGCAACAATTGTTCGGGAAGATGGATCATCAGGTGAGGCATGATGTCAAAAAATTTTGGGGAAAATATCCTCTCAAATTTGCACATAATAAAACTGATGTCCTGTTGCATTTCCCTCAAGTCTGATTTTTTCACTTCTCTAGTCATAACTTCTGAAAGAATCTTGACAATGCTACTAACAGCTCCACCACCTGACGGGGCATGTATGATCGAATGAAAATAGGGAAGAGACATTGAAGCAGTATATGACAGTTATGACTCTTTAATCCGTACATCTTATTGTCCTGGAAGTTAACACACCTCCCTATTTTGCATGTATAGCCTGAAGGATACCTAACATTATCCATCTACCTAAAAATGTCATTTTTCTGGTCAGGCTTGACGATGTAAGGAGCTTGAGGCATTTTTTTCTTTCCTTCTCTTAACCACAAATGTTTTCATATACCCATTCTTTTCAGATCAATGCGTGCCTTTGGGCCATCTTTAGTTTTTCCCTCCCAATTCAACACTGTGCCCACCACTCTTTCGCAGACATTCTTCTCAATGTGTATGACATCTAGGTAGTGCCTGATGTGCAACTTGGACCAGTACGGAAGTTCTCAAAATATGTTTTTGTGCGTCCATCTTCTAAGTTGCACACCTATTTCTACAGTCCCATCAAATGCCTCCTTATCCTCTTCAAATGGGTGATCATGCGGAAGCCAACAATGGTGACGCATCTGAACAATCTTCCTACAATGAGGGCTGCCACAATCAACAGTCATGCACTCTGGACAATCCCTGTATCCCTTGGTAACGTTGCCTGACAACATCCCGCGGGTAGGAAAATCACTAATGGTGCCAACAAGCATGGTATGCATCTGGAACATCTCGTTTTTGTACTTGTCATAAGGAGGATGACCAATGTTACTGAAATACTTAAGCTCCTCAATCAAGGGTCTCATATACACATCAAGACACTTTCCTGGATAACTCGGCTTTGGAATTAACATAGTCAGCATATTATATTCCTTCTTCATGCACATCTATGGAGGAAGGTTGTACGGTAACAAAATAACTGGCCATATACTGTATTGAAGACTCATGTTGCCAAAAGGGTTGAATCCGTCAGATGAGAGCCCGAGCCAAACATTTCGGACCTCTGATGCAAAATGAGAAAACTCCATAACCATGTGCTTCCAAGCCTCTCCGTCTGCAAGGTGTATGATGGTATCATCGTCAGGCAAATCCCTCTCCGCGTGCCATCTCATAGCTTTGACCATGTGTGCAGACATGAACAACCGTTCCAGCCTATCAATCAACGAGATATACTGAGGTACTTTTACTGCTTTCTTATTACATGCAGGAGTCAACTTATACCTATTGGTATGACATACCGGACATGCATCAAGGTTTTCAAGATCATTCTCTTCAGCATCTTCATCTTAGAAGAGAACGCAATCATATCTGCATGCAGGGATTTTGATGTAGGTAAAACCAAGATGTTTCAAGATATGTCGCACCTTACGATGAGTGGTAGGCAGACGATGACCAGGGGGTAGCGCCAAAGCTGTCAACTTCAGATAAGCATCAACAACCTTGACACTCAATTTGTTCTCCACTTTGATCTTCATTATTCCCATGACCATTTCAAGAACAGTCTTGTTACACTCGTTATACAACGGGGTCTGTTGGAAGGCAATCAACTTGCTGTACTTGTCAATACCAGTAGTGTTGACAGCTCTGGGTAATTGCTAGACTGGCTCAATAAAAGGGAAGCCTTCAACGTCGGCAGAGATATCTTGTACTTGAGCATATACACCACTTTCATAAGGAAACACATCGTTGAGCAACCTCATTGTTGGATAATTAGATGTACTGGCCTCTCAGAAAATTGCCCATGGTCATGCTGACCCGCTGATGATGTTTCACCGTGATAAATCCAACATGTGTACTTATCCCAAAACTCATTTTCCTTCAGGTGCTCCCATACTATATCAATGGAAAAATGATACAAATTACTGAAAGGACCCAACCCCGATTTAGTTTCCTAAACCGGAATTAAACCCATTCTGAAAACACAAACCAACAAAAACCATAAAAATTTCGGCAGAGTAACGCTACTAACGCGGAATTGCCATTAACCTGCACCCGAAAAATACACTTCATGCTATACCACAAAAGCCAAACCGTGGGCACCAATCTCATCCGGATTTCTCAATATCATAACAATAATAATAAACAGTAAACATTACTGTATACTATAGAAAATCCGGGAAAAACCACATCAAACATGTATCAGTAACGTATCAGAGCGACCTCTAGTGTAAATATACAAAATATACAACAGTAGGCGAAACAAAGGACCTACTGGAAAAGACAGGTATCTCGAACAACTAGCCTCCGACCGCGACATGAGACACCAGAATCCGAACTGCAAACTGGGCACGGAAACCGAAAAGCCCAGGGGAAAGGCAAATAAAACGTTAGAGTGAGTGGACGAAAATAAACATATGCCTTTCACCAATTTCATATACAATAAACAAGTATAGCGAGTTCGGAAAATATATATGGAGGTGCCAGGCGAATCTCTCAAGCCCGACGGTCAGGCGAATCTCTCAACCCCGGCGGCATAACAAGAGAATCTCTTAACCCTGCCCAGAGGAATCTCTCAACTCTGGTCAGACTACCGGTGGTCAGCCGAGTAGCCGAAGCATCGATGCAAGTATGCCATCACCGTAAAACATAAAATAATACCTCCAAAAATAATAAATAATCTCAACATCGTATATAAATAAATACGGAAAATCACGAACTCGCAACGACTGTGAAAATATAAAAGTGTCCACTCACAGGTGAGCAAAGCGCGGACTCGCGCTAATCACGTGATCCGGCGGAAGATCCCTCGCCTGAAGCACGATCTCGATCTCCTGAATAATCATAAAATATATCTGATCAAAATCACAATTCACAACACTGTACCACACCTCGGAAACCAACTGTTCCCAGAAACGTATAACGGATACAAAAATAATTAACGAAACCCCCGAAATCTCTACTCAAACCCTCGACTGAAAATTCGATACCCAAATCAACTCGAAAACCTCAAGGCGACGATCGGGACATGAATACGAGCGAAACGACATATAACTCGGCACATTTCCAAAAAAGTCAACGATCGCCGGAACTCCGCCGTTGACCGCCGCCGCCAGCGGCTGCGCGCCGTCAACCGGAGAGATTTCCCGGCGGCCAAGCTCACCGAAGATTCTCCTCAACGAGCCCAACACATCTCTCAACTATGGCTAAGTCCAATTCCGGTAGGATTGACCGAAAATCTGCTCGAAACCTCCATGAACACAACTGGCCGGAAAACTTCCCGGCCCGATTCCGGCGTCGTTGCGCCACCTCGTCCCTCCAAACCAAAGGGGAAATGATCCAAAGCTAAAACCCAACAAAACCCACCAAGAATCCAAGCCAGAAATTCGCCGGAACGCCGCCCCCAAACGAGGCCAATTCCGGCGAAAAATCCCAAACTTCATCTCCTCCGTTCTCCCTCAAATCGACACCAAAACACAAAATTCCAAGTTCTAAACAACAGCAGATTGAAAGAGGAATCGATCCATGTCAATATCTCGGCCGGAGGTGGCCGGAATCACGAGGTCCGACGGCGGCAGCGTGTTTCGCGCGGTGGATGTTCCCGTCAACGGAAAGTCAACGGGTCAAACCTCAGTCAACGCCGGTCAAACTTCCAAACAGTGTTTTTCGACAATTTTTCGACTATTTCCGATATTTATACTCGCGTCTCGGGTGATCGACGGTCCAAAACGAATAACCATTACGATTCGGATAAACTCGATACGAACGGATAAACTCGACGATATTCCGAAACTTCAAATATTCATTTTATATTCCTTGATCGTCGAAATAATCATCGGGAACCGCCCACTAACTAGAAATCACGTGTACAACAACTCTCGAGAAGAGACTCAGTTCAAATTCTCGGCCGATAATTAAGTCGTGATTAAAACTGACAAATCAATCAATTATCGGAAAACAGTAATTACGCGCTAACTCGTGAATTAAGCTGATTACTCTACTGATTCTGTTCCAGGTCGTCACAAATCTACCCCCCTTAAAAAAAATTTGACCTCGAAATTTACGTACCTGTCAGGTGAACAGATGAGGATACTGCTCCCGCATACGCTGCTTAGTCTCCCAAGTGGCTTCCTCAATCGAGTGATTCTGCCACAAGACCTTCACCAACGGTATAACACGGTGCCTCAACTCCTGCTCACGCTGATCGAGAATTTGTACCGGCTCCTCCACATATGTCAAATCCTCTCGGATAGGTAGCTGATGTGGCGCTAGCACATGCGATGGATCTGAGATATACTTCCACAACATCGAAACGTGGAAAACATCATGAACACGAGCCATCTCAGCTGGCAACTCAAGTCTGTAAGCCACGGCACTAACCCTCTCGGTGATCTCGTACGGACCAATGTACCGTGGTCAAAGCTTGCCACGCTTCCTGAAACGCATAACTCCTCTCCACGGAGATAGTTTCAGGAAGACGTAATCGCCCACATCGAACTCGAGACTCTTTCTCCTCACATTCGCATAACTCTTCTGGCGATTCTGGGCAATCTTTAATCTATCCCGAATAACCTAGATGTCCTTCATGGTGCTCTTCGCCAGATCTGGGCCAATAAGCCAACGCTCGCCCACCTAACTCCAACACAATGGAGTGCGGCACTGCCTCCCGTACAGGTCCTCGTACGGTGTCATCTCGATACTAGCTTGATAGTTGTTGTTGTAAGCGAACTCTATCAAATGCAGTTGCTGATCCCAATCTCCACGAAATTTCAACACACAAGACCGCAACATATCCTCAACAGTCTGTATAGTCTGCTCAGACTGCTCGTCAGTCTGAGGATGAAAAGCTGTACTGAAACGCAATCTCGTGCCCATGGCTCGCTGCAATGCCTGCTAGAACTCGGAAGGAAACTGACTGTCTCGGTCAGAAACAATAGATACATGCACACCGTGCAGACGAACAATCTCTGACAAATACAGCTTAGCCAATCTGCCTACTGATATCTTCCCCAGAAGTGCGAGAAAATGAGCGGATTTCATCAATCGATCCACGATAACCCAAATACCAGTGTTGCCAGCCGAAGTACGAGGCAACTGATACACGAAATCCGTGGTAATGTGATCCCACTTCCAAACCGGAATCTCCAGGGGCTGCAACTTACCCGCAGGCTTCTGCCTCTCCGCTTTAACCTACTGACAGATCAAACATCGGCTCACATATGCGGCAATCTCTCGCTTCATGTTATGCCACCAGTAATACGCTCTAAGTGTACGAAAAATCTTCGTACCTCCGGGATGCATCACATACGCTGAACAATGAGCCTCGTCTAAAATCTCCTTCTTCAGACTCTCATCTCGGGGTATGCACAGTCGACCTCTGAAAAGTAACGTACCGTCATCACTCAACTGAAACTCTGTTGGCACACCATTCCAAATCATGGTCTTCTTGTCCAACATGTAGGAATCTGAATCCTGAGTTTCCCCAACTTGATCAACCAATACGGGTCGAACCTGAAAACTGGCCAACAAAGCTCCCTCATCGTCCCACTCAAACTCGGCTCCCGTAGCCCGAAGCTCGGCTAACATAGATACTCTGGCCACATACACATGAAACAACGATGCTCCGAATTTCCGACTGAGTGCATCGGCAACGACATTAGCCTTCCCTGGATGGTACTCGAAAGTACAATCATAGTCGTTGATCAACTCCATCCACTTGCGCTGCCTCATATTCAAATCTGGCTGCGTTTGCAAGTAAGTGAGACTTTTGTGGTCGGTGTAGATCTTGCACTGAGCTCCATACAAGTAATGTCTTCAACTCTTCAACGCTAACACAATAGCGGCTAACTCCAAATCGTGCGTTGGATAGTTGACCTCGTGTGGTTTAAGCTGCTTTGAACCGTAGGCTACAACTCTGCCATGCTGCATCAGCACACAACCAAGTCCCAACTTCGACGCATCACTGTAAATCACGAACTCACCACTGTCGTCTGGTAAAGTCAAAACTGGTGCAATAGTCAGCTTTTCTTTCAGGAGCAAATAACTCTCCTCACATGCATCGGACCAGTCGAACTTGACGCCTTTCTTCGTCAGTCTGGTCAGTAGAGTAGAAATCCGAGAAAAATTCTGCACAAAGCGTTGGTAGTAGCCTGCCAAACCCAAGAAATTCCGGATCTCTGGTTCAGTGGTAGGTCTACTCCAATTCAACACGGCCTCGATCTTGTCAGGATCTACGCTGACTCCTTCAGCTGATATCACGTGGCCCAGAAATTTCACACTGTCCAACCAAAACTCACACTTGCTGAACTTCAAAAACAACTGATTGTCCAACAAAGTCCGCAACACCGCACACAAATGCTTCTTGTGCTGGCCCACACTCCTGGAATAGATCAGGATGTCGTCGATGAACACGATTACGAACTTGTCCAGAAACCGTCTGAACACCCAGTTCATCAAATTCATAAAAGCTGTGGGGGCATTGGTAAACCCAAACGGTATAACCAAAAACTTGTAGTGCCCATACCGCGATCTGAAAGCTGTCCTGGCCACATCAGACTCTCGGATCCTCAACTGATGATATCCGGACCTGAGATCAATCTTCGAAAAGACTGAAGCTCCCTTGAGCTGATCAAACAAGTCGTCAATCCGTGGTAATGGATACTTGTTCTTCAGAGTGACCTGATTCAGCTTCCAATAATCGATGCACAACCATAAAGATCCATTCTTCTTCCGCACAAAAAAAACCGGGGCACCCCATGACGATACACTGGGTCGTATGAAACCCTTCTCCAGCAACTCCTGAAGTTGAATCTATAGCTCTTTCAACTCCGCTGGTGCGATACGATACGGTGCCTGAGATATGGGTCCCGTGCCCGGCAAAAGCTCAATATTGAAATCAATCTCCCGAACTGGAGGTATACCCGGTAACTCCTTCGGAAACACATCTGGAAATTCGGAAACAACCTCAATACCACCAATGTCTGGCACAACAGCCGTGGTATCCACAACATGAGCTAAATAAGTAACACAGCCCTTCTTTATCATCTGATTCGCCTTTATCGCGGAAATCACACATGGCAATAAAGTGTTCTTCTCACCGCGAAACAATATCTCGGGAAAGCCTGGTCGTCGAAACGCCACCTCCTTCTTGTGACAATCGAACATGGCCCAATGTGTCTCCAAAAAGTCCATACCCAAGATCAAATCAAAGTTGACGATATCCAGTAACAACAAATCCGCGGCTAAGCCTTGGCCTCCAATAAAAATCTTACAGTCTTGGTATACCCAACCAATACTCACATCTCACCTGACGGATACAACACTCTCCACAACCCCGGAAGTGGAGACGCAGGTACTAGCTAAAGATGATAGTCTATACGACATAAATGAATGCGTAGCACTTGGATCTAACAATGTAAGTACTGGATAACCGAAAACATGCAACATACCGATAATAACCTCCGGTGAATCTCTGCCCTTACGCAAAGTCATGGCATGAATCCTGGCCTGCCCGGCTGGTCGTCCATGCTGAGGTTGTCCCTGTTGTCTGCCCTGGCCCGCAAACTGTACTGGTCGAGCCCCCGAAGTGGCACCTCGCTCTCCTCCGGAACTTTGGGCTGCCTGTCCACCAACACCATCAAGCTGGAGACACTCTCTCGCATAGTGGCCCACCTGGCCACAACGAAAACAAGTGACAGGGCCTCGATGATATGGACCAACATGGTGCCTGCTGCAGAGACTACACAACGGGTACTCCCTCGGTACGGTAAAAGTGCCACCCGAACGCCGAGGATAACTGGAACCGCTAGAACCCCCACTAGATTGTGGTCCCTGCGGTCGATCTCTCTTCCATCTCTGCCTCTGTCTCAGTGCACTAGCTGGTGGTCGATATGGTCCACTGCCCGAAGATGAAGCCGAACCAGAAGTATCGGAACTTAGCCTCTTTGAAGGCCCCTGACTCGGTCCGCCCTCCTCAAATTGTCTAGGCTGGTATCTCATCTGCCTCTCCTTCTCGATATCCGCACCTCGAAGTGCTGCACTGACAAACTCATCGAAGTTGTTCCGAGGTATCGTAGTCAGAGTCCCCTTGATGTTCAAGTTCAAACTCAGCTCAAATCTGCGGCACTTGGCTTCCTCTGTAGCCACCATGTCACACGCAAAACGAGATAAACGGGTAAACCTGTCCCGATACTTAAGCACAGACAAACTGCCCTGCCTCATATTCATGAACTCCTCATACTTCCGTTGCTGGGTAGCCAGGTTGAAGTATCTCCGCATAAACAAATCTCGGAACAAAGTCCACGGAGTATCAACTGGAACTCTATCGGTTCTAACCCACCAGAAGTATGCATCTGACTCAAGTAATCCAACTGTTGCCACTGTCATCTGCTCAGGGGTAAAACGTAAACGCACACACACGCGTTCAACCTGAACCAACCATGCCTCGCAAATCTCTGGATTAGCTGAACCCGAAAAGACAGTCGCAGCAGCAGTATGAGCTTTGACCACAAGGTCAAAAAGCTCCTCCAAACGCAACACTCGCATCAGCAAGTCGTGCGTCTGGCGATCCTCATCAGGATCCACTTCCCGATAAACACGGGGACCACATCGAGGAGGCATCCTACTGATACAAGACAAGCATTAGGTACAAGCAGAAGGAACGTAATAATGAGACCTCAGATATTTGAAAATACACAACACCCGAAGCATTGATGAGTACCGCTGGCTAGTCGGGTCATTGCTCCTGACATGGTGTACGTACTTAAATACCCTAAGCGTCACAACTACAAGAGTCTACAGAATCTGACAACCTAATGCTCTGATACCAAGCTGAAAGGACCCAACCCCGATTTAGTTTCCTAAACCGGAATCAAACCCCTTCTGAAAACACAAACCAACAAAAACCATAAAAATTTCGGCAGAGTAACGCTACTAACGCGGAATTGCCATTAACCTGCACCCGGAAATACACTTCATCCTATGCCACATAATCCAAACTGTGGGCACCAATCCTATCCGGATTTCTCAATATCATAACAGTGAAGTAAAGTAGTAAACATAACTGTATAATATAGAAAATCCGGGAAAAACCACTTAAAACATGTATCAGTATCTTATCAGAGCGACCTCTAGTGTATATATACAAAATATACAACAGTAGGCGAAACAGAGGACCTACTGGAAAAGACAGGTAGCTCGAACAACTAGTCTCCGACCGCGACGTGAGACACTAGAATCCGAACTGCAAACTGGGCACGGAAACCGAAAAACCCAGGGGAAAGGCAAATAAAACGTTAGAGTGAGTGGATGAAAATAAACAGATGCCTTTCACCAATTTCATATACAACAAACAAGTATAGCGAGTTCGGAAAATATATATGGAGGTGCCAGGCGAATCTCTCAAGCCCGACGGTCAGGCGAATTTCTCAAACCCGACGGTGATAGGCCAGGGGAATCTCTCATCCCCGGCGACATAACAGGGGAATCTCTCAACCCTGCCCAGAGGAATCTCTCAACTCTACTCCAGAGGAATCTCTCAACTCTGGTCAGACTACCGATGGTCAGCCGAGTAGCCGAAGCATCGATGCAAGTATGCCATTACCATAAAACATAAAATAATACCACTGAAAATAATAAATAATCTCAACATCGTATATAAATAAATATGGAAAATCACGAACTCGGAACGACTGTGAAATATAAAAGTGTCCACTCACAGGTGAGCAAAGCGCGCACTCACGCTAATCACGTGGTCCGACGGAAGATCCCTCGCCCGAAGCACGATCTTGATCTCTTGAATAATCATAAAATATATCTGATCAAAATCACAATTCACAACACTATACCACACCTCGGAAACCAACCGTTCCTGGAAACGTATAACGGATACAAAAATAATTAACGAAACTCCCGAAATCTCTACTTAAACCCTCGACTGAAAATCCGATACCCAAATCAACTCGAAAACCTCAAGGCAACGATCGGGGCACGAATACGAGCGAAACGACATATAACTCGGCACATTTCCAAAAAAGTCAACGGTCGCCGGAGCTTCGCCGTCGACCGAAGAGATTTTCCAGCGGCCAAGCTTACCGAAGCTTCTCCTCAACGAGCCCAACACATCTCTCAACTGTGGCTAAGTCCAATTCTGGTGGGATTGGCCGGAAATAAGCACGAAACCTCTATGAACACAACTGGCCGGAAAACTTCTCGGCTCAATTCCGGCGCCGTCGCACCACCTCGTCCCTCCAAACCAAAGGGGAAATTATCACCATCCAAAACCCAACAAAACCCACCAAGAACCCAAGCCGGAAAGTCGCCGAAGCGCCGCCCCCAAACGAAGCCGATTCCGGCGAAAAATCCCAAACTTCAACTCCTCCGTTCTCCCTCAAATCGACACCAAAACAAGCAATTCCAAGTTCTAATATACCAATATACCAAGAGAGGAATCAAAATATACCAATATCTCGGCCGGAGGTGCCCGAAGTCACGAAGTCCGACGGCGGCAGCGCGTTTCGCGCGGTGGAGGACCGGTCAACGGAAAAGTCAACTGTCAAGGCTCGGTCAATGCCGATCAAACTTCCCGAACAGTGTTTTCGACAATTTTTCGACTATTTCTGATATTTATACTCGCGTCTCAGGACTATCAACGGTCCAAAATGGATAACCATAACGATTCGGATAAACTCGATACGAACGGATAAACTCGACGATATTCCGAAACTTCAAATATTCATATTATATTCCTCGGTTGTCGAAATAATCATCCGAAACCACCCACGAATTCGAAATCACGTGTACAACAACTCTTGATAAGAGACTCAACTCAAATTCTCGGCCGATAATTAAGTCGTGATTAAAACTGACAAATCAATCAATTATCGGAAAACAGTAATTACGCGCTAACTCGTGAATTAAGCTGATTACTCTACTAATTCTGTTCCGGCTCGTCACAAATCTACCCCTCTTAAAAAAATTTCGACCTCGAAATTTACGTACCTGTCAGGTGAACAGATGAGGATACTGCTCCCGCATATGCTACTCAGTCTCCCAGGTGGCTTCCTCAACCAAGTGATTCTGCCACAAGACCTTCACCAGCGGTATAACACGGTGCCTCAACTCCTTCTCACGTTGATCGAGAATCTGTACCGGCTCCTCCACATATGTTAAATCCTCACGGATCGGTAGCTGCTCTGGCGCTAACACATGCGATGGATCTGGAATATACTTCCGGAACATCGAAACGTGGGAAACATCATGAACACGAGCCATCTCAGTTGGCAACTCAAGTTTGTAAGCCACGGCACCAACTCTCTCGGTGATCTCGTACGGACCAATGTACCGTGGTCGAAACTTGCCACGCTTCTCGAAACGCACAACTCCTCTCCACGGAGATAGTTTCAGGAAGACCCAATCGCCCACATCGAACTCGAGACTCTTTCTCCTTACGTCCGCATAACTGTTTTGGTGATCCTGGGCAATCTTCAATCTATCCCGAATAATTTGGATATCCTCCATGGTGCTCTTCACCAGATCCGGGCCAATAAGCCATCGCTCACCCACCTCACTCCAACACAATGGAGTGCGACACTGTCTCCCATACAGGGCCTCGTATGGTGCCATCTCGATACTGGCCTGATAGCTATTGTTGTAGGCGAACTCTATCAAATGCAGTTGCTCGTTCCAATTTCCTTGAAACTGCAAAACGCAAAACCGCAACATATCCTCAAGAGTCTATATAGTCCGCTCAGACTGCCCGTAAGTCTGAGGATGAAAAGCTGTATTGAAACGCAATTTCGTGCCCATGGATCGCTGCAATGCCTGCCAGAACTCGGAAGTAAACTGATTGTCTCTGTCAGAAACAATAGATACAGGCACAACGTACAGACGAACAATCTCTGACAAATACAGCTTGGCCAATCTGCCTACTGATATCTTCCCCGGAAGTGCAAGAAAATGAGCGGATTTCGTCAATCGATCCACGATAACCCAAATACCAGTATTACCCGCCGAAATACGCGACAACTGATACACGAAATCCATGGTAATGTGCTCCCACTTCCAAACTGGAATCTCTAGTGGCTGTAACTTTCCCGCAGGCATTTCCCTCTCCCCTTTAACCTGCTGACTTATCAAACATCGGCTCACATATGTGGCAATATTTCGCTTCATGTTGCGCCACCAGTAATACGCTCGAAGTGTACGAAACATCTTCGTACCTCTGGGATTTGTCGCATACGCCGAACAATGAGCTTAGTCTAAAATCTCCTTATTCAGACTCTCGTCTCTGGGTATGCATAATCTACCTCTTAAAAGCAACGTACCGTCATCACTCGACCGAAACTCTGTTGGCATACCATTCCGTACCATGGTCTTCTTGTCCAACAGGTAGGAATCTGAATCCTGAGCTTCCCGAACCTGATCAACCAATACGGGTCGAACCTGAAAAGTGGCCAACAAAGCTCCCTCGTCATCCCACTCGAACTCGGCACCCGTAGCCCGAAGCTCAGCTAACATAGACACTCTGGCCACACACACATGAAACAACGAAGCTCCGGATTTCCGACTGAGTGCGTCAGCCTTCCCTGGATGGTACTCGAAAGTGCAATCATAGTCGTTGATCAACTCCATCCACCTACGTTTCCTCATATTCAAGTCTGGCTGCGTTCGCAAGTAGGTGAGACTCTTGTGATAGGTGTATATCTTACACTGAGCTCCGTAGAGATAGTGTCTCCAACTCTTCAATGCTAACACAATAACGGCTAACTCCAAATCATGCGTCGGATAGTTGACCTCATGTGGTTTCAGCTGCATGGAACCATAGGCTACAACTCTGCCATGCTGTATCAGCACACAACCACGAACTGTAAACCCACTTCGACGCATCACTATAAACCACGAACTCACCGCTGTCGTCTGGTAAAGTCAGAACCGGTGCAGTAGTCAACTTTTCCTTCAGGAGCAAGTAACTCTCCTCACAAGCATCGGACCACTCAAACTTGACGCATTTCTTGGTCAATCTGGTATGTGGAGTAGCAATCCGAGAAAAATCCTGCACAAAGCGCCGATAGTAGCCTGCCAAACCCAAGAAACTCCGGATCTCCGGTACGGTGGTAGGTCTACTCTAATTCAATACGGCCTCGATCTTGTCACTGACTCCTTCCGCTGATATCACGTGGCCCAGAAACTTCACACTGTCCAACCAAAACTTGCACTTGTTGAACTTCAGAAATAATTGATTTTCCCGCAAAGTCCGCAACACAGCTCACAAATGTTTCTTATGCTGGACCACACTCCTGGAATAGATCAAGATGTCGTCGATGAACACGATCACAAACTTGTCCAGAAACCGTCTGAACACCCGGTTCATCAAATCCATAAAAGCTGCGGGGGCATTGGTCAACCCAAACTGCATAACTAAAAACTTGTAGTACCCATACCGCGACCTGAAAGCTGTCCTGGCCCCATCTGACTCTCGGATCCTCAGCTGATTATATCTAGACCTGAGATCAATCTTCGAAAAGATTGAAGCTCCTTTGAGCTGATCAAACAAATCGTCAATCCGCGACAACAGATACTTATTCTTCATAGTGACCTGATTCATCTTCCGGTCATCGATGCACAACCGCATGGATCCATCATTCTTCCGCACAAACAACACTGGGGCACCCCAAGGCGAAACACTGGGTCGTATAAAACCCTTCTCCAGCAACTCCTGAAGTTGAATTTGTAACTCTTTCAACTCCGCTGGCGCCATACAATACTGTGCATAAGATATGGGTCTCGTGCCCGGCAAAAGCTTAATAGTGAAATCAATCTCCCGAATTGGAGGTATACCCGGTAACTCCTCCGGAAACACATCTGGAAACTCGAAAACGACCTCGATATCACCAATGTCCGGCACAGCAGCCGTAGTTTCCACAATATGAGCTAAGTAAGCAACGCAACCATTCTTCATCAATCGATTCGCCTTCATTGCAGAACTCACACATGAGCCTGGTCGTCGAAACGCAACCTCCTTCTTGTGACAATCGAACACGGCCCAATGTGTCTCCAAGAAGTCGATACCCAAAATCACATCAAAGTCGACGATATCCAGTAACAACAAATCCGCGGCTAAACCATGGCCTCCAATAAAAATCTCACAGTCTCTGTACACCCAACCAATACTCACCACCTCACCGGACGGATACAACACTCTCCACAACCCCGGAAGTGGAGACGCAGGTACAGTAGCTAAAGATGATTGTCTATATGACATGAATGAATGCGTAGCACCTGGATATAACAATGTAAGTATTGGATAACCAAAGACATGCAACGTACCGATAACAACCTTCGGTGAAGCTCTGCCCTCGCGCAATGTCATGGTATGAATCCTGGCCTGCCCGGCTGGTCGTCCACGCTGAGGGTGTCCCTGCTGTCCGCCCTGGCCAGAAAATAGTACTGGTCGAGCCCCAGAAGTGGCACCTCATTCTCCTCTGGAACTCTGGGCCACCTGTCCATCAGCACCATCAAGCTGTAAACACTCTCTCACATAATGACACACCTGGCCACAACGAAAACAAGTGACAGGGCCTCGCTGACAAGGACCATAATGATGCGTGTTGCAGAAGTTGCATAATGGATACTCCTTCGGTACGGCAAACGTGCGACCGGTACGCTGAGGATAACTGGAACCGCAAGAACCCCCACTAGCCTGTGGTCGCTGCGGTCGATCTCTCCTCCACCTCTGCTTCTGTCTCGGTGCAATAACTGGTGGTCGATATGGTCCACAGCCCGAGGATGATGCCGAACCGAAAGTATCAGAACTTAGCCTCTTTGAAGGCCCCTGACTCGGTCCGCCCTTCTCAAATCGTCTAGGCTGGTATCTCATCTGCCTCTCCTTCTCGATATCCTCACCTCGGAGTGCTGCAGTAACAAACTCATCGAACTTGTTCCGAGGCATCGTAGTCAGAGTACCCTTGATGTTCAAGTTCAAACCCAGCTCAAATCTGCGGCACTTGGCTTCCTCAGTAGCCACCATGTCATGCGCAAACAGAGATAAGCAAGTAAAACGTGCAGGTACTAAAGCACAGACATACTCCCTTGTCTTAGATTCGTGAACTCCTCATACTTTTGCTGCTGGGTAGCCAGGTTAAAGTATCTCCGCATAAACAAATCTCGGAACAAAGTCCACAGAGTATCAACTGGAACTTGATCGGTGCTAACCCACAAGAAGTATGCATCTGACTCAAGTAATCCAACTGCTGCCACTGTCATCTGCTCAGGGGTAAATCGCAGATGCTCACAAACACGTTCAACTTGAACCAACCATGCCTCACAAATCTCTGGATTAGCTGAACCCGAAAATATAGTCGCAGCAGCAGTATGAGCTTTGACCACAGGGTCAAAACGCTCCTCCAAACGCAACACTCGCATCAGCAAGCCGTGCGTCTGGCGATCCTCATCATGATCCACTTCCCGATCAACACGGGGACCACATCGAGGAGGCATCCTACTGATACAAGACAAGCATTAGGTACAAGCAGAAGGAACGTAATCATGAGACCTCAGATATTTGAGAATACACAACACCCGAAGCATCGATGAGTACCGCTGGCCAGTCGGGTCATCTCTTTAGACATGCTGTACGTACTCAAATACCCTACGCGTCACAACTACAAGAGTCTACAGAATCTGACAAGCTAATGCTCTGATGCTAAGCTGAAAGGACCTAACCCCGATTTAGTTTCCTAAAATGGAATCAAACCCCTTCTGAAAACACGAACCAACAAAAATCATTAAAATTTCGGCAGAGTAACGCTACTAACGCGGAATTGCCATTAACCTGCACCCGGAAAATACACTTCATCCTATGCCACAAAGCCAAACTGTGGGCACCAATCCCATCCGGATTTCTCAATATCATTTCAATAACAATAAACAGTAAACATAATTGTATAATATAGAAAATCCGGGAAAAACCACATAAAACAGGTATCAGTATCGTATCAGAGCGACCTTTAGTGTATATATACAAAATATACTACAGTAGGCGAAATAAGGAACCTACTGGAAAAGACAGGTAGCTCGAACAACTAGCCTCCGACCGCGACGTGAGACACCAGAATCTGAACTGCAAACTGGGAACGGAAACCGAAAAGCCCAGGGGAAAGACATGAAAACCGTTAGAGTGAGTGGACGAAAATAAATGTCTTTCGCCGAATAATATATGTTATAAAAACATATGTGAGTCTAAATAAATGAATATGACATAGTACACGAAGGAGACTCAAATTCTTCACGCGTACGGAGCATGCAGCGTAAAACTCTGGGGGGTCACTCATGGACATGTCCGCGCTAGTACAGTCCGAATCACGGGATCCCCCACACATGATTCTAGCCAGAAAGGCCTCAGGTCAGAGGTTTGTCCCCTCCCCCGGTAAATGCCTCGGGTCAGGGGTCACAGCCTCCCCCGGTAAACATCCACGGGGATCAGCCGGGATGCAAGTGTATCGATACAACAACATATACTGTGACTGTACTCTGTGTAAACCAAATCATAAATAGTTCTATGCAAGTGTATAAAGTAATATGTAAATGCATATACGTAATGTATAATTGTATAGGCATAATCGTATAACACATGCTCATATAAATCATAATCTCATATGCATGCTCAAGCTCGTAAAACGTGTATTAAAGACTCGCGACTAATCAGAGAAAATGAATTGTCCACTCACAGGTGAGCAAAACGCGCACTCGCGCTAATCACGTGGTCCGGTGGAAGATCCCTCACCCAAAGCACGATCTCGATCTCCTGAATAATCATAAAATATAACTGATCAAAACCATAGCTCACTGTTACCACACCTCGAAAACCAACCGTTCTCGGAAACGTATAACGGATCAAAAATAATTAACGAAATTCCCAAAATCTCTACTCAAAACCCTCGACTGAAAATTCGGTACCCAAATCAACTCGAAAACCTCAAGGCGATGATCGGGGCCCGAATACGAGTAAAACGACATTAAAATCATCAAATTCTAAAAAGTCAACGGGTCGCCGGAGTTCCGCCATTGATCGCCGCCACCGGCGGTGGCGCGCCGTCAACCGGAGAGATTTTCCGGCACCCAAGCTCCCACAAGGTTCTCCTCCTTAAGCCCAACAACTTTCCCAACTGAGGCCAAGTCCAATTCCGGCGGGATTGGCCGAAAATCAGCTCGAAACTTCAAGAGGTACAACCGGCCGGAAAATTTCTCCGCTCGATTCCGGCGTCGTCGCGCCACCTCGTCCCTCCAAACCAAAGGGGAAATGATCACCATCCAAAACCCACCAAGAACCCAAGCCGGAAATTCGCCGGAGTGCCGCCCCCAAACGAGGCCGATTCCGGCGAAAAATCTCAAACTTCATCTCCTTCGTTGTCCCTCAAACCGACACCAAATCAAGCAATTCCAAGTTCTAATCAACTAGAAATCAAGAGAGGAATCGAAATATACCAATATCTCTGCCGGAGGTGGCCAGAATCACAAAGTCCGACGGCGGCAGCGCGTTTCGCACGGTGGAGAACCGGTCAACGGAAAAGTCAACGGTCAAGGATCGGTCAACATCGGGCAAACTTCCCGAACAGTGTTTTCGACAATGTTTCGACTATTTAAGATATTTATACTCGCGTCTCGGGACGATTGACGGTCCAAAACGGATAACCATATATAACGATTCGAAAAACTCGATACGAACGGATAAACTCGAAGATATTCCGAACTTCAAATATTCATATTATATTCCTCGGTCATCGAAATAATCATCCGAAACCACCCACGAACTTGAAATCACGTGTACAACAACTCTCGAGAAAAGACTCAACTCAAATTCTCAGCCGATAATTAACTCGTGATCGAAACCGGCAAATCAATCAATTATCGGAAAATAGTAATTACGTGCTAACTCGTGAATTAAGTTGATTACTCTACTGATTCTGTTCCGGGTCGTCACAAAATTCTCGGCCGATAATTAAGTCGTGATTAAAACCGATAAATGAATCAATTATCGAAAAACAGTAATTACGCGCTAACTCGTGAATTAAGCTGATTACTCTACTGATTCTGTTCCAGGTCGTCACATTACTGCGACACTGACATTGCATACACGGGCAATAATAAATTGTATTCTTCTTCGCATTACACTTCAGATATTCCACAAATTTCCACTTTCCAACGCCATATCTTCGATCCCATTTTGGAAGAAAAATCTAACTCTTGTTCATCCTCAAAATTCGAACTGTATATACATAAATTAATACATACATGCACTAATTATAAATTCAACATTATATCTATAAATCTCTTTAACCTACAAATTAATTACATTAATTCTTCTGTTCTTAATTACAAATTAACACACACACACACACACATATATATATATATCAATGATTAACATATTTATATACATAATTTCATTAAATTCAACTCATAATCAACTCAACTAAAAAACAACTCAAAATCAACAGTTATCGATCACCTCAACATCAACAATATCAACAAAAATTAACAATTCAAATTAATTACATTAATTATTCTATATATATATATTCTTAATTTCAAATTAACAAACATATATATATATATAAACAATTCACTCAAAATCAACTCAACTAAAACACAACAATTAACTCAAAATCTTCACATTCATTCATATATATATATATATAATCAACATTAATCAACTCTAAATTAACAATATTAACACACATATATACATACATACCTATATGTATAGCGGGAGAGTATCACAAACTCTTTTTGGACAGCTTCAGACGACACCCACGATTTAAGAGTGTTTTGGGATTTTTTGGGCGATTTCTTTTCAAATGGTCGAATTGCTGCCCAGATTTGTATAAAAGAAACTATAGCCGACGACTTCATTAACGTTGTCGGGTATAATACAGTCAAACTATACCTAACGACTTCATAGGTCATTGGGTATAGTTTCATAACCATATCTGAAAAGAACCAACCCCGATTTAGTTTCCAAACCGGAATCAAACCCCTTCTGAAAATACGAACCAACAAAAAACCTTAAAAATTTTGGCAGAGTAACGCTACTAACGCGGAATTGCAATTAACCTGCACCCGAAAAATACACTTCATCTTATGCCACAAAAACCAAACCGTGGGCACCAATCCCATCCGGATTTCTCAATATCATAACAGTGAAGTAAAGTAGTAAACATAACTGAACTTTACAGAAAATCCAGGGAGAATCACATAAAACATATATCAGTAGTGTATCAGGGCGACCTCTAGTGTATATATAAACAAAATATACAACAGTAGGCAAAACAAGAAACCTACTGGAAAAGAAAGGTAGCTCGAACGACTAGCCTCCGACCAATTTCATATACATAAAACAATGTAAAGCGAGTTCGGAAAAAAATATATATGGAGGTGTCAGGCGAATCACTCAAGCCCGACGGTGATAGGCTAGGGGAATCTCTCAACCCTAGTGGCATAACAGGAGAATCTCTCAACCCTGTCTAGAGGAATCTCTCAACTCTGGGTCTGACTATCGGTGATCAGCCAAGTAGCCGAAGCATCGATGCAAGTAATGCCATCACCATGAAAATATAAAATAATACCTCCAAAAGTAATAAATAATCTCAACATCACATAAAAATAAATACGAAAATCACGAACTCGCAACAACAGTGAAAATAGAAAAGTCCACTCACAGATGAGCAAAGCGCGCACTCGCGCTAATCACGAGATCTGACGGAAGATCCCTCGCCCTAAGCACGATCTGGATCCCCTGAATAATCACAAAATATATCTGATCAAAATCACAATTCACAACACTGTACCACACCTCGGAAATCAACCGTTCCCGGAAATATATAACGCGGTACAAAATAATCGACGAATTTCACAAAAAACTCTCCACACAAACCCTGTACTAAAACTCTGGCTTCCAAATCAACTCAAAAACCTCAAGGCGATGATCGGGGCGTGAATACGAGCAAAACAACATTAAAATCATCAAATTCTAAAAAGTCAACGGGTCACCGGAGCTCCGCCGTTGACCGCCACCGGCGCGCCGTCAACCGGAGAGATTTTCCGGCGGCCAAGCTCCCAAACTGATCTCCTCAACGAGCCCAACGTCTTTCCCAATAGAGTCAACCTTCAATTCCGGCCACACACGCTGGAAAACAGCTCGAAAGCTCAAAGGACACAACCGGCCGGAAAAATTTCCGGGCCGATTCTGGCGCCGTCAAGGCACCCCGTCCCAACCAAAGGGGAAATCACCCCAAGCCAAAACCCAACAGATCCCACCAAACATCCTCACCGGAAAGCCACCGGAGCTCCACCCCCATAAAAGGCCGATTCCGGCGAAAATCCCCACATTTCAACCCTTCCGTTCTCCCTCAATCCGACATGAAATCATGAAATTTCAAGTTCTAAATAGTAGCAAATTCAAAGAGGAATCGATCCATACCAAAGTCCAAGCCAGAGGTGGCCGGAATCACGAAATCCGACGGCAGCAGTGCGTTTCGCACGGTGGATATCTGGTTAGCCCAAAGTCAACTGTCAACACCAAAAGTCAACGCAGGTCAAACTTCCAACAGTGTTTTCGACAATTTTCGACTATTTCCGATATTTATACTCGCGGTCCGGGATGATCGACGGTCTAAAACGGATCACAATCACGATTCGGATAACTCAATACGAACGGATAAACTCGACAGAATTCCGCAATTTCAAATATATTATATTCCTCGGTCATCGAAATAATTATCTGGAACCGCCCACGAACTCGAAATCACGCGTACAAGAACTCCCGAGAAAAGACTCAACTCAAATTCTCTCCCGATAATTAAGTCGTAATCAAAATCGGCAATTCAATCAATTTACGGAAAACTGCGATTACGCACTAACTCGTGAATTAAGCTGATTACTCTACTGATTCTGTTCCGGCTCGTCACAAATCTACCCCACTTAAAAAAAATTTCGACCTCGAATTTTACGTACTTGTCAGGTGAACAGATGAGGATACTGCTCCCGCATACGTTGCTGAGTCTCCCAGGTGGCCTTTTCAACCGAGTGATTCTGCCACAAGACCTTCACCAGCGGTATGACACGGTGCCTCAACTCCTGCTCATGCCGATCGAGAATCTGTACCGGCTCCTCCACATATGTCAAATCCTCTCGGATGGGTAGCTGCTGTGGCGCTAACACATGTGATGGATCTGGAATATACTTCCGCAACATCGAAACATGAAAAACATCATGTACACGAGCCATCTCGGACGACAACTCAAGTTTGTAAGCCACGACACCAACCCTCTCGGTAATCTCATACGGATCAATGTACTGTGGTCGAAGCTTGCCACGCTTCTCGAAACGCACAACTCCCCACCATGGAGATAGTTTCAGGAAGACCCAATCGTCGACATCGAACTCGAGACTCTTTCTCCTCACGTCCGCATAACTCTTCTGGCAATCCTGGGCAATCTTCAATCTGTCCCAGATAATCTGGATGTCCTCTATGGTGCTCTTCACCAGATCAGGGCCAATAAGCCATCGCTAGCCCACCTCACTCCAACACAATGGAGTGCGGCATTGTCTCTCGTATAGGGCCTCCTATGGTGCCATCTCGATACTGGCCTGATAACTGTTGTAATAAGCAAAATCAATCAAATGCAGTTGCTGGTCCCAATTTCCTCGAAATTGCAAAACAAAAGACCGCAACATATCCTCAAGAGTCTGTGTAGTCCGCTCAGACTGCCCGTCAGTCTGAGGATGAACAGCTGTACTGAATCGTAATCTCGTACATATGGCTCGTTGTAATGCCTGCCAAAACTCGGAAGTAAACTGACTGTCTCGGTCAGAAACGATAGATACAGGCACACCGTGCAGTCGAACGATCTCCGACAAATACAGCTTTGCCAATCTGCCCACTGAAATCTTCCCCGGAAGTTCAATAAAATAAGCGGATTTCGTCAATCGATCCACGATAACCCAAATACCAGTATTACCGGCCAATGTACGCGGTAACTGATACACGAAATCCATGGTAATGTGCTCCCACTTCCAAACCGGAATCTCTAGTGGCTGCAACGTTCCCGCAGGCTTCTGCCTCTCTGCTTTAACCTGCTGACAAATCAAACATCGGCTCACATATGCGGCAATCTCCCGCTTCATATTGCGCCATCAGTAATACACTCGAAGTGTACGAAACATCTTCGTACCACCGGGATGCATCGCATACGCCGAATAATTAGCTTCGTCTAAAATCTCTTTCTTCAGACACTCGTCTCTGGGTACGCATAATCTGCCTCTGAATAGCAACGTACCATCATCACTCAACCGAAACTCTGTTGGCACACCATTCCGAATCATGGTCTTCTTGTCCAACAGGTAGGAATCCGCATCCAGAGCTTCCTGAACCTGATCAACCAACACTGGTCGAACCTGGAAACTGGCCAACAAAGCTCCATCGTCATCCCACTCGAACTCGGCACCCGTAGCCCGATGCTCGGCTAACATAGAAACTCTGGTCACACACACATGAAACAACGAAGCTCCAGATTTCCAACTGAGTGCATCGGCAACAACATTAGCCTTCCTTGGATGGTACTCGAAAGTGCAATCATAGTCGTTGATGAACTCCATCCATATGTGCTGCCTCATATTCAAATCTGGCTGCGTGCGCAAGTAAGTGAGACTCTTGTGATCGGTGTATATCTTGCACTGAGCTTCGTACAAATAATGTCTCCAACTCTTCAACGCTAACACAATAGCGGCCAACTCTAAATCGTGTGTCGAATAGTTGACTTCATGTGGTTTCAGCTGCCTGGATCCGTAGGCCACAACTCTACCATGCTGCATCAGAACACAACCAAGTCCCAACTTCGATGTATCACTGTAAACCATGAACTCACCGCTGTCGTCTGGTAAAGTCAAAACCAGTGCAGTAGTCAAGTTTTCCTTCAGGAGCAAGTAACTCTCCTCATATGCATCGGACCACACGAACTTGACGCCTTTCTTCGTCAATCTGGTAAGTGGAGTAGCAATCCGAGAAAAATCCTGCACAAAGCGCCGATAGTAGCCTGGCAAACCCAAGAAACTCCTGATCTCTGGTACTGTGGTAAGTCTACTCCAATTCAGGACGGCCTCGATCTTGTCAGGATCTACGCTTACTCCCTCAGCTAATATCACGTGGCCTTGAAACTTCACGCTGTCCAACCAAAATTCACACTTGCTGAACTTCGCAAACAATTGATTGTCCCGCAAAGTCCACAAAACCGCTCGCAAATGTTTATTGTGCTTGCCCACACTCCTGGAATAGATCAGGATGTCGTCGATGAACACGATCACAAACTTGTCCAGAAATCGTCTGAACACCCGATTCATCAAGTCCATAAAAGTTGCGAGGGCATTGGTCAACCCAAATGGCATAACCAAGAACTCGTAATGCCCATACCGCGATCTGAAAGCTGTCCTGGCCACATCTGACTCTTGGATCCTCAACTGATGATATCCGGACCTGAGATCAATCTTTGAAAAAACTGAAGCTCCCTTGAGCTGATCAAACAAATCATCAATCCGCGGCAACAGATACTTGTTCTTCATAGTGACCTGATTCAGCTTCCGGTAATCGATGCACAACCGCATAGAACCATCCTTCTTCCGCACAAACAAAACCGGGGCACCCTACGGTGATACACTGGGTCGTTTGAAACCCTTTTTCAGCAACTCCTAAAGTTGAATTTGTAGCTCTTTCAACTCCGCTGGCGCCATACGATACGGTGCCTATGATATGGGTCCAGTGCCCGGCAATAGCTCAATGGTGAAATCGATCTCCCGAACTGGAGGAATACCCGGTAACTCCTTCGAAAACACATCCAAAAACTCGGAAACAACCTCAATGTCACCAATATCCGGCACCACTGCCGTAGTATCCACCACATGAGCTAAATAAGCAACGCAACCCTTCTTCATCAACCGATCAGCCCTCATCGATAAAATCACGCAAGGCAATGAAGTATTTTTCTCACCGCGGAACAACATCTCGGGGAAACCTGGTCGTCGAAACATAACCTCCTTCTTGTGACAATCGACCATAGCCCAATGTGTCTCCAAGAAGTCCATACCCAAAATCAAATCAAAATCGACGATATCCAGCAATAACAAATCCACGACTAAGCCATGGCTTCCAATAAAAATCTCATAGTCTCTGTACACCCAGCCAATACTCACAGCCTCACCGGATGGATACAACACTCTCCACAACCCCGGAAGTGGCGACGCAGGTACAGTAGCTAAAGATGATAGTCTATATGACATGAATGAATGCGTAGCACCTAGATCTAACAATGTAAGTACTGGATAACCAAAGACATGAAACGTACCGATAAAAACCTCCGGTGAAGCTCTGCCCTCGCACAATGTCATGACATGAACCCTGGCCTGCCCGGCTGGTCGTCAACGCTAAGGGTGTCCTTGCTGTCCGCCCTGGCCAGAAAACTGTACTGGTCGAGCCCTAGAAGTGGCACCTCGTTTTCCTCCAGAACTCTGGGCCGCCTGTCCATCAGCACCCGCAAGCTGGAAACACTCTCTCGCATAGTGACCCACCTGGCCACAACGAAAACAAGTGACAGGGCCTCGCTGACAAGGACCAACATGATGCCTACTGCAGAGACTACACAATAGGTACTCCCTTGATACGGTGAAAGTGCCACCGGTACGCTGAGGATTACTGGAACCGCTAGAACCCCCACTAGACTGTGGTCGCTGCGGTCGATCTCTCCTCCATCTCTGCCTCTATCTCGGTGCAGTAACTGGTGGTCGATATGGTCCACTGCCCGAGGATGATGCCGATCCGGAAGTATCAGAACTCAGCCTCTTGGAAGGTCCCTGACTCGGTCCACCCTCCTCAAACCGTCGAGACTGGTGTCTCATCTGCCTTTCCTTCTCGATATCCTCGCCTTGGAGTGCTGCACTGACAAACTCATCAAAGTTGTTCCGAGGCATCGTAGTCAGAGTACCCTTGATGTTCAAATTTAAACCCAGCTTAAATCTGCGGCACTTGGTTTCCTCAGTAGCAACCATGTCACAAGCAAACCGAGATAAGCGGGTAAATATGTCCCGGTACTCAAGCATAGACAAACTGCCCTGCCTCAAATTCGTGAACTCCTCATACTTCCGCTGTTGTGTAGCCTGGTTGAAGTATATCCGCATAAACAAATCTCGAAACAAAGTCCACGGAGTATCAACCGAAACTTTATCGGTGCTAACCCACAAGAAGTATGCATCTTACTCAAGTAAACCGACAGCTGCCACTGTCATCTGCTCAGGGGTAAAACGCAGACGCTTAAAAACGCGTTCAACCTGAACCAACTATGCCTCGCAAATCTCTGGATCAGCTGAACCCGAAAAGACAGTCGCACCAGCAATACGAGCTTTGACCACAGGGTCAAAACGCTCCTCCAAACGCAACACTCACATCAGCAAGTCGTGCGTCTGGCGATCCTCATCAGGATCCGCATCCCGATTCACACGGGGACTATGTCGTGGGGGCATCCTACTGATACAAGACAAGCATTAGGTACAAGCACAAGGAACGTAATAATGAAACCTCAGATATTTGAGAATACACAACACCCGAAGCATTGATGAGTACCGCTAGCCAGTCGGGTCATCACTCCAGACATGCTGTACAAACTCAAATACCCTAAGTGTCATAACTACAAGAGTCTACAGAACCTAAAAACCTAATGCTCTGATACCAAGCTGAAAAGAACCAACCCCGATTTAGTTTCCTAAACCAGAATCAAACCTCTTCTGAAAACAAGAACCAACAAAAACCATAAAAATTTCGGCAGAGTAACGCTACTAACGCGGAATTGCCATTAACCTGCACCCGGAAAATACACTTCATCCTATGCCACAAAAACCAAACCGTGGGCACCAAGCTCATCCGGATTTCTCAATATCATAACAGTAAAGTAAAGTAGTAAACATAAGTGAACTTTACAAAAAATCCGTGGAGAATCACATAAAACATATATCAGTAGCGTATCAGAGCGACCTCTAGTGTATATATAAACAAAATATACAACAGTAGGCAAAACAAGAAACCTACTGGAAAAGAAAGGTAGCTCGAATGACTAGCCTCCGACCACGACGTGAGAAACCAGAATCCGAACTGCAAACTGGGCACAGAAACCGAAAAGCCCAGGGGAAAGGCAAATAAAATCGTTAGAATGAGTGGACGAAAATAAACATATGCCTTTCACTAATTTCATATACATAAAACAATGTAAAGCGAGTTCGAAAAAAAGTATATATGGAGGTGTCAGGCGAATCTCACAAGCCCAACGGTGATAGGCTGGGGGAATCTCTCAACTCTAGCGCTATAACAGGAGAATCTCTCAACCCTGCCCAGGGGAATCTTTCAACCCTATCCAGAGGAATCTCTCAACTCTGGCTCTGACTATCGGTGATCAGCCAAGTAGCCGAAGCATCGATGCAAGTAATGCCATCACCATAAAAATATAAAATAATACCTCCAAAAGTAATAAATAATCTCAACATCGTATAAAAATAAATACGGAAATCACGAACTCGCAACAACAGTGAAAATAGAAAAGTCCACTCACAGGTGAGCAAAGTGCTCACTCGCGCTAATCACGAGATCCGGCGAAAGATCCCTCGCCCATAGCACGATCTGGATCCCCTGAATAATCACAAAATATATCTGATCAAAATCACAATTCATAACACTGTACCACACCTCGGAAATCAACCGTTCCCGGAAATATATAACGCGGTACAAAATAATCGACGAATTTCACAAAACACTCTCCACACAAACCCTCGACTAAAAATATGGCTTCAAAATTAACTCGAAAACCTCAAGGCGATGATCGGGGCGTGAATACGAGCAAAACAACATTAAAATCATCAAATTCTAAAAAGTCAACGGGTCACCGGAGCTCCGCCGTTGACCGCCGCCGGCGCGCCGTCAACCGGAGAGATTTTTCGGTGGCTAAGCTCCCAAACTGATCTCCTTAACGAGCCCAGCATCTTTCCGAACAGAGTCAACCTTCAATTTTGCCCACACACGCCGAAAAACAGCTCGAAAGCTCAATGGACACAACCGGCCGGAAAACTTTCCCGGCCGATTTCGATGCCGTCAAGGCACCCCGTCCCTCCAAACCAAAGGGGAAATCACCCCAAGCCAAAACCCAACAGATCCCACCAAAAATCCTCACCGAAAAGCCACTGGTGCTCCGCCCCCAAACAAGGCCGATTCCGGCGAAAATCCCCACATTTCAACCCTTCCGTTCTCCCTCAATCCGACATCAAATCATGAAATTTCAAGTTCTAAATAGTAGCAAATTGAAAGAGGAATCGATCCATACCAAAGTCCAAGCTAGACGTGGCCGGAATCGCGAAATTCGATGGCAGCAATGCGTTTCGCACGGTGGAGATCTGGTCAGCCCAAAGTCAACGGTCAACACCAAAAGTCAACGCCGGTCAAACTTCCAACAGTGTTTTCGAAAAAATTTCGACTATTTCTGATATTTATACTCGCGGCTCGGGAAGATGGACGGTCCAAAACGGATCAGAATCACGATTCGGATAACTCAATACGAACGGATAAACTCGACAGAATTCTATGATTTTAAATATTCATATTATATTCTTCGATCGTCGAAATAATTATCCGGAACCGTCGACGAAATTGAAATCATGCGTACAACAACTCCCGAGAAGAGACTCAACTCAAATTCTCGCCCGATAATTAAGTCGTAATCAAAATCGGCAATTCAATCAATTTACGGAAAACTGCGATTACGCGCTAACTCGTGAATTAAGCCGATTACTCTACTGATTCTGTTCCGGGTCGTCACAATACCCGACGACTTCGAGGGTAGTTGTCAGCTATAGTATCATAGTCGATGACTATAACCGTCGTCGGATATAGTTTTAACTATACTCGACGACATAATAGTGCCATCGGGTACAATGAGCTATATCTGACGACTTGAACAGTCTTCGGCCTGTTTTTTCAAAAGTCGTCGGCTATAGTACTTATTCTGCTAGTAAAATGGCAAGTTCCACTGATTACTGACTAGTTCTTTAAAAGAATAGACCGACTATTAGTGTTACATGCATGTCGATCAGGTGATTCAATAAGCTGGTTTGGATCAAGTCATGCACACTCCACAAAGTATATACGTACTAGGAAAGAAACCCGTGCCTCCGGTGTGGTATAGGCCGTATAGCTAATATGTGATAGAAGAATAGTCAAAAAAGATGCTATGCAATGAAAGAAGAGTCAGAAATGTTGCATAAGTGAGATTAGGGTTTAGGTAGAAATTTAATTAAGGATGAAATCGTAAAAAAAAAGGTGAAAAAGGTAAAGTTTAAGTAAAAAGTAAAAACTATTAAACAAAGGTAAAAATTAAAACTGTTAATAAATGTATGAATGTTAAAAATAAAAGGGAAAATTATTCAAATGATCACTCAAGTATGATACGTTTATATCTTTGCTCACTGATATTTGACAAATATAACTAAGGTCACTGTCGAATGACAAAATTAGTCACTTTGATCACTCTGTATCTAACAGACGTTAAAATGTAATTGACGTCGTTAAAAATAGATCATGTGTTATTTACATGTCATTTTGCAAGGATATTTTAGGAATTTAATATTTTATGTCCTCTCTCTCTCTCTCTCATGGCTACAAGCTTCGATCCATGACAACCCAGTAAGATCAAAAAGCCATCGATCGAGGCACAGCCAGAGCACCACTGTCGGTCGCGGCGACGCTTCAATTTTCGGTTACTATAGGAGCACAAAAAATGTAGTACTCTTTATGCTTACACAACACAATTCCAATGATCAATGGATCTCTCTCTCTCTCTCTCTCTCTCTCTCTCTCATGGCCACAAGCTTCGATCCATGACAACCCAGTAAGATCAAAAAGCCATTGATTGAGGTGCAGCTGGAGCACCACTATCGGCGGCTGCGACGCTTCAATTTTCGGTGACTATAGGAGCACAAAAAAATTAGTACTCTTTATGCTTACACAAGACAATTCCAACGATCAATGGATATCTCTCTCAATGACAACTTCAAGTAAGCTCTTCAATGGCCGATTGTCAGAACATAAGGGGGGGGGATACCTGCAAAAATTCTCAGACGCTCAAGTAAGAGTTTTAGTGGAAGTATGTTTTGAGTAGTATGTAACATAAAAGTTGACCCTTTTTCACCTATTTATACCACTCAAGAACCCACCAAAATATGAGCCACTACTACTCTGTCGATCTTCGAAGTTCGAACCTCGAACCTCAAGCCACATTTCAAGAATTGAACGTCGATCTTCAATATCCACCTCGAAGATACAATCCTCGACATTCCTATCCTTCGAAAACATGATCTTTTGTTTGTCGATCCTAAGTTCGAATCTAAAAATCCTTATTCTCATAATGCCCCCAATTCCGTCTTTGGGCCACAACTTGAGCCCGACAGAGGAAATTCAGCTTCACACCGCTATTCAAAATTTCGCGTTTCAATCTTCGATTTCCTCGAGCTTTCCATCTTTGATCCTCGACTTTGATGTACACTTCCCGCGCTTTCCTGAGTTCATGCACCAGAAAACCCAAAAACATCCCACTTAAACCACAACTCTTCCACTACTCCACTATTCATATTCTTCCATTTTTTTCTCCACATATAAATAGCCTCACTCCTCTCCATCCTTTTCCACCTTCCATTCCCAGTTAAAAAACCCAAAATTTTCTGATTTTCTTTTAAACTCATAGCCAACACTCGCTCTAAATCGATGACGGCGAGAGCTCCTTCCCCTCACCGCAAACCCACTCTAGCCAAATCCAGCCATTCCTCAAGTGCTTTCGGTGACAACCACGAGGAGGTCAGCCCCAACTCCTCGATTTTGAAATTTGGAGCCCAACCAATGCCCACCTGAACCTTGAGCAGGATCACATCAATCCACCAAAGAGTGTGACAATTTGGGCCCATAAGGGTAGCAACATGTTCAGTAATGAAAGGATTCTGGCCAGCGCTCTTATCCTTGCTAAGCATCACCTCAGGTTTTTGAGCTTCCCCCTTCATCCTGCGATTATAATCCTTTGAGTTCTTCTGGGTTTGCATTCCATGCAACTCAGCCCCAATTCCTACTTCCTCATCTCGACCTTCCTCGCGTCAGCCAATAGTGGCTGGTCTCACTCGGTCTTTGAAACTTCTTCTTCACCCACATGTGGGCCAAAGTCCTAGGCTTGGAGAGATGTTTCAATCTCCAACTGCAACGCTTCAAAAAGTGCTTTGATTAGAAATCCACCAACTTTGCCCACTGGCACATCAATCATGTCCTCTTTGAAGACAATTGGATACCTCCCGAGCTCGAAGGACTTGACTTTGAAGTTCCTACGCATTTCTATGATGCCTCCGGTATGAATTCGATCATTATTTACCTTTTTTCTTCTTCTTAGAAGTTACTTTTTTCATAATTATATCACAATCATGCATTCCATTTTTTTCTTCATTTGCAGCTTTGAGGCTTGACCCCTTTTCTTTCAAACTTAGCAAAGAGAGACTAGCTTAAATCTCCAACTATCTTTCCGGCAAAGAATGGCCACTCATGCAAGTCGCCTCATAATTGGCTCTACAATGCTGGGCCTTAAACATGAATTCAGACTCGTTCACTCGCTATTCTCAACAGCTTGCTGATAGAGAGGAACTTATCCACTGGCTTATCGATGTTGAGTCTTTATTTGTTGTTAGCGAGGAGTCTGAGAGCCTTATCAAGGAAGCCATCCAGAAGAGGTCAAAATGCACGATCAAGAAGCCTAGTTTCCCAATCTCTGCATCGATCTCTCAAGATGCCACACCGGGATGGAAGAGAACCACACTAAAAGAAAATTGCACCTAGACCACGGACCATTTCCGTCGTCTAGGTGCAGTTTTCCGTCGTCTAAGTACTTAGACGACGGAATCTCTGTCGTCCAAGGTCCGTGCTCCAAGTGCTGTCGTCCAAGCACCTGGACGACGGAGATTTAGTGATCCGTCGTCCAAGTTCACTTAGACCGCGGACATTATCCGTGGCCCAGGTAGACACCTGGACGACGGAGAATAAGATTTCCGTCGTCCAGGTGTCTACCTGGGCCACGGACATTGCTCGTTTCTCCGTGGCCCAGGTGTTCATCTGGACGACGGAGAATTAGTTCTCCGTCGTCCAGGTGAACCTGGGCCACGGATAATGCTAGCTTCTCCGTGGCCCAGGTGTTCACCTGGACGACGGAGAACTAATTCTCCATCGTCCAGGTGAACACCTGGGCCACGGAGAACGACAGGGTTTTGGGTTTTGGGGTTAGGGGTTAGGGGTTTAGGGTTAGGTTTAGGGTTTTTCACCTGGACGACGGAGAACATAATCTCCGTCGTCCAGGTGAATATTTAATTTAAAAAAAAAATTGAAATTAAATTTTATTAATTTAATTTATTATTAATTTAATTTAAATAATGAAAAATGCTAAAATTAATTAAATAAACTAAATTTTGAATATTACTTAATTATTAAATAATTAAATTAAATTAATTTGTACATACATGAATAATCGAAAAAATCCATAAATTAAAAATTAAAATATTGTTCGGAATGCGGAAAGAAACGAGATAATAAACTACTAGCTAGCTAATACACTGGAGGAGCAGATGCGCCGCCGAGTCCTCCGCCTCCAGCCGGGTCGTTGTCGTCGGGGTGTGGGTTCGGAGGAGGTTGACATACTTCTCGATTTTGTTGCATGAGGGCGATGAGTTGGGCTATTTGTGCTTGTTGTTCGTCAAGTCTTTGCCGCATTGACTCATTCTCCTCTCGTGCCAGTCGAGCCTCTTGAATGGCTGCTTCGATGGCCGCAGCCTGACTCCTTCTCCGCTGCCCCGAACCTCTCGTAGATGATGAGCCGGAGGTCGTCGACAAATCTCGTACCACCCTAGGCCCAAAGTGCCTAACCTCCTTGCCAGCTCTACGACCGTAGACCTCATCCGCGATTGCAGTTTGGCTCTCTAAGGATATAGGAGGTAGGTCTTCCGGCGGCACATCTGGGAACGCAAGCTGAGTGTTAGCCAACTCTTCATGCGCACGCTCTATCGCCCTTGCCTACAAAAGAATAATTAATTTATTATAATGAAACCATATTTAAATAATAATTACTATAATTAAAAGCACATATATATATATCACTTACTCCGCATTGACTCGCTTCATTATCGAGCCCTGGCGTCACGTACGTCAAAAATAAATAGAAAATTATAATCGTATATATTATGAAATTTTAACTAATATTAACAATATTATATAATAACTAAATTGGACGTATTACGTACTGAAAGATCTTTGAAGACTTTCGCCTTCTCATGATCCGGCGCCTCCTTCCAAGTAGGGGCAATGATACGAACCCGGTTACGGATGATTGACCATATCCCATGCGCCGAGAGACTTGCTAGCTGAGCTGTGGGAGGGCCACCGGTGAATTCGTCGTACGGCAAGTCAATCTTTTTACCGGTTGCCTTGCAAATACGCTCCGCTTTGCCCCCTTTAACGAGACCCCAAGTCCTTTTCGGTTCCGGGTCAGTGGGGCCCTCATTTGCCTACGGCGGGCGCTGTACATGATTGATTCGGCGGTTGAGGACGCCTGAGTACTTCCCGTTGAGTGGGTACCGGGCGTCGGAGATTGGAAGGGGTCGACGTCATCACCGCTCGAGATGAATGGGGGAGCGGGAATTTCCCCAGAGGGCGCTACGGACGGACCAGATGATCCGTCCGGATTGAGAGCGTCGTTGCCCTCTTGTTGAACCCAACCGACTTGGGCCGCCAACATTCGGAGCATCTCATCTTCTGCCTCCTATTGGGCTTTCTTCTTGCCGGATGTGGTCTTTGGCAGAGCCATTTAAACCTAAGAGTATGGTGTTAAAATACCTACTTACCATAATAATTACAACTTAAAATTTTACGCTAATTAATTAAGTATGTTTAAGATTTAAATAGAGTACACTAGCTTGGCATTTTCGGTCGTTCAATGGACGTGCGACCCGCGCGATAAAGTGTAAATTTTCAATTAATCAGCCTTGGTTAAATCGAAAAACATGGCCAGTTAGGGATAGAGATAATGCGAGAGGCATGACTAATTTCGACAAAAGTCTTTCTTAGTCCAAATCCTGTCACCAGTCATAACCCGTTTCTAGACACCATGTCCGACATTCGGCCAATTTTTCGAAAATTTACACTCCCTCAAGTCCTTTGCAAACTCCGCCCTCAACCTCGTGTCCATAACTTCACTTAGGTTATGGTGTGCGGTGATGAAATCCACACATCACGAGGGGTTAAGGAGATAAGCTAGGAAAAGAGGCGCCATCTATTCCAAAGAGTGCGACTTAATAAACCAAGCCTATGTACTAAATTTAAATCGAACACGTACTACCATGCAATTTACTCGAAAATACACGTAATTAATTATCAATTAATTAAAACAATAAATAATTACAATAATGAATTATTATTTATCATGCATATAATAACAATTATTCATTTACCAATATAATTAATTATTATTAACAATAATAATTATTGCTATTATTTAATTTAACTAACAAATATAAAATTATTACCAAATAATTAACAACTAATAATAATTATCCCAATATTAATAATAACAACTCATTAATGATTATAATTATAACTATTAATTATTTTAAACTAATTAATAAATTAAAACTATTTATTAATTAAATAATTAATTAATTAACAAAAATGTAAAAGAGGTAAAAAATAGAATTATTACCTCGTCGGAATGTCGCCGGAATATCGGAAGAGTTGAGTCGTCAGAGAGGAGGAACCACGCCGGAAAATGTCGTCGGAGCGTCGCCGGAGGAGAATCGCCGGAGGAGAGGAGAGGAGAGGAGAGGGAGAGGAGGAGATGGAATGATGAGAAAATGAGGGGGGGTGCAACTCTATTTATAGAGTTGCACCTAGACGACGGAGCACTATTCTCCGTCGTCTAAGTCCACTTGGACGACGAAAACAGTGTTTTCCGTCGTCTAGGTGGCGGTTTCAAAAAATTTCAATCGGCGCCAATTAATCGGCGGGACGTTCTGAACCGCCATGATTTTTTACTTAGACGACGGAGAATGAATTCTCCGTCGTCTAAGTGAAAATTCAAGCGGTCCCAAAACAGAAGCGGTAAATTGAACCGCCATAAAAATTGGACTTGGACAACGGAGATGGTCAGTTTCCGTCATCCAAGTGAAAATTACATGAAAAAAAATAAACAAAAAAAAATTTGAACCGCCATGATTTTTGAACCTGGACGACGGAGATTGTCATTCTTCGTCGTTCAGGTTAACACCTGGACGACGGAGATGGTCATTCTCCGTCGTTCAGGTGAACACCTGGACGACGGAGAATGACCATCTCCGTCGTCCAGGTTCAAATTACGTAAAAAAAAATTTTAAAAATAATTCGCTAGGAATTTAGCGATCTGTCATTCGAGTGAAATAGTCGTACAATATCGATGAACGCATCGTATATATGAACAGTTAAATTTGAACCACCAATTAATTTTACGTATTGAAACATGTTAAGTTTCGACTAATCTTTACGACTTAAGTGTTCATGAGTAGACGCTCATTTGCAGCAGAGTATTAACGAAATTGAATTTGGACAAAACAACCGTTGGATATGTTCGTCGTAACATAATATATAATTGTCTTCAAAGGACCATAAAATAATAAGTTCGGGAAGGGTTTGATCGGCACAGTCAACCGTAAAATCGATAATTTCACAAACCGGAAACGTGGATACAAGGTGTTCATGAGTAGACGCTCATTTGCAGCAGAGTATTAACGAAATTGAATTTGGACAAAACAACCGTTGGATATGTTCGTCGTAACATAATATATAATTGTCTTCAAAGGACCATAAAATAATAAGTTCGGGAAGGGTTTGATCGGCACAGTCAACCGTAAAACCGATAATTTCACAAACCGGAAACGTGGATACAAGGCATTTCGCAACTCCGATTTTCGAACCGTCGAAGCTCACACACCAAGAATTGTTTACTCTAAAGTCTTGATGAAAAGACTTTGCAGTGGAAGAAGGTCTAGATGGTCGTTGTCTTAGAAAAAATTACGATATCTACACCTGGACGACGGAAATGAGCGTTTCCGTCGTGCAGGTAATCACTTGGACGACGGATAATGACGTTCTCCGTCGTCCAGGTGCATAGACCCTGAATTCAGGGGTTAGGGCCTTACTGTTTAGGGTTTAGGGTTTCTATACCTGGACGACGGACAATGACCATTCTCCGTCGTCCTAGTATGTACCTGGACGACGGAGAATGACCATTCTCCGTCGTCCAAGTTCAAAACCCCGATTTCAGGGGTTAGGGCCTTAAGGTTTACGGTTTAGGTCGTCCCCGGTCATTTGTGTGTCCGTTCAATTATTCTGATTCAAAAATATAATTAAAAAATTGATCGATCGATCCGAACTGCTAGATTTAGGGTCAAGGATTTAGCTAGGGTACGTTTTATATGAGATTGAGATTTTGCGCCAATATTTATTAATTTCTCCGTTGCCCAGGATATATAATTCAGATTAATTTCTTACCGTAAACCGGCATCGATCATATATATATTACAATAATTACAGTAATTAATTACCAATTAATCTCCCTCGTCGTATGACCGTACTCTTCGTCATAATCATCATCGTCCTCATCCCCGTTAGTCGACGGCTCATCCTCGTCATCGTACTCAACATCGTCCGACGAATAACCTAAGTCCTCGTCCGCGTCCTCTTCCTGCTCGTCTTCTTCATCTACCTCATCGATAATCTCATCTTCAGTTAGATCTGTACAACCATCAGGCATGGGTAACCGTTCACCATCTTGAACCAGGTCCATTATATCGGAGCGGACCATAGAAATATTAGGCTCTTGATAGGCAGGAATGTCTCTTTCTGGTTCAGCAGCATCTTCAGTCATCGTCGGTGTCCCTTCAATTGTCTTTGTATTCCATATTCCTCGGTGAGAGATATGGTTCACTATTTTCCACCCTTCACCGGCTTTCGGATCGTCGAGATAGAACACCTTCCGAACTAAGGTGGCGAGAGCGAAAGGCTCATCCTCATACCAGTGCGAGTTTGTATCGACTGATAATAGTCCCAGGTCTTCATTTGTACGCTTGAACCATCTGCACTTGAATAGGAAAACGTTGACATCATTCCCGTAACATAGTTGAACCACGTATACAATAGCCCCGTAATATAGATCATTGTCTTTCCCAACCGCTACCCCACTGTTTTGTGTTCTTCTTCCTTCGTCTCGGGCCAATGAATGGAACTTTACACCGTTCACAAAACATCCGGGATAAATATAGTGTTTAACCGGCTTCCCTGCTAGCAAGTGCTTTGGCCATGACCACCACCCTTCGTGGTTATCAGATTTTTGCAGATCAATCATCTGCGAAAATGGGCAAATTAATATAAGGGTTTACTTTCTACAAACATGAGCGATATGTATTTAAATAATTAATACCGAGTCGTACGTACGTACCCATTGGAAGAAATAATCAGGAAACTTCTTCTTAACCATTTTCTCAATCCACGCCGAACTCTTGTTTTGATTTAACGCCTGAAGCCTCTCCCTGTATGACAACATGTACGGCTCAACTTCGTCACAGTCTCGCAACACTACCCAATGTGCCTCAATAAGTTCTTCCCGTGTTAACGATTCCTTTAATACTCCTCTAAACGGTCGGACGACATTGGTGACGACAGAAAGATTGATGCGGGCACTGCGATCGGAGACAGTGGGAGGGGGTGGATCTTTAAGGTACCTGTTGCAGTAAGTAACACACTCATGCATTAGGTATGTCTCTGCTATAGAGCCATCCGGGGCCGACCTGTTTTTGACGAATGACTTATACTGTCCAAGCTGTCTACAAAATCAAACGTACACATTACATAAGTACATATAGCTAGCTAGCTAGTATATATATAATCTCCAGTGGAACAAATTAATTAATTAGTTGTACGTACCTTTCTTGAGGATACATCCAAGTGTACTGGACCGGACCAGAAATAAGCACCTGCTCGGGCAGGTGGATCATTAGGTGAATCATGATGTCAAAGAAAGCAGGGGGGAAAATCCTCTCTATTTTGCAAATGATGTGCACAATTTGTTGTTGCAATTCCACCACATCTGACTTCTTTAATTCTCTGGTGCATAACCTCTGCCACCACCTGCACAATGCCACTATTGGTTCTACGACGTCCCGAGGCAAGTATGGTCGAATTACCACTGGAATCAGACGTTGCAGCATAACGTGATAGTCATGTGTCTTTAGACCAACAAACTTGTGTTGCACCTCGTCCACTGCTCCAGTTATAGTAGCTGCATACGTAGCCGGATAACGAACGCCCTTAAACCAGTGAAATACAGAACGTCTAAGCGTCGGCTTCACTGTGTATGGTGCATCTGGCATCTTATTGTACACTCCTTTCCTATCCCTCCTCAACCACAAGGGACGACGTAGATTCATTGATTCCAAATCTTTGCGCGCTTTGGGAGTATCTTTAGTCTTGAACTTAATACCGAGAATTGTTCCCACCACGCTGTCGCACACATTCTTTTCTATGTGCATCGCGTCCAAGTTGTTCCTCAGCTTCAACTTCGACCAGTAAGGGAGTTCAAAGAATATACTCTTGTGATCCCAATAGCTCAGATCATGTGGAGGAATTGGATTACATCCGCGTCATTGCTCAACACACCAAGGTCGAAATAGCTCAACCTCTCTAAAATCTCTTCGCCCGACCAACTACGGGGTTTAGGATTGTTCTCTACCGTACCGTCGAAATGAGCTTCATCCTGTCGCCACGGGTGGTCGTGAGGAAGCCATCTACGGTGACCCAAGTAACACACATTCCCCGCGTGCCAACTAGAGTTCACGTCGTCCAAACATATAGGACATCCATTATATCCTTTTGTCCTGCAGGCTGCCAACATCCCATAAGCTGGAAAATCGCTGATCGTCCACATTACAGCAGCCCTCATCGTGAACATCGTGTCAGTGAATTTGTCATAAGTTGGGACTCCATTTTCCCACAACAGTTTCAGCTCGTCGATCAAAGGTCTGAGGTAGACATCTAAGCACTTCGATGGAGATTTAGGACCTGGAATTAGTACGGTAAGGAAATTAAATTCCTTGTTCATGCACATCCACGGAGGCAAGTTGTACGGCATCAGAATAACTGGCCAAGTGCTGACGGCGGAGCTATTACTTCCCCAAGGATTGAATCCGTCTGTAGATAGGCCGAGTCTAACATTTCTAACCTCTGAAGCAAAGTCTCCAAATTCTCTGTCGAAATGTTTGAAACCCTCCCCATCTGCGGCGTGTCGCAGGACATCGTCATCTATTCGCTTTTCTGCTTACCATCGCATCTCCTCTGTTGTGTGTAGAGACATGTACAGGCGCTGCAATCTGGGAATCAAGGGAAAATATCGAACAACTTTCACAGGAATTCTCTTTTTCGAACTCTTCCTATTCAACTGGAATCTGCACTGGCCACATACGGGACAATAGTCCAACTCTTTATACTCTTTGTAAAATAGCACACAATCATTCGGACATGCGTCAATTATCCTGTACTTTAGGCCGAGGCTGCTCAGGATATTTCTAACCTTATAATGAGATTTAGGAAGATTGTGATCATCAGGAAGCACCTTACATATTTTCTCCTGAATTTCGTCAAAAGCACTCGCTGACATTTTGTGCTTCACTTTTATCTTCATTTGCTCCATCACATATTGCAACACATTCTCTCGACATCCAGGGAACACCGGGGTCTGCGCTTCAAGTAGTATCCGGTTGTACTTTTCCATCTCACTGGTGTCAGTGGCCAAGCTAGCTGCGGGGAATGTGTCATCATGCTCATTAGTGGTACTGTAACCTCCGTCTTGGTGTTGGTGTCCACTATGACTACATCCCGGAAACGCATCATGGACCAAATCTGCAGTTGGGTTGCAAGCTGGGGGTCCGGCACCACTGCCGCTGGATGAGGCACCATGGTAACTGTACCCTGAGCTGAAGTCTGCTGCGCTGAACTCTACTGCTTCACCATGCTCGCTCCATGTAGTGTAACTCCACATCATACCATTTTCGTACGGGTGTTGCACCATAACATTAACCTCCGCATACTGACAATTAAGACATTTCTGACATGGACACCTGAAACGTTTCTTTCCCTGACCATGTTCTATCGCAAAATTCACAAATTCGCTAATTCCATCCATATACCGGACATCACATCTATTCTTCAACTTCATCCAACTCTTGTCCATACTGCTACAAAATATTATAATTAATTAATTATTACATATATATATATATATTTGTCCATTAATTTACGCTTAATTATACGTACTCGATCTACATCGATCCATCAATTACGTATGTACGTAATTTAATCGATCTGTACATATATATATAGCTAACATCAGCTAACATCCTTGCATGTATATATGTACGTACGTTTTCACTAAATATATATTAATTAAGCAAATTTTAACTGCGTACGTACGTACCTGCTGGCCTTCTCGATATCTGTACGTTAATTAAGCTAACTAGCTAGTCAGCGGAGATCCCTTATCGATCCTGATTCTTCTCGGCCTTCTAGCTAGCTAGCTCCCTTCTCCTTCTCCATTCTCCTTCAATTCTTCTTCAAATAGAATGAAGAGATCGAGGAATGAATTCGATCAGTTTGGCATCGGGCTTATATAATGCTTCACTTAGATGACGGAGGTGTCGGTACGTCGTCTAAGTGGAAGTACGTTTCGTATACTCGGACGACGGCGTGTCGGTCCGTCCTCCAGGTAATCACCTGGACGACGGAGAATACCATCTCCGTCGTCCAGGTGATCACCTGGAGGACGGAGAAGACTCCGAGGTCCAGGTGATCACCTGGACGACAGAGATGGTATTCTCCGTCGTCCAGGTGGTACTTGGACCACGGAGTCTTTTCCGTGGTCTAGGTGTCACTTGGACCACGGAACAATTACGTTTCCGTGGTCTAAGTGCTGTTTTCTTGTAGTGCCAGGAGCTTCGAGATCAGACTCTTCTCTGTCCCAGACCCAATCCAGGAAAAGAAGAAAAGAAAGTCGACTCGACCTTCACTCGAAGCTGTCCAGGCGGCTCGAAGCTTACCTTTCAAACTTTTATCTTTATAAGCTTCAAAGGAGAGAATCAAAATGCTTGCTATCATCCCAACTCACCTCCTTGCGATCATCAAACTCATTGAAGAGGTAAGGGTCCTCTCCTACTCACCCTTTTCCTTACTTATTTTACGTCAAACAACTTATTTCAATGCTCACACATTGAGATGCTTCTCCGCCCTCAAGCCACATTCGAGATTCTCCTTCTCATTTGTAATATCTCGTCTCGAGAATTTTCTTTTTTATGATTTAATTAAGGTTAATCAAGAAAGGTAGTTAGTTTTTTCACTATCGGTAAATATTGAGAGCTTTTTAGTTAACTTTTTATCAGATTTCTGATGTTGGTTGACTTCAGTGGAAGTCATGGAAATTGTCGAAATGAGTTTGTAGACGTGAAGAAAGCCAAAAACGGAGATACGACAAGAAAGTTATTATCACCGGAAGTTTATCAGAAATGTAATAGTCGTAAATGGACGAGTATAAATAGGACTTTCTATTTTTGGTTACAGAACCATTGACCCGCGTTAACCATCTCTTGCGAGGAAAAATCACCGGTGAGCTCTGGTCGGTGGCGCAACGGATTCCTGCCACCAAATTAAGAGTTCTTGACATCAAAGTGATCAACTTGATCCCCTCTCCCTTTTCCTTAAACTCTCCGTCGTCGATTTGGACGGATAACACCAGAATTGTGAGGTGAAACTCCGAAAAAACCTAGGTCTTAGGCCTTTGAGTTTTTCGGTGAGTTGGCCGTCAAAAATGGTATGGGTTAGTTCCTCTCTCTCTCCTTTATGTGTTGTACTATTGGGTTGTTTCATTGCAGGTGTTATTTGCCCGATTTGTACGATTCTGCCTCTGTTGTGGGCGGCCGTTGGCAGAATTTTAGGTTGTCAAGGTTAAAGGGGTTTTGCTCCCCTTATTCTCATGAGTCTTTTGGTGCTAACCTCGAGTCAGGCCGTGGCTCGACGGCGGAGATCGGTACCAGAGAGATTTTTGGGCGTGGGTTTTCGGGCTTGATTCCGGGCAAACAAGATTGAATTAGGAAAAGTTCTTTAGGAGAAACCGTTGGGCTTGGAGAGATCTTCAAATTGACAGGTTATCCTCCGTTGCCAGCGGTGGTCGCCGGTGATGGCACGTCTAGCCAGTAAAAGCTTCAGAATTGTGTCATGTTTTATATCGTTTGATTCATTTTAACGCTGCAATTTTATTAGTGAGGATATTAAGTGCATTGAACATAGTTTGGTTTGGACTTCGAATTAATCAGATATTAATTATATAATTTTACGATAATATTGATTGGTTGAGTCAATCGTTGATTCGACCTCGAGTCGTGTAACGTTTGAGGAATGTGTTGCGATATTAAAAAGGATTTAAGAATTATAATTTGAAATTTGATTAAAGCTCGTCATTAGTTTGGAAAGCAAGTTATTCAAGAATGAAAGGTTCTTGACGGTAATGCTCGATGGTAAACGAGCTTAACTGTTAATTATAACTTTGGACGATTAGTTAGTAAATAATAATCGTTGTTTTAGGACAACGTGTTAGCAACCAGTGACAGATGTTTAGAAATGGCAATAGACAGGTTTTGGCTTGATGGAAATTATGACATAGTACAGTGAGTGGACTTTTATTTTCACAATCGATAGCGAGTTCATTTTTTATGCAGTATGCATTACATTATGTTTCAGAGCATTTAAATTTGGAGTTTATTTTGAGATGGTTTTATTTAGTTGCATTGATGCCTTGGTTATTCAGTTGATCCCCGGATAGCCAGTCGCACCGCGTTAGGGCAAACACCATGCCTGACCCAGATTGTCTGGGGTTAGGACAAACACCTTAGACGATCCCATCACCTGTACTTTTCATACATATAGTCGTTCTGGGTTAAGGCAAACACCATAAACGATCACCTCCATTTTTAGATATTTGAACTTGCATCCGTTTTAGTAGAAACTATGGAAAGGCATACAGTTCTACTTCTACAATTTTACGCATATTGTATGATTATGATTTTTGTCTACTCACTCTAACGTTTTATGCTTTTAAGACTTTCCTTGGGCCCTTGGCTTTAAATTGCCCAGATTGCAGGTTAGTCGATTAAAGTCTTGACCGTCCAGAGTGCGAGGCATGACAGTCCACAACTTCTTTTTTCTCAGTGTAGGTTCTCAGTTGAAGTTCAGGGTTACTCATACAAGGGTAGCTAGTACTGAGTAGGCGGTGCTAGATACTCTAATACGAGTCCCGCAAGACTTATACCAGAGTATTACGGTAATCTGCATTGGGTCTTGTCATCATCAAACCGCATCATCCTAATGAACACACTCCGGGGATGCCCCTCAAGTCGTACCATTGGAAGATTTTCCTTTCCTCTATGATAGTCAAGCCTTTTTTGGGGATGACTAATGAAGGTCTTTTGTGGTTAGTTTCCCCGCAGTGTAGTGTTACAAGGGAAATCAATTGTAGTCTTCCTTGAGAATTTCTATGTAAGTCGTCAGGGAGACCTTGTTATGAGATTAGGTTATCTCGATTCTCGATTGGGAGGTTGTTATAATAAGATATGTCATTAGCACTTGTCAATTCACATGCAGTTGTAGGGTTATGGGAAGTAGTGAATTAGTTTTTTTTTATGTATCTCTTATTATTCGTAGGTTATGAGGAGGTTCTTGCTATTGTTTGTGCCACTAGGAAGTAGATTATGGTGAGCATCACTGAGTATTTCTATTGGGTCACACGAGGGCATTACGAGAATTCAGTGGCAATAGTTGTTCAATTAGCGATTACTAATGTTGATTCAGATGTTAATCAAGCACATGAGAATGCTTCTAGTGGAGATTTTTAGTGAAGTGGAGCAGATCAAAAATATAATGCACGTTGTCCCTTAGAATTTCACGTGTTTCACGATTTTCATTGAGAACCCTTAGTGTGACATATACAACATCTTAATTCATGTTCAAACAAGGAGCTAAGTATACCCACATTCATCCCAGTTTGATGATTATGCATGTTTTTTTTTCAAGATCCATTCAAGCTACCGAAAAACCACATTTAATAAGAAATGGGAGATACATGGCGAATTAAGAGAACTTGTTTTTTTTTTGTATTAGTGACTAGGCTTTAGAGGAGCTATATAACATTTAGCAGTCTTATAATAGTTTTTCCCTCAGTTTTGTGTGTATTGATGAACCCCTTCCCAGTATTCGTTTTGTCTGTTCCTACATTCGTTACTTGTTTTTCGATATGAATCATGGGGATGAGTATTGATGTACACAAGGTGTTTGTTATAGAAACTATAGGAAGTAAGGTTTCCTTGGGAATGAAATTAGTTATTAGGTTGTCCTTACTGTATAAAATTCTGGGTCATTAATCCTCTAGTTGGAAATTCTTGCGTCTTCAACATGTTATCAGATTGTCCTTACTATATAAACTTCGTTGGAAAATGCTGTTGTCCCATAGTGATGGATGACATGTGTGATCTTCTGATAGTTTTGAGATCAGGTATTTTACCAAGAGTATGTTGTCTTGAGCCACATATGTATTCTTTGGTCCCACTCTTGCCGTTTCAAATTGACCCGACTATCTGACCATCTACCATCTTTTTCTCTCGGCCACCATTGTTGGCGTTTAAGGTAACATCATTAAATTTTCTACCTTCTTATTCCTTTTCCATTGGTTTGTTGTTATGGGTAAGACAGAGTGAATCAAATAGATTTTTTTCTTCGGGGAGCACTCTCATCTTATTCCTTGGCGCTCCGGCTGGTTATGGAAGTTATGAGTAAGGCTAACTATTTTTGGTATGGTATGCAACCAGAATTGAATAACTAAGTTATGCAACGAATGTAGTAGTTTCGTAGGAATGTACCCTTAGCTTGCTCAACTTTGTGAACTCCTTGTCCTTTATCGCGGATTGTGTCACTATTAGAGTTTTATTTTGGCATCATGAATCATGAAGATTTCGGCTTGATACATTCTTGTAGTAAGTGTATTTTATTTCATTCCAGGAGTTTACTTAGTTTGTTATACTTTATTGTAAAGAGTGGGTACATAGTAATCGATTTCCATCATTCTTTATCTAACCACATCATGAAGTTTTATAAGACCAGCAATGTAACGGCTTTAACTTTAGAAAAATTACAATCTTCTGACGACGATTTAAGTTCATCCACCCACGTGTGAGTTAACCTATTCAGTTTTATTTTCCAATAAAATGACTTTTAGATTTGGACACCAACTTTGTTTCGTCAAAGGATTTAGTCATTGCTTATCGTATACCGCTAAGATTCTTCTCCCTTGCAGGATGTCACAAGTGTGGAACACGAGAACTCACTAGAGAGAATGCGTCTACATATAGGCCATAGTTATGTATACAACAATCCTTAAAGAGAAATTTTAAAGCATGTTAATCATTGAGAAATAGTATTATTTACGAGTACGCTTAAGAGTAGAATGTTATGGGTCACTTGATCCAGTGGGTGATGCATGTTTACAGGATTCCTTTTAGAATAGATGAAGGAGTATCATCTAGACAATGCAAGAAATCTTTGCTTTGAGGATCGTATGTCAAAGTAACATAACAGAAACGTGGAGGGAATGCAAAAGGCACTTTAATATTCCTTACTATAGAGTATGTGAATAGTAGTTCGTAGGGAATTATGCTAGCTTTCCTGAGAAGTTGTTGGGTTTCTCTTCGTTAAGGGAGATAACTTCTTTTAGTTACAAGAGTCATTGCTTAAGTTTATTTTTTTAGGGTTTTGTGGAGTTTTTTGAGTCATGGATTAATCTTCAAAAGTTAAAATACAATTCGCGTATAATTTCCAATAAACCTTTTAGCATTGGATAGTAGCAGAATAAGTTATAGTGTACTATGGGGTGCTAATTGTTGTGATTGAGGTACTTGAGATGTATAGCTAGCTCGAGAATGTGAATTTTTCAGTCTTGAGTTATGAGATTTCGCGAGAAGAAATATGAGTACGATTTGAGACTAATATGTTGCCCAATCTCCAAATTCTCACAAGAGTAGTTAGAGGACCATCATACTGGTGACCTAGCGATCATCACCTGCACGAGTATATATGAGAATCATACACGAAAATGCAGACTTCCGACTAGTTTTGATTGCCTCCAATGCCGATATAGTTTATCATTCCTATGAGATACAGAATTTGATCATTGATTACTACCGAAAAGTTGTCCCGTTTCTTGGACTTCACAGCATTCTGATTCTCAGGTTTATTTTCATTGGTTAAGTATCCAGTGTCAGGGGAATTACAAATATTTATAGCTATACATCGAGGGAGGTGGCAAAAATTCAATTATTTAATTTGAGATTGAAACTAGATATGTAGATTCACGACTCAGTGTTTTACCTTCTCGAGTGGACAGATTTTGTAGGTATACGTACGTTTATGTATAAGAAGAAGTCTATATCTATTACCAACGAATCTTTGCACGTTGGATAGTATTGGATATGTTTATATATGAGCTCTGTATGTGAGCTAGGGATATTTAAATTTTGGTGCGATGTTGTAGACAGCAATTGTAGTCCTTGAGACACAAGAATAGTTACATTGGGTTTTAGGACTCTAGTGGCATATAATTATTACGTATTTATCACAGATAAATGCATTACATGGCATTATTACTATGACCTTATATGGGATGCTAAGTTCATAACTCCAGAATAAACAGTGATTTGAGATGCCAGTTTGACTCTGTGGAGTCCGCCATTAGTTGTTGGCGTATTTGAGGCGAATCTCAGTGACTTCTTATGAGCCTCCCTAATTAATAGTTATTAATTTTCATATTTGAGTTGGTCCAGTTAGTGTATTGAACAAGAGTTATTTGATTTGTTGAGATATTTTGTATTGCAATCATTATGATACATAAATTCAAATGGGTGTTAGTGGTTTATGTTCACAGTGTTGTTCAGTTTGATTATGAGCAATCTGGATGGGATTCGGTGCCCACGGTTTTTTTTATTTGGTTATTCGAAGTGTTCTCCTTATGCAAGTTTTTGGGTTCTTTGAGTTTTAGGGGAAACTATGCCAAAGTTTCAGTAGAATCTTTGGGAATAAGAGAATTAAGTAGGGTCAGAACGTTCCCTGAGATCGGTTAGATGACCACTTATGTTACAACTTTAGAATTGTCAGTGTGGGTCTTCAGCTTGTTACCTTTGTGGCCACGAGGGTCACTTATATGTGAGAGTGTCTATTGAGGGACACCTCTAGTAGGCTTATGGTGCAAGGTTCAAGTGATGATCAGCAACCACTTCAGAAGGTAGAGCCGCACCGTCAACTAGACCGCTGGCAAATCAGAATAGCAACATCATTATTAGAATTTCCCATTAGAGAGGCATGGATATCCGATGTTTTAGTTATTTATATTACAGAGGTTGTATCCTGAACCTTTCATGTACCAGGTTAATAATGTGTAGTTGTTTGAGACTCTCGATCAGAAGAACAAGACTTCGTAATTAAGCGATACATGGTGAAGGTATTACGGATAACCCCCTCTCAGTAGTAAATATTACTTGAGAGTCGAACGAACTCATACATGAGTAGTACCCGTAGGTGATTTACTAGTATGTGCGTAAATTTTGAGGACAAAATTTTCTTAAAAGGGGTAGATTTTAATATCCCATTGTGAGAATTTTTTTTTTATGATTCATTTAAAGTTAATCACGAAAGGTAGTTAGTCTTGTCACCGTCGGTAAATATTGAGAACTTTTTAGTTGATTTTTTTATTAGATTGTCAAAGTTGGTTGAATTTAGGTTGAAGTCGTAGAAATTGTCGAGACGAATTCGTAGACGTGAAGAATGCCGAAAACGGAGTTATGAGAAGAAAGGTATGATCAACAAAAGTTTATCGGAAAAGTAATAGTCGTAAATGGAGGAGTATAAATAGAACTTCACCAAAATAAAAGTCAGAATTTTCATTTTTGGTTACAGACCAGTTGACCCGCGTTGACCATCTCTCCAGACCAAAAAATGTCTGCGAGCTCCGATAGGCGGCGCAACGGATTCCTGCCACCGAATTAGGAGTTCTTGATATCAAAGTTGTTAGTACGTGATGTGCTAAACCCAAAAAACATACTTCACTTGACACAAAAGCCTAGAAACGCCATGTAAAAGGCCATTTACCAGGCTCATGGGCAGTTGGATCATTCGAGACATGTGTCGTACAACGCACATGAGGCGCAGCAATGCGCTTCATGTGCAGGCCGTACCGTTTTATCCGGTCGAATGACCAGCGCACCCTCGTGATCCATACAAGGGCAGTTCGGTCATGGCAACCTGGCTTTGTACAATGCACGTGATGGAGAGCAACGCGCATCACGTGTAGGCTGTATAGAACGGAGATGCCATTGACCAACATACCCCTTAATCACTCATGTGGAGAGTAATCTTTCCCATACACCAAAACGGTAGGAAAATTAGTCCCACATTGAGAATCACCTTAAGTTGTCAAGATCATCTAACTATAAATAGGTTATATAAGCTCCAAGGAAGAGGTAACTCGATTCAACTTCTACTGTTACTTTACCTAGATAGTTACGTCATTTACTGACTTAAGCATTAGAGCATCGAAGGCGGGCCAATCCCTTCTCGATCTCTTAGGCTAAAACTGTTATTTTAAAGATAATGCAAGTGTTCTAGATCTGTTAATTAGGACGCTTTGGAGTGATCCTATACCCAAAATCTACTTCTCAACGGGACGGATCCTTAAAGATGTCGCCCAAAATAATTGGCGCCGTCTGTGGGAAGGGATAAATTTTTCTCACCACATTAAGCAGCCCATCCCATTTTTTCTTTATGGCTACTAACGGCCAAGACAGCATGATCGATCACCCCCGCTGGGGATCGCTTACGCACGTTTGAACCGATCTTAACGCACAGTGCCTCATCAGGGCCTCCTGACGCAGGTACATCCAGCGGCATGGGAACATCGTCTGAAACTGTTGCACCCAGCATCCCCACAGATATCAATATAACTCATGCCGAACTTCTAGCACAACTTGCCGAGCTCAGGGTAGAACGGGACGCAACCCAACACACCAACGAGTGTCTCAGCGACATGCTAAGCACCATATAGGCCCAACAACTCGAACTCAGTCTTCGAGAGGAACAACGTAATATGATCCATATGCATACTCAACTGATCAATCTGCTATTGCCCGGCCCTTCGCCTGCAATTGAAACAGTTGTTCCCCAGGACACGACGGGATAAATCCTCCCCCGACTGGCTGAGTTGGAAAGTGAATTGAGGCAAACCCGCAACCATCATCATACTGTATCGTACACACCACGTACAACGCCGTTCTCCCCTTCTATCATCAATGTGGGGAGCCGCCCAGGGGCAAAAACATGGAAGGACGAATGATATTCTGGCTGTGGAGATTCAGGCACCTATCTTGACCGATTCATTTCTTTCACAGCCGGCCACATGCATGACGACGCAACGCTGTGCTACTTATTCCTTGAAACACTCATGGGTGAGACGCTTAATTGGTTTTTTGAACTAGCCCCTGGATCCATATCATCCTTCGACAAGCTAATGGATGCTTTCCTCAAGCGCTATCGATTACAAACACGCCACAGCACCGCCAAGTCTCTTTTCTCCGTCTGACATGGAGGCTCTGAGAACCTATCGTCCTACATCAACCGTTTCAGGGAGGCCGCTCAGCTTTTCAAAATTTGGACAAGCAGACGGCTCAGACATCGTTGGTAGAAGGACTCCAACCTTCACTCTTCAAAGAAAAACTGATCCTCAAAGATCAACTCACATACAAGGCCACCCTCGATATGATGGTTGAAAAGGCTGAGGTCCACAACCGTGTCTGGGGCCAACGGGATGGCTACACACCTCTCAGTGGCATGGCTACAAGGGCAAGTGTTACCACGCACGCACACCAGAATGGAAGTGACACCGTTCCCACAAGCCAGAACGAAAGCAAAGCCCGTTGAAGCAACATTCCCCAGAACATCGATGTTCCCCTATTTGAAACAGGTATGGCACCTCGGAAGAACGCCATTCTCCCATTCGGAATCTGTGATGACCTCTCAAATCTCAAAAGAGTCGTTCCCCCGACCGAACGGTCTACACCCTTACGAATGCCACCTACGCAGAGATCTTCACCAACAACAAACATCCGATAGCTCAGCCTAAACCCAAGATGCACAAGGCACAGCTGAGGAACACTGACAGTTGGTGAAAATATCATTAGTCTGAAACCCACAACACGGAAGATTGCAGCGTTTTGAAGAAAATCATACAGGATCTATTTGATAAAGGCGAGCTCAACCAGTATCGAGTTGATGTAGGTAAGCAAATCGAATTCATCGAGGCTCGGAAAGAAATTTCCACGATCTATGAAGGTAAGCGACAGGAAGATGCCCCATCTCGAGAAATGTTGTCCATCGTCTTAGGCTCGGAACCTAAGGCTCAATGTCGTTCCTGGGAGCCAATTACATTTTTCGAGGCGGATGAGCTAGGAGTTCCTCCCACGGACGCTCAATTCATCATCGTCGCCTTTATAGACCGATGTAAGGTAAGTCGCGTCCTCATTGATTTAGGTTCGGGCGCAAACGTGATCTTCCTCGGTGCATACAAACAATTGAAATGGCCTGGCCATTCCTTAGCACAGGACAACGAATCCCTCATGAGTTTCTCAGGCGACGTCGTCTACCCACTTGGCAATGACTACATGCGTCTACGCCTGGGCGCCATGGGTTCTCCTCAAAGGGAAGTATTTAAAGATTTTATTGTAGTAGATTGACATTCTTCTTAATATGTAATTCTTGGCCGTCCGGCCCTCAAAAAATTCTGAGCCATTACGGCCAGTCATATGCTATACATGCAGTTCCCAACGGATTTTGGCACAGGTTCTGTACGTGGATACAGCTTCGTAACGTGCCCAGTCAACCCCCGAACTGGTCATGTTATGTGCTAAAAAGTTATGAAGGTGGCAAGCACACCCGTCCCAGACATGAAAACGGAGAAGCTTGATGATCCGAGGGACGGTGTGAACGCTCTTGGACATGTTGACACGGGGGACTCTATCATCGAAGTTGAGATCGATCCAGCTCACCCAAAACGCAAGATCCGCATTGGTGCCACTCTAGATGTCAGCATCAGGATGAAGTTAATCAGTCTTCTTCAGGAGTACCACACCGCCTTCGCATGGTATTACGCTGATATGCCCGACATATCTATCGATTTAATTTCTCAAAGGTTGAGCATTGCCCCAAACAGCAAGCCAGTCAAGCAAAAGCGTCGCATATACAACGCTGAGCGTTATGACGCGATGAACAGCGAGGTAGAATGCCTCCTCAAAATGGGCTTCATACAACTAGTTCACTATCCCAAGTGGATATCAAATGCGGTTATGGTTCCAAAAAGGAACGGAAGTTGGTGAATGTGCGTCGACTACACAAACTTCAACAAAGCATGCTCTAAAGATAGCTTCCCTCTCCCCAGAATAGACCAACTCGTGGATGCGAGAACAGGATATGAACTCCTCTCAACGCTAAATGCATACTCGGGTTACAACCAGATTTTCGTGAATCCCGAAGATTAAGAAGCTACGGCGTTCACCACCGACAAAGGGCTCTACTGCTATGTGGTCATGCCATTTGGACTCAAGAACGCAGGCTCCACCTACCAACGTTTCATGACACACATCTTCTGCGATGTCAACGGTTACGTTATGGAAGTATACATAGACGACATCCTAGTCAAAATCCAGACGGCCAGAGGTCACGTCGCCAACCTCCGCATCGTCTTCCAAATCTTGATGGAACATAATCTTCACCTCAATCCTGCCAAATGCATGTCGGTGTCATCGTCAGCAAACTCATGGGGTACATAGTCAGCCAAAGGGGTATCAAGGCCAACCCTGAAATGGTCAAAGCCATCATGGACATGAAACCCCCTGTGAACAAGAAGGAAATGCAAAGCCTTAAAGGTAACCTTGCTTTCCTCAACCGTTTCATCTCTCGGTTTTCTCACAAATGCGAATTGTTCTTCAAGGTCATACCCCTTGCCCACAGCAAGCGCTCCATCGACTGGACGCCTGCCTGTGAGAACACGTTCCAACAAATCAAGCTATACCTACCTTCCATTCTCACACTCTCTCGACTAGTGCAGGGCAAAACACTTTACCTATACTTGACTATCTCTCTCACAGCCGTTAGCTTCACCCTAGTGCGACGCAAAGCTGATGTTGAGCTCCCCATCTTCTTCACAGGCAAGGGACTCACAAAAGCAGAGAAACGCTACCCAGCATTTGACAAGTGGGCGTTCACCCTCGTCACAGCTGCTCGATGCTTACGGCTCTATTTCTCAGCACACAAAATTCAGGTGCTTACAAACCTCCCCTTAAAGTAGGTGCTTCAATCTCCTGACCACAGCGGTCGTCTCAGCAAATGGTTCATCGAGCTCAGTGAATTCGATGTTGAATATAAACCCAGAACGGCCACTAAAGCCCAAGCTGTAGCAGATTTCATAGCGGAGTACATCGAAGCAGAACCTGAACTCGAACAATCCAGTCTTATCACTGTGTTACCCTCCGTTACCACTCCAACATCAAGATGGAACTTGTACGTTGATGATTCAACCACCAAAATGGACAGTGGTGTGGGTATTATACTTACTGGGCCAAACAAAGCTCATACTGAGTACGCTCTACGATTCAACTTCAAGGCATCCAACAACGAGGCTGAATACGAAGCACTCATAGCTGGCCTATAGTTGGCACGTATCTCAGACACTTCGGACCTAAACATCTTTAGTGCCTCACAGCTAGTGGTCAGCTAAGTGAAAGGGGAATTTGAGGCCAAGGATGATTCCATGGCAGCATACCTGGCGTTGGCCAAATATTACCATTCCAAGTTGAAATTTTACAATATCACTCAAGTACCAAGGGAGCAGAACGCCAACACAGATGCTCTGGCGCATCTTACAACGGCCAAACAGCACAGAGATTGTTCTCACCCAAGGTTGAAATGCTGAATAAACCAAGCATCTAGAGGAGATATTACCTGTTGAGCCTGCTAAACCAGATTGGCTCCACCTTATCTTGGCCTATAAGACAAACGAGAGCTACCCACATGCAAAACGGAAGCCAAAATGATCATTTCCAGGGCTGTTAACTTTAGCATTCGTGGAGGTCACCTATACATGCAAGGATGCACCTAGCCCAACATGAGATGCCTCCCTACAGAGGTAGGACGATCCCTCCTGGAAGACATACACAGTGGGCAGTGCGGCCACCATACTGGAGCATGTTCCATCGCTCACAAGGCGTTACGATACGGCTTTTGGTGGCCCACCATTCACGCAGATGCGTCGAAGATCACCAATACATGTAAAGCTTGCCAGTTCCACGCCCATCAAACTCACTCGCCAGCTACACCACTCTCCATCATCCTATCCCTAATAACATTCGCGCAGTGGGGCCTGGATCTCATCGGCGAACTGCCAAAGACCAAAGGTCAATATCGTTATGCGATAGTCATCATTGACTACCATACCAAGTTCATTGAGACTGAACCACTCGTCAATATCATGATGGAGAAGGTCAAAAAATTCCTCTAGAGAACGCTCTTCTGCCGCTACGGTGCCCCGATTAACATCATCACCGATAACGGCACACAGTTCAACAATCCTGAACTCATCGCGTTCTGCAGGAGATTGGGAACCAATATCCTTTTCTCCTCACCTGCTCACCCCCAATGCAACGGACAGGTTGAAGCGGCCAACAAAATCATCAAAGACGGTTTAAAATGTAAACTCCAAGCAATGCAGAGAGGCATCCCAAACTTTGGACGATGGGTCGAGCTCCTTTCTGAGATCTTATGGTCAATTCGCACAACAGCCACAACAGCTACAGATGAAACACCTTGCTCCCTAACCTTCGGCACAGAGGCATTACTCCCCCCAGAGTTAACTTTCCAGAGCCCAAGGGTGAAGGCATTTGACCCTGAAAAGAACAGAGTTGGCTTACGCTTGGACAACGACTTGTTAGAAAAAAAGTGGAACGCAGCCCACTACCACAACGTGACCAACAAAGAAAAGGTGGTGCGCTTGTACTACCAATGCGTTCTCCCTCGACCACTCCAAGTCGGAGACTGGGTCCTTAAGGCCATTCAAGGAAAGGTAAAAAGCATGCGGCCAGTCTGGGAAAGGCCATACAAGATTGTAGACGTTGCTAGCCCGAGCACATTTTATCTCAGTGAGAAAGATGGTACCGTTCTACCTCACCTATGGACTATCGAGCACCTACGAAAATACTATCACTAGCGCATTCTGTACAGCTACGTATATGTTTTTTGGATCGTTCCCAAGATTATTATGTTTTTTGTAATTCACCATGTGACCACCTGGAGCATGTACAACGGTTTATGCTATTGAAATGCGATCACATTTGGTGTTTATAATGTGCTTGTCTACGATACACATGTTCTCTATTACTTCTAACGCTAGGCTTCTATGTTCGAATAATAAGAACTCACCATATACATCCATTCAATATATAAACGCAACGTGCATAACAATCAACACGAAAAATACTTGCAACCAAGGCAAAGTAGTAGAACGCTCAATACATAAAGAGAGAAAAAGCAACATCAACAAAAAAAACAACAAATATCTGATACAAATGCAAATACCAATAGCCCACAAACAGGTCCCAAAAAAAAGCAGAATCATATACAGGCTTATTTCATCTTTAGCAAGCTCATCCTCAACGGCTTCATTGCCAGAGTCTCCATCATCCTCATCCTCCTCCCCCATCGCCCTACCATCATCATCATCATTGAGGAGGTGAAACGTACTCGTAGCTCGATCAACCCGATAGTGCTTTACGTCGAAGTACTTGGATTCTCCAATACCTTCATTATTCATAGCACAGTTTGAAATTCAAGCTGTGAATACCTCTCGGACGCAAGGAAAGTTTCCACCGCATTCTCCTCCAGCATGACGCGTGAGCTTTCATCCAAAACGGACGATCTCAGCTGAACACACTCCTCTTCCAACCTAGCATGATCTGCTTCATGCTGGCCTCCAAGTGTGTCTAGCTCAAGTTGAAGGTTGTTCAGCCTCTCCTGCAGCTCTACGATCTTCTTCACCCCCTCTAGACGAATTTCCTCCTGTGTATCCAGACGGTGGTGGGAAGAATCCAGGTTTGACCGCAACTTAGCCACCATCTTTTCCAGCTCAGCCTTGGATGCAGTCATCTCCTCGACGCGACGCTTAAACTTGGCAATTTTCTTTTTATTTCATTCCTCCGAGTTTGCGCTCCTAAACAGAGCATCCTACGTCCTTTGCCTGGATTCAGTCAACGCCTTCATCTCTGCCTCGAGACGGCTAATCTGCTCCCGAGCTTGGTCGAGGTTGTCCGGGCCATCAATGCCCCCATCCATTAGGATTTATTGATACATATCGTGCACCAACTGCGCGGCGTCCCAGCTCAATGGCTCGAAGCCACTGTGCCTTAGCCACCTCTAGTTTAACAACCCTCTTGCTAAACACAAGGAAACATTCCACCAGGTCTCTTGGCAGGTCAGGCTCAGTCAGGCCAGAGGCGTCTTGATTAATAGCAGGAGAGGCAGATGATGCCACGACGGTCTGCTCGGCTGGACACCCCTGACAGAAGGCAGAGGGGCATGGGAGAGAGTCGGTACGTGATCAGAATGGGGGGGAGTGACGGCACGTTCTCCCCCTGGCACTGCAACACTAGGAGGATCGCCCATGGACATGTCTTGACGGGAAGAAGTGCGACCCGTATCCGACTCAGTATCTAAATCGCTTAAGCCCACAACGAACCGAGAGCCGCTTCCAGAACGTGACACTGACGTCGTCGACTTGGTTTTTGCCTTAGGAACCGAGGCAGTCCTCATCTTCAAACGACGGGCTTCGGGTGGACCCTTCGCTTTCCGTTTCCCCTTATCAGCTCAACGACTTTTTGGCTCAGTGGGACTGGCAGCAACGCCCGACGGAGGAACCACCACCTGGCGGGCGTTCAACTCCTCGTGCTCGGGGTGGGAGACCTTCTCCTGGATAACGGAAGTACGAACCATCTTCCCACCCTCGTGCCGACTTAATTTGGTTATCTTGGTCCCCTGTTGGAGAACCAGGTTGAGCATTCCACTGAGTTTCGCCTTCGCCATTGCTCCCTCTGTGTTGAATGCTCTTTTCCCTGCTTAAGGATGACACAATCAATTAAGGACAATGCAACACAGAAGCGAAAGAACGACAAAAGCAAAGGGCTAACGCAAAGCAAACACATCCAATACACGTACTAGAAAGATGAAAGATCATTGCTTTGGCGACAATGTCTGGATGCAACAACGGCCAGTAACTGCGCCGAGACTCAGGACGGTCCCAATAATACAATATTTGCTCCAAACGCAATCGCTCCTTCTCACGTGGCGGAAAATAGTACTCCACTGCAACAAGGAAAAAGTAAGTCAGTTCAGCTCGACGCAATAAAATAAGATGATTAAGAGAAGCACATAAAATAACAGAAAGCACAGATCCAGAGGAGCAACCTAATGATTCAAACCCAATCAGGGCGTTTGGGCAGAAATCAATACCGGTACGATCCCCAAACTCCCAGTTCCCACCAACTAGGAACGCCTTCTTACGCCACCTACCAGCAGAAGACTGCACGCCCTGGAACCACCACCACTTCCCTTCCTTCGGTGCCAACGTGACAGTTCCTAAGTCGAATTCCCGTCACGCATACACAGGTTTGCAGAAATATCCAATTTCTACAATGGTGGAGCAACCCATCCTGGAGAGTCTGAACACGTTGTACAGACAAGTTAGAATCCTCACAAAGATGGGCCCGCACTGACCCAAGAAAATTCCCCAATGGGAAAGTATGAACTGGAAGAACGGATGAAGAGGCAGGTTCATCCCGTTCTTCAGATGTCACTCATAAATGCACATAAAACCTTTGGGAGGGTTGCTAAAGGTTTCACCTGGCCTCAACGGCCTCAGCACGATGTTATCCCACGCTACGCCGTACTTGTCATAAAAGCTCTCACATTTCGCTTCCAAGCACGACGCGACTAGCTCCTGGATAGGCATGCTGTCCTCGAAAAATCGCAAGATGGCGCCTCCCTTCAGGTTTAGAAGCTTCTTTTTGGCAACCGGAAATGTCGACGTCCTGGCCCTACTCTGTTGGCATTGAGTGTCCTCCGACGCCTCAACCCCTACACAACTGGAAGAAGCCATTTCTGACGCTACAGTTACCAAGAGGGGTCGAGCGTCAGGGGGAATAAATCTCAGCGGGTTCGAACTAAGCACAATGCGCCTAGACTCTATGCTATTAGATGATGACGACAACAATGGGGAGGAGAGCATCTGACTAATACTGAACGACTCCAGTGAAAGCCCTAGCCTCCGGTTCAACTCCGTAACGCCTATATAAATCTTAGGGCGCTTCCTCCTACCATTAACTACCCTATGGGTTTCATTCCTGGACAAGTATACGGGAGATGACGGATTCATAGTCTCAACGTGAACGGCCTGAAAAAGGAAAATACGTCAAGGACTGCGTCGAGCGCTACAGAAACAAGCCTGAGAAATCAAAACACGCCTAAAATTGCTAAAAGATGACACATCTATTAGAGTTTCAGGTTGCCTAAATTGTTACACAAAGAACACCAACCCAGAAAACAGATAACAACAAGATTTCGAAGAACAACACAGAAACAACAAAACACAAAGGAATCCACAAGAAGAATAGAAGAGTCCAGAAGCCTTACCCAAGGATTACAAGGGTAGCTTCAAAATCCTCCACAAACTCTTCTTCTTCTCTCGGACAAATGCAACAACAATTCTCTTCTGATCAAATCTCTCTTGCAAACAACTCTTCAAAGCAAGGTAAAAGAAACCCAATTAGGGTAAAACACGACCTCATATAAACACTGTTCCGAAAGCATCACTTCGTCCCAACTGTCAATTTGTTTGGCCAAATCACCGTTGATGCACCCCACGTAGCAAGCAGCATTTTGAATTCAAAACTCAAACGTCTTATCTTAACTATCACACCATCATGAAAGTCAGCGCACGTGCTCTGAACCAGGTCACACCTTTGACACCATACTCGACAACACGTGCCTGGCATGCATCGACAACCAAAACGGTAACATACCGCGATACGAAACGCTTCGCACATCGATCACCCTGAACGCAACTCTCTCCGATCGCGCACATCGTTAGAGGCATTGGCTACCTGGGGACTTAAACTCCTCTCGGGCCCAAAAAAACTCTAACTGTTACACATCGTGAAGCCCCCAGCGAGCGGAACGCGAGCGGGTCCATTCTATCATGCACGCCGTTCCACATAATAAACTTTCTAGCGACTGCTCCTTTTGGATGTCCCCTAAAGAGAAATGTCTGACTCAGCGTATTGGCTACTCAGGGGCTCCCTCCCCCCCCCCCCCTCAAGCCCGACAAAATGCTAGCTCAGCATCTTCGAAAAAACACCTCTAAACGACATAAACTTCGTTGCCCACGTGTCACATCAGGGGCTACTCCCATTCCAACAACAAGATCCCACCATACTGCATTCATCCCGGAATAAGCCGTGACTTAGGGGGAGGCGTTTGAATGCAGAGGTTGGTAAGGGTCAACCTTGGTCAGGAAGTTAGGGGACACCAGTACGTCCTACCATACCCCGAGCAAGTTGGGTCGGAATGGGACGACACTAAAGTCAAGATGTTTTTTGGAAGAAATGATTCTAGTCAACTCCCCAACCAAGGTTCACCATTGACTTGGGGACTTGGGGGACTTTTTAGTACGCAATGTGCTAAACCCAAAAAACATACTTCACTTAACACAAAAGGCCTAGAAACGCCATGCAAAGGGCCATTTACCAGGCTCAGGGGCAGTTCGGTCATTCCAGACCCGTGTCATACAACGCACATGAGGCGCATCAACGCGCATCACATGTAGGCTGTACTGTTCTATCCGGTCAAATGGCCAGAGCACCCTCGCGACACATACAAGGGCAGTTCGGTCACGGCAACCTGGCTCCGTACAACGCACGTGATGGAGAGCAACGCGCATCACGTGTAAGCTGTACGGAACGGAGCTGCCATTGACTAGCGTACCTCTTAGTCACTCATAAGGAGAGTAGGCTTTCCCATATCAAGAATCACCTCAAGTTGTCAAGATCATCTAACTATAAATGGGTGATATCAGCTCCAAGGAAGAGGTAACTCGATTCAACTTCTACTGTTACTTTACTCAAACAGTTACGTTATTTACTGACTTAAGCATCAGAGTGTCGAAGGCGGGCTAATCCCATCTCGATCTCTTAGGCTAAAACTGTTATTTTGCAGATTACGCAAGTGTTCTAGATCTGTTAATTGGGATGCTTGGGAGTGATCCTATACCCAAAATCTACTTCTCAACGGGACGGATCCCTACGGATTTTACCCCAAAAAAAAGTTATCAGCTTGATCCCCTCTCCCTTTTCCCTAAGCTCTTCGTCGCCGATTTGGATGGAGAACGCTAAAATTTTGAGGTGAAGCTCCAAGAAAACCTAAGTTCTAGGCCGATTAGTTTTCTGGCGAGTTGGCCGTCAAAATTGGTATGGTTCAGTTCCTCTCTCTCTCCTCTATGTGTTGTGCTATCAGGTTGTTTGTTTGCAGGTGTTATTTACCGAAATCGAATCGATTCTGATGCATATGATTAAGCCTTTATCGTGGGTGGCGGTTGGCGGCGTTCTAGGCCGTCAAGGTTAGAAGGGTTTTGCTACCCTTATCCTCACGAGTGTTTTGGTTCTAGCCTTAGGTCACGTCGTGGCTCGACGGTGGAGAATGGGGCTGGAGAGATTTTTGGACCGTGGGTTTTTTAGGCTTGATTTTGGCCAAAGAAGTTGGAAGTGGGTATAGGTCTTTTAGAAGAAAACGTTGGGCTAGGAGAGATCATAAATTTGACAAGTTATCCTTCACCGCCAGCAGTGATCGGCAATGGTGGCGCGTGAGCGAAACAATGCTCTGAATTGTATCAAATTTTATATCGTTGGATTCGTTTCAATGCTGTGATTTTATTGGTGAGGATATTAAATGCATTGGACATAGTTTGGTGTGGACTTAGAATTAATCGGATATTAATTAAACGATTTTATAATAATGTTGATTGGTTGAGTCGATTGTTGATTCGATCTCGAGTCACGTAACGTTTGAGGAATGTGTTGTGATATTAAAAAGGATTCAAGAATTATAATTTAGAATTTGATTAAAGCTCGTCATTAGTTCGGGAAGCCAGTTATTCGAGAATGCGAGGTTCTCGACGATAATGCTTGTTAGTAAACGAGCTTAACGATTCATTATAATTTTTGATGATTAATTATTAAATAATAATCGCTGTTTTAGGATGACGTGTTAGCAGCCAGTGAAAGATGTTTAGAAGCGCCAACATACGGGTTTTGGCTTGATGGAAATCACGACATAGTACAGTGAGTCGACTTTAATTTTCACAGTCGATAACGAGTTCATATTTTAATGCAGTATGCGTTACATTATGTTTCAGAGCATTTAAATTTGTAGGTTTATTTTGTGATTGTTTTTTTAGTTGCATCGATTCCTTAGTTATTCGGCTTATCACCGGATAGCCGCTCGAACCGTGATATGACAAACACCCTGCTCGACCCAGATATCTCGGGTTAAAACAAACAACCTAGACCATCCCATCACCTATACTTTTCATACATATAGTCGTTATGGGTTAGGGAAACACTCTAAACGATCACCTCCATTTTTATTATAGTTCTACGATATTTGAACTTGCATCAGTTTTAGTAGAAACTGTGGAAAGGCATACAGTTTTACTTCTACAATTTTACGCATATCGTACGATTATGATTTTTGTCCACTAACTCTAACGTTTTATGCTTTTATGCCTTTCCATAGGCCCTTGGTTTTAAATTGCCCAGATTGCTGGTTAGTCGGTTGAAGTCATGACCATCGAAAGTGTGAGGCATGACAGTCCACAACTTTCTGTTTTCTCAGTGTAGATTCTCAGTTGAAGTTTAGGGTTACTCGTACTAGGGTAGCTGGTACCAAATAAGTGGTGTTAGATGCTCTAATGCGGGTCCTGCAAGACTTATACCGAAGTACTACGGTAATCTAGGTTAAGTCTTATCATCATTAAACAGGATCATCCCAACAAACTCACTCCGGGGACGCCCCTTAAGTCGTACGATTAGAGGACTTTCCCTTCCTCTACCATAGTCAAGCTCTTTCTGGGAATGCAACCACTACCACCATCTTTGTCAAAGACTAGGGCGAAGAAATTTAGAGACGGATATGCTCCGGCAAGGTGATTCCACAGAAAATCTCAGAGCCATTTTTTTCTTGTTACATCGATGTAAGTATTCCATCTATCTTCTTTTCCACTTTGAAAGAATCCTTCCTTTTATCATTCCATTATAATTTATCACGGTTCTTACCTTTCCTTTTAGGGATTGTTGCATACTGACGCGTGCTTCAAAGAAATGGACTTGATTAATGTCGATCTCCACGTCAAGCTCAATCTTGTCAACAGGAAAAATGGCTGAACTTATTTCAAAGGTGAAAGAACGTGAAGATAAGGTTCATGATGATACCCTCCTCGAACAAGAACTTCAGAAATCCACCGCTTCCATTCCTAGCCTTGAAAGGTCTTTGACCGATGCAGAAGGAAAAGCTCAACTTATGGAAGCTCATCTCAAGGTCAAGGAGGTTTCAGTCAAGGTCCTCGAGCAACATCTTGCAAGTGTACAAGAAGATTTTGAAATCTACGAAGCCAAGAACGAGGAGCTCGAAGCTTAGTTCGACGATACTATCCAGGCCAAGGAGAATGAGCACACTGCTGGACAACGTCCGATCCAATACTCGTCTTTGCAGTATTTCAAGCTCGGGTGGAATCAAGCTCTTACTGCTCCCGAGGGTCGTATCATTGCCAATCTCGGAGTGATCGATGATAGGTTCGATTGGAAATACAGATACACTCCTCTATCCAGCTCTCTCCCAAGTAACACTAAATCAAGCATCAACATCTCTGAAGCCGCCTCGAAAGTTGAGATACTCACAATTACTCCTACATGTCCATCAACAACAACTCCAGTCAAAGCTTCGAACCTAGAACTTTGAGATTCCTCCTCGAACTTTGCCACTATTTCAATTCCAGCTTTAAACCAGGCCATTTCTCCATCCTCGACTATTGATGATAACATCTCCAACCTCTCAGAAACACCTTCTAGTCCTTAGTTGTTTTTCTTTTTATTCTTGGCTAGCGGTTATGTACTCTAAACAATTTGAAGTTTCTTTCTCACTCGAACATCTATTTTGCTAATTCGAAACCGGTTCAATTTTCTTATCTTTTCCTGTATTTAATTAAGTTTAACACAATCATTCTATCTAGGCCGATCTTCGGTTAACTTTAGAAGGAAACCCTAGCGGAGGAATCCTATACAAGTTAACCCTTAAGGCAAATTGAACCGTTTTTCCACACTTAAAAGAAATAGTAGGTCAACTTTTTGCCATAACCGTTTTTCTTTCTGCTAATTTTAATCCAACTGATCAGGATTTTACTTGGACTCAAACTCTATCAGAAATTCTGATCCAAGTGTTTAAACCTACTAGGGTTTAAGATGATCAACTCCAACCCAATTTCTCTCTAAAAACCTAGCCGTACTCAACTCATTCCGTACTTACCTCAATAGTTTCTTAGGATAGGTAAACAATGGCTCCACCTCAATGAGCTAAGTTTTATATGTCATGTTTGTCGCGATTAGTCGCGAGTAAAAATTGACTTTTTATAAATTAAGATTTTGGGCTCGCTCTCTTCATGGAAGTTATAGAGAAAATTATTTCGAGCCTGTCGATACTTTGATTGATTTTTCGGAGGTTCTAGCTAACTTTTACGAATTTTAAAAGTTTATGATAAAAAATAATTAATTGAGAAATCCACCATTGGTTAAATTATTAGTACCGTTAGATCTTCATTGGATTTAATCTGGGTCGTTCATCTAATTGGTAAATATTTGATATTTTTTAGAGACAGTTCCTTTTTGGGAACCTGACTCTTTCTCTCTCCTCGACATCGATTTCTCGACATCGTCACCGTTGCCGGCTAGCGAACCTTCCTCAGCTCGTCTTCCCCGAATATGGAAGCTCTTCTTCCCATGGTTTCATCTCCGTCGATGTTTGGAGCATGCATAGACTCGAGAGGAAAAACATGACCAATTTCCTGGCGAGTGTTTGCCGTTGTCGACGGTGGAGCTACTGCCAAAATTGGTCGGCGAGACCTTGGGAATTTTGTAGCCCACACCTCCATGAGTCGAACACGACCGATTTTGGATCACGCCGTGGCCTGACGCCGACGATTGGTCACCAAGAAATTCGACAAGGGTTCTGAATTTCAACGGGTAATTTTGTTAGTTTTCGTCAAGTTTTTGAAGTTGTTTTGTTCGGCAATGTTGTTGGGATCAATGTGAGGAATATTTGGATATTTAGGTTGAGCGATTTGGATTTGGTAGGATTCTGGCCATCGTCGGAGGTGGAGTGTGGGCCCAAGATGCCGCCGTGCACGATAGAGCTCTAGCGACCCTGAAAACCAATTTTCGTACGGGAAGTTTTGCTAGTCGATATGAGTTGGTTTTTGAGCAGTTTCATAGATTTTGGGAACTTACGTAATATTTCTATGTATGTATAGAATTCGGATGCGACTCGACATCTTTGACGCGATCTTTTGTCGTGTGTCGAGTTGATGTGCACCATTCTATGGAGGTTGGAGTCACAACATTAATTTGTATCGTGAGGTGGCAGAGTAACAACGCTTAGTAATTAAAATGGAATGTGTGTACTTTTGATACGAATCATATCGAATTCCTTATATACTCTAGTGTACGGTTAGAATATTGTATTAAATAAATTAGATCTTTGTTTGGCTTAGGAGCGCTAAGTACGTTTATCGAGTTAGTGGATCGACTTACGTTTCCAGTGATCCAGGTGAGTGAACTTTGTTTTTCACTATCATTAGCGAGTCTTGATTATATATGTTTATGATTTATCTTATATTTCCATGACACAACGATATGTTTCATGATTATACATGGAGGCTCTTCTTGTACTTTACTACTTTTATGCACGTCACGTACACGATTATGCATCATTTCATATATAGGCTACTCGCCTGATCACCGAGTATGCATCGGGGAGGACCGAGAATGCCTTACCTGATGAATTGTCCGGGGGGACCAAGAATGCCTATCCGACGATTTATATTTTTTGCCTCCACACGCTTGCATTACTTTTATTCAGACTCGCTCAGTTTTATTTTATATTTTTTTTTGGTAAAAAGCATAAGATTACACTTTATGATTTCCTTAGATTGTTTATTTTTCGTCTACTCACTCTGATGCTTTCTATGTTTTATATGCCTTTCCTCTGGGCCATTTGGTTTCAAATGCCCAGGTTTGCAGAGTTATGTGGAGGTCGAGTGCACACATTGTCGGGGCATAGCAATTTTCGTGGTAGTAAAAGGTTGATCCTACAAGCTAATATTTCAATTAGCTTAGTTAGTTTAGCTAGCCTAGTAGCTCTGATGTCAATAACGTCTTCTTGAATTCTCTACTTGGTGTGACCAAATAGTAAAAGATTTACATTGTTGTTTGACTTTAGAGTTTTGAGATTTTACATTCTTCTATTTTTATTTAAGCACGAATTTAATCTCATGCTAATTTGGTTGTTGAGGCTTAATCCCGCTTTAGGCAGCTAAATTGGGGGTCAGGTCCTCACATTCAATTTCAGTTTCACCACTCTTGCTCACTCAGAAAGCATCCAACTCCCTTGTAAAGCGAAAGCAAAAGAGCTTTCCAACATGACTCTTGTTTTATCTTGGGCCAAGTCCTGTGCTCGGTAAAGCTTACCCACAATCTTTGTATGTTATATGAATTTGCATGAAGTTGACATTACTTACTCATATTGTTCTTTCTGCTAGGTCGCACTCTAGGTTTGATAAATCGATGTCTCCCTTTGTCCATTTAAATTCCCACAACCCTAGTACAGAGGGCATGATCCTGGAGTGAAGGGTTACTCACCTTAAGGAAATGTTGTCCCCTCGTTGTCGTCGTGACATTGCCGAATATAGCCGTTAGCGTAGCCCTTCTTCCCCTCATGATCATAGGAGTCGCAGCCTAGACTGTTTTGAACCTTCTAACACTCGAGATCACTTTTCACCTATCCCTCAAGATTCTCGTGACTTCGAACTCGAGCTTGAAGCCAACAAGGTTAAGGCTGATGGTTTGGAGAAACACTCTTGTACCTTCGACAGGACGTGGTCCGCAATGACGAAACTATCCATCGCCTTCTGGACAATATCTGAGGCCTTAGGGTAGATGTTGGTGCGTCCTATACTTATAATTTTAATTTTGGAGTTAGCTCCTAGCGACTCGAGCTTATCGAGAAAGGCGTTCCCGTACACTTCCTGCCCTCCTACCAAGGCCTCTAGACTCATTGTTGACTGCTTCACACCTTACCAAGCTTCAACATATTTTATTTACCTGCACTTATGTAGTTCTTTTTCCATGGATTTTAATTGTACCAAACTTAAAAAGTTCACCGTAGGTTTTGGTGGCACAAAATTTTTTGTTTTTATTTTATTTTATTTTAACATCACAAGTATATCACAAATATTTTATATCTCTTCATACATACATGCCCCCAATAATTCCTCTCTTCCATTCTTCAAGTTCGAAGAGAGGATTAATTTTTATTTTCTTACCTTTCGAAGTTCATCTCGTAGACTTTGGAGTTTAAAATTTTGATTTCGAACTTCAAAACTCGACACTCTGACTTCGATGTTTGAAGTTCGAAATTCCGATTTTGATGCTTCTAGTTGATTGCCCTTCTCATGACCCATGACTTCATGCTTCTGTATTACCATGAGTATCACTATAAGAGGTTCTAATCAAAAGTTTCGATATCGATACCCTCATCTGTGGTATTATTTACATCTTCGCTTAGCAAAATACTCTTATTTATCTTGAGGTTCTACTCTACAATTTTGAACCTGGCTAATTTTTTCCCAATTAGAGGTTACGGTCGCAAACTTCAAACTGGATTGAATATTCTTTCTCGATTACGTATTCCGTACTTAAAATTTTGGAACTCGTTTATTTTCTCAATCAGAGGCTCCGCTCTCAAGCTTTCGAACTTGACTATATACATTCCCAGCTAGAGGTTCTGCTCTCAAGCTTTCAAACTTGGCTGTAAATATTCTTGTCAAAGGTTCTGCTCTCGAGTTTTTGAACTTAACCATACACATTCTTGTTAGAGGTTCCACTCTCAAGCTTTTGAACTTGTCCATACACATTCTCAGCCAGAGGTTCTGTTCTTAAGCTTTCAAACTTGGCTATACACATTCTTGTTACAGGTTCTACTTTCAAGCTTTTGAACTTAACTATATACATTCTCGTTCTTCAAGTCTCGCTATAGACATTAAATCTGATTAACTTTGAATGCGCAACGTCTAGCTTCTTTTGCCTCATTCATCGTAACTTTATTATCTACCAACTTACCATAGTAACTACGGATACCCGAAACATCAGACAAATATTGGATAGATAGAAACACAGATGTTTGCTTCTATTTATAAATCGAAGTTCACAACAATTTCTCTCCCAACAATGGAGCTTGCCCGATAAGAAATTTAACAATTCACACTTCATCACTAGTAAGTCGTTATTTGCACAGAATGAGAAAGCTAGAAACACGTACCTCCCAAGTTCTCACATATAATACTTTTTCGAGTATATTGTATTCCATGCCCTTGGAAGTCACTGCCCAGTTTTCAAGTCTCTTAATCGATACACCCATTTATTGTTGACTTCAATGCTCTCAAAAGGGACTTCCCACATCGGTTGGAACTTTGGTGAACTATACACCTTTATGCTTTCTACCGTTCACTTCAGGACATATTCTCTAAGTTCGAACAATCTCGGCTTCATTCCCAGATTAAAATATTTTTGAAGCTGATTTTGGTAGTTTGTAAAATAAGCTACTGCAGCTTCTCTTATTTTGTCTACAAAATCCAACTCTTGTGCTATCCGTTCTTGATTCCATCCTTGCTCAATGGCCAGTGTTCTTGCCGTTGGTATCATGATCTCCATGGGAATGACAGCCTCCATCCCATACGCAAGGGAATAGGGATTTTTGTTCGTCGATTTCCTAGGGGTGGTCTTGTAAGCCCATAATACGCCTGACAACTCCCTTGGCCACGTTGTCCAAACCTACGAAATCAAACTTCACCGTGCAATCCAGGACAAATCCTTTCGAGCTCCTCAGTACTATCTCTACCTAGCCCCTGCAAAGTTCAAAGACCCATCGATGTTCATTTCCCATAGTGGATCTTCCCAGGGGACGTCAGCAATTGCCAAAAAGATCTGACATGCAACCAAGAAGTCTGCCAAGACTTGTCCTTTTAACATGGCGCAGGGTATGTAATTGATATCGAATTCACTCAACTCGGTCACCCATTTCATTATTCGCCCAGACATGACTGGTTTTGTGAGTATGCCACTTATTGGGAAGTCAGTATGTACTACAATCTCTCTGCCCTCGAAGTAATGCATTAGCTTGTGCTTTGCATGTATCAATGCCGATATCAGCTTTTCTATAGGAGTGTACCTTGTTTCGGCTTCAAGAAAATAATGGCTAGTGAACAAGATCGGTTATAGATGAACTCTTTTTTTTGCGAAATAAAGCTGCACTCGTGGCCACTCCGGAGATGGTAAGGTAGATGCAAAGAGGCTCCATATCCCTCGGGATTACTAGAAATTGTTTGCTGGCCAGATATAGTTTCAAACTTCTGAATGCCTCGGATTGCTCGGAACTCCAGAAGTTCGAGTCCTTGACTTTCAAAGCTTGAAGAATGGTCTGTACCGATCTGTCATCCTTGTGATGAACCGACTCAAAGATGGTATCCACTCTGTTAAGACTTGGATTTCTTTCTTCAAACTTAGTTCTTCCATGATGTGGATAACATCTAGTTGTCGCGGATTTGTCACGATCCCTCTTTTGCTTATATTGTAACCCATAAATTGCCCAGAATATACTTTGAAGATGCACTTAGAAGGATTAAGACTTTGGTATTTCCTTAAGATCTCGAACGTTCCTCTCAAATCCTCGATGTGATCCTTCTTGTACTTTCTCTTAACTACGATATTGTCGATATATGCCTCTATTATTTTTTTCAAGTGATCTTTGAGCATAAGGTTTCCCAACCTTTGATATGTAGCTCCCGCGTTCTTTAATCCGAAAGGCATGACTTTATAACAAAAGAGGCCTATTTTCTACACGAATGTAGTCTTCAATTGATCTTTTGACGCCAAGTGTATCTGGTTGTACCCCGAATAAGAATCGAGAAAAGATAGCTTTTCCAAGCCTACAATTGCATCAACCATCTGATTGATCTTCGGCAGTGGATAACAACCTTTGGCACATGCCTTATTCAAGTTGGTAAAATCCATGTAAACATTCCACTTCCCATTCTTCTTTTTCACCACAACCGCGTTTGATATCCCAGTCGGGCACCAAACTTCCCTTATGTGTCCAACTTCATTGAGACGATCAATTTCTTCGCTGATAATTTGGTTGTGTTCTAGTGCAAACCTTCTTGGTCTCTGCTTTTGTAGAGGGTAGCCAAGATCGGTGTTGAGTTTGTGACAAGCTATCTTTGGATCTATACCTAGCATATCACGATGCGTCCATGCAAACATGTCCTAGTTCTTTGCGAGGAAACTCGCCAACTCTGGAACTTCCTCCTACATTTGGAGGGAACAAATTAGAACTTTCTTCTTTCGCTCTTTGTTGAGGGAAACTTCTTTAGCATATTCCAAGGTTTGTGTATCTTTCTACTCGACTTCGTCTTCCTCGATTTCGTCTAATAGGCTCTCCTTTAATTTCTATTTGACAAGCTGGTCATCCCCCTCGATCTTCAACTTTGAACTAGGGGTGCTATATCAAACTACCTTTTGATCTCTATTATGTATAAGTTGTTTGAGAGTGTCTGATCTCCCCTAACAAAAATCACTCACTTCTTGTCCTCAGAGATAAATTTTAGCACTTGATAATACGTCGATGCTTCGGCTTCCATTCGGTGTAACCAATCTCTTCACAATATTGCGTTGCAGGCCGAATGTCTAATTATGATGATGAAGTTCATGCCTCTTTCTTCCCGGCAGTTGTGACTAGCAACATGATTTCTCCATAGGGCCATACTTCTGCATTATCGAAGGCCATTACCAGTGGCCTGCTCCTTTTGACCAATTTCAGGTCTATCCCAAGCTTTTAGAAAGCTTATCGCGAGCTCTTCGTTAACTTTTTCCTCCGACACATCCTTTCATTCTGCGAAATATACTCTCCGGATCTTTTCTGCCTATCGAGTTTCACTCTTAATTCTTATTTCGTCTTCTTCTCGTGTAGATAGACTTTCATACACGACCAATATTTACCTAACGAAAGGGTCTTCATCTATCTCTTTTGTTTCCTAGCTTCCATTTGCGTTGGTCATCTTGTATTGCAGGCAGTTTCCTTGGTTCATAAGTTCCAAGATAGCCGATTTGAGAGCTTCGGATCTTCGTAGGCTGTGCCTTCTCTCCTGGTGGTATGGGCAGTAACTCTTCTTTTTCATGGGATCTCTCACTTTGGATAGTAGTGCTGGCTTCTTAAATATACCCTCTTGTTCATGCTTATGAATTATGGCCAATGGATTGGTGGTAAACCATTGCTCTCCAGATTTCTGTCGATCTTTTTGATCTTTGAACTTCGATCTCTATTTTGATCCTCGATCTCTATCTTCCTCGACCTTCGAGGGTTTTGGTTTAACTTCAATGTTTGCAAATACTCTACCTTTTCATGCCTCCTTAACTTATTCAAGGCAGATTTCGAACTTGTCATGCTTCTTTTGCCGGGTTTTTCATGCTTCTCCAACTTCTCACCGGGTTTTTTCTTGACGCTGAACAACGTGGAAAAGTCCTTCTTTTGCCTGCTATTGCAGAAGTATTGAGCGATGAACAGTCGTGTTACCTTTTCGAATCTCGAAATCAACCCTGGTTTCAATCCTTGAAACAATTTTCTAGCTGGCCCACATAAGCTAGTGGGAAACAACTTGCACATCAAATTTTGATTGGTGGTCTCTATTCTCATCGCCTATATATACTCCTTTATGTGGTCTTCTGGATCAGATACTCCAGTAAACTTTGTGAATGCCGAAACGGAGAATCGTTTCTGCTTTTTGGCTCGCAATACAGTGTCAAAAAAGGGAGAGTCAGCAATGCCTCTTAACATCTCCACAGCTATATCTCGAGGCCTCGATCCTCGAGCCTCCTTCCTTGCTTTTGCTACATAACATTTTCATTCTTGGCCTCTTAAAGGTGGAGCATAGTCCTCGTCTGTTTCACTCCCATCATCGGGTTGTTCATCGTCTCCAGAAGTATTTTCATCTTCTTGCATGGAGTAATCGTCTGGCGAATGCGAGCGGCTCCTCCTTGACCTTGACCTTGACCTGTGCCTCCTCTTCATCCTCTCTTTTCTCTCGTAGCGTGCTAACTCTGCTTGCAAATTCCTTGTTTTTTCCCTTGTCTGTCCTCAATCATAGGGACTGGACTCTCCAATCTCTCTCACCACCTCGACTTCTGATATGGGTCTATTTTCTGTCTGTCTTCTTTCATGTCATTTTGTAAGGATATTTTAGGAATTTTATAATTTATTTCTATTTTCATTTTTGGTTACACCCCCCCCCCCCCCCGCGCCTATCTCTCTCTCTCTCTCTCTCTCTCTCTCTGCTATGAACTAGTCATGGCCACAAGCTACAATCCATGACAACCCAGCAAAATAATAAAGCCCTAGCCTCAATCAAGGCACCGTCGGAGCACCACTGTTGGCGGTGACGGCGCTTCAATTTTCGGTGACTGTAGGAGCACAAAAAATGCAGTAGACTATATTTTCTTCCACAAGATAACTTCAACGATTAATGGATATCTCTCTTGATGACAACTCCAAGTAAGCTCTAGATTGGCCGGTTGTCTGAACAGAAGGAGGGGTACCTACAAAAAAACTCTTCCACACTCAAGTAAGTAAGAGTTTTAGTGAAAGTATGTTTTGAGTAGTATATTATGTAACATAAAAGCTTACCCATTTTCACTTATTTATATCACTCAAGAACCCGCCAAAATAAAAGCCACTACTTTTCTGCTGACCTTCGAAGTTCATGCCAGGAACTTCGATCCTCGATTTTCGGCCTCACCCAGCAACATATACAATCTCCTATTTTGGTGCCATTACCCAAAGATTATGCTCCACCTCACCCCCACACCCCTATTTCAGGGCTACATGGGTAAGTGGCCAACTAGGTCTGGTCAAATCTTTTCCTCATGCCTGGGTCTCATGATCCACTCACTTCACGTGATGGATCTCGTCCTGAATAAAAGTTTGAGACTCATGTCAACCTCCATCCTCATTTTGGATGAAGAAAAATTTCCATAATTGAATGTCAATCCTCAATATCCTCCTAAAAGATCCAATGCTCGATGTTCCTATCCTTTGATCGCCTGATCTTGTGATTGTTGATCCTAAGTTCGAATCTAAATTATTATTTTTCCCACAGCAACCCGAAAATAAACCTATCCAAAATAAATCCAACAACAATTGTCTCAACTACACCTAAGTTCAATTCATCATGAAAATAGTGGAATTTATCTTTGCATTCAAAAACACCATAAATTCCCAAAACATAAAATCTTTGATTCTCCATCCTCGGGTTGAATTGATGCTTGACCTTGGTGTGAAAGAGAGCTACAAAGCCCAATAGGTCTCCTTGGCCAATTAGAACCCGAATTAAAAAAAAATTAATTTCTAGGATTCTTGAAATTTTGAATCTTCTTTGATTGATTCTTTCTTTCATGATGAAAATCAGGCTTAGGGAGGTTAAGGAAGACTAAGAGGGAATCAAGGAGAACATTTTGATGTCTTGAGTGTTAATTTTTGGTGGCTGGCAGACCGTCCTTCGTCGTCGGTGATCCACATTGGAGAGAGAAGCTCGGGAGAGAAAAGAAATAAAAGAAAATAAAGAGAGAGAGAGAGAGAGAGGGAGGAAAAAAGAAAAAAAATTAAACGATTGAAATTTCCAAAGAAAAAACCTTGTAAATTAGCTCATGTATGGCACATAACCTGTTTTAAACGCCGTAATCTAAATTTTAATGTCTGTTAAAGATGGAATGATCAAAGTAACTAACGTTGTCATTTTATATTTGTCAAATATAACGTTGTCATTTTATATTTGTCAAATATCAGTGAGCAAAGATATAAATGTGTCATAGTCGAGTGATCATTCGAACAATTTTCTCAAAATAAAAACTATTCAAAAGTAAAGTAAAAAAATAAAACCGTAAAAGAATAGAGTAAAGTCAATAATAAAACTGTAAGAAAAAAGGTGAAGTAAAACATAAGACAATGAAAAAGTAAAAATGAAAACATAAATTATATAAAAAATTAAAATAAAAAGTAAAATAAAGAACAAAAAGAATGAGGGAAAAGACAAAAATAGCCATCTATTGAACAGTAACCAGTGCTTGTTATTTAAGAAATATATCGAATGAGACTACGTAAAGTACAAAGTATATATTAGTAAGAGTTGGTGATACATGTACCCAAAAAAACTACATACTTGATTGGTGTTAGCGTACGTACGTAACATCAGAATATTGTGGGACTTTATTCCAACATGGAAGGAAGATAAATGCACTTACCATTGATAAGGATACCCCTTGTATGATAATAAATGAAAGTGAGGTTATGTGAAAGAATTTTAATAGATTTCACTGGAAATTTTTTTTGGGGCTGCCAGTGGGCTCAGATGATTATTAAATAATCATAGACTTAGCTTTAAGGCTCTAGAAACTTAGTTTATGAAAATTGGCTTAGTTTTTTAACATACCCAATATTACGTTTTCCTCAAAAGACATGTATTTTGGGATTCTAAAGGAGACACAGATCTTTTCAAACTCATCAAAAAGACTTCTTGTGTGTATAAAAGACGCATGAGGAATCGAGTTATGCATTCAATTCAATTTTACTACAATCTTTCATCTAATACTCAAAGTGCAGATATAGGGTTAGTTGGCAATCCTCCTAAGGAACAAAACACAACCTCAGTAGGTCTATGTATCCAAAATGTGAACATCAAGCAAGATGAATAAGTGAAGAACCTACTGATCTCATCAGTACTCAGATAAATCATGCATATGCATTTCATGGTTTTTCACTGAGGATGTATTATGTTTTGAAGTTGGAAATTTTTCAAATTCAAAACCATTTTGTTGAGTGAGTCATTTTTCCTTGGAGCTCAAGAAGCTTTATTTGCTAGGGATCTTAGCCCAAGACACTACCGGAACAATTACTATGACCGACGACTTGGTGTCGTCGGTCTGTTTGGGATCCTCGTCGGTCATAGTAATATCCGACGATGTGTTGTCGGATATAGTAGCGTCGGTAATAGACCGTCGGTCATACTATATCCGACGACCAGTTAGGGTTACCGTTAGAAAAAGTATACACTATATCCGACGACGATTTTGCGTCGGTCATAGTTTTAAACTATAACCGACGAAATCATCGTCAGATATAGTTTTCTCCATGGTCAAAATGGTTGACTCTGGAGAAAACTATATCCGACGATATTGACACATGTCGTCGGATATAGTGGAAAAATAAAAAAAAAAATTTGCAGGTTTTGGGTTTCATCCCAAAACCTGCATTCACAAAAAATCACGCTATCTATATATTGTTCAAATTGAAAATCAACAAAAATTGAAACTAGAGTACGTAGTAAATAAATAAATTAATAAAAAAACCGAAATAGTTCAAATCTATATACATATGCGTAGTAAATAATGAAAATAAAAATGAAACCGATAATTGTGCAAATGTAGGGGGGTCCTAGTCCTAAGTCTATGTGGTCAAACGGGTCGTCATAAGTAGGTTGGTCCTGGTCTGGCTGTGGCTGTGGCTGAGGCTGCGGCTGAGGCTGAGGCTGTGGCTGTGACTCATCGAATATAGGCGGGGGAGGTATCTGGATTCCAGATGCTTGCAACTGTGCATAACATTGCTGCATCCATGTCCCCATTTGCTGCTGCTGTTCGGCCAACCGATTCTGCTTTGCAGCTTGCGCTTGCTCCATCTCCTCTATCCGACGCCGTTGAGCTTCCATCTCAATTGATTGCCTATGAAGCCGGTCGTTTAGCTCATTAGTCCTCGAAGATGATGATGATGATCCCGATCCGCGAGATAATTCAGGGGTCTGCTTCAGCAGCCCTTGACCCCATTTTCCGGAACCCCTGCAGTAGAATGTGTTCTTCCCTGGAGGGATCGCAGTTGACGTAATCCTGGCCCTGACGATCGGATCAGAGCGATCAATCTGATCAATCGGGAGTTCCGCATCGGGGGTGTCGGGATAGAGCTCTCTCGCCACTTGAGTCAACACCTCCGGAATCGCCTCCTGAATTCTCGCCTAATTGATAAAGAACAATAAAATATTAATTAAAAAAACAATCTAAATAAATAAGAAATAAGTTTATTTTGTTATAAGGACACTTACAGCATATTCGGGATTCTGCGGATACGCGTGCTGCATCGTATAGACAAGGGGATCATCTTCTGGGTGGTTGGCCGCCTCCTCGATCCAACCCGAGTATGATCTAGTACCGACATGAAGATTTGTTGTGTTTTTGGCCCGGTTCCTTGCGTTGATTTCAGAAAGAGCCTGCGCGATTAAGTCAACATAAAAAAACACTCATTAGCCAAATAATTTACGGGAAGTACGATAAAACCAAAATTAAATCGATTGAAGGTTGCGTACCTTCAATCGAGGGTTGTTGAAGTGAACCACAAGCCATCGCCACTCGTACTCCCTATAACGAAACTCGCTAGGGGTACCCTCACGATCGTCCCCGTACTTTTTCCAATGCTTCTTCAGCTCGGCCTTCCACTCCTTATACCTATATATACCCATAAAATCAAGCGTTAGTAACTAACAAAATTGTATGAACATAATCAAAAGAAACGAAAAAATTGAAACAAATGGTCGTCTGCAAACCTGCTCCCATGCACTTCATCCGCCCACGTGGATCTAATGTCTTCATCCACGCGGAACCACCTCTACAATGCATATATTTATATATATATATATCAATAATATTAAAAATTTATTATTGAAAATTTTCATAATGAATATACAATTCAACTCACCGACAACGCATTATTCAGCTGATGTTTGACGGCTTGTGGCACTGAATTCCAATCTTGCCACAACATTGGGACTCTATCCCGTATGAGGCTGCCCGCCATCCCCGCGTACTTTCGAGTGACATTTCCCTCGATCACCTGCCCTCCATCCCTGGTCGGAATCATAAGTTGGCCACCACCGCTAGCCTGAATGGCTTCGTCCAGTAACTTGCCGACGACGGGGCCTCTGGTTCTCTTCTGTTTTGCACCGGGCACGATCTCGCCTATCACATATATATGTAGACGATTTTGTAAACATCAACACCTAATTGAATTTAAATATTAGGGGGTAAAAAGATATCACTAATTAATATTTACCTGATTCGTCGGTGCGTTGTCCCGGAATCCTTGCACTCCAGAGAGGTGCCGGGAAGGGTATATACGCATATGCCTGCTCCGGGGTAATGAACCCTAGCTGTCCCGGAATAGGCAACCCGTCGGAATCGACGTGAGGTATCGTCGGGATTTCCAACGGTAAGCATAATGTAGGCGGCGGGCACAGTCGCATCCTCGCCAAAGACTAAGTAGATCCACCAGCCTCCTCGGAAGAATGAGGAGCTGTCTGGTGGATGACGGGGGAACCCTCCTCGCGATGAATGTCTGGCATTCGGACCGAGGATTGAGTCGCACTATCCGTTTCCAGCGTGCGACTGACCTGCTGAACCCTCCTCGCGCCTGAGGATCGAGCCGGCTCGAGCTGCTGCTGCTGAGGTTGTCCCTCGCCCATCAGCCGACGGTGTCGAGAGGTCAGCGGAACACTGTAAGTGTTGGGGACACTGGTGGATCCTGATGCGGACCGACTTCCGGTGCCATCAGGATCCCCAGCTCCCGAGCCCTCATCCCCACGTCCCGATCTCCCTCTCCCTCTGGACCTCCCCCTCGAAGTACTCGACCCGGCCCCTCGGGAAGGTCCGCAATTAAACCATTGCATCGTTGCTATAAAATTATTAAAATTAAAAAAAATTCATAATTCATCTAAAAATCAATAATCCAATATATATTCAATATATAAATATTCCACAAAAATCAACAATATATAATTCCATAAAACTTCCAATACATATATATATAATTAATCCAATTCAATAATTTAACTATATATATATCAATAATTCCAATAATCCAAATAATCCAAATTCATGCTAATATAACCTAAAATTTCATATAATCCACATATAATCCATATAATCCAAATAATCCATATAAAACAATCCATATAATCCAAATTATCGATCCTTTCCACATATAATCCAATCCACATATAACCTAAAATTTCCGAGTACATCCCAATATATATCAATTCATGAATAAAATTCAAAACAATCGAAATTTAATTATAACCTAAAATTCCATAAATTATAATCCTAATTTAACCTAAAATTAGGATTATATCCAAATTTCATTATAATCCAATCCACAATTTAACCTAAAATTGTACCTAATTTAACCTAAAATTAATCCAAATATAACCTAAATTTTAATCCTAATTTAACATAAAAAATATATAACTCAATTTAATCCTAAGTTAACATAAAAAATATATATAATCCACCACAATTTAACCTAAAATTTCCTAATTCCTAATTATATAACTCAATATATGCATAATCCCCACAAAATCCACAACTATATCAATACATGCATCCACATTGACAATCAACACATTCCACAACGTAAAATCCAACCGAAATCAAAAAATTCGAAAAATTGAAATTAATTAGGGATTTCAAACCTGTTTGGGGCAAATCGACGAGGATTTTGCTTGAGGATCGATGGAATAGCTTGGTGACCTTCGATTGCTTGCTTCCAACACTAAAACTGGCCTGAAAATCGAGAGGAGGCGAGAGGAGGCGACTGTGTAGTGTTTGGGGCAGTTTCGTTTCTGCCCCAAATCGTACCCAGATCGGGATATAAAACAGACTATATCAGACGAGTTAAGTAATCTCGTCGGATATAGTTGAACCGAAACTATATCCGATGAGATTTCATATGAATGTCGTCGGATATAGTTTGGGTTCAACTATACCCGACGAGAGATCATATGCAACTCGTCGGATATAGTTCCTCCATTTATTTTTCATTATGCCGGCCGGTAAAGTAATTAAATGTGTATTGTTTTAATATATATATTTATTAATAGTTAATTAATACGAAATTATTAATACTTAATACGAAATTAGTAAATTAAGAAAAATTATTTAATAATACGATCGATATTAATTATTAATCGATCCGTTGTATTTTTTTCCCGATCGATCGACACGTACCGGCCATTTAAAGTCGATCGATAATATGATGGAATAAAATTCATTTTACATTGCACGTTCTAAGTCAAACCATCTACATACATATAAATTATACACTAATTAATTAAGGTGCATAATCGGAATCATCGCTTGAGTCTGACTCTGTTTCCGAGTTAATTTCAGGTAATATGTGTATGTCCTCGTCACTTGAGTCTTCATTCTCTTCATTTTGATTAACATCAAGAAGATTCGGTTGAGGAATTCGTACCACACTGCCCTGTCTCACATTATTAAGGAGAATTGTTGAGGTTTCAGGAATACCAGTTGCGTTCGGCTCTTGGTATGCACTGACTTCTTCATTATCCGAGGTCACACCAAGGGTTGAGGCACTGTATTGGCTTCGTGGAAGAACATGGTTAACCACTTTCCACGCGCCTTTATGCACAAGATCATCAAGATAGAACAATTGTTTCACCGCCGTGGCCAACACAAACGGATCATCTTCATACCAACTTGTGGCAGTATTCACCGAAAAAATCCCGTATTGATCGGTCCTTGTGTTCTGAGGGTCGGTATCAAACCATCTACACTTAAATAAGTGCACGGTCATGCCTTCCCCATATATTAATTCGACAACTGAATGGAGAACACCGTAATAGTCAACTCCATTCTGCCCACCATGCACCATTACCCCAGAATTCTGTGTTTTTCGTCTGACATCTCTATGTTCACAAATAAATAGTACGCCATTAACCTTACACATAGGATAAACTCTGGAAGTTACCAGTTTCTGCGCCAAGAGCCTCAATTCGTGTGACCACTGAGGGATACCATCATCTTGTACATGATTCATCTGAAAATAATCATTTATTAAGTACGTATAAATAGGATGCGAGACATGCACTAAACATCGATCATATACAGGTCAATTTAAGTATCAACTTACCCAGTTGCCAAAATAGTTTGCGAACGTCTTATTGTGGTACTCAACATCACCGGAAATAGCAGGGCAGTAAAGGTGCAAATTTTTCCAATATTGAACTTCTGGACAGTTAATCAATACCGACCAATGGGCAATGACGAGCTCATAAGGTTCCAACTTGTACGAGTTGGGCAACTTTCCAGAAACTTCAACATCATCGGAGATGATCAAAAGGTTGAACTGCCCTCCATCTACGGGCATATGTTGTGGAGGGTCCTCCAACGCTCCCAAATACAACTTGGTGTACGTTACGCACTCATGCGCAATATATGCTTCAGCGATACACCCTTCGGGTGCAGATTTGTTCATCACATAGTCTTTGTAGTCCCCCAATTGTCTGTAAATGGGTAATTACAGATCGAGCATGTTATGCTTATTGCAACAATATATAAGTGAATAAATAATATTAAAGATCGACATATATATAGCCAGATTCAGAGATGCATTACGTACCTTTCCATAGGATACATCCATGTGTAGTGTACTGGACCAGTAAGCAACAATTGTTCCGGAAGATGGAGCATCAGGTGAGGCATGATGTCGAAAAAGTTTGGAGGAAATATCCTTTCGAATTTGCACATGATAAAAATGATGTCCTGTTGCATTTCCAACAAGTCCGATTTCTTCACTTCTCTCGTGCATAACTTCTGAAAGAATCTTGACAAAGCCACTAACGGCTCCACCACCTCTTTGGGCAGGTACCCTCGAATGAAAACAGGGAAGAGGCGTTGGAGCAGTATATGACAGTCATGACTCTTTAGTCCGTACATCTTGTTGTCTTTGAAGTTAACACATCGACTTATATTTCCGGCATAGCCTGAAGGATACCTGACATTACCCATCCAACCAAAGATTTCACTCTTCTGGGCAGGCTTCACGGTATAAGGAGCTTGGGGCATTTTTTTCTTCCCATCTCTCAACCACAAATATTTTCGCAGTCCCATCCTTTTAAGATCAATGCGTGCCTTCGGGCCGTCTTTAGTTTTTCCCTCCCAATTCAACACTGTGCCGACCACACTCTCGCACACATTTTTCTCTATGTGCATGACATCTAAGTAGTGTCTGATCAGCAACTTGGACCAATAAGGAAGTTCCCAAAAAATACTTTTGTATGTCCAGAATTTATACCTGTCGGGTTTGTCAGGTATTGACGCCACTATCTGCGGATGATTGCTTAGCTGCCCAAAATCGTATTCATTTAGCACTTCTAAGATTTCATCCCCCGTCCATCTCCTCGACTGCTCACCTGTTTCCACAGTCCCATCAAATGCCTCCATATCCTCCCGAAATGGGTGATCATGTGGAAGCCAACAACGATGTCGCATCTGTACAATCTTCCTGCAATGAGGTCTGCAACACTCAACCGTCATGCACTCTGGACAAGCCCTGTATCCCCTAGTAACGTTGCTCGACAACATCCCGCGTGCAGGAAAATCGCTAATAGTGCCAACAAGCATGGCATGCATCTGGAACATCTCATTTTTGAACTTGTCATAAGTGGGATGACCATGCTCACTCAAGTACTTAAGCTTCTCAATCAAGGGTCTCAGATACACATCGAGACATTTTCCTGGATAACCCGGCCCTGGAATGATCATAGTGAGCATATTGTATTCTTTCTTCATGCACATCCATGGAGGAAGGTTGTACGGTACCAAAATAACTGGCCATATACTGTATTGAAGACTCATGTTCCCAAAAGGGTTGAATCCGTCAGATGAAAGCCCCAGCAAAACATTTCGAACCTCTGATGCAAAATAAGAAAACTCATTCACCATGTACTTCTAAGCGTCTCCGTCAGCAGGGTGTATAAGCGTATCACCGTCGGGCAAATTCCTCTCGGCCCACCATCTTATAGCTTCAGCCGTGTGTGCAGACATGAACAACCGTTCTAGCCTATCTATCAGGGGAAAATACCGAAGTATTGAAAGGACCCAGCCCCGATTTAGCTTCCTAAATCGGAATCAAACCCCTTCGAAAACACGAACCAACAAAAACTTTTCGAAATTTGGGCAGAGTTTCGTTACTAACGTGGAATTACCTTAACCTGCACGCGGAAAATACACTTCATCCTATGCCACAAAAAGCAAACCGTGGGCACCAACCCCATCCGGATTTCTCAATATATCAACAGTAAAGTAAAGTAGTAAATATATATGCACTTTACTGAAATCCGGTGTAAAATCATATAGCATATTCAACAGGAAGCTCAGAGCGACTTCTAATACATAATCATATACGTATACCACAGTAGGTAGAACAATAAACCTACTGGAAGAAACAAAGTAGCTCGAGCACTATGCCTCCGACCACGACGTGCGACACCAGAGCCTGAACTGCAAACTGGGCACGGAAACCGAAAAGCCCAGGGGAAAGACAATAAACACGTTAGAGTGAGTGGACGAAAATAAATGTCTTTCACCAGTTTATATATATGTATAAATCACATATGCGAGTCCGGTAAATAAAATAACAAGTACACGAGGTAAAACTCATACTCCTCCAGTGTACTGAGCATGCAAGTAAAATCTCACGGGGTCACTCATGGACACACACCGTGCTAGTACAGTCCGAATCACGAGGTCCTTGGTCCCCGTGATTCTAAGCCAGAAATGGCCTCGGTTCCGGGGAAACGCCCCTCACCGGTCAGGTCGGGATGACGACGTCCCTCCTGGTGGCCTACCATCGGGGATCAGCCGAGAGGCAAAGTGTATCGATACAACAACGTAACCAAGACTGTACTCTGTGAAAACCAAATCATAAACAATTCGATGCAAATGCATGAAACAATATAAAAGTGTATGCATATTCGTATACGTATATTCGTATAAACATATTCGTATAATCGTAAACACATGCTTATATAATCATAATCTCATATGAAATCTCATGCTCGTAAAACCATAATCATGCTGCATGCTCAAGTTCATAAATCACATAAAAGACTCGCAAGATTTCCGTGAAAAGAAATTGTCCACTCACAGACTGGCGTAACGCGTATCGCGTTAACCCGTGATTCGGCGGAATGTCCCTCGCCAATCAAACGATCACGAACACCTGAACAATCACAATGTCCAATACTCAAAGTCATAATCCGACAATTCAAATCAAATCACAAGAAACCACCGTTCTCGGAAACACACAATTCGAATACGACGAATCGTCGAAAATCCATATATACCACCTCAATACCTCGCTTTACGTTCGGATGCTCAACTCGAAAAACGAACCTCCCCACTGCGATCGGGGCGCGATTTCGAGTCAAATGACATGCAATTCATCGAAAACCATGCCGGGCGAAAAGTCGCCGCCGTCGCCGCTGCCACAGTCGCCGGAAAACTCCAATCTGCCCAGAAAAATACATGGCATACATGGTTTCAAAGATCTCGACGAGCCCAACAACTTTCCAGTTATAGGTTAAGGCCAATTCTCAGTCTATCTAGCTCAATTTCATGAAAAACCGAATTTTTCCACAAATTTCAATCTCAAAATTCTCCACACTCAAATCGAATTAGAACACCATGTTTATATGGTTAGAATCACAATGAAGAGGGCTACAAAGCCCAGTACCTCTTGAGGTTCAACTCGGCCAGAAACGAAAGTCACCATTAACACCAAAAACCTTGAACTTTGGTTCCAAATATCTCTCTCCACCGTGAAGCTTGCCGGAAAGTGAGGCCGGGAACAAGATAAGGGAAGCTAGGCGAGTTGATTGGTGTATGGTATAGGCCGTGGGGTGGCCGGAAAAATTCCACCGCCGGTGAGCACCGTACGGCGTCAAACTCTTCTCCTCCACCATGGTCAACCCGAGTTGACCAGGTCAACTCCCAATCTGGAAAGTCTTCCCCTTGCCCAAAATAGCAGGTTACTATATATAGCCTTTCCCAAAACGGAAACTTCATGTTTATCCACTTCGACGAACTTCAAACGCGCGTAACTTTCTCGTCGTAATTCCGATTCCGATAATTCTCGCGGCCACAAACTCGTCTCGACATATTCTTCAATAATCACTCAAAGTCAAACACATCGGCCAATCGGATAAAAAGTCAACCCTTCGAACCAACACATAATTAAATTAACCAAACAATCAACAATCGGCAAAATTCGCAACTAATTCCTCGTAACTCCAAATCATGCTTCGGAAGTTCCCACGAACTCGAAATTAAATTTTGAACAACTTTCGTGAAGAAGCCGAAACCAAATTCTCGACCGGTAATTTAGTCGTTAAGTAGCCCACCATTTAAATCTGAACTTCAAATATTCATAACTAATTCTTCGGTCGTCCAAATAACGATCCGGAACCGCCCACGAACTCGTAATCACACATACAACGACTCTCGAGAAGAAACCCAGCTCCAATTCTCGGCCAATAATTTAGTCGTTAAGAACTCTGGCGATTCCAATATTTGTCGAAAATCCGCGACTGCGCTGTAACTCACGAATCAAGCTGATTATACTTCTGATTCTGGTCCGGGTCATCACAAATCCACCCCCCTTAGAAAAATTTCGACCTCGAAATTTCCGAGTCTGCCGACAAAAGTAGGAGCACTGCCTCTGCATACTGTTCAACTGCCTAGTGGCTACATCAACTGAACAACTCCGGCAACTGACTCCACAATAGGAGATAGCTCTGTGCTGGAATTTCTGTACTCACAAATCACAAATCTGAACTGGCTCCACACAATAGCCAAGTGTTCCTGCATAAGGAACATGTAGGGTACACAACATGTAGCAACCCTGAAACACAGTTCCGCCACGCGGAACACAACACACAAAGCCAACACTATAGGTGATGCCAAAACATACGGCATAACACAAACACGCCTATGGCCACATATGGATCAAAACATCAAGGCAAATCACAACACAACCTGCTCATACCAACGAAACTCAAGCATCGAACTCAAACAATTATCAACCTATTTCCGCTAATCTGACAGTCTGTGGTAGCACATTCCACAAAATCGGAAACAAACATCAACTCAAATTCAAACCAAACTCACTCCAACACAATGGAGTACAACAACATACCTCAACTTAACATCAAACAACCTCAAAACCATAGTGGTCCACAAACTGGTACTGCAAGCAAACTCAAATCGCCGAAACTGCTGGTTCCGAATCCTCCGGAACGGTAATACCAAGGTCCACAACATGCCCTCCAAGGCCTGAATAGTCCTCAAAGATCGCTCGTCAATCCGAGGACAAGGACCGGTACTAGCTCGTAATTTGGTCTCCAATGCTCGCTGCAAAGCTCACCAACACTTAGTCGTAGCTGATCACCTCGATCGGCGAACTGGGATACAGGTACACCACGTAGATGGACAACCTCCATCAAACACAGCTATACCAGCCAACCACTGGAATCATCTCCGAAAGTACAAGGAACTGTACTGAGTTCGTCAAATGATCCACAAAGGCCCGGCAACTGGTATCACAACCAAAGTGTACACATACACACACAATCACAACAGCAACCGTCACGTCTAACCGGAAATCTCAAATGGCTAACACATCTCGGCAAGTTTCTGCCTCCTAGCCATCGCCAGTCGACGAATGTGGCATCAGCACACACAAGCTGCTACATTTCTCTTCATGTTGCGTCACGAGTAATAAAATCGAAGTATCTGACACTTCTCAGCGTCACTAGCGCCAAACACGCGCAAAATCACGAGCCTCAACACCGTCATACTCAAACTCAGCTCTCGTAGTCCACACTTGGCTAACACGGAAACTCGAGCCACACATACACACATGCAGTACTGAAACTCCCAACTCTCAGCTGAATGCATCAGCAACAATATCCCCGACGGATGGTCAAAGTACAACCACTAGCCTTTTCTGAACAAGCTCAAAGGTGCAGCCATAGTCGATAGTCGACTCCCTCCATCTACACTGCCTCAAGCCCAAATCTGGCCGAAAATGCAAGTGGATGAAACTCAGTGGTCAATGTACATCTTACACCACGCTGCACGCCATAACAATAGTATCTCCAACTCTCTGGTGCTAACACAAGGGAAGCTACACCCAAATCATACATAGGATACGTAGCTACACAAAGTTCCACTGCCTGGAATCATGAGCCACCGCTCTGCTACACAGCATCAAACACAACCAAATTCAAACCTCGATGCATCGCCATAACCCACGAACTCGTCGTAGTCGTCAGGTAAGGACAAAACCGAAGCAACGGTCAACCATCCTGCAGGAGTAAGTAACTCTCCTCGCGTGCATCGAACCACTCGAACTTGACACCTTTTCGTCAATCCGGAAAGTAGAGTGGCAATCCGGAAAAATCCTGCACAAGCCTTCAGTAATAGCCTGCCAAACCCAAGAGACTCCCGATCTCTGGTACAATAGTAGGGCAATCCCCAAATCGACACGACCTCTAACTGGTCAAGATCTATGCCGACTCCCTCGGCTAGCATCACATAACTCAAAATCTTCACGCTAATCGGCCAACACTCACACTGGCTGAACTTCACAAACAGCTGACCATCTTGCGAAGTCCGCAAAACCACTCATAATTGTCTCAGGTGCTGGCCCACACTCTCGGAGTACATCAGGAAATTGCCAACGTACAAGACCGCAAACTCGTCCAGAAACCGTCTGAACACATGGTCTATCAAGTCCACACGATCTACGGAGCCATTGGTCAACCAATAAAGTGACCAAGAACTCCAGATGCATACACCGAGATCCGAAAGCTAACATAGTCACATCTGACTCATCAAACCTCAACTGAGGGTATCCGGACCCGAAATCAATCTTCAACAAGACTGAAGCTCTCGCAAGCTGATTCAACCACTCGTCAATCCGAAGCGGAGGATACTCATTCTCCTCTGAAGCGAATCAGGCTTCGGTAGTCAATGCACCATCTCGTCGAACCAACCAACATCCGTACACACAATGCAAAAGTACACCACGCAAATACACTAGGTCACATGAAATCTCCTAAAACCTCCTCCAGCAACTCCTGGAGTCGAAACTGTAGCTCCATCAGCTCCGCTGGCTCAGAACGACAAGGTGTCGGTAAAATGAGTCCAGCGCCTGGTACAAGCTCAATGGTGTAGTCAGTCTCCCGAACTGGAGGAACATCTGATAACTCCTCCGGAACACCCCAGGAAACTCAGGAACCACCTCAATGTCGCCAATATCGGACACAGCAACCGTAGTATCCGCATCATAAGCTAAACAAACCACACAACTTGTCTCCATCATCCGCTTGACCATCACCGCGATACAGCATCTCGGGGAAATCTGGTCGTCGAAACACAACCTCCTTCTCGAGGTACTCGAACACAGCCAAATGCATCGTCAGTAAGTCCGTACTCACAAACACACCAAAATCACAACATCCAGCTACAACAAATCCACGGCTAAACCATATCCTCCAACAGGGATCTCGTAACTTCCGGATGGATGCAACACTCTCCAAAACCTCGGAAGTGGAGATACAGACACAATCGCCATGGACATCAAACAACAGTAACCTCGGAGAAAAGTCTATCCTCAAACAAGGTTATGGCACGAACTCCAACATGCCCAACTAGTCGCCCACATCAATTGCGACTTGCTGAATAACTCGTCAAAAGGGTACATTGATCAGACGGTAGGAACAACGTGAGAGACTCCTCGTAACTCTGAGCCGTCGAACCGCTAACATAGCTGACTGAGGGCACTCCCTCGTAACGTGACCCTCCTGGCCACCGAAACAGCAACTGAAAGTGCTCCTCGAACACAAATCACCGCAACACCTGTTGTGTGAAAGGATCGCCAATGATCACCCAAACTCATGCCACAGGAGCCAGTTCGCTACTCTGCGATCTCCGCCATCGTCAAACGGATCAGCAGAGGATCCTCAACATATTCGAAAAGACCACAGTCTGATGAAATCACTGATCCCGAAGTATCGGAACTCAACCTCATCAAAATCTCGACTAAGTCCACTTTTCTCAAACCATCGCATCGAAAACCGCGTACATCTTTACCTCACAATAACCTCGCCGCTGAGTGCAACACACTAAGCTCCTCACGGATGTCTCGAGGCACAACAATCAACTCTCTCTGATGCTCAGGTTCAAACTCACCTCGAACCTCGTGCATAGCTCCCTCTGAAGCCACATAACACGTGTAAACAAGGACAACATGTGAACAATGCATCTCTGCCTCAGGTGGGTAAACACTCCACATTCGATCGCTGGATAGCCTGATAAAACCATTACCGTGAATACAACACCCTGAATGTAGGCCATGGAGTCGCAACCGGAACTCACACATTAACAGCCCACCAAACACAATGATCTGACTCAGGCAAACATCAACTGTCAAAATTCTCAGCTCTGAGGCAACATGTAGACGCCCATATACACACAACCAGGCAAACCGTGCCACACAATTCACTGAACTCTGAATACTCATCCCAATCCACTGTTCTCTGGCAAATCGCGCGTCGATTGATCCTCAATAGGATCCACAACCGAAACGACACGGAAAGCACGTCAGGAGGCATCCTAATGAATAAAACATCGTTCACAACAAGTGGAACGTAATCATGAAACCGCAGATATTTGAGGACACACAACACCCGAAGTATTGATGAGTACCGCTGGCCAGTCGGGTCATCACTCCAGTCATGCTATATCAACTCAAATACCCTAAGTAAACATGACTACAGAAGTCTACAGAACCTATAACCTAATGCTCTGATACCAAGCTGAAAGGACCCAGCCCCGATTTAGCTTCCTAAATCGGAATCAAACCCCTTCGAAAACACGAACCAACAAAAACTTTTCGAAATTTGGGCAGAGTTTCGTTACTAACGTGGAATTACCTTAACCTGCACGCGGAAAATACACTTCATCCTATGCCACAAAAAGCAAACCGTGGGCACCAACCCCATCCGGATTTCTCAATATATCAACAGTAAAGTAAAGTAGTAAATTTATATGCACTTTACTGAAATCCGGTGTAAAATCGTATAGCATATTCAACAGGAAGCTCAGAGCGACTTCTAATACATAATCATATACGTATACCACAGTAGGTAGAACAATAAACCTACTGGAAGAAACAAAGTAGCTCGAGCACTATGCCTCCGACCACGACGTGCGACACCAGAGCCTGAACTGCAAACTGGGCACGGAAACCGAAAAGCCCAGGGGAAAGACAATAAACACGTTAGAGTGAGTGGACGAAAATAAATGTCTTTCACCAGTTTATATATATGTATAAATCACATATGCGAGTCCGGTAAATAAAATAACAAGTACACGAGGTAAAACTCATACTCCTCCAGTGTACTGAGCATGCAAGTAAAATCTCACGGGGTCACTCATGGACACACACCGTGCTAGTACAGTCCGAATCACGAGGTCCTTGGTCCTCGTGATTCTAAGCCAGAAATGGCCTCGGTTCCGGGGAAACGCCCCTCACCGGTCAGGTCGGGATGACGACGTCCCTCCTGGTGGCCTACCATCGGGGATCAGCCGAGAGGCAAAGTGTATCGATACAACAACGTAACCAAGACTGTACTCTGTGAAAACCAAATCATAAACAATTCGATGCAAATGCATGAAACAATATAAAAGTGTATGCATATTCGTATACGTATATTCGTATAAACATATTCGTATAATCGTAAACACATGCTTATATAATCATAATCTCATATGAAATCTCATGCTCGTAAAACCATAATCATGCTGCATGCTCAAGTTCATAAATCACATAAAAGACTCGCAAGATTTCTGTGAAAAGAAATTGTCCACTCACAGACTGGCGTAACGCGTATCGCGTTAACCCGTGATTCGGCGGAATGTCCCTCGCCAATCAAACGATCACGAACACCTGAACAATCACAATGTCCAATACTCAAAGTCATAATCCGACAATTCAAATCAAATCACAAGAAACCACCGTTCTCGGAAACACACAATTCGAATACGACGAATCGTCGAAAATCCATATATACCACCTCAATACCTCGCTTTACGTTCGGATGCTCAACTCGAAAAACGAACCTCCCCACTGCGATCGGGGCGCGATTTCGAGTCAAATGACATGCAATTCATCGAAAACCATGCCGGGCGAAAAGTCGCCGCCGTCGCCGCTGCCACAGTCGCCGGAAAACTCCAATCTGCCCAGAAAAATACATGGCATACATGGTTTCAAAGATCTCGACGAGCCCAACAACTTTCCAGTTATAGGTTAAGGCCAATTCTCAGTCTATCTAGCTCAATTTCATGAAAAACCGAATTTTTCCACAAATTTCAATCTCAAAATTCTCCACACTCAAATCGAATTAGAACACCATGTTTATATGGTTAGAATCACAATGAAGAGGGCTACAAAGCCCAGTACCTCTTGAGGTTCAACTCGGCCCGAAACGAAAGTCACCATTAACACCAAAAACCTTGAACTTTGGTTCCAAATATCTCTCTCCACCGTGAAGCTTGCCGGAAAGTGAGGCCGGGAACAAGATAAGGGAAGCTAGGCGAGTTGATTGGTGTATGGTATAGGCCGTGGGGTGGCCGGAAAAATTCCACCGCCGGTGAGCACCGTACGGCGTCAAACTCTTCTCCTCCACCATGGTCAACCCGAGTTGACCAGGTCAACTCCCAATCTGGAAAGTCTTCCCCTTGCCCAAAATAGCAGGTTACTATATATAGCCTTTCCCAAAACGGAAACTTCATGTTTATCCACTTCGACGAACTTCAAACGCGCGTAACTTTCTCGTCGTAATTCCGATTCCGATAATTCTCGCGGCCACAAACTCGTCTCGACATATTCTTCAATAATCACTCAAAGTCAAACACATCGGCCAATCGGATAAAAAGTCAACCCTTCGAACCAACACATAATTAAATTAACCAAACAATCAACAATCGGCAAAATTCGCAACTAATTCCTCGTAACTCCAAATCATGCTCCGGAAGTTCCCACGAACTCGAAATTAAATTCTGAGCAACTTCCGTGAAGAAGCAGAAACCAAATTCTTGACCGGTAATTTAGTCGTTAAGTAGCCCACCATTTAAATCTGAACTTCAAATATTCATAACTAATTCTTCGGTCGTCCAAATAACGATCCGGAACCTCCCACGAACTCGTAATCACACATACAACGACTCTCGAGAAGAGACCCAGCTCCAATTCTCGGCCAATAATTTAGTCGTTAAGAACTCTGGCGATTCCAATATTTGTCGAAAATCCGCGACTGCGCTGTAACTCACGAATCAAGCTGATTATACTTCTGATTCTGGTCCGGGTCATCACAAGTATCTTCAAAGCTTTCTTGTTTCCGGCAGGAGTCAACTTATACCTATCTGTACCACATACCGGGCATTCATCAAGGGATTCAAGATAAGTCCCATAAGCATCTTCACCCCAGAAGAGAACACAATCATATCTACAAGCATGGATTTTGATGTAGGAAAGGCCAAGATGTTTAAGGATCTGTCGCACCTTACGATGAGTGGTAGGAAGACGATGACCGGGGGGCAACAACGAACCAGACCACTTCAGCCAATCATCAACATCCTTCACACTCATTTTGTTCTCCACTTTGAGCTTCATTACTCCCATAACACTTTCCAGAACAGTCTTATTACACCCGTTGTACAACGGGGTCTGTTGGAAGGCAATGAGGTTGTTGTACTTGTCCATACCAGCAGTGTTGACAGCTGTAGGTAATTGCTGGACTGGCTCAATATGAGGGAAGTCTCCAACGGCGTGAGGGATATCGATATCCGGTGCTTGAGCAAATATACCGCTCTCATGAGGAAACATATCGTTGATCAACCTTGTTGTTGGATCATTGGATGTACTGCCACTCTCAAAAAATTGTCCGTGATCATGTTGACCAACTGTTGAGCTCTCACCGTGATAAATCCAACATATGTACTTATCCCAAAACCCGTTTTTCTTCAAGTGCTCCAATACTTTATCGATGTGAAAACGATATCGCTCGCTGCGACACTGACATTTCGTACACGGACAATAATGAATTGTCATCCCTCCATAATTAACCTTCACATATTCTACAAAACTTCTAATTCCACTGTGATATCTTACATCCCATCTTGGAAGACATATCCAACTCTTGTCCATCCTCAAAATTATAATTGCATGCATGTATATATACCCATGATCTTATTAATTCAAATTTCATAGCTACATATAAATATTTATTATATTAATTTCCATAATTTTAATATATATATACACACACACGTACACCCTAACTATATATATATAATCGATCACAAAAATCTAAATATATATATATAATTGCTATATATATATTCACAATAATCAAATTAAAATTAACAACAATTAATATATATATATATATTTACGATCAATCATGCATACGTAATCAAAATCAACCATCGATCAATTACTCGATCAAACTCAAGAGTCAATTAATTAATTAACTCGATCGATCGATCCATCTATTAATTCAACAAATTAATTAAGCAATACATGCATGCACAACACACACATATATATATAGATTAATTAAGAACGTACCTAGCTAGCTAGCTAGCTAGCTAGCTATATATAATGCGCACGAATCATCACGAACTCATTCTCGACATCACCCAAAGATCGATTTCAGAGCATTTGTTGAAAAAATGGAAAGTTTTTTGAATGACAGATCGAGCTGCTGCCCAGATCTGAAATAAGAAACTATAACCGACGAAATGAAAAATTCGTTGGTTATAGTCCAAAAAATTCGTCGGACATAGTCGATAACTATGACCGACGAGATTCCGGCGACTATAACCGACGACATGATAATCTCGTCGGTCATAAAACTATAACCGACGAGATCCCTTCTCGTCGGTCTGTTTTCCGGCAGCTCGTCGGATATAGTGGTTCTGCTGGTAGTGAGAAGTTTTTTGTAGGGTTCTTTGGAACCCGTGGCTTTGCTCTTGCCTTTTGGTATGATAGGCACTAGCTAGGTTTATGATACATAAACCAAGATATCAGTTAAGACTTCTAATTTTTGGAAAAGAGTTTTTGCGCTATCATGTATTAGCCTCTACTTAGGGTTAGGTTGAGCAGAAAAGTTTTGCTTTATTTTGAAATCAGGTTCTTTTTAAGGAATGCTCTTGGTTTGTCCTTTTCTTTTGGCCTTGACATTTATATGTCACTTCACTCACATTTGACCAAGCACAAACGTCCCAAAGAGCTATGTCCTTATGCTTATATGGCTGCTCTCTTAGCAGACCTGTAAGGATAGATAGTAGTCTTGGTATCCCAGTCTTGCTGTTTCTCTTTGACCGGGAACATAAGGCTCCAACTCGATTTGTGATTCAAACCTCGAGATTTCTGTTGGGTAGAAGATTTATTTAGAGAAATGCGTTTTGCTAGTCATGTGACTTATTATTCAAATCAATAAAATATTTCTCTTTGATTTATTTTAATCATGCTTTGGGCAATGAACTTTTGTCTTTTTCTTCTTGGACTATGGCTGATCATTTGTCATTATTATCTCTGAAAATAGCCAAATTTTAAAGTCCAAATCGTGCCTCACATGGCTGAGATGTTGCCTTAGGTCACTTGACTAGTGGCCTATATAATGGATGAGACTTCATTCATTTCAAACTGGTTTTGAAAGTTAGATTTGTGCATCTTTCAAATCCAGAGTTCTTTGCTGTATTCTTTCGTTATCTCTAAGCATTCTCTTCTCTTATATGTTATTCTTAGAGTCAACCACAAAACATTTTATCATTCATACACATATGCATCTTGCACACCACTGAGATTGGTATGGTACCGCAGCAACCCAAGAAGCATTCCATGAAGAATCAGTTTTCAAATAACTGGGTACTGAGTTGAAGCTTTTGATAATCTTTTATGTGTAAACACTTAGAAGCAAGAAAAAAATGTAACTCTGTTAGACTAATAGAGAGACTAGTGAGGATAACATGGTTAGATGATATCCCCAAAGTACAAGAGTCTTGTAAGAAGTATCGATTACATAGTGGTAATGTTTGTCTCTCAAGCGTAAGGGGCACACAGTTTTTCCCCTCGTTGCAGGATTTCTGCGAGTAAAAAATATCTGGGTGTTATGTATTGTTTTATCGCTTTGATTTACTTTCAATGTAATCATATATCTGTTATTCAAGATAGTTCACTCTTTTGTTATTCTCGAGAACAAACTTAAGCGAAAAACTTGACGGGGGCTTGTTCCTCCCCCCCCCCCCTAGAGGCATCTTTGCAAGCTTTTGATTGAGAGTTATATTGTTTTATCGCTTTGATTTACTTTCAATGTAATCATATATCTGTTATTCAGGATAGTTCACTCTTTTGTTATTCTCGAGAATAAACTTAAGCGAAAAACTTGACGGGGGCTTGTTCCTCCCCCCCCCCCTAGAGGCATATTTGCAAGCTTTTGATTGAGAGTTGTATCCTGGGAGACATACGTCAAGAAGGTTCTACAAACATAAATGTATGGACGAATTTCTGTCTTAGGACATTGTGTTTGCAATTCTCTCTCTCTCAACAATCAAGTTAATAAATTCGATTTACTTTCTATGTATTTCAAAATCTATATTTAGATTGAAAACATTGTTGAATAAATTTTATTTCGTTAATTATATATTCAATTTATGTTTATAATTTATAGTGATATTTATTGTGTTTCATAAATTCAATCTATACTTCTAATATATATCTTCGAACATGAATAATATATATCGGTGCCGTGCTAATTAGTAAATCTCTATTTCGATATGCTTATAGAGATCTAGTCTTCTGTATCTTAGTTGTTTAAGCAAGCATATGAAACATATGTGAGGGGCGGTTAATTTACTGTTACCCGGCTTATTATTAAGAAGCAAAGTCCCCCAGGGTTTATATATAATATCGAAAATCATCGATCAATTATCGTTGTCATGACTCATGATTATGTGGCCTGCCTCGGACAGTCGGACCGACGTCGAGTTCAGACGTAGAAGTGTCCAGTGTACGCGTTTGTACACATAAAAATGATGTCAAACATCGATCATCATTCTCTCGCTTTCATAACAAATCGCATGCATAACAGGTATATATGATCAGGCCATCAAACTGTCTCTGGCATTGACATATTCTCATATTCAATATATTTAGTTTCTTTGGAGATATCAATCACTGTATCATTTTGACTTGGCTATTGGCAGAAATAAGGATCATTATGAGTTTGGGGGCCGGCCCGGCCTATAGACCTTAAATTTTTTTTTTAAAAATATTTAAAAATTTGAAGTATTAGAATTATTAATTTATGATATTTATTTTAAAAATATATTTGTAAGTTGAGAAGAGTAAGGAGAATAAAAGAAAAATTATGAAGAAAAAAAATTGATAATAATCATATAATACATGTCTTTTTTAAATAAAAATAGTCAAAATGAGTCGGGCTTTCGAGGCCAAAATTAGCCGGACCAGACTTGTCCTTTAAGGCTCAAAAAGACCAGACTGAAGGGTCGGGTCGGGTTTTACTTACATAGCCCAAACTGTATCCTAGTTTTAATGAAATTAGGCCGATCCGCCCTAACACGAGGCCGAACCGAACTTCAGCCTTATGGGCCAGGCGGGCTGAAACGAGGCTCGAAGTTTTGAGGCCAAATGGTGACTCCAAGGTAGAAGTGATCTTTTTATGGAGAGAAATGAAGTTGGTATCAATATTGCTTGAAGACAACATTAAAAGTGAAAAATATAAAATGATTTATAAGTAATTAAAGTATATCTAATACTAATTGAGGTGTTTTAATATAAAATTCAACATTCAAAGGTGGTTTGATCAAGTTGTGACAATATCGATGATATTAGGGTCCATATACCAGATTTTTAGCAGTTTAATATGGTATTATAGTGGGTCCCTCTCCATGGTTATTTTGTCTGCGTTGTCCATCATGGACAAAAATTTGGTTGTATCTGCTTCCGCTTCATTGAGAGTATTAGCTAATTTTTCTCTGGTTTTGTCCCATATTTGTCTATTGTTTCATCCATAAAAAGAATTGATTAACCAAGTTTCCAATGTGGGACTTCGATTCATAAAAGTGACAAGTACTAGATGATTTATAATTGGCTACTATATTCAATATTAACATATATTTTTTAATAAAAACTCAACACCTTAAATGTATTTCAAATTTAGACAATAACAATAATATTGGGCTCAACATGCTATGTTTATTGCAGTATAATATATCGGTGCTCAATTCTTACCTCTTGATGCAATAATTGAAGGTTGTCTAATCATAAAAGGGTCGACCTTGAGATGTTGTCAGTCTAACTTGTTTTTTTTTCTTTTTCTGATGAAATGGTGGTGGTAGTTTATTGATGAAAGTGATTGATTTCAAACCTCTTGGAGCAGCCTATACTAAAATTGTTTTACAAATAACTTAACATAGCTAAACAAACTAAGTGAAAAGCAAAATTAAAAAAAAATTCACGAGTCCCACACCTTATTCAACTATGCCACATATTCTACATCAATGTCGATCGTTGTTCCTCTGTAATCTTCTTTGATGACCCAAACAATTGCCCCAAAACCCGTAGTTGTTAGGGTTAAGCCAAGAGGACCTGGATTTTGGGCTTGCTAGCATCCCAACAATGCCCACAATGCAACACAGCAAACCCACCGCCAACTGTCCATAAATATGCCTAGATCTGGTTATTGTCGCCTCCAACGAGCACTCGTCGTTGATCCACTTGCCGTCGACCAACTCGATCGGTACCATCAGCCTTGGTTCGACCATGAACCAATTCTACCACCCGCTTCAACTCTGCTAGTTTACCACCACCATCCATCGGGAACTTTATCGCTAAAAAACAAAACTAGGGGAACACGTCACCTCCGACGTCGTCGATCAATACTAAAAACCTATGGAATCTAGGTTTCATGGGCTATGATATGCTTGGAGCATTTGAAGGATAGTGTGTTGCTATTAAATTTTAGTACTTTAGTTTGTGAGAGAGTAGACAAAACCACTTATCAGTCTAACTTATTACTTGTCGATCGAATTAATAACCTAATCAAGTTATTTATTTATTTTATTTTTTAGAAAGAAAAAAATTGATTGATGGGAAATTAATGTAGAAATTTTTTTACAAATATTGGAGTAAATACATAACATGGGGGAATAAAGTTAAAAAAACCCTATATTGATTTATGAGAAGTTAATGTAGATAAAATGTTGGATTGGTAGTTTTATTGGGTGTACCTTACTCTCGTAGTTGCTACATTTTTGTGCATGTTGGAATATGTTATTGTTTTTACCTCGTTAATCTATCTTTTAAAACAAACAAGTTAACAAGATACAACAACTATCGCAGCATGTTGCCCTTCAAACGCTCCGAGCATATTAGAGCATATCCCCTAGGTTTCTAGTGTCAATCGTCGCCATCGAAGACAACTTGTTCCCCTAGTTTTGTGTTTTGGCAATAAAGTCACTAATGGATGGTGGTGGTGAACTGGTAATGTCAAAGCGGGGTGTATAATAGGTTCATGGTCGAACCAAGGCTGATGGTCCCGAGCGAGCAGATCGACGGCAAGTGGATAAGGCGAGGTTCACGAGAGTGGCAGTGAAAAGGTAGCTCGGCAAACAGGTGTGCTTTTGCCGGTTCTTTGAGTCGACCGTGCCGCGCTTAGCTCAAAATGGATTTTGTGGTAGGGATAACCAAAAGGTTGTGGAATCCTAGCCAAGTAGAACCGGAAAACACACCATAGTAGGGCAAATTTGTAGATAGCTGGTGGTGGGTGTGCAATGTTGCATTTTTGGGCTTAATGGGTATTTTTGGGATGCTGGCAAGCCCAAAAGCCTGGTCCTCTTGGCTAAACCCTAACCTCTGTAGGTTCTGGGGGGAGATTATTTTGGCCAGAAAAGGTGATTATGGAAGAAACAATGATTGATGTTGATGTAGAATAGGTGGCATAGTTGAATATGGTGTGGGGTTCGAGAATTTGTTTTGTTTTTCTTTACACGTAGTCCATCCAACTATGGTAGGTACTTGGTATAATTGCATAGTATAGGTTACTATAGGATGTTCGTTTGATTAGGCCGGTGAACTGGTGGACTTCTTAATCTATTACTTTCATCAATTTACGTATATGTGGAAGGCACATGACTCTTTGATCGTGAAATTGTACCCACATACTAATGTAAAATTTCTCAATTTCATTGGTAATTTCTAATTAAAATTGTTGAAACATGTGTTATTAATTGAGTGGCCAAAATTATACTTTAAAAAGTTGAGTGACCAAAATATTTATTTAGCTAAATTTGAGTGACCAAAGTTATAGTTTCAAAAATTAAGTTCCCAAAGTGTCGATTAAATTTACCAATCTTTAATGACCATTATGCTTACGGAAAAATTATACTCTGTATATTCTGGTGTGAGTTTTGTCCTAATTAGATTAGATATAGAGATCGTAGCAATCCCTGATTTATCGCAAAAATTAATTGTATTGATTGTAATGCCTGTATTTAAGGCTTCTTATCAATGAATAATGATACAATTTAAAGTTTCATCTATTGAGTATTCTATTATCCTTCAACAAATTATCAGCAAACTCTAAGTTGATGGCTAACCATCCCCACAGAAAAGAAAACCCTAAATCCTAAACACCTAATCCCACCGTTGGCACCCTAACCACCACCGCCACCTATCACCGTTGCCAGAAACCTTTCCCGACAATGCCAAATCACAGCCGCTGATCGTGTCCTCCTGCACTACTTCCTACAACTTCTCCAAGCATCTTCTCCAGATCTTCAAGATTGCTCTGCCGCCCAAATCCCGAGTCAGACGAGTGTTACCTCATTTTTGTCCATCTTTACTTATACTGAGCATAACACCAATCGAGGTGAATTTTATATAATACTATTTTAGAGATTAGGTTGAAAACTTCATTTCTTTAACACTCTAGATTTAGGATTAAAACTAAATTTCTGCAGCACCCTAGATCTTAGGCTGTTTATTGCTTTTAATTATATTGTGGAATAATTCTATGTCAACAGAAGGGAATTTCATTACCTCTTCGATTAAAAAGTTTGATTAGTAAAGGTCTTGGGGAAGTCAGGGTATAAAGAAGAAGAAAAAAAGGAAATCGATAGTGATTAATAATGAATATCATTGTATCTGAGTGTGGTATGAAGCCACAATTTATCGAACATCAATTTTTTGACCATACATCTTGGATCACGTTCTTATTCCCTAAACTTGATATTAACGATCGTAGTTTTGATACTAATTATCTCCCTTATATCTATTGTAGATGACTACGACTATTGATCCTGCTATGTCTTTTGTAGAGTATCAACAATGGGTCTCTGATGTAGAAAATATTTTGTAGAAAGAGATACACTAGCACCATCATCCTACTTATAAGGCCTAATGTGGTCCCTGTGGGAGCACGAAAAAGTCAGGCTAGATTCGAAGCTCCACAAGGTTTTCTCCAACGATCAAACTGGCATCCCCTCTAACAACAACTTGAAGATGATGGTGCGATGGCCGAATTGCGTTTGAACAATGGAGGAGAGGGGGGGGGGATATCTGCAAAAGACTCTCTATCGTTCAAGTAAGTGAGAGTTCAATGCAAGCGTGTATGAATAATGTTCAACTGAAAAAACTCACCAAATTCATGTATTTATACAGTCGAAAATCCACCAAAATAGGGGACACCATGTCTACTAACATAGTGGCTAGACTTTGAAGTTTATGCACCGTTTTTTGATCCACGAAGCTCGGCCACGTCTAGCAACCCACTTCCTATTTCTGTGGCATGTCCCTAGGATCACGCTACACTCACCTCACTACCCCTTATTTCGGGTTTCTTTGGGTTCGTGGCCTCCCTTTGGATATATCTGAACTGTCACTCGGGCCTTTGGACTTTAATCTTTACTCCCAGCCCAATGATCCATTTAAATCTCTCTATGGATCATCGATACTCGAAGTTTGAGACTTATTTCGAACATCGAGGTTCTTCATCAAGGCTCCAAGCTCGAACCTCAATCTTCACTTCCGAAACTGACAGGGATATTTGAGACATTCTTCGAAGACTTAATTTCTAATGTCCTCATTCCATGTTTGATCTTCAATCACGTTTCACAGTGTCAAGTTCAAACATCAAAATTATTGCTCCCACAATGCCCCATATTTCGCCTTTGGGTTACATTTGGCCCCAACAGGGGACATTCAGCTTCGAAATTGAACTTGCACACACCATTCATCGATCTTTCTCTAGTGACTAACTTCGAAGCTTCGATCGAACTTGATCCTCCAGCTTCGAGACTCGCTTTTGATGCGTTTTTCCTGCGTTTCTTCTAGTGCATGTACCAGAAATCCAAAAACTTCCCTCTTTAAACGAAACACTTTTGCTCCTCGACTATCCATATTCTGTGTTCATTTCTCAAAATATAAATAGCCCTCTATTCTTATTACTTCTTCACTTCACTTTCCCAAATCAAAACTCTAAAATAAGAAAGACCTCAATCTTCCTGATCCCATTCGATTTCGATGGCTCATACTCATTCCCGCTTCGGTGCTCGTTGTGACCCATGTCTCTGACGTGGACCAACCAAGGCCGAATCAACCCAGTCCTCCTTGGGATCCGATTTTGATCATAAAAAGGTCACGCCTCAACTACCCGACTCCGAGATCTTGAATTTGACCGAGGCCCAGCTTGACATCGAGTGGGTGAAGATTAACCCTCTAAAGAGTGTCTCGACTCGAGCACTACAAAAAGACAGCGATATGTACTCTAGAAAGGGGATCCCGGCCGGCGCATTGGTGCTCTCAAAGCACCATCTCCAATTTTTGAGTTTTCCAGTGCACCCAGCATTCATCATTCTCTGGGTTCTCATTGGTTTACACCCCATGCAGCTTAGCCCCAACTCTTACTTTCTCCTCTCAGTGTTTCTCACTGTCGGCCAGTAGTGGCGGGTCTCCATTGGCTTCCTCGACTTCTTCTACTCCAATATGTGGGCAAAAATAAGAAACTTGGTGTGGCATTTCAACCTCCCAATGATTCAAGACCACCAATTTCGCCCACTGGCATATCAACCCAGTCCTTACCGAAGGCAACTGAATACCTCCAAAGCTCGAAGGTCTCAGACTCAAAGTCCCTTCCTCATTTTCTGATGCTCCAGGTAAAACTTTGATATTCACATTTCACATCTGAATACATATTAAAGATACTCATCTATTTTAATTCTGATCTCGAACCTCACTTGTTGCCATGAAGCTCGATGTTGCCTCCTCCGAACTCAGCGAAGAGAGGCTCTTCTAGCTAGAAAACTTCTTGACTGGAAAGGAGTGGCTCTTGTCCCAACTTGCAAGCCAGAAAGCTCTCTGGTTTCTGGCCTCGAAGAGGAACTCCACTCTCTTCACTCGCTACTCTTAGAAGCCTCGAGACAAAGAGGATTTTCTCGACTGGTTGATCGATGTGGAGTCTGCTTTTGCTCTCTCTGCTGAGACCGACAAGTTGGTAAAGGATGTGATTCGCAAGAGAGATAAGTACACTAGCAAAAGCCAAGCTTTCCCCCTAGCGGTGCGCCCTTGGGGAAGAAATGTCTTCGAAGCTCAGTGACGAAGGTCTTTGAGAAGTCTGAGAACTCCTAAGAAATGAAGAAGAAGATGAAATCAGAGGGTACTTCGTGACTCAAGACTATCGATCTCGAAGCTCCTCATCCTTCCCCAAGTTCGAGATTCCAAACCTCTTGAGCTGGGAAGGACCCACTCAAAGCTACCTAGGATATCCCTCCACACGGTCAAGGTTCTTCTAGAGGTAACCATTTTCCACCTTTTATTTATTTCCTTCATTTCTTTACTTTTACCTTGATTTCTCATTTCGAACTTCGAACTTCAAAATCAGCTATCTTTCCCCAACCATCTACTACTTATGATGATTTCCTTGTCGGCTCATCCCCACGGACTCATCCCGATGACGCTCCTCCGGCCATGCCATTTGTAGATTTCCCATTTTTGTACGTTGGTCAACCTGTCATTCGCAATCACAACGCTGACTCAATCCTCGCCCAACCTTTGGGCAGAAGGGATCCGGAAAGAGAGCTCCTTAAGCAAGGAGATTAGGTTGACAACCTTCGAGCAGTGTACTCATGCCAATTAGATGTAATTTTATCAATTCATACCTTCTCGAACTTGATGCTATCCTCTCTTATTCGTATCGACCAACCATTAACGATGACCTTTGTCTTTTCAGGGGATGCTCCACACTGAAGCTTGCTTTAAGGATATGGACCTAATCAATGTCAACCTTAAAGTGAAGCCTGATCTAGCTTCCGCGGAGAAGGAAGAGATCTCCCTGAAACTTGCTGATACTGAGGAGAAGCTTCAAGCCGCCTCCTATGTTGAGCATGAGCTTCGAACCGCAGCCTCCTCTGTCCCCCTCTTAGAGAAATTCCTTCTTGAGGCAAAACACAGCGCCAGTCTTGCAGAGGCTGAGCTCAAACTCGGGGGATGACGATTGAACTCCTGGTAAAAGTGTATTCGATCTTTAGAACTCTAAGAAGATTTGGATACAGCCTAAGTAAAAATCGAGGAGCTCGAGGTTAATCTCGAAGATGCCATGCAGGCTCAAGAAGGTGAGTCTACCGTTAGCCAGCATCTAATCCAGTACGCTTATGGCTAATACTTTCGACTTGGCTGGAACCAAGCACTTACTACTTCCGAGGGCCGTCTCTTCATTGACTCTGGGGAGGTTGTTGACAAGTTCGGGTACAAGTACAAGTACGAGCCCCTCTTGGGGTCCTTTTCACTACAGCTCACCTCTCCTATGCTGACATCACCACAAATGCTCATCTCGATACCGTCACTGAGTAGCTCGAAGTTTCGGAGAAGGTTCTTGATGTAATGGATCCTCTCGAAGGTCTTACGCAACCCCTCGATGCTGTGAATTCTCTGGAGCCTCAGGACCCTCTTCCAACTCTTCCATTATACATGCCTCTGCTCGTGCCTCTAATACTCCAGTTGCCCTATTGTTGAGTTCCTAGAGAGTTCCGACGAGCCTTAGACTTTTCTTTTCCAGTTTTTAGTCTTTAGCTCTTTGACTGGTCTACGCATTTTAGGCGTGTTTATTAATATTTATTTGCCTATATTTTTGCCTTGTTAATTGCTTAGTATTGTTAATTGTATTAGTTTTACTTATTTTTTGTTAATTTCAGGTGTTGACCAAAAGAGACGGAGTAAAAGAGATTTACAAGTATTTGAGGTGTGGCGAAATGGAGCAAAAATAGGAGTGAAGAAATTGGTTTGAACTTCCCAAGGAAGAAATAAGAAAAATGAAGAGAAAAAGAAATCATTTGTTGACTAGGAAAACCTTTCCTATGTTGACTAGGATTTGGAAGCTTCCGGAAGGATCTTGAAGAAGAACAAATAAAAATGGGTCCAATTAATTAGAAGACCATTTGGATAGCCCAAATATGAAGACCTAATCAGCCAATTTTGTTGAGCACAAGATTTGGTAAGAAGAGGATTCCTAAATTGTGTTGAAGAAGGAAATCATAAAGATTAAGGAAAGCAGAATCTACCTGTACAGATTAGCCAACTTCGAATGATGATGGGGAAAAGTTAAAGAGGAGTTAGATAGAGATTGACTAATTTTTAGAAAGCTCTTCAAGTCTTCTTTTCATCGACACCAAAATCATAATTTTTGGAGGTATACAACTCCGGAAAAGTGCGGTTCTTTGCATACTACCAATTCTACCCGGGTGGAGCTAGGAAAACCTTGTTTGATAGGAAAACTATTCTATAAAAGCCTATAAATACAAGAGGCTCATATTTAATTGAGGCATCACTTATTTCTATAGCCTAAGCTCTGCCAAAAACTACTCTCATTCCCTCAAATCAAGCCGCCAACCTCAAGAAGCCGACTACACCATTCTACCGCTGCATCAGCACTTCCATCGGTGTTTACAGGATACGTAGCATCATCCACTAGAGAAGTCTTGTTCTAAAAAAGTGTAACCATGACTTCTTTACTCTGTAGTCTCACTTTTTTTGTTTAGAACTTGTTTTTGTGTGTTGAATGATAAATTTTTGTTTTATTACTTGAGCATTTTAATATTCTTATGAATTTTAATAACTTTCCAGGTGTTTCAATATTCTAATTTCCTTGAGCATTTGTTAATTTGGTTTTTAATGCTTTGATTTGGGTGTATGGGATACGTAGTCTAGATCAATGGTGTGTACGGGGTATGTAGCACAAAATATGAAATTACGCATGTTAATCAGAATTAGGGTTATTGGATTTTGTAAGGGTTTTTTTTTTTGACATGTGTTAGTAAATGGGATAGGTAAAGGAATAGGTTGATCCCTTGTAAATAATAATTAGTTTTTCTTTTTTTCAAAAACGTGGTATGTGTTTTTAGAGTCTTTTATGTGTTTGCTTGTCTATGAGTCGATGCATGCTATGTTTCTAAAATTACTTGCTATGTTGAGATGTTTTTAGTAAATAAATTAGGTAATTAAAAAAAAAATTGATACCCCCTTATTTCACACAATAATTGCATGCACCTTCAATCCCCAATTTAGAACGATCCCTAAATGCTTAAATTACTACATCTATAGGATTTTAAATAGTATGGTTGATTTATATGTTAAGTGTTTATATTATGCATGTTTTAGTCATATTAATTTTTGGCGCCATTGCCGGAGATTGCTAATTGTTCGTGGTTTTTTTGTGTGTATATATATGTAAATTTATACTTTTGAATATTACTAACAAATTTTCTTGTAGGTACTTTACTTGTAAATTTCAGCATATACATACCAGAAATACTTATAAATTTTGATGCTTTGTGTATATGTGCAATAGTTGTTTTAATTTTCATGAACTATGTGAATACCTTGTGTTAAATAGTTTTAATTTTTGTAAATATTATTCGATGTTGTGTGTGTGTATATATATATATATATATCTCTCTCTAATAATTGTTAAGCATGTTAAAGGATAGTCTTAGATTTACATTGATTACATGCTTGTTTGATTAAGTCTCACTCCTTGGAATAGATGGTGCCTTTTTTTCTTGTTTATTTCCTTAACTCCTTATGTTTTACACATAATGTTGAGGGCGGAGTTTACAAGAATTTGAGGGAGTGTGTAATTCTTGAAAGTTTGGCTGAATGTCGAACATGGTGTCTAGAAATGAGTTATGACTGGTGACAGGTTCTGGATCTAAGGAAGACTTACACCAATAAAGTATATACCATTGGCCCGGTTAGCCTCGGGGTGTTTTGTCGAAATTAGTCATGCCTCTCGCGTTATCTCTATCCCCAACTGGCCATGTTTTTCAATTGAACCAAGGCTGAACAATTGAGAATTCATACTTTATCGCATAGGACACACATCCTTGGAAAGACTGAAAAATCAATGTCGTGTACTCTTTATAAATCTTTGGCGAACTCAAATTTGACAATGTGTGCTTAAATGTCAAAAACTTGTTAAACATGTAAGAAGATAATCCAACGTTGCACCGTAGCTTGCATTAACTCCCCTGCGCTTTGTGACGCTCAAATTTCATCACCGGGTACCCTAACCTAAGTGAAGTTAAGAACATGAGACCAAAGAACGAGTCATTATATTCATAACTGTTCATATAACTTGGATGTTTTCTGCAGGTTCTAACCATTTTCTCTTATACATTCGTACCATCTTATCATTTAGGTTGATCTTGTTTGATGCATTTAGTTAGTGTGTGATCCATGATTAATTAAAGTGTGACATTGTGTGAAAGATACCTCAAACATGTTCCAAGTTCCAACTTGTGAAGCAATTATACATGTATATATGTACCAAATTTTCGATGGTTTCTATCTCTCATTGCATCATTTGCATTGCATCTTTGTTATATATCTTTTGCACTCACGTTTAAGTGTGTTTTTTCGTTAACTTGAACTCAGAACTCCAACAGTACTTAGACCAAATCAGCATCAGGTTAACGAAGAAGGGCTTGAACAAGGACCTATTTTCAATAGTCCACCTACTAGTCCACCTATACCGCCATCACCTGCATCATCACTTGACATTTCTGACGCAGAGTCTGTGGAAGAGCTGTAAATGACAACAACGTTGAGCTGTCCATCAGGCAGCAAACATACTCAAATTTGGGTAACTATGGTCGAACTTCAATTGTGTATCCACAACCAGCAGCGGGACAGACTGCACCTGAGTTGAAGAGTGGTGTCATACACCATCTTTCGCGCTTTAATGACAACTCAACTAAAGATACAAACACACACTTGACTACATTTCTGTTTGTGTGTGAATCCATGCGTCCATCTGAAACCTCAAAGGAATCCTTCAAACTGAGAGCTTTTCCATTTTCACTAGAGGAAAAGACAAAATGTTGGCTCTTCAATCTGCCTGCTGGATCTATCACTACTTGGGATGCATGTGTGAATGAGTTTCTCACCAAGTACTTTCCGGCGTCCAAGATCACAAATCTGAGTAAAAAGATAACGGGCGTTCTGCAAGAATATGATGGTTCTTTCTCTGCTTACTATGAAATATTCAAGGAGTTGTGCGAGTCTTGTCCATCACATGGAATATCAGAGAGCAAACTCTTGACCTACTTTTACGAAGGACTCAAAAATTTGGAGAGAGAGCTCATTGACACAGCAGCTGGTGGATCATTTCTAAAGAAGCCTGCCATTGTAGGACGAGGTTTGTTGAACCAGCGTGCTCTCAACACTCAGCAGTATGAGGGGATGGCTTTGCAGCAGAGCAGAAAAGTGAGTGAAGTTTCTTCATCAAGTACAACTACCGAGCTTGCAAAGCTCACATCCTTGATTACCAAGCTTCTGGTGGCCAAGTCACCTCAGCCACAGCCACCTGCAACGTTAGTTTGTGGGATCTGCTTGCTAGATGGACATCATAATAATCAATGTCCTTAGAATGTACCTACTCAAGGTGTAGAGGAAGTTAACACCATAGGAGGATTTCAGAATAACCAAGGTGCCCCTCAGTATAACAATTTTGGTAACTACAATTAGGGGTTCCGAAATAATCATCTTGGTTTTTAATGGACAAATAATGATGGTTGCCTTAACCCTCCTGCGCCTCAGCCATTTCAGCAAAAATCAAATAAGCACAAACCTTCCAAAATTGCAAGTGCCCCAGCTCAGCCTATTCTCACCAATCCGGATTATGACAAGATGTTGTCAGAACTCTCATCATCCACACAGGTTTTGCTGAACACTCAGGCCCAACAAGGGAGTGACATAGTTGAATTGAAGAAGCAGATGGGCCAGGTTGTTGAATTTATGGGCCAAATTAAGGATGGATCTGGGAAATTTCCAACTCAAACAATTCCAAATCCAGGAGGTGATTTTCGTCTACCTAATGTTATAGCTACTAGGAGTGGGAAGTAGCATAGTGAGTATCATCAAAAGAGGCCAACGTCACAACCTATCTCTCTAGATGGTGTTGTGCCTTATCCAGCCACTATTGAGGCCGAGAGAGTAAGGGTGACGCCACCAGTCACCAAGGTACCCCCATCTTCACAAGTCAACCTGAAGCCACAAAGCATGAACTCAATTCCTTCAAGTTCAAGTCATGCTAATTCCACGTTTGTCCCAGCAACATTTCCAAGCCGCTTAGTAAAAAAGAAGAAGCAAGAAGGTGATGACGAAATCTTGGAGATTTTCAAGAAGGTGCAAGTAAATCTACCCCTCATCGAGTACCTCGAACAAGTGCCAAAATATGCAAAATTTCTCAAGGAGTTGTGCACCATAAGGAGACAAACGAGAGAGAAGAAGATTGTGAAGGTGAATGAGATTGTTTCTGCAGTTATTCAACGACGACTACCCCTTAAAATGAAGGATCTTGGGAGTTTTTATGTTCCCTGCATTATTGGTTCCAGATCTTTCAACAACGTCATGCTAGATCTTGAAGCTTCTATAAATGTCATGTCTTATACTTTGTACCAAGCTCTAGGTCTTCCTGGGTTGAAGAAAGATGATGTGATCATTCAGTTAGCCGATCGTTCAGAGACTTATCCACGAGGTTATGTAGAAGACGTTCTTGTCCAAGTAAAGCAGCTTATCTTCCCAGCTAATTTCTATGTTGTAGATATTGAAGATAGTGACATCAACACCACGCCAATATTATTAGGACTTCCATTTATGAGGACTGCAAGAACGAAGATTGATGTGTTCAGTGGAACTTTCAACATGGAATTCGATGAAGGGAAGATTGAGTTCAATATTTTTGATGTCATGTGACATCCTTCAACTAGTGTTAATTAATGCTTTTCAGTGGATATTTTTGACACTTTGGCACAAGGTCACTTGGATATAAGGAAGGATGACACGTTGGACTTGGTTCTGCAAGAAGGAGCGGGGCAGACTCGACTCGGGGATGATGCCCATTTTGAAGACCTCTAGCTCGAAATGGAGCCATTAGCTCGTAAGGTTTTGGCCATGCTAGACGCAGCACAAGCTAAGCTAATACACTTTCCTCCTATGCCAATTATCTTTGGAGAAAACAAGATGCTACCTTCTATTGTTCGAGCACCAGAGCTAGAACTGAAAGTCTTATAAAAAACACTTGAAGTATGCTTATTTAAGGGAGAAGGCAATGTTTCCAGTAATTATTTCTGCAATGTTGGATGCCGCATAAAAACGCAAGCTTGTTGAGGTGTTGAAGAAACACAAGACAACTATAGGTTGGATACTTGCAGATATCAAAGGAATCAATCCGGCTACTTGTGTTCATCAGATTTTTCTTGAAGATGGCGCAAAGCCTAGTAGGGAGGCTCAACGCAGACTTCATCCACCAATGATGGAAGTTGTGAAGAAGGAGTTGATTAAACTCTATCATTGTGGAGTTATTTACCCTATATCAGATAGTCGTTGGCTGTCCCCAGTACAAGTCTTTCGGAAGAAATCTAGAATTATTGTTGTCAAAAATGAGGACAACAAGTTAGTGCCTCAAAGGACTGTTACAGAACATTCAGTATGCATTGACTAGAGGAAGCTGAACGCCACCACCAGAAAGGATCACTTTCCTTTGCCTTTCATTGATCAAATGCTTGAGTGGTTAGCTGGCCATGCTTATTACTGCTTCCTTGATGGTTATTCCGGGTACAATCAGATTAGCATTGCTAAAGAGGATTAAGAGAAGACCATGTGTACATGTCCATTTGGTACATTTTCTTATAGAAGAATGCCCTTCGGTTTATGCAACACACTAGGCACCTTTCAGGTATGTTGACCATCTTTTCAGATTACATTGAGAAGATCATTGAAGTATTCATGGATGACTTCAGCATCTTTGGGGACAATTTTGGCCCATGCCTTATTAACTTGGAGCTGATTTTGCAACGATGCGTGGAAACAAAGCTGGTGCTCAACTAGGAGAAGTGTCATTTCATGGTGATGCAAAGTATTGTCCTTGGCCACATTATTTCGGCAAAGGGAATTGAGGTTGATAAAGAAAAAGTGGATCTTGTTCGACATCTGCTATCTCCAACAAGTGTGAGGGAGGTTTCTTCGTTCTTGGGACATGCAGGATTCTACATACGCTTTATCAAAAAAATTTCATAAATTGCTAGACCCCTAAGCCGCCTACTTCATAAGAAGGTAACGTTTTCTTTTGATGAAGACTCTCAACGTGCCTTTGATAGATTGAAGGAGCTTTTAACTTCTACTCCTATTCATTGTGCCCCTGATTGATCCTTACCCTTTGAACTTATGTGTGACGCATTAGACTATGCAGTTGGAGCTATTTTAGGGCAATGTAAGGACAAGAAGCCATATGTCATATACTATGACTCTCGGACTTTGGATGAAGCTCAAATGAACTATACAACAACCGAGAATGAGCTACTTGCTATGGTGTTTACCTAAGCCAAATTTCAATCATACTTGTTTCAGACTAAGGTAATTGTTTATACTGACCAGGCAACATTGAAGTATTTAATGGCAAAGAAAGATGTCATGCCAAGGCTTATTCGATGGATTTTACTTCTCCAAGAGTTTGATATTGAAGTTTGAGAAAAGAAAGAAGTTGAGAATGTTGTAGCAGATCAATTGTCATGCATTGTACAAAACAAGAGCGATCCGCTACAAGTTCATAGGAATTACCCTGGTATCCTGACATTGTTAACTATCTTGTTATAAGGGAATTTCAAGCTGACATGCGAAGAGAAAAATGTGATCAACTAAAATATGTAGCATGTCAGTACGTCTGGGATAAGCCTTATGGAAACATTGTGCTGATGCTTTGATTAGAAGGTGTGTTCTTGACAGCGAGCATAGATCGATTTTGGAGCTTTGTCACAATGAAGCTTGTGGAGGACATGTCGGCTCCAATAAGACGGCTTTGAAAGTTCTAGAAGAAGTATTTTTCTGGCCAACATTATTCAAGGATGCTACAGAACTTTGTGCTTCATGTGATAGATGCCAATGTAGTGGGAATCTTGGACCAAGAGATCAGATGCCAATGACTTACTTCCTCAACGTTGAGCTATTTGATGTTTGGGGGATTGACTTCATGGGACCTTTCCCTACCTCCAACTGTTTCATCTACATCTTGCTTACAATGGACTATGTTTTGAAATGGGTTGACGCTAGAGCTACATGAACGAATGATTAAAAGGATGTTGCAGATTTCCTTTATACTAACATCTTTTCCAATTTTGGCATGCCTCGTGTGCTTATCAGTGGTGGAGGGAGTTACTTTTGCAACAAGACAGTGGCGACATTAATGAAAAAAATATGGAGTTACTCACAAGGTTTCAACACCATACCATCTATAAACAAATGGTTTAGCTGAAGTTTCCAACCGAGAGATCAAGAAGATTCTGGAAAGAATTGTGGTGCCTAACAGAAAGGATTAGAGTCAATGTTTAGATGATGTTTTATGGGCCTACATGACTGCTTACAAGACACCTATCGTAATGTCACCTTACAGATTAGTTTATGGGAAAGAATTTCATCTTCCGATAGAGTTGCAGCATAGAGCTTATTGGGCTATAAAGAGGTTCAATGTTTGCTATGATGAGGTTAGACTCCATCAAAAATTGCAGCTGGATGAACTTGAAGAATGATCAAGAACAAGTCATTTGAAGTCGGACATAAAGTATATATTACTCTTCAATTCTCGACTTAGGCTATTTTCTAGAAAGCTTAGATCATGTTGTACATGGCCTTTCATTGTTTCAAAAATTTATCCACATGGCGCTATAGAGATCAAGAGTCCAACGTCAGGACCCGAGTTCAAAGTGAATAGCCATCGCTTGAAGCCTTATTATGAGGCGTTTGAAGAACACAACATGGAGGAGATGCCCCTTACAAAACCGGCCATCCTCAGTGATTAAACGAGGATCATGTCTAGGCTGTAAGACATTAAAAAAATAAGCGCTTGTTGGGAGGCAACCTAATGGAGGATCGATGCACAGATTTGCTTTCTTTCCCCTTATCTTTTATTTTGTGTATTCTTGTGTGTACTTAGTTAGTTTTTCGTAAAATCATTACTCCATGCCTGATTCTATGTTTTTCATAATTACATTGAGGATACTGTAGGATTTAAATGTGAGAAAGGGGTTTACACTTTATTTGAGTCATAAATTGTAAAATTGGGATTTTTGTGTTAATAAAAATGTTTTGATTACATGTCAACATTGACATGTAGTAGATATATATAGTAAAACTTGGTACAGATTTCACATGCTAGATTAAGTTTAAATTATTTAAACATTAAAGTGAGTTTTTGAGCTAAATCCATGCTTTATTCTGAGAGAAATTTCGACATGTTTAGGATTATAGTTTCAAAAATATACATGCCTCATATGAATACTTGCCATAGTTTTTAATGAACTAGAGATTGCTAGAACTTACTCATGTAAATTTGCAAAGCTTTCAAGTTGATATATGCTCTGATTTTGGATATGATTAAAGGTATTTATGTTTTACCACCACTTAAACAAACAACCATGTGTCCCTTTTTATGCACACGAGTGTCGACAGCCTTAGATAGCCCCTTTGATCTTACATTGAACCTTTTCTTTCATTAGCATATAAATATCTAAACACTTAGCCTAGTATAAAGTTTTGTACCCTTGTTCTAAAGACTTGGTGATGAATTTCGAAGCTAGCACATGAAGATGGCGTGAAGATGATGAAAGAATGAAAATCAAGGGAAGACTTGTCCAAAAGAAAAAGAAGTGTTTGCCAAAAAAAAAGGAAAAGGAAGAGAAAATCTTGAGAGCAAGAAGAAAAAAAAAAAAATATATATATATATATACAGCTCTCTGGAAAAATATTCTAAAGAGTGAAAGTTTGGATCAAGTAAAGCTTATAATGAAGTTAGGACCCAAAAAGATAGAATTTGGTCCTGTTTTGAAGATTGACACATGAGAAAGGATGGAGCTTGAATTGATTAAGTGTTGACTAAGTCTTTGGAATGTTTTTATCACCACATATCTAAATTTTGAATGCCTTAGCATTAGCCCCATTACAACCTTTCTAAAAGTCATTTATGATCCTTAAGATGAGTAGCCTTCGATTGGTTGAGTAAGTTGTATGAGTAAGCATATGGTTTGGCTTCATTTGTGCAAGTAATTAGTTTTACTTATTGTTAATTTTCATATGCTTAGTATTGTTAATTTTATTAGTTTTACTTATTTTTGTTAATTTCAGGTGTTGACCAAAAGAGACGGAGTAAAAGAGGTCTATAAGTATTTGAGGCATGGCGAAATGGAGAAAAAATAGGAGTGAAGAAATTGGTTCAAAATTCCCAAGGAATAAATAAGAAAAATGAAGAGAAAAATAAAACATTTGTCAAGTAGGAAAACTTTTCCTATGTTGACTAGGATTTGGAAGCTTCCAGAAGGATCTTGAAGAAGAACAAATGAAAATGGATCCAATTAATTAGAATACCATTTGGATAGCCCAAATATAAAGATCTAATTAGCCAATTTCGTAGATCACAAGATTTGGTAAGAAGAAGATTCTTGAATTGTGTTGAAGAAGGAAATCATGAAGCTTAAGGAAAGTAGAATCTGCCTGTAGAGATTGGCCAACTTCGAATGATGATTGGAAATAATCTAGGAGGAGTTAGATGGTGATGGACCTATGGTTAGAAATATCTTTGAGTCTTCTTTCCAACGGCACTAAAATCATAATTTTTGGAGGTCTAGAACTCCGAAAAAGTGTGATTCTTTACATCCTGCCAGTTCTACCCAGGTGGAGATAGGAAAACCTTGTTTGATAGGAAAACTATTATGTAAAAACCTATAAATACAAGAGGCTCGTCTCTAATTGAGGAATCACTTATTTCTATAGCATATGCTCTGACAAAAACTCCTCTCCTTCCCACAAATCCAGCCGCCAACCTCAAGAAGCCGACTATACCATTCTACCGCTGCATCATCACTTCCATCGGTGTTTATGGGATACCTACCATCATCCACCAGAGAAGTCTTGTTCTACAAAAGTATAACCATGACCTCTTTACTCCATAGTCTCTTTTTGTTGTTTAGAACTTGTTTTTGTGTGTTGAATGATAGATTTTGGTTTTATTACATATATGAATTTTAATAACTTTCCATGTGTTTCAATATTCTAATGTCTTTGAGCATGTGTTAATTTGGTTCTTAATGCTTTTAATTTGGGTGTACGGGATACGTTGTCTAGATCCATGGTGTGTACAGGGTACATAGCACAAAATATGAAATTATGCATGTTAATTAGAATTAGGGTTATGGAATTTCGTAAGTGTTGATTTTTGCATGTGTTAGTAAATGGGATATATAGGTAAAGGAATAGGTTGATCACTTGTAAATAATAATTAGGTTTTTCTTTTTGTCAAAAACGTGGTATGTGTTTTTAGAGTATTTTATGAGTTTGCTTGTCTATGAGTCGATGCATGCTAGGGTTCTAAAATTTCTTGCTATGTTGAGATTTTTTATTAAATAAATTAGGTAATTAAAAACAAGTTTCGATACCCCCTTATTTCACACAATAATTGTATGCACCATTCAATCCCCTGTTTAGAACGATCTCTACTTGCTTAAATTATTACAACTATAGGGTTTTAAATTGTATGATTGATTTATGTGTTAAGTTTTTACTTGATGCATGTTTTAGTCATATCATTGACACTTTTGGTATGTAACTTTAAACGATCTGTTTAGCCCTTTTAGGTGACGCCTTCGAACATCTAATTTTGCCAAACTGCTCAATTTACTTTACCTTTCAAATTTCGAAGCTTGCATAGTAGAAAGTTATTTTTTTCAATAACTTTAATAAACTTCGAAACCCTTGTTCGAACCTGACACTTTCGAAGTTCAAAACAACATCAAAACCGTAACTCGATCTTGTGAACTTTGAGAAGGAATCCCTAGACGAGGAGTCCTTTCTCAAGTTAAACTTCGAGGAGGAATCCCTATACGAGGAGTCCTCTCTCAAGTTAAACTTCGAGAAGGAATCCCAAGACGAGGAGTCCTCTCTCAAGATGAACTTCAAGAAGGAATCCTTAGACGAGGAGTCCTCTCTCAATTTGAACTTCTCGACCGAGTCAAACCTAAATCGTTTGCTCACCCAAAAAAAAACTTTTAAAATCAAGTCAAAAACCATTTTGACTTCCCACTTCATTCTGTTCGGTTTTGAACTTTATCCGAAATCTATTTCAAACTCAAATTTGTTAGGGTTTAAGGAAATCCTTTTTGAGATTCCACTTATAAAACCAAAATCTTACCCACTCCATCCTCAAATCTTCTCCTTTAGCTCTTTTAGAATATATTAGGTATGGCTCCATCCTCTAACAATCTCAGATTTAATTTTATTAGGACTGCACAATCGGGGAGCGCCTCCATTCCTCACCATGGGAAGGCAAAAGAACTTTCCAACATTCCCATAATTATCTCCTCGCTTGAAAGGACGCGACTCCAATTTAGTTGCCTAAACCGAAATCAAACCCCTTTGAAAACATGACCTTAAAAAAAATTTCACCAGAGTTTACTTTGCAATACGTGAGCAAAAATTAGAACCTGCAAAGAGAATCATACTTCGAATGTTCCATAAAAGCCAAACCGTGGGGCTCCATTTCCCATCCAAATTTCTCAACATCATATATATAATAAACCACAAGGTTTACAAGAAATCCAGAAAACATTCAGAAGTAAACTCAACTGAAAACGTAACATAAGTATTCAGAGCGACTCCTATATACATCATATACAACCAGTAAGTCGAACTAAGAACCTATTTGAATTGAAGTGTGACCTGAACTCTACGCCTCCACCGTCGACGTGCAACACTGGAACCCAAACTGCAAACTGGGCAAAAGAAACCGAAAAGCCCAGGGGAAGACAAATAAAATCGTTAGACTGAGTGGACGAAAATAATAATATGCCTTTCCCAACATATAAGTATATATGCTCATAAAAGCATAATACGAGTCAATGCACATGAAAATCTCAACCAGATACATTTTCCATAATCCATAAAGATGCACATAAAATCATGCGGGGTCACTCAAGGACTCCTCCGCATAGTACAGTCTAATCACGGGATCCCGGACTCCCTCATGATTATAAGTCTGAAAGACCTCGGGTCAGGATATATGTCCCACCCGGAGCATCTCGAGGATCAGCCAAGAAGCCAAAGCATCGATGCTACCCCTATATCTAAGACTGTACTCTGTGTAAACCAAATCATAAATATTTTCCATGCACATTCATAATCGTAAAATGATATCATAAAATGCATACTTGTATGTGCATAATTGTATATGCATACTAATACAATGCATAATTGTAAAGTGTATAATCATAAATGCATAACGTAAATGCATAATCAGGACTCGCAAATCAACTGTGAAAATAAAGTGTCCACTCACAGTACGAAGCTAACTCTGAGGTCCGGCGGAAGATCCCTCACCAAACACTCGATCACGATCACCTGAATAACAAGGATACGATCAATACATATTGAAGCACAACACACAGAGCTAATACATCAAGAACCCCGTGTTCTCTAAAGACGCATCGCTAGAAATATCGACGAGGATAGAAAAATTCCCAAATTACACCCAAGCAACCCTCACCAAATTACAACACACAAATCAACTCAAAAACCTCACGACTACGATCAGGGCGCGATTACGAGCAAAATGGTATAAAAATCTCTAAAAATCCACAAAAAGTCAATCCTCGCCGGAGCTCTGCAGTTGATCGCCGCCGCCGGTGGCAATAGGGTGCCAACGGTGAAATTCCACGGAGGAATAAGCACAAAAATCTTCCTCTCCTCAAGGCCAACCAAAACTCCCAAAGGACCACCACCATCCAACTACCACAGTGGCCGAAAAATAACTCGAAACCCACGGCCTCCATTGATTCCGGTGAGATTTCGGCGAGCTCCAAACGCGACCCAATCCTAAATCACTTCACCCAAAAGCATCTATCAATTGAGGGGAGCAAAACCCCCAACCCCAACGACCACAAAACTGGCCGGAAACCACCACCCGAATCCTATAAGTTCCAAGAATTTCACCGAGTTCAATCTCCCTCAAATCTCCACAAAATCCACTTAAACCAAGTTCAATTCAATAGGAAATCACAAGAGAAAGCTAACCATACCAAGCTTTTGGCCTGAGGTGGCCGGAATCAGAAAATCAGCCGATGGTCAAAAACCTCTCCAGTAAGCCACGATCAACGTGGGTCAACCCAAAGTCAACAGGTCAAAACTGGTCAACTCATCCAAATGTGACTTTTCGACAATTTTACGACTATTTCGATATTTATACTCGCGACCAAAACGATCAACGATCCAAAACAAATCGAAACCAATCGGATAAACACAACTAAATCTAACGGCCAAAAATATTTATAACTTATTCCACATAACTCGAAATAATCCTCCGGAAGCTCCCACGAGCTCAAAATCACGTACATTATAACTCTTATGAAGAAACTCATATTGAATTCCAAACCGAAAATCTCATTGTGAACAAACCCGCCATATCGATCAATTACGACAAAACCGCGACTAATCGTGAAACTCGCAAATTAAGCCAATTAACATACAATTTTCGGTTCGGGTTGTTACATTGCCTGAGGCCTCCACTTAGTAATGTTTTCTCATAATCCCTACATGTAAAGCACAATACGACTTCACGTAATATTACTTGCTTTTTTCCTGCTTGTAGGTCTCGATCTCGATCTCATGAATCTATGTCACCCTTTTCTCGCTCTAATTTTTGTGGCCATAACATTGACGACATGACCTTGGAAAGAAAAGTTACTCATCTTGAAGAGATGTTGCGCTCCTTTTATCGCAGTGATCCCAGCGAATCCAACCACGACCGAAACGGTTTCTCATCTCCTCGTCACAGTAGGAGCCGCTACTTAGTCTGCTTCGAACCTACCACTACTCGAGATCATTTTCTCTCGACCAGGATGATTCTCGTGACCTTGACCTTGAACTCGAAGCTAGCAAGGCTAACGTTTATGCTTTGAAGGATGCCCTGCTGTGCCTTCGAGGGGATGTGATTCATAATGATGACACCACCCCCCGCCTTCTGGATACAGTCCAAGGCCTTAGAGTTGATATTGGCGTAGCATATTCTCACAGCTTCAATGCCAGAGTTAGCTCCTACCAACTCAAACTCATCGAGAAAGGTCTGCCCGCACATTTCCTGCCCTCTTACCAAGGCCTCGCTTCTCGACGCTGACTGTTTTCAAGCATCCTCGATTTTCAATCTGGACTTTTACTTTTCATACTTTCAATTTTTTATCGTACCGTACTCTTCAAAAGTCCACTAGGGGTTTTGGTGGCACAATAATTTTCTTTTTATGACTTTTGTATCATACAATTGTATATAACAATATCTTCCATACCTCATGCCCCCAATAATACCTATCTTTCGATCTTTAAAAATCAAAGAGAGGATTATTTCGCGTTTATGGAAAACTTACTTGCTATCTTGTAGCCAACTTCGATCTTGAAGCTCAATCTCGAAGTTCAACCCTGAAGCTCTTCTCAAAGCTGTGACTTTGGCACTTCTTTGGATTTGTATTACATTTATTCTCAAATTTATCTTGAGATTTTGTTGTAATTCAAGGTTTTAGATGAAACCTTCGAATCACTATTCGTGTATGGTTGTCACGCACTTAACCTTTTGGGATTCCACTAAAACTTGGTTAAAGATTATGCTTTTTAAGCTTTATTGAACCTTCTCCAAAAAATTACTCAAAGTTCGGCTTCTATTAGCCTTTTGAAATTGATATTTCGATCTTGGGTTAAAATTCAGCTCTTTCGAACTTGACCCTTGATCTTTAGTCATTTGTTCGGCACTTAAGTTTCTCGAACGGACTCTTATTACCTTGATAGAGGTTCTTTGCTCAATAGCTTATCGAACTTCACTTAGTTTTTTAGTCATGGGTTCGGCTCATTTGGCTTCTCGAACCTAACTTAAACCGTTTTGGCAAGAGGTTCTTTGCTCAAAAGATTTTCGAACTTGGCCTTCTACGTTTTCGGTCAAAGGTTCTTTGCTCAAAAGCTTCTCGAACTTGACCGTCGCATGTCAAACTCGTTCGTAACTTGATCTTTTAGCTCTCGAACTTGATCCTAGTTGAGACAAGAGGTTCAACCTTTTGAGTTCTCAAAGTTAAACCAAATTTTGGCAAACTTGTTCTTAACTCTTTTAGATCTCGAACTTGATCCTAGTTTAGATTAGAGGTTCAGCTTTTTGAGTTCTCGAACTTAAACCAACACTGATGAAACTCATTCCTAACACTTTTAGCTCTCGAGCATGATCCTAGTTGAGATTAAAGGTTCAGCTTTTCGATTTCTCGAACTTTAACCAAAATACTTTTTTCACCATCGATGTTTCCACACACACATTTGCACATTCGACACTCATAAATGTGCAATTCATCATAGTGCGAAACTCATTTTGGAAACAAATGCATATGTTTTATTCAAACTTGTGATTTAAATAAACATAAAAAGAGCCAATTTTCTTCCTGACTAGGAGCTTGTCCATAACAATTTGAACTTGCTAAATGTCTTAACAAGTTCTTTATTTGCATAAAAGCAGCAAATTCAAACATGCGTACCTCCAAAGCTTTCACTTGTAATACTTTTTCAAGTATATTACAGTCCACGGCCTTGGGAGGCATTGTTTGGTCTTGACATTCATCAATCAGTATACCCCCTTACTATAGACCGATGATCTTGAAGGGTCCCTCCCATACCAATTAGAATTTCACTGACTCATGTGCCTTAATACTTTCTACTGTTTGCTTAAGGACCCATCCGCCAATCTCGAACGATCTTGGCTTCACCCCAGGGTTGAAATATTTTTGAAGCTGGTTTATATAATTCAGAACGATCTTGGGTTCACATACGATCTCCCTTGGTATTCCAAACTGGCATATGATTTGGTTCCAAACAAAGTTGGAGACATCCTTGGACGTGATCGCTAGATAAGCTTGAGCTTCGACCCACTTTGAGAATTAATCGGTTGCCACCAACACAAGCTACAATCATCCTTGCACCTTTGGTAATGGACCTACAATATCCATTCCCCAACGCGTGAAGGGCCACGATCCTGCCTGCGTTACTAACTCATGAACGGGAATTTGACTTACCGGGGAGTGGTACTGGCATCCTTTGCACTTCTTAGCATATTTCTCTGCTTCTAGATACATGTATGGCCAGAAGTAATCTTGAGCAGTTACCTTCCTTGCTAGGCTCCTACCCTCAGCGTGTCCTCAACACATCCCTTCATGCATTTCTCTTAGTATTGCTCGAGCGTGGACCGGTCCAACACATCTCAATAAAGGTCATGTGAATGACCTTCAATACAACAAATCTCCAACCATTAAGTACCTTGCAGCCTTGAATCTGAGATTTTTGGCTTCTATGGGGTCTTCCAGTTTGATGTCAAACTCCAAATAGTTAATGATTATGCCCTTCCAATCGTTCGGGATCGATCCTATCATCAGAGCTTGACGTTCGATCTGCTCCTTGATGCTCAGACATTCGAGCACGTCGATCCTTATTGTTAAAGGCTTTTCAACGTGTCCAGATGCCAACTTTGCCAATTCATCAGCCCTCTGGTTTTCTTCCCTTGGAATCTTTACCAATGACAATTGGGAGAACTTAGAAATCATTCTTCTCACCAACGCTTTGTATTGGATAATCTTTTCGTCACGTGTTATGTACTCGTCATTGGATTGTGCAACTATAAACTACAAATCAGAATCTATTTGCAGGCTCTCAATCCTCAATTGGTGCGCAACTCGCATCCCAACCAATAGAGCTTCATACTCTGCCACATTATTTGAAGCTTCAAAATCCAATTGTATGGCACAATCCAACAGGAAATCTTCTGAACTCTTCAAGACTATGCCTACTTCTACCCCAGAAAAGTTCAAGGATCCATCGATGTTCATTTCCTATCTCAGTTCTTCCCATGAAATGTCTGCTATGGCTAACAGGATATGGTATTCGACAAGGAAATCAGCCAGGACTTGTCCCTTCAAGGCGGTGCGTGGCCTATAGATGATGTCAAACTCGCTCAACTCTATGGCCCACTTCATCATCCGTTCAGACATATCTGGTTTTGTGAGGATTCCTTTGATGGGGAAATCGGTATACACCATAATTTTTCTACCTTTTAAATATTGTCGAAGCCTGCGTTTTGCATGTATCAATGCCAATATGAGTTTTTCAATCGGAGTGTACCTTGTCTCAGCTTCGAGAAGGTAGTGGCTGGTAAAGGATATCAGTCATTGATGTATTCGTTCTTCTAAGAATAAGGCGGCACTCATTGCTACTCCTAACACAACTAGGTATACACAAAGCGGCTTTATGTCTCTTGGCACCACCAAGAACTTCTTGCTTGCAAATACAGTTTCAACTCCTAAAATGCTTTTAATTGCTCATGACCCTAGAAGTTCGGAGCTTTCAGCTTCAAAGCTTTGAAAATAGCTGACATCGATCGACCATTCGAGAGATGAATCTACTCATGGCAATTATCCTTCCAGTTAAGACTTGAATTTCCTTTTTTGTACTGGGTTCTTCCGTACTTAAGATAGCCTCAACTTGCTTTGGATCCACCTCAATCCCTCTTTTACTCACGATGTATCCCAAAAACTAGCAAGAAGACACACCAAAGATGCACTTCGAAGGATTGAGTCTCATCTTGTACTTCCTTAGAATTTCAAACGTGCCTCTCAAATCCTCAGTGTGATCTCCCTTGTATCTACTCTTGACCACCATATCATCTATATATACCTCCATTATCTTCCCTAAAAAATCTTTGAACATAAGGTTTATCAACCTTTAGTAAGTTGCTCTCGCGTTCTTTAATCCGAAGGGCATGACCTTATAACAAAAGAGGCCTTTCTCTGACATGAATGTGGTTTTAAGCTTGTCTTCTAGCGCCAATGGTATCTAATTGTAATCTGAATAAGCATCGAGGAATGGCAGCTTCTTGAAGCATGCGGTTGCATCTACCATCTGACCGATCTTCAAGAGTGGGTAGCAATCTTTCGCGCATGCTTTATTCAAATTGGTGAAATCTATGCAGACTCTCCACTTCTCGTTCTTCTGCTTCACCATCACGACGTTCGAAATCCAAGTCGGACACCATACTTCTCAAACATGTCCAACTTTGAGGAGGCAATGTATTTCATCACTTATGATCTTGTTGCACTCGAGTGCAAACCTCCCCAACTTTGCTTGTATGGCAGAAAATCTGGATCAGTATTTAATTTGTGGCTGGCTATTCTCGGGTCAATATCTGGCATATCTCGATGTGACCATGCGAACACATCCTGATTCTTGGTTAGGAAGTCAACTAGGTTTCGCACTTCCTCTTCGATTTGGAGGGCTCCTATCAAGACTTTCTTCTTTGGATCGTTGTTAAGTGACACTTCTCGAACCTCTTCTAAGATTGGTGTCGTCTCTTGTTCGACCTTCTCCTCATCTCCTTCGCCTGATAGGCCCTCCTTTAATTGCTATTAGACAATTTGTTTGTCCTCCTCGATCTTCATCTCCGAGTCGGATTGTTCTTTGCTGTCAAACTTCAAACTCTGACATGAAACTTCAAGTTTTCTTTGCCTCTCGGTAAGCGGCTTCAGGTCTGTGAGCTTTGAGCTAGGGGTGTTGTGTCGAACGTCTTCTTGATCTTCATGATATACAAGTTTTTCGATAGCGTTTGGTCCCCACGCACTGAGACTACACGACTTTTGTCTCTGCTTCTATGCGATGCAGCCAGTCTCTTCCAAGCATGGCATCGTAAGGCGAGTGTTTATCTATGATAACGAAGTTCACGTCTACCTTTTTGTCAACCGTGGTCATCGGGAGGGTCACCTCCCCATAAAGCCAAGTCTCGACGTTGTCGAGGGCCATCACTAGTGATTTGCTCCTTTTGACGAACTTTGAATCGATGTTGAGCTTGCGGAAATCACCGTGTTGATCATTACTCTTCTCACCATGCAGTTTTCAATCCTACTTGAGATGACTAACGCGCCCTATGAGGGAATTGAATCCCTTCCCCATCCTTTGGTGAGAACTAGATTGATGAGCTTTCTTCTGAGATCTCTCTCATTTTAGCAAAGCATACCCTTCTGATTTTCTCTACTTGTCGGGTTTTGCTTCTAATTCGTCTCTCGTCTTCCTCTTTCGTGGACGGACTGCCATATATAGCCAATATCTTGCGCACCAGAGGGTTTTTGTCCACTGCCTTCTGCTCCTTGTTCCCACTAGTATTCCCCACCTTGTATTGATGCAACTTTCCCTGGTCCATGAGTTCCAAGATAGCTGGTTTCAGTGCTTTACATCTTCGAAGGCTATGCCCCCAGTCTTGGTGGTACGAACAATACTGTTTCTTCTCATTGGGATCCTTAACTTCGGCTTGTGGCGGCGGTTTCTTGAATATCCCCTCCTTCTTGTGCATAAAGAATATGACTGCCAGGCTGATGGTGAACCATTTCTCCAAATGCTTTCTCTTATATTTTTGATCCTCAGAGTTCAAAGTCGGCTTCGGCCTTCGATCTCTAACTTTCGCAGATTTTGAAGCTCCAGATTTGACATCGACGTTGGTGAAGACCCTGCCTTTTTGAGTTCCCTTGATCATTTTGAGACAGATTTCACCCACTATGCGATCCAAGATATCTTTCATAGTCATTGGAACCTTCTTCACTGGTTTTTCTAATAGTGGTGATCCTTCGAGTAATCCTTCTCGGAATGCAATGACTGTGATCTTCGAGTTAGTCTTTGTTGCGGCCATTTCATCCCTGAATCTCTTGAAGTACTTTTCTAACTTCTCCCCTGGTTTTTGCTTGATGTTAAACAAGGCGGAGAAGCCCTTCTTCTACCACTTGTTGCAGAAGTATTGTGCGATAAATAATCACGTTAACTTCTCGAAACTTGATACCGATCCTGGCTTTAGTCCTCAGAACTATTTTACAGCTGGCCCAGAGAGGCTTGTTGGGAACAGCTTGCACATTAAATTCGGATTCGTGGTCTTGATCCTCATTGCTTCAGTGTATTCCTTGATGTGGTCCTCCGGGTCAAAAGTTCTAGTGAACTTTGTGAACGCCGAGATTGAAAATCTTCTTGGCATCTGAACTTCCAATATGGCATCAATGAAAGGTGAATCTGTGATTCCTCTCGAAACCTTAGCCACAAAATCACATGGCCTTGATATTAGAGCTTCTTTCACTACCTTTTCCACATAGTCCTTCAATTCATGGCCTCTCAAAAGTGGCACATAGTCGTTGTCCATCTCACTACCATCTTCTGGTAGGTTTTCCTCCCCAGACATATATTCTTTGTCAAGTGGAGATTCATCCTCTAGCAATGGTGATCGGCTCCTCCTCGACCTAGCTGTGCGCCTTTTCTTGGCTAATTCCTGTCTTCTGAATCGAGCTAGTTCGGCTTGGAGGTTCCTTATCTCCCTGACCACCTGAACTTCGGAGATAGGTCTCTTCTCCCTTCGCCTTCTTTCAGTTCTTTCATCAACTTCGCCATCTTCTAGTTCATCTTTAACTCAGTTGTAATCGTTGTTATGCAACACCTTGTGGTCATTGTCTGGGATATTGTCTACCATCGTTTCCAACAAATGGCGCCAACTTATGGGAACACGAAAAAGTCAAGCTAGATTCGAAGCTCCGCAAGATTTTCTCCAACGATCAAACTTACGTACCCTCTGACAACAGCTCGAAGATGATGGTGCGATGGCCGAATTTCATTTGAACAATTGGGGGGGGGGGAGTACCTTCAAAAGACTCTCTAACGCTCAAGTAAGTGAGAGTTCAATGCAAGCGTGTAAGAATAATGTTCGAATGAAAAACTCACCAAAATCATATATTTATACCGTCGGAATACCACCAAAATAGGAGCCGTGGCACTAACGTATTGGCTGGACTTTGAAGTTCATGCACTGAGCTTCGATCCTTGAAGCTCGGCCACGTCCAGAAACCGCCTCCTATTTCGGTGGCATGTCCCTAAGATAACGGTCCACTCACCCTACTACCCCTCATTTAGGGTTTCTTTGGATTCGTGGCCTACCTTTAGACATATCTAAACTGTCTCCTGGGCATTTGGACCTCAATCTTTGCTCCCAGCCTAATACTCCATTCAAATCTTGCTATGGATCATTGCTACTTGAAGTTTGAGACTTACTTTGAACTTCGAGGTTCTTCATCAAAGTTTGAAGCTCGAAGCTCGAAGCTCGATCTTCAGTTCCATAATCGACAGAGATCTTCGAGACACTCTTCAAAGACTTAATTCCTAATGTCCTCATTCCATGTTCGATCTTCGATCATGTTTCACAGTGTCAAGTTTGAACCCCGAAATTATTGCTCCCACAGTCCCCCAAGTGAAGAATTCAAAGCTCAAGCCCCCATGTTTTTGAGACGTCAAATTCATCCAATTTTAAAGAAGCAATATTTGAAAGGACATATCCCAAGGATTTATGGGATATTTTGAAGCAACACTTCAATAACGTGCATTATGCTCAGCTTCCAAAATTGACTCAGAGATGGGAAACCATCTATGTTTTGGACAATCCAAAGGTTGATGCTTATAACCAGGCTATGTTGGAACTACAATTTGAGTTGTATTTCTGTGGGGTAGAAAAGTTTGATCAAGATATGACTGAGAAGAACTTGAACATCTTCCCTTCTTCAATGAGTATACTTGCTCATCAATACCGACTAGAGTACGAACAACAAAGAATAAAAAATTTCAGTGATCTCATGAATATCCTAGCTAAAAAAGGATTGAGATATCATGAGATAATATTCAACAACATAACTCAAGGCCCGCATGGACTAAGCAAACTCCTGAGAATTACAACACTTGAGGGAATGCCCGTAAGGAAAGGAAGAACAACTGTTATGAGCTTTACACCCATGAAGGGAGGAGAGGCCGTGGCAGAGGCCAAAGTTCAAATTTGACTTGGCATTGCCATTAGAAGGTCTGCCCCAGTGCTTCAAACAAGAATCAGTCAGGTTTCGGTTCCAAGAATGAAGGAAATTCTTTACACTATACTCTGTCTAACAAGTATCCATATTTTAAATGTGGCTTTACAAAACAAATGCACAAGCAATGTCGTGCAAGAAAGGAAATCCAAAATATCTACAAGAGGCACAAGCAATACTTGGAATAAGAGGCTAACTTTGCTTGGGGAGACTATGAAATGGAAGAAGACTGTGATGGCAATCTCATTGTAGCAAACAATTAGAAGGAGAGCTTTAAAACTCTGGATTTTGATTAGTCTATATTAGGTTATTATCTCAGCTGTATAATCTTTCAGGTTTGTTTTTGTTTGACTTGTTTGGTCATGTTTTTAAGACTTTGTTTTAGTCGGTTTGGAATAGATATCTTTTATGTAATTGTGTTGGCAAGTAATAAAATTTCTCTATTTTCGGTTGTATGAAAGTGTTGAGAATGTTATTTTGCATCATAATGCATGAATGGTTCATGATACACAACATTCCATGGCACTATGACACCGAAAAAGAAAAAAGAAAAAAAAACGAGGATGTTCTGTTGTTAGGCATTTCTACTCGTCGAGAAATCTTCTCGGCCCATCGAACTGATCACCCTGGATTTTTTTGGCATGTATTTCGATGCATCAAAAATTTTTGCATGTTTTCTTCGACCCGTCGAAGATAGTTCTTGATATGTCGACCTAGGACCCTGGACTCCACTTCGAGCATTCTCAACTTGTCAAGATAAAGTCTCGACCTGTCAAGATTGGCACCATGGACTTGATCTGAAACTTTTTTGACCCTTCGAATATTACTTTGACCGGTCGAGGTTTGTAGACAAAATCAATGTTGTTTTTACATAAGCTTTACCTTGTCATGTCAAACACTTTATGAGGGTCATAATCTCTTACAAATCTTTAAGTATTTACATAAATTTTTCGTCATGTGCTGAGTTCAAAACCTGATTGATTTACATTTTTTTGTACATATCTGAAGGCGAGATTGAGTATTTAGCAAATAGTGGTACTGTGATATCCCAAACTTTTCGTATAATTACTTGTATTTTGTGATAATTTGAGTTCGATTTAGCGAGTGCGGTAAATAATATTTACCGACAATAATGGTCATGAGAATTACAATTTACTTTCAAATTAGTTGATTATGTCAATTGACTTCGGATGGAAGTCGTAGGATTTGTCGAGACGAGTTCGTTGACGCGCAGAATGCCGTAATCGAATTTTAGAACGTAAAAGTTATGGTCAACGAAAGTTTGTCGTGAATTACATAAATGAAAGTACAGAACTATAAATAGAGATTACTCGATTTAGCAAGGGAGACATTCCCAGTAGGGACATTGACCTCATTGACCCCTTTCTCGCCGACGGAGAGACTTCGGCTGGCCACCTTAGGCCACAATTTAGATTAGGATCGACTCGTCTCATCGTCCTCTACCTCAGATCCGCCTCGATTTATGAGATTAAAGGTTGAGGTGAGAGAATGAAGGAGAGAAAAGGTAGGGTTTCGGCTTGTAATCACCGCCGTCGTCGACGATATCTCTGGCGACAATTGAGGTATAATTTGATTCTTGTGATGTGTTGATTCTGATGGTATATTGGAATTGAAGTTTGTAGGTGAAATTTTGGAGAACCGTCACTATTTCCATTTGGAAATCGCAGCCGAGTAGCCGCCTTTTGGAACGGCTATGATTGGCAGCAAGATTTGACAAATTTTGTAGTCCTCCTTACCTTGAGTCGATTTCACCTACCCTCGAGCCTCGGGGTGGCTCGATGACAGTGCAGCATCGTTGGAAAGTTTTTGGTGGTTTTTGGATTCACCGGCTTTCAGGCCCTATTCTAGCTAGTGGAGGCAGAATCAGGTTTAGTTTTTTAACTATAGTTGTAGAAATTGTTGGGCATGATGAGAGGAAGGGATTCAGGTATCAAACTCCGCAGCCGGTCGAAAAAAGATGTTTGGAATCAGTCAAGTTTTTTGTCATTAGAAACATAACAAAGTCACGAGTGTAGTTGTGAGGTTTACTTTGCATTTTGATGTCGTCAACCCAGTGGGGTGGGCGGTGGTGACATGTGACGCTGCTAGTGGTGGTGCGGTCGACAGAGTAATTTAGTATGTCCTATATCGTTGCGACCGTACTGTCGTATTAGGTTTATCGAAAAGGGTTTTTTGTTACTCGATTCGTTATAGTTAAATCTGAGTCTATTGTTTTTCTGGTTAATTGATTTTACAATATTTTAGTAGAGTTGGGTCGTTATAGGTACTACCTACACTATTATGAGGTACAGACAGTTGTTTATAGAACTTATGCCAAATAGTTCTTCAGTGACAACCATGATTGGTTCATCGTTGGTTATACAAGAGCGTGGTTTTGCACAATTCTTGCTGTCACATGGTACTAGAATTTATATCATTGATGCCTTTGATGGGCCAAAGGCCAATTGAACTTTGGAATGGATTATGAGGAAATGTATTCTCCGATCTTGGACATAATTACTTTTTGCCACCTTATAAGTTTTGTAGTGTTCTAAACACTTAGTATAAAGCTTATAGATGTGGTTACAACATATTTCTATGGGATCTTGATTCATAGATATACATGAGAGTGCCAGATGGCGTAGTTTTACCCAAATCAAGTAACTCTAAACTATGGAGTGCGCATGTGATAAGATTAAAACGTTCACGGTATGGATTGAAGTAATCTGGCCAAATGTGGTGCACACATCTATATAACTACTTGAGTGGGAAGAGGTATAAAAATTATGAGTTATGCCCATGTGTGTTCATTAAACGAACAAGTTATGGATTTGCCATCATTGCAGTAGCTATGTAGATGATATGAACATCATTAGGTCTCTTGATGAGATTAATGAGACAGTTGGCTACTTGAAATCTGAGTTTGAGATGAAAGACCGTGGTAGGACTCGATTTTACCTCGGTTTAGAGATGGAACATAGAGTTAGTGGAATTCTTATTCACCAGTCTGCTTATGTTCAAACGATGGTTAGACGATTTAATATGGACAAAGCACACCCTCTTAGGACACTAATGGTTGTTCACGGTATGGAACCCAAAAAGAATCTGTTTCGTCTAAAAGATGATTATGAAGAACTTTTGGGTGCTGAGATTCCATATCTCATTGTTATTAGAGTTTTGCTGTATTTAGCTCAGTGCACCCGTCTAGACACTGCTTTCTTAGTGAACTTATAAGCTAGATTTAGCTTTGTGCCTACGCAACGTCATTGGAATAGAGTAAAACACATCTTCAGATACTTGAAGAGATCCAATTACTTGGGTTTATTCTTACCCTACAAAGAAACAAGAGAGAAACTAGAAAATTTGGTGAAATGAATGCCAGAAACACAACTTTTTGATTCTGGCAATTTTGACCCATCGAAACCAACTCCCTTAATGGATAAACCTTCGACTCGTCAAAGGATGACTCAGCTGCCAACATTGCACTATCATGCAGTGTAGTCCCCTATTTCGAGACACTGAATGATGTGTTGGTAGGATTTATTTATGTCGGGTATCTCTTTGACCCTCATAAAGAACGTACTCAAAATGGTTATGTTTTCACCATTAGAACACGACAATTTCTTAAAGATCTACAAGGCAAACCATGTTGCTACATCCTCGAATCATTCTGAAATCATAGCTCCGTATGAAGCTATTAAAGAGTGTATTTGGCTTTGGTCAGTAATACATCATATTCAAGGTTCTAGTGGATTACCATTTACTACGGCTGCACCAATATGCATATTTGAGGATAATGTTGCTTGCATTGAGCAAATGAGGTTAGGATTCATTAAATGTGACAATACAAAACACATTTAGTTAAAGTTCTTCTACAATCAACAAAATCAACACTTTTTGAATATCCATGTGATTCAGATTTGTTTTGCGGATAATGTTGCGAACTTGTTTACCAAGTCACTTTCAAAATCTACATTTGTGAAACATGTGAAACAAATTGGTATGCAACGTTTACCTGAACTCTGAGATTGAGTTAGCATTCAAGGGGAGTCATTTTAGTGGACATCGGGTGGAATCTAGACCAGATGTAGTATCATATGTAGTTGATGCGTTGTACTCTTTTTTCTTCGACCAAGTCTTTATTTTGCTTATGAAGTTTTGTTTACTTGACAAGTTTTTTAGTGAAACAACAAGATGCATATCACACATTAGGAGCTCGACACAATGAGGAGTTTTTAATGAGATACTTTGTATCTTCTGGTGTGTGACTTGTCCTAATTATATTAAATATAGAGATTCTAACAATCCCTAATTTATCGAAAACATTGATTGTATTGATTGTAATATTTGCATTTAAGATTTTTTTATCAATGAATAAAGATACAGTTTATAATTTCAATTGTTTGTGTATTCTGTTATCCTTCGACACATTTGAGATTTTTTATTTATTAATTATTATTATAAAATTTTAAACTATATTTTGCCTAATATTTATCTTGGGCCAGCTAATAAATGTTTTATGGATTTACTAAGTACCAATGTTAGAGGTGACCTGTGACAGAGACGTAAGGGATGGTGACAACGAGAGGCAAATATATGTGTAAGAGAATATAACATATATATACTCGAGTATCGAGCTTCCTTACAAATTTCGTGTGGAGTGAGTTAACGCAATCGAAATCAATATAGGTGACCTATTTAAAGTTTCTTTTGGCATAAGAGGTGAACTTTGAAGGTTTTTTCTTCAACTGGATTGTCCATTACTTTGATCTCTTGATCTATCCTTGTACCTCGAACTTAGTATGAAAAAGATGTGTATGGTTCCCAAGATTTATATAAGCATGTTAATAATAAGAATATGGGCATCTCCAATAAAGTAATTAAAAATTATATTTTTAAAAATTATAACTAAAAACTATTCTCATAGAATATTGGCATCGCTAATAAAGTAATTAAAAATTATATTTTTTAAAATTATAGTTAAAAACTACTCCAATAGAGTAACTAAATTTAAGTCAAATATGATTTTGACCTAAATTCACAAGTTATATTTAACTACAAAAAAGAATGAAAATAGCTTAAAAGCTAAATATGCTACCATTCAAAAAGTGATCTCACTATCTAGGTAGTGATCCAACCTTTAAAATATTTAAAATGACTTAATTATAGCTATAATTGCTAAAATCGAAGTGAACAACATTTGATCTATATCTAGCTTTTTAGTTAGAAATAGCTATAAATTTAACTTTACTATTAAAGATGCTATATTTATTTGAGTTTCTAAGATTAAATCTTTGCAAAAGCTAATTTTCTTTCTTTGCTTTAGCAACCTATACTCTTAAAGTAGGGAGACAATTAAGAACTATTGTAATATGGAGTTCAGGTTATATGTTCCTTTTGTACTCGACTGTTTTTTTAAACAAAGTTTAAAGATTAACGCACCGCCCTTATTTTAAAAGAAACAAATTAGGGAGATAATTAAGAACCAAAAATAAACAAGAAATTCTTGATTTTAATGTGCATTACTTTAATTCATTCTCGAAGTCGATACATAAAATAAATAGACTAACTCGATACTAGCTATTTTTTTAGGGACTCGATACTAGCTATTGGTAGACTAATATCGATACATAAGTAAACCTTAAATTATTTTTTATGTACTGTAAATCGATGCGTGCATGTCTACTCTTGTATTACGGTTAGTCTATTAATGTATCGAGAGAATCTTTTTAAATACATTAGATGCATTAATGCACCCATGTATCAAGTCTCTATTGATGTATATTAATTATTTATTTTTAATGATCAGTTGACATGTTACTTTGAAGAAAAAAATTCAAACTGATCCCTGAAGTTGGATTTTGAAATCTCCAAATATGACATCGGTATAACAATGTCATCACTTTAAAAGAAAAAGTAAATGTTTGTCATTATTTTGAATGCTATCCTAATGCTATCCTGTGAAAATTAACTAATAAAGTAACACAAAACCATTTTGGAATGTTCTCTTTCATGTTTGGTGTACTTTTTCAGGAACACATCAATATTAATATTTCGATCTTTGATCAAATTCAGAAATCACATCATTCATCATCTTCACTTTTCTGGGAACAAATTGGACCTATATGTTCACTAATAATCTCAATGATTGAGTCACGTAGTGGTGCACATCAAATATCTCTCTCCTGCCAGCTCCTGCCAGCTCCTAATTTCTCATCATACAAAATAACATGTACATGTGTGCAAGTTACTAAATAAACTAAACATAACAGATCATACAGCTCAAATAAGACCATATCTTTTCCACTAATGCAAATACAAAGTACCCTTAGCTCATTGGCGCTGGTTCATAATGGAATGACCGATTATATTACTCGTCTACTCATTTTCAATTCGGGAATGATAGGAGGCTCCAATGAGGAGAAATTTTTCCTTTGACCGTGAATACAACTCATTAATCTGATGTCCTAATAGTATGCTGCCACGTGTGTAAGAATGTGACTCCAATTTAGTTTTTTAAATCGGGATTAGGTCATTAATGACTGTCGTTACCTAAATATGCTAATACAAAAGAGTATCAAAATGAAATCAATAATCAGAATATCATAAGCTAAAAAAACTAAATTTCAGAAACAACTCATAACAACATTATCTAAAACTATTATGGCACCAAAGTTGCTAGACACTCTAAACTAACTATGTTACTTGATTATTAAACCGTAGGATTATTTTGGCTTCTACAGTGGATACCGCTATGCCCCAAACTATGTGCGCGTCCGACCTCCAATGATACTCTGCAACCTAGGCGTTTGAAATTGAAAGGTTCAAGGGAAAGACATATAAAAACATAGAAATCGTTAGAATGAGTGGACAAAAATAAGTATTTGTAAGAAATCGTAAAACAAAATTTATACCTTTCATCGTAATATATACATATAGGAAGACATAGAGAGTCAAAGTAAAAATATATCATACGTGTGTGGAGACATGCATAACATAGTCATCTGGTCAGGTGTTGTCGTGTCCCCCCTAGAGCATACTCGGTGATCAGCCAACCAGCCAATGAACCGATACATTCATACATAAACATGCTTGTATAAAATTATAAAATCATAACATATGGGCCTCCGTGCATAAACATACTCGTATCATATCATAATACGTACATATATATATATATACATAAATGAAATCATAAAGCATAAAAGTAGACTCGGTAACAACCGTGAAAAATAAAGTGTCCACTCACCTGGATCGCCAACTAAAGTAATTCGTTGATCCCCTAATTTCGAAAACATACTTGACGTTCCCAAGGTTAAATTGTAGATTAATTAATATAATTTTCTATTCAAAAACTAAAGTAGAGAGAAAGTCGAGACAATTCGTAATTTGATCACATTATAAATTCGGCCTCTAAACATCGCTAATCCGCCACATCGTGATTTCAAACATATCAGCCGTGTTGACTCCCAAGCTCCATAAAAAGGTGAGCATTTCAAACAACGGAAGACTGCGTCGAAGTGTCGTGTTGCATATGTATCCTAAACATACATCGAAACGTTAAGCAAGATCCCAAAATCCATGAAACTACGTAAAAACAATGCAAAATTAGTTAAGGAAACTTCGCGCAACAAAAATGACATTCTGGTTGCCAGAGCTCCGCCGCACACGATTGCGCGTGGGGCCTACGCGTAACCACCAGCGGTAGCCAGAATTGACATGCTTCAATATGGTCCATCTGCATGTCAAATTCAAGGTATCAACAAGCCTAACAACATAAATGAACAACTTGAAGTAAAAAATAGGGCAGAACAGGGCGAAAATCACCTTGAAAGCTGATTCATCTCGCTGTAAATTGCCTTCAGCCTTCCAGCGCCATTCGACCACGGCAAAACTCAGGATGGGTCTCAATTGACTTCTAGAAGTGCAGGGGTTAAAACCCCAAAGGTTTCTTGCTCAATTTCGGTCGGAGCACTGTCGACTGAGACGGAGGAAAATCTGAGAAACCTAATAATCTCCCGGCCTTGATTAGCCACGACACGGCGTTGCATGGCTAAATCGAGGGTATGGGGGGATCGGGGAGGAACAGGGGAACCGATTTCGACCAGTTTAGCATCCGAGGTGGCCGGTCGGAGAAATTCGGGTCTAAAATGGGTCAGGTCGGCGACATGGGTTGACCTCGGGTCAGCCAAGTATTCTCCTTCTCACCTAGGTAAGGATTTGGGTAGTTATACTCCTAAGTCAAAATGAAATCGACGGCTCAAATTAGATCACAACTTAATCTAACGGTATGAAATAATTGACCATTAGTAAATTTTTAAATAATAACTTAATTACTTCAAACTTCCAAAATTTGTAGAAATTAACTCAAACTTCTGAAAAATTCAATAAAAATATGCATGAACTCGCGATAATATTCTTTACAACTTCCGTGGAGGAGACAAGTCTAAAATCAAAAATTATAAATAGTTAATTTTTAGTCTCGGTGAATCTTGATAAGCTTGACGTTTGATGATTAGCTCGTAAATCAACTCGACTAATGTAGATTAACACATTCATTTGGGTTCGGGTCATGACAACGTGGAACTTCACTTGATTTCTCATTTAACACCCATAGTGCCATCTATGTTTGAAAGGACCCAACCCCGATTTAGCACCCTAAACCGGAATCGAACCCCTTCGAAAACATGAACCAACAAAAACTTTTCGAAATTTGGGCAGAGATTCGTTACTAGCGTGGAATTACCAATACCTGCACGTGGAAAATACACTCCATCCTATGCCACAAAAAGCAAACCGTGGGCACCAATCCCATCCGGATTTCTCAATATCTCAATAGTAAAGTAAACAATACATATAATAGTACTTTACTGAAATCCGGTGTGAAAATCGTATAACATATTCAACAGAAACTCAGAGCGACCTCTAATACATAATCATATAAGTATACCACAGTAGGTAGAACAATGAACCTACTGGAAGCAACAAGGTAGCTCGAGTACTATGCCTCCGACCACGACGTGCGACACCAGAGTCCGAACTGCAAACTGGGCACGGAAACCGAAAAGCCCAGGGGAAAGGCAAATAAAACGTTAGAGTGAGTGGACGAAAATAACATATGCCTTTCACCAATTTATACACATACTCAATATAAAACAGTGCGAGTTCGGAAAACACAACAACACAACACATATATATATGGAGGTTGTCGGGCGAATCTCTCAAGCCCGACGTCAGGTGAATCGCTCAAACCTGACGGTGAAAGGCCAGGGGAATCTCTCGACCCCGGCGGCACTCAGGGGAATCTCTCAACCCTGCTTCAGAGGAATCTCTCAACTCTGGGCCAGAGGAATCTCTCAACTCTGGTAGCATCGATGCTATAAATGCCATCACCCATAAACACATAACAACACCTCCGAAAATAACATATATCTCAATCATCGTATAATTTAAATACGGAAATCAATAAATCCACGAACTCGCAAAATCAACAGTGTAAATAGAAACTTGTCCACTCACACTCTTGCGTAACGCGGTTCGCGTTAACCCGTGATCCGGCGGAAAGTCCCTCGCCAAAACAACGATCACGAACACCTGAATATTCACAAAATCCATATCTCAAGCTCATAACTCGACAATACAAATCAAACCACGAGAAACCACCGTTCTCGGAAACAGATAATTCAAAGTCGACGAATCGTCAAAAATCCGTTTATACCACTTCAATACCTCGCTTTACGTTCGGACGCTCAACTCGAAAAACAAACCTCCCCACTGCGATCGGGGCGCGATTTCGAGTCAAATGACATGCGACTTGTCGAAAGTCAAAAAGTCAACTCTGACCGTTGACCGCCGCCGTTGACCGCCGTCCACGGCGGCGCTGCTGTTGACCGGAGAGTTTCACGGCGGAGCCACCCCTATTCCACTCAAAATCATCCACTGAGCAACTTTGTCAACTGCACCAAAGTCCAATTCTCACTCTAACATGGTCAATTTCAAGCAAAACCGAATTGGTTCACAAATTTCAATCCCAAAATTCTCAATCCACAAATCAAATTAGAACGCAATGTTTATATGGTTAGAATCACCTTGAAGAGAGCTACAAAACCCAGTATCTCTTGAAGTTCAACTCTACCCGAATCGAAAACCACCATTAACCCAAAATTTCACAAACTTTGGCTCACTATTTCTCTCTCCACCGTGCACCATGCCGGAAAACATGACCGGGGCTAGACTCGTGACCTCGAGACGAAGAGAACAAGACCGGAGGCAAGCCGTGGGATGCCGGAAAACTCCTCACCGCCGGCGAGCCAAAGTCACCGTCGAACTCTCTCTCCTCACCACGGTCAAACGTGGTCAAACCAGGTCAACACTTCCAATTAAAGTCTTTGACTTTCCCTTTTAGGCAGGTCACTATTTATAGTTTTCCCGAATAGGAAACTCATAATTATCCATTTCGACGAACTTCAAACCCACGTAACTTTCTCGTCGTATATCCGATTCCGATAATTCTCGCGGCCACGAACTCGACTCGACATAATCTTCCAACATCACCCAAAGTCAAACATATCGGCCAACCGAATAAAAAGTCAACCCTTGAAAGTAACACACATTAAATTGACTAAATAATCAACAAACGGCAAAATTCGCAACTAATTCCTCGTAACTCCAAATCATGTTCCGGAAGTTCACACGAGCTCGAAATTAAATTCTGAACAACTTGCGTGAAGAAGCCGAAACCAAATTCTCGTCCGGTAATTTAGTCGCGAGCAAACCTGCCAGTTAAATCCGTTTCCGTCGAAACTTCAAATATTCATAATTAATTCCTCGGTCGTCCAAATAACGATCCGGAACCGCCCACGAACTCGCGATCACACGTACAACGACTCTCGAGAAGAGACTCAGCTCCAATTCTCGGCCAATAATTTAGTCGTTAACGAGTTCGGCGATTCAAACAGCTATCATAAACCTGCGACTACGCAGTAACTCCTGTACATAGCTGATCATACTGGTGATTCTGGTCTGGGTCGTCACAAATCTACCCCCCTTAGAAAAATTTCGACCTCGAAATTTCTGAGTCTGCCGACAAAAGTAGGAGCACTGCCTCTGCATACTGCTCAACTCTCCAGCGACAACGTCGACTGAACAACTCTGATCACAAACTCCACAATAGGAGATAACTCCGTGCTGGAATCCCTGTACCCTCAAATCTCGAATCTGAACTGACTCCACATAATCGCCAAGTGTTCCCGCATAAGGAACATGTAGGGTACACAACATGTAACAACCCTGAAACACAGCTCCGCCACATGGAACACAACACAACTCACACGCCAAAAGTCAACACTATAGGCGATGCCGAACTATACGGCACAACACAAAATCGCCAATGACGACAACTGGATCAAAACAATATGACAAAGCACAACTCAGTTTACACACATCAACATAACTCACACACTCATAACAGCATAGCTCAACATCGTACTCGCGCAATAATCAACCCATTTCCGCTAATCTGACAATCTGTGGTAACACATTCCACAAAATCAGAATCAAACATCAACTCAACTCAAATCAAACTAAACTCACTCCAGCACAATGAAGTACAACATCGTCCACAAACGACAACATGCATCATCAAAAACCATAGTGGTCCACAAACTGGTACTGCAAGCAATCTCGAACAGCTGAAACTGTTGGTCCTGAATCCTCCGGAACTGCAATACCGAGGTCCACAATATGCTCTCCAAGGCCTGAATAGTCCTCCAAGATCGCTCACCAATCTGAGGATAAGAACCGATACTAATTTGTAATCTGGTCCCCAATGCTCGCTGCAAAGCTCACCAACACTTAGTCGTAGTTGATCACCTCGATCGGCGAACTGGGACACAGGTACACCACGTAGATGGACAACCTCCATCAAACACAGCTATACCAGCCAACTACTGGAATCATCTCCGAAAGTACAAGGAACTGTACTGAGTTCGTCAAATGATCCACAAAGGCCTAACAACTGGTATCACAAACCAAAGTGCATACAAACACACACACTCACAGCAACAAACGCCACATTTAACCGAAAGATCAAATGGCTGACACATCTCGGCAAATCTCTGCCTCCTAGCCATCGCCAGTCGACAAATGTGGCATCTGCACAAACAAGCCGTTACATTCTTCTACAAGTTGCATCACGAGTAGACAACTCGGAGTATCTGACACATCTCCGCACCACTAGCGCCAATTGTGCGTGAAACCACGAGCCTCATCATCATCACACTCGTACTCAACTTCCATAGCTCGCAACTCGGCTAATACGGAAACTCGAGCCACACACACATGAAACACTGAAGCTCCTGGTTTTCGACTGAATGCATCAACAACAACATCATCCCAGACGGATGGTCAGAGTGCAACCTCAAGCCTTCTCGAATAAACTTCAAATGTGCAGCCATAATCAATAGTCAACTCTTTCCAGCTACACTGCCTCAAGCCCAAATCTGGCCGAAAATGCAAGTGGATGAAAGTCAATGGTTGGTGTACATCCTACTCCGCGCTGCACGCCGTAGCTGTAGTGTCTCGAACTCTCTGATGCTAACATAAGGACAGCTACATCCAAATCATACACAGGATAAGCAACTACACAAAGTTCCACTGCCTGGAACCATGAGTCACCACTCTGCTACACAGCATTAAAACATAACCAAATCTATACCTCGATGCATCGCCATAACCCACGAACTCGTCACGATCGTCGGGTAAGGTCAACACCGAAGCAACGGTCAACCATCCTGCAGGAGTAAGTACTCTCCTCGCGTGCATCGAACCACAATTCGGAAAATGAAGTGGCAATCCGGGAAAATCCTGTACAAGCCGTCAGTAATAGCCTGCCAAACCCAAGAGAAACACCGGATCTCTGGTACAATGGTAGGTCAACCTCAAATCAAAACGGCTTCTAACTGTCAGGATCCACGCCAACTCCCTCGGCTAGCATCACATAACCCAAAATCTTCATGCTAATCAGCCAAAACTCATACTGGCTGAACTTCGCAAATAACTGATCACCTCGCGAAGTCCGCAAAATCGCTCGCAATTGCATCAGGTACTGGTCCACACTCCTGGAGTACATCAGGAAGTTGCCGACGAACATGGTCGCAACTCGTATAGAAACCGTCTGAACACTTGGTCCACCAAGTCCACACGATTTACGGGGCATTGGTCAACCAATGAAGTGACCAAGAACTCCTGATGCCCGCACCGAGATCCGAAAGCTAGCATAGCCATATCTGACCCATCGATCCTCAACTGATGGTATCCGGTCTCGAAATCAATCTTCGAAAAGACTGAAACTCTCGCGAGTCGATCAAACCAGTCATCAATCCGAAGCGGAGGATACTCGCTCTCCTCTGAAGCGAATCAGGCTTCCGGTAGTCAATGCACCACCACATCGAACCCTCTAACGTCTGCACAAACAATGCAAGAGCACCACGCAAATACGCGGGGTCGCATGAAATCTCCTGAAACCTCCTCCAGCAACTCCTGGAGTCGAACCAATAGCTCCATCAGCTCTGCTGGCTCCGAACGACAAGATGCCGATAACATGAGTCCAGCGCTCGACACAAGCCCAATGGTGTAGTCAGTCTCCCGATCTGGAGGAACATCTGATAACTCCTCCGGAACACGCCAGGAAACTCAGGAACCATCTCAATGTCACCTACACCAAGCACAGCAACCATAGTATCCACAACATGGGCTAAGCAGGCAACACAACTCGTCTCCATCATCCGCTCGACCATCACCGCGAAACAACATCTCGGGGAAATCTGGTCATCAAAACACAACCTCCTTCTCGAGGTAATCAAACACCGCCAAAATGCATCATCAGTAAGTTCATACCCACAAACACACCAAAACCACGATATCCAGCTATAACAGATCTGTGGCTAAACCATATCCTCCAACAAGGACCTCGCAACCTCCGAATGGATGTAACACTCTCCAAAACCTCGGAAGTGGAGATACAGGTACAATAGCCATGGATATCAAACAATAGTAACCTCGGAGAAAAGTCTGTCCTCAAACAAGGTCCTGGCACGAACCCCAACATGCCCAACTAATCGCCCATGTCACATGCGACTTGCTGAATAACTCGTCAAAAGGGTACATTGGCCAGACTACAGGAACAACATGAGGGTCTCCTCGTAACTCTGATCTGTCGAACCGATACAACAGCTCGCTGAGGCGCTCCCTCCCAACGTGACCCTCCTGGCCACCGAAACAATAACTAAAAGTGCTCCTCGAACACAAATCACCGCAACACCTGCTGCGTGAAAGGATCACCAATGATCGCCCAAACTCATGCTACAGGAGCAAGTCCGCTACTCTGTGATCTCCGCCATCGCCAAATGGATCAGCAGAGGATCCTTAACACAATCGAAAAGACCACAGCCTGATGAAGTCACTGATCCCGAAGTGTCGGAACTCAACCTCATCAAAATCTCAACTAAATCCACTTTCCTCGAACCATCACATCGAAAACCACATACATCTTTTCCTCATAATAGCCTCGCCACTGAGTGCAACACACTAAGCTCCTCACGGATGTCTCGAGGCACATCAATCAGACTCTCTCTGATGCTCAGGTTCAAACTCATCTCGAACCTCGTGCACTGCTTCCTCTAAAGCCACATAACACGTGCAAACAGGAACAAACATATGAACAATGCATCTCTGCCTCAGGAGGGTAAACACTCCACATTCGAATGTTAGGTAGCCTGATTAAACCATTACCGTATACACAACACTCTGAATGTAGGCCGTGGAGTCGCAACCGGAACTCACACAATATCAGCCCACCAAACACAACAATCTGACTCAGGTAAACGTCACTGCCATAAATCTCAGCTCTGAGGCAACATGTAGGCTCTCACACACACAACCAGGCAACCCGTGCCACACAGTTCACTGAACTCTGAATACCCATCCAAATCCACAATTCACTGGCAAATCATGCGTCGATTGATCCTCAACAGGATCCACAACCGTACCGACACGGAAAGCACGTCAGGAGGCATCCTAATGAATAAAACATCGTTCACAACAAGTGGAACGTAATCATGAAACCGCAGATATTTGAGGACACACAACACCCGAAGTATTGATGAGTACCGCTGGCCAGTCGGGTCATCACTCCAGTCATGCTGTATCAACTCAAATACCCCAAGTAAACACGACTACAGAAGTCTACAGAACCTATAACCTAATGCTCTGATACCAAGCTGAAAGGACCCAACCCCGATTTAGCACCCTAAACCGGAATCGAACCCCTTCGAAAACATGAACCAACAAAAACTTTTCGAAATTTGGGCAGAGATTCGTTACTAGCGTGGAATTACCAATACCTGCACGCGGAAAATACACTCCATCCTATGCCACAAAAAGCAAACCGTGGGCACCAATCCCATCCGGATTTCTCAATATCTCAATAGTAAAGTAAACAATACATATAATAGTACTTTACTGAAATCCGGTGTGAAAATCGTATAACATATTCAACAGAAACTCAGAGCGACCTCTAATACATAATCATATAAGTATACCACAGTAGGTAGAACAATGAACCTACTGGAAGCAACAAGGTAGCTCGAGTACTATGCCTCCGACCACGACGTGCGACACCAGAGTCCGAACTGCAAACTGGGCACGGAAACCGAAAAGCCCAGGGGAAAGGCAAATAAAACGTTAGAGTGAGTGGACGAAAATAACATATGCCTTTCACCAATTTATACACATACTCAATATAAAACAGTGCGAGTTCGGAAAACACAACAACACAACACATATATATATGGAGGTTGTCGGGCGAATCTCTCAAGCCCGACGTCAGGTGAATCGCTCAAACCTGACGGTGAAAGGCCAGGGGAATCTCTCGACCCCGGCGGCACTCAGGGGAATCTCTCAACCCTGCTTCAGAGGAATCTCTCAACTCTGGGCCAGAGGAATCTCTCAACTCTGGTAGCATCGATGCTATAAATGCCATCACCCATAAACACATAACAACACCTCCGAAAATAACATATATCTCAATCATCGTATAATTTAAATACGGAAATCAATAAATCCACGAACTCGCAAAATCAACAGTGTAAATAGAAACTTGTCCACTCACACTCTTGCGTAACGCGGTTCGTGTTAACCCGTGATCCGGCGGAAAGTCCCTCGCCAAAACAACGATCACGAACACCTGAATATTCACAAAATCCATATCTCAAGCTCATAACTCGACAATACAAATCAAACCACGAGAAACCACCGTTCTCGGAAACAGATAATTCAAAGTCGACGAATCGTCAAAAATCCGTTTATACCACTTCAATACCTCGCTTTACGTTCGGACGCTCAACTCGAAAAACAAACCTCCCCATTGCGATCGGGGCGCGATTTCGAGTCAAATGACATGCGACTTGTCGAAAGTCAAAAAGTCAACTCTGACCGTTGACCGCCGCCGTTGACCGCCGTCCACGGCGGCGCTGCTGTTGACCGGAGAGTTTCACGGCGGAGCCACCCCTATTCCACTCAAAATCATCCACTGAGCAACTTTGTCAACTGCACCAAAGTCCAATTCTCACTCTAACATGGTCAATTTCAAGCAAAACCGAATTGGTTCACAAATTTCAATCCCAAAATTCTCAATCCACAAATCAAATTAGAACGCAATGTTTATATGGTTAGAATCACCTTGAAGAGAGCTACAAAACCCAGTATCTCTTGAAGTTCAACTCTACCCGAATCGAAAACCACCATTAACCCAAAATTTCACAAACTTTGGCTCACTATTTCTCTCTCCACCGTGCACCATGCCGGAAAACATGACCGGGGCTAGACTCGTGACCTCGAGACGAAGAGAACAAGACCGGAGGCAAGCCGTGGGATGCCGGAAAACTCCTCACCGCCGGCGAGCCAAAGTCACCGTCGAACTCTCTCTCCTCACCACGGTCAAACGTGGTCAAACCAGGTCAACACTTCCAATTAAAGTCTTTGACTTTCCCTTTTAGGCAGGTCACTATTTATAGTTTTCCCGAATAGGAAACTCATAATTATCCATTTCGACGAACTTCAAACCCACGTAACTTTCTCGTCGTATATCCGATTCCGATAATTCTCGCGGCCACGAACTCGACTCGACATAATCTTCCAACATCACCCAAAGTCAAACATATCGGCCAACCGAATAAAAAGTCAACCCTTGAAAGTAACACACATTAAATTGACTAAATAATCAACAAACGGCAAAATTCGCAACTAATTCCTCGTAACTCCAAATCATGTTCCGGAAGTTCACACGAGCTCGAAATTAAATTCTGAACAACTTGCGTGAAGAAGCCGAAACCAAATTCTCGTCCGGTAATTTAGTCGCGAGCAAACCTGCCAGTTAAATCCGTTTCCGTCGAAACTTCAAATATTCATAATTAATTCCTCGGTCGTCCAAATAACGATCCGGAACCGCCCACGAACTCGCGATCACACTTACAACGACTCTCGAGAAGAGACTCAGCTCCAATTCTCGGCCAATAATTTAGTCGTTAACGAGTTCGGCGATTCAAACAGCTATCATAAACCTGCGACTACGCAGTAACTCCTGTACATAGCTGATCATACTGGTGATTCTGGTCCGGGTCGTCACAATGTTTTCTTCTTCAGCCATAGAGTTCGTCATTCCTCAAGTCTGCCTGCAACATAAAACAATTGTCCTGCAAATCTGCTTAATTTTGTTATGAAATCCAATCAGACATGTCTTAGATAAAGACCATCGTTAGCAACTCCATTTACTATTCCTCAATATATAGCAGAGAAATATAAAAATTACATTCTAAATCGCATTCCACAAAAATTTCCATTCTTGGTATCATGGTATTCGAATCCAGTAAGGTCTACCGACTCTACCCACTTGCTAGAGGCATCGCATATCACTCTCACTCTTATTATAGTTAGAGCCCTAAGATCTTGATTGCAATTTCAATTTTGTCATATTCCTTGTGTTCCAAAATGGACACAACTTGGTCCAAAGATCTTAATAGCAATTTAAATTCTAAGATCTCTTCATGATCGATGTGCAACTTATGAAGAAAAAAACATGACAAAAAGCTAGCAAAAGAGAATTCAGAACAATGAAACAAGAAATATGAAATCCCAAATATTTCAATATACCAAACATCATGAACCCAAATCAATGAAAACCCAAATGCAAGTCTGGTTGTCTCCAACTACATAAGCGAGGGGGATCCCAAAATCCATATCCACTACCAGAAAAACACACTTAGACGATGAAGCAATTTCATCGCCTAAGTGGTGTTTTTCGTCGCTCAAATACTTTGTGTGAGAGCAGATCCATCCCCCACTAGCTTAGATCTTCGTTAAACCTGTTAGACAAGTCAGAGCACAGTGTGGTACCATGCTTAGACCCTTTGATGCTTAAGTTAGATCTTGTCTCAAGAATCATGAAGTGATTAGGGTAGAGTTACGTTATCTGAGACCATGTATGATTAGTCTATATATAGAGATCGTGCTAGGTCTAAGCATAGTCCTCATCAAACCGGACTACTTTCTATTAGGAAAGGAGGAATCCATTAAGGAAGGAATCTCCATATCTAGGGCTGATTAAATTTTTATGATTACCACAGGCCCTTTGGCATAATCCCCTCGGATACACTTAGATCACCCTATTCCCTTCAGATTCTGCTAATCCCCCAGAGGTCTGATCAAATAGTCCCTCGTGGTCAGATTGCCCAGCTTTCTAAAGGTTCGATCTTACCTTGGGATTATCATGCTATAGAACATTGCAGAAGCCTTTACAACATTCTGGATACTTCTAGAAATCTTCAGATATTTCGTACTTTAATCGAAACCCTAGTCGTCCAAGTCCAGGCCCATTTCTACCCTTATCAGACCTCGCCCACAGTCGGATTATCCAAGCTTCTCTTCCTCCAGCTCAGATGGCCAAATTGGACTCCCACAAATACCCCCATAACAGTGTGAGGTTCGACACGTGTTGGCGTCACTTTGCTGTTCGTCTAAGCTTTATTGCTTCTTTTTTCTAAAAGCTCTTCAGTTCTCCCATATTGTTACGCACGAAACCCCAAGCACGTGCTTCCACTCTGCCGCCTTCATCATGACCCGTGTGTCATCAAATCTTGTCAACCATCACATCTCTTCCCAACTAACGCAACCCTTTCCATTTCCACCTCTTTTCAAATCCAATCGCATCCATCAGAATCCAAAACCATCTCTCTCTTTAAACGGTCTCTCCTCTTCTCTTCATATCTCTTTATCGTATATAAATCAAAACTCTCCTCTTATTTCATTTTTCACATTCTCTTGCTTACTCAATCTTCCTATCGAGCCCAGAAAACCCTCTCTGCATCCTCAAAGCTCCAAGCTTCCTCTTCTCAAAAAACGCAGAAAACTCCCAATTGTTCGAAAGCCCAGAAAGCTTCTATGGCTTCTAACAATACTCCCTCTCCTATCCCCTATGATATCATCGGTTACAACATCACCATTCTCCAAGACCCCAGTGCCATCAATCAGATCCGTATTTCCAAACCGCTTACTACCGTCGTGCCCCTTCTGCAATCTCAACCAGCCGCCACCAAACTGTACCGAGAATCCCCCATTGAGGTCATTCAAGATCCCTCATCCTCCACTACCTTCAAGGTGGAGAAGGTTGAAGTTGTCTAGCCTCATATTCTGGAGGTTGAAGCTGATCCCACCGCCATGCAACTTCAGCCGTGTGTCGCCAAGGCTGCATCCAAGAAGGCTCGTGAAGAGCACTACCCGTCAGCCTTGAAGGTCTATTCTGCCGAGGCCCTGACCTCTTTTATACAATCTTTCCACCAAGAAGACAACGACAACTTCTGGATTGTTCTCGCTCAAGATGATGCAAAAGTATCAGAGCTCGAGAAAGCTCATGGTCCGGGCCTGCTTGTCCATCCTTTCCAGATCATCTATGGGCTTTCCTTCCCGATCCCAACCTTTATCTATGTTTCTCCAGAGTTCTATGGCATCGCTGTAGAGCAATGGTGCCCAGATAGCTTTCGTTGTCTGGCCTTCTTTGATAGGCTCAATCGGGGGTTCGACTGCCATATGGGTCTGTCGGAGTTCAGGCTCCTTTTCCAGGTCATGCCCATCCCCGTGAACCAATTTTATCTTTCCCAACGGATTATATACATCAAGGATTCACTGCTGGTCTATCCCCCTTACTCCCCCAAAGATTGGAAGAAGACCCTCATCCTCGTCTTTGGGGATTGGGAAAAGCTTGGCTAGGAAGCTGGCTTCAAGGTTCCCACCACCATCAATCGTCTTCTCAAGCTGCCGGATGAGCTAACCAAGGTCGTTAACTACCGCCGTGACGTGGTGGATGATGCTCTTGCCATTCCTACCAAGTACCATAAGTGCAAGTGGTTATGGAGCAAGGAGCGCCTCAGCCCTAAAGGTCTGAATGGCATCGTACCCCTCCAGCATGAGAATCACCAGAAGCTGGTTGAGGTCGCCCGAGCTCCTCAGGTCCACAAGAAGGGAGCCTCTACCCCAAGCCTTTACACGTCCAAGCTCTAACCGAGTAGGGGGAGGCTTCCCAGCCCAAGAAGAGGAAATTGGTGAAGACCGCTGCTGCTCAAGGACAAGGCACAAGCTCCAGCCAAGACCGTGGAGCCCAGGGAAGCTGGCCATCAAATCTCTTCTACTGCTACTTCTACTACAACGTACTACTGTTATCGTCACTGTTGTTGTTGCTACCGCGAACACTATTCCTCCTTCATCTCCTCCTCTCAAGAGGATGAGGTCTACCGACTCTCCGTCCTCTTTGTCTAAGTCAGGGTCCTCTAAGCCTAAGGGCTTCTTGCTTAGTAAGACTACCCTCTTTTGTACTTTACTCTTTAGATCGTACTCTTTGTTTTGCCTTGCACAACTTGTGATTTTGGTGAACCCTTATCAGCTTGTGCTGAACATGTGTGAATTGCTATTTCGTTAATCGTACAAGCTCCCTTGGTGATTGATCGAGGGCGTTATCCCTGATCTCCCCAGGGTCTACTTCAAGAGGAGCCAGCCAGGCCAGGGGCTTTATTGTCCATCCTCCTCGTGATCTTACCAAGGAGGAGGTCGAGGCTTAGGCGAAGGTGTTGTGATGTGCTTCCTCGCGTAGGTAAGTATGACCCTTCCCAGTTCTGTTCTGGGATGGCCCGCATTGACACCGCCTACTCTTCTCCGACCTCCATGATGTTGGAGCAGGATGCCGAGGACCTTGAGTCCCTGGAGACCAAGGACATGATGACGTTGTCCTAGACCTCCCTCTACCGGGTAGTCTTTCCCTCACATATCTGATATGTTTTTGTACTGCCTTTTTGGGTTTCTCGTGTCTAACATATCGTTCTGTTATCATTTCAGTCATCCATCACCCTCACTGCAACCCTTGGGTGCCTCCACGCTACCGCCTATAAATCCTACAAGAGGGCTGTGGAGGTGGAGCAGACGGTCAATGGGTCTTTTTCTAAGATCAGGGAACTCGAGGACGAGGTTCACAAGCTTAGGGATGCTTAAGCCCTCGTCTGCCGCATTATCGATGAAAAGGAGAGGGCTCTTGGGGACGAGCGCTTTATCCATGAGGGACAGGTGAGAGCCTTGAGGTCTGACCTTGAGCGGGCTCAAGCTGAGGTAGCCGAGGCTAAACTTAAGGAAGCTTTGGAGGCCAAGGATCTTGAGTGTGAGAACTATCTTCGTGCTTTGGATGAGGCTCATGGGCTCCAGCTCGAGAGTTAGGTGGTAGATTGGGAGCAGGAGCGCAAGGAACTTATCTGTGCTTATAACCCCCTGCTTGTTTATGATATGCCATTAACTAACTACTAAATTAAACACTTAATAATCAAAAAAGACACAACGATTAAAACCCTTTGTTGTAGATGTAACATTGGTAAATAGGGTATCGTTCTTAACCAGGGATTGAGGGTGCATGCATGACTACGTTTATAAATAGAAATTTAAATATATGGGGGGTTTGAAAGTTTGGTTGAATTAACTACGAAAATAAGAACAGAAATTGGTAAGCAAACATATTGAGAAATCCTACATTCTATCATGCTTCACTCATAGACAAGTAGAAAACAAACAAGAACAAAGAACCCTAAACATGCTTGCTAGACCGAAAATAAAACACTAACTAATATACTTACAAGTGATCCACACATTATATCCACCTAGCCAATTGATGCTCATATTTATTTAGTGTCAACAAAATTCTTAATCTTCAACCTAAAATACATAGACATGCTTTTAAATTGTAAACGAAGAGTGCAACAACTTAATCATCTAAAGATCATACAAAACATGCAAGAGAGGAACGAAGAGCGTATCACCTAGCATATTAAGAAGCTTTAAGCACATAAGCATGCATACGAATTAAAAGTTAAAAACTAAGAACACATGGAAGATACTAAAGTAAATCTGAAACATAAAACCTTTTGTCAAACTTTATTACAATCATACTTAAACAAAATCTATTACAAGGAAGAGATGAAGTAGAGAAGCTCATGGTTACACTTTTTGTTCCGTGAAGAGCACTGCAAACTCCAAGTAGTGATTCTCAAATGCAAGACGAAGAGTGCCGATTACACTTGATCCGTGGAGAAGATGGATGCTCGGCCATGGAGGAGGAATTTGCTAAGTATGAGAGGAAAGGTGTTTGAGGCAGAGGTTTGGCTTCTATATTGTGTGATGATGATGAATGAGCCGAGCTCCCTAATTTATAGAAGAATATTATGTCTTTTCCTACCAAAAAGTGTAGTCAACCATGCATACATGCATATATATATATATAACCGAAATAATTCATTAATTTGACCGAAACAGAAAAGTACATTGATTAAATTTATGAATATTCGTTAATCTAATTTTTGATTGGTTAACACAAAAGTGGAGGTCAGATTATGAAAACCTACTTACACTACGAAAGTGGTCATTTTTGTCGTTTAAGTAGCACTAGGTTTGGGACTTTGGAACTAGGAACTGCAAAACCGATTCGAATCGAATCGTAACCAGACGATTTGGTTTGATTCCAAAATTTTAAAGTATATATTTTTTCAGGAACCGAATCCTATTTGGACAGTTTGATTCGATTTCGGTTCCTCATGAAGGATTTGTTATTTTGTTTGTCATTCAAATCACTAAGTTGATGATTATGGGTCATATATTGGGTATGTCATTTGTTAGTTTGCTTATGTAACTCACATGACTTATTTGGTGATCAATATATCGATCATGGGTCAACCATTTCTTATGAAGTTTTATGATAATTTTATTTGTTTATGTCACTCAACACTAGAACTACAAAATATATTAGTTTGTTAGTAAATATAATTTGATGAGTATAGACTTATATAGAGTAGAAACAATAATCACAAATTTTAATGGTTCCAAATCGAGGAACCATGGAGCCGAATCAGTTCCTGAACAAGTTTGGTTCCAAACGGTTTTGCCTTTCAAATATAAGGAACCGAACCGTATATACATCAAACGATTCGGTTCCAGTTCTAGAAAATTATGGTCGAAACCGTACCGTTCCCAAGCCTAAGTAGTACTTAGACGACCAAAATTTACCATTTCGTCGTCCAAGTGTGACTTAGATAACGAAATACCTTCGTCGTCTAAGGGTTTTAGGGTTTAGGGTTTACCTAGATGACGAAATATTTTCGTCGTCTAAGTCACACTCAGATGATGAAAATACATAAGTTCATTGTCAAAGATGTCATCTTTATAACAAAAAATGATCTTGCATTTGTTGATTCTAAGTCATTCTTATTAGTCGACATAACTAATATTTAATTATATTTCTTAATTAAATATAATTAACAAATTATTATTGAGTATTTCGTATATGTAAATTAAAAAACTATATCACTCCTAATCCTCATCCTCATAATCATCATCGTTTGAATCCTCCTCCTCCTCACTATGAACTGAATGCTCCTCATCATCATAATCTTTATGGTCTGAATCGTATCCGACGTCATCGTTGTTGTCGTCATCCTCCATATACTCTTCAGGAGCATTCTTCCCTAAGTCATCAATCTATTCTTGAGTAAGATCTGTGGCGCCATCAAGCATGGGTAAGTGTTCGTTAGACCGAATCAGTTGTCTTATGTCGGGGATGGTAGAAGTATTAGGCTCTTGATATGCATTGTCATTCTCTGCTTAAGTGTTAGTCACTGACGTTGCTTCAAGTGTGGTGGTACTCCATATTCCTCGGTGAGACAGATGGTTAACAATTTTCCATCCTTCACCAGCTTTCTGATCATCCAGATAGAACACATGCCTAACTAACGTGGCAAGAGCGAATGGTTCATCCTCATACCAGCTTGTGTTTATATTTACTGATAAAAGGCTCAGATCTTCCTTCACCCGCTTGAACTGTTTACACTTAAATAGAAAAACGTTGATATCATTCCCATAAAGTAGATGCACAACATTAACAAGAACGTAATATATACATTCGTGCCTTCTCCAACCGCAATCCCACTGTTTTGTGTTCTTCTTCCTTCATCTCGATCCACTTATTGAAACTTTACACCGTGACAAAACATCCGTCATAAATATAGTTTTAAACTGGCTTATGTGCCAACAAGTGCTTTTGCCATGACCACCACCCCTCGTGGTCACCGAATTTTTGTAGATCAATCATCTGCAAATATGTAAATAAGATATATAAATGTTTGCATAGTTTCCCCTAAAAAAAAGAGTAACCAAAAACCTGCAAGCAGAAACTAAGGCAATCCACTTCGCATAGGCGACAGACCACATATGTCATCATCTAAGTGTGAACCTAGGCAACGAAACCTCATTTCGTCACCTAAGTTAGTAAATTTAAGGCGACGATTTAAAAAATTTATCGTCTTAGTGATCACTTAGACGACGACACACGCTTTGTCGGCTAAGTGTGTCATACTTAGCCGACGAAAATATGTATACATCATCTTAGTGTGCATTTTAGGTGACGAAAAATAATAACCGTTGTCTAAGTACACACGTAGGCGACTACTTATGTGATCCGTCATCCAAGAAATTTCTTAGGCGAAGAAAATTTTGTTTTGTCGCCTAAGTGGTACTTAGTCGACAAAAAATATTTTTGGGGGACGAAACAATATTTTTTCGGGTAAGTCTCGCTTAAGCGATGAAACCTTAAGGATTTCCTCGCCTAAATATGTATTTCTGGTAGTGATCGTTTGAAGCTCTTTCATCGAGATTGAAGTATAGCAATGGTATTTCTAGAAAACAAAGAAAACGGTGTTTTGACAAACTATAGGTGTTAGATGAGTAAGCAAGTAAAGTTTCACGTGGCAGTATATTATTGGGGGATCAGATTGATGAGTTGGATTGATGGTCAGAGGGAAAATTTCTCCCCAATGAGCTTATGATGTGGAATCCTCAATCTTATCTGGTGTGATACACTACAACATTTTTGCCCATTACCGGCGAGATCACCGGAGACAAGGCCGGCGACCGGAAAAGTCGCCGGTAATGTTCAACATTACCGGCGACTTAGCCCGTCGCCGGTAATGTCGCCGGAATCTCGCCGGTAATGTTGCAAAACATTACCGGCGACTTACTCCGTCGCCGGCAATGTGTCTTATATTAGATGCCGGATCGGGCAGCTCGATCATTCAATCATTTTGAGCGAAAAAAATCCAGAGAAATCGAAAGAAGGAAAACGTACGCTCTGAAATCGATCATTCGGTATATTGTCAAAATTAAGGCGGGCGTCGAAAACTCGATCACTCGGGAAGCTATATATATAGGTACGTAGGTGTATATATACGTATATGTGGTATATATATATGTGTGTGTGTGTGTTGATCAAATCCAATTCGTGAGATATATATATATATATATATATGAAATGTTGTTGATGTACGGTCACCGAAACGAGAAAACAGCTTGTAGTTAATCTTGTGTCTGAATCAATGACTGGTATTATCGTATTGTTATCGGAGCCAGGCTTAACAGAGCCTCCTCCTATATACCCAGTCAAATACGTTTTGAATTGAAAAAAGGAGAATACTATCATCGAGTACTGAATCGAATTCAGAGATTAGATCGATATATATACATATGCATGCATGTGTTGATTTAATTAGAGTTGAATTGAGAGATCACGTCGATTATTAGTAGTGAATGTGTGTATATATATATAATTAATACGTAAAATTGTTAGAATTTTCAGGATGGACAAGAGTTGGATGAGCCTCGAAAGATGGGATGTCAGATATCACGAGGGAATTAGGAGTTTTGTGGATTTTGTGAAGGCTAATTGTGGAGACACTACACTTCATTATTGCCCGTGTAAAGAATGTAAGTGTTTCAGCGATCGATTTCGATTTCCCATTGATAAAGTGCAGAGGCACCTGAGTAAATACGGGTTTTGGGATAAGTACACTTGTTGGATTTATCACGGTGAAACATCGGTAGCGGGTCCGCATGATCATGTACAATTTGGTGAGAGGGCCAGTCCACGCTATGATTATGGAGATTTTGCTGAGAGGGGCAGTTCATCCTATGATCCAACATCGATGTTAATCAATGATATGTTTCCTCATGAGAGCGGTGTATTTGCTGATGAAGCACCAAATGTCCCTCCCGTCGTTGAGGGTTTCCCCCATATCGAGCCAGTCGAACCATTACCTGGAGGTCATGCCAACACAAGCGGTATGGACAAGTACAACAACCTGATTGCATTGCAACAGACTCCGTTGTACGACGGTTGTAGTAAGACTGTTCTTGAAAGTCTGATGGGAGTGATGCAGCTAAAAATGGAGAACAAAATGTCTGTCAAAGCTGTTGATTCTTGGTTGAAGTGGACTGCTTCGCTACTGCCACCCGGTCATCGTCTTCCTACCACTCATCATAAGGTGCGACATATCCTGAAAGATCTTGGGCTTTCCTACATCAAAATCCATGCATGCAGATATGATTGTATTCTCTTCTGGGGAAAAGATCTCGAAGACCTTGAAGCCTGCCCGGTATGTTTTACAGAAAGGTATAAGTTGACTCCTGCAGGCAACAAGAAAGCTGTGAAGATACTTCGATATTTCCCGCTTATTGATAGGCTGGAGCGGTTGTTCATGTGTGCTTTCACGGCCGAGGCAATGAGATGGTGGGCTGAGAGGAACTTGCCTGACGATGACACCCTTATACACCCTTCCGACGGAGAGGCTTGGAAGCACATGGTCAGGGAGTTTGATCATTTTGCAGCAGAGGTCCGAAATGTTTGGCTAGGGCTCTCATCTGATGGATTCAACCCTTTTGGCAACATGAGTCTTCAATACAGTATATGGCCAGTTATTTTGGTACCGTACAACCTTCCACCATGGATGTGCATGAAGAAGGAATACAATATGCTCACTCTGTTAATTCCGGGCCCGGGTTATCCAAGAAAGTGTCTCGATGTGTATTTGAGGCCTTTGATTGAGGAGCTTAAGTACCTGAGTGAGTGTGGCCACCCCACTTACGATAGGTTCAAAAAGGAGATGTTCCAGATGCATGCCATGCTTGTTGGCACCATCAGTGATTTTCCTGCCCGCGGTATGTTGTCGGGCAACGTTACCAGGGGTTACAGGGCTTGTTCAGAGTGCATGACGGTTGATTGTTGCAGTCCTCATTGCAGTAAAATTGTCTCGATGCGTCACCGTTGTTGGCTTCCATATGATCACCCATTTAGGCAGGATCCAGACGCGTTTGATGGGACTGTTGAAACTGGTGTGGCACCCAGGCGATGGACAGGGGACGAAATTTTGGAAGTGTTGAATGAATACGATTTTGGCCAGCTGAGCAATCATCCTGACATAGTGGCGTCAATTCCAGAAAAGCCCGAAAGGTATAAGTTTTGGACACACAAGAGCATATTCTGGGAACTCTCCTACTGGCCCAGGTTGCCTATCAGACATTACCTAGATGTCATGCACATAGAGAAGAATGTGTGTGAAAGTGTGGTGGGCACAGTTCTTAACTTGGAGGGGAAAACAAAAGACATCCCTAAGGCACGCATTGATCTTAAAGCAATGGGTGTGCGGAAACATTTGTGGTTAAGAGATGGTAAGAGAAAAATGCCGCAAGCTCCGTACACCGTAAAGCCGAAGCATAAGCATGAAATTTTTCGGTGGCTGAGTAATGTCAGGTATATATTCTTATGGCTATGTATGAATTTGTCCTTAAATTTTTAGCGGAGTATATATGGTTATATGCGAGAAATATAATTGGTCCATATATATGGCTTCATCTATATATATATGCAGGTATCCTTATGGCTATGCAGGAAATATAAGCAGGTGTGTTAACTTCCGGGACAATAAGATGTACGGATTAAAGAGTCATAACTGCCATGTACTGCTTCAACGCCTTTTCCCTATTTTCATTCGAGGGTACATGCCCAAAGAGGTGGTGGAGCCGTTGGTGGCCTTGTCAAGATTCTTTCAGAAGTTATGCACCAGGGAAGTTAAAAAAGCAGACCTGAGGGAGATGCAAGATGACATCATTTTTATCATGTACAAGCTTGAGAGGATATTTCCCCCAAATTTTTTCGACATAATGCCGCACCTGATGATCCATCTTCCCGAACAATTGTTGCTTACCGGTCCCGTACACTACACTTGGATGTATCCCATGGAAAGGTACAAATGATTCATAAATTTGGTTTGCCTATGGTTTTTATATGTAATGACTTCTGGTTAAGTAAGTTAACATGTACTTGTTAACTTGTAGACAATTGGGAGCCTACAAGGACTATGTGAAGAATAAATATGCACCTGAAGGGTGTATCGCTGAAGCATATCTTGCGCACGAGTGTGTAACGTACACCAAAGTGTACCTCGAAAATGTAGAGGACCCCCAACAACATATGCCGATAGATGAACCCCAGTTCAACCTTTCTATCATCTCCAGTGACGTGGTAGTACAGGGAAGCTTGCCAAAGTCGTACAAGTTGGATGGAAATGAGGTAGCCATTGCCCACTGGTCGGTACTGATTAACTGTCAAGAAGTACAATATTGGAAAAACTATCATCTTCACTGCCCTGCTATTGCCGGAAATGTTGATTACCACAACAAGACGTTTGCAAACTACTTTGGTCAATGGGTAAGTATATGTGTATATGTCTATTTTTATATATATATCCTTACATAGCATGTATGTATGTACATGCTTTTGTGGTTTCAAGATGACATAATTTCTTCTGTACGTATTAATATATGGACGTTTTCAGATGAACCATGTAGCAGATGATGGTTGCCCAGAGTGGTCAAATGAATTGAGGGTCCTGGCGATGAAACCGATTGCTTCAAAAGTTTACTCGATGTGTCAGGTCAATGGCGTGAAATTTATATGTGAAAATTGAGATGACCGACTGAAAACACAGAATTGTGGGGTGATGGTCCATGGTGGGCAGGATGGCGTTGACTATTACGGTGTCCTTCATTCAGTTGTTGAACTAATTTATGGGAACCGCATGAAAGTGCACTTGTTCAAGTGTAGATGGTTTGATACTAGCCCGGAGAACACAAGGACTGATCAGTACGGAACATTTTCGGTGAATACTGCTACTACCTGGTATGAAGATGACCCTTTCGTTCTTGCCTCATCAGTAAAACAAGTGTTTTACCTGGACGATCTTCTTAACAAAGTCCCGTGGAAGGTGGTTAACCATGTTGCTCATAGAAACATATACAGTGCTGCCACACTTGGTGATACCGCAGATGATGAGGAAGTTACTGCATACCAAGAGCCGAACGGTTTTGACATTCCGGAATCATCTACGATTCGCCTTAATAATGTGAGATCTGGGAGTGTGGTTCGAATTACTGGAGCAGAACTTCTCGATGTTAATCCATATGAAGTTGACGCTGATTCAGATGACGAGGAGCGGCACATATTGCCAGAGGTTACCTATGAAACCGAGTCAGACTCAAGTGATGAAGATGATTATGATTATCATCCTTAGTACGTTGGAAATTGTAGTCGGAAATTGTAGTCGGAAATCGTACATAGTCGGAAAATGTAGTCGAAATTGTAGTCGAAAATTGTAGTCGTTAATCGTACGTATACGGAAATTGATAATCGAAATTTTAGTCGGAAAATGTAGCCGGAAATCGTAGACGGAAATTGTAGTCGTTAATCGTAGACGGAAATTGATAATGGAAATTGTAGTCGGAAAATGTGCATAGCTGGAAATGGTACGTACGTATACGGAAAATGTAGTCGTTAATCGTACGTATACGAAAATTGATAATCGAAAATGTAGTCGGAAAATGTAGTCGTTAATCGTACGTATACGGAAATTGATAATCGAAATTGTAGTCGGAAAATGTAGCCGGAAATCGTAGACGGAAAATGTAGTCGTTAATCGTACGTATACGGAAATCGTAGTCGTTAATCGTACGTATACGGAAATCGTAGTCGTTAATCGTATGTATACGGAAAATGTAGTCGTTAATCGTACGTATACGGAAATCATTAATCGAAAATGTAGACGGAAAATGTAGTCATTAATCGTACGGATACGGAAATTGATAATCGAAATTGTAGTCGGAAAATGTAGCCGGAAATCGTAGACGGAAAATGTTGTCGGATATTCTTCGGGAAATAATGACATTACCAACGAGTTATAAGCAACTCGTTGGTAATGACATTACCCACGAGTTAACTCGTCGTTGGTAATGTCATTACCAACGAGTTGCTTATAACTCGTTGGTAATGTCATTACCAACGACTTCAACTCGTTGGTAATGACATTACCAACGAGTTATAAGCAACTCGCCGGTAATGTTTTCTGGTTTCCCCCATATCGAGCCCGAGCCTTTCATTTCTCCTCCTCTCCCTCTCCTCCTCCTCTCCCTCTCCTCCTCCCAAATCGGTCCGGTGAGTGTATGTGCTCCTCCTCCTCCTCTCCCACTCCTCCTCCTTATCCTCTACTCCTCCTCTCCCTCTCCTCCTCTCCACCGATCCCCTCTCCTCTCCTCCTCCGAAAATCTCCTCCTCCCCTCCTCCCCTCCTCCCCTCCTCTCCTCCCCTCACCATTGTAGGTGGAAATTCATGGCAGGTCCGATCCTCTCTCTCTCCCTCTCTCTCTCTCTCTCAATTTTTAATTATTTTTTTTGCATGTGTATGTGTATGTGTATGTGTATGTGTATGTGTATGTGTATGTGTATGTGCATGTGTATGTGTATGTGTATGTGTAAATTAATTAGGGTGCTAAGTTGGAAATTAGGGTGATAAGTTCTAAATTAGCATGTATGTATATATGTGATGTATATATATATTTAGGTATGTGAATATGAAGTGATGTATATATATATGTGAAAATTATGTATAAATGTGGTTTGGATGAATATGTGATGTATATATATGTGGAAATTAAACCTAATTAAGATGCATGATGTATATATATATACACATCGAATATGTATAGTCGTTAATTTAGGTGATATAGTTGTTAATTAATCGTATATATGAAGGTGGAAATCGGGATCGGGACGGTTTGGAACCGGAACGGTTTGGAACCGGAACTTATTGTAACTGGAACCGTTATGTTACAAACGGTTCCGGTTACAAACAGTTCCGGTTTCAAACGGTTCCGGTTCCAAACCGTTCCGGTTCCGATTTGTTATAGAACCGAAACGGTTTGGAACCGGAACTTATTGTAACTGGAACCGTTATGTTACAAACGATTCCGGTTCCAAATAGTTCCGGTTTCAAACGGTTCCGGTTCCAAACCGTTCCGGTTCCGATTTGTTATAGAACCGAAACGGTTTGGAACCGGAACGGTTTGTAACCGGAACCGTTATGTTAGAAACGGTTCCGGTTAGAAACGGTTCCGGTTTCAAACGGTTCCGGTTCCAAACCGTTCCGGTTCCGATTTGTTATAGAACCGAAACGGTTTGGAACCGGAACTTATTGTAACTGGAACCGTTATGTTACAAACGGTTCCGGTTCCAAACAGTTCCGGTTTCAAACGGTTCCGGTTCCAAACCGTTCCGGTTCTGATTTGTTATAGAACCGGAACGGTTTGGAACCGGAACTGTTTGTAACCGGAACCGTTATGTTAGAAACGGTTCCGGTTAGAAACGGTTCCGGTTTCAAACGGTTCCGGTTTCAAACGGTTCCGGTTCCAAACCGTTCCGGTTCCGATTTGTTATAGAACCGAAACGGTTTGGAACCGGAACTTATTGTAACTGGAACCGTTATGTTACAAACGGTTCCGGTTCCAAACAGTTCCGGTTTTAAACGGTTCCGGTTCCGATTTGTTATAGAACCGAAACGGTGTAGAACCGGAACGGTTTGGAACCGAAACGGTGTGGAACCGGAACGGTTTGGAACCGGAACTGTTTGTAACCGGAACCGTTATGTTACAAACGGTTCCGGTTACAAACAGTTCCGGTTTCAAACGGTTCCGGTTCCACACCGTTCCGGTTCCGATTTGTTATTGAACCGAATCCATGACTATTACGATGTCCAGGAGGTTTTGCGGCTAATTGGCTTCGGAGAGGTTCCCGAAATAGTGGAGGGAACAGTAGTCAAGCTTCCTCCTCGCCCGCAGTTAGCAACACGCCCAGTGGGCCAATGATGACTGCTCGCACGAGAGCCTTGCTAGAGGCGCGAGCTGAGGAGGAAGCTGCACGATCAAGAGCCGTGGAACCGGAATTCGAGGCTCGAGCCTCAGTCTCTAGACGCTCAATCAGCAGACGTCCCTCCGGTGGCAGAGCCTCAGACGAGCGACAGTCAACGGGGGCATCAGAAACTCCCTCAATCCGAATGCCCCATATTCGGATGGTGCCTACTCCCGTTTCACGGGAATCATCTGAGGCACATGGTGGTGCTGGCGCCTCATCGTCCAGGCCTCGTCTATCTCCGCCGTCCGGTCTCTTCCTACCCGACGAGATTCATGTCATCCCTGAATTCGATGATAGGGGGATGCCTGTTTATATTGAAGGACGGCCGGATTTCCTGACCGTGGAGGAAGCGTATAACTTCCTCCCGTTCGACCCCGTGTATCTTTGGAGTGTGAGGTGCACCAACCAACAAACGGACGATGCAGGTAAATTTTATTTAACATCAGATTGATTACTTAATTATTACTTAAGACTTGCGATTGGTTCAATTAATGATATCAATTTGTTGACATTGTTTTATTAGGCAATTTCGTTAATGGGACTGGAAAACGGAAAGGGGCTAGAGGCACCTGCACCGGGAAGAGACTTGAGCAGGCCACCGGCGGAAGGAAAACGCCCATAAGGGCCAATGAGGATGGCGAGGTGATCGAGGCATTCGACACCACGCGCAAATATGTCAGCATGGCCGGTGCGATCGTGCGGGACAAGGTCCCAATGCTTTGGCCAGATTGGGAATCTGTGCCTATCTACGTGAAGATGCAAATGCATAATGCACTCAGTGTGAGTAAAATCGTATTTTCATTACGTAAATTTTACATTTATTAATTAAGTCCACTTAAATATATAATTTTACCTTTTATATATTCATATTGCAGGTGTGGTTTGACGTGGATGAAGTTCTTATTCACACGTGGGTAGAGCGTCAACTACATAATCGGTGATGTGCTTCGACTTATTTGAATATATATCGAGTTAGATTTTTGTTTATCAACTGTTTTAATATCTCTAACTTTTTTTCCTTGTTTTAATATAGGTATAAAGAGTGGAAGAACGAGCTTTCTTCCCATTACACTGTATACAAGGAGCTAGGCCGAGGTTCTACCCCTAGCGAATTCCGGTTTAGGGAGTACGAGTGGCTGTGGCTGATAGCCCACTTCGAGCACCCCAAAGCTCAGGTATGCATCCTTAATATATCTTACAAGCCTAATGTATCGTATCAGATTGAAATAGTGTGAGATCTAATTTTTTTCCATATGTTTATCAAACAAGGCGATTTCGAAGACGAACCGGGCGAATAGATTGAAAAACACCAGGGCCCATCATGCAGGTTCACTCAACTACATGGGTTGGTCGACTAAGGCGCAGCAACAACAAGAAGTGAACCCCTTGGTGTATATTCATCAGAAGTTCTATCCGCAGTGCCCTGACGAAGCGGTAAGTCTTTCGCCTCTCCATGTGTTAATAAAACTATTTTTCGATATTAATAGATGTTGTTAGTTAATACGTTGTTCATTTTCGCTTTTCAATTAGGCGAGAGTGGAGGAGGCGACCGCAGAAGTGACCATGAGTATAGCTCGGACTAACCATCCTGACTGCTCCGAGGAAGAAGTCACCCAGTATGCCTCTCAGATCGATCCGCTTGATCCCCCGATAGCGGCTCAGATCATGGCAAAAGCGTGCGGGACTGGAAAGAATACCTACTACTGTAGGGGAATGGGCTCGGCGGGCGAAGGAGTATTGAAAACCACTTCACAATACTCTACCGGGTCAAAAAGTTCAAATTCTAGTCGTAACCTCGCATCGGAGCTTCAGAGGACGCAGAGAGAGTTGGAGGAGCAAAAGAGGCAGATGGCCGAGTACCAAATGCAGCAGACACAGGTGCAGGCTCAGATGTACACATGGATGCGGACGATGTACGAGGCTCACACTACCGGACAACCGTTCCCCACACCTCCACCGGTCCCGGTCCCTCCGTTCCCTAGCTATCCACCACCACCACCGCACCAGTCAACGCCAGAGCAAGACCAAGGAAGCCACCGGAATTCAAATGAGTACATGGATTACTTCGACCCTGACCCACAAGTTCCTCGACCCTGACCTGTAGTTGTAGTTAATTTTCGTATCGTCGTTGCTATTTGTACTGTACGTTGGACATTTATGTGTACTGTTGAACTTGTATGATTGTACGGTTTATGTCTTTCAATGCAGATTCTGGAATTGGGCCCAATCCAGAACCGCGTTTTTTTTTCAAAATTTTTTCAGACATTGCCGGCGACATGGACCTCAGTCGCCGGCAATGTCACAAATTCCGGCCATGGCGGCGGAACCATTGCCGGCGACTCAAGTCGCCGGTGATGTCTCAGACATTACCGGCGACGCCGTTTCCCGTCGCCGGCAATGTTAACACCGGCGGGAGATTTCCGGCGACGTCATTGCCGGCGACTCGTCGCCGGGAATGACATTTCCAGCGAAAAAAAAAGACAAGGCCGGCGACCTCCCGTCGCCGGTAATGTCTCCTTTTCTTGTAGTGATACGTCATTGCCATGTCATTTGTTGAACTTTTCATTTCTATAATCAATAATTTATTACTATTATTTTTTAATCAATAATCATAAATATATTTCCAATTCTAAAAAGTTTACAATTAATATAGTCTCAATTAATCTTATTATTTTTTAATTTTCAGCTTCTAACTAAAATGTTGGTAAATAATTCATTTTCCTCGAATATACCGATATTTAGAATAAACAATCTCATTTTCATCGCCATAAAAATATTACTACAAGAAGACACTGATTCAAAAAAAATGTATATCACGAATAGCTTAAAGAATATTCATAATGAGCTTATTTTTGAAAACCAAATAAGACTATAAGAGTGATGGAGTGATGATAATCGATAAACTTTAAATTTGCAAAAAAAAAAATCATGTTTGAGACTCTAAAATTTATTATTCAAAAACTCGATAGAGACTCACGTTATGATTTTAAATAGTTAAATTGATAAGGTTTAGACGAAAAAAAAACCGTTGGATATAAAATAAGAAAAAATGAGTTTGATAAGAGATTTTAATTAAAAACGATGTGAATAGAGGGTGTCATCCATGTAGATTTGAGGCCTCCACATCACGGCTTATTTGGGACCTAAAATCATTTCACTTTTGAATCAGTGGCAGGAGGGGCGCTAAGTTGCTGGATGCATGTAGATTTCTGAAAATATTTGTATATTCTTTCATCTAACTTATATATATAATTCTGGGTAAGATTATGGTAAGGGAGATCTTCCTTAAATATTTATCTATAATTAGTTAAACAAAAGTACAACTTTTTAAACTAAAAATTATTACATTTAGAATAAAATTACGACCATTTTTACACTTTTATAAATAATTATACTAAAATACAACATTGACAATAATTTGTTCTCAAATTTGTAAAAATGTGATCGTCGGCATATTACAAAAAATTGAATAAAATTACTAAAAAAATTATCTCATTTTGCAATAATAACAACAAAATTAGTGAATAAAATCTTTGGTAGAGTCACTCAATCTTAGAATTTTTTCTTTAATTATATATATATATATTATTATTGAGATTACATTATATATCGCTAACTGATTCGGGCATCCAAATTTATATTAAAATTATAGTTTGATATGATCGATCAAATTATATATTTAGATATCTAACACAGTTTAAAGATGAGTGACTAAGACAACGAAATGTGATAAAAATGAAGAAGCAAAGATTAAAACTCACTCATTATACGAGGTCATCTTCAGTGTGCGGAATAAAAATATGCAAGTTTTTATTTGTGATTCAAATGTTATGTGCAAGGCACATAAAAAAAATCAAAAAAAATTTAGAACCTGCACATGAATGCTTGACACATTGTAGAGCTACCCTTCATTAAACTACTTGAGATATTTCATCTCGAGTTCCGACAATTTGGCATAAACAACTACAAGCTAGAGAACATAACTAACGCTTATTTCTTGCTAATCTTCCATGATCAGAGTCAAATGACGGCAACACGACAAATACAATTTTGGAGGTCGATGATGAATTCGTTTTTTATATTTCTTTTGGTTGAAATAATCAAACGATCGAACATCAGAACATGCTGGTTGTTTTCCATTTGCCAACGGTAACCTTTCATGATTAACTTATGGTGTCTCTCTCCACAACGGCTAATGACAGAAAACAATTTGGACACAGAATTTAAAAAATAAGTACCCCTAAATCCCTAATGGATCCCTTCCATAAAAAAGAGTTCCTCAGCAGAGCTGCAGTTCGACGCGTGTGCTGGATACTTTTAACGACCTTGATTAGACATGGTTATAAACTTTATAATCTCAAATGGGTGCTGGTACGATGCTCCTCCCCATCCCCCAGGTGTACAAATGAACATGTCGACTATCGGTTTTACTCTGGCTAAAACAGAAGGGATGAATACAAATTCGTAACCACTCACTTAAAGAGTTAGAGATTCAACATAACGAAGACAAGGGATCTATGTTAAGTGCTGTTGCGTGAATTCAGACCTAATAGATCATTTAAATTAGTGTTGTCATCCGCAGTAGTCGCACATTCAGGATTTGAAAATTGAGTAGGTTGTAATTTACAATGCAGCGTAATTTTTCATTTTTTTGAGGTTTGTAACTCATTTAGAGACTCATCTTCACCTATTGACAAGACACAATATTGCTCTTCAAAAATATTATATGTAATATCTGCAAAATGAAGAGAAAACAAGTAACTAAACTAATATATACAAAAAAATAAAAACAATAAAATAAGCTAAGAAAAATTTAGACATCTAGTACTACATGAATGAATAAAAACTTAAGACTTACTTAAGCAAGAAATAAAATATCGAATTTCGAAGATATATCTATAGTTTGAAATAAAGATATTTCGATGAAAATATCGACAGAGACAAAATTTCGATGGAAAATTTTACAATGTTTTCTTATATTCAAATAATTTGATAACCATATATATGTAGTAGAAAATACATTTGTGCATAAAAGCTCTCTTAATGTAGGTGGTTGATCCTTAAATGGTAAGTGTAGCCAACTCAAGTTCGAATCATGGCTTGGTAAGTATGTTTATTGGCTTTTTAGCTAAATATTCCGCTGAAATTGGACTTTAGTGAGCGGGCTTTCACGCTGGTATGCTTGACATGTGGGAGTTTTCGGAATTTAGTGCTAGATATTGATTTTTCTCATGGGCTGGGCTATATACTATTTTTTTTCTACTGCTCCAAAATTAGCCCACCCTGCCGCTGGGCTTGATCCGCCCCTGGTTGTCACTGTAGTTGACATTCGTAAATATGATGATAAGAATATGAATCACAAAATATCTTATCCTCAAGTTTGAACTTTATTTTTGTATTGAAAAAATAAGAAATTTTTATAAAAGTGTTACATAAATAGTGATATCATCTACTTATAAACTCATGGATTTCAATAATTGTTAAAATTAATAATAAGTCATGATCAACAATTCAACATAGCTCAAATTAAATATTTATATCTGCAAATGATGGTACATAGTTTATGTGGGAGTCTGTTTTGACCACCTAAGCCAGAGAAAGACGAGGTCCGGTAATCTGATTCTGGATGAGATCCGATAAGGCCAAGAATGGGCCAGGGCTTGGACGACTAGGGTTTCGATTAAAGAACGACTTATCTAGACGTTTCTAGAAGTATTTGGAACGTTGTAAAGGTTTCTAGAATGTCCGATGGCATGACAATCCCAAGGTAAGATCAGACCTCGAGGAGGCTGGACAATCTGACCATGAGGGACTATTTGATCAGACATCGGGGGAGGGGGGGGGGGGGGGTTGGCAGAATCTGAGAGGAATAAGGTAAGATTCACTGTATATCTGAGGGGATTATGCCAAAAAGTCTGTGGTAATCATAAAGATTTGATTGGCCCTGGATATGGAGATTCATTCCATAATGAGTTCCTCATTTCCTAATATATATAAAATAGTCTAGTTCAATAAGGACTATGCTTAGACCTAGCAAGATCTCTATATATAGACCGATCATACATGGTCTCAGGTAACGTTATTCTGCCCTAATCACCACTATATTTTGAAGATAAAGTTTTGACTTAAGATTCGGAGGGTCTAAGCACGGTACCACACTGTGCTCCAACTTGTTTTGCAGGTTCACGAGGATCTGAGCTATAGTGGACAAATATGCTCTCACAAATTGGTGCTTTCATTGAGAGCGGAACCATAGGTTAACTCTCGTGAATGGAAGAACATAAAAGTCATCACTGGCACGAGTAACCAACATGACAAGGAGACAACCCCGCCAGCGGAAAACGATCAAGTTACCCCCGATATAGGGGCATCGAGGCATAGAAGCACCCTCACGCACCAAGTTCACCCGAGAAACCTTGCGGAAGAAGGGCACATGAGCGAAGAAGAAGGATCTGATCAGAACCTTCACCAGGCTGAGGAACGGTATACGAATTTGAGGATTGATATGGCTGTGTTACAACGGTCTACTAAGGGGGCCGCCAGAAGCACGAACGAGCTGGCGAACACCGTGGCTATCGTCCAGGCCACCCTGCTGAATCTTGTAGAACTCTTAAAGAACTAAGGATTAGTCACGCCCGACCCACCCACGGCGGAAGTACAGAGAGCCCTAGCGGCCGAGTAGAATAACCAACAAGAGGTAGCAACCGATACTAAGACCCTAGGGGTCGCGGCTCTCAGCAACATGATGAAGGAGTTTATAGAGACGCAACGTGCCCATAACGTCCAAACTAACCAAGAAACTGAGAAGCTGAGGAATGAAGGGATGTGTAAGAAGGAATCAGAGGTGGAGCAGAGGGCTCAGAGAATTTCCCAGAACCCCCTGGCTCAGTTCATCCAGGATGTTGAGCCCCCCAAGAAGTTGTGCCACCCTAGGTTCGATAGATACTCGGGGCATTCAGACCCATACTAGCATGTGAGGAACAACCAGTTAGCAATGGCTTCCAGCCAATCAAACGATGCTTGGATGTGCAAGATGTTCCAGGCTAGCCTGAAGGACCATGCCCTGCAGTGGTACGAGACACTCCCCCCAGGTTCGATAGAGGATTAGAGAAGTCTGAGAGCGGCCTTCTTCAAGAGGTACGAAAGCAATGCCGAGAGAACGAAGGATGTAACCTACCTCACATGCCTCAAGATGAAGCGGGGAAAATGCCTGAGGGAATGGTTCATAAGGTTCAGGAAGGAGTATGCAACGGTCGATTGCAACGACGATACTATGGTGGCCACGGCGTTCATCAATGAACTAGACATGGACTCGGAGTTGGTTAGCAAGCTGACCAGGAAGAAGACTAAGGACTTATCCATGGTCTATCATGAGGCCTTGGATTACGCCCAAGTAGAGGATATGAGGACCTATAGCAGCAGGGGTTCCCCAACGGAGAAAGCGTCCGGGGGCGGAACCAGCTCGATGAGGAACACGACCACCAGCAATACGAGCCAGGGGAGAAGTAGTTACAATAACAAGAGGAAGGCCTCAGGGCACCAGCCTACCAGTCAGGGTGGAAAGGTGTTCGTTCCCCCAACAACAATCCCGATTTCGACCATACTCCACCACATGAAGAATGAACCATGGCTTAAAAGGCCACCACCAATGATGAGCAAGAGTCAATCCAGGGACTTTTATGCTTACCACAAGGCCAAAGGGCACAAAACGATCAATTGTAGAGTCCTCAAGTGACACTTTGGATAGTTGGTAGACCAGGAGTATTGCTGGGAATACCTGAAGGAGGATTACAAGAAAAAGATCGAAGATTCATTAAAGTAGCAAGGTAATGGTAAGCGTCAAAGGAATAATGACACCCTACCACCACCACCTAAGGGCTAAGAGGAAAAGTACCTAATGCTGAACTGTATCCTCCAGGCTCCTAAATACCCCTTGGATACTATCTTCCCCAACCTGAACTGTATCATGGAGGTGGCGGAGCAGATGAGGGAAACCCTCAAGGAGAAGGAGCACTAACCGAAAAGGCACAAGGCTGAGGGTGAACCCAAGGTCATAACCAGAAAGAATATACTCGAATTTTCAGATGCAGACATTCGTGAAGAGGAGGAAGATCACGACGACGCCTTGGTCGTCATCATCAGAATGGCCCACAAGACAGTGGCTAGGGTCTTGGTCGACAAAGGAGCTGCTGTGAACGTTATATTCAAAGATGTTGTGGAGAGAATGGACTTGATAAGGGCAATCCAGGATCATCGAACAATCCTTATGGGATTTGAAGGATTTAGGGTAAGGAACCTAAGGACTATTCCCCTCCAGGTGGGGACGCCCCTCACTAACCCAAGCACGTGGTTTGCTGTGGTCGACACCCTGTCCCCCATAACGCCATCCTGGGGAGGCCATGGCTCCACAGGATGAGGGTGGTAGCATCGACCTACCACCAAGTCCTTAAGTATCCAACTTCGGAGGGGCCCGTCACCATCAAGGGAGACAAAGCTGTGGCGAGGTTGTGCACAGTGCTAGTCACCCAGGGCATAAAAAAACGAAAGGAGAGGCTGGGGGCACGGTTTCCCCAGCTCTGCCAGCGTAGCAACCACAGAGTGGGGGTCGAGATGACACGATCGACAAGATGGACATAGAGCTCGACCCCCAGGAATTGCCTTTCAAGGAGAAAGGCAGAGGAAGATGTAGTTCTTGAACCCTTTGACCAAGATCGACCTGATCGATGCACAAGGATTAGTCAGGCCTTGGTGGAGATGAGCATAAGGGCCTGACAAACCTGCTGATGGAATACAAGGACGTGTTTGCATGGTCAGCATGAGACATGCCATGGATTGATAGGAAAACGATCGAGCACCGGCTTCATGTAGATCCTAAGGTGAGGCCCTTAAAGCAGAAGAAGAGAACCTTTGTTGTTGAACTCAACATGATAATTGAGCAGAAAGTGGAAAAACTACTAGCAGCAGGGTTCATCAAGGAAGTCCCACATTCTGAATGGTTCTCTAACGTGGTTCTTGTCAAGAAGAACGGTAAACCTAGGGTTTCTGTTGATTTCATAGACCTCAACAAAGCATGCCTCAAGGATGGCTTCCCCTTACCTAGGATCGATCAGCTGGTAGATTCTACTGCAAGTCACAAACTCCTTAGCTTTATGGACGCATATAGCGGCTATAATTAGATCAAGATGGTATAAGACAATGTGGCAAAAACATCATTTGTAACTGAGAAAGGAGTTTATTCCTACGAGGTAATGCCCTTTAGATTGAAGAATGCAGGAGCAAGATACCAGAGGCTGGTGTACAAGGTGTTCAAGCCCCTGCTCGAGGATACGATGGAGGTGTACGTGGACGATATGCTGGTCAATAGCATGAACAAGCGGAACCACGTGTCTAACCTAAGAGAGTGTTTCGACCTCCTACAGTGGCACAGCATGAAGCTGAACCCTGAGAAGTGTGCATTTGGAGTTGGATCCGGTAAGTTCTTGGGGTACTTGGTGACGCATCGTGGGATAGAGGTGAACCCAGACCAGGTGGCGGCGATCGTCAGGATGAAATCCTCATCCACAGTCAAGGAAATCCAGAGCTTGAATGGGAAGCTAGTAGCACTAAGCACGTTCTTGTCTAGGTCGACGAAGAAGTGTAAGAAATTATTCGAAGCACTCAAGAAGACTAAGGGGCAACTCTAGACAGAAGAGTGTGAAAGAGCATTCCAAGCACTTAATCACTACCTTGTCTCTCCCCCTATCCTCAACAATCTCGTGTTGGGAGAGGACCTATACTTGTACTTAGCAGTGAGCGAAGCTCTGGTTCGAGAAGATACTGGGGGGCAGTAACCCATGTATTATGTTTCTAAAGCTTTCCTCGACCCAGAGACCCGTTACCCCAAGCTCAAGAGGTTGGTACTAGCTTTAGTTATGTCATCACGCAAGCTCCGGCCATACTTTCAAGCTTTTAAAATCAGCCTTATGACTAAGTTCCCACTGAGAATGATCTTGCACACCCCAGACTCCTCAAGTAGGGTAACCAAATGGACAATCGAGTTAGCACAACACGATATTGAGTACTGACCCTGAACGGGGATGAAAGGGCAACCCTTAACAGACTTCTTAGCTGAGTTTACAATGCCCAAGTCAGAGGTCCAAGAAAGAAGAAAGAAGGAAGGGGGAAGAGATGTGCTAGAGGTAGACTACTGGACGTTGTAAACAGAAGGTTCATCGAAAAACAAGGGATCCAAAGCTGGTCTAATACTAATGATGCTAGACGGAACAATCATGGAGCAATCCCTAACCCTGGGGTGGAAGGCTACGAACAACGGAGCTGAGTACGAGGCCCTCCTCGCAAGACTGAGGCTAGTAAGGGAGCTAAACCTAAAGAAGATCAAGGTGTTGTGTGACTCGCAGCTGATTGCCAAGGTCCTAGGGGAGTATGCAGCTCACCATGCATTCATGGAAGCATATCTTAGATTAGCTAAGGGTGGTTGCCCAGTTCGAAGAGTTTTCGATCATACAACTCCCAAGGTTTGAGAATACATACGCAGACGCCTTGGCAAATCTGGCCTCCTGCATCGATTATCAGCTCAGGAGGATAATCCCTATAGAGCACTTGCCCTAATCCAAGCACAGATGAGGAGGAAGTTGTGGTGGTAATGCCAGTTCAACTGGGATCCTTTTGGATAGACGAAATAATGGATTACAAACAAGTGGGCACCCTACCAGAGGAAAGGGTGGAGGCTAGAAGGGTGGTACAGTAAGCAGCAAGGTACAATATCAGAGAGGGAAGATTGTATAGGCGATCCTTCGGCAGACCAAACCAGCCGGCAGTACACCCCACTCAAGTTAGAACGATCATGTAGGAGCTCCATTCTGGAATATGTGGCATGCATATTGGTGGAAGTAACCTTGTAGTATGATGCTTGACCGAGGGATACTACTGACCCATGATGAAGAACGATTGCATAGAGCACTCCAGCGCTTGCAAGGCCTATCAAAGTCATGCCCCTCAACAACCTTTGCACCCAGAGGAGCTGCACCCGGTATCAATACCTTGCACCTTTACACAATGGGGGTTGGATATAATGGGAGAATTCCCCACAGAAGCTGGGGGCGGACAGAAAAAATACCTCTTTATCTCCACAGACTACCATTCTAAATGGATCGAAGTTGAAGCCATGTCAAAAATAAGAGGAGTAGAGGTAAAGAACTTTATTTAGAAATTTATTATATGCAGGTTTGGAATCCCACAGACGATCGTAGCAGACAATGACCCTCAGTTCAAATTGCCAAGAGGTAATGGATTATTGTATCGAGCATGGTATCAAGATCAGGTTCTCCACCCCAAGGTAACGAACAGGCAGAAGCTTCAAACAAAATGATATTACAAGGTTTAAGGAGGAGGCTCTATCAACTGACAAAGGGGCAGTGGGTGTCTCAACTTCAAAACATTCTTTGGGCATACAAAACGACCAAGAAGAAACCCCATGGAGAAGCTCCTTTCACTTTGGTGTATGGAATAGAAGCTGTCATCCCCATCAATCACAAGATCCCTAACCTCAAGCTGGCAGAACGGACAGTGGAGAGCAACGCAAAAATCCTAAGGCATGAGCTGGACTTGCTAGAGGAGTGAAGGGAGCAAGCTCAAGTTAGGGTGGCCTCCTACCAATAGAAGATAAAAAATTTATTATGAAAGAAAGTTTTGACCTAGAGTTTTCATCCCTGACACCCTGATCCTACGCAAAGTGTTTGAAAATATCAAGGTCCTAAGAGAGGGAAAACTAGGGGCAAATTGAGAAGGGGCCTACAAGATCATGGGAGAAGGCTACAATGGGTCGTACAAGCTTGAGAACCCTAGAACCGGAGCCTTAGTGGATAAATGATGGAATGCTCTTTACCTAAAGGAGTACCGCTTGGAGCAGAGCTGAAGATCTGGAGACAGAAGCTAGCAAACGTCTAGAAGGGGAACGTACTCTTCCTAACCAGCTAGGTTTTTATTACGATTGTTTTACAAACTAGTAGGTTTAACAAGGCATGTCAGATACTTCCTTGCTCATGAGATACACATTGTATGATATACACGACCATTCAATAAAAGCTTCTGTTTTCAGTAACTATGCTTTTCATTGTGTTCTATATTCGATCTCATGTTTTGTTTAACACAAAATAGCAGAGTGTTACCCTATGGATTGATGTAAATGATTAAGAGGAGCTTAAAGCCCAAGAAAGGCAACGAGCTCAAGTGGGGCAGATGATGTTGGTTCCTACGGGAAAGACCTTCACTTCGTGAGCTAGCCAATCCTCTGAAAGGTAAAACATCCCGAGGGGGGGAGGGTTAGGGAATTGAGAGGGACGCCCACAGATAGACCAAAATATTCGGAGTAAAACCTCATAACGGCTCACAGTAATCTTGGGTCGGTAAAGCCCTCGGGGTCAAGCTTCATAAGATCAGAATGTGTACGAGGTTAGATCTACACGAACACCCCAGTGGTGGCTCAACCATATCCTGGAAATTTGGGCATTCTAAGTCCCAAGCATTCACACCTAACGACCCTAAAGGGATAAGTCAAAGTCGATATATAGAGTTCTAGCAGACCCCATCTCGACACTGCAAACAAGTCCCCTTGGTAGGACTCAAGTCGGAGGGTAGCCCAGATGTGGTCTATGTGATAGCATCGGGTACCCTAAGAAGGTTGGGATACCCCAAGATGAAGGGACTTGGTCATGGGAAGGGCCTGGAGTACAATGGTCTTTATACAAACCTGGGGATAAGCATGCACACCTCTCATTAGGGAGGCAGTCTCAAAACTGCGAGCACCTCCCAGGAGACGTTAAGGTTACCAAGGATCTCCTCAAGCCTCTTCCGAGAGCATTAACTTAGAAAGATCTTGGGGTCCGAGAGTCGCACTGAGACCACATGCACTCAGAGGTAGACCCCCTAGACCCAGATATAAGTACGATAAACGTAAATACGATAAACTAAGTACAAGGTAAAAGCATGAAATAGCTAAACGTAAATACGATAAACTAAGTACATTATATTTACTCTTGGCATAAGAGTTATCTGAGCTAAAGGCCCATGCCAAGATTAGCAAAAAGACTACATAGGTCAAGAAAGATAAGTTATTGTTCGATAAATATTATTACAAAAATACACCCCTTGAACAGGCAGAGGGCTTCACTCTAACTCGGTCTCAGAAGCAGTAGAAGGATAGTAGGCGCGGATAAGCTCCTTACGCTCCTGCTCTTAGTCCACTCGTTAACTCTCAAGCTGGAGCCCGTGAGCCTCCTCCAAAGTACGAAGACAATCCTCACACTCAAGGTCCTTGGCCTCCAGAGCCTCCTTGAGTTTGGCCTCAGCCGCCTTAGGCACCTCCTTAACCTCAACCTAAACCCTCTCAAGGTCGGACCTCAAGTCTTTCACCTCCCCCTCATGGATGGAGCGCTCTTCCTCTAGAGCCCTTTCCTTCTCATCGATAATGTGGCAGGCGAGGGTTTGAGCATCCCTGAGTTTGTGAACCTCGACCTCAAGCTCCTTGATTTTGGAGGCAAACTCTTTGGCCTCCTTCTCCGCCTCCACGGCCTTCTTGTCCACCTCACGAGCGGTGGAGTAGAGACACCCAAGTATGGCTGTAAGGGTGATGGAAGACTGAAATAAGAATAGAACAATATGATTAGACACGAGAAAGCAAAAGAGACAAGTACAAAAGGAGGTCAGGGATGAGGGAAAGATTACCCGATAGAGGGAAGTCCAAGACATCGTCATCAGGTCCTTGGTCTCAAGGGACCCAAGGTCCTCAGCATCCTGCTCCAGCATCATGGAAGTGAGGGAGGAGCAGGCAATGTCGGCATGGGTCAACCCAGAACAGAACTGGGAAAGGACATACTCACCCACACGAGAAAGCACAACGCCCTCGCCCCTCCTCGGTCAGATCACGAGAAGGCTGAACGATAAAGTTGGGGCCTGACTGACCCCTCTTGAAGTAGACCCTGGGGAGATCAGGGACAACGCCCTCGATCGTTTCCACAAGGGAACCTACATAATCAACAATATAATGATTCCCAAACGTTTAACACAAGTAAATAAATATATACCAAGATAAACAAGCAATGCAAGATAATCCAAGACATAAGTAAGATCCCAAAATACAAAAGAGAATGAGCTTACCAAGTGAGAAGCCTTTGGGCTTAGAGGACCCCGGCTCAGATGAGAAGGGTAAGGAGTCGGTGGAGATAGTTATCCTCATCCTCTTGCGAGAAGGAGACAGGGGGAGAATGAAGTCAACGGCAGCAGTGGTAGCAGTAACAGCAGCAGCAACAATAATGATGCTAACAACAGAAGGAGAAACTAGGTGACAGGCCTCATTGTTCTCCACGGCCTGGACCAAAGCCTCGTCCTTGCCCTTGGCCAGCTTGGTAGTCTTCACCAGCCTTCGCTTCTTAGGTTTGGAGACCTCCCCCTGCTTGGTTGGAGCATGAACGTGTATGGGCTTGAGGGTGGAGGCTCCTTTCTTGTGGACTTGGGGGGCTCGAGGAACCTCGATCAGCTCCTGACGATTCTCGTGTTAGAGGGGCATGATGCCCTCCAGGCCCCCAGGGTTGGGGCGTTCCATACTCCATAATCACCGACACTTGCGATACTTGGCAGGGATGGCAAGGGTGTCATTCACGAGGTTGCGGAGAAAGTTAATATCTTTGGCCATCTCTTTCGGAAATTTGGAGAGACGGTTGACACTGGTGGGAACCTTGAAGTCAGTTTCCTGACCAAGCTTCTCCCAATCCCCGAAGACGAGGACGGGGGTCTTCTTCCAGTCCTTGGGGGAATACGGGGGGTCGAACAATAATGAATTCTTGACGTACATGATCTGCTAGGAAAGATAGAACTGGTTCATTGGGGTGGGCTTGACCTGGAAAAGGAGCCTGAACACTGACAGGCCCATGCGATAGTCAAACCACCGGTTGAGCCTGTCGAAGCAGGCCAGACAACGGAAGCTGTCTGGGAACCATAGCTCCATGGCGATGCCATAAAACTCCAAAGAAGTATAGATGAAAGCCGGGATTAGGAAGGAAAGCCCATAGACGATTTGGAAAGGATGGACGAGCAGACCCCGACCATGAGCTCTCTCGAGCTCTGATACTCTTGCCTCATCTTGGGTGAGAGCAAACCAGAAGTTTTCATTGTCCCCCTGATGGAAAGTTTGGATAAAGGAGACCAGGGCCTCGGCTGAGGGGTAGAGCTCATCACGAGCCTTCTTGGAAGTAGCCTTGGCGACGTACGGTTGAAGTTGCACGGCGGTGGGATCAGCCTCAACTTCCAGAACTTGAGGTTGGGTAACCTCGACCTCCTCCACTTTAAAGGTAGTAAGGGAGGAGGGATCCTGAACAACCTCAACGGAGGGTTCCCGGTTTGGTTTGGCGACTGCCAGTTGGGATTGCAAAATGGGTACGGCCGTAGCAAGCGGCTTGGAAATATCGATCTGATCAGCGACACTCGAATCCTGGAGAATGGTGATGGTGTGACCGATGATCTCGTCTGGGGTAGGGGAAGAAGTGCAGTTGGCAGCCATCGATGCTTTCTGGGTTTTTTCTTGGAAGAAAGAGTTTGAAGCTTTGAAGTTGCATAGGGGGTTTTCTAGGCCCAACAAGAAGTTTGAGCAAGTGAGAGAATGAAAAAATGAAAGAGAAGGAAGGTTTTTATTTATAGGTGAAGAGGTATGAAGTGATGAGGAGTGACCGTTTGAAGAGAGAGATGGTTTCAGATTATCAAGGATACAATTGGGTTCGAAAAGAGGTGGGAATGGAAAAAGTTGCATTAGTTAGGGAGAGACGTGATGACTGACGAGATTTGATGACGCATGAGTCATGATGAAGGCGGCACAGTGGAGGCACGTGCTTGGGATTTTGTGCACAACTAGATGGGAAAGCTGAAGCGGTTTTCAAAAATCGAAGCAGTAAAGTTTGGATAAATAGCAGCGCAAGGCCAACGTGTGTCAAGCCTTACGCTACTTTGGGGCTATTTATAGGAGTGGGTTTTGACCACCTAAGCTGGATGAAGACGAGCTCGAGTAATCTGATTTCGAATGAGGTCCGACAAGGCCAGGTATGGGCCTGGGCTTAGACGACTTGGGTTTCGATTAAAGAACAAATTAATTGGAGGTTTCTGGAAGTATTTTAAACGTTGTAGAGCCTTCTAGAATGTCCGATGGTATGACAATCTCAAGGTAAGATCAGACATCGAGGAGGCTGGACAATCTGACCATGAAGGACTATTCGATCGGACCTTGAGGGGGGGGGGGGGGGGGGTTGGCAGAATCTGATGGGAATAAGGTAATATTCACTGTATATCAGAGAGGATTATGCCAAAGGGCATGTGGTAATCATAAAGATTTGATTGGACCTAGATACGGAGATTCATTCTTTAATGAGTTCCTCCTTTCCTAATATAAAATAGTCTAGTTCAATGATGCTATGCTTAGACCTAGCAAGATCTCTATATATAGACCGATCATACATGGTTTCAGGTAACGTTATTCTGCCCTAATCATCACTACATTCTGAAGATAAAGTTCTGACTTAAACTTCGAAGAGTCTAAGCACGGTACCATACCGTACTCCGACTTATTTTACAAGTTCACGTAGATCTAAGTTATAGTGGGACAAATCTACTCTCACTGTCTACATATAAACTCATGCATTTCCATGCATATTGATCAAATTAATTTGATGAAATGTGCACACATTTGTTAATAGATTATAAAACGGTTCTCTAACCATCGATGGTGCAAAATCGAAGAGTTTAACTATCAAGTGAAAACGAGACATAATTTTCATGTGGTCTAAATGTAAGTGAAACACAAAGCCTATGGTCAATAGAGCTAAAATTAATAATAAGTTAATGACAACCACCATTTTGTCACTATAAAAAGACGAGTTAATTTAATTTAAGTGAATTGTTACAAGTAAATTGATGCGTCGTCTTAATCACGTTATATTTTTAGTTCTGTATCGCCTTTATTGTAAAGTATTTGATGAGTTAATGTTGCACTCTTTGTTAAATGGTGCAATTTAAGATATAATATTTTAGTCGATTCTTTTGATAATATTTCGGGTGTTTATCTTTTTATGAGTTATCTTTTTATGGGGTTTAGATTTTATATCTTCTCCTTATATTCTACTATATCATCAATCGAGATTCAAGGGTAACCGAAGTCCTACTTCAAAAAAAAAAAAACGAGCTAATTCAACTTTCGGTTATGATCGATATTTCAGTTAGAAGGTTTCAAATCTAGGTGTAAACGCAGTACGTGTTGTGCCGAAAATTCCAGCACCATTGCAAATACGTAAACGGCTTAACGTACGTAATGCTATTGATAATCTAAATTAGCCTAATTAGTGTATACACGATAGGATAGTGATCGACGACGGAAGCTTCACATCCGAAAAAATTATGGGAAAGGGTCATTCCGGTAAAACCATCGACCACGATTGCAGTTGTTGAAAAGGGACAGACGCTGTTTCCAGTCTGTCAAAAGCTAAGGTCCGAAGACATATTACCCTAATCCCCATTAGGTCCTTAACAAAATTATTGTAATTCCCCTATATGCCCCATTCTAATGTAGAAAAAGACTCTACTCACCCTGCATGTGCCATGTACTCAAACCCTAAATGACCATCGGAACCCCTAAACGGCACACGTGTCGGAATCCGGCGACAGATTGTTTGGTGGTGCCTGCCGTAGCGGATATGTTTGACCAATTATTCACACCCGCCTTCGCTGGCTTAATCTCCCGCGTCGACTGGTTTGTTTAAGAGGACTTTAAGCTGTGAAGCATATGATTGTAAAACTAATTTAGAGCTGTATGAGCGTATATAAATAATCGAAAGGAATCGAGTACTCTACCAGCATTATTGAAAACACGAAGCATAACACTTTCTCCACTCCTTTTTATATATTCTCCTCTCCTTCTGCAAACCCTCACTCACTCCCAAACCCTCCTCGATCAAGCTTCTTCTCTCTTTCTTCCTCATCAGAAAACCCGGCCCCTCTGTTTCTGTGAAAAAGAAAGAAGAAAGAAGAAAGACAATGGCTTTCGCAAGAATTCAAGTGTTTGTGATCTTGGGTCTGTTGGCGACCTCATGCTTGGCTCAGTCACCCGCTGCAGCTCCCAAGTTGGCACCCACCGCTGCTCCCACCACGTCACCTCCGGCAGCCACACCAACCCCTACACCGAGCGTGAGCGCACCTGCACCAAGTGCCACCACACCTGCACAGGAACCATCTGCCGCCACGCCTTCACCGGCATCGTCTCCTGCTTCCACACCCGAGGCCTCCACCCCAACCTCGTCGCCACCTTCTCCCTCGGCTGCTGGGCCCGCGGGACCCGCAGCCGAGCCAACAGCTGAAGACACTCCCAGCGGTGCATACGTTCATGGGTGGGCCACCGTTGCGGGAACCGCCCTCTTAGGGAGCTTCTTCGCCGTCGTGTTGGCGTAGACGACAACATTTCGATACGTCGACGGATCCGGAGGGAACTGTTATTTAATTTCTTTGTTGTTTATTTTTAAATTCATGTGTTAATTTGATGTTGTTATTTTTGTTTATTCTATATTATTGGAATTGGGGGTATGACTCACGGTGCGAATTTGATGATGATGATGATAATTAGTGCTTAATTAATTTGGAGGATCATTTGTTTCCGAGAGGAGTCGACAGGTGCTGCACCCATTTGTAGAGTTGATGAGACGTCTCATGTAAATCTTATAGTTTGAATAATAAAACCGTTTGTCATTCTTTTCAAGCTTCTCGATTAATTCTTTTCAAGCTTCTCGATTAATTCTTCAACTCAGTTCATTTCATGATTTAGTTGACGAAAAAACCCAATCGATTTCGTTCATGAAATCACATTCAGTTTAGATCTGTAAGTTTGGTACCTAGCAAACAAAAACAAATGAAAAAGACATGGATCGAACTCATCAAAACAGAACTAGGCCTTCATTTTCTAAAGTTTGAATCAGTACCTCTGTTTACGGGTCATTATTTGGCCCATAGATTCGAAAAGCTCGTGGGCAGCTTCAGGTCCCAAAGTTCAAGTCCGGCCCTATGGGTTTAGGATCGGGCTTGGGCTGAGATCCCAAAACTCGCGGACCTAAAAAAGCTAGGCATGTCGAGGGCCGCGCAGTAGAGCCAAACATGTCAAACTCATCAATTATATATATTATAGATTAATTATTATATTGATATACGTATAAACTGTCTAATTTATCTTAATACCATTTATTCAAATACTAAATACTATTTTTTAGACATATAAATTATTTAGTGTATATAAATGTTTATATATTAAATGATTACACACTATTAAATTATAAAATTTGTATTTAACACAAAAAAAGGCTCCGCCCTATGGGCCTAACCCGGTCCTGCCCGAAAAGTCCACTTAGATCTAGGGCCAAAAAAGCTCTTGGATTTCAAAATTTTAAAAAAGTTTGACCTGACCCGACCCGCATTTTTTAGACATAACGAAAAAATCAGGCCGGACCCGAACCCGACGGGCTTAGGCTTTGGCGGCTCAAATCCGGCCGATTAATGACCCCTACCTCAGCTTTTGACAAAAGTGTAAAGTTCCATTAAAGCATATGTTCTTTTTTTTTTCCTTCTTAAAAAATGGGGAACGCGACAACTTAATTTTTATATCTAAACATTATGTGTTTTGGTAAATTGATTAGTTTACAATGTACACGTTCAATTCCCTTGATGTTGATATGAGAATTTTGAAGTTGATCACCACCACTTTTAGGTGCTCCATAACACTTTTCTTGTTGTTCTTTCATGGATTTTCATCTTTTGTGTAATTACTCACTTTCGACTTTTAAAAGTTCAACTTAAAAAACAATGCATCTGTAACGGAAAACAGAAATAATGTGCACATCTGTGCAGTGACATAGTGTTCCAAGATCAATTCAAAATGTTCAAACGATTTACTGCAAAGAAAAAGACAAAAAAATACATGCAATTGTGTAATATGTTTCAAATTTCATTTTCCATGTGATCTACAATGACGGAGTTCGCATGTTATGCAAAGCTTCTGAGAACGCACTACCCTCTTTACATTTGGCACTCCCATTATATCTTTTGAATTGTATCATAAGCAGGTAGGATGCTTCAGTTGTGGTCCTTGTGGATGTGGAGATCCTCCTTTGCGATCAAGATTCTGTCTAGTTTTACGTCTGTCTTACGGACATTGGAATGTACATCAAACATGGGTAGCTAGCTCAGGTGTCCTCAACGAGTCGAGGGGAGCCTTGCGGGCTTTGGGTCGGGGTGAATTTTTTAGAAAATTAAATAATTACGTATGGGTTGGGTTGGGTCAGGATTTAAGCACAACTGTAAATTCCAAGTCCAACCTAAGGAACCGGGCCGGGCCGGATATCTCTATAATTTTCAGGCCGGATCTAATTGTTTTCTACATTAAAAATCAAGTCAAACTCACTAATCTAAAAAAAAAGTTAAAAATATGACTAATTTATAGCGTTTTTTCACTCTAATAAATACCATATACTAAAGTTAAATATAACTTTTAGTTAAATCTTTTGTCAAATTTAGCAAGAATGGAAAGAGAAAATAACTAATAGTTAAATTTTTCACTCCAATATTTTCCTCTCTTCATAGTGCTTTATTTCAATTTGACTTAGAAATATCTAGAACTATTGGAGTAAAAGTTAAAAATATAGTAGTTATATTTAGTTTTGTGATAAATTTGACTAGAAAATAAGACACTATTATTGGGTATGCTCTTAGATCAATACCCAAACATCAACTCAAAAACCATACAGCATTTTCAAAACAATAAATAAAGATTTTTTTATTTATAAAACTAAGTTTACTCATTAAGGTCAAGTAGCAAATGAGAATCTAATAGCAAATCCAATTATTCAACTAAAAATATATTCATTAAGGCAGTAGTTTGTTTCCTTACCTTATTGTAATTTTTTTATATAAGTATAAATTATAATTCATATATTAAATTTAAGAAATTAAAATACAATGCGGGTTTTGGAGTCGGGCCGGAAGGACTTCTTACGGGCCGAGCCTATGAGCAGGTCAGGCTTGAGACACTAAGCTCAAATCTGACCCACGACCCGACGGACCTATTACAGACTTTTTTTTAGCCGAACCGAACTTGGACTTCTCCAACCTTACGGGCCTTTGTGGACCTCGGAGCCCGCGATGAGGCCTAAACTAGCTTCTCATACATTTTTCAGAGTTTCTACTCGGTGGGGTCATTCTAGTGAAAGGAAACAAGCAACACGTTTGATATGATGATGCGATGCTTGTCTGGTTAGAAACAGAAATTAAATACTGGAACCAAAGCGCAGAGAAAGGAACGAGATGACTTAACCAACGATGACGTTTATGTTACGAACCAGACAAGGCGATGAAGCCATGAAGGCATTCACTAGGGTGGATGGACACTGGGCCTTGATATTAATAGTACGGCTTGGTAAGTGGGCGACCACACAGTTCACCAAATAGAGATGGACCGAGGTATAATGACTTTAATCATTACCCCGAAATATATGGTGAATAAAAACAAACCCGGGTAAAGCCCAAAAATGTTAATCTGCAAAATCTGCAGCAACGTCTCCGTCAAAACAACCGAATCACCTCCGCTATCCAACCACCATCAGCCACTATGGAATGTTAAAAAAGTGTTTGGACTTGAAATAAATATTTTATATTGGGCTTGAATGGCTGAAGTCTTAGTGAGTGGCCCAAGATGACTGAAGTCTTGTCGAGCGGCCCATACTTTATAAAGAGCTTGGCGAGCGGTCAAGTGAGAGAGATAGAGTTCGATTATAACTATGATTTATGAATTAGCTGATTCCATGAGGCTTGGATGTCTATCATATCTTTTCTGTTTCAGATAGGTTTCTTTAATAAAGAAGTTGTGATAACATTGGAGTTCTATAAGGATAAAAACCTGTATGCTGGTGTTGGAGTTATATTGAGATTCAAAGAGCAAGAGCATAAGAAGTTCAAGTGAATTGAAAGACAAATGCTGAGCATTATATAAGGAAAGTAAGATCTTTGTGGAAGAGGTCCCCGATCAAACATACATTTGTTATACGCAAGTACACCTAGACAAACATCTCGTCAAGAGATTCTATCTTCTTTGCAACCAGCAGATCAAACTGTTTGTCACCTATCAAGTGAGAGTATTGCGATCAGAAGGAAGCCATTGCAACTGGACGATTGAAGAGCTTGTCACCTATCGAGTGAGAGTTTGAATATCCAAAGGAAGCAGTGTTCTCAACACATCGTTAGAGAGATTGCTCTGCTTTGCACTGATAAGGGAGTGTGAGGTATATATTTCGAAGGCTCTGCAAGAGACACATATCAAAGTCCTAGGTTACTAGGCGAGAAGGACCTATTCAGACAGGGTTGATGCTCTCCTTGTCTTAATCGCTTATCAAGAAGTCAGACGACTTTACATTCCATATTCCCTTGAAGAACGGTGGCACGCCAGCATACAAAGCACATACAGGATAAACTGATATCTGCGGTTAAACTATCCGAGGCCAATAAAAGAGACTGCTTCGCGGGAAGGATCTCTCCACGGGAGATATTTTTGCATCGAACATTTTGGCACGCCCAGTGGGACATCTTTGTGTCTCTAAGTGACAATAGGGAATCCTTACCGAAGGAATTACCCTCAGTGTCGCAAGCACCCACAACCGGCTTACCGTGAACATACATCTACTCGGTGTCGTTCATTGAGTGATTGAGCGGTTAACATCATCTTCGCTAAAGACTTTAACACTATGTCGTTTAAATCTTTAAGTGAAGTAGAGATAGCGGAACTTACGTTCCCGGAGTACCTAGCTTACGCGGCTAGGCGTGACAACCACTAGACTAGTTACTATACGGCTCTCGATGAGAGAATCGAACAATAAGCAACTCTTCTCACTACCCAAAGCAATTTAATAGACACAACATTAGCTGAAATCCAAGCGATACGGGTAGAATTCAACAGAGATCAGGAGAAGAGAAAGGCTATTGGAGCCCAGGTAGCAAGTCTTGTAGAAGATCAGGATAAACTACAGATTGACATCATATAACACTTAGGAACAAGTTTGGATGAATACCGCCGGCATGCGGCGACACGGTCTCAAATGACAGACAGGGACATAGCGTCTCTAACTAAATCCGTATCTGACCTAGGAAAAAAGACTAGACAAGCGGAGTCTTTCCCTCTTGCTTGGGAGCAACGGTTAAACAGGTTCCTGAACGATTGCGACATACATTTGGCCAAGATGTATGATACATATGAGACACTGTTTCCTCCTTTTCAGAAGGATGATCCTGATGCTTGGCAATGGCCACAGTTCTACCGGCATTAGACCTTCCAGACTTTCTCTGGCGACGATGATTCTAACGCGACAACATACTTAGCATACTTCACGCTGCAATTAGGGCAGTTTGCCGATAACGAGGGACTCAAGTTAAGAGTCTATGGATCATCCTTGTCAGGATCGGCCGTCGTATGGTATACGGGATTAGAAAAAGGTTCGGTCAATGAGTGGAAGGATATGGAGGCTTTATTCATAGACCACTTTGGAACGGCTAGACCTGAAACCAATGTTGGAAAGCTAGCTTCCTTGAGCCAATCGGCGACAGAAAGTCCAGTCACCTTCTTGCACCGTTTCTAGTCAGAGTATAATCTATGCAAGACTCCACTTGGAAAAGGGGAGGTAGTAGAAATGGCCAAGAATGGTTTGGAAGATACATACCACCAACTATTCTTAAATAGCAAGTACTTCTCCTTAAATGAGCTTATCACGGCTGTAACTAAAGTTTACAATACCATGCAAGAAATAGATAATAGAAGGAATGCGTCTAAGGGAACGTACAATGCTAGGTCTTATGATAGACCAAAGCTAAAAATTGTGGCTTATATAGAAGATATAGACGGCCAAGAGTTGGACTCTGATGGCGAGCAAGCGGGAGTTATGGATTTATCGACAAACAAGGTTTTAAAGCCCCGCAAGCTTTAGAAGAATAAGGGTCCAATCAAACTTTCGACAGTGGCTTTTACTAAGCCAGAGTTCGAAACATACACTTATGATGCAAATATGGCTCATGAGATCTTGGACGAGCTATATAGCATGCGAACTGTCAAAGCAGATTTTGGACCTCTCCCTACGGTTGAGCAGTTAAAAGGTAAAAAATATTGCAAGTTCCATGGAGCATGGAACCACATTACAAAGGACTGCATCAAGTTAAAAGATCAGATTCAGAAATGGATCAATGAAGGAAGACTAGAGCTAGTGGGAACGTCCAAGGCAACTGCATTACTTGATTCTACGCCTTTCCTACCACCTCATGTTAATATGATTGATATCGAGTGGTCATCACCCGATAGCTGTGTCGGGGGTGTGGAAGACTGGGATTGACCTGTCTTTGTGGGATATTCTTTCAACTGTGGCAAGTTGGAGGATATTCTAGACAGGTTACATGACATGGGCTATTACCGGGTATTTGAACTCAGACATTTATGGTATGAGGGTCCGGCTCAACATTTCTGCAAATTTCACAACCAGTTTGGTCATCCAACAGCAAAGTGTTCGACCTTGAGAGATAAGATTCAAGGGTTGATCAACTGAGAAGTGATTAAAGTCGACTACCAGGGAATGGTGGAATGGCATCCACAATATCATCATACAGCTTCACCATCTCCTTGTACAACAGTTCCTTCCACCGACACCGTTTCCGTTTGTGAGGAATTTAAACAGACCTACAGAAGGAAGAGGTCAAGGAGGAAGCCTAAACGCAATATAGCATTTGTCCGGCCTAAGCGGACTGAGATTACATACGATGCGTCTAAGTGAGAGGAAATATTTGAAGAGCTAGTCCTACCAGGGATAGCAAGAGTTCTTGATAATTGGGAAACGCCGGACCCACATCCCGAGGATGTCAGGGGTCTACTCTACTGTCGATACCATCATAGATGAGGTCACCATTCCACGAGTGCTTGTCGTGATTTGGAATTCAGGATACATCAGTGGATTGACGAGGGAGAAATAATGATAGACCAAGAGCCCTCGCCAAGCTTGGCGGCCGACATATCATGACAGTTGGAATGTTGGAGCTAACGAGAGACAAATCAAACAAACGAAAACAGACCAACAGTCATCAAACTACTGGCGAGAGTCCACCAAGCAAAAGAACGACAAAATCTGTTAAAGGAAAAGAAAATGTGGACTCAAAAGCAGAGTCACCAGTAGCCCTTTGTGCTCACTGTAAACTCAAAAGCGGGTTGAAGATTTACTATGAAGAATTGGCTGAAGAAACTAAGTCCTTCCCAGAGTTATTTTCACAAACAGATCATTAGCCCTATAATCCACAACGAGCAAGACAAAGGGACTCTCTAGTTCCCAAGCGCTCGCGAGCAACAGAAAAGGTCAGTGAAGCCAAGAAGTGTGAATCAGAAGTTGCTGATACGCTCGCCAGGCCATATGTTCCTCCAGCATCAAGAAATATCACAAAGGAGAACATATGGTATGTGAAGGAGAAGGGAAAGATTATCGAGGTGACTCCAAGTAGAAGAAGAAATCTTCAGAGATGCTTTGGAGAAGCCAAAAGAGCATTAGTGGCTTATGAAGCAGGCCTGCTCAAAGAATAAGAGCTGGCGTGTTCTCCAGAAACATTCCAAAGGTGAATGAATGCCCTTGCAGCAAACCCCTTGGTGGTCTTCAGGAAGAAGTCTCGTGAGCCCAAAGTGAGAGCACAACGTCCAGGTGTTTTTAACCATAACCCAGAGTTAGGGTCTAAAGGAAAACAGCCCTAACCTATTCCTGAGGATCATCGTGAAGTCATGAAACGAAAGCCAGTAAGAAGACGTCTCACTTTTGATGATGAAGCGATGGAAACAATGGGGCTACATACACCTCCAAAGGAGGGGAAACACATTCAAAAGAAAAACACTCCAAGCGAGACCAAGGTCTTGCAATGGAGACCGATACCTTTAATTGTAGAAGAACAAAAGAAGGTCCGACAACCTGTTTTCCATCCCAATGAGCAAAATTCAGCACTACTCATGCCAGCAGCCATAGATCCTATACCTGAGGATCAATTGCAACAGGTTGCTTCTCTCGAGGTCACTACAACTTTGGACTCCGAGGGACAACAGGCTGAGGGTAACGACTGTGCAGATGATGAGCAGTTGTTGGATTACGGTGAAGATGAAGAAGCTGAGGAATACGTCGAGGAAGATGATACTGCTGTTAACATGGTGTTTGTTCTGTCCTCCAAATATGCTTTACCTCTACCAGCATTGATGGATGAATCGATCACGAGCGGAAGTGTCAACAACTTGGTAGTGCCAGAAGATGAGCCAATATTGTCAGATAATTTAGCACTCGCCAAGACACCAAAGACTGATTCATCATCAACAAAGGGACAGATGATGTTCGCCAAGCCTACCGTTGACATGGCCATGCACATGCGGCCGTTATATGTAACGGAAAATGTCTAGGGAATTCAAGTCAACAAACTCTTAGTGGACTCAAGGGCAGCAATGAATATCATCACAGTCAAAGCAATGGCCATATTAGGCGTTCCCAAGTCTGCTATCCAAGAAACCACACTCAACGTTAGAAACTTTTAGGGTAGCATTTCCAAGACCTTGGGCATTGTCTTTTCGCTGGCACACATCGATCCAGCCACCGGTACATACACGTTCTTTGTAGCAAAGTGCACAGCTCCATACAGTGCAATTCTGGGGTGTGACTGGATCCACATAAGCTATTGTGTACATTCGTCCCTCCATCAGCAGATGTTGCTCTGGAATATGGAGTCTAGTGAGGCAGAGATAGTTGATGCCGACCCTCGTCCATACTCTGTTTCTGCTAATTCTTTAGAAGCTAGTTATTACCACAGTGACCTTAGGCCATTAGAGGTATGTGGCGTCGACAACAAAGGCCGCCCAGTTAGTGTTACGGCTTCTGAACTAGCTCAGTGGGGTATAATTCAAGTAAATCATGATCATGGCCGACCCTACACCATTGAGCTACCATCCAAACATTCTAAATGATCGGGTCTCTATCAAGTATAGAGACCAAAGTTTGTTACTCTTTACACGAGCGCTTTCACAATTTTCTGTTGGAGAGTCAAGCCTACGAGAAGGTTCCAATGATAGTAGCATTGGAATATGTGGATGAAAATGTTTTGAATGACTTCGAAGAGGAGGAAGAGATTAAATTAGCTCCAGCAGCTTTGGATGATTTACCTCCTAAAGTCAAGGATCCCATTGAAAAGATCAATCTTGGGACAAATGAAGAGCCAATCTCTGTGGCCATTAGTACCTTCCTAGAGCCTGAAGAACGACTGAAGCTCATTGAGTTGCTACGTGAATACGCAAATTGTTTTGCAGAAAAGTATGACAACATGCCAGGCCTTTCACCAGACTTGGTTTGTCACAACTTACCCATCATAGAGAGAAAGAAGCCCATGAAACAAGAGATGCGTCGGATGAATACAGAAACAGCAATTCTAGTCAAGGAAGAGGTCGAGAAGATGCTCAAGTCAGGGATCATACAAGTAGCCAAGTATAATGAGTGGCTATCCAACGTAGTCCCAGTCAATAAAAAGAATGGAAAAATGCGAGTGTGCGTTGACTATAGAGAATTGAACAATGAAACTCCAAAAGATGCATACCCAATGCCAGTAGCGGATTTGTTGGTGGACTCAGTAGCTCGTCATGAGATGTTAACATTCATGGATGGAAATACTGGTTACCATCAAATTCCAGTGGTAGAATCATATAGACATAAGACTGCGTTTCGGTGCCCAGGATTTGCAGGAGTATTTGAGTACGTGAACATGCCATTTAGACTCAAGAATGCAGAGGCAACCTACCAACGAGCAATGAACTTAATCTTCCATGATCTTATTGGTAAGACTATGGAAGTTTATATAGATGATGTGGTAGTTAAAACAAAGTGCAGAAGTGATCACATTGAAGACTTGTGGCAGGTGTTTCTCAGAATGAGGCAACATCAACTGAAGATGAATCCAGCTAAATGTGTATTTGGTGTACAAGCAGGAGACTTCCTGGGATTTCTGGTTCATCAACGTGGGATTGAGATACCGAATAACAAGAAACAAGAAGTTCTTAGTGCAATCCCACCAAAGAGTAAGAAGGAGCTAGACCGCTTATTAGGAAAGATCAATTTCTTACGACGGTTCATTGCCAATGCTGATGGGAAGACACAACCATTCTCAACGTTGCTCAAGCTTCAGAATCAAAAAGACTTTGTATGGGAGCATATCCATCAAGAGGCGTTTGAGACCATCAAAGCATATTTAACAAACTCGCCAGTCTTGGTTCCTCCAAGGCCAGGGGTTCCGCTTAAGTTGTATATTTCAGCTACTGACCTTTCTATTGGAAGTTTATTAGCTCAGGACGACATATCAGGAACTGAACGTGCTATTTTCTATTTGAGTTGTACCCTGAATGAATGTGAAACGAGATACTCTCCAATGGAAAGATTGTGCATGGCTCTGTATTTTTCAGGATGCAAATTGAGGCACTACATGCTTTCCTTCACCATGTGCGTTATAGCACAAACAGATTTGGTGAAGTACATGTTGTCCAGACCCATTCTCCGGGGATGAATTGGGAAGTGGATTCTGGCTTTGTCAGAGTTTTCTTTACAATACGTTCCCCAGAAGGCGGTTAAAGGCCAAGCAGTGGCCGACTTTCTGGCCCATCATCTAATGAAGGATTTCCAAGAGGGGCCAGAACTGGACCTTGCTCGTATCGATTTGGCTCCTTGGTGTTTATACTTCGATGGGTCAAGTACGATTACTATGGCTGGGGCAGGAGTGGCATTAGTCTCTCCACGCGGCCAAACTTTTTCTTATTCTTTCAGGTTGGACTTCAAATGCACAAATAATCAAGCAGAGTATGAAGCTTTAATCATTGGATTGGAACTTCTATTAGAGATGGAGATCACGGATGTGCATGTATTTGGAGATTCCCAACTAGTGATCCGACAACTTGAAACCAAGTATAAGGCTGGACCAATACTAGAACCATACGTTAAGTGAGCCAGTGACTTACTCAAGTTGTTTACTGTGGTGGAGTTGAGCTACATCCCTCGCCAGAGGAATTATGCAGCAAACGAGTTGGCTCAACTAGCAAACGGGGGTGAGCTTGCAAGATGGAGTACGCAAACGAATATTAAAGGTTGAACGAAGGACCCTTCCATCTTTCCTTGCTCGTCAAGAAGATAAAAATGAGTGGTACGTTGCTACACTTGATCACATTGATGTGGATTGGAGACAGGATATTATTTCCTACCTCCAGAATCCTAATAATCCGGTAGACAAGCGGATTCGATTTTTAGCTCCTATCTATGTACTCAAGGATGATGAGTTGTATAGAAGATGAGAGGAAGGCATACTATTACGGTGTGTCTTTGGACGTGAAGCAAAGCGATTAATGAGGGAAGTCCATCTCGGGATAACAGATGCACACTAGGCTGGTCCTAAGATGAGGTGGTTAATACGAAGACGTGGCTTTTATTGGCCAGGAATGCTCAAAGATTGCATCACATTTGCTAAAGGTTGTGAAGAATGCCAAAAATATGGTCCAATCAGCCATATGCCCAGAATACCATTATAGCCTATAATCAAGCCTTGGCCAGCTCGAGGATGGGCTTTGGACTTAATTGGAATGATTCATCCTCATTCATCTGATGGACACAACTTCATCATTATGGCAACTGATTTCTTCACAAAATGGGTTGAAGCTCGACCTCTCAGGGTATCATCGCAAAAGCCATCCGCTAGTTCTTATTTGAAGACATCATTTGTAGGTTTGGCATTCCTGAGAGTTTTGTTTCAGACCGTGGGGCAGCATTCATGTCTGGAGATGTCTTTACGTGGAGGCATTTTCTAGGTCGGAAGAGATAGGCGGCGGCGAGAATGAAAGGTCTTAGCTTTTGACAAATGAGGTTGAAAGTGCAGGATCAAGGCAAGTGAGAAGGTCTCGTTGGGGAATAGGATTTTGTCGATGTGAACTGGTGCTTTTATATTACATCAGTCGAATGACGCAACTTTTTAGAGGAGTTATGTAACGTGGCACTTGGGTGTTATGTTACCGTCTGGTTTAACAACGCGTCAGTCGGGTAATATTCAAGTCTTTTCGCTTGTATAAGTAATTCAAGTTCAAGACTTGAGGGGAAATGTTTGGGCCTGAAATAAATATTTCATATTGGGCTTGAATGACTGAAGTCTTGGCGAGCAGCCCAATATGGCTGAAGTCTTAGCGAGCGACCCATACTTTATAAAGAGCTTGGCGAGCGGCCAAGTGAGAGAGATAGAGTTCGATTAGAACTATGATTCATGAATTAGTTGATTCCATGAGGCTTGGATGTCTATCATATCTTTTCTGTTTTAGATAGGTTTCTTTAATAAAGAAGTTGTGATAGCATTGGAGTTCTATAAGGATAAAAACTTGTATGCTGGTGTTGGAATTATATTGAGATTCAAAGAGCAAGAGCATAAGAAGTTCAAGTGAATTGAAAGACAACTGCTGAGCATTATATAAGGACAGTAAGAGCTTTGTGGAAGAGGTCCCCGATCAAATACATAAATTTGCTATACGCAAGTACACCTAGACAGACATCTCGTCAAGAGATTCTATCATCTTTGCAACCAGCAAATCAAACTTCTTGTCACCTATCGAGTGAGAGTATTGCGATCAGAAGGAAGCAATTGCAACTGGACGACTGAAGGGCTTGTCACCTATCAAGTGAGAGTTTGGATATCCAAAGGAAGTAGTGTTCTCAATACATCGTCAGAGAGATTACTCTGCTTTGCACTGATAAGGGAGTGTGAGGTATCGATTTCGAAGGCTCTGCAAGAGACACATATCAAAGTCCTAGGTTACTAGGCAAGAAGGACATATTCAGACATGGTTGGTGCTCTCCTTATCTTAATCGCTTATCAAGAAGTCATGCGGCTTTACATTCTATATTCCGTTGAAGAACAGTGACACGCCAGCATACGAAGCACATACAGGATAAACCGATATCTGCGGTCAAACTATCCGAGGCCAATAAAAGAGACTGCTTCGTGGGAGATATTTTTGCATCAAACAAAAAGCATCGAACTTTTTTCCAACTTTCAACTTCCGCGCGAGACCTCTAGAGATCCAACTCCTCATCCTCTACTTCTCACATTAAAACTAAAAACTTTTCTTTTTGTGTAGATTTCTAAACAAAAAGAGAAGATTAAGTCTTAACTGAGTCACGAAATAAGAGAAAAGGAAAGGAAAGTAGGATATTTTAGTGCTTGAGTTGAGGCACGAAATGAAAGTGGAGGGAAGCTAATTCCTAATGGAGAGGGAAAATGAGGAGAAATTAATTCCCTCCATTAACCTTGAGATTTTGTTTCTCTCCCACTTGTAGCAATGTTACAATGTTTGTTTTACCAAAATAATTTTGCTAGAAATTTGAAATCACTACACATGAGGATATTATTGTAAAATTCATATACTTTTATTTTCTTTTTCTAACATCAACCAATCACTGAAAATGAAATTCAAAATAAATTATTACTTTCCATTCTCAAAAGAAAAAAAAAGAGAAATGAAACAAATTATTTTTTGTTTCTCGACTACCAAATGAGGCCTAAAGACTATAGATTCATGACTTATTTTTCGGCTTAGGCTTATGTGAGATGTTCATACTCCCTACTTATGTCAAGAAGAAAACTAGAAAAATTATGTCCTCCACCAACAATTAATCTTCAAACTTCTGTACTCAATGTCCGGTCAAATTAATGATATCTATAACCATCGACCTCCAAATTTCAGTTCGATCAATTGCCATTTATAAAAAAGGGAGAAAAACAGTCGATGACATTTTTAAAGGATTAATACATTTAAGGACATTTTTGGACAAGAAAAGACTTTAATAGCCTTTTTTGATTATACAAAGATTTTATTTCTAAGGCGAAAACTTTGACAAAGTCTTCCACTTCTGCTAAATTCAAAATTCATCTTCTTGCTCCTGCTCTATGTGCTCCGCCATTGTTTGAGAGCTTATATCCTTCTATCATATTTGTTATGTTGTGATCTTCTGGATCAGAGAAACCCAGCTCAACATCAGATAAGTTTAGCTAATGATTGTCTTCATCTTATTGAAGCATAGTTATCTTTGCTTCCTCTTATATTCGAAATTGCTTGTAAGCAACTTCAGTGGATTTGCTCATGCAGAGGTGACGATCATCTGTTTTGATTCTTCTGGCTCTCCTTGTAGAGTAGAGACTGTAGTCTTTATCTTGCTTGACCAGATTAAGATGTGTATCTTCCCAGATTACATGGTAAGTCATTTGTGCTCCTCGATATCTTTTAATATCTTCTATATTAGGTATTCTGGTGACATTTGGTCCTGCTGGTCAAGGGACTTAAATTACTTGATCCATAATAATATTATGTTGTGCTGGAGGAATGCTATTAATATTTAGCAAAAGACTACCTACTAGAGTTTCAAAATAATGCACTATGCTCTCTCTAAGATTACTCGGGAATGACTCTACATGAGTAATTTTGCTTATATTTCAAATGTACCAAGAAACCATTCTCCAGCAAGAAGCCTGGAGAAAGATGATAAACTGCTCCTTCATGCTCAAAATGTAACTCGTGATAGTTTTCCATATCTATGCTTGCTAAAAGGATTTGGTACCTAACTTGCTCATCAAGATTTTTGAAATCTCCTTTCATGTTATAATTTTTGGTTCTTATGCTTACTTTAATATGCTTGCTAAATTCTTTAGTTGCCATTACATAGTTTGGAATGCAACCAGTTATAGCCAAATTAGTGCTCAAATCAACTTAAGCCGTTACTATTGATGTTTGCTGATGGTTATCCCATATATCATCATATAGGTATATTAATGCTTTTTTACCAACCTGTGCTTGAGTTAGTCCTATTAGACCAATTAATATGGTTCCAATATGTATTTGCGAATAACGAAGCTTATTGAGTTGCTCAATTACTTGATTGCTCAATAGATTTAAAGTAACTTCTTTATCGATACAACTTATTTCATGTTGGCTAATGCTACTTAGAATGCTATTACGAATTTCAAATGTTCCCAATTGATATAAAATATGTTTTTTCTTTTGTGATCATAAAAATCCATTTCTTAGAAAATCTTGTGCTTCTTCTTCATTATGATAAATATTTTCTGCTCGTGTTATTTCTTTTCCTTTTCGTTTGAAAAGTTTCATTTTATATTATCAAAAGGATTTATTCTTACCCTTTTTGGTTAATTACTTATTCTCAAATTCTCTTACTTTTTAATTAAAGATGGAGGTATAGACTATGATGCTGATGTATTTAATGTTAAATTAATATCTATCAATTAATTTTCGATTTTATCTAGTTTTTCTGATAAATTAATTAGTAATTGAATAATAATATTATTTTACCTTATAGGAATATTATTGATCGGAATAGTAGTTGTGATGCTCGAAAATCCTACTGCATTGTCGTCTAATTTACCAACTTCTTTAAGTGCTTGTAAATAATTTTTTTTTATCGGTCATCAAATCAATAATCGATCAATTTTATTATGTAACTTGTCTACTTGCTCAGTTAACTCCTTTTGTATTAGTTGTATTTTTGCTACTTCAACTTTTAGATTTCAACAACTTCCAAAGATTGTAATTTAACTTGCTTCGGCTTGCTATCAATGAAATCAATAAACTCTTTAATTTCTTTGCGATTAGGAAAACGTTGTATATTCTTATTATTATATTCTAATTGAGATGAAATAAAACTTAAGTTTTGTCTGATAATTTGTGAGGAATTTTTCTGAAAATGCTCCAAAATATGCTGTAAAGTAATATTATGCTTGTTTTGCTCAAACTTTATATGCTCAACTTGACTTATTATGAGATCAACGATGCTATTTATAATTGAAAATTCTTCACTGTGTAAAAGATACTTGTGATTTTTCTGTGGAAATAAAAAATTAAATTATTTTGATCCAAAGTTATTTTTCTTTTTTGATTTTTAGTTATTTCTAAATTAAGATACTCTATCATACAAATTCAAAACAAAGATGCACAATTTTTTATTTTTTTTTCTTTTAATTATCGTACAAGACACATGCAACAAAGGTAAACACACATGCAACAAAGAAATCAAACATGCAACAATATACAAGAGCACATTCAATTTTAGTTTATGATTTTTCTTACTGATTGTGTTTATGACTTCCATCCTCAAGGTACTTTACTATAATAACTATATGATTATAAAGCTAAACATGACTGTGATACCAAATTTGAGGCGCGTGATCAGTTATATTGGTGAGGCGAAAATAATAATAAAAAACTTGGTCTTGAACATGGTCAAAAACTTAAAGTTGTAACAAACGCCAACTAAAGGGCTACAAAAACAGAAACAGAGGTTTTTGTACTCAGAGGTCCTTTGGTTTAATTTCTAATAATTATTTTGACATGCATGCAATTATAACAGAAAGTCTTCCAACAAAATATGATCGTCAGTTTAGCTATTTATTACATAATTATTCCAATATTTTTTCCTGTTTTGGACAAGAAGTCGTCTAAAGTAACAAGGAAATTAAAGGTTAAAGAAGTCTACTGTTGTGTGCTAGCACAGAAAGCTGTGCAATCTTCAAGATTCCAAAAGTGATTGGCTACAAAAGTATGAACTAGTACTGAAAATCTTGTACTGCTACTGAAAAATCAAGGTATGAAGCGCTACTGGATCTGAACATGCAAGGTATAAACTGCTACTGGATATGTGAGGTATGAACAACTCCAAGATATACAAGTGTGTTGTGATAATCTTGCTTTGAAGATGAACTACTACGATTATAGACCGCTACTAGTTGACATGCATTGCTACTGAAACAGACCGGTACTGATATGGAGGGGTACTGAAAATTGGCTGGTACTGCAACAAACTTCTGCTGATATGGAGTGGTACTGAAAATTGACTGGTGCCGAAACAAACTGCTACTAATATGAACAACTTCGGGTATTTTATGTGGTTTTTGAAGGTGATGTTGGATTATGAACAAAGGTTGTTGGTTTATGATGAAAATTAACATGCAAGGTGGTTTTTATGAATAAATGGTTGATATGGATATGATATGATATATGTGTTTTAATAATAGATAATTACATATAAGGTCATTTAGAGACCCTACTTTACACATAAGGTTATTTAAACTTTTTATCCTAATTAAGGTCACTTTCTTTAATTCATATTTTCTGTCTTTCCAATTTTGCCCTTTTATATTTACTTTGAAGATCATTTATATTTTTATCTTAATTAAGGTCATTTTTTATCCATATTTTCTGTCTTTCAAATTTTGCCTCTTTATATTAACTTTTCAGGTCATTTTATATTTTTTATCCTAATTAAGGCCATTTTTTTTATCCATATTTTTTATGCATAAAGTTCCAGTAAAGTAGTACTATCCAACAACTAGAGTAATACTTTCTGAAAACTACAGTAGTATTTTTCAACAAAGTTTTAGTTAGAATGCATAAAGTCCCAGTAGAGTAGTATTATCCAACAACTAGAGTAGTACTTTCTGAAAACTACAGTAGTATTTTCAACAAAGTTTTAGTTAAAATGCATAAGTCCCAATAGAGTAGTACTATCCAACAACTAGAGTAGTATTTTCTAAAAACTACAGTAGTACTTTCAACAAATTGTTGTAGTGCTTTTCATGAAACTGCCAAATGGTGTTTTTTGCAACGTCTTCACTATTTTTGGAGGCAATTTTTTATGAAGTTCACCCATGATATTGCAGAAGCCTCTCAATGACGATCTTATTTGGACCTTGGGTTTTTTAGGGTCCTCCATTTGTGCAATTTCTGCAAAACAATAAGACAGACCATCAAAATACTACATACCACTTACATAAATTCTATATACTACTCACAGACAGCAGTACACACTACTCACAGACAGCTCTACACACTACACACAACAGGTCTACACATTACTCACAGACAGCAGTGCACACTACTCAGGACAACAGTACAAACTAGTTCAGAGCAAACAACAAACTACTCATGACAGCACTACACACTACACACAACAGGTCTACACACTACTCACAGACAGCAGTGCACACTACTCAGGACAACAGTACAAACTAGTTCAGAGCAAACAACAAACTACTCAGGACAGCACTACACACTACACACAACAGGTCTACACACTACTCACAGACAACAGTGCACACTACTCAGGACAACAGTACAAACTAGTTCAGAGCAAACAACAAACTACTCAGGACAGCACTACACACTACACACAACAAGTCTACACACTACTCACAGACAGAAGTACAAACTAGTTCAGAGCAAACAACAAACTACTCAGGACAGTACTACTACAGAGCGGACTACATACTACTCACATACAATACTGCAAACTACTACAGAGCACACTACAGTATGTACATACTACTACAGAGTAACATATGTACTACCACAGATTATTATAGACACTACTACGTACGTAACAACCAAAACACAACAATCTGCCTAACAACCAAAGTACACTACAGTCTGTACATACTACTACAGAGTAACATATGTACTACCACAGATTATTATAGACACTACTACGTACGTAACAACCAAAACACAACAATCTGCTTAACAACCAAAGCATACTTCTGCATACAAATAGATCTCCAACGCTCAGAGAGAGGGAGAGGGAGAGGGAGAGGGAGAGGGAGAGAGAGAGAGAGAGAGAGAGAGAGAGAGAGAGAGAGAGAGTGACGAGCTGGTGCGGGAGAGAGTGACGAGCTGGTGTGGTGGTCACCGGCGGCGTCACGCCGTTCGGTCACTTTCGAACTCGAAACTGGTCAGGTTTGACGTGGCTTGACCTCATCTACCTAATTCTAGAATTGATTTCGGCAATGGAGGCTTAAGGAGAGAGATTCAAACCAGAGAAATTGTAGGGTTTTGGGGCTGGTTTCCATCGTCGTCGCTGCTCCTCCAGTCACGAAATTGGTATATTTCAATTCCTCTTGTCTAGATGTTGTATATGTATGGAGATGTTTGGTTGCAGGTTCGAATCGAGGAAATTGATTCGATTTTGGTCTGAAATTAGAGAGAGAGAGAGAGCAGGTTCATATAGATGGTATTAAACGTAAATAAATTGAATGTAAGGGTTTTTTGTTAAATCAGGTGACCATATTTGAGTTAAAAATACCATATGACCTTATACATAAGTAATCTTATGTAAATGACCTTATGTATAATTTACCCTTTTAATAATTCAAGTTATGATAATAATAGTAGTAGGAATGATTGAAGAACAAATGATTGAAGAACTTGAAAGATTTTATTGATTGGGAGAATTTTGACAAAAAATTTTAAAAAACTAGAGAGGTTGGATAGTTCTTGCTTAGTTCTACTTCTCACTTTTTCTTATACATATAGTGATACTAAAAAAACAAAAGATGTCATGCAAATATACACAACTCTAAATCTTGGCACACTTTTTCACTAGTAAAATATTTTAGAGGTATGACTGAGATTCTTCCACTTAAAAACAACTCGTCTTGATAGTTAAGAAATTTACTGACATAAATTTACAACGGCTGTCCTGTACTTCCGCGTCCTTCATTGTCGATTGCCATAAAAAAAAACATAGCCATAAGGGCAGAATGATCCATTCGGCTGCACCTCTGACATGCCCACGTGGTTAGAAATAATCAACGTTAGGTCCGGCGGCCATATGAGAAACTGGAAGAACAATTTTGCGTGGCTATAGTCTTGTGCAACGAATCTCTCTCGCAGCTAAGGTTTTTTATTTTATTTTATAATTTTTTATAAATATTACGTTACCTCGAAAGGCTTCTTCAGAATTTAATCCATCGAAACATGTTAAATGCTAGTACGTACTTGGACACTTTGACAACTTCTTTTAATTATTTTAAGAAAAGTGGCTGTCAGATGTTAATTACATATTTAAATTAGAATTGAAAAGGCTCTAAAACAAAATTCTTCAAGAAAAATTTGAGACTTTTTGTGTGTGCTATTTCACTAGGAAAAATTCGACAATTAATAATTATTTGTTTGAATTACTTGATCTACAAGGAACAACCAACCTGTTTACTTATATGATATAAAACACCTACGTGTAGAATTGTAGATTGAGAAAGCTTTGTTTTTCCATGCCTTCATTCTAATTTGGTGACCTAGTTTTTCATACAAGAATAACAAGATGTGCGCTCCTTTTGTCTACATTATAGTCGTGATGCCCAAGTTTGTGGTGCGCGCAGGAGTGGCATGGATGTCAAATTGGTCAAGGTACGATTAATATCCAATGAATCTATGTCCCTATAAAGGTCAAAGACTTTTGTGACTAGCTAGTAATTAACAATTAATTAATAGATTTATTGTAACAAAAAAAGTCCAAATTGAGGACTTCACAAGAATGACAAAATGATAAGATCCCAACTCCGTAAACACATGGTCAAATACGATGATGTGTTATTCGATCGAGCGATAAGATCACACATATTCTGAGATAAGAATGAGAAGGATATTATCTTGGCACCGTTCATGATCAGATCCGTACATATGTAATCGCACATACGGAGTTACGTACAGACAGATTACCCATAACGTTAAAAGAGAAAGAAATTAAATCAAAGAATGATAGAGATGCGTAGGCAATGACTGCATCCAATTCAATAATATAGGGAAACTAGCTAGCTTTTTCCAGGACCACAATTCTGAGAAGGAAACCGCCTGACCCGCCTACAGACCTGCTAAGTGCTGAAGACACAAATATGTACTCGGGCGAGCAAGCGGATTCAGATTCTCTCCTAACAAAGGTATTCTTACATCTGCCTAATAAAAGCATCTTGACCATCAACTCTCATCTTACGGCTTAGATTACCCTTTTTTTCTTTTTTACTCAAACTCGTACAGAAATTTATTAGCCAGTATTTCTTCATCTCTTATTCTCTTAATCTCGTACTCCCCAAGTTTACCTCTCTTTCTCATCGCTGCCGCGGCCAACTGAACCCGATCACAATTCCCTCGCCGCTCTAAAACTATCTCCACCACTCTTTAATTTGCCCCAACATGTCGGCCTCTATGTTTCTTCTTGATTTGGATCCAGTTTTTGTTCTCAACAAACCCCTCTTTACATTAATCAAAGCAATTAATCATATTCACTTTCTGGGTTTTAAATTGGTTCTTCACATTAGCATTTGACAACAACATAACTTCTAAGTATCACAGTGGATTGGAAGGAATTAGATTCCAACCTATAGTAAAACTAAACTCGAATACTCTACTCACAAAGTGATTTAGTTGTTATTTTCCTATGAGATCATTGTTGCTCAATAAAATGATTGAGATGGAGGATAAACAGGATCCGAAGGTATATCACCCAGACAGAAACAAATTGGAATGCAGTTTATACAAAGTATAGAAGGAAGAAGAAGAAAAAGAATCCGTGAGATTTGGGGGATATGGTGCAGTTTGATAAGGAACTAAATGAATGTAGAAATGATTTTAAGCCTTCCGAGGAAAATGATGGCCTTGTTAAGCAGATGTGATGAACCTTTCTCTTTTAGAAGAGAATCCGAGTCCACGCTGGGCTACTCCTCAAAGGATAATGATCCATCCAACGACAAACACGTGGCTTCAGACACCGCTCATCATAATAGCTAGTGTAATCATACAGAAAAAGACAAACATTCATACTTGCTCTTACTCCTCTTCATATATTAACAGCCAAAAGCCTCTCCCTGTTTCTCTGGCCAGAAGTTTGTAGACAAGTGTAGCAACACAGTCAATCAGCTTCTTTGGCCATCATGACAAGAGAGAGTGCATTAGTTGAAGCAGAGGCTCCATTGGTGGTCCAGTACTCTGCTTCGAAACAATTTAGTGAAGAAGATGATCAACGTCTTGGGAGGAGAGTCTGGATTGAATCAAGGAAGCTATGGCACATAGTCGGTCCAGCAATCTTCAGTCGACTCGCCTCATATTCCACGCTGGTCATCACCCAAGTCTTCGCCGGTCACCTCGGCGACCTCGAGCTTGCCGCTATCTCCATCGCCAATAATGTCATCGTCGGTTTTGACTTCGGTCTCTTGGTAATTAATTAAACTACTTTCTCTTCTTAGATGTTTCTGACCCAAATGTTAATTAGCTAGGTTGTTTGCCATATACAAAGGAATTAATCGAAAGTTTTGATCCTGCGTATAACCTGACAGACCTGTCGATCTATCATATTTATTTTGTTAACAGTTAGGGATGGCGAGTGCTTTGGAGACCTTGTGCGGCCAAGCTTATGGTGCCAAGAAGTACTACATGCTAGGAGTGTATATGCAACGTTCATGGATAGTTCTCTTCATGTGTTGTATTCTTCTTCTGCCGCTTTACTTATTCGCTTCCCCGTTTTTAAAGCTTTTGGGGCAACCGACGGACGTTGCCGAGCTATGTGGGCTGGTGTCCATGGCCATGATACCGCTTCACTTCAGCTTTGCGTTTCAGTTCCCGTTGCAGAGGTTCTTGCAGAGCCAGCTCAAGACCGGCGTGATTGCCTGGGTGTCTCTGGTGGCTCTGCTTGTTCACATCTTTGTGAGTTGGTTCTTTGTGTATAGGCTTGAGCTTGGAGTGATCGGCACCGCCATTACCTTGAACTTTTCGTGGTGGGCATTGACTTTCGGGCTATTCGGTTACACCATTTGGGGTGGTTGTCCTATGACTTGGGGTGGTTTCTCCATTGAAGCGTTCTCTGGTCTCTGGGAGTTTATCCAACTCTCTGCTGCTTCAGGTGTCATGCTCTGGTATACATAACTATTTAGCTCGTTTTCCTCTTTTAATTTGTGGTCAGGTAAATAATTTTACCCATATTTTTTTCCAACTGGAATTGCAGCCTGGAAAATTGGTATTACAGAATACTCATACTTATGACCGGAAACTTACAAAATGCCGAGATTGCTGTGGATGCTCTGTCTATATGGTAAGCCCCGACCCCCTAACTGTTGTATTTTTCTCCATAGTCATTTATCTTTCTTACCAAATTATGATTTGGAATACTAGATTCATATATATATATATGGTATAGAAAAATGCTCTTATAGAAATAATCAAAATTCGATATAGGAATATTTATAGTGATGTTGATCGCTTTTTTTTTAACTGTTGAAATTGAAGCATGACCATCAATGGCTGGGAGTTGATGATTCCTCTGGCATTCTTTGCTGCAATTGGGTAACTACCATCTCTCCCTCGACATCTCTTGACCATGTGCACCACCTTTGTCAAGATTCAAACAACTTTTCCAAATTTGCTATTTTTCTTCTCACAATTATTGTGGATACAAATCTCTTTGGGCAATTGGACTAGACTCGAAATATAAATGTTTAGCTAGACACAATTTAATTTGGTGCGAAATTTATGTACACGCTTGCATCAGATCGAACATTTAACACTTGAGTGACTAGACATAATTAGTGATGCATTAGACAATTTTCACACAAGAAATTTGGCTTCCATAGGGAACTTCATCAATATACAGTTAAATTTTTATAAATTAATAGTCTGACAAAATTTATTAATTTAATGAGAAATTAAATAATCGATAAACTAATAATTTATTTATTAATTAATAATTATTAATTTATAAAATTATTATTGTTATCCCTTGTTTAATAACATTATTTTTCAATTTATTGTGTATACATTATTAAATGTGCTATGAGAAAACAACACTAGAAAATCTTACCATGTTAAGAAAAGTCCAAGTTGAAATTCTAGATGACATCAATTTGAAGAAGCAGCAAGTCGTAATTGAGTAACTTTTCATGAAATCATTATAAATTTATAATTAATTATATATATTAAGACATTATTAATTTAAATGTGCTATAAGAAAACAACACTAGAAAATCTTACCATGTTAAGAAAAGTCCAAGATGAGATTTTAGATGACATTAATTTCAAGAAACATCAAGTCGTAATTGAGTCACTCTTTATGAAGTCATCATAAATTTATAATTAATTATATATATTAAAGATAATAATTTATATATTGTTTAGGGTCTATATGAATTTTTAAATTTTTATTATCTTATAAATTTAGCGAAATATTAATTTAGCACGTTAACCTCAAGTCGGGATCGACAAAAAATATTATTTTAACGAAATTATTAATTAATCGAGTATTAAATTATCAAAGTTCTACTATAATTTTTAATTAGCAGACTAAGTTTCAGCTATATATATTTGGTGGCCACGTACAATTTCATTTAAAAGAGGTAATCTGAGGCTTTTATTTGGACCATTTGGTTCATAATCTAGGTCAGTTGATGATGTGAAGCCTTCGCCTATAATAGCCATATATATGTAAATGAAAGTTTACGTTCAAGAGAGAAACACCTCAAATGAAATTTGTATAGATGATGACAAGTACTATATACGATGACTTGGTTAGAACAAGACAATATAGAGCCTCTCATTATGTGTCATACAAAATAATAAGCAGCGAACTAGTCAAACAGAAATTTGCTTTCACCAATTGCACCAATTGGGCCTCATCGATTTATCTGATTTTCTGTCACATTATACGTATCCTCAATCCTCGATCGATCTCTTTCCTTTCTGGTGCCAACAGGATTGGTTTTCCTAGCCTCAAATTTGTAGCTAATTCTACTGCTCCACCTCTTTGTCTGTGTCAACCAATTGGCCTGGTTTGGACATAGGTTAAGCGCCTCTTTTACAAAATATGGTAGGCCAATCCAGCCTTTGTTTGTCCTCCAAATATAATATTAATTTGGGAATTGATCTTTTTAATGGGTTGAAAATTTTCTGGCTCTCTGCTGCTCTTTCTGACAAGCTAAGCGAGAGGAGAAGTATAGTACTAGTTCTTGAATCCTGATCATACACGTAGTCCAAGATTCCAAGACATTAGGAAAGAAATAAAAACAGGAAAACGTATAATATCTATTACTTACTACGTACGTACTCGTTTAGAAATGTAGCTGTAGCTAGCTGCTAAGTGGTACATGCTCATGGAATTTCGAATACCTCGTCTCTGTAGAATAAGTACGTAGCCAGCAGCAATCGTTTGGGATAGAGACATATACTGCACTATGCTATCGCTTTGGGATTTTCTGCGACCTTCTTTAATTAGTAAACATATCGATCGGATAGATTCTAACATGTTGATCGGCTCGATCCTACACGTACTGGAACAACAGACAACTGGAATAGTTTTAGCTAGTTATTCGGTGACATATTTTGGTGAAGTACGGATATATATTTTTCAGTCTTACTAGTCAAAGTCTTTAATTTGTAGGCTTAATTGTCAATTTGTTATCTTAAGAATCACCTCAGTATCAATTTATTATCATAAAAATTTTTCTAGTCAATTCACTATCCTAGGATTTATATACTTGCCAATTTGTTATCTTGTTGTTTAATTATTTGATTTTCGTCCATGTATTCATCAAATTATAACCATTTGAAAGCACTTTGGTATTCTAAATACTTTATTTTATTGATTTAAACAAAAAAAAACATTAAAAACTATATAAAAAAAATTAAACCTATAGTAGCAAATTGGCTAAATATTTTTCTAATTTGATGTATAGGTTGAAAGTTGACTAGTTTTCAAAATTTAGGATGACAAATTGGTAGAAAAACTTTTTATGGTAACAAATTGACACCAGAGTCATTCGTAGGATAACAAATCGATAATTATGCCTAATTTGTATAGTTTCCATTGTCTTCTACTTAACCACTTGGGCGTGCAGCAGGTGCATGTACAAATATAAATCATGCTACATTATGCTTATTTGTATGTACATTTTGTACATGCATCTATATTAATCATTAGCAATTAACATACAGAGTGAGGGTTGCAAATGAACTTGGAGCTGGGAATGGCAAGGCTGCCAAGTTCGCCACTAAAGTAGCAGTCACGACCTCTGTCATAATTGGACTCTTCTTCTGGGTTTTGATTATGATGTTCCACAATGAGCTCGGATTTATCTTTAGTAACAGTAAACCTGTCCTTACTGAAGTAAACAAACTCTCCCTCCTCTTGGCATTCACGATTCTTCTCAACAGCGTCCAGCCAATTCTCTCAGGTAATAAATGTAGTACTGTATATAACTATACATTTTCAATCTCGTTCCAGTCATTAACTACATTTTCCATTCACCTTTATCTACGCGTTGTAAAAATTTACTTGCGAAATTTACAGGAGTGGCTGTGGGATCTGGTTGGCAATCATATGTAGCATACATAAACTTGGGCTGCTATTATCTCATTGGGGTGCCATTAGGTTTTCTCATGGGATGGGGTTTCCATCAAGGAGTCATGGTCAGTAACAATTTCTCTCATTTATGAAATCTCATAAATTTTGATTACTAAATATTTGTCATACTCATCTGAGCGTGTATGGTTAACTATCTCTCTATATATTGGTTAGGGAATTTGGGCTGGAATGATCTTTGGAGGGACAGCAGTTCAGACCTTGATATTGTCCGTCATTACCATCCGATGCGACTGGGAAAAAGAAGTATACATTCATATTTATCAGTTTACCCTTAGTTATACCATCGTACTTGTATACGCAGACTTGATGGACGTGAATTTGTTTTTGGACTAAATTTGCAGGCACAGAAGGCAAATATACATATATTGAAGTGGGCGGACAAAAAATGAGAGCATCCACACTATTTGGATTATTATGAAATGTTAATGCAATTAATTATGAGAATTTTAGATAAACAGCATTTTAATGATGTTTGATTTTTAGTTTTTTTACACATATATATACACCAAGCCGTCCAAATAAGCCTGACTCTAGTTAACAATCAATTCATCTGTTAATATGCTGAAGCCGAAAGGGCGGAAGTACGTAGAAATGGGAATTGATCGATTGAGCGAGCCTGCAAAATACATTCTAACAGTTGGGTTCCAACCGTTAGATTTTTTTTTTGTGTGAAGGTCAATAATATTCTATTAATATGTGATAGCAGTACGAAGATTCTATCAGATTATCTGGTGTAGAAGCACAAAAAATGCAACAGACTCTTTTGCTTACACAAGACAATTCTAACGATTAATGGATATCTCTTTCTATGACAACTCGAAGTAAGTTCTTGCAAGACCGGTTGTTTGAACAGAAGGGGGGAAACCTGCAAAAAAACCCTTCGACGCTTAAGTAAGTAAGAGTTTTAGTGTAATTATGTTCTGAGTAGTATGTAACATAAAATCTTACCCCTTTTCACCTATTTATACCACTCAAGAACCAACCCAAATAGGAGCCACTACTTTTCGGCCAACCTTCGAAGTTTATACCAGGAACTTCGATTGTCGATCTTTGGCCTCACCCAACAACAACCTCCTATTTTAGTTCCACTACCCTAGGATTATGCTCCACTTCAATCCCACCCCCCCCCCCCTCCTAATTTTTAGGGCTACATGGGGAAGTGGCCTACTAGGTCCAATCCAATCTTTTTCTCATCCGTTTCATGTGATGGATCCCGTCCTACATCGAACTTCAAGACTCATCTCGACCTTTGATCCTCATCTTGCCTCAAGCAACATTTTCAGAATTGAACGTTGATCCTCAATATCCTCCTTGAAGATCCAATTCTAGACGTTCCTATCATTCAATCGCCTGATCTTGTGTTTGTCGATCCTAAGTTCGAATCTAAAAATTCTTGTTCCCACAATGCCCCCTATTTTTTCTTCGGGCCACAACTTGAGCCCGACAAAGGAAATTCAACTTCACACTGCAAATCAAACTTTCGCGTTTCGACCTTCAATTTTTCTTGCGCTTCCCAGCTTTGATCCTCAATTTCGACGCGCACTTCCCACGCTTTCCTGATTTCATGCACCAGGAAACCCAAAAACTTCTCATTTAAACCAAAACTCTTCCACTACTCCATTATTCATATTCTTCCATTTTTTCTCCACATCTAAAGAGCCTCACTCTTCTCCATCCTTTTCCACCTTCCATTCCCAGTTCAAAAACCCTAAAATCAAAACCCAGAAATTTACGATTTCCTTTAACACTCATGGCCAATACTCGCTCCAAATTGACATAGGCGAGAGCTCCTTCCCTCCGTCGCGAACCCGCTCTGGCTGAATCCGGCCATTCCTCAAGTGGTTCTGGCGAAGACCACGAAAAGGTCGGGCCCCAACTCCCTGATTCTGAAGTTTGAAGCCCAACTGAAACCCAGTTGAACCTTGAGCAGGTTCACATCTATCTACTAGAGAGCGTGATGATTTGGGATCTCCCGGAGGGTAGCAACATATTCACCAACGAAAGGATTTTGACCTGCACTCTTATCCTCGCCAAGCACCACCTCTGGTTTTTGAACTTCCGCTTTCACCATGCAATTGTAATCCTCTGGATTCTTCTGGGTTTACATCCTATGCAACTCAGCCCCAATTTCTACTTCCTATTCTCGGCCTTCCTCACCGTCGATAAATAGTGGCGGGTCTCACTCAGTCTCTATGATTTCTTCTTCACCCATATGTGGGCCAAAGTCTGAGGCTGGAGAGACGCTTCAACCTCCAACCGCAAGAAGTGCTTTGATCAAAAATTCACCAACTTCGCCTACTGGCACATCAATCTTGTCCTCATTGAAGGCAATCGGATGCCTCCTGAGCTTAAAGGCCTTGGCTTCGAAGTTCCTAGGCAGTTCAATGATGTCCCCAGTAGGAATTCGATCCTTATTTACCTTTCTTTTCTTCGAAGTTACTTTGTTCATAATTATATCACAATCTTGCATTTTATTTTGCTCTTTATTTGCAGCTTTGAGGCATGACTCCTCTTCGCTCGAACTTAGCAAAGAAAGAATCGCTCGGATCTCCAACTATCTTTCTGGCAAAGAATGGCCGCTTGTGCAAGTGGCCTCAAAATTGGCTCTGCGATCCTTGGCCTTGAACAAGATTTCAAACTAGTTCACTCGTTATCCTCGCCAGCTTGCAGATGGAGAGGAACTTCTCCGCATGCTTATCGATGTTGCGTCTTCATTCGCTATCAGCGAGGAGTCCGAGGCCTTTGTCAAGAAAGCCATCCGAAGGAGGTCGAAATACACGATCAAGAAGCCTAGTTTTCCAATCTGCGCATCGAGCTCTCAAGATGTCACACCCGTATGGAAGAGAACAAGGATCTTTGAGCTACGATGCAGGAAAAGAAGAAAACGAAGTCGACTCGACTTCGAGCTTCGATGCAGGTTCACTCGAGGCTGCCCAGGCAGCTCGAAGGTCACCTTTCAAAATTCGATCTTCACGAGCTTCGAATGAGCGGATCGAAACGATTGCCTTGCCCAACTAACCTCCACTACCAGCATAATGAATATAGCCGACGATCAAAAGTCGTCGGCCTGTTAGAAGAAGTTGTCGGCTATAAACTCGTCGGGAAAAGGCCGCCGGTGAAAGAATTGTCGACGACTTATTGAGTCTATTGTCGGGTATAGTCTAAACTATACCCGACGACTTTGTTGTCGTCAGCTATAGGCTAAGACTTTTGCCGATGACAAAGTCATCTGTAAAACCTTTCTCGGTGGTCAAAATGGTTGACCATAATAAGACTATAGCCGACGATGCCAAAATCATGTCGTCGGCTATAGTTTTTGGATGTCGTCGGCTATAGTATAAAGCTATAACTTTTTAAAAAAAAATTTAGCTGACGACTTTATCCAATGTCATCTGCTATAGTTTGTGATTTCTTAAGTAAAAAAATGCAGATTCTGGAATTCTATTCCCAGAACCTGCAATTGCACAATTTTATTTACATAATAGCCAACAACACATATTCATCCACATTAGACCTATGTAGACTAAGAGTTATCTACATCTATGTTATCTAAAACATAGTCATTACTATCAGGACATTGCAGATCCTCCTGCGGTTGCGGCTGTAGAGTAGCAAAAGGGAACAGAGGTGGGGCTGGGATCGGGATTCCAGAAGCCTGAAGCTGTGAAGTGCAATCTTGAAACTAGGAACCCAACGACCATTGTATCTCCTCCATTTGTCTCCGAGTCTGTTCCAGCTCCCTCTGATGCTATTCCTGTAGCTGAGAAGCCTTGAAAGTTCCCGACTTGCGTGAGAAACCAGGAGTGTTCTTCAAGAATCCATCGCCCTTCTGTCCTAGACCCCTGCAGTAGTAGGTGTTCCCTTGTGGTGGGAAAACTTGACCCATGATCGTTGCCTCTACCATCGGGTCGGATTGATCAATCTGAGAGATGGCTCGGGGGAGGTCCTCTTCCTAGGTTTCAGGCCATTGCTCTCTCACGATCTGAGTCAACACCTCCGTAGTCACCTCCTGCACTCTCGCCTAATTGACAAGAAAAATAAAATAAGATATTAGTAATCATACGTAAACTTTAGAGAAAATACATATATAAGCAAATATGTTAATTAAGTTATAAGAGAATAAGACTTACAATATCTTCGGGGCACTGAGGATACGCTTTATGTAACGTATACTCCAAATGGGGGACTTCAGGGTGTTGGGAGGCCTCCTCCATCTAACCCGCAAATGATCTAGAATTGGCATGATGGTTGTCCGTGTTTTTTTCCCGGTTCACTATGTTTATCGCAGAAATGGCCTTACTGGATAAACATATATCAAACAAATATTAATCAGAAAATTATTTTCGCCAAATATGATACAAGTAATTAAACACAAATATAATGTTGCATACCTCAAATTTTGGGTAGTTGAAGTGGGCGAGAAGCCATTGCCACTCGAACTCCCTATACATAAACTCGCTAGGGGTACCCCAGTGGAGGTTGCCGTGGTTCTTTCAGTGCTTTTTGAGCTCAGCTTTCCACTCCTTGTACCTATATTAATGTGACAGAAATGTTAGAAATTCACAATAAATTATCAACAAATTAAAGTATAACTCGATATATAAAATATAATTCGGATCTCATCACCTTTTTCCTTGCACGTCATTTGCCCATGTGAATTTAATCTCCTCCGGCACAATAAACCACACCTGCAAATGTATATATAAATGATAATATTTCTATATATATTTGGACTTAATTAATAAGGGAATAAATACCATAATTAATGAACATATAATTAACTCACCGATATTGCATTATTCACCATGTCCTTCACACAGTGTGGCACGGAGGACCAGTCTGTCTATAGAACTGGGACTCTGTAACGTATGATACTCCCTACTTGACTGGAGTACCTACGCATATTCTTTCGTAAAATCACTAATCCATCCTGCTCGGTCTGTATGACCAGTCTCCCACTGTCGTTGATCATCCTCTAAAGTAGCTTGCCAGAGACGGGCCCTCTAGTATTTTTTTCCTTACTTCCGGCATCTGTTTCGGTTAAGACAAGGTGAAAAGATTTAAATATAAGCACCCAATTTAATATACAAATTATTAATAAGTTTGAAATTAAATAGCCAAGGTTTTAATATTTTCCTGATTAAGACGTCGATGTGTTTAATATTCTCGCACTATACAGAGGTGTCTCAAACAGCACATGGACGTATGCTTGTTCTGGGGTAGTGAAACCAAGCTGTCTTGTAAAAGGAACTCCCCGATCATCGAGAGCAGGTATGGCAGGTAACTCCCGGGGTAAGAAGAGGTGAGCTGACAGACCACGTACCAGCGCCCAGGTACTACCTGAAGCACCATCCTCAGAGGAATGCGGAGCCTAATCCGTAGAGGGAGAAGAATCCGACTGGTGAATGTGCGGCATATAGACATCCGAAGGGGCAGGACATCTTGAGGCGGTGGGTGAGAGGTTAGTGGGGTGGTTTTCGTTCCAGAGCTGCCTCGTGCTGGTGGGTCGGCGAGCATCTACTTCTTGCTCCGGCGACTGCTGAAGCAGTTGAAGGTGTCGAGAGGTCTTTGGGCCGCTATATGTATTGTTGATAGAGGTGGATGAGGAATTATTGCCGGTAGACCCGATTCTTTTCTTGGATCCCTTCGATTTCTTTAACCAATTCATGATTCCTAAAATAAAAATCACCCATAAATTTGTGATAAAATTCACAAAATTCATTAAATCACATCTCAAATTCATAAATTCACAAAATTCTCAAAATCCGCAAATTCACAAAAATTCACAAAATTAACATATAACCTTAATCAAAATTCCCAAACCTTAATCCAACATCACAATATCATAACATCACAAAAATCACAACATCACAAAAATTCAACCAAATTCTCAACCTTAATTAAATTCTCAACTAAATCAAAAAATTCAACCAATTTCAACCTTAATTCAAATAAACTTTAATCCAAACATCAACCTTAATTCAAAACAAAATTAACCTAATTTCAAAACCTTAATTCAAATTAAAAAAACCCTTAATTTAGGGTTCAGGGGTTTACCGGCGAGGTGGGCGGTAGGTTGGGTCCGGCGAGCTAGGTAGCAGCTGGACAGCGTCGACGACGGATTTAGGGTTTAGGGATTTTTGGGCGAAAACAGTAGCTACCGCGGCTGTTTTGGTTCAAAAACCCGAAAAAAATATAGCCGACGACGACTTTTTTAAGTCGTCGGCTATACTATAGCTGACGACATTATACATGCATGTCGTCGGCTATACTATAGCCGACAACCTAGTTTAATGTTGTTGGCTATAGTATAGCCGATGACACATGTCAAATATTTTGAAAAATTAGGCTCATGTGAAAACACGTTTCCCACAAATACTTGTTTAACTAATTAAAGAACATAATCAGAATCATCGCTATATTTAGAAGTGTGAAAAATACTTTACAAAATTAGCCTCATGACCAACTAACACGTTTAACACAAATTCATGTTTAACTAACACTTAAAATCAGAATCATCACTTGAGTCTTCCTCGGTGTTCGAGCTAATTTATGGTAATATGTGTCACTCCTCGTCGCCAGAGTCTTTGTTGTCTTCATTTGGATTAATATCAATAAAACTTACATCTGCTCAAGGAAGTCGAACCACACTACCCAGTCTCACATTATTAAGGAAAAATTTAGAGGATTCTGGAATACCAATTGCGTTCGGCTCTTGGTATGTAGTAACTTCTTCATTATTTGCGGCATCACCAATTGTAGCAGCACTATATATATATTTCTAGGAACAACATGGTTGACTACTTTCCATGCGCCTTTGTGCACAATATCATCAAGATAAAACACTTGTTTTACTGATGTGGCAAAAATAAAAGGGTAATCTTCATACCAGCTTGTAGCAGTATTCACCGAAAAAAAACCGTACTGATTGATCCTTCTGTTCCCAGGGTTAGTATCAAACCATCTACACTTAAACAAGTTTAGTGTCATGTCTTCCCCATAAATTAGTTCAACCACTGAATGAAGATGAAAGGACCCAATCCCGATTCAGTTACCTAAATCGGAATCAAACCCTTCCGGAAATATGAACCAACAAAAATTTTTCAAAATTTCGGCAGAGTTTCGTTACTAACGTGGAATTACCATAACCTGCAAGCGGAAATTAACACTTCGTCCTATGCCACAAAAAACAAACCGTGGGCACCAATCCCATCCGGATTTCTCAACATCAATATAATCAACAACAGTAAATAAACTGTACTATGTATATATGTATATCCGTGAAAATCCGCACAACATGTATCAGAATGTATCAGAGCGACCACTAGAGTAAAACATATACAATATGTACATCAGTAGGCGAAACAAGAACCTACTGGAAAACACAGATAACTCTGATCACTAGCCTCCAAACCGCGACGTGAAACACCAAACCTGAACTGCAAACTGGGCACGGAAACCGAAAAGCCCAGGTGAAAGACAATAAACATGTTAGAGTGAGTGGACGAAAATAAATGTCTTTCACCAAGTAATATATATGTTATAAAAACATATGCGAGTCCAGGTAAATAGAAACAATAAAGTACACGAGGTAAAACCATAATCCTCCAGCGTACTGAGCATGCAAGTAAAAATCCCACGGGGTCACTCATGGACACACACCGTGCTAGTATAGTCAGAACCACGGAGTCCCTGACTTCCACGTGATTCTAGCCAGAAATGGCCTCGGATCCGGGGAAACGCCCCTCACTGGTCAGTCGGGGATACGCCCCTCCTGGTATGGCCTACCATCGGGGATCAGCCGAGAGGCAAGTGTATCGATACAACAACGTAACCAAGACTGTACTCTGTGTAAACCAAATCATAAACATTTCGATGCAAATGCAAATAACAGCATATAAATGTATGTATACTCGTATACGTATATTCGTATAAGTATATCGTATAATCGTAAAACACATGCTCATATATCCGAAATCTCATAGGCATGCTCAAGATCGTAAATTATATAAAAGACTCGCAAACAATCCGTGAAAAGAAATTGTCCACTCACAGGTGAGCAAAAAGCACACACGCACTAATCTCGAGGACCGGCGGAAGATCCCTCGCCAGAAGCACGATCACGATCTCGATCTCGATCTCCTGAATGTTCACAAAACACAACTGATCAATATCATAGTTCTCAACACTTTACGGATGCACGGAAACCAACCGTTCCCGGAAATACGAAATGCAGTGCAAAATGAATTACGGAAATCCCGAAATCCCCACTCGAAATCTCGACTGAAAATCGGCTAACCAAATCAACCCAAAAACCTCCGTACGATAACCAGGGCGTGATTACGAGAAAAATGACACTAATTACATCGAAATCTGAAAAGTTGACTTTTTCCTCGTCGTTGACAGCCGCCGGCGGCGGCGGCGCGCCGTCAACGGTGGAATCACACGGCGGAAAGCTCCAGATCGGACCATCTCAACCTTGCGAACCTCTTTCCCTTCTATCACTAAGACCAATTCAAATCACAACCACCTCAAAATCAAGCAAAACCGAACGAAAATCCTTAACCAAATCCCTAATCGGGTTGCATCAAAAACTCTTCCTTAACCTCAATTGATCACACCAATAGACTCAGAGAGATGAGGGGAGTCGAATCCCCCTAATCTCCCCTTCCAAAACTCGCCGGAGCCAAGCTCCCCGTCACCGGCGATATCAACCCGATCGGCCTAACTCGGGCACCCCAAAAACCTCATCAAATCTCACCAATTAAAACATCAACCAACTCGAAATCATCAAGGGAAGCTAACTGTACCTTTCAATCAACCAAAGGTGGCCGGAATACGGTGGTCGGACGGGCAACCAAATCGGGAAACTCTCCCCCTCGAGTCAACGCAGTCAAACTTTCCAAAATGGGAAAGTCAACGCAAGTCAATGCAAATTCGTGTTTTTACGACTATTTTCCGACTTTTCGATATTTATACTCGTCCCACGGGTCGATCAACGGTCCAGAATGAATATACGATGTGATTCGGATAAGCTCGAAACAATCGGATAAACTCGTCGAAACCCGAAACTTCAAATAATCATAAAATATTCCTCGGTTATCAGAAAAATCTTCCGGAACCGCCCTCGAGCTCGAAATCACGTACTCTACAACTTCCGTGAAGATACTCAACTCAAATTCTCGACTGAAAACATAGTCGCGAATCGAATCGACAAACCATACAATATCGTAAAACTACGACTATATCCAAATCTCGAGAATCGTGCCAAACACACATCTGATTCTGGTTCGGGTCGTCACAGAAGAACACCGTAATAGTCAATGTGGTTCCGCCCACCATGCACCATTACCCCAGAAATTTTTGTTCTTCGTCTATCGTCTCTATGTTGACATATAAATTGCACGCCATTGACCTTACACATCAAATAAACTCTTGAAGTTATCGGCTTCATCCCCAAAAGCCTTAATTCCTGTGACTAGTATGGGTCACCATCACATTGTACGTGGTTCATCTGGAAAAAAATCGCAACCATTAATTTTAAATAGGAACATTGAAATTAATTTATATATGTAGATGTACCCAACCGCCAAAATAGTTTACAAACTCCCTATTGTGGTACTCAAGATCACCGGCAACTGCAGGGTTGTAAAGATGAATGTTTTTCCAGTATTGAACTTCTGGACAGTTAATCAATACCCACCAGTGGGATATGACTACCTCATATGGTTCCAACTAGTACAACTTTAGCAACTATCCATATACTTCAACATCATTGGAGCGGATAGAAAGATTAAACTGTGGTTCATCTACCGATATATGTTGTAGAGAGTCCTCCAATTCTCCCAAATACAACTTGGTGTACGTTATGCACTCATGCGCAAGATATGCTTCAACTATACACCCTTAAGGTGCAGATTTATTAGCCACATAGTCTTTGTAGTCCTCCAGTTGTCTATCAAATTGTAAAGTGCATGTAATGATTATTGAAAAATATAATTATATAAAAATAGACTAAAAATTCAGATGTTGAATCGTACTTACATTTCCATGGGATACATCTAAGTGTAGTATACTGAACCAGTAAGCAACAATTGTTAGGGAAGATGAATAATCAGGTGAGGCATAATGTCACCATTTTTTGGGGGAAATATCCTCTCAAATTTGCACATGATAAAAATGATGTCCTCTTTCATTGCCTTGAGGTCTGATTTTTTCACTTCTTTAATGCATAACTTTTGAAAGAATCTTGACAACACTACTAACGGCTGCACAACCTGACGGGGTAGATATGATCGAATGAAAACAGAGAAGACATGTTGAAGAAGTATATGGAAATCATGACTCTTTAATCCGTACATCTTATTGTCCAAGAAGTTAACACACCAACCTATATTTCCTGCACAGCCTAAAGGATACCTAACATTAGCCATCCACCTAAAAATTTCATTATTCTGGTCAGGCTTGGCAGTGTAAGGAGCTTGAGGCATTTTTTCTTCCCTTTTCTCAAACCACAAATGTTTTCGTATACCTATTTTTTCGGATCAATTCATGCCTTGGGGTTGTCTTTAGTTTTTCCCTCCCAATTTAGCATTGTGCCTACCACACTTTCGTACACATTCTTCTCTATGTGCATGACATCTAAGTAGTGCCTGATCGACAACTTTGACCAGTATGGGAGTTCCTAGAATATGCTTTTTTGGGTCTAGAATTTATACCTGTCGAGTCTATCAGGTATTGCCGCTATTATATCAGGATGATTACTGAGCTTCCCAAAATCGTATTCATTCAGCACATACAAAATTTAATCCCCCGTCCATCTTCTGGGTTGCACATTAGTTTCTGCAGTCCCATCAAATTCTTGGTTATCCTCCCATCATGGGTGATCAAGTCCAAGCCAATAACGGTGATGCATCTGCACAATCTTTCTGCAATGAAGTCTCCCGAAATCAACAACCATGCACTCTGAACAAGCCCTGTATCCTCTGGTAACGATGCCCGACAACATCCCGCTGGCAGGAAAATCACTAATGGTGCCAACAAGCATGACATGCATCTGGAACATCTCACTTTTGTACTTGTCATAAGTGGGATGACCAGCATTACTCAAGTACTTAATCTTCTTAATCAAGGGTCTCAAATACACATCGAGACACTTTGTTGGATAACCAGGCCCTGGAATTAACATAGTCAGCATATTGTATTCTTTCTTCATGCACATCCATGAAGGAAGGTTATACGGTACCAAAATAAATGGCCATATAATGTATTGAAGACTCATATTGCCAAAATGGTTGAATCCGTCAGATGAGAGCCCAAGGAAAATATTTTGGACCTCTGATGCAAAATGAGGAAACTCCCTAACTACGTGCTTCCAAGCCTCTCCTTTAGCAAGGTGTTTAAGGGTATCATCGTCAGGCAAATCCATCTCAGTGTGCCAGCTCATAGCTTTGGCCGTGTGTGCAAACATGAACAACCGTTCTAGCTTATCAATCAGGGAAAAATATCGAAGTACCTTTATAACTTTCTTATTCCCTGCAGGAGTCAACTTATACCTATCCGTGTGACATATTAGACATGCATCAAGGTTTTCAAGATCATTCCCTTCAACATTTTCACCCCAGAAGAGAACGCAATCATATCTGCATGGATGGATTTTGATATAGGTAAGGTCAAGATGTTTGAGGATATGTTGCATCTTACGATAAGTGGTAGTAAGGCGATGGCCATGGGGTAGCATCGAAGCAGTCAACGCCAGATAATTATCAACAGCCTTGATATTCAATTTGTTCTCCACTCTGACATTCATTACTACCATGAAACTTTCAAGAACAGTCTTATTACACCCATTGTACAATGGGGTCTGTTGGTAGGCAATCAACTTGTTTTAATTGTCAATACCGGCAGTGTTGAAAACTCTAGGTAATTGCTGGACCGACTCAATATGAGGGAAACCCTCAACAGTGGGAGGGATATCTTGTGCTTGATAAAATACAGGTCTCTCATAAAGAAACACATCGTTGATCAACCTCGTTATTGGATCATTGGATGTACTGGCTCTCTAAGAAAATTGCCCATGATCATGCTGACCCGCTGATGATGTTTCACTGTGATAAATCCAACATGTGTACTTATCCGAAAACCCGTTTTTCTTCAGGTGCTCCCATACCATATTAATGAAAAAATGATACAAATTGCTGCGACACTGACATTTCCTACACGAGCAATAATGAATTGTATTCCCGTTAGCATTAGCCTTCACATATTCCACAAAACTCCACATTCCAATGTTATATCTTCAATCCCATTTTGGAAGGCAAATCCAACTCTTATCCATCCTAAAAATTCCAACTGTGTATATATATATATACATGCACCAATTAAAAATTCATCATTATATTTATATATATCGATCTTTAAACTACAAATTACATTAATTCTTATACTCCTTAATTATACATTAACACACACATATATATGCATACTATATATCAACAATTAACATATAATTATATATATATATATTTCCTTGAATTCAACTCAAAATTAACTCAACTCAACTCAAAATCAACTCTAAATCAACAATATCAACACACACACACACGCACACACGCACACGCACACGCGCGCACGCGCGCGCGCACACACACACACACATGTACCTATATATATGTAGCGGGAAATAGCTTCACGAATTTATTTTGAACAGCTTCCGACAACACGCAATGATTTGAGAGCGTTTTGTGTTTTTCTCACCGATTTTTTTTTTTGAATAATTAAGCTACTGCCCAGATCTGTAATAAAACACTATAGCCAAAGACTTAATAATTTCATCGGCTATAGTTATAAAAGTCGTTGGCTATAGTCGTAACTGTACCCGAAGACTTTCCCTTGACAAAGGCCAATGATTGTTTTTTTGGTCGTCGGCCTATTTTTCTCGAAGTCGTCGGCTATAGTCATTATTCTGGTAAGGGTCCTCTTTTACTCACCCTTTTTCTTACTCATTTTACGTCAAAACATTTATTTCAATGCTCGCGCATTTAGATGCTTCTCTGTCCATAAGCCACACTCGAGGCTCTCCTCCTCATCAAACCGGATCCTCCCAACAGACTCAGTCTGGGGACGCCCCTCAAGCTGTACCATCGGAGGACTTTCTCTTCCTCTATAATGGTCAAATTCTTTTGGGGAATGCTGCCACTTCCACTAAATTTTCTGAAAGACTAGGGCGAAGAAATCCAGAGAGGGATATGCTCCGGCAAGGTGATTGGTTCGACAATCTCGGAGCCACGTTTTCTTGTTAGATCCATGCAAGTATTCCATCTATCTTCTTTTCCACTTTGAACGAATCCTTCCTTCTATCGTTCCCTTATAATTTATCACGTTTCATACCTTGCCTTCTAGGGATTACTTCACACTGAGGCGTGCTTCAAAGAAATGGACTTGATAAACATCAATCTCCACGTCAAGCTTGATCTTGCCAACACGAAAATGGCTGAACGTACTTTGAAGCTGAAATAATGTGAAGATAAGCTTCGAGACTCTACCCTCCTCGAACAAGAACTTCAAAAATCAGCCGCTTCCATTCCTAGCTTTGACTGATGCAGAAGGCAAAGCTCAACTTATGGAAGCTCAGCTCAAGGTCAAGGAGGTTTCAGTAAAGGTCCTCGAACACCAACTTGCAAGCTGCCAGGAAGATTTCAAAATCTCCAAAGCCAAGAATGAGGAGCTTGAAGCTCAGCTCAATGATGTTATCCAGGCCAGGGAGAATGAGCACACTACTGGACAGCGTTTGATCCAATACGCATCTGCGTAGTATTTCAGGCTTGACCAGAACTAAGCTCTTATTGCTCCTGAGGGCCGCATCGTTGTCGATCCCGACATGATCGATAATACGTTTGATTGAAAATACATATGCACTCCTCTAGCCGGCTCTCTCTTAGGCGACATTAAATCCAGCATCAACGTCTCTGAAGCTTTCCCGGAAGTTGAGATACTCACAACTACTACTGCAGGTCCATCAACAACAACTCTAGTCGAATCTTCGAACCTCGAACTTCGAGATTCCTCCTTAAACTTGGCAACTATTTCAGTTCCTTCTTTGAACTCTGCCATCGCTCCATCCTTGACTGCTGATGATACCATCTCCAAGCTCCCAGAAACACCTTCTAGTCCTTTGTAGTTTTTATTTTTATTTTTGTCTACCGGTTATGTACTCTAAACAATTTTAAGTTTCTTTCTCACACTCGAACATCTATTTGGCTAGCTCTAAACGGTTCGCTTTTCTTATCATTTTCTGCGTTCAATTAACTTTAACACAATCATCCTACTATAAGTTAACCCTTAAGCTGAATTGAACCTTTTTTCCACACTTAGCAGAAATACTAGGTCAACTTTTCACCATAACCATTTTTCTTTCGGCTAATCCTAATCCAACTTATTAGGACTTCACTTGGACTTAAACTCTATCACAAATCCTGATCCAAAAGTTTAAACCTACTAGGGTTTAACACAATTCACTCCAACCCAGTTTCTCTATAAAAACCAAGCCATACTAATCTTAATAGTTTCGTAGGATAGGTTAACAATAGCGCCACCCTCTAACAATCTCACATTTAGTTTGACCACTCTTGCTCACTCAGAAAGTATCCCACTCCCTCATAAAGGGAAAGGAAAAGAGCTTTCCTACATGCCTCTTCTTTTATCTTCGCCCAAGTCCTCTGCTCTTTAACGCTTACTCACAATATCTGCATGTTATATAAATTTGCATGAAGTATGACATTACTCACTCATATTTGTTCTATTGCAGGTCGTACTCTCGATCTGATGAATCAATGTCTCCCTTTGTCCATTCTGGTTTCCACAGCCCTCGTGCCGAGAGCATGACCCTGGATTGAAAGGTTACTTGCCTCGAGGAAATGTTGTCCCCTTATTATCGTCATGGCCTTGCCAAATCTAGCCTTCGCCGGCATATGCCTTCTTTTCCTCGTGACCGTAGGAGTCACAGCCTAGACCGTTTCAAATGTGCCAGCACTCGAGATCACTTTTCACCTATCCCTCAAGGTTCTCATGACTTTGAACTTGAGCTTGAAGCCACCAAGGTCAAGGCCGATGACTTGGAGGAAACAGTCTCGTGCCGTCAACATGACATGGTACGCAATGAAGACACTATCCATCGCCTTATGGACACTATCTGAGGCCTTAGGGAAGATGATGGCGCGACCTATACTCGCGATTTCAACTCAGAAGTCAGCTCTTACCGACTTGAGCTTATCAAAAAAGGTGTTCCCGCACACTTCCTGCCCTCCTACCAATGCCTCCAGACTCGTCGTTTACTGCTTCACACCTTACCAAGCTTCAACAAATTTTGTTTCCGTGCACTTTTGTGGTTCTCTTTTCCATGGATTTTTATTGTACCAAACTTAAAAAGTCCACCACAGGTTTTGATGGCTTACTAATTTTATTATTTTTTATTTTAACATCACAAGTATATCACAGGTATTTTATACCTCTTCATACATATATGCCCCCAATAATTCCTCTCTTATGTTCTTCAAGTTCATAGAGAGGAGTATTTTTTCTGTATGTGAACTTTACTTGTACACTTGCAATTGGTTCTTCAAAGCTTACCCTTTGAAGTTCCTCTTTTGATTTGGAACTTCAACACTCGAAACACAGATTTCAAAGTTTAAACTTTAAAATTCTGATTTCGATGCTTCTAGTTGATTGCCCTTCTCGTGACCCATGGCTTGATGCTCGTGTCTTCCCATGAGTGTCACCATCAGATGTTCAAATAGAAAGTTTTGATATCGATACCCTCATCCATGGTATTATTTACGTCTTTGACTTAGCGAAATGCACGTATTTAGCTTGACGTTCTACTCTATGATTTTGAACTAGGCTACTTCTTTCTCAATCAGAGGTTACACTCGCAAACTTTGAACTTGGCCGGATATTCTTTCTCGATTACGTATTTCGTACTTAAACTATTGGAACTCGTTTATTTTCTCGTTCAAAGGTTTTGCTCTCAAGCTTTCAAACTTGACCATACACATTCTTGTTAGAGGTTGTGCTCTCAAGCTTTCGAACTTGACTATATACATTCCCAGCAAGAGGTTTTGCTCTCAAGATTTCAAACTTGGCTGTACACATTCTTGTCAGAGATTCTGCTCTCAAGCTTTTGAACTTGACCATACACATTCTTGTCAGAGGTTTTGCTCTCAAGCTTTCAAACTTGACCAGACACATTCTTAGCTAAAGGTTCTACTCTCAAGCTTTTGAACTTGGTTGTACACATTCTTGTCGAAGTTTCTGCTCTCAAGCTTTCGAACATGACCACACACATTCTCGTTCTTCAGGTCTTGCTATAGAAGTTAAACCTGATTAACTTCGAACGCGCAATGTCTAGCTTCTTTTGTCTCATTCATTGTAACTTTGTTATCCGCCAACTTACCATCGTAACTACGGGTACCCGAAACATTAGAATTTACAAATATTGGATAGATAGAAACACACATGTTTGCTTTTATTTATAAATCGAAGTTCAATTAACATTGAAGAGCCAATTTCTCTCCCAATAAGGGAGCTTGTTCGATAAGAAATTCAACAATTCACACTTACTTAATCACGAGTAAGTCTTTTTTTGTAGAGAATGAGAAAGCTAGAAACACTTACCTCCCAAGTTCTCACATATAATACTTTTTCACGTATATTTCATTCCATGGCCTTGGGAGTCGCTGCCCAGTTTTCACGTCTCTTAACCGATACGCCTATTTACTGTAGACTTCAATGATCTCAAAAGGGTCTTCACACATCGGTTGGAACATTGCAAAACCATGCACCTTTATGCTTTCTACCGTTCGCTTCAGGACCCATTTTCCAAGTTCGAACATTCTCGACTTTACCTTTGGATTGAAATATTTTCAAAGCTAGTTTTGGTAGTTTGCAAGATAAGTTGTTGCAGCTTCTCTTCTTTCATCTACAAGCCTATAATACGCCCGATAGCTCCTGTGGCCACCTTCCTTTCTTGGCTACAAGCCTCTTCTTTATCTCATCGAATATAGTTCGATTCTTTATCTTAGTCTGCCCGTTTCCTTTTGGGTAACTTCTTGAAGAAAATCTCAATATTATCACATGCTTATCACACAAGTTCCCAAATTCATCACTATTGAATTGCGTCCCATTGTCACAAATAATCTCTAGGGATATTTGCATTCCAACTCATCGGCCATATGATTCTCCTCCCTAGGGATCTTAACCAAGGATATTTGAGAGAACTGACGTGCGGCGCACATTCTGGTAAGCAAAGCTTTATACTCTGCCACGTTGTTCGAAGCTTTAAAATCCAACTTCACCGCATAATTCAACATAAATCCTTCTGAGCTCTTCAGTCCTATCCCCACCCTAGCCCCTGCAAAGTTTGAAGATCCATCAATGTTCATTTTCCAGTGGATCCTCCCAGGGGACGTCCACAATTACCAAGGGGATGTGACATTAAACTAAGAAGTCTGTCAAGACTTGTCCTTTTAATACGGCTCAGATTTTGTAATTGCTATCGAATTCACTTAACTCGATCTCCCATTTCATCATTTGCCCAGACATGTTTGGTTTTATGAGTATATCTCTTATTGGGATGTCAATATATACCACAATCTCTCTGCCCTTGACATACTGCCTTAGCTTGCGCTTTACGTGTATCAATCCCAATATCAGCATTTTTGTAGGATTGTACTGTGACGACCCGGACCAGAATCAGAAGTATGATCAGTTGTATACATGAGTTACTGCGTAGCCGCAAATTGACGACAATGTTTGAACCGCCAGGGATTGTTAACGACTAAATTATTGGCCAAGAATTGGAGCTGGGTCTCTTCTCGAGAGTCGTTCTATGTGTGATTTCGAGTTTGTGGGCGGTTCCGGATCGTCATTTGGACGACCGGAGAATTAATTATGAATATTTGAAGTTTCGACGGAAACGGATTAATATGGCAAGCTACTTAGCGACTAAATTACCGGTCGAGAATTTGGTTTCGGCTTCTTCATGGAAGTTGTTCATAATTTAATTTCGAGTTTGTGGGAACTTCCGGAGCATGATTTTGAGTTACGAAGAATTAGTTGCGAATATTTCCGTTTATTGTTTGTTTAGTCGATTAAATATGTGTTTGGTTGAATGGTTGACTTTTTATCCGATTGGCCGATGTGTTTGACTTCAGGTGATATTGGAAGAATATGTCGAGACGAGTTTTTGGCCGCGAGAATTATCATGATCGGAATTACGACGAGAAAGTTACGGGTATTTGAAGTTTGTCGAAAATGATAAGTATGAGTTTCCATTTTGGGAAAGTGTATATATTGTGACTTTCCCCTTTGAGAAAGTCAAACCTGAAATTAATTTGTTTGACTTGGTTGACTCGGTTTGACCGAGTGGGGCGACGGTGGTGGTGAACCTCCACGGCTCGCCGGCGGCGAGGAAGCTTTCCGGCCACCCCACGGCATGCCTCCGGTCCCATTCGAAGCGCCTTGATGTCCTCGACCCCGTGCCGGCCTCCACTTGTGGTGGAGCTCACGGTGGAGAGAGAATTTTGGAACCAAAGTTTGGAAATTTTGGTGTTAATGGTGGTTTGTGATTTTGGCCGAATTGAGCTACATCAAGCACTGGGTTTTGTAGCCCTCATCTCCATGATTCTAACCATATAGGTATGGAGTTCTAATTTTGCTTGTGTGTGGAGAATTTTGGATATGAAATTTTGGGAACAATTCGGTTATGCATGAAATTGACATGGTTAGAGTGAGAATTGGCCTTTGTTGTAGTTGACAAAGTTGCTCAGTGAGTGATTTTGCATGGAATAGGGGTTGCTCCGCCGTGAAATTCTCCGGTCAGTGGCGGCGCCGCCGTGGACGGCGGTCAACGGTCAACGGTTTGACTTTTTGGATTTTCGACAAGTTGCATGTCATTTGACTCGAAATCGCGCCCCGATCGCAATGGGGAGGTTCGTTTCTCGATTTGAGCATCCGAAAGTAAAGCGAGGTATTGAGGTGTTATATATGGATTTTCGACAGTTCGTCAACATTGAATTATGTGTTTCCGAGAACGTTGGTTTCTCGTGATCTGTCTTGTATTGTCGAGTTATGACTTTGAGAAATGAATTTTGTGAATATTCAGGTGTTCGTGATCGTTCGTTTGGCAATGGACTTTCCGCCGGATCACGGGTTAACGCGATACGCCTTACGCCAGTCTGTGAGTGGACAATTTCTTTTCACGGAATTCTTGCGAGTCTTTTATATGATTTACGATCTTGAGTATGCGGATGAGATTTTGGATTACATGAACATGTGTTTACGATTATACGATTATACTTATACGAATATACGTATACGAGTATACATATACTTATATGCTGTTTCATGCATTTGCATCGAAATGTTTATGATTTGGTTTACACAGAGTACAGTCGTGGTTACATTGTTGTATCGATACACTCGCTTCTCGGCTGATCCCCGACGGTAGGCATCTGTCAGGGGAGGCTGTGACTCCTGACCCGAGGTCTTTACCGGGGGGAGGCAGACCTTTGAGCTGAGGCCATTTTCGGCTAGAATCACGTGTGGGTCTGGGATCCCGTGATTCTGATTGTACTAGCACGGTGTGTGTCCATGAGTGACCCCGTGGGATTTTTACTTGCATGCTCAGTACGCTGGAGGTTTATGGTTTTACCTCGTGTACTTATTGTTTTTATTTACCTGGACTCGCATATGTTATTTTAAACATATATATCAACTGGTGAAAGACATTTATTTTCATCCACTCACTCTGACGTGTTTATTGTCTTTCCCCTGGGCTTTTCGGTTTTCGTGCCCAGTTTGCAGTTCAGGCTCTGGTGTCGCACGTCGTGGTCGGAGGCATAATGCTCGAGCTACCTTGTTTCTTCCAGTAGGTTTATTGTTCTACCTACTTTGATATACTTATATGTTTATACATTAGTGGTCGCTCTGTGTAATCTGTTGTTCACGTTGTACAATTTTACACCGGATTTCAGTAAAGTACTATTATATTTATTGTTTTACTTTACTGTTGATATATTGAGAAATCCGGATGGGATTGGTGCCCACGGTTTGATTTTTGTGGCATAGGATGAAGTGTATTTTCCGCGTGCAGGTAATGGTAATTCCACGTTAGTAACGAAACTCTGCCAAAATTTCTACGGTTTTTGTTAGTTCGTATTTTCGAAGGGGTTCGATTCCTGTTTAGGGAGCTAAATCGGGGTTGGGTCCTTTCATGTACTTTGTTTCGGCTTGAAGCAAACAATGGCCAGTGAACGAGATCGACCATTTATGAACTCCTTCTTCATGAAATAAAGCTGGACTCGTGGCCACTCTGGAGACGGCAAGGTAGATGCAAAGAGGCTCAATATCCCTCGGGACTATTAGAAATTTTCTGCTGGCTAGATATTGTTTCAAACTTCTGAATGCCTCAGATTGCTTGGAACTTCACAAATTCGAATCCTTGACTTTCAAAGTTTTGAAGAATGGCCTACACTGATCGGTCATCCTTGAGATGAACCGACTCAAAACTGATATCCTCCCAGTTAAGACTTGGATTTCTTTCTTCGAACTTGGTTCTTCCATGTTGATGATAGCTTCTACTTGTCGTAGGTCCACCTTGGTCCCTCCTTCAATCTGAATGGGATCACTTTATAACAGAACAAGTTTCTTTCCTACACAAATATGGTCTTTAATTAATCTTTCGGCGCCAAGGTATCTGGTTGTACCTTGAATAAGCATCGAGAAAATACAGCTTTTTGAAGCCTGCAATGGGTATCAATCCTTGGCACACGCCTTATTCAAGTTGGTGAAATCTATACAAACTTTCGACTTCCCATTCTTCTTTTTGACCACAACTATGTTCGATATCCAAGTCGGGCACCAAAGTTCCCTTATATGTCCAACTTCGAGGAGACGATCAATCTCTTCACTGATAATCTGGTTGCGTTCCGGTGTGAACCTTCTCGGCCTCTACTTGTATGGAGTGTAGCCGGGATCAGTGTTGAGTTTGTGACAAGCTATCTTAGGATCTATATCTGGCATATCTCGATGCGTCCATGGAAACGCGTCCCTGTTCTTCGCGAGGAAACTCACCAGCTCTCGAGCTTCCTCCTTGGTTTGGAGGGCACCTATCCATACTTTCTTCTTTCGCTCTTCGTCGAGGGAAACTTATTTAACATCTTCTAAGGTTTATGTAGCTTTCTCCTTAACTTCGTCTTCCTCGTTTTAGTTTGATAGTCCCATCTTTAATTGCTGTTTGGCCAGCTTCTTATCCCCCTCGATCTCGACTTTCATTTGATGTAACCAATCTCTTATGAACAGTGCGTTGTAGGCCGAATGTCTATCTATGATAACGAAGTTCATGTTTCTTTCTTCTCGGCTGTTGTTACTGGTAACGTGCACTACCGGAAAAAGCCACTTAGTCAACGAAACCTTTAAGCTTTCATCGCCTAAGTACCACTTGGCGAACGAAAAGGATTTTGTCACTTAAAAAACATTGTTCATCAGCTAAGTGCTCACTTAGGAGATGAAATATATCGTCTTCACCTAAGAAATTTCTTAGACAACGGTTTACGTCCGTCGTTGCCTAAGATGCATACTCAGACAATGACCATATGTTGTCGTCGACTAAGTATTACACACTTAGAAAATGGAATCCGTATCATCACCTAGGTTCTCACTGAGGCAACGAAATTGTTTCCGTCGCCTAAGTGAGAACCTAGGCTACGAAACAGGCCACTTAGGCGACGAATAAGAAAAGTCAATTATCATATCACTCGAGCCTTATCTCATCCTCATCACTTCTCTCTCTCTCTCTCTCTCTCTCTCTCTCTCTCTCTCTCTCTCTCTCTCTCTCTCAAAAAAAACTCATCGACGGCATATACATACCTCCATCATAGTCCGGCAAAAATTTATTATAACTCAATTTTTCAACTCCCGGAGTTCTAGTTTTACCCACTTATCTCCTTATCGATGTAGGTATTAACTCGTTTCTCTTGATTAATTTTTTTTAATTTTATTAATACTCCTTACAAGAGTTCTAATTTTTTTGATTAATTTTTCCGGCAAATATATAGTACTTTCCAGCGACCTTAGCTTAATTACTTGCATTGTTGTATATATTGCATTAATCTTTAATTAATTGGTATATATGTTTAATTTGATTAATTAGTTAAAATTAAACATGCATGTTAGATTAATTGGTTCATTAGTTAATTGTTAAGTTAATGGTTAATTTAATCGAGCTAGGTAGTTAAGCTTATAATTAATTCCATGTATCTTTAATATATATTGTTAATTAATTAAAGTAATTAAAGCTAATTAATTAATATATAGTTTAATTAAGGTAATCGTACGTTATATTAATTTAGGGCTTTATTAATTAAGGGAACATATAGTTAATATATATGTTAGAATAATTAGTTGATATATATATAATTCATGAATATATAGAGTATATTAGATTAATTAATGATTGGTTAAAAAAATATAATTAATAATAGAATTATTATTAATTATTACATAGAAATATAGACAAGAGTTATATACAATTGGCGAATAGAAGTGATGTGTGGTATATTGACAACATCAGAGAGTTTGTGGAATTTGCCCTGAAACATGCTTAGGGAAAGAAGCGTTTCAATTGTCCGTGTAGAAAATCTCTCAACTATCAGTTTGTTCCGTCTAACGTTATGGTTCAATACCCAGATGAGCACGGTATGATGTGGATTTACACTACGTGGATCGAGCACGGTGAAGAAGTAGACTTCAGCTCAGAACCAGACGTCATCCCAGGGTACAGTTGTCATGGTGCCTCATCCATCGGTAGTGGCGCCCCTACAGTGAACCCAAATTTAGATTAGATCCATGATACTTTTCCAGGATTTAGTTATGGTGGACACCAACACCAAGATGGAGGTTACGATACCATTCATGATAACACATTCCTCGCTACCAGGTTGGCCAGTGACACTACAGAGATGGATAAGTACAAAACGATGCATTTCGAAGCCCAGATCCTGATGTACCCTGATGTGCAGAGAATGTGTTGCAATATATAATGGAGGAAGTTCAGATAAAAGTAAAGAATAAAATGTCAAACAGTGCTTTTGACGAAACATAGGAGCATATATGTAAGTTGCTACCTGATCATCACAAACTTCCGGAAAGTCATTATAAGGTTACAAAGATTTTGAACAGCCTCACCCTAAAGTACATGAAAATTGATGCCTGCATAAATGATTATGTCTTGTTTTACAAAGTGTATCAACATTTGGACTACTGTCCTGTATGTAACCAGTGTAGATATAAAAACTAGAATAGGAGTAGTTTGAAGAAGAAAATTCCATTGAAGGTACTTCGTTATTTTTCGTTCATTCCCAGATTGTAGCGTCTATACATGTTTCTATACATAGTAAATGCGATGATATGGTATGCAAAACAGTGAATAGATGACGATGTGGTCCGACACGCAGCAGATGGGGAGGTTTTTAAACATTTTGACATGGAATTTGGATACTTTGCAGCAGGGTTCGAAATGTTACTCGGTCTTTCTACAGATGGATTCAATTTTTGGGGTAGAAATAGCGCTACCGTTAGCACTTGGCCAGTTATTCTTATGCCATACAACCTGCCTCTGTGGATGTGCATGAACAAGATATTTAATTTCCTTACCCTGCTTATTCCAGGTCCTAAATCTCTAGGAAAGTGTTTAGATGTCTACCACAGACCATTGGTTGACGAGCCCAAACTGTTGTGGGAACATAGAGCGTCAACTTATGTCAAGTTCACTAAGACGTTGTTCATGATGAGAGTAGCCGTAATGTGGACAATCAACAATTTTCTTGCATATGGGATGTTGACATCTTGCACGACCAAAGGATATAATGGTTGCCCTGTCTGTTTGGATGACGTCAACTCTAGTTGGCACATGGGGAAGGTGTGTTACCTGGGTCATCGTAGATGGCTTCCTCACGATCAGCCGTGGTAACAGGTTGAGGCTCATTTCAACGGAACGTTAGAGAATGAGCCTAAACTCCGACAGTTGTTTGGCGAAGAGATTTTAGAGAGGTTAAACAGCTTCTATTTTGGTGTGTTGACCAATGAAAAAGATGATCTGAAACTCAATCCATATCTACCACAACATCTCAGCTATTGGCATCACAAGAGTATTTTCTTTGAACTGCGCTACTGGTCAAAGTTAAAACTCTAGAACAACCTTGATGTCATTCACATAGAAAAGAAAGAATGTGTGCGACAACATTGTGAGAATTTTTTTGGTTATTAAGTTGAAGACCAAAGATACTCTGGGCATCATTGAGGTTTGGGCTCTGGGCCTGAGACAAGGTGATCCTGATGAAGCACCTAGCTAAACAACTAGTTCCTTAAGACGTAGCAATGCTTGAACCCACTCCCGGCCTTGCTAATTGACCGCTTCCTCTCCGATCTGCTAAATAAGCGCTCTTTTTAGGAATAGGAGAAGAAGCTGCTGTTACAGGATCCCATGGATCCGGAGCTTTAGGAGGAAGAGAGGAATATGGAGGCGATTCCTCTTTGAGCACCTTTGTTCCTCTTCATTTGACCTATGCCAATTTCATTCGTGGATTGAGTTCGGCCCTCTTGCCTATCACATCTTTCAGTCAATTCTATAAGCCTGAATCCCATTATCTAATACTCCCAAAGCGCACAAATATCTGGAATCTATGAATCTGTTTCCTCTCTTGTGGTTGAGGAGGGATAGAAGATGAGTGTACAACAAGATGCCAGATGCACCTTACACGGTGAATTTGACACAGAGGGGTTTTGTATTCAACTAGTTCGAGAGAGTTTGTTATCCGTCTACTTATGCAACGAATATATTTGGAGCAGTTGACGAGGCACATCTCAAGTTCATTGGTCTAAAGACTCATGACTATCACGTTATGCTGCAACGTCTGATTCTAGTGATAATTTGACCATATTTACCTCGTGATGTCGTCGAACCAATTGTAGCATTGTGTAGATAGTGATAGAGGTTATGCACCAAAGAGTTGAAGAAGTTAGATGTCCTTAAACTACAATACGAAATAGTATACATCCTTTGCAAACTAGAGAGGATTTTCCCCCTGTTTTCTTTGACATCATGATTCACATACCTGAACAGGTGCTCCTTTCTGGTATGGTCCACTACACTTGGATGTATCCTCAAGAAAGGTACATATAATTATTTATAATTAATGGTTGTTCGTCAATTACAATTTTTTTCTACTATTCTTCATATTATTAATTCCATGATTTTGCAGACAACTCAGACAGTATAAAGGATTTGTGAAAAATAAATCAGCCTCAAATGACTCTATAACAGAGATATACCTAATGCATGAGTGTGTTATCTGCTGCAATATGTACCTCAAGGATCCAGTCCAGGCCAAGCCAAATGTCCGCCACAATCTTTCAGTCGTCACAAATGTTGTACAACTATTTCGAGGAGTATTAAAAGGAAGATTAACTAGAGAAGAACTTGTCAAAGTGTATTGGGTAGTATTGTGAGACTATGATGAGGTCGAGGATTACATGAAGCTCTACAGGGAGATGATTTGGGCAGCCAAACCGGACAAGAGTTCTACCTGGGTTGAAAATGTGCTTAAGAAGAAGTTCCTCAATTATTTCCGACAATGGGTATGTAGATTTAATTAATTTAAAACATTTGGTGTTTGTTCATGCAAAATGTTTTGCCTTAGTTTGTGCATGCAGGTTTTTGGTTTCCTTTATTTTTAGGGGAAACTATGTCAAATTTTTGGTAGAAATGAAATACACATTTATATATTCTTCACATTTTTGTAGATGAATGATCTACAAAAATTCGATAACCACGAGGGGTGGTGGATGTGGGAAAAGCACATGTTGGTCCATAAACCAGTTAATCACTATATTTACCCCAGCTATTTTGTGAACGGTGTAAAGTTTCATTCATTAGCCTGAGATGAAAGAAGATGCATAGAAAACAGTGGAATCGTAGTTAGAGAAGGCGATGCTGTCTATTACGGACTTCTTGAACATATCGTTGAGCTGCTATACGAGAATGATATCAGTGTTTTTCTGTTCAAGTGCAAATGGTTCAAGCGTACCAAGGAAGATAGGGGGCTTTTATCAGTCGATACAAACTCAAGATGCTATGAGGATGAGCCATTCACTCTTGCCACCTTGGATAGGTAGGTGTTCTATTTGGATGATCTGAAAGCTGGTGATGGTTGGAAAATAGTAAACCATATGTCTCACCAAGGAATATGCAATGCCACGATACTTGAAAGGACATCGACAACTTATATTCAAGCACATAGAGATGATGCATATCAAGGGCCAAATACTTCAGTCATCCTCGACATAATGGAACTAGTTTGGCCTCACAAATGCTTACCCTCGATTCTTGGCGCCATGGATCTTACTCCATAGGAGATTAGAGAGTTAGAGCAGAATGCCCCAGAAGTCGACGAGCTAGAGGAGGAGGAGGACGACGTCGGATACGATTCCGACAATGTAGAGTATGATGATAAAGAGCAATCAAATGATAATGAGGATGATGATTCAAATGATGATTATGAGGATAATGATTGATTCAAATAAACTCGTATGTCATCGATAAGGTACTCTGCATTTAATTTGTATTTATTATATCCTCGTTTTGGTTAATTTATTTATATAATTTCAAGTCGATTCTGTAAAGGCCAATATATTTCTTTTATTGTCCCGGCCATATTCCTAATACAAATATACTGTGAAGGCCGATTTATGTTTGGATTTCAAAAAAATTACAAAATAAACCCAAATGACCTCTTGGGCGACGAACATAGATCATTTCGTTGTCTAAGTTCATCTAAGACGACGAACTTCCTTAATTTTTTCGGCTAAGTGTCCTATCTTGGACAATGCTTTCATGATTTCGTCGCCTAGGTGAAGCCTAAAACCTAAAGTCTAAACCCTAACACCAATCCCTTTTCCCTAAACCATAAAATCTTAGACGACAAAAGTACACCGTTCGTCGTTTAAGTAACGACTTAGGCGACAAAATTATGTACTTTCATCGCTTAAGTCAAAAAATTTGGCGATTTAATATTTTTGCGCCAAACTTTTTGGGGCAATTTAAACACGATATAGGTGACGAAAATTGTTTATTTTGTCGCCTAAGTCAACTTAGGCAACGAAACATTTGCTTTTGTCGCCTAAGTCAATCATTATATCCCCAAAATCAGATTGACTTTGATCCTATAAATTTCTCTCTCCCCTCTCTTGATCCCTCTCGATCTCTCAAACCCTAATCATTCCCTCTCCCAAAAAAATCTCTCTCTCCCTCCCATCCTTTGATCCCTCTCAATTTCTCTCCTCTCCCGGATCACCAGCCACCGCCGCCGCCATCTTCCGGATCACCAGCCGTCGCCGCCACCGTCATCTCCTTAATTGTGAAACGCCACTGCCACTTTCCCTTAGAGTCCCTTGTGTCGCCGCTGCCGCCATCTAATATCTTGGATTCCCTTGCGCTCAGCGACCTCTGCCGGTTTTCCATTTTCCTCTCTCTCCGCCGGTTCTCCTCTCCCTCCACTAGTCCCCCCTCAACCGTCGATATAACTCTCTGTCTCTCCTCTTCGTATATATATATATGTGTGTGTGTGTGTGTGTATTTATTTATTTTTGGTAATATATATATTATATTTGGTATTATATTGGATTTATTTATTTATATATATATATATTTATGTTTATGAATATATAAATAATTTGGATATATATTTATATTTATGAATATTTTGTATTATATTTGGTAAGAGGGCCCTTCCACTAAGGTATACCTATTTTTGGTCATTTTCAGGTATAGGGCATTACACAAATTTTCGATCATATTTTAACATCTCTACCATTCAATTATTAGGTCCAATTAAAGTATCAAGCTAGGTTGAATCAAGGGGCGGACTGAATCTGCCAAACATGAACCGTTCATACTTATAAACTTCAATTGCAGTTTTGAATACCTTATCGATCACCATTTTGGCTGAAAATTTATAGGCTTGATCTACACATTAAGACCTAAAGTCTAAACAATGGAGGTGGTAAAATATGATCGAAAAGTTAGTGTAATGCCCTATACCTGAAAATGACCAAAAAAAGGTATACATGAGTAGAAGGGTGCTATATTTGGTAATATTTGGTATTATATTTATATATTATATATGTATATATATTTGGTATTATATTTGGTAATTGTATGATTTATTTGATAATATATATAAGTATGAAAAAAATAGATTATTTGATATATGGTCTAATTTGGGTATATTAATGTTGCTGGAAAAATTTGGATATATTGATGAAATTGTATATTATATATATGTATAAATTCGTGAAATTTATAGTGAAATCGGATATATTGGTGAAATTTGGATATATTTATATTTGAACTTAATTACGATTGCACCATGGAAAAGACACACGGCCGCAGAGAAGTAAGCCGAACTCCAATCTAGGCAGAAGCTTTGGGTTGGGGGAAAACCTCGAAGGAGACCGTTTTGGATCCTCCGAATCCTTCGCCTCAGGCGACTGGCCTAATCCCTCATGCTCTACATGAGCCAGTTGAGGGCTATACAGACGAGCCAGACGCAACCAGATCTTTAACAGCATCTGAAGGTCTTGAAGAGGCGGCGCAAGGTCAGGAGGCAGCCAGGCTACCCGCTACCCCAAAGGAGTCGGGGACTTGGAAAGGGCGCCAAAGGCGAGCGCATAGTGAAGTCGACGGGGAATAAGATCGACGTCCCATTTGACGAGTTCACCGGAGACCTTCCGTCCTCACAACTGAGGAGTCTAACCGAGCACACTGTCGGCTCAATCATACAGAACAACATTCTTATGGTTACCCCTTCGTGGAGCAAGCTGCCACAATCTGAAAAATTGAGGGTGCACTGCCAACTATCAGTAATACTATTAAATATTATTTATTTTTATAAGTAATTACAAAACATAAATGTATAATGAAAATTAATTTTTTATTTATGTTTCTAGGTACATTTTGAAATTGCCCACACCCCAGAGATGATGGAGCACATCGAAACCAAGGCCAAGAACATCTTCAAGTATTGGAAGTACGACCTCCACAAGTACTACCTCAGACACGGTGCCATATCTGTCCCGTAGGATCTGCAGAATGAGAGGGAAGAGGAGTGCCAATGGTTGGTCAGACACTTGAGTCCGACAAATATAAGGTTTGTCTTCATTTTATTCAATGTAATGAAAATTGAATAATTTATAATTTTTACCAATTATTTATTATTTAATGATTTTTGTTGTGTAACAGACAAGATTGGAGGCCAACAAGGCCAATCATGAGAAGAAGACCAAAGACCATGGATTGGGCTCGAAAGGGTTCATTTACATGGCGAAGGAGCACAGACATGCCGGTTCGAAGCATTGCTTCTTGGATGCCAGCATTGAAGGTTATGTGAAGCTCAGAATCGTCAATGAAGCGAGTGAACTAGGCATAAGTAACTGATCTAACCAAAATTAATTGAATTTAATCTTACTTTCTAAGCATATGAAAATTTAAGATAACACTAATTATATTTTTAGGATATATTAGTTAGGTTGTGCTATTGGAATATAATTTTGAAATTCAATTAGGTTATGCTTTAGTTTAGTACATTGGTTAAATTATGATTTTCAACTTGAGAAATCCGGATGGGAATCGGTGCCCACAGTATAATTGTATTGTTGGAATTAGTTATTCGAAGTGTTATCTTTCATGCAGGTTTTTTTGTTCCCTCCAATTTTAGGGGAAATTATGGCAATTTTTTTAAAAAAATTAATTTTTGAATTCTTCACATGATTAATTTCTGGAGAGGTTGATACAAATGACTGGTGAGGAATTGGCGGCGACTCAGCTGCAAAACCCGGAGATGACGCTTGAACAGATGTCTCCTCTGTCGATGGAAAGTCAGATCAGTATTACTGATGCTGTTTACAGCCGCTGAGCTGGCAAGGAGGTTTGTGGGTTTGGACGGACGGTGCAGAGAGATTTGTCGTAGTCATCATCTGTATCGTCGCGGTAGGGACGATTTGAAGGCGCTACAAGTTGCCCTTGAAAGAGGTCAATTGGCACAGGAATCGGCTGATCGCGTCTGGAAGCATTTGAGGTTAGTGGAGGTGCGGTTTGAAGCTCACAACTGTAAGATGACCGCATTCTACGAGGCTTACAGGGAAATGGGGTTACCCATTCTTGATCTTGATGCCAAGTGTCTTGCCCCCCTCCCCCGAGCCCACTTCTGGCCTCAACGACGACGATCCGAGCGGCAGCGGGAGAATCGACGGCTGGATTCCTACTCCCGATTTAGTTTCATAGTTAGTTTTATTATTTTATTATTATTTCTATCAATGTATGTACACAGTTTATATTTAATGAATATTTAATTAATTTAATTAATTTACTTAATCGATAATTAATTTTTAAAAGATTTTTTAAAATTTTTGTTGGATTATTATATATATTTAATTTAATTTAATTTATAATTCATAAAAAAAAAATTCAACTTGGGCAACGAAACCTCTTGGTTCATCATCCTAGTGAATCACTTAAGCGACGAACCATCCGTCGTCTAAGTGTTCACTTAGGCGACGAAACAAAGATTTGGTCGCTTAAATGGTTAGATTTACACGACGACGGACATGTCATCGTATAAGTTTGTCCACTTAGGGGATGACCAGTTGTTGTCATCTAAGTGTTCTGACTTAGACGACAAACGGTTCGTCGCCTAAGTATCAGTACTTCGACGACGACTTTATGTGTTTGTCACCTAAGTAGCGTCTTAGACAACGAAAATTGTCGTCGTTTAGAGGATTATTATTTGGACATCTAAGTACTTAGGCGACAAAATTTTGTTCGTTGCCTAAGTGGCATATTAGGCGACAAAAACAAATATTTTTGTCACATATGTACTTAGGCTACGATTGTTAGGCGACGAAAGTTTCGTCGCCTAAGTACTTGGCCGATGAAAAACACCACTTAGGAAACGTAATTGTTTTGTCGCCTAAGTGAATTTTTCAGGTAGTGGTGATTTCTCCATATGGTCATGTTTCTACACTATTGAAGGCCATTATCGGTGCCCTGCTCTTTTTGACCCATTTCAGGTCTATCCCGAGCTTTGGAAAGCTTCAAAGTATAAGATATTTATATTGCTTCCGGCGTCGATCATCACCCTTCTCACCAGGCATTTCTTTATCTGTGTTGAAATAACTAGTGCATCTCGATGGAGGAATTGAATCCCCATGCCATCCTTTAGTGAAAAGCTGATCGCGAGCTCTTGGTTTATTTTTTCCTTTACTTTTCCTTTCTTTCTGCGAAACATACTCTCCGGCTCTTCTCCCCCTATTGAGTTTCACTTCTAATTCTCATCTCATCTTCCTCAGGTGTAGACGGACTTCCATACACGGCCAATAGTTTCCTAATGAGAGGGTCTTCATCTATCACTTTTTGTTCTTGGCTTCCATTTGCCTTGCTCATCTTATATTGCAACAAGTTTCCTTGGTTCATAAGTTCCAAGATAGTCGGTTTGAGAGCTTCGCATCTTCGCAGGCTGTGCCCCCTCTCCTGGTGGTATGGGCAATATATCTTTTTTTCTATGGGGTATCTAGCTTCAGCTTGTGGTGATGGCTTCTTGAATATACCCTTATTTTCATGCTTATGAAATATGGCTGATGGGCTGATGGTAAACCATTTCTCCCCAGATTTCTGTCTGTCTTTTCGATCTTTGAACTTCGATCTTCCATGACCTTAGAGGGTTTTCGTTTAACTTTGATGTTTATAGATACTGTGCCTTTTCGTGCCCCTTTGACTCGTTCAAGGAAGATTTTTCCCTCTATCTGATCCAAAATGTCGTCCATGGTCCTTGGCACCTTTTTGACGAGCTTCTCGAATAAGAGTGTTCCTTCTAGCAACCCTTCTCCTAACGACACCGCATCAATCCTAGAATTCGTTCTCGTGGATGCAATTTCATCCCTAAACCTCTCGAAGTACCTCTCCAACTTCGCACCGAGTTTCTTAACGCTGAACAATGTGGAGAAGTCCTTTTGTCTGCGATTGCAGAAGTATTGAGCGATGAACTAGCATGTTAAGTTTTCAAAACTCAAAATCGACCCTGGTTTCAATCTTCGGAACCATTTTGCTGCTGGCCTAGAAAAGCTAGTGGGAAACAACTTGCACATCAAATTTTGATATGTGGTCTCTATTCTCATCGCCTCTGTACACTCTTTTATGTGGTCTTTCGGATCAGATACTCCGGTAAACTTTGTGAATGCCAGAACAGAGAATCGTTTCGGCTTTCTACAGCTATGTCTTGAGGCCTCGATAATCAAGCCTCCTGCACTACTTTTGCTACGTAACCTTTCCATTCTCGGCCTCCTAAAGGTAGCACAGAGTCCTTGTCTATTTCACTCCCATCATCGCATTGTTCATCTTCTCTATAATTATTTTCATCTTTTTGTGGGGAGTAATCGTCTGGTGAACACGAGCGGCTCTTCCTTGACCTTGACCTCCTTTTCATCCTCTATTTTCTCTTGTAGCATGCTAACTCTGCTTGCAAATTCCTGATTTCTTCGCTTGTCAATCCTCGGTCATGGCGACTGGACTCTCCAATCTCTCTCACCACCAGGACTTCTGATATGGGTCTTTTTTCCCTTCATTTTCTTTCAGTTCTTTCATCAATTTCGCCATCTTCTAGCTCTTCTTTGGTTCAGTTTCCATCGTTGTGGTGCAACATCTCGTCATCGTTATATGGCCCTAAGTCGCCCAGCCTGCGCCACCCAGCTCGAACCAAAACACCCAAACCCTAAAAATTTGATTTTCGCCGCCCATCCCTCCGTTCGTCGGCCTGCCCGCGGCGCCGCTTAACTTCAATGCTCTCTTGTTCACCACCACAACCCATCCAAACCAAAACTTATATAGCTATACCAAACCCTAAAATATCCTCTGTTACTGCCACCTGCCGTTTGCCGCTTGTCCAGCCAAGATCCTCTCTCTCTCTCTCTCTCTCTCTCTCACACACAGTATTTTCACATTTTTGTGATGGCTAGCTACTGTTTTGGAATTAGGGCTGTTTTACATGGACTTACGACTGTTGCTATGGAATTAGGGTTGTTACTACTGTGAATGGTTGTGTTGCAGTGTATTGAAGCAATTTTTAGTAAATGGCTGAGATGTATGGGTTTGTGATTTTGTGATATTGATTATTTTATGTAAAATTAATTTTGTATGTGAAATGGATTATGCTATATGAAATTGATTATGCATGGTATGTAAAATTGATTTTGTATTTGAAAGTGATTATGCTATGTGAAATTAATTGATTAGGAACCATGAATAGGTTATGGTTTAGGGATGATAGATTATGTTTTAGGTGCGGTTATGGTTATGGTATGGCTTAATATATATAATGTTAGGTGAGGTTATGGTTATGGTTATTGTATATATATTGCTATGGTTTAGGCAATTATGGTTTAGGCTTAGGTGAGGTTATTTGTTAGTATGGCAGATTGGTATGACTTAGGTGAGGTTATTTGTTAGTATATGAAATTCATTTTGTGTTGTTGATTAATTCATTATGCTATGTAAATTGATTAGGAACCATGAATTAGTTTGCCCGTCGTAATTCATCTAGATCCAAAAGTAGAAAATGGACTAGCACCTCAAGTTCCGGGTCCACTACCATCGGCAACACGTATAGCGCCCCTGCCAGTTTTCACCACCTTCAAAAACTTCAGGGGGCGACACCACGACAGGAAGTAGTGGCCCGCCGACCCTCCAACTCGAGAATGCTCTGGAACAAAGGCGACAACTACATGCCCTCAATGGATCGTGTCACTCAATCCTCGGTCCATATGCCAAACATTCCCCGACCTGAGCCTTCTCCCTCTACGGCTCAGGCTCCTTATTTATCTTAGGTAGGTGCTTCAGGTAGTTCGAATTCCTTGGCCGGGGTACGATTTTGCAATTGCAGGTTCTGGTAGTGGAAATTCAAAATTTGCATTTTTTTTAAACAAAACACCAACTATAGGTGACGACATGAGATAAAATTGTCGGCTATAGTGCTCAAGAAACTGACATTTTGCAGACTATAAACGACGAATTTCAAACTATTCCCGACGAATTCCAAAGCGTCGTCAGCTATCGTCTGATTCTGGTCAACTTTTTTTATCACGGGGGAGAGTTTTACCGACCATGTTAACTATGTCTGACGACTTGTATGTCGTCTGATATTGTCTTAACTATAGCTGACGATATAAGTCATCAGCCATAGTATGCTTGACAATCATTTTTTGACGACGCTATCCCTGACGACAAGTCGTTGTCTATAACTAAAGCTGACGACATTTTCTAACAGGTCGACGACTTTTTGTCGTCTGCTATAGTGATCCTTCTGGTAGTGGATGTCGTCGATGGTCTTTCGTGTTTTTTTTTTGTTTAGAAGGTTCATCAAATCTATTAAAATGTGATAGTTGTATAGGACTCCATTGGATTATAGGTCCGATAAAGTGAAGCCCCACACATATCACTATGCTAAGATAATATTTGTAGTCCAAATCCTAAACTAGCAAACAAAAATAGAATGAAATTTATCAAATTCTGATTATTATCCCTTAACTAGATAGTTGCATTCTCTATCCACCGAACACATTCGGAAGTAGGGATGCACCTCCGACCTGACCCAAAGAAGTCCAATCCCTCTTCAATGAGCTGTCGCCTCGATCACCAAAACCCCACTCGGGCCTGAAGAGGCCTTTGGTTCAGAGTGTTACATAAGAGATCGGAAACGTGGAATATCGGCTTCTCCAATCTGATTATCAGCTATACATAAATCCTTTAATGGCACTTGGATTGTATTGTATTGAGCCTATATACAGTATATGATGGTAGTGTGGTAGATATAATTGGTGTACCAAATCGAGTTGATTAAATTAAAGAAATGGGTTGTCTGTACAAACGGAGTCGTCAAATTAAGCCTCAGGCCGGACATAGAAACAAAATATACAATTCCACAATTACATCACCAAATGTCATCGAGAACAAGACTCCAAAGGCAAGTTAAATCCATTCACATTCAACCTCCCCGAAGAGAATCCGACCGATTCGTACGACCACAAAACTCGGTCGCCGAACCGAGCCGACTCACCTACAATCTCTCTCCTCACCGCCATCACCACCAACTTCCCGCCGTCTATCTCTTTGTCTTTCTCTCTCCCAATCTTCCCCCTCATCTCCCTCATCAGCCCCCAAAATGTCTCCACCAAATCACTCTTCACCGACGAAGACGCCGTCTGCAGAAGCCTCTCCTTGCAATCCCCCGACCTCTTCAACGCGCTCAGCAGCTCCATCGAGTCGCCGAAGCTCATGCAATTCGGTCTCTCGTCAAACTCTTTAATTCTGACCGAAACCTCGTTCATGGCGGCTATCTGGTCTTGACCTACCAAACTTAATATCTCGCGCACCAACCTGTTACCGTTCCAGCTCGACGACTCGGGTCTCAGGCATATCTCCTCCATTAGCCCCACCAGCAACTCGGTCTCCCTGATCAGGTCGGCGTTCATAAGCGCCGAGATTCTCTCCTCCTGTCTGTCTCTGTCGGCAACGCACGAGTTCGAACCTAAGAAGAATCCCAAACCCCGAGAAGTGACGATTAGGGTTTCTACGTACTGGCCGTACCATCTGACCCAGGACGAGAGATCCCAAGAAATGGGGGAGGAGTGGTCTCGGAAGTTAGAGAGTTTAAGGTAGTTTCTGCCACCGGCGGATGGGAAAACGGAGAGCTGGTCCTGGAGGATGAAAGAGCCGTACTTGACGATGTGGTGGACGGCGACGAGGCACTTTAGTGCGACGGAGGAGTTTTGGGTCGTTTGGAGGCGGTCCATGAGGACTTCGATGGCGGCGGAGGCTGTGGCGCGTGATCTGTGGCCGAAGGAGAGGAGGGTGGCGAGATGTTTGGGCGGCGGGGGTGAGAAGGGATCATGGGTGGTGGCACGGAGGAGGGCGAGGTGGAGAGACTGAGATGATCGAGGAGCTGTTGTGGAAGCCAGGATTGCTGCTTTGCTTTGGGAAGCCTTGTCTTTGATCGCTCCGATTAGGAGGTCTTTGAGCTTTGCTTGACGTCCCATGGATCTGGATACTGCCGGAGAAAGACAGAGAGATAGATAGAGAGGTCGGTGGTGGTTTGGATAGGCTTTTGTAAATCTTATAGGGTTGTGCTGTGGTTAGATTTTTATGAGCTAGCTCGATCGAGTAGCTGATCATATTCTACCACGTAGGCTACAATGAATGAGATTCTCATGTAAACAAGTTGCACGTGGGACTATTTGTCAATGCTATTTCTATCCACTAGCTAGTTATATATGACGATATGCTGGTGATGATGCGTTCCTTTCTCAACACCCTTGAACAATTTGGTGATACGCTCTAATTTAATTAATTAATTAATTTGGATATAAGCCTTGAACAATTTGGTGATACCCTCTAATTTAATTAATTAATTAATTAATTTGGATATAAGTAGTTCATGCGAAATAAATTAACATATAATATATATCAAATGTCATGATGTCATCAATATGATACGATACCCGACATATCAATATGATGTCTCAACTTAAAAAATTATCAAAGTAATGTCTAAATTTTTGAAATTATATCTACTTGATTACTCCGTTAACACTAATTACGTGTCATTTTTTTGTTTCAAAATAAGGTAAAATAACTTTAATACCCTTGTATTTTCATCTCTCTCTCTCTCTCTCTCTCTCTCTCTCTCATTACAGAGACTACAGTAGCAGCTCCACTGCTCCCCCCTCTAGAACGACGTCACCCTCTCCCCACCGCCACATCCTCAACTTTCGGCGACGGTGCCTCATTGATTCGCGCCGTCTCATTTTCAAATTTTGGCGACGACACATCCTCAAATACCATAGCCAGAGCTGCCCAAAATACTAATAGGCTAATACCCATTAAATTAGCCAATCAATCAAGTAATCAACTCGATCAAAATCAATTGATAATAGGTAAAGATCGAAACTCAATTTTACTCTGTGACCGAGAAGGAGAATATGAAGATGAGAAGAAGAAAGTCTAGTACTTATGTTCATGGCAACGGGTAATCCCCACCCACCCACCCCTATGTACCCACTTGACTTCACCACTCCAGGTGTAATGTTTGCCCAAACCCTCAATCAATTCTCAACATCAAGTATTCACACCACCCTTACGCAAACACTTCTAGCTCACAGTTCCCACAAACCTCTACCTTCGAGCTCATTCAATTGTTTGTCTCTTGTACTCAAATTTCAACTGATACTAGCTTTTTTCCTCCAACAATACATACTTACAAGAAGGTTAAGCTCTGATCTTCGCCGCGACCACCTCCGAGGGTTGATCCCCAACGCCGCACAGTCCATTTGGAAAAGTCGGCTCTTAGCAGCGACAATTTCGTGGCGATCGACAAGGTGGGCCTTGGAGCGTCAACTCCGATTTGGGAGAGGAGAGAGGAGCAGAAGCTTGTTGAGAGTTAGAGAAGTCGTTGATGAGGTATTGAGAGAAGAAAGGGTTCACTTTCGGGATGACGAGGGGTATGAGGTGATAAGACTTAGAGAGAGGTGGGGGAGTTTGTCGCAATAGGAGAGAAGTGAGGCAGATTTGGGTCTGGTGGACGGAGGCTTCAAGCGAGAGAGAGAGAGAGAGAGAGAGAGAGAGAGAGAGCACTACAAGAAAACAGCACTTAGACCACGGAAACGTAAATGTTCCGTGGTCTAGGTGACACTTGGACGACGTAGAAGTCTCCGTCGTCCAAGTACCACCTGGACGACGGAGAATACCATCTCCGTCCTCCAGGTGATCACCTGGACGACGGATAAGGTATTCTCCGTCGTCCAGGTTATCACCTGGACCTCGGAGTCTTCTCCGTCCTCCAGGTGATCACCTGGACGACGGAGATGGTATTCTCCGTCGTCCAGGTGATCACCTGGACAACAGACCGACACGCCGTGGTCCGAGTAATTAAGTTCCACTTAGACGACGTACCGACACCTCCGTCGTCTAAGTGAAGCATTATATAAGCCCGATGCCAAACTCTCTTCGATCGATTCATTCCATCCGATCCTCAATCTCTTCATTCCATTCGAAGAAGAATTGAAGGAGAAGGGAGAAGGAGAAGGAGAAGGAGAAGGGAGAAGGCCGAGGGAATGATCAGGATAAGGGATCTCCGCTGACTAGCTAGCTAGCTTAATTAACAGATATCGAGAAGGCCAGCAGGTACGCACGCAGTTAAAATTTGCTTAATTAATATATATATATTTAGTGAAAACGTACGTACATACATGCATGGATGTTAGCTATATATACAGATTAAATTACGTACGTACGTAATTGATGGATCGATGTAGATCGAGTACGTATAATTAAGCGTAAATTAATGGACTAATATATATATATATATGTAATATATAATTAATTAATTATAATATTTTGTAGCAGTATGGACAAGAGTTGGATGAAGTTAAAGAATAGATGTGATGTCCGGTATATGGATGGAATTAGCGAATTTGTGAATTTTGCGATAGAACAGGGTCAGGGAAAGAAACGTTTCAGGTGTCCGTGTCAGAAATGTCTTAATTGTCAGTATGCGGAGGTTAATGTTATGGTGCAACACCTGTACGAAAATGGTATGATGTGGAGTTACACTACATAGAGCGAGCATGGTGAAGCAGTAGAGTTCAGCGCAGCAGACTTCAGCTCAGGGTACAGTTACCATGGTGCCTCATCCAGCGGCAGTGGTGCCGGACCCCCAGCTTACAACCCAACTGCAGATTTGGTCCATGATGCATTTCCGGGATGTAGTCATGGTGGACACCAACACCAAGACGGAGGTTATAGTACCACTAATGAGCATGATGACACATTCCCCGCAGCTAGCTTGGCCACTAACACCAGTGAGATGGAAAAGTACAACCGGATGCTACTTGAAGCGCAGACCCCGGTGTTCCCTGGATGTCGAGATAATGTGTTGCAATATGTGATGGAGCAAATGAAGATAAAAGTGAAGCACAAAATGTCAGTGAGTGCTTTTGACGAAATTCAGGAGCAAATATGTAAGTTGCTTCCTGATGATCACAATCTTCCTAAATCTCATTATAAGGTTAGAAATATCCTGAGCAGCCTCGGCCTAAAGTACAGGATAATTGACGCATGTCCGAATGATTGTGTGCTATTTTACAAAGAGTATAAGGAGTTGGACTATTGTCCCGTATGTGGCCAGTGCAGATTCCAGTTGAATAGGAAGAGTTCGAAAAAGAGAATTCCTGTGAAAGTTGTTCGATATTTTCCCTTGATTCCCAGATTGCAGCGCCTGTACATGTCTCTACACACAGCAGAGGCGATGCGATGGTACGCAGAAAAGCGAATAGATGACGATGTCCTGCGACACGCCGCGGATGGGGAGGGTTTCAAACATTTCGACAGAGAATTTGGAGACTTTGCTTCAGAGGTTAGAAATGTTAGACTCGGCCTATCTACAGACGGATTCAATCCTTAGGGAAGTAATAGCTCCGCCGTCAGCACTTGGCCAGTTATTCTGATGCCGTACAACTTGCCTCCGTGGATATGCATGAATAAGGAATTTAATTTCCTTACCGTACTAATTCCAGGTCCTAAATCTCCATCAAAGTGCTTAGATGTCTACCTCAGACCTTTGATCGACGAGCTGAAACTGTTGTGGGAAAATGGAGTCCCAACTTATGACAAATTCACTGACACGATGTTCACGATGAGGGCTGCCGTAATGTGGACGATCAGCGATTTTCCAGCTTATGGGATGTTGGCAGCCTGCAGGACAAAAGGATATAATGGATGTCCTATATGTTTGGACGACGTGAACTCTAGTTGGCACAGAGGGAAGGTGTGTTACTTGGGTCACCGTAGATGGCTTCCTCATGACCACCTGTGGCGACAGGATGAAGCTCATTTCGACGGTACGGTAGAGAACAATCCTAAACCCCGTAGTTGGTCGGGCGAAGAGATTTTAGAGAGGTTGAGCTATTTCGACTTTGGTGTGTTGAGCAATGACGCGGATGTAAAGAAATGCAATCCAATTCCTCCACATGATCTGAGCTATTGGGATCACAAGAGTATATTCTTTGAACTCCGTTGCTGGTCGAAGTTAAAGATGAGGAACAACTTGGACGCGATGCACATAGAAAAGAATGTGTGCGATAGCGTGGTGGGAACAATTCTGGGTATTAAGTTCAAGACTAAAGATACTCCCAAAGCGCGCAAAGATTTGGAATCAATGAATCTACGTCGTCCCTTGTGGTTGAGGAGGGATAGGAAATGAGTGTACAACAAGATGCCAGATGCACCTTACACAGTGAAGCCGACGCTTAGACGTTCTGTATTTCACTGGTTTAAGGGCGTTCGTTATCCGGCTACATATGCAGCTACTATAACTGGAGCAGTGGACGAGGTGCAACACAAGTTTGTTGGTCTAAAGACACATGACTATCACGTTATGCTGCAACGTCTGATTCCAGTGGTAATTCGACCATACTTGCCTCGGGACGTCGTAGAACCAATAGTGGCATTGTGCAGGTGGTGGCAGAGGTTATGCACCAGAGAATTAAAGAAGTCAGATGTGGTGGAATTGCAACAACAAATTTTGCACATCATTTGCAAACTAGAGAGGATTTTTCCCCCTGCTTTCTTTGACATCATGATTCACCTAATGATCCACCTGCCCGAGCAGGTGCTCATTTCTGGTCCGGTCCAGTACACTTGGATGTATCCTCAAGAAAGGTACGTACAACTAATTAATTATACAGGTTTTTCGATTCATAATTTGTTCCATTGGAGATTACTAGCTAGCTATATGTACTTATTCTTATTATACGTTTGATTTGTAGACAGCTTGGACAGTATAAGTCATTCGTCAAAAACAGGTCGGCCCCGGATGGCTCCATAGTAGAGACATACATAATGCATGAGTGTGTTACTTACTGCAACAGGTACCTCAAAGATCCACCACCTCCCACTGCCTCCGATCGCAGTGCCCGCATCAATCTTTCTGTCGTCACCAATGTCGTCCGACCGTTTAGAGGAGTATTAAAGGAATCGTTAACATAGGAAGAACTTATTGAGGCACATTAGGTAGTGTTGCGAGACTGTGACGAAGTTGAGCCGTACATGATGTCATACAGGGAGAGGCTTCAGGCGTTAAATCAAAACAAGAGTTCGGCGTGGATTGAGAAAATGGTTAGAAAGAAGTTTCCCGATTATTTCTTCCAATGGGTACGTACGTAAATCTCGGTATTTAATTAGTAATTTATATACATATCGATCATGTTTGTAGAAAGTAAACCCTTATATTAATTTGCCCTTTTTCGCAGATGATTGATCTGCAAAAATCTGAAAACCACGGGGGGTGGTGGTCATGGCCAAAGCACTTGCTAGTAGGGAAGCCGATTAAACACTATATTTATCCCGGATGTTTTGTGAACGGTGTAAAGTTCCATTCATTGGCCCGAGATGAATGAAGAAGAACACAAAACAGTGGGGTAGCGGTTGGGAAAGACAATGATCTATATTACGGGGCTATTGTATATGTGGTTCAGCTATGTTACGGCAATGATGTCAACGTTTTCCTATTCAAGTGCAGATGGTTCAAGCGTACAAAGGAAAACCTGGGACTATTATCAGTCGATACAAACTCAAGCTGGTATGAGGATGAGCCTTTCGCTCTCGCCACCTTAGTTAGGCAGGTGTTCTATCTCAACGATCCGAAAGCCGGTGAAGGGTGAAAAATAGTGAACCATATCTCTCATCGAGGAATATGGAATACAGAGACCATTGAAGGGACACCGGCGACGACTGAAGATGCTGCTGAACCAGAAAGAGACATTCCTGCCTATCAAGAGCCTAATATTTCTGTCATCCGCTCCGATATAATGGACCTGGTTCAAGATGGTGAACGGTTACCCATGCCTGATGGTTGTACAGATCTAACTGAAGATGAGATTATCGATGCCATTAATGAAGAAGACGAAGAAGACGAGTAGGATGAGGACGCGGACGAGGACTCAGGTTATTCGTCGGACGATGTTGAGTATGATGAGGAGGATGAGCAATCAGATACCGGGGACGAGGATGATGACGATTATGATGATGACTACTTAACTAAGACGAGAAAAATTAATTGGTAATTAATTTATGTAATTATTGTAATATATGATCGATGCATCATCGATCAATAATTAATATAAATATTATAAGGAGGAGAATGTATATATGTACGTATATCTTCGACTTTTTGTACTTAATTAATTAATTACACGTGTCCATGCTCGATCAGATCGATCGACCGACGTACGTAAACTAAATTAAATTAATTAATTAATCCGAATTTTATATCCTGGACAACGGAGAAATTAATTGCAGACTGTCGCCTTTTGGGTATTTTGGCTATCTCCCTAAATCCTCGACCCTAAATCTAGCAAATCGGATCGATCGATCATTTTTTTAATTATATTCTTGTATCAGAATAATTGAACGGACACACAAATGACCGGGGACGACCTAAACCCTAAACCCTAAGGCCCTAACCCCTGAATTCAGGGTTTGTACACTTGGACGACGGAGATGGTCATTCTCCGTCATCCAGGTACTCACTAGGACGACGGAGAAGGGAATTTGCGTCGTCAAAGTGTAAAACCCTAAACCCTAAACCTTAAGGCCCCTAACCCCTGAATTCAGGGTCTCTGCACCTGGACAACGGAGATGAGCTTCTCCGTCGTCCAGGTGCAGAGACCCTATGCCCTAAACAGTAAGGCCCCTAACCCCTAAATTCAGGGTCTCTTCACCTGGACGACGGAGAAGCTCATCTCCGTCGTCCAGGTGCAGATTTCGTAATTTTTTCTAAGACAACGACCATCTAGACCTTCTTCCAATGCATATTATTTTCATCAAGACTTTAGAGTAAACAATTCTTGGTGTGTGAGCTTCGACGGTTCGAAAATCGGAGTTGCAAAATGTCTTGTATCCACGTTTCCGGTTTGTGAAATTCTCGGTTTTGCGATTGACTGTGCCGATGAAACCCTTCCCGAACTTATTATTTTCTGGTCCTTTATTGTAATTATATATTATGTTACGACGAACATATCCAATGGTTGTTTTGTCCAAATTCAATTTCGTTAATACTCTGCTGCAAATGAGCCTATACTCATGAACACTTAAGTCGTAAAGATTAGTCGATACTTAACAACTTTCAAGACGTAAAATTATTCGTCAGTTCAAATTTAACTGTTCATATATACGATGCGTTCATCGATATTGTACGACTATTTCACTCGAATGACAGATCGCTAAATTCCTAGCGAATTAATTTTTAAATTTTTTTTTACGTAATTTGAACCTGGACGACGGAGATGGTCATTCTCCGTCGTCCAGATTCAAATTACCATGGCGGTTCAAATTAATTTTTTTATTTTTTTTTCATGTAAATTGCACTTGGACGACGGAGATTCAAATTACCATCTCCGTCGTCTAAGTTGAAAATTATGGCGGTTCAATGTGCCGCATCAATTTTCGACACCGCTTGAAATTTCACTTAGACGACGGAGAATCAATTCTCAGTCATCTACGTTTAAATTTATGTGGGTGAAACGTCCCACCCATTAATTACGCGCCGCTTCGAAAAAATTTAACGCTTCACTTAGACGACGGAAAAGCCCGTTTCCGTTGTCCAAGTGTACTTAGACGACAGAAAATAGGGCTCCGTCATCTAAGTGAACGCCTATATATAGCACAGCACCCCCCCCCCCTTTTCTCATTCCATCTCCTCTCCTCTCCTCCTCTCCTCTCCTCTCCTCTCCTCTCCTCCGGCGATTTTCCTCCTCCGGCGACGCTCCGCCGACTAAATTTCCGGTGTGGTTCATCCTCTCCGATTATTCCGGCGAGGTAAATTTCTATTTTTTACCTTATTAACATTATTTTTATTTAATTAATTAATTTTTAAATATAATTAAATAATTAGTTTTATTAATATTTAGTAATCATTTATTTATTATAATTATTATCCTAATCATTTAGTTGTTATCATTTAATTACTTAGTTATTATAATAGTTATTTGGTAAATAATAATTATTGTAATTAAATAATAGTAATAATAATTATTGTTAATAATAATTAATTATATTGGTAAATGAATAATTATTATTAAATGCATGATATATAATAATTCATTATTGTCATTATTTATTGTTTTAATTAATTGATAATTACGTGTATTTTCTAGTAAATTGTATGGTAGTACGTCTTTGATTTAAATTTAGTACATAGGCTTGGTTTATTAAGTCGCACTCTTTGGAATAGATGACGCCTCTTTTCCTAGCTGCCAATCTCCGTGGCCCAAGTAAGCACCTGGACGACGGAGAACTTAATCTCCGTCGTCCAGGTCGCGGACAATGTCCGCGGTCCAAGTGAACTTGAACGACGGAGAATAAATTCTCCGTCGTCTAAGTGCTTGGACGACAACACTTGAAGCACGGAACTTGGACAATGGAGGTTCCGTCGTCTAAGTACTTGGACGACGGAAAAACGCACTTAGACGACGGAAACGCTCCGTCGTCTATGTGCGTTTTTCTTGTAGGTGACTTTCATTTTGTGATTCATCCAAACTCATACATGTACATTTAATGGAAAACATGTAAATTATCAATCAGAAACATATCCATTATAGAGCTGAGAGGGTAGCAAATATAGCATAATCATTCTACAAACCAACCTATTGGGAAACAATGATGGGTTACGACAAAGACCCATTCTTTCAGCATGCTTGATAAATGCCTTTGGTCCTAACCCCTTTCTAAGTGGATCTGCTATCATAAGCTGCTTTGTACCTATGTTAACAATAGTCACTCTTTGTTTCTGAACATCTTCCTTCATGACGAGGTATTCTAAATCAATTCGTTTACCACCTTGAGAATGCTTTCCATTTTTGTAGAACAAAAGAGCTGCGGTGTTATCACAATGAATTCTCAGCGACCTAGCAATACTGTCGACAACACTAAGCCTTGAGATAAAGTTTCGCAATCACAATGCATGAGTAGTAGCCTCAAAGACAGCCACAAACTCAGCTTGCATGGTAATTGTAGTGATACATATTTGCTTTGCACTTCTCAATGATATTGCTCCTCCAGCTAGTAGGAACAAGTAACAAGAAGTAGATTTACCAGTATCAAGACACCCACCAAGATCGGAGTACGAATAACCAACTACCTCAAGGATATCAGATTTCCTATATGTGAGCATATAATTCCTTGTTCCTTGTAGATATCTCATCACCTTCTTTGCAGCTTTCCAATGATCCATTCCTGGATCGCTTTATTACCTTCCTAGCATCCCAACCACAAAACTGATGTTTGGTCTTTGTGCATATACCAAACTTCCTACAGCGGATGCATAAGGAATTCTTTCCATGCCTTTCCGTTCCAATTCATTTTGTGGGTATTACTCGAGGCTAAATTTGTCCCCTTTCTGAATTAGAACAACGCTTGCATTGGTGAACATTTTTCCATTCCGAATCTCTCCAAAACTCTCTCAATATAGGCTTTCTAAGACAACCCCAACAATCCGCGTGATCTATCTCGAAATATTTCAATTCCGATCACGTAGGATGCCTCGCTCAATTCTTTTACACCCTTTAGGAAACTCGACGAGGTCCCATTTTTTAGAATTCTCGCACTGAATGGCTTGTGAATATTAAACTGGATCCTTAGTTGACCCATTGCCAAAATTAGATTCTTGTATGTACACCACATAGTCTTTCAAAATAGCAGGTCTCTTATTTCTTTGAGACCATCTCACTACTATTTCTTGTGGTTCTTGCGCTAAAAGTTCATTAGCAATGATTCCATTATATGGGTTTTGGTCATTCGCTTCTTGATCATTTACGTGCTGATCGTTCATTCCATGATCATTTATTTTTTGATTATTCGATTGTTGTAGGTTATCGTTAGGCACTACAACAACTAATAGAACAACACTTCTTTGAAAGGATATAGGTGTAGGAACCTGCACCCTAACTTCTTGAATAATCACTTCTCTCTTTTCACTCCCACTAATTTCATCACTTTCAATAAATCTAGCATTCCCTGTTTCAAAAATTCTTGTACTATGGTTAGGGCAATAAAATTTATAACCTTCTGACTTTTCCTGGTAACCAATGAAGTAACCACTCTTCAGTGTAAAGTTTAATTTCTTTTCACGTGAATTATAAATTTTAACCTCTACAGGGCATCCCCAAACATGTAGATGCCCTAAACTAGGTTTCCTTTCCGTCCACAGTTCAAAAGGAGTCTTTGGAACTGCTTTACTAGGAACCTTATTCAGTAAGTACACATCGGTTTTTAAACCATGCATCCACAATGATATTGGTAATGTTGAATTACTCAACATATTTCTAACCATTTCCATAAGAGTATGATTTCGCCTTTCAGCAAGATCATTCTGTTGTGGCATTCTTGGCATAGTGTATTGAGCACAAATGCCATTATTTTCAAGCAACTTAGCAAAAGGACCAGGACGTTCTCCTTACTCATCATACCTTCCGTAGAATTCACCACCTCTATCTGATTTTATAGTTTTCACTTTTGTATCTAATTGTCTCTCAACTTCAGTGATGAATACCCCAAGGGCATCCAAAAATTGAGACTTCTCAATTCAATAGATAGATATAGCTAGGGGTCATCATTTGGCCCGTGGGCCTCATGGGCCGGTGGAGGCCCGCAAACCCGTGGGCTAAAAGCCCGGCCCGGCCCGACCCGAAAAAAACCCGCAAAAGCCTGCCAAGGTGGTTGGTGGGCCGAACTTGGTTTAGAGATCTAAAGCCAGGCCCGACCCGCGGGCCCGGCCCACCAAAAACCTGTCAAGGCCCAAAATTTTATATATATATATAAGATAGTAGTACATATATCATTATACCTACACTTATATATATATAATATAGTGACTAGTACTATATGGATATATATTTTATATTTGTGTATGTCTATATTAATATATTACATATACATATATTGATCAAATATTGGAATTCCATATATATATATATATTGTTATATTTGTGTATCTATTTTACTATTAAATCATTGTTTAGAGTTTAGGTTTAGGGTAAGTTAGGGTTTAGGGGATTGAGATTTAGGGTAAGTTAAGGTTTAGGAATTTTGAGGTTTAGAGTAAGTTAGGGTTTAGGGTTTCATTGTAATTTTTTTTTTATCGATTTACCTTACACTGTAAAACAGTAAATATAATAGATGGTCAGATTAGATCTTGTAATTTTTCAATGGTGAGAGTTTAATTGAGAGTGTGTGAACTGACATCAATACCCTTCTCTTATATATTGCTTATTTTTCCATGGAGAAACTAGGTAAATCAAATTTTTATGTCAATTTTTTTGACACTATGAGATAGATATGTAATTTATAAGAATGTGTGCTAAAATTTTGATCTTAAAAAATTTCTTTAGGGATGGGTAATTTACGTTTTAGTTGTAAGGGTACTACGGTCACATTTAGCGAAACCTATAGATGTAGGTCTAAATCAAGTCCAAAATTTATAAAATTTTAACGGCATGCTTAGAATATTATGAACAACCAATCTGACAGTCAGTTTTGTAAAATGATGATACATGATCGATTACATTTCACAAAGCTCTTTCAACCCATATAACCAAGGAATAAAGGTAAGAACATTAGTGTGCATATAGAGAATTCAAGCAATATAAGAATTAAAAATGTTTTAACAATAAAGAAGGCCATATATAATAGTTCACCCTGTAATAAAAGACACCGTACGTAAAAATTAGCCTAATCGAAGTACGTTTGGATCTCAGTCAATGTGACAACCCAGAACAGAATCAGCAGTGAAATCGCATAGTCGCAGATTGCCGACAGTTGATTGAATCGCCAGATTTGTTAACGACTAAATTATTGGCCGAGAATTGGAGATGAGTCTCTTCTCAAGGGTCGTAGTACATGTGATTTCGAGTTCGTGGGCAGTTCCGGATCGTTATTTGGACGACCGAGGAATTAATTATGAATATTTGAAGTTCGGATTTAAATGGTGGGCTACTTAACGACTAAATTACCGGTCGAGAATTTGGTTCCGGCTTCTTTACGAAAGTTGTTCAGAATTTAATTTCGAGTTTGTGAGAACTTCCGGAGCATGATTTTGAGTTACGAAGATTTAGTTGTGATTATTTCCGATTGTGTTTGATTAGTCGGTTTAATTGTGTGTTTGGTTGAACAGTTGACTTTTTATCCGTTTGGCCGATGTGTTTGACTTCAGGTGATTGTTGAAGAACATGTTGAGACGAGTTCGTGGCCGCGAGAATTATCGGAATCGGAATTACGACGAGGAAATTACGCGTGTTTAAAGTTTGTCGAAATGGATAAACATGAAGTTTCCTAATCGGGAAGGGCTATAAAAAGGATGTTGCCGAAAAGGGAAAGTCAAAACTAGAAATAAATGTGTTGACCGAGTCAACTCGGTGGAGGGAGAGAATGGTGACGAGTTGCACGGCGGCTCGCGGTGGCGATCGATTCCAGCCACCCCGTGGGACGGGGTTGGTCCCATTCGATGCGCCTTGGTCCATTGAGGGTGACTCCGGCTTCCTTTCACGCCAAGGCTCGCCGGAGGAGGAGATATTTCCGGCCAAAATTCAAGAAAAATTGAGGTATTCGGGTTTGGTGATTCGAACCGAATTGAGCTATAACTTTGAGTGGGCTTTGAAGCTCTCATCCCCTTGATGCTACCCTGTAAGTTTGGTGATTCAATTCGATGTGTACATGGAGAATTTTGGATTTGAAATTTGTGTTTCAATTCGGGTTATCATGAAATTGACCTAGTTAGAGTGAGAATTGGCCTTCGATGCAGTTGACAAAGTTGCTCAGTGGGTGATTTTGAGTGGAATAGGGGTTGCTCCGCCGTGAAATTCTCCGATCGGCGGCGGTCAACGGTCAAAGTTTGACTTTTTTGGACTTCCGACAAGTTGCATGTCATTTGACTCGAAATCGCGCCCCGATCACAGTGGAGATGTTCGTTTTTCGAGTTGAGTGTCCGAACGTAAAGCGAGGTATTGAGGTGTTATATATGGATTTTCGACGATTCGTCGTATTCGAATTACGTGTTTCCGAGAACGGTGGTTTCTCGTGATTTGTTTTGTAATGTCGAGTTATGACTTTGAGTATTGGATTTTGTGAATATTCAGGTGTTCGTGATCGTTCTGTTTGGCGAGGGACTTTCCGCCGGATCACGGGTTAACGCGTATCGCGTTACGCCAGTCTGTGAGTGGACTGTTTATTTTCACGGAATTATTGCGAGTCCTTTATATACGTTTTATGAACTTGAGCATGCTGTATGATTATGGTTTTTCGAGCATGAGTTTTCGTACGAGATTATGTTTATATTGAGCATGTGTTATACGTTATACTTATATGTTGTTATGTGTCCACGTGTGGCCTCGTGTGATTTATACACATGCTCTATCCGCGTGAGGAGTTAGAGTCTCCCTCGTGTATGTATACGTGAGGAGTTAGAGTCTCCCTCGTGTACTCGGACGCGTGAGGAGTTAGAGTCTCCCTCGTGTACCATTTGATTATTTATACTTTCGACTCACATATGTTTTTAATATATATATATACTTGGTGAAAGACATTTATTTTCGTCGACTCACTCTAACGAGTTTTATGTCTTTCCCCTGGGCTTTTCGGTTTCTGTGCCCAGTTTGCAGTTCAGGCTCTGGTGTCGCACGTCATGGTCAGAGGCATAGTGCTCGAGCTACCTTGTTCCTTCCAGTAGGTTTATTGTTCTACCTACTGTGGTATACTTATATGTTTATACAATAGAGGTCGCTCTGAGAAATCTATTGTTTATATTATACGATTTTACTTCGGATTTCAGTAAAGTATAGATATATTTATTGTTTTACTTTACTGTTGATATATTGAGAAATCCGGATGGAATTGGTGCCCACGGTTTGCTTTTTGTGGCATAGGATGAAGTGTATTTTCCGCGTGCAGGTAATGGTAATTCTACGTTAGTAACGAAACTCTGCCGAAATTTCGAAAATTTTTTTTGGTTCGTGTTTTCGAAGGGGTTCAATTCCGGTTTAGGGAGCTAAATCGGGGTTGGGTCCTTTCAGTCAATACAGTTAAACAAAATTTGTGAAAACACTAAAATACATTCATCTTATTTTCCTTATTTTCCTATGGGGGAGTAGATAAATCAATTTTTTATGTCAATTTTTTTGACACTATGAGATAGATATGTATTCCATAAGAATATGTGTCCAAAATTTGATGTTAAAAAATTATTTTCGGAAGGGGTAATTTCCGTTTTAGTTGTAAGAATACTACGGTCACATTTGGCGAAATACATGGATCGATATCTAAATCAAGTCTAAAATTTATAAAATTTTAAAGACATGATTATAATATTCTAACCAATCAATCCAACGGTCAATTTTATAAAATAATTAAACATGTCCGATTAAGTTTCACAAAGGTATTTCATTCCATATAACAAAGGAACAAACGTAAGAACATTAATATAGATATGGAGAATTCAAGTAATATGAGAATTAAATATGTTTTAATGATAAACGAGGACATGTAGAAAGGTCCATCTTATAGTGATAAACACCGTACGTAAAATTTAGACTCGTCAGAGTACGTTTAAACCCCGGTGCATGGATGAAGGTTACGTTTATTTTGAAATATCTTAATTTTTTTAATAATTAAAGCCCGATAGGCCCGGCCCGTAAAAACCCGCTTGAATGGGGCGGGCCCGGATCCTTATATAAATAATAAAGTCCGGCCCAACCCGGCCCGCAAATATTAAAATGTTGTTGAGGCCTGGGCCGTGCCGACTATATATGGGCCGGGCCGGGCTTTTTGCCGACCCCTAGATATAGCCATAACATAAAAAGTCATGTGTAAAGGTGATAAAATACATTTCTCCACTAAAACATAGAACATCAAAAGGTCCACAAATGTCTGTATGAATAATTTCAAGAAGCTCGAAACTTCTTGTGGCACCTTTCTTGGTGTGTTTGGTTTGCTTTCCCTTAATACAATCCACACAAACACAAAAATCAGTACAATCTAGGTTCGGAAGAATCAATTCTATACCAATCTTTCCATTTTTTCTTTGGATATATGATCCAGTCTTTTATGCCACAAGAAAGAGGAAGAGTTATTTGTCAAGCTACGTTTAGTTCCAACCTTAGGATGCATATCAAAAGAGTTTCAACAAAAATGCCATCAAGCTTAATCTTAACAACCCATCAAGAAAAATACCAGAACCAACAAAGGATTTATTCTTAAACAAACTCAAACTTTTATTACCAATATTGAAAGTAAAACCATCAAGATCAAATCTGGAAATAGAAATTAAATTCCGAGAACAAGTCGGACCATAAAGAGTTTCAAACAAATCCCAATAATGGTCGGTATCTAAAATCAAACAAAAAGTTCCAATGGCTTTAACCCGCGCTTTCACTTGATTTCCCATATAGATAAAAAAATTCATTTGGATTTAGGCTTTGGGTTGTAAGAAATCCCTGCATCGAATTAGAAACATGGGCAGTAGCACCTGAGTCAGCCCACTAAGTATTATAAGGAACTTGAGCTAAATTTGATTCAAAACACACATAAGCCCTTTCTTTTCGAACCAAGCCCAATCATACTGAAAAATGCCCTTTATTTCTACAGAAATGGCATTTATCTTTAAGTTCTTTATTAGCAGCCTGAGTAGCATCAACAGGTCCATTCTTCCTTTGTGGTCCTCTCTTACACTTTCCAGGTTTTTTTTTGAACTTCCTTTCAGCACTTAATTTTATGTTCTCATAAGAAGAGAAACATCCGAAATAATATCACGAGACTCAACTGATACATTGTATCTTAAACTATACCATTTAGCAAAGAGTGCATCATCAGTACTCAATTTGCTTTACTATTAAGACGACACAACACCAAAAAAGACAACGTGATTAAGACAACGCATCAACTCACTTTAAACCACTTCCCAACTATGTTGTCAAACGGAATTCAAAATAAATTGTCCACTTATCCTTAATAGTATTATAGTTTCTATGTATAAGATGTGTTGGCAATCCTGTTGTTTAACAAAACGTAACCTCTCAAGTACATAAACCTGCATATGTCAAGAAGTGTGTGGAAGAACAAAATGAAGAATTAAGATGATCATTCATCTCATGGGTTCAGGTAAATCATGCATTTGCATCTTATTGTTTTCACTGAGGAAAGCTATCTGGCTTCCTATTTTGATGTCATGTCTTCATAGTGTGAAGTATATTTGATAACTTTGCATTTGTGTAATTCTACATATGAGGATGAGAATAGCCTTTGGTATACCCATTAATCTGGGTTTATGATTTCTTAATGAAACCCATGATTCCTTGATTAGATCAACAATATTACAGCTGGGTATATTGATACGACCAAAACATGCATCAAATAAATACTTAACACATAATTCAACCATATGCAATTTAAACCCTTTTTGTGTAAATGTAGCATTGATAAGTAGGGTATCGTTCTAAACCGGGGATTGAATGGTGCATGCAATTCTTGTGTGGTAAAAATGGGGGTATAAAAAAGTTGTTTAATTACCTAAATTTTCTATCTAATTACTACCTAAAACATCTAAACATATAGCAAGAAATCCTAAAATCTAATATGCATTGACTCATAGACAAGCAAACACATAAAAAGAACCCAAAAACCCTTAATTACCATATTTTCGACAAAAACAAACCTAAATTAATTATTTACATGTGATCATCCCATTCCACATACTTTGCAATTACACAAATAATCTCATTTAATTACCTACAAAATCTATAAGTTTTAATTCCGGATTACATGCCATGACTTTGAATTAAAGTGCAACTAAGCGTCTAAACATTCTAATCTCGACTCCATTGATTTAAGGTAAAAAGCGATTGACTAAGCGTTTCGTCTTTAGACCCAACTAAAGCATTAAGAATGACACACAATATGCAATCAAGACTCAAAACTCATAAACACATGGAAGATAAATTAAACTCAAAAATAGTATAAAACCAAAATAAACATGTATTCTTCACAAACAAAATAAAACAAATACAAGGAGAGTTACGGAGCAAATGTTCCATGTTTACACTTTTTGATTTCTGGTAAGCCCTGCAAAATCTCGAGTGGATGGAGCCTAAGGTGGAAGCTACACACCTTCTAAAGGGACTAAGCGTATTTAGAAGGAATGAGATGGAAATTTTAGGGTGGCGGTGATGTAACTTCAGCCTAGCACTTGAAGAATTTCGTGGTGGAGCTTCTTTGTGTATTTTGGTAGCAAGAGGACATAGAATAGGTGGTGCTCTGCTTTGAGGCTGAGCCTCTTGTATTTATAGGCCTTAAAAGAATCATTCTCCTCCTAAAATAAGGTTTTCCTTCTATTCTCGGGCAGATCTGGCAGTCTGTAAAGATTTGCACTTTCCTGGAGTTGTAGATCTCTAAAAATTATGATTTTGGTGTCTTTGGAAAGAAGACTCAAATATATTTCCAACCATAGGTTGATCGCATCTTAACTCTGAAAGGACCCAACCCCGATTCAGTTACCTAAATCGGAATCGAACCCCTTCTGAAAATACGAACCAACAAAAAATTTTCAAAATTTCGGCAGAGTTTCGTTGCTAACGTGGAATTACCATTACCTGCACGCGGAAAAATACACTTCATCCTATGCCACAAAAAGCAAACCGTGGGCACCAATCCCATCCGGATTTCTCAACATCAATATATGAATCATAAACAGTAAACAATACTGTAGTATATATATATTCGAGAAAATCCGTATAAACAAGTATCAGAATGTATCAGAGCGACCTCTAAAGTAAAATATATACAATATACACATCAGTAGGCGAAACAAGAACTTACTGGAAAGCACAGGTAGCTCGGATCACTAGCTTCCAAACCGCGACGTGAAACACCAAACTTGAACTGCAACTGGGCACGGAAACCGAAAAGCCCAGGGGAAAGACATAAAACACGTTAGAGTGAGTGGACGAAAATAAATGTCTTCCACCAGTTGATATATATGTTTAAAATAACATATGCAAGTCCAGGTAAATAGAAATAACAAAGTACACGAGGTAAAAAACCATAATCCTCCAGCGTACTGAGCATGCAAGTAAAATCCCACGGGGTCACTCATGGACACATCCGTGCTAGTATAGTCAGAATCACGGAGTCCCAGACTTCCACGCAATTCTAGCCAGAAAGGCCTCAGGTCAGAGGTCTGCCTCCCCCCGGTAAAGGTCACGGGTCAGGAGTCACAGCCTCCCTTGGTGAAAGCCTACCATGGGGGATCAGCCGAGAGGCAAGTGTATCGATACAACAACGTAACCAAGACTGTACTCTGTGTAAACCAAATCATAAAAATTTCGATGCAAATGCATGAAACAGCATATAAGTGTATATATATTCGTATACGTATATCCGTATAAATATAATCGAATAATCGTAAAAACACATGCTCATGTAATCCGTAATCTCAATACGCATGCTCAAGTTCGTAAATCATATAAAAGACTCGCAATCATTTCCGTGAAAAGAAATTGTCCACTCACAAGTGAGCAAAACGCGCACTCGCACTAATCTCGTGGTCCGGCGGAAGATCCCTCGCCTGAAGCACGGTCACGATATCGATCTCGATCTCCTGAATATACATAAGCATAACGGATCAAAATCAAAGTCCACAACCCTGTATTGAATCACGGAAACCAACCGTTCCTGGAAATATGCAATGCAGTACAAAATGAATAACGGAAATTTCGAAATCCCCACTCGAAACCTCGACTGAAAATCGGCTAACCAAATCAACCCGAAAACCTCTGGACGATAATCAGGGCGCGATTTCGAGAAAAACGACACTAATTTCATCAAAAACCAAAAAGTCAACTCCTCGCCGGAGTGCCGCCGTTGACCGCCGGCGGCGGCGGCGGCGCGCCGTCAACAGTGACATTTTCCGGCGGGGAAGCTCCAGAATTGAAGCCCATCTCAAACCGAGTCACTTTCATAACTACAACATATATCAATTCAAACCCAAACATCATCAATTTCATCAAAACCCCAAATCGGAATCACACCGGAAACCTAATCGGGTTCACCTCCAAACACCACCTCGTCCCAAATCAATTAACCAGGAAGCATCACCGAGGTGTGGGGAGTAAAACCCCCAACAAACCCACCACCAAAACTCACCGGAATCATACCCACCGTCACCAGCGAAATCCAACCCCTCGGCCCGATTCGAACTCGATGAAAACACCTTCAATTTTTACCAATCCAAACACTAACCACTCGAAATCAAGAGGGGAAGAAAACCTTACCCTTGCCGAAGTCAAAGGTGGCCGGAAAATAGGTAGTCGGACGGTGAAGACCAAAACGGAAAGTTTCCACTTCGGGTCAACGGTCAGATTTCCATTTTTGGAAAGTCAACGGTCCGGTCAAACTTCAACAATGTTTTTCGACTAATTCTCGACTATTCCGATATTTATACTTGCGCCTCGGGTCGATCGACTATTCGAAATGGATAACCATCACGATTCGGATAAACTCGTCAGAAACCGAAACTTCAAATAATCATAAAATATTCCTCGGTTATCGGAATAATCTTCCGGAACCGCCCACAAGCTCGAAATCACGTACTCTACAACTTTCATGAAGACACTCAACTCAAATTATCGACCGAAAACATAGTCGCGAAAAGAATCGGCAAACCACATATACGACGTAAAACTGCGACTAAACAGAATCTCGTGAATCGTGCAGAATACGCAATAGATTCTGGTTCGGGTCGTCACAAACTCCTCTTGATTCGTTCCCAGTTGTCATTCGAAGTAGGTCCATCTGCACAGGCAGATTCTGCTTTCCTTATTCTTCATGATTTCCTTCTTCTTTTGACTTTGGGAATCCTTTTCCTACCAAATCTTGATCTCCACGAAATTGGTTGATTGGATCTTCATATATGGGCTATCTAAATGGTCTTCTAATTAATTGGACCCATTTTCATTTGTTCTTTTTCAAGATTCTTCTGGAAGATTTCAAGTCCTAGTCAACATAGGAAAGGTTTTCCCAGTCAACAAATGATTTCTTTTTCTCCTCAATTTTTCTTCTTTCTTCCTTGGAATTTCGAACCAATTTCTTCTCTCCATTATTTTGCTGCGTTTTGCATGCTTGTAGACTCCTTTACTTCGTCTCTTTTGGTCAACACCTAAAATTAACAAAATAAGTTAAAACTAATAAAACTAAGCAATTATCAAAGTAAAAATGTAGAGAAAATATATTAATTAATACACCTAAAATGCGTAGATCATATGTGATTCAAATATCGAGATTACAGCTGAACTTGTGTTATTTCTTGATAAATGTGATTTGCTTGCTTGTGACTCACTTTTACTTTTACGTAAACTAAGTCAAGCATACTTTGGATTTTGGGAAAACTTCTTTTGTATTTTGCTTTTGACATATATCAAACTTACTTGTCACAATCATCTTTGACGCATTATGATAGATTTTGAGAAATGTGTTTTGCTTGATATGTGAGTTTTTATTCTTGGATAAATGAACAAAAACCATTGCTCATATTGATTCAAAATTAATCATGCATTGGAAAAATCTTTTTTTCTCTTTTCCTTTTGCATATGTAATAGGCTATCTCTGTATTTGTTGTATATCATTTATCCTGTGTCATTTATCATATAAAGACATAGACTCGTAAGGATAGATAGCATTCTTAGCATCCCAGTCTTGCTGATTCTCCAGCTTGGTTTGGGATTCAAACCTCGAGATTTTTGCTGGGTATATATGATACGACTAAAATATGCATTAAATTAAACACATGAATCAATCATATACAATTTAAAACCCTATAGATCTAGTATAATATAAGCAAGTAGGGATCGTTCTAAACCGGGGATTGAATGGTGCATGCAATTATTGTGTAGTAAGGGGGTATAAGAGTTGATTTTAATTTCCTAATTAACTACCTAGAAAACTTCATAAACACATACCAAGGAAATTTTAGGACTCTAACATGCATCAACTTATAAACAAGCAAACAAACAAAAAGAACCTAAAAACCCTTACATAGATTTCGAAAAAAAAACAAAGAAATAAAAAACAAAACCTAATTAATTATTTACATGTGATCATCTTATTTCAACCAAGCCAATTTTCTTTACCTAATTAAGTTACCTATGAAATTCATGGTCAAGATTAATTTCATAATTAACATACCATGTGGTTTAAAGCTTAACACGTTAATAACTAAAAATCATTGAATAACTTATAGGGGAGAGGATTAACGCAATCATCCTACACTACCCAATGCATTAGGAATAAGACATAGCATGCTTCAAAAAAAATCAAAAATATTAACACATGGAAGATAAAATTAAATAAGTATTAAAAATCCAAATAACTTTACCAAAATCTAATATCAAACGAAAAGAATTCAAGAAAAAAAGGAGACTACGGAATAAAGGTTTTATGGTTACACTTTTTGAAATCCCGCTTAACGCTGCAAACTCCAAGGTGTAGATGATTCCAAGGATGATGATTCTCACTTGTATGGACTTATCATATGCAAGTGATCCGATTTAATGATGGATGATGGTGTAGCCAGCTTTGTGCTCGGCCTTGGTGTTTGAGGGAGAGGTATTTGGGCAGAGCTTAGGCTAAAATAAGACATCCTCCAAATTATGGTTGAGCCTCTTGTATATATAGGCCTTACAAGAATGATTTTCCTCCTAAAATAAGATTTCCTTCCATTCTCGGGTAAATCTGGCAGTCTTTAACGAATCACACTTTTTTGGAGTTTTAGATCTCCAAAAATTATGATTTTGGTGTTGTTGGAAAGAAGATTCGAAGATCTTTCCAACCATAGATTGATCGAATCTTAAATCCTCGTGAATTTTTCCCAGTCTTCGTTCAAATTTGGCTAATCTGCACAGACAGATTCTCTTTCTTTATTCTTCATGATTTTCTTCTTCTTTTGACTTTCGGAATCCTCTTATTGCCGTATTCTTATGCTCCACGAAATTGGCTAATTGGATCTTCATTTTTGGACATCTCAAATGATTTTCTAATTAATTTGGTCTATCTTCATTTTTTCTACTTCAAGATCCTTTCGGAAGCTTCCAAATCCTAGTCAACATAGGGAAGGTTTTCCTAGTCAGCAAATGATTTCTTTTTCTCTTCAGTTTTTCTTCTTTCTTTCTTGGGAATTTTGGCCACATTTCTCCTCTCTAATATTTGTTGCATTTTAGCATCTTATAGACTCCTTTACTCCATATCTTTTGGTCAACACCTGAAATTAACAAAAATATATTAAAACTAATAATACTAAGTAATTAATAAGGCACAAATATAGGGAAATATATATTAATAAACATGCCCAAAATGCGTAGATCAAATTCTCCTATACTTAGACTTTGTTAGTTGCTTAGCAAACACTAATTAAACTAAGACTCAAAAACTTTGCAGATATATAACACTACTAAGCCCTTCAACAAATATTTCAAAAGTTTCATGGCAATCATAAAATTAAAGCACAAGGAATTCAAGAGTTAATAAGAACATTCTCAAGCATGGACTAGTAAGACTAAGATGAAAACAATGGTGATTTAAAAGCTATGCATGCACTAGAAAAGTTCAAAATCAACTCACATGGATGCACTCAAAATCTTTTCACTCATGAAAAAGGGTTTCACTCAAGATATGTATAAATGAATTAATAAATCTCATGAATGGAACTAATTACTTGCACAGATAAACCTAAATCATATGCTTATTCATGCAACTTACTCAACCAATCAAAGGCTATTCATCTTAAGGATCATAACAGACTTTAGAAATGTTGTAATGAGGCTAAGGCTAAGGCATTCAAAATTTAGATATGTGGTGATGAAAATGTTCCAAAGACTTAGTCAACACTTCATCAATTCAAGATTCATCCTTTCTCAATTGTTCAGCCTTTGTTCAATCAAAAAACATGGCCAATTGGGGATAAAGATAATGCGAGAGGCAGGACTAATTTCGACAATACACCCCGAGACTAACCAGGCCAATGATATATATTTATTGGTGTCAGTCTTTCTTAGATCCAGAACATGGCATAACCCGTTTCTAGACATCATGTCCGACATTCAGCCAAACTTTCAAAAATTACACACTCCCTCAAGTCCTTGTAAATTCTGTCATCAACCTCATGTGTAAAAAATGAAGGGTTAAGGAGATAAACCAGAAAAAGAGGCATCATCTATTCCAATGAGTCAGACTTAATTAATCAAGCATGTAATCAGTGTAAATCTAAGACTATCCTTTAACATGCTTAACAATTATTAGATATATATATATACAAACACAGACTAATATTTACAAAAATTAAAGCTATTTAACACATGGTATTCACATAATTCACGAAATTTTTAGCACATATACAAAAGAATCAAAACTTAGTAAGTAACTTGGCATATATATACACGAAAATTCCTGAAAAAGAAAATAGTAAGTAAAATTTACAAGTATAAATTTACATATATACACACAAAAATCACAAACAATTAACAATCCCCGAAAACGACGCCAAAAATTGATACGACTAAAACATTCATTAAATTAAACACATAAATCAATTATATACAATTTAAAACCCTATAGATGTAGTATAGTATAAACAAGTAGGGATCGTTCTAAACCGGGGATTGAAGGGTGCATACAATAATTGTGTAGTAAAGGGGGTATAACAGTTGATTTTAATTTCCTAATTAACTACCTAGAAAACGTCATAAACATATAGCAAGGAAATTCTAGGACTTTAACAAGCATTGACTCATAGACAAGCAAACATACAAAAAGAACCTAAAAACCCTTACATGTATTTCGACAAAAATAAAGAAAAACAAAACAAAACCTAATTAATTATTTACATGTGATCATCTTATTTCAACCAAGCCAATTTTCTTTACCTAATTAAGTTACCTACGAAATTCATGCTCAAGATTTCATAATTAACATGCCATGTGGTTTAAAGCTTAACGCCTTAATAACTAAAAATTATTGAATAACTTCTAGGTGAGAGGCTTAACCCAATCATCCTACACTACCCAATGCATTAATAACAAAACATAGCATGCTTCAAACAAAATCAAAAACATAAACACATAGAAGATAAACTTAAATAAGTATTAGAAATCCAAATAACTTTACTAAAATCCAATATCAAACAAAAAGAATTCAAGAACAAAAGGAGACTACGGAATAAAAGTTTTATGGTTATACTTTTTAAAATCTCACTTAACGCTGCAAACTCTAAGGTGTAGATGATTTCAAAGATGATGATTCTCACTTGTATGGACTTAACGTTTGCAAGTGATCCGATTTGATGATGGATGGCGGTGTAGTCGGCTTTGCGATCGGCCTTGGTGTTTGAGAGTGAGGGTTGGAGAGTATTAGGGAAGAGCTTAGGCTAAAATAAGAGATCATCCAAATTATGGTCGAGTCTCTTGTATATATAGGCCTTACAAGAATGATTTTTCTCCTAAAATAAGATTTTCTTTCATTCTTGGATAAATCTAGTAGTGTTAAAAGAGTCGCACTTTTCCGGAGTTGTAGATCTCCAAAAATTATAATTTTGGTGTTGTTTGAAAGAATATTTGAAGATATTTTCAACCATAGGTCGATCGCGTCTTAACTCCTCCTGGATTGTTCCCAATCATCATTCGAAGTTGGCCAATCTACACAGACATATTCTCTTTCCTTATTCTTCATGATTTCCTTCTTCTTTTGACTTTGGGAATCCTCTTCTTGTCATATTCTTGTGCTCCACGAAATTGGCTGATTGGATATTCATTTTTTGACATCTCAAATGATGTTCTAATTAATTTTGTCCATCTTTATTTTTTCTTTTTCAAAATCCTTCCGGAAGCTTTCCAAATCATAATCAACATAGGAAAGGTTTTCCTAGTCAACAAATGATTTCTTTTTCTCTTCAATTTTTCTTCTTTCTTCCTTTGGAATTTCGGCCACATTTCTCCTCTCCAATATTTTTTGTGTTTTAGCATCTTGTAGACTCATTTACTCCGTCTCTTTTGGTCAACACCTGAAATTAACAAAAATATATTAAAACTAATAAAACTAATAATACTAAGTAATTAGCAACGCACAAATATAGTGAAATATATATCAACAAACACGCCCAAAATGCGTAAATCAATATGATTAATTTAGAGAAATGTACTTTGCTAGTCATGTGACTTGTTTTCCGAATCAACAAAACATTTCTCTTTGATTTATATTAATCATGCTTTGGGCAATGGATTTTTGTCTTTTTTCTCTTTGGACTATGGATGATCACTTGTAACTTTCATCTCTGAAAATAGCCAAATAATAAAGTCCAAATCGTGCCTCACATGGGTGAAATGTTGCCCATAGGTTACTTGTTTTTGTGGCCTATATAATAGGTAAGAATTCATTCATTTCAATTGGGTTGTTTGCTTGGTTGTTTGTAGAGTTTCTCATGGTACATTTCTTAGGGTGAGTCTAGTGCATCTTGTATCGTCCATAATATCTCTAAGCTTTCCCTTCTATTATATGTAAGTCTTAGAGCCGGGCAAAACTCTTTTCATATTCATTGCATCTTGCATTCCATGAGATTCAATTGGTAAGTTCACCCAACCCCGGAATTGTTCTTAAGAACCAGCTTTGTAATAGCTGTGTTCTGGATATAAACCTTACGATATCTTCGTAGGTGGAAATGGGGAAAGAAGACTTAAGAGATTTCAAGCTAGTGTGGTAGGCTAGTAGGGATAACATCGTGTCTTGTGATCCTCAGAGAGGTTTGCATGTGTAAGCACTTAGAAACAAGAGAGGGAGTACAATTCCTAAAGTAGTCTGAGAGAGTAGAAAGGATAGCCGCGTTGAGTGCTATTAGCGGAGTTGTAATCTTGTGAGAAATGACTTTGCAAGTTTTCTTGAGGGTTGATTGTAAGAAGCAATTTATGAAGAATCAATTTACAAATAGCTGAGTTATGAGATAAAACTTCCGATAACCTTTCATTTGTAAACACTTAGGCAAGAGAGAGTGTAGCCCTGTTAGAGTAGTTGAGAGATTAGTTAGGATATCATAGGTGTATGTATCCCTAGAGTACAAGAGTCTTGTACGAAGTGTCAATTACATAATTGAATAGTTTGTCCTTCAAGAGTAAGGGGCATAAAGTTTTTCTCTCTGGTTGCAAGGTTTTTGCGAGTAAAAAACGTCCTCATGTTATTTGTTCTTTTATTTCTTTGCACCTTTTCTTTATCTTGTTAAGTATCTATTTTCAGGATAACTTCATATATTGCTATCCTTGATACGATCTTTTGACTAAAAAGTTGATAAAGTCCTATTCACCCACTACCTGAAAAAACACTTTAGCCGACGAAAGTAAGCAAAACAGGCCGATGACTTTTTTTTCGTCAGCTATACTACACTTTAGCCGACGTCAACTTTGCGTCGTCATCTAAAGTTTTTACTCGTCGGCTAAAGTATACAGGAAAAAAAAATGTTGTCTGCTTTACCAGAAAATAATCGTCGGCTAATGTGTAACTTTTGCCGACAAAACTTTTGTTTTTAGCTGAAAAAATAATAATATTGTAGGCTAAAGTTCTTTATGTTTACAGATCTGGGTAGCAGCTCATTCATTAAAAAAAATGGTGAGAAAAACACAAATCACTCTCAAATCGTCGGGTGTTGTCGGAAGCTGTCTAAAATGAGTTTGTGAAGCTATATGCCGCTACATATATATATAGGTACGTATATATATTTTTTTAGATTGTTGATTATTTTGAGTTGAGTTGATTTTAAGTTGATTTCGATAAAAATATATCAATATATATAATTATATGTTAATTGTTGATATTATGTATATATATAGTATGTGTTAATTTGTAATTAAGTATAGAATAATTAATGTAATTTGTAGTTTAAAGATATATATATATAAATATAATGATAAATTTTAAATTAGTGCATATATAGATGTATATATATTCAGGCTGGACAAGAGTTGGATTTGCCTTCCAAATTAGGATTGAAGATATGCCGTTGGAATGTGGTGTTTTGTGGAATATGTGAAGGCTAATGCTAACGAGAATACGTACAATTCATTATTGTCCTTGTACGAAATGTCAGTGTCGTAGTGATTTGTATCGTTTTACCATTGATATAGTATGGGAGCACCTGGAGAATAATGAGTTTTGGGATAAATACACATGTTGGATTTATCACAGTGAAACATCATCAACGGGCCAACATGATCATGGACAATTTCCTGAGAGGGCTAGTACAAACACTGATCCAACAACGAGGTTGATCAACAATGTGTTTCCTTATGAGAGCGGTGTATTTTCTCAAGTACAAGATATCCCTAGAGCTGTCAACACTGCAGGTATTGACAAGTACAACAAGCTGATTGTCTTCCAACAGACCCCGTTGACGAAATAGACAAAAGTCATCGGCTAAATTAACTTTAGCCGATGAATGTGACACATGTAGTCGGCCAAAGTATAGCCCATGACAATAAATAGAATTTTTGTCGGCTATATTTTAGCCGACGACTTTTTTACGTCGTTGGCTAAAGTCATTGTGTATATAATTTTGTAGCGTGGACTTGAATATATAATTGGATTATTACAATCAGATTTTGTTAGTTTCATTTATATTGCTTGGCATAATTGCATTTTGACATGTTGCTGACATTTTGGTGTGGTCCACGACTCTCTAAAAATGGCTGAAATTGTGCTATGTTTTACATATAGATAGTAGAGAACCAAAGAACAACAAATCTATCAAAACATAAGTTCACATATTTTCATTGCTTTCGTATATTCTCCCAATGAGCCTCATAGTCAATTGGATTACAAACCTCAAAATAATTATGCGCTATGCGCATATAGCAGCCCACGGTGTTCTAAAATCCTTGATCCGCCCCCTAGATATACAGTTAATGCATGTCTCTCTCACTCTCACCTGTAATTTTAGATTGGATATGTATTGTGTATGATTGGTTTTGGTATTAGTAGATAGATTATATATATTGTTGATTGCAGATTGGTATTGGTATTGCACATTGGATAAAAAGATTGGTATTAGTAACTGCAGATTATATGTATTTGTGTGATTTATGGGTGGTTTTTATTGTAGGCATCATGAATATCTTCAAGTCCAAGAAGGGATCTAAGACACAACAATCTGGCATCGACAGTTCCAAGGGTACCTCTATGCACAACAACTCTCACACCATATTTTGCGGCCCTCTGAACTCTCGACACCGTCAACTACTTGATCAGCCACTACAACAGGATGTAGTAGGCCGCCACCACCGACCGTAGAGCACGAGGTAGCTTTTCAAGCAAAACCGCTCCCCCATACCTTCACCGGCCAACTCTACGGGTTCCTCTCCTTTGGGTATCCGTATGCCTCCCATTAGCCGGCCAGAGCCTTCTCCCTCTACGAGTCAAGCTCCCTCTACCTCTTAGGCTGGTGCTTCAGGTAGCTCATTGTCGAGGGTACAAGTGTCACCGCCTCACATCTTCATGCCCCAGAGCGTACCTATCATACCTGTTGTCGATGAGCGGGGAGTGCCTATTCCAGGACAACTTAGTTACATTATCCTGCAACAAGCATACATCTATGTGCAATTTGATACACCTCTTGTTAGTGCAAGGGTAACAAACATATCGACGTCAAAATCGGATAAATATTAAATACATTGGTTATTTAATTTATAAATTATTAATAATTTGTATATTAAATTTGGTGATTATGTTTTAATCTTTTTACTTTTTTTTTATGTGACATACGCTGGAGGCAACAAAAAAAAGACCAGATGCTCTGTCATCGACAAGGGTCTTGACAAGACTGTCAAGAACTGTGGGGCCAGTGGTTATAGAGGCCATGGAGGATGGATCGGTTAAGTTGGGAGGAAAAACGCCCAAGTACTCCAGCCAAGTAGGATGTATCATACGGGACAGAGTCTCTTTTCTGTGGGGAGAGTGGTCCTCAGTGCCATAGTGTGTGAAGGACATGGTGAACAATACTATGTCGGTGAGTATGTTAGATATTTATTATGTATGTCTAACTATATTAGTTAAGTCCTAATAAATATATATATTACCATAAATTGGTACATTGTACATGTGGTTTGTTGTTCCGACAAATGACACACAAGGAAAAAGGTGGTGTGAGTTATATTTTATATATTGAGATATTTTGTTGATGATGTATTGTCACTTTATAACATTTATGTTGCATATATAGGTAAAAGGAGTGGAAAATTGAGCTTCATAACCACTGGAAGACGCATGGAAACAACCATTCGGGTACCTCTATCGAGTTAATGTATAGGGAGTACGAGTGACAATGGCTTCTAGTCCACTTCAACAACCTAGAATATGAGGTATGTAACGTCATATTTGTGTTCATTAGTATCCTATTTGGTAAATTAAATTAGTTTCCTAATATTTTTTTAATATATGTTTATCCAACAAGGCCATTTCTGCAATAAACACGGCGAACCGGGGGCACAACACGAGTAACCATCATGCCTGGTCTAAACCGTTTAGGAATTGGATGGAGGAGGTGATCGAACAACTATCATATTTGTGTATACATAAGAGAAAATGTATCTTCAATCCACCAAAGATATTGTAAGTCTTATGTTCTTATAACTTAATTAACATATTTACTTGTAGTTGTATTTTTGCTCATTTTTTATATAAGTTTACTAATATGTTATTCTTTTTTCCTTGTAAATTATGTGAGATTGAGGGAATGTACTGAAGTGGTGTTAACTCAGATGGTGAGAGAGCAATGGCCATAAATGCAGGATGAGGACCTCCCCCAGGCCATCTCTCAGATTGTTCAATCTGATGTGACGGTAGGGGCAAGGATCATGGATCACGCTTTCCCACCACGAGAGAATAATTACTACTATAGGTGTCTAGGACAGCAAAGCGATGGGGTCTTCAAGAACACTCCCAGTTTCTCACACAAGTCAAAAACTTTCAAGGATGCTCAGCTACAGAAGCAACTGCATAAGCAGGCGATGGAGCATCAAAGATTGATAGAAGTGATGGAGCAAGCAAGATTAGTGTAGGAGGATGAGACCCGAGCTATCGTGGTCGCCTAACAGGCTTAGATTGAGTAGGAAAAATTAAAGTAGGAGGCTCAGACCCGTGCTTACGTGGCCGCCCAGCAGGCTTAAATGTCTTCCTGGTATCAGGCGTTGTGTGAACAATTTTAGGCTTCTGGACTCCTGGCCCCACCTCTGTTGCCATCAATCCAGCTCCGTTTTAATGCTCCACATCAACAAAAGGATCCGCAAGATGATGGTAGTACCCCATCTGTTTTTCGGAACATAGATTTGGGATAACCCTTAGTTTAGGTGGTATGTGGATTTGTTGGTAAATATGTGTTTTTTTTTCATTTTATGTGTTGTTGGCTATTGTGAAATTGGCAAGTCTTGGGAATAGAAACTAGAATCTGCATTTTTTTCTTCTTCTAGAAATCAACAACCTTAACCGACGACAATAGTCAAAGTTGTGGATGAGTTTCATACTTTAGCCAACGATATTTAAACGTAAGCCGACGATGAGCAAAAACTTTAGCCAACAAAAGCCTTTACCAGTCGTCGGCTAAAGTCCAGTTTGGCTCAACCATTTTGACCAGCGGGGAAGTTTTGGCCGACGACATTTCGTCAGTAAAAGTGCATAAAGTCATCGGTTAAAGTCCAAACTTTTTGCCAACAACTAAATTTGTCGTCGACTAAAGTCCACACAAACCGATGACTGCTACTATTGTCATCGGCTAATGTATCACCGACGACCTTTAACTGACTAACGTTCATCGGCTTTTACTTTAGCCGACGAAAATGACTAACAGGTCGACGAATTTTTTTCGTCGGCTAAAATATTTTTTCTAGTAGTGACCCACCCCCCCCCCCCTTAGGACCATCAAGTGGTATCAGAGTGGGTCACTAACCTTTCTTAGTGAGATTCACGGATCAACTTTAATGGTCAAAAAGTTGTCTCTTCCTCTCTTATGAATTATGTAAATGATTCTCTGGATTTTACTATTGAGCAATTTGCTTTGCTTTTAAATTTATTTGAAAAAGTTTTAAAGTCCAGAAAGTCTTTTTCAAAGGAGTCAAAAATCTCTTCCTTCTCTTCCTTAGTTAAGAGTGAAATCTTTGTTTTGTCAAGTGACAAAAAGCATATTACTCTTTGTAGTTGTGAGGAACTTGTGGTTTGTGGAGCTACCACCCTCATTGAGTTCTTAAGTGAATCGGAAGATGATGAGGACTCAAGGGAGTTAGAAATTGATTGTGTTAAACTTGAGGGGTGTAGAGATAGCCTTGTTGAGGTAAAAGAAATTTCGCAAGGTTTGCTTAGGATAATTAAACACGTTCCTATCCTCCAATCTTTGAATTCATATGAAGATATTATATGTGGAGGATATGTTCATTTTGAGTCTATGTTTGCAAGGAAAGAGTTCATATCACATTCTAATAGAACTTCTGTGTCTACATGGAATGATGTTGAGACTAACACTTAGAATGACATAAATTCATAAAGGATATATAGTACCTTTGTTATCCGGCCTGTTTAGCTTCCTAGTCAAATCAAACATAGAATGGGACACTATGTTGTAATCCCCGCAACATGTGTTCCCAACAGAAGTCATTCTTTGCAAAGAACGAAACTTCGCCATCTCACGGCTTCATGTATGTGTGACTGACCTTTGATATCCTTTGTATTATATATGTACATATTTGATTTTGTATCAAAGTTCATGTCATATGTTATTGTTACATAATTAGAATAGTTTCGTGCATTCTCAAATTATGCATCTCATATTAATGTAGCACTCATACATGTATTCTTGTTACGTTTATTCCATGACATCTGTTTTATGCTGAGCTTGAGTTCAAATGCTATTGATGAACACGATTTTAGAATATAAGTCTACAAAAGAATGTGATCTAGTATTCAGTACCTTTTGGGATTGCAAACATGTTTCTACCCTATGTTTAGTTTACTTTGTTGACTTTTATGACTAATCATCATCTGCCCTATTTTGGAAGAAAGGTTGTTCGTTTAATGAGCTGAGCAATGCATGGAAGAAAGGTTGTTCGTTTAATATAGAAAAAATAAAAACAAAAGGGTTTTTCTTTCTTTTATTTGTTCCTTCATGAATGAGTAGATCTTCTAGGTATTGCATATAACACACAATGATGTTGAGTTGATTGTTGTGACAATGTTTTGATAGCTAGCTATGTGTCTGAAGCCTTATGCTCTCATTGTTGTATGATTGAAAAGATTCATTACACTTATTCATTAATGTGATCAAATATTATATGAATCTTTATTTTTCGTACCACACCATGCTTCATGACATTTCCTGTTTCTAAGTGATGATGCAACATACTCAATACATGATTGATGAATGTCGATGATTGACAAGATTTGAGTACAAGCTGAACCAAATGATGGGTGTGGGATGGAAACCTATTTTGTAATCCTGCAATGGAGCTTTGGATGAACAACCAGATCTTTTTTAAATCTTCTTGAAGCTATTCATAACAAGGTGGTTCATGCAGCTTCAAGCTTAGTCATTCTGAGTTGGAGTCGAACTTGAGGTCTCTCTCATATTGGACCAGCAGGATTGATAGTACTTCTGGAATCATGAAGTGTGAATGTGTTATTTGTTGGGAGATTTCCTTGGACCCCTTCGTGGCTAGGTTTAATCATAATTGATGTTTAGCTTCGTCTTTTCAAGACGTCTCTTCCGCTACTATATTAACTCACTCCATCTCAAAGGATATGATGGTACTAAACCATCACAGAATACGTATGAGAGTTTCAAAGTATATCAATCATCTCAACATGTTATGCCTATCACCAAAGGATGCCACCTTGTCTAAAGGCAAATAAGATGTTCCTAGATGGGATACCAAGCACAAGATTCGTCCCAGAAGGAGAACAACAAAGTGTTATTATAATACTAATTGCAGCCTCTATCTCGAAGTGGGTGGAAAGAAAAAAAAGGCAGTAAGCAATATTCTTCTAATTGCTTATCATCAATGAAATATTATCATTATAACCTGTCTTGGATGTTTGAATGATTTTTTTCATGAAATTTTAAGTGAATCAATTTGCTAAATATGTTGTGAACTTTCATATAGCAAATATCTCATTTTCAAGATTGATTTGTTGTGCATAATTGTGGTTGATTCTGAAATACTTGAATCTGAACCTATTCTTGGGAAAAGGCTGGGAGTTGGTACTTGTTTATCAATCCTAATTCCATACCATGTGAGGATATAGTTAAAATTAGTATTAAGCAAACTCTTTATAGTATCAAGATAGAAAGTTGGTGTCGTATTGCTTATGTTGTCCCTCACGATTGCTTTGTGTCGCCTTTTCATTTGGTTTGCATCATTAAATTTATTTGCATATCCAAGGATGGGTGTGGTGTACAACTTTGGCTCTAATGATTAGATTGCAGACTATTCAGATTTCTTTGACAGGAAATGTTTGTGATTACTTGAGATATTCTATGGGACTACAGTTTATGGTGAGAAACTGGTAGCATATAGGATCGCAAATGGGTTTGCAATCCTAGGCCAAAAGACAATGATTGAATCATTAAACTGCGAAGTTGAGAATCAATAAAGAACGAAGAGTTTGTTTTGATTCTCTGGGATAGATGAGATCTTTTCATATCAGTCAATGCAAGCTCGTTCAAATCTGGGATTTGACTCTCTCTTGCCATCCTAACTGGCTCGTGGTTCAAAATCACATATTCTCTCATCTGGGCATGGTGGTGCTTCTCTTGGAAAGTGCAAAGATACTACGGATCGTACTGTGGTCTCCACAAACTTTGTGCAGTCATCTTTATCTACTACCTTGAGTTTGGTATTTTTCTAGGGAGGATTGAAACTGACTATGCCATCCTTAGAAAACTCATTGGAACGCAACATCATTAGGCAGTCATGCTTGAATGCAATACTTACAAGTGAAGCATAGCTTCATGATCACTGCTTGACATCGTGCCAGGTAATTTTTCTCTGTTTAGTGACTATAAGTGCCAAAAATATCTTAAACAATCATGTTTTTCACCCTCACAAATTACTTTGAGGTATTACTTAATTAGAAATCTTTTTAAAAATAAAATGTTTGCAATGTATTTTATACCTATAGAAGATCACTAGGCTATTTTGCATGTTCAGAAATCAAATTGACAACTTACTTTTTGAAATCCTTAGAAAGGGTATTGGTGTGTGCACCATTTTTTGAGCTCTTCCCCTATGAGTTGTAACTTTCAGTTGAAGAGTACATATGTGTTCATTAATCCACAAAAAAAACATATGTATTAGTATCCTTTTTGTCGTGTATGGGATTTGAGATTCACCAAATATCCCTGGGTATTATTTTTAACTTGACCTAAGTGTTGTGTCTATATTTCATCTATCTTGGTCTAACTTGCTTCATTTATTGCATGCATGTGTGCATCTATAAATCAAGGATCTTATTATCTATGGTCTTAATCATTTTTGGGACTATATAGAATATAATTGTCACCAAGATAACTTTGTGGGTTGCACTAAGTAGAGCTAAAAAATTGAGATGAGATGAGGTGTTAAGGATGTGTATCCTTGGAGAAATTGTGATGTGGTTGAAGCTTTGAGTTATAAATTAATTTCTACCTAAAAGGTGAAGTGTTTAATGAATTAAAAGCTAGTCCTTCACTGGGTGCATCTGTATGGAACTAGTAAGGATCCCTAAGATTTATTCTATCATTCGATGGGTTCGAACTAGTTATCCGCTGAGTGTCCTTGTTACACATATTGCCCTTGACAACATCTGCCCAGGGAGTCAATGATACGCGCAAAACATGCATCAAATATTAACACAAAGTAGACACTCAACACATAGTTCACACGTATGCAATTTAAAACCCTTCTTTTGTGGATGTAGCATTGGTGAGTAGAGATCGTTCTATCCGGAGAATTAGAGGGTGCATGCATGGTTTCGTTCTTGAACAAAAATTTAAAGGTATGGGGGGGGGGATTGGAAATTGGTTGATTAATGTCCTACGAAAATAAAGACAAAAGATGGCAAGTAAACATATTTCAGAAACCTATAACTCTATTATGCTCCAACTCATAGACAAGCAAAACAACAAGAATCAAAGAACCTCTTAAACATGCTTTCTACACCGAAAATAAGTTCTAAATTACTAATTACAAGTGATCATCTCATCTTATTGACCTTACCCTTTTTCATGCTTTAAAACTCTAAGTAAGCTACGAAATTTATGACTTCTAACTAAGTATACACACTTGATTATTGAGTAGGAGTGCAACTTAGCGTATAAACACCCTAAACAAAGTACGATCATTGAAACATGCAAAAGAGAGGGATTTAGCGTATTATCTAACACATGGTTTCAAAGCTTTAAGATTGTATCAAACATATATAAAAGACTTGAAATCATAAACACATGCAAGCTACGGAAAGGCTTAAAAACATATAACTTAAATCCAAACTTGTTCTTCATTAAATACATCAAAATAATCCAATACAAAGCAAAAGAATGAAAATTGAAGATCATGGTTACACTTTTTGTCTTGAGTGCTTGATGACTTCTTTGGAGGATGCTTCTCATTCACAAGGGACTTAGCGTATTGTGAATGATCTGATGCTTGTGGGAGGATGGAGTGCTTCGACTTGGAGGGGATCCTTGATGTGTTTGTGGAGGAGAAGTATTTGTGTAGAGCTTTAACAATTGAAAAATGAGTGATGCCCTCTTCTTAGCTGGCGAACCCTTATATATAGGCCAAGGGATTGCCTTGCCTCTTCCTTCCAACTTGGCTGATCCATTAATGCTCCCTTAGTCATCAAGAATGAGTCATGCCCCTAGTCACCAAGATCAGCTAAGACTAACCAAGATAAGCCTTGAGTCATCCCCTTAGTCATCAAGATTGAGTCACCAAGCTTGAGTCACCAAACCTAGTCACTAAGCTTGCCATTCTTGACTATTCCTCTTCACCAAGTGGCTAGGGCTGCCAAATTACATGACTTAGGCCTCCATTTTTGGCTGAAATAAACTTTGACAAATGAGCCTAAAAAATGCTTTATGGGCCGGCCCATCTCCGATGCTCCGAAATCGCAAAAATCCTCTGAAGTTCACCGATTATTATTTTACTTCGTATTTGACCTAAAAGACGTCAACTAAGTTAAAAACATAAAAACTAAGAAAATAACAAAGCTAAACGTAAAGAGAAATGCGTTAAGAATTGATCATAAAATGTTTATATTAGTCAATGCTAACTACTTTGCTACATGAATCTATGAGAACGATTTCTCAGATGAGCTCATGGCTAAACAATTTAATTCAGCAAGAATGCCTTGAAATGATTGGAGCAGTAAGGTTAAATGTGACAAAGTCACTTGAAATGATTGTTCAAAGGAGCTACAAGGTTGGCTGTGACAAAGTCACATGTGATCTATGTTATTGTACAACCTCTCATCTCATTTGATGCTTCACTTTGTCCCATAGGTCAAGCTTTTGCGCACACACACATCTTGATGTTCCAAAATATGATTATTAGGACCATGATAATGATGTTCTCTTTGCAGTCACACATCCATGTGTGAAATTTGAGTCACCAAGACATTTGAAACAATGGTGTCACATTTTGTGAGTCTATTCCTAAACTATATTGAAATTGGAATTTGACACTATCTATCCATCCCAGACTTTGTTTAGTCATTTTGTCTTGGTTGTGTGCTTTAATATGTTATTTCTCTTCTCTTTCTCTCTTTTGTTTCGATACACTCTAAGGGGGAGATTTCGAAACTTTGGTACACACAATTGTACCTTCTATTTCCTTTATTATGGTTGTCAAAGGTTTTTGAAAAAGGGATAAGACTTTGTTTCGATATCCTATGCCTTGTTGTAATTAGTACAGATATCACATCATCACTTGAATCATTGCTTTTTGTTGTGTGTTACAATTAGATGGTGTTTTCCTTTCCCTATGCATACATTTAAGGGGAGTAATTGATTTGTTGAACACACATGGATTTGAGATTCCAATGATAGTTCCAATCCTGATTTTGAATACCCCAATTCCGCAACTGAAGAGGAGTTCTTTGACTTAGAATCATTTAAATCTATTTTTCATTCCTTGACAAAAAGGAGGAGAATAAGTAGGTGTTGTTATTTTCATGTGTGAGCTATGATATGAAAATCCTACTTTATTTCTTTACTTCACTTGTTCTTGCCTTGGTGAGGTATGTGTGCAGGTCCTATTCAAATTGTTGCCAGTGTGCATATTTGGCTAGCACAGATCGTAAAGGTATGTTTTGTTAGGAATGGCAAATAGGGAGATTGTAGGTATAAGATGTGTTTGCAATCCTATTGTTTAACAAAACACAACCTATCAAAGACATAAACATGCATATGTGAAGAAGTGTGTGGAAAAACAAGATGAAGAATCAAGATGATTATGCAACTCATGGGTTTAGGTAAATCATACATATACATCTCATTATTTTCACAAAGGAAAACTATTTGGCCTCCTATTTTGATGTCATGTCTTCATAGTGTGAAGTATCTCTGATATCTATTTGTGTAATTCTGCATATAAGGATGGGAATCGGCTTTGGTATCCCCATTAATCTGGGTCTATGATTTCTTAATGAAACCCGTGATTCCTTTATTAGATCAACAATATTACAGCTAGGTATGTGATTCATATCTCGAGATAAAAGCTGGACTTGTGCTATTTCTTGATATATATGGTTTGCTTGCTTATGACTCACTTTTACTTTTATGTAAACCAAATCAAGCATACTTTGAGTTTTGGGAAAGCTTCTTTTGTCTTTTTCTTTTGGCATATATCAAACTCACTTGTCACAATCATGTCTGATGCATTATTGAAGATTTGGAGAAACCTGTTTTGCTTAATATGTGAGTTTTTATTCTTGGATAAATGGACAAAACCATTTCTCACATTGATTCAAAATAAATCATGCATCACTACCACATTTTTAACCATTGCCGGCGATTTTTAAATCGCCGGCAATGTTTTTTATCATTACCGGCGATTTTTTCCCCAAAAATCGCCGGTAATGTTTTTTTTTTTTTAACATTGCCGGCGATTTTTCCGGCAAATCGCCGGCAATGTTCCGCCGGTAATTAAAAAAAAAAAAAGACATTGCCGGCGACTTAAAGTCGCCGGCAATGTCTTTTTTTTTTTTAATTACCGGCGGAACATTGCCGGCGACTTACATTTAAGTCGCCGGTAATGTTAAAAAAAAAAAAGACATTGCCGGCGATTTTTGGGGGAAAAATCGTCGGTAATGATAAAAAAACATTGCCGACGATTTAAAAATCGCCGGCAATGGTTCAAAATGTGGTAGTGCATTGGAAAAATCTTTTTTCTCTTTTCCTTTTACATATGTTCTAGGTTATCTCTGCATTTGTTGTATATCATTTATCTTGTGTCATTTATCATATAAAGACACAAACACGTAAGGATAGAGAACATTCTTGGTATCTCAGTCTTGCTGATTCTCCATCTTCCTTGTGATTCAAACCTCGAGATTTTTGTTGGGTATATGACTAATTTAGAGAAATGTGCTTTGCTAGTTATATGAATTATTTTCCAAATCAACGAAACATTTCTCTTTGATTTATATTAATCATGCTTTGGGCAATGGACTTTTGTCTTTTTCTCTTTGGACTATAGCTGATTACTTGTCACTTTCATCTCTGAAAATAGCCAAATACTAAAGTCCAAATCTTGGCTCACATGGGTGAGATGTTGCCCCTAGGTCACTTATTTTTGTGACCTATATAATGGATGAGACTTCATTCATTTCAATTGGGTTGTTTGCTTGGTTGTTTGTAGAGTTTCTCATGGTACATTTCTTAGGGTGAGTCTAATGCATCTTGCATTGTCCATAATATCTCTATGTTTTCCCTTCTATTATATGTAAGTCTTAGAGCCGGGCAAAACTCTTTTCATATTCATTGCATCTTGCATTCCATGAGATTCAATTGGTAAGTTCACCCAACCCGGAAAGTGTTCTTAAGAACCAGCTCTGTAATAGCTGTGTTTTGGATATAAATCTTATGATATCTTCATAGGTGAAAACAAAGAAAGAAGACCGAAAAGATTTCAAGCTAGTGTGGCAGACTAGTAAAGATAGCATCGTGTCTTGCGATCCTCAGAGAGGTTTGCATGTGTAAGCACTTAGAAACAAGAGAGGGAGTACAATTCTTAAGTAGTCTGAGAGACTAGAAAGGATAGCCACATTCAGTGCTATTAGTGGAGTTGTAATCTTGTGAGAAGTGTCTTTGAATGTTTTTTCGAGTATTGATTGTAAGAAGCAATTCATGAAGAATCAATTTACAAATAGCTGAGTTATGAGATGAAACTTCTGATAACCTTTCATTTGTAAGTAGTTAGGCAAGAGAGAGTGTAGCTCTATTAGACTAGTAGAGAGACTAGTGAGGATAACATAGGTGTATGTATCCCCAGAGTATAAGAGTCTTGTAAGAAGTGTCAATTACATAGTGGAAATGTTTGTCCCTCAAAAGTAAGGGGCACACAGTTTTTCTCTTTGGTTACAAGATTTCTGTAAGTAAAAAACGTCCTGATGTTATTTGTTCTTTTACTTTCTTGCACATTTTCTTTATCCCATTAATTATCTGTTTTCCTTATCAACTTTTTCGTGGTATCAGAACTCTATCCATTTTGATTCTCAGAAATATAATGAAGCTCTATCCATTTTGATTACCACACTTTCAAAAATAAATTAGGAAATAACCTTTGATCGATCAATTGGAATCGTCAATTAGCCTGTCAAACTATATATGGAATATACACCATATAACACCAATTACATCATATTATCCTCAATTAAGGAGCATATGCTTACATTATTTAATTTCATCAAATTTATGTTTGACGATCCTCATCGATACGTTGGTCATAGGTTATGATCTATCAACATTACTTTTAATTAATTCATTAATTTCTGTCCACATAGAGGATAACATGTCATGCTTTGTTACATACACACTACCAGCGTAATCACTATAGTTGATGAGTTTTTTTTTGGTCAGCTATAGTACTATAGCTGACGAAAAAGATTTTTTTTTTTCTGAAATAAAAAAGTCGTCAGCTATAGTACTTTAGCCGACGAAAATGAATAAAAAACTCGTCAGTTATACTATTACCGACGGATTTTAGCCGACGGACTATAGCCGACGACATACTAAATATCGTCGGCTATAGTCCGTTGGCTAAAACCCGTCAATAATAGTATAGCCGATGAGTTTTTTATTCGTTTTCGTCGGCTATAGTAATATAACCGACGAATTTTTTATTTCAAAAAAAAAAAATTTATCGGCTATAATTTTTAAAAATTTGTCGGTTATAATGATTACGCTGATAGTGACACCGTCAGAATATTAAAAGTTCATACAGTTTAATTTTGTAGGAGCAACTTCAGTCTTCATTGGAAATTTTACTAGCCCTACATGCATGTCTTCCTTTATTTTACATCCAGTACCTTAATAACCTTAGATACTATTCACAGCACCCACCACCCTCCACGGATGCGCGAGCTCATGGACACACGAGGTGGCTTACGTACAGCCGCTCAAAGCAAGCCATATAAATAAACCCAATAATATATACATATATATATATGTTGCATCACTTGCATGCATGCCACGTACAGGTCGAGCTTCTGCATATTGTCGCTTTGAGATTTCTTTCAAGCATTAGACACACCAGCAACCATCACCACTCTCGAAGAAGGCCTTGTCAGCTTCAGAACCTTCAACTTTGGTAATGACACAAGTCCAACCTTCACCACATTCGCAATATGCTTCACTTGGACCGACTTTCTCTAGCTCTTTCACTGTTCCATCTCCATCTCTTCAAAGGAAATAGGCACGATCGATTATCATCAGTTAATTAGGCGACAAGCAACAACTGAACAAAGTGATTCAATTATATATATAGTAATGAGTGTCGACATACATGACACAGGTGCAATTTTCACCACATTTGAAGAGGTCTTGCCGGAATCAGGTCCTTCAGTGCTGGTGATGACACATTTCTAGTTTTCCACCATTCACCGCACTTGCAAAATGCCTTGCTAGTGCCCGACTTCCCTTCAATTGCGACAGACCTGTTTGGATGAATTATACATACTACCCTGATTAATTAACTAGCTGCTTTTCAAGCTAATTATACTCTTTAATTACTGAATATAAACTAATCTTTTCGATCAACACCTCTTTCAAGTTTAGACGATATACATAGATCCAACATGGATCACATGTCACGCTTAATTCTGAAGATTCTATACCAATGAATTTTCATTTTGAAATAGGTGTACATGAACCGATGAGCGGAGCTATATGCCCAGCCAGTTTCTTATAACTTCACCTAGTGAGCTATACAATAAATTAAGCCAGATCGAAACCATTCATCCTATATGCACTCCCATTTTGGCCCATCCGGTTTTTGGAATTGTACCAATCAGGTACTCTGGCTTCTGTTTTGATCCATCAAACTATCTCTAGGTTAGACCCTTGGAGCTTTTCTCTAGTTTTGTATATTCAATAACGCCAAGAAGAAACTCAAGATGTATACACACTTCGTTCGTCCCACAAGAATCACCGACAAAAATTACAAACTAAAAATTGATTCATCAAACACTGACAAAAAACAAACAATTTACACAAAGAAAATTTAGCCCGGTGGGCCTTTTTTGTGATTTTGGCTCGTCCTTCGCTATTTGTATAGTAACTTCAGCAACATGGTTATCAAATATTAGAGCAACCATACAATTATCCAGAACCTTGGTTAATTAATGGTTATCAAACTACAGGTTCGAAGTTGAGAGAACAGGGAGAAATTGTAAGGGTTAGAGAGAGACCGTACCTGACGGATGGCTCTTCAGTGCCTTGATGCTCCATCTTTGTTGAAAATTTCTCAGCTTCCTTTGCTTTGTTGCCCCGTTCCTTTTGTGGTTAGCTATATATCCAGCTGCTTTGTTGATGCTGTATAGAAATGATGCTATATATTGCCGTGTGAAATAAGAAAATCCATCCTTGCATTTGTAACACAAGAGAACTTGTATATAGGGTAGAGTCGTCCTTATATGCACTTGTCATGTTTATGCTACTGTTGGAAGTACTCAATTATTTGGCTCCAAAATTTAGAAAATGTATCAAGAGTCGAAAGAGATCGAATAAACGAGATCCACACATTCCAAATTGTTTGGTCTCATCATTCTTGGATGTAGAATTCAATAATTTCATTCATCTCAATTTCAGAGTTAATATAGTTTTACAAATTATTTTCCAAATAAAAAAAATATTTACATAATCTTATCATGTGTACAAAAGTTAATTCTAATTACAATATGAATAATCTTTCCAACACTCCCCCTTAAGTTATTGCATAGATATCAATCATGTCCAACTTGTCAATCCATCTTGCAAATGTTTGGTGTGACAATTCCTTAGTGAGCAAATCTACCAATTCCTCTTCAGAAGCTACAAAGGGAAACTATATAATCTTCTTATCAAGGTTATCCCTTATGAAATGACTATCAATCTCCACAAGCTTGGTTCTGTTATGCTATACTGGATTATAAGCAATCTTAATTGCAACTGTATTATCACAATGCAAATTCATGGCCTTCTGAAGCTTGAAGCTTATCTCCTTCAACACATTCCTGATCCATAATAGTTCACACACTGCATTTGTCATTCCACGGTATTCAGCTTCAGTGCTAGAACGGACAATCACATTATGCTTCTTACTGTGCCAAGTTACTAAAATCCTACCAATAAAGGTGAAATATCCAAAAGTAGACGCCCTATTGGTCTTGTTGCCCGCCCAATCCGCATCAGTATAGCCTCACTACCACATTTTGACCCATTGCCGACGATTTTTAAATCGCCGGCAATGTTTTTTAACATTACCGGCGATTTTTGCTGGAAAAATCGCCGGTAATGTCTTTTTTTTTAACATTACCGGCGACTTAAATGTAAGTCGTCGGCAATGTCCCGTTGGTAATGCAAAAAAAAAAAAAAAAGACATTCCCGGCGACATAATTTTCGTCGCCGGTAATGTTTAAAAAAAAAAAAAAAGACATTGCCGGCGACATAAATGTATGTTGCCGGCAATGTCTTTTTTTTTTTTTTTTGCATTACCAACGGGACATTGCCGACGATTTACATTTAAGTCGCCGGTAATGTTAAAAAAAAAAAAAGACATTACCGGCGATTTTTCCGGCAAAAATCGCCGGTAATGTTAAAAAACATTGTCGGCGATTTAAAAATCGCCGGCAATGGGTCAAAATGTGGTAGTGCTTGCAACTTCAAACTCACCATTCTTTGAAAAAAGTAGGCCCTTATCAGGTACAGACTTCAAATATCTGAGAAGGCGCATCATAGCATCCATATGCTCTTCACTTGGATCATGAATGAACTTACTAACAACACGCACAGCATATGGGTTATCATGTCTAGTATGTGACAAATAGATCAATCTTCCTACTAACCTTTGATACCTCCCCTTGTTCATTGGAACTTGACCATGACACAACTCCAACTTGTGATTCATTTCAATAGGAGTATTAGTAGGTTTACAACTTAGCATCGCTGTTTCAGCAAGCTAGAAGATCAAACACATACTTTCGTTGAGACAAGGTGATTCCTAAATTGGATCTTGCAACTTCCATTCCCAAGAAATACTTCAATGAACCCAAGTCCTTCATCTCAAACTCTTGGGATAAACATTTTTTCAAATTTTCCATCTCAACTGGATCATCACCTGTGATAACCACATCATCCACATACACAATCAGAGCAGTAATCTTACTATCCTTGCATTTGATGAACAAGGTATGATCAGAGTTGTTTTATTGATACCCAAAATTCTTTATAGTTCCAGAAAATCTCCCAAACCAAGCTCTTGAAAATTGTTTCAACCCATATAAAGATTTTTTTAGTCGACACACATTTCCAACATCATATGGCCTACAATTAACATCTGGAGGAATGCTCATGTATACTTCTTCTTCAAGATCTCCATTCAAGAAAGCATTCTTTACATCAAATTAATGTAATGACCAATCATGTCGAGCTGTTAAAGCAATAAGAATGCGTATACTACTAATTTTTGCCACCGGGGTAAATGTTTCCTGGTAATCCACTCTATATCCCTGGATGTAGCCTTTTACAGCCAGACATGTTATATACAGATCAATGATTCCATCTACCTTTATCTTCATTGTATACACCCATCTACAACCAACTGTCTTCTTTCCAAGTAGTGCAAGAACAGTCTCTCACATTCCATTCTTCATTCATAGCTTTCTTCCACTTTGGATATGCCAAGGCATCATGGACATTACTGGGAATAGATACTGTAGATAATTGATTAAAAGCAAGTACATGTGATCCAGACAACCTATGGTGAGATACAAAGATAGCAATATAATATTTGGTTTTGGATTCTATGGTTGGTTTATATTGTTTCTTTGGAACCTCTTTTATTTCCCGTTGAGACCTCCTAGTCATAATAATTTCTATACTACCCAATTCATTATTATCAATACATACCTCAGATGAGACATTCTAGGAAGACTCTATAGTTGATGGAGTAGAATGGTGGTCTTCATGAGATTGGACTTCAATTTTTTGCGTTTTAGCTTCAGTATTCAACGGGTTGAGAGTATTGCTCGATGGGTCGAAGGCAGTAACCTGTCCAATTCTGGTTCCATTCTTCGACGGGTCGAGGATATTGTTCGACCGGTCGAAGGACACACTCTGTCCTATTTTGGTGCCATCCTTCGACTGATCAAGGATGTTGTTCGAGGAGTCAAAGGACACCTTCTGTCTGGTTTCAGTTCCATTATTCAATTGATCGAAAAGAGTGTTCGACCGGTCAAGCTGGGATTCTGCATATTCTGTTTGATTTACAGCTTCAAGTCTCCTCTCCAAGCTTTCTAATTCTTCTAATTCTTCCAAATTTAGAAGATTTCCTTCACATATACTTTTCTCCCCCTGAAGGAAAGACTTGTGAAGGAAAGACTCTGAGACTCCCCCTAAGCAATAAGGTTCAGATTCACGGAATGAGACATCTAGATAAACATGCATCTTATTCAAAACCGAATCATAACAACAGTAATATTTTTTGAACTTAGCATATCCAACAAAAATATAGTTCACATCACAAGGATCAAGCTTACCCCGCAATTATTTTTTGATGTGAACATACACAGTACATCCAAAAACTCTTGACTCCAGATTCGAAAGAGATGGCACATTCAGCAACTGATGTAACATCTAATAAGGATTCTGAAACTCAATCACACGAGAAGGTGTGATATTGATTAATTATGCAGCAAAACACATAGCTTATCCCCATAGATTGCGAGGGACAATCGTACCAAACAATGAAGCACACAAAACTGTCATCAACTGTCGGTTTTTTCTTTTAGCTAGTCCATTTTGTTGAAGAGTATAAGAAATGGAAGTTTGATGCCTAATCCCATAAGTGCCCAAGTATGCTGATATCTCACCATTCAAATATTCTCCACCATTGTCAGATTGAAGTACCTGGATCTGCTGCTAGTACTGGGTTGCCAACATCTTGTGAAATTCAGTAAATCTTGAAAACACTTCGCTTTTACACTTCATCAAGGGACCCATGTCATTCTGGTGCATTCATCAATAAAAGTCACAAAGTAACAATATCCAAAATGAAAAGAAATTCTTGCAGGACTCAAACATCGATGAATTTTCATAAAAGGAACTGAACATTTATTCAAACATGGAGAATAAGTAATACGATGGCTCTTGGCCAGTTCACAAATATCACACTTGAAATCTGGCTCTTTAACAACTGAAAACAACTGAGGTTGTAACTTCCTATGATATCCAAAATTCAAATGGCCTAAGCGATGATGCCATAACCACACCGCTTCTTTGGCTTTATTCAGACTACGTACTAGTATTGTTTGCTTAACTCAACTGTTTGTGCCCATTGCTTGTCAACTCCAGGTAGTACAATTTCCCCCTTCTAACACCATAACCAAGAGTCATTCTTGTTAGAATGTCTTGAAAAATACATAAACTGGGATAAAATGTTACAAAGCAAGAGATGGCTTTAGTGATTTGACTCACAAAAAATAAGTTATATGTTAGAGAGGGAACAACAATGAAAGAATCAAGAGATAATTCATTAGAGAGTTGTACAGATCTTTCACCAAGAACAGGAGAAGGAAAACCATCAACAATAGAGACAATATGTTTATGGGAAGTCTTAAGGATATCAACAACACTATGGTTATTTATCATATGATCAGTTGCACCAGTATCAATTATCCAAGATCTATCCGTAGATAATGTGGTGAGAGAAGATGCATCACCCTCTTTACCTGTTTAAATAATGATTGCATATGGCTGTTGTTCAGATGATTCTGTGGTGCTTACAACTGCTTTGGGGATATTCTTACGTGGCTTCTGGGAGAAGTCCCACCATTCAGGATGTCAAAAAAGTTCATAGTACCACTATTTTGTATGACCAACCTCCTTACAATGAGCGCATGTGAAATTAGGGAATTTGGCAAGAGGTTTTCCACCAGAACGAGGAGGACAAGAAAAGCTAGGAGGACGACCCTGGCATCTTTGTGAATTTGCTGCATTTGCAGTAGTAGGTGATGAAGTGGAGGTGGCCATGACAGAAGCTTTAGATAGAGGTGCAGAAAGCACAGCCCGGTTGCTCAGGAAACGTGTGACATTGGCATATGTCTGCTCAAGATCAAAATTTTGCTCCATTTTCAAGAGTTCTTCACTTACTTGACTGAATTCAACATCAAGTTCGATTATAAACATGTAAACTTGTTGGCAGGTCATATATTAGGATTCATTCACAACTTCATCAACAGTGTCCTGAGAGTGTGTCATGCGTTGATCCATCTCATCTAACCATTCTATAAGTTCATTGTAGTATATTGAAAAAGGTCTTCCATTCTGCTTCGTCGTATAACATTAGCGATGAAACTCAAAGATTTGGGTTTCATCTGATTCATCATAGTATGTCTTTTACAAGGCATCCCAGATTTCCTTAGCCGTTTGCAATCAGAGTTATCACTTCTTTAATCAAGGGGACATGTTCTCAACAAGCCAACCCTTCACTTTGTCATTGTTAGTGGCCTATGTTTTATGCGGTAGAGGAAACGGTTCGGAGATTTTGAGTGAGAAGTGCAAGCTTGTTCCGTCCTTCAATACAGATCTTCATGAATCCAGACCAACTAGAATAGTTGGTTTTAGTTAAGAATTCACCAATGGGAAAAGCAGAGTTGTGTTGAATGGTGTTATGGTAGTGTTGATGATTGTGGATGGCTCATTCATTGTTGATGATGATTGTTGTGTCACAGGATTCTCCATTGTTGTTGTTAGCGAATACATTAATCCCAAGAATTCAGATACATTGGAAGGAAAAAATTTGGTGGTGGTTCAGGGTTTCAATTCAAATTTAGGGTTTTCAAATTCCAAGAATTCGGCTTTAATACTAAGTAAAAAATTATTTCAAGAAGAATTCAATGATTTCATTCATCCCAATTTTCGGGTTAATATAGATTTACAAGTGGTTTTCTAAAAGAAAATGATATTTACACAATCCTATTATATCTACAAAAGTTAATTTTAATTACAATGAGAATATTCTTTCAACCAAATGACATTTCACTCATACTTTCCATAACTTTGTTAATAAAAAGGTAAAAAACAAAGCCACAAAATCATCCACGAAGGCAAAAAGCTCTGCGGCAATTATTCCTTGTCAACTCCAATAATCTGTTTTTGGGCTCGCCTAGTTGCCTTCGGTGCCGGCGCTGGCCTGCGGCAATTATTCCTTGTCAACTCCAAGAATCTGTTTTTGGGCTCGTCTAGTTGCCTTCGGTGCTGGCGCTGGCCTCTGGCCGCGATGCCATGCCGTTTGTGCAGCCAGACATGAAATGGTGGTCCCTTTATTGTTGACCGTAGCCTTGATTTTCATTATAGTTAGTTATGAGTTATACTTATGACCATAGGTGATCTTATTTGAAACATGGTGAATTCTCCATGGTTGTGTTTAGATATTTTCTTTCAGTTGCTTAGCTATTGTTTGCTACATAAGCTCATTTTGTTGTGTTTGTTGGAGTTAGGCTCTGAGACTGTGTAAGAGAAGCTCTATCCATTTTGATTCTCAGAAATATAGTGAAGCTCTTTTACAATTCTCTACAGTTCTGTGTTTCTGAAGCTTAATTGATGTCATGCTATCATTGTATCAGAGCTTCATAAGCTCTTGAGCCTTCTTTCGATGTGTTCATACGACTTTGATTTGTGATTTTTGATGAACTGAAACCCTAAGTTCGTTTTGGTTTATTAAAATTTCAAATCTACTGAAGACGAATGCAAGCTTCGATCAGTGGTTCAGTGTTAATTAGAGCTCTCTTGGAACCTTATCTGCGTGAAAGTGTTGTTCTACTGCTTAAGAGGTAGTATTTCGTTTCATAATCTAGATTCTTGTTATTAAATAGATAATCTACCAGGGTTGAAGCTGTTTAAGTGTTGATGATTTCTGAGTACTTTGCTTCTTGTGTGGTCATCCCAAACTTAGTATTGTTGATGGAAAATAGTGTCAATATAGCAGAAAATTGTAGATAAAAATATTGTAGTGGTGGAAAATTTCCTTGGGAAATCGTCCTGGAAAATTGTTGATAGTTGTTGTTTGCTGGAAACTTTTCTTAAAGGTGTAGAAGTCGTTTATTTGGTGCTAGAAAGTGAATTTGTGGAGAATATTTGCAGTAAAAAGTGCATGTGGAGAATATTTGTAGTAAATTGAGGTGTGGCTGTGATTGTTGGATCATAATTGGTGTGCATATTATCTTAATTAAGATGGTTGCATCATCATCTTCTGCATCTGGTAGTGGTGACATGAACACTCTTAATTGACTCAAGCCGGAGAAAAATCACTCTTAAGTATGATTACTATGAGACTTGGAGAGAGGAACTTCATAAAGAGGAGTTTTCAAATTTCAATCCGCCTTGAAAGGAAATGGGTTGTTTGGCTTATTTGATGGGACTGAGGTTGCACCACCTCGACTTGCTCTCACCATTGATGGAGAAGTTACAAATGAAGTTACAGTTGCATATAAAGCTCGGAAACAAACAAACAAGGCCCTTATGACACTGCTAATGGCAACTCTTGAAGAATATAACATAGATATTATAGTTGGCTGCAAGACATCTAGACAAGCATGGTTGGCTCTACAAGAAAAGTGCAAGTTATTTTGAGTAATCAACTAACTCAATCTCACATGCTCATAATAATAAAAATAGCACCAATTGTCTCATAGTCTTACTATCAAAAGTAAAACCTTGAAGATGAGATGGAGAGAGTAAGAAAGAAGGAGACAAATTGTATGTCAGAATTCATCACGATGATTACACTTACATCCCCAGCAACATATGAGACTTTGATCAAGAACTACATGATTATAGACTACAAAAATCATTCATCGAATTTCCACAGGACCTTAAAACCCAAATGTCCTAAAATTCAAAATTTCAACAGAGACAATAGCTCATACCTTCATCATTCTTAATGTGAGAGAAGTCGGTCAAAATTGTAGACAACAACTGTGTGTATAATGGAGGTGATCGGATTGATGAGATAAAAAGAAAAACTTGGTGGACTTTACTTCTTCTTGACATTTTTCATTTCCTTCTCTCGACTGTCGAGCTGGGTTTCAGGTAAAAAGTGATGGGTACGGGTCAAAAAACTGAAATAGGTTATTGGATATGGGTTTTCTTAGTTGTCTAATCTCAGTCACATGATTTATTCACTTATAAATGGACGACTAACGATGCTCATCACATTCTATTCATCATTTTCTGTTACTTAGGAGAATACTTCTATAGACTTGGCCAAAAAAGATTTATTGGATGACATAGGAGAAAATATATGTTTCGAAGAAGGATTCATTGAATGACATGGGAGAAAATGTGTGCTTTGGACGGCGGTCTTGGATTTCGCAATATGCGGAATTTTAATTGACCATTGTTTGCTAAGCATGGGTGGTGTTTGTTATGTTCTCAGGATTAATTCATTGTTAGCCAGGATTTTGAAAGCTCGTTATTTTTCTGAGTCAGACTTCATGCATGTGACGTTAGATACGTGGCTGAGTATTTTGACGGGATAGAGGTATTAAAGCTAGGGGTGTGCAATCAAATTGGAAGGGGTGATAAGGTGTCTGTGCGGGAAAGTCCTTGGGTTCAAGTCCCTTTTAATGATACACCTATCTCGTTGCCAATGATAGGAATAGAGAAGATGGTTGCTGAGAGTTTAATCGTGAATCGTGAGAGCTGCACTTGCATGTGTACGGAGGGACAGAAATGATAGTCTGAAATAGTAGAAATATACATAACGGTTATTTTTTATTTTTCTGAATTTTTTTACTCTATTTTTTTTATTATAAAGAATAATTTTAAAAATTCATAATTTAATATGATTGATGACACCAAATTCACCTTTGGCTTTATTATTATAGGTATGAGGGCAGAGAAAGGTTGATGCCCATGCTTAATTAGTTATTTCTTTCAGAAGACGTTGAAGTCATCCGGCGTATTCCTTTAGGTATTCAAGTTAGGGATGACGTGTTGATTTGGCATTTTGATAAAAAGGGTTTATGCTCTGTTAACAGTGGTTATTATGCGGGAAAAATGGCAGAGAGAGAAAGGAGGGAAGAGGAGTTTAATGGAGCATTATCACAGGTCTCGTGGAACTTGGTTTGGAATGCGAAAGTTTCACCTAAGGTTGGATCTTTTGTATGGCGACTACTTAGAGATATTGTGCCCACGAAGAGTGTGTTAGGGAGGAAACAAGTCAGTGTTGAGAATGTGCGGTGTGCTTTTTGTGGGTTGGAAGAAGTGACGGATCTGCATTTGTATTGTCGACGTCCCGTGGTGGTGAGCTTCTGGTCGGTGTGAGGTCTACCTATGGTGGCGTTGCTTGATGATGTTACAACGATATATGCATGGATGATGACGGTATCTCACTCTTTGCATGACTCCCATGCAAATTGATGTTTTGTTTATACATTTGTTACGGGTGGGAAATTGTAACTTAAAACTGAAAATACCAGAATCGAAATTAAACTGTAGTTGAGAAAAACTGAACCCGATATAAATTAAATTGAAATCGAAAAAAATTGAGATATTTGGTTTGATTTTGATTTTATATTTTTAAAAATAAAATCAAACCTAACAATCGAAATATGCAAAAAAAAAAATTACATCATTTTGAATATTTTGTAATATATTATATAAATATAGGCAAAATAAAAATTTTAAACTCCTAAAATCATCATTTCTTTATGCAAAATCTTTGTCAAATTCTCTTGGACGACTCAAAAAAAAAAATTTTATAGACAACTTTTTAATTAATTTTGTAGCTACTGATGATAAGAAAATATATTTTTTTGAAGGGAAGAAAATATATTTTTATTTTGAAGAGATACAATCACATTGTTTTATTAAGTGCGTCGCTTCAATTGTTGGAATCATACAGTTTCTGTTAAGACTATTTAGACTAGCTTATAATTAATTATGTCAAAAAATGTTGTCATAATGCTTCATTCATCATGATTATTATTGTAATCACAATATCCAATATGTGAGTTCCCGTGTGTAACTTAGCCATATGTAGTTTCAGCACAACTACTAATCAAAACTTCAAAACATACTAAAAATTGTAACTGACAATTGGACATCGAGAAGAGACAATAATAAGCAAGTCTTGTATGTTACGAACCTCGATAACTTGTATCAGAAACCAAGCAATGCGCATGAGGCCCAAATGTGATGAAAGTGATTCTAGCAAGTCAGTTAAAGAATGCCTCACTGCATATCCACTTGGTAGTTTATTAATTAATGTGCTTGCTTAGTCATTAATTGAAAGATAAGCCTCGATAAAGCTTCTTAATTATCCAAAAGTTCGGTGGTCAGTAGCTTCCGCAACAATATCATCAATATTGGACTACATCTTACACAGACACGCACATTCATTTGTGCCTAACATTTGGTCCCGCCATCCCTCACACATGAATCAACCCATCACCATCACTAACATAATCGCTGCCTCACAAGTACGTCCCAACAAGACAAATATAAACTTTTTTTCTTTTTTATATCAAAATCCCAAATTCTCTATAATATTAGTATATTACAGTGAGAGCATAATTCACTTTCCACTAGCTTAGATCTCCGTGAACCTGCAAAACAAGTCTGAACACGATGTAGTACCGTGCTTAGACCATTCGAAGTTTAAGTCAGAACTTATCTTCAGAATAGAGCAGTGATTATGGTAGGGCAACATTACCAAAGACCATATATCGATGGTCTATATATAGGAATCGTACTAAGTATAAGCATAGTCCTCATCGAACCGAACTACTTTACATTTGGAAAGGATGAATCCATTAAGGAATGAATCTTCATATCCAGGGCCAATTAAGTCTCATGATTACCACAGGCTCTTTGGCATAATCCCCCCAAGATACGTTCAAATCTTACCATTTTCCCCATGGATTCTGCCAATCCCCCAAGGTCCGATCAAATAGTCCATCGTGGTCAGATTGCCCAGCCTCCTTGAGGTCCGATCTTACGTCAGGATTTTCATGCCATCGGATATTCCAAAAGCCTCTACAATGTTTCAGATACTTCCAGAAACCTCTAAATAATTCGTTCTTTGACCAAAACCCAAGTCGTCCAAGCCCAGACCCATTATCAGCCTTATCGGACCTCATCCAAAATCAGACTTTTCAAGCTTATCCTTCTCCAGCTCAGGTGACCAAAACCGACTCCCACAAATACCCCCACTGCAGTGTGAGGTCCGACACGTGTTGTCCTTACGTTGCTGTCATCCAAGCTCCACCTAACTCAGATTTCGAAAAACCCCTCAACTCTCCCATTAAGCCGCACGTGAAATCCCAAGCACGTGTCGCCACTGTTTCAGCTTCATCATCACTCATGCGTCATCAAACCTCGTCAGCTTTCATGCCTCTCCCCAACTATCACGACCTTTCCATTCTCACGTCATTCCGAACCCAATCACATCCCTTAAAATCTGAAACTATTTATCTCTTCGAACGTTCATCACTCATCACTTCACACCCATTCACCATATATAAATCAAAACCCTCATTCCCTGTCATTCTTTACCTTCTCTAACTCACTTATTCTTACTTAGACTCCTTGCCAAACCAAAAAAATTCCTTTGTAACTCCAAAAGCTTCAAGCTTTTCCTTCTCAAGAGAAAAACCCAAAAACCGAGAAAACACCCATGAATGTCAACAAATCTTCTTCCCCCAGTGTCGATGAGACCATCGGCCACACTATCACCATTCTTCAAGACCTAAATGTCGTTGATCAAATCGAAATCTCCAAACCAGTCTCAACTGCCGTACCCATTCTCCAGCATTTACCACCAGCCATTACTCCAGCCACGGCCCAGCCCAGCCAGGGACCTTCCTTCAAGGTTGTTCAAAACCCTTCCTCTCCCACTACTTTCAAAGTGGATGAGGTCAAGATTTTCCAGCCCACCGTCCTAGTGGCTGATTCCACCGCCATGCAACTTCAGCCGTGTACCACCAAGGCTTCCACGAAGAAAGCTCGGGATTAGTTGTACCGATCGGCCTGAAGGTCAATTTTGATGAAGCCCTGACCACCTTCATCCACTCTTTCCACCAAGGGGACAACAACAATTTCTGGTTCGCTCTCGTCAAGGACGAGGAAAAAGTATCGGAGATTGAGAAAGCTCATGGTCCGAGCCTACTCGTCCATCCTTTCTAGATCGTTTATGGTCTTTCCTTCCCTATCTCGACCTTCGTTTGCTCTGCCTCGGAGTTTTATAGCGTGGCCATAGAGTAAAGGTGTTCAGACAGCTTTTGCTGTCTAGGCAGCTTCGATCGACTCAACTGATGGTTCGACTGCTGCATGGTTTCTACTGGAGTTCTGGCTTCTCTTCCAAGTCAAGCCCACCTCAATCAACCAATTCTACCTCTCGCAACGAATCATGTACATCAAGGATTCATTGTTGATCGATCCCCCCTACTCCCCAAGGATTGGAAGAAGACCCCCATCCTTGTCTTTGGGGATTGGGAAAAACTTGACCGGAAAGTCGGCTTTAAGGTCCCTACCGCCGTCAACCACATCTCCAAGCTACTGGAGGAGCTAACCAGAGTCCTCGACTTTCGCCGCGATCTCGTGGACGACGCCCTCTCTATTCCCTCCAAGTACCATAAGTGCTTGTGGCTATGGAGCAAGGAACTTCTTAGCCTCGGAGGCATAGAGAGCATCGAGCTTGTCCAACATGAGAATCGCCAGGTATTGATTGAGGTTCCTCGGGCTCTTCAGGTTCACAAGAAAAAAGCCTCCACCCCCAAGGCCCAAAACGTCCAAGCTTTAACTGAACATAGGGAGGTCTCCAAGCCCAAGAAGAGGAAGCTCGTGACGACATCCAAGCTTGTGAAGGACAAGGCCCAAGCTCCATCCTTGGTTAAGGAGCCTGAGGGGGTTCTTCAACTGGTTGTTCCTGCTACTATCGTTATTGTTGCTGTTGCCACCACTACTACTTCTACTACTGCTATTGCTATTACTAATACTGATGTTTTGCATCTTCCCTTTAGAGATCTTCTAGTCCTATCTCCTCCCTCTAAGAAGATGAAGTCCACCGCCTCCGCTGCACCTCAGCCCTCATCGTCTGAGTCGAGGTCCTCCAAGTCTGCAGGTTTTTCCCTGGGTAAGTTTGCTCTTGCTTCGCTCTTCTGTTCTTGTACCTTGTCTAGAGATCACGTTTATGATCTAAATTTATGCATGTCCTGTTGTGTTTTGTTGAACATGTATTTATATCCTTGCCTATACAGGTTCTCTCGGGGAGTTGATCGAGGGTGTTAACCCTGATCTCCCTAGGGTTTACTTCAAGAAGTTCAGGCCAGACCAGGGCTACATCGTCCAGCCTCCTCACCAACTATCTGAGGAGGAGATTGAAGCCTTTGGCGAGGATGCTGTGCTACCCCGAGTAGGGAAGCATATCCCTTCCCAATTCTACTCAGGCTCGGCTCGTGCAGATGTAGCTTGTTCCTCCTTGACCTCGATGATGCTCGAGCAAGATGCTCAGGACCTCAGGTGCCTAGAATCTGAGGACTTAATCGCACTGTCCTGGACTTTTCTCTACCAGGTAGCTTTTCCTTCCATGTCTTGAATGTCTTTCTGTACTGTCTCTTTTGCTTTCCTATGCCTAATGTATCGTTCTAACTTTGTTTCAGTCGTCCATCGCCTTCACTGCTATCCTTAGGCGCGTCCACTCCACAGCTCTAGAGGAAAGCATGGGCTCCATCTCGAGTCTTAACGAGTGGATTAGGAGCAAAAAATGCAAGGAGCTCATCTGTGCCTACAATCCCTCTACCGCCTTTGAGACTGAGTCAGAGTGAAGCCCCCCTGCTTGTCTTAAGGGGTGTATTACTGTAATACCTTTTTTTTTTAACAATCTTTTCTCTTCATAACTTATGTTTTTTGTTAACCTTGGCCTGAGCCTTGGCTCAGATAAATATACACCAAGGGTAAATATAGATATCAGACTTATTTTATGCTTTCTTTTCATTCGTATCCTTTCATTTTTATATCAGAGTTTAAGAGATCTGCCTCTGAGTGCCTATGGCCTCAATGCGTCTCTCGAATCCCTAATTTTCTAAGCTAATGCTCTCGGAAGAGGCTTAAAAAGATCTTTGGTAACCTTAAGGTCTCCTGGGAGGTGCTCACAGTTTTGAGACTGCCTCTCTAATAAGGGTTTACATGTTTAGCCCCAGGGTTGTAAAAATACCATCATACTTCAGACCCTTCCCATGACCAAGTCCTTCGCCCCTGGGGTATGCTTCCTTCGTTGGAACCCTGATGTTATCACAAAGACCACATCAGAATTGTCCAGCTTAAAGTCTCCCAACGGGACCTGTCTGTAGTGTTATGCTGGGGTCTACAAAACTCTTTGCTAATCGACTTTGGCTTATCCCTTAGGCGTCGCTAGGTGTAACTCTTGGGACTTAGAATGCCCAAAGTGCCAAAATATGGCCAAGTCACCTCTGGGTATTTTTACTAATCTGACCACGTATACTTTAATCATATACAATCTGACCTTGAGGCCTTACTAACCCAAGATTACTGCGAGTCCTTGTGAGATTTTTCTCTGAGTGTTTTGGTTTATCCATGGGCGTTCTCCTCAATGTCCTAGCCTACCCCCCCCCCCCCCCTCAGGATGTCTTACCTTTGGTAGGATTAGCCAGCTCACAGAGTGAAGGTTCTTCCCACTGGAACCAATGTCGTCTGCCTCACTCGAGTTCGGTGATTTTCCTGGGGTATAAGCTCATTTTAATCATACACATCGTATAATAGGATCTTCTTTTGCACAATTCCAATATGTTGTAAAGACAAAAAGAAAGTCGAATATAAAGCACAATAAAAAGCGTAGTTATTGAAAACAAAAGCTTTTATTGAGTGATCATATAAATCGTACAATGTCTATCACATGAGCAAGGAAGTATCTGATACACCTCATTAAACCTGCCAACTTGTAAAAAAATTGTAATAAAAACCAAGCTGGTTAGGAAGAGCATTCCAGGTCTTCAGCTCTATTCCAAGTGGTACTTCTTTAGGTAAAGAGCATTCCATCGTTTGTCTACCAAGTCTCCAGTCCTCAGGTTCTCCAGCTCATACGACCCATTGTAGTCTTCTCAATTGATTATGTAGGGTCCTTCCCAGTTTTCCCTCTCCTGGTACCTTGGTGTTTTTGAACACTTTGCGTAAGACCATGGTGCCTGGGAGGAAAACTCTAGATCGAACCTTCCTATCATAGTAAGCCTTTATCTTCTGCTGGTAAGAGACCACTATAACCTGAGCTTGCTCCCTATATTCTTCTAACAAGTTGAGCTCGTGCCTCACGCTTTCTGCGTTGCTCTCCACTATCTAATTTGTGAGGTTAAGGTTGGGGACCTTGTGATTGATGGGGATGACAACTTCTGTTCCATATACCAAGGCAAGTAGGGTATCCTTAATGGGTTTCCTCTTGGTCGTTCTGTATGCCCAAAGCACGTTCGGGAGTTGAGAGATCCACTGCTCCTTTGTTAGCTGATCGAGCCTCCTCCTTAGGCCTTGCAATATCGTCTTATTTGAAGCCATTGTTTGTCCGTTACCCTGGGGGAACTTTGGAGTGGAGAACTTAATCTTGATCCCATGCTCGATATAATAGTCCCTAACCTCCTGGAAGATGAACTGAGGGCCATTATCTACTATGATCATTTGTGGGATCCCAAACCTGCATATGATGAACTTCAAAATAAAATTCTTTACCTCTACTCCCCTTATCTTTGATAAAGCCTCAGTTTCGATCTACTTGAAATGGTAATCTGTGGCGATAAAGAGGTACTTCTTTTGCCCACCCCCAACTTTGGTTAGGAATTCATCTATTATGTCCAGCCCTACTGTGCGAAGGCTCATGGGACTAAGACCGGGTGCATTTCTTCAGGGTGTAAGGGTGGTTGAGGGGCATACCTCTGGCAGGCCTCGCAAGTACCATCATACTCCCTGCAGTCGTTCTTCATCATGGGTCAGTAGTATCCCTCGGTTAAGCACCTGACCACAAGGTTTCTGCCCCCAATGTGCATGCCATATATCTCTAAGTGTAGCTCCTGCATGATAGTTCTGACATAGGTTGGGTGTACTGCTAGTTGGTCTGGTCCACTGAAGGATCGTCTGTACAACTTTCCATCTCTTATATTGTACCTTGCCATATGTCGAACAACCCTCCTTGTTTCCACACGCCCCTCTGATAGGGCACCAGTCTCTATGTAATTTGTTATCTCGTCCATCCAAGATAGCTCTAACCATACCGGCATTACTGCCATTATTTACTCTTCGTCCGTGCTTGGGTTGGGCAAATGCTCTACATGGATTGTCCTTCTGAGTTGGTAATTAATGTTGGAGGCCAGATTTGTCAATGCGCCGGCGTGTGTGTTCTCGAACCTAGGGAGCTGCATAATGGAGAACTCTTCAAACGGGTCGGCCAACCCATTTGCTAATCTAAGGTATGCCTCCATGGATGCGTGGTGAGCTGTATATTCCCCAAGCACCTAGTTTGAAATTAGTTGAGAGTCACAAAATACGTTAATCTTTCTTATGTTCAGCTTCCGTGTCAGCTTCAGTCATTCCAAAAGTGCCTCGTACTGAGCTCCGTCATTTGTGGCCTTCCACCCTAAGGTTAGGGCTTGTTCCATGATCGTCCCATCTAGTGTCTTCAGCACCAATCCTGCCCCAGCACCCTTTTCCTTCGACGATCTGTCCAAATACAACATCCAGTGATCGCCCCTCTGCATAACTCTTTCCTCACCCCATTCACTTCTTTCATGTACCTCTGGCTCTAACGTTGTGAACTCGGTTAGGAAGTTTGCTAAGGCTTGCCGCTTCATAGTTGTTTGAGGTTGGTACTCGATATCGTGTTGTGCCAATTCAAGCCCATTTGGTTACTCTGCTTGAAGAGTCTGGGGTGTGTAGGATTGTTCTCAATGGGTACTCGGTCAAGATGACTATTTTGAAGGTCAGGAAGTACGGTCAAAGCTTGTGTGATGACATGACCAGGGCCAGTATTAACCTTTCTAGCTTGGGGTAACAAGTCTCTGAGTCGAAGAGAGCTTTAGACACGTAGTATATGGGTAGATGCCCCACAGTGTCTTCTCGAATCAGAGCACCACTTACTACCAAGTCTAAAATTGCCAGGTACAAATATAGATCTTCCCCCAGCACGGGCTTGCTCAGAATGGGTAGAGAGACAAGGTAGTGCTTGAGGGCTTGGAATGCTTTTTCACACTCTTTTATCCATAGTTTCCCCTTGCTCTTCTTTAGGGCTTCAAACAATGGCTTGCATTTATCAGTCGATCTGAACAGGAACCTGCTTAGGGCTGCTAACTTCCATTCAAGTTCTCGATTTCTTTGACCGTGGACGGGGACTTCATCTTGATTATCGCTGCTTCTATCCCATGCTGAGTCACCAAATACCCCAAAAACTTTTTGGGCCCTACCCCAAAGGTGCACTTATCAGGGTTCAACTTCATCTCATGCTGCCGCAAGAGGTCAAAGCACCCCCTCAGGTCAGACACATAGTTCTGCCTAGTTTTTCTCTTGACTAACATGTCATCCACGTATATCTCCATCGTATCTCCAATCAAGGGCTTGAACACCTTGTACACCAGCCTCTGGTAAGTTGCTCCTGCATTCTTCAATCCAAAGGGTAACACCTCATGGGCATAGACTCCTTGTTTGGTTACGAATGCTATCTTTTCTATGTCGTCTTTTGCCATCTTGATTTGGTTGTAGCCACTGTATGCGTCCATAAAGCTGAGGAGCTCATGCCCTGCAGTAGAATCTACCATTTGGTCGATTTTGGGTATGGAAAACCATCCTTCGGGCAAGTATTGTTGAGATTTGTAAAGTCAACGTAGACCATGGTTTCCCATTCTTCGTTTTGACAAGAACCACATTAGAGGGCCATTTGGAATATGGAACTTCCTTGACAAACCCTGTTGCAAGCAATTTTTCTACCTCTTGTTTGATTACCCTATTACGTTTGGCAGCAAAGGTTCTTTTCTTCTGTGCCACGGGCTTCACCTTGGGGTCCACATGAAGTTGGTGCTCGATCACTTTTCTATCTATCCCTAGCATGTTCTGTGCTGACCATACAAACACGTCATTGTATTCTTTCAACAGATCCAGCAGGTTCCTACGCTCGGCTTCGCTCAGCCCTGACCCAATACTTGCTCACTGATCAGGTCACTCTCGATCAAATGGCTCTAGTACGACATCTTCCTCTGCCTACTCCTTGAATGGGAAACTCTTGGGGGTTGAGCTCAATATCTAACTCATCAATCCTGCCCTTCCGACCCCCATCCTGTGATTGTTATGCTTGTGGAGCTGGGCAACCGTGACCCCATCTTTCCCCAACTTTTCCTTCTTCATGCCTTTAGTAGCCAACACCGTACATAGCCTAGCGATAACTCTGTCCCCTTTGATGATGACGGGGCCTTCCAGGGTTGGATATTTCAGGACCTGGTGATAAGTCGATGCCACCTCCCTTATCGTGTGGAGCCACAGCCTTCCCAAGATCGCGTTGTGATGGGAAGGAGCGTCGACCACAGAAAATCATGTGGTTGGGTTGGTGAGAGGTGTTCCGACTTGTAGGGGGATGATCCCCAGGGTCCTCACTCTTGATCTTTTAAATCCCATAAGGGTCGTGATTTGATCCCGAACTACACCCATCAAGCCCATCCTTTCCACTGCATCCTTGAATATGACGTTCACAGTAGCTCCATTGTCAACTAAGACCATGGCCACCATCATGTGGGTCATCCTGATGTTGACGACCAGCGCGTCGTCGTGATCATCCTCCTCCTCAGAGAGGTCTGCATCTGAAAATTCAAGCATGTTTGTTCTCGTCCTAGCCTTAGGCTCACCCCCGGCCTTGAGCCTCTTTGAATCGTGGTCCTTCTCCTTGAGGATTGCTCCCAACTCTTTTGCCTCAGCCATGATACAGTTCAAGCTGGGGAAGATGGTTTCTTCGAGGTACTCAGGGGCTTGGAGGATACAATTTAGCACAGGGTACTTCTCCTCTTGGCCCTTAGGTGGTGGTGGTAAGATCTTGTTGTTCCTGCGGCTTCAATGAATCTTCAAGCTTTTTCCTGTACTCCTCTGTTAGCTACTCCCAGCAGTAGCCCTAGTCCACCAGCTCTACGAAGTGTCATTTGAGGATGCCACAGTTAACCGTCTTGTGCTCATTGGCCTTGTGGTAAGCACAAAAGTCCCTAGATTCATTCTTGCTGGTCATCGGTGGTGGACTTTTAAGCTATGGCTTGTTCTTTGTGGTGAAGTATGGTTGAGATTGGGATCACCGTAGGAAGAATGAATAACTTTTCCCCCTGGTTGGTAGACTGATGCCATAGGGTCTTTCTCTTGTGTCGTTGCTATTCCTCCCCTGGTTCGTGTTGCTGTTGCTTATGTTTCTCCTCGTGCTGGTTCCACCCCCAGATGTTTTCTCTGTTAGGGAGTCTCTGCTATTGCAGGTCCTCATATCCTCTACCCGGGAATAATCTAGGGCCTCATGGTAGATCGTGGATAAGACCTCGGTCGTCTTTCTGATCAGTTTACGAGCTAACTTCGAGTCCATGTCCAACCCGTTGATGATTGTCGTGGCTACTACGGTATCGTCCCTGCAGTCCACTGTTGCGTACTTCTTCCTAAACCTCGTGACCCAGTCCCTTAGGCCTTCCCCTCATTTCATCTTAAGGGACGTGAGATAAGTCAAATCCCTTGTTCCATCGGCATTGCTCCCATACCTTTGGAAGAAAGCCGATTTCAAGCTTCTCCAATCTTCGATCAAACCCCAGGGAATGGTCTCGTACCACTGCAGCGCGTGGTCCTTCAAGCTCATCTGGAATATCTTACACATCTAAGAATCGTTCGATTGGCTAGTAGCCATGGCCGACTGGTAGTTTCTCATATCCTGGTATGGATCATAGTCCCCCGAATACCTATCAAACCTGGGGTGACTTCACTTCTTGGGAGGTTCTACATCCTGGATAAACTGGGGCAGACGGTTTTGGGACATCTTGCGGGCCCTCTACTCTGCTTCAGACTCTTTCTTGAACATCCTTTCCTTCCTGAACTTTTCAGTTTCTTTGTTAATCCAGATGTTGTGGGCACGCTCTCTCCGTGAACTCCTGCATCATGCTGTGACAACCCGAACCAGAATTAGTAGAGTAATCAGTACGATTTACGAGATTAAGCTTAATCGCGATTAGTCGTTAATTGTGTGAATTGCTGAGTTAGTTCGCGACTTAATTTTCGGCCGAGAATTTGAATTGAGTTTCTTCACAAAAGTTGTAGAGCACGTGATTTCGAACTCGAGGGCGACTCCGGATGATTTTTCCGATAACCGAGGAATATAATATGATTATTTGAAGTTTCGGTTTATCGACAAGTTTATCCATTCGTTTCATATTTATCCGAATCGTTTTGGTTATTCGTTTTGAACCGTTGATCGACCCGAGGACGAGTATAAATATCGGAAATAGTCGAGAAATAGTCACAAAAACACTGTTTGATGTTGACCAGCGTTGACTTTCCAATTTTGGAAGTTTGACCGTTGACCGAAGAGGAAACTTTCCCGATTGGTTCTCGCCGGCCGACTTGCTTTTTCCGGCCACCTCCGGCCACGTGAAGGGTATGGTTCTCTTCCCCTTGAGTTTCTAAGTTGATTGGTGTTTGAAATTGTGAGAATTGATGGAGTTTGGAGAGAACCCGAATCGGGTTAGGTTGCCCGAGTTCGCCGAAGTTGGGGGGTGGACATCCGGCGAGCTTTGGTGGTGGGGAGGTGGGGGTTTTGCCTCCCCTTGGCCTAGGGATGCTTCCCATGGGTTTTAATTGGGCTGAAATGGAGTTTTTCGTGAACCCGAATTGGATGCCGGAGTTTAGATTTCGTTCTGATTCGAGCTGTTTTGAGGTGATTCCGGTGAGAATTGGGTTGTGTGGTAGTTGTAAAAGTGATTGGGCTTGAGGCGATCTTCAAATCTGGAGCTTCCTCGCCGGAGAAAGTCTCCGTTGACGGCACGCCACCGCCGACGGCGGCGGTCAACGGCGGCGCACCGGCGAGACAGTTGACTTTTCAGATTTCGATGTTTTTAATATCATTTTTCTCTTAATCGCGCCCTGATTATCGCCTAGAGGTTTTCGTATTGATTTGGATATCGGATTTTCAATCGAAGGTTTCGAGTGGAGATTTCAGAAATTCAGTCAGTTGTTTTATACAGTTTAATATGTTTTCGGGAACGGTTGATTTCCGTGGCTAAGTACAGTGTTGTGGGCTATGATTTTGATTAGATATATTTTATGATTATTCAGGGGATCGAGATCGAGATCGTGCTTCAGGCGAGGGATCTTCCGCCGGGCCACGAGATTAGCGCGAGTGTGCATTTTGCTCACCAGTGAGTGGACAATTTCTTTTCACGGAATGATTGCGAGTCTTATACACGTTTTACGAACTTGAGCATGCATACGAGATTATGATTTATATGAGCATGTGTTATACGATTATATTACGTATATGCATTCATATGTTGTTTATTGCATTTGCATCGAACTATTTATGATGTAGTTTACACAGAGTACAGTCACGGTTTATGTTGTTGTATCGATACACTCGCATCCCGGTTGATCCCCGAGGGTGCTTACCAGGGGGGAACTGTACCTTGTGACGATGTATTTCCAGGTGGGTACAGTTATATGTTTCTTGTGCCGATGTATTTCCGGGTGGAAATAGATACCCTGACCTGAGGCCTTTCTGGCTAGAATCACGTGTGGGTCTGGGATCCCGTGATTCGGGCTGTACTAGCACGGATGTGTCCATGAGCGACCCCGTGGGATTTTTACTTGCATTCTCAGTACGCTGGAGGAGTATGAGTTTACCTCGTGTACTTTATTATATTTATTCACCTGGACTCGCATATGTTATTTTCACATATATATCAACTGGCGAAAGATATTTATTTTTGTCCACTCACTCTAACAGTTTTCATGTCTTTCCCCTGGGCTTTTCGGTTTCCGTGCCCAGTTTGCAGTCCAGGTTCTGGTGTTTCATGTCGCGGTTGGAGGCTAGTGATCCGAGCTACCTGTGTTTTCCAATAGGTTCTTGTTTCGCCTACTGATGTATATATTGTGTAAATTGTATATATTTACACTAGATGTCACTCTGATACGTTCGGATACATGTTTTATACGGATTTTCTCGGATATATTATATATTACAGTTATGTTTTCTGTTTATTGATATTGAAATGATATTGAGAAATCCGAATATGATTGGTGCCCACGGTTTGGCTTTTGTGGCATAGGATGAAGTGTTATTTTCAGGGTGCGGGTTAATGCAATTCCGCGTTAGTAGCGTTACTCTGCCGAAATTTTAATGGTTTTTGTTGGTTCACGTTTTCAGAAAGGGTTCGATTCCGGTTTAGGCAACTATATCGGGGTTGGGTCCTTTCAGCTTGGTATCAGAGCATTAGGTTGTCATATTCTGAAGACTCTTGTAGTTATGACGCTTAGGGTATTTGAGTTTATACAGCATGACTGGAGTGATGACCCGACTGGCCAGCGGTACTCATCAATACTTCGGGTGTTGTGTGTTCTCAAATATCTGCAGTCTCATGATTACGTTCTTTTTGCTTGTACCTAATGCTAGTCTTATATCAGTAGGATGCCTCCTCGACGTGGTCCCCGTGTTGATCGGGAAGCGGATCCTGATGAGGATCGCCAGACGCACAACTTGCTGATGCGAGTGCTGCGTTTGGAAGAGCGTTTTGACCCTGTGGTCAAAGCTCGTACTGCTGGTGCTACTGTGTTTTCGGGTTTAGCTTATCCAGAGATATGTGAGGCATGGGTGGTTCAGGTTGAACGTGTATGTGAGCGTCTGCGATTTACCCCTGAGCAGACAATCGGATTACTTGAGGGTGATGCATACTTTTGGTGGGTCAGCACCGACAGAGTTCCAGTTGATACTTCGTGGACCTTGTTTCGATATTTGTTTATGCGGAGGTATTTCAACCAGGCTACCCAGCAGCGCAAGTATGAGGAGTTTACGAACTTGAGACAGGGCAGTATGTCTGTGCTTGAGTATCGGGATAGGTTTACCCGCTTATCTCGTTTTGCGCGTGATATGGTGGCTACTGAGGAAGCCAAGTGTCGCAGGTTTGAGCTGGGTTTGAACTTGAATATCAATGGGACTCTGACTACGATGCCTCGGAACAACTTTGATGAGTTCGTCAGTGCAGCACTCCGAGGTGAGGACATCGAGAAGGAGAGGCAGCAGAGGTACCAGCCTAGACTATTTGAGGAGGGTGGACCGAGTCAGGGGTCTTCAAAGAGGCAGAGTTTTGATACTTCCGGTTCAGCTTCATCCTTGGGTAGTGGACCTTATCGACCACCAGCTAGTGCATCGAGACAGAGGCAGAGGTGGAGGAGAGATCGACCGCAGCGACCACAGGCTAGTGGGGATTCTGGCGGCTCTAGTTATCCTCGGCGTACCAGTGGCACGTTTCCTGTACCGAGGGAGTACCCATTGTGCAACCTCTACAATAGATATCACTTTGGTTCATGTTAGCGAGTTCCTACCCTTTGTTACCGTTGTGGCCAGGAGGGTCACTTTGCGAGGGATTGTCTCCAGCCTATTGGTGGACAGGCGGCCCAGAGTTCCGGAGGAGAGCGAGGTGCCACTTCGGGAGCTCGACCAGCACAGTTTGCGGGCCAGGGCAGACAACAGGGACAGCCTCAGCGTGGATGACCAGCCGGACAGGCGAGGGTTCATGCCATGACTCTACGAGAGGGCAGAGCTTCACCGGAGGTCGTTATCGGTACGTTACATGTTTTTGGTATTCCCGTACTTGCATTGTTAGATCCAGGTGCCACACATTCATTCATGTCATATAGACTATCATCATTAACTACGGTACCTGCATCTCCACTTCCGGGGTTGTGGAGAGTGCTATATCCGTCAGGTGAGATTGTGAGTATCGGTTGGGTGTACAGAGACTGTGAGGTGTTTATTGGAGGTCATGGTTTAGCCGCAGACTTGTTGTTGCTTGATATTGTTGATTTCGATCTGATCTTGGGTATGGACTTCTTGGAGACGCACTGGGCCATGTTTGATTGTCACAAGAAGGAGGTCGCGTTTCGACGACTAGGCTTACCCGAGATACCGCTTCGCGGCGAGAAGAACACTTCACTACCGTGTTTGATTTCCGCGATGAGGGCGGATCGGTTGATAAAGAAGGGCTATGTTGCATATTTAGCCCATGTTGTGGACACGACAGCAGCTGTGCCGGATCTTGGCAGTATTGAGGTTGTTTCCGAGTTCCCGGATGTGTTTCCAGCAGAGTTACCTGGTATACTCCCTGTGCGGGAGATTGATTTCACTATTGAGCTGTTGCCAGGTACAGGACCGATTTCACAGACCCCGTATCGTATGGCGCCAGCAGAGTTGAAAGAGTTGCAGGTTCAGCTCCAGGAGTTGCTGGAGAAGGGTTTTATTCGACCTAGTGTTTCTCCGTGGGGTGCCCCGGTGTTATTTGTGTGGAAGAAGGATGGATCTATGTGGTTGTGCATCGACTACCGGAAGCTGAATCAGGTTACAGTGAAGAACAAGTATCCGTTGCCGCGGATTGATGATTTGATCGATCAGCTCAAGGGAGCATCAGTCTTTTCGAAGATTGACCTTCGATCCGGATATCACCAGTTGAGGATCCGAGACTCTGATGTGGCCAAGACAGCTTTCAGGTCGCAGTATGGGCACTACGAGTTCTTGGTTATGCCGTTTGGGTTGACCAACGCCCCCGCAGCTTTCATGGACTTGATTAATCGGGTGTTCAGACGGTTTCTGGACAAGTTTGTGATTGTATTCATCAATGATATTTTGATCTATCCCAGGAGTGTGGGCCAGCATAAGAAGCATTTGCGAGCGGTGTTGCGGACTTTGCGGGACCATCAGTTGTTCGCAAAGTTTAGAAAGTGCGAGTTTTGGTTGGATAGTGTGAAGTTTCTGGGCCATGTGATATCGGCTGAGGGAGTCAGTGTTGATCCTGACAAGATCGAGGCCATGCTGAACTGGAGTAGACCTACTACTGTACCGGAGATTCGGAGTTTCTTGGGTTTAGCAGGCTATTACCGGCGGTTTGTACAGGATTTCTCTCGGATTGCTACACCACTGACCAGATTGACGAAGAAAGGCGTCAAGTTTGAGTGGTCCGATGCATGTGAGGAGAGTTATTTGCTCCTGAATGAGAGGTTGCTACTGCACCGGTTCTGACATTGCCAGACGACAGCGGTGAGTTTGTAGTGTATAATGATGCGTCAAAATTGGGGCTTGGCTGTGTGTTGATGCAACATGGTAGAGTTGTGGCCTATGGTTCCAGGCAGCTGAAACCACATGAGGTCTACTATCCGACGCATGATTTGGAGTTAGCCACTATTTTGTTAGCATTGAAGAGTTGGAGACATTACCTGTATGGAGCTCAGTGTAAGATCTACACCGACCACAAAAGTCTTACTTACTTGCAGACGCAGCCGGATTTGAACATGAGGCAACGCCGATGGATGGAGTTGATCAACGACTACGATTGCACGTTCGAGTACCATCCGGGGAAAGCCAATGTTGTGGCTGATGCACTTAGCCGGAAATCTGGCCTCGTTGTTTCATGTGTGTGTGGCCAGAGTGTCGATGTTAGCCGAGCTTCAGGCTACGGGTGCCGAGTTCGAGTGGGATGATGAGGGAGTTTTGTTGGCCAGTTTTCAGGTTCGAACCGTATTGGTTGATCAGGTACGGGAGGCCCAGGATTCAGATTCCTACTTGTTGGGCAAGAAGACATGATACGGAATGGAGTACCTACAGAGTTCCGATTGAGCGACGACGGCATGTTGTTGTTCAGAGGCAGGTTATGTGTGCCCAGAAACGAGAGCCTGAAGAAGGAGATTCTGGACGAGGCCCATAGTTCAGCGTATGCGATGCATTCCGGAGGTACGAAGATGTTTCGTACACTTCGAGCGTATTACTGGTGGCGCAACATGAAGCGGGAGATTGCCGCGTACTTGAGCCGATGTTTGATCTGTCAGTAGGTTAAAGCGAAGAGGCAGAAACCTGCAGGGAAACTACAGCCACTTGAGATTCCAGTTTGGAAGTGGGAGCACATTACAATGGATTTCGTTTATCAGTTGCCGTGTACTTCGGCTGGCAATACTGGTATTTGGGTTATTGTGGATCGACTGACGAAATCCGCTCATTTTCTCGCACTTCCGGGGAAGATATCAGTGGGTAGATTGGCCAAGTTGTACTTATCAGAGATTGTTCGCCTGCACGGTGTGCCTGTGTCTATTGTTTCTGACCGAGACAGTCAGTTCACCTCTGAGTTTTGGCAGGCGTTGCAGCGAGCCTTGGGCACACGGTTGCGATTCAGTACAGCTTTTCACCCTCAGACTTATGGGCAATCCGAGCGGACTATACAGACACTTGAGGATATGTTACGGTCTTATGTATTACAGTTTCGCGGGAATTGGGACCAACAGCTACATTTGATAGAGTTTGCTTACAACAACAGATATCAGGCCAGTATTGAGATGGCACCGTACGAGGCCCTGTACGGGAAGCAGTGTCGCACTTCGTTGTGTTGGAGTGAGGTGGGCGAGCGATGGCTTATTGGCCCTGATTTGGTGAAGAGCACTATGAAGGACAACCAGATTATTCGGGACAGATTGAAGATCGTCCAGGATCGTCAGAAGAGTTATGCGGACGTGAGGAGGAAGAGCCTCGAGTTTGATGTAGGCGATTGAGTATTCTTGAGACTATCTCCGTGGAGGGGTGTTGTGCGTTTCGGGAAGCGTGGCAAGCTTTGACCGCGATACATTGGTCCGTACGAGATCACAGAGAGGGTTGGAGCTGTTGCTTACAAACTTGAGTTACCAGCTGAGATGGCCCGGGTTCATGATGTTTTCCACGTTTCGATGTTGCGGAAGTACATCTCAGATCCTTCACATGTGTTAGCCCCACAGCAGTTGCCTATCAGAGAGGATTTGACGTACGTGGAGGAGCCCGTGCAGATTCTCGATTGTCGTGAACAGGAGCTGAGACACCGTGTGATCCCGCTAGTGAAGGTCTTGTGGCAGAATCACTCAGTTGAGAAGGCGGCCCGGGAGACTGAGCAGCGTATGCGGGAGCAGTATCCTCATCTGTTCACTTGACAGGTATGCAAATTTCGAGGTCGAAATTTTTTGAAGGGGGGTAGATTTGTGACAACCCGAACCAGAATCAGTAGATTAATCAGTACGATTTACGAGATTAAGCTTAATCGCGATTAGTCGTTAATTGTGTGAATTGCTGAGTTAGTTCGTGACTTAATTTTCGGCCGAGAATTTGAATTGAGTTTCTTCACGGAAGTTGTAGAGCACGTGATTTCGAACTCGAGTGTGGTTCCGGATGATTTTTCCGATAACCGAGAAATATAATATGATTATTTGAAGTTTCGGTTTATCGACGAGTTTATCCGTTTGTTTCGTATTTATCCGAATCGTTTTGGTTATTCGTTTTGAACCGTTGATCGACCCGAGAACGAGTATAAATATCGGAAATAGTTGAGAAATAGTCGCAAAAACACTGTTTGATGTTGACCAGCATTGACTTTCCAATTTTGGAAGTTTGACCGTTGACCGAAGAGGAAACTTTCCCGATTGGTTCTCGCCGGCCGACTTGCTTTTTCCAGCCACCTCCGGCCACGTGAAGGGTATGGTTCTCTTCCCCTTGAGTTTCTAAGTTAATTGGTGTTTGAAATTGTGAGAATTGATGGACTTTGGAGAGAACCCGAATCGGGTTAGGTTGCCGGAGTTCGCCGGAGTTGGGGGGTGGACTTCCGACGAGCTTTGGTGCTGGGGAGGTGGGGGTTTCGTCTCCCCTTGGCCAAGGGATGCTTCCCATAGGTTTTAATTGGGCTGAAATGGAGTTTTCCGGTGAACCCGAATTGGTTGCCGGAGTTTGGATTTCGTTCTGATTCGAGCTGTTTTGAGGTGATTCCGATGAGAATTGGGTTGTGTGGTAGTTGTAAAAGTGATTGGGCTTGAGGAGATCTTCAAATTTGGAGCTTCCTCGCCGGAGAAAGTCTCCGTTGACGGCGCGCCGCCGTCGCTGGCGGCGGTCAACGGCGGCGCTCCGGCGAGACCGTTGACTTTTCAGATATCGATGTTTTTAATGTCATTTTTCTCGTAATCGCCCCCTGATTATCGCCTAGAGGTTTTCGTATTGATTTGGGTATAGAATTTTTAGTCAAAGGTTTCGAGTGGAGATTTCGGAAATTCAGTCGGTTGTTTTATACAGTTTAATATGTTTTCGGGAACAGTTGGTTTCCGTGGCTAAGTACAGTGTTGTGGGCTATGATTTTGATCAGATATGTTTTATGATTATTCAGGGGATCGAGATCGAGATAATGCTTCAGGCGAGGGATCTTCCGCCGGGCGACGAGATTAGCGCGAGTGTGCATTTTGCTCACCAGTGAGTGGACAATTTCTTTTCACGGATTGATTGCGAGTCTTATACACGTTTTACGAACTTGAGCATGCATACGAGATTATGATTTATATGAGCATGTGTTATACGATTATATTACGTATATGCATTCATATGTTGTTTATTGCATTTGCATCGAACTATTTATGATTTGGTTTACACATAGTACAGTCACGGTTTATGTTGTTGTATCGATACACTCGCATCCCGGCTGATCCCCGAGGGTGCTTACCAGGGGGGAACTGTACCTTGTGCCGATGTATTTCCGGGTGGAAATAGATACCCTAACTTGAGGCCTTTCTGGCTAGAATCACGTGTGGGTCTGGGATCCCGTGATTCGGACTGTACTAGCACGGATGTGTCCATGAGCGACCCCGTGAGATTTTTACTTGCATGCTCAGTACGCTGGAGGAGTATGAGTTTACCTCGTGTACTTTATTATATTTAATCACCTGGACTCACATATGTTATTTTCACATATATATCAACTGGCGAAAGATATTTATTTTCGTCCACTCACTCTAACAGTTTTCATGTCTTTCCCCTGGGCTTTTCGGTTTCCGTGCCCAGTTTGCAGTCTAGGTTCTGGTGTTTCACGTCGCGGTTGGAGGCTAGTGATCCAAGCTACCTGTGTTTTCTAATAGGTTCTTGTTTCGCCTACTGATGTATATATTGTGTATATTGTATATATTTACACTAGAGGTCACTCTGATACGTTCGGATACATGTTTTATACGGATTTTCTCGGATATATTATATATTACAGTTATGTTTTCTATTTATTGATATTGAAATGATATTGAGAAATCCGGATGGGATTAGTGCCCACGGTTTGGCTTTTGTGGCATAGGATGAAGTGTTATTTTCAGAGTGCAGGTTAATGCAGTTCCGCCTTAGTAACGTTACTCTGCCGAAATTTTAATGGTTTTTGTTGGTTCACGTTTTCAGTAGGGGTTTGATTCCAGTTTAGGCAACTAAATCGGGGTTGGGTCCTTTCACATGCTCCTAAGGGCTACTACCCCAATGGTTTCAGCGTTCGTTGCCCCCTCCTATTGGTTGTTCTGTTCGGTTGTCGGGACTTTCTATTCTGTCACCACAGGTGCGTCGGGCATGACCAGCCCTTTCTTCTTCATGAGCTCTACTAGATCTAGTAGAGTGGCATGAACATTATCTATGGTGCCCATCAGCTCATTTGTACTCCTGGCGTCCTACTTCGTAGATTGTTGCAGTACGGACATATCGATCCTCATATTTTCACATCGTTCCTCGGCCCAATCAAGGTCCTGGTTAACCTTAGCCCTCCATCCCCTGGCTCATTCGTTCTCCTCGTTAGATCCTTCTTCTTCGCTTATGTACCCATTATTCGCAAGGTTTCTTGGCTGAACCTGATACGAGAGGGCGCTTGTATGCTTCGATGCCCCGGTGTCGGGGGTGATCTGGTTGTCCCCTGTGGGTGGGGTTGTGTCTTTGCCTTGCTAGTTACTTGCATTGGTGTTGTATTCCATGTTCTTCCGTTCACGAGAGTTAGCCTAGGGTTCTGCTCTCAATGAAAGCATCAATTTGTGAGAGCAAATTTTGTCTCCTTCTAGCTTAGATCTTCGTGAACCTGCAAAACAAGTCGGAGCACGGTGTGGTACTGTGCTTAGACCCTCTGAAGCTTAAGTCAGATATTATCTTCAGAATAGAGCAGTGATTAGGGAAGAACAACGTTACCTAAGACCATGTATAGATGGTCTATATATAGGGATCGTACTAGGTCTATATATAGGGATCATACTAGGTCTAAGCATAGTCTTCATCGAACTTGACTACTTTACTTTCGGAAAGGATAAATCCATTAAGGAAAGAATCTCCATATCCAGGGCCAATCAAGTCTCATGATTACCATAGGGCCTTTGGCATAATCTCCTCAAGATATGTTCAAATCTTACCCTTTGTCCCATGGATTCTACCAATCCCCCGAGGTCTGATCGAATAGTCCCTCGTGGTCAGATTGCCTAGCCTCCTTAAGGTCCGATCTTACGTCGGAATTGTCATGTCGTCGGATATTCCAGAAGTCTCTAAAACATTCCAGATACTTTCAGAAACCTCTAGATAATTCGTTCTTTGACCAAAACTCAAGTCGTCTAAGTCCAGCCTCATTATCAGCCTTATCGAACCTCATCCAAAATCACTCCCAAACTTATCCTTCTCGAGTGCAAGTGACCAAAACCGACTCCTACAGTCAGTTTCCTTAGAAGATTGAAAACATACCACGTTAGATTACTGTGACTCGTACGAATAATCACAAATGTTGAATTTACATCGAGAGATAATTTAGAACAACGACTCTCTGAATAACTTCTGATTGTACATTAATTTAACCGCTAAATGATTAACCATTTCCTAAAATTGAAAACAAGTTCCATTAAACTTTATCAAACTTTAACAAAGACGATAAATACATACAAAATCTTGAGGGACAAAATCTTATTTATCAAACCGGAGGATGAGGTATGGGTTCTTGGGACCGGTCCGCTTTGACAGTCGCACAATCCAACGGTATCTTAACAGACGTTAACAACGGCTTAACAAGCATCCCATCTCCTTCGTCTACACAATTCTTAGGAGACTTAACAGAACCGCCCCGGCCAAAAAACGGCGGGGTTTTCATCAAAACCCACAGGTCAAACCGCCCGGTCTGATTATCTGCACCAGTTCTCCCTCTACTGCTACTATTACTCCCTTCTCCACCAAATCTGTATCCTTTTCTCGAACTCCCTAGCCTCGGCAGAACGACGTCATAGCTGGTGGAGCGCTTCAGCTTACTGTTCCGTGTAGGAACCAGCTGCCTCCTGACGGAATACGGCAGTCTAAGTGTGTACCGGTCCGTGTTCTCTCCCCGTTGAACCAAAGAATGCCCCGTCGAGTGTGACCTTGGAAACTTCCCGAAGATTCCTGACCTTACCGGAGCGTTCCCTATTTCAACTCTATCCATAGCCTGCTGATATTCACTCACATTCACCACCACGGCGCTGTTCTGCGTCTGGTTTTCCCTAGCTTCTTCATTTGTATCAGAAGTTTCGTGGTTGTTGGGATCGTTGGTTGGTGGCTCGGAAGCTTGGTGAGTCGACTGGGGGGCTAGCTTTGCCCGGCACACGGGACACGTGATGTGCGAGGCCAACCATGCGTCGATGCAGTCGGGGTGGAAAACATGGTCGCATTTCGGCAGCAATCTTAGCGTTTCGTAGTTCTCGAACTCGCTCAAGCACACAGCGCACTCCAGAGCGCCCTTTCCGATCTTGAGGTCTTTCACGTCGGAGTACACGAACACGGGGAAGTACTATTCAATCACTGCCGGGTCGACGCCTCTGCAGCGCGCGCCGACCCCGATTGCATTCACTGCTGCACCCAGAGACCCGCCGCCGTTGGCGATATGTGTCTCGGCGCAGCGGCGAATGTAGATAGAGAAGAATCCTACAAGAAAGGAGGCGCAGACAAGGAAGACGATGACTATGACCATGGAGGAGTTGAAGTTCTGGAGGTAGGCATAGCCGTTGCCCTGCAAGGACGAACCCGGCGACTGCTGCGCATTGACGTCAAGATAAGACAGCAAAATGTCACGTCCCGCTTTCGGGAGTGTCTATCGTGGGCGTTGCTGGTTCTTTGTGCTTAATGCATATGTGGGATTGCTCCAAGGCCAGAGTATGTGTGGGAGTATATGTGCTGCCCTTCGGAGTTCAGGCAGGCCGACTCGGTTAAGTTCGAGGAGCTTGTCGCTAGTCGAGGACTTGACGCTGAAGAAGGGATTAGGCCATCCCTACACAAACTGGTCGGGGTCTGGAGCCGATCCCCTGATGAGCCCGAGGCAGGGCGAAACCAGTCGATTGCCCCTTTGGATAAGGCTGGCTCCTTGGTGGGGAGCGCCGCATGGACCTCGTGTGGTGGCCATTCGGTTAGGTCCGTGACAAGTGGTATCAGAGCTGCCTCAGCATATGCGTCCGTTGTTTCGCCAATCGCTCCATGAGAGTAGGCAAGGTGCCTCTGTAGGGGAGGATCAGATCATCCGTTGTTCGCCAAGCGCTCACAGACAAGGTGTCCCCCGTGGATGGGGTTGAGTAGGCAGGGAACCTCTGAGTGGAGATCCGGATTGAATCTGACGCGGAGCTATGTTTGGCGATCTTGGGGAGTCTCCCTTCGTCTCTCGGGTATGGGCATGGTGCCGCGGGGGTGCCGTGTACGAGGACGTACACCTTGATTGGGTAGGGGAGAGTGTCACGTCCCGCTTTCGGGAGTGTCTATCGTGGGCGTTGCTGGTTCTTTGTGCTTAATGCATATGTGAGATTGCTCCAAGGCCAGAGTATGTGTGGGAGTATATGTGCTGCCCTTCGGAGTTCAGGCAGACCGACTCGGTTAAGTTCGAGGAGCTTGTCGCTAGTCGAGGACTTGACGCTGAAGAAGGGATTAGGCCATCCCTACACAAACTGGTCGGGGTCTGGAGCCGATCCCCTGATGAGCCCGAGGCAGGGCGAAACCAGTCGATTGCCCCTTTGGATAAGGCTAGCTCCTTGGTGGGGAGCGCCGCATGGACCTCGTGTGGTGGCCATTCGGTTAGGTCTGTGACAAAAAGCGGACAAAGAATAAGATGGAAGCTCTGGTTAAATTTCATTTTCGAAATAATGAATCTAGCTAGGTGGCTATGTCTGTGGGATCGATGGATCGAGCTAGGAGGAATTAAGAACAGTGACTAGTTTCATGCTAAGAAGAAGGTAAAGCAAGGTGGGAAAGCAAAGTTGGATTTTAGGCCAAGTGAGCATTGCCGTGACAGTCAGGTAGTCCACGTGTAGTGACGATGGCTGTGCATCTCGACTAGGGCTGGGACCGGTTCGGTTCGGGCCGGTTTTGGGCTTGAACTGAAACCGAACTGAAAAATAAATTCGGTACGGTTCGGGCCGGTTTGGACAGTTTTAGAAATAGAAACCAAACGGGACGGTACTTGTTCGGTTCGGATCGGTTCGGGCCGGTTCAGGCCTATTTTACAATCCAACATGAAACTTAATGTGTAATCCACCTGACTATATCTACAATTCAATGGCTCCCTCAATCCCTTTTCTAGACCAAACTGAGATGCCAGGGAAAGAAATTTAACCTCCATACACAACCATAATAAGCTAGCTACCACAAATACTACTCCGTTATTTTTTTTTTGTTCGAAAATACCACTCTCTTCTTCCTTTGCTTGAAAACATGATGAAGTGGAAGCAACAACGTTCATAGTAACTCTGAAAATCTTCAATTGTGGGGGTTGCTCCTGAATGACCCAAGTGCTTTGACAGCTCCTGCTCTCAAGATGAACTGGGGGTAGAAAGCTGCAATTGCTGCACCGATAAAGGGTCCAACCCAGAAAATCCACTGCAAAACAAAATGGATAAGAATATAAGATATACATTGCACATTTTCAAGAAAAATGATTCATGAACGGACTAAAAGTGATAAATAATGCATACTTGGTCATCCCAAGCCTTCTCCTTGTCGTAGATAACGGCAGCTCCAAGACTTCTAGCAGGGTTGATGCCAGTACCGGTGATTGGGATGGTAGCCAAGTGAACCATGAACACAGCAAACCCAATTGGAAGTGGTGCCAAAACCTTCGGATTCAGGACAGTACACAAGTTTAGCATCAACACAAATGAGAATAATTTATCGATGAACATGACACAGTAGAATCTTCATTTCAAATTCTTTAGTCTATTTAGTGTATCACAAACCCATTTCCACAATACCAAATTGAGCTCAAGAACAAAAACCCAATATTCCAAGAGTAAGATCCAAAGTCGTAAACAAAAGTTTTGATCTTTTCTCTCCTACCCTGTTTTCCTTTTATTAAACAACAAATTTCTAATAAACCCATCAAGAATCTATAAACAAATCACATAAATAACAAGTCAAGAACACAAAATTGGTGTAAAATAGCTAAAAACAGGTTTGAGCTTTTGTACCGGAACATGGGAATCTCTAGCACTCCTCTTTGGGTCAGTAGCAGAGAAGACAGTGTAGACTAGCACAAAGGTCCCAATAATCTCAGCAGCCAAGCCAACTCCTTTGCTGTACCCAACAGCAAGCTCATTAGCTCCACCGTCGTACTTTGTGTAGTAAGAGCTCTGGAAAGCCTTGACCAACGCAACTCCGGCTATGGCTCCCAAACACTGCGCCACCATGTACAGCACAGCTCGGACCAAAGACACCTTCCTCCAATCCAGTGGGGATTTCAGAGTTGAGATCGATTTCGGCTGAGAGAGAGAGAGAGAGAGAGAGAGAGAGAGAGAGGGGATGGTCTGATTAGGGTACTGGTAGGTAAAATGTTTGCTTATATAGGTTTGAGAAAGATAGAGTGTGGATAGGTGTATAATAACAGAAATAAAACACAGCTAAAATCGAGACACGTGTCCATTTCGGTTTCGGGACCAATCGGTTCGGGTTGGGGACAGAACCGGATCCATACCGAATCACTGCTTTCGGTTTCGGGCCAAATCGGTTTCGGGCCCAAAAATTTCCCATCCCTTTATTTTCGGGCCATTCGGTTTCGGGCCGGTTTTCGGGCCGTTTCGGGTCGGTTTTTCGGGCCAAAGTCCCAGCCCTAATCTCGGCGGCTGGGACCCTGGGCGAGGCTTTTGCTTGGGAAGCAAGAACGGGATTTATGCTTGCTAGAGGACTTCAATATTAACCTTGAAAACTATTGGATCGTTGACCGGGGAGTAATAAAGTATGCAGATCAGACGGTTGGTTTTGAAAGCGATGGAATTGAAGGGAGAAGAAGGGAGAAGAAATTTTAGTCCGGAAGAATCGGATACTACGTGGGCAGGATGGAGGCGATTGCAGTTGGAATGGGGCAAAAGCCGTGGGCGCAGCTTGCAGCTTGCAGCTTGCAGCTTGCAGCTAGCAGATGGGATATACTCAAGTGATGAAAGCAAAACTGAAAGGGACTTGAAAGGTAGTAACGGCTCTCGATCACTGCAGGAGTTTGCTTGTCTTAGACACTGCTCCAACATAATGACAACTTCGTTTTTGATCAATCCATCAGTTTCGCCTTCCTTGTCCGGATTTGTAGATCCGATACGGTTGTTTTGCTCTTTTGCATGCATGTGTCCATCGGGTAACAAGATATACATGTATAATTTATATATATAGTATGGGCGATACCATAGCGACTACGTTTTTTTTTTGTTTCATAAGAGCGACTACATTTTTATATCGACGTAAATGCAGGAACGATCTAAGATTTAAAAATTAGAGAAATTGGTACTCTACACAAGGAACAATTTTTTTTTTCAAATTAAATCCAGAGAACAAATACAACACAAGATTGTATATTATTAATTAATTCTACGAATCAGCAGAAAAGTGTGCAGAAAATTAACTATCCATAGGGCTCTAAATATGCAAATATTATGTTAGCATAGAACTGAAGACTTCTTTTTTGCTACTAACCACACACAAGAGTACCATGGCTCCAAAACAATTTATTTAAGTTTCATTTAATCTCTGTTTCATTTCAGAGAGAACATTAGGAGGGGCTGGTAATGCCACCACTAATGCATAACAAAACTTTTTTTTTTGTCTTAAGTAGATACATTTTCGTATGAACTTACATAAATATCTCTATATAATATATACTCTTATGGCTTTTCACTTAAATTTTTTGTTGGGTTGCAGCCCAAGTAGCCTACTACATAGATCTGCCACTGCGTAAATGAAAAGGACAGATTGAACGAACATATAAGCTGTACACATACCTAGCTAAATTATCTCATACCGTACGTACTTAACGCCCTTTAATACCTTTTAATTATATCTCACTGCCCACATAACAGCACTCACCGGCAAGAAACCTATAACTTTGATGACAAACCCGAGTTCTATCTCGGCGTGGTTACCGCTCACGCTCCCATCAAGGAACCCGCTAGGAAGCACCTCAGCAAAAGAGTAAGCACACTAATCCCACATCGAAGAATTGATAAAAGCTCTGGTTCCAACCACCTTCATAAGTCTGGTGGTTCAGCATTAATTGTACGTTCCCGTTACGCTTTTACGTTGTTACTCTATTAAAATACTATCATGTTTCTGACTTAGGCATCATAGGGTTGAAGGCCGGCACACTCGGTCTCTCCTTAACGATTGTTACTCTTAGTAGTGCAAACGGTTGTATGAGAGCGATAGCGATACTATCCATAACCGAGCGACAGCGATATCAACTACACCCGAGTGACAATGATACCATCTATAACCGAGCGATAGCGATACCAACTACAATCGAGTGATAGCGATATACATATAGAGTTGTATTAATCAATTCTGTTCAATATTAATTACTTTGTGGTTTCAATATTAACATTGGCGTCGTCTGTGGGAAGCCACACCGAAAATTGTTTACCTAACCACGCAACATTCGGTGAGCGACAAGCATGGATACCTTGCTAACACTTGGCATGACATCAAACACTCAGCAGGAACTTCTCCACCAAACGCCCATCACAAACGAAAACGTCGATGAGTCCACCTTCGTACAACGACCGAGAAAGCAGCATGTTACTTAGGATAAGCAGGCATCCACCGACGCTGAGAGGCATGCCAGCGACATGGAACAATGATACGAGCTAGCGATGCAGAAATGCCTGGAGCTCGAAAAAACCTGAGAATTCGAACATCAGCGGTATATGCAGTTCGAATCGAGACTGGGGGCCATCGAACAAGGACGATTTAATTCAGAATACACGGCAGAGTCCCTGAGCATGAACCCTCACGAGGTGCTCCATCAGCAAGAGGTACTCATCCGATCATCAATATGCCATTCGCACCTGCAGAACACGGGACCACCGCCGATACCAGAAAGGCTACAGCGAAACCTTGAGCTAGAATTAAACAACGCCGCCCATGTGTCTTACCCGTCTACTTGGATACAGTTGTTACCTTCGCCACCCCCGCTTGGGATCGTGCCAAAGGTACATTAGGAGAATGCGGGGGTAGCGGCAAGGATCGCCAAGTTGGATCGGAGGCCATGGTGCAACAGCTGGCACAGCCAAAGATGAGCTACCTGGATCGAATCCTGCCAACAGTCCGTGTTGAGCCCTCTCGGCCGGAATTATGCTATGAGGTTGGCACCTGCTGGCCAAAGTAAAAATGAAGCGGTATAGGGGAAAGACAGACCCATCCCTTCATATCGATATCTTTGTCTCAGCGACTACCGGTAGAGGATATGATAACGCGATGAATTGCTACCTGTTTATGGAAAGCCTTACCGGCAAAGCACTAAGCTGGTTCTTCAACCTACCGCTGAGATCCATTAACTCCTTTCAAGAACTCATTCGAACATTTTTAAAGAGGTACATTACATTAGCTGACTTTTCTCTCACCTATAACCAATTGCATGTTGTGTGATAGGAACCAGCTGAAGGATTGTCTACCTTCGTCTCATTATGGAACACTACCATCGTAAGTTATCGCGACACTACAAGCGACTCGAATTTTTGCGTTCTCCAGAATGCTTTGCAACCAGGGCTGCTAACATGGAAACTCAAGTAGAACCCGGCAATCACCTATGACGACCTACTGGACTGCGTAACGTCACACACCCAACTAGAGCTACAAACATTTGGCTCCAATCCCACACTGACATAACAGGTAAACACTTTTTCTAAAACCACAGTTCCTAGTGTGCAGAGCGCGATCACCTTACTGATTAGGCTCACGTGACCACAACCGCGGGATTGGAAAAAAGATAACCGAGGAACAGGGGATACTAGAGGCACTACCAGGATAAGGGCAACCATAACAATAATGGTAAAAGGTATCGGGAGGACAGAAGCTATCAACCTCGCGACGACATCGTGACAAGACCTAGGATGGAGTAGCAGGTCTTCAGTATGCTCAACACAAAATATCCTGACATCTTAACAGCTAATCCAGATCTGTTCCCGCTACCAAAGAAAACATATAGGGCTACGCCTTACGAGAAAACTGGGAAATGGTGCACCTTCCACCAAAATGAGTCGCACGACACCGAATAATGTTATAGCATGAAAGAAGCGATGGAGGCACAACTCCAGAAAGGCAACCTGACGAAGTTCAAATCAGGAGGTGAGACACCACCAGCACAGGGATTTACTAGCATTAGAAGGATCAGCGCGATTACTGGTGGAAGGTCTAAGGTAGAGCGAAAAAGTGAACGAGAGGTATGGAGCATGCGGCAGGGACATGCAAAGATAGCTAGGACGGGCTGAGGCTCCATTATGTTCTACGAATCAGAAGAACAAGATTTTCCACCAGTATCAAAGGATTACCCATTCTTAATCGACGCCGTCATCGATCTTTGTAGCGTCGAAAGTTGTCTGGTAGATATCGGATCCTCTGTCAACATCATATTCTTGCACGCATACGAGAAGATTGAGAGGCGTCCCTCCAAGCTCAAATAGGACCACTTCCTGCTACTCAGCTTCTCAGGTGATCAAATACAACTACTAGGCAACGATTACGTACGGATCGCCTTGGGCCAAGAGGGCTGTAGTGCGGAAACCCACATCAAGTTCCTTCTTGTAGACGCCCCATCATACTATAACGCCATCATCGGATGCAACACACTAAGTAGAGTCAGTGCCATAGTATCACAACAAATGTTACTTATAAAGTTCCACACCACGAGTGGCATATGTATGCTGCGAGGAACAACAAATGCATTACTCGGATCGTCAAGCGATGCCAACTACCCATCAAGGGAGGTATGCCTACTTACTACCGACCTGACAACAGAAGTGCCAAATGACCCAAGGGATAGATCCCTCACGGCCAAACCCGTCAGCGAAGAATCCACCAAGCTCATCTCGGTGTCGGATGAGCACCTCGATCAAACAATCAGAATTGGGGTTTAATAATATAAACCGCCCTCACCAACATCCTCAGGGAATGCAGCGATGTATTCCCATGGTCTTACACCGATATGTCACACATATCAACCAACATCGTGTCACACAAGCTGAGTATCTCGCCAGGAGTAGTACCCAAGAGGCAGAAACACATGGCCTACAACGAGGAGCAATATGCCGCCATGCAGGAAGAAGTAACCAAGCTCCTCAATATAGGGTTCATCAAGAAGGTTCAATACCCGGCATGGGTCTCTAACGTCGTTATGGTCAAAAAGAGCAACAACAAGTGGAGGATGTGCGTTGACTACACCAACGTCAATAATGCCTGCCCGAAAGACTCATTTCCACTACTGAGAATAGACCAACTCGTAGACGCAACTAGCGGGCACGAGCTCCTGTCCATAATGGATTGTTACTCGGGGTACAATCAGATAAGGATGGATCCGGCGAACGCCGAAGTGACATGCTTGATCACGAACCAGGGACTTTACTGTTATAATGTTATGCCGTTTGGGATGAAGAATGCAGGGGCAACCTACCAATGCTTCATGACGGAGCTACTGACGCCATTGGATGGCAATACGGTATCGGTATATGTCGACGACCTGGTAGTAAAAAGCAGACACCGACGAAGTCACATCAGGGATCTCAAAGCAGTGTTGGATGCCCTTATCGATAGCGGGATGAGATTCAACCCGGCGAAGTACATCTTCGGAGTCTCGGCTGCCAAGTTTCTGGGATACATGGTAAATCAGAGGGGCATAGAGGCCAACCCAGAAAAAATCCAGGCAATCCTTAACACAACACGACCAGCCACAAAGCAGAACCTTCAGGCCCTAACCGGGAAGCTAGCGTCGCTATCGTGATTCATCTCCCGCTACACTGACAAATACAATCCGTTCTTTAAAGCAATAAGGATCATAAAAGAAAAGAATGGTGGAGTGGACCGATGAGTGCGAAGTGGCCTTAATAGGGATCAAGCAGTATCTCGCTCATATTCCATTCTTATCAGCCCTAATACCAGTTGAGATCTTATATATTTACTTAGCCATTTCAATAACCGCCATCATTTTCTGCCCTCGTCAGACGAGAAGCGGACACAGAGTTACCAGTATTTTTTGCAGGAAAGGACCTAGAAAAAACAGAAGCAAGATACCCGGCACTAGAACAGCTAGCCTTAGCATTAATCCTGTCGGCAAGGCGAATCAGGCCGTACTTCCAATCTCACATTATCCATGTCCTCACGGACCAATCACTACGACAGGTGTTGGAGAGCCCGGACCACTCAAGAAGACTAACCAAATGGACAATAGAACTCAGCGAGTTCGATATCAAGTACCAACCAAGAACGGCAACAAAAGGCCAAGCGGTGACGGACTTCATAGTACAACTCACACCAACAGTAGACGACTAACCAGGTTTTCCAGTAATAACACCGCCCACGCGGTCGTCCAAGTGGAACCTATATGTCGATGGATCGCGGACGTCTGACACGGCAGGCGTAGGAGCAATCCTGACCGGGCCAGAAAAGATCTACACCGAGTATGCCATCCGGTTCCTCTTTCCGGCATCAAACAATGAGGCCGAGTATGAAGCCCTAATCGCCGGCCTATAGCTCGCCACCGATTTGGGAGCTAAGATATTTAACGTCTTCAGCGATTCCCAGCTGGTGGTAAGCCAAGTCACCAGGGACTTCGAGGCAAAAGGAACGCAGATGTCGGCATACCTGGGGTACGTAAAGGCAATTTTAAGTAAGTTTTCTTTTTACAACATCACTCACATCCCCAGGGAGCAAAATTGAATGCGGGGGCCGGCGCCCTAGCAAGGTTAGCAACGGCACCACTGCACACTACGAGAGGACACACCATGGTGAAAACGCTGGAAAAGCCTAACATCTCTAAAAACTTCCAAGAGGTATTCACACTCACGTTAGCCGCACCACCACCAATAGAGGACTGGAGAATGGGCATAACCAACTACTTAATCGACGGGACGTTACCAGCAGACAGAGCAGAGGCAAGAAAGCTAGCTCAACGGAGGGCGTTCTACAACATGCACAATGACCAACTAAACTTAAATAAGAAGGGATTCCCAGTTCTAAAGTGCGTCACAACAAAAGAAAGCCAAGAGCTACTGAAAGACATCCACAGATGTAGGTATGGGAACTATAGCGGGCCAAACACCATCGTCCACAAGCTACTCTACTAGGGTTCTACTACAGAGGAATCAGGGAAGACGCGAGGAAAATTTTAGACAAGTTTGCGTCATGTGCCTAATACACGACCAGAATACATACACCGGTAACGCTAATGTCAATAATCATCAGCTCCATCTCGTTCGCACAGTAGGGACTAGGCCTTATTCAGCCATTAAAGGCGTCATCTTGCCAGTTCAAATACATCATCATCTGCCAACTCCTCCGACGATGACACTAGAGTTTTCCGCTGGTGGCACATCAGCTGGAGGGCAGCGACAATCGACCTAAGGCACTCGTCGGCGCCCGCAGCAATGTCGGCCACAGTATGCACCTTTAATGGAAGGTAAGGCAATATCTGGGCGGAATACGGGGGTAGCCCCTGCCAATTAACAAAGTAAGGGATCACAACGCTCTCCTGTTCGTCCCAAAAATAGGGTGCAGGCGTAGAGCTACCAGGCTCATGATCGGGGACAAGGTCGACATCAACAAAGGGCTGACCCTCGGGAATATCCTCTATGCTGAGGGTCCAGTAGTCATCAACGTCACCCATCTGCTCGGCAACAGTAATGACATCGGGAGCAGCAGAAGTAGCGAGGGTAGACCTCTTCAGCAGCCTCTGGGAGACGGTGGAGGAGGCAGGCTTTCTCTTCTCCGCGCGGCTGGGGCCCCTATAAGCGGTGGAAGCAGCAACGACCTTAGAAGGTCCGTCACTCCCTATTCGGTCGGTCTCGGCCTCATTAGGAGGGTCAATGGGGGTGGGCTCAGAAATGATGACAGTATTGCCCAACTGCACGTCAAGATCGACCACCTGAGTGTCTCTTCCTTCTTCCTCAAGCTGGGCGATCAAGTCGTCGATATTGCCATAAAGGTCCTCCATTTTCTTCTCCCGTTTCATGTTAGTATAACCAACTGCAGGTACTTGAAAACAACAAGCGTTACAACCAACAGCATAATCAAAATACAAGAACAAAAAAAGTATATGTATAAACAAGTGTAAAGGCATAAACGCTATAAGGAAAACACCAACAACCGGCAACATACTGGGCGTTTTGGCAAGACTGATTGACTCCATTACGTGGTAGTCGCTTAAAAGGTACACGCTCCTAAAATTCTCGGTGTACCCCTTTTCTACTCGATGACAGTACCGTTTTTCGGTAGCACAGAGAGCGTAGTAATGGGTAACTACAAACAAGGGAAACGACAAATAAGGAAAAAGATCACCGCTAGATAAAAGACAAACTTCAGAATAGTTGATGACCTCGAGGGTGGAATCTATTGGGCACACGGGTCTGACCCTCGTCATTAGCCAATCTGGACCAGGAGCCGCTAGCAAGGAAATGTTCGGATCGCCACTCAGGGTTGGACGTTCGGAAGCTGTGAAGGGCAATAGAGCTACCTCGGCACTGAACTAGGCGGAGCGTCCCGTGGCATCCCTTCTTCGTTGAATACAGCACATCGAAGTTGTTCAACACTTCATTCTAGGTAGGATAATTGATCCCGGCAAGCTTCCATAGCATGAACATAACGTTCAAGGATTGCAGCATCAACTTGGAAACTTGTCTGATCGCGCACCGCAACTCGCCAAAAATATATTTATGAAACAGATGAAGCGGCAACCTTATACCGAAGCGTAGATAGGCGCAATCCAGGGCAATGAAACCTTTGGGAAGCCTGGTAAAAAACTCACTTTTGCCCAAGGGTCTGGCGATAACAACCCCCGAAATTTGAAACTCTATCTTTATTGCCTTGATGGCAAAGGGGGACATCGACTTGATGGGCTCATCTACCTCTTGCGAATCCCCCAGCGTCTACGACCTTGGGCTGCCTAGTCCCAGCATCAGCGGATTGGAAGGAATGTTAAACCAAGGGGGCGAGTTCATTTCTCCGGTATTGCCAAGATCAGTTTGAGAAGATGACGCCATATTACCTACGGAATATTTACGGATAAGGTTAAACCAAGGTTTACCCATTTCAGCCACCCCATCTGTAAACAACTCCCCAAGAGACATGCCTGGTACCCCCAACAACGAGGAAGGTTCCCTAACGGTTACGGACCTACCAAACCAACCCCGAACCGGGGACTAGACCCATGCCTCGGCACACAAGCCAAACACGGCCCAGGATCAGAAAGAACTTAAAAAAAGAAAAAGAGGATAGAGCAAAAAAAGCAGGGCAGCGGCGAGATTCCATTCGACCGCCGTAAAAAAAATGGCAAACAACGCAAACACTAGACTACATTTACTCTGGCAAGCAAGACTACCATTAATAAACATGAACAGTGCAGAAGCAACTCAGAATTCAAGGAAAATAAGCATGGAATAGGTAAGGAAAAACTTACTTGATCTTCGAGGAAAAATAATCGGAAGACAAAGACGGCAGTGGAGCAGGTAACAACGACGGCGCTACGACGACGATGGACGGATTCGATCTCTCTTTGAAAAACCTAGTTCTGAATTCTCAGAAGTAAGAAAAGTGTGGGAAGAACAGGGAGAGGGGGTTTAAATACACCACCTTGGGGCGTGATCGCAACCGTTCAACAAGACTCGTCAGTTCCTCAGATACTGTCATGTGTCCGATGACATCATGGGGCACTAAAGAGTCCGAAACACAAAGCGATACGCACTGTTTCCACAGTTACGGTCTTCGAGAAGAGTAATGAGCACACTTTAAACCTACGACGCGACGTTAGGATAATCCGAGACATCTAGGGCAACACGTGGCAATGAGGGAATCGACAGAATTTAATGAAGATAGGAAACAGGTTCACCTACCACCTCGAGAGGAAAGGATAGCGGGGACAAGTCTTTTCCCAAAACACAAAATATACCAATGTCTCTAAAAGGGGTGTCACCTACAACCCCAGAACCAACCAACAACACCACAGGACTACGCCGCAAAACCGCATAGAGGAATTGGGCTCAGGGACTTAAGGGTTACCAAATCAAACGAGTTCCCCCTACTGTAGCGCTCCCACCAGTTTGAGCTACCCGTGGTAGAGCAGTAAAAGCTACCGAATAGGGCAGGACCGAGTGTCTGAATGCCTAAGAGCGTATCCCTCGGTCAGTGCAATGTAGCCACCCATTGCATCCCCCGACACTGAACAAATACGGAGGAGTACATCAGTGACCAGGAAGGACTCCATTGGGAACGGGCCTCATGGGTTAAACCGTTACTTGGAGGAACCCCGATATGAAGTCATGACTCATTCGGGAGGCAAAAAAGCCCACTGGCGTTATCATTATTTACAATTTGTCTATCCCAGGAGATGGTAAACTAGCTACTTTCCAATCTAGCGGCTACTAACATATACCACTCTTATGTCTTCACTACAGGTCACAATCTCACCAAGCATCACAACCTTGGTGGCCGAGCTGGGGGACTATAAGGTCAATACCCGACTCGAACAGGTAACAACACCCGTTAAGTACGTATGGATAATATCGCTGGTATCTAGTTCTGCAACTCACCAACCAAGATCATTCCCCTTGGTTGAGCGAGTTGGGAGACTTGTACACATACGTGGCTAAATTATCCCATACCGTACGTACTTAACGCTCTTTAATACCTTTTAATTATATCTCACCGCTCACATAACAACACTCACCGGGAAGAGACCTATAACTTCGATGGCAAACCCGAGTTCTATCTCGGCGTGGTTACCGCTCACGCGCCTGTCAAGGAACTCGCCAGGAAGCACCTCAGCAAAAGTGTAAGCACACTAATCCCACATCGAAGAATTGACAACATCTCTGGTTCCAACCATCTTCAAAAGCCTGGTGGTTCAGCATTAATGGTATGTTCCCGTTACGCTTTTACGCCGTTACTCTATTAAAATATTATCTCGTTTCTGACTTAGACATCGGAGGGTTAAAGGCCGGCACACCCAGTCTCTCCTTAACGATTGTTACTCTTAGCAGTGCGAACGGTTGTATGAGAGTGACAGCGACACCATCCATAACCGAGCGACAGTGATATCAACTGCACCAGAAAAACAGCGATACCAACCACAATCGAGCGATAACGATATACATATAGAGTTGTATTAATCATTTTTGTTCAATATAATTACCTTGTAGTTTTGAATATTAACATAAACCTTATTTGATATTGATCTATGATGATGACGAAAACATAAAAGGACTGGATTGAAAGAGGTTTCAACTTTTGCGTATAAATCTTCCGGAGCTGATCGAGATGTGCATATAGTGTTTAGCCTCTGCGTGCTAAGCAACAGCCAACAAGCTAGCTAGTAACACTTCTATATGTAACGCATTCAAAAATTGATGTTTTATCTCATGCTCTGGGTCGGAACTAGTTCCTTTCAATTCCTAGGGTCTTTGTAAAAAAATAAAAAAATTCCTAGGGTCTTTGTAAGGTGAAAGATCTGTTTGTGCTCAGGATAAGGATGAATGCACGTAGGAGATAGACAGAGACTTGTCTACTTGCATAACTATCTTGTTAACATATAAACCATGCCATTCAATTGGATTTGGACTCTTTTACATATCAAGTGGATTGGGATTGTTAATTGAATAATGAAACACTCTTGCATTGTTCAAAAAAAAAAATCATTTGACAAGTAATATAATCTTTTAGACTAGAACACAGATCGATAAATGATAATTTTCAGACATTGTCAAACAAAAGAAGCCTCACCTCTTTTTTTATTCTATCTCGATTGCATCATCAATCATTTCCAACACATTAAAATTGTACAACTTGTGACGAAACTGCAGATAAACTTTTAATTAAAATAATGCTTAAAAAAATTAGCGGCAAGCTTTGTGGAACTAGTTTCTAATATTGGCTTAAGGGTGCTACTATGACTTAAGGATGCAAAATCGAAATTATCGGCGATATTTCGCCGATATTTCGGTTTTTTGAACTTACCTGAAAAATCCGTGAATATATCTCCAAAGTTTCTGAAATTTTCCGAAATTTTCTGATATTTCCGATATATCCCCGATATTTTCGATATTTTCCGATATTTACCGATATTTACCAACCCTATTATTATGGTCAAAATTTTGCAATGCCTTATCCTTCATATATCATGCCTTATGGTCTTCCAACAAGTGATAACTCATCGTTACAATCACAAACAAATGCCTCAAATGATGATAGCAATGAAGAAAATCGAGCAATATCTGGTTTATACTACGAGCTCCAAAATCTTCAAAGACCACCCCCTGACCCATATGGTTGGCATGTAAGTCAATACGTGCAGAATTACATGGGAGAGCAATCATTTAATGAGTACTTTTCACAATACACACATGATTCTGCACAGAGAGATGAGGAAAATAGTGTGAATTTCGAACCTCATAGGTCCTCTATGTGATTTTGAAGTATTTATATATTTGATTTTGTAATGTGTGATGTGTAACATATTGTACAAAAATGTGATGGTCTAGCCTCCCGTTAAAGTTTAGCCATCAAAAAAATAAAAATAGAACTATTAAATTATATTTTAATAGTTATCAGCACTTAACACATACTAATTCATATAGTAATATAGCAAATTTATATGTTTTGATGTTTGATCAATATTTTCTTTTTACATAAGGTAAGTAATTGATCATATAACAACCTCCAAAAGTTTCATTACAAATTTCGATATATTTTTATTAGTTTCTGTCATTTCCGTCAGAATTTTCAGTAGATCGATATTTCGTCGATATTTCCGTCGATATATCCAAATTTTGGACTGTCGATATATCCTCGATACCCGATATTTTACTCTTTGCTATGACTAGAGTCTGAAGGTATCCCCCCACAACTAAGAGGATGTGAATCTGCTATTAGATATCGATCAATATATCTACTAGTGGTTCGAGAAGTTAATTGTTTATATACATTTACGTTCATGATTATCACATAAATAAATAAATAACTCGAATTTTGGAGTGGAATTCAAGTTATTACTCGTGTTGTCTTGATTCTTCTAGACTATTTTGTACGTTGGTAGAATGAGAAAAAATGGATAATTCTCAGGTATTTGTAAGTATCATTTATCGTTTGATAATAAATTATGTGGTTATAGTAATAATTTAAGTTATTATTTGTGTAATTAGTTATATTTTAGGTAATTATTTTATTTTAAAATTTAGTTACAAATTTTTTAACAAATTGTTCTCAAAAATGTAAATTAGATTCAATTAATTGTGAACATCATAAATAATCATAAAAATATGTGGTCATTATGGTAATATTGACCTGTAAATTTTTCTTTAAATATATTAAAATTTTGGTTCTCAAATTGTAAACAATGGTACGACATATTCCTTGATCGAGTACCAAAGAATGTCCCAAAAATATGAGTGCTGAATCACTTTCAAGAATCACATTCGAATACAATTCAAATAACGTAATCAAATGTACGTTTTAGATAAAAATTATGTGCGTATATACGTATTTGATTTTTTTTTTGTCATAATTGATTATAGAGATTCTTTTATCTTAAGATTTTATTTTATTTATTTTTAGATATAAAACATTATACTAACAATTACATTTTAATATCCCTATACAAATACATCATTCATCTATGTTCATTAACAAATTAATATACTAATTGAGAGGTAGGAAGTGATATTCTTCGATCTAAGTTTACCACACACCGATCGTGGCCGTGTCAGTGCACACCTAATCGAACAGGCTAGGAAGAAGTCAGCAGCCATTGTCTGGATCAAGTTTTACTGAAGTCAAACTGTTGACCTACCTATTAACCTTGATTTTATTTTTTTGGTTCTTTGGAAACTTAGTAAGCTGCATGGCAGAAGACAGACTCAAATTCGTACGTAGGCTTTTTTAGGTCTTATTAGCCCATCCATCGATATCATTTCTAAGAAGTAGTGGGCTTCGCTTTCACTAAAGAAACCCTCTAGGATTTCTCGGCCTTATTACATTTCACAGTACTGACAATAGTACCTCCCAAGCTAGTATCTCATTGACGTACCTTTTGCAGCAAGTCGGCAACCAATCCAATTAGGGTCTCAAATTGATCCATAGGCTCAAAAATTTTATAGGCGACTCAAAGCCCATTAAGTCCAACCACGGTTCGATTGAATTTAGACCCGACAAATCTCGACCCGATGGACATAAGGTCGGACTTGGACCGAGGTCCCACCCACCTGAAAAGCCTGATTCATCAAAAGTCCACCCCGGCCCGAAAAACCCGGCTGGACAGGTCCATGAATAAATATATTATATACGAACTATTTGTTATATATACAATTATACATTATAGTTTATAATCATACACTACAACAACAACAACAATAAGAGGCAAAACCTATATATCATGAAACTAAACACTCAAGAATTCATAATTAATTAATTATAGTCTTAGAATTAACTAAGTATAGTGATATTTAATTAACTAATTATAATGTTAGTATTACAATAGAAATTTTAGTCTTATAGTATTTGTTTTTTCTTCTTACAGTAGTGTACGTTCTATCTTATTTCCTATTTGCTCCTAAAAAGTCTATTATTAGAGTAGCAATAAAGTCTCATTTGAAGAGATCTTTTATCATAATTTCACGTGAAGAGTTGAAAAGAAAAAAAAATTGTATTTTTTTTAATTTACATGTTGTTATGTTATTGAATATAAAATACTCAATAGGCCCGGCCAAGCCCGTGGGCCGCCCACGGGGTTGAAATTTTTGGAAAAGTCCGGCCCGACCCGAATTTTAGTGAAATAGGGACAATGATGGAAGAGCCTTTTTCATGCTCCATCTCTGGTCCTCAGAGGATCTCACTAGCAAAACCCAGTGACCGCTCTGATACCACTTAAAGGTCCTAGGGGGGTGAATAGGCCATTTTCAACTTTTACGCTTGAAACTGTTCTCGAGGATACAGAGTAGTGAATTATCCCGATTCACAGATATACGAGTACTTGAAATGTAAAAGCGATAATTAACACCAGGATGTTTTTCTTTAACTCAGAAACCCTACAACCACGGAGAAAAACTGCATGTCCCTAACTCTTGAGGGATAAACCTTTTCACTATGAACAACACTCCTTTAAAAGACTCTTACACTCTGGGGATACATAACCCATATGTTATTCTAACCAGTGTCTCTACTAGTTCTACAGAGCTACACTCTCTCGTGTCTAAGTTTTTACAAATCAAAGGTTTTCTGAAGCCTCATCTAAGAACTTAACTATTTGTAAGCTAATTCTTCAAGAGCAACTTCTCGAGTTGAGCACATCCATACCAATCTCAATGGAATGCACAATGCATATGTGTTTTGATAAAAATAGGGTTTGTGAAATACTCTAAGTCTTACATGCAGTAGAAGGGAAAACTTAGAGAGAAAGAGTGAAATCAGAGATGATTTAGAAAGATGAACGAAAGACTCACTCACTCAACCATCGAGCCAAGGGTGCCCTACGTTCTTATATAAGCTCATAGAAATAAGTACTAAGGGCACCACCGTAAACATAGCAACAACATAGTATATGGACAGTGGTCAAAAAGCAGAAACTAGGGAGTGACAAGTGTCTGCGCAGGTCGAAAGGGAACAGTAGACACAAGCCTTCCTTAAAAACAACTAAGATTCAAATCGAGGTAAAAGTGTTTCCTGCCACACACTCTAAGTAGAGACTAAACCATAGTAGGGCAAAATCTCTTTTCCAGAATTCAAGGTATCCAGTCCATACATAAAGGTTCTCATAGAAACCAAGATGAAAAACTTTTTCACAAACTCCAATAAGAAAGGTCACGGGTTGAGAAAAAGCACGTTTTGATAGACAAGGTATGTAAACCTTTTGAGTAATAAGTCAATACACGTAGCCATCCTAAAAAGAGCTTTTTTCAACCAGAGAGTAACCTTTTTAAGTGACTTTGTCACAATAGGCCCTTTGGGCATTTACTATTTTAGTTCAAAGGCATTTTTCTTTTTGCCACTTTAACTTAGCCAAGAGGTCATCTGAGAAATCGTCCTCATAAATTCATGTAGCAACGTAGTTATCATTGACTCCCTGAGCAGATGCTCGAATGGGCAATATGTATAACAAGGACACTCGACGGATAACTAGGTCATATTCATCGAAGGATAGAATATCTCAGAGATCCCCACTGGTTCCATAAAGATGCACCCAATGATAGGCTAGCTCATAAATTACACAACATATTTAATATTGATTCATCAATCAGATCTTCTTTCATAACACAATATTTCTAAAGTAGCACATCTCATCTCAGTTTTCTAGCTCAACATGGAACACCCCACAAGGTTCACCTTTGTGACAAGTGAGCCTATATAGACCCAAGAGTGATTTAGACCACAGATAAAAAAGACCTTAAGGCACAGATGCATACAATCAAGCAAGAAATGCAGCAAATCAGACCAAGAGGAATGAAATATGGACACATAACTTAGGTCAAGTTCAAAAATAATTCTAAGGATACATAGTCAAGCTTATATACTAGACAACACAGTTCCAACTTTTTTTGCTTTTCATTTTCCTTTTATTTGACAATAAAAAAAGAAGAACCAGAAATAAGAAAATAAAATCAACTTCGTGAGACAGAGAGATCATGTAATGGTGCACACATCAATTGCCTTTCTAAGTTTAAAAATGTAGGTTGTCCAAAGGCTTTGTAAACAAATCAGCTAATTGTTTTTCAGTAGGGATGAATGTTAATTCAAGATGATTCTCTTCTACCAAATTTTGAGTGAAATGATATTTGATCTCTATATGCTTTGTTCTAGAATGTAGCACAGGATTCTTTGAAAATATTTATGGAAGAAGTCTTGTCACAGAACAGGGATAGCATACCTTGCTGGAATCCGTAGTCACTTAGCATGTGTTTCATCCAGAGAAGTTGAGTGTAGCAACTACCAACAGCAAAGTACTCTGCTTGGGCTATAGATAAGGACATACAGTTCTGCTTCTTACTATGCCATGAGACCAAGTTGTTTCCAACGAACAAACATCCACCCAATGTATTTTTCCTATCTATGGCATCCCCAGCCCAATCCGAATCCTAGTAACCTGCAATATTCGTATTGGTGTCGGTTATATACAGGATGCTGAAGTTACTTATATCTTAAACGTATCAAATGATACGTTTGATTGCCTTCACATGAGATTCCTTAAGATTAGCTTGGTACCGAGCACAAATGCCTACACTGTAGAAGATATCTGGTCTGCTAGCTGTGAGGTAGAGAAGGCTACCAATCATGCTCTTGTAAAGGGTTTGATCTATATAATACCTTCCAGATCAACACTGATCTTGCAAGAAGTGCCCATGGGGTTTTGGATAAGAGAGGAGGATTCCATCCCAAACTTTTTCACCAGGTCTTTCGCATACTTTTCTTGCAAAATAAATAAACCACCCTACCTCTATTGGACTTGAAGTCCAAGAAAAAAGTTCAACTTCCTACACAGACTCATTTTAAATTCTTGTTTCATTAGAGTGACAAACTCGTCAACAAGTTTTTGAGAGGTAGAACAAAACACCACATCATCAACATATACTTTAGCTATAATCATGTGTTGAGAGGTACTTTTGACAAACATGGTCTTGTAAATAGATCTCCTTACATATCCATGATCTATCAGGTGGGTAGACAATTTCTCATATCATGCCCTATGCGCTTGTTTCAACCCATAAAGGGCTTTATCAAGCCTGAACACATGGTCGGGATAGGAAGAGATCTTGAATTCCGGAGGCTGTTCCACATACACTTCTTCTTTTAGGATTCCATTTAGGAAAGCATTTTTGACATCCATTTGGAACATTTCAAACTTTAGAGAACAAGAAATGACTAAGAGAAATCTAACAGATTCAAGCCTAGCTACGGGAGCAAATGTTTCATCAAAATCTAGACCTTCTATTTGAGAGTAACCTTGGACTACAAGCCTAGCCTTATTTCTAGTTATGATCCCATTTTCATCAATTTTGTTTTTAAAGATCCATTTAGTACCAATAAATTTTTTATCTTTAAGTCTAGGAATAAGATGCCACACTTTACTTTTCTCAAATTGATTCAATTCATCTTACATAGTTATTATCTAATCTGAATCCTTAACAACATCTCTAATGTTTTTAGGTTCAACATTTGAAACAAAACTATAATAGAAGATTCTATTGATGACCAACTTATGTATAGTAAGAAGGCTTTTGAGAGTAACAAAGTTACTTACAAACTTGTTCGACTTAGTTCACGTCTTTCTTAGTTCATCAACAGTACTTATCACATTAAAGGGAGAGTGGTCCTTCTGAACTTGCCTCTTACCAGTGTGCCGTGGCTTTTGGATAACAAGAGTCTGATCTATCCCAGAACCTTCGGGGTCAAATTATGTATTTGAGGATACATCGTCCGGAATGAGATTTTGCTCATCAATGGGAGTATCCACAACTGTGCATGTTGTTTCAGCTTTAGTGCTTGTATCCTCTTCCTACACAATTCTAGGATAATGATTGTGAGAGCACATAAGTGAGTCATTAATAGCCACATTTACCGTTTCTACAATTTTGCAAGTTCTTTTGTTATAGATACGATAAGCACGATTATTCAGTGCAAGTTCTTTGGGTTTTATCACTTAGAAACTTTTCATGTAAACCTAGAGTAATCATCAACCATAACAAGCACATATTTCATTCCAGCTATGCTTTCAATTTCTAGATGACCTACCAAGTCTAGATGAAGTAACTCAAGCACATTTAAAGTTGGTTTTGCATTCAAGGTAGGATGAGAGGTTCATGATAGCTTACCCATCTTGCAATCCCCGCACATACCTGCTGCCTTTCTGGTAAGTTTAGGCAAACCTCAAGCTCCTTCTTTTAAGGATAGCTTCACCACGTCTTTGTGATTCAGGTGGCACATCCTTTTGTACCAGAGGTCAAGATGGCTCTCCTAAACTAGATACCGAAAACACAACTCCGGTTGAAACTTTTTGTTGGCACATACAAAATAGCAATGGTCCTTTGTTCTTTCCCCCTTCATAACCCTCTTGCCCTTTCCATCAAGGACAATGCACTTCATACGGTCAAACATCACTGTCTCATGTTCATTAACAATCTGACTTACACTTAATAAACAGATTTCCAGCCCCTTGACCAGGAGAACATTCTTCAAGATTGGGAGACCAGGTGTGTCAACCGTCCTACTTCCAACAATTTTTTCCTTGGCACCATCACTAAAAACAATGTCTCTAAAGGGGTGTGTGTCATTCATGAAGGTGAACCACTTGCTATCACCAGTCATATGCTTCGAGCAACCGCTATCCATGTACTAAGAATCAGATTTCTGAGTCGATAAGACAGTCAAGGTGACATTACACATGGCCACAATCTTCCTTCCATATGTTGGGGCTTCCCTGCGACTTGAAGAGAAGCAAACCACGTCTTATTCTTGATTTTCCTCGACTTCATTTTCTTCTGAAGAGGTGGTGGTGCTGGTATCCTGAGTCTTCGAACTTGACTTTCTAACCCAGGTTGGGATGCTTGGTATCTTCCTCTGATTGAGGATGGCAAGTGACTGAGCAATCCTGGTCAGCTCTTCTAATGACTTTTGACAGGAGATAAGCAAATTGTTATTATATGGGGTCTTTACAAAAGGAGGGCTTCTTCTTAGTTTTTAGCAGAACCTGTGAATGTGCTCACTGTTACCGCAGTGGTAACACCTACTTGGAGAAGACTTTACAAGCTTGAGAATTTTGGGAGCTTCAGCCTTTTTGATCATTGGTTACAAATGAGGCTTTCCCAAGATAGAGCTCGTACACTTGACAAACACAGTCTTTCCCGGGTCCTTAGATTCTTCGCTATTACCAAAGCCTAACTCCATGTTGTTACCATCTACTTTTCCCATCCCACACAGTTGGGATAGCTTGTCTGAACCAATGGAGAACTTAGTAAACTGAGCCTTGGTATCTTTTAGAGATTCTTCAAGTGCCACCTTTTCTGAAGTTAGAGCTTCTACCAAACCAATTTGATGATCACGTTCATTCTTGAGAGAGTTCACTTGATCCTCAAGTCGAGACTTATCAGACTTTCATTTTGACTTTCGGGATACATATTTCTCTTGTATCCTAGACTGTGTCTCCTCACTTTTTGAGAGCTCATTAGTCAGAACTTCAATCTTAGTGAGCATAGACTTAGACGCAATACATAACTCAAACCCTCATCATTAGAATCCTTGTCCTCAAGTGACTCATCTAATGTGGCCTTAGTAACAAAAGCAACATTTTGACCTTCTTCCTTTTCAAATTTAGTGGTCGGATCGAAATCACTATCACTCCAAGTTGCTTTGAGCACTTTGTGGGAATTATTCTTTCTGCTTGCACAGTCAACAGCCCTATGTCCCACACCATTACACTCAAAACACTTGTTGTTCTGCCTCAGGATAGAAGTAGACTTGGTATTCTGATCTTTAGTTGAATCTCTGTTTCTAGAAAACCTTGAGCTAGATCCTTTAGAAAAGTTTTGATTTGAGTTGAACGGCTTTCTTTTTGAGTTCTTGAGAAATATTTCAATTTTTTTGTCATGAAAGAAATTTCATCAATACCATACTCAACAAGTTCAGGAACCTTTTCTTCTTCGGTTTTAACAGTACTTAAAGCAACACTTTTTTCATTTTTGGTTCACTTTTTAAGTGTCTCGTAGGTCTTCAAGTTGCGAACTAGCTCTTCTAGAGGATAAGTATCTAAGTCATGAACTTCATCTATAGCATTCATTTTAGAATTAAAAAAAAGGTAAGACACTCAGAAATTTTTTAACAACTTTCTTAGACTCTATAGTCTCTCATAAACTACAACACTGATTAGTTATAATAAGTACGCGACCATAGAATTCATCAATTGATTCATTTTTATTCATAGACAAACCTTCAAACTTAAAAATAAGATGTTGAAGCTTTTGTTGTTTAACGCGGGAGTTACCTTCATGAGTATTGACAAGAACATCCCACGCATCCTTGGGAGTAGGGCTATGGATGATCCTTTGACATTCTCCTTCAGACAAGGCGTTGAAGAGACAGCTTAGAGCTTTAATGTTCGCTCTAGCCAGATCCTTGTCAAGCTTATCCCATTCATATTTTGGCTTTGGGATTTGAAAAAAAGAGCCTTCTGCTTTCGGCTTTGTGGGATGTCACCAACCTTCCTCTACAACCTGCCATAACAGACCATCATCTTAATAGGAGAGGAAGGCACTCATAATGATTTTCCATTGTGAAAAATCATGTCCATCAAAGAAGGGAGGGACAATGATGAAAGAGCCTTTTTCATGCTCCATCTCTGGTCCTCAGAGGATCTCACTAGCAAAAGCAAGTGGCCACTCTTATACCACTTAAAGGCCTAGGGGGGTGAATAGGCCATTTTCAACTTTTACGCTTGAAACTGTTCTCGAGGATAGCAGAGAAGTGACCTATCCCGATTCACAGATATACAAGTACTTGAAATGTTAAAGCGATAAGTAAATAATAACACCAGGATGTTTTTCTTTAACACAGAAACCCTGCAACCACGGAAAAAAAACTGCGTGCCCCTAACTCTTGAGGGATAAACCTTTACACTATAAACAACACTCCTTTACAAGATTCTTGCACTCTGAGGATACATAACCCGTATGCTATCCTGATCAGTCTCTCTACTTGTTCTACAGAGCTACACTTTCTGTTGTGTCTAAGTGTTTACAAATCAAAGGTTTTTTGAAGCCTCATCTAAGAACTTAACTATTTGTAAGCTAATTCTTCGAAAGCAGTTTCTCGGGTAGAGCATATCCATACCAATCTCAATGGAATGCACAATGCATATGAGTTTTGATAAAATAGGGTTTGTGAAATACTCTAAGTCTTACATGCAGTAGAAGGGAAAGCTTAGAGAGAAAGAGTGAAATCAGAGATGATTTAGAAAGATGCACGAAAGACTCCTTCACTCAACCACTGAGCCATGGGTGCCATACGTTCTTATATAAGCTGAAAGAAACAAGTACTAAGGGAACCAACGTAAACAAAATAACAACACAGTGTATGGATGGTGGTCAAAAAGCAGAAACTAGGAAGTGAAAAGTGTATGCGCAGGCCGAAATGGAACATTAGACATAAGCCTTCCTTAAAAAGAACTAAAATTCAAACCGAGGTAAAAGTGTTTCCTGCCACAAACTCCAAGTAGAGACTAAACCATAGTAGGGAAAAAGCTCTTTTCTAAAATTCAAGGAATCCAGCCCATACACAGAGGTTCTCACAAAAACCCAAATGGAAAGCGTTTTTGCAAACTCCAATAAGAAAGGTCATAGGTTAAGAAAAAAAACGTTTTGAGAGACAATTATCTAAATGTTTTGAGTAATAAGTCGATACACAGAGCCGTCCTAAAAAGAGCCTTTTTCAACTGGTAGGAAGTTTCGAAAACAAGCCACTAATGGATACAAATATCTTAAGGCAAACCAGGCTGTTTTGGGATAGGTGGCCAGGATGTCATCCTCAGTGAAAAACATGATATGCACATGTATGAGACTACCTGATTGTTATTGAGATTGGTAGAACAGAGTCTTCAATCATCTTTGTTGATTACCACTGATATGTGTGTTTTGTTAACACTAGGAAATGCCAACAAATCAATATGCCTTCAATCTCCCCCTTTGGCATTTCTAACAAAACACAATTGTTACCACTAAACTACACATATAGATAGACAACCACTGGCACATAATTTCACAAGATCAAGTTAAAGCAACAAATAAGATTTGGGATAGAAGCAACATCCTGAAACATTTATAACTTGCAACAAAGTGCAAGTTACAACCAAACAACTACCAAACATGCATTTGGTATACATTCTCCCCCTTTTTTCACAAGGAATGACAAAGGGAACAGAACAATCAAAAACAATGTTCAGTTAAACTGAAACCATAAGCGAAAACATAACAACCGAAAAGAGATCCTACAAACAAATAGCAACCTACAGAACATCCCTACAAAGCGTAACCAGAAGCATCAAAGCAATCGTCATCCTCATCTTCGTCATTGACACCGATCTCCTTACTAGACTCCTCCTCAGAAGAGGCACCTGTGCTTCCCAAAGAGGACTGCAAACCGGGATGGGAAGTCACAGTGTCATCCCAAGTAGCGGGAATGGAGCTATGCTGATTGGCGAGCAAAGAGAGAAGCTCAGTTTTGATAGTAGCAACATGATCGTTCATGTACCCCTAAACCTTAAGAAGAAAACGGGTGCCCCACCTCATCGAGATTCGTACAAGAAAGTCCGCTAAGCGGAATCCAGAAAGTCCTAAGTGTGAGCCCATCATTGATTGGGGTGACAACGAGAATTCAAGAGAAGAAGAACATTATGACCTGGTAAGATATTTCCAATAGCTAGTATCTGGACCTCCTTGCACCCAAAACGTTCATATTTATCATTCTTTTTGTAGCACCGCCCCCAAAAACATTGGGCAGTAATTAGTTCTAATGATGATGGTGAAACAATTTCCAGTTGTCAACATTGCTCAAATGCTGGTCCTTTGCTTCATCGAGGAACAACAAACGAAATAGAAGAAGATGGAAAAACACTTCATACTAGATTGATCAGTATTAAGAGACAACCCTTTTCGGGAATAACCCTCTCATTAAGCCTCAATCCCCCATGACTAGTGTAGGCATAGTTGAGGACATTATGAGTGACACTCATCAAAACACGAGGTCCCAGCTACTATGGCGGTAAATTTCGTTGAGATGCTTTTTCCAGCAATGGATATCCGAGCGAGAAATAACTCGACCCTTGACTCTGTGGTATATAATTCTTAAATCTTGACTTATCTAATTGGTATATGAAACATGCCACTTGGTAACAAAACTTGCACTTTTCAACAGGTCTTCGAATTTCCTGCCTCAGGAACTGCTATTCCAACAACTGCTCCCTTTGCAAGCCTGGTTCCAATGGGCAATACTGGTGAAACTCATGCCACAATGACCACTGAAAAAGAGACTATTTCGGTTGTCCCCATTGAGCACACTTAGAGGTTTTTTCCTCGCCCGACATAACCCATGAGGTAAAAACTAGAAACCTTCCTCTGCTTTAGGAAGAATTATAGTTTGAGGCATTGACCGCCTTTCTCACCTCTTCGCAGGCTCCTCGTGTTGATCAATCCTAGTCTAAAGTATCGGTTGCGGACCATGTTCTAGACCAAGAGGATCACGTTGTGTTTGACAACGTAGTTGTAGCCACGACCACAATGAACCAACTTCTTGTAGAGAATACCACCAACCCGTGGCTAATTGAGCTAATTCATTCATTGTGTAGTTATGCTCTATGGGGATATGCTCTAACAAGACCTGTCTAAATAGTGTAAGTAGCTCGCTATCTCTTCTAACATATGGCTCCCACATAAGACCCGTTCTGAAAGTTGCTTTTAATTGGCGGATAACTAGTAATGAATCTCCCATGATATGCACGTCAGTTACTTCTAAACTAATGATTAAGGCTTCATATTTAGCCACGTTGTTGGTACAACAAAAATCTAGATGGAAGGAATAAGCAAAGGCTTTGTTGTTAGGGTTGACCAGTGTAATGCCTGCCCATGCAAGTATGTTAGAGATGGACTCATCAAAGTATAGTTTCCAAGGGTCTGCAGAAATCCAAGTGAGCTCCAACTCTTTAAACTAAAGTGTCTTGAGCATTGGGTGATGTGCTAGAAAATCAGTCACGGTCTTGCCCTTGACTTCTTTTTATAGCACGCAGCGAGAACTCCGACAAAGCGAGTATCCATTTGCCGATGTGCCCCCTAAGAATAGGGCGATAAAGCATATATCAGATCAAATCTATTTGAGCAATCATGTATGTTGTGAAAAACAACATGTAATGCCTCATCTTGCAGGCTGAAAAGTATAAGGCAAGATAAAGTTTTCTATGAGTGAATACCTTGTCTTGCAATCTGTCAAAGTTCTACTGAGGTAAAATATGGTCGGCTCTGCTTTAGCGTCGTCATCTTGTGCTAGCAAACTACCGATCGACATGTCAGTAGCAGATTTATGTAGCTTGAAAGGAACTCCTGGTCTCGAGGGTACCAAAACTAGAGGATTAGCGAGATACTGCTTAATGGCGTTGAAAGCTTCCTGGTGAACATGCTCCCACATAAACACCATTTGACCCTGCAATTCAAGAAGTGGTGAGAACAACTTAGTGTTTCCAGCTCTTTCTTATTCCTCGGTGGTGAAGCATTAATCACTGCATTCTTCTTATCGTCTAGAACTTCTATTCCCCGCTGAGGGAACCAGGAGCACCCCAAAAAGTCTCTTTCTGTATTCCCCTCTAAAGACACACATAGCTAGATTCAACTTCAGTCGATGCTTTCTCATTCGCTCAAACACTTGATCGAGGTCATGTATATGATATGCTTTCTTTTTGGACTTGACCACTACGTCACCAATCTAGACCTCCATGGATTTACCTAATAGGTCATGAAAAATAAAATGCATGGCTCTCTGATATGTTTCCATGCATTTTTTAATCCAAACTATATGTCTACGTATTCAAATACTCCTGCGAAGCCTAGGCAGTGGAAAACGGTTTTGTGTCAATCTTTTTCAGCTACCAAAAATTAATGATATTCCGTTGTGCCATCCATGAATGAGAGCATATCGGGTCAAGCCACTGATGCTACGAGGAGATCTGCTATTGGCATTGAGTCACTACAAGAAAAAATCACCTAGTCCGTGGACCGTTTCCATCATCTAGATGAGCTTTTCCGTCGTCTAAGTACTTAGACGACAGAACTTCTATGGACTAGGTTACATCCTTCAAGTACCGTCGTCCTTCAAGTATACATTTTATTGGTTATTAGAAAATAAATTTAAAATTGAACATATTACGTACCGAAAGTTCTTTAAACACTTTCGTCTTCTCTTCATCCGGCAACTCCTTCCAAATAGGGGCAATCATACGAACCCTGTTGTGAATGATTGACCCGATGTTGTGCGCTAAGAGAGTAGCTAGCTAAGATGTGGGAGGGCCGTCGGTGAATTCGTCGTACGACAACTAGATCTTTTGCCCGGTCGCCTTGAACAATTTCTCGAATTTTCTGCCTTTGACGAGACCGCGAGTCCTTTTGGGTTGAGGGTCTGTCGGGGCCCTCCTAAGCTGGCACCGCGCACTGTAGAGGATAAATTCAGAGGAGGTCGACGACGCCTGAGCACTTTCTGCCATGAACGTGGGCCCGGAATGGGCGTCATCACCGGTCGGGATAGGTGGTGCAGCAGAAATTTTCCGAGTAGGCGCTGTCGAAGGACCAGTTGAAGGGTCCGGAGGAGGCACGTCGTTGTCCTCCTCTAAATCTTAACCGACTTGCTCTGCCAAGCGTCAGAGTAGAGCATCTTCGGCCTCCTTTTAGGCCTTTTTCTTTTCCAACAGGGCCATTTTAACCTACGAGTTGTTAAAACATTATTACCATAACAATTATATATAAAAATTTACGATAATTATTTACAAGTATTGAGTGCGCCTAAGATTTAAAAAGAGTACACTAGTTTGGTGTTCGGGTTGTTTAATGGACGTGCGACCCGCGCGATAAAGTATAAACTTTCAATCAATCAGCCTTGGTTCAATCGAAAAATATGGCCAGTTAGGGATAGAGATAACGCGAGAGGCAGGACTAATTTCGACAAAACACCCCGAGGCTAACCAAATCAATGGTATATACTCTATTGGTGTTAGTCTTTCTTAGATCCAAAACCTGTCTCCATTCATAACCCATTTCTAGATACCATGTCCGACATTCAGCCAATCTTTCAAAAATTTACACTCCCTCAAGTCCTTTGCAAACTCCGCCCTCAACCTGGTGTCCATAACTTCACTTAGGTTATGGTGTACGGTGATGAAATCCACACATCACGAGGGGTTAAAGAGATAAGTTAGGAGATGATGCGACATCTATTCCAAATAGTGCGACTTAATAAACCAAACTTATGTACCAAATTTAAATCAAAGACTACCAATTTACTACAAAATTACAATAATTACCAATTTATTAATTTTAATAATTCACTAATTTACCAAATTTACAATATTACAAAATATTTACAAATTATAATTACATTCAATAATAATTACCAATTATAATATTAATTAAAACAATATTTAATTACAATAATTATTTATTATTTATCATGCCTTTACAATAATAATTATTCATTTACTAACAAATATTAATTATTAGAGCATGTGCACCCATGTTTTGGGTGAGGAATTCCTATTTTGAGGAATTCCTCACTTATTTGAGGAATTCCTCAAAATAGGAATTCCTATTCCTGTTTTTCGTGCAGCGGTTTCCAAAATAGGACTTCCTATTACTATTCATTAATATTTAAAATATTTTACATTTACCTTCAAATAATACTTTCACCCAATAAGATGCCGACACGTGTCAATCTGGATCGTATAATTGGTAGCGGATTTTCGATAAGATTTTCGATCAGTAATTTTGAGACACGTGTCATGTCTACGTGGCGGTGTCGGCAAAATTATTGATGGAGATATCCGGTAAGATTTTCGGTTAGATTACAAACCAATGAGAATGAAACACGTGTAATGTCTACGTGTCAGTGTCGGCAAAATTATTGATGGAGATATTCGGTAAGATTTTCAACCAATCGACAGTCGACACGTGTCGTTATCTGAAAAATCTGATTTTCAAGATGGCTATAAAAGAAAGAGCTATGTGTGTTCGGTAGACTCACACCAACTACGCATCACTTGTAGTTTACTCGTATCTAAGCCACCATAAACACTTCTTCCCTTTTTTGGTTTCATCAAGATGAATCCCATGGGTTTCGGTACCTTTTTCAATCGGAGGCGACAACAACGCCGGCGAAATGCAGAAACTGCCAATCAATTCGTGATTGACGGGGTGGCCGTTGATGCAACTTTTGATGATGAACCACCACCACGCCGCCTTCCAAATCAACCAAGGATAAGGGAGTCCAGGGGCAGTAATCTTATGGAAGATTACTTCATCGAACGCTCAGTCTTCACCGACCATGACTTTCGTCGACGGTTCCGAATGAGCAGAAATACATTCAACCGTATAATGACGGACCTCTGCAACAACGACCCATTTTGGCATCAAAGAGCCGACGCCACTGGAATGGTCGGACTACTTCCCCAACAAAAGATGACCGGTGCTCTCCGGATGTTGGCCTACGGCTCAGCTGCTGATCAGTGTGCCGAAATCACAAGGATGGGGGAATCAACAACTCTGGAGTGCATGAAGAAGTGGTGCACCCAAGTGGTAGAGCTTTATGGTACCCGTTACCTCCGTGCTCCAGATCAGACAGACATCACTCGACTTCTAAGAAGGGCTAGACATCGAGGATTTCCTGGTATGATCGGAAGCATTGATTGTATGCATTGGGAGTGGAAGAACTGCCCAACCGCTTGGTCCGGGGCGTACTCAGGGAGGAAGGGTCGTCCAACTATCATCTTAGAGGCAGTGGCCTCATATGACACGTGGATCTGGAACAGTTTCTTCGGGGTTCCAGGAGCTCAAAATGATATCAACGTGCTCTACCAATCAGATGTCTTCGATGCAGTGCTTGGTGGAAGAAGTCCGGCTGTGACTTATAAAGTGAACGGTATGACATACCGTAACGCTTATTACCTTGCCGACGGGATATATCCGAGGTACTCCTCGTTTGTCAAAACGATTTCGAATCCTCATGATCTTCCACAAAAGCTTTTTGCGAGGAAGCAAGAGTCCTACCGCAAGGATGTGGAGAGGTGCTTTGGCATCTTACAAGCTCGTTGGGGGATAATTCGTCATGCAGCTCGGTGTCACCGCCTTTCGACGTTAAAAAGCATCATGTTGGCGTGCATCATAATGCACAACATGATCGTTGAGGAGGAATTCGTGGAGGATGAGTTTGAGGAGAACGACGAAGAAGATCTCCAAAACCCAGCTACCGCATTTACAGCTTATGATGGGCCAGTGGATGAAGGGGGGAACCGAATTCCTTTCCAGCCGATTGGAAGAGATGGACAAAATGAACAACGGTTTAATGACCGTATTGTAGATCTCCAATCTGCTTACATCCATGGAGAGCTTCAGAAGGACTTAGTTAAGCACAACTGGTTTCTTGAGACCGGGGAACAACTATAAAATATGTTGTTTTAATTGCATTGTTGTGAGTTTGAATTACGTATTTCTATTATGTGTGTTTCAATATTTTGTTATGTGTGGGAACTTGTGTTTCAATAAAGAAAGTGCAACCTTGTTTATGTAAAAGGGAAACTACATTGTTTATTTAAAGTGCATAAATTAAAACTACATAGTACATAATTTAAAGTGCATGAATTAAACTACCTAGTACATAATTTAAAGTTCATAAATTAAACTACCTAGTACATAATTTAAATTACATAAACCATAATTTAAGTGCTTGGAAAAAGGGGGCGATAACAATTGGAATAGCCTTCTTCGCTACCTTCTTCTTCAACCCCATCCAATTGAGAAATGATTTCTGCTTTTCTCTTTGTGAAATACCTCTTGGATTTAGGAGTCATGCTCTCGGTATCCATTGACATAATCCGAGTTTCCTCTGCCAAAGCCCTCAATTGGATGTCTTTCTTTTGAAGGGCGATTTGCTCTCGCATAAGGGAAACCTCAATTGCATCACTTTCCATTTGATTACGACCATAAGATTCTTGATTTGCCGCAATCCTATTCAAAGCCTCGGCTCTTTCAGTTGATTGCGGCATACCCTTTTTCCCTTTTTTTATCGCTTCCTTTGCCGCTTTCACTCCCATAGGACGCTCCGGAGAAGAAGGAGCTTGGTTACTCATTGGTGTGGCAAATGCATCATCCTCCTCCAAGTTGACGGTGGGAGGCATTGAGCTTGCGGGATGTGGTGATGAGTAAGACGGAGTAGATGAGAAAGAAGCTGGAGGTGTACTAGCCTCGACATGGATGAAGTAAGGATGATTCTTCACTACTTCCCAACAAGCAAAGTCTTTAAACTCTTTTTTTTTTTTTGCCACATAAAATGATTGAGCACATCTCATCTAAAAATTAATAATAATAACATGAAATAAGAGACTTGTAATTCATAAATAGCAAGTGAAATAAATAACATGTATTTCATGAACATAAGTTGAAACAATATGGTAAAAAATGAAATAAATATTGGAGATCAAAAACATTACCTCATCGTGAATGTTGGAGCCGGAAGATGCATTCCTTCGTGCGAAAGAAAGAGCACTTCCCCAAAGTTTCAAATTTGGCTTCAACTTTGCGAAACGAGAGGATAATGCGTTTTGGGTCCTAGCTTCCGGCATCGATTCACCATAACCTAGCTCCCAATTCGCCTTAAAATCGCCATAAACCTTTTCCCACAATTTTTCCACCTTTTGTCGATTTCCGGTGATGGAATCAACGCTAAAACGACAATAAGAGATGCTCAATTGTACATCTTCCGAAAGAAGCCAATTTGTAGCCATTATTTCCGACAAAAAAAATGAATTTTGAGGAGAGATGGAGAGAGGGAGAGAATGAATATGTTGTGAATGAAATGGTGTGAGAAATGAAGGTAGTATTTATAGAAAAAATGTAGGGGCTCATTTGCAAATTTTTGGGGATTTAATTGCAATTTTTTTGGGTTTAATTTGCAATTTAATCAAAATATTCTGATCTAGCCGTTGCATTTAAATGCAGGCCGTTGGATTTGTTCAGATCCATTCAAAATGGACGGATGAGGTCAAGTTAGCCGTTGGTAGCATATCAGCTCTGGACGCGCCACGTGGCGCAATCCCATTGGTTTGTTATTTTTTTTTTTACCTTTTACCCGGGTTAAAAAAAAAAAAAAGACGTCAGCCTGGCGTCACCCACGTGCGTGGGGCCCACCAGGCTGGAACGTCCTCTCCTTCTTCCTCAAACGAGGACGCCGGCGAGGTCGTCCTCGTGGTCAACAGTCGGTCGCCTCCCCCATTCCCTCCCGTTGCACGTCCTTCCCGGCCCGGACGTCCTCGCCATGCGGGCCACCCCCCCCCCCGGACGTCCTCGCCGTCCCGGACCGCTGCAGATGCCCTTACTACCAATTATTACTAATATATTATTTTTACTAATTAATTTACCAATTTACTAATTTATTGATTGAATTATAATTATGTTAAAAATTTAAAATATATCCTAAAAGATGAGTCGTCGGAGGGAGGAGGCAGTTGCCGGAATGTCGCCGAAAAGTCGCCGGAAGGTCGCCGGAGTGGAGAGTCGCCGAAGAGAGGAAGTCGCCGGATTTTTGGTCGTCGGAGAGTCGCCGGAGGAGGGATGCCAGATTTTTGAGAGAGAGAGAGAGAGAGAGGAGAGGGATATGATGATTTGAGAATGGGATGAGGAAAAGGATCGGCCAAGCCTACTTTTATAAAGTTTCATGTAGACGACGGAGCCTTGTTTTCCGTCGTCTAAGTGCACTTAGACGACGGAAAAGGGCATTTCCGTCGTCTACGTGAACCGTTTCAAATTTTGGAACCAGCGCCCAACTAATTTGGCGGGTAGGACAGAGATAGGTTTCTCCGTCGTCTAAGACAAATTAGAACCGTTTTCCCAAAAATAAGGCGGTGGTAATTGGACCGTCATGATTCTTCAACATAGACGACAGAGACATACATCTCCGTCGTCCAGGTGGCCTTTTTTCGTCGTCCAGGTGGTCACTTGGACGACGGAGATGGGTAATCTTCGTGGTCGAAGTGAAATTTACGTAAAATTAATTTTTTAAAATAATTCGCAAGGAAGTTGCCAATTTGTCATTCGAATGAAATAGTTATAAAATATCGATTAAAGCATCGTATATATAAACAATTGAATTTGAGACGACGAATAAACTTACGGTCTTTAAACTTGTTAAGTATCTACTAATCTTTATAACTTAAGTGTTATTAAGTATCGGCTCATTGCATATCGAAATTAACGAAATTAAATTTGAACAAAACAATCGTTGGATACATTCGCCGTAAGACAATATATAATTAGAATAATTTTCAAAAAATAGTAAGTTCATGAAGGGTTTCATTGGCACAGTCAACCGTAAAACCAAAATTTTGACAAACCGGAAACATGGATACACGAAAATTCATAACTCCTATTTTTGAACCGTCGAAGCTCACACTCCAAGAATTGTTTACTCTATGGTCATGACGAAAAGAATATACATTGGGACATGGTCTAGATGGTCGTTATCTTAGATAAAATTACGAAATCTTCACATGGACGAAGCAAACGTGTGTTTGCGTCGTCTAAGTGAAAAATCTCTTAATTAGGGTTGGGGCCTTAGGGTTTGGGGTTTGGGGTATACTTAGACGACGGGTTGAACCTTTTGCGTCGTCTAAGTACTATTTTTAGGATTTAGGATTTTGTATATATATATAGGTATATAATTTAGGGTTTAGTATTGTGTTTAATGGCCTGAGTATGGACTATGAAAAGTCATTTTTTTGTCCCCGTTTTAATAGTCGTGAAAATTAATTAATGTGATTCGATCGATCAAATTATCGATCGATCCGATCCTCTGATCTGGATGGATTAATTAATTAATTAATTTTAATTTACGTCGATCGAACCGACCACGCTATGTAATTAATTATTAAATTAATTAAGTACAAAATTAATAGTTGTACATACGTACTCCTCCTCATAATAAATATATATTAATTAATTGATCGATGATGCATCATATATTACAATAATTACAATAATTAATTACTAATTAACATTTTTCATCGTTATATTGTACTCTTCGTCATAATCGTCATCATCCTCATCCCCGTTATCCGATAGTTCCTCCTCCTCATCATACTCAACATCGTCGGACGAATAACCTGAGTCCTCGTCCTCGTCCTCATCCTGCACGTCTTCTTCATCTACCTCATTAATTGCATCAATAATCTCATCTTCAGTTAGATCTATACAACCATCAGGCATGGGTAAACGTTCACCATCTTGAACCAGGTCCATTATGTCGGAGCGGATGACAGAAATATTAGGCTCTTGATAGGCAGGAATGTCTCTTTCCGCTTCAACAGCATCTTCAGTCACCGGTGTCCCTTCAGTTGTCGTAGTATTCCATATTCCTCGATGAGAGATATGGTTCACTATTTTCCACCCTTCACCAGCTTTCGGATCATCGAGATAGACCACCTTCCTAACTAAGGTGACAAGAGCGAAAGGCTCATCCTCATACCAGCCTGATAAAAGTCCCAGGTCTTCCTTTGTACACTTGAACCATTTGCACTTGAATAAGAAAACGTTGACATCATTCCCATAACATAGCTGAACGACATATACAATAGCCCCGTAATATAGATTATTGTCTTTCCCAACCACTAGCCCACTGTTTTGTGTTCTTCTTCCTTCATCTCGGGCCAATGAATGGAACTTTACACCGTTCACAAAACATCTGGGGTAAATATAGTGTTTAATCGGTTTCCCTACTAGCAAGTGCTTTGGCCAGGACCACTACCCCTCGTGGTTTTCGAATTTTTGTAGATCAATCATTTGCGAAAATGGGAAAATTAAAAGGTTTACTTTCTACAAACATGATCAATATGTATATAAACAAAATATCGAGACATACGTACGTACGTACCCGTTGGAATAAATAATCAGGAAACTTCTTCTTAACCATTTTCTCAAACCACGCCGAACTCTTGTCCGAATTTAACGCCTGAAGTCTCTCCCTGAATGTACGGCTCAACTTTGTCACAGTCTCGCAACACTATCCAATGTACCTCAATAAGTTCTTTCCGTGTTAACGATTCCTTTAATACTCCTCTAAACGGCCGTACAACATTTGTGACGACAAAAAACTTGATGCGGGCATTGGGATCGGAGGCAGTGGGAGGTGGTGGATCTTTGAGGTACCTGTTGCAGTAAGTAACACACTCATCCATTAGGTATGTCTCGGCTATGGAGCCATCTAAGGCTGACCTGTTTTTGACGAATCCTTTATAATGTCCAAGTTGTCTACAAAATCAAACGTTCAATTAATACATTGTAGAATAAGTACATATAGTTAGTAATCTCCAGTGGAACAAATTATGAATCGAAAAACTTGTATAATTAATTAGTTGTACGTACATTTCTTGAGGATACATCCAAGTGTACTGGACCAGACCAGAAATGAGTACCTGCTCGGGCAGGTAGATCATTAGGTGAATCATGATGTCAAAGAAAGCAAGGGAAAAAAATCTTCTCTAGTTTGCAAATGATGTGCACAATTTTTTGTTGCAGTTCCACCACATCTGACTTCTTTAATTCTCTGGCGCATATCCTCTGCCACCATCTGCACAATGCCACTATTGGTTCTACAACGTCACGAGGTAAATATGGTCGAATTACCACTGAAATCAGACGTTGCAGCATAACATGATAGTCACGTGTCTTTAAACCAACAAACTTGTGTTGCACCTCGTCCACTGCTCCAATTATAATAGTTGCATTAGTAGCCGGATAACGAACGCTCTTAACCAGTGAAATACAGAACGTCTAAGTGTCGGCTTCACTGTGCAAGGTGCAGCTAGCATCTTGTTGTACACTCATTTCCTATCCCTCCTCAGCCACAAGGGACGACATAGATTTATTGATTCTAGATCTTTACGCGCTTTGGGAGTATCTTTAGTCTTGAACTTAATACCGAGAATTGTTCCCACCATGCTGTCGCACACATTCTTTTCTATGTGCATCGCATCCAAGTTGTTCTTCAGCTTCAATTTCGACCAGTAAGGGAGTTCAAAGAATATACTCTTGTGATGCCAATAGCTGAGATCATGTGGAGGTATTAGATTGCATTTCTTTACATCCGCATCATTAGTCAACACACCAAAGTCGAAATAGCTCAACCTCTCTAAAATCTCTTCGCCCGACCAACTACGGGGTTTATGATTGTTCTCTACCATCCCGTCAAAATGAGCTTCATCATGTCGCCACGGGTAGTCGTGAGGAAGCCATCTACGGTGACCCAAGTAACACACCTTCCCCGCGTGCCAACTAGAGTTCACGTCGTCCAAACATATAGGACATCCATCATATCCTTTCGTCCTGCAGGTTGCCAACATCCCATACGCTGGAAAATCGTTGATCGTCCACATTACGGCAGCCCTCATCGTGAACATCGTGTCAGTGAATTTGTCATAAGTTGAGACTCCATTTTTCCACAGTAGTTTCAGCTCGTCGATCAAAGGTATAAGGTAGACATCTAAGCACTTCCCATGAGATTTAGGACCTGGAATTAGCAGAGTAAGGAAATTAAATTCCTCTGCTATATATAGAGACATGTACAGGCGCTGCAATCTGGGAATTAAGGGAAAATATCGAAGAACTTTCACAGGAATTCTCTTTTTCGAACTCTTCCTATTCAGCTCATATCTTCACTGGCCACATACGGGACAATAGTCCAAATATTTATACTCTTTGTAAAACAGCACACAATAATTCGGGCATGCATCAATTATCATGTACTTTAGGCCGAGGCTGCTCAAGATATTTCTAACCTTATAATGGGATTTAGGAAGATTGTGATCATCAGAAAGCAACTTACATATTTGCTCCTGAATTTCGTCAAAAGCACTGACTGACATTTTGTGCTTCACTTTTATCTTCATTTGCTCCATCACATATTGCAACACATTCTCTCAGCATCCAGGGTACACCAGGGTCTGCGCTTCAAGTGGCATCATATTGTACTTATCCATCTCACTAGTGTCAGTGGCCAAGCTAGCAGCGGAGACTGTGTCATCATGCTCATGAGTGGTATTGTAACTTCCCTCTTGGTGTTGGTGTCCACCATGACTAAATCCTGGAAACGCATCATGAACCAAATCTGCAGTTGGGTTCCAAGCTAGGGGCCGGCACCACTGTCGTTGGATGAGGCAGCATGGTAACTGTATCCTGAGCTGAAGTTTGCTGACCTGAAGTCTACTGCTTCACCATGCTCGCTTCACGTAGTGTAACTCCATATCATACCATTTTCGTACAGGTGTTGCACCATAACATTAATCTCCACATACTCACAGTTATGACATTTTTGGCACGGACACCTGAAACGCTTCTTTCCCTGACCATGTTCTAACACAAAATTCACAAATTCGCTAATTCCATCCATATGTTGGACATCACTTCTATTCCGCAACTTCATCCAACTCTTGTCCATACTTCTACGAAATTTAATAGTTAATGATCATATTAGTTAATTAACTATTAATTCTATATATATACAAATTTTCAAGTAATTATTAAACTATTATATATATACACAAATTTTCAACTACCTTAATTAAATTAAATTATTAATTAATTACCTTCAATAATTACCTTTATTAATTATTGGTGAATATACGTAAGTACTCTACATCAATTACTTTAATATGTTTATCATGCATGTACATGTTAACTAAATATTAACTAAATTTTTAAACATCCATGTATATATACGTATTACTGGTCGATCTATATTAATTAACTAATATATATATATCATCAATTACTTAACTTAATTATAAACATATATTAGACGTACTAATTAATTAACAATGCAATCAATCAAACGTACAATTAATTATATACATAAACTTTAATGGTGTTGGGAAATTAACTACGTACGTACCTAGCCTTCTCCGATATATGGCGAATCGATGGTCAGAGCCGAAGATATATATAGTGCTAGCTAGTTTGAATTGCATGCATGTATGCGTGAGGAGAGTCTGATCAAGAAGAGAGTTGAGACGATGAGGATGAAGTTGAGACGAGCGAGCGGAGAGGAAGAGAGTTCGGCATGGACCTTATATAATGCTTCACTTAGACGACGGACTGTCGGTTCGTCGTCTAAGTGGACACTTAGAGGACGGATTGGGCACTTCTCCGTCGTCCAAGTGCTTACAAGGACGACGGAGAATTTCTCCGCGGTCCAAGTGGCCACTCGGACCACGGCGTGTCGGTCCGCAGTCTAAGTGGCCACTTGGACGACGGAGAAGTGTGTTTCCGTCATCCAAGTGTCAACTTGGACGATGAAGACTTTCTCCATGGTCCAAGTGCAACTTGGACGACGGAAACACTCTTTCCGTCGTCCAAGTTCCACTTAGACCGCGGAACCTTAAAGGTTCTGTGGTCTAAGTGCATTTTTCTTATAGTGAGTATGCGTATTTTGGAGTTGTATTTTTTAGATCTCTATAGTCAATGCAAACCATCATCATCTATTCTTTTATCGAGCAGGTACTATGTTTGATAGCCACTCATTTTTTCCAAATTTACCTTTTCAATGGGACCTCTAACTTTAGGTAGAGTATCATCTAGAGAGGCTGGAGCTAGCTAAATGACCTCTTCGTCTTCTATTTCTTACAGCATATGTTCATTTACGCACTCTTTCGTTACAATGGTTGGGAGTCATTCATAGGCATGTTTCTCCAATAAATAGGTTTGGAACTGTTCCCAGAGAGAAGCACAAGCATCTCCTTCCGACTCTCTAGTAGGTTGTATCATTGGTCGACCATTTGTATTAGCTCAAGGGAACAAGGGCGTGATCCATCATCCTGAGACTGCATGATTCCCCATTGAGCTATTTCAGAAACCGTTACGCCAACTAGTCGGCCTTTGGAACCGACGCCACACACTTTCAAAGGTCTTAAGGTTTCATTGTAAATTGGCATCCATAGCATTTGATGAAATGGAGTAAGGCTTGGGATCAACGTTGAACAATTCGGCTTCTCTGGTCTACATGTTTCATAAAAAAAGTAGTTAGCGAAGGGATGATGGGACGCAGTAGCTATGGCATATCCAATCCCTTCCCAAAATTACACTGTATGGAGCATTGCAATCAAGAACGAAGAAAGTGTGAGTCCCCGCACCGGCCCTACCTTGATTTCTACAAACAATAAGCCCAAGGTTTTGGATATTGTCCCCGCGAAGTTCTCAATGGTCATTGCCGTTGCCTGAATGGAAGATTTGGGATACCTAGCAAAACCATTGTCCTAGTAATAAGTATATTGACTGTCGCACCAATGTCTACCATGATTTCGCTAAGCTACATGCCCCCCCCCCATACTTGCCTTGATATAAAGTGTGCATTTTCATTGTCAATATGGGTTTGGCAAACATCATTTTCTTGATGGCGGGCTCTACCATTGGAGCTTGTTCTTCATCCTCTTTGGGCTCTCTCAATATGATACCTTCAATGACTTTAGAAAGTGTTGCTACTTTGTCTGTCATTACGATAGGTTTGGCCAACCTAACGAAAAGAATGTATACCATATTCACCGATGTATCTTCCTCGTAGACATTTTCAATGTTGTCCTCATCATCATAGTTCATGAGCTTCTCATCCTCATTTGTGTCCTCATCGAGCCCCGTTGGTGATAGGTCGTCGGTCATCTCTTTGTTGACTTCTTCCGACGCATCCAAAAAAAATAGGATCTTTTTCCACTATTGAAACCTCAGGGTTAAGTCCTATCGCGGCCATTTCCATCACCTACTCCACTTCTTGCATCACCGTTAAGGTAGACGATATGAGCATCTCTCCCTTAACCACAAGACTCACTTCTTTAGCTGCCAGCTTCTTTTGCTCCTCAGTGATCAACGATTTTGGCCTCCACTGAAGGACTTTATTCTTGCATGTTTCCACCCTTGATATCCCTTTATTTGGACAGTTCTACAACCTATCTAAAACTGAAGGCTTTACTATGTTTCCTGCCTTGCCCAACTCATTCCCTTGTTGGGGCCTCTTCGGAGCCTCATGTGTAGGCTCTGGTTCACTGATTTTGGAAGACACACTAAATCTTTTTTTTTACCTTGGGTTGAGTGGAGTTCATGTCAAAGCGGCTAGCCTATTCATTCTTTGCTGGATTTGCCAACTGGTCACGAGTAATTAGCCATCTAAGGACTCTAAAGTTCTCTTAGCCACCCCGTACTGCCTTTGCAGCTTTCTTTTTCTGGTAGGGGTTATTTCCATTGTCTTCCCATTCTCTTTGATGTACCACACATCCTCCTTGTTGACGAACCTGGATGTTGGCGGTACATAAGGTTGGCTGCCTGAATATACGAGTTTGGTTTGTCTAAGGCTAGCCTCATATCCTTCTCCACTACCCGTAGCCTTTTGAACACACTGTCTTCCTTCAAGGGAGGAGCTTTTTCCTTTGGACTAGATGGCTGGTAATTCTCTGGTGGCGATGTGTACCCTTGGAGCAGTTTTTACCGCCTCCAAAAACTCGTCCTAAGTCATTTTTAAGCCACATTCGGCTTTGCATCTGGTACACAACATTGTTGGTGTCGCCTCTAGAAAACTATATGTTCTTGGCCTTTCGAGCTCGCTCCATCTTGGTTGCTTGTTATCACAGCTTTTCCAAGTGTGACAAGATCCACTACTTGCCGCCTCCGCGTCTTACTGTTCCAAGAGACTTCCAATGGGTCAACTAGGAAAGCCCCTCTGTCAGCGGGCTTGGTCAACGTCTCTACTTCTGGGACAGTGATTTCCCCCTCGTTGATCCATCGTTGGATCTGTCGTCATAAGTTGGTGCATTAATCTGTAGTATGGGTCCACGCATGATGAAACCTACAATAAGGCTTGCCTCTGACTGCTTCGGGATATGATTCTTGACGAAACGGGACTCTGGCTATCTACACTTCCATAAGGTCCTCCAGTATTTCAGTGATCTTATCCTCCCAAAAAGTGCTCCATAGCTTGGGTTTGGAAATCGCTGTTGCCATAGCCTTTCCCCTCCTGCCACAGAGACTCATCCATGACTAGGTCCAACATTCCCTTGTTTTGGTCAGTGAAAGCTTGGACATCAACCAAAGCCAGTGTAGGTGTTGTATCCACAGTGAGATTACCATGATTGATCCATCTTTTGATGGTATCCTTCAATTTGACATAGCCCTTGGTAGTATGGTTCCATATGTTATAAAACTTATAGTATTTATTTCCCTTTTGCTGCTCTGCAGTTGGGAAAGCACCAAAATCAAACTTTATCATCTTCTTTTCGATTAAGTCATCGATAATCTTGTGCGCTAGGTTGGCATCATACGTATAAGTTTTGAATTCCGGCTTAGCGAATGCACTTGTTAAGATTTTAACTGCTGCTTTGTTGGGCTGCACCTTCTTAGATTTGGCCAGATTCTGAGTTGTCATCTCTAATGCTGAGACGTTGCCCTCCTTTGAGTCAGAGTCCTCTGCTACAGTCTCTTCCACGTAAGCCACCGATACTGACTTGTGCCTTTCCGGAGTATATGGTATTTTTTGGAGCGTAAGTACCATTTGATGCATTTTGTTTGTTGTTCCTCTCCTAAAATGCAATATGAGCTCGGGACACTGTATTGATCAAATCATTCAAAGATGCAAACTTCACACCTTAAAACTTATTGTGCAAAAGATCTTCCAATCCTCCAATGGCGATGTCTAGTCTCGGCCATGGTCAAGGATGTTTTTCTTTTAGTGTAATTGGCTTTCAACCTATGCAAATACGCCACTAGTGACTTAGAAGGTTGTTGCACCCTCTGGAATAATGTCAAGATCTTTACTTCTGGTTCAAGTCAACCAAAGTGATCTGCGAATAAACTTTCCATTGATGGCGAATCCGGTAGCGAATTATGTCGTAAGCCCATGTACCATACTAGAGCTGAGCCAGAAAGAGATGAGCCAAAAATCCTGAGCTTGAGCTTCTCATTATCCCCCCAGAGTTTGCATTGAAGCTTGAAGCGAGCCATGTGGGTTGCTTCCGTCTCAGTTCCATTGCCGCTGAAGATCGTGAAGCTAATTGGCCTATAGCTCTTCAGCCATTCACATTCTTTCTTGTAAGGAAAAGGATTGGTATAGCCGCTTGGTGGCTTTGGCCCTTCTGACATCTTCTGCTTAATGAGGTGGATGACTTTTTTTATAACTCCTCCTGGGTCAGTGGGTCCTTCGTATCCCATTGAGTGTGCCAAAATGTTTGGCTCGATTTTCCAAGCAGGTCTAGGTAACAATGACTAGGTAATCACAAAACTATCCCTTTTATGTTATGTTCTTCGCATGCCTCTGCCGAAGGCAAAATGTTGATATGTGTAGCGCCATTGATCTTGCTTCTTCACAAGTGATTGGAACAAAGAGAGCATTAACCTCGCTCAATGAGCTCATTATGCCCAAGTGTTTTAGGACTTAGGTTTCATGTCTCGTTGTAGAGCCATGAAAATTGATATCTTGGTGAGTGTTGAGAACACTGGTAAGTGATGACTTCATAAACCGTCAGAACCTTCATGCTGGATCTGGTGAATATTCCTTTGATCACTATCGTCTGACAAGAGTATACCATCAAATTTGTCACGCTCTATATGGTGAAAACTCTAAGTTTGTTGTTGTCAATTGTTTCTCGTGAGAGAGAGCTTGTTTGCCGAGAGACAATTTACATGTGTGTAGAGGTCGTCAATCTGTCTTGAATTCATCTATTTATAATAATCAGTGACCGCCTCCCCATTCTCCAAATCAAGTAAGAAATCCAAATCTCGAAAGGAATCCAGATGCGGGATCTAACCGATCTTTGCTTTCCTTATTCCACGAGGATCCTCATCAAATCTAGAATTTCCTTCCTACGCTAAGACAAAACGTTGAGCCATAGGAATTGCCCATTACCCAAATAAATGTTGAGTTTATTTAGGCCCAAACAGAAGCACCCTTTGGTTGATACATTGTCAAGTACTCAACTCAAGTAGAAGTGTAGAACTTGATAAGGAAGTCCATCTAGCTAGTCAACCATTGAGAAATGCATATTCGTCGACTCAAAATAACCAAATTGTTCATTTGTTCCTGCTGGTTCTTACTATTTACGTAATCGGGCGACCTGACCAGGCTAAGTCCTGATAACTCAATGAAGAATGACTAGATTCGAAAAATGAACAAAAATGATCACTTTTTTGACTTAACGGAAAACCAAAATAATCAAAAGCAGTTCAAGTTTGTGTAATTTACTGGAAACATACACATGGAAAGTGAAAGGCAAAAGACATGAGTAGATAAACCAGGCTAGAAAGCAGAAACAACCCCATTTATTTGCTTCAGCTCTTTTTGCTTCATGGTCTCTCTCATGTGCTATAACACAAGCCAGCCAAGGATGAAATCTAGTGCTCGTTTTCAGGGAATTTTTCGTGTGAAAAGTACCCAAAGAATTATACTGGAGAGAAGGTCACAAAGATTCTTGTATATGAATTAGTAGTTGAAGAACAGTTGTAATTGTTGGACATGTATAGAGCACAATATATACTCAAAGCTCTCATTGATTAGTTGTTCAACTGATCAGTTGAGGCTTGCTTATTTATTTCTTACGGAATAATTTTCTTTTCGAAAATTAGGATAACTATATTCGAGTATTTTTTTTAGATCGATCGATCCATTAAAATGTTATTGTAGTACAGAACTTTATTGGATTATCCGGCCGATAAAGCGAAGCCCTACACATAATACTATATTAAACTATTCAGTAGTATAAAGCTTACCTAGCAAACCAGGATAGTACTAAATTATCAAATATCAGTTGCACCATCATTAATTAGTTAGACACATTCTCTATACATATGACATTTCCAAGTCAGGGTCTACCCCACCGACCTGACCCTCAACTATCAGCTCTTGGAGCACACTATGTTGTTGTGCCTCAGCCTCACTTAAACATGGAGATTATACACAGTGGACTGGAGCAGAAGAACACTACGCCAAAAACCCTATTGTCTGATATAGGTCTGGGGTGTTGTCTATTGAGTTGAGCAGAGAGAACATATCAGACACTGAGAAAAACTATTGTCTGAATTTAATCAGACAATATTATATTATAATAAATGTATCGTCTGAATTGCTTCAGACAATGGTTTTGGAGTATTCTCCATTATAGGTATCGGGTGTTGTCTATTGAGCTGAAGTAATGAGTCATGTCTGACAACAGTCAAAAACAATTGTATGAAATGTACGTAAAAGTTTTTTATATCTATTTTGGTCTGCAAAACGATGTCTCACAACTGAAATTGAACTTAATCTGTAGTAGGTTGTCTTTCAGACAATACTTTTTCTATGTTATTTTGCATAGCTAATAACAATTTTATGCAAGTAATTGTTGTGTTTTTTGTATCAGACAATTCCCTTATTTGACACCCTTCTTGTCTTATTTTCATTTCAGACAATACTTTTGTTTAATTTTATAATGCTATGCATTAATACTATGTAGTTTCAAACAATACTTCTGACTAAAATTGTGTTGCTCTTCAGTAGTTCAATAATTATTTTGTATGCCACAGGTAAAATTTTACATATATTGTACCAATTCAAGAACACACCATTCATACACTTGAACTAGCTTGCACATTAGAAATCGAATCAATCTACTAATATATATCCAGCAACATACATCCATACAAAAGTACCTAAACCCTATTTGATATGATCCTAAAAGCTGAAATTTTACTAAAATAGTTTGTCTTTCATGTGAAGTAGACTTTCCAGTTACTACCAAGCCATGATTTCTAGTAAGTTCACGATTTGTTGTGTGCAATGGACAGATGCTGCTGGTTCCTCTGAGGGAGGAGTGGTTTTTGTATCCATTCTATGTGGCATAACTTCATTCTCAGTAACCACCATATCCCTCATAAACTGCAAAGCAAATACTAGAATATTTAAGGACACACAATAAGACTGAAACTTCATACAATATTCAAGACCATGTTACTATAATGAAAAATGAAACTAACAATTGCTTCAGACAATGGTTTTGGAGTATTCTCTATTATAGGTATCGGGTGTTGTCTATTGAGCTGAGGTAATGAGTCATGTCAGACAACAGTCAAAAACAATTGTATGAAATGTACGTAAAAGTATTTTATATCTATTTTGGTCTGCAAAATGATGTCTCACAACTGAAACTAAACTTAATCTGTAGTAGGTTGTCTTTCAGACAATACTTTTTCTATGTTATTTTGCATAGCTAATAATAGTTTTATGCAAGTAATTGTTGTGTTTTTTATCAGACAATTCCCTGATTTGACACCCTTCTTGTCTTATTTTCATTTCAGACAATACTTTTGTTCAATGTTATAATGTTATTCATTAGTACTATGTAATTTCAAACAATACTTCTGACTAAAATTGTGTTGCTCTTCAGTAGTTCAATAATTGTTTTGTATGTCACAGGTAAAATTTTACATATATTGTACCAATTCAAGAACACACCATTCATACACTTGAACTAGCTTGCACATTAGAAATCGAATCAATCTACTAATATATATCCAGCAACATACATCCATACAAAAGTACCTAAACCCTATTTGATATGATCCTAAAAGATGAAATTTTACTAAAATAGTTTGTCTTTCATGTGAAGTAGACTTTCCAGTTACTACCAAGCCATGATTTCTAGTAAGTTCACGATTTGTTGTGTGCAATGGACAGATGCTGCTGGTTCCTCGGAGGGAGGAGTGGTTTTTGTATCCATTCTATGTGGCATAACTTCATTCTCAGTAACCACCATATCCCTCATAAACTGCAAAGCAAATACTAGAATATTTAAGGACACACAATAAGACTGAAACTTCATACAATATTCAAGACTATGTTACTATAATGAAAAATTGAAACTATGTGATATACATTCCGGTCCTTGAAGCCACATCAGAACACAAAATGCCTATAAGCCACCTCATTTGCAACTAGAGCATTCGTAGGTACTGAACAACGGCAAACCCTCAAGCAAAACAAGAGCAAACCCTCCAGCCTAGCGCCTTACAATATTTAGGACCTAAAATTTATCAATTTGAAAAGAAACATGATCAATCTTTGACGTACTATGAAAGAGAAAATGTACCTTGAATTTCATATAATGAGTTGTAATTGACCTCGGACCAAAAACTCAGCCACAACTCTGCAAGTTAAAGAAGAAGAAAAAATGTTATGACTTTGAAATTGAGAAAGAATGTTCCACATGCTACTTATTATGTAAAATATTTTATCCAGAATCTCTCACCACCAATTCCAATCTTTCTTAGCCATTTGACTAATGCATATTTAAGCGACAAGCTACTCTAACAAAGTCGTCAAAGTATAACACTTGAAATAACTGAGACACCAAAGTGATGCATAAATAATCAATCTTTTATTAAAAAAATGTAATCAATCATTATATCTACTCACTAACAAAGAATAATCAATCGCCTAATATCTACTTTCACTATACACATTGGTAGACACTACTCACCACCATTGATGTACAAGCACTCCAACCTCTCTGAGCTGATTGAACAACTCCAAGCAGTGCCCATAATTCCCGTCAAACTTCACATTCTACTAGTAGGAGCAGCCCCTATGTCACCTATTATAATGACATTAATACCAATCAGCAGGAAAACCACAAACTTGAGCTTATATCAGAGCTAAAGCTAACATTTAGAATACAAAAGTAAGACTAAAAAAAATTATAATTACCTTGGAAATTGCTTCTGGATATCTTCATATTCTCCTTGAATCCCTTTTACAGCTCCTCCAACTGCACTGTCCATGAACTCTCAGCTACAGTTGCCTTCCCAGGTAAACAAAGTCAGTCAAATAATCAAATCCAAACAATTCTCCATTCCATTTCAATACCCAAATGTAGACACAATCAAATAGTCAAATCTAAACTATTCTCCATATCATTTCATAGTTACTGAGGCGTCCATGAGAAATTGAAGAATAGATAGAGAGAGAGAGAGAGAGAGAGAGAGAGAGAGAGAGAGAGCAGAATTCTCAAAAACCATAAATATTAGGACCTAAATTTTCATGAACCAAGTAAACAAATTTCAACTCAACATAAATATCAGGATGCAAATGTTTCAGCTCAGCCGACTGCAAAAAACATAAATATGAGAACCTAAATTTCATGAACCAAGTAAAAGAATTTCAATGGTTAGGATGATAAACCTTAGTTAAGACCCCAAAATTCTCATACCATGACAAATAAAAAATTTCTGAAAATAACAACAAAAGCTTAAATCAATTTATTTCAGCTAAACCTCAAACACTCAACCTTCACATGAATTAAAAGGCTCTTACCTCAATACTTGTTGAGATAGAGAGAGATAGTCGCTGACCTGCACGCAAGGTTTTCCGAGGCCATTTGGAACACCAATACCATTTGAAACTGCCACCAACATATCACATAAAACAAAGTACTAAAATTTCAGTATCCAAAACATAACAAAGCATCATCAACATATATTTACTCCAAACTGAATGCAAATTGAACCCAGAAATATCATGAACTTAAACTCAAATTAAACCCAAATTGCAAACAAACCAAGAAGCACAATTCAAATTTACATACTTGAATTACATCTTCTGTGTTCCTTTATCAATTTGCCTTATGCAGATACCCAATGTGTCATGAGAGTCAGTGAGGACCAGATAGTGGAGATTCATGAGTTGGTGAGAGCTGGACTGCTAGAGAGTGGAGAGTCGTGATTGCCTGATGAGGACGTGAGGTAGGCAAGACACAGAGGTACTAACTTGTAGACGAAACGGATCCAACCAACCGATGTTTATACGTTGCTTAGACCTAAGCTAAGTGAATACCTTGTAAACTACCCAACCAGTCATCAAAACTAAGGCAATACATGTAATAAAAAAGTTTAGCTTAAAAGGCTTAAAAGTTGTCGATGACCCACATAATCTTCCTAACGATGATTTATGTGTAAAGAACAACACTTTACTTCTACAAGTATATAAACCAATTTTGATTGTGCTAATGAACAAAGATGCAGGAAGGTTAATTAATAAAGCAAAGTTATACAAGAATATAAGCACATGCAGGAAAATCAATTACCATTTGCTCAATACTGTTGCCAAAAAGAATGATCTTGAAGAAACCTTACTTCTTATTTCCCTCAACACCATTCCCGGGTATCCTCACCATTCCTGGGAATCCTCACTATTTCAAAAGTGAATGAGAACTTATCAAGAAGAAACCCCAAGTTCAATTAAATATTATAGTCCTATATGATAGAATCCAAGCCTCATAGTTAAAAACACATTTGCAATTGGTAAACACTAGGTTACCTTAGTAGTGCATTGGTAGCCTCTTCAAATGTAGAGTCAAGTCACTATCTACTTCCTACATGTCCCATACATGAAAACAGATCGATCACACTTATAACCAACACGAATTACATACCTAATATATCCTTTCAAAATTATAAGCAGCCTGGTTTATGATTATGATGGTGGTGTCTAACATATCAAGAAAGAGTACATCGTATATCACAACCTAATATATCCTTTCAAAAGAATAAGTAGCCCGGTTTATGATTAAGATGGTGAGACAGAACATATTCTCACCAGGTCATGAAAGCAAGAATTCCCCACAAACCATGTGCATCACAAAAACAAATAATCAAGTAGAATCGTCATAATCAACATACGCACATAATCAACATAATCATCCAATGATCTGTCTCTAAAAACATTGATCATATTTCACTGTCAAATAAAATATGTAGCAAATTACATATATAGATGTGATTTATAATGATCAATATAGACCAAGTTGTTGAGTTTATGTTAACTCTGAGCCTTCATCTTTATGAAAAAAAACTAATCTAACCATAAATGCTGTTGAATTGATCACAAAATGCGTATCTCTTTATCAAGCAGATCATTATTCTTTATTGATATGCTACTTTCATATCTTCAAGAGTAAAATCTACTGCAAATTATAATTCTTTTCTGATATGCAATTCTGCAAATTCTATTATCACATGTGTTTTAGGAATTCAAAAACTGTACTAGAAAGTTTCAATTCAAAATCCAAATTGAACACAACAAAACCAAACTTATTTACTCCAAACTGAATGCAAATTGAACCCAGAAATATCATGAACTTAAACTCAAATTAAACCCAAATTGCAAACAAACCAAGAAGCACAATTCAATTTTACTTACATGAGTCACATCTTCTGTGTTCCTCTATCAAATTGCCTTATCCAAATGCACAATGTGTCGCGAGAGTCGGTGAGGACTTGATAGTGGAGATTCGCGAGAGTTGGTGAGAGCTAGACTACTAGAGAGTTGAGAGTCGTGATTGCCTGATAAAGACGTGACGTAGGCAAAACACAAAGTTACAGAGAGAAAACGAGATTAGAGCCGGGGAGCGAGAGAAAGAGAGAACCTTCAGGAGAGAGAGTACCCATTTCCAGATCTGATTTCACATAAGCTTGCTCTTTAACTAATTTATCTGCAAACTAACAACACAACAACGAATAATATCATAAACTTTTAATCACACATCAAATGAAAATGAACGAAATATGATGAATCAGAACCTGTGGTGGGCCTGGGGCTACTCCGGCTGGCGCAAAGCATAGGAGAAACTCTTCGGAGGTCCTGAGACAGATTTAGAGAGGGGCTTTAACTAATCCATGCTCCTTATGCTCCGAAACCCTAGCTTTTTCATCATTGAGGAAGTTGAGTATGACAACGGCGTAGGTTCAAGGCAACGTCGAGTGAAAGAAAGAGGAGATCTAGGTCAGATGAGAAAATAAAGAGAGAGAGAGAGAGAGAGAGAGAGAGAGAGAGAGAGAGAGAAACTGAGAAAGATTGAGTTTTGAGAAAGAAAGAGTAAGTTTAGTTTGGGGGGATAAGGGTTTGTGAGATCGGAGGGCTAGATCAAGAGAATTGACTCAAGAAGACAAAGTTAAGACGAGTCTTTGTGGGGGAAACAAAACTTTTTAACAAGTGTCGGAGGGAACCCCAATTTTGGTCAACACTGTTAGGAGGGAAAACCTCCTACCCAGATAACTGACGAAAATCATGGTATTGCCTAACTATAATTCAAAAAATAGACAAAACAAACTATTGTATGAAATGAGACAATAGGAAGAAAAAAAATCTATTGTCTGAAACACATTCATTCAACAACTATAAACCATTGTATAACAAGATTTCATACAACATCAAATATAATAGGTGTTGTCTCAATTCTTGGGCATAGACAATAGAAAAAAATGGGTTTTGTTACAACATATTACCATCTACAACTGATTAAAATTTATTGTCTCCTTAGCATATCTAGGCACATTCAGACAATGGTTTTTTTTTGGTGTTGACTGCATTTTTTAGACAATAGACAAACTGTTGGTTGTTGTCTATTAGGTGTTGTCTGAAGCACTTTTTGGCATAGTGGAACCCTAGCTCTTCAATTGTTTTCGCGCAATGGATGGTGGCACCAGGAAAGGCATATCCTGGCTGCATCCTTTGATCCTTAGGTCACGGACCACGTACTATTAGGGATGGAAAAATAACCCAAAACTGCGAGTATCCGCCCGAACCGAACCCGACTGGGTCGGATTTTTATGGTAAATAAAGGTATCGAGTATTTACCGACCCAAACCCTACCTGAATGGTGGTGGGTTCGGGTCGGGTCGGGTACGGATATACATTTACCAAACCCGAACCGCCTATTTCTTAATGTTTATTTATTATATTTTATAATTTATATATCATTTTTTATATATTTATTATAGAATGACACCATTTATAATCCATATATATATATATATTCTATTTTATCTATTTTTGGTTCGAGTAAACGGGTCGGGTTCGGGTATTAAATATCTGATGGGTTTCACTCGACCTAAAAAACATCGGGTTTGAGTCGAGTTCATTTGGACCGGTTTATTTCGGGTTAGGGTACCCAAAATTTGACCCTGATCCGACCTGTTTCCATCCTTGCGTGCTGTGATCCTAGCCCAAGATGTACTCTTCTACTTCCTAGCACGCAACACCTCTGCCTCACCTTCCATAACCCTACCTTCAAGTGGTTCTGCAGCTACATGTATCAAGATGTCTCCAATCAGATTGCTCGATTCAAAAACTAGGTCGACCTTCTCTTCTCTGGTACTCGCTCCTCCACCTATTCCAGCAAAGTATGTTAGTGTCACAGTCGAGACCTCAGCACGCCAATTCCGCCCAAACTTCAGTCTCAGTGATGACCCACTTCTCTAACAGGGCGCTCTGGATAGGGCACCCTTCAACCTTATGATCAAAGCTTCCACATCCTCTACAATAACCTTCAAAGTCATATACTCAATATCATAGATAATCCAAGCCTAAGGTCAAAGCCGTAGACTTACCTTGGTCTCCAATCGACGCCGAAGATCAACTTCCACAAAGAGCCTAATTTCCTTAAAAGCTCGAAGCCGATACTGGTCATAATATACATATTTTCCTAGATAGTTGTCTAGGGTTTGCCACCACTTTGAAACTATAATCTCACCTTCCATTTATCCACCGATGACATCAACTCTTGCCCACACCTTTGTTGTAGTTACTTCAACAAAATTAATGGATCGGGGCAAAGGCATCAAACTGCTCAATCACTATCGTAAATTAAGTTCACAAAAAACAAAGGGTCACGCGATACTGCTCTTCAGAGGTACTTTCTTGTCCTTGAATCTCCATACAAACTGATCATATGTGTTTCACCATATACTGATGACGCTTGGTCCCGCAATACCGCGCCATAGGTGAATCATCCAATGCTTAAGGGACTTCCCCCTCTTCTCCGATAAAACATCTAGAGAGAAGACACGAATAATAGTGGAGTCAAAGTCATCCTCCACCTCCATTACACTACCAGAAATGGAGACATTACCGGCGACCTGCCGTCGCCGGCCTTGTCTTTTTTTTTCGCCGGAATTGACATTACCGGCGACTTGTCGCCGGCAATGACGTCGCCGGAGATTCCCCGCCGGTGTTGACATTGCCGGCGACGGGAAACGCCGTCGCCGGCAATGGCAGCGCCGCCGTGGCCGGAATGTGAGACATTGCCGGCGACTCGAGTCCATGTCGCCGGCAATGTGGGGAAAAATTTTGAAAAAAAAACGCGGTTCTGGATTGGGCCCAATTCCATAACCTGCATTGAACCGGATAAACCGTACAATCATACAAGTTCAACAGTACACGTAGCAAAGACAATCATACAAGTTCAACATAAATGTCCAACGTACAGTACAAATAGCAACGACGATAAAAAAATTAACTACAACTACAGGTCAGGTCCAGGAACTTGCGGGTCATCAGGGTTGAAGTAATCCATGTACTCATTTGAATTCCGGTGGCTACCTTGGTCTTGCTCTGGCGTTGACTGGTGCGGTGGTGGTGGTGGATAGGTAGGGATATGAGGGACCGGGGGAGGTGTGGGGAAGGGTTGTCCGGTAGTCTGAGCCTCGTACATCGTCCGCATCCATGTGTACATTTGAGCCTGCACCTGTGTCTGCTGCATTTGGTACTCGGCCATCTGCCTCTTTTGCTCCTCCAACTCCCTATGCGTCCTATGAAGCTCCGCCGCGAGGTTACGACTAGAAGTTGAACTTCTTGACCCGGTAGAGTATTATGAAGTGTTCTTCAATAGTCCTTCGCCCGCCGTGCCCATTCCCCTACAGTAGTAGGTATTCTTTCCAGTCCCGCACGCTTTTTCCATGATCCGAGCCGCTATCGGGGGATCAAGCAGATCGATCTGAGAGGCATACTGGGTGACTTCTTCCTCGGAGCAGTCAGGATGGTTAGTCCGAGCTATACTCATGGTCACTTCTGCGGTCGCCTCCTCCACTCTCGACTAATTGAAAAGGGAAAATGAACAACGTATTAGCTAACAAAATCTATTTCCATCTTCAAAAATAGTTTTATTAACACATGGAGAGGCGAAAGACTTACCGCTTCTTCAGGGCACTGCGGGTAGAACTTCTGATGAATATACACCAACGGGTTCACCTCTTGTTGTTGCTGCGCCTTAGTCGACCAACCCATGTAGTTGAGTGAACCTGCATGATGGGCCCTGGTGTTTTTCAATCTATTCGCCCGGTTCGTCTTCGAAATCGCCTTGTTTGATAAACATATGAAAAAAAATTAGTAATTAACTATTTCAATCTGATACGATACATGGCAGCTTGAAAGATATATTAAGGATGCATACCCGAGCTTTGGGGTGCTCGAAGTGGGCTATCAGCCACAGCCACTCGTACTCCCTAAACCGGAATTTGCTAGGGGTGGAACCTCGGCCTAGCTCCTTGTATACAGTGTAATGGGAAGAAAGCTCGTTCTTCCACTCTTTATACCTATATTAAAAGAAGGGAAAAAAGTTAGAGATATTAAAACACTTGATAAACAAAAATCTAACTCGATATATATTCAAATAAGTCGAAGCACATCACCTCATATGTAGTTGACGCTCTACCCATATGTGAATAAGAACTTCATCCACGTCAAACCACACCTGCAATATGAATATATAAAAGGTAAAATTATATATTTATTCGAACTTAATTAATAAATGTAAAATTTACGTAATGAAAATACGATTTTACTCACACTGAGTGCATTATGCACTTGCATCTTCACGTAGATAGGCACAGATTCCCAATCTGGCCAAAGCATTGGGACCTTGTCCCGCACGATCGCACCGGCCATGCTGACATATTTGCGCGTGGTGTCAAATGCCTCGATCACCTCGCCATCCTCATTGGCCCTTATGGGCGTTTTCCTTCCGCCGGTGGCCTGCTCAAGTCTCTTCCCGGTGCAGGTGCCTCTAGCCCCTTTCCGTTTTCCAGTCCCATTAACGAAATTGCCTAATAAAACAATGTCAACAAATTGATATCATTAATTGAACCTATCGCAAGTCTTAAGTAATAATTAAGTAATCAATCTGATGTTAAATAAAATTTACCTGCATCGTCCGTTTGTTGGTTGGTGCACCTCACACTCCAAAGATACACGGGGTCGAACGGGAGGAAGTTATACGCTTCCTCCACGCTCAGGAACTCCGGCCGTCCTTCAATATAAACAGGCATCCCCCTATCATCAAATTCAGGGATGACAGGAATCTCGTCGGGTAGGAAGAGACCGGACGGCGGAGATAGACGAGGCCTGGACGATGAGGCGCCAGCACCACCATGTGTCTCAGATGATTCTCGTGAAACAGGAGTAGGCACCGGGCGAATATGGGGCATTCGGATTGAGGGAGTTTCTGATGCCCCCGTTGACTGTCGCTCGTCTGAGGCTCTGCCACCGGAGGGACGTCTGCTGATTGAGCGTCTGGAGACTGAGGCTCGAGGCTCAACTTCCGGTTGCACGGCTCTTGATCGTGCAGTTTCCTCCTCAGCTCTCGCCTCTAGCAAGGCTCTCGTGCGAGCAGTCATCATTGGCCCACTGGGCGTGTTACTAACTGCGGGCGAGGAGGAAGCTTGACTACTGTTCCCTTCACTATTTCGGGAACCTCTCCGAAGCCAATTAGCCGCAAAACCTCCTGGCATGGACACCGTAATAGTCATGGGAACTGGGGTTCTATAACAAATCGGAACCGGAACGGTTTGGAACAGGAACCGTTTGAACCTGGAACCGTTATATTACAAACGGTTCCGGTTACAAACAGTTCCGGTTCCAAACGGTTCCGGTTACAAACCATTTCGGTTCTATAACAAATCAGAAATACCGGAACGGTTTGGAACCGGAACTGTTTGTAACCGGAACCGTTTGTAACATAACGGTTCCGGTTACAAACAGTTCCGGTTCGAAACGGTTCCGGTTCCAAACCGTTTCGGTTCTATAACAAATCAGAACCGGAACGGTTTGGAACCGGAACGGTTTGAAACCGGAACTGTTTGTAACTGGAACAATTTGTAACATAACGGTTCCGGTTACAAATAGTTCCGGTTCCAAACCGTTTCGGTTCTATAACAAATCAGAACCGGAACGGTTTGGAACCGGAACCGTTTGAAAACGGAACCGTTTGTTTTCAAACGGTTCCGGTTATAAACAGTTCCGGTTTCAAACCGTTCCGGTTCCGATTTGGTATGGTTCCAATATCACCTATTATACGTTAAATTAACAACTATATCACCTAACTTAACATATATACATACATCATTTCCGGCTTTAAACTTTTCACACATATATACATCGATCATGCATCTTAATTTCGATCACCTTAATTCACACATATATATATACATCACATATTAATCCAATTCACCCTAGCTAATTAATTTTCCACATTTTTCAAACATACGTATATATATACATTCCATATATATTAATTAATTTTTCACATATATACGTCACATATATTGCTCCTTCACCCCACAATTATCCACATTTTTTTCCCACAATTTTCATACATACCTTAATTACATTTTACAAATATTGTCCACATGCATACATATATACATCCCACAATTATCAAAAATTAATTAATTAAAATACACAAAAAAAATATTGTGGAATGAGAGAGAGAGAGGGAGAGAGAGAGGGAGAGAGAGTGAGCTCAAACCTGGCATGGTGGAGCTCGACCCAACTTTGCCGGCGACGGAGGTGAGGGGAGGAGGAAGAGGAGGAGGGGAGGAGGAGAGAGGGGAGGAGAGAGGGGAGGAGAGGAAGAGAGGGGAGAGGGAAGAGAGGGGAGAGGGAAGAGAGAAGAGAGGATTGAGGAGAGGGGAGAGGTGAGAATTTCGTGCTAAGAGAGGGAAGAGGGAAGAGAGAATTGAATTAGGCCGAAGAGAAATGGGGAGGAGGAGCTCGAGCTCGAGCTATACCGCCACCATTGCCGGCGAGGTAGGTCAACGTCGTTGGTAATGACATTACCAACGAGTTGAGAAGCAACTCGTTGGTAATGACATTACCCACGAGTTGCTAAGTCGTTGGTAATGACATTACCAACGAGTTGCTTGTCAACTCGTTGGTAATGTCATTATTTGTCGACTATTATCCGATCGACCAATTTCCGACCATTTTCCGACTACATAATTTCCGACTACGTACAATTTCCGACTACGTATAATTTTCCGACTACGGTTCCGATTTCCGACTACGTTCAATTTTCGACTACGGTTCCGATTTCCGGCTACGTTCAATTTCCGATTTCCGACTACGGTTCCAATTTCCGACTACGGTTCCGATTTCCGACTACGTTCAATTTCCGACTACGGTTCCGATTTCCGACTACGTATAATTTCCGACTACGGTTCCGATTTCCGACTACGTTCAATTTCCGACTACATACAATTTCCGACTACGTACAATTTCCGACTACATACAATTTCCGAGTACATTTTCCGACTACAATTTCCTTAAACATTTTACTACGTACATTTGCCGACTACAATTTCCGACTACAATTTCCAACGTACTAAGGATGATAATCGTAATCATCTTCATCACTTGAGTCTGACTCGGTTTCATAGGTAACCTCTGGCAATATGTGCCGCTCCTCGTCATCTAAATCAGCGTCAACTTCATATGAATTAACATCGAGAAGTTCTGCTCCAGTAATTCGAACCACGCTCCCAGATCTCACATTATTAAGGCGAATCGTAGATGATTCCGGAATGTCAAAAGCGTTCGGCTCTTGGTATGCAGTAACTTCCTCATCATCTGCGGTATCACCAAGTGTGGCAGCACTGTATATGTTTCTATGAGCAACATGGTTAACCACCTTCCACGGGACTTTGTTAAGAAGATCGTCCAGGTAAAACACTTGTTTTACTGATGAGGCAAGAACGAAAGGGTCATCTTCATACCAGGTAGTAGCAGTATTCACCGAAAATGTTCCGTACTGATCGGTCCTTGTGTTCTCCGGGCTAGTATCAAACCATCTACACTTGAACAAGTGCACTTTCATGCGGTTCCTATAAATTAGTTCAACAACTGAATGAAGGACACCGTAATAGTCAACGCCATCCTGCCCACCATGGACCATCACCCCACAATTCTGTGTTTTCAGTCGGTCGTCTCGATTTTCACATATAAATTTCACGCCATTGACCTGACACATCGAGTAAACTTTTGAAGCAATCGGTTTCATCGCCAGGACCCTCAATTCGTTTGACCACTCTGGGCAACCATCATCTGCTACATGGTTCATCTGAAAACGTCCATATATTAATACGTACAGAAGAAATTATGTCATCTTGAAACCACAAAACCACGTACATACATACATGCTATATAAGGATATATATAAAAATAGACATATACACATATACTTACCCATTGACCAAAGTAGTTTGCAAACGTCTTGTTGTGGTAATCAACATTTCCAGCAATAGCAGGGCAGTGAAGATGATAGTTTTTCCAATATTGTACTTCTTGACAGTTAATCAGTACCGACCAGTGGGCAATGGCTACCTCATTTCCATCCAACTTGTACGACTTTGGCAAGCTTCCCTGTACTACCACGTCACTGGAGATGATAGAAAGGTTGAACTGGGGTTCATCTATCGGCATATGTTGTTGGGGGTCCTCTACATTTTCGAGGTACACTTTGGTGTACGTTACACACTCGTGCGCAAGATATGCTTCTGCGATACACCCTTCAGGTGCATATTTATTCTTCACATAGTCCTTGTAGGCTCCCAATTGTCTACAAGTTAACAAGTACATGTTAACTTACTTAACCACAAGAATTTACATATAAAAACATAGGCAAACCAAATTTATGAATCATTTGTACCTTTCCATGGGATACATCCAAGTGTAGTGTACGGGACCGGTAAGCAACAATTGTTCGGGAAGATGGATCATCAGGTGCGGCATTATGTCGAAAAAATTTGGGGGAAATATCCTCTCAAGCTTGCACATGATAAAAATGATGTCATCTTGCATCTCCCTCAGGTCTGCTTTTTTAACTTCCCTGGTGCATAACTTCTGAAAGAATCTTGACAAGGCCACCAACGGCTCCACCACCTCTTTGGGCATGTACCCTCGAATGAAAATAGGGAAAAGGCGTTGAAGCAGTACATGGCAGTCATGACTCTTTAATCCGTACATCTTATTGTCTCGGAAGTTAACACACCTGCTTATATTTCCTGCATAGCCATAAGGATACCTGCATATATATAGATAAAGCCATATATATGGACCAATTATATTTCTCGCATATAACCATATATACTCCGCTAAAAATTTAAGGCCAAATTCCTACATAGCCATAAGAATATATACCTGACATTACTCAGCCACCGAAAAATTTCATGCTTATGCTTCGGCTTTACGGTGTACGGAGCTTGCGGCATTTTTCTCTTACCATCTCTTAACCACAAATGTTTCCGCACACCCATTGCTTTCAGATCAATGCGTGCCTTAGGGATGTCTTTTGTTTTCCCCTCCAAGTTAAGAACTGTGCCCACCACACTTTCACACACATTCTTCTCTATGTGCATGACATCTAGGTAATGTCTGATAGGCAACCTGGGCCAGTAGGAGAGTTCCCAGAATATGCTCTAGTGTGTCCAAAACTTATACCTTTCGGGCTTGTCTGGAATTGACGCCACTATGTCAGGATGATTGCTCAGCTGGCCAAAATCGTATTCATTCAACACTTCCAAAATTTCTTCCCCTGTCCATCGCCTGGGTGCCACACCTGTTTCCACAGTCCCATCAAACGCGTCTGGATCCTGCCTAAATGGGTGATCATATGGAAGCCAACAACGGTGACGCATCTGAACAATTTTACTGCAATGAGGACTGCAACAATCAACCGTCATGCACTCTAAACAAGCCCTGTAACCCCTGGTAACGTTGCCCGACAACATACCGCGGGCAGGAAAATCACTGATGGTGCCAACAAGCATGGCATGCATCTGGAACATCTCCTTTTTGAACCTATTGTAAGTGGGGTGGCCACACTCACTCAGGTACTTAAGCTCCTCAATCAAAGGCCTCAAATACACATCGAGACACTTTCCTGGATAACCCGGGCCCGGAATTAACAGAGTGAGCATATTGTATTCCTTCTTCATGCACATCCATGGTGGAAGGTTGTACGGTACCAAAATAACTGGCCATATACTGTATTGAAGACTCATGTTGCCAAAAGGGTTGAATCCGTCAGATGAGAGCCCTAGCCAAACATTTCGGACCTCTGCTGCAAAATGATCAAACTCCCTGACCATGTGCTTCCAAGCCTCTCCGTCGGAAGGGTGTATAAGGGTGTCATCGTCAGGCAAGTTCCTCTCAGCCCACCATCTCATTGCCTCGGCCGTGAAAGCACACATGAACAACCGCTCCAGCCTATCAATAAGCGGGAAATATCGAAGTATCTTCACAGCTTTCTTGTTGCCTGCAGGAGTCAACTTATACCTTTCTGTAAAACATACCGGGCAGGCTTCAAGGTCTTCGAGATCTTTTCCCCAGAAGAGAATACAATCATATCTGCATGCATGGATTTTGATTTAGAAAAGCCCAAGATCTTTCAGGATATGTCGCACCTTATGATGAGTGGTAGGAAGACGATGACCGGGTGGCAGTAGCGAAGCAGTCCACTTCAACCAAGAATCAACAGCTTTGACAGACATTTTGTTCTCCATTTTGAGCTGCATCACTCCCATCACACTTTCAAGAACAGTCTTACTACAACCGTCGTACAACGGAGTCTGTTGCAATGCAATCAGGTTGTTGTACTTGTCCATACCGCTTGTGTTGACATGACCTCCAGGTAATGGTTTGACTGGCTCGATATGAGGGAAACCCTCAACGACGGGAGGGACATTTGGTGCTTCATCAGCAAATACACCACTCTCATGAGGAAACATATCATTGATTAACATCGATGTTGGATCATAGGATGAACTGCCCCTCTCAGCAAAATCTCCATGATCATAGCGTGGACTGGCCCTCTCACCAAATTGTCCATGATCATGCGGACCCGCTACCGATGTTTCACCGTGATAAATCCAACAAGTGTACTTATCCCAAAACCCGTATTTACTCAGGTGCCTCTGGACTTTATCAATGGGAAATCGAAATCGATCGCTGAAACACTAACATTCTTTACACGAGCAATAATGAAGTGTAGTGTCTCCACAATTAGCCTTCACAAAATCCACAAAACTCCTAATTCCCTGGTGATATCTGACATCCCATCTTTCGAGGCTCATCCAACTCTTGTCCATCCTGAAAATTCTAACAATTTTACGTATTAATTATATATATATATACACACATTCACTACTAATAATCGACGTGATCTCTCAATTCAACTCTAATTAAATCAACACATGCATGCATATGTATATATATCGATCTAATCTCTGAATTCGATTCAGTACTCGATGATAGTATTCTCCTTTTTTCAATTCAAAATGTATTTGACTGGGTAGGAGGAGGCTCTGTTAAGCCTGGCTCCGATAACAATACGATAATACCAGTCATTGATTCAGACACAAGATTAACTACAAGCTGTTTTCTCGTTTCGGTGACCGTACATCAACAACATTTCATATATATCTCACGAATTGGATTTGATCAACACACACACATATATATATATACCACATATACGTATATATACACCTACCTACACTACAAGAAAAGGAGACATTACCGGCGACGGGAGGTCGCCGTCCTTGTCTTTTTTTTTCGCCGGAAATGTCATTCCCGGCGACGAGTCGCCGGCAATGACGTCGCCGGAAATCTCCCGCCGGTGTTAACATTGCCGGCGACGCCGTCGCCGGCAATGGTTCCGCCGCCGTGGCCGGAATTTGTGACATTGCCGGCGACTGAGGTCCATGTCGCCGGCAATGTCAGAAAAAATTTTGAAAAAAAAACGCGGTTCTGGATTGGGCCCAATTCCAGAACCTGCATTGAAAGACATAAACCGTACAATCATACAAGTTCAACAGTACACATAAATGTCCAACGTACAGTACAAATAGCAACGACGATACGAAAATTAACTACAACTACAGGTCAGGGTCGAGGAACTTGCGGGTCAGGGTCGAAGTAATCAAAGTACTCATTTGAATTCCGGTGGCTACCTTGGTCTTGCTCTGGCGTTGACTGGTGCGGTGGTGGTGGTGGATAGCTAGGGAACAGAGGGACCGGGGCCGGGGGAGGTGTGGGGAACGGTTGTCCGGTAGTCTGAGCCTCGTACATCGTCCGCATCCATGTGTACATCTGAGCCTGCACCTGTGTCTGCTGCATTTGGTACTCGGCCATCTGCCTCTTTTGCTCCTCCAACTCCCTCTGCGTCCTATGAAGCTCCGCTGCGAGGTTACGACTAGAAGTTGAACTTCTTGACCCGGTAGAGTATTGTGAAGTGGTTTTCAATACTCCTTCGCCCGCCGAGCCCATTCCCCTACAGTAGTAGGTATTCTTTCCAGTCCCGCACGCTTTTGCCATGATCTGAGCCGCTATCGGGGGATCAAGCGGATCGATCTGAGAGGCATACTGGGTGACTTCTTCCTCGGAGCAGTCAGGATGGTTAGTCCGAGCTATACTCATGGTCACTTCTGTCGTCGCCTCCTCCACTCTCGCCTAATTGAAAAGCGAAAATGAACAACGTATTAACTAACAACATCTATTAATATCGAAAAATAGTTTTATTAACACATGGAAAGGCGAAAGACTTACCGCTTCTTCAGGGCATTGCGGATAGAACTTCTGATGAATATACACCAAGGGGTTCACTTCTTGTTGTTGCTGCGCCTTAGTCGACCAACCCATGTAGTTGAGTGAACCTGCATGATGGGCCCTGGTGTTTTTCAATCTATTCGCCCGGTTCGTCTTCGAAATCGCCTTGTTTGATAAACATATGGAAAAAAATTAGTAACTAACTATTTCAATCTGATACGATACATTAGGCTTGTAAGATATATTAAGGATGCATACCTGAGCTTTGGGGTGCTCGAAGTGGGCTATCAGCCACAGCCACTCGTACTCCCTAAACCGGAATTCGCTAGGAGTAGAACCTCGGCCTAGCTCCTTGTATACAGTGTAATGGGAAGAAAGCTCGTTCTTCCACTCTTTATACCTATATTAAAACAAGGAAAAAAAGTTAGAGATATTAAAACAGTTGATAAACAAAAATCTAACTCGATATATATTCAAATAAGTGGAAGCACATCACCGATTATGTAGTTGACGCTCTACCCACGTGTGAATAAGAACTTCATCCACGTCAAACCACACCTGCAATATGAATATATAAAAGGTAAAATTATATATTTAAGTGGACTTAATTAATAAATGTAAAATTTACGTAATGAAAATACGATTTTACTCACACTGAGTGCATTATGCACTTGCATCTTCACGTAGATAGGCACAGATTCCCAATCTGGCCAAAGCATTGGGACCTTGTCCCGCACGATCGCACCGGCCATGCTGACATATTTGCGCGTGGTGTCGAATGCCTCGATCACCTCGCCATCCTCATTGGCCCTTATGGGCGTTTTCCTTCCGCCGGTGGCCTGCTCAAGTCTCTTCCCGGTGCAGGTGCCTCTAGCCCCTTTCCGTTTTCCAGTCCCATTAACGAAATTGCCTAATAAAACAATGTCAACAAATTGATATCATTAATTGAACCAATCGCAAGTCTTAAGTAATAATTAAGTAATCAATCTGATGTTAAATAAAATTTACCTGCATCGTCCGTTTGTTGGTTGGTGCACCTCACAGTCCAAAGATACACGGGGTCGAACGGGAGGAAGTTATACGCTTCCTCCACGGTCAGGAAATCCGGCCGTCCTTCAATATAAACAGGCATCCCCCTATCATCGAATTCAGGGATGACAGGAATCTCGTCGGGTAGGAAGAGACCGGACGGCGGAGATAGACGAGGCCTGGACGATGAGGCGCCAGCACCACCATGTGCCTCAGATGATTCCCGTGAAACGGGAGTAGGCACCATCCGAATATGGGGCATTCGGATTGAGGGAGTTTCTGATGCCCCCATTGACTGTCGCTCGTCTGAGGCTCTGCCACCGGAGGGACGTCTGCTGATTGAGCGTCTAGAGACTGAGGCTCGAGCCTCGAATTCCGGTTCCACGGCTCTTGATCGTGCAGCTTCCTCCTCAGCTCGCGCCTCTAGCAAGGCTCTCGTGCGAGCAGTCATCATTGGCCCACTGGGCGTGTTGCTAACTGCGGGCGAGGAGGAAGCTTGACTACTGTTCCCTCCACTATTTCGGGAACCTCTCCGAAGCCAATTAGCCGCAAAACCTCCTGGACATCGTAATAGTCATGGATTCGGTTCAATAACAAATCGGAACCGTTTGAACGGTGTGGAACCGGAACCGTTTGAAACCGAAACTGTTTGTAACCGGAACCGTTTGTAACATAACGGTTCCGGTTACAAACAGTTCCGGTTCCAAACCGTTCCGGTTCTATAACAAATCGGAACCGGAACGGTGTGGAACCGGAACCGTTTGAAACCGGAACTGTTTGTAACCGGAACCGTTTGTAACATAACGGTTCCGGTTACAAACAGTTTCGGTTCCACACCGTTCCGGTTCTATAACAAATCGGAACCGGAACGGTGTGGAACCGGAACCGTTTGAAACCGGAACTGTTTGTAACCGGAACCGTTTGTAACATAACGGTTCCAGTTACAATAAGTTCCGGTTCCAAACCGTTCCGGTTCCAAACCGTTCCGGTTCCAAACCGTTCCGGTTCCAAACCGTCCCGATCCCGATTTCCACCTTCATTTATACGATTAATTAACAACTATATCACCTAAATTAACGACTATACATATTCGATGTGTATATATATATACATCATGCATCTTAATTAAATTTATCCATCACATATTCATCCAAATCACAAACCCTAATTAATTTTCCACATTTTTCACACATATATATATCATGCATCTTAATTAGGTTTAATTTCCGTATATATATACATCACATATTCATCAAAACCACATTTATACATAATTTTCACATATATATATACATCACTTCATATTCACATACCTAAATATATATATACATCACATATATACATACATGCTAATTTAGATCTTATCACCCTAATTTCCAACTTAGCACCCTAATTAATTTACACATACACATACACATACACATACACATACACATACACATACACATACACATACACATACACATACACATACACATGCAAAAAAATAATTAAAAATTGAGAGAGAGAGAGAGAGGGAGAGAGAGAGGATCGGACCTGCCATTTTCTTCCACCTACAATGGTGAGGGGAGGAGAGGAGGGGAGGAGGGGAGGAGGAGATTTTCGGAGGAGGAGAGGAGAGGGGATCGGTGGAGAGGAGGAGAGGGAGAGGAGGAGTAGAGGATAAGGAGGAGGAGTGGGAGAGGAGGAGGAGGACACTCACCGGACCGATTTGGGAGGAGGAGAGGGAGAGGAGAGGGAGAGGAGGAGGAGAGGGAGAGGAGGAGAAATGAAAGGCTCGGGCTGGATAAAATCACAAACCAGAAGACATTACCGGCGAGTTGCTTATAACTCGTGGGTAATGTCATTACCAACGAGTTGCTTATAACTCGTTGGTAATGTCATTACCAACGACTTCAACTCGTTGGTAATGTCATTATTTCCCGAAGAATATCCGACAACATTTTCCGTCTACGATTTCCGGCTACATTTTCCGACTACATTTTCGATTATCAATTTCCGTATCCGTACGATTAATGACTACATTTTCCGTCTACATTTTCGATTAATGATTTCCGTATACGTACGATTAACGACTACATTTTCCGTATACGTCCGATTAACGACTACATTTTCCGTATACGTCCGATTAACGACTACATTTTCCGTATACGTACGATTAACGACTACGATTAACGACTACGATTTCCGTATACGTACGATTAACGACTACGATTTCCGTATACGTACGATTAACGACTACATTTTCCGTCTACGATATCCGGCTACATTTTCCGACTACAATTTCGATTATCAATTTCCGTATACGTACGATTAACGACTACATTTTCCGACTACATTTTCGATTATCAATTTTCGTATACGTACGATTAACGACTACATTTTCCGTATACGTACGTACCATTTCCAGCTATGCACATTTTCCGACTACAATTTCCAACGTACTAAGGATGATAATCGTAATCATCTTCATCACTTGAGTCTGACTCGGTTTCATAGGTAACCTCTGGCAATATGTGCCGCTCCTCGTCATCTGAATCAGCGTCAACTTCATATGGATTAACATCGAGAAGTTCTGCTCCAGTAATTCGAACCACACTCCCAGATCTCACATTATTAAGGCGAATCGTAGATGATTCCGGAATGTCAAAAGCGTTCGGCTCTTGGTATGCAGTAACTTCCTCATCATCTGCGGTATCACCAAGTGTGGCAGCACTGTATATGTTTCTATGAGCAACATGGTTAACCACCTTCCACGGGACTTTGTTAAGAAGATCGTGCAGGTAAAACACTTGTTTTACTGATGAGGCAAGAACGAAAGGGTCATCTTCATACCAGGTAGTAGCAGTATTCACCGAAAATGTTCCGTACTGATCGGTCCTTGTGTTCTCCGGGCTAGTATCAAACCATCTACACTTGAACAAGTGCACTTTCATGCGGTTCCCATAAATTAGTTCAACAACTGAATGAAGGACACCGTAATAGTCAACGCCATCCTGCCCACCATGGACCATCACCCCACAATTCTGTGTTTTCAGTCGGTCGTCTCGATTTTCATATATAAATTTCACGCCATTGACCTGACACATCGAGTACACTTTTGAAGCAATCGGTTTCATCGCCAGGACCCTCAATTCGTTTGACCACTCTGGGCAACCATCATCTGCTACATGGTTCATCTGAAAACGTCCATATATTAATACGTACAGAAGAAATTATGTCATCTTGAAACCACAAAAGCACGTACATACATACATGCTATGTAAGGATATATATATAAAAATAGACATATACACATATACTTACCCATTGACCAAAGTAGTTTGCAAACGTCTTGTTGTGGTAATCAACATTTCCGGCAATAGCAGGGCAGTGAAGATGATAGTTTTTCCAATATTGTACTTCTTGACAGTTAATCAGTACCGACCAGTGGGCAATGGCTACCTCATTTCCATCCAACTTGTACGACTTTGGCAAGCTTCCCTGTACTACCACGTCACTGGAGATGATAGAAAGGTTGAACTGGGGTTCATCTATCGGCATATGTTGTTGGGGGTCCTCTACATTTTCGAGGTACACTTTGGTGTACGTTACACACTCGTGCGCAAGATATGCTTCAGCGATACACCCTTCAGGTGCATATTTATTCTTCACATAGTCCTTGTAGGCTCCCAATTGTCTACAAGTTAACAAGTACATGTTAACTTACTTAACCAGAAGTCATTACATATAAAAACCATAGGCAAACCAAATTTATGAATCATTTGTACCTTTCCATGGGATACATCCAAGTGTAGTGTACGGGACCGGTAAGCAACAATTGTTCGGGAAGATGGATCATCAGGTGCGGCATTATGTCGAAAAAATTTGGGGGAAATATCCTCTCAAGCTTGCACATGATAAAAATGATGTCATCTTGCATCTCCCTCAGGTCTGCTTTTTTAACTTCCCTGGTGCATAACTTCTGAAAGAATCTTGACAAGGCCACCAACGGCTCCACCACCTCTTTGGGCATGTACCCTCGAATGAAAATAGGGAAAAGGCGTTGAAGCAGTACATGGCAGTCATGACTCTTTAATCCGTACATCTTATTGTCCCGGAAGTTAACACACCTGCTTATATTTCCTGCATAGCCATAAGGATACCTGCATATATATATATAGATGAAGCCATATATATGGACCAATTATATTTCTCGCATATAACCATATATACTCCGCTAAAAATTTAAGGACAAATTCATACATAGCCATAAGATCGAATATATACCTGACATTACTCAGCCACCGAAAAATTTCATGCTTATGCTTCGGCTTTACGGTGTACGGAGCTTGCGGCATTTTTCTCTTACCATCTCTTAACCACAAATGTTTCCGCACACCCATTGCTTTAAGATCAATGCGTGCCTTAGGGATGTCTTTTGTTTTCCCCTCCAAGTTAAGAACTGTGCCCACCACACTTTCACACACATTCTTCTCTATGTGCATGACATCTAGGTAATGTCTGATAGGCAACCTGGGCCAGTAGGAGAGTTCCCAGAATATGCTCTTGTGTGTCCAAAACTTATACCTTTCGGGCTTTTCTGGAATTGACGCCACTATGTCAGGATGATTGCTCAGCTGGCCAAAATCGTATTCATTCAACACTTCCAAAATTTCGTCCCCTGTCCATCGCCTGGGTGCCACACCAGTTTCAACAGTCCCATCAAACGCGTCTGGATCCTGCCTAAATGGGTGATCATATGGAAGCCAACAACGGTGACGCATCGAGACAATTTTACTGCAATGAGGACTGCAACAATCAACCGTCATGCACTCTGAACAAGCCCTGTAACCCCTGGTAACGTTGCCCGACAACATACCGCGGGCAGGAAAATCACTGATGGTGCCAACAAGCATGGCATGCATCTGGAACATCTCCTTTTTGAACCTATCGTAAGTGGGGTGGCCACACTCACTCAGGTACTTAAGCTCCTCAATCAAAGGCCTCAAATACACATCGAGACACTTTCCTGGATAACCCGGGCCCGGAATTAACAGAGTGAGCATATTGTATTCCTTCTTCATGCACATCCATGGTGGAAGGTTGTACGGTACCAAAATAACTGGCCATATACTGTATTGAAGACTCATGTTGCCAAAAGGGTTGAATCCGTCAGATGAGAGCCCTAGCCAAACATTTCGGACCTCTGCTGCAAAATGATCAAACTCCCTGACCATGTGCTTCCAAGCCTCTCCGTCGGAAGGGTGTATAAGGGTGTCATCGTCAGGCAAGTTCCTCTCAGCCCACCATCTCATTGCCTCGGCCGTGAAAGCACACATGAACAACCGCTCCAGCCTATCAATAAGCGGGAAATATCGAAGTATCTTCACAGCTTTCTTGTTGCCTGCAGGAGTCAACTTATACCTTTCTGTAAAACATACCGGGCAGGCTTCAAGGTCTTCGAGATCTTTTCCCCAGAAGAGAATACAATCATATCTGCATGCATGGATTTTGATGTAGGAAAGCCCAAGATCTTTCAGGATATGTCGCACCTTATGATGAGTGGTTGGAAGACGATGACCGGGTGGCAGTAGCGAAGCAGTCCACTTCAACCAAGAATCAACAGCTTTGACAGACATTTTGTTCTCCATTTTTAGCTGCATCACTCCCATCACACTTTCAAGAACAGTCTTACTACAACCGTCGTACAACGGAGTCTGTTGCAATGCAATCAGGTTGTTGTACTTGTCCATACCGCTTGTGTTGGCATGACCTCCAGGTAATGGTTCGACTGGCTCGATATGGGTGAAACCCTCAACGACGGGAGGGACATTTGGTGCTTCATCAGCAAATACACCGCTCTCATGAGGAAACATATCATTGATTAACATCGATGTTGGATCATAGGATGAACTGCCCCTCTCAGCAAAATGTCCATAATCATAGCGTGGACTGGCCCTCTCACCAAATTGTCCATGATCATGCGGACCCGCTACAGATGTTTCACCGTGATAAATCCAACAAGTGTACTTATCCCAAAACCCGTATTTACTCAGGTGCCTCTGCACTTTATCAATGGGAAATCGAAATCGATCGCTGAAACACTTACATTCTTTACACGGGCAATAATGAAGTGTAGTGTGTCCACAATTAGCCTTCACAAAATCCACAAAACTCCTAATTCCCTCGTGATATCTGACATCCCATCTTTCGAGGCTCATCCAACTCTTGTCCATCCTGAAAATTCTAACAATTTTACGTATTAATTATATATATACACACATTCACTACTAATAATCGACGTGATCTCTCAATTCAACTCTAATTAAATCAACACATGCATATGTATATATATCGATCTAATCTCTGAATTCGATTAAGTACTCGATGATAGTACGTATTCAGTACTCGATGATAGTACTCAATGATATATCGATCTAATCTCTGTTAAGCCTGGCTCCGATAACAATACGATAATACCAGTCATTGATTCAGACACAAGATTAACTACAAGCTGTTTTCTCGTTTCGGTGACCGTACATCAACAACATTTCATATATATATATATATATATATATATATATCTCACGAATTGGATTTGATCAACACACACACACACACATATATATATACCACATATACGTATATATACACCTACGTACCTATATAAATAGCTTCCCGACTGATCGAGTTTTCGACGCCCGCCTTAATTTTGACAATATACCGAATAATGATCGATTTCAGAGCGTACGTTTTCCTTCTTTCGATTTCTCTGGATTTTTTTCGCTCAAAATGATTGAATGATCGAGCTGCCCGATCCGGCATCTAATATAAGACACATTGCCGGCGACGGAGTAAGTCGCCGGAAATGAACACATTACCGGCGACTTTACGCCGGAATCTCGCCGGTAATGTGCCCTAGACATTACCGGCGACTCCAACCGTCGCCGGCAATGTCTAGGGCACATTTCCGGCGAGATTCCGGCCGGAAAATTGCCGGTAATGTGCCCTAGACATTGCCGGCGACGGTTGGAGTCGCCGGTAATGTCTAGGGCACATTACCGGCGATTTTCCGGCCGGAAAATTGCCGGTAATGTGTGCCTAGACATTGCCGGCGACGGTTGGAGTCGCCGGCAATGTCTAGGCCACATTACCGGCGAGATTCCGGCCACATTACCGGCGACGGAGTAAGTCGCTGGTAATGATGGACATTACCGGCGACTTTTCCGGTCGCCGGCCTTGTTGGCCGGAATCTCGCCGGTGATGACTCATTTTCTTGTAGTGCTATATATATAGCTTCCCAAGTGATCGAGTTTTCGACGCGCGCCTTAATTTTGACAATATACCGAATGATCGATTTCAGAGCGTACGTTTTCCTTCTTTCGATTTCTCTGGATTTTTTTCGCTCAAAATGATTGAATGATCGAGCTGCCCCATCCGGCATCTAATATAAGACACATTGCCGGCGACGGAGTAAGTCGCCGGAAATGAAGACATTACCGGCGACTTTACGCCGGAATCTCGCCGGTAATGTTTCCAAAACATTACCGGCGACTCCAACCGTCGCCGGCAATGTCTAGGCACACATTTCCGGCGAAATTCCGGCCGGAAAATCGCCGGAAATGTGTGCCTAGACATTGCCGGCGACGGTTGGAAAATTACCGGCGAGATTCCGGCGACATTACCGGCGACGGGGTAAGTCGCCGGTAATGATGGACATTACCGGCGACTTTTCCGGTCGCCGGCCTTGTTGGCCGGAATCTCGCCGGTAATGACTCATTTTCTTGTAGTGTTAGAAAGATCAACTTCATGAGATGGCATTCTCAACCGAGTCAGGACTGGCATCATTAGTGGAAAATAATGTCCTAGATCCCACAAAAGTGGTATTAATTGATAGGAAATAGGAAGAGGCATGCAAATCTAGATGGGAAATCCTAATCGGAGTAGGAAGTAATGGTAGCAATGGTCTAGAAGTGTTCAACAGCTAGGTTTAGGGTTTAGAGAGAAAAAAATTATTTTCGAAAACCACTTTCATGTTTTCTATATTCGAGTTTCTTTGATGCAGAAAACAGAAAATTGCAGTACAATTTTATGGACGTATAGTTTTGCACACTAAGGGGTTGCTATCACCAAGGAATGTAAAATTGATAATATCAGCAATATTCAGTTGATGTTATTGTTTTTTTTGGCATACCTAAAAACAATTTAGTTATCAAGGTAGTTTACAAGAAATTTCTTGATATTTACCGAATTTTTGATATATCGTTGATATTTACCGATATTCTTGAAATTTACAGAAACTTTCTCTGATTTTTTTTATTTGGACTTCATCAAGCTCAAAGCCCAAAGACTTGACCCACTACTTTTGGCTCAATAGGTGTGGGAGATGGTAATTATCAACCTTATAATCATGGTCAAAATTTTGTAATGCTTTATCGATATATGTCAAGCATTATGGTCTTGCATCGAGTGAAAACTCATGGCCACAATCACAAAGAAATGACTCAAATCATGACAATAATTGAGAAAGTCGAGCAATGCCTGATCCCTACTACGAGCTTTCGAATCCTCAGAGACTGCCTCATGACCCATATGTTTGACATGTAAGTTAATCCATGCAGAATTTCATCGGAGAGAAATCATTTAATGATTACTCTTCACAATACATACATGTCTCTGCACATGGAGATGAGAAGATAGTGTGAATATCAAACCTCATAGGTCTTATACGTGGTTCTGAAGTATTCATGTACGTGGTTCTGAAGTATTCATGTAGTTGGCTTTGTGATGTATGATATATAATATAATGTACAAAAAACGTGATGGCATAGCCACCTTTGAGTTTTAGCCATAAAAAAAATTAAAAGTATTAAATCATATTTTAAGAATAATCAGCACTTAACACGTACTAATTCATATAGTAATATAATAAATTTATATATCTTAATATTTGATTAATATTTTCTTTTCAAATAAAATAGATAATTAATCATAAAACAACCTTAAATTTTTTTAATAATTTTTATTAATTTCTACGAGCTTCATGCATGCTTCTTTTGGTGGCACACTGGCACGCATCATGATATAAATATTGAAAACAGAGAAAAGAATTCTGAGACGTCACTGTTTATTAGAATAATTATTTTTTATTTCTTCTAGAAGTCAGTAAGGTTCAGATCCCTCTGAATTTTAGAATAATTATTTTTTATTTCTTCTATTTGCATGACTGTTGGATTGGCGTGGTGGTGGAGACTTGGGTTCGACCTTCTACTCCAGATTTTCATCCTTTTTCTTTCTTTTCAGTTTTTACCAAAAAATGGTATATTATTTTTAAATTTTTTTCTTTCAATTTTTTTGGCAAGTTTTCTTCAGTTTTTTTTAGTGTTTTTAACCAAAAAATAGTAAATTCGTTTGAGTTTTCTTGTTCTTTCAATTTTTTCATTCAAAAAATGACAGACTTTTTTCAGGTTTTTTTTTCCTTTTCAAGTTTTAGACCCCAAAAAAAAAAAATCAGCCTCCTCATCTTAAATCTGTGCTCCGCCCTGGTTTTATATATATGAACAGAAGAAGAACAGTTGACACTTTGATTCGAAAATCATACACCGTTTATCGATGCACGATGGAAGAAGGTGACGAGAGAAGATCGTCTAAAAATAAATATAATGCTCCATTCGACCCATATTCAAACACATACATATCTACTGTAATTTCATGATATTTCACATCATAGTTCATAAATATTAAAGTTGAGGGTATATTTGAACAAACCCTCCTCAAAATGAATACAAAATTGAGCTAACTATAGGTCAAGACGACTATTCTGGTTAATAAAATCAAGTCAATTACACAAGCTCCGATCGTAACTCCCCCTACTACTGCTGCGCAGCCTTCCGTCGGGTTTTATTTTTCTGTTCAAATTTACTTACAATATTCATTTTATGATGTTTACGTGCGCGCGAATCTTAATCACCCATGCACATGCATCTTGAGAATATAGTAACAGTTTGCGTGTTAGGACTTGAATGCATCTGGAGAATATAGTAACAGTCGCGCTTAATGAGAACATTTAATTTTCTTATAACCAAATTAAATAATTAATGGCTCTATTTTTGTTAAATAAACAGCTAAAATAACGAGTACACGCATGCATGCTGAAAATATCATCATAAAAATAGGGTAAAAATAATAGAGTGGACATAGACAACTCCTTCACTATATAAACCCTAGCGTCTGATACCATCTTCAACCACCCAAAATTCTAACCTGCTTCACACCTATCCCTCCTCCCTCAAGCGCCATGAACTATCCAAGAGTAGGCGCCACCCACATCAACAGCGGCGTCACAGCCGTGGAGTGCCACAAACAAGTCCGGTCATGGCGCCTTCTCCGCTCTCTCATTGAACTCCTCATCCCAACTTGCAACTGCATCTTCGTTGAATCAGAAGATCCTCACCGCCAGCAGAACAAACAGTTCGGCTTCCCTTACTCACGACCGAGCTTCGCTTACCCCAACAACATCATAACTGGGACCATATTCGGTTATCGGAAAGGCAAAGTCCATTTTTGCATCCAGAGCAACACCAACTCTAACCCGATTCTCCTACTTGAACTGGCTCTTCCCACAACGGTTCTCGCCAAAGAAATGCAAGGAGGGTTCCTCAGAATCGCCCTCGAGTCGGCTACTCCGGGGAGCAATTCACCGAACTCCTCCGGCTCTCTTTTGTCCACTCCGGTGTGGACTATGTATTGCAATAGCCGGAAAGTTGGGTATGCTGTTAAGTGCAGGCCTTTGAAGCATGACTTGGAAGCTCTGAGGCGGATGAGTTCGGTTGCGGTGGGAGCTGGGATTATAAGTGGGAATAAGGAGATGAATTATGGCGATGATGATGAGATTATGTACTTAAGAGCCAACTTTGAGAGGCTTTGTGGTTCGGCTAATTCGGAATCGTTTCATTTGCTTGATCCGGATGAGAGTATTGAACAGGAGCTTAGTGTCTTCTTTTATCGTTCAAGGTGATGATTAGGTTTGTGGTTCCTTGGAGGGATTGGTGGCAGCTGGTTGTATGTATTTGACCTTTTGTAATTTTTCACTCTTCTTTTTTGAGCTTTGCGCGCTTTGAGTAGCTGGCTTTGTATTGGGTATCGATTACTTACTTACGTGTTGTTCTCGGTTTACTTGTAACTAATTTGGAAAGTAAGTATTTCTGGGGTGTGCTCAACTGCTCATATATATCATGTATGGCATTTTTAAGAACAGGAAGAGAATGTCTACTCTGCTAGAAGCTTTTACGTTTTTCTTCCCGGACGTTTACATTTCATTTCATCTTCTTAAGTTTTGGTATTACATGCATGATGCATAAATAACATTTTGATTTTTTTTTTGAAAGAACCATTTTGATTTTTTAAGAACAAATTAATCATCATGTGTTCCAACATCAACAATCATTTTTTTCATCCTACCTCAAATCCTCAAGCTTAATTGTTAAATCAATGTAAGGTTGCGCAATTAGCTGGTTTATGTTATTTCTTTTCAATTCGAATAACAAGTTCAAGAAAACATTCGATCGCGATTCCGTAAAATTGGTATGCAAAATTCTTTTTTGTACATATATAGTCCAAGTTTTCGATGCGATCAATTAGAAGGAATCAAGTTTAATTTTCGATTCACTGTGATCAATAAATTACATTTGTGAGGTTTCTTTTTAGTTCTTCATACTATACGTGCAAGGCAATGTTGAACAATCCATGGAGTCTTGATTGATTGATTGTACGTGATTTATTTTTTTCCTTTAAAAATGTTGGAGCCTGCAGCATATGCTTATTTTCTTTTTGGTACGCACTCTGCAGGCCAAAGACATGATTTAACCTAGGGGTCATCATTTGGCCCGTGGGCCTCGTGGGCCGGTGGAGGCCCGCAAGCCCGTGGGCTAAAAGCCCGGCCCGGCCCGCAAAAAAGCCCGCAAAAGCCCGCCAAGGTGGTTGGTGGGCCGACCATGGTTTAGAGATCTAAAGTCCGGCCCGGCCCGCAGGCCTGGCCCGCCAAAAGCCCGTCAAGGCCCGTTAGGCCCGGCCCGTCAAAGCCCGTTAGGCCCGGCCCGTCAAAACCCGCACACATATTGACATATATCATTAAATCATTTAATGAATTTTAATCATTATACAATTTATACCTAGTTAATGTTTACCTACACACATATTGACATATATATATATAAAATATAGTGATTAGTAGTCTAATAGACTAATACTATATAGATATATATTTTACATTTGTGTATATATATTAATATATTACATATACATGGATAGATTGGATATTTGAATTCCATATATAATTAAATTTGTGTATCTATTTTACTATTAAGTCATTATTTAAAGTTTAGCATAAGTTAGGGTTTAGGTTTAGGGTAAATTAGGGTTTAGGAGATTAAGATTTATGGTAAGTTAAGGTTTAGGAATTTGAGGTTTATGGTAAGTTAGGGTTCCGGTTCTAGGATTTTATTATAATTTTTTTAGGGTTTAGGGTTTGGGGTTTAGGTTTTAGGGTTTAGGGTTAAGGGTTTAGGTCCAAAATTTATAAAAATTAGGGACGGCCTACTTAGAATATTATGAACAACCAATCCGACAGTCAATTTTTTATATATATAAGATAGTAGTACGTATATCATTATACCTACACTTATATATATATAATATAGTGACTAGTACTATATATATATTTTTTATATTTGTGTATGTCTATATTAATATATTACATATACATATATTGATCAAATATTGGAATTCCATATATAGTTATATTTGTGTATCTATTTTACTATTAAATCATTGTTTAGAGTTTAGGATAATTAAGTTAGGGTTTAGGTTTAAGGTAAGTAAGGGTTTAGGGGATTGAGATTTAGGGTAAGTTAAGGTTTAGGAATTTTGAAGTTTAGAGTAAGTTAGATTTTAGGTTTTAGGAATTTTGAGGTTTAGAGTAAGTTAGGGTTTAGGGGTTAGAGTTTAGGGGTTAGGGGTTAGGGTTTAGGGGTTAGGGTTAGGGTTTAGGGTTTAGGGTTAGGGTTTCATTGTAATTTTTTTTATCGATTTACACAGTAAAACAGTAAATATAATAGATGGTTTAGATTAGATCTTGTAATTTTTCAATGGTGAGAGTTTAATTGAGAGTGTGTGAAATGACATCAATACCCTTCTTTTATATATTGCTTATTTTTCCATGGAGAAACTAGATAAATTAAATTTTTATATCAATTTTTTTGACACTATGAGATAGATATGTAATTTACAAGAATGTGTGTTAAAATTTTGATCTTAAAAAATTCCTTTAGGGATGGATAATTTATGTTTTAGTTGTAAGGGTACTACAGTCACATTTAACGAAACTCATAGATGTAGGTCTAAATCAAGTCCAAAATTTATAAATTTTTAACGGCATGCTTAGAATATTATGAACAACCAATCTGACAGTCAGTTTTGTAAAATGATGATACATGATCGATTACGTTTCACAAAGGACTTTCAACCCATATAACCAAAGAATAAAGGTAAGAACATTAGTGAGCATGTAGAGAATTCAAGCAATATAAGAATTAAAAATGTTTTAACAATAAAGAAGGCCATATATAATAGTTCACCTTGTAATAAAAGACACCGTACGTAAAAATTAGCATAATCGAAGTACGTTTGGATCCCAGTCAATACAATTAAACAAAATTTGTGAAAACACTAAAATACACTCATCTTATTTTCCTTATTTTCCTATGGGGGGAGTAGATAAATCAATTTTTTATGTCATTTTTTTTGATACTATGAGATAGATATGTATTCCATAAAAGTATGTGTCCAAAATTTGATGTTAAAAAATTATTTTCGGGAGGGGTAATTTCCGTTTTAGTTGTAAGAGTACTATGGTCACATTTGGCGAAATATATGGATCGATGTCTAAATCAAGTCCAAAATTTATAAAATTTTAAAGGCATGGTTATAATATTCTAACCAATCAATCTAACGGTCAATTTTATAAAATAATTAAACATGTCCGATTAAGTTTCACAAAAGTATTTCATTTCATATAACAAATGAACAAACGTAAGAACATTAATATACATATGGAGAATTCAAGCAATATAAGAATTAAATATGTTTTAATAATAAACGAGGACATGTAGAAAACTCCATCTTATAGTGATAAACATCGTACGTAAAATTTAGACTCGTCGGAGTACGTTTAAACCCCGGTGCATGGATGAAGGTTACGTTTATTTTGAAATGTCTTATTTTTTTAATAATTAAAGCCCGATAGGCCCGGCCCGCAAAAGCCCGCAAAGGACCGGCCAGCAAAAGCCCGCAAAGCCCGCTTGAATGGGCCGGACTCGGATCCTTATATAAAAGATAAAGCCCGGCCCGGCCCGGCCCGCATATATTAAAATGTTGTTGAGGCCCGGCCCGGCCCGGCCCGTGCCGGCTATACATGGGCCGAGCCGGGCCGGGCTTTTTGCCGACCCCTAATTTAACCTGTGATGGACCACCAAAATATATTTGGTTCCAAGACAAATTGCATTGGCAACTATTGCCGGTGCTTATTTTGGAGATGAAATTTGCCGACCAACCTATTTTGTTGGTCATGAGACCAACCTATCAAAGCTTGAAATGTGGCAATAGTGATGACCATGGTTGAGGTAGAATTGGTCGATGATGAGGTATAGTACAAGAGCAATGAACGGAGGGGTTGAGGTAGAATCTCCAGCTACGTATAGCCATCAGTCCAATCCTTTAATTTCTAAGTGATCTGAGAGAGTACGAGTAGCTAGTTAGATCGAGTTTTGCATGCAGAAAGTAGAATAGATTCAATTTCTGAATGGGGATGCCGCATCCGAAACTCGCTATGATTTGATTGGCGACGAACTTGATATTCTCCAATTTTTTTTCCAAGTTACTGTGGATTTTGAAATTTTTGCATGCTCATAAGATGGAGGAAGAGTGTTTGTTTTCTCGGTCTGTTGGGGCCCTGGGGTTATGGAGATTCGCCGGTCAATGAAGAAAAGAGTGTGTTTTCTTTCTGAAGCTAGAGAGTTAAGTTTAACCATGGTTAGGACTGACAGATGTCAAGCTTTGATAGGTTGGTCTATTGACCAACAAAATAGAGCTGGTCGGCAAATTTCATCCCCTTATTTTGTACCCTTTTATCTCCTAGAGGCATTTCAATTGGTTTGTTTATAACCTGGTGTTGGCCCTGTGGGGCTGTTCTGTCTTTCTTTTCCCCCTTGTTTGAAATGGTATGCGCTGTGCAGTTGCACACCTGCATGCATGAGCTGTTACCTCAAATTCCTTATGTCCTTGTATTAAAAACTAGACACCACGAGTGGTTTGATATTGTTCTGGTGTCTGCTGCAAGAGTTACTTGTATTAAAAACTAGACATCACGAGTGGTTTGATATTGTTACTTTGTTTTGGTATCAAAGTCAGAATCTTATCGGACGGCACTTAAGTCGCGTAGAAGAACATCAATTGTGCGAAAGAAGCGGTATAAGGTAAGTTTTCATAAATTGTTGACAGCTGTATAAGGCAAAGTCTCTTTTGATTTCATTCATCGAATCTGCTCAATTTTTGAATTTTATGTATTTTAAAATATTGTCTAAATTATCAAAAACAAGTTCTTCTAAGTTGAGGAGTTATATTCCTCAAAATATTATCAATCTTATTAAAAATGAAGAGGATATTGAATTCTCTAATATTGAGAATCAGCTTCATAGTTGGAGTCTTCTGAAGGTTAAACCTTCAATGATATATTCTATGAATATGTTCAATTTAAATATGGATATGACTATCAAAACAATTGAACAAACTATTCCTATCAGAAAGGAACATGAAACTATTCAGTTATTTCAACCTGAAGAAATCAAAAGGTATAAAGATAAATATAGATATTTTCATCTGGGTATGGTTCAAGTGGCTATTCGACCACTTTCCAGAGAAGGCTTAAATGCCTAATTATTTGTTGCCTTAAGAGGTAATTATTTGTTGCCTTAAGAGACTGCAGGCACCTAATTTTTAATGACTCCTTATTGAGAATCATTCAAACGAGCCTATGTAATGGTCCAGTTTATTTTAACTGCTTTCCTAATTTCTGTGTCTCTTTAACAGACAGAAATATTCTTGATGTTTTAACATTAATATTCTTGATGTTTTAACATTAAATGTTAAATCCAGTTACTATAGTCTAAAAGAAGGATCTGAGCCACTAAATATTACATATTGAGTGTATTACAAAGCAATTAATAGACATAAATATTCTTGATGTTTAAATGCTTAATGCCTAATTATTTGTTGCCTTAAGAGACTGCAGGCACCTAATTTTTAATGACTCCTTATTGAGAATCATTCAAACGAGCCTATGTAATGGTCCAGTTTATTTTAACTACTTCCCTCCTTATTGAGAATCATTCAAACGAGCCTATGTAATGGTTCAGTTTATTTTAACTACTTCCCTAATTTCTGTGTCTCTTTAACAGACAGAAATATTCTTGATGTTTTAACACACTACAAGAAAACAACACTTAGACCACGGAAACGTAATTGTTTAGTGGTCCAAGTGACACTTAGACGACGTACCGACACCTCCGTCGTCTAAGTGAAGCATTATATAAGCCCGATGCCAAACTCTCTTCATTCAATTCCATCCTCTGTCCCGCGGAAAATTTTAAAGATCGAAGAAGAAGGAGAAGGGAGAAGGAGAAGGAGAAGGAGAAGGATCAGAATCAGGATCTCTGCTGACTAGCTAGCTAGCTTAATTAACTGATATCGAGAAGGCCAGCAGGTACGTACACAGTTAAAATTTGCTTAATATATATTTAGTGAAAACGTACATACATGAAATGTCATTAGCCTATATATACAGATTAAATTACGTACGTAATTGATGGATCGATGTAGATCGAGTACGTATAATTAAGCGTAAATTAATGGACTAATATATATATATATGTAATAATTAATTAATTATAATATTTTGTAGCAATATGGACAAGAGTTGGATGAAGTTGAAGAATAGATGTGATGTCCGGTATATGGATGGAATTAGCGAATTTGTGAATTTTGCGATAGAACATGGTCAGGGAAAAAAGCGTTTCAGGTGTCCGTGCCAGAAATGTCTTAATTGTCAGTACGTGGAGGTTAATGTTATGGTGCAACACCTGTACGAAAATGGTATGATGTGGAGTTACATTACATGGAGCGAGCATGGTGAAGCAGTAGAGTTCAGCGCAGCAGACTTCAGCTCACACTACAAGAAAATGAAACATTACCGGCGAGATTCCGGCCAACAAGGCCGGCGACCGGAAAAGTCGCCGGTAATGTCCATCATTACCGGCGACTTACTCCGTCGCCGGTAATGTCGCCGGAATCTCGCCGGTAATGTTCCAAAACATTACCAGCGACTCCAACCGTCGCCAGCAATGTCAAGCCGAACATTTCCGGCGATTTTCCGGCCGGAATTTCGCCGGAAATGTGTGGCTAGACATTGCCGGCGACGGTTGGAGTCGCCGGTAATGTTTTGGAACATTACCGGCGAGATTCCGGCGTAAAGTCACCGGTAATGTCTTCATTTCCGGTGACTTACTCCGTCGCCGGCAATGTGTCTTATATTAGATGCCCGGTGCGGCAGCTCGATCATTCAATCATTTTGATCGAAAAAAATCCAGAGAAATCGAAAGAAGGAAAACGTACGCTCTGAAATCGATCATTCGGTATATTGTCAAAATTAAGGCGCGCGTCGAAAACTCGATCACTCGGGAAGCTATATATATAGGTAGGTGTATATATACGTATATGTGGTATATATATATATATGTGTGTGTGTTGATCAAATCCAATTCGTGAGATATATATGAAATGTTGTTGATGTACGGTCACCGAAACGAGAATACAGCTTGTAGTTAATCTTGTGTCTGAATCAATGACTGGTATTATCGTATTGTTATCGGAGCCAGGCTTAACAGAGCCTCCTCCTACCCAGTCAAATACGTTTTGAATTGAAAAAAGGAGAATACTATCATCGAGTACTGAATCGAATTCAGAGATTAGATCGATATATATACATATGCATGCATGTGTTGATTTAATTAGAGTTGAATTGAGAGATCACGTCGATTATTAGTAGTGAATGTGTGTATATATATATAATTAATACGTAAAATTGTTAGAATTTTCAGGATGGACAAGAGTTGGATGAGCCTCGAAAGATGGGATGTCAGATATCACCAGGGAATTAGGAGTTTTGTGGATTTTGTGAAGGCTAATTGTGGAGACACTACACTTCATTATTGCTCGTGTAAATAATGTAAGTGTTTCAGCGATCGATTTCGATTTCCCATTGATAAAGTCCAGAGGTACCTGAGTAAATACGGGTTTTGGGATAAGTACACTTGTTGGATTTATCAAGGTGAAACATCGGTAGCGGGTCCGCATGATCATGGACAATTTGGTGAGAGGGCCAGTCCACGCTATGATCATGGAGATTTTGCTGAGAGGGGCAGTTCATCCTATGATCCAACATCGATGTTAATCAATGATATGTTTCCTCATGAGAGTGGTGTATTTGCTGATGAAGCACCAAATGTCCCTCCCGTCGTTGAGGGTTTCCCCCATATCGAGCCAGTCGAACCATTACCTGGAGGTCATGTCAACACAAGCGGTATGGACAAGTACAACAACCTGATTGCATTGCAACAGACTCCGTTGTACGACGGTTGTAGTAAGACTGTTCTTGAAAGTGTGATGGGAGTGATGCAGCTCAAAATGGAGAACAAAATGTCTGTCAAAGCTGTTGATTCTTGGTTGAAGTGGACTGCTTCGCTACTGCCACCCGGTCATCGTCTTCCTACCACTCATCATAAGGTGCGACATATCCTGAAAGATCTTGGGCTTTTCTACATCAAAATCCATGCATGCAGATATGATTGTATTCTCTTCTGGGGAAAAGATCTCGAAGACCTTGAAGCCTGCCCGGTATGTTTTACAGAAAGGTATAAGTTGACTCCTGCAGGCAACAAGAAAGCTGTGAAAATACTTCGATATTTCCCGCTTATTGATAGGCTGGAGCGGTTGTTCATGTGTGCTTTCACGGCCGAGGCAATGAGATGGTGGGCTGAGAGGAACTTGCCTGACGATGACACCCTTATACACCCTTCCGACGGAGAGGCTTGGAAGCACATGGTCAGGGAGTTTGATCATTTTGCAGCAGAGGTCCGAAATGTTTGGCTAGGGCTCTCATCTGACGGATTCAACCCTTTTGGCAACATGAGTCTTCAATACAGTATATGGCCAGTTATTTTGGTACCGTACAACCTTCCACCATGGATGTGCATGAAGAAGGAATACAATATGCTCACTCTGTTAATTCCGGGCCCGGGTTATCCAGGAAAGTGTCTCGATGTGTATTTGAGGCCTTTGATTGAGGAGCTTAAGTACCTGAGTGAGTGTGGCCACCCCACTTACGATAGGTTCAAAAAGGAGATGTTCCAGATGCATGCCATGCTTGTTGGCACCATCAATGATTTTCCTGCCCGCGGTATGTTGTCGGGCAACGTTACCAGGGGTTACAGGGCTTGTTTAGAGTGCATGACGGTTGATTGTTGCAGTCCTCATTGCAGTAAAATTGTTCAGATGCGTCACCGTTGTTGGCTTCCATATGATCACCCATTTAGGCAGGATCCAGACGCTTTTGATGGGACTGTGGAAACAGGTGTGGCACCCAGGCGATGGACAGGGGAAGAAATTTTGGAAGTGTTGAATGAATATGATTTTGGCCAGCTGAGCAATCATCCTGACATAGTGGCGTCAATTCCAGACAAGCCCAAAAGGTATATGTTTTGGACACACAAGAGCATATTCTGGGAACTCCCCTACTGGCCCAGGTTGCTTATCAGACATTACCTAGATGTCATGCACATAGAGAAGAATGTGTGTGAAAGTGTGGTGGGCACAGTTCTTAACTTGGATGGGAAAACAAAAGACATCCCTAAGGCACGTATTGATCTGAAAGCTATGGGACTGCGGAAACATTTGTGGTTACGAGATGGTAAGAGAAAAATGCCGCAAGCTCCTTATACCGTCAAGCCGAAGCATAAGCATGAAATTTTTCGGTGGCTGATTAATGTCAGGTAAATATTCTTATATATGACTATGCAGTACGGAAATTGGTTTGCCTTTAATTTTTACCGGATTATGGTGATATGCGATAAATATAATTGTTGCCTATGGCTATATATATATATACATGCAGGTATCCTTATGGCTATGCAGGAAATATAAGCAGGTGTGTTAACTACCGGGACAATAAGATGTACGGATTAAAGAGTCATGACTGCCATGTACTGCTTCAACGCCTTTTCCCTATTTTCATTCGAGGGTACCTGCCCAAGGAGGTGGTGGAGCCGTTGGTGGCCTTGTCAAGATTCTTTCAGAAGTTATGCACCAGGGAAGTTAAAAAATCAGATCTCAGGGAGATGCAAGATGACATCATTTTTATCATGTGAAAGCTTGAGAGGATATTTCCCCCAAATTTTTTCGACATCATGCCTCACCTCACGATCCATCTTCCCGAACAATTGTTGCTTACCGGTCCCGTACACTACACTTGGATGTATCCCATGGAAAGGTACATTTGGTTTGCCTCTGTTTTTATATGTAAAGTCTTAGTTTTACCCCTTTTAACATGCACTTGTTAACTTGTAGACAATTGGGAGCCTACAAGGACTATGTGAAGAATAAATATGCACCTGAAGGGTGTATCGCTGAAGCATATGTTGCGCACGAGTGTGTCACGTACACTAAAGTGTATTCGGGAGCGCTTGAGGACCCCCAACAACAGATGCCGATAGATGAACCTCAGTTCAACCTTTCTATCATCTCCAATGACGTTGTAGTACAGGGAAGCTTGCCAAAGTCGTACAAGTTGGATGAAAATGAGGTAGTCATTGCCCACTGGTCGGTACTGATTAACTGTGAAGAAGTACAATATTGGAAAAACTATCATCTTCACTGCCCTGCTATTGCCGGAAATGTTGATTACCACAACAGGACGTTTGCAAACTACTTTGGTCCATGGGTAAGGGTATATGTGTATATGTCTTTTTTTTTATTGCCATTTTCCTTATATAGCATGTGTGTACGTACGTGGTTTTGTGGTTTCTATGTTCATAATGTCTTGTGTGGTTTCTTATCGTTTTCAGATGAACCATGTAGCAGATGATGGTTACCCAGAGTGGTCAAACGAATTGAGGGTCCTTGCGATGAAACCGATAGCTTCAAAAGTTTACTCGATGTGTCAGGTCAATGGCGTGAAATTTATATGTGAAAATAGAGACGACCGACTGAAAACACAGAATTGTGGGGTGATGGTCCATGGTGGGCAGGATGGCGTTGACTATTACGGTGTCCTTCATTCAGTTGTTGAACTAATTTATGGGAACCGCATGAAAGTGCACTTGTTCAAGTGTAGATGGTTTGATACTAGCCCGGAGAACACAAGGACCGATCAGCACGGAACATTTTCGGTGAATACTGCTACTACCTGGTATGAAGAAGACCCTTTCGTTCTTGCCTCATCAGTAAAACAAGTGTTTTACCTGGACGATCTTCTTAACAAAGTCCCGTGGAAGGTGGTTAACCATGTTGCTCATAGAAACATATACAGTGCTGCCACACTTGGTGATACCGCAGATGATGAGGAAGTTACTGCATACCAAGAGCCGAACGCTTTTGACATTCCGGAATCATCTACGATTCGCCTTAATATTGTGAGATCTGGGAGTGTGGTTCGAATTACTGGAGCAGAACTTCTCGATGTTAATCCATATGAAGTTGACGCTGATTCAGATGACAAGGAGAGGCACATATTGCCAGAGGTTACCTATGAAACCGAGTCAGACTCAAGTGATGACGATGATTACGATTATCATCCTTAGTACATTAATGATGTAGTCGGAAATTGTTGTCGGAAATATGATGTAGTCGGAAAATGTAGTCGAAAGTGTAGACGGAAATTGTAGTCGTTAATCGTACGTAGACGGAAATTGAGAATCGAAATTGTTGTCGAAAAATGTAGCCGGAAATCGTAGACGGAAATTGTAGTCGTTAATCGTAGACGGAAATTGATAATGGAAATTGTAGTCGGAAAATGTACGTAGCCGGATATCGTAGACGGAAATTGTAGTCGTTAATCGTACGTATACGGAAATTGATAATCGAAATTGTAGTCGGAAAATGTAGCCGGAAATCGTAGACGGAAAATGTTGTCGGATATTCTTCGGGAAATAATGACATTACCAACGAGTTGCTTATAACTCGTTGGTAATGTCATTACCAACGAGTTGAAGTCGTTGGTAATGACATTACCAACGAGTTATAAGAAACTCGCCGGCAATGTTTTCTGGATAGAAACCCAGTCGAGCCCGAGCCTTTCATTTCTCCTCCTCTCCCTCTCCTCCTCCTCTCCCTCTCCTCTCCCTCTCCTCCTCCCAAATCGGTCCGGTGAGTTCAAAGTAGCTCACCTCCTCCTCCTCCTCTCCCACTCCTCCTCCTTATCCTCTACTCCTCCTCTCCCTCTCATCCTCTCCACCGATCCCCTCTCCTCTCCTCCTCCGAAAATCTCCTCCTCCCCTCCTCCCCTCACCATTGTAGTCGGCAAAGCATTGTAGGTGGAAATCCATGGCAGGTCCGATCCTCTCTCTCTCCCTCTCTCTCTCTCTCAATTTTTAATTATTTTTGTGTATGTGTATGTGTATGTGTATGTGTATGTGTAAATTAATTAGGGTGCTAAGTTGGAAATTAGGGTGATAAGTTCTAAATTTATATGCAATGGAAATATATGTGATGTATATATATATTTAGGTATGTGAAAATTAAGTGATGTATATATATGTGAAAATTATGTATATATGTGGTTTGGATGAATATGTGATGTATATATATGTGGAAATTAAACCTAATTAAGATGCATGATATATATATGTGTGAAAAATGTGGAAAATTAATTAGGGTTAGTGATTTGGATGAATATGTGAAAATTAAATTTAATTAAGATGCATGATGTATATATATATACATCGAAATGTATATATGTTAATTTAGGTGATATAGTTGTTAATTAATTGTATAAATGAAGGTGGAAATCGGGATCAGAACGGTTTAGAACCAGAACGGTTTTAAACCGGAACCGCGCGGAACCGGAACCCTTTGGAACCGGAACTGTTTGTAACCGGAACCGTTATGTTACAAACGTTTCCGGTTACAAACAGTTCCGGCTTCTAACGGTTCCGGTTCCAAACCGTTCCGGTTCCGATTTGTTATAGAAACGAAACGGTTTGGAACCGGAACTGTTTGTAACCTTTCCCGTTATGTTACAAACGGTTTCGGTTACAAACAGTTCCGGTTACAAACAGTTCCGGTTCCAAACCGTTCCGGTTCCGATTCCGATTTGTTATTGAACCGAATCCATGACTATTACGGTGTCCAGGAGGTTTTGCGGCTAATTGGCTTCGGAGAGGTTCCCGAAATAGTGGAGGGAACAGTAGTCAAGCTTCCTCCTCGCCCGCAGTTAGCAACACGCCCAGTGGGCCAATGATGACTGCTCGCACGAGAGCCTTGCTAGAGGCGCGAGCTGAGGAGGAAGCTGCACGATCAAGAGCCGTGGAACCGGAAGTCGAGGCTCGAGCCTCAGTCTCTAGACGCTCAATCAGCAGACGTCCCTCCGGTGGCAGAGCCTCAGACGAGCGACAGTCAACGGGGGCATCAGAAACTCCCTCAATCCGAATGCCCCATATTCGGATGGTGCCTACTCCCGTTTCACGGGAATCATCTGAGGCACATGGTGGTGCTGGCGCCTCATCGTCCAGGCCTCGTCTATCTCCGCCGTCCGGTCTCTTCCTACCCGACGAGATTCCTGTCATCTCTGAATTCGATGATAGGGGGATGCCTGTTTATGTTGAAGGACGGCCGGAGTTCCTGACCGTGGAGGAAGCGTATAACTTCCTCCCGTTCAACCCCGTGTATCTTTGGAGTGTGAGGTGCACCAACCAACAAACGGACGATGCAGGTAAATTTTATTTAACATCAGATTGATTACTTAATTATTACTTAAGACTTGCGATTTAATGATATCAATTTGTTGACATTGTATTATTAGGCAATTTCGTTAATGGGACTGGAAAACGGAAAGGGGCTAGAGGCACCTGCACCGGGAAGAGACTTGAGTAGGCCACCGGCGGAAGGAAAACGCCCATAAGGGCCAATGAGGATGGTGAGGTGATCGAGGCATTCGACACCACGCGCAAATATGTCAGCATGGCCGGTGCGATCGTGCGGGACAAGGTCCCAATGCTTTGGCCAGATTGGGAATCTGTACCTATCTACGTGAAGATGCAAGTGCATAATGCACTCAGTGTGAGTAAAATCGTATTTTCATTACGTAAATTTTACATTTATTAATTAAGTCCACTTAAATATATAATTTTACCTTTTATATATTCATATTGCAGGTGTGGTTTGACGTGGATGAAGTTCTTATTCACACGTGGGTAGAGCGTCAACTACATATGAGGTGATGTGCTTCGACTTATTTGAATATATATCGAGTTAGATTTTTGTTTATCAAGTGTTTTAATATCTCTAACTTTTTTTCCTTGTTTTAATATAGGTATAAAGAGTGGAAAAACGAGCTTTCTTCCCATTACACTGTATACAAGGAGCTAGGCCGAGGTTCTACCCATAGCGAATTCCGGTTTAGGGAGTACGAGTGGCTGTGGCTGACAGCCCACTTCGAGCACCCCAAAGCTCAGGTATGCATCCTTAATATATCATACAAGCCTAATGTATCGTATCAGACTGAAATAGTTAGTTACTAATTTTTTTCCATATGTTTATCAAACAAGGCGATTTCGAAGACGAACCGGGCGAATAGATTGAAAAACACCAGGGCCCATCATGTAGGTTCACTCAACTACATGGGTTGGTCGACTAAGGCGCCGCAACAACAAGAAGTGAACCCCTTGGTGTATATTCATCAGAAGTTCTATCCGCAGTGCCCTGACGAAGCGATAAGTCTTTCGCCTCTCCATGTGTTAATAATACAAACGTTTTCGATATTAATAGATTTTGTTAGTTAATACGTTGTTCATTTTCGCTTTTCAATTAGGCGAGAGTGGAGGAGGCGACCGCAGAAGTGACCATGAGTATAGCTCGGACTAACCATCCTGACTGCTCCGAGGAAGAAGTCACCCAGTATGCCTCTCAGATCGATCCGCTTGATCCCCCGATAGCGGCTCAGATCATGGCAAAAGCGTGCGGGACTGGAAAGAATACCTACTACTGTAGGGAAATGGGCTCGGCGGGCGAAGGAGTATTGAAAACCACTTCACAATACTCTACCGGGTCAAGAAGTTCAACTTCTAGTCGTAACCTCGCAGCGGAGCTTCATAGGACGCAGATGGAGTTGGAGGAGCAAAAGAGGCAGATGGCCGAGTACCAAAACATGGTCCAGCAGCAGACACAGATGCAGGCTCAGATGTACACATGGATGCGGACGATGTACGAGGCTCAGACTACCGGACAACCGTTCCCCACACCTCCCCCGGTCCCGGTCCCTCCGTTCCCTAGCTATCCACCACCACCACCGCACCAGTCAACGCCAGAGCAAGACCAAGGAAGCCACCGGAATTCAAATGAGTACATGGATTACTTCGACCCTGACCCGCAAGTTCCTGGACCCTGACCTGTAGTTGTAGTTAATTTTCGTATCGTCGTTGCTATTTGTACTGTACGTTGGACATTTATGTGTACTGTTGAACTTGTATGATTGTACGGTTTATGTCTTTCAATGCAGGTTCTGGAATTGGGCCCAATCCAGAACCGCGTTTTTTTTTCAAAATTTTTCCAGACATTGCCGGCGACATGGACCTCAGTCGCCGGCAATGTCTGAGATTCCGGCCACGGCGGCGCTGCCATTGCCGGCGACGGCGTCGCCGGTAATGTTAACACCGGCGGGGGATTTCCGGCGACGTCATTGCCGGTGACTTGTCGCCGGTAATGACAATTCCGGCGAAAAAAATAGACAAGGCCGGCGACCTAATGTCTCAATTTCTGGTAGTGTCAGGGTACAGTTACCATGGTGCCTTATCCAGCGGCAGTGGTGCCGGACCCCCAGCTTGCAACCCAACTGCAGATTTGGTCCATGATGCGTTTCCAGGATGTAGTCATGGTAGACACCAACACCAAGACGGAGGTTACAGTACCACTAATGAGCATGATGACACATTCCCCGCTGCTAGCTTGGCCACTGACACCAGTGAGATGGATAAGTACAACCGGATGCTACTTGAAGCGCAGACCCCGGTGTTCCCTGGATGTCGAGAGAATGTGTTACAATATGTGATGGAGCAAATGAAGATAAAAGTGAAGCACAAAATGTCAGTGAGTGCTTTTGACGAAATTCAGGAGCAAATATGTAAGTTGCTTCCTGATGATCACAATCTTCCTAAATCTCATTATAAGGTTAGAAATATCTTGAGCAGCCTCGGCCTAAAGTACAGGATAATTGACGCATGTCCGAATGATTGTGTGATATTTTACAAAGAGTATAAAGATTTGGACTATTGTCCCGTATGTGGCCAGTGCAGATTCCAGGTGAATAGGAAGAGTTCGAAAAAGAGAATTCCTGTGAAAGTTGTTCGATATTTTCCCTTGATTCCCAGATTGCAGCGCCTATACATGTCTCTACACACAGTAGAGGCGATGCGATGGTACGCAGAAAAGCGAATAGATGACGATGTCCTGCGACACGCCGCGGATGGGGAGGGTTTCAAACATTTCGACAGAGAATTTGGAGACTTTGCTGCAGAGGTTAGAAATGTTAGACTCGGCCTATCTACAAACGGATTCAATCATTGGGGAAGTAATAGCTCCGCCGTCAGCACTTGGCCAGTTATTCTGATGCCGTACAACTTGCCTCCGTGGATGTGCATGAACAAGGAATTTAATTTCCTTACTGTACTAATTCTAGGTCCTAAATCTCCAGGGAAGTGCTTAGATGTCTACCTCAGACCTTTGATCAACGAGCTGAAACTGTTGTGGGAAAATGGAGTCCCAACTTATGACAAATTCACTGACACGATGTTCACGATGAGGGCTGCCGTAATGTGGACGATCAGCGATTTTCTAGCGTATGGGATGTTGGCAGCCTGCAGGACAAAAGGATATAATAGATGTCCTATATGTTTGGATGACGTGAACTCTAGTTGGCATGCGGGGAAGGTGTGTTACTTGGGTCACCGTAGATGGCTTCCTCACGACCACCCATGGCGACAGGATGAAGCTCATTTCGACAGGACGGTAGAGAACAATCCTAAACCCCGTAGTTGGTCGGGCGAAGAGATTTTAGAGAGGTTGAGCTATTTCGACTTTGGTGTGTTGACCAATGACGCGGATATAAAGAAATGCAATCCAATTCCTCCACATGATCTGAGCTATTGGGATCACAAGAGTATATTCTTCGAACTCCCTTACTGGTCGAAGTTGAAGCTGAGGAACAACTTGGACGCGATGCACATAGAAAAGAATGTGTGCGACAGCGTGGTGGGAACAATTCTCGGTATTAAGTTCAAGACTAAAGATACTCCCAAATCGCGCAAAGATCTGGAATCAATGAATCTACGTCGTCCCTTGTGGTTGAGGAGGGATAGGAAATGAGTGTACAACAATATGCCAGTTGCACCTTACATAGTGAAGCCGACACTTAGACGTTCTGTATTTCACTGGTTTAAGGGCGTTCGTTATCCGGCTACGTATGCAGCTACTATAACTGAAGCAGTGGACGAGGTGCAACACAAGTTTGTTGGTCTAAAGACACATGACTATCACGTTATGCTGCAACGTCTGATTCCAGTGGTAATTCGACCATACTTGCCTCGTGACGTCGTAGAACCAATAGTGGCATTGTGCAGATGGTGGCAGAGGTTATACGCCAGAGAATTAAAGAAGTTAGATGTGGTGGAATTGCAACAACAAATTGTGCACATCATTTGCAAACTAGAGAGGATTTTTCCCCCTGCTTTCTTTGACATAATGATTCACCTAATGATCCACCTGCCTGAGCAGGTGCTCATTTCTGGTCCGGTCCAGTACACTTGGATGTATCCTCAAGAAAGGTACGTACAAATAATTAATTATACAGGTTTTTTGATTCATAATTTGTTCCACTGGAGATTACTAGCTAGCTATATGTACTTATTCTTATTGTACGTTTGATTTTGTAGACAGCTTGGACAGTATAAGTCATTCGTCAAAAACAGGTCGGCCCCGGATGGCTCCATAGCAGAGACATACCTAATGCATGCGTGTGTTACTTACTGCAACAGGTACCTTAAAGATCCACCACCTCCCACTGCCTCCAATCGCAGTGCCCGCATCAATCTTTCTGTCATCACCAATGTCGTCCGACCGTTTAGAGGAGTATTAAAGGAATCGTTAACACGGGAAGAACTTATTGAGGCACATTGGGTAGTGTTGCGAGACTGTGACGAAGTTGAGCCGTACATGATGTCATACAGGGAGAGGCTTCAGGCGTTAAATCAAAACAAGAGTTCGGCGTGGATTGAGAAAATGGTTAAGAAGAAGTTTCCCGATTATTTCTTCCAATGGGTACGTACGTACGTCTCGGTATTTAGTAATTTATATACATATCGATCATGTTTGTAGAAAGTAAACCCTTATATTTGCCCATTTTTGCATATGATTGATCTGCAAAAATCTGATAACCACGGGGGGTGGTGATCATGGCCAAAGCACTTGCTAGCAGGGAAGCCGATTAAACACTATATTTATCCCGGATGTTTTGTGAACGGTGTAAAGTTCCATTCATTGGCCCGAGATGAAGGAAGAAGAACACAAAACAGTGGGGTAGCGATTGGGAAAGACAATTATCTATATTACGGGGCTATTAATGTTACGGGAATGATGTCAACGTTTTCCTATTCAAGTGCAGATGGTTCAAGCGTACAAAGGAAGACCTGGGACTATTATCAGTCGATACAAACTTAGGTTGGTATGAGGATGAGCCTTTCGCTCTCGCCACCTTAGTTCGGCAGGTGTTCTATCTCGACGATCCGAAAGCCGGTGAAGGGTGGAAAATAGTGAACCATATCTCTCATCGAGGAATATGGAATACAGAGACAATTGAAGGGACACCGGCGACGACTGAAGATGCTGCTAAACCAGAAAGAGACATTCCTGCCTATCAAGAGCCTAATATTTCTGTCATCTGCTCCGATATAATGGACCTGGTTCAAGATGGTGAACAGTTACCCATGCCTGATGGTTGTACAGATCTAACTGAAGATGAGATTATCGATGCCATTAATGAAGAAGATGAAGAAGACGAGCAGGATGAGGACGCGGACGAGGACTCAGGTTATTCGTCGGACGATGTTGAGTATGATGAGGAGGATGAGCAATTGGATACCGGGGACGAGGATGATGACGATTATGATGATGACTACTTAACTAAGACGAGAAAAATTAATTGGTAATTAATTTATGTAATTATTGTAATATATGATCGATGCATCATCGATCAATAACTAATATAAATATTATAAGGAGGAGAATGTATATATATGTACGTATATCTTCGACTTTTTGTACTTAATTAATTAATTACGTACACGCGTCCATGCTCGATCAGATCGGATCGACCAACGTACGTAAACTAAATTAAATTAATTAATTAATCCGAATTATATATCCTGGATAACGGAGAAATTAATTGCAGACTGTCGCCTTTTGGGTATTTTGGCTATCTCCCTAAATCCTCGACCCTAAATCTAGCAAATTGGATCGATCGATCATTTTTTTAATTACATTCTTGAATCAGAATAATTGAACGGACACACAAATGACCGGGGACGACCTAAACCCTAAACCCTAAGGCCCTAACCCCTGAATTCAGGGTTTGTACACTTAGACGACGGAGATGGTCATTCTCCGTCGTCCAAGTACTCACTAGGACGACGGAGAAGGGAATTTGCTTCGTCCAAGTGCAAAACCCTAAACCCTAAACCCTAAGGCCCCCTAACCCCTGAATTCAGGGTCTCTTCACCTGGACGACGGAGATGAGCTTCTCCGTCGTCCAGGTGCAGAGACCGTATGCCCTAAACAGTAAGGCCCCTAACCCCTGAATTTAGGGTCTCTTCACTTGGACGACGATGAAACTCATCTCCGTCGTCCAGGTGCAGATTTCGTAATTTTTTCTAAGACAATGACCATCTAGACCTTCTTCCAATGCATATTCTTTTTGTCAAGACTTTAGAGTAAATAATTCTTGGTGTGTGAGCTTCGACGGTTCGAAAATCGGAGTTGCGAAATGTCTTGTATCCACGTTTCCGATTTGTGAAATTCTCGGTTTTGCGGTTGACTGTGCCGATGAAACCTTTCCCGAACTTATTATTTTCTGGTCCTTTATTGTAATTATATATTATGTTACGACGAACATATCCAATGGTTGTTTTGTCCAAATTCAATTTCGTTAATACTCTGCTGCAAATGAGCCTATACTCATGAACACTTAAGCCGTAAAGATTAGTCGATACTTAACAACTTTCAAGACGTAAAATTATTCATCGGTTCAAATTTAACTGTTCATATATACGATGCGTTCATCGATATTGTACGACTATTTCACTCGAATGACAGATCGCTAAATTCCTAGCGAATTAATTTTTAAATTTTTTTTTACGTAATTTGAACCTGGACGACGGAGATGGTCATTCTCCGTCGTCCAGGTGTTCACTTGGACGACGGAGAATGACCATCTCCGTCGTCCAAGTTGAAAATCATGGCGGTTCAATGTGCCGCCTCAATTTTCGGCACCGCTTGAAATTTCACTTAGACGACGAAGAATGAATTCTCCGTCGTCTAAGTCCAAATTTATGGCGGGTGAACCGTCCCGCAAATTAATTACGCGCCGCTTCGAAAAAATTTAACGCTTCATTTAGACGACGGAAAAGTCCGTTTCCGTCGTCCAAGTGCACTTAGACGACGGAAAATAGGGCTCCGTCGTCTAAATGAAAGCCTATATATAGCACAGCACCCCCCCCCCTTTTCTCATTCCATCTCCTCTCCTCTCCTCTCCTCTCCTCCGGCGATTTTCCTCCTCCGGCGACGCTCCGACGACTAAATTTCCGGCGTGGTTCCTCCTCTCCGACGACTCAACTCCGGCGATATTCCCGATTATTCCGGCGAGGTAAATTTTTATTTTTTACCTTATTAACATTATTTTTATTTAATTAATTAATTTCTAAATATAATTAAATAATTAATTAGTTTTATTAATATTTAGTAATCATTTAGTTATTATAATTATTATAATAATCATTTAGTTGGTATCATTTAATTATTTAGTTATTATAATAGTTATTTGGTAAATAATAATTATTGTAATTAATTAATAGTAATAATAATTATTGTTAATAATAATTAATTATATTGGTAAATGAATAATTATTATTAAATGCATGATAAATAATAATTCATTATTGTCATTATTTATTGTTTTAATTAATTGATAATTACGTGTATTTTCTAGTAAATTGCATGGTAGTACGTCTTTGATTTAAATTTAGTATATAAGCTTGGTTTATTAAGTCGCACTCTTTGGAATAAATGGCGCCTCTTTTCCTAGCTTATCTCCTTAACCCCTCGTGATGTGTGGATTTCATCACCGCACACCATAACCTAAGTGAAGTTATGGACACGAGGTTGAGGGCGGGGTTTGCAAAGGACTTGAGGGAGTGTAAATTTTCGAAAAATTGGCCGAATGTCGGACATGGTGTCTAGAAACGGGTTATGACTGGTGACAAGTTTTGGATCTAAGAAAGACGACACTAATAGAGTATATACCATTCATTTGGTTAGCCTCGGGGTGTTTTGTCGAAATTAGTCCTGCCTCTTGTGTTATCTCTATCCCTAACTGACCATGTTTTTCGATTGAACCAAGGCTGATTAATTGAAAATTTACACTTTATCGCGCGGGTCGCACGTCCATTGAACGACCGAAAAAGCCAAGCTAGTGTACTCTATTTAAATCTTAACCGTACTTAATTAGCGTAAATTTTGCACTTGTAATTATTATGGTAAGTAGGTATTTGAACAACGTACTCCTAGGTTTAAATGGCTCCATCCGGCAAGAAAAAAGCCCAACAGGAGGCAGAAGATGCTATGCTCCGCCGCTTGGCAGACCAAGTTGGTTGGGTTGAACATGAGGGCAACAACGCCCTCAATCCGGACCCTTCATCTGGTCCGGAGGCAGCGCCTTCTGGGGAAATTCCCGCTGCCCCATTAATCTCCAGCAGTGATGACGTCGACCCCTTTTCAACTCCGACGCCCGGTACCGATTCAACGGCAAGTACTTAGGCGTCTTCGACCGCTAAATCTATCATGTACAGCGCCCGGCGTAAGCAAAGGAGGGCCCCCACTGACCCGGAACTGAAAAGGACTCGCGGTCTCGTTAAATGGGGCAAAGCGGAGAAAATTTGCAAGGCGACCGGGAAAAAGATCGAGTTGCCCTACGACGAATTCACCGGTGGCCCTCCCACAGCTCAGCTAGCAAGTCTCTCGGCGCATAGCATATGGTCAATCGTTCGTAGCCGGGTTCGTCTCACTGCCCCTACTTGGAAGGAGGTGCCGGATGATGAGAATGCGAAAGTCTTTAAAGAACTTTCGGTACGTAATACGTACAATTTTAGTTATTATATAATATTGTTAATGTTAGTTATAATTTCATAATATATACGATTATAATTTTCTATTTATTTCTGATAGGAACAATTTACGGTGGATCCGACACCGGCGATGTTGAGGCATATCAACCAAACCGCCAATTCCATCTACCGTGATTGGAAGTACAGGCTCCATCAGTACTTCGAAAATATCGGTCCCGTGCCTGCCCCCGTAGAGCTACGTGGGGATAGAGAAGATGAGTGGCAGTGGTTGTGTAACCACTTTCAGAATGACGAATTTAAGGATGACGAATTTAAGGTGTTTACTTTTTTTATTTCTATTAAGATAATTAAATTATTTAAATTTTAGTTACTTATTAATTTTTTAATGATTTAATTATGTTGTCTAACAGAAATTCTCCGAAGTCAACAAAGCCAACCGGGGGAAGAAGGACAAACACCATACTTCTGGCGCCAAGCAACTCATTCAAATAGCCAAGGAGCACAGGGATAAGAGCTCCAAACACCCTTATCTCGATGCAAGCATAAGCGCGTACGTGACGCCTGGGCTCGATAATGAAGCGAGTCAATACGGCGTAAGTGATATATATATATATGTGTGCTTTTAATTGTAGTAATTATTATTTAAATATTATTTCATTATAATTTTTTAATTATTCTTTTGTAGGCAAGGGTGATAGAGCGTGCGCAGGAAGAATTGGCTAACACTCAGCTTGCGTTCCCAGATTTGTCGCCGGAAGACCTGCCACCTCTATCCATGGAGAGCCAAATTGCAATCGCGGATGAGGTCTACGGTCGTAGAGCTGGCAAGGAGGTTAGGCACTTCGGGCCTAAGGTGGTTCGAGATTTGTCGACGACCTCCGACTCATCATCTACGGGAGGTTCGGGGCAGCAGAGAAGGACTCAGACTGCGGCTGTCGAAGCAGCCATTCAAGAGGCTCGACTGGCACGAGAGGAAAATCAATCCATGCGTCAAAGACTTGATGAACAACACTCACAAATAACCCAACTCATCGCCCTCATGCAACAATCTCGAGGAGAATGTCAACCTCCTCCGAACCCATACCCCGATGACGACGACCCGGCTGGAGGCGGGGGACTCGGCGGCACAGCGCATCTGCTCCTCCAGTGTGTTAGCTAGTAGTTTATTAATTATCTCGTTTCTTTCCGCATTCCGAACAATATTTTAATTTTTATGGGTTTTTTGGATGGGTATGTACAAATTAATTTTAATTATTTAATTAAGTAATATTACAAATTTAGTTTATTTAAAGAATTTTAACAGTTTTCATTATTTAAATTCAATTAATAATAAATTAAATTATTAATATTTAATTACAATTTAATTTTTTTTTAAAAAAATTAAATAAGCACTTGGACGACGGAGAACTTAATCTCCGTTGTCCAGGTTCTTACCTGGGCCACGGAGAAGCTGCCAATCTCCGTGGCCCAGGTAAGCACCTGGACGACGAAGATTAAGTTCTCCGTCGTCCAGGTGATTACCTGGGCCACGGAGATTAAGTTCTCCGTCGTCCAAGTGCTTACCTGGGCCACGGAGAATGTCCGCGGTCCAAGTGCACTTGGACGACGGAGAATAAATTCTCCGTCGTCTAAGTGCTTGGACGACAGCACTTGGAGCACGGAACTTGGACGACGGAGGTTCCGTCGTCTAAGTACTTAGACGACGGAAAAACACACTTAAACGACGGAAACGCTCCGTCGTCTAAGTGCGTTTTTCTTGTAGTGACATTAAATGTTAAAACCAGTGACTATAGTCTAAAAGAAGGATCTGAGCCACTAAATATTACATATTGAGTGTATTACAAAGCAATTAATACCCTGAGCCCAAGAGCAAAAAATTATGATACAAAGGAAAAAACAGTCTTGATTGAGACCAATTTGTTAAAATCAGATGTGTCTATTCTTCAGACTATCCAATGGCAGGATATTAAAACTCCTGATAAATGGATGCTTGAATCTGCCACTCCATCTAAACCTATAGAAAACAAAAGGGTTGAAGAAATTCTACAATATGATGATGGGGATGTTATTATCAAATTCGATAACAGTAGAAGATCAATTAGATTATCATTCTCGGATGATGGTCTATCTTCTATTTCATAAAAAAAAAGTGAGAATATTGACTCTCAAAGGTTTTATGCTCCAAACCGATCTATAAAAACCTCTTCGTCAGGCACCAAGGTTCCTAACCTGGCTTTTGACTTACCTGTACTTCATCTCAACATATTCCTCAAGGAATTTACCATGAAAAACCTTAGACGTTGTCTGAATTCAATGATATTTCATCAATAAATGTCATTTCTATTACTTTTACTTATGATCGACAAACTTGCGTTAAAGATTTTATGCAAGAAAAATATTTTCCCTTCAAAAAATGGATCTTCTTTAACTTCACAGAAGAAGAACAACAAAATTATAAAACTCTTTATTATGTCACTATTGATGCCCAAAGGAAAGTCATTTCTTTCCCTATTTGGTTTCTAGATTATTCTATCCATGAGAATTCCCCATGCTTAAATGTGCTTAAGTCCTTAGAAAAGAATTGGACTACAGCAAAAGGGAATGTGATTACCTTTATTCATCCGCCTTCAGAACATCTAAAAATAAAGGCAGGACAAGCTATTATTGAGTCAGTTTCTTTCAGCCATGAAAAACAACATAATTATACAAATTTGACTCTGCAAACTATGTGCTCTCAACTCGGGGGAATGGAGGAAAAATTAGAAAAAATTACACAACCTCCCATAATACAGGATACTAAATCCATATTGTCTTCCTCTATTATTCATTCTACTCCAAGGGTAGTAGAACCTTCTATTCTAAAGCCAAGTATTAATATCACTATGCCTAATAAAAATGATATTAATATTGTATCCATTCTAACTCAGCAGTTAGAATCTTTACAACTTGGTAATCATAAATCTGGTGAGAAGAATGCTCAAATAGCTACTATCTCAGAGAAGAATGCTCAAGTAGCTACTATCTCAGAAACATTCTCTGATTCAGATAATGAATGTGATATTAATGAATTTGATAAGCAAATTCTTGCCATGGAAGATGACTTTAAAAAATATCATACAGGTCAAATTCCTACCATAAATCAAAATGTTTTTGGAAGAAGCACTGCTTTTGGTAGGAAATCAATCCCTACTGCATCAACCAGACATTATTATACTCGTCCTACTCCTCAGGACTTATTATTCGAAGAAGAAAATTCAAATATTACGGCTAGCTTTAGTGCTAGAACCATCTATGAATCGAATATTGATGGATTATCTGAATACCAGATAATCACTTTGCTTCATAGAATGACTATGTATTCTACGGTTTGCATATTTGCTCATAATTCAGATAAAAAAATTGCAGAATACATTGTTGCAGGATTTGTTGCCAATTTCGTGGTAGGTGAGATAATATCATTTCTCCTGAACAACGGCAACAAATCCTAAATGCAACTAAAATTATTTAAACTCCAGTGACCATGAAAGCTGAACAAGGTCATCACAGTATTATATATACTGGAACTCCTATTTCTAATGCAGTTTATATACTGCTTACTTCCATTCTATTAGCTTTCGTTGGGTCTAACCTAGTATCCTTCGAAAGAAACAAAGACTTATTAGTCAATCTTAAATGCCCTACCTTAACTCAGTTCAGATGGTATAAGGATGTATTCTTATCCAAAGTTATGATTAGGACAGATGCCAACACTTACTTCTGAAAGGAGAAGTTCATTGCAGGCCTTCCTACTCTTTTTCCTCAAAAGGTCAAAGACCGTATTTTAAGAAAGCATGGAGGAAACTCCATTCTTTATTATGAGTACACCTATGGTCAACTCATCAGTGAATGCGTTGCTGAAGGCTTATCCCTTTGCAACGATATTAAGCTTAAAGCCCAACTAAAACGTCAACATTTGACTGGCAAAAAAGAAATTGGTGAATTTTGTGACTAATTTGGTTTTGATATCCAAATCCCTAATAAACATAAGGGAACAGATTCAAAATCCTATTCAAAGAAAAAGAAACGCTTTATTAAGAAATCTTTTCCCCCTCACAAAAAGAAGAAAAAGCGAAATTCAAAACCTTATTATAAGAAGAATTATTACCATAATTCTTCTAATACTGTTATTTGCAGAAAATGTAGTAAAACTTACCACTATGCTAATAAATACCGTACCAAAAAGAAAATTAATGAGATTTCTGATGAAGGTCTAAAAAAGTAACTTTTACCAATTCTTCTATAAATCCTTCTGACAGTGAGCCAGAAGAACAGGTCAACATTATTGATCAAGATTCTGACAGTTCTGATTCTGAGTCTTCATCCTCATCAGACTGTGGTTATAATGCAAATCATTACAAAGCTATTCTTGAAATGAACGGATTAAGCATAAACGTGCTTACAACCCAAGAAAGATCTATTCTTGACTTAATTAATGGGATCCATGATCCTGAAACCAAGAAGAATATGATCGAGCATTATTTGGAAACAATAAAATGGGAGAATAAACCTCGAGATTCCCCTTATATTTCAAATGAGTCGTACTCCTTAAAAGAAGTCTTTGATGGGTTAAAACCCATTCTTCCAAGAAAGTATCTATTTCTGACTTACAGGAAGAAATTAACTTTATAAAAATAGAGGTAATTATTATCAAAGGAAGAGAAACTTATATTTCTGATTTAAAAGCAGAAGTAAATAACTTAAAAATAGAAACCAAGTTTCTCAGAGAAATTATCGACAAGATTATTCCTGAACAAGGAGAATCTTCTAGTCCGGATGAAGAGAAATTTCTCAATATCATTCACCAAGTAACTTACCAGAAATGGTAATTCTAATGTTACTATTGTCATAGACAAAGACTGTCTTAAAAGGGATCGCTCTCATTGACAGTAGAGCAGATCTAAATTGTATCAGTGAAGGGGTAATCCCTATGAGATATTATGATAAATCATCACAGTCGTTAAACACTGCTGATGAATCAAGACTAATAATCAAGTATAAATTATCCAATGCCTATATTTGTAACTTAGGCATGTGTTTCAAAACTATGGTCAAAGGTCTGACACAACAAATTATTTTGGGAACTCCTTTCCTTAGTCTTCTTGCGCCCTTTATGAAAACAAATGAAGGGATAGTTTGTGAAATTGAAGGTTAAAAGATCGTTTTTGAATTTATCTCTAAGCCTCAAACTCGTGAGATTGATATGTTAAAAAATACTCTTATTATCAAGGAAAATCAGATAAGTTTGATCCAATCTGATTTAAAAGTTATGAATATTATAACTCAAATTAACTCCCGCCAAAATCGGATTAAATCCTTATCTGATATTATTAAAAGGGAAATATGTAAGGATTTACCTAATGCTTTCTGGGAAAGAAAAAAGCATATTATCACTCTCCCTTATGAACCTGACTTTAAGGAACAAAATATTCCTACTAAAGTCAAACCAGCTCAAATGAATGCCGAGCTGATCGAATATTGTAAAACAGAAATTAATTCTCTTCTGGAAAAAAAACTTATTAGGAAGTCTTACTCCTCTTGGAGTTGTACAGCTTTTTATGTTAATAAAAATGCTGAAATCGAAAGAGGAACTCCTAGATTAGTGATCAATTATAAACCTTTGAATAAGGTCCTCAAATGGATTAGGTATCCATTACCTAATAAAAATGACTTATTATTTAGGCTCCAATCGGCCTTTATTTTCTCAAAATTTGATTTAAAGTCTGGATATTGGCAAATCCAAATTGTTGAAAGGGGCAGATATAAAACAATATTTACAGTATTTCAGTCACTATGAATGGAACGTTATGCCCTTTGGGCTTAAAAACGCTCATTCAGAATTTCAGAATATTATGAATGATATTTTCACACCATATTCTTCTTTTTCTATTGTTTATATAGATGCTATCCTTATTTTCTCACGTTCGCTTGACCAACACTTCAAGCATCTGAATATTTTCATAAATCTTATTAAAAAAGCAGATCTTGTTGTATCTGCTAAAAAGATGTCTATTTTCTAGAAAAAAATCTGTGTCCTTGCCAAGAAATTAAATAAGGAAGAATTATCCCTATTGAGCGAGCTATTCAATTCGCAGAAAAAATTTCAGATGAACTTAGGGACAAAACTCAGCTTCAGTGCTTCTTAGGAAGCTTAAATTATATTGCGGAATATTATAAAAACCTGTCCACTGACAGCCTTCTTCTTTATGAGCGATTGAGGAAGAATCCTCCTCCTTGGAATGGAACCCATACCAAGGCAGTAAGACTTATAAGTCCAAAGTAAAAAGTCTCCCTTGTCTAGCTCTTGTCTCACCAACCAGTTTTAAAATTGTTGAGACATATGCCTCAGACATAGATTATGGAGGAATTTTAAAGCGAAAATTTCCTAATTCAGAAAAGGAAATGTTATCTAGATATACTTCTGGAAAGTGGAATGATGCCCAGAAAAAGTACTCCACTATAAAAAAAGGAAATTCTGGCTATTATCAATTGTATTTCAAAATTCCAAGATGATTTATTAAATCAAGAATTTTTATTAAGAGTTGACTGTAAAGCAGCTAAAGATGTTCTAGAAAAAGACGTTAAAAATTTAGTTTCTAAACAAATATTTACAATATGACAATCTACATTATCTATATTTGATTTTAAAATTGAGTTTATTAAAGAAGAAACTAACTCTCTCCCTGATTTTTTAACCAGAAAATTTATTATAGGTACGAAATGAGCCAGTTTTGCCGAGGCTCGAGAGGAGGAAGATATTCTTCCAATGAAAGAGGCAGAGGCAGAGGGGAAAGCAGTTTCCCAAGCTTTGCCACTCAGAGTTATTCAAACTCTTCTCCCCCTTCTCAATCTAGAAGGAGTGAGCTTGCAGATGTAGTGGATTATTTATCCTCTGGCAAGACCCAAGAGAGCTTTACAGCAACTCTTAAAGAACTTGTTCTTCCAAGTCTAAAGAAACATTTAGAAGAACAAATTATTATCCTTCAGAAAGGAGACGAGAGATATTTTAACTCTCCCAATACTTTGGCAAGAAGATATTTTGAACCTGAAGCTAATTTCCCTCTTTTAGGGAAGAAAAATAAGAGATATTATGAATTTATCCTCATGGAAACTGGTTCAGTAAAGTTTCATCATATGAACCAAAACAAGCATACCGAAGATATTTCCTTCAGCAAAACGTTTATTCAGCGTATTATTATCAGTTATAATTATTGGGATTATAATTATTGGACTTGAAGTTTATCCAGGCCAATTATAATTATTGGGATTATATGGAAGCATGAAGCAAGGCCTTTTATTATCAAAATAAGGCTGAAAAACATACATGACTCATAAGGAGAGAACCCACTATTTTAAAGTAGGAACTTCCTTATTGGTTCTACTTTTGGTTCCATTCTATGGGTCCAGGTGAGGACTTCCTTCCTGAGGAACTCTCAAAATCTTATGATGAGTATATTATGAATAACCCAAAGTTTAACGAAGTCAAGGTGATTAGTGGGAGTAATCTTCTCCACTTTATTGCAAGATTCAGCCTTCTTTGGATTTGGCAATGGACTTATTCAGTCTGTCACCTAGAAATAGGGGTTTTATTCCTTAACCGCCAATTCCATTATAAATGGTGGTCTAGATTTGATTATAATCCTCCTTTAATCAAGATAAATGAGTGTATTGCTGTCTTCAAGAAGGTAGAAAATGAACATCTCCTCAGCAAAAGCCCAAAAGGGATTTTGTTATTTCCTCCTTGGCGGATCTAAAATTCGCTTTCCCTTTAGCTTCTCTTAGAGAGCTTAAGGAAAAATTATTGCAGCAGCTCTCATCCCAAATTGATGACAATGTAGCTGTCTTATTCAAGGAAACTTCTTCTAAGACTTCCTCAACTCCCGCTTCTATGATGGATGAAGACGAAGATGAAGGAGAAGAAGAATAAGACTTTACCCAAAGTAATGAAGACATGGAAGATTATTTGGGCAATGTTCCCTTCGCAGACCCTTCCAAAGAATTTTTGGATTCTTTGAATGATGAAAGGCCTCAGAGCTCTAAGAAGAAGAAAAGTAAGGCCAATGTGGAAATCAAGTGAAGCTTCCAGCCACCTTCCTTGGGGATATTTCCCTATTAAAATTGTTGTAATAGCTGTGGGGATCATTTTTCTGTTTTTCACATGTTCTATGGGGCCTTTTGAGAACCGGCGTGATTCTTAGTAAAGTTGAGATTCTTTTTGCTTTTCTTTGTTGGCCATTTAGTAAAGACATTTTGTCTTTTTTTTTTACCGAATCTTGGAGTAGCCTCCGATAGCCTGTTGTCCTCCTTTTTAAAGTGGAATTCTCCTTCAAAATTTCACAAATTTTAATTTTCAGATATATTAGCTCCATATTCTGTCTGTCCACTGTAACTAGAGTTACAGTGTAATCCATATTACCCTCAAATTCCTTATGTCCTTGTATTAAAAACTAGACACCACGAATGGTTTGATATTGGTTTGGTGTCTGCTGCAAAAGTAACTTGTATTAAAAACTAGACACCACGAGTGGTTTGATATTGTACTGGTGTCTGCTGCAAAAGTAACTAGTAATCTTATCGACACCTACACTTTGATCTTATTTTTTCTTAATTATTACACCAATAATGCAAATTTTGTTGCTTCAGTTTGGGATTGAAACTGTTTAGAATGGGATTTCGTTGGCAAAGTATGCTTTCTGTACCATAAAGTGTATATAAGAGTCGGTAATGTTTGATGATAAGCAAATTAATTAAATTAGGCTACGTTGATCATTTGATCATAAGTGTTTGTTCTATAACGTGCCGGCCGGATCGATCATTTGATAGGTATATGTACTTTTCAGACTTCTCGGTCACAGTTATTTCCGGCCGCAATAAAACAAGTGAACAATATTACTAATTAAGCTCACGCTAAGTACTACTAAAGCTAATTGGAAACTCAAGATTAACAAATTTATCAAATTAAGAAGCTCTAAAAGCATATCACCTAGGTTTTTTTGCAAAGCAAAGTATCATAGAGTAGCGGAACTGAGACCATCTTCAAGAATCAAGACCAACAGCCCCGAATTTTTTATATTTTTTTTTATAAAAGGGAATTCGATTGAGGGAAAAGAAAACTTAGCCACCATTATTGTGAATGCCACAAAGAGGCTCGTGGGTTACGATGAGTGGAGAATCAATACACAAAATGTTGTAAAAAAAGGAAGGGAGATTGACAAGCCAATCTACTGGGCACATCCTCTTGTGAACTAAATTTGCAACGAAATCCGCAGCAGAATTAGCACGTCTGCTGGTTCAAGACCAGTAAATTTTCCCAAAAAAATGCATCATGGTTCTGATTTGTGAAATTAACGGAGCAATAGTCCAATCAACTCCCAGAGTGGGATTCTTGATAGCCGAGATAATTTGAAGGCAGTCAGTTTCCAGGAGAAATGAGGAGATATTCATGGCCAGAGCGAGTTTCATAGCCTCAATTATAGCAAGAGCTTCAAAGGCGACAACATAGAGTGCATGGAAAGACCGAGAAGAACCAGAGACTAGAGTCCCAACTGAATTACAAACAATAACTGCAATGCCACCAGCTAAATCAGAAGAACACCAAGCCCCGTCAACATTTAATTTGAAAAGGTGAACCGTGGGTGGGTGGGGGGGGGGATCCAGGAAGTAGAGGAGGTGGCAATGATATCCTTAGGATACTTGAAGATGTTCCTACTTGGCTGATGAAGAAATTCAAGAGCCGAATTGAAAGCCATTTTACTAACCAACACTAGGAAGGGCTTATGGCTATCAAACACACGCGAGCACTTGTGCTTCCAAATATACCAAAAGATAAATAAAATGTTAGTAACAATAGTTTTTGAAGCATCTGATCCTGTCCTAATAGAGATTAAAAACGGTTGGATCCACTTGTCAAGGGAAGTAATGTCACTTAAGTTAAACCGGATAGCAAGGGGATGACCAAACCAAACTCCACGAGTCTAAGGGTAGGCAAGTAGCATGTGTTCAATAGTTTCAGGATACTCATGGCATAACGGGCATAAAGCAGAATTGCTAATATGTTTACAAAAAAGATTGGCCTTAGTAGGTAAGCATCCCGAGAGAGCCCCCCACAAGAAAATTCGAATCTTCGGAAGACACTTGACCTTTCGAATGAGATTCCAAAACCTAGGTTGCAAAAAGTGAGAATGATTTGGATGGGAAACAGGAATATGAAAATTCATACTTCTAAGATAATGATAGCCAGATCTAACAGTATAGTGTCCATGTCTCTCCATGGGCCAAAAGAGTTTGTCCAGAGAAGGAGGGAAGATGATAGGAATAGAATTAATGGCTAAAGATTGGGAGTCGGAGAGAGGATGGTCAATCGAATCCAGCTTCCAGCGTTGAAACTCAAAGTCAATAGAGTCAGTGACCAGAGGATTGAGGGAATGGATAGTGTCAGACAGGTGCTTGGAGTTAAGAAATGGAAGCTAGTTATCATTCCAGAAGCTAACCGATGTTCCATCCTCAATTTTCCAAGAGGAACCATTCAAAAAAATATGTCTAGTCCTAAGCAAGCTGGACCAAATCCAAGAGGGGGAAGAACCTTTAGTAGCTTTAGAGAAAAGTTTATTAGGAAAATAACGCGCTTTGAGGACCTTTATCCAAAGGGCATCCTGGTTGTAGATAATTCTCTAGCATTGTTTGGCGAGAAGGGCATCATTAAATTCCTCAAGTGACTGAAAGCCCATGCCACCCACATCTTTAGAAGTATACAGGGACTCCAAGTTCTTCCAGTGGATAGCCGAAGAATTATTAGAGCCCCACCAGAACTTACCCATAGTCGAGTTTAAATGTCTACAAAGAGTTTTTGGAAATTTGAAACAGGACATAGGGTAAGCCGGGATAGCCGAACCCACCGACTTGATGAGAATTTTGCGACTCGCAAAAGAAAGGGAGGAGGAGTTCCAACTAGCAACCTTTTTAAGAACTTGATCTTTTACATAGCCCAAGGAAGCAATCTTCGATCGCCCCTAAACTGTCGGGAGACCAAGATATTTCCCAGGGTCCCAAATGACTTTCATATCCATAATGGAACTTAGAAGGTAAGAGATCAGAGGATGGCATTAGGACTAAAAGACAGAGAGGATTTATGATTCTCGATTTTTTGACCCGAGGCAAGGCAGTAGGTTTCAATCAAATCAAAGAATATTTTGCAATTTGCAAGATTAGCTTTAAGGAAGAAAATTGAGTCATCTGCAAAAAGGAGGTGGCTAATAATAGGGCCATTAATGCTAGCCGGGATACCCTGAAGTAAATTTGCCTCGCATATATTTTTAGTCATCGACGAAAGGACATCATGGACAAAGAGGAAAAGATATGGAGAGATTTGATCCCCTTGATGGATTCCACAGGAATGGCCAAGGTTTTCCATTAACAAGGATAGAGAGAGACACGGAGCTAACATAGGTCATGATGAGCCTAACCCAACCTGGATCAAAATCTAATTTTAAGACCACGGCTTTTAGAAAAGACCAAGAGACTCTGTCATAGGCTTTGGACATATCTAACTTTATTTCCAAGTATCCCTCAGTTCCTGATCGTTGAAGTTTCATTTGATGGAACATTTCATAGGCAATGATGAGGTTGTCTGGAATTTGTCTACCACCAACAAATGCAGACTGATTTTCCAAAATAAGGTCAAGCATAAAAGGCTTGATGCGATTAGCAATGACTTTAGAAAGAATTTTGTACGAGAAGTTGCATAACACAATGGGGCAGAAGTCAATGGCAGAGCCAGAGTCAGTAACCTTTGGGATAAGCGCAATATGAGTCATGTTCATAGAGGCCAGGATGGGTCCAGAAGAAGAGCTATTAGAGATTGTGCCCATGATAATGTCGTTAACAATGGTCCAGTAATGTTGATAAAAAATACTCGGAAAACCATCAGGGCCCGGGGCTTTAAGGCCACCAAGGTCGAAAACAGCAGTTTTAACCTCAGTCAAATCAATCGGGGCAAGGAGAGATTTATTCATGTCGGGAGTGACAATTTTATCCACAAAACCGATAACATCAAGGATGTAGGAGCATGGCTCATCGTGGAAGGCAATATGGGAATGTTCATTAAGGTGGGAAGTTATATCGGCTTCCTTATCCATCCAAATACGATTATAGTCTTTAAGATGTAAAATTTTGTTCGGGTGCCTTCTTTGAAGGGTGGAGTGATAGAAGATCGCAGTATTCTCATCACCAAGGGAAAGCCAATTAACTCGAGAGTTTTGATGCCAAAATATTTCCTCGAACTTCCAAAGGTTAGCGATTTTCCCAGAAATCTCATTAATTTTCTCAGCGGAGTTGGGAACAGTGCTATTTTGGAGGGAACTTAATTCTGAGTTCTGTAAGGATAACTCTTTACCAAGATTAGGGAAAGTTAATTTAGCCCAGTTTTTAAGTGCAGAACGGCAAGTGTAAAGACTGCTCATGAGATGGTTAGCAGGGGAGGGACCAATCTTAATGATTTCCGCACATTCAAGTTTAGACATCCACATTTGTTCAAATTTAAAGGGGGGGGGGCGGCTCTTATTTCAGCCGGAATGGTATCTAGTAAAATAGGGCAATGATCAGAACTCTATCAAGTCTTTCTTTTTTTGATAACGAGCCATGGTGGTGACAAAACCACGTAAAAGTCAGCTCATTAAACCCGAGATCATGGAGATTGAATTTGAGGAGGAAATATCGAAAGAGATTTAGACGCCAAAGAGGATGAGGATTACCGCTCCATTCTTCATAATGCCATAAGATTTCGTTAAAGTCACCTAAATAAAGCCAAGAAATATTACAAGGTAAAAACCTGAAGTAAACAGAATGCCAAAAGGAGATTTTTCGTTACCATGAAGGGAGCCATACATCCAGGTGATATTATAAGAAATAGATTCAGAAAATAAACAAACATGCGATGAAATTGACAGAATGTTGAATAACCGAAATAGAAACTGGAGAGTTCCAAAAAATTGCAAGACCATCACTGGTGTGGACAAGTTCCACGGTGAAAATGTGGTCGAACCATAAGGTTCTATTCCAAACTAACAAGGCCTTATAGGGCTGCCAAGTTTCCATAAGAAATAAGATATTGGGCCGATTGAGCTTACACAGCTTCTTCAGGGAACTTCCAGTCAGGGAGGGACCTAGACCATGACAGTTCTAGGAGATGACTCACATTCTGGCTGAGTGACTGCATCCGGCCAGTCACTAACACCGATTTCAGAAGATTCAGAGCTTTCCACAGCCTCAACAACATGAGGGGTTTGAGGGACCTGATCAGAAGAGGAAGTAGTACCCTGGAACAAGGGCCTAACCATAGAGTTCACAATAGCATAATTAACTTGGTTCACTGGAACAAACACCCTAGGATTCACATGTATAGGACTAAATTCCAGCATATGGGTAATTTGCGCCCACATAGCCATGTTATCTTCAAAGGAAGGATTAGATGTCAACATCGGGTTATCAATATTATCACCATCAAAATGGGTACCCGAAGCATATCCAACAATGGCTTTATGAATGGATGGGTTGTATTCGGGGATTACCTCGAGAGCAGCCGGGATCAGTGGTTCAAACACAGGAATTGATGATGGATGCTCAGGGATCAGCGCAAAAACAACTGGCAGAGAGGAATCTGGCATCGATTTGAGGACTACCAACGGACTCGGAGGGTCATCACGACCCCACCTCCTACTAGCCTGCCTAAGTTGGTAACGAGAGCCCTTCTTTCCTCGCGAAGCGCCTTTAATGGTCTTGTGAGCCTTTGGGGTTTGGATTGGAATATTAGGCTCCGGGATCGAGTCGGGAATCATCGAGGTTGGTGAAGTAGGATTGCACCGTTAATATTTTGGGGGAGCCATCAGATCTGGATTAGAGGTAAGAACAACTTCCACCATGGCTCTCTTAAGCCGCAGACGCTCGAGATAGGACGAGATTCCAACCTCCTCCGCCGGAGGGAGAAAAACTGGTGTCGAGAGTGCCAAGGCATGCTCATGGAGAGCAGTCTCTCTGATTTGTTGGAATTGTTCAAATTCCTCCAAATCGGCATGTCTGGTCACTAAAGAGGACGAAGTGAAAGCTAGGATTGGCTTGGGCTCAAAGTTTAGTGGGCCTTTTCCCTCGTCAAGGGAAGAGATGGGTTTGGATGGGCACGGAACTCCTGGGCTTGACTGAGATGGATCACTACCGAAATGGGCCTCCAATGGAAATTCTTCACCAGCAAGCATGGGAGAGAGATCACGGTACAAAGAAGGGATTTCACAGATCTGGGAACCAAACCATCTCCTTGAGAGAGATCAAAGGGATAGGCATGTTGTATAACAGAGTAAAGAGTACCATCCATTGCATTCGAGGCCGAATATAAGTTGTGGTCAGCTTAAAGTTGAAAAGGGTGTACTGGTGAGTTTGGTGGAGTAGGGTTTCCCAAAATCGGAACAGTTTGAATCTCCATATGGTTGATAATAACATTGTTTTCGACCACCGAAGGGATAATAGCAACAAGAATAATTTCCTCCTATGCAAATTCCTCAATAATGTTATGTGGAGGATCCAAAGTTCGGGCCGAGCACGCCATGAGGCTGCGAACCAGTTGTTGATGCCTTGGAAAGGCGGGGAGGTTGCATGCTCTCTCAAGGTGACCAAGATGCCCACAATGAATGCAGTAGGAAAATACTCTTTTATAGCGGAACTCCACCCAAACAGTCGGCCTTTGGAACCCGAATCCAGGTATGATAGGGTTACGGGTGTCGAAATGAACTCGAACCCGTAAGAAAGACCGCCACTAGACATGGTTAGGATCTTTAATGGAAAGAAGCCGACCTGCTTGAACACCAATGCGGCGAGCATTCTCGATAGTCATTTGGTCTTTAGGGATTCCATGAACTTGAACCCAAACTGCCATAAGATGGAGTGGGAGATCAATGATGGGTTCAGCACCAGGCCAAGAGTGAGTAGTAACTGAAAATCCCATGACAGACCAGGGGCTTCGAATTTTGATGGCCAATTCAGTAATAGAGTTATTAGTAATGCAATAAGTAGAGTTATTATGAAGCCTCTCGATGAGTACAGCTCCGAACCCTCCCAAGCTCTAGTAAGGATGGAAATAACTGCATTAACATTAGGAGGCCTAGCAGCTATAACATGAGCAACAAACTAGTTTGGTAGGGCTTAGGGTAAATCAGCTTCAACAAGATCAATGAAGAGGTCAATGATGATCTGATCATGAGGAGGGTCCATGATGTTAGCTGATGAGAGAAGGAAGAAATAGGATATGTAGTGTGGTGGTGGAAACTCTTTGTAAGCAAAAAAGAGGAGACAGTGTTTGAGAATTAACTGAAATTCTCTGGTGAGTGGCTTAGACGAGGAATGAAAGTGATTTCCGTTAATGGATAATACATGCAAGAAAATCTTCCAAAATATGCTTTGAACAGGGAATTTCATAAAGAAGCTAAGTACAAGGTGGTTGAAAGACTTGAAGAAGGATAGGAGGCAGTGGATGTAAACCTACACAGGTAGAGAGGAAAGTACAGAGTGGTTCACCTTAATAACTAAGAAAAGACCTCCGTCCAAAGTGAGTGAGAGCAATAAGTAATACAGTAAGGTGCAAATCCAGGAAGGAAGATTGTAGTACTAAGAGTTGAGAGAGTGAATCAGCACTCAGCCATACCGAGGTAATGAGAAGATGAAAAAATTATAAGGGAAACAGCTGCCCTAGCTATGATAAGACCAATCAACCAAAGTGCATCCAGCAATAACGCACGGTAGGGGCAAGGTGAGGAGATGCCACAGTTCACCAACTAAAACAAAGGGGGCAAAGAGAAGTTAATAACGGAGAGAAAAATTGAAATGAACAAGTGTTTGGGATCCAGAAGGAGGAGTAAACGAGAAGAACTTGGGCTTGATACAAGCGCAGGCTATGTAAGGAAGCACCAGTGGAAATCAGGCAGAAAAAATGGGCTTAATGCACGGATTGAGGAAAGGAACTAAGTAGATCTTAGGAAATATCTCTTAGCTTTGCTAAGAGGGAGAGCTCTCAAAAGCGAGAGTGTTTTTTCTCATTCTTTCTCAATCTTTCTTTTTTCCAACAGCCCCGATTTTGAGTGTTGAATGTAAACATGAAAACACTCCCTCCAGAAGTTTTAATTACTACAGAATTTCTAATAACCCTTGATTCCGTTTATTGTTTTCTGCACTATATGTGACTAATTGTTCATATTTGGGCTTGCGTAGTATAAGGTAGAAAGTAGAAACGTTACAATATTTATGGATTCAAAGCAAAATCATACATTCCTACATTTTCCAATGAATGGCTCAACTGTACCATCAACCCGAGGAAATGAGTAAACATATAAGTAGACATTTTGTTTATGATAACATCAAAGGGAGAGCTAATGCTTGTTGGGTATTTTGGTTTGACACTGCTTCACACCCAAAAAGAAGCGAGCTACGTCTGAGTTAAGTTTGGAGGTCTTCTTTCGTTTCTCGACGGTGAAGTAAGACTAAGCCCATGAACTTATTATCCTAGGTCGGAACAAGTTGATAGGATCCCCTTTATTTACGTCCCCATGCCCCTCCCATGTGGGGACGGGGGGCGTTAAAAAAGGAAAAAGAGGGATAGGGTTTCTCTCGCTTTTGGCATAGCGGGCCCCCTGCGGGAGGCCCGCACGGCGGGCTATTAGCTAAGTGGTAGGTGATTAGAAATGAATTATTGTGTGTTACTGATTTACTAGGATATGTTAATGCCTAAACTACAAAAATACTGAAATTGAGTGAAACTAAGGAGAAATAGTTTAACTATAATTATTTTGGAAGGCCCGAGATTTCGGTGTTCAAAAATCGTGGCCCAATTCAGTGATCTTAGTGAATATCGATTTTTAATTTTGTTCCGTCCCGCACCAGCTCGGATTAGGACAGCAAAAGTATGTGAGGAGCGATATTTCAAAAGTATTCTTGAGCCCTCTGCTATAGTCTGGGTCTTAGAAAAAAAAATGCCAGAGTGGCCCAGCCGAAGATTTGCCCACCCATCATCAGAGGTGGCCGGTGGAAAGGAACAACGGCAAAATGAAAAATAAAAGGAAAAACATGGCTGGAGTGACTGCCAATCTGTCATATAGTGTTCTCTCCCCCACCCAAAAGATTTGTTAAAGAAACAGATGTAAGGATAGGGCAGAGAAAATGTAGTTGCTAATGAGAATCAGAACCTCACCAATCTTTTATTTGGGAAAAAATATTTGGCGGTTTTTTCTAATCAATAAAAAAATTCGAAGGTGTTGGAAGTATGTTGTGGATAGTGGCATGACTTGGTGAGTTGTGACTACTGGCGATGACTTTGATGGAGTCGAAAGCCTCAAATCCCCTGCAGCAAACTTATAACCAACCTAACCGTCATCGGAAGTCATCGATCAGAAGAAGTCTGGTAGCTGAACTTAGAGAGAGAAAGTCTCTAGTTCTAGAGCGAGAAGCTCCACACATTGAGCAAAACACAAACTCGAAGGGACTCGCATTCCCACATAATTAACATAAAGACAGTTGAGAGAAACTATTCCTCTCCCACCTTCTCTTCAAAGCTCCCCCAAATTGGTTGGTCCTTCAGTCTTCACTCTTCTTTCAAACTAACACTTTCTCATCTTCCATAAAAAAATACACTTTCTCTTCTTCTCACGTCTCTCTATGGTACTTATAATGTTGCTCATCCAATCCCAAGTGCTATATCTCCATTGGGGGTTCTCTGGGAATGGGAGGCTTCAAAATCCCCACCATTTTTACACACCCGAGTCTTCCTCGTCAGAACCCTATTCGCCAAAACCTCGTAGACAAACCAGAGAGCCAGAATGGCTTTAATAAATTCACTGGCTTCCTGCGCAGGCTTATGTCTAGTGGTGAGTGTTCCCATCTATCTTGATTATGTCTGAGTTCAGGGTTTGGTTTTGGGAGCTGTTTCTGATTTGGGTTTGTGTTGTTTCATTGGAATGTGCAGGGAGAATCGATGGGGGGTCAAAGACTGAGGCAGAGGAGAAGCTTTATTCTTGGGTATACGCATTGGCGCAATCCAATAAGGATTTGGTTTACGAGTATGTTCGATCCACTGAAAGAGGTCACTGTCTTTGACCACTCACCTAGATTTCTCTGTTTGATCAAAGTAGTTAGAAAATGGATTGCACTCATTGCAGGGGTTTGGTTTGGCATTAGATTGTTTCTAATGATGTACAAGTTTTACTATCCAAACAAATGATAGGGGCAGTTGACATGTTTGATGAAATGCCTAGTATATGGGAATTGGCTCAGTTCAGTTTGATAAGTATAGTATTCCCCACAAGCGATAAGGCTCAAGTTATTCTATGTATATGGGAACTATGGATAGTTTGATTGTGGATTTGTAATGTATTATGGATCTTCGCATTTATAAGGTTTATTAATAACAATTAACTTCTGCTTCGCTGCAGGCTTGAGCTTTACTGAAGCTGAAAGGAGATTGAAGGAAAATGGTCCAAATGTTCCGGTTGATTTTTCTTTTCCAAGCTGGTGGCACTTTTTGTGGCATGCTTTCTTTCATCCGTTTAATATCATATTGATCGTCCTGTCTGTAATCTCGTACATAACTAGAGATACCCCAAATGGTTGCATCATGCTTGTTTTGGTTTTCATCAGTGTTTGCCTTCGGTTCTATCAGGTATTTGTTGCTCTCAATCCATAGAATTCTATGTAAAACATACAATTTGGACTAATTGCCTATACATTTCAGGAATATGGAAGTTCAAAAGCAGCCATGGAACTTTCAGAATTTGTGAGGTGCCCTGTCAAAGTTCAAAGATGTGCAGGTAGAACTGTTCAGACTGAATTAGTAGTACAGATTGATCAAAGAGATGTGGTTCCTGGTGACATTATCATTTTTGAACCTGGAGACCTCTTTCCTGGAGATGTGAGACTATTATCTTCGAAACACCTAGTTGTAAGGTATAGACCATATAGTACCTGTAAAGCTTGCTGTTATATAAGAGGGATGTATCCTATATGTCATTAATTCTCTCTGCACAGCCAATTTTGGTTTCGGTGATCATGCCTTGGTTTTGAAACAGTCAGGCATCATTAACGGGAGAATCCTGGACAACCCGAAAAACAGCTGATACCAGAGAAGATCAAAGCACTCCATTGCTAGATTTAAGGAATATTTGCTTCATGGTAAGCTAGTAATTATCATTGCTTTAACTTTTCTGGGCAGTTTGAATAGTATAACCTCAGAAGTTTGGCCTTGCATATTATGACCAGAAAATTGTTCGGGATTAAAAGCTGTAGCTCAGACTTGTCCATTGTACATGTCAATGTTTAAAGAAAATTAATGATAATTTTGTTAGCAACTTTATTCAGCTATATATAGTTGGTCAATCATTGGACAGTAAAAATTTCCTGATGATCTGTATGTAATTCAGGGCACAAATGTTGTATCAGGCAGTGGATCTGGTCTAGTGATTTCCACCGGATCTAAGACATACATGAGCACCATGTTTTCAAACATAGGGAAGAAGAAACCACCAAATGAATTTGAGGATGGTATCCGTCGCATATCTTACGTGCTGGTTGCAGTTATGCTAGTAGTGGTCACTGTCATAGTTATAACTGACTACTCTACATCTGGCTCGCTGACTGATAGCATCATTTTTGGAGTATCAGTTGCAAGCGCACTCACTCCTCAAATGCTCCCTTTAATTGTTAACACAAGTCTTGCAAAAGGAGCACTGGCTATGGCCAGAGACAGATGCATAGTCAAAAGCTTATCTGCAATTAGAAACATGGGATCCATGTGAGTACATAATATTCATTCAATAATAACTAAATAAAATGAATATCTATAAACCAGTGGCTATTTGGTTCATGAACATCTTAAAAGTAGAACTGAAAGACCTTTATGTGCATAAACTATCTTGTATGCATTCTACCAAGCTCCATGTTGTAGGCACCAAATTTGGCCCCATAGATACCTGATGTCTGCTCTCACACATGTGATATCTGATTAGCTGCTTCCAAAAGCTCGTAGAGTGAAACATTATGTCTAACTGTAAACTAGGTAGAAGATGGTACTTTCATACTAATATGGTTTCATCATATTCAAACTTTTGTGTCATCAGTTTTGAAATGGAACTTTCAGAGTTTACTTTTCATTTGATATGTTGTCTTTGTTACAGGGATGTCTTATGCATAGACAAGACTGGTACACTCACCATGAACCGTGCGATAATGGTTAATTATCCAGACAGCTGGGGGTTAGACAGAGAAAAGGTTTTACAGTTTGCTTTCCTTAATTCATATTTCAAGACGGAGCAGAAATATCCCCTGGACGATGCAATTTTGGCACATGTATATACCAATGGATACAGATTCCAGCCTTCAAAGTGGAAGAAATTAGATGAGATTCCTTTTGATTTCATGAGAAGAAGGGTATCTATCATCATGGAAAGAGAAGAGGAGGACAAAGACCCTCGTGGTATTGAGAGAGTCATGGTGACAAAAGGAGCTCTGGAAGAAGTAATGAAATTATGTTCTTTTATGGAGGATATTGCCGGGGGTACAATCTTACCTTTCTCTGCAGAACAGTATCAAAGGATTATAAATATGAGCGAGGAAATAAGCAATGAGGGACTAAGAGTTATAGGAGTAGCAACAAAGAGGCTGGAACTGGTATGTCTGCATTTCTTTCTTACTCAAGCATGCACAAGTCCACAATTATATCCATCTAGTAAAGCTTAATTTTGCATGATTCACAACTTTTGGAGATTTTTAAGTACCGATTTCAAAACTACATCTTTCCCATAGTTGAGTCTAATATGCACTATGTGTTTTGTGATCAAAGAACTGTATAAGAAAGTCATTGACCGTGATATATGTTGAAACTCTGAGCTGCAAATCCAGAATTGAGAGAAGTGTCAGAATCAGCCTTTTTTCTTTTCTTTTTTAATAATGTTTGATAACCTTACAACTATTGTCATGACAGCAATCCAAGTATGAACGGGAAGAAGATGATGATACTTCTGAATCAAACATGGTTTTCCTTGGCCTCATAACATTCTTTGACCCACCTAAGGACTCAGCAAAGCAAGCTCTGTGGCGGTTAGCTGAGAAGGGAGTGAAAGCAAAAGTTTTAACAGGTGATTCACTCTCCCTATCTATAAGAGTTTGCAAGGAAGTTGGTATTAGAACCACTCATGTTGTTACGGGGCCAGAGCTTGACCTACTCAATCAGGAGTCCTTCCATGAGACTGTTAAAACAGCAACAGTCTTAGCTCGACTCACCCCAATTCAGAAACTCCGAGTCGTGCAGTCCTTGCAGACAGTTGGTGACCACATTGTTGGTTTTCTGGGAGATGGAGTAAACGACTCACTTGCACTGGATGCAGCACATGTTGGTATAACAGTTGACTCAGGAGCATCAGTTGCAAAGGACTTTGCTGACATTATCTTACTGGAGAAAGACCTCAATGTGCTCATTGCAGGAGTTGAACACGGCCGGCTCACTTTCGGGAATACAATGAAGTACATAAAAATGTCAGTTATTGCCAACCTGGGAAGTGTTATCTCAATTCTTATAGCAACTTTGGTCCTCAAGTATGAGCCGTTGACAGCAAGGCAGCTTCTTACACAGAACTTTTTGTATAGTGTGGGACAAATAGCAATCCCATGGGACAAAATGGAAGATCATTATGTGAAAGTCCCACAGAGATGGTCAAAGGAAGGTTTACCCATGTTTATTTTGTGGAATGGACCTGTCTGCACTCTCTTTGATGTTACTACACTTTTGTTTCTTTGGTTTTATTATGGGACTGACAGTTTGGACGATCTTGAGTTCTTCCATTCTGCTTGGTTCATTGAAGGGCTTCTTATGCAGACCCTGATCATCCATCTGATCCGGACAGAGAAAATCCCTTTCATTCAGGAGATTGCTGCATGGCCTGTTCTTTGTTCAACAGTTCTGGTTTCAGCCATTGGAATCGCAATTCCATTCACTCCGATTGGGGAGATCATGGGATTTGTCCAGCTTCCTCTGCCGTACTTCGGGTTTCTGCTTGTGCTATTTATAGGATATTTTACGGTTGGCCAGTTGGTCAAGAGACTCTACATTTTGGTTCATAAAAGATGGCTTTAACTTGTAGAATAAATTTCAGATAAGATTCATGTTAGCAGACTATATAGCGAGCACAGAGAAATTAGGCTGATTTTTGTTCTTTCTCATTTATCATTGAGAGAGTAATTACATGTAAACTGAAAGTTGTTACAGGATCAATGACATTTTTGTAGATACTCTTACCTTCAATCTTATTGGACTCTGCAATTTGCAAAACAGTATGAAATACTATGATGGTTGAGCAGAAGTTACAGAGCAATTGCATTTATATACTTCCTCCCCAATTCCCCCAATTCTTATTCCATTCATCTCAGGTGCTACAACTCACAAGATATGATGCAGATAGAACAGCAATACAAGCAACACTAAACAGTTAACATTCCGTTTGTTGGATGAACTACCTGCATAAATATATAAAATAATTCTCTGTTAAGAATATAACTAATGGAAAATTAAGTACTGTTAATGCGGTCAAGAGAATTACTCAAATGGAGATAGTTATTCTTAATCATCCATTCAAAATCCCAGTGCTTTTGGTCATTCTTCAGTGTCCAGTACGCCCATCCAAATGAAGCAACACTGTATACCTCTAACTGGACCTTACCAAAATCTTGATAATCTGACTGAGAGGCATTTGTTACACTCCACTCGTTGACCCACTCCCCTGGAGAAGAAATGCACATGTATAATATTTATCATTCATAAAGTTTCAGATAACTGTATACAAGAAGGAACATAAAGTAGCACTTTTCAGGGCCTTCAAGAAGAAACAAGAACAAACACATAGTTTTACTTCAATTTAGGCTCAGAGTTCATATCAGGAACAAAAGATAAGAACTTAGAGTGAATAAGGTATTAGCAGCATTAACAAAAGGAATCCTGCCTTACCTATAAAAACAAGTGGACCATTTGCACTGTTCAAAGCATGCAATTGAGGTTCCCTGCTCTTGTATATGAATTGTATATTATCTGTATGGCTCAAGTTAACAAAGAAATTGTCGAAAAGATTGTAGTAATGCAAATCCACCACAAGATTATGTGAACCGATGTTGGCCTGAAAAAGTTCTGATGGATCTGTGTTGCCAATTCTTTGGCAAATTATTACATATGCTGTTGATGAGTACTTCCGAACAATTTCATAGCCTTGCTTGTAATATGAAACTAAAGTATTCAATGGAACTGTAGCTACAGATGGTTCATTTAACAGCTCAATTGCCAGCAAAGCAGGTTGTCTTACATACCTACAAAATGCATATTCTAGAACTGTAAAGGACCTTCAATGAAATGTAGAAGATACATTACAGGTGCAATGAAGCTATAAATAAAAAGGGAAAGAGAAATAGAAATGACTTGGTGGCTAAAGTATAATAATAAAAAAGTACGGTATTGCTACCAGAACAGTATTTTTTGCCAATATGATAGTACTCGAAAGGCACATGTATTAAATATTTCACAAATACAACAGAGAACATACCTGGATATTAGAAAATCAATAACAAGCAACGTTTGTGAGATGGCATCTGAATTAGGCCAGTCAGTTGAACCATCCCTACTTGAACTATGTTCCATCCCATTCTGGGAGCCAGGGGCCGCATGAAGGTCAATGATGCACCTAATATTATATGATCTGCAGAACAGTTCTAAGGTATGATATCAGAACTGAATGCGAGTTTTATGTATTAACAGTTGAACAAAATTAGGAGGAAAAAGTACCTACTGTGCCCATGAGAATGCATTATCTAGAGCTTCCAGAGTTCCACCAATAAATGGTGCAGGAGGATCTGGATCGTAAGCAATCCACCAGCCAACCGGAATCCTTACTGTATTTATTCCATGTCTAGACAGAAAACTGAAATCTTCTATAGTGATGAAACTGTTCCTATGCCTCTACAGTTTGAAAAAAGGGTCCTTATATCAATAACAAGCAGAAGAAAAAGTTGTAGGAATTTGTTGTTCTCAATAGTGTTCATAAACAAATATACACTGACTAATGAAGACAATATGCAATATATATATATATATCATATATCACAAGTGTGTTTACATAAAGGACTGAAAAGGTAAAAGATTGCCAACAATCCCTAATCATATCTTCGAATGGCCAATCATTTATTTGAACACTTCACTTTGAACATCTTTCTGCCCTGATTTGAAGAATCCAGTCACATTGAACGAAAAACATATTTGACATATCATGCAAGGTCAAAGACTATAAACACACTAACTACAATGGCAACTACGAACTGACAGGGATACCTTAAGAACATCCTTGGCCTTATTGTGTCCATATCCGTTTGCAAGCTGGTAATCTCCACGTAAGTTATTAGTAACAATGGTCATTTCAAACGTAGCTGCATTATCATCCCATCCTGGTTTCCCTGCATAGTTTGCCACAAGCTGATTTGACGTTGTAGCCTGCAGGGGATGTGTTGTTGGTATATTTCAAGACCTTTATGGGGAAGCATTGGACAATAAGGTAGTCTTAGGTGCCATGAAAGTGAATCATAGAAAATTTGGAAATAATTTTAACCCAGTCTCAGGTCTGTGGTACAAATAGTTGCATGTCTGCAGGAGCATAATTACTGGTTCTAAAATAATGTGAGCATTTTCCAATCTTTGGCCAAGCTAATGGAGAAAAGCTCAAAACTCAGACCTGCAAATATGTGCCACTCATTATTTTGATGTGAACTCTACCATTGCCATTTCTTTCAACGTAAAATGTTTCTGATATTGAAGGTGATTCTGTAGTTGCAGAAATAGGGCAGCCTTCACCTACATCACAGGTAAGAAACTGGCCTTGCGAGGTGCGGAATTGAAATTCTGATTCAGAAACTCTCCATAGCTGCAGCAGCACCAAAACCACATCATTTGTACGAGTAACATGATCCACTAAACAAACGACAACTTCAGTTTTATTAAGCCCAATTTCTGAACAAGCAGATTCAAATACATAGTAACTGGCTCTCATATCTGAAAGAGGTCATTTGATCTTCATTAACTACCTCAAAAGTTGCAAACTCTGCAAGTTTTATAATGTTTAATGGTAACTATAAGGTCTATGATATACCCAATGTATGAGATCATTGCAAAGAATTAGCTTTTGCAAGAATTCCATCATGTTAAGGTAGGTGTTGGTAGCTTATTTTCATATTTCTGAAAAGGGATCCATAGGAGATAACAATTTTTCAATCTAAGGATTATTTAATTCTTAACAATGCTTCCAGAGGTTTCTGATCAGTTCTTTCAACTATTTGAAGTCTCGAAGGAAATGCTGGACATATCATCAGATTGGCAACCAATACCATATTCAACAATTCATGGAGCAACTTACCCTAAGCATTTCCCATGAAGATGCAACATCTCTACTAACTGAGACGTTGGTCCCTCCCCCATTTTCTGCAGAGACATATTTATCCAAAGTCACTGACTTTAGTTGTACCATAGTTCCATCCTACATTTCCATGTCCAAAATTAAGATAGCTGAAAAACAATGAGAAACCATAAACGAAAAGCTCCAACCATTCCGATAATCACAGATACGAAGCTCACCAGCATATCTCCATTGGGAATTCCATCAAAAAGTGAAGGTTTAATCCAGCCTTCCACTACCAACCACCCTCCCAAATTCACTGCTCTCACTTTAGAGTCACCACGTAACCCCACAACTTAGATCAACAAATACAACATACGCTTTCATAATCAGTTTTCATCACATAGATACATTTAAAAATTGAATATTTTAGAGAAAAAGAACAAAGAAATCAAGAGATTAGAGCATTGAGGTTCACCTGAGTACACTGGCGAGAAGATGAGCACAGAGCAAAGCAGATATGCGCATACCCATTTGGTAAGAACAAGTTCCATGACAAATGCTGGCTTCAAAAGCATCTACAAAGCCAAATTGTAGAGCCCATCTGCTAGAAAGATTAAAAAGGCCCCAGTAAAGAATGAGTCTTTAATCAAATCCGAAAACCCCTCCTATGAAATTTCTGTCTCTTCCTCGTCACTCAATTTTTTATAAGAAACTAACAAGCACAAAGATCATCGGATAATCGGATTGCCTTTCACTTCAGAGTAATTGCATCAAAAAGTAAAATTATGTTGTTCTCCATTAAGATAATAGAGAAAGAAAAGAAAAATTTGAAGGGAGGAAAGGAATAAAAAAAGTAAACATTTGAAGGGTGCACATGTGGTTGACAATTGGAAAAAAGAGGTAAAAGAACCGTTATAGGAATTTGATCGGAATTCCGATTAATTAATAGCGATATTGATGTTAATCGGATTCCTAACTGAGCTCTATTCATGTTCCAAATGTGCAAATGACCATTCAAAGTGGCTTAAAACTAGTTGTCAACCTACCGCTAAAGCGCCCAACAGTTTTAACAATATAGGTATAATATGCGGAGAGGATTCCCTTCACCGGCAGTAAGACATCACTTGCAAAAATACCACATATGCCCCTCAACTTCAATTAGCTAGGCCGAGACTCATTTCCCATTGCATCATATTCTTGATGGGTCCCGAGCTTCTGAACCGAGTACGGTAGCTCTGCCCACAGTATTCAAATAACACGGAATGCTCACCGGAGCTACTCTTTTCCGGCGAGACCGTACCGGCCCACCAACCGTCAAGATCGTAGGCGTCAATTATGTCCCTGATGTGAAACTCAAAGGAGGCACTAGTCACCGGCGGCCGCAGGGATGAACCTCCACGGCCTTGACGGCCTCTTTCAACAACGGCTCGTATGGGTTGAAGACGTGGGTGAGATTGGTACACTGGATGACGTAGTTGTTGCCCAGGTTTGTTATGACGGTGGCTTCGTAGTAAGAGCCCAGAATCCCCACGGCTTTATTGCAGATTTCGACATTATCGCCTCTCTGGAATGAGAACCTTGAGTGGGAAGCCATTTTTTCGTGAGAGATCGAGGGTTATGGCCGTCGGCTCAATCGGAGGGGCAAGGAGCCATGTCGAGGGCAAATGGGTCAATCATTAAAGGACGCAATTCTCCAAATAATCTCCCGATTGTGATGAACGGTCAAGAACGATGCGAGAGCTTTCGGATTATATGAGATTGGCTTTTCTGCTTTTGATTATTGGTTGGAGAAGTATACATTTTTCTAGCAATGGCCATAGAGATTTAATTAGCAGATTCAGAATAACATGTTTTGGACCTACATGATCAATCCTTAATTTCTTATATATGGTAATGAGCAAGGAAAAACTAGATCCCATGGGAGTACAAAATAAGTAACACGTGTTTATCAAATACAAGTCTTGCATTGAAAAATTAAATGGTTACAAGTTTATACCATTGCTATGTCATTGAAAAATTAAATGGTTACAAGTTTATATTATAGCTATGCCTAAGAAGTTCGACATATCTAAATTAACTACGAATATGTTAACTACCTAACACAACATCTCGCAAACCATAAGCAAAAACATCAGAGAACCAAAACCTGCAAGAGAATTTACTCGAGAGTAGAGCATGGATAAACAAATATAAACTACTTTGGCCCAAATATATTAAAAAAAAACACCACCTAGCTTTTCACCGATTAATAAGATACGAGATTGTTCTACTGAGGGAGAACAATTAAGGGACAAAAAGAGATTCTAATCTTAGTCCTTGGATATAAATTGGACAGGTGTAAAGTAACCAAGTGATTTTAATCCAATGGTAGATGGAGCAACCAATAGATCGGACGGCTGTCGTTCTCCCATCCTTTTTCATCCCGCATAATCACTCCCACAGGAGATTTGTTAATATGCCTTGAATCTGGTTTGTATGCCGGTAGCATACGGGAGCCTCGCTGATACATCTGGTTATTTGGTACATCTGGTTATTTGTGAGAGGATTCAAGTCAAGGCGGAGTTTTGTTAACATGCCTTGAATCTGGTTTGTATACCGGTAGCATACGGGGGCCTCGCTGGTACATCTGTTTATTCGGTACATCTGGTTATCTATGAGAGGATTCAAGTGTGGCATACGGGGGCCTCGCTGGTACATCTGATTATTTGGTACATCTGGTTATTTGTGAGACGATTCAAGTCAAGGCGGAGTTTTGTTAATATGCCTTGAATCTGGTTTGTATGCCAGTAGCATACGGAGGCCTCGCTGGTACATCTGGTTATTCGGTACATCTGGTTATCTGTGAGAGGATTCAAGTCAAGGTGTCATACAGGGGCCTCATTGGTACATCTAGTTATTCGGTACATCTGGTTATCTGTGAGATGATTCAAGTCAAGGTGTCATACAGGGGCCTCACTGGTACATCTGGTTATCAGTGAGAGGATTCAAGTCAAGGCGGAAATTTGTTAATATGCCTTGACTCTGGTTTGTATGGAGGTAGCATACGGGGGCCTTGCTGGTACAACTGGTTATTCTGTACATCTGGTTATCTGTGATAGGATTCAAGTCAAGGTGGCATACGGGGGCCTCGCTGGTACATCTGATTATTTGGTACATCTGGTTATTTGTGAGAGGATTCAAGTCAAAGTGGAGATTTGTTAATATACCTTGAATCTGGCTTGTATGGAGGTAGCATACGGGGGCGTCGCTGCGACATCTGGTTATCTGTGAGAGTATTCAAGTCAAGGTGGCATACGGGGGCCTTACCGGTACATCTTGTTATTTGGTACATTTGGTTATCTGTGGGAGGATTCAAGTCAAGTCAGAGATTTTTTAATATGCCTTGATTCTGGTTTGTATGCCAGTAGCATATGGGGGCCTCACTGGTACATCTAGTTATTAGGTACATCTGTCTATCTGTGAGAGGATTCAAGTCAAGGCGGAGATTTGTGAACATGCCTTGAATCAGGTTTGTATACCGGTAACATATGGGGGACTCGCTGGTACATCTACTTATTTTGTACATCTGTGAGAGTATTCAAGTCAAGGTGGGATACGGGGGCCTCGCTGGTACCTCTGGTTATTTGGTACATCTGGTTATCTGTGAGAGAATTTAAATCAAGGTGGAGATTTGTTAATATGTTGTGAATCCGGTTTGTATGCTGGTAGCATATGTGGGCCTCGCTGGTACATTTGGTTATTTGTGTACATCTGGTTCTCTGTGAGAGGATTCATGTCAATGTGGCGTAAGGGGGCCTTATTGGTACATCTGGTTATTTGGTACATCTGGTTATCTGTGAGAAGATTCAATTCAAGGCGGAGATTTGTTAATATGCCTTGAATCTGGTTTGTATACCTATAGCATATGGGGGCCTCGCTGGTACATATGATCATTTGGTACATCTGGTTATCTGTGAGAGGATTCAAGTCAAGGCAAAAATTTGATATGGGCCTAATCAGATACGACAATAGGTAAGAAAATGAGCCCAAACTCACTCAAGAGGCCCACTAGCCCTCATGCTCCAATGACCAGCTCCGCCACATGATTGTAGACTGTAGTCCAACACTGCGTACCATGAGAACCACATTATATCTCAAAAACGACGCCATTTGCCAAGCTGTTTGCGATCAACATTCACACCAACACTGATCTCGTTTAATCTCGGAACCCCTAACAAACTCGTTGATGTCGACGACTCCCAAACACTAAGATAAAGAAGCCAAACCAGGCTTATGGAAGACACACTAGCTTCCCCGACGACGTTGACCCCAACCCGTACTGTCCCGGCCAATGACCGAAACGCCGACAACCGCAGCAAAATGAACATGGCCCCCTAGAAGAACGACGCCCCAAGAAATGACAAGCTTGAGAAACCAAACTTAGCCGACCCAATATGTGATTCCACAAACTGTGAAAGCATCAAGAACAATGACTTTGAGGAAATTGCCACGGTGCTGGGCAACTGATCTAACCAAAGTTTCGTTGGCGCTGCCAAACAAGCTCTAGTGAAGAAAAAACCTAGAGCTCTCATTTTTATCCATTATAAAATTTAATTTCACAAAACAAATAACATATTAAAAGATTCATTTCTAATCTATGCTACTATTATTAAGTAATAATAACTCCCGTTGTTCTCCATTATTGTATTTTCTTCCAAAGAAGTCATTTTCATTTATGAGAAATTTAATTATTTAATAGTGTTTTGTAATCAGTTAAATAAATATAAAAAAGAAAAAAAAAATTATTGGGACCTCCAAATTCAATTGACGTCTTTTTGTTTTTCATTGTATTGATGGAGAGGTACCTTGAGAAAATACATATAATCAAAATGAGAAAGTAGGATTTGATAATTTCTTTTGAGAGTTGCTATGAAGACCTCCAAATTTATTCACTTGACCTCCTATACTTTTTACACCTCTATTCTCATTTTTTGATTATATGTATTTGCTCAAGGTACCTCTCCATCAATACAATAAAAAATAAAAAGAGGTCAATTGAGCAATTTGGGAGGTCCCAATAGAAAAATTCTTTCTTTTTATTTATTTAGCTGATTACAAAAACACCCTTAAATAATTAATTTTTTCATGAGTAAAATTGGCTTTTTTGGAAGAAAATACAAAAATGGAGAACAACAGGAGTTCTCTTAATAATAGTATACATACACTACCAGAAATGGAGACATTACCGGCGACTTGCCGTCGCCGGCCTTGTCTTTTTTTTTCGCCGGAATTGTCATTACCGGCGACAAGTCGCCGGCAATGACGTCGCCGGAATTGTCATTACCGGCGACAAGTCGCCGGCAATGACGTCGCCGGAAATCCCCCGCCGGTATTAACATTGCCGGCGACGGGAAACGCTGTCGCCGGTAATGTCCGAGACATCACCGGCGATGTATTACCGGCGACTTGCCGTCGCCGGCCTTGTCTTTTTTTTCGCCGGAATTGTCATTACCGGCGACAAGTCGCCGGTAATGACGTCGCCGGAAATCCACCGCCGGTATTAACATTACCGGCGACTTGAGTCGCCGGTGATGTCTCGGACATTACCGGCGACGGCGTCGCCGGCAATGGCAGCGCCGCCGTGGCCGGAATGTGAGACATTGCCGGCGACTGAGGTCCATGTAGCCGGCAATGTCTGGAAAAATTTTGAAAAAAAAATGCGGTTATGGATTGGGCCCAATTCCAGAACCTGCATTGAAAGACATAAACCGTACAATCATACAAGTTCAATAGTACACATAAATGTCCAACGTACAGTACAAATAGCAACGACGATACGAAAATTAACTACAACTACAGGTCAGGGTCGAGGAACTTGCGGGTCAGGGTCGAAGTAATCCATGTACTCATTTGAATTCCGGTGGCTACCTTGGTCTTGCTCTGGCGTTGACTGGTGCGGTGGTGGTGGTGGATAGCTAGGGAACGGAGGGACCGGGACCGGGGGAGGTGTGGGGAACGGTTGTCCAGTAGTCTGAGCCTCGTACATCGTCCGCATCCATGTGTACATCTGAGCCTGCATCTGTGTCTGCTGTTGGACCATGTTTTGGTACTCGGCCATCTACCTCTTTTGCTCCTCCAACTCCCTCTGCGTCCTATGAAGCTCCGCTGCGAGGTTACGACTAGAAGTTGAACTTCTTGACCTGGTAGAGTATTGTGAAGTGTTTTTCAATACTCCTTCGCCCGCCGAGCCTATTCCCCTACAGTAGTAGGTATTCTTTCCAGTCCCGCACGCTTTTGCCATGATCTGAGCCGCTATCGGGGGATCAAGCGGATCGATCTGAGAGGCATACTGGGTGACTTCTTCCTCGGAGCAGTCTGGATGGTTAGTCCGAGCTATACTCATGGTCACTTCTGCGGTCGCCTCCTCCACTCTCGCCTAATTGAAAAGCGAAAATGAACAACGTATTAACTAACGAAATCTATTAATATCGAAAAATAGTTTTATTAACACATGGAGAGGCGAAAGACTTACCGCTTCGTCAGGGCACTGCGGATAGAACTTCTGATGAATATACACCAAGGGGTTCACTTCTTGTTGTTGCTGCGCCTTAGTCGACCAACCCATGTAGTTGAGTGAACCTGCATGATGGGCCCTGGTGTTTTTCAATCTATTCGCCCGGTTCGTCTTCGAAATCGCCTTGTTTGATAAACATATGGAAAAAAATTAGTAACTAACTATTTCAATCTGATACGATACATTAGGCTTGTAAGATATATTAAGGATGCATACCTGAGCTTTGGGGTGCTCGAAGTGGGCTATCAGCCACAGCCACTCGTACTCCCTAAACCGGAATTCGCTAGGGGTGGAACCTCGGCCTAGCTCCTTGTATACAGTGTAATGGGAAGAAAGCTCGTTCTTCCACTCTTTATACCTATATTAAAACAAGGAAAAAAAGTTAGAGATATTAAAACACTTGATAAACAAAAATCTAACTCGATATATATTCAAATAAGTCGAAGCACATCACCTCATATGTAGTTGACGCTCTACCCACGTGTGAATAAGAACTTCATCCACGTCAAACCACACCTGCAATATGAATATATAAAAGGTAAAATTATATATTTAAGTGGACTTAATTAATAAATGTAAAATTTACGTAATGAAAATACGATTTTACTCACACTGAGTGCATTATGCACTTGCATCTTCACGTAGATAGGCACAGATTCCCAATCTGGCCAAAGCATTGGGACCTTGTCCCGCACGATCGCACCGGCCATGCTGACATATTTGCGCGTGGTGTCGAATGCCTCGATCACCTCGCCATCCTCATTGGCCCTTATGGGCGCTTTCCTTCCGCCGGTGGCCTGCTCAAGTCTCTTCCCGGTGCAGGTGCCTCTAGCCCCTTTCCGTTTTCCAGTCCCATTAACGAAATTGCCTAATAATACAATGTCAACAAATTGATATCATTAATTGAACCTATCGCAAGTCTTAAGTAATAATTAAGTAATCAATTTGATGTTAAATAAAATTTACCTGCATCGTCCGTTTGTTGGTTGGTGCATCTCACACTCCAAAGATACACGGGGTCGAACGGGAGGAAGTTATACGCTTCCTCCACGGTCAGGAACTCCGGCCGTCCTTCAACATAAACAGGCATCCCCCTATCATCGAATTCAGGGATGACAGGAATCTCGTCGGGTAGGAAGAGACCGGACGGCGGAGATAGACGAGGCCTGGACGATGAGGCGCCAGCACCACCATGTGTCTTAGATGATTCCCGTGAAACGGGAGTAGGCACTGGGTGAATATGGGGCATTCGGATTGAGGGAGTTTCTGATGCCCCCGTTGACTGTCGCTCGTCTGAGGCTCTGCCACCGGAGGGACGTCTGCTGATTGAGCGTCTGGAGACTGAGGCTCGAGCCTCGACTTTCGGTTCCACGGCTCTTGATCGTGCAGCTTCCTCCTCAGCTCGCGCCTCTAGCAAGGCTCTCGTGCGAGCAGTCATCATTGGGCCACTGGGCGTGTTGCTAACTGCGGGCGAGGAGGAAGCTTGACTACTGTTCCCTCCACTATTTCGGGAACCTCTCCGAAGCCAATTAGCCACAAAACCTCCTGGACACCGTAATAGTCATGGATTCGGTTCAATAACAAATCGGAAACCGGAACGGTTTGGAACCGGAACCGTTTGAAACCGGAACTATTTGTAACCGGAACCGTTTTTAACATAACGGGAAAGGTTACAAACAGTTCCGGTTCCAAACCGTTCCGGTTCCAAACCGTTCCGGTTCCAAAACAAATCGGAACCAGAACGGTTTGGAACCGGAACCGTTAGAAACCGGGACTGTTTGTTACTGGAAACGTTTGTAACATAACGGTTCTGGTTACAAACAGTTCCGGTTCCAAACCGTTCTGGTTCTAAACCGTTCCGATCCCGATTTCCACCTTCATTTATACGATTAATTAACAACTATATCACCTCAATTAACATATATACATTTTCACATATTCATCCAAATCACAAACCCTAATTAATTTTCCACATTTTCCGACTACATTTATATATACATCATGCATCTTAATTAAATTTAATTTTCACATATTCATCCAAATCACAAACCCTAATTAATTTTCTACATTTTTCGACTACAATTATATATACATCATGCATCTTAATTAGGTTTAATTTTCACATATATATACATCACATATTCATCCAAACCACATATATACATAATTTTCACATATATATACATCACATAATTTTCACATACCTATATATATATACATCACATATATATACATTGCATATAAATTTACAACTTATCACCCTAATTTCCAACTTAGCACCCTAATTAATTTACACATACACATACACATACATATACACAAAAATAATTAAAAATTGAGAGAGAGAGAGAGAGGGAGAGAGAGAGGATCGGACCTGCCATTCTTCACCACTACAATGCTTTGCCGACTACAATGGTGAGGGGAGGAGAGGAGGGGAGGAGGGGAGGAGGAGATTTTCGGAGGAGGAGAGGAGTTCCGAATCGGTGGAGAGGAGGAGAGGATAAGGAAGAGGAGAGGGAGAGGAGGAGGAGAGGAGGGGAGGAGGAGAGGGAGAGGAGGAGGAGGAGAAATGAAAGGCTCGGGCTCGACTGGGTAGTTTCTATCCAGACAACATTGCCGGCGAGTTTCTTATAACTCGTTGGTAATGTCATTACCAACGACTTCAACTCGTTGGTAATGACATTACCAACGACGAGTTAACTCGTTGGTAATGTCATTACCAACGAGTTGCTTATAACTCGTTGGTAATGTTGACATTTCCCGAAAAATATCCGACAACATTTTCCGACTACATTTTCCGTCTATGATTTCCGTCTACATTTTCCGACTACAATTTCCGACTACAATTTTCGACTACATTTTCCGTATACGATTTCCGTCTACATTTTTCGTCTACATTTTTCGTCTACATTTTTCGTCTACATTTTCCGACTACATTTTTTGACTACATTTTCCGACTACATTTTCCGTATACGATTTCCGTCTACATTTTCCGACAACATTTTCCGACTACAATTTCCGACTACATTTTCCGTACGTATACGATTTCCGTCTACATTTTCCGTTCACATTTCCGTCTACATTTTTCGACTACATTTTCCGACTACATTTTCCGTATACGATTTCCGTCTACATTTTCCGATAACATTTTCCGACTACAATTTTCTGACTACATTTTTCGATGACATCATTAACGTACTATGGATGATAATCGTAATCATCGTCATCACTTGAGTCTGACTCGGTTTCATAGGTAACCTCTGGCAATATGTGTCTCTCCTCGTCATCTGAATCAGCGTCAACTTCATATGGATTAACATCAAGAAGTTCTGCCCCAGTAATTCGAACCACACTCCTAGATCTCACATTATTAAGGCGAATCGTAGATGATTCCGGAATGTCAAAAGCGTTCAGCTCTTGGTATGCAGTAACTTCCTCATCATTTGCGGTATCACCAAGTGTGGCAGCACTGTATATGTTTCTATGAGCAACATGGTTAACCACCTTCCACGAGACTTTGTTAAGAAGTTCGTCCAGGTAAAAAACTTGTTTTACTGATGAGGCAAGAACGAAAGGGTCTTCTTCATACCAGGTAGAAGCAGTATTCACCGAAAATGTTCCGTGCTGATCGGTCCTTGTGTTCTCCGGGCTAGTATCAAACCATCTACACTTGAACAAGTGCACTTTCATGCGGTTCCCATAAATTAGTTCAACAACTGAATGAAGGACACCATAATAGTCAACGCCATCCTGCCCACCATGGACCATCACCCCACAATTCTGTGTTTTCAGTCGGTCGTCTCGATTTTCACATATAAATTTCATGCCATTGACCTGACACATTGAGTAAACTTTTGAAGCTATCGGTTTCATCGCAAGGACCCTCAATTCGTTTGACCACTCTGGGTAACCATCATCTGCTACATGGTTCATCTGAACATAGAAACCACAAAACCACACAAGAAATTATGAACATAGAAACCACACAACCACATACGTCCACACATGCTATATAAGGAAAATGGCAATAAAAATAAAGACATATACACATATACCCTTACCCATGGACCAAAGTAGTTTGCAAACATCCTGTTGTGGTATTCAACATTTCCGGCAATAGCAGGGCAGTGAAGATGATAGTTTTTCCAATATTGTACTTCTTCACAGTTAATCAGTACCGACCAGTGGGCAATGACTACCTCATTTTCATCCAACTTGTACGACTTTGGCAAGCTTCCCTGTACTACAACGTCATTGGAGATGATAGAAAGGTTGAACTGAGGTTCATCTATCGGCATCTGTTGTTGGGGGTCCTCAAGCGCTCCCAAATACACTTTGGTGTACGTTACACACTCGTGCACAACATATGCTTCAGCGATACACCCTTCAGGTGCATATTTATTTTTCACATAGTCCTTATAGGCTCCCAATTGTCTACAAGTTAACAAGTGCATGTTAAAAGGGGTAAAAATAAGACTTTACATATAAAAACAGAGGCAAACCAAATGTACCTTTCCATGGGATACATCCAAGTGTAGTGTACGGGACCGGTAAGTAACAATTGTTCGGGAAGATGGATCATTAGGTGAGGCATGATGTCAAAAAAATTTGGCGGAAATATCCTCTCAAGCTTGCACATGATAAAAATTATGTCATCTTGCATCTCCCTGAGATCTGATTTTTTAACTTCCCTGGTGCATAACTTCTGAAAGAATCTTGACAAGGCCACCAACGGCTCCACCACCTCCTTGGGCAGGTACCCTCGAATGAAAATAGGGAAAAGGCGTTGAAGCAGTACATGGCAGTCATGACTCTTTAATCCGTACATCTTATTGTCCCGGTAGTTAACACACCTGCTTATATTTCCTGCATAGCCACAAGGATACCTGCATGTATATATATATATATATATATATATAGCCATAGGCAACAATTATATTTCTCGCATATCACCATAATCCTGTAAAAATTAAAGGCAAACCAATTTCCGTACTGCATAGTCATATATAAGAATATTTACCTGACATTACTCAGCAACCGAAAAATTTCATGCTTATGCTTCGGCTTGACGGTGTAAGGAGCTTGCGGCATTTTTCTCTTACCATCTCGTAACCACAAATGTTTCCGCAGTCCCATAGCTTTCAGATCAATACGTGCCTTAGGGATGTCTTTTGTTTTCCCCTCCAAGTTAAGAACTGTGCCCACCACACTTTCACACACATTCTTCTCTATGTGCATGACATCTAGGTAATGTCTGATAGGCAACCTGGGCCAGTAGGGGAGTTCCCAGAATATGCTCTTGTGTGTCCAAAACTTATACCTTTCGGGCTTGTCTGGAATTGACGCCACTATGTCAGGATGATTGCTCAGCTGGCCAAAATCATATTCATTCAACACTTCCAAAATTTCTTCCCCTGTCCATCGCCTGGGTGCCACACCTGTTTCCACAGTCCCATCAAACGCGTCTGGATCCTGCCTAAATGGGTGATCATATGGAAGCCAACAACGGTGACGCATCTGAACAATTTTACTGCAATGAGGACTGCAACAATCAACCGTCATGCACTCCGAACAAGCCCTGTAACCCCTGATAACGTTGCCCGACAACATACCGCGAGCAGGAAAATCACTGATGGTGCCAACAAGCATGGCATGCATCTGGAACATCTCGTTTTTGAACCTATCGTAAGTGGGGTGGCCACACTCACTCAGGTACTTAAGCTCCTCAATCAAAGGCCTCAAATACACATCGAGACACTTTCCTGGATAACCGGGGCCTGGAATTAACAGAGTCAGCATACTGTATTCCTTCTTCATGCACATCCATGGTGGAAGGTTGTACGGTACCAAAATAACTGGTCATATACTGTATTGAAGACTCATGTTGCCAAAAGGGTTGAATCCGTCAGATGAGAGCCCTAGCCAAACATTTCGGACCTCTGCTGCAAAATGATCAAACTCCCTGACCATGTGCTTCCAAGCCTCTCCGTTGGAAGGGTGTATAAGGGTGTCATCGTCAGGCAAATTCCTCTCAGCCCACCATCTCATTGCCTCTGCCGTGAAAGCATACATGAACAACCGCTTCAGCCTATCAATAAGCGGGAAATATCGAAGTATCTTCACAGCTTTCTTGTTGCCTGCAGAAGTCAACTTATACCTTTCTGTAAAACATACCGGGCATGCTTCAAGGTCTTCGAGATCTTTTCCCCAGAAGAGAATACAATCATATCTGCATGCATGGATTTTGATGTAGGAAAGCCCAAGATCTTTCAGGATATGTCGCACCTTGGTGCTTCATCAGCAAATACACCGCTCTCATGAGGAAACATATCATTGATTAACATCGCTGTTGGATCATAGGATGAACTGCCCCTCTCAGCAAAATCTCCATGATCATAGCGTGGACTGGCCCTCTCACCGAATTGTCCATGATCATGCGGACCCGCTAACGATGTTTCACCGTGATAAATCCAACAAGTGTACTTATCCCAAAACCCGTATTTACTCAGGTGCCTCTGGACTTTATCAATAGGAAAACGAAATCGATCGCTGAAACACTTACATTCTTTACACGGGCAATAATGAAGTGTATTGTCTCCACAATTAGCCTTCACAAAATCCACAAAACTCCTAATTCCCTGGTGATATCTGACATCCCATCTTTCGAGGCTCATCCAACTCTTGTCCATCCTGAAAATTCTAACAAATTTACGTATTAATTATATATATACACACACATTCACTACTAATAATCGACGCGATATCTCAATTCAACTCTAATTAAATCAACACATGCATGCATATATATATATCGATCTAATCTCTGAATTCGATTCAGTACTCGATGATGGTATTCTTCTTTTTTCAATTCAAAACGTATTTGACTAGGTAGGAGGCTCTGTTAAGCGTGGCTCCGATAGCACTACGATAATACCAGTCGTTGATTCAGACACAAGATAAGATTAACTACAAGCATTTTTCTCGTTTCGGTGACATTAACAACATTTCATATATATCTCACGAATTGGATTTGATCAACACACATATATATATATACATACACATATACGTATATATATATACACATACATATATATATATAGCTTCCTGAGTGATCGAGTTTTCGACGCGCGCCTTAATTTTGACAATATACCGAAGGATCGATTTCAGAGCGTACCTTTTCCTTCTTTCGATTTCTCTGGATTTTTTTCGATCAAAATGAATGAATGATCGAGCTGCGACTAATATAAGAGACATTGCCGGCGATGGAGTAAGTCGCTGGAAATGAAGACATTGCCGGCGACTTTATGCCGGAAAATCGCCGGTAATGTTTCAACACATTACCGGCGACTCCAACCGTCGCCGGCAATATCGAGCCACACATTTCTGGCGAAATTCCGGCCAGAAAATCGCCGGAAATGTTCGGCTTGACATTGCCGGCGATGGTTGGAGTCGCCGGTAATGTGTTGAAACATTACCGGCGATTTTCCGGCGACATTACCGGCGACGGAGTAAGTCGCCGGTAATGATGAACATTACCGGCGACTTTTCTGGTCGCCGGCCTTGTCTCCGGTGATCTCGCCGGTAATGTGCACAAATGTGGTAGTGATAGGATGTGAAGTGAGTAAATTTGGAGGTCTTAATAGCAATTCTTAAAAAAAAATTATCAAATCGTATTTTATCTCTCAATATATCTCTTATTTTCTCTGTTTTGTAATTGTTTCAACTAGGTCTGTCAATTTTGACATGACCTATGAACTCGACTCAAAACCCGTACAAAATAAAGATGGTTAAAGCTACACGATTAAAAAGCGGATCAAGCGCGGGTCAACTCGTCATAACCCATTTAATAAATGGGTCAACCACGGGTCAGCCCGCTAACACGATAAATACTTGCGTAACCCATTTATTAATTGGGTTGAGATGACTTATACATGAGTCACATACACGACCCAATTAATAGAAAATTACATTAATATTTTACTATATATAAAAATTATTTAAGTCTTATTTCTAAGATTAACCCTAACATTTAGTTTGTGTTTTGTACACTTCTATTGTTTTGTATGTAAAGAGTGAATTTGTTTGAGTTTTTAACTCGTTTAGTTTAAGTAGGTTAAATAATTCAACACGACTAATTTATAAAATATATGGGTTATAAACAGGTTACACAAGTTGACCCGTTTATGAATGGGTTGAGTTTGACTTTGACTTTTTGACATAATTATTAAATGAGTTGGGTTTGAGTTTACCTTTTCCACGCGAACGCGACACGACATGACCTGACACCACGAACTCGACATGACCTGACCGATTGACATGCATAGTTTCAACTCTAAGAAAACAAACCTTCTGTGTGCGTTTCAAACAATAAAAGAAAACCATTCTTTTTTTTTTCACTTTCTTAATCTGTAAAAAACGAAAAAAAAAATGGAATAATTCCTTTCCGATAAAAGAGAATAACAAATTAATAGAGAAATAGATTAATACACATGCTTGCATGTTATGCATGTGTGTGCAAATGCTAGTATTATCTGTATTATATTTAAAGAAAGGCATGTTGTCAAGCAAAAAAAATTTTCTTTACATTTTTACCCTGTAAATATTAAAAAATATTAGAAACAGTTAAACAGTTAGGGATAAAACTGTAAAAACAAAATAATTAAACAAATAAATTTTTTTGCTTTCAGCGTACAAACGGAAAGAAACTGCTCACCCATATTTTTTCTCTCACCCACCATTACTCGTGCAAATATATAAGAGATCGAGAGACAAAGGAAGTTAATTTCAAAAAAAGAGAAAAAATAAAAAGAAAAAGAGAAAAGGGAAATGGACAGATAATCAATATTTTCAATAACTACCATCCCTTAATTCTCTCTAATAAAAAAAAGAAAAAAGGAATGAAAGTTTTTTGGAAAAAAAAATAATTGTAAGAATTTTAGATGAATTTCACGAATAATATGGAAATAATCATTAAAAATTTATGTCAAAAATGATGCTTATGCATAGCATGTATGCAATGGTTAGTCTTATTTAAAGAGTATTTTTTAAGACAAATTCATGCACTACCACATATGGCATCATTACCGGCGAGATCACCGGAGACAAGGCCGGCGACCGGAAAAGTCGCCGGTAATGTTCATCATTACCGGCGACTTACTCCGTCGCCGGTAATGTCGCCGGAAAATCGCCGGTAATGTTTCAAAACATTACCGGCGACTCCAACCGTCGCCGGCAATGTTAAGCCGAACATTTCCGGCGATTTTCCGGCCGAAATTTCGCCGGAAATGTGTGGCTCGACATTGCCGGCGACGGTTGGAGTCGCCGGTAATGTTTTGAAACATTACCGGCGATTTTCTGGCGTAAAGTCGCCGGTAATGTCTTCATTTCCGGCGACTTACTCCGTCGCCGGCAATGTCTCTTATATTAGTCGCAGCTTGATCATTCATTCATTTTGATCGAAAAAAATCCAGAGAAATCGAAAGAAGGAAAACGTACGCTATGAAATCGATCCTTCGGTATATTGTCAAAATTAAGGCGCGCGTCGAAAACTCGATCACTCGGGAAGCTATATATATAGGTACGTGTATATATACGTATACGTATATGTATATATATATGTGTGTGTTGATCAAATCCAATTCGTGAGATATATATGAAATGTTGTTGATGTCACGGAAACGAGAAAACTGCTTGTAGTTAATCTTATCTTGTGTTTGAATCAACGACTGGTATTATCGTAGTGTTATCGGAGCCAGGCTTAACAGAGCCTCCTACCTAGTCAAATACGTTTTGAATTGAAAAAAGAAGAATACCATCATCGAGTACTGAATCGAATTCAGAGATTAGATCGATATATATATATATATATGCATGCATGTGTTGATTTAATTAGAGTTGATTTGAGATATCGTGTCGATTATTAGTAGTGAATGTGTGTGTATATATATATAATTAATCCGTAAAATTGTTAGAATTTTTAGGATGGACAAGAGTTGGATGAGCCTCGAAAGATGGGATGTTAGATATCACCAGGGAATTAGGAGTTTTGTGGATTTTGTGAAGACTAATTGTGGAGACACTACACTTCATTATTGCCCGTGTAAAGAATGTAAGTGTTTCAGCGATCGATTTCGTTTTCTCATTGATAAAGTCCAGAGGCACCTGAGTAAATACGGGTTTTGGGATAAGTATACTTGTTAGATTTATCACGGTGAAACATCGTTAGCGGGTCCGCATGATCATGGACAATTTGGTGAGAGGGCCAGTCCACGCTATGATCATGGAGATTTTGCTGAGAGGGTCAGTTCATCATATGATCCAACAACGATGTTAATCAATGATATGTTTCCTCATGAGAGCGGTGTATTTGCTGATGAAGCACCAAATGTCCCTCCCGTCGTTGAGGGTTTCCCCCATATCGAGCAAGTCGAGCCATTACCTGGAGCTCATGTCAACACAAGCGGTATGGACAAGTACAACAACCTGATTGCATTGCAACAGACTCCGTTGTACGACGGTTGTAGTAAGATTGTTCTTGAAAGGGTGATGGGAGTGATGCAGCTCAAAATGGAGAACAAAATGTCTATCAAAGCTATTGATTCTTGGTTGAAGTGGACTGCTTCGCTACTGCCACGCGGTCATCGTCTTCCTACCACTCATCATAAGTTGCGACATATCCTGAAAGATCTTGGGCTTTCCTACATCAAAATCCATGCATGCAGATATGATTATATTCTCTTCTGGGGAAAAGATCTCGAAGACCTTGAAGCCTGCCCGGTATGTTTTACAGAAATGTATAAGTTGACTCCTGCAGGCAACAAGAAAGCTGTGAAGATACTTTGATATTTCCCGCTTATTGATAGGCTGGAGTGGTTGTTCATGTGTGCTTTCACGGCCGAGGCAATGAGATGGAGGGCTGAGAGGAACTTGCTTGATGATGACACCCTTATACACCCTTCCGACGGAGAGGCTTGGAAGCACATGGTCAGGGAGTTTGATCATTTTGCAGCAGAGGTCCGAAATGTTTGGCTAGGGCTCTCATCTGACGGATTCAACCCTTTTGGCAACATGAGTCTTCAATACAGTATATGGCCAGTTATTTTGGTACCGTACAACCTTCCACCATGGATGTGCATGAAGAAGGAATACAATATGCTGACTTTGTTAATTCCGGGCCCGAGTTATCCAGGAAAGTGTCTCGATGTGTATTTGAGGCCTTTGATTGAGGAGCTTAAGTACCTGAGTGAGTGTGGCCACCCCACTTACAATAGGTTCAAAAACGAGATGTTCCAGATGCATGCCATGCTTGTTGGCACCATCAGTGATTTTCCTGCCCGCGGTATGTTGTCGGGCAACATTACCAGGGGTTACAGAGCTTGTTCAGAGTGCATGACGGTTGATTGTTGCAGTCCTCATTGTAGTAAAATTGTTCAGATGCGTCACCGTTGTTGGCTTCCATATGATCACCCATTTAGGCAGGATCCAGACGCGTTTGATGGGACTGTGGAAACAGGTGTGGCACCCAGGCGATGGACATGGGAAGAAATTTTGGAAGTGTTGAATGAATATGATTTTGGCCAACTGAGCAATCATCCAGACATAGTGGCGTCAATTCCAGACAAGTCCGAAAGGTATAAGTTTTGGACACACAAGAGCATATTCTGGGAACTCTCATACTGGCCCAGGTTGCCTATCAGACACTACCTAGATATCATGCACATAGAGAAGAATGTGTGTGAAAGTGTTGTGGGCACAGTTCTTAACTTGGAGGGGAAAACAAAAGACATCCCTAAGGCACGCATTGATCTGAAAGCAATGGGTCTACGGAAACATTTGTGGTTAAGAGATGGTAAGAGAAAAATGCCGCAAGCTCCTTACACCGTAAAGCCGAAGCATAAGCATGAAATTTTTCGGTGGCTGAGTAATGTCAGGTATATTCTTATGGCTACGCAGGAATTTGGCCTTAAATTTTTACCGGATTATGGTTATATGCGAGAAATATAATTGTTGCCTATGGATATATATATATATATATATATATATGTAGGTATCCTTATGGCTATGCAGGAAATATAAGCAGGTGTGTTAACTTCCGGGACAATAAGATGTACGGATTAAAGAGTCATGACTGCCATGTACTGCTTCAACGCCTTTTCCCTATTTTCATTCGAGGGTACCTGCCCAAAGAGGTGGTGGAGCCGTTGGTGGCCTTGTCAAGAATCTTTCAGAAGTTATGCACCAGGGAAGTTAAAAAATCAGACCTCATGGAGATGCAAGATGACATCATTTTTATCATGTGCAAGCTTGAGAGGATATTTCCCCCAAATTTTTTCGACATAATGCCTCACCTGATGATCCATCTTCCCGAACAATTGTTGCTTACCGGTCCCGTACACTACACTTGGATGTATCCCATGGAAAGGTACAAATGATTCATACATTTGGTTTGCCTATGTTTTTATATTTAAATTCTTATTTTTTAAGTAAGTTAACATGCACTTGTTAACTTGTAGACAATTGGGAGCCTACAAGGACTATGTGAAGAATAAATATGCACCTGAAGGGTGTATCGCTGAAGCATATGTTGCGCACGAGTGTGTAACGTACACCAAAGTGTACTTGGGAGCGCTTGAGGACCCCCAACAACAGATGCCGATAGATGAACCCCAGTTCAACCTTTCTATCATCTCCAGTGACGTGGTAGTACAGGGAAGCTTGCCAAAGTCGTACAAGTTGGATGGAAATGAGGTAGCCATTGCCCACTGGTCGGTACTGATTAACTGTCAAGAAGTACAATTTTGGAAAAACTATCATCTTCGCTGCCCTGCTATTGCCGGAAATGTTGATTACCACAACAGGACGTTTGCAAACTACTTTGGTCAATGGGTAAGGGTATATGTGTATATGTCTATTTTTATATATATCCTTATATAGCATGTATGTATGTACGTGGTTTTGTGGTTTCAAGATGACATAATTTCTTGTGTACGTATTACTGGACGTTTTCAGATGAACCATGTAGCAGATGATGGTTGCCCAGAGTGGTCAAACGAATTGAGGGTCCTAGCGATGAAACCGATAGCTTCAAAAGTTTACTCGATGTGTCAGGTCAATGACGTTAAATTTATATGTGAAAATCGAGACGACCGACTGAAAACACAGAATTGTGGGGTGATGGTCCATGGTGGGCAGGATGGCGTTGACTATTACAGTGTCCTTCATTCAGTTGTTGAACTAATTTATGGGAACCGCATGAAAGTGCACTTGTTCAAGTGTAGATGGTTTGATACTAGCCCGGAGAACACAAGGACCGATCAGTACAGAACATTTTCGGTGAATACTGCTACTAGCTGGTATGAAGATGACCCTTTCGTTCTTGCCTCATCAGTAAAACAATTGTTTTACCTTGACAATCTTCTTAACAAAGTCCCGTGGAAGGTGGTTAACCATGTTGCTCATAGAAACATATACAGTGCTGCCACACTTGGTGAGACCGCAGATGATGAGGAAGTTACTGCATACCAAGAGCCGAACGCTTTTGACATTCCGAAATCATCTACGATTCGCCTTAATAATGTGAGATCTGGGAGTGTGGTTCGAATTACTGGAGCAGAACTTCTCGATGTTAATCCATATGAAGTTGACGTTGATTCAGATGACGAGGAGCGGCACATATTGCCAGAGGTTACATATGAAACCGAGTCAGACTCAAGTGATGAAGATGAATGCGATTATCATCCTTAGTAAGTTGGAAATTATAGTCGGAAATTGTAGGCGGAAATTGTAGTTGGAAATTGTAGTCGGAAATCGTACGTAGTCAGAAATCGTACATAGTCGGAAATTGTATGTAGTCGGAAATCATGTTGGAAATCGTAGTCGGAAATCGTGTCGGAAATCGTTGTCGGAAATTGTAGTCGGCAATTGTAGTCGGAAATTGTACGTAGTCGGAAATTGCAGTCGACCATCGTAGTCGGAAATCGTAGTCGGAAATTGTAGTCGGAAATTGTAGTTATATATGGTCGGAAATGTTGTCGGAAATTATTTAGTCGGAAATTGGTCAGAAATAGGTCGATCGGATAATCTTCGAGAAATAATGACATTACCAACGAGTTGATAAGCAACTCGTTGGTAATGACATTACCCACGACGTACGTCGTTGGTAATGTCATTACCAACGAGTTACGACATAACTCGCCGGCAATGGTGGCGGTATTTCCAGGGCAGCTCGAGCTCTCCTCCCCTCTCTCCTCCTCCCCATTTCTCTTCGCATCGATCTCTCTTCCCTCTTCCCTCTCTTACACCGAAATTCTCTCTTCACCTCCCTCTCCTCCCTCTGCTCAATCCTCTCTAATTAGCTTCCTCGCCTCCCCTCTCCCCTCTCTTCCTCTCCTCCCCTCTCTCCTCCCCTCTCTCCTCCTCCCCCCTCCTCTTCCTCCTCCCCTCACCTCCGTCGCCGGACAACAGTTGGGTCGAGCTCCACCATGGCAGGTAATAGCTCACTCTCTCTCCCTCTCTCTCTCTCCCTCTCTCTCTCTCATTCCACATTTTATTTTTATGCATTTTGATTAATTAATTTTTGATAATTGTGGGATGTATGTATGCATGTGGAAAATATTTGTAAAATGTAATTAAGGTATGTTTGAAAATTGTGGGAAAATAATGTGGATAATTGTGGGGTGAAGGAGAAATATATGTGATGTATATATGTGAAAAATTAATTAATTTATATGGAATGTATATATATACGTATGTTTGAAAAATGAGGAAAATTAATTAGCTAGGGTGAATTGGATTAATATGTGATGTATATATATATTTGTGAATTAAGGTGAAATTAAGATGCATGATCGATGTATACAAAGTGTATATGTGATGTATATATATGTGAAAAGTTTAAAGCCGGAAATGATGTATGTATATATGTTAAGTTAGGTGATATAGTTGTTAATTTAACGTATAATAGGTGAAAAATCGGCTTCGGAATTTAACGTGTTTGGATTAAGGTGATATAGTTGTTAATTTAACGTATAAATTAAGGTGAAAAATCGGAATCGGAACAGTTTGGAACCACAACGGTTTTAAATCGGAACGCTTTGAAACCGGAAATGTTTATAACCGGAACCGTTTGTAACATAACGGTTCCAGTTCGAAACGGTTCCAGGTTCAAACGGTTCCGGTTCCAAACGGTTCCGGTTCCGATTAATTTGTTATAGAACGGAAACGGTTTGGAACCGGAACTGTTTGTAACCAGAACCGTTATGTTACAAACGGTTCCGGTTACAAACAGTTCCGGTTTCAAACTGTTCCGGTTCCAAACCGTTTCGGTTCCGATTTGTTATAGAACCTTAGTACGTTGGAACCGGAACCGTTTGGAACTGGAACTGTTTGTAACCGGAACCGTTTGTAATATAACGGTTCCAGGTTCAAACGGTTCCGGTTCCAAACCGTTCCGGTTCCGATTTGTTATAGAACCGAATCCATGACTATTACAGTGTCCATGAGGTTTTGCGGCTAATTGGCTTCGGAGAGGTTCCCGAAATAATGGAGGGAACAGTAGTCAAGCTTCCTCCTCGCCCGCAGTTAGCAACACACCCAGTGGGCCAATGATGACTGCTCGCACGAGAGCCTTGCTAGAGGCGCGAGCTGAGGAGGAAGCTGCACGATCAAGAGCCGTGCAACCGGAAGTCGAGGCTCGAGCCTCAGTCTCCAGACGCTTAATCAGCAGACGTCCCTCCGGTGGCAGAGCTTTAGACGAGCGACAGTCAACAGGGGCATCAGAAACACCCTCAATCTGAATGCCCTATATTCGCCCGGTGCCTACTCCCGTTTCACGGGAATCATCTGAGACACATGGTGGTGCTGGCGCCTCATCGTCCAGGCCTCGTCTATCTCCGCCGTCCGGTCTCTTCCTACCCGACGAGATTCCTGTCATCCCTGAATTCGATGATAGGGGGATGCCTGTTTATGTTGAAGGACGGCCGGAGTTCCTGACCGTGGAGGAAGCGTATAACTTCCTCTCGTTCGACCCCGTGTATCTTTGGAGTGTGAGGTGCACCAACCAACAAACGGACGATGCAGGTAAATTTTATTTAACATCAGATTGATTACTTAATTATTACTTAAGACTTGCGATAGGTTCAATTAATGATATCAATTTGTTGACATTGTATTATTAGGCAATTTCGTTAATGGGACTGGAAAACGAAAAGGGGCTAGAGGCACCTGCACCGGGAAGAGACTTGAGCAGGCCACCGACGGAAGGCAAACGCCCATAAGGACCAATGAGGATGGCGAGGTGATCGAGGTATTCGACACCACGCGCAAATATGTCAGCATGGCCGGTGCGATCGTGCGGGACAAGGTCCCAATGCTTTGGCCAGATTGGGAATCTGTGCCTATCTACGTAAAGATGCAAGTGCATAATGCACTCAGTGTGAGTAAAATCGTATTTTCATTACGTAAATTTTACATTTATTAATTAAGTCCGAATAAATATATAATTTTACCTTTTATATATTCATATTGCAGGTGTGGTTTGACGTGGATGAAGTTCTTATTCACACGTGGGTAGAGTGTCAACTACATATGAGGTGATGTGCTTCGACTTATTTGAATATATATCGAGTTAGATTTTTGTTTATCAAGTGTTTTAATATCTCTAAATTTTTTTCCTTGTTTTAATTTAGGTATAAAGAGTGGAAGAACGAGCTTTCTTCCCATTACACTGTATACAAGGAGCTAGGCCGAGGTTCTACCCCTAGCGAATTCCGGTTTAGGGAGTACGAGTGGCTGTGGCTGATAGCCCACTTCGAGCACCCCAAAGCTCAGGTATGCATCCTTAATATATCTTACAAGCCTAATGTATCGTATCAGATTGAAATAGTTAGTTACTAATTTTTTTCCATATGTTTATCAAACAAGGCGATTTCGAAGACGAACCGGGCGAATAGATTGAAAAACACCAGGGCCCATCATGCAGGTTCACTCAACTACATGGGTTGGTCGACTAAGGCGCAGCAACAACAAGAAGTGAACCCCTTGGTGTATATTCATCAGAAGTTCTATCCGCAGTGCCCTGACGAAGCGGTAAGTCTTTCGCCTCTCCATGTGTTAATAAAACTATTTTTCGATATTAATAGATTTTGTTAGTTAATACGTTGTTTATTTTCGTTTTTCAATTAGGCGAGAGTGGAGGAGGCGACCGCAGAAGTGACCATGAGTATAGCTCGGACTAACCATCAAGACTGCTCCGAGGAAGAAGTCACCCAGTATGCCTCTCAGATCGATCCGCTTGATCCCCCGATAGCGGCTCAGATCATGGCAAAAGCGTGCGGGACTGGAAAGAATACCTACTACTGTAGGGGAATGGGCTCGGCGGGCGAAGGAGTATTGAAAAACACTTCACAATACTCTATCGGGTCAAGAAGTTCAACTTCTAGTCGTAACCTCGCAGCGGAGCTTCAGAGGACGCAGAGGGAGTTGGAGGAGCAAAAGAGGCAGATGGCCGAGTACCAAAACATGGTCCAACAGCAGACACAGATGTAGGCTCAGATGTACACATGGATGCGGACGATGTACGAGGCTCAGACTACCAGACAACCGTTCCCCACACCTCCCCCGGTCCCTCCCTTCCCTAGCTATCCACCACCACCACCGCACCAGTCAACGCCAGAGCAAGACCAAGGTAGCCACCGGAATTCAAATGAGTACATGGATTACTTCGACCCTGACCCGCAAGTTCCTGGACCCTGACCTGTAGTTGTAGTTAATTTTCGTATCGTCGTTGCTATTTGTACTGTACGTTGGACATTTATGTGTACTGTTGAACTTGTATGATTGTACGGTTTATGTCTTTCAATGCAGGTTCTGAAATTGGGCCCAATCCAGAACCGCGTTTTTTTTTTCAAAATTTTTCCACACATTGCCGGCGACATGGACCTCAGTCGCCGGCAATGTCTCACATTCCGACCACGGCGGCACTGCCATTGCCGGCGACGGCCGGCAATGTTAACACCGGCGGGGAATTTCTGGCGACGTCGTTGCCGGCGACTTGTCGCCGGTAATGACAATTCCGGCGAAAAAAAAAAACAAGGCCGGCGACGGCAGGTCGCCGGTAATGTCTCCATTTCTGGTAGTGATGTTTAGTACCCTGCGATTTTGGTCATTCTTCATGTTACAACTTAAGGTTTTTATTTTTTCAGTTTACTACTTGAGGTTTGAATCTTTTTTCATGTTACTACTTATGTTTTTACATTTATTTTTTTCAGTTTACTACTTAAGGTTTGATTTTCTCATCATTTTCTATATTTCATAAAAAAAATGAAACAAAAGGAAAGAAACAACTATAAACTAAAACCTCTAGAGCAACTTAAACCATGTTGATCAAATAAAAGAGCATGATCGACTAACACAACTTGGATCTCCATGATCCCAAATATGGAGGTTGCTTGTACTGTGACCCTTCTCAGCAAGTTTGTCAACAACAAAATTTGTTTCTCTGTAGATATGAGAAAAAGTTGTGCACTCAAATTCAATGACAAAGTTTTTTTTATGTCTTCAATGGTTGTCTTCAATAAAAAATTCATTAAAAGCGAGGGTATTGTGGACAATATGTTTATTCTTTACAGAATACATCATATTAATTTACTGACTTGAAAATATTATTTATTTTATTATAAATTAATATGACTTATTTTATTAAAATTATTTAGAAATATGCATATTATCATATTTAGAATTATTTAACATATTAAATAATAGTTATTTTGTTAAGAATTAATATGGTTTAACTTTGTAAAAAAATTAGAAACAAACAAATTCAAAAATGAAAATTTGTTTATTTAATTAATATGACCTATTTGTGCTAAAATTGTTTAAAAAATAAACGAATTGTCACAATTAGAAATATTTTTAACGTATTTAAAAATATGACTTATTTTGATGTCAATAATATTTAAAAATAAGCAAATTGAAATCTGAAAATTTTGCTTGTTTAAAAAAATAATATGACTTATTCTGTTTAAATTATTTAGAAATAAGCAAATTGTTATATTCAGAAACATTTGACCATAGAAATATAACTTATTTTGATGTTAAGAATATATAAGAATAAGTAATTTCAAATATGACAATTTGTTGTAAAAATTAATTAATATGACTTTTTTTTAGAATAAACTAATTTTCTAAAATGCCTCTATACTAAATGAGTTCTTTAACAAAAATTAAAAAGTGATGGGAATATAAAATCACAAATAGTAAACGTTGACTGGAAAAAAAACGTAATAGTAACTTGAAGAGAGACTCATACCTCAAGTAGTAAACTGAAAAAATAAAAATTTGAGGTAGTAACACGAAGATAGACCTAAATCATAGGGTACTAAACATAAATTTATCCTTTTTTAACAATGCCATGGTTAGTTTCATTTTGTAACCATGTACCTATCGATGCTGCTGAGAGAGTTTGATTATTGGTTATAGACTAGCGTTATTACAAATACACTTATAGTGTGCGGAACACAAGGGTGTAGGACAATTGTCATTATCTCATCCACGTTGGGTTTAGATGAATAGTGCATGCGAGAAGGTAGACCGTAGATTACTCATTTGCACATTTGACTTATGCACATTGTAGAAATACTTCCATTATGACCATGCATATGCATTCAACGTTTCTTCGCCCAATAAACGAAGACAGAAAAAAAATCCCACAACTTAGATGTTAACTAGCCCAAAACACTTGAGAAGGTCAAAGCTTAGAACATGTTAAGGAATTGCGACCCAAGCAACGAGGACCCATAATAAGAATCCTCCTAGAGGAAGAGACATCGTCGAGCAAGCCTCCCTTGTCACAAAACCATGCGCCTAGCCAATCGCACACACTACAAACCCCTGCAACTTGGTATGCGCCTCCAAATGCGACTTTACAGCCCCTATATCAATCTCGACACTTGGATTTGCTTCTAAATTAGGATCAGATTGCTGTGCACCCCAAGGCTAAACCAGAGGCTAATTTTTTCTTCCAACACGTGTCACAATTTAAGAGGTTGATTTTTTCAAATTTCTTTAAATTTGACTGAGCTTATCATAAGCTCAGTCCATCCGAACCTCTTCCTTGCCCGACCCCAAATTTGTCCCACCGTCGGCTCTGGACACCGCCCCCGCCACCAGCGATGAACTCTGCCGCACTCTTTGTCTCCTCCCTCTCCTTCTTCCTCTCTCTCCTTCCTCCTTCCTCATTCTCCCTTCCGAGTAGCCTCTGCTCCTTTGACTTTGGAAACCCAGAATCGGCTCTGGGTACTCAAAGCAACGCTACTCGAGACGCACCTCGCACTGTCTTGATCTGCCGACTACGTCGATAGGACTCCCACTCCTCACAATTAACAGTTCTTGTATCGCCTCCATAGTCCCTCCACAACCCTCCTCCTCAGAAGCAGTGGAGTTGGCAACGCCGCTGATGAAAGGACACAACCCTAGATTAAATAGTAATCTAGGATCACGCCCTAACGACAAGACCTTAACTACGGATTTCTGTAAAATTTTTGACATAACTACCTCTGCAAAGTGGACTACCAGAAACCTGCAAGAAAATCACACTTCGGATTTCCCACAAACAATACAGTGGATCACCAATGTCCATCCGAATTTCTCAATAAAGAGCAGAAACTAATTTAATTCAAATGCTGGATTAATAATACAAAAACTGAAACTTCATAATCCAGCAGTACCAACAATCTATAACACTAGTGTCCAAAAATTGTTGATCTTGGTCCACAAGGTTGCACTTCATGCTTTTCGGTGCTCATCCACCCACGATAAACATGGTCCTGCAGTAGACCGATAACTAACTTTGTCCTCTGCTCAGATGTCAGCTGTGAACGCATATGGTCGTATACTTAACCAATTATGATAAGTCAACTCTCACACACCACCAGGTCGTGAGAATCAAATAAAGGCACAACACCTCCCTTATATGCATGATTAACTAGATCTTCATGGTCATCCAGTGGCTCTGATACATGTGTGCGAATAGCTCACACAACAGCTGGGCTAATGACTGCGCCTCATTCTGATAAGCTGGTTGTCGAGGCATAATGATCTACGAGTCCAGCAAAACTAATTAGGCCACAAACTAGACCAAGAAAACTGGCTCAGCTAGAAGACTCTGAACACTTAACAATGCATAACACTTGGAGGTGATGGGGATCCGCTGGTCGGTTAGGCCATCCCTCTCGGAAGTGTTGTACACTATCAAATGTCTGAACAGATTTGACCAAGAAAGTCTACAGAATTTGTAACATAATGCTCTGATACCAAACTAAAAAGACCCAACCTTAGATTAACAAGTAATCTAGGATCACGCCCTAACGACAAGACTTTAACTATGGATTTCTGTAAAATGTTTGACATAACTACCTCTGCGAAGTGGACTACCAGAAACCTATAAGAAAATCACACTTCGGATTTCCCACAAACAATACCGTGGATCACCAATGTCCATCTGGATTTCTCAATAAAGAGCGGAAAGTAATTTAATTCAAATGCTGGATTAATAATACGGAAATTGAAAATTCATAATCCAGCAGTACCAACATCTATAACACTAGTGTTGAGAGCGACTATTAGGAGAAGAATAAAACAAATAATAATACACTGCGAGTGGCCGTAACCTACGGAAAAGTATGATGACCTGGTGGACTCAAAGCCTCTGGAGATCCAAAATCCAGCTCAGGAGAAGCACTACAATCTGGGTACGGCAAAATTGAAAGCTTTAGGGAAAGGCATATAAAAACATAAAAGAAAACGTTAGCGTGAGTAGACAAAAATAATATAATAATCTGCGTAAATTGTTAAACTGTAATTTTATGCATTTCCGATATTTTTTGTAAAATAACACGAGTTCTAAACTGAATAACTGAAATATAAATGTAGGTGCTCTCTCAGGCCACCCCACCTGACCATATGCAAACTGAAAAGGAAAATATGCAATATATGACGGGATCGTCCACAGGCCACCTAACCTGAGTTGATCTGGGTTAGACGAGGCCACTTAACCTCCCATAACCAACTATCCGGTGATCAGCCGAATAGCTAGATCATCGATGCAATAAAATAAACCATCACAAAACAAACCTCCGAATTTAAAAGCTCTAAAATAAAACTGTAGAGCATGCTGTATAAAATAAAAATTCGCTATGACTGTGAAAATAAAGGTCCACTCACCGTACTATATCGAGATATTCATGAAATCACAACTTGCTAATCGGCACAATAATTATCCAGCACGACCCGCTATCTCGTAATCCTAAAACCATGATTAATATTAATATTTACTCATCAATATTAAATAGATAAGCCCGTAATCCTACGAGTAATAATGTCAAGAATCTCGCATTCTCGAAATACGTATTTTTCGACTAAAAATGTACTTAATCAAATTCTGAATTCAAATCCTTGCATTCCATCACTATAACTAAACGTTGGAGTCACAACCTAAATCTCAAATATCGAGCGACTTAAATTTAAATCGATAGTCGGATCGTCTGTTAATAATATCGTGAAATCTAATAATTATTGTCAAATTAAATACACGTCCAAATTTATCAAGTCCAGATCCAATCAAGAACCTCAATGTTCCGTTCGGTACAAAATTTTGAGTAAAACGACATAAAACTTTGTCAAAAATTTTACATCGTCGGAGCTTTGCTTCGCATGACAGCGTATGGGGCCACGGACCACCTGCGGCGGCAGCCGCAGTTCAACCGGCCCAGAATTCTTCGACCGTGAAGTTTCAAAACCTTGCCGAAATTGGCCCTCCTCTGATCTGCCTCCACTGGCCATGGCAAGGGCTGAAACTAGTCCCAATCGGTTTGTCTCTCCTTGGGCTTCAAAACCCATATGGTTTGAACCACCATCGCCGCCATCTCCACCACCTCTGTCACCGGCAAATTCTGACCGAATTCCCCCATTTTCTTCGCATCGATTCCTCCTCCTCCGACCACCAACGTCAACAATCCACCCACCAAATGAAAGAGGAGCTCAAGCTCAATAATTTGACACCAAGTCCACGGTCAGAGGTGGCCGGAAAAAGGCACACCGCTGGCAACAAGTTTCACGGCAAAACGGGTTGGTTTGACCCGTGGTCAACGTGGGTCAAACCCAGTTTCCAAATTTGAAAACTTTTGACTTTCCCAAAATAGAAACTTGTATTTATACCCGTAATTTTTCGACAAAACATTTTCCGATATTTCCATAAAATTTATGCTAACCATAACTTCTTCGTCGTAACTCTGATTTCAATACTTGATGTGACTACAAACTTGTATCGACAAACTTTACGACTTTATTCAAAGAAATTTCTCAAAAACGTAATCGATAAAATATCGATGAAACACCTGCGAAATTTACCGACTGTAAAAACTAATTACCATCGATGATTGACGCAATTAATTAACGACTAACTGCATAACCTCTGATTAACGCGTAAAATTGTTCTAGTTTGTAACAATCTACCTCCCTTATAAAAATTTTGTCCTCAAAATTTACAGTAAACTTACAACAGAATAATTCCAAATTATTGTTCCAGCCAACGACTTCAAGCTTAAAGGAACAACCGCATCTAACAGAATGATCCATAACTTGTTACTAAACTAACTCCTCCTCAATATTTCATGCTCAATTAATCTGAAGTCATAATAATTATTCCATATAAATCTGATACTAGGAACGACATAATTCAGATTCAGTACGTGCATACTTAAAAACTTCTAATAACCATGCCAAAATTAATGGTCAGATTAACCAACATACTCTAACTTTATCGGCCAAACTTACCCAAGTATGCACAAACTAGGGTCTTACAAGATAACTATATGGGCAATGGTGCGGTTCCAGTAAAATAGTGGCATCTAAATCGCCATTAGAACCCTGCACCAAAAATTAACGAAGATGTCAAATCTCGGACACTCACCCATAAGGTGGATACTTAAACTACCAAAATCACAAGCAGGGAACCCAACAAACCATTTAAAATTGCAACCAACATGGGTAAATGGTCGATCCTTAATGAACTTCCAACCTTTTACCATTTTCAAAATTATTTATAGAAAATTGGGCATAATCTTCTCTAAAACATAAGGAACCCAAAAACCTACATAACGAAAAATATTCCAATAATCTCAGCTCAAGAATGTAAACTGTGGGTTCTACACCCTGATTGGATTACTTACTAATTAACCGATCTTATATCAAACATAAAATTCCTAAACCCTATATTTTGCAATTATTTATAAAATCAATAAAATTCAATAGACCATATTACTGATAGTTCGCGGACAACTCTAACCCTCTCAGACTCCTCAAGTTGTTGCCAAGTAAGAGCTATCATATGTATCTTGCTCCGTACGATATTCCTAATTTGAGTCGAAGTCAAATTAGCAAGATCACTCGTCGAATGGCCTTTTGTGGAAACATCATACGTCACATCGATCCGTTTCCCGACATCTTTGTTGTCTCCTCGAGTTTTCTTCAATTCGCAATTCCTCGAGTACATTTAGGGGCTAGGGTTGAGGGGTCTCTTGCTTTGTGTCAGATGCTAGTGCTACAAGAATTGGTGGAAGATTGAGGATCTTGTGTGGATGCCCTTTTCGAAGACGGGTTCACTTGCTCATGGTTTTCTATCGACTGGTCATTAGGACAAACGTGAATGGTGGATGAGGTTGGACAAGCCGTGGGAGACACAACAGTTTTCTCTAACCATTGACCCCAACCAAACTGTTGAAATAAGGCCCTCCGCTCTTGTTTGGTGAGCCTCTTCCTCCCCCCAGGCGTCTTAACTACCTATTCGACATCTGAATACGTATATGCAATATTTGCTCATTAAAACCAACCCAGTTTCTTCAAAACACAACCATTACGCACATTAAAGCAATATAAACTCATAAGGTCACAAACCATTCCATGTTAACCCATTCCTAATTCACCATATATATTGTCCAAACCAACATCAAAACATACTGCTCGAACCCTTATTGACATATCACAATCAATTCACAGTAGCAAATTTTTTTTAACAAAATTCCCAAACCCTTATCAACACAACCATGTGATTATCGTAGTACTGCAAAAAAAATTTAACAAAATTCTCAAACCCTTATTAACACAACCATGAGATTATCGTAGTTCTGCAAAAAAAATTTAACAAAATTCCCAAACCCTTATCAACACAACCATGTGATTATCTAGTATTGCAAAAAAATTACTAACCATATTCCTAAACCCTAATAAACACAACCATGTATCATCAGTTTCATCAGTCCTGCACAAAATGCATAAACAAATTTATTTCACATCCTATTCATAATGGGGGCCTTCACCTTCTCTATGGGCACATATTGGTGATATTGCATTGCACGACCTTACCAAATAGCACTGTATTTTGGATATTTTCCAAGTTTCATGACATCAAAACCACCTAAAATATAGGACCCAAATTTTAATCTCAACTATTTTCTCGTCTAAGCAAACAGATAATCATTAATCAACTATAGACCCATCTATCATTTTTGCAAGCTCATGTCATCAAAGGAGGGGGGGGGGAGAGAGCTTGGTAGTTTTAGAGTCGGATAGAGGCGGCACAAGTGATGCCAGAGAGAGATGGCGCGAGTAACGCCGGAGGTGGATCGGGGTGGAAGTGAGAGAGAGGGATAATGAAGAGTGAGAGAGAGAGAGAGAGAGAGAGAGAGAGAGAGAGCTGCTGGAGCTCGAGGGATGCCGGAGAGAGAGCAAGTTCGAGACGATGTCGGCGTCGTTAATAATCGGCGGTGGAGTCAAAGCGGGTTGGGGAAAATTAGGGATTTTGATCAATTTGGGCAAGATGATCGATTTTGGCTGAGTTATTTGGGAACCCTAAGACGACAAAGGCTGAAATTTTGTCATCTAAGTGGATTAAAAAATGACTCAACCGACGAAATGTCTCTCTTCGTCGCCTAAGTTATTTTTAAAATTTTCATGAAAAATTTGGTGGGTGCGGAAAACCGCCAAATAATTGGCTTTAGATGAGGAAACTTCATGTTTTCGTCGCCTCAGTGTAAAATTTCACTTTTGCGAGAAAATCATAAATAATTATTTTGGTTACAAGCATAAGACACTACAACAAAAACTTTAATTTGCTACGCTTTTTTGCCAATACCTACCAATGGCGACGGCAAACTTACCGACGCGAATGGGTAGACTTTTTGCGACGGCAAACCAACGCCGTCGCAAAATGATTCATCAATTGTGATGACACTTTTACGCCGTCGCAAAAATTTTTCACCAATTGCGACGGCACTTTTACGCCGTCGCAAAAAGTTTCATCAATTGCGACGGAAAAGAAACGCCGTCGCAAAATTAGTTTTGCCGACAAATAATTTTTTTACGCAAAAATGACCGTTGGATAGGATGATTAGGATACTCTAAGTATGGTATTAAAAAGTTATAATTTTTTTACTTGAATTCGACTTCGATCCGTGCATTAAATCGTTGTGTTCCTAAGACATGTTATACTAAAACTCGATTTTCAATTATGTAAAAAAATTATTTGAGATCAATTTCCACGCATTTATAATTGTGGAGCTCATATCTATCTTACTATGTGAAAAAATGACCCAAAAAAATTAATTTAGGTACTCCTCCCATAGGAGAATGAGCAAAATCTGTGGCAAAGGCTATTTTAGTCTTTTGGGAAGATTTGACCTCATTGACCGATCTCTAAATGAATTTCGATGAGGGTAAGTTTTTTAAAAACTCTATGTTATTACAAGGTTAATGCATGTGTATGGACACATTTCTCATTAGACCATTTTAGTTTCTCATATGTCTTTAATCCATATATAGCTACTAATGTTACTTACAAATGTTAGTTGGTTATATGAAAACCAAACCTTTATGAAACTAAATCACTAACAAGTAATTTTTTTGAAAATTTGATGGTTGGATGAGATGATCAGACTAATCTAAGCACGCTGTAAAAAAATTAGAACTTTTCGACTTGAATTCTATTTCAATTGGTGCATCCTACCATTGTGTTAATAATGCCCCTAAAGCTAAAATACAATTTATCACTCCATCAAAAATAATTTGAGACCAAATACCTCACATACATTCTATTAGGATTCAATTCTATCTAACCATATAAAAAAATATATATTCTAAACCCTAAAACCTAACCCTAAATTTAAACCCTAAACACTTTAAAAAAAAATTAAAGAGAAAATAAAAGGTTACATATTTAAGTTTGCTAGGCTGATTTTTTGCAGCCTCCCCAAATCTAAAAGGTCGCACATACACCGAAAACGGCAAAAATTCATCTCGCTCTTCGCTGATTTGCAGCCTCCCCAAATCGAAGCTCGCTGGGCTCTCTTCAAAAGTACGATTCCTTCTCTCCCCCCCAAATTTATTGGTTCCAAACTTGAAATTGTAGCCTCCCCATTTTTTTTGTTTGCAGCATAAGAAGGCATGAAGCAAGACCTTGATCGCAGCGGAGCTCAGTCGGATCGAGCTGGATGAGCCGGAGAACTTTGTGACGTCGTTTGTTTACCTGATGGAGAAAGAGGCTCTGTTGGTGGAGAAGAAATTGGAGCTGGTGAAATTGAAGAGCCAAGTCGAAGAAATCGCGGAGAAGATTCGCGAGTTTTGAGCCATTCTACCGGATAAGGTCAAGACCGCCTTGCCTTCCATTATCGAAGCTCAGCGACCCATTTTGCCTCATGGGTCAGACTTGGAACATCTAGAGCTTCTAATTTAGGTCCACACTCTCAAACTGTTTAAGTGGTATTAGCTAGGTTTGTTTGATTCGAGAGTTTAGGTTTTTGGGTGCTCTAGTTGGGGTTTTTGGCTTAAATAAGTCGAATCTTGTGTTAAATATATTGGCTTCAGTTTAATGCCATTTTGATTTGTGAAAGTGCTAATATTTTTTCTGGAATTTATGTATGCTTAGAGGGTTTATGTTGGTTATGATCTTTGTATTTGTTTTTCACCTCAGAAATTGATTTCGTGTTTGCATTATTTTGTAAGCTTTACCAAATCAGCAGACTGTGGATTACCCGAGCTTTAAGCTCGTAACAGTCGGTGATGGTGGAACAGGTCCGTCTATTTCTCCTGGATTTAGTTTTGTTCCCGATCTGTGTTTTGCTGTCACTAATTTAATCAATATTGATTTTCTTAGCTTCATAGTTTCTTTCCGAGTTGAAATGAGTTTAATGGAAATGAACTTTCTGTTTAGATTTAGACTATTGATTTGAGCTCGTTGGTATATTGTACTTGATTGTTTTTATACTTTATAGATGAAGCGGTGGAAATGAACTCTAATCTATGTAAATTATTTATATGAATTATGTATTTGAGAATTGGATATATGAAATTGATGTAGAGGAATATAAAACCTTGCCACCATTTATATGGCAACTAAAAATTGTTGTTTTTTGATTCGTTCAGTAATAACAAAATGAGGCATCTGTCTGTTTCTCCACTACAATATTGTAGTAATCAAAATTTCATATTTAGATGTTACTGTTAGTTCTTCTTGTAGCTTGCTACTTCTCTCATGCAGTATAAGCTAATGGGTATTTTTTTCCTAAACTAAAGTTATTAATCAATGCAGGGAAAGCAACCTTTGTGAAGAGACATCTTACTGGTGAATTTGAGAAGAAATATGAACGTAAGTGTCCTCAAATCAATTAATTTTTTTTCTAGATTATGTTATTTTTTAGTTTCTTTGAATTGTTTGTTGTATGAGACTCATCCTTGCAAATTTGAATGCACAGCTACTATTGGTGTTAAGGTGCATCCATTGGACTTCTTCACCAACTGTGAAAAAAATTCGCTTCTACTGCTGGGACACTGCAGGGAAAGAGAAGTTTTGTGGTCTCAGAGATGGATACTAGTGAGTTTTCTTTTAGAAGAAGAAATGCGGTTTATACTTTGTTCTCACATGCTTGTTTCTTGATTATATGCACAAATTTCTTTATCTTTAGTTGCCTTTCAGTAAAATAATAGTTAAAACTCAAATAGTTGGACCCCTAATTGGACTTATCAAGTCCAAGCGGGTGCTCACCTTGTGATAGCTGATTCTTAAACAAAGACTACTGGAGAATGCTTACTTATTATGTTCACAATTAATTTTTATATTGATTATATTCCATGTTCACTGTTACGCTATAGTACTCACCAATCACTACTAGTTGTAATCTTGATAGTACATCTAAGTGAAAATTTACATTAAATTGTTGTATTTACATTGTGATTTTGAGTGAGTAGAAAATTTATTGCAAGCTTGCTATAAGTTTGCTTTGGGTTTACATGTATCTTGCAAGTGTCCTTGGTGACCGTAAAATTGTTACAGCCAAGTGTTTTAGCTCTTTAGCCTAATATCCCTACCTATCCTAAACTGTTAAATTTTGAGTTTGTAAATTCAAAGAAGCACTAGTGATTTATTGTGTTTATAAATTGCAGTGAGAAAACGAAGAATGTGCTGATTGCATACGATCTGGATAGATTACTTATCAACACGTTGTTTGAGGTAGGATCATTTTCTATTATAACCAATCATTTCTCTTTTATTGTTTCTCATGAGTTTTGGTGATAATTATCTTTAAAAGGCCATCCACAGTGAGAGCAGAAGTTCTCCTTTTATTCTGTTCATGGATTTCGTTATTCTTTGTTCTTCTGCTTGACTTTAGTTGTACTTAGGTGTGTATTCGTGTACCTTACCATCTATATTACTTGTGGACTCCAACAATCAAGTGTCGAACACTTTCCTATTTATTATTGTTGATAATGACTCGAGGGTTATATAGAACTGAATTGAATAGAAAAACTGTCACTATATGTCCAAAAAGACAAGGTCTTAATAGTTGACTTTTGAAGTACAATTTAGGTTCTGTTTCTACGAACAAATAGCAGTTCAATTCAATTGATAAAAGCTTCTGTTAAGCATTAACGAATGTAATTTTAGTTGTGTTGTGTTTAATCTCATAATTTTATGCAGTAGAATTGAAAATTCAAACTAAAGAAACAGAACCAGTGAATAAGAAGTAGTTACTCCATTTATGAATATTCAAGCACTTGTTTGGTTATTTCTTCGTTCTTCACTCCTCAGTAGTGTTCTAGATTTCTAGACATGTTTTGGGTATTTTTAAGTTGTTCTAACTTCTTTCTTCCCCTAATACTTTCATTTTTTCTTGCAAATTTAACTTCATTTTGTCCCTTAAGGCAAACAAACAGAGTTGAGCTTTGCTTTCACAGTCAAGGATTTTGTTTGTTTACTTTGTTCTAGTTGGTTTGGGAAAGATTCTTGAATATTATCCTTAGCTATTAACCATTTAGGAAAAGAAAACTGCTTTGACAACAGTAGGATTCATCTTTTATTTTTATTTTGATCAATACTGTATAAAACAAGACAATAATTCAGAATCTCTGGACAATACTGTGTACATACCCTAATGTCACAATGTTAATTGCATATCGTATAAATTCTTGTCATTGATCATCTCTATTCCCTTTGTATATAAGGAAGTAGTCTGTATCTATCTTCAGGAAGGATAATTTCTTTGCTTCCATTCTATAAAGATGTTGAACATACTGCCAAAGCTTCTTGTATTTCTTTGTGTTTGCACTCCATTTTATTTGAATTCAGTTTTTGCTGCTACATCTGATAAACTGTCTTAAAGCAGGAGGTCAATCTTTTTTTTTATATTTTATCCAACTGACCTGCTATGTCAGATGACTATGAATATTGTCACTAATATGTTTCTTATTGGGCAGGAATGACCGTGGTTTTCGTGTGAGTGGACAGCTAACAACTGGCCGTAGAGGATGCTATGTTGCTCTTTTTTCTTTTACATATGAAAATTCTACTTTTAGCATCTTAGTTAAGTTGATCATGTGAACTTGAATGACTATGTAGATGTATACTTTATTAATGATAACAGTGGGTTAATATACTCGTAGATTTGCACAAGATTAGCTCCAATTCTTTGCGATGGTCAAGATGTTGTCGCAAAGAAATTGAGCCATTTTTTTTCTGGAAAAAACAAATTTTGCGACGGCAACTTTGCCTTCGTAAAAAATAACTTGCGACGGTAAAATACCGTCGTGAAAAAGAAAAACAGCATTACGGCTACCAAATTTTCGATGGTAAATCTACCGTTGCAAAAAGAATTTATTTGCCACGGCAAAGTTTTACTGTCGCAATAGAATTCAGACGACGGTAAAAACCGTCCCAATACCAATTGCTTCCCGACCAATTGCGACGGAAAGGTTGCTGTCACAAAAACTCATTTTGCCGTCACAAAAGAGCGTTTGCGACGACATTTGACTCTTTTGCGACGACAATGTGCCGTCGCAAATGGCTTTTTTTGTTGTAGTGAGAATTATAAGATGGTGACCTTCAAATGTAACCATTGTATTCATATGACATTGTAGAAATTTTTTTTAGCCAATTTGGAATGTATTCGTATTCGATCGATGTAGTTTAATTTTCTGAATATCGACAAAAAAATTAAAAAAAATAAAACGATTGTAAATTATTAATCTTAAAACAATTTCTGACGTTATGAGAATTTTCACTTACATCAAAACTTTATATAACAATTAGATACAAATTAAAAGAATTTTTACATAAAAATTAGATTAACTTGTTAATACTTGTTATACATCTTACTAATGTTGTATAACTTAAGCCGTAGTATGCCTCTATTCACTTCACATCAATATTAAAGAAAGTGAATTTGGATAAAACAACCGTTAGATATATTCATCACAACGTAATATATAAGTAGACAAGATTTCAGTCAATACGAAGTTCCTTAAGGGTTTTATCAGTGTAATCAACCATAAGATAGAAATGTCAATGAAACGGAATCATTGATATTAGGATCTTCGTAACTCTGATTATCGAACCATCGACACTCAACAACAAAGAACTAGCTAACTCTATGCCCACAATGAATATAATCCGTAATCTAACATTGTACACATGATCGTGCTCTTTTAGATAGTGTATAACTATTTAGACAACGAAAATGTAGACTTTCGTCGTCTAATATTTTCAGGGTTTAGGGTAAATTGTTTAGGTTTTAGGGTTAGGGTTAAGGTTTAGGGTTTAGGGTTAGGGTTAGGGTTAGGGTTTTGAATAAAATTGGACAACAAAAATTTTCCTTGTTCGTCGTCTAAGATGCACTTAGACGACGAAATATTTATGTTTTCATCGTTTAAGTGACTCTTAGACGAAGAAACTTCTTATTTTCGTCGTCTAAGTTTCTTCGTCTAAGTGACTTTTAGATGACAAATTTTTTTTTATTTTCACCGTCAAAGTGTAATCCTTTAACAGAAAAGCATCAGTCCTTCAGTTTATTCCAAAATCATTTTTGTACGTAAGACACATACCTTGTTAATTTAGTTTCTTGTTATACAATTAATTAATCGATTCGATATATATATAACAATTAATCGATCCATCAAATATATTCATGCTCGTACAAATTATTTAATTACATAATTATGTTTGAATTCGATCTTAAAATATTACACATATATTAATCACTTCCATCATCATAATCTTCATCAACATTTTCCTCCTCACTCTGAACAGGTTCTTGATCCTCAATCATCATCATCATCATCATCATCATCATCATCATCATCATCATCATCATCATCATCATCATCATCATCATCATCATCATCATCATCATCATCATCATCATCATCATATATGATGAAATCTTCATCCTCCAGCTTTTCTTTAGAGACATAAATATTGTCTAGGTCCTCGATTTCTTTTTCAGTAAGATCCATGTTAGCATCAATTTCTTGTAAGATTTCGTTAAATCAAATCAGTTGCCTTGTGTTGGGGATGATAGAAGTATTAGGCTCTTGATATGCTTCAACATTATTCCCTTGAGTGTTTAATGTTGATGTCCCTTCAAATGTTGTGGCACTCCATATTCCTCTATGAGACATATTGCGGACTATTTTTCAACCTCCACCCAATTTTAGATTATCCATATAGAACACCTGCCTGACTAAGGTGGCAAGTACGAATGACTCATCTTCATACCAACTTGAGTTTGTATTGACTGATATAAAGCCTAGATGTTCCTTCGTACACTTGAACCATTTACACTTGATAGAAAAACTTTTATTTCATTCTTATATAGTAGTTGAACGACATTAAGAATAACTCCATAATATACATCATTACCTTGTCCTACTGCGATCCCACTATTTGTGTCCTTCTTCCTTCATCTCGGTGGACTGAATAAAACTTTACACCGTTGACAAAACATTTAAGGTAAATATAGTGTTAGACAGACTTATGGGCCAACATGTTTTTGTCCGATGACCACCAGCCCTTGTGGTCTGTCTTGCATAGATCATTCATCTGCAAAAGTGTAAACAAGATATATGAACGTCTATTTAATAAATTTCTACCAAAAATTTTCCATAGATTCTCCTAAAACTAAAGGAATCCATAATTCGGTATGCATGCCCCAAATTAGGAAAACCACTGCGAATACACATACATCAAAACAACATCTAAATTTCTCAACCTAAATTAAAAGTAAGCACAAAACCTATAGAGTGAGGTTTTAACATACCCATTTTGGAAAATAATCAAGGAACTTATTTTTCAACCCAGATTTCAGTTTTTTCCGGTTTGTCGGCCCAAACCCAAGCCTTGTATCGATCCATGAACGCATTGACCTCGTCATAGTCTCGTAACACTACCCAATGAGCTTCATTAAGTTCTGCCTGAGTTAATTTTTTCTTTAGTACTCCTCTAAACGGTCGCACAACATCTATTACGATTGAAAGATTGATGTTTTCATGTATATTGGAGGCGGCGGTCTGGACAGGATATCTGAGGTACATGTTGCAGGATATTAGGTATGTTTTGGCTATAGAGCCATCCAGGGGAGCTTTATTTTTGACGAATCATTTGTACTGTCCGAGTTGTCTACAACATAGTGAGGTAAAATTTATTTCACATTACTGTATGTAAGAGAAAAGATATATATAAATGATGAAAACTGTGTTTAAAAAATTTAGTTACATGTAAGCATTGTACCTTTCTTGAGGATACATCAATGTGTAGTGGACTGGACCAGAAAATAATATTCGTTCGGGAAGGTGGATCATGAGGTAAATCATGATGTCAAAGAATGTAAGGGGGAAAATCCTTTATAATTTGCAAAAGATATAGACAATTTCTTGTTGTAGTTCAAGAACATCCGACTTTTTCAACTCTCTAGCGCATAACCTCTGCCACCATTTGCATAATGCAACTATTGGTTCATGGACATCTTTAGGCAAATAGGGTCGAATTAGCACTGAAATCAGACGTTGCAACATTACGTGACAGTCATAAGTCTTTAGACCATATAACTTGTGATCCCTAACATTGACACATCGATATATATTCGCTGCATAATTAGACGGATATCGAACACTTTTAAGCCAGTTGAATACAATATCCCTTAGTGTAGGCTTCACTATGTAAGGTGCATTGGGCATCTTGTTGTACACATCCTTTTCAATCTCTTTAATCACAAGGTACGACGCAAATTAATTGTTTCAAGATCTTTTCGGGGTATATCGAGAATTATTCCCACCACACTGTCACACACATTATTTTCTATGTGCATGACTTCTAGGTTGTTCCTGAGTTTCAACTTCGACCAGTAAGATAGTTCAAATAAAATACTCATGTGGTTCCAATATTTAAGCTCATCTGGAGGGTTTGGATTAAGCTTTTTCAAATCATCGTCATTTCTCAACACACCAAAATCAAAGCCGATTAACCTCTTAAAAATCTCTTTGCCAAACTATTGTCTAGGTTGCAGATTTTCCTCTACTGCCCCCTTCAATTCATCCTTATTGTTTCGCCACAGGTGATCAGGAGGAAACCATCTACGGTAACCCATTTAACAAACATGCCCCATGTGCCAACTAGTGTTGACATCGTCCAAGCAGTTAGGTGAAGCTTTGTACCATTTGGTTGTCTAAGATGCCAATATCCCATACGCTGAAAAATCGTTGATGGTCTACATTACAGCTACTCTCATCATAAACATTGTGTTAATGAATTTGTCATAAGTTAAGACTCCATTTTTACACAACAATTTCAGCTCGTCAATCAATGGTCTGAGATACACATCTAAACACTTTCCAGGAGATTTTGGACCTGGAATTAACAGACTAAGGAAATTAAATTTCTTGTTCATACACATCCACAGAGGCAGGTTATACAACATGAGAGTAACTGGCCAAGTGCTGATAGCAACGCTATTATTACCCAAATGATTGAGTCCATCTATAGAAAGTCCGAGTCTAACATTTTGAACCTCTGCTACAAAGTCTTGAAATTCCCTGTCAAAATGTTTAAACGTCTCCCCATCAACCAGATGTCTGAGCATATCGTCATTTAGTCTTTGTCGTTCTGTATACCATCTCATTGCTTGTGCTGTGTTTAGAGACATGTACAAACACTGTAGTTTGAGAATCAACGGAGAATAGTGAAGCACCTTCATGGCAACCTTCTTCTTCGAACTCCTTATTTTAGACTTAAACCACTAGAACTTGTTGCATATAGAATAGTAGTCTAAATGTGGATACTCCTTGTAAAACAGCACATAATCGTTTCTGGACGCTTGAATTTGCTTGTACTTTAGGCCGAGGGACTTCAAGATCTTTTTTACACTATACGGATTTTAGGAAGCTTGTGACCCTTAGGTAGAAAATCACATATATGTTGTTGGATATCGTTAAAACTATCATCTGAAATTTTATTTTTCACTTTGTACTCCATTTCGGTCATTATGAAGTGCAAGACATTCAATTCACATCCATTGTACACCGGGGTTTAGGCTTAAAGTAGCATGCTGTTGTACTTATCCATTTTAGTAGTATCAATGCCTAGAAAGGTTGTAGAGACTGTGTCATAATTAGGATTATAATAACCTCCATCTTCATATTGGTGTGTAACATGACTGAATCCCTGGAAATGTATCATGCACAAAATCCATATCGGGGTTCCAAGTTGAGGCGCCAGTACCGCTGAATGAGGCACCCTGGTAACTGTACCCTGAGCTTAAAAATGGTTCTAAGCTGTAGTCTACTACTTTACCGTGCTCACTCCATATAGTGTAACTCAAAATCATACCATGGTCATACAAGTGTTAAGACATAACAGTAATAGTCGCAAACTGATTGTTAAGACATCTTTTGCAAAGACACCTATAATGCTTCTTTCCTTGACCATGTTGTATTGCAAACAAAATAAACAGACTGATTCCGTCCATATACCTCATATCACTTTTATTTTCCAAATGTATCTAACTCTTGTCCATATTTCTGCATAAGTTAAGTGAGACATAAATTCAATTATCGAATAAGCCCTAAATATATAGTTTGCAAAAACTTGTCATAAGATAACTCTATCACTGTACGTTATTACGTACGTAATTAAATTAAAAAAAAATTAATCGAGAGAAACGAGTTAATACCTTCACCACTAAGGAGATATGTGGGTAAACTTGCGCTCAAGAGGTGAAAAAATCACATAGAAATCGAATTGTGGTCGGAGGTAGTGTTGAGAGCTTTTTGTTCCACGAACACTGTTTTTAGAGATGAGAAAGAGAGAGGAGATCGATCTGGATAGGAAATCTGAGCTAAATAATTGAATTCCACTTAGACGGAGAAATGTTTCGTCACCTAAATTGAACATTTCGTTCCCTAAGTGTTTACTTAGGTGACAAAATTTGTTTCGTCACTTAAGTTCGGTTTTAGCCAACGAATAATCAGTTCGTCACCTAAGATTTCTCACTTAAACGACGAATTATAAATTTTTTCGCCTAAGACAGACATTACGAGACGAAGATTTGTTTCGTTGTCTTAGATGTATTTGTAGATGATGAAATATATTCTTCGTCGTTTAAGTGGTAACTTAGACGACGAAATTATGTTTTATCGTTTAAGTTATCACTTACACGATGAATTTTTTTAAACGACAAAAATTTTACTTAGACGACAAATAAACAGTTCATCGCCTAACTATTACTTAGGCGACAAAACCTCGAATAATTCGTCGCCTAAGTGTGTTTTTCTAGTGATGATATGACTAAAGTTGAGGCATATAAATTAGAGAACACTGTCACATTCTTAATCATCAAGAGCCAAAAGAAAACTAAAGAAAAAAAGAGGAAAGAGGCATAGAAATAGAAGTAAATTATGATCCTGACAGAGATATGTATTGAACAAGAAGCATAAAAGCAGAGGCGTAATTTGATCATAATTATATACCTAACAAGGTCAAAGTATAACACTGACAGAGATATGTATTGAACAAGAAGCATAAAAGCAGAGGCGTAATTTGATCATAATTATATACCTAACACTGTCACATTCTTAATCATCAAGAGCCAAAAGAAAACTAAAGAAAAAAAAAGGAAAGAGGCATAGAAATAGAAGTAAATTATGATCCTGAAAGAGATATGTATTGAACAAGAAGCATAAAAGCAGAGGCGTAATTTGATCATAATTATATACCTAAGCGGGTGGAATTACTTGCGTTAGGTGATGATGGTGGTGATCCTGACAGAGATATGTAAACTCCAGTGTAAGGTCAAATGTGAGGTTGATCCTGACCCTACATTATGTTATGACATATGTTTAATTATTTATTGTGGGGGTTTAGGTCCCAGAGAGGCTCCTGTTGGCTCTTTGGAGTCTCCCCAGATGCAACAACCTATTGACGATCAACCAAACTTAAATAAGTAGATATCTCGATCGATCTCATCTCATGGACAAGAACAAGAACATTTAACAGCCGAGATAAAATTGTGCACAAACTGAGTATGCTTTTTTATACTTGTTAGGTATATAATTATGATCAAATTACGCCTCTGCTTTTATGCTTCTTGTTCAATTTTCATGAATAAATATCACTGTCATGACACTTCTAATAAAATATCACTCTCATGGCTTGGCAAGGAAATGTACTAAAAGACGATAATTATGTATTTTTCGGAGAAAATGACGACATTTCCGAAACCGTGGGAGAAGATGGAGAAAATTCCTAAAAAGGCGAAAAAAAGTCGTTGGAGACTTGTTGGAATATTCCGAGATTCTGGTAAACGTCCAATCAACAACGGTCAACTCCGCTGATCAATACTCAGCAGAAAAACAACTCTCTCCTTGAAAACAAAAACGCTCATTTTTCCCTTCGCAAACCCTGGCCGCCCACTTCTTCTTTTCGACCGGATCTCCCTTCCCCTTTTCCATATAAAAAATATGACCACATATTCCTATTTTTCTTGTTCATCCCCTTCTCCTCATACCATTACATGTCAAGTTTGATAGGTGGGGATGCTCCCGTCCCACCCGAAGAAGACCCGCTAGAGCCACAATTCCTTGCGGCTAAGTTCGGCGAGGTTGAACAAGCCTTGTCATACGATGAAGAAGATGAGGAGTGGGTGTACGCCGTGTCACGCGTCTACTCCTTCACCATTTTGGCAATATAAAAAGTGCAAGCCTTCAAAATGAAGAGGATTGGATTATGGCGTGATGCTACTGGCTTCATAATCATGGGTTTTCCCTGGGTTTCAGAAGATCAGTTTGTGTTCAAGTTCAGGTCCTTAGCCATCCAACGGAGGGAAATCACAAGTGGTCCTTGGTACTTCCATTCAGCCAGAATTATTGTGGAAGGTTTTGATGGTATGACCGATCCTTTGGCGGTGCTAGCGGTAAGAGGTCTCGCTTGGGTGGTGGTGAGACCAGCCATGGGTTGCTTTGTTTTAGGGGCCCTCTAAGAGAAGTGGTGTCGAAGAGAGAATAATGCGGTCGACACCTACAAGGAACTTGATCGGCATGCACTATATCATCAATCGAAATGAAGATTCGAGTGCAGCTTGACTTTCGTCGCTCTCTTGTTGTAAGGAAAAATTTTCGCTTTTCTGATAATTATAGTGTGGATGTGGTGATTTTTTATGAGAAGATCAAAGAGTTTTGTGGAGGTCATAGAGCCTTTGTGCATTGAGCCGAAGGTTTTGTAAGTGCTTCAGGCAAGGATTGAAACTAGGGTCTAGTGTTGGGGGATTTCTAGGGAGCCACCGAGTAGTAGTAAAAGTGAAGTAGGTGGATATCTTAGGAATTATCAGGGATGAGGATAAGGGCCACTAGTGAGTTCATCGAGTGAGGAAGCATTGTCTCAACCACCGTCCCTAGAAGTGGGAGATGGATCTAAATCTTTTAAGTTTATGGATAAGGAGTAGATGTAGGTTGAAGGAGTATTAGGTGACTCACGACAGCAACAGGTGGAGTCGGTGGTAGTTATGCAGGACAACCCCTTTTACGTGGGTGGTCCCACTAACCCAGTTCTTGTTTTGCAGGTAGACTCTCAAGGTCAGATAATAGTCTCATGACCATTTGGTCCCAGGCTGTAGTAAGTGCCCGCATTGGATGTACCCGTTTCTCACATGATGATGTCTGCATGTGCTACTATTATGCCTGCTGACGGTACAATTATGTCAGCCATGGTTTTTGAGCCACATGTTAGGTCCTCGGGCAAACAGTGGGGTTGGGGAAGCCTCGACCCGCAAGTCCACAAAAAGCAGAGTTATTGAAATTTATGTTGGTAGGACATCGACAGATAGTCGAAATGCCTCCTAGTACGACAGGAGGTAAGGCCGAACCACATTGTTGCTCAGAGGAGAAGAAGGTTAGGACCAAGCCTCGCCCAATGCAACCAATTACAAAAAGAGAATCACTATAGAAGAAGACGGTCCTCCTTTTGCAGGACATGACTACAGAGGTGTTGCGTCGCAACGCAACTCAGTAGAAATAAAGGTCGACAATGGGTCGGCCCAAGCCTAAGCCCCTTGGGTTGGGTTGGGCTTTTTCGTCGCATCTCTAAAATTCAGGCCGAGATTTTTTTTATATTAATTAAAAAAACTTAAAAATTAGTATATAAATAATTATACATACTAAATAATATATAAGCCTTAAAAAATTAGTATTTAGTATATGAGCGAAATTAAGGTAAATTAGACAGTATTGAGGTTTATATTGATAAAATAATCTATAATATATATATATATATATAATTGATGGGCATAACAAGCTTGGCCATACAAACCGAGCCAGGCTTTTTTTAGCCCATGGGCTCTGAGACCTCGTCCCAACCATAGGGATGAGCTTTTTTAGGCCTAAATTCGGGTATAGCCAGACTTAGGCTTTTTGGGCCTCGTTCCACTCACGGGCTTTTTGGGTCTATGGACCAAATGGTGATCCCTTAAGTAGAGATGGTACCTAGATAACTAAGGAGCGGTGCAACCCAAAATTTTGACAATTCTTGTGCTACTGGTTTGTTTATCTAGGTGTTTGTACTTATATTGCTTTTAGCATAGTATTAAGTTAGGGGTTGCGCTTTATCAATTGAGTAATCTAATGAAACTCTGTACTACTATCACCTTGAAATATATTTGTTCGCCATCTCAACAAAAAGAAAAAGCAAAAAAGAAGAATTAATTTTTTTATAACCTTATCAATCTATATATGCATGGCATGTCTGCTAATTGAAATTCATTAAATATTATGGATTGTGTAGCCATTAATTGTGATTACTGAGTTTATTTACACTCTGGAGCTCAGAAGAATACGACTTTGATTAGTCTGTCTGCTCGGGTTTTTTTTACGGTTTAGACCAGTTTAGTTTAGTTTTTGTTTTTTATATTTAGAACAAGAAAAAACTCGAAAAACGAGATATTTGTTGGTGGTTTTGATCTCTTTTCCTGTTTGATTCGACTGTTTTTTTCGTTCATCTCCCTCTTTGCACTTTTCTTGATCTAATCTCTCTTGATCTCGTTTGGGCCTTTTTCATATTTTAGATGGTATATCAAGAAAGACAACCCCGATTTTCGGTGGCGAGGATGTGGCGGCGATGGAATAGGCGGGGTATCCGAGAAATGGACCTGACAGAAACCAAAATCGAATGGATCGGTTTCTATATATCTGGGTCTCATTTGAAATCGTTAGAAACTGAACAAAACACAATTATGTCGGTCCGTTTTCGGTTCCTAAAAATAAAACACACCGGCCGTGGACTGATCTCAGCCCAACCATATGTAACGACAAAAGCACGCAACATGCCAACCACCTAAATTTGGTCACACCAATGACAGATTTACCACTAGAAAAAACAGTTATCCAACCGGAATGACACCAGGAAAAGTCACAAATATCTGTTACGAAAAGTAATAGATACAGATATCTGTACTATATAATTATATATGGACTGACATTAGATTTTGTTAATAATAGACTAATGAAAATTTTACATAATTGATATTGTAACAGATTTCTTTGCTCGAAACATGTTTAATATTCACGAAATTCCGTGTGAAATGTTATTGACACAAAAATGTTTCCATGTGAAAAATTACTAATTGCAATTATTTGTGTGGATTGTCTTGGTTACACATGTCTATGTCAAATATTTACACGAAAATGTGTGAAACATGAGTTCATAACAGATATCCATCCGATCAAAATTGATTTGATTATCGAGGTTGCATTAGGACAGATATCTATGTGAAATGTATAGGCATACTACACAGAAATCCGTGTGAATTGAATATTAGAAACGAAAACTAAAAAAGAGTCACATATATCTGTGTCGTTTGATAAAGCCACGAATATTTGTGTAAAATATTTACACAGATTTTCTATTTACATCCAATGGAGCGATTGATAGTTTGTGTATCGAGGTAAGGTGAAGACAAAAATTCGTATGAAATGTAAAGGTAGTCCCTACGAAAATCCGTGTCATCTGCTTCCTTAGAGCATCTCCAACAGTTTGTTTAAAATTTCTCTATTATAGAAATGAAAGAGCATAAAACTCTAAATAAATTTGTCTCAAATTCTAACAGCTACTTCAAATTTTACTCTATAATTTAATGTTTTTCTCTCTAATTTAATGAAATTAACATAAATTACACTTTTAATAAAAGTTTATTATTAGATTAAATCATTTATTAGGAATGAGAAGATTTAAAATAGAGAGATGATAAAGAAATACAATGAAAATATTAAATAAGCATTAAATTTTAAAGATTATTGTAGAGATTTAGAATTTTTTATTTTTCTATAGATATGTAGTTTTTGATTTTCTCTTTTAACACTTTCTCTATAATAGAGAGATGTTTAGAGTAGTTGTTGGAGCTAAAAACATTTTTTTTTTTACTCTGAATTGGATGAATTCTCTATTTTAGAGTAGCCGTTGGATATGCTCTTAGAGCAACTCTAGCAATTTTCCTATATTTGAGTTTTTTTTTGTCATTTTAGGGAATATTTTGGTTGTTTTGCTCCAACATATTCCCTAAACACATTCTATAAAATAGGAAATGTGATAAGAGAGAAAAAAATATTCTCCATATTTACAACAATCTCTATATTTTTAAGGAAGAAAATGGGGAAGAATGATAAAATCTGCAAAATAGAGAGAAAAATAGAAAATCTATTGGAGTTTGAACAAAAAATGTATTTTAAATTGTGCTTTAATGTAGAAATTATCACTATGTGAAAAAGTGCTTCAGATGGCAGGCGAACGACGACAAATCCATATATATCTTTCATTGTAATTTTACAACATTTAATCACGATAATTAAGGTAACATTTGTTATCTGATGGCATGTTTTATTGATAATTTTCAACTTTCAATTCAATGTTTTCAAACCACGAGTAAATTTAAACTTGAAATGTTTCTTACGAGAATCAGGTATTATTACAATGACATATATCAATCTCGTTGAAAAAACAAGTCTGTAGAGAGATTTTGTTTATAAACTGTGTTCATATTCAACGACAAATATCGTCTTGAAAAATGCATCTTTTAAACTTAGTTATTTTATTGACACGTATTCAGAGTCTAACCCTAAAACTGAAACACACACTCAATTTTTTTTTCCACATTAGCTAGCAGTCCCAATTGTCGATGAGCACCGCCGCTGCAAACAAAGCCTCTGCATTGAGCCCCAGCTCAAATGAGTCGACTCCCTCCCCTGCTCCAAACAATCTACCCAAAACCGCCAAAACCTTAACCCTAATGCCTTGAAGCCATCTTCGCCATCCGACATCCAGATCTCCCTCGACCCACAAGGCCAAGCCCTCAACACGAGAAAGATCCATGACAACTTCGAGGCCCACAAGGCCAAGCCCTCGACCTGAGAAAGATCCATGACAACTTCGAGGCCCACAAGGCCAAGCCCTCAACACAAGAAAGATCCATGACAACTTCGAGGCCCACAAGGCCAAGCCCTCGACCCGAGAAAGATCCATGACAACTTCGAGGTCAGTCCTTCTCTCTCATTTCTCTCTCTCTCTCTCGGCTTTTGTATCAGCTTTGCACATCTTCTTATTTGAGCGAATCATTCGCAAGATTTCTATGAGTATCTATTCAAGGAGCTGAGCAAGTAAGGCCAGATCAAGAGCTTGAACATTTGTGATAATTTGGCCGACCATATGGTAATTAAACTAGTATTTCCTTTTTTCCTTTTTAATTTTTGTGCGTGTTTGATTTTGTGTTGGACTGACTGGATGTGCTGTAATGTGATTAGGTCGGGAATGTGTATGTTCAATTTAGGGAGGAAGAGCACGCCGCAGCTGCACTTACCAATTTCATTGGGAGGTTCTATGCAGGTTATTTTCTGATGCGTATATAGATGTCCATCCAATTTGATTGAAAATTTTAGGAACTTGTTAAATTGTTGGCTGTGAGGTATGACTCTTTTAGTAGTGGTGACTTGGTGTGTGGTTTAGACATTGATCTGTTTAGTGTAATACTGTATGAGTCTTGGTAACAATAGATTGAGATTTTGTAATTCAATTTTGGTTTAATGAAGAGCCCTCGGCGGCTTAGTGGTTTTGATTGCTTCTTGAGTCAGGTGACTACTAGAGAGTCTGGTTCATTGATTTTTTGTTAGAATTCGTACTTGGCAGATCCATATTCTCCCTTTTTGGGGAAATTTGGGTCCTTTCCCGAATCGCCAGAGTCTGTAAGTGTTTGTATATTGTTTAGTGATTGAACTCTGGTATCTGCGATGTAATTTGGATCCAGAAAGCGTTTTCCTTTGCAGGTTATAAAAATTTACACAAAGCAGTTATTGCACCTTGAATTCCTAAACAAGAATGAAATTATGCACAAGAATGGAAATACCTACATATATACATGTACTGGATCATGATGTAACTTCAATCAGTTCAATGACCAGTACATTAGTGTATTGAATGACAATTTCAATATGAATATAATTATTTTGGATTATCAAATTTGATGTGGTGTAATTGTATTTCTCAATATATATATAATTTAAAGAAGTAAAACCTAGAAATAAATTGAGATAATAGATATGACATCATCTACAATAGAAGAATGTTAATGAGACGACATATATGATTTCATGTTATACTCCTAGAAGATGACAGATATATGTCGTGTATTGTATGTGAATGTAGATGACAGATAACATCTGTCGTTCAATAACCTCAACAGACGATAGATCGTTTAACGTCTTCTGATGACATTTTCAATAGACGACTCCGTATAAGACGACAGTTGCGAACATGTTTAGATGACGTGGATGTAAGAGCCGTCTGAAGCACCTTTTCACGTAATGTATATAGAGAAGTTGTTGGAGATGCTCTTAAAATCATAAACCAATTAATTTTTTCCGAAAGATGCTCCTTAAACATCTTCTACTTCTATTGATAAAGAGAGACGACTCCTTTGCTCTTCAACAGTTCGACCTTAACCCAACCTAGAGTTTTAATCTTAGCCATCGAAGGCCATTAAACTACATCCAATAGTGGAGACTTTATCCCTGAAAATATCCCAAAAAATAGAAACCTGAATGGAAGGGGCCTGCACTATTAAATTAATATTGAGACATAAGTACATGCAATACCAACCATAGTCGGCTCTTCTTTTTGCCTTAAATATTTGGAATTTCATTTTCACTCTTCCCCTAGATTATATGAAATTAAAGCAACTTGGATGCAATAGCAAGACTCATCCAATTATGTAAAACAGCATAGACCAAGAGGTCTCATGATCAAAATAGTATTCCCCCATATGAAAAATATCAAAATCTTTAATTTAAAAAGAAAAAGAAAATAAATCAAAAAATTATTTTTATGGGAAATTGAACTATTGATCTCTCAGCCTATAAGAATAATATTAAGGTAGTTAACTACTGGACTATCAGTAGCTAGTTAAATTTGGGTACGATAAAATGGAGTATTAGGATTCGAATCTTGGTTCGTCAACGGCTAAGTTCAACGTCTTGACCTTGAAGCAACCCCAATGCTCAAGATGCTATTTTTAGAGAAAATATTCTTCAAATAAGGAGTACTCAGATTTGAACCTGATTCGTCAACGGATATCAATATGTAATGTTAACTAGTGAGTTTTACTACATACCACTGAAATGGTGGATGCCGTACAAAGTTTTTCTTCGATCATTCTTGGTGACCATCAAAGGAAGTTCCAACCTTTCCAAGTCTTCACCTTTCATGCCCACAAAAATAATTCATGTTCCATGCTTAACAATAAAAGCCATAGATTCTGGCCTGGTGTGGCCAAGGAAGCAGCGATTATAAGATCTCAGTATCTCACTCGTTTTCTCTATCTTCATCATTAACAACAATCACCATCTGCAATATTTCTTACAATTAATCATGGGCAATGATTTTAACTCTCCCAAGAATACAAAATTTGCACTCCCACTATGCCTTTTTTCACTGACTTTCCAATCCTCTCTCTCTCTTTCTCTCTCTCTCTTTCTAACATGTTCCATTGTGATTGGTGTTCGACGAGCTCAACGGAGAAGAGAAACCCAACCCAACTCAATAGAGGCTTGGCAAGTGTTTGGCTTTGATTTTTCTCTAATCAGGTTGCTGCGAGTGGAGTGATCGCAAATTGTCTCTTTTTGTATCCGCAGTCATATATGTGTTGTGTATGAGGCGTGCTACTGCCGAGAGCAGAATGTTGTTGTATAGTGCGCCACGTAATCTCCGCTTCTTGTCAAGTAATTGGAGCGAGGAAAGCACCAACCTCGCTTGTTGAGTCCTACTTGCCTTGATACAAGACGTAAGCTATGTGTCTCTCTGCTGAGCCACAAAGAATCAATACTTTATACCCTCGGGCAAGTATAAAGCAGAACAATTCTAAGGATGTAGTGTTGAGAACATCGGATAGGGTGACTTTATAGATCTTAAGAATCTACACGCTCTGTCGGGTGGCCTAGACTCCGCTGACTTCCGTCGTCGTAGCTCGAGTGAATCTTCGGATCCCCACGCTCTGTCGGGTGGCCTAGAGGTTCATAAATTTGCTTCGCTTCGCCTATTTATAGAGGTAGGTACTCCGATTCTCCTCTCTTGACAATGTAACAATTATTGATTAGAAATAATATCCTGCTTTTAGATTCCTCTAGATTATCTAGGAATCGCATATATATCTTTCCGGATTCGCAGCTTTAATTGAGCCACACGTGGCTGGCTTATTTTATCTCCAAAGCCCAAAAGTATTAGAATAAATGTTTAGTTTATTTTAGACCTAAACATTGCCCCCCCAGACCTCGAGATTGACTCATGGGAAATCGAAGGGGTCTTGATGTGACGTGTCGTTCTTTGGTCAGCAGTTTTGAAATAGCCTCGCACTAGACTACTCAAGTGTTTTCCTTTGAAAATCACGCCGTCTATTTTCAACCCTTTAAACCTCTTCAGTTGCTTTTCCCTTTTCGCCTTCTTTCCGAAGTTTCTTCAACCCAAGATTTTGAATTTTCAAATACTCTCTAGACTTTGATTTTCATCCTTTTCCTTGCAAATGCCTCCTTATCAAAAAATCTGCCCAGATGTTTTCGAAAAGGATGTAGAAGCCTTTCGCAATCATATGGACCACCGCCTTCACCGAGACCAGGTTACCCCTTGTGTGTAGGTCGATTTAACGATGGAGGATGAAGTTATATTGGGTCCAACCACCAATACATGAAGGGCCTCTTTCTCTCTTGATTCGGATGTGCGCCATCCTCCGTTGTTCGTGCGAGGTGAAGCCGCTGCCCCTCTTCAATGAGATCAGAAGGAGCTCGACGTGAAATTAGGGAAATGGCCCAGCACTCGAGCCGAAGAGCTTCAATGGTATCAGAAGAGAAAGTCCCTTGATGAGGAGCTTTGGCAACAAGTTGGTATCTCACATGCTTTGGATTTATGTTTTCATATTCCCCAAGGCAAGAATCGTGCTGCCACTGTCGCTACTTTATGTTATTGGGAGACTAGTAGTAATAGTTTTGTTCTCCCATTTGGGCATTTAGGAATTACCCTTCTTGATGTTGTTACTATTACTGGCTTGCCCACTGCAGATGAGCCTTTTCTTCTTAGTGTTTTAGATAGCGAGTCCTTCCTCTTTTCTTCATATCCTGCCTACTCCACAATCAGTATTGCTTACTCCAATTGGCGTAAACACTACAACATAAAAGAGTTCCAGGCTACTCCTGCCTCTGATGATCAACGGGTGAAAAATGCCTATGGTGGCATTGCCTTTCTGGAATTTTGGTTTTGTCGCTACGTATTCTGTGTTGCTGCAGATAGGATTACCAACACCTTTACCAAGGCGGCTGAGGCGCTGTACAATGACCACTGTCTTGGCCTTACGCAACCCGCACTGGGCGCTCTGTATCGTGGAGTTGGGTGGATTTCATTAAACCCATTCAAGTTGAAATTCACAGGGCTTGTTTGGATTCTATCTTTATGGTTACAGGTCTATTTCCCTGAGTTTTGCAGCCTGAATCACAAGGAATTTACCTCTAAGGAGGTTTTGGGGAAATCTTTGGCTCTCGTTGGGGAGGAGGAATCTCTGAGCTACTTGCAGTGCTTCAACTACCTTTGGGGTCAAAAACTGTTCCCCAAGGACATGGCTGAATTTAGAGTAACGAGAAGATTCTTTGCTGAATTATCGACTGGATTCGCAGTGACCCCCCGTCAAGCCCCTAATGCGAGGAAGCTCTTTGCCCAGTGCATCACTTACGCTGATATCATTGTCCCTGATGCGGTTTTGTGGATAGAGCTATACGCACCCAACCACTTATCTCGTCAACTTGGGTGTAAGCAAGGTCTTCCTTGCCCCCTGATAGAATCCCGCAATGGCTATACTTTATGGAGGACTTGCATGGAGAAACCATCTGTAGCAATCCTTCAAGCTCTTGCTACTCCAACCTTTCCCCTGATGGATCTATCCGCGTTCCGTCGGCAGTCACTTTGTGTAACTTACTATGCAGTTGAAGAGTATCATGAGTGGAACATGCGCCATTATGGTGAACTCTGGATGCAGTCCAAATCCGAAGTCTTTCGCACCATTTTCGAGCCTTTTTTCTTGACTATTTTAAGAAAACGGTGGATAGGAAGGCAGTAGGCCCCAATGTCCAAAAATGGGTGGGCTAGAAGAGGAATGAGCAAGAAATTAGTGCTTCTTCTCCTTTTGTCTCGAAACGCAATAAGCTTATGGGTGTTCAGACTGTATTTTCCCTGGAATACTTGTGTCTTTCTAACCACTGTTTTTGGTTATGCGATCCTAGGAGGCTGTTCAAGAGGCACAGACACCTGCCGCTGTCGCTGCCGCTGCAGATGTGACCCTTGCGCCTGCAAATAGAGAACAACCTAGTGTCTGGATGCCCCCTCCATCACTCTGGCCTCTAAAACTGGCCATGTCAAGTCTACTGTGTTGCACTTCTTTTAAACTATTGACTCCGATCTGCTTATTCTCTTATAAATTTTAACTTCCCAATTCGCAACTGAAGTGCCTTCTCCTCCCTGCATCAGTACTGCCTTGTATGATGACCAATCTCCTCCTCGTCTATCTCAGGTCTATTCTGACTCTACTCGTGTAAGTCCTCGTTGTGTGAGTCTTCTGAGCATTTCATAACTCCCTAAGTATAGGTTTTTTCACAGAAGGATTCAGGTACTGAAGAGTTATCTCTTACTTATGGTCAACAGAGGCTTGGAGAATTCTCTAACATCATTCGTGGATGCAATAAGGCCACTACCCCTAGTCTACAATTCCAGCCCTTCCGGCTTCTGTATGGGGTAGCGAGGGAATGGCCAAGAACCTACGAGAGGCGGTGGAAATCTACAAGGACTTGGGTCTCTCTTCAAAAGATCCCCCAGAGGTTTAACTTGCCACTGCCTACCTTCGTGATCTATGGACTCTGAATTTTAAGAAGGGTCCTTTTGTCAAGAGCTAGCTGTCCATATTCAAACGGCCCGTTGTGCTGTGGAGGGAGTAGGTCACGCTATCCTACACCAAATGGAGGAGTTGCTGCGAAAACTCCCCAGCCTTTATGACACTGCAGTTTCTGCGACCCACGAGCCCAGCAAAGCTATTTCTCACCGCGTAGAGCATAACCGCAGGTGGAAACGTGACTTAGACAAAAACACGAAGATGGGAAAGAGCTATGAAGGTGAATGGGTAGACATTCTATCCATTCGTGCGGAGATCGCAAAACTTCAGACTAAGTTGCGTGAAAAGGAAGAGGAGTTTTTCGGCAAGAACAGGTTGTTATCGCTCTCCTTAACGCTGCGAAGACTTTCTCCGAAAGCGTTCAGCAAACTCGTGCTGCAGCTGCGAAAGCGGAAAGAATTTGGGTCATTGCACAGGCTCAGTACCTCCAAGTAAAGACTAGTCTGCGAGCTCTCGGCAACTCTATTATGAATTTTTAGATTTTCAGTGACTAAGCCCCACATTTGGGCTCTATATCTTATTTTGTATAAACTCATGCTTAGTTTGATTTATGCTTTGTGGCCCATGGCCTTAATCACTTACTATGCATCTCTGCCATAGAATAATTTCGTGCCTCCTAAGATCACGCCGGTCTCTGGGATCACTGCCCGTCTTTAATCGCTCATAACTCTATACCTTGAAACAGTAAGTCTATAGCCTTTCAAGAGATACGCGGCTCGGTAATTGAATGTTGAACCCCTTAATTGCCGTATTGAATCGATGCAACGCTCCGGGTCCTTTTGTTCAAAGCCTCTTTTAGAGTCTTTAGGCCTATAAATAGCTTGTTACTTCTCCTTCTTTCCACAAGATCTCTTAGTAGCAAAGATGGCTTCTCTAGTTCATAGTCTGCTCTTTTCTTGCTTTAAGGCAAAGCCTCCAGATTTTGTAGTTTGCTAGACGTTTCTAGGTCGAAGTACCAAAGCACAAGCCTGGCTTAGGTTGTAGTAAAAAAGCTAAGGTCCTTCAGTTTTGGACTAATTCTCAAACCTTTGAAATTTAGCAGACAATGGTTGATATGGGCACTCACTAACCCCATCCCTGAAACTGATCATCCTGGTCTGGTGCATGCTCCCACTCACTTCCGCTGCAGCTCCCCTTGCTTTCTGAGTGGAGTGCCTATGATCATGATCAGAGGGATGGCTTTGTTGAGCCGCTAATGTCAGGCGAGTGCAAGTACCCCAAAGTCTTCCAGAATCGAAGGTAGATCTAACCCCCACTCAATGCTCGTCCATCGGCGCAACCTGAGACCTCATTGTGGTTGGTTGGGATAAATCTAAACCACTTCCTATGATTGGTTTTAGTAGGATATTCCTTATTCAGTGTATGGTATCAGAGCTAGAGGCTGCAAAACCTCACATTGTACTCTTTATTTTGATCGAATAAGACTGTGTATTTTTAATGCTCTTGTTTTCCTTTGTAACAGAAAAATACCATCTCCATTGATTGAACCATTGAAATTTGGTCGTAAGCAATTTGTAACACTTGAAAGAATCACATAAACAAATTCAATGTCAAAAATTTGAAATTTTGTGATATTTTTGCCACATGAATAGGCTTTGGACATACTGGTTGCCCTCTAGTTTTACATGAAGAGCTAGCCTCTTTGATAGGCTACGAATGAGTGCAAAACTAAGTTGTTGATTCTCCTTGTGCCTCGTACTCCCAAACTAGCTGCCGGTACTTCTTAAAAAATCGACCATTGATTGGGTTACGATGCACCTCACCGTCGACATCACGTAGCTGGAAGGCTCCCTTGCCTAAAATTTTGTCAATGATGAAGGGTCCTTCCCACTTTGCAGAACATTTACCACGTCCTTCTTGCTTCTTTCCCAGAGGCAATACGATTTTCCAAACCAGTTGTCCTTCTGTAAAGCTAAGTTAATGAGTACGTCGATCGTAGTAGTGAGCCACATTCTGTTTCTCTATGAGTAAGTTAGTCAAGGCATTAACATGCTTTTCATCTAAATCCTCCAACTCTTGCCACATCGCTTGTACATAATCTTCGCCAATCAACTGATGCTGATCCATGATTCTAATGGCAAGACTGCATCATGTCCAAACATTAGCGCATATGGAGTAGTCCCTGTAGGACTACGTTTGGAAGTGTGATACGCCCACAGAGTGCTGAACAACTCTTCATGCCAAAGTCTTGGATTGTCTGCGAGCATGTGCTTAAGGATGTGGAGGATCAATTTGTTGCTTGCTTCAGCTTAGCCAGTAGACTGTGCGTAGTATGGTGAATAATGCAAAAACTTAATCCCAAAGTCCGTCCTTAATTCCTCTACTTTTTCGGACATGAATGCGGTACCTCGATCGGAAACGAAGCACTCCGAAATTCCAAATCAGAAAATGATATCCTCGTATAGGAACTGCCTAATCGCAGTGGCAGATGCCACTTTCAAAGGCCTCGTTTCGACCCACTTGGTGAAGAAATCCGTAGCAACAATGATGAATTTACACTACAACATTCGATACTATTGCCGGCGACTTAAAGTCGCCGGCCTTGTTTTTTTTTCCGCCGGTAATGATGTCGCCGGAAATTGGCCGCCGGAAATAGCATTGCCGGCGACCTATTTTCAAGTCGCCGGTAATGTCTTTCTCATTGCCTGCGACTTGTGTCGCCGGTAATGTCCTACTCATCACCGGCGACTCAAGTCGCCGGCAATGAGAACGACATTACCGGCGACACAAGTCGCCGACAATGAGAAAGACATTACCGGCGACTTGAGTCGCTGGCAATGTTTGCGCCGCCGTAGCAGGAAAATGAAGTCATTGCCGGGGACTTTGGTCCAAGTCGCCGGCAATGGTTGGAAAAATTTGTAAAAAAAAAGCCTGTTCTGGATTGGGCCCAATTCTAGAACCTGCATTGAAAGACATAAATCGTACAAATACAATTTCAACAGTACACACATAATTGTCCAACGTACAGTACAAATAGCAACGATACAAAAATAAACTACAACTACACGTCAGGGTCGAGGAACTTGCGGGTCAGGGTCGAAGAAATCCATGTACTCATTTGAACTCCGGTGGCTATCCTGGTCTTGCTATGGCGGTGACTGGTGCGATGGTAGTGGTGGATAACTGGGGAACACAGGGACTAGGGGAGGTGTGGGGAGCGGTTGTCCGGTAGTCTGAGCCGCGTACATCGTCTGCATCCATGTGAACATTTGTGTCTGCTGCTGGACCATGAGTCGGTGTTGCTCGATCATCCCCCAGTACTCGGCATCTCTGGCTGCCTGCTGCTCGGCCATCTGCCTCATCTCCTCCATCGGCCTCCTTTGCTCCTCCAACTCCCTCTGCGTCCTCTGAAGCTCCGCTGCGAGGTTACGACTAGAAGTTGAACTTCTTGACCCGGTAGAGTATTCTGAAGTGTTCTTCAATACTCATTCGCCCGCCGAGCCCATTCCCCTGCAGTAGTAGGTATTCTTTCCAGTCCTGCACGCTTTTGCCATGATCTGAGCCGCTATAGGGTGATCAAGCGGATCGATTTGAGAGGCATACTGGGTCACTTCTTCCTCCGAGCAGTCATGATGGTTGTTCCGAGCTATATTCATGGTCACTTCTGTGGTCGCCTCCTCCACTCTCACCTAATGGAAAAGCGAATATGAATAACGTATTATTTAACAAAAGAAATTAATATCGAAAAATAGTTTTATTAACACATGCATATGTGAAGTACAAAATACAGAGGCGAAAGACTTACCGCTTCTTCAGGGCACTGCGGATAGAACTTCTGATGAATATACACCAATGGGTTCACTTCTTGTTGTTGCTGCGCCTTACTCGACCAACCCAAATAGTTGAGTGAACCTGCATGATGGGCTCTGGTGTTTTTCAATCTATTCGCCCGGTTCGTCTTCGAATTCGCCTTGTTTGATAAACATATGTAAAAAAATTAGTAACTAACTATTTCAATGTAATACGATACATTAGGGTTGTAAGATATATTCAGGATGCATACCTTCGCTTTGGGGTGCTCGAAGTGGGCTATCAGCCACAGCCACTCGTACTCCCTAAACCGGAATTCGCTAGGGGTGGAACCTCGGCCTAGCTCCTTGTATACAGTGTAATGGGAAGAAAGCTCGTTCTTCCACTCTTTATACCTATATTAAAACAAGGAAAAAAAGTTAGAGATATTAAAACACTTGATAAACAAAAATCTAACTCGATATATACTCAAATAACTCGAAGCACATCACCTCATATGTAGTTGACGCTCTACCCACGTGTGAATAAGGCATTCATCCACGTCAAACCACACCTGCAATATGAATATATAAACGGTTTCCGTTATATATTTATTCGGACTTCATAAATAAATGTAAAATTTACGTAATGAAAATATGATTTAACTCACACTCAGTGCATTATGCACTTGCATCTTCACGTAGATAGGCACAGATTCCCAATCTGGCCAAAGCATTGGGACCTTGTCCCGCACGATCGCCCCGGCCATGCTGACATATTTTCGCGTGGTGTCAAATGCCTCGATCACCTCGCCATCCTCTTTGGCCCTAATAAGCGTTTTCCTTCCCCCGGTGGCCTGCTCAAGTCTCTTCCCGGTGCAGGTGCCTCTAGCCCCTTTCCGTTTTCCAGTGTCATTAACGAAATTGCCTAATAATACAATGTCAACAAATTGATATAATTAATTGAACCTATCGTAAGTCTTAAGTAATAATTAAGTAATCAATCTTGTTAAATAAAATTTACCTGCATCGTCCGTTTGCTGGTTGGTGCACCTCACACTCCAAAGATACACGGGGTCGAACGGGATGAAGTTGTACGCTTCCTCCACGCTCAGGAACTCCGGCCGTCCTTCAATATAAATAGGCATCCCCCTATCATCGAATTCAGGGATCACAGGAATCTTGTCGGGTAGGAAGAGACCGGATGGCGGAGATAGACGAGGCCTGGACGATGAGGCGCCAGCACCATCTGCCTCAGATGATTCCCGTGAAACGGGAGTAGGCACCGGGCCAATAGGGGGCATTCAGATGGAGGGAGTTTCTGATGCCCCTGTTGACTGTCGCTCGTCTGAGGGTCTGCTGACGGAGGGTCTGCTGACTGAGCGTCTGCTGACTAAGGCTCGAGGCTGGACTGGGGGTTGCACGGCTCCGAATCGTGCAGCTTCCTCCTCTTCTCGCGCAGCTAGCAACATTTGTGTGCCAGCATTCATCATTGGCCCACTCCGCGTGTTGCTGACTGCGGCTGAGGAAGCTTGACTACTGCTCCCTCCACTATTTCTAGTCCCTCTCCGTTTGATGCCTCCAAGCCAATTTGCTGCAAAACCTCCTGGACATCCAACTATTAGTCCTGGATTTGGTTCTACAACAAATCGGAACCGGAACCGTTTAGAACCGGAATCGCTTGAACCCGGAACCGTTTGGTTTCAAACGGTTCCGGTTACAAACAGTTCCGGTTCTAAACGATTCCGGTTCCACGCCGTTCCGGTTCCAACACCCTAAATTATACCTTAAATTAACAACTATATCACCTTAATCCAAATCACCTTACTTTGCCCAACACCCTAAATTACCTTAAATTACCTATATCAATGAATCCAAACCCTAAATTAATTTGCCCATGCCAATTAATCCACCCATGCCAAATCCCTTTAAATTACCTAAATATTTTCCACATATATACATCACCTTAAATTATCAAAACTTAATTATATACATGTATATACAACATATATACATACATCATTTCCGACTAGAATTTTCCACATATATATATACATCACATATACGTACATCATCTTAATTAAATTTTCCACATATATCAATTAATCACATATATATACATCATCTTAATTAAATTTAATTTCCACATATATATATACATCAGATATTAATCCAAATCCAACATAATTAAATTTTCAAAATATTTTGCACATACGTACATACATCACATATATATATACATCACCGGTAAATTTTCCACATACGTACATACGTATATATATATGCATAAAAATAAATAAAAATTGAGAGAGATAGAGGGAGAGAGAGAGAGAGGGAGAGAGAGTGAGCTTGCATGCACCTGCCATGGTGGAGCTCGAGTTGATTTTCCGGCGACGGAGGGAGGTAGAGGAGGAGGGGAGGAGGAGTTTTGAGATTTGAATTGGGGTTTTTTAGTGTGGAGAGAGGAGAAGGGAGAGGAGGTGAGGGGAGGGGAGAGGGGAGGAGAGGAAGAGAGATTTGAGGAGAGGGAGGCGGCCGAAACTGTTTGGGAGGAAGAGAGGAGGTGTTTTAGGGTTTGAGATAGTGAAGAAATGAGGGAGAGCTCGAGCTGGGTTTTACATATTCAGTGACCATTGCCGGCGAGTTAGTTGCAACTCGTTGGTAATGACATTACCAACGAGTTGATAACTCGTGGGCAATGTCATTACCAACGAGTTGCTTATCAACTCGTTGGTAATGTCATTATTTCTCGAAGAATATCCGATCAATTTCCGACCATAATTTCCGACCAATTTCCGACTATATAATTTCCGACCATATATAATTTTCGACTAGAATTTTCGACTACAATTTCTGACTACAATTTCCGACTACAATTTTCGACTATAATTTCCGACTAGAATTTCCGACTAGAATTTCCGACTAGAATTTCCAACTACGATTTCCGACTACGATTTCTGACTATGATTTCCGACTACAATTTCTGACTACAATTTCCGACAATAATTTCCGACTATTTTCGACTAGAATTTCAGACTATAATTTCCGACTACAATTTCCGACTACAATTTCCGACTACAATTTCCGACTAGAATTTCCCACTACGATTTCCGACTACGATTTTCGACTAGAATTTCCGACTACAATTTCCGACTACAATTTCCGACTACAATTTCTGACTATAATGAAAATACGTACATCATTAACGTACTAAGGATGCCGACTACAATTTCCGACTAGAATTTCTGACTATAATGAAAATAGGTACATCATTAACGTACTAAGGATGATAATTGTAATCATCTTCATCACTTGAGTCTGACTCGGTTTCATAGGTAACCTCTTGCAATATGTGCCGCTCCTCGTCATCTGAATCAGCGTCAACTTCATATGGATTAACATCAAGAAGTTCTGCTCCAGTAATTCGAACCACACTCCCAGATCTCACATTATTAAGGCGAATCGTAGATGATTCCGGAATGTCAAAAGCGTTCGGCTTTTGGTATGCAGTAACTTCCTCATCATCTGCGGTCTCACCAAGTGCGGCAGCACTGTATATTTTTCTATGAGCAACATGGTTAACCACCTTCCACGGGACTTTGTTCAGAAGATCGTCAAGGTAAAGCACTTGTTTTACTGATGAGGCAAGAACGAAAGGGTCTTCTTTATACCAGCTCGTAGCAGTATTCACCGAAAATGTTCCGTATTGATCGGTCCTTGTGTTGTCCGGGCTAGTATCAAACCATCTATACTTGAACAGGTGCACTTTCATGCGGTTCCCATAAATTAGTTCAACAACTGAATGAAGGACACCGTAATAGTCAACGCCATCCTGCCCACCATGGACCATCATCCCACAATTCTGTGTTTTCAGTCGGTCGTCTCGATTTTCACAAATAAATTTTACGCCATTGACCTGACACATCGAGTAAACTTTTAAAGCTATCAGTTTCATCGCTAGGACCCTCAATTCGTTTGACCACTCTGGGCAACCATTATTTGCTACATGGTTCATCTGAAAACGATAAGAAACCACATAAGAAATTATGAACATAGAAACCACACAACCACGTACGTACACACATGCTATATAAGGATATATATAAAAAAATAGACATATACACATATACCTTTACCCATTGACCAAAGTAGTTTGCAAACGTCCTGTTGTGGTAATCAACATTTCCGGCAATAGCAGGGCAGTGAAGATGATAATTTTTCTAATATTGTACTTCTGGACAGTTAATCAGTCCCGACCAGTGGGCAATGGCTACCTCATTTCCATCTAACTTGTACGACTTTGGCAAGCTTCCCTGTACTACCACGTCATTGGAGATGATAGAAAGGTTGAACTGGGGTTCATCTATCGGCATCTGTTGTTGGGGGTCCTCAAGCGCTCCCAAATACACTTTGGTGTACGTTACACACTCGTGCGCAATATATGCTTCAGCGATACACCCTTCAGGTGCATATTTATTCTTCACATAGTCCTTGTAGGCTCCCAATTGTCTACAAGTTAACGAGTGCATGTTATGATACTTAAAAATTAAGAATTTACATATAAAAACAGAGGCAAACCAAATGTATGAATCATTTGTACCTTTCCATGGGATACATCCAAGTGTAGTGTAAGGGACCGGTAAGCAACAATTGTTCGGGAAGATGGATCATCAGGTGAGGCATGATGTCGAAAAAATTTGGGGGAAATATCCTCTCAAGCTTGCACATGATAAAAATGATGTCATCTTGCATCTCCCTGAGATCTGATTTTTTAACTTCCCTGGTGCATAACTTCTGAAAGAATCTTGACAAGGCCACCAACGGCTCCACCACCTCTTTGGGCAGGTACCCTCGAATGAAAATAGGGAAAAAGCGTTGAAGAAGTACATGGCAGTCATGACTCTTTAATCCGTACATCTTATTGTTCCGGAAGTTAACACACCTGCTTATATTTCCTGCATAGCCATACGGATACCTGCATATATATATATATATATATAGCCATAGGCAACAATTATATTTCTCGCATATAACCATAATCCGGTATGCAATTTAAGGCCAATTTCCTGCATAGCCATAAGAATATATACCTGACATTACTCAGCCACCCAAAAATTTCATGCTTATGCTTCAGCTTGACGGTGTAAGGAGCTTGCGGCATTTTTCTCTTACCATCTCTTAACCACAAATGTTTCCGCAGTCCCATAGCTTTCAGATCAATGCGAGCCTTAGGGATGTCTTTTGTTTTCCCCTCCAAGTTAAGAACTGTGCCCACCACACTTTCACACACATTCTTCTCTATGTGCATGACATCTAGGTAGTGTCTGATAGGCAACCTGGGCCAGTAGGGGAGTTCCCAGAATATGCTCTTGTGTGTCCAAAACTTATACCTTTCAGGCTTGTCTGGAATTGACGCCACTATCTCAGGATGATTGCTCAGCTGGCCAAAATCATATTCATTCAACACTTCCAAAATTTCTTCCCCTGTCCATCACCTGGGTGCCACACCCGTTTCCACAGTCCCATCAAACGCGTCTGGATCCTGCCTAAATGGGTGATCATATGGAAGCCAACAACGGTGACGCATCTGAACTATTTTACTACAATGAGGACTGCAACAATCAACCGTCATGCACTCTGAACAAGCCCTGTAACCCCTGGTAACGTTGCCCGACAACATACCGCGGGCAGGAAAATCACTGATGGTGCCAACAAGCATGGCATGCATCTGGAACATCTCATTTTGAACCTATCGTAAGTGGGGTGGCCACACTCACTCAGGTACTTAAGCTCCTCAATCAAATGCCTCAAATATACATCGAGACACTTTCCTGGATAACCCGGGCCCGGAATTAACAGAGTGAGCATATTGTATTCCTTCTTCATGCACATCCATGGTGGAAGGTTGTACGGTACCAAAATAACTGGCCATATACTGTATTGAAGACTCATGTTGCCAAAAGGGTTGAATCCGTCAGATGAGAGCCCTAGCCAAACATTTCGGACCTCTGCTGCAAAATGATCAAACTCCCTGACCATGTGCTTCCAAGCCTCTCCGTCGGAAGGGTGTATAAGGGTGTCATCGTCAGGAAAATTCCTCTCAGCCCACCATCTCATAGCTTCGGCCGTGAAAGCACATATGAACAACCGCTCCAGCCTATCAATAAGCGGGAAATATCGAAGTATCTTCACAGCTTTCTTGTTGCCTGCAAAAGTCAATTTATACCTTTCTGTAAAACATACCGGGAACGCTTCAAGGTCTTCAAGATCTTTTCCCCAAAAGAGAATACAATCATATCTGCATGCATGGATTTTGATGTAGGAAAGCCCAAGATCTTTCAAGATATATCGCACCTTATGATGAGTGGTAGGAAGACGATGACCGGGTGGCAGTAGCGAAGCAGTCCACTTCAGCCAAGAATCAACAGCTTTGACAGCCATTTTGTTCTCCATTTTGAGCTGCATCACTCCCATCACACTTTCAAGAACAGTCTTACTACAACCGTCGTACAATGGGGTCTGTTGCAATGCAATCATGTTGTTGTACTTGTCCATACCGCTTGTGTTGACATGAAAGTCATGTAATAGCTCGACTGGCTCAATATGGGGGAAACCCTCAACGACGGGAGGGACATTTGGTGCTTCATCAGCAAATACACCGCTCTCATGAGGAAACATATCATTGATTAACATCGATGTTGGATCATTGGATGGACTGCCCCTCTCAGCAAAATGTCCATGATCATAGCGTGGACTGACCCTCTCACCAAATTGTCCATGATCATGCGGACCCGCTAACGATGTTTCACCGTGATAAATCCAACAAGTGTACTTATCCCAAAACCCGTATTTACTCAGGTGTTTCTGGACTTTATCAATGGGAAAACGAAATCGATCGCTGCGACACTTACATTCTTTACACGGGCAATAATGAAGTGTAGTGTCTCCACAATTAGCCTTCACAAAATTCACAAAACTCCTAATTCCCTGGTGATATCTCACATCCCATCTTTCGAGACTCATCCAACTCTTGTCCATCCTGAAAATTCTAACAATATTACGTACTATATATATACACACACACACACACATTCACTACTAATTATAAAATAAATCATCATTAATTACAATCGAATTCATCCGATTAATTAACAAAAGTCGACCCATGCATGCATATAAATTAAAAATATAGCCACTCTATTTGCGTATCAAACCAATAATCGACGCGATATCTCAACTCTAAATCAACACATGCATATATATATATATATATATATATCGATCTAATTAAATTGATCAACACACATATATATATATACATACACATATACGTATATACGTACCTATATATATATAGCTTCCCAAGTGATCGAGTTTTCGACGCCTTTTGACAATACCGAAGGATTTCAGAGCGTTTTCCTTCTTTCGATTTCACTGGATTTTTTTCTATCCAAATGAATGAGCTACTGCGATCTGCATCTGATATAAGAGGCATTGCCGGCGATTCATTAAATCGCCGGAAATGGAGTCATTGCCGGCGAAATTCCGGCGAAAAGTCGCCAGAAATGTGTCAAAACATTGCCGGCGACCTATTCCGTCGCCGGCAATGATTGGGCAACCATTGCCGGCGATTTTCTGGCCGAAATTTCGCCGGCAATGGTTGCCCAATCATTGTCGGGGACGGAATAGGTCGCCGGCAATGTTTTGACACATTATCGGCGACGGAGCAAGTCGCCGGCAATGATGATCATTACCGGTGACTTCCCTGGTCGCCGACCTTGTTTTTCATTATATCTCCTGTAATGAGTGAGAATGTGGTAGTGTTATGCTGCCTGGAAGAATGAGGATGTATTAGACCGATTAGATCCAATGCCCATCCTCGTACTGACCACGGCTTAATGATTGGCTGCATAGGAATATTTGGGATGTGGCTGACTGGTCCATTAGCCTGACAGTCCTCGCACTCTTTTGCAAAAGTGATACAATCCTTTAACATTGAAGGCCAGAAATTTTCGTGCCTCCACAAGAGCCATCTCATTTTTGGGCTAGATTGGTGAGCTCTGCAAACCCCGAGATGTACTTCTCGCAACAGTCGCTTGGCTTTAGTCCCAAAGACATAGACCAAATCCACCCCCTCTTCACCACGTCTGAATAACTTATCCCCCCGAAGAATGTAATTTGTAGCAAAGTACCTGATCCTCTTGTCTACCACAGAGCTCAGATCCTTTATATATGCGATAATTAGCTGCCTCCAATCATCATCAATGGCTCCCACAGCTGCGACATACCATTAATAATTTTCTTCCTTTCTAGTCATGAAGGAAGGAAGTGTACAAACTTCTATTTTCATTAGGCGTTCCTGTACGTCATCGACCAGTTCTATTCCTGTAGCAAGTTGAGCTAACTTGTTTGCTGCAAAATTCTCTCCTCATGGGATATGAGTCAAGGTCACCTATGTGAATAGTTCCAACAACTCGCTAGCCCTTTTCACATAGGGCACGAGGATGAGACCCGTTTTGAACATGGCTTGGAGCTGTCTGATCACAAGTAGCGAGTCCCTCCAAACTTGTATGTCAGTAGCACCTAGGTCCCATAAAAGTTCTAGTCCGATGATTAAGGCCTTGTATTCCACTGCATTGTTGGAACAATTGTATTCGAGATGGAAAGAGTACGCAAATGTTTCACCTTACGGATTGACCAACGTTATCCCTGCTCCTGCGAAAGTAGAGCTTCTAAGGAGCCAAAGAGATGTGTGACAATTCTAATTCCTTCTACTATGAGATTTCCTTCATAAGGTGGTGTGTGAGGAAATCAGCCACTGCTTGGCCCTTCACTGCCTTCTGCGGGACATATTGTAGCGAAAACTCGGACAGAACGAGAATCCATTTCTCTATCTATCCTCGAAGTATAGGTCGGGCTAACATGTATTGAACTAGGTCTGTCTATGCAATGATGAACGTTGTGAAGGACAGCATGTAATGCCTCAATTTGCAGCCGGAGAAATAAAGAGCAAGGCATAATTTTTCCATCGATGCATATCTACTCTTGCAATCTGTGAGGGTTCTGCTTAAGTAGAATATTGCTCTTTCTGTCTTCACCTCGTCATCTTGTGCCAATAAACTTCCTATAGAGAATTCGGTCGCTGAAATGTAAAGCTTAAGTGGCACACCTTTCTGTGGTGGTACCAAGACTGGTGGGTTGACTACGTATTGCTTGATCGTGTCAAACGCCTCATGATGAACCGGCTCCCATAGGCCCAAAAAGTTCATAGGTGGCCTGAGGCCTGAAAAGTTCAAGCTCGGCCCAGCCTGAATTTAGGCCAGAAAAGGCCCGGCCCTATAGGTATAAGGCCGGGCTTGGGCCGAGGTCCCAAAGCCCATGGACTCAAAAAAGCCTGGCCCGTCAAGACCTGTCGAAACCCGCCCGGCTTGGCCAGTAAAGCCAAGCCCGTGAAGCTCATCAATTGTATATATTATAGATTATTTTATCAATATTAACCTCTAAACTCTCTAATTTACCTTAATATTATTCATTTATATACTAAATATGAATTTTTGAGGCTTCTATATTATTTAGTGTATATAATTGTTGATATAGTAGATAATTAAACACTCTTAATTTTTAAGGCTTTTCATTTAATACAAAAAAAAGTTTGTCCCGGCCTGGCCTTATGGGCTTAGCCCGGCCTTAAAAGTCCGATAAAGTCCGAGGCCTAAAAAGTTCATGGACAACCCGTGAGCTTCAATCTTTTTAAAAAATTCGGCCCAACCCGGAGGGCTTGGGTTTGGGTGACCCGATCTGGCCCATTGACGACCCTAATGTCAAATGTGAGGTTTATCCTAACCCTACATTAAGTTATGACATGTCTTATTATTTATTGCAGGGGTTTGGGTCCTGGAGGGGCTCCTGCAGGGTCTCCAGAGTTTGCCAATGCAACAAGCTATTGACGAGCAACCAAACTTAAACGAGTAGCTATCTCGATCGATCTCATCTCAAAGACAAGAACACGAATATTAAGCAACCCATATGAATAAGAGTAAAAGAGAAGAATTAATTTTTTTTATGACCTTATATATCAATGTATATATGCATGGCATGTCTGTTAATTAATTTCATTAATTATTATGGAATGTGTAGCGCGCCATTAATTGTGATTATTGGGTTTATTTACACTGGAGGAAGAACACGACTCTGGCCAGGTTTTTTTTTGACCTATTTTTTAGATCTGGAAGGTAACAACTCATGCCAATGGCATGTCTGCTAATTAATTTAATTATTATGAATTTTGTTGTTGTTGATAAAACAGTGGTGGTAGTCAATTGATAAAATTGATAAGTTAAAAGAAGTTTATCTGAACTCGGCATGATCAAACGATCTCCCTAAAGTAACTTATACTATGACAATTTTTCCAAGTACCATAACACAGCTGAATGTACTAGATGTAAAGCAAAACTAAAAAGATATCCGAGTCCCACACCCTATGAAACCATGCCACCTAATCTACATCAGTGACAAATGATGTTCCTCATGTGCGACCTGCTCCTTTGTCACTGTCGCAGGGGTCACAAGCAACTTTCTTTAAGGAGACTCCAATTTGTAGACTCCTTTTGGACAACAAGACTCACTCCCAGAAGAATGTATGAATTTCTCCTCTCGTGTAGTCCTCTTTGTTCCAACACAAGGCGCTCGATACTGTACCATAACGATGTTGAACGAACTTGCCTGGTTATCCCCATGAGTTGAGAACTTGTGTTGCCAAACACTTCTTCTTGAGATGAAGAAAAAAATGTCAAATGTCTGTCTGAACCTGAAATAGAGATTTGCTCCTCTATTGGGACCTAAGTTGTGCTTGCATTTCCTATGCCAGCCACCTTGAACAAGGGGCTATCATGCATAACATTCTGATGTGTCAGCACCATGTCCGATGTCTCCTGCATGGCTACCCCTGGTTAGCATCTCTTGACATAACCTCCATTGCTGCCACCGTTGCTGGTACCTTACCCTCCTCCATAACCTCAAACATCAGTGCACTCGACTGAGCACCACAACCAGCCTACTGATGTACAACATGCATCAAGTCTAACATAGGTCCAACCCTTGGACCCTCAAAACCCGGTGGAGGACCTTTAGCAGTTGAATCTCCCACTGGCCTCGTTACGTTCTCGTCTTCCGCAGCATCAGGACTTGCTACACTTTCATTATGAGCAGCCACCACAGGACAAACCCCATACACATTCACAAAAGATCCACAAAAACCATAAAAACTTTTCAAAGTATCATATTGAAAGGAAAGACCGACAATCCCAAGGGAAACTTGAATTTGTGCCGTACCACCAATGACCGGCCAAGATCCACCACCACTTAAATCGATAACTGTTGAGAGTATTAGAGCTTCAACAAATCATAACTCTTGTACTCACCAATAGCCTTGTAGATCCTCTTTGCCCATCCTTCACTTAGTTCACCATCCGGTACCCCAAACACATCCACCCACACATGCACTTCGATGCCGCCACCGCCATCACATCGGTGAAGTCATCAAAAAGTTATACCACCACCGTCGCATCCCTGAAATACCACAGACCACAATGCATGGTCCTCCGCAGCACACCAATATCCTAAAAAATGCAGAAAACTTGTCTGGCGCCTTCCTAATAAACATAACCTTCGCCAGTTCACGAGGAAGCCGCCACAATCATTTCATGGACGCCCAAAACGATTTGACCAGCCCTTCCGGAATCATTATTATGGAATGTTTAGCCATTAATCGTGATTATTGAGTTTATTTAGACTGGCGGAGGAAGAACACGTACGACTCTGACGAGTCCGAAAAAAGCTAGGTTGGATAGGTATGGGGTTGGCGGAATTTGACCGGATGACTACATATATACACATTCGAACCTGTCCAAGAGAATGAGACAACGTACACAAATCAAATATTGTACGTAATACATACGGACGAAACTAATGAGATATATTCCATAAATCCCAGGCAGATATCTTATGTATCTGCATACGCATCAAATTAACCAGGCCCCCCATTTCTAAGTCCATTCTCCACCCTGATTGCCAATCCATTATTGTTCCCATTCTCACGGGCATTTATGTAAGAGCAAGAGAAATAGATTTATTAGTTGGACTATCTAATCTAATTAAGTCTTGCGTCGGACGTCCTTACCTTCATATATATATATATATATATGATAGCTTGTACAGTAACGTTTAGATTAAAAATCTGGTTAGGGAGAATAACTTTAATTAGCACTAAATTAAGAAATATATGTATAAATATTGAACACATTGTACGATTGACGCGTTCCCTAAATAGACTAGTCTACATCGATCTGGGAACAGATGGATCGATTAGCAAATTGATAGTAGCTTCTTTAAGACGTAAATGATATATATATATATATATGTTGGAATAATAATATTCTCTGATAGTATAGTCTGATTTGTGGGTCAGAAAGAAGTCAAAGAACACGTACGTCTAGTGTCTTTCGAATTCGAACACTAAAAATATCATGCATGATTGGTACAATTATCATTCTAAATTCTCTAAGCTAGGAATAATAACACTGACGTAAACCTAGCTAGCTAGATCTTCATTTTCAGATAAGATCTCAAGAGTTAGGTCCATGGCCATGGTTAAGTACTTAAGTTGGTTATATATATATATATATATATATATATTCTATCTAGAGCGGAGTTCTGCTTAGAAAAAATAGAGCGCAATTTCGATGTCCACAAAATTGAAAAAATTATTCGATCATTGAAACTAATCATCTTTTAGATTATCATTAGAGGATCACACTTGCAAAAAATCAGCTCAATCGGAGAAGATTTGACTATTTGATCATCACATTCGACTTTTGATAAATACTGTTCATCCGATATAAACGAAAATTTTGATGTAGCAATCAAATGGTCAAATCATCTCAAATTGGGCTAATTTTTTTGTAAGGATGATCACCTAATAGAAATCTAAAGAATGAGTGGTTTCATTTGTCGAGCAACCTTGTCAATCTTGTGAAAATATAAATTTTGCTCCGTGTTTTTAAAACGAAGCTCTGCTATAAATAGGGTCTGACACACACACACACACACACACACACACACACACACACCCACACACACATCACCCTTCCACTCAGGTATACTTTTTTTTGGTTATTTTCAAGTATAGGGCATTACACCAATTTTTCGATCATATTTTACCATCTCTCCCGTTCTGATCTTAAGTCTTAATGTGTAGATGTGTAGATCAAGCCTGTAAATTTTCAGCCAAAATGGTGATCATTAAGGTATTCAAAACTACAATTGAAGTTTATTAGTATGAACGGTTCATGTTTGGTAGATTTGGTCCTCCCTTGATTTAACTTAGTTCAATATCTTAACGATCATCATTTTGGCTGAAAATTTACAGGAATGATCTACTCATATATACTTAATAATTGAACGGTGGAGATGTTAAAATATGATTGAAAAGTTTGTATAATGTCATATACCTAAAAATGACCAAAAATAGTTATAACTTAGTGAAAAGACCTTCTATATATATAAATATATATATATATATATGTATATATTGTGACGACCCGAATCAGAATCAGTTATGTGTTTGGCACGATTCTCGAGATTTGGTTATAGTCGCAGTTTTACGTTATTATGTAGTTTGCCGATTCGATTCGCGACTATGTTTTTGTTCGAGAATTTGAGTTGGGTGTCTTCACGGAAATTGTAGAGTACGTGATTTCGAGCTCGTGGACGGTTCCAGAAGATTTTTCCGATAACCGAGGAATATTTTATGATTATTTGAAGTTTCGGTTTTCGACGAGTTTATCCGATTGTCTCAAGCTTATCCGAATCATTTCGTATATTCGTTTTGGACCGTCGATTGACCCGAGGCGCGAGTATAAATATCGGAAAAGTCGAGAAATAGTCGAGAATTTCATTTCGGGCATTGACTGAATTGACTTTCCGTTTTGGGAAACTGTTGACTGTTGACCAGAGAAAAGAACTTTCCCGTTTCGGCTTGCCGTTCGACGACCGACTTTCCGGCCACCTCCGACCTTGTAAAGGGTATCAATAGCTTTCCCTCTTGATTTTATGTCGATTGGTACTTGGTATGAATGAAATTGATTACGTTTTGTTTGGACCCGAATCGGGTCGATTTTGTGGTTTCCGTCGAAGCTCGTCGGCCGTTTTCCGGCGAGTTTTGGTGGTGGAGGTTAGGGGGGTTAGACTCCCCTTGCCTTGGTGAGTCTTCCTATGTGTTTGTTTGGGCTTGAAGATGAGTTTTCGGGGTGCTCCGATTAGGTCACCGGAGAGTATGGATTCCGAATTGTTTTGGCTTAATTGGACGGGTTTCGGTTGGATTTGAGCTACGGGGTAGAAGAGGAAGTGATTCGCCTTGATGAGACCTTGGAATCTGGAGAATCTCACCGTGGGATTTCACCGTTGACGGCGCGCCGCCGCCGGCGGCGGCGGTCAACGACGGCGCTCCGGTGGAAAAAGTCAACTTTTCAGATTTCGACGTTTTTAATGTCATTTTTCTCGTAATCACGCCTTGATCATCGTCCAGAGGTTTTTGGGTCGATTTGATTAGCCGATTTTCAGACAAGGTTTTGAGTGAGGATTTCGGGATTTCTGTAATTCATTTTGTACTGCATTTCGTATTTCCGGGAACGGTTGGTTTCCGTGCATCAGTACAGTGTTGTGGATTACGATATTGATCAGTTATGTTTTATGAATATATTCAGGAGATCGAGATCGAGATCGGGATCGTGATCGTGCTTCAGGCGAGGGAACTTCCGCCGGACCACGAGATTAGCGCGAGTTCGCGCTAGCTGATCTGTGAGTGGACAAGTTTCTATTTTCACTGTTGATTTTGCGAGTTCGTGGATTTATTGATTTCCGTATTTATTTATACGATGATTGTGATATGTGTTATTTTCGGAGGTATGTTGTTATGTGTTATTGGTGATTGGCATTTATTGCATCGATGCTACCAGAGTTGAGAGATTCCTCTGGCCCAGAGTTGAGAGATTCCTCTGAAGCAGGGTTGAGAGATTCCCTTGAGTGCCGCTGGGGTCGAGAGATTCCCCTGGCCTATCACCGTCGGGTTTGAGCGATTCACCCGACGTCGGGCTTGAGAGATTCGCCCGACAACCTCCCTATATATATGTGTTGTTTTATATTGAGTATGTGTATATAACTGGTGAAAGGCATACGTTATTTTCGTCCACTCACTCTAACGTTTTTACTTGCCTTTCCCCTGGGCTTTTCGGTTTCCGTGCCCAGTTTGCAGTTCGGACTCTGCTGTTTCACGTCGCGGTTTGGAGGCTAGTGTTCAGAGTTACCTGTGCTTTCCAGTAGGTTCTTGTTTCGCCTACTGATGTGTATATGTTGTATATATATATATATATACATTGTACGGTTTGTTTACTGTTATTGATTATATTGATGTTGAGAAATCCGGATGGGATTTGTGCCCACGGTTTGGCTTTTGTGGTATAGGATGAAGTGTTATTTTCTGGGTGCAGGTTATGATAATTCCACGCTAGTAACGAAACTCTGCAGAAATTTTGAAATTTTTTTTTGTTGGTTCGTATTTTCAGAAAGGGTTTGATTCCGATTTGGGTATCTGAATCGGGGTTGGGTATATGAAAGTTTTTATGGGTAATTTCTCATCTAATAATGTATAATAAGAAAGTTATCTACAAAGTTGAATGTACGCAATTAGCCATTTTTTTATACAAAAAGAGAAAGCTAATAACTAAAAAGAAAACTATGTACCAAACACAACAACAATTTGAGCAGCATTAGGAAAAGCTCGGTTCCTCACTTGCATATTGTCTACGGTATGTTGTTGCATGCTGCCTACAGAACTTGTGTTTGCCATCTTGTCCACTTTGAAATTAGCTTCACGATACATATATAAAAAATGATATATCTCAAAGTCTAAAGAGATCATTTAATGTCTTCGATGAAAAGTGAGCAACTTCAAGAACAGAACATTTACCATTAAGCTTTTTTCTAAACATTTTTTACACAATAGAAAGAGCTATCCTACCCAATTAATTATTGCAGGCAGTCAATAGAAGGGAAAATGCTGGCCGGGTGTTTGCATGTCATGGATGATTGCTGCGCTTGAGCAGACCCTGTTCCGATTCTCCTTATTTCTTTCTGTGTGTGGTAACTCCCTGTGTGGATTCTTCCGCAGCTGACAAGAAACTAGTTCTGTAACACTGTCACTCAGGACCCCTTCCTCCCTCCTTTGCTTCCCGATTTTGCTTCTTCGAGTAATCAACTTTCCAAACGTGCACGTACTTCCCGCCAGATATGATTTACTCTTCCAGTCTTACGTCCAACAACAGCAACATCCCGATTACAGTCCTATTCTGTATACAGTCCAATATATGGATGCGGATCCTCCCCTTGACAAGTTCTTCCCTTGATTATCCTTGACTTCTAATCCAAGTCGTTCACTCGAATTAAAGGGTTATTACTGACCCACCTCAATAGATCTTAATTTATTAAATACACATAGGACGTTTAGTTTGCTTTTTTTTTTTCCCGTTATCTTCTTCACTCTCTACCCCTCTCCAGTACCAGAACAAACATTATAGCCAATGAATTTTAAAAAAACTAGGCCGACGACTTTTTTTTTCATCGGCTATACTATACTTTAACCGACGTCGTCGGCTAAAATATTTAAGCTGACGAGAAAAAAAATATCGTCTCCTTTAGCCGGAAAAAATCGTCGGCTAAAATTATGTCTTTAGTCGACGACAGTTATGTCATCTGCTACAGTATAGCCAGTGAAATAATGTGCATTTTCATCGGCTATACCTAAGCCGACTACTTTTACCTCGTGGACTAAAGTCATTGGGTTTATATATCCTAGCCCGCCCCCTCCTCTATGAAAATTAGGGTTTTGCCCGACCCAAACTGCCACTCGATCTCGCTCTCTAGATCACTCTCGCTCGCTCTCTCTCTCTCTCTCTCTCTCTCTCTCTCTCTCTCTCTCTCTCTCTCTCCCTCTCTCTCTCTCTCTCTCTCCCTCTCTCTCTCTCTCTCTCTCTCTCCCTCCCTCCCTCCCTCCCTCCCTCCCTCCCTCCCTCCTTAGGTTATTGTAATTTTGTAATTAGGTTGTTGTAATTTGTGTAATTTTGTGTATATTTTTGGTGAATTGTTATAATTTGATGAATTGTGTAATTTGGTGAATTGAGTCACTCTCGCTCGCTCTCTCTCGCTCTCTCTCTCTCTCTCTCTCTCTCTCTCTCTCTCTCTCTCTCTCTCTCTCCCTCTCTCTCTCTCTCTCTCTCCCTCCCTCCCTCCCTCCCTCCCTCCTTAGGTTATTGTAATTTTGTAATTAGGTTGTTGTAATTTGTGTAATTTTGTGTATATTTTTGGTGAATTGTTATAATTTGATGAATTGTGTAATTTGGTGAATTGAGTAATTTTGTGATAGGTTGTTGAATTGTACATTAAACAGTGACCTCTAACTAGTCTAGTTCAAGAACCCAGAATAGAAATCCAGAATCTGAGAATAGAATTCCCAGAATCTGTAGTTTTTTTTTTCTTCAGAAATCTACAGACTTTAGCCGATGACTTTTTTGCCGTCGGCTAAAGTTTATATTTTAGCTGACGACTGCCATTTTTTTCGTCGGCTAAAGTATGGCCGACGCTCTTTTGCTGACGACACTATAGCCGACGAAAATGACTAACAGGCCGACGAATTTTTTTCATCGACTATAGTACGAATTTTTTTCATCGGCTATAGTACTTCTTATTCTTCTTTCATCGGCTATAGTACTTCTTCTTCTTCTTCTAATTTTTTCATTTTCTTCAGCTCTCTCAAATGCTCCGCCTCTTCCTTCTTGTAACGCTGCTACACAAAATTTCATAAGTTTGTGTTTTCTTCTTCCTTCTCTTGACTGATTTCCCTCTCTGAAGAAGACTTAACTGAAGATGTTTTTAATACTTTTGAAATCAATTTCTGGAAAAAAAAAATAGGGTTTAAGAATCTCCAAATTGTTCTAAATATCGTCAATTCGCCCTCCCTTTACGGGATGAATGGTTAGCGATTTGCAGAAGAGTAGTCATTGTAATTGCCATTAGTCTCATAGTATATACATGCATCAACAAACCAAAATCGATCTAAAAAACTTGAAACAGCTAGATAGTTGCATTGATTAATCAAGTAACCACGAACTCATGGATTGGAATCGTTTATATATGATAATCCCTCTAAAGCTATCAAAGAAGCATTCATATATGATAATCGATCAAATGACTAGGAAAACTAGATAAGAAAAGGAAAACAAAAAACGAAACCAAATAACTCCAGTAATGAATAAAAGAAAGAAGAAGAAGAAAAAGAAAGAAGAAGTTTGATATCTCTAGGCATTTCTTGTTCATCTGTTTGAAAAACGAATAAAGAAGTATATGTAGGTAAGAACACAGGTGTGTGTCCTTTTGTATTCTCGTTTTTTTATTCGTTCTTTTACTTTGAGTTAATGACAGATGTGAGTGAAACAAAGCTGTTTTCATTGGAAATCTATTTTATCTATTATTTTAATGATAGTGGCCGATGTGGCTGAATTGCAGCCTTTGAATATTTAAAAGCTAGGATTAGAAGTCAACAATAATTAAGGGGAGAACTTGTCAAGGAGAGGATTGTTAGATACAAATCTATTCACAAGTATACGTGGTTATGTTTTAGATATGGGTTAATTAAATATGAATGTCAAACCATAAAGATTGATAATCCTTTCCTAAACTAGGTGTACCTAAGGTAAATCTAGATGACACACATATATACAATCACAATCCGAAGAAATCAAAGAGTTTAAGAATAACAAAACGATTATATACAATGTGACACTACCGGAACAATTACTATGACCGACGACTTGGTGTCGTCGGTCTGTTTGGGATCCTCGTCGGTCATAGTAATATCCGACGATGTGTCGTCGGATATAGTAGCGTCGGTAATAGACCATTGGTCATACTATATCCGACGACCAGTTAGGGTTACTGCTGGAAAAAGTATACACTATCCGACGACGATTTTGCGTCGGTCATAGTTTTAAACTATAACCGACGACATCATCGTCGGATATAGTTTTCTCCATGGTCAAAATGGTTGACTCTGGAGAAAACTATATCCGACGATATTGACACATGTCGTCGGATATAGTGGAAAAATAAAAAAATTTTTTTGCAGGTTTTGGGTTTCATCCCAAAACCTGCATTCACAAAAAATCACGCTATCTATATATTGTTCAAATTGAAAATCAACAACCATTGAAACTAGAGTACGTAGTAAATAAATAAATTAATAAAAAACCGAAATAGTTCAAATCTATATACATATGCGTAGTAAATAATGAAAATAAAAATGAAACCGATAATTGTTCAAATGTAGGGGGGTCCTGGTCCTAAGTCTATGTGGTCAAACGGGTCGTCATAAGTAGGTTGGTCCTGGTCTGGCTGTGGCTGTGGCTGAGGCTGCGGCTGAGGCTGAGGCTGTGGCTGTGACTCATCGAATATGGGCGGGGGAGGTATCTGGATTCCAGATGCTTGCAACTGTGCATAACATTGCTGCATCCATGTCCCCATTTGCTGCTGCTGTTCGGCCAACCGATTCTGCTTTGCAGCTTGCGCTTGCTCCATCTCCTCTATCCGACGCCGTTGAGCTTCCATCTCAATTGATTGCCTATGAAGCCGGTCGTTTAGCTCATTAGTCCTCGAAGATGATGATGATGATGATCCCGATCCGCGAGAGAATTCAGGGGTCTGCTTCAGCAGCCCTTGACCCCATTTTCCGGAACTACTGCAGTAGAATGTGTTCTTCCCTGGAGGGATCGCAGTTGACGTAATCCTGGCCCTGACGATCGGATCAGATCGATCAATCTGATCAATCGGGAGTTCCGCATCGGGGGTGTCGGGATAGAGCTCTCTCGCCACTTGAGTCAACACCTCCGGAATCGCCTCCTGAATTCTCGCATAATTGACAAAGAACAATAAAATATTAATTAAAAAAACAATCTAAATAAATAAGAAATAAGTTTATTTTGTTATAAGGACACTTACAGCATATTCGGGATTCTGCGGATACGCGTGCTGCATCGTATAGACAAGGGGATCATCTTCTGGGTGGTTGGCCGCCTCCTCGATCCAACCCGAGTATGATCTGGTACCGGCATGATGATTTGTTGTGTTTTTGGCCCGGTTCCTTGCGTTGATTTCAGAAAGAGCCTGCGCGATTAAGTCAACATAAAAAAACACTCATTAGCCAAATAATTTACGGGAAGTACGATAAAACCAAAATTAAATCGATTGAAGGTTGCGTACCTTCAATCGAGGGTTGTTGAAGTGAACCACAAGTCATCGCCACTCGTACTCCCTATAACGAAACTCGCTAGGGGTACCCTCACGATCGTCCCCGTACTTTTTCCAATGCTTCTTCAGCTCGGCCTTCCACTCCTTATACCTATATATACCCATAAAATCAAGCGTTAGTAACTAACAACATTGTATGAACATAATCAAAAGAAACGAAAAAATTGAAACAAATGGTCGTCTGCAAACCTGCTCCCATGCACTTCATCCGCCCACGTGGGTCTAATGACTTCATCCACGCGGAACCACCTCTGCAATGCATATATTTATATATATATATCAATAATATTAAAAATTTATTATTGAAATTTTTCATAATTAATGAATATACAATTCAACTCACCGACAACGCATTATTCAGCTGATGTTTGACGGCTTGTGGCACTGAATTCCAATCTTGCCACAACATTGGGACTCTATCCCGTATGAGGCTGTCCGCCATCCCCGCGTACTTTCGAGTGACCTTTCCCTCGATCACCTGCCCTCCATCCCTGGTCGGAATCATAAGTTGGCCACCACCGCTAGCCTGAATGGCTTCGTCCAGTAACTTGCCGACGACGGGGCCTCTGGTTCTCTTCTGTTTGGCACCGGGCACGATCTCGCCTATCACATATATATGTAGACGATTTTGTAAACATCAACACCTAATTGAATTTAAATATTAGGGAGTAAAAAGATATCACTAATTAATATTTACCTGATTCGTCGGTGCGTTGTCCCGGAATCCTTGCACTCCAGAGAGGTGCGGGGAAGGGTATATACGCATATGCCTGCTCCGGGGTAATGAACCCTAGCTGTCCCGGAATAGGCATCCCGTCGGAATCGACGTGAGGTATCGTCGGGATTTCCAACGGTAAGAATAATGTAGGCGGCGGGCACAGTCGCATCCTCGCCGAGGACTGAGTAGATCCACCAGCCTCCTCGGAAGAATGAGGAGCTGTCTGGTGGATGACGGGGGAACCCTCCTCGCGATGAATGTCCGGCATTCGGACCGAGGATTGAGTCGCACTATTCGTTTCCGGCGTGCGACTGACCTGCTGAACCCTCCTCGCACCTGAGGATCGAGCCGGCTCGAGCTGCAGCTGCTGAGATTGTCCCTCGCCCATCAGCCGACGGTGTCGAGAGGTCAGCGGAACACTGTAAGTGTTGGGGACACTGGTGGATCCTGATGCGGACCGACTTCCGGTGCCATCAGGATCCCCAGCTCCCGAGCCCTCATCCCCACGTCCCGATCTCCCTCTCCCTCTGGATCTCCCCTTCGAAGTACTCGACCCGGCCCCTCGGGAAGGTTCGCAATTAAACCATTGCATCGTTGCTATAAAATTATTAAAATTAAAAAAATTCCTAATTCATCTAAAAATCAATAATCCAATATATATTCAATATATAAATATTCCACAAAAATCAACAATATATAATTCCATAAAACTTCCAATACATATATAATTAATCCAATTCAATAATTTAACTATATATATATATCAATAATTCCAATAATCCAAATAATCCAAATTCATGCTAATATAACCTAAAATTCCATATAATCCACATATAATCCATATAATCCTATCCATATAATCCAAATAATCCATATAAAACAATCCATATAATCCAAATAATCCATCCTTTCCACATATAATCCAATCCACATATAACCTAAAATGTCCGAGTACATCCCAATATATATCAATTCATGAATAAAATTCAAAACAATCGAAATTTAATTATAACCTAAAATTCCATAAATTATAATCCTAATTTAACATAAAATTAGGATATAATCCAAATTTTATTATAACCTAACAATTTAACCTAAAATTTAACCTAATTTAACCTAAAATATAATCCAAATATAACCTAAATTTTAATCCTAATTTAACCTAATTTAACCTAAATTATAATCCAAATTTAACTAAAAATATAATACTAATTTAACATAAAAAAATATATATAATCCAATTGAATTTAACCTAAAATTTCCTAATTCCTAATTATATAACTCAATATATGCATAATCCCCACAAAATCCACAACTATATCAATACATGCATCCACATTGACAATCAACACATTCCACAACGTAAAATCCAACCGAAATCAAAAAATTCGAAAAATTGAAATTAATTAGGGATTTCAAACCTGTTTTTTCACTAATCGACGAGGATTTTGCTTGAGGCCGGATCGATGGAATAGCTTGGTGACCTTCGATTGCTTGCTTCCAACACTTAAACTGCCCTGAAAATCGAGAGGAGGCGAGAGGAGGCGACTGTGTAGTGTTTGGGGCAGTTTCGTTTCTGCCCCAAATCGTACCCAGATACGATATAAAGCCAAACTATATCCGACGAGTTAAGTGATCTCGTCGGATATAGTTGAACCCAAACTATAACCGACGATATTTCATATGAATGTCGTCGGATATAGTTTGGGTTCAACTATATCCGACGAGAGATCATATGCAACTCATCGGATATAGTTCCTCTATTTAATTTTCATTTATGCCGGCCGGTAAACTAATTAAATGTGTAGTGTTTTAATATATATATTTATTAATAGTTAATTAATACGAAATTATTAATACTTAATACGAAATTAGTAAATTAAGAAAAATTATTTAATAATACGATCGATCGATATTAATTATTAATCGATCCGTTGTATTTTTTTCCCGATCGATCGACACCGGCCATTTAAAGTCGATCGATAATATGATCGAATAAAATTCATTTTACATTGCACGTTCTAAGTCAAACCATCTACATACATATAAATTATACACTAATTAATTAAGGTGCATAATCGGAATCATCGCTTGAGTCTGACTCTGTTTCCGAGTTAATTTCAGGTAATATGTGTATGTCCTCGTCACTTGAGTCTTCATTCTCTTCATTTTGATTAACATCAAGAAGATTCGGTTGAGGAATTCGTACCACACTGCCCTGTCTCACATTATTAAGGCGAATTGTTGAGGTTTCAGGAATACCAGTTGCGTTCGGCTCTTGGTATGCACTGACTTCTTCATTATCCGAGGTCACACCAAGGGTTGAGGCACTGTATTGGCTTCGTGGAAGAACATGGTTAACAACTTTCCACGCGCCTTTATGCACAAGATCATCAAGATAGAAAAATTGTTTCACCGCCGTGGCCAACACAAACGGATCATCTTCATACTAGCTTGTGGCAGTATTCACCGAAAAAATCCCGTATTGATCGTTCCTTGTGTTTTGAGGGTCGGTATCAAACTATCTACACTTAAACAAGTGCACGGTCATGCCTTCCCCATATATTAATTCGACAACTGAATGGAGAACACCGTAATAGTCAACTCCATTCTGCCCACCATGCACCATTACCCCAGAATTCTGTGTTTTTCGTCTGACATCTCTATGTTCACAAATAAATAGTACGCCATTAACCTTACACATAGGATAAACTCTGGAAGTTACCGGTTTCTGCGCCAAGAGCCTCAATTCGTGTGACCACTGAGGGATACCATCATCTTGTACATGATTCATTTGAAAATAATCATTTATTAAGTACGTATAAATAGGATGCGAGACATGCACTTAACATCAATCATATACAGGTCAATTTAAGTATCAACTTACCCAGTTGCCAAAATAGTTTGCGAACGTCTTGTTGTGGTACTCAACATCACCGGAAATAGCAGGGCAGTAAAGGTGCAAATTTTTCCAATATTGAACTTCTGGACAGTTAATCAATACCGACCAATGGGCAATGACGAGCTCATAAGGTTCCAACTTGTACGAGTTGGGCAACTTTCCAGAAACTTCAACATCATCGGAGATGATCGAAAGGTTGAACTGCCCTCCATCTACGGGCATATGTTGTGGAGGGTCCTCCAACGCTCCCAAATACAACTTGGTGTACGTTACGCACTCATGCGCAATATATGCTTCAGCGATACACCCTTCGGGTGCAGATTTTTTCATCACATAATCTTTGTAGTCCCCCAATTGTCTGTAAATGGGTAATTACAGATCGAGCATGTTATGCTTATTGCAACAATATATAAGTGAATAAATAATATTAAAGATCGACATATATATAGCCAGATTCAGAGATGCATTACGTACCTTTCCATAGGATACATCCATGTGTAGTGTACTGGACCAGTAAGCAACAATTGTTCAGGATGATGGAGCATCAGGTGAGGCATGATGTCGAAAAAGTTTGGGGGAAATATCCTTTCGAATTTGCACATGATAAAAATGATGTCCTGTTGCATTTCCAACAAGTCCGATTTCTTCACTTCTCTCGTGCATAACTTCTGAAAGAATCTTGACAAAGCCACTAACGGCTCCACCACCTCTTTGGGCAGGTACCCTCGAATGAAACAGGGAAGAGGCGTTGGAGCAGTATATGACAGTCATGACTCTTTAGTCCGTACATCTTGTTGTCTTTGAAGTTAACACATCAACATATATTTCCGGCATAGCCTGAAGGATACCTGACATTACCTATCCAACCAAAGATTTCACTCTTCTGGGCAGGCTTCACGGTATAAGGAGCTTGTGGCATTTTTTTCTTCCCATCTCTTAACCACAAATGTTTTCGCAGTCCCATCCTTTTAAGATCAATGCGTGCCTTCGGGCCGTCTTTAGTTTTTCCCTCCCAATTCAACACTGTGACGACCACACTCTCGCACACATTTTTCTCTATGTGCATGACATCTAAGTAGTGTCTGATCAGCAACTTGGACCAATAAGGAAGTTCCCAAAAAATACTTTTATGTGTCCAAAATTTATACCTGTCGGGTTTGTCAGGTATTGACGCCACTATCTGCGGATGATTGCTTAGCTGCCCAAAATCGTATTCATTTAGCACTTCTAAGATTTCATCCCCCGTCCATCTCCTCGGCTGCTCACCTGTTTCCACAGTCCCATCAAATGCCTCCATATCCTCCCGAAATGGGTGATCGTGTGGAAGCCAACAACGATGTCGCATCTGTACAATCTTCCTGCAATGAGGTCTGCAACACTCAACTGTCATGCACTCTGGACAAGCCCTGTATCCCCTGGTAACGTTGCCCGACAACATCCCGCATGCAGGAAAATCGCTAATGGTGCCAACAAGCATGGCATGCATCTGGAACATCTCATTTTTGAACTTGTCATAAGTGGGATGACCATGCTCACTCAAGTACTTAAGCTCCTCAATCAAGGGTCTCAGATACACATCGAGACACTTTCCTGGATAACCCGGCCCTGGAATGATCATAGTGAGCATATTGTATTCTTTCTTCATGCACATCCATGGAGGAAGGTTGTACGGTACCAAAATAACTGGCCATATACTGTATTGAAGACTCATGTTCCCAAAAGGGTTGAATCCGTCAGATGAAAGCCCCAGCCAAACATTTCAAACCTCTGATGCAAAATAAGAAAACTCATTCACCATGTGCTTCCAAGCGTCTCCGTCAGCAGGGTGTATAAGCGTATCACCGTCGGGAAAATTCCTCTCGGCCCACCATCTCATAGCTTCAGCCGTGTGTGCAGACATGAACAACCGTTCTAGCCTATCTATCAGGGGAAAATACCGAAGTATCTTCAAAGCTTTCTTGTTTCCGGCAGGAGTCAACTTATACCTATCTGTACCACATACCGGGCATTCATCAAGGGATTCAAGATCATTCCCATAAGCATCTTCACCCCAGAAGAGAACACAATCATATCTACTAGCATGGATTTTGATGTAGGAAAGGCCAAGATGTTTAAGGATCTGTCGCACCTTACGATGAATGGTAGGAAGACGATGACCGGGGGGCAACAACGAACCAGACCACTTCAGCCAATCATCAACAGCCTTCACACTCATTTTGTTCTCCACTTTGAGCTTCATTACTCCCATAACACTTTCCAGAACAGTCTTATTACACCCATTGTACAACGGGGTCTGTTGGAAGGCAATGAGGTTGTTGTACTTGTCCATACCAGCAGTGTTGACAGCTGTAGGTAATTGCTGGACTGGCTCAATATGAGGGAAGTCTCCAATGGCGGGAGGGATATCGATATTCGGTGCTTGAGCAAATATACCGCTCTCATGAGGAAACATATCGTTGATCAACCTTGTTGTTGGATCATTGGATGTACTGCCACTCTCAAAAAATTGTCCGTGATCATGTTGACCAACTGTTGAGCTCTCACCGTGATAAATCCAACATGTGTACTTATCCCAAAACCCGTTTTTCTTCAAGTGCTCCAATACTTTATCGATGTGAAAACGTTATCGCTCGCTGCGACACTGACATTTCGTACACGGACAATAATGAATTGTCATCCCTCCACAATTAACCTTCACATATTCTACAAAACTTCTAATTCCACGGTGATATCTTACATCCCATCTTGGAAGACATATCCAACTGTTGTCCATCCTCAAAATTATAACTGCATGCATGTATATATACCCATGATCTTATTAATTCAAATTTCATAGCTACATATAAATATTTATTATTTTAATTCCCATAATTTTAATATATATATACACACACACGTACACCCTAACTATATATATATATATAATCGATCACAAAAATCTAAATATATATATATAATTGCTATATATATATAATTGCTATATATATATTCACAATAATCAAATTAAAATTAACAACAATTAATATATATATATATATTTACGATCAATCACGCATACATAATCAAAATCAACCATCGATCAATTACTCGATCAAACTCAAGAGTCAATTAATTAATTAACTTGATCGATCGATCCATCTATTAATTCAACAAATTAATTAAGCAATACATGCATGCACAACACACATATATATATATATATATATTAATTAAGAACGTACCTAGCTAGCTAGCTAGCTAGCTATATATAATGCGCACGAATCATCACGAACTCATTCTCGACATCACCCAAAGATCGATTTCAGAGCATTTGTTAAAAAAATGGAAAGTTTTTTGAATGACAGATCGAGCTGCTGCCCAGATCTGAAATAAGAAACTATAACCGACGAAATGAAAAAATCGTTGGTTATAGTCCAAAAATTTCGTCGGACATAGTCGATAACTATGACCGACGAGATTCCGGCGACTATAACCGACGACATGATAATCTCGTCGGTCATAAAACTATAACCGACGAGATAATCCTGTCGTCGGTTATAGTTAACTATAACCGACGAGATCCCTTCTCGTCGGTCTGTTTTCCGGCAGCTCGTCGGATATAGTGGTTCTGCTGGTAGTGTGAAGTGTAGTGATTCAATTGTTGAAGATTTGTTTGATTACACTAATGCAAGAAAACTAATTAAACTAAGCTACAACTAATCTAGACTAGTGTTAAATGAGATGTAAGTTAGGGCTATGGGTTGGTCACCATTGTCTCCCTTATGCAAATCAACAGTCAAAACATCAAGTGATGCATTTCCTCTACCCAACTACCCTATTAGAAATCCGAGCGAGACTCATTAAGGCTGAGACTCCTTTTGCGGTATCAATCCTTACCAGGTAAGTCTCAGATTAACTACCTAGAAAATAACTCAAATTACCGGGTAAATTTCAAATTGTTGTTCCTAGATGCATAATGATTTAAGTCTTGATAGTCATACAAGAAAACCAATCCTAGTCCTAGGGGATTTTAACTCACAACCTCCCCAAGCACATATGCATTTATGTTTTCATGCTTCTAACCATTGAGGCTAACCATTTCCCAACAATCAATTCACGATTTAGATTACCCAACAACTATAGTGGTTAATTCTAATTGTAGGAATCATATTCAATGTAGAAACACATGAGAAAATGATATAAAATTGTATCAATTAACATAAATACCCATCAATTACACATAAGTTTGGCTAGGGTGTACACAAGTATATTGAGAAAGAATGAATCGTTTCTTATTGATACTGAAAATATATACAAGATATAGATGTACAGAAGAGGCACAATCTTATTCGTACTATGCAAGCAATGTCAATCTAATAACTGTCAAAATATTCTCCTAATCACAAAGATATACAAAGATTCTTTACACTCCCCCTCAAGTTGGAGAGTAAATTTCAAATACTCCAAACTTGCATACCAATGATTTGAATTTTTTTTTTTTGCCTAAAACCTTTGTGAATATGTCTGCCAACTATTGCAAAGAACTGACAAATTTGGTGTTAATTGTACCACATAATATATTATCCCGAATAAAATGACAATCCATCTCAATATGACGTGTTCTTTCATGGAAGACGAGATTTGCAACAATGTGTAAAGTTGCTTGATTATCACAGTGTAATAGTGTAGGTCTAGAAACAGAAATGTGCAAATCAACAAGTAAATATTGTAACTAAGTGAGTTCGCAACACGTACCAGCCATCGCTCTATATTTAGCCTCAAATATAGATAATGAAATTGTTTTCTATCTCTTAGTATGCCATGATATCAAGGAATCACCCAAGAACACACAATATCCAGTGTTGGAACGGCGCATAATTGGACAACCCGCCCAATCTGAATCACAAAATTCTCTCAAGGTTAAAGCATTATTAGAGCATAAAAACAAACCTTGACCAGGAGAGGACTTTAAATATCGAACAACCCAAAGTGTTGCAGCCATGTGATGAACTCGTAGCTCATGCATAAATCTAATTAGGACATGAACTCAGTGAGTGATATCCGATCTAGTAACTTTCACGTATATGAGTCGCTTAACCAAGCGAAGATACAAAGTCGGATCTTTAAGTAGCTTGCCTTTATTTGAAAGCTTAGTTTTCTCCATAGGAAATTCAACTGGTTTAGCACTAAGAAGACCAATGTCTTTGATGATCTCTATTGCCAGTAATCAAGATGTCATCAACATTAACCAGTAGCACAGTAATAGAGCTATCAACCTTTTGCACAAACAAAGAGTAGTCCACTTTAGACTAAGTGAATCCTACATCAAGAATAGTTTCTGTAAACTTGGAAAACCACTATCAATAAGCTTGTTTTAGTCCATACAAGGACTTGTTGAGGCGACATATAATATTCTCCCCCATGTCGCTGAAGACCTAGAGGAAGTGACGTGTAAAGTTCCTTCAGCAAATCACTACCATTGAAGAACACATTATTAACATCAAGTTGATGACATGGCCACCCTTGACCAGAAGTAACAGTAATGAGGAAATGAATGATAATCATCTTTGTCGTCGAGGAGAAAGTATCATGATAATCAATTCCAGCGTCTTGAGTGAAACCCTTTGCGACATGGCGAGCCTTATAGCGCTCCACAAAATAGTCAGCCTTATATTTAATCTGATAAACCCATTTGCAAGCAATTGGATGTTTCACTGGAGGAAGAGGGTCAAAACTCCAAGTATTGTAAGCGACAAGAGTGGTAAGTTCATCGTTCATTACTTGTTGCCATTTAGGATCAGCAATGACATCAACATAATAAGAGGGTTCTACTGCTCTACTCAATGTAGTAACATAAGCAAGCTATAATGGTGAATAAATGTGATAAGAGTTGAAATTACAAAGTGGGTAAAGCATACCTGGTGGAGGATCTGGTTGAGGAGACGAATGATTGTGTGGTGGTAGAATCACATGTGAGCAGACATAGTCGTAGAGGCAAACAGAGGGCTTACGCTCCCGTTGAGAACTACGGAGTGGTGCGGCTGGTGGGTTAGGATTCGGTGCAGATTTGGTGTTTAGTGGGTGATCAGAGTCTGGATTTGGCGATGGGAGGAGAGCAACGGGTTGGACAGCGGAAGAGATTTCAGCTTCGGTGGTCGCAGCGCTGCTCGTGATGCAAAGAGGAACGCCAACATTGGCGAGCAAAGGGGAGCCGCTAACAACGATAGGAAAATAAGAATCACTGGTAGCGATGGGTGAAGGAAGATCACCAGTAGGCGTGATCATGGTAGGGACAATGGCATCGTCAGTGGTGGCTAAGAGAGGAGCGAAAAAATTCGGGATTAAAGAGACAGAAGGCACACCGGATTCGGTTGTTGAAGTTGCTTATGTTGGGATGGAAATTAAAGGTTGAGGCCCAAGAATAGGGAGAGGAAGATTGGACTGAGATGTATTAGGCTAAGAAGATGCAAGAGAGCGAGTTAAGAGTAGAGATTACATGAGCATAATGAAAAGTATTTTCCCAAAAAATACATCTCAGTTCATAAAGATTTTCTTGGTCTCAAGATCATATAACCTGTATGCTTTTTGACATATAGGATATCCAACAAAGATGCATTTGCGTGCTTGAGGAGAAAATTTAGAAGAAGGATGAACATTTTTTGTAAAAGTAGAGCACCCAAAAACTCGTATGTGTGAGTAATTGGGAGATTTTTGATACAAAACTTCAAATGATGTTGTTGGTTGAGTAAAGGAGTTGGAAGTCGATTAATTGTATAACTTGTTGTAAGAACACATTCTCCCCAAAAGTTGAGTGGTAAAGAGGATTGAAAGCATAGGGCTCGAGCAATTTGAAGAAGATAGCGATGCTTGCGCTCACGTACACCATTTTGTTGGGCTGGATAAACACAAGAATGTTGAAAAATTACCCCATATTCAAGAAAGAACTTGCAAAGAAAGAAATTTGGCACCATTTTAGAACAAAATTGTTGATTATTAATCCGAAATTGAGTAGTGACATAAGAAAAAAATTTGCGAAGCAATGGTTGCGTTTCACTCTTGTGGTGCATGAGGAAAACCCATGTAAACCGAGAAAAATCATCAACAATTGTGAGAAATAATGAGCTCCACTAAGTAATGGAGTTTTATAGGGACTCCAAATATCATAATGTATAACAACAAAACATTAAGAAGTTTTTATTGAACTAGAAGAAAAAAGTTTGCGAGTTTGTTTGTCCAAAGAAAAAACCTCACACTTATTACTAGAATCAAACGAACAATGAAGCAAATTATTTGCTAAATATTTGAGTCGATTTGGAGAAAGATGTCCCAAGTGGTGATGCCATAAATTAGAGGGGATGGTGAGGTGGGACACGAGCGGATGTGAGGATTTGATGGAAGCCAACGCCACTAGGTAGTAAATATCTCCACGTCGCATACCCACACCAAAAATCGTCCTCGTAACCAAATTAATCCTACAAAATACACCAAGAGGGAAAGAAGGTTACCGAACAATGTAAATCATATGTAATTCGTCCAATGGATAAAAGATTAAAGTCAAAAGATGGCACACAAAAAACATCATTAAGAGAGTCATTAAATTTAAGAGATCCTTGCATGGAAATATTACCTTTGGCACCATTTGGTAAAGAAACATATGGTGATGAATTATACTTGTCACAATTTGTCAATAGAGATGGCGATTTATTTATGTGATTGGTTACCCTACTATCAATGATCCATTGACAGGAAATAACCGGTGACAAACTTGAGGCAAATTCAAAAGCCAAAGCAGCATTGACTTATGGTGTCCTTGACTTGGGATGTAAGGCTGCAATGACTTGAGCATATTGATCTTCTGTGAGGTCTAGGAGAGTAGCTTAAAGTTTTTGGAAGTTTGGAGTAGACTGAACATGGTTGACTTTAAACTTGCTGCGAGATGTGGAAGCAGCGTTGTTGGTGTTCCCTTGTCGTGGATTGCATGGCTTGTTAGGACCATTACGATTGTATTTTGGGTGTCTGGGTGGATAACCATGCTTCGTGTGACAGGTTGCTTCTATATGGCCAATGTGATTACAGAATTTGCATTTGAGTTGACCGTAATTGCGAGAGGTGTTACCCTTATTTTATGTCCTAGACTTACTACAAACAACCATGGCAGAGGCTTCAGAAGGTGCTAAGACAGAGGATATTACTTCTTGTTGCTTCTCATGTTGAACAATGGAGGCATAAGCTTGACAAACTGTAGGAAGCGGATTCATTAGCAAGATTTTGCCAATCGAGCACTGGCATAAAAGTCATTTCAACCCATAAGAAACTACATCAATTTGGTGTGGTCATTGTGTGCTCCACAAGTGCATTATTTAGTAGAGTTAAACAGTTCAAGTTTATCTCAAAGGGATTTGAGTTTGGTATAATAAGCAGTAATCAAAATTTGACCTTGCTTAATTCCATAAACATCTTGCTGGATCTGAAAAATAGGAGAAGCCTTGCTCAAAGAAAATTGCTCTTGAAGGTCCTCCCAAACAGCACGAGGAGTAATGCATGCCAAAATGGAATCGGTAATTTCAGATTCTAGGGAATTGATGATCCAAGAGAGAACCATATCATTGCAGTGCTGCCAAAGAACATGTTCTTTTGGTTATGAAGCAATAGAAGGCTGCTTCATCTGCCCAATGATGAAGCCTATTTTTTTTTGGCACTTAGAGAAATTTTCATGGATAGACACCAAGAAACTTAGTTGTCCCCATTGAGTTTCTTGGAGACTAAAAGCAATCCAGGATGATCAAATTGATGAAGAAAAAATGGGCTGGTAGAGTCGGTAGGTACTGGACCACTAGATTTTACGTCCTCTTTACCAAGCATGATGATAGACAAAGCAAGTTACACTGCAATATGAGCAATGGAGAGAAAGAAAAGTAAGGCTATTATGCCCACTCTAATACCATGTAAACAAGTATATCGAATAAGAATGAATCGTTTCTTTATGATATTAGATATATATACACACACACACAAGATATAGATGTACAAAAGAGACACAATCCTATTCGAATTGTGTAAGCAATGTCTATCTAATAACTGTCAAGATATTCTCTTAATTTCAAAGATACGCAAAGATTCATTACATAAGGATTATAACCATAGCCCCAACCAAACGAACTACTCCCACATAGTGTAGTATATCAATAGCAAAATCAATAAATAAAATACATAAATTTAGAGTAAGAGAGAGACAAAAGTGACTAATGATGGTGTAGAGGATTGTAGGTGGATGAACTCTTCAAATTTCCTCTTCTTCTTCTTCTAGCTCTTTTGTTCCAAGAATTGATGATCCAATATGGAGTAGGTGAGATGGTGAAGATGATTTGTAGTTGTGGAGTGATGGGTAAATGAATTTGGTGGTGGTGTTTGGATTTTGAGGGAGAGGTGGTGATGGTGGAGTGTAGAGAGAAAACATGGAGGCTAACACTACCAACAAAAACACTATAGCCGACGACATGAAGTCGTCGGCCTATCTCCAAATATCGTCGGCTATAGCCTATAGTCAACGACTCATCGTCAGCTATAGTATCGTCGGTAATAGACCGTCGGTGATACTATAACCGACGACAAGATAAGGTTGTCGTCGGTTATAGAATGGAGCTATAGCCAACGAGATCAGGTCGTCGGCTATAGTTCCATACTATAACCGACGACTTTGTCGGTTAACCATGGAGGAAACTATAGTCGATGATATAAGTGTATATCGTCCGCTATAGTGTGTATTATTTTAAATTTTTTTGCAGGTTCTGGGTTTCATCCCAGAACCTGCATTTCCAAAAAGCCACCAATATTGTTCACATTTAAAATCCAAAAATATTGAAACTATACACATAAATAAAATAAAAAATTGAAATCGTTCAAATCTATATACATATGCGTACTACGGGTACTACGGGTTTCCTAAGTCAATGTGGTCAAACGGATCGCCAAAACTTCGTTGGTCCTGGTCTGGCGGCTGTGGCTATGCACTACCACATTCCGGCAATGTTTTTTAACATTACCGGCGATTTTTATGTCGCCGGCAATGTCTTTTTTTTTTTGCATTACCAACGGGACATTGCCGACGACTTACATTTAAGTCGCCGGTAATGTTAAAAAAAAAAAGACATTACCGGCGATTTTTCCGGCAATGGGTCAAAATGTGGTAGTGATGGCTGTGATGCACTGAAAATAGGTGGGGGAGCTATCTGGATTTCAGATGCGTGCAACTGTGCATAACTGTGTTGCATCTATGTCCCCATCATCAACTGTTGCTCAGCCAACCGAATCTGCTCTGTGGCTCGAGCCTCCTACTCGGTGGCTCTCGCCCGCTCCAGCTTCTCCATCCGTAGCCGTTGAGATTCTATCTTCATCTCTTGCCTCTGAAGCTGCTCCTGTAGCTCATTATTCCTTGAAGATCCCGATCCGCGAGAGAATTCAGGACTTTTCTTCAGTAGCCCTTGACCCCACTTTCTGAGCCCCCTGCAGTAGAAATTGTTCTTCTCTGGAAGGATCGCGGCTGCCATAATCCTGGTCGCTATGATCGGATCAGATTGATCAATCTGATCAGTCGGGAGTTCCGCATCGGGAGTTTTGGGATAGCGCTCTCTTGCCACTTGAGTCAACACCTCCGGAATCACCTCCTGAAGTCTTGCCTAATTGATAAAGAAAAATAAAATGTTAATTAATGTAAACAATCTAAAAAAAAGAAATATGTTTATTTTGTTATAAGGACACTTACAGCATCTTTGGGGGACTGCGGATACGTGTACTGCATCGTATAGATAAGCGGAGGGACTTCTGGGTGATTGGCCGCCTCCTCGATCCAACCCGAGTATGATCTGGAACCGGCATGATGATTTTTTGTGTTTTTGGCCCGGTTCCTTGTGTTGACTTCAGAAATAGTCTGCTCGATTAATCCAACATCAAAAAAATATTAGCCAAATAATATGGGGGAAGTACGATAAAACAAAAATTTAATCGATCGAAGGTTTCGTACCTTCAATTATGGGTTGTTGAAGTGAACCACAAGCCATCGCCACTCGTACTCCTTATAACGAAACTCGGTAGGGGTACCTGAACGATCGTCGCCGTACTTTTTCCAATATTTTTTCAGCTCGCCCTTCCACTCCTTGTACCTATATTAATAAAACACAAATGTTAGTAACTTACAACATTTTATGAACATAATCAAACAAACAAAAAAATCGAAACAAATGAATCACGTAACCTGCTCCCTTTCACTTCATCTGCCCATGTGGGTCTAATGTCGTTGTCCACGCGGAACCACCTAGGCAATGCATATATATATATATATCAATATTAAAAATTTATATAGAAAATATACATGATGAATATACAATTCTACTCACCGACAGCGCATTATTTAGCTCATATTTAACGGATTGTGGCACCAAATTTCAATCTGGCCACAACATAGGGACTTTATCCCGTATGATACTGCCCGTCATCCCTGCGTACTGTCGAACGACCTTTTTCTCGATCACCTCACCTCCATCCCCCGGTCGGAATCATAACTTGGCCACCACCGGTAGCCCGAATCGCGTCGTCTAGTAACTTGTCGACGACGGGGCCTCTGGTCCTCTTTTGTTTTTCACCGGGCACGATCTCGCCTATCACATTTGTAGACGATTTGTTAAACATAAACACCTATTTGAATTTAAATATTACTAAGTAAAAAGATATCACTAATTAATATTTACCTGATTCGTCGGTGCGTTGTCCCGAAATCCTCATACTCCAGAGAGGTTGCGGGAAGGGTACATACGCGTATGCCTGGTCCGGGGTAATGAAGCATAACTGTCCTAGAATAGGCATTCCCGTTGAATCGATGAGGGGTATCATCGAGATTTCCAAGGGTAAGAATAGGGTAGACGGAGGGCATAGTCGTATCCTGACCGAGGACTGAGTCGATCCACCAGCCTCCTCGGAAGAATGAGGAGTCTGGTCGGTGGATGGGGAAGGGTCCCGCCGATGAATGTCCAGCATTCAGACCGAGGATTAAGTCGCACTATCCGTTGAAGGCGTGCGACTGTCTTCATAAAGCCTCATCGCGCTGCAGGGTCGACGAGGCTCGACCTGATGTTGCTGAGGTTGTTCCTGACCTAGAAGTGTACGGTGCCGAGAGGTGGGAGGAACGCTGTAAGTGTTCCCGATACTGGCGGATCCTGATGCGGATTGACTTTCGCTGCTCTCATCCCCACGTCCCGATCTCCCTCTCGACCCCTTCAATCCCCCTCGCGAAGCACCGCTGTTCAACAAATTCATCGTTTCTATAAAATTTACGTAACATACTCAATTTTAAGTTGTTTTTAAAATCAACAATAAAATTAAAGTTAATTCACATTAATCTACCAAATGTCAGAATATATTAATTCACATATTTTCATATTTAACTCGCAATAATTCCATAAATTACAAAAAAAAAAAATCAAATTAATTCATATATATTAATCTACCAATCAAATTCTAAATTAATTCACATAAATCAAGAATAAATTAAATTAATTCACATAAATCTAGAATAAATAAAAATTAATTATTAATCTGTCAATTTAATTCATATTAACACCAAATATTAATTCAGTATTAATTCATATATATATGTTCATAATAATAATCCAAAAATTATAAAAATTCAAAAAAAATTCAGTAAATTACAAAAATTCATAAAAAAATCCTTGCACTCACATAAAATTTCAATTATATTCCAAAAATTTCATTACATATTCCTTCATATAAAATTCCATTAAATTATAAAAATTCAAAATAATTCCTAATCCAAAAATTTCTAATCCAACAATCTCATATACATATATATATATATATTTTCATAATCCAATAATATCCAATATATAATCAAATAATTAATATCCAATATATATAGATAATCCAATAATTCCAAAAATCCAAAAAATAAACAATAATTCCAAAAATCAACAAAATTCAACAATAATCCAATATATATTCACACAATTCATCTAAACATTCATATTATCAACAAACTAAACATAAATATAACCTAAATAAAAAAAATTGGGGATTTAGGAATTCGAACCTGTTTTTGGGTTGTAGGATGAACAGCGGCGGCTAGGATGAAGGATGGCCCGTGCTTGAAGTCGGCGTTGCTTGAAATCAATAAGAAGGTTTGGAAAAAAAAAATAGCAGTTTCGTTTCTGCCCAAAACGACTGTTCTGAGGGATATAACCCAAAAACTATAGCCGATGACATAAGTGAAAGGACCCAATCCCGATTCAGTTACCTAAACCGGAATCAAACCCTTTCGAAAACACGAACCAACAAAAAATTTCCAAAATTTCGGCAGAGTTTCGTTACTAGCGTGGAATTACCATAACCTGCAAGCGGAAAATACACTTCATCCTATGCCACAAAAAGCAAACCGTGGGCACCAATCCCATCTGGATTTCTCAACATCAATATATGAATCATAAACAGTAAACAGTGCTGTACTATATATAGTATATCCATGAAAATCTGCATCAACATGTGTCAGAATGTATCAGAGCGACCTCTAGAGTAATATATATACAATATGTACATCAGTAGGCGAAACAAGAACCTACTGGAAAACACAGGTGACTCTGATCACTAGCCTCCAAACCGCGACGTGAAACACTAAACCTGAACTGCAAACTGGACACGGAAACCGAAAAGCCCAGGGGAAAGACAATAAACACGTTAGAGTGAGTGGACGAAAATAAATGTCTTTCACCAAGTAATATATACGTATAAAATCATATGCGAGTCAAATGTATAAGTAAAGAAATGGTACACAAGGGAGACTCCAACTCCTCACGCGTCCGGGTACACGAGGGAGACTCCAACTCCTCACGCGTACAGAGCATGCAATATAAAATCGCGGAATCACTCATGGACTACCACGCGATAGCACATTCTGAATCACGGGATCCCAGACCCACACGTGATTCCTAGCCAGAAAGGCCTTGGGTCAAGATATCTGTCCCCCCCGGAGCGTACTCGGGGATCAGCCGAGAAGCCAATGTGTATCGATACCACAACATATACACTACCAGAAATGGAGACATTACCGGCGACCTGCCGTCGCCGGCCTTGTCTTTTTTTTTTCGCCGGAATTTACATTACCGGCGACTTGTCGCCGGCAATGACGTCGCCGGAGATTCCCCGCCGGTGTTGACATTGCCGGCGACGGGAAACGCCGTCGCCGGCAATGGCAGCGCCGCCGTGGCCGGAATGTGAGACATTGCCGGCGACTCGAGTCCATGTCGCCGGCAATGTGGGGAAAAATTTTGAAAAAAAAACGCGGTTCTGGATTGGGCCCAATTCCATAACCTGCATTGAACCGGATAAACCGTACAATCATACAAGTTCAACAGTACACGTAGCAAAGACAGTCATACAAGTTCAACATAAATGTCCAACGTATAGTACAAATAGCAACGACGATAAAAAAATTAACTACAACTACAGGTCAGGTCCAGGAACTTGCGGGTCATCAGGGTTGAAGTAATCCATGTACTCATTTGAATTCCGGTGGCTACCTTGGTCTTGCTCTGGCGTTGACTGGTGCGGTGGTGGTGGTGGATAGGTAGGGATATGAGGGACCGGGGGAGGTGTGGGGAAGGGTTGTCCGGTAGTTTGAGCCTCGTACATCGTCCGCATCCATGTGTATATCTGAGCCTGCACATGTGTCTGCTGCATTTGGTACTCGGCCATCTGCCTCTTTTGCTCCTCCAACTCCCTCTGCGTCCTATGAAGCTCCGCCGCGAGGTTACGACTAGAAGTTGAACTTCTTGACCCGGTAGAGTATTCTGAAGTGTTCTTCAATAGTCCTTCGCCCGCCGTGCCCATTCCCCTACAGTAGTAGGTATTCTTTCCAGTCCCGCACGCTTTTGCCATGATCCGAGCCGCTATCGGGGGATCAAGCGGATCGATCTGAGAGGCATACTGGGTGACTTCTTCCTCGGAGCAGTCAGGATGGTTAGTCCGAGCTATACTCATGGTCACTTCTGCGGTCGCCTCCTTCACTCTCGACTAATTGAAAAGGGAAAATGAACAACGTTTTAGCTAACAAAATCTATTTCCATCTTCAAAAATAGTTTTATTAACACATGGAGAGGCGAAAGACTTACCGCTTCTTCAGGGCACTGCGGGTAGAACTTCTGATGAATATACACCAACGGGTTCACCTCTTGTTGTTGCTGCGCCTTAGTCGACCAACCCATGTAGTTGAGTGAACCTGCATGATGGGCCCTGGTGTTTTTCAATCTATTCGCCCGGTTCGTCTTCGAAATCGCCTTGTTTGATAAACATATGAAAAAAAATTAGTAACTAACTATTTCAATCTGATACGATACATTAGGCTTGAAAGATATATTAAGGATGCATACCCGAGCTTTGGGGTGCTCGAAGTGGGCTATCAGCCACAGCCACTCGTACTCCCTAAACCGGAATTCGCTAGGGGTGGAACCTCGGCCTAGCTCCTTATATACAGTGTAATGGGAAGAAAGCTCGTTCTTCCACTCTTTATACCTATATTAAAAGAAGGAAAAAAAGTTAGAGATATTAAAACACTTGATAAACAAAAATCTAACTCGATATATATTCAAATAAGTCGAAGCACATCACCTCATATGTAGTTGACGCTCTACCCACGTGTGAATAAGAACTTCATCCACGTTAAACCACACCTGCAATATGAATATATAAAAGGTAAAATTATATATTTATTCGGACTTAATTAATAAATGTAAAATTTACGTAATGAAAATACGATTTTACTCACACTGAGTGCATTATGCACTTGCATCTTCACGTAGATAGGCACAGATTCCCAATCTGGCCAAAGCATTGGGACCTTGTCCCGCACGATCGCACCGGCCATGCTGACATATTTGCGCGTGGTGTCGAATGCCTCGATCACCTTGCCATCCTCATTGGCCCTAATGGGCGTTTTCCTTCCGCTGGTGGCCTGCTCAAGTCTCTTCCCGGTGTAGGTGCCTCTAGCCCCTTTTCGTTTTCCAGTCCCATTAACGAAATTGCCTAATAATACAATGTCAACAAATTGATATCATTAATTGAACCTATCGCAAGTCTTAAGTAATAATTAAGTAATCAATCTGATGTTAAATAAAATTTACCTGCATCGTCCGTTTGTTGGTTGGTGCACCTCACACTCCAAAGATACACGGGGTCGAACGGGAGGAAATTATACGCTTCCTCCACGCTCAGGAACTCCGGCCGTCCTTCAATATAAACAGGCATCCCCCTATCATCGAATTCAGGGATGACAGGAATCTTGTCTGGTAGGAAGAGACTGGACGGCGGAGATAGACGAGGCCTGGACGATGAGGCGCCAGCACCACCATGTGTCTCAGATGATTCCCGTGAAACGGGAGTAGGCACCGGGCGAATATGGGGCATTCGAATTGAGGGAGTTTCTGATGCCCCCGTTGACTGTCGCTCGTCTGAGGCTCTGCCACCGGAGGGACGTCTGCTGATTAAGCGTCTGGAGACTGAGGCTCGAGGCTCAAATTCCGGTTGCACGGCTCTTGATCGTGCAGCTTCCTCCTCAGCTCGCGCCTCTAGCAAGGCTCTCGTGCGAGCACTCATCATTGGCCAACTGGGCGTGTTGCTAACTGCGGGCGAGGAGGAAGCTTGACTACTGTTCCCTCCACTATTTCGGGAACCTCTCCGAAGCCAATTAGCCGCAAAACCTCCTGGCATGGACACCGTAATAGTCATGGGAACTGGGGTTCTATAACAAATCGGAACCGGAACGGTTTGGAACCGGAACGGTTTGGAACAGGAACCGTTTGAACCTGGAACCGTTATATTACAAACGGTTCCGGTTACAAACAGTTCCGGTTCCAAACGGTTCCGGTTCCAAACCGTTTCGGTTCTATAACAAATCAGAAATACCGGAACGGTTTGGAACCGGAACCGTTTGAAACCGGAACTGTTTGTAACCGGAACCGTTTGTAACATAACGGTTCCGGTTACAAACAGTTCCGGTTCCAAACCGTTTCGGTTCTATAACAAATCAGAACCGGAACGGTTTGGAACCGGAACCGTTTGAAACCGGAACTGTTTGTAACCGGAACCGTTTGTAACATAACGGTTTCGGTTACAAACAGTTCCGGTTCCAAACCGTTTTGGTTCTATAACAAATCAGAACCGGAACGGTTTGGAACCGGAACCGTTTGAAACCGGAACTGTTTGTAACTGGAACAATTTGTAACATAACGGTTCCGGTTACAAACAGTTCCGGTTCCAAACCGTTTCGGTTCTATAACAAATCAGAACCGGAACGTTTTGGAACCGGAACCGTTTGAAACCGGAACCGTTTGTTTTCAAACGGTTCCGGTTATAAACAGCTCCGGTTTCAAACCGTTCCGGTTCCGATTTGGTATGGTTCCAATATCACCTATTATACGTTAAATTAACAACTATATCACCTAACTTAACATATATACATACATCATTTCCGGCTTTAAACTTTTCACACATATATACATCGATCATGCATCTTAATTTCGATCACCTTAATTCACACATATATATATACATCACATATTAATCCAATTCACCCTAGCTAATTAATTTTCCACATTTTTCAAACATACGTATATATATACATTCCATATATATTAATTAATTTTTCACATATATACATCACATATATTGCTCCTTCACCCCACAATTATCCACATTTTTTCCCCACAATTTTCATACATACCTTAATTACATTTTACAAATATTGTCCACATGCATACATATATACATCCCACAATTATCAAAAATTAATTAATTAAAATACACAAAAAAAATATTGTGGAATGAGAGAGAGAGAGAGGGAGAGAGAGAGGGAGAGAGAGTGAGCTCAAACCTGGCATGGTGGAGCTCGACCCAACTTTGCCGGCGACGGAGGTGAGGGGAGGAGGAAGAGGAGGAGGGGAGGAGGAGAGAGGGGAGGAGAGGAAGAGAGGGGAGAGGGAAGAGAGAAGAGAGGATTGAGGAGAGGGGAGAGGTGAGAATTTCGTGCTAAGAGAGGGAAGAGGGAAGAGAGAATTGAATTAGGCCAAAGAGAAATGGGGAGGAGGAGCTCGAGCTCGAGCTATACCGCCAGCATTGCCGGCGAGGTAGGTCAACGTCGTTGGTAATGACATTACCAACGAGTTGAGAAGCAACTCGTTGGTAATGACATTACCCACGAGTTGCTAAGTCGTTGGTAATGACATTACCAACGAGTTGCTTGTCAACTCGTTGGTAATGTCATTATTTGTCGACTATTATCCGATCGACCAATTTCCGACCATTTTCCGACTACATAATTTCCGACTACGTACAATTTCCGACTACGTATAATTTCCGACTACGGTTCCGATTTCCGACTACGTTCAATTTCCGACTACGGTTCCGATTTCCGACTACGTTCAATTTCCGATTTTCGACTACGTTCAATTTCCGACTACGGTTCCGATTTCTGACTACGTTCAATTTCCGACTACGGTTCCGATTTCCGACTACGTATAATTTCCGACTACGGTTCCGATTTCCGACTACGTTCAATTTCCGACTACATACAATTTCCGACTACGTACAATTTCCGACTACATAAAATTTCCGACTACATTTTCCGACTACAATTTCCTTAAACATTTTACTACGTACATTTTACTACGTACATTTGCCGACTACAATTTCCGACTACAATTTCCAACGTACTAAGGATGATAATCGTAATCATCTTCATCACTTGAGTCTGACTCGGTTTCATAGGTAACCTCTGGAAATATGTGCCGCTCCTCGTCATCTGAATCAGTGTCAACTTCATATGGATTAACATCGAGAAGTTCTGCTCCAGTAATTCGAACCACACTCCCAGATCTCACATTATTAAGGCGAATCGTAGATGATTCCGGAATGTCAAAAGCGTTTGGCTCTTGGTATGCAGTAACTTCCTCATCATCTGCGGTATCACCAAGTGTGGCAGCACTGTATATGTTTCTATGAGCAACATGGTTAACCACCTTCCACGGGACTTTGTTAAGAAGATCGTCCAGGTAAAACACTTGTTTTACTGATGAGGCAAGAACGAAAGGGTCATCTTCATACCAGGTAGTAGCAGTATTCACCGAAAATGTTCCGTACTGATCGGTCCTTGTGTTCTCCGGGCTAGTATCAAACCATCTACACTTGAACAAGTGCACTTTCATGCGGTTCCCATAAATTAGTTCAACAACTGAATGAAGGACACCGTAATAGTCAACGCCATCCTGCCCACCATGGACCATCACCCCACAATTCTGTGTTTTCAGTCGGTCGTCTCGATTTTCACATATAAATTTCACGCTATTGACCTGACACATCGAGTAAACTTTTGAAGCAATCGGTTTCATCGCCAGGACCCTCAATTCGTTTGACCACTCTGGGCAACCATCATCTGCTACATGGTTCATCTGAAAACGTCCATATATTAATACGTACAGAAGAAATTATGTCATCTTGAAACCACAAAACCACGTACATACATACATGCTATATAAGGATATATATAAAAATAGACATATACACATATACTTACCCATTGACCAAAGTAGTTTGCAAACGTCTTGTTGTGGTAATCAACATTTCCGGCAATAGCAGGGCAGTGAAGATGATAGTTTTTCCAATATTGTACTTCTTGACAATTAATCAGTACCGACCAGTGGGCAATGGCTACCTCATTTCCATCCAACTTGTACGACTTTGGCAAGCTTCCCTGTACTACCACGTCACTGGAGATGATAGAAAGGTTGAACTGGGGTTCATCTATCGGCATATGTTGTTGGGGGTCCTCTACATTTTCGAGGTACACTTTGGTGTACGTTACACACTCGTGCGCAAGATATGCTTCAGCGATACACCCTTCAGGTGCATATTTATTCTTCACATAGTCCTTGTAGGCTCCCAATTGTCTACAAGTTAACAAGTACATGTTAACTTACTTAACCACAAGAATTTACATATAAAAACATAGGCAAACCAAATTTATGAATCATTTGTACCTTTCCATGGGATACATCCAAGTGTAGTGTACGGGACCGGTAAGCAACAATTGTTCGGGAATATGGATCATCAGGTGCGGCATTATGTCGAAAAAATTTGGGGGAAATATCCTCTCAAGCTTGCACATGATAAAAATGATGTCATCTTGCATCTCCCTCAGGTCTGCTTTTTTAACTTCCCTGGTGCATAACTTCTGAAAGAATCTTGACAATGCCACCAACGGCTCCACAACCTCTTTGGGCATGTACCCTCGAATGAAAATAGGGAAAAGGCGTTGAAGCAGTACATGGCAGTCATGACTCTTTAATCCGTACATCTTATTGTCCCGGAAGTTAACACACCTGCTTATATTTCCTGCATAGCCATAAGGATACCTGCATATATATAGATAAAGCCATATATATGGACCAATTATATTTCTTGCATATAACCATATATACTCCGCTAAAAATTTAAGGCCAAATTCCTACATAGCCATAAGAATATATACCTGACATTTTTCTCTTACGGCATTTTTCTCTTACCATCTCTTAACCACAAATGTTTCCGCACACCCATTGCTTTCATATCAATGCGTGCCTTAGGGATGTCTTTTGTTTTCCCCTCCAAGTTAAGAACTGTGCCCACCACACTTTCACACACATTCTTCTCTATGTGCATGACATCTAGGTAATGTCTGATAGGCAACCTGGGCCAGTAGGAGAGTTCCCAGAATATGCTCTTGTGTGTCCAAAACTTATACCTTTCGGGCTTGTCTGGAATTGACGCCAATATGTCAGGATGATTGCTCAGCTGGCCAAAATCGTATTCATTCAACACTTCCAAAATTTCTTCCCATGTCCATCGCCTGGGTGCCACACCTGTTTCCACAGTCCCATCAAACGCGTCTGGATCCTGCCTAAATGGGTGATCATATGGAAGCCAACAACGGTGACGCATCTGAACAATTTTACTGCAATGAGGACTGCAACAATCAACCGTCATGCACTCTGAACAAGCCCTGTAACCCCTGGTAACGTTGTCCGACAACATACCGCGGGCAGGAAAATCACTGATGGTGCCAACAAGTATGGCATGCATCTGGAACATCTCCTTTTTGAACCTATCGTAAGTGGGGTGGCCACACTCACTCAGGTACTTAAGCTCCTCAATAAAAGGCCTCAAATACACATCGAGACACTTTCCTGGATAACCCGGGCCCGGAATTAACAGAGTGAGCATATTGTATTCCTTCTTCATGCACATCCATGGTGGAAGGTTGTACGGTACCAAAATAACTGGCCATATACTGTATTGAAGACTCATGTTGCCAAAAGGGTTGAATCCGTCAAATGAGAGCCCTAGCCAAACATTTCGGACCTCTGCTGCAAAATGATCAAACTCCCTGACCATGTGCTTCCAAGCCTCTCCGTCGGAAGGGTGTATAAGGGTGTCATCATCAGGCAAATTCCTCTCAGCCCACCATCTCATTGCCTCGGCCGTGAAAGCACACATGAACAACCGCTCCAGCCTATCAATAAGCGGGAAATATCGAAGTATCTTCACAGCTTTCTTGTTGCCTGCAGGAGTCAACTTATACCTTTCTGTAAAACATACCGGGCAGGCTTCAAGGTCTTCGAGATCTTTTCCCCAGAAGAGAATACAATCATATCTGCATGCATGGATTTTGTTGTAGGAAAGCCCAAGATCTTTCAGGATATGTCGCACCTTATGATGAGTGGTAGGAAGACGATGACCGGGTGGCAGTAGCGAAGCAGTCCACTTCAACCAAGAATCAACAGCTTTGACAGACATTGTGTTCTCCATTTTGAGCTACATCACTCCCATCACACTTTCAAGAACAGTCTTACTACAACCGTCGTACAACGGAGTCTGTTGCAATGCAATCAGGTTGTTGTACTTGTCCATACCGCTTGTGTTGACATGACCTCCAGGTAATGGTTCGACTGGCTCGATATGGGGGAAACCCTCAACGACGGGAGGGACATTTGGTGCTTCATCAGCAAATACACCGCTCTCATGAGGAAACATATCATTGATTAACATCGATGTTGGATCATAGGATGAACTGCCCCTCTCAGCAAAATCTCCATGATCATAGCGTGGACTGGCCCTCTCACCAAATTGTCCATGATCATGCGGACCCGCTACCGATGTTTCACCGTGATAAATCCAACAAGTGTACTTATCCCAAAACCCGTATTTACTCAGGTGCCTCTGGACTTTATCAATGGGAAATCGAAATCGATCGCTGAAACACTTACATTCTTTACACGGGCAATAATGAAGTGTAGTGTCTCCACAATTAGCCTTCACAAAATCCACAAAACTCCTAATTCCCTGGTGATATCTGACATCCCATCTTTCGAGGCTCATCCAACTCTTGTCCATCCTGAAAATTCTAACAATTTTAAATATTAATTATATATATATACACACATTCACTACTAATAATCGACGTGATTTCTCAATTCAACTCTAATTAAATCAACACATGCATGCATATGTATATATATCGATCTAATCTCTGAATTCGATTCAGTACTCGATGATAGTATTCTCCTTTTTTCAATTCAAAACGTATTTGACTGGGTAGGAGGAGGCTCTCTTAAGTCTGGCTCCGATAACAATACGATAATACCAGTCATTGATTCAGACACAAGATTAACTACAAGCTCTTTTCTCGTTTCGGTGACCGTACATCAACAACATTTCATATATATCTCACGAATTGGATTTGATCAACACACACACATATATATATATATATATACCACATATACGTATATATACACCTACGTACCTATATATATAGCTTCCCGAGTGATCGAGTTTTCGACGCGCGCCTTAATTTTGACAATATACCGAATGATCGATTTCAGAGCGTACGTTTTCCTTCTTTCGATTTCTCTGGATTTTTTTCGCTCAAAATGATTGAATGATCGAGCTGCCCCATCCGGCATCTAATATAAGACACATTGCCGGCGACGGAGTAAGTCGCCGGAAATGAAGACATTACCGGCGACTTTACGCCGGAATCTCGCTGGTAATGTTCCAAAACATTACCGGCGACTCCAACCGTCGCCGGCAATGTCTAGGCACACATTTCCGGCGAAATTCCGGCCGTAAAATCGCCGGAAATGTGTGCCTAGACATTGCCGGCGACGGTTGGAGTCGCCGGTAATGTTTTGGAACATTACCGGCAAGATTCCGGCGACATTACCGGCGACGGGGTAAGTCGCCGGTAATGATGGACATTACCGGCGACTTTTCCGGTCGCCGGCCTTGTTGGCCGGAATCTCGCCGGTAATGACTCATTTTCTTGTAGTGATACTGAGACTGTACTCTGTGTAAACCAAATCGTAAATCTTTTCTATGCACATGCTTAAAACATAATATATATACATGTATACTCGTATACGTATATTCGTATATGCATAATCGTAAAACACATGCTCGTAAAATCATTATCAATCTGCATGCTCAAGTTCGTAAATCATAAATAAAAGACTCACAAACAATCCGTGAAAATAAATGTCCACTCACAGACTCGCGTAACGCGCACTCGCGCTAAACACGTGGTCCGGCGGAAGATCCCTCGCCAGAAGCACGATCACGATCCAGATCACGATCTCGATCACCTGAATGTTCACAAAACATAATTGATCAAAATCATAGTTCTCAACACTGTACTGATGTACGGAAACCAACCGTTCCCGGAATTATGCAATGCGATACAAAATGAATTACGGAAATCCCGAAATCCCCACTCGAAATCTCGACTGAATATCGGCTAACCAAATCAACCCGAAAACCTCTGTACGATAACCAGAGCGTGATTACGAGAAAAACGACATTAAAATTATCGAAATCTGAAAAGTTGACTTTTTCCTCGCCGTTGACCACCATTGACCGCCGCCGACGGTGGCGCACCGTCAACCGTGAAATCACACGGCGGGAAACTCCAGAATCCATGGTCTCATCTAAGCGAACACATTCCTCTTCTACCTCTTCAGCCAATTCACACTCTAACACCATCAATTTCATCGAAACCAACCGGAAAATCCCACCGGAAAACCCAATCGGGTTCAAACCAAAACTCAACCAATTCTGAAGCAAACCACATAGGAAGCTTCCTTAGGGCAAGGCGAGTCAAAGCCCTCACCCCTCGTCCACCGAGACTCACCGGAAAACGTCCCCCCGTCAAGGCCGATTTCCGGCAACCAAACCCGAATCGGGTTCAACTAAAAACCCACCAATTCTCATCAACACACACATCACTCAACTCGAAATTGAACAAGGAATCGAACCATACCCTCGCCGAAGTCGGAGGTGGCCGGAATCTAGGTCGTCGGACGGTGACTCCCAAACGGGAAACTTTCCCTTTCGGTCTGCTGGTCCACTTTCCAAATATAGAAAGTCAACGATGGTCAACACAGTCAAAGCTCAAACTGAAATTTTACGACAATTCCCGACTATTCCGATATTTATACTCGTCCTTCAGGTCGATCGACGGTCCAAAACGAATATACGAAATGATTCGGATAAGCTCGAAACAATCGGATAAACTCGTCGGAACCCAAAACTTCAAATAATCATAAAATATTCCTCGGTTATCGGAAAAATCTTCCGGAACTGTCCACGAACTCGAAATCACGTACTCTACAATTTCCGTGAAGACACCCAACTCAAATTCTCGACTGAAAACATAGTCGCGAATCGAATTGACAAACCACACAATGTCGTAAAACTGCGACTATAACCAAATCTCGAGAATCGTGCCAAACACACATCTGATTCTTGTTCGGGTCGTCACAAATCTAACCCCCTTAAAGAAATTTCAACCTCGAAATTTACGTACCTGTCAGGTGAACAGATGAGGATACTGCTCCCGCATACGCTGCTCGGTCTCCCAGGTGGCCTCCTCAACTGAATAGTTCTGCCACAAGACCTTCACCAGCGGAATCACACGGTGCCTCAACTCCTGTTCACGATGATCGAGAATCTGCACTGGCTCCTCAACATACGATAAATCCTCCCTAATCGGCAACTGCTGTGGGCCTAACACATGTGAAGGATCTGAGATGTACTTCCGCAACATCGAAACATGGAAGACATCATGCACACGAGCCATCTCAGCCGGTAACTCAAGTCTGTAAGCAACAGCTCCAACCCTCTCCGTAATCTCATATGGACCAATGTACCGCGGTCGAAGCTTGCCACGCTTCCCGAAACGCACAACTCCCCTCCACGAAGATAGTTTCAGGAAGACCCAATCGCCAACCTCGAACTCTAAACTCTTCCTCCTCACATCTGCGTAACTCTTCTGCCGATCCTGGGCGATCTTCAACCGATCCCGGATAACCTGTATGTCCTCTATCATGGTTTTCACCAAATCAGGACCAATAAGCCAACGCTCGCCCACCTCACTCCAACACAATGGAGTGCGACACTGCTTCCCGTACAGAGCCTCGTACGGTGCCATCTCAATACTGGCCTGATAGCTGTTGTTGTAGGCGAACTCAATCAAGTGTAACTGCTGATCCCAGTTTCCACGAAACTGCAACACACACGATCTCAGCATATCCTCAAGAGTCTGAATGGTCCGCTCGGACTGCCCGTCAGTCTGAGGATGAAAAGCTCTACTAAATCGCAACTTCGTGCCCAAAGCTCGCTGCAACGCCTGCCAAAATTCAGAAGTGAACTGACTATCACGGTCATAAACAATGGACACAGGCACACCATGCAAGCGAACAATCTCGGATAAGTACAACTTAGCCAATCTGCCCACTGATACCTTCCCTGGAAGTGCAAGAAAGTGTGAGGATTTCGTCAGTCGGTCAACAATAACCCAAATTCCAGTGTTGCCCGCCGAAGTACGCGGCAACTGATAGACGAAATCCATCGTGATATGCTCCCACTTCAAAACTGGAATCTCAAGTGGCTGTAGTTTCCCTGTAGGTTTCTGCCTCTCCGCCTTCACCTACTGACAGATCAAACACCGACTCACGTACGCGGCAATCTCCCGCTTCATGTTGCACCACCAATAGTACGCTCGAAGTGTACGAAACATTTTCGTACCTCCGGGATGCATCGCATACGCTGAACTATGGGCCTCGTCTAGAATCTCCTTCTTCAAGTCCTCGTCCCTAGGTACACATAACCTGCCCCTGAATAACAACGTACCGTCGTCGCTCAATTGGAACTCTGTAGGCATACCATTCCGAATCATGGTCTTCTTGCTCAGCAAGTAAGGATCTGAATCCTGTGCCTCCCGTACCTGATCAACCAACACGGGTCGGACCTGAAAACTGGCCAACAAAGCTCCATCATCATCATATCCGAACACAGCACCCGTAGCTCGAAGTTCAGCTAACATCGATACTCTGGCCACACACATGTGAAACAATGAGGCTCCAGATTTCCGACTAAGTGCATCTGCCACAACATTGGCCTTCCCCGGATGGTACTCAAAAGTGCAATCGTAATCGTTGATCAACTCAATCCATCGGCGCTGCCTCATGTTCAGATCCGGCTGCGTCCGCAAGTAGGTGACACTCTTGTGGTCAGTGAAAATCTTACACTGAGCACCATACAAATAATGCCTCAAGCTCTTCAACGCTAATACGATAGCGGCTAACTCCAAATCATGCGTCGGATAGTTGACCTCATGTGGTTTCAGCTGTCTAGAACCATATGCCACAACTCTACCATGCTGCATCAACACACAGCCAAGGTCCAACTTCGACGCATCACTGTACACAACAAACTCACCACTGTCGTCTGGCAATGTCAGAACCGGTGCGGTAGTCAATCTCTCCTTCAGGAGAAAATAACTCTCCTCGCACGCATCAGACCACTCAAACTTGACGCCCTTCTTCGTCAATCTGGTCAGTGGTGTAGCAATCTGGGAGAAATCCTGTACAAACAGTCGATAATAGCCTGCTAACCCCAAGAAACTACGGATCTCCGGCACAGTAGTGGGTCTACTCCAATTCAGCACGGCCTCGATCTTGTCAGGATCAACACTAACTCCCTCGGCCGAAATCACGTGGCCCAGAAACTTCACACTATCCAACCAGAACTCATACTTGCTAAACTTCGCGAATAACTGATGGTCTCGTAAAGTCCGCAACACCGCTCGCAAGTGCTTCTTGTGCTGGCCCATACTCCTGGAATAGATCAGGATATCGTCAATGAATACAATCACAAACTTGTCCAGGAACCGTCTGAACACCCGATTCATCAAGTCCATGAAAGCTGCAGGGGCGTTGGTCAACCCAAACGGCATAACCAAAAACTCATAGTGCCCATACCGCGTCCTGAATGCTGTCCTGGCTACATCTGAATCTCGGATCCTCAACTGGTGATATCCGGATCGAAGGTCAATCTTCAAAAAGACTGCTGCTCCCTTCAGCTGATCGAACAAGTCATCAATCCGCGGCAACGGATACTTGTTCCTCACTATAACCTGATTCAGCTTCCGATAGTCGATGCACAAACGCATAGACCCGTCCTTCTTCCGCACAAACAACACTGGAGCACCCCACGGAGAAACACTCGGTCGAATGAATCCCTTATCTAACAACTCCTAGAGCTGAATCTGCAACTCCCTCAACTCCGCAGGTGCCATCCGGTACGGTGTCTGGGAAATCGGTCCAGTACCCGGCAACAGCTCAATGGTAAAATCAATCTCCCGTACAGGGGGTATACCAGGTAACTCTGCTGGAAACACATCCAGAAAATCAGACACCACCTCAATACTACCAAGGTCCGGCACTGCAGCTGTAGTGTCCACAACGTGAACTAAGTACCCAACACAACCCTTCTTCATCAACCGATCCGCCCTCATCGCGCAAATCAAACACGGTAGGGAAGTGTTCTTCTCGCCACGAAACAGTATCTCGGGTAACCCTGGTCGTCGAAACGCGACCTCCTTCCTATGGCAGTCAAACATGGCCCAGTGCGACTCTAGGAAGTCCATACCCAAGATCAGATCAAAATCCACAATATCAAGCAGTAACAGATCTGCGGCTAAACCATGGCCATCAATAAACACCTCACAATCTCGGTAAACCCAACCGATGCTCACAACCTCACCTGACGGATACAACACTCTCCACAACCCCGGAAGTGGAGATGCAGGTACCGTGGCTAATGATGACAGTCTAAATGATATGAATGAATGTGTGGCGCCCGGATCTAACAGTGCAAGTACAGGAATACCAAAAACATGTAACGTACCAATAACGACCTCCGGTGATGCTCTGCCCTCACGTAGAGTCATAGCATGAACCCTCGCCTGTCCGGCTGGTCGTCCTCGCTGAGCCAGACCCTGCTACCTGCCTTGGCCTGCAAACTGTGCTGGTCGAGCTCCCGAAGTGGCACCTCGCTCTCCTCCGGAACTCTGAGCTGCCTGTCCACCAGCACCATACGACTGAGGACACTCCCTCGAATAGTGACCCACCTGGCCACAACTGTAACAAGTGACAATACCCCGCTGGCATAAACCAACATGATACCTATTGCACAAGTTGCACAACGGGTACTCCCTCGAGGATAACTAGAACCGCTGGAACCGCTGGAACCTCCATTAACCTGTAGTCGCTGCGGTCGATCTCTCCTCCATCCCGGTCTCCGTCTAGGTACACTAGCTGGTGGTCGATATGACCCACCGCCCGAAGATGAAGATGAACCGGAAGTATCGGAACTCTGCCTCTTTGAAGGCCCCTGACTCGGTCCACCTTCCTCCGACAGTCTCGGCTGGTACCTCTGCCGCTGTCTCTCCTGCTCAATATCCTCGCCTCGGAGTGCAGCACTAACAAAATCATCAAAGTTGTTCCGAGGCATCGTAGTCAGTGTCGCCTTGATGTTCAGATTCAATCCCAGCTCAAACCTACGACACTTGGCTTCCTCTGTAGCCACCATATCCCGCGCAAAACGAGACAAACGGGTAAACCGATCCCGATACTCAAGTACAAACATATTGCCCTGCCTCAAGTTCGTGAACTCCTCGTACTTGCACTGCTGGGTAGCCTGATTGAAGTACCTCCGCATAAACAAATCACGAAACAATGTCTACGGAGTATCTACAGGAACTCTGTCGGTGCTAACCCACCAAAAGTATGCGTCACCCTCAAGTAAACCAACTGCGGCTACGGTCATCTGCTCAGGAGTAAACTGCAGACGCTCACAAACACGCTCAATCTGCACCAACCATGCCTCGCATATCTCTGGATCAACTGAACCCGAAAACACAGTAGCACCCGCAGTGCGAGCCTTGACCACAGGGTTAAAACGCTCTTCCAAACGCAGCACTCGCATCAGCAAGTCGCGCGTTCAGCGATCCTCATCAGGATCATCATCCCGGTCAACACGGGGACCACGTCGAGGAGGCATCCTACTGATACAAGACAAGCATTAGGTACAAGCAGAAAGAACGTAATCATGAAACCGCAGATATTTGAGGACACACAACACCCGAAGTATTGATGAGTACCGCTGGCCAGTCGGGTCATCACTCCAGTCATGCTGTATCAACTCAAATACCCTAAGCGTCACAACTACAAGAGTCTACAGAATCTGACAACCTAATGCTCTGATACCAAGCTGAAAGGACCCGATCCCGATTCAGTTACCTAAACCGGAATCAAACCCTTTCGAAAACACGAACCAACAAAAATTTTCCAAAATTTCGGCAGAGTTTCGTTACTAGCGTGGAATTACCATAACCTGCACGCGGAAAATACACTTCATCCTATGCCACAAAAAGCAAACCGTGGGCACCAGTCCCATCCGGATTTCTCAACATCAGTATATGAATCATAAACAGTAAACGGTGTTGTACTATATATAGTATATCCATGAAAATCCACATAAACATGTGTCAGAATGTATAAGAGTGACCTCTAGAGTAATATATATACAATATGTACATCAGTAGGCGAAACAAGAACCTACTGGAAAATACAGGTGACTCTGATCACTAGCCTCCAAACCGCGACGTGAAACACCAAACCTGAACTGCAAACTGGGCACGGAAACCGAAAAGCCCAGGGGAAAGACAATAAACACGTTAGAGTGAGTGGACAAAAATAAATGTCTTTCACCAAGTAATATATACATATAAAATTATATGCGAGTCAAATGTATAAGTAAAGAAATGGTACACGAGGGAGACTCCAACTGCTCACGCGTCCGGGTACACGAGGGAGACTCCAACTCCTCACGCGTACAGAGCATGCAATATAAAATCGCGGAATCACTCATGGACTACCACGCGATAGCACAGTCTGAATCACGGGATCCCAGACCCACACGTGATTCCTAGCCAGAAAGGCCTTGGGTCAGGATATCTGTCCCCCCCGGAGCGTACTCGGGGATCAGCCGAGAAGCCAATGTGTATCGATACCACAACATATACTGAGACTGTACTCTGTGTAAATCAAATTGTAAATTTTTTCTATGCACATGCTTAAAACATAATATATATACATGTATACTCGTATACGTATATTCGTACATGCATAATCGTAAAACACATGCTCGTAAAATCATAATCAATCTGCATGCTCAAGTTCGTAAATCATAAATAAAAGACTTGCAAACAATCCGTGAAAATAAATTTCCACTCACAGACTCGCGTAACGCGCACTCGCGCTAAACACGTGGTCCGGCGGAAGATCACTCGCCAGAAGCACGATCACGATCCAGATCACGATCTCGATCACCTGAATGTTCACAAAACATAACTGATCAAAATCATAGTTCTCAACACTGTACTGATGTACGGAAACCAACCGTTCCCGGAATTATGCAATGCGATACAAAATGAATTACAGAAATCCCGAAATCCCCACTCGAAATCTCGACTGAATATCGGCTAACCAAATCAACCCGAAAACGTCTGTACGATAACCAGAGCGTGATTACGAGAAAAACGACATTAAAATTATCGAAATCTGAAAAGTTGACTTTTTCCTCGCCGTTGACCACCGTTGACCGCCGCCGCCGACGGCGGCGCACCGTCAACCGTGAAATCACACGGCGGGAAACTCCAGAATCCATGGTCTCATCCAGGCGAACACATTCCTCTTCTACCTCTTAAGCCAATTCACACTCTAACACCATCAATTTCATCGAAACCAACCGGAAAATCTCATCGAAAAACCCAATCGATTTCAAACCAAAACTCAACCAATTCTGAAGCAAACCACATAGGAAGTTTCCTTAGGGCAAGGCGAGTCAAAGCCCTCACCCCTCGGCCACCGAGACTCACCGGAAAACGTCCCCCCGTCAAGGCTGATTTTCGGCAACCTAACCCGAATCGGGTTCAACTAAAAACCCACCAATTCTCATCAACACACACATCACTCAACTCGAAATTGAACAAGGAATCGAACCATACCCTCGCCGAAGTCGGAGGTGGCCAGAATCTAGGTCGTCGGACGGTGACTCCCAAACGGGAAACTTTCCCTTTCGGTCTGCTGGTCCACTTTCCAAATATAGAAAGTCAACGATGGTCAACACAGTCAAAGCTCAAACTGAAATTTTACGACAATTCCCGACTATTCCGATATTTATACTCGTCCCTCGGGTCGATCGACAGTCCAAAATGAATATACGAAATGATTCGGATAAGCTCGAAACAATCGGATAAACTCGTCGGAACCCGAAACTTCAAATAATCATAAAATATTCCTCGGTTATTGGAAAAATCTTCCGGAACTGCCCACGAACTCGAAATCATGTACTCTACAATTTCCGTGAAGACACCCAACTCAAATTATTGACTGAAAACATAGTCGCGAATCGAATCGACAAACCACACAATGTCGTAAAACTGCGACTATAACCAAATCTCGAGAATCGTGCCAAACACACATCTGATTCTGGTTCGGGTCGTCACAATAAGTATAGTCGTTGGCTATAGTATCACCGACGATATTTATTATGAATATCTTCGGTTATACTATAACCGACGATTATACTATAGTCGTCGGTTATAGTTCTCGGGTTGTATCCCCGGAACTGCCGTTTTGGGAAGTATAACCGATGATATTTATTCTGAATATCGTCAGCTGTACTTTTTTTTTTCTCATGCATTTATACAAAAAGGCTATGCGTTTTTTTTAGTTACATATAAAAAAAGCTAATTAAACAAAGTGGCTACTTTACATATCACGAATGTCGACATATATTATTAATTAATTCATTACATGCTCATACTTAAATTGCACGCCAAAGTCATCGTCGTACGTACACATCATTTTACATTGCACGTTCGTACTCAAATTAACATACGTACGCTAAGGCGCATAGTCAGAATCATCGCTTGAGTCTGACTCGGTTTCTGAGTTAAGTTCAGGTAAGATGTGTAAGCCCTCATCACTTGAGTCTTCATTGTCTTCATTTTGATTAACATCAATAAGTTCCGGTCGAGAAATTCGTACCACACTGCCATGTATCACATTATTAAGGCGAATTGTTGAGGATTGACGAATACCAGTTGCGTTCGGCTCTTGGTATGCACTAACTTCTTCATTATCAGAAGACACACCAAGTGTCGAGGCACTGTATATGTTTTTTGGAAGAACATGGTTAACCACTTTCCATGCGCCTTTATGCACATGATCATCAAGATAGAACAATTGTTTCACCGCCGTGGCCAAAACAAACGGATCATCTTCATACCAGCTTGTAGCAGTATTCACTGAAAATATGTCGTATTGATCGGTCCTTGTGTTCTCAGGGTCATTATCAAACCATCTACACTTAAACAAGTGCACTGTCATGCCTTCCCCATAAATTAATTCGACAACTGAATGGAGAACACCGTAATAGTCAACTATATTATGCCTACCATGCACCATTACCCTAGAATTCTGTGTTCTTCGTCTGACATCTCTATGTTCACAAATAAATAGCACGCCATTTACCTTACACATAGGATAAACTCTGGAAGTTTCCGGTTTCTGCGCCAAGAGCCTCAATTCGTGTGACCACTGAGGGATACCATCATCTTGTACATGGTTCATCTAAAAATAATCATTTATTAACTTAACTATAAATAGGATACGAGACACTTAAATTCATATACAAGTAAATATATCTATATATGTATCCATTTACCAAAATAGTTTGCGAATGTCTTGTTGTGGTACTCAACATCACCGGCAATTGCAGGGCAGTAAAGGTGCACATTTTTTCAATATTGAACTTCTGGACAGTTAATCAATACCGACCAGTGGGCAATGACTAGCTCATATGGTTCCAAATTGTACGAGTTTGGCAACTTTTCAGAAACTTCAACATCATTGGAGATGATCGAAAGGTTGAACTGCGGTTCATCTATCGGCATAAGTTGTGGAGGGTCCTCCAACGCTCCAAAATACAACTTGGTGTACGTTACGTACTCGTGCGCAATATATGCTTTAGCGATACACTCTTCGGATGCAGATTTGTTCATCACATAGTCTTTGTAGTTCCCTAGTTGTCTATAAAGTGGTAATTAAAGAGCATATTATGATTATTGTAAAATAAGTGAATAAATAATATTAAAGACATAGCCAGATTCAGAGATGCCTTACGTACGTTTCCATAGGATACATCCATATGTAGTGTACTGGACCGGTAACCAACAATTGTTCCGGAAGATGGAGCATCAGGTGAGGCATGATGTCGAAAAAATTTGGAGGAAATATCCTTTCCAATTTGCACATGATAAAAATGATGTCCTGTTGCATTTCCAACATGTCCGATTCTTCACTTCTCTCGTGCATAACTTCTGAAAGAATATTGACAAAGCCACTAACGGCTCCACCACCTCTTTGGGCAGGTACCCTCGAATGAAAACAGGGAAGAGGCGTTGAAGCAGTATATGACAGTCATAACTTTTTAGTCCGTACATCTTATTATCTTTGAAGTTAACACACCGACTTATATTTCTTGCATAGCCGGAAGGATACCTAACATTACCCATCCAACCAAAAATTTCATTCTTCTGGGCAGGCTTGACGGTATAAGGAGCTTGAGGCATTTTTTTCTTCCCATATCTCAACCACAAATGTTTTCGTAGTCCCATTCTTTTTAGATCAATGCGTGCCTTCGGGCCGTCTTTATTTTTTCCCTCCCAATTCAACACTGTGCCAACCACACTTTCGAACACATTTTTCTCTATGTGCATGACATCTAAGTAGTGTCTGATCAGCAACTTTGACCAATACAGAAGTTCCGAAAAAATACTTTTGTGTGTCCAGAATTTATACCTGTTGAGTTTGTCAGGTATTAACTCCACTATCTCAGGATGATTGCTGAGCTGCCCAAAATCGTATTCATTTAGCACTTCCAATATTTCATCCCCCGTCCATCTTCTCGGCTGCTCACATGTTTCCACAGTCCCATCAAATGCCTCTATATCCTCCCGAAATGGGTGATCATGTGGAAGCCAACAACGATGACGCATTTGTACAATCTTCCTGAAATGAGGTCTGCAACACTCAATAGTCATGCACTCTAGACAAGCTCTGTATCCTCTGGTACCGTTGTCCGACAACATCCCGCGTGCAGGAAAATCGCTAATGGTGCCAACAAGCATGACATGCATCTGGAACATCTCATTTTTGAACATGTCATAAGTGGGATGACCATGCTCACTCAGGTACTTAAACTCCTCAATCAAGGGTCTCAAATACACATCGAGACACTTTCCTAGATAACCCGGCCCTGGAATTATCATAGTCAGCATATTGTATTCTTTCTTCATGCACATCCATGGAGGAAGTTTGTACGGTACCAAAATAACTGGCCATATACTGTATTGAAGACTCATGTCGCCAAAAGGGTTGAATCCGTCAGATGAAAGCCCCAGCCAAACATTTTGAACCTATAATGCAAAATAAGAAAACTCCATCACCATGTGCTTCCAAGCCTCTCCGTCAGCAGGGTGTATAAGGGTATCACCGTCGGGCAAATTCCTTTCCGCCCACCATCTCATAGCTTCAGCCGTGTGTGCATACATGAACAACCGTTCTAGCCTATCTATCAGTGGAAAATACCGAAGTATCTTCACAACTTTCTTGTTTCCGACAGGAGTCAACTTATACCTATCTGTACCACATACCGGGCAACCATCAAGGGATTCAAGATCATTCCCATAAACATCTTTACCCTAGAACAGAACGCAATCATATCTACAAGCATGTATTTTGATGTAGGAAAGGCCAAGATGTTTCAGGATCTGTCGCACCTTACGATGAGTGGTAGGAAGACGATGACCGGGGTGCAACAACGAACCAGACCACTTCAGCCAATCATCAACAGCCTTCACACTCATTTTGTTCTCCACTTTCAGCTTTATTACTCCCATAATACTTTCAAGAACAGTTTTATTACACTCGTTGTACAATGGGGTCTGTTGGAAGGCAATGAGGTTGTTGTACTTGTCCATACCAGCAGTGTTGACAGCTGTAGGTAATTGCTGGACTGGCTCAATATGAGGGAAACCCCTAACGGGGGGAGGGATATTTGGTGCTTCAGCAAATACACCGTTCTCATGAGGAAACATATCGTTGATCAACCTTGTTGTTGGATCATTGGATGTACTGCCACTCTCAAAAAATTGTCCTTGATCATGCTGACCAACTGATGAGCTCTCACTGTGATAAATCCAACATTTGTACTTATCCCAAAACCCGTTTTTCTTTATGTGCTCCAATACTTTAAAGATGTGAAAACGATATCGCTCGTTGCGACACTGACATTTTATACACGGACAATAATGAATTGTCATCCCTCCACAATTAACTTTCACATATTCCACAAAACTCCTAATTCCACGGTGATATCTTACATCCCATCTTGGAAGACACATCCAAGTCTTGTCCATCATGATAATTATAGCTATATATATACCCATGATTTAATTAATTAAAAATTCATCATTATATATATATATCGATATTTATATTATAAATTACATAATTTAATTATTCTACTTGATCGATCCCTAATTAATTACAAATGAATATATATATATATTTTGTCTAATATTAACCACACACAATAATCACAATATATATATATATTAACCATAATATATAATCACAATTAACTACCCTAGCTATAATAATCACAAAAATCAAATAAATCATCCTATATTCACAATAATCAACGACAATTACTACAAATTAACTATCAATCACTCAAAATCAACCATCAATCACTCAAACCCAACAATCAACTCAAAATTAACAATATATATATATAAATATATCTCAACTCGATCTATACATCATGCATATATATATATATATATGTACGTATGTACCTATATAATGAATCACGAACTCATCGTGGACAGTTTTCAACAACACCCAATGATTTCGAAGCGTTTTCAGTTTCCGCAGGAATTTTTTTTTTTGAATGACTGAGCTGCTGCCCAGATTGGATCTATAAACCACCCCTATAGCCGACGATACTAAAAAGTAGTCGATCATAGTAAAAAACCTCGTCGGTAATAGTTACAAACTATACCCGACGATTTTCCAGCTACTATAGCCGACGACTAGAATCACGTCGTCGGTTATAGTACTATGACCGACGACTGGAGAACCTCGTCGGCAATACCATACTATAACCGACGACAAGGGTTGTCGTCGGCCTTTTTTTCGGCAAGTCGTCGGCTATAGTCACTACCACATAACTTCTCATTGCCGACGACTTAGAGAAACAAAGACCGACGACACACACACATTATCCTCAATGTTACAATATGCTCATGAAAGTCTTAACTATAAAAAGGCATGATATTAGAGCCATATGATCATTAACATAACAATAACAACAAAAACAAAGACACAGATAAGATAAAAACACAAATAAGGAGCATAATGCAAGAGAATGTAGGTGCACAAGAGATCACAAAAGCATCGTCACATCACTTTTGTTCTTCTAACATATGCATTCCTAAGGATAGAAACTTGTATACTTTCACCCTTATGAGGACATATAGTCTCTAAGAATGATTAAAGCTATTACAATCCTATCAACCATAATGGAGACATACATACTTATCACATTTCAAAGGAGCACAACATTTAATTATGCCTATACCATCATCAATATTCACAAGCTAAGAAATTAATAAAAGAGAGTAAGGAAAAAAAATGCAAACTCTTTGCAGACTGACGCCAAGCATCCTTTAGCATGAGAACGTAAACCCACGAGACCAAATTAGGCCTCACCATCCAATGTAAATATCATGGCATGTCTCCAAAAGTTGCTCCTATACTCCACGATAGTCACAACCTTAGTGCACCACCTCAAACTTGCACTCGCTCTTTATTTATTTATTCGAATGGAGTCCACCATTCCGAGTTGTAGTTTAAGGACATAAACATGGTGCATAATGTCTTCCAGATCTTCTTAAGGAGGGTACTTCTTAAGCAAGACCACCCAACTACTTTGAGCTACAGGACTTGTTGACTCGTCATAGAAGCAAGAGAAAAAGAAATCCATGAATGATCTAGTGTGTGACCAAAAGGGTGGCATTATTCTAATCTTACTCTTCTTGGAAATGGCTCCAAGTGTTTCTCTTGACTCATCCTTCAATGTTGATCTAGCCTTGAGGCTTGTAGAAGGAGTAGGTGGTAGAAGCATGGGAGAGTGAGGTGAAATGTTATGAGCATAAGCACTGAGCACTAAATGGTGAATTGAGAGGTAAAACTACCTTGATCTCAATTTTCTCATTTAGAAAATGAGTGCTCAACCTTCTTTCTTGCTCTTTGGGAAGCTCTTGTTGATGCTACATGGATGGTAGAGAGAAGGAGATCCTTGGTTGTTCAACTTTCTCTTCTTGACAAGACATGCAAGGATTTGCTTCTTCTTGTAGAGTCTTGACCTCATTGGTGGAGGTTTCATGGTGCATAGCTTCCATTGTGGCATCCTCCTCTCCAATCAATGCATGGGTCTCATCATTTTCTTCTTTCATATCTTCTTCAACACTACACCCACTTGCATACCACAATTGCCCAAAGCTCTCTATGCTTTTATTTACCTCTGCAAAATGAAGAGTGAGGTGATCAATCTCTTCTTCTCGCACATTGGAGGCTTTTATCTCGGCTATAACTTCTTGAAGAAGAGTTCTAAAAGACTCATGTTATTCATCTTCTCGAGGATATGTTAGGAATTTCATACACTCTTGGTGCATATGTTCTTCATACTCGTACTCTTGCATGAATTCCAGAAATTCAAATCTCGCAACACATCCAAATGGTGAATGTTGTAGAGATCCACACAAGGCACAAGCTTTGTTGTAGAAGGGCATAGGAGTTTCATTGTATGATTTCCATTGTTTCGTTGCTCAAACTCCTTTATAGCGTTCCAACTTTGGTTACAATAATCCATAACTCGTATAGATTTGTACCTCTCACATCCCATAAGAGAATTAATAACAAAAACTAAACAAAAGAAAGCAAAGGCATCAACTATAAGCAACGAATTTTTTTTAAAGGAACAAAACTAACAAGTAATTAAAAGATCGAAGAAAACAAAAGAGAAGGAAGAAAGAAAGAAAAGATTTTTTTTTTGGAAAAAAATTAAATTAAAATGAAAAAATATGAACAATAATTTTGACGGGTCCCTCGGTTCGGTCTGAAATTTGCACAAAATTCGACTGGTTGAAAATTACTTCGACGGGTAAAAAAAACAGGGCTGAAAAACACTACGAAGATACATATATTCTAGCTATTCCTAAAGGCAAACTGAGTTAAGGATCAGATATTACTCCAATCCCTAGCAATGACACCAAAACTTGTTAGTTATAAACCTATGTACTCGCAAGTATACAATATCAAGTTTTAGATGGGAGTTAAGTAATGATGTCAAACCACAAGGATTAGTCAATCATTTCCTAAACTAGGTACGTGAACCTAAGGTAAAGTTAGATGATACACATATATACAATCACAATCCTAAGAAATCAAAGAGATTAAGAACAACAAGTCGATTATATACAATGTGAAGTGTAGTGATTCAACTGTTGAAAATTTGTTTGATTACATTAATGCAAGAAAACTAATTAAATTATGCTACGACTAATCTAAACTAGTGCTAAATGAGATGTAAGTTAGGGTTATGGGTTGGTGACCATAGCCTCCCTTATGCAAATCAATGGTCAAAGCGTCAAGTGATGCATTTTCTCTACCCAACTACCCTCTTAGAAATCCTAACAAGACTCACTAAGGTCGAGACTCCTTTTGCGGTATCAATCTTTACTAAGTAAGTCTTAGATTAACTATTTAGAAAATAACTCAAATTACCAGGTATGTTTCAAACTGTTGTTCCTAGATGCATAATGATTTGAGTCTAGATAGTAACCCAAGCAAACCAATCCTAGTCCTAGGTGATTTTAACTCACAACCTCCCCAAGTACATATACATTTATGTTTGCATACTTCTAATCATTAAGGCTAACCATTTCTCTAACAATCAATTCATGACTTAGATTACCCAACAACTAAAGTGGTTAATTCTAATTATAGGATTCATATTCAATGTACAAACGTAATACATGAAAAAATGATATGAAATTGCATCAATTAATATAAGAGAAAATTGCACCAACAATGTCTGAACTGTTCTGTCCCCACGAAGTTAGTACCTGAACTCTCAAAGTGATCAATGTAGTATCTAAACGGCATTTTCGTTATATTTGTAATACCTCTGATAATTTTTCATCAAGAAAAATAATTTGTTGACATGCCGTTATTAAAACTATGTTTTTGGATTCAAATGACAATTTTATCCTTTAAAAGTTGAATTATTTGCAAATCTTTCCACTATTTTAAGTCACTACAGGAAAAAAAAAACACTTATTCTTCGTCGTATAGGTTCGAGTTTTCGTCGTCTAAGTAATCAGACGACGAAATCTACGTCATCTAAAGTACGTCCATCTTTCAAGTGTCGTAGTTTAAGTACTTAGACGACGGAAATATAGCATTCCGTCATCCAAGTACAGGCTTAGACGACGCAATTGATCCGTCGTCCAAGTGAAAGTTTAGACGACGGAAATATAGCATTCCGTCGTCCAAGTACAGGCTTAGACGACGCAATTGATCCGTCGTCCAAGTGAAAGTTTAGACGACGCAAATAATATTTTGGTCGTCCACGTACAACTTAGACTATGAAATTGTTTCTTAGTCTAAATCATTCCTTAGACCACGAAATTTTTTCGTAGTCTAAGTGATGGCTTAGACTACGAAATTGCTTAGTCTAAGAATTGGCTTAGGCTACCAAATTTTTTCTTAATTAGTCTAAGAATTGACTTAGACTACGAAATATACTGTTTTGTAGTCTAAGTCATCACTTAGACTATGAAATCATATATGATTTTGTAGTCTAAGTCAACACTTAGACTACGAAATAATATATTTTGTAGTCTAAATGAATTTAACTAATTTTATTTTTAAAATTTTTCTTTAAAATTTAAAATTAAAGTAAAATATTATTAAATTAAATAATAAATTTAATTAAAATAATTAAAAAAAATTACGTACATCGATATTGTTCAAAGAAAAAAAATTAAAAACTACGTACAAACTAAGTAAATACGGCAGGAGTAGACGTGCCACTGAGTCCCCCGCCTCCGACAATGTCGTCGTCGTCGGGGTGTGGGGTCAGAGCAGGACGACAATCTTTTGGAACCCTGGCTTGCATGAGGGCGAGAAGGTAGGCTAACTTCACTTCTTGCTCATTAAGCCTCTGACGCATGGATAACGTTTCCGCCCGTACGAGTCGAACCTCCACAACGACTGCTTGGACAGGCGCATCCTGACCATTTTTCCTCATTGACCGTACCGTAGATGAGTTAGATAAATCTCGCTGCACCTTCCGTCCCACCCCCCTAACCTCCTTGCCAGCTCGACAGCCATATACCACATTGGCAGTTGCAATTTAGCTCTCTCTCGATAGAGGAGGTAGGTCTTCCGGCGGCATATCCAGCACCCTTGCCTGAAAATAATAATGAAAATTAAATAATTATAAATTTGAATGGGAGTTTAATAAATAATAAATATTAATTACGTTAATTGAGAGAAAATATATACGTAACTTACGCTGCTTTGACTCGCTTCATTGTCGAGCCCAGGCGTCACGTAAGTGGTGACGCTGACAACTAGATAAGGGTGTTTGCAGCCCTTATCTCTATGCTCCTTGGCGATTTGTATCATCTGCTTGGAGCAGGACGTATGATGTTTGTTCTTCTTTTCCTGATTGGCCTAGTTTGCATCTGATTTCGTCCGTTCGACAACAGAAATGATTAAAAAACTAATAAATGACAGAAAAATAAATTATTCGATTTCGTCAATTTAAATAAAAAAAGACGAACTCGATACAATTCTTCTTCGAAGTGGTTGACCAACCACTCCCACTCATCTTCCATATCCCCACGCAGCTCTACGGGGGTAGGCAAACGGCCGAATTGGAGGTAGTACTTGTGAAGTCTGTACTTTCAATCACGGTAGATGGCGTTGGCGGTGGTGTTGATGTGCCTAAGCATCCCTGGTGTGCCATCCACATCATACTGTACCTACAAAAAAAGAATAAAAAATTAAAATCGTAAATATTATGAAATTACGATTTTTATTGGTTATTAAAAAATAAATTTAAAATTGTATTACCGAGAGTTCTCTAAACACCTTCCCCTCCTCCAAGTTCGGCAACTCTTTCTAGCTAGGCGCAATAATATGGATGTTGTTACGAATAATTGCCCCGATGTTGTGCGTTGAGAGACTAGCTAGCTGCGAGCTGGGAAGGCCATCGGTGAAATCGTCGTACGACAACTGGATTTGTTGCCCCGTCGCCTTGAAAAATTTCTAGGATTTTTCACCATTTCCGACTCCTCGGGTCCTTTTCGGTTGAGGGTCTAACATGGCCCTCCTAAACTTGCGCCGTGCGCAATAGAGAATAGACTCAAAGGTCGACTCCTCGGCACCTTCTGACATCGATGATCGAGTCAAAGGGATGTCACCGTCATCGCTCACTATAACTAGGGCATTAGGAATTAATTTATCCAGTCGCCGCAGCCGAGGGACCAGTGGAGCCACACCGGTGTCCTCTAAGAAGCACCAACCCACTTCGTCTGCCAAGTGTCGGAGCCGAGCATCTTCCGTCTCTCTCTGTGCCTTTTTTTTACCTCATGGGGCCATTTTAACCTAGGAGTTGTAAAATTCAATTATTAAACTTATTTTACCATTATAACTATTTTACAATATTTACCATTTTTAATATTTACCACTTTTTAACATTTACAATTTGTAATTTTTACCTTTTATAACAATTTACCATTTTCATTATTTACCATTTGGTTTTACCATGTTTTGATATTTACCATTTTTTTTATATTTTCCATTTTTAATGTTTACCATTTTTAATGTTAACCATTTTTAATATTTACCTTTTTATATTTTTACCAATTTATAAGATTTACCATTTTTTACGAATTTATAATATTTACCTAAATACACATTATTAAACAAATTTGACATAAACACATTATTTACCAATTTATTATTTTTTTACCAATTTATAATATTTACCTAAATAAACCTTATTATAATATTTATACACATTATTATACACCCTATTATACGTAAATATGCTTATTATACCTAAATATAATTTAAAACAAAATTATATGTACGTACGTAAAAATTTAAATTTTAAAATTTTGCTGTGGTGGTGCCGGAGGTGGGAGGGGGCCGGTGGAAGGCACTGAAAGCGGTGGGAGGAGTTGGAGAGAGGTGGGATTTAAGTTAGACGACGTAAACATAGCCAGGTGCTTACTTGCACGACGAACACTTTGTCTCCATCGTCTAAGTGTATCTTGGGATCTCCCCGAATTAATTGGCGGGTAGAACCCGCCCAAAATTTGGATTTAGACGACGGACGGTGCCGTTTCCGTCGTCCAGGTGATCACTTAGACGAAGAAATTGGCTTCCTCCGTCGTCGAAGTCAGTTTCGGCGGTTCCCAAAATAAGTCAGGACTGCTCAAAATTTTGGACTTAAACGACGGAGGAGGCGTCCAGGTGCTTACTTGGTCGACGAAAATGGCCTCCTCCATCCTCTAAGTCCAAAATTTTTCCAAATTATTATTTAAAAATAATTTGTAAGGAAGTTTTTGATTTTTTTTATCGTAAAATAATGACAAAAGAATCGCATATATAAAAAGTCAGATTTAAGATGACGAATTAATTTACTTCTTCAAATTTGTTAAGTATCTACTAATGTGTATAATTTAAGTGTTATTAAGTATAGGCTCACTGCACATCAATATTAACAAAATTGAATTTGAAAAACACAACCGTCAGATATATTCACCATAAGACAATATATAAGTAGAATAATTTTCAGTAAATAGTAAGTTCGTTAAGGGCTTCATCGGCACAGTCAACCAGAAAACTAAAATTTTAACAAAATGGAAATGTGGATACACGAAAATACATAACTCCTATTTTGGAACTGTCAACGCTTATACTCCAAGAATTGTTTACTCTATGCTCTTGATGAAAAGAATATGTATTGGGAGATGGTCTACATGGTCGTTCTCTTAGAGGTGAAATTACGATAACATGACTAAGACGACGAAAACGTGTCATTTCGTTGTCTAAGGTAAAGGGTTTAGAGTTTAGGTTTATATAATTGTGTTTACTTAAACAAATAAAAGTCATTCCGTCATCTAGATTTTAGGGGTTAGGGAAAATGTGACATTGGTCGTCCGGATTCCGTCATCTAAGATCTTCTCCTTTTACAGGTCGAAGCGACCTCTTTAATTAATTTGAAGTTAATTATGCAAAAAAGTTTAAAATTATAATTAATTAATTGATTAATTATTGTACTGCTCGTTCAAAAAGAGTTCAGAATAATTGTACTCCTCGTCATAATATAATTAATCATCATTACCTCAAAAAAGTTTAATTATAATAATTAATTACCAATTAATATCCCTTGTCGTTATATTGTACTCCTCGTCATAATCGTCATTGTCATCATCATCCTCACCACTATTATCTGAATGCTCCTCCTCATCATCATACTCAACGTCGTCCGACGAATATTCAGAGACCTCATCGTCATCTTGCGCCTCATCTTCACTGCCATAATTCTCTAGATCTAAAATCTTATCTTGAGTTAGATCCGTAGAGCCATCAGGCATGGGTAAGCGTTCACCAGCTTGAACCATTTCCATTATGTTAGAGCGGATGACATAAATATTAGGCTCTTGATATGCAGTAATATCTCTTTGCGGTTCAGCATCTTCAGTCGTCGGCGTCCCTTCAGTTATAATGGTATTCCATATTCCTCGAGATAGAACTACTGCCTAACTTAGGGGCAAGAGCATAACTCATCCTTATACCAGCTTGAGTTTGTATCAACTGATAAAAGGCCCAAGTTTTCCTTTGTACGCTCGAACCATTTGCACTTGAATAGGAAAACGTTGACATAATTTCCATAACATAGCTGAACGCATATACAAGAGCCCCATAATATATATCATCGTCATCCCAAACCGCGACCCCACTGTTTTGTGTTCTTCTTCCTTCATCTCGGGCCAATAAATAAAATTTTACACCATTCACAAAATATCTGGGGTAAATATAGTGTCTAACCGGCTTCCTTGCTAGCAAGTGCTTTGGCCAGGACCACCACCCATCGTGGTTATCGGATTTTTGTTTATTAATCATCTGTAACAATTCGGATTAAAATATAATTAATTAAAGGGTTTAATTTCTACAGACATGTATATAATTAAATAAGTAAACATACGTACCTATTGGAGAAAATAATCGGGGAACTTCTTGTTAACCACTTTTTCAAACCTAGCCGAAGTCTTGTCCAGATTTAATGCCTAAAGGTTCTCCCTGTATGCCTTCATGTAAGACTTAATTTCCTCACAGTCACACAACACTATCCAATGCGCCTCAATAAGTTCTTCTCGTGTTAACGATTCTTTTAATACTCCTCTAAACGATCATACGACATTTGCGATGATAGAAAGATTGATGCGACCACTGGATCGGAGGCGGTGGGAGGTGGTGGATTCTTGAGGTCCATGTTGCAGTAAGTAACACACTCATGAATTAGGTATGTCTCTGCTATGGAGCCATCCGGGGTCGACCTATTTTTCACAAATCCTTTATACTGTCCAAGCAGTCTACAAAATCAAACGTTCAATTAATTAATTGTAGAGTAGGTAAATGTAGTAATCTCGAATGGAACAAATAATGGATCAAAAAATATGTATAATTAATTAGTTGTATGTACCTTTCATGAGAATACATCCAAGTACTAGACCAGACCAGAAATGAGCACCTGCTTGGGTGGGTAGATCATTAGGTGAATCATGATGTCAAAGAAAGCAGGGGAAAAAATCATCTTTAGTTTGCAAATGATGTGCACAATTTGTTGTTGCAGTTCCATTACATCTGACTTCTTTAACTCTCTGGCGCATAACCTCTGCCACCATCTGCACAATACCACTATTGGTTCTACGTACGAAGTGACAAGGAAAATATGGACAAATTACCATTAGAATCAGATATTCCAGCATAATGTGATAGTCATGTGTCTTTAGACCAATAAACTTGTGTTGCACCTCGTCCACTACTCCAATTATAGTAGATGCATACGTAGCCGGATAATTAACACTCTTAAGCCATTGGAATACAAAACCTCTAAGTGTCAGCTTCAATGTGTAAGGTGCATCTGGCATCTTGTTGTACACTCCTCTTCTATCCCTCCTCAACCACAAGCGATGATATAGATTCATAGATTCCAGATCTTTGAGCACTTTAGGAGTATCTTTAGTCTTGAACTTAATATCGAGAATTGTTCCCACTACGTTGCCACACACATTCTTTTCTATGTGCATCACATCCAAGTTGTTCCTCAACTTCAACTTCGACGAGTAAGAGAGTTCAAAGAATACTCTTGTGATGCCAATAGCTGAGATATTATGGAGGTATTGGTTTGAGTTTCTTTATATCCTTGTCATTGGTGAACACACCAAAATCAAAGCTGCTCAACCTCTCTAAAATCTCTTCACCAGACCAACGACGGGGTTTAGGATTATTCTTTACCGAACCGTCGAAATGAGCTTTATCCTGTCGCCACGTGTGATCGTGAGGAAGCTATCTACGGTGACCCAGTTAATACACCTTCCCCACGTGCCAACTAGAGTTCACGTCGTCTAAACATATAGGACATCCATTATATCCTTTCATCGTGCAGGCTGCCAACATTCTATACGTACGCTGAAAAATCACTGATCGTCCATTTTATGGCTGTCCTCATCATGAATATCTTGTCAGTGAATTTGTTATAAGTTAGGACTCTATTTTTCCACAACAGTTTCAACTCGACATCTAAGCACTTCCTCGATGATTTAGGACCTGGAATTAGCAGAGTAAGGAAATTAAATTCCTTGTTCATGCATCCACGGAGGTAGGTTGTACGGCATCAAAATAACTGGCCAAGTGCCGACGGCAGAGCTATTACTACCCTAAGGATTGAATCCATATGTAGAAAGTCCAAGTCTAACATTTTGAACCTCTACTGCAAATTCTCTAAATTCGCTGTCGAAATATTTGAAAGCCTCCTCATCCGCGGCATGTCTCAACACATCGTCATCTATTCGCTTTTCTGTATATCATCGCATCACCTCTGCTATGTATAGAGACATGTACAGACACTACAATATGGGAATCAATGGAAAATATTGAAGTACCTTCACATGAATTTTGTTTTTCGAATTCCTCATATTCCCATCATCCACATATCTGCACTGGCCACATACGGAACAATAGTCTAAATGTGTATACTTTTTGTAAAATAGCACACAATCATTTGAGCAGGTGTCAATTATCCTGTAGTTCAGGCCAAGGCTGCTCAAGATCTTTCGAACCTTATAATGGAATTTTGGAAGATTGTGATCATTAGGAAGCAACTTACATATTTGGTTTTGAATTTCGTCAAAATCACTTACTGACATTTTGTTCTTGACTTTTATCTGGATTTGCTTCATCACATATTGCAACACATTCTCTCGACATCCAGGATACACCGGGGTCTGGGCTTCAAGTACCATCCTTTCGTACTTATCCATCTTAATAGTATCAGTGGCCAAGCTAGCAGTAGGGAATGTGTCATCATGCCCATGAGTGGTATCATAACCTCCTTCTTGGTGGTTGTGTCCACCATGACTAAATCTCGGAAATGCATTATAGACCAAATCCGTAGTTAGGTTCCAAGCAGGGGGGCCGACATCACTACCATTGGATGAGGCACTGTGGTAACTGTACCCTGAGCTGAAGTCTGCCGAGCTGAAGTCTACTACTTCACCATGCTCACTCCATGAAGTGTAACTCCACATCATACCATTTTTGTACAGGTGTTGCATCATAACATTAACCTCCACATACTGATAATTAAGACATTTTTTGCATGGACACCTGAAACGCTTATTTCCCTGACTATATTCCATCGCAAAATTCACAAATTCTCTGATTCCGTCCATATACCGGACATCTTTTTTATTCCGCAACTTTATCCAACTCTTGCCCATACTTCTACAAAATTTAATAATTATCATATCAGTCAACTATTATATATACATATTATTAAGTAATTATTAAACTATTATATATACATATTTTCAACTACCTTAATTAATAACGTCTAATTAATTAAAGTATTTATCAATTACCTTTATTAATTAACAATGAATATACTATACATCAATTATTTTAATCTAACATGCATGCATGTACGTTTTAACTAAATATTAATCAAAATTTTAAATATTCATGCATATTAATTAATTAATATATATATATCGATCAATTACCTAGCTTAATTATAAATATTAGACGTACTAACAATGCAATCAATTAAACGTACAATTCATTATATATATAAACGTACGTTAAGGTTGTTGGAAATTAACTACATACGTACCTAGCCTTCGCCGATATGGCAAATCGATGGTTAGAACCGGAGATAGTACGTGCCGGTTGTACGTGTGAGGAGAGAGAGTGAGATGATCGAGAGAGAACTAGTTACTTTTTTAATTGATGAGGAGAGACTGATAGAGAGAGAATGAGATGGCCCGAGCGAAGAGGAAAAGAATCTGACACAATATATAATTGTGTTTACTTAGACGACGAAGCGTCGGTACGTGGTCTAGGTAGTCACTTAGACGATGGACTATGTGTAATTTACGTCGTCCAAGTGAGGACGTGGACAACGCATCGACGCTTTGTCGTCTAAGTAACTACTTAGATGACGAAGTGTCAATGCATCGTCTACGTCTTCACTTGGATGACGTAGCGTCATTTCCGTCGTCTAAGTAGTTATTTAGACGATGAAAAAATATTTAAAATGGCACAATTTATTTACGTCGTCTAATTCGTTTTTTTTCGTAGTGAGTATTTTATTTTATAAATGCATATTTGATTTTATTTCCACTATTTTTATTTATATAAAATAAAACATAGCAATGAACTTCTTGCATAAACATGAACTCAGAGAATTACAATGAATCTTGATTCCAGTGAGATCAGATGTAAGATCGGTAGCAAAACATTCGAAGTATCATTACAAAATCTGTAGAGTTCAAATCATACAAAATCGAATGTTTGCTCATAATTTATTGAGCTATTTTTCTCGGTTGTGTATTGGAATTTTTTTTATTGGGTTTGCTAATAGAAAACAGATATTCACAAATTTCTTTCTCTATCTGCTACTCTTGTTCTCAACAATTCAATTCAATTCATCTCTTCAATTAAAATATATAGATTTCTGAACTGTTCAAAGTTCAAAACCCAGATCCATGAGATCTCATTCTTCTTCAAAGAGCCTGCAGAGCAGATTAAAAGATTTAAAACAAAAAAAAATATCAAACGTCATTTGTATTATATCCCACTTCCCTTGCTCCCCCAATCTGCTGGTAATAGCTAGTCACAAACATTTTCAGATCAAGATACAACCCTTGTTCTTGCATCTCATGGTTTTGATAAGGTCATGATTGATGAAGCAACCCCTTGAACTCACAGTGTTGTACAATGTGTTCTTGTTGGGGATCATATCATTTGCGAGCTCGACCTCCGCCGTGCTGGTCTAACAATAGCTTCAAGAGCGACTGTCGCCTCCACCGACCCGAGATCCAGAACCTTTGCTCTCAAACATTGTCTGGCTCTCAGTCTCGTACCCGCTCACGGAGTAAAACTCGCCACTGATCACCATCCCGTGACACTCGTCTCTCTCCCGTCCCACCGGCATTGGATTTCGATGCCCATTTCTGATTCCCAAGAGCTCGACGTACGTCGGGTTGCAGTCAGCCAAGAGATTAAGGAAGACGGAGGAGAACAACTACGTCTCGCGGCTGAAGAGCCGTATTCTCTTGTTTTATGTATTTTTACTATTAGCGAATATTAAAGTAAATTTAACAAAAAATTAGAAATTAGAAAGACGTTTTTAGCGTCTAAGTTAATTATCAAGGAGAAATGACAAATTTACCCTTTATTTTTAATAGACAGACAACCCATGCATGTCAGCAAACTAACGTTTGGCTGATGAAAAATTGACAAAAGTACTAGAAATATATCGAATATTTTGTTTAGGCACTATATTGATCACTTTGAGAGTCCGGATACTAACTTGGTAGGCACAAAACAGTTCAGACAATGTTAATGCAGTTTTCTCTTAATATAAATACCTATCAATTACACATATGTTCGGCTAGGGATTATAACCCTTTCCCTAACCAAATGAACTACTCCCACATGGTGTAGCATATCAATAAAAATATCAATAAATGAAATACATAAAGAGAGAGAGAGAGAGAGAGAGAGAGAGAGAGAGAGAGATTGAAGTGACTAATGATGGTGTGTAGGATGGTAGGTGGATGAACTCTTCAAGTCTCATCTTCTTCTTCTAACTCTTCTCTTCCAAGAATTGATAGCCCAAGATGAAGTAGGTGAGGTGGTGAAGATGATTTGTAGTTGTGGATAGATGGATAAATGACTTTGGTGGTGGTGTTGATGGTGGAGTGTTGAGAAAAAAGATTGAGGCTAGGGTGAAATTGTGGAGTGTGTGGTGTGAGAGATTCACTTTTGGGGGGTTTGAAATCTGATTTGAAGTAGAGAGAGTGAGAATGAGCTTGAACCAATTGGGTTCAAAGATGAGTCATTATGAAAAGCAAAACCAAATGGTCAAAAGTCCAAGTAGCAAAAGGGTCAACCATTGATAAATGGTCTCCCAACACTTGAGTCTGCACATGTTGTATCTTGTTGGAATTAATGCTTGTCGGAGAATTGCTGGGTCGCCGAAAAAGTCAAATGTTGACTTTTGGTTAACTTTTTACTTTTGACCCAAAATTCCTCTTTTGACCGTCTCTTCTCCGTTTTACGCCTTTCTTGAGTTTTGAAAAGGTGATTTCTCTCTCCCGTCTCCGATCCCTACCAAAAATACAAAAAGTGAGTTAAAATGGACAAGATTAAGGATAAGACAAACATAAACTCAAAGAGTTGAATTATAAATTACAGTAAAATCTCGATAATTTAATACTCTATTAATTAATAACCTCGCTAAAATAAAATTTTTTGTCAGTCCCGACTTGGGGACAACGTACTAAATTTATAAGATAATAGAAATTCGATAATTCATATAGATCCCATGTAATAGATAAATTAATAATGGTTTAATACATATAATTATTATTCATTTATCATGATTTCATAAGATTATGACTTGTTGCTTTTTGAAATTGATATCACCTTGAACCTCATTTTAGACTTTTCTTAATATGGTACGAGTTTTTAATGTTGTCTTCTCATAGCACATTTTTTAATGTATCATAATAAATTGAAAAATAGGCAAATTCAGTTCTTCCATGCGTTAACGCATTGATACAATAAAATTAGATGGTTTACAAATCGCACATACATAGTCAACTTTGCAAAATAAGTAAACTAAACTCGTTAAATAAGTTAACTAAAATTGAATGGTTTACTAACACAAGGTAGACTGCTTTATAAAATAATTAGACAGGCATTGTGAAATAAGTAAACTAATTTTTACCACTTTAGTTTACTTATTTCACGATGTCAGTCTACTGAATTTGCGAAACTGATCTACTACGTATGATTAATAAACTATATAATTTTAGTCACGAGATTAGTCTACTTATTTTGCGAAGCCGACAATATTGTACGATTAGTAAATTAACCATTTAATTTATTGTATCGATGTATTAACGTATTGAATGAGAGCCCTAAAAAATGATATACATTAAACAAGATACAACAATAATAGTTTTTTAAATTAAGAAGTTAATTATTAACTAATAAATTAATAAATTATTATTTTATCAATTAATTAATATCTCGTTAAATTAATAAATTTTGCCAGTCTCAAAGTTATTAATTTTTAGAGGTTTAACCAGTGTTAAAAAAAATGGCCCACTCGGCCAAGTAATCGCCGAGTACTCGCTATTCAGTAGGAAACCAAACTGAATTTGGCCGGAACGGGCTCTTGAAGCGGGACACCAAGTAATTTCCGAGTAATAGCCGAGTAATCGGCTATTTCAGTCAATTCGGCAGAGTAATAGCCGGTTACTCGGTCAAACTCAGTATTTTTTATAAAAAAATCAAATTCAGAAATAATTTTATCATGTGTGTATTATGTGTATATTAATTTTGTGTGAATTATTTGTGTATTAATTTTTTCATTTTGATGACATTTCATTTTGATTTTAACCAATTTATCTTTTAATTAATGACATTTTATATTTTGATTTAATATATTATAATTATTTTATTATTTAAAATTAAAAAATAGTGATTTCGAGTAATCTCGAGTACTCCCCGAGTACTCGGCTAAGCAGTAATCAGTAGCAAAACGAATCACGACCGTTTTTTTGAACTATGGGTTTAAATGTACTATACTCACTACAAGAAAAACTCACCTAGACCGTGGACCGTTTCCATCGTTTAGGTGAGCTTTTCCGTTGTCTAAGTAGTTAGACGACGAAACATCCGTGGATTAGGTTACGTCCTCCAAGTACCGTCGTCCAGGTACTTAGATGACGAAAATGGAGGGGTGCGCGGTCCAAGTGTGACTTAGACCGCGGAAAATGTCCACAGTCTAAGTAATCACTTAGACCACGAAATTGTTTCTCCGTCGTCTAAATTAAATTTAGACTGCGGACATTTTCCGCGGTCTAAGTGCTCACTTAGACCATGGATATGGTGCATATTTTCGTGGTCTAAGTGAACACTTAGACCGCGTATATGACAGTCTCCGTAGTTTAAGTGATTATTTAATTTTTTAATTAAAATTTTAATTTAAAGTAAAATATTAATAATTTAATTAAAATACTACATTATCATTTAAATAATTAAATATTTATAAATTAATTAAAATAATAAATTGTTACTTAAATAATAAAAATTTGAACGTAAATTTATGAAATTAAATTGTTCGGAACCGGAAAAAACGATATGATAAACTACGAAGCTAGAATACATGCAAACTACTAAAATACTGGAAGAGCAGACGCGCCCCTTAGTCCCCTGCCTCTAACCGTATCGTCGTCGTTGGAGTATGGGTTCGGAAGAGGTTGACACGGCGTCAAGCCTGATTTTCCATGAGGGCGACGAGTTGGGCTATCTGCGCTTCTTGCTGATCAAGCCTCTGACGCATATATTGATATTCCTCCCATGCGAGTCGAGCCTCTTCAAATGCTGCTTGGACGGCCGCAGCCTAAGTACTTTTCCTCACCGAACATCCCGTAGATGAGTCCGAGGACAAATCTCGCTGGACTTTGCATACCATCCCCCTAAACTCTTTGCCAGCTTTACAACTGTATACCTCATCGGCGATTGCAATTTGGCTCTCCATCAATAGAGGAGGCAGGTCTTCCAGCGGCAAATCCTGGTGTGCAAGCTGCGTGTTGGTCAATTCCTGTTGCGCCCATTCTACCAACCTCGCCTGAAATAAAATAATAAAAATTAAATAATTATAAATTTGTACTAAAATTTAATAAATAATAATTAAATAATAACTACGCTAATCAAAAACACATATATATCACTTACGCCGTATTGACTCGCTTCATTTTCGAGTCCAGACATCACGTACGCGCTGACGTTAGCATCCAGATAAGGGTGTTTGGAGCCCTTATCTCTATGCTCCTTGGCTATTTGGATCATCTGATTGGAGCCGGAGGTTTGATGTTTTTCCTTCTTCCCCCAATTGGTCTTGTTGATGTTGGAGAATTTCTGTTGGACAACATAAATCATTAAAAAATTAATAAGTGACTAACATAAAAATAATTCAATTCTATTAATTTAAATAAAAATATAATCACCTTATATTCTTCTCCTTGGAAGTGGTTACACAACCACTCCCACACATCTTCCCTATCCCCACTCAGCTCTATGGGGATAGGCACGAGGCCGATATTATTATAATACTTATGAAACTTGTACTTCCAATCACGGTAGGTGGCGTTGGCGGTTTGGTTGATGTGCTTAAGCATCTCTGGTGTGGGATCCACCTCATATTGTTCCTATAAGAAATTAATAAAAAATTATAATCGTATATATTATGAAATTACGATTTTTATTGGTAATTAGAAAATAAATTTAAAATTGTACGTATTACGTACAGAAAGTTCTTTAAATACTTTCGCCTTCTCTTTATCCGGCAACTCCTTCCAAGTAGGGGTAGTCATACGAACCCTGTTGCGAAGGATTGACCCGATGTTGTGCGCTGAGAGACTATCTAGCTGAGATGTGGGAGGGCCATCGGTGAATTCGTCGTACGACAACTGGATCTTTTCCTCGGTCTCCTTGAACAATTTCTCAGATTTTCTGCCTTCAACGAGACCGCGGGTCCTTTTGGGTTGAGAGTCTGTCGGGGCCCTCCTGAGCTTGCGCTGTGCGCTGTAGAGGATAGATTTAGAAGACGCCGACGACACCTTAGTACTTTCTGCCATGGACGTCGAACCGGAATGGGTGTCATCACCGGTCGAGATAGGTGGGGCAGCGAGAATTTCCCCAGTGGGCGCTGTCAAAGGATCAGCTAAAGGGTCCGGAGGAGGCGCGTCGTTGTCCTCCTCAAAAGCGTCGGAGTAGACCATCTTCAGCCCCCTTTTGGGCCTTTTTCTTTCCCGACGGGATCATTTTAACCTAGGAGTTGTTAAAATATTATTACCATAACAATTATATACAAAAAACTTACGATAATTATTTACAAGTATTGAGTGCGCCTAAGATTTAAAAAGAGTATACTAGCTTGGTGTTTGGGTCATTCAATGGACGTGCGACCCGATCGATAAAGTATAAACTTTCAATCAGTCAGCCTTGGTTCAATCGAAAAACATGGCCAGTTAGGGATAGAGATAACGCGAGAGGCATGACTAATTTCGACAAAGCACCCCGAGGCTAACCAAATCAATGATATATACTCTATTGGTGTTAGTCTTTCTTAGATCCAAAACCGGTCGGGATAGGTGGGGCAGCGGGAATTTCCCCAGTGGGCGCTGTCGAAGGACCAGCTGAAGGGTCCGGAGGAGGCGCGTCGTTGTTCCTCTAAATCCCAACCGACTTGCTCTGCCAAGTGTCGGAGTAGAGCATCTTCGGCCTCATTTTGGGCATTTTTCTTTCCCGACGGGGTCATTTTAACCTAGGAGTTGTTAAAATATTATTACCATAACAATTATATATAAAAAATTTACGATAATTAATTACAAGTATTGAGTGCGCCTAAGATTTAAAAAGAGTAAACTAGCTTGGTGTTGGGTCGTTCAATGGACGTGCGACCCGATCGATAAAGTATAAACTTTCAATCAATCAGCCTTGATTCAATCGAAAAACATGGTCAGTTAGAGATAGAGATAACGCAAAAGGCATGACTAATTTCGACAAAACATCCCAAGGCTAACCAAATCAATGGTATATACTCTATTGGTGTTAGTCTTTCTTAGATCCAAAATCTGTCACCAGTCATAACCCGTTTCTAGACACCATGTCCGACATTCAGCCAATCTTTCGAAAATTTACACTCCCTCAAGTCCTTTGCAAACTCCGCGCTCAACCTCGTGTCCATAACTTCATTTAGGTTATGGTGTGCGGTGATGAAATCCACACATCACGAGGGGTTAATGAGATAAAGTAGGAAATGATGCGCCATCTATTTCAAAAAGTGTGACTTAATAAACCAAACTTATGTACTAAATTTAAATCAAAGACTACCAATTTACTACAAAATTGCCATACTTACCAATTTATTATTTTTAATAATTCACTAATTTACCATATTTACTACAAATTTACAATATTACAACAATATTGTAAATTATAATGACATGCAATATTAATTACCAATTATAATATTAATTAAAATAATATTTAATTATAATAATTAATTATTATTTACCATGCCTTTACAATAATAATTATTCATTTACTAACTAATATTAATTATTACTACCAATTATTACTAATATATTATTTTTACTAATTAATTTATCAATTTACTAATTTATTAATTAAATTATAATTATATTAAAAATTTAAAATACTACCTAAAAGATGAGTCGCCGGAGGGAGGAGGGAGTCGCCGGAAATTTGCCGGAGTGGAGAGTCGCCGGAGAGAGGGAGACGCCTGATTTTTGGTCGCCGGAGGAGGGAGGCCGGATTTTTGAGAGAGAGAGAGAGAGAGAGAGGAGAGGGATATGATGATTTGAGAATGGGATGAGGAAAAGGCTAGGCCTTGCTGCCTTTATATACAGTTTCACTTAGACAGCGGAGCCCCGTTTTCCATCGTTAAAGTGCACTTGGACGATGGAAAATGGTGTTTCCGTCGTCTAAGTGAACCGTTTCAAATTTTAGAACCGGCGCCTAATTAATTTGGCGGGTGGGAGTTAACCGCCTTAATTTTGGGAAGCGTTTCAAATTTGACTTAGACGACGGAGATAGGTTTCTCCATCGTCTAAGTCAAATTTGAATCGTTTTCCCAAAAAATTGGCGGTGGTAATTGGACCGCCCTGATTCTTCAACCTAGACAACGAAGACATACATCTCCGTGGTCCAAGTGAAATTTATGTAAAATTAATTTTTTTAAATAATTCGTAAGGAAGTTGCCGATTTGTCATTCGAATGAAATAGTCATAAATATTGATTAACGCATCGTATATATAAACAATTGAATTTGAGATGATGCATAATCTTACGATCTTTAAACTTGTTAAGTATCTACTAATCTTTATAACTTAAGTGTTATTAAGTATCGGCTCATTGCATATCGATATTAACGAAATTGAATTTGAACAAAACAATCGTTGGATACATTCGCCGTAAGACAATATATAATTAGAATAATTTTCAGAAAATAGTAAATTCGTGAAGGGTTTCATCGGCACAGTCAACCGCAAAACCAAAATTTTGACAAACCGGAAACGTGGATACACGAAAATTCGTAACACCCGTTTGCGTCGTCTAAGTACTATTTTTAGGATTTAGGATTTTATAAATATATATAGGTAAAATTTAGGGTTTAGTATTGTGTTTAATTACCTTAGTATGGACTACGAAAAGTCATTTTTTCATCCCCGTTTTAATAGTCGTGAAAATTAATTAATGTGATTCGATCGATCAAATTATCGATCGATCCGATCCTTCGATCCGGATGAATTAATTAATTAAGTAATTTTAATTTAAGTCAGTCGAATCAACCACACTATGTAATAATTATTAAATTAATTAAGTTCAAAATTAATAGTTGTACATACGTACTCCTCGTCATAATATATATATATTAATTAATTGAGAAAATGATGCATCATATATTACAATAATTACAATAATTAATTACCAATTAATATTCCTCGTCGTTATACTGTACTCTTCGTCATAATCGTCATCATCCTCATCCCCGTTATCCGATTGCTCCTCCTCCTCATCATACTCAACATCGTCGGACGAATAACCTGAGCCCTCGTCCTCGTCCTCGTCCTCGTCTTGCGGGTCTTCTTCATCTACCTCATTAATTGCATCAATAATCTCATCTTTAGTTAGATTTGTACAACCATCAGGCATGGGTAAACATTCACCATCTTGAACCAGGTTCATTACGTGAGAGCGGATGACAGAAATATTAGGCTCTTGATAGGCAGAAATGTCTCTTTCCGGTTCAGCCACATCTTCAGTCGTTGGTGTCCCTTCAATTGTCGTAGTATTTCATATTCCTCGATGAGAGATATGGTTCACTATTTTCCACCCTTCACCAGCTTTCGGATCGTCGAGATAGAACACCTGCCTAACTAAGGTGACGAGAGTGAAAGGCTCATCCTTATACCAGCTTGAATTTGTATCGACTGATAAAAGTCTCAAGTCTTCCTTTGTACGCTTGAACCATTTTCACTTGAATAGGAAAAAGTTAACATTATTCCCGTAAAATAACTGAACGACATATACAATAGCCCCGTAATATAGATAATTGTCTTTCCCAACCGCTACCCCACTTTTTTGTGTTCTTCTTCCTTCATCTCGGGCCAATGAATAGAACTTTACACCATTCACAAAACATCCGGGGTAAATACAGTGTTTAATCAGCTTCCCTGCTAGCAAGTGCTTTGGCCAGGACCACCACCCCTGTGGTTTTTAGATTTTTGTAGATCAATCATCTGCGAAAATGGAAAAATTTAAGGGTTTACTTTCTATAAACATGATCAATATGTATATAAACTAAGTACCGAGACATACCTACGTACGTACCCATTGGAAGAAATAATCAGGGAACTTCTTCTTAACCATTTTTTCAAACCACGCTGAACTCTTGTCCGGATTTAACGCCTGAAGCCTCTCCCTGTATGACATCATGTACGGCTCAACTTCGTCACAGTCTCGCAACACTACCCAATGTGCCTCAATAAGTTCTTCCCATGTTAACGATTCCTTTAATACTCCTCTAAACAGTTGTATGACATTTGTGATGATAGAAAGATTGATGCGGGCACTGGGATCAGAGGCAGTGGGAGGTGGTGGATCTTTCAGGTACCTGTTGCAGTAAGTAACACACTTATGCATTAGGTATGTCTCGGCTATGGAGTAATCCGGGCCGACCTGTTTTTGACGAATCCTTTATACTGTCTAAGCTGTCTACAAATTCATACATTCAATTAATACATTGTAGAATAAGTACATATAGCTAGTAATCTTCAATGAAACAAATTATGAATCAGAAAACTTGTATAATTAATTAGTTGTACGTACCTTTCTTGAGGATACATCCAAGTGTACTGGACCGGATCAGAAATGAGCACCTGCTCGGGCAGGTGGATTATTAGGTGAATCATGATGTCAAAGAAAGCAGGGGGAAAAATCCTCTCTAGTTTGCAAATGATGTGCATAATTTGTTGTTGCAGTTCCATCACATCTGACATCTTTAATTCTCTGGCGCATAACCTCTGCCACCATCTGCACAATGCCACTATTGGTTCTACGACGTCACGAGGCAAATATGGTCGAATTACCACTGGAATCAGATGTTGCAGCATAACGTGATAGTCATGTATCTTCAGACCAACAAACTTGTGTTGCACCTCGTTCACTGCTCTAATTATAGCAGCTGCATACATAGCCAAATAGCGAATGCTCTTAAACCAGTGAAATACAGAACGTCTAAGTGTCGGTTTCATTGTGTAAGGTGCAGCTGGCATCTTTTTGTACACTCCTCTTCTATCCCTCCTCAACCACAAGGAACGATGTAGATCCATTGATTCTAGATCTTTGTGCACTTTGGGAGTATCTTTAGTCTTGAACTTAATACCGAGAATTGTTCCCACCACGTTGTCGTACACATTCTTTTCTATGTGCATCGCATCCAAGTTGTTTCTCAGCTTCAACTTCGACCAGAAAGGGAGTTCAAAGAATATACTCTTGTGATTCCAATAGCTGAGATCATGTGGAGGTATTAGATTTCATTTCTTTACATCCGCGTCATTGGTCAACACACCAAAGTTGAAATAGCTCAACCTCTCTAAAATCTCTTCGCCCGACCAACTACGGGGTTTAGGATTGTTCTCTATCGTCCCGTCGAAATGAGCTTCATCATGTTGCCACGGGTGGTCATGAGGAATCCATCTACAGTGACCCAAGTAACACACCTTCCCCGCATGCCAACTAGAGTTCACGTCATCCAAACATATAGGACATCCATTATATCCTTTCGTCCTGCAGGCTGCCAACATCCCATACGCAGGAAAATCGATGATCGTCCACATTATGGCAGCCCTCATCGTGAACATCGTGTCAGTGAATTTGTCATCAGTTGAGACTCCATTTTGCCACAACAGTTTCAGCTCGTCGATCAAAGGTCTGAGGTAGACATCTAAGCACTTCTCCGGAGATTTAGGACCTGAAATTAGCAGAGTAAGGAAATTAATTTCCTTGTTCATGCACATCCATGGAGATAAGTTGTACAGCATCACAACAACTGGCCAAGTGCTGACGGCAGAGCTATTACTACCCCAACGATTGAATCCGTTTGTAGATAGTCTGAGTCTAACATTTCTCCAAATTCTTTGTCGAAATGTTTGAAATCCTCCCCATCCACGGTGTGGCTCAGGACATCGTCATCTATTCGCTTTTCTGCGTACCATCGCATCGCCTCTGCTGTGTATAGAGACATGTACAGGCGCTGCAATCTGGGAATCAAGGGAAAATATCGAAGAACTTTCACAAGAAATCTCTTTTTCAAACTCTTCCTATTCATATCATATCTGCACTGGCCACATACGAGACAATAGTTCAAATCTTTATACTTTTTGTAAAACAGCACACAATCATTCGAACATGTGTAAATTATCCTATACTTTAGGTCGAGGCTGTTCAAGATATTTCTAACCTTATAATGAGATTTAGGAAGATTATGATCATTAGGAAGCAACTTACATATTTCTCCTGAATTTCGTCAAAAGCCCTGACTGACATTTTGTGCTTCACTTTTATCTTCATTTGCTCCATCACATATTGCAACACATTCTCTCGACATCCAGGGTACACCGGGGTCTGCGCTTCAAGTAGCATCCTGTTGTACTTATCCATCTCATTTGTGTTAGTGGCCAAGCAAACAACGGAGAATGTGTCATCATGCTCATGAGTGGTATTGAACCTCTTTCTTGGTGTTGGTGTCCACCAGGACTAAATCCCGGAAACACATCATGAACCAAATCTGCAGTTGGGTTCCAAGCAGGGGGGCCGGCACCACTGTCGTTGGATGAGGCACCATGGTAACTATACCCCGAGCTGAAGTCTGCTGAGCTAAAGTCTACTGCTTCACGATGCTCGCTCACCGTAGTGTAACTCCACATCATACCATCATAACATTAACCTCCACATACTGACAATTAAGACATTTTTAGCACGGACACCTGAAGCGGTTATTTCCCTGACCATGTTCTATCGCAAAATTGACAAATTCGCTAATTCTATCTATATACCGGACATCACTTCTATTCCGCAACTTTATCCAACTCTTGTCCATACTTCTACGAAATTTAATAATTAATTATCATATTAGTCAATTAACTATTAATTCTATATATACAAATTTTTTAAGTAATTATTAAACTATCATATATATACACAAATTTTTAACTACCTTAATTAAATTAAATTATTAATTAATTACCTTCAATAATTATCTTTATTAATTATTGGTGAATATACGTACGTACTCTACATCAATTACTTGAATATGTTTATCATGCATGTACGTGTTAACTAAATATTAACCAAAATTTTAAACATCCATGTATATATACGTACGACTGGTCGATCTATATTAATTAACTAATATATATAATCAATTACCTAACTTAATTATAAATATATATTAGACGTACTAATTAATTAACACTACCAGAGAAAACAGTATAGCCGACGACTTGCCAGAAAACAGGCCGACAACAACCCTTGTCGTTGGCTATAGTAGGGTATAGCCGACGAGGTTCTCCAGTCGTCAGTTATAGTACTATGACCGACGACGTAATTCTAGTTATCAGCTATAGTAGCTGGAAAATCATCTTGTATAGTTTGTAACTATTACCGACGAGTATTTTTTACTATAACCGACGACTTTGTAGTATCGTCGGCTATAGGTGTTTATAGATCCAATCTGAGCAACAGCTCGGTCATTCAAAAAAAAAATTCCCGCAGAAACTGAAAACGCTATGAAATCATTGGGTGTTGTCAAAAACTGTCCACGATGAATTCGTGATTCATTATATAGGTACGTACGTATATATGTGCATGTGTGCGTGTTGATTGTGGTACACACACACACACATATATATATGCATGATGTATAGAGTTGAGATATATATTGTTAAATTTGAGTTGATTGTTGAGTTTAAGTGATTGATGGTTGATTTTGACTGATTGATAGTTGATTTGTATTAATTGTCGTTGATTATTTTGAATATATATAGGATGATTTATTTGATTATTGTGATTATTATAGGGTTAATTGTGATTATTACGGTTAATATATATATATTGTGATTATTGTGTGTTTCGGTTAATTGTGATTGTAGTGTGGTTATTATTTAGATTTTTGTGATTATAGTTAGAGTATATATATTAAAATTATGGGAAGTGTACGTGCGTGTAATCATATATATATATATATATTAATTGATTGATTGTTGATTTAATTTGAGTTAAATTAGATGAACATAAATATATGATCGAATAATTAGAGATCGAGTAGAATATATAATTAGACAAAAATAAGTTTTATATATGAATATAAATTAGAAAATATATATGTTCATTTGTAATTAATTACGGATCGATCGAGTAGAATAATTAAATTATGTAATTTATAGTTTAAATATCGATATATATATATAATGATGAATTTTTAATTAATTAGATCATGGGTATATATACAGCTATAATTTTCATGATCGACCAGAGTTGGATGTGTCTTCTAAGATGGGATGTAAGATATCACCGTGGAATTAGGAGTTTTGTGGAATATGTGAAGGTTAATTATGGAGGGATGACAATTCATTATTGTCTGTGTATGAAATGTCAGTGTCGCAACGAGCAATATCGTTTTCACATCGATAAAGTATTGGAACACTTGAAGAAAAACTGGTTTTGGGATAAGTACACATGTTGGATTTATCACGGTGAGAGCTCATCAGTTGGTCAGCATGATCAGAGACAACTTTTTGAGAGTGGCAGTACATCCAATGATCCAACAACAAGGTTGATCAACGATATGTTTCCTCATGAGAGCGGTGTATTTGTTCAAGCACCAGATATCCCTCCCGCCATTGAGGGTTTATCACATATTGAGCCAGTCCAGCAATTACCTATAGTTGTCAACATTGCTAGTATGGATAAGTACAACAACCTCATTGTCTTCCAACAGACCCCGTTGTACAACAAGTGTAATAAGACTGTTCTTGAAACTATTATGGGAGTAATGAAACTGAAAGTGGAGAACAAAATGAGTGTGAAGGCTGTTGATGATTGGCTAAAGTAGTCTGGTTCGTTGTTGCCCCCCGGTCATTGCCTTCCTACAACTCATCGTAAGGTGCGACAGATCCTGAAACATCTTGGCCTTTCCTACATCAAAATCTATACTTGTAGATATGATTGCATTCTATTATGGGGTGAAGATGCTTATAGGAATGATCTTGAATCCCTTGATGGTTGCCCGGTATGTGGTATATATAGGTATAAGTTGACTCCTGCCGGAAACAAGAAAGCTGTGAAGATACTTCGGTATTTTCCGCTGATAGATAGGCTAGAACGGTTGTTCATGTCTGCACACACGGCTGAAGCTATGACATGGTGGGCCGAGAGAAATTTGCCTGACGATAATACCCTTATACACCTTGCTGACGGAGAGACTTGGAAGCACATGGTGAGGGAGTTTTCTTATTTTGCATCAGAGGTTCGAAATGTTTAGCTGGGGCTTTCATCTGACGGATTCAACCCTTTTGGCAACATGAGTCTTCAATACAGTAAATGGCCAGTTATATTGGTACCGTACAACCTTCCTCCATGGATGTGCATGAAGAAAGAATACAATATGCTCACTATGATAATTCTAGAGCCGGGTTATCCAGGAAAGTGTCTCGATGTGTATTTGAGACCCTTTATTAAGGAGCTTATGTACCTGAGTGAGCATGGTCATCCCACTTATGACAAGTTCAAAAATGAGATGTTCCAGGTGCATGTCATGCTTGTTGGCACTATTAGCGATGTTCCTGCATGCGGGATGTTGTCGGGCAACGTTACCAGGGGATACAAAGCTTGTCCAGAATGCATGACTGTTGAGTGTTGCAGACCTCATTACAAGAAAATTGTACAGATGCGTCATCGTTGTTAGCTTCCACATGATCACCCATTTCGGGAGGATATGGAGGCATTTGATGGGACTGTGGAAACATGTGAGCAGCCGAGGAGATGGATAGGGGATGAAATATTGGAAGTGCTAAATGAATACGATTTTGGGCAGCTCTTCAAACATCCTGAGATAGTGGCGTCAATACCTGACAAACCCGACATGTATAAATTCTGGACACACAAAAGTATTTTTTGGAAACTTCCGTATTGGTCCAAGTTGCTGATTAGACACAACTTAGATGTCATGCACATAGAGAAAAATGTGTGCGAGAGTGTGGTCGGCACAATGTTGAATTGGGAGGGAAAAACTAAAGACGACCCGAAGGCACGCATTGATCTGAAAAGAATGGGACTGCGAAAATATTTATGGTTGAGAGATGGGAAGAAAAAAATGCATCAAGCTCCTTATACCATCAAGACTGCCCAGAAAAATGAAATTTTTGGCTGGATGGGTAATGTTAGGTATCATTCCGGCTAGGCAAGAAATATAAGTTTGTGTGTTAACTTCAAAGACAATAAGATGTACGGACTAAAGAGTCATGACTGTCATATACTGCTTCAACGCTTCTTCCCTGTTTTCATTCGAGGGTACCTACCCAAAGAGGTGGTGGAGCTGTTAGTGGCTTTGTCAAGATTCTTTCAGAAGTTATGCATGAGATAAGTGAAGAAATCGGGCATGTGGGAAATGCAACAAGACATCATTTTTATCATGTGCAAATTGGAAAGGATATTTCCTCCAAAAAATTTCGACATCACGCGTCACCTGATGCTCCATCTTCTAGAACAATTGTTGCTTACCGGTCCAGTATACTACACATGTATGTATCCCATGGAAAGATACGTAAGGAATCTCTGAATGTGGCTATGTCTTTAATATTATTTATTCACCTATTTTATAATAATCATAACGTGCTCTTTAATGACCACTTTATAGACACTTAGGGGACTACAAAGACTATGTGATGAACAAATCTGCACCTGAAGGGTGTGTTGCTGAAGCATATATTGCGCACAAGTGCGTAACGTACACCAAGTTGTATTTGGGAGCATTGGAGGACCCTCCACAACATATACCGGTAGATGAACCGCAGTTCAACCGTTCGATCATCTCCAATGATGTTGAAGTTTCTAGAAAGTTGCCCAACTCGTACAATTTGGAACCATATGAGGTAGTCATTGCCCATTGGTCGGTATTGATTAACTGTCCAGAAGTTCAATATTGGAAAAATGTGCACCTTTACTGCCCTGCTATTGCTGGTGATGTTGAGTACGACAATAAGACGTTCGCAAACTATTTTGGAAAATGGGTACGTATATAGATATATTTACTTGTATATGAATTTAAGTGTCTCGTATCCTATTTATAGTTAAGTGAATAAATGATTATTTTCAGATGAACCATGTACAAGATGATGGTATCCCTACGTGGTCACACGAATTGAGGCTCTTGGCGCAGAAATTGGTAAATTCCAGAGTTTATCCTATGTGTAAGGTAAATGACGTGCTATTTATTTGTGAAAATAGAGATGTCAGACGAAGAACATAGAATTCAGGAGTAATGGTGCATGGTGGGCAGAATGGAGTTGACTATACGGTGTTCTCCATTCAGTTGTCGAATTAATTTATGGGGAAGGCATGACAGTGCACTTGTTTAAGTGTAGATGGTTTGATACTGACCCCGAGAACACAATGACCGATTAATACGACATATTTTCGATGAATACTGCTACAAGCTGGTATGAAGATGATCTGATTGTTTTGGCCACAGCGGTGAAACAATTGTCCTATTTTAATGATCTTGTGCATAAAGACGTGGGGAAAGTGGTTAACCATGTTCTTCCAAGAAACATATACAGTGCCTCGACACTTGGTGTGACCTCAGATACTGAAGACGTTAGTGCATACCAAGAGCGGAATGCAATCGGTATTCCTGAATCTTCAACAATTCACCTTACTAATGTGATACAGGGTAGTGTGGTATGAATTCCTCAACCGAAACTTATTGATGTTAATCAAAATGAAGACAATAAAGACTCAAGTGACGAGGACTTACACATCTTACCTGAAATTAACTCAAAAACTGAGTCAAACTCAAGCTATGATTCTGATTATGCGCCTTAGTGTACGTATGTTAATTTGAGTATGAACGTGTAATGCAAAATGATGTGTAGAACAATGACATGAACGTGCAATTTGAGTATGAACATGAAATTAATGAATAATGTCGTCATTCATGATATGTAAAGTAGGAACTTTGTTTAATGAGCCTTTTTTATAAGTAACTTCAAAAAACTCATAGCCTTTTCTAATTACTAAATGAGAAAAACAAAAGCAAATTAAGTGAAAGGAAAAAAAAGTATAGCTGACGATATTCATAATAAATATACTTATGTCGTCGGCTATAGTTGTCGGGTTATATCCCTAGAACAGTCGTTTTGAACAGAAAACGAAACTGCCATTTTTTTTCAAACTATCCGAGATCGAAGCAGCGCCGCAGTAGTTGAAGCGGCCGCCGTCGTTCATCCTAGCCACCGTTAAAGCCGCTGGCGTTCATCCTACAACCCAAAAACAGGTTCCTCTCCTTAAATCCCTAAATCTCTAGTTTTGAATTTTTTTTTTATTTAGGTTCAATTTATGTTTAGTTTATTGATAATGTGGATGTTTGGATGAGTTCCTTGAATATATATTAGATTATTGTTGAATTTTGTTGATTTTTTGAATTATTGTTGGATTATATATTGGATATTATTGGATTATATATATATATTGGATCTTTGGATTAGGAATTTTTGGAATATAATGAAATTTTTTTGAATTTTTGTAATTTAATGGAATTTTATATGAAGGAATATATAATGAAAATTTTGGATTATAATGAATTAATTTTTGGATGTGCAAGGATTTTTTTATGAATTTTTGTAATTTACTGAAATTTTTATGAAGTAATTTGGATAATATATATGCAAGGATTTTTTATGCAAGGATTTTTTTATGAAGTTTTGCAATTTTCGGTAATTATTATGAACATATATATATGAATTAATTTGGATAATATTTGGTGATTAATATGAAATAAATTGGTAGATTAATAATTAATTTTGATTTTTAGTAATTTATGAGATTAATATGAATTAATTTAAATATGTGAATTAATTTGACTAATGGGAAATAATTTAATTATGTGAATTAATTTTTATTATTCTAGATTTATGTGAATTAATTAATTTATTCTAGATTTATGTGAATTAATTTAGAATTTGGTAGATTAATATATATGAATTAATTTGAATTTTTTGTAATTTATGGAATTATTGTGAGTTAAATATGAAAATATGTGAATTAATATATATTACATTTGGTAGATTAATGTGAATTAATTTTGATTTTGGTAGATAAATTTTTAAAACTATATAAAATTCAGTATGTTACATAAATTATATATATAGAAACAATGAATTAGTTGAACCACGGTGCTTCGCGAGGGGGATTGAGAGAGAGAGATAGGGACGTGGGGATGAGGGCAGCGGAAATCAGTCCGCATCCGGATCCGCCAGTACACTACAAGAAAACTTCACTTAGACCACAGAACCGTAAAGGTTCCGTAGTCCAAGTGGAACTTGGACGACGGAGAATACTCCGCGATCCAAGTGTCATCTGGACGTCGGAGAAATAATCTCTGTCGTCCAAGTGACACCTAGACCGCGGAGAATACTCCGTTGTCCAGGTGTACACTTGGACGACGGAGATTATTTTCTCCATCGTCCAGGTTCACACTTGGACCGCGGAGAATACTCCGTTGACAAAGTGTGAACCTGGACGACGGAGAAAATAATCTCCATCGTCCAAGTGTATACCTGGACAACGGAGTATTCTCTGCAGTTCAAGTATGGACCTGGACGACGGAGAAAATAATCTCCGTCGTCCAAGTGTACACTTGGTCAACGGACTGACACGCCGTGATCCGAGTGGCCACTTAAACGAGGACCGACACCTTCGTCGTCTAAGTGATGCATTATATAAGGCCCATGCCAAACTCTCTTCCTCTCCGCTCACTCGTCTCTGAACTGATCATAATCTCTTCATGTCTTGATCAGCGCCTCACGCGTGCATGCAATTTAAACGACGTCCTACACTACCACATTTTAACCCATTGCCGGCGATTTTTAATTAAATCGCCGGCAATGTTTTTTATCATTACCGGCAATTTTTTCCCCAAAAATCGCCGGTAATGTCATTTTTTTTTTAATCATTGCCGGCGATTTTTCCGGCAAATCGCCGGCAATGTTCCGCCAGTAATTAAAAAAAAAAAAAAGACATTGCCGGTGACTTACATTTAAGTCGCCGGCAATGTCTTTTTTTTTAACATTACCGGCGACTTAAATGTAAGTCGCCGGCAATGTCTTTTTTTTTTTTAACATTACCGGCGGAACATTGCCGGCGACTTACATTTAAGTCGCCGGTAATGTTAAAAAAAAAATAAAAAAAAAGACATTGCCGGCGATTTTTGGGGGAAAAATCGCCGGTAATGATAAAAAAAACATTGCCGGCGATTTAAAAATCACCGGAAATGGGTTAAAATGTGGTAGTGCTAGCTAGCTAGCTACCTAGCTACCTAGCTAGATAGCACTATATATATCTTCGGCTCCGACCATCGATTAATTCGTCATATATCGGAGAAGGTTAGCTAGGTACGTATATAGTTAATTTTTCAACACCATTAACGTAGGTTTATATATATAATTAATTGTACGTTTGATTGATTGCATTGTTAATAATTAATTAATTAGTACATCTAATATATATTTATATATAATATATTAAGTTAGGAAATTGATGATATATATATATATATTAGTTAATTATACACCTGTAGTACATATATATGTATGGATGTTTTAAAATTAGGTTAATATTTAGTTAAAACGTACGTACATGCATGTTAGGTAGACATATTAAAGTAATTGATGTAGTGTACGTACTTACGTATGTACAACTATAATTAATAAAGGTAGTTGAATGTAATTATATATTGAAGATATTGAATTAATAATTTTTTTTAATTAAGGTAGTTGAAAATTTGTGTATATATATAATAGTTTAATTAATAATTACTCAAAAATTTGTATATATATAATTAATAGTTAATTGACTAATATGTAATAATTAATTAATTATAAAATTTTGTAGAAGTATGGACAAGAGTTGGATGAAGTTGCGGAATAGACGTAATGTCCGGTATATAGATGAAATTATCGAATTTGTGAATTTTGCGATTGAACATGGTCAAGGAAATAAGCGTTTCAGGTGTCCGTGCCAGAAATGTCTTAATTATCAGTATGGGGAGGTTAATGTTATGGTGCAACACCTGTACAAAAATGGTATGATGTGGAGTTACACTACATGGAGCGAGCATGGGGAAACAGTAGACTTCAGCTCAGAGTACAGTTACTAGGATGCCTCATCCAGCGGCAGTGGTGCCGGTCCCCCTGCATGCAACCCAACTGCAGATTTGGTTAATGATGCGTTTCTGGGATTTAGTCATGGTGGACTCCAACACCAAGAGGGAGGTTACAGTACCACTCATGAGCATGATGACACATTCCCCGCTGCAAGCTTGGCCACTGACACTAGTGAGATGGATAAGTACAAGAGAATGCTACTTAAAGCGCAGACCCCGGTGTTCCCTGGATGTCGAGAGAATGTGTTGCAATATGTGATGGAGCAAATGAAGATAAAAGTGAAGCACAAAATGTCAGTCAGTGCTTTTGACGAAATTCAGGAGCAAATATGTAAGTTACTTCCTGATGATTACAATATATCTTCCTAAATCTCATTATAAGGTTAGAAATATCTTGAGCAGCCTCGGCCGAAAGTACAGAATAATTGACGCATGTCCGAATGATTGTGTGCTTTTTTACAAAGAGTATAAAGATTTGGACTATTGTCCCATATGTGGCCAGTGCAGATATGATATGAATAGGAAGAGTTTGAAAAAGAGAATTCATGGGAAAGTTGTTCGATATTTTCCCTTGATTCCCAGATTGCAGCGCCTGTACATGTCTCTACACACAGCAGAGGTGATGCGATGGTACGCAGAAAAGCGAATAGATGACGATGTCCTGCGACACGCCGCGGATGGGGATGATTTCAAACATTTTGACCGAGAATTTAGAGACTTTGCTGTAGAGGTTAGAAATGTTAGACTCAGACAATCTACAGACGGATTCAATCCTTGGGGTAGTAATAGCTCCACCGTCAGCACTTGGCCAGTTATTCTGATGCCGTACAACTTGCCTGCATGGATGTGCATGAACAAGGAATTTAATTTCCTTACTGTACTAATTGCAGATCCTAAATCTCCGGGGAAGTGCTTAGATGTCTACCTCAGACCTTTGATCGACGAGCTGAAACTGTCGTGGCAAAATGGAGTCCCAACTATGACAAATTCACTGACACGATGTTCACGATGAGGGCTGCCATAATGTGGACGATCAGCGATTTTCCAGCGTATGAGATGTTGGCAGCCTGCAGGACGAAAGGATATAATGGATGTCATATATGTTTGCACGACGTGAACTCTAGTTGGCACGCGGGGAATGTGTGCTATTTGGGTCACCGTAGATGGCTTCCTTACGACCACCCGTGGCGACAGGATGAAGATCATTTCGACGGGACTGTAGAGAACAATCCTAAACCCCGTGATTGGTCGGGAGATGAGATTTTAGAGAGGTTGACATATTTCGACTTTGGTGTGTTGACCAATGTTGTTCGACTTTAGAGTGGCCACTTAGACCGCGGAACCTTAAAAATTTTCCGTGATCTAAGTGCAGTTTTCTTATAGTGAGTATTTATCACTCCACAAGGCCCGTATCCCAATATATACACAAATTCTATTGCCATCGCTTTATAACTAACCATCATATTAGATTTGGATTCTAAGTTTAGGAGCATAAATACACATAAGTGTTGCTGATTAATTACTCCTCCAGTGAGTCGTCCAATCATTAGGGTAATTAAAATCAGCTAATCAAGCCAAAGAAGAAGAAAAAGAGATAACGATCGAAATAATAGAGAATGAAATGAACACGCACAAGGAAACTCCCTCTCTCCCTCCCCCTCTCTCTCTCTCTCTCACACACACACCCAGTTGGCTCTACATTCTAGATCAAGTATCTCTGCAACTTGCTAAGCCAATCGGCGACCACTTTAGTCGTTTTGTGTTTGTTGGAGGATTAGGGGATTATATATATTCAGCTAGACCCTTTATATTACAGATACAGTGAGAGATCAGATCTCCATAACACAGAAGTAAAACTTTTCACTTTTTTCTTTTCCTAGCTTGGAAATTTAGAATCTTGACCACCTTAATTGGGTAGTCCGTCAAGATCGAGCGCGCGAGAGAGAATGACATTAGAAGCTGTGGTGTTCCAGCCGGATCCGTTTAGCTATGGTTGTGTAGGAGGAAGTATATCTTCATTATCTAGGATTGACTATGGCATCGGGTTAGGAGAAGATGATGATCATAAAGAAAAAGGCTACGTGGACCAGGAAATGCTCAACAATGGTCATACTCTAGGGCAGAGGCCTATAGAGTTCTGTTCACCTTCTTCATGGAGAGTGCAAAGTTCGAACAACGTATTCTCTAGTTCACCGATGGCTGCCACGGGCTGGAGAAAGAGACGGCGTATACGAAACATCAAGAACAAGGAAGAGGTGGAGAGTCAGAGGATCACTCACATTGCTGTGGAACGTAATCGGCGAAAGCTCATGAATGACTATCTGGCCTCACTGCGCTCTATGATGCCTGCTTCTTATGCCCAACGAGTAAGTACTTCATATCGTGTACTCTTGCCAATTGTGTACGAAGTACCATAAGAGCACAACACATCATATTCACATGTTTCAGATATAACTTTGAGGTATAATTATGTTGTAAGTACTGACGGATTTGAAACTTTTGGCTAAATAGGGTGACCAAGCATCAACCATAGGAGGAGCCATTAATTTTGTGAAGGAGCTAGAGCAACTTCTACAATCTTTAGAAGCCAGTAGAAGAACCAACAAACAATCAGACAAGGAATTGGCTTCCATTTTCTCTAACTTCTTCACCTTCCCGCAGTACTCGACCTTTTCCAGTCCTAATACCCATGGCCAGTACATGAGCAGCAACTCGGTACATCCGAATAACGAGTTAACGGGGGAGAAACGACTGGTAGCGATTGCAGATGTGGAAGTGACAATGGTGGAAAACCATGCCAACATTAAAGTGCTTTTGAAAAGACTCCCGAGGCAACTCTTGAAGATGGTGCTCGGCTTGCACTCTCTGGGTTTGGTGATCCTTCACCTTAGCGTCACCACAATGGATGACATGATTCTCTACTCTATCAGCGTCAAGGTTAGCTTGATCAAGCATATTCTCGTTCGATTTTTTTAATTTTTTTTATATTAAAGATTTCATTTGATCTCTGCTAAAATCCAGTCAGTTATCGATCAAATAATTAAATTGTTGGTTTGAAATGAGTACCAGGTTGAGGATAATTCTCAGCTGACCTCAACGAATGAGATTGCAGCCGATGTGTATGAAATGGTGGGAAGGATTCAAGAAGAAGAGGCTCGATCAGTTCCTGCCTTGATAAATTAAACCTTACGGTATTTGTTTAAGTGCTGTTGATTGATGCTTTCCGGTTTTGTGCATGTTTCTCGTTATGATGAGAACAACTTAGCTGACATTAAATATTCTTCTTTATTTTGTATTTCATGGACTAAATAAACGGTAGATCACCTGCGAGCGAGTATGCAAACTGATCAATATGCTAAATAATGTCGCCTGGACGTCAGGATTATTTTAAAGCAAGATCATATATATTTGTTCCATGGTTAATCCAATCCCTACAATTAGGTCAAATGATCGAACAAGACCCACTTGCATGTTGTCCATATATATTTCAAATTGATCCTAGCTAGACATCCGATCCCTAGATGGATTAGAGGTCTCAATATTTGCATAATATACGTATGACCAATATCTATACTTATTATGCATATACATGCACAATTAGGGTCAATAATGTTTAAATCAGGCTTATTAGACTCCCATTTATATGTACTTCAGTTGTTTGGAGCCACGTACTAAAACCAAAATAGTTTAGCGCCAGGAATCCCTAGGCAACTCGATCGTACCAAATGGGGGACAGGTTTTGATTGGAAAATATTAAACCCTAAAGTCATGACAATAATCGAGAGCTTTCGGACCGCTAGCTATATCAAGTCCAAGTCAAGTTTGCTTGCACTATTGAGCAAGAAAAAAAAGTTACCGTAATAAAAATAGAGAGAATAATAGGAGGGCCTAAAGGGTGGAGGCCCCAATTGGTGATGGGGTCTCTAGTCTTTTTTTTGTTGCCTCCGGTGTCTGTCACATAAAACAAAGTAAAAAGATTAAAACATAAGCATCCAATTTAATATATAAATTATTAATAAGTTATAAATTAAATAAGCAAGGTAATTAATATTTACCTGATTCTGATGTCGATGTGTTTGTTACTCTCGCACTAATAAGAGGTGTATCAAACGGCATATAGACGTATGCTTGTTGTAGGGTAATGTACTAAACTATCTTGGAATAGGTACTCTCCGCTCATCGACAGCAGATATGGCATGTACTCTCTGGAATAGGTACTCCCCGATGACGAGTTACCTGAAGCACCAGCCAGAGAGGTAGAAGGAGCTTGAGCCGTAGAGGGAGAAGGCTCTAGCCGGTTAATAGGGAGGCATACGGACACCTGAAGGAGCGAGACCCGTAGAGCTAGCCGGTGAGGGCATGGGGGAGCAGTCTTGCGTAAAAAACTACCTCGTACTCTGTGGTCGGTGGTGGTGGCCCACTACATCTTGTTGTAGTGGTTGATCAAGTAGTTGAGAGTTCTTAGGGCCGCAAAATGTGGTATGAGGGTTGTTATGCATAGAAGTGGCCTCAGAACTGTCGACGCTAGATTTTTGTCCCTTAGATCCCTTCTTGGACTTGAACATATTCATGATGCCTACAATAAAAACCACCCATAAATCACACAAATACATATAATTTTCAATTATCAATACCAATCTGTTTATCCAATACGCAACACCAATACCAATCTGCAATACATATAATCTGCAATACTAATACCAATACCATAACAAGTAGTACACAATACATATCCAATCTACAATACCATAGCAATACCAATACCATGTATCATTCATTCAACATAAACATAAGCTAAACCATTCCAATACCAATACATATAATCTGTCTACCAATACCAATCTACAATACATATAATCTGCAATACTAATACCAATACCATAACAAGTAGTACACAATACATATCCAATCTACAATACCATAGCAATACCAATACCATGTATCATTCAACATAAACATAAGCTAAACCATTCCAATACCAATACATATACATTAATCCGTTTATCCTAACAACAACAAAAATCACAACCTAATTAATCACATCACAGTCCTAATTAATTATCACTTACCCATAGCCATCATCCAATTCACGGTCCCTAAACCCTAAAGCAATTCACAGTAGCAAAAAAAATTAACAAAATACCCAAACCCTAATCAACATAGCCATGTAATCATCACAGTACTCCAAAAAAATAATTATCCATGCATATTCCTAAACCCTAATCAATAGTTTCATCACAATCTTGCACAAAATTAATGCATAAACAAAATTTCCAGTATATTCACCACATCCAGTAATGCAAAATTTATCCTAAACCCTAAAATTTCTTTGAAATATTGAGAGAGAGAGGTAAAACTTGAAAAGAAGTAGAAGAGAGAGAGGCGGTGGTCTAGGCGACCTGATCTGGGCGGCGGGGGTCTGGGCCAGCAGCAGCACGTAGCGAGCGACAGTGGTCTGGGAGAGCGGCAGAAAGAGAGAGGAAACACTAATTTTCATAGAGGAAGGGGCGGTCTGGGCTAAGCAGGCTGGTTGAGGCGGCGGTGGGTTCAGCGAGCAGCGACATTCTTGGCGCAGCGGTGGCTGAAAGAACCCAACTCTGATTTAGTTTCCTAAACCGGAATCGAACCCTTTCTGAAAACACGAACTTGCAAAAACCATAGAAATTTCGGCAGAGTTTCACTTTATCGCAGAATTATCATTAACCGGCACCCGAAAACACACTTCATCCTATGCCACAAAAGCCAAACCGTGGGCACCAATCCCATCCGGATTTCTCAAAATCTTATCATCATAATATAAAATAATAAACAAAACTGTAACTTTACAGAAATCGGGAAAATCATATGAAAATATTAACATCAGAGTATTCAGACCGACCTCCAGTACATATATATATAAATACACAGCAGTAGGCTAAACAAGAAACCTACTGAGAAAGAAAGGTAGCTCGAACACTAAGCCTCCGACAGTGACGTACGACACCAGAATCTGAACTGCAAACTGGGCACGGAAACCGAAAAGCCCAGGGGAAAGGCAAATAAAATTGTTAGAGTGAGTGGACGAAAATAAACATATGCCTTTCACCATTTATACAGCATAAAAATAATGCGAGTTCTTAAAATAAATGGAGGTGTCGGGCGAATCTCTCAAGCCCGACAGTGATAGAGTAGGCGAATCTCTCAAGCATAGTGGGCCATCAGGCAAATCTCTAAAGCTTGGAATAGGAGTACCGGTGGTCAGCCGAGTAGTCAATGCATCGATGCTAAGTAAATGCCATCACCAATAAAACATAAAACAATACCTCCAAAACAATAAATAATCTCAATATTGTACTGGAAATAAATATTAAAACCAAGAACTCGCTACAACAGTGTAAATAAATGTCCACTCACAGATAAGTACAACGCGCAGACGCGCTAATCCTGAGATCCGGTGGAAGATCCCTCGCTCAACGTACGATCTTGATCCCCTGAATAATCACAAAATATCATTGATCAAAATCATAATTCATTACTCTGAACCACACCTCGAAAACCAACCATTTCCAAAAACATATAACTCGGATAACAAAATAATCTCCGAAAATCCCAAAATACTCCACATAAACCCTCGACTTAAAATCCACTACTCAAATCAACTCGAAAACCTCAAGGCGACGATCGAAGCGCGATTACGAGCAAAACGGTATAAAACTTGTCAAAAACCAAAAAGTCAACCTTCCGCCGAAGCGCCGCCGTTGACCACCGCCGCCGGCGCGACGTCAACAGTGGCGGATTCCGGCCAAACTTTCCAGAAATGGTCTACACCTCAAGCCCAACACATTCCTCTTCTACACCAAGCTCCAATTACAAGCCCACGAACCGGAATCGAGCCCGAAACCCACGGAATCCATGGATTCCGGCGAGGTTTCCGGCGAGCTTCAAACGGCAACCAAACCCAAAATTGTTTCACCCAAAGCATCACAAGGATGAGGGGTACCTTTCCCCCCACCACCCCGGCCCCAAAAGTCGCCGGAGTGCCGCCCCTGACGACGGCGAAATCCACGGGATTCACCGAGCTCGTTCTAACTCAATACCTCATCAAATCACACCAAACCAAGTTCTAAACCATAAGAAATCAAGAGAGGATTCTAACCATACCAAAATTGTAGCCGGAGGTGGCAGGAAACAGAAAGTCCACGGCGAGTCAACGGCGGTGCGGTTCTCCCTTGGTCAACGCGAGTCAACTGGTCAACCTTCGGTCAAACGATGGTCAAACTTCCAAAACAGTGGTTTTCGACAATTTTACGACTATTCCGATATTTATTTGGATAAACACGACTAAATCACGCGACTTCAAATATTCATAACATATTCCTCGGTTATCGAAACAATTACCCGAAATCGCCTACGAGCTCAAAATCACGTATACTACAATTCTCGTGAAGAGACTCATCTCAAATTCTCGCCCAATAATTAAGTCGTGAACCAGACCGCCAATTCGATTAATTACGACAAACTATGATTATACGTGAAACTCGCAAATTAAGCCGATTAACTACCATTTCCGGTTCGGGTTGTCATAGTGGCGAACAGAGAGAGAGAAATTAGGGTTTCTAAGCGAGAAGACCAGCAGGCTGGCCGAACCAGGGATATAAACCCGATGACTTTAGCCAATGATGTAAAAAAGTCATCAGCTAAAAGATGAAACTCGTTGGCTAAAGTCTAGCCGACGAAAATGCTTACTATATAAAAATCAACCGCTAAAGTATGAAACTCGTCGGCTAAAGCTACTTTAGCTCACGATTTTTTTTTATTTCGTCGGGTAGAGTGTGAAAATACTTTCAAAAATTAGGCTCATGTGAAAATACGTTTCACACAAATTCTTGTTTAACTAAGGCGCATAATCAGTATCATAACAATCATGTGAAGTGTGAAAATACTTTAAAATATTAGGCTCATGTGAAAACACGTTTAACACAAATTCTTGTTTAACTAAAGCTCATATTCAGAATCATCGCTTGAGTCTTCCTCGGTGTCCGATTTAATTTCTGGTAATATGTGCCACTCTTCGTCGCTGGAGTCTTCGTCGGCAGAATTTAGATCAACATCAATAAGCCTTACATCTTTGTCACGATTTCGAACCACATGACCCGGTCTCACATTATTAAGGCAAGTTGTAAAGGATTCAGGAATACCAATTGCGTTCAGCTCTTGGTAGGCAGTATCTTCTTCATTATCTACGGCCTCTGCAAGTGTAGCAGCACTGTATATGTTTCTACGAACAACATGGTTGATTACTTTTCATGTGCCTTTGTGCACCAAATCATCAAGATAAAACACTTGTTTTACTGCTGTGGCAAAAATAAAAGGGTCATCTTCATACCAACATCTAGCAATATTCACCAAAAATATTATGTATTGATCGGTCTTTGTGTTCCGAGAGTTAGTATCAAACAATCTACACTTAAACAAGTGTACTGTCATGTCTTCCACATAAATTAGTTCAACCATTGAATGGAGAACACCATAATAGTCAATGCCATTTTTCCCATCATGCACCATTACTCCAAAATTCTGTGTTCTCCATTTGTCGTCTCTATGTTCACATATAAATTGTATGACATTGAACTTACACATCGGATAAACTCTTGAAGTTATCGGTTTCATTGCCAAAAGCCTCAATTCATGTGACCGGTTTGGGTGACCATCCAATTGTATATGATTCATCTGAAAAAATAATCGCAACCATTAACTTTAAATATGAACATTGATATTTATATATATAAATATACATAGTAGTAAATATATATAGACGTACGTACTCAGCTTCCAAAATAGTTTGCAAACTCTATATTGTGGTACTCAAGATCACCAGCAACGTCATCACAATAAAGATAGAAGTTTTTCCAGTATTGAACTTCTGGATATTTAATCAATACCTACTAGTGGGAAATGACTAGCTGATATGGTTCCAGCTGGTACGAGTTTGGCAAGTTTCCATAAACTTCAACATCATAGGAGAGGATAGAAAGATTGAATTGTGGTTCATCTACCAGCATATATTGTGGAGGGTCTTTCAACGCTCCCAAATACAACTTGGTATACGTTACGCACTCGTGCGCAAGATATGCTTTAGCTATACATCCTTCGGGTGCGAATTTATCAGCCACATAGTCTTTGTAGTCCCCTAGTTGTCTATCAAGTTGTAAAATGCATGTTATGACTATTAAAAACTTATTTTATATAAAAACAGATTGATCTTGAGATCTTGAATCGTACCTTTCCATGGGATATATCCAAGTGTATTGTATTGGACTAGTAAACAATAATTGTTTGGAAAGATGGATCCTCAAGTGAGGCATGATGTCAACAAAAATTGGGGGAGATATCCTCTCAAATTTTCATATGATAAAAATGATATCCTCTTGCATTTTCCTCAGGTCTTATTTTTTCACTTCTCTAGTGCATAACTTTTGAAAGAATCTTAACAACACTTCTAACGGCTCCACCAGCTGACGGGACAGGTATGATCGGATTAAAACATGGAAGTGACGTTGAAGCAGTATATGGCAGTCATTACTCTTTAATCTATACATCTTATTATCCCAAAAGTTAATACACCGACCTATATTTCTTGCATAACCTGAAGGATACCTGACATTATTCATCCACCTAAAAATTTTATTCTTCTGTTCAGGCTTGATGGTGTAAGGAGCTTGATGCATTTTTTTTTCTCTTCTTTCAACCATAGATGTTTTCGTAAACCCATTCTTTTTAGATCAATGTGTGCCTTAGGGCCGTCTTTAGTTTTTCCCTCCTAATTCAGCACTGTACCCACCACACTTTCGCACACATTCCTTTCTATATGCATGACATCTAGGTAGTGCCTCATTAACAACTTACTCCAGTACGGGAGTTCCAAGAATATGTTTTTATGTGTCCAGAATTTATAAGTTTTTGGTCTGTCAGGTATTGACGCTACTATATTAGGATGATTACTGAGCTGCCTAATATCGTATTCATTAAGCACTTCCAAAATTTCATCCCCCGTCCATCTCTTGGGTTGCACATCCTTTTCTACAGTCCCATCAAATGTCTTGTCATCCTCTCGCCATGGGTGATCAAGTCCAAGCCAAAAATGTTGACGCATATGGACAATCTTCCTGCAATGAAGTCTGCCGCACTCATCAGTCTGGCACTCTGGACAAGCTCTATATCCCCTAACAATATTGCTCGACGACATCCGTGGGCAGAAAAATCACTGATGGTGCCAACAACCATGACTGTCATCTGGAACATCTCGTGATTATACTTGTCTTAAGTGGGATGGCCAACATTCCACAGAAACTTAAGCTCCTCAATCAAGGGTCTCGAATATACATCCATACACTTTTCTAGATAACCCAGCCCTGAAATTAACAGAGTTAGCGTATTGTATTCCTTCTTCATGCACATCCATGGAATAAGGTTGTACGGTACCAAAATAACTGGCCATATACTATATTGAATACTCATGTCAAAATGGTTGAATCCATCAGATGAGAGCTTGAGCCAAACATTTCGGACCTTTAATGCAAAATCAGGATACACCCTAACGGCGTGCTTCCAAGACTCACCATTAGCAGGGTGTATAAGGGTATCATCGTCAGGCAAATCTCTCCCAGCGTACCATCTTATAGCTTTGGCGATGTGTGAAGACATGTACAACCATTCTAGGTTATCCCCCAATGAAAAATATCGAAGTATCTTCACAGCTTTCTTATTCCCTACATGACCTATCCGTGTGACATATTGGATAAGCATTAAGGTTTTCAAGATTATTCCCTTCAGGATCTTTATCCCAGAAGAGAACGCAATCATATCTGCATGCATGAATTTTGATATAGGTAAGGCCAATATCTTTTAGGATATGACGCACCTTATGATGAGTGGTAGGAATGCGATGACCGAAGGACAACATTAAAGCAGTCAACTCCAGATAATCATCAACACTCGTGACACTCAATTTGTTCTCTACTTTGACTTTTATTAATCTCATGAATATTTCAAGAACAGTCTTATTACACCCGTTGTATAACGGGGTCTGTTGGAAGGCAATCAACTTGTTGTACTTGTCAATACCGACAGTGTTGACAACTCTAGGGATATCTTGTACTTGATAAAATACATCACTCTTATAAGGAAATACATCGTTGATTAACCTCGTTGTTGGATCATTGGATGTACTGGCCCTCTCAGAAAATTGTCCATGATCATGCTGACCCACTAATGATGTTTCACCGTGATAAATCCAAAATGTGTACTTATCCACAAACCCGTTATTCTTCAGGTGCTCCCATACTATATCAATGAAAAAACGATACAACTTACTGCGACACTGGCATTTCGTACACGAACAATAATGAATTTGTGACGACCCAGACCAGAATCAGCAGTATGACCAGCTATGTACGGGAGTTACCGCGTAGTCACTAGTATCCGACGGTTGTTCGGAATCGCCGAAGCTTCTTAACGACTAAATTATTGGCCGAGAATTTGAGTTGAGTCTCTTCTCGAGAGTCGTTTTATATGAGATTACGAGTTCGTGGGCGGTTCCGGATCGTTATTTGGACGACCGAGGAATTAGTTATGAATATTTGAAGTTCAGATTTAAATGGTGGGCTACTTAACGACTAAATTACCGGACGAGAATTTGGTTTCGGTTCCTTCACGGAAGTTGTTCAGAATTTAATTTCGAGTTTGTAGGAACTTCCGGAGCATAATTTTGAGTTACGAAGATTTAGTTGTGATTATTTCCGTTTGTTGATTATTTAGTCGATTTAATGTGTGTTACTTTGAAGGGTTGACTTTTTATCCGTTTGGCCGATGTGTTTGTCTTCGGGTGATTATTGTAGAGTACGTCGATACGAGTTTGTGGCCACGAGAATGATTGGAATCGGAATTACGACGAGAAAGTTATGAATATTCGAAGTTTGTCGAAATCAATTTGGGAAAGTTTCCATTTTTGGCATGTATATAAATAGAAGGTTTCCATTTTAGGAAGGGAGGACTATTCATTTCTGGTTGACCTTGTTGACTTTGGTTGACCGTGGTGGAGGAGAAGACGTGCGACGGTTCCACGGTGGCCATGAAGATTTCGGCCACTTCCGGGTTTGGCCCGTAGCTCTTTCTACTCGTTGTGATTCCCTCTTCACCTTCCCGGCCTCCTCTCACGGCGTGGGACGCCGGAGGAGGGAGAAATTCCGGCCAAAGTTTGAAGGTTTTGGAGGTTAATGGTGGTTTCCGATTCGGGCCGATTCGAGCTGAACTTTGGGGTGGGCTTTGTAGCCCTCATCACCATGATGCTTCCCTGTAAGTTTTGTGTTTCAATTCGATGTATACATGGAGAATTTTGGGTTTGAAATTTATGAGACAATTCGGTTTTTCATGAAATTGAGCTAGATAGAGTGAGAATTGGCCTTAACTTATAACTGTAAAGTTGTTGGAATCGTCGAGATCTTTGAAACCATGTGTAGCACGAAATTTTCTGGGCAGGTTTGGATTTTCCGGCGACTGTGGCAGCGGCGCCGCCGGCGGCGGCGGCGATTTTTCACCCGGAGTAGTTTTCGACGAATTGCATGTCATTTGACTCGAAATCGCGCCCCGATCGCTGTGGGGAGGTTCGTTTTTTGAGTTGAGCGTCCGAACGTAAAGCGAGGTATTGAGGTGGTATATATGGATTTTCGACGATTCGTCGTGTTCGAATTGTGTATTTCCGAGAACGGTGGTTTCTCGTGGTTTGATTTGTATTGTCGGATCATGACTTTGAGTATTGAACTTTGTGAATATTCAGGGGTTTCGTGATCGTTCGTTTGGCGAGAGACTTTCCGCCGGATCACGGGTTAACGCGATACGCGTTACGCCAGTCTGTGAGTGGACACTTTATTTTCACGGAATTATTGCGAGTCTTTTATATACGTTTTATGAACTTGAGCATGCAGCATGATTATGGATTTACGAGCATGAGATTTCATACGAGATTATGTTTATTATGAGCATGTGTTTTATGATTATACGAATATACTTATACGAATATACGTATACGAGTATACATACACTTATATGCTGTTTCATGCATTTGCATCGAACTGTTTATGGTTTTGGTTTACACAGAGTACAGTCTTGGTTACGTTGTTGTATCGATACACTTTGCCTCTCGGTTGATCCCCGATGGTAGGCCACCAGGAGGGGCAGTACCCCTACCTGACCGGCGAGGGGCAGTACCCCGGAACCGAGGCCTTTCTGGCTATGGATCATGTGGTAGTCAAGGACTCCGTGATTCCGACTGTACTAGCACGGATGTGTCCATGAGTGACCCCGTGAGATTTTCCTTGCATGCTCTGTACGTGAGTGGTAGTCAGCGTCTCCTCACGTACTATTTGATTTTCATGTATTTGACTCGCATATGATTTTATACGTATATTTTATTTGGTGAAAGACATTTATTTTCGTCCACTCACTCTAACGTGTTTATTGTCTTTCACCTGGGCTTTTCGGTTTCCGTGCCCAGTTTGCAGTTCAGGCTCTGGTGTCGCACGTCGTGGTCGGAGGCATAGTGCTCGAGCTACTTTGTTTCATCCAGTAGGTTTATTGTTCTACCTACTGTGGTATGCGTATACGATTATGTATTAGATGTCGCTCTGAGCTTCCTATCGAATATGTTATACGATTTTACACTGGATTTCAGTAAAGTGTATATATATTTACTACTTTACGTTATTGTTGATATATTGAGAAATCCGGATGGGGTTGGTGCCCACGGTTTGCTTTTTGTGGCATAGGATGGAGTGTATTTTACGCGTGCAGGTAATGGTAATTCCACGCTAGTAACGAAACTCTGCCCAAATTTTGAAAATTTTTGTTGGTTCATGTTTTCGAAGGGGTTTGATTCCGATTTAGGGAGCTAAATCGGGGTTGGGTCATTTCAGCTTGGTATCAGAGCATTAGGTTATAGGTTCTGTAGACTTCTGTAGTCTTGTTTACTAAGGATATTTGAGAATGTACAGCATGTCTGGAATGGTGACCCGACCGGCCGGCGGATAATCATCAAATTCCGGGTGTTGTATGCTTTCAAATATTTGAAGTTCCATGATTACGTTCCACTTGTTGTGAACGATATTGTATTCATTAGGATGCCTCCTGACGTGCTTTCCGTGTCGTTTCGGTTGTGGATCCTATTGAGGATCAATCGACGCGCGATTTACCAGAGAACAGTGGATTCGGATGAGTATTCAGAGTTCAGAGATTTGTGTGGCACGGTTTGCCTGGGGATGTGTATACGGGCGTCTATATGTTGCCTCAGAGCTGAGAATTTTGGCAGTGATGTTTGCCTGATTCAGATTGTTGTGTTTGGTGGGCTGTTATTGTGTGAGTTCCGGTTGCGACTCCATGGCCTACATTCAGAGTGTTGTGTATACGAGGGAGCTATGCACGAGGTTCGAGATGAGTTTGAACCTGAGTATCAGAGAGAGAGTCTGATTGATGTGCCTCGAGACAACCATGAGGAGCTTAGTGTGCTGCACTCAGTGGCGAGGCTATTGCGAAGGAATGTTGTATGTGGTTTTCGATGCGATGGTTTGAGGAAAGTGGACTTAGTCGAGATGTTGTGATGAGGTTGAGTTCCGACACCTTGGGATCAGTGACTTCATCAGGTTATGGTCTCTTCGATATTGTTGAGGGCCTTCAGATCAGGATCCGTTTGACGATGGCGGAGATCACAGTGTAGCGGACTTGCTCCTGTGGGATGAGTTTGGGCGGTCATTGGTGATCCTTTCACGCAGCAGGTGTCGCTATGACTGGTGTTCGTGGTACACTTTCAGTTGCTGTTTCGGTGGCCAGGAGGGTCACGTTACGAGGAAGCACCCTCAGTCAGCTGTTGTAGCAGTTCGGTAGCTTAGAGTTCACGAGGAGATCCTCCTGTTGTTCCTGCAGTCTGATCAATGTACCTTTTTGACGAGTTATTCAGCAAGTCGCAATTGACGTGGGCGACTAGTTGGGCATGTTGGAGTTCGTGCCATGACCTTGTTTGAGGACAGATTTTTCTCCGAGGTTACTGTTGCTTGATGTCCATGGCGATTGTACCTGCATCTCCACTTCCGAGGTCTTGGAGAGTGTTGTATCCATCCGGAGGTTGCGAGATCCTTGTTGGAGGATATGGGTTAGCCGCGGATCTGTTATAGCTGGATATTGCGGTTTCAGTATGTTTGTGAGTCTGACGATGCATTTGGCCGTGTTCGAGTACCTCGAGAAGGAGGTTGTGTTTCGACGACCAGATTTTCCCGAGATGCTGTTTCGCGGTGATGGTTGAGCGGATGATGGAGACTGGTTATGTTGTTGCTTGGCTCATATTGTGGATACTACGGTTGCAGTGCCGACGTTGGTGACATTGAGGTGGTTCCTGAGTTTCCAGGTGTGTTTTGGAGGAGTTACCAGGTGTTCCTCTAGTTCGGGAGATCGACTACGCTATTGAGCTTGTACCGGGCGCTGGACTCATTTTACCGGCATCTTGTCGTTCGGAGCCAGCGGAGCTGATGGAGCTACAGTTTCGACTCCAGGAGTTGCTGGAGGAGATTTCAGGAGATTTTATGCGACCCAGCGTACCTGCGTGGTGTGTTTTTGCATGGTGTGTACGGACGTTGGATGATTTGATGAGGTGGTGCATTGACTATCTGAAGCTCGATTTGGTCCAGAGGAGAGTGAGTATCCTCCGTTTCGGATTGACGAGTGGTATGGTCAGCTTGTGAGAGCTTCAGTCTTTTCGAAGGTTGATTTCGGATTCGGATACCATCAGTTGAGGATCGATGAGTCAGAAGTGGCTATGTTGGCTTTCGGATCACGGTGCAGACATCAGGAGCTTTTGGTTACGCTGTTTGGTTGACCAATGCCCCGTAGGTCGTGTGAACTTGATGGACCAGGTGTTCAGACGGTTTCTGGATGAGTTGCGACCATGTTCGTCGGCAACTTTCTGATGTACTCAAGGAGTGAGGACCAGTACCTGAAATAGTTGCAAGCGATGTTGCGGATTTTGCGAGACGATTAGCTGTTTATAAGTTCAGCCAGTGTGAGTTTTGGCCGATTAATGTAACGATTTTGGCTGTGTGATGCTAGCCGAGGGAGTTGGCGTGGATCCTGACCAGTTAGAAGCCGTGTTGATTTGGGGTTTGCTCTACCATTGTACCAGAGATTCGGAGTTTCTCTTGGGTTTGGCAGGCTATTACTGACGGCTTGTGCAGGATTTTCCCGGATTTCCACTTCACTTTTTCCGGATTGACAAAGAAGGCGTCAAGTTCGAGTGGTTCGATGCACGCGAGGAGAGTTGCTTACTCCTGCAGGTTGGTGACCGTTACTGCGGTTTTGACCTTACCCGACGACCGCGACGTGTTTGTGGGTTATGTCGATGCATCGAGATTTGGTTGGGTTGTGCTTTGATGCTGTGTAGCAGAGCGGTGTCTCATGGTTACGGACAGTGGAAACCTTATGAGGCTACGTATCCAGAGTTTGATTTGGGTGTAGCTGTATTTGTGTTAGTATCAGAGAGTTTGAGACACTATAGCTATGACGTGTAGCGCAGTGTAGGATGTACACTGGTCATTTGAGTTTCATCCACTTGCATTTTCGGCCAGATTTGGGCTTGAGGCAGTGTAGATGGAGGGAGTCGACTATTGACTATGGCTGCACAATTGAATTTGTTCGAGGAAGGCTAGTGGTTGTACTTTGACCATCCGTCTGGAATGTTGTTGCTGATGCATTCAGTTGAAAGTCGGGAGCTTCAGTGGTTCATGTGTGTGTGGCTCGAGTTTCCGTGTTAGCCGAGTTATGGGCTACGAGAATTGAGTTCGAATGTGATGACGTTGAAACTCATTGTTTTTTCGCGCGGTTGGCGCTAGTGATGCTGAGATGTATCAGATACTTTGAGTTTACTACTCGTGACGCAACATGAAGAGCGATATAGCAGCCTGTGCGAGCGCAGCATGTGTACGCAGATGCCACGTTTGTCGACTAGCGATGGCTAGGAGACAGAGACTTGCCGAGAAGTGTCAGTCATTTCAGATTTTCGGTTTGACGTGTCCGTTGTTGCTGTGTTGTGTGTGTTGTATGCACTTTGATTGGTGATACCAGTTGTCAGGTCTTTGTGGACAGTTTGATGAACTTGGTATGTTTATTTGTACTTTCGGAGATGATTTCAGTGGCAGGCTGTTATGGCTGTGTTTGATGGAGGTTATCCCTCTACGTGGTGAACCTGTGTCCCAGTTTACTGGTCGAGGTATACAACAAAGTGTTGACGAGCTTTGCAGCGAGCATTGGAGACCAAATTACGAGCTAGTACCGGTTCTTATCCTCAGATTGGCGAGCGGTCTTCGAGGATTATTCAGGCTTTGGAGGGCATGTTGTGGACCTTGGTATTGCAGTTCTGGAGGATTCGGGACCAGCAGTTTCAGCTGTTCGAGGTTGCTTGCAGTACCAGTTTGTTGACCACTGTGATATCGACGTTACGTGATGTCGTTTTGAGGGATGTCGGTGTACTCCACTGTGTTGGAGTGAGTTTGGTTGAGTTTGGGTTGACGTTTGATTCTGATTTTGTGGAATGTGTTACCACAGACTGTCAGGTTAGCGGAAATGGGCTGATTATTGCTCAAGTTCGACTTTTGGGCTATGTTGAGATGTGTGTGTGAGTTATGTTGATGTGTGTAAACTGAGTTGTGATTTGCCATGCTGTTTTGATCCAGATGTGGTCATGTGCGAGTTTGTGTTATGCCGTATAGTTCGGCATTGCCTATAGTGTTGGTTTTTATGTGTGTTGTGTTCCGTGAGGCGGAACAGTGTTTCAGGTTTGCTATGTATTGTGTACCCTATCTGTTCCTTATGTAGGAACCCTTGGCGTTGTGTGGAGCACGTTCAGATTCGAGATTTGTGGGTACAGGGATTCCAGCACAGAATTATCTCCTATTGTGGAGTTTGTGATCAGAGTTGTTCAGTTGAGATTGCCGTTGGTGAGTTGAGCAGTATGCAGAGGCAGTGCTCCTACCTTTGAGTTGGCAGACTTGGAAATTTCGAGGTCGAAATTTTTCTAAGGGGGGTGGATTTGTGACGACCCGGACCAGAATCAGCAGTATGACCAGCTATGTACGGGAGTTACCGCGTAGTCACTGGTATCCGACGGTTGTTCGGAATCGCCGAAGCTTCTTAACGACTAAATTATTGGCCGAGAATTTGAGTTGAGTCTCTTCTCGAGAGTCGTTCTATATGAGATTACGAGTTCGTGGGCGGTTCCGGATCGTTATTTGGACGAACGAGGAATTAGTTATGAATATTTGAAGTTCAGATTTAAATGGTGGGCTACTTAACGACTAAATTACCGGACGAGAATTTGGTTTCGGTTCCTTCATGGAAGTTGTTCAGAATTTAATTTCGAGTTTGTAGGAACTTCCGGAGCATAATTTTGAGTTACGAAGATTTAGTTGTGATTATTTCCGTTTGTTGATTATTTAGTCGATTTAATGTGTATTACTTTGAAGGGTTGACTTTTTATCCGTTTGGCCGATGTGTTTGTCTTCGGGTGATTATTGTAGAGTACGTCGATACGAGTTTGTGGCCACGAGAATGATTGGAATCGGAATTACGACGAGAAAGTTATGGATATTCGAAGTTTGTCGAAATCAATTTGGGAAAGTTTCCATTTTTGGCATGTATATAAATAGAAGGTTTCCATTTTAGGAAGGGAGGACTATTCATTTCTGGTTGACCTTGTTGACTTTGGTTGACCGTGGTGGAGGAGAAGACGTGCGACGGTTCCACGGTGGCCATGAAGATTTCGGCCACTTCCGGGTTTGGCCCGTAGCTCTTTCTACTCGTTGTGATTCCCTCTTCACCTTCCCGGCCTCCTCTCACGGCGTGGGACGCCGGAGGAGGGAGAAATTCCGGCCAAAGTTTGAAGGTTTTGGAGGTTAATGGTGGTTTCCGATTCGGGCCGATTCGAGCTGAACTTTGGGGTGGGCTTTGTAGCCCTCATCACCATGATGCTTCCCTGTAAGTTTCGTGTTTCAATTCGATGTATACATGGAGAATTTTGGGTTTGAAATTTATGAGATAATTCGGTTTTTCATGAAATTGAGCTAGATAGAGTGAGAATTGGCCTTAACTTATAACTGTAAAGTTGTTGGAATCGTCGAGATCTTTGAAACCATGTGTAGCACGAAATTTTCTGGGCAGGTTTGGATTTTCCGGCGACTGTGGCAGCGGCGCCGGCGGCGGCGGCGGCGATTTTTCACCCGGAGTAGTTTTCGACGAATTGCATGTCATTTGACTCGAAATCGCGCCCCGATCGCTGTGGGGAGGTTCGTTTTTTGAGTTGAGCGTCCGAACGTAAAGCGAGGTATTGAGGTGGTATATATGGATTTTCGACGATTCGTCGTGTTCGAATTGTGTATTTCCGAGAACGGTGGTTTCTCGTGGTTTGATTTGTATTGTCGGATCATGACTTTGAGTATTGAACTTTGTGAATATTCAGGGGTTTCGTGATCGTTCGTTTGGCGAGAGACTTTCCGCCGGATCACGGGTTAACGCGATACGCGTTACGCCAGTCTGTGAGTGGACACTTTATTTTCACGGAATTATTGCGAGTCTTTTATATACGTTTTATGAACTTGAGCATGCAGCATGATTATGGATTTACGAGCATGAGATTTCATACGAGATTATGTTTATTATGAGCATGTGTTTTATGATTATACGAATATACTTATACGAATATACGTATACGAGTATACATACACTTATATGCTGTTTCATGCATTTGCATCGAACTGTTTATGGTTTTGGTTTACACAGAGTACAGTCTTGGTTACGTTGTTGTATCGATACACTTTGCCTCTCGGTTGATCCCCGATGGTAGGCCACCAGGAGGGGCAGTACCCCTACCTGACCGGCGAGGGGCAGTACCTCGGAACCGAGGCCTTTCTGGCTATGGATCATGTGGTAGTCAAGGACTCCGTGATTCCGACTGTACTAGCACGGATGTGTCCATGAGTGACCCCGTGAGATTTTCCTTGCATGCTCTGTACGTGAGTGGTAGTCAGCGTCTCCTCACGTACTATTTGATTTTCATGTATTTGACTCGCATATGATTTTATACGTATATTTTATTTGGTGAAAGACATTTATTTTCGTCCACTCACTCTAACGTGTTTATTGTCTTTCACCTGGGCTTTTCGGTTTCCGTGCCCAGTTTGCAGTTCAGGCTCTGGTGTCGCACGTCGTGGTCGGAGGCATAGTGCTCGAGCTACTTTGTTTCATCCAGTAGGTTTATTGTTCTACCTACTGTGGTATGCGTATACGATTATGTATTAGATGTCGCTCTGAGCTTCCTATCGAATATGTTATACGATTTTACACTGGATTTCAGTAAAGTGTATATATATTTACTACTTTACGTTATTGTTGATATATTGAGAAATCCGGATGGGGTTGGTGCCCACGGTTTGCTTTTTGTGGCATAGGATGGAGTGTATTTTACGCGTGCAGGTAATGGTAATTCCACGCTAGTAACGAAACTCTGCCCAAATTTTGAAAATTTTTGTTGGTTCATGTTTTCGAAGGGGTTTGATTCCAATTTAGGGAGCTAAATCGGGGTTGGGTCCTTTCAGAATTGTATTCCTGTTAGCATTATTTTTCACATATTCCACAAAACTCCACATTTCAACGGCATATCATGATTCCATTTTGGAAAGCAAATCCAACTCTTGTCCATCCTAAATATATATATACATGCACTAATAAAAAATTCATCATTATATTTATATATATCTTTAAACTATAAATTACATTAATTCTTCTACTACTTAATTACAAATTAACACATACTATATATATGCATGCATAATATCAACAATTAACATATAACTATATATACTCATCAAAATCAACTCAAAATCAACAATCAATACACATATATATACGTACCTATATATATATGGCGGGATATAGCTTCATGAACTCATTTTGGACAGCTTCCGACAACACCCAACGATTTCAAAGCGATTTATGTTTTTCTCCTGTTTTTTTTTCTCGAATGAATGAGCTGCTGCCCAGATCTGTAAACATAAGGAACTTTAGCCAAAGATATTATTATTTCATTGGCTAAAAGGCATAATTTTTGTTGGCTAAAAACAAAGTTTTCGTCTACAAAGTCAAACTTTAGCCGACGATTTTTTTCGACTAAAGTCGACGATTTTTTTTTCCTCGTCAGCTTAAATACTTAACCTGAAGAGTAAAAACTTTAGACGACGATGTAAAGTTGTAGTTGGCTAAAGTATAGTATAACCGACAAAAAAAAAGTCGTCGGCCTGTTTTTCTTACTTTCGTCGACTAAAGTATTTTTTCAAGTAGTGATCCTTACGTGTCTTCCCTCTAGTATTATGCAACTCATGGATATTTTTAGTACTGGCTGGCTGAGTATTATTGATGAGAAGAGTCTCACGATACCACTCTTTCTTGGCTAGCACATTCATGAGATCACTGAATAATCAAGTCATCCTTGCTCACAATTTGTGCGATATTTTCTAGTATGTATGTCCATGAAAGTATGAAATGTGCTTAAAGAATTCTCAATCATAACATGATCGGTCTTTATAATTCCACAAATACTCATCTTTGATTTAATCTCTAACATAGCTTGATGAAAAGCATGAATACTTGAATAATCCAATAACTGGATTGAGTCTCATCTTTCTCGCAGTTCAGGAAATTGTTCATTATGCACATTATTGAACCTGTCATGTAAAGTCACCCAGAAAAAACTGCGGGGTCATTCTTTAGCAAATCTTGTTTCTTTAGAACTGGATGTATATGTCGCCTCAAAAACATGAGGGCTTGAGTTTTACGAGCTGGAGTTGGTGGCTCAGTAACTGATAGTGGCGGTGGTTGGATTATATCCATCAAATTCATACCGAGAAGCGCATTCTCAATATCTAACACACAACGATAGTATTCTATTCCTTGAGGATCAATGGTATCAAATTCAGTATATCCTGGCTTAAATAATGTCATCTACAAGAGAGATAAGAGATGTAATTAGCTTACCGATCGAAAAACTACGATTACTAATGTCAACTTTAGGGAATAAGAAACCGTGATCAATAATGTTTGGTCATAAAAATCGATTATCAATAAACGGTGGCTCAAAACCACACCCAGAAATCGTGATGAACCATCACATAGTATCGATTTCCCTTTATTTTATTTTCTTTTTCTTTTTCTAAACAGTTACTCTCAAAGTACCGTCACTTATACTCTATGGATATAGATCCATAGAAAATAGGGTAAAAACATGTCATAATCACAATATTACAATCCTAAGATCTAGGGTTTTGTAGAAAGTAAGGTTTATTCCTAGATCTATAGATTAACAGTTTAGAAAATTTACCTCGAGGGTGTTATGCTCAGTATGAAAAATTTGTAATAAAAGTTTGAAAAAACACAGAAAAAAATCCAGCGACAAGCTTCCTGCGGTAGATGATCATTGGCGGTGGAGAATTCCATCAAGGAGAAACTTTTTACTTCTTTTCTTCTTTTTAGGTAGACTGACCTTCATGCACTAAATCGGCCATAACTTACACTAGACATATTCGAATTGTGATTTGAATGATGTTCTGGAAAATAGGCATCTGGGGCTTTCCTTACATATGAAGATCTACTTTTGGTTCGTTTTGACCTGCTCGCAATCTTTAGTCGAAGTTGACGGATGTGCACATGCTATGAGATTGAAGTGGTCAATCTCGAATTTGGAGATGGAAAAAGTGTTTCGTTTTTGACACAAAGCTTTGGGTTAGAATCTCGTACTGATAACGTGTTCAAGGAGAAAAGTATGGTAACTGAAAACTGGAACTCTTTCATTGATAGAATGTCTTATATATAGGCTAATACAATCTATTACAATAAATGTCCCTATAAAACATGAATTTTCTATATCTCTATCTATACGAATCCATATCTAACTAGGACATGATACACACCAGAAATTACGAAGAATAAATCTCCTTATACAACATCATATTTTCTTTCTAATCTTTAGTTAATAGTAATTATTCCTTAATTAATAATCATGCATCAATATCTCTCCAATTTTAATTAATACACTGCAATTATTATAGTCTCAATTAATCACATTTCTTTTTCATGTTTCTAAGTTGTATACTTGCATATTGATCATTCATTCTACAAAAATAATTGTATGTTTTATTCTTTTACATGAAATTGAAAGAGAAAATTATTCAATATATAACATAAACAATTTTAGCTTCATCAACCATGAAAGTAATACACTCAAAATATTATTGTATTAGGTGGACACTAGAAACACTATGAAAGTTTTCGAGAACCATATAACAAAGATTAAAAGACGAAGATTGACGAAGTTTGGGCAACAAAGTTTTTTTTTTAATAAAGAATTGAACTTATATATGAAACTCATAAGTTTATTCTCTATTCTCCAAGAACATTATGGATCTCATATTATGATTTTAAATAGATGAGTTTGAGGAATTTCTAATAGAAAAATATCATTATTGTAAGACGCGTGTATGATTAATGATATGATTTCTAATTAAGACAAGAATTAAAATATATAAAATTTTAAGAACTACATGATAATGAGGTGTAAGACCATGTAGTTTGAGACCTCCACATCATTGGTCCCAATAGGGCCTAAAATTATTATTTTTAAAAGTAGAGTCTAGCTTCAAGCTAGGATCGATCATTTGGTCTGCTAGAGTGCTAACCTATGTAACACCAACACTCCATTCTAGTGTCGTGTCACATGTCCAACACTTGGAAACGCCGTGTCCAAAGTGTCACACTACATGTCCCAAAATTTTTGTTATATAAAAGGACACTTGGGAACACTCCTTAGACATCCGGGGACACTCTTTCGACATTTGGGGACACTTTCGCATAGAAAATAATATATACTTTTATATTTTTTTAGTAAGATCATATTGACTATAGAATTAGGAGATTGAGTTGGAGATATAAATATATTCCAAAGTTGTATTAAGGTTAAGAGTCTTCATACATGAACGAAATCATTAATTAACCTGTTTATATATATATATAATCATTCTAACCTGTACATTATTGTTGTCTCTAGCTTATTCTTCCGTCCAATGTGTATTTTTTTTCTTGAATGATATATAAAGTTTAAAAAATATGTCCAACTTAATTTTAGTTTATTATTTATTAAGTATTAATATTTATATTAAATTAATTACCATGTCCGTATTCTACTTTTTAAAATTTTGCCGTATCCCATGTATCCGTGTATTCGTGTCAATGTCCGTGTACTCGTATCAATGTCCGTGTCCGTACAACATAGGTGCTAACCAATGCTGGTCCCATATGTTCTAATTTCAGAATTTAGCTAGAACAGCTAAACTAATCCATGCATATTTAACGTAGAGATCGTTAAATGGTAAATACAGCCATGCACACAATATTCGACACTCAACAGGTACATTCATGCATGCACTTGCTTTCAACGGCTGAACAGATTGATCGGTGTTGGTAATTTGTTTCTTTTACTTCTTAATTTTCTATTGCCATTACCACCTCCTAATAAAGGTTAAACTTGACCTAAAGTGATAGTTGTCGAATGGTTTTGGATTCCAAGGCATTCGCGTAACTAGAAGTATAATTCGCCAGTGTCAAAATTAAATTGGTTAACACAATTTTTTATTGAATAATACCAAAAAAAAAATTTAGTCCAATATCATACTAAATTTTAATGTAAAATAATTGTTTTTGACGGATCTTATATTTAAATTCTTCCACAAAATGTGAATTTTAGTTGAATTTAAACCCTAAAAATTTCTCCCTATATACATGGATTGATCAGTGTGTCTAAATTCCTCAGCATAATTGAATTTTATTCCATATACATTGGCTAATAGCAATCAAAGCCTAATAAATGCGATAAAGAATGAAATAAAACATACTTAAATAGACTATTAATCTAATTTTAGTTTTCTATATGTAATGAAAAAATTTGTTAATAAATTTTTAGTTTTAATCAAACCAGTTATATATCCAGCCGTGTTAATTGCTAAAATAATGTACAAAATCAATTCGAAAGTTCTAATTCTTGCATTGATTGTTGGCTGTGATATAGAAGTCAACCTTGTCATTTGACACTGCTGACTTGAAGACAGCTGTGCCCCTGTTCTAGGGTGAGGGTGAGTGGGGATAGTCAACCTTACTATTCTGTAAACTAAATGTTTGTCTAACTATTATTAGCTAGGAGCGAGAATATTCTCTAATGTGTACATATGTTTTGCAAATGAACAATGAAGCCAATAATAATACAATATGACTTACTAAGGAGAGGGTCTAATGAGTACCTCTATGGTGTACACTTGGTGAGTACATTCCTATAAAATATGTTTTTCAACTACATTTCAAAAGAGCAACCGTTGAATATTTAGATATATATAAGTAGGACAATTGTGTAAATTTTCATCTCATTTAAAAATTATTAAGGCATTGAACGAGATCAAATCAATGAACGCACCAAATTTGTCAAAGTTGAATCGTTCATGTTCATACTTGATAAATCATGATTATGAATTCCTTAAAGATTTTCGATTTGGTTAAAACTTTGTAGAAATGATCTACTTATATAACTAAATATCTAACGATTGATTTTAATTATGATAAAAATCTAAATTTTATAAACTATTCATTACAAAGTATTCACCAAATGAACACCTTTAAAGATATTCATTAGAGCATTTCCCTGATTTACTATGTCTAGATTGTTTGTTAAATGAACGGTACTATTCTAATAATATATATTATCATAAACTTTAGACCTGTGGTAGTTGGAATACGTAAAATTACAACTTCTAATGCATGTGATGGTGAAAGATTTCATACCAAGTTTATGAAAAATCAACTGTAGAGAAAGAGATCGATCATGTACGTACATATTAATATTAATAATGTATTATTGCGATAACTAAAATCTATCATATGCAAAGTATTCCAAGGAGCACAATAGACAGTATCCATTTCTCTCATTTCCATTCTCTTGTTACAAAAAGTTTGTATATATGCATTTTAAGAGACATGCTAATACACAGTTAGGCACAATATTGGGGGACTGAGCCGGTTAGAGTCTCCCAACTCGAAGCCATCTGCTGTTGAGGATTTCGTTCGTATCGTTTTGTTTCTTATGGCCAAAGTTATTCCAGAAGATAAAAACAGGACCTGAAAAGCCAACATGGGGAAAGCTAGATTCGACTTTCACCAGAAGTTGTTCAGAGATAGAGCCATCCAGAGAGCCATTAAGTTGATAAGGCCACAGCTTTCATAAATGTGAGGTCAATGTAGAGAAACCAGATGTTGTTCAAGTACCGTATAGATTTGTCGTCATCTCGTACGCGCCCGAGAAAAAAACCAAAAAAATTTCCTTTGCCTTGATTTCGTCCGGGGACCCAGGGCTCAGTTCCATGGTGGCTGCAGCTCATCAATGCCACTTGGACGGAAGAGACGCTCGGTTGTGGTCGATGGTGAGATTCAAGACCAGAGTGTGGGCTATTTAGATCTGAAGCAGAGGTGTTGGAGCTCTAGCTGCCGAAAGGATTCACGCGGCGGAATATGGGGAGGGCATTGTGATACGCATTTGATCTCCATCTTTGGGACATAACCCAAGGCCCATATTGCTTCTTCTTTCTCTTTTTTTCGTTGGTTAGTTCAAATAAGCCCATTGGCGATTATTTGTATTGTCAACTGGTTTGCACCTATTTTGGTAACTTTAATGGCTTTGTCTAGATCTTACACCCTAGTGATAAATGGCTATGTCTAAGTATAGATTTTATTAATGGCACACTGTCACATGCCTTTTTGCTTCACACTATCACATGCATTTTTGCTTCAAAGATAAGTCAACTTCACATCGTTCTAGCCTCTGTACGTTCAACCTCAATGAAATGAGAGAATTGATTAGCCGACGGTGCTCATGGTTGCACTTTTAAGGCAAGCTAGTCACTCACCACAACAATTATGGGTACACGCATAGGGTGTCCCCCACCCCTCCCAACCTGTCTTTGTTGTGCTCTATGATTTGGATCCTATATTTTGATCGGCAGTCATGGTTTCACCTCGGTTCTGGTGGTAGAGAGTGTCTTGTTGTTGGTACTAGTGACCTTTTAATGTATGTTTTGGGATATTGTTGGTACCGGCACAGATTGTATTCCTTGGATTTGACTCATCTAACGATATTTTTGTTGATCATTGTGCAACAGTTTAATGCAATGTGACATGGCGACAGTGACAATAGTAGTAGTTTAGATTTAGAATATATATATTTTTTCTAAATTGTTCTCTTTGCTCCAACCCTAGTGTTTACTGTTTTCTATTTCTAGCATATCTGACTGTAATGTTTGGTAGGCAAATATTTTTCTTATCCTCATTATCTTTTGTGGCGTTTAATGAATTCATTTATTTTTGGAAAAAAAGTAGAGAAACTAGACTCCATGATCGCGAAACCTTGAAAGGTCTACATTTTTCATAAAGAAAATTGCTAGGAATGTCACTCAAGTATGACACGTTCTAAACTTTGCTCACTCAAGTATAGCAAATATCACTTTGCTCACTATTGAATTACATTTGTACTCACTTTGCTTACTCTGGATTCTGCAAAATTTGAGGTTTTGAATTCGAGTTATAATCGGCCAAGGAAACCTATTGGGTATTATAGATCTCTTCCTTATGAGTCTTTTCATACCAAGATCAAGCATCAATTCAACTTGAGGAAGGAGAATCGAAGATTTGAAATTTTAGGTGTTCTTGACTTCAAAGATTAATTTGACAACTTCCATGATGAGTTGGACTTTGGTGTAGTTGAGAAAAATATTTTTAGGTTGATTTCGCACAGATTGAACTCCACCAATTAGAGTGGCGCTTCCAATTTCTCCGGTTCGGAGTGATCAAAGTGAGTAAAAGTGTAATTCGATAGTGAGCAAAGTGATATTTTTCATACATGAGTGAACAAAGTTTAAAACGTGTCATACTTGAGTGACCTTCCTAGCCATTTTTCCTTTTTCATAATTAAACACAGAGAAATTATCTATTATAGTTTCTGAACTTACATGGAATTGTCAAAGTAATAAATCACATCATATTTTCGTCACAAAAACATGTATTTTTTTTGTTTAGTCAACATGCCATTTATTTGGTAACGTGGTATTCATTTTGGAGAAAAATTGTAGTAAAATACATTTTTGCCCCAATATTTCTATTGGCACCTAACAAATTGGTTTGAACACCCAGAGCCATTGCACCTCTCACCGTAGGTTGATTGGAGCAGACGTCTTCTATGGCGTGTATCGCCACCGAAGGTCATTTATCTGATCTGGGGTTTTCTAGGTTGCCTTTCATCTCCAGAATGAGAAGTCACAATCGAATTGGAATGGGAGAAAGTGTGCGGCGTCTGAAGAAAAAATCGCACAACGTGAATGCTTTCATAGTTGAGCCCAGACAAGATGAGTACGATGCAACTAGTCGACTGAGGAAGGTTGTTGGAGGCGACATGTGAGCCAAGGTCAAGGGAGGTGGAGCTCAAGGACGAGTAGGTTGAGATCACATGCAAGGAGGTAATGACAAAGTCGAGGCCGCGATGTGACCGATTATCGATCACCGCAGCTGAGGTAGAGTGAGGGTGTAGTGAGGCAACCAGCGGATGAGGGGTAAGTATAAGCTCATGATGGTAAGACGAGGGAGACAAGTCACTAACTTAGGAATTGGAGCATGGAAAACAGTCCAATCTCGACTTTCCTCTGTTCACACATGTCTTCAGTTTTAGCTAGCACTAACAAGCCACCTTCAACTAACTAGCGCATCTAACCACACTTCTTGAACCTCCAGCTAAACCTTGTAGGGTTATGGACTTTCTAGTTATCGCAAGTCATATTGGGTTTTAGAAGGTTAACCATCTCTCCCACGTGTTCTCTCTCCTTTATCTTGACCGTAGTATGACGAGCGGACTGTCAGTACTGCTGATGTGAATGCAACGTCGTCCGACCAGCCACTTGGTTGGTATTCGTGTCACAAGATTCCTTTCAACCACCTCTACCATCTTTAGTCCACCCTTGACCTTACCCCTCACTTGTGAAGTCATATTGTCGACGAGAAGCTTAATCGGAGACAAAACCTTAGAAATTAGGGCTCGGCTATTTTCAGATCAAATTGGCTAGCGAGATGTCCTCACTGTGAGTTGAGAGATACTAAGATTATTTCTCAATTCAACCCAGAGACAGACAATCGATGGATTGAAGTTTGAGGTCGAATGGAATTAAGGTAATTCCGCATGTTCAAGGTCGAATTGGGTAATGATGTAGTTATGACTATTGGAATGCAGATCTTGCAGGCGACACATCCGATGAGGAAATTTTCTCAATTTTAGTAGTGACTTATATCTTTGGATTATATTACATTCAACACATATTTCAAGTTAGTTTTTAAATCTATGGAATCTAATTTATGGTTGAATCGAACATATATAATTTAAGTTACGAAACAATGTTTTACAATACACGAATCAAAAGACGATTTAACCTCAATCTAGTCGCGCAAGGTTCAAGAATATTTTATTTTTCTATTACATTTACATTTATTGATAGTTTGCTTTTACTAGTAACATAAATATTCTTTTTATGTTATGGATTATTTTTTATGGACACATTTATTTACTGAATTATGATATTTATATCGAGGTCCATGGCGAGCGGACTTTTAACTTGCTCAGATTTCGGTCCGCCAGCATTCTCATTAAAACCCGACTACCAATCACCAAGACCCTCCTAATCCTAGTACTAGAGTTGTATGCCAGGACCGGCACCAATATTCTCTGCCATATGCTTCCTAGTGGTGGGCATCAAGTAAAAAACCACCTCTCACAACACTCAGGACATGACACCTTCTAGTTAGCAAGCTTCTCATACTTACAATCGGAAGTGGTGGCGATCACATCGTTAAACTCTTTCGAGGCTTTCCACAACCTTCTGCTCTAAGAAGCACAGAAACGGCAAAGAGGAGGAATATCGCGTATCGGATACCGATACCGGTACGATACACGTTGGATACGCTCAGATGCGTTTGGATACGGTATCGATTTTTGGATACATATTGGATACGTACGTATTTTAAAATGGATACGTATCCCTGTAATTTGTAAAGATACGTGGGGGTAACCTTGTAATTTTTCAGCACAAAAATTCAATACCACAAAAAAATCAGAAACGGGAAAACGCAAAAACTTAATTTGGAAATCCAGCTCGGTCTCCTCTGCCTCGGGCTCCTCCTCCTCGCCTCGGTCTCCTCCTCCTCCTCGCCTCGGTCTCTTCCTCCTCTCCTCCGCCTCGGTCTCCTCCTCCTCGCCTCTGCCTCGACTCGGTTTGCTCCGCCTCAACTCGATCTCCTCCGCCTCGTGGCTCGCCTCGGTTGCCTTCGCCTCGGTCTCCTCCTCCTCGCCTCAGTCTCCCCCTCCTCCTCGCCTCGGTCTCCTCCTCCTCCTCGCCTCGGTCTCCCCCTCCTCTCCTCCGCCTCGGTCTCCTCCTCCTCGCCTCTGCCTCGACTCGGTCTCCTCCGCCTCGACTCGATCTCCTTCGCCTCGTGGCTCGCCTCGGTCGCCTCCGCCTCGACTCGGTCTCCTCCGCCTCGACTCGATCTCCTTCCCCTCGACTCGATCTCCTCCGCCTCGACGACGACTTGTACGTGAAAGTGGAGAATCGATTGCTGTTTAACTTGTTTTTGAGTCTTTGACTTTGTCTTTCCACTCTTTCGTATCATATGTTTAGTTGTGTACTTGTGTTACTTGTTTTTGTTTACGATGTTGTATGTTTAGTTTTTGACTAATAGTTATACACTTATACACAACACAAACTGATGAACTGATCAATGGGTAGTTGACTAGTTGCCTAGTTGGGTACTGGACTACTGGTTTAGTGGTTTACTGTTTACGGTACAAGTTGTGTTTACTGTTTACAGATCAATGGGTTAATTCAACTTAATTGACTTAATTGAGTTAATTCACAGATCAATGGGTTAAATCACTTAAATGGTTAATTCACTTAATTGGATTTAGTCAAGTTGGGTTAATTCACTTAATTGGGTTAATTGGGTTAAAACTTAAAAAATAGAATACACTTAATTTGAACTGAGATATAATTTGGGCTTAAACCGGACTGAGATAAAATTGGGTTTAGTCAAGTTGAAAGTTTGAAACAGAATACCAAAAATTCAAAAAGTCTTAATCTTAGTCTTAGTTTTGTATGATCTTTAATTTCTTGTGACCAAACTGTAGATGGCTGATGATGACGCAGATACGCCTCCAAACAGTTCTAGTGCCAGTGTTAATGTTAGTGCCCATGAGATTCATAACGTCTTCAATGATAAAGCTCCATTGTGGCAATTTGTAAAGAAGATCGAGAAAACTAGTCAAGCAGGAGGATGTTGGAAATGGCAATGTACTTTCTGCAAGCTGAATTTCCAAGGCTCATACACTAGAGTGAAGTATCATCTTCTGAAAGAGGGTAATCCGGTGGGAGTTACATATTGCTCAAAGGTGAATTCACAAGCACATACTCAAATGATAAATACTCAGATGATAAAGATAGTGAGAGACTGCAAGGAGAGACAATCAAATGCAGCTCCTAGGCAAGTTCCTTTGCCATCATCATCAAGAGGCCAAGGGCAAGGGAGTTCTTCAACTGGTTGTTATGGGATGACCTTTTCTACTTCTTGTGATCCGAAGAAGAGAAAAGGAGGTTCTGGTCCTCTTCACAAAGCTTTCAACAATGAAGCTAGAGCACAATGTGATGAGGAGTTTGGGATGATGTTTTATACCAGTGGTTTATCTTTCAACCTTGCAAGAAATTCACATTATCGGGAGTCTTATTGTCGTGCATCTACTCTTCCAGGTTATACCCCACCAGGGTATAACAAATTGAGAACCACTCTTCTAGCTAGAGAGAAGAAAAATATTGAGCATCATTTGGAGCCAATCAAGATGACTTGGCCTACAAAGGGTGTGAACTTGTGTAGTGATGACTGGTCGGATCCACAAAGAAGACCTATAATCAATGTGTTAGCAGTTAATCAAACTGGTGCAATGATGCTCAAAGCGGTAAATTGCGAGGGTGAATTCAAGGATCACAAGTTGGTTGCAAACCTAATCATAGAGTCTATTAAGCAAGTTGGGTACCAAAATGTGGTGCAAGTTGTCACCGACAATGCTCCGGTATGTTCCAAGGCTGGTAAGCTTATTGAAACCCAATATCCCACCATATTTTGGACACCATGTGTAGTTCATACATTAAATCTTGCTGTGAAGAACATATGTGCACCTACACTCCCTTCATCACATAGTGATGCAACTCAAGATATGTATGATGCCTGTTCTTGGATCATGCCTGTTTCTGATGATGTTGTGTTTATTAGAAACTTTATTATGAATCATGGTATGAGATTGGTGATGTTTTCAGAGCATTGTGACTTGAGGTTACTTTCAGTTGCTCCTACAATGTTTGCATCAATTATTGTAATGATGTTGAGATTTAAAAAAATCAAGAATAGTTTGCAACAAATGGTGATTAGTCCAAAGTGGGAGGATTATAGGGCTGATGATTATCATAAGGCAGGGCTTGTGAAAGTAAAGCTTCTAGATGAGCAATTTTGGGATGACATTGAGTACATCCTCACCTTCGCTGGTCCCATTCATGAGATGATTAGAAATTCCAACACCGATAAACCTTCTCTTCATTTGGAGTATGAATGGTGGGATATCATGATAGAGCGAATCAAGCATGCTATTTACCGAAAAGAAAGAAAGCAACTACATGAAATTTTAGAGTTTTGAAATGCTGTGGAATCAGTATTGATAGCAAGGTGGACCAAGAGCTATACATCTCTACATTACTTGGCACATTCTTTGAATCCAAAGTAAGTATAACATCTACTCAATTCATTTTGGTACTTTTTGTTATTATGGAATTTCTTATTATTGTTCTTATCTTGTTTAGGTATTACAGCTTTGAGTGGCTTCAAGAGGACAACAACCGGGTTGCTCCCAATAATGATCAAGAGATTTCTGTAGAAATGAAAGCTTGTATTGCTCGATATTTTACCAATCCCGAAGACAGAAGAAAAGTTGCAATTGAGTTTGCTGATTTTTTCAATTGCACGAATGGTCTTAGTGATGGAGATGATATAAGAGATAGGTATCATATGGAGCCTGTAACTTGGTGGTCGGTTCATGGAGCAAGTGTTCCAACTATCCAACACTTGGCGTACAAGTTACTTGGTCAACCCTCTTCTTCCTCATGTTGTGAAAGGAATTGGAGTACCTACAGCTTCATTCATTCTTTGGCTAGGAACAAGTTGACACCTCAAAGGGCAGAAGATTTGGTTGTTGTTCATACTAATCTTCGTCTTTTGGCTAGGAGACATCCAAGTTACAATGAAGGCGTGACTCAACAATGGGATCTTGGTGGTGATGAAATGGATTCTTTGGATGTTTCTAATGTTGGTGTTCTAGAGATTGCCCAACTTTCTCTTGATGAACCAGACTTGGAAGCGATGATCTTTAATATTGATGAAGATGAAGATGAAGAAATTGATTTGGAAATGCCTAAAGATGTCTACTGCCTTTACATAAAGCTACAATGACATAAACTTTAATTACATGCTTATTATTATTATTACTTTAACTATATTTGAATTTGTAATGGATAATTTGATTTTAGTATCCTACTCGTATCGTATCCTTGGATTTTTTTATTTTGCCGTTTCGACGTATCGTATCGTTTCGTATCCCCGTTTTCATATCCGTTTCAGTGCAACCTAGCTTCTACTGGACTTGCTCATAGAGAGCCTGCCAAACCTCCGCCGTCTCTACCTCGGCGCTAAGAGTCAAGATCCTGGCCATAGCAGTCATGGCATCCATCAGAGCTTTAACTAGTTTCTAGCGAGCCTAAATCAAAACCCCACGCAGGCGATCAATTAACCAGATGGCTTATGCCCATTTTAGTACTTAGTTAATAACAAAATGATAAACCCTGAATAGTTGTCGGTTTTTTAAAATATTTTGTAGGCATAACGTTTGTTGGTAATTCCTAGTGAATACAAAATACAACCTATATGGTATTAGATGTGTAGTTAGCGAAGATCAAGAAAGAATATTGAAGAGAAGAACTGATAGGCTGGATAAATATCTATTCAAAGGTACCTTATTTTCAACCAAGATATATCATTGCAATAGTCACTTATAAGGGTTGTCAAACACAAGGAGTTGGTGACACTAAATCCTAACACAAAACTGAAATGCTGACAAACTTGACTACAGTACACTAATGACACTACGAATCTAAGCTAGACTGACTCAAATGCTACGAAAATTTGATGCAATATACTAGACACAGTGGTGGACTACCACACAAAATTTTAGGGTATTCGGAGTAGTTTTGGGTACCGAACTGAATTGGCTAAGCTACAGCTAATGCAGAAAGTAAACGCTGAAAGTAAATATGCTAATGAATGCAAATGAATTTAAAACTATATGATTAAAGAGTTAAGAGGAATGCAATCCACTACCGCCATTCCATCTTCCTAACATATACTTAACCTAATGCACATATTCAATAAATGAAAGTTCCCAGGAAGAGTTTATCGTTATAACCACATCTTATTACCTAATCCTTATGCCTATGCAGGTTTGTCATGGACCTCCCCTACATCTATCCCTCTATTGAACTCATAGTCATCGACCCCAAGGTTTACAAAGAAGAAAGCATTAAACTCTAGAAAAGGTTTGAGAATCTACAAGGGTTCAAAGATACACTATATGTCCTGCTAGACATATGGACTTCAATCTCCTGACGGTAAAATCAGTGTATCACTATAGAGAATCCGATGGAAGAAATTATCTTTAGTCGCCCGTATCTCATGAAACAAGAATCCTAGCATGCATACTAAGTTGCGCACCAAAGTAAACATACAAGAATTCATACGGTAAATCCTTCAGAGAAAGAAACCTCATTCAAAGAACATGTAAAACTAGGTTAAAGTGTCTGCATTAAAAAAAACTTCATGTACGGGGCTTCAAGCAACCCTTCAACTATGAGTTTAGCTACTAAAAGTCATAATTAAAAAATGGAAACAATTCATAGAGTTGAAACAAACAAACAAGATGAAGAAGAACTCTGGTCGGCTAGAATTCGACCGGTCGAAAAGATCCTCGACCCGTCGAACCGAGATAGGGTGGATTTCTCTCTGTGGCTTCCTCTCCTTATGCACGAAATTCCTCTCTCTAAAATCCTGATTCTCCTCTTCCTAAACCTAAATTAGGTTTATATACTTCCTCCAATTGTTCTCCTAGAGTCCACATTGGAATAAGTTTCTATAATTGCACATAACTCCTTCATTTCTCTGTATTGAGCTAGGAATCCTTCTTTTGTTTCCTTTTCCTTTATTTCTCCACAAAACATATTAAAACAATAAACATAATTAAATCACTCAATTAATAACAATACGCTAAATATAGGGAACAAATTAAATACCGAATAGACGCATAAATATGTAACTATCAAGAACATACTGGTCTCATTGGCAATTAGGTAAAACATGCATTTGCATATCATAATTTTTTACTGAGGATGACAGGCTTGTGTCCTATCCTGAATTAGTCAGTCTCACTTATAGCTTGACTTTATTTGTTATATTCAAAGCTGGAATTTAGAAAAGTGTGTTATGATGCACAAACCAACATATCAGCTGGCATATATATTTGATTTCTAGAAATGTGTTTTTGCCCTATCCATTGTTGGCCTTTGTTTAGAGTAAGTTGGGATCAGAAAAACCTTTTTGCCTTATTTTGAAATCCAGTCATGTTTAAGGTAAGTACTAGTTTGTCTATTTTGTCTGGCTTTGACATTCACATGTCATATCTAGTATCTCGCCAGGAGATAAACGTTCGAAGAAAGTTATGTCCTTATGCTTATATGATTTCTCTTTTAGCATACCAGTAAGGATAGATAACGACCTTGGTATCCTAGTCTCTCTGATTCTCTTTGACTAGGCACATAAGACTCTAACTAGGTTTGTGATTCAAACCTCGGGATTACTGCTTGAGTGTTTGTAGAGTTTCTCATGGTGCATCTCTTAAGTTGAGTCTAGTGCATATTGCATTGTCCATAATATCTCTAAGATTTTAATTCTATTGTATGTAAAGTCTCAGAGTCGGACAAAAGTCTTTTTCAGATTCATTTGCATCTTGCATTCCATGATATCGAATTGGTAAGTGCAACCAACCCCAGAAGTGTTCTTAAGAACCAGCTCTGTAATAAATGTGTTCTGGATATAAACCTTTCGATATCTTCGTACGTATATGGAAACGAAGAAAGAGGACCAAAGGGATTTTAAGCTTGTGTGGCAGACTAGTAGGGATATCGTGTCTAGCGATCCTGAGAGAGCTTGTATGTGTAAGCACTTAGAAACAAGAGAGGGAGTACAACTCCCAGAGTAGTCTGAGAGACTATAAAGGATAGTCGCGTTTAGTGCTACTAGCGAAGTTGTAATCTTGTGAGAAGTGTGTTTGCATGTTTTATTGAGTATTGATTGTAAGAAGCAATTCATGAAGAATTAGTTTACAAATAGCTGAGTTTTGAGATGAAACTTTTGATAACCTTTCATTTGTAACCACTTAGGCAAGAAAGAGTGTAGCTTCGTTAAACTAGTAGAGAGACTAGTGAGGATAGCATATGTGTATGTATCCCCAGAGTACAAGAGTCTTATAAGAAGTGTCAATTACATAAATGAAAGGTTTGTCCCTCAAGAGTAAGAGGCACGTAATTTTTCTTCCTAGTTGCAGAGTTTCTACGAGTAAAAATTGTCTTGGTGTTATTTGTTCGTTTACTCTCTTACACATTTTCTTTATCTCATTAAGTATATGTTTTTCAAGATAGCTTCATATATTGCTATTCTTAATACGATCTTTTGACAAAAATTCACCCCCTCCTTTAGACCTTCATATTTTAAAAGTACTTTTTTTATGTTTCTTCTTCAAAGAACACTACAAGAAAATTGCACCTAGACCACGGACCATTTCCGTCGTCTAGGTGCAGTTTTCCATCGTCTAAGTACTTGGACGACGGAATCTCCGTCGTCCAAGGTCCGTGCTCCAAGTGCTGTCGTCCAAGAACCTGGATGACGGAGATTTATTGATCCGTCGTCCAAGTGCACTTGGACCTCGGACATTATCCGTGGCCCAGGTAGCCACCTGGACGACGGAAACTCTAAGTCTCCGTCGTCCAGGTGAACACCTGGGCCACGGACATTGCTCGTTTGTCCGTGGCCCAGGTGTTCACCTGGACGACGGATAAATAGTAATCCGTCGTCCAGGTGCATACATGGGCCACGGACAAACGAGCAATGTCCGTGGCCCAGGTGTTCACCTGGACGACGGAGAATTTGTTCTCCGTCGTCCAGGTGAACACCTGGGCCACGGAGAACGGCAGGGTTTAGGGTTTAGGGGTTAGGGGTTAGAGGTTTAGGGTTCTGCACCTGGACGACGGAGAACATAATATCCGTCGTCCAAGTGAATATTTAATTTTTAAAAAAAAATAAATTGAAATTAAATATTATTAATTTAATTTATTATTATTTTAATTTAAATAATGAAAAATGCTAAAATTAAATAAATAAACTAAATTTTGAATATTAATTAATAACTTAATTATTAAATAATCAAAGTAAATTAATTTGTACATACGAAAAAACCCATAAATTAAAAATTAAAATATTGTTCGGAATGCGGAAAGAAACGAGATAATATACTACTAGCTAGCTAATACACTGGAGGAGCAGATGCGCCGCCGAGTCCTCCGCCTCCAGCCGGGTCGTTGTCGTCGGGGTGTGAGTTCAGAGGAGGTTGACATACTTCTCGATTTTGTTGCATGAGGGCGATGAGTTGGGCTATTTGTGCTTGTTGTTCGTCAAGTCTTTGCCGCATTGACTCATTCTCCTCTCGTGCCAGTCGAGCCTCTTGAATGGCTGCTTCGACGGCCGCAGCCTGACTCCTTCTCCGCTGCCCCGAACCTCCCGTAGATGATGAGCCGGAGGTCGTCGACAAATCTCGTACCACCCTAGGCCCAAAGTGCCTAACCTCCTTGCCAGCTCTACGACCGTAGACCTCATCCGCGATTGCAATTTGGCTCTCTAAGGATAGAGGAGGCAGGTCTTCCGGCGGCACATCTGGGAACGCAAGCTGAGTGTTGGCCAACTCTTCATGCGCACGCTCTATCGCCCTTGCCTACAAAAGAATAATTAATTTATTATAATGAAATAATATTTAAATAATAATTACTATAATTAAAAGCACATATATATATATCATTTACGCCGCATTGACTCGCTTCATTATCGAGCCCTGGCGTCACGTACGCGCTTACGCTTGCATCAAGATAAGGGTGTTTGGAACCCTTATCCTTGTGCTCCTTGGCAATTTGAATGAACTGCTTGGCGCCGGTAGTATGGTGTTTCTCCTTCTTCCCCCGGTTGGCTTTGTTGACACCGGAGAATTTCTGTTACACAACATAATTAAATCATTAAAAAATGAATAACTACAATTTAAATAATTCAATTATCTTAATTGAAATAAAAAAAATAAATTAATACCTTAAATTGTTCATCGGCAAAGTGGTTACACAACCACTCCCATTCATCTTCTCTCTCCCCTTGCAGCTCTACCGGGGGAGGCATATGACCGACATCTTTGAAGTACTTATGGAGCCTGTACTTCCAATCTTTGTAGATGGAGTTAGCGGTTTGATTGATATGCCTCAACATAGCCGGTGTCGGATCCACGTCAAATTGTTCCTATCAAAAATAAATAGAAAATTATAATCGTATATATTATGAAATTTTAGGCCGAGATTAACAATATTATATAATAACTAAATTGAACGTATTACGTACCGAAAGATCTTTGAAGACTTTCGCCTTCTCATGATCCGGCGCCTCCTTCCAAGTAGGGGCAGTGATACGAACCCGGTTACGGATGATTGACCCTATCCCATGCGCCGAGAGACTTGCTAGCTGAGCTGTGGGAGGGCCACCGGTGAATTCGTCGTACGGCAAGTCGATCTTTTTACCGGTCGCCTTGCAAATACGCTCCGCTTTGCCCCCTTTAACGAGACCCCGAGTCCTTTTCGGTTCCGGGTCAGTGGGGGCCCTCCTTTCCCTACGGCGGGCGCTATACATGATTGATTCGGCGGTCGAGGACGCCTGAGTACTTCCCGTTGAATGGGTACCGGGCGTCGGAGATTGGAAGGGGTCGACGTCATCACCGCTCGAGATGAATGGGGGAGCGGGAATTTTCCCAGAGGGCGCTACGGACGGACCAGATGATCCGTCCGGATTGAGAGCGTCGTTGCCCTCCGGTGGTAATTCCCAACCGACTTGGTCCGCCAAGCGGCGGAGCATGGCATCTTCTGCCTCTTGTTGGGCTTTCTTCTTGCCGGATGTCGTCTTTGGCGGAGCCATTTAAACCTAAGAGTACGGGGTTAAAATACCTACTTACCATAATAATTACAACTTAAAAATTTACGCTAATTAATTAAGTACGTTTAAGATTTAAATAGAGTATACTAGCTTGGCATTTTCGGTCGTTCAATGGACGTGCGACCCGCGCGATAAAGTGTAAATTTTCAATTAATCAGCCTTGGTTAAATCGAAAAACATGGCCAGTTAGGGATAGAGATAACGCGTGAGGCAGGACTAATTTCGACAAAAGTCTTTCTTAGTCCAAATCCTGTCACCAGTCATAACCCGTTTCTAGACACCATGTCCGACATTCGGCCAATTTTTCGAAAATTTACACTCCCTCAAGTCCTTTGCAAACTCCGCCCTCAACCTCGTGTCCATAACTTCACTTAGGTTATGGTGTGCGGTGATGAAATCCACACATCACGAGGGGTTAAGGAGATAAGCAAGAAAAAGAGGCGCCATCTATTCCAAAGAGTGCGACTTAATTACACCAAGCCTATGTACTAAATTTAAATCGAACACGTACTACTAATTAATTTACTAAAAAATACACGTAATTACATGCAATATAATAATTAACCATTTAGCATGCAATAATTAACCATTTAATTAATTAATAACAATAATTATTTATTTAATAAATTAATAACAATAATTAATTATTTATTTAATTAATAACAACAAATTTACAATTATTCATTTAATTAGTATTAAATAACAATAATTATGATTTAATTAATTAATAACAACAATTAATCATGCTCTAAATATTTAAAACTAATTACTAAATTAATTTCTACTAATTAATTATATTTAGAATTTAATTAATTAATAAAATGAAAATTATTTAAATAAGGGAAAAATAGAAATTTACCGAATCGGAGTTTTCGGGAATTTCGCCGGAGTTGTGTCGTCGAAGAGGAGGAATCGAACCACGCCGGAGTTGTATCGTCGGAGCGTCGTCGCCGGAGGAGAATATCACCGGAATGAGATTGAGAGAGAGAGGAGAGGAGAGATGGAGAGAATTGTAAGGGATGAGGAAAAGAAGATGAGCCGTACTCTATTTATAGAGTTTCACTTAGACGACGGAGCACTATTCTCCGTCGTCTAAGTGAACTTGGACGACGGAAACAGTGTTCTCCGTCGTCCAGGTGGCGGTTTCAAAATTTTGAAACGGCGCGTAATTAAGGGGCGGGACGTTTTGAACCGCCATGGAATTGTACTTAGACGACGGAGAATGAATTCTCCGTCGTCTAAGTGAAAATTCAAGCGGTCCCAAAAACGGAAGCGGTAAATTGAACTGCCATAAATTTGGACTTGGACGATGGAGATGGTAAGTTTCCGTCGTCCAAGTGAAAATTACATGAAAAAATTAAACAAAAAAAAATTTGAACCGCCATGATTTTTGAACCTGGATGACGGAGATGGTCATTCTCCGTCGTTCAGGTGAACACCTGGACGACGGAAAATGACCATCTCCGTCATCCAGGTTCATATTACGTAAAAAAAAATTAAAAAAATAATTCGCTAGGAATTTAGTGATCTGTCATTCGAGTGAAATAGTCGTACAATATCGATGAACGCATCGTATATATGAACAGTTAAATTTGAACCGCTGATTAATTTTACGTATTGAAACATGTTAAGTATCGACTAATCTTTACGACTTCAGTGTTCATGAGTAGACGCTCATTTGCAGCAGAGTATTAACGAAATTGAATTTCGACAAAACAACCATTGGATATGTTCGTCGTAACATAATATATAATTGTCTTCAAAGGACCATAAAATAATAAGTTCGGGAAGGGTTTGATCGGCACAGTCAACCGCAAAACCGATAATTTCACAAACCGGAAACGTGGATACAAGGCATTTCGCAACTCCGATTTTCGAACCGTCGAAGCTCACACACCAAGAATTGTTTACTCTAAAGTCTTGATGAAAAGAAAATGCATTGGAAGAAGGTCTAGAGGGTCGTTGTCTTAGAAAAAATTACGATATCTGCACCTGGACGACGGATATGAAGTTATCCGTCGTCCAGGTGCAGACCTGGACGACGGAGAATGACGTTCTCCGTCGTCCAGGTGTATAGACCCTGAATTCAGGGGTTAGGGCCTTACTGTTTAGGGTTTAGGGTTTCTGAACTTGGACGACGGATAATGACCATTATCCGTCGTCCAGGTGCATAGACCCCGATTTCAGGGGTTAGGGCCTTAGGGATTACGGTTTAGGTCGTCCCCGGTCATTTGTGTACGTGCATGTCCGTTTAATTATATTCTGATTCAAAAATATAATTAAAAAATTTATCGATCGATCCGATCGAACTGCTAGATTTAGGGTCAAGGATTTAGCTAGGGTACGTTTTATATGAGATTGAGATTTGGCGCCAATATTTATTAATTTCTCCGTTGGCCAGGATATATAATTCAGATTAATTTCTTACCGTAAACCGGCATCGATCATATATATATATTACAATAATTACAGTAATTAATTACCAATTAATCTCCCTCGTCGTATGACCGTACTCTTCATCATAATCATCATCGTCCTCATCCCCGTTAGTCGACGGCTCATCCTCGTCATCGTACTCAACATCGTCCGACGAATAACCTGAGTCCTCGTCCGCGTCCTCTTCCTGCTCGTCTTCTTCATCTACCTCATCGATAATCTCATCTTCAGTTAGATCTGTACAACCATCAGGCATGGGTAACCGTTCACCATCTTGAACCAGGTCCATTATATCGGAGCGGACCATAGAAATATTAGGCTCTTGATAGGCAGGAATGTCTCTTTCTGGTTCAGCAGCATCTTCAGTCGTCGCCGGTGTCCCTTCAATTGTCTATGTATTCCATATTCCTCTGTGAGAGATATGGTTCACTATTTTCCACCCTTCACCGGCTTTCGGATCGTCGAGATAGAACACCTACCGAACTAAGGTGGCGAGAGCGAAAGGCTCATCCTCATACCAGTGCGAGTTTGTATCGACTGATAATAGTCCCAGGTCTTCCTTTGTACGCTTGAACCATCTGCACTTGAATAGGAAAACGTTGACATCATTCCCGTAACATAGCTGAACCACGTATACAATAGCCCCGTAATATAGATCATTGTCTTTCCCAACGGCTACCCCACTGTTTTGTGTTCTTCTTCCTTTGTCTCGGGCCAATGAATGGAACTTTACACCGTTCACAAAACATCCGGGATAAATATAGTGTTTAACCGGCTTCCCTGCTAGCAAGTGCTTTGGCCATGACCACCACCCTCCGTGGTTATCAGTTTTTTGCAGATCAATCATCTGCAAAAAAGGGAAAATTAAATTAATATAAGGGTTTACTTTCTACAAACATGAGCGATATGTATTTAAATAATCTCATCCGAGTCGTACGTACGTACCCATTGGAAGAAATAATCAGGAAACTTCTTCTTAACCATTTTCTCAATCCACGCCGAACTCTTGTTTTGATTTAACGCCTGAAGCCTCTCCCTGTATGACATCATGTACGGCTCAACTTCATCACAGTCTCGCAACACTACCCAATGTGCCTCAATAAGTTCTTCCCGTGTTAACGATTCCTTTAATACTCCTCTAAACGGTCGGACGACATTGGTGACGACAGAAAGATTGATGCGGGCACTGCGATCGGAGGCAGTGGGAGGGGGTGGATCTTTGAGGTACCTGTGGCAGTAAGTAACACACTCATGCATTAGGTATGTCTCTGCTATGGAGCCATCCGGGGCCGACCTGTTTTTGACGAATGACTTATACTGTCCAAGCTGTCTACAAAATCAAACGTACACATTACATAAGTACATATAGCTAGCTAGCTAGTATATATATATATTCTCCAGTGGAACAAATTAATTAATTAGTTGTACGTACCTTTCTTGAGGATACATCCAAGTGTACTGGACCGGACCAGAAATGAGCACCTGCTCGGGCAGGTGGATCTTTAGGTGAATCATGATGTCAAAGAAAGCAGGGGGGAAAATCCTCTCTAGTTTGCAAATGATGTGCACAATTTGTTGTTGCAATTCCACCACATCTGACTTCTTTAATTCTCTGGCGCATAACCTCTGCCACCACCTGCACAATGCCACTATTGGTTCTACGACGTCCCGAGGCAAGTATGGTCGAATTACCACTGGAATCAGACGTTGCAGCATAACGTGATAGTCATGTGTCTTTAGACCAACAAACTTGTGTTGCACCTCGTCCACTGCTCCAGTTATAGTAGCTGCATACGTAGCCGGATAACGAACGCCCTTAAACCAGTGAAATACAGAACGTCTAAGCGTCGGCTTCACTGTGTAAGGTGCATCTGGCATCTTGTTGTACACTCCTTTCCTATCCCTCCTCAACCACAAGGGACGACGTAGATTCATTGATTCCAAATCTTTGCGCGCTTTGGGAGTATCTTTAGTCTTGAACTTAATACCGAGAATTGTTCCCACCACGCTGTCGCACACATTCTTTTCTATGTGCATCGCGTCCAAGTTGTTCCTCAGCTTCAACTTCGACCAGTAAGGGAGTTCAAAAAATATACTCTTGTGATCCCAATAGCTCAGATCATGTGGAGGAATTGGATTGCATTTCTTTACATCCGCGTCATTGCTCAACACACCAAAGTCGAAATAACTCAACCTCTCTAAAATCTCTTCGCCAGACCAACTACGGGGTTTAGGATTGTTCTCTACCGTACCGTCGAAATGAGCTTCATCCTGTCGCCACGGGTGGTCATGAGGAAGCCATCTACGGTGACCCAAGTAACACACCTTCCCCGCGTGCCAACTAGAGTTCACGTCGTCCAAACATATAGGACATCCATTATATCCTTTTGTCCTGCAGGCTGCCAACATCCCATAAGCTGGAAAATCGCTGATCGTCCACATTATGGCAGCCCTCATCGTGAACATCGTGTCAGTGAATTTGTCATAAGTTGGGACTCCATTTTCCCACAACAGTTTCAGCTCGTCGATCAAAGGTCTGAGGTAGACATCTAAGCACTTCGATGGAGATTTAGGACCTGGAATTAATACGGTAAGGAAATTAAATTCCTTGTTCATGCACATCCACGGAGGCAAGTTGTACGGCATCAGAATAACTGGCCAAGTGCTGACGGCGGAGCTATTACTTCCCCAAGGATTGAATCCGTCTGTAGATAGGCCGAGTCTAACATTTCTAACCTCTGAAGCAAAGTCTCCAAATTCTCTGTCGAAATGTTTGAAACCCTCCCCATCCGCGGCGTGTCGCATGACATCGTCATCTATTCGCTTTTCTGCGTACCATCGCATCACCTCTGCTGTGTGTAGAGACATGTACAGGCGCTGCAATCTGGGAATCAAGGGAAAATATCGAACAACTTTCACAGGAATTCTCTTTTTCGAACTCTTCCTATTCAACTGGAATCTGCACTGGCCACATACGGGACAATAGTCCAACTCTTTATACTCTTTGTAAAATAGCACACAATCATTCGGACATGCGTCAATTATCCTGTACTTTAGGCCGAGGCTGCTCAGGATATTTCTAACCTTATAATGAGATTTAGGAAGATTGTGATCATCAGGAAGCAACTTACATATTTGCTCCTGAATTTCGTCAAAAGCACTCACTGACATTTTGTGCTTCACTTTTATCTTCATTTGCTCCATCACATATTACAACACATTCTCTCGACATCCAGGGAACACCGGGGTCTGCGCTTCAAGTAGTATCCGGTTGTACTTTTCCATCTCACTGGTGTCAGTGGCCAAGCTAGCTGCGGGGAATGTGTCATCATGCTCATAAGTGGTACTGTAACCTCCGTCTTGGTGTTGGTGTCCACCATGACTACATCTCGGAAACGCATCATGGACCAAATCTGCAGTTGGGTTGCAAGCTGGGGGTCCGGCACCACTGCCGCTGGATGAGGCACCATGGTAACTGTACCCTGAGCTGAAGTCTGCTGCGCTGAACTCTACTGCTTCACCATGCTCGCTCCATGTAGTGTAACTCCACATCATACCATTTTCGTACAGGTGTTGCACCATAACATTAACCTCCGCATACTGACAATTAAGACATTTCTGACACGGACACCTGAAACGTTTCTTTCCCTGACCATGTTCTATCGCAAAATTCACAAATTCGCTAATTCCATCCATATACCGGACATCACATCTATTCTTCAACTTCATCCAACTCTTGTCCATACTGCTACAAAATATTATAATTAATTAATTATTACATATATATTTGTCAATTAATTTACGCTTAATTATACGTACGTACTCGATCTACATCGATCCATCAATTACGTACGTACGTACGTAATTTAATCGATCTGTACATATATATATATATATATATATATATAGCTAACATCAGCTAACATCCTTGCATGTATATATGTATGTACGTTTTCACTAAATATATATTAATTAATTAATTAAGCAAATTTTAACTGCGTACGTATACGTACGTACCTGCTGGCCTTCTCGATATCTGTACGTTAATTAAGCTAACTAGCTAGTCAGCGGAGATCCCTTATCGACCCTGATTCTTCTCGGCCTAGCTAGCTACCTAGCTCGCTTCTAGCTAGCTAGCTCCCTAGCTTCTCCTTCTCCCTTCTCCTTCAATTCTTCTTCAAATGGAATGAATAGATCGAGGCCAGGAATGAATTCGATTAGCTTATATAATGCTTCACTTAGACGACGGAGGTGTCGGTACGTCGTCTAAGTGGAAGCACGTTTCGTATACTCGGACGACGGCGTGTCGGTCCGTCCTCCAGGTAATCACCTGGACGACGGAGAATACCATCTCCGTCGTCCAGGTGATCACCTGGAGGACGGAGAAGACTCCGAGGTCCAGGTGATAACCTGGACGACGGAGAATACAATCTCCGTCGTCCAGGTGACCACCTGGAGGACGGAGAAGACTCCGTGGTCCAGCTGACCACCTGGACGACGGAGATGAAATTCTTCGTCGTCAAGGTGGTACTTGGACGACGGAGTCATTTCCGTCGTCCAGGTGTCACTTGGACCACGGAACAATTATGTTTCCGTGGTCTAAGTGATGTTTTCTTGTAGTGGAAATAAATTACACACATTATCTCGAAGAAGAAAAAACGTTCGAAGAAGCAAAATAAATTACGAGTATTCATTAACCTGATGCCCATTTTAAAACTTAGTTAATAACGAAACGCTTGGAGTGTGAGAGACCGTTTGATGTCGCCACGTCGCGTACTGCAATTTTCATTATTGTACGAGCTATTGCTATTCTCGCTATAGAGAGTCGAAACATATTAATTTATTTCTCGCACCCAATTACTGATGAATATGAAAAAAAAAAATTATCATACATAAAATAGAGATGAAATTCAGGTAGGAATTCAGATTATTTCTCTAAACTAAATTAGACAAACAACACATTGTATATATTGCCTGCCCTTAGTTCTATTGGCTTGCTCAGTATATGTGTTGTACGTGGAGCCAGGAAAAAAATTGAAATAGCAAAGCTGAGACTCGACCCACATCTGCCTCATAGAAGCCAAATCCCTCACCACCCCACTAAAAAGTTTCTTAGCATGCTCCTCTCCCCTGGCTGTGTTGAGTAGCTAGTCTATTTGATAACGTGAGTCACAAGTTCTATTCATGCTGGTGTCAATATAAAGAGTATTATAAGTGGTGCATATATATGTGTATTACATATATTATCACGTACAAAGGAAATACAATGTGTTTTTTTTGGGCGGGGCGGTTTAAAGACCTTAACCAACCAATGTGATTTTAATGTACTGGAATTCTAAAAACCCATTGCTCACATTGGTCAGATTACAAAGAAATTTAAATAAAATAATAGTTGTAATATATGTAACACCGACACTCCATTCTAGTGTCGTGTCACGTGTCCGACACTTGAGGATACTTCGATACTTGGAGACGCTTGGAGATATCGTGTCCAAAGTGGTACATGACGTGTCCCAAAATTTTGTTATTTGGATGCTTAGGGACACTCCTTAGACACCCGGAGCTACTCTTTCGACACTTGGGGACACTTTAGCACAACAAATAATATATATTTTTAGTAAGATCATATTGACAATAGAATTAGGAGATTGAGTTGGAGATATAAATATATTCCAAAGTTGTATTAAGGTTAAGAGTCTTCATACATGAACAAAATTATTAACCAATTTATATATAAAGAAAAATCATTCTAATCTGTACATTATTGTTGTCTCTAGCTTATTTTTCGGTTCAATGCATTTTTTTGTTCTTTAATGATATATAAAGTTTAAAAATCATGTCCAACTTAATTTTAGTTTATTATTTATTAAGTATTAATATTTATATTAAACTAATTGTCGTGTCCTGACATGTCCGTATCCTATTTTTTAAAATTTTACCGTGTACCCGTGTCAATATCCTTATCCGTGTAACATAAATTGTAATACTCCAACTTATTTTAGTCCGGAAGAGTAAAATTTGCACTCCTCTCTTTACAAACCACACTCCTATTCATATATTTTATAATTTCCAGTTTCTATGTATTTGCTTCCGATAATATCCTCATCTATTCATCTTTTTCACTTTCTCTGCGAAACTCAACCATCACTGCTAAAAGTTCTAACAACCCAGAAAATTAATTGCAATGATTGATTCTTCTCTTTCAGCTACACTATATCAAGATTGATGATTAGCAAGTCTATTTTCTCTATATGGGTCATGGTTCTCACCTCTCTCCCGAATTCCCGATCCAATTACAATTGAATTGCATATCTTCTTGTTGTTAGTTTTCTGAAATAATCACTGTTTCGAAATTCACCTCCAAATTCACTGAACTTTTGTGTGGATGGAGTAGAAATGAACCTCATTACGGTTAGAACACGCACTGGGATAGCACAAATTGGAATAGATTATAAGATGATTTTGAGGGTTTTCTGTTTGGAAAGTCCCACATAGAAGATAAATGAAGACAATTATCTTTAATAAGGGATACCTTGTATTATAGTAAATGGAAGTGACTTTGAGCGAAAGAATTTCATTGGATTATAATAGATATTCCTCGTAGAATATAATTAATATTAATTAATCATAAATTGAACCTGGGGACATGGTTAAAATTAAAATATGTTTTGGAACAAATATCTTTTTACGTTGAGATACGACTCTTCGTCTTTGGAACAAGACAACGTTTTGTTCAAAATGCTGAACATGTGTCTTACGTCTATAAAAGAAGCATGAATAATCTGTTTCAAAGACCCAATTGTTTTTTTTTACAAAATCTTCCATACAATATAAACAGAAAGACAGACTGAAGTTCGAGTTAAAATTCAAGGTATTCTGCAAGCCTTGGATTGAGAGTTAAATCTTGGGAGACAAACTTCAAGAAGACTCTACAAGTAAAAGTGTAGGGACAAATTTTTGTCTTAGAACATTGCGTTTGCAAGCCTCTCTTGATAATCAAGTTAGTAAATTTGAATTGGTTTATTTGTTTCAATTTCTCTATTTTGATTGAAAGCCTTATCAAATTTAATTCTCTATTTTTTAGTTTCATTAATTTTAATATACAATTTACGATATACATAATCAATATTTGTGAGACCAACACCCTAGCTAGTTGAAGCGCCGCAAGAGTAATACCAAAACTGTCCATTGCATCCTTGTGGCTCGTCCGGTGGCCCCTGGCCTTGGTGGCGGTAGCCTATGGCGGCCTCGTCATCTTGCTGGGGTGCATTCAGACGGGTAATGGTTCCGGCCCCGTGATAGGTGTCAGTGATATATGGAGCTCGTGTAGTGGTAGAGAGATGTCTAGGTTGTTTTCGATAGGATTTTGTGGTGACAGTGGCGAGGAGAGATGGCTATCGTGCCATGAGTGGAGAGATTTGAGCTTCCTCCGGTCCCCTCAGATCTCCTTCGGTCAGGCGTAAGTAAGAAGGAAGCGCAAGTGTAGTAAAGTATTTTTTCATTCCAATAATCTTTAAACCTAGTTCTTCTTTCGCACGACCATTGTTATCCTTTTGCTGCACAACTTTGCGAGTGCAGTCTAGAGAGATTATCATCGTGCCTCTGCATCCTTTACACTTGGAGACACGATTCTTAGTTCTATACTTGAATTTTGTTGCTTTGGAATCGGGGAGCTTTGATCACACTAATGATTGATTGTTACATGCTCAAAGCTTCCCCATTTCACGTCCTCCCTAGTTTAGCTACTTCTTTGAAATCAAAACAATGAATACATAATGCAATCGTTGGGTGGCTACTCGTGTATGCTCGAATTCATACTAAATCTAATATTTATTGTTCCCCATCTTATTGGCTATGGATGTATAATATGTTATATGGACATCTCGTGCTATTTGATTATTTTTTTTGTTTGGCGTGCTGCAAGACTTGAAGATTAGAAGATAATTGAGCTGCCCCAAAATTTTCTATGATATGTGTTTTCATATAATATAACTATTGAAGGAGAACAATACGTAGAGAATTGTAAGAAGATTTATACCCCACACTTAGTGAGTTATTAACTAACTCATAAGTATAAAAATGGTCTTCGCCCGCAAATATACGGGGACAAGTGATAATATAGAAAAGGAAATCGAGTGTCGAATCCTCGAGTAGTAAGCACTTAGATTCCTTAACTCGGAAATAAAAACACAAAGGCTACGACTCACTAGACAATACTTGACACTAAAAAGAAATAAAATGTGAAAGTAAATCTCATACTACTAAGTCATTTGGCGGGTTAGCATTGTGAGGGATGGTGAAATTAAGATGAGTGATTAACGAAGGTTAATTGGTTGGTTATTACACTAGAATGCGGAAATTAAATAACACAAATTCAAGATGAGGAAAGTATGTCGGCTAAGAAAATCCCGCTAGCCATATGATGCATCAAACAATGTCCCGGTTTATGTATAGATCAAGTCCGTTCACATAAAATATTGTCCAAGTCATGACCTTTTGAGTCACGTTTGATTTTGAACCCAAGTTCCTAGGTCGTATTAAACTCTAGATGACTTGAGCCCAACATTGAAGCATTTCGTGAATCGGAACCAATACCCCAGCTATTTTGGAGCTTGCATCTCAATTGTATGTCACGTTGTGAAATCAATAAGCATATCGTGTGAAATATGTGGAAAGGTTCCTCTCTCGAATCTCTATTGGAGAATCTGAGAGAAAGTCTATGTGATTCCCTCAACTCGCACCTAGTGAGTTACGAGTTAAGTGAGTCTACTATTTGCCATAATAACATTTTGGATTTAATGTGTGCTTAACTAGAGTCCTTCAAGTCTATAGAGACTCAAAGAAGCTCTAGTCCATGCTAAGTGCTAGGGAGTCAAATCTTAAGATAAATCTCATAGATAATACCCTAATCATGTTTACATGCTCATCTTTCCTTAAATGAGTAGCTAATTCATTCAAGGGTTATTTTTAGGTCCTTTAATACATACATCAACCTAGCTAGAGTCAACACATGCATATGTGAACGACACAACAAGCTCAAGCATATAAACATACCACAATCACACAATCAAATCATTCACAACACAAGTTTTCATAACATACATTAAAACCATGAAACAAACATAATCCAAGACATGTAATCCACTACTCACTACCCATAACAAGCATAGAGTCTAGATACATGATTGAAATACAAAGTAGAATGAGAAATAACCAAAGGTCCCCAAAAGCTCCAAGGTCTTCTAGCTCTTATCTCCTTCTTGCTCCAACCTTGCTCCAAAGCTCCAAGAGTTGAGTCACCCACCAGAAGCTAGAGGAATGGTGATGTAGATGAAAGTATGGTGGTGGTGTTTAAGGTTTTCAAGCCTTTTGGTGGTGGTTATGGGTGTTTGAGAGGTAGAGGAGATGGCTTTTTGAATTGGGTATAGATGGAGGCTTAAGAAAGAGAGTAAAACTATCCAAAACTGAAAATTAAAGTGTGTTATGTTGTTGTCTAAGGGGGAGCTCGACCCTAGAGCTAAATGGGAGATATTTTGGCTTTGAAATAATTCAAAAATAAATCAACACATGATCAACATTTTTAGGGACATGTTGGTGGTCAAAGATGACTCACCCAACAAGTGAGTGGCACACGACTCTTCAAAATATCTTCTCCAATTGGGCTTGTGGGCTTGGACTTGAAGTCTTGGGCCTTGACACCTTCCGACAAGGATTCGCCGGAGTTGACCCTTGACCGGCCAGAGTTGACTTTGACTGGTGGTTGACTTTTCGTCCTTTTCTCGATTTTGCTCTTTCTTCTCCAAATGCTTAGGAAACTTGCTTGGCTTCTTCAAAAAGTGATCAATCTCCATCTTTTAGCTCGTTTCCTCGCAAACTCTCTATTTCCTAGCATAACAAGGAAACGTATTAAAACAATGTTTTATTCCAAGAAGGCAAGCTTTAAGCATAAGGTTAGGTACATAATTGGAACACAATTATGGTCCTAATAAGAGTATGATCTGAAACTGTTATTTATTCATTGATAGATGACCTTATATAGGAATTACAATCTGTTACAATCAATATTCCTATAAATTAGGAATTGAGAGAATCTCTACTTGTATGCTAATTAGGACAAGACACACATCTAAATACCAGAAGTATATTATCCTTAAATACTCCCCCTTGTGTCGCGATCCTAATGAATGATACATAACTTGTTGCCTCACTAAAAACCTCGCCAAGCAAACAAAAAATCTATTAGGTAAAAACAAAAGCTTGGTCTAAGGAAAAAAGAGTACAACACATCAACTACATAAGCGATCACATGTGATGTAGATTTCTCCTGATGTCTACGAAGTGAACTTCCCCTGATCAGTAATTCAATCTTAGACTTCAGACAATCTTCGCATACCAATGCATCTCACATGGTTTGCAAAAGTTGATTTGGATAAGGACTTGGTAATTAAGTCTGCAGCATTATCCACCAATCCAAGTTGGTTCACCCGTATTATCAATAACTATTTCTATTGCTGATTGTAGGAGTACTTTGGAAAAATGAGTTAAGTATGTCCACCCTTAATGTGACTCAACTTCATCTGTTCAATGCAAATCACATTATTCTCAAAGATGCAAGTTGATATTGTCATAGTAAATGGTAATCCACTAGATCCTTGAATATGGTGTAATATTATCCTAAACTTGACACACTCATCAATCGCTTCATATAAAGCTAGACTCTCAGATTGATTCGAGGTAGTAGCTGCAAGGGTATACATCAGCCAAGCTCTAACCGCATTAAGATATGGAATTTCATCCCTAAAAGTTCCTTACCATCATCTTTTCAGATGAAATTGATCATTCTGGGTTCCAGCAAACAATCATTGGTGTTTTAAAAAGGGTGTGCTTTATCCATTACCTGATTTTGGACGTAAGCAAACTGGTGAATAATAATTCAACCAACTCGATATACCATCTCTAAACCACTAACAACATAGACTTAAACAAAGAGAAAATCGAGTCCCACTAATGTCTATTATCTCAAACAACTTGTTCATCTATAGAACACGCATGGGCATAAATTTTCATTCTTGTATCTCAAGTACTTAGGGTAGTGAACGTCTCAATCTTATCCAATGAGCACTCTGTAGTTTAGAGTAACTTGAATTTGGTATAACCATGCCAATTGGCACTCTCATGTATATCTTGGAATCAATATCCATATATAGATATACTATAACCACATCCATCAGCTGCATCCTCAGTTTTCCAGACCTTACCAAACTGATAAGGTAATGGAAAGTAATGATGTCTATAACCAGAGAATACATCTCTTGATGATCAATATTAGGATGTTAAGAAGGTTATTGCACCATAAGTTTTTCTCATTATGCTTCCAAACAAATACTTATTTGTGTCTAACCAGATTACCATTCGGTGGTTGTAGTACTATCATACCGAAAACTTGCCATTTGTAAGATAGCCTAGTTCAGCCTAGATTGTAAATTTTTATATCAGTCAATTTGCTCTATGTTGACAATTCACAACTAAGCAAGGTTCCACTTCATCGTCGTCAATTCTTGAGCGATGGAATAAGTAAATGCATCATCAATGAACCTTGGATGAACAATCCATAATACCGCTAGTATTTATTTAACTTTGTGAGATTTCTTTATTTACTGACATCGTCATTGACTCTGAGGCGTCCCTCAGTATTTGTCAATGTTGATTTTAGACACTTTTATAGTCAGAAACAATCTCATTTGTTGATGATGAACAATTATGCATTGATGGCTTGCCTTTTCACTGGCAACTCATAAGTGGAATTTGGCTGACACTACACCCCCACTATGGGCAAGAGAAATGCTACATTGCCTGAGTGTTGCATTAATTTTCCCAATTCCAGGAACTTTCAATCTTGCAGGATTTGCAGGATGTATAACCAATCTCACATTGAGATATGCGGGGATCATGATGAGACATAGTTAGGGCACATCAATTTTGGATGTTTAACTAGAATGAAATCATTCCTATCTCCTTATAATAGAGGGAAGTATGTCTCATCAAAGTGACACTCTGCAAAAACTAGCAGTATAGAGATCTTCTGTCAAAGGTTCTTAATAGCGGACAACCGTTCCAGATTCACAACCAATATAGATGCTTAATTGGCATTGATGACTCATTTATATATGCAGTGGAAGCGTAATAGGCACATGTACCGCACTACCAGAGAGGCGTAGATGTGAGATATAAGGCTCATATCCAGTTACCAACTGGTATGCACTAATTGGTTGGTGGTTTATGGGTGCTCAAGCGAATAAACATGGCTGCTTATAATATTGCATATCCCCAAGAAGATACCAGAAAATTTGTATACATTAGCCAATCTCTGGCCACAAGCTATAACAGCTTGATTTGTGCCTCTGTTAGACTGTTCTATGAAACAACATGGGGATCCAGGATGTTCAACTTCAATCCTACCAACATGCAATAATCAACAAAAAGATATTGATGCAAACTTTCCTGCATTATCCAATCTAATTGTTCTGATAGGGTTGTCCAGGGGGTGAGCCCGAATCTTAATAATTTGTGCTAGAACTTTTGCAAATGCAGTATACCATGTGGATTGCAAAGACCTGTGACCTATGCATTAATGCATCAATCAAAACCATATATATAAACATTCTGCATACCAGTTTGATTGATCCACAAATATATTTTTGGAATCTGTGGAGAAATGGAATTGTGTCTTCAACAAAAGACTATCTTGCATGTAAACAACATTACATACATGAACAAGCTTTGCAAACCAAGCAATGTGCATTGGATTGTGCCGTAAAGGCATCCGGTGGAAAAATATGCGCAAGACCATGCTTCGCTTATCTTGGAGACCAAGCCTAGACCAAGTGGATTAATCTCACTCCACCTCATCTAAACCAATGGCTGTATATATTTCCGCATGCTTCTTTGCTCTTAAAAACCAATTACCATGAGAATTTCTCAATATCTTGATCATCATAATGCAAAATCTCATATGAGGCTAAGTCACACATAGTAATATAAGTGACTACATTGGATTCAATGATCCAAATCGTAGTTAGATATAAATCACTACAAATTCTAATAAACTTTTCCAAATTGCGTTGTTGGCAACATTCTATTGAGATTAGACACAAAACTCTTTTCCATTCTCAATATTTTTCTATTGAACACCGTTGGCACAAGATGTTTTCAAAACTAGCTTTGTTCGAATAGTCTTTTGACATGTACAACACTCAATGTTGCCATCAGACATCAACAAACCAATGTCAAATAATCTGTCTTTGAACCCAAGACATGGCGAACACTTTAAGTGAATACTTAAAGATTTCAAAAAGGGTGGGGTGCCCTAATAGATTGCTGATATGATATGTCAATAGCTCAAAACAACCTGATGTATAACAACATCTGACTAGTCAAAATGACCCTTGTAGATTAAGTTCCATGACATGACAAAAATTGATGTAAAATCACATCTGGTTTGAAATTTTTCTGAACCTTTATTTGTCAATAAAACTGATGGAAAATATCAAAAGTACCAATTCCGGGTAGGACCATTGACAGGTCGAGAATATCACTCGACGGGTCAAAATAAGCCCAAAATAGAAATTGAATTTTCCGATATCGATTTTCGACGGGTCGAGGTAAGCCTTCGAAAGGTTGAAATTCAAGAAATTTTGACACGGTAGGTTACCTTTGACGGGTCGAAGGAAAACCTAGAAAATTTTGATTTTTCAATAACCATTCTCGATGGGTCAAAAATTATTTTCAACGGGTCAAAAACGAAAAAATTTTGAGATAGTAGCTGTCGTTCCACGGGTCGAGAAAAATCTTCAATGGGTCGAACGAGCAAAAATAGGTAACCAAGGACCATCTTTTGACCGGTCAAAAGATTTAGTACAAACATCTTCGATGGGTCGAAAATGTGAAAAAACTTATACAGAAGAAAATGTGAAAAAACATTTTCAAGAGAAATTCTCGACGGGTCGAAAATTCCTAGTATCCAACCATCCTCTCTTTTGTCTCATTTTTGTGGTATTTTGGTGTCATAGTGCCATAGAGCTATATATAATTCGAACCATTCAAGCAATATGAAGTTAAATAACCATTATTAACACTTTCAAATACTGAAATGAAGAAAATTTTATTACTTTTGCCAACATCAAAGTATCATTATTATTCAAAAATAAAAAATGACTACAGCAAGTCTTAAACCATGGCTAAAAACTAAGAAAAAATAAAGCTTAACTTGATTACATGGCAAAGAGATGAGCCTAATACATAGATTAACAAATCTGCAGTCACTGCCACAATCTGCAGTCACTACCACATTTTAACCCATTGCCGGCGATCGCCGGCAATGTTTTTTATCATTACCGGCGATTTTTCCCCCAAAAATCGCCGGCAATGTCTTTTTTTTTTTTTTAACATTACCGGCGACTTAAATGTAAGTCGCTGGCAATGTTCCGCCGGTAATTAAAAAAAAAAGACATTGCCGGCGACTTACATTTAAGTCGCCGGCAATGTCTTTTTTTTTTTAATTACCGCCGGAACATTGCCGGCGATTTGCCGGAAAAATTGCCGGCAATGATTAAAAAAAAAAGACATTACCGGCGATTTTTTGGGGAAAAAATCGCCGGTAATGATAAAAAATATTGCCGGTGCAATGGGTTAAAATGCGGTAGTGAGTCTTTAGACATACTTTTGTGTTATCTGCTATAATTAGATCGGGTTTACCACAATCTTCCATCTCATAAACTTCAGTGAAATTTAGTCTCATATGCTAGATATTGTTTGCACATCTTGTAGGTATTCTGAATAACCTTGGGTACATAATATTGTTTATGCATGTGTTTGGTAGAACCACATCTATAGCAAGAGGACAAACATGATTTAGAAGCAGAATTTTGAAAATTTCTTTTATTCCTATGCCCAAAATGATTCTTGTTGGAGTTGTTTTGGTTGTTGTCATGGTGAGTCCAAGTCAAATTTTGACTATTTCTTCCTCTATCTTGAAATTCATCACGTGCTCCTCTACCACCACAAGTTTGATAAGGCTCCGAACGATTGTTCCTCTTATCCTTTCGTGTCTTTTCATCAATATTGTATGTCTCATGGACTTTCTTTGTATTTGCTGGTCTAGCATTATTGTTAAGAAGAATCTCACCATACTTTTCTTTCTTGGCCAGCACATTCATGAGATCACTAAATGATCTAATTCGTCCTTTCACATAATCCATGCTATATAGGAATGCAAGGTTGTCCATGGAGGTAGGAAATGTGTTTAAAGACTTCTCGATCATATCCTGATCGGTTTTGACAATGCCACAAACACTTAACTCTGATTAAAGCTCCAACATAGCTTGATGAAAAGTATTAATAATTAGATAATCCAATAACCGGATTAAATCCTATTTTTCTTGCAGTTCTAGAAGTTTTGCATTATACACATGGTTGAACCTTTCTTGTAAAGGCACTCACAAAACTGCAGGGTCATTCTTTAGAAAATATTGTTCATGTAGAACTAGATGTATATGCCACCTCAAAAATATGAGGGCTTGAACTTTGCGAGCTGGAGTTGGTGACTCAGTACCAGGTGGTGATGGTGGTTGGATTGTATCCATTAGATTTATACCGAGAAGTGCATTCTCAATATCTAACACCCAACGGTGGTATTCTGCTCCTTGATGATCAATGATATCAAACTTAGGCCTTTTCGGCTCAGTTGAAATCATCTAAAGAGAGACAAGAGATGTAATTAGCTTAGCAATCGAAAAATTACGATCACTAATATCAAGTTTAGGGAATAAGAATCATGATCCATGATGTATGGTCACAAAATCGATGCTAAACCATGGCGGTGAAACAATTGTTCTATCTTGATGATCTTGTGCATAAAGGCGCGTGGAAAGTGGTTAACCATGTTCTTCCACGAAACATATACAGTGCCTCAACCCTTGGTGTGACCTCGGATAATGAAAAAGTTAGTGCATACCAAGAGCCCAACGCAACTGGTATTCCTGAAACCTCAACAATTCGCCTTAATAATGTGAGACAGAGCAGTGTGGTACGAATTCCTCAACCGAATCTTATTGATGTTAATCAAAATGAAGACAATGAAGACTCAAGTGACGAGGGAATACACATCTTACCTGAAATTAACTCGGAAACAGAGTCAGACTCAAGTGATCATTCTGACTATGCGCCTTAGTGTATGTATGTTATTTTGAGTTTGAACGTGCAATGTAACGGAAATTATATTCAAATGATCGACTTTAAATTGTGTCGATTAAATTGCTGCAGGCCAACCGACGATATTCGAATAAATATCGTATTATTAAATATTAATAAATATTAATATTTAAACATATATATATAGCCAAAAAAATTAAATGCCATTTTTATTTAATTAGGCTTTTAACATAATTTCCGTTTTTTAATAATAATTTCGTATTATTATATATTAATAACTATTAACTACACTATATATAACCGGCATATGAAAAAAAATAAAAAAAACTATAACCGATGATATTCATATCAAACATCGTCGATTATAGTTTCGGGTATACTATGGCCGACGATATTCATATCAAAAATTGTCAGTTATAGTTACGGGTATACTATGGCCGACGATAATACTTATATCGTCGGCTATAGTTGGCGTTATATCCCAGAACTGGCACCGTTTCGGGCAGTTTCATTTCGATCGATCTGCAATCCGTTCTCTCTCAATCTCAATCAAGCCCTCTTGTTCCATCAAGCAAGATCGAGGAAGGTTCTCTCAATCTTAATCAAGCCCTCCATCATCAACCTCTCTAAACCAAAAACAGGTTCTAGCTAAATCCCTAAATCCCTATATATGTTGATTTTAGGTTAGATTTTAATTTGTTTACTTTGTTTATCGATAATGTGGATTCATTATGTTGATTGTGTGAATATATATTGGATTTTTCTTGAATTTTGTAAATTATGGGAATTATTGTTAATTTTTGGGATTTATTGGAATTATTGTGTTCATTTTTTGGGATTTGATGGAATTATTGGAATTTTTGTGTTGATTTTTTGGATTGTTGGGAATTATTGGATTATATTGGGAATTATTGGATTATTTTTTGGATTGTTTAAGTGTAGAATGATTAATTGGTTTATATATATATATATATATAGAGAGAGAGAGAGGAGCTTATTTAATTATATTGGATATTATTGAATATATTTTTTAGTGTTGAATTTAGTGGATTATTGTTGGAATTATTTCATTATATTGGGAATTATTGTTGATTTTTTGGATTTTTAATTAGAATTATTGGATTATATATATAGATGAGCTTAAATATTAATTATTGGCTATTATTGGATATTATTGAATGTTTTAGTGCTCATTTTTGGGATTGTCGTAATTTAGTGGAATTATTTTGAGCGTGGAATTTTTGGATTAATTAATTGGAATTATTTTGAATGTTTGGTAATTTAGTGGAATTATATATGAAGGAATTAATATATAATGAAATTAGGTGATATAATGGAAATTTTATGTGAGTGGAAGGATTTTAATTTAATTTTAATTTTAGCAACGATGAATTGGTTAAATTGCGGTGTTTCCCGAGGGGAGTCGGGCTCGAGGGGGAGGTCGAGGGGGAGAGAGAGATCAGGACGTGGAGATGAGGGCACCGGAAGTTGGTCCGCATCAGGATCCACGAGCGTCGGCAACACTTACAGTCTTCCGCAGACCTCTCGACACCGTGCACTACTGGGCGATGGACAACCTCAGCAGCAGCAGGTCGAGCCTGCTCGATCCTCAGGCGCGAGGATGCTTCATGAGGTCAGTCGCACGCCGGAAACGGATAGTGCGACTCAATCCTCGGTCTGAATGCCGGAGATTCATCGCGAGGACCCTTCCCCCTTCATCCACCAGACAGCTCCTCATTCTTCCGAGGAGGCTGGTGGATCCACTCAGTCCTCGGCCAGGATGCGACTATGCCCGTAGTCTACCTTATTCTTACCTTTGGAAATCCCGACGATACCTCTCGTCGATTCCGATGGGATGCCTGTTCCGGGACAGCTAAGGTTCATTACCCCGGACCAGGCATATGCGTATGTACCCTTCACGGAACCTCTCTGGAGTGTGAGGATTCCGGGACAACGCACCGACGAATCAGGTAAATATTAATTAGTGATATCTTTTTACTTAGTAATATTTAAATTCAATTAGGTGTTGATGTTTTAAAAATCGTCTACATATATATGTGATAGGCGAGATCGTGCCCGGTGACAGACCAAAGAGAACCATAGGCCCCGTCGTCGGCAAGTTACTGGACGACGCCATTCAGGCTAGCGGTGGTGGCCAAGTTATGATTCCGACCGGGGATAGAGGGCAGGTGATCGAGGGAAAGGTCACTCGAAAGTACGCGGGGATGGCGGGCAGCCTCATACGGGATAGAGTCCCAATGTTGTGGCCGGATTGGATTTCAGTGCCGCAATCCGTCAAATATCAGCTGAATAATGCGTTGTTGGTGAGTTGAATTGTATATTCATTATGTAAATTTTCTAAATAAATTTTTAATATTATTGATATATATATATATATATATGCATTGCATAGGTGGTTCCGCGTGGATGCAGACATTAGACCCACGTGGGCAGATGAAGTGCATGGGAGCAGGTTTGCAGACCGGCATTTGTTTCAATTTTTTCATTTCTTTTGATTATGTTCATACAATGTTGTAAGTTACTAACGCTTGATTTTATTAATATATATAGGTATAAAGAGTGGAAGGGCGAGCTGAAGAAGCATTGGAAAAAGTATGGCGACGATCGTTCGGGTACCCCTAGCGAGTTTCGTTATAGGGAGTACGAGTGGCGATGGCTTGTGGTTCACTTCAACAACCCAAAATTGAAGGTACGCAACCTTCGATCGATTAAATTTTTGTTTTATCGTACTTCCCTCAAATTATTTGGCTAATATTTTTTTGATGTTGAATTAATCGAGTAGGCTCTTTCTGAAGTCAACACAAGGAATCGGGCAAAAAACACCAAAAATCATCATGCCGGTTCCAGATCATACTCGGGTTGGATCGAGGAGGCGGCCAACCACCCAGAAGAGGATCCCCTTGTCTATACGATGCAGCACGCGTATCCGCAGTCCCCCGAATATGCTGTAAGTGTCCTTATAATAAAATAAACTTATTTCTAATATTTTTAGATTGTTTTTTTTAATTAATATTTTATTGTTCTTTGTCAATTAGGCGAGAATTCAGGAGGCGATTCCGGAGGTGTTGACTCAAGTGGCGAGAGAGCTCTATCCCAACACCCCCGATGCGGAACTCCCGATTGATCAGATTGATCGATCTGATCCGATCGTCAGGGCCAGGATCATGTCAACTGCGATCCCTCCAGGGAAGAACACATTCTACTGCAGGGGTTCCGGAAAGTGGGGTCAAGGGCTGTTGAAGAACACCACTGAATTCTCTCGCGGATCGGGATCATCATCATCTTCCAAGACTAATGAGCTACAGGACCAGCTTCAACGGAAAGCAATTGAGATGGAAGCTCAACGGCGTCGGATGGATGAGATGGAGCAGGCGCGAGCCGCAGAGCAGAATCGGTTGGCCGAACAGCAGCAGCATATGGGGACATGGATGCAGCACTGTTATGCACAGTTGCAGGCATCTGGAATCCAGATAGCTCCCCCGCCTATTTTCGGTGCGCCACAGCCACAGCCTCAGCCTCAGCCTCAGCCGCAACCTCAACCAGACCAGGACCAACCATCTGATGACAATCCGTTTGATCACATAGATTTAGGACACCCGTAGATTTGAACAATTGTCGGTTTTTATTTTAATTATTTACTACGTATGCATGCATATGTATACAGATTTGAACGATTTCAATTTTTTTTAATTTATTTATTACTATAGTTTCAATGGTTGTTGATGTGCAATTTGAACAATATTTGTGATTATTTGGGAATGCAGGTTTTGGGATAAAACCCAGAACCTGCAAAAAAAAATTTTATTATTAATAACTATAACCGAGGATATGTGTCAACATCGTCGGCTATAGTTTTCAACACGGTCAACCATTTTGACCATGGAGAAAACTATAACCAACGATGACGTCGTCGGTTATAGTTTAAAACTATGCCCGACGATAATTTCTCGTTGCCTTTAGTCCCTTTTTTTTCCAACGAAAAACCTAATTCATCGTCGGTTATAGTATCACCGACGGTGCATTACCGACGAGACTATAACCGACGATGCCTCGTCGGGTATAGGGTATACCCGACGATAAAGAGGAACAGTCCGACGACACCTCATCGTCAGGTATAGTACATCTTCTGGTAGTGTTAATGTTATTTTCTCTCATTAACATAGCTGAATATATTGGTGAGGAGTAACCGCAAGGGAGAGAGCGGAGCCGATCATAACTCCGGTCGTTCGTCACAGGCAAAGATAGCTTATCTAACCGGTCCGCTCCGGTTGGTAAGACAATTGTGGAGGTGGGAATGCGAGTGTATAAGGGATGGTTAATGTTTTTGTATAATGGATGGTTTATGTAAACATTATGAGTGGAAAAGTGAAAGCTGCTTTACATGATATATATATACACTCTGATATACAAAATCTTTCACACCTCAGGGTTCTATGTATGTTTACAAGCCTAGCCTTTAGTGATAAGGCTTCGGTGTTACAAGAACCTAGCTATAATAAGGAAACTGTTAGCTACTCTTTATATCAGTGATTCCATGATTCCATGATAATCCATTCCTTCAACACTTCCCTTTAAGTTAGTGTGTGTGTTGATTACACCTAGCTTGTTAGGAAGGATCTCAAACTGAACCGAGCTTAGGCTATGTTTGACAATGCTTTTCTTATAAGAAAAGTTAACTTTTTTTTCTATTGAAATAAGCTCCTTAATAGAAAAGAAGGAGAGTGTTTGGCAAATGCTTTTTCATAAAGGACTTTTAGAAATAGAAGTGTTTGGTAAATCTAAAAATAAAAGTCACAAATATATTTATTTTTCATTTTGTTTTTTCTTTTCTTTTTGGTTGTATTTTGATCGAATGTTCTTGATGTCATTATTTGATATTTTAAATGACTGATACCAACTTAAAGACCCGACCCCGATTCAAATACTAAAGTGAGATTAGACCCTAACGACATAACTCAACACATAAAAATCTACCAAAAATTCGGAATAACCTCCCCTTAAATTCAAGATCAACCAAAGTGCAAGAAGATTTACACTTCAAATATAACAAGCTTAAGTCCCACAAATAAACCGTGAGCCATCACATTGAGTTGGTTTCAAGATAAAATTTAAAGTACATTGATCGAATATAACTAAAGCACTTGATCAAACATTTCGGCAGGCTTGAGCAAGAGTTACTGATGAGAGATCTCACAGGTATTATGCTTGCAGAGATTGGCGCTGAGAGAAGTGAGCAAGAGAAACAGAAGCTCATTCAACTTGTAGATGAAAAATACCAGAGATTGAATCATCTGATGCAGCGAGTGGAATCCCTGGAGCACAAGTTTAGTTGCTCTTTAGTTTCTTTGTCTTCAGAGCTAACTGAGAAACAGGCAGAAATCAATCTCATCTTGGAGGCTTGGGAGAAGAACAGTTCTGCTGGACTAGAAAATGAAGAAAATAAGTTTGAGATTGCGCAATTTGAGGAAGAAATATGCACTTTGCAGACACAGCTGGAATTGCAGCAGAAATCCTTGTGTGACTCACAACAGGGGGCATTGGAGGTTGAAGCTGAACTGGAAACAAAAGAGATGGAAATGAAGAAACTCAAAGATCAAATGATGTTGAAGCTGAGAAGCTCAGATGCTTTGATTGAAGAGCTCAAGAATGAAAGAAGAAACTTACTTGAAGATTTCATTCAGTTGTCATCAGAAAGTATCAATGAGTTCTCCAGTAAAAACCAACAACTGGCAGGTATGTTGGAAGAAATGGTGCTCTCTTTTGAAAATCAAGGTCCCGAAATAGATGTGACATGGAATGATGAGCTTGCTGATTCAGAAAAGGAGAATGTTTCTACACCTACCTCGACAAAGAAACATGAACCAATTTCTAACATGAGATCTCCATTTAGAAACCTTAACACTTAGCTTCTGAGGAAAAAGATGTTATTCACTCATAGCTTGCCTCATATGTTATATGCAGGGTTATAGCACTGATTTTTATTTCATAATCATGTGAATTAGATATCCATGTACATGTAAGTATTCTGCCTTTGACAATCAATTTAACCACGGATTTGATTTACTACTGTAAGCTCCCACTTCTGCAGTTACAGTTCAGCTTGCAGACTTCCTATTGATATTAGCTAAACTAGGGTTTAAACTCTAAATGCATAAGCTGAATATCCATTGTGTAACCAACAGGAAAAAAAAGATAAGATAAGAAAAATAGATTCATCAATTATAGATGTTCTGGGATTCATTGATATACAGAAATTACACCAGTTGACACCAGTTAACAGGTAAGTAGCAATGTTGATGATCAATTTGAAACTTAGAATGACCACCAATAGGTTAGAGTTAAAACAGGTAACTAGTTAAGTTAGCATGTGAAATTTCCTAAACAAATTCCCATGGTATATATTGTCCAACAATTCTTGAGCAGAATGCAGCTTTTGTTCTGTAGGTAGACACCAATTAGCAGAAATTTACCAACAAATAAACTTTTCCAGCCAGTATAGGCATAAGATTTGATACAGTTTAGACAATGAATTATATCTGAGTTACAATAAATGATGCTTACACAGAAACAAAAAATAGTGTCAACAACCTCACAAGGAGTTTTCTTTCCAGCACAACAACACATCAATATCCATGGTAAAACACAACAACCTCACATGAGCTTCACATTTTTGCAGAAATGTAGAGAAAACCATATCTCGACTAGCTTCTACTAGATGAAGAAGACTTACTCAAAAACTCTGACAAACCCTGCCTTAAAGCTTCAAGATTCACCCTATTTCCAACCAAAACACTCATCACACCCATCTTCGACACCTGCAAACACCATAACAACCACTTTCTAAATACATTTAAGACCATAAATTTGGTCACATTCCTCATCTAAACAGTCCTAGTAACATTTATTGACCAATTTGCATCAAACAAACAAAAATTATTAATACCGTACCGCATGTATATTCATGTCCTCATCATCTAAAAAAAGCATGAAGATAGTTTATGACCGTAAAAAAATTTGAGCAGCTATGTATTACAATGACTGAGCAAGAGTATCTCCTCTGGAACAAATCCAGCAGTTTGTCTTTTGGGAGATGGTCAAGAGTTGCTATATAATCCTGCACATATGTATAGTACATGGTACTTATATAAATTATAATGTTGCAAAGTATGTAATGTATTTTCATGTGGATTATTAGGACATGGATATAAGGATTACCTGGATTTCCGCTGCTTCCTGAGAAACATCAGCATTTTCACCCCGAAGTTTCTGTAGTGCAACTTCAAACTCCTTTTGCTTTCCTAACTTTGCATGTAGTCATGATGGGATGAGGTTATAGACTAAATTATAGCCAAATGAACCAAACCAGTACCTAATGGTTCACCTAGCACTTTCTGTCTTACAAGCCATCTTGGAGACTCGGGAATGATAAAGAGCCCAAAAATTATTACAGCACAGGGAACAAGTCCTGCAATCACCACACAGATGAGCCCTCTAATATACTGTGCTAGATATATTCTAACTACTAGTAAAAGTCAAAGAAGTTACCGATTATTGCTAGTGCTTTCCCACTTACAACTACCCCAATTATGTAGGAAACTAATAGTCCGGCACAGATCATTAACTGTAAATCAATGTAAATATCAGCATCATTTCTTAGCTTTTGCCTGATTTAACAAAACTCATGCCTACTTACACAAGATGTTACTAGCTAATTTCAAGTATTACAGTTTGTATCATATGTCACCTGATTTACAGTAGTTAGTCTTCCTCCAAGATTTTTTGGAGCAATTTCAGCTATGAAAATAGGTACCTTACATATCATCCACCCCACATGGCATCAAACATCGTCAATAACATATATCAACTATCAAGGTAGCAACTATAGATGTGTTCTATAACTCTGGTATATCATACCATGGTCACACAAAACAAGACAGGAGAGTGATCACTCACCACGTAAGAAAAGGCTCACATTCCATATCCATTTGCCAGCCTCCCAATGTCAAGAGGCCAAATACACTTCAAGATCAATAACGATGTAGAATGTGAATGAAAGGTCACAAGCATACATAAAACAGAAAATTTCAAGGTCACTCTTCGACCAAAACTCAATTAAATTCTAACACAACACAACTCGATTCAATTTAACCAAAACCCAATTGAATTCAACCAAAATCCAATTGCATAAGACCATAGAAACTAGTATAGCAAGAATGAATTCGTCAAAGCATCTCATTTTTACAGATTTAACAAAACCCTAAAAATTGAAAGAACGAAACTCAAAACTGGGATTTGATTGAGCTCGAGAGATACAGGGCATACCAATCTAGAGGAAAATGAGCTCTGGAAGAGCTTGTTTCCATGGGGGAGAGGTCTCTTCTCGGCGACTGTCGTCTTTGTATTAAGAATTGCGCAAAATGGGAGAAGCGGAAGAGAGAAGAGACGCGAGAGAAAAAGAGAAGGGACATGTGCGACAATTAGGAATTGTGCAAGGATATTTTCGGAAATATCCCAAATTTTCATTTAAGAATACTGTTCATCCGTGTTTTCCGAAAAGCTGACTTTTAAAAGTACCTTCAGATGTGCTTTTCAAAATAGTGAAGAAATAAACTTTTTTTAAAAGCTTAGTTGAAAATAAGTAGTTTACCAAACACCTCTTTTTCTAAAACTTGTCAAATAAGTTCCTTAACTTATAAGTTAAGCATTACCAAACACACCCTTAGAGGTTTCGTGAAAAGATCTGTAGGTTGCTCTTTAGTACTTACATGTGCAACTTTGATCACTCCACGTTGCATTTTCTCATGTACAACATGACAATCTATTTCAATATGCTTTGTCCTCTCATGAAATACTGCATTAGTATCTATGTGGATAGCAACTTGATTGTCACAGAATAATGTTGTAGGACATACTTGTTTGACATGCAAGTCCTTCAATATGTTTCTAAGCCACGTGACTTCACAGCATGTGGATGTCATGGATCGATACTCGGCTTCTACGCTACCTGTTTGACATGCAAGTCCTTGTCTTGACCGTGCTACTTCGATTCCCAAGAAGTATTTCAGGTCGCCAAGGTCCTTGAGCATGATCTGCCGAGAGAGTGAATCTTTGATTGATGCAATCTCGTCAAGACTGTTGCCAGTTAATATTACATCATCCATATAAACCAAGAGTACTGTAAACTTGCCATGTCGATTTCGGACGAACAATGAATAATCTAACCAGCTTTGTGTGAATCATGCTGCCTTAAGCGCCAAAGATAGTTTAATGAACCACTGTCTCGATGCTTGTTTGAGACCATACAAGCTTTTGTGTAACTGGAAAACTCTATGCTCCCCATTTGGACAAAAATCGGGAGGAAGTTTCATGTATACTTCTTCTTTAAGGTCACCATATAAGAAGACATTGTTGACATCAAGCTGATGAATATGCCAATTTCGGAGGGTGGCAAGGCTGAGAAGAAGACGTATGGTGGTGAGCTTGGCAACAGAAGAAAATGTCTCTCTGTAATCAATTCCTTCAATCTAACTATATCCCTTGGCAACCAGTTTTGCTTTGTATCGTTCAACAGAACCATCTGGATTGAGTTTAATTTCGTAAACCCACTTACACCCGATAGGACGTTTATGTGCAGGAAGAGGGACAAGACTCCAAGTACGGTTCTGTTGAAGGGCATTGATCTCTGTTCTCATGGCATCCCGCCACACTTGATGTTTCATAACCTGTTCATAAGTAGAAGGCTCCTTGTGGAAGGTGAGATTAATAGTGAAGGCTTGGTGAGAAGGAGACAATCGATTTTAAGAAAGAACGTGTGAGATGGAGTGGAAAGTACTTGAACCCGTAGAAGATGCCGGTAGGTCACAAAAAGGAAGAGCTGCCTCAACATGGTAGTCATGCAGAAAGTTTAGAGCTTTTGTAGGACAAGAAGACTTGCGTGGTAGAGGATGGGACTGATTTTTGAAAGGAGGGGCATGCAAAGATGGTGAGGGTGTAGGAGCGGAAGTTGTTTGTGTGGATAAGCGATGAGGAGGCACAGTTGGAACCCTATCTTCAAGAGGTGTGACCTATGAGTTATCTCCTAAAACCCTTGTAGAGATCAGATCGCCCGAAGACCCATCATGTCGTGTATAATCAGATTCTCTAGGCAGAGTGACTGGAGGTATTTGTGTTTGACCCAAAGTATGAACACTATTACTACCCATGGTATCAGAAACTTGATTGGATGGGGGCGAACTGTGACTCCTAGGTTGACACGTGTTTGACTCAAAATTGGAGCAGAGACGGGTCGATAAGGTAAAGAGGAAGTAATATCGTCATAAGGGAATTGGTTTTCAGAAAACATAACATCCCGTGAGACAATCACTTGGTTTTGATCAAGATCAAGAAGTTTATAGCCTTTCTAACCAGTCGAATAACCTAGAAAAATACATCGAGTAGCCCGAGCATCAAATTTGGTAGGTTTAAGAGGATTGGTGGATGCAAAGTAGAGACATCCAAAAACCTTTAGATGATCATATTTCAGTGCAGTATTGAATAATTTTTCGAAAGGACTAAGGCCGTTAAGGAGAGGCGTAGGAGTGCGGTTGATAAAGTAGCATGATGTGAGGATGGCATCTCCCCATAATGGTTTAAAGATATGTGCCTAAAATAATAAAGCCCTAGCCATATTCAGCAAGTGTCGATGCTTACGTTCAGTAACACGTACCATTTTGTTGTAGTGTATTGACGCAACCAGTTTGATGTACAATGGCTTTGGAGGAATAAAACATTTTGAGAATGAATTCGGGGCCATTGTCACTACGAACAATTGTGACTGTTGTATCAAACTGATTTTCAACAAGATGAATGAAATTGATCAAGAGTTGACGAGCCTCTGATTTCTGAATCATCAAATAAACCCATGTGCACCGAGTGAAATCATCAACGATAGTTAAAAAATACTTTGCTTTAGAAATTGATGGTTCATGATAACCTCCTCAAATGTCTATATGAATCAAATCAAAGGCTTTGTCACTAGAAATTGAACTCAAAGGAAAAGCATTTCTGGTGTGTTTGGCTAAAGGAAAAATTGAACAACTACTTGCATCTCAAGTTTTATTTGCTAGGAAAGGAAATAAGGGAAAAACTCGAGTAAAGGGGTGATCGAGGCGCTGGTGCCACGTTAAGGACTGCCTATCAACTGAAACTGTGTTGCATTTGATTTGATGAGCTTGGTTGAGGCAGTACAATCCTTCCTTCTCAATCCTTGTCCCAATCATCTTCCCCGAGCAAAGGTCCTGTATAAAACAAAGCTCTTTGAGAAATATAGTCACACAAAGTGAATCATGGGTAAGTTTGACGATGGAGATTAAGTTGAGATAAAATATGGGAACACAGAGGATATTGTGTAATATGAAATTCAGAGAAAATGCTACTGTCCCAATATGAGAGACTTGTGCTTTTGTGCCATCTGGTAACAAATTGAGAGTTGTTACAGACGTTGTTGGCTGTCGAATCTTTGTGTTGGCTCAGTAACTTGACAATTTTGCTACACACTTCTTTGGAGAAGGGAAAGCTGATGTCTGACTCGAATAGGTCATTGGAATCGACGTGATTGCTTCGGCTTTTTCTATCCTCATCTCTCTTTCTTGTGTGACAATCCTCAATAGTGTGACCTCTCCATTTGCAATAGGTACACTTGAGATATTGGCAACAGATTTTGGTTTGGTGCTTCTTGCCACTGTTTTCACATCTCACTCCACACTCATTAGATCGAACATCACGTTCACTGGAGTCTCCTTCATCTCAGTGGTTTTGCTTAACAGAGAAAGCGGCTCCCTCTGTCTGTGAAGTCTGCTTGCTGTTGTTCGAAGCAGCTGCTTGTTTCTCATGCCGTAAGGCTATAGAATAAGCTTTGTTAGAGGTTGGCAATGGATCAATTGCTATGATGTTGCTACGAAGGATGTCATAGCTATCGTTCAATCCCATGAGAAATTTTATTGTTTTCTTGTTTTTCAGTACCCCGTAAGCGCACAATTGCAAGGTCAGAGATTGCAAAGAGCATCTTTGTCGTCCCATAGAGCTTTCAGCCTTGTGTAGAGGCTCGTTACGGATTCTGCGCCTTGAACATAGCCATGAATAACATGTTCTATGTCGAACAATTGGACGGTGTTCGTCTGTAAGAACCTCTCAGACAACTCAAGCCATACATCTCTTGCGGTTTGGAGGCAATCGGCTTGGACATTGGTGCAACGAGCCATGTTTTCACAAGGGCGTCGCAACGTTCCCACTGCTGCACTTCCTCCTCATTGATGCTAGGTTTGATTTGAGTCCCGAGAACCAGCCCCAATTGGTTTTTGATTTTCAGGGCGTCGCTCATGGATTGCGACCAGTCAGTGAAGTTGTCCTCCATTAGGGGCTGTGTGACAAGAACAACGCCCGGTTGATCCGAGTGGTGCAGGTAAAGAGCATGGTTGGTGTTTTCTCATGGATTCCGTGCGTTCGAGTCAGAAGTATTGGACTTGGTGTCCTTCTTTTCGGCATTGGTCATATTTGGGATGGAAGGTTAGGTTTTGTGATGGGTTGTGGTGTTTATGATCGGCGTTGCTTTGATACCATGAAGAAAACTCTGGCCGAAGAAGGCTTACTTTCTTATTGAATGAAAGCTGCTTTACATGATATATATATATATATATATATACACTCTAATATACAAAACCCTACACACCTCAGGGTTCTATGTATGTTTACAAGCCTAGCCTTTAGTGATAAGGCTTCGGTGTTACGACAACCTAGCTATAATAAGGAAACTGTTAGCTAGCTAGTCTTTATATCAGTGAATCCATGATGATCCTTTCCTTCAACAAAACTAGCAAAAGGTATTATAGTTCAACCTAGCAGTTATTTGGGACCTAAATTACTGACAAATGCCTCCAAAGTCGCCAGCAAAATAAATCGAAGACATGTGGGTATGATGCCTCAAAGAGAGGAATAAAAATCTGGCCAAAGCAAAAATAAAGGAGATCTGGTAAACAACAGGACTGGTGAATGACAACCTACAACTCCTACAGGTGCTTCCACAAAATGCAGTAGAGTAAATACGTATCATTGAAAGCAGCTCTTGGCTAGCTTGCTACGTTGCATTTCTAGAAATTTGTGGACTGACCAAGTATTATGCACTTACTCTAATGTATGTTACCAGCTGCCTATATGATTTGGATGTCACAAGCTAAAATCAGAAAAGACAATCACAAGGGATGATCATGGAATGTTGTACATAATGTTATATACGTATCCTATCAGATGATTGTTGATCAATCATCCAATGCTATGCCTAATTCTATTTCCTCGAGCTTCAATTTATCTAAGCAGCTTATCAACTCCTTTAAAAAAAAAACTCCTTGATATCGGAGTTCGACTTCCTACACATACTGCTTCAATTTGTTGAGTAGTGCATACTGCATTATGGCTATTAACATGATCAAGTGATCAACGATACAGTGAAAAAACATCCCAGTGCGATAATATGAACTAAAAATTTGTTTTGTATTGCATCACTTAGGAACATAGACAAATTTCTGAAAGTATTGTCTTGAAGAGTTTGAGGCATTTTTTTGCTTCAAGACAATCTTACTTTAATCACTAAAGCGAATTCACCTTAAGAAGTCACAGGACCACACTTGTTGTGTCTCTAGTGTTCTCTCTTACTTTGAGAACTCGGATCTTGTATAACACCATAACCTACAACAACAAAAAAAGCTTCATTGCAGAACCAGCTTCAGTCTGTGCAGCTTTTAGTATTTACTGTAGGTATACATGAGGCCATTGTGAAGGTCATCCATCTTCATAAGGGAAGGATCGAGCTACGACTCCTTCCATGTTTCGACGGAAAAAGCTTACTGCTAGGGGGAAAATGCCTTTTCATTGCCATTGGCACCATCTGCAGAGAAAGACCATATGATGAACTTCTCCAATGATTAGATAGGCTAGAATTTGCATTATCCTGCTTCCCCGACTTTGCATTCTTCACATGTCCTAATAGAGAATTTGAGCTTCCTTGCTCCGGAATAACAATTGCCATTTCAAGATAAATTCTTGAAGCTGACATTGAATCCACTGAAACAGACCTCCTAATCGGTTGCACATCATCCTGAGTCACTCTTCTATTATCCGCCAAATCACTCAATGCTCTAGGATCACAACTTCCATCAGCTAAAATGGAACCAGGCAAAATCTTTCTTGAACTCTCAACAACCACTCCATCAGTTGAAATAGCATTAACAGACTCCTCATCCGTAACATCAATCTCACTAGTCCCATTTCCAATCCCTTCACTCTCCGAATTCTCCACCCTAACTTGAACGCTCTCCTGAGGGCCCGAGCCACTCGAAATCGAGTCCACCACACTCACCTGATCAACAGGACTCCCACAAACAACCGGAGCCCGGCAAAGCGGGCAATTCTTATGCGATCTCAGCCACGTATCAATACAAGGAATATGAAACGCATGACTGCACTTTGGCAAAAGCCTCAGACTCTCATCTTCCTCAAACTCACTCAAGCAAACAGAGCAGTCGGTCCCCTCAATCAAACCCTCATCTTTTCTATACTTGCACACAGTAATGGAGTCGACCAAAGCCTGCGACAGACCAACAGTGTGAATATACCAAATGGGATGATCAAGAACAGGGCCATGATCCTCATCATGAAAGTCTTCATTGATCGCAAACAAAATTGGAGCGTTTCTCCTTCTGGGCTGCCTTCGCCGACTCGAATAGTATCTCATAATGGCAAACACAAGACACAGAATTAAAGAAGCCCCAATCATACATCCCCCAACTATCATACTCGTCCGGATCAGATGCTTCTGACTAGAATACTCCGGCGCAAAATCCACCGCATCAGAAAACGGCGGCGGCGGCGGAAGCGGTGGAGGTAGAAGGTGAGGTGGGATAAGAAAAGTAGGTAAAGTTGGTGGTGGAAGATCACCGCCTCCAAGAACAATAATGTTTTTACAAACATCTGGACAGGCTTTGAAGCAAGACTCAAGACACAAGCCCTGTTTGTTTGCAATTGGGTTACAACTGAGATTACAGTAGAAAGCTGGGTCGTTTAAGGGGGTCTCTGGGAAGAGCTCTCTTTGAGGAAACCCCATTGGAAAGTAAGAAAAAGAAAGAAAAAAAACAGAACAAGAAGAAAGAAAGAGAGGTTCCTTTCAAAAAAAAGAAAAAGAAAGAGGTTTGATCAAAAGAGGGGATCGAGTTTCATGGTTTCATATCTTGTAAGTGAGAGAAATCGAAAGAGAAGTGCTTTGTGAGATTGAGATTCGGCTTTTGGCCAAAGACTTAGAGGCTAGTGGACAACAAGAGGTGAGATTTTCCACAGGGATGGAAACTTGGGGGTAAGTTGTTGCTTGAGGCATTTCGCTTTCTGAGAGAGAGAGGGGCAGATAGAGACTTGCTTGGCAGTTTAACGCATTCGTCGGGGGTTTCGGTTTTAAGTGGAAGAGTGAACAAACAGCTTTGATGGGGGTAGTTGCGCGTTTTACTGTGCGTTAAGTCAAAGTAAGTGAGAGGTCTTTCGTAGATGGTAGATCGTCCCCGTCATCTTAAATGGAAAGTAATGACAATACAACTTCCGGTCTCTTTTATGGTGAGCAAATCCGTAGTCACATAAAACCTTCCATATGATATGATATGACTTATGGGATGTAGTAATGAGCTTCAATTTTGCTCCCGCCATATCATGATTAATAAAGTTATGAAAGATTTTGATCGTGGCAATATTCTGTTGAGTGTTTTAGGAGAAATTTTTTTAGTATTCAAGTGTCTGTCTTATCCTAATTAGAGTATAATTAAATATATTTTTAATCTCTGATTTATAAGGATATTAATATAACAGATTGTAATGCTTATATTTAAGGTCATCTATCAATAAATAAATATACAGTTTCAGTCTATTGTATATCTATTTAGTTTTTTCTTTCAACTCGTTATTATCTGCTCTTGAGTTTGATAGTCCTCAATCCAACTCTAAACAGAAAAATACCTAAACCCTTAAACACCTAACATTCATCACCATTGCCGACAGTGGCGGATCTAGGATCGAAAAGTTACCATGGCTAATATTCTCTGATAGAATCTCGACGGTACGAGAATTTTTTTATGAGCATTACCTGTCACATCCCACTCCACATGGTAAGATATTGTCTGTTTTAGGTCTTGCCTGCACCGTTTTACTTTTGGGCCTACCCCCAAAACACGTCTTACTATAGAGATGTGTGCATGCACATATAAGCACATCACATTCCCACTCCCGAGCGATGTGGGATTACATGCCCATGTAGGAAGCTAGTGCCCTTGGCACCCTCACACATGGGTCATCACAATCCACCCCTCTTAGGGGCCCGACGTCCTCGTCGACACACTTCTGGTCGGAACAGGCTTTGATACCATTTTGTCACATCCCAGTCCACATTGTAAGATATTGTCCATTTTGGATCTTGCTCACACGGTTTTACTTTTGAGCATACCCCCAAAATGCGTCTTACTATAGAGATGTGGACATGCACATATAAGCGCATCACCTTCTCACTCCCGAGCGATGAGGGAAAACCAGAGGAAATGTACTAAGAGGGATTACATGTTGGACTAAGTGTGTTGGGATGCACGGTATGAAGAACCATGGTGATATTTATAAGGGAAAGTAACTAGAGAGGCTTTGTCTCCAGATGGAGCGGTTAAAATCTACAACCCAAAGTTCGCCGTTAGATTAAGGACACATGTTTGTCTGTGATTCAAGGAGGTGACGGTTCGCCCATTCAGAGTTAATAGAGTAATGGTGACTGATTCCCGGAGCAGTTGAGCATGCCTCTTAGAACTCGAAATATTTGATGTGATGAGAGGGGACAATTCAAATTTCAAACCAAAAATTAACCCTAGTTATGAGGATTGACTAGGACAACGAAATGGCAGCAATAAATTCAGAATGATTCGAATATAGGCCAGCTGTCGTTGGGTTATCAATTAGGCCTATACCTGAGGCCCACGAGCAAATCCATAAGATAAGTGGATTATGAAATATAGAGTTGGGCCTGGAGGTTCGAAAAAGAAGATCAAGCATCTAGAATATTAAATTACTACCATTAACTCGGAGTGTTTAAAGTACAAAGCACAGACCTAATATCGGTGGCCTAAGGATTACAACAAGAGGGCTTTCCTCTTTACCTCTACTTTGAAATGCTCGAAGTCACTCTTGGTGGAGCCATACGACTTACAAAGAGAAGCAGCATCATCCTCAGCTTTGGTGAGTTTATTGATTTGGCCCGAGCTCTCGTCAAGTAGTTGTTGAGCGCTCGCATGAGTAGAAATGGCATTAGCCCGTAAAAGCTCCACCTCGGCTTGAAGAGCCGCCAATTCAGCTTCTTTAGTAGTCATAATTACTTTCTTTGAAGAAGCACTTTGGAGGAGCACTACAACATTTTAGGGTATTGCCGGCGACTTTAAGTCGCCGGCCTTTCTTTTTAAGTCGCCGGTAATACTCTCGCCAGAAATTTGGCGCCGGTGAAAGTATTACCGGCGATTCCTTGAGTATTGCCGGCGACTCAGACACCGGTAATGCCCTTAAGCATTGCCGGCGACTTAAGTCGCCGGCAATGTTGCTCCGCCGTGGTTGGAAAATGAGGGGTATTACCGGCGACTTTGGTCCAAGTCGCCGGCAATACCCGGAGAAATTTGTCAAAAATAAGCCGGTTCTGGATTGGGCCCAATTCCAGAACCTGCACTGAAAAACAAAAACCGTACAAATACAAGTTCAACAGTACACACATAATTGTCCAACGTATAGTACAAACAGCAACAATACGAAAATAAACTACAACTACACTAAGGGTCGAGGAAATCCATGTCGACGTAATCATTTGAACTCCGGTGGCTACCCTGGTCTTGCTGTGGCGGTGACTGCTGTAGTGGTGGATCAGTGTGGAACACAGGGACCGGGGGAGGTGTGGGGAGCGGTTGTCCGGTAGTCTGGCACGCGTACATCGTCTACATCCATGTGAACATTTGTGTCTGCTGCTGGACCATAATTCGGTGTTGCTCGGCCATCACCCGGTCCTCGGCATCTCTGACTGCCTGCTGCTCGGCCAATTGCCGCATCTCCTCCATCTGCCTCCTTTGCTCTTCCAACTCCTTCTGCGTCCTCAGAAGCTCCGCTGCTAGGTTAGAGTTCCTAGAAGTTGAAGTTCTTGACCCGGTAGAGTATTCTGAAGTGTTCTTCAATACTCCTTCGCCCGCCGAGCCCATTCCCCTGCAATAGTAGGTATTCTTTCCAGTCCCGCACGCTTTTGCCATGATTTGAGCCGCTATAGGGCGATCAAGCGGATCGATCTGAGAGGTATACTGGGTCACTTCTTCCTCCGAGCAGTCAGGATGGTTGTTTCGAGCTATATTCATGGTGACTTCTGTGATCGCCTTCTCCACTCTCGCCTAATTGAAAAGCGAATATGAATAGCGTATTATTAAACAAAATAAATTAATAGAGAAAATTAGTTTTATTAACACATGCATATGTGAACTACAAAATAATGAGGCTAAAGACTTACCGCTTCTTCAGGGCACTGCGGATAGAACTTCTGATGAACAAACACCAACGGGTTGACTTCTTGTTGTTTCTGCGCCTTACTCGACCAACCCAAATAGTTGAGTGAACCTGCATGATGGGCCTTGGTGTTTTTCAATCTGTTCACCCTGTTCGTCTTGGAAATCGCCTTGTTTGATAAACATATGTAAAAAAATTAGTAACTAACTATTTCAATGTGATACGATACATTAGGGTTGTAAAATATATTCAGGATGCATACCTTCGCTTTGGGGTGCTCGAAGTGGGCTACCAGCCACAGCCACTCGTACTCCCTAAACCGGAATTCGCTAGGGGTAGAACCTCAGCCTAGCTCCTTGTACTGTGTGTAATGTTTTGAAAGCTCGTTCTTCCACTCTTTATACCTATATTAACACTGGAAAAAAAGTTAGAGATATTAAAACACTTGATAAACAAAAATCTAACTCGATATATACTCAAATAACTCGAATCACATCACCTGATATGTAGTTGACACTCTACCCACGTGTGAATAAGGCTTTCATCCACGTCAAACCACACCTGCAAGATGAATATATAAATGGTAAAATTATATATTTATTCGGACTCAATTAATAAATGTAAAATTTACGTAATGAAAATACGATTTAACTCACACTCAGTGCATTATGCACATGCATCTTCATGTAGAGAGGCACAGATTCCCAATCTGGCCACAGCATTGGGTCCTTATCCCGCACGACGGCCCCGGCCATGCTGGCATACTTTCGCGTGGTGTCAAATGTCTCGATCACCTCACCATACTCATTGGCCCTAATGAGCGTTTTCCTTCCCCCGGTGGCCTGTTCAAGATTCTTCCCGGTGCAGGGGCCTCTAGTCTTTCGTTTTCCAGTGCCATTAACGAAATTGCCTAATAATACAATGTCAACAAATTGATATCATTAGTTGAACCTATCGTAAGTCTTAAGTAATAATGAAGTAATCAATCTTGTTAAATAAAATTTACCTGCATCGTCCGTTTGCTGGTTGTTGCATCTCGCACTCCAAAGATACACGGGGTCGAACGGGATGAAGTTGTACGCTTCCTCCACGCTCAGGAACTCCGGCCGTCCTTCAATATAAATAGGCCTCCCCCTATCATCGAATTCAGGGATCACAGGAATCTCGTCGGGCAGGAAGAGACCGGACGACGGAGATAGACGAGGCCTGGACGATGAGGCGCCAGCACCATCTTCCTCAGATGATTCCCGTGAAACGGGAGTAGGCACCGGGCCAATAGGGGGCATTCGGATGGAGGGAGTTTCTGATGCCCCTGTTGACTGTCGCTCGTCTGTGGGTCTACTGACTGAGGGTCTGCTGATTGAGCGTCTGCTGACTGAGGCTCGAGGTTGGACTGGGGGTTGCACGGATCTGGATCGTGCAGCTTCCTCCTCTCCTCACGCAGCTAGCAACATTTGTGTGCGAGCATTCCTAATTGGGCCACTGCGCGTGTTGCTGACTGCGGCTGAGGAATCTTGACTGCTGCTCCCTCCACTATTTCTAGTCCCTCTCCGTTTGATGCCTCCAAGCCAATTTGCCGCAAAACCTCCTGCACATCCAACAATTAGTCCTGGATTCGGTTATATGAAAATTAAGGAACCGGAACCGTAAGGAATCGAAACCGTTTGGAACCGTTGCATCATATCAAACATTAAATTAAATTTCATAGGCCAAATGCTTATGATATCATATAAAACATTAAATTAAATTGCATCATATCATATCGATCATTACGAATATAATTATCAAAAATATCAATTAAATATTACCCAAATGCTTATTTAACCAATTAATTAAGTTAACAAATATATCTTAAATTATCAACTATATCAATTAATCCAAATCACCTTAATTTGCCCAACACCTTAAATTACCTATATCAATTAATCCAAATCACCTTAATTTGCCCATGCAACACCTTAAAAATACAATATAATTATCAACTATATCAATTAATGAATTAAATCACCTTAAATTACCTAAATATTTTCTACATATATACATACATACACTTGCCTAATAATTATCAAAAATTAACTCAAAACCCAAAACTTAATTAATCAAGTTAATTAAATCAAATATAATTAAAATGCATATATATACACATAATTATAAAAAACATTTCGAGATCGAGATCGAGAGAGAGAGAGAGAGAGAGAGAGAGAGAGAGAGAGAGAGAGAGAGAGAGAGAGAAAACCTGTCATGGTCGAGATCGGATTCCGGCGACGGAGGTGAGGGGAAGAGGTAGAGCAGGAGGGGAGGAGAGGTAGGGGAGATTTGGGGTTTAGGTATTTTTGTGTGGAGAGGGGAGAGGGGAGAGGGAGGAGGGGAGGGGAGAGGGGAGAAGAGGAAGAGAGGTTTGAGGAGAGGGCGGCGAGCTAGGTGAGGAAGAGATGGGGTTTTAGGGTTTTCAAGGAAGAAGGGGAGGAGAAGAAATGAGGCAGCTCGAGCTGCCTCTCCTGGGAAATATCGAAGTATTGCCGGCGAGTTACGAGTTAACTCGTGGGCAATACTATTACCAACGAGTTGATAACTCGTGGGTAATACTATTACCAACGAGTTATAAACTCGTTGGTAATGATAGTGATTCCCGACCAATTCCGACCAATTTACGGCCAATTTCCGACCAATTTCGGGCCAATTTCCGACCAATTCCCGGCCAATTTACGACTATAATTTCCGACTCTAATTTACGACTATAATTTACGACGTACTATAAATACGACTAGAATTTCCGACTATATATAATTTCCGACTATAATGTACGACTATAATTTTCAACTAGAATTTTAGACTATAATTTACGACTAAAATTTTCGACTAAAATTTTCGACGTACTATAATTTTCGACTATAATTTCCGACTATAATTTCCGACTATAATTTTCGACTAGAATTTCCAACTAGAATTTCCGACTATATATAATTTTCGACTATAATTTCCGACTAGAATTTCAGACTATATATAATTTACGACTATAATTTTCGACTAGAATTTCCGACTATAATTTTCGACTATAATTTTCGACTAGAATTTCCGACTATAATTTCCGACTATAATTTACGACTAGAATTTTCGACTAGAATTTCCGACTATAATTTCCGACTAGAATTTTCGACTAGAATTTCCGACTATAATTTACGACAATAATTTCCGACTAGAATTTCCGACTAGAATTTACGACTAGAATTTACCTCCAAGCCAATTTACGACTATAAATACGTACATCATTAACGTACTAAGGATGATAATCATAATCATCTTCATCACTTTAGTCTGACTCGGTTTCATAGGTAACCTCTGGCAATATGTATCGCTCCTCGTCATCTGAATCAGCGTCAACTTCATTTGGATTAACATCGAGAAGTTCTGCTCCAGTAATTCGAACCACACTCCCAGATCTCACATTATTAAGGCGAATCGTAGATGATTCCGGAATGTCAAAAGCGGTCGGCTCTTGGTATGCAGTAACTTCTTCATCATCTGCGGTCTCACCAAGTGTGGGAGCACTGTATATGTTTCTATGAGCAACATGGTTAACCACCTTCCACGGGACTTTGTTCAGAAGATCGTCAAGGTAAAACACTTGTTTTACTGATGTGGCAAGAACGAAAGGGTCTTCTTTATACCAGCTTGTAACAGTATTCACCGAAAATATTCCGTACTGATCGGTCCTTGTGTTCTCCGGGCTAGTATCAAACAATCTACACTTGAACAAGTGCACTTTCATGCGGTTCCCATAAATTAGTTCAACAACTGAATGAAGGACACCGTAATAGTCAACGCCATCCTGCCCAATATGGACCATCACCCCACAATTCTGTGTTTTCAGTCGGTCGTCTCGATTTTCACATATAAATTTCACGCCATTGACCTGACACATCGAGTAAATTTTTGAAGCTATCGGTTTCATCGCCAAGACCCTCAATTCGTTTGACCACTTTGGGCAACCATCATTTGCTACATGGTTCATCTGAAAACGATAAGAAACCACACAAGAAATAATGAACATAGAAAAAGAAAACCACGTACACACATGCTATATAAGGATATAAAAAATATGTATATACACATATACCCTTACCTATTGACCAAAGTAGTTTGCAAACGTCCTGTTTTGGTAATCAACATTTTCGGCAATAGCAGGGCAGTGAAGATGATAGTTTTTCCAATATTGTACTTCTGGACAGTTAATCAGTACCGACCAGTGGACAATGGTTACCTCATTTCCATCCAACTTGTACGACTTTGGCAAGCTTCCATGTACTACCACGTCATTGGAGATGATAGAAAGGTTGAACTGGGGTTCATCTATCGGCATCTGTTGTTGGGGGTCCTCCAGCGCTCCCAAATACAAGTTGGTGTACGTTACACACTCGTGCGCAATATATGCTTCAGCGATACACCTTTCAGGTGCATATTTATTCTTCACATAGTCCTTGTAGGCACCCAATTGTCTACAAGTTAACAAGTGTATGTTATGATACTTAAAAAATAAGAATTTACATATAAAAACAGAGGCAAACCAAATGTATGAATCATTTGTACCTTTCCATGGGATACATCCAAGTGTAGTGTACGGGACCGGTAAACAACAATTGTTCGGGAAAATGGATCATCAGGTGAGGCATGATGTCAAAAAAATTTGGGGGAAATATCCTCTCAAGCTTGCACATGATAAAAATTATGTCATCTTGCATCTCCCTGAGATCTGATTTTTTAACTTCCCTGATGCATAACTTCTGAAAGAATCTTGACAAGGCCACTAACGGTTCCACCACCTCTTTGGGCAGGTACCCACGAATGAAAATAGGGAAAAGGCATTGAAGCAGTACATGGCAGTCATGACTCTTTAATCCGTACATCTTATTGTCCCAGAAGTTAACACACCTGCTTATATTTCCTGCATAGCCATAAGGATACCTGCATATATATCCATAAGTAACAATTATATTTCTCGCATATAACCATATATAAGTACAAATTATATTAATTTCCTGCATAGCCATAAGAATATATACCTGACATTACTCAGCCACCCAAAAATTTCATGCTTATTCTTCGGCTTGACGGTGTAAGGAGCTTGCGGCATTTTTTTCTTACCATCTCTTAACCACAAATGTTTCCGCAGTCCCATAGCTTTCAGATCAATGCGTGCCTTAGGGATGTCTTTTGTTTTCCCCTCCAAATTAAGAACTGTGTCCACCACACTTTCACACACATTCTTCTCTATGTGCATGACATCTAGGTAGTGTCTGATAGGCAACCTGGGCCAGTATGGGAGTTCCTAGAATATGCTCTTGTGTGTCCAAAACTTATACCTTTCGGGCTTGTCTGGAATGGACGCCACTATCTCAGGATGATTGCTCAGCTGGCCAAAATCTTATTCATTCAACACTTCCAAAATTTCATCCCCTGTCCATCGCCTGAGTGCCACACCTGTTTCCACAGTCCCATCAAAAGCGTCTTGATCCTGCCTAAATGGGTGATCATATGGAAGCCAACAACGGTGACGCATCTGAACAATGTTACTACAATGAGGACTGCAACAATCAACCGTCATGCACTCTGAACAAGCCCTGTAACCCCTGGTAACGTTGCCCGATAACATACCGCGGGCAGGAAAATCACTGATGGTGCCAACAAGCATGGCATGCATCTGGAACATCTCATTTTTGAACCTATCGTAAGTGGGGTGGCCACACTCACTCAGGTACTTAAGATCTTCAATCAAAGGCCTCAAATACACATCGAGACACTTTCCTGGATAACCCAGGCCCGAAATTAACAGAGTCAGCATATTGTATTCCTTCTTCATGCACATCCATGGTGGAAGGTTGTACGGTACCAAAATAACTGGCCATATACTGTATTGAAGACTCATATTGCCAAAAGTGTTGAATCCATCAGATGAGAGCCCTAGCCAAACATTTTGGACCTCTGCTGCAAAATGATCAAACTCCCTGACCATGTGCTTCCAAGCCTCTCCGTCGGAAGGGTGTCATCGTCAGGCAAATTCCTCTCAGCCCACCATCTCATAGCTTCGGCCGTGAAAGCACACATGAACATCCGCTCCAGCCTATCAATAAGCGGGAAATATCGAAGTATCTTCACAACTTTCTTGTTGCCTGCGGGAGTCAACTTATACCTTTCTATAAAACATACCGGGCAGGCTTCAAGGTCTTCAAGATCTTTACCCCAGAAGAGAATACAATCATATCTGCATGCATGGATTTTGATGTAGGAAAGCCCAAGATCTTTCAGGATATGTCGCACCTTATGATGAGTGGTAGGAAGACGATGACCGGGTGGCAGTAGCGAAGCAGTCCACTTCAGCTAAGAATCAACAGCTTTGACAGACATTTTGTTCTCTATTTTGAGCTGCATCACTCCCATGACACTTTCAAGAACAGTCTTACTACAACCATCGTACAACGGAGTCTGTTGCAATGCAATCAAGTTGTTGTACTTGTCCATACCGCTTGTGTTGACATGAGCTCCAGGTAATGGCTCGACTGGCTCAATATCGGGGAAACCCTGCACGATAGGAGGGACATTTGGTGCTTGATCAGCAAATACACCGCTCTCATGAGGAAACATATCATTGATTAACATCGATGTTGGATCATAGGATGGACTGCCTCTCTCAGCAAAATGTCCATGATCATAGGATGGACTGGCCCTCTCACCAAATTGTCCAAGATCATGCGGACCCGCTAACGATGTTTCACCGTGATAAATCCAACAAGTGTACTTATCCCAAAACCCGTATTTACTCAGGTGCTTCTGGACTTTATCAATGGGAAAACGAAATCGATCGCTGCGACACTTACATTCTTTACACGGGCAATAATGAAGTGTAGTGTCTCCACAATTAGCCTTCACAAAATCCATAAAACTCCTAATTCCATGGTGATATCTCACATCCCATCTTTCGAGGCTCATCCAACTCTTTTCCATCCTGAAAATTCTAACATTACGTACTATAAATATATGTATATATATACACATTCACTACTAATTAATTAATAAATCATCATTAATTATATTCGAATTCATCCGATTAATTAACAAAAGTCGACCCATGCATGCATATAAATTAAAAAATATATATATATACCAACAATTCACAATTACAAATTAACATGCCTGTATATATATAGACATATTAACAATTAATATTCACAAAATAATTTTATATCCATACATATATATATATACACAAATTAACATATTTTCATCGAAATAATCTCAAATCAACTCAAAATCAACAGTCAATCACTCGAAATGAACAATATATCCACTCTATTTGCATATCAAACCAATAATCGATATCTCAACTCTAAATCAACACATGCATGCATATATATATCGATCTAATTAAATCAACACACATATATATACATACGTATATACGTACCTATATATAGCTACGTATATATATAGCTTCCCGAGCGGGTTTTCGACGCCTTTTGACAATACCCAAGGATTTCAGAGCGTTTTCCTTCTTTCGATTTCACCGGATTTTTCTCTATCCAAATGAATGAGCTGCTGCAATCTGGATCTGATATAAGAGGTATTGTCGGCAATTCATTAAATCGCCGGAAATGGAGTTATTGCCGGCGAAATTTCGGCCAAAAATCGCCGGAAATTGTGGAAACTTATTGCCGACGACTTTCTCTGTCGCCGGCAATAATTTTTCACCATTGCCGGTGATATTTGGGCCGGAATTTCGCCAGCCATAGTGGAGAGATTGTTGCCGGCGACGGAGAAGGTCACCGACAATAATTTTGACCATTGTCGGCGACTTTTTGAACTTATTGCCGGCGACGGTTCATATCGCCGGCAATGCTCATTATTGCCGGCGTCTTGCTCCGTCGCCGGCCTTTTTTTTTCCTTCTCGCCGGCAATGGTGCATAATGTGGTAGTGGAGAGTTTAAACTCATTCTCGGTCTTGGTCCATTTGACTGACCATCTCACCTACAGTGGCTTCCTTGTGTTCATGTGGTGCTTTATGTCAGCCTAGTTAGCATATAGTTTGTAGAGGTCGTGAAGGCCTTGCTCGAACTGAGAGATGGTGAAGAGAATTTCGCTAGGTGCAATCGTTGTCAAATCCACCACCTGATCCAGCATGGTGTTAATAGCTTCGAGGGGTATCCAAGTTGGCCTTAAAGAGCTCCTTGAAGGTGGCTTGGAAAAGAACAATCGCATAAGAGATATGCTCTATATCTGGTGACAGGCTTCGCTGAGAGTTCCTCCAGACTTAGAAACTGATTCTCTAGAACGGCCACTTGACTGGTGGGGCCTGAAGAGGATGAGGCCTAAGAAGTTGCAGCGTGCACATCGACCATAGTCTTAGCGGCAGTCACTGGAGTTGAACATACCGCCAAGGGAATCTTTGGCTCTGTCTCCGAGGATTTGCTGGCAGAGAGCTCTGGGCGTTTTGGGCCCTGTTAAAAAACATAGAACTTAGAACCAATAGAGGGGCGGAGTTGGAACAAGATCAGTCGAATTTGCATACCTCAGCCTCACCAGACATGTGTGAGCCAGGCGAGTGAAGGATGTCATGCACCATCTGTTCCAATACTGTGTTAGGCTCGTTGGGCATGTCTTGCATCTCTGAGGGTTCTTGGTTAGTAAGAGGTAATGCTTTCCCGTCCTCCATGGCTTGCTGCTATTCTGGAGTATAATAGATGGCATGGGATGAGAAGGGAGCATCAGTAAATCCAAAATTAAATGCGCCTTTGTCATTAACATTACTGATTTCTTCGTCCGTACAATTATGGTGGTATGCATTGTCCTCAGCATTTTGAAAATTCTACGTTTGAAGTAAGACAGTTGCCTCGAAAAAATAAGCGATGTTGTGGACAAGCTCAGTGTCTAAATGATCATCGTGGTCACTCCCAGCATCTTTTGTCTCGATGTTGGCAGCAATGACCTCTTCTGGGAGGTCGAGCAAGTCCTAAAGATTAAGAAGGAGAAACATACGATTACGAATCTAATCAAGATGTTGCACGGGAATACAAAAGAGGTGATAAAATACTCAGTCTGGGGATGAGGGTGTTGGCTGCATAGGCTCATGCAGTGGTTTAGAGTTGAAGGAGAGCCAGAAATTCTCGTTGGTGAAGTCGGAATAACAGGGAGGGCTCTTGTGATCTTTGTCACCAAAGCAGAAGGTATCAATGGCGGCTCAGCTTGTTCAAGTTGTCCCTCTTAAGCATTCTCAAAGCTAAGCCGTCGGCAATGTCATGTCAGCTTGCCAGAAACGCCAGCTGGCGAGACATCTCTTTGCCGTTTCTGAGACCTCTGAAATAGGATGGGACAGTTATAGTTCAGAAATTAGATATACACTTTGAACGAAGGACATGGTTACTTATAGCCTACATTGGTTCTTGCTTTGGTTCTGGATCTTATCTTTATCCTGGTCCTCGTATGTTCAAATCGTTATGCTCCTCGTTGGGGTCAAAATGACCGTCTTGCTGATAAAACTATTTGGGAACATTAGTGCAAATTCAAATTATTGTCAACACCTATGGCAAGAGTTTAATAAGAATGTTAGACGAAGATACGTACCATAGGCCAGGGGGTATCTTCATTTGGGCCTGCAAGGACAGATCTTAGCGCTGCCCTGTCGAAGCCGTTGACAACTTAGGCTTGAAATCCTTGAAGATGGAGGCAAAAAGAGAAAGCGGTTGAGTAGATTTGAGGCCATCCCAAAAGTGTGCTTTTCACGCGCGGTAGTGCTGGGTCATATTGACTGAAGGAACAAGGGGAGCAACTAGTTCTTCCTCAAGAAGCAGCACTACCGAGAACCCAAAGTCTGGATCTACAGCGTCAGATTCTACGGGATGAGAAGTGGCCTGCCAAATACTATAGCAATTCATCGAACCAACCAGAGGCATAGGGGCACGCTTCGTTAATCCAAGTTGCCTCACGAAATGGTTGGGGGCATACAACTCGTTGCCGATTTTGGATAAGTCAGGGACTAACAAATCTCCAAAAGTTTGACTCTGGAGGAAGATGAGTTGCGCTTGGTCACTTTGGTCTCACGAAGGCATAAAGTTAGTCTCCATCTCTCGCGGGAACCGATGGTCCAAGATTGTGGAAATTGAGTCTATGGGGTAATGATTGTGCGAGCAGAAAGTGGCGAAGCAGGTCTGGTAAGTCCAGCCGTCAAAAGCAAGAGGGGTTACCAGAGTTTATCGCAGAAGCTTGTTTGCCTCGAATGGCAGTACCTCTGGGTGGCGGAAGACTGGAAAATACATTTGAAGCAAGAGGTCCACCATCCACAAAGGGCCAAGTCTGTTGAGTTGAAGTGGCGAGAGAGAAATCCATCTCAACCTACGATAGTTGCAAGTGAAGATAGATTGTGTGAGACCGATTCTTGTGCTCGTAAATAAGCACTCGACGAGGTTGGTCCAACACTTGTTAACCTTCTGAGAAGACATGCAGAAAATATATTTTGACAACCAAAATGCAAGAAAAGCTATACCTCATTGGTTGAATGCGTCGCACATGAAGCGAGTAACCCAAGCTGGGAAAGAGGTAGGCCAGTTGAGGCTGGCGTTGTCCACGACCTTGGCCGAGAAGCCTTGTTTCCAAATAGGTTCTACGATAGGTACCTCGAATATAGTGAGAAGATCTAGCAATGTGATACTTACGTCGCCGCAGGGAAGATCAAAGTAGTTGCAAGTGGCGTCCCAAAAGCACATAGCGGTGGCGAACGGAGCGTGATTCCCTCCTTTGGGTAGCGAGAAGCAAATGTCAATGAGGTCTGCAATGCCAGCCACCTGCCAGCAAATGAGGTCAATTTCTCGACGCATTGCATACCAAGTTCTCTCATTGTCGAAGTAACCGGCCATTTACCAATAAAACAAAGGGTATCTTTGTTCGTCCACCTAGTTCCGGGTGTTCTTCATGGTGATGCGGCATTGTTTGCGGTTGACCGGAGGAATGGATGATAAAGACCGCGAAGGAAGAAAGTTTAGCTTCGAAACGAAGTTTGAGATGATGGGAAGTGAGAGAGTTGTGTTGAGAATTAGACTCTGACGAGACGTGTGCTCTCTTATATGGTGTCATCCGAAGTGATGCAACTTTTCAGAAGAAAGTTGACACAACGTTTGACATGGAAAGTTACTGTTAGGATGAAAACAGTATGTCGTTAGGGAAAAACAAGCCTCTTCAATTACTACTGAAACGTTATCTCAAGGCTTGAGGGACAATGTGTAGGCCCTAGATAAAATATCTTGTTATTAGGCTTTGGAGGCTAAATCAAGCTAGCGGCCTGAGTAGTGGTCTTTAATCGAATCATGACAGATCGAAAAATGATGCTCGAATTTCAATTCAACTGAATCTCCTCACAATTAGACTTGCTAAGCAACTCTAACTATTTGGTTCCCACGTCTCTGACCTTATCTCAGAGTCTAACACTCTTAGTGATAAGTTTTGCCAAGACTATTTTCCTCTATAGGATATGTTGATTATTTAATTGGTGGGCCACAGGACTCAGCCTCCTTCTCTTTTTTCCTATATATAGAAGAGAATGACACCGAAGATAGAATCTTCAATCACATACACTTTGCTATCAACAAACTACCTTCTCATCTCAAGAAATCCTTGCAACCAACGATCAAGAGAGTTATCACCCGAAGAACGTGAGATTCTTGAGATTCAAGGGCGCAATACATCGCAACCGGCGATCAAGAGGCTTATCACCAGGAGTAGTGAGGGTCTTGAGATTCAAGGTCGCAACACCTTGTGTTCTCGAAACCTTGTCAGGATATTGCTCCGTTTTACACCAGGAGGAGTGTAGGGTATCGATCTTCGTAACTCAGCTAGAGACGCGAAAACCACAAGTCCTAAAGTAATTTAGGCAAGAATGATCCATTCAGGCGGGGTTTGTGCTCTCCCCGTCTCAATCGCTTTAAAGAAGTCAGGTAGCAGTTGACCTATAAATCGACTACACCATTGTACGATGGTGGCACGCTAGGCATACGAAGCACAAGATCGAGAAAAGAGATAGTTTGAATCTTTCTCAGGAACCTTGGAAAATTTTGGTGCTAAACACAATATATGTTCGGAGACCTGGATGGTAGCTTCTCTGTGCTTTCTTGCTTTGACCGATTTTGATCTTATGGAACCCAAATAAACGTACATATATACACCTCTATCCAAGTCATAAGCTTCACATTTACAAATCTCTTGAAAAAAATTTGCAATTGATACAAGAAAAACCAATGTAGCCAATCACTATGTCCGTCGACCTGTCCTGCTCTGGCAGTCGTGCTCTAGTAGCTCCTCGAAGAGTTAATCATAGTTTGTTTTCTTCATCAACAAGAAGAAACCAGCAGGGTTTCTTAGTCAACCCTAATTCATCTTTGTCAATCTCAATAAGCCAGAGGAGTAGTGATCTTGTTTGGGCCTGAAATAAATATTTCATAATGGATTTGAAAGGCTGAAGTCTTGGCGAGCGGCCCAGAGTGAGCTGAAGTCTTGGCGAGTGGCCTGGTCAGGAATAAAAATCTGGCGAGCGGTCAGGTGAGTTAATAGAGTCCGTTTCCAGATCAACTTAGGATTATGGATTCAAGATAGCTGAGTAATGCAGCTTAATGTCTATCATACCTTTTCTATTTCAGTTTCCTTCATAGAGGGAGTTTTGATAGCATTAGAACTATATAAAGAAAAGACCCGTGTGCTAGATGGTGTTAGAGTTATATTGAGATTCAAAGAGTAAGAACAGAAGACGTTCAAGAGAATTGAAAGATGACTACTGAGCATTATATAAGGAGAGTAAGAGCATTTGAGAAACGGTCCCCGATCAAATACAAAACATTTTCTATACGCAAGTACACCTAGACATCTCATCAAGAGTTTCTATCTTTGCAACCAGACGATCAAAGTGCTTGTCACCGAACAAGTGAGAGTATTACGATCAGAGGAAGCAAGTATCGCGACTGGAAGGTTGAAGGACTTATCACATATCGAGTGAGAGTTCGGATATCCAAGGAAATAGTGTTCTCAACACATCGTCAGAGAAGTTGCTCTGCTTTACACTCGTAAAGGGTAGTGTGAGGTATCGATTTCTGCTCGAGAGACGAAAACTCAAGTCCTAGGTTACTAGGCGAGAAGGACCCATTCAGGCAAGGTTGTCGGTCTCCTTATCTTAATTGCTTATCAAGAAGTCAGGCAGCTTTACATATTTATATTCCGTTGAGAGACGGTGGTACGCCAGCACACGAAGCACATACAAGATAAACCGACAACTACGGTCAAACTATCTGAAGCCAATAAAAGAGTCTGTTTCCGAAAGGATCTCTAGTCAGAAGATATTTTGAGCTCAAACAGCTCTTAGCAAAAGGAATGCCAATATGTACGCATGTTTTTAAACGAGGAGTTAATTAGCTAGCTAGTTTTTCGAGGATTGAGCTCGATTGCTCACTGTCATCTTCATTTTTGTTGGTGTAGGAACATGAATACTGTCAGGAATTCTATCTGGACCCCCTTCACACTCTTGGTAATTACCAATCAAAAACCCTAGTCTATTACGTACTTCCTCAATTAGTCTTTTCTTCTGCAAGTACGTACAAATTTTTGGTGACTGAAACTGTAATTTTATTGATAAAAGGAGGGGCTGGATGATAGGGATGATATTAACAGTGGTTGTACTCTGGGACGAAGTCAGTATATGAATTTAGGGGGGCCTAAACTGAAAAAAAGTGAAATCGACAAGAAGATAAAAAATTTATCAAGGAAAAAAATAAATGGGAAGGATACTATAGAAAGGTAAATAGGGAGTGACCATAAAAAAACTAAATGAAGGTATAAATGACATAAAGTCAATAAAAAGGATGTCATGCCATATGAGAAAAAAAGAAACATGTAAAATGACATAAACTTAATAAAAGTGATGTCATGTCATATGGAGAAAAAACTAAATAAAAAGCATGAAAAGATCCGGAATATAAAATGTCACAAAGAAGATTCCAACTCAAGTGCCTCGTGAAAAATGTCCAACGCACCTTACCATTTAGCTAGGCAAGATTCCATATTTTGTATGCAAACTTTATGTATATATTCAAAATTTCAGGTTGCTTGTACCCTTTTGGAGGCTCAAATTTGGGCCCTTGCAGATGATTAAAAGTAAGCTTTTACAAAGTTTTAGTTTAGTTTCGTTATTGTTCAATTTAGTACCTTATTCTTCAGGCTAGAAAATTAAAATGGCATATATTGTTTGATTGTGTAGACAGAGTGGACATGGTTATGAACACTGTTGAAGCAGTGGCGGAGGTGGTCGAAACAGTGGCTCACAAAGTGGAGGAGGTGGCAGATGGTATAGCTGATAATCTTCCCAAAGATGGAAGATAAAAATATGTGCAGGTTGAACAAGTGGAAGATAAGGTTGAAGACTTCTTTGAGTCGGCCACGCATGGAGCCGGAGGTGCGGTGGCCAAAGCTGATGGTGACGGTGGTGGCGATGAAGAAAGTGTAAAAGAACCAAGAAACTAGTGAATTAATCTTGCGATTTGGTAAAGCAGATGACATCCTGATAAAATCCAGGATGTGCATCTGTAGCTAGCTGTCCAAAATAGTTGTATATTGTAATATCTGAATATTTGTTTCTGACTTTCTGTAAAGATTAAATTCATTGGTTTGATTCTGTTTTAATAAGAAGATTATTCATTTCAATCTACACATAGACCGCAGCTGAAGACACTGTTCTCGAAGTTCACATTATCCATAATCCATAACGTACGCGTTGGTGCAGACGGCGATGGATGTAGAGACGTCTGCGTCGAGGTGCCAGACACTGATTTGGAGGAACACTACCGGGTACGTGACTAGTGGGGTTTCGGGCACATTCTAGTCTATTGGGTCACTCTATGGGTTGTGACAAGTGGGCTCAAGGCTTGGAGTATATGGGTTGCGATGCTTGTTTTGGGCTCGAAAGATTTTCTTTGGTGATGTTGGGTCGTAGATCCGCATTGGGATAGGGGAGCTAACTCTTCATCCTTAACTTTTGCTCCAAAAATTTTAGATTTGTCTTTTTTTTCTGAACGACATAAATTTCATTCCATAAGAGCTTAAATATTACAAGAGGAAGACACTAACGTCTCTAGCTCGATGGGAGGTGATCCTACCCATATACAATTTGACTGTGTGATTAGACCATACCTAGCTAGCTTATAGGCTAAGACATTTGTTTCCCTAACTGCATGAGAAACTCGACTGCTACCAACTGAAGCCAGCTCCACTTTGATATCTTCCTATAACTTACCTCAATTGGAAAGAGCCTCATCTCCTTGCCTCATAGATTGGGCAACCTTTTAACGATCCGGTTCAAATTCAATGGGACTCCAGTGATTTTGCTTAGTTAAAAACAAAACTAGTTGTAGAGCCAAAAACTCACTCAGAGTTGGACCACATACATGTCCTTTGTAACAAGTAAAGCCACCGATGACAATACCATCCATGTCCCTCACTATGCGGCCAATGCCACCGGAAAAAGAACCTGCTTCAAAGGCTCCATCAATGTTGAACTTTAACCACCCTGCACTCGGTGGAGACCAAGCAACTCGAGCTCTCGGAATAGAATTTGGTTTACCACACTTGAGACTGAAAAGCTACTTGTTCCACACTCCTAGATTTACCTGTTCAAACACGCAAGTTACGTTCCTTCCAAACACAACACAACATGGTAAACAATACCACAAGATCATCCTTACTTAGGTTGTCACAACACCAGAATAACCATTTATCAAACCGGCCTCTATCCGCACCATTCAGTTTCCTAGTCAAACTAGGAATCATATTTAGCACACCTTGAAAAAAAAAGAGCAATCCCTACTCACATGTTCTATGGACTCTACAGGATCTTCACACAAGACACATCCCCCATTCAGAGGTACACGCCTGGATTGGAGATGAGAAACAATAGGCAAAATTGCCTTCCCTGCCTTCCTTATATGTTGTTTTTTATTACCTTGTATTTAGAGATGCCAAAGCTTTTTCCAACCTTCTCCATCATAACCACTACTACTACTAGCTTCCTGCCTCATACCCCTCGCTACCTTATACACTGATTTGGAAAAAAAAATATTCTTCTCAAAATGCCAAGTCCATCGATCAGAGACATGTCGGGGACTCAAAGCTAAACTTTGTATAATATTAACATCTTCTTCATCGAAGCATTGATTAAGCAGTTGAACATTCCATTGTCTTGAAGGAGTTATCAATTCCCTAACCATTGAAAGGGTATCCAGAGCATAGCGAATAGGTTTGAAACAAAAGGGTCGCGACACCTAAGAGGAGTCCTGGGCCCGAATGGAATCACCTGAATCAACCTGTCGCGTCATCCCTCTTTGTAATAAACCACGAGCTGTCGCAATGCTTTTCTAATAACCAGATATATATATCTTGATACTAAAGCAGAAAGGAAGTTCGAATCAGGAAAATAACGTGCCTTAAAAAGTTAACTTACCGGGGAGTTAAGGTTACACATAATTCGCCATCCTTGCTTAGCTAGTAAAGTCAAGTTATACTCCTGCAAATAACGAAATCTCATTCCTCCCTCCTCTTTTGGAACATAGAGTTTATCCCATGACATCCATTGTATTTTTCTGTTGTCCGGTAAGCTTCCCCACCAAAACTTGGCACAAATTTGGTAGAGAGAATCACAAACAGATGAAGGCAACAGAAAACAACTCACCGAGTATAGAGAAAGTGTCTGCTCAGCTTTTTCTTAATATAGTAGAAAATCTCCAATCGACTAAGTTCACTATAGGTAGGTAATCCCAAGTATTTTTCATTCTTCTCCTCAATTTGCACTCCCAACAAAGCATCAAGTGATTCCTTACTGCTTACTTGAACTTTTTTTGCTGAAAACGATACTACTTTTAGCAAAGTTGATATTCTATCCTGACATCGCTTCATATTCCTACAAAACTTCTTTGATATGACACACTTCTGTCGCATTAGCTTTGCCAAATAATAAGCTATCATCGGCGGAGAGAAGGTGGTGAATAACCGGCGCCCCTTCACAAACCTGAATTCCCTCCAAAGCTCCAACTTTTGCTTTATGATTAAGTAACGCTATAAAAACCTCTGTGCATAAAAGGAAAAGATAAGGTGAAGATGATCACTTTGATGAAGACCCCTATTTGGAGTAAGATAACCTTTGTGTTGTCCATTTATCAAAAAAGAATAACAAACAGTAGAGACACATTACATAATCCAATGTACCTAAGTCTTATCGAAACCTAGTCTCAGCATAACTGCTTCCAAAAAACTTCATTCCATATGATCATATATAGGCTTTGCTCATGTCTAATTTAAGAGAAAAGACGCCCTCAACAGAAGATTGACAATTGTGAATGTAGTGAGATACCTCGTTTGCCACAAGTGAATTTTTAGTGATCAATCTCCCTGGTACAAAAGCACTATGGAATGGAGAGATTATAACATACAGGACCTTCTTCAAGCGATTAGCAATAGCCATTGAATAAATTTTATAAATAGCATTGCATAAAGAAATAAGCCGCAACTCAGAAACCGAAGTGGGACTAGCTACCTTTGGGATAATGCAAATATGTGTATAGTTTATAAACCCTAGAAATTGTCCTGTTATGAAAAAGGATTGTACTCTCCCTCCACCACATCGCCTCCAATTTCCTCCCAATACTGTTGAAAAAATAAGGGTGACATCCCATAAGATCCAGGGGCCTTCGTTGGATACATTTGGAACAGAGCCATTTAGATTTCTTCTATTAATTGTATAAGGAGCTAGAAAGCTTGCATTCATCTCCATTGTCACTTTTGGTGTTAACAAGTCTACTACCGATTATTGTCTATCGTAGTCGACTGGGACAGAAGTAAACATAGTTCTGAAATAACCTTCCACTACTCCTTGCATGTCCTTTAAACTCTCTTTCCATTCATCATTCGCATAAAATAATCCCTTGAGCAGATTCTTTGCGCGACAATTACTTGCCTTCCAATGAAAAAAAATAGAGTTTTTCTCCCCCTCTTCAAGCCATAAAACCTTCACTTGTTGCTTCCAATACTCGTGTTCCGCCACCAATAGTGACTCTAAGTTATGTGCGAGTTCTAAATGCTCAAAATGGTTCTCGGCCGACAAGGGCATGCCGTGAAACTCCTTTATGCGACCCAAATTTGGTTGATTTGACGAAGTCGGTTGCCAAAAGTAGTATTTTGCTAACTTTGCAGCAAAAACCTTGTGTTGTTGATTTTTTATTCAATACAGTACATAGGATTACCATCCATCGGGGACTCCCAACCAATTTTCACCTTGTGTTGTCGAAAGTCTATTGTCTCTCTACTATTCTAAGGTTTCCATAAAACCCAATTAAATGCCACCTAATACCAGAGTCATCATCTCCATGAATCACGACATCAATATGATGAAGTGATTTGGTACAATAGTCTATCGTAGTCCCATCTCTCCAGAACATAGCAAGGCCACCCGACTGACCCCGACTCGCCATTGCCTCTATTGGAGTGAGAAAAAGTTATAATTAGTCAAATATATATTTAACTTTTTATTTTAAGTAGCAACTCTATTGAGGATGCTCTAATTAATACTTTAATAGTAAACCTTTGAAGTGGCATGGACTCCTAATATCACCGATATTATCTCAACTTCAACAACCTTAAGATGTTGAATTTTATACAAAAGGTATCAGTTAATATTGAATTTAGCCCAACCACATATCAATTATTTTTTTTTTTGTTATTTTTATGATGTGTGATACTTCCTCTCTAATACTTTCAATGGGTGATAATTTTTTTTATGTATTATTAGTTTATTACAAATATTGCAAATGTAGCATGAGGTATGGGACCGTATGAAATCTTGAAATGTATCGCTCACTATCCCATTTCAAGGTTCAAAAAAACGCTAGGCAGAATTAGTCGGTGGAGTTACTGCCTAGCGCCCAGCAGCCTAGGTGGAGATTAATCAAATGTTAGGCAATAATTAGGCAGATTATTGTTTTCATATTTTTTAGTTAATTGTATATTTATATAACATATTATAATATAAATAATAAAGAAAAAAATATTTTTCAAAACATATTGTCTCAAAAATAATGTCATCAGCAGCTCAAAAGTTCAAATTCAAATAAAAGCATAAAGAAAATAATATATTTTTCAAGTGAAATGATCACTCCAAATTGTGGAACTCAAATGTGTCTTCATTCTTTCATCTTTGGTATCATCGTCGGACTCTTCAACATCATCATCAAGTTTTCTAACTGCTCTTGTTGTAGACTCTTCAACATTATCATCTCAATTTGAAGTAAGATTGAATTCAAGATCATCATCACCATTTTCAACTAGTCAATCTTGTGCCTTGCTAGCATCATTAGCAAGAAGTGGATTTCTCTCTTTTTTCTTCTTGTTAATGATTTTAGCATTAACTTGCACATAAACAAGATTGTTCAATTATGTTCTACCAAGCCAGTTTCTTTTTTTTGTATGCATTTAAAATAAAAAGAAAATAATTATGACTTACTTTTATTCATTAAACTAATTCTAAACAAAAATACAAAAAATTACTTACTCTATCAAAAGTGCTCCAATTTCTCTCGTAACTGAATGAATTTGTAGTCAAAGAGAGAATCATTATAGCCATCATTTGAAGTCTAAATGCATCACCTCTGTAATTGCACCACCATGTAACTAAAGTGGCAAAAACAAAAATAAAAACAAAAACACAATTAATAAAAATTCATTATCTTACAAAGAAGCAACATGTATAATCATTATTTCGAACTCAATAAAGTGAATAAAAAAAGAACAATTAACATACCCGGATCTTGAGTTTCATCAATCATTTTTCATGCCCTCTCGGTATAAACTTTTCCAAAAGTCTTTTGTCTCAATTTATACTTAGTTAACTCTACGTTCAATACTTCATCTTGTCCATCGGCATCATCGGGAAAGAACTTCTCCACACACTCAAAAAGTGCTTCCATAATATGAACCGGAGCAACTCTACTAGTGCTTGCATCCTTGTAGAATTAGTAAGGGTTCAAGAGATAACCCACCAATGCAACGAACAATCAATTATTCCGCTACCTTTCCTTTCAATTGTATTTAGGATATGATCAACCAAATTCGCTTGATCGTTAAACACAAGTTTGATTTCTTCCTTTGCTTGTTGTAATTCTCCATGCACAAATCTCATTGAGAGTGTGTCCTCATCAACAAGGCGAAGTACCTTAATTAAAGGAGAAAACATTCTCAAGCAAGTTGAAACACCATCCCAAAAATTAGGGCTCACCATGGTACTATAAAGCGGTTTTTCCTTTTTCTGTTTTGGAGTGTTTGCATTTATCCCAATCATCACTAGTAACCATAGTCTTCAACTCAACTCTCTTATCATGTAAACTTTGCAAAGTTAGAAAAGAAGATGCAAATCTAGTGGCTCCCAACCTGACTAACTCTTGTTGACCCGTGGCCTTTCTCATCATTGCCAATGTCTTGTGATGTGCACACACAAAGATAGTGAAGTCTTTTGTCTTCTCATTGACACTTTTGAACCTTCCTTGGTTACCAATATCTTTGAGCATAAGGTTGAGTGTGAGTAGCATATGAAGTACAAAATATATTTGGCCTCTTCACCTTCAACAATTTTATCGCCGTCATGTTAGTAGCATTGTCCGTTACAACTTGAACCACATGTTGAAACCTAACTTTTTCTATGCACTCATCAACATACTCAAAAATATATTTTTCGGTGTGTGCATTTTCTGAAAATTCCCTGAAAGAATCAAAGGTAACACCTTCTTTTCTATGGACACATAGATTCATGATACTTCTTCTTTTTCGATCATATCGCTCCATGCATCGGTCATAATAGAATAACCATTTTTAGTCTACTATTCTTCATGCTTCTTGAGTAACTCTTTTGTTCTTTCAACCTCTTCTTTTAACACTGCCTCTTTTAGTTGATATTGGCTTGAAGGTTTATATTCCCAACCAAATTTACCAACCGCTTCTACAAATCTCAAGAAGCTATCACAATCAATAGAACACCAGCTTTATACATCCATCTAGCCAAAAATTAATGCACATCTTGTGTTCTTTTCTTGAAAATTGCTTCATTGATGTTTGCTTGCCGCATCTTTATTTGTTGACCTTTAACTAACAAGGAATCCAGATCAATTGGGTTTGCAAACTTATTCATAGGATTAAAGAAAGTGCACCTTGGATCCTTGCCCTTCAACTATATCTTCTTGATCAAGTTGAACTTCTTCTCTCAATTCTTTTTTCATGTACTTGTTTTTGTTTCTTCCTATTCCTTACTCATTTCAAGTGCCGCTAAACATTTAGCTTTGTCACTATCCGAAACTCTTGGACAATTAGCCACATTTGTATCGACATGAGCAATGTGTTGCTTCAATCTATATATGCCTGCACAAGAAACATGTCCACACAACAAACACTTGCCTTTATTCCTCTTATTAGGATCAACCAACTCTCCATAATTCCATCCAACATCATTGGAATTACGCTTCAAAGGTAGGAACGTTTTTGACATTGCAACGGATGTGGAAGAAGAATATGACATTCGATTACTTGCTATTTCACCTAATTCACAATCACATTGACAAATGAAAATTATTTATAAAAAAATAGAGAGATAGAAAAACATGCTATTCTCTCATTTCTATGCCATCACAGTAACATAGTAACACACAAAGTTCACTAACAGTCAAAACACATTCTATAATCAATTAATTCAACACCAACTATCTTGGGATTACGATACTAACATACTGTAATCAAGCTCATTATCTTCTAAATAATATAACAGAAGTACAGGACCAATAATATATGGGTAAATTATACATAAGGTCATATACAAAAGATGTATACTAGATAAGGTCACTCCACAATTTTATCTCAAATAAGGTCACATTAGATTAAACCTAAAATAGATAGAACCTTAAAATTCAATCTAATTACATATATACCATCGTATATAAACATAAGAATAAATTATAAAATCATCTACTCTTTCATTTGTTCAAACTCAAAACCCTAGCAGAGCAATTCATCCTCTCTCTCTCTCTCTCTCTCTCTCTCTCTCTCTCTCTCTCTCTGAATTGTCAAGCCATTCTTCTCAGTTGGTTTTGGAAACCCTAACGATGCGAGCTGGGTTTGTTGTGCATTTACTATCTGCTAAGAGGAAGAATCGCTGAAATTAGAAGTATTGAAGCTTCAATATTTCGCCGGAAAAAATGAGCGGCAACGATGAAGGTAATCGAAATCGGAGCAGTAGGCCATGGCTGCTGAATCCGAAGAGACCACCACCCTATGGGAACAACGAGAAAGACATGAAGCTTTGGGGATTCTCGTCTTCAGTTTCATCGGCGGCACCGCCACTACACACACACACACACTCTCTCTCTCTCTCTCTCTCTCTCTCTCTCTCTCTCTCTCCGCGTTGGAGATAATCTGTGGTATTGTTTGTTTTGGTTTGGTTTGGTTGTTATGCAAAAGTTGTGTTTTGGTTGTTACGTACGTAGTAGTGTCTACAATAATCTGTGGTAGTGTTTATGTTACTCTATGGTTTGCTCTATAATAGTTTGTAGTGTTGTCTGTGAGTAGTATGCAGTGTGCTCTGTAGTAATTTGTAGTGTTGTATGTGAGTAGTATCCAGTGTATTCTGTAGTAGTTTGTAGTTTGTAGTGTTGTCTATGAGTAGTATGTAGTGTGTTCTGTAGTAGTATGTAGTGTGCTCTGTAGTAGTTTATAGTGTTGTCTGTAGTAGTTTGTAGTATGTTCTGTAGTAGTATGTAATGTGTTCTGTAGTAGTTTGTAGTGTTGTCTGTGAGTAGTATAAAGTGTGTTCTGTAGTAGTATGTAGTGTGCTCTGTGAGTAGTATGTAGTGTTGTTTGTGAGTAGTATGCAGTGTGCTCTGTAGTAGTTGTAGTGTGCTTTGTAGTAGTTTGTAGTGTTTTATGTGAGTAGTATGTAGTGTTTTGATGGTTTATTTTATTGTTTTGCAGAAATGACACAAATGGAGGATCCTGAAAAACCCAAAGTCTAAATAGGATCGACATTAATAGAGCTTTTACAAAGTCATGAGTAAAATTCATAAAAAATTGCCTCCAAAAACAGTGAGGATGTTGCAGAAAACACCATTTGGCAGTTTCATGGAAAACATCATTTGACAGTTTCATGGAAAACACTACAATAGTTTTTTGAAAGTACTACCGTAGTTTTCAGAAAGTACTACTCTAGTTGTTGGACAGTACTACTCTACTGAAATTTTATGCATTCTAACTAAAACTCTGTGGAATGTACTACTGTAGTTTTCGGAAAGTACTACGCCAGTTGTTGGACAGTACTACTCTACTGAGATTTTCTGCATTCTAACTTAAACTCTGTTGAAAGTACTACTATAGTTTTCAAAAAGTACTACTCTAGTTGTTGGACAGTACTACTGTTACTAGTTTTACAAACTATCCAGAAACTGAAAAATGAACCTTCGTTCCCGTTCTTTCTAGTGGCACAAATCATTTATCCCTTATATTTTTTCTTGAGATGAGCAACATCAACAAATAAAAACACACACACAAAAACACATAAAGCTAATATGGAGAGAATCGAGCTAATGGAGCTCTCTCTCTCTCTCTCTCTCTCTCTCTTTAGCACAGCTCTCTCATTCTCTCTCTAAAAGCTGCATGTGGAGTTTTGAATTTGAACTAAACCGTTACAAAAAAAATAAAAATAAAATAAAACTAAACAACTTTCTTTATAAAAGAGGGCAATTTTGGAAACTCAAATATATTAGGCAAGGGATAATGACTTTATGTGTGTAAAAAATTTATAATGACCTTATGTATGAAATATGGTCTCTAATTGACCTTATATGTAATTTTCTAATACTATATTGATTAAGACAATAATCAAATCGACATCTTCCATTAGTTTGATATTGGCTTATTGTTAATCAAAACTTCAAAAGAGCAGATAATCAAACCCATAAGTCCATAACCCAATGTTTAGGGCGACAACGAGTGGCGAAGGATGGCGGGTGAAGGCGGGTGATCGACCAACACAGTCGAGGGATGAGAGAGAGGTGAGAGCGACCGAGAAAAATGATTTAGGTTTTGAGGGTTTTCAATTTTAGCCCAATAAGTAAAAAAAATATAAAAAAATGTCCAGGCGCTGATTAGTCGTCTCGTTGCCGATTAGGCGATCCTTTGCCCAAACAGTCTGTCCATATCCAATTTTAGGCGTTTTATATTTTTTTTTCTAGGCAGCGCTATGCCCGTTTTTCGAACATTGTACCATCTACATGAAAAAGACCAAACATAACCATGTGAAATGCGTACACATGAAAATTAAAAAAAATCTTTACAAAAATAAAATTCAAAAGAACATAATTTTTTAGAAGTTTTATACATGAGGTACAAGCCAATGAAATTGTTCAAGGCTGTGACTTTCGTACTCCCCACTTTACGTTGCCACACTACCTTTTTTAGCTTTTTTGTTTGACATTCCAATTCTACCCTCCTCTCTCTCTCTTCTCAAGAGATCGTTCCTTCTCACCAGACCAAAATCCACAGCCAGGCCATTGAAGCCAACGGGATCTCACTGGAGAATCCTTCCTTCTCCACCGTCCACTAGCAGTTAAATCTTTGTCGTAATATAAAAGCTGAGCACAAATAATCCAAGCTCACCAAGTTTGATTACAAATCAAATTCTTCCATGAGAAGCGTCAATAACAACAGCGTCGGCACTCGGCACCATCAACGCCACCTCGTCTCCATCGATGCTCCCACCCAGCCCACCGACGTCCCCGTCTCTACCTCTCTCACAATGTGCATGTTTGTATCTGTTTAATCCATAATGGTATTTGGTGAATGATTAGAAAGTACTGAGAGATAATGGAGTGGGGGAGGTGTAAGAATATATATAGAAAATATAAATATGCTAGAATTACGACATGAATTTATGAAGTGTTATTAACCTGATGAAGACGTCATTCATATGCGAAAGACAAGTCTTTTGTTCTCTCTGATTCTTTATGGAGTCTATAATGGGACCAGATGATTGGTTTGATTAATTATAAGAACATGGACATGGCTTTATATCGATTTAATAATCTTATAATCTTTTTCATAATCAGATTTCTTAAAGTTCATGGATTCAACTCTTTGCAAAGCATACCGTACTTCATGTCTAAGTGAATTAGAATAATAGGAAATTACACCTAAGGTCACTTAGAGGCCTTAGGTTACACATAAGGTCATTTAATCTTTTTTGTACAAATCAAGTTATATTTTAATTTTCTAGTTTTTCTACTTTCCAAATTTGCCCCTCTCTCATAAACAGTCCCATATAACAATTTGTTTTGCTTTCAAATTGAAAAATGCACGAGGAGAGAGAGAGAGAGGCTGGGTGATCCGCGTGGAGGAGTGAGAGAGAGAGAGAGAGGAGAGAGAGAGAAAGAGAGAGAAAGAGCCGCACAAGCTCAGATTCTGGCGAGAGGTGGACGTAGTCAACGATTAGAGGAAGATTTCAGCGAGAAACATCTTCTAGTTAGAAGAAAATTTCGGCGAATCGAAGGATTCCGGTTATAAAAGCTTGTGTAAGGTTTCTATTCTGTTCACCTATAGATAATTTGTGCTTTGTTTTGTTTGATGGATGTTTTTGATTGATGTGTTGTTTGATTCGATTCCGGAGATAAACCGATTTCGAATTTTGGTTTTTTGATTTTGATTATTCTATTTTGGATTATGTATGGCGAATTGTAGTGATATTATTTTATGTCTTCTTTTATGATTTATGTGTTCGTGTGTGATTGATGTGGCTAATTTGTGTGTTTTGATATTTCGTATAAATTATGAGAAGTTACAGACTGTTAGTACTACCTCTGTTGAGTGAGTACACTACTGCATCCCATTGAACACACTAGTTATCTATTTTGTGTGTTCTGTGTGTGTTTTGACTTGATAGTACTAGCCCTGTTGAATGAGCACACTACTACATCCCATTGAGCACACTAGGTAGTTGTTCTGTGTGTTCTATGTGTGTTTTGACTTGATAGTACTATTAGTGTTTAGTGAGTACACTACTGCATCCCATTGAATATACTAGTTAGTTGTCCCGTGTGTTTTGTGTGTGTTTAGACTTGATAATACTACTTCTGTTCTGTGATAGTACTATTAGTGTTGAGTGAATACACTATTGATGACTATTAAGGATACTACTTCTGTTTTGTAAGCATTTTTTGTTTGATTTGCAGATTGGTCGCCATGGATTTGGATTTGTATGCGAAGTGCACCTACAATAACCATACAATCATGTTCGATCAAGTCCCAGTAGAGTAGTACTGTCCAACAACTAGAGTAGTACTTTCTGAAAACTACAGTAGTACTTTCAACAAACGGTTGTAATTAGAATGCATCAAGTCCCAGTAGAGTAGTACTGTCCAAAAACTAGAGTAGTACATTATGAAAACTACAGTAGTACTTTCAACAAACTGTTGTAATTAGAATGCATCAAGTCTCAGTAGAGTAGTACTGTCCAAAAATTAGAGTAGTACATTCTGAAAACTACAGTAGTACTTTCAACAAACTGTTGCAGTGTTTTCTATGTGATAACATAGAAAACATACAATATGATTCTTCATTGTATAATACATACTACTTTAACGTAATTTTTTCTTATGCAATTGGTTTAACATACTAATTCGAGTTTGTTGTTCTTCGATTTTGCCATTTTGGGTTGGTCAATTGTGTGTTTTTGTATGTGACAGCACTTTGTGTGTAAAACCAACTACATTAGTACTATCCAACAACCGTAGTAGTACACTCATCATACAACAAATTACTCACAATCACATTACAAACTACTACAGAACACACTACAAACTACTCACATACAAACTACAAACTACTCACAGTCACACTACAAACTACTAAAAGACAACACTACAACAGAAAGTACTATTTCACAAAAATTTAGTATATTACTAACACTACATATTACTCACAGAACACACTGCAAACTACTCACAGTCACACTACAAACTACTCACAGAACACACTACAACAAAAAGTACTACTTCACAAATGTGCTAGTATATTACTACCACTACTGTTGTATCCATTAAGTAGTACCAATATCCAGGGTACAATGCAAGTATTATTGTTCAGTAACATCAGACGCTAACAGAAAAGAATGTATTACATCAGACCTAACACAACATATAGTCACTACTTGGACTTTGCTTTGCTTCTTCTTGTAACTCGGTAATCAAAAAGTGGCTCATTGTCGTAGTGTTCCTCTTTTTGTTCTTGTGTGAATCATCAAATGTCATTAAGCCTTGTGCAAACAACCATATGAAACTGCCAAATGGTATTTTCTACATAATGCTCACTGTCTTTGGAGGCAATTTTTTGTGAAGGTCACTCATGACTTTGCAAAAGCCTCTTAATGTCGATCTTATTTGGACTTTTGGTTTCTTATGGTCTTCCATTTATGCCATTTCTGCAAAATAATGTAATAGACCATCAAATAAATTTTGTATACTACTTACAACAATTCTACATACTACTAGAAAATACACTACATACTACTCACATAACACACTTTAAACTACTCACAGACACACTACAATCTACTACAGAACAAACTACAAACTACTCACAAAACACACTACAAACTACTCACAGATAACACTACATACTACTCACAGAACACATTACAAACTACTCACAGACACACTACAAATTACTACAGAATACACTGCAAACTACTCACATACACACTATAAACTACTCACAGACAAACTATAAACTACTCATAGAATACACTACAAACTATTCACATAACACATTACAAAATACTCACACACTACAAACTACTACAGAAGACACTACAAACTACTACAGAGGACACTACATACTACTACATAACACACTACATACTACTCACAGACAACACTACAAACTACTACAAATAATACATACTACTACAGAGCACACTGCAGACTAACATAAACACTACCCCAAACTATTGTAGATACTGCTCCATAAAAACTAAAGAATATCAATTTGTACATACTACTACAGACTAACATAAGTACTATCATAGACTATTATAGACACTACTACGTACGTAACGTACGAAACATAAGAAAACAATAATGTTGGACAACTCAATTTAAAGAACCATTTTCGATACACTGTCATAAACAACACGTGATCCAGCTATAAGCCCACTGCTCCTAAATTAATTCTACATGCAAAAGCTTATAAATATATTCAATTTTCAGGCCGTCACAAACTACTAAGCCTTAATCTAGTCATCTAGGATCTCAAAAATTCTAACATATCACAAGACAGAAGATGATGCTTGCAAATGCAAATCAAATGAAAACGCGAATCATAATTGAAAATACCTAAACATATCCGACGATGATGTTGTTGATGGGAATGAAGATGAGCTTGACAAAGAATCCAACGAATCCCATCACGACGAACCCGATCGCGGTACAAACAGTAGAGTAGAGAGAGATAGAGAAACCTGAGCTACGATTGAGGAGAACGATTGACGGAGACGGCAGAGTTTTGATTTTGGGACTGAGCTCTGATTTTGGGTTTGAGAATTTTTGGGAGAAATTTTGTTCTGGCAAAGAGAGAGAGAACAGTTTAATAGGATGACACTAAATGTAAATAAATTGAACGAAATGGTTTTTTGTTAAATACAGGTGACCTTATTTGAGATAAAAATGTGGAGTGACCTTATGTAGAATATATCTTATCTATATGACCTTCTGTGTAATTTACCCTTAGAATAATCCACATATAAATAAATTTTTATACTATGCATGCTAAATTATAATTACAATTCTTTGTAATAGATAATCTAAATTACAATACATTATGTAATATTTAATTCTTGTTCCTTAAATAATCTTATATTGTGACTAATAAAATTTGGAAATGTATGATAATTCAAATAAATTCTTACAGGAGGATGTTACCTTCAAAGACAATTGGAAACCCAAATTTGGATTCACTTGATTCTGGGTTAAAGAAACGAAAAACACCGAACACTGGGTTAGAAACCAAATTGGACAGGAATGTAGTTGAAGGGTAAAAATGAAAAGTCGAGCAAAAAATGCGGGAGTGTAGATCGTAAAGCAGGGAATGCGAAAATCACTGTCTTGTTTAATTGCAGTAATGGTCATTGTGCAATTGACTTGCTCTTTAGTTTGTACTAATTAAATCACAATAGGGCCATAGCATCTCCTAAAACATAATTTTAATTCATATCATTAATCATCTGCCAGAAAATGATATACTTGTGGAGCATATAGGTGATGTCAATCCAATTGTATCCAACACGTTTTTTGTTTTAAATTACCAAGTCAATTATATCTCCATCCTCACTTAATATAGTGCACACATGTTTGTCTCATATATACTCAGATATAAATCAAGTAGGGGTGGGATCGGTTCGGAACGGTTCGGTATTAGGTCGGAACCCGTACCGTACCGTAATAAAATATTTGGTTCGGATTCAATTTGGTTTGGTTTTTTGGCAAGTCCGTCCCACGAGTTTTGGTCCCAACGGGTTTCGAATTAGTATATTTCAGTTTCGGATCGGTTTTTCGATAAAAATTTTTAGGTCTAAACAATTGTTTAAGTTAATTATTATTTGAAAAAGGCAATATCATAGAGAGATAGAAGAAATGTGAGAGAATAAAAGTATTTTTGTAAGAATTTTCTATATATATGTCCTAAAAAGATTCAAAATGGGTGAATATATATTCATTTGAGTATAAAAATAAGCACAATTTTGTCACATATATCATTTCGGAACGGTTCGATTTTATTCAGTATCGTACCATAAAAAGTCATTCGGTTCGGATTTATTTCGGTTCGGTTTCTAAATTAGTCCGTCCCACGAGTTTCGGGTCCAACGAATTTTGGTTCGGTTTATTTCGGTTTTCGGTTCGATTTTTCGGTAAAACATCCACCCCTAAAACCAAGTCCTATCCCTTTACGATCAATTTGACTTGACCATGGCAACCACCAATGGTTTGATTGGTGTCTACTCTCACATGTCCAGCCTCAGCAGCCAAGAAAAAAACTCCCAAATCCTGCCTATTACTCTGCATTCTCTCCATGTGATTCCTCATCCAAGATCATCATCATCATTCACAAAAACTATTCCAAGAAAATTCAGCAATCGTTACAGACAGCTGATCACGAATTAAGCTAGTTTCGTTCCAGTTACTTGACTCTAGTTCATCTCCATCGATATTCATTTTCGCTATTTTTGGCGTTTTGGCTTGTAAAGGGCTGCGTCTCACGCATCGGATAGTTCACAACCAGAACCTCATCAAGTTCCTGCTAAATGCTCTGCCTGGTAGCGTACTTCTAACTTGTCGATTTAGTAGCTACATAAATAGTGGCATGACAATAGACACCAGTGCTTTATGCTTTATTAGTCCAACTGTGCTATGTTTCCTTTCTTTGCAGGAAAAGGTGGATGCTGGGATTGACGTTAAGCATATTAGTACCTTCTTTAAGACACAAAGGAGGACCCTTCCTATCCCTTCAAAGTACATATTCGATCAAATCTTCTTATTTCTTTAGATTTGTTCATAAATTCATGTTTCTGTTAGTAAGAATGCGCATAAGTTACTTGCATCTTCACATAACTAATCAGAAGTTGCATTTTTTCCCAAAACTATGCGGAAATGGTTGGAGTTGTCGCAACTTAGAAGGGGAGCGCAGATAAATATTGGGACATAATTACTACTGTACGTCATTTCTGCATTAGTATTGTGTAAACAAAATTATTAAATGGTTGGAGCTTGTTTTTTAGGGAAGGTGGCATGGATTTGGCATTAGAAACAGTGGAATCTGTGACAGAGATTGTGGAAGAGTTAGCTGAGGAAGTAGAGAAGGTTTCTGAACAAGTGGAAGACAAGCTACCTGAGAATGCTAGCTAAGCTCAAGAAAGCTGTAGTCAGTTGAACATTTGGTCGAAGAAGCAGTTGCAAAAGCCAAGCTAGCTGAGGATATCATTCACAAGGTAAAGGAAGCCGAGAAAGACGTAGAGGAGGCACTAAATAATGGCTCAGACAAGCAAAAGCCTTAAGACGACATTTAACTGTTAAATTGAGAGACCAAAATGAGTAAGGACAGACTTCAATTGACCGCATTTTGCTCTGAATTTTATCATCTCATGGTATACTAGGAGAAATCCCACGCCGAGATGCGGTATTATTAATATGTGATGAGAGAAGTCGGGAATAATGTGAGATTAGGGTTTAGTAGGAAAAAAATTTACAGCTGTTTAAGAAGATTTATTTTCCGTAACTTTTGGTGTGTGTCTTGTCCTAATTAGATACGGATTAGTTGAAAGGATCCGACTCCGATTTAGTTGCCTAAACCGAAATCAAATCCCCTCGAAAACATGACCTTAAATTTTTTTTTACCAGAGTTTACTTTGAAATACGTGAACCATTATTTGAACCTGCAAAGAAACACACTTCGAATATTCCACAAAACCCAAACCCTGGGGCTCCGTTCCCTATCCGAACTTCTCAACATCATATATAAAATAAACCGAAAGGTTTACAAAAAATCTAGAAACATTCAGGAGTAAACTCAACTGAAAACACAACATAAGTATTCAGAGCGATGCATATATACATCATATACAACTAGTAGGTCGAACAAGGAACCTACAGAAACTGAAGTGTGATCTGAACTCTACGCCTCCACCGTCGACGTGCGACACTGGAACCCAAACTGCAAACTAGGCAAAGGAAACTGAAAAGCCCAGGGGAAGACAAATAAAATCGTTACAGTGAGTGGACGAAAATAATAATATGTCTTCCACCAATATAAACATGAAATCATGATGCGAGTCTAAAATCATCAATCACAAGTAAGGTGGTTGTCATAACCTTCCTGGATACCGTATAAAATGTGGAGGCCGTAACTCGAGCACATTCTCCTCAGAGTTACAATCCTGCTTAACCAAGGTAAGGGGTTTGTCATAACCTTCTTGTAAGCCATATAATCACGGATCAGGCGTTTGTCATAACCTTCCCGGATCATCTCGGGGATCAGCCGAGAAGTCATGCATCGATGCATCCATATATCCATAATCCATGTAAACCAAATCATGCATATGCCTCCAAGTAAAAATACATAACCGTAAATGTATAATTGTAAATGCATAATCATAATTACATACTCATAAAATGCATAACATAAAATGCATAATCAAAACTCGTAAACTGACAGTGAAAATAAAGAGTCCACTCACAGTACGAGGCTAACTCTGAGGTCTGGCGGAAGATCCCTCGCTAAACACTCGATCACGATCACCTGAATAACAGGGATACGATCAATACATATTGAAACACAACATACGGAGCTAATACGTCGAGAACCCCGCGTTCTCAAAAGACATATAGCTCGAAATATCGACGAGGATAACAAAATTCTCAAAATATACCCAATTAACCCTTGTCCCAAAATAGAATACTCCAATCAACTCAAATACCTCATGACTACGATTGGGACGCGATTACGAGCAAAACTGTATAAAAATCTCCAAAATCCCAAAAAGTCAACCCTCGCCGGAGCTTCGCCGTTGACCCCCGCCGCCGCCGGCGGTGCGACGTCAATGGTGACCAACTTCGGCGGAAAAAGCTCAGAACTCTTCTACTCCTCAAGCCCAACATCTTTCCCTTCATCACCTTCCTCCAATTCCAACCACACCGACCGGAATTGAGCTCGAAAACTCGCCGGATTCCTCATCTTCGATCACCACTACGGCGACCACCAAAACTCATCCAAAACCAAAATTAAACACCCAGAGTTCATCTATGGGTTGAGGGGAAGAAAAACCCCCACTAACTCGACACCAAAACTCGCCGGAAACCGCCACCCTTTCCGGCGAAAATGTCAAACTTTGCCGAGCTCATTCTCCCTCAATTCTCAACCAATTCTCACAAAATCAAGCCTAAACCAATAGAAAATCATGAGAGGATTCTAGCCATACCAAAATTGTGGCTGGAGGTGGCCGGAATTTTCGGGTCGGACGGCTACAGCTCGCGGGTCATGGCAGTGCTCCGGTCAACGTGGTTCAAACATGGTCAACGCTGATCAAACGGCCCAAATGCAACTTTTCAACAATTTTATGACTATTCCGATATTTATATGTGCGACCAAAATGATCAATGGTCCAAAACGAATCGAAACAAAATGGATAAACACGACTTAATCCAACGGTCAGAAATATTCATAACTTATTCCACGTAGCTCGAAATAATCCTCCGAAAACTTCCACGAGCTCAAAATCACGCATACTACAATTCTCGTGAAGAGACTCATACCAAATTCTCGCCTGATAATTTATTCGTAAACAAACCCGCCATATCGACCAACTACGACTAATCGTGAAATTCACAAATCAAGCCAATTGACATACCATTTTCGGTTTAGGTCGTTACAAATCTACCCCTCTAACAAAAATTTCATCATCGAAATTTACATACATGCTAGCTGAAGTAATAGGGATACTGATCCCGCATGTGCTGCTCTGTCTCCCAAGTAGCATCTTCAACTGAATGGTTTTGCCACAAAACCTTCACAAGAGGAATGGCTCTGTGTCGCAACTCTTGGACCTTCCGATCAAGTATCTGAACTGGTTCCTCCACATAGGTCAAGTCCTCCCATATAGGAAGTTGATACGGTGTCAACACATGAGATGGATCGGAAATGTACTTCAGCAACATAGACACATGGAACACATCATGTACCCTGGTCATCTCAGATGGTAATGCCAACCTGTATGCTACAGCACTGACTTGTTCTGTGATCTCATATGGGCCAACATATCGCGAACGAAGTTTACTGCACTTCCCCAAACGAACAGCACCTTTCCAAGGAGAAAGTTTCAGGAAAATCCAATTGCCAATGTTAAACTCGAGATCCTTTCACCTCACGTCAGCATAACTTTTCTGTCGATCCTGTGCAGCCTTCAATCTGTCTCGAATAACCCGAACATCTTCCGTGGTACTTTACACCAAATTAGGACCAAGAAGTCATTTCTCGCCAACTTCACTCCAACACAATGGAGTTCGTCACTGTTTACCATACAAAGCCTCGTAAGGTGCCATACCAATGCTAGCCTGATAGCTGTTGTTGTACACAAACTCAATCAAATGAAGTTGCTGATCACAATTTCCTTTGAACTACAAAACACAAAATCGCAACATATCCTCCAGAGTCTGTATAGTCCTCTCCGACTGACCATCTGTCTGAGGATGAAAGGCTATGCTGAAGTGTAGTCTAGTCCTCATTGCCTTCTGCAATGCCCGCAAAAATTCGAAAGTGAACTGACTGTCCTGATCAGAAACTATAGACACGGGTACACCATGCAATCTCACAACCTCTTTCAAGTACAGCTTCGCCAATCTGCTCATGGGAAGCTTTCCTAAAAGTGCTAGGAAATGAGCTGACTTCGTAAGGCGATCCACAACCACCCAAATACTAGTACTACCACCAGAAATACGAGGTAACTGATACACAAAATCCATAGTGATATGCTCCCATTTCCACACTGGAATCTCCAAAGGTTGTAATTTACCTGCCGAATTCTGATGTTCCGCCTTCACTTACAGACAAATCAGGCATCTGCTCACGTACATTGTTATTTCCCTCTTCATGTTTCGCCACCAATAATGAGCTTTAAGTGTCCGAAACATCTTTGTACTACCCAGATGCATGACATATGCGGAACAATGGGCTTCATCAAGTATTTCCTTCTTCAAATCATTGTCTCTAGGCACACAAAATCTTCCTCTGAACATCAACGTGCCATCACTGCTTATCCGACACTCGGTTGGTATATTCTTCTGAATCAAATTCTTCTTGCTCAGCAGATAGGCATCTGAATCTTGAGCTTTATGAACTTGATCAAGTAATACCGGACGAACTTGGAAGCTGGCTAACAACGCTCCATCATCATTCCACTCCAACTCTGCTCTCGTTGCTCGCAACTCTGTCAAAAGTGACAGTCTAGCAACATGTACATGGAAGAGAGAAGCACCACGCTTTTGACTAAGAGCATCAGCAACCACGTTAGCCTTCCCTGAATGATACTCGAAAGTGCAGTCATAATCGTTAATCAGCTCCATCCATCTCCGCTACCTCATGTTCAAATCTTGTTGTATATGCAAGTAGGTAAGACTTTTGTGATCAGTGAAAATCTTGCACTGGGCTCCGTATAAGTAGTGTCTCCAACTCTTCAATGCTAACACAATGGCAGCTAACTCCAGATCATGAGTAGGATAGTTAACTTCGTGTGGTTTCAATTGTCTCAAACCATATGCCACCACCTTTCCATGCTGCATCAAAACACAACCTAGACCTAGCTTTGAAGCATCAATGTACACCACAAACTCACCGCTATCGTTAGGTAAGGTCAACACCGGTGCAGCAGTCAACATTTCCTTCAAAGTCAAGTAGCTTTCCTCGCAAGCATCAGATGTGACGACCCAGAACGGAATCAGCAGTGAAATCAGCTTAATCTACGAGGTTGCGCATAATTGCAGATTTCTGACAGTTGTTTGAATCGCCGGACTTGATAACGACTAAATCATTGGCCGAGAATTGCAGCTGAGTCTCTTTTCGAGAGTCGTTGTACGTGTGATTTCGAGTTTGTGGGCGGTTCCGGATCATTATTTGGATGACCGAGGAATAAAATATGAATATTTGAAGTTTCGACGTAATCGGGTTAAAATGTCGACCTTCTTAACGACTAAATTACCGGACTAGAATTTGGTTTCGGATTCTTCACGGAAGATGTTGAGAATTTAATTTCAAGCTCGTGGAAACTTCTGGAGCATTATTTCGAGTTACGGAGATTAAGTTATGAATATTTATGATTGTTGATTATTTAGTCGAATAAACATGTGTTGGATTGAACAGTTGACTATTTATCGGATTTGTTGATGTGTTTGACTTTGGGTGGTAATTGAAGAACTTGTCGAGATGAGTTTGTTGCCGCAAGAATTATCGAAATCGGAATTACGACGTGAAAGTTACGGGTGTTTAAAGTTTATCGTAAAGTGTAATTATAGAAGTTTCCAAATTGGGAAAGTATAAAAGGGGGGGGGTTGCCTGTTTTGGAAAGTCAACATTTATTGTTGAGGTGTTGACCGAGTCAACGTGGGGAGGTGGTGGGTGGCGTGACGGAGCCACGGCTCGCCGGCGGCGAGAAGCATTCCGGCCACCCAAGGCTGGGCCCTGATCTCCATCGATACGTCTCGGTCCCCTCGTCCCGTTTCCGGCCTCCTTTCACGGCGTGGGACGCCGGAGGAGGAGTTATTTCCGGCTAAAAATGGAGGTTTTTTTGGAGGAATTCGGGTTGTGATTTTCCGGCCGATTCGAGCTACAAAAAGGAGTGGACTTTGAAGCTCTCATCACCTAGAAGCTACCATGTAAGTTTGGTGATCCAATTCATCTTGTACATGGAGAATTTTGGAATTGAAATTTGTGTGAGCTTTCGGGTTTTCATGAAATTGACCTAGTTAGAGTGAGAATTGGCCTACGATGCAGTTGTGAAAGTTGCTCAGTGGGTGATTTGGAGTGGAATAGTGGTTGCTCTGCCGGGAAATTTTCCGTTCGGGTGGCACCGCCGCCGCTGGCGGTGGTCAACGGCGGTCAACGGTCAAACTTTGACTTTTTGGGGTTTTCTACAAGTTGTATGTCGTTTCGCTCGGAATCGCGCCCCGATCGCAGTGGGGAGGTTCGTTTTTCGAATTGAGCGACCGAAATTGTAGCGAGGTATTGAGGTGTGATTATCGGATTTTCGACAGTTCGTCGATATTGAATTATGTGTTTCCGAGAACGATTGTTTCTCGTGATTTGATTTGAGTTGTTGAGTTATGATTTTGAGAGATGGATTTTATGATTATTCAGGGGTTCGTGATCGTTCGTTTGGCGAGGGATTTTCCGCCGGATCACGGGTTAACGCGAACTGCGTTACGCTAGTCTGTGAGTGGACATTTCTTTTCACGGATTGATTGCGAGTCTTTATACATGTTTTACGAACTGAGCATGCATACGAGATTATGTTTTACATGAGCATGTGTTATACGATTATGCCTATACTAGTATATAGTATGTATATACATATATATATATTGTTTCATGCATTTGCATCGAACTGTTTATGATTTGATTTACACAGAGTACAGTCTCAGTTCACGTTGTTGTATCGATATACTTGCCTCTCGGCTGATCCCCGATGGAGGCCTACCAGGAGGGGCAGTACCCCGACCTGACCGGCGAGGGGCAGTACCCCGGAACCGAGGCCTTTCTGGCTAGAATCACGTGTGGGTCTGGGATCCCGTGATTCGGACTGTACTAGCACGGATGTGTCCATGAGTGACCCCGTGAGATTTTCCTTGCATGCTCTGTACGGGAGTTGGAGTCAGCGTCTCCTCGTGTACCATTTGATTATTTATACATTCGACTCGCATTTGTTTTTATAACATATATTAATTGGTGAAAGACATTTATTTTCGTCCACTCACTCCAACAGTTTTTATGTCTTTCCCTTGGGCTTTTCGGTTTCCGTGCCCAGTTTGCAGTTCAGATTCTGGTGTCGCACGTCGTGGTCGGAGGCATAGTATTCGAGCGATGTTTCTTTTATAGTAGGTTCTTGGTTTGGCCCACTATTTGTATATGTATACTAGAAGTCGCTCTGAGTATTCTGATGTATATTCTTATACGTTTTTCCACGGATTTCTGTAAAGTATAGTTATATTTACTACTTTACATTATTGTTGTTATATTGAGAAATCCGGATGGGATTGGTGCCCACGGTTTGGCTTTTGTGGCATAGGATGAAGTGTATTTTCCGGGTGCAGGTAATGGTAATTCCACGTTAGTAACGAAACTCTGCCGAAATTTTGATGGTTTTTATTGATTTGTATTTTCAGAAGGGGTTTGATTCCGGTTTAGGAAACTAAACCGGGGTTGGGTCCTTTCATCAGACCATTCAAACTTGACTCCTTTCTTCGTCAAACGGGTAAGCGGTGTTGCTATCCGTGAAAAGTCCTGCATGAATTGGCGGTAGTAACCTGCTAAGCCCAAGAAGCTCTGTATCTCTGCCACGTTGGTAGGTCTGCTCCAATTCAGCACCACATCAATCTTATCTGGATCCATACTGACTCCCTCAGCTGATATCACGTGGCCCAAAAACTTTACACTGTCTAGCCAAAATTCACATTTGCTGAACTTGGCATACAACTGAGCATCTCGTAAAGTCTGCAAGACTGTATGCAAATGCTTCTTGTGCTGCCCCACACTCCTGGAATAGATCAGGATGTCATCGATGAACACAATGACGAACTTGTCCAGATAACGTCTGAAAATCCGATTCATCAGGTCCATGAAAGCAACTGATGCATTGGTCAACCCAAACGGCATAAGAAGGAACTCATAGTGCCCATAACGTGACTGAAACACCGTCTTCTCCACATCGGACTCCCTAATCCGTAACTGATAGTATCCAGACCTGAGATCAATCTTTGAGAAAACTGAAGCTTCTTTCAGTTGATCAAACAAGTCGTCAATCTGTGGGAGTGGATACTTGTTCTTCACTGTAACCCGATTTAACTTCTGATAGTTAATGCATAGCCTCATCAAACCATCCTTCTTCCTCACAAACAACACTGGTGCACCCCAAGGTGAAATACTAAGTCGAATGAAGCCTTTCTCAATCAACTCCTGAAGTTGAATCTGCAACTCCCTCATCTCTGCGGGTGCCATACGATAGGGTGTCTGCGAAATAGGTCTGGTACCTGGAAGTAACTCAATGGTGAAGTCAATCTCCCTGACTGAAAGAACATCGGGTAATCCTCGGGAAACACATCTGAATACTCACATACCACCGTAATATCACCAATGTCTAGCATACGAACACTCGTATCAATCACATGTGCAAGGTAAGTCTGACAACCCTTCCTCATCATCGGATCAGCCTTCATTACGGAAATCAAATAAGGCAAAGTAGTATTCTTTTCACCCCGGAACAAGATTTTCGGCATGCCTAGACTTCTGAAAACAACCTCCTTCTTGTGACAGTCAAGAACAGTCCAATGGTTCTCCAATAAATCCATACCCAAAATCACGTCAAAATCCACGATATCCAGCAGCATCAAGTCCGTGGCTAACCTATAACCTCCAATAAAAATCTCACAATATCTATATACCTACCTGACACATACTACCTTGCCAGATGGATACAACACTCGCCACATACTAGGGAGTGGAGATGCAGGTATAGTAGCCAATGATGTTAATCTATATGACATGAATGAATGCGTAGCCCCTGGATCTAGTAAAGTAAGAACTGGATGACCAAAAATGTACAACGTACCGATGATAACCTCTGGAGAAGCTCTGCCCTCACGTAGAGACATGGCATGAACTCGAGCCTGTCCAGCTGATCGTCCACGTTGGTTACGATTCTGCTGACCACCCTGTCCAGAAGACTGTGTTGCATGATCACCGGAAGCAGTACTCTGATCTGCAACACCTCTAAAATTGCCAAGCTGAGGACACTCCCTCACAAAGTGACCCTCCTGGCCATAATGGTAACAACTTATAGTACCCCGGTAACATGAACTTGAGGCATAGTGGTCAAAGTCCCTTTGATATTCAGATTCAGACCCAAGTCAAACCTCCTGCACTTGGCTTCCTCTGATGCCACCATATCACGTGCAAACCGAGACAAATGGGTGAACTTATCTCGATACTCAAGCATTGACATACTCCCCTACTTCAGGTTGGTAAGCTCCTCATATTTCTGCTGCTGAGTAGCTGGATTGAAATACCGACACATGAACATCTCTTTAAACATCAGCCAAGGAGTATCAATAAGAACTCTGTCTGTACCAACCCACCAAAAGTAGGCATCTGACTCAAGCAAACCCACTGCAGCTACAGTTTTCTGTTCAGGAGTAAAATGCTGGCGCTCACAAACACGCTCAACCTAAACCACCCAAGCTTCACACACTTCAAGATCAAGGGAACCAGAAAAAACAGCTGCTCCCGCTGTCCTAGCCTTAGCCACTGGGTCATTACGTTCCTCCAAACGCAATACTCGCATAAGCAAGTCACGCGTACGTTGATCCTCATCAAGATCCCCAGTCTGTTCAGCACGGACTCCACGTCGAGGAGGCATCCTAAAGATAAAAGATATTAGTCACAAGACAGAAAGGATGTAATCATGAACCTTCAAACGTTTGAAAGCATACAACACTCTAGAGCATTGATGATTATCCACCGGCCGGTCGGGTCATCGCTCCCGAAATGTTGCACATTTTCAAATGTCCTTAGTAACATAACTACAAGAGTCTACAGAACCTGAAATCAAATGCTCTGATACCAACTGAAAGGACCCGACTCCGATTTAGTTGCCTAAACCGAAATCAAATCTCCTCGAAAATAGGACCTTAAATTTTTTTTTGCCAGAGTTTACTTTGAAATACGTGAACCATTATTAGAACCTGCAAAGAAACACACTTCGAATATTCCATAAAAGCCAAACCGGGGGGCTCCGTTCCCCATCCGGATTTCTCAACATCATATATAAAATAAACCGAAAGGTTTACAAGAAATCCAGAAACATTCAAGAGTAAACTCAACTGAAAACACAACACAAGTATTCAGAGTGATGCCAATATACATCATATACAACTAGTAGATCGAACAAGGAACCTACAAAAACTGAAGTGTGATCTGAACTCTACGACTCCACCGTCGACGTGCCACACTGGAACCCAAACTGCAAACTGCGCAAAGGAAACCCAAAAGCCCAGGGAAGACAAATAAAATCGTTAGAGTGAGTGGACGAAAATAATAATATGTCTTCCACCAATATAAACATGAAATCATGATGCGAGTCTAAAATTATCAATCACAAGTAAGGTGGTTGTCATAACCTTCCTGGATACTATATAAAATGTGGAGGCCGTAACTCGAGTACATTCTCCTCAGAGTTACAATCCTGCTCAACCAAGGTAAGGGGTTTGTCATAACCTTCCTGAGAGCCATATAATCACGGATCAGGCGTTTGTCATAACCTTCCCGGAGCATCTCGGGGATCAGCCGAGAAGCCATGCATCGATGCATCCATATATCCATAATCCATGTAAACCAAATCATGCATATGCCTCCAAGTAAAAATACATAACCATAAATGCATAATCATAATTGCATACTCGTAAAATGCATAACATAAAATGCATAATCAAGACTCGCAAACCGACAGTGAAAATAAAGAGTCCACTCACAGTACAAGGCTAACTCTGAGGTCTGGCGGAAGATCCCTCGCCAAACACTCGATCACGATCATCTGAATAACAGGGATACGACCAATACATATTGAAACACAACATACAGAGCTAATACGTCGAGAACCCCGCGTTCTCAAAAGACGTATAGCTCGAAATATCGACGAGGATAACAAAATTTCAAAAATATACCCAATTAACCCTCGTCCCAAAATAGAATACTCAAATGAACTCAAAAACCTCACGACTACGATCGGGACGCGATTACGAGCAAAATGGTATAAAAATCTTCAAAATCCCAAAAAGTTAACCCTCGTTGGAGCTCCGCCGTTGACCGCCGCCGCCGACAGCGGTGCGGCGTCAACTGTGACCAACTCCAGCGGAAAAAGCCCAGAACTCATCTACTCCTTAAGCCCAACATCTTTCCCTTCATCACCTTCCTCCAATTCCAACCACACCGACCGGAATTGAGCTCGAAAACTCGCTGGATTCCTCCTCTCCGATCACCACCACGGCGACCACCAAAACTCATCCAAATACAAAATTAAACACCCAGAGTTCATCTATGGGTTGAGGGGAAGCAAAACCCCCACCAACCCGACACCCAAACTAGCCGAAAACCGCCACCCGTTTCTAGCGAAAATCTCAAACTTTGCCGAGCTTGTTCTCTCTCAATTCTCAACCAATTGAAAGGACTCAACCCCGATTTAGTTTCCTAAACCGGAATCAAACCCCTTCTGAAAACACGAACCAACAAAAACCTTAAAAATTTCAACAGAGTAACGCTACTAACGCGGAATTGCCTTTACCTTCACCCGGAAAATAACACTTCATCCTATGCCACAAAAGCCAAACCGTGGGTACCAATCCTATCCGGATTTCTCAATATCATATCAATAACATAAAGCAGTAAACATAACTGTAATTTAAAGAAAATCCGGTGAAAATCACATAAAAACATATATCAATATCGTATCAGAGCGACATCTAGTGTATATATATACAAAAATATACAACAGTAGGCAAAACAAGAAACCTACTGGAAAAGAAAGGTAGCTCGAACAACTAGCCTCTGACCGCGACGTGAGACACCAGAATCTGAACTGCAAACTGGGCACGAAAACCGAAAAGCTCAGGAGAAAGATATATAAACCGTTAGAGTGAGTAGACGAAAATAAATGTCTTTCGCTGAATAATATATGTTATAAAAACATATGCGAGTCAAAATGAATGAATATGATATAGTACACGAGGTGAACCCAAACTCCTCCAGCGTACAGAGCATGCATAGAAAATCCCACGGGATCACTCATGGACACATCCGTGCTAGTATAGTCCGAATCACGGGATCCCAGACCCACACGTGATTCTAGCCAGAAACGCCTCAGGTCAGGGTATCTGTTCCCACCCGAAAATATATCGGCACAAGGAACAGAAATATGTACCCACCCGGAAATGCATCTGCACAAGGTACAGTTCCCCCTGGTAGACATCCTCGGGGATCAGCCGGGATGCAAGTGTATCGATACAACCACATATACTAAGACTGTACTCTGTGTAAATCAAATCATAAATAATTTTATGCATACGTATAAAGCATAATCGTAAATGCATAATCGTAAAGCACATGCTCGTATAAGTCATAATCACAAACGTATGCTCATGCTTGTAAAATGTAATGTAAAGACTTGCAATCGATCAGTGAAAAGAAAAGTCCACTCACAGACAAGCACAGCGCGCACTCGCACTAATGACGTGGTCCGGCGGAAGATCCCTCCCCTGAAGCACGATCACGATCCCCTGAATAATCATAAAATATAACTGATCAAAAACGTAGTCCAACACACTGTACCACACCTCGGAAACCCACCGTTCCCGGAAACATATAACTGATATAAAATAATCGACGAAAACTCCTGAAATCTCCACTCAAAACCCTTGACTAAAAATCTGATACCCAAATCAACTCGAAAATCTCAAGGCGACGATCGGGGCGTGAATACGAGCGAAACGACATATAACTCGACACATTTCCAAAAAAGTCAAACCTCCACCGGAGCGCCGCCGTTAACTGCCGTCGCCGTTGATGGCGCGGCGGCAACAGTGGCGGATTCCGGCCAAAATTTTCAGAAATAAACTACTCCTCAAGCCCAACATATTTCTCTTCTACACCGAGACCCAATTCCAAGCCCACCGGCCGGAATTGAGCTCGAAACTCACAGAATCCATGGATTCCGGTGAGATTCTTGCGAGCTTCAAACGGCAACCAAACCCAAATTCCTTCTTCCAAAAGCATCTATAGGTTGAGGGAACCTTTCACCCCAAAGCCCCGACCCCAAAAGTAGCTGGAGAAGGCCACCCGAATTCAGCAAAATCACCCAACTTAATCGAACTCGTTCTCCCTCAATTCTCAACCAAATCAAGAAATTCCAAGTTCTAACTAGTTTAAAATCACGAGAGGAAGATTTTACCTTCCAAGGTCATGGCCTAAATCGGCCGGGAACAGAAGCTCCGACGATGAACAGTAACTGGGTGAATAGTCCCCTCGGGTCAATGGGTCAACGGGTTCAAATTTTGGTCAACACTCGGTCAACGCCTCAAACAGTGTTTTCGACTATTTCCGATATTTATACTCGCGTCTCAGGATGATCGACGGTCCAAAACGGATAACCATTACGATTCGGATAACTCGATACGAACAGATATACTCGACAAAACTCCGAAACTTCAAATATTCATATTATATTCCTCAGTCATCGAAATAATCATCCGGAACCGCCCACGAACTCAAAATCATGTGTACAACAATTCTCGAGAATAGACTTAATTCAAATTCTCGGCCGATAATTAAGTCGTGATCAAAACCGGCAAACCACATAATTTACGGAAAACAGTGATTTCGCGCTAACTCGTGGATTAAGCTGATTACACTACTGATTTTGTTCCGGGTCGTCACACAATTGAAAGGACCCAACCCCGATTTAGATCCCTAAATTGGAATCAAACCCCTTCGAAAACACGAACCAACAAAAACTTTTCGAAATTTGGGCAGAGTTTTGTTACTAGCGTGGAATTACCATTACCTGCACGCGGAAAATACACTTCATCCTATGCCACAAAAAGCAAACCGTGGGCACCAATCCCATCCGGATTTCTCAATATATCAACAGTAAAGTAAAGTAGTAAATATATATGCACTTTACTGAAATCCAGTGTAAAATCGTATAACATATTCAATAGGAAACTCAGAGCGACTTCTAATATATAATCATATACGCATACCACAGTAGGTAGAACAATAAACCTACTGGATGAAACAAAGTAGCTCGAGTACTATGCCTCCGACCACGACATGCGACTCCAGAGTTCGAACTGCAAACTGGGCACGGAAACCGAAAAACCCAGGGGAAAGACATGAACACGTTAGAGTGAGTGGACAAAAATAAATGTCTTTCACCAGTTAATATATATGTTACAAAAACATATGCGAGTCGAAATATAAATGAATCAAATCAAATAGTTTACGAGGAGACGCTGACTCCAACTCGTAAACAGAGCATGCATAAAAAGTCTCACGGGGTCACTCATGGACACGTCCGTGCTAGTACAGTCAGAATCACGGAGTCCTTGACTACCACGTGATTCATAGCCAGAAAGGCCTCGGTTCCGGGGTACTGCCCCTCGCCGGTCAGGTAGGGGTACTGCCCCTCCTGGTGGCCTACCATCGGGGATCAGCCGAGAGGCAAGTGTATCGATACAACAACGTAACCACGACTGTACTCTGTGTAAACCAAATCATAAACATTTCGATGCAAATGCAAGAAATAGCATATAAGTGTATGTATATTCATATACGTATATCCGTATATATATAATCGTATAATCGTAACACATGCTCGTAATAAACATAATCTCGTATGAAATCTCATGCTCGTAAAACCATAATCATACTGCATGCTCAAATACATAAAACGTATATAAAAGACTCGCAATCAATCCGTGAAAATAAATTGTCCACTCACAGACTAGCGTAACGCGTATCGCGTTAACCCGTGATCCGGCGGAAAGTCCTTCGCCAAAAGAACGATCACGAACACCTGAATATTCACAAAATCCAATACTCAAAGTCATAACTCGACATTTCAAAACAAATCACGAGAAACCACCGTTCTTGGAAACCCATAATTCAAAGTCGACGAATCGTCGAAAATCCGTATATGTACACCTCAATACCTCGCTATACATTCGGATGCTCAAATCGAGAAACGAACCTCCCCACTGCGATCGGGGCGCGATTTCGAGTCAAATGACATGCGACTTGTCGAAAATCCAAAAAGTCAAACCCGTTGACCGTTGACCGCCGTCCACGGCGGCGCCACTGTTGACCGGAAGAATTTCACGACGGAGCTACACCTATTCCACTCAAAATCATGCACTGAGCAACTTTGTCAACTGCAACAAAGGCCAATTCAAACTCTAATTAGCTCAATTTCATGAAAACCCGAATTGGTACCAAATCTTCAAATCCAAAATTCTCCATGTACACATCGAATTGAAACACGAAACTTACAGGGGAGCATCAAGGGAATGAGAGCTTCAAAGCCCATTCAAAATTGCAGCTCGAATCGGTCTAATTCATACAACCCGAATCATCAAGTTTCCTTCCATTTTTGGCCGGATTTCTCCTCCATTTCCGGTGAACCTCGCCGTAAGTGATGACCGAGGTTAGACTCGGAAGGTCAAGGCGCATCCAGTGGACCAAGTCCCGTGCCAAGAGGTGGCCGGAAACGTCGCCCACCGTGGAGCACCGTGGCTCCGTCGCCAAACTCTCTCTCCACCGAGTTGACTCGGTCAACTCGGTCAAACCCATTTATGGCAAGTTCTGACTTTCCCAAAACAGCAGGTTTCTATTTATAGCCTTTCCCAAAACGGAAACTTCATAATTATCCATTTCGACAAACTTCAAACGCGCGTAACTTTCTTGTCGTAATTCCGATTCCGATAATTCCCGCGGCCACAAACTCGTCTCGACATACTCTTCAATAATCACCCGAAGTCAAGCACATCGGCCAATCGGATAAAAAGTCAACTATTCAAACCAACACATAATTAAATCAACCAAACAATCAACAATCGGCAAAATTCGCAACTTAAACTTTGTAACTCAAAATTATGCTCCGGAAGTTCCCACAAACTCGAAACTAAATTCTGAACAACTTCCGTGAAGAAGCCAAAACCAAATTCTTGACCGGTAATTTAGTCGTTAAGTAGCCCACCATTTAAATCCAAACTTCAAATATTCATAACTAATTCCTCGGTCGTCCAAATAACAATGCGGAACCGCCCACGAACTCGTAATCACATATAGAACGACTCTCGAGAAGAGACCCAGCTCCAATTCTCGGCCAATAATTTAGTCGTTAAGAAGCGTCGGCGATTAAAACAACTGTCGCAACTCTGCGACTACGCGCAAGCTCATCAATCAAGCTGATTCCACTGCTAATTCTGTTCTGGGTCGTCACACAATTCTCAAAAAATAAAGCCTAAACCAATAGAGAATCACGAGAGGATTCTAGCCATACCAAAATTGTGGCCGGAGGTGGCCGGAATTTTCGGGTCAGATGACGACAGCTCGCAGGTCACGGCAGTGCTCCGGTCAACGCGGGTCAAACATGGTCAACGCTGGTCAAACGACCCAAATGCAAATTTTCGACAATTTTACGACTATTCCAATATTTATACGCGTGACCAAAAAGATCAACGGTCTAAAACGAATCGAAACAAAACGGATAAACACAACTAAATCCAACGGCCGGAAATATTCATAACTTATTTCACGTAACTCGAAATAATTCTCTGGAAACTTTCACAAGCTGGAAATCACGCACACTACAACTCTCGTGAAGAGACTCATACCAAATTTTTGCCTGATAATTTAGTCGTAAACAAACCCGCCATATCGACCAATTACGACAAACTACGACTAATCGTGAAACTCACAAATCAAGCCAATTGACATACCATTTTCGGTTCGGGTCGTTATAAATCTACCGCCCTAACAAAAATGTCATCCTCAAAATTTACATACCTGCTAGCTGAAGAGATAGGGATACTGATCCCGCATGTGCTGCTCTGTATCCCAAGTAGCATCTTCAACTGAATGGTTCTGCCACAAAACCTTCACAAGAGGAATGGCTTTGTGTCGCAAATCTTGGACCTTCCAATCATGTATCTGAACTGGTTCCTCCACATAGGTCAAGTCCTCCTGTATAGGAAGTTGATACGGTGTCAACACATGAGATGGATCAGAAATGTACTTCCGCAACATAGACACATGGAACACATCATGTACCCTGGCCATCTTAGATGGTAATGGCAACCTGTATGCTACACTACATAAGTATTCAGAGCGATGCCTATATACATCATATACAACTAGTAGGTTGAACAAGGAACCTACAGAAACTGAACTGTGATCTGAACTCTACGCCTCCACCATCGACGTGCGACACTAGAACCCAAACTGCAAACTAGGCAAAGGAAACCGAAAAGCCCAAGGGAAGACAAATAAAATCGTTAGAGTGAGTGAACAAAAATAATAATATGTCTTCCACCAATATAACATGAAAACATAATGCGAGTCTAAAATCATCAATCACGGGTAAGGTGGTTGTCATAACCTTCCTAGATACCGTATAAAATGTGGAGGCCGTAACTCGAGTACATTCTCCTCAAAGTTACAATCCTCCTCAACCAAGGTAAGGGGTTTGTCATAACCTTCCTGGGAGCCATATAATCACGGATCAGGCGTTTGTCATAACCTTCCCGGAGCATCTCGGGGATCAGTCGAGAAGCCATGCATCGATGCATCCATATATCCATAATCCATGTAAAACAAATCATGCATATGCCTCCAAGTAAAAATACATATCTTCTAGGAGCGAAACAATCAACCTATTGATATTGGAAGACCCAAAAGATTCTTCCACTGTATCATTTCTGGGTCCAATGAAATTTATAGGTATAGGAAGAAGCCCTGTCAAATAGAGATTTTTCTCTCGACCATCTTTCGATTGTTAATACGATATATAAGGACCACTACTACAAATAGTACTACACCCTTGATCGTGAAATAGCGATTGCTTGTTGAACCAATGCATAATTATAATTGCATACTCGTAAAATGCATAACATAAAATGCATAATCAAGACTCGCAACCGACAGTGAAAATAAGGAGTCCACTCACAGTACGAGGCTAACTCTGAGGTCCGGCGGAAGATCCCTCGCCAAACACTTGATCACGATCACTTGAATAACAGGGATACGATCAATACATTTTGAAACACAATATTCGGAGCTAATAAGTCGAGAACCCCACGTTCTAAAAAAACGTATCGCTCGAAATATCGACGAGGATAACAAAATTCCCAAAATATACCGAATTAACCCTCGACCCAAAATATAATACTCAAATCAACTCAAAAACCTCACGACTACGATCGGGACGCGATTACGAGCAAAACGGTACAAAAATCTCCAAAATCCCAAAAAGTCAACCCTCGCCGAAGCTCTGTCGTTGACCGCCGCCGCCGGCGGTGGCGCCGCGTCAACATTGACCAACTCCGGAGGAAAGGCCCAGAACTCATCTACTCCTCAAGCCCAACATCTTTCCCTTCATCACCTTCGTCGAATTCCGACCACACAGGCCAGAATTGAGCTCGAAAACTCGCCGGATTCCTCCTCTCCGGTCACCACCACGGCGACCACCAAAACTCATCCAAAACCAAAATTAAACACCCAGAATTCATCTATGGGTTGAAGGGAAGAAAAACCCCCACCAACCCGACACCAAAACTCGCCGGAAAACCCCACCCGTTTCCGGCGAAAATCCCATACTTTGCCGAGCTCGTTCTCCCTCAATTCTCAATCAATTCTCACAAAATCAAGCCTAAACCAATAGAGAATCATGAGAGGTTTCTAGCCATACCAAAATTGTGGCCGGAGGTGGTTGGAATTTTCAGGTCGGACAGCGACAGCTCGTGGGTCACGGCGGTGCTCCGGTCAACGCGGGTCAAACATGGTCAACGTTGGTCAAACGGCCCAAATGCAACTTTTCGACAATTTTATGACTATTATGATATTTATACGCGTGACCAAAACGATCAACGGTCTAAAACGAATCGAAACAAAACGGATAAACACGACTAAATCCAACGGCCGGAAATATTCATAACTTATTTCACGTAACTCGAAATAATTCTCTGGAAACTTCCACGATCTCAAAATCACGCACACTACAACTCTCGTGAAGAGATTCATACCAAATTCTTGCCCGATAATTTAGTCGTAAACAATCCTGTCATATCGACCAATTACGACAAACTACGACTAATCGTGAAACTCACAAATCAAGCCAATTGACATACCATTTTTGGTTTGGGTCGTTACATTAGTATAGATATAGATACAGAAAATCCTTGTTTTGTAGGGACAGTTATTATAACAGATTGTATCAGCCTATATTTAAGGTATTCTATCAATGAAAGAGTTATAGTTTTCAGTCTATCATATTTACTCCTGCAATACGTTATTAGCATGAAATTCTAACCCGAAGCTTTTTGCCAAAAACCAAAACACTTTTCCCATCCCAAAATTCGAGATTGACCACTTCAATCTCATAAGCTGTGCACATCCGTCAACTTTGACAATGGATTTTGAGAAGCTCAGGCCGAATCAGATGGAGATCTTCATATGCACGGAAAGCTCAAGATGTTTAGTTTCCAGAACATCCGGAAAATATCAATTCGGATGTGTCTAGAGAACGTTATGGTCGATGGAGTACACGAAGGTCAGTCTGCCCAAAAAGAAGAAAAGAAGAAGGAATCCTCCTCCTGCTAGAAGTTTTGTAGACATGTTTTCTTTCCTTCAAACTTCTTTTACAACGAAGTTTTCATACCGAGCATAACACCCTTGAAGTAAATTTTCTAAACCTTCAATCTATAAATTTAGGATTAAAACTTACTTCTTGCAAAACCCTAGATCTAAGTTGATGATAATTGCAATATGAGTTGTTTCTATTGTTTGCCCTAGTTCTTATGGACCTATATCCATAGAGTATAAGTGACGGTTTTGGGTGAGTCATGGTTTAGAAAATAAAATAAAATAAAATAAAGGAAAATTATGTGACGATTTTGTCACGGTTGTTGGGTGTGGTTTTAAACCACCGTTTATAAATTAATTTTTGTGACCATACATCATGGATCACGTTCTTATTCCTTACACTTGATATTAGTGTTCGTGGTTTTTTGATTGTTAAACTAATTATATCTCGTGTCTCGCTTGTGGATGACATCAATTGAGCCGGAGCGGCCTGAATTTGATATCATTGATCCTCAAGGAGCAGAATACTATTGTTGGGTGTCAAACGTTGAGAATGCACTTCTCAATATGAATCTGAAGGATATAATCCAACCACCATCACCACCTAGTACTGAGCCATCAACTCTAGCTCGTAAAGATCAAGTCCTCATGTTTTTTAGGCAGGATATACATCCAGTTCTAAAGGAAAGTATTTGCTAAAGAATGACCCCGCGGTTTTGTGGGAGACTTTACAAGACATGTTCAATAATGTGTATAATGCATAACTTCATGAACTGAGAGTAGGATGTGATTTTATCCGGCTATCGGATTATCCAAGTATAAATGCTTTTAATCAAGCTAAGTTAGAGCTTCAATCAGAGTTGAGTATATGTGACATTATAAAGACTAATCAGGATATGATCGAGAAGTCTTTAAGCACTTTTTCTTCCTCCATGGACACCCTTGTACACCAATACTACATGAATTTTGTGCAAGAATGACTTAAATAATTCAGTTATCTCATGAATGTGTTGGCCAAGAAATGGCGGTATCGTGAGATTATTCTCATCAATAATGCTCAGCTAGCCGATATTAAAAAGACCCATGAGCCGTACAATATTGGAGGAAATGTACGTAAGGATAGAACGAATGGTCGTTCTGAGCCTTACAATAATCATAGTGGAAAATGAGGATGTTGTCGTGGTCGTGGTAGAGGACAACAACCACAACAACTCCAATAAGGATTACTCCAATTCCGGTTCTAGAAATGGTGGAAAATCTTTCAATTCTGCTTCATATTCATGCTTATCATCTTGTTGTAAATACAGTTCTACCAAGCACATGCACAAACAATGTTGTGCACCCAAGTATATTCAACATGCCTACAAGAAGTGCATGAAATATCTGGCACATAAGACTTAACTTCACTAAAGTTTATGAGATAGAAGATTGCGATAAAGCAAATCTTATAATAGCAGACAATACAAAAGCAAGTCTAGTGACTGCTGTTTTTGCATAGTCTATGTATTAGGCTCATGTCTTTTCTATGTAATCAAGTTTTGTTTTGACTTGGTTTTAGTCATGTTTTGAGACTTTGTTTTTAGTCGATTTTGGAATAATACATCTAAGATGTAACTTTTACTTGTTGGCGAGTAATGAAATCTCTCTATCTTTCGGTATATGAAAGTGTTGAGAATGTTCTATTTCATACAATTCTTATGTATGGTTCGATGTTTTACATATATATGATAAAAAGACGCACAGATACCTTAAAATGTCACAAAAATGAAGCAGTTTATTCCAAACACAGAGCAATTTCAACCCATCGAAGACATGCTTTTTTCTCGAAAAGTGTCACATTTTAAGCCGTTAAATTTTTCCTCGACCCGTCAAATGTTTGCTTCTGTCTCAGTTCATGTCCAATTTCGACCCGTCAAAAAATGTGCTCGACCCGTCGAAAAATAGATAATCAGAAAATCGATATCGGTTTTAGGTTTTTTTCGACCCGTCAAAATTTTGATCGACCCATTGAATGTATGGCCCTAGACACTATTTCAACCCATCAAAAATATCACTCGACCCGTAAAAAATCACAATATTGGAAAATCAACTTTTATTTTTAGTTTTTCTTCGACCCGTCAAGGAATTCTTCGACTTGTAAATGATGTTATCCAGATTATGGTATTTTAGATGTATTTATAAATCAGTTTTATTGGAAAATGTTGGAAAAAAAATTTGAACTTGGATTTCAGCACCAGATGTGGTTTTACATCAGTTTATGTCATGTTATGGCACTTAAAATACAACGGTCATTTCGATCGGTAAGTTGTTGTTATACATCGGTTATGTTTAGGTATTATTATACCATATCAGCAGTCATCAAGGGTTACACTCTTTGTAATATTTAAGTATTTACTTAAAGTGTTCGTCATGTCTTAGATTCAAAGACAGTTTGATTAACATTGTTTTATTGATAAATGATGGCGAGATTGAGTGTTACCATTCGAACCTTACTCAAATTTGAACACATTTGTGCCAACGTTTTTTACTTAACATTGTGAGAATGAAGAGAGTTTTTGTGTCAAATTCTATAGAATGATGCCAACAACGCAATCTGAAGAAGTTTATGATGATTTGTAGTGGTTTGTATCTTACTACGGTTTGGATCATTGAATCCAATGCAGTCACTTATATTACTATGCGTAACTTAGCCTCATATGAGCTTTTGCATTATGATGATCAAACTATTGAGAAACTGTCATGGTCATCTGTTCTTAAGAGCAAAGAAGCATGTGAAAATATCTAAAACCATTGGTTTAAATGGGGAAACTGAGATTACTCCACTCGATTCAGGCTCAGTCTCCAAGACGAGTGCAACACCATCTCGGCAACATATCGCTATAGCGTTGTGCGTTATCCCACCAGATTCATATGTTGCAATCTCTTATGCACATTGCTCGTTCTACAAAGATGTTTATGTCTGTAATGTTGTTTACATGCATGTTGGTCTTTCATTGTAGACACATCTTTCATTCCTCCATAGATTCCAAGAATCTATTTGTGGATCAATCAAACCGATATGCAGACTATTTATATATGATTTTGATTACTGCATCGATGCATAGGTCACACGTCTTTGCAATCCACATGCCACGCTGTATTTCAAAACTCCTAGCACATATTATTAAGCTTCAGGCTCACCACTCGAACAATTCAATCTAGTCATTTAGATTGGTTTAATACGTGAGAGTTTACATCGAAATATTTTGTTGATTATTGTATATTGATTATGATTGTTGTTAAATATCCCAGTTCCCCATGTTCTTTCATAGAACGATTTAGTAAAGGAAAAAATCAAGCGATTAAAGCTTGTGGCCAGATCTATGGTAATGTATATTAATTTACCGATATTTGCTTGGAGATATGCAATATTATATGTAGCTATGCTTATTCACTTGATACCCATAAACCACCAACCATTTAATGCGTGCCAGTTGGTAACTGGATATGAGCCTGATATCTCACATATACGCTTCTATGGTTGTGCGGTACATGTGCCTACTAAGCATTTACTACGTACAAATATAGATCATCAATGACGATTAAGCATCTATATTGGTTCTCCAACGATTGTCTGCTATTCAGAACCTTTGACAAACGATCTCTTTACTGCTAGTTATACAGATAGTCACTGTGATGAGACATACTTCCCGCCGTTAGGGAGAGATAGGAATGGTTTCATTCTGAATTAACGTTGAAAATTAACATGGTATATCCCCACTATGTCTCATCATGATCCCCGGACATCTCAGTTTGATATTGAAGTGCATGTATTCTTGATCTTCAGAAAGTAGCTGACATTATACCTGACTTCCTTACTGATATCATAAAGGTGAAGAGATCGGTTTACTTGCTGCAAATCCTGCAAGGTTGAAAGTCCCTGATATTGGGCAAGTTAAATGCAACACCCATGCAAGGTAGTGTTTCTTCTGCCTATAATGGGGGTGCAGCATTGGTCAAAATCCACTGATGAGTTGCCAGTGAAAAGGCAAGCCATTAAGGCACTACACCATTTTTCATCAACACATGAGATTGTTTCTGACTGTAATTGTGTCTAAAGTCAACATTGACAAACACTGGGGGACGCCTTAGAGTCAATGACGATGTCCATAAACAAAGAAATCTCATAAACTTAAACAAATGCTAGCGTTATTATGAATAGTTCTTCCATGTTCATTGATGATGTGTTTACTTATTCTGTTGCTCAATAATTGACGATAATGAAGTGGAACATTGCTCTGTTGTAAATTGTCAACAGTTAATGTAAAATAAATTGATCGATATGGAAAGTTGTAATCTAGGCTGAACTAGACTCTCTTACAAATGACAAGTTTTTAGTATGGTAGTGATATAACCCTCGAATGGTATGTCAATTAGACATAAATGAGTCTATGTTTTGAAGATAAATGAGAAGAACTTGTGGGTCAAGGATTCTCTCAATGCCCTAATATTGATTATGAGGAGATGCATTCTCTAGTCATGGACATCATTACTTTCTGCTACCTTATCAGTTTGGTAGTGTCCAAAATACTGAGTATGCAGCTTATAGATGTGGTTACAGTATATCTCGTTGGGGATCTTAATTCAGAGATATACATGAGAGTGCTAATTGACATGATTCTACCTAAATCAAGTAACTCTAAATCATGGAGTGCTCATGTTATTAGATTGAGACGTTCACTATATGGATTGAAATAATCCAGTAGGATGTGGTATACACATCTTAGTGACTACTTGATTGGGAAAGGATACAAGCATGATAACTTATGGCAATGCGTGTTCGAGTTATTTGAGATGATAGACCTTGGTAGGACTTGATTAAGTCTTGGTTTAAAAATGGTACATCAAGTTGGTTGAATTCTTATTCATTAGTTTGCTTATGTCTGAATCAGACAATAGATAAAGCATACCCAATTAGTACATCAATGGTTGTTTGTAGTCTGAAATTCAAAATGATCCATTTTATCTGAAAAGATGATGATGATGAGGAACTTTGGAGTTGAGATTCTATATCTTAGTGTGATTAAAGCCTAGTTGAATTTAGCTCAGTACATACATCCAGACATTGCCTTCTCAGTATGAGCCTACGCAAAGTGAATGGAATGGAATAAAACAAATCTTCAGGTACTTGAAGTTATCCATTGACTTGGGCATATTCTCCCCTTATAAAAAATAAAAAGAGAAACACAAAAATCCTAGTCAAGGGATAGTTGAATCATAACATTTAAGTTCTGGGCATTTTAACCCGTCGAGCATATCTCTCGACCCGTCGAATGCAATAAACTGTGATAACCCGAAGTGAGGGTCCTTCAAACCGTCAAAGTCGGTATCCTGGATCGGATAGAACCATCTATTTGACCCGTCGAAGTTGGTGTCCTGGATCGGACAGAACCATCTATTCGATCTGTCGAGTGAGAATTTCGATCCGTCGAATTCCTCTCTTGTTGCGAGCAGTTTTACTGCAATCCCCTTATACTTATACACTGACTGATGTGTTGGTCAGATTTGCTGATGTTAAGTACCTCTCTGACCCACATAAAGGATGTTCCCATACAGGTTATTCATCATGGGAAACATGACAATTTCTTGGAGAACAACAAAGTAAACCCTTATTTCTACTTCCTCGAACTATTTTAAGATTAAAGCTTTCTATGAAGCTATTGATTAAGTGTGTCTGGTTTAGGAAAATAATACACCACATTCGAGGGTCTAGTGGATTACTATCTACTATGACATCACCAACTTGCATCCTTGTGGATAATGTGATTCACATTGAACATATGAAGTTAGTTTACATTAAGGGTGTCATACTTAACTCGTTTCGCCAAAGTACTCATACAATCAACAATAGTAGCAGTTATTGAATATCCAAGTGAACCGGGTAGGTTCTGTTGATAATGCTGCGGACTTGTTTACTAAGTCATTACCTAAAAATCTACATTTGTGAAACATGTGAGACGCGTTGATATGCGCAAGTTATTTGGACTCTATGACTGAGTTTACAGTCAAGGGGAGTTACATTTTTGTAGACATCATAGGGAGTCTACGTCACATATAGTACATTTTGTAGTTGATGCGTTGTACTTTTTTTTCCTTAGACCAAGATTTTGTTTTACCCATAAGGTTTTGTTTTCTTGGCGAGGTTTTTAATGAGGTAACAAGTTATGCATCATTCCTTAGGCCATCGACACAAGAGAAAGTGTTTAAGGAGATTTATTCTCCGTAACTTCCGGCGTGTGTTTTGTCCTTATTAGATACAGATTAGTATAGATATAGATACAGAGAATCCCTGTTTTATAGAGATAGTTATTGTAACAGATTGTATCAGCCTATATTTTAGGCATTCTATCAATGAAAGAGTTACAGTTTTCAGTCTATCATATTTCCTTCTACAACAACAGCAAAATTTAAGTGAAAAAGAAAAGTAAAAATGAGAAAAGTTATTTTACCCTAAAATTTAAACAAAAAGTACAACAGTAAAAGAAAATAGTGAATGAATAGTTGCCAACAATAAAAAAGTAAAAAATTAAAACAGTAAAAAAGTCAAGTAAAAAGTGAAACTATTAAAAAGATGACTAATGTTAAAAAGTAAAAAATATAACTATTATAAAGTAAAAAGTGAAACAGTTAAAATAATGGATAAAAAATGAAATGAATAGTGTTATGAACAGTTGCACCAAGTTTGTTATATAAGAAATATATGTGACTGAAATTGAAAATCAGTGTTTGCATATGGTTTCTCTCGGATAATATTTCGTATTCTATAAGGTAAAAGGATTAAGATTTGAAATGATTGGAGTTGCATAATATTTTCAGACGGTCTTTCACTTTAAATGATTCCCCATCTTTAATTCTATATAAATAAATTACATAGAGCATCAATTGAATTTTTTTGGAAATGTCTCACATAAATGCCAGAAATGACATAATTTCTCATGTAGAGTGCAAGAGATGAATGATGGATGAGGTCATCGATCTTCTCCTTTTCTCTCATCATAATTTCTCAAATCTCATCCATTTAAGCTCATTCAATCAAATAAGATCCAGCAATTCAATATTCTTGATTCCATTTTCTCCCTTTCTCACAATATTTACTAGTGATAATGAATTTTACCAAAAAAAATTGATAAAGCGATCACTAGAGGATTCTCTTTGAATGAAATTAATTTTGAGGAGAGAAGGAGAATAGAAAAGAAAGGATTGACTTTCAAATTCTTTGGTCCATTTCCCCTTAATATTCCTCATAACTTCAAAGAGGGTAACATACAAAGGTTTAGACGTCAATTTCTGAGGTGGGAGAATCTTCCACAAAAACCATTTGTTAATCTTGTTACGTATTTCAGATGTTTGTCTAATAAAGCAAGCAAGGAATTCCCATCAGCTTCTCTACACTTGATGGTAGATATATTTTCAAAGTTATAAACGTACATGTGAAGAAGTATTCTGTTTTGTAAGGATGGGATGCAATTAATCAAGCAACATGATTAATTGTTGATTAATCAATATGTCCTTTTGCTAGATAGATGGTTGACGAAGAGTTGCATCCCTTACAAAAGGGTGTGATTCAAATGTAGAAGAGTTGCATCCCTTACAAAAGGGTGTGATTCAAATGTAAAAGACATGACTATTCCTAAATATAGGAGTAGTGCATGCTACTTTCTCGGCAACAAAAAATTCTTTCGGCAAATCATTTATTCTCTTCACTCTAATCTTTAGTAATTGTTTCACTAAATTTTATTAGTTTTTGTACAAAATCTAGAAATTATTATTCTGCAAGAATAATTTCTACCAACCTTGAGCTTCTTGTAAACATTTGATCGAGTGTTAGGTTGATATTCGTTAGTGCAAACCGATGATCAACAATAGCAAGTTGATAGGCTTCATTATATCCTAAAAGTTTATTTGATTAATTTCCATTGTACACTAAGTAATGAGACAAATAAAGTCTAAAAGAAAGCGTAAACTTTCACGTGCCTTTGAAACGTTTTATCCTTCTTTTGCCATATTTACAAACACAAAATATCCAACACTTGGATAGACAATTTACATTTCCCCCAAACTTTGCCAAATCCTAAGCCAATAAATCCTAGGACATTCCTTTTCTTGCGGCACCATCACTCTCTTTATCCCTGTCTCTACTCCAACCACCCCACCACCATCGATCACCAACTTTCTTTTTTAACTTCCCTAACCTCAAAGTGTGCCTTGTTGTGTTGAAGCTTCTGCTAAGATCCAGTTGGTCATTTTTGGTCTGATCAAAACCCATCTGGGTTCTATAAGCATATGATATGAATCCCACATCCATGGCTGGATGGATTACATGTAACGCAAAGATGAATCTCAAAGCTTTGGATGGGAATGACATGTTTATGGGTCTAACCAAGTCTGCTGGTTTAGACCTTATACGGAATTGCGATCTTCCTCCACCCATGAAAGTCTTCACCGGTTCTTCAGACAAGACTGTTATATCATCCATGAACAGAATTTTCAGCATGATGTCCCAAGAAAATCACGAAAACAGCCGTGAGGTATTCGACACGGATAGTGTTGATGGTGATGAGAAGTATGGTAATCTGGAGCTCTTGAAGGCCTTGAGGCTTTCGCAAATGAGGGCGAGGGAGGCAAAGAAGAAGGCTAAGAAGTTGGTGAAGGAAAAGGAATGTCTGTCTACTGCTCTGCTTTCTCAGACGAGACGGCTATTTGTTTACAGGCAATGTGTGAGGTTGCTTGAGCTCGAAGTTTCGAAGTTGCATTCACAACTCGCAGAACAAGAAGAATGCGGTGGCTGTGCGACTTGGATTGTAGCTTTGGCACTTTGTTTTGGCATTGCTGGTGTAGGCTTTGCATTTGGTCGCAGATATTTGTATTGAAAAGTATCAGGATTTCAGAGTCGCCATAGATGTGGTTTCCGTGTAGAAATCAGTTTATAGAGTAAAAAGGCTGGAGCTTTCTGAACTGTAAGCATATTCTGCAATTTTGCAATCCGACACGTAAAAGAAAATAATCGAGTAGAAGAGGAACATTAGACTTTTCCGTTAATGGACTCATGCCAAGAAAATTGGATCACTAGAAACTGGCTTTCATATACTTTTCAAATCCAAATTGGATGCGATCAGTCGAGTACAAGCACTGTACAGAAAGCACTCACCTATATATATGCGTAAGAAACGCTATGCATACCTATCTACATTCTACTTTACAACACTATATAACTTAGCCCTTCTACTTCATATGATTGCCAAGTGAACACTTCGCAAATGGCCATAGCATTCATCGCTGCTTCCATAATGTGCCAAGCAAACCCAGCAAATATGCCTTCCGCAGAGACATTCTATATGGTTGCACCCATCTACCTTCTCAATTGTATACCTGCATACTGGGCAGCACTTCACATGTTCTTTTCCTCTGCACCAATCCTTCAATGAAGAATCCGGATCTTCTTTGAACTCCTTGTACTGCTCGCATGACATGTATGGATGATGTTCTAGATGACACATGGTACATGTCTCGGCATAACAAGCACCACAAACAAAAGGTTCGCCTTCTGTTCCAGGAGATGCAACCTGATAGATTGAAGAGCAGTCGGGAGATGGGCAAAACCTGTAGATGCCACAACTTTTAGCAACATATGACCCCAATGAAGCCCTAAAAAGCTCATCCAGCTTCTCATTTGACAAAAGAGATTTCAGATCTGGCATCAAAATCGGAGACCTGCAACCCTCATGTGTGCAGCATACTGGGAAGCTATCTTGATTATTGATTGCAGACTCGCACAGCTCCACCAAACAAGAACGACAAAATAAGTGTCCACAGTCCTCAAGCCGGTAACAATCTTCAATATCACACAAACAGATTGGACAATCAGCTTCACTGTTCATCCTTCGGGTCAAACTACCAGCCATATGTGCAATCTCATCAATAATATTTTGTACTTTCTGCTTCAATTCCTTGCTTCCGTGGATAAGAATGGATTGACGGCGAACATTTAGACTAAAATCTGTCTCTTGTACCAACTCTTTGAGCCCTCGGAGGTCTGGCCCAAATCTCTTGACCACCTCTTTCATCAACTCTGGATGTAAAGCACTACCCTGAAGACGGATCTCAAGCACCTTGCTTTCGTGGAGGGTTACAAGGGAGTCCACCAGTTTCTGTTTGACCATATCAACTTTATCTGAAGAGCCAAATACCTGTATATTGAGTTTGTGCCTGTCAAATATAATATATGTCTCTGTCTCTCGCTGTAATGAGTACATTAGGTTGATGCCATCTCTAGAAAACAGAAGCTGCAAAACAGTTGCAGTGAGGCTAGGGTGGTCTATAGTTTTCCCCTTCACAAGCTCCTCTACACGTCTTCTCAGATCTGCAATTGTTTTTGTAGCATTGGCCGATATCTTAATTCTGCAGGAACCATTAGGATACTCCTCGAGATTACATTCTACTCCTGTAAACAAGCAAATTTAAATAGTCATGCATACAATTGTAAACCCCATTGTGATTATAGTCTTCGGACAGTCAAGAATGACGTAGCAGATTACAATCGATTGGCCATTATATGGGACTCTGGAAATACAGCTGAAGAGTGCATTAGATATTGAAAAGTTTTTCAAGGTGCCAGGTGAACCTAAAATAGGCCATGAAATTTGATCTACTAAATGATAAGAATGCCTCTGAGCGTCAAAATATTCAATGAAATTAATAAAGGTTAGGGAAAAATTCAGTATAATGCATGGCTGGTCTACTAAAGAGTAAGCACAAAAGTTATGGCATCAAACTCTCTGAAACACTTGCACAAGGAAAATAAGTGGTTCACACAACAACCATCTAAATGTTCCTTAAAACCCAACAATAAAGAAAAAAGGACAAAAAAGATGATATTAAAGAAGGTTATGAGCAACGGTATAACCAAACAATTATGCAGAAAAGAGATAAATAAATAAATTGGAAAAGAAGATTTAATAGGAGTACCTTTTAGGTGCGTAAAACTCTCAAGTAAAGGATCTAGCTGCTTCTTTATTACACGATATACAGGGCCCGGGCAGGAGAGAGAGCTATGAAATAACTGCTGGCACTTCATCTTTTGCCATGGAAGGAAGCCAGGTAATACTTTCCCTTCCAATTGTTCTAAAGCTCTTGCCGCCTCCAAGTGTAACCTTCCATCAAATGTTATCAAAGCTCTCATGAAAAGACTTTTTGGTTCAGGCTGGTTTACCTGAACACTGCAGTTACTATGGGAGTACTTTTTAGGCATAGAGGGTGATATTTCTTTAAGGAGTGCTTCTTCACATACACCACATGGAGGATTTTCTACAGCATCCCCTCTAACCAGAAAAAAATCAAGAATACTCCTACTAGTTGCACTGCTCAGCACACCAAGGATTTCATTCTCAGAAAGATCTTTGTTTAGTCCACTGATCACAACCGAATCCATGTACCTTTTGCTAGGCTCACAACGGATATTTCTTCCTCCAACGATAAGGTTAGAGAAGTCATCAACCATGATGTCAACATCATCAATGTCACATTTAACAATAGCAAACCCATTGCTTGGCCTGCGAGGCCATAAAACACTAGCTCTAACAGCAAGGAGTGGAAACACTTTATGATCACCTCCAACCTGTGAAGGAATGACCTTCAGCATGGAACCATGAAACTCAGCTTCGTTTAGTTCAACAGCTCTCTGAGCCGCATCAGGAGTAAGAAATGTCACCCTGGCCCTCTTTCCTCTCTCGACACTTTCATGCCCAGAACTGGTGAACTTATGAAGAGCACAAATATTACCAGAAGTAGACTCTTCGAGGTCACTAAGAAGCTCCTTATCATCCAGGTCCTCCAGTTTTGAATGATATAAGTCAACAGTCAAGCACCTTTTTCGAAGCTCCAGATGCCTGATCGCTGCTCCAGCCCCAAACAATGCTACAGGAGGCAAGCCACCAGAGCCATGATACAAGCATTTCTCCAAGCATTCATTACGCATCCATTTTTTCTCACACTCCAATGCATCAGATACATAGTGTATAACTCTAGCCATGTTATGTGAGGTAGCAAACACCATAATCTCATTCTGATAATAATCGACTTTAATGCTGATAAGTTCATCGTTGCAAATTGTCTTAACACGTGAGACAAGATGATACAGGTAACCGTTGCTCTTCCCACAAAATCTCTTAAGCAAACAACTACCGTAACCAGGCAACACTTCCAGTTGCAGCTTCCGACTTTCCATGTTAGACACATCAAACACAGGAGGGATGTCAAGGGTAGATAAATCACTAAAATCAATGGAAGAGACACAGGCCAAATACTGATTAGAACTTGAGAATAATTCACCAAAAACAACCCAACTGGGTTTCTGGCCGAAAACCAGCAATGAACAAGAAGGATGCAGCCGAACATGTTGCCCTGTTAATGCCACCTCATAACCAAGTTGATCATATCCTGAGAACATTGCTACATTTTCAGCAAGGGAACAAAGTATAACCTTTTTCAGATGTTTATCACAGTCAGTTGAAACATGTGCATTCCAACGCCAGCTACTAGGAATTATCATACCAAGTTCATGTTTGAGGCACGACTCCAATTCCAAAACTGTGTCTTGGCATCTCCTCATAGTTTTAGCATTGATGCTGTTTTCCCAACACCATGTGTTTTTCCTCTCTCGAGGCAAACTCTCCCATATCTTGTACACAGATAGAAGGGTGAAGAGGTCACCATCACGATGGCAAAATTGCACCTTAAAGCAGTCTGACCTGAGTTTATCTTCGTCGTTACCAACTCTGCAAAAAATGCTACTTGCATTTGCCATTACCGCCGCAAGTACAAGGCCCTCCTTACGCATGCCCTCTTGATAGCAGCCAAGAATTAATTTACCCAGCCTAGGCTCAACACCCAATTTCACCAAGCAGCGACCCACTTCAGTCAGTTCAAAAACGTCATTCTTTTGTTTCACAGCTGCTAACTGAACAAGATTCCTCATTGCCATGTCTATAGCTTCAGAACAAGGTGCGTTGATAAATTCAAACTCTTTCAAATTCTTGATACCCAAAGCCAGAATTCTGAGAACTGCTACACCAAGATGAACTCTACGGATCTCAGGCTCCTGACAAGGAAGCATTGCCCGAAAATCATTTTCTGAGTAGAGTCTGCAACATATTCCAGCTTCCGTTCTTCCAGCACGACCAGCTCTTTGATTAGCAGAACTCTGGCTGATCCTGCAAACTCTCAGAACATTCATACCACTTCCAGGTTCAAATTTGCTTTCTTTTACCATGCCAGAATCAATGACATACTTTACCCCAGGAATTGTGAGGGATGTCTCTGCCAAATTGGTGGCGAATATGATTTTTCTTTTTCCCGGGTAATTTTGGAAAACATTGAACTGTTCTTCAAAAGAAAGTTTTCCATGCAATGGTAATACAACTGCACCAGGTGTTATAAACTTCTCGCAAACCCATTCAACTTCCATTTGGGATGTCAAAAACGCTAGAATCGTCCCCTCTTTCTCGTTTTTGTGGATCTCTCTTGCTACCCTCATCACATCAGAAACATAAGAAGCAACATTACTGGCAGTTGCTTCAGCAATAGAAGGAGCATATCTCACATCAACTGGAAAATTCCTTCCCACCACATGAAAGATTTCACACTTGAAAAAATAATGTGAAAGCACTTCAGCGTCAGCTGTTGCAGACATTATAATAAGCCGTAAATGAGGCCTTTGTCCCAGTAAATCTTTAATTAATGCCAAAAGAAGATCAGTACTCAAACTTCTTTCATGCGCCTCATCAACTATGATGCAAGAAATCCTCGACAAATTTGTATCCTTCATGTAGCACTGCAGTAAACAGTGGTCTGTCATATACGTAACCTTAGTAATAAATTGCTGCCCAGTCAATGTCTGATAACTGGTAACTGTGTTTTCCCCATAACAACCACTACATTCTTCTTTGACCCTTTTTGCCAACGACGTAGCAGCAATCTTGCGAGGCTGAGTGCATACAATGGATCCATCAGCAGTGATTCCAGAATCGACAAGATACTGAGCCAATTGCGTACTCTTCCCTGAACCAGTCTCCCCAATCAACACCATAACCTGTGAAAACCCTAGTTAAATTTAGATATCTAGCACTGAGCTGCATACAGTTTAATGCTTCAAATTTCTAAATAATTCAGGTTTCAGTACACACTAATACAATTCTTTGCACAAGATAACATAAACAGCATAACAAAGAGAGACAAAAGGGACCAAAAATCATACCTGCTGACTGTTAATCTGTTGAAGAATCTGCTGCCGAAAACCGTAAATAGGCAGGCCCTCCTCCAACCTGCGGCACTCCCTCATCATCAGCTTCTGAATTCGACTCCAATCCCGAATTTCGCCTAAATTAAAGAGCTTTACTCCACCACACTCCATGTTATGATTCCCTTCAACATGAGCAAGTAAGCAATTCATAGCAGACCTGAACTCCCTGATCCTCCTCTCCACCAATTCCATCTCAGCTTTACATCTCCTCTCCTTCTCCGGCAAATCCTCCCAATTTCGCTGTGGCCTCTTGGCGAACTTATGAACACGCTCGTACTCTCTAGCCAAACCCTCGCGCTTCGTCTCGCACTTCATCACCTCTTCGCCGCCGTCGATTAAAACCCTGATTCGGGCGGCGAACAACTCCCTGAGGCGGTCCTCGAGCTCGACTTGATCGGACGGCACGGACACGTAAGCGTCCAGCTTGGGCATCAAGTTGTGGACCCCGTCGAGCCGCGACTCCCAGAGCCAGACGAGAGCCTCGAGCGCGTCGCACCATTGCTCGTAGAACAGCGACGCCGCGACGTGGCTCGACGCGCCCAAAAACTCGCAATTCTCCGGCCGGACCTTGCACCGGCCTATCAGCGCCTTGATTTCCGGCCGCCGCGCGTCACGGCTGTCGGAGACGAGGTCGATTATGAAATTCGGCCGCCTCCTCTGCTGCTGCGGCGGAGGGACATGGCGACGAGGAATAGCGGTTGTGGCGGCGCGTGAAAAAGGTGGAGGAGCGCGTTGAGGAGGGTAAAGTCGCTGCTGTTGGAGTGGATAGTGGCGTGAAATTCCGGAAGGATTCTGCGGCTGCCGGAGCGTAGAGAGAGGGTGTGATGATCCATTCATGGCATCGAAGAATTCAGAAAACCCTAAATGCGAGAGAGAGAGAGAGAGAATAAAATGAGTTTGGGGGTTTTTGTGAATTGTAGTACACACAGTATCAGAAGCACACTGGGGGCCTTTTCATTTTATTTAATTATTTTCGTCTGCGACTGTCAGAGTGAATAGAAAGTCTGGTTGGGGGGACACGTGTCGGGCAGAGAGGGTAGAGTAGCCTCTCTGTGACTTGAGAATCAAGTCAGTGTCTGTCGCTGTCTCTGTCGCTTTGGTTTTTCACGAGGAATCGGCGAACTTATCCTATCACAATTATTCGTGGGAAAGAAACCATCGGAATTATTATATACTTTATACTTTATACTTTATACTTCAAGTTAAACTCTTGGTATTTTTCATTATTCAGCTCTATTTTATACTTGGATTTGTTTTAATAATAATGTTAAATAAATTTTCAAGTACATCATCATCCAGAGCTTCTAGCTCAAGGAATTATATTCTTCCCTCTATTATCAATCATATTAAAAACGAAGAAGATATTGAATTCTCAAATATTGAGAACCAACTTCAAAATTGGAGTTTTCCGAAGGTTAAACCTTCTATGATTTATTCAATGAATATGTTCAATTTAAATATGGCTTTGACCATAAAAACAATTGAACAAACTATTCCCATCGGGAAAGAACATGAAACTATTCAACTGTTTCAGCCTGAAGAAATCAGGAGATACAAAGATAAATTCAAATATTTTCATCTGGATTTAGTACAAGTGGCTATTCGACCACTATCCAGAGAAGGCTTAAATGCCTCATTATTAGTTGCTCTACGTGATTGTAGGCATCTCAATTTCAATGATTCTTTATTAGGAATCATCCAAACTAGTTTATGTAATGGACCAGTTTATTTTAACTGTTTCCCTAATTTTTGTGTCTCTTTAACAGACAAGAATATTCTAGATGTTTTAACATTAAATGTTAAAACAAGTGGATATAATTTGAAAGAGGGATCTGAACCTCTAAATATTACTTATAGAGTATATTATAAAGCCATGAATACTTTGAGCCCAAGGGCAAAAAATTATGATACTAAAGGAAAAACGGTCTTAATCGAGACCAATTTACTTAAATCAGACGTGTATATTCCTCAGACCATCCAATGGCAAGATATTCAAACTCCAGACGAATGGATGCTTGAATCTGTCTCTCCTCACAAACCGTTAGAAGAGAAAAGAGTGGAAAGAATTCTACAGTTTGATGATGGAGATGTTATTATAAAATTTGACAATAATAGAAGATCCACTAGATTATCTTTTTCTGACAAAAGTCGATCTTCTATTTCATCAAGAAAAAATGAGAATATACAGTCTCAAAAATATTACACTCCAAACCAATCCATGCAAGCTTCTTCATCAAACACTAAAATTCCAAATCTGGTATTTGATGGAACTTGTACAAATTCTCAACAGATTCCTCAAGGTATATATCATGAGGAACCAGAAACTTTATCGGAGTTCAATGATATTGCTTCGATAAATGTCATTTCTATTCCCTTTACTTATGATAGAAAAACTTGTAATGCAGATTTTGCACAAGACAAATATACTCCTTTTAGATTATGGTTCTTCTCTAATTTCTCTAAGAAAGAACAACAAAATTATAAAACCCTTTTATTATGGCACTATTGAGGCCACAGAGAAAATTATCTCTTTTCCTATATGGTTTTTAGAACTTTGTTCTAAAGAAAATTCTCCTTGCTTAAATGTGCTTAAGTCTTTTGAGAAAAATTGGACTACAGCAAAAGGGTATTTCTTCTATTCATCCGCCTTCAGAACATCTGAAAATTAAGGCGGGAGAAACTATTATTGAGTCAGTTGCTTTCAGTCATGAAAAGCAGCATAATTATACAAATTTGACTCTTCAAACTATGTGTTCTCAACTTGGGAGAATTGAGGAAAAAATTGAAAAAACTCCTCTGTCCCCAATTATTCAGGATAATAAACAAATATTATCATCTTCCTCTCATATTCAATCTACTCCAAAAATAGTAGAACCTTCTATTATCAAGCCAAGTATCAATATTACTATTCCTGAGAAAAAGGATATTGATATTATTTCGATTCTAACACAACAATTAGAATCTTTACAAATTGGCAATAAAGCAAAAGAGAAAAAAAGCTCAAGTAGCTACTCTTTCCGAAACATTTTCTGATTCTGATAAAGAATCAAATATTAGTGAATTTGAAAAACAAATTCTAGCCATGGAACATGATCTTCACAAAGACCAAATTCCTAGCATTAATCAAAATGTTTTTGGAAGAAGTACTGTTTTTGGCAGAAAATCTATTCCTACTGCTTCAACCAGACATTATTATACTCGTCCTACTCCACAGGATTTATTATTTGAAGAAGAAAATTCAAATATTACAGCCAATTATAGCGCTAGAACTATTTATGAATGGAATATTGACGGATTATCTGAATATCAGATAATTACGTTACTCCATAGAATGACGATGTATTCTACAGTCTGTATTTCTGCTCATAATACAGACAGACAGATTGCAGAATATATTATTGCTGGTTTTGCTGGTCAATTAAGAGGTTGGTGGGATAATATTATCACCTCAGATCAGCAACAACAAATATTAAATGCGAAAAAATTGGTTCAGACTCCAGTGACCATAAAAGATGAACAAGGTCAGGACAGTATTATGTATACTGAAACTGCAATTCCAAATGCAGTTTATACACTGCTTACTTCTATTCTTTTAGCTTTCGTAGGATCCAACCCAATATCATTCGAAAGAAATAAAGACTTATTAGTCAATCTAAAATGCCCCACCTTAACTCAGTTTAGATGGTATAAGGATGTATTCTTGTCCAAAGTTATGATCAGAACAGATGCCAATGCTGACTTCTGGAAAGAGAAGTTCATAGCAGGCCTTCCTACTCTCTTTGCCCAGAAGGTCAAAGACCGTATTCTAAGAAAACATGGAGGAAATTCCATTCCTTATTATGAATATACCTATGGTCAACTTATTAGTGAGTGCGTTGCTGAAGGGTTATCTCTTTGCAACGATATTAAACTAAAAGCTCAATTAAAACGCCAACATTTAACTGGCAAAAAAGAAATTGGTGAATTCTGTGACCAATTTGGATTTGATCTTCAAATTCCAAAAAATTATAAAAGATCAGATTCAAAACCTTATTCAAAAAAGAAAAAACGCTTCGACAAAAAATCTCTAGCTCCTCCAGAAAGGAAGAAGAAACGAAGCTCCCGACCACCATATTATAAGAAGAATTATTCCCAGAATTCTTCTAACAACATTATTTGCAGAAAATGTGGTAAAACAGGCCACTATGCTAATGGATGCTGGACCAAGAAGAAAATTAATGAAATTTCTGACGAAGGTCTAAAAAAGCAATTATTAGCAATTCTTCTAAATCCCTCGGACAGTGAATCAGAAGAGCAGGTCAACATTATTGACCAAGAATCTTATAGTTCTGACTCTGAGTCTTCTTCCTCTTCGTCAGACTGTGGTTGTAATGCCAATAATTACAAAGCTATTCTTGAAATGAATGGATTAAGCATAAATGTGCTTACATCCCAAGAAAAATCTATTCTTGACTTGATCAATGGGATCCAAGATCCTGAAACCAAGAAAAATATGATTGAACATTATTTGGAAACGATTAAAAGGGAAAATAAACCAAAAGACTCCCCTTTTATTCCAAAAGAGTCATACTCTCTTCAAGAAGTCTTTAATGGGCTAAAAACCCACTCTTCGAAAAAATTATCTATTTTTGATCTTCAAGAAGAAGTCAACTCCATAAAATTGGAAGTAAATATTCTCAAAGAAAGAGAAATTTCTATTTCTGATCTAAAAACAGAAATTAGTATTCTGAAAAAAGAAATCAAATTTCTCAAAGATATTATTGAAAAAATAACTCCTGAACATGAAGAACTTTCTTCCACTATGAAGGACCAACCTGGAGAAACTTCTTCCCAGGATGATAAAAATTTTCTTAATATTATCAATATGGTAACTTACCAGAAATGGTATTCCCAAGTTACCATAGTGGTAGATAAAGATTATATTCTCAAAGGCATTGCTCTTTTTGACAGTGGAGCAGATTTAAATTGCATCAGTGAAGAAATAATTCCTACACGATACTATGATAAATCATCGCAATCTTTAAATACTGCGGATGGTTCAAAACTTAGAATTAGATATAAGCTATCTAGTGCTTATGTTTGTAATTCTGGAATATGTTTTAAGACCCCTTTCGTTATGGTTAAGGGTCTGACACAACAAATTATTTTAGGGACTCCGTTCCTAAGTCTTATTGAACCTTTCACCAAAACCTCAGAAGGTATTATCTGTGATATTGAAGGTCAAAGAATTATTTTTGACTTTATTACTAAACCACAGACAAGTGAAATTGATATGATTAAAAATACTCTTATATTTAAAGAGAATCAGATAAATTATATCCAATTTGATTTAAAAATTATGAGTATTTCTGCTCAAATCAATTCCCGACAAGATCAAATTAAGATCTTAGCTAATAAAATTACAAAGGAAATATGTAGTGACCTTCCTAATGCTTTTTGGGAAAGGAAAAAACATATTATTACCCTTCCTTATGAGCCTGACTTTAAGGAACAAAATATTCCTACTAAAGCTAGGCCAGCTCAAATGAATGCTTAACTTATTGAATACTGTAAAGCAGAAATAAAGTCTCTTCTGCAGAAAAATCTAATCAGAAAATCTTATTCTCCTTGGAGCTGCACAACTTTTTATGTAAACAAAAATGCTGAAATTGAACGAGGAACTCCTCGATTAGTTATTAACTATAAACCTTTAAATAAGGTTCTTAAATGGATTCGATATCCATTACCCAATAAGAAAGATCTCTTGGCAAGACTCCAAGAAGCAGCAATATTTTCAAAGTTTGACCTAAAATCTGGGTATTGGCAAATCCAGATAGCAGAAAATGACAGATATAAAACGGCCTTTACTGTTCCATTTGGTCATTATGAATGGAATGTAATGTCATTTGGGCTAAAAAATGCCCCTTCTGAATTTCAGAATATAATGAATGATATTTTCACTCCCTATTCCTCTTTTTCAATTGTTTATATAGATGATATTCTCATCTTCTCACAATCGCTTGATCAACACTTCAAGCATTTAAATATTTTTATTAATCTTATTAAAAAAGCAGGTTTGGTAGTATCTGCTAAAAAGATGTCAATTTTCCAAACAAAAATTCGTTTCCTTGGTCAACAAATTGAACAAGGACGAATAATTCCTATTGACAGAGCTATTCAATTTGCTGAAAAATTTCCTGATGAGCTGAGAGACAAAACCCAGCTCCAAATATTTTTAGGAAGCCTAAATTATATTGCAGATTATTATAAAAACCTGTCTATTGATAGTATGCCTCTTTATGAAAGGTTGAGAAAAAATCCTCCTCCCTGGAATGAAATTCATCCCTAAGGCTGTGAGACTTATTAAGTCTAAAGTAAAAAATCTTCCATGTCTTGCTCTTGTCTCACCAAACAGTTTTAAAATTGTTGAGACAGACGCGTCAGATATTGGCTACGGGGGAATTCTCAAGCAAAAATTTTCTAATTCAGAAAAGGAAATATTATCCAGATATACTTCTGGAAAATGGAATGATGCCCAGAAAAATTATTCCACTATAAAAAAGGAAATTCTGGCTATTGTTAACTGTATTACCAAATTCCAAGATGATTTATTAAATCAGGAATTTTTATTAAGAGTGGATTGTAAAGCGGCTAAGGATGTTATTGAAAAAGATGTTAAAAACTTAGCTTCTAAACAAATATTTGCTAGATGGCAGTCCATATTATCTATATTTGATTTCAAAATTGAGTTTATTAAAGGTGAAACTAACTCTCTCCCTGATTTTTTGACTAGGGAATTTATTATCGGGACAAAATGAGCCAATTCAGCAGGGGCTCTAGAGGTGGGCGAGGAGGTCGCCATTCGTCCTATGGCAAAGGAAGAGGAGAAAGCAGCAGCCTACCTAACTTCCCCGATAATTATTCGCAGAGATATTCGAGTTCTCCTGTTCCTTCTCAATCTGGAAGGAGTGAACCTGCTGATGCTGCAGATTATTTATCTACTGGAAAGTCTCAGGAAAGCTTTTCAGCAGCTCTTAAAGAGCCAGTTCTCCCAGGAATCAAAAAATCTTCGGAAGAACAGATTATTATCCTCCAGAAAGGAGATGAGAGATATATTAATTCTCCTAATACTCTGGCAAAGAGGTATTTTGAATCTGAAGCCAACTTTCCACTCTCAGGAAAGAAAAACAGAAAATATTATGAAAGTATTCTTATTGAGACTGGTTCAGTAAAATTTCATCATATGAACCAGAACAAACATTCTGAAGAAATCTCTTTCAGTAAAGCGTTTATTCAACGCGTTATTCAGATTTCTGAATGGGGTCTTAATCCTAACATACCCTTGGATTTAAAATTCATCCATGAAAGTTACAACTACTGGGACTATATTGAAGCCTGGTCTAAAGCCTTTTATTACCAAAATAAGGCAGAAAAGCACACATGGTTCATAAGATTGGAACCCACTATTTTGAAACAGGAACTTCCCTTCTGGTTTTACAACTGGTTTCAGACCATGGGACCAAGCGAGGACTTCTTACCCAAAGAACTCGCAGATTCTTATGAAGAATATATTATGAAAAACCCAAAATTAAGCGGGATTAGAGTTATCAGTGGAAGCAATCTTCTTCTTTTTATTGCTAAATTCAGTCTTCCTTGGATTTGGCAATGGACCTATTCGGTTAAATGACTAGACATTGGAGTTCTTGCTCTTCAACGCCAGTTCTATTATAAATGGTGGTCTCGTTTTGACTACAATCCTCCTTTAATCAAAATTAAGGAGTGTATTGCAGCTTTCAAAATGATGGAAAAAGAATATTCTCCCCATCAAGACCCTAAAAGGGATTTTGTTATTCCTTCTCTGGCAGATCTTAAAGCTGCCTTTCCCTTGGCATCTCCCCAAGAGCTGAAGGAAAAATTATTACAGCAATTATCCTCACAAATTGATGATAATGTGACTGTATTATTCAAAGACAGTTCCTCCAAAGCTTCCTCAACCCCAGCATCCATAATGGATGAAGATGAAAATGAAGCAGACGAAGGTCAGATGAAGATAATCGTTTCCAAATAATGTTCAATCATATTTTTCTTGGTTTCAGGATCTTGGATCCCATTGATCAAGTCAAGAATAGATTTTTCTTGGGATGTAAGCACATTTATGCTTAATCCATTCATTTCAAGAATAGCTTTGTAATGATTGGCATTACAACCACAGTCTGACGAAGAGGAAGAAGACTCAGAGTCAGAACTATCAGATTCTTGGTCAATAATGTTGACCTGCTCTTCTGACTCACTGTCCGAGGGATTTAGAAGAATTGCTAATAATTGCTTTTTTAGACCTTCGTCAGAAATTTCATTAATTTTCTTCTTGGTCCAGCATCTATTAGCATAGTGGCCTGTTTTACCACATTTTCTGCAAATAATGTTGTTAGAAGAATTCTGGGAATAATTCTTCTTATAATATGGTGGTCAGGAGCTTCGTTTCTTCTTCCTTTCTGGAGGAGCTGGAGATTTTTTGTCGAAGCGTTTTTTCTTTTTTGAATAAGGTTTTGAATCTGATCTTTTATAATTTTTTGGAATTTGAAGATCAAATCCAAATTGGTCACAGAATTCACCAATTTCTTTTTTGCCAGTTAAATGTTGGCGTTTTAATTGAGCTTTTAGTTTAATATCGTTGCAAAGAGATAACCCTTCAACAACGCACTCACTAATAAGTTGACCATAGGTATATTCATAATAAGGAATGGAATTTCCTCCATGTTTTCTTAGAATACGGTCTTTGACCTTCTGGGCAAAGAGAGTAGGAAGGCCTGCTATGAACTTCTCTTTCTAGAAGTCAGCATTGGCATCTGTTCTGATCATAACTTTGGATAAGAATACATCCTTATACCATCTAAACTGAGTTAAGGTGGGGCATTTTAGATTGACTAATAAGTCTTTATTTCTTTCGAAGGATACTGGGTTGGATCCTACGAAAGTTAAAAGAATAGAAGTAAGCAGTGTATAAACTGCATTTGGAATTGCAGTTTCAGTATACATAATACTGTCCTGACCTTGTTCATCTTTTATGGTCACTGGAGTCTGAACCAATTTTTTCGCATTTAATATTTGTTGTTGCTGATCTGAGGTGATAATATTATCCCACCAACCTCTTAATTGACCAGCAAAACCAGCAATAATATATTCTGCAATCTGTCTGTCTGTATTATGAGCAGAAATACAGACTGTAGAATACATCGTCATTCTATGGAGTAACGTAATTATCTGATATTCAGATAATCCGTCAATATTCCATTCATAAATAGTTCTAGCGCTATAATTGGCTGTAATATTTGAATTTTCTTCTTCAAATAATAAATCCTGTGGAGTAGGACGAGTATAATAATGTCTGGTTGAAGCAGTAGGAATAGATTTTCTGCCAAAAGTAGTACTTGAACTTGAAAATTTTATTTATGTTAGAACAAATCTAGATTCTCATAAACTCATTTTTAACTAAAATATAAATTTTATTTTTTTAAATTTATTCTACTAATTTCTTTATTTTATTAGTCAATTTATAGATTCTTTATATTTCATATTTTTATCCCCTATTTTTATTCCAAAAACATAAATCATAGGTGACAAAATATTTAATATTATAATTAATTCTTTCTTTTTAGATTGCAAATTTAATTAATAATTATATTAATAAATAAATATTTTATTATCAACCAATAAAAACTAAGCATGTGTTTAGATCTAACTACATTTTAAGTGATATTGTTGGAGTAAATTTATACAAGTGATTAGGTAAAATAGGTTTCGACTTTATTTTTGAACAAAATAAGCAAACTTTTCGTGATATTGTTAGAATTTTTCTTAGCCCCTAAAATATATATCGATCATATAGATCTTATTCTTATTAATGGTTATAAAATTTTCGAACAAATTTGATGAAATAGAAAAATACAGTCAATGACAGTTATAGTATTAATAATACAAAAAATTCAATTACCCTAAACCTTAGACAATCCAGAACATGGGCCCAATGCCAAAATGTAGGTTCAGAAATCTAATCCATTAAATAGGTGAAAACGACAATTTTACCCTCTTATATATATAAGCATCTCTCTCTCTCTCTCTCTCTCTCTCTTTGAAAATGTGCAGCAAGCCTCTAGCCTTTGTCGTTGTCTACCACCGCGACGCGCCTTGCATCCAGGATTGCAGTAGCAGAGCGATTCGACCTTGAGCCACCGCGCCTTTGAGCTCCGCGTCGTCGTTCCTCCAATCTCCCCGTCGCCGCCTTCTCATAAGTCATAACCTACTAAGCCGAACACCACTGCTTGTCTCAAGGATGCGCCGACGCACAGCCTCGACGTTGCACATACTTAATTGTTCCGCCTCAGATGCCGCACTACACCGCCTCTCCTCCGCCTCAAGCGCCGCCTCTGCTCATCTCGAGATCCACCAGCCTCGGCGTCAACCTCAGAGCCTTGGCGTCACGATCTCATCCCAACCGCTCAACAACAACTGAGGCTCGACCAAATCTACCTCTGTCTCCGCTGACTCCTTCATTCATTAGCACCTCGGCCTCTACCGCTTCCCTCAGCCTCTTGAAGGCCATTCTCGGCAGCCTCAGCTCAATCTTCAACAGTCACTATAGTTTTTGTTGTAGGTGGTTTTTATTGCATAATGAGATATCACACTTTTTTTCTATTTTTTTCCTTCGGTTGTGTTGTTTGTTGCAAGTAGTGTATTTGAATGTGCAGTGATATGCATATTGAGCTTGACCTCGGCTAGCCACTAGCTTTATTTTTGATCTATTGTGCTGCTACAGTTTTTTGTTTTTGTTTCATATGACATTTTCTGAATTTTTCTGAAAATTTGTGGATGTTTTGATTGTTAGAGTTGATTGGAACAATTTCGAATTTTCAGCAATAGTGTTAATTTTTTCAGTAGCAGTGTTTCAAATTTTACAGTAGCATTACTGTATTTTTCAGCAACATTGATTTTGAATATCTCCATAGCAGCAGTGTCAAAAATATCAGTTTTAAGTTGTTTTTAGGATTGTTACAGAAAATTACTTTAGATTTAAATTCTATTTGTGCCTCTCTCTTTTTGGCAAATTATTGTCGAATTCACTGAAAGGACTACTACTGTGTTTGTCATAATAGTCTCTCCTCCTAGCGGCTTGCTCCTGCCTCCTAGATCTTATCGACACCACCGAATCTAAGATGCTCTACTGCTTCAATCTTGGCATCGTGCCACTTCTGCTCATTGCATCTGGTGTCGTTGACAGGTTTCAGTTATATTCATTGAGAAATATAGGTTCAGTGTTGCTTGTTGGTTGAATTGTTTGTTTGTTGTTTTGTTTTCGAATGCAGTCATGTTCGAAGCAATTTGATTACCGTATCATTAGACTGCTACTGAATTATTTTTGTGAATCACTGGCGGATGCAGTGCAATGGTTGCTACTTGTTGAGATTATTGTTGCCACAAGATAAGAGTTACTTTTGTAATGAAAGTTGAATCATATAAATCTAGAGTTACTCTACTCTCCTCTTGCGGTTGACAATAACTTTAGTCATATGTATGTTTTGCAGCTTTTGTGGCCATTCTGTTATTCAAAACTAGATTAAGCTGAGACAAGGCTCATTCGATTGACTCATGCAGTCCCTAAAGCTATAAAGGTCCTAAATTATGATAGTGAATCTACATTTGAAGAAGTCGGCCTCCCTTCCTCCATGGTCTCAGTTACTTGGGAATGAAGTTAGTGAATTCATGGTCTTTGACTATTAGATTGTGTCCGGTGAAGGTTTAACGTTTGTTAGTTTGCTTATATTATACTTGGGGAGACACGAATTTTGGAGTGTGCTCTTTATTTTGTATATACTAGTGTCTTTATATTTCATTATTTAGTCGCATTTTTTTCACTTATGTCTTAAAGAAAGTTGAGTAGTGTATGGAAGCCATGACCTAGCTAATTGCCAGCATGAATGGGCATGGCATGCCAAAATCGAATTTGATTGGTATAGTACTCAAGTTAGAAACATCAATTATTGAATGTAGTAAGAAGCATCATATCTGAATGTAGATGTTATCTGTTAGGAACAGCTAGAGGATAAGCTTTACAAAGAGTTTTGTTGTAGTCATGTTCGAATCAATTTGATTATCGCATCATCATAGACTGCTACTGAATTATTTTTGTGAATCACTGACGGATGCAGTGCGAAAAGTAGCAGTGTGATGGTTGCTATTGCTTCAATAGTTTCAGTTATTTTATTTTCAACGGGAATTTATTTATTTCTTTTGGTTGTGGTGATGGTGTTACAGTTTGGTCTCATGCTCTCATCCGAATTGGATTTTTATTTTCGCTTGAGAAAAACTGACATATATTCTATTGATACTAATTAAAGAAGTTGCGCCACTAATATATCAATCATAGGAATCAATATGCTTGTAAGTGTCATCGTCAGTTTAGCTCAGTTATGTGTTTGCAATTACACAGATGATGTTTCATAGATTAATATGCTTTATGTGTCTATCATCTAGTTTACTTTACCTGAGTTCGTACATTATGTACATGTTGGAGTGCTTCAGATGAATTTTTATCATATCTCTTCTAGATTGTATCGGTGCTCAAGTGTTGTGTACTGTTGTTTTCTCATGAAAATGAAAGGTACAACACAGCCAGTATTGAATGGCAAGTCATGGCACATCGTTTGTTGGATATTATTCGAGAGGAGAAATAAAGACTCACTTGTTTTAATCCCCCGGCTTCTTTAGTTTTGGTCCCATAAGTCAATCTTTTTTTACTTCTTTTTTTCGATGACAAAAGTCGATCTAATTAGTATCCACTGTCTCGTGTGTTGACAGTGTTGTTTTTCCAACTATTCCAGCTTTGTGTTACCAGGTGATAGTGTACTGTTCAATAGTTTGTTTTCATTGAAATAATCTCTTGTAAATGTTGTGCTCCTCGTTTCTACAATGAAACATTGAAACCTAAACCTTCTCATAAGTTTGTATTGTCTACTCATTAAGATGTGCTATTGTCTACAGAATGTCTACTCATTGAGATGTGCTACTGTTACTAGGGTACAACACGTACTGCTACTATATTTGTTTTTATATAAAGCAAAATTGAGATGTGCTACTTTATTTTTGAAACATATTGTTGGTGTTGTTAGTCTTGTGTGTATTTGTGGGAACTACTTCTGGTTTGAAAATCGCTGCTGCATTTTTAGTTTGGAAACTACTATTACATGTTTAAGGATTGCTACTGAATGAGTGCTACTGCCACTACCTGAAACAAGGTCATAGACATCGCCTCTTAGACATCAATTAGAAAAACCTCTGATGTCAAATATCTTCTTTAACATCGGTTTCTCAAATATCAATGTCTTTGTATTATATAGACATCGATTAATATGTTCAACCGATGTCTATAATTTTTTTTGAAAGTTAAAAAAAACGCAAAACAACTAAAATTAAATTTTTGTCTGTGCGGGAACATAATTTGCATTCAAGTTGAAAACACACGATCGCTTTTACTCTCTCTCTCTCTCTCTCTCTCTCTCTCTCTCTCTCTCTCTCTTCAAACCACGACGCGTCGTCAGGATAGTCCTTGACCTCAGCATCGGCTCTATCGCCCCCTTCATCATCTCCAAGCTCTGCTCCCTCCAGCCACCTCATCAATATCATCGGCTTCCGATCCCAAAATGCACCTACGAAGCTAGATTCCCAAAAATCTCATAGTCGATGCTCGACAACAACCAGAGGATTAATCTTGCCAACCTCGGTGGACTTCGTGTCTGGAGGAAATTGTGAGGTCTAAATGTTGTGGATTCTAAAATCTAGGTTGGGGTTTTGGAGGAGTCGGGTTTAGACCTCTCGTTCTGTTACCCAAGCGTCATCAGAGACGATTCCGTTGTTGACGACTACCATGGCCTCAAGATCGTTGATCCGTATCGAGGTAAGGGTTCTAAAACCCTTTCGATTTGATGTGAATGTTTTATTCGAGAATGTTAAGGTTTCGATGAAATTGAGTTATAATATTCATTTGATTTGTTAGGGTCTGCCGATCCTGATTCGGAAGAGACGAAGCTTTTTTTGCAGAAGCAAGTGAAGCTGTTTCATTCGGTGCTACCCACCATCCATTTTTCTTTCACTTTTTGACTCACTTTCAGCAAAGTAACTACTAATAGTAAAACTCATATATAGTCTGATTGAAATTTGGTGTTTATTTATCTGAAGGGTTCACCACATTGAAATGGACGAGCAAACTTTCATGGTCAACAAAGAAAGAAATGTGGATTACTTGAGTTATTTGGACAAGGTCTTATTTTCATTCCATGTCGTGTATATATATGAAAACTTTATTGCTGCTGTATATAATGTATTTGAAATTATGGTCTAAAATTCATGATTGTAGGGGTATTTTGGTCATTATACATGGCCTGAATGAGCACAGTGGAAGATATGCCGAATTTGAAAAGCAGCTAACCTCGTCCAGCTTCGGAGTATATGCAATGGACTGGATAGGTAGCTCTATTGTGTTCATTTCAGCTATTTTATATTTTATATAGTTTGTTTTAAGCAATTCTGGCTTAGGAACATAGAAACAACATAGAACTTATTTCTTGGCAAAGAATTGGTATACTAGGAGAAGATGATACAAAACTGTGGACATTTATAACACAGAGTTTTGAGTGTTACTTTTCATGAGTTTATATATTATATGGAGGATTCATGTATTGTGAGAATTGAGAATTGTTGTTGATAGTATTTGTCTTACTCACCAATGGCAGGTCATGGCGGAAGTGATGGATTGTCCGGCTATGTTCCTTCACTTGACCATGTTGTTGCTGATACTGTAATTTCAAGCACTTCTTCTAGTTTATCATGAAACATGCATATATAAGACGGCTTTGGTATATCGTTTATCTTAGGTTCTTAGCCATTAGATTATCTGTGATTATTAATGAACACAATGTCATTCGACTATATATGCGATAACTTCTAAGTTGACAATTATGTGATTTTTCTTTAATAGGGGGATTTCTTGGAAAATATTAGATTAGAGAACCCTGGAGTACGTACCATGCTTCCTCTTTGGTCACTCAACTGGAGGGGCTGTGGTTTTAAGGTAAGACATTGAAAGATCTTTCATCTCTTAATCAGTTGACATCTGTGTTCAGAATTTTAAGTTGATGACCTTCTGTTCAGGCAACCACCTATGCAAAGATTGAAGAAATGGTGGAGGGCATCATACTAACTTCACCGACTGTGACTGATGAAAACTTGGTTATCAGTGTGTTCAACTATTTAACTGAACCATTTCTCCGTTCTTGGTAAGTTGTTATTACTTTGTGTTTGGATTTCCTTACTTTGTGTTTGCTAAAAAGTGGTGAATCTGGGTTTATGCTAGTTCTTGTGTTTTGTGTCATTTACATTGAAACTTTATGTTAGTTATCAATTTATCCAATTATTCTACTCTACCAGATCTATGGCTTCAAAACTTTCGATAGGATTTTTTTTTCCTCCCTCTAATTATTTTCAGTGACTAATATGTCCTTGCTCACCACTTAGTGCTGGGGTAGTGACTACAGCTTAAGTCTACGAAACTTGTCATTTGAGGGTTAGTTTAGTAAGTTGGTCTTTGAACATGCTCTTGATGTTGAAATTGTGAGACAATAAAGGGTGTCGTTATACCAATTGAAAAACACATTTGCTATATTCAATGACCGTCTGATGGGTTTTTGTTAAGTCATATTCACAGACTTTCATTGAAGATCTGGTTTTGGTGAGAGTGTTATTTATGGCTAAATCTTAGTTATATAACTAAATCACCTAATAATGAAACTAATGCATGTTTGCTACACTGATAATGAAGAAATGTGTTATACCTTGATTTTTTTATGTATGATACTGCTTTCTCATAAGCATACTCTAATATGCTTTCTGTTGGCAGCTTAGGACTGTGTATAACAGACTTGAATCAGATCCCCAGGGTAGTAAGAACCAACATGTGAAACTTGTTGAGCAGTGTGATGCGCTGAACAAGGTACCAGAGGAATTTGTGAGTGGTTTTTAACTTGTGCATCTTTCTTTTTCTAAAAGCTTGAATTTACTTTTTATACATGGAAGTGAATATGTGTACCATGCATGTGAGACGCGTATAATAAGCTGAAGGTGGGAGTATATCCTGAACTTTTAGGATAGTTAGAGTAAATATGAATAATTTGATTGACCCTGTGATCGAGTCTGTTGTAATTTTCAGGAAGAGATGGGGCAGTATGCAGATAATGATTCAGCTACCTTTGAACAAATGAGTAAGGATTGTTTTAGATTAGTATGATGTTTTTTGCTTAAAGAGTCTTGATTGGCAATTTTTAAGTGTATGATGTAACACCTTTCATGGAGAATCATCCGGGAGGCGATGAAATTCTGCTTTTGGCAACAAGTAAGGGATTCGAATACTATATATGATTTTGGTTGAACATTCTAAGTCGAGATAGTTTGTGAGCTCGATTTTTGTTTGGATACTTTCAGGGAAAGATGCGACGAATGATTTTGAAGATGTGGGTACGTCATTCAGATGATGCCAGAGAAATGATGGACAAGTATTACATCGGAGAGATTGATACGGCTATTGTCCCGTTGAAACAGACTTACATTCCACTGCCGCAGACTCAGTACAATCCAGATAAGTCGTCCGAGTTTATGATCAACATTTTACAGTTCCTGGTGCCCCTTTTGATCTTGGGTTTAGCCTTTGTTGTTCGTCACTATACCAAGAAACATTAGTAGTACTTCTATTTTCGATTTCATTTCACCCTTCTTACTTCTTTCGTCCACAGATTAACTATTAAGATTGCAACTGCTTGTTCCAAGTAATGTTGTTGTTTCTCGCAGTCGTTTCATCAAATAGTCATTTGCATATTTAGTGTCAATTTGGTTTAAGGTCATTGTAGAATGGTGTTATGAATGATCATATATTTATGGAGACCTTATTTTTGTTTCAAATTCCTGTCTTCCAGAGTATACCCTCTAAAACTAATATATGCATCATACATACCCAACAAAATTGATGTTAAGTGAAGTAGTGTACATCAGTTCAGAGCAGAAGAAACGATGTCTATAAATAAAATATTACATCAGTATATCAAAGAAAAACGATGTCTATGAATGACACCAACATCGGTTTTGATAAAATAAGCGATGTCTTATAAGTAAATATATATCAGTTTTGATAAAATAAGCAATGTCTTATAAGTAAATAGACATCGGTTTGGTGTCTGTGTCTATATTTTTTTTACAATAGACATCACCCACATAGACATCGGTTTGAAAATTTTTAGACATCAGTCCAGAACTAATATCTATGACCCTTTTTCTAGTAGTGTACATTATCGGGGAGTGTTATTCCCTTTTTCCAGACTAAATTGAACCAATATTGTTTTGGAATTTATATCATAATCGCTACTTGAGTTTTATTCGTATTGACTCTAAATTTGTAATCCCATGAATTTGTATCTTAATTGTTATTACATTTTTGGGGAGTGCTACTATATTTTCGAGAATGCAGTAGGAGTGACCATTTCTAAAAACACATTAATAGTGATATGGGATTAAGGGTTTACCAAACTAATTCTTATCAGCAATGCAAACAAGCTGACATAGTAAACAACATTCTCACATTTTGAACACTAGTATCACGACATGCACACCATTTTCTTACAAAGATGTCGCACACTAGACGACCATTTTGACTTCGTTTTTAGAATGAAAAAAGTATAAAATTAGCAACACCTCACTTTGGATATAAATACAAATTCAGGAATCAGTCATTAACAGCTCGACTAAACTTCAACAACAACTCCATGAATCATTTAGTAGCAGTTCATTGAGCAATTCAGTAGCGGTTAACGAATGATTCATAACACTTTCCAGACTAATTCAGTAGCAGCATACAAAGTTCTAAAAGGCGATAGGCGGAATTAGACGGTGGAGCTACTGCCTAGCGCCTAGGCGTTTAGGCGGAGTTTAATCGATAATTAAACGGTAATTAGGCGGATCATTTGTTATATATATTTAATTAATTATATATTTATATGGTATATTGTAATTTGAAACATAAAGTAAAAATTATAAAGAAATATCATAAAAATTCTAAACTAAGTTTATAAAGAAATCCAATTAACCACCCATCTCAAATTTTTGAAATAGATGTGCATAAACAAGATTCTCAAGAATATGAAATTATCTATTTCAAAGATGATAATTCATAAATCATAGTACATTATGAGTTTATGACAATGAAGCTTACATTATAAACTTGCAACCATGGAACCATTCAAACATAAAGCTTCACGAAATCAAGTTTTGTTTGTGTGATGGTCATAGACACTATGCTCTTGCTCACATTTAACCATATTAAATTATCAACATATAACAAACAAGGATGACGGCGGTGGACGGCAAGTGGCAGCGGCGACGGTGATCGGCGAGCGGCGTCCAAGTCGCGGCGTTTGCAAAGGGAGAGAGACGACATTTCGCGAAAGAAATTGGATTGGATTTTCTATTTAAAATTCATTCATTTGCGTTGTACCTCTTAATTTTTTTATAAAAAAAACGCCTAGGCGGTGCTTTTCTGCCGATTAGTCGTTAGTCGCCCGCCTAATTGCCGATTAGTCGGTTCCCGCCTAACTACCCCGCCCAGGACCAAAATTAGGCAATAAGATGATTTTTTTCGATTAGTCGGTGCCTAGGCGGCCTAGGCGGCCGTTTTTTAGAACAGTGGCAGCATATATTGACCAATTTAGCAGTAGCTCTATTAATGATCAATAACACTTCCAAAATAATTCAGTATCAGTTCAAATCAAACGAGTAACAGCTTTGAAATAGACACAGTAGCAACTTCGAAACAAATAGTCTTTGAAACAAACACTTTGGAACAAATATAGTAGCAGCTTCGAGCTTCCAAGCAAAGGCAATAGCAGGTTTGAACCAGATAGAATAACAACTTTCAAATGAACATAGTAGTAATTTCAAAGCATGCAAAAAAGTGCAATATCATTCTCCATTACATCAACGATATCAAAAATATAATTGCAATTGCACTCGATCTCAGAAAAATGCAAAAAGAAATTCAATAACAATTCTATACTTTATAATTAGCACCAGCTCAAACAAATTCAGTAGCATACTTGATAACAACAATAGTAGCTCATTATAAAGTGATGCTACTGCACATTTCAACCTATTAACTCATTAGCACATTGCACTTTTGTGTTTATACACTGCCACACAAACACAAAATCAGATATGGAGTTTATGCATATATGCACTGCCAAACCTAACACATCACCATTTTTTCCGAGGCATATTCAATATCAAGTTTCATCAGTAGCACCTTTAATCAAAATCAATATCAACTTTTTTTTATGGAAATTTTGTAGCATTTCAGTTCCTTACAATTAATAGCACATATTCACACATTTTTAGTAACAATGTTAAAAAAATTCAGTATCACTTTCAAATTTGATACAAATACAATAAAAGTTTGAAAACAATGTAATAATAACTCAACAAAACTTTATTGGCTGCTCGACCAACTATTCAGTAACAGTCTGACTAACAATTCAGTAGCGGTATCGAAAAACTATTTAGTAGCACTTCGAGAAGGATTCAATAATAACTCAACAAGAATGATACTTCAGTAGCAACCTGATACAAATTCAATAACTGTTTCAATGTAAATTCAGTAGTAGCCCAAAAATGCAGTAGCATCAAACCAAAAATGTAGTAGCATTCCTAAAAATTGCTATAGCACTTTCGAAAACACAATATCAATAACACTAATGCAATAGCATCTTTGAAAACACAATAGCATTAACCATTTCTAAAAACACAATTACCCTATTGCAAAAAAAAAACATACACACACAAATACACAATTACCCTCTAAAAATATAGTAGTAATACACACACACAAAAATTAACGATGGACATTTTTCGGCAAAATGCTTTGACGAATTCGAAGTAGCAGCTCTGAAATAAATACAATTACACTTATAAGATACAGTCACAGATTTAAAAACACAATAACAATAGCATGATTGAAAATATAGAGTAGCACTTCTAAAATTGCAGTAGCAGTATAACACTTAGCATATTTGAAAAAACTGCAATAATAACTACCAAATAAATGATGTAGTTCCTTTAAAAATACAGTAGCACCTTGTTAAAGCTCAATTGCAATTTCAAAATAGATCATAGCTGTTTTAAAAACAAAAATTAGAAGCAGCAATAACAATATCAATATCCAAAAACACACTAACAATTCTACACAGATTCAAAATTCACTTTCAAACCACAGAGGAACTTTTGAGTTTCCATCAATTGAAAAAACACAGTGTCATATTTTCTTTTGGGGAAAATAAAAAAAAAGTAAAATAGGATCGAATGTATCTCAGAAGTCAAACATCTCCATTGATCCTCACAATCGAGAAGCAGCCAAATCTCAAAGGTAACAACCTCTAATTATTTATCTACCAAAATATAATTAAAAAAAATTACAATTCATAACAAATTAGATCTAAAACAGTAGCAATTGAGTAAGGGAGCATGCATGCTGTGCCAAGTCATTGATACTCTAACTCTTCAAACTATTGCTTGAATACCTGTTAATGATAGATCAACAATCAAACTCATATAATCGGCCAATTTCACATCAATCATTAAAATTACATGATCTTAACAATAACATACCACTAGCAGATGATACTAATTTCACTTTCACGTTCCACTTTCACTTTGTAAGTAGTGGAGGTCAGCGTGCCCGCCACCACAAATGCCAAAGCTAGGATTCCAGGAAGATTTGGTGTTAATGGAAAGCTCCAAATATATGGTGAGCTCGAGGACGAATCTGGTGGTACTGCTACAAACAACGACGGACGGGCTGTGACCAATGCTGCAACAAGCAACGAGATACGAGCAACAAGCAATGAGATATGAGCTGCAACGAGATGTGACGATCGAGGACGAGTCAAGATCTTGTGACTTCGATGCGGCACGAGATGACGTGGTTGTTCAAGGCCGACGCAACACGAGTTTGGGAGGGGCAGAGAGTGACATCGACACTATTTTGGGAGGGGTAGAAGCTGATGCTGATTCGAGTTTGGGAAGGGCGGAGGCCGATTGCTTCTGTCGCTTACTACTACTACAATTTAGAGAGAGAGAGAGAGAGAGAGAGAGAGAGAGAGAGAGAGAGAGAGAGAGAGATGTCTGAATGAGTCAATGTATTTTTAATATAAATAAAAGGGCAAAAACGTAAATTTATTGTTGTCACATGGCAGCTTACAGGGCTTTTGTCCTTGATAGTAAGATTTTGTCTTTCATTGTCTAAAATAAGAGACCTTGTCTTTAAGTATATTTGGCTCATCCAAACTGTCTTTAAGAGTAGTTTTCTATAATCGAAACTTATTTTATAGAGTAAACCATTTCAGACCAATTAATTTTAGTAATATAAGTTATATCATTATTAGTAAAATAATAGTAAACAGAAGTTGACCTTTTCTAGCTAAGGCACTGTTTGCCAATAAAATTTTAAAATGGGTGCGTATTCACACATCCGTTTATGCTTTTATACCTCCATAAATTTTTTTATAACCTTTATAATCCTAATTTGCCCTTAACTAGAAACTAAAAAAAAAATATTGTATTGTCAACCATCTCGATCATTGCAGCCGTACATACAGTACATGATTCATGGAAAATTCAATTCCTTCAACCATTGTAGCCTCTTCCACAAGAGCAAATCAAAGAGCAAATCAAAGAGCCAATCGTTCCTCTCCTCACAAGAAAAAATCAAAGAGACAGCCATTCCTCTTTTGTTGCAAAGTGTTTCTATATTACAACTAACATGGATTGTATTTTTTATATCTTCATTTGTTGAAAGACTAAAAATATTTAACGCAACTTTTTTTTTTCTTTCAAACAAAAGAAGAGAATTCTTTGTACAAAGACTAGTTATGTGTTACATCATGATTAGGTTGGAATGCACCCTAGAGTCTAATTTTTGCACCTGACACGTGGCACAATCTGAGCTCTTGGTTATTTTAATTTTTTTTAAAGGCTGACTAAGCTTATCATAAGCGCTCAGTCTTGGTGAACCTCCTCCTTGCTCGTAATGGAGGGAGCCAAGAGTGCGAGATATTTCCTTGATCTGTGTAAGCCTTAAAACCATTAGCGTCTGAAAGCCCTAGATGAGAGCTTTAAAATCTTGGGCTCGATCGGCCCCACCGTGCTGGCAGTGTACAATCTCGCTTAAGATTCCCTTTAGTAAACGAGCTTCGATTAGTCGAGGCTGGAGGGTAATGCTTGTGCCTAAGTTTCAAAATCAACTGGGAATCCTAATCACCACCCAACAAATAAATTTTCTGGCAAATTAATTAAATCCTACTCCTCTTCCTCCTCCTCATTTTTCTCTCTGCAAATTTTGGGTTTCTGGGAAAGTTACCTTCTCTAAGAGAAAGAAATCAAGGAATGGGATATAAAGAAAGCCTTTGAGCACTCGGTTCTCTACGATGTTCAAATTGCACTAATTGTTTTCCTCCACCAAAGGGAAGCTTTTTGAGTTATACAACTGTTCTAGGAACGTACGTTCCCACTTCCCAGAAATTCAAATAAACCTCAACCCCACATATATGTACGTATTCTCAATTCAAGTTTGCATAATAATAGTAGTTATCTAGATCTGTTGGGTACCCAGATGATTTATTTGTTCAACTATTAAGTTTCTCCGCCTGAGCAACATCAAGGACATGATATTATTGGGCAAAGGTCACGCGACCAGTCAACGATACGGAGTCGTCGATGATTTCAGGTGAGAGAGAGATAGTGTAGATCTCATAAGCTGAACTTAAGATAAGCTTAGTCAACATTGAATTTTTTTTACTAAAAAAATAATTCATGTTGTGACACATGTCACATTTGAAATTAGTCTTCCGGGTAGATAGCCTTGGAGTGCATTCTAGAATTTTTCGTTACATCGTAAGCAAGTACATCCTGAGTAGACTCAAGAGCGTTTCCTTGCCAACATTGGTTTCTATTACTCTCTAAACCGCATTGAGCTAATATTTGAGCCACTTGATTGCCCTAAACATCACTGTCACCTGATGGAGTTTGAGAAATAGCTCCTTAACATCTTGTAACAGGTGATAATAGACACCCTATGATCACTGGTCGATGTACACATTTGTATATCAGATATCATATTAATAGGTTATTCCTATACCAAAGCTGTCATATATAGACCATCATTCTTACTTTAAATTTATTTGACATGGTCCATAATCTATATAAAAATAAGAAAGGGATGTAAAATCAATATTGAACCTATCATCATCTATAGTAAAGGTCACAGTATGAATTTGATCATGTCTAGTATTGGGAGATATAGTTCTTATGCAAAACCTAGATACCAATATGTTAACATATCTAATATATTGGTTAGGAATCTATTATATAAGATTACAGTGTAATCTGGTATACAGTGATACATTAGGATACTTGTGATAGTTGTTTGATTCCTAAGTAAGCCTCTATGGGAGGATACTTAGAGTTAAGATGTACTATATATACATGAGATATTTGGTCTCTACTCACTAAACAACAAGACATATAGACATGTCCCATATATGGTGTCCATAACTAGAGTTGAGAAGAAGATCAAATCTAAGGTTGGAGACAGCTTAGCAGACCACTTGTCCACTATGTCTCTCAATCATGAAGAAGGTACATAATCTCTTAAGCTTTTGGTTCTACTACTAAGGTGATTAACATAAAGATGTGTATATGCTCAAGTGATTCTGATCATATGTGTTTTGCTCACTTAGTTTTACAATTAGTATCAAAGCATCAGGTTTTCACATGCATAAGTTGTATTATGGTTAATCAAAATATGGAACTAAAATGTACGTTAAGTAAAGCCAGATTTAACCTTGCTAAAGAACAAATAATAAATATTTGGAGGCCCAAACCCACAAGCATCATCAGATCCAACACGACCCACTTCAAAAAACCCCCAAATTAGAACTGACCGTTGGTAATGGTCAGATTTTGAATTTGGGAATTAAGGTTCTTTAGTTTGGATCGAAACACAAAAGGGTTTCAACCTTCTTCTGGAATCCAAGACTCCTTGGTGCTGTGGATTAAGGAGGTGAGCCAATTATTGTTAAGATTGAAAGAAATTCCATGCTTCCGCAAACATATTAGTAGGATTTAAGCATTCAAGGTTAGCTATTCTGGAAATCTCAATTTTTTGTTTCAAAGCATATCTATAATTCTAGTATTGCACCAAGAACCCTAGAGGCATCGCCCTGGTATGCCCATAGGTTAGTGTAGATGGTGACTAGATGAAATTTGCTTTCATTGATCGTGTGCTTATGTGAAATTGCATGTTTTGATGTGATGAAGTTTAAACCAATACTTTATGTCATGTAATTAAATTTCATCTCCCAAAATATACATGATTAAAATTTCATCATCAGTCTGTGAGTTTTAGGATATGTGAATATACTGCACAAAATAGTTGTTCATTGTTTTGGTCAAAATTCATTGAGACAGACTAACAACTTGTATCTTCTATCTTAAAATACTGGATATATTGGCTTCCAAAGAAGTGTAGGTTTATAGTTTAAAACATCATATAACATTATACATAACTTTTGATTTCATATATGGATTCTTAGGACTTTTCTTCTGTCATGAAGATGTTGATTGTCTTTAGCATATCCTGAGTTCACTTGTTATGGTTTAGTGATTAAGAAACTACAGAAATTCATGTCTTCTGCTATAAAAGTGATCCTTGATTTTGTTACAGATTCAGGAATATTGGAATGCATAAATTTGCTTTCTGGGTCTATTGTTTAAAAGGTGTTTTGTGTTTGTGGTATTTGAGCCGATTAGGAAAACATATACAACAGAATACCATTTTGTTTTAAAAAACTATCAAAATTTCTAAACTTACAAAAAATTCTCTTAATTTTGCTCTCTAGGAGTTACCTATATGAATGTAAACAACATTTAGATGCTTACTGGTTCAAACTTTAAGGAGTGGAAGAGTGGCGTATAATTGTATTTGATGTCCCATGACAATGTGGACATGTGTTTTACTGATATGGAACCTTTTGGCCTAAATGACAATAGCATTGCTAAGGAAATGAAATATTACCATGACTAGCATAAGTCTAACCATAGGGCTAAGACCGTTATGAGAACATCCATGTCTGACACTGTCAAAGGTAGTATAAAAGATCATGTCCTAGCCACAGACTACATGGAAGCCATTGCAGAAAAGCACAAAAAGAGTTACACAACTGAAGTTGGGAGATTGTCCAAAGCCGAATTGGAGCTGAAATACAATAGAACCAGTTAGGGTTGTCTATGGGAGGTATCTAATGTATTAGGAATTGAGATTAAGAAAGATAGGAAGTAACGACTGTTGGGATTGTCCAAGCATACTTACATTACAAAAATCCTCAAATTTAATGTTTAGCCAACGAAAAATCTCTCACCATCGCCAAATTTTAATGTTTAGCGACGAAAAATCACACGTTGTGGCAAAATTTAAATGCTTAGCGATGGATAATCTCATGACATTCCCTACCATCACCAATTTTATATTTTTTTATGACGGAAAATCTTTGCCATCACCATCTTTCAACCACCCAAAAGGCAACGACATCATTTAATTAGTCACTACAAGAAAAATATACTTAGACAACGAAGCATTTTCGTCACTTAAGTGATATTTTTCATCGCCCAAGTTTTTCGTCACCCAAGTACTTAGACGACGAAACTCATTCATTTTGTCGCCTAAGTACCATCCTAGGCAACGAAAAGTATTGCATCGTCTAAGTACTTGGGCGTAAAAAAATTGTCCCTCTGAACGACCAAACATGTCCATCATCTCAGAGACCTCTTAGACGACGAACCATGTTCGTTGTCTCATAGATCACTTCGACGACGAAGACGTTTCATCGTCTAAGTACCCTACGTAAATGACGAAGCGTGTTCGTCGTCTAAGTGAATACACTGAAACAACGAAATAGGCATATTTCGTCGCCTAAGTTAATAATTATGTTTTTTTTTGAAATAAATAATTAATTAATAATACTTTTAAAAATTATAAATGAATATAAAAAATAATTATATTAATAAAATATTCATTAAATATAAAAATTATTTTTACAATTTAAAGAAAATACAAAACTAAACTATTGGGGGGGGGGGGGGCGACAAGAGTCCTCGAAAACGGGCAACCCCATGCGTGCACACATTGCGAAGAAGTCAGCCATCCTTTGGTTTTGCGCGTCCAGCTGCTCCTGCATCGACCTGGTCTGCTCCCAGACTCGATCGGCCGACTCTTGTGCCAATCGAGCCTGCTCTTGTGCGGCTTGGACCGCCTCGATATTGACCACACCTCGCCTACTGGACGACGATCCAGAGGGCTGGGACGACAAATCTCTATGGACCCTCGGTCTGGCTCTCTACTGATAGATGGGGCACCTTTTCGGGCGTCATACCCGGTTTTTCCAGTTGGGTGTTCGCCAACTGCTCCTGGGTCATTTCTATCAACTGCGCCTAAAAATAAAATGCAATTATCGTTATAGTAAATTTTGATACATTTTGGAAGTACGATTAAATTGAATTGAGTCAGGCAAGATGAATCACTTACCCCTTATTGACTCGCTTCATCGTCGACCCCGGGCCTAACATAAGCCGAGATGCTGGCATCTAAGAAAGAATGCTTCGAACCAGCATCCTTGTGCTCCTTTGTGATGAACATGAAGCCTTTGGAGCCCGAAGTATGGTGTTTATCCTTCTTCACACAGTTTGCCTTGTTGGACTCCGACCGAACCTATTGACAAAAAAAATCATTAAATAATAAATAAATAGTTAAAATTAAGAAATTATTTAATTTTCTCAATTTAAAGGAAATGAAGACGAACCTTATACTTGTCAGACTCAAAGTGTCCGACCAACCATTCCCACTACTGTTCCCTTTCGTCTTGCAGCTCATGTGGGACAGGCGTGGCGCCGTGTCGGAGATAGTACTTGTAAAGGTCGTACTTCGAATCATTGAAAATGTTCTTGGCCACGGTGTTGATGTGCTCCATCATCTCCAGCGTGCCGTCGATATCAAAATGTGTCTAGGATAAAAAAATTAGAACCTAAACATTATGCCTAGCTTCGTTGTTGGTAATTAATTATAAAAATATAAAAAATTAAATAGTATTACCGAGAGTTCGCGGTACACGCTCAACCTCTCCGATTTAGGCAGGTTGTTCCACGAAGTGGCAACCAAACGGATTGTGACAACCCGAACCGAAAATGGTAGTTAATCGGCTTGATTTGCGAGTTTCGTGAGTAGTCGCGATTTTGTCGTAATTGGTTGATATGACGGGCTTGTTAACGACTAAATTATCGGGCAAGAATTTGATTTGAGATCCATCACGAAAGTTGTAGAGAATTTAATTTCGAGTTCGTGGGAATTTCTGGAGGATTATTTTGAGTTATGAGGAATAAGTTATGAACATTTTTGGCCGTTGGATTTAGTCGTATTTATCTGTTTGGTTTCGATACGATTTGGACGATACGTGTACGATATAAATACGGGATAGATACGTGACGATTTTGGAAACTTTCCAAATTGGAAAACTGGGTCGTTGACCACGTTGACCTGTGGGTGGTTTTGACCCGTTTCGGGCCGTGGGTTCTTCGCCGTCGTTAAGCTCGATTCCGGCCTCTTTTGGCCGTGGTGTCTTCATGAAAGTTGTTGGGCTTGAGAGCCTCTTTCTTTTGATAGGTCATTCACTAAATTTGGTTGCCGCATGAAGAAGTTATGGCTTGTCAAAGTTCTGGAATTTTGGTGGGTTTTCCAGCGAAATTGCCGGCGACGGTGGCGACGGTGGATGCCAAGATGGAGGTCGACTTGTTAAGGGTTTTGTAGCCCTTGGGGAGAGGAAACTTTTAGAAGTGGTCTTGCACCTTGCTGTGGTCGGACGGAGGAGATCGGAGGTGGAGAATTGGGCTTAACATTGAATTAGAAAGTTGTTGGAAATGTCAAGATCTTCAAATCTATGTGTAGGTTGAAATTTTCTGGGCCGATGGAATTTTCCGGCGCGGATTTCCTGCCGAGGTGATTTTCGACGAGTTTTATGTCGTTTTATGTAAATGGTGAAAGACATATGTTTATTTTCATCCACTCACTTTAACGATTTTATTTGCCTTTCCCTTGGGCTTTTTGGTTTCCGTGCCCAGTTTGCAGTTCAGATTCTGGTGTCGCACGTCACGGTTGGAGGCTTAGTATTCAAGCTATATTTCTTTTATGGTAGGTTCTTAGTTTGGCCTACTATTTGTATATATGTACATACTAGAGGTCGCTCTGAATACTGGATATGTTTATATTTTCATATGATTTTCCCGGATTTCTGTAAATTTACAGTTTTGTTTATTACTTTACATTATAATATGTATTTGAGAAATCCGGATGGGATTGGTGCCCACGGTTTGGCTTTTGTGGCATAGGATGAAGTGTGTTTTCGGGTGCAAGTTAATGGTAATTCTGCGATATAGTGAAACTCTGCCGCAATTTCTATGATTTTTGAAGGTTCGTGTTTTTAGAAAGGGTTTGATTCCGGTTTAGGAAACTAAATCAGGGTTAGGTCCTTTCGGCTTGGTATCAGAGCATTAGGTTTTAGGTTCTGTAGACTTCTGTAGTCATGTTTACTAAGGATATTTGAGAATGTACAGCATGTCTGGAGCGATGACCCAACCGGTCGGCAGATACTCATCAATGCTTTGGGTGTTGTATGCTTTCAAATGTTTGAAGTTCCATGGTTACGTCTTACTTTTTGTGAACAATGTCTTATTCATTAGGATGCCTCCTTGACGTGGTTTACGTGTCAGTATGGTTGTGGATCCTGTTATGGATCAGTCGACGCGCGACTTGATAATATGAGTTGTGGGTTTGGATCAGCATTCTGGGTTCAAAGATATGTGTGGCATGGTTTTCCCGGTTGTTCGTGTATGGGTGCTTACATTGTTGCTTCATAGCAGAGAATTGTGGTAGCTGATGGTGTGTTTGAGTCAGATCATTACATTTGGTGGGTTGGTATTGTGTGAGTTCCTGTTGCGACTCCATGACCTACATTCAGGGTATTGTTTATACGGTAATAGTTCAATCAGGCTACCCAACAACGGAAATATGGAGTGTTTATGAACCTGAGGCAGGGATGTATTGTTCACATGTTCGTTCCAGTTTGCACGTGTTATGTGGCTTCAGGGGACGCAATGCAGGAGGTTCGAGATGAGTTTGAACCTAAGCATCAAAGGGAATTTGACTATTATGCCTCGAGACAACCGTGAGGAGTTTGATGTGCTGCACTCAGAGGCGAGAACATTGAGAAGGAAAGGCATATGCGGTTTCAGCCATGTCAGTTGAGAAAGGTGAACTTAGTCATGATACTTTGATGAGGTTGAGCTCAGGCACCTCGGGATCAGTATCTTCATCAGGCTGTGGCCTTTTTGATTATGTTGAGGGTCATTTGGACAAGGCGGAAGATCCATTTGGTGGAGAAGAAGATCACAGAGTAGTGGACTAGTTCCTATGTTATGAGTCAGGGTGGTCGTTGGTGATCCTTCCACACAGCAGGAGTCACTATGGTTTGTGTCCGAGGAGCACTCTCAGTTGCTATTGTGGTGGCCAGGAGGGTCATGTTACGAGGGAATGTCCTCAGTCAGCTATTTTAGTGGTTCGACGGCTCAGAGTTCAGGAGGAGGTCAAGGTGCCATTTCTGGAGTTTGACCAACGCAGACTTCTAGACAAGTTAATCAGCAAAGTCCCAATCAACGTGGACGGTTAGTTGGACATGCCAGAGTTCATGCCACGACCTTTTGTGAGGGCAGAGTTTCCCTGAGGTTACCGTTTCTTGACATCCATAGCTATTATGCTTGCATCTTCACTTCTGGGTTTGTGGAGAATGATGTATCCATTTGATGAGATTGTGTGTACCAGGTGGGGTATCGAGACTATGAGGTTTGCAGGAGGTTGTGGACTAGCTGCGAAGTGGTTGTTCATCGCAAGAATGTTATAGTTCTGTGACGTTCAGTCTTGCCAGAGATCTTGTTTAGAGGTGAAAGAAATGCTTTTCTACTACGTGTGGTTTCAGCAATGAGGCTGAGCTGATGATGAAGCAATGATGTATGCCGTACTTGGCACATGTTCGTGATGTGGAGGTTGTTGTACCTGATGTTCGTGATGTTGAGGTTATCTGTGAGTATCCAAATGTTTTTCAAAGAATTTATCAGAGTTGAGGGAGTTGCATATTCAACTTCAGGAATTGTTTGAGGAAGACTTCATTTGATTTAGTGTTTTACCTTAGGGTATTCCAGTATGTGTTATGAGGATGTAGGATGGTTCGATGATGTTGTGCATCGACTACCGGAAGCTGAATCAGGTTTTAATGAAGAACAAGTATCCTCTACTTCGGATTGATGGCTTGTTTGATCATCTTATTAGAGCTTCAGTTTTCGGAGATTGATTTCAGATGTGAGTATCATCAGTTTCGATCAGAGGGTCGAGTTTGAAATGGTCAGATACCTGTGATAAGAGTTACATGTGGTGGTTAGAGGAGAGGTTGATAACTGCACCATTGTTCACCATTATGTGATGTCAGTGAGGAGTATGTTATGTATAGTGATGTTTCGAAACTAGATTTTGGTCGAGTTGGGATGCAGCATGGCAATATAATGGTATATGGTTCTAGGCAGTGGAAGCTTTATGAAGTTATGTATCCTATGTATGATTTGGGAGTAGCTGTCTTTGTGTTAACATCAAAGAGTGGGAGACACTACTAGTATGGCGTGCAGTGCAGTACAGGATTTACACTGACCACTTGAGTTTCATCTACTTGCCTATTCAGCCAGATTTGAGCATGACGCGGCGTAGATGGATGAGGTTGATTAACGACTATGGTCGCACAATTGAGTTTATCCGGGAAAGGCTAATGTGGTTGTACTTTGACTATCATTCAGGGGAGACCAACGTTGTCGGAAATTTGGAGTTTCTATGTTTCATGTACGTGTTGCAAGAACCTCATTGTTAGCTGAGTTGTGAGCTACGGGAGCTGAGTTAGAGTGAGATGATGGAGCATTGTTGGCTAGTTCCAGGATCGACATTTGTTACTAGATCAGGTATGTGAGGCTCAGGATGCGGATTCCTACTTGTTGGACAAGAAGAAGGCGATTCAGTATGGGGTTCTAGCAGAGTATCAGTTGAGGAATGTTGGCACTTTATCGCGCAGAAGGAGACTATGTGGGCCCAGAGACGATGAATTGAAGAGGGAGATGCTTATTGAAGCTCATTGTTCTACGTATGTTATGCATTAGTGGTACGAAGATGTATCAGATACTTAGAGTTTACTACTTGTAGCGCAACATGAAGAGGAAAATAGCAGGTTATGTGAGCATATGCCTCATTTGTTGGCAGGTGAGGGCAGAGAGACGAAAACTTGCTGGGAAGTTACAGACATTAAAGATTCCCGATTAGAAGTGGGAGCATATCACTATGGATTTTGTGTATCAGTTACCGCGTACTTTGGATGGTAATACTAGTTATTGGGTCATTGTGAACCGTTTGACGAAATTAGTTCATTTCATTGTACTTCCAGGAAAGATTTCAGTGAGCAGGCCGGAAGAGTGGTATTTGGCAGAGGTTGTCCATTTACATGGTGTGCCTGTGTCCCTGGTCGCTGATCAAGATAATCAGTTACAACAGAGTTTTGGCAGGCATTGCAGTGAGCACAGGGGACCAGATTACAGTTTAGTGCAGTTTTTCATCCTCAGATTGGTGGGCAATCTGAGAAGACTATTCAGACTTTGGAGGACATGTTGTAGTCCTGTGTATTGCAGTTCGGAGGGATTTGGGATCAGCAGTTTCATTTGTTCGTGATTGCTTGCAATATCCGTTTGCAGACCAGTATTATTATGGCATTGTATAAAGTTGCGTATGAGGAACAGTGTTGCACTCCATGGTGTTGGAGCGAGTTAGGAATGAGATGGCTTTTGGTCTTGATTTAATGAAATGTGCTACTATAGATCTTCGGATTAGCAGGGACAGGTTGATAATTGCTCGTGTTCGGCAGAAAAGTTATGCAGATGTGAGTAGGTTGAATCATGAGTTTGAGGTCGATAATTAAGGTTTCCTTGGAAAGGTGTGATTTGTTTTAGGGTTGTGGTATATTTTATCACATTATATTGGTCCGTATGTGATCATGAGGCGAGTTAGTGTTGTGACATATAGTTTGGCATTGCCTGTAGCGTTAGCCAGTGTGTATGTTGTATTCCATGTGGTGGAACTACATTTCAAATTTATTGCATGTTTAGCATCTTATTAGTTCCCTATACTGGAAGACTTGACATTTGTGGAGGAGCCAATTCAGATTCTGGATTTAAGAGTGCAGGGATTACATCATAGAGATATTTCCTATTGTGAAGCCTGATGGCAGAGTCATTCAGTTGAAGTAGTCATTTGGGAGTTTGAGCAGTATGCAGAGGCAGTGTCCTTATTTTTCAGTTGGCAGGCTTGGAAATTTCGAGGTCGAAATTTTTGTAAGGGGGGTAGATTTGTGACAACCCGAATCGGAAATGGTAGTTAATCGGCTTGATTTACGAGTTTCGTGAGTAGTCGCGATTTTGTCGTAATTGGTTGATATGGCGGGGTTGTTAACGACTAAATTATCGGGCAAGAATTTGATTTGAGATCCTTCACGAAAGTTGTAGAGAATTTAATTTCGAGTTCGTGGGAATTTCTGCAGGATTATTTCGAGTTATGAGGAATAAGTTATGAATATTTTCGGCCGTTGGATTTAGTCGTATTTATCCGTTTGATTTCGATACGATTTGGACGATACGTGTACGATATAATTACGGGATGGATACGTGACGATTTTGGAATCTTTCCAAATTGGGAAACTGGGTCGTTGACCTGTGGGTGGTTTTCACCCGTTTCAGGCTGTGGGTTCTTTGCCGTCATTGAGCTCAATTCCGGCCTCTTTTGGCCGTGGTGTTTTCATGAAAGTTGTTGGGCTTGAGCTCCTCTTTCTTTTGATAGGTTATTCACTAAATTTGGTTGCCGGATGAAGAAGTTATAGCTTGTCAAAGTTCGGGAATTTTGGTGGGTTTTCCGGTGAAATCGCTGGCGACGGTGGAGGTTCTAACAAGTGGCCACCGTCAACTTCAAGGTGAGATTTGGACCTTTTCCGGTCAAAATTGGGCTTCACTTTGAACTAGAAAGTTGTTAGAAATGTCGAGATCTTCAAATCCATGTATAGGTTGAAATTTTCTGGGCCAATGAAATTTTCCGGCGGCGGCCCGGCGCGCTGCTGTGCCCGGCGGTTTTTCGGCCGAGGTGATTTTCGACACGTTTTATGTCGTTTTGCTCGGAATCGTGCACCGATCGCAGTGGTGAGGTTTATATTTTGAATTGAGCATCGGAATTTGTGACGAGGTTTTATAGTGTGTTTATTGGATTATTGACGATTTAGTCGATATTAAGTTATATGTTTCCGGGAATGGTTGGTTCTCAAGGTGTGGTTCAGGGTTTTGAAATGTGATTTTGAATAGTGGTATTTATGATCATTCAGAAGATCGTGATCGTTCGTTTGGTGAGGGATTTTCCGCCGGATATCAGGATTAGCGCGTATGCGCGTTGTGCTTATCTGTGAGTGGACATTTATTTACACTGTCGTAGCGAGTTCTTGGTTTCAGTATTTATTTCCAGTATAGTATTGAGATTATTTATTATTTTGGAGGTATTGTTTTATGTTTTATTGGTGATGACATTTACTTAGCATTGATACATTGACTACTCGGTTGATCACCGATAGTCCAGTTCCAAGCTTGAGAGATTCGCCTGATGTGCCCACTAGGCTTGAGAGATTCGCCTAGTCTATCACCGTCGGGCTTGAGAGATTCCCCCGAAACCTCCATTTATTTTAAGAACTCGCATTATTTTTATGTTATATAAATGGTGAAAGGCATATGTTTATTTTCGTCCACTCACTCTAACGATTTTATTTGCTTTTCCCCTGGGTTTTTCGGTTTCCATGCCCAGTTTGTAGTTCTGTTTCTGGTGTCGCACATCGCAGTTGGAGGCTTAGTATTCGAGCTATATTTCTTTGATGGTAGGTTCTTAGTTTGGCCTACTATTTGTATATATGTACATACTAGAGGTCGCTCCGAATACTGGATATGTTTATATTTTCATATGATTTTCCCGGATTTCTGTAAAGTTACAGTTTTGTTTATTACTTTACATTATGATATGTATTTGAGAAATTCGGATGGAATTGGTGCCCATGGTTTGGCTTTTGTGGCATAGGATGAAGTGTGTTTTCAGGTGCAGATTAATGGTAATTCCACGATATAGTGAAACTCTGCCGAAATTTCTATGATTTTTGAAGGTTCGTGTTTTCAGAAAGTGTTTGATTCCGGTTTAGGAAACTAAATCGGGGTTGGGTTCTTTCACGGATGTTGTTCCGTATGATTGAGCCGATGGTGTACGACGTGAGGCTGCCGAGTTGTGAGGACGGAGGGCGTCGGGTGAAATCGTCGAACGACACCGGGATTTTCTTCTTGGTCGACTTGACTATGCTCTCGATTTTCGCGGCCTTCCCAAGTTTTCGAATCTATTTGGGGACCTGATCTGACGGCTGCCTCCTCGCCGTGCGCTGTAGTGAACGGAGTCGTCGATGGACTCCATAGGACCTTCAGACGACGCCACTGACGTCGCCGTTGAAGCGGTGACAGGTGGGTCGTCGATATAGGAAGTGACCGCCTCATTTGGAGCATGAGAGATTGGGTTAGTCGGCATACTCGAACAATTCGAAGGAGCTGAAACGGTCTCCTCCGACTCAGTTTGGCTCCAACCCATTGCTTGTGCAATGGATTGGACTTCGGTTTCCCTCTGTTCTTGCAATCGCCGCTTCTTTGGGGCCATCGATCGTAATTAATGAAGCTGAAAAAAATTATTTATTAACAATATATATATCCAAATTAATTCAAATTTTCACCAAATTTCATGAAATATAAATATATCCAATTTATATAAATTTCACAAATTAATATATCCAATCTATCTAAATTTCAAAAAAAAAATCAATTTTAACGAAATTTCACAAATAACATCAATTTACGTATGATGAAATTCAATTCGATATATATTACTAATTTACCATCCAAATTTTACAAAATTATCTAATTTATATACATTTTACAAATTTATCCAAATTTCACAAATATATCCAAATTTATCTAATTTATTCAAATCTCACCAATTTTATTATCCAATTTATTTTGTGGCATTTATATTACCAATTTACCAAATAAAATATACCCATATTAATTCACTAATTATATAATTATTTTTCAAATACCCAAATTAATTCACATATAATATTAATCTAACTTTATACAATATACCCACATTTAATTTAATTCACATAAAAATAATACAATATATATTAATTAATCTAGCTAATTCATTTAATCTAATTCATATATAAATCCATAAATGCATATAATACATACACAAATACGTACACAATATACAATACAATGCATACACAAATACAAGCATACATACATACACAAATACATATACAATAGAAATATGTATATGTTAATCAAGGAGGAGGGGATAGGAGTTACGGGGGGGGGGGGGGGGGGGTGAATCCATAAATGCATATAATACATACACAAATACGTACACAATATACAATACAATGCCTACACAAATACAAGCATACATACCTACACAAATACATATACAATAGAAATATGTATATATTAATCAAGGAGGAGGGGATAGGAGTTACTGGGGGGGAGGGGTTATTCTCTGGCGAGGTGGAGGCCGGGAGAGAGAGGAAATTCCGGGGGAGAGAGAGGAGGAGGATGTACGGAGGCAGTCGGCAAGGAGGAGGACGACAGCGCAGTAAGGAGGAGGAGGCTGGGTTTGGGGGTTTTTTGTGGAAAGAGATCGAGATGATCAATTTTCAGGGTTTTAGGGGAGAGATCGATCGACTGAATGGCTGGGAGAAGTCGATCCGGGTCTGGATATAATGGCTAACTTAGGCTACGAAAGTGGTATGTTTTGTCGCCTAAGTCCTATTTAATTGGGCCTCGAAAAAAATGGCGCAAAAAGTGAACTGCCCAAAAATTGGACTTAGGCAATGACACCACATGTGTTCGTCGCCCAAGTGATATTTAAACCACCCAGAAAAAATTTGGCGTAGGTTTATTGAACCGCCAGAATATTTTGCCTTGGGCAATGATATCGTGTTGTTTCATCGCCTAAGTACATTTTTTTTAAAAAGATATGAAAACTAATGTTTGGTAGTTGCTTAAGAATTCTAAAAAATCAATCGTCAGATGTAATCATTACATTTATAGAATATTGTAGAAAAAAATTGAACCTAATTCAGATAAATTTAAAAATCGATCGAACCATTATATTCTTGCAGTGATTATCGAGAAATAGTTAAATGATGAAAACTATCGTGAAAAATAATTCGAAAACCCGTTGAAAGGATCTAACCCTGATTTAGTTTTCTAAACCGGAATCAAACCATTTCTAAAAACCCAAACCTTCAAAAATCATAGAAATTTTGGCAGAGTTTCACTATATCGCGGAAGTACCATTAACCTGCACCCGAAAACACAATTCATCCTATGCCACAAAAGCCAAACCGTGGGTACCAATCCCATTCAGATTTCTCAAATACATATCATAATGTAAAATAATAAACAAAACTGTAACTTTATAGAAATCCGGGAAAATCATATGAAAATATAAACATATCCAGTATTCAGAGCGACCTCTAGTATGTACATATACAAATAGTAGGCCAAACTAAGAACCTACCATCAAAGAAATATAGCTCAAATACTAAGCCTCCAACTGCGACGTGTGACACCAGAATCCGAACTGCAAACTGGGCACGGAAGCCGAAAAGCCCAGGAAAAAGCAAATAAAATCGTTAGAGTGAGTGGACAAAAATAAACATATGCCTTTTATTATTTACATAACATCAAAATAATGCGAGTTCTTAAAATAAATGGAGGTGTTGGGCGAATCTCTCAAGCCCGACGGTGATAGACTAGGCGAATCTCTCAAGCCTAGTGGGCACATCATGCGAATCTCTCAAGCTTGGAACTGGACTACCAGTGATCAGCCAAGTAGTCAATGCATCGATGCTAAGTAAATTCCATCACAATTAAAACCTAAACAATACCTCCAAAACAAAAAATAATCTCAATACTGTACTGAAAATAAATATTGAAACCAAGAACTTGCTACGACAGTGTAAATAAATGTCCACTCACAGATAAGCACAGCGCGCATACGCGCTAATCCCGAGATCCGGTGGAAAACCCTCTCTAAACGAACGATTACGATCTCCTGAATGATCATAAATACCACTGTTCAAAATCACATTTCAAAACCCTGAACAACACCTTGAGAACCAACCATTCCCGGAAACATATAACTTAATATCGACGAAATCGTCAAAAATTCAATAAACACACTATAAAACCTCGTCACAAGGTCCGATGCTCAATTCAAAATATAAACCTCACCACTGTGATTAGTGCGCGATTCCGAGCAAAACGACATAAAACTCGTCGAAAATCACCTCAACCAGAAAACCGCTGCGCACGGCGGCGAGCCGGGCCGCCGCCGCCGCCGCCGAAAAATTCCATTGGCCCAAAAAATTTCAACCTACACACTAATTTGAAGATCTTGACATTTCCAACAATTTTCTAGTTCAAAGTTAAGCCCAATTTTGACCGGAAAAGGTCCAAATCTCACCTTGAAGTCGAAAACCCTCGCCAGAATTCTCCACCTCTGATTTCCTCCGTCCGGCCACGGCAAGGTGCAAGACCACTTCTAAAAGTTTCCTCTCCCCAAGGGCTACAAAACCTCTAACAAGTCGACCTCCACCGTCGCCACCCTCGCCAGCGATTTCACCAGAAAACCCACCAAAATTCTCGAACTTTGACAGGCCATAACTTCTTCATCCGGCAACCAAATTGAGTGAATGACCTATCAAAAGAAAGAGGAGCTCAAGCCCAACAACTTTCATGAAGACACCACGGCCAAAAGAGGCCTGAATCGAGCTCAATGACGGCGAAGAACCCACGGCCAGAAATGGGTCAAAACCACCCACGGGTCAACGTGGTCAACGACCCAGTTTCCCAATTTGGAAAGTTTCCAAAATCGTCACATATCCATCCCGTATTTATCTCATACACGTATCGTCCAAAAATACGTATCAAAACCAAACGGATAAATACGACTAAATTCAACGGCCAAAAATATTCATAACTTCTTCCTCATAACTCAATATAATCCTCCAGAAATTCCCACGAACTCGAAATTAAATTCTCTACAACTTTCGTGATGGATCTCAAATCAAATTCTTGCCCGATAATTTAGTCGTTAACAAGCCCGCCATATCAACCAATTACGACAAAATCGCGACTAATCACGAAACTCGCAAATCAAGCCGATTAACTACCATTTCCAGTTCAGGTTGTCACAAATCTACCCCCCTTACAAATATTTGGACCTCAAAATTTCCAAGCCTGTCAATTGAAAAGTAGGGATACTGCCTCTGTATACTGCTCAAACTTCCAAGTGGCTACTTCTACTGAATGACTCTGCTAACAGACTTTCACATATGAAATATTTTTGTACTGTAATCCCTGCACCCTCAAATCCAGAATCTGAACTGGCTCTTCCACAATTCTCAAGTCTTCTGGTATAGGGAACTGATAGGGTACTAAACATGCAATAAATCTGAAATGTAGTTCCACCACATGGAGTACAACATACACACTGGCTAACGCTACAGCCAATGCCAAACTATACGTCACAACACAAACTCGCCCCATGATCACATACGGACCAAAATAACGTGGTAAACTCATGACTTAACCTACTCACATCTACATAACTTCTCTGCCGATCACGAGCAATTATCAACCTGTCCTTGCTAACCTGAAGGTTAACAGTAGCACATTCCACTAAATCAGGACCAAAAGCCATCTCATTCCTAACTCGCTCCAACACAATGGAGTGCAACAATGTTCCTCGTATACAACTTCATACAATGTTATAACAATACTGGTCTGCAAACTGATACTGCAAGCAAACTCGAACAAATGAAATTGCTGGTCCTAAATCCTTCTGAACTGCAATACACATAACTACCACATGTCCTCCAAAGTCTGAATAGTCCTCTCAGATTGCCTACCAATATGAGGATGGAAAACTGCACTAAACTGTAATCTGGTCCCCAATGCTCACTACAATGCTTGCCAAAACTTTGTTGTAACTGATTATCTTGATTAGCGATCCGGGACACAAGCATACCATGAAAATGAACAACCTCTGCCAAATACAGCTATGCCAGCCTGCCCACTAAAATCTTTCCTGGAAGTACAAGGAAAACAACTGATTTAGTCAAACGGTCCACAATGATCCAATAACTAGTATTACCATCCGAAGTACGCGGTAACTGATACACGAAATCCATAGTGATATGCTCCCACTTCTAATCAGAAATCTCCAATGGCTGTAACTTCCCAGTAAGTTTTCGTCTCTCTGCCTTCACCTGCTGACAAATGAGGCATCTGCTCATATAAGCTGCTATTTCCCTCTACATGTTGTGCCATAAGTAGTAAACTCTAAGTATCCGATACATCTTCGTACCATTAATGCATAACATACGTAGAACAATGGGCTTCAATAAGCATATCCCTCTTCAATTCAACGTCTCTGGGCCCACATAGCCTCCCTCTGCGCAACAAAGTGCAAACATTCCTCAATTGATACTCTGTTGGAACACCATTCTGAATCGCATTCTTCTTGTCCCACCAGTAGAAATCCGCATCCTGAGCCTCACAGACCTGATCAAGTAACACAGGTCGATCTTGGAAGCTAGCCAACAAAGCTTCATGATCTCACTCTAACTCAGCTCCCGTAGTTCGCAACTCAGCTAACCATGAGGTTCTTGCAACACGTACATGAAACATAGTAACTCCAAATTCCTGACTAAGTGCATCAGCAACAACGTTGGTCTCCCTTGAATGATATTCAAAGTGCAACCACATTAGCCTTTCCCGGATAAACTGAAATTTGCAGCCATAGTCATTAATCAACCCCATCCATCGACGCCGCCTCATGCTCAAATCTGGTAGAATACGCAAGTAGATGAAACCCAAGTGATCAGTGTACATCCTACACTGTGCTGCACGACATACCAGTAGTGTCTCCAACTCTTCGATGCTCACACAAAGACAGCTACTCCTAAATCATACATAGGATACGTAACTTCATAAAGTTTTCCACTGCCTAGAACCATATACCATCATATTGCCCTGCTGCATCCCAACACGACCAAAATCTAGTTTCGAAACTTCACTATACATAACATAATCCTTACTGACATCACATAATGTGAACACTGGCGCAGTAATCAACCTCTCCTTTAACCACCACATGTAACTCTCATCACAGGCATCTGACCATTTCAAACTCGACCCTCTGATCGAATATGATGATACTCAAATTTGAAATCAATCTCCGGAAACTGAAGCTCCAATAAGCTGATCAAATAAGCCATCAATCCGAAGTGGAGGATACTTGCTCTTCTCTGAAGCCTGATTCAGCTTCCGGTAGTCGATGCACAACCTCATCGAACCATCCTACATCCTCATAAAAACATATTGGAACACCCCAAGGTAAAACACTGAATCAAAAGAAGCCTTCCTCGAACAGTTCCTGAAGTTGAATATGCAACTCCCTCAACTCTGATAAATTCTTTGAAAAACATCTGGATACTCACAGATAGCCTCAACATCACAAACATCAGGTATAACAACCTCAACATCACGAACATGTGCCAAGTACGGCATACATCCTTGCACACATAGTAGAGAAGCATTTCTTTCACTTTTAAGCAAGATCTCCGGCACGAATGGAAGTCAAAGGACTACAATATTCATGCGATGAACAACCACTCCGTAGCTAGTCCACAACCTCCTGCAAACCTTATAGTCTCAATACCCCACATGGTACTCACACTCTCATCAACCGGATACAACACTCTCCACAAACCTAGAAGTGAAGATACAAGCATAATAACCATGGATGTCAAGCAATGGTAACCTCAGGGAAACTCTGCCCTCACACAGGGTCATGGCATGAACTCTGGCATGTCCAACTAACCATCTATGTTGGTTGCGACTTGCTGATTGACTTGTCTAGAAGTCTGCGCTGGTCAAACTCCAGAAATGGTACCTTGACCTCCTCCTGAACTCTGAGCTGCCGAACCACTAAAACAGCTGACTGAGGACGTTCCCTAGTAACGTGACCCTCTTGGCCACCATAATAACAATTGAGAGTGCTCCTCGGACACAAACCACAGTGACGCGTGCTGTGTGGAAGGATCACCAACGTCCACCCTGACTCATACCACAGGAACTAGTCCACTACTCTGTGATCTCCTTCTCCACCAAATGGGTCTTCTGCCTTGTCCAAATGACCCTCAACATAATCGAAAAGGCCACAACATGATGAAGATACTGATCCTGAGGTGCCTGAACTCAACCGCATCAAAGTATCTCGACTAAGTTCACCTTTCTCAAACCGACATGTCTGAAACCGCATATGCCTTTCTTTCTCAATATCCTCGTCTATGAGTGCAGCACATCAAACTCCTCACAGTTGTCTCGAGGCATAACAGTCCAAATCCCTTTGATGCTCAGGTTCAAACTCATCTCGAACCTCCTGCATTGCTTCCTCTGAAGCCACATAACACGTGCAAACTAGACCAAACATGTGAACAGTACATCCCTGCCTCAGATTGGTAAACACTCCATATTTCTGTTGTTGGGTAGCCTGATTGAACCATTACCGTATAAACAATACCCTGAATGTAGGTCATGGAGTCACAACAGGAACTCACACAATACCAACCCACCAAATGCAATGATCTGACTCAAGCAAACCATCAACTACCACAATCCTCTGTTCAAAAGCAACATATAGACGCCCATACACGCACAACCGGGCAAACCATGCTACACATATCTCTGAACCCAAAATGCTCATCCAAACCCATAACTCATATTATCAAGTCGCGCGTCGACTGATCCTCAACAGGATCCACAACTATACTGACACGGAAAGCACGTCAAGGAGGCATCCTAATGAATAAGACATTATTCACAACAAGCAGGACGTAACCATGGAACTTCAAACATTTGAAAGTATACAACACCAAGAGCATTGATGAGTATACTCCGGCCGGTCGGGTCATCGCTCCAGACATGCTGTACATTCTCAAATATCCTTAGTAAACATGACTACAGAAGTCTACAGAACCTAAGACCTAATGCTATGATACCAAGCTGAAAGGACTCAACCCCGATTTAGTTTCCTAAACCGGAATCAAACCCTTTCTGAAAACACGAACCTTTAAACATCACAGAAATTTCGGCAGAGTTTCACTATATCGCGGAATTACCATTAACCTGCACCTGAAAACACCCTTCATCCTATGCCACAAAAGCCAAACCGCGGACACCAATTCCATCCGGATTTATCAAATACATATCATAATGTAAAGTAATAAACAAAACTGTAACTTTACAGAAATCCGGGAAAATCATATGAAAATATAAACATATCCAGTATTCAGAGCGACCTCTAGTATGTACATATATACAAATAGTAGGCCAAACTAAGAACCTACCATCAAAGAAATATAGCTCGAATATTAAGCCTCCAACTGCGACGTGCGACACCAGAATCCGAATTGCAAATTGGGCACGGAAACCGAAAACCCCAGGGGAAAGACAAATAAAATCGTAAGAGTGAGTTGACGAAAATAAACATATGCCTTTTACCATTTACATAACATAAAAATAATGCGAGTTCTTAAAATAAATGGAGGTTTCGGGCGAATCTCAAGCCCGACGATGATAGACTAGGTGAATCTCTCAAGCCTAGTGGGCACATCAGGCGAATCTCTCAAGCCTGGAACTAGACTACCGATGATCAGCCGAGTAGTCAATGCATCGATGCTAAGTAAATGCCATCACCAATAAAATATAAAACAATACCTCCAAAACAATAAATAATCTTAATATTGTACTGGAAATAAATACTGAAACCAAGAACTCGCTACGACAGTGTAAATAAATGTCCACTCACAGATAAGCACAGCGCGCAGACGCGCTGATCCACAGATCTGGCGGAAAATCCATCGCCAAACGAACGATCACGATCTCCTGAATGATCATAAATACCACTGTTCAAAATCACATTTCAAAACCCTGAACCACACCTCGAGAACCAACCATTCCCGAAAACATATAAGTTAATATCGACGAAATCGTCAAAAATCCAATAAACACACTATAAAACTTCGTCACCAATTTTAATGCTCAATTCAAAATATAAACCTCACCACTGCGATCGGTGTGCGATTCCGAACAAAATGACATAAAACTCGTCGAAAATCACCTCGGCCAGAAAACCGCCGTGTACGGCGGCGCGCCGGGCCGCTCTGGCGGAAAATTCCATCGGCCCAGAAAATTTCAACCTACATATGGATTTGAAGATCTCGACATTACCAACAACTTTCTAGTTCAATGTTAAGCCCAATTTTGACCGGAAAAGGTCCAAATCTCACCTTGAAGTCGAAAACCCTCACTGGAATTCTCCACCTCCGATCTCCTCCATCCGGCCTCGGCAAGGTGCAAGACCACTTCTAAGAGTTTCCTCTCCCCAAGGGCTACAAAACCCCTAACAAGTCGACCTCCATCTCGGCCTCCACCGTCGCCACCGTCGTCGTCGATTTCTCCGGAAACCCACCAAAATTCCCGAACTTTGACAAGCCATAACTTCTTCATCCTGCAACCAAATTGAGTGAATAACCTATCAAAAGAAAGAGGAGCTCAAGCCCAACAACTTTCATGATAACAGCATGGCCAAAAGAGGCCGAAATCGAGCTCAACGATGGAAAAGAACCCACGGCCCGAAACGGGTCAACCCACAGGTCAACGTTGTCAACGACCCAGTTTTCCAATTTGGAAAGTTTCCAAAATCGTCATGTATCCATCCCGTATTTGTATCGTACATGTATCATCCAAATCGTATCGAAACCAAACGGATAAATACGATTAAATCCAATGGCCAAAATATTCATAACTTATTCCTCATAACTCGAAATAATCCTCCGGAAATTCTCACGAGCTCGAAATTAAATTCTCTACAACTTTCGTGAACAAACTCAAATGTAATTCCTGTCTGATAATTTAGTCATTAACAAGCCCGCCATATCAACAAATTACGACAAAATCGCGACTAATCACGAAACTCGCAAATCAAGCCGATAAACATACCAAATTCGGTTCGGGTTGTCACACCCGTTTTCGAAGTTATGGATGTTTGTCGTGTCGTAAAAACCTAATTTATCAGCTAATTATAAATTGATTGAAATTTGAAAAAAAAAATTATTTAAGACTAAAAACTTGTTATATATCTACTAATGTTGTATAACTTAAGTGTTTATATGTCTATATTCACTCCACATCAATATTAACGAAATTGAATTTGGTGCAAACAATCGTTAGATATATTCATCATCGTGTAATATGTAAGTGGATGCATATTCATTCACAACGAAGTTAAGTATTTGATCGGAGTAGTCAAACATAAAACCGAAATTTCAACGAAACGGAAACGTTGATATGCGAATTTTCGTAACTCTGATTTTTGAACCGTCGACACTCACAGCCCAAGAATTGGTTACTCTACACCTTGAAGGAAAAAAAACTATATTTGAATATGGTATGCATGGTCGTGCTCTTAGAGGTCAGATTGTGAAAATATGACTTAGGCGACGAAAACAATTCTATTTCGTCGCCTAAGCTTCCTCTTAAGTGACGAACACAACTGGTTTCGTTGCCTAAGTAATTTTAGGTTAGGGGAAAGGGTTTAGGTGTTTAGGGTATGTAGGGTTTAGGGTTAGGGTATGACTTAGGCGACGAAAAAGAGTTGGGTTCATCGTCTAAGTACCTTCTTAGGCGATGAAATCAGCTATGTTCGTCGCCTAAGTCATACCCTACATACCAAAGTAAAATTTGTGCGTCAAGTATCATCCAAAGAAGACGCGAAGAAATACGGTGTAAGGTTGTATATGTACGGTAATTAATAATTAATTAAGCGTTAATTAATTAATTCGAATTCGTGAGGCCGATCAATCCAAATTAACCAGTTCAATTCCAGATCCATTAGTTATGTCGGGAATGACAGAATAATTGTACTAGTACTCTGATACTCGTTCAAAAAAAATTCAAATTCAAAATATTAATTATATTGTACTTCTCGTTGATCATAATATAATTAATCATCAATATCTCGAAAAAGTGAGATTACAATAATTAATTACCAATTAATATCCCTCATCGTTATATTGTACTCCTCGTCATAATCATCATCATCCTCCTCAACACTATTATCCGATTGCTCCTCCTCATCATCATACTCAATGTCATCCGACGAATATCCTAAGTCCTTGTCGTCATCCGGTACCTCATCTTCACTGCCATCATTCTCTCGATCTATAATCTCATATTGAGTTAGATCCGTAGAGCCATCAGGAATGGGTAAGCGTTCACCAGCTTGAACCATTTCCATTATGTCGGAGCGAATGATAGAAATATTAGGCTCTTGATATGCAGGAATGTCTCTTTGCAGTTGAGGATTTTCAGTCGTCGGCGTCCCTTCAGTTGTCGTGGTATTCCATATTCCTTGATGAGAGATATAGTTCACTATTTTCCACCCTTCACCAGCTTTTGGATCATCAAGATAGAACACCTGCCTAACTAAGGTGACAAGAGCGAAAGGCTCATCCTCAAACTAGCTTGAGTTTGTATCGACAGATAAAACGCCCAGGTCTTCACTTGTACACTTGAACCATTTGCACTTGAATAGGAAAACATTAATATCATTCCTGTAACATAACTGAACGATATATACAAGAGTCTCGTAATATATATCATCGTCATCCCCAACTGCGACCCCACTATTTTGTGTTCTTCTTCCTTCATCTTGGGCCAATGAATAAATTTTTACACCGTTCACAAAACATCCGGGATAAATATAGTGTTAACCGGTTTCCCTGCTAGCAAGTTCTTTGGCCAGGACCACCACCCCCCGTGGTTATCAGATTTTTGTAGATCAATCATCTGTAACAATTTGAATTAAAATATAATTAATTAAAGTGTTTAATTTATACAAACATGTATATAATTAAATAAGTAAACATATGTACCCATTAGAGGAAATAATCGGGGAACTTCTTCTTAACCACTTTTTCAAACCAGGTTGAACTCTTGTTCGGATGTAACGCTTGAAGGTTCTTCCTGTACGCCTTCATGTAAGGCTCAACTTCATCACAGTCTCGCAACACTACTTAATACGCCTCAATAAGTTCTTCTTTTTTGAACGATTCCTTTAATACTCCTCTAGAGGGTCTTATGACATGTGTGATGACAGAAAGATTGATGCTGCCACTGGGATCAGAGGCGGTGGGAGGTGGTGGATCCTTGGGTACATGTTGCAGTAAGTAACACACTCATGCATTATGTATGTCTCTTCTATTGAGCCATCCGGGGCCAACCTATTTTTGACGAATCATTTATACTGTCCAAGCTGTCTACAAAATCCAACGTTCAATTAATTAATTGTAGAATATGTACATATAGTAATCTCGAGTAGAACAAATAATTGATCAGAAAAGCTGTATAATTAATTAGTTGTATGTACCTTTCTTGAGGATACATCCAAGTGTACTGGACCGGACCAGAAATGAGCACTTATTCGGGTAGGTGGAGCATTAGGTGAATCATGATGTCAAAGAAAGCAGGGGGGAAATCCTCTCTAGTTTGCAGATGATGTGCACAATTTGTTGTTGCAGTTCCACCACATCTGACTTCTTTAACTCTCTGGCACATAACCTCTGCCACCATCTGCATAATGCCACTATTGGTTCTACGACGTCACGAGGCAAATATGGCCGAATTACCGTTGGAATCAGACATTGTAGCATAACGTGATAGTCATGTGTCTTTAGACCAACAAACTTGTGTTACACCTCCTCCACTACTTTAATTATAATTGCTGCATACGTAGCTGGATAACAAACACTCTTAAACCAGTGGAATACAGAACCTCTAAGTGCCGGCTTTACTGTATAAGGTACATCTGGCATCTTGTTGTACACTCCTATTCTAGCACTCCTCAACCACAAGGGAGAATGTAGATTCATAGATTCCAGATCTTTACGCACTTTGGGAGTATTTTTAGTCTTGAACTTAATATCGAGAATTGTCCCACCACACTGTCGCACACATTATTTTCTATGTGCATCACATCCAAGTTGTTCCTCAGCTTCAACTTCGACCAGTAAAGGAGTTTAAAGAATATACTCTTATGATGCCAATAGCTGAGATCCTGTGGTGGTATTGGATTACGTTTTGGTGTATCCTTGTCATTGGTTAACACACCAAAGTCGAAATAGATCAACCTCTTTAAAATCTCTTCGGCAGACCAACTATGGAGTTTAAGATTATTCTCTACCTTCCCGTCGAAATGAGCTTCATCCTGTCGCCACGGGTGGTCGTAAGGAAGCCATCTACGGTGACCAAGGTTACACATGTTCTCCGTTTGCCAACTAGAGTTCAAGTCGTTCAAACATATAGGACATCCATTGTATCCTTTTGTCCTGCAGGCTGCCAACAACCTATACGCTGGAAAATCGTTGATCGTCCACATTACGGCTGCCCTCATCATGAACATCGTATCAATGAATTTGTCATAAGTTGGGACTCCATTTTTCCACAACAGTTTCAACTTGTCTATCAAAAGTCTGAGGTAGACATCTAAGCACTTCCCTGGAGATTTAGGAGCTTGAATGACGACATAGCTATTACTACCCCAAGGATTGAATCCATCTATAGAAAATCTGAGTCTAACATTTCGAACCTCTGTTGCAAAGTCTCTAAATTCCCTGTCGAAATGTTTGAACGCCTCCCCATCCGCGGTGTGTCTCAGTACATTGTCATCTATTCATTTTTCTATATACAATCGCATCACCTCTGCTACGTATAGAGACATGTACAAACGCTGTAATCTGGAAATCAATGGATAATATCGAAAAACCTTCAAAGGAATTTGGTTTTTCGAACTCCTTTTATTCCCCCGGTTCTCATATCTGCACTGGCCACATACAGGACAGTAGTCCAAATGTGAATACTCTTTGTAAAACAACACACAATTATTTGGGCAGACGTGAATTATCTTGTACTTTAGGCCGAGGCTACTCAAGATCTTTCTAGCCTTATAATGCAATTTCGGAAGATTGTGATTATCGGGAAGCAACTAACATATTTGTTCCTGTATTTCATCAAAAGTACTGTGTGACATTTTGTTCTTCACTTTTATCTGCATTTGTTGCATCACATTCTCTCGATATCCAGGGTACATCGGGGTCTGGGGTTCAAGTAGCATCCTGCTGTACTTATCCATCTTACTAGTGTCAGTGGCCAAGCTAGCAGCGCGGAATGTGTCATCATACCCATGAGTGGTATTATAACCTCCCTCTTGGTCTTGGTGTCCACCGTGACTAAATCTGGGAAAGGCATCATGGACCAAATCCACAGTTGGGTTCCACGAAGGGGCACTACAACCGCTTGATGAGGCACCATGGTAACTGAAGTCTAGTCCTGAGCTTAAGTCTACTACATCACCATGCTCGCTCCACATAGTGTAACTCCACATCATACCGTTCTCGTACAGGTGTTGCGACATAACATTAGCCATCACAAACTGATATATGAAAGGCTTCTTTCCATGACCATGTTCCACCGCAAAAACCACAAACTCTCTGATTCTGTCCATATACCGCACATCAATTCTATTCGCCAGCTGTATCCAACTCTTATCCATATTTCTGCATGCGTAATAAGTTAACAATTATATATCATATTAATTATAATTTTTCAACCAATAACTAATTAATCTAATATACTTACTATATATATGCGCGCTATAATCTAGCTAGCTAACGTACTACGTACCTAGCTTATATTAATCTATACATATATAAACTATATATATACTATTAATTAATTAACTTTAACGTACTACCTAGCTTAATTAAACCATTACTTAGCGCGCTTATAGATTACCAATTAGCTTAATTTAGCTAGCTAACATGTTTTAACTAATTATATAATATATATTTTATAGTATTAATTATTAACTAATTAACCAATTACCTTACAATTACGTACATTAACAATACAATACAATACAATACGTACAACAAGCTAGTAATTAAGCTACCTAAGATTGTCAAAAACTATGTATTCGTCCAAATATTTCACCGGATTTACGTACGTACGATATTAAATTCAAATAAATGATTCGTGGGAAACGAGTTAATACGTACATTCACTTCACCGGATTTACGTACGTACGGTATTAAATTCAAATAAATTCAAATAGTTGATTCGTGAAAAATCACAATCAATATTTTGTGATGATTTTTTTCCGGCCGAGATCGGTCTGCTGGGTAGAGTGAGGAGAGAGAGAGAGAGAAGTTGAGAGGAGAGGGTGAGATAAAAAAATTGATTGAGCTAATAATTGATCAGTTTCGTCGCCTAAGTGATATGTTTCGTCGCCTAAGTGGCCACTTAGAGGACGACAATGTGGTCGTCGCCTAAGTGGCCACTTAGGTGACGAAAAGAGTATGTTGGCGCCTAAGTGACAACCTATGCGATGACCTGCCGTTGTCTAAGTCACTGACATTACGTCGTTATAGGTTTCTTCTTAGGCGACAAAATAATTGTTTCATTGTCTAAGAGGTCACTTAGGCAACGAAATAAGTGGTTCGTTGTCTAAGGTATAACTTGGGTGACCAAGTAAATGTTTGTCGCCTAAGTAAACTTTAGGCGACAAAACTGTAAAGATTTCGTCACCTAAGTAAACTTTTCTGATAGTGAGATAGCTCTGATTACTTTACAAATAAAAATAAAATTACACTCGATCAAAAAACACTAAATTATCCATCCTGAGCTCTAAAACCCATTCGACCTAAAATTATTCTCTGCCCCAAATCAACCTCACACTCATCCTCAAATCTCTGCACCAAATCGACCCTGAAAGCGCTAACTCTAATCCTCTTTTCACCATCGACAGCTACAACTCCTCTCTTCACCGTCAAGTCGCAGTCGAGGAGATCAAGTTCGATAGACTGAGGTTGGGCAACATGCGATGACAGTGGGAGGAGAACCGAGTTGTAGAGCCATATCGATTTTATTTAGAGATTATAGGACTCACCGCCAAAGTACTCACACTACAAGAAAAATGACTTTTAGTGACAAAGGTGTTTTGTCACCAATATTTGATATTTTGTCACCTATAGAAATATGTGACAAAATTAGGTTGTCATTGATACTCGTGACTGATACTTTTAGGTGACAACTGGTAAGTTTGTCACTGAAAGAGATATAGGTGATGATTTGAATTTGTCACCAAATCCATCATCTTTTTGTCACCTATTCTTTTTCAAAATTTGATTTATTTTCAAATTTGGCGGTAAAATTAGTGGGAAATGTAAATTAATTGTTTATATATAATTTTTGAACAAAATTAATTATTATTATTAATTATAAAAAAATTATTATATCAAAAATTATTTATTTTTATTTTCTAATCCATCAGAATTTGTGACAAACTAAGATTTTTGTCATCAAATCTAAAATCATTTTTTAAATATTTTTTTAATTACCTTTTAGTTTTATAATCAAAATATCAACAAAACTATTAAATAAAAACTAACCATTAATGTAAAATTGTTGCAGTTTGATAAAAAGGTACATATGAACCAAGTCCTGCTAGTTTCAAAAAAAAAAGAACCAAGTCCTGCTAGACATAATAGTAGTGCGCAATGGTAATTAAACTAAAACATATTACTACTAATATGCATATTCATCGTCAGAATCTTCACCACCATCCTTATCAACACCATGACCATTGTCGTCAGCATCAACATCAACATCAACATCATCATCATAGGAATCATCATCGGAATCATCATCATCACCATCATCACTTGAATGATGAACTTCATACCCTTCAACACGAGCAAGTTGGTTCTCCATGTGCTTGATATGCCTCAAAAGTTTCTTCACTTAGGTTCCTACCTTGACCAACTTTTTATCTTTCAATGTATCACTTGACTTATCGACATCATAATGAAAGGCCTTCCTCTTCGGACTATAAACCAAACCATGAATACTTTTGCCCTTGGCAACGCCAACTCTATTTGCCAAGATCTCTAGTTGCACTGATTCAGGAATATCAACAATCTCATTAAGTGAGTAGAGATCACCACCAATATGCTGAACAATGTTTTCCTTTGCTTCAACCAATAGTGCTTGCATTTTCTTCTACAAATAGGTAGAATAAGATGACATTATTAACATAAAAAACTAATGACATGAAATTATCAATTGATAAAGCATTAAGCAAAAAATGACCCCTATTTCTTCAACTTCTTTGTTGACCTATTGTCCATCCTTGTGTTGATGCATAGTAATCCAATTCTCAATAAAATTTACATTCTTACCCTTCTATTGATGATCAGAATAAAACATTATAATTAGTATGCATGTGAAACTTCATTCCAAACAGCTATATATTATTGCAGTTTAATGCCACCATACTAAAGGAAGAGTAACGCACAAAATGCAAGATACATAAGCTATCCCAAGTATCATTAGTAAGAAACAACAGACATATAAGTGCTAGTATCAAATAGAAAATGAGGGGGCATACTGATATAAGCATTGAGAGCACAGGGATTGTTGACTACTTTGACAAGTTATTTTTGTCCCATATATGAATATACAGGTTTCCTTGAACTTTATATAATTCAATTACAGAGGAGCGCCTAGAAGCTTTAAAAAGAAGTTTTCTATATATACAAAATGAGACTGTGTTGAATTTACTCTATTAATCACCTACGTAAGAAAGAACACTAAAAAGAGAAAAACCAATCACACAGAAAAGAAATAAAACATGAAAGAAAGAATCACATACATGTTTTAAATTCTGGGGACGTCACAATAGTCACATTGTTACATTCCGAGGCTCTGATGTTGCATAAACAAAATGCAAACAAAATTCTTATTCTTAGACCATTCTTAGGGAATCAATTTTAGTCTGAATAGTAGTAGTGATCAAAGCCAGAATCATGAGACTAACTCCAAACTTTGTAGTTATCATAATTAGACAGTGATATCATCACACTAATTCACCTATATGCATTGATATCTATTTATGGAGGATCAAAACAGAAAATAAGGTACGTAGGTGATGCAACAAAAGCATTACTGGCAGCAATAAGTAACTAACAACCATCTAAAAATAAAATAAAACCACATATGTTTCAGTATGAACGCATCCCACCAAACATATAAGAATCATGGGGGAAAAAAATCACAAAGTACACGGGAAAAGGCTAACCTGGTAATATCATCTACAAATTTGTAGGCAATCATCTACAAATTTATTGGCAACTAAATAAACAAAACAAGAACAAAGCCATTACCTCACGTGCAGCTTCCACATGTTTCTGGAAAGACTGTGAACCTCCACAATGATTATACTTCTTCTAGTATCGGTTACGAGAATTGATCTCACTTTGCTTCTACAAACCAGAGAGAGAGAGAGAGAGAGAGAGAGAGAGAGAGAGAGAGAGAGAGAGAGAGAGAGAGAGAGAGAGAGAGAGATGTACAAGTCTCAAGTTAGTAACAGTTTGTTGGCATGGAGAAATGTACATATTTTACCACTAATAATGAAATTACATGTACTTGTGGGCCATAAATGTGCAAGAATGCTATCTTTTTGCTCCACAATAAATCTTTTTCCTAGTTTTTAAAACAACACAAATATAACTTATATGATGCCAATTTTTATTTTTTGGCCACATACTGTTCACTCCCAGCAACTACACACATGACTTATTCATACATAACATACCACTATAAAGTACTGAGATGATTCCAAATAAAAGCTAGCCTAACCATTCAAACTATACACCAAATTCATTTAAACCAATCATCCGACCAAAAGCCCCTTCAGCCATGGGTTCATATTTCAATTGGTTTTGAAACTAATGCAACTGCCAAGCAACTCGGGAACTAGATTCCTTTCTGGTTTAGTGATTATTTAGTTACTATTCCATTTTCTTGGTGGGTTTGTATATATTTACGTTACACAACTTCCCCATTATGCAAATAGGCAAAACAAGTATAATTGGAGTGGTTTTGGTGAAGTTCAAAAGTGTAAAAACTATACTCCATATTGTGCTGTATTCTTTTATGGACAATACTTTAGTGTGTTAACACAATCTACAATAAAACATATGTTTATAAAATGACTATAAAATGATAAACTAATTTACTTATTTAAGGTTATAATATCAAGTTTAGTTTTCTCATAAAGAACAGTACCAAACATAAATAAGTAACTTTTTAATTAAAATTTATAATTTAATCTTGACCATTCATTTTTTTTAATTTGATCTAACACAACAGTGAAATAAAAAGTTACTTATTTAAGTTTGGTACTGTTCCTTATAAGAAAACTAAACTTGATATTACAACATTAAAAAGTAAATTAGTTTATCATTTTATAGTTATTTTATAAACATATTTTTTTATTGTAAATTGTGTTAAAGCCACTACCAGCAGAACTACTATATCCGACGAGCTGCCGGAAAACAGACCGACAAGATCCCTTCTCGTCGGTTATAGTTAACTATAACCGACGACAGGATTATCTCGTCGGTTATAGTTTTATGACCGACGATATTATCATGTCGTCGGTTATAGTCGCCGGAATCTCGTCGGTCATAGTTATGGACTATGTCCGACGAAATTTTTGGACTATAACCAACGATTTTTTCATTTCGTCGGTTATAGTTTCTTATTTCAGATCTGGGCAGCAGCTCGATCTGTCATTCAAAAAACTTTCCATATATTTTTTCAACAAATGCTCTGAAATCGATCTTTGGGTGATGTCGAGAATGAGTTCGTGATGATTCGTGCGCATTATATATATATAGCTAGCTAGCTAGCTAGGTACGTTCTTAATTAATATATATATATGTGTGTTGTGTATATATGCATGTACGTATTGCTTAATTAATTTGTTGAGTTAATAGCTAGATGGATGGATCGATTGAGTTAATTAATTAATTGACTATATATTGAGTTAATTTGATCGAGTAATTAATTGATCGATGGTTGATTTTGATTACGTATGCGTGATTGATCGTAAATATATATATATTAATTGTTGTTAATTTTAAATTTGATTATTGTGAATATATATATAGCAATTATATATATATATTTAGATTTTTGTGATCGATTATATATATATATAGTTAGGGTGTACGTGTGTGTATATATATATATATTAAAATTATGGGAATTAAAATAATAAATATTTATATGTAGCTATGAAATTTGAATTAATAAGATCATGGCCGGGTATATGTACATGCATGCAGTTATAATTTTGAGGATGGACAAGAGTTGGATATGTCTTCCAAGATGGGATGTAAGATATCACCGTGGAATTAGAAGTTTTGTAGAATATGTGAAGGTTAATTGTGGAGGGATGACAATTCATTATTGTCCGTGTACGAAATGTCAGTGTCGCAGCGAGCGATATCGTTTTCACATCGATAAAATATTGGAGCATTTGAAGAAAAACGGGTTTTGGGATAAGTACACATGTTGGATTTATCACGGTGAGAGCTCAACAGTTGGTCAACATGATCACGGACAATTTTTTGAGAGTGGCAGTACATCCAATGATCCAACAACAAGGTTGATCAACGATATGTTTCCTCATGAGAGCGGTATATTTGCTCAAGCACCGGATATCGATATCCCTCCCGCCGTTGGAGACTTCCCTCATATTGAGCCAGTTCAACAATTACCTACAGCTGTCAACACTGCTGGTATGGACAAGTACAACAACCTCATTGCCTTCCAACAGACCCCGTTGTACAACGGGTGTAATAAGACTGTTCTCGAAAGTGTTATGGGAGTAATGAAGCTCAAAGTGGAGAACAAAATGAGTGTGAAGGCTGTTGATGATTGGCTGAAGTGGTCTGGTTCGTTGTTGCCCCCCGGTCATCGTCTTCCTACCACTCATCGTAAGGTGCGACAGATCCTTAAACATCTTGGCCTTTCCTACATCAAAATCCATGCTTGTAGATATGATTGTGTTCTCTTCTGGGGTGAAGATGCTTATGGGAATGATCTTGAATCCCTTGATGAATGCCCGGTATGTGGTACAGATAGGTATAAGTTGACTCCTGCCGGAAACAAGAAAGCTTTGAAGATACTTCGGTATTTTCCCCTGATAGATAGGCTAGAACGGTTGTTCATGTCTGCACACACGGCTGAAGCTATGAGATGGTGGGCCGAGAGGAATTTGCCCGGCGGTGATACGCTTATACACCCTGCTGACGGAGAGGCTTGGAAGCACATGGTGAATGAGTTTTCTTATTTTGCATCAGAGGTTCGAAATGTTTGGCTGGGGCTTTCATCTGACGGATTCAACCCTTTTGGGAACATGAGTCTTCAATACAGTATATGGCCAGTTATTTTGGTACCGTACAACCTTCCTCCATGGATGTGCATGAAGAAAGAATACAATATGCTCACTATGATCATTCCAGGGCCGGGTTATCCAGGAAAGTGTCTCGATGTGTATCTGAGACCCTTGATTGAGGAGCTTAAGTACTTGAGTGAGCATGGTCATCCCACTTATGACAAGTTCAAAAATGAGATGTTCCAGATGCATGCCATGCTTGTTGGCACCATTAGCGATTTTCCTGCACGCGGGATGTTGTCGGGCAACGTTACCAGGGGATATAGGGCTTGTCCAGAGTGCATGAGGGTTGAGTGTTGCAGACCTCATTGCAGGAAGATTGTACAGATGCGACATCGTTGTTGGCTTCCACATGATCACCCATTTCGGGAGGATATGGAGGCATTTGATGGGACTATGGAAACAGGTGAGCAGCCGAGGAGATGGACGGGGGATGAAATCTTAGAAGTGCTAAATGAATACGATTTTGGGCAGCTAAGCAATCATCCTCAGATAGTGGCGTCAATACCTGACAAACCCGACAGGTATAAATTCTGGACACACAAAAGTATTTTTTGGGAACTTCCTTATTGGTCCAAGTTGCTGATCAGACACTACTTAGATGTCATGCACATAGAGAAAAATGTGTGCGAGAGTGTGGTCGGCACAGTGTTGAATTGGGAGGGAAAAACTAAAGACTGCCCGAAGGCACGCATTGATCTTAAAAGGATGGGACTGCGAAAACATTTGTGGTTGAGAGATGGGAAGAAAAAAATGCCACAAGCTCCTTATACCGTGAAGCCTGCCCAGAAGAGTGAAATCTTTGGTTGGATGGGTAATGTCAGGTATCCTTCAGGCTATGCCGGAAATATAAGTCGATGTGTTAACTTCAAAGACAACAAGATGTACGGACTAAAGAGTCATGACTGTCATATACTGCTCCAACGCCTCTTCCCTGTTTTCATTCAAGGGTACCTGCCCAAAGAGGTGGTGGAGCCGTTAGTGGCTTTGTCAAGATTCTTTCAGAAGTTATGCACGAGAGAAGTGAAGAAATCGGACTTGTTGGAAATGCAACAGGACATCATTTTTATCATGTGCAAATTCGAAAGGATATTTCCTCCAAACTTTTTCGACATCATGCCTCACCTGATGCTCCATCTTCCGGAACAATTGTTGCTTACTGGTCCAGTACACTACACATGGATGTATCCTATGGAAAGGTACGTAATGCATCTCTGAATCTGGCTATATATATGTCGATCTTTAATATTATTTATTCACTTATATATTGTTGCAATAAGCATAACATGCTCGATCTGTAATTACCCATTTACAGACAATTGGGGGACTACAAAGACTATGTGATGAATAAATCTGCACCCGAAGGGTGTATCGCTGAAGCATATATTGCGCATGAGTGTGTAACGTACACCAAGTTGTATTTGGGAGCGTTGGAGGACCCTCCACAACATATGCCCGTAGATGGAGGGCAGTTCAACCTTTCGATCATCTCCGATGATGTTGAAGTTTCTGGAAAGTTGCCCAACTCGTACAAGTTGGAACCTTATGAGCTCGTCATTGCCCATTGGTCGGTATTGATTAACTGTCCAGAAGTTCAATATTGGAAAAATTTGCACCTTTACTGCCCTGCTATTTCCGGTGATGTTGAGTACCACAACAAGACGTTCGCAAACTATTTTGGCAACTGGGTAAGTTGATACTTAAATTGACCTGTATATGATCGATGTTAAGTGCATGTCTCGCATCCTATTTATACGTACTTAATAAATGATTATTTTCAGATGAATCATGTACAAGATGATGGTATCCCTCAGTGGTCACACGAATTGAGGCTCTTGGCACAGAAACCGGTAACTTCCAGAGTTTATCATATGTGTAAGGTTAATGGCGTGCTATTTATTTGTGAACATAGAGATGTCAGACGAAAAACACAGAATTCTGGGGTAATGGTGCATGGTGGGCAGAATGGAGTTGACTATTACGGTGTTCTCCATTCAGTTGTCGAATTAATATATGGGGAAGGCATGACCGTGCACTTGTTTAAGTGTAGATGGTTTGATACCGACCCTCAGAACACAAGGACCGATCAATACGGGATTTTTTCGGTGAATACTGCCACAAGCTAGTATGAAGATGATCCGTTTGTGTTGGCCACGGCGGTGAAACAATTGTTCTATCTTGATGATCTTGTGCATAAAGGCGCGTGGAAAGTGGTTAACCATGTTCTTCCACGAAACATATACAGTGCCTCCACCCTTGGTACTGTGACCTCGGATAATGAAGAAGTCAGTGCATACCAAGAGCCAAACGCAACTGGTATTCCTGAAACCTCAACAATTCGCCTTAATAATGTGAGACAGGGCAGTGTCGTACGAATTCCTCAACCGAATCTTCTTGATGTTAATCAAAATGAAGACAATGAAGACTCAAGTGACGAGGACATACACATATTACCTGAAATTAACTCGGAAACAGAGTCAGACTCAAGCGATGATTCCGATTATGCACCTTAATTAATTAGTGTATAATTTATATGTATGTAGATCCAAGATGGGATTCGGTGCGAACGGTTCGGATTTTTGTCCAAACCAAACCAAACCACAAATATTTAAGCGGTTCGGTTCGGTTCGGTTTTTGTAAATTCGAACTTTCAAACCGTAGCAATCGGTTCGGTTTGGATCGGATAAATTTTCGGATTTTTTCTGGTTTTTCGGTTTTTTTTTTCATAAAAAGAAATGAAACAAAAAAATCTAGCTAGTCACCTGTTTAAAAAATCTAAGCTCTTAAAATCAACAATACACTAATAGAGTGATACTCTAATCCAGTTATACAATCCAACATGTAACTTTAATCCAACGTGTTTTCGTAAAAAAATAAATAAAAAGGTTACGATTGACAACATGTAACGGTTACCGACATACGTTTCATAAAGACTACAAAGACTACAAACTAATGAAACTATACACGGTATACAGACTGGCTAATTAAAAACGACAACGTTTCATAAAGTTCGGTTTGAAGGGATCGGTTCGGATTTCAGAAACCCTAAACCGAACCAAACCATAATTTAACGGATTTTTCGGTTTTTCGGTTTTTCGGTTCGGATTTATTCGGATTCGGTTTTTTTCGGTCACGGATCGGATTCGGCTCGGATTTTTTCGGTTTTCGGTTTGAAAATCCCAGCCCTAATGTAGATGGTTTGACTTAGAACGTGCAATGTAAAATGAACTCGGAATTCGATCATATTATCGATCGACTTTAAATGGTAGGTGTCGATCGATCGGGAAAAAAATACAACGTACGGATCGATTAATAATTAATATCGATCGATCGTATTATTAAAATTTTTTGCTTAATTTACTAATTTCGTATTAAGTATTAATAATTTCGTATTAATTAACAATTAATAAATATATATATTAAAACACAACACATTTAATTACTTTACCGGCCGGCATAAATGAAAAATAAATAGAGGAACTATATCCGACGAGTTGCATATGATCTCTCGTCGGATATAGTTGAACCCAAACTATATCCGACGATATTCATATGAAATATCGTCGGTTATAGGTTGAGTTCAACTATATCCGACGAGATCACTTAACTCGTCGGATATAGTCTGTTTTATATCCCGATCTGGGTACGATTTGGGGCAGAAACGAAACTGCCCCAAACACTACACAGTCGCCTCCTCTCGCCTCCTCTCGATTTTCAGGCCAGTTTTAGTGTTGGAAGCAAGCAATCGAAGGTCACCAAGCTATTCCATCGATCCTCAAGCAAAATCCTCGTCGATTTGCCCCAAACAGGTTTGAAATCCCTAGCCAATTAATTTCAATTTTGCGAATTTTTGATTTCGGTTGGATTTTACGTTGTGGAATGTGTTGATTGTCAATGTGGATGCATGTATTGATATAGTTGTGGATTTTGTTAAATAATTAGGAATTAGGAAATTTTAGGTTAAATTCAATTGGATTATATATATTTTTTATGTTAAATTAGGATTATATTTTTAGTTAAATTAGGATTATAATTTAGGTTAAATTAGGTTAAATTAGGATTAAAATTTAGGTTATATTTGGATTATATTTTAGATTAAATTAGGTTAAATTTTAGGTTAAATTGTTAGGTTATAATGAAATTTGGATTATATCCTAATTTTTTATGTTAAATTAGGATTATAATTTATGGAATTTTAGGTTATAATTAAATTTCGATTGTTTTGAATTTTTTTTCATGAATTGATATATATTGGGATGTACTCGGAAATGTTGGGTTATATATATGTGGATTGGATTATATGTGGAAAGGATGGATAATTTGGATTATATGGATTGTTTGGATTATATGGATTATATGTGGATTATATGGAATTTTATGTTATATTAGCATGAATTTGGATTATTTGGATTATTGGAATTATTGATATATATATAGTTAAATTATTGAATTGGATTAATTATATATATATATGTACGTATTGGAAGTTTTATGGAATTATATATTGTTGATTTTTGTGGAATATTTATATATTGAATATATATTGGATTATTGATTTTTAGATGAATTATGAATTTTTTTAATTTTAATAATTTTATAGCAACGATGCAATGGTTTAATTGCGGACCTTCCCGAGGAGCCGGGTCGAGTACTTCGAGGGGGAGGTCCAGAGGGAGAGGGAGATCGGGACGTGGGGATGAGGGCTCTGGAGCTGGGGATCTGATGGCAGCGGAAGTCGGTCCGCATCAGGATCCACCAGTGTCCCCAACACTTACAGTGTTCCGCTGACCTCTCGACACCGTCGGCTGATGGGCGAGGGGCAACCTCAGCAGCAGCAGCTCGAGCCGGCTCGATCCTCAGGCGCGAGGAGGGTTCAGCAGGTCAGTCGCACGCCGGAAACGGATAGTGCGACTCAATCCTCGGTCCGAATGCCGGACATTCATCGCGAGGAGGGTTCTCCCGTCATCCACCAGACAGCTCCTCATTCTTCCGAGGAGGCTGGTGGATCTACTCAGTCCTCGGCGAGGATGCGACTGTGCCCGCCGCCTACATTATTCTTACCGTTGGAAATCCCGACGATACCTCACGTCGATTCCGACGGGATGCCTATTCCGGGACAGCTAGGGTTCATTACCCCGGAGCAGGCATATGCGTATATACCCTTCCCGGCACCTCTTTGGAGTGCAAGGATTCCGGGACAACGCACCGACGAATCAGGTAAATATTAATTAGTGATATCTTTTTACTCCCTAATATTTAAATTCAATTAGGTGTTGATGTTTACAAAATCGTCTACATATATATGTGATAGGCGAGATCGTGCCCGGTGCCAAACCGAAGAGAACCAGAGGCCCCGTCGTCGGCAAGTTACTGGACGAAGCCATTCAGGCTAGCGGTGGTGGCCAACTTATGATTCCGACCGGGGATAGAGGGCAGGTGATCGAGGGAAAGGTCACTCGAAAGTACGCGGGGATGGCGGGCAGCCTCATACGGGATAGAGTCCCAATGTTGTGGCAAGATTGGAATTCAGTGCCACAAGCCGTCAAACATCAGCTGAATAATGCGTTGTCGGTGAGTTGAATTGTATAATCATTATGAAAATTTTCAATAATAAATTTTTAATATTATTGATATATATATATATAAATATATGCATTGCAGAGGTGGTTCCGCGTGGATGAAGACATTAGACCCACGTGGGCGGATGAAGTGCATGGGAGCAGGTCTGCCCGACCATTTGTTTCAATTTTTTCGTTTATTTTGATTATGTTCATACAATGTTGTTAGCTACTAACGCTTGATTTTATGGGTATATATAGGTATAAGGAGTGGAAGGCCGAGCTGAAGAAGCATTGGAAAAAGTACGGGGACGATCGTGAGGGTACCCCTAGCGAGTTTCGTTATAGGGAGTACGAGTGGCGATGGCTTGTGGTTCACTTCAACAACCCTCGATTGAAGGTACGCAACCTTCAATCGATTTAATTTTGGTTTTATCGTACTTCCCGTAAATTATTTGGCTAATGAGTGTTTTTTTATGTTGACTTAATCGCGCAGGTTCTTTCTGAAATCAACGCAAGGAACCGGGCTAAAAACACAACAAATCATCATGCCGGTACCAGATCATACTCGGGTTGGATCGAGGAGGCGGCCAACCACCCAGAAGATGATCCCCTTGTCTACACGATGCAGCACGCGTATCCGCAGAATCCCGAATATGCTGTAAGTGTACTTATAACAAAATAAACTTATTTCTTATTTATTTAGATTGTTTTTTTAATTAATATTTTATTGTTCTTTGTCAATTAGGCGAGAATTCAAGAGGCGATTCCGGAGGTGTTGACTCAAGTGGCGAGAGAGCTCTATCCCGACACCCCCGATGCGGAACTCCCGATTGATCAGATTGATCGATCTGATCCGATCGTCAGGGCCAGGATTACGTCAACTGCGATTCCTCCAGGGAAGAACACATTCTACTGCAGGGGTTCCGGAAAATGGGGTCAAGGGCTGCTGAAGCAGACCCCTGAATTCTCTCGCGGATCGGGATCATCATCATCATCTTCGAGGACTAATGAGGTAAACGACCGGCTTCATAGGCAATCAATTGAGATAGAAGCTCAACGGCGTCGGATAGAGGAGCTGGAGCAAGTGCAAGCTGCAAAGCAGAATCGGTTGGACGAACAGCAGCAGCAAATGGGGACATAGATGCAGCACTGTTATGCACAGTTGCAAGCATCTGGAATCCAGATACCTCCCCCGCCCATATTCGCTGAGCCACAGCCACAGCCTCAGCCTCAGCCTCAGCCTCACCCGCAGCCTCAGCCACAGCCAGACCAGGACCAACCTACTTATGACGACCCGTTTGACCACATAGACTTAGGACCAGGACCCCCCTACATTTGAACAATTATCGGTTTCATTTTTATTTTCATTATTTACTACGCATATGTATATAGATTTGAACTATTTCGGTTTTTTATTAATTAATTTATTTACTACGTACTCTAGTTTCAATGGTTGTTGATTTTCAATTTGAACAATATATAGATAGCGTGTGATTTTTTGTGAATGCAGGTTTTGGGATGAAACCCAAAACCTGCAAAAAAAATTAAAATTTTTCCACTATATCCGACGACATGTGTCAATATCGTCGGATATAGTTTTCTCTAGAGTCAACCATTTTGACCATGGAGAAAACTATATCCGACGATGATGTCGTCGGTTATAGTTTAAAACTATGACCGACGCAAATTAGTCGTCGGATATAGTTTATACTTTTTCCAACGGTAACCCTAACTAGTCGTCGGATATAGTATGACCGACGGTCTATTACCGACGATACTATATCCGACGACACATCGTCGGATATAGTTATGACCGACGATAAACGGCAACAGACCGACGACACCAAGTCGTCGGTCATAGTAATTGTTCCGGTAGTGAGCATTGAAGTAGTTTCCTTTTTTTATATTATATAATTAAGTATGTCATATAGACTTATTGATTATAAGATACATTATAAGTTTGCAAAGAACCAGCAAAACCCCAAATAAACATAATAGAAATTTCAGTCGATCTCAGTTCTCCATTAAAGATATATATAAGACTTAGAAGCTATTTTGTCAAATTTCTGTAAAAAAAAGAAAGAAGCATTTATATATAGAAGATTACTGACAGTTAGTGCCTGCTTAATACAACACAAATATCGCTAATATAATGCTGATTTTGTTGGCCACATTCAATACATCGTAATGAGGTGTCAACCAAACAACTTCTCACATATAACTAAAAAGCATAACTCACTAGAAGAATGGTCAAATACGTATGTACATATACATATACATATACATATACATATTCCATAATTTAATCATGTATCATAACAAAAAAAATTAAACTAAACCAGCAAAATAATAAATTGATTTACCACAAATGTGTCATTCGTGAAAACTTTGTCACATAGTCACTGCCATTCATCTTTTGTTCTATCCCCAAAGACCGGCTCATCTAGCGGTTTTGCTCAAGCATATCATATTCTAGGCCATGAGCATTTTTTGTTCTTTTAAAGTGTCGATACATCTGCCTTCTCCAAGTCATGAACGCCTTACTAATCTTCTTACGAACAAACTCTCTTAGCTTCTCATTAGTCCAATCAAAGGTAAAATTGGTCTACAATTAATATTAACAATAACTTAGTAAACTAAGTAAAAATTCGAGCAACAAACATATTAAGGACCTCACCGTGAGTGAAGTCTTGATCCCCTGTACTCTTGCATCAACAACTTTTTTCACCTCTTCCACCTCTTTCAATTTAAGTGGTGCTAGCTTGCTTGTGAATCTACCAATCAACAAACCATTTATCAGCTTCTATAGTTTTGGGAAGTTTTTGGGATGCATTCAACTTGATTGGAACTTTTTTCTTTGTTTTGCTGACAATGGCATGCACTTTCATGCCAGTTGTTTGTCCGTGGGTTTTCTTTTTAGGTGGGTGACACTCTTGCGTGTTCATCTCAACATCAGCCTCCTCTTGAGTATTCAAATCGAGTTGAATCCTCTTCCTTGTCATGTTTACAGCAAAGAAAATTTTAGGGGCAGCAGCATGACTTCTTAAACTTGAGCTTGTGATAAAATTCTTCTTCGTTGATCCCCGAGAGATAGACGAACTAGCAACTCCACCTATAATTGACAAATAATTATATACTAATGTCAGTGAATTAAAGCAACAAAGACAATTTAGATGAATGAGATATCAAGTTGAATATAAGAACAATTTGTGTTCGAGTAAAAAGGGTTGAAGACTGAAGTAGGTAGAGAGGAAAACGCTAAAAGTTGATTTGGACTTCAATCAAGTTAGTTTATCTATGATCGATTATACATAAGCTACAGGTTTCTCATAGTCTTATGTGTGATCGATTATACATAAGTCTTGTGGTACATAATCTATCATAGTCGATCAAGAAACAAAGGGATCAATTCAATCATAAACAAATTGGATCAAGAAAACACTTGCTTGGAATCTTGTTTGTCCCTTGTTTTGGGGCAAAATTTGGGGGTCGTTTCTCCATTGTCCTCTCTCGACGTTTGAAATCTGATATGCTAAACGAACTGCTCCATCGAGGTGCTGCGATATATGAGAAACTCAATTCATACTAATTGCATCGTTTGCACTGCACGTTCTTTTTCTTCTTCCGATAGCTACTTTGCTTTTCTTTTTTCCCGGTAACTTCTTTAGTTTTTGTTCTCTCTATTTTCAATATATATACTAGTAGAAACTCACACCCGGATGGGTGTGGAGGAAATGAGAGGATAAAACTAAAGCAATATAATTGTTTTGTTAATTTTTTTCCAATACTTTTACTCTTTTATTCCTTGTTAATTATTTTATATTAGTTTAAAGCTATAAAAAAAAAGGTATTTTTTGAGTTTTTTAAAGTTCTACCTTGTAACTGTCGTAAGCACTGTTTCTTTAATTAATAGACACTACCGGATTAAGACAAATTGCTGGCGACTTTCCGTCGTCGGCCTTATTTTTTTTTTTGCCGGAATTGTCATTACCGGCGACAAGTCGCCGGCAATGACGTCGCCGGAAATAGCCCGCCGGAGATAACATTGCCGGCGACGGCATTTCACGTCACCGGTAATGTCCTAAACATCACCGGTGACTCAAGTCGCCGGCAATGTCAGCGCCGCCGTGGCCGGAATTTGAAGACATTGCCGGCGACTTAGGTCCATGTCGCCGGCAATGCTTGGAAAAAATTTGAAAAAAAAACGCGGTTCTGGATTGGGCCCAATTCCAGAACCTGCATTGAAAGACATAAACCGTACAATCATACAAGTTCAACAGTACACATAAATGTCCAACGTACAGTACAAATAGCAACGATACGAAAATTAACTAGAACTACACGTCAGGGTCGAAGAAATCCATGTACTCATTTGAACTCCGGTGGCTACCCTGGTCTTGCTGTGGCGGTGACTGGTGCGGTGGTGGTGGTGAATAACTGGGGAAACTGGGGAACACAGGGACCGGGGGAGGTGTGGGGAGCGGTTGCCCGGTAGTCTGAGCCGCGTACATCGTCTGCATCCAGGTGAACATTTGTGTCTGCTGCTGGACCATGAGGCGGTGTTGCTCGATCATCCCCCGGTACTCGGCATCTCTGGCTGCCTGCTGCTCGGCCATCTGCCTCATCTCCTCCATATGCCTCCTTTGCTCCTCCAACTCCCTCTGCGTCCTCTGAAGCTCCGCTGCGAGGTTACGACTAGAAGCTGAACTTCTTGACCCGGTAAAGTATTCTGAAGTGATCTTCAATACTCCTTCGCCCGCCGAGCCCATTCCCCTACAGTAGTAGGTATTCTTTCCAGTCCCGCACGCTTTTGCCATGATCTGAGCCGTTATAGGCCGATCAAGTGGATCGATCTGAGAGGCATACTGGGTGACTTCTTCCTCGGAGCAGTCAGGATGGTTACCCCGAGCTATATTCATGGTCACTTCTGTGGTCGCCTCCTCCACTCTCGCCTAATTGAAAAGCAAAAATGAATAACGTATTATCTAACAAAATAAATTAATATCGAAAAATAGTTTTATTAACACATGGAGAGGCGAAAGACTTACCGCTTCTTCAGGGCACTGCGGATAGAACTTCTGATGAATATACACCAACGGGTTCACTTCTTGTTGTTGCTGCGCCTTACTCGACCAACCCAAATAGTTCAGTGAACCTGCATGATGAGTCCTGGTGTTTTTCAATCTATTTGCCCGGTTCGTCTTCAAAATCGCCTTGTTTGATAAACATTTGTAAAAAAATTAGTAACTAACTATTTGAATGTGATACGATACATTAGGCTTGTAAGATATGTTCAGGATGCATACCTTCGCTTTGGGGTGCTCGAAGTGGGCTATCAGCCACAGCCACTCGTACTCCCTAAACCGGAATTCGCTAGGGGTAGAACCTCGGCCTAGCTCCTTGTATAGAGTGTAATGTGAAGAAAGCTCGTTCTTCCACTCTTTATACCTATATTAACACCAGGAAAAAAAGTTAGAGATATTAAAACACTTGATAAACAAAAATCTAACTCGATATATACTCAAATAACTCGAAGCACATCATCTCATATGTAATTGACGCTCTACCCACGTGTGAATAAGAACTTTATCCACGACAAACCACACCTGCAATATGAATATATAAACGGTAAAATTATATATTTATTCAGACTTAATTAATAAATGTAAAATTTACGTAATGAAAATACGATTTAACTCACACTCAGTGCATTATGCACTTGCATCTTCACGTAGATAGGAAGATTTCGTGAACATGCAAGTGGGACCTTGTCCCGCACGATCGCCCCAGCCATGCTGACATATTTTCGCGTGGTGTCAAATGCCTCGATCACCTCCCAATCCTCATTGGCCCTAATGGGCGTTTTCCTTCCCCCGGTGGCCTGCTCAAGTCGCCGCCCGGTGCAGGTGCCTCTAGCCCCTTTCCGTTTTCCAGTACCATTAACGAAATTGCCTAATAATACAATGTCAACAAATTGATATCATTAATTGAACCTATCGTAAGTCTTAAGTAATAATTAAGTAATCAATCTAATGTTAAATAAAATTTACCTGCATCGTCCATTTGTTGGTTGGTGCACCTCACACTCCAAAGATACACGGGGTCAAACGGGATGAAGTTGTACGCTTCCTCCACGCTCAGGAACTCCGGCCGTCCTTCAACATAAATAGGCATCCCCCTATCATCGAATTCAGGGATCACCGGAATCTCGTCGGGTAGGAAGAGACCGGACGGCGGAGATAGACGAGGCCTGGACGATGAGGCGCCAGCACCATCTGCCTCAGATGATTCCCGTGAAACGGGAGTAGGCACCGGGCGAATTGGGGGCATTCGGATGGAGGGAGTTTCTGATGCCCCCGTTGACTGTCGCTCGTCTGAGGGTCTGTTGACGGAGGGACGTCTGCTGACTGAGGCTCGAGGCTCGACTTCCGGTTGCACGGCTCCGGATCGTGCAGCTTCCTCCTCTGCTCGCGCAGCTAGCAAGGCTTGTGTGCGAGTATTCATCATTGGCCCACTGCGCGTGTTGCTGACTGCGGCTGAGGAGGAAGCTTGACTACTGCTCCCTCCACTATTTCGGGAACCTCTCCGTTTGATGCCTCCAAGCCAATTTGCCACAAAACCTCCTGGACACCGTAATAGTCATGGGTTCGGTTCTATAACAAATCGGAACCGGACAGTTTGGAATCGGAACCGGGCGGAACCGGAACCGATTGAACCCGGAACCGTTTGGAACTGGAACCGTTCGGTTTCAAACGGTTCTGGTTACAAACAGTTCTGTACCCAAACGGTTCCGGTTCCATGCGGTTCCGGATTAAAACCGTTCTGGTTCCAAACCGTTCCGATTCCGATTTTTCACCTTAATTTATACGTTAAATTAACAACTATATCACCTTAATCCAAATTAAACACGTTAAATGCCGATTCCGATTTTTCACCTATCATACGTTAAATTAACAACTATATCACCAATTTTCACATATATACATACATCATTTTCGACTTAAATATATACATATTAATCCAAATCACGCACCCTAATTAATTTTCCACATTTTTCACAGATATATATACATCATGCATCTTAATTTAATTTAATTTTCACATATATATATACATCACATATTAATCCAAATCACGCACCCTAATTAATTTCCCACATTTTTCAAACATTACCGGTATATATATACATTGCATATAAATTAATCCAAATAACCCTAATTAAATTTAATTTCCACATACATTTATATATACACATGGCCACATACGTACATACGTATATTTATATATATGCATAAAAATAAACAAAAATTGAGAGAGAGAGAGAGAGAGAGGGAGAGAGAGTGAGCTTGCATGCACCTGCCATGGTGGAGCTCGAGCTGATTTTCCGGCGACGGAGGTGAGGGGAGGAGGAGGGGAGGAGAGGGATTTTCAATTTGAAATTTCGATTTTTAGTGTGGAGAAGGGAGAGGAGGTGATGGGAGGGGAGAGGGGAGGAGAGGAAGAGAGATTTGAGGAGAGGGAGGTGGCCGGAACAGTTTGGGAGGAGGAGAGGAGGAGTTTTAGGATTTGAGATAGTGAGAAATGAGGGAGAGGTCGAGCTGAAGCAGCCCATATGCAGTAGACATTGCCGGCGAGTTAGTTGCAACTCGTTGGTAATGTCATTACCAACGAGTTGCTTAACTCGTTGGTAATGTCATTATTTCCCGAAGAATATCCAACACGATTTCCGACTACGATTTCCAACACGATTTCCGACTACAATTTCCGACTACGATTTCCAACTACGATTTCCAACACGATTTCCGACTACAATTTCCGACTACAATTTCCGATTACAATTTCTGACTACATTTTCCGACTACGATTTCCGACTACGATTTCCAACACGATTTCCGACTACATTTTCCGACTACAATTTCCGTCTACGATTTCCGACTACGATTTCCGACTACAATTTCCGACTACAATTTTCGACTACAATTTCTGACTACAATTTCCGACTACATTTTCCGACTACGATTTCCGACTACGATTTCCCACACGATTTCCGACTACATTTTCCGACTACAATTTCCCACTACGATTTCCGACTATGATTTCCGACTAGAATTTCCGACTACAATTTCCGACTACATCATTAACGTACTAAGGATGATAATTGTAATCATCTTCATCACTTGAGTCTGACTCAGTTTCATAGGTAACCTCTGGCAATATGTGCCGCTCCTCGTCATCTGAATCAGCGTCAACTTCATATGGATTAACATCGAGAAGTTCTGCTCAAGTAATTCGAACCACACTCCCATATCTCACATTATTAAGGCGAATCGTAGATGATTCTAGAATGTCAAAAGCGTTCGGCTCTTGGTATGCAGTAACTTCCTCATCATCTGCGGTCCCACCAAGTGTGGCAGCACTGTATATGTTTCTATGAGCAACATGGTTAACCACATTCCACGGGACTTTGTTAAGAAGATCGTCCAGGTAAAACACTTGTTTTACTGATGAGGCAAGAACGAAAGGGTCATCTTCATACCAGCTAGTAGCAGTATTCACCGAAAATGTTCCGTACTGATCGGTCCTTGTGTTCTCCGGGCTAGTATCAAACCATCTACACTTGAACAAGTGCACTTTCATGCGGTTCCCATAAATTAGTTCAAAAACTGAATGAAGGACACCGTAATAGTCAACGCCATCCTACCCACCATGGACCATCACCCCACAATTCTGTGTTTTCAGTCGGTTGTCTCGAGCTTCACATATAAATTTCACGCCATTGACCTGACACATCGAGTAAACTTTTGAAGCTATCGGTTTCATCGCCAGGACCCTCAATTCGTTTGGCCACTCTGGGCAACCATCATTTGCTATATGGTTCATCTGAAAACGATAAGAAATACGTACACAAGAAATTATGAACATAGAAACCACAAAACCACGTACGTACACACATGCTATATAAGGATATATATAAAAATAGACATATACACATATACCCTTACCCATTGACCAAAGTAGTTTGCAAACGTCCTGTTGTGGTAATCAACATTTCCGGCAATAGCAGGGCAGTGAAGATGATAGTTTTTCCAATATTGTACTTCTTGACAGTTAATCAGTACCGACCAGTGGGCAATGGCTACCTCATTTCCATCTAACTTGTACGACTTTGGCAAGTTTCCCTGTACTACCACGTCATTCGAGATGATAGAAAGGTTGAACTGGGGTTCATCTATCGGCATCTGTTGTTGGGGGTCCCCAAGCGCTCCCAAATACATTTTGGTGTACGTTACACACTCGTGCGCAACATATGCTTCAGCGATACACCCTTCAGGTGCATATTTATTCTTCACATAGTCCTTGTAGGCTCCCAATTGTCTACAAGTACACAAGTGCATGTTAACTTACGTAAAAAATAAGAATTTACATATAAAAACAGAGACAAACCAAATGTATGAATCATTTGTACCTTTCCATGGGATACATCCAAGTGTAGTGTACGGGACCGGTAAGCAACAATTGTTCGGGAAGATGGATCATCAGGTGAGGCATAATGTCGAAAAAATTTGGGGAAATATCCTCTCAAGCTTGCACATGATAAAAATGATCGATGTCATCTTGCATCTCCCTGAGATCTGATTTTTTAACTTCCCTGGTGCATAACTTCTGAAAGAATCTTGACAAGTCCACCAACGGCTCCACCACCTCTTTGGGCAGGTACCCTCGAATGAAAATAGGGAAAATGCGCTGAAGCAGTACATGGCAGTCATGACTCTTTAATCCGTACATCTTATTGTCCCGGAAGTTAACACACCTGCTTATATTTCCTGCATAGCCATAAGGATACCTGCATATATATATATATAGCCATAGGCAACAATTATATTTCTCGCATATAACCATAATCCGGTAAAAATTTAAGGCCAAATTCCTGCATAGCCATAAGAATATATACCTGACATTTCTCAGCCACCGAAAAATTTCATGCTTATGCTTCGGCTTTACGGTGTAAGGAGCTTGCAGCATTTTTCTCTTACCATCTCTTAACCACAAATGTTTCCGCAGTCCCATAGCTTTCAGATATATGCGTGCCTTGGGGATGTCTTTTGTTTTCCCCTCCAAGTTAAGAACTGTGCCCACCACACTTTCACACACATTATTCTCTATGTACATGACATCTAGGTAGTGTATGATAGGCAACCTGGGCCAGTAGGGGAGTTCCCAGAATATGCTCTTGTGTGTCCAAAACTTATACCTTTCGGGCTTGTCTGGAATTGACGCCACTATGTCAGGATGATTGCTCAGCTGGCCAAAATCATATTCATTCAACACTTCCAAAATTTCTTCCCCTGTATCCCCTGGTAACGTTGCCCGACAACATACCGCGGGCAGGAAAATCACTGATGGTGCCAAAAAGCATGGCATGCATCTGGAACATCTCATTTTTGAACCTATCGTAAGTGGGGTGGCCACACTCACTCAGGTACTTAAGCTCCTCAATCAAAGGCCTCAAATACATATCGAGACACTTTCTTGGATAACCCGGGCCCGGAATTAATAGAGTGAGCATATTGTATTCCTTCTTCATGCACATCCATGGTGGAAGGTTGTACGGTACCAAAATAACTGGTCATATACTGTATTGAAGACTCATGTTGCCAAAAGGGTTGAATCCGTCAGATGAGAGCCCTAGCCAAACATTTCGGACCTCTGCCGCAAAATGATCAAACTCCTTGACCATATGCTTCCAAGCCTCTCCGTCGGAAGGGTGTATAAGGGTGTCATCGTCAGGCAAATTCCTCTCAGCCCACCATCTCATTGCTTTGGTCGTGAATGAACACATGAACAACCGCTCCAGCCTATCCATAAGCGGGAAATATCGAAGTATCTTCACAGCTTTCTTGTTGCCTGCAGGAGTCAACTTATACCTTTCTGTAAAACATACCGGGCATGCTTCAAGGTCTTCAAGATCTTTTCCCCAAAAGAGAATACAATCATATCTGCATGCATGGATTTTGATGTAGGAAAGCCCAAGATCTTTCAGGATATGTCGCACCTTATGATGAGTGGTAGGAAGACGATGACTGGGTGGCAGTAGCGAAGCAGTCCACTTCAGCCAAGAATCAACAGCTTTGACAGACATTTTGTTCTCCATTTTTAGCTGCACCACTCCCATCACACTTTCAAGAACAGTCTTACTACAACCGTCATACAACGGAGTCTGTTGCAATGCAATCAGGTTGTTGTACTTGTCCATACCGCTTGTGTTGACATGAGCTCCAGGTAATGGCTCGACTGGCTCAATATGTGGAAACCCTCAACGACGGGAGGGACATTTGGTGCTTCATCAGCAAATACACCGCTCTCATGAGGAAACATATCATTGATTAACATCGATGTTGGATCATAGGATGGACTGCTCCTCTCAGCAAAATCTCCATGATAATAGCGTGGACTGGCCCTCTCACCAAATTGTCCATGATCATGCGGACCCGCTAACGATGTTTCACCGTGATAAATTCAACAAGTGTACTTATCCCAAAACCCGTATTTACTCAGGTGTTTCTGGACTTTATCAATGGGAAAACGAAATCGATCGCTGCGACACTTACATTCTTTACACGGGTAATAATGAAGTGTAGTGTCTCCACAATTAGCCTTCACAAAATTCACAAAACTCCTAATTCCCTGGTGATATCTGACATCCCATCTTTCGAGGCTCATCCAACTCTTGTCCATCCTGAAAATTCTAACAATTTTACGTATTATATATACACACATTCACTACTAATAATTGACGCGATATCTCAATTCAACTCTAATTAAATCAACACATGCATGCATATATATATATATATATATCTATATATATATCGATCTAATCTCTGAATTCGATTCAGTACTCGATGATGATATTCTTCTTTTTTCAGTTCAATATTTGACTAGGTAGGAGGCTCTCTTAAGCCTGACTACGATAGCACTACGATAATACCAGTCGTTGATTCAGACACAAGATAAGATTAACTACAAGCAGTTTTCTCGTTTCGGTGACATCAACAACATTTCATATCTCACGAATTGGATTTGATCAACACACACATATATATATACATACACATATACGTATATATACACGTACCTATATATATATAGCTCCCCGAGTGATCGAGTTTTCGACGCGCGCCTTAATTTTGACAATACCGAAGGATCGATTTCAGAGTGTTTTCCTTCTTTCGATTTCACCGGATTTTTTTTCGATTCAAATGAATGAGCTGCTGCGATTTGCATCTAATATAAGAGGCATTGCCGGCGATTCATTAAATCGCCGGAAATGGAGACATTACCGGCGACTTTTTGCCAGAATTTCGCCGGTAATGTTTCAAAACATTACCGGCGACCTCCTCCATCGCCGGCAATGTGGAGCCAAGCATTTCCGGCGATTTTCCGGCCGGAATTTCGCCGGCAATGTTTGGCTTGACATTGCCGGCGACAGAGGAGGTCGCCGGTAATGTTTTGAAACATTACCGGCGAAATTCCGACGACATTACCGGCGACGGAGTAAGTCGCCGGTAATGATGAACATTACCGGCGACTTCATTACCGGCGACTTTCTCGGTCGCCGGTCTTGTTTTTGGAAATCTCGCCGGTAATGTTGTAAAACGTGGTAGTGAGAGATATGCGGTCAATAAATATAATAGAACGAGGAAAGGAAATCTAACGCATGGGGTGCAGTTTATCATTTATTTTTTATTTATTGTGATCAGATATTAGTATTAATATATTAATATTAAAAATAATAATAGAAAATAGAAACTTCAATCAACGATCGACCACAAATGTGGGGGTGTAGTGATAATATGATCCGGATCATATAATTTTAAAATTCTTTATTATTTAATATAATTTTTATCATTCTGAAACCTTCAAAAAATATAATAAGTAGTTTGGATGTCCAAAAAATTCTCCAACAATTCTCACACTCTCATATGAACGAGGTGTATCAACTCATGCAAAATATTCGAAACATATTTTTCATGATTGAGATCCTCTCAAGAAAGTATAACTCATTGCATTAACCGGCCTCTTTTGAGAACAAATTAATATGAAACGAAGACCGACCGAATCAATTTGTGTTCCCTCATAACTTCTTTTTCTAGTCCGGCAACACTCTCATTCTCATGATAATAAGCTGCATCAATTCTATAATGAATTTAGAAAATTAATCGTCTTGTGAATCCTCTCCTCTCAAAGGAAGCATTAGCGTATATCAAGTTGATCTCTTTGACCACTATGAAAATGCATGCGGATCATATTCATTTTTTTAACAAATACTTATCAACAACGTTAAATACATGAGTAAAAGAAAATATGTGTATTTTCAATGATGAATATTTGGATCACAATTTTTTATTTTTTTTTATAAATGTCTTCTAATTATTGTTGCTTGATGATCGATAATAGATTATAGGAAAAAAGCTTACATTCTGAAATGAACGAGGCGGAGGAAGTAATATTTAAAAAAAATCAACCGTTGGATGTCACCGAGGAAAGGAGTTATGTCTATGGTTAAAAATTTACATGAATTTGAAGTTATTTGGATCTCGATCCATAGAGTCAACTCTTAACCCTATACACTCACAAAACTAGAACACTCGTAACTAGTTAGTCACAACTTCCTTTTTCTAGTCTGTCAGCGCTCTCACTCTCGTGATGATTAGATGTATCAAGTCATGCATAAAATCTAGAAAATTTATGGTATGTGAATATACTCCTCTTAGAGGAAGCATTAGTACGTGTATATTGAGTTGATCACTTTGACTACTATGAAAACGCATGCGGATCATATTAACTTTTTAACAAATACTTATCAATATACGTTAAATACATGGGTAAAAGAAAATATGTGTATTTTTAATGATGAATATTTGGATCACAATATTCGGACTTCACGATTCCGGCCACCTCTGGCCTTGAAATTGATATGATTAGAATCCTCTCTTGATTTCCTATGGTTTGGAACTTGGTTTTGTGTGATTTGATGAGGTTATGAGGGAGAACGAACTCGGTGAAGTTCATGGATTTTGCCGGATTCGTGTGGCCGGCTCCGGCCACTTTTGGGGTCGGGTGTTTGGGAGGAAAGGTTTCCCTCATCCTTGCGAAACTTTTGGGTGAAGGAATTGTGATTTGGTTGAGGTTTGAAGCTCGCCGGAATCTCACCGGAATCCATGGATTCCGTGAGTTTCGAGCTCAATTCCGGCAGGTGGGCTTGGAATTGGGTCTCGGTGTAGAAGAGAAATGTGTTAGGCTTGAGGATGACTTGTGATCTGGAAATTTTGGCCGGGATCCGTCACCGTTGACGCCGCACCACCTGCGGCGGCGGCAGTCAACGGCGGCGCTCCGGCGAGGGAGTTGACTTTTTAGAATTTGACGAGTTTTATGTCGTTTTGCTCGTAATCGTGCTCCGATCATCGCCTTGAGGTTTTCGAGTTGATTTGGATGCCGGATTTTTAGTCGAGGGTTTATGTGGAGAATTTGGGGAATTTCGACGATTATTTTGTATCGAATTCTATGTTTCTGAAAATGGTTGGTTTCCGAGGTGTGGTACAGAGTTATGAACTGTGATTTTGATCAGTTATATTTTGTGATTATTCAGGGGATCGAGATTGTACATTGGGCGAGGGATCTTCCGCCGGATCTCGTGATTAGCGCGTTTGCGCGTTGTGTTATCTATGAGTGGACCTTTTTATTTACATTGTCGTAGTGAGTTCTTGATTTCAGTATTTATTTCCAGTACGATGTTGAGATTATTTCTTGTTTTTGGAGGTATTGTTTTATATTTTATATGGTGATGGCATTTACTTAGCATCGATGCATTGGCTACTCGGCTGATCACCTGTAGTCCAGATCCAGGGTTAAGAGATTCCCCTGATGTGCCTACTAGACTTGAGAGATTCGCCTAGTCTATCACCGTCGGGCTTGAGAGATTCGCTTGACCGTCGGGTTTGAGAGATTCGCCTGACACCTCCATTCATTTTATGAACTCGCTTTGTATTTATATTATATAAATGGTGAAAGGACTATGATTATTTTCGTCCACTCACTCTAACAATTTTATTTGCCTTTCCCCTGAGCTTTTCGGTTTCCATGCCCAGTTTACAGTTCGGATTCTTGTGTCTCACGTCCCAGTCGTAGGCGTAGTGTTCGAGCTACCTTTCTTTTCCAGTAGGTTTCTTGTTTTGCCTACTATTGTATATTTTTGTATATATACACTAGAGGTCGCTCTGATTACTATGTCGTTATACTCTTATATATGTTTTTCCCCAGATTTCTGTAAAGTACAGTTTTGATTACCACTTTGCATTATTGTTATGATATTGAGAAATCCGGATGGGATTGGTGCCCACGGTTTGGCTTTTGTGGCATAGGATGAAGTGTGTTTTCGGGTGCAAGTTTATGGCAATTCCACGTTATAGCAAAACTCTGCCGAAATTTTTGTGGTTTTTGCAAGTTCGTGTTTTCAGAAGGGGTTTGATTCCGGTTTAGGAAACTAAATCAGGGTTGGGTCCTTTCAGCTTGGTATCAGTGCATTAGGTTTTACGTTCTGTAGACTCTTGTAGTTGTGACACTAAGGGTATTTGAGTATGTACAACATGTTTGGAGCGATGACCCGACTGGCCAACGGTTACTCATAACTGCTTCGGGTGTTGTATATGTTCAAATGTCTGAAGTCTCATGATTACGTTCCTTGTGCTTGTGACTAATGCTTGTCTTATATCATTAGGATGCCTAACTACGATGTCTCGGAACAAATTTGATGAGTTTGTGAGTTCCGCACTTCGAGGTGAGGATATCGAGAAGGAAAGGCAGATGAGATTCCAGTCTCGACGATTTGAGGAGGGTGGATCGAGTCAGGGACTTTCCAAGAGGCTGAGTTCTGATACTTCTGGATCGGCATCATCGTCGGGCAGTGGACCATATAGACCACCAGGTAGTTCAGCTAGACAGAGGCAGAGATGGAGAAGGGATCGACCTCAGAGACCACAGTCTAGTGGGGGTTCTAGCGGATCCAGCTACCCTCGTCGTACCGGTGGCACTTTTGCCGTACCTAGGGAGTACCCATTGTGTAGTCTCTACAGCAGGCATCATGTTGGTCCATGTCAGTGAGGCCCTATCGTTTGTTATCGTTGTGGCCAGGAGGGTCACTATGCGAGGGAATGTTTCCAACTTACTGGTACCGGTGGAGAGGCAGCCCAGAGTTCCGGAGGAGAGCGAGGTACCACTTCTGGGGCTTGACTAGTACAGTCTTCTAGTCAGGGAGGACAACAGGGTCACCCTCAGCGTGGACGACCAGCCGTACAGGCTTGGGTTCATGCCATGTCATTGCGTGAGGGCAGAGCTTCACCGAAGGGTTGTTATTGGTACATTGCATATTTTTGACTATCCAGTACTTACTTTGCTAGATCCGGTGCTACACATTCATTCATATCATTTAAATTATCATCTTTAGCTACTATGCCTGCATCTCCACTTCTGGGGTTATGGAGAGTGTTGTATTCGTCCGGTGAGGTCTTGAGTATTGGTTGGGTATATAGGGATTGTGAGATCTTTGTTGGAGGTCATGGTTTAGCAGCGGATTTGTTATTGCTGGATATTATTGACTTTGATATGATTTTGGGTATGGACTTCTTGGAGACACATTGGGCTATGTTCGATTGTCACGAGAAGGAGGTTGTGTTTCGACGTCCAGGTTTCCCTGAAATATTGTTTCGCGGTGAGAAGAATACTTCATTGCAATGTGTGATTTCAGCGATGAAGGCCGAGCGGATGATGAAGAAATGTTGTGTTGCATACTTAGCTCATGTTGTGGATATACAGGCTGCTGTATCAGACATTGGTGATATTGAGGTTGTTTTCGAGTTTCCAGATGTGTTTCCGGAGGAGTTACCGGGTATTCCTCCAGTTGGGGAGATCGATTTCACCATTGAGCTTTTACCGGGCACTGGACCCATATCACAGACACCTTATCGTATGGCGCCAGCGGAGTTGAATGAGCTACATATTCAAGTTCACGAGTTGCTGGAGAAAGGTTTCATACGACCCAGTGTATCACCGTAGGGTGCTCCTGTACTATTTGTGCGGAAGAAGGATGGTTCCATGCGGTTATGTATTGATTACCGGAAGCTGAATCAAGTCACTGTGAAGAACAAGTATCCGTTGTCACGGATTGACGACTTGTTTGATCAGCTTATGGGAGCTTCAGTCTTTCCGAAGATTGATATCAGGTCTGGATACCATCAGTTGAGGATCAGAGAGTCAGACGTGGCCAGGACAGCTTTCAGATCACGATATGGACATTATGAGTTCTTGGTTATGCCGTTTGGGTTGACCAATGCCCCCGCAGCTTTTATGGACTTGATGAACAGGGTGTTCAGACGGTTTCTGGACAACTTTGTGATCGTGTTCATCAACGACATCTTGATTTACTCCAAGAGTATGGGCCAGCACAAGAAGCATTTGTGAGCTGTTTCGCGGACTTTGCGGGACAATCAGTTGTTTGCGAAGTTCAGCAAATGTGAGTTTTGGTTGGATAGCGTGAAGTTTTTGGGTCACGTGATATCAGCTGAGGGAGCCAGCGTGGATCTTGACAAGATTGAAGCCGTGTTGAATTAGAGTAGACCTACCACCGTACCAGAGATCAGGAGTTTCTTGGGTTTGGCAGGTTATTATCGGCACTTTATGCAGGATTTTTCTCGGAATGCCACTCCACGTACCAGATTGATGAAGAAAGGCATCAAGTTCGAGTGGTCCGATGCATGTGAGGAGAGTTACTTACTGTTGAAGGAAAAGTTGACCATTGCACCAGCTTTGACTTTACCTGACGACAGTGGAGAGTTCGTGGTTTACAGCGATCCACCAACTTGGGGCTTGGTTGTGTTCTGATGCAGCATAGCAGAGTGGTGGCCTATGGTTCCAGGCAGCTGAAACCACATGAAGTCAACTATCCAACCTATAATTTGGAGTTGGCTGCTATTATATTAGCTTTGAAGAGTTGGAGACACTACCTATACAGAGCTCAGTGCAAGATATACACAGATCACAAGTGTCTCACTTATTTGCGCACGCAGCCAGACTTGAATATGAGGCAGCGCAGATGGATGGAGTTGATTAATGACTATGATTGCACTTTCGAGTACCATCCAGGGAAGGCTAATGTCGTTGCTGATGCACTCAGTCAGAAATCCGGAGCTTCATTGTTTCATGTGTGTGTGGCCAGAGTTTCCATGTTAGTCGAGCTACGGGCTACAGGAGCTGAGTTCGAGTAGGATGATGACGGAGCTTTGTTGGCTAGCTTCCAGGTTCGACTGGTGTTGGTTGATCAGGTGCGGGAAGCTCAGGATACAGCTTCCTATCTGTTGGACAAGAAGACCATGATTCGGAATGGTGTGCCAACAGAGTTTCGGTTGAGTGATGATGATACGTTTCTATTCAGAGGCAGATTATGTGTACCCAAGGATGAGAGTTTGAAGAAAGAGATTTTAGACGAAGCTCATTGTTCTGCGTATGCGATACATCCCGGCGGTACGAAGATGTTTCGTACAGTTCGAGCTTATTACTGGTGGTGCAATATGAAGCGGGAGATTGCCGCATATGTGAGCAGATGTCTGATTTGTCAGCAGGTTAAAGCGGAGAGGCAGGAGCCTGCGGGAAAGTTACAGCCCTTGGAAATTCCGGTTTAGAAGTGGGAGCACATTACCATGAATTTCGTGTATCAGTTACCGCGTACTTCGGCTGGTAATACTGGTATTTGGGTTACCGTAGATCGTTTGACGAAATACGCTCATTTCCTTGCATTTCCGGGGAAGATTTCAGTGGGCAGATTGGCAAAGCTGTATTTGGCGGAGATCGTTCGTCTGCATGGTGTACCTGTATCCATTGTTTTTGACCGGGACAGTCAGTTTACTTCTGAGTTCTGGCAGGCATTGCACCAAGCTATGGGTACTAGATTGCATTTCAGTACAGCTTTTCATCCTCAGACTGATGGGCAGTCTGAGCGGACTATACAGACTTTCGAGGATATGTTACGGTCTTGTGTTTTATAGTTTCTAGGAAATTGGGACCAGCAACTACATTTGATTGAGTTCGCCTACAACAACAACTATCAGGCCATTATTGAGATGGCACCGTACGAGGCCCTATACGGGAGGCAGTGCCGCACTTCATTGTGTTGGAGTGAGGTGGGCGAGCGATGGCTTATTGGCCCTGATCTGGTGAAGAGCACCATGGAAGACATCCAGATTATCCGAGACAGATTAAAGATTACCCAGGATTTCCAGAATAGTTATGCGGACGTGAGGAGAAAGAGTCTTGAGTTCGATGTGGGTAATTGGGTCTTCCTGAAACTATCTCCGTGGAGGGGAGTGGTGCGTTTCGGGAAGCGTGGCAAGCTTCGACCACGGTACATTGGTCCGTACGAGATCACTTAGAGGGTTGGAGCCGTGGCTTACAGACTTGTCTTGCCGTCCGAGATTGCTCGTGTACACGATGTTTTTCATGTTTCGATGTTGCGGGAGTATATTCCAGATCCATCACATGTGTTAGCGCCACATCAGCTACCGATCCGAGAGGATTTGACATATGTGGAGGAGCCGGTATAGATTCTCGATTGACGTGAGCAGGAGTTGAGGCACCGTGTTATACCGCTGGTGAAGGTCTTGTGGCAGAATCACTCGATTGAGGAGGCCACCTGGGAGACTGAGCAGCGTATACGGGAGCAGTATCCTCATTTGTTCACCTAACAGGTACGTAAATTTCGAGGTCGAATTTTTTTTAAAGGGGGTAGATTTGTGACGACCCGGAATAGAATCAGTAGAATAATCGGCTTAATTCGCAAGTTAGCGCGTAATCACTGTTTTCCGTAAATTGTGTGAATTACCATTGTTAGCGCGTAATCACTGAACACTGAATCTACCATTGTTAGCGCGTAATCACTGTTTTACGTAAATTGTGTGAATTACCGGTTTTGATTACGACTTAATTATCGGTCGAGAATTTGAGTTGAGTCTCTTCTCGAGAGTTGTTGTACACGTGATTTCGAGTTCGTGGGAGGTTCCGGATAATTAATTTGATGACCGAGAAATATAATATGAATATTTGAAATCGCAGAATCTCGTCGATTTTATCCGTTCGTATTTGAGTTTATCCGAATCGTGATTGTTATCTGTTTTGGACCGTCGATCATCCCGAGCCGTGAGTATAAATATCGGAAATAGTCAAAAATTTGTCGAAAACACTGTTCGGGAAATTTGACCGCCATTGACTGCGTTGACCGTTGACTTTTTCGGGTTGACCGGAGCTCCTCCGTTCTTGCGAGATGCCGCCTTCGGTTTTTGAATTTCCGGCCACTTCAGGCCTTGAAACTGGTATGGTTAGCTCCCTCTCTTCATTTGCAATGGATTGGAACTTGGTTTGACTTGAATTGATGTCGTTTTGAGGTTGTACGAACTCGGGGAAATTTGTGTTTTTCGCCGGATTCGGGTGGCTGGTTCCGGCCACTTTTGAGGTCGAATGTTTGGGGGGAAAGGTTCCCCTCAACCTCTAGTTGCTTTGGGTAGAAGGAATTGAGGGATGGTTGCCGTTTTGGAGCTCGCCGGAAAGTCATTGGAATCCATGGATTCCATGACTTTCGAGGCTATTTCCAGCCACTTTGGTGGTTGGATGGTGGTGGTACTTTGAGAGAAGTTGTTGGGCTTGGAGAGAAGAGCATTTCTGGAAAGTTTGGTCGAGTTTGGACGCCGTCGCCACAGCGCCGCCGGCGGTGCTCCGGCGAGGTCCGAATTTTCGAGATTTTTATGTGTTTCCAACTTGTTTTCGCGCTCTGAACGCAGTCGTGAAGTTTTCGGGTTGGTTTGGGTACCGGATTTTTAGTCGAGGGTTTGTGTGGAGATTTCGGGTGATTTCGTCGATTATTTTGTATCGCGTTATATATTTCCGGGAACGGTTGATTTCCGAGGTGTGGTACATTGTTGTGAATTGTGATTTTGATCAGATATATTTTGTGGTTATTCAGGGGATCGCGATCGTTCTTTGGGCGAGGGATCTTCCACCGGACCACGTGATTAGCGCGAGTGCGTGCTTTGCTCACTTATGAGTGGACTTTTATATTTTCACTGTCGTTGCGAGTTTGTGATTTCCGTATTTGTTAATATACGACGTTATTATTATTTATTACTTTTGGAGGTACTATTTTATATTTTATGGTGATGGCATTACTTGCATCGATGCTTCGGTTACTCGGCTGATCACCGGTAGTCTGACCAGAGTTGAGAGATTCCTCTGGACCAGAGGTGAGAGATTCCTTTGGGCAGGGTTGAGAGATTCCCCTGTTATGCCGCTAGGGTTGAGAGATTCCCCTAGCCTATCACCGTCGGGTTTGAGCGATTCACCTGACCGTCGGGCTTGAGAGATTCGCCTGGCACCTCCATATATATTTTCCGAACTCGCTATACTTTACATTGTTTATTGTATATGAAATTGGTGAAAGGCATATGCTTATTTTTTTCCACTCACTCTAACGTTTTATTGCCTTTCTCCTAGGTTTTTCGGCTTCCGTGCCCAGTTTGTAGTTCAGATTCTGGAGTCTCACGTCGCAGTCGGAGGCTAGTCGTTCGAGCTACCTTTCTTTTCCAGTAGGTTTTTTTGTTTTGCCTACTGTTGTATATTTTGTATATATATATACACTAGAGGTCGCTCTGATACGTTACTGATACATTTTTTTATGTGATTTTGCACTGATTTTCTGTAAAGTACAGTTATGTTTACTGCTCTATATTATTGATATGATATTGAGAAATCCGGATGGGATTGGTGCCCACGGTTTGGCTTTTGTAGCATAGGATGTAGTGTATTTTTCGGGTGTAGGTTAATTGCAATTCCGCGTTAGTAGCATTACTCTGCCGAAATTTTTATGGGTTTTGTTGGTTCGTGTTTTTAGAAGGGGTTTGATTCCGGTTTAGGAAACTAAATCGGGGTTGGGTCCTTTGATATGGATCACGAAACCAACATCTCCAAAAAACATTAGAAAGCGGAAGATGTAATAGAAATGTGTGGTCTGGGGGTAGAAAGTTCTACAACCATAGATCAATATCTTTTCAAACCATGCATGAATAATCTCTAAGACTCAAGAGTATATCCAACACCTAGGGGTTTTGAAGACGTATTCGAGTAATGGAAGTAGTTTGGAATTAGTAAGAATAAAAGGAGAAAAAGATATGCATCAAGCTGGAATCGGGAAATATGCCTATGCAGATGAGTTCACTTCAACGGAGAATGGGGAACAGCTCAAGACGAATCAAATTATTATCTTTATATGCGTGGAAATCTCCAGTTGTCTAGTTTCCAGAAAATCTTCCAGATCGTGAGTATCATGTTTCATTTAGAAGTTATGACGAATTTAGTACGAAGAGGTCAGTTTGCTTGAGAATCTGACTTTTTACCTCATCTTGAGGGTGAGCTCAAGGATGACCTTAGGGAGAAGTATAAGAAGATGATAAAATATGGAGGGATACGGTCACCAGACAAAGATAACAAAGACCGAGAATCACCAAACAAAGAGGTTATTCCTGGTTCTCCACCAATTGATGATTTTGCAATGTTGTACACCATTCAACTTGTGCCAGAATCTTCAATCCTCTATTCCATGACCAGATAGCTCAAGAGCGGCAGGCCCGAAAGGAGTCCTAAGTGGAGGGCTCAAAGGAAAGCTCGAGGAACATTTATCCTAGTAGCAGGCAACAGAAGGAGGCCAGAAACAGAGTATAGAAGGGAATTCACTCTACCAAGAGCAGGAGCCTCATGGTTTCCACGAAAAACAACTTCAGAGCTCGTGGAGAGCTAGAGGAAAAGGTGCTAAAGACTATGAATACCCTTGTAAGCAGTGGGAGGTCGTTAAGCAGGGTATGAATGGTACGTTTAATGTGAAAAACCCACGGCCTCAAGCTTTTCGTGAAAGTTAGGGGTGTTTTTCCGGAGAGCTCTGGATCAGATATAGAAACCTTGGGGCATTTTTCCCCTTAGCTCGAACATTGCTAGGGGTAAGGTTACCATATCTACTCACTCGAGCATTGAAGGAGACCATGAGAAAGCGACAAAATGATGGAGGAGACTACAAGGGTACATACCTAAAATCCTGAAGGCTTGAGGGATGTACACTCAGAATAAAAAAGATAGTAGGTTGATATTTCAGTCTTGAAAGTTTGTTGGAAGATTATCGAAACAAGGATTGAAAGCACTCGGAGTTATGCATGAAGAGAATTCAAGCTTAGTGCATTGAGTATTCTTCAATACTTAAACAGTCTAGCAGAATACTGGGGACAAGGAGTATCCAGCCAAATATCTCATTTTTCGATACAAAATTCAGAGATAATGTACCTCGACAAGGGCTTGCTGCAAAAGAATTACGGCTTTCCATACCAACATGTTTAAAGGACAAGCTGGAGGTTGAGCATCAGCTTGTGGACTAGAGATCCACAAGAAAAGTTAATGGATCAATTATAAACCTTCAAGTCCATGATCTTTTGAATGGAAAGCTTGAGGAGTCAAGCAAAAAGCTCGAGGACCAGGGGCTTTGGAATAGAAAGCTTTAGGACTTGAGATGAAAGCTCGAGGGCCTAAGGGCTTTGATGGAAAGCCTGAGGTGTCGAGCATAAACATATGGGTTATTGCAGTCATCGACATTGGAGCATGTTTAATGCAACTCATGTCATCAAACATGGAAATGTTAGTATTCTTTTTGAATCTTGATTCATTATATGGATTATTGAATTAAACATAAGGACCATGTGGAGAATGATGGATCACATGGGCTCAGAACTTTAGCAAGAGCGGAAGTTCGATGGTTTATGTGAAGTACGATGGTTTCTTGAGGTACGATGATCTGTTCGATTTATTTATTTGCACGATTTACATAAATCCCCCTGTGGTTGACTTTAACTACGAGAAACCGGAAAAACTTCATGTTGAACACCAGTATGGAAACCTCGAGGGTTTTCGAAAAAGTTTATGAGTTTTCCTAGGGAGTTTAAGGAACCTAGAAAATCGAAGGAAAGCTTGAGGGTTCAGTTTTGTATGTTCTCATGTCACGTGGAGAAGATGATGCTAACTGAGGGGACACCTTTCTCCCAAAGACACACAGAGTCCTCAAGCATTCAATATGTAATTGCTTATGGGCATTGGATTTGGCCATCCTTAAAAGCTAGAGTATTTTGAGTGAATCCATTGATGTGTATTTCTCAGCAATGTAATCCCTCTAGGTTTCCTCGAGATCATAGCATTCCCTCGAGGTTTCCAAGACAGCAGGTCACCATATCCTTTACGGAGAAGGAATCCACGGGACAAGCTCTATGAACTATTCCTAGATTTCATGGTTAATCTACAGGATTTATTCGATTGATTGATTATATATGATCAAGTATGAATGATTTGTTTTTGGAAAAAAGTGTTTTGCAAGTGTTTGATCTAATGACACCTCATCTGTAGCGATAAAGCAGACAAGCATCTAGAAGGGGCACATACTCTTCCTAACCAATTAGGTTTTTGATAAGATTGTTTTACGAATTGGCAAGTTTAACGAGGCGTGTCAGGAACTTCCTTTCTTATTCAATAACATAGTACAATTATACGATTATTCAATAAAATCTTATGTTTCAGTACATTGCTTTGTATTGTGTTGTTTACAATTTTTTTATTCCATCTTGAGGGACCTGGTGTCTAGGAGCGTGAGCTTAAGTGGGGCTGATGATGTTGGCTCCCATGGGATGAGCTTCTCCTATACAATCTCATCAAACCTTCCTTAGGAAATTTGATCCTAAGGGAGGAAAGTAGTAGGGGGTATAGAAGTTGTTCCTTATGGTTTGGTCAAAACACTCCGAAAAACCCATGAGTTTAGGCGCTTTTGGGGCAACAGCCATCAAGCCTAGTATGAGTAAAGAAAACGTCAATACCCAACTAAGGGATGACTTAGCCAAATTCTGGCACCAAGGGAATTTAAGTCCGAGCATATTCACATGGTGACGCCTTAGGGGTAAGCTAATTACGATTTGAGTTTTGTGGGAATTCGTCGTAGCACCTGGAACAAGTTTTCTAGATAGGAAAGCTCAGGGGATCCTACCAGACATAAAAGCTTGGCTAAGATGAAGCTCTAGAGTATGATAACCTTTGGTACAAGGTTGAAACTAAGCTAACAGTCTGTTGTAGGGAACCGTGTCAAAATCGCGAGCATTTGCTGGAGACCTCAACAAATAACGGAGGCTCATCCCTGAGCACTTGTATGATCCATGGGGTCTAAGAGGCACGCTGCGGCCACAGCTACTCAAAGGTGGCCCTAGTTATTTGAAAAATTGGACGATCTGTTAGAAAAGGTTTGTTGATTATTTTAGAAAAGATGTGCTAGTTGTTTGAGAAAGATGTGTTCAGGTAAATGTTGAAATATACTATTCATAAATAGCTAGAAAAGGTCGAGGGCAAAAAATATATTGCTCGAGAGATCAATGAAAGTATACAAAATGCTTCGTAAGCTTAGAAATTCTTAGAAAAAGAAGTTGTTCACTAGAAAAGTTACAGTTTTTCAGAAAGCCTCAAGCTTTCCGTGAAAGCTAGGGGTGGTTTCTTGAAATCTTGAGAAAGGTGTCAGAAAGCTTGAGGACGGTGTCAGAGAGCTGGTGTAGATCGCCACCATGCATTGTGAATGTTTTATTTTGGAACGTGAGATTGAAAAGTCGACGAAGAAATAACTATTTGCTCATGCATGTTTCATGAATCATGAGAGCATGAGTAAAGATGTAAATTCCAATTTACTATGAACATGTGCATCCCTAAGATGGTTCTACAAAGTAAGGTAGAAGATGATCATGTTCAAAAGAAATCGTTCATTTTCCCTAAGGTTTCCAAGTATGCAGTCTGCAGAAACCTTGGGGGTTTTCATACCTCGAGGGTTTTTCACAAACTTGGGAGTTTTCCAGAAACCTTGATGGGTTTTAGAAAGTTTGGTAGTTTTCCAGAAAGGTCATTAGCTTTCCATGGGAAAGCTAGGGGGTTTTTAGAAACCTTGAAGGGTTTTCTAGAAATTTCATCAACGTCTTTTTGTTGAGTTTTTTCTATGGGAACCTAGTTACTATGAATTATTTGAAGTTGCAACTTGTGGGAAGACTCCCAGGAAGTTGATATGATTGGATTTTTAGAAATTCTTGAGCTCATCATTGCTGAAAGTTAAAGGATTTGAGTTACACAAGTTGCTCAGCTTATTATCTTCCTTTTCATGAACGATTCGTCTATTGGAATGTTGAGGTATTCCATGGAAGACTATGGGAACAAGAAAGCGAAATCTCTAAATGGAATTTGCTTCCTTGGAATAATAGGGGAAGAGGTATGTGTTTCTTTTTAAGTTCGATTTAATATGTTGAATATTATTACTTGGACATTTTGTAGGCCAAATTAGCTGGAGTGTGAAGCCACACCAATTGATGGAAGGTCTGCTTGGTATACCTTGGGGGTATTTGCAGGCACCAAATTTTGTCATATAGAGGCTTGAGGGTGTTCCCTCAAGGACGTCTCTTGGTTCGATGTATGATAAGATTGGGCCTTTAAGCATGGGACTTTATGATGAAAGATTTGGGCTATATTCGAGTATTATATAGACGATTAGAATCATCTCGAACTATCTAGAAAAGTATAGAAGCCCATAGAACGTACGAAGGTGAGGTGTAATAATCCCTAAGCACGATTGAGAAAGGATAAGATATTAGAAGGCACAAGGATTTTGGGAAACCTAGGGGAATCTCGTTTTTGGGAAACCTTAAGGAATCCCTAAGGAACGATGAATGTCAACACACGATATAGAGGGATTGCACCAAAGGGGTTATGGTAATCTGAAATTTTGATTAGCCTTGGATATGCTTATACAGACTATACTTAAACCTTGAATGATCACTACAAATATAAGGCTATAGCTTGGCAAAGGTAAGAGAGACAAACCCTAATATATGCTTATGCTTGGTTCAATACTGACTTAAGCATCAAAGGGTCTTAGAGTGGTACCACCCGTGCTTGGGCTTGTTTTGCAGGCTCTCAAGGAGGAATGCTCAGGGGAAGCAATACGATGGAGTCTCACTCATCAACAAACCTCAGAAGAGATGTCTCAACCTTCAACGATCATGGGAAACTCCCATGATTTGGTGCTTTCATTCAACAATAAGGTACAAGCTCGAGGGCATCCAAATTCTTCTCTCACAAACAGTGGCTGCATGGGATTTAATGATCTAAGTTGTAGTAAGATATAGATCACCACGAATGCTCATCAACTTTTCCTCAATAATGCACTTTTTTCCACATTCTACATATGTTACACATAAGAATTCTTTTCCATTCTCATAGTATGTTTCCAAGTGTAAACCATTGACATGAATGTCCTTTAAACTTAGGAAGGTTCGATTGGCCTTTGGTTTGTATAACACATCAGTGACAAAAATTCTAGTACTATGTGGTAATAAGAATTATGTTGAACAACATCTTTGTATAACCTGCGTTGAACCAATCATAGTTGTCACTGAAGAACTATATGGCATAAGATCCATAAACAATTGCCTATTTCATATAATAGTGTGCGTAGTACCACTATCTACTAAATATTCAATCTCACCTTCAGACATCCACAAAAGAATGTAAATCAATTAGTTTTTGAACTCAAGACATGACGAACACTTTAAGTCAAAACATAAAGATTTGCAAAGGGTTGTGACCCTTATAGAGTACTTTACATTGGAAGGATAAACTGATGTACAAACAACATAAAAATTAACATTGAATCTGGCTACAAACATCGATGGATTGAAGCATTTTTTGACGGGATGGAAATGCTCAATGTCGAGTCCAGGGTGTCAGTTTGGACGGGTCGAGAGTGATCGACGTCATATTCAGGGTACAATTTTTGAAGGGTCGAAAAAAACATGGTAAAATTTTCTAGGGGTCGAAATTCATGCCAAAACAATCCGGGGTGATCATATCGATGGCTCGAGAGGGTATCTCGACGAGTTGAAAAGACTGGAAACAAATTATCCTCATTTTTTTTACTGTTTGTCTATTTTTCTGGTGTCATAGTGCCATGGATTATTGTATATCATGAAAAATTCATACATTATGTAGTAAAATAACATTCTCAACACTTTCATAATAGAGAAATTTATTACTTTTCCAACTCAATTACTTCAAAGATGTCCTATTCCAAAAAAGACTAAAAATAAAGTCTCAAAACATGACTAAACAAACCAAAAACAAATAATACATAGACTAATCGAAATCCGGAGTCTCAAGGTTCTCCATCTTGTTGTCTGCTACAATGAGATCGATTGACTTTACTGTTTTCTGATCTACTCATTTTATGTTTGGTTCTTAACGTATTTCTCTCTACATTTGGCTTAGTTATGACCTAAGTATTCTTATTTCTAACTTATTTTGTTGTTTTTAGGTCGTAAATAAATAAAATTGAATAAAATAGGCAAAATGGAGCAAAAAACGCAGCAGAAATGGAGATTCCTAATTTCACAAGGAATTACATGGCAGAAGTTTCCGGAAGACTTGAGAAGGATGAAGTGGACATGACAAAGCATTAGGCCATCCCACAAAGAGAACCAAATCAGAAGCCTAATACATGGAAATTCGGCTAATATATTCCTTGGAGAAGAAGAACAAAATCTGGCAAGAATATTCCCAAGTCTTGGAGGAAAAGAAATCAGGAAATTTTCCATCAACTTCATCGGATCACTGGGAACACCTTCGGTATCAGAAAAATATATATGATACCTTGCTGGAAATATCTTTGAGTTCTCTTTCCAACAAGACAAATATCGTAATTTTTGGAGGTCTAAAACTCCAAGATATTTTGTTTTAGTGGAGACATATCAATTTACCCGGGAAGAGGAAGAAACCTTATTTTGGAAGGAAAAACCCTACCTTTGGCCTATATAAGCAAGGCTTGACTTCTCCATTCATTCTCTATACCAAAAATCTGCCCAAAACACTTCCTCTCTTCCAAAACACTAAAATTCTCAAGAAGGCCACCACCCTCCAAGCACCATCAACACCATCCTCCACCAAGACTTTCATGGAAATCCTAATTGTCTCCTCCATCCATTGAAGAGTCATCTACACAAAGTATTCTAGGGCAATACCAAAACCAAAAAGTGTAACCATGACTTCTTCTCTTTTTTTCTTCTTGTCTGAATTTCTGGTTATTATGGATTGGTTTGAAGAAGTATTTCGATTTTATAACTTACATAGATTTCAATAATTTTCCATGTATTCTAGTATTTTAGTTTTAAATATGCATGTGTATTTGTTCTTAATGCTTGATTTAGATGCAGAGCTAATTCTCGGTTTAGATCATTGATGTGTTAGATGTAGAGCTGATTCTCGGTTTAACACTTAACTGTGATATTATGCATGTGTTTTGTAAAACTAAACTGTTAGAATTTCGTTGGTATTGTTTGATATGCATGTTATGAGCGAGTGAGGTGAAAAGAATGATATGATCACTTGTATATATTAGACTTAGTTTATTTTCTGTTGGTAAGCATGATTTAGAGTTCTAGGTTTTCTGATTTGTGTTGCTTGTCTATTAGTGAATGCATGTTAGAAATCTAGGGTTTCTGAATTATGTTTGTAATGTTTTTACCTTTTAATTTCACAGATGATAAAAACAAACTTTTAAAATCCCCCATACCTTTAATTTTCTGTTTATAAATGTTATCATGCTTAGTACCTCAATCCCCAGTTAGAAAGATCCCTATTTATTAATGCTACATATCCAAATTAGGGTTTTAAATTGCATATATGTGAGTTGTGTGTTAAATCTCTACTTTTTGTTTATATTTGATGCATATTTTATACGTATTAATTGTTGGCGTCGTTTCCGGGGATTGAAAAATCTATTGTGTGATTTTGTATGTGTAAATATGTTCACTTGGTGTAAATATCATAATGGTGCATATAACTTTTTTTATTTTCTGTTTTCAGAACTTTACACTGCCCCGTTTTGTTTAATTTATTTGACATAGCTAGAAAACTTATAAAAATCTGAACCTTTGCAAAGGTGTTTGATTATGTGTCTTGTTCTTTTATTTGCAATTTTATTGCATTTAGACTAGCCAATCATTCTGAAAATTTTTGACAAGCTACTGTGTTCTATTATGTGCATTTCTGAAAGTTTGCATGTGTTCTTCAGTTCCAAACATGTTGTTTTTGTATATTATTTCAATTCTTTCATGTCTGATTCATTTATATGTTGTTTTGAGTCTGTTATTGTAAAAATTCATTCTTGAAGTTGTACAATATAATTGTGATTCTTTTTAAGTTTTAGAGTTAGTGCTGAATTGAAACTGTTCAGTATGCTATATTATATGATTTATCTGACATAGTTACAGTTCTTAAAAAATTATGAAAATTTACAGAGTCATGCATATATGTGTCTTGAGTTTTGAGTCTTCTCGTAAATTTTCATAAAATTCCTATGTGTAATTAATTCGGAATAAAGTCTACAATTGGTTGTACTCAGTTTCTCCGATTTCTGTAATATATATTTATACTTAGATTATGTTTCCACTTGTTGTTGTAACTTCAACGAGAAATGTTGAGGTCAATATGATATCCTTATCTGAACAACTTACCCCCTCAAAAAGTAAGGACCATACCTCGATCTTCAAGTAAGGCTATTACTAATTCTACCTTCTTGTGAACAATTTCCAAGTAGGTCTGACAAATCCACCATAGAGAAGATGACTATGCCCTTGAGTGCATCAAACAAGTGTCAAATATGCAAATTTGTCAAAAAATATATGCATGACAAGGAGGCAAATGCATGAGAAAGAGGTTGTTTAGATGAACAAAACCTTATGTGGTTATTATGAATGGCTACCCTTAAATTGTAGGACCAAAATGTGATGGAGATGCCCTCAAAATTCCAGCCATTCTTAGAGAAAAAAAAATGAAGCATCACTTCTAGACTGTAAGACGTTAAAAAATGAGCATTTCTTAGGAGGCAACCTAATGGAAGAGACTACAACCAAATTTTCTTTCTCTTCCCTCTCTCTTTTATTTCATTGGTTTTTGCTGTTTTTAGATAGTTTTTTCATAAATTGTATAATCTATTCTTGATTCTATGCTTTTACTTTGATACATTGAGGACAACGCAGAGTTTAAGTGTAGAAGGGGGGTTTACAACTTATTTGAGTCAATAAAAAAAATTCAGTGTAATAATTAGTGTATTTCGAGAGTCGAATTAGTATAGTGGATGAATACTTGTTGTGAGAGCAAATTTGTGACGCCCCCAAGCTAGTGCCTTATAATTGAATGAAAGCACCATATCATAGGGGATGCCTATAATCGTTGAAGGTTAAGACCCTCTTCCTCCAGTTTGACGTTGTTGTAAATCCTTGATAAGTTGCTGTCCTTGAGCCGTCATTGAATATTCCATCCAAATGCCTGCAAAACAAGTCTAAGCACGGGTGGTACTGCACTTAGACTCTCCGATGCTTAAGTTAGAACTTGTCTCAAGAATCAAGAAGTGATTAAGGCAGAGTTGCGTTACCTGTGACCATGTATGGATGGTCTATATATAGTGATCGTGCCAGGTCTAAGCATACTCCATATAAGAATAGGCATACATACTTTCAGATAGAAGAAGTCCAATAAGGAGTAGATCTCTATATCCAGGGCTAATCATGTTTCCAGATTACCACAAGCTCTTTGGTGTAATCCCCTTAGGATTCATACAAATCTTACCATTTTCCTCTAGGATTTGGTTAATCCCTCGAGGTCTGATCGTACAATCCCTTGAGGTCCGATCATGCAATCCCTTAAGGTTCGATCGTGCATTTCCTTGAGGTCCGACCGTACTTCGGGATTATTACACCATCTTACAAACATTCCAAATGCTTCTACATCATTCTAGATATTTCCATAAACCTCTAGATTCATCTATTCATACTTGGAACCCTAATTGTATAGGCTCAAGCCCATTATTCCAATTATCGGACCTTTTCTGCTTGCAGACCTGGGGGACCAGAATTCCTCCAGCTCGATGTGGTCAAATCTGGCTCCCACAAATACCCCTAAGGCAAACCAAGCAGACCTTGCGTCAATTGGTATGGCTTCACGCTCCAGCTAATTTGGCCTACAAAGACGTCAAAGCAATAATATTCAACATATTAAATCAAACTGAAAAAGAAACACATACCTTAGCCATGATCAATTCATGGAAAGAAGCTCCATTGAGAGATTTCTCATCCTTCATGCAAGTTTTCTTGTTTCCACAGGTCTTCTACATGATACCTCAACATTACGGTAGACGAATCGTTCATGAAGATGTTGATAATAAACTACGCAACCTGCTTAACTAAGATTCTTTAGCTTTTTGCTTAACCTCACTCATATCTTTCCTTGGAGTCTTCCCTCAACTTGGAACGCTAATAAATCATTATAACCTGGTTTTCTATAGAGAATGTTCAACAAAAAGTCGTTGCTGAAATTTCTGGAAGATTCCTCAAGGTTTCTGAAAAACCCTCGAAGTTGCTATAAAATCTTCGAGGTCTGGAAAACCCTTGAGGTCTGTACGACCCTTGAGGTCAGAAGAACCCCCTGGTTTCTGCAGATTGCACTTAGAAACCTTAGGGAAAATGAATGCTTTCCTTTGAACATGATCATCTTCTACCATGGTTCGTAGAATCATCTTAGGCCTGTACTTTTCCCTAGCAAATCGAAATTGACATCTTTCCTCGTGCTCGGTCTAATAGTCATGAGTGAATAGTTCTTTCTTTTTTATTCTCATGTTCTAGAATAGATAGTTCACAAGATTGGTGGCAATCTACACCAACTCTGTGACACTTTTCTCAAGCTTTCTGGAACTTTCCTCCAGCTTTCCTCAATCTTTCGAGAAATCACCCCCAGTTTTCTAGACAATAACTTATTTTTCTGAAAGTATTTAGCTTACCAAGCATTCTATCTATTTTCCTCGAGCTTTCAGGATGTAGATTTTTCACCCTCGACCTCACTGACATATTTATGAACAGTTAAGTTTAAACTTTCATCAAACACATCTTTCTCGATCAGTCAACAAATCTTTTTCAAGCAAATCATTCAACTTTTACAACATAACCATGGTCACCTCTGAGTAGCTATGGCCACAACATGCCTCTTAGACTCCATAAATCGTACAAATACTCACGGATGAGGCTTATGGAAAGCCTCCGTAATTTATTGAGGTCCTCGAGGATTGTTAGCGGTTTTGAGACGGTTCCCCTAAAAAGACTGCTAGCTTAGTCTTAACCTTGTACCAAAGGTTATCGTACTCTGAAGCTTCATTATAGCAAAGTTTTTTCGTCTGGTAGGATCCCTTGGGTTTTCCTTCCAGAAAATTTGTCCCGGGTGCTACAACGAACTCCCACAAAACTCAAATCGTAGTTGGCTTATCCCTAAGGCATCACCAAATGAATACGCTTGGGGCTTAGATGCCCAAAGTGCCAGGATATGGCTCAGCTACCCATGGGGCATTGTTAATCGAACTTCATCTAACCTAACCTCATCAAATCTAATATCGAGGCCCTACTAACCCAAGATTACTTTGAACTCTCGTGGAATTTTTCTCTGAGTGTTTTGGTCTATCCATGGGTGTCCTCCTCGATGCCCTAACCTCATTCGCTTAGGATTCCTTACCTTTGGGAGAGTTAGTTAGCTCGTAGGGTGAAGGTCCTTATCATGGGAACCAGTGTCGTCTGCCCCACTCGAGCTCGGTGCCTTTCCTAGGTGTTAAGCTCTTCGTGATTGAATAACACAGCAAACAGATCGTACACTTCAAAATATTCTTGTAAAAACTAGCTAATCATACTTGATCATACACAATCAATTCGTTGAATAAATCATGGAAACCATCTTTTTGAGGGATGAAAATGATTTTGGAGATATTTCACGGAGCTTGTCCAAGAGATTCTTTCCCCCTGGGAGTATTCTGACCTATTGTCATGGACCTTGAGAGAATGCCCAGATGTTGCGGACCTCGAGGACATTCTCTGAAGTCGAGGAGACCTTGAGAGATTATACTGCTAGGAACTCCACATCAATGGATTCACTCTGAATACTCTAGCTTTCAAGGTTGACCAAGCCCATCATCGTCTCGAGCAATAACACATTTTATGCTCGAGGACTCTATATAGATCCACGGGAAGGCGTCGCCTTAGTTAGTATCATCTTCTCCATGTGACATAAGGGTTTGCAAAACAGAACCCACAAGTTTTCATTTGATTTCCTGGGTTTCCTCAAGCTCGCGATGAAGATTGATAAACTTTCTTGAAAACCCTCAAGGTTTGTGAGAAACCTCGAGGTTTCCACACTGATGCTAAGTATGAAGGTTTTTCCCGTTTCTTGTAGTCAAGGTCGACCACAGGGGCTTCATATAAATCATACACATGAATATATTGAGCAGATCATCGTTCCTCGGGCAAAACTATCGTACTTCACATAAACCATCGTACTTCATTCTCATGCTATAGTTCTGAGGAAATATTAACATTATGTTTTATTCAAGGTTTTTTCGTAAAGGGTTGTGATAGCCTTAATGCTTCTGCTCTGCTCCTCAAGCTCCGACAATGTTTGGCCTTGAGCCCCCTGCTAGACCTTTCAAGCTCTAAAAGCCTATAACCCTCTAGATTAGAAATCATCCTCTCTGGGTCAGCAATCATCCCCTAAGCTTTCCATTTGAAAGATCACGACTCTAGAGGTCTTTTATCAATCCCTTATGCTTGATGATCATCCCTTAAGCTTGGTAATCGATCCCTTAAGCTTACTGATTGACCCTTCAACTTTCCATTTAAAAGCCTTCAACCCTCGAGGTCTGTGATCGATTCCTTAAGCTTTCTAGCTTGAAAGCTCATGATCCTCGAGGTCAGTAAATGATCCATCGCCATCCCTCGAGGTTTCTAGATGATCTACTCATCTTTAAGGATTCTTGGTCCATAGGCAGATGCTCAACCTTCAGCTCGATCCACAAGTTGATGCTCAACCCCACAACTCAGTTCTTCAAACATTGGTCATCTCTGAGCAAATAGATAACCCTCAGCTCAGCTGCCCTTTCATTAGGAAGGTTTATGCCCCCCACGATGAATACCATATATGTAGTTCCATTATCGTCTTGACCAGAGGGATGTATCCCTAGTAGATCTGGCCTTCTTAATGATCGTCAGTGTGGCTTACCGTCTCTGATGTCGTCTCGTGCTGCTTGTCAAATAATTTACCTGACCTTTGTATGTCCCTTAGGGAGAATTTATGCCTCAATGTAATCCATCAGTCCGTCCATCCATGAAGGTCCCAACTGTATTGGCATCACCATCACTGCTTCCTACTTATCAGTGCCAAGCATAAGCAAGTGCTCTACATGGATCATTCACCTCAGCTGATAATCTGTACTGAAGGCTAGGTTTTCCAATGCATCTGGTTCGTAATCAGCTAGGAGTCATAAAACACCTTGATCTTCTTCACATTCAGCTCTCGAGCTAACCTCAGCCTTGCCATAAAGGTTTTCGTACTCGGTTCCATTGTTGGTCGTCTTCTACTCCAAGGTTAGGGCTTGCTCCATGATCGTACTATCTAGAATTTTAAGTACCGGACCTGCTCCAACGCCCTCGTCGAGGTACATCATCTTTGAATTTTTCGTTGAAAGTAGTGATATTTGGCTAGATACTCCCTGCCCCCAGTATTATGCTAGATTGTTCGAGTCTTGGAGAATACTCAATGCCCTTAGCTTGAATTCTCATCGTGCACGACCCCCTGCACTTTCAATCCTTGTTCCAATAATCATCCAACAAACATCCAAGAGTGAAGTGTTCCACCGTCCTCTAGATTCTGAGTGTGCATGATCCCTCAATTTTTTGAGATTTTGGGTGTGCACCCTCGTGGTCTCCTCCTTAATTTAGCAGCTTCCTGGTGAATTCCAAAATGCTTTGAGCGTGTAGGTGTGGCATCATTACCCCTAACAATTTTTGAGCTAAGGGAAACCATGCGCCCAGGTCTGATCCTGAGTTCTTCAGAAAACTACCCCCAGCTTCGGCGTAAAGCTTGAGCTAATGGTTTTTTCCTTAAGCTCGATAACGATCAAATCTGAATTGTCTTTGCAACATTTCTGCCTTTTAATTTCATAGATGATAAAAATAAACTTTTAAAACCCCCCATACCTTTAATTTTCTGTTTATAAATGTTGTCATGCTTAGTACCCTCAATCCCCTGTTAGAACGATCCCTACTTATCAATGCTACATCTACAAAGAAGGGTTTTAAATTGCATATGTGTGAGTTGTGTGTTAAATGCATACTCAGTGTTAATATTTGATACATTTTTTATGCTTATCATCTTCTTCCATCTCAATGACTCCCCGAGCAAAGTTAACCTCTTGTGCCTATGGGAGTTGGATTTGGCCATCCTTGAAATCTAGAATATTCTGAGTGAATCCATTGATGTGGGGTTCTCAGCAATATAATCCCTCAGGGTTTCCATGATAGCAGAGTAATCCCTCGAGGTCCGCGATAACAAGACAAACCTTCGAGGTCCGCGACAGAAGGATGTTCCCTCAAGGTCCATGGCAGCAACACACCATATCTTATAGGATGGAGAAATCCTCGGACATTGAGAATTCTAGAATCCTATCGAGATGTAGTCATGAGCTTGGCCAAGATAGTGACAATGGGCATATGTTAATTGAAAAATTCTAATTGGTCCTGAATAAGGAAATGAATCATATTCCTAATCTACCTTGATCTCCTTATTCAATAGGAGCATGAACATCTCTTCATCCCTTCTCTATATAAAGGGTGATAGGGAAGACATTAATGTATCACTTTCTACATGAATATACACTATTATTTAAGTATCCTTATTGACTTGATCGTCGAAGGGTCTTTGCGCAGTACGACACTGTGCTTAGACTCGTTTTTCAGGTTCCAAAAGGAGCGAGCTTGAGGGTCGAAAAAATCTGCTCTCACAAATTGGTGCTTTCGTTGAGAGTCTAATCCAAGGCTAACTCACTTGAATGAAGACTGTACAAAATCAACCTAACAACCAGAATGGTGCAGGAGGCACTACCAATGAAACTAACCCGACCTTCGGAACACTTCCCATGGGGACACCCTCGAGCTTCGCAGGTTTGGGCTTCCATAACGGGATATCTAATGTCGCTAGAGACCTCAACCACAACCTAGACAAGAAGGATCCACTTTAGCAACTGCGTCAACTCCAATAAAACTAGGCCATGCAGAATGTTGGTTTGGATCTCGATCGGTCAAGTCAAACTCAACGGTCATTTATACCCTTATTATTTAGTTCCGCTAATTTCACTTATAGTGTATTTCGATAATTCTATTTTTTTTTGTCTCGTTGCAACCACGACATTCTATAAGGTACCACTTTATGCCCGTATAAAAATTTTCTTTCTAAAATGTCATGGCGATGGCACTTTTATCTGTGACTCATATGAAAAGAAAATAAAGGCATAAACGACTATTGAGATTTATTGCGTGGATCGAGGTCAAAGTAATGATGAAAGTGACCAAAAGTTTTACTTCCCGTATAGAATAATTTTATATACGTAACCTATAGTCGGTTTCTTCATATTTATTTTGCTTCTAACATCTAACTTGTTCAGGGCTATATTTCTTCATAACCTATAAACAAGCTATACAACCCTAGTAGACATAATGTCAATTCGTGCAATCCCTCAATACGAAAAATCTTAATTTTTTTCTTCTACTTTACGGAAGTATCTTAAGCATAATTATACGCATTTTATGAAGAAAAACATTGGCATCGTTGATCGACCTTAGTGTATCGGTCAACAACTAGGATTACACAATGAGATATCAAAAATTGTTTAAAGGCGCTAGGTGAGTCGAGTTCGTGATTAACCTAATATAAGACCCTTAAAATGAAGTAGGCACCACAAAAGGAGCGTGTAATTTTTTCTATAATTTTTTGAACGACAAAACTATTTATTTTTATATTATCAAGTAATAAATAGATGATTTTATTCAAAATAACTACAAAATAAAAATTGACTATGTCAATCGTCGTTAACATTATAACGGAAATTAATGAAATTTTTATGGGTGATACAAAACAGTTTAGCAATATCATCAAATCAAACGGTCAATTTTGTCAATTTTATTTTTTTGGTGAAAGGACCCTACTCCGATTTAGTTGTTTAAACTGAAATCAAACCCCTTCGAAAACATGACCTTAAAAAAAATATTCGTCAAAGTTTACTTTGAAATACGTTAGCCAATATTAGAACCTACAAAGAGAATCACCGTCGACGTGCAACCCTGCAACCCAAACCGCAAACTGGGCAAAAGAAACTGAAAGGCCCAGGAGAAGGCAAATGAAATCGTTAGAGTGAGTGGACGAAAATAATAATATGCCTTTCCTAACATATAAATATATATGCTCATAAAATCATAATGCGAGTCAATGCACATAAAAATCTCGACTAGGTACATTTTCCCTGATCCATACAGATGCACATAAAATCATGCGAGGTCATTCACGGACTCCTCCGCATAGTACAGACTAATCACGGGATCCCAGACCCCATCATGATTATAAGTCTGAAAGACCTCAGGTCAGGATATCTATCCCTCCCCCCCCCGGAGCATCTCGGGGATCAGCCAAGAAGCCAAAGCATCTGTGCTACCTCTATATCTGAGACTGTACTCTGTGTAAATCAAATCATAAATACTTTCCATGCACATGCATAATCTTAAAATGAAATCATAAAATGCATACTTGTATGTGCATAATTGTAAATGCATACTTATACAATGCATAATCGTAAAAAGTATAATCATAAATGCATAACGTAAATGCATAATCAGGACTCGCAAATCAAATGTAAAATAAAATGTTCACTCACAGTACGAAGCTAAGTCTGAGGTCCGGCGGAAGATCCCTCGCCAAACACTCGATCACGATCACCTGAATAACAAGAATACGATCAATACATATTGATCTACGCATTTTATGCTTGATTCTTAATGTCTTTCTCTCTACATTTAACTTTGTTTTATGGCTAGTAAATATGTTTCTAACTTACTTTATGTTTTTAGGTAGAATAAAGAAGGAAATAATAAAGGAGGCGTTTCAGAGCTAAAGCGGGCTAAGGAGAAAAGTTCATAATTCCAGAGAAGAAATGGTCCGAGGAATGGTCTTCAAATGATTATGAATTTTGGGAGATATTATATGAATTTTCAGACCTGATTTGAGGGCCAAAATATGTGCAAGAATATGCTAGATTCGGCCAAGAATTATTAGGGAATAAGGAATGCAAGATTTGAAGATATGAAGATTTCCTTTTTCTTGAAGAAGAAGAAAACAGGGCAGCCAGGTCACTTAACTTCTAAATTCCGTAGTAAATCCAATTCAATTCCAAATATGGCGTTCCTTATATGGATTTGATAGTCCTTTGAATAAGCTTTCCAATGAAACAAGAATCAGAATTTTTCAAGATCTGAAACTTCGGGAAAACACTTTTTACTACAGCTGGTCAGATTTCTCCGATTTTAATATGGAAGGTCTTGTTTTAGTAGGAAAAACCCTACCCTTCTCATATATAAAAGGGAGCTCGATTCATTCAGGAGGAATACACATCATAGAGCCGAACCCTTGTCCAAACACTAACTCCTCTCATACTTAGTTAAGATCAGCCTCTCCCTAAACCGAAATACCATCTCCACCACTTTCCAAATAATCCTTCCTTGACCCGTGAGCCTACTTGTGCTAGATTTGGCCTTGGAATCTTGCGTTCACCATCACCAACAAAGGGACGTCTGCTTGGAGCTTGCGGAGAGAGACTACCTCGGAGCAAAAAGTGTAACATGGCTTCTTTGTATTTATTTTCCGTTTATATTGGTTTTTCGAGACTTTACAATAAAAGGCTAATGTTTTAGTGTAAAGATGATTATTTCTGACTTGTTTTGAGCTCTTCCATGTGTTTGTAGGTTGGATTCGAACATGTATGCTTGCTTACTAAGTTCTTAATGCTCTGAAACTTGTTTAGGATGACACTAGATGATTTGGTTCACCCTAGCATGTTCCACCGAATTAATCAAGATAAAATTGAGTTAGGAAGTTAACTAGATGATTTGGTTGCTCTCTAATTCGATGTAAGCATGTGTATGTGTTTTAATTAACCTAGAAATTTCATAGGACCTAAACAAAGATGGGATAATCGACTAGGTAACTAGATGTGATGATCAACGTGCAACGTGTAAATAATAGATTAAGGAACTTATTTTCGGCTAGATGCATGTTAGGATTATGTGTTCTTGATTGTTTGCTTGTCTATGAGCTTAAACATGTTAGAACTTGTGATTTCTTGATATGTATCTAACCATCTTCTTGTTTTATTTCATAGGAAACTTAAAACCAACAATCTTGCACCCCCCCTAAACAACCTTAGCATAGTTATGCATGCACCCTCAATCCCTGGTTAAGAACGATCCCTACTCACCAATGCTACATCAACAAATAAGGGTTATAATTGTATTCGTGTTTGATTAAGTTTTTAATTAAATGCTTGGTTCAACATGAATCACATATTGAAACACAACATACAGAGCTAACACATCAAGAACCCCGTGTTCTCAAAAAGTGTATTGCTTGAAATATCGATGAGGATAACAAAATTCCCAAAAGATACCAAAACAACCCTCGTCCTAAATTAACACACTCAACTCGTTCCAAAAACCTTACCATTGCGTTCAGCACGCGAAAACGAGCAAAACAACATAAAACTTTGTCGAAAATCCACATCGCCAGAGCACTGCCGCGCACCGGCCGCCGGAATTCCAACTGGCCAAGAAAATGTCGACCTATACATGGATTTGAGGATCTCAACATTTCCAATAACTTTGTAGTTCAATGCTAAGCCCAATTTTCACCGGAAAAGGTACAAAACTCACCGTGAAATTCGAAAAATCTCGCCAGAATCACCTTCTCCGATTGGTCACCACCGACCACGGCAAGGGCCGAAACCACTTGGGTTCAACTCACCTTTCCATGGGCTAAAAAACCCCCATAGCCTCAACCCTTATCGTCGCCATCTCCACCACCTCCGTCACCGGCGAATTCCACAGTAAAATCTTTGTTTTCTTTTCGTCGGTTCTTCCTCCTCCGGCCACGAATCTCGACGATCCACCTACCAAATTGAAGAGGGAACAAAGCCCAATAACATTTATCAAGGGAGCAGGGCGAAGTATTGCTGGAATCAAGCTCACCGGCACCAAGAAGATCATGGCCCAAACGGGTCAGTTTTGACCCGTGGGTCAACGCAAGTCAACGGGCTAGAAATCCAAAAATGGAAAGTTTCCCAAAATAACTCGTATTTATACCGTATACAAACCCGTATACATACAACCCAAATCAACGGCTACGGTTCAATCTGATCCAACTCGGACGGTCACGATTAAATCAACAATAAGAATAACACTTTTACATATAATCAGCAATCGACTTCAAAACTCGATAAAACATTGCTTGCTATCCCTCTAACAAAAATTTCATCCTCGAAATTTACGTACCTGCTAACGGAAGAGGTAAGGATACTGCTCACGCATGTGCTGTTTGGTCACCCATATAGCCTCTTCAACTGAATGATTCCGCCATAATACCTTCACAAGAGGAATCACTCTGTGTCGCAACTCCTGGACCTTCCGATCAATAATCTGAACTGGTTCTTCTACATAGGTCAAGTCCTCCCGTATAGGAAGCTGATACGGTGTCAACACATGAGATGGATCAGAAATGTACTACCGCAACATAAACACATGGAACACATCATGCACCCTGGCCATCTCAGATGGTAATGCCAACTTGTATGCCACAACACCGACTAGCTCCGTGATCTCATATGGGCCAACATATCGCGGACGAAGTTTACCACGCTTCCCAAAACAAACAACACCTTTCCAAGGAGAAAGTTTCAGGAAAATCCAATCACCAACCTCAAACCCAAGATCCTTTCGTCTCACGTTAGCATAACTCTTTTGTCGATCCTGTACAACCTTCAATCTGTCCCAAATAACTTGAACATCTTCCATGGTACTTTTCACCAAATCAGGACCAAGAAGCCATTTCTCACCAACTTCACTCCAACACAATGGAGTTCGACACTGCTTGCTGTACAAAGCCTCATAAGGTGCCATACCAATGCTAGCCTGATAGCTGTTGTTGTACGCAAACTCAATCAAATGAAGTTGCTGATCTGAATTCCCTTTAAACTGCAAAACACAAGATCGCAACATATCCTCCAGAGTCTTAATAGTCCTCTCTGACTTACTATCTGTCTGAGGATGAAAAGCTGTGCTAAAGTGTAGTCTAGTCGCCATTGCTCTCTGCAATGTCTGCCAAAACTCTGAAGTGAACTGACTATCCTGATCAGAAATTATAGACACAGGCCCACCATGCAATCTCACAACCACCCTTAAGTACAGCTTCGCCAATCTGCTCACGGGAAGCTTTCTTGGAAGTGCAAGGAAATGAGCTAACTTCGTAAGGCGATCCATAATTACCCAAATACCAGTACTACCATCAAAAGTATGAGGTAACTGATACACAAGATCCATAGTGATATGCTCCTATTTCCACACTGGAATCTCCAAAGGTTGTAGTTTAACTGCCGGTTTCTGACGTTCTGCCTTCACTTGCTGACAAATCAGGCATCTTCTCACGTACATTGATATTTCCCTCTTCATGTTTCGCCACCAATAATGAGCTTTAAGTGTCCAGAACATCTTTGTACTACCTGGATTCATAGCATATGCAGAACAATGAGCTTCATCGAGTATTTGCATCTTTAAATCATCATCTCTGGGCACACACAATCTCCCCCTGAACATCAAAGTGCCATCACTCCTCATCCGAAACTTTGTCAGTACATTATTCTGATTCAAATTCTTCTTGCTCAGCAAATAGGCATCTAAATCTTGAGCTTCACAAACTTGATCAAGTAACACCTGACGAACTTGGAAGCTGGCTAACAATGATCCATCCTCATTCCACTCCAACTCTGCTCCCTTGGTCGCAACTCTGTCAAAAGTGACACTCTAGCAACATGTACATGGAAAAGAGAAGCACCATGCTTCCAACTAAGAGCATCAGCAACCACATTAGCCTTTTCTCGATGATACTCGAAAGTGCAATCATAATCATTAATCAGCTCCATCCATCTCCGTTGCCTCATATTCAAATCTGGTTGTGTACGCAAGTAGGTTAGACCTTTTTGATCGGTGTAAATCTTGCACTGTGCTCTGTACTAGTAGTGTTTCCAACTCTTTAATCCTAGCTAACACAATGGAAGCTAACTCCATATCATGAGTAGGATAGTTAACTTCATGAGGTTTCGACTATCTAGAACGATATGCCACCACATTTCCATGCTGCATCAAAACACAACCCAAACCTAACTTCGAAGCATCACTGTACACAACATATTCACCGATATCATCAGGTAAAGTCATCAATGGTGCAATAGTCAACCTCTCCTTCAAAGTAAAGTAGCTCTCCTCACAAGCATCAGACCATTCAAACTTGACTCCTTTCTTCGTCAAACGGGTAAGCGGTGTCGCTATCCGTGAAAAGTCCTATACGAATCAACGATAGTAGCCTGCTAAGCCCAAGAAACTTCGTATCTCAGCCACGTTGGTAGGTCTGCTCCAATTCAACACTGCATCAATCTTATCAAGATCCATGCTGACTCCCTCAGCTGATATCACGTGACCCAGAAACTTTACACTGTCTAACCAAAACTCACACTTTCTAAACTTGGTGTTCAACTGAGCATCTCGCAAAGTCTGCAAAACTGCATGCAAATGCTTCTTGTGTTGCCCCACACTCCTGGAATAAATCAAGATGTCGTTGATGAACACAATGACGAACTTATCCAGATACTGCCTAAAAATCTGATTCATCAGGTCCACGAAAGCAGCTGGCGCATTTCAACCCAAATGGCATAACAAGGAAGTCATAATTCCCATAACGTGATAAAAATGTCGTCTTGTCCACATCGGACTCCCGAATCCGTAGCTAATGGTACCCAGACCTGAGATCAATTTTCGACAAGACTGAAGCTCCTTTCAGCTGATCGAACAAATCATCTATCTGTGGGAGTGGATACTTGTTCTTCACCGTAACCTGATTCAACTTCCAATAATTAATGCATAGCCTCATCGAGCCATCCTTCTTCCTCACAAACAACACTGGAGCACCCCAAGGTGAAACACTAGGTCGAATGAAACCTTTCTCAATCAATTCCTGAACTTGAATCTGCAACTCCTTCAACTCTGCTGGTGCCATACGATAGGGTGTCTGTGAAATGGGTCAAGTACTTGGAAGTAACTTAATAGTGAAGTCAATCTCCCTGACTAGAGGAACACTGGGTAAGTCCTCAGGAAACACATCTGGATACTCACAAACCACCGCAATATCACTGATGTTTAGTACACGAAAACTCGTATCACTCACATGTGCTAGGTATGCCACACAACCCTTCCTCAACATCTGCTCAGCCTTCATTGCTAAAATCAAACAAGGCAAAGAAGTATTCTTTTCACCATGAAACAAAATTTTCGGCATGCCTGGACTTCTGAAAACAACCTCCTTCACTTTGCTTCTTTTGATGCCACCATATCACGTGCAAACCGAGACAAACGGGTGAACTTATCCCGATACTCAAACACTGGCTTATTTCTCTGTCTCAGATTGGTAAACTCCTTATATTTCTGCAGTTGAAGAGCCTGATTAAAATACTGACGCATGAACAAATCTCTGAATAGAGGCCATTGAGTATCAATAGGAACTCTGTCTGTACCAATCCACCAAAAGTAGGCATCTGACTCAAGCAAACCCACAGCTGCTACAGTTTTCTGTTCAGGAGTAAAATGCAGGTGCTCACAAACACGCTCAACCTGAACCACCCAAGCTTCACACACCTAGGGATCAGGAGAACCAGAGAAAATAGTTGCTCCCGAAGTTCTAGCTTTAGCTACAGGATCAAGACACTCTTCCAAATGCAATACTCGCATAAACAAGTCACGCGTACGTTGAACCTCATCAGGATCCCCAGTCTGTTCAGCACAGACTCCACGTCGAGGAGGCATCCTAAGGATAAAAGATACTAGTCATAGGACATAAAGGATGTAATCATGAAACTTCAAACGTTTGAAAGTATACAACACTCTAGAGCATTGATGATTATCCGCCGGCCGGTCGGGTCATCGCTCTGGTAATGCTGTACATTCTCAAATGTCCTTAGTAACACAACTACAAGAGTCTACAGAACCTAAAAACTAATGCTCTGATACCAACTGAAAGGACCCGACTCCGATTTAGTTGTCTAAACCGAAATCAAACCCCTTCGAAAACATGACCTTAAAAAAAATTGTCAGAATTTACTTTGAAATACGTGAGTCAATATTAGAACCTACAAAGAGAATCACACTTCGAATATTCCACCAAAAGCCAAACTGTGGGGCTCTGTTCCCCATCCGGATTTCTCAACATCATATATAACAAACCACAAAGTTTATAAGAAATCCAGAAAAACATTCAGGAGTAAACTCAACTGAAACATAACATAAGTATTCAGATTGACTCTTATATACATCATATAAAACTAGTAGGTCGAACTGAGAACCTACATGAACTGAAGTATGACTTGAACTATATGCCTCCACCATCGACGTGCAACCCTGGAACCCAAACTTCAAACTGGGAAAAAAAAACCGAAAAGCCCAAGGGAAGGCAAATGAAATCGTTAGTGAGTGGACAAAAATAATAATATGTTTTTCCCAACATATAAGTATATATGCTCATAAAAGCATAATGCAAGTCAATGCACATGAAAATCTCGACCAGGTACAATTTCCCTGATCCATAAAGATGCACATAAAATCATGCGGGGTCACTCACGGACTCCTCCGCATAGTACAGTCTAATCACAAGATCCCAGACCCCCTCGTGATTATAAGTCTGAAGACCTCGGGTCAGGATATTTGTCCGCCCCCCCCTGGAGCATCTCGGAGACCAGCCGAGAAGCCAAAACATCGATGCTACCTCTATATTTGAGACTGTACACTATGTAAACCAAATCATAAATATTTTCCATGCACATGCATAATCGTAAAATGAAATCATAAAATTTATACTTGTATGTGCATAATTGTAAATGCATACTAATACAATGCATAATCGTAAAGTGTATAATCATAAATGCATAACGTAAATGCATAATCAGGACTCGCAAATCAAATGTAAAATAAAATGTCCACTCACAGTACGAATCTAACTCTGAGGTCCGGCGGAAGATCCCTCGTCAAACACTCGATCACGATCACGATCACCTGAATAACAGGGATATGATCAATACATATTGAAACACAACATACGGAGCTAATACGTCAAGAACCCCGCGTTCTTGAAAAGTGTATCGCTCGAAATATCGACGAGGATAACAAAATTCCCAAAATACACCCAAACAACCCTCGTCCTAACTTAACACACTCAACTCATCCCAAAAACCTCACCATTACATTTGGCACATGAAAACGAGCCAAACAACATAACACTTTGTTGAAAATCCACATCTCCGAAGCACCGCCGCGCATGGCGGCGCGTGGGGCAGCCGCCGCCGCCATCGGCCGCCGGAATTCCAATCGGCCCAGAAAATGTCGACCTATACATGGATTTGAAGATCTCAACATTTTTAACAACTTTGTAGTTCAATGCTAATCCCAAATTTAACTGGAAAAGGTCCAAAACTCACTGTGAAGTTCAAAAATTCTCGCCGGAATCACCTTCTCTGATCGGCCACCACCGGCCACGGCAAGGGCCGAAACCACTTAGGTTCAACTCACCTTTCCATGGGCTACAATACCCCCATAGACTCAACCCTCATCGCTGCCGTCTCCGCCACCTCTGTCACTGGCGAATTCCACTGGAAAATCTTTGTTTTCTTTCCGTCGGTTCTTCCTCCTCCAGCCTTGAATCTCGACGATCCACCTACCAAATTGAAGATGGAACAAAACCCAACAACAATCATTAAGGGAGCACGGTGAAATATTGCCGGAATCAAGCTCACCGGTGCCGAAAAGATCACGGCCTAAAAGGGTCAGTTTTGACCCGTGGGTCAACGCGGGTCAACGGGCCAGAAATTCAAAAATGGAAAGTTTCCCAAAATAACTCATATTTATACCGTATACAAACCCGTACACATACAGCCCAAATCAACGGCTACGGTTCAATCTTATCCAAATCGGACGGTCACAATTAAATCAACAATAAGAATAACACTTTTATATATAATCACCAACCCACTTCAAAACTCGATAAAATATTGCTCGCTTTGCCAAAAAATTCCCCGAAACCTCCTACGAGCTCAAAATCAAATCCTCTACAATTTCTGCGAAGAAACTCAAACCAAATTCTTACCCAATAATTTAGTCGTGAACAAACCCATGAGTACGATTAATTCACAATAATCACGGCTCGGATGAAAGGACCCAACCCCGATTTAGTTGCCTAAATCAGAATCGAACCCCTTCTGAAAATGTGAACCAACAAAAACAATTCAAAATTTCGGCTGAGTAACGTTACTAACGTGGAATTGCATTAACCTGCACCCTGAAAATAACACTTCATCCTATGCCACAAAAGCCAAACCGTGGGCACCAATCCCATCCGGATTTCTCAATATCATATCATAATCAATAAACAGTAAACATACTGTAATATATATATATATCCGAGAAAATCCGTATAAAACATGTATCAGAATGTATCAGAGCGACCTCTAGTGTAAATATATACAATATACACATCAGTATGCAAAACAAGAACCTACTGGAAAACACAGGTAGCTCGGATCACTAGCCTCCAACCGCGACGTGAAACACCAGAATCCGAACTGCAAACTGGGCACGGAAATCGAAAAGCCCAGGGGAAAGGCAAATAAAAATGTTAGAGTGAGTGGACGAAAATAAACATATGCCTTTCACCAGTTATATACATAATCAATGTAAAACAGTGCGAGTTCGGAAAATATATATATGGAGGTTGTCAGGCGAATCTCTCAAGCCCGATGTTAGGTGAATCGCTCAAACCCGATGGTGATAGGCCAGGGGAATCTCTCAACCTTGCCTAGAGGAATCTCTCAACTCTGGTCCAGAGGAATCTCTCAACTTTGGCGGACTACCGGTGATCAGCCGAGTAGCCGAAGCATCGATGCAGTAATGCCATCACCAATAAATATAAAACAATACCTCCGAAAATAACATATAACTCAACATCGTATAAAGTAAATACGAAATATCACAATAAATCATGAACTCGCAAACAACTGTGAAAATATAAACGTGTCCACTCACAGATCAACAAGCGCGCACTCACGCTAATCTCGTGGTCCGGCGGATGATCCCTCGCCTGAAGCACAATCTCGATCTCGATCCCCTGAATAATCATAAAATACATCTGATCAAAATCATAGCCCAATGTGTCTCCAAGAAGTCCATACCCAAGATCAGATCAAAATCCATGATATCAAGCAACAGCAAATCTGCGGCTAAACCATGGTCTCCAATGAAAATCTCACAATCTCTGTATACCCAACCGATACTCACAATCTCGCCTGACGGATACAACACTCTCCACAACCCCGAAAGTGGAAATGTAGGTACCGTAGCTAATGATGATAGTCTATATGACATGAATGAATGCGTGGCACCTGGATCTAATAATGTAAGTACTGGAATACCAAATACATGTAACGTACCGATAACGACCTCCGGTGAAGCTCTGCCCTCTCGTAGAGTTATGGCATGAACCCTCGCCTGCCCGACTGGTCGTCCACGCTGAGGCTGTCCCTACTGTCTACCCTGGCCCACAAACTGTGCTGGTCGAGCTCCCAAAGTGGCACCTCGCTCAGCTCCGGAACTCTAGGCCGCCTGTCCATCAGCACCATCAAATTGGTAACACTCCCTCGCATAGTGACCCACCTGGCCACAGCGGAAACATGTGACAGGACCTCGCTGACATGGACCCACATGATGTCTGCTGCAGAGACTACACAATGGGTACTCCCTCGGTACAGCAAAAGTGCCACCAGTACGCCGAGGATAACTAGAACCCCTGGAACCCCCACTAGCCTGTGGTCGCTGCGGTCGATCTCTCCTCCACCTCTGCCTCTGTCTCGATGCACTGGCTGGTGGTCGATAAGGTCCACTACCCGAGGATGAAGCCGAACCGGAAGTATCAGAACTCTGCCTCTTTGAAGGCCCCTGACTCGGTCCACCCTCCTCAAACCGTCTAGGCTGGTACCTCTGCTGCCTTTCCTTCTCGATGTCCTCACCTCGGAGTGCTACACTAACAAACTCATCAAAGTTGTTCCAAGGCATCGTAGTCAGAGTCCCCTTGATGTTCAAGTTCAAACCCAGCTCAAACCTGCGACACTTGGCTTCCTCAGTAGCCACCATATCACTCGTAAAACGAGATAAACGGGTAAACCTGTCCCAGTACTCAAGCACATGCATACTGCCCTGTCTCAAGTTCGTAAACTCCTCATACTTGCGCTGCTAGGTAGCCTGGTTGAAATACCTCCGCATAAACAAATCTCAGAACAAAGTCAACAGAGTATCAACTGGAACTCTGTCGGTGCTAACCCACCAGAAGTATGCATCCGACTCAAGTAATCCGACTGCTGCCACTGTCATCTGCTCAGGGGTAAACCGCAGATGCTCACAAACACGTTCAACCTAAACAAACCATGCCTCAAATATCTCTGGATCAGCTGAACCCGAAAACACAGTCGCACCAGCAGTACGAGCTTTGACCACAGGGTCAAAACGCTCTTCCAAACGCAGCACTCGCATCAGCAAGTCCTGCGTCTGGCGATCCTCATCAGGATCCGCTTCCCGATCAACACGGGGACCACGTCGAGGAGGCATCCTACTGATACAAGATAAGCATTAGGTACAAGCAGAAAGAACGTAATCATGAGACCGCAGATATTTGAGAACACACAACACCCGAAGTATTGATGAGTACCGCTGGCCAGTCGGGTCATCACTCCAGTCATGCTGTACAAACTCAAATACCCTAAGCGTCACAACTACAAGAGTCTACATAATCTGACAACCTAATGCTCTGATACCAAGCTGAAAGGACCCAAACCCGACTTAGTTGCCTAAATCAGAATCGAACCCGTTCTGAAAATGTGAACCAACAAAAACCATTCAAAATTTTGGCAGAGTAACGTTACTAACGTGGAATTGCATTAACTTGCACCCTGAAAATAACACTTCATCCTATGCCACAAAAGCCAAACCGTGGGCAACAATCCCATCCGGATTTCTCAATATCATATCATAATCAATAAACAGTAAACATACTGTAATATATATATATATATCCGAGAAAATCCGTATAAAACATGTATCAGAATGTATCAGAGCGACCTCTAGTGTAAATATATACAATATACACATCAGTAGGCGAAACAAGAACCTACTGGAAAACACAGGTAGCTCGGATCACTAGCCTCCAACCGAGACGTGAAACACCAGAATCCGAACTGCAAACTGGGCACGGAAACCGAATCTCTCAAGCCCGACGTCAAGTGAGTCGCTCAAACCCGACGGTGATAGGCCAGGGGAATCTCTCAACCCCGGCGGCATACAGGGGAATCTCTCAACCCTGCCCAGAGGAATCTCTCAACTCTGGTCCAGAGGAATCTCTCAACTCTGGCGGACTACTGGTGATCAGCCGAGTAGCCGAAGCATCGATGTAGTAATGCCATCACCAATAAATATAAAACAATACCTCCGAAAATAACATATACCTCAACATCGTATAAAGTAAATACGAAATATCACAATAAATCACGAACTCGCAAACAACTGTGAAAATATAAACGTGTCCACTCACAAATCAACAAGCGCGCACTCGCGCTAATCTCGTGCTCCGGCGGATGATCCCTCGCCTGAAGCACGATCTCGATCTCGATCCCCTGAATAATCATAAAACACATCTGATCAAAATCATTGCCCACAACTCTGTACTTAACCACGGAAACCAACCGTTCCCGAAAACATATTAAACTGTATAAAACAACCGACTGAATTTCCGAAATCTCCACTTGAAACCTTTGACTGAAAATCCGATACCCAAATCAATACGAAAACCTCAAGACGATAATCAGGGTGCGATTACGAGAAAAATGACATTAAAAACATCAAAATTTGAAAAGTCAACGGTCTCGGCGGCGCGCCGTCAACGGATACTTTCTCCCGCGAGGAAGCTCCAGATTTGAAGATCTCCTCAAGCCCAACCTTTTCCTCAACTACCACGAAGTCCAAAACTCACTGGAAACTCAACAATTTAGCTCGGAACAGAACGGAATCCCAACTCCGGCAACCATATCGGGTTTTCCCAAAACCTCAACCAAACCCAAATTAAACCATAGGGGAAGCATCCCAGGGGCTAGTGGAGTCGAAACCCCCACCCCCGAACCACCGTAGCTCGCCGGAAGTCCACCCCCCAACTCCGACAAACTCTGGCAACCTAACCCGATTCGGGTTCACTCCAAACACCATCATTTCTCACTATTACAAACACCAAACAACTCAAAATCACAAGAGGAAGAGATTCATACCCTTCACGTGGCCGGAGGTGGCCGGAAAATGCAAATCGGTCGGCGAAGCTCAAACGGGAAAGTCCTCCCTCCTCTGTCAACGGTCAAACTTCCAAAATTGGAAAGTCAACGCTGGTCAACTTCAAACAGTGTTTTTACGACTATTTCCGATATTTATACTCACCCTCGGGTCGATCAACGGTTCAAAACGAATAACCAAAATGATTTGGATACATACGAAACGAATGGATAAACTCCTCGATAATCCGAAATTTCAAATAATCATATTATATTCCTCGGTTATCGGAAAATTCATCCGGAACCGTCCACGAGCTCGAAATCATGTGCTCTACAACTCTCGTGAAGAAACTCAATTCAAATTATCGGCCGATAATTAAGTCGCGAATTAACCCAGCAAATCACACAATTAACGACTAATCGTGATTATGCATAATCTCGTGAATCGTACTGATTACTCTACTGATTCTGGTTCGGGTCCTCACATCAGACCAATACGTACACATTCCATGGTTCAGGTCGTTACATTAGGTACTAGTTTATTTTTCAAACATTTGAGTTTCATGACATGAAAAATTTGTCTAACATATTGGATTTCTAAAATTTCATGTTCGATAATTTTAGAGTAACCTAGACATCATATGAACTCTGTAGCAATTTTTGTGGGAATTTTTAGAATATTAAACTATTTTTTTTCATTTTCAATTCTTATGTTTTGAAAATAAATAAAATTATATAAACAAAAAAAATTGGTGAGATACAATCTAGTGTGTCAAAATTAAATTCAATAACAGATGTCCATCATCACTACCATCCATTTGATCAAATGATCTGAGACGTTGATTATTTTTCAACGAATCTTCACCGTTGATTTGACAAGAGGAGATCGATCCGCTCCACTGCCGGCAAGATCGACATTGTTAAGATCGACGTTAACCTGAGGTGTGCTTGTTCGTTCTGGGCCGCTACGACGGCCACCGTCCTATGCTACGGCGGAGATGCTCACTACCATCGTCCCCAACTCGGATCTCGAATCTTGATCTATTTTGTTGTCATCGGATTAGGATTTGGGAATGTTATAGAAGTAATTTTACTCCGATCTATCGATTTTAGTAGGAATCGGAGGTGGCAGTGGAGGACACGAGAGATGTGACGTGGAGTTGTGACGTCGCCAGGGAGGTGGAGGCCGAGGTTGAAGCTCGTTGTGCTACTATTGAATGGCCGCTGAGAGAGAGAGAGAGAGAGAGAGAGAGAGAGAGAGAGAGAGAGAGACGTCGGACAAGGAGGATACGAAGTTTCCCGTGCCGGCAACGATCTGCCTGCGGCTGTTCTTTGGCAAAGGAATATCATCACATAGACTGAGCTTATGATAAACTCAATCAACTTTAGAAAACTTTGACTAAAATAACCAATCATATTTTGACACTTGTCAACGTGCTAAAAAGTCTAAGGGTGACCAAATTCTAAATGTTTCCTTTGAAATATTTACAGTAATATTGTACTAGTCTTTTTGCACCTGCATACGTGCGTGTGAATTATTAGTGTTATTGAATTTATTTAAAAAAAGTGTGACACATATGTATATCAAAAAGAATTGACGGTTCTCATGAGCAACTCACATGTCATTTGCACTGTTATAGCCTATTTATTTTCATATACTCAGTTTTCCATCTTTCTTTTTACCGTAGGCATGCCAAATCATGTGCTTTGCAGATATTGGTGATTGGAACATCCTCTTGAACCTTAGTATTGGTGGAAAGTACCATACTACCTTGGCAGGAACCCCTATTATCTCATTTCCTTATTTTTCCAGTTTTCACCTTAATGCACCACAAGTAGTACAACTTTTAGCATCGAAAAGCTAATGTCGATACAGCATGCAATCGTTTGGACAAGCATGAATTTTCTCATGGTCTATTCCTAATGCCGACATAGTCTTTTTAGCGTCATATATTGACCCCGGCATCTCATTATGTTTTGGAAACTGCCCCCCAATCATTTGAAGCAATTCAGTATACCATGCATCACTCATCTCGTGTTTTGCTTTCAGATTAAATGTCTAAAGTAAACTACTCATTTTTGTCAAGTGTGTATAGCCAGGATACAAGGGTTTATCTGCATCCTCCATAAAGCTCATGAAGTTCTCGATATTATCTGACATATCTTCATCTATTGATTCTATCCCTAAAGGAGGTTCCGTATCCACTGTTTCAGAGGAACTTTCATGTCTATTTTCATCTCTGTTAGATTGAATGAAGGATGTGGAAGGCTCTCCATGCCATATCCTTTGTTGGTAACTAGTTTGTATTCCATTAAAAATATATGATCCCTAATAACTTTTACAGAAAAAATTTGAATGTTATTTCATTTTAAGCAAGGGCAAAGTATTTTGTTCACATCACAACATTTCTTTTAGCAAACTTCAAGAAATCATCAAGTCCTTTTTGAAACCTTAATTTCCTTCTATCAGTGGTCATCCAAGACTTATCCATCTAGCTAATAAAAGTTTGCAAACAAAACAGTACATAGAATAGTTCATCACATTTATATTAAACATTCCTATCAATTTCAGAAACAATAATGTCAAGCACACATTCACACAATCTCAGATACATCCATTAAATATGAGCATAAACATACCAATTTCATAGCATGTTTCAGTATAAAATTATCTAAGTATAGAGCATGCTTCTAATACTAACCTTGACTAAATGAATTCATAAACAGTGACTGTGACTCTGAAACTTCTCCATAAACTGTGACTCCCAAATAGATTATTACATAATAATTTGCTGCATGAGGCACTCAAATACTTGTTGGACCTGCAATATTTAAATCCCAAATTATTTGTTGGCTTCATAAACCTTGAAAACATATGATTGGAACAAAATCAACACTACTCTTCATCAATATGCAAATACAAATCCAAATGGGCACTCACACGTTTGGAACAGAACACTACATATATATATGCATAGACTTTATTAACAGCCTTACAATTATAACACAAAAGAAATTTCCACTGGACTCGATCACAAGTAAAAATGAGAACAGAAAAAAAAATACGTACAGACTTGAATTGAATAGTAACTAAATTTTACCCAAAGACATGCACAAACATCTCACCAACATCTAAAGATATAATAATGGATAAAAGCTTGAGTCTATGCTATACACTGAAGATTAATCAAAATCTCACCAACATCTAGTTTAAAACCTCACCAATATTAGTAGCACATTAACTTATCAATAACCCTAAAATCTCCAAATTGTTTACCCTAGAATACCCAAAACGAAAAAATGTCTACAAATCAATGAATTAATCTAAAAATTTCTTAATTAAAACAAACAAGAGAGCTTACCAATTGAATAAGCTAGTATCAATTGAAACTGAGGTATCAAAATCAATCGAGCAGGGACAGTGGTGAAGTGAGTCAATAAGAGAATGGGATGAGAAGGAACAAACTAGTGGTATTGGTGGGCTAGTCGGTGGCATAGATTGATTGGGGTGGTGGGCTATGTCGGCGGCGGAGATCGATGGTGTTGGTGAGTGGTTGTTTTAGAGCTGAGTGAGAATGATGGTTTTGGAAGTGATTATGAAAATGACTAAGTGGAGCTGAAGGTTTAGTTTCTAGGTTAAACAAGGTCAACACACATTAGTTTAAAAGTCAGAACACGTGTGGCTTCACATTAATTTTAGTAACGAAAAATATGTCATTGTAGACTTCAATTTTATGCAAAGAAAAAGTCTACATTTTTACATGTACATCAAATTTATCAACGACATACATAAGTCGTTTTAGAGTTCAATATAAGGCAAAGAAGAGTATTTACACATAACAACTACAACACATATCTGTCATCTTTTAAAGCTCAAATTTGAACAAAATTATTATCAACCCATGGTCATAAATATGACATCATCCTATTGTCTTAAAAAATAAAATTTCTGTACAAAAATCTCTCTATAGCCTTGTTTTCATCAACAACATATATTTGTCATTGAAATAGAGCTTGATTGTCATGACAAACTCTTCACAGTAATGATTTACTCAGACGATATTTTTATGTCGTGGTTCGAATAAGCAAAACTGGAAGTTGAAAATCATCGAAAAAATATGCTATAGGAAGACAGATGTAAAGTTATTAGTCGTCATAAAATATTGAAAAATTAAGACAACAGATAAATGTTCATCAGTCGCCGACATCCTGTTGTCTGAAGCACTTTTTCAGATAGCGGATCTAACAACAATTTTTTCCAAGGGTACGAAAAAAAACAACTTTTTCCTCTCGTCAAAAAACCCTAGACCAGTAGCGGCTACTCCTAGTGCCAGTCACCGTCTCTTTCTCTCGACCATCATTATGAGTGAATTCAAGGTTTTGGCTTGGAATTGTAGGGGTATCATTAACAAAGCTACACAAGATGTTGATATCACGTTTGTAAAGCATTGAAACCCTAGTTTACTTTTTCTCTATACCCTAGCTCCTCGAGCGGTTGTGGAAAGCCTTAGAGTGAATGCGAGATTTGATAGTGTATACTGTCAAGAGAGGACCAAGGAATCTTGGGGAATTGCCTTGTTTTGGAAGAAGGATTTTCTGATTAAATTGCGTAATTATTCCACAAATCACATTGATGTGGATCTTAGCGTACAAAGCACTCCCACGCATTTGAGGTTTATCGAAATCTATGGATGTGTGAGCAATGGTGATCGGGTTAGAACTTGCAAATATAGTACGATATTCCTTGTATTGTTACTGAAGATTACAATGTGCTATTGAGCAATGAGAAGAAGTGGGAGGTCCACCTAGGCTAGTAGTGCATATGCAACTATTCCGGGAAGCCTCAGAAGATTGTGACTTGCATTATATAGGTTATATGGGATTAAAATTCACTTGCGTTTCCAGGTCAACAAGGAGAGACTAAATAGGGGTTGTTGCACACCGACTTGGAAAGATAGGTTTCTGTATTCTCGTGTTCTTTCTATTCCCCCAGACAAATCGAATCATTTGTCATTGTTAATTGAGGTAGCTATAAATCCATAATGTATTGAGAAAATTAAAGACAGAAGAGTGTTACAGTTCTGATTTGAGGAGACATGGGCAAAATATCCATAATGTATTGAGAAAATTAAACAAGGGTGGGCATTTCCAGTCACTAAAACCATATTTCTCAGTTGGGGGCCAAGACCAAGGCGACGAGAAAGATTTTATCTCAATGGAATCCAGGATTTGTGAGGCAATGGAAGAATGAGATGAAGCTATTGCAAAGTAAGATGCATGACATTGTTGGTATGTCGTTCCAACAACCGCAGTACGAGGAATTTCATCTTTGCAACTAAGGTACAATGAAATATTGTCTCAAGAAGAAACATGTTGGCGGCAACGGTCTAGGGTTTTATGGCATAGAGGAGGAGATCAGAACTCACCATTTTTTCATCGTAAATCTTGTAACAGAAGAAGCCATAACATAATAAAAGAAATAAAGAATGCTAATGGTGTTTGGAAAAACAAGCCAGAAGTTATCGCTAGGGTTTTGGGCTCCTACTATGAGGACATCTTCAAATCGGAAGCTGTTGAAGAGGTTGCTTTACAGAAGGTGTTTGGATGTGTCAAGCCATGTGGACATGCATATGAATACCGATTTGTTGAGGTCTTATTTGAATAAGGAGATTAAGAAAGCACTATTTCAAATGCACTCTTCCAAAGCCCTGGGACCTGATGACATGTCGCCATTATTTTTTCAGAAATATTGGGATAACGTTCAACATGATGTGTATGAGGTAGTACGTAGTTTTCTATACATTGGTGAGATTCCTCTAGCTTCTAAATTCACACATTTAACTTTGTTACTATACCTAAGGTGAGAGACCCCAAGTCAGCTAAAGATCTTCGACCGATAGCTTTGTGTAATGTGACTTGTAAAATCAGGACTAAAGTGCTTGCAAATAGAGTGAAGAGTATTCTTCCTCAAATTATATCTCTGTTGCAAAGTGAGTTTTTTTTCTAGTAGTATGATTTCTGACAACTCCTTAGTGGCGAATGAGGTTGCTCATTTTTTGCATACGCTTCAGAAGAGTTCAGCTGATGAATTTTTCTCTTTGAAACTTGAAATTAGTAAAGCTTATGATCGTTTAGAATGGAAGTTCATAGAGATGATGTTATGGAAGTTAAGGTTTTCACTGGCCTGGATAGATATTATAATAAGTACGGTAAAGATAGTGAGCTACTTGGTGATTCACAATCGCAGCCCTCATTGGTACATTATTTCAACTAGGGGTATCCAACAAAGAGATCCCTTACCACCTTACCTTTTAATTTTATGTGTAGAAGGGTTGTCGACCATAATCTTGGACGTTGTGGTCTCAGTCAAGCTTAGGGGACTGAGCTTGAGTCTGATATTGCACCATTTATTGTTTGCAGATGATTCCTTCTTATTTGGTGAAGCAACTATAGCGAAGTGTGTAGAGTTCAAACATTTTTTGGCTGTGTACGAAAAAAGCTTCAGGTCAACACATTAATTTACAAAAGAGTAGTGTGGTCTTTAGCAAGAATGTTCCTCTAAACATCTAGGAAGATTTGGCCGGTGTGTTGGGAGTGGAGAGAGTAGAAGATCATGGGCGTTACTTAGGGTTACCTCTATTGGTTGGTCAATCGAAAAAAAAACCATTTTTTCTTACTTGATAGAAAAATTAATCAATAAGCTAGTTGGATGGGGATCAAAGCTTCTTAGTGCAACGGGTAAAGAAGTACTAATCAAAGTTGTAGCTCAGATCATGTCCTCTTATGCAATGAATTGTTATCTTCTTCTAAAAGGTTTGTGTGAGGATATGCATCATCAATTGTGTTGTTAATATTTTTGGGGAGGAGATGAAGAAACTCGAAAGATTCATTGGCATTTCTTGGGATCATATGTGTCTATCAAAAGATGATGGAGGTATGGGTTTTAGAAAAAAATTATGCTCATAATTTAGCTATGCTTGCAAAGCAGGGCTGGAGACTAATCAAAAATCCAAATTCCCTGATTGCTCGAGTGTATAAAACAAAATTTCATCCTTTCTCTTCCTTTTTGGAGTCTTCAGTGGAGGATTCTTGTTCATATTCATGGTGGAGTATAATGGCCGCCAAGCCAGTGCTGCAAGCAGGGATTATGTGGAGAGTACGAAATGGGGAAGAGATCAATATTTGGAAAGATGAGTGGATTCCAAATGTATCACCTAGTTCTCTAAGAAAACCAGACAATTGTGACTTTCAACGTTTCTCACTCTTATTTGAAGTAGGATCCTTGTTGAGGGATGTGAATTGGGTAAGGCAAACCGTTTCTCCTTCGGTGGCAGCTGCTATACTAGCTATTCCTAGATCGAGTAGGAATACTAAGGACGTCATCATGTGAAACTAGATAGAATAGGGCAGTATGCAGTGAAGAAAGGTTACAGTGTAGCTCGAGATATGGTCATAGGCCACACTTTGGCTTCAGCTTCTAGTGGGGATGGATTTCGAGTTCTGTGGAAAGCTATTTGGAAAGAAAAAGTCCCAGGTAAAGTTAATATTTTTATTTTACGAGCTTGTAATAATATTTTTCCTATGAATGACTGTTTGAGTCACAAGGGATATACTGGAGAATTATGTTGTGTGTTGTGTGCTGCACCTTTCAAGATGGTAGGGCATTTGTTTCGTTCATGTCCCACGACACAGGGGATTATCAATGGTAGCTCGTTTAACTTGAATGTGTTAATGTCTCTGTCTTTCCAATTCAAGGAGTGGATGCTTGAACAAGTAGTGAATCTTCCTAGCCACATATTTGAGCAACTTATTATATATGGTTATTTTGGGTCTTTGGCTCAACAGAAACGACAAAGTGTCCAATGATAAAGCTAAGGATGCTAAGTTGATTGCGGCTTATTTTATGGCTTTATATGAGGAGTTCTAGAGTTCGAACGCTAAGGAAGCTATTACAGAACAACATGTCAAAGTTAAAGCGAACTGTTGGTAGCCTCTTCCTAAGGATGATCTTAAATTGAATGTTGATGTGGCTTTTAATGATAACAAAGGCAACGGTGGTTGAGTGCTTTGTGATGATAAAGGTGAATTCTTAGATGGTTTTTCATATCACTAACCATGTATCATCGCCCTCATGAAACCCAAGACGTCAAGAGATTCTTCAGACACCTCAAGGCTGTCGCTAGACGACATAACCCAGAGGCCGTCTGCACCCTTTCTATAGACGCAAACAAAGGTACTGGCCTTCTTGGTTCTTTCCTGGATGTTCCAATCAATCCAAAGCTATTCAATATCCTTCGCCAACCCATCTGTAAATCATCCTTAATAGTCCAAGAGAATCCCAGGGCAGACCAAAAGGAATGGACTAACAAAGACACACTTTGTCTCATTGAGAGATGGCCGCACCCAAGCGTAGAAGATCTCGCCTGGTACAGGCACCGTCGCAAACAAGATATCAACCGGTGGGAAACAGTTGGAATCACTCAACTTATCGATTTATGCTTTTCTCTCCCAGCTGGTGGCAACAGAGCACCGTTCGCCACAGTTATATGCTTCTGGGATTGTACAGCAAATTGTTTCCGTCTCCCCTGTGGTGATGTAAGCATTACAATGCTTGATTTATACACCATCTTTAGAGTTCCTACATTTGCAAACCCCTGGTTGCTCAACCAGCACCACGGGACACCAGTCCAAGCCTCCCTCAACCGTCATTCTTCCTACTCTTCCTGGGTAAAGCATTTTGTACAGGAAGAAAAAGACACAGACCAAGGAGGAATAGCCTTTCTGGAGTACTGGCTATCGAAGTACATCTTATGTCCTTTTTCTGCAAAGGTCAACAGATGCTGGACCAACCTTGCCGAACGCTTATTCAACGGTGACCAACTGGGCTTGGTTGAGTCTGTTCTCGCCTACATCTACTATGGCTTGAGGCGAGTCACATTTTCAAAGCTCGACCTTAATCAACCAGGACCACTCTGGATGGTAGAGCTCTGGTTGCGGATGTACTTCCCTTTCTTTTGCCCATCAGCACCTCCTGCCTTTGAAGATCGGAAGCTACTGGGCCAGTCATTGGTTTCTACACCAACTAGGACCAGATCATGGTCTTATCTCAATTGCTTCAATCATCTCTGCTTGCATAAAGAATTTCCAACCGCAGCAGTTGACGTAATACTGAGTCGTCGCCATCCTGGCCTCCTCGCAAGTGGATTTATGCCTTCCCCAGAGCAAGACGCTTTTGCGAGGAACTTCTTCATTCAGTGCAACACCTGCAAGGACCTGCCAGTCCCAGACTTAGCGAGCCCTGGGTATGAACTATATGCCCCCAACCATTTCTCCAGACAGTTCGGGCTCACCCAGGATGCACATATGCCCTCGCCTGTTCTGTGAACAGATATACTCTTTGGCGAGGAACAGGTCATCCTCTTGCAGCAGTAGCGCAAGATGAACACTTTGGCTTTCCAACAGTAATGCTTCCTATTATAACAAAGCCACTAGTGATTTCTCAGTCGGTTATCGAGTCGTACCGAGTATGACACTCCTAGCTCTGGGAAGAGATACTATACCAGGGACCGCTTGCATGCTTTGCCTCGATCTTCTATGATTTTGGCAAAAGATTTTTGAATAAAGAAGACTTTACTGCTATCAACAAGACTTATAGGAACATAAGCACAACACCCTGGCCACAGGTATGCTTCTTCATCAAAAAATGCCATATGTATTAGCAATTCCTGATATTGTAACTGATCAAACCTCATTCTTATACACAGCACACCCCTGAACCAGATGTGACTGTGGCCTTACAGTCTTTTAAGAAGAAAATGTCCAATCCTTCTGGGCACTCCGTAAGTATTTGCATTCATTTACCCAGAATAATATTTGATTTTGTCACTGAGCTGTAACTAACCCAAATTCTTTGACAGTCTCAGAAACGCAGGAAGATCCACCTGAAGCCCAAAGAGCCTCTAAGTGGAGCCTGGTTAGCTACAGAGATCACAAGCAAGGACAAACAAGCAAAGCTTCAAGCTCAAGTCTTCCATGCTTCGTTTGATTAGAGGAGTGACAAAGCCTCCGGGGCAAGTTCATGTTCAGCACTGGTTTTCACAATTGCATACTGGTTATGTGCAAATCCAAACAGCCTGCCCACGCTCTCCCAATTTGATGACCTCTTGATTCAAGGTTCTAGGGAGTGGCAAGAACTATGCAAGGATGAGGCTCTTGCAAGTGCTTACCCAGATCAACATTTTGATCTGGACGTTATTTCGAAGGCCACCATCAGACCACTGAAGTTCTCATCTGATGACTCCTTCATTGGGTATTTTGACCCAGAAAGGTTTACAGCCCTGAATGGTCTTCCATCTTTTGATCTGTCATGGGAGCAAGTCAAGAAGAGCCAGAAGCCTCAGGTATTCATAGTGATTTGGAATGATTATTTCTTCATCCTCAAAGCTGAAGACGAAGCCTATTATATAATAGACTCATTGGGAGAAATGCTCTTTGAAGGATGCTATAAAGCCTATATTCTGAAGTTCGATGATTCCAGCATCATATATGGAAGTGAAGATCATGATACAGGTCATGAAGTCATCAACAGTGGTAAAGAATGCTGCAAGGACTTCATAGCCCAATTTCTAGCTGGAATCCATCGAGCAGAACTCGAGGAAGAAGAGAAGAACAAGCCTGTTGATAGCGTCGTGTTATTTCGTCGCTTACAGATTGAATTTCAATCTTGCTTCATTCCTTCCTCCTCTGGTGAGGGCACAAGTACTCAGGATGACCAAGTCATCAAAGAGCCAGAGCAAGAAATTCCCTCCTCGCCAAAGCACTCAGTTGTCAAACCACTGCCATTGGTTGAGGTTAATCCAGAAAGTGAGGACCCAACTCCTTCCTCACCAGAGCTTCAAGTTCAAGCAACTGAGGAAACACAGTCATTGTCTCCCATACAAGTAAGAATTTCTTAACTTACTTCATTCTGGATTATTAATTCTGATTGATCCTGATAATATGTATTTGTATTTTAGTCCAAAAGCATTCCTGTGGACACCGATGTTCATGAGATAATTCCCACAAGTCGAAAGGAACAACCAATCTTATCAGGCCAAACATCTGAAATGGCCACCAAGGGTCAACCTGTCAGTTCTCTAGATGTCAATGATGAAAATCTTAAATCTACAATTGAAGAAGTTACTGCACCATTTTCATCACAAGGAGCTTCTTCTCAGTTACCCAGACCATAAGAAGAAACAATACAATTGCAAGAAATTGTAAGCAAACTGGGTACACTGAGCTCTCCTACTGACACTGATGTTACTCTTCAAGACATCCTTTCTGGGAAACTGGACTCTCTTCACGACATCCAAGCCGTCTGTAATCAAGTCAAGAATATGAAGGCTACTGCCCCAGCAGACCTTATCCCTTGCTTGAATGACCTTGAAGAGAACCTCTCTCAACTCTTGAGCCACAGGGAAGCCTACCAACGTCTAAAACTCGAAGCTGAGCGTAAGAAAGAAGTAATAGAGACATTGGAGCATCAAACTCGAAGAGAGAAAGAGCGAATCCAGGCGATTCTGAAGAACAAATCTACTCAGCAAGAAGCATTAGCAATTAAAAAGGCTAGAATAGCTATTCTCAAGGCTGAACTTGCCACCCTCGAGGCTGAAGTAGATGTCCTGCAAGCTGATGCTCTCAAATATAATGTAAGCCAGATCGTGATGGAAGGCGAGAGCCAAGCCCAACTCATGCAATAGGCACGAGAAGAAGCCAGAAATGCTCGCCAAGCAGTCCGTCAAGCCTGGGTGGCCTTTGAAATTGCCAAAGCATCAGTGAGGAAATTTTCCCTCTTATTGTAAATCTAATGGGCCTCAGGATTCAGGCCCTATTTTATTTCAAAAATTCTTTCAGTATTCATTTATTCAATCCAAATTTTGGAAACAAAGTGTGAATTGGGACCAACAACAAGAATGGGCCTCAGATTTAAGCCTGGTCAAAACTTGTTCCAACGAAACTAGCCTCACTTATAAGCTACAGCCGTTCGCTTGATCTGATTGTTCAACATTAAATGGAATTCAATTCCATGCTTGGAATCTTTATCGCATCAAACAATCATATCCTTGAAATACGTTTTACCTGCCCTAAAAATCTTTCATTTATCATGCTCTCTTCATGGGTAGATAAACTGTATCGTGGTCCAATTCTAGCTAGACGCGTGTCCTCTATTCTCGGGTGTAATTACTCTTGCAAAGCCTTACCGTTGTGACTCCTTTCTATAAAAGGTTTCCCTTTCCTTGTATTGTGAACCAACTTCCTCGCGAGGATGAACTCCCCTTTTGTTCGTTTGCTCTGTTCTTCCTACCTAAAGAAACCTCCAGATAAAATCTTTCATGTCATGTTCCTTAGATAGCAATATCCACGTCCAAACCTGGACTAGATAGCAATTTCTACGTCCAGCCGTTGCCTTGGCTATCCCAACTTGTGTCAGCAGAAGAAGGGAAAGCCACAATCTCGAGGTTGAAAACTCCTCGTCTTCCTTCGGTGCACGCGATCCGTTTCTATAACATAGAGGTTGTAAGCCCTATGAACATGGCTGCACTGAAGAGGAAAGATATGAGCCTCAGACCCGGGAAAAAAGGCAACAAATGCCAAGTCTAGTGTAAAGGGTCTTCTGATCTGATGTACTAGCTGCCTTGGCGTTTCAAATCCTCTCCATCTCATCACTGAGGTCGATCTCTACATATGCATATTTGATACATCGACCCCAGGGGATGGCTATCAACTATGAGGATTTGTGACAAACAAACTGTTTTTATCTTTCTGTTATGTTGCTGATTTGTTGTTTGTTTCTCGCGTGGTATCAGAGCTTGAGGCCGCAAAGCCTTTGTATTCTTCTATTTGATGAATGTAATATTTTGTTTGAAGCAAAGATTTCCTTATGTAAATTTATATTGATAAACTCATATGTAGTTTGTACATAACTTTGGCCATAGTAATTGGCTAACATGAATTCTTTTGACTTAGAAGAGATATAAAAATTTAAAATTTGGCCTCAGATACAGGCTCTAACTAAAGATTTAGCCTCAAGTATAGGCTGCTGTGATGTAAATAATCCCTGTGTGTTGCCCCTGCAATTTACTCATGCGAGTAGAAATTTAGCATGAATAAACTGGATTAAGCCATAGATGGGGGATCTTCATACTCCCAGACTGGTTGTATGAACCTCTTAAGGAAACGACCATTGATAGGATTAGCATGTATGGTACCATCTCGATCTCGTAAACGAACTGCTCCTTTACCCAGAGGTCGATCAACAATGTATGGTCCTTCCCATTTTTCTAACCATTTTCCTCGTCCTTCAATCTTCTTGCCAACAGGCAAAATGACTCGCCAGATGAGTTCTCATTCTGCAAAACTCATGCCCCTGGTACAACTGTCATAGGCACGAGCCACCTTTCATTTTTCAGCACATAGACCATCATAAGCTTGTATTCTTTTCTCATCCAAATCTTCATGCTCTTGCCACATCGCTTGTACATAATCTTCACCGATCAGGTTGTGTTTTTTCATCGCCCGCAAAGACTGAACGTTTATTTCCAAAGGCAAGACAGCATCATGGCCGAACATTAATGCATAAGGAGTTGTACCTATGGGTGTTTTTTTACTTGTTCTATAAGCCCACAGGGTCACTACTACATTTTTAATAGTTTTTAATCATTGCCGGTGATTTTTCCCCAAAAAATCACCGGCAATGCTTTTTTTTTTATCATTGCCGGCGATTTTTCCGGCAAATCGCCGGTAATTAAAAAAAAAAAAACCATTGCCGGCGACTTAAATGTAAGTCGCTGGCAATAGTTTTTTTTTTTAATCATTGCCGGCGACTTACATTTAAGTCGCCGGCAATGGTTTTTTTTTTTTTTAATTACCGGCGGACCATTGCCGGAAAAATCGCCGGCAATGATAAAAAAAAAAAAAACATTGCTGGCGATTTTTGGGGGAAAAATCGCCGGCAATGATTAAAAACTATTGCCAGCGATTTAAAATCGCCGGCAATGGTTAAAAATGTAGTAGTGGGTGTTAAATAATTCTTCATGCCACAGTCTGGCATTGCTCGTAAGCATCCGTTTAAGAATATGGATAATGATTTTATTGCTTGCTTCGGCTTGACCATTGGATTGGGCATAGTATGGAGAAGAGTGTAAAAAGTGGATTCTGAGATCCTTCATAAGCTCGTCTACCTCTCCAGACATGAATGCTGCCCCACGGTCTGAAATAAAACTCTCAGGAATACCAAACCGACAAATGATATCTTCAAATAAGAACTGGCGGATGGCCTTTGCTGACGATACCCTGAGAGGTCGAGCTTCGACCCATTTTGTGAAGAAATTAGTAGCCACTATGATGAATTTATGTCTTTCAGATGAATGAGGATGAATCATTCCAATTAAATCCAAAGCCCATCCTCGAGCTGGCCAAGGCTAGCTTGATTATAGGCTGTAATGGTATTCTGGGCATATGGTTGATTGGACCATGTTTCTGGAATTCTTCACAACCTTTAGCGAACGTGATGCAATCTCTGAGCATTCCTGGCCAATAAAAGTCATGTCTTCTAAGTAACCATTTCATCTTAGGACCGGCCTGATGTGCCCCTGCTATCCCAAAATGGACCTCCCTCATTAATCGCTTAGCTTCACGTCCAAAGACACACCGTAAAAATATGCCTTCCTCTCCTCTTCTATATAACTCGTCATCTTTGAGTACATAACTAGGAGTTAGAAAACGAATTCGCTTTTCTACCGGATTATTAGGATTCTGGAGGTAAGATATAATCTCCTGTCTCCAATCCACATCGACGTGATCAAGTGTAGCAACGTACCACTCATTTTTGTCTTCCTGGCGAGCAAAGAAAGATGGGAGGGTTCTTCTTTCAACCTTTAATATCCGCTCGCGTACTCCATATTGCAAGCTCACCCCTGTTGCTAGTTGAGCCAACTCGTTTGCTGCATAATTCCTCTCGCGAGGAACATGACTCAACTCCACCTCTGTAAACAACTTGAGCAAATCACAGGCTCGTTTAGCATATGGTTCTAGGATTGGTCTAGCCTTATACTTGGTTTCAAGTTGTCTGATCACTAGTTAGGAATCTCCAAATACGTGCACATCATTGATCTCCATATCTAGCAGAAGTTCTAACCTAATGATTAAAGCTTCATATTTAGCTTGATTATTTGTGCATCTGAAGTCCAACCGGAAAGAATAAGAAAACGTTTGACCGCGTGGAGAAACTAACGCAACTCCTGCCCCAGCCATTGTACTTGTACTTGACCCATCAAAGTATAAACACCAAGGGGCCAAATCAATTACGAGCAAGGTCCAATTCTGGCCCTTCGCTAACATCCTCCATTGGATGATGAGCCAGAAAATCAGCCACTGCCTGGCCTTTAACCGCCTTCTGGGGAACGTATTGCAAAGAAAACTCTGACAAAGCCAGAATCCACTTCCCAATGCGTCCCCGGAGAATGGGTCTGGACAACATATATTTCACCAGATCAGTTTGTACTATGACACACGTGGTGAAGGAAAGCATGTAATGCCTCAATTTGCACCCTGAAAAATACATGGTTAGGCACAGTCTTTCCATTGGAGAGTATCTCGTTTCACAATCATTCAGGCTATGACTCAGATAGAAAATAGCACGTTCAGTTCCTGATGTGTCGTCCTGAGCTAATAGACTTCCAATAGAAAGGTCAGTAGCTGAAATATACAGCTTAAGAGGAACCCACTACCACATTCTCACTCATTACTGGCGATATAATGAAAAACAAGGCCGGCGACCGGGGAAGTCGTCGGTAATGATCATCATTGCCGGCGACTTGCTCCGTCGCCGGTAATGTGTCCGGAAAGTCACCGGTAATGTGTCAAAACATTGCCGGCAACCTATTCCGTCGCCGGCAATGATTGGGCAACCATTGCCGGCGAAATTCCGGCCGAAAAATCGCCGGCAATGGTTGCCCAATCATTGCCGGCGACGGAATAGGTCGCCGGCAATGACTCCATTTCCGGCGAATTTAATGAATCGCCAGCAATGCCTCTTATATCAGATGCAGATCGCAGCAGCTCATTCATTTGGATAGAAAAAAATCCAGTGAAATCGAAAGAAGGAAAACGCTCTGAAATCCTTCGGTATTGTCAAAAGGCGTCGAAAACTCGATCACTCGGGAAGCTATATATATATAGGTACGTATATACGTATATGTGTATGTATATATATATGTGTGTGTGTGTGTTGATCGATTTAATTAGATTGATATATATATATATGCATGTGTTGATTTAGAGTTGAGATATCGCGTCGATTATTGGTTTGATACGCAAATAGAGTGGCTATATTTTTAATTTATATGCATGCATGGGTTGACTTTTGTTAATTAATCGGATGAATTCGATTGTAATTAATGATGATTTATTTTATAATTAGTAGTGAATGTGTGTGCATATATATATAGTACGTAATATTGTTAGAATTTTCAGGATGGACAAGAGTTGGATGAGCCTCGAAAGATGGGATGTGAGATATCACCAAGGAATTAGGAGTTTTGTGAATTTTGTGAAGGCTAATTGTGGAGACACTACACTTCATATATTATTGCCCGTGTAAAGAATGTAAGTGTCGCAGCGATCGATTTCGTTTTCCCATTGATAAAGTCCAGAAGCACATGAGTAAATACAGGTTTTGGGATAAGTACACTTGTTGGATTTATCACGGTGAAACATCGTTAGCAGGTCCGCATGATCATGGACAATTTGGTGAGAGGGCCAGTCCACGCTATGATCATGGACATTTTGCTGAGAGGGGCAGTCCATCCTATGATCCAACATCGATGTTAATCAATGATATGTTTCCTCATGAGATCGGTGTATTTGCTGATGAAGCACCAAATGTCCCTCTCGTCGTTGAGGGTTTCCCCCATATTGAGCCAGTCGAGCCATTACCTGGCTCTCATGTCAACACAAGCGGTATGGACAAGTACAACAACCTGATTGCATTGCAACAGACTCCGTTGTACGACGGTTGTAGTAAGACTGTTCTTGAAAGTGTGATGGGAGTGATGTAGCTCAAAATGGAGAACAAAATGTTTGTCAAAGCTGTTGATTCTTGGCTGAAGTGGACTGCTTCGCTACTGCCACCCGGTCATCGTCTTCCTACCACTCATCATAAGGTGCGACATATCCTGAAAGATCTTGGGCTTTCCTACATCAAAATCCATGCATGCAGATATGATTGTATTCTCTTCTGGGGAAAAGATCTTGAAGACCTTGAAGCGTGCCCGGTATGTTTTACAGAAAGGTATAAGTTGACTCCTGCAGGAAACAAGAAAGCTGTGAAGATACTTCGATATTTCCCGCTTATTAATAGGCTGGAGTGGTTGTTCATGTGTGCTTTCACGGCCGAAGCTATAAGTTGGTGGGCTGAGAAGAATTTGCCTGACGATGACACCCTTATACACCCTTCCGACGGAGAGGCTTGGAAGCACATGGTCAGGGAGTTTGATCATTTTGCAGCAGAGGTCTGAAATGTTTGGCTAGGGCTCTCATCTGACGGATTCAACCCTTTTGGCAACATGAGTCTTCAATACAGTATATGGCCAGTTATTTTGGTACCGTACAACCTTCCACCATGGATATGCATGAAGAAGGAATACAATATGCTCACTCTGTTAATTCCGGGCCCGGGTTATCCAGGAAAGTGTCTCGATGTGTATTTGAGGCCTTTGATTCAGGAGCTTAAGTACCTGAGTGAGTGTGGCCACCCCACTTACGATAGGTTCAAAAATGAGATGTTCCAGATGCATGCCATGCTTGTTGGCACCATTAGTGATTTTCCTGCCCGCGGTATGTTGTCGGGCAACGTTACCAGGGGTTACAGAGCTTGTTCAGAGTGCATGACGGTTGATTGTTGCAGTCCTCATTGCAGTAAAATAGTTCAGATGCGTCACCGTTGTTGGCTTCCATATGATCACCCATTTAGGCAGGATCCAGACGCGTTTGATGGGACTGTGGAAACAGGTGTGGCACCCAGGCGATGGACAGGGGAAGAAATTTTGGAAGTGTTGAATGAATATGATTTTGGTCAGCTGAGCAATCATCCTGAGATAGTGGCGTCAATTCCAGACAAGCCCAAAAGGTATAAGTTTTGGACACACAAGAGCATATTCTGGGAACTCCCCTACTGGCCCAGGTTGCCTATCAGACACTACCTAGATGTCATGCACATAGAGAAGAATGTGTGTGAAAGTGTGGTGGGCACAGTTCTTAACTTGGAGGGGAAAACAAAAGACATCCCTAAGGCTCGCATTGATCTGAAAGCTATGGGACTGCGGAAACATTTGTGGTTAAGAGATGGTAAGAGAAAAATGCCGCAAGCTCCTTACACCGTCAAGCCGAAGCATAAGCATGAAATTTTTGGGTGGCTGAGTAATGTCAGGTATATATTCTTATGGCTATGCAGGAAATTCGCCTTAAATTGCATACCGGATTATGGTTATATGCGAGAAATATAATTGTTGCCTATGGCTATATATATATATATATATATATATATATATATGCAGATATCTTTATGGCTATGCAGGAAATATAAGCAGGTGTGTTAACTTCTGGGACAATAAGATGTACAGATTAAAGAGTCATGACTGCCATGTACTGCTTCAACGCCTTTTCCCTATTTTCATTCGAGGGTACCTGCCCAAAGAGGTGGTGGAGCCGTTGGTGGCCTTGTCAAGATTCTTTCAAAAGTTATGCACCAGGGAAGTTAAAAAATCAGATCTCAGGGAGATGCAAGATGACATCATTTTTATTATGTGCAAGCTTGAGAGGATATTTCCCCCAAATTTTTTCAACATCATGCCTCACCTGATGATCCATCTTCCCGAACAATTGTTGCTTACCGGTCCCGTACACTACACTTGGATGTATCCCATGGAAAGGTACAAATGATTCATACATTTGGTTTTCCTCTGTTTTTGTATGTAAATTCTTAATTTTTAAGTATCATAACATGCACTTGTTAACTTGTAGACAATTGGGAGCCTACAAGGACTATGTGAAGAATAAATATGCACCTAAAGGGTGTATCGCTGAAGCATATATTGTGCACGACTGTGTAACGTACACCAAAGTGTATTTGGGAGCGCTTGAGGACCCCCAACAACAGATGCCGATAGATGAACCCCAGTTCAACCTTTCTATCATCTCCAATGACGTGGTAGTACAGGGAAGCTTGCCAAAGTCGTACAAGTTGGATGGAAATGAGGTAGCCATTGCCCACTGGTCGGTACTGATTAACTGTCCAGAAGTACAATATTGGAAAAACTATCATCTTCACTGCCCTGCTATTGTCGGAAATGTTGATTACCACAACAGGACGTTTGCAAACTACTTTGGTCAATGGGTAAGGGTATATGTGTATATGTCTATTTTTTATATATATCCTTATATAGCATGTATGTACGTACGTGGTTGTGTGGTTTCTATGTTCATAATTTCTTGTGTGGTTTCTTATCGTTTTCAGATGAACCATGTAGCAAATGATGGTTGCCCAGAGTGGTCAAACGAATTGAGGGTCCTGGCGATGAAACCGATAGCTTCAAAAGTTTACTCGATGTGTCAGGTCAATGGCGTAAAATTTATATGTGAAAATCGAGACGACCGACTGAAAACACAGAATTGTGGGGTGATGGTCCATGGTGGGCAGGATGGCGTTGACTATTACGGTGTCCTTCATTCAGTTGTTGAACTAATTTATGGGAACCGCATGAAAGTGCACTTGTTCAAGTGTAGATGGTTTGATACTAGCCCGGACAACACAAGGACCGATCAGTACGGAACATTTTCGGTGAATACTGCTACTAGCTGGTATGAAGAAGACCCTTTCGTTCTTGCCTCATCAGTAAAACAAGTGTTTTACCTTGACGATCTTCTGAACAAAGTCCCGTGGAAGGTGGTTAACCATGTTGCTCATAGAAACATATATAGTGCTGCCACACTTGGTGAGACCGCAGATGATGAGGAAGTTACTGCATACCAAGAGCCGAACGCTTTTGACATTCCGGAATCATCTACGATTCGCCTTAATAATGTGAGATCTGGGAGTGTGGGTCGAATTACTGGAGCAGAACTTCTCGATGTTAATCCATATGAAGTTGACGCTGATTCAGATGACGAGGAGCGGCACATATTGCCAGAGGTTACCTATGAAACCGAGTCAGACTCAAGTGATGAAGATGATTACGATTATCATCCTTAGTACGTTAATGATGTACGTATTTTCATTATAGTCAAAAATTCTAGTCGGAAATTGTAGTCGGCATCCTTAGTACGTTAATGATGTACGTATTTTCAGTATAGTCGGAAATTCTAGTCGGAAATTCTAGTCGGAAATTCTAGTCGAAAATCGTAGTCGGAAATCGTAGTCGGAAATTCTAGTCGAAAATCGTAGTCGGAAATCGTAGTCGGAAATCGTAGTCGGAAATTCTAGTCGGAAATTGTAGTCGGAAATCGTAGTCGGAAATCGTAGTCGGAAATTGTAGTCGGAAATTGTAGTCGGAAATCGTAGTCGGAAATCGTAGTCGGAAAATGTAGTCGGAAATTGTAGTCGGAAATCGTATTCGGAAATCGTAGTCGGAAATCGTAGTCGGAAATCGTAGTCGGAAAATGTAGTCTGAAATTGTAGTCGGAAATTGTAGTCGGAAATTCAAGTCGGAAATTCTAGTCGGAAATCGTAGTCGGAAATTGTAGTCGGAAATTGTAGTCGGAAATTATAGTCGGAAATTGTAGTCGGAAATTGTAGTCAAAAATTATATATGGTCGGAAATTATATAGTCGGAAATTGGTCGGAAATTATGGTCGGAAATTGATCGGATATTCTTCGGGAAATAATGACATTACCAACGAGTTGATAAGCAACTCGTTGGTAATGACATTGCCCATGAGTTATCAACTCGTTGGTAATGACATTACCAACGACTCAACTCGTGGGTAATGACATTACCAACGAGTTGCAACTAACTCGCCGGCAATGGTCACTAAATATGTAAAACCCAGCTCGAGCTCTCCCTCATTTCTTCACTATCTCAAACCCTAAAACTCCTCCTATCGTCCTCCCAAACAGTTCCGGCCGCCTCCCTCTCCTCAAATCTCTCTTCCTCTCCTCCCCTCACCTCCTCTCCCTTCTCCTCTCTCCACACTAAAAAACCCCAATTCAAATCTCAAAACTCCTCCTCCCCTCCTCCTCTACCTCTTCCGACGCCGGAAAATCAACTCGAGCTCCACCATGGCAGGTGCATGCAAGCTCACTCTCTCTCCCTCTCTCTCTCTCAATTTTTATTTATTTTTATGCATATATATATATATAAGTATGTACATATGTGGAAAATTTACCGGTGATGTATATATATATGTGATGTATGTACGTATGTGCAAAATATTTTGAAAATTTAATTATGTTGGATTTGGATTAATATGTGATGTATATATATGTGTGGAAATTAAATTTAATTAAGATGATGTATATATATGTGATTAATTGATAAATGTGGAAAATTTAATTAAGATGATGTACGTATATGTGATGTATATATATATATGTGGAAAATTCTAGTCGGAAATGATGTATGTATATATGTTGTATATACATGTATATAATTAAGTTTTGATAATTTAAGGTGATGTATATATGTGGAAAATATTTAGGTAATTTAAGGGGATTTGGCATGGGTGGATTAATTGGCATGGGCAAATTAATTTAGGGTTTGGATTCATTGATATAGGTAATTTAAGGTAATTTAGGGTGTTGGGCAAAGTAAGGTGATTTGGATTAAGGTGATATAGTTGTTAATGTAAGGTATAATTTTGGGTGTTGGAACTGGAACGGCGTGGAACCAGAACCGTTTGGAACCGGAACTGTTTGTAACCGGAACCGTTTGAAACCGTACGGTTCCAGTTCAAAATGGTTCTGGGTTCAAGCGGTTCCGATTCCAAACGGTTCCGGTTTCGATTTGTTGTAGAACCGAATCCAGGACTAATTGTTGGATGTCCAGTAGGTTTTGCGGTAAATTGGCTTGGAGACATCAAACGAAGAGGGACTAGAAATAGTGGAGGGAGCAGTAGTCAAGCTTCCTCAGCCGCAGTCAGCAACACACGGAGTAGGCCAATGATGAATGCTCGCACACAAATATTGCTAGCTGTGCGAGAAGAGGAGGAAGCTGCACGATCCGGAGCCGTGCAACCCCCAGTCCAGCCTCGAGCCTTAGTCAGCAGACCCTCCGTTAGTAGACCCTCAGACGAGCGACAGTCAACGGGGGCATCAGAAACTCCCTCCATCTGAATGCCCCTTATTGGCCCGGTGCCTACTCCCGTTTCACGGGGATCATCTGAGGCAGATGGTGCTGGCGCCTCATCGTCCAGGCCTCGTCTATCTCCGCCGTCCGGTCTCTTCCTGCTCGAAGAGATTCCTGTGATCCCTGAATTCGATGATAGGAGGATGCCTATTTATATTGAAGGACGGCCGGAGTTCCTGAGCGTGGAGGAAGCGTACAACTTCATCCCGTTCGACCTAGTGTATCTTTGGAGTGTGAGGTGCACCAACCAGCAAACGGACGATGCAGGTAAATTTTATTTAACAAGATTGATTACTTAATTATTACTTAAGACTTACGATAGGTTCAATTAATGATATCAATTTGTTGACATTGTATTATTAGGCAATTTCGTTAATGGCACTGGAAAACGGAAAGGGGCTAGAGGCACCTGCACCGGGAAGAGACTTGAGCAGGCCACCGGGGGAAGGAAAACGCTCATTAGGGCCAATGAGGATGGCGAGGTGATCGAGGCATTTGACACCACGCGAAAATATGTCAGCATGGTCGGGGCGATCGTGCGGGACAAGGTCCCAATGCTTTGGCCAGATTGGGAATCTGTGCCTAGCTACGTGAAGATGCAAGTGCATAATGCACTGAGTGTGAATTAAATCGTATTTTCATTACGTAAATTTTACATTTATTAATTAAGTCCGAATAAATATATAACGGAAACCATTTATATATTCATATTGCAGGTGTGGTTTGACGTGGATGAATGCCTTATTCACACGTGGGTAGAGCGTCAACTACATATGAGGTGATGTGCTTCGAGTTATTTGAGTATATATCGAGTTAGATTTTTGTTTATCAAGTGTTTTAATATCTCTAAGTTTTTTTTCCTGGTGTTAATATAGGTATAAAGAGTGGAAGAACGAGCTATCTTCACATTACACACAGTACAAGGAGCTAGGCCGAGGTTCTACCCCTAGCGAATTACGGTTTAGGGAGTACGAGTGGCTATGGCTGATAGCCCACTTCGAGCACCCCAAAGCGAAGGTATGCATCCTGAATATATCTTACAACCCTAATGTATCGTATTTCATTGAAATAGTTAGTTACTAATTGTTTTACATATGTTTATCAAACAAGGCGATTTCGAAGACGAACCGGGCGAATAGATTGAAAAACACCAGGGCCCATCATGCAGGTTCACTCAACTATTTGGGTTGGTCGAGTAAGGCACAGCAACAATAAGAAGTGAACCCGTTGGTGTATATTCATCAGAAGTTCTATCTGCAGTGCCCTGAAGAAGCGGTAAGTCTTTCGCCTCTGTATTTTGTACTTCACATATGCATGTGTTAATAAAACTATTTTTCGATATTAATTTCTTTTGTTAAATAATACGTTATTCATATTCGCTTTTCAATTAGGCGAGAGTGGAGGAGGCGACCACAGAAGTGACCATGAATATAGCTCGGAACAACCATCCTGACTGCTTGGAGGAAGAAGTGACCCAGTGTGCCTCTCAGATCGATCCGCTTGATCCCCCTATAGCGGCTCAGATCATGGCAAAAGTGTGCGGGATTGGAAAGAATACCTACTACTGCAGGGGAATGGGCTCGACGGGCTAAGGAGTATTGAAGAACACTTCAGAATACTCTACCGGGTCAAGAAGTTCAACTTCTAGTCGTAACCTCGCAGAGGAGCTTCAGAGGACGCAGAGGGAGTTGGAGAAGCAAAGGAGGCAGATGGAGGAGATGAGGCAGATGGCCGAGCAGCAGGCAGTCAGAGATGCCGAGTACCGGGGGATGATCTAGCAACACCGACTCATGGTCCAACAGCAGACACAAATGTTCACATGGATGCAGACTATGTACGCGGCTCAGACTACCGAACAACCGCTCCCCACAGCTCCCCCGGTCCCTGTGTTCCCCAGTTATCCACCACCACCACCGCACCAGTCACCGCCACAGCCAGACCAGGGTAGTTACCGGAGTTCAAATGAGTACATGGATTTCTTCGACCCTGACCCGCAAGTTCCTCGACCCTGACGTGTAGTTGTAGTTTATTTTCGTATAGTTGTTATTTAAACTGTACGTTGGACATGGTATCGAATGTTGTAGTGACCCTGGTCTTTGAAGAACCAAGACTGGCGGGTTCGTTAGATATGCTTTGATGGTATCAAATGCCTCTTGATGGATAGGCTCCCATACAAAGTCTTTCTGATTTTGAAGCTTGAGCAAGGTTGAGAATGGTTGTGTTTTCCCAGCAGCAATGGCAATAAACCGTCGTAAGAAATTAATTTTTCCCAACAAACATTGTAGCTCCTTCTTACTCTTTGGTGGGACTGCACTAAGAACCGCTTGTTTCTTGTCGTCCGGTATCTCAATCCCACGCCGATGAACTAAAAAACCCAGGAAGTCTTCTGCCTGGACTCCAAATACACATTTGGCTAGATTCATCTTTAGTTGATGTTGCCTCATTCTGAGAAACACCTGTCGTAAGTCTTCAAAATGGTCACTTATGCATTTCGTTTTAACTACCACATCATCGATATATACTTCCATAGTCTTGCCAATAAGATCATGGAAGATCAAGTTCATTGCACATTGGTAGGTTTCCCCAGCATTCTTGAGTCCAAATGGCATGTCCACGTACTCAAATACTCCTGCAAATCCTGGACACCGAAACGCAGTTTTATGTTGATCAGATTCAGCCACTGGAATTTGGTGGTAGCCAGCAGTTCCATCCATGGAATTTGGTGGTAGCCAGCAGTTCCATCATGGCGAGCTACTAAATCTACCAGCAAATTCGCTACTGGCATTGGGTATGCATCCTTTGGGGTTGCATTGTTCAAGTCTCTGTAGTCAACACACACTCGCATTTTCCCGTTCTTTTTCTTGACTGGGACTACGTTGGATAGCCACTCATTGTATTTGGCTACTCGTATGATCCCTGACTTGAGCATCGTCTCGACCTCTTCCTTGACATGAATTGCAGTTTCTGTGTTTATCTGACGCATCTCTTGTTTCACGGGATTCTTTCCCTCGATGATGGGTAAGTTGTGACAGACCAAATCTGGTGACAGTCATGGCATGTCGTCATACTTTTCTGCAAAACAATCAGCGTATTCTTGTAGCAATTCAATGAGCGTAAGTCTTTCTTCAGGCTCCAAGAAGGTACTAATAGCCACAGAGATTGGCTCTTCAGTTGTCCCAAGATTGATGTGTTCAATGGGATCCTTGAATCTGAGAGGTAAATCATCCAGGGCTGCTGGAGCTAATTTAATTTCTTCCTCTTCCTCCAAGTCATGTAAAACGTCTTCATCCACATATTCCAATGTTGCAACCATTGGAATATTCTCGAAGGCTTGACTCTCCAACATAAAATTGTGAAAGCGCTCATGTAAAGAGTAACAAGCTTCGGTCTCTATACTTGATAGAGACTCGATCATTGAGAATGTTTGGATGGTAGCTCAATGGTGTAGGGTCTTCCACTATCTTGATTAACTTGAATTATACCCCACTGAGCTAGTTCAGAGGTCGTAACACCAACTAGGCGGCCTCTATCATCGATGCCCCATACCTCCAATAGCCTAAAGTCACTGTGGTAATAACGGGCTTCTAAAGAGTTAGCAGAAACAAAATATGGACGAGGATCAGCATTAATTATCTCTGCTTCACCAGACTCCATATTCCAAAGTAACATCTGCTGATGGAGGGACGAAGGTACACAATAGCTCCTATGGATCCAGTCACGCCCCAGAATTGCAGCGTATGGAGCTGTACATTCTGCTACAAAGAATGTATAAGTACCGGTGGCTGGACCGATGTACACCTGCAAAAAGACAATGCTCAAAGTCTTGGAAATGCTACCCTGAAAGTTTCTAACGTTCAGTGAGGTTTCTTAGATAGCAGACTTGGGAAAGCCTAATAAGACCATTGCTTTGACTGTGATGATGTTTACCGCTACCCCAGAGTCTACTAAGAGCTTGTTTAGTTGAATTCCTTGGACTTTCCCTGTAACATATAACGGTCGCATGTGCATGGCCATGTCTACAGTAGGCTTGGCGAACGTCATCTGTCCCTTTGTTGATGAATCAATTTTTGGTGCCTTGGTAAGTGCTAAGTTCTCTTTTGGTTTTGGTTCATTTTCTGGCACTACCAAGTTGTTGACGTTATCGCTAATGATTGACTCATCCATTATTGCTGGTGAAGGCAAAGCGTACTTGGAGGATAAGATATACACCATGTTAACAGTGATATCCTCCTCTTCGATGTAATCTTGAGTTTCTTCTTCTTCACCTTCACCGTAATCCAACAATTGCTCATCATCTTCACAGTTGTCACCCTCAGCCTGTTGCGCCTCGGGACTCAAATTTGTAGTGAGCTCGAGAGAAGCAACATGTTGCAACTTATCCTCAGGTATAGGATCAACAGTTGCTGGCATGAGTAGTGCTGGATCTTGCTCCACTGGACGGGAAACAGGTTGTCGGACTTTCTTTTGTTCTTCCACAACTAAAGGTTTCGGATTCCATTGCAAGACCTTGGGCTCGCTTGGAGTTTTTTGCTTTTGAATGCTTTTCCCTTCCTTAGGAGGTGTGTGTAGCCCTATTGCCTTTATCGTGTCATCTTCAAAAGTGAGACGTCTTCTCAGTGGTTTTCGTTATGCAACTTCACGATGATCTTCAGGAGTTTGTACAGGTTGTTTGCCTTTAGACCCTAACTCTGGGTTACGGTCAAAGATAACTGGTCTTTGTGCTCTCGTTTTAGGCTCGCGAGACTTTTTCCCGAAAACCACTAATCGGTTTGCTACGAGGGCATTCATCCGCCTTTGCAGCGTTTCTAGAGAACATACCAGTTCTTCTTCTTTGAGCAAGCCTGCTTCATAAGCCTCTAGTGCTCTCTTGGCTTCCCCAAAGCGTCGTTGAAGATTTCTTCTTCTGCTTAGAGCCACTTCAATCGTTTTTCCTTTCTCCCTCACATACCAAACGTTCTCCTTGGTGATATTTCTTGAAGCTGGAGGTATATATGGCCTTGCGAGCGTGTCAGCAACTTCTGATTCAGATCTGTGGACAGTACTGACCTCTTCTGTTACTCCCGAGCGTATAGGAGTTGGAGTGTCCCTTTGTCTTGCTCGTTGAGGTTGATGATCTGCTTGTGCAAATAGTTCTGGAAATGATTTAGCTGTTTCAGCCAATTCCTCATATGAGATCTTCAACCCACTTTTGAGTTTACAATGAGCACAAAGGGCTACTGGCGATGTTGCTTTTGGGTCCACTTTTTCTTTTCCTTTGTTTGGTTTTGTCGTTTGCCTGCTTTGTGGACTCTCGCCAGCAGTTGGATGGCTGTTGGGTTGTTTCCTTTTGTTGGATTTGTCTTGTGTTAGTTCCAACATCCCAACCGTCATCAATAAGTCAGTCGTCAAGCTTGGCGAGGGTTCTTGATCTATCATTATTTCTCCCTCGTCAATCCACTGCTGTATCCTGAACTTCAAATCACGACAAGCACTTGTGGAATGGCGACCCCACCTATTGTGGTATCGACAGTGAAAGAGACCTCTGACATCCTCAGGATGTGGGTCCGGATCTCCCCAATTATTAGGAACCACTGCTATTCCTGCTTGGACTAGCTCTTCAAATATTTCCTCTCGCCTAGACGCATTGTAAGTAATCTCAGTCCGCTTAGGTCGGACAAATGCAATATTGCGTCTAGACCTCCGTCTTGACTTCTTCCTTTTATATATTGGTTCAGTTTGATTGCTATGGGAAGAAGTTTCGATGGTAGGATAAGTTGTGTCAGGAGGAGGTGATGGCCTATGAGGGTATAGTGGATGCCATTCTACCTCTCCTTTTTTGTTGATTTCAATCACATCCCAATTAATCAACCCTTGGATTTTATCTCTCAAGGTCAAACACTTTGCTGTTCGATGACCAAAGTGGTTGTGAAATCTGCAGAAATGCTGAGTTGGACTTTTATACCGCAATTGTCTGAGTTCATTAACCGGGTAATAGAGGATCAAACCCATGTCCTTTAGCCTATCAAAGATATCCTCCATTTGTTCGTATTTGAAAGAATAGGCTACAAAGACAGATTGATTCAGGTCCTCCCAACTTCCAATGCGACTATCCGGTAGTGACCACTCGACATCAATCATATTGACTTGAGGCGTTGGGAAGGGCTTAGAATCCACTAATGCTGCTGTCTTGGACGTTCCTTCCAGCTCTAGTCTTCCTTCGTTGATCCATCTCTGGATCTGGTCTTTAAGCTTGATGCAGTCTTTTGTAATATGGTTCCATGCTCCATGGAACTTATAGTACTTTTTACCCTTTAACTGCTCAGCTGTAGGAAGCGGTCCAAAATCTGTTTTGACAGCACGCATGCTGTATAGCTCGTCCAAGATCTCATGACCATATTGGCATCATAAGTGTATGTCTCAAACTCTGGCTTGGTAAAAGCCACTGTTGAAAGTTTGATTGGACCCTTATTCTTTTGAAGCTTGCGGGGCTTTAATACTTTGCTTGTTGTTAAATCCACAGCACCCACTTGCTCGCCCTCAGAGTCCGACTCTTGGTCGTCTATATCTTTAATATAAGCCATTATTTTTGGCTTTAGTCTATCATGAGACTTAGCATTGTACGTTCCCTTGGATGAATTCCTTCTGTTGTCTCTTTCTTGCATGGTACTGTAAGCTTTTGTTACAACCGTGATAAGCTCATTCAAGGAGAAGTACTTGCTGTTTAGGAATAGTTGATGGTACATATCCTCCAAACCATTCTTGGCCATCTTGACCACCTCTTCTTTACCAAGTGGGGTCTTACATAGATTGTATTCTGACCGGAAACGGTGTAAGAAGGTGACTGGACTTTCTGTCACCGATTGGCTCAAGGAAGCCAACTTTCCATCGCTGGCTTCTAGTCTTGCCATTCCAAAGTGATCTATGAATAAGGCCACCATGTCCTTCCACTCACTGATCGAGCCTTGTTCTATTCCCGAATACCATACGAGAGCTGATCCTGACAAAGACGATCCAAAGACTCTTAATTTGAGTCCCTCATTATCAGCATACTGCCCCAATTGCAGCGTAAAATATGCTAAGTGTGTTGCCGCGTTAGAATTGTCATCGCCAAAGAAAGTCTGGAAGGTCTGATGCCTGTAAAATTTTGGCCATTGCCATGCATCAGGATCGTCCTTCTACATGGGAGGAAACTGTGTCTCGTATGTTTCATACATCTTAGCTAAATGTATGTCGCAATCGTTTAGGAACCTATTTAACAGTTGCTCCCAAGCAGGAGGGAAAGACTCTGCTTGTCTAGTCTTTCTTGCCAAGTCAGATATGGATTTGGTTAGAGAAGTTATGTCCCTATCTGTCCTTTGAGACAATGTCGCCACATGTCGGCGGTATTCATCCAAACTTGATCCCAAGTGTTGGAGGATTTCTATCCGTAGTTTATCTTGACCTTCCACGAAGCTACTTACCTGGGCTCCCATGGCCTCTCTCTCCTCTCGATCTCTGCTGAAATCTACAAGTATTTATTGGATTCTGGCTGCCACCGTATTTATTAAGTCGCTCTGGGTAGTGAGAAGAGCTGCCTGCTGCTCGATCCTTTCATCTTGAGCCGCATAGTAATTAGCCTGATGGATATCACGCTTAGCTGCATAAGCTAGGTATTCTAGGAACGTGAGTTCCGCTATCTTCGCTTCACTCAAAGATTTAAACGTCATGATGTTGAAGTTTCTAGCGAAGATAATTTCAACCGCTTGAATACTCAATGAACGACACTGAGTAGATGTATGTTCACGGTAAGCCGGTTGTGGGTGTTTGTGACACTGAGGGTAGACCATTTGATAAGGATCCCCAATTGTCACTTAGAGACACGAAAATACAAATTGGATCCCACTGGGCGTGCCAAAATGTTCGAGCGCAAAATATCTCTCACGGAGAGATCCTCCCGCGAAGCAGTCTCTTTTAACAGGTTCAGATAGCTTTAACCGCAGGTACCGATTTATCCTGTATCGTGTGCTTCGTATGCTGGCGTGCCACCGTTCTTCAACGGAATATGGACTGTTTACAGCCGCCTGAATTCTATATAAAGCGATTTAGACAGGGAGAGCACCAACCCCGCCTGAATAGGTCCTTCTCGTCTAGTAACCTAGGACTTTTGATATGTGTCTCTAGCAGAGCCTTCGAAATCGATACCTTACACTCCCTTATCAGTGCAAAGCAGAGCAACTTCTCTGATGGTGTGTTGAGAACACTTGCTTCCTTAGAGTATCCAAACTCTCACTCGATAGGTGACAAGCCCTTCAACCTTCCAGTCGCAATTGCTTCCTTCTGATCGCAATACTCTCACTCGATAGGTGACAAGCACTTTGATCTGCTGGTTGCAAAGAAGATAGAATCTCGAAGACGAGATGTCTGTCTAGGTGTACTTACGTATAGCAAATGTATGTATTTGATAGGGGGGCTATCCATAAAGCTCTTACTCTCCTTATATACTCGCTTACCAGCAGTCATTCAATTCTCTTAAACTTCCTCTGTTCTTGCTCATAGAATCCCAACATAACTCCAACACCAGCACACGGATTATTAATCCTTATAGATATTCAACATTATCACAACTCTTCTATCAAAAACCTATCTGAGATAAAACAGATATGATAGACATCCAAGCCGCATGGAATCAGCTAACTAATGAATCACAGTTCTAACTGAACTCTATTTCCTGTACTCGGCCGCTCGCCAAGCTCTCTTATAATTCACGGGCCGCTCGCCAAGACTTCAGCCATTCAAGCCCAATATGAAATATTTATTTCAGGCCCAAACATGGTCTATGTACCATTTTGATTCGCAGTTTGGGTGTTGGATATGTTTGCTTGGATTGAGTCTGTGATTTGGGACTGTTTAATTTTGGCGGGATTTAAATTTGAGTGAGGAAGATTGAATCTTGGTTTTGCTGAAGCTAATAATGTTGTAGTACAATAGAAAATTCATAAACCCATTTCTCATGTCTTGATCAGATTATAAATTCACGATGTTATTTGTTTTGTATGTGATTGCTTTTGTGCTTCATTATTGTATTGGATATGAAAATGTTGCAAATGTTGTGATATGAGTTCTTGAAGTGATTTGATTATGGTGGAACTATGTGATCCGAGACCATAATGACTATCTCAGTGGATGAATGCGGACTAGTGGATGTCATGTGCTAGACGACGCTATGGAGCCTGATGGAAGATATATTGCTAAATAGTGCTGCTTAATCGTGGCTTAGATTGTGTTTAGATGGTATTTGTTGAAAGGACACAATCTTAGTTTAGTTAATAAATTAACATTAAGTTTTAATTACTGACCATAATCTAAAAAATTCAATGAAAATTTTGACATAACCTCCCCTAAAACTGAGACTACCAAAAACCTGCTTGAAGATAATACTTCAGAGACTAAATCCCATAAACAAATTTTAGACCACCGATGTCCATCTAGATTTCTCAACATAAGTCATAAATAAAACAAGAATTCAACTCAGGAATTTACAAGCATATTTACAAGGTACTAGTTCTGAATACAAAGGAAAGTAACTCAACGACAACAAGAGAAGCTGACTCAGATATTTACATGAACACCACTGGAAGAAACATAATAGAAACAATATTCAGAGCAACTTCTACTAGCATATACTACATATGATACAAACCAACAGTGAGCTAAGACATACTTCTGAAAAGATGACTGGTGGACTCAAAACCTTTGACGATACGAAGCACTCCTAGGATATACACTGCAGCCTGGGCGACGAAAACTAAAAAGTCCACGGAAAGGCATTAAAATAGAAAACGCTAGCGTGAGTGGACAAAGTAATATAATCAACGTAAATCAATAAATTGATTTATCATGCCTTTCCGCTGATTTCCCTGAAATAATGCGAGTTCAAATCTAATAAACTGAAATGCAATGGAGGTGGTCGTTCAGGGTGTTTTCCGGAACGTCAGTATGTATGAAAAGTAAGGTGATAGGATCGTCTTGGGTGTTTGTTCTAACCCGAGATAATCTGGGTTGAGCAGAGTGTTTATCTTAATACGGTTTGACCGGCTATCCGGTGATCAGCCGAATAGTTAGGGCATCGATGCCACTAAATAAAACCATCACATAATAAACCTCCAATTTAAATTCTCTAAAAATATACCATAAAAGGTAATGCATAAAAACATGAGCTCGCAATCGACTGTGAAAATAAAGGTCCACTCACAAGTCTTCGACTACTGCTGGGGTCCAATGGAATTCCCTTCGCTGTTGAGGTCGCGATCACGGTGTCTTGTCCATAAGGATCACACAATATCATAACAGGTAAAACTATGAAAATATGCTCTAAAAATAACTCCGAAAATCCCATCACAAAATCCTACAACCTACCTCGTCGGAGCGCCGCCGTGGATAGCGGAGTGTGGGTCTCACGCGTCTCCTACCAAAGTATGACCTCCACCAACGACGGCGTTTTACCCCTCAAAAAACTCATCTCCTCAAACCCAACCTAATACCTAACCTCATACACCCTCACTCGACCTCACGTGGCCGGAATCGCCCTCAAAAGCTACGGCCCAAAAATTGGCCGGAACATTTTATGGCGTCGAAACTCCACTGTGGAGCTTCGACGGTCCAAACAACCAACCCAGATAGACTCAGGAGGGGGAGAGCTTCAACCCTCAACCCCCAAAACTAGTCGAAGCATCGCCACCGTCGACGGTTGTTCAACGACGGGTAACCTCTAAACACTTGCAAATCCCAAAAATATCCACAACAACATAGCAAGGAAGCTTCAAACTTCGATTCCCTACCTATTTCGTCGTTGGAGGTAGCCAAAAATGGTAGTTAGGGTTGGGTCAGGTCACATGAGGCGGGTCGACGGAGGAGGAATCAAGTTAAGCATGCGCAGTTTTTTATTTCAAAAAATGCCTATTTATACCTCTAAGCTCCTCGATAGATCAACAGTTTCTCTAAATATAAAGATTAGCTCGCTTATCCAAAATATTCTTTGAAAATTCCTACGAGCTCGAAATAAATTACTCTACAACTTTCATGAAGAAAGCCACATCAAATTAATGCTCGGTGAAAAAGTCGTTAACAACTGCGATGGTGCGACTAATACACGATAAAACTTAATACGAGTCGATAAGTACATAATTTTGGTTCGCATCGTAACAATCTACCCCCTTTACAAAAAGTTCATCCTCCAAATTTATATACCTGCTAGAAACGATGAGGGTATTGCTCCCTCGTATGCTGCTCTGGTTCTCAAGTGGCTTCTTCTACTGCATAATTCCTCCATAATACTTTCATTAAAAGAATGGTCTTGTTTCGGACAACCTGCTCTCTACTGTCAAGAATCTCCGCTGGTTCCTCTATATAAACTAAGTCCTCCCGTGAGGGAATTTGCTGAGGCACAATGGCATATGATGGATTAGGATTGTACTTCCGTAACATAGCCACGTGGAATACATCATGAACTCACGCCAACTCTAAGGGTAACTCTAAATGATAAGCTACAACACCTGCATGCTTTATAATCTCATAGGGTCCGATGTAACGGGGTTGGAGTTTACCGCATTTCTCGAAATGCATCACCCATTTTCATGGAGATAGCTTCAAAAATACCTAGTCTCCCACTTCAAACTCAAGATCTTCACCTATTGGAAAATAGGGCATTAGCTCATGTATGTTTCTACTTCCCTCTTCATATTAGGCCACCAATAATATTTTTTAAGAGTGCAGTACATCTTCGTGCTACCAGGTGCATATCATAAGCTAAACAATGAGCCGCGTCGAGTATTTTCCGCTTCAACTCCTCGTTATTCGAAACATAAAGTCTACTCTTGAATACCAGCAACCCATCTTTCCTTACTGTGAAATATGATTGTCTACCGTCATGCACAGTTCCCTTTAGTTTCAAAATGAAGGATCAAAATCCTGTATTTCACGTACTCGGTCAATAAGAATAGGTCGAACCTACATACTGGCGAATAAAACTCCATCCTCACTTTTATCAGTGTACGACATTGCAGCAGTGGCTCACAACTCCATAAGAAGTGGTACTCAAGCCATCAATATATGAGACAAGGAAACTTCGAACTTTCGGCTAACAGTGTATGCATTTACATTCGCCTTTCCAGGATGATACTCAAAGGTGCACTCATAATCGCTTATCAACTTCATCCACCTTCTTTGTCTCAAGTTCAATTTTGGTTATGTGAGGAGGTACGTAGGACTTTTATGGTCAGTGAAAATCTGACATCTAGCACCATACAAGTAATGTCTCCAGATTTTCAACGCGAAAACTATTGCTGCCAACTCCATATTATGAGTAAGGTAGTTCTCCTCACGAGGTTTTAACTGTCGAGAACCATACGCAACCACCATGGCATGCTACATCAATACACAACCCAAACCTAACTTGGAGGTATCACTGAAAATAGTAAACTCCCCATTATCGTCAGGTAATGTCAACATTGGGGTTATGGTCAACCTTCTCTTTAGAGTCTGGAAACTCTCCTCACAAGCCTCTGATCATTCAAACTTGACTCATTTTCATGTAAGTCTTGTAAGAGGTGCAGCAATGCATGAAAAGTCCTGCACAAATCAATAGTAGTAACCTATTAGACCCAGAAAGATTCTGATATTTGGCACACTTGCAGGTCTACTCAAATTCAACACCATCTGTCGAAATCATATGGGCAAGAAATTTCACATTATCCAACTAGAACTCGCATTTGCTGAACTTGGCGTATAATTGAGACTGCCTCAATGTTTCCAAAACTACATGTAGTCCACTCGCATCCTTTGACTAAATCAGGATATTGTTAATAAATACAATGACGAAATTATCAAGATAAGCCCGAAATACTCAATTCATCAATGCCATGAAGGCAGCAGGTGCATTCGTCAAACTGAATGGCATCACAAGAAACTTGTAGTGCCCGTGGCACGATTGGAACTCTGTCTTAAAGACATCTAACTCTCTAATCCGTAACTGATGGTATCCTGATCAAAGATGAATCTTAGAGAATACTATAACTCCCTTCAACTGATCAAAGAATCATCGATACGAAGCATTGGATATTTGTTCTTCACAATAACCTAGTTCAATTTTTGATAATTGACTCATAATCTCATAGACACATCCTTCTTTTTCATGAATAAAACTGGGGCTGGTCACGGTGATACACTAGGATGGATGAAACCTTTATCAATCAATTCTTGAAGTTGAACCTGCAACTCCTTCAATTCAGCTAGAGCCATACGGTATGGCGCTTGAGCTACCTATACCCAGAAGTAACTCAATTGTGAAATCTATTTCCCTTTCTGGAGGAAGTCTCGGTAATTCCTCAGGAAAAACATCAGGATATTCCCTGACCACAACAATCTCCTCCAGGTTAGGGGTGAAAAACACAAGTGTTCACGACATGCACCAAATATGTAGTACACCCTTTCCGCAACATTTTCTCGGCTTTTATAGCTGAAATAAGGCACGAAGAAAGAACATTTCGTTCGCCCCAGAATAAAATCTCTAGCAAGCTTGGACTTCGAAACACCATCTATGTCCGATGATAATTAACCAGAGTTTAGTGATTTCTCAGAAAGTCCATCCCCAAAATCAAATCAAAATCCACGACATCAAGAGGTATCAGATCAACAGACAACCCAAAACCTCCAACCATAACACTACAACATCTATAAACTAACCTGACTAAAAACACCTCACCGGAGGGATAAGTCACTCGCCACATCACCGATAAAGGAGTGGAAGGTATGTCATTTATTGATTCTAATCTCACGGAGATAAAAGAGTGTGTTACCCCTGGATCAATTGAAGTATAAACAGCATAACCAAAAACATATAATTTACCGATGATAACCTCTGGAGTTGCCCTACCCTCTTGAAGAGTCATATGATGAAGTCGAGCTTGTCCAGCCAGTCGCCCTATCTGGCTTCTGTCCTTATAAGCTAGTTGTTTGGGTGGCGGTGCAGCTCTATCCCTATAAGTGGCTCCCTTATCACCACTAGAACTCTGCACCAAAAATTCACCTGAGGGTTCCCTCTACGGACACTTCCTAGTAAAGTGACCCGACTGGCCACAACTGAAACAAGCTGAAGTTCCAAATTGACACTGCCTGAGATGATGCTTGTGACATAAATTACATAAAGGGAAATCTCTTGGCGCTGATAGAGTAAAACAAGACCTACTAGATCCACTGGAACTGGCCCTAGACCACTACCTCTGAGATCGACGACTCCTCATCCATCTCTAAAAATGACTCGGACGACGTGCAATAGAAACAGGAATGTGAAATCCCTATCCTGAAGATGCAGTCGAACTAAGTCCACCTTCCTCAAATCATAGAGTCTGGCCTCGCTCAGATCGAAGACTATCCTTGCATCTTATTGCAGCACTAACGAACTCATCAAAATCAACGCATGGCACACCAGATAAATAAGAGGCAATCTCAGACTGCAAACCTTGCTCAAACCTCTAAAACTTCTCTTTCACTAGCCAGGCTAATTTTGGTGCAAAACGAGCCAAGCGAGGGAAATGATCCCAATACTCCATCACAGACATGTCTCCCTGCCGAAGATTCATAAACTCCTCATACTTTCGCTGCTCCGATGCTTCGCTGAAGAAGCGGCACATGAACAATTTTATGAACTCTGCCCATGGAGCGATGACTTCATTCCTCTCAGTCCCCTTCCACCAGCGATATGCATAGTCCTACAAAACACTTGCAATTACATCGGTCTTTTGCTCAAGAGTCAACTGGGAACCCTAACGATTACACACTCAATCAATCTCAACAAGCCAGTTCTCGCTAGTCTCAGGGTCATAGAAGCCAGTTAAGGAACTACTTCAGCTTAGCCCTGATAATTAGATCTTCACGATCCTCTCGTGGTCTTGGCATCATGCATGAAATTAACTCACACATCTGCTAAGCCAAGGACTGTGTATCATCCCATTTAGCTGGTTGTCGAGGCATAATGACCTACGAGTCCAAAAACAGTTTAGCTCACTGAAAGAAGTCACAAACTGGCTCAACTAAGTGACTCTAGACATCCAACAATGCACAACACTTGGATTAATGGGGATCCGTTGGTCGGTCGAGCCATCCTCCCGGGAGTGTTGTATATTTGTAAATGTCTGCACTAACATGACCGAAAGACTCTATAGAATCTATGACAAAGTGCTTTGATACCAAACTAAAATGACCCAACCCTAGTTTAGCCAGTAAACTAAGATTAAGCTCTAACGACTGACCATAATCTAGCTAGAAAATTCTACGAAACTTTTTACATAACCTCCCCTAAGACTGAGACTACCAAAAACCTTCTAGAAGATAACACTTCAGAGACTAAATCCCATAAACAAACCATGGACAACCAATGTCCATCCAGATTTCTCAACATAAGTCATAAAGAAAACAAGAACTCAACTCAGGAATTTAGAAGCATATTTACATGGTACTAGTTCTGAATACAATGGAAAGTAACTTAACGAAAACAAGAGAAGCTGACTCAACTATTTACATGAACACAACTAGAAGTAACATAATACAAACAGTATTCAGAGCAACTTCTACTAGCATATACTACATATGATACAAACTAACAGTGAGCTGAGACGTATTGTCAAAAAGATGACTGGTGGACTCAAAGCATTCGACGATACGAAGAACTCCCAAGATATACACTGCAGCCTGGGCGATGAAAACCAAAAAGTTCAAGGAAAGGCATTAAAATAAAACGCTAGTGTGAGTGGACAAAGTAATATAATCAGCGTAAATAAGTAAAACTGATTTATCATGTCTTTCCACATATTTCGGTTAAATAATGCAACTTCAAATCTAATAAACTGAAATACAATGGAGGTGGTCGTTCAGGGTGTTAGTCCTAACTTGGAACGTCTGTATGTATGAAAAGTAAGGTGATGGGATCGTCTATGGTGTTTGTCTAAACCCGAGACAATTTAGGTCAAGTAGGGTGTTTGTCCTAACCCAGTCTGACCGGCTATCTGATGATCAGCCAAATAGCTAGGACATTGATGTAACTAAATAAAACCATCACATAATAAACCTTCAATTTAAATGCTCTAAAAATATACCGTAAAGCGTAATGCATAAAAATATGTTATTGACTATGAAAATAAAGGTCCACTCACAAGTCTAGGACTACTGCTAGGGTCCAGCGGAATTCCCTTCGCTGCTAGGGTCACAATCACAGTGTCCTATCCATAAGGATCACATAATATCAGAACTGGTAAAACTATGGAAATATGCTCTAAAAATAACCCCGCGAAATCCTATAACCTACCTCGCCAAAGCTCAACCTTGGACAGCAGTGCCTGGTCTTCACGTGCCTTCACAGGTGGCGGTGCGTGGATCTTACGCGTCTCCGGCCCCAGTGCTCCAATGTCAGAGGTTAATACATGGTTAGAAAGATGGTAACAAGGCCTACAACTTTTGTACCTAAGCCGAAGACCAATTTGATGACGATTTGCCATAATTTACATAAACAAGTTGAAAAACCTATTTTCAGCGACCGCCACCAATGATGGCATTTGAACCCTAAAAAAACTCCTCTCCTCAAGCCCAAACTAACCCCTAACCTCGCACATCCTCACTTGACCCCTCACGTGGCCGGAATCTCCTTGAAAGCTACGACCCAAAATTTTTATAAAAGGTTTGTGGCATCGAAGCTCCACCATGGAGCTTCGTCAGTCCAAACGACCCACCCAGATAGACTCAGGAGGGAGAAAGCTTAAAAACTCCCCCACCCTCAACCCCCAAAACTAGCCGGAGCACCGCCACCGCCGACAGCGGTTCGACGAGTTAAAACCCGATTCGGGTGACCTCCAAACACCAACAAATCACAAAAATATCCACAACAACATAACAAGAAAGTTTCAAGCTTCGATTCCCTACCTATTTCATCACCGGAGGTGGCCGGAAATGGCGGTTCAGGTGGGGTCACACAAAGCGGGTCGGTGGAGAAGGAATCGGGTCGAGCCCGTATAGCTTCTTCTTTTCCGAAAAATGCTTATTTATACCTCTAAGCTCCTAGATAGATCGACCGCCCAAATTCAATCTCATCGCGATCAAAAGGTCGAGATTAAATCGACTAAAAACCATTTCTTTTTTATTTATTTCACGTGTTGATTTCCGATAAACATAAAAATTAGCTCGGTTATCCAAAAAAAATCCCGAAAATTCATACGAGCTCGAAATAAATTACTCTACAACTCTCATGAAGAAAGTCAAGTTAAATTTCGCTCGGTGAAAAAAGTCGTTAACAACCTCGATGGTGCGACTAATACGCGATAAAACATAACACAAGTCGATAAGTGCATAATTTTTATTCGGGTCGTAACATTTGTCCTACACGATGTTGGGGAGCTTTTTTGTCAATATCACAACCAGTTTGGTCATTGTACTTCAACTTGCAAGACTTTGAAGGAAAAAAAAATTCAAGACTAGATCGATGACGGGAAGATCACATTTGGTCCACCTTTTGTGATAGTGAGCAACCCCGATCCAGCTGCGAGTGCAGTGCTAGGAAAACCCAAGACAGTCATCACATATGACGTAACGAGGATTCCCTAGATAATGGATGACCTCATTACAACGAGGATAACAAGGGTTCCTTTTGGTGCATCCCTAGATCCTAAGCAGTTTGAAGGAAAGTCCTACTGTCATTTTCACCATACATGGACTCACTCTATTGAGCAATAGACTAGCCTACGGTATCGTATCCAGAAGTGGATAAATGATAGGGAGATCACTATGTAATGACCCAACGAGGAACTCAATTGAAATAATGATCACTACACCTGAGGTACAACGTATACCTAAGAAACCTCGTAATGGCAAGGGGCATAAGAAAGCCAGTGAGCAGCCAAACCTTTGGTGCGTGAAAGGCTCTAAAGGGTCCCTAAGCAAGACAAGATGGACATACAGTCTAGCGAGACTAAGGGTCTTAGGTGGCGTCCAAAGCTCTTGGTGGTAGAAGAACAAAGAAAGCTAGTTGTTACTATTAAGTTTATGACAGTAGAGACAACAGTGCTAAACTTACAGGCGCTAGAATTGCCTAGGGGCCAAGAGGAGACTTCCCTGACCCTATCCAACGAACCTCCACCTGAGGTTTAATTTGATGTGGCTTTGACAACGGCAGGGGAGGCATTAGTCCCCAAATATCAAGAGATGGAAGATAGTTTTCCATTCGTTAGGGAATACAACGATGACAATGTTGAGGTCAAGGATGAAGAGCTCATATACTATGGAGATGAGGAAAACATTGTGGGGGCCTACAAGTGATATCACACGGTTAATATGGTGTATGTTCTTCCAGCTTAGTTCGCTGCCACGGCTGCTCTTGCTTCAGCGACAAGGGTGACTGTTCACTTTGGCCAGATTAACAGCCTTGCTCTGGCAAAGCCAAAGGAAAAAAAAAGCCCCACGATCAATGGTGGACGTGGAACTGAGGAAATCTTTCACGATGTTCCCTAAACCCACCATGATCATGGTGATGCACATGAGGCCTTTCTATGTAACTACTGATATGGAGAAGAAGCAGCTTAGTATGATGTTCGTGGATTCAGAAGGTGCAATAAACATCATCAATATCCACACCATGACACTTTTGGGGATTCCCAAGGCAGCGATCCACGACACCTCCCTTTGCGGGATTAATCTCCACGACATTGGGTATTATCTTCCTTTGTATACAGGTAGGGCTAGCGGCATGAACTCATACTTTCTTTGTTGTTGACTGCAGTATTCCATATAGTGGAATTCTTGGGAGAGATAAAATACACATAACCTATAGTATGCCTTCATCCTTACACTAACAGCTGCTATTATGAAACATGGAGACAGGAAAGGATGAGCTTATGAACGCTAATACTACATCATACTCTATTTATACGAATGCACTGGGGGCTAGTTACTACAATGGATACTAGAGACCATTAGAAGTGTGTGGCGTTGATGAAAAAGGCCGCCCTGTTGGGATGACGGCCTCAGAATTAGCTCAATGGGGCATTTTGCAGGCCTATGAGGACACCGAGTGTCCTTACATGTTGAGCAACCTACCACTCTTTGTCGATGATGCAAGCTCTCTCCGAAGGTGAGGTAGAGGCGATCGATTGTAGACTTACCTGTTAGATAAGCAAGCCTACGAGTACATTTTAACCATTGCAATAGTACAGTGTGTAGACGATGATATATTGCATGAAATTGAGGAGGAGGTTTTCCAACTAGCTCCAGCAACATTGGATTTCACTCCACCTAAGGTTCAATCTTATTGAGAAAGTGAATTTAGGGACAATCGCTGAGCCAATGGATGTGGCTATCAATACTTTTCTAAAACCTATGGAAAGGAAGAGGCTCATTGACTTACTGCATGAATTTAGTGATTATTTTGCATAAAAATATGAAGACATGCTTGGTCTTTCCCAAGACCTAGTATGCCATAGACTTCCAACATTGTCAGACAAGAGACCAGTGAAGCAAGAGCCTAGGAGGATGAACAATGACACTACCATACTGGTTAAGGAAGAAGTGGAAAAGATGTAGAAGTCGGGCATTATCCGAGTAGCCAATTACGATGAGTGACTATCAAATATCGTTCCAGCCAGAAAGAATAATGGAAAGATAAGGGTCTATGTGGATTACAAAAACTTCAATAATGCAACACCAAAAGACGTGTATCCAATGCCAGCAGCTAATTTACTCATTGATTCAGTTGCTCGCCATGAGATGATCTCATTCATGGACGGCACAATTGGACACCATCATATTCCTATAGCATAGAAAGATACACACAAGACAACCTTCAGATGCTCAAGTTTCGCTGGAGTATTTGAGTATGTGATTATGTCATTTAAGATAAGGAATGCTAGAACTACCTATTAGAGGGCAATGGACTTGATTTTTCACAACCTGGAAGATAAGTCCATGTAAATTTCCATTGATGACATCGTGGTTAAGTCAAAGAAGCGAACAGATCATATTGTAGACTTACATAAAGTGTTCAAGAGAAAGAGAGCAAACTAGCTTAAGATGAACCCTGCTAAATGCGTGTTTGGTGTTCAAGTGATCGGTGCAATAATATGCACCTTTGTGCTAATAATTGATGCCCATATATTTACTTTATTTATTTCTTTAGAAATATTAATTATATTTATTGTTTTATTATTTTATTATTTTTTATGAAGAAATAAAGAAAAAAGAAACAAAAGAGAGATTCCTAATGCAACGAGACCAGAAGAATAAGGAGTCGTGTGCAAATAAAGAAGCATAAACCGATAAGAACTTGAAGAAGATCAATCACACAGTATATAAACCCATCTTAGGGTTTTGGTGGAAGCTAATTAGTATTGGAAAGAAGAATAACTCGAGAAAAAGAGCAAGGAGCCGCGAGAGGAGCACCAGTCACCTAGCCTCAACGGGTCGAGACTAGCATTCGACCCATCGAATTGTCGATAGGATTTCTCTATCTTTTATTTTTTTATGCTTTTTTATTAAGATTTCTGATAGTTTGGCTTCCTTGTTTATGAGGGGCTAATTACTTAGTTAGGGGCTTATCGAAACCCTAGACATGTTTTGGTTTCGAACCCCTCTTGATTTATATAATTGTATATGAGAATTTCTTCACTATAAAATTATTGATGATTTCTTGCATATGTTCCTTTGGTGGCCAACTTAGTTGCATGTGTTAGAGTTATTGTCTTGAATATGTATGTGAGTGTTAACACTGGTATGTATTCTAAAAAGATAAAAGCAACTCGTATTATTGTGTGAAGATTTTTCTAGGTTATGTAAAAGCACTTACCAGTAGCTTTAGAAGCCTTGTTGTTTATCAAACATTTTACAAATCTTAATGTATTTAATTGGTTAGACATAGATTACCATCATAAGGTTGCCAATTGAAGATCAAGTAGATACGGTTTACCAACCCTGAAACAAGCCAAGTAAGAGACTGTAATACAATCAGTGTCCTAGCAATTTTGGGCTAATTGTGGGAAGAGTTCATTCCTTGTTGTGTGACTTGGGTTTGGAGTAGATCAAGACTATCTAGGGTGGAGATAATTTCCTTGATGATCTTTCATTGTTGGTTCAATTTTACTTTTCTGTTTTCTTTTATGTTTTGTATAATTTATTTCAATAACCAAATCAACTCCAAAAATTCCGTAAGTTCACTTGGTTGTCCGCGATGATGTTCATATTGAGTCTTTGTTTTCCTGTAATCTTAGGTTGAGTCTAGATAATTTAATAAATTAATTCTTTGTCTGTAGATCGAGTCTGCCAAATTTCTGGTATTAGTGTTTTGAGTCGTTTAAAGCATTTAGTCTCATTAGTCCTCTGCATAAATGACCATTGCTTCCTTGAACTATAATTGACATCTTTAGGTATAAAGTATGGTTATCTTTGATAGATTGTTGTCTGTCTATCAAATTTTGGCGCCGTGTCGCCTGGGATTGATTAACTTTAATTGCTTTAACTTGTATATTGTATTTGACCTTTGTACATTATGTATTCTAACTTTGTGGTGTGTTCTATATGTTCTATGGTAAGGCACTCAACTGAGGAATGAGCGTATATGTAATATCAGAGTTATTCTACCATGTAGAGTAACTACTCATCTCCTTACACTCAAACTTGGGTTGATCACTCTAGCTATGGCTATGCACATCAAGGATATCAACAGGAAGAAGTCTTCGAAGAAATCATGTCTCATCTTCAATGGTTGTTGAATGATAATATCACTATGGATTCCATTTCTTGAGAGGTTGAAAACTTATGTGCAACGGTTGATGGATGATATGGCCAAGCAAGCATATGCTGAGCAAAAAGATGTAACACCATAGTTATGTAAGAATTTTACTTTGTCTCAACATTGTAAGTTAGTTTTTGATATGGATGAGCCTTTAGCAGAAGAGGAACTCAATGATCAACACAGTGACACTGAAATTTATGATAAAGGGTTCCATGTGCCGGATGTGACTATGGTACCTCAAGTATAGGAAGAATATGATTGTGAAGAGGTGGAAATTTGTCTTTGAAGAGGAATACCATCATGAGGAATATCTCCAATATGGATAAGGTGATGATACTTTAAAGAAAGTGCTCGGATCAAGTAAGCCAGAATTTCCAGAACAGAAGCCGATCGAGCAAGAATTAGATGAGCTCGAAGCTCTTCTCGAATTTAGATCTGTGAAGCTGACTACTGAAGCTGAAATTGCAATGGAAGAAGGGGATGCTTTCTTTGATGATGAGATGGAGGAATTCCTTGAGGAAGAGTCCATCGGAATTCCATTGGTTGAGAAGTTGGTGCCAACATATGAACAACAACATTGATCGGATGTTTTACCACCCTCAAAATTACCCTATAATGAACTTAATATGCTTGTCAATGAAGTACAATAGTATAGGGGTCAATCCACAGGGAAAGATGAGACTCAATACTCTAAACTACAAACAGACGCGAAAGTCAGAAATCTGACAGACTCGACCACGGGACACTAACGTAATTAATTAAAATATCTAGACTCAACCTAAAATTACGAAATTAATACTGGACACTAAAGACACCCTATCGAACGTCGATGCGAAATTTCGATGCAATCGGAGTTTGCTTGGTTAGCGAACAAAATTGTGCAAAACAGAGTACTAAACTGAAACAGAAAAATGAGTATAAGTAAAACTGACAATCAATGATAAAATGAGTTAAGGGAAGTGTTATCCACCACCGTCAATCCATCTAGATGACAAATGCTTAACTAAATAATGTAATTTTTATGAATGAAAGATTCCCAGGAAGGCCCCGAGTTGTGAACACAACCTATTACCCGATCCTTATGTTTACAACATTGAAGGTCTGCTTATCAATATTGTCTATCCCTCAAAGAACCCAAAGTCACGGACTCGAATTTACTAAGAGAAAAGCATTAAGATTTAGAAAGGGTTTGAGAATCTACAAGGCTTCATAAGTACACTACGGTCGTATCTTACTAGACCTAGGGTTTCTTATACCAAGCATGTATGGGTTCTACTATTGAAACTTGCGGAATGTAATAATCACCAACAGCCATCAATTTTCTTAGAATTAGATTCCTAAACATGCATACTAAGCGTGCACTCAAAGCATACATAATCAAGAATCATCACCGTATAAATAACAAAGAAACCTCATTCAAATAACAAAAACAAAACTTAATTAACGTGCATAAGCAATCTAGATATCATGAACGGGGCTTCAAAACAGCCCCTTAACAATGGAGTTTAGCTCCCCATGGAAGCCATAAAATTCTAGTCTAAAAAGAAAAGAGAAAATTATCGAATGGTCTCCGTCCGTCCGTCCGTCCTCTGCGTACGTTCTCTTCTTAGCTATTTATATGTTCCAAACTAGCTAGGTTAATTAACCTAGCTAGCAACCCACGTGCAAGACTCCAAAATCCAGCCCAATATCTTCTTAATCTCATTATTATAATAGGACTCTTCTCTTCTTCTCCTTGCTAGCAACTCGCTAGCCCATCGAACTTCGCTAGCCATATAAACCAATATATAATTAGCAAAAGCTGATTATTCTTATGTTGTTCACGTGCTAGCCCATCTTTTCAATCCACTTGATATATATAAATATGCATGCAGCCATCCACTTCAATTATACTTCTTTCTTTGTCTTACTCTTAGTCTCCAAGTCCAAGCACAAGTCAACTTTCATTATATATATATATATATAAATTCCCACGTGCTCGCCAAACCAATTTGCAGAAGGGCTTCTCCCTCCTTCGCTAAGACAGCATCCTCCAGATTTCCTCGCCAGGATATATTTAAGCCCTTTTTCTTCATTTATCTCCAAAATACCTAATAATAAATAATAATGTTAAATTACTTAAAAACATAACAAAAGAGCTAAATATAAGGTTCGGTTAAGCACATAAACGTTGCATAAATATGCAACGATCAGAATACCCCACACTTAGCTTTTGCTAGTCCTCGAGCAATACACTAAACTAAGACTCTGAAAAGACTCAACAAAACTCTAACTACATGACTCTAACGCCCTCAACAAATTGTCTTAGCAATCTTCCACAATTGTAACACCAAGATAAGTGTGACTCCAAATTAGCATTCCACAAAGTTTCGAAAATTAATTTCAATGCATGACACGCATGTAATATGTAGGACGAAGACATAATCATGGTGAATGTAAAGCTGTAGCATGCACCAAACTTGTCAAGATTCAACCTCACAGGTATATGCTCTCAAAAGTGTTTCTCTCAAAGTATGTCTAAGGTATTCACTCAACTCAACTACTTGCCAAATGGACCACACCATATGCTTACACTTGTGACAGATCTCCACAGATCAAAGGCTGCTATCTTGAGGATCAAAAGGACTTTCATGGGTTGTAATGGGGCTTGGCTCATAGGTTAAAGAATAAATGGATAAGGAATTCAAATATAATTCTAGAACCCAGTAGAGCACCAAATAAGAGACTTCTTCAAACTTTACAACCATGAACTTTCTCACTTTTGTGGCCGAATTTCATCTTGTTGGGCCTTCACGTCATTGTTTTCGTCAACAGTTAACTCAGGTATCAAGCTAGACATCACACAAATTTTTTTTTTTTTCATTCTTTTTTTTTTTTACACTAGCTTGATACCCCACACTTATTTCTTTGCATCACTTTTCGACATTGTCGCCGTCTTCACATATCTGTCTCATGCATAGCTCTACCAAGTCCTAGAACAAGGGTAAAGATATAATTATTCTAAGGTTTAAGGTCAGAGATATGTGGGTGATGACATAAAGTTTAAACATGTAGGCTCAAAGTGGTTAACTAAGGAGTGCACATCTTGTGTACACAAAATTAGGACACAGGCTTATATGGCAATGGTGGTGTCCCCTAAATGCCTTTATCACTTCCTCAATCAAAACAAGTATTGACTATAAGTTTTGAAAAGCACAAGAGCAAGTTCTAGTAAATTCTAGAGTTCATTAACTTAATCTGTGGCAAGCAATTGACACTCAATAAAGAAAGCATGTGTAATCACATATAGGCTCAATCGCTCACAGGTTAAATGAATCTCAACAAAGTTTAAGCATGCCAAAAATCTGTACCATGTTAACTTTTTCTACATCCACTACACATTCGCATATGCATCATATATCAAGATTAACCAAAGAAACTTAAATAGCATGAACATCATTTAGTCACAACTACGGAAGATATAATCATATCATGGACTAGTTAAGGGCACCTAAGACTCAAAACAAGAGACTCTTTTTATGTTTTTCTTGACATTTTTTACTTTTGTATTTGGTTTTTCAAATAAGACACTAAAATACCTAAGGAAAATAAGGAAAAACTCAAAAATACCAACATCAGGCGAGCAGCTCGCCAGACACAGAGTAGCGAGCAACACATCTCGCCAGAATTTTACAAAATTTATCACTCATAGTAATTGGCTGAAATTTTTCGAGCACAAACTAGACACATTTAAAAACACACCCTCAAAATTTCAGAAAATTACGAGCCCTATAACTATGTCAAATAAATTATACAAAACAGCAGACTGTTTGCTCGCCAGCCCATCGAACTTCGCTGGCGAACAACGTGTAGCGAGGCTCGCTAGGATTTTACAAAATTAGTCATACATCGAAATGAGCTGAAATTTCGCGAGCACTAACTAGACACATGTACAAAACTGCCCTCAAAATTTCAGAAAATTACGAGACCCCTAGCTATCGAAGATGAATGACACGAACAGGTTACTGTTCAGTACTGAGAACTGTTGCTCGCTTGACTCAGCTCCACTTCGCCAGAATTATATAGAATTAATGACAGAGTAGAATGAGCTGAAATTTAGAGAGAACAAACTAGACACATATACAAACCTACCCTCAAAATTTCAAAAATTTACGTGACTTCTCGATATGGCGAACAAATCACACACAACATCAAACTGAACAGTACAACAAGCGAAGCTCGCCAGAGACTCATTCCCTCGCTAGAATTTTTCAGAATTGATCATACATTGGAATGAGCTGAAATTTTAAGAGAACAAATTAGACACATGTAAAAACATTCCCTCAAAATTTCAAAAATTTACGAGACCTCACACTATGTCAATAAATTGACACGAAACAGCATACTGTAGAGAACCGAACTAAAGAAAAATTTATACATAGACGCTAAGGATATGATATAAACCCCACCCCACACTTGAAATTTGCATTGTCCTCAATGTATGACAAAACTAAAAACATACAATACATCAAACAAGCATGAAATAAGACACATAACACATCACAAATCACACTAACATGGAGAAAAATAAAGAAAAGGAGAAGGGATAAGAATTCAAATCTGGCAGCCAAGCTTCTCCATCAACATGGGTTGCCTCCCAAGTAGCGCTAAGTTTAACGTCCTCAGCCAGACATCTTCAAAACCATCAGGTGGCTGTGGTCTTGGCTCGATCGAGTGCTTGGTCCTTAACAACGATGTCATATGAGCTCTACCAAGCAACTTGGGTACCCTTGGACTCCCACACACACAAGACTCCAAGTGTCTTCTTTTTTCCTTCTTCTTTATCCAAAGCCTCCTCCTCTTGAGTCCAACAAACAAGGTAAAGAGAATATCCTTGTTGGACATATGGTGATCAGGTACCACCATCTCAATATGCTCCAAAATATATGGGGGCTCGGTAAGTAAATCCTCAAACTCAAGTGTTTCTTTGGTGCAAGGAACATGTGCGGAACTTGAGTTTGGCATTGATAGCTCATGTGGTTGTTCATGTAGTGGCAGCACCATCTCAATATGAGGAATTTCGATAGACTCCACCTCAAGGAATTCGCATACCTCATCGTCATCAAAGAATGCATCCCCTTCCTCCATTGCAATTTCAGCCCCAGTAGTCAAATTCGCAGACCGATATTCAAGAAGAGCTTCGAGCTCATCCAATTCTTGCTTGATCGGCTTCCATTCTTCAATCTTTGGCTGACTTGATCCAAGCACTGTCTCCAAAATATCCTCATTCTCATTCACCGAGTGCTGCATAAATTCCTGCATAAAATTATCAAATGTATCAATAGAAAAACAGGAATACAAATCATTATCACTAGGATGCCTCATTGCGTCGAAGATGTTGAAGCGGATCTTTTCTTCATCAACTTTCATGGAGAGGGTACCATTGAAACAATCTATCTTGGTCCTAGCGGTCCGTAGGAATGGACGACCAAGTATCAATGGTAGCTCTGATGGTTGAGGCTCTGCCTCCATCTCTAACACGAAGAAATCAGCTGGGAAGATCAACTTACCTACCTGCACCAAAACATCCTCAACAAAACCTCTGGGGTAGCAGTTAGATCGATCAGCTAATTTAATTGTAACACCAGTTTGTTGTAGTGCACCAATATTCAAAGTTTTATACACAGAGTAAGGCATTAAATTTATTGATGCACCCAAATCAAGTAAAGCTCCAGTAAAATTAGTGTTACCAATTGTACATGGGATGGTGAATCGTCCAGGATCACCCATCTTGGGTGGTAGCTTCCTCTGAAGTACCGCTGACACCTTCTCACTCAAGGCCACGGTCTCAGTCCCTGTGAACTTCCTCTTCATTGTACAAAGTTCTTTAAGAAACTTTGCATACTTCGGTATTTGCTTAATCGCATCAAGCAACGGAATGTTCACTTCCACCTTCCGAAATGTATCTAGAATCTCTTGCTCCAACTCATTCTTCTTCTTGTTTTTCAACCTACCAGGAAAAGGAACACGTAAAGGAATTGAAGGAGAAGGTTCAGAAATTGACTTACCTGATTTTTCATTTGATGAATTTTTCTGTCCAGGTGCACTCTTCTCTCCCTGATCCTGCAGTAGTGGTGGAAATGGCAGCACCTGTTCTAGGACCGGTTCATCTTCTAAAGACTTTTTTGTAGGCATTTCAACCTCTTCAATCACTCTTCCACTTCTCAATGTAATCACATTTGCTTCATGAGTGGTTCTTGGGTTCTGAACCACATTGCTTGGAAGAGTACATTGTTCTCTTGTTGACACTTGTTGCTGCAAGCTATTCAGCTGCTTCTCCATAAGCTCGAATGCCTTGCTAGAGTTCTTGTTGTGCATCTCTATCCCCTCTAGCCTAGCCAATATTGCTGCCATGATAGGATCAGGAGCTGGAGCTGCAACCGGCTGTTGTACCTGCTGATATTCAGGTCTTACCTTGAATCCGGTGGGTGGGTTCAGCACATTGTTTGTGTTTTCATAGCTGAAATTGGGATGATTCCTCCACCCCGGATTGTATGTGTTTGAGAATGGATCATTTCTTGATGCACGTTGTTGCACAAAATTCACCTGCTCTTCTTCAGGAATAAAAGGACAAGATACATTAGTGTGATCTGACATAGAGCAAACAGAACATACCTGAGAAATAGATGATGATGATGTCGTTTGGCTCTTGATGGCAGTAGCAATGGACTCTAACTTCTTCTCTATTGCTTTCATTCTCTTGTCCATGTCTGGGTTGGTGGCAACCTCAAATACAGCTTGTTGTTTCTTGCTCGCCAACGTTCTCTCTCTTGTATAGAACTGCTTGGTGTTCTCAGCCAATTTCTCTATAGTATCATGAGCTTGCTGACCTGTTTGGTACATAAACATACCTCCACATGCAGAATCCACTCTTGTCTTGTTGGCTGGCTCCAGACCTTCATAAAAGAAAGTCATCCTGTCCTCTAGATCATACCCATGATGTGGGCATTTCCTCAAAAGCTCCTTGAAATGACTCCATGCCTCATGAAGCATGTCACCATCTTTTTGTATGAAGCTATTAATCTCCTTCTTCAACTGCTTAGTCTTCTGGGCTGAGAAATACTCTTTCATGAACGTCACCTTCATCTCATCCCAAGATTGTATAGACCTAGGAGCCAAAGAATTGAACTACATCTTCGCTCCTTCCTTCACAGAAAAAGGGAATAAAATTAGTTTCAACACATTAGATTCAACATTTTGTAAGTTTTGTGTTGATGCTAAAGCTTCAATCTCAGCCAAATGTTGCTGAGGGTCCTCTGAAAATACCCCCCTATAATGAGGTAGGGCAGAAAGTAAAGCAGGGGGTACTGAATATGTCCCAAGAGCTGGCAACACTATTGGTGATGAATTCCCCTGAGCACTAGGTACAAAGGAATTCATCAACGTTCTTGGTTGTTCTCCCATTGCTGCTCTTTGTGGTGGCGATTGAGGAACTTCTTCTTCTGAATCTGAACTTGTTTCCACCTCAATCTCAGGTTCTGACACTGTGCCACTCGTGTTTCCAACCTCCAGTTCTGCTTGCCTCTTCTGCTTTCGGTTTTGCTTAGCTGAGCGCTCAATCTCTAAATCAAGCAATAAAGGCTCAGTTCTCCTTGACCTACGAGTATGCATGCACTAAGTACCTGCACACAAGAGACACGTACACTACAAAAGAAATGAAACAAAACAAAGCAAAACAAAAATAAAAGACACGTTAGAATATAAAGACTAGATCTTTCCCCGGCAACGGCGCCAAAATTTGATCGGATGTTTTACCACCCTCAAAATTACCCTATAATGAACTTAATATGCTTGTCAATGCAGTACAATAGTATAGGGGTCAATCCACAGGGAAAGAGGAGACTCAATACTCTAAACTACAAACAGAAGCGAAAGTCAGAAATCTGACAGACTCGACCACGGGACACTAACGTAATTAATTAAAATATCTAGACTCAACCTAAAATTACGAAATTAATACTGGACACTAAAGACACCCTATCGAACGTTGATGCGAAATTTCGATGCAATCGGAGTTCGTTTGGTTAGCGAACAAAATTGTGCAAAACAGAGTACTAAACTGAAACAGAAAACAGAGTATAAGTAAAACTGACAATCAATGATAAAATGAGTTAAGGGAAGTGTTATCCACCACCGTCAATCCATCTAGATGACAAATGCTTAACTAAATAATGTAATTGTTATGAATGAAAGATTCCCAGGAAGGCCCCGAGTTGTGAACACAACCTATTACCCGATCCTTATGTTTACAACATTGAAGGTCTGCTTATCAATATTGTCTATCCCTCAAAGAACCCAAAGTCACGGACTCGAATTTACTAAGAGAAAAGCATTAAGATTTAGAAAGGGTTTGAGAATCTACAAGGCTTCATAAGTACACTACGGTCGTGTCTTACTAGACCTAGGGTTTCTTATACCAAGCATGTATGGGTTCTACTATTGAAACTTGAGGAAGGTAATAATCACCAACAGCCATCAATTTTCTTAGAATTAGATTCCTAAACATGCATACTAAGCGTGCACTCAAAGCATACATAATCAAGAATCATCACCGTATAAATAACAAAGAAACCTCATTCAAATAACAAAAACAAAACTTAATTAACGTGCATAAGCAATCTAGATATCATGAACGGGGCTTCAAAACAGCCCCTTAACAATGGAGTTTAGCTCCCCATGGAAGCCATAAAATTCTAATCTAAAAAGAAAAGAGAAAATTATCGAATGGTCTCCGTCCGTCCGTCCGTCCTCTGCGTACGTTCTCTTCTTAGCTATTTATATGTTCCAAACTAGCTAGGTTAATTAACCTAGCTAGCAACCCACGTGCAAGACTCCAAAATCCAGCCCAATATCTTCTTAATCTCATTATTATAATAGGACTCTTCTCTTCTTCTCCTTGCTAGCAACTCGCTAGCCCATCGAACTTCGCTAGCCATATAAACCAATATATAATTAGCAAAAGCTGATTATTCTTATGTTGTTCATGTGCTAGCCCATCTTTTCAATCCACTTGATATATATAAATATGCATGCAGCCATCCACTTCAATTATACTTCTTTCTTTGTCTTACTCTTAGTCTCCAAGTCCAAGCACAAGTCAACTTTCATTATATATATATATATAAATTCCCACGTGCTCGCCAAACCAATTTGCAGAAGGGCTTCTCCCTCCTTCGCTAAGACAGCATCCTCCAGATTTTCTCGCCAGGATATATTTAAGCCCTTTTTCTTCATTTATCTCCAAAATACCTAATAATAAATAATAATGTTAAATTACTTAAAAACATAACAAAAGAGCTAAATATAAGGTTCGGTTAAGCACATAAACGTTGCATAAATATGCAACGATCAAACATGAGCTTTCAATGTCAAACTCAAGTTCCACACTTGTTTCTTGCATCAAACAAACACTTGAGTTTGCGGATTCACCTACAGAGCTCTTCTATAATTTGGAGGATATTGAGTTAGTGATACATAATCACCATATGTTAAACAAAGAGATAATTTATGCCTAGTTTGTTGAACTGAAGAAGAGGAGGCTTTGGAAAAAGAGGAAGAAAAGAAGAAAGCACTTAGGGTCTTGTGTGTTGGGGATTCCAACGGTGCCTAAGATACTTGGCAGAGCTCATCTAGCATCACTATTAAGGACCAAACACTTGATCAAGCCAAGACCACAACCACCTGATGGTCTTGAAGATGTCTGGCTGAAGACGTTAAACTTAGCACTGCATTGGAGGCAACCCATGTTGATGGAGAAGAGTGGCTACCAAGTTTTCTCTCCTATCCCTTCTCCTTTATATTTTTCTCTTATCCTTCTCCTTTACTTTATTTTTCTCCATGTAGTGTGTTTTGTGATGTGTTATGTGTCTTACTTCATACTTTTTTTTTATGTATTGCATGGTTTGATTCAAGTTTTTACATTGGCGACAATGCAACTTTCTAGTGTGGGGTAGGGCTATATCATATACGTAGCGTCTACATATAAATTTTTTGTTTTTGAGTCAAGGTTTCGATTTGGAGTCATTTTAGGACTCTCTAGGAGCCCAGTTCGACATGTCGAACCAAGTTCCTCGACATGTCGAAAACATGTCCAAAGGCATCCTTCGACCTGTCAAAGGGTCTACCTCGACATGTCGAAGTGAAGGAGGTCTTTGTCGACGAGAATTTCGTCATGGAAGGTCTTCTGCGTCTGTTTTTGGTATTTTTGAGTTCTAAGTTGTTTTTCTCGTGTATTTCTGAGTCATATATGAAAAAGAAAATGCAAAAAGAAAAAGCGTCAAGAAAACCAACATCAAAAAGAGTCTTTTATTTTATTTTTAAGTCTTAGATTGCCCTTAACAAGTCTATGATGTGTTATATCCTCCAATATTGTGACTAAGAGATGATAATTTGACTGTGACTTGGATTTTCTTAGTTAATCTTGATGTATGGTGCATATGGGTGTGTAGTGGATATGGAAAAAAGTTAAAATTGTATAGATTAAGAGCATGCTTAAACATTATTGAGATTCATTTAACCATTGAGTGATTAAGCCTATCTATACATGCGTTCTTTTGAGTGTCAATTGCTTGCTGCAAATTAAGTTAATGGACTCTAGAGATTACTAGAACTTGCTCTTGTTTTTTTCAAAGTTTATGGTCAATATATGTCCTGATTGAGGAAGTGATAAAGGCATTAGGATCTACCACCATTGTCATATGTAGCCTGTGTACCATATTTTGTGTACACAAGATGTGCACCCCTTAATTAATCATTTTGAGCCTACATGATAGCCTTTTTGTCATCACTTGCATAATCCTAAACTTGAACATTAGTATAGTTATATATCTACCTTTGTTCTTAAATATAGTAGAGCTATACATATAGACAAGTACATGAAGACTAAGGTGATAACTTATGAAGATGATGCAAAGGAATAAGTGTGGAATATCAAGCAAGTTGTGTTGTAAAGAAAATAGCCGAATGAAAAAAGAAGAAGAAGAAAAAAAGAAATTGGCAAGGAAGTAAAGAAAAAAATATATTTTGTGATGTTCTAGCTTGATACCCAAAATCTGTTGAAGAAAAGAATGAAATGAAGGCCCAACAAGATGAAATCCGGCCACAATGGTGACACATATAAAGTGAATTCAATGGTTGCAAAGTTCGAGAAAATTCTCTTAGTATTGATGCTCTACTGGGTTTTAGAACTTATGCCATATCTCTTTTATTTTTTAACCAATGAGTCTGACCCCATTACAACTTTTGAAAGACTTTTTTTATCCTTAAGATGGATAGCCTTTAATCTGTGGAGATTAATTACAAGAGTTGAGCATATGACTTGGTCCATTTGACAAGTACTTGAGTTGAGTGAACATCTTAGACATATTTGGAGTAAACACTTATGAGAGCATATCTATGTGATGTTGAACCTTAACTTGTTTATTTGCATATTACAACTTTACATTCACCATGATTATATATGTCTCCTACATGCCACATGTGTGTTATGCATTAGAATTAACCTTTAAAATTCTTTGAATTGAATTGTGAAATCATGTTACCTTGGTACTGCAACTGTAGGAAGATTGTTGAGACTACATGTTAAAGGTGTTAGAGTTTTGTTTTTAGTGTTAAGTCTTTTTAGAGTCATAGTTTAGTATTTTTCCGAGGACTAGCAAAAGAAAAGTGTGGGGTTCTTCATCGGTGCAATAATATGCACCTTTGTGGTAATAATTGATCCCCATATATTTATTCTTTTGTTCTTTGTTCAGCAATATTAATTATATTTATTGTTTTATTAGGTTTTGTGGATAAATAAAGAAAAAGAAAACAAAAGAGGGATTCTTGATGCAACAAGAAGAGAACAAGAAGGAGTCATGTGAAAATAAAGAAGCCTAAACCAATAAAAACTTGAAGAAGATCAATCAAGAAGTATCTAAAACCATCTTAGGGTTTTGGTGGAGGCTAATCAGTATTGGAGGGAAGAATAACTAAAGAAGAAGAGGAATGAGCCGCGAGAGGAGCACCGGTCACCCAGTCTCAACCCGTTGAATTGTCGACGAGATTTCTCCATCTTTTAGTTGTTTTTGCTTTTCTTTATTATGATTGCTTGTAGTTTGCCTTCCTTGTCTGTGAGGGGTTAATTACTTAGTTAGGGGCTTATCGAAGCCCTAGACATTTTTTGGTTTTGAACCCCTCTTGATTTATATAATTGTATATGAGAATTTCTTCACTATAAAATTATTGATGATTTCTTGCATATGTTCCTTTGGTGGCCAACTTAGTTGCATGTGTTAGAGTTATTGTCCTGAATATGTATGTGAATGTTAACACTGGTATGTATTCTAAAAAGATAAAAGCAACTCGTATTATTGTGTGAAGATTTTTCTAGGTTATGTAAAAGCACTTACCAGTAGCTTTAGAAGCCTTGTCGTTTATCAAACATTTTACAAATCTTAATGTCTTTAATTGGTTAGACATAGATTACCATCATAAGGTTGCCAATTGAAGATCAAGTAGATGCGGTTTACCAACCCTGAAACAAGCCAAGTAAGAGACTGTAATACAATCAGTGTCCTAGCAATTTTGGGCTAATTGTGGGAAGAGTTCATTCCTTATTGTGTGACTTGGGTTTGGAGTAGATCAAGACTATCTAGGGTGGAGATAATTTCCTTGATGATCTTTCATTGTTGGTTCAATTTTACTTTTCTGTTTTCTTTTATGTTTTGTATAATTTATTTCGACGATAAAATAAACTCCAAAAATTCCAAAAATTCATGTGATTATCTGCCATGCTGTCTATATTGCGTTTTTATTTTTGTGTAATTGAGGTTTTATCTAGATAATTTAGTAAATTAATTCTTTGTCTCTAGGTTGAGTTTGCCAAATTTTTGGTATTAGTGTTTTGAGTCGTTTAAAACATTTAATCTCATCGGTCATCTGCGGGAATGACCCCTGCTTCCCAGAACTACAATTGACATCCATAGGTATAAAGTAGGATTATCTTTGATAGGTAATTTTTTGTCTATCATCAAGCAGGAGATTTCCTGGGTTTCTTGGCTCATTAGCTGAGAATAGAAGTTTCTGATGATAAGAATGAAACAGTCATCAATGCACCACCTTCTAGAAATAAAGCTCCTTCTAGGGAAGATAAAAAATTTATGCTGGTTGATAGCTAACTCTGTTGGAAAAACTCAACCATTCTCTTCGCTTCTCAAGCTTTAGGGCTAGAAGGAGTTTGTTTGGGAGCCTGCTCATCAAGAGGCTTTTGACGCCATCAAGCTGTACCTCACCAGCCCACCAATGTTAGTGCCACTTCGTCCTAGCGTACTTCTCAAGCTGTATATCTCTGCAGCAGAGATAGGAAGTGGACTTAGGTGTTGATGGTATTGATCTCCAATGTGTTTATGGAAAATAGGCTAAGCGACTAATTCGAGAAGTGCACTTAGGTGTATGTAGGGCTCATCAAGCTAGGCCTAAGATGCGTTGGATATTAAGGAGACATGGTTACTACTAGCAAACCATCTTGAATGATTGCATCTCTTTCGCAAAGGGTTGTGAAGATTTCCAATTCAAGCTCATGGTCCAATTCATCACATCCCCAACATACCAATGCGGCTATCATTAAGCCTTGGCTAGCTCGTGGCTGGGTATTGGACTTGATTGGCATTATTTATCCCCACTCGTCCATGAATCACAAGTTCATTTTTGTCGCTAAAGACTTTTTCAGTAAGTGGGTGGAAGCTAAGCCCTTGATAGTTGCTTATGCAGCTGCTATTAGGCAGTTCATCTACAACGACATTATCTACAGGTTCAGCATTCCTGAATGCTTTGTCTCAGACAGGGGGGCAACTTTCATGTCAGGAGAGTTTGAAGAATTAATGCAATACTTCGATATCCAGTTCCTTCATACATCTCTATATTATGCCTAGTCTAATGGACAAGCTGAAGCCAACAACAGTTATCCTTCATATCCTGAGGAGAATGCTCGTTGATGACCCACAGTTATGGAACGAGGAGCTCTTTAGCATGTTATGGGATTACCGTACATCAAAACGCAATCCAACTTCTACCACGTCATATGCTCTCATGTTTGGTCACGATGTTGTTATTTCTTTGGAGATCAACGTTAGATCTCTATGAGTAATGGACCAGAATAATCTCATTGGCAATGACAATGTCTAGACCATGTGGAAGGAGCATGAAGACTTGGATGAATTATTAGGTCCATAACTGCTTTCTAATTAAGTGCCTAACATCATGCTTAATGCTTGCCTTCTTGGAATAAAACATCGTTTTTAATACATTTCCTTGTTTTGGTAGGAAATGTGGAGTTGGCTCGAAAATGTATTAAGATGAAGAATTATAAATTTATTGGAGACGACTTATACATTTCCGAGACCACGAGAGAATTATGAGAAACTTTGGGAAAATGACAAAATAGCCTCACCGAAAGTAGCTGGAAGTTGCCCGAAAGTTACCGGAGTTCACCGTGGACGGTCGGACCATCATTGCCAGCCCAATCACATGGAGTCCAGTCTAATGGAGGCCAAATCAACCCATTTGTGCTTACCAATCTGATTTGGAGAGAAAGAGAAGAAGTTGGACCACATGATGTCATTTATTTAAGACTTTAGCCTTACGAAGCCTAAATAAGTGGATCATGGTCTCCCTAATTCAAAGCTAACATTTAGATCTTCCATCTCACTATTTTCCTATCATCTAATGGTGCAAATTAACCTTCCTACTCAGCCCAAAATTTGAGCTCCCCTCTCCCCTCAAAAACACAACTCACCTCATTTCAGATTTTTCGTAGTTTTACTCTCTCTCTAGACCCTTTATCCATATACCAACCCTCTAGAAATTTCTTCTACAATTCCTCCTCCCTTTCTAGGCCAAAACACCTCTATAACCACCACCATAAGAAACCTAGCTCTTCCATCTCTTGGGTAGAGTCGAACCTCTCCACCATATCACCACCACTTTGGCTTAGTTTAGGTGTTCCTCCTCTTATCTTCACCTCCTAGGATTTGGCTAAGCTTTTAGAGTTCAAAGGAGTTAGAAGTAATCCCCCTTCCCCTTGATCCCTTAAATCTTAAGGGTTTACTTTACCTCATCTTGAAGACTTGGTGCTTATTGAAGAGAAGAAGTGGAGCTAGAAGACTTGGAGTCACTTAGTGAAGCTTTGGCTAGAGGATCCTTGGTTATTTCTACTCTCTTCTTGTTTTGAGCTTGTATCAACTCTTATATTTAGTTATAAGTAGTAAGTAGTTTTATTTAGGAGGCTAGGGTTAGAACCCTAGCCATGTGATGAACAAATGATGTCTTGGATAATGTATACTTTATGGTTTTAGTGTATGTTGTGTGATTGTGTGTTGTGAATGAGCTATTGTGTGATTGTAAATATTTATAATGCTTGAGCTTTATGTCTAGTTTCATTTATGCATGTGTTGACCCTAGCTAAGTTGATGTATGTGTAAGGAGATTAAAAACGGACCTTAATTGAATTAGCTACTCACTTAAGGCTAGATGAGCATGTAAACATGATTAAGGTATTTTCTAAGAGGTTTATCTTAAGACTCGGTTACCTTGGCACTAAGCAAGGACTAGAGTCTCTTTGAGTCTCAATAGACTTATGGAGCTCTAGTCAAGCACACATTAAACTCAAAAGGTTCTTGTGGCTGATAGTAGTTTCTCTTTACTCGTAACCAAATAGGTACGAGTTAGGGGAATCACATAAACTTTCTCTCAGATTCTCCAATAGAGATTCTAGAAGAGGAGCCTTCCACATTTATCGCATAGTACATTTGTATTCTTCACTCATGTGACATACGAACAAGATGTAAGCCCAAAATGGCTTGAGTCTTGGTTCAGGTTCACTACATACTTCAATGTTGGGTTCAAGTCATCTAGAGTTCGAAATGACCTAGGAACTTGGGTTCAAAACCAAAAGTGACCCAAAAGGTCACAATTTGGACATTAACTTGTGTGAACGGACTTTAATCCATTACATAAACCGAGACATTGTTTGATGCATCATATGGTTAGCGGAGATTTTCCTAGTCGACCATCTTTCCTTATTGAATTTGTTTGCTATCTTCGTGTTTGCATTTTAATATAATCAACCAATCAACCAACCATCATTTAATCACTTATCGTAAATCAATCACCACTCACAATACCAAATCTCCAAAGGACTTAGTAGTGTGAGATACACACATCCGTATTTTACTTTTCATTTAGTCTCAAGTTAGTGTCTAGTTGTGTCCATATGTTAAGCTTTAATCATTGTGAGTTAAGGAGTTATAGTGACTAAACCGGGTTTGACACTCAACTACCTTAGAAATACTATAACTTTCCCCGTATACTTGCAGGTGAAGACTTCTTTGTATTTATAAGTTAGTTAATAGTTCATAAGTGGAAGGGGTACAAAATATTCGAACAAGTCTTTGGCGCTGTTGCTGGGGATTATGCTTATCTTAACTCCTTAGCTCTGGTTAGTCCTTGATTCCAGATTATTTGGACATTTTGGCTTGATGTTTGTTTCGTAGCTTTTAGTTTTCTTCAATTTATCACTTAGAACTTTCTTTTGCTTGTCTTTGTTCCATAGAATACTTTGGTATGTGTATTGAGGTGAAATTGTGTTAGAATTTGTGCTCTAACCTTTACTGCAGAGCAATTTTCGATCCATCGAATGGTACACTTCGACTTATCGAAGTTGTGTGTGAGGTAAACCAGGGTGCCTCCTTCGATCCATCGAGAGCTTCTCTTGATCCATCAAAGGGTATTGGATATAATCATCCAGGGGAGTTACTTCGATCCATCGAAGAAGAACCTTCGACCCATCGAAATTGGGCTGTAATTGAGGTTGTTTCACTAATTGTCTAATATTTTTCCCTTGATTATCTATATCCTTTTGGAGAATATCTAATTAGTGTCTTACTTTTATGCATCATAGTTAGTGTATGTCTAGATTTAACAAACTTAATTTCTGTTACACCCTAGATTCTTAAGACTTTATTTAAAGATCCCTTCCCTACAAGCCTTGAGCATTAAGGTTGTGAGCGAGAAAGCCGAAAATGATGTAGATGTGGGCTACACGGAGCCGAAAGCTAATGGGTTGAGTGTAGAAGAGGAGATGATACCGGATAAGGTCAAGTGTGGTGCAAAGAAGAGGGTGAAGCCGAACAACAGCAGTAAAGGCAAGCTAGTCATTGGAGGCAAAGTCACCTTGACAAACTCCCATCCCTCAAACAATGCATGCTACAAGTTGCTGGAAATATGTCCAAATGAGTTAGTGCACTTGAGGAACTTGACGAATGGAAGAACATTGGAGCTTCATAGAGAGCAAGGGGAGGCCTTGAAGGAGGCAACAAGAAAATGTAATGGGGGGGTTTATCATTCTAAGGACCCAACCATAATGGCATGACCTTCTCTTCTATAGATGGACCATGTTTACGTCCATAAACTACAACCCATGATGGCCGGACACCATTAACTATGATCAAGCAATAAAGTGTGAGGCAGAGGTGGTGATCATGTGACCCGAATGAAGCTAATTTGAAGAAAATCATGTATGCCTAGCATGGAAGGCAAGACCAATCTTGGTTTTTCATGTTGGTGATAGATGGTGACTTGGGAGGCAATAGTTTCGATCTTCAAGGGGGAGCATTCCTAATCTCTTATCTCACTTTAAATTTTGTTGCTTATGTATGCATTTGTGTGTTAAAATGTTAGCTTTGTGCTTATGAAGTTTGTGGTAGGAGGAGGTTATGTTGTTTGATATTTGTGTGTGCATTGGTATTAGTTTTATTTTAAATCAGGGGTCCTCCTTCGATAGATCAAAGTATGATAGCTCATTTTCTTCAAACCATCGAAGTGCTGCACAGAAGAGGATCAGAGGGACTGCCTCGATGGATTGAAGTGCAAACTCTCAATCTATCAAAAATTCCCAGAAAAACCAATAGTAGCCGTGCTTCGATGGATCCAAGGCTAATTCTTCAACCCATCGAAAGCCACCTGGGCCGAGTTTGACTGCATTTTGATTTTTAATGAAGACCTATTTTCTTCTCCTCTCTTCTTCCCTTCGACTTTTGCTTCTTTTATTACAGTTTTTCTTCTCTCTCTCTCTCTCTCTTCGTCTCTCTCTCCAACTCTCTCACTCTAAACACTCCTCACACACCAAATCACTCTAATTCTTCAAAAATCTTCCTAAGAGTGTGAATTTCTTGCTTCTTCTTGCATTTGGAGTGCTTTATGTAGAGATTGAAGTGTTTTAGGGCTTTCTTCAACAGGTATTATGCTTAATCCCTAGGAACCCAAATCTGAAATTTTGATGTGATTAAGGTGTGATTTTATGATGTTTGTGATGAGTTATTGCTATATTCCTTGGTTTAGATGTAAGGGTAATGCGATTTGAGCATCAATATGCTTGAAATTGTTTAAATTAGCCACATTGAGTTATGCATGAACCCTAGAATTTGAAACTTAGGATTAGCTTATGTTGAGATTTATTCTTACTAATGTGTATGTGTATGTGTAATGTGCATGTTCATCATCCATCATCATCTTCTCCATCATCACCATGCCTATCAAGCGGACCGCCGGCAAGAAAAGAGCGAAGGCACTAATTGAATCCGAATCGGAGGAAGAACCGGTTTATGAGAGGGCACCCACCTTTTTCAACACCAAAGATACCGTTCACAAGAAGATGGGCCTAGAGACCGGTATCGCCAAATGGCCCACCGTCAAGGGTCACCTCGAGTGGAATGTATGCACCAATACTAGCCACCGCATTCTCGTCGCCATGGTAAACCTCTTAGAAGAGCACAAGGTCATGGATCTCACATGTTACTTTCTCGATTATCATGAGCCATTGGTCCATGATTTCTATGCGGCACTCAAGGTTGCTAAAGTCCACAACTCGGGAGTCGGTCATATGTTCACATTTTGGGGCAAGACGATGACAATATCACCCTGCACCCTTGAGGACTTCTTCAATTTGCCTCACCCCTCACAAAATGCAAGACAAGCTTTTCGAGAGTGTTATGATGTGGTCACTTGGGCAGAATTCAAGGATGAGGCTTATGGGAATAATGTGGTCTCTCAAAGGAGGAATGGGTGCTTCCAAACCATAGACCTCGACAACTTCCATGAGGTGATATGGATTTTTGTTAAACACAATGTCTCCTCCGAGGCTCACACCATTGAGATTCATATTAATGGGTACAGAACATTGTACATGCTCACATGCGGGGGATGCCAAGTGGAGTATGGAAAGATCCTCTACAATGCTATGATTCGGAGTGCAGATGCGGAGAGGGGCCACTTGTGTTGCCTTGTACAATCATAAAGTGGTGCATCGACCAAGGATTCAAGGACATTCCCCATGAAATCCATGACCTCAAAGGAGAGCTCCGTGATGGAATTTTGGTTAAGAGCTTAACTCAAAGTAAGAAGAACAAGGAGATAGCCCAAGCCCAAACGTAAGAGCCGGCAGAAGAAGTCGTACCTGACGCAAGGCAAGAACTGACATTTATGCAAGGACCGGATATGACTTACTTCGACTTTCAATTTGGTCAAGTCTTTGAAAACCAAGCCACTATGATGAACAAGATCGATGATCTTAGCCACCGGGTCTCGAGCTTGGAAATGTATTACCGTGGGGAAGGCACATCCAGATCGGCACCTCAAGGGCATGGTGGTGGAAATGATGATGAGATGATGGAGTGAAAACTTAGCGTTCCTTATTTGTTTGATGTGCTTTTAATTTCTAATCCCTCTTATTTCATAACCTTGTAGGACTTATTATTATTTTGTACCCTGTGAACATCGTTGACTCTTTGTGATTGATGTCCAATTGGTACCTTGTTTAGTTTGTGTTTTGTGTGAATGGATGCATGATTTGAGTGCATGTGTGCGATTAGATGATGATTTGTTGAGTAATTAGATGTGCATCACACCATCTTTTTGTGTGTTTATCTTGTGTTATGTGGTTGATGTGTGTGTTAAGGTACAATTGTGGTGTAGGGAATGACATGAACTTGATGGATGGTGGCATGATTTTGCTTAACTTCACAGTATCCATTGGGATACTTGCCTCGATGGATCGAAGGATTTCCTTGATCCATTGAAGCTTTGTGCCATATTGAAGTAGGGTGCTTGCCTCGATGGATCGAAGGGTTCCCCTCAATCCATCGAACAAGATCGGCCAGTTGGATCCAGTGGCTCTGCTTTGATGGATCGAAGAGTTTCCTTCGACCCATCGAAGGCCATTCCTGATGCACACTTTTCAAGTCTCTTTTAGAGTCCGAATGCCATGGCCTTGACCATAGACCCCTTTGAGCTTTCAAATGCTATCAATTTCAATGTAAGGGTGTCGTTTTTCGGTTCTTACTTCACTTATGCAACCTTTGGATGGCGAGGCCTAACTTGGCATATTTGTAGCTAGGAGCCGGTCTTCAAAACGTTTGCACCATTTTTATCCTTACTCTCTTTACTTTCTTACTTCGTATGAACATTTTTAGGAATGATGCTTAGTGTATATTTGAGTCGTGTTAGAGTGTGGTAATCTTTGTGTGATACATGTTGTGATACTTATTGCTATGGACTAAATGCCTTTATAGGTTTCCGGTCATTCTATGCTATAGTGTTCAAGTTCTAAGTGTGAGGTCCCCTCGCGTTACATGCTAGATTAGAATGTGGTTTTCCTTTGAAATGTGATTGGTATGCATGCCCCTATTGTGGTTGATAGAACTCTAATAGCTTCATTATTTCTTAGAGACTATATGACCCTTTAAGTGTGAATATACATTAGTTACTATGCCTAGGAGAACAAGTGTCAAGCAAATAAATTTGTGAAATGATGATGCCTTGCTTTTCTGTCTACACTTTTGTTTCGTATGTGGCTTTATGCAAATTGAGGACAATTTGGTTCTAAAGTGTAAGGTAGGCGGCTAAGTCATTATCACTCCTTATTCGGAAAATCCATAAAAATTGAAAAATATGAGAAAATGTAATACAAAAATATGTGTTTTGGTGTGTTTTTGTTCCAATAACCACTCCCAATGATGAAATTAAACTAATGGCTAGTAGATTGCAAAATTTTGAGCATGTTTAAAAAGAGAAAACAATGCATGTTTAATTGGTTTGAAAAGTGCATATGTCATTCAAAATGAGTTCACATGAGAAAAAGAAGGATAGATATGTTTTCGAAGCTATCCATGCCCATATGAGATTTTTGAGTTTTATTGTACATACATAGCTACATTATGCACCTATTCCTTCATGTGTGACATCAATAAATCATAGTGTAATCTAGAACTTGCTTTAAACTGTGCAAAATGTTTTCCAAATCATGAGTTATTTTCGAAAATGATAGAGGCATTAAGATTACCGCCATGCTCAAATTACTTTTGAACCCTATGATGCATACATCCTTTAGTGAGCCAATTTGAGCCTTATATTATTTAAACTTTTAATTCTTGAACACCACAAATTCTTACCAAACCTATATATTTACTCCTACCCATAGCTAGGCAATCGAGCAAGAGCAAATGAAGTCCTATTAGGATGAGTTTAGAATTGTGCTTATTGTGATGTTTCGCAAAAGCTTAAGTGTGAGGTGGAGAAGGTCGTTGTGATGTTCATTTGTGTTGTGTTTTGTTCAAAAAGAAAAGAAATAAAAAAATAAAAAATAAAAAGAAAAGAGTATCAAAGAAAAGAAAAAATATAGAAAGAAGAAAAGAGATTCACAAAAATAGTATGAGTTGTACATAAAGAATAAATGTTTAGTAAGGAACTTCGACATAAAGATTAACCATACATCAAGATTACCAAAGGAAATCCAAGTCACAGTCAAATTATCATCTTAGTCACAATATCGGAGGATATAGCACATCATAGACTTGTTAAGGGCAATCTAAGACTCAAAAATAAAGTAAAAGACTCTTTTTGATGTTGGTTTTCTTGACACTTTTTTTTTTCATATATTACTCAAAAATACACAAGAAAAACAACTTAAAACTAAAAAATACCAAAAACAAACGCAGAAGACCTTCCACGACGAAGCGTTAAATTTTGTTGTTGCACATAATACACAAGAAACCCTCCCCATCCGCGGCGTGTCGTAGGACATCGTCATCTATTCGCTTTTCTGCGTACCATCGCATCGCCTCTGCTGTGTGTAGAGACATGTACAGGCGCTGCAATCTGGGAATCAAGGGAACATATCGAACAACTTTCACAGGAATTCTCTTTTTCGAACTCTTCCTATTCACCTGGAATCTGCACTGGCCACATACGGGACAATAGTCCAAATCTTTATACTCTTTGTAAAATAGCACACAATCATTCGGACATGCGTCAATTATCCTGTACTTTAGGCCAAGGCTGCTCAAGATATTTCTAACCTTATAATGAGATTTAGGAAGATTGTGATCATCAGGAAGCAACTTACATATTTGCTCCTGAATTTCGTCAAAAGCACTCACTGACATTTTGTGCTTCACTTTTATCTTCATTTGCTCCATCACATATTGCAACACATTCTCTCGACATCCAGGGAATACCGGGGTCTGCGCTTCAAGTAGCATCCGGTTGTACTTATCCATCTCACTGGTGTCAGTGGCCAAGCTAGCAGCGGGGAATGTGTCATCATGCTCATTAGTGGTACTGTAACCTCCGTCTTGGTGTTAGTGTCCACCATGACTACATCCCGGAAACGCATCATGGACCAAATCTGCAGTTGGGTTGCAAGCTGGGGGTCTGGCACCACTCCCACTGGATGAGGCACCATGGTAACTGTACCCTGAGCTGAAGTCTGCCGCACTGAACTCTACTGCTTCACCATGCTCGCTCCATGTAGTGTAACTCCACATCATACCATTTTCGTACAGGTGTTGCACCATAACATTAACCTCCGCATACTGACAATTAAGACATTTCTGGCACGGACACCTGAAACGCTTCTTTCCCTGACCATGTTCTATCGCAAAATTCACAAATTCGCTAATTTCATCCATATACCGGACATCACATCTATTCTTCAACTTCATCCAACTCTTGTCCATACTGCTACAAAATATTATAATTAATTAATTATTACATATATATATATATATTAGTCCATTAATTTACGCTTAATTATACGTACTCGATCTACATCGATCCATCAATTACGTACGTACGTAATTTAATCTGTATATATAGCTAACATCCATGCACGTATGTACGTACGTTTTCACTAAATATATATTAAGCAAATTTTAACTGCGTACGTACCTGCTGGCATTCTCGATATCAGTTAATTAAGCTAGCTAGCTAGTCAGCGGAGATCCCTGATCCTGATCCTTCTCGGCCTTCTCCCTTCTCCTTCTCCTTCTCCCTTCTCCCTTCTCCTTCAATTCTTCTTCGAATGGAATGAAGAGAGTTTGGCATCAGGCTTATGTAATGCTTCACTTAGACGACGGAGGTGTCGGTACGTCGTCTAAGTGGAAGTTACTCGGACCACGGCTTGTCGGTCTGTTGTCCAGGTGATCACCTGGACAACGGAGAATACCATCTCCGTCGTCCAGGTGATCACCTGGAGGACAGAGAAGACTCCGAGGTCCAGGTGTCCACCTGGACGACGGAGATTGTATTCTCCGTCGTCCAGGTGTTACTTGGACCACGGAGAAGTTTCTGTCGTCCAAGTTTCACTTGGACCACGGAACAATTACGTTTCCGTGGTCTAAGTGCAGTTTTCTTGTAGTGTCATGGTTCTTTGAGGGAAATCAATCATCCATTTGGGATACTTACACGCCTTGTGTGTTTTTGTGCTTAGAGTCTAGTTTAATTTCATTATTTTCTTCTTAGTTTGCTTGAGGACAAGCAAATTTTAAGTGTGAGGTAGTTTTTTGGTCCATAATTATGTTCTAATTATGTGCCTAACCTTATGCTCAATGTTTGCCTTCTTGGAATAAAAGATCGTTTTTAATACATTTTCTTCTTTTGCTAGGAAATATGGAGTTGGCTCAGAAATGCATTAAAGATGAAGATTAGACACTTATTGGAGAAGACGTATATATTGGTGAGGTCATGAGCAAATTTGGAGTCACTTTGGGAAAATGACAAAATAGCATCACCGAAAGTTGCCTAGAAGTCACCGAAATTCACCATGGCCGGATGGACCACCATTTCTGGCCCAATCACATGGAGACCAACCCAATAGAGGCTCAATCAACCCATTTATGCTTACCAATCGGATTAAAGAGAAAGAGAAGAAGTTAGATCACATGATGTCACTTATTTAGGACTTTAGCCTCACAAAACCTAAATAAGGGGATCATGGTCTCCCTAGTTCAAAGCTAACCTTTAGATCATCCATCTCACTATTTCTTATCATCTAAGGGTGAAAATTAGCCTTTCTACTCGGCCCAAAATTCGAGCTCCCCTCTTCCCTCAAAAACACAACTGACCTCATTTTTAGATTCTCCATAGTTTTACTCTCTCTCTCTCTCTCTCTCTCTAGACCCTTTATCCATATACCAACCATCTAGCACTTTCTTTTACAACTTCTCCTCTCTTTTTAGGCCAAAACACCTTTATAACCACCACAATAAGAGACCTGGCTCTTCCCCCTCTTGGGTAGAACCGAACCTCTCCACCATATCACCACCATTTTGGCTTAGTTTGGGTGTTCCTCCTCTCATCTTCACCTCCTAGGATTTGGCCGAGCTTTTAAAGTTTAAAGGAGTAAGAAGTAATCCCTATTCCTCTTGCTCCTTGAAATCCTAAGGGTTTATTTTACCTCCTCTTGAAGACTTGGTACTTGTTGAAGAGAATAAGTGGAGCTAGAAGACTTGGAGTCACTTGGTGAAGCTTTGGTTAAGGGACCCTTGGTTATTTCTACTCTCTTCTTGTTTTGAGCATGTATCAACTCTTATATTTAGTTATGAATAATGAGTAGTTTTATTTGGGAGGCTAGGGTTAGAACCCTAGCCATGTGATGAACAAATGATGTCTTAGATTATGTATACTTTATAGTTTTAGTGTATGTTGTGTGATTGTGTATTGTGAATGAGATATTGTGTGATTGTGGATGTTTATTGTGCTTGAGCTTTATGTCTAGTTTCATTTATGCATGTGTTGACCCTAGCTAAGTTAATATATGTGTAAGGAAACTAAAAATGGACATTAATTGAATTAGCTACTCACTTAAGGCTAGATGAGCATGTAAACATGATTAGGGTATTTTCTAAGAGGTTTACCTTAAGACTTGGTTGCCTTGAGACTAAGCAAGGACTAGAGTCTCTTTGAGTCTCAATAGACTTATGAAGCTCTAGTCAAGCACACATTGAACCCAAAAGGTTATTGTGGCTAATAGTAGATTCTCTTGACTCGTAACCCAATAGGTGCAAGTTAGGGGAATTGCATAGACTTTCTCTCGGATTCTCTAATAGAGATTCAAGAAGGGGAATCTTCCACATTTATGGCATAATACGTTTGTTTGCTTCACTCACGTGACATACGACAAAGATGTGTAAGCCCGAAATGGCTTGGGTCTTGGTTCCTGTTCACTAAATACTTCAATGTTAGGCTCAAGTCATCTAGAGTTCGAAATAACCTAGGAACTTGGGTTCAAAAAACCAAACTGACCCAAAAGATCACAATTTGGAAATTAACTTGTGTGAACGGGCTTTGATCCATACATAAATCGGGACATTGTTTGATGCATCATATGGTTAGCGGGGATTTTCCTAGTTGACCATCTTTCCTTCTTGAATTTGTTTGCTATCTTCGTGTTTGCATTTTAGTATAAACAACCAATCAACCAACCATCGTTTTAACACTCATCGTAAATCAATCACCTCTCACAATGCCAAGTCTCCAAAGGACTTGGTAATGTGAGATACACACATTTGCATTTTACTTTTCATTTAGTGTCAAGTTAGTGCCTAGTTGTGTCCATAGGTTAAGGGTTAATCATTGTGAGTTAAGGAGTTATACTGACTAATCCCTGTGGGTTCGACACTCAACTACCTTAGAAATACTATAACTTGCCCCGTATACTTGCGGGTGAAGAATTCTTTGCATTTATGAGTTATTTAATAGTTCATAATTGTAAGAGGTACAAAATCTTCGAACATGAATACAGATTAGAAGATCTAGATAATTTGCTCGCTGAAAAGCAACGAATTTCTTGCCTTTATGACATACGTACTAGTGGGAAAACTTATGCAGAGGGAGAATTTGTCTTGAAAGCAATGTTGTCCATTGGCAAGAATAAGGATGGTCATGGTTAATGAACTGAAAGTGGGAAAGGTCCTATGTCATTGACAAGATCATGGGAAAATGGGCTTTCCGGCTTTGAGACAAGGATGACAACATTCATAGAAATCCCATTAATGGCCGTTGTCTTAAGAAATACATGCCACCACTCTAGGAATACGAGGATCCATCAGATCCAGCTGACTAGTTTCCCTATGTTCGTCAAATAGCCTATACTAGAGGCTTGTCTTCTCGCTCATCTAGCAAAACTAGGAGGAAACCATATTCTGATGACCAATGTTTGTGGCCAAAATTTTGTACTACAAATTTTTTTTGTTATTGCAAGTTTTATTTAAAATGTTCAAACGAGTTAGTGGTTTTTCTTATACTATTCATATAGACTATTGTTCTCGTTGTAGGTAAAGCAGAGTATATTGTAAGTTCATACAACAAAATAAAAAAATTATTCATAAAAGGCTTTGCGGCATTAAGCTCTGATTTCATATGTACATGGGTGAAGACAAAGCCAATTTGGTGGCTGAAAAAAGAAATAAAAAAACAAACTCCAAAGCTATATTATGGCTAAGCCAGATTGTCACCAACTCAAGAGCGAACTGACCACCGGAAGCGTTCGCTAACGCCATCGTCGTTGAAGCACAAATTGCTTGACATTACATGGACATCTGTATGGTAAGGCTAGAAATCCGCTTGGGGAGGTCAGAGAGGTTGTAGCTTTTTGACACACATATGCTTGTTGGCGTTAGGGCCAAACAGCCCTTCAAGTGCTTCCACCGTCAAATGATGCCCTATAAACATTCTCTGCAAACGAAGAAGTTAATGGAGACTATGAACGCTTCCAAGACAGAACTACCCAAGTCTAAGTATTGCTACTTAGACCAGGTTTAAGCCTAGGTATTGCTACTCAGAGAGCAAGAAGCTTGTGGCAGAGTCAGGAGGTTTTGCTTTGAGGCTATGAAGAAGGAAAATAAGCAAGTCTTCCATGGTTGAGAAGCTGTGTGTTTGAAATGCTTTTCATCTCCAAGGTATGCAGTATTTATAGGAGGCCAAAGTGGAGTGGTCTTCATGTGAATCGAAACAGTAGGTGTTGATGCACTAAACGCATTTAAGGGAGTAAATACAGGCATGCCGGTAATCGTTCTACATTAACGCATGATCCTTCATTTTCAAGGTTTGCATTTAATCTTGTGCTAATCAAGGAAGAGTGTTGGGCGTAATTGCAAGGTGAATGCGTTGTTTTGAGTTACTTGGCCAAAAGTGTGGACCTTTAGCTACAACAATGAAAAGTGATCAAAAGGCTTAATTAATATATTATAATGCGGATCTAGTTATACAAAATGACCACTAATGGGGCCCAATTTACATATGGATGCCTAAGCTAGAGACTTTTGCTTAACTCCTTGATGGTGACTTTCTCATGCTTGTAAGCGGTCCATGCATCGACACTTTCCCACGAGGAGGCCCCAGCCTGTGATTTTGCTCTCTGGACTTCGCCTGCAATTTTTTAGTCTAGCTCCAATAGCTTGAAGGTTGCCTCTCGCCGTTCTCAAAATCAAGTTTTCATCTCAGCCAATTTTGTTTGTTGTCGAGCAATTTCTTCATTCTTAGCGGCAATGGTAGCATCCTCCTCTGAGACCATCTTGATGAAGTCTTTGAGTTTCTTCTGGCGAGCACTCCATTTGTGCTGTTTTTCTCTCCGAACTTGGGTATCGATCTTCTCAACTGTTTGAGCTTATTCCATTGCGAGACGAAGTTCACCCATTCTGTAAAGGCTAGAAGTCAGTTCTTCTAAGATTTGCCTCACCAATGGATCAGCCGCCCTACGTGCAATCTCAAGATTGTGATGGGTCGCCTCGATGACGTGTGGAGTGTCCAGGTCATACCTCGAAAAATCCCTGAGGAAGGTTTTTGCCAACTGTACTTTCAGCGATTCTGTAGAGGCAGCCAAAATTTTGTTGTACCTCTGACCTGCTTCCTATAGCTTCTTCATCATGAAGGAGTTGAGAAAGTTGGAATCTTTTATTGTTGATGAGGAACCTATACAGTTTGGTAAGATGGGTTGGGGACGCATCCCTATTGGTGGCAGAAAATAGTCTCACGAGGACTACTGAGGGCTGAGGAGAATATTCACCCGATGGAGAAGCTTCATCCTGCAAGAGCAATTATATGGCTAAGTTATGAAAGAACTCGGCAGGAGTCATTTAGTGATGAGAAGAGCAACCCAATAGGAAGCTTAGCATGTGTTGCTCAGGAATAACAGTTGCAGCTTCACCGATGGCTTATGTGGCAACATTGGTCGCTGGGATTAGGCTATCCCTTGTCATGGTCTCCACAATAAGTGGTTCTCAGGCCGACCAAGACATAATGCAACTTCTTCAGTAACTGTAGCTTTAGAACTAAAAATGGGCTAAAGCCTTCCTTAAGAAATACTTAACTCAAAGGCAGGAGCTTATGTATTTATCGTTGTAGCATTCTCTGCTGAGCTAGGAATGTCAGCACCATAGACAACCTCTTCAGTATGGTCTTCTCTCTCAGAGTGAAGAGTATATGCGAGCTCTGTCTCAAGCAGGGGTCCGTCAAAAGCATTAACCTATATAAAGAGTGATTCAGAATATGCATCATTGTAGTAAAACAACTCTTAGAGTAAAAAAAACATTAATACCTCAATAGTCTCCCCTTGGGGGGCAGGGATCTTCAACACAGCTTCGACAGTAGGGGATGGAGGGGTCACCACTATTGATGGCTCCACAGGGGAAGCCTCTGGCTCATTGGGAATAACTGTCTCCAGCGGCATTTGTTCACCAGTTGTTAGCTCTTCCTCACCAAAGGGAGTCAGATGAATCCCTAGTCCACCAAATATGGTTCTTCTTTGCTAGGGGAGACTGTGAAGAAGTGCCATCATCAGTGCGCCTTGAGCGTTTGAAGGCTCCAATGAGCATGTTATCGTCATCGTAAGAGGCAACGGATTCTCACCACTTTCTCTGAAAAAGATATGAAGAAAAAGATAGATGGATAAACTGAACATTTCAGTATGAGCTTACCTAGTACAAGAGATGTTAAGTTGGCTTACTCAGTTTGCTGACTCGTCTTCTTCTTCTTCTTCTTCTTCTTCTTCTTCTTCTTCTTCACAATGGGCTGGGGATCTGTTATTCGCTTCCGTTTCTCAGGGCGAGTAAGTGTTTTCTTGTTACCTGAAGGGCTAGCACCACTGCTCGCTACAACTGGCACTTTCTTTGCTACTTAATAAAGCAGAAATTAATTTTCTTTGCTTGACTAAAACCAAGTAAAGAGAGTGTTTACAAAAAGAAAAGTGTACCTTCAGAGCTCTCTTCACTGGCTTCTTCTTCTTCAAGACAACGAGGGGGTTACCCTCTTTCCCTTTAAGGGATTCTTTGTCGATATATGAGGTGAGGTAGTCCAAGAAGCCTTTGAAGATTTTGGCGAAAACCTCGACAAAAGATTGTTTGAACAAGGCCTCGAAATGTCAGTTCTTCTAGAGGCGGGACCCTCATGATATCTTAGGAGGGTAGGAGAGTGTGTTCTTCATGAATGGCAGTAGTGCAGGAGATTCGAGGGAAGGCAGTTTAATCTTCCTCCTCTTTATCATTAGCCGTAACTGATCTCTAGGAGGTGTACTTGTTCCTTGATCTAATCAAAGGGTAAGGAGCGCTTTGCTTCAACCCAAACTGGCGAGCGAAGTGGTTGGGAGAATACAGTTCATAGTCGGAAGAAGGTTCTGGGACCTTTAGGTCTGAACAAGTAATGCTTTGGATGAAAAGGTCCCTCGCTACTGCAGTTTGTTGAGGAGATAGAGAGAAACCGCTGGCCAAGTCTAGTAGGAATCTTCTTCTGGTCATGGTTTCTGCCATATCCTCCTAGAATTTGTCCATCAAGAAGAAGTAGCTAAAGCCTTCAAAGTAGAAAGGAGGATTAAACGTGCCAGAGTCTATCCTAATACTTCATTATCCTTGAAATCCTCCAATTCTGGATTACGAAAGCAGGGAAAGTAGGTTTGGATCCATAGGTTCAGAATCTACAAAGATCCTGAAACCTTGTACTTCATTGGCTCTAGAGAAATCCATCTCATGTTTCTGCTAAGGTAGGCAAGGACAGGTTGGGTTATACCAATCTTCTTCTTGTTATAAATGGCTTCTACTACCTTGGTCCATTTGCCCACGACTTTCTCCACTGAGGTATAAAAGACAAATTTGCACAGCCAGTATTCCAGAAAAGCAATGCCACCTTTGTTATTGGCATCAACCATGTAGTGCTTGGGCCAAGCGCCATAGGACCGGTCATGCACTTTGCAATCTGGGCAGGCTTGGAAGTTGAAGGTGTGGTCCACCAACTGGTCGTAGATGTATGGTTTGCTGGAGATGGGCAGCCCAGTAATTGCTACCATGTCCAGAAGACTAATGCTCATTTTCCCACGTGGGAATATGAAAGTATCGCTGTTTTTGTCCCAGAAGCACAGTGTAGTGACAACGGGGGCCATGTTCCTGCCGGAAGGTTGATTAAAGCGTAGTTCCAAAATTGGAATGATGCCCGCTGTCGTCCACTTTTCGTAGTCGTGCTTGCTACGAGTCTTGTACCAATCTTTGTCTTCTTGATTAATGGTGGGCCATCTACCCAATTTGGTGCCGACATCTTTCTTGCCCCAGAGCAGCGACAACGCTTCTTCTTGGCGAAAGACGAGTGGTGGGCAGCGAACGAAAGCCTTGAGAACCTAATGTACACCTGGGTGAACTGGAGTTTTTGCGAAGGGCTCTAGAAGGGAAGTGTCGTCTTCTTCTAGCCGGAAGGGGATCCATGACCCAAGATTTTTTCCGCTCGATCAATGTTTGTAAGCGTTCTGTGAATTTTTGGGCATTCTTTGCGTTGATCTCGGGATAATATTTGACTTTACGATGAGCCATTTCTAAGTTCGAAAGTTTCAATTTTTTGCAGAAAAGGTTTGATCTTTACAGATTTGGGAGTGAAGGAGACGGAGAGATTGAGGAGTTTGAGTGTTCAAGAATCACCGCCAGCCTTAAGTAAGCATTGTCGCGAAATGCGCAACTTTTTAGGCTTGGAGATGAAAGGCCTGGCAGAGGCCAAAGTTACTGTTTGACGTTGAATGACGCGTTGTATCACTGAAGCTTCATCGATTGCGTATGTACAGTACCTGAGACTAATCTCAAGGCTTGGGGGCAATGTTTAGGCCATAAAATAAATCTCATTTCATTTTTGATATGACTAAAGCCCATAAGCCAAGTTCTTTGGCTTGTTTAAAGAACCTTCTTGCGAGGGAAGGAAATCTAATTGACCACTGTAATCCTGGTTCAATCAGGAGAGTATAATCGAAAAGGATTCAATAATCAATGTCATTCGATGATACAAATTTTTGAATCTTAGTTGATTAAGGAGCAAGGTTCAATCGATTCGTATAAATACAGGAAATCTAGACGAAATCGAGACATCTTCCTCATATACAAAATTTGCTCTCGGCAAACACAACTCTTTTCGCGAGAAAACTGACACCGACGCATCCAAGAATTCTCACCGGACAAGGCGTGAAGGATTCGAAGATTCAAGGTAGTTACCCTTTGTGTTCTCAACACATGTCAAGAAGATTGTTTTGCGTTGTATCAGATAGGGTGTATAAGGCATCGATTTTCGTGGCTCTGCAACGAGATCACGAACATAAGTCCTAGGTCACTTGGGCAACAAGAACCCATTCAGGCGAGGTTGGGGCACTCCTCGTCTCAATTGCTTGCATAGAAGTAGACCCGGCGGCGCAAATTGACATTGACGTTCTGTCCCAAAGCAGTGACACGCTTAACACACACAAAAGATACAATTTATGACGTCTCCAGTACCCTAGTACCGTGGGAATTCAACGCCCAAACGCGTACCACTTTGGTTCTTAATTACCTCATATGCAAACGAAGCCTTGGCAACAATCAGGTCCTTTTATTTGTACTAAGCACTTTGGGAAGATTAGGAAGAAGATAAAGAAGAAGACGGCTAAAAAATTCTGACCTGGCCAGTCCTCATTTGGCTGTTACTTTGATAGGATGTTGTAATGTCCATCTCGATGATCTTTTCTGTGTAGGCATTTTATCCTTTTTGCATGTTTCATGGGAGATATCATTACCCAAATCTAGCAGCTAACGGGATTTTGAAGTTGTACAGCTTGTGCTTATTTATCTATTCACACAGGAAATGATGGATCCAACTCATCCAAGAAACAATTATGTATACAAAAACCATTCATGTAGATGCATGATATATAAATTGTGCTTGTCAACGACACCAATAAATATGTCGACCCGGCCTGCCCATACCTCATCACCAAGCCATGGTAAGCCTTTCCTATTATTCAATATATTCGATCCATATATATCTGTGAGCCGTATACCTTTTCGATAACCACAAATATATCTTGATCTTAAGATGACGAATACATACTAGAAGACTATATCGTAGAACTCTTGTTGTTAAGTACGTATATGATTAAACCTTATTATTCAAATTTCATTCTTCTTTGTATTGACATAATCAAGAACCTATTTCTAAATTAAGAAATTAACAAGTTCTTCGCCTCCTAGCCTCGAGCTCTTCTCTATGCCTCAATCAGTATCTATAAAATTTCTAGCATTACTCTAATTAACATACGCCTATAACGATTACAGTATATACTGTATATTCTTCTTCGAATCTGATCTAGCATGGCTATACATAAAGAGCAACTTTTCTTTTGTGTATCAGCGCAGCTCCTCGAATGCGTGTCCTATTTAAAATTGAACTTTGTTATGCAGAATCACTAGATTTAGGATTGCCCACATGCGGACATGCCCACAACTCATCTGATTCTCCCTTCATATTTCTTCTCAATTGTGTGGGGTTATATATATGTTGAAACTGGGGATCGACCCACTCACCCGTGTTCTGGTCTTTGAAATTGATCAATATTCAATAATGCGCGCAGAGAGGGCTCCATCTTGCTCCTCTGAAGCAAATATAGATCATGGTGGTGGGATCTCTCCCTGTCGATGATCATCATGAGCATACTACAGCTCAAATCCCACTTGTGCTCTGCTTATCACAGCTTTGAGGGTGCTTATATATATATATATATTTCTAGTTATATTGTAATAGGTAACAATAAAATTTATAGTAGAGTTAATTCATTCTAAATTTTTTTTTTACTGTGTTACACATGTATTAGCTACTTCAAATATTACGAAATTTTTCAATATCATTTTGATCTCTCTATTTAGACTGTTTTGAATCTTTTGTAAGAGTATTGAGATTTGATGGTTATTAAATGCACCAAAATGGTTCTCCACATATATTTGGATCAAATCCATGTTGATGAAACTCTTTGAAAAGCAAAATTGGTTTCGGTCGACGAAATTTCACTATATCATCTCGATCTCTCTCTTTAGACTATTTTAAATGTTTTGTGAGAGTATTGAAATTTGAAGGAGATAAAATGCACAAAAATTATTCTCCACATATATTTAGATAAAATACATGTTGATGAAACATTATTGTGAAGCAAATCTCGTTTCGGTCCACGAAATCTCTCCATATCATCATGATCTCTCTCTTTAGATTGTTTTGAGTCTTTTGTGAGAGTATTGAGATTTTAGAGTTATTAAATTCTCCAAATAGTTCCCCACATATATTTGGATCACATACATGTTGATGGACATCTTTGTGAAGCAAAACTCGTTTCGGTCCACGAATCTTGGACTCCAATTGAGGAAACGATGTTCGACGATGTTAAGATCGGGCTTACCCAATCAGTTATGGCCTACCTCTATTGCAGCCTGGGGTGGATTTCACTAGAGCTGCTGAAGTACAAGGTCAACAGACCTCTATGGATGCTGGACTTATGGATACATGTCTACTTTCCAATCTTGCTCCACTCAGAGTCGAGACCATTCAGGGAAGATTGGCTTATAGGGCAAACTCTAACCAGACCCCTCCACTCTGACCCCCTTACCTACTTTTTCACCTTCAATTTCTTCTACTCACTGGACTAGTTTCCAGAGGGTTCAATCAGCCTCATCCTAAGCCGGAGCTACCAGCATTAAAATGAAATATTAAACTAGGACAGTTCAGATTTAAGTAATTATTCTAATGAGATTTTTTTTACAAATTTGAAAACAAATCATTGTCATTATTATAATTTTTTTTAATAATATGTAAATCATATAAAAATAGTCGTAAATTTGTTATAAATATTATAATTTTTAGTTCAATAAATTATAATTTTGTTTAATCAATTATAAATAATTTTTTATAGTGGTGCCTCGTTTCTGTAGCCTTGCCCTCAGATCAGAAACCAACTAATATTTAGGCAAAATAACATAAATGGTCACTAATCTTTGTCCAAAACGACAGTTTGGTCATCGTATGACATATGTCAAGATGGTCACTCCCTCTAACGTTTAATTATCAAATTGATCACTCCCATTAACTTTTTAGGGGTAAAAATATCATTTTATCATTAAATTGTATTTATTTATAAAAATGCCATTACTAAAAGTTTTAAATGGTCATTGATCTTTGCCCAAAACGACACTTTGGTCACTATCGTATGACATATGTCAAAATGGTCACTCATCTTCGTTCTTCGTCTATCAATTTAGTCACTCTATTTATTTTAGATGTTAAATACTTGATATGTAAGATGTACAAATGTCTTTTTTATCATTTAATTTTATTTAATTTACAATAATGTCATTATTACAAGTTTTAAAAAATTATTAACTCTCTCTCTCTCTTCACTCCACAATCGCCGGCCGATGGAGATTGAACCCAAGGCAGAGAACAACCCGAAGGAGCCGTAAGCCCTAAACTCTAAACAATGAGAACATACAAACCTCTCTCTTCCCTCACCCTCGCCGTCGCCGCCCTTAGATTCTCCACAATCGCAGTCACCTCATGGCATCCTATGCCTCCTCGCGGCTAGCCAAATGAAGGAACCCAAGCTTCGCGCCATCTTTCCCCCCCCCAGCGTTGCGCCATATCTCCCCCGAGCTCGACGTAGCCACGGCCAGCTCCTCCCGACCTTCCCGACTTCCACATTCGCCTTTATCTCACTCTCGTAGGCTTCTCACTCTGTCTCGGAGCATGTGGCTTGAGGTGCTAACAAGCCTGGTCGAGGTAGAGATCTATTTATCAGCAATGGATTTCGGTTGCGGTGCTACTACAAATGTCGATCGAAGAGCCGTCGCTGGTAGTGGCGAGCCTCGGGGGAGGAGAGATAGAAAGGATAATATTTTATATTTTTTAGACTTTTAGATTATTTTTTATCAAATGAGGATAAAAAGACAAAATTACCCCTGAACATAAATGAAATATTCTTTTTTTAACGGACGTTTGAGCTCGAATGACCAATTTGAAAATGAAACCTTAGCGGGAGTGACCATTTTGACATATGTCATATGATAGTGACTAAAGTGTGTCGTTTTGGGCAAAGATTAATGACTATTCATGCAACTTTTCCAAGATAAAAAGACAAAAATACTCTTTAAAAAAATATTTTTTTTTTAACGGGCGAATGACCATTTTGATATACTTTTGAAAAAGACGAGTGACCATTTTAACATATGTCATACGATAGTTACTAAACTGTCATTTTGGACAGAGATGAATGACCATTTATATTATTTTACCTAATATTTATGAAAAGAAAATTACTTGTGTGGAGGCCGGCAATACTTCTCACTAGGTAGCTAGGTAGATCGACATATATGTTCCATGCACCATTATGCATCATGAACAATATAACATAACTTGGGTAGAACCCATTAAGATCATCAATTACAAAAGTGTCGTCATTCTAGCTAATCCGGTCATTTGTGAGTTCTAAATTGTTTGATGTTTTCATGCACATAATATATCTAGCAAGCTGGCTAGGTCTATCTATGTCGCCACGTCGGTCAATTATTCACAGAAGCCTAACCCTTTAATTTGGCTTGACACCAGAATAGGTGCCAGTTCCAGGTATAACTCCAAGTGAGTAGGTAATCGCAGATACAACATTTACGTGAAAGCTTTTTGATACAGCTGGACGGATCCAGGAATTTGAAACTTGAGGGGTTATATTGTGCAGCGCACAAATTTTTTTTTTTTTTTTTTGAAGTTTGTAACCATTAGATATAAATTCTAGATTATAAATAACTAACTCTGCTTACTTCAAACTCAGCAATAATTGAATCATTATCAATGATTTCGATATACTCTCTTATAAGAATATATATAGAGAACTATGGAATCATCAGGGAACTCATCACTCATCTTATATCGAAGAGTAGTTTTCAAAATCTTCAGAGATGAAAAAGTTATCTCTGTTGTTGTAGTAGACACATAAAGAGTAAATACAAGACATATCAACCTATATTCAACAAGAATACTGACTTTCTTGTTTCAACCAATAGTTGACACAAGTCAGAAATGATGTTGTCATATTGAATCAAACCAATTATCTATTAACCAATTAACCATAATCAATTTCAATAATTTATATCATAATTCACAAACCACAATTTGAAAAATCGTCAACATACAAGAACATAATGATTTTATAAAACCCAAAAACATAAGAAGAAGAGGATAACTCAAAAAATGTTTGGGATTGGTGAGCTGGCGAGGCGTCGACTGGAATGAAGAGTTCCACTCGCGACTGAAGTGGTAAAGCCATGAAGGTACCGTATTCTTTTTTTCCTGTATGTCAACGGCGAGGTATACAACTGAGATAGAGATTTGGTCATTTGGAGAGAAGTAAGGCACGTAAGCTACATGATTTTCTTTTTAATTTTTTATTCATTTCTCTGTTTTTACATATCTCTATTTTTTTTTGTTAGTATTGGGTAGAATTTAGGACGGGCTGCAGCCGGAGCAGCCTACCGTTTGGCTCCGCCCTTGATCAATGATATATATATATATATATATATGACAAATTCTTGTTTACTTTTCTGTAATTTAGTGTAACATCAGTTTATTACCTCTATTTTTGTGATTTATCAGTTTGTTACTTATATTTTCATTTTCTCATCATTTTATATGAAAAATTAACTTGAGATGTTAAGTGGTTTACATGACGCTAATGTGTCCAACACATATTCGTCACCTCACTTCAAGTGAGTCAGGTGCATTACAAAATTTCTAAAATACCCTTCTTAATTTTATTTTTTCAATTAAACCTTGATTAAATTTAAAGACTTAAAATAAAAATATTTTATGTGTTAATGGGCCAAAAAAATCTAAAATAATTTAACTCAAATCATTTAACAAAATAAAAATAAAAATTAATTATTCACCTTTAATTTATTCAGCTAAATCTCTTCTTTTTTCTTACTTGTTAAATGATTTGAGTTAAATTGTTTTGGTGTTTTGGTCCATTAACACATAAAATTATTTTATTTTAAGTTTTTAAATTTAATCAAGGTTAATTGACAAAAAAAATAACAAGGGTATTTTAGAAATTTCGTAATGCACATGGCCTACTTGAAGTGAGGAGGCATACATGTGTGTGCCATATCAGCGCCATGTAGACCATTTAACACTTTGTTGGTAAATGGTGGTTTTCCACCATTTTAATATGACAATTTAAACAACATAATTGAGTATGTTGCACTTAATTTTGATGTGAGGGAAACATGGATTTATGTTCTCCTATAAGAGTACATAAAGATTATGTATTCATTTGTTTAAATTGGTTAAGGGGTGAATGAGAAATTGTCAACGAAAGATGGCTACTTGAAACAAAATGAAGGAATGTGATCCCACATGGGAGAAATTAGAAATGTGGAAGTCTTTATATATGATTGCACCCTAGTATACCTTGAGTAAGTGAGTAGAGAGGCTCTCTTTCACGCGAGTAGAGGGGTGCAAATCTTGGGTGAAATGAGTATGTGATATGGACTTGTGTGCGCCCGTGTCCTGCGGACACGAACCGCACGAGTTTCTTTTGCACTCAGGAAAGACTTTTTGCATTCCTCGAGACCTTTCAACTTCGCTGGTTATGGTGGTTATTAGCCGAATTGTTAATGAGTGATAACTCATAACCTTTTGGTGGCCGGCCGTAATGTCATTCTCCATCTCCTCCATGTATAAGTAGAGGCTCCATCTTCCCTCATTCTTCATCCCATCAGAGAGCAATCTCCTCTTCTGATCACTTCTCTCCCTCTCTCAACTCAGAGCAAATCCGGTGATAGAGTATAGAGTAAGGTATTCTTCAATTCAAAAAGAAGTTCTTGTGCTGCGGTACAAAACTTTCACTACCAGAAATGGAGACATTACCGGCGACCTCCCGTCGCCGGCCTTGTCTTTTTTTTTCGCCGGAATTGTCATTACCGGCGACAAGTCGCCAGCAATGACGTCGCCGGAAATCCCCCGCCGGTGTTAACATTGCCGGCGACGGGAAACGTCGTCGCTGGTAATGTCCGAGACATCACCGGCGACTTGCGTCGCCGGCAATGTCAAGACATTACGTCGCCGGTGATGTCTCGGACATTACCGGCGACGGCGTCGCCGGCAATGGCAGCGCCGCCGTGGCCGGAATGTGACACATTGCCGGCGACTGAGGTCCATGTCGCCGGCAATGTCTGGAAAAATTTGGAAAAAAAAACGCGGTTCTGGATTGGGCCCAATTCCAGAACCTGCATTGAAAGACATAAACCGTACAATCATACAAGTTCAACAGTATACATAAATGTCCAACGTACAGTACAAATAGCAACGACAATACGAAAATTAACTACAACTACAGGTCAGGGTCGAAGTAATCCATGTACTCATTTGAATTCTGGTGGCTACCTTGGTCTTGCTCTGGCGTTGACTGGTGCGGTGGTGGTGGTGGATAGCTAAGGAACGGAGGGACCGGGACCGGGGGAGGTGTGGGGAACGGTTGTCCGGTAGTCTGAGCCTCGTACATCGTCTGCATCCATGTGTACATCTGAGCCTGCATCTGTGTCTGCTGCTGGACCATGTTTTGGTACTCGGCCATCTGCCTCTTTTGCTCCTCCAACTCCCTCTGCGTCCAATGAAGCTCCGCTGCGAGGTTACGACTAGAAGTTGAACTTCTTGACCCGGTAGAGTATTCTGAAGTGTTCTTCAATACTCCTTCGCCCGCCGTGCCCATTCCCCTACAGTAGTAGGTATTCTTTCCTGTCCCGCACGCTTTTGCCATGATCTGAGCCGCTATAGGGCGATCAAGCGGATCGATCTGAGAGGCATACTGGGTGACTTCTTCCTCGGAGCAGTCAGGATGGTTAGTCCGAGCTATATTCATGGTCACTTCTGCGGTCGCCTCCTCCACTCTCGCCTAATTGAAAAGCGAAAATGAATAACGTATTAGCTAACAAAATAAATTAATATCGAAAAATAGTTTTATTAACACATGGAGAGGCGAAAGACTTACCGCTTCGTCAGGGCACTGCGGATAGAACTTCTGATGAATATACACCAAGGGGTTCACTTCTTGTTGTTGCTGCACCTTAGTCGACCAACCCATGTAGTTGAGTGAACCTGCATGATGGGCCCTGGTGTTTTTCAATCTATTTGCCCGGTTCGTCTTCGAAATCGCCTTGTTTGATAAACATATGGAAAAAAATTAGTAACTAACTATTTCAAACTGATACGATACATTAGGCTTGTAAGATATATTCAGGATGCATACCTTCGCTTTGGGGTGCTCGAAGTGGGCTATCAGCCACAGCCACTCGTACTCCCTAAACCGGAATTCGCTAGGGGTAGAACCTCGGCCTAGCTCCTTGTATATAGTGTAATGGGAAGAAAGCTCGTTCTTCCACTCTTTATACCTATATTAAAACAAGGAAAAAAAGTTACAGATATTAAAACACTTGATAAACAAAAATCTAAGTTGATATATATTCAAATAAGTTGAAGCACATCACCTCATATGTAGTTGACGCTCTACCCACGTGTGAATAAGAACTTCATCCACGTCAAACCACACCTGCAATATGAATATATAAAAGGTAAAATTATATATTTATTCGGACTTAATTAATAAATGTAAAATTTACGTAATGAAAATACGATTTTACTCACACTGAGTGCATTATGTACTTGCATCTTCACGTAGATAGGCACAGATTCCCAATCTGGCCAAAGCATTGGGACCTTGTCCCGCACGATCGCACCGGCCATGCTGACATATTTGCGCGTGGTGTCGAATGCCTCGATCACCTCGCCATCCTCATTGGCCCTTATGGGCGTTTTCCTTCCCCTGGTGGCCTGCTCAAGTCTCTTCCCGGTGCAGGTGCCTCTAGCCCCTTTCCGTTTTCCAGTCCCATTAACGAAATTGCCTAATAATACAATGTCAACAAATTGATATTATTAATTGAACCTATCGTAAATCTTAAGTAATAATTAAGTCATCAATCTTGCACATGATAAATGGGTTTTACCTGCATCGTCTGTTTGTTGGTTGGTGCACTTCACACTCCAAAGATACACGGGGTCGAACGGGATGAAGTTGTACGCTTCCTCCACGCTCAGGAACTCCGGCCGTCCTTCAACATAAACAGGCATCCCCCTATCATCGAATTCAGGGATCACAGGAATCTCGTCGGGTAGGAAGAGACCGGACGGCGGAGATAGACGAGGCCTGGACGATGAGGCGTCAGCACCACCATCTGCCTCAGATGATTCCCGTGAAACGGGAGTAGCCACCGGGCGAATATGGGGCATTCGGATTGAGGGAGTTTCTGATGCCCCCGTTGACTGTCGCTCGTCTGAGGCTCTGCCACCGGAGGGACGTCTGTTGAATGAGTGTCTGGAGACTGAGGGTCGAGCCTCGACTTCCGGTTGCACGACTCTTGATCGTGCAGCTTCCTCCTCAGCTCGCGCCTGTAGCAAGGCTCTCGTGCGACCACTCATCATTGGCCCACTGGGCGTGTTGCTAACTGCGGGTGAGGAGGAAGCTTGACTACTGCTCCCTCCACTATTTCGGGAACCTTTCCGTAATTTGGCTCCAAGCCAATTTGCCGCAAAATTACCTCCTGGACACCGTAATAGTCATAAGGACACGGTTTTATAACAAATCGGAACCGGAACCGGGCGGAACCGGAACCGTTTGGAACTGGAACCGTTCGGTTTCAAACGGTTCCGGTTACAAACAGTTCTGGTTCCAAAGGGTTCCGGTTCCAAACGGATTCGGTTCTATAACAAATCGGAACCAGAACGGTTTGGAACCGGAACCGTTTGAACCTGGAACCGTTATGTTTCAAACGGTTCCGGTTACAAACTTTTCCGGTTCCAAAGGGTTCCAGTTCCGCGCAGTTCCGGTTTAAAACCGTTTTGGTTCTAAACCGTTCTGATCCCGATTTCCACCTTAATTTATACGATTAATTAACAACTATATCACTTAATTAACATATATACATTTTCGAAACCGAAACGGTTTGGAACCGAAACCGTTAGAAACCGGAACTGTTTGTAACCGGAACTGTTTGTAACCGAAACCGTTTGTAACATAACGGGAAAGGTTACAAACAGTTCCGGTTCCAAACAGTTCCGGTTCTATAACAAATCGGAACCGGAACAGTTTGGAACCGGAACCGTTAGAAACCGGAACTGTTTGTAACCGGAAACGTTTGTAACATAACGGTTCCGGTTACAAACCGTTCCGGTTCCAAAGGGTTCCGGTTCCGCGCGGTTCCGGTTTAAAACCGTTCTGGTTCTAAACCGTTCCGATCCCGATTTCCACCTTCATTTATACGATTAATTAACAACTATATCACCTAAATTAACATATATACATTTTCGATGTATATATATATACATCATGCATCTTAATTAAATTTAATTTTCACATATTCATCCAAATCACAAACCCTAATTAATTTTTCACATTTTTCACACACATATATATATACATCATGCATCTTCATTAGGTTTAATTTTCACATATATATACATCACTTAATTTTCACATACCTATACATTACTTAATTTTCACATACCTATATATATACACATCACATATATATACATTGCATATAAATTTACAACTTATCACCCTAATTTCCAAGTTAGCATCCTAATTAATTTACACATACACATACACATACACATACACATACACATACACAAAAATAATTAAAAATTGAGAGAGAGAGAGAACCTGCCATGGTTAACCACTACAATGCTTTGCCTACTACAATTGTGAGGGGAAGAGAGGAGGGGAGGAGGGGAGGAGGAGATTTTCGGAGGAGGAGAGGGAGAGGATAAGGAGGAGGAGAGGGAGAGGAGGAGGAAAGGATAAGGAGGAGGAGAGGGATAGGAGGAGGAGGAGGTGAGCTAGAGGTGAAGCCGGACCGATTTGGGAGGAGGGGACACTACCAGAAATGGAGACATTACCGGCGACCTCTCGTCGCCGGCCTTGTCTATTTTTTTCGCCGGAATTGTCATTACCGGCGACAAGTCGCCGGCAATGACGTCGCCGGAAATCCCCCGCCGGTGTTAACATTGCCAGCGACGGGAAACAGCGTCGCCGGTAATGTCCGAGACATCACCGGCGACTTGAGTCGCCGGCAATGTCAAGACATTACCGGCAACGCAAGTCGCCGGCAATGGCAGCGCCGCCGTGGCCGGAATGTGAGACATTGCCGACGACTGAGCTCCATGTCGCCGGCAATGTCTGGAAAAATTTTGAAAAAAAAACGCGGTTCTGGATTGGGCCCAATTCCAGAACCTGCATTGAAAGACATAAACCGTACAATCATACAAGTTCAACAGTACACATAAATGTCCAACGTACAGTACAAATAGCAACGACGATACGAAAATTAACTACAACTACAGGTCAGGGTCGAGGAACTTGCGGGTCAGGGTCGAAGTAATCCATGTACTCATTTGAATTCCGGTGGCTACCTTGGACTTGCTCTGGCGTTGACTGGTGCGGTGGTGGTGGTGGATAGCTAGGGAACGGAGGGACCGGGACCGGGGGAGGTGTGGGGAACGGTTGTCCGGTAGTCTGAGCCTCGTACATCGTCCTCATCCATGTGTACATCTGAGCCTGCATCTGTGTCTGCTGCTGGACCATGTTTTGGTACTCGACCATCTGCCTCTTTTGCTCCTCCAACTCCCTCTGCGTCCTATGAAGCTCCGTTGTGAGGTTACGACTAGAAGTTGAACTTCTTGACTCGGTAGAGTATTCTGAAGTGTTCTTCAATACTCCTTCGCCCGCCGTGCCCATTCCCCTATAGTAGTAGGTATTCTTTCCTGTCCCGCACGCTTTTGCCATGATCTGAGCCGCTATAGGGCGATCAAGCGGATCGATCTGAGAGGCATACTGGGTGACTTCTTCCTCGGAGCAGTCAGGATGGTTAGTCCGAGCTATATTCATGGTCACTTCTGCGGTCGCCTCCTCCACTCTCGCCTAATTGAAAAGCGAAAATGAATAATGTATTAGCTAACAAAATAAATTAATATCGAAAAATAGTTTTATTAACACATGGAGAGGCGAAAGACTTACCGCTTCGTCAGGGCACTGCGGATAGAACTTCTGATGAATATACACCAAGGGGTTCACTTCTTGTTGTTGCTGCGCCTTAGTCGACCAACCCATGTAGTTGAGTGAACCTGTATGATGGGCCCTGGTGTTTTTCAATCTATTTGCCCGGTTCGTCTTCGAAATCGCCTTGTTTGATAAACATATGGACAAAAATTAGTAACTAACTATTTCAATCTGATACGATACATTAGGCTTGTAAGATATATTCAGGATGCATACCTTCGCTTTGGGGTGCTCGAAGTGGGCTATCAGCCACAGCCACTCGTACTCCCTAAACCGGAATTCGCTAGGGGTAGAACCTCGGCCTAGCTCCTTGTATACAGTGTAATGGGAAGAAAGCTCGTTCTTCCACTCTTTATACCTATATTAAAACAAGGAAAAAAAGTTAGAGATATTAAAACACTTGATAAACAAAAATCTAAGTCGATATATATTCAAATAAGTGGAAGCACATCACCTGATATGTAGTTGACGCTCTACCCACGTGTGAATAAAAAATTCATCCACGTCCAACCACACCTGCATTATGAATATATAAAAGGTAAAATTATATATTTATTCGGACTTAATTAATAAATGTAAAATTTACGTAATGAAAATACGATTTTACTCACACTGAGTGCATTATGCACTTGCATCTTCACGTAGATAGGCACAGATTCCCAATCTGGCCAAAGCATTGGGACCTTGTCCCGCACGATCGCACCGGCCATGCTGACATATTTGCGCGTGGTGTCGAATGCCTCGATCACCTTGCCATCCTCATTGGCCCTTATGGGCGTTTTCCTTCCCCCGGTGGCCTGCTCAAGTCTCTTCCCGGTGCAGGTGCCTCTAGCCCCTTTCCGTTTTCCAGTCCCATTAACGAAATTGCCTAATAATACAATGTCAACAAATTGATATTATTAATTGAACCTATCGTAAATCTTAAGTTATAATTAAGTCATCAATCTTGCACATGATAAATGGGTTTTACCTGCATCGTCCGTTTGTTGGTTGGTGCACCTCACACTCCAAAGATACACGGGGTCGAACGGGATGAAGTTGTACGCTTCCTCCACGCTCAGGAACTCCGGCCGTCCTTCAATATAAACAGGCATCCCCCTATCTTCGAATTCAGGGATCACAGGAATCTCGTCGGGTAGGAAGAGACCGGACGGCGGAGATAGACGAGGCCTGGACGATGAGGCCCCAGCACCACCATCTGCCTCAGATGATTCCCGTGAAACGGGAGTAGCCACCGGGCGAATATGGGGCATTCGGATTGAGGGAGTTTCTGATGCCCCCGTTGACTGTCGCTCGTCTGAGGCTCTGCCACCGGAGGGACGTCTGCTGAATGAGCGTCTGGAGACTGAGGGTCGAGCCTCGACTTCCGGTTGCACGACTCTTGATCGTGCAGCTTCCTCCTCAGCTCGCGCCTATAGCAAGGCTCTCGTGCGACCACTCATCATTGGCCCACTGGGCGTGTTGCTAACTGCGGGTGAGGAGGAAGCTTGACTACTGCTCCCTCCACTATTTCGGGAACCTTTCCGTAATTTGGCTCCAAGCCAATTTGCCGCAAAATTACCTCCTGGATACCGTAATAGTCATAAGGACACGGTTTTATAACAAATCGGAACCAGAACCGGGCGGAACCGGAACCATTTGGAACTGGAACCGTTATGTTTCAAACGGTTCCGGTTACAAACTTTTCCGGTTCCAAAGGGTTCCGGTTCTGCGCGGTTCCGGTTTAAAACCATTTTGGTTCTGAACCGTTCCGATCCCGATTTCCACCTTAATTTATACGATTAATTAACAACTATATCACCTAAATTAACATATATAAATTTTCGATGTATATATATATACATCATGCATCTTAATTAAATTTAATTTTCACATATTCATCCAAATCACAAACCCTAATTAATTTTTCACATTTTTCACACATATATATATATACATCATGCATCTTCATTGGTTTAATTTTCACATATATATACATCACATATATATACATTGCATATAAATTTACAACTTATCACCCTAATTTCCAAGTTAGCACCCTAATTAATTTACACATACACATACACATACACAAAAATAATTAAAAATTGAGAGAGAGAGAGAGAGGACCTGCCATGGTTAACCACTACAATGCTTTGCCTACTACAATTGTGAGGGGAAGAGAGGAGGGGAGGAGGAGATTTTCGGAGGAGGAGAGGGAGAGGATAAGGAGGAGGAGAGGGAGAGGAGGAGGAGGAGGTGAGCTAGAGGTGAGCTAGAGGTGAAGCCGGACCGATTTGGGAGGAGGAGAGGAGGGGAGGAGGGGAGGAGGAGAGGATTTTGAGAAATACAGCTCGGGGTCGAGCTGGGGGGTTTCTATCCGGAAGACATTGCCGGCGACATGCTTATAAGTCGTTGGTAATGACATTACCAACGACTTCAACTCGTTGGTAATGACATTACCAACGACTTATAAGCAACTCGTTGGTAATGACATTACCAACGACAAGTTAACTCGTTGGTAATGTCATTACCAACGAGTTGCTTATAACTCGTTGGTAATGTCATTATTTCCCGAAGAATATCCGACAACATTTTCCGTCAACGATTTCCGGCTACATTTTCCGACTACAATTTTCATTATCAATTTCCGTCTACGATTAACGACTACAATTTCCGTCTACTATTTCTGTCTACGATTTCCGACTACAATTTCCATTATCAATTTCCGTCTACGATTTTCGACTACAATTTTCATTATCAATTTCCGTCTACAATTAACGACTACAATTTCCGTCTACGATTTCCGACTACAATTTTCATTATCAATTTCCGTCTACGATTAACGACTACAATTTCCGTCTACTATTTCCGTCTACAATTTCCGACTACATCATTAACGTACTAAGGATGATAATCGTAATCATCGTCATCACTTGAGTCTGACTCGGTTTCATAGGTAACCTCTGGCAATATGTGCCTCTCCTCGTCATCTGAATCAGCGTCAACTTCATATGGATTAACATCGAGAAGTTCTGCTCCAGTAATTCAAACCACACTCCTAGATCTCACATTATTAAGGCGAATCGTAGATGATTCCGGAATGTCAAAAGCGTTCGGCTCTTGGTATGCAGTAACTTCCTCATCATCTGCGGTATCACCAAGTGTGGCAGCACTGTATATGTTTCTATGAGCAACATGGTTAACCACCTTCCACGGGACTTTGTTAAGAAGATCGTCCAGGTAAAACACTTGTTTTACTGATGAGGCAAGAACGAAAGGGTCTTCTTCATACCAGGTAGTAGCAGTATTCACCAAAAATGTTCCGTGCTGATCGGTCCTTGTGTTCTCCGGGCTAGTATCAAACCATCTACACTTGAACAAGTGCACTTTCATGCGGTTCCCATAAATTAGTTCAACAACTGAATGAAGGACACCATAATAGTCAACGCCATCCTGCCCACCATGGACCATCACCCCACAATTCTGTGTTTTCAGTCGGTCGTCTCTATTTTCACATATAAATTTCACGCCATTGACCTGACACATCGAGTAAACTTTTGAAGCTATCGGTTTCATCGCAAGTACCCTCAATTCGTTTGACCACTCTGGGTAACCATCATCTGCTACATGGTTCATCTAAAAACGATAAGAAACCACACAAGACATTATGAACATAGAAACCACAAAACCACGTACGTACACACATGCTATATAAGGAAAATGGCAATAAAAAAAAAGACATATACACATATACCCTTACCCATGGACCAAAGTAGTTTGCAAACGTCCTGTTGTGGTAATCAACATTTCCGGCAATAGCATGGCAGTGAAGATGATAGTTTTTCCAATATTGTACTTCTTCACAGTTAATCAGTACCGACCAGTGGGCAATGACTACCTCATTTTCATCCAACTTGTATGACTTTGGCAAGCTTCCCTATACTACAAAGTCATTGGAGATAATAGAAAGGTTGAACTGAGGTCCATCTATCGGCATCTGTTGTTGGGGGTCCTCAAGCGCTCCCAAATACACTTTAGTGTACGTGACACACTTGTGCGCAACATATGCTTCAGCGATACACCTTTCAGGTGCATATTTATTCTTCACATAGTCCTTGTAGGCTCCCAATTGTCTACAAGTTAACAAGTGCATGTTAAAAGGGGTAAAACTAAGACTTTACATATAAAAACAGAGGCAAACCAAATGTACCTTTCCATGGGATACATCCAAGTGTAGTGTACGGGATCGGTAAGCAACAATTGTTCGGGAAGATGGATCGTTAGGTGAGGCATGATGTCGAAAAAATTTGGCGGAAATATCCTCTCAAGCTTACACATGATAAAAATTATGTCATCTTGCATCTCCCTGAGATCTGATTTTTTAACTTCCCTAGTGCATAACTTCTGAAAGAATCTTGACAAGGCCACCAACGGCTCCACCACCTCCTTGGGCAGGTACCCTCGAATGAAAATAGGGAAAAGGCGTTGAAGCAGTACATGGCAGTCATGACTCTTTAATCCGT